>OX366520.1:10052500-15851191 GCA_947256265.1 Acronicta leporina | reverse complement strand
GCTTGTATTAAGACTAATATGCTAAAGAATACACAGAAGATGCTAGAAATAAGCTAGAACCGTTTTCAAGTACCTATATCTTAGTTTCATAACAAATGTCGGCTCAGAGCACATATTCGAGACCAATATTTTCGGCGTTTCAAAGGCAATTATTTTTCTAGAACACGGTTGCAAAATTGATTAGCCATATCGAATCGCGCGTATTATGTTTTTCGAATACATTTACTTGCCGGTACATTTACTTGAACAAAGAGAAAACAGATTAATTGGCTGTCGTCGGCTCCAGACGCGAAAAAAATACAGGTTGGCCTATTTCTTATAAATTATATTTATTTTTATAAAATTAGAACGATTTTGTAGATGTTTTTTTGGAGATTAACTTCAGATTTAGAATGAAGCAGTATTGAACATTGAAGACACAATGTTTAATATGAGATTTGGTTTCCGGATAAGAAAAAAAGATACAATGTGAAATTTATATATTGTCATAATCATGCAATTTGGTTCCGGAAATTTTCTGAAACCGAATCTTACCGTAGGAGAGTTATGCTTTGGCACGAATGGGCCGGCTCGCTCACAGCGATACCACGGCCTCACAAAAAACCGGCGTGAAACAACGCTTACGTCGTGTTTCGCCGAGTGAGGATACCGGACGCCCAAACTCTTTTAAAACGCCAGAAACGCACTTGCGACTCCTCTGGTGTTGCGGGAGTCCATGAGCACAGTATCGCATATCATCAAGCAATCCGTCTGGTCGTTTGCCCCCCTATGCTATAAAAATAGCAGCGAGGAGTTTTGAATTGTCACTTTGAACAAAATTATATCTACCTATATTTCGTAGGGTCTCAAATTAGAATTCAAATTAGTAGGTATGTAGGTTAATTAAAATAACATCGCCCATGTTACTTTATTAACCTACATACCTATTGTATATTATCTATACGAGTATTTTCTCTAAGAATAGGAATGATTCCGAAGACAAACAAGTCCCTAACTCCTCAGCGCTCCTCACGTGCCTGATTACCATATAAATTCGTGCAACGGTGAATAAGAACTCAATTGGTTGGCTGTTAAGTGCGACTCACGATTCACCCCCAGACGGGGTCGGGTGGACCCAGGGGGCTTGATTGACACGTGTTCACCTTGTTGGGGTGCAATCAAATTGTCTGCGTTTTATAGGCAAATTAAATGGAGGTTTTATCTTGCATATTTTTTCATTTTGTAGCACGATAAAGAAAATTTGGGGAGCAGAAAGATATAATAATATCTATTGAAGTACTAGCCTATGCCCGCGGCTTCGCTCACTTGAAGCTCAAAAACCAACAGTGATAATCTCTTCTTTGTATGGGTCTCTATACATTAGAGAGGTCAAGCTGTATCTAAGGTTCCGTTTAATTATTTGAAATTAGAAGTATACCAGTTTTTAATTTGGAGCACATAGGTACTTTCTAACAGTGATAACAAAATTAAAATCTATTCAGTAGTTTTTGCGCCAACCCGTAACAAACAGACAAGAAAATCCCATTCAATTTTATATTTTATATATTGATATATTGATTGATATTGATATATTGAAGTATAAAAATACACAGTACTGTAAGCCATTATTTTTTAAGGGCGATGGGCTCTCATCTAATTAGCTTTATAATTAGTACGTAGTCCAACACTCGCTAACAAAACTGATTGAACTAGGAATCAGCGATGAAATCATGAGTTTAATTAATAACATAGGCAGGCACGTTAAAATTACCTCTCTGCACAAAGCAGATAACTCAGCAGGACTACACTACGAGGGGATAAAAGGTTAGGAAGATGGGTAGTACACTTGGTACAAAATCTTATAGCCACTTACTGAAATGTCTTCTTACTTTCATATACTGTCGTTGTCTTTAGTTTCAATACTAGGTACTCGTGCTTTTTCCCCATAGGAGTAGATTCACATAGAACGCCACATGTTATGATTTTGATTTCGCCACTTCTTATGATTTTTGCACACTAAGGCCCACTTGCACCAACTTTTTAAATATGTTTTAATTGCATTTAAACAAAAATTTACTTTGAAAAATTGTGTTTAAATACAATTTAAATAAATTTAAGAAGTTGGTGCAAGTGGCCCTTATTTTACTTCGTACACTCATACAACATAATTTAGCTACGAATTCAACACACTGACTGCGACTCAGTCAAAGGAAAACCCCAAAATAATTCCAAAACTTGCTACCTAATTAACGAAGTTTATAAATTCGTGTTGTGTATAGGTATGTATACCTAAACATATACTATAATCTCAAATACCTATAATTTTGAAGGCAATGCACTTACTTTTAAACTTTCTTGAGATAAATACCAAAATATTTGTTTTAGCACAATTAACGCACTTTACCTTTTGTTTGAAGTGAGACTTCTACAATGTTTTTTTAACGTGTCTTTGTACAGACATCACATATTTAATGAACATCGAGTCTAATACGTGGACTTCATCCTCGATCGCTGGTACTTACTATTTACCTTTAAGATCTTATTAATAACGTGAGTCTAATTAATCCGTGCCGGGAATTAAATCACAAGTGATATATTTTAAAATCGTTCATTAGGTACTGTAATAGTTCGCAGTATTTCTGACGCGATTGAATTTATGAGCAAACTTCATTATAGTTTATCTACCTATACCTAGTATGGATTTATGTAAATCGATTTTTAAATTAAGCAAACTATTGTTTAGCCATTTTTTTTGTAGGTTTATAGCACCTTTATGGTATATACCTTATAACACCTATTATAATAAAGCGTTTTTCAAAATTTTATCATAATAATTAACAGCCATTGCTTACCAGCAAACTTTATAAATATTTTTAATCGCAGGCAGATTAAACACGACAAGTATCAATTAATTTACCTGTATAAACTAAGCCTCTGATTGGTCAATTCGCAAGACACCTGCCTAGAGGCACTTCTCGACCAATCAGAAGCGAGCGCACCTGTCCGATCGATGTTAAGGCGGAGTTACTTACCTGAGAGGTAGGGGGCAGCCTATCACACCTTTTTTTGTCTTTAGTTGACCATCACGAAAGGTGTATCGTAACAAATAAATTGTTCACAATTTATTTTGTGAGCTTAAAACTTCTAAAATAAAATTAAACCTCGTGAATTATAAGACTAAAGGCCACTTGCACCAACTTCTTAAAGGTGTTTGTTTAAATTGTATTTAAACACGAAATTTCTATGAAAAATTGTGTTTAAATATTAAGAACATGGTGCAAGTGGGCCTAAGGCTTGTTTCGACACATCTAGATAAGTTTCTTTTAGATTTTCTGTCGGATAAAATCATGCGAATTTGGTACCTATTCGTCAATTTAGCAGATACCTGGTGTTTAAAGAGATAATCTAAATTAAAGCTGTTCTGATTCTATGTTATGTGTATGAGTACATAATGACTGATTATACGAGAGAGAGAGGCCTGTAACACACTTTTTGCAATGAAACTTCAAGGTTACAACTCGTAACAAGCGCCACAGGAACCCCTCATTTGACGCATGAGTTAAACAACAGCTGATAGTTTACGCAAGCATTTCTTCTGTCGCTCCAAAATCTAATATTTTCATATTTATTTTCTCATTAATGTTGGGGAAAAGTTGGCAACTAGTGGAATGTTTTTCAGCAGATATCTGTGGAGACATTACACGGTGTTTGAGCTGTAGCGTGGCGGAAATCCGGTGTATAACGACGTGTAATGATGTGTGGACGTTTCACCTGGATTCTGCGCCCTGCTCATTAGGAGATAGTGATGGGAAAATTTTAAGATGTCGATAAAATGTGTTTTTCGATAAGCAAAATATACCAAGTGAAATTAAGTTATGATACCTATGTAACAAAGGATTGAATAAGTATTCTTATTTAAAACAATGTAATATTTTTTATGTAAATATCGTCATTGTTTTTATATATTTCCGTTGCATATGTCCATCATTATAACAATTTTACTCTGCTTAATTACATATATACCTACCCAATTCAAATCAATGAAGTATAAAATAAATAATACAGGTTTATAATACCCGGTAACTTAAAGTTCAAGTAAACAAACAAACAAACTCTTCAGCTTTATATATTAGTATAGAAGTATAGATAAATGAAAATGTTTAACGATAAGAATGCGCCCAACACTAGTCTGTTGGTAGGCGCCATTTGCCAAAACGACCAAACTAGAGACACGCTTATTGAAAGGTGTCTGTGACAGGCGTGAATACCTTGGCGTAGATATATCGCGCGGTTTTAGACTTGGCACCTTTTGGACACATTGTTCGATAAACACATAAGAAACGCGCCAGTGGTCAGTTGAAACACATTAATTTTATTGTTTTTTTTTGTCAAATTGTTTATTTCCAGCATTTTGACTTTTTGAGGTATAATGGTCAATTATATTGCTGACTGATCCATAAAAAGCTGCTGACGTTTTTATCAAGATTTGTGTTTTGTTTTTAGTCTATTATTTTCGTTTTGAGGGTTTTTGAATTGGGAACGTTTATTTTGAATTACTTTTTATCGATATTGATATTGGTAGTACACAGTGCTGTGACTTTAGGTGTGTTTATAATTACTTGAGGATATGAAACATTTTCTTTTAATCTATCTAAGAAGAACTAACAGATACAATCATCATCATCAGCACTTTTTACTGTCCCAGTAGGTATCGGCACAAGTCTTCACACAGAATAAGAGGGGTTAGCAGAGAAAAAGATTTTTCACTGTTTTTTAATGAATTAGGAGCAGGTTTCTTCGGTAAAACAATCATTCAGACTTCAGTTTTTACCTCATGCACACGCACGGTGGCCACAGTAAGCAATGTCTGAATAGCTTTCCATCCAAAAACTTACTTGGGACTCTTCAGTCGACATAACCTATTGGATATCTTACTAGCTTCTGCCCGCGACGCGTCCCCATAGCGTAATGATATATAGCCTCTAGCCTTCCTCAATAAATGGGCTATCTAACACTGAGATAATTTTTCAAATCGGACCAATGGTTCCTGAGATTAGCGCGTTCAAGCAAACAATCAAACAAACAAACTCTTCAGTTTTATATATTGGTATAGATTTTATTACGCCTATTAATGAGATTTTAAATATTCAGCTTTCATACCGTTTCAAATAGACTTTAGTTCTTAATACCTATTGGTATCCCCAGATATAAATAGTCACAGATGTAAGGGTATCCTGATTGCCACACCCGCGGCTCCCTCACAACCTGCCTATCGGATTGCAATTTACGGACAAAATTGGAGTTGCCGATAAAAAATATCGTGCTCAGGGGAGTGGGGTACCTTGCACAAATGTAAGGCGATAACATCTACTGCGTTTAATGAAGAAAAAAAAACAAAATTTTACCGGATAATCTAAGCAGCTGAAAACTGTTACTTTTTATATGTAACTAGCTTCTGCCCGCGACTTCGTCCGCGTAGCGTGATGATATATAGCCTATAGCCTTCCTCAATAAATGGGCTATCTAACACTGAAAGAATTTTTCGAATCGGACCTGTAGTTCCTGAGATTAGCGCGTTCAAGCAAACAAACAAAAAAACAAACTCTTCAGCTTTATATATTAAGTAAGTATATTAGTGTAGATAAGCTGGTTGCTATTCTATTGCTGAATTACAATATCTCATTGTTGCAACAATAAAGCAGATATAACTTTCTGCATTATTTATTTTCTTTATTTAAAAAACACTAACACTTCCTCGTAATTGTAGTGGTCCTACGCTAGAGGTCTTGGGTTCGATTCCCAGGTCGAGCAGTGTTATTAGGTTTTTCTATGAAATTCTCAACAGAAGCACGGAGTTTCAATTTGTGCTTGGTTAATAGCAATAGACTCGCCCCCTATTGCATGGAACCCAAACATGCGAACTGTGGGTGTAGATTATTTTTTACCTTTCTTATTACACACCTTTGCATAACCTTTCAGGGACTACAGGCGTGATGGTATGTTATGTTATTTTAAAAGAGTGAAATTATTATCATTGTTTAAAAATGAACCTAGTTTATTTTTTGTCACTTTAATTGATACAGAAAAGAGTTCGAATTTCACCGCATCTTGAAAAATCAGTGGTTGTGTTGGTGTTGCTAGATTTATTTATGACGTAAGTACTTATAATAATTATCTACTGCCACGTTTGGCACTTTCCCTGTGATAATTATTTCAAACTGAAAATTATCTTAGAACATAACCCTTTTTTTATTTATATATTATTAATTAATAGTTTTATTTTGAGAATGCGGTGGAACACTGTGTATAATTATTTATTAAAAAGTTGTGTCGTGTCTAGTTTATAGTAAGTCTATGGTGGTTAGGCGACACAGGCGTCTGCATCACTATTATATAAAATTGGCATCACAGAAAAATTCTAAGTAAAAAATATGTTGGGCTTAAGACAGACGTAGAGCAATAAATAATTGTGAGTTGTATTTTTACCGGTGCACCGAAAATCTGCATTTATCATAATATTTAGGATTTCATTATGTAGTAGCGATTGTAATTTGGTATAAGAATAAGCTAACTATTAGATATTTGCTTGAATATGAACTTATACCATACTGTATTAAACGCTACTTAATTTGAAGATGCTCTGTCACAGTCAGTTTGAAGATGATACTCTCATGATGATGATAATTTTGAATATCTTTATCTAAATCTTTTTTGCGTTTTTTGAACTTGATTCGTGATTCTACAAACTTTTGTAGCTTATGGGTGAAATCCACCAACCTACGACTTACCATATCATAGTAATAATTAATACATTTTTTACAGTTTAACTATTAGAAAACTACGAAAAAATTGAGAACAATAACAATTTATTTTAACATTGTAAGTGTGAAATGTTATTAATACAAAACTCCCCATTAATTTACATCTTCAATTGTTACGGAAATAATGGTATTATTTGTTTCAACATTACAGCAACATTCAATGACATTCAAGCAATTTAAATAATCCCGGTAGCCGCATCGTGGGCTTTTCTCTGCATACCTTACGTTTTTATGCATTTCGATGAATATAATTTTAGCCACACAACAGATGTAAAGAGGACATACGAATCGCAAATCAACGCACTCTCTAATAGCGAACGTCGTAAAATAATGAAACAAATTGTGACGCACGAATATTTTGAAACCAATTAGGAGAAATTATTATAATCGCTTTAAAATTTTATTGCGAAGGTAATATCTGTCCGTCAGTGGAACTAACTCCAATAACTTTGACATTACGTAGGTCCTATGGAAATATTTGCGAATTCTGAATCTTAAAATATACTCGTAGTACTTACCTTAATATTTATGACATCTCAAATATTATATTCATGATAATAATAATATTGCCTGCCTCATTAGTCAAGTGGTCCTGAGCGCGACTGCTACGCTAGAGGTCCTGGGTTCGATTCCCAGGTCGAGCAAAGTGTTATTGGGTTTTTCTATGAAATTCCCAGTAGCAGCTCGGAGTTTGGAATTTGTGCCCGGTTAATGGCAATAGGCTCGCCACCTATTACATGGGACCTAAACATACTGGCGAACTGTGGGTGTACATTTGTACGCCTCTGCCTAATCCTTCGGGGAATAAAGGCGTGATGGATGGTTATGTTATGTTTTACTATGTCATGTAAAACATATTAAGATCATATTATTACTCACTGCGTCTGTATTTCCGAGTGCATATAACCCGAATTCATTCAAATGTAGAGTGCATAGGCATCTTCTGGGTGCGCTCGCTCCACCATCGGCTTCATCATTGCCTCGGCAAGATTGACGTCAAGAGCAAACCCATTATTAATTTTAAAAAAATGTTGCCTAAAACATGAACGTTTTAGTGTTTATTTTCTGTACGTCTATTGCGTATGCTACATAAATTTAAAAAAAGGTGCAATAAAAATCTAAAAGCTACATAACGGTAAAATTTTTCACCGTGACAATACACTAAATATTTTTCATACAGCGCACTCTATTTCAAGGAATGTAGTGTATAAACACCTTTTGTCGATAGTGCCAAAAATTGTTGGCACATCCAGTATTTTTTGTCTCTTTAAAATAAGCAATAATTCTCAGGTAATCTGTCGCAGATACAACAGCTGTTTAATGGTTTACTATGTTGATATTTATTAAATTTTCTTATATTTCCCATTAATCTGTAAAATGCCATTATTGTTAGCGAAACTAACGACATTTTGATTGAAAAGTATTAATCTTTGTTTGAAACGATGTCGTCGTTCTATGATGAAAAGTCAAACAGTTCAATGTATAGATACCTTTATTATAATTATGTAGGTATTGCCACAGACGCGTGAAAACAAATCAGCGAATATTTCAAACAAAGAGACGAATTCAAAATACGAACAAGCGAAAAAAAGAAAACCGTCCGAATCCCACACCGGTACCGGGAAAGTGTGCAGTTAAAACAAAAGCGGAAGGTAACAATGCGCTCGCCTCAATCTGTCACCCGATGTCAGGTCGTGGCACACAAACAACAACGTGTAGAAGGTTTACATAAACATGACAAGGCTTTTGATCCTAATTCTAATAATCAATTGCCTCGTTAGTCTAGTGGTCACAAGTGCGACTTCTACGCTAAAGGTCCTGGGTTCGATTCCCAGGTCGAGCAAAGTGTTATTGGGTTTTTCTATGAAATTCTCAGTAGCAGCTCGGAGTTTGGAATTTGTGCCCGGTTAGTGGCAATAGGCTCGCCCCCTATTACATGGGACCTAAACATACCGGCGAACTGTGGGTGTACCTAAGTACACCTCTGCCTAACCCTTCGGGGAATACAGGCGTGATGGTATGTTATGTTATGTTATGTTCTAATAATCAAAGTTACCACAAAAAGTACTCACTTTAAGTGACTGCTGACTCTCAGGGGGTCAATTCTGCTATTTTTTCGTGTCAAAATCGTCACTCAATGGCTTCAGAATTGTTAATTTTTGACAGTTTTGTCTACGAAATCTGTCAGTTCTTAAGTCATTTAGTGCCATTGAACGACCATTTTGATACAACTGAAATAGCAGACTTGGGCCCCAGATGACTGGCTAATCTTTTTACCATCGCATATTATAGTATTGTTGTATAGCTTAAACACAAATGTGTGTGTTTTCTAGTTAAAATTGTATAATATTTGTTGACGAAAATATTATAGACGTTATCTGAACGTCAATATTAGTCGGAGTCCTCGCTCAGTAAAGTAGATACTAAATGTCCAGGTTTTCTCTCTTTGCTTCCATTGCACACTGGTGATAAAGTGTGTAGTGATGCCCTTAAAGTCCATAGTCTGAAACTACATTTAGGCCTTCCATTTTAAAAACCGTTCTTTAACGGCTGCACTTCTTGAAACCTGCGATGCGATGATAATACTGAGTTGAGCTTCTGCCATCCGATTTGCTAATGTTGGTCTGTGTCAACTGTCACGCTGTCACGTGTCAGCCGCGGCGGCTGATTGCGGCGACACCTCGGACCGCCCGCGGTAACACCTGGCGAACAAATGGGGGCGTGTGCGGTAGACGAGATTCTTTTGTAAAAGCGAGTTTGTTTTTTTAAAGACTAAATGATGTTTCATTAAAAAAATAACTCTATGATTATACGAACTAATATTATAATTTGTCGCGTCCATTCAATTTCACGCTGTTGGTAGGTATATACTTTTTTGTTCTCCCTCTTTACTTATCTACGTTCACGCTTGAAACCGTTCTGGTAACATGCATCACACCATTATACCACTACTAGGGTCGGCAACGCGTGAGTGATACAACCTGGTGTTGCAAGCATCCATAGGGTAGGTACGGTAACCGTTTGCCATCCGGTGGGCCGTATGCTTGTTTACCACCTTAGTGGTATAAAAAAAAACAATACTGGACACGATGGTAGCCCCCCCCCCCCCCCGACCCTTGCTCGAGCCGGCCCGCGCCGAGCCAGTAGCTTCAAATTAGTCCCTAATAATAATTTAAACCAGATCCAGCCGTCCCTAGCTGCCCCCCAGCAACACCCTAAGCCGAGGCCCGTGTCCCGCAGGGGACCTTAGCTGCTGTTGCTTAATTTTAAGTTGCTCCTGGCTGAAGGCATTCGGTGCTTCCCCACCAAGCTCGGTTATGCTGTTAAGATTCCCTGAATCAACAGCTACTGTCATTGTAAAAAAAAACACGATGGTAGTACTGTTGCCACTTTAAAATTCTGTCCTGAATTCCTGGTATAATAGCTGACCACACGTTTGGCGTAGCGGCTGAGCGATCGGCTATGCGACACGTGTTGTGGGTTCGATCCCAACACGGAGCAAATATTTGTATGATCCACCTTTAGTTGTTTCGGGTCTGATATCATATGATATATATCTGTTTGTGTATGTGAGAAATTTTATTTGTAAAAGCACGCACGATACAGGAGAAAATTCTAAAAATATAAATATCTGAGCCCTTTTCTATGTGAAACAATGATATTTAGGTTTATTTAATTTAATATTATTTACATTGTTTATCAGTATGGCATTGATTTGGAAGTCATGAATGCCTATTATAACAAAAATTGAGCATTAAACCATAGATTAGAAAACATGCAAAATAACGTTGCTTTTTGAATTTGTAACAATTTTGTCTGAAAATAAAGGTTTTTATTTTCAGACAAAATTGTTACAAATTCAACATGACTGTCACGTACTAAGATCGTCTGTCACAAGGCGAGTTCATCACCTCGCTATAACGCTGACGGAGTGGGCAGGCTTTGTGGTAGGCGTATAATTAGTTCACCAGACTTATTATAACAGCCCTTCATTTGGGGGTTGTTCAAATTGGGTAGACTGTTTAAAGGTTGTGGTTTTTTTATTTATTTAATCAGTTTCCGGCTACGATCGCAGTTCACACATGGAATAAAAAATGATTCTTATGTGATACAGATTTATTATATACCAGATATTTTATTCTGTACGAGTAAAAGTACCCATAATTAAAGTTAAATCTTGATTTTAAGTACCTAACCTCTTTGTTTAGAAGAATGATTATGTCTAAGTTCCACTTCCTTTTTTTATAGCCGTTCAGTATCGTAATGAGGACGTTTTTTAGAGCTGCCCGTTAATTAAAGCATTCGCAATGAATTAATGCGGCTTCGAAGTGCGAACATCAGTCAGGTATTACACAGAAACCATTGATGTGTGACGTAAATATGGACCTCCCACATGCTGTTAAAAACTTGACGGGGAAGAGATTTTACACAACATAACATACCATCACACCTGTATTCCCGACGGGTTAGGCAGAAGCGTACTAATGTACACCCACAGTTCGCCGGTATGTTTAGGTCCCATGTAATAGGGGGCGAGCCTATTGCCATTAACCGGGCACGAATTCCTAACTCCGAGCTGCTACTGGGAATTTCATAGAAAAACCCAATAACACTTTGCTCGACCTGGGAATCGAACCCAAGACCTCTAGCCAGTCGCACTCAGGACCACTAGGCTAATGAGGCAGAAGAGATTTTAATATGGAATTATAGTATTTTAATGAACTAGTTAGGCTATAAGGTATATAGCCTTGAAGTCGTATGTACTACTACGCATGAGGTCCTGAGTTATATTCCCAGGTCGAGCAAAGTATTATTGGAATTTTCTATGAAATTTTCAGTAGCAGTTCTGATTTTGGAATTTGTGCCCGGTTAATGGCAACACCCTCGCCCCCTACTTAACTGGATAGGTATATTGTACATTGGTACCTATGCTTTCGACTAACCCTTAATGGTAATGGTATGTAAAAGAAGACTGGACCGTTATTTTTAGTAAGTTTTGGCTGGAGGATAAGATCAGGTTGAGCAGTGGACAGGCTGATTGATTTAAATAATAAAAAATAAAATGTTCTTTATTGAAACTGAAACATTGCATTTAACATAAAATTGAGACAGCCCTATTAAGTAATATAAATACTTGTGTTGGGACTGGCTCGCTTCTTCCCTTAATTATCAGACAATGTTGTTATAGGAAATTTGATTATTTGATTATGGGTTATTTGATTGATTGATACCTAAATGTTTACAATTCTAAGTAATATTTAGTGTAATTTTACAGGATCGGTAATGTAGGAAATTTATGGAAATTCTGATACAATCTGCGGGGGGATACAGCCACATCCATTGTTCTTAAATTAATGTGAGTTAATTATGAGCTTAATAACTCGTTACTCATATTTTATAATTGACAGTGTTTTACATTTATTTTAAACAAATTATATTATGATTGACTGCCTCATTAGCCAAGTGGTCCTGAGCGCGACTGCTATGCTAGGGGTCTTGGGTTCGATTCCCAGGTCGAGCAAAGTGTTATTGTGTTTTTCTATGAAATTCCCAGTAGCAGCTCGGAGTTAGGAATTTGTACCCGGTTAACACGGGACCTAAACATACCGGCGAACTGTGGGAGTACATTAGTACGCCTCTGCCTAACCCTTCGGAGAATACAGGCGTGATGGTATGTTATTGTTATGTTATATTATGATTGATTCGAAAGTACCTAGATAATATGCGTTAGGTTAGGTTTGTAGATAACTTTTTAGGCATAGATATTTGTATACTAGCTGATCCTACAGACTGTCCTGTGTTAACTATGATATTGGATTCGAATTGGTATAATTCATAGAAAAATAAATATTCCGAAAACGTTGAAGTTTGTATTATGTAGAGCAGCTGCATTTCTTTTTTATAATTTTTAAAAGTTTTTCTCGTCTCTCCTTACTCTCCACTATTATAAAATTGTAAAAAAGCTGTCTGTATATTGAATATATTAAAAAAACAAATAGATTAGGGTATATAAACATTTCCGAACCCAAAAATATTATTTTTTAAATTCTTCTCTGTTTGTTACGCGTTGCGCAAAAACTACTGGATAGATTTTAATTTTGTTAACACTGTTAGAAAGTAATAATTATGCTCCAACTCAAAAACTGGTGAACTTCTTATCTCAATTAATTAATTAACGGATCCTGAGAAACATATACCTACCTACAAAGGAAAGATCAAACCCTTTGATTTTGGATTAAATTATTTTTGGGATCCATTTTTAATCCACATAATATAGCTTCAGGTGAACGCAGCCGTGGACAAAGGCTAGTTAATATAATAAAAATAACATTACACATACAACTATGCGTTTGACACACACTGACACGCACATCTTTTGTTTATGGTTAACGTAAGAAGGTTGAAAGTATGGAGTATATATATTATACGCGAATTTCGAACACCGGACGACCACTAGTTATTTAAATTAGTTGCATCACTGGCATTCTATCAAGATTACTCTGCACTAACAGCTTTGACACTTACACCAGTTACCTGTGTGTTCAGTGCCAAACTACTATGACTAACTCCTTATTAAATATATTAATTAGTTCATTAGCTGACGACTATGGTGCTACCGACTCTGATCTCGTTTTTTTCAATCCCCTGGGAATTTCTCTTCAGCTTTCTTAACGGATTCCTACATCTTAAAAAACCTCCCTGTCCAATATAAAGCTTGTAAGATGTACGTATAGTTTCGAAGCCGATCAGAACGCTTCGCCAGTGACATTACCTACTGGGCTTATTAGCTAGATAACTACTGAAGTCTCAAGATGAACGCATCAGTGATACGCCGTGTTTGCGAGCTTGCTAGCTCGCGGTGTTTGTGTTGTCTACCTGTATACTGTTTCCGTTCTTAATATATTCATCAAGATCCACCTAAGTAATCTTCGTCGCCCATCTATCCGAAATACCATAAGAGATCAAGAGAGGTCAAGGACTCCAGACTGGTGGACCCGCAGCAACCAAATAGGAGACTACCTAACTACCCTAGTAAAAAGGGAAATGCCATGGAATCAAAAACAGCATCTTTGTAGACAAAATAATATTTAAAAAAAAACCTATTCTACCTCCAATAAGATATAAACAAGATAAAAGGTAAGCCCTACTTATGTATTAAAGAATATCAAACAGAACAATAAACCCACTAGATAATTGGCACTCGTCGTTCAAGGTTGACAGTTACAACGGTACATAGACTAAAATACAGACTAGACTTGTACCTACCTACCTACACAAAACTAGTATTATTTCAATCTTATCTTATTTTTGAGTAAGAAGTGTAAGAATCAAATTATATTAATAGTTTTTCTCAATACGAAACTTATACGGCTTCTATTTTTTTTTGTTTAAGTAAACCTCTCCCCAAGTTAGAATTTTCTCCTGAAACGTGGGTGCTTTTACAAACACAAATTCTGATATACACAAACGCCCAGACCCGGAGTAACTACCTGTAGATCATACAAATATTTGCTCCGGGTGGGGATTGAGCCTACTACACGTGGCACAAAACCGATCACTCAGCCGTTATGCCAAACGTGTCACGTCAACGAATGAACAAATATACCTATTACATTGAGGTAGGTACACTCAATATTTTTAGCTACACAAATACTAAATTGTATCACTGCTACCTAATAGAATCCATGCAAAATTAGATAGTAATTAAGAACCTACACAAAACTTAACTTTTTTCTTTACAACTTACGATCACTCAAAAATCTGCTTTAAGTACATAATAGTAAAGAAGACTTCCAGTACCTATGTAGGGTGCAACATAAATATTTATATAGATTGGCTACGATGAACCTATGATATTTTCCCACTCAATTTTGTGTTCCTTGTTTATAATAGCAATAGTAGATAATAGCTATATAACTACATATATAATATAATCACATGTACTACGATACGTTCCAGTGCTTACTCTATGATCTACGAGGCGTAAAAGATCAAAGAGGTGCGCGCGCGCATCTCGCGCATGCATCGTTAATGTATTATCGTGTCATAGTTGCCGCTAATAGTGGGGGCAGCCGACACTGAAACGTACGACTGTATGCGCATTACTATGGAAAACATAACTGGTAATGATACTAAAGGTTTTGGTAATGTGGAGAGTTCAAATCTTTCTACCTCGTACAACAAAACTGTGGAATGAACTGTCGCCTGCAGTATTTCTGGACCAATACGACCTTCAAATCTTCAAGAAAAGAGCGTACTCCCTTTTAAAAGGCCGGCAGCGCACTTGTGACTCCTTTGGTATTGCGTGTGTCCATGGGCGGTGGTGATCGCTTACCATCAGGCGATCCGTCTGCTCGTTTGCCTGCTATCCCATAAAAAAAAATCTTAAAAGCTTAACATTTTATTGATTTTCATTTTAACGAAATGTAAACTAATATTTTACTGCCTCATTAGCTAAGTGGTCCTGAGCGCGACTGCTACGCTAGAGGTCCTGGGTTCGATTCCCAGGTCGAGCAAAGTGTTATTGGGTTTTTCTATGAAATTCCCAGTAGCAGCTCGGAGTTAGGAATTTGTGCCCGGTTAATGGCAATAGGCTCGCCCCCTATTACATGGGACCTAAACATACTGGCGAACTGTGGGTGTACATTAGTACGCCTCTGCCTAACCCTTCGGGGAATACAGGCGTGATGGTATGTTAAACTAATATTTTCATATAAATGCCTAATGCTAATGAGGTAGCTTATCTAAGTTATTAATAGAAAAACTACAAGTTGTTGATGACTGACCAAACTTAGATTAAGCCCGGAGCTCTTTACATATATCTATTTAAATCTGTCAGGGAGCAGCTAAATCTCCCCAAAATAAGGTAATCACTCCGGGAGGTGTGTAGTCGTCAGGACCGGAAATACGTTGCCCCTGGGCGTCCACTTCCGGCGGATAAGTGGGCGGCTCTGACCCAATTTCCGGTTTTCACATCACATAGATGCCGCGTATGATAATTTTTGTATTACTTAGAAAAGAAAGTGTGAAGCAAGCGATGTGTTTAGCCATATAATGCATATTATATATATATCTGAATTATTTCGATACGAAGATATTCTTTTGGCTAACGATTATTCCTATTAAAGGCATTAAAGTCGGCTTTTTCACGCCTTCGCAAATAATATGGTCATCAAGTTTTAGAAAAGATTTTTTAAAGAAAGCTTACTTGCAATTTGGGTCGCACATTACTAGTATTCTTATTAACCCCTCGTGCTAAGCTAAATGCTTGTGTTACGAGTGGGTTCACATCGGTAGTGCAATGGGTGGGTTTCGAACCGGCAACCACATGATATCAACCCCTAGCCATTAGACTGCTAATAAAAATAGAACAAGTGTATTGAATAAACGCAATAGACGCATCCACGGCTTATGCGCGTACGCACTCCCGACTAACTGAAACGGGTTTATTGGTTGGCGCAACTCGCTGTCACTTATGCCAATAATTTTGCACAAGTTTACGTGTGATGTAAAGAAAACTGCAATTCGTCAAATATCACTGTTGAAGTGTAAACTGTTAAAGTGTTTAAATACTTGTGTAGAGAGTTAACACTGACTACGTCTGAACCTTTATTTATAAAAATTCATATTTTTATCAACCGTCGTCTCAACTATAGAGACTGCCTATATTCATTATAGGTGAGGTAAAGCAGTGTTGCGAATTAAAGAATTAAAATGTCAATAAATTCTTCAAAGGATTAAAAAATAATTGCATTTAATTTAATTACTATTAAGTGAACTACAGTTAAAATTAATTCAATGCCTCATTAGCCTAGTGGTGTTGAGCGCGACATCCTGAGTTCAATTCCCAGTTCGAGAATTTTTATTTGGTTTTGCTATGAAATTCTCTAACCCTTCGGGGAGGATAAGATTCGTAATGGTATGTTATGTTAGACCCAATAAGTGGACTTGTCATCAGCACTTAAACAGTAAAATTTCTATGGTAAAGGTCCTTAGAACTGCAGTAGTGTCATTGATGCTACGAAAATTATCAGTTTATTACTATAGATCAAAGATCGTGCGCGGGAGTACTCCACACGTACATTAATGATCTTTTGAAGTGACCGGATATTGTCACAACAACTTAAGTACTTACATTGGACCGTAAAATTTTATTCCACACTTGGTCTGGTTGGGAACTGTTCGATTAAAAATAAACCATTAAAAATATAATGTCCAAGTCAATACTCTAATCTGTCATGAACTCATGATGCACAATTTAGGTTACGAATTCAGGAAGCCACTTAGGTAGATATTATCACAATTAATGCAATAAGAAGCACCGTAAAAATAACCGGCAATCATCATGTCTGTTTGAAGGTTTTGCCTATATATGAAAGAGACCCAATTTCTAGCCTAATTACATACTTTATAATTCTTCGTTAGGTCCAGATTTCGAACCCCAGTGTCACTCTTAGCAGACGTTCTTACAGCTACAAGAAAACAAGCAGTTTAAAAAAATATTTGCTAAAGTATCATGTGCAGAAAGCCCACCACGAGTAGGTATCAACATTCATATTTGTCTACATACCTTCAGCTTCAGTGGGCAGCTTTACAACCGGTAATGAGGCAAAGTGAAATATTGCGGCGGCTCCCGGAAGAGAGGTCAGCAGTATTAGAGGATTTATGCGCCGCTAGTAAACTCGATTGTAAAATCTGCTCTGTTGATAATAACTTGCCTTAGATGTAGTTTCAAAGGTATGATCCTAATGAGATAGGTATGTAGTTTGTTATTGTAGGGTATGGAGGAACACACGCTCTGTGTGGTAAAACCAGTTGACTGTCCATTGCAACTACGTTTCCTCTATACATTTGTATACTTTTTAAAACGCTCTATTTGACACGTCATAAACAATTTCATCAGGCTGCGGAAAAACCACTACACAGGACAGATCACCTAAAAGCACAAGTTTTTTTTTCTTTTTTCTAATGGGGGGGGGGCTAACGAGCAGGCGGATCACCTGATGCTAAGCGATATCCGCCGCCCATGGACACCCGCAACACCAGAGGAGTCACAAGTGCGTTGCCCGCCTTTTAAAAGGGTTTGGTCCTCCGGTAACCTCACTCACTCGGCGAAACACAACGCAAGCGTTGTTTCACGCCGGTTTTCTGTGAGGCCGTGGTACCACTCCGATCGTGCCGGCCCATTCGTGCCGAAGCATAGCTATCCCACGTTTTAAAAGTGTAGATAAGTACCTACTTAATACGTTCACATAATTACTATTCCAAGTCCTCCATGAAACACAAGACACACTCCTCTATCTCAACCGCTTCCCAAACCGCTAACTCTGGGCAAATAAAAAGCTAATTTAAATGCCATTAAAAGTAGATGCGACTCAGGATTTAAGAGCTGTGGAGCTCTCATTATTTTCCTTTCCCCTCCCAGAGGGCGCCACGTAATGCGGGAATTTTAAGCAGACCTGATTTATACATCTTGTTTGGTATTGATGGTACACGAATAGTGAGTTTTTTTTAATGTAATGTTGAGTTTTTGGTACTCCAAACAACTCACAACCCACGCTCATACTCTTCATATAGAAATTATAAAATTTGTAAAAAAGCTGTGTCTGTACATTGAAGACATTTAATTTTGTTACGGGTTGGCGCATAAACTACTGAACAGATTTAAAATTTGTTATTACTATTAGAAAGTATATGCTTCAACTTAAAAACTGGTGAACTTCTTATCTCAATTAATTGAACGGATCCTGAGATACATAGAGAGGTCAGTTGACCTCTCTCAATTAAAGAGTTCTCTATGTATACAGACCCATACAAAGAAGAGATCATCAATGTTGGTTTTCCATTTTTACTCCTGATATAGCTTCATGTGAGCGAAGCTACGGGCAAAAGCTGGTACTCTTTATATAAAAAAAACTGCGTTATTACTCGACTGTAATAGATAAGGTGGGTTAAGTGTGTAGGTTTTTAATGTAGAGCGCTTCACTTTGGTGGTAGTTAGTACGTAACTATAGATATTTTTGCAATTATGTAGCATCATTAATTTGATTTTTATTCCAAGGAATGGCGTACAGCGTTGTTGACACTTACCCCAATATAAGACATTGAAATAAAACTAGGTACATACAGTGAATTTTGTTGCGGTATGTGGTATTTTAATTTTGTATTAAATCCTAACTTTCGGGACCCTTCACAGTTCCTATAATAGGTAGTTTTTCGGGGAACCAAGTTTTGAATTAATAGAAAAAGAATTCAAAGCAAAGTCTCAAAATATTCTACAACATAAATAGAAAATAAACTCACTTAGTTAACCCTAATCAGAAGATTAGGCCATTAGAATATTGCGACAATAACACCTAGGTATATATAAAGCAATAAAACCCGTCCAATAACTTAAACCTAACACACTATTAAACGATATCCAAAATTACAAATTATTTAAACCAATAACAGCTTTGACCAATAAAGCGTTTAGTACCAATCATAAAACTGGAAGCTCAATCATCACTAATTCCATACTTTATGGTTATTCTTGATAATAACTTACCTGTTTTATAATGTCCGTCGGCCCCTAAACGTCGGGGCGTGATGGTGAATGACAAGTGCGGTGAAGACCGGTGAACAGCGGGAACGGTGTAAAATATATAAAATATTGACGTGCGTTACATGACGGCTATTTTTGGATAGTTCTGTGTAGATTATTGAGGCGCGCAGACGAGGCATTTCATTGAAACGTTGAAAGGTGCATAGAACTAGCTCTTAACGGAAGATGATAAGACTCGTGCGATATCGTTGCAGTAGCGTATCGATAGGTATTGCAAATAATGAAATAAGATTATATACTTAAGTAAATAAAGTCAAGACTAATATTGCCAGCAATAGTTGTAAAAAGGCAAAAAGTCAATTAGATAGAAATACTAATAATGACTAAAGAATAATTATTTGATCTTATAGGGAGTTTGTTGAAGAGATTATCATACAATTATTCGTCTGTAATTTTTCAAAAACCCTAGGTAAGAACCTTCTATAAATTTTGATTATTCATAAGTCCTTTGTAAGTTTTTACTTGTGCTAAGTATAAGATGCCAAAATTGCTTTTTACAAATTCTTCTCTGAATGCTACATAAAGTAGGCATAATCTAAATGTAAACACATAGCCCATCTATGTGTCGAACACCCAATGTTACGAGCGGAAGTGTTGCATTTCAAAGGGGCATTCTTGTTACCTGTGCACTAAAAATAATTCGTGAAACAGCCGGATAGAGCGGAGAACGACCGGGATGTGATTAGCCACGCCCCGCCTGTCGCCTTTGATCTTGCGTGCGCCAAATATTCTTTATGCACTGAGGTTGGTACGCTCTGTATATTCTGCCATATTTATACTCTTTGCTTAAGATGATTATGGTGCTACAGTATGACATTGCCTTATAGTAAGCATTTTTGGAAACTTTTATTTCAGGTGAAAGCAAGTAAAGATACAATGTGTAAATTTGTGTAAGCTATGATGTGTGTTTTCCGTATTTATTTTTGTTAGTAGGCCAAACTTTTTCTCAATTCTGGTAAGTTGACTTTTCTATCTATGTTTATACCGAAATTCATCAAAATTTGTTCACCGATTCAGGCGAGAAATTGTTACAAACAAACAGACATAATTACTTTCGCCTTTATAATTATTATGGATTAAAGTCATCGTTCAATCCAATAAGCACCCAGGAATAAGTTGTCAGTCGTTCAGCGACAGTCTATCACATCAATATAATCGTTTATACTTCTAGTTTTACGACTTTTCGCAGAAGACATCGAGACAGGCAGCTGACAGGGCCGCGGTCCTTTATTTTGAACAAAATGGACTACAATTAATTTTATTATGTCGTTAACACATGTAATCTGGACAAACAAATATATTATAATTCTGTCGACAGATCGTACCGATGAAATATACATATCTATTATAATTTACATACATATTAAATGTTTTTCATTTTCTTGCTAAATGTAAATTATTTATGAAAATCTGTGAATGGGGATCAAAATTCCATTAAAAAGTATGTATAGTCTCCTAGAGGAAAACCATTTTCATGTAACTACAACAGATAAGGTACTTTCCCCTTACTGCCCTGCTGAAAGTTTCCACCCTGTATATGTTTATATAACTAACTGTGCACCATGCTGCTCACCGCATTCATCTTTTTATTCCCAGTATGGGAATTTCCCAGTATCCCTTTATTAACATATGTTTATATCTTATAGGGAACCTATCTGCAGCCAGGCCTTATATTCTCTGAGATTTCGTGATATTTCCACTATTGCAGACAGTTGCCAGTTTATGATCAATACGATGATGACGATACATTTGGCGTAGTGGCTGACCGATCAGCTTCTGTGCCAAGTGTGGGTTTGATCCTCACACGGAGCAAATATTTGTATGACCTACAGATAGTTGCTCCGGGTCTGGGCGTTTGTCGGTCTATGAGAAATTGAGTTTGTAAACACACCTACGATACATGAGAAAGTTCCAGGGTGGGACAACGTTTCTATCTTTAAAAAAAATAGCTTCCATCTTGTGCAGTAACCTATTGATTCTTCACTATACTATATCAAATACAAATTAATTCATGCTAGTTTATATTCCCAAATCAAATGCGTTGAAAACGAAGTAAAACCCGCCACATTTTTTTTTAAAGTTTACTAGCTATGTGTGTCGCACATTACTAGTATTCTTGTTAACCCCTGGTGCTAAGCTAAATGCTTGTGTTACGAGTGGGTTCACATTGGTAGTGCAAAGGGGGCTATCGAACCAGCAACCACATGATCGCAAGTCTGACGCCCTAGCCATTAGGCTACCGACGCTTTGGATTTGGTTAACCTATGATATTTGTTCTGCACTGTAACTGAATCCTGTAACTGCAAACGAGTTCCGGAAAGACAATCGTCGTGCTGTCACTGCCGCTGACGAACAGACGCGCGAAAATCTATACTAATGCTGTAACGACAAGATCACCTCAAACATAAATCACAACACTTATAAATATAATACACATTGCGTTGTTTCTTCGACAAATAAATCCAAATTTCCAACAAAACGCGTAATGGATGCAGAATTGTGAAGATATCTAGGTGAGTTTCAACGTTTCGTGGTAATAAGGAAGTGTGTCTTGCGCATAGAATGACAGGTGGACATCTTGCTATTAGAACTAAATCATGTTTCTATAATAACACAAAGTGTAGTAAACAAAAAAAATCTTCATTTTTTTCACCGGTATAAGCTTTGTGAAATATTTTCGCTGTTATGCAGATACGGGGACAACTAGGTACTAGTTTTGGAGATGATACTAATTATCATACATACATAGCATCACGCCTGTATTCCCCGAAGGGTTAGGCACAGGCGTACTTATATACACCCACACCTGTTCGCCGGTATATGTTGTATAAAACGTTTGTGTGGTTGAGTATGGCAATATATGCATCATACAAAAAAAACATTATCTTTAATAACACCCATCAACTTATTCTTCTGCAGTCCACAATAATTCTAATTCAGTGTAGCTTGGGAAGCCAGTCCTACAAGTCATATTTTGATCAGAGACATCACACAAATTGCAGTTATCACTATCGCTCGTTATCACTACTCGAGTAGTGTTGACTATTTGTATAAAATTCATTATTTAACCTGCAATTGAGTATGGATAACTGCTTGCTAGAACATAGTGTGTGTCTATACATTATTATTTTTATATTACAGCTTCGACGAATCATAAAGTATATTTGTTTGCTTGTTTGAAGTTAAATAAACAAGTATTACATGTGTTTAGATGACTACATTGCTGTTCGGATCGCTTCTTTGAACCGAACATCACAAACTTCGAATTTAGGCTGAACTAAATTGTTGCAAAGGTGATCTAATTTAGAGACCTAATTAATAAAGTTCGTAGAAAAAGATGTTGTGTCGATGTCTAAGAAGAAAGTTAATGTTATTATAGAAAAGCTTAAAGCGACCTTCCTTGAATTTTTGTAGGTTAGAACTGCTGAAAAGATGAAACGCAGCAACTATTGCACAAATTTTGAATTAAAGTGGTGGCTCTTGTGATCAAAATACTCTATTACTCAATATTACTATTTAAAATAACTTCTAGGTATATTGTATTAATTATAATGTACTAGCATTATCATTGTGCTCGCATAGTCCTGGAAGTGGGTGTTAATAGCTACGAAAAAGTTTTATAAACTAATATAACTATTACAGAATGCTTTTGTGAAACATTGTTTTGGTTTAAATAAAGATTACTATATTACATTTGTATCACACTTGGCACTTAACGGCATTTTAAAATTGAGTGGCGTTTTAGTATTTGGCCATTAGTTTTCACGTAATTCGTCTCTTTCACAAAGCATTGCTAAAATGGCATGTGTTATGTCTCATTGCATCCGCCGCACAACATCAACAAAGCATTAAACATCATCTATACTATACTAATATATAAAGCTGAAGAGTTTCTTTGTTTGTTTGTTTACTTGAACGCGTAAATCTAAGGAACTATTGGTCCGATTTAAAAAAGTCTTTCAGTGTTAGATAGGCCATTTATTGAGGAAGGCTATCATCACGCTACGCGGACGAAATCGCGGGCAGAAGCTAGTCAAATAATAAAATATCAACAGCTGCCCCTGGCTATGATGTCTTAAAGATTGTCCAGGACTCTCTGGCAGACATTTTCTTCTTTAATCACAGCTTAAAAACTATCGTTTCGTAGCTAACGTCGATATAAAAAGAAGCAAACATTCAGATTTCACCTTTGTTTAAATGCCAACACTGACGAAGAAATCCAGCTCACCCAACAAAAGAACTTCTAATTCCAAACAAAGACAAAACGACAAAGAGATTCTCACCTAAGTCGGCAACTGGACCGAAATACACCATGAGTCATGGCTGACACTGTACCTGCCGCCATCAGAAATAATCACAAAGGAGACGCACAAAGATATAAGTCAACGTATCACCCAGTGATTCATTCAACGTGTTTTAGAGCTGATGGAGATTTTCTATAAATGGATCTAAAGATTCAAATTCTAAGATGTGGGAGTTAAGAAAAAGAAGACTTTTGGTTTTCCATGTTAAAGGTACCTACATAAATTATCGCGTCTGCAAATTCATTTCTATTGCAAGAACCTTACACATTGACATAGACCCTGAAACATCATTTCATTGAAGATATAAAATAGGTTACAAAACAACCAATAAACTTACCATAACCTACCTACCTAACCAGAAGACGCAGGTTCGAATCCTGCCTGCAAGTCAAATTTTCCTTCACTAAAATAACTTTATAATCTTAGAATGAAAAATGCAAAAAAACATCACAAAAAGATAATACACGTCGATATACCTACCTATATTTTATTACATTGAACATTAAAATCACGACCTATATACAATAGAGATCTTATCACTCAGCGAACACATCAAGGTCGACAGTTCTTCCGGACTGGTAAATGGGCTAGTGGTCCTGGAACCAATAGCGGATGGAGAGTCCTGAGAAAAGCAGTACCCATCCGCTGTAACGAGGACTACCGTGTGTCTGTGAGCTTTCCACGTAACAAGTGGATGGGTTCATACAAAGATACACAAGTAAAAATTTCGTTTAGGCTTTCCGGATAGTTTAATGGATGGAAGGGGAGCCTAATAACGGCCAGAGATCCAAACTCCAAGCCGCTACTGAGCATTTCATAGAAAAACCCAATAACACTTGCTCGTCCTGGGAATCGGACCCGTACGAATCGTACAAATCCAAAAGAAACAAATCTAAATATAAAAATGACTGGGTAATACATTCTTAACATAAAACTCCTTTTGGAAATCACGGGAAGACTTCACTGACTAAAGATTGTAAAGTAGGTAATTGAAACTATACTTGAAATTTGTCAGGATTTAAAAATATCAAGATACCTATGCAATTATCTTGTAGAATTAGCTCTAGGTATATAATTGAAATTACTAATTATATTTAAAAAAAAAAACAAATAAAAGTAAGTAAATTATGTAAACTTTCCACGTGGGAGAGCCATGCTTCAGCACGAATGGGCCGGCTCGACCGGAGTAAAACACGGCGTAAAACAACGCTTGCGTTGTGTTTCGCCGTGAGTGAGTTCACCGGAGGCCCAAACCCTTTTAAAAGGCAGGCAACGCACTCGTGACTCCTCTGGTGTTGCGGGTGTCCATGGGCGGCGGTTATCGCTTACCATCAGGTGATCCGTCTGCTCGTTGACCTCCTATCCCATAAAAAAAACCTTCCGTTTCCAAGATAATTACGCATATTAATGCGTAAGGGTCAGAAATCAATAAATATACCTACTGTTTTCTTAAGTTTCAGATTGAGCAAGTTGTTCTGTAACTTCTCTATCCAAATCCTCTCACATAACACCATCCCACACCATCAATTCGTCTTATAATCACGTTTAACAGCCTTCCGCCGCTGATCTAATGGTTCTCTGAATCGCTCAAGTTCCATCGCAGTTGTTATTAACACATAACATTGTAAACGTTACGCAATGCCCGCAGTGAATGACAAACAGTTTCCGGATCTCGTATTTTCATAACGACCCATATTTTCTGATATCATTATTAAGGATGTAAGTACTACGTGGTTCAGTTATTTCCAACTTTTGTAAAAGCAACACAGATCAGGAAAATAGTGGCAAATAGTTCAGTCTTTACGCATGTAAGTTAGAAATTTAATGCATTTCAACTTTATCTGTAAGCTTGATAATGTACTAAACATTAGCAACCTTGGTATTGACCCCAATCTAAGTACATAAAAGACTCTAGCTAGAAATATATTTATTACTGTTTCATCATATTTGACACTAGGAATTAAACTGTATTTCCTGGTTTGAGACATAGGTCCTAGTTTCCATATCAAATAGGAGGTGTTTAAAGGCATTACCTATGTGTCCCTAAGAAATTTTAAAAAAGAACAGTAGGTATCGTAATTAAATACTAATCTTAAATACCACTTATAAAAGCAGCACTCTTCCTACTTACCCCACATCAAGTCAAACAGTTATAAAAGCCGACAGATGTCCACACAAAGATCTGTTTGTCCTGATCAGTAAACTGCATAGATCGTAACGTATCGAATCAAAGGCGCGCGCGCACCCGATCGCCAACAACGTTAATGGCCAGTAAAATGGACCACCCGCACTTTATTTCACTTTTATTGGAATGAATTTATTGAATTGAAAAAGATACTTTGTAACTCGGTAGGACCTTCGAAGAAGGGAAATTTTACCTATAACACATTAGGTGCATGTGATTATTTCTCAATCTGGCAGAGTATTAAAAAAATATATATAACACAAAATGATGATGAGCTGGAAATTCGAATTAAACACATTGGTTGACATATTTTATAGAAAAAAATACCTACTTACGTAAAAGCTCATTGTATTTTATTTCGAAGATATCATAGCATTTCTCGTGAATTTTCAAAGCATACTCGGTTTCGAATCAGCTATTATATCTGACCTTATTATTACTTTAAATATTGTATCCTCCTCAAAATTAAATAATATAAATAAATAAGGTTCAAAAATTATTTAAATAAAGTGAAGAATACTCATCAATTTGGTGTTCCAAGAATTGATCGTAACAATTTTGTTTAACCATATAATCAATATAAGAAATATCTTCATTCCTTAAAGCAATTGCATAAGCAAGATTTTCTGGCCAAACTACATAGAATTTGCCGATTTGTAAACAAGCTGAGGAAATACCAAATTATTTACATACTACCGCTGCGGTTGTCAATCTTATTTTTGAGCTAGTCGATATTTCATGTTTTGCTGCAGACATCTGGCTGTTGTAGTTATTATTGCGTGGAAACTGTAGATTTTTCCATAGACGGGGTCACATAGGAGGTTCAGTAACCCTAGGTAGGTATAGAAAAAAATATCCTATTTCTCATCTTATACGGTGCAAACTAAGTTATTGTCACTACACCAAGAAGTGCAACGCTTTGAGTACGATAACACGATTTTTCTATTCACGAGAAAAGTAACAGAAGCGCACGAGACGTTGACAAACTCTCTTGAAAATACTAAATATTTTCTTTAATCCATGTGCTTTTAAATGTGCTTTGATACACATAGAATTATATACCTATATTAATTTGTCGCATCCATTAAATTTCAGCCTGTATACCAAATATCTAAGGGGGAGATCCCGGTATCTCAGTTCTCATGAATAAAAAAAAACATTTTAGGATTTTTAAAAAGTTTCATTCATTTTGTTATGCATAAGTGTAGCTTTAGTGACACACAAGAGAAGTTTTGACTGCAAAAATAATGTT
This sequence comes from Acronicta leporina, assembly GCA_947256265.1. Taxonomy (NCBI): domain Eukaryota; kingdom Metazoa; phylum Arthropoda; class Insecta; order Lepidoptera; family Noctuidae; genus Acronicta; species Acronicta leporina. The sequence continues at coordinate 15,824,046 of OX366520.1, read as the reverse complement.
AACCTACTCAATCATCTCACAATGATAAGACAGGTCATTGTGACAATTCCGATGTAAGCCAATAAAAACGCTAAAGTATAGATAACTAAAAACTTACACTTGCATAAAAACAAAAGTAATTGATACATTATATAAGTAAGACCTAGGCTAACACATAACACACGCACATTATTCTTAATTAAGTAAGAAACCCTTGCATGTTTGCAATCCCTGCATAAACCGCTCTAATACATCCGTGTGTTTGTATCAGGCATCCCATAAAACTGTATTGGGCAAGCACCATATTGCCAGTTACCTTGTTCTGATAGTAAATATACGCGAATATCGCCGTAATTTCACTTTACGGCACATTACCGTGATATTCTAAACGTTATCATTGGTTTTGATGTGGAGTGGAGCTAAATTTTGATGTTAAGCGTATAATAAAATTGAGATTTTAGTGCATTATCCTTGCCTGTTGGTTATTCATTGACGTGTCCGAAATAGTAAATATATTACAGAAGTACCTACTAAATGAGACATGGTTGTAAAGTTTAGATGCAGTAACTCTCATATGATCCGCGATCCCACCGTGGACGTCCAATGTAGGACCCTCCCTGAGAGCCAAGTACAAGTGGATGACGGATGACCCCGAGACCGACGCCCAAATACGGGCCTCTTGGTCCAAGCTCGCAGGAGCAGCCCCTCCAAACATCACGCCGGTTACTAAGCCCCCTGTCACGACAAGGCGAGAACTACTTTTTCCCTTTCCTTACTCCCTACGATCTGGTTATGGAATTCGCAAGTATTTATTATCTTCCACGACCCCAGAAAATGTTTTACTTTCAACGTGTAATTATTAGTTATTTTATTATTTAGTTCCAATTTAAGATTGATTTTACCAACAAATTAAAAATCTAAACAAAAAGTATTCTACTTTAGTTCATTTGTTATTTTCTTTTGCAATAAGCAAAGCACAGGAAACGGCAGTAGGAATATTTTCCAATAAGGCTGGCATGGAGATGTTGCAGACAAAGTTTTAAAACATTATGATTTATAAATACACCTAAATCGATACTATTTTCCTGGTATTTTCCAGGTGTAAATCCCTGAAGTATTAGGTAACTAAAAATAATCTTGTTATTGTTCTGGTTTGTGGAATATTATACCTTACTAATCTAATAAGCAAAGCACAGGAAACGGCAGTAGGAATATTTTCCAATAAGGCTGGCATGGAGATGTTGCAGACAAAGTTTTAAAACATTATGATTTATAAATACACCTAAATCGATACTATTTTCCTGGTATTTTCCAGGTGTAAATCCCTGAAGTATTAGGTAACTAAAAATAATCTTGTTATTCTTCTGGTTTGTGGAATATTATACCTTACTAATCTATAAAAGCTGAAGAGTTTGTTTCTTTGTTTGCTTGAACGTGCTAATCTCAGGAACTACTGGTCCGATTTGAAAAATTCTTTCAGTGTTAGTTAGCCCATTTATTGAGGAAGGCTATAGGCTATATATCATCACGCTACGCGGACGAAGTCGCGGGCAGAAGCTAGTTTATTATAAAATAACTAATAAGAAGGATTGAAAATCTCGATACTTTCATAAAACTGTTGTATATTAAAAAAATACGAATTGCGTCCTTTATTAGTTTAAAAAATCAATAGGAAACACTCTACTCCCATGAAATCAAACAAATTCTAGGTAAACTTACAAACATCCGAGTGTTGAGAGTCGCTGCAACGGAAATGAGGACAGTCTGCTGTTTAGCATTATTAAAATATCTTCCACCGTGAAAACAGGACTTCCTACCAACACTTAAATTAATTATCTTGTTTTTATTTTTGCGCGATGAACAAACAAAGGGATTTGCCAATAAAATTACATTTTGCATTCTACTGTATCTACTTTTGCGCATCTCGTTGACTCGTGATATCTGGACCTGAAGAAAAATAGACTTGATTTTTTTATTTTATTTAAAAATGAAGTTTAGTGGTTCGAGTACCGGACTGCTGACCATGAGGTTGTGGGTTCGATTCCCACAGAACACAAACATTTATGTGATGAATATGAGTGTTTGTGTTCGTCTGGGTGTAACTTATGTATTATAAGTATGTATTTACAAAAAAAAAAAACCTATATAAGTATTATATCCATTATCTAGTACCCATAGTACAAGCTCTGCTTAGTTTGGGACTAGATGGTGCTGTGTAAAAAATGTCCCAGAATATTTATTATTATTTATTATATTATTAAAGCATCAATAACCCGAAACGCTGCAACTTAAGAACTACTTTCTCTTATGACTTGGATTTGTCTTGTCACCGCAATCTTCTTTTAAAAGTTACACAACACTTAAAACTCGATAAGAACATTGAACACTCGAAATTAGTGCAATATAATGTGATGGTAACGTTGTGCAACAATCACAACAGCATTACCTGTGAATTACAGCCTGCGGTGGAGCGCACCGGCCGTGCTCCAGTGTGGTAACCACGCTGCCACTTCTACGGAGACGGTCGAACATTCTGCTGTTTATATTTTAGTCTGTGGCACGGTAGATACGTTAGTAGTCATCAAAATATTATTTTTAGTAAAGCAATTATTATATAATAAGTTTACACAATGAGCGCTCCTCAATCATGTGTTAAAATGATAATGACAGGCACAATTACTTGTATTTCAACTGCAGTAATTGTTTATTCTGCAACTACTTACTGTTGAAATCGGATTAGAAACCAAATATAATATCAGTATCAATAAATTTATTGTCACTCATTACGCTGGTCATAGGACATTAAGAAAATCTAAGATCAAAAGGCTTTTAGTCGAATGTTCGTGAATGCACACAATTTATCGATATTAAAACGTATGACACATTAAAGCACGAATTATTCGCTGCTCTATAATTGACGTCATAAGTTTGAACGAGATAGTGTTATTGCCGGCGACATATAAGCCAACCTGTTAATTAACTTTCCACCTCGCTCCGTGGTTACCGTACCGTTTGGCACGCTCACTGGCGAGGTGCCAAGTTCACCAGCTATTTGCTTATAATTCGGAATCAATATGCTAGCACACGTGTGCCAGATTATTTCACTCATAAACGTTGTAATAGTTGGGTATAATTCACGCGCAATTGCCCCTCTATGCCGTGTCTAGACACCACACTAGGTAACGCACTTCGGCAAAATTCGGCGAAACGAACGTTTCCGAATGCCGTAAAAAGAGTTCGTTGGAAACTGTAAATTGAATTTGCTAACTAGAACGATCCGGTTGCATTCGCTGATGTTACTAGCTATGGTCACCCTATTATATTAAAAAAACATTTTCAGCAGCTCAACTTTTGTTTTTACGTGTGTAGCAAGAGTAAGCGTTAGTGTTATCTCAACCCTTTAAGGCATAAATATTTTAAGCCAAGCAAAGAGAAATAAAATCAGTACTTATTTAATAAATTTACTGCCTTATTAGCCTAGTAAGGTCTGTATCAGGTACTGGTTGGAAGCGGTACTGGGTTGATTACCAGCTCGAACAAACTATTGTTGGGATTTTCTGTGAAACGAAGGTACCTTCGTTTCCAGTAGCAATAAAATGTCAAAAACTCGCCAAATTACATGGGACCTAAAACATACTGGCAAACTAGGCCCTAAATGTCAATAGAGTGTTCATGCAGTTTCATGCCGGATTTTCCTAAATAGGATCTACCTTTTGGAACCGTGCAACTAGAATCATAACGTTTAATAAACGCATAATTGAAATAAAAATATTTGAATTTGAACAGTGTGTTATTTAACTTAGGAATTGATTTCTGAGAAAAAAAAAGATTTATGCGTGCTTGCGTTAATGGAATAAACTATCCCTTACTTTCAGATTTGCTGATACAGATAATTTATGATACTTAGATATTTTTTCTCGGAGTTAGAGCCTGTCCAGTGGTATCGGAGTACCGTGTTTTTAACAGCGCATTGTTAATCGCGTCGCGACAGGTGCCCGGTGCGGTACCGGAATAGATGCGTGTGCGACGTCTCACGTCCCACCGGACTGCAGACAATCAAACTTTTTTGTCTTCTGTGATTTTTTTACTTACGAGTATTGTTCAGACTGAAAATGAAAAGAAAACTTTTTTAGCATTGCCTTCTTTTTGTTTAAGTTTATCTTATAAGAATTTAAATTAGAAACGTAAAACCAACATGGTTTACTCATGGTCTCACCTAATACACTCATTGCACTAAAACACCTCCTGGTATCTCTAATAACCCGAGCCTTCGAGACCTTCAAAAATTTGACCATAAAAAAACTACTTAGGTAGATACCATTATAACAATGGCATTGAAGAAATAATTTTAATATAAGTAACTAATACGTGGAACTTAAATGACTCTAGTACCTACTATTAGGCAAATATGGCTCAGAGTATGTGCGTTTCAAATGGAAACTAGGTATTGTTTGAGACCAGCTTGCTACACTAAGCCGTAATGCAAGACACAACGTATCACGATACTTCGAGACAGAAAAGAACTGTCAAAACAGCTACTAAATTTCTTAGGTGCTGCCACCAAAATGTACCAAATCAGCATGATTTTGTTCAAGAAAACGATTTAAATCCAATCTTTACAAAATTAAAATAGTAATAAATATTATCTCTGGAAAGACTACAAGAAAACCAATAGTTTAACATAAAATCACTCTGTTCCACCCATACATCACTGCTAATATGCCTCTGTCCCATATGTTTAATCTGTGTGTTATATCAAGGACCCATAAACAAATCAGAAACTAACTAGGAAATGATTTAGATACGATTAACGAAATATATATGACTTACGCCATATAAATCAGACACATAATCTAAAGAACCATTCAAATCACTCTAATTCCCACACCCAATAAAATATGCAGAATAGTTAATAATAAATAAGAAAAACCCACAATAATCTATGAAAATTCTTTTTAATGTAAATATTTGTTTAGTGATGACGACACGACGACGATATGATTATTATAAAAAAACTATCTGCCCGGCCTGAAGCATTTTCTCTCGGTAAAAAATAGCCTATGTTCATCTGACCGACAAAATTATTTGACCATTAGAAGCCGGCATTATCCCTAGATAATGCCGGCTTCTAATGGTAAAATAATTTTTCAAATCGGTCCAGTAGTTCTGGACCAATACAAGCAATCAAATCTTTCCTCTTTATAATATTAGTGTAAATGTAGAACACACTATGAAAACGGTTTCTCGTAAGAGGCGAGAAAATATCTGACTTGCTCGGTGAGGACCTCTTGGGGTCTGACTGGCTGGCGACATGTCGGAGACTGTCGTAAAGCATCTTGGTGTTTGTGTCGACTTTTGCGCGCGAGAGCCAATTCCACATCGGTTGCTGTAGCTCTGACAGTCTGCAGTCCGTAGGGGCTCTCAAAGGTCGGCAACGCTTCAGCGTTACAATTCCTTTGGTATTGCAGGTGTCTATGGGCAGCGATGACTACTTAACATCAAGTCACGTGGGAGAGCCATGCTTCGGCACGAATGGGCCGGCTCGACCGGAGTGATACCACCCACGGCCTCACAGAAAACCGGCGTGAAACAACGCTTGCGTTGTGTTTCGCCGAGTGAGTGAGGTTACTGGAGGCCCAAACCCTTATAAAAGGCGGGCAACGCACTTGCGACTACTCTGGTGTTGCGGGTGTCCATGGGCGACGGTTATTGCTTACCATCAGGTGATCCGTCTGCTCGTTTGCCCCCTTATCCCATGAAAAAGTGGCTCGTACTTTCCTTTTCCGACATAATAAAAAAACGGGTTTAAGGACCTTCACGAAATATATTATTTAATTAATCTTCCAGAATCATCAATGAGTAAATAATATAATTTATATAAAAAAATCGTAGGTGGAAAAAAAGCAAAATGCACGTTTCCAAAGAAAAAAGAACTAGAATCTATAATGGCTTAAATTTATTTTTGCTTTTAATAGGCTAATTATTAAAATAGAGACCCGAGCATCCGAAAATCGTGTAGTGTAAATATCTAGGTGTGAAATAATTTGATTCTTTGCCAAAAGATTAGGGATCTGTTCGCGTGGGCGTCATGAATTGCCGCTAACTCGCTTAGGGCTTAAATAAAAACTCGTTGGAAAATAATAGTCCAGTGTTGATGTTTCAATGTTTTCGATACATTCTTCAAGTTTTCTCTAATGTTAATATTGTTTTTAACCGACTGTAGAGAGGATAATGGTTTGAGTATTTTATTACCTGTCTGAAACGAATTTATTGAAATATCTGCTATGTTATTAGCAGAATGATGGTATATTGAATTATTATACAAGGGAATCATACTACGACACGTTTGGCGTAGCGGCTGGGCAATTGGCTTCTGCGACACGTGTTGTGGGTTCGATCCCCACACGGAGCAAATATTTGTATGATCTACAGGTAGTTTTCCTGGTCTGGGTGTTTGTGCATGTGAGAATTTGTGTTTGTAAACGCACCCGCGATACAGGTGAAAATGCTAGTGTGGGGCAACGTTTTAAAAAAAAACTATCAATTACATTCATTACGTAAGTTATCCTCCTCTATATATAAGTTTCCTTTTGTAAACTACTTCAAATATAGGTTTCCCAGCACTTTCCTTCCCTAATCTAACTTCTTTCTCTCTAAAACTTTTAGGGTGACTTCTAGGTTTGAAACACACAGGCAAACATAGTGTACATACATTAGCACACCTCTCCCCTTGCGTGTTAATAACACGCAAGGGGAGACCCTTGGTAATAACACGCATCTATAATTATGTTTAGCTTATCAAATTAAATGAGAGCAGCAATGAAAGATACATAAGCAATCATAGAAAAGGAAACACTATTCGAAAGACGCGGCCAGGATGAGGAAATTCGCAAAAAACTACCCAAATTATCTTTGCCTCGTGAAAATGTCCCAAAACAATAGTATATGCACACATCACACACATGTCGCCCGTCATTTTTAATTTAAAACACGTCCGAAATCATAATAATTGCTTTTCGAGCAATTTCGCGGACTGTCACACGAGGTAACACGTTATTATAGCGGATGCGACAAAACTTTCCCGTGGGCAGCCCTATTTATAAGTATGACATCCATTGCGCGTTATTTTCGAAGTCAGTCTAAGCTCGTCGTAAAAATACAGTAATGTAATGTAGGCAGGAGAAAGTGTTTGTGTAGTGTTGTGCCTATTTTTATATTCAGGTGTCTGTGTTAAAGATTTTTCTTGGTAATTTGTATTGAAACGTCTTGAACGGTATGCAGTCAGCTATTTTAGTAGATGATCTTGTTCCGAGTACCGGAAACGATAGGATAATGGAAATTTGGTTCAAAATAGTATTATGATGTTTAGCTATAAATATTATTTTGTTTAGATGTTGGATTAAAGAAAAATATTCAGTTACTTTCTTATGGATGATGTGATGTTCTGTGGATTTCTTTCATATTTTAGTTTTGTTGATAATATCGGAATGAAAAATCTCAGTTCTGTATTAAGTTGCAGTTGCAGTTCTCGATTTTTTTAAATAATTTTAGATATCTGATGTTATTTTATAAATGTTGATTTTAGGTCTGAAGAGCGTGTGAGCACAAGGCTTAGTGATTCCAGAACAATTAGTAAACAAAAATAATTTTAATAAAACTTCAGCCACAGTTTTAATATCAATATAATTAAAAATGTGTTTCTAAGCACAAAACTCAAAAACTACTGAACGGATTTCCATGCGCTTTTCACTAATGGACGGAGTGATTTATGAAGAAGGTTTTAAGCTATTTAAAATCATGGTACGCCTCTTAGGAACGGGGCGACGCGGACGGGTCGCTAGTAACATACAATTTGTTTATAGGAAAAAAGTAACAAACAGTAACAACGATATGAGTTCACCACATTATCATAATGTAGGTACATAGGTATTAACGGATTTGACCTTCCTTAAAACTGGTCTATTTTGGCTATCGAATTCGTTATAATTACAAATTATACATTTATTTAAATATGATAACATAATAATTTTTGTATTTTCCGCTACCTACGTCACCTCCGAGACTTAAATTTATAAGGTGAAGGCATTTCCACCTGACGGGTGGGAATCGCGGTGACTTAGTGGTCATAGCGTCTGGTGAATTTAAGCAGAAGCAAAGGTTCGAATCCTGCCCGTAGCCGCATTTTGCCTGCACTAAAATAATGATTACTTATTGATTTTATGTCGAGGTACCGAGTTTATAATATAATTAAATCCAGTTATTTAAGTTCAACTTTAGTATTTATTGCGGAGCGAAGCCCTAACTCATACAGGTCAGTCAAGACTCGCAAACTAGACAGTTCTACGTCAAATATAAAATTTTAAATTGATTGTTTATTCTTTCTCTGTTTGCAACCAGCCAACCCATAGTATTATAGCCTTCTTGGAGCGGTCTCTACAGTACCTAAAAGAAGTTAATATTTTCAAAGATACTTAGTTGTTCCAGAGACCTTCTGCCTAGAAACATTCATTCTACAGATAGGCAATCTATACCTAACTATGTATTAATTCCACACAAGCAATAACCGTTAAAAAACATTCAAGTGGTCGTTACATATTATCTAAACTTGATTTATGTCTAGTTAATGTGAAAGATAGGGTGTAAAACAAGACAACACCTTCGCAACACCTGGCTAGACAGATAAAAACTAATTTATAACAGTTGTCTTATTGTAAATGTAAGCTCAGTTTTAATTGTGGTTGTCTAAATAAATAGCTACCTACGCCTCTCGACTTTCCGATTTGTTTTGTGGATTACAGTTTGATTATCACTGTTATACGACACACGTAAGAAATAATAAATATTCTGGGACATTTTTTACACAGCACCATCTAGTCCCAAACTAAGCAGAGCTTGTACTATGGGTACTAGACAATAAATATAATACTTATATACTTTTTTTTTGTAAATACATACTTATAATACATAAAAAACACCCAGACGAACACAAACACTTATGTTATCACACACACATTCATCACATACATTTTTGTGTCCTGTGGGAATCGAACCCACGACCTCATGGTGAGCAGTCCGGTACTCGAACCACTAGACCACAGAGGTCATCGTCGTCGTCTTCGGAGAAATCACGATATTTTAGTTGAAACTTCATGCATAACATAACATAGGTAGGTACAATGGGTTATAGCTGTTACCTGACCCACCCTAAAAACAGACGAATTTGAACCCTCTGCTTGTTACATTACAAGAGTTATTCAATTTGTATGAGTTTATCAGACTAGCGCTACTCGATGAACGAATACAATAATAATACAGATACGCAAAACGTTTGCGTTAGGATATTTATAACTACTTGTTATTCAATTTAGATTTTTATGCTGTAAGACTAAAGGTTTATCTTCGATAATATAATTAGTGTCATTGCTACTAATAGCTTATTTTAATTAATACACACAAGTAGATCTGGTCTTGTGGTTCGTGTGTAAGACTGAGACGAGCAAGATGCGAGTTCAAATCCTGCATGGCGTATATTATTTTGTTTTCAATTTAGAATTTATTCAAGAAGTATTTCTTACATTATTGTAAAGAACTATAGACGGACACATTCTCCAAATATAAAGTTTCTAACTTGGTTATATTTTCACTTAACTTGTAATAAGTGGGTAGATGAAAGACAAATACGCGTTCATTATAAAACTGGTATTCAAATGTTACTAAGTTTTAGGGTAGGAAAATAAAAATAAACCGTGACAACAAAGCTAAAGCCAGTCTACGCACAATTGCAGTGACTACGCGCGAACACTTTTTACCTTGCCTTACTAAATTGTGAAAAACAACGTATTTTTCCAATTTTTTTATTTATGTTTTGTAGTAGTTTTATTATCATGTCATTGTCTGTGATTATTTAAAATACAATATAAACTATTTACACGATGAGAATGTTGGCATCAGAGAAATTGCTAGGAGACTTATATAGCAGTAAGTGTATTTTTATAATTTTAAATTTCATTATTATACCTAGCTATTGCTTTAATCAAACCTATTTTTATATGCCTTCTTTGTTTCAGAGAAATACCGTCAGATTGTGGTTGAGACGTTTTGAAGAAACGGGAAATGGCCGATTAAATAGTCACTAAAATTTGGAAATATTACGTGACAACACGGATATTTTCTTCATGAAAGATAATTGCGCCATACACCGAGCTGCTGTGGTGCAAAATTGGCTGGCCAGTCAAGAAGGTGTCAAGACAATAAATTGGCCATCTAAAAGCCCTGCCTGACCTAAACCCAATAGAAAATTTGTGGGGTCAAATGATTTTAAATTGGGATTCATTAGAAGTCAGGACAAAAGAAAATTTGGCACAACTTGTGACTTCAACATGGGAACTGATGAGAGGAAGTAATGCTTGCTGAAACATGATGTGCGGCATGCGAAGCCCCTTGCAACAAATTATAGAAAGAGATGGTGCTCCACTGGAGTTAACAATACTTATGTGTCAGTGTGTCAAATCAATTGTTGTTATCACAATTTCTAAGGAAGTGTTTCTTACAGTGATTAAGCATGTCCTTTTGCGATCATAACTATTATTATATAAATATTTTAAAACCTATAAAGTAGGTCAAAGTATAGTGCTATTGTCACATAAGTTTTAAAGTAGGTATAATAGTTTATGTGGTGATGTTATTGTTATAAAAATAGAAATATTATATTATATTTCTAAACATTTAACATGTTGATTCACTACATTGACTACTGTTTAAAGTAGGTATGTATTAGATTAATTACCTACTTTAAAAATAAAAATGGGTATTTTATAGGCAACTTTAAAACTAAGAAAATATTTAGTAAGTAACAACTTTAATCAAAAAAATCAAGCTTTCATAAGTATTAAAACTTCTTTTTACGTTTTTGCTTTTTAATATAAGTATATATATTATTTAAATAATATAATATATATAATTATATATCTATGACAAGTAATTGTGTATTCTATATTTAATAAAATCGTTATCATAATAATTAATGTTTTTCATTTCTGTTGTTATTTTTATTTAAATAGTATTTAAATATCATATAAAAACATTTGGAATTCAAAAAACAATATATTTGAATATTGTAAACATAAAAAGCTATAAGAAGCGCAGGGCTAGTTTTGAACTCATAACCATGCTAACATAGATACACTGTTGCAACCACCAGACCAAATCACCTTAACAAGTATTATTGAAATTAACAACTCCTCAATCATGTGACAAAACAATATTCAAAGATTACCTACCCTAACGTTACGTGTTAAAGATCAAATTGGCACAACTGTAGTTTATAATATTTGCCTATCTTGAACAAGTCGCTTTAAAACAACGACCTAGGTCGTTGTTTTAAAGATCAAAATTGCTTAGTAGGTAGTCTGTATTATTATTTTATTTGTCATCGAGTAGCGCTAGTCTGATTACCTCATACAAATTGAATAACCCGTAATATCACAAGCAGAGGGTTCAAATTCGTAAATTTTTAAGGTGGGTCAGGTAACAGCTATAACCCATTGTACTAACCCGACTGTAATCCCCGAAGGGTTAGGTAGAGCAGTACTAAGGTACACTAACAGTTTGCCGTGCGTTTAGGTCCCATGGAATGGGAGGTGAGCCTATTGCCATTAACCGGGCACAAACTCCAAACTCCGAGGTGGTACTGAGAATTTTATTAAAAAAAAACCAGTAACACTTTGCTCGACTTGGGAACTGAACCCAGGACCTCGACCTTGACGAAGCAGTTCATGCAGGCATATTCACGCTCCTACTTTTATATTCGTTTCGCAGGATTTTCCAATAATCACCAGCAATTTTACAGTACCTATCTACAGGATTTTTTATAGCGGTGCTGCATAATTATAAAACTTGACAGAAAACGAAAAAAAAAATAAACATAATCAAACAATCGATAGAAAGTGGGATCACGAGTTTTGGGTACCTACTACATTTCCTAATTAATTCAGATTTCCTTCAGACGTGACGCAAATTGTTGACGAAGTTGCTGGGTTTGTTGCGCCATTTCTTCTTCTCAGTAAAAACACTTGAAGACAATCTAAAATTAAAAGTGGCTGTTAAAAAATGCCTACATTATCATAGTAGGCTATTTTGATTAAATGATTTATAGTTAAATTGTTAGAGTTGGAACGCAACCTATTTCATACTATCCACAGATGATTAATATTGTAGTATCGATAGTATTTCGTTTCCCGCCTTTATTTATCTGTGCATCGAATCTTCTAGAAATATCTTCTGTTAAAACTGTACTCGTCATTTAAAGTTAATATAATAGTTTTCTCTAAACAGTGTTTCTTATTTTTACAATACGAAAATCTTCATAAATGAACTCACTATCTATGAATTTGTAATATAGGTATAATCCCTTCATATGAAATGTCGCCAAATAATTTTCGTTTAATAGGGGTTGATAATCGAATACTGTCCACGGTTGGTAATTAACTGCGTCATTAGTCAAGTGGTCCTGAGCGCGACTGCTACGCCAGAGGTCCTGGGTTCGATACCCAGGTCGAGCAAGGAGTTATTGGGGTTTTCTATGAATTTCCCAGCAGCAGCTCGGACTTAGGAATTTGTTCCCGGTTAATGGCAATAGGCTCGAGTATTACATGGGATCTGAACATACCTGCGAACAGTGGGTGTACATTAGTACGCCTTTGGCTAACCCTTCGGGGAATACAGGCGTGATAGTATGTTATGTTATGTTATGATAATCGAATATATATTCCTATAAATAGCCAAATTCGTATTATAGTAACAACAACAGATTTTATTCACCCATGAACATGTCTCTAGGAGTCAAATTTGATGCTAACCCTGGACAAACACAACAGATATAACGCTTTACGAAGTTAATAAGATCCTTAATATCCGATTGTACTACGTATAGGACAAAAAAAGAACAATTCGTCATGTCTGCAGCTCTCAATCTTGGATGTAATACGAGATCCAATCCACGAGTTGTCGTAACCACGGCGACATCTAAACGAGATCTTCGTCTGTCAACCTGAGTGGATGAGGTAGGTACAAGTAACTTGTACTACAAACTATAGCTATATGTAGGTATGTTACTTGAATTTGAAATTACGACGACGTAAATAAAAAGTATTTTCTTTCTTTCTTTCTTTCAAATTTGTCTAGAGTGACAAGACTGCATAATTTTTGTTATTCAGCTAGATTGAACTAAATGAAAGAAAAAAAGAATGATATACAATTATTCTGTTCTACACAGGATAGGTTCATTTAAACACATTAAAAAAGAGAAAGAGTAAAATAAAAAATAATTATAATAGATGACGCGGCGCTGGTATTTTGCTAGAGCCTTGAGCGAAGACTGGTATTCTGTTACAGATTATGGACAAAGCTATATTTATCGGTAATTTCCTATACCTATTTGCATCCTGTTTTAAAAATAACATTTGTAATTATAGAAAAATGTCCTCATTATAGAGATAAACGAGGCCATGATGTATAGATATAGCATTCAAGCATTTACAATCAAGTATTATTTAGTTATATACTTTTATCCACAGTGTATTTTATTACTATCGTAAGATTTATTTTCAGTTGTGAAGAATAAGAAACTTTATTATCAAAATATTTACAAAAGTGAAATCCCCTTTAATTAGTTACGAATACTTAGGTGATTCACAATAAACATAATGAAATATTTCAAACAAACTTCTAAAGAACTCACGTAATCACCGATCTTTCAAACTCAAACAAATATCGACTTGAAACCTTTTACCTTTCAACTAAATAAAACACTAAATCAGCGATTAATATACATTGCCGGTTTTGTAAACAAAAAGCTAGATGTATTGCATTGAGGAACATCAAAGGGTCGCGAAATGTGCTCAGTCGTCGCCTGTCCGCCGGCAAAGGAGCATAAGTAAGATTTCCGCACCTTCGCATTGACTGGCGCCACGCCTACGTACAGACATAACAATATCGTCAACGCTTAAAATAAAGCACTTAGAACGCGGTTTATCAAGTGGATTTTCCCCGTGAGCTGTTGGGTTCCGTTTCCAAAATAACCAATTAGAAGTTCTTTTTTACTTTTTAAGCGTTGCTTATACTCCGATCTCTCGACTATCGACTCCGATTACTTCAAGCTGTAGAGTTGTAAGGGAGTACATCCCCACTTTGCTGGTAGGTAGGCTAGTAGGTTGCTTTGCTGGTATATTTTAAGTCTCACATAGAAGGGGAAGATCCTATTGCCATTATCATTGTTGCCTATAAGTCCTTTGCTGGACATAGGTAGGCCTCCTCTAATGTGCGCCATTTCACCATTTCCTCGGCTTGTTGCATCCAGCTTTGCATTACAATTAACCGGGCACAAATCTAAATTCAGACCTTCTATTGAAAATTTCACAGGGAAAGCCAATCAAAATATATCGAACCCATATCGCTAGATCAAAAGGGTAATCTAAAACTAGATACGGAACCCAACAGACATTAACACCGCGCTTATCGACAGCGTCTAGGTATTCCAACAATATTCGTCCAAAACCAACAAGATCATGAAAAAAAAAGAAAACAAACGCGTCGGTGGGCGAAGTGCTACAGATCCGATTGGGTCACGACTACAAATAGACACCGATTAGCCGCCATCGTGTAGGTACATTTTACTTGTAAACTTTTTCTAGGTGACAGTAATTAGTTTTGTGATCTTTTTTTCAAGATTTTACAGTTTAAGCTAAAAAAATTTCAAAGGCGTCCATTACTATTAACATCTTTTAAAAGGCGGGCAGCGTACTTGCGACTCCTCTGGTGTTGCGGGTGTCCATGGGCGGTGGTAATCGCTTACCATCAGGTGATCCTGCTCGTTTACCTGCGTATCCCATAAAAAGAACTATCAAATTGTCATAGGTAACCTATGACTTCAAATTCCAAACCCCAACGGCGAATCTAACTTAGGGCTTAGGGTAAAGGAATATCCCACCTTAGTTTTAAATAATAGCGGGACTTGCTTTAAATATTAATTCCCACCATGTATTAATTGGTTATTTATAAACGTATAAAGTAAATAACGTTGACAATAATAATGCATTAAATAATATTGCAATATAACATAACATAACATACCATCACGCCTGTATTCCCCGAAGAGTTAGGCATAGGCGTACTAATGTACACCCACAGTTCGCCGGTATGTTTAGGTCCCATGTAATAGGGGGCGAGCCTATTGCCATTAACCGGGCACAAATTCCTAACTCCGAGCTGCTACTGGGAATTCCCAGTAGCAGCTCGGAGTTAGGAATTTGTGCCCGGTTAATGCCCGGTCGAGCAAAGTGTTATTGGGTTTTTCTATGAAATTTCATAGAAAATGTCATATCAATTTCATAGTCGCGCTCAGGACCACTTGGCTATTGAGGCAGTATAGTATTAATATTGCAATATAATTATTAATAAAGAAAATATCTAAGTAGTAAAATGCTCATAATAACGACATTCAATATGAATATCATTGATTTATAGGTGATTTTTCAAAACAGAAATAATAGTTGAGCTGGTCAGAAATACTGGCAACCTGAATGAAATTTTATATTACAATACACTGACCTCTTTAAAAAAATTGAGAGATGTAAGGAATAAGTAGGAATGAATTGAGAACCTTCTCTTATCTGAAGTTCGTTGAAAAATGTAGATCAGAAGCCACAACTACTAGTATTCTATTATCTGTGCCACAACTAACATTCTAAAAGTTCAGATGACTCGGTTCTATGCCGTATTCCCTCAAGTACTAATGCTACCACGTCACAGCCACGCGCTTTCTAGTTAGCATACCGGACCGGTAGCGGCAAGGTAAACATCACCCGTCAATCATGTGTCCGAGTTTTTAATCGGCGCCGGATGTGCGGGAACGAGGCCCGGCCATAATGTACGCAGTATAGATAGCGTAGATTTGGTTAGAAGATGATTTGAATCTAAGAGTTGAAAGTTTATCTAAAAGGAAGGCTTTTGATAACGCAGCTCAAACCACGTGCCGATAACTAACTTTTCTTTCAGAAAGGTTTACAAAAATATATGAATTTAAATATTAATCAAGCATGATCGATCTGACATATCTTTAAAAAAAAGTTTAGTTTATTTGATGTCACTGACACTATAGTGGATATGTGTTTGGAGTATCTTTTTAAGCAAATAATGCCTGTGATAGGAGACCCCACTCGTCCTTAATACTTACGGCTATAATAATATGGCATGCGTTATAGTATTTTAAACTAATTACCGATTGGTGACTGGTAATACCTATAGGGTGACTACGTTATAGGTATTCCGTATAACCGACATTTATATGAAAAAACAAGTAGTGTTTTTCAGTCAATATGTGTCGGTCTGCTAAATTTTAAATAAAAATATATTTATTTTTTGTTACCTAGATTCATTGCAAAAAAACATTTACAGGAAAGACCACCCAACACCAGGAGTCTTTAACGAAAGCATTTCTCTCACATCAAAGTCTAAATGACACTAAAACCACATTTAAAGAAACTTAAAATTTTATATTTATAAGCGTCCTCATACGTTGAATATCTGGTAATGATGCTGCTACGACGGTAATGATAATAAATATAATCCAAAGCGGTAACGACACCGGTGAAATGTGAAATTTGATGGCGATGACAATAATTTGTCAGAAATATGACGGGATCGGACGTTCCTCGTTAGATTTTGTGCCAAAGTGGCTATTGACGGGTTTTTTGATATATCCAATGATCCTAAAACACCGGATGTCTATTTTTAATGACATTTCTTGCGCAATTCACGGTAAAATTATATTCTGATATACCTACGTTGAGTAACAGTACATTGACACCAATCTGGATTTTTCTTTCTAGTAAATGCATAATAATGAATGAATAAAACGATTTCGCGGTTTTTTTGGATGGTAAAATTGCGGTGGTGAGTCTCTCTGGATTGTTAAATATATTTTCTTCAAAAGGCCTGTCTAGATATTGCCCTACATCGTAACACTCGCATAATATCTAATAATATTATTATTGTAATATCAATATAATACTGTCTGGACTTTAAAAGAGACCATGATTCTCTGAGTTTGTTTCGGTGTTTCTTCTCAGAGGTCGTCAGTTAGGAAATACCGGCGCCATCTAGTTCCAAAAAATGAAAAACATACTGGGGTAGTGAAACCCAACAACTACGGTCTCAGTATGACAATGCGCGAATCATACCACGTGACTGGTGTAGCTATTGTCTAATTGGTGCGGTTGCCTCTTACCATCAGGCAGCCTGTTTCCTTACCTTTTGCTTCTTGGTAGGTACAGTTAAATAAACGGGACTTTTCTACCGTCTCGGGTCAAATTCGGGTCGAATCATTTTCAAATAAGTTGTTGTAGGTAAGCACCAATTATAATGATTAATTACATGCCTTTCTCCCAAAGGGTTAGGCAGAAACTATAGGCGGTCTATACTTGCTACGATTCTTGTATTCTCTTCTGTTGCTTCTGCCACATTCATACATCTTCTCATACATACGCGCCGGTTGCGAGTACTACGCACGTATGTCCTTCTAGGACGACCTCCTCAGACATGAATGACATGCCGCTGACATTCGCTTTATAAATTCCGTTCGTTAATCGTCTTTCATTGATTCTTTCAGAATGTCCAAACGATCTCGGCATTTTGAAATATATTTATATCTAATAAAACTTATGTCACCGTTATAGAACGCCCACGGACGTAATAACACGTTAATATTTACTCAGAGATGATTCGCGGGTTTTAATTTACCTTACCAAATGCACCTTTCATACAAAGAACTGTTTACAGACGCCCACGCACGTGTCTACTTGAAATGCTTCCGGCGGTGAACGAGTATTTCGATACTAGTTACGAAATGTTTTTGAAAGGAATCTTGGAGATTTTTAGATTAATAATTATAATATTCGTGGCTTGCAGTCCTACTTCCTGATCTTTGGGTTTAGTTTTACATAATATAACATACCATCACGCCTGTATTCCCCGAAGGGTTAGGCAGAGACGTACTACTGTACACCCACAGTTCACCCGTATGTTTAGGTCCCACGTCACGTAATAGGGGGCGAGCCTATTGCCATTAACTGGGCACAAATTCCAAACTCCGAGCTGCTACTGGGAATTTGGAGGTCTTAAGCGCGACTGCTACGCTAGAACTATGTACTGGGTTCGATTCCCAGGTCGAGTGTGAGTGTGTCCGGTTAATGGCAATAGGCTCGCCCCTATTACATGGGACCTAAACATACCTGCGAACTGTAGGGGTACATTAGCACACCGCTGCCTAACCCTTGGAGCAATACAGGCGTGATGATGGTGTGGTAGGTAATTATGTGTGTGAATATTGAAATATTCTATTGGCTACAAATATCAAAATCGCAAATCAATGTGTGAAAACATCTAATAAATTAAGGGCCACTTGCAATAACTTCTTGAAAATGTTTAAATTGCATTTAAACACAAATTTACTATGAAAAATTGTGTTTAAATACAATTTAAACATATTTAAGAAGTTGGTTCAAGTGGGCCTAAGTAGGTAATAGATTTTTTTATTAAATCAACATGTAATAGGTACCTGTCATTATAGGTAATTAAAAAGAGGCCTTAACACTGAGCAATACTTACAGAATATTTTAAGCTTCGGTAGCCTACTGGCTAAGGCGTAGAACTTGCGATCATGTGGTTGCCGGTTCGATACCACCATTGCACTACCAACGTGAACCCACTCGTAACACAAGGATTTAGCTTAGCACGAGGGTTTAACAAGAATACTAGTAATGTGCGAACCGCATTGCTAGTAAGCTTTTTTTTTTTAAAAAAAATAAACCTTTTTTTCCCGAACGGCATGGCAGTGATGTATTCTAACCAATCCTCACACGGGGTATAATGGACGATAGACGCTAAAGTTTCTTCTGATTTCGTAAGAATTTGGGTAGAAAAAAGATCATTATAATACTTTAAACAAAGTTTACCTATAACTACAGTTTTAAAATCTCATTAACCCTGTTACCTATACGTAACCGGGCCACCAGTTTCATTGTTTGAAAGTTTTATCACACCTGTTTCCACCTACATTGTTGTTAATAAAATGCGTACAACAACATTATAAACCGGTCAAGTACGAGTCTGGCATTCACCCGTGTGTTCCGTAGGAGGCCGCGAATCATTCGAAGTGTACATTAATAACAATTATATTTCAACTTAATGGTTTAGGTTTGAAGAGTGGCCTCTGAGAATGGTTTTGGGTTCGATTCCCAGATTGGGCAGTGTTATTGAGTTTTTTTCTTAGGAAAATCCCATAACACCACTCCCTTTACAACGGAAATTAAGTAATTGTAACAGTTTAACGACAATAAAAATCTTTTTCAATCTGTTTTCAATTATTTTATGGAATTTAGAAATTTTCATCTAAGTGGATGACGGAAAATTTACACGGTTAGATATATACTTGCCATAGTGGAAAAAAAAACATAAAGTATACATACAGACAGTATATCAATAGATTTATTTGTTCCGAATTTTATGTACCTACACAATATTTAAAATTTAACTTAACTGCCTATCTGAAGGTTTCAAGGTCTATTTAGATAAGTATATAGGTTTACCTACTTTTAAACTTTTTGAAATATTGTAATGGTGAACAGAATTGGTAATATTGTTTTCTTATTTTTCATACGGATTACTGAAACGTACGTGTATATTTCGTAGATTTCGTATAGGTAGTTTCGGAAACTGTAAAAATGAAAGAGGTTTTATGACTTACGTGAAATAGTGCCAGGAACTCATAGTAAGTAGATTAACATGTTTTTAATTTTATTTCTTAATAAATGCGGGAATTGGGCCCGTGATTTATGGTTCGGGGTTAAGCTAGGATGAAGATGTGGTCACGGAATTACTGTTGTCACATATAAAAATGATTTCTGGGAATATTTGTAGACCTAAAGTAATCTACATAAATGTAAAGTAAATCTCGGACTCATTCGCCAGGATTTTGACAACTTTCGCTCGGTGGTAGACTTTCTTGGAGTCTTATTGGCGGCACCCACCATTGCATCGGAGTTTGCTGTAAAACACCTTGGTGTACGTTTCGACACATTTGCGCCAGTTTTCCTTTGGTTGCTACAGCTCTGTCAGTCTGCAGTCCGTAGAGACTCTTAAGGCTCACAATGCAACAGCAACTTGTTTCATGTTTCAGGCTTGCACTTAGGTACTATGAGGCAGCTCGTCTACTCGCTTGCCGACTCCTTATAACTTAATTAAAACGCTATGGAATAATAATAAGTGCAAAGATTCAAAATAAGCCATAACCACAAAACAACCACAGATGCACTGAAAAACTTTTAACAAGATCGTGACCATTTTTGGCAGTGCCGTCCAAAAATTTTATTAAACACAACCTCAACACACTATACCTTAGCGTTTGCCGTTAATAAAATACGCAGGGAGGGCAGAAAGCCAAACCGTCCGCGTTTTACGATCAGCGCCCCCTGCGGTCAGAAATATGAAACCTATCAAAATAGAAAATACACAGATGTTTTATGAAATGACCGAACGTGTTTATGTACCGCGGCGGACGCGTTCGTTGCGGATTTTTGTGTTTTAGTTAAAGCGGAGACCCTTGGTTTAATAGACTAAGAAGTAACTAGTGAAAGTAATAATATATATACTACGTTAGTACCTACTTATAATTTGTTATGTGACGACTGGTCGTTTTCATCAAATATACCAGGCTAGAGTATACATTATAAATTTGCCGTGAGAGCCATGCTTCCGCACGAATGGGCCAGCTTGACCGGAATGATATCACGGCCTCATAGAAAAGCGGCGTGAAATAAAACTTACTTTGTGTTTCGACGAGTGAGTGAGGATACCCAAACCCTTTTAAAAGGCCCGCAACACACTTGCGACTCCTCTGGTATTGCGGGTGTCCATGGGCGGCGGTAATCGCTTACCATCAGGCGATCCATCGGCTCGTTTGGCCTCCTATCTCATAAAAAAAGTATTCCATACATTAAAATAATTATTTTAGTACTTGACTCTGGTATATGTGACACACACATAGACATGTGACACACACACATGTACATAGTTATATATTCATTTAACAACACGTCATAAAATCAATTTCACTTAGCACATACCTATAACAGGACACATCAATTTAAAGCACTTAAACTGGGTGCATTAGCGCATTGTACCGGCACAGACTCGAACCCCGGACCCCTGCAGGGACGGACTCCCGCAGCGGACACCCGTGGCACTAATGACCGCTACCTATTGTAGGTACCGTGGGTGGCCGGTAGCTATCCTGATTGGACTAGAGGGTAGTTTTGTTTTTAATTGTGCGGACAATCGTTTTTATGCCAATAAATAAGTCTGTCAATAGGATTGTGGGGGAGATCAAATGGAATGGAAAAATATTTGTTTTATTTTCAGGTAATTCATAAAAAATATTTGACTAAAAGGATATGCTACTCAAAGAAACTTACTTTTTCACGCGGGAGAGCCATGCTTCGGCACGAATGGGCCGGCTTGACCAGAGTGATACTACGGCCTTACAGAAAACCGGCGTGAAACAACACTTACGTTGTGTTTCGCCGAGTGAGTGAAGACACCGGAGGCCCAAACCCTTTTGAAAGGCAGCCAACGCGCTTGTGACTCCTCTGGTTTTGCGGGTGTACATGGGCGGTGGTAATCGCTTACCATCAGATGATCCATCTGCTCGTTTGCCCCCCTATCCCATAAAGAAAAAAAAATGATAAAGAAGGTCAGATTTTTAAATTAACTCGCCCGCTATTAAAACTTTACCTTCAAAGAAGATTGAACTAAGCTTCTCTTTCTAAGAGAAATAGCTCTTCGTAATACCTACCAGTAAGAAACCATTCATGGCTTTAGATCAACAAACAGACGTCTCACTTAACGTTACAGCTAGCCACGATTAGCTTTTAAGCACATAATTTAAGAAACGAGGTCGACTCCCTAACTTCCAGTTAAGGCACGAATTAAACTGGGCTTTAAGTGAATTATTGGACACCGCGACCGCGAGATCAGAGTTAGCTCTTATCTTGTTCTTTTCTTTGTGTAATAAGTCGATTTAACTGTCGTTAATATACGGTGCAACTCCTAGATTGATAATTGTAGATTTACGTGAAATCTCACTCGTCGGAATTCCTCTTTAATTCTTTTATTTAAACAAACGCCTTAAAAAACTTTAATTTTCCATTCACATACCATCACGCCTATTTTACCCGAAGGGTTAGGCAGAGGCGTACTAATGTACACCCACAGTTCGCCGGTATGTTTAGGTCCCATATAATAGGGGGCGAGCCTATTGCAATTAACCGGACAAAATTCCGAGCTGTTACTGGGAATTTCATAGAAAAACCCAATAACACTGCTCGACTCGGGAATCGAACCCAGGACCTCAAGTGTAGCAGTCGCGCTCTGGACCACTAGGCTAATGAGGCAGTTAATTTTCCATTAAAGTACATAATTATCTAATACACATAATATTGACCTTTAAATGGCATTGACATTATGTATATAAGCCTCTGCTATTGCTAAGTATTTTACTACTTACTATCAAAAATAACATCATTCAAAGGACAATCGCGAACCATATATCCTTACCGTATTGATGTGAATCCCGAGCAATATTGCCCACTAGTACATAGACTTATGTACAAGCAAAATACTAAGAGTACCTAACAGTTAAAATAGTCAGGATAATACGCACTGAAAATTATTAGTGTTCCATAAAAAAGCTTTTAACATCAAACTTTTCTACCTACGACATTATTTTACTACGTTGTCAAACTAAACGTGTTTCGCATTTAAAAAAAGAAAATCATAAAATATAAAAACACAGGTGACTGCGCTCTGACAAAATAATTTATAACTACAGGCTGTCTCTATGAACACCAAATTATTAATACAACTGAAAAAAATACAGTATACGCTATAACTATTGGAGTAGGGATGAGTTTGCATTGCTTTTTTAAAGTAATTGGTAAATAAACATCTTGTTATTAATTTGAAACAGTCGCGATCTAGAAATGAGAGGAATAATCTTTGAAATTTAGTTAATGATCAATTTTAGCTTTGGTTTGCAAAGGTGGCGTCGGAAAACTGACGTAGGAAATACTTTATACGCGTAACGACATTGATTTATATCTGATTTTAGTTTGTTTGTAAGAAACACGAGACCAAACAGTCTGGGAAGGTATTTCCGTTGACGTTGCAAAATATTTGTACACCGGATTTGAATGGCTTGTAAAGAAATTTCTTTTCGTTAATGTTCAAATTAATCATGACACTTGGATTTATTTTCAACAAAAAACCTAGATATTAGGCATATTTATAAATCGCTACAGTTGTTTGTCATTGTGGTAGAACCAGCTGATATCTATACACAGGTTATTGGCCCTACTAAAACATATTTTTTATTGTAATTAGATGTTAAACAAGCATACTGAACCTTATAGGAACCAGCAACGCCAGTACCTAGTAGATATTACTATCACGGTGCACGATGTCATCGTAACACCTTAGTTGGTAAGTCTTATTCCTAGGACTTTACCTAATGTAGCCAAATGAATACATTTACCTAACTACAAGGACCCTTCAAAGTTTAAACTGGAACACAATAAAATTTGCACATTAACGGCAGAATATTTGGCAAATGGCAATACAGCATTATTTTTTGGGTACTGTTGTTTAAGAGAACAGCTTTTTATTGGTCTATCTTACCCACCTACTGTTTCTAAAAATACCCTATCACATATTTCTACCTAAATTAGTAATTAAAAAAATCTATTTAATTATTAAACATATACCAATACCTATTATGCATATCCTTTGCAGCATCAGTAAACGTAAAAAGTAGTTTCATTTCAATGTTTAATATTCGCGTAATTTTCAGAAATCAGTATAGAAATTAAATAGTTACAAATCGCTGTAACTATTCCAAAAACTCTAAAAATCCTATATGGCTATTGTAATAAAGATAAAGTCAAAGTCAAAGTCAAAGTCAAAATCATTTATTCAATATAGACTACTAGGTAGTACTTTTTGAACGTCATTTTTACAATATAGACAGCCCCCAAAAACGCCCGCCCTTCACCGCTTCCTAGTGTTTTCGCTGGGAAGAAGAAACGGCGCAACAAACTCCCCAGCAAACACATTTCTGTCTGTTAAGTTATTAAAAGGCGTTATACAAAATAGAATTCACATCATTGTTTGGGGTACTTATTAATTTATTCATTGCTACTGTCAGCTGGCGCACATGTTATTATTATTAATTTTCAAGCAGTATTTATAATATTGGCAAGCCTCCTTTCTTTTAATTTAAATGACCATTTTAACTATTAAAACAGTGAACCTGCCTACACGAGCAATGATAATATGCGTAACTAGAACCTACAAGGCGATTCAGTTTACTTTTAAAAAGCTATAAATGTATTAAGAAACCATAGCCAGCAAGTCGACCAGTCACCACAAGCAGCACCCGTTCACGAGTATAACGCACGGATCAGCCATCACCTCCCTCGCCATTTTAGAGGGAAGGAGGTGACCCGACCAATGTCGCTACCGCAAGCAATGACATCTAAGGGAGCATGACGACAATGCAGCCAGGTTCAGATCGTATTAAACAACAATCAAGTTTAACTGTTAGCCGAGGTCACTAGTAACAACATTGTACATTCATAATTACATATAATATACAGAAAAATGTCAAACTAATAAAATTATATATCAAATCAATCAAACACATGTCAATTGTAAATGAAGAAATAAAAAAGAAGACAATCATAAAAATAAAATATTGTAAATATGTCAGTGAATTATGACGACAATAGAAACAGTGGTTACTTGTCCTGTGTTTAACATAGCCAGCTATTCTTATCTTCTAGGTAGTCATTCACGGTATAGTAAGCATCATATTGAGAAATGATATGAATTAGATCCTAATGCGATTATGCATAATTAAAAATAAAGCAACACAACAAATATCTCCCATTTCTATCAACGCCAAATCTCGGAGCACTCCCGTTCCACAAATGGATATTAAACAAAACGTAAACAAACGAGGATCGAACTCATAATTAAATCAAGTTTAAATCAATCACTACCGCGGACTATAATAAATCAAGAGGCCTGAATCCCGCGCGATCCCCAAAAATCCGGGACACGGAACGTTGATTAAGATCCCGGAGAAGTAAAATATTCATTAATTGATTCCGCGCCCCTCAGAAGATACCCCTCATTACTTGAGGGTTGATTAAGCGAAGCAACCTGGATGTACGTGGGAGAATGTCTTTTGGATCAATTTCGATGGGACGACGTTATGTCGTGTCGGAGTCGTTATTATAAAATCGGTTTTTATAACAGCAAGTGGAAGTGGTAGATAGTATTCGACCACCTAAATAAATTGTAATCGACTTTTACTAAAATGTAAACTGAACTACTCAATTTTATCTAAAACATTGATAAATTAATTCATCCACTATGAAAAACCATTCAATTTTTCAGTCTGTTGTATATAATAATAACATAATTATGTACCATGTATTATGGGGCGAGGTTATTACCGTTTTCCGGGCCCAAATTGAACTGCTAAAGTATTCGTAGAAAAACTCAATACAGTTTGCTCACTTTGCTCAACCTGAGAATCGAACTTTACTATTGTTGTTATTTACAAAGTTCTATGCCAGTCTACCTTTGTTAAATACGAGCGAAAAATACTACGAGATCGTTTTTTTTTTATGGCATAGGCAAACGACTAGTTGGATCGCCTGATGGGAAGTGATTACCGCCGCCCATGGATACCCGCAACACCAGAGGAGTCGCAGGTGCGTTGCCGGCCTTTTAAAAGCGTTTGGGTATTGTCATTCACTCGGCGAAACACATGGCTTTCCCGCGGTAAATATTATGTTAATGGGTCAAAAATCCATACGATCCAAAGGTTTATAAGTCGTAGCATGTAAAAGACACCGCCATAGACAAACGCGGTGTACATGGTAGGGCGGCGCTGACTGCGCGCACCGCTAATGGGTTGATGTCATTCTCTACGTTTTGATGGACAGGGAATCTGTGGAGCTGCACTGAATATGTTTAATGAAAGTGATCACACAAAGTGAAAATAAAAAAAAAGAAATCTGTCTAAAAATTTAGTAGTGTGTATAAAAATTTTTAACACGTCTAGAAATATCTTTCGTTATAATTTATGTTTATTTTAAAAATCTAAATAATTTATGATACGCTTTTAATTATGAAACATATCATCCTGAAATATTATGGGAAATACTTACATATTTCAATTTCTAAAATTTTCTTAGATCAGTGGCTAGGGTGCGCCCACCTGTCACGTTGAGTAAAACCTGACAGTTTAACATGAACATAACTCGTGCCAAACATTAGTGTTCTGACAGATTTTTATTATTTTCTTTTTTTAGAAAGAAACCAAATGACCTCACGTGTTTTTCACCTTCCTACCTAATGTATTTAACATAACATACCATCACGCCTGTATTCCCCGAAGGGTTAGGCAGAGGCGTACTAATGTACACCCACAGTTCGCCGGTATGTTTAGGTCCCATGTAATAGGGGGCGAGCCTATTGCCATTAACCGGGCACAAATTCGTAACTCGAGCTGCTACTGGGAATTTCATAGAAAAACCCAATAACACTTTGCTCGACCTGGGAATCGAACCCAGGACCTCTAGCGTAGCAGTCGCGCTCAGGACCACTTGGCTAATGAGGCAGTTAACCTAATGTATTTTTTACAATTATTGTGATATCTATCATTGCAATATACGGCGATTAATTGCAATGCGTTATGATTTATCATGAGAACTACTATCGCACAAACATTATTAGGTAGACGTGAATAAATTGAACTGAACAAGACAAATACTTAATTGATCACTTTATACATTTTGACGTTAAAGAAACACTAAAAGAAAATGTTTTCCGGGTATAGTCTTTATCGTTTTTTTGCTCAAGGATTTTAATGTAGATTTCCGAATCTATCATAATTTATAACGACTCAATGGTGTCTGTAATCTTACCTAAGGCATATTAATTAGAGGTAAACAAGTTCCTTTGTAAAGATTTTCACTTCGTTCGACGACGTTATTCGAGAGATAACAACATTCAAATATACATACTCGTTTATTTATATGTACCTATATAAAAGAAAAACATTGGGTTCTGCAGTGTGTGGTAGGAAATTCGAAGAAGTAGTATTGTTGTCATGTATGGGGTACTAGATTATTGGAGTGACTAATAACTTTATTTCCCGAAGTATAAGGCAGAGGTAGGTATACTAATGTATACCCTGAGTTCGTTCGTGTATTTTCGGTCCATTTAATAGGTCACGAGACTATTTACATTAATTTGAAGCGGTGGTAGCCTAATGGCTTCGGTGGCTAAGGCGTCGGACTTGCGATCATGGGGTTGCCGGTTCGAAACCCAACCATTACACTACCGGCATGAACCCACTCGTAACACAAGCATTTTAGCTTAGCTCGAGGGGTTAACAAGAATACTAGTGATGTGCGACCAACATGGCAAGTAAGCTTTAAAAAAAAAACTCAATCTCTCCATTTATTAAAACTATGTTTTAAGTACGGTTCGGGTAGGGTAACTTACACTTAATATTACTGATTCATTAAGTTATAATTTTACCTTTGGCCTAGTGGCTGAGCGATCGGCTTCTACGCTACGTGTTGTGTGTTCGATCCCCACCCGGATAACACCTATAGCGGATCTGGGTGTTTGTGTATGTTATAGTTTGTGTTTGTAAACGCACCCACGATATGAAGGAAAATCCTAGAGTGGGGCAACGTTTTTCTTTGAAAAAATAAATAAAAGAGAATTACCTAGTATTAATGTTCTGATTCTTTCGATTCAGCGATGTAGCTGTTAGTAGGTAGGTACTACATAACAAAAACATTAAATCAAAAATGTTAATGTACGAATGTTTCAAAGCGGACTACTAAAACTACAACATGAACCCATCCTTAGATTAATCTTAATCATAACAGCGAGGTGCGACTTGCGACTAATTGCCGCGACTCGCAAAATTAATTGATTATCTGTGTCGCGCCGCACCGTCGCCTCGCTGGAACGACACCGCTACTTATCTTCTGCTAAAAGGCAAAGCTAGGCATAATTTTGGTTGACATCTGTCATATATGTTACATTGGCGGAACTTGAATCGAAATTGTATGCGGTAGGTACAGTCTAGTGAAGACTCGCCTTAATACATACATGTATACACTCGAGTCTCAATCATATTATACTATTAAGTAAGTATTCTTTTAATCTGCCTCTAATGAAATACAAAAGTACCTGTACGGTTTAATATTATAGGAAAATACTATCTAAACCATTACACTAATGAACCTAGTCTCAGTATTTGTTTCAGTATGGACACTGTAAAAGATTTTCGAAAAATGTTCATATAGTGTATAACTAAGTCCGAAAATCAATCGTCAGTCTGTCATAAATTTGGTGGTATTCATTGATATAAAAAAGTTTACTTTGACTTTATCTAATCAATCTACATATAACCACTTTTTTTTCTTAAAAACAGTTGACGCACGCTTTCATTTTCTTCTGTACCGTGGGTGTGTTTACAAACAAAAATTCTTACATACATACCTAAATAATAATATTATTGCATACATATTTTCTCCGCGTGGGCATCGAACTGACAACACGTGTTGCAGAAGCCGATTGCTCAGCCGCTACGCCAAACGTGTGGTCAAATATCTACATAAAAGGTTTCATATTAACTAGGTGCCTCTATTCTGTATTAAAGGCGGTAATATTGCAAGTATCGTAACCACAGATTGTTAATCTGTTCCAAGATACCCTCTAATTTCAGTTGTGTAACTATTAACATGACAAAGGTGTCAGACATGTAAATATTTCCTTCCGATTAATCTATACTAATATATAAAGCTGAAGAGTTTGTTTGTTTGTTTGCTTGAACGCGCTAATCTCAGGAACTACTGGTCCGATATGAAAAATTATTTCAGTGTTAGATAGCCCATTTATTGAGAAAGGCTATAGGCTATATATCATAACGCTACGCGGACGAAGTCGCGGGCAGAATCTAATGAACTATAAAATTAAATTCGGCTGAAAGATTTTACGCAGGTAAAAAAATTCACGGTGCACGTATATAATATTTAAACCTATACCGTTCCAATACTAGTATCAGATTGAGAACACAGTTAGGTAACTGAGAATCTTTGAACTAACTACCTGGCAGCTATTCAAAAACTGACTGAACTAAAACTATATTTTTCGCTCAGGGTTAACTTTTTAGGATATCGGTAATGCGGCCAGAGACAACTATCGAATTACTTTTCTTTTAAAACTAGCCTAGACCCAACGACCCAAATGATAGAAAGTTGAACTTTGCATACATCATGAATTCTCACATCAATCCATCATAACATAACATAACATACCATCACGCCTGTATTCCCCGAAGGGTTAGGCAGAGCCGTACTAATGTACACCCACAGTTCGCCGGTATGTTTAGGTCCCATGTAAAAGGGGGCGAGCCTATTGCCATTAACCGGGCACAAATTCCTAACTCCAAACTGCTACTGGGAATTTCATAGAAAAACCCAATAACATTTTTCTCGACCTGGGAATCGAACCCAGGACCTCTAGCGTAGCAGTCGCGCTCAGGACCACTTGGCTAATGAGGCAGCCTCAATCCATCATATAATCTTTCATATTGATCTCTCGATCATAATAAAGTACCTACCTATCATTATCTACATAAGTGTCATTCGCAAAGAAAATTCTAATATAAGAGTTTAAAGAAAAATATTTATCTTACTATTCAGTTGATCCAAATCCACATTAATCAGACGACAAGATTATTTTAGTAGAAATACGTTTGACACACATACATCAATGCGTTAAGAGATTCTTAATGTTCATAACACGCGCGGCAATAAACCGTCACTATAAACGATAGTTTCTCGGAATCGAGACGAGTATAACATCAACATACCTTTGGGAAAATGGCCAACGAGTTCATTCATTGAGAGAGCGCGTGGGCGGCGATCGCAGCGCCTCAAGCGGGGAGTAGCGGCAACTTCTGTTTCAAAGCTGAAAATTAATGAGATTTTGAAATCGGAAATATCGTTTTGTTTTGTTTTGAGTGAACATAAATAATATTTTTTTTATTTTTTTACAAATGGTTGTTAAATATCAATATATGTTTAGAATAGGTGAGAAGGTAAATATTGTTTTACTGCCCACACATATTAATTTACAATATACTTCGTTAATTTACAACAACGTTTCATAAACGCTTGTAAAAGCTTATTTGAAATAAAAACATTTGAACTTGAACTTTGAACTTGAACTAGCAGATTACTTGGTGGTTTTCCAGTAATAAAAATTAAATATAAAAATAAAAATTATCTACTTAGTCCCTTTGTTACAGTACTTATGGTGTACATTTAAATCAAGTTTATCAAAATAAAATAATAACAGAACATAAGTTTGTGCTCTTAAAAATAATAATATTATATTTTTAACTATTCAAACATGTCCAGCCGACATTTGTATTATCCATCAGAGTAATCCACTGCAAATCATAATAATACTCACCTCACAATGAACCGAATGAACCCATTATTATAAAACACAATCAACATTTTTATTACCGGCACACGTCCAAAATTTATTAACCCATCCCTACCTTTATTACCCTGTAATCCCCTGCGCAAATAAAATAATATAAAAGGAAGAAAAAATGACCGTTACGCCGCAGGCGAGTTCTTAATTCAAAAAACATTTGAAATGGCCGCTATAAGTCGCTGCATACGAATGCGTTTTATTGTAAACGCGATGCTGTGTTTTTATATGAAAAAGTGCATATTCAATAAATTTAATACTTAGTGTTGTGTTAAGATGTAGGAATTTATAAACTACAGTGTTATATTCGTTCTATAATCACTCATATACCTAATTTATTATATATATAAATAACAGATAATTTGACGTATTCTTGCAGATATAGGAAACCACTATGTCGGAATTAATTATTAGTTCCTACTGAATTATTTTAAATCGCAGCAATGTTAAAATTCATTGAATATCAAAAACAAAAACCCAATTCTAATCAATCCCAATAGAAATTCGTTTACCCCGTCCCAAATACATTTTAAAGGTTCACCTTTTAATGAAAATATCGAACAATAGTGCTGCCCCACTAGCCGCGGGGCGTAATAAGTGGCGAGTGGGGGCGATCTCAAGTGGGAGCGATACGAGCTGAGGTGAGCGATCGATTGTGAATTGCAATTTAAGAGGAGCACATCACTTTGGCCAGATGTGTAGTTTTGTTGAGTGGTAATTGGATGTGTGCACTTTTGAACTGCGTTTGGGTCGATAATTTTGATTGTACCTATACCTACCTATATAGTATAGAAATGTGTGCGTTAATTTTTCAAGTAGCTACCCAGATGAAAGTATTTTTTTACTTCCAGAAGTACGTGCTAAATTTACAAGATTTTGTAGAATCTATGCAGAAATTTACCTACCAATAAAACTCTTCTTTTCTCTTTTTTTTAAAAAAAAAGCTTACTAGCAATGCGGGTCGCACATTACTAGTATTCTTGTTAACCCCTCGTGCTAAGCTAGATTGCTTGTGTTACGAGTGGTTCATGTCCGTCGGTAGTGCAATGGGTCGGGTTCGAACCGGCAACCACATGATGGCAAGTCTGACGCCCTAGCCATTAGGCTACCGCCGCTTCCTATAAAACTACCAATTTCAAATTAATGTTAGTACAAATTCAGTATATTTTAGTTAATTTAATATTGTGCTAGTAGTGCTAACTACTTCCTTCTGATCTACCTACATATAACAATTTTGTACTAACTCGATCGATGAAATCGTATGAACTAAGTATACTTACAATTGTCAGATCAAGACAATCTGACAGTCGGCCATACAGTAATGCTTTCAACTAACAAGTTTATACACTTTCAGCTAATTTATTACACCCGGCCTCACCGCCGGCTTCGCTTCATTGATGACGTATGTCGCTCAGCATCCTATCTATTTAGATATACATACAAACAGACGATACCTGTGCTCGTTTTGTTAGTAACATTTAGTTTTATTAATGTTGTGAGCTCTTGCGGTTAGGTATCGAATCAGCTGTTGAAATGTATAACGAGATGTGGAGTTCTTCAATCGTTATGCTTGAAGCGATTGAGATTTTCTTTTTGTTATCATTGTTTGCTATATTACTACGCTATTGTCATTGTATGTGGTTGATGAGAGTGCGCTAAGTTATATTAATAAATATTAAGTATCAATTAGCAGAAACGATATTGATTCAACCCACGGGAGGTTAACTGTTTTTTGATGCTGAAAAGCCGTAAAATGTCATTTGGTTGGAAAAATCGTTTCTCTAAATTCAACTTAATAAACCAGTTACTCGGTATATTTACTCCTCGAAATTATTTGCATTTTATTATATGTCAAGTAGCCGTCCCAAAAATCTACCATAAGACCCAGCCCTCCTTAGTGTTGCAAAAATAACATCCTTTAAAATAAAATACCTCCAACAAAAATATCAATCAACGACATCCCCGTTCGGGGGCAATTCAAACGCGCGTGCAATCAAATCCCCTTACCGGCCAGGTGGGGATTACCATGTGCAGTTATGCCGCGGGGGACGGGAGGGTGATTAGAGCAATAATGGGGATTAGGGTATAGTTAGTGATCGATGTATGCGCCGGTTTTTGGTTCGGTGAGAATTGGCGAAATTGAAACCGTGTAACTTTTAGGGGTGCCTACTTTTTAAACCGACTCTGACATTTGAAAAGCCCGATAACGGATTTATCTTTAAGATATCGGTATGACTAATACCCTGGTAGAGACTCTAATACTCGAGGACATGATATTTTGCGATCGATGGCGATGAAGAAAAAAATAACATCTATATATATAAAACAAAGTCGTGTTAGTTACACTATTTATAACTGAAAAACGGCTGAACCGATTTGGCTGAAAATTGGTGGAGAGGTAGCTTAGAACCAGGAGACGGATATAGGATACTTTTTATCCCGTTCCCGTGGGATGTTATGACAGACCGAACTCCACGGGGTGAAGCCGCGGGCAGAAGCTAGTTAAAAATAAATGTTAACTGACTACTACGAAAGTTAAGTAACCGTTTTATTTTATGTGATAGGCAGGCAAACGAGCAGACGGATCACCTGATGGTAAGCGATTACCGTCGCCCATGGACACCCGCAACACCAGAGGAGTCGCAAGTGCGTTGCCCGCGTTTTAAACGGGTTTAGGCCTCCACTCACTCGGTGAAACACAACGTAAGTGTTGTTTCACGCTGGATTTCTGTGAGGCCGTGTTGTCACTTCGGTCGATCCGGAATTTCGTGCCGAAGCATGGCTCTATCATCACAGTGAAAATAAAGTAGGTTACTAATTTTATTACATAATTAGAACGAGAATCGAGTATTGAATACCTACTTTCCTTTAGTATCGTTAGTGAATCACCAGTCAGCCTGTATAAGCTAATAATGTTTAACAACCTTTAACTAATTTATGTAGGAAA
This sequence comes from Acronicta leporina, assembly GCA_947256265.1. Lineage (NCBI taxonomy): Eukaryota > Metazoa > Arthropoda > Insecta > Lepidoptera > Noctuidae > Acronicta > Acronicta leporina. Next base: position 15,790,409 of record OX366520.1, on the reverse strand, counting down.
ATTAAAATTATTCTTCAGAACCTTGTCAAGACAAACTCCAAAAAGCCCAAAGCTTCCACTTAAAATATAAATCCGAGAAAAATGAAGTGCACACAAAACATGTTTAAGGTTCTCGTCCACTATCCCTTTTATCCGCGCTATAATAAACTGTCGGACATTTGTCAGCGATACCTTAGGCCTGACTTCTGAAAAACAAAATTTTACGCAACACATATCATAGGGGACTGGGGTGCGCTGAGTGAACGCACTAGGTGGAAAAAACGTTGCGGGTTTCGTAAACCATAAAGTTGATTAAACAATGTTGTTTTTATTGTTTAAATATTTCCTATCTAAACATGCATGTTAGAGTTACGAAGAAAAGAGAGAATATTAAAATTGAAACAAATTGTTTGTTAAAAACATTTCACGCCAACAGACATCAAGAGAAAATTACTCAAGTTATAGATTTTTTTTAAATAATAAACGGCATTTGGTATGGAACAGCAGCAAAACCGCTCCACCACGCCTTTTTAAATTAAGGAAAAGTAGGAAAAATACAATAACAAAGAGCAGTATGACACCTATGTGATAAGACGTACCATTTGTAGTTAATATACGTAGTGCGTATCCAAGGTAGGGCGAGTATACAGGGGGCCATCCGTGGACACGGTCAGTGCGCGCGCTCTAAAGAAGTGAATAAATCTGCCGGACGAACGACAAGGTGAATATAAATATAAAGAATCCGCGGACAAACTTCCGGATTTAGTAGGGTTGCTACGGAATAACTTTGTGATATCACAGAGAATGTAGAATACCTTACAGGTATAAGAGGGCTTAGACAAGTTGCAATCTATCGCTCGAATCGAATAACGAATAGAAACAAAACGTATGGAGATGACATTTGTGCACGCTCGATTTGTCGAAAGCTTATGTCATTTGCATATATATTTTGTTTCTATTCGTTTCACTATTCCAACTACAGATTGCAAGTTGTCTACAGGCCAAGGTAACTAAAGCAAATCAATTATAAATTATTGCTTGCTGCTTGGTAAATTTAAAATATTGAACCAAGTAAACACACGCTCTTATAATCCGAAGCAAAACTTTGCCACTCCTGCATAGGTATGCATAGAGTGCAAATTAACATCTAATATTTCAAGTAAACATTTTGTAAGTAACAGTAATGTGAGTAATACAGATTATTCTTAAATGACTCAGGTGTTTATACATAGGCTCTCTATAAGTTGAGTTATAATTATTAATAAAATTATGACAGAATTGGTAAAGGCTCGTATCGACTTATAATTTTATATTCTATACGCTTTACGTATATGACGAACATCACTTCATTTTTTACCAATAATTTATAGTAGATTATCGGTATAAAACAGTATTTTATATTACTTTAAGTTTTTTACTAATAAAATAACTGGAACATTTATGTACCTAGGCAACCCTGTTGTTTGCGACGCGGCAGAGCGGTCACCGTGAAAGGCTAGGTGATCATAAAGTCCCGCGCATGTTCTTACATAATAATATTCTTGAAATATTCCCTCGGGGGACGAAGTAACCTAGCCGTCACAGGGAAAACTGTGGAAGCGTTTGTGAGTTTTGTTTTGTGACAAAACTTGTTTTACATTCTTATTATAAGGGATACCTACATGCTTTTATACAATTATATTTAAAAAATTTAAAAAAAAATTAAAAAAAAATTATTTATTTCAAAAATACAGTACATTTAACAGTATACAGTGGTTTCCAAACTAGGCTGAGCCTGTATCTTGGAACTATTATTTATACCTATTGATCCAAACTAAATAAAAAGGTAAAGCATTGTTATTTTTTAGTTAATATAACTGTTTTTCCATATATCTACTTGATACCATACAATGTTTCGTATTGATGGTTTACATACTTATGTAATTTGTTTTCTAGGTTAGGTTTTAGGTAGGCTACGCTATAATTTTAAAATAAAATTAAGCTCTAGATTTATGAAGAAATCAGGATTTAACATTTCATACAATAAAAACTAAAATCCACAAGCTGGTGCAAAACGTTAACTTATTCCGGAAAACTTTTACAGACAACACCGAGTCTACAGCATTGTGGAGCCACATACAGGAGGGATGGCAGGAAATGGTCAGCGGAGACAAACTACTCGGGCCGCGTGGCCGCGACACGCGTCATAACGCGCGGCCTGTCGCGAAACCATCCAGTGTGCGGCTACGTTTATTTTAAAACAAACATTGAGTTTATGGGCACATGAAAACAATAATATTTATCGTATATTTTTTATTTACGTAATTGGTCTATTTGATGTTAAGCAGTAGTATCATTTATTTACGTCTATAACAACTTCAGTGCCAAGTAGAGTCTACCTTATGCATGTTTTACGTGTCATTTGAGTAAAGCTAAGCACAAAGAAACAAGTTCTTTGTGCTTGTAATTTCCGCAGCATCGATCAAGTACAAGTATCAAGTATAATTTAGTCTCTATGAACAGCTCTTTGAAAGTAAAAAAAAGTTTGTACATATTAGTGATATTCCTTTCCCGAAAAAACTCGTAGAGGATAATGTAGGTACGATCCTAGCTCCGACTGATATAACTAATAGTATAATACTGAAGGGTAACTGTTGACTTTGGTAATATCAACCACCTAGCTTAGTTATGTGGTATCGAAATTATGAGTTCTTCTTGCATATTTGTTCAAAAATTAAGTAACAAGAAATAAAGATTTCCACCTTTTGTAAAGTAAAATGAGATTAATTGGCACAAGAAAGGAGTCCTTACTTAGTTTATTTCAGAAGCACGTACCGTACGTAGACCCAGTCATAACAACATGTAAGACTGATTATAATGACCCTTTTATCTCCGCACAATTTGTTTATTACTGATCACAAGCACCACTAAATCTTATTAATAGCCGTTAAAAATTCAGACATTAGGTATTTCGATCGAAACAGTCCACATTCAAAATAAAAGCCGCCCCACACATCGGGACGACCGCGCCGCATCATTGCCGACGCGTCTTGCCAATCGCGCGTTGTATTCCAAGTTCAAATTATGCGAACCGCTGACAACCACAGTTGGACCGTTAAATGCTTTGATTGGACACATTTTATTGCCTGAAGACGACCACACACACATTTTGTTTATATTTAAGTATAAAAAGAATAATAAAAATGCTGCGTGATGCCATTCGTGCATTCGATTCCTTTTTTAGCCAAGAAGAAGATACATTTTTAAGTACCTATTAAAGATTGAGGCCCAACTCAATTTCGGTTTGCTTCAAAAACTTTTTTCTTATGTGTACACTTGGGATACCTACAGACGTACGATATTAATGAAAAATTCTGCGTTTGAATTTCCAGACGCAAACAAATCGCATAAAAATCACACATATATAAATATCTACAGAAATCCTTGCATTTCTCAAAATGCAATTTCCACCTTAATATCCGAACAGTCTACCCATCAGGTATCTCACAAAAAGGCAGTGAATATCCTCAAAATGAACATTCCGTACCTACTAATGAAACGGTTCGTTTTTCTCGCATTGCTCCGCGGGCCGCAATCACACACTTATTCAAACATTTCTGTGTTTTAATACGTTTTTTTATAAGCAAGGGTGCACGTCGCATAATAACGCGGTCAAAGGATTGTGTGTGGAAGGGCGTTACACACTGGTTAATGAAAACCCTTAGCTTTGTGAGTGTGTGCTAGATTTTATAGGGATTTGTTTGTGAGATCAGAGACCAGGGCCGCAATTCTACTATTTTATTGTGTGAAAATCGTCATTCAATTACTTCACAATTGTAGATTTTTGACAGTTTTGCCTTCAAAAACTGCCAGTCCTTGATACAATTGAAATAGCAGAATTTGGCACCGGCAATTGCATTTGGGTAGTTATTTACGTCTTTAAATATATTTAAGCAGATTATTTCAGATCCATTGAGGTTGCCTCATAGTACTCGATTATTTTAAAATAGGGACATGATAAAACAAGAAGTTACTCTCATAACTATCACGGCGAAAGCGATCTCGAATGAGATAGTAGCTTATAGATAGCTGTTCTGAAATAAAACATTTATTAATGGGAAGTTTCTTGGGACGTGGCAACAAATTAAGAACATACCGGTGTTGCCATCAAAGGCAGACGGACAATTACTGCAAAGCATTTCTCGAAGATTATGCACCGACTATTCTTCGTCTGCCATTTTTCTGGATAATTAACTTCGGGCCATTTGCATACTCCCCTAAACTTCTTAATTACCTGTCTCATAATTATTTTACCAAACAGAACTTTACAGAAAACTCATTAGTACAAGCGACAATCTTCATTATTTACCTTGAGTTCTAATTAATTCCTTGTCATGGTTTTTGCTTCAGCTTTTGAGTTATATCTTTAGGACAGGTGAAGGAGATAGCGTGCCAATCTTTACTTGCGGCGGAATGAGACAGGTATAAGTCTCCGGTACCTGATTAACATCTTTTGGCAATTAGTAAAACACACAAAACTCCACCCCTGACATGTTCTGATACCCTGGTAGGTGATGCTTGAATATTCACTCGTAAATTACTTGAAACTTACCGCGAAGGTAACTGTTCTGCGAAGTTTATTTATTTATGCACTTCGACTTTATATTCTCGTAGAGTAATGTTTTGGTAATTAAATTGTCTGTGTGAATAGGAAAAATATTTAAATTTTTCTTTCGCTTCTACGAGTATGTTTTACAGTAAATATTATTACTTTCCCCATATTCAGTTACTACCACAGCTACTACAGAATGAAAATATAACGTTAAATATATAGAAAAAAATAATCAACCAATTAAACCATCCTCGCGCTTAAGTCGGTTAAACAAAAACCCCGCAAGCTGACTGACACGCTGTATTTAATTAAATACATTTTAAGTACCGACCTACGTTCGTTTGTCCGACATTATTGGTGAGATCGCGCGGAAAATCAATTGATTATAAAAAGGGTTTTTTCATGTAAAACATTGTGTGAGCCCATTATTACTGACGGCTGCGGTTTGGTGCGATTACGGTCCGTTTAATTTAAATTTTTGGAGCTCTAAAAAGGTAATATATGTTTTGATACTTTTAATAGCTACTTTTAAGTCTGCTAAAGGACCTTAAAAGTGGGGATCACCGCATTGTCATTAAAGCGCTTAATTGTGCGTGTGTTCTCCACGCGTGCTAAGCGTGAAAGCAACCCTTGATGGGGTCCAAGAATGCTAGACCTCTGCCCGTCATGGTCATGGAAACTGTCAATACCTATCCAGACTGATGTATTACTCGCCCTCAATATTAAGTTGAAAAAATCCATTCATTACATATTATCCTTTAAATCAGCGCTGTTTGGCTATCAGTTGCTCTGTCAAAGTATTTCCCGAAGGGTAAGGTAGAGGCGTGCTTAATGTACACCCACAATTTGCCGGTGTAATGTTTAGGTTCCATGTAACGCGAGCCTATTGCCATTAACCGGGCACAAATTCCAAACTTCGAGCTGCTACTGGGAATTTCATAGAAAAACCCAAAAACACCTTACTCGACCAGGGAATCGAACCCAGGACCTCTAGTGTAGAATTCGCGCTCAGGACCACTAGGCTAATAAGGGAGTTTCTTTTTTGTAAGCCCATATTATTAGTGCGAGATAATTTAAATGAGCTATTCTATCAACATGAATAAACGTATTATAACAGATGGTATTTTCTCTTACGATTAAGCTAACTGCAATGCTACAAAACAACCCACTACTGCACATTGAATGTCCAAAAAACTTCAAGGGCTATAAAGAATAGTATGGAGCAGTTACAATAAGCGCTATCGATCGGGAACTGAGTACACCTCGCTACTTGAAGCCCGTGATAAACTAGGGGAAGTGCATTGAATATGAGATGATGAGAGAAACAAAGGAATGGATGTGGTATGTTATAACTAAGCATACGAATTTATTTGTTCTTCGATGTTTGAAAGTAAAATCAAATTATTCATTTGAAAGTTACCACTTAACTCATTTCTTCGGTTTGTATAAGTAAAACGGTAAATAAGTTGGTAAAATGACGGAGATAATCTACATCTACACTAATATTATAAAAAGGAAAGATGTGTTTGTTTGTTTCTATTGAATAGGCTCTACTGGACCTGTTTGAAAAAATCTTTAGCAATAGAAGTCGACATTATCCCTGATGAACATATGCTACTTTTTAATGCTTCATTCCTACAGGAAAACGGGCGAAGCCGGGCCGGGCAGCTAGTAGATAAATAAAAAGGACAGTAAAGATGATGAAGATAATAGTACCTGATGATAGACACCTATGTAATAAAATGGGTTATCTAACTATTAATAATATAGGTCCCACAACTGAGCCATTTGAGAGAGGGCCTGAATTGTCATCCATTACCTAAGCTGCTCCAGCGCCGGTTATATACTAATGAACTTTGGATTTAAGAAAATTTAAGTGATAATGCACACACAATTCGCCGTTAAAACTGCCGCATCAAAATCATACAGCCTCTATTCTACGTACGCATTGGTACTCGATACCGCCGCGGGCGCAACTCTACCGCCCGACAGATGCGCGCCTGTACCGCGCATAGGTATATATTTGTATTACCTCTTATTTGTACAGTGAAATTAAAAATTGAGTACAATATGTTACTTTGAGTGCATTTAGTGGATTTTTATGATTGGTTTAAATGAATGTAAGACAGAAAGGCCAAAATCTATTCACATATTGAGGAGATAAGGAGCCGGCAATATAGAGTACTGTACTACCAAAAGGACTAAATAAAGGCTGCTGTAAAGAATAGAAGAGATGCTTCATCAGAGGAGAAGATTCATGCCTATCCATCCTATATGTTTTTTATACAAGAAGTGTGAAATATTTTTTTACCGGTGGAAATCCTTATATTGCGTTAGACAGTCATATCAGGGTCGCAAAACTACTTATGATTCCGGCAGGGGTAGTTGATGTTCTTTGTGGCCCCGTGACGTCTAAAAATATAAAAAAAAATCTTAAGTGAAAAAGATACAAGAATTAAGAAAATTTCAACTAATTTTACAAACTCCCTGATAGATCATACTGAATTACAGAAAATATGCGCACCTGTACCCTCAATTAGTATGTGTTTAGTAGGTACATGATAGACAGACACGACAAACTAGATTACACCACCTCCATCAAAGTCCGGCTTGATTGATGAGCTAGCTGGCCAAATGAGACACCTCTCCATCCATCATCAAACAAATATCACTCTTATTATCTTAACAATAGAAGTTAATGCTAATGCAGAGCATAAACTTGTTTTAGATTCCTACTTTCTGCTAATCCGTCAATTCAGCAGAATGTTTTTGCATTTAGCTTAAACTGTTTTGTACTTTATTCGGTAGGATTAAGAGCAGTTTGGAGTGCATTTCTAATTTTGTACAGGTTCGTACCTTCGGGATGATCCGTCTTTGTAAAGTCGTTACGTTTTTGTTCTGACCCAATATATTATGTAATAGGTTTGATTATTAGCATGAAGAAGATAGTACATACATGTCTGAGTAAGAAATAGGTGATTGTTGCAAGTTTGTGGGTTAGATTGAGGACCTGTTCACTTGCACCTGTCATGACTCTAGCCGTGTTCTCCATGTTGAATAAACTCCAGTCTAGCTTTAGATATGTATAGTTTATGGTATGTATGGATTTAAATTAATTATATGAACGCAGATCATACCTAATGAGTAATAAACCTTAGGAGAGTAGTGATAACCTAGTGATATGACCATTAATCTACCAAGTCAAAAGAAGTCTCGAGATCGAATCCAAGACTTCTTCTTCAGAATCTTTCTTCTTTATTTTCTTTCTTCTTCTTTCTTTCTAACTTTTCGAGGTCATGTGCGTATTATTTGTTAATTATCTGATCATGCGCTTCGACGGTGAAGGAAAACATCGTGAGGAAACCTGCATTCCTGTGTATTTTTTCCACGGTAGTTATGTGAAGTCTGCCAACTCGCACTAGACCAGCGTGGTGGATTATATTGCGGGAGGTGGTAAACAATGTAGCCTAAAGATATGCTTTATGAATCCATTTTGCGACCAACAAGTATACATTGTAGACAACGGTTATGTTGAGAGAGAGTTGGATGTATTGATAAAAAAAGAAATATGTGATAAATTAATAACCTGTCAAGCTAAACTGCCAAGTCATAGCCGATGTCAAACCGGTCGTTGAAAGCAGTGGGTAGCCATAGGTACTAAAGTATAAAATTTTACCCTTCACAAAGAGCAGATTACTGGTTCGTCTTCAAAAAGGGTAATAATATGCCAGCACTTACCCCGCGGGCATAACCAGGAGTCTATTTCTCACAGTCTAGAAGTTTCGTATGAACACAAACATCTGATAAAAAGTGGTATGTATTTTATACCTTTTATCAAAAACAAGGTACCTGTAGGGGAGCCCCTTTTTGTATAATTACACATGGTTCTGTTTTGGACATCTTAAGATTTGATTTAGATTTGATGGTTCCCGTAATGCAACTTGACGGAATACTTTATTCGATATAGCGACACTTCTAAAATTTTATCAGATTCGGTTTTTTCATAATAACTAGGTAACAATAGCCCAAGGACCTGTGCTGTTCTAGTTCTCAAAGAATTGTATTAATTGAGAAGAATTTTCCAATGAACGTCATGTGACCTCATTAACGACAAAACTTTATAACTTTCTGTGGGAGTAGAGTAACAGTGTCCAATCTTCAACCAGTCACAGAGGTCGTCTTAAAATTGAAACAATAGTGGAATCACCTAGTTGTTTCAAGATAATTAAGTTCACCTCAGTTGTAATTCGCTGCCGTGTCGTCTAGTCTAGACGCATATAAATTAGCTTTTTATGTTGTGATTACACCTATAAGCATTAAAATGTTAATAGAACGGCCACGCACCGTCTCTAGGGGTATTAGACAATTACAAAAGGATACCAACTTAATTTTGCAGCCTAAAAACTTCACTGGATCCATATTCGAAGAAATTTCACCTTTATAGTCTTTGAACGAGGGTGTGTTATTATTTTTGAGGGTAGCCAATATAATTATGTCGATGTGTCGTTGTAAAAACGATGCGTTTGGCGAAAACAGTTATTGCTGTCGATAAAATCTCGATATACATACAGTATTGGAAATGATTTATAATATTTTGTTGGGAAGGGGAGATGTGTTTATCGATACTGAAGTATCGAATATTGTTAAGAGAAAAGTTTTGTTCAGTAAATCTATTGAGCTCTGAAATTTTTTATCGTCAATGTGGAAAGAAACAGTGAATTTGTCATTTTTATTTGATAAATTCTTGAAATATAAATGTTTTTAAAATTATACTAAACTGGAGAGTTAAATTATTAACCTTCAAGTACGTAGGTTATGTCTTCAGATCCCTACGAATATGGTTCACATGTAGGGCACTTTGTTCTTCATTAAAGTAGCATTGCAGCTGAAGGAATCGTGTTTCTTTTGTGGAAGGATTCTTAAACGATCAATTTTTTTTATGGGATAGGGGCAAACAAGCAGACGGATCACCTGATGGTAAGCGATAACCGCCGCCAATGGACACCCGTAACACCAGAGTCACAAGTGCGTTGCCCACCTTTTAAAAGTGTTTTGCCTCCGGTAACCTCGCTTACTCGGCGAAACACAACGCACGCGTTGTTTCACGCCGGTTTTCTGCGAGGCCATGGTATCACTCCGGTCGAGCCGGCCCATTCGTGCCGAAGCATGGCTCTCCCATGTCAACATTTTAAGAATTTTATGGTTTAATACTTACAAAATCTGAAAAACCACTGAGATTCCGGTGATGCTGGTAAAACTTTAATGGACTGAGAGAATTACTAATGTGTAATGGTATAAGAAAACCACTATTGAAAGCTTTCACCTCCGCGTACTCCCACATGTAAATCACGATCCAATGATACAATTCACGGTGCGCATCAGCGACAGACACCGCTTGTCCCGTAATTAGTTTGCGCATTAATCAAGACACAAGTGCAACGTTAATTAGGCCTTCTGGGAACACCGGCGGATGTGTCCGATGTGCTTGCCCTATATACCGTACCAGCATGTGATACAGTTGTCACGGTATTTCGTGATGTCATCGGGCAGGAGTTTAGAGGCACCAGGTGGTCTGAGAAATGGGCTGCACTTTTGCTGTGGCTTTCGTGTGCCCAGAAGTTTCTTGACAATTTTACCATTATAAATGATTGCTTACACGCTACATCAGTAATATTTGATAACGGGGATAAAACCGGTTCCTTCTTAATGCAAACCTTTATTTGTTTGCGCCCAAATAAAGATCACCTATTCAAACCATTACTAAGAAACAATAAACTGCCATTACATTCAATTGTTAAAGACAGATGTAAGCGATGCATCACACAGCGGCGATTTGGCTTCGACAAATCGCATAGTCTGGACGACATTTATCCAAAAAGACACTTCAGGGAATGTCGTAAGACTAATCGGTGCTTGCATATGAATTCCTTAAGCTAATTGGACTGACAAATTGTTTCTCGCCTATTAGCAGGAGTGGCACACTCGAACAATGCTTTGGAACGTCTTCTAAGAACTGCAATGAAAGCAAGCACCTACCACTCGGAGTATTATTATAGTCTCTAATGCTCTTTACGAGATATTTCCTTTTGATGTTTCCATGTAATGAAAATTGTGTTGCTGTTTTTGTCTTTTCGATGTAGAAATACGTAAATCGAAATACGGCATGATACTAGTTACGGAAATGGATGCCGTTGTACCGATGTTATAAAATAACAACTATGCTGGGTCAAATTTACAATAACTTACATCTATGATAATTTTTCATAACGTTTATATCTACCTGTCGACAGCGTTGTGGGTTACATTATAACTAAAATATTTATTTTATTATACTAGTTGTAAGCTCCTATAATGTAACTGTTTGCTGTTCCCTTCAATAAATAAAAGATAAATTGTGACTGAGATAGTATTTTTTAGATGAACATTGATAGTGGCTGACCTAGAAATTAAGATGATAGTGTAGTTTATAGAGGAAAATAATGCTACTAAATAGAAGTTGTGCAATTATTAGCACCCTAAAACAATGAGTTAATCATTTATTTCTATTATTTATCAGTAAAACTTATATATTTTTACGTATCATATCGGTGCCGCTAATAACGATATTTACACGAATAGTACTGCCGATAATATAAACAGTATATCAATCAATATCAGTATTATCTGTGTCAGTATCGGTACTATTCGTGTCAATATCGTTATTTGCGGTTCTATCGGTCTCAATGTCGGTATTAACGGTGTCAGCATTGGTATTATCGGTGTCTGTGTTAATATTATCGGCGTCAGAGTCGGTTTTATCGGTGTCAATATCGGTATCATCTGTGCCGCTATCGGTATCATCTGTGTCAGAGTCGGTACTATATATATCAATATCAGTAATATCAGTGTCAGTATCGGTACTATCGGTATCAATATCGGTATCATCGGGGTCAGAGTCGCTACTATATATGTCAATATCCGTAATATCGGTGTCAATATCGGTGTCAGCTTTGTTATTATCCGTGCCAATATCGGTATCATCGCTGTGGTATTATCGGTGTCGCTACTATAAGTGTCAGTGTTTGTACTATCGGTGTCAGAAGGTGGTAAAACTCAGCTGCATGCAAAAGGAACTCACATCATTTTATAATATTTTTTTCAACTGAGTTATTTTCTTAGAAAACACGGTAGAACTAAATAATATTTTCCCTAGAATGTAGAACGACTTTATTCATCAATTTTAAACCGAACCTCATAATACCAAAACGGGTGACCAACAATTTTCGAAATCAATAACTACCTTCTGTATGAGTCATATTGCCTACATGTTTAATTTATTCCCTCACGGTGGAGTGTAATGCAATCAGCATAAATTCGGACGGCAGTACCGGAGCCAGCAGCCAGCGACAGATGCCGTGTAATTGTTCCTGTGACAATTTTTTGGTCCACCCCTCTAATGTGTGATCGAATCTGTTTAAAACGGTGAGTGGTACTATGGAGTAGGCTTTATTTATATTAGAAAATTAGGATAATAAGACAGATAGAAAAAAATAAAGAAACTTGCTAACATACCATCATCACGCCTGTATTCCCCGAAGGGATAGGCAGAGGCTGAATATCAGCATTTTACACGAGGCTACTGCCATCAGACCTCCGTAACCCAATTTCTGAGCAATACCGATATTCGGAAGATAGACTGTTTTTTTTGGGATTCTAACTACCATTAACATTTTTATTGTCAAATATATTCGTATAGCAACCGGGAACGACGGCTTTACGTGCACGAGGCACGGAGAAGTCTCGATGTTTTAAGAATGGTCACCCATCCACACACTGACCGCGGCAAGCGCTGCTTAACCTTGCAAATCAGTTGATCAGCTTAGTAATTACTTAGCCATGAGCCCCTCGCCTTATTTATAAATGTTATACATAATTTCAATGTAATAATTATGTCCTAGTTTAAAAATATTATTATGCAGCCCGAATCGAACGTGTTTACTTGGATATTCTGCATTTTCTGGGTGTTGGAGGATGAAACTTAGTGATAACAAGACGTTTTAATTTGTTTAGAATGTACCTAGTGTTAATTTACCGGTCAGAGTTCTAAACATCTATTCATAAAAATAGGTGAAGAGCATAACATTTAGATGGATCTCTGCGGAAAAGTAGCGCTCGCTATCCATCATCCAACACAAGTCAATGGACAAACGATTCGTCCCGGACAGTGTGATTAATATTGCTTAAAATTCACTTGGTTTTGTGTAGTCTATACTTCGTATATACTATCGCACAAGTTACGTCGAAATTATTACAGAATACACGGTAGTTTTACCCAGATTACTGAAACCCTAATACCACAGTTAGGTTTGGACCAGGCCTGTTATGAAAAAAAAATGTTTTTTTTTAATATTTGTATTTGCAATAAAAGCAGTCTCCACAGTGCTGCATCTCGATCCCCCACAACAAACGCAGGGGTGCAGTGTACTCAGGTGTCGAATCGCGACTGTGCGGCCTACGTGCGCACTGGCCCTTCTGATGCGCGTGCGACTGATTATAGTGCGACCTTGTATAAGTTTGTAATGAAGAGAATAATTTAACAAACATAGTAACTTAGTATGTTGTGGCAGTTTCAGACGATCCACCTTAAATTCGTAAGGTTTGATTAAAAAATGTACATTTAAAATTATTTTAGTGAAGGATAAATTCGACGACGGGCAGGATTCGAACCTGTGTTTTCTGGTTAGATACACCAGACGATATGACTATTAAGGCACCGTTCTATACGCTATAGGTAACCACTAAGCCACCGCGAGTAATACCCATCACGTCGAAATTTGCCTTCACATTCTGAATTCACTTCTTAAAGGTGACGTTAGTGATATTGTACATTTAAAGTTAAAGTTACGTTTATGAATGCGAGGTCCGTTTCTATTTCAGCTTTTTTTTTTTAATAAGTTGTAGTACATAGTGTTTCATATTTTTTTTATTCCACGTATAATTGGAATAACGTTCAATAACTCAATTTGATATGAAAATTGTTAAAGGATTTATAGCGCTAGGAGACAGTATTCCTGTACTTATAGAATAAAATGGTAACCACCAAAAATATTTTTTCTATACCAATCTGTAAGTTAAGTTTAATTTTATAAATGCTTTCACAATAACAACCAAAGCAGATCAAAAACATAGTTTTAAAAAATATTACAATCCTTATATCGCACTACAATAAGTCGAATGCCATATAAACAACATACCTAGAGGGTGGCACTGCACAGGGGAGTTTTCATCCCCTGCACCGAAACTCTTTGATGTGGCCGCCGTGACCGTGAAAATGTGCCGCCGATATATTCCGGACAGATTAACGGATTCGTAATTGCATTTAAATTGAGGCTTTTGTGTATACTGACTCTTTTTGATGTTCAAAGAATACACACAGTAGGTACTCAGTGATATTATACCTAATCAAAACAATCTCCAGTTTATTATGAGGTTCGATTTCATTACTGTCCGTTAAGATGGCGAAAGTATCGTATCGATGTTTTTGATGTCACGCGTAACATAAATTTGGAAGCAAATTGGTCGAAAATTTTAAAACTGTGTATAGTCATTTATCGATGCAAGACAAATGGCAAAATTATAGAACCTTAAAATAATTATACCCAGAAAACTGCTACGTTAGACGAGAGGCGAGAGCATATCTTACTTGCTCGGTGGCTGGACCTCCTGGGGTCTGTTGGCTGGAGATCATCGTCGGAGTCTGTTGTCGTAAAGCCTCTTTGTGTGATTTTGCGCGTATGAGCCTGTTTTTCCTCAGTTGCTGAGGCTCTGCCAGTCTGCAGTCCCTAGGGGGTCGGCAACGCATCAGCAACTCCTGTGGTGTTGCAGGTGTCCATGGGTGGCGATGACTACTTACCACCAGGTGGCTCGTCAGATGGCTTGCTGAATTAATCCATAAAAAATTCTAAGCTGATGAAATACGTAGTATTTTGTACCTACCTCATGCATACACAGTTATCTCGTAAACTACAGGGTAAGCAGATCGATATTGAAACAATAAGCCGCACGCCGATCGTAAATACCTGCGTTTTATCGCGCCGATGTCGAAGCACTGTTCACATTGTGTCAGTAGTTAGGCAGGTGGGATTGATTTGATTGTCCGATTTTGTGAAAAAAATACCTGTATTTTCTGTGTACTGTACTTTGTAGTACAGTTCACTGAAATAAACGCGCGCGCAGTCAGCAATTCCACGCTGCGCGCTGGCCCAAATCTTTAGTTTTCATATTTAAATTGTTATAATATTAAGTAGTTGATGAACAGCCATCAACCAAGCCGCGTCAACTCTACCATTACCTACTATTTTTACCACTACCATTTCACCATTACCAATTTACCATTACCATTTTTACCAGTGGGTTTTCTATACCATCGTGTTTTATTATTATTTGTTGGAGTTACGCCCAACAGTCTGTATTATTTAGATAACTGAAAAACTCGTTTGAATCCTACTTATTACTAATATTATAAATGTGAAAGTTTACGAGGATGGATGGATGATGTATTACCTAATTGACCATTTATTCTGTAGCATTTTATATTTGCCTTCATTTCTATAGGTGATGTGTATATGGTACACCACATAGAGCAAAATATTTTATGTATGTACCTTATTATGTATATACATTATGACCGTCATATTATCTCGAGCAGGTTAAACTGAAAACATAAAACGTACTCCTCATGTCAAAATTGAGGTTTTTTTACTGACCATTTTCTCATCTAACACAAAAGTAACAACAAAATCGCTGTCCACTCCACTGGCCTTTCTAAATGCAGCACAAACCTCTGCGAGAGTTACCTGCCGTCCAGTCGCCGACTTGGCAACTGGCCAACCGCTACCGACGATAGCGTGATAGTGTGCAATGAGCCGAGGATATTAAGCATTATAGGTGATGACTAGTGGAGTTAAATGCGCTGTATCTATGAAACAGGTAGGTACACGATATTATTTTGAAATGAATATGGCTATCTCCAAGAATATGGTCATCTTTCTCGCTTCTCAAATTCAGAGGTGCATCCAATGGTCATTTCCGGTCAAGTCCGATGTAATCCAAATCAAACCGGCCCAAGCCAAACTCAACTGCACTTATTATTTATAGAAAATCCAGAAGCCATTCATAACTCTAATTCCTGAGATCCGCAATAAAACAGTGAACTCATAACTTACAAATTATAATGTACCGAAAGGACGTTTTATTGCACCTAGTAAGAAATCAGGAACATAAATGTCCATCATAATTGATATTTCACTCATAAAATGAATTCCTGCATTTCGGAAACTCTAGTCGTTGTAAAGTCTATTGGGCATGTCAGTTTATGTAGCTAGTAAAGTCAGAAGGGGCCACAGAACATAAAATATAATTGATTTACATGCATTATTTATCTGTGGCAATTAATACAGCTCGTTAGGAGTGTCCAAAGAGATTTGGCTGTTTATTGCGTAGGTACATTGCGGCGGAATGTTTTGCTTGTTTAAGAAGGTAACAGGTGTCATTCTAAACAACATATTTAATTTATTAACGATTTAAATCTTAACATCATTTGCACGCAGCCTACAATTTATTTCAAAGATTCTTTAACATAATTAAAAACAACACTAATTCCAAAATGAAATCTTATTTTAAAAACAATCAAAAACATATTCAAGCGAGGTCAATAAAAGTACAGCCAAACAGAAAAATAATAAGCAATTGGACGTGCAAATAATAACAGCTGTAGCATTCGGACTTTGAAAGAAGTTCGCCGGCGACCAGGTTCCCCGTAAAAGTACCGGAATAAATACACTGACGGTATTTAGGAGTCGATAGATAGTGTTTGCGTGGATGATACCACCTCTCAAAAATTTAAGTCACTAAATAAATATACGAGTAGATAAGTAGTATCTACTTCATTGAAATTCTGCAATAACATTCTAATCGTAGGTATTGTGAGTGCATTTTAGACATAGTTCAATATTCTTGGTTACTGGCTTTAATATCAGCTATAGGTATTTCATAAATAGTGGTGAGTCATCTTTCTTTCGTCACTACCTACAGTCCATAACGTAATATAAAACAAACGGTTCAGCTAATATGCCAATTGCTCTGTGAAATTAAAAAAAAACCAAATTGTGTAACTGTTATATACAGCACTATAGCAACTTTGTCGAGTCACCAGTTTTATTAAATTTTGTAACCTAACAGCTCTATAACACTCCGCGAAGTACAGCCAAGCCCAAAAGTGGCACGTGCCGTCGGCGCCAGGTGCTCGAACCGCACGCCTCTAAATTTAACGTCTTTATTTGTGTTTGTGACTGTACACCCAATGTTTTTACGCGCAATGCGAACCCACCCTAATTGGAAGGTGGCGATTTTAAAATAACAACGATTATTTCTGGACAAGAGTTATGCTTTTAAGCTGTTGGGTCTGTCGACTTTAGAAACATAACATAAGTAATAAAGAGCAGGTTTAGGTATACCAAGTCAGCTGAATGTGAACTTCAAATTTCTATCTGCCAATGTAACGGAAGATTAGCTAATTATTTGTCGGTGACAACAGGAAAAGGGAGGCATACAATGAGACCAGACCAATAAGGTAGTTTTCTTCAAAAGTGATAAAACATGCATACATAATATACCATCACGCCTATATTCCCCGATGGATTAGGCAGAGGCATACTAGTTCCAATCTCCGAGCTGAGAAGAAATTTATCTTCATTTATTGTACCTCTAATCTATCTTTCATTTAGAGTACCATGTTTCGGCACGATTGGGCCGGCTCGATCGGAGTGATATAGCCTCCCCACGGCCCTGGACCACGGCCTCCCAGAAAACTGGCGTGAAACAATACTTACATTACATTACACACACCAGAGACCCAAACCCTTTAGAATAGAATAGAATAGAAATATTTTTATTCAGAAGAAACGGCCGGATACAATACAAATACATACCCATTAAATTTTTATAGGTACAAGTAAAAACAAAAGAAAGAACATTGTCGTCATATCCGTACCGAATGGGTAACCAACTTTAAAAAGGCGGGCACCGCACTTGCGACCCTTCAAGTGTTGCGGGTGTCCATGGGCGGCGGTAATCGCTTAACATCAGGTGATCCGTCTGCTCGTTTGCCCCTATCCTATAAAAAATAAACTTTTGGGAATCGAACCCAGGACATCTAGCGTAGCAGTCGCTCTCAAGATCACTAAAGCTATTGAGCAGAGCGTAAGATCCGTGGTGTTAGCTTACGTTCAGTTACTCACATCGTTCAACTCACAACATTCAAACATTCAGTCACTGTCACTCTTCAATCATTCATTCGCTCAACACTTCATTCAACTGATAGTTCAGGACGGCCTTCTTGTTCGAGACGTCGAGGTGTGAGGACTTGCAAATTGCTGTATTGTGATACGCTGTAAATCTTATTTGAACCCTTCGCATATAAGTACAGTAACATGATTGTTATATCTAGGAAGTGCTTTTATGTTTTATCGTAGTTTGTGGTAAAGTGAATAAATATATTTGTGATATTGCAATGCCTTTGGTTTTCTGTTACGAACCTCTATATTCTGAGCTGTGTGTTTACAGTTCAGAAGTGGGATCGTAAGAGAATTCTCATAATTTTCTTTTTCACGTCCACAAGAATCCAAGTAGCGAGGGTATTTGAATTAATTATCATGGGTGTTAATGCTTATATGTTAATTTACTTTCCCTGGCCAAAAGATTCTGCCTTCCGAATTAAACCTTTTCCTTTTTATTTATTTTTCGTGTTTTCCTACCTTCAGTTATTGAAAATATTATAACGCTTATAATTCGATCAAGGATCAAATCATATTTGACTTCATTGAACATACTTAAACCTATATGACCTTATTAAATCATTCATAGCAAGTGGTGATTTATAATGTCGACTAAGTGTCGACTAGTTGCGGTTTTTTTTTTAGTTTACGGTTGTTTTCGGATTCTTATTTCTTCCCTCCATCTCAAATAATTTTCTATACTTACGATCATTATAGTAGTGTAGACCCTATCGGTGCGTTTACTAAGCTATTCAATGGTAAGTTTCAGATACACACACGTCTTGAATACAACCGAGGGGAAGGGTTGTCATTCAATATGGATGAGTTTGTGATGCCCAGGTTAGAGGGCGGAAGTGAGCCCAGGTTAGAGGGCGGAAGTGAGCCCAGGTTAGAGGGCGGGAGTGAGCCCAGGTTAGAGGGCTTAGGATCAATTAGCTCAGGAGGCCATGGATTGTCCAGGTTAGAGGGCAAGGAGAGGAATGAGTAGCGGAGGAACAGGGAACCGAATACTACCGGACTGACTAAAAGGAAAGAGCGGGCGTTGCGTTCGTCTAGGAGCCGAAAGAGACGAAATTCAACTGCGGATTCGGATGATTCATCACATGACGGTACAAGCCGCAGCAGGATAAGGAAGTACCGGAAGAGATCGAGAGGGAGGAGAGGAAGCTCAAGGCGGTTGGAGTACAGCAGTGATAGTTCAACTAACCGTGAGTCAAATCAATTTTCAAAATGTAGTAGGAAACAAAAGGAATCTGATACTAGTGCTATATTAGATTAATTCTTGTCAATTTTAAACAGCGTCAAGAGTTCGGAGAAGCCCAAGCTATCGTTTGTTAATAATGTCATACCAGATTTTGACCCTTTAAGTAAAGAACAAACTATGCTAGTATGGATTACCAAGGTTGAAGAGTGCGCCGAAATATACGGCTGGTCTGAAAAGGAAATAATTCATTATGCGCTTCCCAAACTGACGGGGGTGGCGAAGACTTGGTACCAAGGTTTGCCATCTCTTCTACACACCTGGGGTGAATGGAAGAAAAAACTTATTGAGTCATTTCCCTGTCGCGAGGACTACGCCGAACTCTTGACGGAGATGCTTGCTAAACGCGTGAAATACGGTGAGTCCTTGGAACACTATTATTACGCGAAACTGAACTTATTAAATAGGTGTAAAATGTATGGTAAACAGGCAGTAGACTGTGTTCTATATGGAATAGACGACCGTGCTATACGAGTAGGTGCTCAGGCAGCTCAATTTAGTGAACCCGAACAAATTCTAAAATATTTTAGAACTGTTAAAGTTGCTCAAAACAGGGATGTATACGATGCTAATATTAGGAATAGGAATGATCGAAAAGCCCCTACTAACGCAATGCATAGGGCTCCGAATTCCAGACCTAGTACGATAAACTCTAACATACGGTGTTTTAACTGCAACGAATTTGGCCACCCAAGTTTTAAATGTGAAAAGCCCCTTATTAAATGTACAGTATGTGATAGACTAGGACATCAAGCTTCTAGTTGTTATAGGAATAAGCCCAATAGCGATTCTATTAAAAATGAAACCCAGTCTAATACTAAAAACGAAAAACAAGTGTCGAAACTGTGTACAAACGACAAGTCCATTGATAAATACATCTTCGATATTAAAATAAACGGTGAGGTAGTACAATGTCACATAGATTTAGGAAGCCAGTGCACGTTAATTAAAATAAGTAAAGTTAAGGAACTAAATATAAATATTAAGTGTCCACCAAATCTCCCAGTTCTTAGAGGTATTGGTGCAAATTTAACTATCCCATTAGGCGTAATAACTGCTGATGTCGAAGTTCAAGGTATTGGAAAGGTTATAGACTTATATGTAGTTGACGATTACGTACTCAGTCATCCCGTACTCTTAGGTCACTCATTTACCGAAATGCCCGACATTATTATTACTAAGACACCAGCCAAATTGATATTTAAAAAAATTTACCTCACTAAAATACACCTGATATGCTCTGATGATATTGACATCCCTATCTATTCTTTACGGGTGGTACCGGTAAAATCGGAACCACCCTTTTGCGGGAAAGTGTGCGTCCGGGGTTCCCTTAGAGAAATTGAAGGTAAACATTTTTATCTGTTAGCGGGAGAATATGACATCAAAGACGGATGCGGTTCACTACTTATATACAATGTGTCTGAAGGTGCTATAACCATCTCTAAAAACTCTTTACTAACTCGTTCTATTAAAAGTGAACGTGCTGACTTTCCGGAAATTTTAGATTGTTGTCAGATGTCTTTTAATTCTTCGTGCCCTGATGAACTAATTAAATACAATGAAGGGCTAAACAACGATGAACGCTTACGTTTACAGGAACTGTTGAACAAATACAAAGATTGCTTTTCTAAAGGCCTAAAAGATCTCGGTTTTACTAACGTCACAGAAATGGTTATAGAACTAGAAGACTCTGAACCCATCGTTTATAGGCCATATCGTCTCTCTCATTCAGAAAGAATTTTAGTGAATGATATGGTTCAAGAGATGATAGATAGCGGTATAGTTAGGGAATCCTCCTCGCCTTATGCAAGCCCTATCGTTCTAGTACAAAAAAAGTCTGGAGAAAAACGCCTGTGCATCGACTATCGTGCACTAAATAGGAAAACAAAAAAGGACCACTACCCCCTCCCACGTGTTGAAGACCAACTGGACCAATTGGCAGGTAACAAACTGTTCACGTCACTCGATTTAGCATCAGGCTACTACCAAATTCCTATTAGTGAAGAATCCCGTCATAAAACTGCCTTTGTTACCCCTGACGGACAGTTTGAGTATAACCGTATGCCATTTGGTCTAGTAAATGCACCGTCTGTCTTCCAAAGAACGATAAACAAAATTCTTCATGATGCCAAAATTAAATACGCGATCGTCTATATGGATGATATTCTTATTCCATGCAAAGATGTATCTGAAGGTTTAGAGCGATTAGAGGAAGTTTTACAACTTCTCAGGCAGGGAGGTCTAACCCTCAGGCTTAGTAAGTGTAACTTCTTTTTAGATACTATTGATTTCTTAGGGTTCGAAGTGACCTCCACAGGTATTCGACCGGGGAGTAGGAAAACGGACGCTATCTCAAAATTCCCTACACCTAAAAATTTACATGAACTGAGACAATTCCTAGGCTTATCTGGATTTTTTAGACGATTTATCAAAGACTATGCCATTATATCCTCTCCATTGACCAATCTATTAAAAAAGGATATCGTTTGGGCATGGGGCAGTGAACAGGCGAAGTCTTTCGACTTGGTAAAGACTTTACTTACACGACGACCGCTATTAGCACTATATGACCCCAAAGCAGTAACGCAATTGCATACTGACGCGTGTAAAGATGGTCTCGCCGGAATACTTCTACAAAGCGACTCCGCAGGGCATTTCCATCCAGTTTCTTACTTTAGCCGTAAAACTTCCCCTGATGAACGTAAATTGCACTCCTACGAGCTCGAAACCTTAGCAGTAGTGGCTTCCTTAAGTAGATTTAGAGTTTATTTGTTAGGGATACCGTTTACAATTTATAGTGACTGTAGTGCTTTAAGATCCACATTAGTAAAACGTGATCTGATTCCGCGGGTTGCACGGTGGTGGGTTCAAATACAGGAGTTTGACTGCACTATTGAATACCGATCCGGCTCTCGAATGACGCATGTCGATGCGCTGAGTCGCGGACCGGTTGCGGCCCCTGTACCTGAAACTCACATACTAGACATTCTTAGTGTTGAGAGTTCTGACCAGGACTGGATCGCCACTGTGCAGGACGCGGATGAGGAGGTACAAAGAATAAAGTCTATCTTAGAGGATAAAACTGCAGATATAGTTATGGATATCCACAAAAACTATAAAATAAGAAACGGTCGCGTGTATCGCATAATAGGAGATGATGTTAGATGGTTAGTTCCAAAAGGCGTACGTTGGCAAATTTTAAAGAGAAACCATGATGACATAGGTCATTACGGGTTTGACAAAACTCTTCAGCGTATTCAACAACACTATTGGTTCCCTAAAATGCGACGATTTATTAAGAAATATGTGCAATCGTGTCTAGAATGTGCCCACCATAAGACCCCTGGCGGCAAACGAGAAGGTGAACTACATCCAATTGAAAAAGTTAGTGTCCCTTTCCATACGGTGCATGCAGACCATTTAGGCCCATTTATTAAGAGCAAGAAGGGTAATTGCTATTTACTGGTATTGGTTGATGGTTTCACTAAATTTGTTAATATAACTGCTGTCAAAAATACAAAGTCCCTCACTAGCATACGCGTGGTAAAGGAACATGTTAGTTATTTCGGGGTTCCATCTCGTCTTATAACTGATAAAGGTACTAGCTTTACGAGTAAAATTTTTAAAGAGTTCACTACGCTATATGGTATAAAGCACATTATTAATGCAGTTGCAACACCCCGAGCAAACGGTCAAGTTGAGCGTTTTAACAGGACTATCCTAGATGCTCTTTCAACTTGTACACATAACAAAGATGATAAATCCTGGGATGACTATATTCACGACATTCAAGTAGGTATAAATACCACAGTCCATAAAACTACACAGAAAACCCCTTCAGAATTACTATTTGGCTTTAACATAACTAGCAGATCAGAAGGTATTCTGAGTCCCGTTATATCTGACACGACAAATACTATTCACTCAGAAGATTTGAATAATATAAGAGACAGGGCTAGTGATAATATAAAAACACAGCAATTAAAGGATATAGATAAGTTTAATAGTCGTAGAAAATCGGGAAGAAAGTATAAGGTAGGAGATTTAGTACGTATTGAAAGACAGGTCCCTCATGACGGCAAATCCCAAAAACTAGTAGTTAAATTTCAGGGACCATATCGCGTAATGAAAGTGTTACCAAATGAAAGATATGTAATAGAGGACACCCCTATGACACGCAAGCAAGGCCGCCGATACGAAGCCATTGTAGCCATTGATAAAATGCTACCTTGGTTAACATTTTCTAGAGATTTAGTGAGTAGTGATGATGAAGTTAACAGTAACAATAGCGAAAACGAATCGGAGAAATAACCCTTAAATTGCAATGATTGTAATTATGTTGATAAATGTGTAATGTAATGGTAAGTAATAATATACCAATTGCATATATTTACTATTTGAAATTATGAGCGTATTACTTACCATTCACATTTTATTACCCAATGTACTAGTAGATTAGTAGCAGATTTGAAACCTGATAAATAATGAACTATAACTTTTGTATTGTTTTCTGTAATGTTTTAATCACTTATGTAAAGATCTGAGTAATTATATTTTAATTGTTATTTATGTACAAGCGCGAGGACACGCTTTGAACAGGATGGCCGAGCTGTTAGCTTACGTTCAGTTACTCACATCGTTCAACTCACAACATTCAAACATTCAGTCACTGTCACTCTTCAATCATTCATTCGCTCAACACTTCATTCAACTGATAGTTCAGGACGGCCTTCTTGTTCGAGACGTCGAGGTGTGAGGACTTGCAAATTGCTGTATTGTGATACGCTGTAAATCTTATTTGAACCCTTCGCATGTAAGTACAGTAACATGATTGTTATATCTAGGAAGTGCTTTTATGTTTTATCGTAGTTTGTGGTAAAGTGAATAAATATATTTGTGATATTGCAATGCCTTTGGTTTTCTGTTACGAACCTCTATATTCTGAGCTGTGTGTTTACAGTGGTTTACAAAATACTCAAAGGTTTCATTGTTCGATTCCCGCAGCTGGATGGAGGAAGGTGGCGATGTAACCTATAAATAGCCGTTGGCCACATTTTTGTTCCACGTCTTGTTCTCCGTACTTTATTTTGGTCATGTTGCACCTGGACGCACTTAAAATTTAAATACCTTTTGTTTTACCTTTCAAGCTAATACAAAAATACACGGTTGATTCCTTCACTGGTTACTATGCAGAGATTTTGTTTCAACAAACTTAGGGCCGGTTTCTTGATCCGTAGTTAACTCAACCAATAGTTAATAATAGTGATGAATGGTTAAATTTGTAAAAAATAAATGTAAATGTAAATTATTAATGTAAATTGTTATATTACTAATGTAAATGTAAAATGTTATTAAATTGTTAACTTCCCAATGGTGGAGATAGCTCTTCAAGTATTCGTTGACGAGATAACTATGGTTAATCTAACAAACGGTTATATAGTTTGACTACGCTTTTAAAAAAAGTGGGGCCTTACGAGTGTATTCAAATTAATCTTTTAGTTCTATCTATTTAGCTCTGCTCTGCTATTTAGACTGCCTTAGCCTAGTGGTCCTGAGCCCAACTACGTTAGAGTTCCTGGATTCGAATCCCAGGTCGAGTAAAGTGTTATTGGATTTTTCTACGAAATTCTTAGTAGCAGCTCGGAGTTTGGAATTTGTGCCTGGTTTGGCAATCGAACATTGGTAGGTACGCCTCTGCATAACCCTTCAGGGAATACGGGCGTGATGTATATTTATGTATATTTATGCATGTCTATTAACTCATGTCTATTCTCTAATTAGGGCTAATCTTTTCAGTAGGGTTCAATCAATCTCTCAATTTTCTTCTTCTTCTGCCGCTGTATCACCTAACGTCAAATGGTGGTCACCGCCAATGGTGGCCACACGGTAGACCTGTTTTGGTGTATTTTCTCCTGTGTTATGTGTGTGATTGCAAACTTTAATTTCACATGTACGCAGATTTCTAGGTCATACAAATATTTATTCTGTACGGGCAACGAACCCTCGACCCGTGGTTTCTTTGAAACTGTATTGTATTTCCACTCTTGCGCGGCACGTAATATTTTGCTTCGTTTTACGTGAACTCCAGATCAGATAGCCAGCTAATTCCCAGTCAGTAAATTACAAATGTTACGGTATCCCCCCACCAGTAATTACACGGACCGCCGGCGTCTTATCTGAGAAATACTTTTCCTTTTAACGCACCTAAGTTCACGTTTATCAGGTGAAACTTTAGCGGGCAAATTGAAAATTTTACGAGTTTTGAGGTGCGGTGCAAGTGCTAACGTATAGCGGGAATATAATATATTCATACGTTTTTTTATGGGATAGGGGAGCAAATGAGCAGACGGATCATCTGATGGTAAGCGATAACCGCCGCCTATGGACACCCGCAACACCAGAAGAGTCACAAGGGCGTTGCCCGCCTTTTAAAAGGGTTTGGGCCTCCGTTTTCGATTTTCTGTAAATAAATTATTACGACCGTTAGAGATCTAAATGAAAGTAGGTAGGTACTATAAGTTCATTTATTTTTTCCACTTCCAAATTCGCCATTTTCATGTAGGTAAATCACAAATAATTAATAAAAAAACTAAAAGCGTCGCAGAAATACTATTGTGTTATGTAGCTAAAATTTGAATATTATCAAGTTATATGGAGTCCGTTGCAACGTCTCTTCTCCTCTCCTATTTATTACATACGAATATTACTGTATTATAGCTGCTATCAATAAAATAATATTGTCACACCTTTCTACTCAAAACGCGGGCAGTACTTACAATATTACTTCAGCAAGTCCAACTCGCTACTCGCTTACGCTGGCACCACCGCCGCTCCGAGCATCAAATTAATTGTGTTATCAAGTATTAATTTTGTTCTATCTTGGACGTCTTTAATCACCACGAATTTTGATCTATTTCATTTAATTTGTTGAGTTTCAGCGGTTTTGTTTCGGCGGTGAATTCGTTTTATTGGTAGTGTACCTCGTTTGAGAATTTTCAAATGTCGCCGTTGTAATTTGAAAATGGATGTAAAAAATGTAGGTAGATACCCTCTGATCAATTTCCAGAAGATAAAGGCTTTCTTCATAAACAGAATAAAGAAAAGTAAACATAAGAAATAAAACAATTTTATCGCGTTATATTAGTAAAAATCCCGACGTTTCGGAATCTTTACAGCGTTTGCGTTTGCTAGATTATCCAAGAAAAAAAACCGTATTCATTGATAAAAGAAATCTCTTCGATGCAAACTTGTCTGGATCACTATCTATTCTTACAACTCGGAGTTAAAAAAAAACCTACGAATCTACCATATTCTTAGTATATAGATATCTAGATATCGCTTATTATTGCCTTTATTCTGTTATGCGGTCAAATGTCTACCAATATTTCCCCAAATGATTATATGATAAAAACTATTAATTTAATCCGATATATTTATGCGAATGGCAATATACAAACACGTAAATGTATTCAAAACACGGCAGTCGAATATAAACGGGCCGCGCAAACGTGAGAAACTCTCGGCGTCGAGTAAACAATATTATTTTAAAATAAATGTCTCGCAGCTGTACGAATTATAATAACGAGAGTATGAGAATGTGTGAAAGGTAAGAATTCGACGCAATTCCCTCGCTTGACGCAGTTTTGACGCACGAAATACATTTTTCTAAGTACAACGTGAGATATTAATTATCATCGTACTAAATCAGCGTGGCTTATAGCCAGTAAATGATAGTACCTAATAGTCTACGTTATCCTAAAATATTATTAGGCTTAAATGTTTCGCAGTGGGCAAAGGTGTCGTTTTTTATGGCATAGAGGGGCAAAGAAACAGACGGATCGCCTGATGGTAAGCGAATACCGCCCAGGGACATCAGCAACACCAGAGGGGTCGCAAGTGCCTGTCTTTGAAAAGGGTTTGGACTTCCGGTATCCTCACTCACTCGGCGAAACACAACGTAAGCGTTGTTTCATGCCGGGTTTTTGTGAGGCAGGTATCACTCCGGTCAAGCCAACCCATTCGTGCCGAAGCATGGCTTCGGCACGAATGGGAAATTCTCCCACGGAAAAAAAAAATACTTAAGTAAATAGTTATTCAAATTAACTAACGTTATTTGCCATATTTACAGCACATGTCAGGTAATTTTTGAGAACGTAACAACTAAACGTAAAAGTAACAAAACTTTTTTCGTGTTTCGTGGTACATCATCTACAGTACAGTCCACTATATATACTTATGACCTAAATCGTAAACAAATTATCTCAATCACCAATATAAACAAGATCGGACACCCATCATTCACACCTCCAGCAAAGTATTGTAGGCGGGCGGCGAGGCTCGTACGGCACGCCGGCGCGCCGGCGACGCGACGCTAGCGTGGCGGGCACGCGGCGGGAACGCAACGGCCGCGCGCCGGACACGCGACGACAGCACTAGGTGCTAACGATTTATCACCGCTAAATTGTTTTGAAAAGGTGAACGCTAAATTAACTGTACGTGGATCAAGTTGAAATACGAGTGTTTCTGTGCTACTATTATTGTTAATGTGCACTGGAATTGTGGCGTAAACGAATTTGTACGAATCAAAACGAAACAGCGAATATCGTGATTTTTATCCTCACTGACTCTTTGCCTAAACCTTATCCCAAGAATGTAATGCTGTGTTTGACCAAATCAAGCATAGTATTCATCGACTTGAAAAATCATTATTACTTTCAATTTAAGATAGCTAAAACTAGACATTAATTTTGAGTAAATGGTACCACGTACCAATGGTAGTTTACATATGCTCGGCCACAAGTAATATACAATAGTTACGATTCTACAGAAGGCCAAGAAAACACAACATTTTCAAAGTACCTAACTGAATTCAATAAAACCAAGGAAACATAAAAACTCAACAAAATCATCAGGAAAACGAATCAATTCCAAACGTTTAATACTAAAAATCACGCCCACGTTAAGCCAGGTGGCGGATCGCCATTAAAAATCGGATTGTAGTAATAATAAAATCTAATCATCGTTAGGCGCGCACGAAATAAATAGTATGAACTAAAATAAACATACGAGTATAGCGGTATCGGCGCGCGCAGCTGTAAATTACCTGTTGGTTCCACTGAAATGTTTGATGCGTTTGCGCTTGATCGACATGCGTAGGGGGACCAAACAGTCTTGATATATAATTTTTTTTTATGGGATAGGGCTGCAAACTAGCAATCGGATCACCTGATGGTAAGCGATAACCGCCGCCCATGGACACCCGCAACACCAGAGGAGTCGCAAGTGCATTGCCCGCCTTTAAAAGGGTTTGGGCCTCCGGTAACCTCAACTCACTCGGCGAAACACAACGCAAGCGTTGTTTCACGCCGGTTTTCTGTGAGGCCGTGGTATCACTCCGGTCGAGTTACTTACCTTACTCCACATTTTAAATGTTATTACTACGCTGGAGGTCCTGGGTCCGTTTCCCTGGTGGCGTACAGTGTTATTGCTCGGAGTTTGGAACTTGTGCCCGGTTAATGACAATAGGCTCGCCTTCTATTACATGGAATTTAAACATATCGTCCAACTGTGGGTCTACATTTGTATGTGAGTATGTTTTGTTTAGTTAATGCGAAAATAACGCTGCCTTTCTATTTTTTACATTTTCACGCTTAAACTGCTGAACTATTATGGATGTTATTTTTTTCTTATGGGATTGTAGAGCTAATGAGCAGACGGATCACCTGATGGTAAGCGATAACCGCCGCCCATGGAGACCCGCAACACCAGAGGAGTCACTAGTGCGTTGCCTGCCTTTTAAAAGGGTTTGGGCCTCCGGTAACCTCACTCACTCGGCAAAACACAACGCAAGCGTTGTTTCACGCCGGTTTTCGGTGAGAGTTCAATAGAAAATCGTGTTAAACTCAGACTGTTATGTTATTATTATTGAAACGTTTAATACTTTATCATTATTTTTACGCAGTTATTTTGTGGTCTGATTTTTCAACATTATTATCAAGACTACTCTGTCGTAGTAGCTCACGTAAACGCCCGGGCCATGTGTTTCACGTCGGGTGCGCGCGCGCCGCAATTCGGTCGCAATCACCATTACCTGCGCACACGTGTATTTTTATATGCGCTATTTTAACACTAAACCAACGTTTAGTTCGATGGATAAAGTTTTATTACACATATTTTTATATAGGTCGATATTATACACAATTTATTTTTATATGTTTTTGGAAACGTAGTTTGTTGTGATTATGAATACAGTATTTTGGGAGTTGTGTATGTTTTAGAAAGGTAAAAGCTATGAAATAAAATTTTCTATTTAACTTAACTTCTGATAAATCTTACATAGGGAGGATTTACCGTTGCATTTCATTGAGGAGGTTAATGAACATAGATGAAGCGAAAGTGGTATGCCAGGATCGTAGCAAGTGGAAATCTATAGTCTCTGCCTACCCCAATGGGAGACAGGCGTGAAAATATGTATGTATGTATGTATGTATTTCAGCTAATTTTATCATCAATCCATTTACTTACTGCTCCACTGCTGGGTACAGTTTTCCTCTCAGAACGAGAAGAGTTAGCTATTTTACACCACGTTAGCGTAATGATTAAAAGCGAACTCACACGTCTTTGAAAAAGTGTTTCAGGCATGCAGTCTTCACCGTTTAACCTGTTACCTTTAGATCCACCTGCAATCCTGCATGTAAGATGACATAAATAATTATATGGACTCCTCAGGCGACATAACAGCTTAATATGTCAAACTTAAAAAGTTTTTATAGAGTAATTTTAGTGAAGGAAAAATTCGCCATGCGGGCAAAATTCGAACCTGCGTCTTCTGGTTAAATACATCAGACGCTATGACCACTAAGCTACTGCGAGTCCCACCCGCCATGTCGAAATTTGCCTTCACGTTATGAATTTACGTCTTAAAAGTGACGTCAGTGACAACTATTGAAAGCAAGTTACTTTGCTTCTCTACCGACATGACTTACTTTGCAGTTAGTTCGATGTCGTACGATGCCACCTTACCTATTAGCTATCTGATTCTTCTTATTTTTTTGCATTTTCTTAAGCATGGAAAATGAAATAAAAAAAAAATACAAAAAGACGTTTTTATAGCTCAATGGTCATGCTATTCTCAGAGTAGTAAATCTGTTTATCGGGATAATATAACAGTAGTGACATATTATTTCTGCCTTCCAATGCACTGGTAATCAAATACACAAAGTAAGTCATTTCCAAGACTCCTTATCATCATACACTGTAACTTCACCTGGCGTATCTCCGACATAAAGGGGAAACAAACACAGTCCAAATGTGAACCACTTAAAATTCGCAGTTAAACCCCTTATTATTAACCGTTGATGAACTGAGAGTAGGGATGTATAGTCAAATGGATTAATATTATCGATAATGTGCCAGGATCGTAGCAAGTAGAAATCTATAGTCTCTGCCTATCCCAATGGGAGACAGGCGTGAAAATATTATGTATGTATGTATGTAATATTAAAATCGGTATGGTAACAAAGCATCAATATAAAATTATTTTAAAAGAATAACAACATAAATGTCTGAATTAGCATCAGTAGATGCATCGTTATATTAATTTCATAGATTAAGATAAATGGTCTATAATAGTACTTTTCAAACTATGGGTTCGACTCACTAGTCGAATGGGCCCTGAAATGGACCCTGAAAATGCATTTAAGCAATCTTTCATTAACATGTCGTATGTCCCTTTTCTTCATGGCAGCAATATATTTATGAGACGAGTCGCCGTCCAGTCATCTTTGGGAACCGCTGGTCTATAAGATGAGTAACTATTATCAATAGTGACGGAAATAAATAGATTAACTATAACAGTTCTAATAATATTAAAATAAATATAACAATTTGTCTACCATAGATTTGGATATTGACTCCAAATCATATTACACAAATATTTCATCGACATTACTACACATCCCTAAAAACACATTAGGGTTGTCGCGAAATGAAATTATACAAAGATTCACCTACACTTGCAATAATACACTGATTATTTCTTGCAAATTCTAAAGGCCGTTTAACTGCACAATAATAACCTTTATTTCTAAGCTAATACAGTGTTGTTTGGTTGTAAAATAAGTATGTTTGTTCTTAGGAAGTTAAGACAACCTGTTTCACAAGTGCGCTAATTCCTTTTATCTTGAGGTGACGTGCCGCGGTTTATTATTTCGCTTCAGATATTTTGTTAATACTCATAAACGATGTCATATGAATAAGTTTCGGTTGTGTGGCTTCTGGTGGCTTTGTTGAGTTAATGTAATAATACAGTAGATGAGGTTCTTTGGGATAATAGAAAATTATAAAGGACTAGCTGCCCGGCCCGGCTTCGCCCGTTTTCCCGTAGGAATGAAGCATTTTTCCGCGGTAAAAAGTTGCCTATGTTCATCAGGAATAATGTCTGTGTTCTAATGGTAATTTTTCAAAGATTTTTTCAAATCGGTCCAGTAGTTTTGGAGCCTATTCAATACAAACAAACAATCAAATCTTTCCGACTAACTACTTAGGAATAATCTAGCTTTCCATAGATGACAGAATTATTTAAATCAGTTATGTTTATTTTAGTTTATCCATGTTATAAAATTACAAACAATCAAATAACATAACATACCATCACGCCTGGGCGAGCGAACCGTAATTGGGTTTTTCTATGAAATCTCAGTAGCAGCTCGGAGTTTGGGATTTGTGCCTGGTTAATGGCAATAGGCTCGCCGCCTATTACATAGGACCTCAACATACCGGCGACCTGTGGGTGTACATTATTAAGCCACTGTCTGACCCTTCGGGGAATACAGGCGTAAAAGTATGTTTTTTGGTATTTAATATTTTATAACCGGATATTTGCGATAAATTAATAGTGAACATCTAAAACAAACTATTCAGCCAACCGTTAAATATTATTACCTCGACGCACATTACTCACACCAAGAATACTTCAAGCTATTAAAGATGATAATTAATTCCTGTGCCACTACAATGTTTCATTGGCTAGGCACAACACTAGAACATATGTAAGGTAATGAACATATATCACATTGAGATAAATGTTGTTCATGCAGAAGAAACCTCATAAAATATTGTTCACTACATAATTTATACACCAGGGTTAGTGATCAAGAAAGCATCAGGAGAATTTTCAACGTTAACGAGAACATTTTCTAACGAGAGATTATTATAGCAGTCGTTAATAATATTGATTACATCAACAACGTATTAAAAAAAAAAAAATTTTTCTTTTTTTATGGTAGGTATAGGGGAGCTAACGGGCAGGCGGATCACCTGATGATAACCGCCGCCCATGGACACCTGCAACACCAGAGGAGTCACAAGTGCGTTGCCCGCCTTTTAAAAGGGTTTGGGCCTCCGGTAACCTCACTCACTCGGCGAAACACAACGCAAGCGTTGTTTCACGCCGGTTTTCTGTGAGGCAGTCGTATCACGCCGGTCGAGCCGGCCCATTCATGCCGAAGCATAGCTCTCCCACGTTAAACTATTTCGAATTAGTAATAACTTTAATTATCATAGTTATATATATATATATATATCATATATCTTAGTTTTCCACACATTATATTAATGTTTGACATTTTTTTACCTCCGCCACCGGCGCCGCAGCGTAGCTCGCCTTTTATGCAAGCTGGCATGTGCATCCATTTTAAGACTGTCGATATCGATACCTCGTAATAAGCACTATTACTAGATATCTTGTATGTCTTTGTTTTTTTTAATGTCACCACTAGTATTGTCTCATGGCCGCGTTGTCTCTAAATATAAATTATCCACATGAAACTGTAAAATCTGTAGGCCACATAATTATTACTCCGGTTGCAAGATCAACAAACCCCACGACCTACTTGACTACTGTGCGATACGAACCCTTAAATGTTGCAGTTTGATCCAAACTATTGGTAAAAGTTGATGACTGCATCTAAGATCTAAATTGCGTTGTGACACAGGGGCCACTTTACAAGAAGAGATGAATGATGAGAAGGATATATTAAAAAAGCAATTTTGATACAAGCACATACTAATTTTTTTGACGTCTTATATGTACCTATAGCAGCAAATTTAAATTCACACTACCATAGACTAAGCCGTGCTAACTTGCTAACCTGTTGATTTAATTGTCGATTAGTCTCCATTAGCGCGGCTCAAACGGGCTCAGCCCTAATAGTTACTAATAGTATGTCCCAGCACTACAACACGGCGGCTTAGGGCTGTCACACGTTAGTTATCGCTAACCAATGTATAGCAGGTGGTTATAAGTAATTTGAAACATGAAGCATGCTCCACTGAAGACCTTTTGTTTGGCTTATGTTATTGGTTTAGTAATAAACTATAGCCGATTGGTCACTGTTACTTATAGCTACGATACTTATCGTATGTGGAAATAAAATATACGCCGAACTTAAAAAGACCAGCTTTCATAAACTATTGGCAGTTATCTAGTTGTTAATCTTCTCACGTGGGAGAGCCATATTTCGGCACGAATGGGCCGGCTCGACCGGAGTGATACCACGGCCTCACAGAAAACCGGCGTGAAGCAACGCTTGCGTTGTGTTTCGCCGAGTGAGTTGAGGTTACCGGAGGCCCAAACACTTTTAAAGGCGGGCAACGCACTTTCGACTCCTCTGGTGTTGCGGGTGTCCATGGGCGGCGGTTATCGCTTACCATTAGGTGATCCGTTTGCTCGTTTGCCCCCCTATGCCATAAAAAAAAAGTCAAGAAATCTTGAAAATTAAAACTATTGCGAAACTCTTAACACAATCATTTACAAAATAAATATCAATCTCATTGATTTTGAGTCCATCTTGCAATCACAATTTATGAATCAGTTGTTGAGGCTTATCACTAAATGGCAGGTCAAATCAATGAACACCTCATTGTCCCAATGCGTGAGCCCAACGCGTTTAACTTGCCTTTACAGTGTTGAGTTTTTTGTTAAAGTGCGGGTTACGGCTGGAATCGGTTCAGTTAAAGCCGGTATTGATCTTTCTTCATAAGACCATTTCAGACATTGCCCTACATTGTATCACTCACATATTTTGATACTATTATGTCTAGACTGTAAAAAAGACCATGATTCTCTTGGTTTGTTTGGGTGTTTCTTCTCAAATCTGCTAGAAAATACTGACACCAACTTGTACTTAAAAAAAAATCATAAACATTGACATGCAATAATGTCTTTAAAAGATATAATTTACAGATATAAATATAATCTCATTTCAGCCTCTTTTCAGAGGTTTCGTTATAGTACAGCACATTATTTGAAAGTAACTTATTGGATAGAAAACTGACGCAAAAGCGAGGACATTCTTGTACAATGCAATACTAAGCTACCATATTAAAATAAACTCACATATTTAGCAGTCCACTTCTTCTGCAATATTCAGGTGAGACAAACATTAGGTGTGTTCAGAGAGGCGCGTATAATGACAGCCAGTTCACATTACCGGCAACTGTTCGTAGTAACCGAGATATTTACGTCATAAAGGTATGCCGTACTGATCTAATTGCATTGTGAAGGAAATTAAGCGCTAACCTGCCTGTGAATAAACGGGTAAGACGATGCGATATGACTTGCGATGGAAATCCTTGAATATCAAGCCTTTCTAAGTTGCTACGACATCACTTATCTGCTTGTATTTGCTCCACAAGGGAGCTGTGTCTCTACCAAACTATAGAACTGTAGCGACATCTACATACACAATTCGACAAACAAATCCTGAATCGCGCAAGTGAAGTTTGCAACGCAACTTGCATATATACAACCACCCGATATCAACCATCGGGCCGCGGCCCGCCAGGCATAAGACCGGCCTGGTCGGAGGTTCCTCCCCTTGGTTGAAGGGGCAACACACCTCAGCGAGGTGTGTCCGACAGATTCAAATTTGAATTGCAAATTTCATATACTTAGTTTTTAAAATGAAATAACCCAATCAAAGTACCAGAGTATCCTAACATTTTCTGTTCCAACCTTTTATAATCAGGATTCCCTTAGGACAATGCAGAAGCTAATACTACACTGCGAGCCATACGATCAGGTGCTACAAACATTCAGATGCTCGCAGACAGACACAATATCCGTGCGTTAATGTCAGCGTGGCCACATTACCGGCAACTGTGCGTAATAG
The DNA here is from genome assembly GCA_947256265.1 of Acronicta leporina. Classification (NCBI taxonomy): domain Eukaryota; kingdom Metazoa; phylum Arthropoda; class Insecta; order Lepidoptera; family Noctuidae; genus Acronicta; species Acronicta leporina. The sequence continues at coordinate 15,755,090 of OX366520.1, read as the reverse complement.
CCGCGCTATTTATGATGTAAAGGTGTGCTGCATTCAGAACTCATTTGTGTTGTAGGAGAGTGGTTTTGGATAGTAGATTACAAGTTATGAAGACTGAGGAAAATTTCCAAAAGAGTATATTTAATTTGAATTCATATTAAACAGTACCTACTAGTAGAGTACCAAGTCCCATGCTATCGGAAAAACAAAAGAAGAGAGTATTTGCCTTTTTTGGCTGATACCTGCAAAAATTAGTCGAAAGTCAAAGTCTCTCCCTGTCTGTTACGTTAATTGTAATGTGACCCAACCATAAGGAAAGATGCTGCTCTATTGCTCGTAAATTGCAGTTACCAAGGTGCTTTTAAGGAACTCTTCTTATTAAACACTAAAACACGTTACACTACGTGTTGGATTAGAAGAGGAGCTCTATCACCTTTCGTCCCTAAAGCGTACCGTATATCAGCGGTTTAGTTAAGTACTAGCGCCAGTATGGTGGCCAGCTACAACGCAGCACCAATAAACGGCAGGTATTTACGACACTGCCTGCGTATGCCGCCATCATTGTTTTGTATTGCATTCAACTGCTTAACCTACGAATACAAATATTGCTCTGTAATTCGATTTGTGTTTTCCAGTTATTGGAATGAGAAATTTGGACTACTGAGTGTGTGCCATAAGTTACTGTTGTCCCATTTTAGTTGTTTGAGATAATAAAAGATTACGAGTGGATATACGTCATTGTCTCTATGTTCTATATTGTGTTAACAGAATAAAGGATTTTGCAAACAGAGTACATAATTACTATCCTTTATTTCGGCAAGCCCTGCGACACGATGGAGCAGAAGGTGCACAAGCACAATTTGAAGAAGAAGGCTAGCAGCGGATGGATGGCAGATGCTCAAGACCTTGTTAGTTGACGCTCTATGGTGGAGGCCTAGGAATGTTCAGCATTGGACGGCAATAGGTTCGTTGAATATAGGTAAATAAAATGGTGTTTGTCATAATTTAATATAGGTATAGCCAGCCGTGCGGCATGTCAATTTTGTAACTACAATGAAAATCATGCAGGTATCAAATTCATAGATTATAACATTACCTTTCGAGGACCTATATTTGAGTTCTGAACCTCTCACAGGAGTGATGGTATCGTTATATTAATTTTTTTTTGGTCTATTAAAAGTCTAATTCGTTAACTTACCTATAGGTATATAGTGCTGATGCAGGTTCTATTCAATCTGCATGAAGTTGGTCTGATAGCACCGCAAACAGAATGTGAAGAACTGGCGCATTTTGTGCGCATGAAACCGCAATAGAAAAAAAAACTACCCCAAGTTAACAAACAGGTAACAATACATGAATGAAACAGTACACCATGGAACGCAAGTCGCGTCTCCTTGGCGCACATTAGTGACGTGTGCGCTGACAGATGCGGCGCGCTGTACACAATGCTTCCCTGTTGCCGTTGGCTTGCGGACCGCAATCCAACTCTACGGTACACCATGCGAATACATTGCTATGATAGTGTGGAAATGGAACTTTCTCTCATCTGCCGAAAATTATTGCAAATATTAGTAGCACTAAAATATCTGCTCATATGACATAGTAGCTTTTGTCCGCGGCTTCGCTCCCCTGAAGCTATCTTAGGATTAGAAATGAAATAAATAATTTAATAAATAACCAACAGTGATGATCTCTTCTTTGTATGCGTCTCTATACATCAGAGAGGTCAAGCTGTATCTCAGGATCTGTTCAATTAATTGAGATAAGAAGTTCACCAATTTTTCAAGTTGGAACATATACTTTCTAACAGTGTTAACAAAATTAAAATCTATTCAGTAGTTTTTGTTCCAACCCGTAACAAACCGACAAGAATTAAAAAAATCTCATTTTTGGATTCGGAGACATTTTTATACTCTAACCCACTTGTTTTTTTTTTAATATCTTCAATGTACAGACACAGCTTTCTTACAATTTTATAATAGTAGAGATTTTTTGGATTTATAACTCGTGTGCCGATATTCCAATTTTCTTGGGGTTGGCTATGTACATAATGTGTTTTTCTATACATGTCTGCTATCACCCGTATAATTTTTCACACAACTCTGAATGGGTCCCTTTTGACTCCTTTTTCATTGTATAGTAAAGTACCCCAGTAGTGTAGTAACTATTACTATCAGAAATACCATTGTTTTAACAAAATTAAAGTTGAAACAATTTTGAAAGACAACATAGGAAGATTTTAGGGTTAAAAAAAATTCGAGAAAAAAATAATTTGGCCTCTACTTAATATGTAATGTTCGTTATCTTCCAAAAATCATTTTTATGTCTTTCTCATCGGGGGAGTGTAGAAAGAAGGAAAAACGATTCGTAAAGAAGGGGACATGGAAAACGTAAATGGAAACTTCCACTAAAGCCACCGCCACACTATCACGCGCCAAACGCACGAGCTCGCGACAACGAAAAGCGATTATATTTAGCTCTCAACACCTAGGAAGTTCATTAAGAAGCCATATGTTGCTAATGCGCCCCGACTCTAATTGAGCAGTTTGTCGCAATCGAAGCGCACGCGCTCCGCCGCTCGTGCGCCTGAGTCTTTATGGTTATGTGTGCACTTGCCCTTATGTAATGTTACTCGTAATAGGTTTTAAAATCTTGTACAACTGTAGTTGTTATAATTTGCACTGAGCGAACGTAATCATAGTTGTTGTACGTTGATCAAGCATTGACTGTATCGTTAAAAAGAGTTCAGAATGAGCACAACATTACATACCATCTCATACTTATAGCCCTGGAAGGATAGGCAGGGATGTACTATCTAACATCTACTAAGTTTTTTTGGGGTCCACCGTAGTGCGATAATTCTTTTAAGCAAAACACACACAATACTTATTTACTTTTTGTAATGCACTAACGGTGTTAATATATTTTGTCATCTGAAAAAAGATTCTAAGTATTTTCTGAAATACAAGACAGAATTAATTATATCTTTAAGAAGTCTAATACACGAATTTGTATTTTTTTAAAACTAATATTTATTTTAAAATATGTTTTTGCACCCAATTATAATAATCTATTTCTTTTATCCCATATCAAAATGCTGAATAAGTTTATTTATTTATTTATTTATTGAGAAAACCAACAGCGATACATAACAATAACATAAGAAGAAACAACAGATTAGTATGGCCAATAACAGGTTTTCCTATATAACATAAAAAGTATACATCGATAGTGAACGGACTATCAACAAAGGAAAAGAGAGTTAAGTTAAAACCTACTGACAAAAGTAAACAATAACAATAGTTATCTTTTATATGAATCTAAAGTATTAATTAATTTAGTCTTATTTACGAGTTGAGCTAAGTTGCCTGTCCTTTAAGACGCTCATTATTTTAGACTTAAAAGATTTTTTTGAGCAGCTGAAAATATCAATATCTTTAAAGATAGTGTTATGGATTCGAGAAATGCGCGTTAGTACACAATTATTAGAGTAGTTAGTAGAGTGATGTGGAACATGCAACATTGGTGTATGGCGGGTGCGACGTGATGGGGCATTTAACATAATTTGAGCCACTAAGTCGGGGCAATCAAGACGTCCGTTGATTATATCGTACAAGAGACACATATCTAACAATATGCGTCTATCTTCTAAGGTTAACAGACCATGCTTACTGCAACTTTGGAAGTATGTCATTGGTGGATTGCGAAGCCGATAATTAAGATGATTTATAAATTTCCTTTGAATACGCTCGAGCAAATTATTATGTATAATATAATATGGCGACCAAATTGGAGCTGCGTACTCAAGAGTGCTACGAACGTAAGCAAAATAAATTGTTTTAAGTGATTCTACGTTTTTAAAGCTTTGGCAGGATCTTATGACAAAACCTAAATTTTTAAAGGCCTTTGTGCTGATATAGTCTATATGCTCCGAAAAGGATAACTTATGATCGAAAAAGATGCCGAGATCACGAACTGTATGAACTCTGTTTAATGCATTACCGTTAAAATTATATGAAAATATGAGAGGATTTTTTTTTCGAGTATAACTTACGCATTGACATTTTTTTACATTTATTACTATATTGTTTTTTGCATAGTAATTACTAAGATTATCCAGATCTATTTGAAGAGATTTACAATCACTAAGGCTTCTTATTTTATAATATATTTTCTTATCATCGGCATACATTAAATGCTCCGCGTACTGAAAATATTCTGCGATGTCAAACAAGTAGGCATTATAAAACAAAGGTCCCAAATGCGAGCCCTGCGGGACTCCGCTTGGGATTTCAATAAAGTTTGATCGATATCCTCCCACCACTACAGCTTGAGATCTTTTGTGTAAGTATGACTGAACCCAACGCAATAGATCACCACGTATACCCAGCCTGAACAATTTTTCAAGCAGGATGACGTGATCCACACGATCGAAAGCTTTTTCGTAATCGGTATAGATCACGTCAACCTGTCCACCATGGTCTGTATTTTTAAGCAGATATGTTGAAAAGGTTGCTAAGTTTGAAACTGTGGACCGTTTACGAAGGAATCCGTGTTTGTTGTGTGTGAGGTATACAGGTGAGAATATGTTGATAGATAGCATTGTAAACAAGTTTTTCGAATATTTTAGCTACGGTGTTAAGGATGGAAATACCCCTGTAGTTTTCAATAATACTGCGTGAACCCTTTTTATGAATTGGAACGACATGAGCTCTCTTCCAGACCTCCGGAAATATGCCCGATTTCAGGGAATGATTATAAATAATATAAATAGGAGTCGCTAATGATTTCGCACATCTTTTCCAGAAGATCGGGGGTATTCCGTCACACCCTGGGCCCTTATCAGTATTCAAAGCATTTAATGATCTCTCAACAGACGCTAGTGTAACCCGAAAACTGGATAGTACGTCAGAATTTGCATCAGCATTATCATAAGCACCATCTTGATGATTTATGTTCTGTTTTGCAAACACACTATGAAAAAAAACATTGAACGCATCACAAATATCTTGTTCATTAGAATAATTTACGTTGTTATAAGTTAATAATTTAGGATACTTTAGGATACTAGTTGCCAGTTTAAACCTTCCTACAATCTTACGCAAAAGCCGTTAATCTTATGGGCCATAAAATATGCATATAAATTATATATTATACATAAAATATGTAGTGCAGTCCTTCACAGAACAATGATGTATAGGCGCAGGGCAAACCGGAGTCATTTGCTAGTATAATTTATGTGGTTCCGTACAAGCTATACCTAACTTTGGTTTGTGCAGGATTTTAAGATAAATTATAACGTCGGATATGCATTGGTGTTGATCCTTGTAATAATTTATACATTCTATTGAACGTTCACGAATGGAGGTGTTTTTCACAATCAGTTCTTGAAAAAATGTACTGTATTCACATTTCAAAGTACATACCTGCAAAACTGTAGCTGTAGCACACCGTAACGATTTGTGCAAATAGGTATCAGTTTTGCATAACTCAACCCGCTGCTGGATCATGTGACCATAGATTCAGACATTGTGATTATCTTTTTGAGAAAAATTCACATATTTATTAATAGCCACTATAATTGACTCAGTAGTCGATTCGAAGCCGGACCTGAAAGTAGTTTGTTCAGATTCAACTACGGTCTTGCACTTACTATCTATAATTATCTACGATCTAGCTATCTACGATGTTATTTTTTATAATATCATAATCAAGATTTGCATTCCATTATTCAACCGATTTAATAGCGGAAATAGTTTATTAGTTTAGTACTTGCTCAAGCAATGAATTAGACAAAAAATATATTCGTAAGAAACATGGTACAGCGAGAAAGCTCACGCTTAAAAAATATTATGATGCCTTTACCAAAATATTTATTATTAAAGAGCAAACATTATATTATTTTCTGTCTTTTTTCGGTCCAATTTTTATAATAAAATTCACGTGCGCAATTGGTCACGGTAATTTTACGTTTATGTGCGCATATATCTGGAATTTTATATAATTGGGGTATGCAGAATTCTGTCATGACCTGTTATGTATTGAATGATTGCGTTTAGTAACGCACGACAGAAAAATACAACATTATATTGGAGTTTATTCCGGGAACGATACTAAAACGTTTTACAAGTCAAAAATGTTATTACATCTCCACTTCTCCAGTGTTAATAGAGAGTGCTAATTATAATAGATTTTATTGGGGGCGGTGTATAAAATAGTGTTGAACTGCCTTTTTACAGAGATAATTGTGCTGATTAGATTGGTTTTAAACTGAATATGTTTTATCTTTATTATTATAAAGGTAAGTAAGTGTGTCTATGTAGTAGAATTATATTTTTTTGTCATTTATATCACGGGCAATAAAAATAAATGTCAGCATTAAAATAACGTTTTACAATCGTTTCTTATGATTACTCCTTTTTTAAACTATGATAAAAACTATAAACTACTTTCCTGTGTCTTTCAATATCCAATTAACATAATGTGAGAAACAGAACATGCCTAATATTTTTACAACTTCCTGTAAAAATATTGAAAATCATTTTTATTATGATTGCCCGCCGAGTGTGTGGCATTCGTTATTTTATTACAAGATGGTTTTTCTACAAGTAGTACGTATAAAACGTTTTGATAGTATGGAACTGAAATCAAACAAGGGCAAACAGGTGATTCGAAATTAGTATCTAACGTATGTTTATTGTCAACTTATGTTACCTATAACTTCAGTTTTTTGGGAAGAGAGTAAATACCTAAAGTGGTATCCTAACCTATGTTCGCCCATTTTATGTTTTTAGATTATATTTAGGACAATAAAATTCAAAATAATAATATGTCAAATGTATTCACATATTATTGTTAAATCCTTTATAGGTCACGACCCGTTTAATATTTAAAAACCTATCAGTAACCCTCAAGCGCCCGGCGCGAAATATAAAATGAAAAGAAACTTATTATTAAAATTTAGCTGCTTACCTAATGATATTAACATGCCATGCTAAGCTCTGAAGCTCAACAAAATCCTCTTATGTGAGGGCAATACAATGTGCACTTTACGCCAGAAGTTAGTAAAAAACTAAAAGTAGGGGATTTAGCGGCGCCCCGCACGCCTAAGGTGGGTGTACACGTGAAACCACTCAGTTGCCCATTAGACGCACGCTGGGTGTGTGTATCGCCCTTAACGTTCTACCATAGGAGATATACAGAGTTAAACGGCTGTTTAGTAGATTTAATGATAGTTTTTTTATTGATTGAGATTTTTTAAAACAATTTTTTAACTATTGTTTCAAATGATCCGGTACTGGGCTCGAATTAGAAACTCGAAACTTATGTCCAAAAATGGCTTTTAGAATGTCATAATTCCTTTCAGACACTAAAATAGATGTACTGTACGGAGGTCAATGGAAGGATATTGGAAAGCTAGATATAACTTAAGAAATAAACAAAATTTCTGTTGTCTGAAATAACTTAGGCGTCTTGGTTGATATCTAATTTATATGTTTCCTTTCTTACTTAACATTCAATTAGCCACTGCATCAATCAAGAAACACAAATTAAAGTTTGTAACATGTAAGAAAAAATACATATTTTTTTCAAAGAAACTTGCAATAAATATGTCATGGGCCACAAAATAAGCGAGAATGTGAGCGAGCGCCCGCGACAAATAACTTTAACGAGAATTTGTAATGAAGCCAATTACGGCGCGGCGTCAACTGAACGCAGCCGTTTTGTTTTGACAAAACGGTGAGATGTCGATGATTGTATTCTTAAGAAAAATGCATACTGGTGAGAATTAAATTATGACCTAATTTAAAATTTAAAAAAACTTTGCAATAGTTGCATTTTACGCTGTGGTTTAGCTCGATTTAGCAATATTTTAAAGTTTATTAAAAGTATTCTTTTTATCTTAGCACAGGAAAAAAGAAGCCTTTTTAGTTATTTACATACGTCATTGGCATAGAGAGTTTTGATATTATTCATTTAAGACTTTTTTTATTTAAGTCTGAAACCTCTATTACCATAATTATGTTTTATTTTTAATGCGTTTATTCTAAGGGCATTATACACGCATCCTTTGAACTGTTTCCTCCCGTAACTCAGGTATGTAAATACACTGTTTAAGGGGCGACATGTGAGCGACGCGCGGTCGTAACTCGCGGTTTTTATGGCCCCCACCTACGCAAACACATAAACAATTACTTGTGTTACTCCTTTATGAGTATGTCATCGCGATGTTTCTTATAATGTTACCAATAATGGAAGGAAAATTATGTTGAATACATTGCAGAGACATTTTAAGTTATCTATTTGTATGCATAAACTATCTTGCTGTACTTTCATTAATTAATATATAATGGGTTACGAAATACTTACTGCTTCCTTTTTAAGTAACATATAGGAGTAAATAACTTCTTCATATTTTTGAAAGCTTGAATTTTTTAGACATTAGGCATCTAGTATAACTTTATGATATTATCTACGACAGCATTGATCTGTTGTAAATGAGTTTGTCCTGGGAAAATGTCGTTAATGATAAAAAATAGACTTCCATTTTATAATGAGCAGACCAGCAGGCAGCGTTCGTTTCTTAACTTTGAGAAGAGTTAGTGATACTTTGAGTTGTTGCAATAACGTTCCCAAGTAAAAAAATAAGCCTGAAAACGTAGCATTGAACGCCCCGAATATATCTGGTATTTGCGTAAACCTGTTTTTGTAGAGATCTACTAGCCTAGTGTTTCGACTGATAATTATGATAACTGAAGAATTATTTCATACTACAGGCTTCGCTATTTTCAGAACCAAAAAGATCATCTTGTATCAGAAAACACGCAAAACAAATTACCTCAAAAACCGTAAATAGTGTAAATTAAACAGTCGAATCACATTTTTGATTGGCAATCAACGTTGCACTAAGTGTAAACAGTATTGTGGCATATTATTGAGTGAGCTACTCCATAACACCGCGATCAGCTTGATTGGACAACCAATCCCTAGTTAATTTCGATCTACCGTCGACGGTCGATACGATTATTCGACATTCGATTATTGCAGAATGCGAATTTTCGAATTTAGTGCCCGTTGTCAGCGAGAGGGTTAATTTTGTGACATTTTATGTGATACTGGTAATTGGGAATTGTAACGTGTTTTTGTTTAGGATTTGGATTCTAATGTTAATTTAGATATTAGATTATGAGAAACGGCTCCTACACTGGTCAAAAGTAATTACCTAATGGTTTTATTTAAGAAAATTTTTGGCCTAAGCCAAGCTCAAACAATTTCATAAATAAAACCATGTGCTTAAAAAAATCTTAATTCAAACACAATTTAATGAAAGTATATTTATTCGGATTCGAATAACGTTAATCTAGGTTCCTGCTCTAGGTACCATTTTGTCCAAAATACTTTATTGGAAATCAATGTAAGCGAATGCAATTCTTGATAATTTTACCAAGTTTTCAAGATTTTCCGGTCGTTTATTACCAGTGAAGTAGTAGTAGATGAAATGGTACGTTAGGAACATAGATTAACGGCATCTCAATCCGATCTCGATTTATTTTGGTACTTATTACGTTTTTGTAGGTAACTCTTTGTGAAGAGTATCAGAATATAATTAATTATTTCTCGTGCTAGTGCCTAGTAGTTCAACATGACCCCATATACTATTCACGCCTAAAGTTGATAAAATTATATAAATATCTAATACTGTCGAAAAAATCACATGTTGAAATTGCATACGAAAAAGAATTTCATGTATATTCTAACATAAATTCAAATGTGCCGATAAAGCGCTGTCGACACCATATAATTTTAGAAGCCACAACGAGCTAATGTGACCGAAACGTCACAGTACTACCAGAGCACTACAAATTAGTGGCACACACCAATATACACAAGCCCGCTATTTAAATTCCGAATGCGCACCGCAAATATCCGCGAGAATATCCGCGATATCCGCCACGGCCGAGTGCCCCCGTACAAATAAACGGTTGATTTGATCTGCCGCTTTGCCAGAACGAAATACGTTGTGAAGGACTATCGAAAAAAGGCGAATGAATCCGATGGATTGCGGATTAAACTGTAAAGGTTAATGAAATGTGTGCACCCTTGTTTATGTGGTAATCTGTCGTTTATGTGTGGTATACTTTATTCAAATATACGTATATTTTTTGCTTTAACCCATTGAGCAACTACTTAAGTCAAAATGTTTTATTTCAATTAGACCATTAAAGAAGGTACTTTTGAAAAGTCAAAAGAAAAGTAGTTGCAGTTGTTAAGAAACCATTTATTGTGACTATTGTTTAATTTTCTATTCAAACAATACTATTGTTTTCTCATCGTGGGAGAGCCATGCCTTGGAACGAATGGGCCGGCTCGACCGAAGTAATACGGCCTCACAGAAAACTGGCGTGAAACAACACTTACGTTGTTATTCAATGAGTGAGTAAGGATACCGGAGGCCCAAACCGTTTCAAAAGACGGGCAACCCACTTGCGACTCCTCTGGTATTGCGGGTGTCCATGGGGGGCGTTAATCGCTTATCATCAGTTGATCCATCGGCTCGTTTGCTCAGATTTTTTTCGTATCTCAAAAAAAACTGTTAGTTCGCGCCACCTGAAAAGTATCTCAAGTGCTGTACCTAATAAATACAATGTTAAATACTTACATACATACCATCACGCCTGTATCCCCCGAAGGGCTAGGCAGAGGCGTACTAATGTACACCCACAGTTCGCCGGTATGTTTAGGTACCATGTAATAGGGGGCGAGCCTATTGCCATTAACCGGGCATACATTCCTAACTCCGAGCAGCTACCGGGAATTTCATAGAAAAACCCAATAACACTGCTCGACCTGGGAATCGAACCCAGGACCTCTAGCGTAGCAGTCGCGCTCAGGACCACTTAGCTTATGAGGCACTTAAATACTTACATAAGATATACTTTTTTTTAAACCAATATATTTAGCGGCTGAATCAGCTTGTGGGCCATAGGCTTAGGGATCGGTTCCCACAAATATTTGTATGTCCTACGGGTATTGTATCAGGTCTGGGGCCCTGCGTGGATTTTTGATTTTATACCTACGATACAGAAAGGTATCAAAGTTGTGGAACAACAATTTCTAAAGATAAAAAGAAAAATGCAAATGTTAGTGGGAAAATCTTTTTTTAGTGCAAAATCTAGTGAAAGTTTAAAAATTACCATACCATTATTAAATATAACAATTAGTCATCAACAAGTGCAAGTTTTATTCTAGTTCTTAAATACTGGTTGGGGCCCTTAACATTGACCTCTACGTCGGTCGCCATGCACAGGCACACACTGTTGTAACACACCGCCGCGCCCGTGTTTGTGTATTCATTGCAGACATCCTTGCAGTGGTGTTCATGCGTGCACTCTTTTGATTGGCCACCTGTGAAAAGAATAAAGTATTGTTACGAGCTGGGGTTCGGGATAAATTAATTAACGCTAATTTTACCGAAATAAACAAATACTTTAATAAACTTGACAACACACAACAGAAATCACAACTAAAGTCACTACACTATTACTTGTCGCACTGTACTGTCACACTGAGAATCACTTGTCTTCACTTTGATGTTCATTTCACCTTGTCCAAAACTAAACTGCGCTAGCCGACCCTCACGACGACTTTTTATATCAGTCACGAAGATTCTGGAATCGAACAATCGCGAAATGCCTACAAAATGCGAGTAGGTACCTGATCGTCTATTGTTTACGGGCATTGACCTTTGAACCTGACCTTGATCTATTGTTATTACGTGAGTACGTATTCGAGTACTTTCTTTCGAATGTTCTACATGCTTCTACGATTTATCTAGAACCTTCGTGACCCATCTAAGTCATTCTAATAGCTTCTCGGCGTAACAGTATGTACTGTAAAGCATTGACTCTTTGACCTGGGTTTCTTTAAACTGGCGATTAACGCCGATATGAAATCACTGTGCACCTGCATCGAACTCGCTGGAAACGCCCCGAAGGAAATTGCTAGGAAAATATCCCATGCGCCAACACAGCTATGATTCTGCGCTCGCGCTTCAAGTTTTCGAATTCATATATACGAGACAAAAGTCCATTAATAGTTATTTAAGTTTTAAGGAAATCATGATTTTAAATTCTGCTTTAACTGCGGTCCAGTCATTCTCTGATCATATCTGATAGAATAACTGTTGTGGATGCGGTTAGTGAAAATTAATCGAAGGACCAACAGTTTAGTGGACAAGTAGCTGATTGATTTAATATGGTAGTTTATATCATATTGAACTAGCGGGACCGGCTGACACGTTAATTTGGCGTATTGGCTGCGTGATCGGCTTCTGCGCCAGTTGTTGTGGGTACGGTCCCCACACGAAGCAAATATTAATACGATCCCGATCGATACGCTTGTGTATGTGAGAATTTGTATTTTTAAACGCACCGGAGAAAAACCTAGTGTGGGACAATTTTTTTTTCAATAAAATTGAATTTAAAAGCTGGAGTCCGATCGCAGCGCCACCTGCGGGAAACAATAACGAATCTAAATTGTTTTCTTTTAATTACACAAAAGCCTGCATACATTTCAGCCGTTTATAAACAGTTCCGTGAAAAACACACGTACTATACAGGTGAATAAATAAAGATAACTTACTTTGATCTTCTTTTTCTTCCTTAGATTGTTGTACCTTATGACGGCCAGAACGGCGTACATCCAGGGCCGCAGCACTTGCTACCACAAGTATCAGCAAGAAAACTAACACTACCTTCATTGTTACTGTTAACTTATGGTTTGCAGCATATGATCAACTTATAGTACCTATTTATAATAAAATACAGCGTGACAAAATATACCCACTAAAGTATTGTACCGGCTAATCGATTACAAATATTTGACCTAAACAATAATATCAAATAAATTCAGTAATTACTGAACGCTTATGAAATATGATAATATGCCATAGTTGTCCAATAATCTTATAGTCCGTTTAGTGCGATAGGCACAGGAAATAAACATTGGACTTCCAAGCCATAGGAATCGATTTTGAATCCAAGGCGAGGAACTCTGACTTTTCGCAATTATTTGCGTATTACTGCCTAATTAGCCAAGTGGTCCTGTGCGCGACTGCTACGCTAGAGATCTTGGGTTCGATTCCCAGGTCGAGCAAAGTGTTATTGGGTTTTTCTGTGAAATTCCCAGTAGCAGCTCAGAGTTAGGAATTTGTGCCAGGTTAATGGCAATAGGCTAACCCCCTATTACATGGGAACTAAACATTCCAGCGAACTGTGTGGGTGTACATTAGTACGTCTCTGCCTAACCCTTTGGGGAATACAGGCGTGATGGTATGATATGTTATGTTACTCGACTAGGAATACATACGTGAGCGTGAGGACACCTGTAACCTGCTGTGGTGGACTATCAGCTTCACTCCCCTCAATCTGAGAGGAGTGGGACGAAACTTATTTACCTATGATCACAACTACGTGTACTACAGCCTTGAATCAAGAGGATTGTAGGTACGAAGCAATCAATTGTTTATTATGCGACCATATCAATTTGCTAATTAGAGTGTGCTAATCTCGTACGACGCTAAGCCTTGAGATTACAGTTACATAATTGTACGCCCAATTATATAATTAATGTTAGTAGAATATTATGTACGACATAATTTAGTATAAATTATATAAATAATAGAGTGTAGTTATATAATGTATAATTTACCTAAAACAGCTTATCATTCATATCTGCCCCTAGAAACTAAGTTGTTATTCCAGCACTAAGTTTTTTCTTATTTTGCATGTGTTTTTTTTTTCACATCACCACATATTATTTATTATTTTATCTTATCTACTTAAGCCATTGTCAGTGACAATCGCTATATTGTCACCCAGACCCGACCGACTTATATGTGTATAAAAATATTTGTTCCGTCCGAGAACAAACCCGCGATCCGTAGCGTAACAACAAAGTAATTGCTTAACCACTGCGATGCTCGAGCACATTTCATATTTATAAAATATTGATTAGCTTCTAAAATACTTCTTACAATATAAGTACAAAACACCAAAGCAAATAGTCAATAAAAAACTTTGCTAACATATTTTGTGTAGGCGCAAAGTATAATTGAATCATTGAAGTGAATTCATCTTTTATGTCATGCGATTATACAGCTATACATAGCTACCTTTAATATACCTCTCCATGATTTGTCTGTTCGGTGTCCTCTGTCAGAATATAAATATAGGTAGGTACATATAATATTATTTACAATATTTTCGAAGCCGTATTGGTACCAATATCTACACATACAAAAATCTACCGCGCTGGGGAAAAATATTGATAAAATTCAGTTCTGTAATATTTTGAATACGAAAGTCCTATGTTTGTGATATAATTATATAGCTTAGGTACGTATAGAAATAATTTACAGACATTTTGATGCAGTGGATGTGAGCGCTCGTTAAAAAGTTAGGCGGCGGAGTCGCGCTTGACACAACCACAATGGCGAGAGGTGAGAGGCAATATACAGCGTGATGTTAAGATTTGTTCATTTTCTCGGAGCTTTGGATGCTCAATTAATAACGAGGAACTTGACCAAAGAATGGACAAGAGTGGGCAAGAGTGAGCCTATCTTACTCTGAGCTGAAAATAAATATTCATTCCGACGGTTGAGATGAAAGAAGGCTTCTACCTTTTTTGGTGTACTAACAAAAGAAGGACCTAGTATAGTAACGCATTACTTGTGCTGTTATAAACAATGTCTCTTTTATATAAAATACAAAAAACAATTAATTACACTAGTATCTATTCATCAAACAATAGTAACTTTTATCATTTCTGAGTAGGTACCTACGTGTTCTAAGTACCGCTAGCGAGTATCCTCCGCAGCAAGGAGATTTATGTACATATACGCTATTGTGCATGGAATGTGGAATCCATGCACAATATAGTATATGTACATAAATCTGTGCATAAGTATATTATGTACCTAGTTACATGTACTGTACATCATTTTAAGATATAGTTGATGGTTATAGTTGGCTCTACGGCAGATTATGAAACTGACGATACCTAAGCTGTTAAACTGTTTTTATACAGCAGAAGTTTTGAAAGCAAAGACAATTATGCCAGATTTTCAAATTAAAAAACGGGTCCAAGGTTTGAAAAAATATTGTTGAGACCACAAACACCCTGTAGGATGTCTATAGGTAACAGCACAAGTAAGCATGTTTTGTCTCTTAGTTAAATCTTTGTTCGTGATCCCCGCAAGTGGCGCCCCTCCGAGGAGTGACATCAAACGCGGTGTCAGGAAGTGACGTCATTGTTCATGATGGCGGATCGGTTATTTTGAGTTCCATTGTAAGTGGATAAGTTAGGACTTTGTTGAGGTATTTCGTTTTGTTTGACGTTGAATAAATTATGATGATTCTGTAATTGTCTTCAGTCTACATAGTTGCTTCAGTTAAGCGCGTTTTGAACCTATACTGAAAAATCTGAAACTAGATTTTTCAACTAGATAATTCACCATATTTTCCAATTCTAAACATAACCTTTTAACGCTAAACTTTGACTTTTTGAGATAACATAACCAACCAATTATCTGTCCCACTGCTGGGCATAGGTCTCCTCTCACAATGAGAGAGATTAGGCTATAGACCACCACGCTACCCTAATGCGGGTTGGAAGACTGCACACGCCGGTGGAGAAAATCTCTCAGACGTGCAGGTTTCCTCACGATGTTTTCCTTCACCATTTAAGCGCGTGATAATTAACTATTAATACGCACAACATAACTTCGAAAAGTCAGAGGTGCATGCCTTGGATTTGAACTCGAGACCTTTGACTTGGCAGTCCAATAGGTCCACTAGGCTATCACTGTTTTTTTTAGATTAAAGGTAGCTTTAGATTAAAGGTAGCTTTAGATTAAAGGTAGCTTACATCCTGCTCCAAGTTACAATCTATCTCTGTTCTAAAATTCATCAAAATAGGTACGGTGGTTTAGGTGTGAAAATTAAATAAACAGGCAGTTAGTTTCGCATTTAGTGTTGATAACTATCTTCCAATTTCATCATCATAAAATACCATGAAAAAGTCCAAACCACACCTATGATAAAGTGATCGTAAAATAAAAACCCATGTAATAAATCTGACGGCAACACATAAACTATCTCGCACCTACCTCATTCGTCATCTCTTTATCAGCAAAAAAAAGCAATATCCACCTTAGAAAAATGAGTGGAGCCCGCCCCACAGGCCTTTAAGACAACTATTTATCGGCGAGAGAAATTCACCATAAATCAGGGAGCATTTTTTTATCTGACAATCTTAAAGGTGGGGTAAATAAACGATAGGTCAGGGGTAGCGTTTGATTTGATGGCAATACACGCACACATGTACATATTTGTAAATCGAATGGCACTTATTTTTCGGAAAGACAAAGAAGCCAGTGTCTAAAATAAAAAATTTGAACTTCGAATCCACTTCAAAATTAGAATCTCTTTTCAACTAATCTATAGAGCAGTCCCTCTAGAGCAGTAGCACGCAAAATATGCGCTTTGTCGTGGAGCTGCGGTAGTAGCCCGCTATACCATACCCTCTAGAGCAGTGGTTCCTAAACTTTTTTTGAAAGGAACTTTGATTTTATTGTTGTTAGCAGGAACCACTGTGTTAAATTAAAGTGAACTATGTCAAAATGAATCAATCTGTAATCAAATACCTATATTTTTAATAACGTTTAACATAATATGTAACAGATTTAAATCTTTCGCGGACTATACCTACCTACATATATTAGCCCTAGTGGACCACTGGTGGACGGGAACCACTGCTCCAGAGAAATATTACATAATAATATATTATGGAGGTCGTGGTTGAGTCTCGTAACACTGGTCATAGACAAAATAAGCGTTTACGTCACCACCAATTGATTTTGATCATCTTCGCAAGAATAAGCAAGAAGTTAATATTATTCATATACTAGCTTCTGCCCGCGGCTTCGCTCACTTCAAGCTCAAAAACCAACAGTGATGATCTCTTCTTTGTATGTGTGTCTATACATTAGAGAGGTCAAACATTATCTTAGGTTCCGTTTAATTATTTGAGATAACAAGTATACCAGAATTTTAAGTTGGAGCACATGCTTTCCAGTGTTTGTAAACAGTGATAAGAAAATTAAAACAACCAGACAAACAGACAAGAATTTTAAAAATCAAATTTTTGGGTTCGGAGACGTTTTGTATACCATAACCCACTTGTTTTTTTTTTTTAATATCTTCAATGTACAGACAGAGCTTTTTTACAATTTTATAGGTAATAGTAGAGATTTCCGAAAAAGAAAATCACCATGACCTTCAAAATAACAAACAATGGCTCCATCCCCTTCTAAATGACGCAATTTTCCCGTATCTACTAAAATAGCTTTTTTATCTTCCAACCGGCCACGTGTTTCGATATTATAACTATTTTATAAGTCAGCTTATAAATTTTAGCGTGACAAATGTTATAGAAATGCAGGGGATGCAATAACGTATCAGTTTTGAACATTAAGTAACTTTAATATACATAATTATATTGATGTAAAAAAAATTAACGTCATCAGAAATATCTTTCCGTGTTGCAGGTGTCCAAAGTGTCGACAGGGGGCGAAAACTACCGAGGTACTCCTCTACTCGTTTGGCGACTAAACCAGTTAATAAAAAAGGCTTTTATGACGTTTAACAACGTTTTTACAAAAAAAAAAAAACCTTATATTTTTAGAATTAATAAACCGTCTATAGATAGCTAAATGTTTTGTCTTGTTTTGGCACGTGATGATTATTTCGTGACAGGGAAAACAAGACAAAACACAATAATATTATAAATTCACTTAAAGGGGGTTCTTTAGACGTTTTATAATCTTCTTCTCTACTATTAAAAAATTGTAAAACGGCTGTTTGTTACGGGTTGGAGCAAAAACTTCTGAATACATTTTAATTTTGTTATCACTGTTAGCAAGTAGGTACATACATTATATATACTCCAACTTAAAAACTGGTGTACTTCTTATCACAATTAATTAATCGGATCCTGAGATACAGCTTGACCTTTCTGATGTATAGAGGTCCATACAAAAAGAGATGATCTCTGTTGGAAATTATTTTTGGAATCCATATTTTCTAATCCTCTAAATAATAGCTTCAGGTGAGCGAAGCCGCGGGCAAAAGCTAGTAGTATGAATAAAAACATAAGAATGTGGCAAAGCCTTTTAAATAATATCACCTTACATACAAGTCTTTGCCCCCTAAGATAAGTTACAGCTTGTCAAACATAATTGATACGCACACGGTGTGTAGTACGCGGCTATATCACCACCGAGCCGCGAGCTGTAGGTGGCGCCCCCTGTGGGAACTCATTCATAAACAAAAGCCACTTGATGGTCGCAATTAAAATCTTAACATGTAGTATTAATAAACACCTCCTTAGAGATGGGAATGATTCGATGTCGAATTGTCAAAATAACAATTAAATTATTTTTTATCTTCCATCAGAGTTTGTTGTTTCTGCTGGGTGAATTAATAAAAAGACCAAAACTCAATAATTTTAATCAGGGAATTATTAATATTGATCAATGAATTAGAAATTAATATACGTGTTCATTATTTGCACATAAAAACAAGAATTATTTATAATTATTTTTACATATAGGTAAGTTTATTTCATGGTACCATTTAAACATTCAATAAACATTATTTTTCTTATTAAATTAAAAACTATAATTATATAAATGTAAAAGTAACTGTGTCAGTCAGTGTATGTTTCTTCATCTTTTCGTTAAAGCAATTTTCATTGATTTTGTTTCAGATATAGATTGGCCCTTGGACAAGAACTACTGGCTACCTTTTGTCTCGAAAAGTGCTTTGGGATGCAAGTAAAACCGCAGGCAATAAATAGTAAGTAAATAAATAATTTACCATTCATAAACTATCGACATTGCCCTTACCCCATGTCACCACGTCCCTTACAATAAACACAAAGGTAGCACGTCTCAGAATTAAATTACCTCAACCCGGCTCGCTAACTCCAAACAATAATCTTAAACATTACCCCCCACCCCCACAAACCTTCCAGCTAAGCCTTTTATGAAGATGTGTAGACGTCTTGCCGACGACAGATAAGTCGATAATGGGTTTTATCGACAACTTTGTGGTATGCACTATTTTATTGTGGACGACGTTACAGGTATTTTGGTTTTAGTTGTGAAAAAGGAGATTTAGGTCAAAAGCGTATCGTCCATTTACCTACAATAATGAAAAATCGTATATCTTTCCTTTTTTCTATTCACTGGGATTAAGAGAGTTCTATAGCGTATATAAAAGCTTATAACACTGCTTGACCTGAGAATTGAACACATTTACCTAAACTATTTACGATATTTATGCAGTGTGAAAAAGAAAAGCGATTCAAGGTATACAGAGATCATCAACTCGTTATCATAGGTCAATGATAATAACATATTTATAACACATACAATGTTGTATCGTAGTTACAAGAGGCACGCTTAAACGACGAACCATTTAATGCAAGATTAACACATAATACCTCTCCAATTTAACCTAACCCTTGTAAAATATCACTAAATAAAGGTGACCCGATATGTCCCTAACCCGTCCGCAACAGTAGGTGATATTGTTAAATTGGCCAAACAATCCCGAGGGTCTCAAAGACCGATCTTAATTATTAGCAAGGTGTTTAGGGGTTGAATTTACGATGTGTTAATACGACCCGATGTGAGTCGCCTACAATTACGATGAACCTTAAATTAAATTTACCTGGGGACTTTAACCCGGATACTACTTTGTAACAAATTGGTGTAGTTTAGGGTGATACTCATAAACTGTGACGTTAATGACTTCATAATGAAACTATTGGCATTTTATTGTTGCTGAAGTCAATGAAAAAAGATTTGTAATACGGAACTCTAGCGAAAATCTAGCGTGCAGCCGTGGGTCAATGTTTGTTTTTCTCAAAATACTTGTTTATATTTTCCTATTATATGAACCCAATCTATATCTATATATATAAAAGAAAGTCGTGTTAGTTACTCCATTTATAACTCAAGAACGGCTGAACCGATTTGGCTGAAAATTGGTGAAGAGGTAGCTTAGAACCAGGAGACGGACATAGGATACTTTTTATCCCGTTCCCGATACTTTTTATTCCACGGGGGCGAAGCCGCGGGCAGAAGCTAGTAATTATATAAAAGAAAGTCGTGTTAGTTACACTATTTATAACTGAAGAACGGCTGAACCGATTTGACTGAAAAATGGTGGAGAGGTAGCTTAAAACCAGGAGACGCACATAGGATACTTTTTATCCCGTTCCCGTGGTATGTGATGACAGACCGAATTCCACGGGGGCAAAGCCGCGGGCAGAAGCTATTTATATTAAAAAACAATATGGATAAATTCAAATATCAAATCCTTACAAAATCCTATTTATAAAACCTATTTATAAGACAAAGTCCTTAAATAAAGAAAAAATTATAAGCCGGAAAATTTAAAATTTTTGCATTAATGATTTATTATGTCTAAGTAGATTTTCGATATATACCTACTTAAGCTTTATTTAGAAGAATGCGCGTAACATAAGAGTCGCAGCGTGAGGAAGTATACAATCTCCATGAAGCTGAGCACGCTGCAGCCGAGGAACAAGCCAGCCATTCCGCCCACAGCAACTGAGGGGAAAAAACTAAATATAATAATCTATATATATAAAAGAAAGTCGTGTTAGTTACTTCATTTATAACTCAAGAACGGCTGAACCGATTTGGCTGAAAATTGGTGGAGAGGTAGCTTAGAACCAGGAAACGGACATAGGATACTTTTTATCCCGTTCCCGATACTTTTTATTCCACGGGGGCGAAGCCGCGGGCAGAAGCTAGTACTTAATATAAAGTATTCGAGGTCTCTTATTATATTCCTAACTAGCTTCTGCCCGCGACTTCGTCCGCGTAGCGTGATGTTATATATAGCCTATAGCCTTCCTCAATAAATGGGCTATCTAACAGTGAAAGAATTTTTCAAATCGGCCCAGTAGTTCCTGAGATTAGCGCGTTCAAGTAAACAAACAAACAAACTCTTCAGATTTATATATTAAAGTATAGATAAAAAGTTGAGCTATCTTTAATACGTCCTACTGCAACACTCACACATTCATAATAACACTCGCAAAACCATTTACGCATACCTACACACATTCACAATAATTATGTCTAGACCTCATTCAGACTGTAAAAGAAAAATAACATAAATATACCATCACGCCCATATTCCCCGAAGGGTAGGCAGAAGCGTACTAATGTACACCCGCAATAGGGGGCGAGCCTATTGCCACTAACCGGACTATTCCAAGCTCCGAGCTGCTACGTACTGGGAATTTCATAGAAAAACCCAATAACACTTTGCTCGACCTGTGAATCAAACCCAGAATCCCTAGCGTAGTAAAAGAAAAATGTCATACCCAATACATCAGTAAAGCCAAAAATGATGTCCCTTCTGTATCGCATCCGAGGATATGTGACCATACCCCACTGGAGATTCGTGCCTAGGAACCATTCCTGAAGGGCCTGTTTAGCAAACAAAGTTCATTAAACATTATTTAGATATACATTATTTTACAACGTATATTTATCACTTGAAAACATTCAAAACTGCACTCTCGAATTAATCATATAGAACCTACATTAGACTGTAGCACGTAGTTCACGTCATCGCACAGAGGGAAGCATCCACAGTTAATCTTCTTTCCACTTTTCTCTTGCAATTTGTACAGTTCGTCTGTGTAAGAAACGACAATTTGCATCAGAAATACTAACAAATAAAACAAAACCTATGTAACTATTGTTTACCTTTATATTGGGATAAGCAATGAAGACCTGCGACATCACAAATTCTTTCGTCTCCTGTAAAATTTATTGCAATTAGTGAAAATCCTATTAAACCTCGCTATTTCCTCGATAGTAAGACCTCTTGGGGTCTGACTGGTTGGCAACCACCCTTAGAGTCTTTCGTGAAGCACCTTGGTTGGTATTTCGTCTTTTGCGTTTAAGAGCCAATTCCCCCTTGGTTGCTGCGGGTTTGGCAGTCTGCAGTGCGTAAAAGCTTTTAATGGTTGGCTATGGCTCAGAAGCTTCTCTGGTATTTCAGGTGTCCATGAGCGAACATGACTACTTACCACCAGGTGAATCGTCAGCTCGTTTTCCGAATTATCCTTAAATAATATACCACGTATAACATGGCTAATACCTCTACGTCTTCTTATATGTTGTTTTTTTTTATGGGATAGGGTAGCAAACGAGCAGACGGATCACCTGATGGTAAGCGATAACCACCGCCCATGGACACCCGCAACACCAGAGGAGTCACGAGTGCGTTGCCAGCCTTTTAAAAGGGTTTGGGCCTCTGGTAACCTCATTCACTCGGCGAAACACAACGCAAGCGTTGTTTCACGCTGTTTTTCTGTGAGGCCGTGGTATCACTCCAGTCGAGCCGGCCCATTCGTGCCGAAGAATGGGTCTCCCACGTCAAAAATGGTGGTGGTGATGTAATAGCCAGCTTAAATTTAACTAAGCACCATCTCCAACGCAAATTTTTCAGAAATTCTAGAAATAAGCCATATTACCAATCCTCCTGTAAAAGTGCGGGATACAGTTGCAGTATTTGAGACACAGTCGTATGCGACACTCCATGCGACACATAGTGTAGGTGTATATAGAGTTGTGCTTTAGATTGTTCTCGGAGGGAAACCGACAGCGGCGTTGGTTCACACTCAACCTGCGGACAATATTATAAACGTGTGACGGTAGCCCACATACACACAGTTCTACTTAATTTATATGTTAACCACAAAACCCCGGCTCGTTTTATTTAAAAGCTTTGACACATAAGTACAGTTACTGTTATTACTTACTTAGCTGCTTCCGGTGAGGTGTAGACAGTAAATGCGGTGACGTACAGCTTCATGTAGAATCCTTTAGCAGAGTGCTGGAACTTTGTCGATAGATCAGGCACTTCTTGAGGACCGTGGATGTACACCTAAAGGACAAAAAGATATCCCAAGTATTATCTGGTCCAACAAACACTAATAACTTTGATCTTTTTTTATAGGATCGAACTTAACTGAACTTAACAATGAACCTTACTAAAATACAGGTTTCTTACATCATAAGCAGTAGAAATGTTCATAACTTGAGCAAATACTTCACCATCTAGTGGATGGATGAACAGTGACTTCTTTTCGTTAGTAATAATGTCCCACCGGTTTGCGTCTCTGTATCTGCAATAAGGGCACAATACAATAAATTAGAAGGTATATTCAGGTAACTTTACTTTACTTTTTTTTTACGTGGGAGAGCCATGCTTCGGCACGAATGGGCCGGCTCGACCGGAGTGATACCACGGCCTTACAGAAAACCGGCGTGAAACAACGCTTGCGTTGTATTTCGCCGAGTGAATAAGGTTAACGGAGGCCCAAACCCTTTTAAAAGGCGGACAACGCACTTGTGACTCCCCTGGTGTTGCGGGTGTCCATGGGCGGCGGTTATCGCTTACCATCAGGTGATCCGTCTGCTCGTTTGCTCCCCTATCCTATAAAAAAAAACTAAAGAAGATCCCAACAATGACCACTTACTCAGGAGAATTATATACAGCAGTTCTCGAATTCACAGCGTAACACAGACCCATCTCTGTTATAGTGGGTACTATGGACAGTTCCATATTCGACACGCCAATGGTCAAGGTTGGTTTGAAGGGCGCAGATAGGTTAACCAGCAGTTCCACATACTTGTTAGGAGAGATATTGGTGTAGTTCGGAATGATTTCAAAGTTCTTGTACGTCGCATTAGCAAGTGTCAAGATAAAGTGCTCCAGGTTGGTCTTGTTTTCTTCATTGGAGTTTCTGAGAATGAAGAATTTGAAGTTTCATCAGGTAAGATTTCGGTTTTTATGGAAGTAAAAAATCAATCAATGTGTTGATGTATGTCGTGATTTTATGACTAAAGACACATGACAGCTGTCCCCAGTTACTGTTAATAAGGAAAAGAATTGCAGGAACCCTGGTGGAAAACAACGATTGGTAGATAGGCATCGGAGAAGTTCCTATTGCTTACAAGTTTTAAATATCGTTATTAGATACTAAGTAGTCATAACTATTTCTTATAATGTTATGATAATTTGCTCAAGAACGATAAAATTTCTCCTATCATGTTGTTAACGATTTGATTTGACTAAAGTTTAAAAATATATCTTTTCAAACCTTAAAAAAATTTCAAGCTTCCTCTGATCAATATTGTTGTTAGGACACACTGTAACGCAAGGGAAGGTGGTGTTCCAAGCAAACATGTCCCGATCCATGGAGACGACGGTAGGAGATGACTGGTAGCGGCTCCAGGTCACCTGCGAGAGGTATAGGGAACCAAACCCAGAAAAGAATATGATCGTCAGCCATAGGATGCTGTGAACGAAGAAACATGTTTTATTTAGTGCGAGTTTGTTTAAATATTCTCAGTAACAGTTTGGAATTCGATTTTTACTAGAACACCACTGCCTAAGTTAGGCTTTGCGGATCATAAATAAGCGTGATTGTAAGTATAATTATTGTTTAAATCTCAACATTATTCGAAGATTAAGCATTTAGTTTATACTTTTAATAAATGGTTACCGTAGCCTATGGACGCTTACAACACTAGGGATATCACTCACGCGTTACCGACTCTATATCTAATGTTATACCTATATATATGTTGCATAGGATTGGTAAAGCAAAAGTTTCAATTCATGACATTTCCAATTTGTATAACTTTTGCTGCATGTATTACTCGACAAATTTCATTTTATATACAATGTACTGAATTTTGTAGGATGTTTTCTGGTGGTACATCTGAGTTAGATATATCCTTCTTACTTACATTTCCAGAAGGTGTCTCCTCGCCGCAACCAAATGGTTCAATCCATGTATAGAGGAAGTTTCCATAAAGAGCGTTAGATACCGCTTCGCCCTGTCTATCATCACTTGATAGGGTTTCTTCCTCTTAAGTCTTGAGGCGAGATGCTTTGGAGAATGGTGCAGCTCATCATGAACTAACTGCGCTTGGAAAGAGCGCTCTGATAACATTTTTGTTGCTGGAAGCAATATCAATCACCTGTTATGGTGTATACAATAACGGAGGAATTCAGTTCTTCTTCTGTAAGAAACACGAAGGTCTATTGTTGGTCTAGTTATCTATAGAAATCATTGTTGTATGCTCGGCACAGAATCTGGAACTCTAGAAACATTAATTCGTGTAGACCTTATTCCTTAGCCTCGTAACGCGGAGAATAATAATATTACTATAAAAAAATCTACTACAAACTCTATTTGTCTTTACTCTCCATATTATCTCGATCGTAATTAATGTGTACAGCGTTTTAGGATTCCTTATATACAGACCATTATATATTGTGGCCAATATTTGGAAGACCTTAAGGGTCCGACGGAGCTTAAATCCTACTAATATTATAAATGCGAAAGTTTGTGAGGATGGATGGATGGATGTTTGTTACTCTTTCATGCCAGAACGGCTGAACGGATCTGGATAAAATTTGGCACAGAGATAGATTATAGTCTGGAATAACACATGGGCTACTTTTTATCTGAAGTACACGCAGACGAAGTACGCGGGCAGAAGCTAGTTGCTCATAAAAACGTAATATCAAATTAAATCGTAATCCAAAAAATATTTCATCACATTGTGTTAATATTCCACAGGGTAGCACGCTCTCTCCGACTTTATTCTTAACTAGCTTCTGCCCGCGACTTCGTCCGCGTAGCGTGATGATATATATGATATATAGCGTAAAGTTGTTTTATTTCAATATCATTTCTAATATTCGCGTAAGCTTTAGAAATCAGTATGACAGCTATTGCTTAAAAAAATATAACTTACTTTTAATCCACGTCGAATAGTACTGTAGGTACTCGGGAATGGTCACAATTGTCACCTCAGTCACACCCTGAGCACGTAACATGACATTATAGTCACAAAACAAAAATTATGGCTCGTGACATGGCTCCATTACTTCGTAACATTATAATCGTATCTGCTAATAAATCTGTTCGTGCATTTAATGAGTCTGTAGGCACAGTAACGATGGTGACAGTAAGTAAACTTAGAACAAAAATAAGGATGGGACAAGAATGGGATTATCACTACCTACTAGATTTTTAAGTTATAGGAAGTTGCTGCATTAAAAAACGCCAGTTTGTTTTACAAATAAATAACACATAACATACCATATGCCTGTATTCCCCGAAGGGTTAGGCAGACGCGTACTAATGTACACCCACAGTTTGCCGGTATGTTTTAGGTCCCATGTAATAGGGGGCGAGCCTATTGCCATTAACCGGGCACAAATTCCTAACTCCTAGCTGCTACTGGGAATTTCATAGAAAACCCAATAACACTTTGCTCAACCTGGTAATCGAACTCAAGATCTCTAGCGTAGCAGTCGCGCTCAGGACCACATGGCTAATGAGGCAGTTAGACAAATAAATAAAACCTTTATAAAACCCTTTTAACGAACGTAACGTAATTTATACCCCACGTTATAGGACTTTGATTTGGTAATTGTGTTTTATAAAGAAGCATGCCATGAAAATACTCTACTTTTATGCTGTTACAAAATAATAATAATAAATTAACAATGACACATTTTTGCAGGTAAATGTAATATTGTCCTACTGGTTACCCTGTACTGTAATAATAATCGTGAATATTAACGAGTTTCCACTCGGCGGGCTCCCGATAATAATCGCCACTGATTTTATTACAGCGCTTTATTATAATTGCTGTTTCAACAGCTTGTATTTTTGGCAGGTGATGTTCGATACTGCTTAATTTGAAACTGATATAAGTATGGATATTCTGTACAATACTTTTATATTTTACCGGGCTCCCTGGGTTTTATGCTTGGGTTGAATATATCGAAGTTTTGTTTTATGCCCAGTTATTGGCAATAGAATCTCCAGATAAGAACTAAATCTTTGTAACTGTTTTCTCATGTGCATTGCTTATCAAGACAAATCATTCAAGACGTCTCGTCTTGAATGATTTCCATCATAAAATATGAAGTATGAACACCTATAACACCTATAACTGCCTCATTAGCCAAGTGGTCCTAAGCGCGACTGCTACGCAAGAGGTCCTGGGTTCGATTCCCAGGTCGAGCAAAGTGTTATTGGGTTTTCCTATGAAATTCCCAGTAGCAGCTCGGAGTTAGGAATTTGTGCCCGGTTAATGGCAATAGGCTCGTCCCCTATTACATAGGACCTAAACATACCGGCGAACTGTGGTTGTACATTTAGTAGTACGCCTCTGCCTAACCCTTCGGGGAATACAGGCGTGATGGTATGTTATGTGTGAACACCTATAACAAAAATATTTCTATAAATGAAATAAAGTATAATTTTACTTTTTAGATTTTATAATGAAGCTTTCACAAAGTAGTCTGTCGAATCGAATGTATTATACACAAAATTCTTTTATTTTATTATTTCTAAGATATTAGTCATGTCAATGACAGAAAATATCACTTATAGGCTAACCTATTAAAACATGCAAACATATATGAAAAGTCTCGAGCAATTTAGTGCTTAGATACCTGATATATTCACATTTGCACATTGTGCACATTTAGTTCAATCTAGAACTAAATGTGCACTAAAATGTGTGAAGTGTAAAGTGCACTAAAATATGTGAAGAGATTTTGAAAAATCGTCTCATAATAAATAATAAATAAATATTCTGGGACATTTTTACACAGCACCATCTAGTCCCAATCTAAGCAGAGCTTGTACTATGGGTACTAGACAATGGATTTATTACTTATATCCTTTTTTTTGTAAATACATACTTATAATACATAAGAAACAACCAGACGAACACAAACACTTGTATTCATTCATTCATTCATTCATCACATAATTTTTTGTGTCCTGTGGGAATCGAACCCACGACCTCATGGTCAGCAGTCCGGTACTCGAACCACTAAACCACAGAGGTCGTCGACGTCTCATATATGTGACGGTTAACTCACAATATTTGGGGATAACTCATGCTGCTATTACTTCAGAGTCAAAAATAGAAGATAAATGGATCGGTGGTTTTACGTGGGAAGCCATGCTTCGGCACGAATGGGCCGGCTCGACCGGAGTGATACCACGGCCTCACAGAAAACCGGCGTGAAACAACGCTTGCGTTGTGTTTCGCCGAGTGAGTTGAGGTTACCGGAGGCCCAAACCCTTTTAAAGGCGGGCAGCGCACTTGCGACTCCTCTGGTGTTGCGGGTGTCCATGGGCGGCGGTTATCGCTTACCATCAGGTGATCCGTTTGCTCGATTGCCCCCCTATCCCATAAAAAAAAAACGGTAAATAAGCATTGACAGGACTTTTCGTAGGACATTTAAATACGACTATATTGTGAAGAATAAAATGACTTTCTGCGTCTATTTGTTGCATTTGGTTCTTCTAAAATACCTACACTATCGATTATGACTCGGTTATGAGCTAAATTTACTTGGACTTAGTTGTAACTTTTGTAAAAAGCTTCAAGATGACATTTCGTATTGTAGACTTATGTTTGTAATTTATTTTTTTATTAAAAAATGAATCCAAAAAAACACAATATTCAATTTCCTGGCAAAATATTTTCTAAACAATCAACACCAGTGCAAATAATAATATCAACTGAAAAAAAATGTCAGCACGTCACAAGGTAAACAAGTTGAAACCTTACCTACGGAAAGGGAAGCCCTCCTAAAGTCTAATAATTTCCGAAGTGTCATGTCGCCCAGAAATAAATGAAGTGGAGAAAATAAATTTCATTTAAAAATCACGGCACACCATTATTTTCCCGAGCTTCCCCTAATTAATTTCTTGTCACCGTCTGGATCGGCCGTTGTGGCTGTGACAGCAGCTTAGAGTGGGACAGGAGTATACAGTAAGAGTGCGTGCAACAAGGATGGGTATATAAAGGTGAGTACGCTTCATTACCATCTTTTAGTAGTTAGCGGAAGCAGATACGAAGTTCGCTCCGGTCGACTTCTGCTCGCCTGGTACTTCTTATTAATGACCGTGAATAAGTTGAGGAAAATCACTGTTTTGCTTATCAAGGAAACTGGGTCTAAATAAAATCTTCTTCCTCCAACTAAAACCTGAAACCCACCTGAAACTCAAATTAATCATAGAACTTTGAATTAGTCCACCAATCAAAACCTCGCAATTTAACTTCTTATTACACGGATATTATGGCATTTTCCGAGATATCTTTAAGAAACATCACACTCACTAAAACCACAAAACTTCATAATAACTCATCGATTTACCTAATTATGCACAAACACATACCTATACATATATCTCTGCATCGAAGGGTGTTCAACAGTACACCAAGTTAGATAATTAAACAAGCTTAATTTTCTTGTACGAGTTATATTCGCGATGTTCCGAGCTGTGTTTACAGAAAGTAACGGGTAAATATTGCCAACGGGAACGCTGAGGTGGAAATCTTGCGAGGGTAAGACTATACGGAGGAGGTTTTCCTTGGAAAAATAATGAAAATACTAAGATACTTACCTTATTCAAATCTAGCATATAAAATAACTAAGAGAGCCATGCTTCGGTACGAATGGGCCGGCTTGACCGAAGTTATACCACGTCCTTACAGAAAACCGGCATGAAACAACACTTACGTTGTGTTTCGCCGAGAGAGTGATGAGATGAGTGAAAAAAAGAGTGGACGAATCTACATTTATCCATTATATATTTGATGGAGTGGTTTTTGAGTCTTCTTCTTCTTCTTCCTGCCCATGTCCCAATCTATTTGAGATCGGCGCAGCATGTCCTTTTCTTCCATTCATCCCTGTCAGCCGTCATCTCACCATTCACTCCCTTTCCCATCATATCGGCCTTAACACAATCCATCCATCTTTTCTTTGGTCTTCCTCTACCTCTCTGTCCCTGCACATTCATATTCATCTCACTCTTTTAGTCACATGCGTTTCATCTCTCCTCATCACATGTCCATACCAAGACAAACGATTCCCTTTCAGCTTTTCTGTCACTGGTGCCACTTTCAGACTTCCTCTAATATACTCGTTTCTTATTTTGTCCATTCTAGTCACTCCACACATCCACCTTAACATTCTCATCTCCGCAGCATGCAGTCTTTAAGAAAGAAAAATAAGAAAGTAAGAAATATTTATTTTCATTTTTACAAACCTTAACATTGTTCTATTTCAGAATTCATTGACGAAGGTAGGTTTGATTCTGTTAATGTCTCAACAATTGTTATAGATAATTTCATATCCAAAGTCGGTCTCCACGTAATAATACCATCGACACCACTTAATTTGAATATCCAGCGGAGTGTTTAATAAAACATCCAGTTTGATTTACATTCTAGCAAATCCGTACCTTTTGCGCCGCTCGGTATAAACACGGCCTCACCGTGCCGTGTACACACGCCTTTACAATTACATTTCCTACGTCATTTAAATTTTCAGTTAAATTTGTTGGCTCATTTCGTTTTTGATCAATTCTTGTGGTTTGTTCATTACGAGTGGAATGAGAAATTTAGCAAATACACAAAAGGGGGCTACGTAGGAGATACTCAGTTCCATCACGTCTTATGAGCTTAATAATGTTTCGAATATTAGGATAGTTTAATATTAAAATAGTCCATGTAGTGGTAAAAAAGCTAGCCGATTCCTTCACTTTTTTCGTAATCCGAAAGCTATATTATTTACTTTCATAATATAACTTGCCATCCCGCCTGTAGGTGTACTAATAGACTGGTATGTTTTTAAAGAATAATTTTCAGTGGTAGATTGTCGACTGTGACCTTACGGATATTTATCCAATGACTCTCAAACGCAGTAGGTACCTATCAATGCAACTCAAAAATCCAGCCATCAAAGCAAAATAGAAACCCCACCTTCTAAAACAATAAACGCTCAAAAAACAAACGATACAGACGAGATGAATCGACGTGTCGACGGGATCAAACCGTTTCGTCCGCACGAACCGGACCAATAAAGGTGGCCAAATGAGTGAGATGCAAAAACAAAACGGATCGCCCGACGGATCGGACACGGGACAATATATATGGTTTCAACGAGTCGAGGTAGAGGTGGGGCAGGAGTTTTGATGTTTTTAATTTTTGTCGATAATTTAACTCATCTTACGAGCCAATAAAGATGTACGCTAGATTCAGACAGACATTCTAGTGTCATAATTATAGTTCAAGGTACCGAGCTTATAAGACAATTAAATGCAGTTATGCAGTTCAATATTAGTATTTACTACGGGGCGAAGTTACTAGACAGTTCGTCCAAAGCATAGGCAACAGGTCGACAAGTCGTACCAAATTCAAAATGATTGTTTATTCTTTAATTGTTTCCAACCAGTCAACCCAAACTATTATCGCCTTCTTGCGGCGCTCTCTACAATATCTTTTTTTTTTGTAATGCAGTCTTACACTACAATAAATTTTAGTTATCAATGTTAAGAAAACAGAATAGTACTCATAGTGAGATATAATGTTTATTGTTTATGTTCAACGAATGCCGAAAAACTGTCTTCTAATCTCTATCTATAAATAAACATGTTGGATGAAATAAAGGAGCTCGTCCCTAAGAAAATCCTGCAGTTCATAATAGCTGCAGGATTCAGCGCTGAACTCTAACTCAATGTGGCGATCACAATAGAGCGATTGCGGTCGTAGTGACAATATAGCTGCAAGCAAATAATAATAAAAAATAACTACAAATAAAATCAACTTCATTTTCCAATGTTTCATGAAAAATACATGAACAAAAATGCATGATGAATTTTCCCACCTCTACATTCGCAAGGTGATGCTGGACTTGTTCGTTTCTGCGCGGCCCATTGGTGCCGTGTCGTGATATACGGCATCATGTCACACGTCATTTGCAACAACTCGTATTATAGGTGCTTAAACATTCTCCATTTCCTGACTTCAGATCAATGTTGATTGAGTTGTTAACCATTATTCCAACGATCGACAGCTTTATTTTTAAATCAAATTAATCAATCTTTTTTAGCTTGGATTCGATCTTTCGCTCCTGAGCGGGACCTTCTTCGGTCCTGAGCGCGATTTCCACGCTAGAGGTTCTGGGTTCAATTCCCAGGTCGAGCAAAGTGTTATTTGGATTTTCTATGAAATTCTCAGTAGCAGCTCGGAGTTTGGGATTTGTGCCCGGTTACTGGCAATAGGCGCCTCCTTATTACATGGGACCTAAACAAGCCTGCGAATTGTGGATGTATATTAGTACGCCTCTGCCTAACCCTTTGGGGAATACAAGCGTGATGGTATATATGACAATCTATCGCTTTCGCTTCGATTATCTAAGCTTAAAATTGTGAGTCAGTCCCACAATTTTGTGGACCGGTCCCGACCTACTGTGGTTATTGAGAATGAGTCATTGAGCATGATATGCTCGCTGCTCCGCAATTGGACTGATCCCTGTTGAGTCATTGTCGAGTTGAACATTCCTTCTTTGAGCACCTTAAATTCTCTTCAGTAGATAGCTACCTTGTAAAATAATAATTGCTATAGTCTGCTGCTAAGATATTACTTCGTATATTGCAGAGAATAACAACACAGTCTCCTAAATCTCCATACAAACAAAATTAAAACTACGGATAAGGCATGGTAAGCAATGTTACAATAAAACTGCTCGGGCCCTCGGTAGGTAGGCTCCTAATAAAAATTCCTGCAAATCAATAGGTTCACGTTTAACGCTTTTTGTATTGTATTTTATTTTGTTATACGCCTCTGTTTCGTGTTAAAGGGACAATACTGGGATATAGTGGATTTGTAGTGGGACCACTCAGTTTTGATATTTAGTTTAACTTACGATACATTGAAAATGCAATGAAAATTTAATTCTTTATTTGTAAACTAGCTTCTGCCCGCTACTTCGTCTCCATGGACTTCAGATAAAAAGTAGCCCATGTGTTTTTCCAGACTATAATCTACCTCTGTGCCAAATTTCATCCAGATCCGTTCAGCCGTTCTGGCGTGAAAGAGTAACAAACATCCATCCATCCATCCATCCATTCTCATAAACATCGCATTTATAATATTAGTAGGATATAGGTAATAATTATCACAGATCCATGAAGTAGTTATGGTTACAACCTCCTAAAGCTACTTTTGCGTTATAGTTAGTTGCCGGTAGTAGCGTTATTACACTTCAATGTCGATTAAGAGGCCTCGTTGTTATAAAGTTTCGATTTCGAATTTTTGTTTGGAGCTTTTTTTATGGCAATTCATATTCAAGTAAATGTGTGCCTTTCTATTTTCCATAATTTTAATTAAGAAAAAAAACCTTAAAACAGTAAAACCTTAGGGTAAAACCTTATTCAAGAAAGCTAATAAAAGAGGTCTACTGTTTAAAAATATATATATACTGTGTTGCTATATGCCATAAAAAAACGTTTCTACTAACACATTTCTTAACCAGGCACAACAAACGAATGTCTGATTAAAGACACTAATTTATTTAAAAAAACTATACCTAATACACACAATTTTTTACACTTCCCTAAATAATAAAAGTATCAAGACGATTCCTACTCTGACAAAAAGCAACAGTAAATAGAATACACGTTGGATTCCCTGTTCCGTCTTTGCGATTTGCATGCGATATACATGTGTGTGGGGGTGTGTACTTGTGAGGTACGCGTGTGTGGGTACCGATTGACATAAAGAAGCTAAATGCCGTGGGGTGTGAAACTGTTACAAGCGTTTAACGTATGTATTGGCACGTAGAGCTATTGGCAAAAATTCCAATAAAAGTCCCCGGTCGCTCGCAGGCATTCCGTTCAAGAATAATGTTTAATTTGCGCGAGAAGGACCGAGTGATTTATTTAAGTAGCTTTTGTTTGGATGAGGACATAACGTGTTTTATGTATATTGGTCCTAAGTAGATTTTTCTGATTTGATTTTTTTGGCCGAAACGCATACCACAAAAACTTACTTAAGCCTACAGAGATCGTATCAAAACATAAGAAACGTACGAACCTACCGGAAACTTACGGTAGCCTTACCGAGAGATTAGTGAGTGATATTCATCGAAAACTTGGATAGCACCTTTAGCGGTAACCTATCGAAGTAGGCTTTCCGCAATACACTATCACGCCCATATTCCCCGAAGGGTTAGGCACAAGGTGTAGATACTAATGTACACCCTTAATTCGCCGGTAAACCCCAATTACATTGCTCAACCTGGAAATTGACACTTAGTATAACGTAGCAGTTCGTTATACTAAGGAAATCCCGGATTATATTTAATATGGCCACCATGTAGATTATCTGTAATCAACAGATAAACTATCTGCTAATTAGAGCCAAAATAAACTGCTCATCGCTGAAATATCTGTCCTGACGCCTAAAGTGCAGGCATGAGTCACATAAGGGCGATTTTACAAGTATTTTTATACATTACCGCACGCATTATATCATACAGTGGATTTGTCGGGATGTAATCACGAGGCAATACAGCAATAATAGTTTCCTATATAAGAATACTATGGAAAGATCTGGGTATCGAGTTTATTTCTCCCTCAGCATCTTAGTTTGCCACATTGATTGACAGGTACTATATTTTTTTAAATAAAGGAATGCTCTATTTTTTAATGTTATTGGAAGGTGGTAAACCTATAAAGCCTGTGGTGACATAGTTTTGTGCCATGCGAGAATTTGTGTTTTAAGCTCCAGCGAAATGGTAGAAAATCCTAAAGTGAGCTGAGCACACATTTTATTTAAAAAAAATATATCGGCGTTTGGCTAACCTTGAACGATAATTTATTTTTGCAGCAACTTTTTTAGATGAGAGACATGTTAACCATACTATTCGTTATTTAAACCTATGAACAGAGGTTTCTAACTATTCTTCGCAAGTTATGTACATACTACCTACATAATTTAAATAAAATGTTACTTATGTCTCTTTTCAGGTAAAAATATGGGAGGTGACGAACATTAAATCAACCAAGTATATCTTTCTCGGCGGAAAACCTAAAAAAATGGATGAAGAAACGGAACCGGTATGTATCTACTTGTTTTATTACAAATAGATACTTATTTGGCACCAAAATATCGATGTGAGAAAAATCAAAGCTGTGGCTGATAAAAAATTACCAGATAAATGGGGCTCAGTAAATAAATATGTAAAATTTTTCTTGACCATAAAAAAGTTACCATTTTCCGTGGTGTATACAGTTCTTTTTTTTAGTTTTCTGGGTCTGGGCTCCAGTCCACGTTACTATACACATCATCATCATATCAGCCTATTGCCTTCCACTGCTGAACGTAGGCCTCCCCAAAGCGCGCCAACCATCCCGGTCTTGGGCAGCTCGCATCCATCCGTTGCCAGCTTCTTTAAATCGTCGGTCCATCGTGTCGCAGGGCGTCCCACACTACGCTTGCCCAAACGCGGTCTCCACTCTAGCACTTGTCTGCTCCATCGATAGTCTGTCCGTCTGCAGACATGACGGGCCCACTTCCTCTTCAGTCTCATAAATTCTAACAAATCAGTAACAAATTTAGGGTTGCTCAGCGTGCAATGGAGAGAGCAGTGCTTGGAGTTTCTTTGGTGGATAGAATTCGCAACGAAGTCATTCGCCAAAGAACTAAAGTTGCCGACATTGCGCGAAGAATAAGTACTATGCACAGTGTTTCATAAACTACTCGGCAACGCGTGAGCGACGCCTCTGGCGTTGCAGACGTTCATAGGCTAAGGTAACTGCTTACCATCAGGCGGGCCGTAAGATTGTTTGCCACAAAAAAAAACATATTCGGATTAAAGTAATTATTTTCTTATAAAAACATTACAGTTTGCTTAAAATAAGATTTACAACATTCTAATTTGTTAGTAATATCACAGATAAAAGAATAGTAATATGTTGGTTTATGCATCTGGCATGCTGTGAGATTGAAACCTAAGTATTGAAATAACATTATAGATGGTCAATTGGACATAAGTAGATTATTATAACTAAGTACAGTCGCCGGCAGGTCAAACCATCCAAAATCGTCAAATTTTCTCAGTCGAACATGAGCCTTATAATTTTGTATTAAAGTTGAGAACATATTAAAGAAATTTGACACATTGTGGTAGCTTGGTCCACCGTACATTCAAAATATAGTTATTATTGTGTGATCACATATTTCCTTAATTTAGGTTCAAATAAATTCATATTTTCACATTATTTTATATCGTTCGGTAGCTTGTTAAGTATATTTACTTTTATTGCTTGATATTGAATCTATATAAAATATCAATTATATATAAAATTCCATCTCTTTCATCCAATCGACCTTATGTCCGGGCCCGACGGGATGCCAGCTGAAATGTTAACTTCTGCAGAAGAAAGCAAGGCGACGTACCGCAATGTGAAGTCAGATGTTACTTATGAGATTCGAGTGCAAGCCTATACGAACACCGGAGATGGTCCTATG
The DNA here is from genome assembly GCA_947256265.1 of Acronicta leporina. Taxonomy (NCBI): domain Eukaryota; kingdom Metazoa; phylum Arthropoda; class Insecta; order Lepidoptera; family Noctuidae; genus Acronicta; species Acronicta leporina. The sequence continues at coordinate 15,718,564 of OX366520.1, read as the reverse complement.
TCTAATGCAGTTAGAATTAAGTTAGATAAATAATGCAAAGGCATGTTGAGAAAATTACGATGGAGGTTTTACATTAAAAATGTATGATGTAAGTTATTGATATACAATTGTTTAAAATAAGTGATCTGGATCGTCCATTTCGGGATTGAGTATAAAGTATATTATTCATAAATCGTTTAAGCTGCATCACTTTAAGTAGTGATAGCTTAGTCACGCAACCCTGACTTTCAAGACATGTGCGTATTAATTATCACGCGCTTAAACGGTGAAAGAAAACATCGTGAGGAAACCTGCATGCCTGAGAAATTTCTCGACGGTGTGTGAAGTCTACCAACTAGATTAGCGTGGTGGGAAAATATAATTGGTTGATTATGTTATGTTCACACTATCAAAATAATGTTATTCATGTTTTATTTCTATTAGACCATTATAATTGCGGCTATAAATATAAACCTGAACAAAAACTATGTCAGTTACTTTGCAATCCTAAGCCTATGCTTAGTGTGTGGTGTGTCGGACACATGTCAGCTGGTGTTAGCTAAACTACTGGCTCCATTCGGTGATAAAGGTCGGATGGACACAGATGAAACAGTTTTGATGAAGGTAAATACGCTAAAGGAGTTTTTATTTCATCAAATCTAGAGATTATAATCTAAATGCCTGCATTATTTTAGGTATATTGTAGGTACCTATATTTTTATCATTAATACCAGCTTCTGCCCGCGATTTCGTCCGCGTAGCGTCATGATATATAGCCTATAGCCTTCCTCAATAAATGGACTATCTAACACTGAAAGAATTGTTCAAATCGGTCCAGTAGTTCCTGAGATTAGCGCGTTCAAGCAAACAAACAAACAAACTCTTCAGCTTTATATATTAGTATATATATAGATTAATACATTAATACATTATACCAACGTGTAACTAAGTTTAAGTGTTAATTCATTAATAATATAGGTACCTTATTTCGACTTAAATAATAGCATGCACAAAAGATAATAATTTTGCCGGAAAGTCATAATAAGCTAACTTACATTATTGCATGCCAGTTTAAACGGTAATATATACAGTGAAGATACGGAATAAGTGAGGCTAAACATAACTGACCTCTGAACAAAACTGACCACTGACGTAGCCGTCTAGGATGTTGTTGCGCCTACCATCAGGCGGTCCGAATGCTTATTTGTCATTGTAGTTCAAAAACTGTAGCTATCACAGAGATTATAACATTCAAAATACTCAGTAACAGACGTCCGGGATTATCTGATTATCGCCTGGAGCCAGCAAAAACTGCGGACGGTACAGTGTTCCTGCTCTGTGCTCACCTCAGCGAAATGCAATTAGATTCGTCTCTGGAGACTGACGACCGACCTATTCGGAGACCTTGCAGTAATAGCGCCATCTAGCGAAATAAAATGTACTTACAAACGTGTTTCGATTGTTTTATTCTTCATACTTATAATAATGAAATTAATTGGATATTTTAAAATGATAATTGTGTTAAGGCGAGTAGTGTTGTTGTTTTTATATGTTTACAATAGATTAAAATTAGTTACACTAATAGAAGTAACTAGATACATTCTATGCAATTTTCTTTTTTTTTATTACTAGAGTATTATGTCTTTGTATTTGGAATTAGAAATTAGATAAAACAGTTGATTTAAATTTCGTTTTCTATCACATAACCTGAACCGATGGCATACTTGGTGCGGTGCGTTGTAAAAATGCATTCAAATATAAATATATTTTCAAGTATATATTTACATAATTGACAGATACTTATGCTGATATTAAATTTATAGAAACAGTTTTATAGATGTCAAAATCGGAATAAAAATGTATTTTCTTTATTACTTCATTTTTGTCTCAAATATATCGAACGTCCTATTCCCTGCAATAAAATGTTCTACAATAATAATGTACAATCTCTAAATCTTTCTCACGAAACAAACCCGTCAGAATAGTCCACCCCGCGTCCCACAACTGATTTACATATAAATTGCAGCTAACTCACGTGGCGTCTCTTACTTTTAAATGTTCTGCACCCCTGCTCCCAACGCAGACCGCATAGATGTTTGAAATTGTACGTTACGTAAAAGACTGCTAAATCATAGGTTTTTTCTGGGACAAACGAGCAGATTGATCGCCCGATGGTAAGCGATTACCGCCGCCCATGGACACTTGCAACACCAGAGCAGTTGCAAATGCGTTGCCCGCCTTTTAAAAGGGTAAGTTAACACAATGTAAGCGTTGTTTCACGCCGGTTTTCTGTGAGGCCGTGGTATCACTCCGGTTGAGCAATATATTCATGTGTCCTCTATCAATAAATCTAGTTTATTCCTTCTTTCTTTCAATGGGCCATTGTGGTGGACCATAGTATAACCCCACACACTCTGAAAATAACTCATGTGTCAGTAAGTCTTGTGATGATAAATAATAGTTAGAAAGTAATTAAATTAATAAGACTGAAATGAAACTACTTTTTACGGATTTCATCGTGTTGTATTGATATTATTTAATTCCCGACATTTCGGATCCTTTACAGCATGGTCACAGGTAGATTGAGGCTTTGGACGTCTTAATGCTAAAATTACTAACAGTTACCTTACATTTTTGTTAATTCTTAGCGACCCAGGAAACGGCGAGCTCATTCTGCGTGAATCATGTTCAACAATACTCCAACTAATATTCGCGTAAATGTCAAAAATCAGTGTAATTTAAGACTTTTTAAAAGTTATCCCCAACTCCCTAATAACTATTGCAGAAGAAAAGCAATAGGCCAATGTAATTAAGTACATTGCAATCGTTGTAAAAACATGGCATATCCTTCTTTGTAGCTAGATTGTTATTTTTAATGTCCATTCCTCAGTCCTAACTTGATTTTTTATACAAGAGCATGAAATGTTTCGTCTACGCTTACAATAAAATTAAAAGCCTTAGAGACGGCCATAATAACAACACATCTCAAACAATAATTTGACACAAAAAGACATGGCCGCTGAAATATATCTCGCAGTTGGTGGACACAGTAATTCAATTTGCTAAATTAGATTTTCCGTCAGTTACCTGCGCCTCGCCCTTCCTATTGCGTTACGTTATGGAAGTTGTTGTGGACACCCAACATTGGAGCCAATGTTGGTGCATTGATGGCATAGTGTCCTCTTCTCCATGAGTCGTTCTCCTCACTGCTGAAAGTCGTGACCTCTATAAACGAGTAAGTTTCTTATATATTAAAGTAAAACTAAAACAGCTGAAAACAGTGATTTTTTATTTTTTTTATATTCATTGGACTGCCAAGTCAAAGGTTTAAAGTTTCAATCCAAGGCACGCACCTCATGGCTTTCCGAAGTCATGTGCGTATTAATAGTTAATTACCACGCGCTTAAACGGTGAGCAAACCTGCATGCCAAAGAGATTTCCTCGACGTTATGTGAAGTCTGCCAACCCGCATTAGGCTAGCGTGGTGGACTATAGCCTAATCCCCCTCATTCTGAGAGGAGACCCGTGCCCAGCAATAGGACTGAATAATGGGGTTGATTATGTAAATATTCTTTTTTTTTTTTTTTTGTTAAAAAAAGCTTACTAGCAATGTGGGTCACACATTACTAGTATTCTTGTTAACCCCTCGTGCTAAGCTAAATGCTTGTGTTACGAGTGGGTTCACGTCGGTAGTGCAATGGGTGGGTTTCGAACCGACAACCACTTGATCGCAAGTCCAACGCCCTAGCCATTAGGCTACCGCCGCTTAAATATTCAATAAGTAGATAATAAGATTTGCCCTAAACAAGAAAAAAATACTATTTATAAAACAAAACACAGCCAAACCACACCAATGTTTGCGTATAAACATTGGCCCAACGTTGCACGAGGGACAAAATTAGATTGGTACAAGTGGGGTCAAGCAAGACGACGGGGACAATGACGGACGAATATAATATCATATAAGATATGAGATCTTCGAAACATCAGATAATATTAAAGAAAAATATAGGTAAACGTGAGATGCTCTTAGTAAAATTATGTCTTATTCAGCAAAGAAAATAAATGACGTCTGGCATCATTATGAAGTTGTAAATATTAAAAAAATAACACATTGCTATCCTTTATGAGATAACATAACATCACGCCTATATTTCCCGAAGGGTTAAGGTTCCCGGTTTCCCGCAGAAATGGATTCATGTACACCCACAGTATGTATGTATGTAAGACGCAAGTAATAAGGGGCGAGCCTATTACCAACCGGGCACATATCCAAACTCTGAGCTGCTACTGAGAGTTTGATAGAATATGTAACACTTACACTTCACTTTAGTTACTCAACCAATAACACTTTGTTCAACCTGGCAATCGAATCCAGGACATCTAGCGTAGCAGTTACACTGACCAATATACACACAAACTATTGAGACAGTCACCTATGTTTATAAAACTACTTGATATATTTAATTTTAACATCAAAACTACATAAATTTAAACAATAATAATTGATAAAATGCAATTAATACTACAAAATAGATTCTATACATAATTAATATTAAAGAATATTCAATTATTAACCAAACAATTATTTTACTCTTTAATCCAATTTGAATTAAGAACACCGATACGACGCCAACTCATTCGTAGCAAGCCTATTGTCCGCTCCTTAATGTAAGCGCGGTAAGTAATATTTTTAATTACCCACATATTTTTTACTATTTCGATATATCTATTAATGTGTTTCTCAAACAGTCAACGTTTGGTCACCCATCGGAATGGGTTCGCCGCCGGTGCTGGTCAGCCGCCTGACGCCTGGCCTATATACTGAGGATATCACGCCCGGGTCGTCACCAGGCTTCCTGCCTATATGATCCTACAACTATTCGCGTTACAGTATTGTTTTTCCACGATGAGCTCTCGTCGACAGCAGAATTATTGTAGGAAACTATTCCAACTGGTATCCTTGAAGTGTCATGTAGTTGTTATGTTTCTATCATTTATCTCGTGCTAGTGTTTAGTGCATCAGTGAATCAAGATGTGCAGATTACTCCAGAGTATTGCTGAGGACTGCAGAAGGAACGCGAAATCGCCCGCCAATCAGGTCAGTCGTAGTTTTTGTTTCTCGGCGTCCATTCCATTTTTAAAATTCGAACACCGGCCGGCTTTTGTTTACGTATTTGCTACTATTCACTATCAATAATGAATTATTGACACAATATCGATATACCTAACTGGTTTAAATTAATCGATTTAGTGATAACTAAATAACAAATACCTAACTAACGTTCACAACAGCAAACAAGTCTTAACTGTATTTATATGACACGATTCATGTTTGTTTGCACTTTTTTTAAACGATATATATACTTATGTATTGTGTTATTCTGTTGATGATGTTTATTTCCAAAAAGAAAGAAAGAATGAAAGTTATTTGGCGCAGTTTGTACATGTACAAATTATTTTTAAGCATGCATTGCATGCATTTATATTATTTGTATAGTCATATTGTGCGCTTCGTGGTTGCGCCAAATAGGTTCTGAGAAATAGTAAGTATATTATCATTTATTCTCGATGAGATAAGATAATGCATTTATTTTCGTAAAACATGTATACAACTCGTATACAATATGGTACCTAAAAATAGTCTATTTATACAGCACAAAACAAATGACAATTTACAGAAAGTATTCCGTACATAATTTTATTTACCAGTGAGGTATTACAATTCCATTCAAATACATTATTTGAAATATATAGGTATTTGTTTAATCTCACTTAAATTAAATTTAAAGAACGTATGCCATATCATAATCTTAATACCCACTTATCGATCAAAGAAGGGAAAAAACGCGTCGCATCGTAGTCGTGTCGTGTTCCCTAAACGTATCCGTTCTGAAGCATTTCTAAATCAAAACACGGCCCGTTACCCCGGAGAGTGACTTGCGGAAAATTGGAAAACGAAACAAGGTGAAAAATATTATTAAGTGGAGCACTCACTGAGTACGGCACTCGAGGGAAACGGCACTCCTCTCCTCTACAATACTTTAACCTGGCCAAGTTAAATTTCTCATTTTTATTTACTTGCCCGTTTGGGAAATGAAATGAAAATACGATGCTCAACTGATATTGGAACAGGTGTGATGTTTTCTAGTTACTCATAGGTATAATAAGACCCAATTAATTTTATTCAATAACTAACTGTTTAGCTATGTATTCACTTATTGATTACTAGCTGCCTGGCCCGGCTTCGCCTGTTTTCTCGTCCTATTAAATTAAATTAAATAAATCTTTATTTTCAGACCAGAGATCCATAATTTTAGTGAATAAACTAATTGGCACTTACTAACTAAAACACATTTAATAATACATTTAATTCACTCATATCACATATTTATGTGTTATCCTATGTTCATCAGGGATAATGTCGGCTTCTAATGGTAAAAGAATTTTTCAAATCGGTCCAGTAGTTTCGGGGCCTATTCAATACAAACAACCAATCAAATCCTTCCACTTTATAATATTAGTGTAGATGAGAATACTTTTAGAGGGTAGAAATATTATGATTAATAAGGTACTTACCTTATGTCGATAACCGCTATGGCATAAAGGCGAGTCTATTTACTTGTACAGGTTGGTGTTATTTTATACGCGAACACATTTGTGGTATTAACAGAAATAAAATATTTGGTACTCATTTTCTCGACACTAGCCCTTAGTGACCTTGCACAATACGTATCGAAGAATGAATATAGAGACTTGCTCGGTGTCAGCCTGCAGTCTGGTTCTTAAGGGTCGGCACCGCATCAGTAACTCCTCTGGTGTTGCAGGTGACTATTTACTACCTGGTAGCTCATCACGTAATTTGTCGACTTTAATTAATAAAATATAATATAAAATAAATAAAACGCTTGTGTTGTGTTTTGCCGAGTGAGTGAGGATACCGGCCCAAACCCTTTTAAAAGGCGGCCTCCTCTGGTGTTGCGAGTATCCATGGTCGGCGGTAATCGCTTACCATCAGGTGATCCGTCTGCTCTCCTATCCCACAAAAAAATTTGCCATGTCCTATAACTACACATTTTTACTTTTTGTTTCTTGATCATCTAGTTATTTTAGTGAAGGAAAAATTCGACTCGCAGGCAGGATTTGAACCTGCGTCTTCTGGCTGGGTACGCCAGATGCTATGACCTCTAAGCCACCGCGAGTCCCACTTTGCCGCTCAACCGACACGACTTACCTTACGGTTAGTTCTATGTCGTACGATGCTACCATACCTACTACATTTTTCATGCTAAGATTTTAAAGTTATTTTAGTGAAGGAAAAATTCAACTCGCAGGCAGGATTCGAACCTGCGTCTTCTGGCTGGGTACGCCAGACGCTATGACCTCTAAGCCACCGCTTGATCTTGATAATCTTACAAAAACAAAACTTAATTTGTACCTTACGTTTTCGCTTATAAGAGCATTTGTCTTCGTCACCCAACATAAACCTGCACCCATCTTCCTTAACAGCAGACCATAAAACGGCACAGAGGTAAGTAGCGGCCACTATTCATTGATAGTCAATTGGGTCCACAAATCGTCCGGTTAACCGACACGACCGCTCTTAAAAAGGTGCGCCCTATAAGGAAGGGACAACCGTTTTTCTTCCAGCTAATGGCCCACACGTTCGCTTTGTGCGCCTTTTACTTTTCCAGTAATGTTGGGTGAAAGGGAATTGTAGTGCGGTTTAAAATGCTTCTAATTTGGGAGAACTCGGGAACTCGCTAAGTAAGTAGGTATAGTATAGTCGGTTCATGCTCATAGTTTTAACTATGTTCCTATATACAGATTTTAAAAGTAATTACTCATGTCTAGCGGTTGTAAGCGTGACTAGTACGTTAGAGAACCAGAGTTCAACTTACAGGTCGAGCATTATAAGATAAGCATTAGAAGAAGTTGCTCACTTTAATTTTACATAAATATGAGATTTGAGACATACAAAGGATATAATGTTGGCCTGCTAAAATCTAGTTAAGTTTAGGAATCGGCAAGTTCACAGTCGATCGACTGCCCACCTCGCTTCACCTCTTTATGGCAGTGTGACCCGCACTCCGATAGCGCCAATTACTGGCTGACCGGAGAAAGGAATTATAAGGATACGCCTCTTTATATTATAACATTTTATTTTGTAATATGTTATTTCTATTCTTAAACCTTTGTTAGAATTATTTTATTTATTTACTAGCTTTTGCCCGCGGCTTCGCTCACATGAAGCTATATTAAGAGTAAAAAAGGAAAAACCAACACTGATGATCTCTTCTTTGTATATTATCCATTACATAACGATGTTAGTAAGAACTTAGAAACTATGTTAGTACTTAATAACTAAAAGTGACTTAATCCTCTGGATAAGATTCCACACCAGAGGGCTATCTAACTTACAGGCTATCATATTTAAAATACTGTTGCTGCTCCCACGCAATCTATCTAAAAGTGAGGTTGTCTTTTTGCGCCATATGGCATCAAAACCATCTGTGCGCGCCTCCGCAAACATAGTTGATGCACTGCAGAAGCGTGGCAGACGCAACAGCGCCCTGTAGGCATTGTTAAACTGGATACGCAGAGAATTGTAAGCCCTTTGGGAAAATCGGAACCACAGGCTCGCTGAGTACAGCGATGTACAGAGCTTTGAATAAAGTTACTTTCACTGCATCAGTACATTGAGCAAACCTGCGGGCCAACATGTTTGCCCGGACTGACAATGCTCTGCGCTCCCTCTCCATGTCCACATCATCTCCAAGGTTTCCAGTAACCACATGTCTAAGATACTTGCACTGGTATACTCGATTAAGAGTAATACCATTGATTGGAAGTGGGGCACTTTGCACTCGCCTTGAAGACCATGCACTCCGATTTTTTTACATTATAATTCAAGCCATGAATGGCCGCGTACTTTTCACAAACGGCTAGCAGCTTGCGTAATGCGCAAATCGAGGGAGCCAGCAGCACCATATCGTCGGCATAGCTAAGGTTATTTACACAAACTCCATCTATGTAGCACCCTACGGGCATTTTACTGAGTTCCTCGATTAGTTCATTTACTAGTTTAAGAGTAAAGGCGAACTTAAGCCACCCTGCCTCACACCGCATCCCAGTCTATACATATGTATAGGTTTGTATAGGTACATCACAGAGGTCAAGCTGTTTCTCCGGATCCGGATTAATTGAGATAAGAATTTCAGATTCTCATTTAGGCCAAAAGACCAAACTAGGTTATGTACCGTTGTCAACAATTTGGTATCCTAAACTGTTCAATTTCTTCAATTGATTTTCAATTTAATCTCCAAAATATTGAGTTTATTATCCATTGGGGAAATTAGACAGTTTGTGTTAACTTGATGTGCTGATCTCTCAATTTGTAAATATATAACTAAATACTCTACCTGTTCATTAATTTACTCATTGCTTAGTGCCTTTTTGATATGAGCATCGACGAGCTAAATGTATGTAAGTATATATTTTAAAGTTAAATATAATAGCAAATAACTTAGTTACCCTCCAAGTGATCGATACTATACCTACACATTATAATTAGTTCTTCTTAAAAGTCAATATTGTTTCTTTATATACTTTCTCTTCTTATTAATTTTCCCAACAATAATCTTTTTATTACAACCTCGATTGTGTAAAATAATATAGGATCTCCTTTTAATACTGATTGCGTGCTGTTAGGTAAATTGTACTTTCTACCTACACTACATAATATTATTGCCTTACTGTATTGGAATTTCGGAATATGCACTTGTTTTTACTAGTCCAACTTGAAAAAAAAAAATCTGACAGGTCCATATTACTCTGTCGCGTCTGCTCGATATATGGCGGTCGGTCAGTCCCTTAGACTTTGTTACCTCCGGCGGTAGACATACACTATATTATGTTGCAATACTGTTACAAACGACACGTGTAAGTAATTGTTGTCTATAAACGGAAATCTTTGTATATTAAGAACTTTCTCCTCCTTAGAGTCATTTCTGTAAGAAAGAGATTTTTAAATGTCTGCTTACGTTATAAATCTGGGTGCCTTTAAACCACGAGTGAATCGGTTTCTTATAAGCAGGCGCGCTCCATCGTAGATTGCAGTGTCGCTTAACATTAGGCGACATCATAGTCAAGCGTAAGCCTAGGATTTTTTTTTTTATGGGATAGTGGGGCAAACGAGCAAACGCATCACCTGATGGTAAGCGATAACCGCCGCCCATGGACACCCGCAACACCAGAGGAGTCGCAAGTGCGTTGCCCGCCTTTAAAAGGATTTGGGCCTCCGGTAACCTCAACTCACTCGGCGAAACACAACGCAAGCGTTGTTTCACGCCGGTTTTCTGTGAGGCCGTGGTATCACTCCGGTCGAGCCGGCCCATTCGTGCCGAAGCATGGCTCTCCCACGAAAAAAGAAATGTTCGTACATAGTTTTACCTGACGCCGCCACAAAAGCTACTGCATTAATCTATTTGAAGGTGTTCTTGGGCTTTCTGTGAAATTCTCAATAGAATGTCGAGATTGTCAACTTATGCCCGATAGCAATAGGCTCTAATATCTGTTCTTTTTTAAATACCTAATGGAAATAAATATGTCATCTCATCCTCCGAGCGATTTCTCAACTATTTTGGTATCGGCTTCCAGTCTAACCAGGTGCAGTTGAATATCAACATTTTACACGATGCTACTGCATCAGACCTTCGTAACCCATTTCTGGGGAATACCGGTATTCGGAGGATAGACTAGTTGTCAGGCTTTTTTGGGCTCTTGACTACCACTAACAATCGTCATAGATGTTCGTATGACAACCGGGGCCGACGGCTTTACGTGCTCTCCGAGGCATGGTGGGGTCTCGATATAGTGGGGTTATAACTTAGCCACAAGCCCCTCTCCAATTATAAAAAAATATGAAAATATGTATACTGTGTCATTAATACACTCCCACAAAATTGTCCAAGAGTAGATCTACACCTGTGACAGTTTGAACTGTGAAAACTGTGTGATAAAGCCCTAATTGTATTGATTTGTTATCTTTTTGTGATTTTTTTTGTATTTTTCATGCTAAGATTATAAATTTATTTTAGTGAAGGAAAAATTCGACTCGCAGGCAGGACTCGCGGTGGCTTAGTGGTCATAGCGTCTGGTGTGTCAAACCAGAAGACACAGGTTCGAATCCTGCCTGCGAGTCGAATTTTTCCTTCACTAAAATAAATGTATTGATTTGTCTCTGCGTTTGAGGTAAAAAACACCTTATACTGATCGACTTCGTAATCCAAATGTTAGTTTAGTAGAAAAACAGGAGCGCTTCAATCAACGTCACCCCTGATTGATGGTGTTAATTAACTATAGACTTACTGATTTCTGACACTTACGCGAATATTAGACATTGAAATGAAACTACTTTTTACGGATTTTATCGCGGTATATTGATATTATTTAGTTCCCGACGTTTCGGATCCTTTACAGCATCCATGGTCACGGGCAGACTGAGGTGTTGGACGTCTTGATGTTAAAATTACTAACAGCTACCTTACATTTTTGTTAATTATTAGCGATCCGATTCACGCAGAACTATAGACTTATCAACTCATCTGTGTACACCAACAGAGATACCTTACCTACACAAAATCGTTTCCTGTAAAAAAAACAAGCGATTATTGTGAGAAAAATTTTGAATACGTGACATGTAGCCGACTTAAAGGAAGGGTTCCTCAATTCATCCGATACTAGCTTCTGCCCGCGAGTTCGTCCGCGTAGCGTGATGATATAATAGCCTATAGCCTTCCTCATTAAATGGGCTATCTAACACTGAAATAATGTTTCAAATCGGACCAGTAGTTCCTGAGATTAGCGCGTTCAAGCAAACAAACAAACTCTTCAGCTTTATATATTAGTAATAGCTTCCGCCCGCGACTTCGTACGCGTGGAATAGTTACTTAGTATTAGCGTGATGATATACTAGCCTATAGCCTTCCTCAATAAATGGGCTATCTAACACTGAAAGAATTTTTCAAATCGGACCAGTAGTTCCTGAGATTAGCGCGTTCAAGCAAACAAACAAATAAACTCTTCAGCTTGATAACTCTTCTTTCTCTCAGTATAGATAGATAAATAATATACCTACTTAGGTGTTTTATGGACATCCTTCAAATCGAGTAACAAGCTAGATTTTATAATGACCAATACTTAGGTAGGAAGCGGCGGTAGCCTAATTGCTAGGGACTTGCAATCATGTTGTTGGCAGTTCGAAACCCAGCCATTGCACTACCGACGTGAAGCCACTCGAAACACAAGCATTTAGCTTAGCACGAGGGGTTAACAAGCTATAGAAAGAAAAAAAAGACTAATAGGTACCATATTGCTTAATCTAAAACATCCTTAAAACAGCCCACTATCATCCATTTGCTATGAACTCCTGGTATTGTCCCGGCATTTAGTAACCCGAGCTTAGGCCAGGGGGGAACCGGATAGCACCTTTTACCGTTTGCAAACAGCTCAGGTGTTTGACTTTCTTCCGAGCTAATGTTACTGTTTGTTTTTATGGGATCCCAGTGTTTGCGACTTGTTTTGCTATGTTTGGATTATGGGAGATGTTTGGAGAACTTTTTTGTGTAACGTTACTCTTTATTTTATAGAGCGCAGTGGGTCAAAAACTACAAACGAGTATTCTTATCGTCGTGAAAGGAAAATTTCCTAAGTGATCCAGCATGTCCTAAATTAATAATTTATCTACACATCGATTTATTAAAAGAGTAAAGAGTAAAGTTCTCAAATTGATAAACATCCATTCTCCCTCTTAAATACTTAGGTACCTACATTGGTTCTAATAATTCAGATTTTCCATGCCTTAGGATGCCCTGTACCAAATCATCAAAGTCAAACGTGGATAAATATCACTTTAATAATAGTTTTAGTGTATTTTATACATATTTTACATAATTATATTCCTAACAGTTGTAGCCTTAATACCCTCTATAGTATAAAGGATCTATGGAGTGGTTTTATTTAAATGTCTAATATTTGCCAGATGTGTGTGAGATAACAAACAGTACCTGAGACGTCAAACAACTAAATACCTAGATACTCTTTGTGACATGTTGGCTGTTATGGACAATAGCATCACGGGTTTACCTAGGCTTAGTGAATAAAATAAACGCCATATAAAAATACGGGGATAAATACACCTAATGATCACCAAATTTAGTAAATTGATTACCAAAATGCTTACCAAAATAGATACCTAATTGGTTTAGGTTAGGTTAGAACTGTGACCACAACGCACGACCCCAGCGAAGCGAGCGAGTGCTGCCGAATTCTACCTATTATACCTACTTCGTTGGTTAATTTATTTCTATTTTAAATTTTACTCTAAAATGGGGATTTATTTTGGTGATCAGTTACTATTTTTGTCAATATAAAGTGATTTTTTGCCGTCACATTCGTAGATCTGGTGGTTAGTTAAACAAAGCCATACGTCACTAGAAACAAAAGAATCATGCTACATATTAATCCATTTACTTCATAATAAATCATAGCACACTCAATTGCTTTCCTATTACCTGCAATAATCCACCATTACGTTCACGTACGTGCTTTTCTTCCCGCACCTCTACTTAGCGGGAAATTGATGGGCAATCGGAACGAATTGCCGCCAAAACGCTCGCCGCCATCTTAGCTCTCCGATTGTTACGTTATTTTCAAATTATTGATGGAGTTTTATTGGCAACCCACTAAGCTTTACCTTTTTAGAAAAAAAATCGGTTCCTTTAAATGCTATATTAAACTAGAAGAAGAATCTATAATGTAATTTAAGATTATAAATGAAATAAAATGGGATAGGTACTCCTCATCTTATTTAATTTATAATCTTATATTAGTAGAATGCCACATTAGTCTAATGGTCCCTAGCATGAGTGCTGCGTTATGTTTTAGCCTAGATTCGATTCCCAGGTCGAGTAAAGTGTTATTGTTTTTTCTATGAAATACTCAGTAAAAGCTCGGCGTTTGTATTTGTGCCTGGTTAATAGCAATTGACACGCCCCTTATTAGGTAGTACATGGGTCTAAATGCTAGAAAAACAAAGAACATCAACTTTACATTTTGACTTATAAAAATACTTATCTCTGACAGAAATGAATACTGTTTAATTTCAGGTCAATTGCAATATAAGAAAATAACCAAATCATATGTTATAACTTCATTTCTCAACTGAGATCACGAGTAAACAAAACAAGCTAATGCGTAAAACCAAATTGAATCTTAACTTTAATTTCACTCCAATAATTGCTACACAATACAAAATATTATTATTAAAGTATTTTCTGCAAGTGACTGTTAATTTACCACTTTATATTAAACAGTATTGTACACAAATATGAACTTTACTCGGTTATCATAAGGGTGTTAACGGTAGTACAGGTATATAGTCCTGGTTGCTGGTGGAAATATCTTGAAGGTTTGTGACGTTTAATCTTGCGTGCGACGCGGCCGCCGCGCGTATCACTTGCCGGTCGTCAAATAATGATGGGAAAATATCGATAATTGATCCTAAGATATAATTTTCTGATTGGGCTCGGATCGTCTCTCAGACTGATTAGGCTTGTGCCCACAGAGAAGGCCTAGCGCGGCTTGACGTTATGGGAAAAAAAGTAAGAATAGCTTGTCTAATTCAACTACATTGCATACTTCTAAGGAAAAGTGTTTAGACAGTGTTTAAGTGTTTAGACAGTGTTTAATTTCGAACTCAAATAATTACAATGTAGCTACTGTTGTTTAATTTGACCGCAATTTTTTTAAGTATAAACCTAATAAATTTCTGCATAAATAAGTACAAGCTATTGTAACTATAAAAGTCTATAAAACACGAACTACCGACTAAATCCTATCGATAAATTCGCTTCCCATCACTAGCCCAAGCGTCTGCAGAAATTCAATTAACATTACCTCCAGTCGCGTGCACCTTTATTTCCGTTCGGAGTCACTTAGCCTCCCCCCTCCCTCCCTCACAGGGGGGCCTAAGACGCCAGTAATGAGGTCCAGCGATCGTTTAGTTTGGAGGTAATGGCTTACGTGAGCGACTGATACTGTTTCTCGTCACTAGTACTCACAGAATAGCCTCTAGATATGGCCCACTATGTATTTATAAGTACTTACGGTTGATAAGTGTGGATGGATATTGTTATGTGACCGGATAAGGGTTCTCTGTAGTTGTTGATAAGACTGTTTATCCATTAACATGGGAATAAAGTCACGTATTTAACTGGGTTGGTACAATTTCAGTAATTGTCCCCTTTTTCAAATTTTTCGAGTTGTAGAATTTTAGTATTATAATAAAATTCTTTTAATACTCTCTTTGGAACCTTAGCTGGCAGGTAGCTTGGGCCGATAGATAACTAATATTAAATGTATATTTTTAACTTTTGCGTGAATAAAATTAGGGATTAATAAATCCGATAATTTAAAATTAAGTTAATCTCACTATGAGATTATACTAGTAATTGGAATCCTATTTCTAGGTTAACAATATACTTTTAACATCAAAAAGAAACTTATTGAAACTATTTAGTCGTATTATTATTATTCTACCGTGGGAGAGCCATTCTTTGGCACGAATGGGCCGGCTTGTCCGGAGTGATACCACGGCCTCACAGAAAACCGGCGTGAAACGACACTTACGTTGTGTTTCACCGGGTGAGTGAGGATCCTGGAGGCCCAAACCATTTTAAAGGGCGGGTAAAGCACTTGAGACTTCTCTGGTGTTGTGGGTATCCATGGGCGACGGTAATCGCTTACCATCAAAAACATCTGCAGACAAAAAGACAAAATACGAAGGTAAGCAGAAATAACCTCTATTTGTTTTTTTTTCTTACACTACACAGAAAAGCTCGAAAGCTGAGTGACGTGGACGGATGAGCTGAAGATTATCAGCGCAGATAACAGACTCGTTCAGGGTATCTGATTGAAGGGGAAGGTGTGTCGGCCGAGACACGATTGTTTTTTTGTTTTTGGTAACGGTATTTAGGCTCTGAGGTATTTTTTGTTGGGAGTAAGAAAAGAGCATAAAAACATTGTAGGAGAAATTGACAGAAGTCTACAAAATTATTTACAAACTTACTCCAAGTAATCGAATTAGATTCCATCATTCACGTTGACGTGGGAGAGCCATGCTTAGTCACGAATGGGCCGGCTCGACCGGAGTGCTCGACCACGGCCTCACAGAAAACCGGCGTCAAACAACGCTTGCGTTGTGTTTCGCCGAGTGAATGAGGTTACCGGAGGCCCAAACCCTTTTAAAGGCGGGCAACGCACTTGTGACTCCTCTGGTGTTACAGGTGTCCATGGGCGGCGGTTATCACTTACCATCAGGTGATGCGTCTGCTCGTTTGCTCCCCTATTCCATAAAAAAAAAACCACACACTGTTACGTCGGTACTGGATAGTAGCTTTAGGTCCTAACTTGCTCCTAGGGTCAGGTCCTCCACCATAACCCTCGATCCTTTCGCATCCAGTCTGTGGTATTCAGTGGGTGTAGACGTATCTCTAATTAAGTCTGTCCATAGGCTACGGTAACTACTTACCATCAGGCGGGCCGTAAGCTTTATTGCCACCTCTCATTCTTACAGAATTATTTTATCAAGCTCAAAAGAATCGTAAGCACAATATTAGATTAATTATTTACTCAAATAAAGATATTATAGCCCAGTGTCTACCCAAAAACGTGAAATATACTATATATAACTCCTTGGTAAAATCGCACATAGAATACTTGATTGAAGTTTGGGGATCAGCTGCAAAAAGTAATTTAAAGCTATTACAAACCACACAAAATAAAGTTATAAAAACATTGTTCGGATATGATTACTTAACACCCACTGAAAAAGTTTACAAAGAAACTAGCCTCATGAATCTTACACAAATTTATACATATAATACCTGCATCTTGATTAGGAAAGTCTTGACAAAAGATATTCACTCTCAACTGATATTCACAAAAAGGATAGACTGCTATAAACGTCTGACTAGACAGGCTAATAATATTTGTCTACGACCACCTAGGACCAATTATGGAAAAAAGAGCATTCTCTATGAAGGTGCCCAAGCATATATTAGGTTGCCCAAAAGTATAAAAGACACTAAAACACTATTATCATTTAAAAAACTATTAAAAAACCATATTTTAAAGGATTTTTTATTAATAAAGGGGTCCTGAAAATATTGTAAACTAATAAAAAAAAAACTAATTAAAAAATATCCATACTACATTATATCCGCTGTAAAACCTATTAAATATAAAAATGATAACCACATACAAATTATATATATACATAATAAATAGGAAATGAGTGGACAATAGGTATGTTAAATAAATATATATAACATATTATGCTTGATAGGTACATGCTTAAGTATATATAAAACAGTCAATGTATAATAAACAATACACATTCTACATTAAACAACATTACAGAATTAACATAAAATTCGAACAAGACAATTTACGGCCACAGATCACTAAGTCATAGGCCTTAATAAACATGCATTGTTTCTGTGCGAATACTTTTTACTAAAAACACTGATACCTACAAGTTTTACTATATTTATCTACTTTTTCTACAACTACCCTACTAACTACGCTAATTGGTTAACATGTTTTTTGTAAATTATTGTATTTTTCTCTGTAAGTGATTAATGTAATCTTTTGAGAAAAATAAATATCTTTTACCGTATATTAATGAATAAAATAATATAAGTATAAAAACTGTTTTTTACTCGTATTAATCTTTGAAAATCAAATACTTTATTGCAAAACTAGTTACGTTTGAATATAAAGGATCAGGTAAACAATGTCTCACAATAAATAACATTATTCAAAGCGTTGGGTGCAGTCAATACATTTCGCTAGGAGTTAGTGATGTAACGTAAATAGCACAATAATTCATCGATATTCACGAGACGCCATGCGCCAGACTGCATAACTCAATGTTCCTACGGCCCGTATTGAAATATCGATAGATTTTATCGATAAAACTTACATTCAGCTTTGCGACAGGTGTTGCGTTTTATCATAAACACTACAGTCTTTTTAATTAAAAAAATCATTTCATCTATGCCTTAATAACCACAACTATTCGTAGATAACTCTTAAACATTAATCTACAGTTTAACTAAATTGAATAACTATTTAGTAATCTCCTAAAGGGCCTAATGGAGACTACATAATGTAGCATAAAGTCTTATTTTTATATTACATATAAACTTATCGTAGTCAACACTGCAATGCCATCAAGTGCCTGTTACCTCTTGCGAATTTGCTATTTTAATAATTGACCTCTAACTTTCTGTGTAAACTATTTTTGTGTTGCAGAAAAGGGCAATTCGCGCAATTTATAACCTTAGTTCTAGACATTCACTGAGGGATAAATTTAAAGAAATTGACATTATGACTGTCGCATCTCATTATATCTATGAAAACCTCATTTATGTAAAAAAGAATATTACACAATACTCTAGAAATTGCGATATTCATGATGTCAATACTAGAAACAAGAACAAGCTAATATTACCAATGACTAGGCTCCAAAAAGTCAGTAATTCATTTAAGTGTCAAAGTATTCGTTTCTACAACAAAATCCCAAGCCACATTCAAAATTTAAGCATCAACAAATTTAAATCTCATATTAAAAATAGACTATGCAAAAATGGTTTTTATAAAGTGATAGACTATTTGAACGATAAAAATGCTTGGGATTGAGCTGCTCTGATGAACCGGGCATTACTATGCTAGTCAGACACTGTGATATAATGACATTATTTTGATTATTGACATTATTTTGTATTGACATTATTTTGATCATTGACATTATTTTGATTATGTATAAAGTTTTTTTTTATTATTAGTGAATTGAATTTTGACATTTATGAATTTTATTAATATTTTGTTGCGACATTACAATTTATACTGACATTTATTTTGACATCTAAGTCTATTCTAGTCATTTTTCTTTTGTAAATGTGAGTACCATGTAGGCTTGATTTTATTATACCAGTTTTTATAGTCTGGAGGCTTTGAGAATTTCATACGACCTACACGAATGTCCTGCTGATCTGGTATTGTCGTGCGACGGGTCGTTGAGCTCCCTTAAATATGGTTGAGCTACACGATGACTGATGCATGCTTGCCGTCAGTTAGGACTGGTCTACTCAAAGCTGCTATGGTTCTTTCCTCAAAAGGCCATTTCAGACATTGCCCTGCATTGTCCCACTCACATTATTTGCATTATTTTATGTCTGGACTTTAAAAGAGACCATGATTCTCTGAGTTTGTTTCGGCGTTTCTTCTCAGAGGTCGTCAGTTAGGAAATGCCGAAGCCATCTAGCTATAAAAAAAAACAAAACATTGACTTGTAAAAGTGTCTCTAATGATCTACTTACAGAAATAAATATCATTTCATTTCATTTCATTTCATTTCATTTCTGTTACCTTTTTATAATCGATAATATTACGTTACCACCTATTTCCTTCTCTCATAAATAAAGTATCGATACGTGCCGATATGGCGCACCTCTATCGACGTGCGGGTAACAAATGTTATAGATCGGTGGACCGGGCCGCACGCGGGATGTCTCTAAACACACAATTTCACTCTTATTTCACAAACTAATGTCCCGAGGCGCGACACATTTTTACTGTTCACTTCTAACATACCATCACGCTAGTATTCCCCGAAGGGTTATGCAGAGGCGTACTAAATGTACACCCACAGTTCGCCAGTATTATTAGGTCCAATGTAATAGGGGGACGGTCACACACAAATCCCAAACTACGTGCTGCTACTGACAATTACACAAAAAAATATCAATTTGCTTGACCTGGGAATCGAACCCAAGAACTCCAGCGTAGTAGTGGCGTTCATGGCCACTAGGTTAATTAGGCAGAGTAAAGATATGTATAAGTGGTGCATGTGAAAGACGAGACATACTAAGTTTGTATAACTTGTTTAGTGGCTAATCAAAAATTCTAAGTAATTTGGGTTTTCTATGAAATTCTCAGTAATAGTTCAGTTTGGATTTGTGCCAGGTTAATGGCCATAGGCTCGCCTCCTTACATGGAACCTCTACACGAACCGAACGATGGTGTACTATGTACATCATTAGTTTACCTGTGTTTTATGTACTAATGTAGGAAGGGTTAGGTAGGTATAGTGTGCACATTAACCCCTTTGGGAAATAGAGGCGTAAGCGTAAAGGCCTAATTTAAATTATCCAAATTATTGCAAACAGTGATGATCTCTTCTTTGTATGGGTCTCTATACGTTAGAGAGTTCAAGCTGTATCTCAGGTTCTGTTTAATTACTTGAGATAAAAAGTATACCAGTTTTTAAGGAGCACATACTTTCTAACAGTGATAACAAAATTAAAATCTATTCAGTAGTTTTTGCTTCAACCTGTAACAAACAGATTCGGAAACATTTATATACCCTAAAACCCACTTGTTTTCTTTAATATCTTCAATGTACAAACACAGCTTTTTACAATTTTATAATAGAAGAGATTTACATAAATGAACCGGTCTTATAAAAAATAGACTTGAAGTGACTGAAATGAACTAAAAGAATGAATGAACGAATGAAAAGACGTCCCTCCACTGGCGGGTCTTATTTTTTACTCGCGATGATAAATCAGTATAATGAAACACCTTAATCTCTCCGGAATCTCATTGCAGAAAGACGAGATATTGCAGTATTAATTACTTGAGTAAAGGGTACACCAGACAAGCGATAACAATCGCACGTTTCTTCAGCATTTTTGTTATAACATTTAGCATCTTTATAATTTACTTAATTACGTTTTATTTCATTTAAGATATTTCTTAAAGTAGTATCAATATAATGCGATAAAATCCGTAAAAAATAGTTTCATTTCAAAGAATTCTTAATTTTCTTTCTCATTTATTTTCCAGTGCGGTTTCCTCTTTCTCTTTCTAACCCTTTATCTTGTGAGATATCCGATAAAACTATGTATATATACAACATTTTCTATATTAGAATTAATACCATCACCAAGCCTAGGTGATAAAATTATTTCAAAGATAAACAAAAAAACGATAACTTAAAGCTTATAAAGATTATAAACTATTTCTCAAGCAAATAGTTTGACAGCTTAAGTAAAATTGAATTAGCTGAGGTAAATTCTCCGTAATCACGAAAATTCAATAACTCCTCACATACATGCGTTAACGCTTCAAAAAAAAAAACGCGACCACAACGCACTCTCTCGTCTACATAAGCCCTAACCCATTCGCCTCAGTTTTGGTCGCGGCAGCAGATTTCTGAACGTAGTCAGACTGCTCTTAATTAATTGGCTTGCATTCGTTTGCATGAATTACCCAGGTACAAACGCACCCCTTTCAGCTATTTTTACCACCCCTTTTTGGACCCTATTGCTCAAAGAGCTGTAGTTGTTGATAGAGAGGAATTTTTGATGAACAAAATGGCGCTTAAAAAATAAATTAGGACATTATTTATTTAACAAAATTAGAATCTTTACATTTACGTTGCATTAGTCTCAATTTTGTATTAATTTCAAAATAGGTGAGGTGCGCTCTAGGATTGGAAGATTTTGGTTCTGAAAAAAGTTATTGTGTCATATACTAAAAAAATCTTTCTTTATTTTTTTCTATTTACCCAATATTGAGCATCCTTTTCAAAATATATAGACCTATAATATCCTTGACTACCTCATTAGCCAAGTGGTCCTGAGTGCGACTACTACGCTAGAGGTCCTGGGTTCGATTCCCAGGTCGAGCAAAGTGTTATTGGGTTTTTCTATGAAATTCCCAGTAGCAGCTCGGAGTTAGGAATTTGTGCCCGGTTAATGGCAATAGGCTCGCCCCCTATTACATGGGACCTAAACATACCGGCGAACTGTGGGTGTACATTAGTACGCCTCTGCCTAACCCTTCTGGGAATACAGGCGTGATGGTATGTTATGTTATGTTTATGTTATAATATCCTTAAAAAATTAAAGGCTATATATGGCTATATATAAATGAAAAAAGTACGGAGCAGCAAATCAGTACACATGTACACATGGCATAATTTTCTTACATGCAGTGGGTTTCGAAGCTTATCTTCGGTAAGAAACACGAATGTCAATCGTACAACATTTCCATGATCATTATTCCTTTTTCTTGTCTATTCCAAATAAAACACACTTTCTTTTCTATCGTGTGTTCATATGCTATCACAAAAGCAACTTCTTAATTTTAAAACGAAATACAACACAGTTCCCACACTCCATAGTCTTATTCAATAAGGCTCCATTCAAAAAACTTTTAAATCCTAACCAAATAGGTAAACTTTCACATTTTCACATGAAACTCACGCAGTGCAACACAAATTGATGGTTAACAAAAAAATTGCACAGAAGTTTCACTCGAATGAAGAGAAAAAACTGTGTTACTCCTTCAATATGTGGGGCTGCCAATTTTTTTTTTTTTCAAATGACTTCGAAAACGAGGAGGTTCTCAATTCGTTTGTATTTATTTTTTGTATGATTGTTATTTATTTAAAACCGCCAATATAATAACGATGACGACGAAGATTGAAAATTGCAGTGTACAACAATTACGCAAATGTCGCTTAACAAATTATTGAGCCACGTCGTAGACAAGAAGCTGACCTCGCATCAGAATGAGGATTAGGAGGTTAGGAGGATAGTGTCCACAAAATTTATCTTTAAACGTGGGAGAGCCATGCTTCGGCACGAATGGGCTGGTTCGACCGGAGTGATACCACGGCCTCACAGAAATCCGGCGTGAAACAATGCTTGCGTTGTGTTTAAGTTAGAAATTTCCAATTCCATTCGGATCAGCTGAAGGACAAGATAAACATTTATGGATAGAGAGAGCTAGAAACGTGCAAAAATAAAAAATGTTACAAATGGAAGGATGTATATCCTGGATAATAATTAATTTCTTATCTAGAGGTTCGTAGTGAATCTTCTTTCCTTTAACTTTATTCTGTGCCCGAAGCCGCCGCAAGTCGCCGCCGCATCGCACCGGATCAGGTGGACCGGATTATTCCGGTTCGGTGCGGTTCAAAGCGGATCAAACACGATTTTAGACTTACGGTAAGGTTCCCAGGCTTAACCGAAGGTGGATAATGGGCGTCTGTTAAAATGTGATCCAGGTTGGGAGTAATTATGGTTATATAGTCGTGTTTACTAGAAGCCTATACCAGAATCCAGGGCCATAAAATATTCCATTCTGGATGCGTGAAATAATTTGTTATGATTATACTACACGTGTAGAAATATCAAGTGTGCCATGAAATAATTTAAACGTCACTTATCTCATGAATGAGATAATGCGATGATGAAATTATAGCAAATTCCTGGATATTTATTGCATTAGCCTAGGCGTCATTAGCCTAGTATTCCTAAGCGCGACTGCTACACTAGAGGTTCTGGGTTCGATTCGCAGGTCGAGTATAGTGTTATTGGGTTTTTCCATGAAATTTCCAGTAGCAGAGTCTGAGTCTGGAATGTTTGCCCGGTAGGCTCGCCCCCTACTACATACACCATTAGAGGCATCCTAATGCCTCTGCCTAACCTTTCGGGTAATACAGGCGTGATGGTATGTTATCTTATGAAAATTATTTTCTCCATTAGTTGACTGTCCTGCACACTGTACCTATGTATATGTAGATGTGGTGACCCCAGTGAAGATCATTTGTCAGCGGTGGGCGGCTGTCAGAAGTTGCCAAACTTTCTCGTGCCCGCCCAAGTTTCAATCAACACCTGTTTGGTAAAAATTGTCTCTTGTATTTTTATAATGCTTAGTATGCGTAATAACATATAAAGTTTACGCTGAGCATTCTGCATTGGCGCTTAATTTGATATAATTACTAAATTATTATAAAGTATGCGAAAAAAATAGGATTTCTAGATTATGCTTGTTTAACTGCATCTTTAAGTCTAATGGTTGCAAGCAATGATAATAAAAGTGAGATTCTGTGTTCGATTCTCAGATTGATCAGTGTTATATATTTTTTTTTTATTTATTAACATAAAATACCATCACGCCTGTATTCCCGGAAGGGTTAGGCAGAGGCGTACTAATGTACACCCACAGTTCGCCGGTATGTTTAGGTCCCATGTAATAGGGGGCGAGCCTATTGCCATAAACCGGGCACAAATTCCTAACTGCGAGCTGCTACTGGGAATTTCATAGAAAAACCCAATTACACTTTGCTCAACCTGGGAATCGAACCCAGGACCTCTAGCGTAGCAGTCACGCTCAGGACCAGTTGGCTAATGAGGCAGTTTTTAATTTATTAAAGCTTTTAATTTCTTATTAGCCATCTTTTTGTATTATTTCGGATTTCCCGTCCTAAGATTATAGTTAATTTAGTGAATGCAAAATTCAACTGCGGGCAGTATTCGAACCTGCGCCTTCTAGTTCAATACACCAGACGCTATGACCAGAGAATCTCGCCTACCAGGTCGAAATTTGCGTTCACATTCTGAATATAGGCTAGTATTCTATTATCTGTGATATAGGTAAATCTTAAAGGTGACGTCAGTGACATCTATTGAAAAGCCAGTCAAATATTTCCTTCATTAACTAACTCCTTACTAGCCACTTGGAGTGTAAGTAGGCTCGCTTCCTATTACTCGCTAATATTCTGCAGATATCTCCTTCACTAACCATAAGTATAGCATCCTGCGTAGGTAAGTTTCATCTACAGGGCGCGGGGGCTGTCATAAGTTACAGAACTTGGCACAAGTTGTCGGCCAAGTTTCGATTAATACCTGTACCCGTCGTGAGAGTGTTCCCCAATATTTGCACTTTGACTATGAAATACATAGTAGTGTTGTGACGGTACTGTGTATTTAGTTTTTGCGGTACTAGCCAAAAAGGCAGTTATAATAAATTGGTAAAATTATATATTCAACCGCACACATTATAGTACGTGTGGGTGTTGTATATAGTTTTACCTGTTTTACTGAACTAGATTCTTTCAGTTGCTACGTGGCCAATTTCATTCGTACACTATATCATCAGACTTCACACATTTTTATCGCCTGTGAGAATTTAGCCCGGCCTATATATGCAAATGCATGTTATATCTATAAATATAGGTATATAAAATAGCTACTATTATAAAATTATAAAAAAGCTGTCTCTGTACATTGAAGATATTTAAAAAAAACAAGTGGTTAGGGTATATAAACGTGCTTGTCACGGTCGTGGTGCATGTCACTGATCCCATGACCGTGGCTGCAGGGCAAAAGAAGGCAACTACGGTTTTTAGTCGGTACGAGTCCGACATACCCCGCCGCTCCCCAAGCGGTGGACGATCCATGAGGATTTTCCGTAGTTTAAAAAAAAAATGGTATATAAACGTCTCCGAACCCAAATTTTTAAAATTCTTGTCTGTTTGTCTGTATGTTACGGGTTGGCGCAAAATCTACTGAATAGATTTTAATATTGTTATCACTCTTAGAAAGTATGTGCTTCAACTTAAAAACTGGTGAACTTTTTATCTCAATTAATTGAACGGATCCCGAGATACAGCTTGACCTCTCTGATGTATACTCCATATAAAGAAGAGCGTGAACGAAGGCGCGGGCAGAGGCTAGTTTATTTTATAAAAACATATTTTTCTTTAGTAACTGCGTCGACCGGGCACTTTGACAAAGCAATCGTTGCTTTTTCTACTTAGCATAAACATCCCCAGTAAAAAAACATTTTTGGAATTGCAAACAATAACCCACAAGTTAGAGCATAAATTATACATGAAAGCAAATGTTTTGAAGTGTCTCTTCCTCAAATATGCGAAGGTAATGATGTTACCAAAGTTCCCGAGAGCCGAGACCCCGGGACTTTACAAATTGAAATTATTTTTTCATTAAAATTCCCAACTTGAAAGTTTTCAGGTGGAACTTTCTTGAGTGGGCAATTCACGGCGCACTTTCAGTTAAATGATTCTTTTCAACTTTAAATAGAAGTCTAGGTGGATATTAGGTAAGTTTTTCGAGGGATTGTAGTTAATGACTAGTATTTAATTTCTTCACGTTTGAAAATAAAGTTAATTTATTTGGTTTAAGATAACTAACATATATATATATTTACATATCATACAATTTTACGCTTGGGAAATATAACTTTGATATAGCGACGAGTAGATACATATTAAGTAACATTGAACACTTACCAACAAATTGTACACTAATATATCATCAAATCAAACGACAAGCGTATCGCATCGCGACGCGAGATCACGGGACAGTCCCGCGGTCCGGGATCACCTTAATCCCGCAGGTGAGTCCGGATTACGGGATCACGACGAAGCCCGCCCCTATCTATCTTGATGATGTATTATAGTGTCGAGTTCTATCGACAGATGTCGTTGTTAGTTTGCAATGCAAGTTTTATGCGGAAATATTACTTATTTTTATTAGTGATGTCAATCGCTAATGGGCAAGTGAGTTATCAGTTAGTCAAATATTTTGTTGATTATTTTGCATATTATATATGCTAATATTATAAAGTTATTTTATCAACATACTTAGATAGAATAAAGAACTAACCGTAATGTGAGTCATGTCAGTTGAGAAACAAAGTAAACTTGCTTTTCAATAGATTATCTACAGTTACCTACCTTTAAGATGTAAATTCAGAATGTGACGGCAAATTTCGACCCGGCAGGTGGAACACGCGGTGGCTTAGTGGTCATAGCGTCTGGTGTATCTAACCAGAAGACGCAGGTTCCAATCCTGCCCATAGTCGAATCTTTCCTTCACTAAAATAGTTAGACAAAGTCAACATTTTCTATTTCAACCTATATTTTAAAAGTCGGTAAGAAACTACATAAATATGTACATATATTATGATTACAATATTAAGTATGCTTCACAACTTTGTTTTCAATAATTGCTAAATAGTGTAGCATTAGGTATGACAATGCATGGCTATACTATTCCGTTATCGTATCTCTTAATTATCTGCACAATACCTAAATCCCTACCGCGTAACAATAAATAAAACACCGTTAATTACCCAACAACGTTTACAAAGAAAATTAGGGTTTACTTCTCCATTCTTGTTTCGCTCAAGAATTTTAAAGTTGAGTCTCCGCGCGCCGGGACAAACAAGCCGGGAATACCGGGACAAATAAAATTAATTACTTATTCCCAACACTACCTGGGTAACGAGGGGAGGTTCGCTGCAGCTCTTGCTGCTTTACTTGCTTCAATAACGTGACAGTTTTAATGAAAAATCTATATACTAATATATAAAGCTGAAGAGTTTGTTTGTTTGTTTACTTGAACGAGCTAATCTCAGGAACGACTGGTCCGATTTGAAAAATTCTTTCAGTGTTAGATAGCCCATTTATTGAGGAAGGCTATAGGCGAATATATCATCACGCTACGCGTACGAAGTCGCGGGCAGAAGCTAGTATGTTATAATTCAGTTTACTAATATAATGTCCACAGCCTGAAGTAGGGACTGAATAAATTGACCGACTTGGTATTACATGGATCTCACAACTTTTTACGATAGAAAAACTGAGTTGTGAGACTTGGTATTTTTTTACAAGTTTGTTTTTGATGGCATCAAATTTCTGTCATAATTAAATAACTGCTTACTTACTTATACACTACTTATATTTTATACACTATCAAAACTCAAAAATTCTATGAGACCCGGTAATCAATGCTTGCTCTGATGGCTTCTTCCCGTCAACGAGGTAGTTAGCAGAAATAGTTTTTTCCAGCTCTTGTTTGTTTTGCAATGGTACTATAGGTATTTAACACTTGCATCACAAGAGATATTCTAGTACAATTAATGAACAGGGTTATTTAAAAACATATATATTTATGTTGTAAATGTGTATGTAATGTACCTATCTACTTTCTTCAAATGGCCATTTTAGACATTGCCTTGCATCGTAGGTAACTCACATAAATATATTTGCTACTAAGTACTTTTTACAAAAAGGTCAGGTGCGTAGTACTCGCAACCGGCGCGTATGTATGAGAAGATGTATGAATGTCGCAGAAGCAAAAGAGGCATGCAAGAATCGTAGCAAGTGGCAGTCTATAGTTTCTCCTTAACCTACCCATGTGGGAGAATGGCGTGAGTGTATGTATGTACTAAGTACTATCTGGACTTTAAAAGAGACCATGATTCTCTGAGTTTGTTTCGGCGTTTCTTCTCAGAGGTCGTCAGATAGGAAATGCCGGTGCCATCTAGTTAAAAAAATATATAAAACACATTAACTTGTAAAAGTGTCCTTAAAAGATCTATTTACAATAATAATCATCATTCATTCATTTATTCATACAAATATTTGCTGATGAATTACGAATCCTTTACAGCAAAGCACATCTCAATCGGTCAAACCTTTATGGAGATAAGTGGTAACATTTGTTTGAGAACACAAACCAACAAAAAAACAACCTCTCACGCTAAACGCATACACCGTTTCTGTTCTGTCGTGGGTAAAACATACCGTCAATTAAAAACAAAGAAAAGTCAATCGATATAAACCACTTAGACGGTTTACCTTGTCCGGATCCCACTGACCAATATTCGTAGACATTTGTACCCGTCGCAGGCCTACCCGGGTATTACTCTCCCGGATAATCCGGGACCACTATTAACCGCTTCGCAGGGAACCCCAGGGATGTAATGGGGTTTGTCGAAGAAACTGACTGCCCCATACGGTAAGTGAAGATGGATTATGGTATTGTTTTGAGAGATTTGATTCGAGATTTTTATAAGTAGGTACTGATTCCGGAACTTAATGAAATTGGTACATAAACAGGGTTAAAATTCAATATCAATGAAGATATTAAGGTGATTAAGGTCAAACCCAATGTGCATTATAAACATTTATTTTGGAATTTTGGAAAAATGCTAATTTCTAAAATATTGCGGATTTTAGGTCCACTGTGTGCGTTAACAAACTTATGAATTAATGTGTGCTATCTAGGTTAGGTTATTGCGTTCCACGCGTTCTGTAATTTATAATTAAAAAGGACCGATAATTTGACCGCTGATTTAAAAATAAATTTGTATACTGAAAACTCAATAAATAGCTTTTGTATTAAATATATGTCTAAGTAAATTAAAGAGAAATGGTATATCTGTCCATCATTAATTAAATAATTATCTCTTAACACAATGTTTTTTTTGAATTCGAACAGGCAAGAGTATATTTTTCCTTATAAACATACCAATAACATAATGTAAACCACATACAAGCATGCCTTAATGCACTCACAATATTAATTTCACCCAAATCCGTCCCTTTGTGACAAAGAAAAATTGTAACGAATTGAGTGGGACCCTAGAACAACCTGCGTGGAAAACCTTTTGGTATACACCAACTATTTTATATCTTATGCATAAGCGAAATAAGGTTGCAATTGCTTCGTAATGTAATTAGTTTACCTTGGTATGATCATTTATAAGCGAATAGCGATTTAATATAGTATGCTGAGGACAGCTTGATAAGCTTCTTTATTTTTAAACTGAATTGCCAACTTCAGTGATCTGATTCGTCATTATTCTATCACTTTATTAACTTACTAATTAAAATTAATAACTTATTAATTTTTACATACTTATATTCTTAGATTTTTGTCATGAGCCCGTCGAGGTAACAACATAAGCAGTCATTGAATATTAAAAAAATACGAGAAATGTCGCTGATGTTAACAGCAATACATGCTTCAAGCTCAGCAGGTGTGCTTGCAGCCACTGATCAATCAAACAGTTCAATATTAATAGTTCAAATGCTCAAGTGAGCTTGCTGTAGTAGTTATTGGTTTAATACCTGCACAACACAATATTTTGTGCAGGTTTGTGCATTTGTTTCATGTATAATAACACGAAACAAATGTATAAATTTGAGTCCTTCCGGGCTGCGTGTTTGATAAATTGAAAAAAAAAACAATAGATTTTACACTTAAGGCCGCTTACCGCTCTTAACTTGTCCCCACTAAAGGTATAAGCAAGGTAAGTCAGTCAAGATGGCTGTCATTAATAGGAGCCTGCAAGAGTAATGGCGGCCGGCCCCTGTAAACGTACAATAATGCGCTTGTTAGCTTCCAATGGAGTGATCCATTCGTTTTGTTATTATACATTAATTCTACGACAGGAAGAAATAAAAATATTTGAAAAAGAAATCTTGATTTCTGATAATTACGAGAGAGAATATCTATTAGAAATGTCTAACATTTTTTATCGAAGAAAAAAGGTTGTTTTTGCGTTATACATATTTTAATCTTATTTCAATGGAAATAAGTCGACATTGTATGAGTGTACTCGTAAGTATGTATTTACAAAAAAAAAGTTTATATGTATTATATCCATTCTGGTTTCTGACACTTACGCGAATATTAGACATTGAAATAAAACTATTTTTTACGGATTTTATCGCGTTGTATTAATTTTATTTAATTCCTGACATTTCGGATCCTTTACAACATCCATGGCCACGGGTAGACTGAGGTGCTGGACGTCTTAATGTTAAAGGTAGCTCTTAGTAATTTTAAATTAATACAACGCGATAAAATCCGTAAAAATTAGTCATATTTCAATATTATATCCATTGTAACGACGTGACGACCTCTGTGGTTTAGTGGTTCGAGTACCGGACTGCTGACCATGAGGTCGTGGATTCGATTCCCACAGAACACAAATATTTATGTGATGAATATAAGTGTTTGTGTTCGTCTGGGTGTTTCTAATGTATTATAAGTATGTATTTACAAAAAAAAAGTATATAATTATTATATCCATTGTCTAGTACCCATAGAACAAGCTCTGCTTAGTTTGGGACTAGATAGTGCTGTGTAAAATGTCGCAGCATATTTATTATTAATTATTGAAACGACGGGATGATATAATATAATAATATTATGAATGTGACGCGAAAAGGAAATCTTGATACTATTTTCATCGAACTTTTAGAAAAAAAAAACGTAAGTACCTATACAATTTCAAACGTAGTCCACACCTCGTCGATGAAATTGAAAGGATCTCTTTAATATAATATAAAAAAATATGTTTGGAAGGTGTTTTTAATCTCACTAATTAAGTATTAATTTTTTTGTTCATCTCAAATGATATTTTGAAGCTCGTTTTATATCGCTATCAATAGCTTTGTATGAATAAATACATACATTCAAAGCGACGTCCGTGAAAGACATTTATAAATGCCTGACTTTCCGAAGTTTTGTCTCATTATTTATCCCATACTGAGTTCGAATAACCTAGATTTTATTTTTCTTTTACATAATATGTTATTTTGTTTTGTATTTCTTCAAAATTAATTTAAATATGTAACTTGTAATATTTTAGGTCGTAACCTAAACAATAGTACCCAACCCAAAATTTGCGCGAAAATGTAAAATTAAAGACATTAGCCATAAAACACGGTTAATGTGCACAATGCAAATGTGGTGGTAACAATAATATCCGGGCAAAGTGTAGAACGGCACATAAATATGTGACGCGCCTTCCTGTCGCACTGGTTTAGCTAAATTTTATGTCCAAGTTGTTTAGAATCGTGTAAATTTATGTTAATACACCATCGTTTTAAACAATTTAGAGACTATTCTGTGTGATGAGCTACGGTAATTGAATGCACTATTTATTGTAATGCTTCCACGTGACAACTATTTGTAGCTAGATAATTGTGACAATCATACTAACGGATAGCGATCTAGGCCACAATATATCAAGAACATTACACACAGACACGGTTAAACTACAGAATAAACTTGTTACTGTAATAACTTCTGCCTTTTTTATGAGATATGGATCTTAGGCGATTCATCTGCTCGTTTACCCCCCAACGAGCAGACGGATCGCCTAATAGTAAGCGATTACCGTCGCCCATGGACACCTGCAACACCAGAGGAGTCGCAAGTACGTTGCCGGCCTTTTAAAAGGGTTTGGACATGCACGGGTCTCCCATAGTAAAAGCTTATTGTTATGCCTTTACAGTTTCAAGTACCTAAATGATCCAAAATCGAAAAAGTTTAGTTTATATAAATATAACTTTTGGCATTTCTTTGTCGCATTTATATTCCTAGACTAGCTTCCGCCCGCGACTTCGTTCGCGTGGAATATTTACTTATAGTCTTAGCGTGATGATATATAGCCTATATCCTTCCTCAATAAATGGGCTATCTAACACTGAACCAAT
Organism: Acronicta leporina; assembly: GCA_947256265.1. Lineage (NCBI taxonomy): Eukaryota > Metazoa > Arthropoda > Insecta > Lepidoptera > Noctuidae > Acronicta > Acronicta leporina. The sequence goes on along the minus strand of OX366520.1, from coordinate 15,686,343 downwards.
TTTTCAAATTGGACTACTTAGTAGTTCCTAGATTAGCGCGTTCAAGTAAACAAACAAACAAACTCTTCAGCTTTATATATTAGTATAGATACGAGGAAAACATTTTTCAAATTTGATTCTTCGTTTAGTCGTAAAATTAAGTTATCATGCTATATGTATAGTTTGGTTAGGTTAGGTTATGTGTTAATTTTGTTTCGTGCCAGTGATGGACTTTATTATAGTGTAATTATCCACCCTGATGAGATGCTCTTATATAAAATTGGTTGGAATATAACCACAGACTCTAAAGATACGCCTATGTTCTTAAAAAAATAATTAGTGTTACAAGTTATTCCTTGGATTGGAAAACTGGGAGAGCCATGCTTCGGCTCGAATGGGCCGGCTCGACCGCAATAATACCACGGCCTCACAGAAAACCGGCGTGAAAACAACACGGTTATAAGTTTAACATCTTGTTCGATAGATGGCCTTGGAATCGAATTAGAAGTCGCTACGGTTTCGTTCACACGAACATCTACATCAATATATTTGAATGTTTATGTTTATGATTAATTTTTGTAATGGTTGGACGCCTTGCGTCCAACCTTCTATGAATTTTATTAAACCTTGTTATCTTAAGATTTATAGACTGACTTGGGGCTGCCAGATGTACGATTTTAATCGTACTCATACGATATTTTTGCGTTTTTACTCATGTACGATCGCTAGACCAAGATCGTACGGATAATCTACTATTTTTATATACCTGGCAACATTTCATAATGAAAATAACCTCATCCACTGGTAAGCGTATTGTATTGCACGGAAATCCCAACTATCTACCGCGTGCCTAATTCTATTACTCGAGTTTTGGGGCGACATCAAAAAACATTTGATAATTGAAAACATTGGCTTAATTTACTTTATATTTATTGTGTTATTGCTTCATTCTAGTGCAGATCGTGAATCAAAACAAAACTTAGAATTTAGATTAGATTTTTTTGTTGTTCGCGTACGATCACACCTTTTTTGCACCTGGCAGCCCTGGACTGACTTCAAAAGAGGAGAGTCTCTAATTGTTTAGTATGCATACTTCACGTGTGAGAGCCATGCTTCGGCACGAATGGGCCTGCTCGACCGGAGTGACACCACGGCCTCTCAGAAAACCGGTGTAAAACAGTACTTGCGTTGTGTTTCGCCGAGTGAGTGAGGTTACCGGGGGCCCAAACCTTTTTAAAAGGTGGGCAACGCACTTGTGACTCCTCTGGTGTTGCGGGTGTTTATGGGCGGCGGTTATCGCTTACTATCAGGTGATCCGTCTGTTCGTTTGAACCCCTATCCCATCGTATTTGGTCACACTCGTATCAAATCACTAAAGTCCGCCCCTGTTCGATCAATCGATTGACAATGAGGCGCGATGTAGGCAGTACGCTCAAGCCTGTACCTTTGTTTCATTTCCTGATTCCAACGGATTTTTTCACATTCTAAGTCGATTGCTCCGATAGAGTGGAGGAGGCTTCAACAAAATAATATTAGTTCTTGTTAGTCAAAGAACAAAACTTATTTATCGATTCCAACAGATTTATATAAATATACCAGCCTCTGCCCGCGGCTTCGCTCACTTGAAGCTCAATAACCAACAATGATGAACTCTTCTTTGTATGGGTGTCTATACATTAGAGAGGTCAAGTTGTATCTCAAGTTCCGTTTAATTATTTGAGATAAAAAGTACACCAGTTCTTAAGTTCGAGCACATACTTTCTAACAGTGGTTTTTGTGCCAACCCGTAACAAACTGACAAACGACAAGAATTTCAAAATCACATTTTTGGATCGTTTATATACCTGACCCACTTTTTTTTTTTTTTATATCTTCAATGTACAGACACAGCTTTTTTACAATTTTATAATAGTTAGTAGGGATTACTTATTGAATAGCTTGTTTTATAGTTGAAATGTGATAACCTAAATTTGGTGCGCTCGGTACGATCTCTGTGGTTTAGTGGTTCGAGTACCGGACTGCTGACCACGAGGTCGTGGGTTTGATCCACTGCACACAAATATTTATGTGATGAATGTAAGTGTTTGTGTTCGTATGGGTGTTTCTTATGTAGGTATTGTATGTATGAATTTACAAAAAATAAGTAAGTATATAAGTATTATGTCCATTGTCTAGTTCCCATAGTACAAGCTCTGCTTAGTTTATGACTAGATGGTGCTGTGTGAAATGCAGAATGTTTATTTACCGCTTATAATGAAGCCACATATTTTATAAAAGTACTCTTGAGACTAGTTGGGGCTTATTTTAGTAAAATAAAAAAATCAAGTTCAAGTTCAAGTTCTTTATTTGCATTCATGTGTTACAAATATGTGAATACAGAATAAATACAGAATCGAGTGCGGGTAGGATTCGAATCTGCGTCTCTGGCTCACGACACCAGACGATATGAGCAACTAAGACATCGCGAGTATACCGACGACCTACTCACTAGGTCGAAATTTACCTTCATATTCTGAATTTACGTCTTAAAGATGACGTCGGTGACAACCATGAAAAGCTAGCTACTTCCGATATTACTTACGTTGCAGTTAGTTCGATGAAGTACAATGCCACCTTACATATTAAGTATCTTTATTTTTCATTTTAAAGTAAAAAGCTAAGTTAAAGTTCGGGCTTATTACAAAACTACACTACACTATTACTTTAAATATTGGCGTGATTTTCCCCAATTTTCCCCGAAGGGTTAGGCAGAGGCGTACTAATGTACACCCACAGTTCGCCGGTATGTTTATGTCCCATGTAATAGGGGCGAGCCTATTGCCATTAACCGGGCACAAATTACAAACTCTGAGCTGCCACTGGGAATTTCATAGAAAAACCCAATTACACTTTGCTCGACCTGGGAATCGAACCCAGGACCTCTAGCGTAGCAGTAGCGCTCAGGACCACTTGGCTAATGAGGCAGTCAAATATATACATAGGTATTTACCATCAGTAAAGTTGACTAAATTAGAGAACGTTCACGTCAGCTATCTCCTGACTGGTAAGCATTTGACTATCATCATCATCATCATCATCAGCCCATACTAGTCCACTGCTGGACGTAGGCCTCCCCCAATGTGCGCCATTTCACCCTGTCTTCGGCTTGTCGCATCGCATTTGACTATAGTGGGCTATAATTTATTAAACACATGAAAAATGGTTCTTATTTAGGTTTTAAGGGGACGCGTGGGCTGCACGAGTTTTGTTAGGAAAAGGCTGGGAGAAAGAATCTTCCTAATACAATACATGTAAATTAATCGAAGCCGTCTCCTTACTAGCTCTCAGTCACGTTATTAGGTATGAGCGTTCGAAGCTGAGCTGCGGATTTCAATAAAGCGCAACCTTTTGTTACGTGTGCTACCAATATTTGAACCAATATTTGAACCGGGCCCGCGCAGCGATATTAAAAGATTCATTTCACAATGAGTTCGGAGTCATCTTTTGATGACCGGCCTAGGCAAGGTTGAATGGAGAACTGAGAAGCTATATTATAGAATTTCTAACCATTGTTTTATGAATAAGACTAGCTTATGCCCGCGGCTTCGCTCACATGAAGCTATATTAGGATTAACAATGGATCCAAAAAATAATTTAATCAATAACCAACAGTGATGAGCTCTTCTTTGTATGGGTCTGTATACATCCGAGAGGTCAAGCTGTATATTTGGATCAATTCAATTAATTAAGATAAGAACTTCACCAGTTTGATGGAGCATATACTTTCTAAATAAATAGACGAACAGGCAAGTATTTTAAAATCTTAAATAATTAAAAAAATCTTATTTTTGCTGTCCGGGATGTTTATATACTTACCCTAACCTACTGGTTTTTCTTTTTAAATATCTCAATGTACAGACACAGCTTTGTTAGGATTTTATAATAGTAGAGATTACAACCAATATATGTACTTATTTCCAAACACATAATATAAGAGAGGACAATAAGACAGGTGCATCAAACATAAAATAGGAACAGGGAACCTATTTGACTTGAATTAGGTGTGAAACATAACAATTTAACTCATTTTGAACATAATATAGTACATGAAGATGATGATTGGCGGAGTGGCGAGTGAGAGTGAGGAGTGAGCGATCGGCTTCTACAAAACGTGTTGTGGGTTCGATCCCTGCACGGAGCAAATATTTTTATGATCTGACAGGTATTTGTTCCGGATCAGTGCGTTTGTGTTTGTAAATGCACCCACGATACAGGAGAAAATCTTCATGTGGGGTAAAAAAAAAGAAATGAGTGTGCCAGGTTCGGAACAGGTGGAATTCCATAGTTCTGCTTACCCCCACTACGAATGTAATCGTAGTAATGTAATTACTATAGGTATGTTAATCTTTCTTCTTTCTAAGAATTCATTATGAAACCTTCATAAGTCCTATCCCAGAAGAAGCTACCACCTGACCCCTAACAAAGTTCTCCCAATTACAATGAATACTTTATTCATATCGGCAAACTTAGACGGTTTCCATGATTTTTATATTGCGAACTTTCTAGAACATTACCTATGCATTGTCCCGGGCGACGTTATACTTATTTAATTTAACGTCAGGGGGCGCAACATCTGTTTATAAAAGTTTCTCAATTCTTTGGGTGGAGTTAAAAATTTAATGTAAAAGTATGGAGTACCTGAGGTGGCGTGGAGGATCCATTTGATATGTAGGTAATTCTTTGTTTGAAATAAATTAGGGAGTTATGTATCATTTTGCCTCATTAGCCCAGGGGTCCTGAGCGCGACTGCTAGGCTAGAGGTCCTGGGTTCGATTTCTAGGGCACGGCGATCTATGGGTGTACATAAGAACACCTCTACCTAATCCTTCGGGGAATATAGGCATGATGGTATATAAGTCTCTTTGATCTTAAATTATTTTTCAATGCGTAAAGTTTCTTTGGTTTACCGTTCACTTCGTTTTTTACAATTCAAAAATATCTACCTTTATTAATGAATCTAATTGAAATAAAACATTTAACTTTGAGTGCATATACTTATTTATTTATTTATTTATTTATTCTTTGCACAACGTGTACAGGCGGACATAATGTCTAAGGCATTCTGTTCGAGTCTACCTTGGGGTGATGCAGAAAAAAGCTGATGGCAGGTGCACTAGAAATATTTAGAATATGTATTTAGCATATACATACATACCATCACGCCTGTATTCCCCGCAGAGGCGTCCTAATGCACACCCACAGTTCACCGGTATGTTTTAGTTCCCATGTAATAGGGGGCAAGCCTACTGCCATTAACCGGGCACAAATTCCTAACTCCCTGCTGCTACTGGGAATTTCATAGAAAAATATACACTATAACGCTGCTCGACCTGGGAATCGAACCCAGGACCTCGCGTAGTAGTCGCGGCAGTCATTGACTGAATATATTTTAACGAATTGAAAGATTGCTTTCAAATCAATCTTGCGGCTATTCGTAGTCGGTTAATTTAATTCACACTTATTAAAAGGTGATAGGTAAATAGGTAGTTAATATAATCTTGAACACTGAAATAAAAATTGACCTGTTTGCATTCGGAAATAATGACAATGAAATATTCAGTCGCTGACGTGCAGGTGGTCGCCATTGAGGCTGGTTTCTTTATGCATGAGCGCCGCTTGTGATTCGTAACGCACGCGCCCGATATGTAGCCACAGAGTAGCCAAGCTGCTGGGTGTACAGACACGACAAGTGAAGATAAGTTTGGTGCCTATTTAGTAAAAATAATAATTAACTTCCTTGCTTACAATTGCAAATTACTGCTAAGCTTATAAAAATGCAAAATAAATTTAGTTTCTCATTATTTTCGATTTCGAATTTAGTATAAAGTAGTGAAGATCGTGGATTATAAATAAATAAATAAAATGTTTATTTGTCACAACAAAAGTCACAAGCTTACAAGCTTAATCTATGGTACAATGTTATTCCCAAAAGGTACTGATACTGGTTCCCAAACTAGGCTAAAGCCTGTATTTTGGGAGGCAGTGCTCAGTCAAAAGATATGACACAGTAGGCACTATGGTAAAACTTTGCTTATAAGATACGTTATTCATATTAATTATTTTAAATTAGTTGTAAGTTGTAAATATACTTCTATTAATAACATAATAGTAAGTAAGACGTGTAAAGGTATTCTGAAGGTGCGGTGAGTGGGTGTTGTGATTGTGTAGTAGAATGATGGATAAGTGAGTGAGAGTGTGAGTGTGTGGATTGAGTGTGTATGAGTTTACTCTATGAATCTGAGTAGAGCTTCAGTACCTTCATAATCTAGTTGAAGTAGCCAACTAGTTGCTTTATTATTGACCTCATGGCTATTAAGTCCTACAATATTTTCTTTTATGTTTAGTTTGTTATAAAGTTTGCAACGTAGGCTCTTAAACTGGTGTTTGGTGTGCTAAGCTTATAAAAATGCAAAATAAATTTAGTTTCTCATTATTTTCGATTTCGAATTTAGTATAAAGTAGTGAAGATCGTGGATTATATTTCTCTTATACACTAGCTGTCCCCCAGGCATCTACTACAATGCCCCTTTTATGACATAAACTTTCGCAGGCACGGCTTCTCAATATTTGCCAAAGTTTCATCACAATCGGATGAATAGTTTAGGAGAACGCATAGAGCACGTATAGAGGATAAACATACAAACAATATTTTTTTTATATAGCCATAATTACCTATTACTAATTGCCGATCTGTACAGAAATACGTGTATCATATATTATGCTGAATCTGTCTACTAGTCACTTAAGTTCATTACATATAATTAAGTTTCCAATTGTCATTTAATCAAAATTTCTTCAAATTACTCTTCCTTCTTTAAATTCCATAATACAGACCATGTAAAATTGAACACGAGTTCTTAAAAAAAAAACATTCTTAAATTATTTACCTCACAGAGGCAGTTTTGAAACTGCCTATTCTACTGTCTAAGTTACCTATCAAGTTGGACAGTGTTCTCAAGCACATTTACATTTATATTGGCTAGAGACGTCCAGTGGCCTCTTGAGTACTCCTCACGGCAGTGAGAGGAATCAATTCTATCACAATACCTTTTTCGGATGATCCATGAAAAGCTGTCATTTTGTTACCTTTGTTAAATAAAGGGTGATTTTTTATTGAAACTCAACCCTACGACAAATGTTAATATCTTCTCCCTCTTTGCGGTCTTATCGTTATCGGCGATTTTAGTTAACATACTCGTAAGATCGGAAAAAAGTATTTTAATGGACGACTTAAGTATCTTACTTAAAATTACCTATTAGAAAAAGAACTATTAGAAAAATAACGCCCGCACTCTAATTCATATATTTTGAAGCAGTTAATTGAATAATAAACCCCGAGCAGAAACTGATAACATAACATACCATCACGCCTGTATTCCCCGAAGGGTTAGGCAGAGGCGTACTAATGTACACCTACAGTTCGCCGGTATGTTTAGGTCCCATGTAATAGGGGGCGAGCCTATTGCCATTAACCGGGCACAAATTCCAAACTCCGAGCTGCTACTGGGAATTTAATAGAAAAACCCAATAACACTTTGCTCGACCTGGGAATCGAACCCAAGACCTCTAGCGTAGCAGTCGCACTCAGGACCACAAGGCTAATGAGGCAGCAGAGAAACTGATAACTTGTTCAGAATTACCAGTTTTGAAATGTGTTTAGATACATCTTCTAAATCTACTTGACTCCAAAGAGTTATACGAATGAAGAACCAATCTACCAGTAATTCCTGCCATTTATTAATTAAGAAGTAGCGTTATAATTTAATGTTTAAAATCAAACCAGCCACAGCCGCACCTCTCCAATTAATTTCCAACTTGATTCGTATTCAAACAGCATTTACATCCAGACCAATCTTCTGAAAATCTTTTCAAACTTAGGGTTCTTGCACACCGCTCCGACTGCAAGTGTACCTTCGATTGCCATCAAGAGGAATGAATTATTCATCAAAGAAAGTTGGTTAGGGGTTTACAATACAACCTGGTTAGTGAGATTTAATTCTGGAAAACAATAAAACATTTACAGTTGTTGATTAAAAGTGTCTTGCAAATGCTTGTTTATTCACCTTGTTATACCATCACGCTTGTATCAGTGAGAGATGTAGACAGGCATAGGCAAACGTGTTAGCATGTACACCAAGAGTTAAACAATGTTTCAGGTACGATAAAATAGTTGGCGTTCCTATCGTGGGTGCTTTTACAAACACAATTTCTCACATAGTTTTAGACGCCTAAACCGCCGAAACAACTCCCATAAACATGAATACAGAAATATTGGTCCGTGTGGAGAATTACACAATGCAATTATAATATGGAGAATAAAGATGATTATAATTTTAACCTGACGTCAGTATAACTCCTATTATGCAACTTATACACCGCAAACTATCAGCATATGGCTATAAGAAAACTGACAGGCGCTATCTTTTTGTGATTTTTTTGCATTTTTCATGCTAAGATTATAAAGTTATTTTTAGTGAAGGAAAAATTCGACTCGCAGGCAGGATTCGAACCTGTGTCTTGTGGTTTGGTACACCAGACGCTATGACCACTAAGCCACCGCGAGTCCCATCTGCCATGTCAAAATTTGCCTTCACATTCTGAACTTGACAGGCGCTATTGAACATCATATCCACATTCCCCAGTATTTGAGCTTGGTCTAAAAAAACCCCTATTGATCATAAATTTAATCACACGTAACGATACCACGTCCATAGGTACGGGGATTATTAGGGATTCGGAATGAGGGATCGAGGTGTACGACATTGATTGATTCACCTCCATTCATAGACGATTGTATCGACACACCTTACAAATTTACCAATCACCCCATTCATTACAATTCCAACTTTATTACAAAAGAAATAAGGGTGGCGCGGAATGTATAATAAGGTTGTATATAGAAGAATAGCAACTTGAATTTGACAATGAAACAGATTGATATCTCTCAGGATTTATCATAAAGCTTAGTTTCATAAAGCAAGCACCTCAGTGAGATGTTTGCATAGAGATCAGTAATCCTAGTGATGGAGAAGGTCTTATTTTATTTGTATATCATATGATAGTGTACTACAACTACATATAGTACTGTATGTTTCTTATACCGCAATAAATAAATAGATGCGAATAGTTCTTCTCATAATATAAACTATCACATAATCTCTAGTACCTATTATAAAATTGTAAAAAAGCTGTGTATGTATCTTGAATATATTTAAAAAGAACAATTAGATTAGGGTATATAAACGTCTCCGAACTATAAATGTGATTTTTTTAATTCTTGTCTGTTTGTTACGGGTTGGCGCAAAAACTACTGAATAGATTTTAATTTTGAAAGTATTTGCTTCGACTTAAAAACTAGTATATAATATATACTTCTTATCTCAAATAGTTGAACGGAACCTCAGATACAGCTTGACCTCTCTAATGTATAGAGACCCATACAAAGAATAGAATTTCACTGTTGGTTTTGAGCTTCAAGTGAGCGCCCTCAGGAAGCGCATTCCATAATTCACAGGTTTTTCTATAAAATATGTGCTCTTAATAGATGTATATATTTAACAAAATAAATCCCCAATCTCCCCTTTATTTATACCTAAACAGGCTCCAGTGGATTAAATAGTAATCCGTTAAATTGGACACAGTTTCACCTGACGGCGCGCGAGCCGGCGGGGATTTGTTCCGCTTAATGAACTAAAACAAAAAACGTTAAAAGTTAATCTCTTATGTGTATAGACTGCGAGGTCCGGGGTTGTTTTTGTGTAGGCAGGAGAGATCCCTTCATTGTCGGTGGACTGATGGCTTTATTTATTTTTCTCTGGGTTTTTCTATGAAGTTCCCAGTAGCAGCTCGGAGTTAGGAATTTGTGCCCGGTTAATGGCAATAGGCTCGCCCCCTATTACATGGGACCTAAAACTACCGGCGAACTGTAGGTTTACATTAGTACGCCTCTGCCTAACCCTTCGGGGAATACAGGCGTGATGGTATGTTATGTTATAACAAATTCCTTTAGCTGACGACCGATCTGACCACGAGTAATAATTCACTAATTGTCGACGCGGGCGGCCACCATTTGAAGTTTATTCTCACACAAATCCCTCTATACATTTTTATTGGCCGCGTCCACCTTCAGCCCTCACATACGTGAGCTGACTTTTTATATAAGGGCCGGTGTACAAGTGGCGGGTGAAACGAGCGGTTAGAGTGACAAAAAAAAATATTTTGAGATTTGTTTGTAAGAAGACTTTTTTCTTCTGGAGTACACCTACAAAAGTATACTTCGAATATAATTGTGTCAGTGTTTCTTCTCACCGGTAAACAGTTACGAAATACCGGCGCTGTCTAGTTAAAAAAAATGAAACCTTAACCTGTAAAAGTGTTAAAGCACTTTTACAGGTTAAGGTCATCTATTTGCAGAATTACATATCATTTAACATTCTATTTTATTTACTACTTATCAATTTTCACTATAAGAAATATTAATTTTAAAAAATCCTGGGGTTCAAAAATCAACGACTAAATTAAAATCAAGTAAAAAAGATTAGAAGAAGATTGCGCACAAGTTCCATATGAACCATGCAGTAAATCAACATAACGTAACTATTTTACCTGCTACGCCGTAGTTTGTAGCACGTAGTATTCCCGATTCCCTGATACTACGCAGCGTAGTAACCGCTACGTTTCATCCGCTACGAGTGTGCTACGCCGTAGCGGGTGCCATCTGAGCTGTGTGATTTGTTTCCGATTTCCACCGCGTGCAGGTAAACAGCCATGTTACATGCTATTATTTGTTATTTTGTAGTTTATTTCCTTTTCCATTGAGGAAAAGTGAAGTAACTTAAATTGTGTAAACGTGTAAAACGTGTAAAACTCACGTGGGAGAGCCATGCTTCGGCACGAATGGGCCGGCTCGACCGGAGTGATACCACGGCCTCACAGAAAACCGGCGTGAAACAACGCTTGCGTTGTGTTTCGCCGAGTGAGTTGAGGTTACCGGAGGCCCAAACCCTTTTAAAGGCGGGCAACGCACTTGCGACTCCTCTGGTGTTGCGGGTGTCCATGGGCGGCGGTTATCACTTACCATCAGGTGATCCGTTTGCTCGTTTGCCCCCCTATCCCATAAAAAAAAAAAAATGTAGTATATTGTTTATCAATAGTGTTTGTTTTATAACGTCTAAAATGCATCATATCGAGGTTGCTGATTTTTTTAAAAGAGAGACTTTGATGTTTTTTAAATATATATTTTTTAATGAGCTGACAAGCCACCTGGTGGTAAGTAGTTATCTTCGCCCATAGACACCTACAACCACAGACGAATTGCTGATGCGTTGCCAACTCTTAAGAGCAGACTGCCAGAGCCGCAGCAACTAAAAGGAAACTGGCTCTTAGGCGCAAAATTCGAAGCACACATCAAGATGCTGGTGATGGTCTGGCAACCAGTCTGGCGGCTAGTCAGACCCCAAGAGCCCCCCCCCCCCCAAGAACCCCCTGCCACCGAGCAAGTCAGATATTTTCTCGCCTCTTACGAGGTGCCTATCTGAAAGGCAATGAGGAACAGTATTCTAATCCAGCCCCACACGGGTCAAAACTTTAAAGTAGCTAGCTTTAAACTTCGTATATTTATTTAAGGTACATACAAGTTACAAATACTTCCAATTCAAAAGCACTACTATAATTGGTAAAACATGGAAATCGAACTAGTTATCAGCGAGTATTCTCTAAGGATAATATTTTAATTAAGCCTCGCTCAAGTTATTACTGCTGGCTTCTAAACTCGCTCACCTCTCGGCTCTCAGGATTAATATGTATGATTGCCCCTTTTTACATTTAGGGGTGAGACAGGGTGGAAGATTTATTACTAAAACTTCAGAGATTTTTTATTTGTTAACAGCGGATACGAACTTGGATTCGATTCCCGGAATTAGTAGTGTTATAAAGTATTTCTATAAAATTCTCAGTAGTAGCTCGGGGTTTATTTGTGCCCAGTTAATAGCAGTAGATTCGGCCTCTTTGGCGACCTAAAAATAAATAACGGTGAACTGTGGGTGTACTAATGTACACAGACGGCGGCAGGTATCTATCATGAGTAAGTAATAGGTTCTGTTCCTTTTTTTTACTGTTTGACTTGTGTGTGGTAGAACTTAGCAGTGTCTGATTTAAAGTATTGCCTGAGGTGAAGTACATAATTAAATAGAACTAAAAATTTGCTTTTCGTCTAAAAAGTCAGTTTTCCATGTTTTTCTATTCAAATTTACGTCGTATGTAATAGGAGGCGAGCCTATTGCCATTAACCGTCCACAAATTCCAAACTCCGAGCTGCTACTGAGAATTTCATGGAAAAAAACTAGTAACATTATCCCAATCTGGGAATCGAACCCAGGTCATCTAGCGTAGCAGTCGCACTCCAGATCATTAGGCCATCCTAGTCAAGGGTTTTCTAAAATGTTTCCAAATATGAGAGTAACCAATATTTAGATTGAATTAAGTTCCGTTAACACACAGCCGAAAAAGTCCATTTCTCTTTCACTCCTGAACCAAAGCAATGAGTTTAAACCAATATCCTATAAAACTTCACCTAACTGAATAACTTTTGTTGAAACACCAACTTCTCTAATAATAACCCTAGTATCTTTGATTGATATTTCTGTCTGAGTCCATAACAAAACACCTAAGTTGGACGCAAACCCGAATCGAAATCTATTTGAAACTCAAACTGATAACTTAAAGTTTTACGTTTTCGTTTCATCCGTGGAAAGTTTTGGGCGCGCTTGCCAATTCGTTGTTAGTTTTGTGAGTTTACTCAGTACCTAAATAGTTTTTGGTTAAGTAATTGGTGATATTATAACCAAGATTTGTTTGATATAAGTTTTATTTTGTATTTTCATAGTTTGTTTATATTCGTTTTTTTAGGTCCAAAATAGAGATAGGATATGTTGATGACCTAATGATCAAATGCTAATAATTATGTCCAATTTTCTACGTGTATATTTCGCGTGTATATAACTGCAATAGTGCCAACTTAGGAATTGAACTCGAATCCTTATGCTTAACAGCTACGTGTGACTGTTCAAGAAAAAATATATGATATGATATAATATCATATCACAAACTCCAATTAGCAGTAGGTATGACCACTGGACTGCCATGTCGTAGGTCTCGAGTTCGAACCCAAAGCACGCACCTCTGACTTTTCGTAATCATGTGCGTATTATTAATAATTAATTATCACTCGCTTACAATGGTGAAAGAAAACATCGCGAGGAAACCTGCATGCCTGAGAGATTTTCTCTTCACGGCGTGTGAAGTCTGCCAACCCGCATGAGGCTACCGTGGTGGACTATAGCCTAATCCCTCTCATTTGAGAGGAGACCCGTGCACAGCAATGGGACAGTATTAGGTTGATTAATATGTTATATCAATTTTTCACAATTTAACAAGGCATATTAAAAATACTTGTACCAACTAATATCAAATAAATCCATGACATAACCCTGAATCGCTTAAATAAAACCACACCAAATAATTACAGCACTAACCAAAGCAAAGCCTGTCATCGAACGAATACACATAGGGCCAAATAAAATCGACCACACATTATTTTTTGTCCGGCTGTCGGCACGTGAGGTGAATCCAATCGTTTTTTCTTATTCCCCCGATTGATTGGACTGTGCTGTTATTTTTTTTCGTTTATCCCCTCGCAAATAATGGCATCGCGCAGGTGAGCTAAACGCTTGAGGGAAAGGAAATACTTTGTGGGATTTAACGACTGTTGCTACATATTTGTCATTCTTGTGATAATGACATGACGTATTGTTGTAATACGCAGTTTTTGTCATATCCAGTAATCTACACTAATAATATTATAAAGAGGAAAAATATGATTGTTTGTTTGTTTGTATTGGACAGGCTCCAAAACTACTGGACCGATTTGAAAAAATATTTTACCATTAGAAGCTACATTGTCCCTGATGAACAAATAAATAATTTATGTTTACAATATTTTTCTTCTATTTACGAATTTGTTTTATCAATAATAATTATGCAGTAATTGTGTAGTAAGGGGCACAATGTTAGTCTACTGTTACTAGCAATTATATATGTCTAGTAACTTTCTATTATTTTCCTGTAAACGAATTATATCTATGCCAAACATTTCCATAAGGAAATTCTAAAATCCGAAATAATACTTACCTTCTCGATGTCACAAAACTTCATTATTTGCTTTTAGACCATTCTACTAATTTAAATGCATACTCAATTTGGCTCGCAGTGTAATTATAATAAACAAAGCGCCACTAACTCAGGTGTTCGTGCGCAGACTACGTGTGCATTTTATTTGCACGACAATGCAGTTTCTTAACGCGAACGCATTACCTCCCTCAAGAGTGCACGTCGGCTTCTTTGGAATGGAAAGCATGTGAATTTTAATTAAATTTCACCTGTTTTATTCAATATAATTTTATTTAATTAACTGAAAAAATGACCGCAAGAATCACGTATGTATATTTGGTGTAATTTAAGATCCCATGTAGTTAGCGGCAAGCCTATTACCGTTAACCGGCCACTATTCCAAACTCCGAGCTGCTACTGAGAACTTCATAGAAAAATCTAATAACATATTTTTCTGCATTTTTCATGCTAAGATTTTAAAGTTATTTTAGTGAAGGAATTTAGCATTAAAAATTTAACATTTTTAGCATGAAAAATGCAAAATAATCACAAAAAGATAGTTAATAGGCATCGTACGACATAGAACTAACCGTAAGGTAAGTCATGTCGGTTGAGAGGCAAAGTAACTTGCTTGTCAATAGATGTTACTGACGTCACCTTTAAGACGTAAGTTCAGAATGCGAAGGCAAATTTCGACATGGCAGGTAGGACTCGCGGTGGCTTAGAGGTCTTAGCGTCTGGCGTACCTAGCCAGAAGGTTCGAAGAACGCAGGTTCGAATCCTGCCTGCGAGTCGAATTTTTCCTTCACTAAAATAATCAAATAACACTAATCTACAACAATCACTAATAACCCATTAATCGAACTGGGAATCGAACCCAAGTCCTTACTCACATGACTAAGAAACAAAATAAATTCAAGTTTTATATGAATTATCTTTCGATGCTTTATTTTCTCGTGGCGCGAATTGAGAGTATTGCGACCAGCGTACCATGAAATGATCCTCAAAGTTTCATACCATCAGTGCGGAAGGGTTGCTCGTAAATTCGGGGCAGGTGGCCTCCTGTTCTATCAGATCGAGTTATTGAATTCTTAATCCTCTTTTATTACTTTCCGTGTCGTAATAAAAAGCTGGCGGACGAGGGTAATTGTGAAAAATTTCGGAGCTTCCCTGAAGGTAATAATGGGTCTTGTGTTCGACGTTTTTAGATTTGGTCGGGTTAATTGTGGATTAGGTAGTTGGTGGATTGATTGGTGTGGGTGTCAGATTTAGATCAGTCTAATGAAAGACTTGTAAGATGGAAATATGGTGGGAACGCGATGGATGACTTGATGTAGGTTAATGTTTTAAAATCATTTTCACTTACGGCTCTAACTATCTACTAGTTATTATTAATTAAGCACAAACTTACGCCTGTACTCAACTATTGCATAGGTTTTCTTTTCTCAAGCTATATATTATCGATATCAAAGTGACCACACACTATTCAGACGATCATGCCATTATTATTATAAAAATTCTGCAGTGTCCCACCGTAGAACAAAGGCCTCCACGCTCTTCTTCCACTTTCTCTGCCCATTGCTCCAAGGGGCCAGTCCTTCTGAAGAGTCCAGCTCCATACCATACTAGTTCTATTATATTATTATTTGGTCAGCGAAAATACTACTTATTTTTTTCTTTTAGCCTTCAGAGTCCGCCGGACCGATTTCCAATACAAACGTAATTCCAGAAATAAATCGTAATTCAAACACAAAATATTTCACTGGAAATAAATAAATAAATAAATATTCTGGGACATTTTTACACAGCACCATCTAGTCCCAAACTAAGCAGAGCTTGTACTATGGGTACTAGACAATGGATATAATACTTATATACTTTTTTTTTTTGTAAATACATACTTATAATACATAAGAAACACCCAGACGAACACAAACACTCATATTCATCACATAAATTTTTGTGTTCTGTGGGAATCGAACCCACGACCTCATGGTCAGCAGTCCGGTACTCGAACCACTAAACCACAGAGGTCGTCATGTAAGGTCGTCATACAATAAATGTAAGGGAATGCAATTCTTGATATCTTTACCAAGTTTGGAATGATTTTCCAGTGAAGTATGTAGTACGGAGTAGACAAATGGTACGGTAGGAACCTACCGATTTTCGAAAAATAATACAATTTGATAAAATATTATTTGGATAACGATTTATTTAGGTATTACGTTTTTGTGCGCAATTCAAGTTCTGCCGGACCCTTAAGGAATAAAGCGTTAATTACTTTCCACATTGTTCAACACTCCACGTTACCTACAGAAACACCACTAATTACTGTGGTACACATTTCTTGAGTTTTTCTCGCTAACATTAAACAGTATCCCGTCAGCGCCGACAGGTTTTTAATTAACAACCCCAAACACTTGCGACTTAACGAAAAATGTAAAACCCTTAACGAGTTTACTCACGAACCCTCGGATTGCGAGGTTTTTTTTGCTCACAGAAAGTCTTAAATATTAGCAAGCCTTGTTATCCTGTAAACTAGTGATATTTAGATATCTGCATCAAAATCTTGACAATCTTTTGTTTATGGTTGCTGATTTTTTTTCTCGCTTTTAATTATTTCATAATGGTTCCTTTACCTTTAAATATGTACGTATTCATTTAAAAATATAATTTAAATAATCTAAATTGTCCAAAATATAATCTTATTTGTCATCTTATGTAGTTATCTTTAGGTAGGCTTGAATCATCTGTATTTAACCAAAAATAAAAAAAAAAACAATTAAATCATTTCCAGGAAGCATCAAAATATCTAATCGATTTTTTGCTCTAAATTTCTTTTGTTATGTATGACAAAAGGTATATATATTTTAATCTGTTGTGTCTATTCAATGTCGCCCTATAATTACCCGTCTTGTCAATAAAGTGTAAGTTAAACAGCACTACTTCCCTATTTGAGTTGAGTGAATTCCGTATAGTGAGTGTATTAATCTATACTTATCATGAGAAACTAAATTCTCTACCAAACATCTACCTCACAAACATTCATACGAATACTTACCCTATTAACTCACTATTATCTCAGCTCTCAAACTTTATTCCCATAACAAGATAATAGTATAATCGTCGCACTATAGTATCACAAACTTCACGTCTCAACTTAGTGGAGGGAGCTCACCTGTTAAACAAAGTTCAATAGATTTATAGTGGCAAGTGTGCGCGGGATCTTAGTAACTTTGTGTGCCAGTTCACTGGGCCGCGATTGTGTTTACCTGCCTAAGATAGTGCAGCAAACTTTGTGTTAAACTTTGACTTTTGGGAGTTATTCTTTTTTAACAAAATGTTGTCATGCGTCGTCTATACTTATTTGACGAGATAAAATACATTGTCATTGCTATTAAGTATAAAAAAATGTAACCAAGTTGGTTTATCTTTCACGTGGGAGAGCCATGCTTCGGCACGAATGGGCCGGCTCGACCGGAGTGATACCACGGCCTCACAGAAAACCGGCGTGAAACAACGCTTGCGTTGTGTTTCGCCGAGTGAGTTGAGGTTACCGGAGGCCCAAACCCTTTTAAAGGCGGGCAGCGCACTTGCGACTCCTCTGGTGTTGCGGGTGTCCATGGGCGGCGGTTATCACTTACCATCAGGTGATCCGTTTGCTCGTTTGCCCCCCTATCCCATAAAAAAAAAATCTTAATTTACTGAGTGCTACCACATTAGTTTAGTGATTGTAAGCTGCTACGCTAGAGGTCTTGAGTTCAAGTCAGCAGCGTTATTGGGTGTTTCTATGAATTCTCAGTAGCAGCTTGAAGTTTAGTATTTGTGCATTTATATTATATTACATGAAACCTTAATATACTGACGAACTGTGCGTGTAGGAATATTACAATACCTTTTCTTAACACTTCGGGGAACAAAGAAAACTAATATAAATATGAGGTAGCCGTTTTAGCGTCTTTTGTTGAAATTGAGGTTAAAAGTGATTAATACATATAATAGCCGTACCAGCAAATATTTTTACTGATTTTTAAATTCACACAAAATGGTTGTATAATGTCGTATCTGAATAGAGCCATCGGTTATAGCTACAAATGCATACTTGGGTATATTTGAGAATGTTTTTTAAAACCTCAATGTATCGGTGTATAGGTATTTTCAATTTCCTATTAATCCCAATATAACAATCAGTGCATCACATCTGGGCGAGGGACATTCTCTACGTGGCCAGCCCTTATTAAGGTGGACACATAACTTCTACTCGATTATGTTTACCATTGACACAATAGTAAGAATTAGAAAACCAGTCTATAAGCATAAAAGTAGCGAACAATACGTAAATACTCGCTTGAAGAATATTTCGCGAACGATCGCTCACGGAGCGAGCCGCGTCGACACCACCATTTGTCTTGAACCACCTTTAAAAGCTATTCACGACCATTTTTCTTTTTTAAAAACCTTCAGACACTTTCTTTTCGTTTTTCAATCGCCCGCCCCGGTTGGAGTTATCGCGATAAATGCTTTTGTTTGGGAGACTGTTGAGATGTGTTTAGAGTTGATAATACCACTAAAATAATAAAAACCTTTGTGTTTAAATCAATTTAAGAATAAAAAATTCCAGTTCCTACATAAGTGTTATCGCTAAAGGAACATATTGTGATGTTTTGTGTGTGTGTAGGTACTGCCTCATTAGCCTAGTGGTCCTGAGCGCGACTGCTACGCTAGAGGTCCTAAGTTCGATTCACAGGACGAGCAGTGTTATTGGGATTTTCTATGAAATTGCCAGTAGCAGCTCGGAGTTTCGAATTTGTGTCCGGTTAATGGCAATAGGCTCGCCCCCTATATCATGGGACCTAAACATACCGGCGAACTGTAGGTGTACATTAGTACGCCTCTGCCTAACCATTCGGGGAACACATGCGTGATGGTATGTTAAGTTATGTTGTGAGTGTGATATTTGAAGCTTGTAGGCATAAGTTAACTCAAATAAATATTTGAAGTTGTAAGGAGTCTTCGAAGTCATGTGGTGTAACAATCTCTCTGCAGACTGTTAAGTATATAAGTAGTGTGTGCTATAAAAAAAGGTGCGATAAAGGTGAGATTGCCTCATACCAGCTACCCAGCTACCGAGAACCCTCTGGTGACACGAAAATTTACGTACAGTGCGATCGTCGTTCATGTCGTCTACGGGCACCCATAGGCAGTTTCTATGCTGTTTTTCATCTTAATACAATAAAAAACTCCTTACACGAATCCATCTTGAAACAATAATTTAGGTATTTAAAATTGAGTGACTACCATCTCTATATGAATCCTCGGTATCGGGCCGAAGCGTTGAGCCGCCTGGACAGGTGAATAGATGTCTCGACCCGTTCGCTGGCAATCAGTCACAAATAGCATTCTCGAGCATCACGCCGAGCTATGAGCGGTGAGCGGTAGCAGAACTGTCCTAGCAATAGTTTGAAAAAAGTTGCTAGCAAAAGTATTTTATCCCACAGTCGGTAGGTAATTATATAAACGTACTATCATGCCTGTATCTCGCGCAAGGTTAGACAGACATAGTGTACTGACACGTACATCCACAGTTCGCCGGTATGTTGTAAGGTCTTATGTAATAGGCGGCGAGCTGATTGCCATGAACAGAGTACAAATCGAAACCAGAAGAAACCAGTCTGAGAATAAGGTAACAAGTTTTATCTCCAGCAGAATTATATTTTTTTTATGGGATAGGGGGGCAAACGAGCAGACGGATCAGCTGATGGTAAATGATTCCCGCCGCCCATGGATACCTGCTACATGCAAGGGCGTTTCCCGATTTTTAAAAAGGCTTGGGCCTCCGGTATCTGCACTCACTTGGCGAAACACAAGTGTTGTTTCAGGCCAGTTTTCTGTGAGGCTGTGGTATCACGCCGGTCCTTTCGTGTCGAATTTATGGCTCTTCCACGGTAAACTAAGTAACTTTGATGAGTGTTTCTTATAAATAAGTCTGCTTCTCCACTCCTTGCCTGGCTTTTGTCAAAGTGACGATGACGGAATACCATGGCAATTGTTTTACGACGAAATTTAATATTACAACTGAGCAATTATAATTTAACTTCTAAAATGTGTTATCTTAAACGCGTCATAAATACAGCTACTAAGCGTGATATTCAGGGTACGATTTAAGCTGAGTAAACTTCAATTCTCAGCATTAACTCCGTATGATTTGTGCTTGGTTAATGAAAATAGACCAATGGGCATACATACAATATACCAAGGGATTGTGTGTTCTGAATTTGTATACTTTTGCTTAATTGCCATCAGGGTCAAATACAACATAAAATTTTCTTTCTATCCAATCGCGATCTTCTGTAACCTGCTCCCGCTCCCTCCCGTCGTCTACAATCGGCCAGCAATCACGGGGTCCTGCTGGCACCCGGCAGTAGTCCTGCCATTAATCACCAGCTGATGCTTACCCTCTAATTGAATGCTTCGTCCCGCGTTTATTGTCATCATCAATATGGACTCACGCTTGTCGACATGTTTCTTTTGCCAACATTTGTTTTAGGACATTGGAATTCAAATTGAAGATAGCGAATTTTCGATGAGTTGAACTCAAAATAACTCTCTATAAGATTGTAGGCATTACAAAAGCAAGTATCAGGTGTTCATATTTTGGTTCATATTCAATTATTTTTATTACTTGACTAACACATCACAAGAAGAAAAGTTCTTCCATCAAAATTCAAAATCGTGATTGTGACAAATACACCTATGTATTTGTTTATTGGTTGTTGGAAAAAAATTGTATGATGAATTAGCTATGTAGAACAGAAATCGGGGGTAGTCATAAGCCACGCAAAGAGAATCGACCCATCTTAGCAGACTTCCAAGATCAGGGATTGTTGCTTAGTTATATCAGAGCCGTTTTTTTTTAGAACTTTTACATCAAAACATCTAAATACTAACTTTAGCAAATTTATTAATAAAATCCAATATATTTACCGGCAGCCAAACTCCAAAACTTTGCACTATTTTCAATCAGAAAAAGGCCGACAGTCCAGCGCATAGGAATCAATCATCGGCCACCATTCACCATAAAGGCTTCAATAAATCCAGGCGGGCTTTCGGCCCATTTTCCACTTGTTTTCACCTCAACGTCGATTTTCAGTTCGACTGAAAGCGCTCATTCACCCCCCGATTTTGAATTCGGCGTATTTGTCATTTTCTGATGTATTTCGCTTCGGTGTTTGGCCGTATTGCCCTTTTGTTGGTTGTGACGGATCGCATTGATTTTGCCGACGATTTAAATCGGTGGTTTAATTGAGAGAGAATTTCTGTTAAACTTTTGTAAATAGTTAATTGGAAATTACAAATGGTTGTATATTACTCTACATAAAGCGTATCATGGTTGGATTTTAAAATCTTTCCGATCAATTTTTTGTAGATATCAATGTACTCAAGTAAAGATCTAGCAACAAAAATATGAAAAACCATTTTAACATCATCATCATCCACAGCCTTTTTTTTTTTTTTTGTGCGTGTGGAAAATCCTCATGGACTTCCGCCGCCCGGGGAGGCAGCGGGGCGTGTCGGACTCCACCCAGAGTGGGTGACCTACCGACTAAAAACCACACGGTGTTCCTTCCTGCACCTTTGCGTCGGGGGCTACGGGAAACAGAGAATTCGTCCGCGGCCCCCGACTGGTGCCGGCCCGCCGCAGCGGGCCCCGTCTGCAGATTGTGTAGGGGGGGAGTGAGGCGTTGGACTCCCCCCCATCGCCTTAGAGGGGCGCGCGTGGAACACTACGCGCCACCGCCTCGGGTCCTATAAGGGGGGCGTGGCGGACGTCCCCGCGTCCGCCACCCCCGGACCATCATCCACAGCCTGACTTAACCCACTGCTGGGTATAGGCCTCCCTCAGTTTGTGCCATTTACCACGGTTGCTCTCGTCTTGTCGTTGATCCATCTCACTGCTAGACGTCCGATACTCCTCTTGCCATCCCTCAAAACCATTATAAACTTTAATAAAGTTATATCTCTACCACAAGTGCCATAATTGTAGTGGTGTATTGTACCCTGATATCTGCTCTTTTACCAATTAACCACATTCGCATCCAAAAAAACCCCATTCAAAAACCTGTCGCATAAAAAGTGGTTTTAAGAAAATAGCTCAAACATAATATGGTTGAAGGCCGGGTCATTTTTCACGTTGCGCATTAAACGTCGGCTAACGGCGATGGGCTATAAAAAACGTGTAAACACGTCACCTGTCACGTGACGTCACCGAAGTGACGTGCCGGAGCTTAACACGTGGGGGATGTGGGAAGATTTTAAAGAGATACATACACTTTTTACAGGTATCTGTTAGCTTTGCACCTCTTATTTCCCCTATTTTATTATTTGTTTGTGGCTATAATATCAATGCGACCGCAGTCGGTGTATTTGTGATCGCCACTCATATTTTCCCTAGACAATGTCCTCATTTATTTCGGGCCAGCCCTAGTTCTGCGCCGTATAGTTTTGGGGAGGTAAATTTATTCTTCATAGCAAAAGGTTCGCTATTCATTTATTACATGGGACCTAAACGAACCGATAAACTGTGGGTGTACAATGGTACACATCAGAATAAGCTCTTCCCTTACCATTTTCTGTCGATACGATGAGAAGAAGAAGTACACCTCGGCCTAACTCGTGATGGAATATATTTGATGCAAAATTAGACTCAAATACATAATAATAAGATTTCCAGAAATTCAAAATGCCATATCCAACATATCGTAGCACCTTATTGTTGGATGGCGGTATGAAAAATTATACGCTGTTAAACCATTGACACACCGTTGCCGCGTCGGCAGTGTATTGAGGAGAGGTCTCGATGATACATGGCTCCACAAACGCCTTGTAACAGGAACATTTTAACATCCATCCATCTCTTTCCCTCTCAATTTATTGATTTGATATTGAATGATTATTGCATAATAGTAAAGATCTAATATTGATCTTAGACAAAGACAACCATGCAGGAAGACTTAGAAATAAGAGAAAGAGATCTCACTGTCCTTCGGAGATTTAATCTAAGAAGGGTAGGCAGAAACATCGAATCAGACAGTATTTGTCGTGTTGATAGATGCGACCTGACGTAGTAAGTCTGAATCTATGGATAGCACTACGTTCAAGTTCAAGTTCAAGTTCAAATGTTTTTATTTCAAATAAGCTTTTACAAGCGATTATGAAACGTTATGATTCTAATTCCTCGGTTCTAATAGGTTGATGATCCTTTGGAGAAGAATCCGCAAACAAATTCCATGGACAATCTTTTAATAGAAATGAACTTACAATCTTACATCAACGTACCGCAGGTCATCAGAAGTGTGTTATAGGTATTTGAAACGACAAAAAATCCCATGAAATCAGTATTAGGGACTAGAAAAACTCCAAGGAACCTACTCTAAAATTCATGCGACACGATCTCACCCCACTTCCACATAATATGAGTATGGTCCACATAATCGGTTTAGTTCCGCGTTCACCTCCGATAATAAATCATTGGTAAGCCGCACCTGCCACGCTATCGCGGCGTGCGGGTATTGGCGCCGGCACAGTGAAGCGATGCCTATTGCCACCCAACTGGGACTCCTTCTCATACCGGATTGAAGATCATTAACAATGTTCATTTCATGTTTTTTATTTTCTAGTAATACTAAATAGACCTTATTATTAGATTAAAATTAGAGCTTAACATGGTAGATTTAAAAAAAATATGTAGATTAAAATTGTCATCGCAACATAATACTTATCGTAGGTACATAGCTGAGATTTCCTACTATATACCCACAGTTTGCCGATATTGATTTAGGTCCCATATAAATATGAAATAAGCTTATTTCCATCAACTGGCCACGAATCCAAATTCTAGCTGCTACGGAAAATTTCATGGAAAAACCGAATAACACTTTGCTCAACCTGAGAATCGAACACAGGCCCTCAAGCGTAGCAATCGCGTTTACGACCAACTAGACTATTAAGGCTAGTAGATCTACAGTACTCGTCATATTATCAGTAAATCCCCACGGCTTGTTGGACCTAGTTGGGACATTACTGAAGTTTACTAACGCTCGAACTTAGTTACGAGTCGACTATCACGACACCTTTAATGAACGTTAACTTTAACGGTCGATTACTCCTCTGTTTCTCTTGATTAGATAAGGTATAACTTTAAGATTGAGTATTAAATACAGTTTTTTTTTCAAGCCTCGTGTTCAATTATCTTTCATGATTTTTAACATTGCCCATAGTCCATTTGTTGCCGTCTGTCTTTTTTAAATAAAACGTGCCTCTAGAATTTTCTCTTGTATCGTGGGTGCGTTTACCAACACAAATTCTAACATACACAAACGCCCAGATCCGAAACAGAAATATTTTCTCTGTGTGGGAATCGAAACCACAACACTTGTCGCAGAATCCGATTGCTTGGTACACCAAACGTGTCGTCATTGTTGTGTATTATTTTTATTTAGGGCACTTTAATAAAAAACTACCTACCCGGGAATCTTGAAATAACAACGTAATACTTGACATAAAAAGCAAAATAAGCAACCACCTTCCTTTTCAACGCACTTTCCTTCTTTATAACGAATCTTTAACACTAAAGCCTATAATATTGTACTTACCATCTTTTAACTACCAATTAAATGAAATCAATGGGCATGTAAAAACAAGTACAGCACTTTACAAGCAATCATAAACAATTAATCAAAAACCACCTCACAAAACAAAGCAAACAAAAATATAAACTAAGCTAAACTCGTAGGGTAGATCTACCAACACTCGGCTATACGTCCCCGGGGCGCACTTGCATCGCCACGAAACCGGGGCCCGAGCACCGACGGAATTGTACGAGCGCTTTTATTGTTAGTTGCCGCAATAACTTCGAGCTAGTTAACCTGATACTAGGTGGGACCAGTTGAAGAGTTTATTGTATAAGGTGTGGAATTAACAGGAATGTGGAGTTGGGCCTATTTGGTTTGTTTTAGATAAATTTACTCCTAGGCAATCGTTTTTGTAGTTTGTGTTAATTGTAAGCTATATTGCTATTAATATATTCTTGTCACATATTTATTTGTAACATTTTAATCGCTCTAAATATAAGATTACTGGTATTTTTTTGTTCTAAAAAAATATTCAGCCACAGGAATCCTGACCTTCAATATGTTAGTCACAGGTAATGCCATTATATATTGAAAGTGGGAAAATGCGATATCTCAACCTTATTAAAGTGCAAGACTTACCAATGTTTACCTATTTGCAATAATTTACTCTTGTCTAAATGGACAAGTCAACAAACTTAAACATTTTATTTCCACCAATTCCCTTACCCAAGATTTCATCTAACAAAGAAGAAGACAAACAAACCTAATAGGTGTAACAATATCTGTCCGGTCCACAGTACCCACTCACGTAAGGTGAAAGCAAATATTGTGAGAATTGCAAACAGCGTTCGACAACGAGTTTAAAAAGTGCAGTTTGAACAAACGCTTTGGGAGTTGGACAGCTACAATTACCACATTTCCATTCACCCTACTGTCTGAGGGTATTGGAATGGGTAGTGTATGTGAAGTTCGAATATCGAAATTAATTCAATTATCAGATGGGTAGGTAAACTTTACTAGTTGAAATTGTTCTATAAAAATAAGGGTTTCAATTAAGGACATCTTTTCTTTGCAAAACAATATGGATTTTAACCGCTAACCAGGCTTATGTTCAGTGATGTAGAAATTGTTTTATAATTATTGTTTCAGGTTATACTTGTAACTTGAGTACACACTCAAGTTACACGCCAAATTTTAAATTTGGCGACACGTTTGGCGTAGCGGCTGAGTGATCGGCTTCTGCGTCACGTGTTGTAAGTTCGATCCCCACACTATTAACTCACACAGCTTAACTAACACACACAGCTTAACTAATACGCCTAACGCCTAGGTCGAAGTAGGTACCTATTATTGCATTCAATACAATACATCTCTGCCTAACCATTCCAGGAATACAGGCGTGATGATGGCTGACGTGTTATGCCTGTCTCCACTCATTATGAAGGGCAACCCTCCATACGCAGCTTACATGACTTTTGCCTTTCTTTTCTGCCTTGGTATAACTTCGAAATTGGCTAAAACAAATAAGTAGGAATTCATCACAAAGTTTTCAATTCAGACCAGGTTAAGTTATTCTAGTTTTTGGTTTTCTGCCAACCCTATTTCGTGTATCTTCACGAAGTATATTCACGTGGTGAACAGAAACGTTTATTGTTTGTAAAAGCTACAATACTTTTTTTATAAAATATAATTAGGCCCCTTTTGCAGTATTCACTATAAGGCTAAATTGTCTATTTTCCTTTAGAAAATAGTTCAAGTATATCTTCGTCCAAGTTTGCCAGATTTATAGATAAATTAACTATTTTTCCTAATAAGAAGCGGTTCACAATTTTCAATTTTACAAAAATCTAACCAAACAAAAATACTTAATCCACCTTACACGATAAGAAGCACAAAGTCAAACTTCGACAAATCAATTTAGAAAATCTACCGCACGTCAGCGCAAAGTTTCACGGAGGTAGCCATCACAGAATTGCTATCATAGCTCTCGGCAGATGAGAATGTGTCTGGACCGCGGACGCAGTAGGTGTGCCGAGAAAACATCATATTTCACGGCTTAACCCTTCACTAGAAGCTTTTTGCTTGATCAAGTTTCTAATGAAAATATTGGAGTGTCTGAGAATCGTATTGGTCATGTTCGAGTTTCGTCGAGCTAGTTTCAATGTAATTGCAGGATCAGAAGCATGTTGACGGAATATAACATTAGTGTCGATCGGAAGCGCGAATGCTAGATTCTGGATTCGATTGCCAGGTCTAACAGTGTTATAAATTTCTCAATATCAGCTCTAAGCTTAGGTTTGGTCAATAGGCTTGCTCCTTATTACATGAGACCCAAACATACGGGTAAACTGTGAGTGTACATTAGTTCTCTTCTGCCTAACCTTTCAAGGAACACAGGCGTGATGATATGTAGAACACTGTTTGTAACTGACTACCCCTACATTTTCCACTATTCCTAAAGATATAATGGCCATAGACTACAAATTTATAGGTTCCGAGTTCGAATCAATCTACTTACCACACATCTTCTTCTTCTCAGTCGGTCCCTCACTGCTGAGGATCGTGACTCTGTTTCAGTCTGCAGATTATGTGCCTCCATTTGTTACGATCAGCCGCTTGATGGAGTGCGGCGCTGACGGGTATCTCCAGCTGTTCGGATATCTGATCCGTCCAACGCTTTGGGCTGCGGCCTCGAGATCTTTTGCCCTCGACTCTTCCCGTCACCCATAAAGTTATATTTTTGAAAACACCCAAGGATATCGGTATTTTTATATAGACTGCTTGCTTCTGCATGCCTTCCAGATATTCGTTAAAACAATAGAGTGATGGATCAAAAATCACATGTGAATTACGACTATTGTCCATATTATGAAGGTCGGAGGCATATCCAGGATGAGTGCACCAAGTTTAGAACAGATCGATGCTATTAATGAAAACCGGGACCGACGGCTTAAACATGCTCTCCGAGGAACTAATACCCAGGTCCCCACTAATAAGATAGAAAAATACGTTCTGTTATTTATTTATTTTGTAAAACTGCCTCAATAGCCAAGTGGTCCTGACCGCGACTGCTACGCTAGAGGTCCTTTTTTTTTTTTTTTGTGCGAGGAGGAAACCTTCAGAAGGCTGCCGGCCTACTGGGGGGTGGGCCAGGGTGTGTGGGATTTTTACCGCACTAAAACCCCCCCGGTGGCCATCTTCAGCACAATATTGGAAGGATCCGGGAACTAGCTTATTCTTCCGGATCTCTTCCTGTGCCACGCCTATAGGCCAATCTCAGGGACTCCCTCACCATCTCTGTGCAATGCACACGGCGGCACGTGACCACTACGTGTCACCGTCATCCCCAGGGTCGCTTAATGGACGCCCAGAGCCCCCACTCTGTGTGTCCACGGCCCCAGAGGCCCCCCGCAAGTCGTTTCAGTAACAACAGGCAGGGGGTTTCCGCACATGGCCCTAGCTGGGCTAGACACCGACGTGGTTTCTACGACGGCGTCTTCTCCTTCGAGCGGGATCGGCCCTCTCGCGATCCCGCTCGGCAGCCTCCTTCTGGGCCATAACGGTTTCGCAGAAGGAAGCTACGGCTTTCCAATTAGAGCTCTCTGCCAACATGGCTGACACCACCACTGGCAGAGAGAGATCCATCCCGATTTTGCTGACCAGGATCTGCCGCTCGGATTCCCACGCAGGGCACTCGGCAAGTGTGTGTTGGGCAGTATCCCGGTCGTTACGACAGTGGTGGCATTGTGGCGTGGCCTCGCGTCCGATCCTATTCAGGTATTCACCGAAACAACCGTGCCCGGTAAACACCTGAGTAAGACGGTAGGTGACACGGTCGGTTCTACGTAGCCAGGCCTCGAAACATGGGAGGATGGCTTCAACGACCCGCTTTTGCGCAAAATGCGGCCCCAATAGCCGCCCACGCCATTGCTCGAGCGAGTGTTGTCGCTCCTGTCGCCTCAACCTTTCAAACGCCCTCGCAGGTACACCTTCACCACTCTGGCGGATAGCATGGATCCGGTCATAGACCCTTGCATCCATATCCGCCAGAATGTCGAGAGGTGGAAAACGCGCTAAGAGGGTTGACGCCTCGAATGACACTGTCCGATATCCTCGTGCTATTCGAATGGCGACTTTACGCTGCAGGCTATTAAGTTTAGCTTTGCTGCGCCGGGCGCCTGACAGTCTTTGAGACCATACCGGCGCTCCGTAAAGAGCCATCGAACGCACGACTCCCGCATAGAGGCGACGAACTTCCTCCCGCGGTCCCCCAAGATTGGGTAACAGTCTGTGCAATGCACCCACTACCCTTTCGATCCGAGGAACAAGGCGTCCGAAGTGTTCTTCAAATCCCCAGCGACTGTCCAAAGTTAGTCCAAGGTACTTCATATACCGGCTCACCTGGACTTGGGCGTCACCGACGCATACCAATGAACTGGGCGGATCCCTACCTCGTGGTAACTTGTGGAACCATAGTGCCTCGGTCTTATGAGGTGCTATCTGTAGCCCCAACTCACGGACTTTGCCTACGACCACTGCCACTCCGAGCTCGGCAAGACGAATAGTCCCTTCGAAAGTCTCCCCACTAGCAAACACTAAGGTATCGTCGGCATAACAAATAACGCTAGAGGTCCTGGGTTCGATTCCCAGGTCGAGCAAAGCGTTATTGGGTTTTTCTATGAAATTCCCAGTAGCAGCTCGGAGTTAGGAATTTGTGCCCGGTTAATCGCAATAGGCTCGCCCCCTATTACATGGGACCTAAACATACCGGCGAACTGTGGGTGTACATTAGTACGCCTCTGCCTAACCCTTCGAGGAATACAGGCGTGATGGTATGTTATTTTGTAAAAGTTAAGAGCCGGCAAACTCCATCTAATACACTTCTTTAAAAATTATCTTAATTATTGTTGACTTGCAGCACAGCTTAAATGTTGAACAAACAGCATGTATATCAGACGTCCATGGTTACCCAACCAAAGGTGACAAACAGACAATTTTCTCTCCTGTCCAATGCAAATGAGACCATCTGGCATAACCTGTCCTAACCACATACATTTGCTGTCAAATCAATCCTTTTAACAATGTGTTAAAACTCAGTTTCGTTTTACATAACTGAAAATATATCTTGGCAGAATGTGCTACTAGACATGTTTACTAAATTCATTGTCTACAGACCTTATTGCAATTAGTTAAAGTTTAAAATCAGAATGATCAGCTGTATATTGTATGTTTGTAGAAGAGGCTGGCCTCACGTGGGATTCCAAAATAAAGTGATGACCCTAAAGCGTTGGCGTGTGAGTTATAGGGTTGTCGCTTGTATGAACTTTGTATTCCTGCGTAATATTAATGTAAATACATTTGCTTGGTTTTTGTGGAGTCTGTGTTTTGATTTAAATGAGAAAAAAACTTGTTGAGTTGAAATCTGAATATAGCAATAATTATAGATATAATTATAGCAATAATATAATATATAGATATGGATTACTTATTGAACTAAACGAATAGTGTTACAATTAAGATCAAATCACAAAATAAATCAGACTAATAAAATTGATCTGTATTGTATTCTATTTCATGTTTTTTTCCGAGTTTTAACTAATAGGTAATTTCAGGACAACTCAGAATATTTACATTCGACAAAGTCATATTTCAAAAATAAATTCAATTCAAACCTAACAAGCCTAACTTTACAATTTGAAATGTGTAATTCCTCAAATCATAGACGAAAATCAGAAGTGGTAAAGGGTGTCGCCGCGCCACCACAAAGAATAATTCGGGGTTTAAAGTAATCAAGAAATATTTCTTACCATATGGAACCAGGCAGCTACCGCATCTACTTAGAAAAAAAATTAACTGTATAGTAACGTTTTGAAATAAAACAACTTTACGGATTATATCGCGTTATATTAGTACAATACAATACAAATGTTTATTTCAATATGTCTAATATTCGCGTAAACTTCAGAAATCAGTATGTATCATAACGTTTTACACTACCGATGCCATGCCGCATAAATTATGCTTTTGGGAAATTCACCTTAGTGTGTCTTTCTGAACTTCAATATTACAATACAGACAACTCTGATTACCGCTTCCTAGAATTTTGGCTGAGAACGGCGGAGCAAAATCCTCGTTGTCAACATTTTTTTATATCACTAAGGTGGCAAACAAGAATACGTCCCGCCTGATGGTAAACGGAACGCTTGCAACACCAGCGGTATCACTCGCGAAACATTTGCGATAAAGTAATATCGCAACTGCCGTCAACCAATCTCCAAAAACTCTAATATATTTCAGGGCAGGTACTATCGCATCACGTCGCCATACCCCATTGATTCCCCGAAGCCTTTATGCTTAACTTTACTTATAGAACAAATTTATTACTATCTTTTCACAGATGAGTGGGCAGGGGGACCGTTACCTGTCACACAGGTATGATTTAAGGAAGCTAGGCAGACTTGGACACTAAATTAAAACCTATTTCTGTGGAAGTAACGAATTGGATAAGGAAAATTGGTTTTGTCTGTAGGATATTAAAAGGAGAATGTAGGTATCTATTATGTAGCTCAAAGAACATCCATATCTACTAATCCATATTTTCGTACAAATACTATCATTGCGAAAGTAACTCAGTCTGTTTATATGTAACCTTTTCGTGCCTACATCGCTGAACACATTTCGATAAAATTTGGCTTGGAGTTGAATGCATCCTGAAAAGGACATAGGCTGCCTTTGGTCTCAAGTTTGATAGCCTAATTTTTGAGGAAGCTTATAGGCTCTACATCACGCTAGGGTTGAGGCCTTAGAAAGAGGGCAAAGCGGGTGACATCGCAAGGTACAGCTAGGTGTCATAAATAATTCTAGAAACGTCCACAAAACAAACAATGTTCCATCCTCACGGTTAATTACGCACTTACAAAACAATGAGCGAATCACCTCACAGTAGGGTAAACACACCAGATAGTGGCTATTGGAAAAGTTCCGTCGAGTCAATAACCTGCGCCCGAACTTTTTCGATTAGTACCTGCCAGTAATGGGGCGGCTCACCCCACCAACTATTTACCCTTATTACGTCTTGGGTAATTATTTTAACCCTTGAACGTTTTAGTGGGTATGCGAGTAGTTTGGATTGGAATTGCGGGTTATTTATCAAGGGTTTATCCTTAAAGACTTTCGGGAGAAACCTACCGCTAAACATCCCATGATATATGCAATGTCATATGAAATAAAGAAGGGCTCTTGTACCTAATCCATTTTTATTCTCTCTTTCCTCCAAGACATTTCTCTACTATGTTGGGGACGGCTTCCAGTCTAAACAGATGCGACTGAATATCAGTATTTTTCACGAAGCGGCTGCCATCAAACCTACACAACCCAATTTCTGGACAATACCGATATTCAGAGAAAATCCTGCTTGTCAGGCTTCTGACTACCACTATCAATTGTAGATGTTAATATGATAACCGGAACTGACGGCTTTACGTGCTGTCCAAGGCACGGAAGAATGTTCACCCATCCACACACTGACTGCAGCAAGCGCAGCTTAACCTTACAGATCAGTTATTACTTAGCCACGTTTTTATTATAAATCAGCTTGATTCAATTATTAATTACGACGACCTAAATTCTACGAGGGAACTGATGGGTTACCTCTGCCTAAGGTATTTTTATTTGAGGTTTTTTTGGCGTTCCATTCAACTCTAAGAATAGTTAAAAATAACTATCGCAGTGTAAAAACTACATTAAAATGCAGTGCACGACCTCATATTTTACATCGGTGGCGTGATTACCAAACAGCTTTAAGAATTACCCATCGTGAGGTAGGCAGTGATGTCATTGTGATCATAACAGGTTTTAACATTAAAATAGCGTTTATTTTTTAATTCATCAAAGAACGACGGCTTTCCAGTGTAGTAACCATTATTTTTTTATTTTTGTTAACCGACTGAAGGCTTTCTGCCAATATAGGGGCTATTTTTCTGGTAATCAGGTATTCCTTAGCGGATTAATAACAATAAAAATCAATGAACTTACTACGAATGAAACTATGAACCATAAAAATATAATTTAACCTATAAAATCGTTTGTCCTGACTCAGTAATCTGTTGATTTGATAAACACGGACAAAACTACTGAGTCTAGAAATGTAGAATTTAGAACATACCAATGTCTTCTTATAAGGAGCCTGGTAGGATCATAATATGTTAAAACTTTTTGAATTTTCTTATAAGTATATTTATATTATTTTGATTAATGAAGGTTTTGTAATAATTTGGTTTATTAATTAGTTTCTTTAAACTACGTTACTGAATTGTTCCCTTACTCTGCCTCATCTGCCTAGTGGTGCTGAGCGCGACTGCTAGGCTAGAGGTTCTAGGTTCGACTCACAGATCGAGCAGTGTTATTGGGTTTTCCTATGAAATTCCCAGTAGCAGCTCGGAGTTAGGAATTTGTGCCCGGTTAACGGCAATAGGCTCGCCCCCTATTACATGGGACCTGATTACCGGCGAACTGTGGGTGTAAATTAGTAGGTACTCCACTGCTTAACCCTTCGGGGTATATAGGCGTGATGGCATGTTAGAATCGAAGAAAATAAAAATGCCTCGAATGAAAAACTAAGCCACGAACATGAAAAAATACAATTTGACCTAAAAAGTTGGAATTCGGTACACGTCTTCTTTTAAAGAGCCTGGTATAGGAACATATCTTAAAACTAAATTAGTTTATTTAAAGAATAATTTCGTATTAATCTCAATTGTTCCCTTATTATTAAATGATAGAATGTAAGTAAAACGCTTGGCAGGTAAATTATTATGCCGCGTACGTTGGCGCACATTACGGCGAGCTAGTCTGGACTGCTAAGCAGAGCTGTTTCATTTACATTCGCGGCTTATTTATTGTGGGATTTTTATCGTGTTTCCCGCGAGCTTACGACGATTTGAAAGCAAAAGCTTATTGAGGTCTCTACGGAATTGAAAATTGATATTTTAGTGTCGTTTAATATTTGAATGAGCGCATTTGTTGCATACTCGACTGCTGCAGAAATCAGGATAATGCTGCTCTTCCCGGTATCCGTATAGTCGTGTTAGACGTTGAGCGATTTTAAATGAAAAATATGTCTGGTAATATTATTATATACTAGCCTTTGCCCTCGGCTTCGCTCACCTGAAGCTATAGTAGGATTAGAAATGGATTCCAAAAATAATTTAATAAAAACCAACAGTGATGATCTCTTCTTTGTATGGGCCTCTTAGATACATCAGAGGTCAAGATGTATCTCAGGATCCGATTAATTATTTGTGATAAGAAGTTCACCAGTTTTTAAGTTGGAGCATATATACTTTCTAACAGTGATAACAAAATTAAAATCTATTCAGTAGTTTTAGCTCCACCCGTAACAAACATAGCCTTTTTACAATTTTATAATAGAGAGAAGAGAAAACAAAATTACAAGAATGTATAAAATTTTGATGAGTAATCGAGATAAACAAAGACAAAATATCCCCCACGACGTCATTAGTTGACACGTCGGCGGCACTGGCCGAAAATATGCAGTCGTCGAGAACATCATGTCACCATGTCACCTCCTTGGTTCGCCAGGTGACATAGGCGGCAACAAATTGAACCATAAAAATAGAATAGAATAGATCTAAGAATCGTCAGGCACGACTGCTAAGTCTATAGTATAGTATAGCTCGATTCGAATAGGGTATTAAACCTTTTTTTGAAAACTGTTTTAAATTAATCCTTAGATCGTAATGAACCAGTAAAATTTTTATTTCAATTTTATACAACCAAAAAATGCCTTAATAACGATTTTTCATTTATGATTTTGAATTTACTCGCGAAAACGCTAGCCGCCATGCTACTTCGGCTCGTGACGTCATTCATTATTAAACAATACAACTGCCAAAGACCAAGTAACACGATTTGTGAAAATAATGAGTTATAATGTTTATCATTGGTGTCTTGTGCCTGAATGCAATAATACAAGTGTAAAAACGCCACAAAAATTATGGATTCAATTGCCAAAGTGGTATTAAAATGAGAAACCCTTGGTTGGAACTGGCAAGAAGAGATCCAAAATTATTGTCCACAAAGACTATATGTACTGTAAGTATGCGTTATAAATAGTATGTTAACTAATAAACAAAAAAAACTTCGTTAATACTACAATTTCATAATTTGTACCTAATGTATTTATAGGTTATATTATGTACCTATATTAAGTAGTGAGTTTAGCTTCTTTAACGTTTATTAAGCAAAGTTTTTAATGCTCAGTTGTGAATATTGTATAGCTAATGCCGCAATTACTACAGCTAGGAATCTAGAATGTGTTATAGACCTACAAATTGCGAAAAAACAATTGAATTTCAATTGGTTTTTGGCAATTTTTGGCGGGAATTTGGCGGGCTCAGGTGAACGACGAAGCCTTAGCAGCTTTGTTAATTTTAAATGCTGATTAGTTAATGCCTTGTTACATAGAAATTGGTGAAACTGGGTCTTATTGTTAGACAAAACTTGATACGATAGTTAGGTAGGTACTTACATTACTGTTTTAATATTTCTCAACTCGGCAGAACAGAAATCGAGATTGGATGCAAAAAAAATTGCCACCATCAACGTATTGATCATTGGTAGATTTGTACTTTCTGCTTTCACAAAACCGTCTTCCATGATGCGATTTTAATCAAACTAACACAGCACGACAAACAATTATTGTTGAATTGTTACTCTGAGACGACAAACGTCGTCATCGAGTGAACGAGTGACGTCACGTCGATATCCAATATGGCGGATGGCGTTTTAAAATAGATTAAAAAAGACGATTTTTGAAATTGAATTATAAAATTTACATTGCATTTTTATTAATAAATACTAACGTTTCTCGTTTATTTTTTTCAAAATCTATCATAAAAATGCATTTACATTTTTTTTTTACATGGTGTAAAATACCCTATTGAGCCGTGTTACTGAATTTTGAATCAGGAAATCTCACTTGCAGCTTGGTGTTGAGATTTGTGGCTAGATAATGGCAATAGAATCGTCCCCTATGTCACAGAACCGCAGTCACAAATAAGATCACAAAAAATTTCCTTATGATATAAACTTTTTTTAAGCTAATAGTTTCCGACATCAGATAAATTGAAAATACACACATAGGTAGGTACTACCTATAACACTTAAACACAACTTCAGAGTGAAGCCACCCCGTCGCACTATCATTACCGCGCGAAGTCGGCCGGGGTCAATAGTTCAATATTTATGAGCGGGGGCCAGCAGAGATTTATGCGAGAGGACAAGTGCGCTCCAGCCAGGTGGAGTCTGATTTATGGTGGTATCTGATCGGCTGGACACACGTAAATAGGGGGTCTGGCGAGGTAATAGGAGAGTTTAATAGGAATAAACGATTACCTCTTATGTTCTTGGTCGTAGGTTCAATTCTAGGCGACAGTAAACGTGGATGTCATCATGTTAGTCAATAGAAGTCCACTCATGAACAAAGGCCTCCCCCATAGAGTTCCAAAAAGACCGGTTATACGCCTCCCAGCAACCTTCACCAGGTCATACGGCCATCTCGTTGTGTACCCATTATTGTAACTGTCTTATAATTCTGTGGTTAACTAATTTAATCTGCCAATAAGTAGCCACAATAGAAAAACTATTCTTACGACCTTTTGGAGGATCACGTTTATTCTGTGAGTGGGAAAATTTTAAGCTGTGTTAAATTTTTTATGACATTTTGTCTGTAAATGTTAGGAGCCTAAAGATTATTGTGAACTGAATCTTTTAGGCACACGATTAGACACTGTGTGATTTCAGCCATTGAAAGTCCGAGATAGCTCTCATCTAATGAAAAAGCATATTATTCAATATTCAACATCTCTGGCAGAGATCTCGGTAGCTTGTTGTTATACAAAACTGAGGGGCGCAGGTTCGACTCATACCCGCAATCGAAGCTTTAGAAACACCTTGGTTGCTTAATTGGCTAAAGCGTTTTTTCACGTGGGAGAGCCATGCTTCGGCACGAATGGGCCGGCTCGACCGCAGTGATACCACGGCCTCACAGAAAACCGGCGTGAAACAGCGCTTGCGTTGTGTTTCGCCGAGTGAGTGAGGTTACCGGAGGCCCAAACCCTTTTAAAAGGCGGGCAACGCACTTGTGACTCCTCTGGTTTTGCGGGTCTCCATGGGCGGCGGTTATCACACCATCAGGTGTTCCGTCTGCTCGTTTGCCCCCCTATCCCATAAAAAAGAGTCCGGTATACCATGCCAGAGCATGCAGTATCAGATTCCTTAAGTATTTCCATCAGTATACGTCAACATGGAATAGGTAGAAAAAAATAATAGGCTTTAACACTTACTTGATAATCAGTCGTACAAAAACTGCTCAACATTCTCTCAACATGAAGCGTCGAATCAATAGTAACATAATAGGCTTTAACACTTACTTGATAATCAGTCGTACAAAAACTGCTCAACATTCTCTCAACATGAAGCGTCGAATCAATAGTAACAAAAAGGCGCCAACACACAAATGCAGGGGTCGCCAATACCGGCGGGCCGTAATGAGCTTCATCTAATTATCGCGACCGTCTACGTGCGCCACTTGCTAACACCTGGATTATGCAGCGTCTGCTCTCGTCTCCCGCCTGCTAACGTCTGTAAGTGGCTTTATTGAGAGTTATATTAACAGTAGGTTTTGTGTTGGCCTATACGTATAGAAGCTACAGTTGATGCGGTTGGTAGGTACTTGCTTTGTCGTTCGTGGTGTTCCAAATTCAAATTAAGGTGCACGCCTTTTGACTTTTCGAATTGTGTGGTAAAGGTTATTTATTTCTTTCTGAAGGTGATGACTGAAAGTCATATTATGTGTTGGATGATTCCATAAAGGTTGACTAATTTAAGTCGCGGTTTTGATCCCTAAAACATCGTTGTAAAAGAAACGACCTTACAAGATAAAAAAGTAAGACGGTTTTTTTTAAGTTAGAGTAAATTCGCTTTCTTAGTAAAGCGGCAGTTTTAGGATATAATTATTAAGTACAATAGAAAGACGAAGTAGCTTATATTTGATGTTAGGCCTTATCAAAGTTACAAATATCGGAATCCGACATGACTTTAAACAAATAAAAAGTGTGTTACACACGAAGTTGAATAGCTTTGACGACAAGCTGTTTAACATAAATGTAATCTAAAAACCCTATAAAGTAACTCAAACATTTACCTAAAAGTCGCGGAACATTAGTCACGTTAAACGGCGAGGCCCCTCGGCAAAGTGGTCTAAGCGCAAAAATACAATTTATTAATTTGCAAAAAAACGCCCGCGACGAGCGTCACCTGTCACGCAGCGTGACGGCCCCCAAGAAACAGCGACGTGATGAATTGTTGAAAATAAAAATTACGACGTAACCGGATAAATGGAGGGGTTGAAACACGTTTAATTTTAATCGACTCTTTCGAGAAGGAATTTTAAAAATCTTATTATTTAAGTTGATTTTTTAATGAAATCGTTAGTGAATTGTTTCGTTTAACTTTTTAACTGTATCAACGAAAGGGTCAAGCGCTTAAGTATGACGGCTACATTGTAATCAAAATGCAAGTTACTTGTGTTCTCAAAAAATATTTTTACTAAATAAGTTTTTTTTTATAAGTATTCTCTCCTACCATACCTAACAGGTATTATTCATCTTATCTTACATATAATAAGAATGTAAGTGAGCCGTGTCTGTACATTGCTTATACTTACAAAAAAACTAATTTGGGGGACTCAGAATCAGTAACACAATCCATTTCTATTATTTTTGGAACTTTTGTCTGTCTGTTTGTCTGTCGGTTTGTCTATCGATTTGTCTGTATGTTTGACCGCGCATCAAATAAAAACTACCGAAGAGATTTGGAGGAAGTGGACAGGAATTCATAGCCTGTTTCTTGGATTAACATTTAGGCTATTTTTAATTCAAATCGGTTCTCTCTATCAAAAGTTATTAACATTTTAACGATTGAAAATGTAGAATTTGAACAATAACCGTTGAAGCAAATTTCCTTTTTAAGTATTTCCGTACTAGACTAGCACGGGTCAAACATTATAACAGAATCAAGAAATAAAATTAAAAAATACACTCACAGGTACTAAATACGATAAAACAAGAAAATAAAACAAAGAAATCAGAAACCATTATTGTAAACGGGAATT
Source organism: Acronicta leporina (assembly GCA_947256265.1). Classification (NCBI taxonomy): domain Eukaryota; kingdom Metazoa; phylum Arthropoda; class Insecta; order Lepidoptera; family Noctuidae; genus Acronicta; species Acronicta leporina. The sequence continues at coordinate 15,647,334 of OX366520.1, read as the reverse complement.
GATTATTAGTACAGTTATTCTAACTCTACTTATACAAGGCATCACGGGACATACATAGGACTTATCCAGCGAGCATCAGCCGGTGTAAAAACTAAATATTTGAGTAGGGTAAAGAAGTAAACAAAGAATGACAATTTATTCTCTAGAAGACTAACACGACCTCATTATTACCTCAATGAAATTTGATTCCATTACAGGTGTCATTTTGAGTTGACAATTTTGACAATTATTCTTTTCTTCTTTATAGCATCCAGCTTTAAAGTAACTGATTTTGTAATGTGAAACCTCCATAGTGTAGATTCTAAAGAGTTTCCATCTAATCAAATCATAAAATAATATTCCACGTATGTACCTATGTATAATAAATTAAAAAAATGGGTCATTTATTATTAATAGTAGTAGTATGTAAATTAAGTCAATGGCGCTAAGTGTATTTAAAATATGGAAAACCAGAATACTTTTTTCTATGAGATTTTTCGAGGTAATTAGTTGAAACTTGGAGAGGACAACGTCTCTCAGGTCAGCTAGTTATTCATAAATTCTATTATCATAAATACATTGCCGCAAAAATAATAAAAAAAAAATACACTTAAAACCACACAACATTTTTCTTGAACAAAACACGCGGCTGTCACGTCACCCTGCGTCACGTGACACCACGTGACACGCTTACACGACAGGTAACAACGTTTGCCGCCAATTTTTAACACGCCAACATTTAAATTAAATTCCGGCGCAGCACGGCCCGCCACCGCCGCCGCCGCCCGCGCTTAATTTAGCCAATTAAGTGGAATACTTATCTCTTACTTATACCGTTGTGTTGCGAGAATGTGCAATTGTAATCATTTTATATGGAGATTTTATATTATGTATATATAATATTAGAGTAAGGTGCTGTGGCTTTTTCTGCATTTACGATATACATTTTGAATTCGAAAAACACGTTTTTAAAGTGATGTTTAATTTTTTTAATTCTTTATAAACATTTATTTATTTCTCAGCTTCCCGTGGCCTTCGGCAGCTATCGGAGAAAGTTTTTTAATTCGTTTGGAGAAATACATAAGTAATCAATTTTCTCGATACTGTTATACTCTTATGCTTTTATTCATAAAAATACTAAACGCGTTATAAACTTCTCTAGCGTGATAAGTATGTTTGTCTTCTTTCCTTGTCACAAAAAATCACGTGTCAAAAAAATACAAACCACATTATAGCTATGGAAGGTTCATAAGACGTTTTATATTTTTATGATTATGGGGGCTTGTGCTACTATTCTGTTATTTAACAACCCTATAAAATCACAATTTGAATTTACAGCTAATTAAATGTCAACAACATTTATCGTAAATATCGTCATAAATTAAGGAGTCGCAACATTAATTTGTTTTTGTCAAACTTTATCGGAGACTAGGCGATAGTCGCTAAGTTTTTTCTCATAGGTATATTTACCATTATCCTTTATAAGTAATTGGCGATAAATCTTCATCTGTACTTTGTTGTTTTGTATGATATCAGCTGTTTAGTTTGAAGAAAAGTTATTTGTTTTTACACACATGGATAGGTAGGTAGAGATGTTTTATATAATCGAGGAAAACAAAGTTTTTTCCTCTAAAAGGCTACGTAGAGAATTTTTAGCTTATTGGCGTATGTTTCAATGCAAAACCCAGCGCCAATTCCCATCTACCTTGTTTCCGGATATACTTAATTGTGAAAAATATCAATGTTATAATTTTTATTTCAAGAAGTTTCTATGGTTTCTTGCCGGTTCTTCTCCACAAGACCCTCTATTTGGAACCGTGAACCTAGTTTTGACAATTCAAAAGTACCTAACTATAATATTGGTCTAATTGAAATAAACATTCGACTTTGACCTTTGCATGGACAGTTGGCAGCATCAGCCCGGAGCTTGAATTAATATCAAGCAAAATATAACAGGCTCGCCTCTTATTGTATGGCTTAAAATCACTGATGTATTGCGCAGGTATAGTTGGTAAAAGAGTAACATGTACAGGCCGGCAGCGCACTTGCCACTCCTCGGGTGTTGCGGGTGTCCATGGTCGGCGGTGATCGCTTACCATCAGGCGATCCGTCTGCTCGTTTGCCTGCTATCCTATAAAAAAAGGCAGTGACAGGATACTTAAGTGGACTTGACATAACTGCATGATACTTTATTACGCAATCATTCTCAAGCTCAAATGTCGATAGCTGCCTATACACATAATTCATTTGTAAACTGTACATCCAGTACTTAAACTTTTGGTAAATGCAGGCGTAAATGTGTTATGTTCTAAGCTATAAGACATTTGTAGGTACCCGTTTGAGATGCAGCTTGTCGCATATCTAGCAGAGAGGAGACAGTACGTATGCAGTGGCACTGTGGCAGGTTACTTTGGCAATGTTCCCGTGCGTAAGATAGGTGTACCACTTAGAATATGTCGCGCTGGATATGCAAAAGAATTTAGACATACAAAATTTTGATGTCTCTGATTTAGATATACTGCTACTTTGTCTAGTGGTCCTGAGCGCGACTGCCACGCTGCGAGGTCCTGGGTTCGATTCCCAGGTCGAGCAAAGTGTTATTGGGATTTTCTATTAAATTCTTAGTAGGTGGAGATTTAGATGTGTTCTCGTTAATGGCATTAGGCTGACCCCCTATTATATGGCACAAATTGTGGGTGTAGATCAATACGCCTCTACTTAATGCTTCAAGGGAATGGCAAATTATTTTGTGATTTTTAAAGTGATCCATCTATAGCAATCTATTTTGTCCAGAAACAGGAACGGGTATATCTAACTGTGAATAAAGCAAAAACGAATACTGGTTTTAATATTATAAATATTTACAGAAATCCTCCTCCAGTTTCTTATCCAGTATTCAACGCTCCACGTAGCGCAGTTAGTTGGTTTCAGCGTGGCCATCTCCGTCCTCTGCAAAATAAAGAAATTTCACTTTGAAATATATTTCAGTCGGATTGTCTCCTTGTGTTGTTGCAAACGATTCTGTTCTTCAGCGAATGTTATTTTAAGATTTCACTGTTATAAAATAGGGCTTATAGTGTCACCACAGCTACCCGGATCGGTTTATCGAGGTATATGCTAACTCAGCTTGCACTTAGCGAGCCACTTAGCGACCCATCCAGCAAACTGTTAACTCATCAAGAAAAAGTACAATCGTTAGGTGTTCGGAAGTACATTGAAGATTAGAAAGAATACTAAACTTAAGTTTTTTTTTATTGAAATGAAATGATGAAATGATATGAAATGAAATGATATTTATTTCTATAAGTAGATCTTTAGAGACACTTTTACAAGTCAATGGTTTGTTTTTTTTTATAGCTAGATGGCTTCGGCATTTCCTAACTGACGACCTCTGAGAAGAAACACCGAAACAAACTCAGAGAATCATGGTCTCTTTTAAAGTCCAGACATCAAATAATGCAAATAATGTGAGTGGGACAATGCAGGGCAATGTCTGAAATGGCCTTTTGAGGAAAGAACCATAGCCATAGCCATATTCTTGCTAGGCTTACTCTTGAGCGCCCGCGCCAGTTCGCCTGATGTAAAGCGACACTAGGTACTATCTTCGATGGAGAGCGCTTGCCTAGAAGAAGCCGATTCACTCGTGATTTATTAATATAAGTAACTAAATTAACTATTATAAGATACAATTATTGGTTTTGCCATTGAGGTGTTTCGTGAAGAATATGTAAAATTGATGACTAACTTTTATACAGGAGCACCCCGACCGTCCTTTTTAAATTTATAAAATCAAACGCTATTTATAAAGAACTAGCTTCTGCCCGCGACTTCATCCGCGTGGAATAGTTACTTGGTCTTAGCGTGATGATATATAGCCTATAGCCTTCCTCAATATATGGGCTATCTAACACTGAAATATTTTTTCAAATCAGACCAGTAGTTCCTGTTATTAGCGCGTTCAAGCAAACAAACAAACAAACTCTTCAGTTTTATATATAGTATAGATATAGATAGTATCGATATAGAAGAAGTATAAATATAGATATAGAATAGATATAGATACATACGAATTAAGAGGGATTATTTTATAAAGTGGTCTCAAACAGTATCCATTTGTAGACCATACCGGTAACATTTGGGAGACAAATAAATTGTGCACATAAACACACGTATTTTCGAGTAACACACAGCGCTTGGAGCCAAGTCCTGCAGATAAGGTGGCACCTTCGCGCTAAGTCACAATGAGCGAGCCATTACCGGCACGTAAGACGACGATACGGCGACGAATGAGAATTCTGCCAAAGAGTTTTTAATAATATCAAGATTGTAGAAGAAATTCTGCACAATGAGTTTTTTTTTCTGCTGACGTATTGCCTTAAAGTGGGTAAAAACAGAGTATATTTGTAAAAATAATATAATTTTATGTAATCAACTAGCTTTTGCCCGTGGCTTCGCTCAAGTGAAGCTAAATTAAGATTAGAAATGGATCCCAAAAACAATTTAATCAAAAATCAACAGAACAGATCTCTTCTTTGTATGGGTCTGTATAAATTTTTGTTTTCTATTTTTAAAAGCCTTATAGCAAGCAATGTGGGCTGCTTGTCCACTTTTAAGTTGGAGCATGTACTTTCTAACATTAATAACAAAATTAAAACAGACACATAATTTCATTAAAAGATTCGGAGGCGTTTATAGATAAACCCTAACCTACTTATTTTTTTTAAATATCTTCAATGTACAGACACAGCTTTTTTACAATTTTATAATAGTAGAGATTTAAGTATAATCCACGCGAGAATAGTGGGTAGCCCATGGTAGATAGACCTCCCGCCTTCATGGGCTGTGACCTGGAGCTGACCAGATAATAGCCCCAGTAGGTGACGCCTAGGCAACCTCAAGTGGGATGCCAGACCAAGCCTCTCCCAGCAAACGTTGGACCACATCCTTTCACGCGGCGATTGTCGCGTGTCTCTTGAACATGACTACTGGGAAAATAAAGGCAAAGTCCATCATAATGTGCCTCCTCCAGGGGTGGTATCAATGAAGATTTTCCTTAATACGAAAAAAGATAACTAGACAAAGTATGCTTAATACTGGGACACGTATTAACATACTTTAAAGTTTAAAATGAAATACCGAGGATGACTCAAAATTGTCAACAACTATCTACATACTTACATAGTATGAAAAACTTTTCAATCTAAATCATAGCACGGAGCCTGTACAAACAACGATCATAAAAATGCATTAACCCCGCAAAACCTTACAAAATAAATATAAGCCGGTACCTATACGGTACTCATCCCCTCACATATTAACCTTTATGATCTAATTTGGCAGTGGCCGAGGCCATTTGGCAGAGCCGCGGGCCTCTCATCCACAATATTACATTCAATGTCCCGTGCGCCATACAACAGGTACAAGTGGAAATAAAACCGAATATGGCCTACGAATGACTTTGGATGGCTTTTAGACATCGCATTTGTATGGCTCAGTTTTTAGTGCAGAATTTGAGGGTTAACATTGTAAAATAGGGTGGAATTGGGCTAAGTGATCGATAAATAAAAGTAAGTTATACAGAAATACTTTTTTTAAGTTCGAATGATACGCTCTGGTAAAACCGTATGAGAAACTTACTGTAGGTATTTTTCTCATCAGAATCAATTAAGGTACAGTTGAAATAGTGAGATTTATCAATTTAAATTCTGCCTGAATAGCCTATACGTAGACATTTTTAAATCTGTTTTTTATTATTTTCACCAGGTAACCTAGATTAATTTTGCAAAATATATTCTTTGATTTTATAGTTCCCGATCAGTATCTAATCCGTAGCTGTTGTAAACGCTATGATGACGGGGCAAAAAACAATCAGATATGTCGTAAAATAATTTAAAAGTACCCAAGACAAAGTTTTTTAAACTAAAAACTGTAATTTTCTGTTGAAAATAAATCTGCACAGAGTAGGTATGTAGCAGTCGGCTTGACTGGTTACTTTGGCAAAGTTCCTAGCACAATAGGTGGACGCACTGAAATGAAAATGTTGGCGTTAGAATACCTAGCATACATATTAGTGGAGCATTCTGCTACGAATGTTGTGGAAATTTGTATTTGTGAGTTTTATAATTTACATACATAATGCACGCTCTGTAGGTATGAGACAGGTGTAGATTTATTGATTCATTCCATTAAAATCAGACTTATTTGATGAAGTCATGAGTTGAATATTTATTTGATTTACTCTTAAATAATGTGCATGAACATTGTCACTACTCGTGGTCGCCATAGGCCCTTTACTTGTTTTTTATTAGTAAGTATAACTATCCATCAAGTGTGTGAAATTTTGTGTCATGAATTTAAAAAATATCTAGCTTATAAAATATAACAAATTCTCGAATTTTATACTAACCCAGCCCTGTGACGCGCAAGATTTCACAAACATACAATCAACGGACATTAGTTACACCCTACTTGAAACAGGTATCCACGGAACACTCAAATATTTGCTTCGTGTGGGAATCCAACCCTCGACACGTGGCGCAACGATAGTAGTAAGGTGACCACACGAGGAGGTTAAATTTTGCAGTGCGTAGTAATAATAATAATACGCTTTTTCCGTGCCCTTATGGGCCCGACGTAGATTTCTTAGCGTCCGTGGCCTGGCTACGCTTCGGTGACCTCTTCGGGGAAACCGAGGGTTCGGTCTGTGCAATTATGGATGAAGTTATGCTGACGAACAACTACCGGAAGTATATCATGAAAGACGGGACGATCGACTTATGTCGGGCGTGCCATTGTCCCGGTGAGTCTATCAGGCATATTACTTCTGGGTGTTCTCGTCTGGCTAACGGTGAGTATTTGCACAGGCATAACCAAGTGGCCAGGATTATCCACCAGCAACTTGCTTTAAAATACGGCCTTGTGGATTCTGAGGTGCCGTATTACAGGTATGCGCCCGACCCAGTTCTCGAGAATGACCATGTCACGTTGTACTGGGATCGATCTATTATCACTGACAGGACTATTGTTGCCAATAAGCCTGATATAGTGGTAATAGATCGATTAGCGCGCCGCACAATGATTATCGATGTCACCGTCCCGCATGACGAGAACCTCGTGAAGGCTGAGAAAGAGAAACAATTAAAATATCTCGACTTAGCCCACGAGGTGGTCGCCATGTGGGATGTGGACTCGGCCATCATTGTACCGATAGTCGTCACGGTCAATGGACTTATCGCCAAGAGCCTCGACCAACACCTTAGGAGGCTCGAGTTGGATGGCTGGGTTAAGGGCCTGATTCAGAAGGCAGTACTCCTTGATACGGCGCGTATTGTGAGGAGGTTCCTGTCTCTGGGGCCCTAACCACCGGTAGCTTGGACCCTGCTTCCCATGCCGGTGGACAACTATTTTTATATTTTTAAATGTTTTTATTTCTCTTGTTTTTTATAAAAATATTTAAAAATGTAAATGATATGATTTTAATGAAATAAATGGAATAATAATAAAAACAACATAATTCAATATCAAATACATCAAAACAAAATCAATCTTTCACTACCTTTTACCTCAACAACAATTTACCACCGGCCAATTGTCTCGATAGCCTCTACCTCTCCACAATACAGTAGCGCGTGACGTCATAAAAATAGAAAAACAAAATAAAGGTAAACAAGAAAACTGTTACCGGCCCAACGTAATTTTGGCAAGGAAAAAAACACTGGCTATTACCATCTTTATCTAGGGTAAGTCAATTTTCCCCACTCTACCTAAAAGGTACAAAATTATTTGACACGCGATTCAAGCGACATTAGATCTTGTTATTTAGTCCATAGAGGCGGTGATATAGGCAAAGTTGGCTGGGTATCGATAACAATGTCCAACCTGCGTATGTGTAACGTTGACAAGGTGGAGGATGATCGTATAATCCTCATAAAATAAGGTAGCGAAAGAAATTCGAGGCGTACTGGGAGCAGAGAAATGCCACATACCTGCATAACTACGACAAATAACTATCTTTATCTGTTTTTTTTTAATATTCTTTTTATTTTATCATATGTCTTAAGAAAATGTGAATTATCCATAAAGACGCGAATGGAATCGCGGGTACCACCTAGTCATTTTACATTATGTTCCAATTATATGCTAACATATAATATCGCTATTACTTTTACAGTTAGCTCTTATGACGTACATATAAAACCTACTTTTAAATTTTCTATGTATTTCACAGTATTTTAATTTCAGTTACATTACACATTGAAATATTGAGGAGGGTTAGATTCGAACTGCAGTAGACTTCTCCTTGGTCAACACCAGGCTATTAATACTTCAAATGGTTTTTAATGATAAATCTACAATGCAACAATCTGTACAAACAGTAAACACTCCTCTCCAATTTACACCTCCTATCTTCGTCCAGCCCATGTTCTATTTTCTCCTGTTCCATCTCATACTTTCTTAACTGATCTTCTTCCAGAACATAGTAAATTTTTACATCAGCTCAAAAAACAACTCATTTTCTTTTCGTGATTTTCTTTCTTTCTATCGTTTATAAGCAATACCCCAGTGTGCCAGCCCGCCGGTATAATCCCCAGGCCCGGTATCTCGCGCGGCCGACCGGTCCGGTCCGTTTACGGCTCACGTTAATGGCAATCGCACCTCCGACACGCAGACCTGATCGTTTTCCTATATCTTTCAGTCACATAAATTCTTGGTGCACCTCTGTCTTTTACTTTTCGGGAAATTCTCGGTTTCTTTTTCGACGTACACTAGGCGATTCATTTTAATTGACAAAAACAGAAAAAATAAGGTTTTCCAATCGTTGCGTAAAATATTTATCGATATATAATATTTCATACAACTTTTTACAGCGTACTTAACCACGACGGAACGGAGACTGTATATGCGTTTGGGGCGAGAAGGAGTTTGTTTGTTTGTTCGACATTAATGATCATTTTCTGTTGTAAAGGTCTTAGCATTCATTTTCATTTCTCTCCTATGAGCCAGCTGCTAGCACTAATTGACCTGAGAACAAAAATGAATAAATTCGATCTGTTACTATTATTATCTGGAACTACCTACTAGTAAAGCTACAATACAAACTACAATAATTTAATTTCGTCCTTCGTATTGAGTTTGTAATTGTATTTTTTTCTTTGACATGTGTTTTCTTTACAATGTTCCTTCATAACATGTGGACAAATACATTACCAATAATTACGAGTGTTTTAGCTCCCACCTAAATTTTAAATACTGAACGGGACACAAAAAGCAGTGACGTTTTGGCGTCTGTCACGGTAGAACCCGTGTCTGCTTCTCGTACAATTTAAAAATAAAACAAAGCTTAATAGTTTGTGAATAGTATTTAAAAAATATCACAGTGATTATTTACAGTAGTGTTGGTGTAGTGAACAGTAAAAGTGGTGTCTATAAGCCTCAAAACATAACGCAAAAATTGGACACATTGACTTTATTTTAACTAATTACCCACATAGTTGAAAATTATGTATTTGTAGGCCGGTAAGTGCATATAGAGCCAATTTAGGTAAGTAAACTTGCTACTAAGATGAGTTTAAACTACTATTAACGTGAGGTAAAGTCAATGAGATCGGTCGGTCGGCGTATCTCTTCAGCCCCTAATAGGGTTGTCCGAACGATGCTCTTAAGATTCATTGGATGCGCGTTCCATAGTTGTCGACACTCGACACCACCCCTAAGTATCAAAGCACTAAATCTTTTAGATAAGTTATTATACCTACATACATGGACTCTGTATGTGTTGTCTCTTGTTTGAAATCAGATAGTTGTAATAGTTTTAGAAAAATGACTACATTTTTTTTAACTTTCCGTTGACCAAGATGATCCCAATTTAATCAAACGTGTCGAAGCAATGTTAGTTCTGCTCCTTCAGTTGTTTACTTTCCAAAACGTGTCGGCTCAAATGGAAAACTACTCAGCATTAGTGTCTACCTCAAAGCTAATCCTAGTCGTTACACCTCGTTGAATGGCCACGAAATAAGCGATTGTCATTACGATTAACATTACTTTATACTAGATGTATTATGTCAAGGCTTTAAAATAGCTGAATAAATTAATAATTTACTCAGTAGTTTTTACGCCAACCCGTAACAAACATACAAAAATATATAAAATAAAGTTTTTGGAATCGGAGTTTATAAACCCTAACCACCTTGTTATTTTAACATACAGCTAAAATACAGCTTTTTTTAAGATTTTATAATAGTAGAGATTTGTTAATAACTCATATCCGCTAATATTCCCCGCTGTCTTAATGATTACCCGCTAATGTAGGGGGCATACGGGGCCATTTGCAACACTATAGTCTTAAGAGATTTCCCGCAGCGGCCCGTACGTATTGTGTGTGAGATTTGAGGCTCAAAGTATTGCGCTAAGTGCCCACCTTGATGGTGCAACTGATTTGCTAATAAAACGGTGAACTTAGCTTTCAGTTTCAACTCACAGAAATAATATTTAGAGAGTTGATAAAGTTGAGTGCGGGTGTTATGGAGTTATCCTATGGAGATGTTTCTCATTTTGGAACTTTTCAAATTGGATTAAATATTTGAATTCAGATCTATATATTGGCAGATTAGATACTCTTGTGTTTATTGAAAAGTTAGATTAATAGAATATATACTTATCTATATCTATTTATATATATAAAATTGAATCCCTATATCCCTTGGTCACGGCATCAAACGTGAACGGCTGGACCAATTTCGCAAATTCTTTTTGTTGTTTTTTATTGTAAGGAGAAGTTTCATATGAAAAAAAAAGAAAATGATTTTGGTTTTTTTTTTATTAGCTATACCAATTCGAATTTAATATTCATAGTTAAGACAGGACAACGTCTGTCGGATCAGCTAGTATATAGCTATATTGATAACACTATTTACTCTTATCTTGGATAAAATAAATCTGAGGTGGCATCCATTTCACCACGTATGACTCAATATTAAACTAAGTATAACATAACATACATACCATCACGCCTGTATTCCCCGAAGGGTTAGGCAGAGGCGTACTAATGTACACCCACAGTTCGCCGGTATGTTTAGGTCCCATGTAATAGGTGGCGAGCCTATTGCCATTAACCGGGCACAAATTCCTAACTCCGAGCTGCTACTGGGAATTTCATAGAAAAACCCAATAACACTTTGCTCGACCTGGGAATCGAACCCAGGACCTCTAGCTTAGCAGTCGCACTCGGGACCACTTGGCTAATGAGGCAGTTAACTAAGTATAATAATAATAAATAACTTGCAAAAAGGTCGCACTCTCCCCGCTCTATATTTTTTCACTGCGTGCCTACAAGGTGGTACAGGTGGACGTAAATCACTAGTCTAGACGAGTTTATAGCTGATACACGCACTATAATACACGCCAGTGATTCTCAAAGTGCGTGGGGTGGCTCGCGAGCCGGAAAATTTTGACAACTAATGTCGATTTAAGGTTTTATGGGATAGGAGGGGAAACGAGCAGAAGGATCCGGATGGTAAGCGATTACCACCGCCCATGGACACCAGCAACCCAGAAGAGTTGCAGGTGCGTTGCCGGCCTTTTAAAAGGGTTTGGACTTGCGGTAACTTCAGTGACTCGGCGAAACACAGCGTAAACGTTGTTTCACGGCGGTCAATCTTCGAGGTTTGTGAGATTGTTCGTTCACGTCTGTACTCTAAGAGGAGTAATGCAGAGGTGAGAGGTTGAGAGTTAGGTATTAAAATGCACTTAGTACTAAGTAAGTTGGCTCGCTTTACCAATCAATACGTACACCTAACGTTTTATTTTTGGATTTGTCCTTAGATTTCAAATACTCACATTTTTATTTTGGAACTGCTAATGCATACTTGGCACTCCCTGACATATTTTTGTTCTTCTTATTATGTGATGCAGATATAAATCAATGATTGCGGGTTTCGTTGAGACGGTATTAACTTGCCTTTGTTATACCGTGGACTAGAAAATACAAATAGTAATTTATACTTAATAATTAAAAAAAATCAATTGATAATGATCACATGGGCATGACTGATATGGGTATGTTTCATAGAACCAAATTCTGAAATGCTGGCATCATCTTTCCTTTTTCACGTGGTAGAGCCATGCTTCGGCACGAATGGGCCGGCTCAACTGGAGTGATACCACGGCCTGACAGAAAACCGGCGTGAAGCAACGTTTGCGTTTTGTTTCGCTGATTAAGTGAGGTTACCGGAGCCCCAAACCCTTTTAAAAGGCGGGCAACGCACTTGCGTCTCCTCTGGTGTTGCAGGTGTCCATGGGCGGCGGTTATCGCTTACTATCAGGTGATCCGTCTGCTCATTTCCTCCCCTATCCCCTAAAAAAAATACATTCCTTAAGATCACGTCATCACTCCCCGAAGTCGTACCGCAACCTGTTATTGCGATAGTTTTACGATTGAGACAAAGAGATATCGCTCTATATACATATTATATAGCGCCATATCATAAAGCGCTTTACCTAATGTCATTTTACTTTATCGTAAGGTAAATGGCTCAATAAATATTTGAGAAACATAAGCACTTTATCTCGTCAATACTAGGTATAAGTCCAAGATTGGTTTTCTTCAAAACCCTAGTTTTTCGGTTCACTTTATTTATTGCCCAGCGGTACAGTGGTGGCGTGTTCAATCAGATTTTATGTTCGTTGACGTTTTCATTTGAACCGCCATTTGTATTGTAGAATCTTGTTCATTTATTCAAATGGTAGCTATAACAACTAAGTACCTATCGTTTGTAAGAATTTAAGAATCTAGAATTTTTTTGTTGATAATAAATTGTAATGTCAATATATTATTTATTCCTTACCATTCCCTGATTTCAATGTGACTTATCGCAGTCGTATTTGACGTCATGTAAAAATATTTCAAATATTCACTAACTTAATTTACTGAAATTTTAATTTAAATTTAAAAAAAAAATCTGGAGCCTCAAGCATATCTTACCATACGTATCTTAAATTATTCTGTTGATGTTGACTTTCTCAAATTCCAAATATTTTTTCCAATTCATGGTATACGTATGTCATGGACAATTTTTATAATGGCTTTTTTTTAATATAGTAAGTATATTGATATTTTAAACTTCAAAGTTCATTGTGATATTCTACAAAACAGCATCTTATACAGATAACACTAACTCACACTAATTCAAATAATTATTATATTTCGAAGCAGAACTGGATTTTACGGTGGTACTGGACTACGGGACTGGTTGGCTCTTGACATGCTATGGTAATCACTTTTCTTTTCTTTGGAAGGCAATTGATCGTAGTTTATTAAATTCAATTGTTATCAGCACATCAAGCTGCATGATTCTCACATTATAACAACTAAATTGTAAAATAAATCAATGTTATCATCTTTGTTGAAAGGAGTATCTATGGAGTTTCTTGCCGGTTCTTCTCCATAAGACCCACTATTTGGAACCGCGCACCTAGTTTTTGACATTTCAAAAGTACCTGTATTACTGCTCTAATTGAAATAAAACATTTGACTTTGTACTACCTATTAAATTTCATTTTGGTTGTTACGGTTATACACACTACAAAAATAAATCACTCGCAGCATACACTGCCTATCCCAAATGCAGAATCTATTCCCATATTCAGTACACAGTATACTCATAAACTGATCCTCACAAGGTGTGGTATAAAAAGCCACCATTTATTAAAGGGTTCGCGTTAGCACGCGGCGCACGTCTCGCGGCCAGATTTCACAGGAGGTATGTACCTCCTTTGATATAAAGTTTTTCTATCCGATCCCCCTTTCTATATTGAAATCGTATAGATTTGATTTCGTACGTGTTTTGTTTGGAACTATTGGTCAGGGTTTCGACGTAGTGTGTGAGTGTGGCCCCTGGTGTCATTGGCAAGCATTGACAAACTATTTTTTTAATATAATTGCAACATTTGTATTTACTTAAGCTCGCTAATCCTGTAAACTATGTTATCAACTGTTGTTCTTCAACAGATCTCCTCATTTCTGAATCGTTCGGCAGGGCAGTGGCAAGTATAGCTCTCTCCGTAGCTTGTTGAATAACTTTGAAGTCTCATATGAGGTACTTAGCGATCACATTTCTGTGCCTTATAATATTTCATCTCAGCAAGTAGTAAATGCATTAGAAATATCTACTAATCTTCTCAAATTTTATCGGGGCAAACTTCTATAAAAAGTAGAGAAAAATAACAAAATTGATTCCGCCAATGGTATTCCACTATCTGTCAACAGCATTATCTTAACCCTGCGCTCACTGCTTGGGTCAAAATGATCCCCATACCTGATGCGCCGTCACGTCGCTCGCTTTGAATGGCAAATCACGAGGTAGACCTTTGGGGCCTCGGAGACCTTGCATGAAAATAAAATGATTGCGGAGGGTCCGAGGGTACTGTATTAAAATATTCCCTGAGGTTAGGCAACACCTGATGTTTGTGAAATAGTTGTCTGTTTATTTTGATTTTTATCTGTGATAAATTGTGTGTGAGGGATTTTTATGATGTGACCTGTCTTTGGAGAAATCCTTATGCTTTTGTTTAAATTATTCATTTGTAGGTAGTTGTGTACTTTCAATAACCTTCTGGTCAAATTAATTATTAACATATCATAAATACCATCACGCCTGTATTCCCCGAAGGGTTAGGCAGAGGCGTACTAATGTACACCCACAGTTCGCTGGTATGTTTAGTTATATTGCCATTAACCGGGCATAAATTCCTAACTCCGAGCTGCTACTGGGAATTTCATAGAAAAACCTAATAACACTTTGCTCAACCTGGGAATCGAACCCAGGACCTCTAGCGTAGCAGTCGCGCTCAGGACCACTTGGCTAATGAGGCAGTTAAATTAATTATTAAAAATCAGATTAAACGTCATACCTATTAGTGTTAACCGTTTTGCCAGATCGAGCAGTGTTATATTGAATATAGTAGCTGCATTGGTCTTGTAATGGATTGTAACGTTTTTTACAAAGGTTTTAGGTATATCCACGGCAAGCCTTAGTGGCTGTCTGTCCCCGTGAAGGGTTGTCGTAATGAATCGACTGTAGCATTACTTAGCATGAATTAAACTACGCCAGATTAATAAAGATATCGCTCTACATTTGACTCTTAGATACAGGCTGCTTGAAAAATGGGCATTAACATTTATTATAAATATTAAATAAATTAGCTCAAGTTAGATTCCAAGGTCAAATTCTATGACTATTCGAAATCATATGCATATTATTTAATTAACTGTGACGTGATTGAAACTGTGAAACCTGCATGCCTGCAAAGATTTTCTCGGCGGCCTGTCAAGACTACTTACCCGCACTAGTGATGCACTATTTCTGAGGACCCGTACCAGACAGGACAATAGATAGGTTAAGTAGGTTAGTAGGTAATAGTAGGTTGATAATGATGATGATTTTCTAAGTAATCCTTCTGATCACGTCACGTAATCGATCTGTCACGTCACGTTTTCATTCGTTCAGAATTTTATGAGATTTTCATTATTTTGTAATTTTAATTTGAAAAGAAGAAAGAAAGAAAGAATAAAAAAAAATCCATTTAATTTCCACAAACTAATACGAATCGCAGACAAATGAAATGCAACATGCTGTATATACCCTCACCTCAGTAAGGTACGTCCCTCGGTGCTCAAATAAATTACTCCGAATAATTCCACAATTAACATTTTTAATCAGAGACGAGTGTTACGCGAATAAATTAAGTGTTCCCACCGCTCGCAGATCGTAGACACAGATAGTGACAGACACACAGACACTATGCTAACTGGTCGCTTTATCTCTCTGGATTACGTTGATAAGAATTATAGTAATGTTTAAAGTTCCGTGTTTTTGGCGAAAAGTATGCCACCCTTTCCCATCCGTTGGCTGCGGTAAAGGTGACTACAACCTTATTATTTTATTTATATTAATGTTATAAATATCACCGCATGTTTTTGTTTGTAAGTATACAAAATTAAGCGAAATTGTAAAGTGACGAAAAATTATGAATCCGGCTAACAAAATTATAATATGACCCGTAAATTTTGGATAATTTTTATGTAATGACGACTGACCGTAAGACAAATAGACACATAACATTTCATCATTTTGCTCGGCCTGACAATCGAATCCAATATCTTTTGCTAGGCGGACGCGCTTATGAACACTGGACTAATGAGGCTATTAGATTTGCAACTAAATTAAATAATTAATTCCATCTCATTTCGGGTTTATCTAATCCGCCATCAAAACTCAGGCCTACAGTGCGCAGTAAAACAGCTCGCAATAACACAAGCCATGAATCACGGCGGCGCCCCACGGCGGCCGGCAGGTGACTGATTCACTGGACGCAACGACCGCCTGAAATATGGTAATGGCTGACGCGGTAGAGACCTAACAAATACACCACTAATTTTCCTATTGTATTCACGTTTAGTTTTACTTTTGGGAATAGAAAATTACTATGACCTCTATGTCTCCACATTTTTGAGGAAAATTTCAGGGTGAAATAAGTTTTGTAGCTCATAATATTTGTTTTCGTAGATACATATTTTATAGACACTAAAGAAGCCAATGCTTTATTGTATTTTGCTATAAGGCGCCGGTGTTTCGTAACTGACGACCTTTGAGAAGAAATACCGTAATATACTCGAAGAATCATGATATCCTTAAAAACCCAAATGTAGGGGAATAACTGAACAGGCCTTATTATGAAAGAGCCATAGCAGCATTGAGTTGAGCTGACTTTACTGACCGCACGAATACATTAGTAATCGTGTAGCTCAACCATTATTTATTCAGAACGTCGGTAGCCTAATGGCTAGGGCGTCGGACTTGCGATCATGTGGTTGCCGGTTCAAACCCCACCCATTGCACTACCGACGTGAACCCACTCGTAACACAAGCAATCTAGCTTAGCACGAGGGGTTAACAAGAATACTAGTAATGTGAGACCCGCATTGCTAGTAAGCTTTTAAAAAAAAAAACAAAAAAAATATCATCTCAACAAGCTCAACCAGTTTAGTGAACAATAAACACAATTATTATTATCCATGATATGTATGATAAATCAATCTAGCGGTCACCCGAGGAACTAAAATTTGCATACGGATAAAATTATAGTGACTAGTCTATTGTTCACTACTAGGGGTGTAGTGAACAATAGACTAGTCACTATAATTTAGCTAGACCTACTTACTAACTGTATCAACATACTCGTCCCTAAGCTCTTATGATACGAAATACCTATGTGTGTGGGTACTGTGTCGACGAAACTACATCTAAAAACAAGCCAATACCTTCACTTAACTTTTCCCCTATCCACGTATGCTAAGCACCTACTCCTTCTCAATATGTCCCTAACTTCCCATCACCATGAATAATTTATCTCGAATAAAATCTATTCCGTAATAAACACGAGCAACAAGGCTTTGTCCGAATAACGAAATCCACGTACGATACCGCCCGATGTGGCGTGTAAGCGCGAATTTGTATGCAAATTGACGGCGGCACCGCAGGTGGGCCCGCGCGCGGCACGATTCCGGCACGATACCGACTGAAAACCGGTGTACAATCGTGTAAACGTGAATCTGTTGCTGAAACTACTTTTGTGGTTCTTCTTGCCATTGCGAAACAATCGCTTAGAATCCACCAATTTGCTAAAGAAGGTATTTCCTTCTTCTCGAGTCCGTATGAGCTACGTAATAGCAGCTTACTTCAAAAATCTGTTAGCAAGCTGATTTAGAACCTAAATCAGAGCCCTTGTGTGGAATTGGGTGGCAATGTCACCCTGGTGCCCCACGTTGGGCGCCAGTTTGAAATAATTTCAAGGCATTACGCTATAATGTTCGAATAATTGTTAGCAAAAATTATCAATATTTACATAGTGCAGTGTATGAAGGTTTTACGAAATATATAGATACTGAAGTTTCTGTATACAATTTGTACCTAAAAGAACTTGATAACAAACTTTAAAAACGCGTAAAACAACTTTTATCTCGTATTGTTTTAGATCTTTTCTGAAGGTAGCAAAACGCTTACAATTCTTAACAAAAATAAAGGCAAATTGTCGAAACTATTAAGTTCGCGTTAACGCGTGCGCCGGTAACAGTCGAAGTACAGAAACTGCTATCAAGGTGGACTGTAGTAACGACGGTCGTAATAGGGGTGTGCATTCACTAACATTGAATTGGGATCGGTACCGATACCAATTTTTTCCTACTTAAATTGATACCATAGCCGTTCGGTTTCACTCAACTAGGTATAATAAAATGAAACACCGACAATAGGTTATCTAAATATTCAAATTCAAATGTTTTTATTTCAAATTTTAATAAGCTTTTACAAGCGTTTATGAAACGTTGTGATTCTAGTTGCACGGTTCCAAAAGGTTGATCCTATTGAGAAGAATCCGGCAAGAAACTCAATATACTTAAGAAAAAGAGCAGAGTGACACGATACCATCCATGCTGGTATGACGTTTCTTTTTTTAAATATAAACTCAGTTACAAAATATATTTACAGACTATCACGTGCACACGATTCAATGTGATTTCGTCTACACATGTAATCCAAATCACATTATCGATATTGATTGGTATCGGTAGCTCGCGGGTGCGTCCCTAAATATCAAAAGGGAAGCGAGAGTGAATTCCTTTCACCTGATAGAACGGTTATTAGCCAATTCGAAGCTCATTCCGATCCTAATAGAGGTGTAATAAAAGGATCTTCTCTCTCTTTATTTTTTTTTCTTTTATTTGTTGAAAAGGTAAAAATAAAAATTTTCTTATTCAATTTGCTTCGGCTCTGTCGTTTCGATTCTACTTTCGATACCTTCGTGTTTTTTCTAGGTGTCTGTGTTTTGAGTTGCAATTGATTCTTTCGTTGATTCATCAATTGAGGATTTTTATATTAAACTCAATATCTTCTTTCTGAAATTATGTCAATAATTATCAATAATTTTATTTCGGCTCAATAGTTTGTTACTCTTTCACGCCAGAATGGCTGAATGGACCTGGATAAAATTTGGCACAGAGATATATTATAGTCTGGAATAGCACATGGGCTTTTTATCTAGGTCGGACTGTCGGAGGTTGGTATTCAGTCAATTTTCGTTTTTTTTATATAAACATAACATACCGTCACGCCTGTATTCCCTGATGGGTGTGGCAGAGTTTTACTAATGCACACCGCCAGTATGTGTAAGTTCCACGTAATTGAGAGAAGCGCTTTTAGGATTATTAATATGAACGCAAAATCAAGCAAAAATGAGTTTGGACCGTGGATGCTGTAAAGGAGCCTAAACGTCGGGAATTAAATAATATCAATACAATGCGATAAAATTCGTAAAAAGTAGTTTCATTTCAATCTCCGAGCTGCTACTGGGAATTTCATAGAAAAACCCAATAACACTGCTCGACCTGGGAGTCGAACCCAGGACCTCTAGCGTAGCAGTCGCACTTGGGACCACTAGACTAACGACGCAGTTTAAAGTTCAGTTCAAAGTTCAAATGTTTTTATTTCAAATAAGCTTTTACAAGCATTTATGAAACGTTATGCTTCTAGTTGCACGGTTCCAAAAGGTTGATCCTATGGAGAAGAATCCGGCAAGAAACTCCATGGACACTCTTTTAAAATAAATAAAGTTACAATCTTCACGCAGGTACAATATTGCGATAGCAGCTTGTGTGAACATTGAAGGCTTATGTCTAAGTGGAAGAGGTCGAAATAAAAAATAAAAAATAAACTATGTGGAAAACACACACATCGTCGAAGTATATAAAACTAGGTGTCCACTTAGACATGCTACAATGTACACACATTTACAAGTCCTGTTTATAAATAGTTGGGGACAACAATAAATAACTAAATGATGACACAACGAAATTTTTGTAAAAAAAGTATTCACGAATAACCTCACGTTGCCAGGGAGGCCACATGTGCATTCGTATTAAAACACCACACATTCTTATCATCAACGTAGTCCTTGATTTTATAATAGGCTTTCTTAACAAGGACAGATTTAACGTAATTTTTAAATTTCTTACCAGTGAGATCGGTGACAGATTTTGATAGTTTATTGTAAAAACGTACACAATTTCCCAGAAATGATTTATGTGTTTTAGATAATTTAGGTACCACTATTTTGTGTTTATTCCTGGTATTAATGTTGTGAAAGTCACTATTGATGCTGAATTTTTGCAGGTTTTTACGGACGTACATGATGTTTTCAAAAATGTAGAGTGACGGCAGTGTAAGTATATTGATGTTCTTGTTCTCTTAGGGAATCGCGAGGGCCCATATCATAGATTGCGCGGATGGCCCTTTTCTGTAAGATGAAGATTGAATCTACTTCTGCAGCTGATCCCCACAGCAGAATACCGTATGACATAATGCTGTGAAAGTAAGCGAAGTACACTAGTCTGGCCGTAGCTATATCAGTAATCTGTCGAATTTTTCTCACTGCATATGCAGCGGAACTTAACCTGCTAGACAGTGCTGAAATGTGTGCGCCCCACTGCAACTTACAATCAACAGTAATACCTAAGAAAACAGTTTCATTGATTATGTCAAGTTTGCTGTCAAGTCAGTTATAACAACATTGTTAATAAAGTCCATTTTACTATTAAGCTACACGTGAAAGCCACCTCTAAAACTTTTTAAAATATCCTATTTGATTATTCTCCCTTCAAATAATCTATACTAATATATAAAGCTGAAGAGTTTGCTTGTTTGCTTGCTTGAACGCGCTAATCTCAGGAACTACTGGTCCGATTCGAAAAATTCTTTCAATGTTAGATAGCCCATTTATTGAGGAAGGCTATATCATCACGCTACGTGGATGAAGTCGCGGGCAGAAGCTATTGCTACAATATTTTACAGAACACATTGTCTAGCACATGTTTCTTATACAAAGCTCGTATACCGTAGAATCGTCATCTCCCCTCGAATCGAAATCTATTTTTGATTGTCCTTGCATCTCTTTCGCACACACCGGTGTTAAGAGCCCTTTAATGACAGGAAAATTGAAACTTTGCCGCTTACCAGGAAAAGTTAGCGAGCAGTCGTAAAAAATGCGATCCAAAGATAATGTCGGAATGATGTGTTTTGAGGTAGAATTTGAAGTTCTCTCGTACTCGGTCATTTTTATGTTGTTTGTTTGAAATAGGGAGATTTTGCGTTCATATTAAATAATCCTCAAAGCGTTTCTCTGAATTACGTGGAACTTACACATATTGGCGTTGTGCATCAGTAAAACTCTGCCTCACCCATCAGGGAATACAGGCGTGATGGTATGTAATGTTTTTATAAAAGAAAACAAATTATCGACTGAATACCAACCTCCAACAGTTCAACCTAGATAAAAAGCCCATGTGTTATTCCAGACTATAATCTATCTCTGTGCCAAATTTTATCTAGATCCGTTCAGCCGTTCTGGCGTGAAAGAGTAACAAACAACCATCTATCCTCACAAACTTTCGCATTTATAAATTTACTAGCTTCTGCCCGCGACTTCGTCTGTGTGGACTTCAGATAAAAAGTAGCCTATGTGTTATTCCAGACTATAATCTATCTCTGTGCCAAATTTTATCTAGATCCGTTCAGCCGTTCGGGCGTGAAAGAGTAACAAACATCCATCCATGCTCACAAACTTTCGCATTTATAAAATTATATAGTAGAATTTCTTTGTAAGGGACTAGGCATAATAATTCCCATGAATCAGAAATGTTCACACATTGTAAGCCTGTTACTATCGTTACAGGTTCCATAGGTAAAAGTGTAAAGTTATTGAAATTCATAAATCACGCGTCCGTGCCCAATATACAGGGTGAGTCGTTGTTAACAAATGTATACAGCGTGTTCTTCCAACACGTTGACTTGAACAACACGTTTGGTGGGGTGTGGTCTAAGTAGAAAAAAATATGTTATCGTTTTTTTTAAAAAAGTGGTGATGACTAACTTTTGTGATTTTTTGCATTTTTTATGCTAAGTAATGTGAAGGCAAATTTCGACATGGCAGGTGGGACTCGCGGTGGCTTAGTGGTCAATTCATAGCGTCTGGCGTACCTAGCCAGAAGACGCAGGTTCGAATCCTGCCTGCGAGTCGAATTTTTCCTTCACTATATAACTTTATAAAAGTGGTGATGTTTGTTTTCAGGAAATGGCTAGACTGTAATTAACCATCATTCCCATTATCATTATCAGAATGAGTAGCATTGGGCTATACCTCACCACGCTAGCCTAGTGCGGTTGGCAGAAGTTTCGCGAAGGTCACAGATGTTTTCCTTCGCATGGCTTGAAAAGTCAAAGGCAGGTCTTGGATTTGAACTCGAGACATTGGACTAGGCGTTCAAATGTCCTAACACTTCGCCTTAGACTATAGTAGGTACTATACTTATTTGAAACGTAATTGCGCAAATGGAAATAGTGTTACTGAATAGTTTTTTTTAATAGAACAAGGGACAAGAAAAAGCATAAACAAGAGGAATTATTGCATTTCAGTTGCGTATGTCTTAACACTGCATAAAAGAAAACAACGTGAAGACATCTGCATGCCAAAAAAAATGACTTTTGACATCTGTCAACTCGCACTAGGCTGCGTGACGGATTCTAAAAGGAGACTCGTACTCCACAGAGTGCGGGTTAATGATGACTTTGTTGTCATAGTATTTTATCTCGTATTTCATTGTCAGTACAGTGTCTAATTAATTAATATCCTGATTTGTCTGAACTACCCCGTCCTTCATCTCTTTCTACAAAGGGCCATTTCGTACATTGTCCTGCATTGTGACGCTTACATATCTGGTGCTACGATTCTGGATAAAGAGACATTCTCTGAGTTTCTTTCGGTGTCTTCGAAGCGGTTATCAAAATTAACTCGTAAAAATTTCTAATCTCTAGTATTATCTAGACCAAAGCGTTCGTAAAATACGAGGAAATGCTTTGAGAAAAGGAGGGTGGAGTTCTGCTTCATAAAGCTTTTCTTAGTTCCTCCACACAAATATAATATCAGTGAAACCGCTGCCGCTCGTCGCTTGTACCACACGTCACGTAGCAGCGATAGATCAAGTCCACCTGTAATATTAACGCGTCACTATCAGCCGCACATGGCGACGCGCCCGGCGCCGGCGCCGCCCGACTAACAAAAAGTATTTGTCAAACACCCTGATGTTTCTTTGAGTATGGTGCGTGTGTCGGCTTGAGCCCTTCTGTGTGTTACATTATTCGTTAGTTCAATTCTTTAGCAAAAAACAGCCACTTCGAATTTGAATTGTTCCACCGGCCTACGCAAATGTTCCACTGATCTGGTATCGTAGTTCGACGGGTTGTTTGGCTCCCTAGATTAGGGTCGAGCTACACAATGATTGATGCATGGGTGCCGTCAGATGGGATTGGTCTTTCTTTCTTCAAAAGACTATTTCAGACATTGCCTTGCATTGTAACTCACTTATATATGTTTTGACTTTTAATTCTCTGAGTTTGTTTCGGCATTTCTTCTCAGAGGTCGTCAATTAGGTAATGACGGTGCCATCTAGTTAAAAATATATATAAAACATTGTCTTGTAAAAGTGTCCTTAAAAGATCTATTTACAGAAATAAACATCATTTATCTGATGATGGTTTGGTGTAGTGGCGGTCGGCTTCTGCGCCACGTGTTGTGGGTTCGATCGCCACACAAAGAAAATATTTGTAAGATCTACAGATAGTTGTTTCGGGTCTGGGCGTTTGTGTCATGTGAGATTTTGTGTTTGTAAAGCACCCAAAATACAGGAAAAAATCCTAATGTGGACCAACATTTTCAAAAATGACATTGCAGGACACAATTTAAAAAAAAACTATCACATAAACATGCATCTGACAAAATATGTAGAACTTACTCTATAATTGTAGCCGATCAAAAAACTTTAGTCGAAACTGGTTATTCCAAACATCTTAGCCACTGCGTGAATAAATGATACAAATAATAATGAAAACTGTTCATACATATGTATGTATGGAAATAAACAGTTTGACAATGAACAGAACAGGAGAAGAAGAAGAAAGAAGGCGTGTGTGTACATCTTCTCCCTGGCAGAAAATATAGACCGCCACTTGCTACGATTCTTGCATACTTCTTTTGCTTCTGCCACATTCATACATCTTCTCATACATACGCGCCGGTTGCGAGTACTACGCACCTGACCTTTTTGAATTACCTCGCCAATAAGATCGGCGTAGGTCCTTCTCGGACGACCTCTACCGGCGTTGCCGCTGACATTCGCCTTATAAATTTCTTTCATTCATTCTCTTAACATGTCCAAACCATTCATTTTCATATGATGCAGAATCAAGGTGTGTAACGTCCATACTAACATTATAAACACAAAAGTATATCTATTCGTCTGTTAACTTTTACTATGCTGAACATCTAGAATAAAGTTACAATATATTCAATTTGTTGAGAAAATTAGTTCGTGGCGATTCTCCTTAGAAATCTGTATCAATTTTATTCCATTACTAGCTTTAGCCTGCGGCTTCGCTAACGTGAAGTTAAATTAGGATTGGAAATGGATCCCAAAAATAATTTAATAAAAACCAACAGGGACGATCTCTTCTTTGTATGGGTCCGTTAAATTAATTGAGATAAGAAGTGCATCAGTTTTTAATTTGGAGCATATACTTTCAACACATTCTTTCTAGCAGTGATAAAAAATTTAAAATCTATTCTGTAGTTTTTACGCCAACCCCAACAGATTAACAGACAAGAATTATAAAAAAACTGCCTCGTTAGTCTAGTGGTTTCAAGTGCAACCGCTACGCTAGATAGAGGTCTTGGGTTCGATTCCCAGGTCGGGCAAAGTGTTATTGGGTTTTTCTATGAAATTCCCAGTAGCAGCTCGGAGTTTGGAATTTGTGCCCGGTTAATGGCAATATGCTCGCCCCCTATTACATGGGACCTAAACATACCGGCGAACTGTGGGTGTACCTTAGTACACCTCTGCCTAACCCTTCGGGGAATACAGGCGTGATGGTATGTTATGAATTATAAAAATCATATTTTCTAATAAAATTCGTAGACGTTTATATACCCTAACCCATTGTTTTTATTAAATAACTTCAATGTACAGACACGGCTTTTTTACGATTTTATAATATTAGAGATTTTTAGATCCACTAACTTAATTTTATTTTCATGCATAAACAAGCCCAAAATGTCGACGAATCGCTATTTTTATTCTACACCGAATTACATCATACGTTGAAACTCGTAGTCTTAAATCTGATGCAACGATATACCTAGCCTACATTTTAACAATTACATTACAAACATTTACTATCTTCCATCTCCCAGCGTAGGTAAGTCTGTTTGTAATAAAGCCATGCATTAACACCTCGAAATCAAAGCGTCTTTGAAACCACACGTAATCTCACCAACGCGTCTGCTTATCTGAGAACGATGGGAAAGATGCTTTACCTGCGGTCGGCCTCACACGTATGTAATTTTATTCTATTTGCATTTCTAATTTTTTTTGTATAAAATTATAAATAAATATTAAAAGATAGAAGATGGAAAATAATTGCGCTATACTAGGCAGCTGTTTTATAACTAAAATGTTGTCACCATAAACTAATAATTGGGGCCTTTATTAGAGTAACAGATGACAAAACATTTTTTAGATATATTCTGTCTATCTGTATGTTTGTACACGCATCACGCAAAAACTACTGCCTGAAATTAGATGCGGTTTTCACAATCGTGTTTCAAAATAATACTATTATAGACTAACAATAGTATACGATTACTTCCGATATCTCATTTAATCTTCTATTGACTCCCCACACCTCCTCACCAAGACTCAGATTGAATTACACACCCCTACAAGATCTGTCAGGATACCTTCTCCGTTTCCTTACGTCCCCCACAGCAACACAAATTATAGACAAATCTATTTTTTTAATTTTTGACTTTCCTGAACTTCACTTATTTACTACTAATGTATAACTTTTTTAACATGTATTCAAGCATACAGTTTCTAAACACTGGTTCGAATTGGTTCAATTTCTTTGTTCGTATCTGTATTATTTATTATACACACTGTAATTATATAGTTTAAGATACCAACTGCAATTTATATACTTATAGACACTGCTATTACCTGAGCTATGATATTTTATTGTCATCGTATCATAAACAGACAAGCTTAAGCGAAAACATGTAATTGGTAATTTGTTTTTATAACCTGTTTCTTATCTTAAGTTATCAATACTGTTTGTTTTCCTAATATTTTTTTTTACTATATTTATTTTATAATAAAATAAATAATAAAGTACCATCACGCCTGTATTCCCCGAAGGATTAGGCAGAGGCCTACTAATGTACACCCACAGTTCGCCTGTATGTTTAGGTCCCATGTAATAGGGGGCGAGCCTATTGCCATTAACCGGGCACAAATTCCTAACTCCGAGCTGCTACTGGGAATTTCATAGAAAAACTCGAACCCAGGACCTCTAGCGTAGCAGTCGAACTCAGGACCACTAGACTAATGAGGCAGTAATAATAAAGTAAACAAAATGATGTCCTGAAAGTGATTAGATTATTGTCAATATTGACGAACGACGAATATTACGACACGTTTGGCGTAGCGGCTGAGCTATCGGCTGCTGCGACACGTATTGTGGGTTCGATCCCCACACGGAGCAAATATTTGTATGATCTACAGGTAGTTGTTCCGGGTCTGGGCTTTTGTGTCATGTGAGAATTTGTGTTTGTAAACCCACCTACGATACAGGAGAAACTCGTAGTGTGGGGCAACGTTTTTAAATAAACGGAACAATAAAAAATGTGCTTGCTTATCTGTACAAAAATATATCATTTCAAGTAGAGCACGTTACTCTGACATCGTAGTGCAGGACTATTTGCCACAATGGAACTCCTTTTTCGGTCCTTTGTGAGGCTAGCTTTGATTAACTTTGATGTAGGTGAGTGCTCTGAAGGTAGTCTGCTATCTGCTAATGGATTGTTCCACACATGCGTTGTTCTTTCAAACGATACCTGAAACCCTTTGGCTTTCTTTTTGTTACTTTGAGCTGGAGTGGCGGGTTCCTATAGTTTGCTTTGTATAGTGTCTTTGTTTGATTTCACTAATTTAAGTTAATTTGTAGCAGTGTTACTACTTTGCACTTACTATAATTATTTTGAGTTTACAGTTTAGAAGTAACGCAGTTTAAGCTCCATCAACCGAATGCTTTAGTAACGGACTTGTTACTTGCTGAATTGAAGAATATAGGATACAATAACATTAGATTACTAAATAAAATTGCAATAGTAAAATCAAATACTTTTAATTTTAATCCTATTCGCTATTGTTGTTGTGCAAGGGAACAAAACAAGACGATCAGTCAACAGGAAACATTTTCCCTTGCAAGATCGGTCAGTTTAGACTAGATATTGGTTGGAGATGGTGGCTAGGTTATTGAAAGAGATTTATAGAGAAGGTGCCACGGGGAGATGATCGCCTGTGGCCCGGTAGCCGTTCTTGTCGGCGGTGTAGGTCACGGTGTAGGTAAGGCCGTTGGGGGCGACGTAAGAGTACTGGCCGCGGACGGCAATGCCCTCGTCTTCGGTACCAATGTCTGTCAGTTTGCCTTCCTCGAAAACTGCCTTTCCATCACTGGTTTCCACACTGTTAAACAATTTGGTATTTAATAAGTTATAAAATATATCCGTAAATACATTAAAGGTAGGTAAAAAATAATAATTCTAAAGTTGGAGTTCTTGACTTAGTAAGGAGTCTGCACCCACGTTTTTTTTATACATGGCAATGCAACTGAGTTCACCGTTCACATGGTTCACGTTTTATATATGGAACTTAGGCTTTAGCCTCATCATGTCAGTTAAGAATAGAATATAATATTCTTTAGTGCACAGCAAAAACGAATGTGTGGTCAATGGGTGGTCTTATCGCTAACTGCGGTCTCTTACAGACAACCTCTGGACTCTTGAGAAAAAGAAGAGGTCATACTTAGGGAGTCTGGCGTACTTAAAAATAAACAGGATTCTTAGCTTCCTTTTGCCTTAATCTATGGGTAGGTAATTAATGGCTTTAAATACTTACGCATATCTGTATCCATCGACTCCGATGTTGTCGTTTTCGTACCGGAGGACCTGAGCCTGCTTAGGGTCTGAAACTGGGACAGCGGCGGCCACGGCCACGAACAGAGCGAGAACGATGAACTGTAACAAACATTATTTATGATTATAGAAAGAAAAAAAAAGAAAATACTTTTTATTTACGTCAACAACAAAAATAATCTCTACTTCTTCTTCTCTACTATTCGGTTCAAAGACATTTATTTTACTAAAAAAAGAACAAATACAGTTCATTTACATTGAGCATAGTTATTCTAACAATTTCATTTCATTTACAAGTCTGAGCAGCATTATACAGGATGTGTAGGCAAAAAATTTAACCTAGTAACTATATGTACATGGTACATATGTAATGATTTATTTATCTTTTTATTTTTAATTTATTTGACGGGAATGTTTGCTTTTTAAAAATGGGAAGACTTTTGCTATTCACAACATTCTCTGGTAATCTGTTATACATTTTTGCACCTTCGTATAGTATATTTCTTTTTCCGTAGTTGGTTCTAGGCTTAATCAGTACTATTATAAAATTTTAAAAAAGCTGTGTCTGTACATTGACGATATTAAAAAAAAAAACAAGTGGGATAGGGTATATAAACGTATGCGAATCCAAAAATGTGATTTTTAAAATTTTTGTCTGTTTGTCTGTTTGTTACGGGTTGGAGCAAAAACTACTGAATAGATTTTAATTTTGTTATCACTATTAGAAAGTATATACTCCAACTTAAAAACTGGTGGACTTCTTATCTCAATTAATTACATGAATCCTGAGATATAGCTTGACCTCCCTGATGTATAGAGGCCGATACAAAGAAAATATCATCACTGTTGGTTAATATAATTTTTTTTGGAATTAATTTCTAATCCTACTATAGCTTCAGGCGAGCGAAGCCGCGGGCAAAAGCTAGTATAAAATAAATCACCCACGCAAAAACGGCCATCGCTCAGCATGATGCAGTGTCTCATGCACGAGCTTATTGCTGCTTTATTCTATTGGTCTTAAGTGCGACAGCTACGATCTCCTGGGTTTGATTTCCAGGTCGAGCAAAGTGTTATTGGGTTGGGTCGGAGTAGATAAATCTTTAGGGAATACAGTCTCGATGATATGTTACGATATACGTTCGTTGAGAAAATATACAGGGGATAATCAAAGTATAATAGTAATTATGAATTCCAATTTATTCTTTATGCCAATTAGGAAATAGTGGATTCATCGCTAACTTACTGTCATTTATATACTTAAACATCGTTAACTGTCGGAATTCAGACCTTTAAACCTAACGATATAATTAAAAGGAGATGCAAATGTCAAGGTTGCTTAGATACTTAAGATTCAGTACGCAATTCGTAACATCATCTAAATGATAATATAAAGAGATCGCACCTTTATAGGACATCGATAGTCTAGTTGCAAAATTATTGAAAAAATTAACTCATGTTGTTATTTGTCTTTGAACAAGTTAAAACTACTTTAGCCCAAACAACTGTGGTAAGAAAATAAGGTAATAGCATTTTTATATTAAAAATAGGCATTCAATTTTAAACATCACATTACACACACCTTTTGTCTATGGTTAACGTATGAAGGTTGTAAGTATGGAGTATGTTATGGTCGAATTTTGCGCACCTGGCGACCACTAGTACCTACAAATGATCGCGTAATACGTTGACATTTACCGGTTTACGCCACGCCTACACCAGTTGACCTGTACGTAGGTCCTACTTAGATTTAATTTAGGTTAGAAATGGCAATGTGCATAATATGGCTAAGGCTCGGACGAGCGTAGTCGTACGTTATAATAATTTGTCACAAGTAGTTGAATCGTCGGTAGCCTAATGACTAGGGCGTTGGACTTGCGATCATGTGGTTGCCCGTTCGATACCCACCCATTGCGCTACCAACGTGAACCCACTCGTAACACAAGCATTGTAGCTTAGCACGAGGGGTTAACAAGAATACTAGTAATGTGCGACCCGACCCACATTGCTAGTAGGTAAGCTTTAAAAAAGTAGGCTTTTTTTGTAACATCACTCGTCCTCGCGAAATATATAAAAAAATAAATTAATCTTTTTTATCTCAGAAGTGTATCTCAGAAAAATTGTGTTTTTATTTATTTATTAAGTCTTCTATACAAAGGAACTAATTAACTGTAGTATAAGTTTTGATTTATATTGTGTTATCCTTTATATGAGACTGGCATTTTACACAGAAAACAAT
The DNA here is from genome assembly GCA_947256265.1 of Acronicta leporina. Lineage (NCBI taxonomy): Eukaryota > Metazoa > Arthropoda > Insecta > Lepidoptera > Noctuidae > Acronicta > Acronicta leporina. The sequence continues at coordinate 15,616,988 of OX366520.1, read as the reverse complement.
GTCTTGATATAAATTAAAAATTGTTATACAATATGTTGATTATCATAATTATATCGTGACTTGGTGATACATACAATATTTATGATTATCCATTGGTACTAAAGAAAACACAAATTAAATTGATTATAGGCACGAGAATAATTATGCACTTTTGCATAAAATGAATTTATGAATAAATATCTTTCAATAGAACTTACGGATTTCATTTTTGGAGTTGAAAGGTGGGTAGTTGTTTATGTGGATAAGAAGATGAGACGACTGTGCTTAATCTTCAAAATTCGCACATTTATATACGGGGGCAGGGTCCGACTACTTTGCATATATTTGAATGTATGCTTCTGATTGACACTTCAAACGTTATCATACATCTCTCATTTGGTAGATTATATTATTCTAAATATTAGGGAATTTAAATATATTATTGAATCCTTAATTTAATTTGTATAATAACCTGAAATTCCTGTCTCATTATAGTCATCGTTCGTGATGATCAAACAACAATAATGTTGGTGAGTGGTATACAAGATATTATGATAAATAATAATGTGGAACAGGAATTTATTATTAGAGCTCCTTATCGAAATAGAAAAAAAAACTTACATTTATAGCGTGGCTTCGGTATCTATTTGTTGGTCATATAATATGTTTAATTAAGAAAGACTAGACAAAAATAATATTATAATTTGGCATAAAACAGAGGCTGGGGGTCTAAATATCTAATCTTCGGTTTTAAGTAAGTATGTTCGTGGAGATGTCGCGAATCAATTAATAGTCGTAACTATATTGCAAGGAAAATGCGCTTTCAAACCGACACAGCCTCGGGGTTCCCCAGGTGGCAAATAATTCATGAGGATTTTCCACACTGAAAAAACAGTAGAATTGTGATGTGAGGTGTGACATGAAAGCTTATTAAAACATTAAAATGTTATAACTGCCTCATTAGCCAAGTGGTCCTGAGTGCAACTGCTATGCTAAGGGTCTTGGGTTCGATTCCCAGGTCGAGCAAAGTGTTATTGGGTTTTTCTATGAAATTCCCAGTAGCAGCTCGGAGTCAGGAATTTGTGCCCGGTTAATGGCAATAGGCTCGCCCCCTATTACATGGGACCTAAACATACCGGCGAACTGTGGGTGTACATTAGTAAGCCTCTGCCTAACCCTTCGGGGAATACAGGCGTGATGGTATGTTATGTTAAAATGTTATATTTGGTTAATTTTTAATTCGACACATTTTCTTTTCATTTGTCATTGTTTATATCGTAATCATAATATCCATCACGCCTGTATTCTTCAAAGGATAAGCTAGGCGTGTACTGATATACATTCACATTAAACCGTAGGTATATTTAGGTATTATATTATAGTAGGTATATTTACCGATTGCCATTATTAACTAGTCAATTTGCCGGAAATACATTATCAGATAATAAATAAATATTCTGGGACATTTTTACACAGCACCGTCTAGTCCCAAACTAAGCAGAGCTTGTACTATGGGTACTAGACAATGGATATAATACTTATATACTTTTTTGTTGTAAATACATACTTATAATACATAAGAAACACCCAGACGAACACAAACACTTATATTCATCACGTAAATTTTTGTGTTCTGTGGGAATCGAACCCACGACCAGTCATGGTCAGCAGTCCGGTACTCGAACCACTATACCACAGAGGTCGATCTTTATGAAATTTAAATAGATCCAACAATATTCTTTCAAACAAAATGAATCATCCATCTAGTTTTGCCAGAACATACATAGAAACAATATAAACATTGAATTGAGAATCACATTCTTTTTTTAAGTCGCTTAAAATATTACTCTACCTTTCCTGAAACACGACATTCTATGTATTCTCAGTCGCAGTTATTAAAATTTCATGTTTCTTCACTTCTTAAAACATAGACTTTCTTCAAAGTTCACCCCCCATTCCCTCTTATAAAGTTGACATTTCCAAAAATCCTTTCCTAGCGAATAATAAATAAAAAAGAGCCTTTATTTGTTCCTAGTAAATTACATTATACCTAATTACTTCACAAGTTAACTTAAAGCTAAGTCAAGAACCCCTGTTGGGTAAAGGCCTCCTCCAAGGATACCCAAACTTCCCTATTCTGAGCTGTTTGGCACCAGCTTGGGCCTGCAATTTTTTTAATTTCGTCTTCCCATCGAGTGAACGGTTTCCCTCTTCTTCTTCTTCCTTGCGGGCCTCCCCACAAAGTGGTTTTAAGGGTCCATCTCGGGTCCGTGAGTCTCGCTATGTGTCCTGCCCATTTCCACTTGAGCTTCTGAGCATAGCTCAAGGCATTTGTGGCTTTTGTTATTGTTCTTATGCTGGTATGTCTTATCTTGTCTATTTTTTTAATCTTAAGCATGCTGCTCTCCATTCCTCTCTGGCAGGTGGTGATTTTTTGCTTGGCTTTTGTAGTGAATTTCCAAGTCTGGCATCCGTATGTCAAACACGGTAAGAGGCTCGAGTTCAATAACTTAGTTTTTAAACTTATTGACATATTACTTTTAAATATTTCCTTTAAGCGCCAGTATTTGTTCCAAGTTAGCTGTATCTTTCTTTCGAATACAATGCATTAATTTAAATAAAAAAAAACTGAATATATTTCATATTGCAACTTTTAGACAAAGTTTTGACTGTGTGTTGATAGGTCGGTCAGGACAATCGATCTTATATGTTTTTTAGAAGATTTATTTCCGATTAGATTCCTGCCGTACCTTATGAGGAGTAGTCATTTATCAAATACTTTGTATGGAAACCCTAGTTCTTGAGATGACTCAGGTTTAGCTGTCAGAACTTGCGAAGCTTACGTGAAACAATTGCCATGAGACCTCCACAACCCAACATCTTTGACTCTGACAAATATTTGACTTATTGGAATAAAACTATTGTATCGAGATATATTAACAAAATGAAATGGCGACGTTTCGGACCCTTTCCATGTTCACGGGCAGACCATGCCTGCTTAAGTTTTTTATTTCAATATATCCTAAACAGGTTGGTTTTTAGGCATTTTGGGTTTCTGTCTACCACTGACTATTGTCGAAGATTCTTGTATAACAACCGGGACTCACAGTTTTATGTAGGTAACTACTTGTTACGAATGTTAAACATTTAAACATGTCAAGAATGATCACCCATCCACAAACTGACCTTATAGGTAAGTGCAGCTTAACCTTGCAGATAGGTTATTATTACTTAGCCATAAGCCCCTTATAGCTTCAGCTTCTCGGAATTTTCGCATAAAATGGGGAATTTCAATGATTATTTAATAAAAAAATCGCGATCATTGTAACTTACTTACTACACACACTTATGTTACGTGTGGCCTTGGCATTCACTTTCCACGTCGTTTGATCGAAAAGAAGATGATATTCATAAAATTATTTAACAGCCATCAAACCGGCTTTGGAGCCACACTATTTGGCAAGAGACGCTATTAAAACATACGTGACGTGTACGATACGAGATTTCTTTTCATGATGCTGATCAGAGACTTCGCCTCCCTGTGTGTGTGTTATATAATGGACTGTCTTCTGAGGAATTGTTTAATATAGCGCCCACAGACACGTTTAATTATCGCACCTCTCGCCATCGGTAGCTAATTCATTCTTATACCTTAGAACCACTAACGTCGGTTCCAGAGGAACTTCATCCCACGTACAATCAAGGTTTTCCCAAAAGACAACATGCGGTTCTTCAATAAAGGAGTGAAAAGGTTTTTACAGGGTTGGCAACGCGCGATTGACACTTCTGGTGTTGCAGACGTCCATAGGTAACTGCTTACCATCAGGGCCGTAAGATTGTTAGCCACCTCAGTGTTATAAAAATAATAATCAAAAGTAACCATGACTGTTTGTTTCTTACGTCTTAACGCCTACACCGCTGAACTAATTTTAATGAAATTTGGTCTTAAGATGGAAATACAAAACCCATTCACTGCTGTGAATTTGAAGTTGGACGGGCTAACGCCTATAAGGGTGCAAGGGATTAACATCATACTAGCTTAGACTGTTATTGGCAAAAGTCACACGCTGTTGCAACTCCCTAACGTTCAGATTTGCCTGACAATGTTTAGCTTACACCGTTAACGCAAGCAAATCTCAACCAAACAATTTCCCGTGTCGGTCACGTCACGTCCACCTTAAACAAAGGTTTTGAAGGCCTCCACTAATCGTAAATCTTCTTTATTTCCTTAACATTTATTTGTACCAGAGAATAATAAAATTTATAAAAAAAATACTTGTCCCAAAATAAATGGTGATGATGTAACGTGGACTAATATGATATCTAATAATTTAAAAAGGCAAAATGAGGTGAAATAATGGTTTTGTTGTTTTCTTTTACGATAGACGGTGATAACGGTTTCTGTAGTAGACTAGAAAAAAAAAGTACCTACCTATTGTTCTTTTTAAATGTTTCTATCACCTTTTTTATTGTTTAGAACAGCTTATTTATGTTGATATTCTATTTATTTGTTAAAAAAATAATATGCATTCAACTTTATTGTAGTTTGCTCAGTAGTCTAGTGGTCGTTAGCGCGACTGCTAAGCTAGGAGTCCTGGGTTCGATACCCATGTCGAACAAGTTATTATTGGATTTTTCTATGAGAAACTAGCAGTGGCAATAGGCTAGCCCCTTATAACAATGAACCTAAACATACTTGCGAATCATGGGTGTGTACGCCTCTGCCTATCTCTTCGGAGAACACAGGCGTTACGATGTTTTGTAGTTCTGATAAGGTAACATCAGATTAAACAGCATCCGGGTAAATTTTCCGGAAAACCTGTCTTAAATCCGAAAGATCTATTATCGACAGCCATTTTGCGATACAGATCTTCACTCTTAACCTTTACCGGTCACCTCTATTGTTTAAACTAAAACTACCTGGCATAACAAGATAACTATAGCCAGTAAAGTTCAAATCTAATCACATCTTAGCTATAACCATCTTCGAGGTACCAACATACATATAGTTAAGTACCTCTTTATAGGAAGGTTGTAAAGCCCGCTGTTCAAGCTATAATTATTGTTAAATTATTTATATTTATTTATGTAAAAAATAATCGTTTAAAGACACTTTTGTATGTCAATATTTTAGATATTTTAATCGAGATGGGAAACACAGCACGAACTCAGATAATTATGATCTATTTTAAAGTCCAGAGACATAGTATAGCATTAAGTGGATTACAATGCATAGCCATATACATCTAAATTGTTCTTTTGAAACAAAAATTATAGCCGCTTTCAGTAGACCAATCCCAGCTAATGGCATTTATGCTTCAGCCATTGCGTAGCTCAACCATAAAACCTCTGGTGTTGTAGGTGTCCACGGGCGGTGGTAATCGCTTGCCATGAGGCGAACCGTCTGCTCGTTTGCGGGGCCAAATATGCCATAAAAAGAAAATATACATATGCCATTCGAGTTATTGACCAGTTTTTTCAAGCTTCCATCAAATCGACATATTAATAAAAGAAAAATCAAATCAAATCAATGAGTATCCTCTATCTAATTTATTGTTTTTTGTATGACATAGGGTAGAAACGAGCAGACGGATCGCCTGGTGGTAAGCGATACCGCCGCCCATGCACACCCGCGAAACCAGAGGAGTCGTGAGTTCATTGCCGGCGTTTTAAAAGGGTTTGGGCCTCCAGTATCCTCACTCACACGGTTTCACGCGAGTTTTGTATGAGGCCGTGAGTCGTGCCGAAGCATGGATCCCCCACGGTGAAATGTGATGTCTCCCACGATGATTCTCGGTTTTCTGTAACTTAAATGATAGCATGTAACTCTGTGGCTTTCAAAATATTAAATAGTAAAGCTTCCTCCTCCTTTTGAATAGTAAACCTTCTTTATTAAATATTAAAGCTTATGCCTGCGCCTTTGTTTGTAAGAACCGTCAGAATATGGCCTATTGGTTGGATTGGTTCTATGTATTAGTCCAGATTTTACGATATTTTTATAGAATTTACGATAATATATTGAATGGGTGTACCCGTGACCATGGATGCTGTAAAGGATCCGAAACGTCGGGAATTAAATAATATTAATACAACGCGATAAAATCCGTAAAAAATAGTTTTATTTCAATGTCTAATATTCGCGTAAGTGTCAGAAACCAGTACGATAATATATTATTATGTATGCCAAATTTCATCCAAATCCGTTTTATTGCTTTTACGTTATTGAATAGCAAACATACAAGCAATCAAGTTTATTATTAGTAGAATTTTTAAATTAGTGACTTATTTTCCTTTTTAGATACCTAACAGAAAAAAATACACATATTTTTTTTATCCTATAATTAGCATTCAAACAACTTTGCGAGTCAGTCGGAGTATGATTTACAATCGGTATAATCCATACCAATGTGGTTTGTGGCAAATTAACATTCATGTGCCACGCGATCCGAGAATCGCTCGGATTTGACAATCGAAATGCCACGATTACATCAGTCAGTGATGGTGCAGGTTCCATGGATCGATTGCAATTATCGAGAACTGGTAATCGGTAAAAAAAACGACTGTTCTTATCAATACTTCCGTTACCAGGACGAGCCTTGGGTATACAAATATACTAAAATTGTAGCAGGCCGATGTCTGTACATTATAGATATCAAAGAAAAACTAACATGGGGATCTTTATTACAACAACATTATTACTACAACAGTAACCATTTTTTTCTGTTTGTTTGTAATCATGACACAAAAACGACTCCACAAAATTAAATGCAGTTTTCACGGTTGTATTCCTGGGTACCTAACTTAAAATCTGATGCATGCTTCATATTGATAGGCCAACTAGAAACCGAGTTATAGCAGTACATCTTTTTGGGATGCGAAGGAAGCTGCGGGACACCATCTTTTTTTTTTCTGCATTAATAACTTTTTTATTTGATTATCATCATATATATCAGCCTCCCGCAAAGACTTCCACAAGGACCGATTGTATGCCGCCTGCATCCCACGACTCCCAGCGAACTTCACCAGGTCGTCCGTCCATCTCTTTTCGGTGCGTGATTTCCACTCAAGAACCTTTCTGCTACTGTATATATTCCTTAAAACTAAATAATAAACTCGTAGGACGCCCTCCGGCAAGATGGAGTGATGATTTGCGAAAGGTTGGTGGCGGCAGCTGGATGCGACAAGCCGAGGACTGGGCAAAATGGCGCACATTGAGGAGGCCTACGTCCAGCAGTGGACTAGTATGGGCTGATGATGATGATGATGAAATAATAAACAAATACTACTCAAATCTAATAATTCACCGAACTACGTGGAATGTGGAGAAATAGAAGATTTAATGCATCTGTTGACGGAATGTGTCAGATTTCAGTAGGCCCGAGAGGATTTAATAAGGAACTACAATTAAGTATACAGGATATTGGAATGTTCCACCACAATTTATCTCAAACCCGACTCTAAGGCTTTGTGTGTTAGATTGTAACTTTACGTTTTTGATAACTTGGCTATAAAATACAATGGGACTGGCATGTACTATTTTTGAATAAGTCTATAATTAAAAAGAAAAAAAAACAATGTTATTTTAACGGAATACTTACTTATTAACGGTATTTGTCGATAAGATGGCCTCCTGTGGTAACTGTGAATGTATAGGATTATGATTGTAATACCATAAAAGTCGAATTATTTAGTTAATTAATCTTGTTACTCAACAAATCTCTGCGGCTATTAATTTCTGATCTAACTTTACAAGGCAATCAATTAACAAAGCTTAATCAGAAGTAATTGGTGTAGCTATGTGACCATGATCTAAATTTTAAATAGGTTTAAAACTAAGCGATATTCACCAAAAATGTACTGAACTTATTCAGTAAATAATGTAAATATCGTTACTAAAATAAATTGGTATAATTATTTTGATACACATGAATCGATTATGATTTTTTTTTGTAATGTTATCGATCTCAGGCCTTATCGATTGCTATATTGGACATCACTAAAACCGGTTCTTGTGAATAAATTAATTTATGCGTTTCTATGAGTAATTATATATATAGTGTTGTATATATAAGAGTTCGAATGGGAATTTCAATACCTAATTGGGATTGTTAGCTAATAATTATTAATACCCACCATGGGACTGATTTTCTTCGGCTGACTGATTCAATCTGACAGGAATAACCATATTACTTGTACTATGTAAGTATAATATTGTTATATTTAAGAAAAATCCTCAAAAGCTGCCAGGTTTTTGGGAAGAAACGATTTCTTGTTATTAAAAACATCTGGGCAGTGGCATCTTCAAATAAGGACGTAAAAAGCTTCTTAAACTGCCCGATTAGTGCAGTGGTCCCAAGCGTGACTGCTATGCTCGGTCCTGGGTTTGAATCCCAGGTAGAGCAAAGAATTATTCAAAGGTTCTTCTATTATTTTTTCAATAGCAGTTCGGAGTTTGGACTTCTGCCCGGTTAATAGCAAAAGGTTTGCCTCCTAAAAATATTTGGTTTAAACATCTCTGCCTAATGATTCAGGGAATATTGGCGTGAGGACATGAATGTTAAAAGGAAATAGGTACTATGAATAATGAAACTAATTTGAGCCTATTACATTAATATTTAATTGCAAAAAAATAAAATTAGCGAACGCGAACAGTGGGTTTATATTTGTACACTCTTAGAAATATACAGACTTGATGGGTATGTTAATACATATTCAATGATACAATCTCATAATTCCAACACTTTAATAAAACAAAACTGTAATATTGTCCTACTGCCGCACTCAAAGACGTCTATTAACTTAATGAATATAGGGCCACTTGCACCAACTTTTTAAATGTGTTTAAATTGTATTTAAACACATAATTTCTATGAAAAAGTGTGTTTAAATACAATTTAAATACATTTAAAAAGTTGGTGCATGTGGCCAATAATCTTAGTATACTGACAGCCAATATAAACTGCCTCATTAGCCAAGTGGTCCTGAGCGCGGCTGCTAAGCTAGAGGTCCTGGGTTCGATTCCCAGGTCGAGCAAAGTGTTATTGGGTTTTTCTATGAAATTCCCAGTAGCAACTCGGAGTTAGGAATTTGTGCCCGGTTAATGGCAATAGGCTCGCCCCCTATTACATGGGACCTAAACATACCGGCGAACTGTGGGTCTACATTAGTACGCCTCTGCCTAACCCTTCGGGGAATACAGGCGTGATGGTATGTTATGTTACTGACAGCCAACACAAATACGGAAAAATGGGTCAAGATGTAGTAGTCACTGTGACTGTAGACTAACAATTTGTTAACATCTCTGAGTACGGCAGTTAGTTCACATTATTACGGTTGTTATAGGCAATATTTATTTTGAAGTTTTGCAGAAACTTAATCTGCATTATTCGCGCTGATGTAAGCTTGCACTATACATTCTAAACAGAACTCATGTCACACTACGAGCGGGTAGCGAGGAGATACGTTTTAATTTTTTTTTTACATACATACGAAACAGGCGTATCTTTTTCCCATAAGGGTAGGCAGAAACTAAAGAATACCACTTGCTAATTACTATTCTTCCATACGCTACCTCGATTTTTTTTAGGATAGTATGGCAAACGAGTAGACGGATCACCTGATGGTAAGCGATTACCGTCGCTCATAGACATCCGCAACATCAGAGGAGTCACAAGTGCGTTGCCCGCCTTTTAAAAGGGTTAGGGCCTCCGGTATCCTCACTCACTCAGCAAAACACAACATAAGCGTTGATTCACGCCGGTTTTCTGTGAGGCCGTGTGGTATCACTCCGGTCGAGCCGAATCCCTCCAGTCGAGCCGGATCACTCCGGTCGAGCCGAATCACTCCGGTCGAGCCAGAAAGTCGGTTGTGAGGTACTTCGCACCTGATCTTTTTGAAAGTACTCACCGATAAGGTCGGGCTGTCTTTCTTGATTGTTCAATCCGTCCACTAACATTCGCTTTATAAATCCCTTTATTTGTCACCTTTCATCCATTCTTTTGACATGCTCAAATGCCATTTTGTTTTTATTTTAAAATAATTGTGCATATTTCTCTCATCATAATATTTATAGTATTATAATGGGTCTCGAAATTGAAGTTCGATTAAGATAGGGTTTTTGGACTTTTATTTCAGTGAATTATATTAAATGGATTGGATATAATAGTATTTAATGAATTGGAAATATAAATTTAATATACGAGTACCTATGTTTATTTATTTTCATGATGGTCTTCACACTAACAAGACTAGTAAAAGGATGGAAGTAATAAATAAATAAAATAATATTACCTATATAATTTATACACCACAGAATAGGATTGTTATTATATTTCCTGTGGTTTCAATTACGATCTAAAGTGACGTTATGTTGAACTCCATTAATATAATACAGCCTATAAGAGATCATGTAGTATTCTAATGGAGGAAACGATTTTTTTATTTAAAAAAATACATTTAAATCGGTCCTGTAACTGTAGTTTTTGAGTTTATTGGTTAAAAAAATACAAATCTTTCCTCTTTATAATATTAGTATGATTTAAATCAATCCGCCCCGCTGCCACCTCGCATTGAGACCAGACCCTTACGATGTAATTTTACCGCGCGGTGAGGTGTTGTAACAAGGTGAAGTTCATTGGGTTACAACATTTCTTTGTAAAAGGTTAAAAGTCATTTGCGAAAACTATTTGATGAATTATTGATTAAAATTAACGATTTTGTTCATAAACTGTCGATTTTGTGATGGGTGAACTTTGATTTAAAATTCTTAATACAACATGATTACGATGTCAATTAGCCGTAATTGTAGGATTTATTTATTGCTTGTGAAACTAAATAGTATTCTACCAGTTTCAATGTACCTATAATGTAGTGATGTTTGTAGTTTTATCCATGTCCTTTCTTAATTTTATAGATAGATCGTGCGGACGTACTGATTAGTTGTGTTACATACCTTCACTGTATTCCCTAACGGGCGAGGCAGGGGTAAACTAGTGTCCACAGTACATGTATTCGTCAGTATTGGCTTAAGGATCACGTCTGCATAACCTTTTGGAGAATACCATACCGCTTTAAGTTGTTTTTTTTTATGGGATAGGATAGCAAACGAGCAGACGGATACGGAACCTGATGGTGAGCGTTAACCGCCGCCAAAGGACACCCGCAGCACCAGAGGAGTCACAAGTGCGTTGCCCGCCTTTTGAAAGGGTTTCGGCCTCCGGTAACCTCACTCACTCGGCGAAATACAACGCAAGCGTTGTTTCACGCCGGTTTTCTGTGAGGCCGTGGTATCACTCCGGTCGAGCCGGTAAAGTCCACTTTTATCATGCGTACCGCCGCAATGTGAAATGCGCTTTCCAAGGGGATCTTTCCCGATAGATATAATCTAGGTGTCTTTAAATCATCGAATCGGTTTCTTCTAGGCAAGCGCGCTGCATCTTAGGTCGCAGTGTCGCTTAACATCATGCGAACTGGCGGTCAAGTAAGCCTATCAAGAATAAAAAAAATGCATAATACTTACCTCATTTATTTTTGACAATCGACCAATCAAATTTCATTGCGGTTAGAACCAATCACACATCAATCTGCCGGATATTGCACATACAATCGCAGATTTAATAGAAGTTTATCATAAGTTCTTACATTACAAAACACTTGTTATTGCGTCACAACCCTGAGTTTTTACCCATGCATGCGCAGGGATTCGACGTCATATTTGCAAACTTATTGCAAATATTTTATTGTGTAGGAATACATTCACTTGGAGAAGACAGGTGAGCACGTGGGAGAGCCATGCTTCGGCACGAATGGGCCGGCTCGACCGGAGTGATAACGCGGAGTCACAGAAAACCGGCGTGAGACAACATTTGCATCGTATTTCGCCGAATGAGTGAGGTTACCGGAGGCTCAAACCCTTTTGAAAGGCAGGCGGCGTACTTGTGACTCCTCTGGTGTTACGGGTGTCCATGGGCGGCGGCTATCTTTTACTATCAGGTGATCAGTCAGCTCGCTTGCTCCCCTATCCCATAAAAAAGGCTTTTCGAGAGCAAACAAAGATTATTCAGTGTTCTGGCGTGACGTCAGAAGGCATAGTCATTTAATCAGTAAAATAATTCTGGTACAATACCGGAGAGAAAACAAATAGAAACAATATTGCCAATCAACAATTTTTATTATTTATTTTTCTAATTAAACCTAGGTAGTATTTTTTAACAAAAAAAATTACTTCGTTGCTCTTATAACACACTTTACTTATTAAAAACCAATGCGGCCTGAACCCTTTTAAAAGGCGGACAACGTACTTGTGACTCCTCTGGTGTTGCTGGTGTCCATGGGCGGCGGTGATCGCTTACCATCCTTCTGCTTGTTTGCCCCCTAACCCATAAAAGAAACGTCAAACGAGAACAAGCTAGCTTGAATTAAGATTTACCTAAAGAAAAAAGATAAAGAAAGGATTTTTTTATTATAATTTTCATCCAGATGACGTACAATAAATCATACTATATATACATAACAATCTATTGTGAAGGTTGCATAAAAAACTCTTTTACATTTTAACTGCCTCATTAGCCAAGTGGTCCTGAGCGCGACTGCTACGCTAGAGGTCCTGGGTTCGATTCCCAGGTCGAGCAAAGTGTTATTGGGCTTTTCTATGAAATTCCCAGTAGCAGCTCGGAGTTAGCCATTTGTGCCCGGTTAAGGGCACATAGGCTCGCTAGACCTAAACATACCGGCGAACTGTGGGTGTACATTAGTACGCCTTTGCCTAACCCTTCGGGAAATATGGGCGTGATGGTATGTTATGTTATATTTTTGAAGGCGGTTTTACTTTTTATTAAGTTATTCGTACTATACTTATTTTTAAACTTGTCACTTCAATTTTTTCAAACAATTTACGCATTCATGGTCACGCATCAAATTCTTGTACTGATCTAAGCGCAGTTGTCCAATGCACATTGACCAAATATATAATATTGTTACTCTGAGCCAAATATGAATGCCCGAGCATTATTAATAATTTTATTATAATAATAATAAATAAATTTTCTTTCACTGAAATAACTTAATTAAATTATTATTTATGGTATTGGGGAACAAACGAGCAGACGGATCACCTGATGGTAAGCGATAACAGCCGCCAACGAACACCCGCAACACCAGGGGAGGCGCAAGTGTGTTGCCCGCCATTTAAAAGGGTTTGGGCCTCCGGTGTCCGCACTCACTCGGCGAAACACAACGTAAGTGTTGTTCCACGCCGATTTTCTGTGAGGCCGTGGTATCACTCCGGTCGGGCGGTCCCATTCGTGCTGAAGCATGGCTCTCCCACGATGAAAAAGGTTATCTAATGAGCCATGAGCCATGCTGAAGTATAACCCAACAAACAATACTATAGCCAAACTGACATATTATAACTTGTTACTGGTCACTACTTTATATACCTAATCTGAGGTTAATACCAATAAAATCTTATAAGTTGTTGCGTCTCTTTATGGCACAATTTAGGATTCGAGGATAGTCACTTTAAAATTATAATGAGGCGATCATCCAGTAGACACGTGAAGGTCGTGGTGATCGTAAATTAACCTTATTTCTAAGTTTAGCTATTGTGGAATCTTCCCATAAATGGATCCATTTGTATTTAATTAGCCATCAATGACGTCATTTTAAAACAATCAGGATCTTGCTGATATAAAAAACATAACATACCATCACGCCTGTATTCCCCGAAGGGTTAGGCAGAGGTTTACCTACAACAAATGTACACCACACTTCGCCGGAACTTCGAGCTGCTACTGCGAATTTCATTGAAAACCCAATAACACTTTGTTCGACCTGGGAATCGAACCTGGTAACTCTAGCGTAGCAGTCGTGCTTTGGACCACTAGACTAATGAGGCAGTTATCGAACTATTATCTACTTTTTATTAGGTTAAGAATGTTAAGATCCTAATTGTGGTGTATTCATTTGTATGTTAAAATCAATTTTAATTTCCTTCATATGAGACTTATGTTCAATCATAGCTTACAAAATGGGTGAAAGCATGAAGTTCCTTAAACAAAGTAGGTGAGCACTGTGCCGGGAATGTGGGAAATTCCCATACAATTGGGAATAAAAGTTGATCGTGGGTATCGCGGCGGATACACAACATTATAAAACAGAATACTTTGTAAAACAATAAATTGTATAGCTTTGAAAAAGCTACTTTGAATTTGTTTAAACTTTGAAAAGCTTAAAAGATCAAGCTTAAGTATTAAAACAGCTAGCTTTTTAAAGTTGTTAACCGATTTCAAATTAGAGAGGATACTCCAACTCCATTGTACTTTTTGTTTTGTTTTTAGTTTACAACAACAGCAATTAATTTGACTTTTCAAAAGTACCTTTTATTATGGTTTAATTGAAATAAAACATTTTGACTTTGACTTTGACTTTAAGTTATCCGGTTACGCTTTTTTTATCTGATATTTACTGGTTTTGATAGATCAAAAATATAATATCAGTGTCAGTTTTCTTTTTCTAAAAGTTATTAAAATTCTTTCAATGTATAGTATAAATGATCGAAAAGAATGGAAATTGAAATAGGCAATGAAAAAAATACGTAAATTACTATAACATAAATTGTTTTATTAACAAAATCGTTCAGGACCTTATCACAGATCGCTTGGAGCGGATAATTAACAAAGGAAGGAAGTAAGGTTAGGGATGAGTATTTTTTGGACTAGATATTGGGGTTAGTGAAATTATTTATTGGTTATCCTTGGGGAGGTGAGCGCCCTGGGGCTGGAAGCCGTTCTCGTCAGCAACGTAAGTCACGGTGTATGTAACACCGTCGGCGCCGACGAAAGAGAACTGGCCGCGGACAGCAATGGCTGCGTTATCAGTACCAGCGTTGATTAACTGACCCTCTTCCTGGGCACTGATGCCGTTAGATGTCTCATAACTGTGTGTGAAAATATTAAAATTAGAATAACCATCAATCAATTTTAAAACAGACCTGGGGATTTGATACACTGTAAATACTGTTAATGTATACAATCGAATACAGGATTAATAGTCATAGTCATCACAGATAAAAAATCGGTACTAAATTATGAAAGTAGACTTACATATATTTAAAGCCATCGACTCCGATGTTATCGCTTTCATAACGGAGGGTCTCGGCGGCGGCGTCAGGGTTGGCGGGTGCGGCGGCGGCGACAGCCACGAGCAGAGCAACAACAAAGAACTGTCGGCAAAAGTCAACCGTTATTATGTACATAAACCAGGAGATCAGTTAGTGGATAAAACAGTCCATTATAACCACACAGCTGACCACGGGCCTATGTCGAGATAATACATTTAAGACATCACCAAATACATCTAAGTTTTGCGTTAACAAAAGCAAATTTCTCACAAATTCTAGGAAACGACTATTTAAAAAATCACTTTTTCTTTAAGTAAACTCCAACCAACGTACCGATTTCATTTTTGAAGAGTTTTTTATTTGTCCTGGGACTGTTTGTGATTGAAATGCAATCGAGCGACTGATGCCTCTGTGTCGTCGGTGTTGCTATTTATACTGCGCGGGCGCATCGTTGCGAGGCAAGGACGCGCTTTGACATTTGAACTTAGAATCGTCTTCGGCCAACGATGTTTGTATCTAAAGGTTCTTTGTGACATGTCCGGCTTGCTTAGATGGTTCATATTGATATCATATTGTAGACCTACATAGGTTTGATGTTATGATATTTTATATATTCTATTATTTTAACTATTGAAATTATTACTACCAATATTGAATTAAAAAATCCTGTTATTTGACGACAGGATTTTCGTAATGGATTTTGTTTGATTTTTACCACAACAAAATAGTTGTAGTTATAATTTATAATTGTGAGGAACTCTCAACTTATCTATTATTTTAAAATGTTTCGTCAATAGCTGAATAAATTAAAATGTATTATATTATTGTAACATAACATAGCATACCATCACGCATGTATATGCATGTATTCCCCGAAGGGTTAGGCAGAGGTGTAATAATGTACATTAGGTACATTAGGTCCCATGTAATAGGGGTGAGCCTATTACCATTAACCGGGCATAAATTCCAAACACCGAGCTGCTACTGGGAATTACATAGAAAAACCCAATAACACTGCTCGACCTGGGAATTGAATCCAGGACCTCTGGCGTAGCAGTCGTGCTCAGGACCACTAGGCTACTGTGATTCCTTGTAACAACTGAACCAAAGTAAGATAAGATAAGATAATCGTTTATTGCCAAAAAAAATTTACAGCTCCTTAACCTAATACATAATTATATTTAACTTTAATAATAAAAAATAATAGTGGTCAGGAGGATTTTTGACTAGTGGTCTCCACACTAGGTCTAGCCTGTCACGTGGAGATCTTGAGATCAAATATTAACATATAATTATACCGGGGTCGATACAGTATGATTATCATTTGTAACTAATGTGACTAAATGGAAAAATAAGAAACGTTATAAACAAGAAAAATAAGAAAAAAATAAAGAAATAATTATTTAATAGTAATTATTCTTTATTTTAAAGTTGCGTTTAGTAGTTTGTCCAGCCTTTTACATAACAACGATATATCACACTTACAAGGCACAGATGGGTGGGCAGAGATAAAGGTCCTCTTCTCGGATCCCACTACATCAATCGTCGGTATCAGTCGATCTCGTAAGCATAGGTTTATTTAAAGATGTCTTACAATTCTTTACAAACAATTCTTTATCATATATGAGTATAACAATTCATGCACACGAACTTATTAAAGTTTGCGCCTCTGGTAAGGGTTACTACCATCCTAAACCATATATCGTGGGAGAGCCATGCTTCGGCACGAATGGGCCGGCTCGACAGGAATGATACCACAACCTCACAGACAACTGGCGTGAAACAACACTTACGTTGTGTTTCGCCGAGTGAGTGAGGATACCGGAGGCCCTAACCGTTTTAAGAGGCGGGCAGCGCACTTGCGGCTCCCCGGGTATTTCTGGTGTCCATGGGCGACGGTAATCGCTTACCATCAGGTGATCCGGCTGTTTGTTTGCCCCCCTATACCATAAAAAAACACAACAATTGGATGTTTTTAATTGTACGTTGGCGGAATTTGGGAGGGTCCCATTAAATAATTTGTCATTAACATAACATACCATCACGCCTGTATTCCCCGAAGGGTTAGGCAGAGGCGTACTAATGTACACCCACAGTTCGCCGGTATGTTTAGGTCCCATGTAATAGGGGGCGAGCCTATTGCCATTTACCGGGCACAAATTCCAAACTCCGAGCTGCTACTGAGAATTTCATAGAAAAACCCAATAACACTTTGCTCGACCTGGGAATCGAACCAGTCGCGGTCAGGACCACTTGGCTATTGAGGCAGTTGTATTTGTCATTAATTTAAATTAATGGCTATTTATCTACATGTTGTATTGGGCCATGCCTTTAAAAATATTGTATCATCATCTTCCAAGCCTTTCTAAGTTGGGGTCAGCTTCCATTCTACCCAGATGCGGCTGAATATCAGTATTTTACATGAAACGAATGCCATCAGACCTCCGCAACCCAATTTCTGGGCAATACCGATATTCGGAGGATAGACTGGTTGTCAGGCATTTTGAGCTTCTGACTACCAATAAATTGTCATAGATGTTCGTATGACAACCGGGACCGACGGTTTTACGTGCTCTCCGAGGCACGGAGGGGTCTCGATGTGTTAAGCATGGTCATCTATCCACACACTGACCGCGATGTAAAAACATTGTATGTAATGAATAAATAAAAAAATATATAGATTAATAATTTTACAAATTACAAGATACTTCACAATAATATGAATTACATTTCTATAATCGTCACCTATAATAAAAATAAATGTTAATGCATGTCCTTTTTTTTATTATTCTACATTTTTAAGGAACTTTGACGCTTAGCGTATGCCAGCCCCATCGTAACATAGACATATTATATTAATTCGAATAATTATAAATGGATCAAAATTTGAATTTATTTCTATAATCATCACCTATAATAAAAATTAATGTTAATGCATGTTCATATAATTAATTAATTAAACAAGTTTAATTTTATAAATCACATTCTGAAATTTGCGATCTACCTATGTGTGAGCACGTAAAAAGCTACGCATTATATTATCATACTAATTTGCGTTAAAGGTAACTATTACATATAACGGTGTACTTAGACGGTCTCTGTGGTTTAGTGGTTCGAGTACCGGACTGCTGACCATGAGGTCGTGGGTTCGATTCCCACAGGACACAAATATTTATGTGATGAATATAAGTGTTTGTGTTCGTCTGGGTGTTTCTTATGTATTATAAGTATGTATTTACAAAAAAAAGTATATAAGTATTATATCCATTGTCTAGTACCCATAGTACAAGCTCTGCTTAGTTTGGGACTAGATGGTGCTGTGTAAAAATGTCCGTAAGAATATAAATGTCCGTAAGAATATAAATAAAAAATTCTTCATAAATGGCAACATAATAATTATAATTATTATTATAAATATCTCAACATAATTACTAACAGGCCCAGCAGATATTGTCCTGCCCTGAAAATAAATAAGTTCTAGAACTCGACAGCAGCTCCACCTACCGGGTCCAATAATATTTTCAAACCATCCAGGGACCACTCAAATATACACGCAAAATTTCATCCAAATCAGTGTAGTCGTTTAAGAGGAGTTAGGTGACAAACACACGTAGAGAACAATTATAAAAATACTAGCGGCCCGTCCCGGCTTCGCTTCGCACGGGTGGAGAATCCCTAACTTTACTTTCCCCGTCGAGTCTCCCGTGAAACCTATATGTTAGGGGTGGACAACATTTATCACAAAATAATATAGTTAGTAGCCGATTCTCAGACCAAATATCAGAATCAAAATATGCATATAAAATAACATAAAAATCGGTCAAGCCGTTTCGGAGGAGTATGGTAACTAAACACTGTGCCACGAGAATTTTATATCTATATATATAAAAGAAAGTCGTGTTAGTTACACTATTTATAACTTAAGAACGGATGAACCGATTTCGCCGAAAATTGGTGGAGAGGTAGCTTAGAACCAGGAGACGGACATAGGATACTTTTTACCCCGTTCCCGTGGGATGTGATGACAGACCGAATTCCACGGGGGCGAAGCCGCGGGCAGAAGCTAGTATAAGATAAAGATCTACCTTACCCTTCGGGGAATATAAGTGTGATGATACGAAGATGATGCTTCTCGAAGGTCGCATTTAAAATGATGTATAAAATATCCTTTATGATAAAAAATCATGAGGCCTTGAATCAATATTAATCGGACGGATATATTTTTAAAATCAAAAGTTCATGAACGCAGCTGTTCGTATCGATGTGCCTCCCTAACTGATGTTAATGATGTCATCGCTATAGCTGAATCAAATAAAAATACCTACACATAATTTAATTTTTCGATAATAAATAATATTTAAATTACCTCCCTGTATACTGATTTCTGACACTTACGCGAATATTAGACATTGAAATGAAACTACTTTTTACGGATTTTATCGCGGTATATTGATATTATTTAGTTCCCGACGTTTCGGATCCTTTACAGCATCCATGGTCACGGGCAGACTGAACCAAATTTGCAGTTTTGGGCTTGGATTTAGATTTTATAGATTCTATAATGGGAGTCCAAGCAGCTGGTAAGACCCAACCATCTTCTCTATTGAAATTTGGTTCAGTCTGCCCGTGACCATGGATGTTGTAAAGGATCCGAAACGTCGGGAACTAAATAATATCAATATACCGCGATAAAATCCGTAAAAAGTAGTTTCATTTCAATACCTCCCTGTATTTATTTTACGTACCTAGTAAAAAAAAATTAAAATTTATCTTAAAGAAACATTGCCACTCTAGGATTTTCTCCTGTATTGTGGGCGCGTTTAAAAACACAAATTCTCACATACACCAACACCCAAATCCGGAACATCTACCAGTAGATCATGCAAATATTTGCTCCGTGTGGGGATCGAACCCACAACACGCGTCGAAGAAAAAGATCGCTCAGCCACTACGTGTCGTCAATATCTAATTAGTTTCATTATTATTTCCATACAACATTCATGCCATCACGCCTGTATTCCCTGAAGGATTAGGCAGGGGTGGACTAATGCACACCCACAGTTCGCCGATATGTTAGATCCCATGGAAGCGAGTCTATTGCCATAAACGGGGTACAAATTGAAATTTCAAGCTGCTACGCTAGATAGAGATCCTGGGTTCGATTCCCAGGTCAAGCAGTGTTATTGGGTTTTTCTATGAAATTCCCAGTAGCAGCTCGGAGTTAGGAATTTGTGCCCGGTTAATGGCAATAAGCTCACTCCCTATTACATGGGACCTAAACATACCGGCGAAATGTGGGTGTACATTAGTGCATATTGTGATGGGTGTTGACTAACATAGTTTATAAGATTTTACTAAAACTAACTATAGTAGTTTAATTATTTTATCTTAAAATTGTATGGATTATTTAATATCTGAAAAAATTTAATAATAATAATTAGTACGCCTCTGCCTAACCCTTCGGGGAATACAGGCGTGATGGTAAGTATGTTATGTAGATAAATGAATAATATTAGAGGGGATACTGGCTACTAGCTAACTACACCGATCAACCGATTCGCTATTGATTAGCTTGCCGCGGTCGGTCTGTGGATGGGAGAGGCTATTCTTAATACATCGGACACCCTCCGTCGGTCCCGGGTCAATATACGAACACGAATGACAATGTTAGTGGGAGACAAAAAGCCTAAAAACTGAATCTTTCGAAAATTGATATTGCTCATTATTTGGGTTGGGAAAAAGCTAATATTTAACATAACATACCATCACGCCTGTATTCCCCGAAGGGTTAGGCAGAGGTGTACTAAGGTACATCCACAGTTCGCCGGTATGTTTAGGTCCCATGTAATAGGGGGCGAGGCTATGCACAAATTCCGAGCTGCTACTGGGAATTTCATAGAAAAACCCAATATCACTTTGCTCGACCTGGGAATCGAACCCAGGACCTCTAGCGTAGCAGTCGCACTCAGGACCACTTGGCTAATGAGGCAGTTAGTAGTTTTTAGCTAATATTTTAATGATGTAAATTCATAACGATTCTGGCCTACGGACATTATCTGTAAAAACTACCTGCCACTATGATCAATAAGCATTAGTACTCCTACATTCATTATTCCTGCTGACCCGACAAGGGAAAGTAAGCGATACGACAATACAAAAGAATGTCATTTCAGCTAACACAGCCTACTCCACAATATATCATGATTACGAGTAGCGCCGCGGGCGACAACCTGTATAATGTTACGTCACTCTACAATATATTAAAACAATAAACTTGGTCAGATGCGTATGCGCTTATTGCCACTATGAAGTGAAGATGGAAAAAAGCTCAATTTTTTACCATCTTTATCTCTCTCTCTTTTTTATTATCGATATTCTCCGACCGCTAGTTCCTCTGATGTTAACATCAGACGAAATAGAGGTCGTGAAAAGGGTTACCTATCTTAATCCCGAATTTTAATATTCCGAGTATCATAATCCCGAAAACGTTTGGACATTCTTTCATAATCCCGTTTTTTAAAATTCCGAAGTTTTGTTTGCCATAATAATCGCAACTCCGAATTTCATTTGTCCATTTATTCATTTGTACGACGTTTTAAAATCCAGACGAATGATTTCCAGACACACGAAATCTAAATGCACAAAATCCAGATGACCGTAATCCATATGCACGAAAGCCAGATTTTAAAAACACAAATTTTTGAAATACAGTTAATTGATATGCTGGAAGAATTACAAGGTACTTAACCTTAACCTATCTGTAATGGGCAAGTAAATCAATTGCAAGTCGGTTCTGGCACTCACCGACCGCTGCCGCGGCACGTTCGCTTCGCTCGCTCGACTCGTGCAGAGGGTCGCAGTTCTAACCTAACCTAACCTACTGAGTTCCAAATAAAAAGATTATGAAAATTTGGTAATAGTTTATTTGGAAATTGGTACGATGGGCAACAAAAAAAGTCTTCTGAAAATTTAGTATTAACTATATCTGGATTATGAGAATAAGGGAAACAAAAAAATACTTTTTGGAAATTTAGTTTTAGTGCACCTGGAAATTGATTCATCTGGGAAATTTCAAAAGGAATTTTAAAAAGTTGTCATTCATTACATCTGTCTTTGAAAAGTTCTACCAACCGTATTCGGGGTTTTAAGATTCGGGTACCTAACAGAAATTTGAGATTTCAATAGGTTACCCGTGAAAAGAAGTAGCGACACAGCACTTTGATCTCATTTAAAAAAAAAACTTTGCATCACACCCAGATTTTCTCCCGTACCGTATGTGCTTACAAACACCAATTCTCACATGCACAAACGCCCCGACCCAGAACAACTACCTGTAGTTTATACAAATATTTACTCCGTGTGGGGATCGAACCCACAATGAATAAGCTGATCGCTACGCCAAACGTGTCATCTACTGACTATAACTACTGATTTAATATTAAAATTAGAACGTATAATTTTGTTTAGGACGAACGCATAATCGCGCATAATAATGTTCGTCTGTATGTACTGTATGTGTATTTTCATGTGTTTGGAAGTTTGAATACCGAATGAATTTTAATAATAGTTGAAAGTCGGTGGCAAAAATAACAGATCCGACTAAATTGAGGGTACCGACTTCCGAAACTGTGTTGCACATAAGCAGGTAACATTTTTTTAAGGAGGTTTCGTCGTGCGACGGGTCGTTGAGCTAAACTATGACTGATGCATGCTTGCCGTCAGTGAGGACTGGTCTACTCAAAGTTCCTATGGTTCTTCCCTCAAAAATCAATTTCAAACATTGTCCCACTCACATTATTTGCATCATTTTATGTATGGACTTTAAAGAGACCATAATTCTCTGATTTTGTTTCGGTGTTTCTTCTCAGAGGTCGTCAGTTAGGAAATGCCGAAGCATAGCTATAAAAAACCAAACCATTGACTTGTAAAAGTGACTCTAAAGATCTACTTACAGAAATAAGTATCATTTCATTTCATTTTAATTTCATCGGAAGCCTGGTTCGAAATATAACGTGGACCTTTTGTTTTTAAATGGCGCTTCGACATACTTTTGCGAGTAACTATAGTATACGACAAGTGCATTCTTTTCCAGAGTAGGTAATATATCAATGCGTTTTCGGGCGTTGTTGTGAGAAAGATATGCCACATTAATATGTAACCTACACAGTATTTCGGTAGAAACTGTAGGTACCTATGACCTTTTCATAGATAAATACATAGATTTTCTAGCATGGCCTTGAGATTTCGGTTGCCGGCTACTCTATTTTAATTAATTTGGCCTTTCGTTTAATGACATCTGTTATCGCAATATTGTATCAATGAAGAATACCATCTCTTCTTCTCTATTATTATAAAATTGTAAAAAAGCTGCGTCTGTATATGGAAGATATTAAAAAAAACAAATGGGTTAGGGTCTCCGAACCCAAAAATGTGATTTTTAAAATGGGTTTATACACCTCTGCCTCATCCTTCGAGAAATATAGGGGTGATGTTGTGTTTTATTTGTATCAAAGCTAAATCCCAGGTGTTCCTAAACAACAAAAGTCCATTACACGTCCAACACAACTTCCTAAAAGCATTCACAAATATCCTTATGACGGTAAATTGGTTGTTCTTTTAATATTCATACATCCTTCATGCATTGAACATCAAATCTATCAACAAAAATAATGTTCTCGATGGCCGTCATAATCGCAAACTTAATTAAACTAATAAACATCAAGACATTTTTATTATTAACTAGCTGACCCGGCGAACTTCGGACCGCTTAACAGTCGATTCTGAAACTAACGTCACTCAAATTGTTTTGCCTTCCCGGAACCTCTCCACTAACACTTGAACTTTATAGTATGGTATTAAAGTTCAAATTGACTTTTAAGTATTATTACGAATCTTTTGTTTGGGAATATAGAAAATGTTATCTCCGTAAGAAGCATCGTCGTACTTCAAGGAATATTATATAAAAAAAATGTCGAAATCGGTTCAGCTGCTCTCGAGATTTGCGCTTAGCAACACATATGGCGATTCATTTTTTTTATATAGATTGAGAAACTGCAAGCTAACTAGTTTTACTGGTCACAGTCAGTGCAAAGCTTGTGAACAATTCAATTAATGCTGGGCCTTTTGGGATATTTTTGATAAATAATACATGCTATTTATTTCTGTAAATAGATCTTTTGAAGACATTTTACAAGTAAATTTACTTTTTTTAAGTAGATGGCGCCGGAATTTCCTAACTGAATCAACCATGATGATGGGCAGACGTGACCATGGACGCTATAAAGGGTCCGAAATGTCGGGATTTAATTTTATTAATAACAGACATACCATCACGCCTGTAAGTATTCCCCAAAGGGTTAGGCAGAGGGGTAAGTACCTACTAATGTACACCCACAGTTCGCCGGTATGTTTAGATCCCATGTAATAGGGGGCGAGCCTATTACCAATAACCGGGTGCCCGGTTAATGCCTTTGAATTTCATAGGAAAACCCAATAACACTTTGCTCGATCTGGGAATAGAACCCAGGACCTGAAGCGTAGCAGTCGCGCTCAGAACCACTAAGCTAATGAGGCAGTACTTGACTGCCTTTTGCCTGCCTGTCTATGCCTGTATGACTATATATATATATTTTATTAATATAACGCGATAAAACCCGCAAAGTTGTTTTATCTCAATATGTCTAATATTCGCGTAAGCAAAACAGTATGAAAAAGAAAATTTATTAATCTCCGTACCTCAGTCATGCAAAAAAAAAATTAACAACTTGTGTTAAGAGAAAAATGTTTACCATCTCTGCAACATCACGTCATACAGGTGTCAAGTGATGTGACAAAGGAAGGCGTAGTCACTCTTGCGACAATCTCTGATTCATGTCCGCTCACAGCTTTCAACAATGATTGTTACTTTATGAGGATTTCAAGGCTGTGGGAAACCTGCTAGTGTGTAAGTACAACTAAAATACAGGTCGTACCAGGATCCCCATCCCAGAACCACTGTTTCGTAATAATAGCAGACCTGC
Organism: Acronicta leporina; assembly: GCA_947256265.1. NCBI lineage: Eukaryota > Metazoa > Arthropoda > Insecta > Lepidoptera > Noctuidae > Acronicta > Acronicta leporina. Next base: position 15,591,872 of record OX366520.1, on the reverse strand, counting down.
TTATACTATTTTTTAATTACATTGTATCCGGCGCGGCGTATCGCTACAAGATAAAATTAATCAAGTTAATTTTAATTCAATACAGAAATATACAATACCACAATATAAATTGTATCGTTAAGTGGGTAATAACCTTTTGTATTGTATTGTAATAATACAAGTACATATATATATTGTTCTAATGAGCCGTTCGCCCGTTCTACGTTTTTGCGTATATTAGTTATTAGTAATTGTATTCCCAGTAGCAGCTCGGAGTCAGGAATTTGTGACCGGTTAATGGCAATTAGGCTCGCCCCCTATTACATGGGACCTAAACATACCGGCAAACTGCGGGTGTACATTAGTACGCCTCTGCCTAACCCTTCGGGGAATACAGGCGTGATGGTATGATGATATGATGATCATTTAAATAAAATTAAGTTTCTATAAATTACTTATTCACGTGAAAAGGTTAAATTCAAACTTTTATTATTCTGATAGATACATGAATTAAGTTAAATGTCAAACAATTCTATCGGGCGCCATACAATGATAAGAAACCAGTCCACATCTTAGGTAATTAATTTAAGCAATTAAAAAAACAGGTGATCAAAATATATTTAGTCAGTTTCGATCTTATCTTAATAAATGGCACTTTCAGGTCAATGTTCAATCTCATTAGAATTATTTGGGGTTTGAAACTTGTTACTAGTTTAAAGTTTAAAGGGGCGTCTTATAGCTATGTAGATAATCATGCCGATCTACTGATCTGCGAGGTTACCCTTCGCTTGCCGCGGTCAGTCTGTAGATGGGTAACCATTCTCATCACATCGAGCCCCTCAGCGTCTCGAAGAACACTTAAAGCTTTCGGTCTAGGAACCAGACAGAAGCACAAAAATAATGACAACCAGTCTATCCTTCGATTATCGGTCATCATCGGCACCATATCCTGGTTCGCTGCTGGAGGTAGGGCTCCCCCAATGTGCGCCATGTCACCCTGTCTTCGGCTTGTCGCATCCAGCTTATATAAATAGACCATGTATCCAGAATATCGTTGGAGAGCCATGCTTTATTTAGCACGAATGGTGGGCTCGACTAGTGATGCCACGGCCTCACAGAAAACCGGCGTGAAACAATGCTTACCCAAATGCAATGCTAGGCCCAAACGATTTTAAAAGGCTGGCAACGCACTTGGTGGCGGTATCGCTTACCATCAGGTGATCCGACTGCTCGTTAGCCACAGATATATTTCCGCAATTGGCTTGCAGAGCTCTGATGGCAGTCGGTTGTGTAATGTAAAGTACTGATAGTCTGCAGTGTGTGTGTAAAATACTGATAGTCGGCCGCATCTCTTTAGGATGCCGAACCTGGAAGGCTGACGAGAAATTATTTACTGAGACCAGATCTTAAACGTTCAGAATTTCATTAAAATGAAATAACATAACAATACATATTTTTTAGCAAGCTGAAGTGGCAGTGGGCTGGCCATATCTGTAGAAGAACCGACAACCGCTGGGGTAGACGTGTTCTTGAGTGGAGACCGCGACTCGGCAAACGTAGCGTAGGACGTCCTCCGGCAAGATGGAGTGATGATTTGCGAAAGGCTGCCGGCAGTAGCTGGATGCGACAGGCCGAGAACAGGGTGAAATGGCGCACATTGGGGGAGGCCTACGTCCATCAGTGGACTATTATAGGCTGATGATGATGATGATGATGATGATGACATATTTTTTAACTAAGATGCGATAAATTTATACTTGTACATAATATATAGAATGCCTACCCACTTAATCTCCATATAATTACTTATTTATTTTTTATACATAATTTTATGTCATGTTAAGATGACCATGGAGTTATAAATGACAACCTTCCTACACGTTACTAGCCTCGACGTCTATAATTTTCACATTAATTTCCTTACAAATTCATTAGGAGCGTATATACTCGTTCATAAATAAATTAAGTTCCATCTGCCTGTCACTGCATCACCGCGTGAACCAGTCACAGCAATTTTCAAGGTCAATTGAGTAGCATTGAGGTATTATGTATTAGAGACCAAACAGCGAAGTGTATTTTTGAAGAAATCCAAATAAGTGATGTCAACATTCTAGAATCTAAAAGAAAAGAACCTATTTATGAGTATTCGCACATTAATTTGAAAAGTCAAAGGTGCGTGCATTGTATTCAAACTCGAGACTTTTGACTAGGCCGTCCAGTGGTGATATCTGCTCAAACTCACTGCTCAAACTGCTCTTTGTTGATTATAATGACTCCAATAATAAGTGAAATATTTAAATATATCTCACTGAAACGTGACAGCTTTACTCGCATAATACCTCAATGTTTAATAGTCTTTAATCTGATTTATGTCAACGTTGATGAGGTGCAAGAATTTTAATTATTTAAAGATGTTGTACTCTTCATAACGTTTAATGGTCTAGTATAAATATATTAAGTGTTTTATTTCCTTTAATCTCATCAAATTCCTTTACTATTAAAGTGTAATTCGTGGACATTTTGGACAGTTCTAAATACTTTTTCTTTCATTCCTTCTCTCTGTTAAATGATAAAGAAATGTCCAGCTCAAGGCAGGATATTTTTTTTTTGCTTTTTTTTTTATGGGATAGGGGGGCAAACGAGCAAACGAATCACCTGATGGTAAGTGATATTCAATTCAATTCAGGAATTCAAACTACTATGCATAGTAGGCGAGCTGTATAACAATTAACTATCTTGCTTTTCAGTTGACCTTTTACAACTATTAATTAAATAAAACAAGATATTTTTTTATACGCCTGTCAACTTTATAGCTGTCTTGAATAATCACCACTAGACTAACCTAGTGGTCCTGAGCGCGACTGTTAGGCTAGAGGTCCTGGGTTTGATTCCTAGGCCGAGCAGTGTTATTAGGATTTGTAGCAGCTCGGAGTTTGGAATATGTGCCCGGTTAATGGCAATAGGCTTACCCCTAAGAACCGGAGATCTGCAGGTGTACATTAGTACACCTCTGCTTAACCTTTCGGGAAATACAGGCGAGTCCATGGAGTTTCTTGCCGGATTCTTCTCCACAGGATCAACCTTTTGGAACCGTGCAAATCATAACGTTTCATAAACACTTGCGAAAGCTTATTTGAAATTAAAAGATTTGAATTTGAATTTTGAATTTGATGATATATTATGTTTTTTTAAGTTTATTTAACAGTTCCTAATCATATTTTTTTGTAATATTAATATTGTGTTTATCTAAATATCAGATCATAATGATTATTACATTTATTTGTAGATGATCTAATGATTAATGCATCTCATTTGAAATTAATATTCATTGATATTAAATAAAAACCTTGTACTGTATTGATTGACGTAAGTAGTTCTAATTGTATACTAGTTTATAATAAGATATACCATCAACAACTGCCTCATTAGCCAAGTGGTCCTGAGTGCGACTGCTACGCTAGAGGTCCTGGGTTCGATTCCCAGGTCGAGCAAAGTGTTATTGGGTTTTTCTATGAAATTCCCAGTAACAGCTCGGAGTTATGAATTTGTGCCCGGTTAATGGCAATAGGCTCGCCCCCTATTACATGCCAAAGAGCATACACATACTGGCACAGTCGGTTAAAAAATAATATCCGAACTACGCCGAACGCAACCGAACGTCTCGAGAGACGATGACATGAACCCCAAGCGATCGTATTGACTGCCCTGAACTCCGCGGACTTTTCTGCCGCCTATTTGTGCCCGACAAAAACTTTCGGCACCGTCAAAGCCGCCGTCATGAGCTGTTCGTACTACCGCTATCTAGATCTGTTGCTAGAGCCGAATCCCCAGTATGTCGAACCCTAAGGATGCTAAACGCCCTCCTTACTGCCGACCCTGAATGTGATGTGTTTGCTGATGAATGGAAAGTAATGCGTGCTTGTCTGGTGTTCTGTGAGAGACAATATGCGAGGGTGTCCACTGTTACATGGTAATTTATGTTAGTTTGTAATATGTTTAATTTTTTAACCATTTACTCAATTTTATCCACGAATTGTTTAACTTTGAATTTAATTTTTCTATTGTAGGTATGTTATCTGAATGCTTATTTAATTTTAATATTTATAACTCTATGTTAATTAATGTAATTGGACCTGTGCCGTTTTAATTAACTATAAATAAATAAATGAATTTCTACCAGGAAACTATTACCGCAGGCCGCATTAAAATATTTCGTACCAAAATCTGAACATCACTCCATACTTCATCTTAGCACATCTCACGCTTATCCTTTCATAACATCTAGGCAGGTTTTTCTCACTACATTTAGTAACACTAGGTCACTGTTACAAAATGGTTTTTACTTTTTGTTGTTCTCGGAATCGGAGCCCTCGTACAAAGAGGCCGTTGAGTATTATCCTCTTGAAAGATATTATTTATTGCGGTGGTAAATATTACGTGGATTAAATCAAGGTTTTTGTGAATCATATAATTTTATAACAAGCAGAGATGTATTATTGAAATAAAATATCACCACACCTGTATTTCCCGAAGGGTTAAGCAAAGGCGTACTAATGCACACCCACAGTTCGCCGGTATGTTTAGGTCCCATGTAATAGGGGGCGAGTCTATTGCCACTATCCGGGCACAAATCACAAACTCCGAGCTGCTGCCGAGAATTTTCCAGAAAATCTCAACAACAGTTGCTCGACCCGGGAATCGAACTCAAGACCTCTAGCGTAGTAGTCGCGCTTGAGCTAATGAGGCAGTTATGTTTATCTAGGTTTTTTTATGGGATAAGGGGGCAAACGAGCAGACGGATCACCTGATGGTTAGCGATAACCGCCGCCCATAGACACCCGCAACACTAGAGGAGTCACGAGTGCGTTGCCCGCCTTTTAAAAGGGTTTGGGCCTCCGGTAACCTCACTCACCCAGCGAAACACATCGGAAAGCGCTGCTTCACGCCAGTTTTCTGTGAGGCCGTGGTATCACTCCGGTCGAGCCGGCCCATTCGTGCCGAAGCATGGCGTTAATAGAAAATACTAAACAAGATAACAATGTGCAATGCAAAGTAGGTTTCATTATAAAGATGGGGCTTCAACGACCATAAAATCAATACATATGCATGAAGACTTTTTAAGCAAATGCCTATTTAAGTTCACGGCTGAATCTACAAAATATGAGTGCTAGCAATGCAATAATTTATGGAAATTAACATAAATAAATTATTATATTACTACATGGGGCTTTCTGACCTCTGTCTATCATTGACCTTGTAGCACACGCAACGATATAACATACATATACAGGAAGAATCGAAGTCATGAGCATCCTTTTAAACTAAGACGCTATTATTGATACTAATTACACCAGGACTAATATTACGTAAATCAATATATTGTTCAAAGTTCAAATGTTTTTAATTCAAATAAGCTTATACATGCGTTTATGAAACTTTATAATTCTAGTTGCACGGTTCCAAAAGGTGGAACGTTGAAGGATGTCCAAGTTTGACCGAAGTCGACAATATTAAACGAGGATTCACATTATTTCATAACCCGATGTCATTTCTAGATAATAAATAAAAATGTTATTGCATGTATTGCGAACAGACAGACGTAGTTGGATTTTAATTTATTAGCCACACATTCGGTGGTAAAACCTTTTGGAGACCCCAACAGGTTTGGTCTGGCTGGTAACCAACATCGTAAATCATCTTTGTGTGATTCGACGATTGCCCGTGAGAGCCAGTTTCCCACTCTCGGTCGCTGCGGCTCTGGCGTCAGGAGTCCGTAGGCTCTCAACGCTCGTCAACGCATCACCAACATCTCTGGTGTTGCAGATGTCCATGGACATTGTCTGTGATCAGGTTGCTCATCTGGTCGTTTGTAATAAAAATATAGCGTTAAGGTTTTTGTCTTATAAAATGTCTATGTTATCTATATATGGAATTTTTAGGACGCAGTTACATCTAGCGCTTCATCTATATATATAAAAGAAAGTCGTGTTAGTTACTTCATTTATAACTCAAGAACGGCTGAACCGATTTGGCTGAAAATTGGTGGAGAGGTAGCTTAGAACCAGGAAACGGACATAGGATACTTTTTATCCCGTTCCCGATACTTTTTATTCCACGGGGGCGAAGCCGCGGGCAGAAGCTAGTTTATGATAAAGTGTAATAATGCCAATAACCACCGCCCACTAAAATCTTCATATAGCGTAGCATAGCTTCCCACACTGGATTGCATACACATACCGTAACCATAATGTAAGCAACATGGCGGATTATACGTTTAATTACCGCGTTATTTATACGAGTTTAGTAATATGTCAAATATTACACATGCTTGTTGGAAATGGAAAGGAAAGGATACGAGTTAGAATCAGTTTGCAAGCAGTGTTTGTGAAGTAAGGGTCTTGATTTGAATTTTTATGTACACATTTATTTGTGAATTTTCTGTTATTCTTTAAATGCTGTAAAGTTTTATTTTATTTTTGTTATAAATAGACAGGGCGGATTGAGATTGAGACTTGTGTTTATGTGTAGTAAATTCTATTAGGTTCCCGCTGCTTAAGAAAAGCTACTGGTTTGTCTATGATCATCGGATTCGAGAAAATATTTCCCACCAACCGGACCGGAGCGCTTATAAACCGGGAATAACCAATGCGATACCAAAATTTTACGAGTTATTTTTTTTCAAGCTTTTTATCAAAATTGAAAAGTTTCCTAAGCCCGTAAATTTGGTGGCACGACTGCTAGAATGTATCGCTACATAGACGGTGCTATATTGACAAATATGGTAAATATTGAACCTATGGTATAGTTTATTGAAGTAATTTTGAATTTCCCACGTGAACTGGCAAAGAGAACATTAGATACGAGTTTTTTTTTATTTGATTAACTCAAACAGGCTGTCTGCAACCCTTCGGTTGCACCAAAATCATTGCCAACTAAGCTACCATGTGTCATTCGGATAGCGCATCAGATCTCCACGATCATATTCCCCGTTGCCCGTTCTACTATCGGAGCAGAAGTACAAAAAAGCACTTCCGAAATCCCGTGGCGTTCCGATGATATGCTCTTTTATTATACCTAGGTACAGCTGAAATGTGGCATGCGCTTTCCGAGTGGGTCTTCCCTGATAGATATGAACTGGGTATCTTTAAATCACGAGTGAATCGGTTTTTTCTAGGCAAGTGCGCTCCATCGTAGATCGCAGTGTCGCTTAGCATCAGGCGAAATGGGGGTCAAGCATAAGCCAAGCTTAAGCATTAAAAATAAAACGTATTCCAACATCAATCTATCCGTCGTCGTGGGTGAAAATCTCGCTTGATATTAAATTAATTCCCACAAAAAAATCTTTGAAGGGTGGTTTTTGTTATGACATACCATCACGCCTGTATTCCCCGAAGGCTTAAGCAGAGGCGTACTAATGTACACCCACAGTTCGCCGGTATGTTTAGGTCCCATGTAATAGGGGGCGAGCCTATTGCTATTAACCGGGCACAAATTCCTGACTCCGATCTGCTACTGGAAATTTTATAGAAAAACCCATAACACTTTGCTCGACCTGGGAATCGAACTCAGGACCTCAAGCGTAGCAGTCGCGCTCAGGACGACTTGGCTAATGAGGCAGTTTCGTTATGATTCTGTAGAAATATCAAGATGAACCGTTGCAAAGGAGTCATGCTAACAATTATTCATCACGTAACTGCGTAATACTGGTATTTACCTATATGTTATAAGACTCCTGCGTATTGTCATGGCAACGCGCCTTGAATAATTCATGACATTTGACGGATTTCCTTATATTTTAATATTATTTTTGTTCATGAGTTCATTTCGATTAGATCATTATTATTATAAAATAAATGTGGGATGTAATGGACAGTATGAAACAGAACGAGTGAATCGGTTTCTTTTAGAAAAGCGCGCTCCATCGTAGGTCGCAGTATCGCTTAACACCAGGCGAACTGGCGATCAAGGGTAAGCGTATCGAGACTTAAAAAAAACTACAATGTCCACGTTGTATATTGTTTCTTCTTGAATTACAGTTTTTACACACAGGAGCTTGATATGCACATCCCAATTCAACCGTTAGATTAATATTTCGTGTGAGAGGCAACCCAGCAAACCTATTTCTGTCCCACTATATCTGCGGATGGATAAGTATGACAATAATCTCTCTACCTTACTATACATTTTTATTAGTTATTATTCGTGTCAAACACCTACCTACATCCAGAACGAAACAAGATTTTTATTTGGTTTAACCCACAAACATTTTTGGCTCGCTTAAATAACGTTTGCGGTTTCCTGCGTAGGTTAATAACTACATGCTTTGGGTCATAAATTCACACGTATATGGCTTTATAAGCTCAATATTACACATGTAAATTTATCACTAAATTGAACTTTAAAATATAATACCTACCAGGTTTGAAGTTATATTTTAATATATGGCGCGAAAATAAAGTTGTTGAAAAGCGAACATTTGAATTCAATCTGATATTTTTTTCGGACGGAAAATCCTTGGATGAGTAATCACTAATCATTATCTACTTGAAACTGTCCTTGGTCTTTCCAGTATCCCAACCAACTCCATTTATTCCCCATACATTAATTTTCCAATTTCAATCCTTTCTATCATGATGGATATAAATGGAAGCATAAAATCGTGACTCAAATATCGAAATCGTTATGTCTCTCTGACCAATTAAACAGACTTCCTAGTTCAGACTTTATTGAGATTAATCAATTAATGACATCTTCAATATTAAAAGCAGATATTTTACTGTTTTTTAACTAGTATATCTGCTTTTTATATTGTAACAAAAAAAGCAAAGACACTCAAGATTCATTCCAGTATTCTTGTTCTAACAAAAGCGATTTACTTTTATAATTGATTCGGAACGCATCAAATTTATAAAACACAGAATCAAAATTAGATATTACGACTAAAATGATTTATATTATTTCTACAAACTTTTAGTTTAAATCTAACTATCAACTTAAATGTAAGTTGATAGTAAAAGTTTTAAACTCATAACGTAAGCGTATAGCTCATATAACGTCATTACACAATAATGACGTCAAAATATGAGCTTTACACGCTAAAGCTTGTCACGATATTTACTTGATTTTAACTTTAAAAATTTTCAAGCTAAGTAAATATGAATACTTTAATCTCGCGACAAGCTTTTATATCATATACTAGCTTCTGCCCGCGACTTTGTCCGCGTAGTGCGATGATATATAGCCCATAGCCTTCCTCAATAAATGGGCTATCTAACACTGAAAGAATTTTTCAAATCGGACCAGTAGTTCCTGAGATTAGCGCGTTCAAGCAAACAAACAAACAAACAAACTCTTCAGCTTTATATATTAGTATAGATGTAAATTGTGTAATGACGTTATGAGTTAATAGTAAAAATTATAAAGTAAATATTTTTTTACGCGCATTAAATAAAAGGTTGTTTAAAAAAAAAAAACTTTTCAATTCTGCTGTGATTTCGTTTGTATTATAACGATAACAACACCAGTCACACGTCTCGAACTTTCTCATTTTGAGGCGACTGAACCGGTAATGGTTTAGTTTAATTGGGCCACTAATTTTATTGACTACATTACCCTCCTATAGAATATAATAACGCCACACTAATGAGGGCCTCGTGGCTAAGTAATAACTGAGCTGATCAACTGATCTGTAAAGTCAAGCTGCACTCGCCGCGGTCAGTGTTTGGATGGGTGACCATTCTTAACACATCGAGACCCCTCCTCGCCTCGGATAGCACGTAAAGCCATCGGTCCCAGTTGTTATACGAACATCTATGACAATTGTTAGTGGTATTCAGGAGCCCATAAAATGCCTGATAAACAGCCCAGAAATTGGGTTACAGAGGTCTGATGGCAGTCGATCCGCGTAAAATACTGATATTCAGCCGCATCTGGGTAGACTGGAAGCCGACCTCAACATAGTAGGGAAAAGGCTCGGAAGAAGAATACCTACTTGGTGGCAAAATATTAAGCAATATGGTACCAATCCATCCAAATGAACTCATTAGCAAAGTTCTACCAACCTAATAAATTAATCATGATCAACTAAAATTATTAAAAATAAAATAAAAAAATTGACTGCCTCAATAGCCAATTGGTCCTGACCGCGACTGCTACGCTAGAGGTCCTGGGTTCGATTCCCAGGTCGAGCAAAGTGTTATTGGGTTTTTCTATGAAATTCCCAGTAGCAGCTCGGAGTTAGGAATTTGTGCCCGGTTAATGGCAATAGGCTCGCCCCCTATTACATGGGACCTAAACATACCGGCGAACTGTGGGTGTACATTAGTACGCCTCTGCCTAACCCTTCGGGGAATACAGGCGTGATGATATGTTATCAACTAAAATTATTTTTATAAGCACCATTTACGTGATGATTTTTTTTATTTTAAATACTAAAAATATGGGAAACTAAACTTGGATAATTATATGAACTAGTGGTCGTCCGGTGCTCGATATACGACTATAATATACCTAGTCCATACTTTACACCCATATTTACACCATAAACAAAAGGATTTTGTGTCTAACGTATGGTAATGTGTGTAATGTTTTTTTACTAATTTAGTTAAAAACATAGATACACCAAAAACGAATGTCAAGTATAAGTTATCAGTTATAGAATAAGGTACATTGGGCGGTCTTATCGCTAAAAGCGATCTCTTAAATTATTTAAATTGTATTTAAACACAAATTGACTATGAAAAATTGTGTTTAAATACAATTTAAACATATTTAAAAAGTTGGTGCAAGTGGGCCTTAATGTATTTTAAACATTATTATAAAAAAAATTTAACTATGCACAATCTCAGACTTCTCCATGCACGCAATATGCTTATAAAGGGGTACAAAGTTGTCTCTTCACGTCTTTCTCCAATCAACATGAGATGAACACTAGATCTTGATACACACCTAAGCGTTTAACCTCTAAACTTTAACTCAAATCCTATTAAAGCAAGATATCGCAATGTTGTTCACTCCAGACGTTACCGTAAACATGTGCGGTTTCAACAGGTCAACTCTATTGCGTAGGAATGTGATATGCACATGTGTGAGTAATGTGAGTATGGCTGCAAGGTATTACTTTTGTGTGTAGGTTGCAATTTTGCGAATGGGAATAACGATCCCTCTAGGTTGTCTTTGGTAGGTATTTAAACTTAATAATAGTATTCTTATCAAGCCCCTCAGAACATTACATCATACCTATGCCTTATTAAATTCAACGTCCCACCTGTCATATCGATCACTATACATACATTGCTAAATAATTGTGGCATCTATTTTAAATCATCTTCTAAAGCAACTGGTTGCTGTCACCGTGACATTAGCAGTTGCGCGGCAGTCGCGATCGCACAGCTGGTTGCATTATGACGTCTTATGTAATGTGTACCCATAATAGTGCTGTCAATAGAAAGCCGATTGGTATGGATTACATTGAGGTATAATAGTTGTTATCATGTCATACTTAACTAAAAAAAAAAATTATATTAGGTCAGTTACGTCAAACGTCTACGTCTTATATTTACACATTATAATATTATCAATATAAAGTGATTATAGTGATCCTGATTAAAGTGATTATAGTGATGCATATTCCTGGCAGTTGCTGAATGCGACAGGGTGAAATGGCGCACATTGGGGGAGGCCTACGTCCAGCAGTGGACTGTTATAGGCTGATGATGATAATTCGATGTTGATGTATTATCCTATAGGTTCTTCCACGTTTACAATAATTTCCATAAACCGATTGCACAAAGAAGGTACACACACTTTTTGGTGGTTAATAATTTAGAACAGCGTTTTTTATAAAATTGTTTTTTTGGTTCTAGAACATGTTAGGATATATTTTATATCATATCATGGTCAGCGATTGCAGCTCACTGAATTGTAGCGCTCACTCAACAACTCATAGAATAACTATTATTTGTGCCATCTTACACATACCTTTAATAACTCAATGGTAGACTACATGTAATAATGTCATTTGATCAGCTATTTAACTGAGTGTAACTGGGGTCACTCTCTGTTGGTTAGCACCTGGTGAGCATTGCTTACTAATACGTGCTAATACGCATGTTTTCTTTGAACGTAGTACGGCTGGCAATGACTGGAAAATGTCAGCAGGAGGTTAAGTAATCTAACAAGATTTTCAACACTAAAGAAAATTCGAGATATACCTACCTTTACATTTAAGTAAAGGCTAAAACAATCAGGAGCCCTGACAGTTGACACCGATAGGATCAAACAAAAGATGGCGTGACTATTTGATATCTTTATTGCTGTTACCCGCGACTTCGCCCACATGGTATGAAAAAAGGAACCTAAGTTACTCCTTGTTACATCAGCTATCTGCCAGTGAAAGCCCCGTCAAAATCGGTCCAGCCATTTCAAAGATTAGACGGAACAAACAGACAGACAAAAAAAATGTTTTGGTTTATGTACCGTGTATACATCCAAATGCACTTAGTGAAAAGCGGTTATTTTAATATTACAAACAGACACTCCAAATTTATTCATTTGTATAGATTGGGTTCAAATAGCAAAAGATCGAGGTTGACCGAGACATGAGGGGGACGCCTTTGCCCAGCAGTTGGGCACACCAGGCTAGTCATAATCATTACATTTAAGAATTATTGCGTGGCTGCTACGCTAGAGGTTCTCAGTTTGATTCCCAGGTCGAGCAATGTGTTGTTGGGTTTTTTATGACGTTCTCAGAAGCAGCGGTGAGTTGGCGATATTTGCCTTGTTAATGGCAATAGGCTCGGCTTTTTACATACCGGGGAACTGCGGGTGTACATAAGTACGCCTCTGCCTAAACCGTCGTTTGTCGTCAGTAGTATCTATTGAAGGGCAAGTTACTTTGCTTCTCAACCGACATGACTTTACATTTTTTTTATGGGATAGCCGGCAAACGAGCGGGCTCATCGCCTGACGGTAAGCCACTTAAAACCCACAACACCAGAGGAGTCACAAGTGCGCTGCCTGTTAGTTCTATGTCATACAATGCCACCTTATCTATTAACTAACTTTTTGTATCTTTTAGGTTAGTATAATCTCTATCAACAAAAACATTGTTTCTATCTAACGAATAAATCAAATTGTTAATCACATTGTTAATACTGCGTTTGAACTTTTATTGGCCGGTCACGACCTGGCCGCACCGATTTTGATGGAGCACGAGTTTTTTTTTTTACTTCAAATCTTCTAGTTTATGACACGGGAAGTGCTTTAGGCAACATTCCAGATATAGTGATGACAATAACCAGTTATTTACTAGACCAACAAGAACAAAAACCCATCATTATAAATGTTTTTGGACAACATAGAGACGTACAAATTATAAACAAAGAAGTTTCATGGCGATCCCAAGAACAAAAAAAAAACAAATAAAGCTCCTTTGTTTGGTTGGTACAGTATTTTTAAATACAAACTATATAAAGTAAAGACCTAGGTAGTTCTTAGACCCGAATCCCGTTAAGGGACGCCCTTAGCTGCTGTTGCTTAGTTTATAAGTTGCTCCTGGCTGGAGACATTCGGTGCCTCGCCACCAAGTGTTACGCTGTAAAGATTCCCTAAATCAACAGCTTAATGCTATTCATAAAAAAGGTAGTTCTTAGTCAGCCCACATATCGCCTACATGCACTGATTCTAGATACATCCCTGATCTACAGAAAAAATTTTCTATATCGAAGTTTATCGTTTTTTTTTAAAAAATTGCTTTCTAGCAATATGGATCGCACATTACTAGTATTCTTGTTAACTCCTCTTGCTAAGCTAGATGCTTGTGTTACGAGTGGGTTTACGTCGGTAGTGCAATGGGTGGGTTTCGAACCGGCAACCACATGATTGCAAGTCCGGCCCTAGCCATTAGGCTACCGCCGCTTAAACCGCCTCTTGCGAGGTACATTTAAATGTGTGGGGACGGGTTAGAATATTATTCCTCACTGCCTTTCCGATAGCCATCTCGTAAGAGTCGAGAAAATATCTGACCTGCTCGGTGGTAGGACCTATTGGGGTCTAACCCGGTCTGGCCGGTCTGAGTTCGCCGGTATGATTAGGTCCCATGTGATAGGGGGCGAGCCTATTGCCACTAACCGAGTACAAATTCCAAGCTCCGAGCTGCTACTGGGAATTTCATAGAAAAACCCAATAACACTTTGCTCGACCTGGGAATCGAACCCAGGACCTCTAGCGTAGCAGTCGCGGTCAGGACCACTTGGCTATTGAGGCAGTTTATGTATTTAATAGATAGTAATACAAATTATTGATACAAACGACTCACTGGAGCAGACTTCAATAAGCAATTTGTCTCAATAATCTCTAACAGTAACGCTAATGACATAATCTTCGCTAACTCAAGGTAACGTTTACAAGATTAAGCCGTGATAATGAGACTTTGATCAACAGATTACATTACTGTCTGATGTTATCAAAGGTGACTGGGTAACTGCAAAAGCTTTTAAACCACAAATAAGTTTCAATACAGAAGCTAAACTCCACACAATTTAATAACGGACTTCAAATGAAAAAGGTTCGCAATTCATACAATTATGTCACTTAATCGTCATGCCATTCATGTTATATTTTTACTAGCTTTTGCCCGTGGCGCTTATGTGAAGCTATATTAGGATTAAAAATTTCTCCCAAAAATCCCAAAAATAATTTAAATAAAACCAACAGTGATGATCTATTCTTTGTTCGGGTCTCTATACATCAGAGAAGTTAAGTTGTATCTCTGGATCCGTTTAATTATTTGAGACTAGCTTCTGCCCGCGACTTCGTCCGCGTAGCGTGATGCTATATATATATAATATATATATATATATATAGCATCACGCGATATGATAAGCCGATAGCCTTCCTCAATAAATGGGCTATCTAACACTGAATTTTCCAAATCGGACCAGTAGTTCCTGAGATTAGCGCGTTCAAGTAAACAAACAAACAAACAAATTCTTCAGCTTTATATATTAGTATAGATAAGAAGTATCTACCAGTGTTTAAATTGGAGAATATTCTAACAGCTGTAGCAAAATTAAAATGTATTCAGTAGTTTTTACGCCAACCCGTAACAAACAGACCGACAAGAATTTTAAAAATCACATTTTTGGGTTCGGCGACGTTTTTAAAAGTACCATAACCCACTTGTTTTTTTTTTAATATTTTCAATGTACAGACACGGCCTTTTACAATTTTATAATAGTAGAGATTTAGGTATGTTTGCACCACAGATAATAGAATACTAGTAGTTTGCATGAAACTTAGATGTTAAGAAGAAAGTTTACCTAGAACCTGCTGTCTCGCTAAACCCTTCGAGGAATACAGGCGTGATGGCATGTATGTACAAGGGATGTAAAGATAAGCATAAATATGGAACTTCTGTGAATTTCTTTAACTCGATCATAATCTAATGTTAATTATGAGTGCATTGCTATGTGAATGCATCTGTCATTCATTTAAAATAATAAGCACTATAGAATGATTACTTTTTAAATGTTAGGCTTTGTCTGAGATTTATTTAAGGCTTGAAACATTGCACATTTATGACATAGGTAAATATAAATTTTCGTGCTATATAACAGTAATATAAAACAGATAAAAAAAAACCCAATACCGTCTTTACATTAGCCTGTTATTGTATATAACTCGACCATAATTTGTCGCAATTCCACAGCTTCATGTAATTAGAATATTTACCTTAGGTTTATTTAAGATTTCTTTATTTCTCAAAGATTACTAATTGTACCTACTATAGTAACGCGAAATAGAATTGTTGTATCTTTCTTCAAACTACAACTCGTAGTATTTTTGTGAAGTGGTCGACTCAAAGGCGGAAATGGGCGACTTATCCGTGAGACGCGTTATAGGGTGAGCAGACAACTATGCAAGTTTAGATAGTAGTCTAATTTTTACCATGGAGAGTTATGCTTCCGAACGAATGGGCTGGCTCTTGATACCACGGCCTCACAGAAAACTGGCGTGAAACAACACTTAGGTACGTTGTGTTTCGCCGAGTGAGTGCGGAAACCGGAGGCCCAAATCCTTTTAAAATTCGGGCACCTGCGACTCGTCTGATGTTGCGAGTAACCATGGTCGGCGTTAAGCGCTTACCATCCTATCCCATTAAAAGTTTCACTAGGCTATTAAAGTGTTGCCGTCTTTGTACAAGATGGCAGACTTCACACAACATCAAGAATTTACTGCAAGAGTCCTGTTAGAAATAACATAACATACCATCACGCCTGTTTCCCCGAGGGGTTAGGTAGAAGCGTACTAGTGTACACCCACAATTTGCCGGTATGTTTAGGTCCCATGTAATAGGGGGCGAGCCTATTGCCATTAACCGGGCACAAGTTCCTAACTCCGAGCTGCTACTGGGAATTTCATAGAAAAACCCAATAACACTTTGCTCGACCTGGGAATCGAACCCAGGACCTCCAGCGTAGCAGTCGCGCTCAGGACCACTTGGCTAATGAGGCAGTTAGAAATACATGAATTATAACACTATACTTTCTAAAAACACTATTAACAGGCTCAAATAACTTCTTAATATTTCGTATTAGTTCTAAGATACATTGCATTTAACATTTGCGGGTTAGGTAACAGTTGACTCTTAACTATGAGCTCACTAGTATACAGTTAACTAAAGGTTGACTAATTCATTTGATCGCATGTCAAATATACATGTTAAGATTAGTGTAATTTGTCTAACTTAAGCATTCGGCTTAATTTGCTATATTTTGAGATGTTATTGGCATTTAAGTGTTTCCTAGATAAAATATCTGGGTTTTAGATAATATATGCAAGTAGGTGCTCTACTTGCTCCTACGGTTTCTTCGTCTGTCTGTTTCGATAATTGTCATATCTATAGGTACTTCTATACTTAATATATAAAGCTGAAGAGTTTGTTTGTTTGTTTGCTTGTACGCGCTAATCTCAGGAACTACTGGTCCAATTTGAAAAATTCTTTCAGTTTTAGATAGCCCATTTATTGAGGAAGGCTATAGGCTATATATCACCACGCTACGCGGACGAAGTCGCGGGCAGAAGCTAGTACTTAATATATAAAGCTGAAGAGTTTGTTTGTTTGTTTGCTTGAACGCGCTAATCTCAGGAACTACAGGTCCGATTTGAAAAATTCTTTCAGTGTTAGATAGCCCATTTATTGAGGAAGACTATGGGCTATATATCATCACGCTAAGCGGACGAAGTCGCGGGCAAAAGCTAGTTTTTAGATGAATAAAAATGATAAAAATATTTTTTTCAAGATAGGTACATAGGTCTATAGTCTATAGTTAAGCTACATCAAGTTAACTGTGCCAATAAATATCACCACATTTCATTTTCTTTTTTATTGAATGTTTAAATTCAAACGAATATACCACATTAATATTGTGGTTCCAAGCGCGACTGACACGCTAAAGGTCCAGTTTCGATTCCCAGGTCGAGCAAATTATTACTGGGTTATCTATGAAATTCTGGGTAGTAGCTCTTACTGCGCTGGCCTCCTATTACTCGTACATTACAATAATTATGTCTTAAACATACCTGCGAATTATGGGTACACATTATTACGCAATACCGTCTTTACATTAGCCTGTTATTGTATATAACTCGACCATAATTTGTCGCAATTCCACAGCTTCATGTAATTAGAATATTTACCTTAGGTTTATTTAAGATTTCTTTATTTCTCAAAGATTACTAATTGTACCTACTATAGTAACGCGAAATAGAATTGTTGTATCTTTCTTCAAACTACAACTCGTAGTATTTTTGTGAAGTGGTCGACTCAAAGGCGGAAATGGGCGACTTATCCGTGAGACGCGTTATAGGGTGAGCAGACAACTATGCAAGTTTAGATAGTAGTCTAATTTTTACCATGGAGAGTTATGCTTCCGAACGAATGGGCTGGCTCTTGATACCACGGCCTCACAGAAAACTGGCGTGAAACAACACTTAGGTACGTTGTGTTTCGCCGAGTGAGTGCGGAAACCGGAGGCCCAAATCCTTTTAAAATTCGGGCACCTGCGACTCGTCTGATGTTGCGAGTAACCATGGTCGGCGTTAAGCGCTTACCATCCTATCCCATTAAAAGTTTCACTAGGCTATTAAAGTGTTGCCGTCTTTGTACAAGATGGCAGACTTCACACAACATCAAGAATTTACTGCAAGACTCCTGTTAGAAATAACATAACATACCATCACGCCTGTCTTCCCCGAGGGGTTCGGCAGAGGCGTACTAATGTACACGGTATGGTATGTTTAGGTCCCATGTAATAGGGGCGAGCCTATTGCCATTAACCGGGCACAAGTTCCTAACTCCGAGCTGCTACTGGGAATTTCATAGAAAAACCCAATAACACTTTGCTCGACCTGGGAATCGAACCCAGGACCTCCAGCGTAGCAGTCGCGCTCAGGACCACTTGGCTAATGAGGCAGTTAGAAATACATGAATTATAACACTATACTTTCTAAAAACACTATTAACAGGCTCAAATAACTTCTTAATATTTCGTATTAGTTCTAAGATACATTGCATTTAACATTTGCGGGTTAGGTAATAGTTGACTCTTAACTATGAGCTCACTAGTGTACAGTTAACTAAAGGTTGACTAATTCATTTGATCGCATGTCAAATATACATGTTAAGATTAGTGTAATTCGTCTAACTTAAGCATTCGGCTTAATTTGCTATATTTTGAGATGTTAATGGCATTTAAGTGTTTCCTAGATAAAATATCTGGGGTTTTAGATAATATAAGCAAGTAGGTGCTCTACTTGTTCCTACGGTTTTTTCGTTCCGATGAATGTCATATCTATAGGTACTTTGTTGTTTGTTTGTTTGTTTGTTTGTTTGTTTGTTTGTTTGTTTGCTTGTACGCGCTAATCTCAGGAACTACTGGTCCAATTTGAAAAATTCTTTCAGTGTTAGATAGCCCATTTATTGAGGAAGGCTATAGGCTATATAATTATCATCACGCTACGTGGACGAAGTCGCGGGCAGAAGCTAGATTTTAGATAAATAAAAATGAGAAAAATATTTTTTTTAAAGATAGGTAGGTACCCACTCATAAGTCTATTGTCTATTAAGCTACATCAAGTTAACTGCGCCAATAAATATCACCACATTTCAATTTCTTTTTTATTGAATGTTTAAATTCAAACGAATATACCTCATTAATATAGTGGTTCCAAGCGCAACTAAAACGCTAAAGGTCCAGTTTCGATTCCCAGGTCGAGCAAATTATTACTGGGTTATCTATGAAATTCTGGGTAGCAGCTCTTATTGCGCTCGCCTCCTATTACATTACAATAAATGTCTTAAACATACCGGCGAATTATGGGTACACATTATTACGCCTCTGCCTAACCTTTCGGCTAATACAGGCGTGATGGTATGTTATGAAATTCAAAATGCCATCAAGTAAGCCCACACTACAAATAAAAAGTTACGCATACATGGTTTAACTATAAGATCTATAGCAAATAATATAGAGTTGCGCCCGCGCCGCTCAATCTGTGAAAGCTTGACATTTGCACTTGACTCATCCCAAATGCCAGACGTTTCGACAGCAGGTGGCGCAAACCACTAACTAGAAGTGACACACTATATGGTCGTAGATAACAGTCTAATATATATCGTAGCTCCCGTCAAAAAGCCTGACAACACTCTATTCTCAATACTTTTATTGCACTCTACAATGTTAAAAGTATCAATCGTGGACTCTGTCAGGCACATCAATGTCTCCTACATTGATGTGCCTGACAGAGAGAGAGGAAGAAGGCTTATACTTTGTCTTGTATATTATATAGTTTCTATTTCATAATTTCTGTTTATATTTTACTTAATTGATAAGTATTATATTAGTTATTTAATGTCATAGATAGTTTCGATTTATATACATTTATTTTATTTGTATTTACTAGATTTTGCCCGCGGCTTCGCTCACATGAAGTTATATTAGGCTTAAAAATGAAAAACCAACATTGATGATCTCTTCTTTGTATGGGTATGTATACATCAGAGAGGTCAAGCTGTATCACAGGATCCGTTCAATTAATTAAGATAAGAAGTTCACCAGTTTTTAAGTTGGAGCACATACTTTCTAACAGTGATAACAAAATTAGAATCTATTCAGTAGTTTTTGCGCCAAGCGTAACAAACAGACAAGAATTTTAATAAACACATTTTCGTGTTTGGAGACTTTTATGTAAGTACCCTAACCCACTTGTTTTTTTTAATATCTTCAATGTACAGACACAGCTATTTTACAATAGTAGAGATTTATTTCTCTACACTCGGGATATCGTCCCATGCACTCGTTTCGTGTAAAATTAGAGTCCGGCTAAGGAGGATCGTAATTCAAACAAAATTTAATCAAAGTGCGTTATGATTCCGATACCGTTCTTCTAGGTTCCTGCTCTACCATTTCATCCAAAATACTTCACTGGAAATAAATGTAAGCGAATGCAATTCTTGATAGCTTTACCAAGTTTGGAACGATTATCCAGTCGTTTATTTCCAATAAAGTAGTACTTAGTAAACGAAATGGTACGGTAGGAACACAGATTACCGGTATTTCAATTTACGAATAATAACACAATTTGATAATATATTGCTTGGATTAAAATTTATTTTAATAAATAAATGATAAATGGTATTCATTTCTGTAAGTAGATCTTTTAAAGACACTTTTACAAGTTATTGTTATGATTTTTTTAATACTAGATGGCTCCGGCATTTCCTAACTGACGACCTCTGAGAAGATACACCGAAACAAACTCAGAGATTCATGGTATCTTATAAAGTCCAGACATAGTAGTAGCACTATGTGAGTGTTACAATCCAGGGTAATGTCTGAGATGGTCTTTTGAAGAAAGAGCCATAGCGGCTTTGAGTAGACCAGTCCCAGCTGACGGCACGCATGGTATTACGTTTGACAATTTAAATAAATAAAATAAATAAATATTTTGGGACATTTTTACACAGCACCATCTAGTCCCAAACTAAGCAGAGCTTGTACTATGGGTACTAGACAATGGATATAATACTTATATACTTTTTTTTTTGTAAATACATACTTATAATACATAAGAAACACCCAGACGAACACAAACACTTAGGTATTTTCATCTCATAATTTTTTGTGTTCTGTGGGAATCGAACCCACGACCTCATGGTCGACAGTCCGGTACTTGAACCACTAAACCACAGAGGTCGTAAAATATTAATAATATTAATTAATTTAAATAACAATACTGAATTATATTGATCACCGCATTTCAACAATCACAGTAATCTTAATCACGCGCATCCTCTCACCTCAGTGTTATCTCAACTGCGTCAGGCGCATGCGTCATCCGTTACACTAAAGAGAAAGATCGCAATGTATGTCGATATGTCAATGCCTCATTATGCGCGGGCGGCGGCACATGATCGATGACATTGTGATATAACATCGCACTTGATTATGTACTTACTGCACAGGAAGTTAGAGATGTAATTCGTATGAACTAATTTTGCTCCCCTCTATATTGACCACATATTAATATTGTCCTACTGCTGAGAGAAAGGGGTTAGGCCATAATACGCCACGCTCGTCTAATTGGCTGATTTCTCACGCTATCGACAAAATCTTTCTAGTTTAAACTAGTGTTAATTAATGATTATAATTATGTAGATGATTGCAGAAGGTCGGAAGTCTTGGATTCGTATCAAATCTACGACGTGGCGGTCCAATGGTAATAAAACTAGGCTATGACTGCTAAATAATTCAATTAATAAATCATTACTTTAATGGTCCTATGCTAGAAGTCCTGGGTTCGATTTCCAGTTCGAAATGTATAACTTGATGTGCATATGCACATATGCTATGCACAGCCTATGTGCTAATAGATATGATTGATCGGACTTAACTAACAGTTTGTGCTATGTTGTACCGAGAACTGTTGTTTGCAGTGTCTTATTGTCGCACAAATGTTGGGCTCCACGCGCCTCTTCCTCGCTTGGCTAATAATTACAATGTACAATTCTCTGATGTAGATATATTTTCACTGTCTGCTAGCAAATTTCGGAATACTTTAAACAATAAAATCAAGGATTTGTAATAAAATGAAAAATAAAAATAAAATCATTGTATCTCTAGTTATTAAGAAACTTGAATTGTGTCACACTCGTGGACGTACCAAAACACTGTATTTTACATATAAACTGTGGATAACGTAGTGAGTTACACACTTATAATATGTATATGTTTGCCTACTGTCATGTGTATTTTAGTGTGTAATTGTTTGTTTTCCCGAACTAATAAATAAATAAAATATGCACCATTGTCATCACGACTGCTTCCGCTCCAAGATAAGCTAAGATGGAAATTAGGGAATATCCCACAAGATAAAAACTGTGAACACGCGGGTAGGACCACAGAACGCAATTAGTATATAAGAAATGCAAAGTTTTGAACTCATAACCTTGAAGTCAAGAAGCGAGCCATAAAAAAATCCTAGTGTCAATATTTTATACTAATTTGTTTTTAGAGTTCCGTACCCAAAAGAAAAAACGGATATCCGAGAGTACATCACAAACTTTTTTGTGATTAAAAACTTAATGCAGCAGCCTAGTGTAATAACCATTAGACTGCCAAGTCAAAGGTCTCGAGTTTGAATCCAAGTTTTTTTCGAAGTCATGTGCGTATTAATAGTTAATTATTTATTATTATTATAACAAACTTAATTGCAGTTGGTAAACTAACGACCTATGCCGATGTATGAGGACAAAAGTTTTCCAACGGCAAACTAACGTTTGTTCCTCAATACAGTTTATCCCTACAAATTTTACGGAACCCCTGGTGTGAGAGTCTGACTCGCACTTAACCGGTTTATTAACGCATAATGTCACTTGTCAATCAACCCACACAATACTAGATATTCCCCGAAGGATATCATTTCAAGATAATTATATAATTTAAAATCATTTGCTAAAAGGTTAGGAGCAATGTTTTATATTTCCATATATATTTAGTGTTATTGGCCTAGTGGGTCTGGTGACCTGGTTGCCGCAAGGTCCCCGGTTCGAGCCAGGCTGTGGCATCGACCGTTTTATGTGTGAATATTTTCATTACTGCCTATACATGACGTTGGAAGCCTTGAATAACTATTTAATTTACTTTTATTAATTTTATTCCTAATGACTCTTATAGAATAACAATTGGGTCGTGTTCCTATATGTAATCTCGCCTTTTATTATAAGTCAGACATAACTGACAGAGATACTTTCGTATTTATAAAATGTATATGCAAATACTTACATACCATCACGCCTGTATTCTCCGAAGGGTTAGGCAGAGGCGTACTATTGTACACCCACAGTTCGCCGGTATGTTTAGGTCCCATGTAATAGGGCGCGAGCCTATTGCCATTAACCGGGCACAAATTCCTAACTCCGAGCTGCTACTGGGAATTTCATAGAAAAACCCAATAACACTTTGCTCGACCTGGGAATCGAACCCAGGACCTCTAGCGTAGCAGTCGCGCTCAGGACTACTTGGCTAATGTGGCAATGCAAATACTTGCTTATACATTTTATATTAGTGCAAGTAAATTTTGCACTAGAGTTCATTAGATAACGTAGATGAGCACTTCCTAATAACACATTTAGGAAACAAATTAAATACATACATCATCATACCATCGCGCCTGTATTCCCCGGAGGGTTGGGCAGAGGTGTGTTAATGAACTTCATCATCATCATCATATCAGCTAATAGAAGTCCACTGCTGAACAAAGGCCTCCCCCAAAGACTTCCACAAGGAGCGGTTATATGCCGCCTGCATCCAACGACTCCCAGCCACCTTCACCAGGTCAACCGTCCATGTCGTTGGAGGTCGAAGAACTTACTGATAATAAACATTGATTTTTAAGGCGCTGTGAATAGTCAAAATAGGCTTCTTAAAGCAGTTATTTAGCAAAAAGTATACAGTTTCAAGCAGTGAAAATAATATATGTTAATCTTGATCATATTTATGAGTACACTAACCGGTCCAAAACACGTTTGCGGAAAATTTTCTCGATAGAAAAAAATCATAAAGTAACCATTGAATTCAAAATTATTGCAATTGTAACTGTATTATTTACAAACAAATCTTGATAAAATTAATAACACTGACGTAATATATAATAATAAAGTACGCTAGCGGTTTTATTTATCGATTGAAATAAGATATTTTTAATAATTAATAAATTTCATGATAAATAACTCTCACGAGTCGAACGAAACACCGCGCCATCGAGGCGTCTGTTCGCTTCTCTTTCATTTCTAGCCGGAGCGACAGTGATCGCTGAGGCGCGCTGCCTGATGGACCTGTGTCATTTTGTTCCGCCCGCCGCTCAAAAATATTTTGTATCTGATTGTATCGTATTCGTATTCTATGTATTGTTTATTTGTATTTTATTCTATGAAACAAAAATAAATGGTGGAAGTTGTAAAGTAAGCACATACCTGCCTGATTATCTATAAATACTTTATTTCGATGCGTAATTCTATAGCTCGGTTGGTCTAGCGGTCTTCTGCAGTAGGAAGATATGCGTTATGTGCGACTAAGCGTGAGTTCAAACCCCGCTTCGATATGTTAACTTTTTGTTCATTTTCTTTTTAGAAATAATTTTTCAGTGATTATTATTTAATTTGTTTTTTTTTGTTCTTTGTTTTTTAATACATTTTTTAACTTTTTTTATAGTAAAAATAAAAGTTTACCGGGCTATCCATGAACCATCGGAGATAACTTCTTATGAGTACATAAGCATATAATAATTATGTACCTACATTGTGTTACAGCATGTTATAGGTAGTAACAACTAGTCATTCGATAGGAGGTCATTGAGGAGCGGCAGATTATTTTTCATGATTTTAGGGAGCCATAGTATTTTTTTTTATAATGACATTATATGAACAACTTGGAAGGCGAAATAGTAATAACAGATGGCCACAATATAATTATGTTGATAAAATTTATCAAAAAAATCACATGATATAAAATTAGTAGTAGTATTTCAAAATTTAAAATCATTATCTAATCTCAATTTTCGATAAAGTTATTTAGTGAAGGAAAAATTCGACTCGCAGGCAGGATTCGAATCTGCGTCTTCTGGCTAGGTACGCCAGACGCTATGACCACTAAGCCACCGCGAGTCCCACCTGCCATGTCGAAATTTGAAATTTGACTTTATAAAATTAGCATGAAAAATGCAAAAAATTCACAAAAAGTCAATTTTCGATTACAAAAGGATTCTGAGCACGAGAACCCTGGGACAGCACTTTCAATTGCGACTTCGGTTTCTGATTTTTCGACATCTGTTTTCTCGGGAATCGAGAATTCTCGATCACTATTTCCCGAAAATTCCCGGGACTTCAAGAAAATCTATGAAGACAAGTGTTATATTGATATTTACTTTATTTTGACGACCTCTGTGGTTTAGTGGTTCGAGTACCGGACTGCCGACCATGAGGTCGTGGGTTAGATTCCCACAGAACACAAAAATTTATGTGATGAATATAAGTGTTTGTGTTCGTCTGGGTGTTTCTTATGTATTATAAGTATGTATTTACAAAAAAAAAAGGTTTATATACCTTTTTTTTATTATTATCTAATTTATTTATTATATCCATTGTCTAGTACCCATAGTACAAGCTCTGCTTAGTTTGGGACTAGATAGTGCTGAGTAAAAATGTCCCAGAATATTTATTTATTTTATTTATTTACACACGTTTTGGATCCATTATAGGCTACAGTATTATAGGTCACCAGTAGATTCAGATGTCGAATCACTAACAGCTAGCTTTCACTTTTGTTAAGTATTTGCGACCCGATTCACATAGAATGAGCAAATCCTATCCTTTGTCTTTGGATTTAGATTTAATGGAATCTACATATAATGGGGTTCCAAGCAGGTAATGAAATTTTGTATTTTAAATAGTCTCGCGAATCAGCTTGGGCAGATATCTGCTTTCTTTTGCAAGGACTTGCAGTATATTAAATCTGACATAGTACTGGGCTTTGTCAGGGGTACGACTGTCTTACTGGAACGGTATATAAGACTTGACAGGTTGTAAGAACTGACTGATCTACTTTACTGGTTTTTTAGATTTTTCTGGTTATTAGATTAGTAACTAGAGATCTCGTGTGATAAGTCGAGGGATAATCTCGACAAGATCAATGTTTCGACATTTTTTAAAGTAATTACTGAAAATCTCAAGTTCACAACGAGTGATAATCATGATAAATGCGATAACTTATTTGTAAACTTAATAAAAATAAATAACTTACTAACATTAATTGGACCTTGAATGACAAAAGAAACGTAACGCACACGGTACATATCGCAGCAAATCGGCACACATAAGTGCCGAGCAGATGTCTATTAAATATTTTGGAAATAACTCCTTTAGTAGCATAGACTAATGGAAGCATTTCAAGCGACGCTGACAGCTTTACGCTCTACGCTACATGATACTAGTACATGTAACTGGTAAGCGAGCTTGGAATTATTAAACCAGTGTGTTAAACTGGCCGGAGGTCCACGTCTTGCCGTACAGTTGAAAAAACGTGAGAGCTTGTACATGACACGGCAAAACCACCGGGACATCGGCCAAGTACGGCTCAGTAGCGTTTTATCTGGAATCAGCGCATGTAAACCGTCACGAATCCGTGCATAGGTCCGGCGCCGTCGACACACTGCCATAGACTGCTATACAACACTGTTGTTCCACAGTTTTGTTATGTGAGGCAGAAAGTTTCTAGAGAAACGGACAGTTATGGATTGTCAGCCATCAAGATAATGGGGATGGAACTGTTGTCGCGTAGAACGACGGCGAAAAGTAGTTGCAGGGATCAATTCGAACAATTCCTCGGAGCAAGCCGTATAGTATAGGCGATAGAAGATGCATAGCGAGGCCACATCTCTACACAGCGTCAAAGAGTCTAGCCGGTTTGAATTATATTGGTAGTCTACGATTTGAATCGCTCTTCGTTGGATGCGCTCCAGAGGGAGCAGTTGGTACTGGGGTGCTCCTGTCTAGAGATAAGTACAGTATTCCATATGAGACCAGACCTGCGCCTTATAAAGTAATAGGCGGTGGGCCCGAGTGAAATACCGTCTCTATCTATTAAGCACGCCAAGCTTCTTCGAGACTAACTTAGCCTTAACCTCTAAATGACCGCGGAAATGACTTGATTTCATATGTCGACACCAAGTATTCCAATATTGGCTGAGGCAATTAAGCGGTGCTCTCAAAACGAGAAAATACGACCAACGGCAGTTTTTTTTGCAGTGAACTCGCATATTTGTCTTTTTCGGGTTAAATTGGACCATATTAGGTCTGCCCCAATCTCAGACTTCCTCCAAAGTGGTATCAAATATGATATAGTGCTAGGCCATGTCAACTATGTATTCACAAACTGCTTACTTCTTGGGACGACGGTTCTTAACATGAGCAATGTGTTCCTTTACACGGGTCCTTATGCTTCTTTTCGTTTGGCGATAGAATCCGTATAGTTTTTCAATTTCAATATGTGTAATATTTGCGTAAACTTTAGAAATCAGTGGTTATTTTTTGTTCTAAAACATGCTAAACATTTTGAGTCGATTTTTCGTGCACTAATATTTATACACACATCAAAAAAAAATTGCGACTAGCTTAAGCTGATATAACTTTTTAAATTCAACTTTATCAAGAAAAAATATTTTTGTGTGTTTTCTTTAAATAGAAATACCCTGTTTGAAATTACCATAAAAAAAGAGATTTCGATTTTTCAAAGTGATCGCAAACTTTTTTTGATGTGTGTACATACATATCTTCATATTTAGGTACGATATTAGTTAATTTTGTAAGTTTTCTATGGTCTTCAGATTTCTCAAGCTATCGACCCATTTTTTGTCGTCTCGAATCGAATAAAGCAAAATTTCCCGGGAATTCTCGCTTCGGGAATTCTCGCCCGGAAACCCTAATTACGACATTTGTCGAGAAAATATGTACCTACTAAACAGCTGTTGGTTGGTGCTATGGCTTGCGCTATTTATTTGCTTTCAAATTACTACAGTCTTTTGTGACACCCTACATGTCGGTACCTATATTATTTTTCTCCCGAATAAACCATCGGGCTTGGTGACCGTTTTTATATTAGATTCTGAAAAAAATGCATATCTCTACTATTATGAAATTGTAAAAAGCTGTGTCTGTACATTAAAGATATTAAACAAAAAAACAAATGGGTTGGGGTATATAAACGTCTCCGAACCCAAAAATGTGATTTTTAAAATTCTTGTCTGTTTGTTACGGGTTGGCGCAAAAACTACTGATTAGATTTTAATTTTGTTATCACTGTTAGAAAGTATGTGCTCACAATTAAAAACTGGTATACTTCTTATCTCAAATAATTAAAAGGAACCTGAGATACAGCTTGACCCCTCTAATGTATAGAGACCCATACAAAGAAGAGATCATCACTGTTGGTTTTGAGTTTCAAGTGAGTGAAGCCACGGGCAGGGGCTAGTCTGGGGAATAAAAATGCTTGTTTATATAAATTTTTCACAATTTTGACACTTTGCCATTTCTAGAATTGGCAATTCTACGCCCAAGCCATTTTATTTCTGAATGATTAATTATTTATTACTCATCTGATGAATCTGTTAAAACTTTCTCAATATTCTATTCAAATTTCTAGAAAATAATAATAATTGATTTACTATTTAAAAAATACGAAAAGAGTAGTTAGTACATTTTTAAATTTTAAAAAAAAAGATAAAAAGGAATATTATATATCATGAGATTCGAACTTAGTATCTAGTGTCTGCGATATGCGGTGTCAAGCCGGACAGCGGCGCGCTAAGCCAATCGTACATCTAACAAACGTTTCGAAATTACGTTTCTATATTAAAAGGACGTCGCGCATCGCCGAAATTCGTCCGAGGCGCCCCGCAGTGGGCGGGCCTACTTGTGCTGAGTTGTGCCCCACGTACCTGCTTCACCCCCTCCAATACCTAAACATCGTCTATTCACCGCGCCTTAATTGTACTTAATAATAATAAAAATTTAGCTGCTACTGAGACTTTGACAGAACAACTGGAAGCGGCGGTAGCCTAATGGCTAGGGCGTCGGACTTGCGATCATGTGATTGCCGGTTCGTACCCAACCCATTGCACTACCGACGTGAACCCACTCGTAACACAAGCAATCTAGCTTAGCACGAGGGGTTAACAAGAATACTAGTAATGTGCGAACCACATTGCTAGTAATCTTTAAAAAAAAAAAAAAACAAAAAAAAAACTCAGTAACACTGTTCGACCTGGGAATCGAACACAGAACCTCTATCGTAGCAGTCGCGCTTCGGACCACTAGACGAAATAAGACAAGATTGACTTCGTAACTTCGTAAAAGCAATTTTGCAATGATTATTAAAAAGTTTCACACCAATGACATTACAAACATTAAAAAAAAACACTATATATAATTCTGGCGGGCCATCGCACTACGTCATTCTGTCTGGCAGATTAAAGCGAACCACTAAACTGTTTCCAATAATTGCATTCAGGTAACAACCTTGCCAGCTTTCTAGCATATAGAAATACCATCAAAAATTTCTTACAACACGACATAAAGGCTAAATCATACAGGAATGCCGCGATTTCACGGCGCGCCGCGGCATTCGACGCGTTCACCTTGACACGGGCCTAATGTCGCGTCTCTGCATAATTAGATAAAAATAAAAGTATATCTGGTGTGGCGCGTTTTGTTAACTCGCCCATTCATTTGCCGCGTGATGATGAGGCACTGTGCTCCTGGGATACAATGCAATACCTCTTATTCGATCTTTTTTTTTTTCATTATAAATCTTGGCGGTCAAACTAACTTACAAAATCCAAAAAATTTTCATCAAAATGAGTCGATCCATTTCCGGATTTTTGTGAGACGATTGATTTTTATTTTATATAGATTATATTACAATATGTTTTTGTTCTTGAATATGTCTGAAGAGTTGACGACTGACCACCCGCCTTGTGACCTGTCGGTTTTCTATTCAAATTCTCTCTTATGAGGAGTCATTGTTCAGCTACGGTAGCCCCACATTTTCAGGTGGGAGAGCCATGCTTCGGCACGAATGGTCCGGCTCGACCGGAGTGATACCACGGCCTCACAGAAAACCGGCGTGAAACAACGCTTGCGTTGTGTTTCGCCGAGTGAGTTGAGGTTACCGGAGGCCCAAACCCTTTTAAATGCGGGCAGCGCACTTGCGACTCCTCTGGTGTTGCGGGTGTCTATGGGCGGCGGTTATCACTTACCATCAGGTGATCCGTTTGCTCGTTTGCCCCCCTATGCCATAAAAAAAAAAAAGCCCCAACATCATTGTTAAAATAAGATAATAAAAAAAAATCTAAGCCACAATAAAATTCCTTCGCGAGATATTATTACATTTTAAATGCGGTCGTTTCGTTTTTTATATAACCGTTTTGCATTATTCCGCTTAACTTAATTAAATTAATTAACAGGTAAATTAATAAAAAGTCCCAGAGTTACCGTGCAGTAAGCGTAGAGGGTAATTCTAGTATCTACTAAAAAAATAATCAAATTATAATTCCAATCTAATCTCAATGTCGTAAATGGACACATTCAATTCTGTGTATAATATATCAATATTTGTTCCCGATGGATATTGATTAGTAATTTAGACATCTCTATAAAATATACAGATATAAAAATGGATCCCTATTTCCCTTGGTCACGGCATCATGCGTGAACAACAATTTCGCTAATTATTTTTTTGTTGTATTTGTAATTGTAAGGAGAACGTTCTTATGAAAGAAAAAACCAAGAAAGTTGGGAGGAAAATAACTTTTGACAGAACGAATTCTGTTGGGGCAGCTATAGTAGGTATATGATAAATACATACAGACTGGATCAGAATTATATTACTTTATTAGAACAAAAAACATTTTACAAATTATTTGCGTACGTAAATAGCTACATTAGTTGCGAAACTGTGTCGCAGCTATTAACGCCCACCTCCAGGATACCGGCATACAAACATACCGGCGAACTATGGGTGTACCTTAGTACACCTCTGCCTAACCCTTCGGGGAATACAGGCGTGATGGTATGTTCTATGTTCTCCTTACAATAACAAATACAACAAAAAATAATGAGCGAATTAGCGAGTCCGCGATGCGTCGAGTGTGTAGACCCTTCTCGTACACTGTGGGGTTATACACTGAGGTATTACACCACAAATGCCCACGTGGCTAGCAACTACAGGTTACTTTTGTCGGTACGCCAATGCTTTATATTCTATTTAATCTGTTATATAATAGTATTGCTTTTTGAGACGGAACGATTTTTCTTAAGCAAATAATAAACATTTATCAAGTTTATTCATCCAAGTATTTCATCCATACTTACATTGAAAATATTTCATAGGTTGTAAAAATACTCAGTTTCATGATTCAACCAGTAAAGCTGTGTGTTGAAATGTAAGATTAATTTGACGATTATCGTTTATAATAAACATTGAAATATCAATTAAAAATTACTAAACTGAGGGCTTACAAATCTATCAATTACCTAATCTAAATACACGCAATTTCTACTTCTTAAATAATTACGAAATGTGTGCGTTTTGTGTGGGTCGCCTAATTTATATAGCCTGATCGTTTTCGTTAAGAAATGGACAAACAATGGATGGTATTATGTCACACTGTTTATTGCTTAAATATTTAAAAACTGCTTTTAATTTCATCATCAATCGTCGCTTCAGAAAGGAGGACGCAACAAGCGAAATGTTTTAAACAAATCAAACAATCAGTACATGTCATCTGAAGTTGAGTGACATGATTGTGATCTTAATTATAGGTGAGTATGTGAATAATAAAAGTTAATGATTGTATTGCTTGGGGCAGCAATATAAGTAAGAATTATTGCGAAATAAGGTATATATTGAGTTTATTTTGCCATCGGTCTGGGTGGACGTAACTATGCCTGCTAAACACGAGGTCCTGGGTCCGATTTACAGCTCTAGCAGTGCTATTGAGAGTTTCAATAGCAGAGAGAGAGAGAGAGTTTCAACATTCTCAGTAGTTTGGGTTTTTTTTATCTGGACCCAGGTATATGCATAGCCAATAGGCCCATTTACACTCGTCATGCGACCTAATAACACTCTGATTGAATGTAAAGAAATTATATAGCAAGAGACTAATTTAACAAGATGATACATTTTGTAGTTTTAAGTTCTTATAAGACGTTCAACATACTTCGCCGTCTCTCTGGTAATTCCGAACCTATACAAAGAACTAAAATAACAATAACATAATCCACCCATTCTAATGTCCCACTGCTGGGCACGGGTCTCTTCTCAGAATAAGAAAGATTAGGCTATACTCCACCACGCTAGCTCAATTCGGGTTGGCAGACCGTCTAGAATCTCTGAGGTATATAGGTCTCCATGTTTTCCTTCGCCGTTTAAGCGCGTGATAATTAAATATTAATACGCAGATGACTTCGAAAAGTCAGAGGTGCGTGCCTTGGATTTGAACTCAAGATCTCTGACTTCGCTGTCCAATGACACTTAGGTTATCACTGCTTTTTACAAAATAATAATAAATTAGTTGCTAGAAATATATATATAATAATAAATTATTTCTAGCAACTAATGCTAGAAATAATTGTTTACCATTGTGCCTGTCAGTGTTAATTCATCCTTGATGGAACCAATAAGTACAATATTATTATATAACATTGCAAAGTAACTAAAAATGGTACCTACAGTATGATTTCAATATATATAGAGTCGTGAAGATGTTATATTATATTCCTAGGATCGAAGAGATCTTCGGAAGTACTGGAATTAAATTCCATTCATCTTACGTTTGCCCTTTGAACGAGATGAGTTTGTTGCAGGGTTGTCAAGTCGCCAGGTAGTTCGACTAGAATTTTAAAGAAGGAATGCTAAAAT
Source organism: Acronicta leporina (assembly GCA_947256265.1). Classification (NCBI taxonomy): domain Eukaryota; kingdom Metazoa; phylum Arthropoda; class Insecta; order Lepidoptera; family Noctuidae; genus Acronicta; species Acronicta leporina. Next base: position 15,558,858 of record OX366520.1, on the reverse strand, counting down.
AATGCATTATTTTTCCTTGAATTTTTTTTTTCTTCCTAGAAATCAAACCCAAAACCACAAAATGCCTTTTGTATTGGTTAGGATGAATTTGGCTGCACTTTAATTCAAACAATTTGTATTTTCTTATGGGCTTAATGTTAATGCTTCTGAAAAATATTGTTACTTTTCTTTCCATAACATACCATCACGCCTGTATTATCCAAAGAGTTATACAGAGGTTTGCTAATGTAATCGAAAAACCCAAAAACATATCGGTCTAAATCGAACCCAAGAAGCTCTAAGCTCAGCAGTCGCACTTACTACCTGGTGGAATAATGAGAAAGATCGTCTTTCATTGTTTCTTTTTATTATTTTGACACATTATTTCATAATTTGACGTGGGAGAGCCATGCTTCGGCACGAGTGGGCCGGCTCGACCGGAGTGATACCACGGCATCACAGAAAACCGGCGTGAAACAACGCTTGCGTTGTGTTTCGCCGAGTGAATGAGGTTACCGGAGACCCAAACCCTTTTAAAAGGCGGGCAACGCACTTGTGACTCCTCTGGTGTTGCGGGTGTCCATGGGCGGCGGTTATCGCTTACCATCAGGTGACCCGTCAGCTCGTTTGCTCTGTTTTGAAATGTCGTCAACCCTAAGTTAGTCCGGTGGGCTAGGCCGCATCCCACGACCCGCCGACACGACGCCATTATTTTATTTGACGAGGACCCTGAATACCAACGGTAATTGTTGCACGCCCATCTATTTGTCTGTAGTCTAACAATACCAAGTATATTGTTAGTGTTTGAACTATGATAAGTTTGTATAGACACGGAGATCTACCGATTCTAGTACTGAAACTCACGCGCAATTTAAAAATGTATTAAATTTCTAACCACTTAGGTTAGGTTAGCAGTCTAATGGCCACTTAGGCCATTAGACTGCTAAGTCAAAGATCTCGAGTTCGAATTGAAGTTATTACGTATTAATGGTTAATTATCACGCGCTTAAACGCTGAAGGAAAAACATAGAGAGGAAACCTGCATGCCTAAGAGATTTTCTCAACTGTGTGTGAAGTCGGTCAACCTGCATTAGGCTAGCGTGGCGAACTATAGCCTAATTCTGAGAGGACACCCGTGCCCAGCGGGACAGAATAATGGGTTGATTGTGTTATGTTATTAAATTTCTACCATCGGCGGGTCTCGTGCCTAATTAAAGATCGCGCCGATCGACCGTTCTGCCAGATGTATGTGCTTGCCGCAATCAGAGTATTGGATGGGTGAACCCGCTTAAAACATTGAGACCACTCTATGCCTCGGATACTGAGTCTTTGGTCCAGTTTTATGTTAGTCAGTGATAATGTAGCATTCTATAAGTGAAAGAATTTTTAAAACCGTCCCGTAATTTTTTAGTTTATCCATACAATCACGCCTGTATTCCCCGAAAGGTTAGGCAGAGGTGTACTGGCGCACACCTACAGTTCGCCGGTATGTTTATGTCTCATGTAATACGGGGTGAGCCTATTGCCATTAACCGGACACAAATCCCAAACTCCGAGCTGCTACTGATAATTTCATAGAAAAACCCAATAACACTGCTCGACCTGGGAATCGAGGCCAGGACCTCTAGTTTAGCAGTCGCCCTTAGGATCACCAGGCTAATGTAGCTGTTACAGTAGTTTTGTGTATCCATTACAGACAACTTTACAAACAAATATTTCCTCTTTATAATATTGGTGTAGATTAAGGCCCACTTGCACCAACATCAATGTGTTATTTAAACTAAACTTTTCATAGTAAATTTGTGTTTAAATGCAATTTAAACATATTCAAGAAGTTAGTGCATGCTACAGCGCTACCGTAGACCCGGCACCAAAGTGGTGACGCGAAACACCGAGGTTGGTTTTAAACGGTAGATCGCTCTTTTCAGAGCGGAGTCCGACATACCCCACCGCTCTCCCCGGAGTGGTGGATAGTGGATAAAGCATTTCCAACCCCAACAAAAAAAAGTGGCCCTGAGTTCCCAACACATCGACTCGTCGACACACGGAACTGTCTCCTTCCCTCATGATTCTCCTCATTACAGTCTATTAGTATCGTTACGTCAGCCGCCGACAATCGGCAGCCTCCTCTTTGATTTACACCAGACGTGACTCGCTCAAAGTGCCGTGTTACTTTGTACTTGATGCCTTAGGGAACGCAGTGTTTAAATTATTGTTGTGTTTTTTGTGGAGAATGATGTCTTTATAGCAGACTTAAAAAAAGATAGAGGTTGTTTATTTATCAGAGGAATCAAGAATATATTTTTTATGTATTATAAGCGCATCTCTATACTAATATTATAAAGAGGAAAGATTTGTATGTATGTAACGAATAAACTCTAAAACTGCCAATTTAAAAAAATCATTCACCATTTGAATACTTTATTTTTCCAGATTAACATAGGCTATAGAATATTTTTTCTAAAATAATTCTCCACCCGTGCGAAGCCGAGACGGCCCCTAGTTATTTATAAAGCAATATTCATCGCTTTTCTTTGTTTGATTGAGTACATTTTTGAGATTTCGTTTTATAAATTTATTTTATAGAAAAACCCAACAAAACTTTGCTTGACCTAGGATTCGAACGCAGGACGGATACCGAATACTTAGGACAATTAAACTAATAATGCGAATATAAAACATGGAACAAACATCAAAATCAGCACAATATCAATATGTCACAGAGTTATATAACAATAGGTTTTAGTAGGTATCCTACATCCTACATCGGGCCCTACATCGTAACACTCGCATAATATCTAATAATATTATTGTAATTAACTTGTAATATCAACTATTATTGTCTGGACTTTAAAAGAGACCATGATTCTCTGAGTTTGTTACGGTGTTTCTTCTCAGAGGTCGTCAGTTAGGAAATACCGGCGCCATCTAGTTCAAAAAAATTTAAAACATTGACTTGTAAAAGTGTCTTTAAAACATCTATTTACAGAAATAAATATCATTTATCACTTATGCGAGACCCGAGACACGTAGTATTTTAAGTAAAGAATCTACGTACAAAATTTCAAAACAGTATCACGACAAATCACAAAGTTTTAAGTTACCGTCGTCCGTACAAAAACGAGCTCACCGTGTCTTATTACCCCCGCCCCGCTGTGCACCCGCGCCTAGTACCGCTATGACTTGTGTTGTGTACGTAGGATTGCGGAAAGATACCTACTTAGTATCGCTCGGTGTCCCATTTGTATTTTTTTAATTATTTCTGGGATAAAATCGATTCAGTTACAAACTATATTCAGGTTTCGCATAATTATACTAAAAATAATATTGTATTAATTATCTTGATTTAAAAGCAGTGATTAGCCAAGTGGCCCTGCGCCCAGAGGTCCTGGGTTCGATTCCCGCAGGTTGAGCAAAGTGTTATTAGGTTTTTCTATGAAATCCTCAGTAACAGCTCGGAGTTTGGAATTTGTGCCCGGTTAATGGCAATAGGCTCGCCCCCTATTACATGGGAACCAAACATACCGGAGAACAGTGGGTGTGCCTTAGTACACCTCTGCCTAACCCTTCGGGGAATACAGGCGTTATGGTATGTATGTATGTGTATGTTTAATTATCTTGATTTGAAAGCAGTGATTAGATCATAACAATAAAAAATACATTCTTAACGTGACGTATAAGCCATCCGGACTTATGACGTCAGATCTAGGCATTCAGACCCATTGACATAATCACGTAATCTGAATCAAACAAAGGCAAGAAGCGTGAGCATATTTTATAGGTGAAGGTCAGGGACTCACAGTTTCATTCAAACAGTGACACAGCATATCCTTAGATGATGGAGATAGAAGGATATGCCTAGGAAGATCCTGCGATAAGACACGGATTCACACATGAACAAATTAACTTTATAAATCTCTACTATTATAAAATTGTAAAAAAGCTCTGTCTGTACCTACATTGGAGATATTTAAAAAACACAAGTGGATTAGCGTGTGTAAACGTCTCCGAACACAAAAATGTGATTTTTAAAATTCTTGTCTGTTTCTCTGTTTGTTAAGGGTTGGCGCAAAAACTACTGAATACAATTAAATTTTGTTAGTACTCATAAAAATGATGTGCTCCAACTTAAAAACTGGTATACTTCTTATCCCAAATAATGAAACGGAACCTGAGATACAGCTTGACCTCTCTGATGTATAGAGACCCATACAAATAAGAGATCATCACTGTTGGTTTTTGAGCTACAAGTGAGCGAAGCCGCGGGCTAAAGCTAGTATTACATAAGTGTCTCTAACACCCCGACCATAACATTTGGAATAATATTGTAATATTTGTTAATCATATTATTAAAATAAATAACATCAACAACGGAAACTGACAGATGAACTGACATATTTCGTAGATAAACTATCAAAAATCAACAACTCTAAAGTCATTGAATGCCGATTGTGACACAATAATTATTGTGAAAAGTTGAGGTTCTGTAGGCTATACAATATTTATTCCTTGTGGAAATTGGTCACGACAAGCAGTGCAGACTCCAATCGCTGTACCACCGTGCCGAGACACTGCTAGCTTCTTTATCCCACATTTTACAACTACCCTCCGACCTTAGTAAACCGTACAGACGCTCACCTTCAGTTCGGCAGTTCACGGCCACAGTGTTGCGTGTGGCATTTATCATAAATATTCATAAATAGCAACATCAAATTAAATTGTAATTAGATACATTTCGTTTCGTTTTACAATTGTTATTGTATTGTTAATGTTTGAAGTTTGTGAGATTGGATTATTACCTAGATAATCAATACTTCATGTTTGGAACTACTGATACTATTAATTTTATAAAAGAACTAGCTTCTGCCCGCGACTTCGTCCGCGTAGCGTGATGATATATAGCCTATAGCCTTCCTCAATAAATGGGCTATCTAACACTGAAAGATTTTTTCAAATCGGACCAGTAGTTCCTGAGATTAGCGCGTTCAAGCAAACATACAAACAAACAAACTCTTCAGCTTTATATATTAGTATAGATTGAAACGCAACTACTTCGCGTTGTATTGATATTATTTTTTTTCCGACGTTTCGGATCCTTTACAGCATCCATGGTCACGGGTAGACTGAGGTGTTGGTCGAGCCATTCTTGAAAACGCGTGAATCAATCAAATTTGCACCTTACGCTTGTGCCATAAGAAACACAGAGGGCGTCATCATTAAATTAAATAAGTATACAAGCGATATCGTAACAATATCAGTAACTATATTCCCCGCTACACTCTTTTTGTGTTACCTAGTTGTTCCCAAATTTCCACATATAGGTGTAGAGTTTGGTCCACAAGCGGGCTGTGGCGGTGGATAGTTTTTGTCCGTCCCCCACGTGAACCGTTATTAGATTTCCAACTTTGAATGTGACGTAAAAACTGTATGAACGAGGATGGGTAATGTTACTGAGTTATAGGGAGAATTGTTAGAGTTGGAACGCAACCTTATTTCATACTAACCATAGATAATTAATATTCTTGTATCGGTAGCATTTTGTTTCCCGCTTTTTTTTATCTGTGCATCGAATCTTCTCGTAAAATCTACTGACAAAAACTGTACTCGTCTTTTCAAGTTAATATAATAGTTTTCTCCAAAAAACGGTGTTTCTAATGTTAAAATAAGAAATTCTTCAAGAATATTGTTCGCAAACATACCATGATGCCGTGTATTCCCCGAATGGTTTGACAGAGGTACATATACTAAAATACACCCACAGTTCGCCGGTATGTTTAGGTCCCATGTAATAGGGGGCGAGCCTGTTGCCATTAGCCGGCCAAAAGCTCCGAGGTGCTACTGAGAATTTTTTAGAAAACCCAATAACCTGACCTGGGAATCGATCTCAGGACCTCTAGTGCAACAGTCGTGCCTTGTGGTCACTAGGAAGTTAAAATATTAGTAGTTGACTTAGCTTTGTTTGCACACATCCTTATAATTTATATATTTATAACATAACATACCATCACGTCCCCGAATAGTTAGGCAGAGGCGTACTAATGTACACCCACAGTTCGCCGGTATGTTTAGGTCCCATGTAATAGGGGGCGAGCCTATTGCCATTAACCGGGCACAAATTCCTAACTCCGAGCTGCTACTGGGAATTTCAGAGAAAAACCCAATAACACTTTGCTCGACCTGGGAATCGAACCCAAGACCCCTAGCATAGCAGTCGCGCTCAGGACCACTTGGCTATATATTTATTGAGTTTATTTTTTTTGACAAAGTAACTTTCAGTACTAGTAACTTACAACTAAGTAATTACGTGGTCCACGGGTGAAATGAATTCAATTATTTCGTTTTATTACTCTTTTATAAATTCTTCGTGATTAAATTTAAATAAACCATAATCATAAAGATTGTAATAAGGAAATTGACGCGCATGATATGAATTCATAAATAACAATTGAATATCCAACAAATATAAAACAAACCCTGTATTCTAAAAGATCCTTCAATAAGATCCCACCACCTGCTCCCCCCCCCCCTCTCGGTACACCATAAACACACCATAACAGCCCTAAGTCACAAATGACGGAGGGTCAGGCGGTGGCTATAAAACTTATGAATTTATGGGAAAAAAACACCATAGCCGCTATTGTGCGGGAATGATGTGTGAAGCATAGTTTTTTGATAAATTATGTTATTGGTCAGTTGGTCGTGTCTGTACTCTACAATCTACTCGTACATATCTTTGAATAGAGTTACGATAATATTTTGTTTGGATTTTTATTTTCAAATTATGTTATGTTATTATGACATTATATAAAGTACTAGCTTCTGCCCGCGGCTTTGCCCCGTGGAATTCGGTCTGTCATCACATCCCACGGGAACGGGATAAAAAGTATCCTATGTCCGTCTCCTAGTTCTAAGCTACCTCTTCACCAATTTTCAGCCAAATCGGTTCAGCCGTTCTTAAGTTATAAATAGTGTAACTAATACGACTTTCTTTTATATATATATAGATATTATCCCCTGTATCATGTTAAACCTATCATATAATAACGTCTTGTGGTAGACAGACGTCTACTAATGTATATGGGTCATGTGTACCGATGAACATAGACGAACTTTTAGGTTATACATACACACACACACACACACACACACACATACACATCGAATTCATTGTAATAAGTTGAGAGAGAAAGAGGGAGGTTCGTCCAGTCTATTTTTAAATTGGTTGACATTTTGAGCTGCAATTACGATCTTTTGGCAATTTTTGTTTCTGCTTTTTTTTATTGTTTCATTGGGTATGTTTATGTTGAGGATATTAGAAGTTGGGAACATGTGCTTATATCCACTCGACTCTCGAGTCCCGTGCCCTGCAATAGTAATTTTATATCATCTCTGTGTGCTAGCTAATTATTGCCATGCGTATTGAAATGCGTTTCAATATTTCGACTTCTCGTTTTCCATAGGCAGCGTGCCGCAGGCTTACCTTAGACCACACAAATATTTTGACTATACAGACATCAAAAACAGAGGACCAATTCACTTAATACAATATAATTTAGCACACAACTTACCTTATTCACAAAGAAATTACGTAAATTCACACTATACAAACATTTATCCAAACTATCCAAGAAGTCCGCCACGGGAGCACTTAGCATAAATCTAGAAAGAAAATAAAAACAGCCGTGTGTAGCGTTAGTAATAAGTGTCAAAATACAGCAGTTAATTCTTCTGCGAGGTGCCTGACTAACGAGCCTGGCTGAAACATTGCGTAAACCTTGTGACACACTGATGCTTCGCTCAGCTATCATTTTGAAGCTACACATTAATGCTGCGGTTGATTCTTTGTGACGTTAGCTAACTAATAAGTCTCGTGGAACGTGGCATTAAGCTTGAACAATAACTAACGCTTTGATGACATATAATGTTAAAGCTATTGATTCATTAAAAGGTGGCTTACTAACAAGCCTCATGAACGGTAACAGTAACTTTTTCAACAACGGATGTTTTTACTAAGATAATCATGTAGAATTTCATTATTATAGCGATAGATTTTTCAGGTTCAAGCTTAAAAATAAACTTATACAGCAAACAAGGCTATTCTAAGCCATACTCGTGAAACAATAAATTAATACATTTAATATTGAATATAATGCAGTGCTTCTACTTTTGTAAAATAAAACCAAAATGTTTCATTTTTAATATTAGGTTTTCAGACCACTTCTCTACAACTAACGATTTCTTTCTTAATAAAAAACTATTTTCCCTTAAATTAATTGATTGAATTATTTAAAATATCATAATGTAGCTGTTATCTGTCAGTGTAGCAGCACCATTATTCCACGCTCACCGCTCACAAAGCAATAAATAAGCGAAGAGACAACACCTTGTTAACTGGAAATAATTAACGATGGAAAAATAACGCTGCCACTGGCCGACTAGCTTTATTGTCTTATGCTCCGATGAGCTTTACATATTATACTATTAATTGCTATTTGTTGACAATTTGATGACCTAGTTTACTAAATAGTGTCATATTATTTATATAGGGACTTAATATTGTTGAGAAAATCCTTCTTACAACGTTACTTAAAATTGGATGCATTAACCGTTTTGTAATGTTTGTTTTCTCTTTCTTTTGAAGAAATACTTTGGCACTTTACTTTGGCTGTGAATCTATTACGTAATAATTAGCCATATTTCAGTTAGACTTCTGTAGAAAATTAGTTGAACTTTAGAAATACATGTCATGGAAAACGTAAAAGGTACATGTTATACTCCACAGTTTCGTTTCATTTTCCTCATACACATATAAATACAATCTCTAATCTCCCCACATTTCCTTTGAATCTCATAACCTCAAATAATATAAAGATACACTATGATAATTATACTACAAACTTTTCAACTTCGTGAATAGCTACGCCGTAGCATTGTAGCGTACCCCCGGCTACGGCGTAGTAAGTCGGGGTTGTTTACAAAAACAAGATGACTGGCTTAACGCGCCCTCCCGTGTCTTTATTGGCCCTTGTAGGCTTGTCTGACACCGGATGACTGTATGCAATAATTGTACAGCAAAAACAAAGAAAATTAAATTATGTTAATAAATTGGTTCAGTACAGAAATTAAATTATTATATTATAATATTCAAATATTTTTATTTTATAAAATATTATAAATTAAATATAATTGTATAACTATGACACTGTCGTTAAGATTATATTTTTTATAATCTCAATGGCAGTTTCTCTACTTGTTCACTCTCGAGTTAAAATATATTTTTGTCTTAAAATAATATTTATTAAAGCCTTTTATTTTTTTACAGGTATGGACCAAACATGCTAATGGAATTCCTTTAAACAGGTATGTACTCTGAAAACTAAAATATACCAAACTTCCCTTTTAGCCATTTTAAATATAATATTGGTCTTAGATAAAACATTTGAAATTGGCTTCGAAAAATCATCCTTTTACAAATTGAATTGCACCATTTCGCATAGCGCGCTCCCGGGCACAATAGTGCAGTAAACGCGCGGGGTAATGGCGCGGCGCCGGTTAACTTCCACGTTCAGGTGCTTATACTGTAAACAGCTCCTCACAGGTACATAAACTCGTGCTTACAGCCTTTGAATTAGAATAACAGCACAAGTTTGCACTAGTTGCGTTTGACCCGCATTCCAGTAAGTCCAACTAAGTCGCACTTAGAAGTTCTTATGTTACTGCGTTGATATAAAAAGTTCTTATTAATTTCAGCCTGATAAATACCTAATACTAAAAATATCTTAGATATTCCATTCACTAAATAATCATGGAATCTCCAAAAACAAAAAAAATAAAGTAAGTAGGTTATTTACTTGCTGTGAGCTGTAAGCATCTGGCTTACCAACACCCGAAAAAGGATATAAGGTAATTAGTCCTCACGAGTTTGACTAGATTTGATCCATGCAATGTGGTAACTCCTTGGCGTACAGATAGTAATTAATTTTATTTTATCGGGAAACACATGCTGATTTAGCCCATCCATCTCACAAACACTTAAAGTTTGGGTTGCCTGCCATACGTGTGACGGGCTAACACTACAGTCTTTCGGAGACCGAACCGTCGTGCGTCGTGTTCGAACAATCTAAGTTTTGGTCAAAAATAGAGATACAAAATAAATCATCATCATCAGCATATAGGCCACTGCCGGATATAGGCCTCCCATAATAACAAGAAATATTAACAAGCTTACAGAGAATTTTGATTCACCTAGCGACAATTTATAATCTATATAGCTACAGTACATTAAGTACTTTAAATGATTATTATAAATCTACTTACCTACCTACTAACAGGTTGACTGCAGTAGTTTCAGACTTCTCTGAATGCACTATTTTTCAGTAAAAATTGGCAACAAAAAAACATATGTTTTTATTTTAGCTCCGCAATACGCAACATTATTTCTTTCACGGTGGAAGCACAGGAATGTACGTGAAAATTTTCCACCTTTTTTGTGATTCATGTTTTAAAAATTATAGCGTCCTAAAATACAACATGGCGGGAGGTTTAAAAATCTTGCGCGCGCTATCTGCTGGCGGCCGGCCAAACTACCTGCACAATAAATAATACAATCTGAGCGCGCACGCCGGGGCTCGACACGTGCGACTTTTTGTCGCATGATAAGATAGTTGCAATTTTACAGATTGCAATTAACCCTTTTTTATATAATAATTGACATTATAAGATGGGTAATTATGTCATAAAATAAATTAATTAAAATGATATCATTACGAATTCACAGCTTTTGTCCGCGGTTCCACTCGTATCACATAGCTAAAATTATTCTCCAATGTCACACAAAGATAGATTGCTATAATTAAAAAACTAACTAAGTTTATTCAGTGGCTTAGGCGCGTAAATAGAACAAAAATCTTTCGCGTTAATAAGATTACTATGAATATGGATTATTATGGATTTCAAATCTCCATTCCTACATTACATTCTCTATTTTAATAAGGGTACATTCACATAAACGATTTTTTAAGCTATACTTGATACACATTGCTAAAGGTTTATTTTTCCAACCCCATCATATTACGACGTTTAAGTCGCAGTTAAAGCTTAAAGTGGAATTGGGCTGGTCACATCTGCCGCATGTCAGACGAGCTGTGGGCAAAACTTACAACTGAGTGGAACCCACATAACGTTAGACGACGTCGCGGCAGGCCCATAAGGAGATGGTGGTATGAGCTGGACATCTATTGTAAAGATTGGCCACAGAAGGCTCTAAACCGTGAGGAGTGGAAGAAGGGTAGGGAGGCCTTTGCCCTGCAGTGGGATGATAACGGCTGAAAAAAAAAAGTCGCAGTTAAGTCTGCAACTAAAAGTCGCCGGTCTGCCCCACACACGCGTTCCGCCGCGAGCAACGGGCGACGATAACTGCCATTGTAATAGGTGCGCATATTTTTAGGCGTAGTTATTACACACAGTAATGACTGCAAGTAGGTGGGCTGTGTGTGATATATTAGCGCGTTAATGTGCGCCGATTCGCAACGAGCGATTATTTTAATGTAGCTGTTTAAAATGGTTTTTATACTCATTTTACCTAAACATTCATACATTCACGCCATTCTCCCATAGGGGTAAGCAGAAACTATAGACCGCCAGTCGCTACGCATGTAATAGGGAGCTACCCTATTAAGCGATCACAAATTTACTGAGCACTATACACAATGCAACTGAGAAATTCATAGAAAAACCCACTTTTTACAATACTCAACCCGGGAAACGGTACCCAGGCCCTCACACTGAGTAGCCGAGCTTGCGACCACACCAATGAGGAGATAACGATGCAGCTTGAAATATATAGTAAAAAAATAATAAATAGTAATAATGTAGCTCTCGATATGTATGTAGGTGAAAGAGTTTTTAAAATCGGTTGCATATTTTTGAGTTTATCTATTACAAACAATTTTACAAGCTAACATAGAATCAAATCTTTCCTTTGAATATTATTAGATATATTAGAGTAGATTCATCAAACTGTAAGGAGTTTAGGGTAGAACCTATAGAAACTTGTTTAAAGAATCCTCCTAAAATCGTTAAGTGCGTGTCCTATCTTACTCTTTGAAAGTATTTAAAAATTAATTGCACGCCTTTCAAACTGAGGGAAAAATCTCTAACTGAAAAAGTTTTCGAGCACTTTTTCTTTGATTTTTTTTCAGTGAACTTTTGGACAGCGATTTAGAGCCTCCGTTTTCAAGATTTCTCCTTATTATGTAATAATTTCTAGGATATTTTTTTAAACGCACCAACGATTTTCTTCTTTGTCGTGGATGCGTTTACACAAACACAAATTGTCACATAGGCACAAACGCCCAGACCCGGATCAACTACTTGTAGATCATATAAATATTTGCTCCGTGAGTGGGATCGAACCCACAAAACGTCTCTCAGAAGCCGATCGCCCAGCCAATATATAAACGGATCAACGATTTTTAAACCGAATACTGGAATAATTCCTTACCTATTAAATAATAAAAATATGATTTATGTTTCTTGTAAATGTTCAAATACTTGTCAACCCCTCGTATTAAGCTAAATGCTTGTGTTACGAGTGGGTTGTATACGACGATTGTGCAATGGGCGGTTTCGAACCGGCAAACACATGATCGCAAGTCTGGCGCCCTAGCCATTGAGCTTGCTACTACTACTTGCACTAAAATATTGTATGTTTTTTTTTGTTTTTGTTTTTTTAAATAAGGAAACTCAACAGCTTATTACTAATTTACATGAGTTTTGAGTGCTCACTTCGCAACCAATGAACTTAATGTTAATTTAATGAAGCTTAATGTCATAATGTTAATGTTACATCTTTGAGTCTGCTTAAACTGTACAGTGATAGCGAGATGATGACAATTATCTCTTAGCCAATTACAGAGTTTCACGTCATTGATAAGGCAAGATTAACTAGAAATAGCGAACAATTTACAAAGTAAAAGTAAATTTACACAGTAAAGTTACCAAGTCGTGTATAAGATTAATTTATTTATTATATAATATATTATGTTATTATATTATTATACCTGTATATATGTATATTATGTTTTTATTAAGAACGCGCATTAGTTGATAAAGAATGAGTGGGTTATGGCACAAATTATTCATTCTGCAATTCATTAAACAATATCTGTTTGACTTGTCTCCGGTATGATTGTTTGGATAAGATTGTATTTATTATGTATTTTTTATCTACTTATAAAGAAAGTTGCAAGGTATGCAATTACTAGAATCTTACAATTAGTAATAACAGTTTTCTCAATCAGCAAGATCAATTCACTTGAAAACTCTAGCAAAACTTAGCTTTATCAGGCTACAAAGAAGCAATAAATTTTCAGTGAACTAAGAACAAGAGAGTATCGGAAGCAGACGGCGTGTGTAAGTGAGCAATACATTGATTCACCCGAGGTGAGCAAGGTGAATGGGTGAGCTGATAGCCCGCCCTCGCAATACGCATTGTCTATGCACACCGAACTATATCGCCATGGATAAACCTATTAATTTGTTATGATTTTTTGTTATTCAGCACACAAAAATAATAAAGAATTATCTTTTGATATGATATGATCGCATATGATCGATAGGCTTGAATATGGATTTGAATTTATTTTCTATTTCCGAATAAAGCCAATTGATTCTTAATAAGCCATATGGAGCACAATACTTTTTTTTTTGAAATGCTTAATAGCCATGTGGGTCACACATTACTAGTATTCTTGTTAACCCCTCGTGCTAAGCTAAATGCTTGTGTTACGAGTTCACTTACAGCTCAGGTTCACGTCGGTAGTGCAATGGGTGGGGTTCGAACCGGCAACCACATGATCGCAAGTCAGACGCCCTAGCCATTAGGCTACCGCCGCTTATTCTATATACGCTACTACGCTAATACGCAACTGAGAATTTCCTAGCAAGGAGAAACGGAACCATAGCTGTGTAACTCACACCCACACCATTGGTAGCCCTAAATCTACGGCGGGAAGGAAGAGGGCTAACCGGTGCACCTGCACTAAGCAGCAGTTTCAGAGGGCGCCCATACACTCCTTTCTTCCACAGAGGTTGGCAGATACTATAGACCTTCAGTTGCTGAATCCAATTCTCGCATCATTCTTCTTCTCTCGTTGCTTCTTCCATATACATAGGTACATCTCATAATTTAGTTTGTTTTATCACTTATCAAACGCTGGAGACACAGGGCGCCATTAAAAAGATATGTCCTGGTTTGAAAAGATTATAGATCCGGGACTGACCATTGAAGAAATAAAGACATAGTTTAAATTACTTTAAAGCACATTCGTACATTAATGTAACATCTTAAAGGCATACAAGGGTAAAACTGGACCGACCGTGAGTCAGGTACTTTAGATTAAGCGTCTAGACGACCGTGTGTCGCGCGCCTTATTTATGGCCCCAACACACGTGTTTTCAATTTAGATACAACAGCGTTTTTTAGATCATTTTAGAGATATTGTTCTTGCTAGGATAAATTATTACACTGTCAGAATGTTTTTGGAAAATGCCAAGATATTTTTATGTTACAACTTTCGTGTGGCAAATTCATGTACTTGAAAATCACAATATTATTCTAAGAGATATGGCATCTTGAAAATCTGAAAGCAGAAAATATATTTCAACTACACAGTACCTACGACTCTCAAATTTATTTAATCAGAGAACACACCCGTGCCAAACAATTGTTTTATAAAAAATGTCTTCTTTTTTAGGACATCACGCACTAGGATTTTCTAAATACAACTGCTGACTAGAAATATTTGTAGCTCGTGGACATCGAACCCACAACCACTCTTATCCACTGTGTAAATCAAACCGTGAAATCTTGTGACTTCTGAATCCTTTAATAAAACCTTTTTTCTTCCAACAAACCTCTTATTGAGCTCTCGAAGTCTCGAGCACTCAATACGTTCACACCTCAATATAATCGGTGGACACTCCACTCGTGCGCACAGGGCGGCGCTCAGACCGGAAACGTGCGCCATTTCCGCCCTCCACCTGTCGCCTCGCCGACTTCCGGTTAGATCCTTGACCGCTAGAATGGGTCTGCAAGAATTTATGTTTTAGAAGAAAATAAGTGTCTTCACGCTTCTATTTCCCGGTGGGTGAGCACGCGAATACTGCACTTGTTGTTGAGGAGTGATTGCAGATATGACTTCTTTATTTTTTCGTGGGAGAGCCATACTTCGGTACGAATGGGCCGGCTCGAACGGAGTGACCGAGTGATACCACGGCCTCACAGAAAAGCGGCGTAAAATAACACTTACGTTGTGTTTCGGCGAGTGATATATTACCGGAGGCCAAAACTCCTTTGATGTTGCGCGTGTCCATGGGCGGCGGTAATCGCTTACCATCAGACAATTCATCTGCTCGTTAAAGAAAGTCTTCATTTAAAAAGTTACGTCATGTAAGTACATAGATTTTCGAAAACGAAACAATTTTTAGATATACGGGTTTGTACATATGTGAAAATTAATTCTTGCGTAGAAACCTGCGCCCCGCTATTCCGGCCGACTATTAAGTATAGACATAGGTACCTGTGGCCCAACAATAGTGCACGGAAGCGGAAGCCACGTAACTATAGAACAAAACAAACAAATATGTTCACGCCGAGACAGTTGGACGCCGGCCAGACGCGCCGCGACTCTTACCTGTTACTACTACTTCATTTCAGAAGGCTTTTGTCTATTTACTTGGAAAGTTTCATTGATGTAATGCCTTTGTGTTGCAGTCTTTAAATTAACTTTCCTTAAAGTCTAGTACAGTAACTGTCTCATTAGTTTAATGGTCCCAAGTGCTATGCTAGAAGTCCTGGGTTCAATTCCCAGATCGACCAGTGTCACTGGGGTTTTCTGTGAGCCTCTTAGTACCAGCTCGGAGTTCATTGTATTTGAGCCCGGTTAATGGCATTAAAGTCAAAGGTCTCGAGTTCAAATCCAAGGCACGCACCTCTGACTTTTCGAAGTTATATGCGTATTAATAGTTAATTATCACGCGCTTAAAACGGTGAAGGAAAAACATCGTGAGGAAACCTGCACGTCTGAGAGATTTTCTCGACGGCGTGTGAAGTCTGCCAACCCGCATTAGGCTAGCGTGGTGGACCTGTGGTGTCCTTCTCATTGTGAGAGGAGACCCGTGCCCAGCAGTGGGACATATAATGGGTTGATTATGTAATGGCAATAGGCTCCACATATACCTATCGCCCTACATGGGCCCGACAGACAGTTTATATTATATAGGTTTATTGTGGTGGATTATAACCCTCTCAATCTACGAAGTCCATGCCAAGTAGTGATTTTTTATGGAATAGGGGGGCAAATGAGCAGACTTATCACCTGATGGGACGCGATTACCGCCGCCCATATACACTCGCAAACCAAAGGAGTCGCGAGTGCGATGCCCGCCTTTTAAAAGTATTTGGGACTCGGGTATCCTCACTCACTCGGCAAAACACAACGTAAGTGTTGTTTCACGGGTGCCGGTTTTCTATGACTCCGGTCGAGCTGGCCCATTGGTGCCGAAGCATGGCTCTCCCACGATGTAAGGTTTTGCACCTGAAAAAGTAAAAGACGGCTATAACTTAACCTAGTGAGCGAAGACGTTATCTTAGTAAGCGAGCGTAAACTTAATATCTCAGGTAACTCACAGGAGCGTCATATAATATTCAATCACTTTTTACTGGCTCTACAATACTAAACACTTATTTTACTATTTTTACGGAAACATTGTGACACAATTAATAAATCTGTCAAAATTGTATAATTATTAGTTTTGTAGAAGAGAGGGTAGTGCATGAGTGGCACACCTCAGCGTCACTATCGGCACTAACTCATAGTGTAGGTGCGAACGACAGCCGACACGCGCGCACCCTGATTTATAGCTCTGTCCTTAACACCACAGATCAACAGCACGGATAGGACACTACACTAACCGATGAGAGAAATGTTTTGCAAGTCAACATTAATAGGTACATCCATACCTGCAGTAACAAAGTAAAAACAGACGTGAAAAATCGCTTACGTTGTGTTTCGCCAAGTGAGTGAGGCTCATACTCTTTTAAAAGTCCAGGAACACACTTGCGACTCCTCTGGTGCTGCTGGTGTCCATGGGCGGCGATATCGCTTACCATCAGGCGGTCTGACTGCAAGTTTGCCCCACGATGCCTTAAAAAAAATTGAAAGCCTTGTAATTAGCTCCATAAAGTAAACAATTAACCATTATGCAACCGGATACCACGATGTTTTCTTAACTAAGTTGGCGATAAATTTCAGTTAGAGTTCAATCTTCAGTTTCCTGTCGAGTGTCTTGCCGGCTCTTCTCCATAAGACCCACTTTTTGGAACTGTGCAACTAGTTTTGATCTGATTGAAATAAAAAATTTTGACTTTGACTTTGACTGTCACCAAAACTACAGTAATACTACTATTTTATAATTAAACAAAGCTAGGTGCTTAATATCATGTCCAAACATTAGGAAGTAATAAGAAAAAGAAGCCCACGATTAGTTTTGAAGATTACAGTTTAAAAAAGTAGTTTATCTAATCTGATACCTGACCTAGACTTATCTGAACATCGTTAGTATTAACCATTTTGTACATAATAATAATTTTAAATGGACAGGCAAACGGTCAAGTGCAGAAGCCATATAATTAAATGCATCAATCATGAAACCCACGTGAACAAGATAGTGTTATATTATCTATATAAATCTATCTCATTCTTGCATCGATGCATATAATTTCTGTTAGCTCGTCACGATTATGTATCTGACTTCACTTTGAATGATTAATTATCAATAATGACTAAATCTTTACGTTTAAATAAAAAAAATATGGCACATAATATTTTAAAGGCTACATAACATTATTATGATGTTAAAAATATATAGGAACGTAGGTATTAATCTTAAATTAAACTTCATACATATTGTTTTTTTTTATGGGATAGGAGGGCAAAAGACCAGACGGATGGCCCATGGACACCCGCAACAACAGACGAGTCGTAAATGCGTTGCCCGCCTTTTAAAAAGCTTTGGGCCTCTGGTATTGTGACCAATATCGGGACGCGGCAGATAATATTCTATGTATTTAGGTCACCTGTCAGTACATATTTAAAACTTAATTAATAAACCATGCCGTTTTTGCTGAACGCTTTATGGTATCAAAATATAATAATTAAAAATTCTACTGACAAAAATATCATATAAGACCCAGAAATATAAGCTAAGATAGAACTAAGGTATATCCTTAAGCCTGAAGACCCGTGTTCCCCCTTACTGAAAAGTGTCTCATCTCTTTGTGCTTTTTAGTCTGTGGTGTTAAGTTCCAACAAATCAACGCTTTGCATATTGCGGCGGTCACCGGTGTCGCTGAATTTCATACATCAACACATTTTTTATGCTCTGTTCGCGAATTTATTGAATTAATAATAGAGAACTCATTTAACAAACTAGGATGTTGAGTGTATTGGTGCTAGAACAATACTTTTATTTTTTAAATCATGTCAATGTGATCTGAAAAGGCAATTTCAGGTATGTTCCCATACATACCTACTTACTTAATAATGTATACATCCTGGCTCTTAAAATGGTTTGTATGTGTATTTTTTCTAAGTTGTCTAATGTATATCGTTTTGTTTTTTAATTGGAATAAACTTAAGATGCTCCATGGCGCTAAATCTATCTTCTGTAAAAATAAAGAAAAAATAACATTATACCTTAACATTTACCGGTCACTAACCAATATATCATCTAAACTAGACCGATCTCATAAACCCATCTTCCATGCCACCGCATCACCATTCAGTAGATAAACACAGAAGATACACTTCATACCGTGCGTCAAAATAACGTGACGTTCTTTTGTTTTTTTCTGACATACCTTGCGATTTTACAGCAACTGCATTTTGTCACCGGCCTGTAGATGTGATCGTATCGCCATGAAATGTCATATAATTATGTATTTGTGACAGATTACTACATAATTATTTATTTCGGAATTCGGTAAGGTAATATGAAAACAACACAGCACAATACCTTTTTACTAAATGCAATAAGAAAGTATATGGTAGATACTAATAACAAAAAAATATATTAAGATCGAATCACACTAGGATTTTTTCCTGTATCGTGGGTGCGTCAAATTATCACACACACACAAAAACCCAGACCCGGAACAACTACTTGTAGATCATAAAATTATTTATTCCATGCGGGGATCAAACCGACTACACGTAGCGTAGATGCCGATCACTCAGTCGCCACGTCTGTTTGTATGCAACGCGAGTGAAACCGCATGTAACTAGTTAGAATGATGAATCCCAATCTTAGTACTGTATCCCGTTACACTTTTCGCAAACCTTCTGGATCTTTCTGCGTAATGGCGGGATCGTCTAGACCGAGTTAATTTTCTGAATACCTGCGCACAATGCGACCGCTCGCCGTCCTCGTGGAAAAAACACGACATTTTTCTTGAACAACAATGGCTGGGGTCCTTTATGGGTTCTTACGTGGCATTTAAGTTATTGGTCGAGAGCAGGTGGACGCGGAAGATATTAGGTAATGGGTTCCGATGATAGGGAGCTTTGTTGTTAGACTTTGAACGCAGGAAGTATTTTTAGTTCATCGAAAATATGTCATTTTGGCATACAACAAATAAAATTCCTACTTAGATTGCAGAAGATTGAAAGATGCAATTTTTTAAACCCGTATGAAGCATCGACTTTAGACTTAACAATATTTAAAAAACACACCATTAATGGCTATGTGGTACATAACATAAAATAGAATAGTTTAGTAGGCACAAAGCCTATCTCCGAGCTGCTACTGACAATTTCATAAAAAGACCCAATAACACTTTGCTCGACCTGGGAATTGAACTCAGAACATCTGCGTAGCAAACGCGTTTAGCTCCACGAGACTAATGGGGAAAGCAACGTGGTCCCAAAAGGTCAAAATCACTACATATTATAAAATAAAGTCGCTTCCCGCTGTCTGTCCCTATGTATGCTTAGATCTTTAAAACTACGCAACGGATTTTGATGCGGTTTTTTTTAATAGATAGATTGATTCAAGAGGAAGGTTTTAAGCTATTTAACATCACGCTATGGCTCTTAGGGACGGGGCAGCGCGGGTGAAACCGCGGGCGGGTCGCTAGTTAAGATATATGTGAGAACTTGCACATGTTTCATCCTACACTAGAATACCAATATTAATTCCTTAGTTTGAAGTAAATAAATCTATTTCTAAATTAGCACCCAAAAGCCATACTAATAAAGACGTTATTAAATATATAAAACCGAAAGTTTTTCATTCATCTATGGTGAGAAGTATCTCAAGCTGATCATTATTTCCAGCTAAGTGCAGCCAGGTTTCTACGTCACCTTTGACGTGAGTTAAATCGGCTGTAATGTCTACAAAGGCATCTTAATTTTTCCGTAGCTTCTGCCGGTCGTCGATCGCTGTGTGTTTTCCAATGTGCCCGACACGTACTACAAATTGAAATGTAGGTACTTGAAAAAAAAAAGTTATATAAGTAAGGCTATATTTTTAGTTCTGGATGAGAATTCTTTAGAAATAATCAGTTATGAATTATAAAGTACAAAAGGTCTGACGAAAAAGATGAAATAGTTTAGATTTAATATGTATATAAAAAAATATATGTAAATACAGTATTATATTGCAAACGTCACTACTTAATAATTATATATTATTTTTTTGTTTCTTTCATAGGTATTTATTGCAATAGCGGTCCAACGGTGACCTTGCCCTCATTTCAGTTTAGACGTTCGTGAATTACTGTTACAATGTTAAAATAAACCTCTAAAATAGCAATATAAATAAATATGATTATTAACATACCATCACGCCCGTATTCCCCGAAGGGTTAGGCAGAGGCGTACTAATGTACACCCACAGTTCGCCGGTATGTTTTTAGGTCCCATGTAATAGGGGGCGAGCCTATTGCCATTAACCGGGCACAAATTCCTAACTCCGAGCTGCTACTGGGAATTTCATAGAAAAACCCAATAACACTTTGCTCGACCTGGGAATCGAACCCAGGACCTTTAGCGTAGCAGTCGCGTTCAGGACCACTTGGCTAATGAGGCAGTTATGATATTACTTGAATATGATTATTACTTGATTAAAATATGTCAGAAAGGAACTTGCACCACGCACGAGCATGATCAATCCCTCTAAAACTGCTTAAGTAACGAATTCTTCTCTACACTCAACAGATTAAGTGGAAAAGCGCATTGTTCACCCCCAGATCGTCTGTAAGTGGCGGGGCTAATAAAGTCGTCTCATAGTAACTGCGGCTAATCTCAGCGCGCGCCGCCGAGCCGCAAGTGTGCGCACACCTTCAGCACACGACCTAAGATCTGCGAGTTTCGCGTTTAGATACAGCTATTTCGGCTCGTGAAAACTTGTCACTTAAAGTTGTTAATCCGGTTGCGAAAAAAATATTGTATTTAAGAGTGGAATGACAGATCTCTAAGCGGACTAAATCACAGGGTATTACTATGGTTAAATTAGTCACATTATAAGCAATTCGTCTGATATTTAGAACCATTCATGTTGCATTCATTAAAGAAACGGTGACCACTCGAGTGTCGAAGTAATTGTTTTTCTATCGTGGCTCCTAATTGATCATTATGAAGTTAAGTTGGACATAATAATCGAATTAATGTTGTTCACAACTCAATTCAATATCTACTTAAAAAATAACTATCCAACATTCCCTATAAGATGATACTGATGAATGTACCCCAATAAAATTTGAGTACAAGAAAGAATAAAAGAAAATTCGGAAGCCGAGCCCGATCTATAAAGTTAACAATAGATAATATTCCTAATTAAAGAAAATAGGACTCAAAAACATTTACAAAATGAATTAATTGAACGACGTATAAATACTTACCTCTACTTTCTCATAACTTGTACCACAACATGTCCAAGACTCGGCCAGACGAACGGTTTAAACTAATCTTATTATACTTGAAAGCGTTTATGGGATCATTGTTGCAGTGCCCGGATCTTGCCAGGGTACGGCCAGGTAAAGACGTGCTTGCTCGAGGTTGTGGGACTGTTTGAGGTCCTGAGACTTTATTTAAACAATTATATTGTATCTACTTTTAAAATAGACCGTTTAGCTTCATAAAATGTAGAATATTATATCACATTTCTTCCTCTTATAGAATAATGGCTGTAAGATTGTAAAGAAAAACTATTTATTGTGCAAACTCACGAAGCTATAAACATTATTAAAAAACATAAAATAAATAATAGTGCGTGGTACTTGTAGACTATATTAATTAACCCAACGTCAAGAAAATTTGGCTTACCTATAACGTAACATAATCAACTCATTATACTGAAAAAATATATTTACCTGACCTGTTAAGATTGATAAGTACCTATATGTTGTGAAAATAGAAGAAAATTTGTAACCGACATCCGAATAAGATTATAACGTTTACAAAAATACTTTTATATACAAATTTTCAAATTCGAATCCTACAATCAATCACAAGGATAATAATGATCTGATGATTAATGGCATAAAGATGTAACCGCACGTGTTGGCACTTCATCCTTCAGGATTATAACGACCAACCTATTGTACACCTTGACGTCACTGCGAAGGCTGCGAATCTAAAACATAATTATTTAATATATGTACTTACTGATTTTTGGAGCTATTGAACTTTATAATATTAAACCCCAATATTTTACTTTTATCAATTACTTCTATACAAATTTTATCTTACCAAGAATCTACAACAAAGATGATAAAAATATTTTAAATATGCTTTTGCACCAAAAAAAATATTTAGCCCAGGCTAATCTTTTAGAATTTCCGATACACATAATAAATCTGTGTATGTCATATTACATCCAATAAACAGTCTCCGTTCCCTCGTGGATAAAAATATGAAACACTCACTTAACACAAAAGTTTATTTTTACAATGTATAGGTAGTTATAATATAAAAAGTACTCATTTTACCTTTGTCAATTAACTATAAAGTTAATTGACAAAGGTAAAATGAGTAAATTGTTATCTACATTACCACAAACATAATCTCCAATGACAATAAATTATATCTCCGTTACGGTTATCTATAAGACTGAGTCTCCCGTAACCCATGACCTCACACATACTCTATATCCCTCGGAAAATGTCCGAACTAAAACGCCAGCAAATCTCAATAAGTACCTTACCACCAGCTCAGTCATAACATAGAACGTCGTACGTCCATTTGCGCAAAATATTTGTATGTAAAGCAGAAACGCAATCCACTTATACCGTCTCTTACCTGCACGATGCTCGTCTGTTACATTCTGCTACTTACAGATGGATAGGGAAAGGAGTGGAGTAGCTTATTCATATAATACGTAGATATTTTATTAAAAAAGGGTACCTGATATAACATCAGGCTTAAAGCCATTATGCATTGAATCATTGATAGATTAACTCCGTTATTCATCATAAAAATATTTTTTCCTATAATTTGGTTTGTCTTGTTTAGCACGTGATTTTCTGTGAGAGTAAAAAGAAGACAAAGCATATAATACGAGTAGCTATGCGAACTTTATAAGACGATTTACTTCATAGTTTAAATGTCTAATGATGCCTATATGAAAAAACAATAATTGTTTTTTTTTTATGTGATAGCAGGCAAACGAGCTGACGGATCGCCTGATGGTAAGCGATCACCGCCGCCCATAGACACCTGCAACACCAGAGGAGTCACAAGTGCGCTGCCGGCCTTTTAAAAGGGAGTACGCTCTTTTCTTGAAGGTTTGAAGGTTGTTTTCTTCCTACATCGAATTACCTTCACAATATCATAAGTTCTAAGAATCTAAGGCGTGTTGTTCAATAGTCGATAAAATAACTATATGAAATCTTATGGACAACAAAGTATTCAAGTTTTGATTAAAACAATCTAAGTAAGTACCATTTCAATATGGATGTTGGTGTTTAATAAAAAAAAACACTAAATAAGATGTCATAATATTACCAAGCCACGTCTAACATCAGGTCTAGGCTCAAAATGACTGCATTTCATAGAAAAAAATATACTCAATAGCGACTCCGTGCAGCCCACCGTACACAATTTGCCAAGGACTTACCTCTTCATAAAGAGGGCTGGAATTTTTCTTTATTGTCCGGATTATTTGAGCGCCCTCTCGTGAGAGGTTTACGCGATCTCAAGATGACTGCGGACCTTTTACGACGTTATCAAACTGCTATTCACCTTTATACTTTTATATTAAGTTATTGGCGACGATCGGAGAGCAACGTGAGCTTTTTACTTAGAGTTTATTGCTTCGGGGAAGTAGAATAAGACACATAACACATTTGGTAGTTGAAACTGATCATTATGTATGATGATGCCTTTGGTTTTTTTTCGGACCATGGAGATGAAGATTTTTAAGGATCAGATGGCTTTTCTCGTAAATAATATACTTCTGCTGAGTGAAAGCCTCTTTTTTAACCCCCGACGCCAAAACGACGGGGTGTTTATCCCGCTACTGTTGCTGATCTAAAACAGGTTATACTTACATTTTCAGCATGCTGACTAGTCAAATTTTACAAACGTTAATATATTTATGTATGAATGAAAATTCGGATACAGGCAGAGGCTAACTTTTTCGCATGTCTAATTTAGTTTTCCCGTTATTTGTGTAATCAAGTAATAGTATATTAACATTAAAATGAGTTTTCTATTCAAATTCAGCTGAAAATTTAGTTACACGACAATTTTTCTCGTTGGAATATCCATTATAAAGCACTAGGAAAATGTAGAACGCATTCCGATACTAGACTTTATTTGTTTCCTTCCCAATCAGCAATGCACCAAATAGTGTTCTAAATAAATAGTGACAGAGGTACATATAGTTGAAAGTTTTCGTTTCCGATGTGCAGCGGGAGCTGAGCTGAATGCAGTAGACAATGCGAACAAATAAATTATCATTAGTGTGTGTAGCTCACGGCAGATGCACTCCGCGCCGATCACACTAATGTCGGATGTGGCAACTGCTGTCGGCTGCTACTTCTCCATTTTGCCTGCTCTTTCCACCGTCTTTCTCATTAGAGAAGTAAGTAAGTACGTAAGTAAGTAAGATGATGTAGTGACACGTATTGAAAGGAATATGCTGACATTGTTTGGACATGTTGAGAGAATGAATGAAAGATTAACGAAAGGAAAAGGTGAATGTCAGCGGCAGCGTCAGAAGAGACATACGCCGATCATATTGGCGAGGTCCTTTAAAAAGGTCAGGTGCGTAGTACTCGCAACCGGCGAGTATGTATGAGAAGAAATATGAATGTGGCAGAAGCAAAAGTAGTATGCAAGAATCGTAGCAAGTGGCGGTCTATAGTTTCTGCCTACCTCTGTGGGTGAAAGGTGTGTGTGTATGTATGTGTGTTCCCACTCAGTCATGAAAGTATGGAGACTAAACATTTTAACTGTTCTTCATCAATAGACTCCAATTGAGAGAGAACTATAGTTATCTTTTTCTTGTATCATTCACAGATCAAAACATCAGTTACAGGACGACTGGCTCCGTCATCTTAAATAAAAAAAAATAAAAATCTTTTTTTATTTTTGTATGAACCTAATATTTTCTCCACACCAAGATTTTCTCCAGTACATGGGAATGTTTGCGTGCTGAGAGAGGACAGGTTCAGTCAAAACTCCTATGGCTCTTTCTTCAAAATACTACTACAAATTTTAGGACATCTGATTCAAATCAAATCAAATCAAATGTTTTTTATTTCAAATAAGCTTTACAAGCGTTTATGAAACGTTGGTTATGATTCTAGTTGCACGGTTCCAAAAGGTTGATCCTATGGAGAAGAATCCGGCAAGAAACTCCATGGATTTTCTACTATCTGGACTTTAAGACCATGATTCTGTGAGTTTAGTGGTATGATGGATATATAGATCTGTTTATAAAGAAATATATTATTATCAGGAGTCGAAACAGACGTAGTTCACATGGTTTTCATTGAGTGCAGCAAATCTGCGACGATAACCATTGTCGAGGAGCAACAGCTTAAGTACTTAAGTACCATAATAATTCTTGTTTTTTTTAAGTCTACTAAAATCAAAGGGTTTTTTCTTACATCGTGGTGGTGTGACACAGTGTGTACACATTCAGCCAGCACTTACGGTGAGACGGTACAAATTGAAAACGCGCTCAACGGTAAACGACAGTGATTTGTGGACAGTTTTGTTCCACTCACATTTTAACTAAGACTTTGTCTTACTGTTATGAATTACTAAACTAAAGGCTTTTATTGCTATTGTTAAGATATAGTTTTCTTACTTATCTGCTCAGATCAAAGTTGTGATAAATAACCTTAGAATTGCTCGTGACAAAATAAAACACACTTAGAATCAAACAAATAATTATGAGAGGAATACTCATAGCTCATTGGATAAACAACCTGTCTAGTATGCATACCATCACGCCCGTTCTACCCAAAAGGTAAGGCAGAGGCGTACCTGCCTCCGTACTCACAGGTCATCGGTATGTTTAGATCAATCTCGTATATAATATTTATAGCCAACGTCACCAAATTTCTGTTTTCTTAAATAACTTCAAATTTTATTTCAAAAAAGATGATCTCAGGTTGCAAATTAATCGAAATAATAGTATCTAATAGTTTATTACATACACTGCATACACAAAATGTAACATTAGCATTGAGCCACATACTAAACACTGATTGTACCTACATAATAACACCATGTGATCCATTAAAACTCCGTTTTTCTAATTTCGTAGGTAAAACCCTCTCTCTTGCCTGCCAAGTATAACAAAGAGCCGTCAGTCACCGCTCAAGTTTCAGGTGACTACGATTTTTTATCAGCCTCAACTTGAGGCGCAAGTAATCGACAGTCGAATTAATGTGGCGTCACTAACTCGGCCGACGCCAGCGCACTTTTAAAAATCTTTCTTTCTTAATTTTTACATCGTTGCAAGGTGTTACTTTTGAAGGGATGGCGAAATTAGCCGGTAGATGTCGATAAAAATATTTTTATTTATTCTTTTAAAATATCTAACTTACAAAATTATCTTTTTTAAAGGCTATGCTGAGCAAGTAGGTAACTCTAGTTCTAGGTTATTAATATTAATTAATTTTTTGTATTTAATGTTTTTTTTTTGTTACTTAGAGATCATTAACAACAACCATGGGCACAATTTTATGAACTTTTTTTTAAACACTCATAGATCATTTAATTTTGCTAAATTAGACAAAGAATGTCGAAGGTTATTTATCCTTTCTTACTTTGATAGTTAGAGCAGTGACCTACAATTATCGATAAGTTACAAAAAAACAGTTTGCCATACCTACGCATGTCTACGTAGAAACCTATTAATAATTTGCGGGTGGCAAAGTTTTTAAAAGTGTTTTCCCCGGTCGGCACCTTGTCGGGCAGGGGTGAGAGAGAGCCATTAATTACACCACCTCACTTGTTCATGATATTGTCGAGTTTTTATAACCACGGGGTGTTTATGAAAATTGTTACGTTGCCGCTGAATTCGCATATTCCCCCATTTGCTTAGATTTATTTTGAGGTTAGGGCGGGATTTATTTTGAGCATAATTTTATTTTGAGTAGGAGTAGGTACTTTGTTTACTAAGATTTTAAACAAATTTTAAAAACTTACTGATGTTCTTTGCGGCACTGTCGTAAGAAACCGGCGTGAAACAACGCTTGCGTTGTGTTTCGCCGAGTGAGTGAGGTTACCGGAGGCCCAAACCCCTTTTAAAAGGCGGGCAACGGACTTGTGACTCCTCTGGTGTTGCGGGTGTTCATGGGCGGCGGTTATCGCTTACCATCAGGTGATCCGTCTGCTCATTTGCTTCCCTATCCCATAAAAAAAAAAATTTGCTAGTTCTTTGAAGTGGTAGGTTAGTGATATGAACATTGCACTGCCAAGTCAAAGGTCTCGAGTTCAAATCCTAGGCACGCACCTCTGACTTTTCGAAGTTATGTGCGTATTAATAGTTACTTATCACGCGCTTAAACGGTGAAGGAAAACATCGTGAGGAAACCTGCACGTCTGAGAGATTGTCTCGACGGCGTGTGAGAAGTCTACCAACTCTTATTAGGCTAGCGTGGTGGACTAATCCCTCTCATTGTGAGAGGAGACCCGCGCCCAGCTGTGGGACAATATAATGGCTAGATTATGTATGTATGTAAAAAAAGCATCGTTTACACAATTAGACGATATAAAATGCTATTTCTTTATGGCAACGGGGGGCAATCGAGCTGTCAGATCGCCTGATGGTAAGCGATACTGTCGTCCATGGATACCCACCCCAGATGATTTACAAGTGCGCTGCCGACCTTTTAAAAGTATTTGGGCCTCCAATATACCCATTCACTCGGCAAAACACAACGTAAGTGTTGTTTTTCTGTGAGGCTGTGGTATCACTCCGGTCGAGCCGGCCCATTCGTGCCGAAGCATAGCTCTTCCATGCTTTACCTAAACATAAAATAATAATTACTATAACAAATAATTCCAATAATCTTTGATATTTCCCTAGATAGGCACACATATTCCTATCACTTTAGACTCATCCGAACACAGATCTCATTTTAATATGCTCTTCTAATATAATTATGGTATTTTTATTTCGGTGGCTCCACAAATTCTCGCAAAACTGCTTACCTTATTTTTTCACAGCATAATTCTAAGTTTTCTTGCGCAATTACATCACCTATTCATCTCGCTGGAAGGGAATAGGAAATTGCTTAAAAACTTTTATCTCAGCCGTCACTCCGGGTGATGTGGCGGCCATTTTTCAAAACTCTCTCTCTCGGCTGAGGTGAGCTTGCCGCGGGCGGCAAAAACTTGTGTTTTACGACTTTTACGATGTCTCACTGTATTAAAAGTAATATAGGTACAATGTCGAAGATCTTTTCCTTGTAAGTAAAAGATGTTTAAAGTAAAATTGACATTTCACTTTAAACACTTTACATTCATTGTAAATAACAGATGAGGACGAATATATTATATATTTTATAATTTTGATAATTATACCAATAGCTTCGCCCCCTATTACATGGGATCTAAACATACCGGTAAACTGTAAGTGTACACTATGCCTTACCCTTCGGGGTTATGTACAGGCGTGGTAGTAAAAAATACAATAAAAATACAATACATATAATTTAAATATATTGATTGATATGCATTCAAATTAATTAATTTCTAATTATAATAATTCATTGAATCAGCAAAGCTCGTAAGGACCCCAGCCGGAGTACAACATAATTTGCATTGTGCCTTTATTAAGTACTTGAAGGGTTAAATATCTACAATATAATAGTGTATGTGTCATCAATAGATGTCAACATCACGGAAGATGGACACTATGGAAAGGAAATAGGTAGGTACGATCCACGATTGTTTTACACAGCAACTTAAATATATTGAAATACCAATAATGCCATTGAGATTTGGTATGTTTCGTATAATCTCTTTTATAAACTATTATAAAATTGTAAAGAAGCTGTGTCTATACATTGAAAATAAAAAACTTGAGGATTAGGGTATATAAAGGTCCTCGAACCCAAAGATGTAATTTTGTTTGTTACGGATTAGCACAAAATCTACTGAAAAGATATTTAATTTTGTTATCACTTTTAAGAAAGTAGGTATATACTCTAACTTAAAAACTGGTGTACTTCTCTCAAATTAAGGCCCTCTTGCACCAAATTCTTAAATGTGTTTAAGCCATATTTAAACACAATTTTTCATAGAAATTTCGTGTTTAAATACAATTTAAACACATTTATAAGTTGGTGCAAGTGGGCCTAATTAAACGGATCCTGAGACCAGCTTGACCTTTCTGATCTATACAGACCCTTTAGAAGTGGCTAATTTTGAGCGAAGAGTATTTAATTTTAAAAAAATCATATCCTCGAAACGAAGATGAAGAAGAACAGATCCATAAAAGAAGGGATCATCACTGTTGGTTTTGAATACAATTTTTTTGGGATTCATTTCAAATTCTAATTCTAAATATTCAGTCTTCTAAATTGTTGTCTTATTTAATTAATAAAAAACACTTAACCACTTTTTAAGACTAGGAAGAAAACCTCCAGTTTTTACGTCCGCCAAAACAGGAAATCGCCTAAAGCGCTTCCGGCCGATAACAACATCCGGTGCAAAAGTTTCGCTGAAGTTTCGCGAAACTTTGAGCAAGTTTCGAGCGAAGCAGGTGCTTGTTTCGGATAAAAAGTGGCACCTTTTGTTGGAAGAAATCTTTTTATGTGGAACTGGCAGATAGGATTTTACGACATGATCATTGTGGACCCCTTCGAGTGTGCTAATCTGTTTTTAAGAGTTTTTGCAGATAATAGCGTGACGGGATTTTTAAGTAACTTTATTAGATGTTGGGGGAGCTTGGTTTTCTTGTGAACTTTGGATATACCGCCGAGATACTCACTGATTAAGATATAGAATAAGTTGGAATAATAATTTACGACCTTTATCTAAAAAGACAGCAGTTTCCGTCATCAACTCGATGACGGAAACTGCTGTCTATCACCACCACTGCATATTTTCTCGGCAATAAATAGTTATAGACTCGTATTAACTGGAAAACCAAAGGCAAGATAATACACTGTTTACGCACTAGGCTGGCGTAGTTGGAGTATTTCCTAACCACTCTCACCCTAAGAAGTCAGATAAATGACAGTTTTTCTCAGTGTTAGCGACGCAATTTCGTATGTTAATATTTTATGTGTAGTTTGTATTTTAGTTATTAAGCTTTCAGTTTGTTTACATTTTAATAAACAGTTCGGCGTGCACAAGTGTGCGTCCAGGCACTGAAGGGGTAGACAAGGCCCGCGGGGCGGGTTAAGTAACACCGGACGAATAGTCTTATGTTAAGTCGTTTTGCTATACGCATACTGGACGCACGCTTGGTCGCGATGAACGCTCAAAAGTCTAAAAACCGTGTTCATCATTTCTTCTTCTCCCTATCGTCTACACTCAGCAAAATGTATCATAGGAAAGCCAAACCCACAAAATAACACAGCTAAAAGAACAAATGATGCCTCTTACATTACACATGAACACACAAAGTATCGCATGTCCCCAAACATTTACCTTAGTCACTCGAAACTTCAAGAGAGTAACCCTTTTCCGTCTCTGGGGCGTGATGGCGATAAAAACTGATTGCAACGTGTTTACGATACCTGGCGTGACGTCCGTGACACCTGAACACGGCCCCCGGGGGGACGTTTAAAGGGGAATGTTGCCCTTTTTAAGACTGAATCGTAGGCTTGGGAATACGTGAAGTTGGAACAGTTGAAGTATGAGGAGCTCTGACTTTAAAAAGGTAAATTTCAGAAGTTGTTACCGCGAATTCATAATTATTGCGCTTTTTGTCAATAATATTATGTTTATTTGAATACCGTTGATATCGACGCAGCTTACTTTTACCAGTAAAACTAACCTATTAAAAATACTGAACAAAATATTTGATTGTTTTAAAATCAATAGGTACCACTGAAAGTCAAAGTCAAAATGCTTTATATCAATTAGACCAATAAATTAGTTACTTTACAAGAACTCTAACATCTTACAAGAATATCCATCTGATAATCCGAAATGACTTATAATTCGACGCAAGAACCACTATAATATCAATGAATACATAGTACCAGACACAGCATCACAATATGTACCTAATACATAGCCAGGATCGTAGTAGAAAATCACAAGGTGGGCGACGAGACACAATGTCAAATCAATGCGCCCTCTAATCTGGTCGGTCTGTAATCTGAGCTGATTACAAGCCGCCAGGGGAGGTTGCTGTAGGTAATTATTAGATATGGCAAACATAATTATGGTGAACATGTGTCTACGTGAAATGCTGCAATTTAGATTTACTAGATACACCGAATGAGAGGTAGTGAAGGGGTGTTTTGTGTTATCGGTGTGGTACGCGCTCGCGGGATATACAATTATAGCTTCCGCCCGCGAATTCGTCCGCGTGGAATAGTTATTTAGTCTTAGTGTGATAATATTATATAGCCTACAGCCTTCCTCAATAAATGGGCTATCTAACACTGAAATAATTTTTCAAATCGGACCAGTAGTTCCTGAGATTAGCGCGTTCAAGCAAACAAACAAACTCTTCAGCTTTATATATTAGTATAAGATACATACCTGATTCTTGCACGAATTGGTAGGTGTGACGTCCAATAGTCACATAAATAAAAGTATTAAGTAAATTAATCAACACAGTAAGTAATATGTTACTATAGCTCCGGTCACACGGCAGCTTGGTCTGGCTGACAGCTAGAATGTCATTCACACCTTGTTGGCGCTCTGTATGTCCTTTTTAAAAAACACAATTTAGACTGCTGAAAGTTTGGTTTATTGCAAAAATTTAGATTAGAAAATAAGATGACAAAATACAGAAAAAGAAACTTATGGATCGGACAACGGTTGGTAATCGACTCTGTGTAACATAACTCTGGAAACAGTTTTATATAAAATACAATAGCATATGTCAGCGTTTACTGCATACAATGACAATACATAACAGTCCGACAACAATTACATCTTTTTATTATCAGTACATCACAGTATGTAATCTTTGCGCGGCGTTAGTAATTAGTTCTTCAGGTTATCAAAAAGTTGGGAGCCTGTACGAGTCGACGAGAATGATTGTCCAGCAAAACCTTGGGTTCCTGCCAAAGTTGACTTGGTAGTTTGGCTTAGAGTCGAGGACTCAAAAACCTCAATTTTGTTCTCTTTTTATAGAAAATCTCAATTTATACTCATACAAGAATGTTAGCAATTTAAAAATGTATAATGTGATCTGCTTTTAAACCAAAAATTTTAAATCCACTGCTGCTGACCAATCTTTTTACCAGGACAACGAGATGTGATAGAAGAATTAGCTACTTAATAGTGGGTTTAAACATTTTATGATTGCTAGCGATATAGAAAAAAAACTGCTTCGATATTGAACATAATAATTCTTTTGTGAATACAATCTACCTCGTGCAATGGTCACTTTTTAGGTTTGAAAACACGAGTACCTACCTACCTACGAAGCTGCTGTAATTAAAAGCAGGTTGTTACGTAACTCATAAGCTCCTGCCGTCAAACTTGCGTCATTTAGAAGCATCAAAAATTCCCGAAGCGCCACAAACTCCATCGATTCACATAATCGGCTCAGACAGGTGTACAGGCGATGCTATTTTAATTTCCAACTAATTTCGGCGCTCCTCGCAAAGCGGATTGCGAAGTTCAAAATTAAGCGACACAAAGTTAGGGCTGGCCTGGCAACTGCTAAATCTGTTTGGAGTTGCCGACTATTGGTAATTACGTTGCGACGTCGAAGCCTCGGTTAATGGGCTATGATTGAGTTACTTTACAATACTGTGATTGGAGACAGTCTGCAGAGGAGCAAGGTGTTCAGTGTCTCTTGAATTGATTAACTTGGAATTACAGGCGAGGTTTGTACCTACCTACAGTTCTTGCAATAAGAAGTCAGTAAGATTACAATTCTTAGAACAATTAAACTACGATTTAAAAAATATCTGCAGTACCTAAGTATAAATCAATATAATAAGATTTAATATTTAGAGCGGCGGTAGCCTAATGGCTAGGCCGTCGTACTTGCGATCATGTGGTTGCCGGTTCGAAACCCACCCAATGCACTACCGACGTGAACCCACTCGTAACATAAGCATTTAGCTTAGCACGAGGGGTTAACAAGAATACTAGTAATGTGCAACCCACATTGCTAGTACTTAGCTTTTTTTTAAAAAAAAAACCTACAATTCCCTATACAAAAATTCATCGAAAATGGTTCAGCGGTTTAGCCGTGAAAACAAACAGATGGACAGACAAAGACCGAGCTACTTTCGCAATTTTTAATATTATATTTATGGAATAAGTGGCATAACGTAGCTGCAACGAACCATTTTCGGTATTATCTGAAACAATACACAGCACAAATTTCCACAATACTACACAGTCTCTAAATTGTCCACATGAAACCTCACCATAACTGCAATGAAAACATCTCCGTTTACTCTAGTGTTGTGTAAGTTATCGTCTATCGACGCGGCAAGGTGCACGTTAAGACGGTCGACGCTTGCCGCGGCACGCGCCCCGTATCGACACGCCCAGCGTAGGGAGGTGAAATATCGACAATTATTATTGATATCTGTTTTACAGTTATAGTTGCACTATGAATATTGAGTGGCCGTAACTAAGCTTTGATGTTGTTGTGTTTGGAGGAGATTTTAATACGATTTGAAATATTGGAATTACAACAAAATTGTCATAAGTTACCTACTCGTACCTACGTATGCCAATAAATATGTAGATAGGTAGGTACAATCACTTGCCAATAGCAACTACCAAATTTAATTCGCATGGTGATAATAGGGGTTTACCCTAGGTAAACCCCTGTTATCAAACACATCAACAAACACATGGAACCTACAAGTTTTTTTACCCCTATAGTGACGTCTTAACATTCGTCACTACCATGATAGAGTAAGATCCAGTATTCGCTGGACCCCTTCAAACCTATCTAAATACTTGTTGTTAACGTAAGTAGGCTCTACTACAGATACCTAGGTAGGTACCTAATCAATTAAGTGTCAATCATTGTGGTGATTGTAAATGCTAGCCATTTAACATCATGTCAAGTCGAGTCTGACAG
Source organism: Acronicta leporina (assembly GCA_947256265.1). NCBI lineage: Eukaryota > Metazoa > Arthropoda > Insecta > Lepidoptera > Noctuidae > Acronicta > Acronicta leporina. The sequence goes on along the minus strand of OX366520.1, from coordinate 15,524,109 downwards.
GTTCGACATTTATCGACTCATTAGATACATTTACCGCATAATCTTTATCATTCCGATCGACACGAGCAATCACTAAAGCTGACACCTTCGAATATATTACTCCGTGCCACTGAATCTAATCACAATCTGACGGATTAATATCTAACGGTGTTCCCGTCTGCCGGCTAAACCCACCGGCCATTTTGTGTCCCATTACTTTAACACCTTTAATCATACCACCTTATTTCGTACTTCGTAAGGGTGAAAATCCCACGTGCAGAGGTCAAAGTAAATTGGTAGTTTAAAATATTGAGTGGGTTACATCCAGGGGCAAATGCGAAGATTTATTATACCTGCGTATTGTTTGAATTGTTGTTTAATATTGGATTAGGCGGCTGATGGATTTAATGACGGGATGATGGATAGGCAGCGCGAAGAATCGGTGTAAGTATTTCTGATTACTAATGTCCGGACCGTAAATGCCTCATTGATTTACATAACAGGCTTTTATTGATAAGCCAAACACCTGCCATTAGTTGCCTTTGCGGAAATGTTAAGAGATTTAATAATAATATACTTAAGTTTATCATTATTAAATCGCGATAAAATTCGTCAAGTGGTTTTATTTCAATATAGCTTCTGCCCGCGACTTCGTCCGCGTAGCTGATATACCTATAGCCTATAGCCTTCCTCAATAAATGGGCTATCTAACACTAAAGAATTTTTCAAATCGGACCATTAGTTCCTGAGATTAGCGCGTTTAAGCAAAAACAAACAACAATTCTTCTATAATAATAATAATATTGCATTGCATGCAAAAATCGTAGCAAGTGGCAGTCTATAGTTTCTGCCTACCCCTGTGGGAGATTGGCGTGAGTGTATGTATGTATGTATGTATGTATAATAATAATATATTAGTACGTATAGATGTATAATATTCGCGTAAATCTAAGAAATCATTTGGAGACCACCCCTGTTTTCACCAGTTATGCCGCGACATACTTAACTGTCTTAGACCAGTTTTGTTATAAGTACGCGAAAATGTACATACTTGTCCACTGGGTACTGGTCGCGGGCCCCTCCTAGGTGAATGCTACGGAGAACGATCTTCAGCTATTAGGTACATCCAACTTTTCGCATGTGGTCACGTGTTCTAAACTTTGAACGCATGTGGTAGGTACTCCAAAAAATGTCAGTTCTCACGTATGAGTATGACACACATTATTTGTTATACAACCACAAATCACCGGTATGTTTAGATTCCATTTAAATGTAATAAACTTCGAGCTGCTACGGAAAATTTCATAGAAAAACTAGGTACCTAACAGGCAACTGCTTTTTTTTATGGGATAGGGTAGCAAACGAACAGTAGGATCACCTGATGGTATGCGATAACCGCCGCCCATGGACACCCGCAACACCAGAGGAGTCACAAGTGCGTTGTCCGCCTTTTAAAAGGGTTTGGGCCTCCTTCACTAAACTCACTCACTCGGCGAAAAACAACGCAAGCGTTGTTTCACGCCGGTTTTCTGTAAGGCCGTGGTATCACTCCGGTCGAGCCGGCCCATTCGTGCCGAAGCATGGCTCTCCCACGTGACAGACTTGACTTGGGAACCGCATCCAAGACCTATATCTATTGTGTAGCGTAGCAATAACGCTTACGAATTAGTGGTTGTAACGTCCAAAAATATATTTTTATATTAAGTAAGTATTAGATATTCTACACATTTACCTACATTTTTGAACTTTTGAAATTCAAACCAGGTGGGGTCATACATAAGTCGACTATCACGTATAAACAATCCGTTTTATCAGCTTTGTTATATAAAAGCTTACATCAAAGGCGCCACACTTGCCCTCCAACCTGTCCCAGTGACCCAGTAATGTGCTCTAGAACTAGATGCTCGCTAAAAGGTGTTGAGTGGCGGCGCGTGCTCGACAATCGATGTATCGACGTTTCAGGTCAAACGACCACTGAATGAGGCTTGATGTGGGCGACATAGTGTGGAGTCGTTATCGATACACTTCTATACACAGCAATTAGCCGTTTACGTCAATAACCCAAGGATTCATGGAAATAACAGACCGCCTTTCCACGATTCTTGCACATTCATACACACGCGCCGGAATTCCTCAAGTAGATTCTGTTTACCAAGGGCTCCGTAAAAACCGTATTTAAATATAAGAAATATTATATTGGTCCATACAAATGTGGAGAAATAGTTAGATCTGTGTTCTTCACAATGTAATGTAGGTACTGTCGCAGTAGTATTGTATAATTCGCTATTGAACATAACTGCTAGCTGCTTTACAAAATAGCTATGTTAAGTAAAATAGCCGAATGGCGTCCACCTGGATTGCCATTGCGATACGTTTATCAAAACCGCTACCCATGTTTAGTTGTTTTGTAGAACGACTTCGATAAGCGTTTTGTGTAAAAAAGTTATGACATTTAATAATATTTTGACTGATTTTTCTAATAAAATTTAGCCTTGACTGGGTAAATTCAGGATGAAATATGTTTATATTGGTTAGATTAGACTAGAACTGTGGCCAAACGACGCACTAGCCGAGGGAGCGAAGCGAGCGGGACCGCGGCAGCGGCCGTCTAGTGCCAGAAGCGAAACGTTGCCATTGCGCATACCTAATTATATAGAAATTTGGGATAACTTAAGCTTATCTTATTGTTTTGCCACACAACGCCCCTAGCGCCCAATTTTGGAACAAAAATTTACAATCCAATCGTTTTACAATTCAATCCTAATATAGCTAATTATACAATCTACTTCGACATACTTATATCACTTATATTATTTTATGTGCTACCTACTTACATTTTTATCGTAGGTATTTGCTCTAGAGTTCTGTAAATTGCTTTTGCTAGTAGAGACGTACCATAATTCACTAACATTATTCCTTTATTCTTAAACCCTAGAGTTTGTACCTATGTTTTCCTTTTACACTTAGATACCTACCGACTCTATTTTATAACAAAATCATGTCTTTAAACTATCGATCAACTTTAAAAGCATCGGCACACCCCTACCTTAACGGTGTGTAAGTGCTGTCGGGGCCACCGTAGCAGTCAGCATTTTGCAAACGGGTTGAGTATCACAGGTGCTTGGCTGAGTGTGGCGCGTGGGCCGATGTGGGACAACCCGATAATGGGCCGCACGGCCCCTAAGTGACGCTTCATCGGGGTTACTGGGCTTTTAAAACGAAAATGACTACGTAATTTTTTATATTGGGCACGTATCTTGTCAAAAGAATATTTGGCGACACAATAATAATCATAATCTATCTTCTTTTAATATAATATAAAAATGAATCCCTATTTCGCTTGGTCACGGCATAACGCTTCAACGGCTGCACCAATTTCAATAATTCTTTTTTTGTTGTGTTTGTTATTGTAAGGAGAAGGTTGATATGAAAGAAAAAAAACTGAAATAGTTGCACGGAACATTAGAAAATTAAGAAAAAGCTTTGCATTTAAAAAAAACTATATAATATACCAATGCGAATTCCAAATCTGTCAGATCTGTTGATTAAAAATAATAAGTAGTAAGTACTAATAATAAGTAGAGAAGACTTGTATCATGGTATATTGAATTAGGATGTTAAAATGAAAACAACAATATAATGTATTTGTGGAAAATTTATTCGTGATATTCGAAGTAATAAAATAAAAACTCTACTATGAACACGCTACACTTCGGTGATTTAACTCTATGTGCCGCAGCTCCGTTATCACTCGCTAGTTGTCACTGATAAGGCACTAACACCTTTGTTTGACGCACAAACCTACACTGAATATCACTTGAACGTAGTTTCGTAAGAGCTGGTGGGACTTTATGGCACTCGCATAAGGATCAAATTAGAATTATACTAAATTAGGTATCCTTGCCGTAAGGACCATCCAGACCTTAGGCTAATAATGTATGGTATCTATACATGTTTTCCTAATCCGATTTGTATTTAACAAACCACGGTCAAGAGATATTCATTTCTAGACCAAAGACTTACCATATCAACTATGACCTTTTAATTTTTGGCGCTTGAATATTTTTCATAGACTCCTTTGATTGTTGCAATATAGAAAATGATGATTGAAACCATATCTGGAAAGGATATTTTTTGATCCAATCACCAAAAAATAGTGGTGGACCTCAAATTGTAAAGGCTTTCTGTTCAAGGAGGGGTCATCTAATAATAGATACCCATAGCATGTGTATCGTGTGTACGATTTCTTACAGCCTATTTGTTTTATTCATTCTATGAGATTAAATAGTCTAACATATTCAAATCAATATAAAAATACTTTAAAAGTCTATGTACCTGTTTTTAACGTCCTTTCGAATTACATAGTAGATATGACTAAATCTTCGTCTTGAATTATTTAATTTACATAATCAGAGCACACGCTACTTTAATTAACGTTACACTTGGTGACGTCATCATACCTTATCGATGATAAAGCAATGATATTAATTCATATTTATTTTTACTTTGGATCTTTTTAAGAGGCCCACTAGTGGAGTAATTAATCTTATATTACACTATTTTGTAATATAAAATATAATGCTAAATACACGTAAATAATATATAAATCAATAATAAATATACACACCATAACTTAAATGTTACTACTATAATTCATTGAACAATTACAAAATTTCCTTAGTACGAGAGATTGGGTTCAAATCAGATCTTCTTGTATGATGAGAGTATGAGACTATTCCATAAGTATTATAGATAGATGTAATGTTTTTTTTCCTGTTTTGATCTACCTAATCACTCGTACTGAACTAAATATGTATGTATGTCTTGTTTAATAGAAAGATCACATCATTGTTAAGTAACGAAAAAGATCATTTTGGACGGAAATTAAATAAAAAAAGCCAACACAGTTTTTCTTAACCTAACCATATTCTATATGCTTATGTGTAAGCAGTCTAAGTAAAATAAAATTCTATGCAGTTGTCATAAAACTAAAAAGAACTTAAATTTAATCTTATACTAGTTTGTATTCATTTTTCTTTCTTTTTTTAAGCGACTTCCGACCTTATTGCGTAATTACATACAACTTTATCCTAATGTCGTGACAAAATCAAAAATATATTTTATGTGAGACTTGATTGAATTAAATTATATTATCATACCTATTAAATAGATTTTTTTTTTTTGTAAATAGTACTTATGGAAGGTTGTGCTTTACCAAATGTTCATGTTTTGTATGAGATTCAAATGTAATATCCATTAAGTATGTGTAAAATATATAATATAAAATATCTATTGAAATAATGATATCATTATAGACAGCCAGAAGCTTAGACAGAGGTGACAGCAAGTAGCCAGATGGCACTTTGTGGGAGAAATACTTTAGAATCAAACATTGAAATGATTATAGTAGTAAGAATTGTTAGGGCTTTGAGACACGTTGATGCATATATGACCCAGTATTGATGAGTTTGAAAAAGTTAAAAAAAAACCGTTGCCCCCGTTGTAGGATTTTCTCCAGTAAAGTAGGTGCTTTTACAGACACAAATTCTCACATACACAATGCCCCCAGACCCGGAACAACTACCTGTAGGAAATACAAATATTTGCACCATATGGAGATCGAACCCACAACACGTGACGCAGAAGCGGATCGTGCAGTCGCTACGCTAAATACGTCGTTTTGTATGCATTCTTGCGAAGATTATGTGTGGCATTCAATACATTGTCCCACGTTTCTACCACAAACGAAGTCACATCCAATTCTCGGCAAAAATGCCTTTATTAGTGTGTGTTTATTTAGTTCACTTTTACGCATATTCAACTTAATCATTTAAAATGGGCGTGACTTTTAGTTGGACTACATTTCTAGTCATGGGGTGACATTTAAATATTGTCCTCACAAATCATTTAGTTCTACTAATTTGCTAATTTCTATGATAACTAAATGTGCATTAAGATTATATTTCAAACAGCATACATATTATTTTGTTAACAATCATATATGGCTATGTACGGAGAATAGCAAAATACAGTTTTTAACAGTTTATTATATAAATTACTTCTATGTATATTTTTGCTTGTGTTAAGGCGAAGTCAGTAAGCACCCAGTTTATAAATAGGTAATGGTGCCTACAGACAATATTATCATTATTATAAAGTGGAATTACTCTACATGAATTGGAATTGGAACCAAAATATTCAATATGTTGTAGGCATTTTTATGTGATATAATTTATAATCATGCACTGGTTTAATTCAGCATAGTAGCAGGTAAATAAATAGCTTTCAAAAAATTGCGGCTTTGAATAAATGTCTTAAAAAAAGCCTTGCCTTTAGAATAATGTAGTACTCATGTCAATCATGTTGTGACATTATAATTGATGTGACATGAATATAGATTGGTACTGTTAAGGTTGTATCTATATTATTACAATATTGTAATATCTATGTATTACAAAGGGTTTTACTTATTATAACACTGGTTATACATGTTGTAAGCAGCATGTGTGACATTGTTATAATTTATAAATTATTAGTTTTAGCGAACATAATATGAGTGCTTTGTCACAGTATAATTGTTTGAAGTAGTTTACTATGTAAATGTTGGGAGCATTGGGTTTTGATAATAAATGTTATGTTTTGTTAACTCTCATTATGGCAAAATTATATTGTCTTATTTTGTATAAGAGTCTGAAAATCTGTCACAGTCGCTATTATAGTTTACATAGATTGTCGTTAACCAGCGACGCGTACGATTGTTGTAGTTATCCATGTACTGTAGTATATAGGTAACAGTGCCTAGATGAAGAACTCCCGTCGCTTGGTGACGCGCGGGCCCGTGGCGGCCGCCAGCGCCGCCGCGTCGCCGTCCGCCGCGCCCTCCGCGCCGCGCTCCTCCTGGGGCATGCCGAACCGTATCATTCCGTACCGTACATATTTCTAACTAATATTCATATCGGATAGGAGGGCAAACGAGCTGACGGATCGCCTGATGGTTAGCGATTACCGCCGTCCATATACACCCGCAGCACCAGAAGAGTCGTGGGTTACTAGCCTTTTAAAAGGGTTTGGGCCTCCAGTACCCTCACTCACTGTGTTTACGTACTTGTTAAAATATTACGTAAAAACTGACCTGTGTAAGATATTCTCCCTTATGTCTTGAAAGTGCTCGCACTAATACAATAGCAACTATGATCAACATCAGGAATATGAATCCCAGGACCGCTGCAAATGAAAGAATTTATTATATAAATGAAAATACACTTGTTTACAGGATCTAAAACCTTTGTTTGATAAAAAGGAGAAGGTAGAGGATTTCATTGGTAAATGCAGCAGTAGGGGACTGTAGAATCTTATCTCATCAAAAATATTAATGTGAAAATGGGAACAAGTTTAGTGTTAAGAATAGGCGCGGTTATCGACTTGATCGACAAAAGAATTGAGATCTAAAAAAATGCCAAATTGTGTAGATAAAGCTCTGCATGATTTAACTCATTTTTACGAACAATGTTCCGTAAACACCGTAGACGCTAAAAATATAAGTACAGGTGTATTTCGTTGACAGATTTTTTTAGAGGAAATGCGTTACCTATTTAAGACAGACAAAAAACACCTGAACCTCTAGACAGGTGCCATGAATAAAATATTGCAAGTGACATAAGCTTTCGACAAATCGAGCATGCACAAATGTCATCTTCATACATTTTGTTAAAACTTCAGATTGCAACTTGTCTATAGAGAAAGCCTTGTCAGACAATAATATAAAATAACTAGCCTCTGACCGCGGCTTCGCTCACTTGAAGCTCAAAAACCAACAGTGATGATCTCTTCTTTGTATGGGTCTCGATACATCAGAGAGGTCAAGCTGTATCTCAGGTGCCGTTTAATTATTTGAGATAAAAAGTATATTATCAGTTTTTAAGTTGGAGCACATGCTTCCTAACAGTGATAACAAAATTAAAATCTACTCAGTAGTTTTTGCGTCAACCCGTAAAAACAGACAAACAGACAAGAATTTTAAAATTCACATTTTTGGGTTCGGAGACGTTTATATACCCTAAGCCAATTGTTTTTTTTTAAATATCTTCAATGTACAGACACACCTTTTTTACAATTTTATAATAGTAGAGATGAGAGATTTAAGTGATATAAAAGCCATATAGGGGGATACGGTTATGAGGGTATGCGACATGGAAGGCGGTACTAACCGCCGAGGATGGCTTCATCGGTGTTGTGCATGTCGAGCTCGTGCTGCAGGTCCACGTCGGGTGGCGGCCGCGTCTCCAGCGCCTCGGGCGGGTGCGTCACGGGCTCCACGCCGCAGAAGTCCTCGTTCAACACTCCACCTACCAACAGTCAACACATGCCTCACTCAATGGACTGTTTTTTTTTAAAAAAAAAGCTTACTAGCGAAGAGATCGCACATTACTAGTATTCTTGTTATCCCCTCGTGGTAAGCTAAATGCTTCTGTTACGAGTGGGTTCACGTCGGTAGTGTAATGGATGGGTTTCGAACCGGCAACCACATGATCACAACTCCGAAACCTAATGGCTAGGCTACCACCGCGTATTCCCCGAAGGTTTATGCAGAAGCGTACCTACTATAACAATTCGGAATGTTTATATCCCATGTAATAAGAGGCGAGCGTATTGCCCAAAAATCTAAAACCTTGAGAATTTAACAAAAAACCCAATAACACTTCTCGACCTGGGAATCGAACCCAAGACCGCTAGCGTAGCCATGCTTGGGACAGCTAATGAGGCAGTTAAATTCACGTTACAACACAGGTCTTATAAGACTGACGTGGTTTAAAAATAACGAATAAATAATTGTCAGAAAAGAATCAGATGAAATAGAACGGATGAGATGGAATTTCCCGTCGGTTTCTTCTCCATAAGACCTAATTTGGAACCGTGCAAATAGATTTGACATTTCAATAAGTTAATGTAAGTTAATGTGATTAATAAGTATCTTATAAAAAAAAATCTATTATAAATATCTATTATCTATTATAAATATCTATTTTTGGCCTAATTGAAATAAAACATTGAGATTGAAACCAAATGGAAAAGATGACATTTCCATTTAATCTTAATCTCAATTTTTAAATACGCCTTTTTTGTATGTAAGCCGAAGCTCAAATAGTTTTACAATTCATTTAATTTCAGAAATGGAGTAGTGGATGAAGGTTGTTATTAAAATAGTATGTTACCTCCCAAACTCCTAACATTAGGTGGCGGATCTTGTTGGAACAACAGCTTCAGCGGGTATATATCATCGAACTCCACGCGACTGACACAGCCTACGAAACCTTCGTTCATACTCTCGTTGCGACCTATGTACATGTACTGAATGTTGTTGAACTGTGCATCCGCTGAATCTTTTATGTTGAAGTTGTATTCCTGAGTCTCGTAGCCGTCCACCTGGGAACAGAAATAATTGTTAATTTATATATTATAGCGATAAAATCCGTAAAAACTAGTTTTATTTCAATTGTTAATTTAGTTTTTGAGATCGGCGTATTTTTTTTATGGGATATTGAGGTAAACTAGCTATCGGAACACCTGACAAAACACCACAGGAGTTGCAAGTGGGTTGCCCGCCCTTTAAAAGGGTTTGGGCCTCCGGTATCCTCACTCAATCGGCGAAACACATCGTAAATGTTGTTTCACGCCGGCTTTCTGTAAGGCCGTGGTATACCACAGGTCGAGCCGGCCCATTCGTGCCAAAGCATGGCTTCCACGATGAATTTTTTATCATGCGTACCGCTGAAATATCTAATGCGTTTCTCATCGACAATCTGGGTGTCTTTAAATTACGAGTGAATCGGTTTCTTCTAGGCAAGCGCGCTACATCGTAGGTCGCTTAACATATGGCGAGCCGGTGGTCAAGCGTTAATCAGGAATAAATGGGGTCGGCAGGGATCTGGCTTCAGAACTTTTTTTATTAGGAACTGCCTCCTGCTGACCAGGTTAGTTAGAAATAAGACAAGTTTTCGAGAAATCGGGTGTTTATAAGTGTTATTCCAAATAATTTGTTTCGATTCAAACATTAGATTGCAACTTGCCGCCATATTAGGCTAAAATAAGAAATACTGAGAGAGACCATGTTGTTGACGGAAGCCAGCATTCTGAGCCACATTTTGACCCTTTCCCACTTCAGATCAATCAATCAATCATTTTATTTGCTTGAATATGGTACATAATACAATAAAGGTCTTAAATAATTTAAACATTTGGATCTCATAATCTGCCGTGTGGCGTACAAATATTACAAAATAATAGCATCTAATGAAATGTCAACAGAATACATTATAAAACGAATTACATACTTTACATAATAAAATTTTACAAATTATCATTTAAAAAATCGTTTAAGCTATAATAACATTTGCTATATAACAAATCCTTTACTTTTTTTTTAAATTCATTTATATTCAAAGTTTGGAATGAATTAGGAATTTTATTGAATATTTTAGGAGCTACGCAAAACAAACTTTTCCACATGAGAGTTGTCCTAGATTTACGCATACATAAGGCATTATTACGTCGGTTACGATTAACAGTATCTGAAAGACGAGGGAATAAATGCGGATTTAATTTAACAAATACAGCAACTTCTAAGATATATAAAGATGGTAGGGTCAGTATTTTATGTTTTTTGAAAAAAGGTTCGCAACTATCGGTTGTCTGCAAGCCAAACATTGCTCTTATACTTCTTTTTTGTGCTTTGAAAGCGATTTCTTTGTCAGTGGAGTTGCCCCAAAAAATTATGCCGTATCTTAGTACGGATGCAACAAGACCATGGTATGCAGTAAGTAAAGCATTTATATTAACTATTGGAGCAAGCTTGTAGAGTGCATAGGATGAGCTAATAATTCTTTTACTGAGGACTTCGATGTGGGCTTTCCAATTTAGTTGGCTGTCAATGGTTAATCCTAAAAATTTAGCTGTTTTTGTATCATCGATTTTATTATTCAGATAATTAATATTCATTTTTATTAGGGGCTGTCTTTGGCTGAAATGCATGATTTGTGTTTTTTTAAAGTTTATTTTTAAATTATTATTATTTAGCCACGAAATTATTAGAGAAAGATTATTATTAACGTCAGCTTCATAAGAATCAGGATTTTTACAAGGTATTGTTAGTGTGCTATCGTCAGCAAAGAGTGTTATTTGATAATTTGTTGCCTTGGGTCGTTTATATAAATTATGAACAATAATGGCCCCAACACACTGCCCTGCGGTAATCCGAATGTGACTTTACGCTCTACAGATAAGTAAGTAGTTTCTTCTTTAGTCTTGAAATTAATTCTTTTTATAGCTGTTAACTGTCTTCTGTTTTTTAGATATGTACTAATTAAATTAAGTATGTTACCTCTTATTCCATAGGAGTAAAGTTTATTTTTTAGAATATCATGGTCAACATAATCGAACGCGTATCGAAAAAACGAATCAGACAATTTAAATTCCAGCTACCTGTAAGACCATGGTGGCTCCGCTGTTCTTTCTGGACAGTCGCACGTCGTGGTACTGGCCCAGCGCGAAGTGCTTGCCTTGGAAGATGATCTCTTGACGCTCGAAGCCGAAGTCAAACACCACTCGCAAATGACCTGACACAATACATTACAATATTGAGACCGATTTTAGATTAATTATTAATGTAAAGTTTGTTCTTTGAAAAAGTTTATAATAAAATAAGTAAATTGAAGTGTATGTTAGTATGTAAGCTCCATAAGAGTAGCTCCATGTTACTATATGTAAACACTCCTTTATGTTGGATATATGATTCCATGCGCTTACCTTGTACTTTACCTAATGCGCATTATTTTATAGTTATGTGGTCGCTCTCAATAAACGGAGGTTGAACAAGATGGTTGTTTCCTATTATTAACTACCTGCTTGGATCCCAACATCACAAAATAGTAGGAATGATAAATACAATTTGAATATATAATCATTATGTAGTCTATGACGTACCTCCCCTTTATATTGGTAACTTTGTAAGTTACTTACAAAGAGCGCATGAGGATGATATAATGTATGAACGTGGAAGAAGCAAAAAAAAAGTGAAAGAATCGTAGCAAGTGGCCTATCCCTGTGAGAGAAAGGAGTTTGTATATCTATGTAATATGTATGTAAGTATATGAATGAATAGCTGGTCTAGCTTTGACCGGGGCTATACCTTTTATTTACCCATCCTTACAGTCCAAACTTACCAGAATTAGACACTTGAAGTGTCAAGTATTCTCCAGAGATGTTGGAATAGAAACCAAGCAGGAAACCCTTGGGGTTCGTGGTGGTAAAGCCCACTCGGATTTTCTCGGCGATCGTGGACCGCCATGAACCCAGGAAGTCATACTTCACTATAGAGTTCGGACGAAGATTCACGCCGATTTCTGAAAAAAAAATATTTAATTATAAGGATTCTAACTTTTTGTGATTTTTTGCATTTTTTATGCTAATTTTTATAAAGTTACTAGCTTCCGCCCGCGACTTCGTCCGCGTGGAATAGTTACTTAGTCTTAGCGGGATGATAGCCTATAGCCTTCCTCAATAAATGGACTATCTAACACCGAAAGATTTTTTCTAATCGGACCTTTAGTTCCTGAGATTATCGCGTTCAAGCAAACTTGGCAGGTGGCAGGAAGCTGAAGGGGATCATCATCTCCTTACAGGTGGTAAGAAGATGATGATCCCCTTCAGCGGCTTGTAGTATGTTTTGATTGAAGCTCACTTCAAGATATAGCCAATATTGTTAGTTGATAATTGAGTATTGAGTATCCGAGCGGAACTTTAGTAAAATATGTCACGGGAACAGGAATAATAAAAGAACGCTAAATGAGGATATGTCCTTTAGAGCGTTTGTTGGGTCCGAGCGGACCCAAGCTCGGTCCGCACGGATACAAAACAAACGCTCTAAAGGCTGATGAATAACGTATTTATTTGGATAAGGATTAATAATATCATGTTTATAAAAACACCTACGCAAATAATGCATTTGGAATTTTAGAACAAAGTTAGCATAAAAAAGGTTATAGTGAGCCAACCTGAAAAGATAGACATATGCTGTCGTGGAATTTTTTTTTAGAACTTTTAAAGAGGAACAATTATGTCGTATATGATTTTTGCGAAACTTTAACCGTTTACGCAGCGCACGCATCGGAAGATCTCAAAAGGAAAAAAAAACGAATTTTAGAACAAAGTTAACATAAAAACGTTAATAGTGAGCCAACCTTAAAAGATAGACATATGATGTCGCGGACTTTTTTTTAGAACTTTTAAACAGGAACAATTCTGTCATATATGATTTTTGCGAAACTTTAATCGTTTACGCTGCGCATGCATCGGAAGCTCTCAAAAGGAAAACCCCCCATTTTGAAACATTCTTCATTGATGCTCCGCTCCTATTGGTCTTAGCGTGATGATATATAGCCTATAGCCTTCCTCGATAAATGAGCTATCTAACACTGAAAGAATTTTTCAAATCGAACCAGTAGTTCCTGAGATTAGCGCGTTCAAGCAAACAAACAAACAAACAAACAAACTCTTCAGCTTTATATATTAGTATAGATATGGTGAAGGAAAAATTCGACTCGCAGGTAGGATTCGAACCTGCGTCTTCTGGCTAGGTACGCCAGACGCTATGACCACTAAGCCACCGCGAGTCCCACCTGCCATGTCGAAATTTGCCTTCACATTCTGAACTTTTGAACACATTTGAAGCTCAAAAACCAACAGTGATGATCTGTTCTTTGTATGGGCCTCTATACATTAGAGAGGTCAAGCTGTATCTCAGCTTCCGTTCAATTATTTGAGATTAGAAGTATATCAGTTTTTAAGTTGGAGCACATACTTTACATAACAAAATAAAATCTATTCAGTAGTTTTTGCGTATCAAACAAACAGACAAGAATTTTAAAAATCACATTTTTGGGTTCTCAGACGACTATATACCCTAACCCACTTGATTTTTTAAAATATCTTTAATGTACAGACACAGCTTTTTTACAATTTTATAATAGTAGAGAAGAAAAGATTTTCCATAAACTATGTAGATATGAACATATCTCCTGTCAGCATAATAGTGTGTCAGCAGCATCATCATATCAGCTATAAGAGAGGTCCACTGCTAAACAAAGACCTCCCCCAAAAACTTCCACAATAACCAGTAATATGACGGCTGCAATGAGTATCATTGCATACTGCATTTTGCGGAGTGAAATCACGCTACTCTCGAAAACCTTTTGGAACTAGCGGCCATCAGTTCTATGAGCTATCTGCTCCACCCATTACCGCTTAAGCTTGCTTATCAGCGAGATCATGTACAATGTACATCATCTTACTTATTTTTAAAATAAATATATATCCTGAGACATTTTACACAGCACCATATAGTCCCAAACTAAGCAGAGCTTGTACTATGGGTACTAGACAATGGATATTATAATACTTTTTTTGTAAATACATACTTATAATACATAATAAACACCCAGACGAACACAAACACTTATATTCATCACATAAATATATGTGTCACATGGTCAGCAGTTCGGTACTCCAACCACTAAACCACAGAGGTCGTCAAAATGATGTTGAGTTGTGTTAAGTAAACTCACCGTCTGCGCAGATGGGTCCCTTGAAGGCGGTCCAGCGGCAGTCGCAGGAGTATGAGTCATAGCCTTCGAGGCACGTGCCGTTGTTGAGGCACGGCGACGACGAGCACTTGCCAACGCAGCCCTCCGATATGCCGTATAGACCTAAACATAGAAAAAAATTGGATAAATTGTCGTTACTGCTTGCTCAAGGCTCAAATATACTGCAAATTATCATCGTGGGCGAGAGCCTTTGGCACGAATGGGCCGGCTCGACTGGATTGATACTACGCACTCACAGAAAACCGTGGTGTTTCGGAGGATACTGGAAGCCCAAACACTTAAAAGGTGACAAAAAATAATAAATAATAAACAATAACAAATAACAAATAACAAATAACAAATAACAAATAACAAATAACAAATAACAAATAACAAATAACAAATAACAAATAACAAATAACAAATAACAAATAACAAATAACAAATAACAAATAACAAATAACAAATAACAAATAACAAATAACAAATAACAAATAACAAATAACAAATAACAAATAACAAATAACAAATAAATAATAAATAATAAATAATAAATTACAAATAACAAATAATAAATAATAAATTACAAATTACAAATTACAAATAACAAATAATAAATAATAAATAACAGATGACAGATGACAGATGAATAATGAATAATGAATAATGAATAATGAATAATGAATAATGAATAATGAATAATGAATAATGAATAATGAATAATGAATAATGAATAATGAATAATGAATAATGAATAATGAATAATGAATAATGAATAATGAATAATAAATAATAAATAATAAATAATAAATAATAAATTACAAATAATAAATAATAAATAATAAATAATAAATTACAAATAACAAATAATAAATAATAAATTACAAATAACAAATAACAAATAATAAATAATAAATAACAGATGACAGATGACAGATGACAGATGACAGATGACAGATGACAGATGACAGATGACAGATGACAGAACAGATAACAGATAACAGATAACAGATAATAAATAATGAATAATGAATAATGAATAATGAATAATGAATAATGAATAATGAATAATGAATAATGAATAATGAATAATGAATAATGAATAATGAATAATAAATAATAAATAACAAATAACAAATAACAAATAACAAATAACAAATAACAAATAACAAATAACAAATAACAAATAACAAATAACAAATAACAAATAATAAATAATAAATAATAAATAATAAATAATAAATAATAAATAATAAATAATAAATAATAAATAATAAATAATAAATAATAAATAATAAATAATAAATAATAAATAATAAATAATAAATAATAAATAATAAATAATAAATAATAAATAATAAATAATAAATAATAAATAATAAATAATAAATAATAAATAATAAATAATAAATAATAAATAATAAATAATAAATAATAAATAATAAATAATAAATAATAAATAATAAATAATAAATAATAAATAATAAATAATAAATAATAAATAATAAATAATAAATAATAAATAATAAATAATAAATAATAAATAATAAATAATAAATAATAAATAATAAATAATAAATAATAAATAATAGATAATAAATAATAAATAATAAATAATAAATAATAAATAATAAATAATAAATAATAAATAATAAATAATAAATAATAAATAATAAATAATAAATAATAAATAATAAATAATAATAAGTAATAAATAACAAATAATAAATAAAAAAAAAAAAAAAAAAAAAAAAAAATAATTAACAATGCACTTGCAACTCCTCTGGTGTTGCGGGTGTCCATGGGTGGCGGCATAATCACCTACTATCAGGTGATGCGTCTGCTCGTTTGTTCCCTATCCCATAAAAAAAGACACAAGTGGTACCTCTCCTTGCATATGCGCGTAGGTCGACAGCGCGTCCGTTGAGCAGCAACGCGCGCATGCAGCCCACGAAGCCGTCCTTGCGGTCCAGCGCCGCGCCCAGCGCCACGCCCGTGCTCAGCTGCAGCGCGCGCACCGGCTCCTTGGCCGTGCGGATCTCGTTCTTCAGCGCTCCGTCCACCACCACGCGGGCTTCTTTCCTATACAGAGAAGCATATTGTGAATACTCAATAGCTCAATGAAATTCCAAATACTTGCGATATACAACATCAACCAAATACATCTTTAACATTTCTGTAGGTAACTGCACATTTGGTGTAATGACTAAACAATCAACTGCAGCATGGGCTGCAAGTTCGATCCCCGCAGATCCCAGAACAAACATTAACATGACGGACAGACAGTTTTCCCGGCGTCCTACACCTACTGTATCGATATCAGTACTCAAAATATAAAATAAAATCTCGATTCTACCGATCTGCAGATGGCAAAATTTAGACAAAGGAAGCTAAATCTCTGGACTATCATAAAAAAAATCGCCAACGAACTACTTAACGCCCTTTAATACAAGAAAACTTTCCAGTCCGTGACGGTATTATTAGGAATCGAAATCTAATTATTCCATTTTTATAGTCCTTTTCAGATTTCAAACTTAAAATGGCAATGCAGTATCAATCAATCATCGCTGGGAGCCAAACTAGGAAGGTTGATGATGTGTTTTTATTTATTTTTTAATTGCTACATTTTGACATCATTAATATGCTTACTATCATGAATACTTATTTGTTCTTATTTTATATGGTTTTATTGGGATGCCTTTATATCCCTTTCGGTTCGGACAGGTTTTTTTAAACATCGTGTACACTTTGAAAAGACTTTATTATGATAACTAGCTTCTGCCCGCGACTTCGCTCACATGAAGCTATATCAGGAGTGAAAATGGAAAAACCAACATTGATGATCTCTTCTTTGTATGGGCCTCTATACATCAGGGAGGTCAAGCTGTATCTCAGAATTCATTTAATTAATTGAGATAAGAAGTTCACCAGTTTTTAAGTTGGAGCATATACTTTCTAACAGTGAAAATAAAATTAAAATCTATTCAGTAGTTTTTGCTCCAACCCGTAACAAACAGACAAGAATTTTAAAAATCACATTTTCGGATTCGGAGACGTTAATATACCATAACCCACGTGTTTTTTTTTAAATATCTTCAATGTACAGACACAGCTTTATTACAATTATATAATAGTAAGAAGAAGAAGAAGAGAAGATATATATTACCTGTTCCGCTCGATGCTGACAGAGTGCCAATTGTTGTCGGCGAGTCTGTTACTAGTCTCCACAGATACGCCCAGCGGAGTGTCTCCCACTTGGAATTGGAATTGCAGTTGATCACCGCCGATGATGGACAGCTTTATATAATCTTGAGGACCCTAGAGGAAGACTGTTACTACAGAAGTGCACTAAGACCTGTTTTGACATTGGTGTTTCATTCAAAACTCTATCGTTTTATATAAATACCTTATTCCTTTACAAAATATTCGCTGACTCGACTTTCGACTTTGACTTTTTTGCATACCGTAAAGTAGCATGTACTTTTTACAATCTTATTTTTGTACCTACATGCAAAGGAAATTAATGATTCCTGATTTCTGACATTCGCAGAACGGTCATAAATCTTTTTAAAGACTTCATATTTAATTTGCATAAATTTAGAGTAATTACAAATAAAATTACGTTATAAGCTTTATTTCCATAAACTCAGCAAACAAGTCTCTTATTAAGATAGAAAACAAAAGCAACATTAGTTACTACCAAATCTTACCTTCGAGTGTAAAAGCACAGCATTTTCTTTAGTGGTCTTGAACTCGAAATAGATGTCGCCACTGTGTCCCAAGTCGAACATAGGTAGAGTGATCATAGCGTCAGATATACGGAATGTCACCGCATTGCTGAATAGATCTAATTGGAGACAAAGTACTTATTTACTACAACGTCGAGCAGTATAGTGGCCTAACTGGCTTAACTAGTCTTACATACAAAATTATGAAGAGAACAATTCAAAGTTTTTCAGTTTTCAAAGGCACTGTTATTGTGATAAAACGTTTCTTTGATTTTGGTTTGGAGGTGTGAATTGTTAATTAACGGAATCTTAAATTTTGAGATGCTGTTAAGGAGTAGCGTTTGGGTATTTGGCTATTTAGCTGAAATATTCTAAAAAAAATTACTACAATTTAAAGGAATAGAAATTAGAAGAAGATAAATGTTGCTTATTTAAACACGATATAAACCAATTGAGAAATTGTATACAAAAATCATACCATCTCCCTCGCACAACAGTGGTCCTAGCGTGTATCGGCCTTCCTTCTCATCCAGATGTGAGCCGGTGTCACCAAATCGCAGTTGTTTCACGGGTAAGAAATCTTTTTCCGTGATCTCACCACCGTCCACTTGGTATTCTGAATTGGAACAATAGGATATTACGTGAAACTAACGAATTATAATAATATACCTGGATTCGTATTGCCGGTTGTATTTTTTCAAATCTGTTATTGTATTTAAGAAGTGATTTTATATGTCTGTTCTGATTGGTGTGAAACAGCGCACATGCGCGAGCCGGGCGTGGCGCCGGCGCAGTAGTAACACAGTGGTACATACCGTCGGGCTTCATGTGCTCGGCGTCGCAGTTGCACCACTTGGTGGGGTCTGCGCAGGAGCCCAGCACGCCGCACTGGCACATGCGCGAGCCGGGCGTGGCGCCGGCCCAGTAGTAACACAGTGGTACATACCGTCGGGCTTCATGTGCTCGGCGTCGCAGTTGCACCACTTGGTGGGGTCTGCGCAGGAGCCCAGCACGCCGCACTGGCACATGCGCGAGCCGGGCGTGGCGCCGGCGCAGTAGTAACACAGTGGTACATACCGTCGGGCTTCATGTGCTCGGCGTCGCAGTTGCACCACTTGGTGGGGTCTGCGCAGGAGCCCAGCACGCCGCACTGGCACATGCGCGAGCCGGGCGTGGCGCCGGCGCAGTAGTAACACAGTGGTACATACCGTCGGGCTTCATGTGCTCGGCGTCGCAGTTGCACCACTTGGTGGGGTCTGCGCAGGAGCCCAGCACGCCGCACTGGCACATGCGCGAGCCGGGCGTGGCGCCGGCGCAGTAGTAACACAGTGGTACATACCGTCGGGCTTCATGTGCTCGGCGTCGCAGTTGCACCACTTGGTGGGGTCTGCGCAGGAGCCCAGCACGCCGCACTGGCACATGCGCGAGCCGGGCGTGGCGCCGGCGCAGTAGTAACACAGTGGTACATACCGTCGGGCTTCATGTGCTCGGCGTCGCAGTTGCACCACTTGGTGGGGTCTGCGCAGGAGCCCAGCACGCCGCACTGGCACATGCGCGAGCCGGGCGTGGCGCCGGCGCAGTAGTAACACAGTGGTACATACCGTCGGGCTTCATGTGCTCGGCGTCGCAGTTGCACCACTTGGTGGGGTCTGCGCAGGAGCCCAGCACGCCGCACTGGCACATGCGCGAGCCGGGCGTGGCGCCGGCGCAGTAGTAACACAGTGGTACATACCGTCGGGCTTCATGTGCTCGGCGTCGCAGTTGCACCACTTGGTGGGGTCTGCGCAGGAGCCCAGCACGCCGCACTGGCACATGCGCGAGCCGGGCGTGGCGCCGGCGCAGTAGTAACACAGTGGTACATACCGTCGGGCTTCATGTGCTCGGCGTCGCAGTTGCACCACTTGGTGGGGTCTGCGCAGGAGCCCAGCACGCCGCACTGGCACATGCGCGAGCCGGGCGTGGCGCCGGCGCAGTAGTAACACAGTGGTACATACCGTCGGGCTTCATGTGCTCGGCGTCGCAGTTGCACCACTTGGTGGGGTCTGCGCAGGAGCCCAGCACGCCGCACTGGCACATGCGCGAGCCGGGCGTGGCGCCGGCGCAGTAGTAACACAGTGGTACATACCGTCGGGCTTCATGTGCTCGGCGTCGCAGTTGCACCACTTGGTGGGGTCTGCGCAGGAGCCCAGCACGCCGCACTGGCACATGCGCGAGCCGGGCGTGGCGCCGGCGCAGTAGTAACACAGTGGTACATACCGTCGGGCTTCATGTGCTCGGCGTCGCAGTTGCACCACTTGGTGGGGTCTGCGCAGGAGCCCAGCACGCCGCACTGGCACATGCGCGAGCCGGGCGTGGCGCCGGCCCAGTAGTCCATGCGCTGTCCGGTCCGGGACACCCACCACGCAAACGGGTGGAATGACGACTCTTCGCCTGAGAACACAACATCATCATTAACACCACCGTTAACATCATTGTCGTCTTCACCGTCATCATTGTCATTGTCGTCATCCTTAGAAATGTTCTACATCATCATCAAGTCTACATCTTCGTTATCATCGTCGTCATCGTCATATTTACGTCAAAATCGCCGGCGTGGTCATCATTATCATCGCCGTCCTCATCGTTACCGTCGCGATCATCATCGCCTCTATTGACATCGTTATCAATAATATCGTCATCATCATTGTCATTGCACATCACAAACATCGTCACAGTTGTCGCCGCTATCATCATCATCGTCGTCATCACCATAATAGTCGTTATAATTATCATCATCACCACAGTTGAAGTCATGATCGTCATCATTGTTACCATCGTCATCAACGAAATCACCGTCATTGCCGTGATTATCATCATCATTGTCGACGTCAACATTGCTGCTATCATCGTTATCAACGTCATCACCGCGACTGTTGAGTGACATCGTCATTATTATTATTGTCCCATCATCATCCTCTCATCATCACCATCCATTATCTACACCGTCTTCATCATTACCGTTTTCGTCGCTATCATCATCATAATCACTGTCGTCGTCGTCATTATCATCAATAAATGTGATGTGTGGTGATGACAATGATAATATAGGTAGTATTTATAATCATTATCATCACCACAGTTGAAATCATCATCGTAATAGTCACCATCGTCATCATCGACATTGCCGTCACTGTTATAATGTTTATAAGCATCATTGTTGTCATCATTATCTCCGTCATCATCATAATTGTTCAACGTTCTCGTCGTTTTCGTAGCTATTATCATTATTGTCGTCGTCATCGTCATCCTAATAGTCGTTAATCATCATCACAGTTTTTATCTTCATCGTCATCATTCCGACTGGTATCATCATCGATAGCACTGTCATCTTTATAATGATCATCATTATTGTTGTCATCACTATATCCGTCGTCGACATCATCGTCACCAGCCTCTTCATTATCGAAATCGTCGTGCTCGTCGTTTTAAATATCTTCATCTCGTTGTCTGACGAGGGTGACAACGATGATGATCATATTTAAAACGATTGATTGATTATTGTATTGATGATTGACTGTTATAATAATTATCACCATTGTCGACGCTGTAGTCGCTGTCGTCACTTTATCATCACCATCACTGTTGTCAAAATTATCATCTTCTTCATCTACAGTATCAATATCACCGACATCAACATCATTTATCATCACACTGTCTAATGACACTACTCGACCTGGGAATCGCGCTGAATACCGAGAACGCTGTAAGTCATTAGCCAGCATCGAATATTTATACGCGATTATAACTTACTTGGCGAATTCAGGAGACGTGAGTGTCGGCACATATACTCGAGGTGCTGCATACAGTTTTCTGATCTGTTGAGCAGCGCTTCCAGCTGTTGTCGCGTCGCGTCGTAGATGATGTCTTGACGGAAGCTGCCGGGCTCTTGGTACCCGTCAACTACGGTATTTTGTGACGAAGAATGCTCCACCGCGGTTATGATGCGGCCATCCGCTGCACAGAACAAGCGCGTATTACGGTACGGTCAAAATAAATGGGCGCGTCTGAAGTAATAAGTTCCGAAAACAATACCACTACATAAATATGATTTTACCACAATATTTAGTAAATTGAGTACTTAATGGTCACGGAATATTAGGTTAGGTTAGCACTGTGACCACCAGAGAGATGAATGCCAGAGACGAATTTTACCTATTTATTTATTTATATATATTTTATTGTATTATTGAATTGTTTGAATTTTTCTCGTTTGATTTTCTCCTGTATCAAGTCAATAGTATGGTTACAAAAACACATTTTCAGATAAAGATTATTCTATTCTAAGGCGTATTGGATAATAGATAGATGTTCGTTAGTCTTTCACGCCAGAACGGCTGAACGGATCTGGATAAAATTTGGCACAGAAATTAATTATAGTCTGGAATAACACGTAAGCATAAATTAAGCGTAAATTTTATCCTGGTCGAACCCAATTCTCAAGTCCACTTGGACGTTGCGGGCATAAACTATTCTTTTTACAAAAAAACTTTTTTTTTTTTTTTTAAAGCTTACTAGCAATGCGGATCGCACATTACTAGTATTCTTGTTAACCCCTCGTGCTAAGCTAAATGCTTGTGTTACGAGTGGGTTCACGTCGGTAGTGCAATGGGTGGGGTTCGAACCGGCAACCACATGATCACAAGTCCGACGCCCTAGCCATTAGGCTACCGCCGCTTTGAAAGTATTGTAGCGACATCTACCGAAATAAATACATACGAAACCGACGAACAGGTCCTGAATCGCGCAAGTGAAGTTTGCAACGCAAATTGCATATATAGACAACCGCCCGATATCAACCGGAGGATCCTCCCTTTGGTTGGAGGGGCAACACACTTCATCCCTCCACAGTATACTTACAATAAAACTCGCAGGTGACAGGGAAGGCGGGGAGCGGTCCCGAGCCGTCCACGTCGATGTAAATATCAGCCGACCGCGACACTGCCTGCACGTTCTTGTACGCCTGACATGACAGCGGATGTACGGCTAAAACAAACAGCATTATAACTACCTCCTTCCGAATACTTTTGATATGTTTCTTAACTTTGAACTATACGAAACTAGAAAATGTATATTGAAATAAAACCACTTTTCGGAATCTATCGCGCTATATTATCTATACTCTATACTAATATATAAAGCTGAAGAGTTTGTTTGTTTGTTTGCTTGCTTGCTTGAACCCGCTAATCTCAGGAACTACTGGTCCGATATGAAAAAATCTTTCAGTGTTAGATTGCCCATTTATTGAGGAAGGCTAAGGCTATATATCATCACACTAAGACTAAGTAACTATTCCACGCGGAAGTCGCGGGCGGAAGCTACAGTCTATCCCAGTTAACTTGTCTGTTTTAGTAAACAAATATGGCGTCCTAATAACCAGAGACAGTTGATAGTGGTTAGATAGTGTTGGGAAATCATGAATGAATGACTAAATACTCTTAGCCAAGACTGAATGATTCTCACCTTGACGAGTAGGTACTGAATTGATCTTTTAATTTTAAATATGAAGTGAATGTGTGGATATGAATAAATAAAACGACAAACAGCGAAATGTTAATTTATTACTCGTATTCCTCTAAAATACACGAGTCAGAATCTGATGGCTCCGAAGAGTCATCAGATTCTGACACATGTATTATGAAACTCTGGGTCAGTGCATCTGCTGCAGTATCTATTATGTCATCGAGGTGCAACATTTTATACTCTTCCTTGATTACATGATTTATGCAATGCGGAAGGCGTAATACAATAACATTTTTACTGGCTGCCATTTCATTTGAACTTGAAATTACAGTTCAGTTGTTCATTCACATAAATCAAAATCATTCATTATTTTGTCACATTCCTAAAATTGTTATAAAGTCTAGAGTTTTGAAATGTCAAATTGTCATGATTATTTTATTCTGTGAAAATGAAATTACATAAAATTTCGTTTTCATTTAAAAATAATAGGCTTTTATAGTGATTTCGAAGCAGTTTTTGGTGTAATTTAGAGTGTATGTATTTAGTGTAAGTGTTAATAAAATCGTTTCCTACATCAAGTCCGTGATTAAAGAAAAACTTGTGATTTTCGCATCGGACAGGGTTTGTTTACCAAAAAAGACAAGTCCAAAAAAACGGACTGTAGTTAGTAATATAACGCGATGGAATCCGTAATTTCGTTTAATTTCAAACATTATAAAATGTCTTAGGACCTGAATTTCAGTCAGCTTTGTAAATTACCGTAACATCATAAATTACCTTTAATATACCATCGCGCCTGTATACCCCGAAGGGTTTTTTGTTCACTGGTATGTTTAGGTCCAATGTAATAGGGAGCGAGCCTGTTGCCATTAACCGAGCACAAATTCCAAACTCCAAGCTGCTACTGGTAATTTCATAGAAAAACACAATAAAACTTTGCTCGACCTGGGAATCGAACCCTGGACCTCTAGCGTAGCAGTCACGCCTCCGCAGGCGGCAGACAATACACGAGGACGTCCAGTACATACAAGGCGACTCACATGTGTGGCAGACGGCGCCGGCGTAGCCAGTGCCCTGGCAGTTGCACGAGAACTCGTCCGCAGTCTGCGTGCACGCGCCGCCGTGCTCGCACGGGTTGGGGTTGCATCTGATACATATACAACAAGGCGACTCACATGTGTGGCAGACGGCGCCGGCGTAGCCAGTGCCCTGGCAGTTGCACGAGAACTCGTCCGCAGTCTGCGTGCACGCGCCGCCGTGCTCGCACGGGTTGGGGTTGCATCTGATACATATACAACAAGGCGACTCACATGTGTGGCAGACGGCGCCGGCGTAGCCAGTGCCCTGGCAGTTGCACGAGAACTCGTCCGCAGTCTGCGTGCACGCGCCGCCGTGCTCGCACGGGTTGGGGTTGCATCTGATACATATACAACAAGGCGACTCACATGTGTGGCAGACGGCGCCGGCGTAGCCAGTGCCCTGGCAGTTGCACGAGAACTCGTCCGCAGTCTGCGTGCACGCGCCGCCGTGCTCGCACGGGTTGGGGTTGCATCTGATACATATACAACAAGGCGACTCACATGTGTGGCAGACGGCGCCGGCGTAGCCAGTGCCCTGGCAGTTGCACGAGAACTCGTCCGCAGTCTGCGTGCACGCGCCGCCGTGCTCGCACGGGTTGGGGTTGCATCTGATACATATACAACAAGGCGACTCACATGTGTGGCAGACGGCGCCGGCGTAGCCAGTGCCCTGGCAGTTGCACGAGAACTCGTCCGCAGTCTGCGTGCACGCGCCGCCGTGCTCGCACGGGTTGGGGTTGCATCTGATACATATACAACAAGGCGACTCACATGTGTGGCAGACGGCGCCGGCGTAGCCAGTGCCCTGGCAGTTGCACGAGAACTCGTCCGCAGTCTGCGTGCACGCGCCGCCGTGCTCGCACGGGTTGGGGTTGCATCTGATACATATACAACAAGGCGACTCACATGTGTGGCAGACGGCGCCGGCGTAGCCAGTGCCCTGGCAGTTGCACGAGAACTCGTCCGCAGTCTGCGTGCACGCGCCGCCGTGCTCGCACGGGTTGGGGTTGCATCTGATACATATACAACAAGGCGACTCACATGTGTGGCAGACGGCGCCGGCGTAGCCAGTGCCCTGGCAGTTGCACGAGAACTCGTCCGCAGTCTGCGTGCACGCGCCGCCGTGCTCGCACGGGTTGGGGTTGCATCTGATACATATACAACAAGGCGACTCACATGTGTGGCAGACGGCGCCGGCGTAGCCAGTGCCCTGGCAGTTGCACGAGAACTCGTCCGCAGTCTGCGTGCACGCGCCGCCGTGCTCGCACGGGTTGGGGTTGCATCTGATACATATACAACAAGGCGACTCACATGTGTGGCAGACGGCGCCGGCGTAGCCAGTGCCCTGGCAGTTGCACGAGAACTCGTCCGCAGTCTGCGTGCACGCGCCGCCGTGCTCGCACGGGTTGGGGTTGCATCTGATACATATACAACACACATCACTAACGCACATAGATATAATACTACTGGACTTGTAGAAAAGTATCGAATTCGAATCGTAATCGAATGAGCTTTTTTCTAATACGAATCTCATATATCTCTACTATTATAAAATTGTAAAAAAGCTGTGTCTGTACATTGAAGATATTAAAAAAAAACAAGTGGGTTAGGGTATATAAACGTCTCCGAATCCAAAAATGTGATTTTTAAAATTCTCGTCTGTTTGTTTTTTTGCCTGTTTGTTACGGATTGGCGCAAAAACTAATGATTAGATTTTAATTTTGTTATCACTGTTAGAAAGTATGTGCTCCAAATTAAAAACTGTTATACATCTTATCTCAAATAATTAAATGGAACCTGAGATACAGCTTGACCTCAAGAAGAGATCATCACTGTTGGTTTTAGAGCTTCACGTGAGCGAAGCCGCGGGCAGAGGCTAGAACATTGGGGTAGGCAGAGACTACACTTGCTACGATCCTGGCACACCACTTTCGCTTCATCTACGTTCATTAACCTCTTTCTCATACAAATTAATCTCGATTTCGATACGAATACGTTTTCGAGAAGGTCGAATGGACAAACGAGTAGAAATAAAATGTATGGAGATGACTTTAGTGCGCGCTCGATTTGTCGAAAGCTCATATCATTTGCATACATTGAGAATTATATTCTACTAGCTTCTGCCCTCGACTTCGTCCGCGTAGCGTGAGATATATATATCATCACGCTACGCGGACGAAGTCGCGGGCAGAAGCTAGTATTCTATAAACTAAGAAAACCCGTCCGACCCGTGAAGGCATTATTAGGTATCGCGATCCCGTTCTATTTATATAACCGTTAATTATATTTATATTATCGGCTAACTAGACTTTCTTTTAGTTTTTCTTCGTTATCAAGTTTTCCTATGACGTGATTCTTACTTATTACTAGCGAATCTTTCAGAATTATAATATGTACGTAGTTACGTACCTATCAATCATCTGGCAAGCGTCGAACACCACTTCGTTGGGGCAGCAGTACTCTTCTTTTTTCCAGTCTGTCGGTAAACGGTAGTTGCCGTCTACTGCGATCTTGCGCATACAGCCGATGAAGCCACGCGGAGGCGCTTTCCCACCTTTACACAAAGGACAATGGATTCAATAAAATATAAATAAATAATAAATATTCTGGGACATTTTTACACAGTACCATCCAGTCCCAAACTAAGCTACTACTACTATGGGTACTACCGTACTAGACAATGGATATTATACTTATATATACCTTTTTTTTTTGTAAATACATACTTATATTAAATAAGAATGCTTAGTCAACACCCCCAATATACACAGCTAAAATTGTTTCAGTGTGGTAAAGAGACAATCAGAAGATAAAAAGAGTTCAGTAAAAAGAAGGATGAACAAAGATTTTTTCGCTGACATGCCCGACCGGCGTTAACTCAGACCTCAAATAGTCACCATAATTAAAATTACATTACTTGTTCTTCTTTTTGGTTCGGCTGTATAATATAAAATTGTATAATGTATAATGCAAGTACCTATGATGTTTTAAACTTGTGCTTCGAACATAATTTGTGAAAGCTTGTAATTAGCAATGTAAAATTTAAGTATACAGTTACTCACATGATTTATTAGACTGTAAGCTTTCCTTAAATAAATAAATAAATAAAAATAAAAAATAAAATAAATAAAATAATTTCATCACCAACAGAGTAACAATGATAACATTAACATTTCATAATATAGCCAAGATTCAAAGAAAATCCATATGGTCAGGTCAGGTCAGGTCAGGTCAGGTCCAGAAATTCTTATTGCTTTACATGTTATTTTTTGGGTCTATAACATTTTCCGAATCAAATTTGACCTATAACTAGATTAACTTTTAGGAAGATTACAGTTATGTGGTACTTACCCGCAATATAATAAGTACTGCCAGTCATGAACCTCAGTTTCTTCGTGGTCTTCACCGGTCGGTAGTCCACGGCCAGCGTGAGGCTGTCAGTAGCCATCGTGAGCAGCAGCGAGTGCCAGCGTCCGTCGTTGAACTCCTCCGCGTAATTGTCCAGCTTGACCTTCGGGGAGCCAGGAGTTTCTAACTCAACCTTCACTCTTCCTTCTTCTATATATACCTGTGGATAATGGAGAGTAAAAAGTTGGCTATGGTAAACATAACCTGTGTGATATCTCTTGTGGCTGACATATTAACTTAGAAAGTAAAGCCTAATGCTACTCCATTTAAGATATCGTGAAGCCTTATGCTGTCACACTCTATTTGACTCAAAGAGATAGAGATCGCATGAAAGTAATGGTGTCCTTCAATAGAGTAGCGTTTGAATATTTCCTTTTTTTATGTTAAGTGTCTTGGGTCATAAATTGCTACGTAGAGATGGTAATGGTAAGTGTTGATTACCGCCCATGCAGCTGCAACCGTTTTTAAACTTTTACCGGAAAGTTTAAAGGTACCTAGAAGTTTATGTCAGTAAGTAGGTTTTTTATGGGATAGAGGGGGCAAACGTGCAGACTGATCACCTGATGGTATCAGCTATGGTATGGTAAGCGATAACCGCCGCCCATGGACACCGCCTTTCAAAAGAGTTTGGCCCTCCGGTATCCTGACTCACTCGGCGAAACACAACGTGTGAGTGTTGTTTCACGCCGGTTTTCTGTGAGGCCGTGGTAGAATCCGGTCGAGCCGGCCCATTCGTGCCAAACCATGGCTCTCTCAAGTCAAATATACTTTTTTAAGTTATGTAGGCATTAACACATAATTTCTAATAACTATGTACCTTGACATGTCCTTCGGTGTTAAACTTGTGGTATATGAGCAGGCCGTGCTGCTCATACGTCCTGAACTCCAGGGAGATGTTGAGCGTGTTGCCGCCTGAGTAACCGCGAAGCTTCGCGTACGAGCCCTCCTTCAGGAACGTGATGGGCACAACTGGTGGCTCCTGAAACAATCAGTGCGTTAAAGTAAGCCAACATAAAATTTCTTCTGCTTCTCACACGTATACTCTTGGCAAAGTAGTCGTGGTTGTGGGGGTTACAGTTTTACCGTTACCGAAACTTTCCGAAACCGTGTTTCTGATAAGGGCGGCGTAAATATATTATACTAGCTTCCACCCGCGACTTCTTCCGCGTGGAATAGTTACTTATAGTCTTAGCGTGATGATATATAGCCCATAGCCTTCCTCGATAAATGGGCTATCTAACATTGAAAGAATTTTGCAAATCGGACCAGTAGTTCCTGAGATTAGCGCGTTCAAGTAAACAAACAAACAAACAAACTCTTCAGCTTTATATATTAGTATATAGATTTATCTTTGACAATAATTCCTAAATGATCTAATATCCTGAACAATCGGATAATCCGAAACAATGTCATACTTATCCGTAACTGTAACTGAAACCGATATAATTTCATTCAGTCATATATTCATATCCATAATCCAGACCTAGCCTAAGCACGAAGAACTATCGAATTCGTTTCATAAACGAATGAGTTATTTTATGCTACAAATCTCATACAAACATATTTTCACATCTGTCTCCCATTGGGGTAGGCAGAGACTATATTTGCTACGATCCTGGCACACCACTTTCGCTTCATCTACGTTCATTATTCTCATTGTCAAACAAATTATTCTCGATTTCGATACGAATATGTTTTCGAAAGTGTTCGTGCTTGGGTTACTGAAATGTTATATTTTTAAAGTCTAACATCAACAACATATTTCTATTAATAATTTTCAGCATTTTTTTTTTTAAAAAAAAGCTTACTAGCAATGCGGGTCGCACATTACTAGTATTCTTGTTAACCCCTCGTGCTAAGCTAGATTGCTTGTGTTACGAGTGGGTTCACGTCGGTAGTGAAATGGGTGGGGTTCGAACCGGCAACCACATGATCGCAAGTCCGACGCACTAGCCATTATGCTACCGCCGCTTCAATTTTACTGTCCTTATAATAAGGACACATTTTTACGTTACCAAAAAGTTAACATCAATTGACAACAAAGATACTTAAAACTTACAGGACAAGCATAAAGTGTATTGACTTTCTGGAACTTGAAAGCCTCTCCGGACTCATAGCCTTGCTTCAGGTCCTGGATGACGTTGGTGGCGTTCAGGTACATGTTCTCTATACACCCGGTGAAGTTCTGGTTCACTACTAAGCCTTCTTGGAAGTTCGGCACCCCGCCTATGTAGAACTGGAACAATAGGTAAATTCTCAATACACGTGTGTCACAAAATAAGCAAGAAGTCCAAACAAACACACGGTGTTGAGCTATAAAAGTCTCTGTAATACGTACGTAAAACGTTTGATTTTTGACAAGCACAGAGATCAAACAATACATTACATAACACAACCGTTTTGTTTATATCCTCCTCCTTGAGTCGTTCTCCTCACTACTGAGGGTCGTGATCACTATGCAACAGTTTTGTGTGGATTATGTTACGCCATTTCGCTGTATCCTCTGCGGCATGGATGGCGTCGCTCACACTGGAGTCGCATGTCGAGCGAATTTGGTCGGACCAACGCATTGGGCTCCTTCCCCTTGGTCTTCTGTAGATCCATTTAAAAGTCTTCTGTAGAACACTATTGGATTTGTTTATATAGGCAGGTACATTTATTGTCTCTTGCTGTTTTTCATATTTTATTGAATTTAATTTCCAAATTTTGAATTGAAATTTTATTTGCTTCCAGCGTCAGTCACGAACACACGTCGTAATACAAATATACTCACAGCTCTATTCAGGTTGAGTCTGGAGAACTCTCCCTTGATGCGGTCCTGGACTATGACGCGATCTACTGAGAAGATGACGGAGCGTCGGTTGCGGGATATCACCACGTCGTGCCAGATGTTGTCGTCTAGCAGACTGCCCACGGACAGGGAAGAAGACGTGCCGGAACCTGAACAGAGAAATACATAACATTTTTCTCCCTCTAGTAAGAAAATGTACCCGCATCTCGCCTATATAGAGATAAAATCCTATGGACCTCATTGAGGGCATTAATGTTGCCACTTTGACGGCTCGCATACAACCACAAAAAAGTCAGATAATTGTGGTGGAGATACAGCAATGGTTCTACCTTTATGATCTTGTTAAAGTTTTCATACGACAAAAAGAATGGAAAAGAGTCATCAGAAGTGGTCATTTTCATCCCCCAGTTTATACAGTTCTTCACACTCTCCAAATAAAATGTTATGTCACAGGAACTAAATAATCGACGTACCTGCATCCATAAATAGAAAAAAGAAAAGAAATAATATCCAATACAATAAAATTAAATCCAGGATTAATTATTGAAATATTGTTTGTTTGTTTTATTTCAATATGTCTGATATTCGCGTAAGCTTCAGAAATCAATATCCAGGATTAACTTTAACACTTACCCAGATCAATATTGAGCACGAGTCTGTTATCTCTGAGCTGTAACGCCATGTAATCTCCTTGCGTTCCCCTGGAGTACATGAGGGCTCCTGATGCAGTACTGGTCTTGAAACGGAAGCGGATCACTTCGCGGGACGCCGATATTGGGTCACGAAGCAAGTCCATCTTGATGAGCGACGAGCCATTGAAGTAGAGGGTGTCGGCAACTAGTGGTAGAAGGAGATAATGATAGAGCGTATGTATACGAAGCGTTTTATTCCATAATTTCGAACAAAACGTATCATATCTTTTTAGATTACAAACAAGATTACGGACCACCAGATGGTTTATTTCATTACATGAAACTTAAAACATACCACCGAGAGTGTACAACAGAACACCTCTGGGAAACCCTTAGGGGAAACCAGCGTGATGTTATGATGAGTGACTGTGACCTTAATCTAAAATGGTGACCATGCTAATACATTGGTAAAAGTTTATTTAAACTTTAGTTTTTATCGTCCTTTTTTTAAGAATATCTGCGTCGAAGTTGAAACGATGCCCATTCTTTTATTGCAAACTCTAACGCCAACAATATTGAGAGCAATAAAATTCTTATATCCTTATTATTGTGGGAGAATAACACTCGAGGCACTTGTGATTAATTGCCAATGTCACGAATAATATTAATGTTGCAGAACATTAGACAAAAAATATGTTCAGGTGATGTTTTCAGAAAATAAACAGCTTGTATTATAAATCAAAGTAACTTTGTGTGTCTGTTTCTACTTCTAAACCGCTGAAGAGATTTCGATAAAATTTAGCATGGAGATAGATTGTATCCTGAACTAGGATCTAAGCTACCTTTGGTTAAAATAATAAATAGTCCTTCAAGCCCTCGAGTGAATTCACGTGCAGTAGCTAGTATTGAATAAATTTTGTCATTTTTCAGGTCTTTAATGACATTTAATGTGTATTAACTGATCAAATAAACATTCCTTCATTCATCCAAATTATTAAGACCTCCAAATAACAGTACATTGATACAGTAAACCAGTTTCAAAG
This sequence comes from Acronicta leporina, assembly GCA_947256265.1. Classification (NCBI taxonomy): domain Eukaryota; kingdom Metazoa; phylum Arthropoda; class Insecta; order Lepidoptera; family Noctuidae; genus Acronicta; species Acronicta leporina. The sequence continues at coordinate 15,491,314 of OX366520.1, read as the reverse complement.
AAGAGTCAGAATATCGGGCTAAATAGCTAGCATTTATCTAATCCTTGCAATAATGGACTTTACTACTCAGTACATACGTACCATAATCGCATCCATAGACTTCTACTCTCATCGAGATCTTGTCGCGCCATCGCATCGGGTTTATCCGAATGAACTGCGCTATAATTGGCACTTCGAATTCGTTCTTTTGCACTGTGTTGCCATCTTGGTTGCCTTCGAACATCTGTTGGAATATAGACTCTATTGATACGCTGATAAAATCTAATTTCATGTGAATATAATCGCTGTTAATACATCGGAGGCAGATATGATGTCTTGCTTGTGAATTGTAAACAATAGCTCTTGTTTACATGTCAATGCAGTAATTCCATTACCGCATAACACTTTACATCGGGGGTTCCAAGCAAATATTCACTTTTGCGTCATGGGTTAGCATTCTATCGTCCATCACAATCATCATCAGCCATACGCCGTCTTTTATGGGACATAGAACTCCAGTATTTACATAAAACCTTCTAAAAGTTACTAAGTTACTTTCACTAATAACGTTGGATCATACGACCGTCAGAATCCTCAGCGCAGAGAACTACAGAAGTAGACTGAAATATCGGACAACCATACTCCCCTATCTTCCCCAACCTACCTGCGTGTACCCATCCTCAGTGGTCACAGGTCGCCAGCTCTCACCATCATCGGAATACTGGAGCATATACTCAGTGACATACTCGTCGGTGGCGACGCGGCCGCGGGTGGCGATACCACGCATCTCCCGTCGCTTGTCCAGTTGAATGGTCAGGTGCTGGTAGTAAGAACTCTCGCGGGCCGTCCATGCTGTTGTCCCTTCACCGTTATTTGTTAGTTAGTGCTGCTGTTACAGTTAACACTGTGCTATGTGATTGTAGATTGCATTTCTCTGACATTATGTATGTTTAATCCGGTTAGCTAGTTGAATTTAATTAAGCACTAGCTGTTACCACCAACTTCGTTCGCGTGGTATTAAAAAAAAGAGTAGCCTAAGTTACTCCTTGTTACATCAGCTATATGCCAATGAAAGTCCCGTCAAAAACGGTCCAGCCATTTCAGAGATTAGCCGGAACAAACAGAAAGACAAACATTTAAAAAAATGATTTGATATATGTACCGTGCATACATCCAAGTGCACTTAGTAAATTTGATATTACAAACAGACACTCCTTTATTTATCTGTATAGATTTTTGGCATTGTGCCTATTATACATGGCTGGTACAAATTTGGAAGTTCCGGTTTGTCGTCTATATTATTATCTCTTATTATGGGACAACGACTGCTGGCTTTCCACAAGTGTTTCTTAAATTTTATGCAGCTTATACCTAGTTTATATTATCTAGCATAACATAGGTTCCTATATTCGCGAAAGTTGTCGAAGGGATTGAGTAACTATTTGCAGTTCAGTATAATTGACTTAGGGCCACTTGCACCAAATTCTGAAATATGTTTAAATTGAATTTAAACACAAAATGACCATAGAAAATTGTGTTTAAATACAATTTAAACACATTTAAGAAATTGGTGCAAGTGGCTCTTAGTCCACGTCCACAAAATTAATGCTCTAAATGCCAAGTCATCGGTAATGTCAGTAGGTGAATGTCAATGCACCATTGTTTACGCCAATGCGGCCTAGTTTTATATTACAGGTCCACAATGGACTTACAGACTGAACTGGAGCCATGCTGAAAGCGAGTAAGTTTTTTTTATAGCATAAGAGGGCAAACAAGCAGACTGATCGGCTGATGGTAAGCGATTACCGCCGCCCATGGACACCCGCAACAACAGGGGAGATGCAAGTGCGTTTGCCCGCCTTTTCAATGTTTATTGCTATTTGATCACTCAATAAAGCAAGATAATTCTCTATTCTATAAACTCACTCCTCTATGACGGCGACCCGATATAGTTTTGCCTTTCGTAGAGAGTTTGCAGGAAAGATAAACAAAAAGAAGGCGACATCTGCGGAAGCGAAATTTGGAAAAATCTTGTCGTTTAGTATACTAGTTTTGTTGGTATTATCGCATAAGTTTGAAGGACCGATAATAATAAAAGTAATTACTTCCTCTGCCTCGGTTCGATTCCCAGGTTGAGCAGTGTCGTTGGGTTTTTATTGTGAAATTACGAAAGCAACACGGCGATGTATTAACCGGGAACAAATTCTATACTCCAAGTTGGGAATTTTTGACCAATAGACTCGCCCCTATTTCATGGCACCTGTGTACCTTAGTACACCTCTGCCTAACTTCGGGGAATACAGGAGGGATGATATACTAAGTTATGTAATTACTTCTAAAGATTATTATCCGCTTATCTACAAAACCAGCATTTTGGAACTGTGCCTGAAATCCCGTTTTTATGCAATCTACAATCACATTTGTTTATAGGACGTTAGTTGAAATCGTTAGAGTTGGGTTACAGAAAAGTATTGTGAAAGTATCTCGTATGTACAAGTGATCTAAAATATCATGAACAAACGTATCAACTCACAAAATGTCTACACATTGGTCCCCTTATAACCATCCATCATTTCAATTTGTATAACCACCACACTTGGCAGAAATATTGGTGATTCTGGAGCTTTTAAGGCGGATCGTTCACCTGAGCCCGCCAAATTTCAATTTCAATTGGTTTTTCGCAATTTGTAGGTCTATAACACATTCTAGATTCCTAGCTGTAGTAATTGCGGCATTAGCTATACAATATTCACAACTGAGCATTAAAAACTTGAACGATCCGCCATAAGTAGATATATATTAAGCTTTTGCAAAAACCCGGATGGAGGGAAACTTGTTATCTTTATTAGTATACCAAGACCATATACATATATATAATATGTACCCTTTATTTTGATTTGTTAATACAGTGCTTTACTTGTACAGCTCTAATTAAAACTAAATAAAACATTCACTACTTGACAATTATAAATTCGATTCCTAATCTGGTATTTGGGTGTTATTATAAATCTCTGTAATAGTTTAAATCTATAGCTGTGGCTACTCCAAGTAATAAAATATAAATATAGAGAAGTTACTCTTGTGATTTTTCAGTATAGTATATAGTGTATACCTAGCTTAGTCTAATTATCCAAGAGTTCTTAGTTCTGAATCAAGGCCTGCTATAATAGAGGGCCACTAAAATACTAGGCACCCAATTAAACGAACTACATACTTGACCCAATAATTATCCTCATGACATATGACATACCAAACATTAAAGACGGTAAAGAGATAAAAAAAGCTTAACTAAAAACTACGGAAGGATGTCAACTAAAAGCTACGCCGAAACAACTAACGGTGTGAACTATAGAAACATTGCAAACCCATAGTACGACTAAACAAAATAAGAAGCGATTTACATGCAAACCTCTCAACCTGTTAGTCAAATTGTATTACTTCGGTTCATGTTTTTACCTTGACCTCGCCTCCAGCAGCTTTATACTGAACGTAATCGAGACCGTTCGAGCCATAGCTGATATGGTACTCTTGGACGAACTCCTGGGAGTGCGCGCGGCCCTGCGTGGCCACCCGCGTGATGTTCTTTACACTACCCAGGTCAATGACCAGCTGCTGGTCGAAGTCATTCTCCGACGCCGTCCATGCGTTCAAACCTTTTCGATGCGGGAAAATTGACTTTCTTTTATTTTTACTTGCTTTGCTCCATTAGTAAGTTACAATTGTTAGTGTGTCAAATGAGAATTTATTTTTATTTTAATAATTATTTATTTGCCTTTGCCATTTGTTAAATACTAACATCTAGGTATTATGACCCTAACCAATTATAACGTTTATATAATCCAAAGCAAATCAACACTTAAAATATAACACATACAAGAAATGATAAGAGGAACTAGAAACATTAAAACTTATCAAAGGTAATATCGCACTTAATTCGAGTTTATATTCAATCCTCTTGATCTAGAAGTGTTTCATTTGCTTCTCCATAAAATCAGCGCTGAAGGTGCAGTCTGGTTCATGCAAGGGCTTAGCATTCTGTACGACTTCATCAAACGTTAGAAAAGTGTAAAGCGACGGTACATAGCTTCCCTTATCTTCAAGATTTAAAGAAACAGCCACAGCATGTTTCTCATCCAACAATGTCTCCTCAAACACCCAAGCCTCCTTTGCAATATTTTTGATGTACAAGACTGTATCGGTTACCAGCTTCCCTACCGTCAACTTGCGTGTATTTATCGAAAAACTTATATCAACTAAGGGAACTGTTATTCCAAAGCCTATGTTCTTGACATAACTTTCTTTGAGACACCAAATGCGATAGAAACACGCAATCTGTTCCATTTCCGTGGGAAAACTTCGTATCATCGACCATTCGTGTGTCGAAAACTGGCGCGACATTAACCGAAAGAATTCAGGAATGTTTTTATTGGCTGGTGGTTCTATTTTCATGACATCAATACCAATATTTTGGTGCCTATTACCAGCTAGCACTACAAAATCTCCTTGATGAGACACATTAAAGGTTATTGGCGTGTCTCCTCCGTCCGCCAAGTAGGGCTTGCCCCTTTCGTCTCTACAAAATCTTACGTTTTCATAAGGAATACCCATATTCTCATTAACAAATTTTCTGAGCATCAGGCGTCCCACAAGGGATGATTTAGCATCATCCTGAAATACAAACTTTGCTATTCTTTGTTTCTCTTCTTGTTGGATATAGCTAGAAGCAGCCGTGATTTCATCTGTTGTAGGTATCCATTGAGCAGCATTGAAGGCCCATCTGACATTTGAACTTGCCATTTTGGTAGAAAAGTCTTTATTAATTTTTGTTACTGAGGTCCAAGTATACAGTCTTTTATATTGATAACGGACCTGCAGACGAATGAACCCTGTTACTTGCTGTTGTGTTGTTTTTTACAGGTCACAGGTTAAGAAGCTTAAACTATAATTCTAGCAACTCAATCGGAAACAACACAAAACATGCAAAAAAAATGGCATGACTGCATACCCAGATAAAAACAAAATGAAATGATCTCAATATTGGCATCCAAATACAACATTTATGGGTTCAGAACATCATTTTTTTTTCAAAATATTGACCAGAATAGAACTTATTTCACAAAAAAGTTTAAATATCCTATACTTGAATGTTTTGAACCCATACACATTATGAAGTGATAAAGAATGCTATTTTATTATTGTTGCTGTGACTTGTGAGGGTGACATAAATTATCTTTACTCACTTACTCTAAACAACTGTAATAAAATAGCATCAAGTGCGGCAAAGGCAAACATGGTATAGGGTTTTTTTTTAATCAAACATGCTAACATGGACTGACACTCAAAACTCCAGGTGCCCCACAGCACACCAAAAGCAATTTTATTTTTCAGTTTGTGTGTGGAAATACATAAGGTGTACCACACACATCTGATACAGATATTGAACTCCAAGTAAAAATGCTATATTACTGATCTGCTCTTAAAGTATTATCAAAGCAGGTAATAATACTGCTTCAAGTCAGGTTTTGTTGTTCAAAAAATATCACCAAAATGAATGTGCCAACTGCCAACTCACTTCAGTGTAGCATGCCTTAGACACTAAAATTTATTTCTGTAGTGCCATTAAAATAAATAATTAATTAATTAATTATTACAACATACATAATTCATGAGATTTAAAGAACAATGATAATATTAGGTCCCAATGTTTCACATTATTTACCCTGTAAAGCTTACAGCATCCATGATCAAGGGTCTACACTTGTGACTGAGGCTCACTGAGTCTCCTCACTCAGTAAACCACAGTAAATTTATATCAAGGCTCAATTAACCCTTGACTGATAATCTGAGTATATTGTGTATAATTTGTCAGTATGTTAACATGTTTACATTTTCTCCAAAATGAGTCAATTTTCAACTTAGGAAAATGTTTTAAATCAAAAAGATAGGCAAGTATAATATTCATGTACTACAAAATGCTAATACCAAATTCGGGCCTGTATGTTGTGAAAATATTGTACATATTAGTCAGATAATACAATTTCAAAATTATTTATATCCCGGGTTTATCTCTTAAACCTTGAGCATCTAAACATAAATGGAATTTTGGCATCATACAAGCGAGAAGATGTCATTTTTTGGTTGTTTGTTGCCTACTCACCATATAACTTTGCATTCTCTGGTCCCCTGTCTCTCAAGCTTGATGTAGCCGTCAACTTAGCGTTGGCAACGAGAGGCTCATTACATTCGTAGTCGTAGTAATATCTTACTGAGTCTAAAAACAAATAAGTACACAAATAATACGCTGTTGTGCTTTTTCAGGATGGAATTGAAGTGGCACTGTTTTTTTCAGGATCAGAGTGTCGACTTAGAGAGGATGATTGAATGAAAAAACAAAGTAAACAAGAGTATTGTAGGAAAACACGTTCTCTTGGAAACCATGTCAGATTTAGGCAAAGATCTATTATACTATCGCATTCGTGAATAGAAGCAATCTGTAAAATATGCGTTAAATTTTTAAATAAGTAATATGGGAGAATATATCAAAATGTTTTGTGAAATAATCGTTACACTAACCTGCATGAGATTCTCTTATGCTATAGCAAAGCAACACAAGGAAATAATATATGAAACCACTCATCATAATTTCATAGTTGTTTTAAAAATGCTTAGGTAGAAATATAAACGTAACGTATCAGTCAGAAAATCATAAAAACTGTTTGATCATTACGTTAGCGTTGTTACAATCATCAAGCCGGACAACACCCACCAAGTATGTTCTTGACGCAGTCGCTAAAGTCGCTTCTGTATTATAAATGTCAGTTACTTAAATTCGTAATTTTGATTGGTTAACTTTCTAGGGCTAAGACAGCACAACTAGTATCAACCAATTACAAAAAATATATATATGCCATACTAAAAAAATATCAGTTGGAGAACAAACTCGGGAATGTTGCGTTCAAAGTCAAACACCTTTTCTAAAACAGCATTGCATTTTATAAAAAAAAATAAATGTACTTATAACCTGTGATACATACCTTTATTCCTATTTACTTACTTATTATTTAATAAATTAATTAATTCCGAATAATATAAATTGATGATGATGATGATGAAATTTTATTGCATGTAGGTTTTTTAGGACTGAACCAATGATATTTTAACTTTATAATGTCATTGGACTGAACATTTCTTGCAGTCTTGCAGCAGTAAGATTAATAAAGTTATTTAAGTGAAGGAAAAAATCGACTTGCGGGCAGGATTTGAACCTGTTAGATACACGGTACACCAGGGTACACCAGACGCAATGACCAAAATGGAACATGCAAAAAAAAAACAAAAGATAGTAAGAATAATGGTAAATCGTTTTCGAACGCTCCTTTCATTGACACCATTTGATATAGTTACCAGCTCAAAAATAACCTTGCAAATTTTGGGTAGACGGTCTATAAAATTTAATACTGACGAGGTATCAAATCATTTTTTGCAAGTAATTTGAAAATATATCTTAAATTTATTAATTATATGTATAATATTTAAAAACACAAATGATTTTATAATGTATTTGGAATAATAACAGGACAACAAATAGGTGACAATTGCAACACTAAAAAAATCCAAAGAGGGATGCGACTGAAGGACATGTATCCATGGTCATGAATAAAGATTATTAAAAAAAAAAATCCAAAGAGGGATTGGGAATTGTGATTGTGATCGATTTTTCACAATTTTACTAAGAAAATACGCATAATTTGCGACAAGTTTGTAATAATTAAACTAACAAAACTAAATTCTTTTACCATCATACGATTACACAGCCCTGTTGAATAATTTGCGGCTATTGTATGGAGTGAAATCCCGTTACACTTTTTTTTCCTTGCCACGTTTTGTCGGCATATTTCGTTGTAAACAGGCATAAAAATGTGTAGTTTTGTCTGAAAATCCAAGTGAATATCAGGTAAAGGTTTCTATATGTCTGTAATGATTTCTGTAAATATTGTGTATGAATCACCTGCACCCATAAATAATGACATCAGACAAGTCCTATTGTGACTATCATTTGCATTTTTGCATTGGGCTTGAAAAAAATTTTTTATCTTCTGTATATGAATACTACTAAACTTACTAAGTTTAGTCATATACAGATTTGGATTTTACACTGAAATTAGCAGGTTTTAATCTCGATACCTACATGAAATCAGAGTCTGACAATACAAAACAATATTTTCAATTATTTAACCCATCAATGTCAATGCTTGTTTAAAAGATTCTTGAAGCCCTTATTAAAAACATATGCAGAATCTATTGTTTTGGTCTACAGGTGATGGTACAGCTGAATTAATGAGAGCAATCTAGTACTCCTTTTTGTGTACAATAAAGTTTCATAATATTTATCTACAGTATGTAATCAGTGTTTACATAAAAAACATAATAGTTTCTAATAAAAAATATTACATAATTTCAATTATTAATTACTTAATATCAACAGCAGCTATGTCAAGCATGTCAGATCGGAAGGCTGAGCTGGAGCGGAAGAAGGCAAAGCTACAAGCTCTCAGGGAAGAGAAAGATCGCCGCCGCAGGGAGAAGGAACAGAAAGATGCAGAAGAGGCCCTGGTATGAATAACAAATAACTTCATTATATTATGAGCTAAAACAAAATCATATGTTTTTGAATACATGATAGAACATTCTACACTACAGATCCTGGGTTCATTTACCAGCTCAAGCAAAATGTAATTGGGTTTTCGTATATAATTCTCAGTAGCAGCACAGAGGGATATGTGCTCAGTCCATGGCTTGCCCTCTATTACAAGTGAACTAAACATATCAACAATTTTTGGGTGTGCTTTAGTAGTTACACCACCACTTGAAGAAATACAGGCATGATTCCCCAATAAGATTTTGATTATATTACAGTTTATGGCTTATCCTATTCCAGCAACGCGCATCAGCGGCTTCCAGCATGGACAGCCGGAGGGACCTGGACGAAATGCTCTCTTCCCTTGGAGTGGCCCCTGTGAAAGATGTACTGTCTTCCCTCTCATCCATGACATCACTAACTCCGCCACAGACAGCATCCCCTGATGCGAGTCTTCCACACACTGACAAGTCCAGCCTACCTGCTCATGGGTAAGTTTATTCATCTAATTTGAACTAGTCAACCATGTCTACTGGAAGATATGAAGAGGAATCACACATATGAGTGATACATTGACTATTGTGAACTGGTTAATGGCAGAAAACTGAATTTGCTTAATAAAAATATAAAGAGTCCATCAATTCTCATGAACAGTTCAAGTGGACAAATTAATCTGTCTGCCTATTTGTTTTTATTTTCATATCAAAGTCTTAGTAGACATGAAGTTTCAGACACCACATATTCGATGTGGTGTCTGAACACCTAAACTCTTCATCCTTTAAGTTACCTACGTCTTCTTAGAGCAAAACAGTAAATAAACAATTGAAATGCCATTCACCTTCACCCTTCAACAATAGGCAGGATGGCAATAAACATGATAATGGGATATACAATAATATCAATGGCTTAAACACATGTCACAAAAGTATGTATTATAGTATATGTAAAATTTTCGCATTTACGACCAGTGGTCCGAAGAAAGCGCCCGCCTTGCAAGTGGTATCAGTGCAGTCTACAGACATTCCACCTAAAGAGAACGTGACTTATGCAAAACAGACACAGACCACAACATCGGGCGTCACTGAACTGCGCGATGGTAAGCTTTACGTGTAGTTTACTTGCTCACATTTTGCTAATTTTTTTTTTCTATTTTTGAGTTGACTTTCTTTTGAGTTTTAAGTACTACAATGAAAATGTTTTAATCCTAGCAGTATATGTATTATGTGTGTATGTTTGTTTTTATATAAAAAAGGGTTTATTTTTTATAGTCAACAGTTCACATAATGTGAAAGGTGGATTGGTGACCACAGAGATTTAAATAAAAAAAAGTATTTATAAATTTTTAACGTAATATAAGGGCAAACTCATGTTAATAACATAGATTCTATTCATTATATTTACTTCACAAGTAAATAGTGGGTTTTGGATTTGTTTCTGTGTGTACTGACATAATTATAATTATAAAAGTGTGTTCAATAACATAATTTTGAGAGTTTGCATACCCATTTAAAAAATATAATTTGTTTATAATAACTGTGATGTCTGGGTGTTGGTTTAACTATACCTTGTCATTTGCAAATACTAAATTTCTTTTTATCTGAATATTTTAAATATACTATGTGTCCTTATATTCTGATTCTTTAATTAAATCACTTTAAAATCTAATTTAGATCTTAATTTAAAAAAAGAAAATGTAATGTCAATAACTATTTTAATCTAACATGAGTTTTGGATGGTGTGTTTGCAAATGAGAAAAACCCCCCGTATAACCAATGACATCTGTAGTTTTTGAAACAGTATTTACTTTTCACTCATCTGTTTTAATTTGGCCTTCGATATGCTGTCTGAGTTTAGTATAAGATTTTAGAGGGAAATAACTTACACACTGCAGAAAAAACCATGCCTGTTTATTTAAAGCCTACTTCAATGTATATTGAAGCTAATCATGGCGAGATATTTTTAATTTCTGGTCTCTTCTTCTTAATCTTGTTAAATTGATAATTCTTGCTCATTATTACTGACGCAACTTGTGTTTATATTGCTGGGAGAACAAAATGTGATATTTTATACAAATCAATAGATATTTGTCTAGTTTACTGTTTTTACTTTACTTTAATAATTAATTGTTCAAACTAATATTTATTAAATAAACTGCTAATTGTATTGTATTATGTAAGAAAGTAAAATAAATAATTATGAATTATGTAACTAATACATAAATTCAGGCAGCATTTATTAGCGATATTTTTATTTATTTTCTCAGCTTCACATTGTGTCGTCTGTTTAACATTACTCTTCTAGTTAAATAATTATATAAATTAAAAGTAAATACTGTATGAGAATTGTGGTGCAATGTTTGTGTTTGTGCTACCATAAAAAAAGGCTGCTCTTCCAATGCATCACCGCTTGCAGGATACATGGAGGACTGGTGGCGGCCGCGCAAAGGTAATTTGTACCTTAATAACATTATTTTACAGTATGTATTTGTTTAGTCCACGAATATGCACTATGCTTCCTTGGTATTTAGATCACTTATGTTTTATTGTAGCTTTATTAAAACTGTTATTGTGAGTTATTCCTATGACAACAATTTCCCTGGTCCTGAGAAATCTGACAGAAAGGATATCAATTGTTTTCTGTCGATGCATGCTTTTTTGGGTTTATTTAAATAGCTTTTCCTATCAGTCTTTCAACAAAAAATTCTTCACGAACACTTTTGTAGTTTTCTTAGATCTTTTAATTTTTTTTAATTCACGTTAACGTAAACATGTCATTGTGTCATATTCGTGGACATTGTGATCATAATTAGCCATTATGTGGCATAAATATACAGTGCATGCACTTGTTTACGTGAAATGGAACAAAACAGATTTGTCCCAATATATTATTTGTCCCATTCTCTAAACAAACAACGTGATTTTATAAATTTAAAATTTATAAAAAGTAATTTAGAAAGTAGCATACTTACTTTATTTTAAAATATTTATTTCTATTTTCCGCTTTTTACTTTTAAATGGATTAAATGGTGCTATAAAAATCTAAAATAAGTTTTGTTCCATTTGAACATATAACTAATACATTTTTGAGTTTGAAATAATTTGAGAGCGTAGCCAGATGTAACAATAATAAACTCTTATGTCATGGGAATAGAGTTGTTTTTAAATGTGTCTAAAATCCTGGCTACGCGTATTTAAATGTGGGTTTGATCAAGTTTGTCTGAGCATGTATGAATGTATGCTGCCTTCAAACTAACGTCACAGTGAGATGCACTCTACTTAACACTGACCGATAGATTTGACGCTAGTTTGAACTACCAGGGGCTGTTATGACGTGTTATCGCCATAATTTTTTGTTTGTGAGAATGGGATGGCGCTATTTAATCTGTAGAGCGGCATCCCTCTCTTTCAATCGGAAAATGATGGCTATAACAAGTCATGATACGGCCTCAGGCCGTGGACTCGATAATAGAACTTTTGAAAAGACTTGATGTTTTTTAATAAAAACATATTCGCATCAAGTGCGTCCATTTTGTCTTTGAAGTTTACATGGGGTATTTGCACAAAGATTTATCTTTATTTGGTCAAGGAAAAATCAACTGTATGTATCGTGTACCTAAGTTTATTTTCTTTTGGCTGAGTAATTGTAATGGCATGGCATATTTCTGCAAACACTTGTCGTGTTTGCAGAAATATGCCATGTTCAATACCAGCATTATACAGTAGACTGTATTTGTCGTATCATCTAGGCCACGGTCTCATAGGGCTTGCATGTGCTCATCACAAACTAAGTGGACTAATATCAATTCATTGTGAATACCATCCATACCATTTGTCGAAGAATCATTTACATATTATTTATGTAAATATGAATAATATATTAAAACAAAAATATTCACGGTTCTTATATAAATAGTATTGTAAAGATATATATATATATATATATTATTATCACTGAATTATAACTGACAGAATATTTTTATTTTTTGTCCTTTTCTAGCACACGCAACCGACTACTACGGTAAGTCATTATTCCGCCAGGACGCTTTCTGTCGTTTACTCCTAACACTATCTCTCTCTATCATGTCGGTTAACACGGTGTCGGTTGTATATTAGTCCTCATCTCGGTCTAGATTTGTATATACTTTAGTCTAGGTTATCCTTACTATCACGCTTCTAGTTATTTCCTACTAACAAAATTAGGTGCGGTACTCAGATTACTTGATAAATACATTCAGTTTAGCCAAACATCTAGACCATTTAATCCATTTCATTTTATCAAGAAATCTGTAACGTTTAGACTTAGAGGGGGGTATGAGTGTTACTGCTCAACTAAAACATCATCATTTTACGCACGTTTAAGAGTTTACACGGAATTGTGGCCTTCCAGAGTTCTCCACTAGGTCCCTTACAGGAGACCTACATTACGGCCGCAAAAGTATACATAATATAATATGTGTATAACGATTATGGTGGTATTATGGGGTTGCCGTATCATTTCACGCTGTTTTACCCTTCGAGTCGACTAACATACACTGCACATGTCCTAACACACGGACGCGTGTTGCGCCACCACGCGCGTTGCTGCAACAGAACACACGCAACGCCGCGCTGCGCCGTGATGGCGCAACACACAACGGTCATGCTGTAAAAATATAAGCACTAGCTATTTCTATGTATAGTTTGAAATTTTTATATATTTATATTATGGTCGAAAGATACTGACATTGTTTTTTTGTTTTTTCCTCCCTTTTCAAGATGAGTACAATCTAAACCCGGGTTTAGAGTGGGAGGACGAATTCACAGGTAGGTTTCAATTCCGAATCATACAAACAATCATTTTTAACTAAATATTGCCCTTCGTAGAGCCTGTGCCTATCACCTAGCATGGTTTGTTGTCTATCTATTTCTATGTAACGCTATTTATGATAAAGCTAACAACAACATAACGTAGTATTTAATATATGTGTATGTGGTTTTAATACAGGATCCTTCATTTCTAATTTAGTTGACGGTCGGTCAGTTAAACGAGCAAATAAATATCTGGACCCTCAGAAAAAAAAATCATTTAAAAACTTTTTCGTCAATCTACGACAAAAAATACGTTTACTGCTGACAGTCAGCCGTAAATAACCCACAAATATCTCCCTGTATTTCATTACATACATTCCAAATCAGTTCTTCATTATATAAATAGTACATAGAAATCCATTATGCATGTGACAGAAATACATGTGTGTATAAGTATGCATGACTAATGACGTCATCCATATGTCGTTTAGACAAATATTATTTTTATTTATTTTTTATTATGATGAAACATGTACCTCTCTTGTGGAGAGCTCGGGAAGTTAATTTGCATTTTTTTAATATACCAAAGCTTTTCTGTCACCATATATGTTTAACGCTTTTAGGAATTTGTGTGTTTTAGTTGCACATTTAGAGGAAATAAGTAGAATGAAAATCGTTCATTATTAAGGATTTTTTTTGCTTGTATATGTTTGAAAAATATTAAAATACTTTCAGTTTCTCCTGAAATTAGAATGCCTGTAGATTATTTAAATTTGATTCAACTATTAATTTACTTGTATTAAAAAAAATACATGATTATATAAAAGCTTGTATTTTACTGCTATCTAAAAATAAAGGCTTGAACTATCTACTTAGCATCTAATATTTTCTCAAGCAAGCTGATCCTCAGTAAATTTTTCTAGATCCGAAATCACACATCATTTTCATTTCATCTTCATATTTTTGAGAAACTGAAAGCTTTTGAGAATATAGTTACAGTAATGCTTTTTTATGTCTTATGCTGCAAATAGAAGGTACTATATTCAACGTGATATGAAAACATGGTACTTTAGGGTCAATGCCCATTGACGGCACGGCACGACATGACATTTTTAGGCGACGAATGAAAATACAACTTAAAGTTATGGAAATAAAGTTGAAATGTCAATGTTAACAAAAGTACAAAAGCACTATCGCGATATGCTTAACAACTTGCTTTCAACTTTATTTCCGTACTATTAAGTTACATTTTCTTTCGTCGCTTAAAAATGTCTTGACATTCCGTGCTGCCAATGGGCGCTGGGCCTTAATGTATGCATGGAATAATATAGGTAACTAATGTAGATTCGCTAAAAGAAGAGTCACCTTATACATCAAGCATGCATTCAGAGTGCGTTTTGTTAGATTTTTTCATTTTTCTTGCAGTTTTATTTTTTTAGTTTCTTCATGGTTGTAGGATTAATTTAGGTCTCAACTTTTCAAATCAATTTTAGACTTTATGACTTCTTGAGGAGTAGAAATAAGAAAAAAGCTCCTAAGACTATGGTGATTTAGTTGAGAATAATTGAGATGGAAGCCACAACGCTAATTTCCATATCTCTACTTAAGCATTCCTAGCTATTTACAAATACTACTAGTTTGCTCTAGTAAAATACTGTAACTGTAGTCTCATATCATTGCTTTAGGGTTGAATAACTTGTGACATTCGCTTGCTAAAGAAAAAAACAAGCTAAGTCATAAGGCCGTGTGATCATTTAACACGTAGTACTGGCGCTTATAATAGCTAATAATCATAAACAGATACAAATAACATCATTTACTTACAATATTGTTCGTCTAAGTAACAATATACATACTTAGTAATAAAATGAATGGATATTTTAGGATGAATATTTTGTTTTTCTCACAAACGTGTGTTTTTTACCAAAAGTAATATATTGAGGTTCACTTCAGAACTTTTTAGAATTTTAAAAACTTATGTATGTGTAGTTAATACGTTGCTTTGATTTTGATAAAAAATAAATAAAAAGATACTTTAAAAAAAAATTATACCCAATTGTGCATTATTACAAAAGCTTGCAACTTTTATAAGTGGTTGCCATTGTATTCTTAGATATTCATCCTATAATTCTATTTATCATAATGCTATAGTCATCAATTTACAATGCCTTAACTGTAAGCACCTTTTGTGATAGTTAAAAAAATTTAACCTTACTGACTACCGTTCTAATAGATAATGATTGATATTAGCTTGCAAACATCAGTAATAAATGAACTTTCGAAGAGTATCCTGGAGATGTAATCCGTGTTGATAAATTCAAAAAGTTGCTTACCTTTTTGGCGAAAACTTTTCTAGTAAAACATACATACATTGACACTCAGTAGTTAGGACTAGCTACACAAGTAAAGCAGTAGTTACCTATCTTCATAACACATTACATTTCAAATTTCATGAAGTTATATGCTATAATCACTACTAGAAGGCCTCACCTTGGAGAATTCATATTATTCTTGAATTCAAAAGTTACACAATGCTTCCAAGTAAGTAAATATTTGCACTGGTCTTAAAACTTGAAATAACTTCATGAAATTTTGATCTTAACAAAAAGTACGGCCGATTTATAACCAACGCTCTACTAAGCGCGTTGTCGTATGTATATTAATAAACTTTTAAAATATGAATTAGAAGTTATGATACTTCTTCGTGCACACTTCAGCTAAATAAAAAAAAAATCGTTTCCGAGAATCATAAATATACTTTTAAATATATCAACTTTAGCTATAAATGTTGAAATTGACAAGCAAAACGAGCCTGACTTGTGCTCTAAATAGCTGTTGGTGACATCAGCCCCCGAAATTCTCTGTCCATATCTATCATTCAAAATCCATAATACTTTTTCTAGGTGTGCCCAAAGTCTCACTTCGAGATTATGAGACACTCTTTTAAAAGTTTCGGCTAAACACAATAAATAGACAACTGTAACGTTTCATCTTTTGTTACTTAAAGCACTTAATATCCAACAACTATACTTTTTCAACCACAAGTAAGTCATGAAGTATCAAACTCGACTCTTAATAATGAAGGACCAAAATAAATCGGCCGTAACCGCACGTACACACACCCCCCCGGCAAGGGCCATTCTTATTCACCGTCCAGTGCTTACATTCGACGGCGACGGCGCTCGGCAAGGCGACGAGGAGGAAGCGGCATTCCATGGCAAGCTCCCCCCCGGCATTCTGCCGCACGGCCTGCCCACCGTCAAGGAGGTGCAGCCCGCCGTCACTGTCGCGCCACAGGAGAAGAAGGAAGAGGAGAAAGAGAAGAAAGGTTTGTAGTTTTTAATATTCTTTCTGATTCAAGTTGACTTTTCACAGGTGTCACAGAAGCCGATCGCTCAGCCGCTACGCTATACCTGTCGTAGTGACAGTCTATCTTAAACAGAGCCAATGTATGCAGGCTCCTTCATCTTCTACCTCTTTTGACTTCCTGCAATTCAAGTTTATGGAGTAAATACCCATTTAAAACAAAAAATATCCTTCTCCTCCTTGAGTCGTTCTCCTCACTACTGAGGGTCGTGATCTCTATGAAAAAGTTTGGTATTGACTATTACGCCATTTCGCTCTATCCTCTGTGGCATGGATAGCGTCGCTCACATTGGAGTGGCAAGTCGAGTGAATTTAGTCGGACCAACGCATTGGGCGCTTTCCCCTTGGTCTTAGAGACTACACTACTTACTGAAATATGAATGGGTAAAAAGTGAATCGATATTCGATGTCCCGATAAGCAATGATGATCTGTGAAGATGGCTTAAGTTATTTCTCCGTCACACAGGCTTCTCACTGTTGTAAGTCATTATATGTTACACAGTTCGCGAGCTGAGTGCGGATGAGAAGCAGACGATCATGCTGTCTTCGGAGTTCCAGCGCTTCATGTCGAAAGCGGGTCGGGTCATCGAGCGCGCGCTCGCCGAGTCCGTCGACATCTACACCGACTACACCGGCGGCGGAGACAACGAGAACGCACTGTGAGTCTCCATACGCTTTAATAACATAATGCCAATAGTCTAAAAAGATATCCACCGTTGTTCGCATTATCGGAACAGAATACAAAACTGTAACTTTGACCCTACTCTATAAATGCTCGTCCGGCGCACCCTGTATCGTTTTACACATTCTAATACAATAGAAGAGGATCACAAAAAGGACGGAGCTGTTGTACAATTTAGGTAATTTTTAGTCTACATTATAATGAGGGGTAGGTATTGAGGTAAGTATAGGAACGTTCCTGAGATTATGATAACGGTTTCGTGGCTCTATTACGCAATGTTTTAGGAAGACGATGAGTGTGATTCGTTTGAATTTAAACCTTATGTCAGTATGTATAGCTGTGATTCAGCGTTAACGAGAGACAGTAAGTGTGTTGGTATCGATACCGACCAGTACATGTATGGTACAATGGGTTATAGCTGTTACCTGACCCACCCTAAAAATGGACGAATTTAAACCCTCTGCTTTTTTATATCTTATATTTTATATCTTTTAAAGTATTCTTATCCGAGGAAAAAATAATAATACACTCATAAATGCAGCAAAAACTGCAATAAGCGTTCATTTACTCTATTTTATTAAAATAACAAACTAAAAATACTTACCACTTGTTATTAAATGGCAACACTAGACAAATAAAAGTCCGAAAGTAAATAAAATTGAGTTTTTATTTTAAGTTGTTTTTTTACCTGGCTTTAACTGATTAATATGATAATTTGTAAAAACTTAGATAATTATAGGAAATTGTTTCGTATAATATTTGACATTTATAGACGCTCGAATTCATATCAACTAAGATTTTGCCATTGTTCTTTGCGTATCTGTATTATAATTGAATTCGTTTATCGAGTAGCGCTAGTCTGATAAACTCATACAAATTGAATAATCAAATCAAATCAATCAAATTTTTTTTATTTCAAATAAGCTTTTACAAGCGTTTATGAAACGTTATGATTCTAGTTGCACAGTTCCAAAAGGTTGATCCTATGGAGAAGAATCCGGCAGGAAACTCCATGGACATAATCTTACATATAATAAGAATGTAAGTGAGCCGTGTCTGTACATTGCTTATATTTACAAAAAAACTAATTTGGGGGACTCAGAATCAGTAACACAATCCATTTCTATTATTTTTGGAACTTTTGTCTGTCTGTTTGTCTGTCGGTTTGTCTGTATGTTTGACCGCGCATCAAATGAAAACTACCGAAGAGATTTGGTGGAAGTGGACAGGAATTCATAGCCTTTTTCTTGGATTAACATTTAGGCTATATTTTATTAAAATCGGTTCACTCTATCAAAAGTTATTAACATTTTAACGATTGAAAACGTAGAATTTGAACAATAACCGTTGAAGCAAATTTCCTTTTAAAGTATTTCCGTACTAGACTAGCACGGGTCAATCATTATAACAGAATCAAGAAATAAAATTAAAAAATACACTCACAGGTACTAAATAAGATAAAACAAGAAAATAAAACAAAGAAATCAGAAACCATTATTGTGAACGGGAATTGATTATTAGTACAGTTATTCTGACTCTACTTCTACAGGGCATCACGGGACATACATAGGACTTATCCAGCGAGCACCAGCCGGTGTAAAAACTAAATATTTGAGTAGGGTAAAGAAGTAAACAAAGAATGACAACTCTTTCTCTAGATGACTAACACGAAATCGTTATTACCTCAATGAAATTTGATTCCATAACAGGTGTCATTTTGAGTTGACAATTTTGACAATTATTCTTTTCTTCTTTATAGCATCCAGCTTTAAAGTAACTGATTTTATAACGTGAAACCTCCATAGTGTAGATTCTAAAGTTTCCATCTAATGAAATCATAAAATAATATACCACGTATCAGCCTATGTATAATAAATAAAAAAATGGGTCTTTTAATAATAATAATAATTGCAACGTGCGTTAATCTTTACTGATGCCGAAACAGTTATTTGAGATTTTTTTCTATGTAGTTATGTCTGTTTTTAATTGCGAACATTTAAAAAAAATTAAGTAATGTAAATTAAGTCAATGGCGCTAAGTGTATTAACAATATGGAAAACCAGAATCCTTTTTTCTATGAGATTTTTCGAGGTAGTTAGTTGAAACTTGAGAGGACAACGTTTCTCAGGTCAGCTAGTAAGGAATAAGTTACAATCTTCACTGGTACAATATTGTGATAACAAGATGTGTGAACGTTGGAGGATGTCCAAGTTTGACTGAAGTCGACAATATTAAATGAGGATTCACATTATTTGTAATAACCCTTAATGTTACAAGCAGAGGGTTGAAATTGGTCCGTTTTTAGGGTGGGTCAGGTAACAGCTAAAAAGGCTTTGTCAAACAGACAACGAACCGAAAAGTGGCGAAGCGTTTTTATTTTGTATTGTATGGTATCGTTTGAATCTAGTCACATAGAAACGCGAAAGCGAACTGATACGTGCCGATACCGTGACGAACCGAAAGGCGTGGGACGCCATGACAAACCAAAGGTGAGCGCGCGAAGCGAGGCGTGAGATAGAGAAAGTTGTATTAGATGGCTTTGTATCATAATCAACCCATTATATGTCCCACTGCTGGGCACGGGTCTCCTCTCACAATGAGAAGGATTAGGCTATAGTTCACCACGCTAGCCTAATGTGGGTTGGCAGACTTCACACGCCGTCAAGAAAATCTCTCAGGCATGCAGGTTTCCTCACGATGTTTTCCTTCACCGATGGCTTTGTATACACGTCAAATAGAGAGCGAATGCGTGACGCGAAGCGAGAGCGACGCGCGACGGTTGTGTTTATTTACAAAAAATTCAAACTACTCCGACACCGGAAAATTTATAGAATGTTTCAAAAGCAGTATATTATCGTCTTCAGAATCCGTTTCACTCCACATTATATCCGTGTTCTTGACACGAGTGGTGGCGTCCCAGAACGGTCTCCACTTCGGTTCGCATTCGTCACGTTTTGGGTTCGGTTCGGTAGCAATGTGTAAGTATGTTGGTTGCGCAGCGACGACAAGTGCGACGCGCGGCTGTCGCTGGTGCGCACGTTCCAGGACGAGCGCTGGTCGCGCGGGCGCTGCGTGACGTGCGCGGACTGGTCGGCCGCGCACCCCGAGCTGCTGCTGGCCTCGTACCACAACAGCGACGACGCGCCGCACGACCCCGACGGCGTCTGCCTCGTCTGGAACACCAAGTTCAAGAAGACCACGCCCGAGGACATCTTCCACTGCCAGTCGCCCGTCATGAGCGCCACCTTCGCCAGGTTACCTTTTGTATTCACACACAACCTCACAACATACAACTCTCTCTGAAACAACATAACATACCATCACGCTTGTTTTCCCCGAAGAGTTAGGCAGAGCCGTACTAATGTACACCCACAGTTCGCCAGTATGTAATAAGACGCCGGTCCCATGTAATAGGGGGCGAGCCTATTGCCATTATCGGGCACAAATTCCAAACTCTGAGCTGTTACTGGGAATTTCATAAAAAAAACCCAATAACACTTTTGCTCGACCTGGGAATCGAACCCAGTACCTCAAGCGTAGCAGTCGCGCTCAGGACCACTAGGCTAATGAGGCAGTTCCTGAAATCAGTTATAATTTTTTTTATTGAAGATATCAATTGCATAGATTATCGCCACAAAAAATAACAAGACCGGCGCATCGATACCTTCATATATATTTGTTACTTGTTCTGACAGAAAATCGAGATATTGTAGCATTGTGTTCATGGCACATCATACTCAAATATCTCTGTATTTCCAGAACGTTTTTTATAAACATCCATACTTATTATTACTTATTAGTACGAAGAACTATCGAATTCGTATCGTAAACGTATCGTTTTTTTTTGTTCTACAAATCTCATACTTACATACATATTTCCACGCCTGTCGCCCAATTAGGGTAGGAAACTAGATAGGCTACTATAGATTTCCACTTGCTACAATCCTGACACACCACATTCGCTTCATCTTCGTTCATTAACCGCCTTCTTATATAAATTATTCTCGATTTCGATATGAACAGTTTTCGGACTCCGTTTTGTCTCAAAAAATGCTTTGAACTCGTGTTGTAATATGATGCCACAGGCAACAGTCTTAAATAGAACACAGTGTAAATAATGTTTTGTTTTCAAAGGTTCCATCCTAACCTGATCTTGGGTGGCACATACTCCGGACAGATAGTGCTGTGGGACAACCGCGTGCAGAAGAGGACACCCATACAACGCACACCACTGTCTTCACTCGCACATACTGTACGTTATGTTTAATTTAATTTAAAAAAAAAAACCGTACTCCATCCCAACATCCAACCATACCTATTATGTAATCACTAAAAATACAATTTTATAATTTATGTTGTGGAGAGAAAAGAAAGAAAGATACTATTTGGTTTAATAGTATTTTTATGAGACAACTGCCATCACATGTCCACACAGTCTGGGCAATACAAATATCTTGAGTACTGGTTGACAGGATTTTTAGGCTTGTGACCACCATTTACCACTATGATGGTCATTGTCATAGATGTTTCTATGCCATCCTGACCCGATGGATTATTCTCTGAGGCACAGAGCTTAGAAGAAGATTTTTTTACGTCAAATGCGGGACAGGCTAGTTAGAATACAATCCTTCACTATCATTCACTCTAGCAGTTTGCAGCTCATAGGAGCATTTTATATCAAACATCTTCAACTCCTCTGATGTCCACGGGTGACGATGACTTCTTAATTCAACCCTTATACTGTCAAACTTGCTGGGCACGGGTCTCCTCTCAAAATAAGAGGGATTAGGCTATAGTCCACCACGCTTGCTTAATGCGGGTTGGCAGACTTCACACGCCGTCGATAAAATCCCTCAGGCATGCAGGTTTCCTCACGATGTTTTCCTTCACCGTTGTAAGCGAGTGATAATTATTAATTAATACGCACATGATTACGAAAAGTCGAGAGGTGCGTGCCTTGGGTTCGTACTCGAGACCTACGACATGGCAGTCCAGTGGTCATACCCCAAGGCTATCAAGGCTAGCCATTGCTAAATAAATTTAGCCATGGCTTGTTTGTAAATAAAGAAGTCGTAATAAAATGTGGGTGTTTGTGCCAGCACCCAGTGTACTGCCTGTCGGTGGTGGGCAGCCAGAACGCGCACAACCTGATCTCGGTGTCGACGGACGGGCGCATGTGCTCGTGGTCGCTGGACATGCTGTCGCAGCCGCAGGAGACGCTGGACCTGCAGCACCGCCAGAGCAAGGCCGTGGCCGTCACCTCCATGGGCTTCCCGCACGGCGACGTCAACAACTTCGTGCTCGGCAGCGAGGACGGCAACATTTATACCGGTCAGTCACTGCTCATGCTCAAATATGTGTGGGCTTGCCAACTTATCTACTCAAATAAGTATTAAGTATTTTTTTTATGACCATAAAAATACACACTGGAAAAACAATACACATGGATTTATAATGAAATTCTACGATTTAGTTGAACTCTGGTATATTTAAACGATATAAAAAAACAACCGCATACTCATTTAGCTGGTTTTGCAGATGATACTGCTAACTTTACTTCATCCAAAGACCACGACATTATAATATCACGATTACAGTGGTCATTCGATACCTTAACTGAATATTTTACCACCTGGAAACTAAAGTTGAACGTATGTAAAACCGAAGCTATTATATTCTCACGAAAACGGTCACTTCCTAGTAGAAAATTAAAAACTGGAGACGGTATCACTATTCCCTGGAAGAAGTCTGTTAAATATCTAGGCATTATATTAGATGACAAGCTAAATTGGACCACGAATACTGCAGCATTCCACCTAAAGGGTATTAAAGCAATTAACGCCCTAAGCCCTATCCTAAACAGAAAAAGTAATCTCAGTCCCGCAACTAAACTACGTATATATACTACACTGGTCAGACCCTGCATAACATACGCTGCCCCGGTCTGGAGCAGTACTCGAGACGCTAATTATGCAAAAATACAAACAGTACAAAACAAAGCTTTAAAAATTTCATACAATACCGCGTTTAAGACTAACTTAATAAAATTACATAGTAAATTAAATTTTCCTTTCATCAAGTTCAAGTTCAAGTTCAAGTTCAAATGTTTTTATTTCAAATAAGCTTTTACAAGCGTTTATGAAACGTTGTAATTCTAGTTGCACGGTTCCAAAAGGTCGATCCTATGGAGAAGAATCCGGCAAGAAACTCCATGGACACTCTTTTAAAATAAATGAATTACAAACTTCACTGGTACAATATTGCGATAACAAGATGTGAGGACGTTGAAGGATGTCCAAGTTTGACCGAGGTCGACTATATTAAACGAAGATTCACGTTATTTGAGAATCCGATGTCATTTCTAAATAAAAAACTATGTGGCAAAAACGCACACCATCAAAGCGACAAATAAAACTAGGTGTCTACTTAGACAAGCCACAACGTACACACATTTACAGTTTCTGTTGTGGTAAACAATACTTTCCATATGAAGACATCTCGATATGTAAATAATATGGAATCTGTTAAAGCTATGTCCATCTACTTATAAGGTTCCTACTATAGCTACTAACTGACCAACATGAAAATTAATAAGCTTATATTAGTCTCTAATAATCAAGTTTCATTTTGCCAGGGAGGCCGCAAATGCATCCGTATCTAACGACCACACATTCTTATCGTTAAAATAGTCCTTGGTTTTGTAATAGGCTTTCTTAAGAAGAACAGATTTGACGTGTCTTTTAAATTTCTTGCCAGTGAGATCGGTGACACATTTTGGGAGTTTATTATAGAAACGCACACAATTTCCTAGAAATGATTTATTTGTTTTAGTTAGTCTAAATTTAGGTACCACTATTTTATGTTTATTCCTAGTATTAAGGTTGTGAAAGTCACTATTGACACTGAACTTCTGCAGGTTTTTGCGCACATACATTATGTTTTCAAGGATGTAGAGTGACGGCATCGTAAGTATATTGATGTTCTTAAACACTTCTCTTAGGGAATCGCGAGGGCCCATATCGTAGATTGCGCGGATGGCCCTTTTCTGTAAGATAAATATGGAATCTACGTCTGCAGCTGATCCCCATAGCAGAATACCGTACGACATAATGCTGTGAAAGTATGCAAAGTACACGAGTCTGGCTGTAGCTACATCAGTGATCTGCCTAATTTTTCTCACTGCATATGCAGCGGAACTTAACCTGCTAGACAGGGCCGATATGTGCGCACCCCACTGCAACTTACAATCAACCGTAACACCTAAGAAAACAGTTTCATTAACTAGGTCGAGTTTGCTGCCTTCAAGAATTAGATTAGGTTCAATTTGTGGTACATTTGGTAACGAAAATTTAAGACATTTAGTTTTGCTAGCATTAAGTAGTAGGTTATTAGCAGCAAACCATTTGGATAAGGATTTTAGACTCTCATTTACATTATAGAGATTGCTATCATTTCGATCGATTTTAAATATAAGTGAGGTATCGTCAGCAAATAATACTATATTCGATATCTCAGACATCATATAGGGAAGGTCATTAATGTACGCTAAGAAAAGAAAAGGGCCTAAAATAGAACCCTGTGGAACACCAATTCTAACTGCAGACCCGGGAGATGTGACTCCATTTATGCCCATTTATCAAAGACTATATTCTAAAATTAGCAAAAAGATTTTACATGTTAAAAAATTCTAATCACAACAACAATATATTAATATCAAGTATAGGAAATTCGCGATTACGCCATTTAAGCTACGCCGATACTTACTGTCGATACCGTCTGCCTCATCACTATTTCTTAGGGTATGAATGACGCAAGTGTCTCACTACCTGTACGGCCAGGCCGCCGCTCGCGCCGTCGCACCAACATGGTCGCACATCAATTAGCGACGACTATTATTTCGTTATACCCTCAACCAATAATTATAACAAATTTTATCTACTTATTTTTATATACTTATTCTATTTACTTATTTTATTTATTTATTAAATTTGAAAGGTACATGTCAAAACTTATGATCTAAAACAGTGTCCCACAAAACTGTATAAACAGTTTGACTGTGGGATCAAAATAATCTTCTAATGATCTTCCTGTCCTTAGGTATGGGTTAATCATAACCTTATATTACCAACTCCTAAATTGACGTGATGCAAGTCAATTTATAATTGTTTGTTTGTCAACATAAGCTAATTAAACAATATTGTAACGATCGTATGTAATTATTAGTCAAATGTTTTATAAAGACGTATTTAGTCTGTAATAAACGTAAGTCTTTAAGATAACATATTTCTAAGTGAAATGTATTGTGTATTTTTCTGAAAATAAAGACATTTCTAAATAAAAAAATAAGTTGAACTCTGGTACCCAAAGGCCCAAAGTAAGATTCAACTTGTGTTATGGGTACCAGGGCTCTCGCTATTAATTATCTGCATTAAATTATCAACACTAAACATTTTATACTAACAGAGGTTGTCAGTTAGGACATTACTGGCACCATGTAATACAAAATAAATAGATTTATTGTGTTACATGGTGCCACAAAACACATTTACATTGACTTGTAAATGTATTTCTAATGATGAATATTATTTATAATTTGAATTTTTTAATCGATATAAGAAGACATTATCGATATTAGTGTTGCTTTACAGTATTCATTATTTGACTTCAAACTGGTCGCATTTTATGTTGTCGGTAATTTAGGTGTTACTTTTTATTCAAAAGTCGTTTCTTGTTACTTTCACCAGTCATAAAGAGGTTTGCATGCTTTCTGCGAACTACTAGCTGCTTTACCAAACATATTTGGTATGTAAAACAGCTGAATGGCGTTCAGCAGTATTGAATAATTGGTGATCTTCAACACATAACATGAAATGACATAAGCTCGTTAAGTTAACCCAAATTTCTTCTTTACAAGTTGCACGATGGCTACTTTTTGGTTCTGGTACTTGCCGGCCGCTACCGCGGTCCCACTCGCTTCGCTCGCTCAGCTCGTGCATTGTTTAGTCACTGTTTAAACCTAAACTGACAAATATAAACATATTTAATCCCGGGTTATTATACCCCGTGAAAAATAAATTTGACTGCAAAAATTTGTTAAATTATAACTAAATGTCATAGCTTTTTTGCACACAATAATAGCAAAAACACTAACTACCAATAACAAAAACGAAGTGAACGATTCTGAACTCGACTGTATTCTTAGAACGCAATGCGCGTGTGGTTCACGTTCGCACGTAACACTCACACAGTAGCGCGGACGCGAGCGGGTGGTGGGCGCCCCGTGCACCTGCGCTCGACATCTTCCCCTGTGATACCTTAATATGCATTCTGCGCAGCGGCTGGAGGGTACTCTTCATTATATCAATGTGGGTAGTGTCGGCACGATGATTTGATATTTTGCTAGGTGATATGATATTACTTACTAGAATGTTTGAAGTATTGATAGAAGATTGAATGAAAATTTCTTGTCCAATTTTTTTTTTGTAAAGTTTATGTCATCGATTTGTATGGTTTTTTTGTTGGTTGTTGTGATGCAAATAGAGGTGTGAAATGTTGTATGTTTGTGTTTTAGGCTGCCTGTACGGGCAGCGCGCTGGTATCGCAGAGTGCGTGGAGGCGCATGCCGGGCCCATCACGGGCGTGTCGTGCCACGCGGCGGCGGGCGCCGTCGACCTGTCGCACCTCTACCTCACCAGCTCCATGGACTGGAGCGTCAAGCTCTGGACGCAGAAGGTGACTCGCATATACATAGCACATACCGCCATGTTGAGCCCATCACGGGCGTGTCGTGCCACGCGGCGGCGGGCGCCGTCGACCTGTCGCACCTCTACCTCACCAGCTCCATGGACTGGAGCGTCAAGCTCTGGACGCAGAAGGTGACTCGCATATACATAGCACATACCGCCATGTTGAGCCCATCACGGGCGTGTCGTGCCACGCGGCGGCGGGCGCCGTCGACCTGTCGCACCTCTACCTCACCAGCTCCATGGACTGGAGCGTCAAGCTCTGGACGCAGAAGGTGACTCACATATACATAGCACATACCGCCATGTTGAGCCCATCACGGGCGTGTCGTGCCACGCGGCGGCGGGCGCCGTCGACCTGTCGCACCTCTACCTCACCAGCTCCATGGACTGGAGCGTCAAGCTCTGGACGCAGAAGGTGACTCACATATACATAGCACATACCGCCATGTTGAGCCCATCACGGGCGTGTCGTGCCACGCGGCGGCGGGCGCCGTCGACTTGTCGCACCTCTACCTCACCAGCTCCATGGACTGGAGCGTCAAGCTCTGGACGCAGAAGGTGACTCACATATACATAGCACATACCGCCATGTTGAGCCCATCACGGGCGTGTCGTGCCACGCGGCGGCGGGCGCCGTCGACCTGTCGCACCTCTACCTCACCAGCTCCATGGACTGGAGCGTCAAGCTCTGGACGCAGAAGGTGACTCGCATATACATAGCACATACCGCCATGTTGAGCCCATCACGGGCGTGTCGTGCCACGCGGCGGCGGGCGCCGTCGACCTGTCGCACCTCTACCTCACCAGCTCCATGGACTGGAGCGTCAAGCTCTGGACGCAGAAGGTGACTCACATATACATAGCACATACCGCCATGTTGAGCCCATCACGGGCGTGTCGTGCCACGCGGCGGCGGGCGCCGTCGACCTGTCGCACCTCTACCTCACCAGCTCCATGGACTGGAGCGTCAAGCTCTGGACGCAGAAGGTGACTCACATATACATAGCACATACCGCCATGCTGAGCCCATCACATACATACCACGTAACGACGTGATGTTACTCATTTTACTGAAATATTAACCCGTCATGTATACAAGTACAAAATCAATAGAAATACAATTGTTCGAAAGCGAATCGAACTCTCATTACGTGACTTACTAAATTAAACATCAAAATAATATTGAATTTTGAAAGGTTTTATCGATCCGAGTATATGTCCGATATTGTTTTACACACCCCTTTTATTGTTATAACATCCCAATCCCTCGAGGTATTCCTTTCAATCCAAATGTATTGGTTACAAATAGTTTAAGAACTGCTACTACAGTACTCTCGAAATAACAATGCACTTACGTACATCTAACTTAGCTAGTCCGACTAGTCGCGCAGGTCAAATAACTTAATTGTTCTTATGCTAAAATATCAAAATAAATAAGAACAATAATCATGAATGAGAAACATTTACGACTGCCAACTGTCTACACTCAATTTTTATTTTAAAATTTTCCACATCTTAGAGGTCACTTAGCTGGTGTCTCGTAAATTTAGGCTGGGGTTAGGTTTAGAGTCCCCTAAACCGGCGATCATGCATGAGCAGGTTAATGAGCATGCATGAGCAGCCTGAAGCGAAAGTGGTGTGCCAGGATCGTAGCAAGTTGAAATCTAAAATCTCTGCCTACCCCAATGAGAGACAGGCGTGAAAATATGTTGAAGTGTAGTCAAGGTGATTGAGGGAAATAAGTGTTCATTTTGGAGTTCGGTTTATTAATGCCTCAGTATACTTTACATTACTTAGTAACAGAATATAATTCATTTAAGATTATCTTGCGAAACGTGACGTCTTAATATACGGGCGACATTCATAATAGGGATCGACAAAGGCATGTCCTTACAATGTATGTATGTACCACAGCAAAACAACTTGCGGATACCTTCTGACGCGCACTGCTATTTCGGGTGTACTATATAACACGATAAAGATGCTTGAAGAGTCTTTGTAGTTTTTCTCGAGTTCCCGGGAATTCCCGGGAAATAGAGGACGAGAATTCTCGAGTCCTGTGAAAAATATAAATCGAGAAATCAGAAACTCTAGTTGTTACTCATTTTACTGAAATATTAACCTGTCAAGTATAAAAGTACAAAATCAATAGAAATACAATTTAAGAACTGCTACTACAGTACTCCTGAAATAACAATGCACTTACGTATAGTTCGCGCAAAATAACTTGACCGAAAACTAACGGAGAGGGGGAAAGTTTGCGCAGTTCATTATCGTGCAAAATGTACTAAAAAACGACTACTGCGCATCTACCATTTTGGTTCAAGTTATTTTTACTGTACGTCTAACTTAGCTATTCCGACGAGTCGCGCAGGTCAAATAACTTACGTAGTTTGTTTGCTTGAAGGCGCTCAAGAACTTCTGGTCCGATTTGAAAAATTATTTCAGTGTTAGATAGCCCATTTATTGAGGAAGGCTATATATCATCATGCTAAGACTAAGTAAATTCCACGCGGACGAAGTCGCGGGCGGAAGCTAGTACTATATAACACGAGGATATCTAAAATAGTATGTATATGTGATTGTGTGCAGGAGAGCAAGGCGCTGTACTCGTTCGAGGACAGCGGCGACTACGTGGTGGACGTGCGCTGGTCGCCCGCGCACCCCGCGCTGTTCGCGGCCGCCGACGCCGCCGGACGCATCGACCTCTGGAACCTCAACCGGGACACCGAGGTCTAACACAACACTATTCTTTTTAAAAAAAATATCTTACTAACACTGTCATTTGCATTTGACGACACGTTTGGCGTAGCGGCTGAGCAATTGGCTTCTGCGACACGTGTTGTGAGTTCGATCCCCACACGAAGCAAATATTTGTATGATCTATAGGTAGTTGTTCCGGGTCTGGGTGTTTGTGTATGTGAGAATTTGTGTTTGTAAACGCACCCACGATACAGGATAAAATCCTAGTGTGGGGCAACGTTTTTGTTAAAAAAAATGCGGGTCGCACATTACTAGTATTCTTGTTAACCCCTCGTGCTAAGCTAAATGCTTGCGTTACGAGTGGGTTCACGTTGGTAGTGCAATGGGTGGTTTTTGAACCGGCAACCACATGATCGCAAGTCTGACACCCTAGTCATTACACTAACACCTCTTAAAATAGTTGAGTAGAGGTGTACTAATGTATATCCTCTGTGGATATACATTAGTACACCTCATATATATGTATATGTTATGTGACCTCATATATATGTATAGGGTATGTTTAAAGGACGTTTGGGTCCTATGCAATACCATACACAATTGAATCTCTGAGTTGCTAACTACTAAGAATTTAAGTTTTAAGAAGACTAAGGGCCACTTGCACCAAATTCTATTTAAATCATTATTTTATGCATTTAGTTAAATTTGTTTACTCCATAAACATAACACATTTAAGATCGTCTTGCACCAAGTCTCTCTTATGTCAATTTAATTAAATGAATTGAACATGTCGATAAAACAGTTCTCTACGTTCCGTTTTTACATTACATCTACATTACATAATAGTAATGTGAAAAATCTATTAAAAAAATTATGTTATGAATAATAGATATAAAATTAAATAAAATTTAATAATTATTATAATTAATTAATTTTAATTAATGATAAATCGATGATTTTTATTGAAAATAGTCTGCATGTAACGAAACTTACGCCATTATTATTAACCAATCCAAACAAAGTCATATTTATTTGTTTTGTTTTTTATTTGATAAAATGAAAAAAATATCTTAAATAGGTGAACAATCTCTCATAGAAATTATTACAAGGCTTCTAGTAGTATTTTATCTCAAAATAAACTCCATTCGTCAGATGACAGTTCAATAAACAGCCATTCGTATTTAAGTATGATATAAATAGGGTCTTCAGCGTATTTAACTTTGACAGGTCTTTCAACGTATTTAACACGGAAATTATTTTGGTGCAAGACGAATGTTTGACTTAAATCAAAAATCTTGTTTAAATACAATTTAAACGTATTTAAGAAGTTGGTGCAAGTGGCCCTAAGAATTTCATCAGAAACCCACCTATTGCACTACTGACGTGAACCCACTCGTAACACAAACATTTAGCTTAGCACTAGGGGTTAAAAAGAATACTAGTAATGCGCGACCCACATTGCTTGTAAACTTTCTTAAAGAAAAATATTAACTCTTCGGGAAATACAGGCGTGATTGTGTTATGTTAAAATGTCTAGAACCTTCTACAGTTTATTTAAAAGTGACAATACAAGTAACAATCTGTGTGTATCAGGTGCCAGTGGCATCGATCCAGGCGGAGGGCGGAGTGGCCTTCAACCGCCTGTCGTGGACGCCCTCCGGCACTCACATCACCGCCGGAGATGACGCCGGCAAGATATGGGTCTACGAAGTTGCCGAGGTAATCATATTTTTGACGTGGGAGAGCCATGCTTCGGCACGAATGGGCCGGCTCGACCGGAGTTATACCACGGCCTCACAGAAAACCGCCGTGAAACAACGCTTGCGTTGTGTTTCGCCGAGTGAATGAGGTTACCGGAGGCCCAAACCCTTTTCCAAAGTTGATGGGCGCGGCGGGCGCGCTTTCAACGCTGCTTCCCAATCTTGGAGGCCCGAGCACCGCCTGTAGGCGGTTGTACGTGGGGATCGTGCGATCCATGGCCCTTTACGGGGCCCCGGTGTGGGCGGCCGACCTGACGGCCCGCAGTATCGCGGTGCTGCGAAGACCGCAGAGAGCGATGGCTGTCAGGGTCATTCGCGGTTATCGCACGATATCCTACGAGGCGGCTTGTGCACTGGCCGGATCCCCGCCCTGGGACCTGGAGGCGAAAGTCCTCGCGACACTCCATCTGTGGCGCGAGGAGGAGCGGACGCGAGGTGCGGGGCCGGTGCAGCGGCAGTTATCGCTGCGCCGGCAGGAGCTCCAACGGGTCCTAGTGGCGGAATGGCGGGACAGGCTTTCGCGCCCTACCGCC
This sequence comes from Acronicta leporina, assembly GCA_947256265.1. Taxonomy (NCBI): domain Eukaryota; kingdom Metazoa; phylum Arthropoda; class Insecta; order Lepidoptera; family Noctuidae; genus Acronicta; species Acronicta leporina. Next base: position 15,459,120 of record OX366520.1, on the reverse strand, counting down.
GGCCTCGTCACCATCGAGGCGGTCCGGCCAGTGCTCGAGCGCTGGCTCGGGAGGAGGCACGGCTCCCTTACGTTTCGGGCGACGCAGGTGCTCTCGGGGCACGGCTGCTTCGGGAAGTACCTGTGTCGCATAGGGAGGGAGCCGGACGCCCGGTGCCATCACTGCGTCCATTGTCGGGAGGACACGGCGCTGCACACGCTCGTAGAGTGTGCGGCATGGGAGGAGCCGCGCCGTGCCCTCGTCGCTGAGGTGGGAGACGACCTGTCGCTGCCGGCCGTCGTTCGATCTATGGTCGGCAGCGCGGCGTCTTGGGATGCAGTGATCGCCTTCTGCGAAACAGTCATCTCGCAGAAGGAAGCTGCGGAACGGGAGAGGGAGTGTGTCAGCACTAACCCGATCCGCAGCCGGCGCGCCGGGCGTCGGAGGAGGGCCGACAATGCCCTCTTCCGGCCTCCATAAATGGGTCCGGGGGTGGCGGACGCGGGGACGTCCGCCACGCCCCCCTTATAGGACCCGAGGCGGTGGCGCGTAGTGTTCCACGCGCGCCCCTCTAAGACGATGGGGGGGAGTCCAACGCCTCACTCTCCCCCTACACAATCAGACGGGACCCGCTGCGGCGGGCCGGCACCAGTCGGGGGCCGCGGACGAATTCTCTGTTTCCCGTAGCCCCCGACGCAAACGTGCAGGAAGGAACACCGTGTGGTTTTTAGTCGGTAGGTCACCCACTCTGGGTGGAGTCCGACACGCCCCGCCGCCTCCCCGGGCGGCGGAAGTCCATGAGGATTTTCCACACGCACAAAAAAAAAAAAAAAAAAAAAAAAAAAAAAAAAAAAAAAAAAAAAAAAGGCCCAAACCCTTTTAAAAGGCGGGCAACGTACTTGTGACGCCTCTGGTGTTGCAGGTGTATATGGGCGGCGGTTAATCGCTTACCATCAGGTAATCCGTCTGCTCGTTTGCTCCCCTAACCCATAAAAAAAGTAAATCTACAAATATTATAAACGTTAGAGTTTTTTGACGATCTCTGTGGTTTAGTGGTTCGAGTACCAGACTGCGGACCCATTCAATTCCCACAGGACACAAATATTTATGTTATGAATATAAGTGTTTGTGTTCGTCTGGGTGTTTCTTATGTATTATAAGTATGATTGTACAAAAAAAAGTATATAAATATTATATCCATTGTCAGTACCCTTAATACAAGCTCTGCTTATTTTGGGTCTAGGTGGTGGTGTGTAAAAATGTTGCAGAATATTTATTTATTATAGTTTGTGAGGATGTAAGGATGATGAAATTTTATCCAGATCAGTTCAGTCATTCTCGATAAAATTTGGCATAAATATAGATTATAGTATGGCAAAACACGTAGGCTACTTTTTATTAAAGTCGGACCTAATTTTGACGTCCACGTAGACGGGCAGAAGCTAGTATTATATCTCATAATTTTTTAATGCTTGTCCATTATATCTCAATAATTTTAAACTGAGAGTCGCTCCTTGGTGAGGTTTTGTGTACTACGTGAGAATGTCACAAATCCTATGGCCGTGACTACAAGACAAAGGAATGTACTACTACTACTAATTTGACATAGGTACCTCGCCACCTTCCCTTCAATTACTCACAATCGACTATGAAAAGATATTATATGAAAGTGAAGTAAGCAAAACGAGTATGAAGGTATCATAAAACCTGGGGATAAGTTTGTAATAACAATGTATGATTTGGTATGTCCAGCACATGTCGCAGCCGCGGCACGACGAGTGGAGCAAGCTGGTGTACACGCTGCAGGAGCTGCGCAACAACCAGGCGGACGAGGAGACCGACCGCCTCAGCCTGGCCGCCAGCGGGCCCGCCTCGCTCTCCAGCCTCACCAGCCTGGCCAGCAACCCGCTGCGGTAACTCCACATGTCATGCATAATGTTATGTTCAACATCTATTCGTAGCATTTCAAACATGATCACTGCGTTGCAACGTATTTATATTACGCTGTGCTACATTTCAACGGTCATAATATGATTGCTGTTGCTAATCCACTCACAACAGAAAATAAAACCAACCTGTACAAAACAAAACAATAATTAATTTACATTGGACTGATATGCTTCCAAAAGATACAGTGCAATGAATATGCAACGCAGTGCACATTTGGGGACAAATAATAGTGAAGATAAGGTTATCTTGTTACTAAGGTTTGCATGGTAAAGATTTTATGATGTGGCTTAAAAACGGTATTGAATAAAATTGGCTGAATTTTGTATGAATTGTATAATATGTATACTAGAACTTATTGTTATTAAAATTGGAAGGATTTGGTACAGGTTTATTCCGATTTTCCTTAGCTATTTATAATAGTGTAATCTTCTTATCAAATTCACTTAAAAGATTGCTGTGATTAACAAACATTATATAACAGCTAAGACAAAACGAAATGGAATGGAATGTGAGTGTAGAGATTTATGTTAGTATTCAATTCAATATTACATTAACATAATATTCAAACTTGGGATTGTTGAGTATGGAATTGGTATGAATATGCAGAGATTGAAGGGTTGATTGCAACGTAAGGACATCGCACGCACGTTAAATGTTTAGTTGTAATATACAAAATCCAAAATATTGCACTTGACTTCTACATTCTTAAAAAAATACAGAAATAATACTTCCCATTCACTCACTCCTTAGGCTTTGAACCTAAGGATGTACTTTGTAACTAAACTTGTGTATTATGTAATAGTAGCATCTGCCATGTATTACTACGCTGGCTAATATTATAAAAGATAAATTGTTAAATTATATGTATATTAGAAAAGCAGCTATTAAAAGCATAATCATATTGCAATCATTTTAGTTAGTAAAATAAAGGTAACAAGAAATTATTGTAGACTTGTATTTTTTACTTCAGTTATAATTATAATTAACAAAGTATAAGTAAGATGCATCTACTGACTATAAGAATTCGAAAGATTTTCTGTAGATTTTTGCATTACATAATATTTCTGCGTTTACTTTTATTTTGTAGTAAAAGATATTTATATTTCTCATTGCTGCATATGTAAGAAATTAAGAATATTATAATTTTATATGTAAAGCTAAGGTAGTTTAGTTTTGTGTTATATAAGTTAGTTATCTATATTCATATAGCTAATATTTATTAAGAACATGAACCTATTTATAATATTACTCAGAACTAAACAGATATTGCTTTATTGTAAAAGTTAAACTGAATAAACAATTGCTTAAAAATATTTGCAAATTGTTACTTGCCAGCTTGCCCTGTCCTTTTCTCATCAGGATTATCAGCTAAAAATAAACAAGCACTTTCAAATAACATTTATTAGGGACTGAATGGTATTACAAGTTTTCCTTTTGACAAGTTCACCTCCTCCCAGCATGAGCAAACTAATGTCTTCCTGTCCATTATGTCAGTATAGATCCTACCATCTAGGTGATCCATCTCATGCTGGGCTATCCGCGCAGACCAGTCTCTGAACACTTGGGTACTGGGCTCACCTTGTGAATTTAGACCTTAAATTAGTAATAAAATGACCAAATTATATATCTTTATTTGAAATGATAAGATAAAAGCTAGTATTAGGAATAAAAGTTTGATCAAGCATTTGTGAATTATTAATTATGTTTGGAACTACAGCTACTTATTTACATTTACAGTTTGGTACACAATATACATCCTGAGAACTTGCAAACCTAGAAACTCAAGTTTACCATCAAAGGAGACAAGAATAAATATAATGTAAATAAAATGCAATAAATTAATGTTGGTTGGATCTCACTGTTTGGTTAACATGATAGAGGCAAACATACCTGTAACTTCCACTGCTCTGTACCGTGGTACTTCAGCACTGTACCCTTGTACACTCTCACAACCTTCATTGTGAACTATTTTTTGGTAGTCAAGCACCTTTACTTTTGGATTTATGAATACCTGAAAATATTATAATTTATTTATTCACTACAGGCTTATTACTAAGATATTGGTTAATATTCTGATGCTAGTTAACATATCAATTATTTTTTGAGATTTTTTATGTTATTGGTTGGTGATTTACTAGCTGTATGCCTGGTATGCATTACATGTCCCATAATATCTTTTGCTTAAACAATCCCAAGTGCCCACAATAACATATCAGATTCGGTTAAATACAGCAACACCTAACCAAAATATTTTGCATTGTGTCCAATAAACAGGACTTGTTGGGATAGGAAAGAGATGAAACTTATAGAAACATTTACTTTTATTTATATATATAGTTATTATATAATATTCTATAACATACATCGAAAACTAATGTAAAGTACCTACAATAATGGGCAGTGATCGCTTACCATTAGGCGATCCGTCTCCTCTTTTGCCTGCTATCACATAAAAAAAAAGTATTTATAAATCATAGAATGGTACAATGGGCCGTCTTATAGCTAAGTGATCTCTTACATGCAATCTTTTATACCCAATGTGGACATTTATTTTACAGAACTCTTAGTGTAACAACAAAGATACTCACTCACAGTGAAAGGTAACACATCCATACCCCTAAGTCGGGCTATTTCCTTAGGTACATTCGCAATTTGCTTTACTGTGAATCTCATAGCAAATATCCTCAAGTTTATTCCAATTTGAGGTGCCGACATGCCAAGGCTTCCATACTTGTTAATTACGTATTCTAACTTCTTAATAATGGTTTGTATTTCTATAGATTTAATTTTATCAACAGGAACGGGCTCCGAAACTTTACGTAATATTGGGTCACCTATTTGCACTACGTGCTGGTAAGGTGGACTCGATTTGCCGTGTGCGGGAGCTAGCCTAGCGTACCAGTTTAATAGTTTTCTTGTAACACCCATTTTAAAGATGTTTTTATTCACAAAAAGATAAGATTTTTAGATCGGTTTCTTGACAATAATATTGCAATGACATCTCTGAATTTCTTAAACTGTGTCATGTCATTTAAACACTGTCATTTGTCAACTCCGATAACGAATTAACGAGTTGACAATATATTTTTATTTTTTTATGGAGAATAGAAGTAAGGATACCACACTTTGCAAAAGTGTCCACTCTACCCTCCATGCCATGTCATTTTCTTTTGACATTTCATAGTTGACAGTGACACTGACAGAACTAACGTTGCGTTTTTTTGTCGTCATACCGGACGGCTACAACTACAACCGGTTTTTGGGTAGATTTATTTAATTTAATTCTATTCTCTTAATTATCATCTTATTTGAAGCACCAAACTGATCACGAACGACTTTTTACGAGTGTTCGTGAGTTTATGATTACGTTTAATTACGTTGATCATTTAATAGTCTAATAAGTATTAGATTTCGGAAAGTTATTTTAGCAGATAACGTTGTTTTCGTAGGTCCAAAGTAAGTAATTATGCAATATGTTATCTATATCGTCATAATAGAACATGTGCCGTCTAATCTTTAACTAAATTGAAATAAATTGTAATCGTGCTATGTTTAGTTTTTTTAGTTGCAACTACTTTTGGTTTTCATACCTGCAAGCTTTTATTACAAAGTTATTATCGTAAAGCATTAAAACTATAACACCTTCCTTCCTAATACTATAGCCAAACTTTTGTATTCTAGATACAAAAAGTTTAATTTAATGTAATAATTTATTTCCTACAGTTAATTTTTCTTTGTAAAATGTTATGACCACTTTCCTCATAGGTAGCCATAATAATATAAAAATCATAAAAATAAATAGTTTCTTTTAGTGAACTCGACAATAAATTAACAGTGAAGGTCTCCTGACATTATTTAGTATAATTATCTGTGATATCAGTCTGAATCATCTGTCAGATAATCAATTTTTTCCACGAGGTGATGGACCCATTAGTTATTTATGGCCATTTCAGGTTTTAGATAAAATAAACAAACTATTCAATTGAAATACAAACTCCTTCACAGATGTTAAAGCTAAGTGTTAACCTGTCACGCACAGCATCATACTACATAAAACGCACAATGTCTAGTCAAGAGCAAGATGTTCTGTTTGAGACCCTGAACAATGCAGGAATCATAACATTGAACAGGCCCAAAGCGCTGAACTCACTTAACACCTCCATGGTGTCAAAGTTACTACCACAGCTGCAGGAGTGGGAGGGCAAGAAGACACTAGTTATTATCAAAGGGGCTGGTGATAAAGCATTTTGTGCTGGAGGTGATGTAAAAGCTGCCATAGACAAGATTGAAGGACCAAGGTTCTTCCACACTGAGTACAATGTAAACTATCTTATTGGCAAATACAAGATCCCTTATGTTGCTATAATCAATGGTATTACAATGGGAGGTGGCCTTGGAGTGTCAGTTCATGGCAGGTACAGGATAGCTACCGAGAAGACTGTCATAGCAATGCCTGAGACTAAGATTGGACTATTCCCTGATGTGGGAGGATCATACTTTCTGCCAAGACTGCAAGTCAATTTAGGCTTATATTTGGGACTGACTGGTAAGTGTTACTTTTCAATTTTGTTATATTAGGTGAAGATAAAAACAGCATTTTATACTAATATTGTAATTTTTTTATTTTCTATTTTATTATTATTCTCAGGTGATAGACTAAAAGGTTGGGATGTAGTAAAATCAGGCATAGCCACACACTACGTACCCAGTAAGAGGCTTTATGAACTAGAAATCTTACTGTCCCGATGCACCAATGAAGTGGAGGTGGATAACCTACTGAACAAGTTTCATGAGCCATCGGACCAGTTCGCTTTAGCAGATAACATCAAACATATTAACTACTGCTTTGCGGCTTCCTCTATTGAGGAGATCATTGAGAGACTGCAAAAAGTTCAAAATGATTGGTCTGAAAAGACTTTGAAGGTGAGAAACAGTGAAATAATGTAATTTTTAATAGAGTTTCCTGTTATTTATTCTTACACCTGGCCATACTACCATATATATTTATGACATCAAGCAGCATTTGGCATATCTTGAATATAATATAATCAGGCAAAAGTAATAATACCACAAATTTACAGTTATAGGTTATTTTTTAAAGTTTGTTTGTTTTGAATGTATAATTGGTTTTTCCAGACCCTCCACCAGATGTGTCCAGGCTCTCTCAAGATCACGCTACGAGCACTGCAGCGGGGCGCTCAGTTAGACCTGGGACAGTGTCTCAAGATGGAGTTCCGCGCCGCTTGTCGCGCCACTGAGAACCATGACTTCCCTGAGGGTAAGTGGCAAAAAATCCCTTATAAGATTGTGGGTATATTAGGTTTTTCTGATCTTCAATATCTCCATAAACACATAGATTGGCATTAGCCGCATCAGCATTTGCAAGGAGTATAGAAATATTTGTTGTCTTTGCCCTACATACATCTTAATTTCTGCCAAACAGACTTGATAACTGAATTTATGCACTTGCTTGCTGCTGAATATACCCAGAAGAATACTCAGGAAATAAGTAAATAATTTTCGTCAAGCTCAATTTTAGTAATTATTTATTGTTTTGCAGTAATATCTTTGAAATGATCTGAGCAACAATCAATATCAATTCCTTATTTTCAAAAAAATATCTTTGCATATCGTAGGAGTACGCGCCCTCCTCATAGACAAAGACAACAACCCACAGTGGAAACCCAAGACCCTGGCAGAAGTAGACGATGAATATGTCGAGAGCTACTTCAAGAAGTTGCCACAAGAGAAAGAGCTGCAGTTCTTCGATGCTAAGCTGTAAACGCAGGGTGTAAGCGAATTTACGAGTATTGTGTAATATTATGCAAATCTACACACTTAAAATCTAGCTTTGCAATTTAAGTATACTTAAAGAATTTACAATGCAAAGTAGCTCAATTTAAATGTGTAGAAGTGTAATAGGGCAGGTGGGTACTGATAGATGATGTTTAGATTATATTTAATTGCGTAGAGAGGCTGTACAAAGGTGGTGGAATTTTGTGCATGGTAGTATGTACACAATGGTATGTTGACGGTTGCTGAATTTTCTATTTCATGTTCTTAATAATAAGATCGAAAATTTGTTGGTAACAAATGTCGTTAATTTTACGACAGGGATATGATAATTGATACATTTAAATCTATCTATTTAACTAGCCATAGTTACAATTGCCAGTTGACAATGGCCTTAATTGTGTATACAAATAGTGTAAAAATACTACTGTCGTCAATGTCCTGTTTGCTATTTACTCAAGTTTAGACGTAAGTTTTACAATACTCAAGCAAACTAAGCATTTATCTATGGTATTAGTCTCGATCGTACATGCATAGCTTGTAGAACTGACGTCCGTTGGGGCAGAAAGGTTCCCGAGTGAAGACCACGCACCAGAAAGCGGGGTGTGGCACGACCTCCGACGATATGGACGGACGACCTGGTGAAGGTCGCTGGGAGTCGTTGGATGCAGGTGGCATATAACCGCTCCTTGTGGAAGTCTTTGGGGGAGGCCTCTGGTCAGCAGTAGACTTCTATTGACTGATATGATGATTAGCCTCGATTGAATTGAAATCAAAATCTTTACTTACTACTACTGTTTATGCCAGTCTTTTTTTAAATCCAACCCTCCTATCTCTTAGTTTTTTCCCAGTACATTATGGCGAGTCACATTATTATAGCCGATTACGTCACTAGGTTCAATGCAGCTTAAAATTGCGTTAAATTACTCCTGGATTTCTCCAATGATACTTAAATATCGACTTTATGTAGTTAAAATAGAGGTGAAAATTATGTACTTACAGAGAAAACATGCTGCAGTCAGATGATTCATTCAATTTTCGACTTTATATAAATAAATTAAGGATAATTTTCAGTATCCGTAAGGGTCGTTTACTGCGTAATCTGCGCTAAGCCTTCTAATGCACACGATATTATGTAGATTAAGAGTTGATATCAGTGCCCACCGCCTTCGACTGATAAGTATGACGGCAAGTAAAGCACATAGCCATATGTTATACATCCCAAGATAATATTTAAGGGCCACTTGCACCAACTTCATAATCGCATTTAAATTGTATTTAAATACGATTTTTCATAGAAATGTTGTGTTATATACAATTTAAACACATTAATTAAGAAGTTGGTGCAAGTGGCGCTAAGTTCCGCTTTTAGAGTTCCTTAGAGTAATAGCAAATGATTTATACTTATAAAAATATACAGGGTAATTCTAAACTACCAGAAAGGTTTTTTAAATACTAACAACTTTTGTTATTAGTACTTAGGGCCACTTGCACAAACCTCTGAAATAAGTTTAAATTGAATTTAAACATAAAATTACAATAGAAAATTGTGTTTAAATACAATTTAAACTAACTGCAATATACAGTAATTGTATGTAACCCAATCCATAAATAATATATAATTTAATGCTTGTTATGTAATACATATTTATACGATATATGTGTCGTACATACAAAAAAAAATAACCAAAATCCAAAACCCTCGCTTATCCAAAATTATTTTTTGAAGAAAGGCTGCGCGTGCGCTTCAAGGCGAAAATGGTTTTTTTAAATAATACTGTGTAGTCAAGCCAGCATATAAATGTGGTTTATATAATTATGTATCAATGTTGAAATGCAATTAGAATAGGAAAAAGTGCAATTTGAATGGACATCGTACTTTAAATTTGTATACTTTTGTATTTATGGTACAAGTCTGTTTTTTTATATAATATGTAAAACATAGTGGTGCCTAGATGTAGGCTAGCAAGAGGCAACTAGGTTATAAAACCAAATATATATTATATTTATATTCCGAAAATTATGTTTAGCGATAAAAACAGGTGCTTGGGAAAGAAGTCTTTGGAGAAAAGTTTGTAAAATTGCCCTATCTGTCTTTGTGACATCGGTTAACTTTGAATAAAATAACTTAAAAGGCACTTTAAAAAGTGATGGATATTTTTTAATCTGGGAATAGTAGTTCTAAATGTTCTGAAGTGTCTAGCTTTTACAAAGAGAACTATTTTAATACTAAAGTTGGGTTTGTTTGTTATTGTAACAAATAAAAAGTAATATAATGATATTATCTCTTTGTTTTGTGTATCAGTGAAACAAATATATTAGACAATACAATTATTGCATTTATATTGGGTATTTGTATAAAATTATTTAGATGTATATTTTGTGTAAAGATTTATACCGGATGTGTTTGTTATCTATGAATGTTAGTAAATTAAACAACAAATTATATATACTTTATTTTCTTTTATTCATAGTTAAATACAGGAGTTTTTTTAATGTTTTGAGCTGAATCAACGTTTTTATAAGTAGGTTGCCGGATAGAAGGGTTGCCGGGTTCATAGACTGGTGTTAAGTGATAATGCAAAAAGTTATTAAGTAGGTGTGTACTAGTGTATAGGTGCCATGTTGAAATTTTGTTAGGTTGTTGTATTCAGTAAAATACAGAGAATGTTGAATACGACGACTTTACAATCTGAAAATGTAAAAAGTTTTTCACGAGAGGGTATTCTAAAAAACAGTACGTACTTTTATATAGGTACTTACAGATACATATGACTGGTAGGAAAGCAAAATAATACCGAGACCCTTTAGAGCTACCGGTTGCTGGAAAGAAAGAATATTTAAAAAACCCCCGACACAAAAAAAAACCTGAATCCCTATAAAAAGAAAAAAATAATCTTGAAATTATAACCCTTCGTAAGTACGTATGAAGTTTTTTGATTAAATGTTGTCGCGTCGGGGGACCACTCTCTTATTATGTGAATCCTTTCCTTTCATTTTGCTTCCCGAACGTGAATCGTGCGAATTCAGAATTGATGTGGATGGCGCGTACATCGCCGCGACGCGCGGGAGGGCGTAAAGTGGGCGGAGCGTAACATATTCAAGTTTGGCGACCCGAGCGGGCAGACACGCGAGAGCTAGAGAGCGGTCCCCCGACGCGACAAAATTTAATCAAAAAACTTCATACCTACTTACGAAGGGTTATAATTTCAAGATTATTTTTTTCTTTTTATAGGGATTCAGGTTTATTTTTGTGTCGGGGGTTTTTTTAAATTTTTAATTTAATTTGTTATTTCACACTTTTTGTAGGGACTCCTTAGTTATTTTGTTTAATTTCTTTTATTTTCTTGCGTTTTAATTAGGTATTTTCTTCGTTTAGTTATTCAACTTTTGTACAATTATTTCATAGCTATTAGATATCTTATATCATAGTGTATAGTATTCTACTAGTCAAGCCCTTTCATTTGATACCTTTATTGAGGGAGTAGTGAAAAAATTTAATAAATTCACCATATCGTGGAGGCCGCCATGTTGGATTTGAAAATTTTCATAGTGTATAGTATTCTACTAGTCAGGCCCTTTCATTTGATACCAATATTGTGGGAGTTGTGAAAAAATATGTAAACCGCCATCTTGTGGCGGCGGCCATCTTGGGCCGATTTTCATCAAACATAGATAAAAACACTCCCCACTTATTCACTTTTCAAACAAAAAAAAACAAAATCAAAATCGGTTCATCCATTCGGGAGCTACGATGCCACAGACAGACACACACACACAGACACGTCAAACTTATAACACCCCGTCGTTTTTGCGTCGGGGGTTAAAAATAAATATATTCATAAAACTTAAACCAAGTTTATACTATCGTATAAACTATCGATCACTAAAATTATGAGGAGTTGGGAGGTTAAATGAGCGAATAAATAGCGAGACTAAAATTTGGATATTTATACGGTCATACTACTTATGCAGATATATGAAGAATTATTATGATATAACCGTAACTGTATCGTATGGAAAAATCTGTTTTTTAATCATCTTAGTAAGGATGGGTGAGCGAAAAATATGTCGATATTAATTATTTATCGATATTTTAAACCAGTATCAATAAATATCGAGGGAAAAATATCGATATCTAGATATATCGTAATTTTTAGTAAGATTATTCATACATATTCCCAAAATATATGCGAGGAACATGTAAGGAATTTTAGGAACCAGAGTTGCCTTAAGAAATAACGCGAATTTGATATAAATTCGATACTCTAAAATAAATATCGATATATCGGCATTAAAAAATATGGACTATAAACCATTTTGTAAGAAAATATTGATGTCGATATTATTTCCCATCCCTACACTACGGTTAATAAACAGTCGCTATTACTTTCCTCTACTACTAAAAAGCCAATCATAGCGTATTTGGACTGAGGAAACGCTATGGCCGCTGATACACACCTGTGCCTGCATCATAGCAATGACCAACAGCGTCCTGACGCGCACAGACGACGTCTGCCAACAATTCTCCCAACCAGAACTGAACATGGCTGTCGGAAGCTTCTCTGCCTATGTCGATAAAGATCAGATGTTATTTTGCAAATTGCTCTTAAGTATCATGTTACATGTTTCGTTTTGCTACCTAGAAATTGCCTTCATGGACATATTAAGTGTGACCTAGACTGCGGTACCCCACAGCACTGATGAAAAACGTTTCATACGTTCATAGTCTTCTATTGTCTTGAAATTATCCAAACTACCAGATGCAAGGACATACTCTTTCAAGTGTAACTGCTTGATATTTTCTTAATCAGGCATCGTGATACTACAGGACTATACAATGACATATATATGGGCCTATTTACCTCAACAGTAATGTCGCCAGCATTCCACATGAAGAACCCTGTGCTTAACAGAATTGAAAGCGCACTGAACACCAGCGTCAACCCAGTCGTCAGGTTACGGGGAGAATTCTGAAAGTTTAAAGTATTTCTCGGAGAGTTATGCACAGGTGTATTAATTTACACAGTTCACCGATATGTTTAGGTCCCATGTAGTTGAGGACAGGCCTAGAGGACATAAATCCGAAGTCTGAGCTGCTACTGTGACGACATAATGTAACAGTCGCGCTTAGTGTCACTAGCCAGACTAATGGAGCAGTTAGTAGGTAGTTGTGTATAACTCGTATTTTTTACTTCGACGAAATAATTTGATGATTCAGCATCCTGCTACCCAGAGGTGTCAATAGACTTAAGTTAGCGCAATATGACTCTTTTTTTATTAGTATACCTATATCTCTGTCAGTCATCATCATCATCATCAGCCTATGCAAATCATCACTCCATCTCGCCGCAGGGCGTCGCGTTGCGGTTCTTCTACAGATATGGCCAGCCCACTGCCACTTCAGCTTGCTAATTCGGTACGCTATGTCGACGACTTTGGTTCTCCGTCGGATAACCTCGTTGCGGATTTTATCCTTCAGAGAAACTCCGAGCATAGCGCGCTCCATAGCACGCTGAGCGACTTTAAAATGGTGGATTAGCCATACTGTGAGTGTCCACGTCTCAGCACCGTAGGTCATCACGGGTAGGACGCACTGGTTGAAAACTTTAGTTTTCAAACTTTGCGGTATGGGTGATGAGAAGAATTGACGTAGTTTTACCTAGTTACCGTAGTTTTACGCACCTAGTTTTTGACAATTCAAAAGTACCTGTATTACTGGTCTAATTGAAATAAAACATTTGACTTTGACTTTTTCCAAATGCTGTCCAAAACAGTTGGATCCTCCTCTTGGCCGGGCTCAAAGTTGTTTTTGCCCAACTGCAAGATCTACCCGAGGTAAGTATACCTATTCTGAAACTGAAGATGACCATTTACAGCAATAGGTCTCAGATCAATGTGGTCATTGAACATGACTTTGGTTTTATCCAAATTCATGCTGAGACCTACGCTTTGCGAGGCTGATGCTAGGCTGTCCAGCATTTGTTGCAGCTCCTCTAGCGACTCCGCATTAGGACTATGTCGTCTGCGAATCGTAAGTGCGAAATATAATCTCCGTTTCTCTGTCAGTCTCTGTATCTCTGTCCGTATTAATTTCATTTACCTACTTTCTTTCTCTTTTCTTTGATCTTCTTCGAGACCATTTACTGGTTTTGACTCGTATATATATGCTGCGGTTTAATTTGATGTTGTGTCGTCTCATATTCATATTCATTTATTGCGTTCCATAATGTACAAAAATATTTATTTATTTATTTATTTATTAACCAACTTATACTAACAGTTTACACCACACATACAAGTTATCGGTCATAATTTATTAATACTGATACAACGCAATAAATTATTATTATTATCATTTTTTTTATTATTCTGAAATATAGATATATAAAATTAGGTAAACAAGGTATGTAATATAAGTATCGAGTAGCAGTGGTCAGGAATCTCAGTTCAGTGGTCGCAAAGGCATCCAGTGATTCATCATAATGTAATATATTATTAATATGCGTAAGTGCTAGATACAAAGGACTGGTCTTAAGGGTTACGGTACAGGTTTGAGGTATCGAAAATAGAGGACGCTGACGAGGACGAAGTGTATGTCTGATAGGCAGTGGAATGTTGAATGAAATGTACTGCAATAATGCGGAATCAAAATGGTTACCACGAATTAAGCGGATAAAATATTTAACAAGGGTAACATTTCTCCTAACTTCCAAGCTTTGGTAGGCAACCATACCTAATACAAATGGTGTTGGGTACATGTATGGGTAATATCCATATACTTTCAAGTAGAGGTAGCGAAGAAAAGACTTCTGGACTTTTTCAATAAGCAGTGTATAAACTTTTTCATGGGGGTTCCAGATGGCACCGTTAGTTTCCAATAAGCTGCGAATATATGATTTGTAAAGTATAGATATGGCCTGGCGATTATTGAAAATTTTCGCCTGCCGTAGTACGAATCCTAGACTTTTACGGGATTTATTACATGTTTGTATTATGTGTTGGTTAAAGGTAAGCTGTGGATCGAACTGCGTACCTAGATCACGCACAGTTGAAACACGTTTCAGGGTCTCATTGTTTAATGTGTATGTGTTAAGTATTGGGTTTGTAGCTTTTGTGTAAGTCATGATCGCGCATTTGTTAATGTTTAGGTTGAGGTTGTTTAAGGTGCTCCAAGTGTGAATGCCGTCGATGTCGAGTTGAAGTGTGGTTGTATCACTGGAGCTAGTTATAGGAAGAGCAACTTTGACATCATCGGCAAACATTAGAACTGTGGAGTGTTTTACGTGAGTTGGTAGGTCATTAACAACTATTAGAAAAAGAAGGGGTCCGAGGCTGGTGCCCTGTCCTATTCCAGAAGTGACTGAGTAGAGCTCTGATTTGGCTTTTTTATACGTAACGTATTGTTTACGGTTATATAAATATATATAAAACAGATGGTAGGCTTAAATCTAGGAATCAATTATGGACCCTGTTGGGCACAGCACAGCTTAGTAGGAGAGAGGGAGACGTGTCTATTTATTATATTTTCCAAGTTGACGTCAATATTCTTTAATATTAAGTATACATTTTATTTATTATATTTTACGTATTATTTACAATTTTAACTATAATATTTTATTGCACTATTTTTTTTTTATCACAATGAGTAGGTTACATTTATTTTCTAACCACCTCTATTGAGTACCTACATATATATTTTTTATTATGTCTCATTCATGATCTAATTAATGCAATTAGTGAGAATTTATTTATTTATGTGTTTTTCCCATTATAGCTAAATTCTGTTTTATTTTGTATTTAATTTTTGGTGTTAATGGTACTTATTTTTGATTATTGACAATATTTTGTATTGACATTATTTTGATTATAAAGATTTTTTTATTATTAGTGAATTGACATTTATGAATTTTATTAATATTTTGTTGCGACATTACGATTTATACTGACATTTATTTTGACATCTAAGTCTATTCTAGTCATTTTTCTTTTGTAAATGTGAGTACCATGTAGGCTTGATTTTATTATACCAGTTTTTATAGTCTGGAGGCTTTGAGAATTTCATACGACCTACACGAATGTCCTGCTGATCTGGTATTGTCGTGCGACGGGTCGTTGAGCTCCCTTAAATATGGTTGAGCTACACGATGACTGATGCATGCTTGCCGTCAGTTAAGACTGGTCTACTCAATGCTGCTATGGTTCTTTCCTCAAAAGGCCATTTCAGACATTGCCCTGCATTGTCCCACTCACATTATTTGCATTATTTTATGTCTGGACTTTAAAAGAGACCATGATTCTCTGAGTTTGTTTCGGCGTTTCTTCTCAGAGGTCGTCAGTTAGGAAATGCCGAAGCCATCTAGCTATAAAAAAAAACCAAAACATTGACTTGTAAAAGTGTCTCTAATGATCTACTTACAGAATTAAATATCATTTCATCATTTCATCATTTCATTTCATTTCATTTCTTATTTTTTAATTTTTTTATTTATCAATAAGTATAGTATGTTTATTTTTATTTTATTTTATTTGGTGTTTGTTTAATTTGATTTGTATAATAGAATATTTATTATATATATAATTAATAATATTAAAGTATTTATTTTTAATTAAATTTAGTTATGTCTGTATTGTTAGCAATATTATATCATATTTTAATGGGTTATTATAGTTTATCGTCAAGGTATTCTTTTATACTGTAGTAGGTTTTTCTTATTAGGAAGTGTTTTAATTTATTTACAAAGATATTAAACCTATTTTCATTTTTATCCGGCAGACTGATGACCGGACCAATTGGTCCAACTGCCATTTTTATGTCAAATTCGGTCAACACTCCAACGGACCAATTGGTCCGAACGCTACCGGTCCATTTAAAATATTTTTTGTAATTTTTAGAGCATACTTCTCCTTTTCTCTTTTTTTTCATAGCCAACTAGAGTAAATCTACCATTTATTACAACACTTAGAAAATAAAACGCGAAATCTCGATTTGGAAAAACAAAACGCAAAAAATTCGCAAAAAAATTCGCAAAGAAAAATGGCAACACACATTCTCGTCACAGAAATCGACTATAATTTAAAATGTTGTATGCTCTGTGGTAAACAGCTCCATTTGTATGCGAATCTTAGGTAAATTGTCTTGGCATAGACACATTTTTTGGTAGAAAAAAAGTTTCCATTGCATTTTTTTATCAAAGTAAAAAATGGCGTGGCTCATCAAACTTTTAGTGCGCCCCGGTGTGTTTTATCATGTTTTAATTAATTTTAACGGGCTGAATGTGTATTATTCTACCGGCAAAACGTGACGGAATAGTTTATCAAGCGAGAACAATAGCTTTGTGTTGAGTGAGCGGCGCAAAATCAATAAAATTACCGGTCGTAAAAAAATACCATGTGGCACGGCTACTTGACGGTGCGGTGTGACTTTCAAGGTGGTTTTTATATACAATCCAGTAAAATTTTGA
Organism: Acronicta leporina; assembly: GCA_947256265.1. Taxonomy (NCBI): domain Eukaryota; kingdom Metazoa; phylum Arthropoda; class Insecta; order Lepidoptera; family Noctuidae; genus Acronicta; species Acronicta leporina. The sequence continues at coordinate 15,441,934 of OX366520.1, read as the reverse complement.
CTAATAGTGTGTGATATATCGCTATAACGTTTCATAATCTTGATATTGAAACGAGTGTCAGTGAAGTTTTATGTGTTTTTTTTTTTTTCGTTACAACCTCTTCTGTTCACCATGGATGTTTGACCGTCGTTGAACTTCAGGTGAGTAAAACTTATTTATGAACTAGTCTTGGTGTCAAAATTGTTATATTTCGGTATAGAAAAACTATTTATTAGTTTATTACCGTTCACAGAACGGAGAAAGCTAGTGCCGTTAGCAAAAAAAATAACATCTGGTGATCGTAAACACATGGCGGCCACTTGACTTCGCTTATCGCCCGTGCCGGGTTTCGAGTGGATTTATTATCAACATTGCGGTCAATATTTACTAATAGTGTATGATAAATCGTTAGAACGTTTTATATTATTGTTATTGAAACAAGTATTACTAATATTTATGTGTTTTTTATTTTGTGTCAACCAGATGTTTTCAACCATTGATTTTTTACCGTTATCCAACTTCCACTGACTTCCAGTGAATAAAACTTATATAAGAACTAGTCTTGGTGGCAAAATTATTATATTTCCGTGTAGAAAAACTATTCGAGAGTTTATTACCGTTTACAGAACGGAGATAGCTGGTGGCGTTCAGTTCTTATAAGAATTTTAGTGAGTCCAGTCCTTATAAGAATCTGATACGAATTTACCGGAAACGGGCCCCCCCTATGTTCCGCGCCCTCGTAGATAGGAATTCCAGTCCGGCCCGTCTGTTGTTTGGTAGCTTATTGTATATTTTTATAGACATGACCAGTGGGCCTGAGGAGTGCATTTCTAGTCGAGATGTTGGTAGGTTTAATCGGTTTTTATGTCTAAGTATTATTTTGGTTTGTATGTGTTCGCGTTTGTTATAGAATTCAGGGTATTTACCTATTTACGGACAAATTTACATAGTTCTAGAATATAAATGCACGGTAGGGTTAAAATTTTTAGGTTTTGGAAATGCGATTTACAAGAGTCAGTTTCCTCAATATTGACCAAAATACGTTTTTTTTTTTTGTAGGATAAAGAGAGTAGATGCGTCTGTACTATTTCCCCATAATATTACACCATAACTGATCCAAGAGTAGGCGTATGCGTAATAGGTAATAAGTGCTGTTTGTTGGTCTGTGGTCTTTTTTATTTCGTATAAGGCGTATGAAAAACTTGATATTTTTGCTGTCAACTTCTTTATGTGTGGTTTCCAATTAATATGAGTGTCTATTGTCAGTCCCAATAAGTTAAATTCGTTCACTACTCTTGTCTCCACCCTGTATATCCATTTAAATTGACGCATAACTTTCGTATTTCACTAGGAAAAGCGGTAACCTACTCTTCGTCTTTACGAATCAGTTAGCGCCCCCTGGTGCCAGGAGCGATAACCTGTTGGGAAAGAGATTGCTTAGATCATGGATTTTGGATCATGGAGTCGACGACGACCTGCAAAGGGGTTTATGTCAGCAGGAAGAAAAATTAGGGTCCATGCTCTAAACGGGTATTAATTAGATAGTCTACCAAAACCCGATAAAATTTGGCATGTGGTCGACAAAACAAAAAAAGTTTGGGGTCTTCTCTAGAAAGTCATACGCCGATCTTACTGGCGAGCTCCTTATGTATCAATGTGAAAGAAGCAAAGAAGTATGTAGGAATCGTAGCAAGTAGCGGTCTACAGTTTGTGCCGTCCCCTGTGGGAGACTGGAGCAAGTGTGTGTATGTATGTAGGTAACTTATAAGATGATTTTTCTGCCACCTTCTTCTGTGTATTTTCTTATAATTAAAGATAGAAATATATAAGAAATTTTGCTATAAAATCCAAAAACTGAAAGCCACGCGACCGGTGTCACGGGCAGTACCTAAATAAGAAGTAATGTGTGTAATTGTTTCTGAAAATACCAAATAGGGTAAAACACCCAGTAGTCAGCCTTTTAGTGAGAATTTTTTTTTTATTCAGCTATATTTTAAATATTAAGCACTATGAATAAAAACAATAATTATTCTCAGAAAGGTTGGTTATTAAATTTACTAAAAAAGTTAACAAAACATTATATTTATAATAGAATTATATAAAAAATCATCATTAAACAAAATATGGCACTTTTCACCAGTAGTCAGCCTCATTTCTCCACAAGTCAGCCATGTCGTACCCTGTAGTCAGCCTATCACTTATTCTTGCATATCGGGGATATTAATTCTTAATTGCATTATAAGATAACATATCTACCATCACGCCTGTATCTCTGAGGTTTAGGCAAAGGTGTACTAATGTACACCCACAGTTTACCGGTTTGTTTAGGCCTAATCCGACCGGGATAACCGCGGATAAATCCAACTTCGTGCTGCTACTGTGGAATTTATTGGAAAACCAAATAAAACATGCTGGACTTCAATTCGAACCCAGGACCTTTTGCGTAGAAGTCGCGCTTTGACTCACTAGGCTAATGAGAAAGTAGATTATGAGGAAGAACATAATAATGGAAATTATTAAGATTGTAACTTGCATATAGCGTTGGGCTGTGGTCCGCCAGGAAATACCGTCTGGTCGGAGGATCCTCCCTTTTGTTGAAGGGCTAGGACTGGTTGAAGAGGACACATCTCGTCCCTCCACACCATTAAACTGGCAAAATCCTTTTTTATTATTTGCTTCCGGCTATAATATCACTGCGACCGCAATCGGTCTATTGTGATCGCCGATCGGTGAGGTACAGTATTCAACGATGCAAGGAACTACAGGATTTTCCTAGGGGTTTGCTCCTTTATTTCATCCGGGCTTAAGGTCACCTTATGTACCTATTAGCGAACCGCGTTCCCCAAGAATGTGGAATGCCGTTTCATCAGCCTCTTTACAGCGTCGACTGATTTACTTATCGCTCAACCTCAGGTTGAACATGTGCTTCTTTAAGCAACAATATTAAAAATCTCGTCAAAATGCGCAGATTGTTCCAGGGCTAGCTTAGCGCTAGTAAATGGGCTGTGTGCCATTTATTATAGGCGTTAATCATGGCTTTGGAGTGGTTCATGCCTAGCGATTCCGTCCAGAGCTTGATGGCTTTCTCAAAGCTGAAATTCGTAAGGACTCTTTGAGCTAGGGCTTTTGGTATACCACAGAAAGGCTCTGTGCCCTGATGCGCGCTGCTAGTCCCCGCTCTTGCGCGTTCATCAGCACGTTAATTGCCAATGATGCACACATGACCCGGGCAAAATCTGTCACAGAACGCAAAAAAACTACTAGCTTCTCTAATCATCACCCCATTTCTAATCAACGCCATAGCTTGTGTTTATTGTCTTCTTTTTATAAGTGGATTGGTCATTTTAATATGATGGAATTCTATTGAAAGAAATGATTGCCATGCTAAAATAACCGGGCATAAATTCAACCCTAATAGTAAAGGCTTTAAGGTACTGTTTTGTGCAACAACACTAACGGCTGACTACTGGATTCTTAGATCCATTGTTCGGCCCCTGACATACGATTACTTTTGTATGCGGCTGACTACTGGTAAAATACACTTTTCGTCTTATAAGAGTTAAACCCAAAGTAATGAGCAAAATTGGGACTATTCGCTCTGTCAATTTCAACTGCATATAAGAAAATCATGAAAAAACCAGTAGTCAGCCACTTATGGCTGATTACTGGATCTACCTTAAAAAATCGAAACCCAGTAGTCGGCCACCGAAATTACAATATAATAATCATATAAAATGCATGTAAAAGTTAATTATATCACAAAATAAACATTTTATAATAAAACAGTATAACAATCCACCACAAATTATATAGCAAATACGCACAAAAACATACTAAAAACTTGAACACGTTTCCTTAGGAAAAAAATTGTGACAGCACCGCGTCTAGTCATGTCTTTCGCAGCAGTGCAGATAAACGATTGTAGCTCGTCAACCTGATATGCTATTGTCTCGTAAGTTTGCATATTAGCTAACGAGGAGACACGGATTCGATTAAACGTTAATTTAAAGGTGTAAATAAACTTCAGGACTATTTATATGGAAATAAAGTGTGTAAAGGCTGACTACTGGTGCGGGGCTGACCACTGGGTGTTTTACCCTACCCCTAAAGAATAACTTCCACGCGGACGAAGTCGCGGGCAACAGCTAGTATTTAATAAATTTCATTTGAATTTTTTCGATACGGGTTATATATTTATCGTAGCATGGGTTCCAGACTTGACTGGCGTATTCTAATATACTACGTACATATGTGCAATATAAGTATACTATTTTAAGGGTTTTGGCGTCCTTAAAATTACTGACTGTTGTGCCCTCGCACACATTTCTAGCTATTTCGTATTTATTAACACTGATTCCATAATACTGTTTATAGCACAGAGTAATATGGAGATCAGTGTTTCGTAATACACAGTCGATACCCACCACCATCTGATACATGACCACGATGAGCAGCGTAAGATTAAATATCATCTGACCGCTGAACACGTCACGGCATATCGTTTGTATGTCATTGGTGCACCTAAAAACAATAGGTACTTGCTAAAAGATTATTTCCATTATATTATCTATTGTTTTGGGCAACCCCAAAAGTAGCCTAGGCAGTTATTTTGGTTAATTTTAAAAAAACGTAACTTTCTGTTAGAAAAAAACACCCCCTTAGAACCCCTCCCTATAATTTTAGTGTTCATAGATTAGTTAAAAAATATACTAAGTATGTAGAAAAGTACAAGATTTACTTCAAAGTATCTGAATGCATTTTGATCCCAATTTTAAGAGCTCTCTCGTATTTATTCTCCTTCTCTCTCTGTGTTTTATCGCCATCAAAAATATTGGTCAGGTCACAGATAAAAGAATACTAGTAGTCAGGTTATAGAAATAGCTGTTCACGTTCATAAACTGATAGCTGACGGCAATAGTCAGGCAAATCACCAAGGTGTACACGGCACAGGTCCGAGCCAAGTAGATCCACCAGAATATGTAGAGTGTTGTTCTCCCGATGTCTGCGATCACAGATCTATCCTCAATATCTGGCCAACCTGTGATTATTGTGTTAAAAGTTACCCCTGCAAAAACAAAAAAGGATACCTATACCTATCTACATTTTATCGATCTCTCATTTTCAATTATGAATGGGTTCTAATGGGGCTAGCATCATAATGGCCGAAGCCTATATATAGATAAAGATAAAAAAAAATAGGTACCTCATCATCATCATCAGCGAATAGTGTACCTACCTATACTAGTTCACTGTTGGACGTAGGCCTCTAGCAATAAGCGCCAATGTTTCACCCTGTCTGTGTTACTACAAGTTTGCAACCTACTCTGTCTAAAAAACAATAAAAATAACAAAAAAATCTTTATCTTGCATGCATAACCATCTTGCTTTTGTAGTTGTAATAGACATGAGTGGCCCACGATGTATAAATTGTGTAAAAGGTATGTCAGGGTGGGTATGCCTACCCGATGTAAAATTCATTTCTAATTTCCAAACTGTACCTATTAGGTACCCCAAGCCTAAATAGGGTATTACACCTTTTTTTGAAAACTGTTTTAAATTAATCCTTAGATCGTAATGAACCAGTAGAATTTTTATTTCAATTTTATACAAGCAAAAAATGCCATAAAAACGATTTTTAATTTATGATTTTGAATTCACGCACGAAAACGCTAGCCGCCATGCTACTTCGGCTCGTGACGTCACTACTGCCAAAGACCAAGTAACACGATTTGTGAAAATAATGAGTTATAATGTTTATCATTGGTGTCTTGTGCCTGAATGCAATAATACAAGTGTAAAAACTCCACAAAAATTGTGGATTCAATTGCTTTGTGTATCATTCAATAAATGCTTGATTTAGTAACGCACATTTTCGACATTTTCGTCATGGGACATATCCTATTTTAAGGCGGATCGTTCACCTGAGCCCGCCAAATTCAAATTTCAATTGGTTTTTCGCAATTTGTAGGTCTATAACACATTCTAGATTCCTAGCTGTAGTAATTGCGGCATTAGCTATAAGTACAATATTCACAACTGAGCATTAAAAACTTTGCTTGTAAATCGATATTGTAGCTAAAATTAGGTACAATCGTCATTTTTGGCCAAAATTAACGATTGTACCTAATTTTAGCTTCTATAACGTTTATTAAGCAAAGTTTTTAATGCTCAGTTGTGAATATTGTATAGCTAATGCCGCAATTACTACAGCTAGGAATCTAGAATGTGTTATAGACCTACAAATTGCGAAAAACCAATTAAATTTCAATTGGTTTTTCACAATTTTTGGCGGGCTCAGGTGAACGATCAGCCTTAACAGCTTTGTTAATTTTAAATGCTGATTAGTTATTGCCTTGTTACATAGAAATTGGTGAAACTGGGTCTTATTGTTAGACAAAACTTGATACGATAGTTAGGTAGGTACTTACATTACTGTTTTAATATTTCTCAACTCGGCAGAACAGAAATCGGGATTGGATGCAAAAAAATTTGCCACCTTCAACGTATTGATCATTGGTAGATTTGTACTTTCTGCTTTCACAAAACCGTCTTCCATGATGCGATTTTAATCAAACTAACACAGCACGACAAACAATGATTGTTGAATTGTTACTCTGAGACGACAAACGTCGTCATCGATCGAATGAGTGACGTCACGTCGATAACCAATATGGCGGATGGCGTTTTAAAACAGATTAAAAAAGACGATTTTTGAAATTGAATTATAAAATTTACATTGCATTTTTATTAATAAATACTAACGTTTCTCGTTTACTTTTTTCAAAATCTATCATAAAAATGCATTTTCATATTTATTTTTACATGGTGTAAAATACCCTATTGTACCTATACCTACCTACCTACCTTGGTTCATAAATAATTCGCATTGCTGATTTGTCATTCGCTCTCCATCAACATTTTATTATTTGGACCTGCGGCTCAGAATCTTCTCATATATGTATGAGTAGATACCTAAATATACATTATAATAATATTACTTACCAGTGCGTAGGACCATCACAACGGCTTCAAAAGTATACATATTGACAGCTATCACACAGTTTAATATAAGAGCTGATGAAAAAAACTTGCATCTTTTGATCATCTGGGCCTCTGCCTCGCTGTCATTGTATACATTCTTCAGCCCAATGCCTAGTTTATACATAACATCTCTTATCTGAGCTTCCTGGCCAGTCATGCGGACACAGAACCCTTTGACGATAGTATGGGATATAGTGAACAGAATTAAGTTAGAACTCTGTTGGTCGGTCAGATTCTGCTGCGTAAAAAATGCGCAGTATTCCAGCAGGATCATAACAACAATAGCCCAGTTCCCGTAATTGGTCAACTTATCAAAAACTTTCTTGAAATTGTCGGAAAAATCCAAGTCTTCTACCCAATAGTTGGGCAAGCCGAAAATGTAAACAAACTTGTTAAGGTTGATTAAGAATTCTGTTGTTTTTGTGGGGTTATAATGGCCGTTGAAGTGCTCCATATTTTTTTCTGGTATCGATATGATGTTTTTAAGGGTTGGCTTTAAGTGTGTCTGCTTGGATTTGCGTAGATACCTATGCAACTATTGCAATTACAGGGCTGTATTTCAAGCAAGACGAAGGGGTGGTGGGCGACTTCGAATTGAATAATAGATTTTATCAATGTGCCTACCATAGTTTAGTGTATCTAAGGTATGATTACGGTATATCACTTTGTCAGCAGCAGCAGTCAAGACCCTTGTTTATAATATTTTAAAATTTTTAATATAAATTTTAGCGATTGAAAAGTTATATTTCAGGCAAGATTCGGACCTGCGTCCGGCTGTTAAGTTAGTATAAAAGTTTAAAATCTTTTAAAAAAGGGTCTCGAGTCTCGACATACAAACGGACGGACGGACGACAAAGTGATCTTAAATAAATATAAATTCTTTGAGAATAGCTGTAAATACCTCTCTGTACCAACTGGGTAGGTAATCAAAATAATTGTAACATGTCGATGAAGGCTCTAATAACATCAAATTAATTAATTGGTTAGATTAGATCATGTATATAATTGAAGACACTTATTACTACGGCAATATAGCTTTTCGGAATTATTTATAATTACTTGTGTTATTATTCCGTAATTATTGTACATTTTACACATGAGAAAGGCTCCAGTAGGTGAAAAGCATTGCAGACGATGATCTTTAATTAATTAATTTTTTTTAACTGCTTCTGGTTTCTTCCTTAGGCTACATTCAAACAAGAGCAGTAAATGAAAGTGCAAACAATCAATCACTTTCTTTGCTTGAATATGGCACACAATACAATAAAAAGTATTAAAGAAATTAATTTTGATCTCATATTCTGCCGTGTGGTACAAATATTACAAAATAATGTCAACAATTTAAACGAATGTGCAGTCGATATTAAAAAATCAATTTGTGTGCACGCCCTTTTTTTCGAGTGAATTTCGTCTCTTGGAAGGACACACCCTTTCTTTTCCTTCCCTCTGGATATTTGTTATATCGGACTCCTACCAACTAAAAATAAACACGGCCAGTACCTACACTCTGGAGAGAAGCTCCATAATCGGCACTATTACCTACTTATGTTCCTATTTCTGGGACAGAATTTCTCTGGCAATAAGTACACCTTACAATTTGCTTTATGATAATCTCAGTTCGAAAGGAGGGATGACCACAATTATTCACATTGAGATGAATTTTTTGTTTCGACCTTATGAGCCCAAGCCCATTCAATTCATTCATTCTCATCATCAATAATCTATGAAACGGACAGTTCATTAGGTAAATAAAATAATTACTCTTTAATGTTGTATTTTACTTTATTTCTACTTGTATTTTGAGTATTTAAGTATATTCTAATATTTCTATTATAACCATAAAATTAATATTTTCTTACGTAGTTAATTGTCTTTTGTTAACGATGTCAGACACCAGGTAGAAGTAGTAGTAGATCTTCTACTATAGGTTGACTACTTAAAACAGCACAGAAAACACGGAGTATGACGACTTTACAATCTGAAATCAAAATGACCATATTGATATAAAATTAAGATTTGTGGGATGACAGTCAAAACTGCCTCCGTACCTAGGGGAAGAAACGTTATTGCAAAAGTCGATATATGTAAATTGTTTACCGCTAGTCTTACATGTGGGGCTGGTAGATAGCCATGTGGATCAATACATCTTGTTATCACCGAGCGGGCTGGTTTTTTAAGTCGTCTGTTTTTCAGTGTAACGTAACACACAAAATTTTACAAACGTTTTGGAAATATAAACATTTTGGATATAGTCCTCTTGACTAATAGGTCCGGAGATACTCACCCTAATGTATGACTCATACGAAAGATCAATGTATCCCAGGCCTTTCAGCACCACTGGCCGCTAGAAACAAAATGAGACAATATTTATACCTACCTTCTGTTTCAAAATTATATTATGTAGTTTTTTTAAACAATATTAACCTACCTACACCAAATTGAGAAGGTACGAGAAATTGTGTAATTTGGGGATTAGAGGCCTAGAATGATGAAATTAAAGCTCCGTTAAAATTGCAAACAAAACCCCGAAATATAATCTAGCTTACGGTAAACTTAATAAGAATGTAGAATTACCTGGGAGTGGGATATGGTGATGACTACAAGTTTCCGAAGGCGCACTGAAGATGGCCCCTGGCAATGGTGCCAACCAGAGGAATATATCGCCGTGGCCAGATGAGAAGCCTAAAATACAATGTAAATTAAAAATAGGTCGCCAGTGAGATGAGTCGAGGATATTGTAGAAATTGCAGGACTAACCTAGTTGCGAGTGACACAGAAACGAGGCAAATGGCATCGTTTGACGGAGAAATATTGTGGGATGTAGCATGATGAATAAGACAGCACTGTTGACATAGGATTTTGTGGAGCTAGTAAAACTATTGAGTGTTTATCTAAAAGTTTACTCGTACGGCCGTACTAACTTCCAAGCTACTTGTACCTTGTAGCCTCCATGGAGTATTGTTGACTAAGTAGCTGGTACCTATAAATACATCTGCTTACCTCGACGGTTACGTCTCCAGCGTTCCACATGTAGAAGCCAGTACTGATGAGCACAGATGACGCAGTAAATACAGCGGCGCATAAGTTCACAAGTGTGCGCTCTGAATTCTAAAAAAATAACAAAGTTGTAATTAGAAGCAGTAGTGATAATAAAGCCTAGTAATATGACATAGACTCGAATGGACTGCCAAAAGTCCTAGGTCCCGATGTCAAATCTAAAGCACACAGTTCAGACTTATCGATGCTGGATGAAAGAATCGCTTGTACATAAACGTGCGAGCATGACATATTTTGTTCAAAGATGCGATCTGAAATCTTCCAAGTTTCCAACCCACACAGAGCAGCCCAGTGGATATGGGTCTCCCGAAAGGTTCTCGAACAACTCGGGTATATGTGTTGGTGATGATAATGAAATGCAACTTGAAGAAAGCTATTCCATTTCTATGCCAAAGTCAGATAAATTTTGGGTATGGTACATACCGCTATCTCGGCCATCAGCACCACCAACAGCGAGATGTTGAAGATGATCTGTCCACTGAACACTCCCCGGCAAACCGTTTGTGTTTGGTGGGTACATCTGGAAACATATTTTTTACGCTCCAGCACTGCTAAACAAAGTCTGCTACCATAGGTGTCAACAAGTATCGGAAGGCCTTCATTTAGCAGTGGACGTCTTTTAGCTATATGATATGGATCATGAATGATGTCCCTGTAAGAGATTTTTTTTATGGGATAAGGAAGTAAACGAGCAGACGGATCACCTTATGGTAAGCTATAACCGCCGCCCATGGACACCCGCAACACTAGAAGAGACACTAGTGCGTTGCCCGCACCGCGTAGCTTTTAAAAGGGTTTGGGCCTCCGGTAACCTCACTCAATCGGCGAAACACAACGCAAGCGTTGTTTCACGCCGGTTTTCTGTGAGGCCGTGGTATCACTCCGGTCGAGCCGGCCCATTTGTGCCGAAGCATCTCTGCCACGTGAATTGTATCTGTTTGGCTAATTTGTGTCTTTTGGGAAAATTAAGCTGTAATTCTAAATCAGAAAGGCGGCAGTAGGTATATTACCGTAAAGTTTCCGAATGTAGCTTAATACCGACTTTGAACCCCGCTTCATACATATCCTCTTTCTCTTTTTGACTTAAATCATCCCTCTCAAAAATCTCATTTAGATGCAAGAAGTAACTCTGCAGGTTTTTGAACTGGTGACTGAGGCAAGTGGCCAGAGGGATCACCAGGATGTACACCCCAAAGATTCTGGTGATTAAGATCCACCACACTATGTAGCAGATTGCTCTCACGACGTTGGCCAGGTCAGAATGGTCCTCCACGTCTGGATAAGCTGTCACTATCGTGGTGAATGTTACGTCTGAAAATGTATGAAGATGTAGAATATCAAGTAAAAGAGTAAACTTACCTGCTCCATTTTCATTATTGTAGTTTTGTTATCAAAAATATTGCATGATTTTTTTTGTCCTAAATGTAATGTGAATCTAGTTGGTGTCTGATGGTTTTTCCCTATCTAGTGTATAATGTTACAAATAAATCGAAAAAAAGGCGAATTGCTAATCAAGGCGTCAATACTATTCAAGTAGGTAATAAATAATAATAATAAATATATATATATATTATTGTTATATAGTTTAGGTATTATTTTCGATTTGCAATTGCGATATCTAAAAGCGATATCTTCCAGACAACCTTAGGATGGATTTGGATTTTTTACCCAATGTTCAAAAATCCAAACGTGGCAATGCAGCCAGCCTTCTGGGTACTCTACCGGCTGATAGCGAGAAGTTCTTTGACGCCCTTCAGTTTTATTTTTCTAGTTTTAATTTACTTACCTACTTAGTTAGTATAATCAGGAATCGCATTGAGTTTTCAAACATATGTCAAAAGTAAGTAATTGCTTATATTATTAACTTGTTCACATTAGACCCTGTTTGATGATTTAGAAAACACCAACATGATGACATGACATATTTTGCGATACATCGAGACTGAATTGGTATTATACGTAAACTTTTTTTGAAGCCCAACCATTTATGAAACGTTAATTATTATTAGGGGCCTAGAGAATTTATTTTCTTGGCCTTACTGAACAAACATTACCGAATAACAGAATGAACAAACGGCAGAAAATTCACCATTAACCAGACCTTCTGAACGTACGAAAACATACAATACTTACTGTATCGTGCCACCTCCCAGCAAGCATCAGCTGTATACAGAAACATAGACAAGAAGCAAGTAAGCAACAACGCTGATAGATACGTTACAGTGCTGGTTATCATCTCCTTCTCCACCTGAGGGTCATTATAAACCTTCTTCAAACCAACCGTCAGGTTATACATCACAAGCCGAACCTTCTTCTCCAAGTTCGACATGATGAAACGAAATAGGAACAGCAGTGGATGGGATATGCCATACAATAGCATATTGGATTTCTGTTTCTCATTCAATTTTTTCTGGGTGAAGAAAGCCCCTAATTCAGAAATTATTAGCAAGTATATTAGAGTGTTGTTGAAGATTGTAAACTTGTCATAGAATTTAATAAACTTTTTGGGTAACTTCAACTCTTCGATCCAGAAATTCGGGAGCCCGAAAATGTAAACGACCAAGTTTATTTTGTAAAAAAAGTCTGTAGTCTTGCTACGTTCGTAAGTTACAGTCTCCATGGTTGGCTCGGTAAGGAATGAACAAGTGAAGTACGAAAGTTCTGACGGTCATAATATACCGTGTTTCTTAATTAAATCTATATAAATTGGTGTAATTTTCGTAATTATTTCCAATGAAAGGGTTTTGATTTCGGGTTGTCATACATTTTCCGTAGATTCTATTATCTGTGACCGTAGTAACAATCATATATTACGATATAGGTATTCGTAGATATCTATAATACTAGTATTCTGTTATCTGTGTCTATAATAAGATATATTTCCCTTTCGTAACCCATAAAACTTCATACTTGCATTGCTTTTACCAGAACGTTAGAGGTATTAAAACTAAACTATGTACTTGGCGAAACAATTTACATCTGTTGGAACACAACCTTATCGCAGTGACCGAGACATTTCTCGATGACTCCATTGAAGACTCGGAACTAATATCTGGAGACTGGAACATTCTACGTCGCGATAGAGGTACACCATGCGGCGGGGTCCTACTAGCTGCACGGTCACCAATATTATTACGACGACGTCGGGAGTTCGAGACTGACTGTGGTGAAGATCTATGGGCAAGTTTCACGTGGTGTGGTATATATTAAACCAAGCGCTAGGGACGCTGACTACATGAAATGGTTCTGCAAAGTAGAGAGTTTTGTGTCGAACTTAAAAGGAACAGTAATCATTTTGGGAGACCTAAATTTAAATACATAGTGCCTCATCATCTATTGTTAATTATTATTGTTATTTTATATATTTTTGTAATCTGAAAGAGAAGAATGGTGTGATCAATTCGAGTGGAGGCGTGTTAGATGTAGTGCTGATCCAGGAGAGCATTGACATATTGGATACGGCCGTGGCCCCTACAGATGGAATTGTTAAACCTGACAGTTATCATCCTCCCTTAGATATTGACATACAAATCAAAACTGTACACGAGTCTAACACTATTGAGCCAAGTAACATTGATAACTCTAGAGATTGGAACTTTAATAAGTGTGACCATGACATGCTATCGGATTTAATAGCTAAAGTATCATGGGATAAGGTGTTACAGGCCGATGAGGTATATTTGGCTACAAAGTCCTTTTATGAGTCAATTTATTCTATTTTCGACACTTGTATACCAAAAAAACGTCGTAAAAAGACCACCACTAGGCGTTTTCCTGTATGGTTTTCTGCAGAGATTATCCGCGATGTAAGACTAAAGCTCAAACTACATGCTAGCTGGAAGCGCTCTAAATGTGACTCGATTCGTAAATCGTTTTCAGACCTTAGGGCTAGTCTTAAGACCCGCATTGCATCTGCCTATACATCACATACCAGATCGATTGAAAATAGTTTACGAGAGAATCCACGTGCATTCTGGCAATATATTTCAAGTCTCCGCTCAAGGGGTGGGTTTGAGCCGAGTATAACTTACAAAGGAGATAAATTCACGGGTGTTCAAGCGGCTGAAAGTTTTGCTAATTTCTTCGTTAGCACGTTTCTTCCAGATAAGCCCTTACTTGATACCCAAAAGGTTGCCATTTGTGATAATTATATGAATAGCAACTATATCAATATATTTAATTTTACTCCTCAAGATATCTTGTCAGGAATTAATAAATTAAAGCCTAGTAGCTCCGTCGGCCCCGATAGTATTCCTCCTGTATTCTTAAAGACATAAAAAATACGTAAGCCTCCCTCTTTATCACATTTTTAATCTCTCCCTAAAACAGGCTTTTATCCCGCGCAATGGAAAATTTCTAGGGTTACTCCCATACCTAAGGAGCTTAATGGAACATTAGTAGAACAATATCGTCCCATTGCAATAATTTCATCTCCCGCTAAAGTTTTTGAAAATATACTTTATAAGTATATTTATTTGCAGGTTGATAAGTACTTATGTAATGAACAACATGGTTTTAGGGCAAAAAGGTCGGTTAATACAAATCTTCTGACCCTCGTGGACTATATCTCCAAACGCTTGGACCACGGTGGTCAGGTAGATGTTCTTTACTTTGACTTCCAGAAGGCCTTTGATAGGGTCAACAATGACATATTGCTGGAGAAACTATGCTCAATCGGTGTCTCACCGGGTCTTCTTCGGCTGCTCGCTGATTATCTGCGGGATCGCCAGCAGTTTGTCAGGCTAGGTATTTATGACTCTCGGCCATACCACACGCGTTCCGGAGTTAGCCAAGGATCAATTCTTGGACCCTTGCTCTTTCTAATAATGGTCAATGACTTGCCAGCCGTTTTTCACAAAGCGAAAAGTCTCCTCTATGCGGACGACTTGAAGCTGTTCTCAGAAATAAACTCCGAGGTCGACTGTTTAGCACTCCAGCGTGATATCGACGCCGTATTTGACTGGAGTGTTAAAAACAAAATGGAATTTAATTCCTCCAAATGCTATGTTATGGGTTTTGGCCGAGGTCGAAGTCCTTTCTCCTTTAATTACAAAATTGATAACAGAATTATTACTAGAACAGATTGTATGAAAGATCTTGGTGTCACTTTCGACCAAAAGCTAACATTTCATAGTCATATTGTCGATGTTACGAAGGACTCTTTTAAGCGACTTGGTTTCATACTACGAAATGTGAAGGACTTCGATAGCATCGATCCTATTAAAACTATTTTTAGTGCCCTTGTACGCAGTAAACTGGAGTCCAGTGCATGTGTTTGGAACCCATTTCAGAAAAAGTATACTTTAATGCTAGAAAAGGTTCAAAAAGCCTACCTGAGATACTTGTATAAGCGTATTTATGGATATTATCCGTTTATGTACCCTACAAAGTTCTTATTAGGTTGTCTGGGATATAATTCGTTAGAAGTTAGAAGGAAACACGACCAAATAATAACTGCGTGCAAGATCCTTCGTGGGAAGTTTGATGCCTTGGAACTGCACAGTGAATTGTCTCAACTGTTTTCCCCCTTAAACTATACCCGTAACAGGAGACACAGATTGTTCGCCGTGCCCGCGTGCCGAACTGTCACACGAGCACAGTCTCTTGTTCCTCGCACGCTGTCTGCGCTTAACGCTCTCCTGGAGGCCAAGCCTGAATGTGATGTGTTTGCGGATGAATGGAAGACATTTTTGTCAGTATGCTTGGAGTATTGTGAGAGCAGTGTGTGAATGCTATGTCTTTAATTAATGTAATTGGCTAGCGGCCGTTTTAATTAAAGTAAAATAAATAAATAAATAAATAAAATAAATATTCGCAATGAGGACAATACCTAGTGAACAATTTAATTAACATATTAAGAAATTCTTATTTTGAAACGGCAAGTCAAGTCAGGGTCCGCTATAGTTTACAAAATACCTTTTCGGTTTAAATAATTTATTTATTTCCCATAAGAACCTAAATTACAATGTGAAATTTTAAAATAACTTAAATTAAATTAAATTATGTCCCTGGGCTATGCCAGTTACATTTTAGGCTACCTACCGTAAATCCATTTTACAACTAGATACATATCGCTACGGTATGAGAACCCTCGCCACCTTCACAGTTCTCAATAATCCTTTTCAATAGTTGTCAGCTCATTAACGAATTAATTTTACTAGTTTTTTTTTTATTTAAGAGCTCAGCTCTTGTCGGTGGAGCAAACGCCACTGTTCTCTATCTTCTGCTTTCCGTTTTACCTCTTGATACGACTCGATCGCAATCCTTTCCTTCACTTGTTCCACAAAACTTCGTCTAGGTCTACCCCTTCCTCGTTTTCCTTCAATTTTACCTTCTAGTATATTTCTGAAGAAGTCGTCATGTCGCATCAAGTGGCAATCACATAATTATTTTTATGCGTTTTAGGCAGATGTATTCCTTAAGTTTATTTTTATAAGCATTCATATTGTTGCATTCTTTTATGTTGTTCGGTAGTCTATTGTACCTATAGTTGTACTCCTTCACATAATATAGTTTTTTGTCCGTAATTGGTCCGTGCTCTTGTGGTGCTGTTATAATTTGGAGTTTCTTTTTATTTATTAGCTTGTGTATGTATATTTTTCTATGTAGTTGAGTGCTTGACTGAATGGAGCTAATTGTAATTTTTTTTATTAAGTAGGATGCAGGTATAATTCGTGTAAAGTTGCGACAGATTTAGTAGTTTAGTTTTTTCATATAGTAGTTTAGTTGGAGTTAGGTAGTGATAATGGAACAATACTTTAATTAATTTGTTTTGGATTCTTTGTAGTAGATTTTTTTAAGGGTGATCAGATCTCAATTAAGTATTCAAAGTGTGATTTTATTAGAGAGTTATATATGGTTGTACTTACGTATTTTGTTTGGAATGCAATATCTTATTTTGCGTAATGCCCCTAGTATCGACTTTAGCTTCAAATTTACCTTGTGTTTTTTAATTGATTGATGGTAGTTGGTACTTCCCTAGTGATGTGGGGCCGAAGTAGCAAGGCCTCACGGTGCACTTCGACCCAATGGGATCATTATTTTGTGCTAATAACCTACTCCTCATCCTTTCCCGGTTCCACAAACAGCTCTTCCATGAGCTTTATAATGAGGCCTGGGGGATTGAGTCTGAGTCCTCTAGTCTTGGATAACCCTGCACCAAGATCCACATTCGCTTTCTAACCATGACATTCAAAATTTAAAAATAAAGGATTATATGTATTAAATGGAGATTTCCGCATATTACCAACTCAATCGGTTAAAACATTTTTCGGGTAAATTTTTATGTATTAATTTCCAGGCGTCCAAACTGCCTTACGCATTGTAGGTATGGCTCCGGCTGGCAGTGCTGCAGTGACAGGTCCTCACGAGTCAGGAAACTTGTAGTGATGGCCATGATGCAAGCACAGGTAGTTATTACTTACATACATATAGTTAGGTATATATATACAAACATTACCTTTGCCATCAAACAACGGTGACCCAAAATATTAAAATAAACCTATTTATCACTTCACACCTACTGGGAATTACTAAAGCCTCATCCACACTGTTTCTTTGTTTTTAACCCGTCAAGTAATAAATGAGCTTAGACAAGAGCTTCAAAAACTTATTTTTACTGTGAGCCCTTGGAACGTTGCCATTTTTTTGAACCTCACTCGACTCGGTTGCTTCGATACAGACAGCAAAACTATGTGACCTCAAGGAAGCCCTTGGGATAATGCCGCATCGCGATGCACAGTTAGGGAAACCCTGACTTATCTTAGAACATTTAGCCAATTTTCTTAGCAAATTAGAGATACTATACCTATACAATGAAAAATCTATTGTTCTCTTATCCCACGACCCGAACGCCGTTTCCTGGATGTACCTATCGTTTTAAGATGTGTTTAATGTAATAAAAACTGGAATGGGGCATGGACTAACTAAGAATCCACTAACATTACCTACCTATTATAGAGGATTGTTTTTCTATTTTAGAGTCCGATAGAATTAAAGGCGTTTGGACACTTGATATTCTCGTATGAGACCTACGTGGGGGTGAGTGATGCGTAAATTGAATATCACGATCCATTTGAAATACTAATAACATAACATAACATACCATCACGCCTGTATTCCCCGAAGGGTTAGGCAGAGGCGTACTAATGTACACCCACAGTTCGCCGGTATGTTTAGGTCCCATGTAATAGGGGGCGAGCCTATTGCCATTAACCGGGCACAAATTCCTAACTCCAAGCTGCTACTGGGAACTTCATAGAAAAACCCAATAACACTTTGCTCGACCTGGGAATCGAACACAGGACCTTTAGCTTAGCAGTCGCGCTCAGGACCACTTGGCTAATGAGGCAGTTAAAGGCAAAAGGGCCGGTTGTTTCACGTCCACTTAACGCACGTGTATACGTCAAAAATGGCGTTAACTATCGTCAAGTCAAAAAAAGCGTTGTTTCACAAAATGATGGCCTTAACGTCCGTTAAAAAGTAACGTTAACAGTAACCGGTGCCGTACCCACTGGTTAACGTCATTTTATTCTCAAACATGTGCAGTTCTGCACCAAACAGTAAAAAATAATGGACTCTCTTTTGTTGTATTCGTCTTTGTTCGATAATAGTTCATCTGATAATGAAACGAATAATGTAGAAAGAAAGAAAAAAGTATTTATAACTCGTGTTAATAACTTAAACCTATGGGATGAGCATGAATTTATTTCAGATACCGTGTCTCAAAGGAGGTAGCTCTATTGTTAACACATCAAATTGAAGATGAAATAAAATTTGCTACAAAAAAGTAAGTGCCTGTGCCTACTCAGTTATTATTTTACTACATGATGTGGTCTGTACCTAATACTTAATTTGACTCACAATTTACAGAAATTTGGTCGTAAAACCGATAAACCAGGTTCTTGCAACTCTGCAATATTACGCATCAGGATCTTTCATGTGATGTGTAGGGGACATGTCTGGCTTACATAAATCAATTTTATTCTTATTGTGTGCAATATAAGGGGAATAACGGACAGGCAAAAGAGTGTTATGTCCTTTATTGATATCCTCCCACCGGCAGATTAAAAGTTTAATATCCACCGATGGTTCGCCCAAATTTATTTTATCTAGTTGTTTTATTATATATTTTGGAGCCCACTAATGTTAAAATCATTCCAACTTTGTTATTTAAACACCACCCTATCATTGTAATATTTTTTTATTACAATTTATCGACCGGAAATCGTTTTCTCTGTAAAAAAAAATACCACATGAATAAAATTCCAAACATAAATACATGAGAAATAGGAGTTCGGAAAGTTTAATAAATATCATCGTGCTTATCATAGGTATCCATTTTTCTAAAAATTTAAGTTTGAACAATTTTAGACGATCGCTTGTTATGTAAAGTCACTTGTCCGCTTGTCACTTCAAATTTGACATAATTGACGGAACGATGCCATAATAAAAAAATCTCCCAACTATTTTTATTGGGAAAAAGTATTACTTTATACTGGCAACCCGAATAACTTTGACACTCGGTTTTTTATGCAGTGAAACAACGCTTTGTTTTTAACTTTGACTATCTATCTATAAGGACCCGCCTCTCATGATCATTCCCCTCTGTCAAGGTAGTGGATTAAAAAATCTAACGCGTTTATCAAAACTGTTTCCGAAATCGATTTTTCATTAACAGAATCGTTTCCGCTCAGTAAGGTCATCATAAATGCTCCGTGTAAATACCGATATACGTGCAGTTAATGTATGCAAAAAATATCTAATATCTTATTTAGATATTAGATAGAGAGAGAGGGCGCTAGTGCCGCTGTTATCATCAGCTCCGTGCATTATAATAACGTAAAAATATATAACTTGCTTATGAACCCATTAAAGTGACGAGTTGTAAATATATTAACTTGATAATTAAGAGAAAGTGTTATCTCAGAGTTCTTTTAACGAAAAGTGCCAAAAACTAACTTATAAAAGATATTGTGAACAAACCAACTGTTTTCACTTTATAGCATAACTTTTTGACTATTACACATAAAAAATAACAATAGTGCAGTGAAAATACAACATAAATATAAGTGAAACAATAAACAAGCTAATAATAAAGTGAAAATACTTATTAATAGAAAATCTTGAACCGTTACACAAATACTTTCAATTCAAAACACAGCTATCGCCAAAAAAACTGTAAACACTGCCATCTATTGAATGGAAAAATTATTACATCGGTAAAACAGTCAATTTGAATGTATATTTTTTTAAAAACAGCGCCATCTACATTATTAAAATACAACTTCATAACCTTTGAAGATATGAACACCCATTTTTGACACTTTTTCTAACGTTCATTTGGCGTATACGTCGACTTCGTAACTTCTGAAGTACGATACACCCAGTTCAAACCCCACTAACTGATACACTTTTTGTAAGATTTTCCTCATCAAATTGATACGTGTGAATAGTAAAAAAACGGACATGGATTCCTGCGCAGGCTGTAAACAAAAAATAATCACAGAAGAACAACTATACCTGACTTGTTCTATCTGTAAAGGCCTATACGACTTTGAATGCGCTAATGTTACAAATAAACAATACAGGAGCTGGACTAAAATTATTAGACTAACTTGGGAATGCCAAGAATGTAAATGTAAAAAACCAAAATCTGGCAACCTCAATACTCCTGTAAGATCACAACTCTCAATAGATAATTCGAACACAGCACCTGAGGCAAATGTCACATTGCGGCGAAAGCCAAGCCAAAACCTTCGTGTCAATGATACCGTGACCTCAGAAGATATCAGCCTGTTGGGAAACACAATATACCAGGATGATGATAATATTGTCAGCGAAATACATCATGAACTTACACTGCATAGTCTTAGCGAGATGATATCCCTGAAATTGAAAGAAAATAATTCATCAATAATATTGGAAATACAAACTACAATTCAAGCAGAAATTAACAAAGCCATTGCAAAACTAACTACAGATATTAAAAAAGAAACAGATCTACTTGTTTTAGAAAATGACAAACGAAAAGCGGAAATAGAAACAATAAACACACAGATACAAAAATTACAAAAAGAAACAGAAAAACTACAGCTTGAATTAAACCAAATTTCACAAAAAATACCTTTTAGAGAACAAAATACGTCTGAAACTAATGTTAAGAAAATAGTACTCTATGGCCTCACTGAAATTTACAAAGAACCCGAACGAGCCCTACATAATAGACTGATAACTTTGTTTCGTGACATCCTGCAAGTTGACTTATTGGGTTACATCGAAGATACCTATAGGATTGGAAAATATAACAATAATAACCGACCGTTAGTAATAGAACTTTTAAGTAAGAGAATGAAAAAATATATAATAGAAAATAGCCGTTACTTTTATAGATCCGGTTTACATATATCAGACTTTTTAGATGAAGAAGCACGGAAAAACAGAAAGTGTATACTGGACAAAATGCTTATAGCACGAAAAAAAGGTCAGCACGCAGTAATTCGCAACCACGTACTATACATCGAGGGAGAACGTGTCAATATTAATAAAGAAACATTATTTCAATCTACACCTCAACCCGAAAACGAACAGAAAACTACCTCAATTCACAGTAATAAATACAACAACAATATGAACGACACCTCTTATTTTCGAAACAACAACCAAGAAACTAAAGCCTTTTATAGAAATACCTCATTTATGTACAACAACAGAAGAAGCGAATTCGACAACACTCCTACATTTCGGAACTACACAGAAACAAATATCTATAGAAGACCAAGAAACACAATTTAAAATATTATTTCAAAACATACAAAGTCTTTTTAACAAACAACATATAATGGAATCCTTTTTGCAAGACCAGACCTACCAAGCAATATGCATAATTGAAACCTGGCTCTCATACGAAAAGCTAAATTTAGTACAATTTAATGGATACAAAGTTGCAACATCCTACTGCCGAAGAAAGCGAGGAGGTGGCGGCGTTTGCATCCTACTTGACGAACGAGTAAACTACATAGAAAGATGTGATATCACAAAAATGTCACTGGAATATATATTAGAAGTTTGTGCAATAGAAATACCGAAAGAAAACATGCTATTAGTAACAATGTATTGGAATAGAAGAGAGGAAGACACTTTTTATAAACAACTTACGAAAATTCTAACTCATATAAATAGGAAATATTGTAAATTAAATATTATTTTAGGCGGAGACTTTAATATAGATATTATAAAAAATAATACAAAAGCTAACCTATTTTTGGATCTCATGTCTCAATATAAATTAAAACAACATATTAAATATCCTACACGTATTACAGAAACAGTATCAACATGTTTAGATCTAATATTCACAAATTTTAAAAATAAAAACTTAAATACATCTGTAGAAGAATTCGGTTTCTCAGATCATTGCAGCACAATTTTGTCCCTTAAAACACAGCAGCAATATGAACACATAGCTTGGTATACCAAAAAACGAATTTATTGCGACATTGCTATTGATAACTTCAAATCGTCTCTAAAATTAGTAAACTGGAAAGAAATTATATTACCTAATAATAATATACACCAAAACTACGAAGCTTTTAGCAATATTCTAACAAAAATATTAAATGAATGTATACCAAAGCGTAAAATTAAATTAAAAACCTACTATAAAAACTACTGGTTGTCTAAAGGATTAAAACTGTCATGTAAAAATAAAAGACTTTTAAAAATTCTAAGTACAAAATCAAACAACCAAATTATTAAAAACTACTACAGGAAGTACGAGAAAATATTAAAGCGATCAGTAATAACAGCCAAAAAAATCCAATACTGTAATAAAATAAAGAAATCTAAAAATAAAGTTAAAGCTATGTGGAGTATAATAAATGAACGTAATAATAAAAAAACAAAATCAGAGAAATCCAATATCCAACTAGAAATAAATAATAAGTTAGTTTCTGATCCAAACCAAGTTGCCAATAAATTCAACACATTTTTCGCATCCATTGGAGAGGGGAACATATTATCAGATGGTATAAAGCCACGTGGCAGACCTGTACTCCAGCCTACAGAAAATACCTTTTTCCTAAGACCACTAGATTACCGTGAAACACATAAAATAATAAAGAACCTCAAAAATAAAAATAGTCATGGAATAGATGAGCTACCACCCTCTCTGATACGACAATGTGCAGACGAACTAGCAATACCATTCTGTGTTTTAATAAACCAGTCCTTTGAGAGTGGTACTTTCCCCGATCTCCTAAAGAAAGCTGTAATCAAACCTATATTTAAGAAAAACTCCAAAACTAACCCCAATAACTATCGACCTATAGCTCTTTTGCCCACATCTTCAAAAGTTTTTGAAAAAGCTATGTGTGATCGAGTTTACAATTTTTGTGAACGATTTGAAATCTTCGGTGAAGAACAAAACGGCTTCCGTAAGCAAAGATCAACAGTCCTAGCGGTTTATAAATTTATACAGGAAGTTTTAAATATTATAAATGACAAAAAATATGCAGTTGCAATACTCTTAGACATGACCAAGGCTTACGATAGAGTACAATTTGACATCCTCCTCGAAAAACTATATGGAATAGGTATTCGTGGAACAGCACACCAATGGTTCGCGTCATATCTAAAAAATAGAGAGCAGTATGTTGAAGTTGAATACTACAATTATGATACCAAAGAAATTACTAATATGAGATCGGATAGAAAAATTATAAATACGTCTATTCCCCAAGGCAGTGTCATCGGATGCCTTTTATTCATAATTTATATTAATGACCTCCCTAAGATTATGAAGGAACCGTGTGTCTTATTTGCGGACGATATATCCCTACTCACTTCATGTCATAATAATATCAACTTAAATGAACAGCTTCACTCCATACTTGACGAAACAACTAAATGGATGAATGACCATAATTTAGAAATTAATTATAACAAAACCAAATTAATGACTTACTATCCCTATCAAAAATCCCCACTCTCTCTCAACTTCACCACTAATGGAAAGAAAATAGAAATTGTCAATGACTTCACATTATTAGGCCTTACAATAGATTCGCATATTAGCTGGAAAACTCATGTAAAACACATACGGTCAAAAATTTCAAAATTTTCATATGCTCTCCGCGAAATTAAAAAAACAACTAATCTACATACAGCATTATCTACCTACTATGCCTACGCACACGCATGGTTGTGTTACGGCATAATTATGTGGGGAAATAGCACTGACGCTCCTACACTATTTATCCTGCAAAAGAAATTAATCCGTATACTCACAAATATAGACCAAACCGATAGTTGCAAACCCTTCTTCATAAAACTTAATATACTTACTCTTCCTTGTATCTACATCTACGAAATTTGTAAATTTGTAAGAAAATACAAATCATTCTTTACGCGTCGCGAAGATAAACATACTGGCCGATCACTGAGACATAAGAATATGCTGATGCTTCCCTCTTCCCGCATGACATTACATTCCAACAGTCCATACGTAATGTGTATTAAAATATATAATAAAATTCCAGAATCTATAAAAACCGAAACGAGTGAGACAAAATTTATAAATAAAATAAAACAAATACTTATTAAAAAAGCTTATTACACAATAAATGAATATATAAACGATAAAGAATTAGGACAAATAAATTAATAAAACATATGAATAATACCATAAACAATACATACATACTTATTTACAAATAAATATAATGTAATAATTTTTACAAAATCATTAATTCAAAAATTAAAGCAAAATATGCACATATATCAACATATACCCACGTACAAAGACATATCATCAATAATAACCATTATACTAAGTATTATTCCCTAATTAATCTAATGCTATACATAAATACACAAAATCATAAATAATTATAGAAAATAATATAATAGTAAAAAATAAATAAATATAATAATAATATACTGCTTCCTCTCTCCTACATTGCGTGCCCGACGGGGTCCATAATGAACTATTTTATTGTAAATTTACCATCTGATTGTATGAACTACATTGTGGAATGCAATAAATATTGAGTATTGAGTATTGAGTATTGAGATAAAGATGGAGTTATTTTCCGTATGTAAGTATTAAAGTTCATTTATTTCTATTTAAATCACATAATACAATTTATTAATAAAGATCGAGGACGTTACCGATTCAATAATCGAGTATAAAATAATCGTTTAGTTCAAGCATGCACTCCCCACGAGACTACCCGCACTCCCCACGAGACTATCCGCACTCCCCACGAGACTAGCAAATTTTTTTTACAAACAATATCAGCCTTCTGCTAATACACGTAAGATTTAAATTTGAAATATCCATCAAAATGTCACTTTTTTATTTCAATTATATATCATCCAATAGGATGTCACCATTTCTGATTTCCAATTATAGGTCTTAATGCAGAATTACCGTTTTTTGGCAATTATAGGCCTTATATATATTATGACATAGTGCATAAAACTCGAATTTTAAAAAGTGTAGCGAGACTATGTCCCTCTTTTGTTTTGTCATTTTAATTAATGATGTGATAGTGTTTGTTTACGATTTCGAATCGATATCGATATTATTTTCGTGTTCAATGTAAGACCAAATTATAATAATTGCTAAAGATGAATATCATGAATTTATGATATCACTATATTTTAATAAAATAACATTTTTGGAAATGACGTAACTAAGATTATTGATTATTTTTGATATCCCGTATTAGATATTTTATTTGTTACTTTTTCAGATCTACAAAAGACCTTCATTTAAAATGATATAGGTGTGATTGATAAATAATAGCTTAAGCCGTTGCGGATAAATTTGACAAAAGAATTTATAAATTAACATATTTAAATGGTATTTCAAAAATAATTGAAAATGATTTCTAAGATACGGTATGGTTAGAAGGTCTGGGGTTTCTTTTACCTCTTAGGTGGAAAACCAGCACATATCCCGCCTGATGGTAAGTTTATATATAGTGTTAATGTACCCTATTATATGAACGCTTGCAACACCTGGGGTATCACTCGCCCGTTGCCGAACCTGTAAAAATCTTTTCACACCCGGTAGACAACCCACAACACCGGTACCCCCACTGCCAACATAACGCTTCCTCGCGGAGCTCTGGCGATCTTGCTCACCGTTAGGAACACAACATAGTACAGTCACAGATAATAGAATACTAGTAGTACAGTGCTATGTTATTTGGCTACTATTTTCTGCAAAGTGTAGGTGTTTCCCCAGTTGGGCAGCTCCAATTGTAAGTGAGTTATTCAATTCCACTATGCCCTGCCTCTCGGGGTGTTTCTTCAAACACATTATTTTCTTTTTTCGATATCCGGCTCAAAGAAATAACGAGAGTACGGAACACAACATACCATCACGTCTTTATTCCCCGAAGGGTTAGACAGATGCGTACTTAGGGGACGAGCCTATTGCCATTAATCGGGCATCAACCCTTAATTTTATAGAAAAACTCCAATAACACATTGCTTGACCGGGGAATCGAACCCAGGACCTCTAGCGTAGCGCTTCTGTTTATATTAACGCGCGACATAATGAACAAAATCGTATTTACTCCTACTTATATCTCGTGGGAAACAAAATGCTCTGTCTAGTGTTATTCCTAATATATCAGCCTGGCAAAGAAAATAAAAAATCAAAATGAAAGAATCAAACTAATTGGTATCAAAGTATTTGTAACATAACGTCCCCAATATCCGCTCTATCTATACTAATATTATAAAGAGGAAAGATTTGTATGTATCAATGTATGTAACAAATAAACTCAAAAACTACTAGGCCGATTTCGAAAATTCTTTCACCATTTGAATGCTACATTATTCAAGATTAACATAGGCTATAGAATATGTATTTCGAAAAGTTTGCGATTTCTCTCACCCGTGCGTTTATTTTACAATTACATATAGTAGTATGTTACACCTATTTATCTATACCTAAACAGTTCCTTTGTTTTGTATTTCATTAGCATGCAATGAGAATATTGCATTGAAAATAATTATGTTGCAAGATATTAAAAAGGTGTGTATGGATGATTTTAATTTTGCAAATAAATAATTACATATAAAAATAATTTGTAATGTTGTTACGTTTTTCTCCATTCTTCCTAAAATATTCTATCGATATAAAATATCGACATAGTAGCTTCCTAATTATTTTTATTGTATTATACGTTCGTATTGTCGTCAATTCTTGTATGTTGACGTATTTGACCTCTATGTGTGCGTAAATTGTGTTAGTGGTGAAGAATTTAATATGTGTGAGTTCGTGGCGATACAAAATGATTTTGAGTATGTGTGCAGCAATGTCTATGTAGTATTTCCTCCCCCCGCACCAAAAGTGACAGACTTTTTTGTTCATAGAATTAAGCGCGTCACTTGTCCAGGGATAGATAGTCAAAGGTTTTTAACGAACGTTAAACAACTGACGTAATCGTTAATATTTAACGAACGTATGTTACGTTAACTAACCGTTTGAAGCAACCGGCCCTAATGATTGTTAATAATTTACTGAAACTTGTTTCAGATCGTGAAGATGTCTTATTCTGTATTTTCTGTATTGTATTGAATGAATAATATAATTATAAAATCATACCAGATACCGGTGGGCTGTTTTTTTTAATAATACTATTACTATTTTAAATGTTTTCCTTGTTTAGGAAAAAGCTTCCTTGATGGACTTGTATCTATGACCGATTAAAAAACAACCAGAGAAATGACAAATGTCAAGACATGACAATGTCATTGTCAAATGACAATTTTCTGTCAATCAATCAATCGCCGTCTCGCCGAGACGCCGAGGGAGGTTTAGCGCTAAGATATTATTGAAAAAAAATAAAACAATTTTATTGAAATTACCACATAAATAAAATTACAAAATGTTATGCGCTATTTAAATCTAGTTCGAAGGATCAGATCAGTTGCAAGTTACGGTTTGATTGAGGTTATATTGGTGTTAAAACATTTTCAAGTGTATACAAAAAAGATTAAAGTTGGAAGCTAACCTTTTAGTTGAGAAAAAAAGTTAAAATAATAGTTAGTCATGATGAGGTCGTATACCCGCAAGCGGCCTGTCCACCAGCTTATTGAGGATGTCCAAGACCTGTGCAGACTGTGTCTAAATAAAGTTAAGGAGGGTACTCCCATATTTACTGGCGATAGAGATAATGTATGTGCTACATTGGCACTGAGGATTACAATATGCATAGGATTGGAGGTAAGATCTTGTATATTTTGCGTTTAGCAAATGTTATTATTATGAAATCTCAGGGGTGGAGAGATTTCAGAATGTAAGCACATATTGTTACTATATTTAAAAGTTTAAGTATAAATGTAAAAACATTTATATTATATAGTATCTGCTGTCCACAGTATCACTTGTGTCCTGTAATTTTTCTGATGTTTTAGTGGTTATTCTGCTATTCAGGGTGGAGACAAATCAAACAGATCAAAACTCATAAAAATCGCTCCAGCCATTCTTGAGTAAAAATATAAAGTGTTACTAACATGACTTTGTTTTATATTTAAAGCATCAAGTTCCATAAGATAGATATAATGCTAGAAGTTCTGGGTTTGATTCCCAAGCTGAGTAAAGTGTTATTGGATTTTTCTATGAAATAACCAGGAGAGTCAGAGTTTGGGATCTGTTATAGGCTATCCCCCTATTAGATGGGACCTAAACATACCGGCCCACTATGTGTATATTAGTAAGCCTCTGCCTATCTCTTCAGGGAATACTGGTGTGATGGTATGTTATGTTATTTATACCTATTTCAATTTTAAATACATTTGAATGATATATTATTGATGTTGAAGAACTTGTTTTTTAAATCAATAACTTTTGTCAATTTCTAGGTAAAAAGAGAAGAATGTTTACCCAACTTAATTTGTACAGACTGTCATAATGAACTTAACAAATACTATGCATTCAGAAAGAGATGTGAAGTTACATATCAAAAATTGAAATCCCATGTTCTAGCTGTTAAAGAGAATCAGTACAAGAGAAGGGTGCAAGATGAAATGGAAAACAAAAAGAAATGTGATGGAGATAATGAAGGACTGAAGTTTGTTGTTACTTTTGATAAAGATCAGTTTGCTGGAGTTAATGTATTGAATCTCAATGGTGTAGCACAAGTTAATAATTTCATGGAGGTATAATGATTATTTTTGCTGTTTGAATTGTACTATAGTAAAATGATTCAATTTTGTAGTTTGTCTTGTTATTAATCATATTACTTAATAGAGTCCTTGCACACATTCCTGCAATGTCATGGGGTCGTGCCATTAAAGAGTAAAGTGCCTTGGTCATCCGAGTACTCTCCAAGAGATTGACCTCTTTTGAGGAGTTGGGGTGGGTCAAGTAACAAATATTTTTCACCTGCTGGCAAAATAAGCACCTTGTTGTGAAGTTGCAGAAAATTGACCGCTATACCATACAATAACATTAGACTAATGGTTCTAACCAAGACTGTGCTGGAGGTGCTGAAATCAATTTCAGATTCCTGATTTCGCAACAAAATGTCATTGGATTTTTCTATGAAATTCTGAGTAGAAATTTAGAATTAGAATAACTGTGGCTAGCCCAAAGTTACACCACTGCCTAACCCTTTGGAAAATACAGGCTTGATGGTATGTTCTTTTTTATTTTTTATGGTATTAAAGAATTCATTGGGTAAGTTTAGCAAGAACTAGCTTTGGCCTTCTGGAAGAGGTGTATGTACTTCAGAAGACATTCTGAACCCATTAATAACTACTACAACTAATCTAATATCAATACATAGTATAAGTAGTAAGACGACATGTTTGGCGTAGCGGCTGAGCAATTGGCTTCTGCGACACATGTTGTGGGTTCGATCCCCACACGGAGCAAATATTTGTATGATCTACAGGTAGTTATTCTGGGTCTGGGTGTTTGTGTATGTGAGAATTTGTGTTTGTAAACGCACCCACGATACAGGAGAAAATCCTAGTGTGGGGCAACGCTTTTTTAATAAATAAACATAAAAAATAGTTACCTATGTGATGCTTCAAACTTGAAGGATAATTCAGTTTCGTGTATTGTCCCGAAAAATTATTTATGTTTATTGTTTTCAGGAATTACCAGACCTTACAAAAATTAATCAAAATATAGGATCAAAAGTATGTACTACAAAAACAGAAGAAGAAGACACATCAGAACCAGATATAACTACATTCTTGTCCACTATGCTCAGGGAATTGGGCGTTCTGACGCAGCAGGATGATGGGCTAGTCTCCACAAACCACAATATTAAGTCTTTGGAACTGGAAACAGGGGATGGAAGTCAGGTCATGTTAGAGCTGATGGAGGAAGAAGATGTACAGGAACCAGTAAGTTCAGTGGATGGAGGTGTAGCATAGCTGCTTATATTTTTCATTGTCAAAGAATAATGGTTAATGTCATCTTTGGGAAAAGAACGGGAAATATCAAAGTACTAGAAATAATACCAGGCACTCAGATTTCATTTTGTAAGTCTAATGTGTTCAATAAGTAGCATAAGTGTTCCCTTATATAATGACATCTTATAAGATATGCTTAGACTTATGCAATCACATAAAACAACAAAATACCTGCAGATTTGACTGTGTAGAAATTGAACTTACTACCAATAGCACAGAATTCGATGGTTCAACTAATGCATTATTTATATCATCAAATTCAATGAAATATGGTGTCCATTAGCTGACTTCCATTTGAGATTTTCTATTTTGTACTTTACTACAATATATGATATTTACTATATTTCCAGGTACATGAGAAAATAACAGATGGATCGCAGAACACATTACTAAAAGATCCGTCTAATCAAAACACATGTGTTTTAAAATATATCACATCCAAACCACCAAAGAAGAAAGAAGTAACAATCGATAAGAAATTGTAAGTTTTGTATGTTAATGATTCACCATTAAATTTTTTGTCACCTTGTAAACGAAAAAAACTCATAAAATAAAGATTTTTTTTTTCTGAATTTTGAATGAAAACCTCGGCAGTATCTAAACTATATTAAAATAAAAAATAGTAGATTGTTACACAAGGATGGAAAGGAATCAATTCCCATACGAGGTATTTAGACGCCCGAGCGCAGCGAGAGCGGCTATAGTCCGAGTAGGAATTGATGTCTTTCCACCCTTGTGTAACAATCTACTATTTTTTAACCCGAGTTAAGCACTCTACTTTTCATTTCGAATATAAGGAAACTAAAAAGTAGTAGTTTTTTGTAAATATTTATTAATAATAGTAACTGTATTAATTAATTAATTTTAATTTGCTATTAATGTTTAAAATTTAATTTAAAAAAAATAATAAGCAAAATAGTAACAGTTGTGATTACTGTATTTGCCTCGTCTTTAACAAAATCTGGGGTCAGAATCACTTGAACTAATTTTTAATAAAGATTTCGTTATAGCAAAAGTTAGTATCCCGCCAAATTATATATTGTCATAGTCTATTTAATTTTTTAATTATGGAACACACCGCGTCACTGCCTCAGCCGCACGCCTTTTTTTGAAATTCACACTGGCCGTTTATAAACACACAAGACCGCAGCATTTTTTTTCTTAGTTATGTTAGATTTTTTACAGCTGACTGGCTAACCTAATTTTGTTCTATTTTTTAAATTATTTTCCACCCTAGGGAGGAAAGTAATTACTAGGAGTGGGAAGTAGCATTTTCCACCCGCTATTCAGATCAAATAAACACTACGTTCCGAGTATGAGAAATGAAAAAAAAAAATCCGAATCGGTTTATAAATGACAGAGTTCTGTGCAAAATGATTATACTATTATTTAAATGCACTCAGTTAATTATCGATAGTTTACATGTGTTGCAACACTAATGAAAAAATCATATATTCATTCAATTATATTTAATAATCACAGTTGCCAGACAACTGTAGACTTATGATTTGTCTATTGCTACATAACACAACTTTAGAAATGACTTCCATGTTTGTTTTATATTGGAATACTCGTAACTTAGTATTCATTTAAATATTTCTGTTTATATTACGATAAAATTACTAACATCGTGCATCGTTACGGTGCCTCGTTCCTCCCTACGTATTCTTTTATCTGTGTCCCTACTGTCGAATTTAACGACACGGGTGTACACAGATCTGTAATTTTAAATAAAATTACAGATCTCAAAATAGCATGCTTACTTTAAACTTTTTATTTTCAATACTTTTTTTTTTATTAGTTCACTAATCTGTACAATACATTACACAAGTACATTATTGTATAAACGATTACTTAAAACAATTTTAGTGTATGACCTTTTTGAAGTGAACACTATATTATGCAATAATAAAAGAATGATCACGGTACAATGCGTGATCAAAGAGTACCTATTTTTTTTTAAATAAGTTGCAAAGAACTAACAGACACATTAAATATATCAATCTTCTTGCAAACCGTTATTGTAGGCTGAACACATACGCTAAAACGGTGATTGCCGATTATAATTGTTGAGGCAGAGAGGCAAACTAAATGTTCTTCTAGTATGAAGACGGCTGCTTGTTCGGGGAACAGCTAGGTTAATCTATCGAGTAGCGAGGCACTGTCTACTCTTCCATTTATTAGTTTAAAATAAGTGCATATGATAAGTGGTATAAAAACTGTTTCTGCAGCTTTTCTAATCAGGCTATATTCACTGCATAAGACGGACTCCATATCTGACAGCTAAAACCAGCTAAGCGTGCTCCTTTGCTTGTGATGCGATCAATATGTTCGCGGAAGTCTAACATGCATGTTGGAAATATAATATGTGGCTGACGTAGGGTTCTGTTTCCGTGTGAATTTTATGTGAAAGAATTTAGATGTCATTCCAATCTTGGAGTGACCATTACACCAATAATTAATGGGATTACCGACAAATAATAATAACAAAACACTGACGAACAATAATAACAATAATAGCAAAAACACTAACTACCAATAACAAAATAACAAAAACGAAATGAACGATTCTGAACTCTACTGTATTCTTAGAACGCATTGAGCGTGTGGTTCACAAACGGACAAAACACTCACACGTCGCGGCAAGGACGCGAGCGGGGAGGAGGCAATGCTCGGGGGGACCCCCCGGGTGGTGGGCGCCCCATGCACCCGCGCTCTTCGATCTTCCCCTGTGATACCTCAATATGCATTCTGCGCATCGGCTCGCGCCTATGTTCAGCCCGGCCAAAAAGATTGGAGAGAACTGTACGTTATTTATATTGGTTGTACAGCCGCGAGTGGCGGTGCGAGGAGTGCGGGCGGCGGCTGTCGTCGCGCAGCGCCGTGCTGCGGCACGCGCGCACGCACTCGGGCGAGCGGCCCTACGCCTGCGCGCTGTGCCCGCGCCGCTTCGCGCAGAAGGAGGTCATGCTGCGCCACCGCCTCGTGCACCAAGGTACTACGCACTACCCTCACTAACACTACCCTCCCTACTCGGTACTCACGCACTCGGGCGAGCGGCCCTACGCCTGCGCGCTGTGCCCGCGCCGCTTCGCGCAGAAGGAGGTCATGCTGCGCCACCGCCTCGTGCACCAAGGTACTACGCACTACCCTCACTAACACTACCCTCCCTACTGTGTACTCACGCACTCGGGCGAGCGGCCCTACGCCTGCGCGCTGTGCCCGCGCCGCTTCGCGCAGAAGGAGGTCATGCTGCGCCACCGCCTCGTGCACCAAGGTACTACGCACTACCCTCACTAACACTACCCTCCCTACTCGGTACTCACGCACTCGGGCGAGCGGCCCTACGCCTGCGCGCTGTGCCCGCGCCGCTTCGCGCAGAAGGAGGTCATGCTGCGCCACCGCCTCGTGCACCAAGGTACTACGCACTACCCTCACTAACACTACCCTCCCTACTCGGTACTCACGCACTCGGGCGAGCGGCCCTACGCCTGCGCGCTGTGCCCGCGCCGCTTCGCGCAGAAGGAGGTCATGCTGCGCCACCGCCTCGTGCACCAAGGTACTACGCACTACCCTCACTAACACTACCCTCCCTACTCGGTACTCACGCACTCGGGCGAGCGGCCCTACGCCTGCGCGCTGTGCCCGCGCCGCTTCGCGCAGAAGGAGGTCATGCTGCGCCACCGCCTCGTGCACCAAGGTACTACGCACTACCCTCACTAACACTACCCTCCCTACTCGGTACTCACGCACTCGGGCGAGCGGCCCTACGCCTGCGCGCTGTGCCCGCGCCGCTTCGCGCAGAAGGAGGTCATGCTGCGCCACCGCCTCGTGCACCAAGGTACTACGCACTACCCTCACTAACACTACCCTCCCTACTCGGTACTCACGCACTCGGGCGAGCGGCCCTACGCCTGCGCGCTGTGCCCGCGCCGCTTCGCGCAGAAGGAGGTCATGCTGCGCCACCGCCTCGTGCACCAAGGTACTACGCACTACCCTCACTAACACTACCCTCCCTACTCGGTACTCACGCACTCGGGCGAGCGGCCCTACGCCTGCGCGCTGTGCCCGCGCCGCTTCGCGCAGAAGGAGGTCATGCTGCGCCACCGCCTCGTGCACCAAGGTACTACGCACTACCCTCACTAACACTACCCTCCCTACTCGGTACTCACGCACTCGGGCGAGCGGCCCTACGCCTGCGCGCTGTGCCCGCGCCGCTTCGCGCAGAAGGAGGTCATGCTGCGCCACCGCCTCGTGCACCAAGGTACTACGCACTACCCTCACTAACACTACCCTCCCTACTCGGTACTCACGCACTCGGGCGAGCGGCCCTACGCCTGCGCGCTGTGCCCGCGCCGCTTCGCGCAGAAGGAGGTCATGCTGCGCCACCGCCTCGTGCACCAAGGTACTACGCACTACCCTCACTAACACTACCCTCCCTACTCGGTACTCACGCACTCGGGCGAAGGGCCGTACAAAGAACACATCAGTTGCCTCAGTAAAATGGTGAAAACTTTACTAAGTTGAAGCCTTAGTAAAGTTTTCACCATTTTACTGATGTGTGATGTGGAGTTTATAAGAAAACACAAGTAGTCATTTTCAATTTTATACCAGTTGCCGAAACTCACATTTTCATGATTTCACACACACTTAGGTAATGGTTAATTATCCACCATTATTATACATCAAACTTCCGAGATCACGATTTTTTGGAAAGTTTGCTATTTTTGTGTTACTCGTATGGTTTTGTCGGATTATTAAGGTCGCGTAAATAAATCACTTTTCATTCGTGTTATTTCGGCCCATTCCTTGCTTAACCTTGTTCACCCGTTTATTACAGCCCTTATCGCTAGCATTAGTTTACTTGTCGCAATAATACGGCAATGTTCTCTGCAGAGCAACGTCCGTACAAGTGTACCATATGTGAAAAGAGCTTCACGCAGCGCAGCGCGCTCGCGTCGCATGCGCGTGCGCACACGCCGGCCAGCGAGCGCCCGCTGCGGCTGCACCGCTGCGACCGCTGCCCCAAGGTGTTCCTCTACGCCTCAGGTGATCGCATCTATTACAACAAACTACCCACTTTTCAAATAAATAATTACCGACATGGAATTCCTGTTAGGTGGGTTAGGTTTTCACGTAAGGTACGAGTATAGTGACGCAGTCGAGTCGCAGCACTCATTTCATTATTTTCTTTTTTATGGGGACAGAAATGTATCAGCATTGCGTTGTGGAAGACCAGGTCAATATACTAATTATTTTTTTAGATCGATGCTTCAATTGTGTCAGTGTGCCTCGACCTGTTGCATGTTTTTCCCGCAGAGTTAAGCAGAAGTGTATTAATGTACCCACATTAAGCCACTGTGTTTAGGTCTAATGTAATAGAGGACGAGCCTTCTGCCATTAACCGTTAAAACACACACGCAAATGTTAAAATTCCGAGCTGCTACTAAGAATTTCATAGAAAAACTCGACAACACTTCTCGACTTGGGTATTGAACCCAGGATCTCTAGCGTAGCACGTTTAGGACGACGAGACTCATAAGGCAGTTGATACCAATCAGCTTTTATCACACCAGGTCTGAGCCGGCACATGATGATGCACAACGGTCGTTTGTATGTGTGCGGCGCTTGCGAGCGACAGTTCAAAGACAAGAGCTCTCTGCTCCGACACCTGAAGAATGCCAACCACGCGCCCGGAGACAACCCCACCTGATCCACTACCTCGCTGAACAGAACCCGTTCGGGAAAGCTGTAATATCGAAGTAGGTGTCACTAGTTCCAATAACTATTTAACGACGTATATTAATGCTTTAAGCGCTCAAAATCGAATAGAGGTGAAGTTATTGTCAAAGGTCTTTTCTGGTAATACAGAGACAAAACGTAGTAGATGCAGAATAGTTACGTAAATTGACACTCATTCATAAAATAGGCTTGTTGACTGATTCTTTATGAATAAACCTGAACAAAAATAGATATCGGTTCAGAAATAAGGAAGCTATTAGTATTTTATAGTGTTCTTTAGCACTTTGTGATGTCAAATCATAATTATATATAAAAATTTTGTGGGAACAGGATGTAGTCTCAATCCCCAGTCCACACCAATAACTTTAAACTTTTAATATTTTTGGACTTTATTAGTTGACTAGCTTCTGCCCGCGACTTCGTCCACGTGGAATAGTTATTTGGTCTTAGCGTGGTGTATAGCCTTCCTCAATAAATGGGCTATCTAACACTGAAAGAATTTTTCAAATCGGACCAGCAGTTCCTGAGATTAGCGCGTTCAAGCAAACAAACAAAGAAACTCTTCAGCTTTATATATTAGTATAGATTTAAATATTTTTTAATATACAAATTATATTTTTCAATGGGCCTGTTATCTATACATTTTTTTAAATAAATTAAGGATCAGCTAGAACAATGTTATAAATTGATAGGTACTGCTAGATATTTTCATTGAAATGGCACATCTGTCACAGTCCGAAGTTGAACTTCTAGTTACTTAGCCAAGTTAGCCATCATCTGCATCGACAAGCACTTTAGCAAGAGTCATCAATTGGTCCTACTGGATATACTGGATATACACAGTACAAAATGTTACTGACTTAGGCTGATTCATTGACTGTAGACTATGTTTTGCCGCCTGCTTATAAGATGAATTTTTTTGTAATGGGGTATTTGATCAAGATTAAATGTATGTACACACGTCAACACGTCAAGCAGCCCAAGTATCCAAATATACATATTAATCTATGAGCCCAAGGGGCAAACTAGTATAAACTACTTAGTTTGAGGTGTCGTCGTATGTCCGACTATTAGAACAATGTTATCAATATTATATTTCAATTTACAATATGTTACTATAATGTATTTTTTTTCATGCTGTGTGTATTCAAAATGTATATTAGAATGGGTTATTTTAAGAATAAAAACACTATAATTTATTTACTTAAATATTTTATTGGAAAAAAATTATATTAAATCCAAGGCAACGTGGTATTGTAAAATTTTAAGAAAATAATGACAAGCAAACATCGGAATACTGGTGCAAGGCCGCGGCGCCGCTCGCCCCCGCCGGCCTACACAGTGGACATGTGACGGATGGCACTTATATTAAACAAAACACGAATAATTATATTTTCATAACATTTTAATTTTCATAAAAACCAAGTCGACGCCACCGCATTGTAAATTATGGAATGCCTTCTTATTCACTTAAAATTATATACTCACTACAAGCATACATTTTAGTATCTATTTCAAATTTTGTTCAAGTAACAAGTGGGAACAGTTTCGTAGGCCGATACTCTTGTCTGCATGCGCCACTGGCATCTGGACTTTACCGTCTATAATATAAGATACATAATAATATTGGTCGCGTGATGACTGCTCTCATATATAAACATAATATCAGTTAACAGACCGACGTAATAACCGTTGAAACTGAACTGAAAATAATAATTACACTTGCAGCTCTAACTCCTACATCTAGATTATAAATGATTATAAAAATAAATAAGGGGCGTCGCCCCCTCCCTTTCACCGCTACTCTCGGACAAGACACTTCAGACATTGTTATAGTTTTTTTGAGCAAAACTCTTGACGTTTATGTATGAACAACGTAACAGGTGTTTGTCACAGTGCACACAGGTGTCCAATTATATGCAGCCTCAATTATAGGCTGGCGGCCTTGCCGCTTGGCCTTGGCGATTTCAATACAATTACATACATGTGTAGTATTGTCTGGTTTCGCATAAGCTAGAGGTAGGCCGTGCAGTCTCAGGCCGAGCTGTGCCGCTCCAGGCTGTCGCTGCCCTGTCCACTCCTCACACACGCATCCGCCAATCACTAATGACAACTAATCAACAGACAAATTATAATAACCGAATCGACTACCACAAATAAAATATAAGCCGCAGCACACGGCGACTTTGACTCGTACTCGATCCACCCGTACGACACTTAACAATATATAGATGAATAAAATCCAATTATTTTTAAAAATGATTATTATTAATAAAAACAATTCTGTGTGCTTTGATTTTATGATTTATCAGGCTATTGTAAAAACATCGCTGTAGCAAGTGATGCCTAGAATGTTCACATTATTAGGTTATAGCACAACGGTCTAAAATATAATTACTAATAAGTAATAATAATCAATATTTACAGTTAGTTTCGACTACGACGCCCTACAGCGCGAGTGTTCGAACACACATTATGTAAGCACCGCTGAATCATTTGACCCTTTTTAAGTTGACAATCTCTTGACGACGGCAAAAGATACATATTGCCTGGACGGTGTATAAAATTATATAAAAATATCGTTCGATCATCCACATACTAACACTACTGTCGCTCGCGCGCGGCCCGACCCACGCTGCGTCATTTGTCACAAATCAATCTCAATTTTATACACAATGAGCATTATGATTTCGCTAAATGGAACGGAATGTTCGAAAAAGAAAATTTGGCACTTCAAATTATGGACTGGTCGGTCCGCGAGCGGAGCGTATCTCAATTATAAGCTTTACGCGTTCGGTGTAAAGGCTATAATTGCTAAACTTATCCGCTTACATACATCTATCTCATCAGAGGGCCGTCCACGACCTGCGGCGTCTCGAGAGCTGATTTAAGTGAATGCCGACGGCATCAATAAACAGTGATAGGAGTACAATGTTTATGGTACAAGTACTGTGTAAGGAACAGTGTGACAGTAGGAGGCGGGAGGCGGGAGGCGGGAGCAGCAGGGGCGGGCGCAGGTGCGTGTGTGTGCGGGCGCCGGCGCCTACATGTTCTCGAACTGGTCCACGCGCCGCTTGGTGTTGCCCTTGCGGATCTCGCGCAGCGTCTTGTATTTGTCGCGTCCCTGGCGCACGTTCTCGCGGTGGATCTTGTCCATGGCCGTCTCCTTGGTCTCGTCGCGGGACTGCGCCAAGTCTTGCTTTAGCGCCTGCAGACAAAATGTGGGGTTAGTGGACAGGCATACAGGTGCAGGCGGCGCAGGTACCTTGAGCGCGGGGTCCACGGGGTCCACGGGGTCGTCGGGCCCGGAGGCCAGCTCGCGGCCGCCGGGCTGGTGTAGCGCACGTACCTTGAGCTGGTTGTGCAGGCGCTCGTTGCGCTCGGCCAGCGTGCGGCGGTCGGCCACGGGGTCCACGGGGTCGTCGGGCCCGGAGGCCAGCTCGCGGCCGCCGGGCTGGTGTAGCGCACGTACCTTGAGCTGGTTGTGCAGGCGCTCGTTGCGCTCGGCCAGCGTGCGGCGGTCGGCCACGGGGTCCACGGGGTCGTCGGGCCCGGAGGCCAGCTCGCGGCCGCCGGGCTGGTGTAGCGCACGTACCTTGAGCTGGTTGTGCAGGCGCTCGTTGCGCTCGGCCAGCGTGCGGCGGTCGGCCACGGGGTCCACGGGGTCGTCGGGCCCGGAGGCCAGCTCGCACGTACCTTGAGCTGGTTGTGCAGGCGCTCGTTGCGCTCGGCCAGCGTGCGGCGGTCGGCCACGGGGTCCACGAGGTCGTCGGGCGCGGCGGCCAGGTCCCCGCCGTCGGAGCCGGTGTCGGAGGCCGCGTCTCCGTCGCCGCTCTCGGCCGCGTCGGCGCCGCGCTCGGCCAGGTGGTGGTGCTGCGGCGTCGTGGCCGCCGCCAGCGCCGCCGCCGCCTCGTCCTGACGAACGAACAACACATTCGTTAACTACCGCCTTTGCAGTCTTCAGATCATAAAATACTAAAGATGAACCGAATATCCGAATTTCCAGTATCCGGCCTAATTTTATTGGCTTGATAGTGATAATACGATAATATCCGGCTGGATTCCAGATTTTCTATAAATTACTAAAATCTCATATAATAAAATTGCAATTAAAACATCCTGCGCATACGTCACACAGTAGACGTCATCGAACCGTCGAATTTTTGCCGGAAAATTCAAAACCATTAAAAATAAATTTGTCTTTAATTCATTTAATGGAGAAAAGAAGAAATTCATTAATTAATTTTTATTTTTCTGTTAAATTGTTCGTTACAATCCAAATATGTTTCTTTCTTTGTATTTTTCTTAATATAATAAACAAATAGATTCAATACAATATTCACCAAAAATACATAACTTGTAACAAAAACCAAGTCTCTCAACTCCATCGTAAAAAAATTTGAGTTCCATGTAATAACCAAGTCGGTCAATTTATTCAATTCTTACATAAGGGTTATTACGTAATTTAGCTAACCTAACAACATCTTATAGTGACCATATCATTATTGATTGACTTGGCCATCGTATGAAAACACAATGTATTTCTAAAGTTATTTAGTGAAAGAAAAATTCGACTCGCAGGCAGGATTCGAACCTGCGTCTTCTGGCTAGGTACGCCAGACGCTATGACCACTAAGCCACCGCGAGTCCCACCTGCCATGTCGAAATTTGCCTTCACATTCTCAACGTCTTATAGGTGACGTCAGTAACATCTATTGAAAGGCAAGTTACTTTGCCTCTCAACCGACATGACTTACCTTACGGTTAGTTCTATGTCGTACGATGCTACCATACCTAATAACTAACTTTTTGTGATTTTTTGCATTTTTTATGCAAATTTTTATAAAGTTACAATGTATCTCACAAGTAATACATATTATATTAAATTAGATTTGACAAGTCTGGACGGTAAATGTTCTTCGTCTATTGTATTCACAAACTGAAGATTCCTACTCCCAAAGTCGACATTAATTAGATGTAAGCCGTCCAGACTTGTAACTCTGGAAAGTGCCACATAAGCTTGACCGGATGTGAATACTGCAGAACCGATATCCATCAACGCATTTTTTTTTAAAGAAATGCTTACTAGCTATGTAGGACGCACATTACTAGTATTCTTGTTAACCCCTCGTAATAAGCTAAAATGCTTGTGTTACGAGTGGGTTCACGTTGGTAGTGCAATGGGTGGGTGTCGAACCGGCAACCACGTGATCGCAAGTCCAACGCCCTAGCCATTAGGCTACCGACGCTTCAAGATTAGACTTAGGCCCTGACTTTTGAGTATAGCTATAGCATCTCTACTATTATAAAATTGTAAAAAAGCTGTGTCTGTACATTGAAGATATTTAAAAAAAAAACATATATATAAACGTCTCCAAACCCAAAAATGAGATTTTTAAATTCTTGTCTGTGTGTTTGTTACGGGTTGGTGCAAAAACTACTGAATAGATTTTAATTCTGTTATCACTGTTAGAAAGTATGTGCTCCAACTTAAAAACTGGTATACTTTTTATCTCACATTATTAAATGCAACCGGAGATATAGTTTGACCTCTCTAATGTATAGAGACCCATACAAAGAAGAGATCATCACTGTTGGTTTTTGAGCTTCAAGTGGGCGAAACCGCGGGCGGAGGCTAGTAGGCAATACATATGAGAAACTGTTCGCGATGAACCTAAGCTCTATTGAGAATTTCAAACTTAATTTTGAGTGAAAAACTGAGTTGCGAGACTTGGTTTTTTTTACTCTCATCCATCTAATTTCTTTTTTTACTCTCATCAATCTCATTTCTTTTTGTAGGTAGTCTTCCTCTTTTTCTTTTC
Organism: Acronicta leporina; assembly: GCA_947256265.1. Lineage (NCBI taxonomy): Eukaryota > Metazoa > Arthropoda > Insecta > Lepidoptera > Noctuidae > Acronicta > Acronicta leporina. Next base: position 15,399,848 of record OX366520.1, on the reverse strand, counting down.
CGGTACTAGTTTTTGAGCTTTAGCTACAATTTTTCTCAAAGGCCATGGTCCTATATTTATATGGGATTACAAAGTTATTTATGCAGTTGGTGTATCTAGAAAACTGGAAAATGGCAACATTGCAAGAAAGAAATCCTTGATTTATACATTAGTGTATTAACACACTAATTGTATTCTAAATTTGAGGCTTCTATGTTTGTTAGAAGTGCCTCAGAGTGTTGATGATCGGTCACTCAGTCAGTGAGTGACAAAATTAAGAAATTTTGATTACTTATAATTCTTAAACTACTGGTTTAAATTGAATGAAATTTGAAATATACCGTGTTTATACAATGCCTACTTGGTTACTGAAAATTCAGGCATCTAGTTTTATCCAAAGCTAAGTTATAGAGGGTCGAAAATGGCCTGAACTGCTTTGAGAAAAGGATGATACGGCCGTGCCACTTGTTTTTGCTCGACTTGGCAGATACAATATCTCCCAAATATACATTTTAGTATAAATCTTGTATTTAAAGCGGCAAGTAATCCGCGATTAGATTAGAACAGTTATTTTTATCACATTTCGAAGAACGCAAGTGACCGCAAAACACGGTTTTATTGTAATTTTTGAATAATATAATAAAGGTGAGGAGTAAGGTTGTGATTGTAGCTATGTACCTGTTTGCGGCGCGCCTCCTCGACCTCCTCCTGCAGGCGGCGCGTCTCCGTGTCCTTGACCTCGACCTCCTGCTGGATGCGCGACACCTCCTCTTGTTTCTCGCGGATCTCATCCTCCAACTTCTGGCGCTCAGCGGCTTCCATGTTCTGTTGGAAATTATAAAAAGAAGATAAGGAAACCAACCACATCATCACATGTACACAATACATTTTAGGGTCGTTTCGGTTAAATTGAGACCCAACATCTCACAACCAAAATGACTGGATAAGGACTACAGTGCGTAGTTACTCACTGTAGTCACTTTTTACTTGTACTCAAGTTGAGAGAGATAGGAAATAAATCACGTAGTTTTTGTTCGACTTCATGGCCCTGATACATTGATCGTAGCTATTGGTTTGTTGTGTATCCTGTATTAGGTTACGATGGGACTGACATAAGCTGTGCGTTATAAAAGTCCCTGAAATTTAAAGAATAAAAAAAAAATAACATGTACCTTAGTCTCTTCGAGGCGCTGCATCATGGCTTGTAGCTCGTTCTGGCGCTGTTCCAGCTCGTCCTTGGCGGCCTGAAGCTGGCGGAGCTGTTCCTCGAGGCGGCGGATCATGTCTTGTGCTTCCAGAAGGTTGGCCTGCGAGCGTTCCATCTCCTCCTGCATTTGCCGCAGCCGGTCCTCGTACTCCTGCTGTTTCTTTTCGGCGCGCTCACGGGCGGCGATCTCCAGTTGGAGTTTTTCTCTGTAATGTTTAAATTAAACAAAATGTTAAACGTAATCAAGTTTATTTTAATAAAATCAAGAAGACTATAATTATTTTCAGTACGCATCTGAAGTTCCGAATCAGATTCGCATCAGTACACCTCTGCTTAACCTTTGCGGAATACAGACGTGTCGATATGTTATGTAGCTTTCGGTGGGTGTTTTGTAAAGCTTTAGTTTAGCTTTTAGTTTCTTTATTGAGCATATTTTAAGTCAACATGTTCTTGATACGTATTATTTTGACCCGAGGCAAAGGAGGGTACCTAAACTTTGACTTTTAATTGTATTCAGTAACTTGACAGTTGAAGGGTTACCAGTCTTTGACAAAAAAAAATCTTATATTTCACATCAGCTTATTTACAGATTTTTAGATTGATTTTATATTAAACAATTTTTTCATTCATTCATTCTTTACGCAAAAAAATTCACTACCCCAACACTATTAGTTGTAGTGTGGTACCATTATTTCTCTTCGAACTGTAAAGTTGCTGAATATAATTAAAAATCGAAGTATACGTATATGTGTTTATGTGTTTGTGTTATTGTGTATGTGAGTAGTGACCTCTGCGCCTGCTTGGCGAGTTTCTCCTCGCGCGCCTGCGCCTTCATCTGCTGCACGTCGATGGTGTCGGGCTTGCGGCGCCGCATGTACAGCTCGTGGTTGCCCATGCACAGCGCCAGGATGCGCTTGTTGACGCGCACGCGCGGCGCGAAGAACACGAAGTCTGGCGCCTTCTTATCGATCGGTTTGATTATAAATTTGCGGTCGTTGAATGAAATGTTGCGGATCTCTGACCACGGGAAACCAATTTTTGGAGTCAGTCTGGAATTAAGATATGTAATGTTAGTGAGATTTTTCTTTTGCCTTGCAGTATCAAACATTTTCTGCAGTTATTTTGTGAACATCTCATTGCAAAAAATAAAAAAAACTTTTTAGTCCACTGTGTCATTGTTATTACGCGTTGTTCAATATTTATTATACTGTTGTTTGTTATCCCTAATGAAATAAAATAAAGTTAAAAGTAACATAAAATTGTAGACTAACTTGTCGTCTTTCTCGTAAATGTTAAGTCCGAGCGCGTCAACGCCGAGCCACAGTTCTGTGTTCTTCTTGTTGCGGATCTCGAAGTAGTTGACGCCGTACATCTCGAGGTCCTGCGCGATCTTCAGGTACTCCATCATAGCGTCCTCGCGCAGCATGCCGCGGTGCTCCTGCCACCAGTTCGTGATGCTCTGCTCCCACTCCTCTCGGGACATCTGGATACGAAAACATCATCTGGTACTTTGTAGGGAGACTGAATACCTCAAAATAGACCTAATTTTTTTGAAATACAATTATCATTCTGAGGATACACCTTTTTTTTATTGTTTGCTTGCGGCAGTAGGTATCACTGCGACGGAAATCGATCGCAAGAGTTCACTGCTGAATCCTGCAGCTACTATGAAAAGGATACACCTTTAATAGGAAGTTTAAAATACATTATTCAGTTATAGGTCATTGTCGCTTCTAAGGGGTGTGATTAAATTCTTCCCTGATGGCGAGTGTGATTCTTAGGAGAATCGCTCTTACAATTATAAATGATACATTATACCTATTTAAAAGATCTATTTACAGAAAAATAGATCTTTTAAAGACACTTTTACAAGTTAATGTTTTACATTTTATTTTATCTAGATGGCGCCGGCATTTCCTAACTGACGACCTCTGAGAAGTTACAGTAAACATTAAAAAAAATGCAGTGGGTGCACATTATAGTAAGGAGTTTAAAATTGGACTACTTATATAAGTCCTACTGGAATTGTATAGTCGCTATTTTACAAAACTGCTAGCTGCTTTACAAAATAGCTATGTTATGTAAAATAGCTGAATGGCTTCCAGCTGTATTGCGATACGTTTATCAACTTGTTAACTTTTGTTATCAACAAAATGACTTATTTTAACGATATCAACGATAAGCGTTTTATGTAAAAAAAACCTATGACATAAGTTATATTTTCACGGCTGCGAGCGGAAGTAGCCATTGTGCATAATTGTATAGAAGAAATTTGGGTTAACTAGTGCTGAATTTTGGAACTAAAATCTACCATCCAACATTTCATTTCACGATGAAATGCACTGTTTCACAAAACAGCTTAATATTAATCCGCATATTATGAAGGCAGAAGTTCATTCCATTCCGCGTGTTGAAGGTCACCATTATGCAAAAGTACTGAACGTATTTTGGCTATTTTACATAACAGAGCTATTTTCTAAAGCGGCTAGCGATTATGTAAAATAGCAAATTATACAATTCTACTGCGACATTTATATAGATCAGTGTCACTTACAGGAGATATGAATGAACTCGTCCCGCGATGGGGTGTGTTACCTACTTACTTCTTTAAGACAGAGACGAGAGAGTCGCTAGTGCGATGGTTACTGGTTAGTGGTTAGTGTTTACCTTATGTTGGTCGGTGACGCGCTGCGGCAGCAGGCGGTCGTTGGCGAGGAAGCCGGCGCCGTGCACGGCCGGGTTGTGGTCGCCGTGGTTACTGGTTAGTGGTTAGTGTTTACCTTATGTTGGTCGGTGACGCGCTGCGGCAGCAGGCGGTCGTTGGCGAGGAAGCCGGCGCCGTGCACGGCCGGGTTGTGGTCGCCGTGGCGCGCCTGCACCGCGTACGAGGCCAGCAGCACCGACGTCTCCGGCGGACAGTAGATCTCGTCCGACAGGATCGCGTTCTTCACCTGAACAAAAATAACATTACATTGTAAACACACGCCTGACGGTGTATCTAGTACACTTAATGATATGTAATTATCAATTTTAATAAAAAGTCCACCTTTGTCATATACTCATCATCTTCCGAGCCTTTTCTAAACTATGTTGGGTTCGGCTTCCAGTCTAAACAGATGCTAAATATCAGTATTTTACACGAAGCGACTGCCATCCAGACCTCCACAACCCAAAATCTGGGTAATACCGATAGGTATTCGGGGGATAGACTGGTCATCAGGCTTTTTGGGCTTCTGACTACCACTAACAATTGTCATAGATGTTCGTATGACAACCGGGACCGACGGTTTTATGTGCTCTCCGAGGCACAGAGGGGTCTCGATGTGTTAAGAATTGTCACCCATCCATACACTGACCGCAGTGAACGCAGCTTAACCTTGCAGATCCGTTAATCAGCTTAGTTATTACAGTTGGCGCAAAATAACTTGAACCAAAATAGTGGCTACGCAGTGGTCGATTTTAGTAAATTTTGCACGCAAATGCACTGCGCAAGCTTTCCCCCTCTCCGTTAGTTTTGGGTCAAGTTATTTTGCGCGAACTAAACTTAGCCGCTAGCCCCTCTGAGCATCTTTTTCATATTCTATGTAATGCAATGTTTTATTGCCTTGGCTAGTTGATTCTATTTAAACATACCCTTCTATATATTAGTACATAAGTCGCAACAAGTGGCCAATTATGGAGTATAGAGAAACACTTGGATGGAGGCTGTTGTCCAACAATGGGAAGTAGGGCTAAACATAACAATCGTAATGGCAGGTTGTGAGCCGTGACCTTACAAGCAGCATTAAGTATAATTTATTTCTGCTGACTAAACACTTAAGTGGATTTGCAACATTATAATTTTCTATTACCTACGCTCAGCGCTACCCCATCACTGGTCAATTGCTATAAACCATCAATCGAAGACATCTGAGAGAATTAAATTTAAAAAACATTGATAAAAATCTAAACTCATTTCCAGTATATTTTTATAGTTTTTTACTAATCATACTTGCTTAGTAGTTTTATTAATCCAAAATAATATTGCAAACAAACACTTTTTCACCCCAAACGCATATACGGTCTCCGTCCCGTCGGTCGCGGGTAAAAATCGAAAGTAACATTTTGATTGATAAGATTGATAAGTTGATGGTTTTTGTTCTATCCTCCAATAGGCCTTTCGGATGCGAGTGAAATAACAGACAACAGCTAGAAGTTATATTAATGTATACAAGATCCGTTAAAAAAAATCATAACATTTTACCTGAAGGTAGAACAATTTGAGTGTGATCTCCTGGATGAGTTCGTCGGCGACATCCTCGGGGTAGAATTTAGCGCGGAACTTGAACTGCAGCGGGTTTTCTTTCTTTACGTCTTGTTGCATCACCTGTAAGGTACACAGCGTGTTACAACTTGAGATAAGATGACGGTTATGGGGACAAGGTCACAGTGTAATTTCGTTATAATATGACGTAATTTCCTATCAAAACATCTCATACGCATAATTGGTCAAACATTTAACCTTCTGTCCGCCACAGTCATGTAAAGACGACAAACCAAAATGTGCCCAGCACGCAGAGGCCGCGACTGCGTGACAGATTTATAAGGATAAATTCGAATAATTCAAAGCTTGGAACCAAGAGCACGCTTTTTCTGTTTTGACGTGGCGGTCAAAGAGTTAATAAATAAAAAAAATATATATTTTCGTCTAGAAGATTGATGTGGCAACACAAGGTAACAAAACCGAAGTTAGCGAAGTTTGTTTTATTTATTTGGGCGTCTTTGAAGGGCTATTATTTCTTCAAATTTCTTTGCAATAGGTTTCTTTTTGCACAAAGCATTTACCTAGAAGAATTTTTACTAAAACTAAATGAAACTGTTTTACATAATTAAGTATACAATTAAGAGTAAACAAGAAATAAGTGTAATTAGACATTTTGTCTAAACTTTCCATTAATTTCAGTAATTTTTGATTCCACACACAAAATAAATTCGGCACAACAAACACAACATGTTGAATCTTACCCATCTCGAGAACGGGAGCGACCCTGACTTCGTTGTGTGCCACGTAATCCAGGGGAAGCGTTAAAAAGGCAACAATTAATTACAATTTCATCGCCATATTTGGCTCACTTTACAATCCATCAAAGATATAAATATAGAAACTACAAGGAGAGAACAAAAGAGACTACTAGCAAGTAGCATCATACATCATATTACGGATTTTAGATTAGCTAGGTATAAAAAGTTATGCTATGAAGAGGAACAAAGTTAAAATGATATTATTTACTCACAATGATTAGAATACTACACTGGTCATCAAAAAAATCGACCCACCCACTTTTTTTCAATATTAACCGATTCTTTCACAGATAAACTGTTTCACATGTTTATTTTTTGTTTTGAGGGTCGATATGATGATTGAGTTCTTGTTTGCCATAAATCTTACTGCACTTGAAGGTACTTAACAATGTTTTTACACAGAAATACTGTTGAGTGCTGATTTGACGGTTTTACATGGGAACGAATCGGCTCATTGTTCCAGTCAGAATCGGACTTTTCTAGGGATTGGGTGTTAATGTCGTGAAGTTTAATTGTTGAGGCTGTAGTTTTGACTAATTTTGTCTAAAAATAATGGATACCACTGAAGCTGAGGCGGCCCAAGTTGTGGCTTTGCTGCAACAAGGCTTAAGTCAACGTGTAGTCGCCAGGAGGTTAAATCTCAGCCGTTCTGCAGTTCGGCGAGTTTACCAAAGGTTTCTGGAGACTGGGCAGTATCGAAGAAGATCTGGATCTGGAAGACATAGGGTGACAACTCAAAGGGATGACCGCTTTATAGTGGTGTCAGCTTTACGAAATCGACACCTTTCTGGCGTTGATCTCCAGCGACGCTTACGTGAAGATCGGGGTGTGGCTATAAGTGACAGTACTGTAAGGAGGAGACTTCGTGAACAGAATTTAAGACCACACAAGCCAGCAACGGGGCCACAATTGACCACAGCTCATCGACAAGCCAGACTTCAATTTGCGCAAAATCACGTCAACTGGTCTATAGGCCAATGGGAGTCAGTTCTTTTTAGTGATGAGAGTCGGATGACTTTATATGGTTCAGATGGCCGTCGTAATGTCATGCGACGACCAGGTGAACGTTATGCCCAGTGTTGCATAAGAGAAACAGTGAGTTACGGTGGCGGCTCTGTGATGTTTTGGGGTGGTATATCTTTAACCGGACGTACGGAGCTGGTTTTGATAAGGATTGGTGCTTTGACCGCGGCACGCTACATCACCGAGATATTGGAAGACCACGTGGTGCCATATGCCGGCTATATTGGAGAAAACTTTGAGTTAATGCATGATAATGCCCGACCACACGTAGCGCGTATTGTCACCGATTATCTTGAAGAAGTTGGCATTCGGGTTATGTCATGGCCAGCAAGAAGCCCTGATCTTAACCCTATAGAGCACATGTGGGACACGCTAAAACAAAAAGTTAGAGCCCGAAATCCAGCCCCTATAACGTTGGAAGACCTGGAAATCGCCATCAGGGAAGAATGGACACGAATCCCTCAGGAGACCATCAAAACCTTGATCAGGTCACTAAAAAGGCGAATGCAGGCCGTCATTCGAGCAAGAGGGGGGAATACTCAATACTAAACTGGAACAATTGTGATCACAGCACTTCAGACTGAAAAATTAGAGCGTGTTTAAAATTAATTAAAAACAGTGTAAAACCATAGTGTTTAACTTTATAGTGAAAAATTCAGGCTTTTTTACCTTTTTCAGGTTTTTTCCGTGTGAAAATTAGTGTAAATAAACCAGACAATTTAAACATATCGGTACTAAACCATTTTGATTAGTTTAGTTGAAGAAAAAATGTGATTTGCGGAAAAACTGCAGGTGGGCCGATTTTTTTGATGACCAGTGTATATTGGGTGACTGGCTGAATGATAGGAATAATCTAGGATATAATATTTAACTCGTTGTCACAACAAATTTTGATCTACCAGTTAAGGAAATTCACAAAAAACTACTTTCTCGACAGATCTCAGTGCTGCACATACGATCTTTGTTAGTCACAGAAATTGTCTTTAGTAGAAATAATTAAAATAGTTACACCCAGCAGATGGCCCCATTAATTGCATTTGAACACTTAGAGCAATTAGACTTTCTCATGACCCTATTAATGTACGAGACATCTTAGAGACTCTTATGGGTTTGTATATATATCTGTCATGTCCGTTACGTTCTTATCATAGAGCACTAGTGATAAACAGTAGGTACATAACTTTTAACATGACGTCATTATTAAATTGCACCGTAAAATCCTTTCCTAAAGAGAAGCACCTACACTATCAGATATAAGTATATCAGTTAGAAAATCAATAGATACAATGACTGTCATCATAGAATCATCAATCTTATTAGCTTGCAAGGGTTACAAATGTTACAATCGCCATAAACGAGCCCAGAACAACAGCTATAATTGCTCGACCGTTTAAATAATGTAGAACGAATTGTAAATGGGACTCATTTTACACCCAGCTATGGCACTTCGTCAAATTGAAGGTTTATAAGTGGGATAATAGTCTCATCGTTTAAAAGATTTCGGTTAATGAAAGGTCACTGACCGAGATGGGACAGTCATCAATTCATATTGTCCAGACATGTCTATTTTTTTGTTATCCGTCAACATTAATCTTGTATTGGTCTGGAGATTAAACAGAAGCTATGAGGACTTAAATACATCGAATCGCTTTGAGTAAAGGTTCCCCAGTTCTCTTTTTGTCTCTCCACTGTTAGGTCCCACGTATTTCTACCTGAGATAGGTTCAGAAAAGTACCCCTCTACTTTATAACATACTAGCTTCTGCCCGCGATTTCGTCCGCGTAGCGTGATGATATATAGCCTATAGCCTTCCTCAATAAATGGGCTATCTAACACTGAAAGAATTTTTCAAATCGGACCAGTAGTTCCTGAGATTAGCGCGTTCAAGCACAGAAACAAACTCTTCAGCTTTATATATTAGTATAGAGTATAGATATTGGATATGGAGATGATATTTCAAAACATTATTCTTCTATAGATTCTTACAATTTAAATTAGGCACCGAGATAAAACGTGGAAACTTATTAATATCTCGGTTTTAGAAAAAAATATAGAACACGTAATAGAATACCAGCACCGCATAGTAGTTGAGATCATTGATAAGATAGGCCGAGGGCAGATATGAACACGACTAAAACGGCGTGTTAATTGCCTATATAAATAGTAATATGTACTTCGAAACCGACTTATAGGACTTTGGAAAACGTGAGTGGTTCGTGACACACCGTATTGAGGCGAATAACTTTGATAAGTCGCATTTGCACGTCAATCGGATTAATTCTTAAAGGTAAACTCATCAAAAATGAACAATTGAATTATTTTGGCAGTTCCTTCATAGAAAAGCCCTTCGCATCTTGACATATTTTCAAGGTTTCCTCAAAATATTTTCATCAACCAATCGGGGGTATCGAAATCGAACCGTAAATTTAATTTGATAGTTTTATCCTGTACAAATCGAATCGGGCTTCTGAATTTAGTCATCAGCGAAAAAACTTGTTGATAACTTAATACCTATCTACTTATATGTGCTGTACAACGAATAACCAATAAAGTAGCTCATTTCTTTAACTTCCATAGATTATACTTCAGTCATTTTAAAACAGACGTGACCTTAGTAGCAACATTGATAAGTTTACAAAATACCTTTTAAGTGTTTTCTAAATATGTTTAAACAAGCTACCCGAGATTGCACGTTCTCGTAAAACAAGTAGTAGGTAGTAAGGCTGATAAGTAACGTAGTCTTGAAGATGACGATTAGTTATCGTAGGAAAAGACTGTGACAGAATTAGCAGAATAGCGCATCGATCAAGTACTTACGAGTTACTGGTTCAGGCCCAAATGGTGAGTATCTACCTATACCATTTCTAAACCATAACAACTACTTGATGGAAATATGCAGATATAGCGAAATACTTATGTCGGTACCTTGTTCATCAAATACAAAGAAATACGTTTAAAATAAGCTCCTCTAAAACTTCATTCAATAATATTCAAATCTGTGCGTATACATATAATGTAATATATCAACAAAATATGGAAAATGAAACCATAACTTATAAGAAAAATGTGTTCTTTACTAACGAATAAAAGGCCTAGCAGTTATCATAACCACAGTATTATGATAAAGTTATAAACATGTTTTACTATTTTTAAACCCTTCCCAAAACTACTGAAGAGTCTGAACGCATTCTATAGATTCATTAACCGGTATTAATCGCTAAACAAAACGAACAGTTATGAATTAGTAGTTGGTACTTACTATTGTATTGTGATCAAACGTGAGTGATACATATAAGATTACAAGTAATATAATATACCGTGCCGTGGAGCACAGCTGCTGAGATAATAAATATAATAATATAACTTAATGGACTCCTGAAACTATGTATATAAAAAAAGGCATTCATAAATACCGAAAGAAGTATGTTTTAATGTTACGAGAGAAGGTAAAAACATAGATTAAATGTACTTCTTTATAAAAGATCACGCCTCAAAGAATATTGACGTTTGGTTTGTCGTCACAAACACTCCTATGATAACTCAACTCGTACCGAAACACTTGATACGCCCTGATATAGCTCCTTCAATTTACAAGAGCACCAAGTTCATATTTTTGTCAAAACAACTCAAGCTTATCTACGGTTTCTAGCGCTAAGACGTTGGTAGCTTGGCCTACAGTTCTTTCAGCTTCAAGACCTGGCCTTACCAGATCTTCGGCTCTGTCATAAGCGGCTTCTTCATCTTCGTCCTCGGGTGTCATCAGTTTCTTAACAGCAGTTGATATAACCTTGCTCGTTTTCTCCACAATCGACTCAGGCTATCAACCACATAAATTTTCAGTAATTTATGTCTTATTCCAAAAATACAAAAGCTATTTTCGATCTTCAACGAGTTAAATTTTTCATTACGTTTTGCAAATTCGCACTAAAATTGCAATGCTATTTAAACAAGGATAATTTATGACGCTGTTATTTCAGCTTGCAATTTGGAAACATCAAGATAAGTATGAGACAAAAATACTTTCAATGTCAAAGAGATGGCAGTATCGCCAATTTTGTGAATTGACATTAGTTACGGCACGGTAGTATTAAATTGTGGTAGGCCGCAAAAATAACGACACACAAGTTATGTGTTGTGAGATTAGCTAGTCACAGTCATCGTCGTCTTAGACGCTCGTGCGTTGAGCAACGAACGTCGTGGGAGCGGCGAAAGTACGGTCGTCGACCCCGTCAATGATCGGCGCACAATCAGCTGTTCTTGTGCACAAATACCGATGATAAAGATTGCATTGGTGTCAATCAATCTTAATGGAATGTTTGGATTGTCGCAGTCATTTTCAGATCAATAAAACACTCAATGAAGCATATGCATTCTGGTCTTTAACGTGCAAACATTTGACGTATGGTGATGGAAAAGCTATTGACTGCTTTTTCCAACTTTTGTTACAATGTTATGTGACGTAAATCAAAATGTCATATTGTTACAGTATCTATGAGGAATGTAATGTAATGCATGGGAAAATGTAGAACGTCTAGTAGCAAATGCTGGTATAGCACGAATTCCTCGCGATCCGTACGTGATTGCATCAACGACAAATTGGAAACGAAAGCGTTAACCATATTCATGTACTTCCTACTCGAATATTGATACGGAAAATTGTATAAAAACTATTGGCGTCAACAGTAATGAAGTTGACGTAAACGTTTAGTAGTTAATAGACTACGATTGTTAGAACTCTATACTGGTGATGCCTCCAGGAAACTTTAATTATGCGGTTGTAATACGAGGAAATGGTACACGTAAGAAAATGTTGGTAATTTTATCAATAAGGCATAATCAATTTATCATGAGTGCATTCGCGTACGCATCTCCATGTCATACAATAACCGATGTTAGACGGAGATGAACATAGCGTCGTCTCAGTCTATCGTAACCCAGATCGCGGACAACGCCATGGCCTGCCACCTTGCTCGACCCTTCTCTCAAGTGTTGCATTGGCACAATAAATTGAGTTCATTAAAAGAAAATTATTTAATGTGGTTAGTTGCTGGAATTTTGTATTTTCCTTGTATCGAACGATAAGGATACGAAAGGTTTTGTGGTTTTTATTCACATAATTTACTAAGTGACATGGAAATGCTGTACCAAATTTATGAGTAGGCCTGCTTACCTTGTATTGCTTTATTAAGTCATCAAAAACAGCCAACAGCTTTTTATGAAACCGCGTTAATACGGTTTAACTCGATATCATAATTTCAACCGCAAATCGAGTAATCGAGTATACACCGCATATGTCACCTGACACGTATTGTTACGCGTTCAGGAGACAAGCAAGGTCGTCTACAGATGCCGTCATGGCACTTTCACCCGTCTATCGTACCAATTAACACTTAAAAAACTTCATTAACCCAGTAAATCAACTCATTAAAGTATAAACTAGAGTAAAGTAACCTGTAATTGATATTAGGAGGTATTTATTTTATCTATCTATAACGGAGAATTTATGAGGTGTCTATCAAATACTATAATTGGACTATAACTGTGCCATTACTGGACACAGACCTATTCTCAAATTGAGAGGGAGGAGGAGGATTGTCCACTTCGCTGTGCAAGTGTAATTTAACAGACTCCACAGCTTATACTTTAAAGAACTTTTGACGTTTCTCTAATCATCATGTAAGACCCGTCACTATGTTTTGCTGCTTCTCAATTGATGATTAATCAAATTATCGTTTACACACAGTTTTCAATTATTTTGCATAATGAGCACCTGTTTAACTTATTCAAGGGCACGGTATTGTATGGTGGGTAGTCGTGATGATCGCACCTGGTGGTTGGCATTCGGCGTGGGAACGAGGTCACGCGGGCGCACTGATGCGCTTCGCTGGCCGCGCTTCATGTACGTTCGAACCTGTCGACTGTACACCCCGGATGTTAACACACTCCAAGTACTACGTGTAACTATTGCAGTCCTAGAGAGTCGAAAAATCTCGTCAAACGTCGTAGAAATTTCGGCTAGTGTAAAAAAAGCGCTGTATAGATGTCGCTGAGGGGTCGAGACGGAACTTCGAGGGTAAGCAACTGACTGACCTAGCGACGTGTTAGCATACGTACGATAAGAGAAAACACTGACCAACGAAAACCAAGAACGGTACAATAAACTTTGTTTGAACAAACAATCGATCTTAGAATATTATTTAATAAAAAAACAATCCTATCCATGGGACCATCTAGTTTCAATATCTGTAAATTAAAATCCCTTAAGTACGTGGTGAGCTACCGCATATTTACACATTACACGTACTCAAAGGATAGTTGAGGAGTGTAGAGCCACTTGAACTACTGCAATATCGCATTGACTTATGTCAACTAAAAGGAACATGGACATCACATCGCTCGGCCGATTACCAAAAGTATCTTGAATTCGTACTGATACTTAAATTCAAGGTTAGACTGATAGGAAAACTATTAAGCAATCGGTGAATTCTTAGCACTCGACTATAATATCTATGATAACATTCCGGCGACGCTCGGCGTCGTGTTTTGTCGTGACGCAACGTCGGCGTCACCGTACTATACTGACCGCAGGGGTGACACCTGCCCACTCATTGTGGTTTGATAAACGCATCGATATAAAATATAATTACATTACACTAAGGATACCTAAGGAATCGGAATCTCAATCATGAATACATAAAACATTAAGGGGAACGTCAAAGTAAGATATATTATACAGCAGATATTCAGTAGACGGGGAACAACCACTGGCTTTGGCAAAAATTTATTAGTGTAGAATTTCGGAACATGATTGCTGTTTATACGGCCCTAAGTATATCGGGGCCATATCTCATAATGTATGTGCGACGATAATAATGATCAAGCGCGACGAAAAGCAGCATTCCTCGCGCGTGGAGAACGAGATCGCGTGTCGAGGACGAGGTAAGTCATGCTGCTGTGCAAGATTAACTCTTTACTATTAACTCATATTTTAATCATTAGCCGAAGAATCAACAAATGATTAATACATCAAAATACATGTCTGAAGTATCTAAGTAACTCCATAAACACAATTCTTAAATGATTAGTTATGTGAATGACAATATTATACGGATGTTATTTTGCGTCAGTTTTACTACTTGATGCATCTAAGATAATTGTAAGAACTAACAATGAACAATTTATTTTAATGACAAGACGTAATGGCCAACCAAAATCCGCCAGTGTCTCATCAAGCTTCGCTTGCTCCCACAACGACTGTCTAATGATGAAGTGATATCAGAATAAAGGTTTAATTATGATAATTTTGAATTTTTTATTGCTACTAGAAAGCGAATTGCTAATACCAACTGTAGACTATAATAGCTCATGATTTTTAGATCGAGAAACAGATGAAACTTATTTGCATACATTACGTATTTGTATAATGTGTAAGTGGACTAACTTTTTGTATGAGAATGATCTCACTGCCATGTGGGCTAGACTAGACATTGTTAACCGAACTTCAAATGATATAAAAGTCAAATTGGATGAGTTAGTAAAAAATACGGGCGACATTGACAGAATGATTCAGTGTACCACACATGAAGTCATTTTGACCGCTTTGAAACCAAGGCTTACTCATACAAATATTGATGGAAATAACAAGTAACTATACAATTTAAATATGTTTCAGTACGATAACGGAGGATGCGATAGAGAACATAAATTCAACGTTATAGTTGCATACACTGCTCGAACAACTCGTATGTTCTACATAGGAGACATGATACATATTATAGAGACTTAAAAGTATACTGCAATATTCGGAAAATCATTTTTGAAAGATAACTCGTAGTTATCAAATTTTCAAAGAAGTAGAGGTACAAGTGCTTATAGAAACCTTCCCTATATGAAAGCATAACAACAGGTACGCTTGGCAAAACCGTACGACCGTGGCATTTTACCTATGAGAACCGGAATCTGACACATGAATGACTATGGTAAACACGAGACAGATGGTGATATAATGTGAAGATACCGATGACTAAACCGGCAAGTGCGAATGTGTTTTTAATTACAAATTAATGTATCCTAACTATACCGAGTAAAGTGAGCAAAATCAATTAAGGAAGAAAATGCATCGATCGTCGAATCTAAACTCATTGCACAACGCATCAACCGGAAAGTGCGAATGTGTTTATAATTACAAATTAATGTATCCTAACTATACCGAGTGAAGTGAGCAAAATCAATTAAGGAAGAAAATGCATCGATCGTCGAATCTAAAGTCATTGCACTAATGCGTTATTAGTAAAGAAATTCAGCATGGTGTCACGTAAAATAAATGCTTTTAATGTTTCCTATCAGATAAATTACATGAGAAGCACTCGATAGAAATCTGATCATTAGCAAAGGAAAATTAGGATATGGTTTTATAAATCGTATTAAACCTATAAGCAACAATTAAGAAGAAATAATATAAAGAAAGCTCCAGAAGACCATTCAACAAATGTAGAAATGCCAGATAGACCCCGATTTAAAACATTCGATAAATTTGTAATGTGAAATCTGGAAAAAAGTCTGGGTTATTTAAATAAATGACTTTATTTACTCCATCTGTATTAATAAGAACCTGTATTTTTTTGCTTGGTTTTGTATTAATACTCATCGATATTCATCGAACACAATTCTCAGTACAATCAGCTAAGTACAGGTACCCAAGATATTATAATGACTAACGATTGCGGAATTTGTTTAATTAATACCATTCTGGATATCAAAGATAAAAGGCATAGTTTAGTCACACCGGAAGCTATCGGATGAATCAACACAACCATGCGTATATTATATGTTTAAATTATTTTTAATGTTGGTTTGTTTAAAAATGGAATTTACGATATTATATTAAAAACAAGGCCATATAAGGTTCACACAGTTAAATTTGGTACGAACACTCAAATATCCATCCGAAAATAAAACTGTTGAATTCTAAATGTGACACAATTAGGACGTTCTTAGGTATATCCTATCAGTACCAGTTCAAACCAGTTCTCAGAATTAGAATATAAAGTGAAAGTAGCTATTTTTGTAATACCCTCATGATATAACAAATACAATGGTGTGTCTATTAACATGTATGGTAATTTTTCTACTAAAAGCTGTATTTTAGTTCTCAGTATTTGTAATATAGTGGGGTGACATCACAGCCACCGTCATCGTCATAAGTTTCCTGAGTCATTTATTGAGCTATGGGAGGATCTTGATTAAAATTAATAAGTCGCATAACACGATAAGATATAACATTTTTAAACAGGCCTAATGGCATTGAGAGTAGAAGTTTAATAGTACTAATATAATTAGTCTAAAATTTTGAGTACTTCGACACTAATTTTGGAAAATGCTAGAAAAATAATGAAGAAAATACAGTAATAAACTCGGCTAAAAGTTAGAGCATAAATTTAAAGAAAATTCCAAAGGGTGGGGACGTAAATATGTCGAGTAGAAAAGCGATTGCCACACAATGATTATCACAAGTCGCGCGAGGCCGCAGGTACCGGTTACGTAAGTGCGATACACGACATGTATTATAATATAGTGTGTAAGTCTACTGCGTAACATCGGAAACCCTTAAACAGAGCGACATGTCCAGGGGAATCTAGGTTGTAGCACTTGTGACTCGGTATGTGTTACAACTTACAAGTAAGTAAGTACTCATTGAATATTGTTGAATATTCAATGTGTGTCGAACTGTGATAAATTACTTAGTCTTACACGTGTTGAGGATGCCATCAAAGATTTTTCGGGACATCATGAAAATTACTTCATTCATAGGATATTAAAGCTGCCATTTTGTGTGACTCTTACTAAACTAAGGACCACTTGCACCAACTTTTTAAATGTGTTTAAATTGTGTTCTAACACAAATTTTCATTGTAATTTTGTGTTTAAATCCAATTTAAACATATCTAAGAAGTTGGTGCAAGTGGCCCTAAGTTTAAGATTAATTTTAAGGGAAAGAGACTGGTCTCCACGACACAGAGTATCCTAGTGTGGAGCCCAGTGCTATTTAAATTTGTAACCTATTATTCCTTGCTCAATAAAGTTATTTATTATTATTATTTATTACTCCTACTGCAGTGTTTCCATTTACCACGTTGTCATGGGTGTTTTGAAATTTATCAATGGCTTTGCTTACGTGTTAGCGTGCATAGTGAAAAACTAAAATAAAAATGACTTTCCAGCTTTATAAATAATAGCATTTTCTTGAAAAACAAGAATTTATTAATATTCAATAATCTTTTTGTGATTAAGCCAGCGCGAGTCCCACCTGCCATGTCGAAATTTGCCTTCACATTCTGAACTTACGTCTTAAAAGTGACATCAGTAACATCTATTGAAAAGCAAGTTACTTTGCCTCTCAATAGATCAACAATCTAATTCGAAGACGCAGGTTCGAATCCTTCCTGCGAGTCTAATTTATCCTTCTATTCAATAGTTATTTTTTTGAATACTTAAATACCAAACTGAGGCCAGATATAGACTTCTTTGCATTATGCTTGCAAAGTTGGCAATAAAATCCTTTTTATTTGAGTAACTAGTTCTAACTTATTAGATGGTTTTTTTAAATATAAAAATAACTTTAAAATTATTATACTTTATAATAAACACTGGTTCATATTCCGAATTCCAAAGAACAAAATGAAATTCTGGCCTTTCTAATTATGTGTTAGAAATTATATAAATCATAAATGGCCGTTAATTAGCTTTCAAACTAGTATTACAACTGCCACTGTTGGTACGAGCGTACTTGATAAAGAAAATTAAATGCAAATGAATTAACAGCAAGTTTTAAAACTGTTACGATCGTAAAACTATCAACAAGGTTGTATTTCAGGAATACGGTATGCAAAATAGTATACCAGAATTATGTGGTTAATAAATACTTAATGCTAGCCAATCCGGAGTCAACATAGTGCGCCAAATAACGAGTAAAGACGAAAAGACTAGGATCACCAATAATTTATGACAGTTTACGTAAAAAAGTTTGTAAATTATTATAGTGAGCGCTCGATAACCACGCGATTACGGGCTTCCGATCATGAGTCACGCCTGGCTATTTATGGCGGGTCCTTGTGGGAACATCCAACCGTTTTGTTCAACGATGCTATATACATTACATCATAGTTGATGGCAGTTGAAACTCGAATTCAACGGATTATGGTGTTTCAAACCTGTCGCAGTGCAGATGTGCGGAACAAAATGCTATAAAATTTGAACCAATATGTATGCTCCTAAAATTTAAATAATAAGAAACTATAGCCAATAAGCATGAGAGACTCGCGAAAACCATGAAGCCCTGCCTGGCCCACAAAACACAGCTTGGTTGGGATATAGAGGATGTTTTTTTTTCCAAATCGCACTAAAAGAGCAAGGTGGTTTATAGCCTGACAGTCTCAGCCAGTGAATCTCCCTCTCCACCCCCATCAGTAGAAAAGAGTATTCGGAAATGATTGCTTCCTCTCCCACGATTTGGTTTCGTTAGGCGTCCTATTCATTATAGGGTCAGAATACCTCAACATACAGTGCTTTTTATAAATAGAACTGATTCACTACCATTGGTGATGACGAGCATTTGATGTGAAAGACTAATCTACGTGTTGTTCCAGATCGTAAACATTGCACAATTTGATGAACATTTTATCTCAATTATCTTCGTCGAAGGATTTAAACCTAAAATTGATGAGAATCAATCTCTAGCTAACATGTCATTTCAATCATGTTCTAGCTAACATTTATCTTATTATACCTGTTCGCTTGAATGGAAAGTGGTTAGATTACGTTCTACCGAGTCACGCCTTTAATGGCTATGGAATATTAGATGTAGGTGTAAAGTAACAATCGTTCGCAATAAGTATTAAAATCGATTGCAATAATATAGGTATTGTTGTTTCATATTGGTTCTTGTACTTTATTATAATTTTATGTGTTTCAATTCTATAGATATCGAAATTTATTTCTACTACATGCTGTTAAAACTTTTGAAGTAGAACTATCCACCTAAACATACCTATATGATATCTCAGTGCTATCAAGTAGCAGTCAAAAGTCCCACAAACCAACTACCTACCAACCAATTGTCCAAGATTTCTATTACCATAACAAGTATATACTGCAATTACATACTTATAGCCAGATTTTTTTTTTGTTAACAGTGAAAAGCTGCTAATATTAGCTAAACGATTGCTCCCTGTCACACTTGTTAAGATGTCGGTATGATAGAGAAGGACAGCAATGTATACATTGCTGACCGTGTGCATAGGAGAAATTAGCCACACGCAGCCGTTCAAGCGAAAGGTTTGTATGTGATTGAGGCAAGTTAAGCTGAGCGTCCATTGAATCGTATCGTCAACTGCAGATGAATTGAAAGAGTCCACGTGCACAATGAATCATAAACATGGGAATTCAATAGCTGTAAAACCTATTTGCATGTCTGAATTCCTAATTTTCTCCACGCGAGCTGTCACACAATGGCAGATTTGTGCCAAAGTTCATGGTGCCAAGCTTTTATGGCATTGAGACATGCTATGACAATGCGAATAGCAATGTAGATTTTGTGCCGCACTCGTAGCGAAGGACATAGACTTCCGTACATAAATTACAGAAGGAGGTCGAGAATTTTATCTACATACCTAGACCAGTGTTCTTGGGAGCAAATCAAAATTTACTCAAGTTCTATGTGTTATAACTTTTGATGACAATTATTCTGTGTATTTGTTTCTATAATAACATGAATAATGAATCTTTTGCTGCTGTGCAGGTGCAGTTGTTTTGCAAGGCCTGCATAATCCAAGGGCTACTGATTGCAATAACAAAGCTACTCAAAGTGCTCGCAACCTTTGGCCTTCCAGTTGATATCATGGATGTGTCACTTCAATGGGCAGCGAGCCTATAATTTATCAAACAACAAATGAAGAGCAGTTCGACAGGCCGGAGTTTATCAAACACTGTAGCTTAATGAGCTTGTTTGCATACAAGCACGTGCGCTGCCGGATAACCGCTGAGGGAAAGACGGTGGATGATCTCGTTTGTGAATGACCTGGAGTCTAATGTAGACGTCCCGCTGATTGAGAAGCATTATTATTTATAATTACATAATATAAATCTTATCTTGAGATAATAGAACCATTTCAATTATACGGTGTGGGAATATGACCATTGGACTTCAAAAACCAACTCTATATTTATTTTATACCGGGCCGTTATATAATGGGCCGTTTCCGAAATTTAATAATAGTACATAATGACGAAAACAATGATGTAACTGTAAGATTTCTAAATACTGATAATGATATCAAAATAATCCTCTATTAATATTTTTTTTAGATTAGCTGGAAAGTAGCTTGCCAGATTATAATACTATTCAACAAGAACATGAAAAAATTGGTAAGACCGAAGCGTTAATTTAATGTATGATAGAAAATCAATGAAACTGGATACACAGGGCCTATTAGTTAACGTAATCTTATCTGAAAACATGTAACGTTAATAGCACAGTGATAAAGGGCACTCCTAATTCCGGCTAGAACAAAATAAAACTGTTGAAATAGACAAAATAAACACATTCGAATGTTACAACAGACGTGACTCCTCGATGAGAAACGCGATAGAGGTAGGAACAACTATATGTCAACGAACGAGGATAAAATTGCAGGTCTGAGAGATGCAAGCAAAAAACCGAGTGCTTTGTACAAAAAGCGCACGATGAACGGTAGATAATAAAGTCTAACAAATTGCCTAATAAATATTCAATCGTTCATTGCCAAATGCTTTTGAATGAAAGAAAGTAATACGACCTTTTTAACTATTAATGACTTACAGTTATGCACTTAAATCAAACCAGTTGTCCTTATATAAAAAAATAAGTAGGCTGTTGTGTATATTCGGTAATGTTGCTCGCATGTTGACATTGCAATACGGGGTCAGTGTCGCGCGGAGGATAAGAGCAAAGGGAAAACAAATTCACAGAATTGTTTGTTTATGGCCCAACGACATGACGGAAACATGCGTCGAATGAGAATTGAATGCCACCAAGGCAACAGACGAAGGAAACTGACTGATTAATAGTGTTGCATTCACAAGACTTTTCTGATGAACGTAATTCGAAATGGGATGTGTTTAAAATGATGCATGTGGCATCCGCAATCAGAAAAAGGAATAGCAGTCTATTAAGTTCGTATCTCACAATCGCCGACTAACAAATAAGAAAACAAAACGAACTTGAACTTGTTAGGCGCACTGGTTGTTCTAAAAATAATCGTTACATAGCATTTGGTACGAGCCGGGCAATAACCGCCCCCTCACGACTTGCAGTAAACACTCACAATTTATACGCTAATGCAGTAGTATAGTGATGCTTTTGAAAAGTAAACAAATGCAGATACATTTCTTATGTATGTATGAGCTATTAAACGATGCCAGAGCTAGATTTCATTTAACACTTATTAAACATAATGTTGTTGATATTTGAAAACTTTAGAGCACCCACCCACTTTGAATTTAGATGTCGTTACGTTACAATACCGCAAACCTTATTAGTATCTAATATGACTTTGACATGTAATCTGATTGCCATTTACGTTGTTATTTTATTTGATGTACCTAAGTTTATTTATATTATAGGGTCAAATAATTGGAAAGTAAAACCACTTCATAATCAGACTGAACTATTTACTAACCTTTTTGTAGAGTTTGATCCAAGTGAGGTCGCCTTTGGAATCGGTGTACTGGAGCCCAAAGAACCACACCTCTCGCAGGCCGATGGTCTTAACGACCTGGTCAAACAGCTGTTTGCCAGTCGTCGTCTGCTGGATCGCGAACTCCAGCTCCGCGTCCATCGTCGTCACACGGACGTTCATCTGGAAATAGATGATCAGTTAATATACATGACAAACCAATTTAGTCTACACAGCTGTCTTTCGAGCAAAATTTAATTTCGATAAGCTGAGAGAAATGTTTTATAAGTATAGCCTATCAAAACTTTTTGCTAGAGGACATGCAAAAGTAGTTAACACTGTGAAGCAGATCGGGAAATATCGGAATGTCGTTCGGGTTTTTCCTAAGTACAGAAGTATGTGGTAAATGCGTATGATGCATTGATTAATGTGCCTTAAATTATCGTCACATTTAAAGAATGATATCTTGCGTGAATAAGAATAAACTCGCTAGAATGTGCCTTAATATTAATTTACTCGTACCTAAATCGTAATAGATCTTTTTTAAATTCACATTCATGGAAAAATCTATGAGAGAATTAACATAGTTTACGGGTCGCTGGTTTTAAATATCAAAATAATTTGCAATTTTTAATTTTTGAATCATTTCTTGATATGAACGTGGAGGACATGTTTCAGTGGTGGGGTTTTCATTATTATATTCATCACCACCATTAGGCAGTACGGCACCGAAAGGGACACCTATATTCTGAGTTCATCAAAAAAACAAAAAACCCAAACGTTTTTAGTAAATAGATATTCATTTAGATGCGTTTTATTCGTCCTTGTTCGGACTATAAGACCTCAGCTGTCAGATCGAATATGGCAAAGAAAACAGTGTAAAGGACGCAAATGACATTGTATATCCCAGATGTGTGCCAACTGACATTATTACATATCGAACTAATAGTGCTCACAATGGACTAAACAACCTTAAACTTGATGTATTGGTTAAATATACATGGTCTGATAGAGCGAGGGTGAAGCGGATAACTAAAAGTTGATTGACTCTCTTATCTTTACACATAGTTCGCTGGTTCACCTTCAGATTAACAACCACCTGTCAACCCACATTTTTGTTCGTTTCAATTTAGATGATTGTGGCAACTAAGTCGAAAATTTCTTAAAATAAACTGGCAATATTGGTACAATAATAAATTACTATTTATAAGTATGATATGACAACACTGGGTCATAAAAGTTCTAATCATGCATCATCATTATCCTTTCTTGGAAAGATTAATTTGAACACCGAACCGAACATCAACTATGTGTACTACTAAAATCGCCATATTCAACTGAAATGAGTTAAAGATAAAAGTAAACAAGAAGATTAACATAAAAAAGATGATACAGCTTCATTCATAGAAACTCGTATAAACAAAAATAAAAGGAATCATGACAGAAATAGAAGAAACGTACACGATGTAATCTAAAAATATTTAACAGTTGGTGCCATGCCAAGCGGATGCGATCTTCCGGGCCGATTATGTCATAGTATTACTTGAACTGCGCGCTTTATGAACCTCCTTTTATGATCTCTTATAGCTTGGCAAGATACTTTATTTTTATAAGAATGATGAAAAGAGGACAGTACTTTGTCAACTTTATTGCTCCAAGTAAGCTTTTGCCGGGATCAGCTGGATTTTCTTAAAGATTATTAGATTTAGAATTAACGTTTTACGAAAATGTGTAGATAACAGAAGCCTCAAAATATTTTTTTTTTTCTTAAGTACAACTATTTCATACAAATCTTTGAAAACCAAGGTTTTCTTCCATATTCTGCACTATCCACATCAGATGTAGGTCTAAGGGGGACGGGCAGAACAATGGATGAGGTTGACGCGGCCGTGAAGCGTGTCGGGTACTAAGACCTACATCATGTTTTTGCTATCTCAGATTAATACTCATTCATTCTTTGGTTTTTAAAATATATTAAATGAAGTTTTTAGCAAAGAACGTTAAATTATGAGCCACCAAGTATAAACATTATACTCTGCGTCAAAGCTGGGGTATCAAAAGTGTATGAAATTCTTAAAATAATAAATTCAACTGGTTTAACAGATAATTTAATAATAGCAACAACAGATATCAACCCGAGGAAACCTTTTATTCGGTTGGAAGACGATTAGCAAAATTTCGTCTTCAGAAACACAAATATAGATAATACAAAGAATTTAAGAATAATTCTTTAAGAATAATATTTATCAATATCCATGTATAAAAATAGACAAAAGCATCAAAGCCAAAGCCATGGTTCGCAGTAGCCAGTGAATCTACATCGGATCCTAGTAACGAAAACATGATTACACTAACAATGCTTGCTGCGGACAGAGATATTATCTGCAAAGTGGTAACAATGGATGTACACACCGTTCATTCATACGATACATAATAAGATAGTAATGAGAAATAACTAGGCTTTACTAGTATCGATATCTTCTGTACAGTATCGTCTCCTCGTTAGTGGTGTCAAGCAATAAATTTTGTACATGACGTAATACATTTTGATGCTGACGACAAAAAAATACGACAGTAAAAAGAACTAAAAAATTACTGCTATTATACTTTACATAATTTATTACAAATAGTGACAAGAAGAGATAAACATATCTGTGATAATAGCCGATAATTTTACTGTATCTATAAATTTATCGAATTAATTTACAAGAAAACATGAATGTGTACTTTTAGTTAAGGTCAAAGTTCAAAGAGCCGAAGACGGGAATATAATCTGAAAGCAGAGCTTGGATTCGTGCCAATATAGAGTATAAACAGAAAATAATATCAACGAACCAGGATCCTTTACGTTACTGCTGATATAAACTGTCGAATAAACGTCAAGAATTGTTGTTGAGAAAATATCTAATGATATTCTCAACTTTCACCTGGTGAGGATTTATGATATTGAGACATACTGAAGGGAGACCCAGAGAAAAACATACACCGACCTTATTGGTGCGTGGCTTCCAAAAAGGTTAGCTTACGCGGCTGTAGTCATCGCACCCGGCGCTTATGCCAAGATGTCTGAACTTAGACGAAGCAAAAGAAGTAACTATGTAAGAACCAAGCGTGAAAGCGTCATGTCGTTACTGTATAGTCTATGAGAAAAGTGAAGTGTATGCAATCATCGATAACTATGAATGGGACATGAATTCTTATTTCAATTATTATTCAGCCTCGATTGTTCTCTTCCCCTATAACTCTAGCTTATCAAATAGCCCGCATGGTTTGTGGTTTTAAATTGTACCGCAACCTCCCCGTTAATAAGGTTAAGGAAAGGCCAATGATAGCGTTCATAAAAGTAACTCGAATGTTCGGTTATATCAATGACGTTACTCTAAACTAGTTTCTAGTGTGAAACGTATGTAAATGTGTACATTTAAAGTCGCGACTTCTCTACAGCTGACAGTATATTTTACACGCTCGAAGAAGATTTCTAGACAATTCGTCATCATTATGTCAACACTTGCTTTAATCTAGTTTCATGAGTGTTCAGTAAATCCTGGCTGAAACACTAAAGATATGAGATGTTTGCACTGAAGATGAAGTAGAAATAAACTGTTATATGACTCGTTCCGTAATTAAATATGGTGGTCGAACAAGATATTACATGTGGAACTGGCTAATATTTGCATTACTTCTGAATTATGATGTTACTAAATGTATTAAAAAATATTGGAAGGTCAACTGCCAATTTGATATACATAACATAATAATTATAAAATCACAAGCATGAATAGGCATACATTTTCATATATGCTTAACCAAATGCTTTGTATGTTGAACACGACCATCGGACTACAGTTCTGGATATAATCCAAAATTGCTATGACGAAACTGCCACATTGCAACGGAAACAGTCGAGACAAGCGCCGATAGACGAATCTAATTGCTTCCGATTATAAAACTATTGTAGTCCGTTCCAAAATATTTACCCCATTTTCTTTTTTAATGGAGCCAACCTTTAAAATTCCCGAAGCGCTAGACAGAGGTGTACTGTTGTAAACCCACTGCAAAGCATTATATACAAAAATCACATTAACACTGCACAACCTGGGAACCGAAGCTAAGACCATAAGTGTAACAGTCGCACTTACAACCATTAAACCAACGAAGCAGTAATATGAAGTAAATTATTTTAATTACAAGATAAAGATTATAATATACTTGACGTAAGCGAAGAAAAACCTAAACTTAATTCATGAGCATGACACACTTTCTAACGGAATTCAGAATACCATTTTAGGAAAGTAAAATTTATGGGTTTTCTGAGCTCAAGGACGGCATGATAATGAAGTAGCTAATATAGCAGCTGAGTCATCTAGGCGAGATTGAGAAACTAATGCGAGATAAGAGGGCGATGTGGCGACTGGCGCGTTATCGCCTGTGTAAACGACGGATGTTTGTACAAGCCACGACTAATTTGCTCGCTTTGCTTTGCACGCGAAACTTGCCTTCAAGAAAGTGAAAATGTTATTCCTTAGAATTAGGATGAAGAAAAAATTACGTGCTGGGGTAGTTTATGGAACATATACTTAATAAAGTAAGAAAAACATTATTACTACTTTAACAAGTAGAGCTAAAGTTGTTGAGATGGCACGTACTAAATATGATAAACAATAAAGAAAGAAACTATCTGGTAAATATCTGGACTGATCAGTAAATATATTTAAACGCTCAAGGATGCACCATTAGTTTACTTAATGTACGACCACTTCTTGATTGGAAAATCATGAATAATGGTGAACATAAATCACAATACTGAAAATGATTCAGTATTAACGTAATCACGGTCTCCGGCACGACAGGAAAATTACGTTAGTTAGCTAACGGGAACTAGACAGCAATTAGTTGAAATAATATGAGGACACAGGATATTTTTATGGATGTACGAATATGGGTTTATATTTAGATTATGACTCAAATCAATATAAAAACAAGAACGAGATATTTAAATAAATGCTTCTTTGGCACAAAACAAATCGGTTCATTTATAGGTTTGTACGCGTGCGTGTATGTATCACATGTTTCAATTTTCCTTTCGTGACACTAATACGAGTCGCCGAGTGAATCGATACTTTAAAGGCCATTTGTAATCATGTTATTAACGTTAAATCCAGCGCCATATCAAGGGAATCCAATCTGTATTCTGGACGGAATCTATGGAGAACTTAGAGCTAAGAAACTCTTTACAAATTAAACATGTATTTTTAAATCGGTTGGTATATAATAGATCTGTAGAAAATAATATTAAATGAAACCTTATCGTTTATAAACACCATGGTTATCCATTTGAATTCTTACAAGTTCGCAGAATGATAACGCACTCGCGATTATCTAATAATGCCTAGCCGACGTTCAAGATCATCTATGAATTTTGATTATCAATCACATCGATCACATCCAAGAACGCTTTTAATGTGTCTTTTAAAGACAATCAATTTGAGGATCATTGTATGGATTTTATGGATCGAATACCTACTTAAAAACTTTGATCAAAGCTTTTTCCAAATCCCAATATATGAATATTTATCTGCATCTAGCCAGATGCAGTTGTAAATCATGAGTCTCGTTTACAACGATGCTTGCTCAGCTATAAATGACTGCCAGTTTTTAGTCCCCGATCAGTCATTTACTGACCATATTTCTACTAACAAGAGATATATGACATCATCTAGGTATACAAGTATCGTAATGTAGATAGTAGTGATAAATGTAAAAGGCTTATGGCGGCCGCATGTGCTGCTGATTCTATTAATAAGAATATAAGTGAAGGATTGTATAATGTATAGAATATGTTTATACACATCTGTGGAGTCTTGGATAATATTATTCTAAGTTTTATGTTGTCTTAAGAGTGAGTAAGATTCGTAATCTTACTCACTTAAAGGATAACCTACACACAATGTTGACTACCGTCATTATACAAAACATAACTAATATAAATAATAACAATAAGTATCTACCGTATTCGAGGTTTTCTTAGTATATTATGCTATTCAGAATATTATACCTTACGTTTCAATACTGCTGAGATGAGACTGGTTTGTCTATTCAGACGCATGGACCACACGCCTAGTTCTAAACATAATTTTCGATAATACAATGAGTAGCATCTGTTTCTAATATCTATAACATGTTTGGGATTTAGCATCTTATTAAGTAAAGTGGAATTTGTTTTTATCTCGCTACTACCATGAAAATCTGAAATTACATTATAACAAAGTTCCGTCCTATTGTTTCGCAGAAAAATATTCAAGAATCAAAAATATAGCTGAGTTATGTCCTTGTTGTATCTTAAAGTAGGAAGTAACATGAGGTGGCCAAGGTGAGTTGATGATAATTATGAAGATACATTAAATATACTTGTCGTAAGTACATTTGACGACATAATTATTAACTTTGAACTAGGGTCGGAAGGTCGACGCGTGGAAGTAAAAAGCTGTAGGAACTAGTATGTCTTAACAGGTATTCGTGAATAGAGATATAACGTATTTTGTAAGTATATACTTATGTAATATGTGAACAAATAATAAGTTCTAAACCATACCATTATGCGAAAGTAACAGTGTCCGTCATAATTATTATAAACCAATGAAAATATTTAATTAAAATTTGGGAATGGGATAGATTCCCTCCTGAGGACAAAGACTACCTTTCGTTTCAATCATTCCTTTGGGGTGGGACTGACAAGCGGGTGACAGATAGTTTACTTATGGAAAGGTAACATCAGTAATTATTCTGCGTAAGTACTTCTTCTGACAGTCGATTTTTAACTACCTGTAATGACTGTCGCAGGTAATATGACAACTGGGATGAATGAAGATAAAAAAGTCACAAATCGACTATCTGATTCAACTTCGCAGGTAGATAAATGTCTACGCGACTGTAGTTGAGACGGCCCAAATAAAAAATTAACGATATAAAAAAATCAAAGGTCACTTTCCAAAAAAACCTATAAGTAATACATTCCATAAAATTACAAACTCGTATTCTTGTAAGAGTCAATGTCAAACAAGCAATGCTAATGCAGACAAGACGTAAGTACGGTCCACAAAAACACCGGTATACAATAAACCCACCTTCAAAAGCAAACAGATGATATGATGCTAATAGCAACGTTATTCAGTGGTAACAGAGAGCATAGTTGTATGTAATGATTAGTACAGTAAAAAAAAACGTTGCATGGGACAGGAAGGTGGCAAAGGGATGGAGGGTGGCGTAACAGGTGTACAGACAGATGGATGAAACACGTGGCCAAAATTTGTATGAATGATTCTAATTTAGCACTTTGTACAACAAAACAATATCCTTTTGTTCAAGGACATTAAAAACAGAATGATGTTTATACTATTTAATAAGCCCTAATAGACTAGACTAGACTAGACTCTTTGGTGTAGTCAATGTAAATCTGTATTACGAAATAGGATGTATTTGTTGTATGCTTTGAACAATACTGTAAGGGGAATCAGTAGGTGCCAATGAATAGAGAAGAGGCATTCAATCAATAGTAAGCTTTACATACTTAATAAATAAAATTATATGTACTCTGTACCAGCTATTCCATAGTGTACATTGTAATCAAACGCCAATATACACCAAATGAAAATATTGAAATCCAGACAATGCAATTACACTACACTACACTGAGAATTCTCACAATGTTTCGTCAAAAGCGAGAGTCGAAATATTCGATGTGATAGGAAAAGAAATGCCGCTGTGCTTTAGAAATCGCAATAATGTGTGAGTAAGTGAAACGGAGTGAAACGGCACCTCATGGGCATGGAGCATATCGACCGTCAAATTAAATTCAAGTACTTATAGGCTGTAATGAATGAGAAGCTTATGGCTTAATTGATCATCGCGTGAACGATTCATGGATTAGGTGAAGAGATGCTCTTTGCAAAATATGAACACCTCTTCGTCCATAAAATACCATTATGACCTTTCAAGCTATCAGAAACCGGAATACACTAGCTGTAACCTTGGGATAGCGGTGTCACCCACTTATTGCAAAGCGGAGTTCATCCCATAAAAAAACTGTATTTTTTTATAGCACCACTACTTCATTAAAAGTAAAACCAACAGTTGGCAGACATTAATGAATGACTGAAGTTGGCAAATCACGTGCTACAACTGTGATACGATGATGCTGCAGATATAAACAGGTAATTGCTGTCGCTTCGAATTGCATGTTTTGCAGTACGTTCCTAGCTATTGTATGTTCATTAAGAAAAACATCAGCTGCTGACCTTTCTACCAAACACTTTATTGTTCATGTTCGTTGATCGTTGTCAGACATAATAGCTGCATCATTGTAAATGCAATTCAAATCTAGCTTTGAAATTGGCTTGCATTTGCAGGAATTCAATTTCATTTTCTGTGCTACATACTCATGCTATCGCAATCATAATTTTTTTATTGAATATTGCTTCCCATTCATATAGTATTATTGAAATTCATAACCTTAATTAACATTCTATACACTTTTCGATAAATCAAATTACGTTTTTATGGTCAAACGTGACTAAAGTTTCAGAGCGAGGTGGAACGAAAACTGGCACTGTTATTTAAATTTCCAAGGCTTCAAGCAACACGCCAGTGGACAATATATTAATGATATTTGTAATTTTGAATGAAGCAGGAGTTACACGTTTGAGTGAATTTCAAAAAGGCAAATCTATTGATAGTTTTCTTAAAGATACTAGTGAAGACTCTCTGTATACTTTTGTGAAGATTCTCGCTTCGAATTTTCAAATAAAGTTGTGCAAATTGTTTAATACCAAAATTGAGGCATAGAAACAAAAACAGTTTAATAAGTCTAAAATGGTAAAACAAGAAGTGATTAAATGTTTTTTCGAAAGCCTGTTCATCTTTAAAGATGAGGAAAAACCTTGAACATCTTCGTACATTAGTAGTACGTGATTTAAGTGACGCTGATGGGGCAAGTTTTGTAATAAACTAGTGTTAAAATGCGCTCAGTGATACAATGAGCCATTTTAATGATATGTCAGCACAAGCTACATCGCGTGACGCGGATAGACAAGCAATATTTACGTGTGAAAACTTTAAATATGTAATTAATATATTTTCAATAATTTATTGACCAGCTGCAGGTAACTCGAACGTACGGCATTGGTCTGGCGATAAGATAAAATTCATTACTACTCATTGTGTTAATTTAGATAAAAGTAATCGTTAATTCACACGTTTATATTGTACTACATTCGTATCGGTGATAAAGACATTGAAATACTTTATTTTAGCCAGGATCTAGCTCGTCAGTGATAGATCTATTGTATAATTTCTACAATCATACTGTAAAGATTTTCGGCCCGAACTCTAGATTCACTTGAAGACAAAAGATCCTAACGAAAGCGAGAGCATCAGACCCTCGACAAAACAGGAAAGTGATTCTATCTCGCTCCGATACGTAGGGTGGACAGGGATAGGAAAAAAAAGACGGTTACGACCGTTTGCATGATGCAAAATAAATAATATAAAGCCATGACCGACTCCATCTTGGAGTTTGCGGGTTTACGTTGCGATGACATCAGCGTAACTTATGATTTCAGTCAACATGATTCTCGACGATCTGTACACTAATGTAATTTATTCGTTTGACGAAACATTCGGCCATGGCTGCTCCAGCACCTGTTGCTATGCTGACTTCTCATTTTTTGTACTCGTGATAAGCTGTGACGCATATATTTAAGGCACATACATAATTTATGCAGAAAGAGATCTGGTCAGTTCAGGTGAATGAGATCTAACTGGAAGACACCTTGAACCTTAAATTGGACATTGGAGGGTGCCACGGAAAGGCAATTTTAGGGTAAGGCTCGGTTAGGACCAGGATATTTTCAGGAAGAGTAGCATTAAAAGGTTCTGCTGTTTAGATGCAAAAAGTACTTTAACTGTCAACATTCAAGGACATCGAGTCCTTTAGTTATGTAACGAACCTGTTTGCCTCCGGCGACCATGGTGACAGATTTTGGTCACAAGCACTGGGTAATGTTCACAGGCACAAACACAAGGTTGTTTATATATTATGTATCCTGTGGGGCACGTAAGCCGCGTCTGCCGGACGCGGCGGTAGAGTTTGAACTGAACGGTCGCGGTCGCCGCGGGGATGCGCGCGCGCTTGCCCCGAGCTCAAGGCCGGCGCACGCGCGCTCACCTCACACACCTCGCTCATACCGCCTACAGTTTCGCTACTTTTTTCCTTTGAGCAACTAAATTGAATAGTGATCCAATCGATGAGTCTACATTACGACATAATGTATAAAGTGCAAGACATGTGTTTACTATGCGCTGAACTCCAATAAACACCATTTGTTTGCGACAGGTATTCTATTATTGTGCCAAATTAACGATAAATTAATATAATATAACATACCATACCATCACGCCTGTTTTCCCCGAAGGGTTAGGCAGAGGTGTACTAATGTACACCCACATTTCGCCGGTATGTTTAGGTCCCATGTAATAGGGGGCGAGCCTATTAATATTAACCGCGTACCGGGAGATTTTCATAGAAAAACACAATAACCCTGCTCGACCTGGGAATCGAACCCAGGAACTCGAGCACAGCAGTCGCACTTGGGACCACTAGACTAACGAGGCATTACGTCTAATATTCGCGTAAGCTTCAGAAATCAGTATCCCTGTTATGAATAATAACAGGTGTAAGTGTGCTGGTAAGTTCGCACTTCGTAGTGTCGTCGCGGTGCACCGGCAGCAGTGCGCTAACCAGATAACGCGTGGCCCACTTTCGCGCTTCCTTCCTATGACACACTTGGGGCAGGCTTCGCTACGACTTACATTATTATCTATTAGATTTGCAAGTAACGTGTACAGCCCTTCGTTAGACAAACTTACGTTTTCTTAAGTAATGTTATTTGAATTTGATGAGATTGAGAGACATATCAGATTTTAGGAAATGATATGTCATTTCAAAAATTATCACCTCGAATTTAACATTATCCTTTCGGGGGGCCCTACAGTGTACTAAATATGGTTATAGGGCGATGATTAAAGGGTGAAGGAGTGTGAACCGAACGGCAGAAATCCGAGAATTCTGACCTCAAATTATTGTGATACCTTGAACATACTTGTTATATCTAACCTATTTGCTAGGAATACTGTGTAGTAATATGGATGTCTATTACTTTAAGAAACTTTCGTATAATATTTACTAGCTACAAAATATGCCTTGAAATGAAACTACTTTTTACTGATTTTATCGCGTTGTAGGTATTGATATTGTTTAATTTCCGACGTTTCAGATCCGTTGCATCGGTTATTTTACATTCGGATCCATAAAAAGTTTTATTTCAATGTCTAATACCTATTCGCATAAGTGTCATTGATTAACCATTCAAGTAAGGACGCCAAATACTGACTTACACATCATACATAAAATTACTATTCCATTTAATCTCTAGACTGGCGCATTTAGTAGTAATAGCTTCACACAACACTGTTACATGGTGATGACTGATTAATTAGTCTATATCTGCAGCAATAATGAAGATGCGTTGTACATAATAAAATGAAACCTAATCTTTGATAGATTAAGGTTCGTGATCCTTTTATTATCTAGATCCTCATTCTCAGAGTAGTTTCTCGAGTGACCGAGATAATAAACGTTTGAATTACTATTTAAATATATAAGTACTATAGTCTAATCCCTCTCATACTGACAGGCGACCCGTGCCCAGAAGTGGGACAGTATAATGGGTTGATTATGTTTATGTACCTATGTTATGTTTATACATGCAGTAACAAAAATATAACAATTGTGTTCTCATAAGACACCTAAGGTAGTATTTCACACACACCACAAAAACCAAAGAGAGCCAGCCATAGCATGCAATCATGCTAATGGAATGTACTTCATACAGCATTACATAAAATGACTATGCATAGCAACTTGTCAAACGAATGGTGTGGGTGACCTTCCAGATTCTATTGCATTGAGCTTATGTGTATGGGTCTGTTACTGTGAAAGAAATTGAATTAGCAAATCTGTATGAAGAGCATGACCTATAATGAACTACCCAATCTAGCTTTACAAATATGTAGCTTTAATAAAATAATTTACAACTCAGTAACATCACAACTATCTACACTATTAAATTTAAAAATAATACGGGACGACTGGTTGAAGGAAGAGCACAATTCTAATGATTGAATGAAACTAACTTTTGTCTATTAGTTTACAAAATTCGCGCTATTAAATTAGCTAGCTGGTAAATATGTGGTACTGTAACAAAACAATTAGGCGAATGACATGGTTCCCTTATATTCTCTACATAATAATAAAATTATATAGTTTAAAAAATTAATATAATCACATCCAAGTCACAAGTCAGAGTCGTGTTTTTAGAATACTCAAATAGTTCCAATAATATGGACTATGGACATCTGTTATGTGCTTACTTGTTTTCCCTTATTTTAATGGTAGGAATTGTGTTTAATATATATAGCCTTACTTCAACTAGTCCCCTAATGTAGGTAATAATTTTATTTATTTTGAACATTGAAGTAGGTATTCAAAAGAACAAAACAAAATTTAGGTACTTATCAGTAGTCTGTCTACTTATCTACAAAATTCACCATTGCCTTATTAAAAAAAAACTACTTAAAAAACCAAACAACACAGGGCAGCTACCTTGTAAAAAAAAACCAACACAAATACCAACTCAATGTTTAATGAAAAAACAAAACTCAAAAATGGGAAAACCAAACACATTTGGACTAACCAAGGTATTATCATTCGCGCCTAAATCAAGCGCGTTGCTTATATAACCCAGTATCTGGAAAATAAATATTATACAGAAAAAGGTTTAATATTTATACTTATTGTTTATGGAATAATCAATAAAAATTTGTATAACACATCTAGACAATTCAATTACAAATTTAATGCTTCCCATTTGCAGTGATGCAAATTTTTGTGCATGTTTTGATACAAAATTCTAAACATTACTTCTAAAATTCTGACATTTGCAGAACATAACATAAGCTTAAAAATCAGACTAGGTACCAACTGTTTATGGGCCTTGAAAGGAAGAGTATTATCACCCAGTGTCCAGGATGTGATAATAACACTATATAAACTGCAATCATTTTAATGTTGTGGCTACTAATTATTATATGATATCATCCACTTTTTCCTAATGTGTTATGGAGAAACCCAGTATAGAATCTTGGAATAGTTAGGTTAGGTCTAGTTTGCCTGGCAGTGGGACACAGAATGCTTCATTACCACTGATTATACAAATACTGCTGTTACAAAATGGATGAGAAAATCTATCATTGTCTATTTTGGCAGAAAACTAGCTGACAGATCGCCTGATGGTAAGCGATTACCGCCGCCCATGGACACCCGCAACACAAGACAAGTCACAAGTGCATTGCCGGCCTTTTAAAATCGTTTGGGCCTCCAGTATCCTTACTCACTCGGCGAAAAACAACATAAGCATTGTTTCATGCTGGATTTCTGTGAGGCCGTAGTATAACTTCGGTCGAGCTGGCCATTTGTGTGGAAGCTCTCCACGGTACATAATTTTGTATGTGTACATTATTTTAAGAAAAGTATGTAAAAATTATGTTCATCCTGAGATATTGTACTCCACTCCTAGCGGAGGACAAGTAATAGGCTGAATGATTTCTATATTCTTAACATTTTGCATCATACCTTTGGAATGTAGTGTGCATTTGTATTAAATTATGTAATTTTTTAATATGTATATATGTGTACAATTAATTAATAAGGCTCTGCTTTCTTTTTTAGATGCTTATGAGATTCATAAGTATAAAAATGTTTATTTAATGCTGTATACGTATTTAGTTGGCAAGCCTTGATTTAAATAAATATTAAATGTGATTCAAATCAATTTATTATGACCTATACTATGAGCTAAGCAATCATGTTGGTGATTAAGTTTTTTATTATACCATTGTTGATAATAGGTTTTATAACTGTAAATGTATTTAACATAATTTTATGTAACCCAAAGGAAGTTGTAGCCTTCAAAAATTGTATAACACTACAATTACTTACATATTATGATTAGTGTTACTGTATTGATTTTAATATAATGTTTCTCATATGTTTGGATTTTATTTGTGTTAATCTTATATCTGTATCCTTTTTAGAGGTATTTCTTAACCCTATGTCCATTCATATTTGCCTCAGCAACATGTACTTTATGTCCTTTACAATACTGCACAAGTATGCAACATCAGATGCCATAGTTAGGTAAGATTTATACTTAATTTCCCTAGACAACAAATGAAAATGTTATCAGTAACTCATTCACTCCTTGAAGGCCAGTAATGATAACATCTTAGTCACATACTTTTACTGCAACAAGTTATTTTTTTAAACAGGAAAGTGTAACCAAGTTGACTACTGATTCATTTATTTTTTTAAATAGGTTTTATATATTTCAATGATATTTTAATTACATTATGTCATTATAGACTACACCTGGTTCTTATTGGACAAAATTTAGATTTCAACAACTTGTGTTATCAGAATTTTAAACAAGATAACCCATACTGTAATTCCTTTTCTGTTACGAAATACTCTTATCATTCACACTAAACTTATGTACTTTTACTTTTGAAATGAGAAACATCATAAATATTTATATTTAGTGTCGCCTCAATATAATCGAGAGCTGCATTTTTTGAGTTATAACAACAGTTAAGTGCTAAATGTTTATGCTAGTGTTGCTAGTGAAACAATTTACACTGTTATCGCAAAGAAAGTAGATTTTGTATGAAAAATGTCTCCTAAGTGTTTACACAGCGTCATACATGTGTCGTCTGATCACATTGCGATGGTGAAATCGGTAAAATCACTTATCTACGACAGGCGTACCAACGGACACCTTAGCAGACAAATCACTTATGTTTGCTATAAACAAATAGACGTCAACATGAGTACTCACCGATTTCGGCATGTTGGCGGCTTGGGATCACAATCTGCAACGATACAGAATACATGTAACGATAATTTTTGTGCACGTAAATTTCCACCGCGGCTGACGGGTCCTCGGCCGCGTGACATGAAAATACACATGAAATTGTGACTGAACGAATAATTGATCATACGCATAGCATTTATTAGACACTATTTTCCACACCATTCTATGCATTTTCACACAAAATAATTATATTCGAACGATGACAATAAAATTGTAGTCACCGGGCAGTCGGCAGAACAGAAAAACGTTAGATTAAAAATCGGAATGTTACGGCACAGTATGAAAGTGGTGTTTTAGGTGAGTACAAAAATAATGTTTAGGCAATAACTTACCCGGTAAAAGGAAGAATATCACCTAATAATCCACATAAGTAGAACAACACACATAAAGAATGCACACACCCTTGAGTCACAAAATTAAAGCGATGTGACAACTGCCTGCGTGACGTGGTAGCCGATGTTGTTATTAAATCAATACTATTATCTAAAATTCTTCTTAAATTTTTTAAGTAGCGTAAATCTTAGGCACTTTAAAGTTTTGCCAAAATCTGAAATTTTAATAAAATAAATGTGAAATTATGACTGTGCTTGGAAAACATCTTAATCATAACTGTGAAAAAAATCTGTTTATATATCTACCATAAAAATGTCTTCTCTTCTTAATGGCAACATTTTGACTATTCTATACACGCAGTTTTTATTTGCTAATTGATTTATTATTTTCTTTTTGGAATTTTAAAAGTAAGAATAAACTTATCAGAAATATTTTGTTACTCTAAAATACTCTATTGACATTAATTACTTAAGGATCAAACTATTTGAAGTAATATGTTGCGAAAATAAGCTCTCTTATCATTAATTATTTTGCGCGTAATGAAGCACTCAATTCGTTCGGAAACCTATACGAGAATTCTAAAAATATAATTCTATCTATCTATCTATCTATCTACTTTATTTGTCAACATTTATTTGCTTTATAAATCACCCACACTAATAATATATCAAACATAATAAAATAACAAATTAATATTTCAATTACGATAAATATCAAAATAAAATTAGGACATCGTTGCCTACGTAATCATAATTTTATTATAACCATTTTAGATTTAGGACGAATAAATTAAAGTCAAAATTCTGTCAGTGTCAAGCAACTTAGGACTCTGCTGTCAAGTTACCGATGCACAAATTTAGTGTTTTTTTTAATATTGTGTGTGTGGTTCTAGGTTTATGTGTTTGTTTACAATACATTGGTCTTGAAAATATAATATAAAAAACTATATGATGAATATAGTGTAATTTAATATTCGATAACCTCTACACAATGGCATCGACGCCTTTACGTAGATTATGCCATTGGGGTCCTTTATCGGTTTTAGGTAAGTGTTTACAAATTCAGTTCAACAATACTAAGTCCAACGATGTACCATCAAACATTTTGTATGTGTTTAAATTTAACAATTAAGTATCTATAAATTACCACCACTGCTTACCAGTTACTTGTCTTAACATTTGTTGAATATGGCCACAGTTCAAACCTAAACAGCCTGTGTATGCCGACTATAATTACTTGTTAATGTTTGCATATCAATTTGTCAACTCAGTTATATTCATTTCTGATATTATATGATAAAATGAATAAAGTTACATAAATGTATTTTGTGTGTTATGTTCAGTCTCATCTCTCTTTGTATCTGTATGATTTTATACAGAACTATGGCTATAGATCTATGGAATTTAATTACGATTATTTCCTATATAATTAGCTGTTTGGCTTGTTTTTTATTTTATTTTACTTTATTTATTTTTTTATAGTATTGCTAGATTTATGAGTAGATTAGAGTTTTAGTTTTAGTATTGCTAGATTTTAGTAAGTTGTTGTGTGCACCAAATCAGGTGTTAAAATAAGACTTCATTCTATAAGATACTTCATTTGTATCTTCCTATCAATATTTTTTTCTAATTAATGATTATTTCAGGTATAATTAAGTTAGTAACATGGGCGATGGTCCACCTGCTTGGTATGTGGTGGCCTCCGCACACCTCACTTGCTGCAACTCTTCATGCAGCACTATTTCTTTCACTGGCAGCGGGCACATTGTATTACTTTCTCCAGTCATTGCTTGAAGGGCCTGGTTTTATCCCACCTGGCTGGAAACCTGTGAGTATAGCAACAACATTAATTAAGTTATCAATTCTTTCCCTCTATTAGACCTAATAATTGGAATCAAGCAACAAATTATGTAACAATAGTATATTAAAAAACCAGAATAATATATTAATTTCAGGAACATGAAGAGGACACACAATATTTACAGTTTTGTACAGTTTGTAACGGTTTCAAAGCACCAAGGTCACATCACTGTAGAAAATGTATGTACATACTTATTTCCTTTGTATATGTTTTTTTTAATAATCTGAGTCCAAGTGCAGTTCTTTGGTAAGTGATCACAAATATAAAACATTTCAGGTGGCTACTGCGTAAAGAAGATGGACCATCACTGTCCATGGATCAACTGTTGTGTTGGTCACAAAAATCATGGGTACTTCACTCTGTTCCTTGTGTCAGCGGTGCTGGGCTGTTTGCATGCTTCCATTGTAAGTCTCATAGTCAGTGCATAGAAGTGTTCATAACTAGCTCCCAACATAGAAATTATAGTTTCGAAATTAGAACTCTGAAGAAAGTGAAGTACTTAGAAGTGTTATTATTATCAAGCAAAACTCAATTTGGAAAAATTGGATGTTAGATGTAATCAAAAATGGATTGCATAGGCGTGGCTATAAGTGGGGGTGATTTGGGGGCTTGAACCAATCCCCCTCCCTGAAATAGCTAGTATAAAATAAAGTTACATATCCTCCCAAAATACCATGCTAATGCCAGTAGCTTTAAGTGCATCCCTAAATAATTTAACCCAGATCCAGCTATCTCTAGCTGTCCCCCCAGCAACTCCATAAACCGAGATTCGAGTCCCATCAGGGGACACCCTTAGCTGCTGATGCTTAGTTTATAATTTGCTCCTGGCTGGAGGCATTCGGTGCCTCGCCACCGAGTACGGCTACACTGTAAAGATTGCATGGATCAACAGACTACGACCTTACATAAAAAAATCTGCCAATATAATTTGCTGGTAATGGCCTTGTTTGTAGGTGCTAACAATCTGCATGTACCACGCAATAAATCGCGTGTGGTACGTCCACAATGGCACGGGCCGCGAGCCCATGATCTACCTGACGCTGACAACGTTGCTGCTGACGCTGCTCGCCATCGGCATGGCCGTCGGGGTCGTACTGGCTGTTGGCGTGCTCTTGTATTTACAAGTAAGTAGACGTTACGTGTGTTAGTGTTACGCTTTCACGCCAGAACGGCTGAATGGATCTACTTAAAATTTTGCACAAAGATTGGTTATAGTCTGAAATAACACATGGCTACTTTTTATCCAAGTCAGATTCTGAAGTCCACGCTAAGTCGCGGGCAGAAGCTTCTGAAGCTAGTGTGTAATAAGGTGCAAGCCTATTGGCATTAAATGGGCACAAATTGCAGCTCCGAAATGCTACTGACTTACTAAGAAGTTCATAGAAAACCACTGTGCAACACTTGCGCTTACGACAACTACACTAATGAGAAAAATATTTATTTCTTTCTTTTCATTTTTCTAGATCCGAGGCATCTTCCGCAACCAAACGATGATAGAAGACTGGATAGTAGAAAAGGCGGCGGGGCGTCGTGAAGAGCAGGGCCTGCCAGCGTTCGTGTTCCCGTACAACATGGGCTGGAGGAGCAACATCAAGCTGGTCCTGTACCCCGCACAGCACGACGGTATTAAGTGGCCAGTGCGGGACATGTGTGGGGAGTATGACCTTACGGTTAGTTGGGAAATTGTTATGTATTTGATGCCTGTGTTTTTGAGATGGTTCAGGGAATAGTCTTTGTAAATCTTCTGGGTAAGCTAAGCAGCTCGCAGCGACTGCACGAAAGAGCTGAAGATTAAGGCTTATTATCAATCAGTGGACGAATGCGCGTTGATCATGATGGTGATAGAAAAATATTGTGTAAAGTGAAACTAAAGTACATAAGCGTTTTCTTTTTAGTATTTGATTGTGACTATAATATAATTACGACCGCAATCGGTATATTGTGATCGCTACTCTTTGAGTTGTAATTCAGCGCTGAATCCTGCAGCTACTATGAACTGCAGGATTTTCTTAGGAGTGAATTCCTTTATTTCTTCCGGGATTAAGGTGTGTTTCCGTAGATGAGCGTTACACTTGTGTATTAGCGATCCGCATTCCCAAGAAGGTGAAGTGGCGTTTCATCAGCCTCTTCACAACGTCGACAGGTTCGCGTATGACTCAAACTTAGGTTGAACATGTACTTGTTTACATTGACATTCGTTTTTGGTGTACAAAGGATATTCTATTCTATTTCATTCCATTCTATTCTGTTCTATTACATTCTATTCCATTCCATTCTATTTCGTTCTATTCCATTCTATTCCATTCTATTCCGTTCTATTCCATTCTATTCCATTCTATTCCATTCTATTCCATTCCATTCTATTCCATTCCATTCTATTATATTCTATAATGTTGTATTGTCGCTATATAGTATAGTGTTGTTGTGATGGTTAGCGCGAGCAGCAAGCGCAGAAGCAGGACAAGTTGGTCCGGTCGCGGCTGTACCGCGCGGTGGAGGAGTACTCGGGGCGCTGGGTGCCGCTGCTGTCGCGGCCGCGCGCGGCGCTCGGCGCGCCCTGCACGGACGAGCCGCGCCTGCCGCTGCGGCCGGGGGACCTCGTCAGGGCCACACGGCAGAGACGGTAACAATATAACATGCCTTCACGCCTGCCAGGCTGTAATAATGTACACCCACAGTCCGAGCTGCTACTGAGAATTTCAGAGAAAAACTAACACTTTTTCATCGCCTATTATTTACGGGCATTGACTTTTGAACCCGGCCTTGAACTATTGTTAATACGTGAGTGACGCGTTCGAGTACTTTCTTCCGCATATTGTACATGCTTCTACGACTTATCTAGAATCTCCGTGACCCATCTACGTCATTCTAATAATAGATTCTCGGCGTAACAGTGATATTGCGCAAAGTAATCAGCTGTTTCTCCAGGCACTGGCTGTTTGGAGAGAAGCTGGTGGGAGATGCAGACGGGTCAGTGCGGGGCCCTCGCGGCTGGTTCCCGCGCGCGGCCGCCGCGCCCTGCGACCTGCTGCCCGAGCACAAGCACAAGCCCGATTAGCCATCGTCGTACCACGAGAGACTCGTATAAGACTCTACTGGAACACAGACAGCTGAACAAATGGACTATGCTATATGGTACAGTGTAAATAGCTAATTTTGACACGCTAAGATTCATGGACGACACACGGTTACACAACATACATATTCACGCCCATATTCCCCGAATGGTTAGGCGGAGGTGTACATAAATATACCTATATGTCGCCGGTATGTTTATAAAGGCACCTATTATTATTAACCGGGCACAAATTCCAAACCGAGCTGCTACTACCTGGGAATCGAACCCAGGACCTCTTACATAGGAGTTATGCTTGGGACCACTATAATAATGAGGCTACACATGTTATATCTACATATTATTGCCCATATAAGTTCATTTGTCGTCGTACGAAAGCCTATGCAATGCAAAGTTAGCTTATTTGTATTGGCAAGTTAAACACAATGTG
Organism: Acronicta leporina; assembly: GCA_947256265.1. NCBI lineage: Eukaryota > Metazoa > Arthropoda > Insecta > Lepidoptera > Noctuidae > Acronicta > Acronicta leporina. Next base: position 15,357,124 of record OX366520.1, on the reverse strand, counting down.
CTGCTCCTGTGTCTACAAGCTACATTAAAAGTAGTCATTTTAGTTGCCACAGGATTTAAAACATTTTAATTATTTTTTACTTGCAATTAAATTTTACAATGTGCATTATGATTAAAGTTGCTTATTCTAGTTTTTTTAATTCCACATTTGATTGGGGCTATATTTTTGATTGGCGAAGATCAGTCAGTGGCACACAGTGTTACTTTACCTGTCATATGAGTCTAGTCTTGTGTGTCTTAGCACTCCATGTGCTTATTTATCCTTGTTATATATAATGTACATAATTGGATCATGTTAAAACATGGTTAGAATTAACACAACGTTATATAATTATCGTAGTCGTAATTAATTACAAAGAATATGGTCCTAGTTTTACTGGTCTTTACTGAATATAATGAACTTTTTTTGTATTCATAAAGTTGCCCCACATTGGGATCTCCTCGGGTATTATAGGTGCGTTTAAAAACACAAATTCACACATACAAAAACGCCCAGACTTGGAACAACTACCTGTAGATCATACAAATATTTGCTCCTTGTGGGGATCTAACCCACAACACGAGTCGCAGAAACCGATCGCTAAGCCGCTACGCCAAACGTGATAACTTTTGTTAAATATAGTATTAAGATTTGAGAGTTACAGGAATATTAGATATATATTGAAATAAAACCAATTAAACAATTTATCGGGACGCGATAAATTGGTTTTATTTCATCATTCACATTCACATCATCCATCACAAATCCTGACGTTTCGGACCCATTACAGCGCCCATCTGTGTCTTGTTTTCTTGTGGCCATAAACGCTGTAAAGGGTCCTCAATGCGAATATAACGCGATAAATTCCGTAGAGTGGTTTTATTTCAAAATATTGTATTTATGAATAATAAGTATTTCATCACACATACGTCTGTATTAGGACGAAGGGTTAGGCAGAGGCGGACTAATGTATACCCACAGTTCGCCGGTATGTTTAGGTCCCATGAAATAGGGAGCGAGCGTATTACTAGTAAACTGGCACAAATTCCAAACTCCGAGCTGCTGGAATTTTATAGAAAAACCTAATAACACTGCCCCAATTGACAAAACAGATTACTAATAAATTTGTGTGTCTACCTCCTTGCCTGTCCGTCACTAGCATTTCTTCTTGAATGCCTATATTTTTAAATACTGGCGATCTCAAATAATTGAATTTATTATTTTTCTATACATTTATTCTTAAGGATATACATTTATGTTTTTGAAACACGTTATAATTACTTTTAATGTAAATATAGTTGTTTGCTAGTAATTAAATATGTATTGTCTCAGCGATTCCTAGTTATTATAGTAAAAATTTTTTTATGTGAATAATCTCATTCTATGCCTCATATTGAGAAACCTTCCATCTTGTCATAGGCTATATTTAATAATATTAATCTATTACTTTGTAATATCAAAATATTACGAAGAGACATTATTTTTAAAACCTGAGTTTTATCTTAGGCCCTCTGTAATAAGAGGGGCAAGGTTTAAAATCGTGGTAAGTGATTACTTTTTATTGACTAACGAATATGATATTATGTATGTCGAATACCAATAAGAATGGTTTTATAATCTCTCTATGGCACGAGGTATGCAGTTCCGTGTAGATTATACATTATTTTTAGTACAGGTATGTGAAACCTGAATAAAGTTTGTTCAAAGTAACTGAATCGATTATAATATTATATTAGCCCCAAAAATATTTAGAAAAGGTTACAAGTGGGACAAAGAGCGGCACTACGGGCCACTAGCACCAACTTCTTAAATATGTTTAATTGTAAATAAACCAAAAAGTACTATGAAAAATTGTGTTCAATACAATTTAAATATATTTAGGATGTTGGTGCAAGCGGCCCTTACCATCTTTACGCAATCATACGCGTACAACACAAGCCATGGTAGATCATAGCGGGCGAACAGCGGGGCGGGGGTAATAAGACGTGGTGAGCATGTCTTTGTAAAGACAACCTTATCTTATCTTGTGTGGGGCCGAGGCAGCAAGGCCTCAGAGCACTTCGACCCAATGGGATCTTTTGTGCTTCCCCTAGATACATAATCCTCATCCTCCTCCAGTTCTTCAAACAGCTCTTCCATAAGCTTTATAATGAGGCCTGGGGGGTATGAAGACAACCTAATAAGCTTATACTTAACTTTGAGTTTTCGTGGTACAGTATTGAAATTTTGTACATAGGTTCTTTACATAAAAATAATAGACTTGTGTCTCGGGTTTCGCATTTACTAAAACTAATGTTGTATACGGAAGTTAGACCCTCGTGCCGCCTCTCTTTATCACAGCAGTGTTGTGCCGTGCGAGAGAGACGGTAGGAGAATTGCAAGGCATTCTGGCTAGGTACGCCAGACGCTATGACCACTAAGACACCGCGAATCCCACCTGCCAAGTCGAAATTTGCCTTCACATTCAGTTTAAGACGTAAGTTGAGAATGTGAAGGCAAATTTCGACATGGCAGGTGGGACTCGCGGTGTCTTAGTGGTCATAGCGTCTGGCGTACCTAGCCAGAAGACGCAGGTTCGAATCCTGCCTGCGAGTTTTTCCTTCACTAAATAACTTTATAAAAATTAGCATAAAAAATGCAAAAAATCACAAAAGTTAAATAATGTTACGGATTTATATGTGTAAATATGATTCAATATACTTTGGATGGCATTTATGTAAGTTGGTAGTTTGAGCTATCTTTTTGTAAGAATTTATCAGTCATAGGTACATAAGATCGAGTATTGTTAATAAACTCACTGTTAGGTCTTTACGGTTTGTTATTTTAAACAATTTTATATAGTTGTGATTGTAAATATAATCTGTTTTGTATTAATTAAATTTGTACTAAAACACTTTTGGACTTTTATGATAACTGGACTGCAGATGGTACTATGAGAATTAAGTGGTCGTTAGGTAGAGTTGATACCTACTCGTTGAAATAAATTACTTCGTTGTAAGAGGGAGATGACACGATGCAGTTCCACAGTGCTTTCCTGTATAACGAGTTACTATAGCCATCATTTTCCGATTGAAAGAGATGGATGGCAATGGTTGCAAAAGTGCTATCCCGTTCTCACAAACTAAAAATAATGGTGATAATACACTCTAATACTGCCCCTTAACCTGCCTAAGACTGCCCTTCATATTACTCACTGATTTCCATATTTTCCCTGCGCATAGTAATTTAGAGGTCATTGTTACTAAACGAAATAAAAAATAAAGTTTATGATAGTGTAAAATTATTTATTGTGCATTCAAAATAAATTGTTATTCTCAAACACACAAAACCTCTTTTCCGAAGCATAAAATTAGATCTCAATAAGTTAGCTTACATTATAAATGATATAAACTATATCTAACTCTCAAAAACGTTAGATTATCACGATTTTCTTTTTAATAATTAATAAATGCAAATTATTTTGTTACAGTAGGTACACAGTTTACCAAACTTTAAGTTTTAATGTTATAAGTTGTTTTTCTTTCCAAAGTTTCTACTGTACTTACATACGACCAATCTCACATTCTTACGTACTATATTATGTTAATAATATTATAATTCTTATTATTTTAGTTTGACGGGATCGAGTTAAAAAATATTATTTTTGTATAAAAAAGGCCACTTTGAGAACGATTGAGTGCCTACAAACAATGACGTATAATAAGTAGTTATTATTGCTTTGTCGACTAAATAGACCATTTAAAAAAAATACGTTTAAGGAAGGACTGGACAAAAGATAGATATCACATGTCTCGACAAAGCACAGAATCGACGAAATAAGTTGACAAGACAAATACACTTCTAAAACGCCGTATATCCAGTCTGCAGTTTGCAGCAATCGTCGCGGTCTCCGCTCTAGTACTCGTTCTCGTCATCCAGTTCTCCCTCGGTGGAGTCCACTCCGACTTCCTCGTAGTCTTTCTCGAGGGCAGCCAGGTCCTCGCGGGCTTCAGAGAACTCGCCCTCCTCCATACCCTCGCCCACGTACCAGTGCACGAACGCTCGTTTCGCGTACATCAAGTCAAATTTGTGGTCCAGCCTGGAATGGTAAAATTTGGTAAGTTTTTTTAGGTGCATGACAATAAGCCGATAGTCTGTTCGATTTCTGTATCTATTGCCATTGTTTTTACACATGATAATATGTATTGCAGTCATTCCAATCAAGGTTTCATGAGAGAGCAGAATATTTAGTTTCATAATGCCTTTAGTTTTTTAAGTACCTATCTCTGATCTCTGATTCTGTTCCAAACAGGTGGAATATTACCAAAATTAACTGGGTATGGTCCGTCCTCTTTCGACAATTCAAGGTTCACGATACCGCATGTGGCATTGTTTATACAAACGAGGCTTATTTATACAAAGTATCCTGTTGGTTCCGACTGGTACCGAGTCAAGAACAAAAATCAGGTCTATTAGCGTATGTGCATTCTAAATCACAGAGGAGACATGTTATTTTTCATGGAAAGTATGCAATAAAGAGTTCCTCAGCACGTACCTGGCCCACGCCTCCGCGATGGCGGTGGTGTTGGACAGCATGCAGACGGCGCGCTGCACCTTGGCCAGGTCGCCGCCCGGCACTACTGTGGGCGGCTGGTAGTTGATGCCCACCTACGAATAGTAAGCATATTTAACTTCATGTTACGCATATCATAATGCGGCTTCGGAAAAGCCAGTCAAAGTAAATAATTTTTCGTTGATTGCAGATCTCTATAACAGCTATCGTCTCTTGACGAAATTTCTAACGCACTTTTCGACATCGAGATCTAATTGGGCCTCCGGTATCCTCGGCGATACACAACAAAAGGGTTGCTTTGACCGCGGTTTTCTGTGAGGCCATCAGTCCGGTCGAGCCGGCCCATTCGTGCCGAAGTATGGCTCTCCCACGGCAAAAAAATAATTTCATTAAATATTTTCATTTATATGTAAGTATAATAATATACCTTGAATCCTGTGGGACACCAGTCCACGAACTGGATAGTTCTCTTGGTCTTGATGGTAGCAATTGCAGCATTCACGTCCTTAGGAACGACGTCACCTCTGTGGAAACACATCTGATATTAGAATAATGTTCTCGTGACCTTTCGACTCCAATTTGAAGATAATTTGGTCCTTCGTACCTGTACAACATGCAGCAGGCCATGTATTTTCCGTGACGGGGATCGCATTTCACCATCTGTAGGTAATGAAATATTTTTAATGCAGGCTCACTCTCTTAAGAGATCGAGCGTGATACCATCTGCCCCGGTTGCTTTGTCCCGTCAATAGCAGACGCTGTGGCTACGGGGGCAAATGCAATATTTTTTCCATCTGCCCCGTACGAAATCAAACCACCGGGGACATGGGAGCAAGTCGGAGATCGTCTCAGAATAAGTAGAATACTTAGATTACCTAATAATCATCTTATTCCTTTTGTCCCGCAATCAATTCGAAGTCTACTACTAAGTATAGTCCTCATCACTGTTCACAAGTTTTACCTGGTTAGCTGGCTCGAAGCAAGCGTTGGTGATCTCGGCGACGGTGAGTTGTTCATGATAGGCCTTCTCTGCGGAGATGACGGGTGCGTACGTGGCGAGAGGGAAGTGGATGCGAGGGTACGGCACCAAGTTGGTCTGGAACTCTGTCAGATCCACATTCAGTGCGCCGTCAAACCGGAGGGACGCTGTTATTGAAGATACGATCTGAAAATGTTGCAGACAGTTTATTTTTAAGCAGAATTATAGTAATGAGTTTCCATACCTAAGTGTCTCTTGAAAGACTGTTAAATAGACGAATAAAAATTTAGATTAGTCGCAGGATGCCATTCAAGATGTCAGAACTACAGGCTGACCGCAAAGAGGCCATAAAATAGGATAATGCATGAAGTAGTTGACCGTTCGAGCGTTCTGGTGATTTATAAATAACGAGACGCTGTAGGTATATCTCTATCTCTTTACAGCACTGGTCAGCAATCGTTCTGTTCTCCATCTGCCTTCTGTTTGAGCTCTTGTTGTTTGAGCTTCTGTTGCTCTTGTTACTACCTATAAGGCGGAACCCTAGCTCTTAAGATACAGGCAAGACCTAGTTTAAGGGATAGAGTCTATATAATTGTGCTAATTATGACAAAGTGTCCAATGTTAACAGTGCAATGAGCTCATGTTTTTATGAAATAAAATGTTTATTTATTTATTTTGTTACGACTCTACTCTCACTTGAGTGTGGTAGAGTGAGAGACGCTGTATATACTTAGCTACTTTATTTAACAGAATTAATTTAGATCCATACTATATCAAAGCATTATAAGAATCTGTATTTCACTACCTTTCCTACATCTTATCGTTAGGTATAGTTTGTCGTCTTACCTGTCCAATGAGTCTGTTGAGGTTGGTGTAAGTAGGCCTCTCGATGTCGAGGTTCCTTCTGCAAATATCGTAGATGGCCTCGTTATCCACCATGAAGGCGCAGTCTGAGTGCTCCAGCGTGGTGTGCGTTGTAAGAATAGAGTTGTACGGCTCTACCACTGCCGTGGATACCTGGCGACAATGCAGTTATTGTTGTGTTATTTACAATAGAGCAGCAAAATAAATATACTCAAGGAAGTTTATTGGAACGATCCTGGGTCAATCAAACTAAATGTAATCCGATGCTACCTCAAGTGACGGTTGAATGTGATCGAGGAAGCATTTTCAAAACTGTTCATGTATCAAATCTGTGCTCAAGAATAGAATATAATTCCGGAAATAAAGAAGTGTAGTATTTAAAGCTGAAACAAAAAGATAACTGACGAGACTTAACGCGGAATAAAAGTATCTACTAAAGTGCAATCATTTGGTACCTGAGGTGCGGGATATATAGAGAATTCTAGTTTTGACTTCTTGCCGTAGTCGACAGAGAGGCGCTCCATCAACAGCGACGTGAAGCCAGAGCCGGTGCCGCCACCGAATGAGTGGAACACAAGGAAACCCTGGAGAGAAAATTTTATCTCGATTAAATCAGTGTCTAAGTCGATTCTCGTAAATGAACTCTGATTATCTGATATATGTTTGGGGAATATATAAAAGAAAGAAAGAGAAGGCTAATTAGGCAGTTAAGGTTCATATGATGTTACTTTGTTCAGTATTAACAATTAATCCAAAGTTTCTTAATTCCTTTCTTACCTGGAGTCCTGTGCACTGGTCGGCAAGTTTCCTGATCCTGTCGAGGACGACATCGACGATCTCCTTGCCGATGGTGTAGTGTCCCCTCGCGTAGTTGTTAGCGGCGTCCTCCTTGCCAGTGATAAGCTGTTCCGGATGAAACAGCTGCCGGTATGTGCCGGTACGAACCTCGTCTGGAAAGGGCAGAGATGAATATGATTAGTCTTTCGGTACCAAATACCTTCCAGGAAATATTTTTGGAGGAATACATGAAAGTATGGAAGTTAACCTACTCTTTAGAGAAGATCAAATGCTAATTATATCGTACCTACTAAGGCCTGAACTGATGGGTAAAAAAAACAATTTTAAGAATATTAATGGGTCATATTGAAATAAAAGCTTCAGAAATCAATATTAATGGGTCATTCATTTCTTCATAACTCAAAATAAATAAATATTCTGGGACATTTTCACACAGCACCATCTAGTCCCAAACTAAGCAGAGCATGTACTATGGGTACTAAACAATGGATATAATACTTATATACTTCTTTTTGTTGTAAATACATACTTATAATACATAAGAAACACCCAGACGAACACAAACACTTATGTTCATCACATATTTTTTTGTGTCCTGTGGGAATCGAACCCACGACCTCATGGTCAGCAGTCCGGTACTCGAACCACTAAGCCACAGAGGTCATCAAAATATTCCTTATCGGTTCAAATTGAAAAAAAAAACATAAAGCTGTGTCAGTCTTGAGCTTAAAAATTACTTGAACTTTTGGCATCATAAATCGGGCAGACGATAGAGGATTACAGGACTAAAGTTTGAGTCAGTTCCAGCCACGGAAAGTACAAAAACAAAATTAAAAAGGAAATTACAAGAGAACCTCTCAACAAGATTAATTGAGACGAATACAGTACCACTTGAGGGTTTAATTACTTTCATCCGAGAGACCACTGGCTGCCAATAAAGATAAAAACACGGGAGCATAATTTCATAAGTGTTCTCTTAGATTTAATATTATAACATCCTGCCTGAAATGCAAAGTGGTAATCTACAATAGTTGCTTTCAATCGAATCGTTATTTTGTTTCTATTTTTGCTACAAAAAAAAAAAAAAGTTCACTACTAGAATTGATCCGCCTTAAAAACTTTGCTTGTAAATCGATAATTATAGCTAAAAGTAGGTACAATCGTTAATTTTGGCCAAAATTGACGAGCTGTACCTACTTTTAGCTTCTTTTTTAATGCTCAGTTGTGAAGATTGTATAGCTACTGCCGCAATTACTAGGTACAGCTAGGAATCTAGAATGTGTTATAGACCTACAAATTGCGAAAAATTGAAATTTGAATTTGGCGGGCTCAGGTGAACGATCAGCCCTAAGTAAGTAGGTAGTATGTATATTACAGAATAACTGATCTGATCTGGTATTGATCCTCCCCCCAAATCGTACACGTTTCATTGACAAACCTCCTATTACTTAGTCACGATTACTACGCTACGCGAGATTGTGCCTGAACTCGACACAAAACAGTTGGAATACAGTTGGGAAACAGTTGGATATACTATTTACATAGGATTTCTGAGGATAACACGGGAAGGAACTGTCCTAAGGATGGATAGACCACATAGTGAAAGATTCACAGGTTTATTTATCCGAAAAAGACGAGAGATCATTTGTATCTCTCGTCTGAACGACTGAACCCACAAATCCTCGTAAACATCATCTCGCGTAGCTATTTCAGTCACGCACGATCCTCTTACATAGTATTTTATTTTAGTTCTAATTCTCGCCGTAAAAGTTACGGTAAACTAATGATAAATAGACTAGATAACAGTTCTAATGCTGATCTAATCGGCAGACTGTATAATCGTATTTTTTTTCAGATTTTATCGAACAAAAACGGCAACGTGGTGCGAGTGATTAGAATAGTGTGCATGGGCAGTAAGACCAGTAGGTGGCGCGCGTGTGCTCAACACTCACCAACTTGAACTAAGAACCAAAGAACAAGTCTTGTATGTTCTTTGCTTCTTAGTTCTTGGTGTATAGACAGTGAAAGAGCAACTATTTACATAGATTCCCATTTTCTTGAAGATCTTTTTTAGACTTTAAAAAGGTTAAGCTTTCCAAATTATAACTTTTTATCCAAGGCAGGCCGTTGCACCATTTACATAGCTATCAATTTCATGTCTTTGTTCTGCCGGTTACGCCCGAATGAAATTGAATCTGACGTCAAGACGATAATTTGATGCTAGCTACTATAAGGTATTCATGTATTGATAGCTTTTTTTTTATTCAGCTATTCATCTTCCCAGTGTTTCCTTGCTTTCTTTTTACTGTTATAGGCTCAGAACCTTCTGCGGACAATCTCAAAGTAATAAAAAGTATTTGATTATAATATTGCTAACCTTAGTCGAATATTTTTTGATTTTCGGTACCTACTGATTAAAATTGTTGATAAGGGCAACATTATGATTTCCACGATATTTTGTCAACTTTTGAAAGGCGCCGAAGACACGTGATGTTTTTTTTTTCAATACAAAATAGGGGGAGTAAGTCAGTGGACTTCCCCAAAAATTTTAAAATCCAAGTATTACTTGACATGCTATCCTATGACTAAACTAATTAGTTAGCCACACTAGAATTGACTACGTTGACTACATTCCTTCCCCATTTTCGAAAAAAGTGTTGGTAAAAACAAAGCTCTAGTTTTTACACATCCGTCACTTTCTGATATTATACGTTTTTTATCGAATAACATTCAATCATTTATTACACTGGCGCATGTATGTAGATACAGTCTTTTTTTTATCACTGATAGGCTTACGCTTGACCACAACTTGCCTGATGTTAAGCATCGAAGTGGTCTACGATGGAGCGCGCTTGCCTAGAAGGTACCTATTCACTCTCGTCTTGAAGACACCCAAATTGTAGGTCTCAGGGAACAAAGATTCCGGTAATGAGTTCCACAATAGAGCAGTATGCACTATAAATGTACACGCAAAACTATTCGTGCGAGATTTAGGCACTTCCACCATGTAGCGGTGGCGCCTTGCCGTAGCTCTGCTCGTGCGATAGTCACACGTAATCCTCACAATACAGTAGCTTAAGCTGTAATTTGTAATATATTTGATTGATTACTTATAAGATACTTATTACTTCTTGTACATAAAGAGTACTTAATCATCTAATTATCTTGTTTATCAAGGCATGTGAGGACTTAAAAAAACATTATATTTTAGGTATCTGGTTAAAACAAGTTTAAATCTTAATCTCTGAAAGATTGTTAGTGAAGTTTGCCATTTGCAGAAAATCGTTGAAAGTAGAATTAATCTTAGTTTAATTTCCATACGTTAGTACGGACGTAAATAAAGTATATTATGTGCTGAGGGCCACTTGCACCAACTTTTAAATATGTTTAAATTGTATTTTAACACAATTTCTGTTTAAATGCAATTTAAACATATTTAAGAAGTTGGTGTAAGTGACCCTCGGAAACGAGCAGACGGATGACCTGATGGTAAGCGATAACCGCCGCCCATGAACACCCGCAACACCCAGAGGAGTCACGAGTGCGTTGCCCGCCTTTTAAAAGGGTTTGAGCCTCTGGTAACCTCATTCACTCGGCGAAACAATGCAAGCTTCGTTTCACGCCGGTTTTCTTTGAGGCCGTGGTATTACTCCGGTCGAGCCGGCCCATTCGTGCCGAAGCATGGCTCTCCCACGTCAAAACAATTTCTTCTTTTGATCGCGTCTAATAACTAAAACTTAATTAAAATCTATGAAAGCTACTTAAACGGAAATGAGTTAGTACTAATTTCCTTGACAGATGTGATTTTACAGTGCTGCAGCGTAATGATAGTCCGTCAGCGGGTAATAACGGCGCGGACCCGGGTTCAATACCCAGCGACTATTATAAATTTCTATTACAAACCGGCGAGAAGCCTTCAATTTAGAGCCTCACGGTTTCTTTATTATTTTTTTTGTAAAGGTTTTTTAGCAGGATTAGTGAGCCTAGATAATGGTTTTAGACAATGCTAACGGAAAATCTTAATTCCAGTCAATATTTAATAACCTAAAATAATTAGCGGAAATATGAAATGAGTTTTTTTTTATTGAGACATCCTCATGTAAGTGTAAGTAATTATTAATGGTCCTTTGGTCCGTGGACCACGTTTTCCCGTATATTTATTTTATTCCAAACAAGTGTGTAGGATCCTAAGATCCCGCTAATCGTTCAGGGATCAAGTCGTCATTCAAGTTTCAATTTCAACCCATCCAAAAAGTTAGAATAAGTTTATATTGTCACTCACCAACGACAGTAGGCTCCAAGTCCACGAAGACGGCCCTAGGCACATGCTTGCCCGCGCCGGTCTCACTGAAGAATGTGTTGAAGGAGTCGTCTCCGCCGCCCAAGGTCTTGTCCGAGGGCATCTGGCCATCGGGCTGGATGCCGTGCTCCAGGCAGTACAGCTCCCAGCAGGCGTTGCCAATCTGCACGCCGGCCTGGCCGATGTGGACAGAGATGCATTCCCTCTGCGGAAGAAAGGGGCTAGTTTATACTTTGAGCTGGTTTTAGCTGGTGGGCCTCGCGGAGAAATAGAAAATAATGATTCTAGGAGTTTTGTTGGTAATTACTGGAAGTCACTTGATAAAGATTTAATGTGTGTGAGCAGCAAGGCCGTGCAGGATCTGATCGCAATAATTTACTTAGGTATAATTTAGATGTTTGTTAGAATGACAGTTGTAGACCCTCAGAAGTTTGTGATAATTAATCACATATTCAATTAATTATGTACTTATTATTTCTTTAGATCCAAAAGCGTTCGGATACTCTATGATTATTATATTCACGAAAAGTTAGCTATTTAAATAAATATGTACCTAAGTACCTACCTGATATTAAAAAAAACTTTAATACCTAAGCTTTTTACATTTAGGTAATGAAGTTAAAAGTTCGCTTAGTCGTTTAGTATAAACTTTTCCATTAGGTAACTTTATTTATAGGCATTAACAGATAAGACTAAACTAAGCATGCTGATGCTTGCCTTTTTAAAATTACTGACTGAATTATGGAACAAGGGCACGAGGTAAACCCATCATGATAGACGGGTACTTTAACCTGCGTATCATTAGTTAAAGCTAGAATTAGAGAACACTAAGAACTAGAACATTGAACGCATCGCGAGTAATTTACTTGACACGATTATAATAATTATTGGCTGAAAAATTTATGGAAATAATATGTCTAATAAATAATTGAAAAGCGATAGTAAAGTTAGTCCAGTGTCCTTAATCGTGTAAAGTGAAAGTAATTATCTTCAAATTGTTATTTTGGGGTCTTAAAGGTTATTAGAGCAGACAAACTTTGACATCAATTTATCATGCCTTTAAAAAAAAAATGAATAGTACGATAATAAAATCAAAGTCGTAGCAATAGCAAAAGTATGCAAAAGTCGTAGCAAGCCTCGTTCTGTAATTCCTGACTCTGCCTACCTTTGTAGGAAAAAGGTGTGGTAGACAAAAATCTTTGTAAGTAATACATGAATTTGCTTATAATGGCCGTAAATGAATGGAAATTTGAAGCTAATAATTATTAAAAGTGGAACGCTCTTTACTAAACTCGAACAACGCATTAGGTACGTAAGAAAAAGCTCAAGCTCACTAAAGCCTCATTTATGGACGAAAGCTTAGAATGATAAATGTTCGTTCATTCTTCATTCTTCACGCACGAACCACAGACACGCGTCAATTATTTGAATCAACGCCCTATTTGTGATTAATTACGTCGGGCGTGTATCCCAAAGCGTATAGTATACTTGTACGTGTATCCGAACGATACGCCATGTTTAGACAAAAATGTGTTGACGTTCCAAATTCAAATTCAGAAGTAAGTTTACGAATTCTGGATAGTGGTCGGTGGTATAATGAAAAGGTGTTTTTTCGTGGATTCGAGAGATCAAAGGCATGTAATTAGAAGTAGGTGCTTACATTTATTTAGTTTAATATTCGAATTACATGTATCCATATTTCCTACCGCCTACTCATTACCACGTGAGAGTGTGTTTTAAAAGAACAATGTTTTGGAACGGATAAGGGTTGCAGCAGTTAAAACGGTAGGAAATACAGTTTAGCATGTCCTAAACGTCTCTAATTAACAAATACGAGGCGTTGAATTAAGTTGTGATTTATTTTTTTATTTTTTATTTTATTTTATTTGATGCACAAAACACATTACAATCGTTACAAAAAAAAACTTAGAACTAAAAGTTTTAAACTAGATTATAACATAAAACTATGTGCACACTGCAAAATTACTGTTACAATAATGACAGAGCTCATGGCTTATAACTATTAAAGGTAACATAGTAATAAAATGTGACGTTCCTCGACCCCAGTAATTTAACGAGGAGGGTGGGTCTAGTCAATCAGGCATAGCATCCCGGGCCACAAGGGTCCGCACTTAACTTACGATGGAGGATGCCTATAATGACAGTGGTGAATTTTTTAATGTTATGACAAAATATGTCAACAAGCATGTGATTGCTCTTTGCCAACTCGTTGTATTGACGAGCCATCCTGGTCAAAGGGTTGTAGAACGAGATGTTGTTTTTATAAATTTGTAGGGAAAATAGATTGACTTCGTTAGATCTACGGGCACTAAATTTTATATTAAGGCTTATGTGAGCTAGTAGTTCGGAAGAGTCTATAATGGAGTGGGTGATTTTATAGAGGTAAACTAAATCAAAGATGATGCGTCTGGATTCTAATGGTTGAACTTTAAATTTCAGGAGTCTATCGCGATAATTTAAATTAGACCGGCCAGGTTTTATACGATAACTTAAAATTCTGAGAAATTTCCTCTGAATGCGTTCAATATCATCAATGTGCACCTTATAATTCGGTGACCATATAGGACTACCGTATTCCAATATACTTCTTACGAGGCTGAAGTATAAGTACAAGGTGCTACGAGGATTTTTAAAACCTTTCGTAGATCTTAAAACAAAACCCAATAGATGGTTTGCTTTAGACGTTATATGACTATAGTGGGCACGGAACGAAAGCCTATCATCAAACAGGATACCTAGGTCTTTTGCAACATAAGATCTGTTAATTATTTGACCATCTATGTCATAGTTCCATATGATTTTATTTCGTTTGTATTTCTGATTCTTTTCTTTCTGATTCTGATCTGATTATTTTCTGATTCAGTGTTGTACCAGAATATTGTCTTCACCTTCCTTCTAACTGTTGTAATCTAATCGTAACCCGAAATTTTAAGAGTATATTTATCCGTAATTACCTCGTCTTGAGTCTTGTTTTTGTTCATTTAGAATTTTAGATGATTCATTTTAGCAAACATTTTTAATTCTTTAAACAAAAATTGCCATTTATTTATTAGCATAGGGATAGCACTTTGTTGAAATGTTTATAGTTACCCACACAACAGTTTAGGGTAATGGACATTCTTTAAAGTATTCAGACTACCCTCAAGGGCTCATAAACTAGGGATTATCCTGGCGAGGGCAATTTTATGTCCGGGACACGCAAAGCCAGCCCATAACTATTTAGATATCTTCATGATGTCGAAAATATGTCGGCATTTGTAAATTTAAATATTAGAAAAACATCGCTGTATTGTACCATGAACCTTGCTCTTACTGCAATCGTTTTGATGTAGGTATTTGTAGATTACGGATTACTAATTAGATTTGTAGGTACGGTTATCCAAGAATTCATAAAAGAAATAAAAATATTTATAATTTAGATTTTAGCTTTATAATACTAATTAACTCTATAATAGTAAATAAATACTATAATCGTAGCGCTTGTGTCAGTTTATATACTAAATCTGCAGGCTTTCTGCATTGCCCTCACCAGAAGTCACAGAGTCGCCAATTGATGGGATACTGCAGTGCTGGATTGCTGCCAAACATCATGTAACATAGCGCAATGTTGCCATTTCCCCCAGTATTTCGACCTTCTAAGTTTACAAACTAATCCACGGATGTATTATAAATAGATTAGTTTCAAAACTCATTATAGAGTATCGGGCCTATAATTTAAAACCAGTGTGCAGTGGCTAAGGCTCTGAATCTATAACCTGTCGGCTTCTCTTCAGAATAGCCATTTTAACTTTTTTTTTATTAGCGCCATAATGGTAAAGAAAAATAATATAGGTAAGTATCTATTGTGAAGGTTATGTGGTTTAATTTTCCTAATAATTATATTACCATAGATGCAAATAAATTGGTATTTCGATACCATATTGAGTTATAATTCTATAAGCTGAGCCAATTAATGCGTAGGACACGTAAATTGAATACGAGATATATAATGAATTGTGGAAATGTTGAGATTAAAATTAACCATTGCTAAATCAGGTCAATGGTACCGACCTATCTACTGAGGCGCTCTTGTTAGGCTAGATAGGTAACTCGGCCACCTTAAAATACTAAGCCAGGAGCCTCTTGGCTAAGTAATTTGAGGTTGTCAAGGTTGCCACGGTCAGTCGATGGATGGGTGACCATTCAGAATTCGTAGCCAGCCCCCACCGTGTTCTGGGGAACACGTTATACTTACAGGGTCAAGATTTTGGCCCCGTTGACTATACGAACACCTATTATAGTTATTAGTGGCAATCAGATGCTCAAAAAGCGTTTTAGTCATTATGTTATTGATACGATCCAGAGATAGAGTTACGTTAGTCACTACGTCTAAAATTATAATTATATTCGCATCTGTGGCACGACTAATATGAGGAAAAGGTTAAAGATGATTCTTCACATAACATGCTTCACATACATAGGTATATTATATGTGCTATGCTAAAAATATAATTATAGTATATACAATGACAATAATAATAATTAGAATCTTTTTGTATAATTTCTGGATTTTAGTTATTTTAGTGGCTTGGTGTATCTAACCAGAAGACGAAGGTTCGAATCCTGCGTGCTAGTCGAATTTTCCTTCACTAAAATAACACAGTTCAAAATCCCAAAAAATTATCTACCGTAATAAAGTCACATTCTTTACAGGCGGAAGGGAAACCCTTCCTTAATACAGTTTAACTTTTTTAATTTAAAACCAACCTCCTTTAAAAGTATGTATCGTGGAGCAGGGGGTTTTAAAAAGAGAAGGCACGGAATGGTACGGTGATCGCAATAAAAGACGGATCATCAATCAGTAGTTCAGCCTTCGGTTAATGTACCCGTATCGATATGTGGGGGTGATACATATGATACATTGTGCTATGAAAGTGGAAGATAGTATATAAAACGCATGAGTGTATAAAAATTATCAAGAAAAAGATCTTGAGCTACGGAAGTTAATAAAAACGAACGAAGAAAAAAAAGAGTTCATTTAAATAACTTTAGAGTTCTGTCTCTTAAGTTTTAATAGTTAAATAATATTTAGTAAGATATGAACTTCAAGCATTTTGTGTTTTTCTCATGGTCAGACTAATCAATTTACATAGCACCATATTAGGAAGTATAATTTTATCTTCCAGAAAATAATAATTGAAAGCGGGTTAGAATCACCGAAGCGATCGCGTAAGACATACGAAATAAAATTAAGAATTTCCTCCATTTTTCCGATGTCGGATAAAAAACTTAGTAGAACATTTTCTAAATCTCTGCGTGTATTGCACGTTGAACCTGTGATCAGTTACTAGTAGAGTGACTGTAATTTGGACGGTATGGGCAGGAAATATTTCATGCAGTCGACTATCATTACCGTGGTAAATATTTCATGCAGTCGACTGTCATTACCGTGGTAAATATTTCATGCAGTCGACTGTCATTACCGTGGTAAATATTTCATGCAGTCGACTGTCATTACCGTGGTAAATAGCCGCCAATCATGGTATCACTGACCGATTTATACTACGTGATAGTTGGAAGCTGTCGAACTAACTATAATGAGGCATAGCCATGAAATAAATAACGTTCAACTCCTAACAATTAAATGTGCGCGCGGCTTTGAGTAGGATGTGCGGCTCGCACCGCGATGGGCTCCAGCGTTTGTACCGTATCACGGCCTATTACTACATTGAAATCAGCATGTAACGAAGCCCATGGCTTGGATAGAGAAGGGGAAGACAAACTAGTGCTGTTTTTAGTAGGTACGAGTCCGATATATGCTTCGGCCTCCCCGGTCCCATGGCAGTAGTTCCATGCAG
Organism: Acronicta leporina; assembly: GCA_947256265.1. Classification (NCBI taxonomy): domain Eukaryota; kingdom Metazoa; phylum Arthropoda; class Insecta; order Lepidoptera; family Noctuidae; genus Acronicta; species Acronicta leporina. The sequence continues at coordinate 15,339,794 of OX366520.1, read as the reverse complement.
ATTTTCCGCGCAAAAAAGAAAAAGGCTTTGGATTAACGATTTAATAAAAAAATCGAAAAAAAATTCAATAAAATTGACGGAACGTTTTTTTATTACTTTGAAAGAAATTTAAGAGCTGTGAAGTTAATTAACTAGCATAGGTAATTACGTATAAGTCACTCGTCCAAAAACAAGTTTAGCTTTAGCTTATCTTTGTAGATTGATTCATTGAAATATGCACTTCATGCAAAATGCTTTCTTGAGTCGACCAGCTGACGTTGGCAAAATGATTTATAAATATTTACAATACGTTAAAAAATATACTTCATTCATTTAAAAAAAACACTTTATAAAACGGAATGTTTAATTTGTGATACAAATTACAATTACAATAACAATCCCACGCAAGCTACTTTAGTAGATATAAAACATTCGATGTTTATCCAATTACAATTCAATTCAATGCGATTGCGACGGTTGTACAAATTGGAAGTATTATTGGAATTGAATTGGGGTAATAAAATATCCGTATAAGGCTAGACATTTGTGGGTAGTTAATTACGGACCCGCAGAGACACCCACGTGAAAGGTTAACTAGACAATATTTATGGCACCTACCGTCAATTATTTGGTGGTACACCCAAATTTTATCACCTTGGGAGAGCCATGCTTCGGTTCGACCAAAGTGATACCTCGGCCTCACAAAAAACCGGCGCGAAACAACACTTACCTACGTTGTGTTTTACCGAGTGAGTGAGGATACCGAATGCCCAAACCCTTTTAAAGGCGGGTAAACTCTAGTGTTGCTGGTGTGCATGGGCGGCGGTAACCGCTTACCATTAGGTGATCCATCTGAACGTTTGCCACCCTATGCCATAAAAAAAATTTACTAGTTAAATATGGTCGGGAAATTATATATGTAAGTATGTATTTACTTTGGTGACATTTTGGAATGAAGAAGGAAGGACGTGACGTAGAAGTTAAAGGTTAAATTGTAGGCCTATTATACATTCTCGAATCAGGGCAATAATCGCGACACTACTAACTGAAAAATGATAGCTAAAAAATTGCCAAACATCATTGATACTATAATTAACTGACAAAATAATGCTGCTTGATAAGAGATTCTGCTAATGATATTATTCAAAATAAAGTTAAACAAGAGGATATTCCGAAATGAATGATTTGATTGCATTTTTTTGGTTCTTTAGATAGATTTCATAACTTAACTATAGATATAATAAATCAAAGTAACAATAAGACACTAATACGACGCTTCATCGATCTTTGAGGATCTATGGATCATTTGGATATCGGAGTCGTTCATTGTTTATATCAATCGAAGCATGACTACTGACAAACGACACGATTGCTGATCACGGTCAAATTCGTGGTACAATTTGTGAATAGAAATAAGAAGCTTTGAAGATGACCTATTTATATTTGTTAAAGAAAACCCGTAAGCTATACAAAGATTAGTGATACGGTTTCCTAGCAGAATGACCTGTTTATTTTTGACAATATAAGCAAAGAATTGTAATTATCTACCATATTAATCCCATGGTTATAAGTAAGCTAGCCACACTTATACCATCGAGTAAAGAGACTGTGACAACATATTGATATTTTACAACCAATTAATAGCTGTTTGCTTAAAAGACATCCTTTGTACAATCTTTCTTTACCAATTTACGTACCTATCTATTCCATCTCCACAGCAGTAATAGGATTAGCATTTGCTACGTACCGTACAAACCACAAATGGGGTTAGCACATTGAAAACTATGTAACTATAGACAAACAATAACAAGACTACAGCGAAATAATGTACTAAGCGCACAGATTTCCATTTCCGCGTGCAATTTACTAGAGTGGTTCTTGTCTGAGAACTCTCTCAAAGATAGGGTTGGGCAAACACCGGGGCATAGCGTCGTCTTAGTTTTGCTAGATTATCAGGATTTCTAAACTGTCACAATAAAAAAACCTAATTAATACTTCAATATTACATTGTTTTTTTTAAAAAAAAAACGACGGCTTCTGCTACACGTGCTGTGGGTGTAGTTATTTGTATGACGCACTAGCACTAGCTGAGCCAACTGATAGTGTTCTGTCCGACTATGGAAAATAATTAAAAGTTTTTGATGTTCATATAAAAAGCAGTTTCTTCTCTCCCTTGATTTTTTTATCTATTTTATATTTTTTTAATTTCCGTTATTCGGACTATTGCAAACATTAAAAAATCTTACATGTTATAAATTAGCCGAATCGTACCATCCACCCTCAAGTGATGCGCATTTATCAACGAACAGCATTTATTCGTTATTCATCTAGAAGGTAAAGACATTTATTTATGCCATCAACGTGCACTATCCGCAGTTTTGCGGATATCAGAACCCGCCCTCCGGAAACAAGCTTTTAGGGCTTCGCGGAAAATAACCCTTAATAAGTACTTAAGTTACTAGACCTGTTATTTCCTCACAACCACTGCCTATATTGAAGGGAGATATCCATTGTCTTATAGCTCTAGGGCTATTTTACGCATGTAGTTTATATACCTATTCAATTAGATTGCCTTTTAAAATCGATGTAAGGGTACAGAAATATTTTTTTTCGTACATCAATAATTATTTAGGTTGAGGTACCTACCTGGTTTATTAGGTAGTTATAGAATGTATATCTAAGTACATACTGCTTTACCATATAGGGAATGTATTATGTCACTATTAATTGCCTGTTGAATGCAAAAACAGAAGCTATTTCCTCTTAGTAATAAACATTTAATTAAATCTAGATTTTTTATATAAATCCTGGGGTTCAAAGAGCGTTAGAAACATTATGCTTGTGCATACAAAGGTGAGATTATATTATCAACACACAACACATGTCAATAAGTACGCATTGTAACACGTATCTCAATAGATAGTATCATATCCATCAGGCATGCTATGATTACCGACACGAGTGCAATAGACACGCTAGGCGTCGGGTCAACGGACTTACACTAATTTCCTGCGCCATTTTGGCTGTATACAAAAAAAGAAAAAAAAGCTGAACATTTATACTACGTTCCTCTAGTAAACAGTTTCGTGTGGTTCCGTATGTTTTTTCCCGTTGATTGTTTGTTTACTAACAAAACCAATTTAACTAGTAGCATTTCAGCGTCCGCGTCGTACCAAATAGTATCTAGAGAGGGTATCTTTCAAATTATATTGCGGTGGTACCGAACATCTAAAATAAGACAGATAGTAGTTTAGTAAAACTAAAAGGTGTGTATTCTATAGTTTAAATGAAGCGAATGAAATTGGAGACGTGCTGTGGACATGTTTTGGAGACCCCGAACAGGAAATAGAAATGTAGGCAGACCAGCAGCCAGGTGGTCGGACGATATAAAAAGACGGCAGGGCCGACCTGGACGACAATCGCCGCATCTAGATCCCGTTGGAGAACCATGCAAGAGGCATACATCCAACAGTGGATGCAATTATGCTGAAGAAGAAGAAGAAGAATGAAATTAAAGAAACATTCAGGTTCAGATAATTATTTTAAGTTTGATTAATTATATTTTTCGGCTCTTCGTATTGACGTATTTGGGATCCGATTATGAAATTTTCGTGTCGATGTTCATAAGTGCTAACGGTAACGTTAACCTAAGGCTAATTTCTGAATCGTAACACATTAATAACCTGAATCGAACAACGTAAAAGAAAGAAACATTCTTCTTCTACGATGTCGATAAATTACCATCCTTGGATATTTTTAAGCAGGACTTAATTAAACCCCAAACACTTGAAGATAAAACAAAGCGGCCTAAATTGCTGATATTTACGTTTGCAACAAAATACTAGATATACAAAGACCACACGGAACTCCAGATACAAGTAGTAAAAAAGGCAAAGACACAGCACATACAGCCATCATTGTTTGCTAAGTCACGGCCAGGCGTGATCAGAACTTACGAAATGGGAAACTGAGTCATTCGGCTACTGTTGCTTTTTTACGAGCAAAAAATCCCTTGATCAAATTCCTTACTGTTTAATGTGATTGGCTAGCTGGCTGTTCGTCCAGTTAATCTTTGTCAATTTAAAAACATTTTTTTGCCTTCCCAGCTGTCTTTAGATGTCGATTTACTAAGTTAATAGTACTTAGAAGACACTTAGCTTGGGCACGAATGGGCCTCACAGAAAATCGGCGTGAAACAACGCGTACGTTGTGTTTCGTCGAGTGAGTGAGGATACCGGACGCCCAAAACCAAAAGGCCGGCAATGCACTTGTGACTCCTCCAGTGTAGCGCGTGTCCGTGGGCGGCGGTAATCGCTTACCATCAGGCGATCCTTCTCCTCGTTTACCCCCATATCCCATTAACAAGTACCTAAGTTTAAGGACGAATAAGTACTAACGGATTAAATAAAGAAGCACTTGACGTACTTAGTCTGTTCTTAGTTTCTGCCGTGTGCCTTGGTGGCCTTGCTTGTCCAAATTATTTCTGTCATGATGATCATGATCATTTACAGCTTTTTTCTTCCACTGCAGGGAATATGCCTCCTCTCTTTCATGCAATTCAGGTCTTACCAACAATCATTACCACTTCATTTCTACCATGAATGCTACCATTTCTAAGTAGGTATTAGGTCCTACTTAGTGTTGGCAATAGTTAATTAGAAAATTGCGGTGTATATTGACGTAATGTCATAATTCCCACTTGTTTTAACATTCTCATGTTACCAGGCGATTTGTTAGGGAGTGCTGATGACGTCATCGGCGGCGGCGCGCCCGGAGGGTTAGTCAGTGGCTGAAAGCTACTGTACCTAGGTCTCATGTTACTCAGTTTTCTGCGTAAGCCATTCACTATATATATATAATTATATGTATTTACACATTTTCAGAAATAAGTGAGTAAAACCGGCTAGAAGCGATTCTCAGATGCCTAGCTTTGCTGGAAAATTAAGGTTTTTATGCCCTAGTAAACAACTAGAAAAGATTAGGCAGCCTAGGTAGGTATCTGTGCTAAAGCGACCAAAGACTATGTGGTATTATTCTATTTCTACTGACGCCGAATATTTATAGGCAAAGGCGACGGGAAAAGAAAATATTAGCTTGGTTAGTTAGGTAACCATGAAAGCAAAAATTTTCTCAAGCCTGCAAAGGAATCGAATCAATTGTTAACGTGTTTAATATAATTATCAATATACCTTTGTACCTATATCGTATTTCTTAATTTGACCTTATTGAATTAGAATAACTTTGATACATTAATCTATGATGTAATTAATCATACTTATATAATAGCAAATGGCAAACTAAACAGCCTGAATCCAGGCTATTCAGGCTGTTTAGTTTGCCATTTGCTATTGCTTAGAAAAAAGTTTCTTGTCTAAACTACTAAAGTGTACCTAATTTTTTTTTAATGTCCCAAACATTTTCCCTATCTAAATGATAGGGAAAATGTTAGATGTAGTTTTTTTGTTGTATAATTTTCACAGATAAACATAATTTGTCACAGATAATTTAAAAACGAATGGATAGATTCGTCTATTTTCATAGGATTTCATGCAATTCGTTTCGAGTGACAAAAATAGTCAAGAGTGGTTGTTGTTTTTATTATAAGTAATTAGATAAACATTTATTAAAAACAGGAAGCACTCTACACTGTATCTTTACTGATTTTCTAAAGTAAGTAGTAGGTACGTTCGGATCCATAGTTTGTTATTTTCAATAGTAAAATATGTGTTGAATTCGCGCTAGGTTTAAAACGACGCACTTACAGTAACTAAAATAGTATACAATTTAATAAACACAGTCATAATTCGGTAATTTATTTATGACCACCGAACCGTGAAGATATTAAATTGTTATTTTTATGTTTCGTCAAAACACTAAGTATTATACGTCTATATCAATTTTCAAACCATACGCAGCAATTCTTGCCAGTTAGGTCTCTAGAAACTCTCAATCAAGTAGTTAGTTACATACATTACCTATGTATAAACAGGAGTCATATGTGAACATACGTATCGTACGTCGTGTATAATTTTAGTGACAGAAAAGCTCAAAGGGAATCATTTGTCTTGGTATGATGAAACGCATGTCACTAAAAGAGTGATGAATATGAATGTGGAAGAACAGAGGGGTAGAGGGAGACCAAAGAAAAGATGGATGGATTGAGTTAAGGCCGATATGATGCTGAAGGCAGTGAATGGTGAGACGGTGGCTGATGGGATGAATGGAAGAAAAGGACATGCTGCGCCGACCCCAAATAGATTGTGACAAGGGCACGACGATTTAAGTTTTCAATTCAATATCATTGTCTAATTATATTATAATGGGCATCTGGTGGCTCTAATACCGAATCTTCGAGTGTGTCCGGACTGTCCGGAACTAGCTTGAATGAAAAGAATGAACAAAAAAATTACATGATATTGCAGTGTGCAACAGCGTTCTGGCACAGATAAAAGAATACTAGTAGTTCTGGCTTTTCCTATATCAGAGGAGAATATTGCACAAAATGGTTTTTAAGGTATAAAAAATACTTTACAGAAACTTCAGTCATTTTAAATGTAACTACTACACTTACATATAATAAGAATGTAAGTGAGCCGTATCTGTACATTGCTTATATTTACAAAAAAACTAATTTGGGGGACTCAGAATCAGTAACACAATCCATTTCTATTATTTTTGGAACTTTTGTCTGTCTGTTTGTCTGTCGGTTTGTCTGTCGGTTTGTCTGTATGTTTGACCGCGCATCAAATGAAAACTACCGAAAAGATTTGGAGGAAATGGACAGGAATTCATAGCCTTTTTCTTGGATTAACATTTAGGCTATATTTTATTAAAATCGGTTCACTCTATCAAAAGTTATTAACATTTTAACGATTGAAAACGTAGAATTTGAACAATAACCGTTGAAGCAAATTTAGTTTTTAAGTATTTCCGTACTAGACTAGCACGGGTCAAACATTATAACAGAATCAAGAAATAAAATTAAAAAAATACACTCACAGGTACTAAATAAGATAAAACAAGAAAATAAAACAAAGAAATCAGAAACCATTATTGTGAACGGGAATTGATTATTAGTACAGTTATTCTGACTCTACTTCTACAGGGCATCACGGACATACATAGGACTTATCCAGCGAGCACCAGCCGGTGTAAACACTAAATATTTGAGTAGGGTAAAGAAGTAAACAAAGAATGACAACTCTTTCTCTAGATGACTTAACACTAAATCGTTATTACCTCAATGAAATTTGATTCCATAACAGGTGTCATTTTGAGTTGACAATTTTGACAATTATTCTTTTCTTCTTTATAGCATCCAGCTTTAAAGTAACTGATTTTATAACGTGAAACCTCCATAGTGTAGATTCTAAAGAGTTTCCATCTAATCAAATCATAAAATAATATACCACGTATTATGCCTATGTATAATAAATAAAAAAATGGGTATTTTAATAATAATAATAATTGCAACGTGCGTTAATCTTTACTGATGCCGAAACAGTTATTTGAGATTTTTGTCTATATAGGTATGTCTGTTTATATTTGCGAACATTTTAAAAAAAATAAGTAATGTAAATTAAGTCAATGGCGCTAAGTGTACTTATTAACAATATGGAAAACCAGAATGCTTATTTCTATGAGATTTTTCGAGGTAGTTAGTTGAAACTTGGAGAGGACAACGTCTCTCAGGTCAGCTAGTATTTTTATAAGTATAAATATTATACCTTCATTTGAGGGTGGCATTGGCATGTTCACTATGTGATCAAACTCTTTTTTCTAATAAAGATTTTTAAAAAATACAGAAACTGACGAGTAAAGGGTTGGGCAGGGTACACTTTACAGACTTTACAGTTCACTCTTATTTTTCAAATTCTTATTGGCGCTACTCTATTCTAAGATGCTTTCACTGTCAGTTTGACTTAAAGAAATAGAGACAGCCTAAGACTGAGTAGTGTTTAAGGATTTAGCCACAAAGTCTTATGCCTAAAGCAGCCTGTGTGCCTATTACAGCATGCCACAGAATAATCGTAATTTGATAACGTCTGAGTAATTAGTTAGTGTAACATGAACCAATTTGTTACTCTGTATTTACAACGGGAGTCAGTTTTTGCGCCATGAATCATTTTAACTAGAAATGTACCAATAGCCGGATGGAAGAAACATACCTCTGTTTGGACAGATGTGTGTAAGATTTTATATTTATTTTTAATTATTATACACACTGGAGGAATGTGTGACAGTTGTGTTTGTTCCGAGAATTTTTTAGCTCCTAATTTAACGCTGACTCCTTAGTTTTGCTGGGGTTTTATATTACAATTTTGCGTAAAGTTTTGACTAATTTCGAGAGAAGGGCAATGTCCGACACTCTCTACTCCTATGTATTATTGATACCTAATATACTAATTGTATTATTAAAGTAAAATTTATTAATTTAATATATTATGAATGGTCAGGAAAGGAATGACTCGATTCTAAAAGTCTTTCATCGATAAATTACTGCATTGTTGTGGAATCAAAGTGATAGTTAAAATACTACACATTTATACATAGGTACGACAACTAATGACCTACTTTGAGTTTTCAACTAGTTTTAATTATCTATTTCCAAAAATTAGTAAGTACGTTTAATTGTCACAACGTAAAATAATCCACAAAACAAGGGCTAGGGGCTAGGTATATTTTTCTCGTAGGTATCGGGGGTTCCGGCAGTGCCCCCGCCAAGACTAAAGCAAAAAGACTAATAAAATCAAGTTGTCGGAATTGTGTCTGTTGTGAATGGGTTAGAAAAACTATTTTTGTAGGTGAAGTTTATGGTAATTTCAAGCGAATTGCCAAACCTAATTAGAATTAGCGTATCGCGTGTAATCCGACGCGCCCATACGGTTCAGTCACCTCTAATTACTTTTTATTTTGGCTAACTACAAAGTACAGTCACGCATTAGGTGTGCCATATTAAGCTCTATTAAAAATATTAGCTTTTTTATACAAATTCGATTAAAGAATGGGTAGGTTGTACCTATATCGAAAGAAACTGAGAAATAAATACATACAGATTACAGACGTACATAGAACCTCTTACTTTTTTTAAAGTTGGATAAAAATTAACTGAAAGTGTGGATTTTGAATAGCACCATAACTTTTATTTAGATATTTTAATTACATATCTATGTAATTTAAAAAAGTACATAATTACCTATTATGCTTTTACGTTATTATTACATAAATACCGTACTTAATTGACTAATTTATCAGCGTAGTATGTACTTAAATAATATAGGTACATTTAATTGCATAAGGAACATTACACTGCCTTGTACTGTCGGTTAATAAAGAATAGGGTGAATCATGTAGGTAATTCGATAATGGCAGGTCTGTCTGCCCGTCGTCGCCTACGCATCGATTGTTACAATAACTAAGGTAATGCTGTTAATTAACCATTATACCTGCATTGTATTTAGAGTTTGTAAGGCTTCATTGTAATGAAGAACTTTAAATAATGACAATTAGGTAGATATTCATCATACAAAGACACGTTTGGCGTAGCGGCTGTCTGCGACGCGTGTTGTGGGTTCGATCCCCACACTGAGCTAATATTTGTATGATCTACAGATAGTTGTTACGGGTCTGGGTGTTAGTGTATGTGAGAATTTTTGTAAACGCACTCACGATACAGGAGAAAATCCTAGTGTGGGGCAACGATTTATAAAAAAAAACTTGACAAGTTATCTACCTAAATTATTTTTTTATATGGGAAGTTGTTTTAGGGTATTCCAAAATGCATCTTTTTGAAATTTCAGGTATAGCGTTGGCGACGAGTTTAGCTTACATTTTTGTAATAATTTACGAATTATACTTTGAAATTATCTCAGCAAGTTAGTCCAATTCCTGCTCTTTATGGAACATATACTTTTTTATCTTCTTTTTATTGTATTTTTAATACCGTTTTCAAAGCAGTGTAAGGCTTTTTGGCATAAATAATAGTGATTAGAAACCGTTAGTCTCAGACATGCAACAGACAAAAATCATGTTTTATAAACATGTTCTCCTAGTATTACGTGGTTAATAACTATACTATTTTCTCTAAAATGAATTTGAAGATTTCACGAAACCACAACATGCGTTCTTTATCTGCAGATTAAAGACAGATAGGTTGTTTTACGCCTACTTGGAAATTTAAAACTAACAAAAATTATTAACAACATTATAACACACCATTACGCATTCTCAGAAGATTATTTAGAAGTGTACCTCACAAAACTAAGACCCACAATTTGCGTCTGATTTAGCTCCAATGTAATATGAGAGTCTATTGTAATTAACCGGGCATAACTCCTAACTTCGAACTATTAAACAAATTCCTCAAAAACGAGTATCACCGTCCTCCAAGCATTCTACAGGAAATTTAGATACGATAATATTGCAATTATCTTGAAAATACTTCCTCTGCTATCTTCAATATCTACAATTATTACCCCGTTATATTTAAAACCACTGAGACATGATTCATTTACTTATTAAAATAAAAGCAGGTGACTTGGGACGCCCGATATGTATTGTTTAAAGTGACTCAACCTCAATTTCAATAGATTATATAGAGTTAAAAGGATATGTTTCAAATTGTACATGTCATACGAATCAAGAAAAATCCTAAGCATTCTGTAAAAATACAGAAAAAACCAAATGCAATTTTATTGATTTGATAGATACGATAAGAGACACATTATGACGAGTTGTCATGTCACGTCACTAGTCGGTTTGTCTAAGATAATAGAGATATGACGATAAAGCTTTATGTGAACATTTCTTTTTGTAGAACTAACAATAATTAATTATTATCATTGAGACCACACGATACGATATTATGTAATATCGAGAGTACCATGATAATAGTAATAATAATAAGATAATAGTAAAATAAGAAATTAATAATGCCAATTTTAAAAATTAATAGTACACAAATGGAATAGACAGAAGCCTTCACCTTTTCAATTGCCAGTTGGCATCACAATTAATAGATATATCGATTCGTTTGAATCAATAACTAGTGCGCATCGATAAATAGATGCACAGTGCACGTGGCTAGTTTTACTTTTAGAATAAGTTACCTATAATGACAAACATTTTAGGGCACACTAAAATCAACTGGAGTATTTGTAAAAGCACCTTGATAGTTCAAAAACTCCATTAAGCTTTATAGTTTTTTTTTCTTATAAACTCTGTTTAAAGTCGTCAAGAATATTTTTTGATCTCTGGTACCTCATTGTAGACAAATTCCCACTTTTTAAATCTTAGATTAGGTAGGGGACATAGTATATAAAATATTTTTTTCGTTAGTACACTTAAGAACGGCTGAACCGATTGGAATAATTTTGTCTTTTGTGTTTGTAATTGTACCTACCTACGAAAAATGAAGAAAATGTAACCTACGAAAGAAAGAAATAAAGTTTTTGGCAATAAAAAATAAAAAAGTTGCCCGGAAAAATTGAAAATTCTGAACAGTTAATTCTAATTCTTTTTCCTTTTTGCACGGAGAACGTCTATTGGTTGAGATAACTTCTAATTATCGCTTTTTTTAATTAAGTATGCATAATATTTTCCAAATGGTGCATTTAAGTTTTGGTAAACACCAGCTAGCTACCTAGAATTAAGTTTCTTCTGGTGTACTTATTAATGTTCTTCGCGTGAGAGCTGATAATCTATTAGCATCCGTCGCTAGCCACGACACTTGACAATCGTGGATCATTAAACATAAACAATACGTGACAATGTTCTACCATATGTTCGATAAATAATTAATAAGCTGCGAGCTTTCCCGTGCGATAATGCACGGTTACATGTGATCCATGCAAGCCACACCAATACCTGGTGGAATTGTAGCCCCTGACATACCTATAGATACCTGAAATTATACATATACTTGTAACTTCCCCGATAGATATAATTTGGGTGTCTTTAAATCACGAGTGAATCGGTTTCTTCTACGGTACGGCAGGTCGCAGTGTCTTTTATTTATTTTATTTTATTTTATTGGCTCATCAACAACTGTTTACACTTATACATTTACAACACTTAACTAAGAACTTAAGTTTAACAATTCAGTGCAACAATCTAATATAGATAAGCACATCATGCACTACTAATTACAGAAAAAAAAATAGTTGTAAAATAAAACATAATTATAATATAAACTATAACCTATTACTCACCTTAATAATTAAAATAAAAGAAAAATAATAAGAAGTAAAATAATAACAACAACCTTGATTGAAAAGAAAAAAAAAACTAAACTTGCGATCAAGAGTAAGAATTTAAAAAAATATCGATCAAGTACCTAATGGCTCGGGCTTTTTCTATTTCAATGAGACTACTAAAAACTACGGAACAATAAACGTAAGACACTCTATGTATGACCTGAGTGATAGATAACACATAGCTTTTTAAATTCACTGCAGCAAGGTGAATTTTAAGCAGCCATTATTTAAGGCAATAATGTGAAATGATAAATATGACTGCATTTTCGGAAATTCTAATGAGAAATTTTGAAATTTGTAATTAAAGTCAACGTCAAAATCTTTTATTTCAATTAGACCATTAAGGAAGGTACTTTTGAAAAGTCAAAACTTGTTGCACGGATAAAAAAGTGGGTCTTATGAGAAGAGCCGGCAAGAATCCCCATGGATACTCTCTTTTTTTTAAATAATCACCATTACAATATTTACAACGTTGTTTTAAATAGTTGCTGAGAATTATGCAGTATGATGTGTAGGTTTTTTCATTACATAAAAAAAAGAGATTGCCACAGCAGGTAACAGCTGACCAGCAGCCCCGACAGACAGCAGGCATTATTTACCTTACTCATAATAAATATTCTGGGACATTTTTACACAGCACCATCTAGTCCCAAACTAAGCAGAGCTTGTACAATGGGTACTAGACAATGGATATAATACTTATATACTTTATTTTTTGGAAATACATACTTATAATACATAAGAAACACCCAGACGAACACAAACACTTATATTCATCACATAAATGTTTGTGTCCTGTGGGAATTGAACCTACGACCTCATGGTTAGCAGTCCGGTACTCGAACCACTAAACCACAGAGGTCATCGACTATTTCCGTTACCATTTTTGTTTATAAGAATGTGAACCAAATCCAAGTTATAATTAAAAGTCTGCTCCACGGTGGACTGATTCAGGTGACTTGGCTCAAGTAGGCAATGGTCGTGGATCGTGGACTTTGCGGTCAGGAGCCGGTCAGCCATGACCGACCGGCTCCGATTAACGTTACATGAGATTACGAGAACTTGAACCGATCGTTTTTCGCGCGGCTTAGTTAAAAATATGGGTTTAGTTGACCAAGCTTTAAAAACCTTTTTTTTATGGGATAGGGGAGCAAACGAGCAGACGGATCACCTGATGGTAAGCGATAAGCGCCGCCCATGGACACCCGCAACACCAGAGGAGTCACAAGTGCGTTACCCGCCTTTTAAAAGGGTTTGGGCCTCCGGTAACATCATTCACTCGGCGAAACACAACATAAGCGTTGTTTCACGCCGGTTTTCTGTGAGGCCATGGTATCACTCCGGTTGAGCCGGCCCATTCATGCCGAAGCATGGCTCTCCCACGTGAAAATACACACACGTTTTCCTTTTTATCCGTATTTTGTGCGTTTATAAGCACAATGTTTCATGTCACCTTCACCAAGCATCTACACGAATTTTTGCTTCGTGTAAATTCGAACTTGCTTGTCAAAGTTGCATGGCGCAGAAGCGGCTGGCTCAGCTACTGCGTCAATCGTAAGAGCAAATGGTACAAGGTCCCCTTAGGTTTTACCATTTTCTAGCTGTTCCATTATACCAGACTCTTGCCTATGTGGTAAAGGAATGCCGACTTCGGTATTTTACCGGTGGAAATTCCGCCGCCCATGGACACCCTCAACACCAGAGGTGTCGCAAGTGCGTTGCCGGACTTTTAAAGGGGTTTGGGCCTCCGGTATCGTCACTCACTCGGTGAAACACAATGTAAACGTTGTTTTTTGTGAGGTTTTCTGTGAGGCCGTGGTAAAAAAGAAACGAACTCCAGTCGAGTCGACCCATTCATACCGAAGCATGGCTCTACCACGGCAAAAATATGGTGGTACGCGAAGATGATGATGCCATTATAAATTAACATTCACCAAATAAAAGCTTTTTACTATGTCCCCTAAATTTTCTTTACATTGTAAAATGTTTACTAACACCGTTTAGTTTTGAAGCAAAATTCTGCGATCGATCCATCGTGCGGAAATAAAAAAAAAGTGGATATTTTTAACTGCCCATAGTGCAATAACAGAAAAAAATTGTACCTAGGTACCTACAATACGTTATTTCCTTGTTATTTATGTGACAATGAAAATATAATATAATAATAATACATTACCTGGATTTGTTATTACATGTTTATAAGTAGATACGGTTAAAATATTAGAATACTTTACTGTTTATGTTTCCGGCTAGCTAGAACACATCCATTATCCTGTTTATAATTTCCAAGTATGATGGGGAATTAGAAGGGATTATGCAGTGCAGTTCTTAGTGAATCCAATTCTCTAAATACAAAAATCGCATCTCAATCAGTCAAATTGTTATGGAGATAAATGGTAACATTCTTTTGAGGGCACACAAGCACAAACAAACAGCCTCTCTCCGTTCCGTCGTAGATAAACATACGAATTATTGAGTATTTAGGAAACTTCCAACTAAGTGGATCTATAGCAGATGGGTAGTGTTAACAAAAATATTAAAAACCTTATCGATCTAGCCCTACAACCTATAAAACATCCATTGGAGGTTAGTTAAGAAAGAAAAGACTTTTTATAGTAGTAATAGGAACCCTTTTTTTTCAACTTTCTATGATTCTTCTACATTTATTTCTTATATCTAAGAAGTGTAGTCTGTTGCTTCTTAATAAAAGATTAAATAAGTTTCCTTATCTACCACCATGTCCAAATTCGATTACTAATGTGCTAGAACTAAGAAGGTAATAACTAAACTTCTCATCAAGTTTCTTTTTTTTTCAGCGATTTGTTCGATTTCGTTCATGTTTACACGCAATTTACCTTCTTCAATAACCAGTAACCAGCTGTTTCAAACCCAGCCGTTTCACATGAAACAGACGTTTTCATGTCTTTGATGTCTTCGTGACAATTTGATCATTTTTTCGTGACTGAAAATAATTTTACTGACTATCTAGAATTAATTTGGTCTTGGTCATGAATAATAAATTAAGTTTTCCACGAACTTATTTTGTTATGCCTCTAATAACATCGAGTTTAATTTCGGACTGTTGGGTCAATAATCTCGAAGAAAAGTTCAAGTAGGCAATAAGGAAAATGTTGTGTTAAAATCTATTAATTTTTATGTAATTGTGTTTTATTAATACATGGGCAGTTTCAGAAAACCATAATGTAAGGAAAAACTAATTCAAATTTTCCGATTTCAGTAACTTTTAGACAAGTCGGAAAAGCTTACGGAAATGCACTCCACCAATACAAAAGAATCAATGTGTAATAAAACCGGTCATATTTTCACGATTACGAAAAAGCATAATGTAAAATCACTTACCATTGTTGTAGTTAAAAGTAGCGTAAATAACGTTTAAAAGGATAGTTTGGCGTGGCGGGTTCGCGAGGCAACGCACCGGGCCGGACTGTGGCAAACACCGCCAGAGACCCGCTTAAATACGACGCGAAACAAGCGTCCGTATTCTGGAGAACCTATAAAACTATCATATGGAACATAGATCTTGGGAGCGGGGCCACTCCTTCAGCCATTTCATTCACGGGCTGAATCTATATTATCTATATCTATACTAATATATAAAGCTAAAGAGTTTGTTTGTTTGTTTGTTTACTTGAACGCGCTAATCTCAGGAACTACTGGTCCGATTTGAAAAATTCTTTCAGTGTTAGATAGCCCATTTATTGAGGAAGGCTATAGGCTATATATCATCACGCTACGCGGACAACGTCGCGGGCAGAAGCTTTAGAAGCAGAAGTTAGATTATAACGAGTTAATTCATGTATTTATTTATTTGGAACCCTTTCTCATCCCTGATATTCTCACAATAGGAGGTATAGTATTATTTATGTTAGGTAACGTCTGTTGCTGATATTGCAACACTTGCTTGTCCAACCTGGATGCCAGTGGGCTTAAGCCCGGGGAAATTGACATACTTAGTTTGAGAGAGTCCTCGTTATCCCACTGCTGGGCTCAAAATAACTCTGGGTGATCATCAAAATTAACCATTAATTATTGTAACCTCACCCCTATTTTTTGGTCTAATTTGACCGGACTATTAGCAGTCCAATGTGCATATTACTAGGCTATCACTGCTCCTAGGTTATTCCTGGTGGGTCAATTTCAGGTAATGCCAGAACCTTGTGATGTGAAGAAAATTCTGATTCCACTGTTTAATTACGATTGAAGCTTTTCATATCCATACGACAAGATACATTTTTATAATAAAGAAAGAAAATATTTATTGGAAATATTATTATTGGATTGTGTTGTAAACCTCGTAGTAAAATATGTTACTTAATAGTACATATTTAATTAATTAATACTTACAGGTAAAATAGTAAAGATGCATATTGATGCACACAACCCTAAGAAAATTTTATTAATTTCAACTTGACAGACAGAAGACAAAATGATACGGAACCTTAAAATCTGTAACCTATTTAATAAATAAGGCTTTATTAAATAGTTTTCGAGTAGTAAGGCCCTACTGTTTATACGTTCTAAACAAATTCCGCTAAAACTTTCCTTTAAATATAAACTTTTGTTTCTTAATCTAAAAGCTCATAATGTTCCCCTATTTACTTAAACTTGACATATTTCTATATTGTATTAATAATTAATTATTGTTTGCATATTGTTATTTTTCCTGTCTTTATTATCGGCATTGTTTTTTTTTTATGTCATAACATTTTTATAAAATTCTAACACAATGTAAAAATTGTTTGTGAATAAATAAATAAATAAATATTTTCACTGTAGCGCCCTCATAACTCATATTTTACAGAATAGGCCTGCTGATTCATATCGCGACGCTAGTGTGTCCAGACAGGAGCGTAGTTTTTCAGTCTATAGTCTCAATCGGCTCAACAGTGACTAAAACACCGTGACTAATCACAGATATTATATTTGAATGACAAGTAAGCTTTAAATCCCAATATTTGAATCATACTTGGATTAAAAGCTTCTACGTCGCTAATAAAAAATAAAGAAGATGCGATTGTTTCGGTAATCTTGCACGTATTTTTTTTTTCTTCGACATTTTACACAGCACCGTCTAGTCCCAAACTAAGCAGAGCTTGTACTATGGGTACTAGACAATGGATATAATACTTATATACTTTTTTTTTTAAATACATACTCATAATACATAAGAAACACCCAGACGAACACAAACACTTATATTCATCACATAAATATTTGTGTTCTGTGGGAATCGAACCCACGACCTCATGGTCAGCAGTCCGGTACTCGAACCACTAAACCACAGAAGTCGTCAAAAAGAGGTCGTCGTATTAGTGTACACACATAACTATCTACATATCCAGGTCGAGAAAAGTTTTATTGGGTTTTTCTATGAAATTCCCAGTAGCAGCTCGGAGTTAGGAATTAATGGCGATAATGCCTGGTTAATGACAATAGGCTCGCCCCCTATTACATGGGACCTAAACATACCGGCGTGTTAAATGATAAATGTTATAATAGATATTTAGATATATATGACCTCATTTATAGTAAAAAGTTTTGATGTTATACCTCTAGCGGCCTATCTGTTTTTTTCTTCTTATGTTTGACGTTGCTTTGTGAAATGGTGTTGGTTACAAAAATATAGAATTATTGTAAAACCCTAGAAATCTTACTCACTTTGAATCCGTGAATCCCAATAGGTTATGGGCCCAGGCACGTTAATTGAGTAAAGAGCAGATTTTACGTGTAAGTAAATTGTTGAAGAAAAATACGCATCGTGACACGCAAAAACAAATTTCAAAATGGAGGTTACGAATTCTATGAAAATTGAAAAATTTAACGGGAAGGATTTTAGACAATGGAAGTTCCAAGTAAATTGTGCCCTGAAAGCAAAAGGATTAAATATCAATATAGAAAAACCCAGCGCGGGTGATACGACACAATGGGACAAGAACGATGGAATGGCTATGTTTATTATAACGTCGTCAATGGATCTTAGCCAAATTTCCCTTATTGAAAATTGTGAAAATGCAAAACAAATAATGTCAAAGTTGGAATCCATCTATGAAGCCAAATCGGAACTGAACAAAATGATGGTGTACGAAAAATTTTATCAATATAAGATGTCACCTACTGACAGCATCGCTCAACATGTTGCTAAGGTGGAGAATTTAGCTAAACAGTTAAAGGAGAGTGATGAAGAAATTAGTAACACGGCGATTATGACTAAAATATTAAGTACTTTACCAGCTAAGTATCGCTCTCTGCGTCAAGCATGGTTATCTTTGGATCCAAAATTACAAACAGTTCATAATTTAACTGCGAGATTATTAGATGAAGAAGCTAGTTTAACTAATGAAGAAGAAGCCGAGAGTGCTTTAGTAGCTGTGAAAAAATCCGTAATAAAAAGTAAGGTACAGAATGAAATAGAACACAGAGGTTCACAGTATGGTAAACACAGTAATCATCGGTTTATATGCTACAATTGCAATAAGAGAGGGCATTTTGCAAGAGATTGTCGTGCCCCAAAGAAGTCTGGGTGGAAACCCCAAGAGCAAAAGACGTTGAATTTCAATGTAGAGCAATGTTTACAAACAGAAGTAGCTACAGATCAGTGGATTCTCGACAGTGGTGCATCTGTACACATGTCATACAGACGTGAATTCTTTCATAAGTTTCAAGAATATGGCCAGAATAGTAGTGACAGAAATGTAAGACTTGGAAATAAAAAAGAACTCCAAGTGCATGGTCATGGAAATATAATTATTAAAAGGTATGTGAATGGCCAGTGGGAGCAAGGTATTTTAGAAGATGTACTATATGTGCCAGATTTGCACAGGAATCTATTTTCAGAAGGCATGGCTACAAGGAAAGGTTATGTTATTATTAAGAAAAATAGAGAAGCCATGATATTGAAAAACAATTATGTTGTTATGACTGCAACTTTAAGAGAAAATAATCTTTATGAAGTAAATATTAAGACTTTAGTGCAGCTAAACTGTAATTTAGCACAATCAAGTTTGAAAGTCTGGCATGAACGTTTAGGGCATCTAAATGTAAAAGAAGTTCAAAATATGAGCACTAATGGAGCAATACCTGTGATTTTGTCTGATGATAGTAATTTTATTTGTGATGCTTGTCAATATGGCAAACAGAGCCGATTACCATTCCATAAATCTCACAGAGGACATAATGAACCTGGAGATATAGTATACAGTGATGTCTGTGGACCTTCAGAACATGAATCTGTTTCTGGTGCAAGATATTTTGTTTTGTTCAAGGATGGTGCTACCAGTTATCGACATTTATATGTCATAAAGCACAAAAGTGATGTCCTAGATTGCTTTAGAAGGTATAATGCAATAGTGAAAAACAAGTTTGGACATGGAGTTCGATTATTGCATACAGATAATGGGCGTGAGTACGTAAATAATGATTTTAAAGCTTATTTGGACAGTGAAGGGATAATTCATGAACGCACAGCACCTTACACACCAGAACAGAATGGAAGGGCGGAACGAGAAATGCGTACAATTATAGAAAGCGCAAGAAGCATGTTATATTCTCGTGATATTTCATTGAATTTATGGGCTGAAGCCGTGAATTGTTCTGTCTATTTACTAAATCGAAGCTCATCAAGTCAAACGAAGAATATATCTCCCTATGAGCTGTGGAATGGATTTAAGCCCTTCCTGGAACACATAAGAGTTTTTGGTTCAGAAGGTTATGTTCATATTCCCGATGAAAGGAGAAAGAAACTAGACAAAAAGAGTGTAAGAATGATATTAATAGGATATGAAGATGAAAACTACAGAATGTTTGATACTGACACTAAGAAAATAATAATTAGTAGAAATGTGCGTTTCAATGAGAACAACATACCACTACTGAGGAAAAATATTACTTCAATTTCTATTACTAATGACGATAAAACTGAAGTATCTTCTATTGAAAATAAAACTACAGACTTACCAGCTACTCATACAGATGAACAAAATACTTCAGATTCTAGTTTTGAAAGTACAGAAAGTTGTGATGATCCTACATATCAACCATCAGAAATAATGTCAAGTGATGAAGAAAGAAACATAACACTGCGACCCAGACGAGGTAGAAATGTAGAAGCAAACTTTGTTGAATTTGATGTACCAAGTACATATGAGGAAGCTATGACATGTAAAGATAATCTTAAGTGGAAGGAAGCTATAAAAGAAGAATTACAGTCACTTAAAGAAAACAAAACTTGGAAGTTGACAAATATAAATAATGAGAAAACTGTCACCACGAAAAGGGTATTTTATATAAAAAGAAATCCAGATGGCAATATAAATAGGTACAAAGCTCGTCTTTGTGTTCGTGGATTTAAAGAAAAATATATAAACATACCTACGGTATTTCATAAGAGAAAAGGTAGAGAAAAATATGAATTAAGTATTTGTAAACCTCATGTCAACTTGCAGTTTTTTTAACAAAGGCTCTTCCTTCTGGTAAATTTGTTCAGAATAGGGAAATCAATGTCATTAAACTTATGTTTGATACCTATTATAAGTAGGTATAGCTCTTTATTAAAATGAGAAGTGTCCTAATGGTTACTTTTAATAGATTATCTATTATAAAATTTAAGTGGGAGTGTTAAATGATAAATGTTATAATAGATATTTAGATATATATGACCTCATTTATAGTAAAAAGTTTTGATGTTATACCTCTAGCGGCCTATCTGTTTTTTTCTTCTTATGTTTGACGTTGCTTTGTGAAATGGTGTTGGTTACAAAAATATAGAATTATTGTAAAACCCTAGAAATCTTACTCACTTTGAATCCGTGAATCCCAATACGGCGAAATGTGGGTGTATATTAAGTAGGACGCTTCTGCCTAACGCTACGGGGAATACAGGCGTGATGGTATGTTATGTTATGTCATCATGATATCAGCCAATGAACGTCCTAAGAATTTCCAAAGAAGACCTGCATGACCAAAGAGTCTCAGCGACTCTTACCAGATTGTCTGTCCCACTACTTGTACACAACATGGGAACCTACTACCTCTAAATAGGCTATACACGAGCAGTGATAGTCTAGTACTACGACCATTGGCTACTGACAATTGAATTGCTGAAACATTATACATATAATTAAGTCTGATAGGCATAAATTTAAAACTAAGCGACGTATAATCCAAGGCTTTTGTTACGTTTTTAATTCTCAATTCTCAATTCTCAATTCTCAATTCTTTATTGCATTCCATAATGTAATGTAGGTAATAATTAATACAGATGTTAGGCTTAAAATTAGAATCAATTATGGACCCTGTCGGGCACAGCACAGTTTACTAGGAGAGAGGAGGAAGAGCGCTGATTCATTTGAATAAAAAAAAAAAAAAAATATAAAAAAAAATATACTTACTGTAGAATATTAATAATTATTATTATCTACTCATTCATACATCTATTGTTTAATTATCATTCTTTTATTTATTTATTAAATCGTATTTATTATTGTAAACAAAATTATTGCACTATTTATGATATTTAATGAACTTATAGTTTATTTTCTAATTTAAATTATATTAATTTTTATAGAATAGTTATTAAATTATTATTATTACCTAACGCTAATTATTATTAAATATCATTTATTACTTTCATAATTAAATATTTTATATACAGCAGTTTTTTTTTTTTTTTCCTCATTTTAAAATATAGGTCGAAAGAGGTATGAATTTCCAGTGATTATAATTTATCATTCAAGTATTCCGTTATGTTATAGTAACTTTTATCTATTAAAAATAGTTTTAATTTATTTATAAAACTATTATATTTATTTTCATTTTTAATGAACTCTGGTAGCTTGTTGTAAATTTTTATAGACATTACAAGGGGACTGGAGGCATGTATTGTGAGTCGGGAAGTAGGTAGGTTTAGCCTGTCTTTGTGTCTTAGCGTAAATTTACTTTGTATTTTTGTCTTTTAGTGTAGAATTCCGGGTATTTACGTACGAATTTACCTATTTCAAATATATATATACATGGTAAGGTTAGTATTTTAAGTTTTCGAAAATGTGGTTTACAACTATCGGAGTCTTCAATGTTTACTATAATTCGAATCAATTTCTTCTGCAGGGTGAGTAGTGTTGGTGCGTCCGTGCTGTTACCCCATAAGATAACACCGTATTTGAGCCATGCATAGGCATACGCGTAATATGCAACAAGTGCCGTGTTTAGATCAGTTGTTTTCTTGATTTCACGGAGGGCGTAAGAAAATTTTGAAATTTTTGCTTTTACTTTTTGGATATGCGATTTCCAATTAACGTGTGAGTCTATATCTAGGCCTAATAGGGTGAATTTTTTTACAACTTCTAATTGAGAGCCATTAAAGCTGAAATTTATATTTATTGGTGCTTTTTGATGAGGGTGGAAAGTTATGAGTTTGGTTTTATTGAAGTTAATTTCAAGATTATGTTTGGTCATCCAATTTGTTGTCGTATCAAGTATCGATTTTAATTTTTCATTTAAATTGATATTGTTTTCACATGAGCTAAGTATTGACACATCGTCCGCAAATAAAACACACGGTTCATTGATATTTTTAGGAAGGTCGTTAATGTATATTAGGAATAGGAGACATCCTATGACACTTCCTTGTGGAATTGAAGCATTAATTAGTTTGTTGTCGGACCGGATTAATTCTATAACATTTGTTTTATTATTGTAAAATTCTATTTCCACTACTTGTTCTCTATCCTTTAAATAAGACGTGAACCATTCATGGCATTTGCCGCGGATTCCTACACTGTATAATTTATTTAATAATATATGGAATTGCACTTTGTCGTACGCTTTTGTCATGTCGAGCAGAATTCCTATTGCATATTTTTTTGTGTTAATTATATTGAGAGCTTCTTGAATATATTTATAAACTGCCAATACTGTGGATCGATTTTTGCGAAAACCATTTTGGCAGTCATTAAATATATTATATTTTTCACAGAACGCATATACCCGGTCGCACATGGCTCTTTCAAATATTTTTGAAGCTGTCGGTAAGAGAGCAATGGGTCGGTAATTGTTTGGATCTGTTTTTAATTTTTTCTTATGAATCGGTTTAATTATAGCTTTTTTTAACTGATCAGGGAAGGTACCTTCTTCAAAAGATTGATTTATTAGGTTATAAAACGGTAGAGTTAATTCATCAGCGCATTGTCTCAATAAAGTAGGTGGAAGTTCATCGATACCATGACTCTTTTTATTTTTAAGTGTTTTTAGTATCGTATTTATCTCACGAGGATTTACGGGACTAAGAAATATAGTATTCTCTGTAGGAGATATCACAGAAACACCTTCCGGACTGCTGCCAGTCGGGTTCGTACAGCTGTCTCCTATGGAAGCAAAGAAATTATTAAAAATGTTGGCTACTTCCTTCGGCTCCGACGTTAGGCTATTATTTGTTTGGAGAGATATGTTATTTTTTTCGTGCTTTATTTTTTTATTTGTTCGCTCATTGATAATATTCCACATAGTTTTGACTTTATTGTTAGATTTTTTCATTTTATTCGCAAAATGTATTTTTTTTGCAATCTCTACAGTTTTCTTTAGCGTTTTTTCATATTTTTTGTAATATCGTATCAAAATTGGATTTTTTGTTTTTGTTGTTAGTACTTTTAATAATCTTTTATTTGTACAGGATTTTTTTATGCCGACAGTGAGCCAGTATTTTTTATATATTGATGTCAATTTTATTTTACATAATGGAATACATTGGTTTAAAATATTAATGAGTGCGTCATTAAACGCTCTATAATTTATGTTGATGTTTTTATCAGTTGTTATTATTTCAGTCCAGTTTATTTCCTGTAATTTAGATTTGAATTTTATTATATTTATGTTATTGTATAATCTTTTCTTTGTGTACCAGGTGGTTTGTTTTATTTGTTGAGGTAAATTTAAGTGGATAATTGTACTGTTATGGTCTGAGAAGCCTAGCTCTTCTACTGTCGTGTACATATTATTATACTTAAAATTTGTAAAAATTAGGTCTAGACATGTTTTGGTAGTTGTTGTAGTTCGAGTAGGGGTCTTTATATGCTGTATTAATTTGTATTCTAGCATTAAATTTATTAATTGGTTTGCTTTTAAATTGTTCGCTAAAATATTTATATTGAAGTCGCCTCCTATAACTATATTTAGTTTAGAGTATTTTTTGTTTATATATTTTAGAATTCGTTTTAGTTGTTGGTAGAAAACTTCTTCCTCTCTTCTATTCCAATACATAGTTATTATTAATAAATTTTCTTTAGGCAATTCAGTAGCGCACACCTCTATTACATATTCTATAGATAGGTCTGTAATATCTTTTCTCTCTATACAATCTATGTGTTCTTGAAGTAGGGTGCATACACCTCCACCAGCTCGAGTGCTGCGGCAGTAGGATGAAGCGAATTTATATCCACTAAATTGAATAATATCTAACTTTTCCTGCGATAACCATGTCTCTGAGATGCATATTGCCTTGTAAATTGGATTTTCGGCAATGAAGGCTTCTAGTATGTCCTGTTTATTGTTAAGACTTTGTATATTCTGGAACAGTATTTTAAATGGTAGGTCTTTGTTTGCGAAATGTATAGATTTCTGTATCATCTTCTGTCGTGTTTATATTACTTGGTTGGGTCGTATTGCTCGTTGCTATCGTATTTGTCTTTTCCTGGTTATTTATGTTTATATGTTGGTCCTCGCATGTGTAGTTTTTTACGTTCATAAGTTTTCCATCAATATATAGTTGGTTGTTCCTTATTATTGCATGGAGTCCCTTTTTTCTAGCCTTAAGTAATTCTTCTCGCATTTGAGCCCTTTCTCTTCGAGTATTGCTATCTAAAAATTCGGATATAAACAGTCCCGTTCCCTGAAAACACTGGCTAGTGTTTATGATATACTTGGTCATTCGTTTACTTATTAGTTCAATTACTAAAGGCCGGTTCCTCACGCCTTTTCTTCCTATTCTATACGTGTCTTCTATAAAACCTGATAGGTCTACGTGCATGATGTCGCGAAATAGTTGTAATAATCTGTTATAAAGTTCACTTTCAGGCTCTTTGAAATAATCGGCAAAGCCATAAAGTACTATTTTTTTGTAATTACTTTCAGGAATGCTAGGTTTTTGGATTTTCTGTGTTAATATCTCATTTATTTCTCTCTTTAGATTATCATTTTCTTTTCGTAGCTTTTTTATTTCAGTATTAATGTGTTCTATTTCTTGTTTTCTTTGGTCGTTTTGTATCGATAACGTGTTTGTTTTATAATCAACATCTTGTTTCAATTCAGTAATGGCTTTATTTATTTCGGTGTGTATTGTGTTTTGTAATTCTTCTATGATAGATTTATTATTTTCTTTGAGGCGTTGTATTATTATTTCGCTTATACTTTCGAGTGTTAGTTGAGTTTGTGTATCGATCGACGTTCTCAGGTTTAGTTCTGTATTGGTTGTGTCTTGTATAGTATCTCCTAGCATACTCAGATCGTCGAGCCTGGCCGTGTAGTCATTGGGGTAGGTTGTTCTCTTTCTCATTGTGACGTTGTTGTTGTCTGTTGGTGTGTTTAAGGTTTGAATGTAGGCGGGGTCTCTTAGGCTGCGTATAGGTGTATCAGTGTTTCCTGTCTTTGGTATTTTACAGATGCATGTCTGACACATCCACGTTTTTTTATGTTCCAAAGTCATATGTTTATTATAATGGTCTTTTGAGGTACCAGCGCACTCTAGATCATATTTGCATTTACACAACGCGCAAGTTAGATTTTCCTTTATTGGGATTTTTTGTTTACATCCTTCACAAAGAGGTGCTGGCGCCATCTGGTAAGATATGTTGTAAAAGACTTACCAATAACGACTTGTAGTGTATATTAGTAAATGTAACAGTTTAACGATCTCTTTGTATTTAGTACAGCCTCACGACCATAGATGGCGTTTATTTAAAAAAAGGTTTCACACCAGAATGACTTTTACTTTTGATGATAGTTTTATATTATTAGGTATCTGTATTCATAAGATGCAAGATCATTTTTTTGTACCTTTAGGCGTGTTTTGTTTCCTAAATTTTACGGAATGGACCAGAGTAACACAGTTTTGAAAGGAATTCAATCTTCGTTCGTTGATGTTTGAATTCAGCAGACGTTATTCTTCTGGTACTTATTTTCAATATTTTTCCCGTTTGTTCAGGTATTTCGTATGTACTCAAATATCACTCACTTCATGTCACTTATGCATTAAATTAAACACCTTTTTACTATGATTTGATCACTTAAAATATTTTTTATGAAATAATTATATGGAGCAGTTTGTTTGTTTACGCACAGTAGCGCCCTCTCTTCTCCTCCTCTAATTGCAGTAAGCACGTAGACAGTACCTACATCACGACATGCCTAGTTAGAGAGGGGTGGGCAATGGATGTCAATCCCTGAAACCACGCGATAAGCTTATAAAACAATTCTGTATTTATGTCCTATTCTTTTTTTTTCAGAAGGGGAGTCACTTTTGTTCGTTTTGTCAACTTCATACTTACATTTATTGGGATTGGACATTCTTCAACTGTTACTGTTTGACTACACAGTAACAATTGAAGAATTTGATCCTGTCAGTCACATTTTACTGTTACAGTCAAATAACTTTATAAACTCCTCACACGTCAAAAGTAAAACAACCATGACTATTTTTACTCTATAGTACTTACTCTTCTACTTCTATCTCTGAATTGAAACAGGCTTTACAATGAAACCCTATAAATGTGTCGTTGAGCTCCCTTAATTATGGTTGAGCTACACGATGACTGATGCATGCTTGCCGTCAGTTACGACTAGTCTACTCAAAGCTGCTATGGTTCTTTCCTCAAAAGGCCATTTCAGACATTGCCCTGCATTGTCCCACTCACATTATTTGCATTATTTTATGTCTGGACTTTAAAAGAGACCATGATTCTCTGAGTTTGTTTCGGTGTTTCTTCTCAGAGGTCGTCAGTTAGGGAATGCCGAAGCCATCTAGCTATAACAAAAAAAACAAACCATTGACTTGTAAAAGTGTCTCTAATGATCTACTTACAGAAATAAATATCATTTCATTTCATTTCATGTCTTTATATCTCCAAGACGTCGAGCCATCGTTCAATTCTCTCTATACGTGTAACACTCCTCGATTTTTCACACAGCCTGCTCAAAATCGTTTTTAAATGAAATCACATTTTAATGAAATCGCATTTTCTCGGTTCATTGTATTTTGCCAAATAGCAAGTGTGGCGATCAATGATTTGGAATGAAAATTCATTGCAGACGAAAAGTAGCAGACTGCGAAATTTTGCATGTGAAATTGCTGTGAAATATATTAATAATTTCATCAAATGAAAATAACTGAATTAGCAATTAATTCCATGCCTACCTAAAATGTTAGTGTCAGCTTGTGGACAGTGTTTAACTGTTCATATATGTGCTGGCCATGTCACTAGACACAATGTAGATTTCCAGCTATCAATAAAGTGCAGCAATAGATTGTATATATGTCAGCTGCCATGTGGAGACCGATCGAGCCCGTTTCAACGATGCTTTTTAACCAAGCTCAAGTTATAAGCTGATCAGAATTAATATAATTACGTTCGTAAATATTAATTTCGTAAATTAATTAATTAAAGTACGTAAAAAACCTACAGTGTTCACTTGTGTGCAGTGTAATATATAGGTAGAGCTACAGCCAGAAGAGATATAGTAGGTACTTTAATTTTGTGCTCCATATTAAACCCTGTTTGTGATACCATCAACCAAACCTAGGATCTGCGCCGTTACTAAATAATTCAAGGGAACATTTACACGTCCAAAATCACTAATTAATTTTAATCAAATCGAAAATTCAAAAGGCTCATTTGTTGGCAAGTAAACTCATGGACCAATTATTGTAATAGAAAATAAGATCACGGTTTAAGGCTATACTTAGGCAGGCATAAATAAAACTTAAAGTACTAAAAATATTAGTAAAGCATTGGTACTAAATTATACCACTAACAACTTATGGACTGTAATAATTTTGATCAACTTTCAGCAATCATAGGCCTGCCTCTTGTCGCTTGTTGCTTACATCTTGACTCCTTTACTTTTACGAAGTCGTCCATATTTCAGTGGTAACTACATCGTTTGCTCGTCTAAGAGTCTGTCTGTAGGTTGGACTAATTGCACGCCTACCACAGCTCTGAGGTTATTTTGTGGTATTACCAAAGTGGCTTGCTAGTTATCGCCATATTTGGGCCTTTGAGTTTTGGAAATTAAATTGTTTTGTTCGTGATTCTAAAAATAGTTGTTATTTTCACAAGGAAGGTCAGTACCTACTCAAATTTGTAGAACATATTTTGTAAAAAAATATGTGCTAGCGAGAGTGCTTGTCTGTGTGTACAAGTTTCAAAAGAGCTTTGAAACAGCTAAGCTAAAATGATCGTTTTTGTTTAATCATAATAACTACCTACTCGTTTGCTTCTAGATATGAATTCTAAAGAGGAATTGCTTTATGTGCAATTTTATTCCCCCTGATCAGAGACCCTCAGTTGTGTTGGAAATTAAGGCAAAGTTAATTGTTTGAACTGAGACTTCAAGGTTGAGAATGTGTCCAATGTTGCTTAAATACGATTTAAACAATTTTTCGATTAAATGTACAGTTTGAGTATTTAATCAAATATAATAACATAACATACCATCACGCCTGTACTCCCCGAAGGGTTAGGCAGAGGCGTACTAATGTACACCCACAGTTTGCCGGTATGTTTAGGTCCCATGTAATAGGGAGCGAGCCTTTTGCCATTAACCGGGCACAAATTCCTAACTCCGAGCTGCTACTGGGAATTTCATAGAAAAACCCAATAACACTTTGCTCGACCTGGGAATCGAACCCAGGACCTCTAGCGTTGCAGTCGCGCTCAGGACCACTAGGCTAATGAGGCAGTCAAATATAATAATTTGCTGTCATAACTTATACCTTAACACGAAATTTGCATTTAGAATAATGCTCAGGAAGGAACCATAATTTACCGTTTCTGTAGGAAAAAAATTTAGTTCATAAACTGAAATGTAATAATCAATAATTATGTCAGAAACAAAACAGCTATTATTTGTAACATTTCAAATTGTTACTTTGCAAGGGGTCGTCAACTTACCGGGTTGAATCCAATTTGAGAAATGTGCATATGGGTTGCATTACATATCTCTAGATACTATTATAAAATTGTAAAAAGCTGTGTCTATACATTGAAATCTATACTAATATATAAAGCTGAAGAGTTTGTTTGTTTGTTTGCTTGAACGCGCTAAACTCAGGAACTACTAGTCCGATTTGAAAAATTCTTTCAGTGTTAGATAGCCCATTTATTGAGGAAGGCTTTAGGCTTTATATCATCACGCTACGCGGACGAAGTCGCGGGCAGAAGCTAGTTTAAAATAAAACAAGTGCGTTAGGGTATAGTAACGTCTGCGAACCCAAAAATGTATTTTTTAACATTCTTGTCTGTTTGTTACGGGTTGGTGCAAAAACTACTGAATAGATTTTAATTTTGTTATTACTGTTATATAGTATATGCTCCAACTTAAAAACTGGTATGCTTCTTATCTATACTAATATATAACGCTGAAGAGTTTGTTTGTTTGTTTATTTGCTTGAACGCGCTAATCTCATGAACTACTGGTCCGATTTTAAAAATTCTTTCAGTGTTAGATAGCCCATTTATTGATGAAGGCTATAGGCTATATATATCATCACGCTAAGACTTAGTAACTATTCCACGCGGGCGAAGTCGCGGGCGGAAGCTATATCAAATAATTAAACGGATCCTGAGATACAGCTTGACCTCTCTGATGTATAGTAGAGACCCATACAGAGATCATCACTGTTGGTTTTTGAACTCCAGACGAGCAAAGCCGCGGGCAAAAGCTTGTAAATCTGATATAGAAGCACGTTTGTTTTTGTTGTTTAAGGATACTATACCATTACTGAAACCTACAATTTTGAATTCTGGTTATGAGTAAAATACATAAATGAATAGGATTAATTATCTTCTTTACCGATCATAAAGCAATTTCGACGACGGGGATACCAAGTACCTACCTATAATGAGATGATGCTTAGAAAGACAATTTTGCATTACATAATTGAATTAGAATAATCGTATGCTGAAAGAATCTTTTTTACAATCAAAGGTTTGCGATCCCTTGTTGCCTGTAATCGTGTAGTTTCATGCGAGATGGCCAGCGGTGGGCATGACGAGGGCTGGGCTCGGCGGTACCCGCCCGTGAAATCACCGTCTGACTATGTAGACATAGTATGTAACGTAACTATGTTGGCATCGCATGTTGAACGCACCCGATGTTGTATTGTTTGTTGTGATTGGAAAGACGATGCGTGTCGTGCAATGAATTTGATTTTTTTGTTCTATAGGTACGTAGTTAGTATTGAATTTGTGAGAGCTTTCATTGCACAAGATATAAGCCTTTTAAGTTCCTTGATCCGTACACCTTGTTTCGAGTTTCGACCTTAAGTTAAGTTAATAGTTTTCCTTAAAAATAAATTCCACGCATTGAGTCATGTAGTTTTGTTTCTAGTGTCTAGGTAGGCTATATTATAGCCTATCTAGGTACTCTCTCTCTCTCTCTCTCTCTCTAGAAAACTTTACTATCACTTATTAGTATTACATAATTGGAAAAGTTGATATTGAATTGAGTACGAAATATAAGCGCCTGAAAAAATATAACCTAACATATTTCAATTATAGCATTGCTAACAGAACCTTTACAGGCAAAAATGTGTTATTGAAGTCTTCAGACTAACAGTATTTTACAGTGAATATTAGAGTTCATTTTGAGGGCAAAGAACTGATAATAAGTAAGAATCATATCCAAGATCTAAGTCTAATTTAGGTACGCCAAGCGACGTGACGGTGACGGCAGATTTGTCTAGCCCAACAGGGCCCGCGCCTCTAGGCAATGCGATTCTTGAGAAACGTCATTTGTTTTCTGCCTTCCTACATAAAATATGATTACTTACTCTGTCTCGAACCGCGGGGCCCTCTAAGCAACGCTTGGCCCTAGGTAGCAGCAGGCTTACTTTGCCTTTAGGTAAATCTGGCACAGTTTTTGGTAGCATGACTCTCTTTTGGTATCGTCGTGGTTTTTACTTAGGTATCTATCAAATTCCAATTCAAATTCTTTATTTGCATAAAACATGGTATAAAAAGTTGTTACAAATGAGTTTTGATCAATCATGTTTTGCTAGTTATATTATAGCATGCAAAATTAGGTCATTACCATTGATTTCCCAGGAATTGTTTTAGTGAGTAAAATTTTTTAGTATTTAGCCATGCGTACATTTTTTTCTTAAATAAATTAATGTTTAAGTCTTTAAGTTTACTGGGTATCCTATTATAAATTCGTACACACATCACTATGCAACTTTTATCATATTTTGTTGATCTAGGAATGTCATAGAAAACAAGCCTATTTGGGTTTCTCTGATTTCTTGGATTAATGTCACATGCTTTATTAAATAATTCTTTATGTCTACTCACAAACATACACACTTCGTAAATATACAGCGATGGTAGTGGTAGTAAACCAAGTTTCTTGAATATTGGCTCACATGATTCATCAGGCGCCAGTCGGTAAATTGCTCTAATACATTTTTTTTGTGCAACAAATGCCCTGTTCAGATCCGTACTATTACCCCACATTATAAGGCCGTAACGGAGAATAGATTCTACATAAGCTCGGTAGGATATTACAGCAGTCTTAATGTTTGTAATGTTTCTAACCTGTTTCAAAGCATACACGAAACTATTAATTCTGTTAGAAATATTATCTACGTGTGCTTTCCAGTTAATATTCTGATCTATGATAATTCCTAGAAATTTAATTTGATTTACCTCATTGATTTTATTAATATTAAGATTGAATTTGTATTTTATATTAAATGATTGATTAAATTGTACATATACTGATTTATTTAAATTGATTTTTAAATTGTTTATTTGCAACCAATTCAATAATATGTCAATTGTATTGTTAATGTCATTCTCGTGATTTAAAATTGCATTATTAGTTTTTTTATCAGTTGTTACAATAATAGAGATGTCATCAGCGAATAAAATGCATTTATGATTTGTGATTTTAGCTATGTCATTAATATATTAGAGGAACAAGATTGGGCCTAATATACTTCCTTGAGGCACGCCGTATTTGTTGTGCCTATACTCAGATGAATATGATATCATGTCCTTGTTTTTATTTAACTTTGTTACTATAACACATTGTTGTTGATTTTCTAGATAAGATGAAAGCCACTTTAATGCAGGTCCTCTTATACCAATTTTCTCTAGTTTTTGTATTAATAAGTCGTGAGAAACGTAGTCAAATGCTTTAGATAAGTCAAAAAATAGTCCCGTAGTCAAATAATTATTGTTAATGTTCGTCAGTATTGTTTTCATGAGGTCAAAGGTGGCTAGCGTTGTGGATTTTCCTTTCTGAAAGCCATATTGTTCGGTTGCAACGATTTGGAATGTTTTGCAGTAGTCCGTCAGTCTATGATACATGCTCTTTTCGAATATCTTAGACAGAATAGGTATTAAAGTGATTGGCCGGTAATTATTTATATCATCCTTCTCTCCTTTTTTAAACAGAGGTTATACCACGGAACGCTTTAGCGCCTCAGGGAAAGTTCCTGTAGAAAAGGACAGGTTAATTAAGTATGTGAGGATTTCGGTTATCTCCTCCACGCACTCTTTTATAATTTTCGTGAGGATTTCATCGTATCCCTCGGAATTGGTGTTATTTAAAGATAATATATCCTTTCTGACTTCATATTCAGACATTGGTTTAAGGAACATGGAATTATCTTTATTGATTTTGTCGATCTTCATAACTCGAGATTGGTAGATAAGTTAATGAGTGGTCACAACATTGCTCCACGTGCAGGTATTTTTAGCAATGTCTTTTTTTTAAATTGAGGTATAATAAATCGAATCCTGCTCGCAGTCAAATTTTTCCTTCACTAAAATAACTTTTAATGATCTTAGCATGGAAATTGCTAGAAAATACAAAAATAATTTAGGTAAAATAAAATACAAGAATAGAAAAAACTTGTTTATTTATTCTTATAACTATTGGAGCCATGTACCGAAAACTTATAAGATATTATTTAGGTAACTTTCGCTTACAATAACATTTGGTTCAGAGCGTAACGTCAATGGCACTAACAAGTGATATTAAAGTTACAAATTATACTAAAACTGTTCTTTATTTAATCACTTAACTGTCTACATCACAACATTGAGCTATTTTAAACTTATCTAATAGAATAGCCCAGTAGCAGTACGAGTTTAATGTTGATATTATTATCTTCTATCCAAAAATAAATCACTAATAAAAGTAACAGGGTAAATATAACGTACTGCTATCGGTCTATAAATTAAGAACCAGCGATGGCACTTATAAAAACCGGCCAAGTGCGAGTCGGATTCGCGCACGAAGGGTTCCGTACCATTATCTATAAGAACTGCAAAAAAAAAACATGTCTGTTGTATGGGAGCCCCCTTAAATATTTATTTTATTCTGTTTCTTAGTATTCGTTGTAATAGCAGCAACAGAAATACGTGATCTGTGAAAATTTCAACTGTCTAACTGGTGACAGATGGACGGACGGACGGACGGACAGCGGAGTCTTAGTAATAGAGACCCGTTTTACCCTTTGGGTACGGAACCCAAAAAAAATAGGTGTGAAATAATTAGGTATAGCTATTTGTGTGTAGATACCTAATGAATTTTGTATAATTTAAGTAGCTTGAGTGACTCTTCCTTTTCTTACTAATTCTAAAACATATTTATTAAAATTATTATAAGTGCCATCAACAGTATAAAAAATAATATAAGTACTCTAGTTAATATAACATACCATCACGCCTATATTCCCTAAAGGGTTAGGCAATAGTGACCTAATGAGCACCGACAGGTCGCCCAGTTTTTTATTAGATCCCAAGTAATAGGGGCGAATTTAACACTATAATTAACTTTGTTAACTTGTAACTTTGTTCGAGTCGATGTAATCACAATAAAACATAGCACTCAGGGATAATGTAGCATAGATATGTGATTTCAGTGAAAAAATAATTTAGTACCGAAGCATTTGTTTCGGAGATTACACCAGCATGGTGTTTAATCCCCGAAACAAACTCGCAAACCAATTTTCTCCTCTACATAACATTATATTGAGTACTTTTGCCCGCGTTTTCAATCGCAACCTTAAGGACTTTTTGAGACATAAAGTAGCCTATCTACTTCTCCAAGGATCTATCTCTATCAAAATTGGTTCAGCGGTTTAGGTGTGAAAACTTTATAAACCAACAGACAGTTACAGTCACTTCACATTTATAATATTCATATGGAAATATCTACAGAACTAGCTTCTTCTAAACAGTATGTACAAAACTGCTTATGAATCACATATCTTCATCTAAATATCTACTTAATGTTCATCGTTTGCCTTCAGTTGGGTACACTTTGACAGGATAAATTGTTATGATCTTTGATCTACAGAAGCTAAACTTGAGGCTAAAATATTCACACAATAATGATTATTCCTTCCTTATTTTTTTCTTTAAAAAAAGAACGCTAGGATTTTCTCCTGTATCGTGGATGCTTTTTACAAACACAAATTCTTACATACACTAACAATCAGACCCGGAACAACCTGTAGATCATACAAATATGCTCCGTGTGGGGATCGAACTCACAACACGTGGCGCCGCTGCGCCAAACTTGTCATCAAATTTCAGGGACACACGACTACTCAGTAGTGATACTGATAGCCTAGTGATATAACCATTGGACTTACTATTCATAGTTCTCGAGTTCAAATCCTGGGCATCTCTGACTTTTCCAGCGCTTAGCGGTGAAGGAAATCATTGTGAGGAAACCTGCACGTCTGAGAGATTTTCTCGACAGCGTGTGAAGTCTGGTCCAACACGGATTACGCTAGTGTGGTGGACTATGGCCTTATTTATAAGAGAAAGAGCAGCATGGTTAGAGAGGCATAGCTCTCCCACGGTG
Source organism: Acronicta leporina (assembly GCA_947256265.1). Lineage (NCBI taxonomy): Eukaryota > Metazoa > Arthropoda > Insecta > Lepidoptera > Noctuidae > Acronicta > Acronicta leporina. Next base: position 15,304,455 of record OX366520.1, on the reverse strand, counting down.
ACATAGCTCTCCCTTGGTGCATGACTCCTCAAAACTGTATATTTTAACCACAGTTTTTAAGTAAGTATGAGGTCTTCAAATTCTACCTACGTTAATCGAGTAAGTCCTGAATTATGATTAATTGGTACACGACACTATTATTTACATTTCTTACTGCTATTTATGTACAAATTATATTCTACTTAAGTATAAATTATCATAACATAGTTTGTCACATCAATTTTTTGTGAGGAAATTCTTCAAAAACAGTAAATTAAGAATCAGCGTCCACGTATCGGTCTTCTTAACATCTAAACTAATATTATAAAGAGGAAAGATTTGATTGTTTGTTTGCATTGAATAGACTCTGAAACTACTGGGCCAATTTGAAAAATCCTTTCACCATTAGAATCCTACATTATCCCTGATGAACATAGGCGATATAATGATTGTGTTAAAATTTGTTAAATACCCGTGTGAAGCCGGGGCGGGCCAGTAGCAAATTATTATTATTATTAAGCCTAAAACTGCATTGTTTGGCATTGATTTAATTGATTTGCATACAAAGATCTCAGAAATCTACATCGTTCTACGTGTCTAACATACTAGACACAAGCATATTCACACTGATTATTTATATACATTGCCAAACAAAGAAGTTTACGTAGAGAGCATGAAAGTTTACATTTAGGTTGTCTTACATTTAAAGTTTACAATGTAGTTTACATCAAGGTATATGAAACAAATGAGCATATTATTTTCATGCAGAAATTTTTATAATAATTGTTATGGACATTTTTCTTTTTTTCGTTTCGTTTCTTCCTTTTTTGTATGTAATATATTGAGCAAAATGATTCATCACAAGTCACAACCATTATTTAATGCTTTTCTATCTCCTATAATAATAATAAAGTAAGTATTCTGTATGTATCATCCACGTCGTATTTTACCAGTGCGCGTACAAATCAAAACAAGGTTCCAATTCAAATAGACGTATTAATTGAATTTGAACCTTGTGTGCTGCTCTCAAAAGTCAAATTTTCACAGCAGTTGGACTGGAAGTCTACCAATATACATAGTTGGACTAGCTTCTGCCCGCGACTTCGTGTGCGTGGACTTCAGAATTGGGTCCGACACTCCGACCTAGATAAAAAGTAGCCCATGTATTATCCCAGACTATAATCTATCTCTGTACCAAATTTTATACAGATCCGGTCAGCCGTTATGGCGTGAAAGAGTAACCACTATCCATCCATCCTCACAACCTTTCGCATTTATAATAATAAAAGGATAAAGCTAAAATGACTACATTCGATGATTCAGCTACACAGAAACCGGCATTGATTCCTTACTTCAAGAACCCAGGTTCCAGTGATGCTATGGTGATAGATCGTCGGCTCCATCCTGATGTCCAGTGAGCAGGTATTCGCGCGAGTTCTTGTGCGTGAAGAGGAAGGGGGCGCGCCGAGAAGGACAGCGGAACTCACGGAGAAGCACTGGAGGGACGTTGTCCGATTTATTGCCCACAGGCTCCAGCAGGTTGTTCCAAAGGAGGTTTGCAGCTGCAATCATCAACCATACGTGTTTATTACGTGAGCTCCCGAAATAGTACAAACTTAGCTTAGTACTCGGTCAGGGTTATCCAAGACCAGAGGACTACAGACTCATACCCCCAGGCCTCATTATAAAGCTCATGGAAGAGCTGTTTGTAGAACTGGGAGGGGATGAGTAATAGGTTATCTAGGGGAAGCACAAAAGATCCCACTGGGTCGAAGTGCACTGAGGCCTTGCTGCCTCGGCCCTACACAAGATGAGATAGCTTAGTACTGTCTAAAGGTAGTTTGACACAGTCGTGGTGCATGTCACGGATCCCATGACCGTGGCTATACGGCAAGAGAAGGCAAGTATGGTTTTTAGTCGGTACGAGTCCGACATGCCCCGCCACCCCCCAAGTGGCGGAAGACCCATGAGGATATTCAGTACAAAAAAAATGCTTCGTACTGTAGAGACCGGTGCAAGGAGCCTGCATCATTATACATAGGTACTTGGCTGGATTATTATAAATAAACTTGATTATTATCTTGATTTGGTTTAAGACCCATGTAAAAATGTCTTATCTTTGACAGACTCCATCTGTACTAGGATTTTCACTATAAAAGATTAAACTGAACTGAAGCGGCGGTAGCCTAATGGCTAGGGCGCAGGACTTGCGATCAGGTGGTTGCCGGTTCGAAACCCACCCATTGCACTACCTACGTGAACCCACTCGTAACACAAGCATTTAGCTTAGCACGAGGGGTTAACAAGAATACTAGTAATGTGCGACCCACATTGCTAGTAAGGTTTTTTTTTTAAAAAAAACTTTATGTTGAACTATAAATATAATTTCTATTAGACGCCCCCATAGAACCCTCGGCACCCCACAGTACACCCAGATTCGTAACAAATCCCCGTATAACACACAAATGTTAGCCGCAATAGAACCTTCGACAAGTGGCACAACGATACTAAAGAGACCAGCCCAACCTAAATCAAAATTGCAATCAATTATTGTAAGGAAACCTCGCGAAACATTGAAATAACTTATTGATTTCAAACAATTAACTTTAATATCACATAAACTGGGAGTCAGGACCGTTTACGAGCACACTGATGTGGCATTTTGTGCCTACATGATTCCTACGGAGAGTCTATGTACATTATGGAGGATAGGCGCGTTATGGGGATACCAAAGCACAGTGAATACGCAGCGCCTACGCAAGCCTACGCGGTACAAAATGCCTACAGGGTATCTACGCAAAGCCTACGCGACGACTACGTAGCATCTACGTAACGGCTACGCGGCTGCTACGAAGCGCCTACGCGATATATACGTAGCGCCTACGTGATATATACGTAGCGCCCACACGATGTCTACGAAGCGCCTACGCGACGTCTGCGACGCGCTTACGCGGCAAGTGCCCACGTTGTTTGCCCCTTGACGTGATGTTTATGCTGTCCCTTACTGATGTCTACATAATACCTACGTAACCTGTAGCCGTCTTAAGGCGAGGCATATTCGATGCTAAATAGGCCGGTCTACACCGAATGACCCATTTTGGATTTTGATCTAACGCAGATCCCGCGATCCGTGATCCAGGACCACAGAGCGTTGATCGTGGATCGTATTAGACCGATCAGTTTTGGAAACTTGTGGTCCTAATGCTTAAGCGACGTCAACGGATCGCCTAAGCGACGTCATCGGTTCGCCTAAGCGAAGTGTACGCACCTAGCGCATGTCCTTTCTGTGAGAAGTGGAAGCAGTCGTGCGTGATGTAGGACTGGTGGATGACGAGCGGCAGCGGCCGCGTGGGCGGCAGCGGCGCGTTGAACAGCCGCATGAACGGCTGCACCACCACCGTGAAGTCGCCGCCGCTGTCGTACCTACCGCTGTCCACCTGCAATATTACAAACACACAATTTCACTACATAGTATAAAACAAAGTCCCGTTGCTGCTTTTAGATCTTTAAAACTACGGACGGAGCTACGAACTAACAAGCGACAGATTTGGATGCCGTTTTTTTTTAAGAGAGAGTGATTAAGAGGAAGGTTTTAAGCTATTTGACATAACCCTTGTATTGATATTATTTATGCGCTCCCTTAAATATGGTTGAGCTACACGATGACTGATGCATGCTTGCCGTCAGTTAGGACTGGTCTACTCAAAGCTGCTATGGTTCTTTCCTCAAAAGGCCATTTCAGACATTGCCCTGCATTGTCCCACTCACATTATTTGCATTATTTCATGTCTGGACTTTAAATGAGACCATGATTCTCTGAGTTTGTTTCGGCGTTTCTTCTCAGAGGTCGTCAGTTAGGAAATGCCGAAGCCATCTAGATGTAAAAAAAAACAAGACGTTGACTTGTAAAAGTGTCTCTAATGATCTACTTACAGAAATAATATCATTTCATTTCATTTTATATTCCCACCGTTTTGGATCCTTTACAGCATCTATGGTCAAGGGTAGTCTACACGTATCCAACACTACGCGGTATAATTTTGTAAGTCAGCTCGACAAAATCTTGTTCAGTGTTCTCTTTTTTTTATGGGATGGGAGGGCAAACGAGCATACGGATCACCTGATGGTAAGCGATAACCGCCACCCATGGACACCCGCAACACCAGAGGAGTCACAAGTGCGTTGCCCGCCTTTTAAAAGGGTTTGGGCCTCCGGTAACCTCACTCACTCGGCGAAACACAACGCCGTTGTATCACGCCGGTTTTCTGTGACTCCGGTTGAGCCGACCCATTCGTGCCGAACCATGGCTCTCCCACGTGAAATCTTGTTATCTTCTTCTACGCTTTATAGGTACCTAATGTGGCAATCTAGGGATGTGCCCAACATTTTTTTATTCATCGTCATCATATCCGCCTATTGCCGTCCACTGCTGAACGTAGGCCTCGCCCAAAGAGCGCCAACCGTCCCGGTCTTGGGCAGCTCGCATAATTTATTTATTAACTTTTTTCTTATTAACTGGCACAATATCAAACTTCAAAAAATCCCATAAAACTTTGCTTTGATCGAGGAATCAAGGTACCTACATATATTGAAATAATATTTCGTCAAATTGATTATAGAAAGAAATAGTGTTACCAGTGCGGACTCTGCCTTCTGGTAGAGCCGGGCCATGCGCACGAGGTCGTACAGCTCGTTGCCGCCCTGCCGGTGGAAGCACGTGCAGAACAGCGAGTGCATCAGCCGGCACATCATGGGCCGCAGCACGCGGATTGACACTGACACGTCTGGAAACGACAAACACGTATGTGGAAATTCTATTATACTAACTTCTTTGTCTGTGAGGACTTCGGAATTGGGTCCGACCTAGATAGAAAGTAACCCATGTGTTATTCCAGATTATAATCTACCTCTGTGCCAAATTTTATCCAGATTCCTTCAGCCGTTCTAGCGTGAAAGAGTAACAAACATCCATCCATCCATCCATCTATCCTCACAAAGTTAGTATGATAGGATTCCATCACTCTGTTCACTTTTTTGTAAGGGCAGTAGCAAGGCAATAGCATAAGGCAAGGCAATAACGTGTCATGGTACAGCATGGTAGGTATATTTCTTAATGTAAATATTTTAGATGTAAGTACTAGATGGCGCCACCTGACTAACTCTGGGAATAAACGCCGAAAAAAACTCGGAGAATCATACACAGTTTTTATCATCGCATTCCTTGGGAGGTAGACATACCTACAGCACTGAGCTCTTAGTTATCCCGAATATAGTAAAAGATTTTGCAGACTTACCCAAAACCGGTACCAAGTTAACGATAGTCCTGGGCAGATGCTTGTGCAAATAATCCAGTGCTATGGACAGCTTCTTGGCGTGCGCGGCGGGCGACCACGACACGGGGTTGAGGCATGAAGCGGAGCACAGGTCATTGGCGCCAATGAACACCGTCACCATCTTCCAGTCGTTCGCTATATCGATGTCCGGGGAAGACCGCATACGAGCTACTATGATCTGCAAGGTAAGTTCATTGTTATCTGAATGAGCTGATATTATTCCAAGTACCTACTTAGGTGGTTAAACAAATTGAAGTACGGTCTTCGAATTTTAGAGTTCCCATTCCAATACATCAAACTCTGACATGGACCGACATCCTAATTAACATTTAGTGTCTCACTGCTGAGCACAGATTTCCTCTAAGTATCAGAGTGGCTAGGTTATTGGCTAGGCCACAACGAAGATTACTGGAGATTGCCAGTAAGCAGGCAGTGGAGAAATTCTCTTAGGTATTCAGATTTCCTTACGATGTTATCCTTCACCGTTTAAGCGAGATTGTGAAAGTCAGAGGTACGTGCCTTGGAATAGAACTCGAGACCTAAGACTTTGTAGTACAATGGTTATACGAGTATTTTATCATATTTATTTGGTTTTTAGTAAGACAATAAAACACGAGAAGCAGGATTTGTGCTACACCATATTTAGCTACACTCTACACTGCAATTCATACAGAAATATAGATCCATTATATGTTTATGCAATGATTGTTTTAGGGGCAACATCATGCATGCACGATCAACCTTACGACATAAATTTAATAAGTGATCAACATGACACGGTTGTTCTTACCACACGTAAGTGTCAAACCGCCATTTTAGTCTATAGATGTTGTGGTTACGCATTCCACGCCATGTTACCAAACCATCCAACATTCAGTACGAAGCATCAAGAAATAATAGCTACGTATTTCAGAATCATGGTCATTTTTGACCTTATGATAATGTAAAGTATTGTATTCTAAGGATATTATACTGGTCTGACCTAAGCGATATAGTTTCAATAGTTTGTAACTGCATAGCCGGTCTGTAATTACTATTAGATATTTGTCTGAAGTCTGGGTGTAATTTTTGTCTGTTAATTCCACGATTGTCATATAGTTTCCTCCAACAATAGCTATTTACCTTGTGTAGGTAAAGCCGTCGGTCTCGGTTGTCGTACAAACAGTTACAGTTGCTAATAGTAGTCAGAAGCCTGACAACCAGTATCGGTAATATTTGGTTCTTAGGTTGTAGAGGTCTGAAGGCAGTCGCTTCATGTAAAATACATCTGGTTAGAATTGAATACCCCATACTTGGAAAAAGATAATGAGAAGACTGCTCCAGGGGGTTTCCCATGCATAAAAATGCTAGAAACAGAAGCTGCTCTCCTCGCTGAACTCCTGCGGAAGTATACGTTCATAATAATCTTTTCCTTCCTCGAAGTGCCTCTCCAGCTACTGGAGGTTAGCCATCAGTTTGGAAAACGTCTGTCTGTCTTTCGCGAGACGGAACAATTCAGCGGCGCTGTTGAATCCACTCGCAAATATTGCCAGCCACGACTTTCTTCTTCGGCTTACTGATCTTCTTCCAGCCACTTTGTCCATCATTATAATCTACGAACCTTCTACAGAAGTAGCAACAACACCACGCGCGTATTTGCAACAAAAGGAAATGTAAGTATTTAATTGCTTCTTACAGTAATTGCGATTGTTAGTTAATTCTAATGATATTACAAACAACGGTGTCCAATGTAAAGGTTGCTATGACCTGGATGTTCACAAAAGCTCGTGTCATCAGGGTCAAGCGTCGAGTCACTTTGTCCAAAGTAATGCGTTATTACAATAAGGCTATGCCCTACTGAATGGAGCGACGGTATTACGTTTTAGGTAAACTGCTAAAATGCATTGCATGCGTTTCCCAATAGGAAATTTGGCTCAAGATAATGATGGTAAATAATGGTTTCCTTTATTGTGTTTCCATGCCTTTGATTGGATGGTTTCCTTGATAAGGAAATCACGAAAAAGCCTAATTATATCGGAAGTAATCTTGTTATTTTTTGTAATAAATTGTAAAAATAAAATTTTTGATTAATATTTTCCTCGAATTTATGGCATATTGGTCACTTTATGTTTATTTGTGAGTATTTAAGTTTATACTAATAATAGGAATGACGGGTCAAAAATAACAAACTACTCTGATAAGTACATTAAAATGTAATGTTTTAATAATAAGCATTTAAGTTGTATCTACTTGAAATACAAAACAGTATCTGGAATTGTAATAAGCAAGCAAATGCATTATTTATAAGCGATATTTAATTACGTATTTACAATTTAATTATTCTATTTGCAGTAGTAAGAACTAGGAGCTAAGCCAGGCTATAATTTATAGCATGTCTACCGGTACTGTTCACCGATCTAACAAACAAATCATCAATTTGAAGGTGGGCAATAGAGGCATACAAAAATGTGGTAATGTAGGGTCACGCTCCACAAGTCAAACAAATTTTATTGCTTCCATGTATTTGCAATCGTCAAAATTAGCAAACACTTTACGCACTTAAGTGTAGTGATAATGTTGATGTGTAAAAAAAAACAGTTAGTAAAGTAACGCACTACTAATGAAGACACTTTAAAATTTATGCAATCTGCGTAGAAGAAATACGCAACAATTTTGGTCATCATTGTTAGCCAATGCCTAGTAGATACGTATTTGTAATGAAATGAGTGTACATAGAGTAGGTATGTTATTTATGAATGTTACATTATATCATTAGACTAAAACATACATCGTTTCAAGAAATGAATAGGTAAAAATGTATTTCAAAATTTAATTTAAATTAAAAGTATAATTTTTATCCAAAATTATACATACATCTTTAACCTGTCAATTGTAGACACAATGGAAATCGGTACGGGATTACTGAATTAAAGTTTTATAAATTTTGAACAATTAACCTACCTTGAAACCCGCAACTTTATTGGACATAAAACAAAATAGGAGAAAATTTTTTGAAACAGCCTAGCTCAGCATTCTCGCCACCTAGGACTAGACCAATAACACAGCAAGGACGAGAAAATCGTTCTATTAAAAATTACTGAGGTATATTATGAAGGTATCTTAAAGTTTACCTTAGCCTGTTTCAAGGCATCTTCATCTGACGCTACTGGGAAGGCGACGTTGAGCCTCGCGTTTCTGGTAAGCCACTCGCCCGTGCCTGTCGAATACCCTCGCAAGTTGGGGTTGAACTCCTTCAGTATATTCGGAAGTGTTAGGTACTCCCGCCATGTTGCGTCGCCACCTGGAATATATAAATTAATAATGCCAAAATCGTGATCTCCGTGAAACACAACATAACATACCATCACGCCTGTATTCCCCGAAGGGTTAGGCAGAGGCGTACCAATGTACACCCACAGTTCGCCGGTATGTTTAGGTCCCATGTAATAGGGGGCGAGCCTGTTGCCATTAACCGGGCACAAATTCCTAACTGGCTGACATTGTCTAATTTATAACTAGAAGTATATGAAGAAGAAAGTGGAGAAACCTCACGAGCCATAAATCGATGATGATTATAACCCCACATGACTATCCAATTTTAATCGAAAAGATGTAGAACTCTTGCCGACATATACAATAAGGTACTACAAAAAAAGAGACGTGCACAAGATTGAACATCTCGTAAAAGAAGTGTAGAAAAAAAAATATTTTACGTCATCAGAACCCATAAATATGATAATAGAGTTTTTTTCTATGTAGTAATCGATCGTAAAACTCAAAAGGGCTACTTCTCTACACCATTTTAAAGTTTAAAATAGACATAAATCGCCGAAATGTATGCACGCGCATCTCCGAGCGACTGCGTCAAATTGGATACCTAATTATTTTTTTGTTGTGTTCCTTAATTGTCAGGACAAGTTTTGTATGAAAATATTCTTTAAGTCCACTGGAAAAGTTCGGGACAATCTACGAGTCGATGCATAACACCCGACGAGAGCACAACTAAAGAATAGATAGTACCTAAGTGTATAGAAGAATCATAGCTCACACACTTCAATCACATTACAACCAACAAAGGAAGTGTGAAAACTGCATAGATCTACATATGTAATGTCAAAACTTTACGTAATGTGCTAACATCTTCCTGAACATAACATTACAATACACGAAGTCTGCGAACACTTGTAGGCTTTTAGCCAAGTCTGTCCGTTTGCAAGTTAAGGAAGATTCTACCAGGCATAGTGTGTTTATATGTTTCATAATCATGGTGAATAGTTTCTTGCTTGATATGCAAGCATAATCTTTTTCTCATTATCCAATATGGTGTACCTTGAAATGATCTAGATGCTAATAATATAAAGCTGAAAAGTTTTTTTGGTTCACCGCGCTAATATTGTTCGAATTGAATAAATATTTTTGTATTGAATAGTCAATTTATCGAGGAAGGTTACAGGATCTATAACATCACGCTATGACCTACGGGAGTGAAGCAGAAACATTTCTCGCTGATGAAATGGCATGTTACAGCTAGGTATTTGATATGAGCTTACCTGTTTATATCACAAAGTGCAAGAGTACGTCTTTGTGTAATGAATTCCAAGGCGTACCTGGATTATCCCAACAAAAGACAGTGAACAATGAACTAAGGTTTCTAGATGATTCTACATAACTATTAACATATTAATCAATCCTATTATATGTGCTACTGCTGGGCTCGGTTCTCCTCTCACAATGAGAGTGATTAGGCTATAGTCCACCACGCTAGGCTAATGCGGGTTAGCAGACTTCACACGCCGTCGAGAAAATCTCTCAGAGCTGCAGGTTTTCTCACGATGTTTTTTTCTTAAGCAGGTCATGATATGAAATCAAAGTAAATGTATCCATCTAAATACCTAATTGCATCGTTTGTGGGTAGTACTACGTATTCAGGAACTGACTGCGGTCAGGAGCACCTTAAGTAAACCACAGGTAGTAAGCTAATTGAATGTTATGGTAAATCGTATGGCCTATGTTACGTGCTAACCGAGCGATGTCTAATTCGCTTTGGTCTGGAAAGGATTTTATAATAACTATATGTACTACTGGTTTTATACGATGTAACAGGGTATAAAGAAATATTTATACGGGAAATTAACGTATAATATGAAGACTTCAACGCTGACAATTACTTACATTCGATTTTTTTTTAGATAAAACTTCTTAGGTGTACTGCCTTGATGAGACTTCACAATGTCGTTGCATATGACTGGCATAAAAGCATCGTATGCATGTCAAGTAGGTGCTTATTATTGCAGCTTTTATTTGCAAATCAGAGCTGTATGTCAACAGGAAGACTCACAATCAATATTGCACAAACGTTTCTCTACACGCTTTGAACACCTTGTACTGTATGAACCTTGGGGACAATATTCTTATTTTACCTCTCCACATCGTGTTGAACAATATTGCCGTATACTCCATCCATACTCATAAAAAACCTTCGCTTCTGGCCACCTGGGAATCTCCATTCTTTCCATTCTCTTCTATATAAAAAACTAATAAAATAGTGTCATAGAACAACGACTACGACCGTTCTCTATAGTCTCAGACTGTACATTTCTCAAGCTACTCATCACTTGAGTCCATTTGCTGTCCCCATACCACAACCTGATTTCACTAATGGACGTAGTGATTCATGACGAAGGTTTTTAAGCTATTTGACCTCACGTTATGACTCTTAGGAATGGGACAACGTGTGTGAAACCGCGAGTGTTTCGCTAGTAGAAGATAATAGAATGCTTATAAAACTCACCAGCACACCACGACACTCCTCTATACTCCATGAAGGCTCCAAGAGCAAACTCCTCAAGCGCCCCACTACCAGCCACAAGGGAGTCTCCTATCGCTGCTACAACATCGATGTCTCCCGGTCGCAGACGGTGAACTGAGGTTGGGCGTTCAGGACTGCGGCCCCAGGAGAGTGCATCCTCGCAGGGGAACGGTACTGATGGGGGAATGGCGCGCTGGCGACGGACGTGTGACTTGACAGTTGGGTACCGGACATGTAACTGAAAAAAAGAAAATGAAAACATGTCATTTCGTAGTGGACTTGGAAAGGTTGTTCAATGCGCATGATCGCTGTTGTTTTTTATCACGGCCTTTTACGGTGGAGCAAAAGAAAATGCAAAAGATTCATAGACATGCTCAGTGATATACCCACCAACCCAACCCAGACATACCATTCTACATAGATAGATGTAGCACCCCACGATACAGGAGAAAATCCTAGTGTGGGGCAACATTTAAAAAAAATGATTTATACGATAAAGTTCAAACGAACAATAAATATGCCACGCAATGTAGCTCTGCGTATAACGGACTACAAAATATATTTTACCCTACATATCAAATAGACTAAAACATGCGAACACTGCTAGACCAAAACAATTCATTAACGACGATTTATATTACACTGGCGAGCAATGTACAAGGTCGGTCATTTCATTGCCGCGTCCTTAATGTGCGCAGTTTTCCCGGCCTCAAGTGTAAAGTTACGGTAACAGCGTTGCGTTGCAGACTCGTGCGCACATTTGAAGCCCATCTTGAATTTAAAGTAGAGTTGCGCCATTGAAAGCGTATTTGCAAATCCTTCGACTTTTTGATGTTTAATTTGTAAACAGATGGAAGGTTTTAAAAATATGTATTTAGTACTCGAACATTGCGTTTTTTTTTAAATCGTGAATTTCAATTTCTTGCAGCGAGTTGCAACGCCTGGCAACAGAGCTCCTTTATATCGAATTTCGAAAAACGTTTTTTTTTAATGTAAGTTCATTTTTCTGGGTATCAGGTACCGGATATCTGTTTTATGGATATCTATCACGTTTGTCTATACTTATAGCTATAAGGATACAAACAGTTTATTGTACACGAATTAATTTAATATGAGCACAGATAATAGAATACTAGTAATATGAGTTTTATGAGTATGTAATAAAGATTTACTGTCTTTATATCGTATTACAAAACAGTGATTTAAACATAACATAGCTTTAATGCGTTTTATAATAGAAACTTACATTAATCATAGTTTGAAGTGTGTCAAGTTTTGAAATTAAATTACCTAAATTCGTCATTCGTCATAAACCGGGCGCAAATCGAGACTCCTATCTGCTACTGAGAATTTCATAGAATAACCCAATAGCACTTTACTCAACCTATGAATCAAACCCAGGACCTCGAGCTTAGCGGTCGCGCTGAGGACCACTAGACTTTATTTTGTATAAGGAATTTCGTTCTCAGATAAGCAGTAAACCATTAATTCTGAAACTGTCCAAATAAACTCCAACTAATAGATACTTCTTAATATTTCACAACAAAAAATACTGCCAGTTTAAAAAATAAATAACAAAGTTGGACCAACAATGTGGAACAAACACGATAGCATAGCGATTATAAATACGTGAGATGAATCTAACAGATGCGTGTTTACATAAATGCTGAGCTTTTTACACGTGCACTCAGAAGACTTATTTGCCAATTCTGATTATTATGCCAATGTAGGAAATGTGCCAGTTTTGAAGGTGAACCATGGTTATACCTTTTGCCAAGTGTTAACACATTTTGCAACGGTTGAAATACTTTAACTGCAGACGTTGGCATTGATTTATTGCTGTTTATTATATCTGTACGATTTCAAACAACATTAGAAATGTAAATGGGATATTAAAAGCTTGATTTTAATGTTTCAATAGGTTAATGATGTTCCATTGCACATTTAGTTTTGGGAATGAGGCCATTGACCGTACAACCGTCACTGGGTACTAGCTCTACCAATCTTAGAGACCCAGTGAAGATATTAGGCTGGAACTTCACCAGATTGTATGATCGTCTATATCTGAATGCATTTTTATTATTATTAACGAAGTACTATTGCCCACAGATTCAGTATTCCTAAGGACATCTTTTTATTTACTGTAAGAAATACAACAAAACTTATTACATAACTTAGTTTTACAGGGAGGTGGTACTTATGTGGTAAGTTACGCAGATTCTCTGGACCCCAGACTAGGATTGCCGGTATCTTGGGGTACAGTATTTCTCTCAATATTTTTATAGGTAGTGTCTGCACGAAAAATATAAAAAAAAGAAGGTTTATAGATTATTACAATAAAAAATATATATTTCGATAAAATCAAGAAAATCTACTTCTTTGTGCGCGCGCGCGTGTGTATGTGTGTATGTGTGTGGGTGGATGAGTGTTTTTATGAAATCAGCGGTTTAGTCGTAGGTAAAAAGTAACGTATAAATAGACAGTTTTCTTTCGTATTTATGGTATTAGTATGAATTATCGAACTGGACAACTTGGCTCGAAGCTACTAATTCGGGCTACTAAATAATTAGGTAAATTATCAGATAAATTATCTCCATATGATCTATCAAAGTTCAAACCTTACCTGCGCCGCATAATAAACAGCTAAGGAACATTTAATTCACCTTGAGTACAAACTTATCATTAAATTAATTCGATTAAATGTTGATACTTAACTCCTGACTGGACTTTAAAGATACATTTCATTCAATAAACGATTACTAGATCCTTTTTAGGCGCCATTTAATCCCTATCCACATAACATTCAACTAATTGTCACTTGGTCGTTTGTATGTTGAAACTCGTGCGCAAACTGATTGTGATTCATTTGGCGCGTAATGAGAAAGCGTGCGGCTATCGAGCGACGCTTTTAGATGCGCGCACGCAACGTTCGGACGCGAGCAGACCGACAATTGTAATGTAGGAAAATATCAGGAATGATGGCTTGTGTTTTAATTAATGGGGACCATGTTTTGGGTAAATAATTTTGACACTGGCAAAAATTTGTGGACAATCACCCACCCTTCCCCGTACACTCACCTGTGCAATTATGTACCTAGCCTAATAAATCATATAGTAATTAATTCTCATAGATCTTATCTTATCGCTGACTACTTTGAATAAAGTTAAATATATTTTTTTTCCGATTTCAATCCCGTAGGAATTTCCCTGGCTATTTTATATATTTTCAAAGAAATTATGATTTTTGTGAGTAAGATGTATTTTAGTAGGGGAGACCGGGTACAAAAGTAACACTTTGTACTTTTACCTAGATTTCTGGCTAGGTGTTATTATTGTCATTAAATTAATATATACATATATAAATTCAATTTATGTTCTTTACATTGGTAACTCAATTTATTTTATTATGGTGTGTTTTATATGAAAAACACAGAGTTAAAAAAATATTGTCTGTTGTTACTTTCGACCACGGAGGCAGGCCGAAAGTAACACGTCGTGGGTCGAAAGTAACAAGACAAAGGGGTTGGTAATTAATAAAATAATACATGTTAAATCAACAATTTATTTATTTGAAGACTTTGTAATAATAACACAAATAAAATTCGGCATTTTAAATGCTCAAAAAATATATATTTTAAGATAAACTCAGAGCACTTGATTAAATGTAACGTAGGTTACTTTCCTAGTTAATAGTAAAAACTCGGTTGATGCAACGGTAGCCCACAAAATGCGCTAGTACCTATTTCCTGCTTTTAATTTTGTTAAAATCTATAATGTTGATTGGCAAACAGAAAACCGGCGTGAAACAACACTAATGTTGTGTTTCACCGAGTAAGTGAGGATACCGGAGCTCTAAACCCTTTTAAAAGGCGGGCAACACAATTGCGACTCCTCTGGTGTTGCGGATGTCCATGAGCGGTGGTAATCGCTTACCATCAGGTGACTCGTCTGATCGTTTACCCTCCTATCCCACAAAAAAAACAATAAAGATATTTTTTGCCAGGGCTCTAATTTTTGCACCGTATTTGCTCTTCAGCCGCTTTTTAACACACTACCGTGTTGATAGTTCTTCTTGCAGTAGTTCTGATTTGTTAATTGTCGCGGCATTGTGTTAAAGTAAAATCACATAAAAATATGATGTAGGTACCTAATTAAATCATTACGGGGACAAAAGTAACATGTTACTTGTGTACCCATAGGGCTATGTTACTTTTATACCCATCCTCATTTTTGTTAAAACGTGTAATATAACTTTAAAATGGAACGTGCTAAACAAAAACTAATCTAAACAATATACAATCCATCTAATCAAGAACTGATATAGAAAGACTCGGATTACTATCATCCTTTTACGACTACGTAAACATTAAATAAAAAAACGGCGAAAAACCTACTTTTGGTTTGTGAAAACACGTAGCATTCTGTCACACAAACTAACAGCGCGTGGCACATGTGGCGACTAAATGCAAGTGAGGGGGGCGCTCCCGGCTATCACCTGACGGCGGCTAAGCGGTTTTCGCCCATTGGATTAATCTAGAGAGCATTTGTTACTTTCGACCCGCCGTTACTTTTGTACCCGGTCTCCCCTACCATATAATAATTATACAAATTCAAATGTTTTATTTCTAATATGCTTTTACAAGCGTTTATGAAACTTTATGATACTAGTCTGTTGCACTCTATGGTTAAATACTTATACATGGATATCTATAGATATTGATTATTTAAGTAAGTAGATACTAGGTTTCGCTTCGCTGAAGAAAATGCCCCCGTAATATGTACCTAAAAAGTCAATGACTTTTATTGATATTGACAGAAATTTACCTCGTAATAATAAATTAATCGCAGTATAGTAATCATCTAACAATTATTTTAAACATGCATACTTATCATATAGATACAATTCAGGTTCTAAGTTGATGGTAATCATCGCCTCTTATATAATTATACCTACATAATTATTTACTCATAGCATAAATATAATTTATTTCAAAAATAAACGCTGCGTTTGGAACGCCCGCGTGTAGTCGCCTTTTGGCCGAATTTAGTGGGTCAATAGACCGACGCACGTGTGGGTAAATTGTTTGCCCGATGAGAGATACCTGAAACTGTGTGTCACAGGGCAGTACCGCAATGTTCTACCTATCATGACTGAAAATTGGTAAAAGAAAATACTTATCGAGATAATTCCTCAACCCTAGTACATTCATTAGTAAACGAACGTGCAAGTACGATCTGTATAACTCTAGTGGCTAGACTCAGATGCATAAATGTAGGCCAATATTATAATTTGACGTATGCAAAGCAACTTGAAGGCTCAATAATAAACGGTTGTGGTAACCTTATCCGTAGTCGCAAGTCAACGATTGCAATTAAATGCGTACCTGCCTAGATAATATTTCAATTACGTATAATATAATGTTACGTAAACAGGCGTACTACAAAGAAATGGTTTGATGTACTATTGACCTTCTTAAGCTAACTTAAGAGGCTACTTTGCACTCGATACCAGAGGATGGTGAATTGATCGCGTAACAGAGAAAGTATCGAAAAATTGTTTAAAGACATTTTTATTACCATCGCTAACTGTATTAGAGGAGCTTGTGGCTAAATTATCTACGTTGATTAATACATCTGCAAGGTTAAGCAGCGCTTTCCGCGGTTACTGTTTGGATGGGTGACCATTCTTAATCCCAGACATCCCGGTTATTATACGAATACCTATAACAATGTTTTACAACCAATATATGCTTAGATTATAGGTTTTGGCCAGAAATTGGGCAGCGGAGGTCTGATGGTAATTATAATATACATAACATAGATAACATAATCAAACCATTATACTGTCCCACTGCTAGGCACGGATCTCCTCTCAAACTGAGAAGGCTATAGTCCACCACGCTAGCCTAGTGCGGGTTGGCTGACTTCACACGTCATAGAGAAATCTCATCATCTGGCATCATCTCTCGTCAAAACATCCCGAAGAAACCCGTATGGTTACTTCAGGATGTTCACCTTTATTATTTAATCGCGGATAGTTTACTTGACTTCGAAAAGTCAGAGGTGCCTTGGATTAGATTTGAACTCGAGACCTTTGACTTGGCAGTCCAATGTTCGTATCACTAGGCTGTCACTACTTATGGCAATCGTTTAGGCGGCTTATTGTAAAGTGCTGAAGTTAAGTTTGTCCCTCAATACAGTTTTTTACAATAACTACTAGTTTGTAAGAAACCCTCGGTGCGCTAGTCCGGCTCGCACTTGTTTGGTTCTTTTATTACACAGCTTGCCGTTTTTAAAACAATTATAAAATGTAACCTTCATACGTACAATAATTAATTATATTTTTTACATGATTTACGGAATTTACTCAGTCTTATTACCAATAGATTCTATTTATTACGATGTAGCGTGGATCATTTATAATAGAAATTCATTTGAAGTAAGTAGATAATCAATTTGAATGTCAGAATTGCTGTTAATCTCGACACTTGATTACTGCGTTGAACTTCCATACTCGCTGTACTCGTAACATAAGGAATGATGAAATTGGTAAACACTTGGCTTTCGTTATGCATTTGTTGATACACTTCTGCCTAATCCAGAGGCGGCACGAGGAGGGGATGTATTGACAAATCTATTAGTCATTATAACATTATTTCTTTTATTAGGTACATAATCACGATTACCTAGGACTGGAAAGTCTGGCTGGGACCGTACCTGCCCCAAGTGCGGAGACAATACTCAGAGTTTTCTGAGTACAGCAAATCATTACTTGGAGTCCATTGCCACTCCCAGTACTATTTCTCCGTCTTAGGTTAATATTTTTATGTTGTATTGATTATGTTAATTTTATTTTCAAAATTTAATTTAATTTATAATAGATAATGTAAGCACTATGTTTATGATGTCATAAACATAGTGCTTACATTATCTATTATGTCAGATAATTATGTCATGCATGTACCTATCAAAAGAATGTTCTTTTGATAGGTACATGCATGACATAATTATCTACTTCTGACCTATAACTTGTACGTGTAGAATAGTCTGCAAGTATAAGTTGGTTATTGAATAAATAAATAAATAATTTATATTTGATAGCTGGTATGTTATATGGATGGTATATTGCACCTTGCACCGTACCATGCCACCTTATTTGGGATAAACTAAAAACTACAGTTATAAAAAAAGCTTACTAGCAATGTGGGTTGCACATTGCTAAATATGCTTGTGTTACGGGTGGGTCCACGTCGGTAGTGCAATGGGTGAGTTTCGAACCGCCAAACACATGATCGCAAGTCCGACGCCCTAGCCATTAGGCTACCGCCGCTTCTATTATCCAGGACGTCACCGTTCTCTGATACCTGAATGAAAAACATAAATAATTCTTGGAGGTTTCTTTTAGTCCGATAGTACTCGTTACGATTCTTGCATACTTCTTTTGCTTCTGCCACATTCATACATCTTCTCATACATACGCGCCGGTTACGAGTACTACGCACCTGACCTTTTTGATGGACCGCGTCCGAAATTGCCGCTACATTCGCCTTATAAATTATTCATTCTTCAACATGTCCAAACTACCTCATTAGCCAAGTGGTCCTGAGCGCGACTGCTGCGCTGGAGGTCCTGGGTTCGATTCCCAAGTCGAGCAAAGTGTTATTGGGTTTTTCTATGAAATTCCCAGTAGCAGCTCGGAGTTGGGAATTTGTGCCCGGTTAATGGCGATAGGCTCGCCCCCTATTACATGGGACCTAAACATACCGGCGAACTGTGGGTGTACATTGGTACGCCTCTGCCTAACCCTTCGGGGAATACAGGCGTGAGGGTATGTTAAATGTTCAACATGTCCAAACCATATCAGCATATTCCTTTCAATGCTTGTCACTTCATCATGTTTCAGTCGGCGACGTTGTCTTATCACACTGTTCATCAATCTATCACTCCGAATGATATGTAATAGACGATAACGCGTTTTAGAAATAGAACCGCTAAGTTGTTCACCGAATCAAACAGTTTTCATCTCAAGTTCAGATATTTTAAAATTACGCGTTACCTCTTTAATGCCCAGCTGCATGCGATGTGAAGTCACGAAACTGTATTGTTAGAGGATCACACGTATTTCTAAAGTGAAGACTTTTTATTAATAATTTTCCATACCTACATTCTAATTAATTACTTTGTAGCTGCTATAAAAGATAATTGGAAGAGACCCAGATGAATATATGATGTATCTTTTATTTGTTTTAATTTCTTCAGGTAGAGATGGATTCTTTACATCATGGATCATGGGTAGACGCCAAAAGATCTCTATTTATTTGTACCCATGACCATGGATGCTGTAAAGGATCCGTAAGCTCCAATCGGGACTTAATAATATAAATATAACGAGATACAATCCTTAAAAAGCAATTATATTTCAAAGTCGACACGCTTGTCAGAAATGATTCAGCTAGAGATCATTTTGTAATTTAATATCATGTTTTTCCCAGAAAACAGTTTTACTAACTACATGCATACTGTATTCCCCGCAGGGTTAGGCAGAGGTGTACTAATGTACACCCACAGTTCGCCGGTATGTTTTAGGTCCCATGTAATAGGGGGCGAGCCTCCGGGCACAAATTCCTAACTCCGAGCTGCTACTGGGAATTCTATAGAAAAACCCAATAAAACTTTACTCTCAGGACCTCTAGCGTAGCAATCACGTTCAGGACCACTTGGCTAATGAGGCAGTTACTAACTAACAGTTTACTAACAGCTTAATAACAGTAGAATGGTGGAAGCGAGTACCTACCTACTCTTGGTACTTGAGAAGCTCTTTGACAAGGAGCTGTACTATTAACAAAACGCTAGAAGAAGTGATGTGAAAAAGAACTGGTGGAACAAGCCGTGTTTAAATACATTTCAGTATTTCGTAAAGCAATTTTAATTCACCGATATGCGGACATTCGAATAGTTCACACAGGAATATCTCACGTTTATTAAAAACCAGTGTTAGTATTTGAACAATACTTGTCGTTAACCAATACGTCAGTTTCACACGATTGCAATATTCGATAGCTCTATAGGTAACCCGTGAGAAATTCGATTTCGGAAATCGTAGAACATTTATTAATTTCACATGGTTGCAATTGTTGCATTGCATATACATACATACTTAGTCATTTGGAAGAATTGTATTTCGTCATAAGGGAAGTACTCATGTATCAATCTGTTTGTGAGTCACGACTGAGGAGAATCGGTTACTCGATCAGTAGTGAGAGTGATAGACACAGGAATGTTAGAGGATTGTCGTGATTTGTCGCTGTCATTATTTCCTAGTGTGAATCAGTGACAGTGGCAGCGTTGTAGCTGGAGGCTGGCCAGGGTGCAACTCTTTGAAGACTTAAAATTAGGAGAGCTACACACACTAGAAAATACTACAACATACATACTTACTAGAAAAAAAATAAGTTATCATGACGCAACCGCGAGATGCCTGCCAGAACGGTACCTTCTTAATCACTACTTATTATAAAACAAAGTCGTTTCCCGCTGTCTGTCCCTATGTATGCTTAGATCTTTTAAACTACGCAACGGATTTCGATGCGGTTTTTTTAATAGATAGAGTGATTTAAGAGGAAGGTTTTAAACTATATAACATAACCCTACGACTCTTAGGAACGGGGCAGGGCGGGTGAAACCGCAGGCGGGTCGCTAGTTGGATAATAAGAAAACAACAATAATTTAAAAAAATCTAGCTTTGTGGGAAGCGGGTTAGTCGGATGGATCAGTAGCTCTTAGGCTATCAGATAAAAACATGCTGCTAATAAAAAAATAGAAAATCCATTTTTAAGGTATTCTATAACGCTTTAGTGTGTATACTATAAATAGTCAAATACAGTAAATAGTCAATCACGAAGTAGTGTTATTTGCAGATGACACATCACTTTTATTTAAACTGAAACGACAGCAGCCCATAACTGACAATGTAAATAACGCTGTTTCTAAAATAGTACACTGGTTTAATGTGAATAATTTACTTTTAAATGAAAAAAAGACTAAGTGTATTCGATTTATAACACCTAATGTTAAGCAAGTGAAAACCAGTGTGTTAGTAAATAGGGAAGAGTTGGATCTTGTGGATACCACGACGTTTTTAGGTATCACTTTAGATTCAAAGCTACAGTGGGCCCACATATAAATAAGTTGGCGAAAAGGCTCAGTTCTGCAGCGTACGCGGTTTTTAAAATACGTCAGTTAACCGATGTAGATACGGCTAGACTAGTATATTTTAGTTATTTTCATAGTGTAATGTCGTACGGCATGTTGTTGTGGGGAAACGCTGTCGACATTCAAACTATTTTTGTGTTGTAGAAAAGGGCAATTCGCGCAATTTATAACCTTAGTTCTAGACATTCACTGAGGGATAAATTTAAAGAAATTGACATTATGACTGTCGCATCTAATTATATCTATGAAAACCTCATTTATGTAAAAAAGAATATTACACAATACTCTAGAAATTGCGATATTCATGATGTCAATACTAGAAACAAGAACAAGCTAATATTACCAATGACTAGGCTCCAAAAAGTCAGTAATTCATTTAAGTGTCAAAGTATTCGTTTCTACAACAAAATCCCAAGCCACATTCAAAATTTAAGCATCAACAAATTTAAATCTCATATTAAAAATAGACTATGCAAAAAAGGTTTTTATAAAGTGATAGACTATTTGAACGATAAAAATGCTTGGGATTGAGCTGCTCTGATGAACCGGGCTATTACTATGCTAGTCAGACACTGTGATATAATGACATTATTTTGATTATTGACATTATTTTGTATTGACATTATTTTGATCATTGACATTATTTTGATTATAAAGATTTTTTTTATTATTAGTGAATTGACTTTTGACATTTATGAATTTTATTAATATTTTGTTGCGACATTACAATTTATACTGACATTTATTTTGACATCTAAGTCTATTCTAGTCATTTTTCTTTTGTAAATGTGAGTACCATGTAGGCTTGATTTTATTATACCAGTTTTTATAGTCTGGAGGCTTTGAGAATTTCATACGACCTACACGAATGTCCTGCTGATCTGGTATTGTCGTGCGACGGGTCGTTGAGCTCCCTTAAATATGGTTGAGCTACACGATGACTGATGCATGCTTGCCGTCAGTTAGGACTGGTCTACTCAAAGCTGCTATGGTTCTTTCCTCAATGTCCCACAATAATGTGAGTGGGACAATGTTCCTCATTGTCCCACTCACATTATTTGCATTATTTTATGTCTGGACTTTAAAAGAGACCATGATTCTCTGAGTTTGTTTCGGCGTTTCTTCTCAGAGGTCGTCAGTTAGGAAATGCCGAAGCCATCTAGCTATAAAAAAAAAAAAAAAAAACAAAACATTGACTTGTAAAAGTGTCTCTAATGATCTACTTACAGAAATAAATATCATTTCATTTCATTTCATTTCAATAGATAAATTACAATTTACAAGTTATTGTCTTCTTTCTTTTCTCAGAAAGTAGGTTTGACGGTGGGGTGAAATCTTGTCAGCGGCGCTCATGAATCTACGACGCTGTCCAGGACAAAATATGGACACGTAAAAGCTTTTAAATCTTGACCAATAGGTAACGGAATTTAAAAGCTTCCTACTAAAGCTTAAGTAACCTACAAGTAAGCAATTTAGTAGGAGGCTTTTAAATTTCCGAGACTCGATGTTTAGACAAAAAAAATCTCTTCATACTATGCCGTAATCGGTAGATCGCAGGTGCCTAGCGCAGGTGTTTTAAATTTTAGTTTGAAGGATAACTGTTCCGGTTTCGTAACCAGGTGTTTCTAGTGGCCATTCCGCTAGAAAACGTTGTCATTATAAAACCGGAATTTATGAAAAATGCTGATATAAAAAAGAACCATTAAATTCTAGAATAATGTAGGCTTTCATAACACTGTGACAGTTAACTTTCAACATTTTAGGTATGGCAATGATTAGCTTAAAATACACGATACGATGTAAGAATAATGAAAATGTCAATTTGACGTTGCATTTTTGGAGGTTTTATTAAATAAATATAAACAAAGACATAAGCTGCGTCATTAGTCTAGTGGTCGTAAGCGCGGCTGCTAACCTAGAGGTCTTGGGTTCAATTCCCAGGACGAGCAAAGTGTTATTAAGATTTTCTATGAAATTCTCAGCAGCTCGGATCTTGGGATTCGTGCCCGGCTAATGGCAATAGGCTCGCCCCTTATGACTTGGGACCTAAACATACCGTCGAACTGTGTCTTTATTAGTACCTACATCTCTGCCTTATCAAACCGTATGTAAACAGAGACATGACTAAAATATTTTACATTAATTACTTGTAGGTCACTGACCCCCGTGGGATCGGCTTGACCATTAAAATATAGTTACAACAAACAAAAACGGAAGCGACATTGGTATGTATGTATTAGCAAATGTTTTACGTAACAAGTCAAATATTCGCACAAACAAAAGAACCATATCTATGTCAGTAAGTAACTAATCATTCGTTACATTGATTCGGCAAAGTATGGTTTGAGCATCAACCTCCAAACTAAAAAAAACTACCGAGTATGTGAACTCGATGCTGCAATGGCTCACTCCTCGAAAGGCATTTCTAGCATCGTTCTACATTGCACCACTTGCATATTTTGTGGGTGAACTTCGTTGAGTTTTTATAAAGGGCAATACTTGTTAAATATAGTCCTATAAAAAAAACATAACATAACATACCATCACGCCTGTATTCCCCGAAGGGTTAGGCAGAGGCGTACTAATGTACACCCACAGTTCGCCGGTATGTTTAGGTCCCATGTAATAGGGGGCGAGCCTATTGCCATTAACCGGGCACACATTCCTAACTCCGAGCTGCTACTGGGAATTTCATAGAAAACCCCAATAACACTTTGCTCGACCTGGGAATCGAACCCAGGACCTCTAGCGTAGCAGTCGCGCTCAGGACCACTTGGCTAATGAGGCAGTTAATTATATAATATAATATAATTATTAAAAAAACATTGCCTTTCTCTAAAGACCGATTCATTTCTTTTCATGACTGGGTCACTTTATTTCAATAGAAAAGAACATACAAAAGGTTACAAGCACACAGACAGTTTAGTTACCTACAAATCCATACAACCAAAAGACATGAATCCATTCATCATCGCTCGCAAATTCTAACAAAACCTTCCCAAAAAATGAAATTACTTCTGCTGATCAGTGTTGCCAGGGCCCCTGAGTCGAAAGTTACGTTCCGTTTCCTGAAAAGTAACATTTTTGGTGCAAAAGTTACATTTTGGGATCTATGATGTCGAATGAGCTTTTTTTATTTTTTTATTACTTATCTCGTTGTTCTCAAAAGTTACGAAAAATGCCTTAAATATAAAAATGACTTACATGTTACGCGAGGGGGTCAAAAGTAAGAAAAATTTAAGAAATGTAACCATCTGGCAACGCTGCTGCTGATTCTAGCTGATCTAGTCTAGGCGGATTCTATGTTAAAATCTAAGTACTAATGAAGTTGTGAGCAAAATACTTAACCCGCGAAAGCCGTCGGTGAGGGCAAGGGGTTACGGTGGTTTGTTGCCAATAGCATAACTACCTCTGCCGTAACCATAGACGTATTAGTAATAGGCTACAGGTGAAAGGTCATTACTTTAACCCTAGCATGTCAAAACTAAGCATACTTTGCATGTCCTCAATGGAGGTGCATCGGGCCAACCATAGAACAAAGTTTTTGTTCCGTGGATCCTAGCATCATCCTTTTTATAATGCAACTAGCTTCTGCCCGCGACTTCGTCCGCGTAGCGTGATGATATATAGCCTATAGCCTTCCTCAATAAACGGGCTATCTAACACTGAAAGGATTTTTCAAATCGGACCAGTAGTTCCTGAGATTAGCGCGTTCAAGTAAACAAACAAACAAACTCTTCAGCTTTATATATTAAGTATAGATTTCGGAGTGAGAATAATTGTAGTCGTGTTCTTGGAAAAACAAATGTACCGATTAAAAATGTACTTCTTACTTTTATTGTTTAAACACATCCCGCGTTTAACCACAATATCAATTTACATCTTATGACATTGTGGTTGTTCATGTCACAGTGCTGGTTGAATTTAAACCGTTTTTGTAATTGCCTGAACTCTTATTTAAAGTGTTTCGATATAACAAAATCATTTTATTTATTTATTGTAACAGCTTAAACTATCATTACAGGGTTTACCCTAATGCGACAGTTAAGAACTTAAAATATACTTTCTTATAAAAATATTAAACTATGTATTTACAAAATAACAGAAATTCAACTACAAATAAAAATATTATTAAATTATACACACAAACCAAACATTACTGCATCATATACTTAAAATATTTAAGTTTTATTTTCGAAAGCCCATTCAAAGACATCGTTGAACCAGAGTTTATTGCAAGACTTTCTTGTCAAAATAAATTCACACAATAGAGTTTGAGAATCTATAAAAAAAAAATCACAGTTTCGTCTATACTGAATATGATTGCGGTACCTAGAAGAATGTGTAATCGGCAGTGGTCCAGTCACGTTTAGTTCCGTAATAAAGACGTGTTTCCATCTGTTTATTGTCAAAAATTTAATCTAGAAACTAGGACACGGCACGGGTTGTACCATAATGACTGTCAGCTAGGTTACATCCTAGTAACCGCAGTCGCGCAACAGCTCAGTAACAGTTAGTTTTAGCTAGCTCACTGAGCCCGTAACTTAATTATAATGTTGGCCAAAAGCAAATGCTTGCTTTATGCTCTTTTACCTTCTGTTTTCTAACCCCTTGGTAACTTTAAGTAGGGCAATATTTGGAAAAATACTTCTAGCGTGGAGCTTTTGCTAACTTCCAATTCAAAACGAACTATGGCTAGTGAAAATGCTTTACTAGTTATGTATTGACAGTGAAAGGACAAGTCTACGGAGAACATTAATCCAGAAAGGCTATATTACAGATTCTTAAAAAAAAATGTACTCAATCTAGAAATCACGGGGCCCGTAGACTAGTGGCAATTTTCGAATAGACAAACGAATTAGAAACAAAATGTTTGGAGATGACATTTGTGGGCGCTCGATTTGTCTAAAGCTTATGTCTTTTGCATACATTGAGATTTTTTTTTTTAATATGGCGCCACACTTTTTGTGTATATGCCCAGTGTCAAGTATTAGAGTAATGAAGTAATATTTCCCATCATGGGATTGTATTGTAATAATGGCACCACACTTTGTGTTCGCCAGTGTCAAGTATAAGTTGTTCAATTGCCCCAATAAAACGGTAGAAACTTTATTGAGGCTTCGATGGAGTTTAGGAGTGAACCTAAAAAGTTACGATTTTCTATTTTATATCATTTGCCTACACTCTCACACGTTCACGAACACTTAATGGTTAATTATCCGCCATAATTACATACTAAACTTCGAAGAAATTCAAGTTTTGAAAAATAATATAAAATCGACAACGTGCACTTTTCATTTTCCCGCCTAAACTCCATTGAGAATTCTATTCTACTCTATTTATTAGTGTTCAGCCACTTGCCTAGAGGGTTTCTTAATAAGATGGCCACTGATGCATGGTGAACTACGCGAACTGACGCTCAACTCGCGTCTTCGCTAGACATACGGTCGCCCGCCGCGCGCCGAGAATAAGCAAATCACATAACGGCAACAGGCAGTGAGCACTGACGTCAATCTTTTAGTTCCCTGTCTTGAAAAAACGTAGATTTCCTATCGTCACAAGTGCGTGCTCACCGGGTCAAAGGGTTCAAAGGATTTGGGCCTCCGGTATCCTCACTCACTCGGCGAAACACAACGTAAGCGTTATTTCACGCCGGTTTTCTGTGAGGCCGGGGTATCACTCCGGTCGAGCCGGCCTATTCGTGCCGAAGCATGGCTCTCCCACGTGAAAATAAATCATAAATAATATATAAAAAAAGAAATCTTTTGGTAATACTATAAAGCTATTACGTGACCTTGAGAAGTCACGGAGAAAGGAAGCGCACTGCACTATACTATGTGTCCTAATCTTAGTTTTTAATCGAGCGATCGCAACGTGCATGTTTCATAACGTATAGCTTTTAATATGCGTTTTATTACGACCATATTTGAAGCCCGAAGGTCAGTGTTGCCAATACATGATAAACATAAAACTGGTGTCTGCAATGTTGGTTTTTATAGTAATCCGACATTATAATTAGATTCGTTCTTTGAAAAATTTGTTAACTTTATATATGTATGTAATGTAACCATGCATTATATAGATACTAGTATCTAAGCGACCTAGTTGTGCTTCAAAAAGACAGATATAAGTAATACGTCTAACTATTACGTCTATTTTGTGAATAAGTTAAGTGAAGAAGAAAAACCTGTTTCGTTTCCACATTTTTGACGTAGGAAAACATACTGTGACGCCTGTATTACTCGCAGTACTAATGTACACCCACAGTTCGCTGGTATCTTTAGGTCCGGGCACGAATTCCAAACTTCGAGCTGCTACTGAGAAATTCATAGAAAACTCAAAACACTGTGCGACCTGGGAGTCGAACCAAGGACCTCTAGCGTAGCAGTCGCGCTCAGGAGTACTAGGCTAATGAGGCAGTTATTTGGGAGAAATTATGCTTTTGCACCAATGTTATAAAAAAATACACAAAACATTTCGGTGTCTCTGAATAACTCTGATGCATTATTTTGTTATGTTTTATCTAAAATGGAGATCACTGCTTCTGTAACAGTTAAAACTCGTTATAAACACGTTACTTTAATCGGCATAACGTTAATCAAATGTTCCAGTTACATACATACCAAACCAATAGAATATTAATTGCATACTATAAATAATCATGCCTCCAAAGTTTAATCTACGCTCTTAAAACGGTCTTGCCCTGCCTTCGAAGTGAACTTTAATAACTGCGAGTGCACTTGATTTTTTTTCAATAAATCTTACTTTTTTAGGGTTCCGTACATCAAAAGAAAAAAACGGAACCCTTATAGGATCACTTTGTTGTCTATCTATCTGTCAAGACCCAAGGGAATCAAAACCTACAGGGTACTTCCCGTGACTAAGAATTTTGAAATTTGGTACGAAGCAACGTCTTAACGTCTTTCACAGATAAAGAAAAAAATGCGAAAATCATAACTTTTTAGTTACGTCATATAGGTAGGTAATAAAATTAATTTTAAGTACGGAACCCTCGGTGCGCAAGACTGACTCGCACTTTTATTTACACGAGGTTATTCTCCAGTATCGTGGGTGCTGTAACAAATACAAATTCTCACATAGCCCAGCCCCAGAAAAATTACGTCGTACAAATATTTGCTCCGTGTGGGGATCGAACCCACAACACGTAGATAACACAACACAAAAGGAGACCGCTACGCCAAAATTGTTGAGATGTCGTCATAATACCACATATGAATACTAAATATACATAATAAAGCGTCGGTAGCCTAATGGCTAGGGCGTTGGACTTGCAATCATGTGGTTGCCGGTTCGAAACCCACCCATTGCACTACCAACGTGAACCCACTCGTAACACAATCATTTTAGCTTAATACGAGGGGTTAACAAGAGTACTGCGAGGGGTTAACAAGCGACCCACATTGATAGTAAGCTTTTAAAAAATAAAAAAAATATGCTTTAACCAAAGAAATCTCAAAAGTTTGTGACCACAAAACATTGAAGTTAAAGTTATATAATAAAAGCCTTCAAACTTGGAACATTGGCATGCGTCCCAGTAGGGTAGGGTCAGACAGCCGCCCAAGTGTTTTTACTTCGTTTATTTATTTAGTCAAACAGTTACGGCCTATAATATATATTTTTTTTATAATGTATCTGTTTGTTTCCCAAACAAAATATAATAAAAATATGTCACCAAGGAACCTAAGGCCCACTTGCACCAACTTCTTAAATGTATTTAAATTGTATTTAAACACACAATTTGTATGAAGAGTTGTGTTTAAATATGATTTAAACAGATTTAAGAAGTTGGTGCAAGTGGCCCTAAGAATGTTTTTATGGGATAGGGCGGCAAACGAGCAGACGGATAGCCTGATGGTAAGAGATTACCGCCGCCCACGGACACCCACGACACCAGAGAAGTCTCAAGTGCGTTGTCCGCCTTTTAAAAAAGTTTGGACCTCCGGTATCCTCACTCACTCGGCGGAACACTACGTACCTAAGCGTTATTTCACGCCGGTGGAAATATCTATCTAATCTAAGTACCTATCTACTTTTTTTCTAAACGGTTTCATTTGGAAAAAAAATAGACCAACGCACATGGCACCGCGTTGCAGAGTTAGTATTTGTTCACCTTCCCAGAGTAACCTCTGAAGAGTACAAGTGCAATATCTTTTACGTGGGAGAGCCATGCTTCGGCACGAATGGGCCGGCTCGACCGGAGTGATACCACGGCCTCACAGAAAACCGGCGTGAAACAACGCTTGCGTTGTGTTTCGCCGAGTGAAGGAGGTTACCGGAGGCCCAAACCCTTTTAAAAGGCGGGCAACGCACTTGCGACTCCTCTGGTGTTGCGGGTGCCCATGGGCGGCGGTTATCGCTTACCATCAGGTGATCCGTTTGCTCGTTTGCCCCTTATCTCATAAAAAAAAAAAACTAATAGTGGTCTTAGCATCGTAGGTCACGTACTGTCTCATAACATTTACGCCCGTCACCTCACGGCCAGACAAAGTGAAGAGGTCATACGTGTCTTCAAATAATTCTAATGACACCATTACCCACCGATGCTACGCCAATTACCCAATCTGCATTTGTATGTTCCGGTACATAATATCAGTAAATGTATGAAATATCACACAGGTCCAAAGTGTCGGAAGATCTCTACTATCATTATTTAAGTTTTTGTAGAGATGACTGGTCGTTTCTGCAATATACTGATGTCTGTAAACCAATGTTTAATTACATTCTTATTAAACTTTCCAAATCAAAACATAAATGCTTAACTAGAAAAGCTAAGATTAAAGAATATTATAACAATGTCTAAATAGACTTAGGCTGTAGAAAGGTGCCTCGATACCATTTGTCGAAAAATATTATTTCCATGATGGATACAATGGTTTCTAAACTACTCATTCTACTTTTTCAGAGATAATTACAATCAAACATGTCTGGCGAAGCGTTTAAAAACAATATATCTATCTACAAACAATTTCGTAACAAAATTATTCATGATGTTCGTTTGTAGACGTAACACAAAGATTACAAGGTAAAAATACGTAACTTGTCACATTGTTGACTGATTCCACAGTGAAAAATAATTTAGCTGCTAAATCACTTAAGACTATAGAACTTTCAGAAATCTAATGATCTGATTACATAAACTTAATATAGAATTTCCAATCTTTCCATAATACCAGTAAACCAATAGGGCCCCAATTCTACTATTTTATTGTGTGATAATCGTCAATCAATGACTTCAGAATTGTAGACAGTTTTTCCATCAAAATCTATCAGTTCATAAGTCATTTAGAACCATTGTAACCTCAGATTGTAACACAATTAAAATAGTAGACTTCCTTCGGGCCATTGAAGTTAGACAAGTTATTACTCTGAGCTTCGGGCCCTGACCATTGACAAGCAAAAGTATCGAATTCCGAACTTACGTAACAAACCGAATAATTAAAAAATACCATTTGAAAAGTTCAAACATGACACTCATTTGTTTGTAATGATACTACAGCTTATTAATACAAATTGTATGGCAAATGTCACTGAACGTGAGGTCAATCACAGAATTAACGTTTGAAAAGGGCAGTGACTACAATCATTATTGTGAGAATGGATATTTTAATAGCCACAGATATCTTTTCGAAGGGGACAGATTACCATAAGATACGAGTTTAGATAACAGATAGTAAGCTGCTGTGCCAGATTGTATCGCGTTTCTTGTTCTGATTGAATACCTATTAATATTGATTTGTGTAAATGTGATGTCCCAAAGATTTTACATCTAGCTGGCTAAAGTGATGGATGACCAAACCAACTGCTATATATAAAGTGTTTAGTACCTTCTAGGGTAAACCTATTCATAGTTAACATCGAACACAGTACGGTTAAAGTATTAAAATAGATTTATAAGTCTCAAGTAAGAGCTTGTAAAGTTACCGACGAACGACGAAGTGGCAGTGGGCTAGCCATGTCTGTAGAAGAACCGACAACTGCTGGGTTAGACGTGTTCTTGAGTGGTGACCGCGATTCAGCAAACGGTAGTGTAGGACGCCCTCCGATAAGATGAAGTGATTTGCGGAAGGCTGCTGGCAGTAGTTGGACAAGCCGGACAGGATGAAATGGCGCACATTGAGGGAGGCCTACGTCTAGTAGTGGACTGTTATAGGCAGGAACTTCCAACTTACCTACTTACCAACGTAATTTAAACTCACAAGTAATGCGAATTCACAGTGTCGTTGCATATGACTGGCGTAAAAGCATCGTATGCATGTCAAGTAGGTGCTTATTATTGCAGCTTTTATTTGCAATTCAGAGCTGTATGTCAACAGGAAAACTCACAATCGATATTGCACAAACGTTTCTCTACACACTTTTAATAATGGGCCGCATATGTGACAGCGGTGGACTCCCGCAGGTTGAAAAATATTAAAACAGTAAACCCCATTTAATCATAATCTTGAAAACAAGTCTTGTGTGTGAATAACTACATAATTATACGGTTTATGATGATAAACAAACTTAAATTAATAATCAAGATTCTTCTGTTGCATCATGGAACATCATAGAATGTTTAGCTATTTTTTATGCAACTCCTAGTACAGAAACGACTCGCTACAATTATTTGTTTTTAATCGGAATTTTCCACTTTGATCGTTATAATCCTGATTAATAAAATAAGTGTAGGTATAAGTATAAAGTCACTAAGTTTTTCATGTAAATAAAGAACGAGTAAGAAAACTTCATGTCGCTTTCTTGATTTACAAAACAAT
This sequence comes from Acronicta leporina, assembly GCA_947256265.1. Taxonomy (NCBI): domain Eukaryota; kingdom Metazoa; phylum Arthropoda; class Insecta; order Lepidoptera; family Noctuidae; genus Acronicta; species Acronicta leporina. Next base: position 15,272,368 of record OX366520.1, on the reverse strand, counting down.
GCGAAAACGCTCTCCGAGGGTAGTACGACATAAAGATATGACTTATTCAAATATATATCTTTTTTAATCGGGCCTTAAAGAGTTTTGATAACATTAGGTTGTACTTAGATTAAATTTGTGTTCAACATAGTCGTCAACGACTATGAATCAATCAATTCTTTCTCCGTATCTTTGACGCGGCACTTACGCAAGCCCTCGTAATTTTTATTGATACTCGCTTAAAATTACGAAAAGCTAGTTCGTTGATCTTATTACTGTTGATCTATTTTTATATTTCCTGTTTTACTGGTTTTGGAAAAGATGTAACTTATTTCATTAGCAGTGCAATCAGATTTTAATAGGTTGTTAAGACCTACATACATATGAAAGTAGAGTAACTATTGGGAGTAAGAGAACTACTCGTTAAAGAAGAGTAATGCACTTACTTAAAAGTTAATAAAAAATAGTTTATTTCGTACTCCTACCTAATATATTGAATAATCAGAAAATTTTATATTTGCGAAAAAGACGATTACAAAGACCGTCACTTCAATGTAATGTTAAAAGGCCACTTACTTACATTGATTATGTTGTTATTGTAAATAATAGAGTTCCCGACCAACGAGCATGATTGTATGAGATTTGTCACTTCAGTCTTAGCCAAACCTACTAAAGAACAGACAGATGAACTTAGGTTAATGCTACGGCAAAGCTGCGTTCTTCCCGCTATTACGCCATGCCGACGTATTCTGCGTCGATTGCATTGTTAAGAGGAACTACAAAGCTGGTTTTTCCGGTACAATCAAAATTCCTCAATGGTATTATCTCATCTTAATGACCTATAACACGCGTATAATCCGCCGGCTTGATAACGTAACGTACGACTAGTTTGCATTAGATAAAGCATCCAATACGGACGTCAGAATGTAGGTCGAGTAGCCGGCCTAACTCGAATGGGTTTGTGGGACCTGCGCTCGGCGCTATCTACTGTGTTGCATTACTAATCTGTAACAGCCCTATTACTTTCTTTATTAAACTGTTGAGTGATCACTTCATGGTAGTCGATTAATCTAAAGTCGTTATCGTGAAGACTTATCGTTTCAAATTCTCCTATTGTCTCCAATATTCTAACTGACGGCATATTTGCAGTAGCGGTTTCTACGCTACGAGTTGTCGGTTCGATCACCACACGGAATAACTATTTGTAAGACCTACAGGTAGTTTTTCCAGGGTTGGGTGTTTGTATAAGTGACAATTAGTGTTTGTAAACAAACCCACGATACAGGAGACAATCCTAGTGTGGGGCAACGTTTTCAGGTAAGTCAATTTTGTCTGAGATTTATTTATATTTTTTATTTAGACAATTCATATTTATCCGGTCTTTGCTAAGATTAATATAATCCCGGAATACTTGATTCGGCATGGACGTTTCGATGCTTTCGGCATTCCCAAATAAATTTAGGTGCTTTCACTCACAGTATGCTTCTTGGACCAAATACACGGATAATCTCGTTTAATCGCCGTGGCCATGACTGCGTATAGCCTGATGGCCTATAGTGAACAATTTGCAATAGTGCATTCAAAAGGAACCTATCAACATTCTAATGTTGGGTAACGATTTGGAAGGATTCAATTCAAGGATAAAATTGCTTTCACTTTGCTAGAAACAGAAGGAATTAAGGAAATGAATGAATACTTGAGTGAATGAATAATGAGTCTTGTGGGGGAAGTGGGTCAGCTGATATGACAATGATAATATACAACAATAGTGACAATAAGTTGTTCCTAGATAATAAAAGCCCTAAAGAAACCCTACGATAGTTTCGTAAGATCTTCAACGGACGTTGTAGGACAGTAAAAGTTACGTCGCGTATTGTCGGCGTTGTCATAAAATCTAAATTTATTATCTCTTCTGTATAATTATTTGCTAAACTACACTTTTGCCAGGTTACCACATAGTCGTTGATCAATATACATAATTTAATTCGTAGGTACGTCTAACACGATTGCGAAATATTAATTTTTGAAACCGGTTTTCGCCTCTCTAATATTAATGTTTGGATAAATTGCCTAATTGTGACATCAAATAAAAAAATACTAAGTAAACCAAAAATGGTAAAAGAATTTCTTCAACTTTGAGGTTACGGCTGACGAAAGTTCTCACCTAATAATATGTAATTGCGACTTCTAACATTTTTTTCCGCAAACCCCACATAGTTTACCTCCTTACCTACATCGTGTACGTTCAACAATTAATTTTATTGAGTATCATCAATAGTTAAGTAATTATTGTGACGTAAATTGAATAAATAATAGACCTGTCAGATTTACGACAAATGTTTAAAAATAACTGTCAATTATTTTAGATTTATGTTCAACATAGTAAATTTATCTCGTGATAGAAAATAAATGTAAATTTAAGAATCAGCGATGGATTTGGCGATTACCTTATCTTTTCCATCTTTCATGATTATCTTTCTTTTATCTTTTATCTCTAATAAGGATAGATGTAGGTGTGTGTCAATAAATAAATAATTAAAAAAAACATGAAGCTAGTTTCCCAATCTACCCTTAACAATCAGAATAACTTTTATATTATTTAAATTTATATACTGAGCAGATAACCCAACCTATGTCATATCATCTCAATTAATTAATCTATGATAAGATCGTTGTCTTGACACCTTCATGAAAAGGGCAATCAATTATTTTCGATAATCTGGAATTCTGGATCATTTATCAAATAAGGCCTTTGATAGTTGTACAACCTGTGATTGAGGATATTTAAACAATATCTATCTCTGGTAACATAAAAGCTCTAACTGACATTACATTCAATGTTCTTTTACCTTTTTAATATTCAATCTCCATAGGATCAACCATAGCCACTAGAATCATAACGTTTCATAAACGCTTGTTAATGCTTTGAAATAAAAATATTTAAAATTGAGCTTTTTATTGAACTTTTATTTAGAGCCTGACAATGACATGATATAGTTATTACTATATCATTGGAACCTAATCTTAATTCATCAAATCGCGCAAATTTATATTATACTTATATTATGTCTTCAATTTGACGGACAAACATATTTTTATCTTATGGTTTAGTGTGGCATAGAAATTCAACATTCGGAAAAAAAATCGGATAATTCAACTTTACATCTTTGACATCGGAAAAACGATGTAATTCTTGTACTGATGATAGGTGGATTAAAACTGTGATCAATGTGTTAAGGATTAACAAAGAAGAAATGGCGGTCGTCCAGAGGTTAGATGGGCAGATGACATTTGTAGATTCTGGAGCATAGAGACCGGCACAACCAAAGAAGCCTTAATTCAGACTGTACGTATCTATAATGATAATCATCCAATAGAAGCCCCGGGTGCGGAGCTCTGAGTTGGAAGTCATTTGGATGGTACCGTCGCTAGAGTAATTGTGAAAGACTACAAAATGTTGTACCAAACTTGGTCTTCAAGAACGCAATTTGATAGCAACCAGGAATATGTTGTAGGCATACCTGCATGGAGGATAATTGTCCTCTATAAATAATGATGCAGCTCATGCTTCAGTTGGCGGTAGCATTTAATAAGTTCATGCCATTACAATCACAAAACTAAATATTTTTGCGTCCAAAATTCATGACTTTTTTATTATTTCAGAAAAAGTTTTTAAATAACTAGTAGACCGTAGTTAAAGTAAATAAGAATGTCATTTGACACGAATAATTAATTTAACGAGTCTATGACTATAGCGCTCATGTATAAAGATGGAACATTAGATAATGTCGTTTATTTCTCTTAATTAGCATTAGTGGCCATAAATACTAATTATGTACTTCTAAAGAGCCGTAATAAAGATGCACTTATATCTAAACTATCTATTGCCTGCGGTTTCACTTGTGTCCCAAAAGAACTAAGCTTTAAGTACCTATTTACCTTTTTTCTTGTAGATATAATGTCCTCCCGAGGAGGGTTCAATATTTCTCTCTCAATGTACTTCAATCATTCAATGTCTTTTTTGAATCATTATCTATTCCACAATTTAGCGCGAAAAGGTAACATATACACTAAAGACTATAATAACTAATAGAGTTACTTTTTCATTTTATAGTTAATACTATTATTAAGGATATTTACAGTAAACTTAAGATAGTGTACGGCACCTATCCAGTAATTTTAATTTAACTTACCACATCGTTGAACGGCGCAATGAAGTTGCTAATGTTGAACGCGAGAGCTTCTGTCACCAGCAGCAGATGGACCATAGCCAACCACATCGTGGTAACATCACGCACCACTAATCACCACACAACACAATCACCACACCAAATTTTTAACTCAATGTCATAGACCTAAACTTTAATTTGTTTGCAAGATATTTAAAAAAATGATGATTCTTAATACGCCATTTTTTAAATTTAACAGTGCTATTTTAAAAAAAAATACATTTTAAATAGTTTTTTAGTTTGTTTTCGTACGCGTCTGGACGCGTGCGGAGTTTGGCGGGAAAATGTGGGCGCATGCGCGGCGGCGCGCCGCGCGCCTCATATTGCTCAATAGATTATCGTGAGTCCGACCTTAGAACTTGTCCCCTAGAAGGCTTGGTGGAGGATACCACGCATGTATAATGTAGAACGTTACTGGTGATGGGGTGGTTACCTGTTTCTAGAACAATCCAAGAGCGTTGACTTGTTACATTTTTGGCAAACAGTGCGTGCGCGCTTCGTTACAAAATTTCATTGCATTGCTATTCAGAATGTACTATGCTTGCTCAATTAGGACTTATTTTAATGATTGCTTTTGAATTTATCGTGTTTTGAATTACTTCAGGATTAAGTAATACTTCAAGTACTATCTAGGTATGATAGGAAGCACAGCGACGCTCATTTTCGAGATTGGTGTAGTGTGTCCAAAAGTTTAAAACTCAAAGGTAGAATCGACAGAGCATATTTGATCGACAAGCCCTATTTGTATGATATTTGCGCAAAAAAAACTCAAGGTAGAGGTAGGTACAACTTATGGACTATAAATGGACTAAGTATAAATTAAGTATGGTACAATCTAATTATAGTCCATTTAAAAAAGATTGCTCAAAATTCATTATACTTAATTATTATTAAATTGAACAGTGCCTTTGAAGATTTAGATTTAAAGAAAACCAAAAACCTTACCTTACCTACTTCTACCACCATCATACATTTTATGACCCGCATCACATTTTGTAGTACCACAACTAATTACACAAAATATGCGTACAGAGTAATAAAAATGTTAATTATTATATAACAACGAATAGGCTTTCCGGTCACACGGATTTTAAAATGACTGCCAATGAAATTCGCGAGGAGGTCCCAGTGAGAATACAGAGCGGAAATTATAACATAATTAGAATGATGTGAATTATATACCTACATAATAACATTTATTGCCACTGATAACATTTTAATGAGATGTAAAATTTCGGTATGAATAGTCAGTGCAAGTTGAGAATTCTAGATTAATTAAAATAAAACCTCTTTTGTGTTTTGGACGTACCCATGTATTATTTTTTTATTTTCTTTTCCTTCGTCTCATTTACTACCACAAGACAGGTAATTAGGTAACTTTTTAAAAAATCTTCCAAATTACTACTATTGTAATGAGTTCATTTTTAATATTATTAGGTACTAGCTAATCCAACTCCGCTTCGCTTTCGTATTCGAATTCGAATGAACCTTCGTTGTGTCAACATTTCAAGTCAATTGACCCACTGCTTTTTGAGTTTTGCAAAGACAAACATATCTACGCCTTATACAGACAGATTTTTCCTAAATAACTAACTGTTCGCGGTGTCACTAGACCTAAAGTGATATTTAATTATATAGCTATGTTACATCGGAATATTAAAACAATCCATTTTTTAGTTTTCATTACAAACCAACTTTACAAACAATCAAATCATACCCCTTTATAATATATATTAGTGTAGGCGAGTAACCCGGCCTGACTTCGCACGGGTATCTAGGTATGTTTATAAATTATAGACCTTGTATTATCTTAGTAGATAGGTACTCCTTCCTAGATAATCCCTCTTTATATTGGCGAAAATCGTATAAAAATCTGTACAGTAAGTTCTACTGAAAAACTACTGTAGGTTCTAGTAAAGAAGATGTACCACACAATTAGCTATTTGGTATTCCCTATAAAAAAGGTACACTTTGATAGACACCACACCACCCATTCGGAGGTAATCCAACCATGGCATTATCCATTATACGCACTCTGGCATTACTAACAATTTCGTATGATTATCGAGTAGTAAAGAGTTGTAAAATAGTATGTTAGCACTGGCCTCAAGAACCAGTTTAAAATTCAAGATAATTACGCATTATACAAGAGCCCTGAGAGAACCAACCTTAGAGAGATCTATAATTCTACAATGATGCTCTGCGGTTGCTGTTTAACTCTGACGACGAATAAGCAAAAACAACATTTCCGGTGAACGTATTATATGGGAATTTTGGTAAAAAATATTTACGAAGGTACCTAAGCAAAGCTTAAGAATGAAACCACTAAAATAATTTGGACATGTACAAGGAAACAGTCGCTACCCCTCATTTTCATTATCTACAGAATACATAAGCATCATTCAAAATTGTTTTTGACTTATTTATTTATTTATTTATTTATTAACCAACTTATACTAACAGTTTACACCACACATACAAGTTATCGGTCATAATATAATAATACTGATACAACGCAATAAATTATTATTATTATTTTTTTTTTATTATTCTGAAATATAGATATATAAAATTAGGTAAACAAGGTATGTAATGATTATTCTTGTTAATTCTCATAATATGTAGGTGTATTGAAGCACTTGACACCTGGTAAGTTCATTAAACTATCTACTAGACGTCCACGAGCGGATGATATAAGATCAGTAGTCGACTACGTAATGTACCATAACCGGACATAGGAGGTACGACTTACGGACATTGTAACCCGAGTCTTTGAGTCATGCATATTTCGTTAGTAATTTATTTTGATTATTTCAAAACTTGACCATGAAACTCAGATCCTTATCCGTTAGACTTTCTTGGATGTTCACATTGACTCATAACCAAGCCCCGACCTACTAAAGTTACAAAATTTGAATCAACTTTTACCTGCATGGTGGTAAATCCAAGAAATGTGGTAACTTTTACAGGAAAATGCCTTAGTTTTTTAACAGACTGTCAATGCAGGGTTATGTTTTCCGCGCGTATCTTTTAAGTAAGTATGTCAGTAAATTTATTTTTTAGTAGCTGGCGGTTCCAAAAGTAAATTAAAAACCAAGAAAAAAATTAATGGATTCCGCTTGCTACTATAAACTTAAAACGGGTTTCAGCTCATAATATAGACTTACCTACACAGGTTACCGGAGGCCCAAACCCTTCGAAAAGACGGGCAACGTACTAGCGACTCCTCTGGTGTTGCGGGTTTCCATGGGCGGCGGTTATCGCTTACCATTAGGTGATTACTAGTATTATATTATCTGTGCCTAAACCAAAGTAAAGTTTACTTAGTTTTTAGTTTAATCTTGCATTAATATTTTTAGTTCATTACTTTTAAATCGTCTTGTTTTTTTTATTATTTCTTAATTCTTTGTTTCTAAATAATTAACCAAAAACTAGTGATAAAAGTTATAATGAGCTTCTCGATGATGCTAAAAATAGGCTAAGTCTAAGTTAGTTTAGCGTAATGTAATCTAAAGTGTATACATATTCTGTACTTCCCCAGAGCACACGATAGTACAGTGATAACGTGGTGCCGGGTACAGTAATGAGGTCTTACAGTCTCCCCGAGGGATGTGCGCCCCATGTGCTGATGGTGGCCGCCGGAGTGATTTTAGGGACACTCCCCCGTCAAATTTCTGAAGGCCGACCGTCCTTTATAGGTAACACAAAAAGGTACCTCTTTTACCTCTAAACGAAGCTGTTTTTATTCCCAAGGTTGTCTACTAGGTTTTTATTTAGTACCTACCTAGAAGCTGGTGTTATTTTCCAACTATTCAGTACTATACTCAAAAAACCCACATTTCAAAAGTTTAGAAAGTAAAAAAAACACTTGGCTCATCTTTATCTAGCCAATTATTATCAGCGTCTATGACAGGGGTCGGCAACATGAGACTCGCGAGCCATACGGCTATTTGGATGTGAAGCTGCGGCTCTTTAGTTCCATGCGCAAATATTATTTACTAGCTTCCGCCCGCGACTTCGTCCGCGTGAAATAGTTACTTTGTCTTAGCGTGATATAACTAACACGACTTTCTTTTATATAATATACTTAAAGATTTATAAAAAAAAAAACATTTGAAAATCGTTCTGAATCGATTAACGAGAATTAGGCACCATTTCTATCAAAACACTATTTTTATGCAACTACAATTTATTCTTGTCAAGAAAAAAAATGTAAAGCCGAAGATCGGACTCTGTGGCGTTCACTAGGAGAGTTCTATGTCCAGCAGTGGACGAATATAGGCTGATGATGATGATGAAGAAAAAAAATTGTGGCTCTTTATAAACTTTGAAATTAAGTAAATTGTAATTTCTTGTAATTCCGACTCAAAAGGTTGCCGACTCCTGGACGAGGACTATTGACACAACATCGAAATCATAAGTTTTGAGGTTTTTAGCAAACACAGCCGCGCATCATAACTATTTCCGCTAGGTTAGATAAAATATTGTTGCTCAATCATACTGAACGGACACATGTGTATTATTACATTCATTAATTTAATGAGAAAGTTAATTGTACATGTCAAAATGTTTATTTTAATTGATTGTTATTGCGTTGCGTAGTACATTTTGTTACCTAAATATTCTGACTCAAAAGTTTGCGTAGAATCGCAAGCGGCCACAAATAGATGACATGGCTAGTCGAAATCACTTCATATTATTAGGGTAGTGTATTTCGATGCAACCCTCCATCTTCCCCAAAGCACAATGTCTGGTGACAGAATTTCCCAATATCAAATCTTATAACGTTGAAAGATATTCGGATACACCGAGAGTCTGAAATTTTTAGACAACGCTCCGTCCGTCACCCTTCAAGTAAAAGGCAGTGTTACAATTTTTTGTGCTCATTAGTCGGAGGCAAGGTTCCACAGCTGCTAAATTACCTATTATAAAAGGTGAGACCATGCAACGGATAAACTGAAAATAATTAAAATTGAATACAATAATATAAGGCTTACTTTAAAGTCTATACAAGTAAACATATAATAAAATTGGAACAGGCCAATGTCTGTACATTAAAGATATTGAAGAAAACGCATTAGAATTTCCTGTTTTCACAGTTCATTTTCTGGGGGTCTAACTTCAAATCTTAAACTGTAATCATGGAACAGAAATACGAATTACTGAGACTATTTGAAAAAGTATTTATAAAAGATTTAACAATAGTGGTTACAATTAAAGCTTTCAACAATAAGAACAAGTTATTTGGTGTGTCTTTTTAAATTGCGTTAAGTTATTAATTAACAGCCCTAAGTTAATTTTTGAAAATAGGGCTATCTTATGTGTTTCAGCTTACAAGAGACTCGAGTTACGAACTCAACTCACTCGGTCATGCTCGAGTTACTTTTGCGTTCTCTCAGTGAAGAGATATTGTGCAGTAATCCTTAGGTACCACGGGATTGAGTGCACATTGACGATCTACCGATACTTATGCCTTTTGCCATCTTCCGATTGTGTTTCATAATTAAACTAGAACATTATATTATTAGGTTAATGATATGAATATATTTTTTAATCTGCACGCATATGTCAGAAAAGAACACCGATGCAGACGTTCCGGTCAACTCAATGACATTTCTCAGATTTATACAACACCTAAGTTATATAATTAAAATGAACTTATTATTTTTTATAATCTCTCTAATAATATTCATTAGTCTAGTCTAGTGATCCCAAGCGTGACTGCTACGTTCTGCTAGGTCCTAGGTTATTTTCCTAGGTCGAGAAAACTTATTGAGTTTTTCTATGAAATTCTCAGTAACAGCTCGGAGTTTCGCATTTGGCAATAGGGTCACCGCTCCTATTACCTACATGGGACCTAAACATACAGGCGAAACGTGGGTTTACCTAAGTACATCTGTACCGAACCCTCCCGGGAAAACAGGCGTGACCGTGATGGTATATATGTTATGATTGTATGTTACAAACATACTAACCACCTAAAGCACCATCATATCTATACTCATTGTAAGGACTTTAACATAGCCTTCATCTCTCAATTCTCCCAAGAACTTAGCACTTGTTTTACATTATAGAATATTATTTTATTATATTATTTAAGATTCGATATATCTAGGTCCCTGGCAGCAGAATATCGGTAGGTATATCAAAGCCTCCGCAGCCCAAATTCTGAGCAATAGTGTGAAAAAAAAATTAAGTAAATCATAAATAACGGCGTTGAAACTAATTAATACATGACATAAGTGTTCCATCGATCAGTTTCGCAATACATTACGCCATTAGAAAGCCGCCACGAAGCTGGACAGGGTTCCTACTGGCATACCTTAAAAGACCTAAAGACTGCACAGAGACGGACTTAAAAAGGAAACTACGAGTTGAGATAGCGCGCATCAATAAAATGTTTATTTTCAAAATAGGAACGCTGGCGCTACCTTTTTTTATGGGATACAGGGGTATCCCATAAAAAAGGTAGGTAGTGCTAGCGCAAACAAGCAGACAGATCGCCTGATGGTATCTAAGTAATAGCCACCGCCCATGGACACCCGCAACACCAGAAGAGTCTCAGGTGCGTTGCCCGCCTTTTAAAAGGGTTTGGGTCTCCGGAATCCTCACTAGAGGGTATATTGATCTATTATGTCCTCACTCACTTGGCGAAACAAAACGTAAACGTTGTTTCACGCCGGTTTTCTCTGGGGCCTCCAGTCGAGCTGGCCCATTCATACCGAAGCATGGCTTTCCCACAGTAAGACCTTCACCACTAAAACATGTTTTTTTTTAAGTTTAGTTTGCTTTAATTTATCAATTTAGATTTTAGATGAAGATGGATATCAAAAGACCCAACACTTCCACGCCACAACTAAATCCTGTTGGGTTGGGTCAATCATAATAAAATATCAATAATGATGCGGTTATGTATTCCTTCTTACAATTAAAATGAACAGCCTAGATAGGTAGAATGCTCACGATTATGACATCGTGTGGTGAATACTATTATAAAATTTTGTTATATGGTCAACAGCTTGTTATATTTCGTAAGGCAAAATTTTGAAAATCTTAATTTATGTAGGTAGGTACTCTACCTATGTATGATTTCGTAACGCAAGATTTGACCAAGCCTCAAAAAATTTTGTAATAAACTAATCAATCGCATCGTTACTATCGTAATACTGTGAAAGCAGACATCATTATTTTGATAATAAATGCTTACTTAATTACCTAGTTAAGTACCTACTTATAGAAAATATAAGACCACGTTGATCATGCTTACAAGAAAATAGCAATAAGTGATGTTAAGATGAATAATAGAAATCTACTCTACTTACACATAATTTATATATTGTAGGTAGGCGCCTATTCCTATTGTATTTCTAGCATTTTCAAGAGGCGCCTAATTATTCCCCGTCCTCAAGCCGCCCCTGACTCGTCAGTTAACATTCGCGCCACGGCCTTGCGTGTGAAGAATCCACACATTCATTTTGTTCGGAAACCACTTGACATATCTAGGTTACACGTGGTTCGTGAATCAATTTTTTTCTAGACATGGATTTAATACCTACCGGTCTACCTATTGTAAGGTCATACTACCTACTTTCGAAGAGTATACCAACATTATTGCTTTCGGTGAAAATGAGTGAACACAGACATTAGCTACTTAGAAAAGACTACAACATATAACTACTGGGATTATTGCCTATGTGGGTACTTACAGTAATTATTTGTTAGTGAAATAAGTTGCAGATCAGATACGGAGCCCATAATGGCGTGCTTGAACTCAAATCACTTGACTCTACCATAACCTCTTAGCCTTTGGCCGAGTTGCACCTGAATAGCAGTATTTTACATAAGCAACTGTCATCAAACCTCTTTGCCATCACGACCTAATTTCTGGGCACACTAATGATTTTCATAGGTGGACATAGGTATGACAAACAGGACCGTCCGCGACGGCGGCGTACTCCGACGCACGGGGGATTCTTGTTGTGTTAAAAATGGTTAAGTACTCCTCCACAGACTGACCGCTGACTGCGGCAAACTGCAGTTTAACTCAGCGTTATTCTAATAATAACGCTCGCTCAGCCGCCTGCGCCTCAAAAGCAATAGGTACAACAATAGGAAAGAATAAGTAAATAAATTGACGCACCTTGAAATCTTTTCGCTACTTATTTGAGTACCTACCTAAGTACCTACGATAACAATTTGTTATATTCTGTTATCTGTGTTTAGGTATAGGATCAATGGCGTAGAAACTGTGGGGAACACTGTAAAAAATGTGAGTCAGTAATCTAATAATCAAACTACAATTATATTAAATAATAAGTAAGTAGGTAGCTACTGTTTTATTATAACAACGATCCCAAAAATAATTTATTCAAAAATCAACATGGAGACATGGATGAACTGTTCTTGCTATTGGTATAAAAACAATAGAGAGAGATACATCTCAGGATCCGTTTAATTAATTGAGATGATAATTTCACCACTTTTTATGTTGGAGCATAATTATATTCTCTAATAGTGAAAATAAAATTAAATCTTTCTAAAATTAAATTAAGTAGTTTTTGCGTCAACCCGTAACAAACAGATAAGAATTTTAAAAATCTCGTTTTTGGGTTCGGAGACGTTTATATACCCTAACCCACGTGTTTTTTAGAATATCTTCAATGTACAGACACAGCTTTTTTTACGATTTAATAATAGTAGAGACACAGATAATAGAATACTAGTAGTAGAGATTTTTTAATATCATGGTAGTTGCTCGGTAGGTATAACTTATCCCCAAACGAATGGCGCCTAGTTTCGCCACTGTAAAGGATTGAATGGTGTATCTATTGTCCATTACCACACTTCTCTGACCTCAGAGTACAATCAATGACCCTTTAATAATATACTTTTGAAGTTACACAACAAAAGTGGTATATGTTATTCCATTGAATCCAGTCATCTTCTAAGCATTGAACATTACTTTCTGAACGAACCAATTACGTCATCTGTTCTGTCAAAGTCAAAAGTAAAACTTTTTTGTCATCAACGTTATTGTCAATGAAGGCTGATTTGTATTTTGCATTTGCAGTTTTGTACTAAATTTTCTTTTTTAAACAAAAATACCAATCAACATGGCATATTTAACACAGCCAGATTATGTTAAGTATATTTGTTCTTGTGGACAACTGAAACCCATCACGAGTCTTTACTTCTGCCGGCATTGCTTAAAAATACGTTGCGGTTTCTGCATTTGTCATGAGGTAACCCACTTTTTTATGTTTTTCTCTGAATTAATACTTATTAAAATTGATAATTTTCAACAAACTAGAAGCAGTAAGATATTTTAATAATATGTGGTTCACTTTACTGTATATAAAATTGATATGATACTGTTTTAAATATATCTTAGCATTGACACACCTATCCTTTCTCTAATAGAGTACAAAAGAATTAAAATAGTAGAAATTTAATTTATATCTGATTATTATGTCTTTTCGTTGAAATAATTAACATAATATGTTAATTAAATTATATTATTATTATTAGTTATATTATACCTGTTTTATTATGGTCACACCATTCAGACAATTTATGAATCATAAAACTAACTGTACTGTATTTTAATTACATTGACTAGGTATCTAAATAATTTTATTCAAATCTCCAAATACTTTTAAGCAAGAAAACAATGCTTATGAACCATATCATACAGTTAGTTCTTATTCAAATTTAAAATTGTATAACCAACCATTGTTTTATTAAGATCATATAAGTAATTAAATTTATAATGTTTAGTTAAGTGAATGCAGTATGACCAAAATAACTGCACATCTGAGATTAGCTGTTGCGAACAGCCATGCAAGTCAAATAACTTAATTAAGTGTTCATATGCTAAAATATCTAAATCAGTAAGAACAATAATCACAAATGCAAAACATTTACGACCCCAACTGTTTTTATATAAAAATAAAACCACTGTAAAAACACATGCAGAAAAAAAAACAGACCAGCACAGTTATTTTGACTGTAATACATCAAGTTATCAATTAATAAAACAATTAGTCTGGGCAGCAGGACATTGCTGAAACATAATTGTCTTGTCTTATTTTAATTTATTGATATACCAGAAGCTCAATAAGCCTTAGGAATAATTTAGATTGATGATAGCTGAAATCTTTTTTTCAAGATTATAAATCTCATATAAATAACTAGCTTCCGCCCGCGACTTCGTCCGCGTGGAATAGTTACTTAGTCTTAGCGGGATGATAGCCTATAGCCTTCCTCAATAAATGGACTATCTAACACCGAAAGACTTTTTCTAATCGGACCAATAGTTCCTGAGATTATCGCGTTCAAGTTCAAGCAAACTTGGCAGGTGGCACTTGACAGGTGGTAAGAAGATGATGATCCCGTTCAGCGGCTTGTAGTATGTTTTGATTGAAGCTCACTTCAAGATATAGCCAATATTGTTAGTTGATAATTGAGTATTGAGTATGCGAGCGGAACTTTAGTAAAATATGTCACGGGAACAGGAATAATAAAATAACGCTAAATGAGGATAATATGTCCTTTAGAGCGTTTGTTGGGTCCGAGCGGACCCAAGCTCGGTCCACACGGATACAAAACAAATGCTCTAAAGGCTGATGAATAACGTATTTATTTGGATAAGGATTAATATCATGTCTATAAAAACACCTACGCAAATAATGCATTTGGAATTTTAGAACAAAGTTAGCATAAAAAAGGTTATAGTGAGCCAACCTTAAAAGATAGACATATGCTGTCGCGGACTTTTTTTTAGAACTTTTAAAGAGGAACAATTCTGTCATATATTATTTTTGCGAAACTTTAATCGTTTACGCAGCGCATGCATCGGAAGCTCTCAAAAGGAAAAATCCCGATTTTGAAACATTATTTATTGATGCTCCGCTCCTATTGGTCTTAGCGTGATGATATATAGCCTATAGCCTTCCTCGATAAATGAGCTATCTAACACTGAAAGAATTTTTCAAATCGAACCAGTAGTTCCTGAGATTAGCGCTTTCAAGCAAACAAACAAACAAACAAACAAACAAACTCTTCAGCTTTATATATTAGTATATAGATACAAAAAAGTTACATGTTATAAGGAGGTTCATACCTATTCTATTAATAGTAATTTAGGAACTACTAATGCTACTGCAATACCACCCTTAAACTAACACAATCATAACCTCACACAGGTGGACTCCCACTACTGTGCAAATTGCCTTGAGAACATGCCGTCATCTGAGGCTCGTCTCAAGAAGAACCGCTGTAGCAGTTGCTTTGACTGCCCCAGCTGCTTTCATACTCTGTCCACAAGGGCCACCATGGCCCAACCTAGGCAGGTCCTGCAGGATCCAGCAGCTGCAGGAGACGCCAAGGTTGAGAGCAAAACACCCAAGAAGATGTATTACTTGTTGTGCTTCAACTGTAGGTGGACATCCAGGGATGTTGGCATTCCAGATCAGCCTGTCGGTGAGTGAACATGTGTATTTGTAATTTAAATTTTGCCTTATGTATGTACTTACCAAATAAGGACAAACTATAATTCAGGGTTGTTAAAAAAATATAACTATATACAAAATATTGTTTTAGCAATCTCCTCATGCATTAATTCTTTTTTTGAAGTTAGTATCAGTTTTTAGTCATATCAGATGCAGTTTTTATATTTTACAGTGGAGGGTTTTGGATGGATTAAATTTAAGATTTGTTGTCCTACTAAGAAAGTAGGACAACAAATCTTAAATTTAAGGTTTATTAGGAATGTACCCAGGTGCTCTTCAGCCTCTTAGCTCCCTTGGATTGGCTAGTGGTCTTAAATGTATCATTCTGCTTTCCTCCAGTGAGAAGTGAAAAATCTGAGTAATGGTCTGATGTTTGGCCCTTTGAATTTAAAGGATAGTCTTAAATAAACCCAGTTTCAACAAATTTCCCTCTACAATAAACCATACAAGATTAATAAATAATCAATGTCATTGTTTAGCTTCGGGAGGTTGGCCAGAGCGCACCAACCCGCATGCAGCGCGCGTGAACCAGCTCCTGGATTACTACAAGGCGATCGCGATGCAGGAGAAACAAGAGAAGATTGAGAGGGAACGAAAGAAGTTCAACATTAGAGGAAAATATATTACACTTACAGTGAGTTTCATTAGTTTCTCATGAAGCAAAATGCAGAAAGAAGAGTTTCGAATTTTATTTCAGACTCATTGGTTATGTAAAATCTTTTTTCTCAATTGCTGACCAAAGGCCTCTCCTTCCACTGACCGTTCATGACTACTATCTCAGGCCAGTCTATCTGGAAACCACCCAACTCATCCCACCAGTGTTTTCTGGGACTTCCTTTTGCTCAACTCAACTCATCCTCAGATTACCATGTCAACTTACCTTAAAAAAAAATCCGATGGATAAAGAAAAACAACAATTTTACATAGCCTTCTTTTGGACCGACAGTCATCTTCAGATTACCGTGTCAACTTACCCTAAAAGTAACTTTCCATTGGGTAAAGAAAAAAAACAATTTTACATAGCAGAGAAGACAAACAGGCAGGTTATTTGGTGTAAGAAAAGATCTTTTTGCGTGAAACGACTCCTCATAGATTGAGTGCCACAAGGAGTGCTGGCATGGGATGTGGGACTTGTATTGACTAAACAACTTGACTGCCTTGCCTTGTTATCGCGGCTTGTAACGGTATTCCTGACATTCGCCACGAATCAAACAGGCTGTAGTCACCAGGCCCCAACATCATCAAGTGGGGCAAATACAAGCTAGCTACTGGGGCATAATAACACTTTCCAAAATTTCAAAATGCTTTTTAAACTTCAACCTTGGGAGAGCCATGCTCCAGCACGAATGGGCCGGCTCGACCGGAGACATATCACGGCCTTGGAGAAAACCGGCGTGAAACAACACTTACGTCGTGTTCCGCCGAGTGATTGAGAATACTGGAGGCCCAAAACCTTTTAAAGGGTGGGCAACGCACTTGCGACTCCTTTGTTGTTGCGGGTGTCATGGGCGGCGGTAATCGCTTACCATCAGGTGATCTGCTCTTTTGGCCCCCCATAAAAGAACCTAGCCATCAAATACCATTATTTTCATACAAATTATTATTAACAATGCAAATGGCATCATGTCTAGGATAAGACTGGTCTTACTGGCGCGATGGCACGCAACATTGCTGGGCTGCCGTCTAGCGAGAGCTCGTCCTCGGCCATCGCGAGCTTCGTGCCGAGCCAGGCTAGCGCCGAAGTTGAGGAACTGCCCGAGGATATCTTCACGAAAGAAGTTAATTTGAATCAGAGTAAGTATATAAAACTGTGTATCTATCTAACATCATCTTCTTTCATTTCTTCTTTAGCCTACACAGTATTCACATATTAAATATAATATAATTATATATAAGTATAAATAAAAATGCGGATAATTACATATTTGAAGTATATAGCAGTTATATTACCAGTAGACACGACCCCAGAAACACACCTGGAATTTGGCGATCAACAATAGCTTTGTCAAGATAAAACTTATGGTTGAGTTTTTGTAAGAAGCAGTGATAGTTTTGGGGTATGACCACTGGACTGCCATGTCGTAGGTCTCGAGTCTGACTTTTCGTAATCATGTGCGTATTAATAATTAATTATCACTCGCTTACAACGGTGAAGGAAAACATCGTGAGGAAACCTGCATGTCTGAGGGATTTTCTCGACGGCGTGTGAAGTCTGCCAACCCGCATTAGCCAAGCGTGGTGGACTATAGCTTAATCCATCTCATTCTGAGAGGAGACCGGTGCCCAGCAGTGGGACAGTATATGGGTTGATTACCAAGCTTTGTCTGTAATCTGCAGGGATTTAATTGTATACTAAAAGTGTTTGTACAATATCCACTGTCCAGTAACGAGCATGGCCCAACGGCTGGCCTCCCCGGAGTGGCAGCCGGCGGCGACGGCGCGGCTGCACCCGCTGGCCAAGCTGCTGAGCGTCAAGCGCAGCCAGCGCTGCCGCGCCTGCGACCACAACCTCACCAAGCCCGAGTACAACCCCGGCTCCATCAAGTTCAAAATCGAACTGCTCGCGTAGTGAGTAACACTTCATTCTGAACGTTAATTCTAGTATCTACTTAAAAACGTCTATACTCTATAATTATACTAATAACTAGCTTCTGCCCGCGACTTCGTCCGCGTGTAATAGTTACTTGGTCTTAGCGTGATGATATATAGCCTATAGCCTTCCTCAATAAATGGGCTATCTAACACTGAAAGAATTTTTCAAATAGGACCAGTAGTTTCTGAGATTAGCGCGTTCAAACAAACAAACAAACTCTTCAGCTTTATAGATACATAAAGCTGAAGAGTTTGTTTGTTTGTTTGCTTGCTTGAACGCGCTAATCTCAGAAACTACTGGTCCAAGAGAGCAAGACCAAGACCAAGTAACTATTCCACGTGAACGAAGTCGCGGGCAGAAGCTAGTTTCCAAATATAATACAAATCTATCCAATGAGTTCATTTCAATAACGGACCATTCAATGATTTTTCAGAATTCCAATATTTTTTTCCATAACAATGTTATTATATTATCCACTTGTTCACATTGATTGGAAATTTAGAAGACTACCATCTGACATTTGTGATACATTGGCAATGGATTGGAATTATATTCTTGTACAGTTTTTAAGTACCAGAGTTACTTATGATGCTTACAATCCTAGAATTTAAAGCACACTGTTGCATCTCAATATTTTTGGTGCCCATACTTTAGATTAGACGATTGTTGGCTCCTTATTCACGACTTTTTTTGCATGGCTTATTCCCTTGAACCAGTCCTGTATCGTGGGCCACTTCACAAACATTACCGATACAAAATACACCCAGAATCAAAACAAATATCTGAAACATACAAATACTTGCCCTGGGTGGGCATCTAACTCACGACACGCGGTTCTACGGAATAGTTCGCGCAAAATAACTTGACCCAAAACTAACGGAGAGGGGCAAAGTTTGCGCAGTGCATTTGCGTGCAAAATTTAGAAAAATCGACTACTGCGCATCCACCATTTTGGTTCAAGTTATTTTGCGGTAACTGTAGTGGCGAGGTGGCGCAGTGCAGTTAGAAGGTATAGGTATATGTGTATTTGTATCTTGCCTATAACGATAAGCGGCACGTCGTGTTACACTGGACGAAATTCGACTTACCAGCCGGTTATTAACCTACTCCGTAGCTCATGTTTGCCTTTCTAAAATAAAAATGAAAAAAATTCATAAAAATACTACTTTTCAGCTACCATGTGCCCGAAGTGAAAATAATCTCATACGAGCCCCTAAGACCTGGCGAGAAGTCGGCTCTCCTGCTGAAGCTGACCAATCCCACGGGCCACGAGATGCAGCTGCGGCTGCTGCAGCCCGAGGACATACCGCCACCTGAGGAGAAGGAGGAACCCAAGAGCATTGAGAAGTCTTTGGAGCGGTCACTCAATTTAGAGAAGGTGGGTTTGGGTTACTGAGTTTTAGTTGTCTTATGCTTTTGATAGTACATAAGAAACTTTCCTATATCGATCCCTGCTATAACGATATACAACCTAACCGTAAGGCAAGTCATGTCAGTTGAGAGGCAAAGTAACTTGCCTTTCAATAGATGTTACTGACGTCAGAAGGCAAATTTCGACAAGGCAGGTGGGACTCGCGGTGGCTTAGAGGTCATAGCGTCTGGCGTACCTAGCCAGAAGACGCAGGTTCGAATCTTGCCTGCGAGTCGAATTTTTCACTAAAATAACTTTATAATCTTAGCATGAAATATGCAAAGAAATCACAAAAAGATAGTTAATTAGGTATGGTAGCATCGTACGACATAGAACTCACGACTGCACTTCATTGTATTCGAACACCAAATGTAGTAAATGATCACCAAATCTTAGCCGGTCATATTTCCATATTGATTGCCTATTTAATTTGGTTAGGTTAGGTTAGACCTGTAATCAACGACGCACGAGCTGAGCGAGCGAAGCGAGCGGGGCCCGGCAGTGGCCGGCGAGTGCCAGAACCGAAATATAGCCATTGTGCATAATTGTATAGAAGATATTTTTAATTTCCGTTTTGATTTTGGTGATAATTTACTATTGTTGTCTTTGTTTTATATTATGTTACTATATCTGGTGGTAAGTTAAACATAACCCTTGAATAATGACAGTGTGTAATGATGACATGTACGGTCATTAGCAGGATACAGTATCGTACAAAGGCATCGAGCGCGCGTCGTCAGTGGTGACGTCATGCCGCGTGACGCTGCCGGCCGTGCCGCTGACGCTGGCGCAGCGGGACGACGCCGCAGAGTACGACGACGACGCACAACACGACACTAACGAGTAACTTTTTTATATATATTTTTAGAGAAAGAATAAATTCATTAGATGCAGCCCAGTTTTTTTATGGGATAGGGGAGCCATCGAGCGGACGGATCACCTGATGGTAAGCGATAACCGCCGCCCATGGACACCCGTAACACCAGAGGAGTCGCAAGTGCGTTGCCCGCTTTTTAAAAAGGTTTGGGACTCCAGTAACCTCACTCACTCGGCGAAACACAACGCAAGCGTTGGTTCACGCCGGTTTTCTGTGAAGCCGTAGTCACTCTGGTCGAGCATGGCTCTCTCACGTAAAATATTTATTATAGTAATTGTTACAGTATAATAATGTGGCGCAAGTCTAACAAGCTGGCGCTGCGGCTGGAGCTGACGACAGACGCGGGCGCGGAGGGCGGAGCGCCCGGCACGGCGCGCCTGGCGCTGCAGTACTCGTACCGCAACACCGTGCCGCCCGCGGCCGCCGCCCCGCACCAGCGGGACCACACGCTCTACACCACTCTGCTGCTCAACCTAGGCAACATCAGCTCCAACTAGTCCATACATCCGTAAGCACCAAGTACAGTCACAGTTATAAACAATGTTGTAACAGTAATCGTATAGAAACATATTCTTCTGAAACAACTTAATAATCATAAATACATTTGTTTGAAGATATCGTGCTTCACAGTAAGTAAGATTTTATCACCGGATTTTCAATCGTGAACTTACATTATGCTATGAAGGGATAATAATTTGCCTAAAGCCCTGTATCTGCAACTTTTCGATATAATTATGACATAAGTAAATTAGCACTCAATAAGATTATAGTATAATGTTTAGTTACAGAATAACAAGACTAAAGCATAATATAAGTTATAAACTGTTTACTGAAGTTATTTTATTTAGTTTTTTGCATATCGCTATTTTTGTAGAAATCAAATTTCGAATTAGTTTTGTGACGTAGGCTACTTCCACTGACTCACTACCATATCAGGATGACAATGATTTTACAATTTTTAATGAAAAATCTGCCTTTCCAAAATGGCTGTTACCAAGAGAAATCTTGATATATCATAACATCATAACTATAATTCAGCAAATCGTGAATGGGGGGTCCTCCTGGATCACAAGCAATTGATTTTTTACATTTTGTCAGTAAGTAATTTGTTACCTACATAAAGCGGTTAGGTAGGTAAAATATTATTTATCTGATGATAATGATGACGAAGATAGTAGATGAGTAAAGGTATAAATATGCCTGCGATTATTTCTTTTATTTTGGCAAATCGAGATAAATTCAAAATTCCGCCTAGGTTTTTCTGCTTTATACGTGTAAATATACCAAGTTTGCTATCAAAGCTTTATTCATATAAATATATTTCACAATCGGAAATCTTGCTTGATGACTACATTCGACCATAAACATTTAAAAATTTGGTTAAAATTTGTCAACCACCAAGGTGGCTGAAACTACAATTAGAATGGGGTTGAATATATTTTTATGATATGGCAAGAAAAGCAAGTATCTAAGGTATTTGATCGGTATGATTATCTGATATTTATGGATTACACAATAATTACGAGATAATAATGTGTTGGCAAACTTAACACAGCTTCAACGGTAAAGGTCTTGAAGCCTCCGAAATAGCAAGATTATTAAAAAAAATGGTAGAATCATATGGAAGCTTTATGCAACCCTTAAACATTAAAAATGTTGCTCTATCGAATATTATAAGCAAAGAGCTGCTATGAACATAACTATTATATGTATATTAATTATGTGCCTGATGTTTGCTTGATATAACAAGATGAAATTTAACATGAAATTACGCGTGTTTGGAGATTTTAGTTAGATATTTATTTTTTATAAATAAGCTTTATTTAATAGTAAAATAAGATGTTATCCTAGGTTAAAATGTTCTCATTACTAAATACATTATTTATATCGTGCATAGTATAATCATTAGCTTGTGAAAGTTTTGCACATTTTTATACATAATGCGGCAAGTATTATTACTTGGTTGAATATGTTTAGCTGCAATAAAATATCTTGAAAATAGTACTGTTTTTATTTTCGTCTATAGTAAGTTTGCAAGTCTTAATTCATTGGCTCGCAATTCATGCGTGTCTCGCGACCAATTGGTAGTCACTCTTCAATAAATAAGCGAAATAGCTTTTGAATATCAGTTTGAGTGTATGGCTCCAATGATACCTGGGTGCCGAGTCTACTATTCAGTTGTGTCAGAATTGTGATTCAGTGACTTCATAATGGTTGATTTTTGACAGTTTTCTCTACGAAATCTGTCATTTCTTATGTCATTTAGTGCCATTGGACGGTCATTCTGAGGCAATTGAAATAGCAGACTAGGGCCCCTGGGTGTTGCCATGTTGCTTGGCCCAAATATGCTTTCCCACTCTTCGTTCTCCCAATCCCTTGATGTGTCTGGAAAACTAAATAAACTATCATCCAATTACTGGGCTACTTTTATCCTCTGGTTGATAATAAAATTCTGCAGTGGGAGATGACTGTTGCACATCAAATTACTTCAATATTTCAAGTGTAGCAACACATCTATACCAACTGTATAAATAAAAAGAAAATTAAAGCCACCATTTATTAACAAAAAACTTTATAAAATAAATGCTCAATAATATTATGTAACTCAAATTCATAACACAAGCTCCCTATTCAAACTTTTTTAGAGATTCTTATACTATATAGGGACTGTCCTCAACTTGTTTCTTAGCTGAATAAATGACGTCATTTATGCCTACTCCATCATAACTGCAACCAACCACAGATATTGGCAAATTGTTTGATTTAATGTACTCTCGAATCCTTTCAACCCTCTCGTAATGTCCTACCACATACTGTGGAATACATTTCTTCAAAATATTAACATTTGAGGCAGTGGGCTCTTCTTTTATGTTCAATATCTTTACTATTTCACGCAAAGCAATTTCCAACAACATTTTCTCTGAAGCATGCTCTCCAAATTTCTCTTTGAACCATTTACCTCCAAGCATAACAGTTAAAACTGTCCCATTTTGATCTGGTATACAACATGAATCAAAAACTACTCCCAATATAGGGGAGTTCTCAATTGGAGGGACTAGAAATCCAAATGCAGGTTCAATAAGAGGTTCTGCCTTATCAAAATATAAGTTAACTATTCCTACAGTAACAAATGGAATGTCATTTAATGTGTTTGCTAACTGTGGATGTTGCTTCTGAACTAACTTAGCAAGTGCATATGCTGGCAATGATGAGTAAATGTGATTGGCTGTTAAAGTGCTTCCATTAGAGTTCCTTAATACCACCGAGCTTGAATCTACAAACTCTATATCATCAACTTTTGTATTAAGATTAACAGTCACATTGTTTTCTATTAAATGATTATGTAAAGTGTCAGGGAAGGTTTCCAGGCCACCTTTGATTGTATACACATTCCATTTCTCTTCTTGTGCTCGTTTAGCCAGCTCACTCAGTTCCAAACTACTATCAGTTTTGGACTTGAAAATCGACTTCATCAAACCTTTAATAACACCACCATGGTTCTGCTCATACTCAAATAACGTTTTCATGAGAAACTTCACAGATATTTCCTTAGCGTCACCGGCACATATGCCGCATATCATCGGAGATATGGCGTAGTCTGCGATCTCTTTACCAAAACGTCGTTCAACAAAATTGTAAATCGAATCATCCTGCATTTCTTTGTACGGTGATTTTATATCATTGAACAGTGCATAAATTAGGGGCTTTGAGAATGGTTGGTTTCTCTGGAAGACGCTTATTAAACTTGAAGGCAAAATATGCAGGTTATTTCGCACGTAAATCATTCTGTTCTTGGCCGCCGGATGGTCCGGTTTGATGGGTGCAATGTGCTCACTCAAGCCTAAATCTTGGATCATGTTTAAGGTGTTCAGTCCACTTACACCCTTAGGCCGGATAGTCCTCGGTCCCTGCTCAAATAAATAGTCTTTCGTGCGGATAGATTTGATCCATCCGCCGCAGATATTTGTCGCCTCTAAGAGGTACAGTTTTAAATTATTGTTGCTGTTCATATTATTTTTAAGTAAATAGTAACCCGTCGAGAGACCTCCCAGACCTCCACCCAGTATTGCAGCCATTGTTAAATTCAAAGAATTAATAAATATTTACAAAATTATTTCACCTCAACAGCGTTTTACTTGTTTTGCTATCAATCCCATTTTTTTTGTCAAAATGACATTGACAACCAAAACAGCTGAGTACGCGGACGGAACCGGAAACACGTTTAAATTTTACGTCCACAGACTAAATAGGTGTAATAATTGTTTATACAAAGTTGACGTTATCGAACCGAGCGTTTTGGCGGTAAATTCAAAACCATTAAAAATAAATTTGACTTATTGGTTTAATGGAGAAAAGGACCCTATTGCCATTAACCGGGCATAAACCCTAAACTCCGCTTAACTGTTACTAAGAATTTTATAGAAAAACTTCAATAACACATTGCTTGCCGAGGAATCGAACTCCAGACCTCTAGCGTAGCAGTCGCGCTTGAGACCAGAATACTAATTATGCTGTTAACATTAACGTGTTACTTAATGAACTGAAAAATGAATATGTATGTAGTATGTAGTTTACCTACATGTATTGCGTGGTAGGTGGATAGATAAATAAATATCGCTTGTCTGAATTTATTGATACCCCTTCTGTATCCCTTACCTTAATCCTTATCAATCACACACTTATTGACGCATATAGAAGCCTCAGTCCCACTAGAGGTGTTGGGTTCGATTCCCAGGACGAACCAGATATTATTGGATTTTTCTAGGAAATCTTCAGCAGCGGTTCGGAGATTGGATGATGCCTGATGAATGGCAATAGGCTCGCCCTTAAACATACCAGCAAACTGTGAGTGTACACATTTGCCTAACCCTTCGGGAAATACAGGAGTGTTGGTTTGATAAGTAATGTTTTGAATACGGCGATAGATTTGCTTAGCAGAGGCAGGATTTTGACATAAGGTACGTGTACAGTTGGCGCAAAATAACTTGAACCAAAATGGCGAATGCGCAGCAGTTGTTTTTTAGTACATTTTGCTCGCAAATGTACTGCGCAGACTTTCCCCCTCTCCGTTAGTTTTGGGTCAAGTTATTTTGCGCGAACTTTACCTATGGAAATGTCAAAATCCAATCCTATCTATAGCACAGATATTAGAATACTCGTAGGTACTATAGTAAGCAAATCCAATTACTGTAACATAAGTACGAACAACTATCGAATTCGTATCGTAAACGTACAGTTGGCACAAAATAACTTGAACCAAAATGGCGGATGCGCAGTAGTAGATTTTTAGAACATTTTGCTCGCAAATGCACTGCTCAAACTTTCCCCCTCTCCGTTAGTTTTGGGTCAAGTTATTTTGCGCGAACTATGAGTTTTTTGTGCTACAAATCTCATACATACATATTTTCACGTCTGTCTCCCATTGGGTTATGACCGATATATTCCTCTATAGGTTATGCAGAGACTACAATTGCTATGATCCTGGCACACCACTTTCGCTTCATCTACGTTCATTAGCTTCCGTCTCATACAAATTATTCTCGATTTCGATACGAATACGTTTTCGAAAGTGTTCGTGTTCGGGCTACTGATTTGAAATTGGTGCCAGCCGTAAGTAAAGCCCTGGTTCTAAAATAGTTCTACTCCTCTTTGTGATATCAACATTAGGAAATCTATACTAATATATAAAGCTGAAGAGTTTGTTTGTTTGTTTGCTTGAACACGCTAATCTCAGGAACTACTGGTCCGATTTGAAAAATTATTTCAGTGTTGGATAGCCCATTTATTGAGGAAGGCTATAGGCTATATATCATCACGCTACGCGGACGAAGTCGCGGGTAGAAGCTAGTGATGGATATATTTTATGCATCTTTAGTTAATTAATGAGAGTAAGCTGGTTTTTGCTGCTGTGGTTATCACCACTGATGGAATAATGGTAAGTTTACCGGTAGGTTGTGGTATGGCTAGGCCGATATACCTACATAGGTAGCTGAAAGAATTAAAAATCTTAGTGCTGAAGGCAGAGGTTTAGTGGGAAATAGATGAATTACAATAGGATTCAAGGACTCCCTAATTTTATTTTATTGGGTAAAAGGGGCAAACGAGCTGACGGATTATCTGATGGTAAGCAATAATAAGCAGTAAGTAAGCAAATAAACGTTCATGCATGAGGAGGTTAATGAACATAGATGAAGCGAAAGTAGTATGCCAGGATCGTAGCAAGTGGAAATCTATAGTCTCTGCCTACCCCAATGGGAGACAGGCGTGAAAATATGTATGTATGTAAGCAATAACCGCCGCCCATGGACACCCGTCGGCCTTTTAAAAGGGTTTGGACCTATGGTATCCTCACGCACTCGGCGAAACAAGCGTTGTTTCACGCCGGTTTTTTGTGAGTTTTTTCCTAAACCTTCATAACCACGGAGGAGACAAAGAGTGTCATACATAACAAAAAGATTAAATTGCTGTCAACGCAAGCGTGGAGCGTGTAACGAGGACACAGTTGCTGTGCCGCGACTGATAATGAATTCCAATTTCATACCAATTGCACCCACAACGCATTACCTATCATTTACCAGCGGACAACACTAGAGCGGCAAAAACGAAAACATTTGTTATTCAACCCTGCCTAAAAAAATTTAAGATTTATTTTTCTAGTCTGTTTAATAATAGTGACATCAATCTCGAAGCAAACACAGTTTATATCCATTAATGTTTTTGCATCTGCTTGTCTACTCACGAATTGTAGAAACTAAAAGGAACTAATGACATAATAATTTAATTTTTCGTCAACAATGTGCTCTATAGAAATGTGTAGGCGCTGAGTAAATGTTTCTATTTATTTTCTTACCTTGTAACTGTGATGACGATGTAAAAAGTACCTAAATAATTTCTGATTATACCTACTCCACAAATTTACAGTATTGGTCAGTTACCCGGTTCTATGTATGACGATAAGTCGGTAGGACCCACATATTAAAGTATTAGGAGGAGCTATTGTAAGAGCTCTGTATAAATTCAATTTTATCCCTCAAACTAAATAATTTGCACCCTATAAAACTGGATGATATAACACGAACCCCTTTCATTCCGTGCTGGGACGTGAAACACGCACAATGAGCAACTCTATTCGCTCCAAGACTTGTGCAAAAAATTTCAAAACGGCCGAATTAAAAATATTAAAAATTCTTAATAAAATTGACAGTTTAAAACTGAGTAATTCATATATTTCCCGTCTTGATGTTCCGAGAAAAAGTGAAAAGAATGTTTTAGGGTTGAAACCTACGTGGTATGGTTTATTAACGGCGGTTGTTATTTTTGTTTTTGTGATCAGTGCCCGGTGGGCTTACAACGAACTCCTAGGCAGTAGAGTAAGTTGGTTCAAAACCGTTATTTTTGTTGTATGCTTTTTCAACGGATAATAATATCTTGTGAGAGCCATGCTTCGGCACGAATCAGCCGGCTCGACCAGAGTTATACCGCCACCACGGCCTCACAGAAAACCGGCTGAATCAACGCTTACGTTATGTTTCGCCGAGTAAGTGAGGATACTTGAGGCCCAAACCCTTTTAAAGGGCTGACAACGCACCTGTGATTCCTCTGGTTTTGCGGGTGTTTATGGGGGGCGGTAATCGCTTACCATCCGGTGATCCGCTCGTTTTACATCATCTCATCACATAAAAAAACCTAGCCATTGAATACCTACTATTACAAATACCATACATTGTCTTTCAGAACTGTATCCTGGAACTGCCTTCGTTTTCAAAGGCGGTGTTCCGTCCGCCGGAGGACTGTTCTATGTGCGTAGGCGTTGAAGACGTGGTGCGCCTCGCCAACACCACGGCTGAAGAGTTTGAGGACAAGTACGCGTACAGCACTACACCGGTCATTGTGACTGACGCCACGGACAGATGGAGGGCATTGAAGGTGCGTCTATTCTATGTAATATTATCTACATAATCAACCCATTATAATTATGTCACTGCTGGGCACGGGGTCACCTCTCACAATGAGAGCGATTAGGATATAGTCGTAGTGTAATGCCACGCTAGCCTAATGTGGGTTGGCAGACTACACACACTGTCGAGAAAATCTCAAGCGTGCAGGATTCCTCACGTTTTCTTTCACCTTATAAGTGATAATATGAATACGCACATAACTTCAAAAAGTCAGAGGGGTATGCCTTGGATTAGAACTTGGACAAGACCTTTGACTTGGCAGTCCAATGGTTATTATATCACTATAAAAGCTATCACTGCTTTTAAGTAATATTATATTGTTATAAATATGTATTCCATACGAAAAATAGACAATATAATGTGTCATGAAGTTGCGGAAAATAGTCCGCTATAATATAATTATCGTATAAATATCTACAGATATCGTGACTTGGATGCCACCTGAGGGCTTTGACTCCGTGACACCTCTTCAAAATGATTTGGCTTCACAAAAAGTAGGGGTCAGTGGTAACAGACTAACAATAATGTATGAACTATTTCGGGACTGTTAACAGGAATTTGACTTTAAATTCTTCGTAAACTTTTACAACGATGGTAAAATGGGAAATCAAATCAACGACTGCTTCTACTTCGCGTACAAATCCGGCCTGAACTCTCTCCAAGAGGTGTTCAGCATGGATGAGGCGAGGGCCAACTTGTCTGGCCAGCCTTGGTACGTCGGCTGGAGCACCTGCTACGACGAGGAGACGAGGAAGCTCAGGAGCTTCTACACACGGCCGTACTTCTTGCCTAGAACTGCTGAGAGCGATATGGTTGACTGGATCTTCATGGGCGGGCCTGGGCAGGGCGCTCATATGCACGTGAGTATGGAAGGGGTGTTATAAAAAGTAAATTAGTTTACTTAGCACTCACGTGCAACAGTCGAAACACGCACCAAAGTGCTTCACGACAGTCTCCGACTGCTATGAAATTCTTGGAGAGCTCGTCCCATATTAACCATTCCGCGGTAAAGTGTGATAGTAATATGTTGTGTTACGTAACAATATCGTTACCTATCACAGACACCCAAGTATTGTGTGATGGTGAGGAGTATTACATTCATTCGATATTCAATCGTAGATATTATGTAAATTGCGCTCAGGATTTTAAGATCGGGCAGTAAATACCTAGAGAAAATTATGTTACGTCTTTGTAACCCATTTTCTACGTGTATTCAGGTGGATTCTGTGAAGCACATGTCGTGGCAGGCGCAGGTGCGCGGGCGCAAGCAGTGGCAGCTGGCGCCGCCGCCGGAGTGCTTGTACCAGTGTCGATGGATCACGTTTACTGTGGCACCGGGGGAGATCTGTTAGTACAGCTATTATATTTACTCTCTTTCTCTACTCTCTCTACATTACACTACGTCTACATTCATTACTTTTTTATTTTCTGCGAGTTCTAACAGTTGAAAAAATTATTTACGTATCTCAACAAAACGTAGGCATGCGATACGATGACTGATGCATTTGTGTACTCAGTCCCTATGGCCATTTTAGACATTGTGCCACTCACATTATCATATAATATGGATTTGAGACCATGATTCTCCGAGTTTGTTTCGGTATCGTCTCATAGGTCGTCAGCTAGGAAATGCTGGCGCCATCTAGCTAAATAAAACCGCCGTTTTATGTACAAAACTGTTAATTTATGCCATTTTGTTTCACTATTTCGAGTGGCTACTAGTTTTACTTTCTCGACGATAGCATAATTTTTTAGATCGAGGCTTGTTATTGTAATTTTCTTCTAAATTTTTTCATCAGATCTTCGACAAATTTGAATGGTTAAAGAATTCTCCAACTCAGTTTATAAATGCTTTGAGTGTGCTCGAGTTTAAATATTTAATTATGGTTCACCAACAGTTATTACAGATAGATATAGATAGGAACATGTAAGTATAATTATAAGTAACCTTAAAAATATCACAACCGAATTGAGAACCGTCCTTTTTAAAAGTTGTTACAGTATCTGGTTTGATTGCAGTGGTGGTGGACACGAACCGCTGGTACCACAAGACGAGCGTGCTGCCAGGCGATATTAGCATCACTATCGGCGCAGAGTACGACTAGTTTTCTGCAAGGTCACGTCTATTTCACTACGTTAAATACTACGAGACTAAACTGCAATACTTTGTACTCGGATTCGAAATATCCCTGAATCGAATACGATGTAGGCTATGTTACGTAGGAAGGCAATATATTTCTGGTAGATTCAACAGTAACACATTGTAACCCTAGTATTCTGGTATTTAAATAAAACAAATGATATAATGCTACTGAAAAACCTTTAATCATCACCGTAAAACTACATGCTAAGTGACACTCAGCGAAGTACTAAGTTGATAACACTGAAGACTGGAATGACAAACGGTAACAATACAGAGAGCGTCTGACACTTTAACAATACACATTGGATGTACGCACGTTTACTACGAGCAATTTAATTATCAACTGCAGGCTACACATTGAATCAATAATAAAATTGTACAAAGTATTTTAAACTGTACAATTTATTATTACACTATAGTTTAATGCATTCAACAATTAAATTGCTATGTAAGTGGGCAATAATTATAAAAATTAAGAAAAAAACTTCAGCTATTATTCGTAATAAATAAATAAATATACTTACATTTTGAATAATAAAAAAGGGATATTATAATAATTAATTTATTCAAAATCAGTAACTTATACTTGGGGTAATTCAACACTGGATTCGGTCGATCGAGTATAGAATTCAGTTTAACATACAAAAATATTTTTAAGTACAACTATTGAAAATTATACTGGGTTACACAGAGTGGCCGTTCACACTTTACAACTTACAAAAACGGGATTAAATAAAAAATATTTTATTAACTAAAGAAATACAAAAAAGAAATTATTCAATTTGTAATCTGTACCCTACACGTAGTAAATAAACTTGTATGGATTATTAATGATTTTTGACTCTGTTAATTATTAAAGTTTCAATACAAGCAATATTATTTAGATTTAGATTAAGTATCAATCAATTCGCATAAAATCTTGGAATGATATTCAACATTGATACATAGACGATTATTTAAGCTGCCTAGTACACAGATTATATATATATAATATAATAGTGATATAACATCTACTACGAACAGTTACTTGGGTACATAATTACTTAAAATTCACGTGATTAATATACTATTTCACCAATGATTGTAGAAGTTTCTTCAAAACACTATGTACCAGTACTCCGGTCAATGCCAAAATGATAGTTCTCACGATATTTTACTTGCTATTTTGACATTAGTCGAACGACTATTACATTATAGCATTACAGTAAATTTTTGTATAGGTTTGAATATTAAATTCATTGTTTCTGAAAACATTACCATGTTTGCCTCGTCATTAATTCAATAGAATTCGACAAGACACTTTTTTAAACATATTTTTTTTTGTTTTGTTAAACTTCTATCAATGATGACACAGTACATTTTATACGTGTTGTTTTTTGTGTTTACTCTTCGCTCTGGCCGGCTGAGTCGAGGATGACCTCGAACGAGAACGGCTGGAACAGGTAACCTTCGCCAGCGTAGAACTTGCTCTGGAACTCCACCCTGGACATAACAATTTTTTTTCTAGTTTATAACTTTATAACGCTACTTTTGTCGAGAGCGACAATGGATTTAATATATTTTTAGCGGCTGTTAGTGTGACGTTTTGAGACTAAAACATTATTGAACAGGGTTTTATTTTCGTGAATGGACAAATAACTCATCAATAAATTCAGCCTGTATTTCGAGGCACTAGCTTGATACTTACAATTGAAAAACTACAGGCTGAACAAGAGAAATGGCGGCAGGCTTGCCTTTTACCACATTTTGCATTTTTGCAAAAACATTTTTGCTTTGAATAAACATCCCAGAGGTAGCACAAATATAGTTATGAATTTTAGAGGTGCGTCTGAATTATTCGAATTTAAACCTTACGCGTGTCCTTTCGAGTACTCTTATTCGAAAAATCGAATCCTCCAAAATTCTATAAAAGTAGTTGGCTGTGTTGCCAGCTGTCAATCTATAAGCAACCTATAAATAAGTTTAAAATAGGTACTTATTATTGTGGTTATTTTTTTGTGCGTCATACAGACGAAAATAAAAACTTTTTCTTTCTTTCTTTCTCCTGAAATTCTCCCCATCTAAATGGGCCTTAAGTTACCACGACACGCAAATTGTAGCAAATATGATATACCGAAAGGGAAGACAGAAAAGAGAAGGGGTCAATGCTCAATGGCGACAAAATTAGATTGGCCCACTATTCCGCTACGCGTTTTCTGTAGCGACCATTAGGTGTTGATATAATGCAACTGACCAGTGAAGACGCAGCGTGTGCAGGAAGGCGGAGAGCCCCTCCATGAGGACCAGGATGGAGACGGAGATGGCCGCCCAGCCAGCAAACACCACGTACAGGAAGATACCGCCCTGGAAGTCCGTCGACATCAGACCTGACAACAAATAATGAAATTTCAGTTTTTAATTAAATAAATATGGATTTGTCTGTCTTCGGATACAGGCGGCACATATTCGGTTCTTGTGGAAACCAATGGAGGTATTTGATGATTCCTGTTATTATGATGATGATCTCTCCGTTTGAAACTATTTACGACATAATCAAAGTAACGTAAATTAAATTATTATTTATTTATTTAATTCTTTATGCAGAGATGGGTACAGAGACGGACTCAATGCTTAAGACATTTTATTTTAGTCGATCTTCCGGGTGACATCGTCGCTAAGCAGAAAAACCCTATTAAAATAAAGAATACAAAAAAAATATATTCGATCTTAGTGTGATGCAGAAATAACAATCTATTATTAATATTATTACCATTACCAAGAACTAATAATCAAACAGATGTATTACATCAAATAAACATTTAACACACACAGTATACTATTTCTTTGCTTATCTATAAGGCCAAATCATAGATAAATATAGAATAAAGCCTACCTTTCCTGAGCAGCATGTTCCAAGCGACCTCGGCGAGCTGCGCGTGCGCAAGCGACAGCGCCCACAGCCGAAGATATGAAGCGGTGTGAGACACACTGCCCAACACGTACTCGATCGTGTGGATAGCCTGTGGAACACATCATAGTTAAGAATTAACGAGATCAGTAATGTCAATAATTTTGTATCCCGTGAAAGCTTGTCAAATTTCCGACTTATTTATATCAATCCTTATTAATTTTAAATCCTCATGGATCCTCTGCGACCTAGAAGGACGGCAGAGTAGGTCGGCCTAGTACCACCGAAGTTAATACCGCAATTGGCTTCCCTTGTACTATAGTCATTTGCCATGAACATGACAGGCTATGGCCCAACTTTCACTGGACACTCAAAGTGTGAAATTAACGCTCGCAACCTACGAAGCTGTATAATACCTTAGGAGGAGGAGATGCCTTCAAAGAAAATGCCTGGTTCCCAATAACGTTCGTCATTATACACAAGTATAAAACAAAGTCGCTTCCCGATGTCTGTTTGTCCCTATGTATGCTTAGATCTTTAAAACTATGCAACGGATTTTGATGCGGTTTTTTTTAATAGATAGAGTGATTCAAGAGGAAGGTTTTAAGTTTTAACATCACGCTACGACTCTTAGGGACCGGGCTACGCGGGTGAATTATCGCTAGTTTATTATAGGAAGTATACATATGTAATATGAGAAGTTAAATCCTGGCACACTATCGTAGAAAGTGGAAATCTGATGTATATAAGAAGTTAGAAGGTACCTGGTGGATGAAGACTTCAGTGATCTCCTCGTCATGATGTGCGGCGGGCGGCGCCACAGCTCCGCCGGCGTTGCCGTTCTCCGCCGCGCCCTCCACGGGCTGGTGACCCTGACGCTGTGTCAACAACAATATTATACATAAATATTAATTTAATTTAAATCGCATAATCAAATCTTTACTTAGCAAATACTTGACAAGCTATTTACCTCAAGCTGTCCACGTAAGCATATCAAAAATAAATAATTTTAATATGATATTTTAGTCTTATATAATACTGAGTTTATGGAACTGAAACATGAAAATTATCATTTCACTCATCATCACATCGATGCTATGTAAGTTATGTAGAATCGCAATACTATGATGCGGAATCGCCAATTGTCAATTTTTTTTAGCTTTTTATCATTTGGTTTATTTCTATTGAAATAATATCATTTTTTATTACTACTAGTGGTCGCCCAGTGTTCGAAATTGAACATAACATACTCTATACTTACAACCGTCATACATTAACGACAAAATGTGTATCAGTCAAACGCATGGTAATGTGTGTAATGTTTTTTTTATTAATTTAATGTATTTTTTTGCATTATAATTAAAAAATATTAGCATCCTGCACTTCTCCTCTATATAAGCTTTAACTATGTACTATCTCACACACCCATGCGCTTAATATGCTTAAAAAGGGGTACAAAGTTTTCCTCTTCACTTATTAATATAATAACTACTAGATTTCTATATAACAGTGTCTGTTACTCACCGCCCTCTGTTTCTGCTCCTGCATGATGAAGTAAGGCTTTCCGAACAGCATGACAGGGACGCACATCAGGGCTGTGATCACGAACAACTGCAAACAATAACATAATAACATTGAGCACAATAATTACTGACTACTACCCTATCTTATCTTGTGTGGGGCCGAGGCAATAAGTCCTAAATGCACTTCGACCCAATGGGATCTTTTGTGCTTCCCCTAAATAACCTAATCCTCATCCCCTCCCAGTTCTTCAAACAGCTCTTCCATGCGCTTTATAATGAGGCCTGAGAGAATGAGTCTGTTGTCCTCTGGTCTTGGATAACCCTGCCTCTAGAGGCACATTCGCTTTCTAGCCAATTGCATTGCATATACACAGAAGGTGTTCCATGCTCTCAATCTAAAGTAAAGTTTAATTTTCAAATTGTTTTTTTATTTGGTAATGTAATCTAAATTGTGAAATTATAATTACTTTTTATCAACATTTTATATTTTAGATTTTGAGAATGATGTGGCCTTCTGTAATTAAGGAAATATATTTACTTAAGACCATAAGTTTTATTAATTTTGAATGTAAAGTGTATTCCTTGTTGAAGACCCAATAAATAAATAAAGTTTTTCTTAAAATAAAAATAGTAGGATAAGATATACCTTCTGTATGGCCATTTGTCCAGCATACATGGTGTCGTCGCAGACAGGGCGGGTGTTCTCGTCGTGTTTGAACAGCATCATGTTGATGAAAGTGATCAGGATCGACGGCGCGCAGTACGCACTCGTCTTCACGATTTCTGAACGGTCACAGAACAAATATTGTATTGTAGTTATATTATGGAGAGAACTGCCTCATTAGCCAAGTGGTCCTGAGCGCGAGCGAGAAGTGTTATTGGGTTTTTCTGTGAAATTCCCAGTAGCAGCTCGGAGTTTGGAACGTGTGCCCGGTTAATGGCAATAGGCTTACTCCATTTTACATGGGACCTAAATATACCGGCAAACTGTGGGTGGACATTAGTATGCCTCTGCCTAAGCCTTCGGGGAATACGGGCGTGATGGTATGTTATGTTATAGAGAGAAAATACCCACGGGATTGACAATAGTTGATATCAATGTGGGCCATCCACGAATTTCATGATTTTTTAAGTTGGATACTTTACAACACTTTCCAACAGTGCTATCAAAATTAAAATCTATTCAGTAACCTAACCACCAAGAACTATCGAATTCGTATCGTATACGTATTTAGTTTTTTTCTGCTACAAATCTCATAAGTACTTACATATTTTCACGCCTGTCTACCATTGGGAGGTAGGCAGAGACTATACATTTCCACTTGCTACGATCCTGGCACACCACTTTCGCCTCATCTACGTTCACTAACCTCCTCATACAAATTATTCTCGATTTCGATATGAATACTTTTTTGCAAGTTGTTCGTGCTTGGGCTTTTTGCGCTAACAAACGGACAAATAGACAAACAGACCAGAATTTTTAAAATCTCATTTTTGGGTTCGGAGTCGTTTATATACCGTAACCCACTTTTTTTTTAAATCTTCAATGTCTGTACATTGAAGATTTAAAAAAAAGTGGGTTTTTTAAGATTTTAACATAACATACCATCACGCCTGTATTCCCCGAAGGGTTAGGCAGAGGCGTACTAATGTACACCCACAGTTTGCCGGTATGTTTAGGTCCCATGTAATAGGGGGCGAGCCTATTGCCATTAACCGGGCACAAATTCCTAACTCCGAGCTGCTACTGGGAATTTCATAGAAAAACCCAATAACACTTTGCTCGACCTGGGAATCGAACCCAGGACCTCTAGCGGAGCAGTCGCGCTTAGGACCACTTGGCTAATGAGGCAGTTAAGATTTTATAATAATAGAGATTAGAACTGACCTGGGTCGTTACTGCCGAAGTAAGGAGGCGTGGAGCCGTAGGAGGTCCACTTGATGAACATCAGCAGCACCATGTAGAAGAACAGCAGCGTCAGGAACATGATCTGAGGGATGAACTCCACGTAGATGCTGATGCGACGTTTGAAGTAGCTGCAAATTACAAATTAGTTTAGGTACATTCTAGAAACTACATTGATAAATAGATCTGGTAAGTTAAGCTACGCTTGTTGCGGTCCGTCTGTGGATTAGAGATCATTCTGAACACATCGATACCTGTCCGTCATACTTACATATGGTTCCAGAGCGACATACAGACACCGAACAACATGTGGAACACTCCGATGATGATGGAGATCTTCATCTTGTACGCGTTCATGAAGATGATTTTGTTGGCCTCTGCAAGCTGTGTTACAAGGAAATACAAGTATTACTAATCTTGTAATTTTGGTATAATTTTAAGTTACGAATCTAGAACATTTTCTACCCAATCCGTGTTGTTGTTGATAATATAAATATGAACCAATAAAATCCATGGTTTATTTTGAATATAGCTTCTGTTATTCCAGAATATAATCTATCTCTGTGCCAAATTTCTGTTCTGGCGTGAAGAATCAACAAACATCCATACATCCTCACAAAATTTCACGTTTATAATACTTCCGCGAACATTAGACATCCAACTAATAATTACGATGAAAATAGAATGGAAATGAATGTGTAAAGATATAATTATAGTGTTATTATCAGAGGAGGATCAGAATGCGTAGAGTATATTTACCTAAAGTTCTAGTATTAGTAAGTGACAAAGAGTTGATTAATACCTCCTCTATTTTGTATTTTTCCTTTTTTATTTTATTTGTAACATGTTCTTTTGTACTGCTCAAGATGTGAAAACAAAATAAACACGTTTCTTTCTTTCTTTCTTCTTTCTCTAAAATCCTGGAATCATAAACATGACTAATAAATCCCGAGAATATTGCGCTTTGAATACATCTCAACTAAATAGTTCAAATGTGTTCAAAGCAATAAGTATTTTTCAATTTCCATGTTCCCGGGATTTAATCGTCATGTTTATGATTCCGGGATTTTAGAGGAGGTATAATCAACTCTATGTTACTTACTTCCCCGAACTTTACGTAAAAACACACATCAAAAAAATTGTGCGATCACTGAAAAATCTAAATATTTTTTGTTACGGTAGATTATATTATGATTTCTTCTTCTTTTAGTAGTTTTATTTTTTTATTTCAAACAGAGTAGGTATTTCTATTTAAAGAAAACACACAACAAAGATTTTTTCTTGATAAAGTACAATTTAAAAAATTATATCAGATAAGCTAGTGATTGCAAACTTTTTTTGATGTGTGTGTATACGCTACCTATTCCAATCTCTTTACTCTTAGCAGTTTGAAGATGTTTTCGGTCCTAATGAGACCCTCACCTGCCACACGGGGTCGATACCGAAGGGATAGGGAGTCTGTACGTAGTCCATAGAGTCGGGGTTCAATTGCAATAGCTTGTTGGACATCAGCGTGGACTCGTTGTAGTTGTTGCGCCATGCCGAGCCGAAGATGTTGAGACTCTTGGAGAAGATGTCGTTGTAGATCAGACCCGTGTACATGGAGAACAAGCCCATGAGCAGAATGATGTAGCGCCCGCCGAAGAATATGTTCCAAATCTGGTAAGAGAAAGGGAAACGTTAGTTGAGTAGGT
This sequence comes from Acronicta leporina, assembly GCA_947256265.1. Lineage (NCBI taxonomy): Eukaryota > Metazoa > Arthropoda > Insecta > Lepidoptera > Noctuidae > Acronicta > Acronicta leporina. The sequence continues at coordinate 15,233,658 of OX366520.1, read as the reverse complement.
AAACATAACATACCATCACGCCTGTATTCCCCGAAGGGTTAGGCAGAGGCGTGCTAATGTACACCCACAGTTCGCCGGTATGTTTAGGTCCCATGTAATAGGGGGCGAGCCTATTGCCATTAACCGGGCACAAATTCCTAACTCCGAGCTGCTACTGGGAATTTCATAGAAAATCCCAATAACACTGCTCGACCTGGGAATGGAACCCAGGACCTCTAGCGTAGCAGTCGCGCTCAGGACCACTTGGATAATGAGGCAGTTTAGTAGGCAGTAGGTAAATTATTTATTTATTTATTAGGTATTCCCCAATCAGGTGCGTAGTACTCGCAACCGGCGCGTATGTATGACAAGATGTATGAATGTGGCAGAAGCAAAAGAAGTATGCAAGAATCGTAGCAAGTGGCGGTCTATATGTTTCTGCCTACTGTGGGAGAAAGGCGTGAATGTATGTAATAAAATTGTACCCGACTTAAAACCTCTTGTGGTGTCTTCAAAATCTATGATAGACACTAGCTGTTACCCGCGACTTCGTCCGCGTGGTATTTAAAAAAAAAGTAGACTAAGTTACTCCTTGTTACATTAGCTATCTGCCAGTGAAAGTCCCGACATAATCGGTAAAGCCATTTCAGAGATTAGACGGAACAAACTGACAAAAATTGAAAAAAAAAAGTTTTGGTATAAGTATGTACCGTGTATCCATCCAAATGCACTTTTTTTTTATTAGTTTAGCCAACAATTGTTTACACTGATACATTAACAATATAATAGCAGGTAATTTACATAATATGCAAGTGCAACAATTACTTATAGACTGACACAGCATGCACAAATTAATACGGGCAAACGGGGAAAGAGATTTTATAAACGATAAATTAATTATCAGCAGAATACAATATGCCTACTTAAAATTAAATATGGAAAAAAATAAAATCGAAATCAAATTAAAACTAAAACAAATAAAATTAAAATTAAGACTATAATAATAAAATCAATACATATTCATTCCAATAATAAACAAAATTGAAATTAATTAATATTAACGGTTTTGCGAGTTAAAAATAACAATGGTTTTACGGAATTTACTTAAGAGCCATTTCACAAAATGTAAGCGCTAGAGTTTAGGTAAAAGACGGCAGCATTGTGTATGTGTGCGTAGCTACCAACACATACCCAATGCAAACAGCGTAGCGCGAGTGTCGAGACGGACTGTACAATCTTGAGCCATCGCGTTATAATTCTAATCCTTGGTTTATGAAAGAGATTTATCAAATGAATTATTTTATTTGTTCAGTCTATTAAAGTTTTGTAGACGAATGAAAAGAACACAACGTTGTATTATGTAAATTAAATAATAAAATATACTCATACATTAATATATACTTTACATAATACAACTTTGTGTTTTTTTCATTCGTCTACAAAACCTCGTAAATTGCAATTATTTACAATTAATTAAAAGGGACAACAGACAATATTATATTGATAATACTATTCAGTACCGTCAATAGATGTCTGTTGTCTCTTTTAACTAAGTACCGGGTTACGGTAACATAAACATAATACCTAAATTAATAAAAGTAAATATAATTTTCTTTTATTTTATTAATTTTATTAAACAAATATATACAGGTTACTGTCCTAAAAAATAAAAGATATAATTAATATAGTATCTACCTACTACTTATAAACTTCTTGTTACAAAACATATTCTAAGAATGATGTAATAATAAGTAAGTACTAAAAGAATTTACGATCGAGTCCGATAGTTCCATTGATTCTTGAAGGTCAGCGTCTAATGCAAAGGGATCATTTTCCTATAAAATAAAAGAAATTATTATTATAATACCTACTACTGAATAAACTTATTTTTTAAGTTCTACTATATTTTTGTTATATAATAAAACTTACCATTTGGCTGAAAAACGCATATTAGCAAACTTTGACCATGAAAAGTATTTTTTTGCAATTGTCAGATCGATGGGGACTTTTCACATTTCATTTATAATCGTGTTCCGAACATACGTACAAAATTCAGCTCTATGCGAATTTTAGTAACCTTACCACTATTTTCTGGGCTAACTTGACCGGACTATTAGATACATATAAATAATATGTAACTACTATGTCACCGATTACTGTGTTTATGAATCAAACAAAAATAAATATTTAGTACCTCGCTTCTGTTGCTTTCTATAAGGCTGTTCTATAAGGCTGCAAAATGTTTATTTTTCCTTTTTTTTGATACAATGGTAAACGGAACCCTTACGCCCCATTGCTAAAACGAATAAAACATAAATATATAAAATAACATAACATACCATCACGCCTGTATTCCCCGAAGGCAGAGGCGTACTCATGTACACCCACAGTTCGCCGGTATGTTTAGGTACCATGTAATAGGGGGCGAGCCTATTGCCATTAACCCGGCACAAATTCCAAACTCCGAGCTGCTATTGGGAATTTCATAGAAAAACCCAATAACACTTTGCTCGACCTGGGAATCGAACCCAGGACCTCTAGCGTAGCAGTCACGCACAGGACCACTTGGCTAATGAGGCAGTTACATATAAAATAGCTATTATAGTTATTGTATAAACTACTAAAATAATACTTTACTACATGTTGATAAAAAAAACTTACCTAATAATAAAAAAATACGAAGTGTATCAAAACTTTGCAGTCGTAGTATAATCATGCGTTCACGATACGTAAGCTCATAAATCGGGACGCGGAAAAAAATGACACAGGTCCTTCCTCGACGGGCTCTCGAGCCGTACTAAACGGTGCCTACTTGTGCATCGTAATTTATCTAATATTAGAGTGATTTTAATAACGTTATAACTTCTAATTAAATAAAGGGATTTTAATGAAACTTTGGAATTAGATTTGTTAAAAGACATAGTTCATTTTGTCATATTTTTTTAAATGTAATAACGCTTTATTCTATCCAAAAAATCGGGATAAAATAACAATAATAACGTAAAAATTGGCTTAGCACTTTATTTTTTTTTCTAATTAATGTTCTAAATTTTCGAAATTCTATGACTATATGTGACGACAAGATTATATCGGCTAATGCTTTGTGTATTTTTTCTGTCTTATTTATTAGTATTAATGATAGATATTGGAGTCCGAAATATACTCTGCGATGATTTTTCAGTAAACTAGTTGTGGGAGATTAATTACCACAAAATAAACAAACTAGTTTTTCTAAATCTGTTTCTATATGTGTCAATACGAAAGGTTGGTTTAGTTGAATAAATTTCAACAATCAAGCAAAGTATTTCCTAACATGGTAAACTAAGCGACTGAAATGTTAGATATTCTCGCGAAAATGTAAAATGGCTCTTAAACTATCATAGTGTACATCCAATAAGTCACTGAAACTATTCAGAACTTAGTAAAAAGCGGTTATTTTAATATTACAAACAGACACTCCAATTTTATTTATTTGTATTAATAACATACCATCACGCCTGTATTCCACGATCGGTTTAGCAGAAGTGTACCCACCATTCGTGTTTAGTTAAGTCCCATATAAGGTCCCATTGGCCGAGCCATAACCAGGCTCAAAACTAAACTCCGAGGTGCACACAGAATTTCATAGAAAAACCCAATAAAACTGCTCGACCTGGGAATCGAACCCTGGACCTCTAGCATAGCAGTCGCGTTTAGAACCACTAGACTAAAGAGGCAGTTAAATGGTCAAAGATAGAAACAATTAGGAAGTATATTCTATTATCCTATCTGAAATCCTTACCTATCTGAAAACCAGCGCTGCGACATTTTAGTTTTTAAATTTTGTAGCTGTACAAGTTGTTTAAAGTCAAAATTCAGGTTAAGTATTTTTTATTCAAATATAAACTATTAATAGAAGTGCCTTTGAAATGTTGAAATTGGTTTGTAACAATTTATTAGTTTTTAGTTCCATTTTTGTAACTAGATGGCGTTGTACCGTCCACCTGAATCGCGATATGGTTTCGTTCACAAATTTCAATAGGTCAACTTAATATTTTTTTGTACTTTGCTTGTGATCTGTCCGAATTAAAGTTTACGTTATATACTTATAGAGGGCGTTTTATTAGTGAGACCCTATTAGTATTGTACATGGTCCTTATCGAGTCGGATAAAGGATAGTGAGTGAGTAGCAGCCGACAGTGTTTTTGTGAAATTTGGCGTAGAAACCAGGGTGGATCGCCCTGAAGCGCCGCATACCCAAGCTGGTGTGCACAGTGAAGTGAACAAGTGAGCGGTGTGCTGCACCTGAGGAGTGGCGAGTTCCAGCACCAGCAGGAAGTGGCGCAGGGTGGATTGGCACCACCAGCAGAGAGGTGGCGCAGGGCGGAACTGCTAAGTTCGCCAGTGCGACAGCGGAATTGGTCAACACTGGGCAACGACGCATTCTTCAGCGGAGTAAGAACGGTGCCAGTGCTAGTGAAGTGCGTGCGGTTTGTTGGCAAAGGCAAAAATCGTGAGTACATTTGTTTTATTGGCGTCAGGTTTTCTCAAGATAGAAGAAATTCATCTTTAAATCTAATTGAACTTTAGCATGGTTTCTTCATTTTACATAATTAGTGTATGTCATTATTTATTTGTGATTTGACAATTTGGTAAATAGTGAATTTATTTCAGTCGTATTAGCATTTAAATAAACAAGTTTTATTTCATTGCTTATTTTATCAAAGCTAATAGTAATTTATACAAAAAACAGTAAAGATTAATATTTTCAAAATTTTGTGAACGTGGTGATCATTTTCCTTGGTTGTTTTTATTAATAGAAATTTTTAAATTAAATAACATTAGTAACTTATTGCATCGTAAATAAATATATTATTATCTATAAAAATGGAGCCTTTGTATAAATTGCAAAATAACAAAAAACTACTAATTGAAAAGGCTCAGATTAACTTTAAAAAGGCGTCCAAAGACAGAATTACTAAAACATACATTGAGACTAGGTTAGAATCTCTGGAAGCATTGTGGAAGGAATTCTCATCAACTCATAGCCTTATAATACAAAATGCTACTGATGCTCACATAAAATCTGATAATTATTTTCTGGATGATGTTTATGATGTCACTGAAGAAGTTTACATTTTTCATAAAGCTCAGTTAAAGGAAGTATTAAGTAAATTTAGCAATTATAACTCAGAACAGAAACCAAGGACAAATGTCGACCACACAATGTCAAATAGTGTAAAATTACCAAAAATAAGCATTCCAAAGTTTTCTGGCAACTATACGGAGTGGACAACATTCAAAGACTTATTTACCTCTTTGATACATAATAATGATAGTTTAGAGGATGTGCAGAAGATGCATTATTTAAAAGGTTTGTTGTCGGGAGAAGCAGATCAACTTGTCAGGCATATTGCTGTTACCTCTGATAATTATAAAGAATGTTGGTCGATGCTACACAGCAGATATAATAATAAGAGATTTTTATCAAACTGTTTATTAAAGCGCTTATTGAGTCAGGTTAATGTAACAGAATGCTCAAGCAGCCTAAAGGCTTTGCTGGATACCACAATGGAATGTCTTAATGGTCTCAAAAATCTCGGAATTGATGTTAGCACGTGGGACATTATAATAATTTATATCATTAGTTCCAAACTTGATTCTGAATCCCGAAAACAATGGGAGACTAAAATTAGTTCCAAAGACGAATTACCCGTGCTTTCAGAATTCAAAGATTTCTTGGAAGCCAGATTTCGTGCACTCGAGTTTTTAGACACTAAGTCAAGTAAACCTAAACCTAATGTCAGCTTAGTTAATAAACCAAAAATTCACCATGTTATCAGTACTGACAATAAAGTCGATCAAACCATTACTTGTCCATTCTGTAAAGAAAGCCACAAAATTTATAATTGTAAGAAGTTTGCCCAAGAGAGTTACGAATCTCGTCACAACTTTGTACAAACCAGGCGCCTATGTTTTAATTGTTTAAACGCTAGTCACTCCATTAAGTATTGTCGACATAATGCATCGTGTCGTATATGTAACCGGAGACATCACTCACTATTACATCCCAATTCGGTCTCAAACGCAGCCATCGTTAATGAAAGTTCTGATACAGCGGCTGAAGTTAAATCAGCCGTGTCTAGCATTAAGGCATCGTTATCAGCAGGCGAACCATCAACTTCAAATATAGTTTCACATTTCTCTACGGGGTCAGTACCTACTCAAGTTTTGTTGGCTACTGCTATTGTCGAAGCACAGACAAGCAGTGGCTCTACACAACTGCTGAGAGTGCTATTGGATCAGGGATCTCAGGCATCATTCATAGCAGAATCAGCAGTGCAGCTACTTGGACTAAAGAAGAAACCGATCAAGTCGGTGATATCTGGAATAGGCGGTGAGAAGAGTGCGTTTGCCTCTAGGTTTACAGTCACGGTGACTATTCACTCACGCGCTGATCCAAGTTATTGTGTCCAGGTGCATGCTTTTGTATTAGGTACCATTACTTCGCTTTTACCCTCAGAAAAATTAGAGAAGTTCAATTGGCCCGAGCTAAATGCAATATCTTTAGCTGATCCAGAATTTCACACGCCAAGCAAGATAGACATCTTACTTGGTGCTGAAATATATGGCCAAGTTCTTAGAGATGGTTTAATTCAAGGTCCACCAAACCTACCGGTAGCTCAGAATACTGCCCTTGGTTGGATCCTTTCCGGACAGATCCCGTCAAGCCGTGACTCTATTCATTGTCATCATGTAATTCACAGCAGCTCAGATCAGGCTGATGACAACGCACTTTTGCGACAGTTCTGGGAAATAGAGTCTACTATCCCTGATAAGAAGATCCTTTCTGATGAGGAAAAACGATGCGAAGATATTTATGATCAAACTACTTACCGTGATGAAGAAGGTCGGTATGTCGTTCATCTTCCTTTTCGCGATCAAGATCCGCAGTGTCAATATGGAAGTTCTAGAGACCTCGCTATGAAAAGATTTCATTTTCTTGAAAATAAATTCAAGAAGAATGCAAGTGTCAAAGCTCGGTATTCCGAAGCGTTTAAAGAATACATCGACCTTGGTCACATGGAGCCTGTCCACGATGATGAGCGTAATAAGTGTACAGCTGTTTATCTGCCGCATCACGCCGTGGTTCGCGAAGACAAGACCACAACCAAGGTTCGCATAGTATTCGACGCTTCAATGAAGGGGTTAAATGGAGTGTCTCTAAACGACGACCTCATGATTGGTCCCATGTTGCAGCCGCCGTTACGTCACATCATTATGAGGTGGAGAATGCACCCCATAAGTCTCTGTGCTGACATTATAAAGATGTACAGACAGGTGAAGGTTCCTCCTGAACATGCAGAGTTTCAGCGAGTGTTGTGGCGCGACGATCCAGAATCTGTAATAAAAGAATATAAGTTAGTAAGAGTTACCTTTGGTACAGCAGCAGCTCCTTACCTTGCGGTGAAGTCCTTGCAGCAGGTGGCACTCGATGAAGCCGGAAGATATCCTGAAGTATCTGAAATCATAAAAAAGGAGTTTTATGTAGATGATTTAATGACAGGGTGTCAGACAGTTGAAGAAGGATTAGATATACATAAAAAATTAACAGATATACTTACCAAGGGTCAATTTCAATTACAGAAATGGGTTAGCAGTTGCGATGAGTTAAACCAAAGAATTCAAGAAAACACTAAAACAAAATTGAAACAGAAGGAAGAAAGGAAAGAGGAACAGGGAAAGGATATTAAGTTAGATTCAGTTATGAAAATTTTAGGAATTTCGTGGGATCGCGAGAGTGATGAATTTAAGTATTCAGTGCAGCTTCCACCACAGCAGAGTCCGATTACCAAGAGAAAGGTAATCTCCGACATCTCCCGTCTGTTCGATCCGCTTGGCTGGGTAGCACCTTGCATTGTTACCTCCAAAATCTTCATTCAGAAACTATGGCTTGCTGGTCTGGAATGGGATGAAGAATTAACTCCGGAACTTCTAACAGAATGGGAAACTTACCGTACAAGTCTTGTAGAGACGAACAAATTCAGCATCCCCCGATGGGTCAACACAAGAACCGACGATCTATTAGTAGAATTACATGGGTTTTGCGACGCGTCGATCGCCGCTTATGCAGCAACAGTGTACGTGAGAGTCATAGATTCCCACAAAAATATTCATGTGAGTTTAGTCACCTCTCGAACTAAAGTGGCGCCGGTGAAGCAGCAGTCAATTCCGCGTTTAGAGCTGATGGGAGCAGTCTTACTTTCTGAACTCATTACTGAAGTTGCCAAAGTAATGAAAATCTCACTCCCACAAATACACGCTTGGACCGACTCGACGGTGGTTTTGGCATGGCTCAGTAAGCATCCTAGTTATTGGACAACTTTCGTGGGGAACAGAGTGTCTACTATTCTCTCTCACTTCGATAATTCACATTGGGCGCATGTCCAATCAGCACATAACCCTGCAGACCTTGCATCCAGAGGCTTAACACCACAAGAACTTGCATGCAACTCATTGTGGAGTCAAGGACCGTCATGGCTTCATAATGAATTAATAGAATACACAAGACCAAAATCAATTACCACCAACACGGAGCAAAGATCAATCAAGGTTCACGTAGTGACTGAACCTGCTCAAGAAGATATTTTCTGGACAAAGTATTCTACATTACAAAGATTAGTTCGAGTTGTAGCGTACTGCAGAAGAGTTTTGCGTTGGAAGAAACACGCACAGGATGAGAAGAGATATGAAAATTATTTAACCAATGAAGAAATACAAGAGGCAACAAAAGTATGTATAAGACATGCCCAGAAACAAGAGTTTTTTGAAGAAATAAAAGATATAAGAAAGACAGGAAGCGTAAAGGCGAGAAGCAAACTAAGATGTCTCTGTCCAGTGATCGATGATGAAGGCATTCTCCGGGTCAGTGGACGCATTCAAAACGCTAGTTTAGAAGAAGCTGTCAAACATCCGATCATTTTACCACCCAATAGTCACTTCACCAATCTAGTGATTGATGAAGCCCATAAGAGGACGTTACATGGAGGGCCAACACTAATGTTGGGCCATTTACGTACAAAGTATTGGATCCTGTCCGCAAAAACTAGGATTAAGGCTCACGTACACAAGTGTGTCAAGTGCAGGCGGTACTCAGCGTCTACTCAATCCCCATTTATGGGTCAGTTACCACCTAGTCGGGTCACCCCAGCAAGATCATTTCTACGTAGTGGCGTGGATTTTGCTGGTCCCATCAATATCCGAACGTCAAAAGGTCGAGGCCACCATTCATACAAGGGTTACATTTGTGTCTTTGTATGTATGGTGACCAAGGCTATTCATTTAGAAGCCATCAGTGATTTAACCTCACAAGGTTTTATCGCTGGGTTTAAAAGATTTGTGGCTCGGCGAGGTTTTGTCAGCGATATTTGGAGCGACAATGGAACCAATTTTGTTGGCGCTTCCAAAGAGCTTCAGCACTTAGTCGCTGCGGAAAAGTCTTCCGTGGCTGTAGAGATCAGAGAGTGGTTAGGTAACAACAGCACTACTTGGCATTTCATTCCGCCTCATTCCCCGAATTTCGGTGGTTTGTGGGAGGCTGGGGTGAAATCGACCAAGTTCCACCTAAAACGCGTTGTGGATAATTCCACACTCACATACGAAGAAATATCCACACTTTTGTGCCAGGTAGAAGCGTGCCTCAATTCCAGACCGTTATCAATGTTGCCTGACAATCCAACGGATCCCACCCCTTTAACACCGGGTCATTTCCTGATCGGTGAGCCTCTGATGGCAGTGCCTGAGCGAAATTATGAGGGTTCTAACATCAGCAACCTGAGACGTTGGCAGGTTACTCAACGCATGTTGCAGGACTTTTGGAGGCGATGGTCTAGTGAGTACTTAAGTAATTTGTTACAGCGTTATAAATGGACAAAACACATCACAGAGCCAAATATCGGAGATGTGGTGTTAGTTAAAGAAGACAACATGCCTCCAGCCCGTTGGCTTTTGGGCAAAGTTGTAGAGAAGCACCCTGGTTTAGACAAGGTTACGCGAGTAGTCTCTCTCAAGTGTAACGGTTCGTTAATTAAACGACCTACTTCAAAACTGTGCATATTGCCAGTTGCAGATTAATTTAAATCTTGTGTAGTAATTATTAAGTTTTATTTTGCTCCTTTTAATCTAGATAAGTTTATACAGTCCACTTAGTTATAAGTTGTGAGCATTATTGCAAAATTGGTCATCATGCATGACAATTTCAAGTTGTATTTAAGTTTTTCATACATGTATTTTAGCACCAGTAACTTTAAGTTTATTATTCTAGTTTGTGCCCCTGACCTCATGGTGGGCGGGTTTATGTAATGAAGGACATAATATCATTTTGTCCTTGGTGGGCGGTATGTACAAGTTGTTTAAAGTCAAAATTCAGGTTAAGTATTTTTTATTCAAATATAAACTATTAATAGAAGTGCCTTTGAAATGTTGAAATTGGTTTGTAACAATTTATTAGTTTTTAGTTCCATTTTTGTAACTAGATGGCGTTGTACCGTCCACCTGAATCGCGATATGGTTTCGTTCACAAATTTCAATAGGTCAACTTAATATTTTTTTGTACTTTGCTTGTGATCTGTCCGAATTAAAGTTTACGTTATATACTTATAGAGGGCGTTTTATTAGTGAGACCCTATTAGTATTATACAGTAGCAATATGCTGAGATAGGGGCCTTTTTTGGGTACGTGCAGGTTTTATTTTATTTTTTGTGTAAATAGGTACCTACCTATGTTTTAAATGTATTAATTTCCTGTGCGAATAAAAAAAATTAACATTCGAAATCGGTTCGATTAGTTTGCTAACCTCACTGTCAATTTTCTTAGCTTGCAGAGGTTTCTCCTTGTAGCACATCCAGAATCCGAACACAGCCATGAGCGCGCCGTGGCCGAGATCTCCAAACATCACCGCGAATAAGAACGGGAAAGTTATTATGGTGTATGGAGCTGTAGACACAAACAAATAGTCAAGATTTAGTTACATTAGTCTTGTAAGGCGACCCCAACAGTGTTTTTAGATCCTATTTATAAACATGATCCTTCCGAGCCTTTTTCCAAATATGTTGGGGGTCGCCTTCCAATCTAACCAGATGCGGCTGAATATTAGTATTTTACAAGAAGCGACTGCCATCAGACCTCCGCAACCCAATTTCTGGGCAATACCGATATTCGGAGGATAGACTGATTGTCAGGCGTTTTTGAGCTAGTAACTACCACTAACAATTTGTTTTTATTCTTGATAAGCTTATGCTTGATCCCTAATTTGCCTGATGTTAAGCGACAATGTGACCTAAGAAGCAGCGCGCTTGCCTAAAAGATCCAATTCACTCGTGATTTAAAAGACACACAGATTATATCTATCGGGGAAGACCCACTCGGGAAGCGTATTCTACATTTCGGCAGTATGCAATTGTCATAGATGTTTGCTCAACAATCACGACGGCTTAACGTGATCTTCGAGGCACAGTATTAAGAATTGTGACCCATCCATAGACTGACCTCGGCAAGCGCAGCTTTACCTTGGAGTTCTGTTCATTCGTTCGGTCAGCACAGCACAAAATCATGATGTTTTTTTTGTTAATCTTACCCGGGTTGACCTCCCTGTAGGTGGCGACACCGTACGCGTAGATGAGGTTCTGGAAGGCGGACGTGAACTTGTTGGTGCGGTTGTACGTGGGCGGGTCCTCCAGCGTCTCCATGCGGTTCAGGATCGGCGGCACCGAGCTACCGCTGCGCTCCTGTGACACAAACATCGCAAAATCAGTTACACGTTTCATAAGGACAGTTGATCAGTCATCGTCATGATATCAGCCAGTAAGGTGTTTTCCAAATTTTTGAAAACTGCTTATATTTAAAGATTGGGACGAACGATTTAAAACAGAAAAATCAAAATATATAAATTAATGTCTTCTTTTCTCCATTAAACCAATTAGTCAAATTTATTTTTAATGGTTATGATTTACCGCCAAAATGCTCGGTTATGATGACGTCAACTGTGTGACGACATCTTTGTGATTGATTTTGGTATTACGTTTGTATTAGAAATTCAGCGGGCTCTAACTATCTCCTTATACAACTATTACTTAAATTAATTACTTACACACTATACGCTTATTTTGTGCCAGTGTATGTTGAAACATTACCTACAATTCTATTATTATGTGTGAAATGTAATGATATCTATTTCTGTAAGAAGATCTTTAGAGACACTTTTACAAGTCAATGTTTTGGTTTTTTTATAGCTCGATGGCTTTCGGCATTTCCTAATTGAGGACCTCTGAGAAGAAAATCGGAAACAAACTCAAAGAATCATGGTCTCTTTTGAAGTCCAGACATAGAATAATGAAAATAATAATGTGAGTGGGACAATGCAGGGCAATGTCTGAAATGGCCTTTTGAGGAAAGAACCATAGCAGCTTTGAGTAGACCAGTCGTAACTGACGGCAAGCATGTATCAGTCATCGTGTAGCTCAACCATAATTAAGGGAGCTCAACGACCCGTCGCACGACAATACCAGATCAGCAGGACATTCGTGTAGGTCGTATGAAATTCCCAAAGCCAGACTATAAAAACTTGTATAATATTATCATGTATAGCCTACATGGTACTCACATTTACAAAAAAAAATACTAGAATAGATTTAGTGTTTTACCTATGTTACCTATATTATTTTCGAATAAATAAAACTATTATATAATATACAAATTACTCACCGTCCCCCTCCTAAGAGCGAGCTGTATGGTTTCCAGGTCGAGTGCTGGCACCCAGCACTCGGCGATGAGACACTTCTGCGTGACATCCAGGTTGAACAGGTTCAGCGTGTGGTAGATGGCCTTAATCTTGCGGACCTTCACAAACCAGTTCTTGATGTTTTTGGCGGCTGCCACGAGGACACGGTGACGGTGGTCCTGGGTTTGGCCCAACACCTGGGGAGAGAATGGTTGGGGTTATTCCAAGGTGTAGTAGAACTATTACTTATTGACTAGAGGCAGTATATCTATGCATCTGTTCCGATTATCATATTCGCTCTTTTTAATGCAGACACGTCGCATAGTATAAATAAATAATAAATATAATAATAAATATTCTGGGTCATTTTTTACACAGCACCATCTAGTCCCAAACTAAGCAGAGCTTGTAGTATGGGTCCTAGATAATGGATATAATACTTATATATGTTCACACCCAGACGAACACAAACACTCATATTCATCACATAAATGTTTGTGTTCTGTGGGAATCGAACCCACAACCTCATGGTCAGCAGTCCGGTACTGGAACCACTAAACCACAGAGGTCGTATCATTGTAAACTTTCTTTTTATACATACATAACTTTACCCTGAATCCCGAAAACTGTATAATAGATGAGAAGGTGTGTTGTTTCAACAACTGTCTGTTTTTAATTTGTAAGTTTAAGTTCTTCCAATATACAAGTTGATCTATATTAATACTGTAAAGAGAAAATATTTATATATTTTTTTGTAATGAATAAACTCAAAAACTAATGGACCGATTCAAAACATCCTTTCACTAATAGAATGCTACATAATTGAGATAAACATAACGTTACATTAGGTCGCCAGTGAAACCGCAGGATACAGCTAGTTTCAAATAAGCTTGTAAAATCATTTATGGACCGCTATTAGCAAACCACAATATTAATATAATACCAGCTAAACTGTCAATGACTTAACAAAATAAATTAATGATTATAATATTGTTTGATGAGCCATACAGATTTACATAATATTAATTGTGTAATTATTTATGTACTGGAGTATCAACTATGTCTGTGTTAAAGCCTACTGATAAGATTATTTTCTGATTTAGAATCTAGTATTATTTAGGTTGACTGCCTTGTTAGTTTAGTGGTCCCAAGTGCGACTGCTTCGCTAGAGGTCCTGGGTTCGATTCCTAGGTCGAGCAAAGTGGAATTGGGTTTTCCTATGAAATTCTCAGTAGCAGCTCGGAGTTTGGAATTTGTGCCCGGTTAATGGCAATAGGTTCGCCCGCTATTACATGGGACCTAAACACACCGGCGAACTGTGGGTGTACCTTAGTACACCTCTGCCTAACCCTTCGGGGAATACAGGCGTGATGGTATGTTGTTTTTATAGGTAAGTTTCGACACGTTTAGCATAGCAGCTGAGCGATCGGTTACTGCGACGCATGTTGTGGTTTCGATCCCCACACGATGCTGCGAATCCAACTATTCCCCTTAATCTTTACACCACCCTTTCAAAAACGGTGTGAAAAGATTTAACAGTGTCGGCAACGCGCGAGTTCTACCCCTGGTGTTTCAAGCGTCCAAAGACTACGGTAACCGCTTACCATCAGGCGGGCCATATGCTTTTTTTTATGGGATAGGGGGGCAAACGAGCAAACGTATCACCTGATGGTAAGTGATAACCGCCGCCCAAGGACACCCGCAACACCAGAGGAGTCGCAAGTGCGCTGCCCGCCTTTAAAAGGGTTTGGGCCTCCGGTAACCTCAACTCACTCGGCGAAACACAACGCAAGCGTTGTTTCACGCCGGTTTTCTGTGAGGCCGTGGTATCACTCCGGTCGAGCCGGCCCATTCGTGCCGAAGCATGGCTCTCCCACGTGAAATCCTCTTTGCCTCGTTTATGCGTGTTAAAAAACTAGACTTTTTTTCACTAAAATTCATACAATTAATATTTTAATTACAGTGTCATACGAATACCGCCTTAGTATACTCTGTTCTAAGATCTACTAAATTAAATGTACTCCAGCCAAACAATTAAATGTGTTGAAATCGGTCTAATCCGGTTTGGTTCCATCGCGACCTTAAAATATTCCATGATGATAACATCAATAGAGGCCATTGACTCACAATGTGATATTAAACAGAATATAAATGTTAGAATATGTTTTAACAATAGAGGACGTCTCAAATATTATGGGACAAAATATAATGAGCACCGAATTTAGTAAATTGATCACCAAAATACTTACCAAATAGGATAAATTGTCACCATAATGGCTAAATGGTCACCAAAATGGTTAATGGTCACCAAAATGGCTAAATGGTCACCAAATATTAGGTTTAGGTTAGGTTAGATTTATTTTGTTGATCATTTACTATTTTTGCCATTATAAAGTGTTTTTTTACCGTTACTTTTTACCGTTATCTGGTGGAACGTTAAACATAAGCCTTATATTATATTGGAAAACGTTTGGCGTAGCGGCTGAGCGACCAGCTTCTGCGACACGTGTTGTGGGTTCGATCCCCACATGAAGCAAATATCGGGGTCTAGGTCTGTGTATGTGAGAATTTGTGTTTTTAAAAGCAAAGCAAAAATCCTTTTCCAACGTTACTTAAATTAAAAAAGAAATGCCGAAGACCAGACGTTGTCTAAATCCCAATAACCAGAAACTTTCCGATTTGTATCAGTAATTTATGACGGACACATCAACGTTCAAACCTTTATCTAATGCGGCTGTTCGTGAATAACATTGACCGTTGATAATGGCTGTATTATAATGATGAAGGCTAGACTGAATCATGTTTTACATAATAATATACTTTACTCCATATAAGATGGATAATAATGATTATAGGTGCCTATATAGTATAATGATATCTATGTATTTGTCGGGCCAAGGGGGCGGCACTCGTAACGTGTTAGATAGAATGACGAGGCGTAGCCGGAAAAAGGAGATGCGGTTCTCAAATACTATCTTTTCAGGTAGATAATTTAAGTTATTTAAGTTTTAGATAGTAACATTCCAAATAATCGAATCGAATATATTAACTCGACTACGAAAAAACTAAGGGTAATAGTGTATGGTATCGTCGTTTATGAGCCACGACAGGATAAATTCCGAGACGGTCGCAACTCGAATTACAGGGCTCAAGTCTACTATTAAGCCTAGTTTACACGAGGCCAGTCAGTCCCACTGGCAGTCAGCGCTGGCTTGGTATTTGCCTTGTGTAAACAGTCTTTCAAGCCAAGCTAGCGCTGGCTGCCAACGCTGGCGAGAATAGACCGCCGGTCTACTTTCAAGCCAGTGACTGGCGTCAGCATTACTGGCTTCGTATAAACTCTGCTTTATGTATATTGTGTGAATATTGTCATTCAATGATTTCAGAATTATTAATTTTTGATAGTTTTTCTATTAATTGTTGTCAATTCTTATATCATTTAGAACCATTGGATGAAAAATAGTAAACGTGATGGGCTCCTGGTAATTTTGTTGGTGACTGACGATTAGTTTTAAATTTACAACAAAAAATCGTTTCCATTTTTTTTCTAAAGAAAGTTATGGATGATATGGATACCATCACGCCTGTATTTCCCGAAGGGTTAAGCGTACTTATGTATAATGACAGTTCAATGACAGTTGGAGCGAGCATTCCAAACTCCGAGCTACAGAAAATGCCCAATAATACTTCGCTGGACCTGGGAATCGAAACCAAGACCTCACAAGCATTGCAGTCACGCTCAAGACCACTAGGCTAATGAGGCCATTATTGATATACATACAAATAATACATTATTAGATAATGATAAATAATAATGACCCTGGATTTAAAGCAGGGAGGGAGGCCTTTGCTATTTTCTAACACTTCTTATGGTAGAAAATATAAATTAGAGAATTTAAGAAAATATGCAATTTCAAAATTGCAATTTGCCTTCTACATGAAGGTCGTGACCTAAGCGTGTGTGCATACGTCTGGACGTATGCACACACGCTTAGGTCACGACCTTCACTGTTACACTTACTTACTTACTTACTTCACTGTTACGTACGTTACTGGTAACGTACGTAACATAGTAGTCTCGTATCGAATAATAAGTCATTTACGATAATGTCAGTGTTGCCAACACATACACAATGGCGCGCGCTGGACATAATGTTGCCGTTGTATCTATTAATTGCATGCAAATTGTTGCCACAATCTGGGGCAAGCTGGTGATTATGTGTCACGAGTATTTTATTTAGGTACTGCGGCATATAAGATAATAGTTCCATGTTATATGCAACTTCACTTAAATTGTATCATAAATCCAATCCTATGTCATAAACTGTAATTAATTTCAAGAGTCCAAATCTTCTAGAATTAAGGTAAATCCTTCAAATCGGAGGGGGGCGGTCCCCACAAAGTCCTACTAGGTCCAGCCAGGACAGGTTCACACACATACACAAAGTATTTTTATTAAGCATACAACTTATTAGTGCATTGGATGGGTAAGTAATTAATTAAACTGATTTGTAACTAAGGACGAAAAACTTAGGATAGTTTTAAGTATTGTTCTCAAGTAAGTGACATATTGTTTTATTGAGAACTAGCTTCCGCCCGGGAATCCCCTTCCGGGAAGCTAGTTACTTAGTCTTAGCGAGATGATATATAGCCTATAATTATGGTAACCCGACCTGTTAATAATATTCATGCAAAATTTTAAGTAAATCCATGCAGTACTTTTTGAGTTTAGTCCGGACATACATACAGACAAAAATTCTAAAAACTATATTTTTGGCTTCGATATCGATTGTAGATTACGCCCCAAGTATTCTTTTAAAATATTCAATGTACAGTTTTGACTTTCTTACGATTTTATTATAAGTATATAGATGTATAGATCTAAAACCTAACTTATCAATGGTTATATAGGCCTTGCGCCTGGGCGGTGTAGATCAAGAACAAGTATCTATAGTGCTCACAAATAAGTTTTTGGAGAAGTTTTCTCACTACCTAGAAAAAATGCTTTGCTGCTAAAATCGGACATTGTTTTCAGTAATATTTTTATAACTTGATCGGGATGTCAGCAGGAAACAATTCGCGTCCCACTCATCTCATCGTTCCGTTACTAACACCATTATCTCGGTCGTTACTCGTCATTACTACAATTACAGTGCAATCTTTGCAACTATTACCACGTATAAATAACTCCATCAACGCGACCCACGCGTTGGATTTTACAGAAAATTGGTTGAAAAACATAGGTTTTCCTATATATATATATTTAATCCTTGGCGAGATTTCATGTGAATTTTATATTACAAATAGGGATAAAAAGATTTGCAAATATTTTAATAGTTTCACGCTATGATTACTACTTAAATCTTTATCGGCACGTTTGGCGTAGCGGCTGAGCGATCGGTTTCAGCGCCACGTGCTGTGGTTCGATCCTCACACGGAGCAAATATTTGTATGATCTACAGGTAGTTGTTCCGGGTCTGGGCGTTTGTGTATGTGAGAATTTGTGTTTGTAAACGCACCCACGACACAGTAGATAATCCTAGTGTTCCATTTAAAAAAAAAAGTTACAGAAGAGCTTCCATCATCATCCACCATTCCAGTCTTTTCCTAACTCGGTTTCCAGTCTTACGGTGGCTGGACATCAGTATTTTACATGCAGCAATTATGGACGAACAAGGCTTTTCGAAGAAGACCTTACTATGACAATTGTGTTCATAACACATAGTTATATAAATAGCCATGCTTAATAACTACTTCTTACCGTATTTAAGTCCTCAATCCTGGTCATGACACCCATGGCCATCTCCCGCCTGTCAGCGGGCGCCTCGGGGCACGGGTAGAGGGTCGCGCGGAATCCTTCGCATATCTTCTTGACGCGGGTCTTCAGCTGGTCTCCTTGGAAGAAGATGATGAACACCGACTTGTACACCTGGTCCGACTGGAAGAAAGAAGGATTTTTGAAGGTTATGAGGTAAGGCAATGGTCCTTCGACATAAAGACTCTTGAGTATACTCATAATAAGAACACAGTGCATATAGCTGTCTTGCTGAATGACGTTCAAAAAGTACTACCTAGTAGTCTATCTTGAATAAATGATTTTAACTTTATCGTTAATTGTTTTTTTTTAATAGGGGGCAAACAAGCAGACGTATCGCCTGATGGTAAGCGATCAACACCGCCCTGGGACACTCGCAACCTCAGAGGAGTCACAAGTGTGTTGCCAGCCTTTTATTTTTGTTAAGTCCCCTGTTTCACAGGGCCTTATGGCTGTAAGTATTAAAAAAAGTAGTTGTAATGTCTCATCCTATAAATTTTCCGACTACTAATTCATGTATTTTTTCCTGCACTTGAAATACAGGAAAAAATACATTAAATACATACAGACGAGACATTCAACTACTTTTTATTTGTCCAAACAATCAATGCAAATACAAAATGTCGTAAGCAACATCAAAGTTTATTCTCATTAAGACTTATTTTACCCGTGACAAACAAATTGTTTAAGTGCCTCATTAATAAAACAGACTTCTTACAGCTATCGATAAGCGATCGCTTCGTTCCATTGTTAATCAATTTATTTTTTTATCTCTACGGTAGGCAAGATCGGATGAGTATTGATCTAACAAACGAAGAGGTTGTTTAATTAAAGGTATTAAGATCACTAGGTCTCACAAATAACCGCTAGATCAAGAATATTTTTAAAGGCATTTCCGTATTTTTATGATTCGGTATTCCAGTAATAAGACAGAAATAGACGCAATTTACAGTGTCCCTCATGTTCTGAGAATGGCGTCAAATTGAGAATTTTACTGTATTCCGTGTTTCGTGTGATTTGAGACTTCTGACAGCCTATACCCAAAACGGAGATTCAACCAAATCTTTGAAAGTCCATAATTATGTGGATTTACTTTTTGTAATAGATTTTTGAAGACACTTTTGCATGTAATTTTTTTTTACTATTTCTACAAAGAGTACCCGAAACTCAGAGGATCATGAACTCGTCCAGACATAGTAGTAGAACCCACAATATTGTGAATAACAATGGAAGGTAATGTCTGAAATGGTCTTTTGAAAAAAAACCATAGCAGATTTATGTAAAGGAACCAGTCCCAGCTGATGGCACGGATACACCAGTCATTGTAAAGCTCAACCATATCGCCACACTTAAGAAGCTCAACATAACATACCTAACATACCATCACGCCTGTATTCCGCGAAGAGTTAGGCAGAGGCGTATTACTGTACACCAGTTCGCCGGTATGTTTAGGCCCCATGTAATAGCGGGCGAACCGGGCACAAATTCCAAACTTCGAGCTGCTACTGGGAATTTTATAGAAAATCCCAATAACACCTTGCTCGACCTGGGAATCGAACCCAGGAGGAGGCTCAGGGCTACTAGGCTAACGAGGCAGTTATTTTCAATTCAGTTTCAGGAGCTCAACAACCAGCCTGAATTGTGTATTCCATTCAAGTTTGAAGGCATTTTGTCTATAGGTATATGTATAAGTATGAAACAAAACGGTTTCGGGGAGTTTTGTGACATACTGTAATAGTTTGTCATCATTACTCATTTCCATTACAGTATAACTACATCGATCTAATTTAAACCTTCATTAAAGAAAATAGGTGTCAAAATAGGCTACAGTTTTATCTATCATAATACCTACATTACTTATTACATCGAAGTGAGTTTATAATTAATGAAGGTACTTACGGAAGAGGGGTCTTCCAAGGGAGTGTCGATCTCGGCCTGACGGAGGAACACATTGCCTCTGCAGGCCCTCCACAACATACGCTCAAAAGCAGGTATCCGCTCGCGAAGAATCACGCCGGCGACGAAACTATACAAAAAACCGAATTAGCAATAGTCCGACGGCATAGCAGCAAAAAAAGCGCTTTACACGTTACTTCGCAAAAACCAAAGCACTAATTCTGCTGCAGGGTCAAAACTACAGATGCAGACATGAAATAATGAACCTTCAGTCCAATGAGTACAGTTCATATTTCACAATCTACTATCGACCTTAGATTCAGTAAAGGGTATCTCAAATCTGATGACGAGAGAATTTCGTATGTAAGAAACTAAGAAACATGGAGATATTACGGACATCACCGATACGTCTAACTAATAATATTGTTCTTTTTCGTACTTAAAACGGGTTGTCATGAACTCGTGATTAGCTATCGTACCATTTGGAAACACCTAATTGATCCTATCAACTTAGAGGCCATTTACTTTGCAAAGATGACGCGTGCCTTTAAAGATTAATGCTATTGGGATTTGGAGGGCATTGAAACTTCTCTACTTTTGACAAACATTCGTCATTGAATATTGAGGATGTTATTAAAAAACAAAACAGTTTCCATGAATGATAATAATAATATCTTGTTTATCTTACTGCAATGGAGAGTTCATTTGAAAGTGAAGACCGTCTCACAAAAACAGCTGAAAGTAATTAACATCAATTATAATTAATCACGTTTATACGCACACGAAATAAATAACCATCATAAAAAATACAAACGCGAAATTCTCTCATCACAACACCAGTAAACTAATGGGAATGAAAAAGGAAAATTACGCCCAAATATACAACAGAACCACAATGTGGGAAATTTTGATGAATTTTGAATATTTGAATTATTCTACAAAAGGAGAAAATATATATAAAACGCAGTCTGTAAATAACATTCCATAAATAAGTGACATGACAATTTACAAAAAAAACTCATAACCGGTAAAATAAACCACTAAAGTTCGTCGTACTAAAAAAAATACCGCCATTGGATACCAAATTTCATATGACGCACATGAAAACGAAATATTATTTTTATATGGCATGAATTATTTACAAACTGCACGAGCAGGAGACGTTGATATAACAAATTGTTCAACGAACGTTGCATAAAACGTATCACGAGATGCATATTGAAATTAGGTCACACGTGGCTTACTGACCGAAATTCACAAACACCCAACAGCTTTACCCAACATCTTTTTTTTTACAGGAACAAGATAAATGTGTCTTGCACTGAAAATAAAAATTCATTCAACTTCGCTCGCATCACTGCGCGCAAAATGCAAGCATGCATGTCTAAAATAGACAGAACTCAATAAAGAACTCATTATAAAGTTCATCCGTTACTCATAACATTGTCTGCGGCCAGTATAGTCTTTATAAAGGGGATTCCCAATGGAATATTAAACTACGACCTTATGTAATCCATCACTATTGCTTATATAATGCTGTGTTGATCAATACATCAGATCGTCTACTTCTACAACTATTTTTACACACGAACACTTCATCGTGTCTACGCATCGATGATTCTAAATATATCTCTCACAAAAGAACTCGTAATTTATTACTGAACTAAACACTATTGAAATATGTTCAGTTAATGTTGGCTTCCTTTTATTCTATATTCATAGCACTCTTAACTCCAGCAATAAAGAATAATGCAATGCAACAAATTCATAGAACAATAACAAAATATACTTCTTCATTTGTTTAAGGGCAATAAGAAATTAAAATAATAATAGTTGAAATTGTTATTACTGCATTTTTCTGGCTGACAACAGTACAAATAACGACAACGAGATGAGAGAGATGACATACTAGATTTGGGCAGGGAATAATGATCGAATAACCTATGACGTTCGTACAATTAATTAAACCATGTACTTCGACGTCAGGGCACATGACGATCATGCAGTGCGGCTGTGTTAATAGCTACAATTTGAAGATAAGATTCAAATCTCATCCGTCATCATTTTTCCATTGCGAATCTAAGCGATAATATAACATTCGTAATGGGTATGGTATCTTTATATAATTTATCTGATAAAACTGTATTGATACTGATATTGTTCTTGATATTTTTTTTTATTTGATGGATGTATTAAATAAAAGCAAATATATATATTTTTCTATGAAGAAACCCCCAAGGCCGAGAATTTCGGACGCAGAATTCCATAGGATTTCTGTGCTGTGTTTTAGAAACCCCAATCTTCACTATAGGAGATTCTAAATATTTACCATCATTATTTAAATTTCTATCGCTTTAGTTTGGTCGAAAGAGGTCCTAAGCGATTCGCAGGTTGAGCAGTTTTATTGGGTTTATGAATGCTCAGTATCAACACGAAGTTTGGATTTGCATTTCTAGTTGGTTGGTAGTTTGAAGTTTTTACGTGGAAACCTCTTACATAAGGTCCCCCACGTTCAAAGCAGATGATGTTGCATCAACTGTTTTACAGACAGTGAATGTACAAAAAGATTAGTATCACATTTATTATTCGTGATTAGAGCATGGCCGTTCCGCATTACTTTATAATCAGTCTGTGAGCCATGATGTACGAGTTTTATAGCTTTAACAATGAAGTATAAGGAAAATACTGAGAAACGGTTCGCTGAGATTTATATTTAAACTCACGAGTCGAAACAGAACGTCACTTAGCAACTACGACGCTCATTTTAGTGATGCACAGAGTTGAAGATGTTTTAAAATGCATTATGTGCATGAATTATTGGCGTTAGACATGTTAGCTTGCAGGTCAAGGTTGAATCGTATCCAGCTTCATTATAATAACCCGTATTGTCATTATTAGTGTGGCCGTCGGAGCATTTGTTAATTCAGATAAGTAGACGTTTAGAACTACTGCAATATAAACAAAAGATACATTTGAATATATTGCAAAACAAAAGCAAGTGACCTTAAATTCAACAGAGCTTTATGATATAATTATAATTCTTGTAGCCAAATTCACCATTTTTTTTTATGAAACACGCAAACAAATGCTTGATGCTAGGACCTCTAATTCAATTGTCCATTGTCAAAGAATTATCACTGTTTCGCACTGTCATAAGCTAATGTACGGTTTTCCATAACGGCCGTGTGAATTCCTATTCAATTGCGACAGTTTGGACTAATCATTAGCACCATATTAGTTTTCCATTTGATATATTATCGTGAAGGTAATTTTGTCCAGCAGCCTTCGATTGCTAGAGTCGGCTTTCAGACTGTGTAAATAAAATGACGCATATTTTTTAATTCTCAGTAATATAGAAGCACATTAATTTTATTGTTTTACCGTAACAGGAAAATATTATCTGCCACAACTTATGCCTACCTATTTGCGGTTTGAAGGATTCCCCCTAATCAGTACCGTACTTGTAATGTAATTTTGGTATTTAAATGATATTCAAAATATGATAATCTCCACGGCGTAATTGTCAACATTCAATGATTTTCAGTGGTTCAATTGTGTGCTTTCACTAATTCGAATTATCTTTCAAAAGTAGGTACAACATTATGGTATATTTATGGTATAATTATTTATTTATTTATAGGGAGGTCAACGAGCAGACAGATCGCACAATGATAAGTCATTTCAAGCCTTTTAAAAGGGTTTGGGCTTCCGGTATCCTCACTCACATGGCAAAACACAACGTAGTAACGTTGTTTCACGCCGTTGTTTCTGTGAGGGCGTGGTATCACTCCGGTCGACCCGGCCCATTCGTGCCGAAGCATGGCTTATTTAACATCGTTTCACAAAAACTGCTGCTGCAGTTCCACCACCATTCGTGTTTATACATACGATCAAATTTCGATAAAATAAAAAGGAAAACTTCAATATGCAAAACGCTGCATATCGTGAAGTTCAGATGGATGATTATTTTTGTAATTTTTCCCTAAAGCGCTGTTTAGTAAGTTTGTAGGTACTATATACAATAAAGACGATTGGCATAATTTGAATATCTTGTCTTATCTTGTGTGGGGATCACCCAATGGGATCTTTTGTGCTTCCCTTAGATACCTAATCCTCATCCTCCCCCAGTTCTTCAAACAGCTCTTCCATAGGCTTTATAATGAATGAGGCCTGGGGGTGTGAGTCTGTAGTCCTCTGGTCTTGGATAACCCTGCCCCAAGGCACATTCGCTTTCTAGCCAGTGCATCGCATGTACACAGAAGGTGCTCCATGCTCTAAATTTCCTTTTTACAGGCATTAACTAATTTGAATATACAATTAGTACAATTATTCAGCATCACGTGAAGAAACTGAGTAACATCTGTAAATAAATACTTACCTACTTGGAAACTACAATGATTCAAGAAGTTAAAATTGCATACCGATTGAAAGTGGACCTAAATCGCAAGAATATAAAGTCAATTTTACCTAAGACAATATCCACTGGGTAGTAAAACCAGAAGTTGTTCTGGATAAGACGAAGTTGACGCTGGGTAATATCCATCGTCCTCTAAAAAGTTGGAAGTAAATTGAATTTTAAAGCATAGTGTCACGGTGTCATTTGGATTGACAAGTATTTCACATACACACAGCTGATGATGTAAGAGATAGTGGCGCCCGACATCTTGGCGGAATACCAAGACGTCTGCCCGTCTGTGTACGTAAACGATGTAATTTATAGTTCTGGAGTCTGTAATGTAGAATGTACGAATAGCTAGCCAGACGAATAATTTATTTTTGTTTTTAACGTAAAATCCATCTGACTCTGCGTAAAACAAATGCAGGACATTGACTTACTACTGATTTCTGACACTTACGTGAATATAAGACATTGAAATGAAACGACTTTTTAGGGATTTTATCGCGTTATATTGCTTTTTACTTTAGCGGGAATTAAACAATATCAATATAGCGCGATAAAATCCGTAAAAAGTAGTTTCATTTCATTGACTTGCTAGTAAAAAATGTAATGAAAATGATTAGCAATTTCATTTTAAATTAGTATAGCTCAGCCAGATACATAACTATGGATAAAGACAATTCAAAGGTTGGGTAAAAACTTGGATATAACCAGTCCCATAAGAACAGGTACGGGTAGAGACAACAATATTAACACAAGAAATAAAACACATAAATGTCGCGACCAATTTCAAACGCATCTCGTGTCGAAAAATATTCTTAAAACCGTAAAATTATACGAAGATTTAATAGATTCTGAAAATTTATATTCCGCTGTAAACTTAAATCAATGTCTCCATTCTGACACTGAAATAGGGGTACACTTAACTCGTGTTATTCAAATAGCACCATAAAATAGATAGCAAGTAATTTATTACTCGATGTGTGCCCGACTGTACCATTGTGATTTAATGTTATTTACAAACTATATCGTAATTGAGGTGTAATATTCAATCTTGTCCAGGTGTGTAATAAGCCGTCAAGGTTTTTTAATGAATAGGCTGATGGCGTCCTCACACAATATGGTCGGGCTTTACGTAAATAGGTATTGAACTATAGTTAAGTCATTTAATACTTATCCGATTGTATGCGTCCAGTTTCATTAGGGATAATTCGGGAACGCTGCCTCAAAATGGGTATCTAAAACTCTTTATTAGAGTCATTTTGGAGAATAAATTATGAATTTTTTTTTTTAAATGAATACAAGTTTAGAAAAAGGCGTTCCATATAAGATTATAATCCACATCCATAAAGTCAGACTATGTTATGCCCTCAAAGAAGTAGAATCTTCGTAGCCGAAGGCCGGGATCTACACGATTACGTTCGCTCATCAATAAAATGAAGAAAATTTCGGATTCTGCACATCAAGAGAGATGCATAAATAGTTACTCAGATCTAAGTATGACATAATATCTTAAAACACGATAAATAAATCGGAATGATTTTCTGTTTAAAAATCATATGAAATACTATTTACATAAGAAATAAGGACGTAAGACACCAAAGAAGCATGGGAAAATTATAAACAGTAGATACAGGAAAACGGACTCGGTGTATTTTTTAGATTTTTGCGGTTAATTTTTTCCTTCCGCCTAAGCAAAGGTGCAAAACTGGCGTCATGGAACTGATTGAATGACACTTAACTGCGACTTTGAATCAAGTGTTGGAAAATTGAACTTACTTAAACCGTTTAGATATAGTACCTATATTGGTCAAGGTTCTTACATTTTTACGACCTGTAGACTAAACTACAATAATGTTTTAAAGAGGTAAACTACTTAAATAAGTATTCTGAAACTAACACCGGTAGAGAGCTGTTCAAAAGTGAGCACATTCGTAATTTCTCTGATTCACGGAAAAAGAAAGAATAGAAAAGCAAAATATATTTTTAATTAATAAAAGACATTGAGATTGACCTTTGACATTGAGATTGAAACTTTGCATTACTTATTTACGGAACAAGGATGAGAAAACGAAAGAGTCAAGTACAACCAACGTAATCAATTACTAATTTGTTCTTTGATAATTACAGTAGGTACAAACGTCTGTAGCACATTTTATTACGCTATTGTTATACATATAACAACACCTTGTCAACAAATCGAGGTTATCAGAAACGTACCTACTGTTCTCGTATTTGCACAATGATAAAAATATTGGAAAGGAACTCAAAGATTTGTTAAAACTATCTGAAAATATTTCACAATTTTGCGAGAATCATTCTTTGAGAACACGCCATATTATTGTTGACCCAGTTTCACCGATTGGTTTGCAGTTTACAAAGATAAGCTGATAGTCTGTAATACTTTTGGCTTCCCAACCAGTGGACAATGACATGTTTAATAACGTAAGAGGTTCTGACACATATCTCCCATGCACAAGCTCCCATTGCAAGCCATATATATTTTTTATGTTTTGGCATCGAAATACACGTGGTACATGCTCAAAAACTCCCTAGACCCACATTAGCACAGTAAGATGACAAAAGCTGAGATTACATAAATCTCTAATTTACGTAAATTTTAATTATTAAATATCTAAAACGATGATTAATACTCTTATTCTGCAGGATTCGCGCAAAATCAAGTAGAAACATAGAATTCCATGATCAACGAGCCGGTTTTACAGGTCAGGTAGCTTTCTAAGCAAACACATTGCCTAAAGGCTCTCTTTACCGTGATCTTGGTACAGTAACATGTAGTTCATAATTTTTCGCATCACCGGTAATAAGCCAGTCACGAGTGTGGGTCGACGATCGGGTAACGGCACACATACATATAAATATTATTTGTATGTATTGACTTTTATAACGAGGAAGCAAAATGTTACGATGCCGAGACGGGAATGAACTTTAATTGCAGTTATCGTTTAAGTGGTAGTATTTTCTTTGATGTGCAAATAAAGCACTTGTAGAATTTAACTCTTGAAGCTTAAGAGCTGCTAAAGATTATAAATAGGGCCTGTTGATCTTGGCTATTGCTCTTCATACATCTTCAGAAATGAATTGTTATAAATGATAATTTCACAAAAAAGTAGAAGATAATCGGATCGCTATCATTAACAAAAATATTGAGTACGGGATTAGAGAAACTTCGGGATTTACCAATATCAACATAACGCGATAAAATCCCTAAAAAAAAGTTTTATTTCTATAGAAGATACATCAACAGAAGTCACAGACTGGATATTTAGTCTATTCCGTGACTTCACTGTACATGGTCACTAATCACTAGCTTGCACATCTATACAGACTTTAATACGAATACATTTTCGCAACAAGCCACAGTTTAACTGTTTAAGAATCTTTGTTTTCTGAATGACAGTTATAGTTTGGTATCAACAATAATCTATTAGCGTTCATGGTTGAGCATAGGATAAACAAGGTCTGCAATAATTAAACACAATGTAGGCATCAACAGCCCGTGACTCAATCGGACATCATACCAACAAATGCCAATTTATTTACAAACATAGCAGCAAGAATTGCAATGCCTAGTCGAATCATGTGATTTGATAGTTGCGGTTAAAAACATTTTATTTACTAAATGCGTCATAGCAACCTTTGTGTGAAACCTAAAAGATACATTTTGGATATACAGCCTATTCGTACGATACGTAGGTACAAGGTGTTATTCCATGTTATTTAAAGAGATATTTTCCAGATTTATTTTCATGTCTGGAACTACAAGGAAAATTGTTTGGTAAATTGCTGTGACATGCTCCGTCTTCATCATCAAAACGATCAAGACCCACCTTTTTAGTTTTTGTATTTTAGTGCGACCCATGTACAAGCCGACATGCAAATTACGTCAATTCCTCGATTCATACGAACTTCATTTCAATTCCGTATTCCATCAAAAGAACTAGAAGGAACATAATGAAGCCAACTAACCAAAGACAATTTTACGACAACAATTCCGGTTTACACCGTTCCTACTGAAGATTCTGGCATTGAATAAATGGGTAATGTGTACAATTTAATCTTGGAATAATTCACTTTTATCTAAAACCAAGTAACCGTAACCTTGTGTTTTGACGGTAATAAAACCGTCGCAGTGATTTATGGCAATCCCGACTTAATCTCGACTACAACCGCAGAGATAGTCACACAATCTCAAGACAAAACGTGCTTATCAGTCATCTTAATAACAATCGATAAGTAAAAACAATGTTTTTGTTTGAAATATTTATCTGCAATGTTTAAAATTTGTTTGCATAACAAAAACATAGCAGCAGCAGTCAGACTCACTATCAATCTTGAAAAACCAAAACATCTTTAATAATGGAAATGGGAAAATTACTGAATGCAATATTACTAATTATAATTGTTTCAGAAGCAGTGTGGACAAGATTGTGAACAAGATTGTGACGAAATAGTCGGGTGATATCAGTTACAAGGAACTGCGATGTCTTTGAAGAAGTATTGTGTTGTTAAACATGAGTTTAATAAACATGTGTGTATTCCAAGCGGACTGCTTCCATGGATGTGACTGTGACATGATTATGGATACCGGCTAAACAATGATACTCCGGAAAAACAATCAGAACAATGGCAGCTCTATTGAAATCTTTTGGAAATCACGATTTATGGAACAAAACGTAACTCCAATATCTGTCAGTATCACTGACATTTCAAGGTAGCTATTGATTTTTTTTATTTCTAGTAAACAATATTGGCAATAAGGTCGCTGTTTAACATGCTTCTATTTGCTAGTAAAGTGTTTTGATACATTTTGTAGTTCCAATTCATTTAGAAACAACCTCAATGACGTAATTGATACCTAACAAGCCCATATTGTGTTAGACAGCCAGCATTGTGTTACACAATATATCTACTTGGAAAAGGCTAAGCAAATTTATCACAACCATACTCGATCGACTCAAGGTTGATACGGAAACTCCGTCGTTTTGTTAGACTTGTTAAACACATTTTTAGATCGCTTTAAATACACAATAAGATTGAATATCAACTATCAACTACAAGATTTCTTGAATAAATTAGATTATCGTGTAAAACCAGTATTACTACATTTTATTTAATCAAGTTTCTGTCCTAAAATGACTTCATTAAGCCGTTTCTAATGCTGTATCGGTTTAAATGAATAACACGAGTTCGTAATCAAACTAAAATAATACATCCAACATAAATTATTATCTAAGACACTCGTACCAAGACGCTGTTAGGATTCTCTATATTGAAACATTTCTCCGATTACAAAACTTTTCCTATTAGCGCCATTCTGGTAAAAAAAAAATGGTGTCCCTCAAGGAGCACATCCCGGACCATTTACGAAATACGAATGTAATGTACCTTAAACTTCAACATACAATTTGTAACATTTTAATATAAAGGGCTTACAAAATAGAAAAAGTTTCAGCACGGAGACCGTGTAAATTTCAGCATTTACATTTTTCGCACCTAAGTCCATTATCTATTCTTGAAGTCCAAGTTACCTTGATAACGCACATGAAATTTTACGTTCTTTTAAAACAATATTGTGATATTGAAGTGAATGTTAGTAAGCAAGTGAAAGGTGTTAGTACTGAACGGGACATTCAGTTGTTCCCAAGTGAAGACAACATTGAAATGAGTCAAGTTGATTCCAATATTGTCTGACACAAAGCTACTGTAGAGTCTGTAACCATACATGAAATAACATACACCCCAACCACAGCTACCTCTTTACCCATCTACAAGATAAAATACATTGTACACTACTAACCAAGGCAGGAATTCCAGGGATTCTTGTTTATCCCGCAAACTAGGGAATAAATCAAGCACAAATGTTTAGCCATACTGTACAGTTAAGTCTACAAAATATAATATGATAATTCTTACATCATTGTGTTGGTTATTTAGTTCAACAACTTGTGATTTTCTTGACAAATATTTTATATCTTTTGTATGTGGGATAGGATATCATACATGCATTACATTTGTAGGATCATTTAAAGGATCTTGGGGATTTGATTGACCAAAAATTACTTTTTCTTAAACGATTATAAGAGCCCCATATTTCTCATTATAAGAAGTTAAATTATACTTAACAGATATTTTTTTGTGTATCATCCCGTGCAATATTAGTTCTGTATAAATGTTCGCATAAACTCCAAAATGTAAGGCTCGCTTCAAGCTGAGAGCAACTTCTTGTTGACAATGTAAATATTTAAAAGATGCTTCGTCAAATAATAAAACTGTCAAGTTTATGTGAACAACGTGATTGATTGCATCGTCTTTCGTGTAGTACGTCACTAGGTCATTATTCGAAGGCAGCATTTTACTAACGTGTAGTATAATTAATCAATCAGTAAACAGTTAGTAAGCAATAGGGTTTTAGCTTACGCGAAGATAACGTATGATATTTATGTCTGGACATACATTTTGACATACAAGACGAGCAACCAATAGAACCAATTCAGAATAGCACAGCAGCTGAACTGTTTCCGTGAACAGTCCAGCTGCGGAGTATCGGGTGGTGGTCAGTGTCACTCCAGTGCGTATGTACACAC
The DNA here is from genome assembly GCA_947256265.1 of Acronicta leporina. NCBI lineage: Eukaryota > Metazoa > Arthropoda > Insecta > Lepidoptera > Noctuidae > Acronicta > Acronicta leporina. The sequence continues at coordinate 15,202,204 of OX366520.1, read as the reverse complement.
GCATACATACCCTAGTTGGACGTGGCCGATATGTCTGTTCGGGTCGTCGGATATGAGGGCGCGCGTCATCGACTCAGTGGTATTGGCACCACCCTCGTGCTACACGGAGGACAAACATAAACATGTAGACAAACATTGCCCATATGACGTCACAATGAACGCGATAGATACGACATTACACCACACGATGCACACAGTTCCCTTGCCTGTTGTAGTAAAAAAGTAGCGCCATCGAGTCACTGCAAACACGTTATACTACGCGCTGGTGCACGCTGTGCCGATAATAACCTAGCTACGAACAAATTATATAAAAGCTTCATATGCATTGTTAGTTTCTTCTACTTCATATTGTGTACAAATTACAGTGTCGTTTAAAATAAACTAAAGAAAATAAATACTCTATAAAACTGTCTTGTCGTGATCTACATATGACATGAACATATAAAAATCATAATGGCATGCATAACAATGACAAGTACAGAAAGCGTGAATGACTTTATGATAACGGAAACAAACTATCTCGTAAACCTTGTCGACTCCGATTGCTGGAATAGTTCGCAGATGGACTTCAAAAATAAATCATGTCGGAATTGTTAGTTCAAAATAAAATTAAAATCTCACTCAGGCAGCAATTGGTTAGCACGCTCGGGAGTCAGGAGTATCTCACTAAGCTTTAGTAGACTGACAGGTCTGGACCGGGCTGGTTGCGGTGCTACAACTAAGCTCATTCCATCACACAAAGAAGTCAAAGAGAGGTGTTATGTTGATGATATACTATAAACCGGCCGACTCCAATGCTTGCCTGAGTGGTGATCGGTAGACTCCAGAGTCAGCGTCACAGTACAAGCGCTGGAAAAATAATAACGCTCATGTGTGTGCTTTGATTTCCATTGACACAAATGGAAATCAAAACGGTCCAACGAGCGCGTCGTAATCAATCTGAGCATACCCCAATTTGAGAGCTTGCCCGCCCGCCATGAGCCCCTCCTCCCCAAGTAGGGTCACTTGTTCCTCCTCGCGCGACGGGTCCGCCATCTTGTGCACACACACGCCAACATGGCGTCAAGGTCAGACACGCGTCAATGTCAATGTCACATTTGGTACGACTTACGTCGTGAAGCGTGAAGGATTTGATTTGTGGGTATGAAATCATCTGTGATAGTGCCGCGGATAAATTGCATTTTGTCTCCGATTAGAACTCGGTCTTGTATCTTAGCACAGGTACAATCAAGGCAGACAGTAATGTATGCGTGCGATCAATCAACCGACGATAATACACGTACAAAAATGTGACATTGACACAATACGACGCCATTATTTCAAACAATAAAACCGAATCTAAACGTTTCAATTCATAAGCTCGTAGTTTTTGAAGCCCACTTTGTCGTATACATATAAAATAATTTTATAAACATAAATAATTTAAGACCCACGACCTTCGTTTAAGGAAAATGTTAACTTTGTTCAAAGAATTGGAAAGTGTTGAACATAAATTAGTATTTGATACTGCAGTTATTGTGCTTAAGTTATTAAAATAAATTTAAATAATAATATTTAATGAGACACTGATCCAACAAAAGGGAAAATTAATAAATACTAAACGATGATAAAAATAAATAAAAACGATTAGAACATTGATCGTGGAGCTATTTTTTTTCTACAACAGCATGATTTTGTATCTCATAGCTTTGCTATTGTCTTTCAAGCTGAACTCAATATGGTTGATTAAGACGAATCTATTGGCGACATCCCTTTCGGCAAACTTTTAGTTGTAACTACAGTCCATATTGACTTAGTATAAAGGATCGCTGTAATATAATGGCAACTGACGTAATTAAACAAGCAGATTAATAGTTACGCTGGTAATTAATTGCCATTACAAATTTTACGTAAAATGTCACGAGGACATTTGCGATGAGCTGTCTTATCTTTGAATAATTCTAATATATTGGACGTGGCAACTACTGATTACGTTGTTACGTAAACAGATTAGTAATTTTGTAAATTTGTTTGAAGACAAGAAGGTATCTGTATTGTATATTGGTGAGCTCTAAACGAAGTGTAGTTGTATTGCATTTTGAACTTACCTCGTCAAAGAATACTTGTGTTTTTCTAAGGATGTGCTTGAGTTCTGTAAGCTCAAGATAATTCCTCTTGAGAGCTTCAGCGTTCTGGTTTACCTCGCGGAGTTCATTCTCCAACTTTTCAAAGGTCGCCTAAGAAACAATTACAAATTTGATTTTACAATTTATTATATTTAATTTTACATTATTTTTTAATTTTACAATTATACCAGTTTCTGCTATGGGTATCAATTTGTTTTGGGGTACCTACTTAGAACAGACTGTATATTTCTTATATATTCTGTTCCAACTTAGTATCGAAACATTCGCGACCTTTTCTATGATTTTGATACTATCGAAAACTTCGTCAAAATATTTCGTCTTATATTTACTGGAGAAAGTAAATATAGTAAGTCTCTACTATTATAAAATTGTAAAAAAGCTGTGTCTGTACATTGAAGATATTTAAAAAAAAAACACGTGGGTTATGGTATATAAACGTCTCCGAATCCGAAAATGTGATTTTTAAAATTCTTGTCTGTTTGTCTGTTTGTTACGGGTTGGAGCAAAAACTACGGAATAGATTTTAATTTTATTATCACTGTTAGAAAGTATATGCTCCAACTTAAAAACTGGTGAACTTCTTATCTCAATTAATTAAACGAACCCTGAGATACAGCTTGACCTCCCTAATGTATAGAGGCCCATACAAAGAATAGATCATGAATGTTGGTTTTTCATTTTTACTCCTGATATAGCTTTACGTGAGCGAAGCCGCGGGCAGAAGCTAGTATACAATAAGAACGTGTTACCACCATTGAAAATTTATCCATTCTACGATGTCAAAGATCTGCAAATATTACAGACTTTTTGAGCCTTTTTGAGTTGATAAAGACTTTTAAATCAATGAACTTTCTTTTGACCTTTCCATTGACCACTGTTTGAATAACATAAAAATGCTGTCAATACTACAGCATGGTAACTTAGAAATCTAATAACTCTCACCTCCAGATCGATCATCTCCCTGGGCTGTGGGGCTTCGGGGCACTCGCCCGGGATCTCCAGCATCGGGATCCCGTCGCGGCGGATTTCCTTCTCCAGGTATCGAAGCTTGCGCTCCATCTCGTCGCAGCGGCGGACCTCATTGACGAACTTGCGTTGAAACGCGTTCACGTCCGGATTTAGCTGTAAAAATAATTTAATTATAGAATTGGAATAAGAATACATTTTATTAGCAATATTTGTGTCTGATTTCAGATACGTTTTTAATCATCTTTCTTAGATCTACCGTTTTTGTCTGAAGATTTTGTACTTTAGAGTTTCATGCCACTGCATTCTGTGTTTCGTTATTTCTGTCTTAGAACAGTTAGAACTACCAATCAGCAATACTTATCTAATTCAACAACCACTCAACGGAATATCGACCCACCCGAACAGATTGTGATCTCATTCAATATCATGGTATTGTCTATTACAAACATAATACTTATAGGTAGTAGCCTCTATTATAAAGGCTGATAATGCATTAGTACCTTGGGCGTGCGAGTACGCAAGGGGAGGATTTGAATATGGAAATAGCCTCGTCGTTATTCGTATCATCTCTTTTACAGTCTCTTATTCAATCAGCCCAGTAAATCTGTTCATTCAATAATATAACAGCACATTTCTAATGGTGATAAGGATAAGATCATTTATCATCATCATTATCATTATCATCTTTTCGGTGCAGTCTGTGCCCTTGTACCTAATGATAGTGAGTTCCATATTGCTTTTGCGAAAACCTCAGCAGAGGAGAGTTAGCAGGTTTTATTTGCGAACCAAACTGTTTAGGACATAAAGGTCGATTAAGGAAACAAATGGACATATATACCTACTTGATATTCAAAAATACAACTATCACTTATCAGTCATTAAACTGTGATTATTTTCTAAGATTCTCTGGCCTCTCATGGTCATAAATACGTAATAAAAAAGAACCGATTATCCGAAGTTAGTAATCATGAGTATCATGCAGTGATGACCTTTGAGTGAACGGCAAATGACTAGAAGAATGAATGAAAGGGACGGCTAGTGCAGCGTAGTACGCACCGTTGCACATCATTGTTAAAGCTATGTCTTTCTTCTTTGCTTATAATGTTTTCCGGGCTCGTTCGCTAATGAATGTGAATGGACAGAACGATCCGAATCAGAATCAGTCAGAATTTACTATCACATCTCATGTCAGCCGATTATTAGTTGATTTATTGGTGACTTTACTCCACTTATCATTAAAATACTACTTACTGTCTAGCCACCGAGGTTGACTGCAGTTGTTAAGATCAAAATACATCGCGGTCGATTCAGAATGAAACGACTTTGACTCATACTGAAAAGGGGGCAGAAAACTCACCCGGTAAGGATGAACGATGGAAAGAGAAGCCTTTGACCTTTTTTATAGTACGGATTATCCTGATAATCTGCCGCCCGGGAAGTGGGTATGTTGGAGTCGTACCGACTAAAACCCACACTTGCCTTTCCTAGCCCTATAGGCCATGGTATTCGTGAAATTCGACAAGACCGTGGCAAGAAGGCCTTTGACCTGCAGTAGGACGAACACGGATGGAAATAATAATGACGGAAGGGATAGCCAGTCTTAAACAGATTCTACGCCTACGATATACTGCCGCTAGATAATAATGGAAACACATCACATAGATACCTACGAGAGTAAATAATTATTAGGTACAAGACAGTCAGGTGATCTGCATCGCGGCTGCATTTCTTCACACGTCACAGACAAAGAACATGCAGTTTTGTTGTTAAATGCATTCATCTTCCTGTGTTTGGAGGTCAACCCGTTATATTGAGAAACAATACCATTTTACTGAATGAATTTACGGTGTTATATCATGTTAGAAATGCAAATTAGTATGTGTTATTCAATGGTAATAAGTAGCACAAGCTTTTTAATATCTATGAATTTTCTTAAATATAAGGTCACTGATATTCAGCAGATTATAACTGCATTATTTTGTTTAGCGGTTTTAAGCGCGAATGCTACAATTTTTTCCGGATGACGTGTTAATGGCGAATGGCTGTCCGCCTATTACATGGGACCTAAGCATAGGGTGTACATTAGTATATCTCTGCCTTACTCTTCAGGGAATACAGGGGTGATAGTATTTATGTTGATATTCAGCCGAGTTTGGTTGGACTAGCTAGAGTTTTTCGCTTGAGGGGTCGCAATGCATTGCGTATTCGGGTATTGGGCCATGTCTGTTGGCATTACCCCATTATTGCGAAGGTTTAATGGTGTTACGATGTCCCGCAAGTCGCTACGCGGTATCAATGCAGTGTTGGTACAATTGGCACGCGCCGCAATGCATGCAAATTGCAAAGCATCCAGTACCCACCTACATTTGGATTGATAGAGAAACTTAAAACAAGTAGTTTTTAATTATATCACCAATAGTAGGTATATGTATAAGAATGCTTGAATATCTGTATAAATGTACTTATACATAGATAGGTTTTACTTTACTTACTTATATTATATTTTCTGTACTTAAGTTCTCCTCTAATAATAAAGGTGGGATTGAGACATAATATTTTTACATCTGCCTCATTGATAAAGAGCTTGCAGTGCAGCTATTGAGCTAGATACCCTGTATGATTTATTTGCAAGTTCAGCAGTGTTATTGGGATTTATGAAATCCTCAAAGGCATTTTTTTATCTATTAGATATGTAGGGTGTAAAATTCTACATTTGTTTACCTATGCTTAACTCCGAGGGTACCAATATTGTGGTAGGTACATGATAATTATGATGGTGCTGATAAGTGATGACTTTCCTAATTAGTGTGTACAATGAGCTACTATTTTTAACAACTGGGATTAATAATAATAAGAAAAAACCTGCCCCAATACAACGGTTTTACAAAATATTTGAACATCAACTATAAAACAAGTGTATAAACTCAATATAGGTAGGTACTTATTTCAAAAGTATTTATTTTTTGTAAAACATTGTGTAGTGATTATATTTTCCTATCATTATATAATGACATATAATATATACCTGTCATATAAAAATAATTTAACTACTAGCTAAGGCATGTTTTGTTATATAACAAAACATGCCTTAGCTAGTACCTAGTTAAATTATTTTTTAATTAAGAAGTGATAAGATTGAGTTTCATTTCATTTGATAATAGTGTGGCCTTATCACAATGTTTTTAAATATCTATAGATTGCAAAGTAATTAAATTCATCAATCATAGCTAATAAAAATCACATGTTTTTAATCAATCATGTGATTTTTTAGTTTTTTTATGTGTTGGCACTCAAGCCCAATGAAATTAATTATGAATTCATGGCATTATGTATATCGCTAGTTTAATTTTAAATAATTAAAATGTTCTCCAGATACCATTTAATCCATGCACCCAGATTTGAAAATAAATCTTTGTTGTTTTTGTTTTTACACGGCAACAAAGAATTGTAAGCATAAAATAAACTAAGTAAATTACTAGATAAAATGCTATAGAATTTAGCTCTGTTTTTAATACTAGTTTTTCAACCAGAATTAGGCATTTTTTTAGCTACTATAACTACTGATAGTGATCCATATAGGTTCTGGCTTGACTAGTCTACATTCTCTATTAATAATGACAATTGTAATTAATGTTCCTTAATTAGCACTCCTTCTAAGACATTTAGTATGAAATTAAGGAGTAACTTCTCATTTCTATAAGGACTTATTTGATTCAACTTTTAAAAACCGCCTATGGAACCCCAAAAGCAAATAAAATCTTTATTCACCAACCTCATTATGATGTTCTAATTTTGAATAAGACACATTCAGGTCATGCTAGGGCTAAGGCTTCTCTTATATGTTTAAATTTAGTATAAAACTAGCTGATATAATACCCATATAGGGTCAGACAGTCTCCTTCAGCTCTTAATCAATACATAGATACTAAATTGAATCAATAGTTAAATGCAAGATTTCATCAAATTCAATGCAAATATTTTCATTGTCTCAGTGATGTCTATTTCCTTGATTAATTGACATTACTTTATTGTTTAACGAATTTATATCATAGTTCAAATATTTGTAACTATACTGCTCACGGGAAATTAATAGGTTACCTAGGTACTAGATAATGAAACAGGATGGGCTGTGGTTTTGTCGATAAATAATAGTACAGGGGATGAAAAAACTACAATTATATATTTTGATCTGTAGTACATACATTTCTAACAAAAACAGAGAAGCAGTATTTATCATTCAATATTTTTCGAGTAACTAATACTATTCTTGTTTTAACACCGCCAGATAAGTCGGCATATCATGAAATCAGGGCATGAAACTCGATCAAAACCGAAACGAGGTCACAGATTTCGTATGTTTGTAAATCCTAGAAAATCTCATTGACTTGACTACTTCTGAAGTTCACAGTAAAAGGGGCGTTTTACATGATTCACATGGTGTCATTTACTCACATCTCGGAACTGCACAAGTCCCAACTCTCCTAGTTCAGACACGCATGCATACGCGGCTTCACTTTGTAAGAAAAGTTGACATAATGTCATTTCTTCACTCCTGAACAACGACCCCATCTTTCACGGTTTTTTACAACACAACACAAAATGAAAATATTAAATTTCCTACTAAAAGAGGCTCCGTCGCAGTCTGCGAGCAGACTTTGGCAGCGACGAAACCAAATTACTTGTGGAGACAAATCAATCGATATGAATAACTTTCAGTGAACATTAGTCATCGTGCGCAACGCGGACTTCTTTTGGGATACCATACGAAAAACTGAGTTTTCCAATCCCAACCATATGTTACAATATTCAAGTTATATAGTTAGTTAGTTAGTTACAGTAAAGTCAAACATGAAAAAATAACTACGTGTTTGAAGTTAGTCGCAAATAAGTGCTTAAGTGGGAATATATAGATATTAATTAATAGAGACAATATTCACGAATGCTTCTATTTGAGTACAAACAACTTCAGACCCACAGTAACATAGATTAATATGTATATTTGTATCACAGTAACCTCAATCGTACTGTAACCGGAGCTAAAGTAAAAGTTTAGATACTACAAGAGTAGAAGCTCAAGAATGATGATTATTGTTTTATATTTAAATAAAAACGCTGCAACCAGTGTTTACAACAATGAATTACTTCAAAAATGTATCTGAAATAAATATTGTCAATTGTCATTAACGATTTTCCCTAAGAAATGTTTTTATTTTTTCTTTCGGGCAGTACTTTTTATTTCTTTCTCTTTTTATCAATTCCGACATCTCTCAGTCTCTCACGCCATTGATTATTAGTGGTACGTTTATAAAGAATGCTTTTGAGAAAAATTAAGGTGCGTTTTATTATTAGTTTCATTGTAAATGGCATTTTTTTGGTATTATTAAACCACTAGCTTCTGCCCGCGGGCCCGCGACTTCGCTCTCCTGAAAAACCAACAGTGATGATCTCTTCTTTGTATGGGTCTCTATACATTAGAGAGGTCAAGCTGTATCTCAAGTTCCGTTTAATTATTTGAGATTACAGAGATTACTTTATAGCAGTGTTAATAAAATTAAAATCTAAATTAATAGTTTTGGCGCCAACCCGTAACAAACAGACAAGAATTTAAAATCACATATTTGGGTTCGGAAATGATTTTTTTTATACCCTAACCCACTTGTTTTTTTTTAATATCTTCATTAAACAGACACAGCTCTTTTACAATTTTATATTTGTAGAGATTCTTGAAATTAAAACCATTCTTGTAATAAACTTTATGAATGAACATATTAAATACTAGTACAGTAGTTCTAAACCAAATATGAAAGAAATTGAAGCTTCACAAATGCACCGTCGTTCAAAAGAAAACCACAACCAAATTGAAATGATATGTATTTTGACAGTTGTATTTTTTGCATCTCTTTTTATTACTTGTACATCGTATATGTCTGGCTCTTTCTCTGATAAAAATACCGATAGTTTTGAATTAATGTGTTTTACGTTTACCTACTCTAATATTGTGTGGGAGGGAGTCAGAGGGAGTTAAATATTGAGGTTATAGAATTAGATTTCGCTTGAAACGAAAATAATTTATAGACTATGAATAGAATATGTGAATGAAAATCTAGGTGAAATGGTGCGTTTAGTCGATTTATTGTGCCAAAGATAAATGCACATGAAATCTGCGGATCATTAGGATCATAACTCTTTTCTAAATTCCAGGCACTACTCGGCGCTCAATTAGTAATCACACTGATTATGGTATCAGTGATACAGAAGCTGGGAGGTTACTCAATCGCGAGATGGCTATTATGTTCCCAGAAGTTGTATAGGTATTTGTATCCCACAAATAGTGAATTGAAGGCCTTAGCGGGGGTACCAAAGGAACCCTCGAAGGGTAAGAAAGGGAGTAAAAATGAGTCGAATGGGAAGCCGGAGACGTTCCATGTGCCCCGGAGCCTGGACATCCAACTGGAGACGGCGCCCGTGACGGCTTTAGATGTGGTCCACCTCAGGTTCTATACTGAATATGTGTGGATTGTGGATTTCTCACTATACACTGCCATAGTTTATATTATGTCTGAGGTAAGTGTAAGCCTGGCCGCACACGGGCCACACGCGACATACACAGACGCCGCCACCTGAAGCTAGAAGCATTTAATAAGGTGGTAGTGTCTGGTGACCACAGGCATAAACAATGTGCGGAGAATCCATGTAAATTGTATGAAAAGTACAGGAAATACGACGGTGGCGGTGTTTTGTGGTTTTGGTTGATGGCCAGTGTCTGGCTACACTAACATCTACTTATGTTGAAGAATAGTTGAAGATTTTAGAAACATCTCTCTTTCTATTTCAAACTGTAATTTATGAATCCACAACTTTTTGGCCACTACTTCTTCCTTCTTGATAATAATACAACTTGATTACCTGAATACCCTGATGTCAGAATCTAACACTTTATCTGTTATCATATTACTCAGGTTTATGAGATCCAAGAATGTTCTCTGCCATTTCATTATTTCTAAATTTATTTGTATTTTTACTACTATATAAATTGGCATATCAAGATGAAACTATCATGTTATGGGGGAAGCTAGTTTTACCTCCCTATGTTAATTTAATGTAATGTTGTTACTTTCAGTTGTACACATCAGTATTCCCATTGAAAGATGAGTTCAACTTGAGTATGGTGTGGTGCCTACTTGTAGTACTATTCTCATTGTATCCTTTACTAAATTTTTTTTATCGTAACGGAATGGGTACGGACATATGGATATGGTATGGCAATCTTTTGGAGGGTACTCTGTTTACCAAGGTACTTTTCCCTGATCATAACAGATATAATCATAAAGACATTCCCCCTTATTCATGATAATAAACAAAATAAAACATCATAATCGTCTATTGCACCTAGTTTTGACAGTTCAAAAGTTATCCTTGTGTCAAGCATCTTGTCTTGCTTGATACTCTCAAAATTATGTAATGAGGTCTAACAACCATATTTCCCTAAGTAAAACAAACATATGTACTATCATGCTTGTAGTCCTTGAATGATTTAGTAGAGGTGTATCAATGTATACCCACAGTTTGCTAGTATGTTTCAGTCTCATCTCATATGGTGCCCACCTATTTCCATTAAACCTGAGCTTGCCAAATTCAAATTTCAATTGGTTTTTCGCTATAATAAGAGTAAAACAGAATAATACCTTAACACAAAGAACAGTAAAATTCTTCTTAGTCTTACAAAGCAGTATTTCACAAGTGATGAGTCTATTGGGGAGCGGTCCACCTGTATAGTGGCCTTCTGTGTGTTCCTGCTAGTGGCTATGATGGTACTGATTGTAAGTGAGGACAACTTGGAAGTAGGAGTGGACCCTGCCTATGACAGCTTCTATGAAAATGCTTCAAAGTTCTTGGAGAATCAAGGCCTTTCATCCGTGTAAGTCGATCTATTTATTTATTTAGATTATGTTTATTATTTTGGATTAGGGTGGTAAACGCGGGCACACGCAACACCAGAGAAGTCGCATATGCGTTGCCGGTCTTTTAAAAGGGCTTGGGCCTCCGGTATCATTTACTCGGCGAAACACAACGTAAGTGTTGTTTCACTCCGGTCGAGCCGGCCCATTCGTACACTTATGGTACATATTAAATACATATAATGGTTAGGCTTAATACTAATTGCAGTTTATTCCAGGCAACCTTACAATGGCCATACCGGAAATAAAATGAACTTATAAATGTCAATGATGACACAGATACATAATATACATAAAACAAAAACAACAATAATTATATTATACGTCTTATAATCAATGTAAAAGAGTTTACAAAGACAGTCTCAAAGGCTGTTATTAAGTGTCAAACATCCTTCCCTCATAGTAGTTATTACTGACACAAAAATTTACATTCAACATGACTGTAATCATACTATTTGTGATCTTGAATGCAACACATATAAATAAATGTGTAAAGAATAAACTGGACTTGCTTGAAAAAAGACTAAAAGGAGGCTTTACTCTTGTAGAAAAAAACCTAAAGAAAAGAAAATATAAGAAAAAATATTTTATTATATTTCAGAGGTCCTGCTTCTAAGCTGATATTGAAGTTCTTCTTTGCTGTGTGGGCAGCTATTATTGGTACTCTATTCACCTTCCCTGGACTGAGAGTTGCTAGGATGCACTGGGACTCACTAAGGTACCTGTAACCTTGACTCGTATAATAAACCTTCTAAAATCCCTTCCATAAAACTTGCTTAGACATCATCGTATTATCATATCTGTCAAAAGAAATCCACTCGGTCCATAGGGCTGTTATCTCTAAAATCTGGCAACCAGGACAAAAATTGTGAAACCTAGATAGAGATTTTGAAGCTTAGAATCCAGATAAGAATGGGGTGTTGCGCCCTGCCATGAGGTAACATGAAAACGTTTTATCCTAGATTTGTGAAACTTAGGGCCACTTGCACCAACTTTTTAAATGTGTTTAAATTGTATTTAAACACAATTTTCTATTGTTATTTTGTGTTTAAATTCAATCTAAACATATTTTAGAAGTTGGTGCAAGTGGACCTTTGAGATTTGTTAGTCAGTTTTCATCTATCTGCATATTACAACAGACCAACTTTTTCTTTAAATTCTAGGTACTATGGTGACAATAAAGTGAAATCTCTACTTCTGAACTTCAACTTCGCGATGCCATTCGTGCTGGTGTTGCTGTGGGTAAGACCCATTACCAGGCACTACCTGACTGTGAGGGTGTTTAGCGGCATGGAAAAACCAATGTGAGTTCTGGCTTATTTATATTGACATATAAATTCGTTTGGCATAGCGGTTGAGGTGGATTACGGTACTAAGATTCAGGTTTATTTTTGTGTCGGGGGTTTTTTGAAATTTTTAATTTAATTTGATATTTCACACTTTTTGTAGGGACTCCTTAGTTATTTTGTTTAATTTCTTTTATTTTCTTGCGTTTTAAGATCCAGGTAATTTAGTGTTTAATTAGGTATTTTCTTCGTTTAGTTATTCAAGTTTTGTACAATTATTTCATAGCTATTAGATATCTTATATCATAGTGTATAGTATTCTACTAGTCAAGCCCTTTCATTTGATACCTTTATTGAGGGAGTAGTGAAAAAAATTAATAAATTCACCATTTCGTGGAGGCGGCCATCTTGGATTTGAAATTTTTCATAGTGTATAGTATTCTACTAGTCAGGCCCTTTCAATTGATACCAATATTGTGGGAGTTGTGAAAAAATATGTAAACCGCCATCTTGTGGCGGCGGCCATCTTGGACTGATTTTCATCAAACATAGCTAAGAATACTCCCGACTTATTCACCTTTCAAACAAAAAAAACAAAATCAAAATCGGTTCATCCATTCGGGAGCTACGATGCCACAGACAGACACACACACAGACACACACACAGACACGTCAAACTTATAACACCCCGTCGTTTTTGCGTCGGGGGTTAGTAAAAATGTATCACTTCAGAACTAAAACAACCGTCTTACGAATTTTCGATCAGGCCACGTGTCCTGACGCGAGTTAAACATTTTTTACCCATCCCAAAAAGTTCAAAACGCCGCTAAAGAAGTTTTCACTTCATAAAATGGTGTCCAGCATGACATCAGCGGCGTTCGAGTCGCTGCGGCTGGTGCTGGTGGCGGGCGCGGCGGCGGCGCGGCTGGCGCTGCTGCCGCGCCAGCTGCAGGCCTACCTCGACATGGCGCAGCGCCGCCTGCACCTGCAGAAGAAGGAGGCCGGCCGGATCACCAACATCGACCTGCAGAAGAAGGTAACAATCAATAATCAAAATAAATCATTGACAATTTAGAAAAAAAAAACTTTTTACCACACCATCTATACTCTATATCTATATATTAAGCTGAAGAGTTTGTTTGTTTGTTTGTTTGCTTGAACGCGCTAATCTCAGGAACTACTGGTCCCATTTGAAAAATTCTTTCAGTGCCATATAGCCCATTTATTGAGGAAGGTTATAGGCTATATACCATCGCTACGCGGACGAAGTCGCGGGCAGAAGCTAGTAATACCATAATAAAAAATAAATATTCCAGATCGCATCCGTATTCTACTACCTCTGCGTGGTGGCGCTTCAATACATCTGTCCCATCATTATGTGCCTCTATATGGCGTTAATGTACAAGACGCTGGGGGGATATACGTGGACCGCTCTCTTCTATGACACCGAGGCTGTCGCCAGCGTGCAAGAGAACACTGCTACAACTTCTACCAGTGTCGAGGGAGATGGAATTGAACAGTTCCAACTCGCTTGGGAGAACCTCAAAATGGTAAGAGGATATTTTTGGCAGAGGTAAAAATAACTGCTTACTTAGTCTAATCGTCCTAAAAGCGACCGATACGCTTGAGATCCTTTTGGTTATCGATTTTTCTATGAAATTCTCAGCAGCAACTCGGAGTCTGGATTTGTGCCTGCAATATACTCTTCCTCTTCCCTTCACTACTTTATGGGACTTAAACATACCGGTACACTGTGAGTACCTATACAAAAATACATACGCCTCTGCCTAATAGTACAAATTTTGAACTGCACGTGGGCACAGTATTGGCTCGGGACTTTTCAAACATCTTTCTTTATCTCATAAATTACATGAACCATGTAACTTCCCGAGAGGAGTTGGACACCCGCCTCTGCCTAATACTTCGGAGAATAAATAAATAAATATTCTGCGACATTTTACACAGCACCATCTAGTCACAAACTAAGCAGAGCTTGTACTACAGGTACTAGATAATGAATATAATACTAATATATATTTTTTTGTAAATACATACTTATAATACATAAGACGAACACAAACACTTATATTCATCACATAAAATATATTTGTGTCCTGTGGGAATCGAACCCACAACCTCGTGGTCAGCAGTCTGGTACTCAAACCACTAAACCCCAGAGATCATCAATACAAGCGTGATGATATGTTATGTTCAAACATTCTGTATTTTGATTTTCCAGGTATTCACAGTGGACGTGTACCGCGGCGTGTTCGGCTTCGCGACCTGGTGGTGTTGCTTCGCGTGGTTCCTCACCACATCGCTGGGCCTCGCCTACCAGACATACTTCAGAATCTCGTGATGCTCGCACACCGAAGCTTTTAGAGTTCTAGTCACATGCTAATTCAGTTGAAAAGGAAAATAAAACTGATATAACATTTTTTTTATGATTAAAATCCACCTAACGCAGGTAGGAATCAGTTTGACAATTCGGTCAAATTTATGGAGATCACTGTACTGTTCTTATCATAATAATGAATTCGTCTCATGAAATTAATATATTAAAATGGTTTGTTTAATGTTGCATGTTATTTGCTCATTATAATTAGGTATCTTCATATACAAATCAATGATTTAGGCAGAAATGTTGCTTACATTAATTTATTACAGAATTTTAAAATAATCGTAAAAAAGCGTTGTAATGAAACGCAAGTGACATCGGCGTTTAGATTACTATCTTTACAAAATTTTAAAATAAAATTTTTCATTAATTTTATAATTTTGAAAGAAAAAAATGCTAGGTATATAGCAGCCTACTAATATAACCTCTTTTATTATATCCGTATTTTGTTTTATCTTTCCTTTCAAACTTTGTTGTGTGGTCATAGTAGCGAGTAAGGGAAGTGGGATATGTTTTAGTGTGCATCTCCTACAGTTATGTACAAAGTTACAATCGCCTTATATTAGTTACTAATTTATTATAACGCACTATCGTTTCTATAATTATGTACTTTTATGTATAGAATTAATAATTACATGTATTATTATTGTTTATGTTCCTTTGTATAATGAAATATAGCGTCTGACTTCAGTAATACGATTTATATTGCTCACAAAAACGAATGCAAAGTTCAATTCTATAAATCAATAGATTGGTACACTGGGCGGTCTTCTGGCTAACATCTCTTACAAACTCGAACTCAAGAAAAAAAGAAAGGTATACTTAAATCTTAAACACAAATTAACAATATTCTATAGAGTATGATATTATGGTGGTCAGTGTTGTCCAATAACAATGCTGTAGTACTAGTATTCTATTATCTGTGGCTGTAGATAGGTATAATGTATCTGCCAAATGTTCCAAATTAATATCAAAGAGACTAAAAAAGTATATTGTATAAGCCCATCCATCCTCCTTATTTTACTATTGAACTTACGTATTTAGAATTGCCTCCAGGTTTTTTTTATTTTTGTTATTGCCATCATTTATTTGTAAGCGTGCCTGTATAGAAGAACGTTAAAGAAACCAATATTTGAATAATTGTTTTACACTGTAATTTATGTAATTGAACACAAAAATAATTGCATTAATTATTGTGACAATTACAGAGTAACAAAGCACAAATTAATCTTGTAAATAAGATTGAATTAGAATATAAGACGTCTGTTGCAATAATTTGAAATGATCTACATATTTATTTGTTTGTATTGGACTGTTTTTACTATTATACATTAAAAAAGTTATTTCATGTTTTATTCTCTCCGCTGAGTTCGTCCACGATTAGCGGTGGGCGGTTCCTGGATATTCTGGTAGAACAATAATGGCTAATTGTTCTTCTACCATCAATGAAATTGTCATTTCATTAATGTTAGAATACTGTTTTTAACTATATAATTTTCTTATATGCATAGTTAAAAACAGTAGTCTAACATTAACATTAATAATTATATTGCTGTTTTTTTCTTCGGTGCACGTTGGATCAAATACAAGCCTCCTCTAGACAATCGGCCATGATCGGCACTCGTTGATCACTGATGCGTGCCCGACAAGTCACCGATCCCCGCAATCATGACGACGATGATGGGCGACTACAGGCAAGTAGCCCTTCTACACGATCGTGCTCGCGTGTAATCGCCTATCATGGCCGATTGTGTAGCGGAGCCATAAGGTTCATACCCTCCCTCCCGCGCTTAATAATCAATGTTTTAAAAAGTGACCAAGTAAAAAAATTAAAATATGAATAATTTCAAAATTCACACAACAGATGGCAGCATTGCGTCTATAATTTAAGTCTAAAATGATAATGGCGTAAATAAAAAAATAATTCACTATATTGTTATAACATGTTATACATTAGGGGAAAACGTTTCAATAAATCTCAAAAAGCAGATAATTCTATTTTATAAATATTAAATTGTGCTTGTAACACTCGTTTCAAATGACACAGAATCCCACTGCGCTGTGTATGAGTTCGATATAACTAAACGTATTTAAAACTCGATTTCAGTTACAAATCGATCGTATCGATAATCCATGATAAACCGATTTCACAAAACCTCATGAAAACACGAAACGCAAAAACGCAAATAGGACTGAATAGGCGGTGTAAATACATATAAAAAAACCAATCGAATTGAGAACCGCCTAATAGCCGATTTTACGAATCCAAATGAAAACAAACGAATGAAATGGTTTAGTGGAGAAAATTTAATAAGCAAGATGTCGGTTTTATACACAAGTTTTAAAGAATAATTCTTCAAAACTTGTGTCTTTAGTGTTAATTAATAATAAAGTTTAATGTGTAATTACGGTGGATAATTTAATAATTATCATATGGTTAATACCATTAATTGTTGAGAGATGAAACTGACGTTCCGAGCGATGTGACTGCAATTCTAAAATATTGGTACTCCAATCAGAAGAATGTCGTGAAATGGGCAGGCTCGCGCTCGGACGTGTACGGGTTGGAGTGCGGGGTGAGGCAGAGGGGGCTAATCTCTCCCCGTCTCTTTAACCTGTACGTGAATAAGTTGATCGGTGAGCTCAGCAGCACCAGAATGGGGTGCCATATAGACGGGGTGTGCGTTCATCAGTTACGTAGATGACGTGGTGCTGTTGGGCTCATCGATCGGGGAAATGCGCAGACTGATTAAAATTTGTGAAGACTATGTACAAACCCAGGGACTCAGATAAAATGCGAAGAAGAGTGTAATGATGGTGTTTAAAGCAGGGAGTAAGTCTTATCCGTATGTGCCTCCCTTAAATCTAGCTGGTAGGTACCTCCCTGAACAAAGTGGACCGCTTTAAGTATTTGGGTCACTGGGTATCAGAGGATCTAAGTGACACCTTAGATATTAAAAGAGAACGCAGGGCACTGCCTGTTCGCTGTAACATACTGGCCCGTAGGTTTGCGTGGTGTACTGATCAGGTGAAGGTGACGCTGTTTAGGGCGTACTGTCAGTCGTTCTACAACTGTAGTCTGTGGACTAAGCTCACGCAGCATGCATACTGTGATCTGCGAGTACAATATAACAACGCGTTTAGGGTATTGTTCGGCCTGCCACGCCATTGTAGCGCTTCAGCTATGTTTGCGGAGAAGAGAGTGGATGGCTTCCATGCTATAATGCGAAAGCGCTATGCCTCTCTTCCAGAGCGCATGCGGGCCAGTTCGAATTGCATCCTGAACGTGTTTGACGGTCACTGGGACTGTCCTATGTGGCGGCACTGGATGCGACTACACACTGCAGGTGGTCGGGTCCTGGACCGGTCATAAGATTGCAACGCTTTCTTGTATATTTTCTATTATTTTTATGTTTTTACTAACACTAGTTTTTTAAGGTATTTCTGTATTACTAACATGTTTTATGGACCATGTCTGAAATAAACGTTATATTTATTATATTAATGTTCTCAAAAATGTGTAAAAGTGTAGGCAAATGGCATAAAATTGAAAATTGTTACTATTTGTGTTCTCTTCTAAGCTCCATTGAAGCCTTAGTAAAGTGTCCACCATTTTACTGGGGCAACGGCACAAAGACTTGGGCTAAACTGCTAAAGGTATATTTTACCGGGTCACAAAATAACCAAAAAAATGAAATTTTTAACTCTTCTATAAATCTAAGTAAACGTTCAGTCAGTGGAGAAAGAGACCAAGCCAATTTCACTGAACTCGTTAGATTTGGAATTAAGCTAAATAAATTGCACATTGAAAATAGCTATACTTGGAATTATATACTATCCTCGATTGAAACTGGCAGGCAGTTCCACTCCTGAAATCGTTTTCTTAAAACGGGTTTGAAATCGGTTTTATCGGTTTATCGTTGAAATGTTATCAATCTCAGAATCGCCCATGTCTAGCGCTGTGAAGCTGGCCGGCCGCGCTCGCGGCCCACTGGAGCCCAGCCAAGAGATGGGATTTCATTTACCGAAGTCGATAAATATTATTGTGACAAAAAAATATATTAAAATATTTTCCTTACATTTTCTTTTTACTCAAACTAAATATTAAACTGAATTCTTGAATAAAATTATTTCCACAATTTTTTTTATTTGTAATTTTATTTAATAAATTTGAAAGGTACATGTTAAAACTTATGATCCAATACAGTGTCCCACAAAACTGTATAAACATTTTGACTGTGGGAATAATTTTATATTATAAATAAAACCACATGCTTTTATGGCACATGCACGAGGTATCCAAAACAGACATTATTTTTCCTTCCCATTGTATTCCAGGATCACAAATATTTCACAGAATTTCAAATTGAACGTAATAATCATTTTAATGTATTTTAAAGTTATCATATTTATCTACCGCTACTAAGTAATAATACTCCAATTAGAATATTTATGATCTTATGTATGTATGTATCAACAAGAATACTCTTAATCTACAAAGAAGAGGTTCAGCTTCAGTAATGTATATTATAAAAAGTTACGAGCGTCTACGCTTTCTTTTCTAACCGACTTCAAAAAAGGAGAAACCTTTTACTGTTGTCGGTTAAAAAAGCACGCGTTTCTCAATTCATCAGAATCTTTTTTTTATGTATGTTCGCTAATTACTCAAAGACGCTTAGGCCTATTTGGAAAAATCTTTTTTCTTTTGGAAGTGTATACTTCCCAGGTATACTCATATTTACATAATTTGGTCAAGATCTGATCACAAAATTTAGAAGAACATGACCATGACACGAGTTGCGTAAAATGCTACTCGCTACTCGTAATATAGAAATAAAATAACATTTAACAAAAAGTAAACCCGCCTTCTAAAAGTTAAAAGTTATTTTAAGATGCTTGGTTTATGTTTGCGGAGAAACCCTGTTCAAGAATAAAAAAATTACCACATTTAGCACTTAAAATTAAATAGTAGCAAAATCTTAAGCTGATTTTAATGGAAACCTAAAAATTCTTAAATACTTTTCTTAGCGCATCGATTAGTTCAAAAATAAACTGATATTATGAAGAAATAAGAAAATGTCGAACTAGATATATTATACAGTCTACAGTCACAATTTCGTCGGTTCGAGGGATAGATTCATTTAATGATTCAAGTACTAATTCACTACTAGGTGAGGTTTTTTTACATTTCTTTTCTGATAGGATCAGTTACGTACCAGCTGGGTTGTCTTGTAAGAATATTTTTCTAATTAAAATTTTGTAGCATTATGTCGATATGAATAAATACCACGCCCACCATATCGCATCACTACAACAATTTACCACACTACCAAAACGCTGCAGATGTCACTTTCTAACCAATGAGAGTGCAGCACGTTAGGAGGGAACAAATCCTATTGGCTGACAACAGGGAATATTCCAGAACATCCCAGTGACGTCGAGTGACGCATACTCGCATTTATAACTCCATGGTAGAATTCCGCCATATTATTTCGTGAATAGAAGCCGTCAATCGCGCACCTTTGCTGAGTTTTACTCTACGAGTTAAGTCAACGACCGAGATAGTTATACATAAAAAATAAAAAAGTAAGTACTGATATCCTTCTTAATTGTTTGTGTTGTGTGATAAACTGTAAAATGTTTTACGTGCAATGGTTTTAGTGCAAATTCGAGGAGTATCTGAATTTTTGCGAGGTGGGATTTTTCTGATCCATCTCCACGTTTCTATCATGATTAGGAAAACCGACAGCTCAGAGTCCTAAAATATTGCTGTGTCATAGTATCTAATATCTTTAAAAAAATAATAATTTCAGGGCTTATCCCTCCACGTGAATTTCTTTGTTCGAGTGGTCTTTGCTAGGCACGTGGTAATCATTGCTAGTTATAATTTATATTTTAGGGTACATAGTGTTAATGTTTATAATTGTTTGTTCCATGTTTTTATATTCGACTCATTCGTATATAAGCCGTACTTATTCTCGAACGTTCTGTTCGGCACTGTATCGATTTTTCTTGTAATGGCCGCCGTTGTATTGCATTTTCTGTCTAGCTAGGTCTTGTATAATAGGCCGTGGTAAATCCTATTCTTTCAATTCAGGCAATTTCTCCACGTGCTATTTAGTTTCTTCCCTTAACCTAGTTCTTCAAGGTAAGCACAGCAGTTCAAGATGGCGAAACATAACCTCTAATCATTACGGTTTTCTTGATTACCATAAAAGTACAAGTAAAAGTCGTGCCTATTGTAACACAATATTATCTTTGTTTCAGATGGCAGCAAAAGCACCAGCTGTAGGTATTGACTTGGGTACCACTTACTCATGCGTGGGAGTGTTCCAGCATGGCAAGGTGGAGATCATCGCCAACGACCAGGGCAACAGGACCACGCCCTCATACGTCGCGTTCACGGACACCGAGCGTCTGATCGGTGATGCCGCCAAGAACCAGGTCGCGATGAACCCTAACAACACAATTTTCGGTAAGTTTCCTTCCTGTCGGACACTGCGTAATGTAGTATTAGGTTTCTATCAACGATAAGCATGTCTTCTAAACATTTAAAATTGTTTAGGGCGAAAATACTTCACGGGCGTGAATTCTGCGCGAATATGGTTAACATTTTCTTCTAGCATTTGATTTCAACAATTTTGGTACTTGCGTCATAAGCAACCACCTAATAAACTACCACCTTCATATAGGCAAAGAATCTGCTTAGGTGCTAATATAGACTTGTTCCTATTGTCATGGTAAAAATGATAATAATTTTATTAGGTACCTACAGGAAATTGTTTATCACTGGTTTGGCGGTTTGATATACCTATATGCTTACTGGTTTCTGACACTTACGCGAATATTAGACATTGAATGCTTAGAATATGCTTACCTACCGGCCCCCACGATATCAGCACCGGTTCACCTACGTACCGGCCGGTAGCCGCTAGTATCCTAGTTAGTCGAAAATAGGTCGCGCGATCAATACAGGACTAGTTCATTCAAGTTACTTACCTATGACCTCGGATGAAACTAGGTCTTGTCAGTACATAACCTAGTGTTTGATGGACGTCGAATCTGTTTTTGTATTGGTTTGATGCTATCTAGTATTGTATGAATCAAAATTCTTCCATAGAAATAAACTAGGAAGCTTATAGCCAATATTGGTTTAATGACTCACTGATTATTTATTCAGCAGTAATGATAAACTATTGATGACTAAATTCGTCATTTATTTTTATCATTGAGTTGCGGCTGTATAGCTTTCACATATGAACAGCAGTAACAATGACACTGGAAAGATCTTTCAGTGTATTGCATAGGTACCTACTTAGTTTTCGTCATTGGGGGTTTTTCCTTGCTCCCCAACAATAACTTGAAAATTCTTAAATATAGATGTCATTATACAGTCATACCGTCTGAAAAGGTCAACTTGAGTTAACATTGCTTTGCAAGGTTAGATAATAACGGCTGCCATATACATAGCTACATACAACGCAAGAACAAAGTATGGAAATTATCGTTTTTTATTACATTTACTACTATTTCATGATGATACCCAATATACTAGACTAGAGTCTCTGAACATATTGAATGATAAAAGTATTCTGAGAATATATTCCGCCAGTAAAGGCTTTTCTATTCTAAAGAATAGTATTTTCAACAATTGCATTTGCTTGTTACAGATGCCAAACGTCTCATCGGCCGCAAATTCGAAGATGCCACCGTACAAGCTGACATGAAGCATTGGCCCTTCGATGTAGTCAGTGACGGTGGTAAACCAAAGATCAAGGTCTCTTACAAGGGTGAAGACAAAACCTTCTTCCCTGAGGAAGTTAGCTCAATGGTGCTTACAAAAATGAAGGAAACCGCCGAGGCCTACCTCGGCAAAACGGTGCAGAATGCAGTTATCACGGTTCCAGCGTACTTTAATGACTCTCAGAGACAAGCCACGAAAGATGCGGGTACCATCTCTGGCTTGAACGTTCTCCGTATCATCAATGAACCGACTGCTGCTGCGATTGCGTACGGCCTTGACAAGAAGGGTAGTGGAGAACGTAACGTCCTGATTTTCGATCTCGGCGGCGGTACCTTCGATGTGTCCATTCTGACCATCGAGGATGGTATCTTCGAAGTAAAGTCCACCGCTGGTGACACGCACTTGGGAGGAGAGGACTTCGACAACCGTATGGTGAACCACTTTGTACAGGAGTTCAAGAGGAAATACAAGAAGGACCTCGGCACAAACAAGAGAGCCCTCCGACGATTACGCACGGCTTGTGAAAGGGCGAAGAGAACTCTCTCCTCATCCACCCAGGCAAGTATTGAAATCGACTCTCTGTTTGAGGGTATTGATTTCTACACATCCATCACCAGGGCTCGTTTCGAGGAGCTGAACGCCGACCTGTTCAGATCCACCATGGAGCCTGTAGAAAAGTCCCTTCGTGACGCGAAGATGGACAAGTCTCAAATCCACGACATCGTACTTGTAGGTGGTTCTACTCGTATTCCCAAAGTGCAGAAGCTCCTTCAAGACTTTTTCAATGGAAAGGAGCTTAACAAATCCATCAACCCCGACGAGGCCGTAGCGTACGGTGCCGCCGTTCAGGCCGCTATCTTGCACGGTGACAAGTCTGAGGAAGTACAGGATCTGCTGCTGCTCGACGTGACCCCGTTGTCACTCGGTATCGAAACCGCTGGCGGTGTCATGACCACCCTGATCAAGCGTAACACTACCATCCCCACCAAGCAGACTCAGACCTTCACCACCTACTCTGACAACCAGCCTGGAGTACTTATCCAGGTGTTCGAGGGTGAGCGCGCCATGACCAAGGATAACAACCTGCTCGGAAAGTTCGAATTGACCGGCATCCCTCCTGCGCCGCGTGGTGTCCCTCAGATCGAAGTTACCTTCGACATTGACGCCAATGGCATCCTTAATGTGTCTGCCATTGAGAAGTCGACCAACAAGGAGAACAAGATCACCATCACCAACGATAAGGGCCGCCTTTCTAAGGAGGAAATCGAGCGCATGGTCAACGAGGCTGAGAAGTACAGAACCGAGGACGAAAAGCAGAAGGAGACCATCCAGGCTAAGAACGCCCTGGAATCTTACTGCTTCAACATGAAATCAACCATGGAGGACGAGAAGCTCAAGGAAAAGATCTCAGACTCTGACAAGCAGACGATCCTCGACAAATGCAACGACACCATCAAGTGGCTGGACTCTAACCAGCTGGCCGACAAGGAGGAGTATGAGCACAAACAAAAGGAACTGGAAGGCATCTGCAACCCCATCATCACCAAGATGTACCAGGGCGCGGGTGGTATGCCCGGCGGTATGCCCGGCGGCATGCCCGGCTTCCCCGGCGGCGCGCCCGGAGCCGGCGGTGCTGCCCCCGGTGGCGGAGCCGGACCTACCATTGAGGAGGTCGACTAAACATTCCAACAGATTACCACACCAAACTTACAAACTGATATTGCAGTATTCAACTACAGTACAGTGTCCCTAATAAATGATTGAAACACATTACATATGTACAGTATTTTATTTTTAATTTATCCGAGCTTGTAAATATTGAAACATTTAAAACTTGTAATTATGATTATTTAGCAAAGTACGCCCAAGCCTGCAATCTGCTGTATGTACATTTGTACACATCGACTATTACTCGTGGGAGGACAGCTTATAAACACAAAGACCGTTGCGGAGAATCTACAGAACCCAAGAATGTTATTAGATAAGATTATAAATATTCTTGGAACTATAATATGATCGTCTGGTCTGTTCTTTGACTAGGTACCTATTTGGTTTACCTATTATTATAGTCCAGTCTGTCATCATTGAATCCACACAACCTAAATCCTAATGTCGAGACGACAAAAATGTTTTGTCGGAAACTAGGTTTCACTCGAAGGAGACTAGCAACCACACTGCGAAATTGATCTCACTTTTCTATAAAAATAGCCTGGCTATTTGCATACCTAGGTAGGTACCTACCTACGTAATAATGTGAGTCAAAATAATATTTTCGTGGACGATATAAATTGGCCGACGAAATTTAGAGACTACTCCAGAATTATCTCGACAGAGATAAAGCGTAGCACTTGTTTATCGCGTGACGATCAATAATAACTACAAGGTAGTTGTATGTACCCGTGTATCTATGGAATACCTACCTACGTAATAATGTGAGTCAAAATAATATTTTCGTGGACGATATAAATTGGCCGACGAAATTTAGAGACTACTCCAGAATTATCTCGACAGAGATAAAGCGTAGCACTTGTTTATCGCGTGACGATCAATAATAACTACAAGGTAGTTGTATGTACCCGTGTATCTATGGAATTTGTCGCAACTAATGGGAACATAGTAGGTAGGTACATTGTAACGTAAAACTAGCTTGTCGGGATGACCCAGTACATAGGTACTCGTCAATGATGACTATTCCACAATCTTTACGGTCTGTCAGGTACATATTTGTATGTTGCATTATATTATGAAACGTAAGTGGAAAGGAAGGTCATTGTCCTTTTGAGGAGCAATGTCCCACTTCCGTCATTCATGTTTGTAACAGTGGGTAGGTAGATACCTACCTAATTGTATTCATCAATGACTGAATCAACATGGAGTTCATTCTTGCAAGCGCGCTCAGTGGATTACAACCTGGTACCGACCTACCTAGTACTTATACATAAACGACTACACACTGGGATTCGCAATGTAAGCATGCGTGAGGTACTCTGTTGATTGATAAAGGTAATATTATTCTATCTATGGATTAGTCAGACAACAAAGAGAATAACATTAAAACCAGAAGGCCTTACCAGCTAATCAGTGTCACACAGTATTCATATGTACCTACGACTTGCATACGAATAGGTACCTAAGGCCCACTTGCACCAAATTCTTAAATGTGTTTAAGTCATATTTAAGCACAATTTTTCATACAAATTTCGTGTTTAAATACAATTTAAACACATTTCAGAAGTTGGTGCAAGTGGGCCTAAGTATAAGGATTGGAAACTAGTTGCTCCCCGCGACTTGGAATTCAGAATTGGATCCGACCTGGATAAAAAGAAGCCTATGTTTTATTCCAGAATATTTATAAATAATAATCTATATCTGTGCCAAATTTTATCCAGATCTGTTCAGCCGTTCTGGCGTGAAAGTCTAACAAACAGCAATACATCATTTATATCCTCACAAGCTTCACGTTTATAATATTAGTAGGATATAAATGTATATAAATTCATTAAGTAATTATATGTAGGTATACCTACATACATATCGATACCTCCCACGTAAATTGTTGTATGCCACAAAATTGCTATTTTGCTTTTTTGTTGAAAAATATCCTAATATGAATCATTATATCCATTCAATGTGAAAAAACAACAAAAACACAATTTTTAAAGGATTTCTCAGACGCATAATGTTGTAATTTTGAAACGCGAACGGATTACACCAATGTATATGCCTATACATTTGTGTACGCGGGGCACGGGGCGGATAGAATCACGCGCTCGCGCCTCGTATTGGTTACAAACAACAGACTACGCCGGACTTTCAACCGGCCGCATGCACGTAGCAAGCGCTTATAATTTATTTGCTAATTCATTGACGTAAGTAGTTTACTTCATATTTGTTATAATGAATCGTACAAGTATTATATCAAGAGGGCGTCGAATATGTGATTTACTTAATAATGCGAATAATATACAAAGTAATAATGCCGATACACCCATTGAAAACAACAATATTTCATTAAACGAAATAAAATTAAACAGTTTTCCTGATTCAAGCCTACGAAATATTATAGGTAAGTTTATTTTAGTATTATTTCAGTAGCATGAATTAGGTTACCAACACTTTTTATGGTGGCACCAACCTAAAATATTGTATAGATTACTTACGACAATATTCGCCGGTGAGCGTTCATTAAAAATGTTGTATGTGATACATACAATATTTTACGTTTTCGTTGAAGTTAAACATTTTGTTGTATGTAATAAATACAACATTTCACTTCGGAAATCATTCATTAAAATGTTGTTGTATAGTGAAATGCTATATTTTACGTTGGATTTACTTTCTTTTTCCTTAAAATTTACGTTGTAAGTCAAGTCGTCAATTGAAAAGTCGATCTTTAAATTGTAAGTACGACTGCCTCAATAGCTAGATGCGTACCTAGTGCATTTTATTAGCACGCCGAGGTCTCAGGTTCGATTCCCCGAATCTGCTGATCATTTATTATACAAAACATTATTATTGTTTCAGAGTCTCCATTACCAATAAGCCTTAATGAGTCGGAAATTTTATTTATTTATTTATACTTCTATGCAAAATAATAGTAGTACATAAGGCGGACTTAATGCCATTTGGCATTCTCTACCAGTCAACCTTTGGGTTTGGGAAATGTTGTAATAGGTACAAACAATAAATATTTGAGTGACTAGTGATAGACTAAGAATACACAAATAATTTAATATACAGCATGTAACAAAAACCCTGTCCGATCCTTAAGAGTATTATTCGGCATCGTACTGCGTACACATATACCTAACCATTTAATGGATTTGAGATTATTATTTTTCCCCAGTGAATATAATTTAATTAAAATAATAAATAAAAACTGATCAACGGCAACACTGATCGCTCAACAAAGTTCACCTACAGTTTTTTGTCAAAGAAGCCGCCTGAGCGAGACGGTTTGTATGATCCCGTGTCATGAACCCGCTTTGACGCGTGCCGCCAAACAAACTTTTATCGAAAGAAACCTACGCTACGTCATACCTGCTTACGCGTAGGTATCAGCTGATATTGTTTTGTAGGCATAGTGAATCGGATTTATGTTTCAGACTAATTCTGTTTATCGAGAAACAATTAATCGAATTAAATGTAGCCCTGACAAGGGCTTTTTTTAGGTAGGTACTTACCGACTGCAGGTATCAGTTTATTAAAACGTTCACTTGTTGGTGCTGCATACCTCGGCGATCGTGCTCCACATGTCCACCTCCAACACTAATACACATTCGACACCTTTTCAGTAAATTTGCACGTACTCTTTGCAGCGCACTTGTGTCCGATTTAAGTGAGTCGAAGGCTGCCACAATTCGAGTTCTTAGTTCGATTTCCGAATCACACTCTCTTTTATAAACTATTTGTTTAACATGACCCCATAAATAAAAATCCAGAGGCGTAAGATCGGGTGATCGTGCTGGCCACGAAACTGGTCCCCCACGACCAATTCATTGCCTTGGGAACTGAGTATCTAAATACTCGCGCACCGCACGCGAGAAATGTGGTGGCGCGCCGTCATGTTGAAACCACATTAAGCGATGGAAATTGAGGTCTAAATCATCCAACTCTTCACTTAGCTCTTCGCTCAAGAAAGACAGGTAGTTGGGACCATTCATGGTGGAATTCAAAAAATATGGACCAATAATTTGGTCACCGAGGATACCAGCCCACACGTTAACACGCCAACGATGTTGAAAATGACTCGGTTTCATAGCGTGCGGGTTTTCGAGCGCCCACACGTGTTCGTTGTGGCAGTTGAAGACACCAGTTCTCTCAAACGAGCATTCATCGGAGAAAAGCACATGATTCAAAAAACCTTCATCTTCTTCGACTTTTCTTAAGACCCAATTACAAAATTCCATTCTTGGTTCGTAATCAGTCGGCAGAAGGGATTGAACCCGCCGGTAGTGATAAGGGTGCTGACCATCTCCCTTCAGCACTCTCCAAACCCGCATGTGGTTTGTGTCTAATTGTCGCGCAACAGAGCGTGTGCTTTGCGTGGGGTCCGCGGCAAACATATCCAGCACTTGTTCCTCAATTTCCACGTCGCGCTCTCGTTGTCTTCCAGCATCAGTGGCCTGCGACTCGTGCCCATGAACACTGCCTGTGGTGTACACACGGTTATGCAGGCGTTGGAACGCACGCTCCGAAGGAACTGTCACACCTGGTCTATTGGCGAAACGCACCTCATACGTTCTACGCGCAGCTGCATAATTACAGTCGGTCTTGCCTAAGCACATCAACATATTAAAATATTCCTGATTGGAATACGACATTGTTCGCGAAACGATAGCGCGTGATAAGTACGGACGTTCAATCGAAAGCTATCTCCACGAAAGACTGGAAACAAGTAGCGTGCCGGTAGGCAACGAGTCGGCGACGTCAAAGAGTCGGCGGCTAGTTGAAAGAGTGCCTACAACGCGGTAGTGTAGGGCGGTGTTCTTTGAAAATAAAAATAGGTAAAAATAAAAAGATTTTGCCGCCGGGTGGAGTGTTGTCAACTTATGGAAATTTTCCATATTCAGTGTTAATATTCGCATTGATTATAAAAATATAAAAATCAATATCTTTTGGTTTTTATGAGTTACATTTTTATAACCATTTTTTCTAGTACGTATGTTGAACCAGGAATACGCCCTTATTGGATCGGACAGGGTTTTTGTTACATATTGTATACTTAAATACATACATACATAGGTATATATAATTTAACTATTTATGCCAGAGACGAAATAAATAAAGTAAGAAAGAATGAATAAATGAATAAAATAAAGTACAGTTATTGATTCGCCGAATTGCGGTAGTATTCACGTACGAAATTAATGAGCTAGCAAACATAATTGATACAGATTTCTTTGATAATAACCCAGAAGTTGATATTGCAAATCTCGAAACACCGCACCCTTCACCTTCTTGTAGTACCAACCACTTTAACTACGACTGTGATAATGATTTTTGCCCTTATTATATACAAAAGGAAAACTTATCAACTTTTGATATTTGTCTGTACCCTCACCAGGTTATCTGTCTAGCTGCTCAACATATACAGCAATAAACAATTATAGTCCACTGTCAGATATTTCGAATAATAAGTAGTCCTAGCAGAAGCGGTCGCCGTCGTCAACCAAGGAAAGATAAAGGTATGTAAGAAAAAGACATTTAATGAATGGATAGACACTAAGAGAAAGAATTTACGTAATATGAGAAAAGAGTACATGTCCAGAAATGGTAAAATTCAAGCAAAGAGAAAGATGGGCCCGCCATGTCACTGCCGCAAGAAGTGTTTTGATAAATTTAGTGAAGGAGAAAGACAGAAGATATTTGAGAGTTTTTGGAGTTTGGGAAATCAAGAAAAACAATGGATGCCAGCTTAGTAAAAATAAATATTAAACGCAGAGTCTACACAGATACCACTTCAAGGCGTAAGTACACGTTAAAGTACTCATTGCCACTAGATCATGGTGAAGACAATTATGTGGATGTATGCAAAAAACATTTTTTGAGCACTATTTCCGTCAGTGATCCGGTTATTAATAAGGCCCTAGAAAAGATGGGTATGACTCAGTAGTCATACCCATCTTTTCTAGGGCCTTAAATCTGGAATTAGTACTCCAGTGAGTACTAATTCCAGATTTAAGAGGAAACACTCAAAAATAAAAGACAGAGTCTGTTATAACCAGTGTGATTGACCATATTAAGAGTTTGCAGCCTGTTGAGTCACATTTTACTAGGCAAATAAGTTATTTGGATGGAGATTTA
This sequence comes from Acronicta leporina, assembly GCA_947256265.1. Classification (NCBI taxonomy): domain Eukaryota; kingdom Metazoa; phylum Arthropoda; class Insecta; order Lepidoptera; family Noctuidae; genus Acronicta; species Acronicta leporina. The sequence continues at coordinate 15,171,917 of OX366520.1, read as the reverse complement.
AATTTTCATAAATTATTTGAAATGTATTATGCGTGGCTTCAGTCTAATACATATGAAGAGAAAGCTTTAAGCTCAGTTTTTATATTCCTAAGAAAGATCAGTGCGATCAGTGCCACAACTTAGAAATATTAACAGTCCATCAGAGCAGCAAGTCATGGATCATGAAATTCACGTCACTAACAAGAAGTTATCCCGACAGCTTATGAAGTCTGACAAAGAGGAAAGCAAATCTTTTCAAGGGAAAATAATTGGGAAAATAATCATAATTTTATTTTATATAATGATGTTGATTTTTGTAATTCTATATGATTAGTTCTTAAGAAAACTTTACCTACAAAAATATTATTATAAGCATAGGTCATGCTTTGATTCTATAATATTGTAAAATTGTATTAGAATGATTGTTTTATGTTGAAACGTTTTTGATTACTCAGCAATAGAAGAAATTATTTGATTATGTTTTAAAAGATCATTATTTTATTTTTAAAGATTTTCTGATTATCTTTTAGCACTTATGTTGTTTCTAATAAATAAATTTAACCTTAATAACATTTCTTTTTTATTTATTAAACCTAAAAAATTAATCACGTTCAAATTGTACAATTGAATTTTGTAACTAATATAAATATTGTTACCACATACAACAGAGTGAGACTTATGTTTTTCAACGTATACAGTTGTAACTATCATATACCACAAGTGGCGTTATCTGGGCTCCGCGGTATAATGTTGTTAGTATCAGATGCAACAACTGGCATAGCTTATACTCCGGAGTAAAATGTTGTATGAACAATATCTCCGAAAATAAATATATTACTTAAAATATCTTTTAACGAAGTTAAGACGACTATTATATTACATTTAAATACCAAATTTCAAAAAGATGCAACAATAAATGCAGGTTTTGGTTCACTTTGAATCTTTGAAACGCTCTACTGTAAATTTGCAGTTTTGGAGATACAACAACTTACGTGGGAGGTATCGATATATCCATTATGTTATGAGTAGGAAGGAAATGAAATGATATTTATTTCTGTAAGTAGATCATTAGAGACACTTTTCAAGTCAATGTTTTGTTTTTTTTTATAGCTCGATGGCTTCGGCATTTCCAAACTGACGACCTCTGAGAAGAAACACCGAAACAAACTCAGAGAATCATGGTCTCTTTTAAAGTCCAGACATAAAATATGCAAATAATGTGTGGGACAATGCAGGGCAATGTCTGAAATGGCCTTTTGAGGAAAGAACATTCGTGTAGGTCGTATCTACCTATGATACCTCGTTTCTGGCCTACGGATAAGTATGCTTTGTTCTGACATTCTGTGGTGTGGCACAATACAATAACATTGTATTGGGGACTCAAACCCTTAGGGACTGCTTCAATATTTTTTTATTAATTAGTATGATGTTTTTCTGTCAGTAGAAAAACATCATACTAATTAATTCGTTTTTTTTTGGCTAGCAATAGCGACATAGCATCGTGCTACAAAATAAACTGATTATAGGAACTTATCTAACCTTCGGAACGTCTTGTAAGCTCGCGGAATCTGAAATTCCAGTGGTTATAGTTGTTTACAAAATTATTATTAGTTGAATCGGCTGGAAATAATTCCAGAAGCATTTCTGAGAAGTTTTAGCTCATCTAGCATTCTATTTATAGTGGGGAAAACTGGGAAAAGTGATTACGAGCGGCACCTATGAATCAGTGTTGTTGCGTGATTTAATTATAGAGTAGGTAGGTTTTAGAACTTATTGTTTTTCATTGAAACACTTCACCAGCACCACGTACCTAGATAAGATTAATCAGGCAATATTCCAGAGATAGATGGGTAGGTACATTATTATGAATCAATAGCCTAAACAACACACTTTCTTCGACTTGTACCATTAAACAAAGGTATTTGAAATAAAACTAGTTTTTACGGATTTTATCGCGTTATATTGATATTATATAGTTAATTCCAGACGTTTCGGATCCTTTTTAGCATAATATTTTGTGTTGTTTATGTAGTACATTTATCGAAGAAGGTTTAGGCATATCAAGCTACGCCCTATCGAAGCGGAGCGCCAGTGAAAAATGTTGCAAAATCTGAAAGAAAAAATCCTTTTGTGAGATAGACCGAACTCCACGCGGGCGAAGTCGCGGGCTGAAGCTAGATAATACATAGTGTACCTATTTGCCATTATTATCGGGAAAAAATTAAACATTTCACACTGATACCTGCAATTCGTCAGGTTCAAAACCTAAAATAAAAAATTAATTTGGCAAAGATAGATATCATAAACTGCCTCGTTAGGCTAGTGATTTCAAGTGCGACCGCTACGCTAGAGGTCTTGGGTTCGATTCCCAGGTCGAGCAAAGTGTTATTGGGTTTTTCTATGAAATACTCAGTAGCAGCTCGGAGTTTGGAATTTGTGCCCGGTTAATGGCAATAGGCTCGCCCCCTATTACATGGGACCTAAACATACCAGCGAACTGTGGGTGTACCTTAGTACACCTCTGCCTAACCTTTCTGGGAATACAGGCGTGATGGTATGTTATTGTTAAATATCATAATACAGGACCTTTATTGTATGTAACGTTCTCACAAACTTCCCCATTTATTATATTAGTAGGATAGGATTAGGTCCTCGTGCCCAAGGTAACCAGAAAAATGCTTATTAGTAATATGCTTACCCTTGATACGTATTTTTTACTCACGTTCCCGTCAATTTATCTTGCCCGGTTGTCTGAACTGTTGGGATATTGCCACGTATTATAATTAATTTGTTTTTCTAAGAAAAAGATAAAATATTTTTGGCGCTGCGTCTGCAGGCGACTTCCAGCGACCTTTGATATTTGTGTCGTATGAAAATAAAAAAATAATACTTTCAGTTGACATTTTATTTTGGCAATGCAAACAGCGATAACACAATAATATCCGTCGAATCCATAGTCCTCGTATGTCGTTTGAATCGCGTTACAATTTGTGCTATTACAAAACAACGGGATAGTTCTACAATTTATTATCACGATTACATAATTTGATCGAACTTTAATTGAATACATCTTTCACTGTCTGCTTTTATTGATTTTGAAAATAATATTTAAATGGCCATGGGAATCGGGAGTAGACTGGAGGGTATTCTATTATCTGTGCTGGAGGTAAAAAACAAAAATTCAACATAATATATTTAGATTTGTTATCCTATCTACCGTTCTCTCAATAAGATCTTTATAGTTTACTAGCTTTTGCCCGCGACTTCGTCCGCGTAGCGTGATGATATATAGCCTATAGCCTTCCTCAATAAATGGGCTATCTAACACTGAAAGATTTTTTCAAATTGGACCAGTAGTTCCTGAGATTAGCGCATTCAAGCAAACAAACAAACAAACTACCAAACAAACAAACTCTTCAGCTTTATATATTAGTATTAGTATAGATAAATATTAGGTAGGTAACTACTTATTTGTAGAATGTTGCACTAAGCTGAGAAAAAACAAATCTCATTATTTTCACTTGGTTCGTCCAGTAGTGATATGAAAGTAGAACAAATACTGAATAGATATATTACTATGTAAGTATAGTTCTATTCTACTTTTATATAGGTAGAACTAAAAAAAAGAGATACTTATGCGACACGTTTGGCGTAGCGGCTAAGCGATCGGCTTCTGCGCTACGTGTTTTGGCTTCGATCCCCACACGGAGCGAATATTTGTATGACCTACAGATAGTTGTTCCGGGTCTGGGCGGTGTATGTGAGAATTTGTGTATGTAAAAGCACCCAGGGCACAACGGGCAACATGTTTAAAAAAAAGAAACTATGTCACTGTACACGACGGCCGCGGTACGAATAAATGCAGTATAAAAAAGGCTTAGTATGATATCTATAAACGTATTTTTTTTAGGTTTGTAAACCTAATATCATGTTTTTAATTTTCATCCAATAGAAGCAGACAGTGTCAGAAAAGAAATTTCAGCAAGCGAACACTAAATTAACTATTTTTCGAACTATTTATTTACATTACGAGTACAAAACGTTTTGTTTTTATTTGACAACCAGCACACAGTTCCGTTTTCCAGTTTCCTGAACTATAAGGCCTGGCCGGAGCCACTTTTCAACCACTCCATTAATATATTACCTTATAATGTACATGTCTAACAAAAAAGTCGATAAAACAGTTAATTCTTAGAATAACAGGTACCTTTAAATAGAAACTGACAGATATAAAATATAGCAACTTTTCTTCCATGGTTAGTAGTGGTATTTTCGCATCTGTTTCGAGAAAGAACTGTTTTACCGACTTAACACAATGATATTTTAGTAAGCCTAATTTGTTGCTAATATTTCCTATAAATAAAATAAATGCATTGAATTCACTTATAAATAAAACCAACAATCAGGTACGTAGTAATAATTATCTACAAATACTATTATGGCCGTTGATGACAGTCAATTTTATGTAAAAAACATGTTTTAAATAACTTAATTTGAACAATCTGATAACAAATCATTTAACTCGCCCTATAGGAAATAAATATATTTTTAGAGCTTTCATATCATATCAACAACTTATTGCATACGTACATAATATATAATTATATTTATCTAAATTCATTCACAAACAAATATATAAATAATAAAAATGCACTTACAAACAACTTTTTATTACGTTACTTAATTATCTAAATGACGCTATCGGGTAACTAGTTCTTATACTTTTATATTCAGGAATATTCGAGGTCCCGACATAATGTTGCTTGATCTTCATAAATCATAAAATTATTAATTAGATCAGTGTTCGTCAATCTTTCGGTCGGGACCCCCAGGGGGGTCGCGTAGTAGTCTGGTAAAAGTAAGAATGAGTGGTCTATTCTTACTTGGAAGACGGAAGTTTATCTTAATCGACAAATTTAAAGAAGGATTTCTTTATTTTCACCTCCATCCACTTCGTAATAATTTTTTTACGTTAAATAATATTTAAAAATCTCTGACGTCTGTCTTGCGGTGGTTTTAGTTAACGTGTGCGTAAGTATAAAAAATATCAGAACTAGCTTAGCAAACATACGTACGAAACCCGAAGTTCCTAATGTTTTAACTACAGTTAAGCAGTAAGCGTTTACTTACAATATCAACAACTGGGATTTCATCGAGGCTTACACCTGACGCAATTTTAGTATAGGGGTCATCATCAGTAATTAGTTCATTAAAAACACTCATTGCTTTTTTTATTTACATACGATTTCGATGGTCATACACTAAACGTGATTGATTCATTCCTATTATTTGATAAAGTTCAGTCACTCCGTGAATTCGGTGGTTTCCAAGGGTCTACATCCAGGCGATGGCTGGCGACCCATCGGACGACAAGGAGTCCAGAGACCTCCTGGTCGACTTTGAGTGGGCCTGGTGTCAGTAAAGCGAAGAGCTTGAGCAGGGCCCATCGACTCCTTGCAACTGTTGCTCCTGGTTCGTAATCAACTGGAACGGGGAAATCCAAAAAAGGGATTTGTTAGTTTTTGGTCCTTGAATATTGATAAGCCGCCGTTAGACATCTAATTATGGTTTTTCAATTCTGAATTAGTTTATAGTTCTGGGGTAGAAGGACCAGAAAAATCTGGTCCTTTTATGTGATATGTAAGTTATTTATTTATTTTGCTTGTTATATCGAATGCAAATTCACGGAACACGGGTTGTTTATTATGAACGGAGAAAACTGTCTTTAACCCTGTTTTAAAATCTTGTTCCGTTTAGGCCTCTTATCACAATATTTCAAAGAGTTCATGTATAATTTTTTTCTCTCGATTGCACCGTTTTTTTTTCTTTAAAAAAAGCTTACTAGCAATGCGGGTCGCACATTACTAGTATTCTTGTTAACCCTTCGTACTAAGCTAGATTGCTTGTGTTACGAGTGGGTTCACATCGGTAGTGCAATGGGTTGGGGTTCAAACCGGCAACCACATGATCGCAAGTCCGACGCCCTAGCCATTAGGCTACCGTCGCTTCTAAGCTCACCTCGTATTTCTTTATTAAGATTGCCGAAAATGTGTAAAAAATGTTGGGTCATATCATATATCAACATGTGTTTTAGGTATACATTCACATATAATATAAGGTAAAAAGGGTTTTATTAAAATCTGGGTCATATACAAGGAAAAAATGTCTCAGTCTGTATACATATATGGGAGCAAAAATGTGAACGGCATGGGTCTACCTTTATAAGGAGTAAAATGGTGTCAATTGTTCGTGTATGTGTCACACAGTGTGTAATTTCAAGAAGAATACTGTCCATTTGAAGGTAAAAGTTTGTTAAAAGATGTATTAATAACTATGTTTTTATGTGACTTTTGCACAAAGACTGTTGCAGCTTAAGTGTAATAGCTACTAAGCTCGATAGGTAGCTTACAGATACCAAAATTTGATTAGGTAGAAGATTTACTTGATCTTAGGCTATTTCTTTATTTCTTCGTGAAATCACACAACATCTAACCTTACTTCGTCGTTTCCACTACTGAGGACAAGAGGAATGATCATACTTCTCTAATTTCACATACAGACGGTAGCAGTCCATCTGTAGAGTTGTTGGGCGACCGCGGCGAAGGCGTCGGCGCGTGCTTCGGCACTTCTCGTCCCGCCGCCATTTTGTCGTGCAACTGAGCAAGACGCATGCTCATCTGTCTCCTTTCCTTCTGTTCTCTTTCCCTCTCCCAACGCCTCGCACTGTAGCTCCTGATCGACGATGAACTGCTTTGCACAGAGGTTAGACTTGGACGTCGCGAACCTGTGTAAGAGGGACGGAATAATAACGTATTGTAGAAGAAGGTAGAAGAGGCAGGTGAAGCGTGCGTTCACTGCGTTCGATAATGTCCTTTATTATCTTTCTGTGTTATGTGAAAAGCGATTGTTACTTGTTTTCTTTATCAAGAATGTTCCGAAAATGTACAGCTGTGAAAGTTTTAGAAGCTTTTGCGCGGAGGATAGTAAAATTAACTAATATTTTAGATTTTTGAAAACATTTCGAGCCACAGGAATATTTTGGTAGAACATAAGTAATTATAATCAACAACATGTAGTTAGGTTACGAATAAATATATTAAAGCATCTGGCAATTAACGATAACAGTTAAATACATAAGAGACATAAAATAGAGCCTACTTTTAATTAAGAAAATAAACAGAGGGTTCTTCATACCACAGTGATATTTCTAAATACTTAAACAATGTCTCGGGTTCAATCTATCTACTCAAAGAATGAACGGAGAGGTTTAGGAAACAGCCAAAATATATCGAATGAATATATGTATGTATATTTTAAAAATAGGACACCCTTTTGTATGTTCAATATAAATTAGAGTTTGAGAAATATAACCCGAGAAGCTGAGTTAATATGCTCTGCATAGTTATTAATTGTGAGAAATTGTCAGATTATATTATTATTTTAGATAGATAGGTATTGCATTACATTGCAACAAATTTACATTACATCAAAGAAAAGGCCTGGAAATTATTGTCATTTTATTTTTTAGACAATAAGGGCCTTTGATTTCTTACCTATTGGTTATTACTTTTCTACTTAGTTTGTTTTTATGTTATGACGGAAAGCGAACGCTTACATGCACAGCCAGTGAGGTGTTGACAGATATAAGCGTAGAAGCAGTGCTGCCCCCTGGACATCCACACTTTCCATCATCATTACCAGTATTGCAAGAAAATATTGATCGTCATTTGTCCTTGTGTTTTTCGTTACCAGTAGCAATGTTAGAAGGAGAAGTTGCCAAGTGAGCTGAGCCCATGAAACTGAAGCTATCGCCCTCAGATTGTGTCTGCGAACAGTACTACATGTCTGTCAATCGCAGGAACTGTGGCCTATATTTTTTTTTATTAAGCGTGTGAATTGTGGCGTATTTTTAGTTTTATTGCATGGATTTGGTTTCGCTAATTGATTTTTTTTGGAAGCGAAGAGTTGGTTGGGGAATGGTTTAAATTCTAACATAAAATTATATGAAATAGATTTTGATAAAAGTATTATTGATCAAATCGGAATTCGTCGAAGCGATCAACTTCCATGCAGCACTGTGTAGTGAAAAGCAAATTCAAAATACATACATTCAACGATTTTGGCACTCAGCCATCTTCAACCCCGTGTTATAGCATCTTCAGTTTCGTTAGCACATACAAATAAGGCGTGTAGGAAATAGATAGACAGAAAGGACCATGGCCATCTTGCTCGCGCCGCCAAAACACTTCATCCTGCGACTGTCGCGCCACGTTTCCATCAAGCCCACACCACCACAAGTAAAGCCTCACACATAAGCTGTACTTACGTCAAAATGTCAGAAACCAAATATGCTGAGAAAAGGGCAGTTATCTAGCCATTGGGTCAAAGGACCAAATTTTAATAGCATCATAATAATATCACATTATCTGAATTCTGGTAATTCGGACAAAAGGACCAAATTTTTTTTTGATTGATGATTTTGTTAGGGACCTTAAAATATATTTATGTATGATTAGACTAAAATAAAGCAAGTTAATATTTTAATGAAATTAAATATGATGTGTCAATATCAACAGGAAACTTGGAGGCAATGAAGTCAGAGGTAAATTATTAACTAATTACTTAAAACTTATACATGTATAACTCGTGGAATATTTTAATAAAGTTAAAAATAGCAGATTCGTTAAAACCAGTCATCAATGTACCTACTCCAATGTATTATAAATATTTAGACTGTATGAGTAACTGGATTCTGCTGATTGACCAAAAATGCCATTGGTCAGAAATTGCTAAGGGTAAACTCGGGAATTATTCAGCATATTCGGTGGTATAGTGGTGGTTCAGTCGCAGACTGGAGTCAGTCCTGGTCGCTAACACCGAGACGCAACATCTAACGGACACGGCCGACGACGACCTCTCATGCGCCCGCGACCCCTCCTGAATGCTCAGGCTGCTTCACTCGTAACAGACGAGTGACTATTTTTTGTTAAAAACATATCTTTATCAGTACGGAACCAAACAAGGTATCAAATAAATGCTGTCAAGATTGTTCAGTAAAAAATCTGAAACTGCTGAATCTATCATGCATTTTATTGACTGATCTTTCTTTTATTGTGGACGACGACTATTGTTTAGAAATGTTGACAGGTAAGTATTTTGACTAATAATTTAAGTATATACTATGTATAAAAAATCTGCTGAAAGAAATCAAGAGATCTACCCCTAATATATATTTCTTTAGGCATATCTATTTTGAATCCAGTTGACACTGATTCAGGTCCCGGCAGAGCGGAGCAGGCTAGCATTCGGGTTGGGGGCGGGGGCCGCCGGCGGTCGGACACCGAGACGTGCAGATGATGGGACCGCGCCGCATACATTATCCAGATCACCTTTGGCGGCGCACTTAGGCGGGTGCGCGCCGCCGTCCCGCCTTACGGCCTTGAGGTGGCGCGAGATTAGCAAGATGGCCGCGGTGCGCGCCGCACCTGCGCGCGACGCCGACACCGCCACGCCGCCGCGCCGCGACGCGCGCCGCGACCCGCCGCCCGAGCCCTCCAGCTCCAGCGTGCCGCTCGTGCAGCCGCTGCGCGACGACGCGCGGGACGACGCGCGCGTCGCGCTCAGCGTGCCACCTGCCGCGCAACCACAACACCCATGTCACAACAGGTGCAGGGTGCCCCACCACATACATGACATACACTAACTACTGAATGGTGCACAACGACGGAAAGCATTTGGTACAAATAAGACAACCATTACAGATATTTTCAAGCCGCAACACCAACGTCAGTTTTAACTGCACTGTGTTGAACTGAAAGACTTTAGGGATCAAAGGATCAAGAGATTATTAATTTATGTATTTACATGACCATGAGTGTAACAAAGTGAAGGTCTGGCTGTGGTCTTTTGTTTGCTCTGCGTTGACGTGGTTGTCATCTAGCAGTGAATTTGAAAAGAGTTCAAGTATGGCGGTTCCCAAGAACAAATCCGTCGATAGGTATGCTTATTAGAGGTAGAATTTTTACATTACTTGTATGGACCTCATGTCAAAATCCTATCTCTCGTAAGCAAATCCGCTGACTGATTATTAGGACCGGCCGTTAGTGTTTGCTGACCTGTGTCATTGAGCGAGTAGAGACATGGCGGCGTGAGCCTCGCGTCGGCCAGGTGTGTGGGGTGGTAGCGCGCCTTGGTGTAGAGGTGTAGCACCATGCACAGCAGGCCGCCTAGTACAAAGATACCCGACGCCACGCCCAGCAGCGTCGGCATATCGGCCGTCAGCAACACCAGGTCTGGAAGCGCAAAGCTTGATCAGACTATTTATTGCTGTAGTTCTAGAAGTGGTATAGCTGCCGCCTGTATCCTTTTTCTTGAGTGCCAGTGAAATTATAAATTTTCAAAATGTTTGATGCATTTATGTTTATAAAGTATTTCAGTGGTAAAACCGGAGATAAATGCTTAATAACAGTTGGCAACGACGTGAGGATTGGTGCAATTTTATGTGGTGACATGATCGTCAATGTGTTTGTTATGTGTCGCTTTTGATCTTCACTTGACATGGGTTATCTTCTTTTGTAATATGTATTATTCTATACCACTTGAGGATCGCATACAGTTTAAATCAAAATATTATGTGAAGATATTACTATTCGGCATAACAAATTACAATGGTCACCCAATATCTTCACTGCAAGTTAAAAAATGTAGTTCTCACTAAACCAGAAAAACCGTTTCTACTTCAAACTCCAAATTTCCAATTGTCGCGGTCAGACATAACAATTCATATCACCTAATCAGCGCATGTGTTCATGAGAGATGGTGGTTAAAAAATTACAATGGTCACCTTCGGTACAGAAGACTCTCGAAGTGGGCCTGGTGTGGCTGGTCTGGTGGTAGCCGGAGTCGCACTGGCAGTACGCGTTGTGGTTGACCTGCACGCACGATGCATGCGTGTCAAACGCTTTGCACGTCTCTCTGTAGAAGCACTGCTCACCCAATTTCTTAGCTGCAAATTAAAAACCAGCGCATATGATCCAGTGATACCATTGAATTCAAAAAATAAAGCTCTCGAATTTAAATCCAAGAAGTGTGTATTAACAGTTAATTATCACGTGCTTAAACAGTGAAGGAAAACATCGTGAAGAAACCTGCACGTCTGAGAGATTTTTTCAACGGCGTGTGAAGTTTGCCAACCCGCAATAGGCTAGCGTGGTGGCCTAATCCCTCTCATTAGGAGGAGACCCGTGCACAGCGGTGGGACATGTAATGGGTTGATTATGATTATGATGATATGACAAGTGGTGGTTACTAGTGGCAGTGGTAACTTATGGACTTCACCTTGCCGAATTCACATTCTCACTCAATTGAACTTTTTGACCAAGAGTCTGGGTCTATTACTCGTGAATAGTGATTAAGTCCATATTAATCTTGATAAGCTCTTATCCAGCTGATAAGATGATCAACAATCACTATCTCCAGTTACAAAATTTCAAGAAGAACTTAAAGAAGTACGAAAGTCGTTGGAATATCTGGTCCTTACTCTTGAAACGGAACTGGTAAAGTTTGGTCCTTTGATACTATAATGAAGTTTGGTTAGAACATACCTTTAGCGCATCCCTGGGCCACGCCGACGGCAACTGGGTGCTTGGGATCACACTGACAGGAGGCAGTAGTGGGGTCGCAGAACACGTGCATGAGCTTGGGGTTGCAGGTGAACTCGCACGGAGACCCCAGGTACATGCCCTTCTCTGGAAACCAGGAATAATAAACTAGTTAAGAATCTAGAATTGAATACCTATGACAATTGTTCCCCAATGGCAATTATTATTTTTTATTATGATTAATTGTTTCCATGTCGCGAAAAGTCTCACAATCCATTTAACATTAGGATATCGGGACTGCCCAAATATTAGACGCTTCTTGTAAAATACTAATATTCAGTTAGCTGCATTTGGTAACACTAAAAGTTAAATTTGAATAATTACCATTTATGTAAAGATAATCGAAATAAGCTAGTTATAAAATGTTATAGATTGTTCAACTAGAAACTAAATGTTTATTATTGGTAAACTCAAAATTAACGAGTTTTGTTTACTGGACTGGAGGGCGATTTCGTGCTCTGTTACTTGGAACAGGCTCATAATTAGGTTATCACCTAAAATATAAATATATGTCCAGGTTTTTATAGAGAATAACATCTATTTTTCCTACAAAGTGTTCTAGAAAGTTCTCTCACAGGACAAGGGATACATTTCACAAAATCAAAACGTTGAAGTTTCCTTGTTATCGTCTGCAATGCGATAGTGTTGTGAAAACACCGTAAAAGCCTTTCAAACAACTGTAATTATAATTTTATTTTAATCACAAAAGTTTTTAATAAGGCCAAAGTAATTTATGAAACTAAACTTTTTATGTTTAAACGACAATATTATATTCCTTGTTTTACTTTTTTGAAGGTTTTTGGGAGATGGGAGTTTTTAAAAGTGTTTTTGTTGTTTGCTTTGCGAAGAAAATGAATTAAAAAAGGGTAAGGTATGATTAGGACTAGTTCAAATATTGTTGCATGTAAAACATGTTATGCCCAGTATAAGACCTTGTACGACTAGAACTCTATGTGTATCGAGGTCATATTGAAACATGATCGGTTTGATGACGGGTGACACCCAGTCTCAGATGACCCTCAAACGCCTTCAGTAGGGGCAGATCCGCTCGCTTTCAAGGATAATAAAAGAAAACCGACTTCTGTCGTTTTGTAGTGTAGGTATCTATATTCAAAATCGGTAATCAGACACGAAACAAATTTATACCTAAGGGACCGACTGTGAAACGTTTTACCCTTTGACTATTAGTCAAAGGTTTATAAGATAACCTTACATTTGAATGGTCTTATTGAGGTTTAAAAATAAAAAAGGTGTGTGTGTGTCTGTTTGTTAAATTGGTTGGCACAATAGTTGAGAATCGCTTACCTACCCCAGGGAACAAATATTTGTATTTATTGGCTTGCCTTGCCTTACTACCTAATTATAACCAAACATTTTGGTTATAATTAGTAAGGTATCAGTTGAGTTCATATATTCAATGCCTTATCATATTATGCATTATTCAATCCTATTTATATACATTACTAGCTGACCCGTCAGACGTTGTCCCGTCTTAACTATGAATATTGAATTCGAATTGGTTTATTTAATGCGCTGTTAATTGCGCCAACCAAGAATGTTATATTATATCAGCACATTCTTGGTGCCAACTCTCACACAACTGGCAGTTATGTATCATAAGGTTATAAAAGCAGAAAAGGTTAATAAAGGTTATATTGACAGACATTGTCCTGTCTTAACTATGAATATTGAATTTGTTGGTATAAGTAATTTTTAAAAATTGGGTTGCTTTCTGAGTTTTTTCTTTAATAAGAACATTCTCCTTACAATAGCGAACACAAACACAACAAAAAAAGAATTAGCGAAATTGGTCCAGCCGGGACCAGCATTTTTATATTATACTAGACCGCGGTTTCACCCGCGCTGCCCCGGTCCTAAGAGTCATAGCGTGATGTTAAATAGCTTAAAACCTTCCTCTTGAATCACTCTATCTATTAAAAAAAACCGCATCAAAATCCGTTGCTTACTTTTAAAGATCTAAGCATACATAGGGACAGACAGCGGGAAGCGACTTTGTTTTATAATATGTAGTGATGATGAAGTATAAAGATACCTATAAAGATTATCACGCCTACTTCCAATTCGAGTTAGCAGATAAAGCTTGCTATTTTAATTGTAGCAGACGGGTAGTTCAATGGCATTATGACTTATTTATGGATTGACATATTTTGAGGGAAAATCTGCAAAGAATCAACATCAACAGTTCTGGAGTCATTGAACGACGCCGATGATATTATTACAATGACACGTTCGGCGTAGCCGCTGATTGATCGGCTTCTGCGACACGGGTTGTGGGTTCTAAAAAAAACTAACGGGTGTGACTATGATCATACACCCGGTAGTTTTTTTTCATGGGATAGGAGGGCAGTCGGATCACCAGATGATAAGCGATTACCGCCGCCCATGGACAACCGCAACATTAGAGAAGTCGCAAGTGCGTTGCCCGCCTTTTAAAAGGGTTTGGACTTCCGGTATCCTCACTCACTTGGTGAAACACAACGTAGGAGTCGTTTCACGCCGGTTTTCTGTAAGGCCGTGGTATCACTCTGGTTATCGAGCCTGCCCATTCGTGCCGACGCATGGCCTACGTTTAAGTTTGTGTATGGGAATTTATGTTTGTAAACGCAGGTCTATGATATATGAAGAAATCGTAGTAGCATAGCAGGATTAATGATTAAACATAAAAAAAATTAAATACGAACAAAACAACTACTTATACCATAATTGTCAAGTTAATTACCATAGCTATGTTATACAAGTGAGGCGGAAGCCCGGAAGGCGTGGGAGCGGAAGTAGGCCAGGAAGCTAACTCGACGTTCGATTGAGGACGCTCACGCCTCGCCTTGGAACTTCTCCATTTGTTCTATATTTTTTTTCCCATCCGCTACAACTTTTGCAGCAAATAGGTCGAATGTAGTTGGCAAATGTCACTTGTTTCAATCTTTTTTTAGATAAGTAGTTTGACACTGTTTTTGGCTGTGGTGATGTCAGAGCTAGGAAGTGACTTAGGAAAATAGGGATGAAAATTAAAACATATAACCAAGAGCACAACTCCCTGAAGTGTTAGGGAGAGCCTAAATAGCCGGTATGCTTAGGTCCTATGTACCTGATAGAGGCAAGCCTATGGCTATTAAATTGGTTCGTTACAAAAGATTATTTCAATTATAGACAGCTGCTTAAATACATTTAAATATCATAACGTAGTCTATGGTAACGTAGTCTTTTATTGTAATAAAACCACGCGAAAGAAGATGCGTATTGCAATTTAAAAATTAATGACCTACTGTTTGTTAATCGCAAAATTTATCAACGGCATTTGTTAGAGTAATATTCCGAATATCAGCGGCTATGAACACCCGGACGTAGGCCATATGGTTGTCTGAACAATTAAGGAGTAACAGCCATGTGTGCATAGGCATCCAACCATATCAGGCGTCCGTACCAAGGCTGTACCGCAAGATACGAAGCTATTAAACGTAACATGTATATTGTACTAGCTTCAGCCCGCGGCTT
The DNA here is from genome assembly GCA_947256265.1 of Acronicta leporina. NCBI lineage: Eukaryota > Metazoa > Arthropoda > Insecta > Lepidoptera > Noctuidae > Acronicta > Acronicta leporina. The sequence continues at coordinate 15,156,765 of OX366520.1, read as the reverse complement.
CGCCCCCATGGAATTCTGTCTGTCATCACATCTCACGGGAACGGGATAAAAAGTATCCTATGCCCGTCTCCTGGTTCTAAGCTACCTCTCCATCAATTTTAAGCCAAATCGGTTCAGCCGTTCTTAAGTTATAAATAGTGTAACTAACACGACTTTCTTTTATATATATAGATAGCTTCTGTCCGCGGCTTCGCCCCCGTGGAATTCGGTCTGTAATCGCATCCCCCGGGAACGGGACAAAAAGTATCCTATGTCCGTCTCCTGGTTCTACGCTACCTCTCCACTAATTTTCAGCCAAATCGGTTCAGCCGTTCTTGAGTTATAAATGGTGTAACTAACCCGACTTTCTTTTATATATATAGATTAGATATTATATAGAGCTTAGATTATGTTACATTTGTATGTAGTCTCAAGCCCTTCTATAAATAAATAATAAATAAATAAATATTCTGCGACATTTTACACAGCACCATCTAGTCCCAAACTAAGCAGAGCTTGTACTATGGGTACTAGACAATGGATATAATACTTATATACTTTTTTTTTTGTAAATAGGTACATACTTATACATACATAAGAAACACCCAGACGAACACAAACACTTATATTCATCACATAAATATTTGTGTCCTGTGGGAATCGAACCCACGACCTCATGGTCAGCAGTCCGGTACTCGAACCACTAAACCACACAGACCGTCAATTTCTTATTCTCTCGCTACTATTAATAGCATTCAATTCAATTCAAATTCATCTTATTCCCTGTAATCTTGAATTGTGCCCATGAGATATAGCAACATATGAATGGAAGCAGCGGTAGCCTAATGGCTAGGGCGTCGGACTTGCGATCATGTGGTTGCCGGTTCGAAACCCACCCATTACACTACCGATGTGAACCCAGTCGTTCGTAACACAGGCATTTAGCTTAGCACGAGGGGTTAACAAGAATACTAGTAATGCGCGACCCTAAGATTAAAAAAAAAAAAATGAATAGAGTGAGGAGACAGAAACTTGCACCATGAGATTCTCTATCGAACCTCTCATTGTGGAAAGAAACCCCCTGCCCTTTCCCTGTAACACAGTAAATAGCTGGTGTTAGGTACCATTATCATAATACCACCTTGATTATTTATAAGCAATACAATCTGCATCACGAATAGGTAAGCTTCCTTCTTTCTTCTCCTGAATCAAAGGTAATGTTTGGTAATAAAAACATAAGGAAATAGACGTTTGATCTTCATATTTATACATGTTTGTTAGTCAAAGGAATGTTACCATGTAATTAGGATATATCCTTACAATTTGTAATGTTGACGTCGAACAAAGGCGATTCCAGAATAATTGAGCATAATAATTGAGCATAAATAATATTGATAAAGGCACAACTAACCAATATTATTCCCCATATGACGCAGACATAGGTATAGACAGTCGAATAAACTTGTCGAGCCATGATAAACGAGAAATAAATATAATTTTGTTATTGTGTATCTGCGCCATTATTTTAGGAGTTCAATAACCTGTCACACGACGATTCCAGTGGGACATTTGCGTAGGCCACATATAATTCTCAAAGCCAGACTGTTCAAAGTTTTGTATATGTCGCAGTAAGATAGATAAAGCCGTAATATAGTTATATTCCTAGGGATATAATTATATACCGTAACAAGAAAAATAATTCCATTTAAAAAAATCCATTTCGGTTCTGGCACTCGCCGGCCGCTGCCGCGGCCCCGCTCGCTTCGCTCGCTCGGCTCGTGCGTCGTTGGTTACAGTTCTAACCTAACCTAACCAAATTAAAAAGGAGGATAACGACTTTTTTTTTCTTTCGTATAACTATGTTACGGTATATAAATATATATCCCTAGGGATATAACTATATTACGGCTTTATCTATCTTACTGCGACATACTTATATATATTTAGCTTACGTAGTACCTACTCATATTTACATTCTATTTTTATATAATACTAGCGACCTGTGCGTAGATTCACAGCGTAAAGTCAAAGTCAAAAGTTTTATTTGAATTAGACTAGTAATACTTTTGAATTGTCAAAAACTAGGTGCGTGGTTCCAAATAGTGGGTCTGCATAACAGAAGAACCGGCAAGAAACTCCATAGGTACTCCTTTCAACAAAGGTTAACTTAAAACGTATTTTTTTCCTTCCAAAGGCAAGACCTTTTTTATTGTACTTAATAATTTATTATGTTAAACAAGCATAATTATGGGTAATGGTTCCTGACGGACATAACAGCACCAGAAGTATCAATAGCGCCTTGTCATCTTGAGACCACATAGAGTAATTTTATTGAGATTATTTTGCGCCAACTGTACCGTACTGTATATCACATTATTGCTAAGCGGCAGAATATTTGCCATTGCGATAGTGACCCGAAACGACCTGCAGCAGCAGAGATCTAAGTAAGTAATCAATGTAATTTCATCAAATACTAGACTTGTCCTGCTGTTTCACTCGGCATTTCCAATTTTTTCCTTTTCCTCGCCTAATGGCCGTAGTAGCATGATGCTCAATAGCTAAGTAACTAAATAATTAAATCTTACATATAATAAGAATGTAAGTGAGCCGTGTCTGTACATTGCTTATATTTACAAAAAAACTAATTTGGGGGACTCAGAATCAGTAACACAATCCATTTCTATTATTTTTGGAACTTTTGTCTGTCTGTTTGTCTGTCGGTTTGTCTGTCGGTTTGTCTGTCGGTTTGTCTGTCGGTTTGTCTGTCGGTTTGTCTGTCGGTTTGTCTGTATGTTTGACCGCGCATCAAATGAAAACTACCGAAGAGATTTGGAGGAAGTGGACAGGAATTCATAGCCTTTTTCTTGGATTAACATTTAGGCTATATTTTATTAAAATCGGTTCACTCTATCAAAAGTTATTAACATTTTAACGATTGAAAACGTAGATTTTGTACAATAACCGTTGAAGCAAATTTCCTTTTTAAGTATTTCCGTACTAGACTAGCACGGGTCAAACATTATAACAGAATCAAGAAATAAAATTAAAAAAATACACTCACAGGTACTAAATAAGATAAAACAAGAAAATGAAACAAAGAAATCAGAAACCATTATTGTGAACGGGAATTGATTATTAGTACAGTTATTCTGACTCTACTTCTACAGGGCATCACGGGACATACATAGGACTTATCCAGCGAGCACCAGCCGGTGTAAAAACTAAATATTTGAGTAGGGTAAAGAAGTAAACAAAGAATGACAACTCTTTCTTTAGATGACTAACACGAAATCGTTAACACTCAATGAAATTTGATTCCATAACAGGTGTCATTTTGAGTTGTCAATTTTGACAATTATTCTTTTCTTCTTTATAGCATCCAGCTTTAAAGTAACTGATTTTATAACGTGAAACCTCCATAGTGTAGATTCTAAAGAGTTTACATCTAATCAAATCACAAAATACAAATAATAATTGCAACGTGCGTTAATCTTTACTGATGCCGAAACAGTTATTTGAGATTTTTGTCTATGAAGGTATGTCTGTTTATATTTGCGAACATTTAAAAAAAAATAAGCGCTAAGTGTATTAACAATATGGAAAACCAGAATCCTTTTTTCTATGAGATTTTTCGAGGTAGTTAGTTGAAACTTGGAGAGGACAACGTTTCTCAGGTCAGCTAGTTATATAATAAGTGTATCTGATAATAATATGACTTTAAAAGAGACCATGATTCTCTGAGTTTGTTTCGGCGTTTTTTCTAAGAGGACGTCAGTCAGGTAATGCTGGCGCCATCTAGTTAAAAAAAAGTAAAACATTGACTTGTAAAAGATTTAGGTACAGAAATAAATATCATTTATCATCCTGTGACATGTTGGACCGTCGATTTGAAGAAGGTGGCTGTCAGCCGATGGATGCGAGCTGCCCAAGACCGGGATGGTTGGCGCTCTTTGGGGGAGGGAGGCCTACGTTCAGCAGACGACAATAGGCTGAAATGATGATGATGATGAATAATCCTCAAGAATTGGTTTATGTGCCATCAAATGCAAAAAATCGACAAGTAGTTTCAGAGATTAGCGCGTTCAAACAAAAAAACTAGCTAAGGAAGGTATTTTATTAGTATAGAAATAAGATAAATGTGATATTGCTTCATTTATTCGTTGCAACACACAAATTATAAACTTTCTGTCAATCTAGCAATCTAGCGCCCTCGGAGTGCCGACAACTAATCTACAATTCGATTTACCGACCGTAATAGGCGGGCGCAAACTATAACGCTAGCTAGACGATGCAAGGTCAGCAGACTGCGAGGCCAGCTATCACAGCCGGCGCTGCGGTGGAACCGAGGTTACTGGCTGATTTCTATCGGAATTCTGTTAGTCGAAGCTTTTGTTCCAGTTAATCATATGGGGTTATAGTTTATAAAGGATCGAATGACCTTGTGGTCGAGCTATCGGCTTCTGCGCTTCGGGTCGCGAGTTCGGTCCCTGGCGGCGGAACAAATATTCCTGCGTGAACTTCAGAATTGGGTCCGACCCGGACAAAAAGTAGCCTATAATCTATCCATATATAACATACCATCACGCCTGTATTCCACGAAGGGTTAGGCAGAGGCGTACTAATGTACACCCACAGTTCGCCGGTATGTTTAGGTCCCATGTAATAGAAGGCGAGCCTATTGCCATTAAACGGGCACATATTCCTAACTCCGAGCTGCTACTGGGAATTTCATAGAAAAACCCCATAACACTTTACTCGACCTGGAAATCGAACCCAGGACCTCTAGCGTAGCAGTCGCACTCAGGACCACTTGGCTTATGAGGCAGTTCAATCTATAATCTATCTCTGTGCCAAATTCTATCCAGATCCGTTCAGCCGTTCTGGCGTAAAAGAGTAGCAAACATCTATAGGTACATACATCCACAAGCTTTCATATTTAGGTAAAATATTAGTATTTTAGTTGTTCCGGGTCTGGATGTTTATCTATGTAAGATTTGTGTTTGTAAACGCACCCACGAAAATCTTCGAACTTTGGGTCATTTCCCTGTGTGGGTTACAGGCACGGGTTCAAATAATTATATTTCCTTACTGTCATCTCGTAAGAGGCGAGAAAATATCTGCCTTGCTCGGTGGCAGGACCTGTTTTACTGGCTGTGATGCTTCGGAGTCACGAAGGTCGGAGTCTGTGTGTTTCGACTTCTACGCGAAAGAGTCAATCTCCTTGTCCTCCCTGGAAGTTTACAGTCTGTAGAGATTCGTATAAAACTCCTCTAGTATTGTAGGTCCATGGGCGGCTATGATAACTTACCATTAGACAAGTCTGGCAAAATACAATGGTTCTTAAACACTGTGATTAAAAATCACCGTGGCTATATTTAAAACATTGCTATAGTATCATTTTACGTTTTATTTTTGCATTGTGTTCTAATTTCTCAGTTCAATAGTTAGTTGTGAACGTAACTTTGTATTTTAAAAATTTTTAAACAATGTTTAAAAGCGTTCCTATTTTAAAACTCCGAGCGTTGTATTTTTATTTTAAAAGCGAGTGCGGCAAAACGCAATGATCCGCTTAACTGAAATATTGCTATAAAAATTTTATTTAGGCGTTTCGTAAATGCTCTGCTAACCGTATTTTTTTGGTCGCAAATTAAGATTGTATTGTATGTTTTAATGTTTTCCTCAGGTTAAATAAAATGTTTTGAGACTAAATGTTCAATATATCTATATCCTTGCCATCGATAATTTTATCAAAATTTCTTAAGGTTTAGCTTAGTCAAAGAGGTTTAAACTAGAAACAAATATATGTAGATAGAAAGTTCCATTCAAATAATTTATAATATTGGTCTATCTAATTACTAGTAGTGGTAGTACTATTAATAATCTTGCGATTGCGAAGTGTCGCAATCGCAAGATTATCTTGTTCTCAAAAATCGTAGATAGGTACATAAATAAATTTTTTTTTCCAAGAAACTGTACGTAAATAGTTACCTACTATACTTACAGTTGCCGCAAAATAACTTGAACCAAAATGGTGGATGCGCAGTAGTCGTTTTTTAGTACATTTTGCACGCAAATGCACTGCGCAAACTTTCCCCCTCTCCGTTAGTTTTGGGTCAAGTTATTTTGCGCGAACTATACTTAGCTTACGACACGAGATCACAAAGTAACACACACATTGTAGTCTATCTTGTGTTACTTAGAGCTACGTATACCCAGACTTCAAAAGAAACAGCTATGTTTCTTCATCAAGCCTTTTCCAGTTTCATAAAACAAAGGTTCTGTCGCTTCACGTAACACCCTTTCAAATGAGTCTACTTGAATATCCACCTACACGAAGTAAAATATGCTTTAAAAGCAGAACTCTAAAGCTCATATCCTTTTGCTCATAAACATGGAGATATGTCTAACTGTCAGTTAATTAAGGTTGACGGGGAGAAATTCGCAATATACGAGAGTAGGTAACATTTTCGACTAAGAAACAGCATTCCAGGTGTTTTAAAAAAAGAACGCGCGTTTGTCGTTTTAAAGACGAGGTTGTTAGGGAACGTTATTATAAATTCTTTGTTGAAGTTTTAGCGGGAACTTCAGACTGAAGGCAGGCACAATTTAAAACTCAAAATAAAGGAAATATGGAGTGATGATTTGCGAAAAATTGCTGGCAGAAGCTGGATGCGACAAGCTGAGGATAGGGCGAAATGGTACACCAAAGGAGGAGGCTTACGTCCAGCGGTGGACTGTTATAGGCTGATGATGAAGATAATGAATTCCTTAATACTGAAAAAATTATAAGTTTATACTTCTACAAAAATATATTCATTTAACAATAATTTATTTGAAATGAGCAAGTGAGCCTAAAACAAAGTCTGCTAAAACAATTTTGATGAATTTCTATATCAGATCGTTATGCATGTTAAACAACTTGTAGTTAGTAGACTACCTATTTTTTTATGGGATAGGGGGGCAAACGAGCAGATGGGTCACCTGATGGTAAGCTATTACCGCCGCCCATGGACACCTGCAACACCAGAGTAGTTGCAAGTGCGTGGGCCTCACTCAATCGGCAAAACACAACGTAAGTGTTGTTTCACGCCGGTTTTCTGTGAGGCTGTGGTGTCACTCCGGTCGAGCCGGCCCATTCGTGTCGAAGTATGGCTCTCCCATGGTTGATTTCCACTTTCCTTAGACACTAGTGAAACGTGGTAAGGGAAGCACCACTTCAAAGGAAAAGCTCTTGCCAAACGAATGTTAAGGAACATTATATTTCATTTACGTCATTCCAGGAGTTGGGGCACTCTCTCAAATACAACACAAAATTATTTACCTGTTATACGTCAAAGGGCAAATCATGAAACCGTATAAAGTCTTTGAATTGAGTTAAGAAAAATGTTAAGAAATAAATTGTTGGAAATGTCATTAATAGCGACTCATTATGCTGTTCTTAGGTCACGTTGCCAAGAGTCACAAGCTGATGGTTGTATAGCTTCATAAAACATACTATTACGCCTATATTCCCCGAAGGGTTAGGCAGAAGTGTGCTAATGTAGACCAGGGATTATTTCGGATTAGGGAAATTATTTCGGATAGCTCTGTTTTTGGATCTTAGATAGTTTTGGAATTGTAAAAGAGAAATACAATTTATCCGCCTGTACCTGATTTTATTCAAAATAAATTTATCGGATACGTTTTCAGATAAAGTTTTATTTTGGATATCCGATAGTTTCGAATAAGGTTACGGAGCTTTATACTTCATAACATCCCTGAAGTACACCAACAGTTTCCCGGTATGTTTAGGTCCCATGTAATAGGGGGCGAGCTCCATCTATCTGAATAATATTCACAAGCACTAAACAGGTAGGTATATACCTATGCCCGAGGGTCCCGTGGGTGAGTAACTACTGGCAACCAGTTTATCAGTATTGTTCAAAAAGTACCAACATTGCCAAAGGATGGCAGTCACTTAGTAAAAAATATTGATACCTATTTAGCTGCATCTGGCGAGAGAGAAAATATTTTTAAACAAGTCATAGATGGTACTTATAACCTTTAACCGTATTTTTGGCGCTCACTGAGCTGGTCAACCACATAAAATATAGCCAATCAACGCTGAGAAATTGCCAAAAAATTTAGCCATACAAAATTTAAGCATTTAATATTCGCTAGTAGCATCTGGCACGGTTGGCGTCGTGCCACCATCCTTGGGCACAACACGCTCAAGCCTGCCAAATATACCCTATAATAATAAAGAGGACAATTGTGTTAATACATCATTTTATTATCAGGCCACACATCTGTTAGCGTTTCGGTTTATGAGGCTGATATTTAAGCACCAAAGACTCCATCCTTTACCCCAAACTAGCAATACATGTTCCGTATCTCGTATTTACGTGGGAGAGCCAAGCTTCGGCACGAATGGGCCGGCTCGACCGGAGTGATACAACGGCCTCACAGAAACCGGCGTAAAACAACGCTTGCGTTGTGTTTCGCCGAGTGAGTGAGGTTACCGGAGGCCCAAACTCTTTTAAAAGGCGGGCAACACACTTGTGACTTCTCTGGTTTTGCGGGTGTCCATGGGCGGCGGTTACCGCTTACCATCAGGTTATCCATATGCTCGTTTGCTCCCCGATCCCATAAAAAAAAATCTAACATGTGTTAACAATACAAATTCTCACATACACAAGTACATTCGATTCTGCTCACGTATTAAGCCGTATTACGTAATTCTCATTGGAGCGACTCTGGAAACCTTCTTGAGGAAAGAACAGGGTCGAATTCTGTCACGTAAGTTTAGATTGAGTATTGATCTGAAAATTGTCTGAACAAAAACTGGGGCTGCAGGCTTTACGTATTATCTAAGGCGTAGAGGTCTTCACCCAGTCCCCGCACGAAGCAAGTATATTATACGGCCTAGGTAGGTACCTATACGGATAGTTGTTCCGGGTTAGGTGCTTATGCATGAAAATGCAAATTGTGTTTGTAAATGCACTAACAATTGGATTACCTGCTTAATTAGTATCTGGTGCTATACGCCTCGTAAACGCTAACATACGTGAGACAGATGATTAAATCTTAGCGTTTGACATTTTCTGTATGAACAGTTGGAATCAGATGCTATAATATTATATTGAAAGATATACCTAATTTAATTGATGAAATCCTAGTGTTGGTTTGCTTTATAACACATTTAAGTTAAATAGGGATATTTATAGGTAACTATAAAGTTAACTTTACTTATTAAAAACTTTTCAATAGATGCCACTTACGTCACCTCAAAGACGTTAATTCAGAATGTGAAGGCAAATTTCGACCTGGCGGGTGGACTCACGGGGTGACCTTTGTGGTTATAGCGTCTATTTAAACCAGAAGGCGCAGGTTCGAATCCTGCCCACAATCGATATTTTCCTTCACTAAAATAGTTAATCTTACGGACTGCAAATCGAATGAGCTACGAACGAATTCTCACCGTGTATGAGGTGTTTTTTTTTAAAAGCTTACTAGCAATGTGGATCGCACATTACTAGTATTCTTGTTAACCCCTCGTGCTAAGCTAAAATGCTTGTGTTAAGAGTGGGTTTACGTCGGTAGTGCAATGGGTGGGTTTCGAACCGGCAACCACATGATTGCAAGTCCGGCGCTCTAGCCATTAGGCTACCGCCGCTTCTAAATCGGATTACGTAAATGTATGATCTTCGTAATCTATATATATAAAAGAAAGTCGTGTTAGTTACTCCATTTATAACTCATGAACGGCTGAACCGATTTGGCGGAAAATTGGTGGAGAGGTAGCTTAGAACCAGGAGACGGACATAGGATACTTTTTATCCCGTTCCCGTGGGATGTAATGACAGCCCGAATTCCACGGGGGCGAAGCCGCTGGCAGAAGCTAGTAATGTATAAATCTCAGTAGCTCTGTATTCACTAATTAGCGTGAGCAAGATAATTTATATTATAATTAAAAGCCACTCATGACAAAAGAAGTGACGAGACATAATAATTAGAATTACGAATTAATCTTTCTGTTGATAAATACCTAGGTATGTATTATGAGTGTTTGAATATAATTAGTGGATTATGTATTTCCTTTCCTTTTTGATGTGGGAAAATCCCTAATGGATCACATACCTATGTCGGAGTATTGCTCCGGATATACTGCATACGTACATAAATACTTACATAGGTTTCGATCTACATAGAACGTTCAACTCATAACCCTTCTTGTTAGTTGGGTAAAAAAGGCGGCCTTTTACAAGATTCCTCTTTACGTCGAGAAACAAAAAGGTACCTACTCAGGTACCTACGTAAAACCACAGGTTTTGTTTACCAACGTACCTAAAGGATTTTTAAATGCCGATGTTTGTTAAAACGGAGTGAGACACTCAAAAATTGTTACGAAAACAAAAAATACATTTGTGCGGGCGTAGCGAGTTTAGTTTAGGCGTAGTTTTGTCCGGTGGCTCACTCCGGCAGCCATTTTTAATTTCTCAAAATTAGTTCGGAGTATCTATACTAATATATAAAGCTGAAGAGTTTGTTTGTTTGTTTGCTTGAACGCGCTAATCTCAGGAACTACTGGCCCGATTTGAAAAATTCTTTCAGTGTTAGATAGCCCATTTATTGAGGAAGGCTATAGGCTATATATCATCATGCTACGCGGACGAAGTCGCGGGCAGAAGCTAGTGTTCTAATAAAATGCTACGTTGTGACCTTAAGGGTAAGCACGTACTACGTTAGAAATTCGTTGCGAAAAATATCACAAGTCTGTGACCCACAGACTGCGAACCTAAAATTTGTTTTAATTTTACTGACGTTTTTTCCTAAAAATTGCAACGAATAAATTTCGTAGTGCGCGTGTCAGAATATGGGGGTGGTGTATGTGTATAATATAGAGTAGATATCATTATTAAGGAATCAAACAAATGCATCATTTTAAATTCAATCTAATATATTTCTCAAACGCACGGTTCCAAATAGATTCTATGGAGAAGAACCGGCAAGAAACTCCATAGTCATATTCATTTTGATATTCAAAGTTCAACATTCTTATATCAACATCACATCATTTATATTAAATCATGAGATGTGGGTAGATATAATATTATACGTTACTCAATTACTTTAAAATTAATTACAATTGTTGCGGGTACTTTAGCAACCAGAAATTAGTTTAGTACAATAAATGATATAGCATCCTAAGCACAACGGTAATAGAAACAGTAGCATAATAACACAATATAGTAACAGTATCATTATTGTTATAATGATACTGTATACACAGCATAGTAACAATATCAAGAACACAGCATAGTAACAATATATAAAAACAGCATAGTAACAATCAGAGTACTTAACTTTCACACACAGCAGTAGATCCTTGACTAACTGATATTGAGGAATACCTCCCTTTTTATACGTTTCTAAACAATAGAACAATATTAGTAATACCGCGCCATTTTCGACCAATCAGAGATAGTTATGTTTTTGTCTGAATAACAATAAACATTAGCAATAATATATAGATCAAATTCATTAAAACTCTTTTAAAACATGGTAGGATAATTAAGCAACTTCGAAAACCAACAAATATGTGAACGTTAGCTTTAACACAAGAAATCATTGCATCAATTGACTGTCCTATATAAATTAAATTAACAAATAAAACCTGAGGATCATTCTATAAATCATTAATTGATTTATACTCACTATACACAAGTCTGAGAGTAATTATTTATATACTTCGTAGTTAGTAAATAAATTGTACCATAGATCATAACTTTCGTTCCGAAATCATGATCTATGATATAGAACAACTAAGATTATAATATTCAGAAATACATAAAACAATAATCAAGGGTTATATACAATACATACTCTCACACGGCCATACTGACATTACTTCGTCCTCGAAGTAAAACTCTCTCTCTCTCTCCTCTCTCTCCTCTCTCCTCTCTCTCGTCTCTACAAAGACAATATTACATCCTAACAAGGAATACATCTTAAATCATCTTATTAACTTACTACATCAATGCATTGTCATGGCATGGCCCTCTGTCTCTGACACATCATAGCAGACAAGTTCCAGTAGTCAGTTTCATTACATCATTTAACCAAATCAATCAATGTTCCAACATTGATTTACTTACATCAGTTCTATGTTCTATTTCAAATTATTCTCATTTAGTTCTATTTCAAATTATTCTCACTTATAAACCATTAGCTTAATTTTCATAAAATTGAAACGAATAACTACACCTCTGAATACTTTTGATTATGTACTTTAAATTATTCTCACTTTAAATTCATTGACTTTTGTCACAAATTACTCACGGACTACGAATACTACAACTTTAATTTACTCCAAATAAATGTTACCCTCAAAATATTGATTTTCTAATAATTAGTATTTATAGTCAAATCCATTACGTACCTTTTTTATATTCGAACAAATTACTACATCGGTAACTATAACTTCAGACTTTGAAAGCTTACCATTATCAGTCAAATCCGTTACGGAACGGTCAAAAAATATTACCAACTATAATATAAAATTTTTGGTCATACAACATTCTTGGTTATACCATTCTTGGGAACAGTTTATATCACAACAAATCTATAAACAGATTCATAGAATATAATTAACAAGACTGATACCTATGTACTTTATTTGCAATAACTTGTATTTTCTCTTGTTTATTATGCTTTTATCAAAAGATTTAAACTAGGTTTGTAATGGATATGATATTTCAGATCTGGATGAATAATATTTTATCGGTTTCAGTAACGATTACGGATATGAAATCATTTCGGATTATCAGATTGTTCCGGTTACGGTTACAGATACGATATTATCAACAACATTCTATCGGTTCGGTTACGGACAAAACATTATTAACAACATCACATCGGCATCGGTTACGGATATGAAATCATTTCGGCTTATCCGATTGTTTCGGTTACGGTTACAGATAAAATTATTTCGGTTTATTCGATTGTTTCGGTTACGGTTTCAGAGTTCCTTAAAATCCCGGATTTAAACATTATCTACAAAAAGGCCAGTGAAATAGCTACCAAAGAATATTTTCTTAGCAATTGTTAAAACCAAAATCAATTAAATTCAACAATAAATTCATTCGTTAAAAATCTACTAAAATCAAATCGCTCGGTCAACCTGACTACAACTCAAACTAATTTCTTTCCTGGAATCTACTTTCCCCAAATTTATCAAAGGTTATCGTGCTATTTAGATCTAAATCGCTATCTCACAATGTTTCGGTCTCGAAATAATAGATGTCTCTAAATTACAAACTTACACAAAAAAATCTCATCACTTAACTAAAATCATCACATAAATAGGTAACTATTTTCCATTTCAATATCAAAATAAAACATGACAATAGCATAATATTATCGTAAAGCCAATAAAGGCCTTACCAGCTTTTGAAAAGGTCATGATGCAGTTCCATTGAACCAACTCAACTCAACGACTCGGTTTTGCCGTGTCAACTTGTAGCCTCTGCAACGTCACTGCACGTTGTAGCATTTGAGAGTGGAGCACCACTACCAGCACCATTAAGTAGTCACCAGGGCTGTACCAGCGTAATGACGGTAGACTTCAGCAATTTCGCAAAACGATGTCAGGAACAATTCTGAAACTATCATATATGTTTCAGAAGATGTGGACTTACAGGACTTATCCCACTTCTGATGTCAGAATATGGGGGTGGTGTATGTGTATAATATAGAGTAGATATCATTATTAAGGAATCAAACAAATGCATCATTTTAAATTCAATCTAATATATTTCTCAAACGCACGGTTCCAAATAGATTCTATGGAGAAGAACCGGCAAGAAACTCCATAGTCATATTCATTTTGATATTCAAAGTTCAACATTCTTATATCAACATCACATCATTTATATTAAATCATGAGATGTGGGTAGATATAATATTATACGTTACTCAATTACTTTAAAATTAATTACAATTGTTGCGGGTACTTTAGCAACCAGAAATTAGTTTAGTACAATAAATGATATAGCATCCTAAGCACAACGGTAATAGAAACAGTAGCATAATAACACAATATAGTAACAGTATCATTATTGTTATAATGATACTGTATACACAGCATAGTAACAATATCAAGAACACAGCATAGTAACAATATATAAAAACAGCATAGTAACAATCAGAGTACTTAACTTTCACACACAGCAGTAGATCCTTGACTAACTGATATTGAGGAATACCTCCCTTTTTATACGTTTCTAAACAATAGAACAATATTAGTAATACCGCGCCATTTTCGACCAATCAGAGATAGTTATGTTTTTGTCTGAATAACAATAAACATTAGCAATAATATATAGATCAAATTCATTAAAACTCTTTTAAAACATGGTAGGATAATTAAGCAACTTCGAAAACCAACAAATATGTGAACGTTAGCTTTAACACAAGAAATCATTGCATCAATTGACTGTCCTATATAAATTAAATTAACAAATAAAACCTGAGGATCATTCTATAAATCATTAATTGATTTATACTCACTATACACAAGTCTGAGAGTAATTATTTATATACTTCGTAGTTAGTAAATAAATTGTACCATAGATCATAACTTTCGTTCCGAAATCATGATCTATGATATAGAACAACTAAGATTATAATATTCAGAAATACATAAAACAATAATCAAGGGTTATATACAATACATACTCTCACACGCGCTTACCCTTAATTACCGCGATTCTGAAATTGCAAGCAAATAACAGTTACGTTTTTCCTTCGAGATGAAACCTTGGGTTGAGCTTAGTACATTAAAATAAGCTCACGCTAATGGCAGCTAAGTACATTTCGTAATAAGAGATTTTAAACCTTAGTTCGAGTTTAGATCTTGTTTTGTTTACTAAGATTTTTTTCATACAGCTTTAGAACTGTCTTGCACGACTGCTAGGCTAGAGGTCTTGGCTTCGATTCCACGGTAGAGGGAAGTGTTATTGGGTTTCTATAATAAATCTAGCAAGTACAAGGCACAGCAGTTGTGGTCTGCCCTGAAAATATAAAGTTATAATTAAAGTTATAATTATATTATAAAGTTCTAGAACCCGACTCCAGCGTCACCTACCGGGTTCAATGTATTTTCAAACCATCCAGTGACCCACTCAAATCATCATAATCATCAAAATTTCATCCAAGTCGGTTCAGCCGTTTAGGAGGAGTTAGGTGACAAAAACACGTACAGAAGAATTATGGCAATTCTATCTAAAGTTTTCCATTATACGAATAACGAGTGTAAATGATAACTAACTTGCTTATTTCTGTTGAACCATGCAGTTGTCGAGCTGAGCTCTGAATATATGAAATATGAAATAAATAAGATGGCTGCCGGGTTGGCCTTTTGATCTTGATATTTAATTGCTCTAGTAAAGATAATAACACTCTTGTCAAAGGCTGATCTCGGAGATACGATATCTCCAAAATCAACCTTGTACAGTGTGGTTTTTGACTGTTCATTTATAGGTACGTGCCAAAGACGACCGGCTCATTTTATAAAGGACTCAGGGTATGGTTGCTGAAAAAACGATTTTATTCTTTAAATTACTATTTAGGTAAATGACATTAACAATATTTAATAATTGGTAATGGACATTATGTAATTAAGTATGTATTTGCATGGCTAATTTGTGACTAAGTGCTAGGATACTAGATTGCCGTATTAAGACCTTTATTCTACCAACACAACACTTTCAGCAAATAAAAATGATTATGATTAACAGTTATATTAAACAGTGAAAACGTGGTTTGGGCAGCTTTACCAAGATATGATGGATGAAGAGTGACCTCTAGAAGATGAATGACTGAACAGATCAGCCTCCGCGAAAAATGCTATCATAATAATATTTCTGAAATTGAAAGAATGACAAGCTCAAACTAAAACAATTTAAAACAACTAGTAAATTTAAAAAGTTAACCTAGGTCTATCTTATCTAAGGTATTAGGCCATGGTGTGTCATATATATTAAGTTTTTATATCTGCAAATCTTTCTTTCGTTTCGTTTCTATATAGTTTGTTTTGTTTGAAGATATCTCTTTGCATTCATAGCTCCGCAATTGCATAAAAATAAATAATGAAACAAAGCGTGGGAAATAGTTAATTCTCATGCATAAACGTTTCCTGACAAATGAATCATAGATATTCACTATTATTTTATTAAATGCCATTAAAATATTGTCTATTATAATTATAATGTATTTTTATTGTTGCGAACAGAGGCATGCAATCGGGCAGGGCTGAAAAGCTTTCTGAAGGGGTCCAGCCTATGCTGGACCATAGCTTGTCACGGTCGTGGTGCATGTCACGGATCCCATGACCGTGGCTATAGGGCAAGAGAAGGCAAGTACGGTTTTTAGTCGGTACGAGTCCGACATACCCCGCCGCCCCCCAAGTTGCGGACGACCCACGACGATTTTCCGTACCAGAAAAAAAAATGGGCTGAAAAGGTGTTTGTAGATGAATCAAACATGCAAGCATGCTGAATGTGTCCTTCAGATGTCTAGAATTCTTTGAACTTACAGAACGACGTTCCTGTGACCATGAATTCAGAAATCGATGCCGCGAAGATAGCTCTTTCGGATAAGACTGAACGATAATATCCATAGGTGCTGTTTGTAGAACACACAGTTTATCTCAGGACTTTTTCTTTTTCAGTCAATCATATGACTAAAACTACATATTGAAATAAAAATCCTTTTTATGGATTTTATCGCGTTATATTCATTTTTTTTTTAATTCATTTCCTCCAATATCATTTATCATTTCGAGCCTTTTCAGGAAGAACATCGTAAGCGCCAAAAATCCCAAAATATTGTTTTTATATTAACCGCCAGATCAACTGATTTTGCATATTATGGCACTTACTTTAGAGTTCAAAGTAGAAATATAACAAACTTATTTAATTTCGAAATTTTCATCGTAAGTTACAACCCATTCAGTTTTTTAACGTAACCTCCACCGACTGACAGATCGTAAGTATAGTACCTGTCGCTTACGATATAATACTAGGTTAATAATTTTATTGCAAGCATCCTACTTGGCACTTACGATAATAAATTACTGCTACTGGGAAGGTCATAGAAAAACCCAATAACACTTTGCTCGTCCTGGGAATCGAACCCAAGACCTCTAGCGTAGCAGTCGCACTCAGGACCACTAGGCAAAATATGAAAGATGTTTCTTTTTTTATTGGGAGTTTGACCGCTACCTGACCTGATGTTGAGCGACGATGCGGTTGACTACGGCGCGATTGCAAGTAATGATGACCAAAAACATACGATCTGGCAAACAGTTCTAATTCGAATCTGCTTTAAGTTAAGGTGAATATTGTATAGCTAATGTCGCAATTACTACAGCTAGGAATCTAGAATGTGTTATAGACCTACAAATCGAGTTACAGGAGATGGTAACTATTATGCATGGAGCTTTGAAAAGAAAAGGAATGAAAATAAACGTAAGCAAGACGAAAGTTATGGTATTTGAAAGAGATGATAGCGTGACAGATTGCAATATTGTGATTGATGGGTTTACATATTTAGGAAGCGTGTTCACAAAAGACGGAAAGTGTGAAAGTGACATAGAAAGGAGAGTGAATGCTGGAAACAGGGTGAACGGAGCGTTGCATCCTTTTATGAGGAGTCAGAAAGTGTCCAAGAGGGCATGTTTGGCTGTTCATGGAGGGGTGTTAGTACCGACACTAATGTATGGTAGTGAAAGTTGGGTGTGGCAGAAGAAGCATAAAAGTAGAATAAATGTAGTTGAGATGAGAACTTTGAGAAGTATGATTGGAGTGAAATTGAGTGACAGGATAAGAAATAGTGTGATAAGGGAACGTTGTGGTGTGAATGAAGATGTAGTGACTAAAATCGAGAAAGGTATGTTGAGATGGTTTGGTCATGTTGAAAGAATGAATGAAAGGAGACTGACTAAACAGATATACGAGAGTCAAGTGAATGGGAATGTAGGAAGGGGAAGGCCTAGGCGAACGTTCCGAAATCAGATTGAGGACGTTCTGAAAAATGGCTCGGTCAAGAGTACCCTAAACCGACGTTCATGTATGAAAAGATTGATGAGTGTGGATGAAGCTAAAGAGGTATGTCAGAATCGTAGCAAGTGGAAGTCTGTGGTCTCTGCCTACCCCTACGGGAAAGAGGCGTGACTTTATGTATGTATGTATGTAAATTGCGAAAAACCAATTGTAATTTGAATTTGGCGGGCTCAGCGAAACGATCAGCCTTAATTAAGCTAATTCTCTTTACTTAATGTTTTTTTTTACTTTTTTGTAGGTATGTCTGACTCTTTGTCCTTCTCTGCTTGGCATGGTATCTCGTAAAAACAGTTTAAAAGAAATCACAAAAAAATATTTCTACTATTTTATGATTTTAAGAATTATCGTAATCGACATACTCATATCAGCTCTACCTAATAACGGCCATCAGTTTTAACGTAAGCGACATATGTATGTGATTATAGAGTACTGAGTCAAATCTTAACATTTGAATTAATAGGGAGGTGCCCTTAAAACACTAAGTAAAAATTTCAAATTGATGCTATAAATATTTTGAGAATTATTTAAAAAAAACCTTCTCCTGTAAAATATGCAAAATGGCGGTTACGATCTTCTTCCTAAAAAGGCTCGATTTACCTAATAATTTGTTGTTCAGTGTCAGAAACATACATACCTATTTTTCTCTATTACAAACACGGCGGATCATATTGCAAAATAGATTTGTGCGCAAAAAATATATGGATTTGTATTGTGTGACCCAATTTTGTAGGCGTTTTCATGCGAGGCACGTTTTTAAAGTATAGTCCGTTGGTTTTACCATAAATGCTTGTGTCAACTATATCGTAACATAATCTGAGCGTATAAGGCATAAAAGATGGCAGTTTGCTTAAAGACATACATTGTATAGCACAACACTAGCTAGCCATCAAACACCTAATGGCTAGGGCGTCGGACTTGCGATCATGTGGTGCCGGTTCGAAACCCAGCCATTGCACTACCAACGTGAACTCGCTTGTAACCACGAAGGGTTAACAAGAATAGGTACTAGTAAAGTGCGACCCATGCTTTAAAAAAAAAGTAAGTACCTAGTAAGCTTTTTTAAAACATATAGTAAAATACAATCTACGTAGTGTTCACACGGTTGCAAATCACTCACAAACTGATTGACACCCAACGCACAGATTAAACAACAGGGTGCCGAGTCTACTATTTAATTGTGTCAATATTGTGATTTAGTGACATTAAAATTGTTGATTTTTGACAGTTTTGTCTACGAAATCTGTCAGTTCTTATGTCATTTAGTGCCATTGATCGACCATTTTGATACAACTGAAATAGCAGACTTGGGCCCCTGGTCGTGTGTTAAAAGGCAGTTCCAATTGTTAGCATACCTAATACTATTACAATGTAAGATTATATCTAGCACAAGATTGTCCCAGGATTTCAGCCTAATAAGGAATTATTTTCCAAAATAATCCTAACAAATTCACAAGCATTTTTTTATTAAATAGAACATGTTTCATTCGGGTCGCGATAGCTTATCTGCAGCTATTGGCCGTAAAATATACTAGGTCGCCGCTTCCCTAGCGAATACGGACACCATGCTACACTAAATCCCGGAATGCTTGAAAACCTAAAGCACGTTCGTATTTCCCGAGAGAAAGTATAGATTTATAACTACCTCGTGAGTCTAGTGATCCCAAGTGCGACTGCTGAGCTAGAGGTCCTGGGTTCGATTCCCAGGTCGAGCAAAGTGTTATTGGGTTTTTCTATGAAATTCTCAGTAGCAGATCGGAGTTTGGAATTTGTGCCCGGTTAATGGTAATAGGCTGGCCCCCTATTACATGCGACCTATACCGGCGAACTGTGGGTGTACCTTAGTACACCTCTGCTTAACCCTTCGGGGAATACAGGCGTGATTATTTATTCTCTAATTCTCTAAATATAAATTGTACAATAAGAAAAAATATGTTTTAACCGTATTCATTTAAGAGGCGAAACGAATATTCAATATAAACGTCATACCAAAATAAATCGTAATTCAAACACAATTTACTCAAAGTGTGTTATTATTCGGATTCCGATAACGTATTAATCTAGGTTCCTACTCTACCATTTCGTCCAAAACACTTCACTGGCAATAAATGTAAGCGAATTCGTGATAACTTTATCAAATTCGGAACGATTTTCTGATCGTTTAGTGAAGTAGTAGTAAAGGAAATGGTACGGTAGAAACCTAGATTAACGGTATCTCAATACGAATAATAACACAATTCGATAAAATATTGTTTGGATTACGATTTATTTTGGTATTACGTTTTTGTGGGCCATTCAAGCTCCGCGAGACCCTTCAGTACGAGGAAAAATATTAATAAAATAACCCTCTCTTTTTTTCGGAAAATAATGTAAGCTAGTACATGATTTAGATTTTTTGTTTTATATTGACAAAGCTCTCGTGAAGTTACAAAATAAAACGTTTTTATTTCTGTCTATTTCTTTACTTTAGTCATCTGCACTATCATTATAAATGCGGGCACAGTCTGATTGTCTTCTTTTATCGATTTGATTAAGATATAATCTTTGTAACTTTATTTATTTATTTTAAAAGAGTGTCCATGGAGTTTCTTGCCGGATTCTTCTCCATAGGATCAACCTTTTGCAAACCGTGCAACTAGAAGCATAACGTTTCATAAATGCTTGTAAAAGCTTATTTGAAATAAAAACATTTGAACTTGAACTTGAAATCTTACAAAGAAATTGTCGCAAAAATATAATAGATAGTTAATAGTCATCTTAATATGACGCGAATGAAACAGCGGAGTAAATATATAAATTGCCTAATGATGTAAATATTATGATTAATATTAATTCTTTGTACATAAATTATAGCTGTAATTGAACGGTTTCATCACTACATACCCTGTCAAAGGTGAAGATTGGATTAAAAACCAGGTCATAAAAAATTGCCAAGAAAACACGACACCCAAATCATTTGAACTTGGAGTACTCGAAATTGCCACTTATCTCCTTAAATTCCTTGGCCTTTACATGATCGAATTAGTAGTAGGGTGACCCTTTGATTACATTACAAAGGGAGACATAACACATAGCTACGTTTATACAAAAACACAATAATTTTAAAAATGTAGTCAAAAATAAATGCTCGAATGCAATTAGTTTCCAGAGTTTTATTTTGCTGTATTAATAGAAACTAACATGACCGAAACCAAAAAATATATAAGAGAATAAAGTTTATCAATGTTTCGGCAAGTAGTGTAGAGAATTGAGTTTAAAGTTTTTAAAACACATGATTAATAATTGTGTGAAAACCAAAAGATATACAATAGAAAGATAAATAGTTATATAAAACCCCTGTAATTGTATCAGTCTTGAAATAAAGGCGCCAAAATGATTTAATCAGATGTCAGTCACCGGTACCCGCATTGCGGTACCTTTTGTTATAAAGGTGAGACATCAATATGAACGGTACCTACACTGAGAACTATACCCTACTATATATCACCTACGATGAATACTTTGACACATTATGTTCCACATATATGTATTTTCCACTTTGTTTTTTTGATACAGGTGTCAAAAAGCTACGTATAAGTATCGGGTTTTACAAAACGGGATGTCACCCTACTCGCGTTACACAAACCCATTTGTTAAATCCGGCGTGGATTTGTGGAAAAAATCCTATTTATTACGAATGCGAAAATATTATGAGCCAAATAGCAATGCGAATAGACTGAAGTTAAATTGTTATCTCATGGAACTTTAAATGCACATTTTTTTTAAATAAGCTTAATTATCTACTCTCCGTTCGTTACATTAATTTTCGGTACCTAAGTTTTGTTTATTATTGCGAGAAAACTAAATCGACGATCATGCATCGTAGATGAAGCAAAAGTGCAGGTGGTGTGCCAAGATCGTAGGAAGTGGAAATCTATAGTCTCTGCCTACCCCAATGGAAGGCAGACGTGAAAATATGTAGAAAATTAAGTCGTTCAAGTTCCCAAAAAAAAATAGGAATGTTACAAATGAAGCCGAGTATTTTGCAGTTCGTTTTTATCTAAACATGGTCCTATATGTACGAAATCACAGATAATCGAAATATAATCCGTTCTAAAGGATATTATATGTATTGTCAAAGTTAAAATGTTATTATGTCAATTAGAGATTTAGACCTAAATTAAAAGATTAAAATTCCTAGATTAAAATACCTAAGTATGTTTAGAAAAGTCAACAAAGCATGAAAGCATATTATAGGTATCGATAATTCGAATAGATCACAAAATTGCAATGAAATAAAAAAAAAATGTTATGATAATTATATTTATGAAAGCGCAGATCAAATCGGAAGTTGTTGCCATTAAAATAAAAATATGAAATACGTGACGAAAATGCAGTTTTGTACAATTTTAGCATGACATTTGTACTTTATTATCATTTTGTTCTTGTTGGAGATCTCATTAATTTAAAGTTTAATTAGTTTTCGTAGCAGTCACTCGCCACTTTTTACCGACATGGCCGAAGCAAGTTCCGGAAAATATATTTTTATTTACATACGTTTTTCATTTATTTATCTTAAAAAAATAACATACAGTTACGCTTGTATTCCCCGCAAGGTTAGGCAGAGATGTACTAATTTACATCCACAGTTCGCCGGTATGTTTAGGTCCCATGTAATAGGGGGCAAGCCTATTGTCATCAACCGGGCACAATCCCAAACCCCGATCTGCTACTGACAATTTCATAGAAAAATCCAACATTACCTACTTTGCTCAACCCGGGAATCAAACCCAGAACCTTTAGCGTAGCATTCATGCGTGAGACCTCTAGACTAGCGAGGCAGATGTCTAAAAACAATTAAGAGATAAATCATCATCATCATCATCATCAGCCTATAATAGTCCACTGCTGGACGTAGGCCTCCCCCAATGTGCGCCATTTCACCCTGTCCTCGGCCTGTCGCATCCAGCTACTGCCGGCAGCCTTTCGCAAATCATCACTCCATCTTGCCGGAGGGCGTCCTACGTTACGTTTGCCGAAGAGATAAATATTATTAGGTTATTTAAAAAATATTAAGAGATAAATAGTAAAAAGAGAATAATAAAGATACTGGCTTGAGGGTAGTTTTTAAATTGAATGAGTACGACAAAATACACGTTTAATTTGAAAAACTACCCTCCACACCGAGTTTTTCCTTCACAAATCTTCAGAATTATACTTTAAAGATTTAATGTTAGAAAATTACTCTATTTAAAAAAATACTCACCTGGTAATACAAAAGTACCAAAGTGTCGTATATTGCCGGGCAGGCAAGCCCTCCAATCACGGCTACCGTAAAAATCGATTTCGTCTGGAGTCGAATCACCCAAAAAATAGGTACCTACATACTATTCTCGGTCTGAGTTCTGTCATCCATCCTATCGTTATTTTCATCTTTAAAGAAATCAGCGGAATAACATCGAATCTACATCTTCACTTATATTATAAAGAGGAATGATTTGATTGTTTGTAAGTTTGAAATGAAAAACTGCTCAACCTATTTTAAAAAATATTTCACTTAGGGAAAGCTAGGTAAATGATATTTATTTTTGTAAATAGATATTTTAAAGACACTTTTACATAACATAACATACCATCACGCCTATATTCTCCGAAGGGTTAGGCAGAGGTGTACTAAGGTACACCCAAAGTTCGCCTGTATGTTTAGGTCCCATGTAATAGGGAGCGAGCCTATTGCCATTAACCGGGCACAAATTCCAAACTCCGAGCTGCTACTGGGAATTTCATAGAAAAACCCAATAACACTTTGCTCGACCTGGGAATCGAACCCAGGACCTCTAGCGTAGCAGTCGCGGTCAGGACCACTTGGCTAATGACATGACACTTTTACAAGTCAATGTTTAAAGTTTTTTAACTATGCAATAGGTAGATAAGTATCGTAGCAAGTGGCGTTATATAGTTTCTCCCTTACCCAGGGAAAAAGGTGTGAGTGTATATGTGTATGAGTTCCTGAAAAAAACGAATATGAGAATTAAGAAGCGATTTTGGGAAATTCCTACGAGATTATCGCGGATATCGTACATAGCTAGTGCCTTTACATAAGTACCTATATAAAGTTTGTTTACATTATAAGGTAGAGACAAATTGGACAATGATATTGCGAAGTCGCCGGTCGCATAATGACCACTTACAAGTTCCCACAATGGACACTTGTCCGTTCGGTAACAATCTCTCGATGACTGACGAACTCCTTATGTTTCTGGGATCCTAGTCAATATTGCTATCGTCACAATAAAAATTGCTCTATCGAATACAATCAAAGTTCTAATCAGACCGGTGAAATTATTTTTTTTTGTTATTTTGACATACATAAGTAAGCGCAAAATGTACTAAATTAAAAAAAAATACTAAACTTACTAAATTTAGTTAAATATTTTGAAACTCGTCTTACTGTGCTCGCAAGCGCAGCTATTGTTGTAAGTTTGATTTTGAGATCCAGCAAAGGTATTGAGATTTTCTGATTTGATGATCTTTTTTATGAGATGGTTATGGTGATGGTGATGGTTTGCCCCCCAAACGATCAGGCGGATCACCTGATGGAAAGCGATTACTGCCTCCCATGGACATCCGCGACACTAGAGGGGTCAAAAGTGCGTTGCCCGCCTTTTAAAAGGGTTTGGGCCTCCGGTATCCTCACTCACTCGGCGAGACAAAACGTAAGTGTTGTTTCACACCAGTTTTCTGTGAGGCCGTGGTAAGTATCACTCCAGTGGAGCCGGCCTATTCGTGCCGAAGCATGGTAGCCGTTCGGATTTTAGATTTGCCAGACTCGCCCCAAGGAACATGAGACCGGGTTGGCGAAGTGTGCAGGTAGGTATACACCTCCATCAATACTTAATTTTCATAACCTCGACCGCCTGAACTTCAAAAACAATCGATCTAAATCTGTCGGCGAGGGGCGAAGGGCGAGGGGCGGGGTCGCATCAATTCAGCAATTTCATTATACATTATTGGAAGGCTGTTTGTTCGTTGCTGGCGTGCCGCCAACCCGCTTGCATAATGTCTCAAACACCACTGCTACCACCAAGTGAAATGTTAAGAAGGTTAGGTCGTTACAATAGTCATAATATTGAGCGATAAGAGGGACTAATATGACCGCATTGAGTCATTCCTCTGGGCGCTAAAAGGCTGCATTGAGCAATTTCTCTAAATAACTGTTACGCTTAGAGTCGTGGGTTTGATTACAAAGTGTTATTGGGTTTTTATTTAGGTACAAAATCAAACTAGCCAAATCGTGCTGCAACTGAGATTTAGATAATATCTGAAATTTGGAATTCTCTCTTTGAATCGCTACGTTTAGTGTGCCTAATGGCAGGGTTCCTAATGAAAACAGCTGATACACAAACACATATCTAAACAAAAATATCTCGATATTGTCGTTGAAGCCCGAATCAAAATATTTTCGATGTCATTATTATGATATCTGGATAAGTGCTTGACTGTAAGTTTGCCTGATGTTAAGCGACACTGCGATCAACGATGGAGCGCGATTGCCTAGAAGAAACCGATTCACTCGTGATTTAAAGTCACGATTGATTGATATGATTTATTTTTCACGCTTGCCTGTCTTCGTATATGTTTAAGGAGTTAACCTTTTGTTTCTGGTTCCTTGGTGTCACACTGCACCTAAATATCCCGAGCTGCCATCATTGTCAGCTTCAGCGTTTGTAGTCCGACCTCTAGCTTTGTATGCAAAGCGTCGCCAACGAAATTTTATATTTGCTTTATACAGCAGAATGAATTTGAATTTCACAACGACTTCTGCATGTAACATGTTCTGTCTAGCTTTTCGTTTTGTTTAAATAGCTTTTAGATTTATCGCAGTACCTACTAGTGATCACTATTCTAGCTATTTCCCAACTGCCTCATTAGCCTAGTGGTCCTGAGCGCGACTGCCACTCTAGGGACTGGGTTCGATTCCCAGGTTGAGTAGTGTTATTGCGTTTTTCTATGAATTTCCCAGTAGCAGCTCTGGATTTGGAATTTGTGCCCGGTTAATGGAAAGAGACTTGCGGTATAGGAAAACATCGTGAGGAAACCTGCACGCCTGAGAGATTTTCTCGACGGTGTGTGAAGTCTAATTTTAGTTATTTTATTTTATTTTCAAAGGAAGACCAACAGTATATAACAATTAAAGTAAACAATAATTTTAGGTAACAGAAAGCCAATAATAGGTCTTCACGAATAAAATACTGATTAAAACAAAAAACAAAGCTATTCTTGTGAACAAAGTTTTTAGCAATCAAATCAAGCAAAAAATTCTAGACTTAGTACCCGTCTTACCGTTTCCAGCTTAGCATTAAAAATATCGAAGTTGTACTTAACACAATATTCATTTAAAATACTACTCGCTCGCCACAGAAACGCATTCTGGCGATAGTTAGTGGACACCAAGGGAAGATGAATGGGGTTGTAATGCCTTGCCGATGTTCTTGGCACATTAAATGCTATTTGAGATAGAAGATTAGAGCAATAATAACCCGCATTAGGCTAGCGTGGTGGACTATAGCCTAATCCTTCTCATTGTGGGAGCAGCGCAGCAGTGGGACATATAATGGATTGATCATGATGTCAGAATATTCTCTATAAGTCTATATATGTATAATTCTATTGACACTAAAGCATTTCTACCTGAAATTCACGGTCACAAGCATGTTACATGGGGGAGGCCTACGTCCAGCAGTGGACTATTATAGGCTGATGATGATGATGATGATGATGAAGCATGTTACATATCTAGTACAAAGATAACTTGATTAAAACGACCTCCAACCTTACCGCTTTAGCAAAATCCTAGACTTAACAAAAAGCCTACAAAATCCCGCACATTGATACTAAAGAGCTTACAGTTTGTTTCCACTTGCTTAAACTGCAATTAGCCCGGTAATGTTCGCCGCTATTGTTTTCAGTTATATAGAACATTTAACTGTGTAATTCTGCATATAGTTAAGATGTTGGTGCTCCGAACGTGAAGTTCTATGTTGTAAGTTGAACAACTATTTTGCATGTTTGACTGCGTTGTTGTGTTTGGATAAGAAGTTTGCTAGCACTATAAAATAACTACGATGTCATAATTAAATTCCGTGTTCATAACTTTTAGGCATAGAATTCCTGTAAAATTGTAGCGCGCATAGTCTAGAATATTTTTTTTTTACATTTCACACATTCACGCTTTTTAGGTGTTAAAAAGAGGTAAATAAATTAATAGTTTAAAAAACACTAGAAAAATACGCTTTTGTAAATTGACTAGCGACCCGCCCGCGGTTTCACCCGTGCTGCCCCGTTCCTAAGAGTCGTAGCGTTATGTTATATAGTTTAAAACCTTCCTCATGAAACACTCTATCTATTAAAAAAAACCGCATCAAAATCCGTTGCGTAGTTTAAAAGATCTAAGCATACATAGGGACAGACAGCGGGAAACGACTTTGTTTTATAATAAGTAGTGATGATAACACGTGATAAAAATGTTAGTATTTCTGTAAATATATTTTTTTCTTTTAATTTTTTTTAACTACCTTTGAGAAGAAACACCGAAACTCACTCTAAGAATCATGGTCTCTTTTAAAGTCCAGACATAGTAATAGCATAGTGAAGAACATTGAAGTTTTATGTCTAAGTGGGAGTCGTGTGAGTGGCATCTCTCTGATATAATCGGAAAATGATGACTTTATGACGTCATGATACGTCCTCAGACCAGCGGAGTCACTGACCTGATATATTGATCCGCTCCTCATCGTAGTAGTCGAGGCGGTGCGCCAGGTCTTCATCGT
This sequence comes from Acronicta leporina, assembly GCA_947256265.1. Taxonomy (NCBI): domain Eukaryota; kingdom Metazoa; phylum Arthropoda; class Insecta; order Lepidoptera; family Noctuidae; genus Acronicta; species Acronicta leporina. Next base: position 15,128,876 of record OX366520.1, on the reverse strand, counting down.
CTTCGGGCAGCACGGGCTCTTCGGGCAGCTCGTCGGGGCGGCGTCGCGTCGCGTTGGGCGCCGCGCTCACCAGCACGCACACCACCGCCAGAGGCAGCACCACCTCCATGACGACATCACCGCGCACACCACACAAGCTGCCGGTAAACATAACATACTTTAGACACAATACTAGAGGAAAATGCGCTCGCCTAGATCGCCAGTTGAAATTTTAAAAATATTTATCGCGACAATAACACTACTACTACGCGACAATAATGTCTAGGCAATGATGTGGTTGCCGGTTAGAAACCCACCCATTGCACTACCTACGTGAACCCACTCGCAATACAAGCATTTTAGCTTAGCACGAGGGGTTTACAAGAATACTAAGTACTTTGCGACCCACATTGCTAGTAAGCAAAAAATAAGATTTTCCCATTCCCGAGTGTGTCAAATGTTTTATTTCAAGTACTCTGTGATGTTAGAGCGCGTACAGAATAAATTCATGCGCCATTTGTATAAAAAGTTATATGGGGTATACCCGTTTTACCCACTTATGTATCCCACCCTGTTTGTCCTGGGCATGGTTGGCTATAATCAACTGCATGTCCGACGGGATTTTACGCTGGTCGCCTACTTGGTGAGAGTGCTTCGTGGAGTGAAAAGTAATCCGGGAGTATTACAGCGCTTAAGTTTGTGTGTGCCGGACCGGTACGTGTGGAGGAGGCATCGCCCGCCACTGCTACTGGTACCTACAGCCAGGACTAACCTGCTCGCCAAGGCGCCCATAACCAGAGCTATACGTAACATCACTCAGATTGATGTTGCTGACAACATTGTCTCATTGTCTCCGTGTGGGGTTCGAACCTACAACACGTGGCGCTGAAGGCGATCGCCCAGCCGCGAAACGTGTCGTCAAAACCTCAGCTAATATATTTCAAGAACCGTATTAACATTGTCAAAAAAATATACCGATATTTGTGCCCTATTTACATATTGATTTAGGCTTTGTTCATTATTTTCATGAAATGGAAAATTTCTGGAATAAAAGATTGTTCAGTTTGAAAAGAGGACGATGATATTAAAGGCTGACCTGATTTTGATTTCAATTTGATTAATTATTTCAGGGTTGGATTAAGTGTACGGAAAAAATAAGTTCATTTGATAACTTGACCACTCAAGGACTGATATTTTTTTTTTTTTATTATGGCAACACACTTTTTGTGCTCGCCAGTGTCAAGTATAAGTTCAGTTGCCCCAATAAAACTGTAGAAACTTTATTGAGGCTTCGATGGAGTTTAGGAGTGAACCCAAAAAGTCACGATTTTCAATTTTATATCATTTGCCTACACTCTCACACGTTCACGAAGACTTAACGGTTAATTATCCACCATAATTAGACATTAAACTTTAGAGAAATTCAAGTTTCAAAAAATAATATAAAATCGACAACGTGCACTTTTCATTTTCCCGCCTAAACTCCCGACTGATAAATTATCCATACACAAAACAATTTTTTTTTTTTTATTATGGCGCCACTCATTTTGTGTATTTGCCAGTGTCAAGTAATAAAGTAATCAAATAATATTTCCCATTATGGGATTGTAATATGGCACCACACTTTTTGTGTTCGCCAGTGTCAAGTATAAGTTGTTGAGTTGCCCCAATAAAACGGTAGAAATTTTATTGAGGCTTCGATGGAGTTTAGGAGTGAACCCAAAAAGTCACGAATTTCAATTTTATATCATTTGCCTACACTCTCACACGTTAACAAACACTTAATGGTTAATTATCCACCATAATTACACATTAAACTTCGGAGAAATTCAAGTTTTGAAAAATAATATAAAATCGACAATGTGCACTTTTCATGTTCCCGCTTAAACTCCCCACAAATCAATTATGGCAGTGACATAAGCTGTTGACAATTCGGGCTTTTATAACTGTCATAAATGTCAATGCCATACATTTTGTTTCTTAATATGTTAACTTTTCGCTTTTAAAATTAATGTTTAAACATCTAAATTCTGTTCCAGCAGTGGTAGTTGGTACAATACTTAAGTACCTACACATAAGCAACAGATTAAATTACGGTAACTAAGGTTAGCCTGCAGTATAAGGCAACCACGCGGTTCTGACACCTGTCCCATTGGGAACCGCTCCAACTTGGCACCCGCCTCGCTGGACCGAAATTAATAACACTAATGTGTAATTTGTTTTTTTTTAAGAAATGGTGATAGCTGTTGATTCAGGCAATCTTTACAGAGTAACCGGACTTCTAGGCGAGGCACCGAATGCCTGCAGCCAGGTGTAATTTGAACACGTTTCTTATATTTCAAATTTGGGTATCTTTAGTTAGTAGTTATCGAAGTTACCTATAAAACATACCATCACGCCTGTATTCCCCGAAGGGTTAGGCAGAGGCGTACTAATGTACACCCACAGTTCGCCGGTATGTTTAGGTCCCATGTTATAGGGGGCGAGCCTATTGCCATTAACTGGGCACAAATTCCTAACTTCGAGCTGCTACTGGGAATTTCATAGAAAAACCCAATAACACTTTGCTCAACCTGGGAATCGAACCCAGGACCTCTAGCGTAGCAGTCGCACTCAGGACCACTTGGCTAATGAGGCAGTTACCTATAACAGGTACCTATAAGCTTTTGAAATATATGTATTATATTATGTTTTATAAGTATTAATTCTTTTTTCGGAGTATTTAAATGAAATTGACTGCTTGGAATTAACAAAAAGTAGTATTGAAATGAAACTACTTTTTACATATACTTTTTACGTATATTGATATTATTTAGTTCCCGACGTTTCGGATCCTTTACAGCATCCATGGTCACGGGCAGACTGAGGTGTTGAGGAGGTGGGAGGTGTGAGGTGGTGAGGAGACTAATAATAGAGGGAACTAAATAATATCAATATACTGCGATAAAATCCGTAAAAAGTAGTTTCATTTCAATGTCTAATATTCGCGTAAGTGTCAGAAATCAGTACAAAAAGTAGTATTTATTCGCAAGAAGCTCAGGTGTTTGATTAGACACCGGGACTCATTCTTTTCATACCCAGGCAACATTATACCGAATAACCTCAAAAAACTAATATAATTTTGTGCAGATTTGTAAAAACAAAAAATTAAAAACCGTACAAGCCTTTATATTGGTCACAGGAGCGAGATTCTGATAGGCGCCATTGTTGTGTTTGTAAGCGGAACACGAAACCCTTCGGCTTTCGTCCTCACGGCTCGCACAATCGTATCGCTGACTACAAATTCACAATTTGAATTTCATATCTCTTCTGGCCTTTTTCTGATTCGTCCTCCTTTTTGGAGTTAAATTGTCATTAAGTATAATGTTTTTTATTTCGCAATTCGAATGAGACGTTATCATAATTTCGACGTCACCATTTTTTGCGGAATGAGGAAAAAATCAAGAAGATACCGATGAATATTTTTCCTTATTTTTCTATCAGTGTTCAGGAGTATCGTTTATCAAGGAAAACATTACTAAATTAAAACAGAAAAAATATATCGTATATTTTTGTTTAGTCTATAAATAAAGTAGAATACCCGTGACGGGTGAATTCCCGAAGGCTCAGTTGAGGTGAGGGTAAAGTATCTTACGCCCACGGTTACGGTGCGCTGACCGACATAATACCTCAATACCTCAGCTACAAGGGGCGTTCCTGCCGCCTTCACCGGACGCAGATCTAATTTACGCTTATAAATACCTAAAGGATCCCCGCAACGAGGCGGATAATTTGCTGGCGATGCGCATTCAGTAGTTTCCATCTAGTTATTGTACTTACAAAATTCATACCACTTACATGTTATTGATAGTAGGTTTGTTGAAAAAGCAGGATATGAGGATCCGGTATGGGATTGTTGTAAGACGACAATGCGACAAGCGGAACTGTAATCAGGTGGATAGTTTGTCAGAAGGCTTGAATACATTTTCGATATGTTACAAACCCTAAAGGGACTGACAAAATATCACTAGATCGACATATACATATTTTCTCTGTGTTCATACACAGCAAGATAGACATTTATCTGTCTACACTAAAAGAATATACTTATCGGTAAGCTTCACAATCAATAACTACTTATCACAATTTCATGCGGCTCACGGCTGGCTCTCCAAACTAGCGAACGTCCGCGTCAGAATGCAAGGTAGGCGCATAAATACAATATTATGTGTGCGATAATTGACGTCACAACGGCCCTGGTAGCCGCGTCATCAGTGAGCCGGTGACGGCTGGCGGTCAGCGCGCTAAGGGTTACTTTTATGTAGATAGATGGACGAACAGCAGTTTTATGACCATGATGATTAGACTGCCAAGTCACCGGTCTCGAGCTCAAATCAAAGGCACGCACCTCATACTTTTCGAAATTGTGTGCATAATAATAGTTAATTATCAAAGGATACTGCACGCCTGAGAGATTTTATCGACGGCGCGGCGTGTGAAGTCTCCAAACCTGCATTAGGCTAGCGTGGTGGCCTATCCCTCTCATTGTGAGAGGAGACCCGTGCCCAGCAGTGGGACATATATAACGGGTTGATTATGTTATGTTATGTTAGATGGACGAAACTTTGAAGTCGGCTATGTAACTATAACTAGGTGGAAATCAATCCGCAGAGAAGGGTTAAGTCGTCAAAAATTTACATTGGTAAGGTGAAGTTTATTACCGAGTAATTTATATGTTACGGTATTGATGTTAAATACATCATTTGAAGTAATGAGGTAAAAAAATACATCTTATTAAAATTGTCAGCGTCTTCACGTAACTGATGATGGGTTTATTTAGAGTCTATTCGCGATTTCGATTTCCCGCGATTTTCCGAAATATTTATATTTATTATTTACTAGCTTCTGCCCGTGGCTTCGCTCACTTGAAGCTCAAAAACCTACAGTGATGCTCTCTTCTTTGTATGGGTATATTATATAGACATTAGACTATTAGAGACGTCAAGCTGTATTTCAGGTTCCGTTTAATTATTTGAGATAAGGAGTATACCAGTTTTTAAGTTGGAGCATATAATTTCCAGCAGTGATAAAAAAAATTAAAATCAATTCAGTAGTTTTTGCGCCAACAGAGACAAGCATTAGCATTGCGCCAAAGACAAGAATTAAAAAAAACATATTGTTGGGTTCGGAGACGTTTATATACCCTAACCCACTTGTTTGTTTTTAAATATCTTCAATGTACAGACACAGCTTTTTTTATAATTTTATAAGGATTCTAATATAATGACCACCGAATTTAGTAAATTGATCACCAAAATTCTTACCAAATAGGATAAATAGTCACCAAAATGGCTAAATGATTAGGTTTAGGTTAGGTTAGATTTATTTTGATGATCTTTTAGTATTTTTGGCAATATAAAGTAATCTTTTACCGTTACATTTTTACTAGATCTGGTGGATCGTTAAACATAAGCCATTTTATAATAGTAAGGATGTATTCAATCCGTAATAGAATAAGCGCAAGACCTTAAAGTAGTTTTTAATGTGTTAATTTTTCCCTAAAAGGTACCTGAAACTATGGCCACCTGATCCATCAGTGGGTCTAGTTATGGAAAACTGAAACCCATTTGCACAAATTGTTATTGTATGCGTGTGTGCGCTAATATCATGGTCGTTATGGGTACGACTGTAGTACAGCCACCAGTTCTTGAAAAAAATATGCAATGACTTTAGGGTTTTGTTATTATGGTTATGATTCGATATTTTATACATAGTAGTATAGTATATGTGCGGTTGAGCCTTACCATCAAGCGGTTTGTATATGCTTATCCTGTCATTCAAACAATAAAAAAGCGCCTTCATTAAGATTAAAATTCTACCTTCTTATAGTATACACAGGACCAAACACAGCACGTGCGCTGTCGAGAAACAAAGCAAAGGAAACTGATACATTCAGCCTACTGCCTGCGGCGAGTAATTTCCGGAGAGGAATCCGATCTGCATCGTTGTCACCTTCTTCATACACGTGGGAGAGCCATGCTTCGGCACGAATGGGCCGGCTCGACCGGAGTGATACCACGGCCTCACAGAAAACCGGCGTGAAACAACGCTTGCGTTGTGTTTCGCCGAGTGAGTTGAGGTTACCGGAGGCCCAAACCCTTTTAAAGGCGGGCAGCGCACTTGCGACTCCTCTGGTGTTGCGGGTGTCCATGGGCGGCGGTTATCACTTACCATCAGGTGATCCGTTTGCTCGTTTGCCCCCCTATCCCATAAAAAAAAATATATATTGAATGGGTATACATAGTATTATTACTATTATACGAACACTGCATGCTATCATTCTCTAAGTTGTTTTTTTTTATGGGATAGGGCGAATAACACCGCCCATAGACACGCTCAACACCAGAGGATTCATAGTGCGTTGCCGGCCTTTTAAAAGTGTTTGAGCCTCCGGTATCCTCACACACTCGGCGAAACACAACGTAAGCGTTATTTCACACCGGTTTTCTGTGAGCCCGTGTTAAATAGTCAGATAGGAAATGCCGGTGCAATCTACATAGTTCAAAATATGTAAGACATTGGCGAAATATTTGTTATTCACAGAAATATTTTTTTGGTTATTTCAATAGGTGCTTCCACGTACCAATCGACACTTACAAAATTAAATAAATGTAATGGACTATTAAGTTAATAATTCGTTACAGTAGGTAATAAAAAATAGTAGTAATAACGAATGTAGTTATTTAATAAAGTGTGGCACATAACAATTAGATAGTTATCGTGTTAGATCAAAGTCGGCACGCGATAATGGTTCTTGTATTGTATGTATATTTGTTTTGACTTTTTGAGTGTATTAGTTGGTGAATTGTTGTGTCTCGATGCCTCAGAAAGCATGATAACCATTGCTACTGAACTATGAAATATGACTAACATTTATGACCTTGCCTCGTTAGTCAAGTGGTTTCAAGTGCGACCGCTACGCTAGAGGTCTTGGGTTCGATTCCCAGGTCGAGCAAAGTGTTATTGGGTTTTTCTATGAAATTCTTAGCAGCAGGTCGGAGTTTGTAATTTGTGCCCGGTTAATGGCAATAGGGTTCGCCCTCTATTACATGGCCACTAAAACATACCGGCGAACTGTGGGTGTACCTTAGTACATCTCTGCCTAACCCTTCGGGGAATCCAAGGGTGATGGTATGTATGTATGTTTATTTATGACCTTCGTTGGGTGTAGTCAGAAGCCCAAAAAACTTGACAACCAGTCTATCCTCAGGATATTGCTAGGTATTGTCCAGAAATTGACAACCAGTCTATCCTCAGAATATTGCTATTGTCCAGAAATTGGATTGCTTCGTGTAAAATACTGATATTTAAAAGCATCTGGTTGCACTGGAAACCGGCCCAGTATTATTGGGGAAGGACTCTGAGGATGAGTAGTTAAAAAGAACTGGCTTTAAAATTCTCTCTTTCTGTTATTTGTGAAGGAAAAATTCGACTCGCAGGCAGGATTCGAACCTGCGTCTTCTGGCTAGGTACGCCAGACGCTATGACCTCTAAGCCACCGCGAGTCCCACCTGCCTGGTCGAAATTTGCCTTCACATTCTGAACTTACGTCTTAAAAGTGATGGTGTGTTCTCTCTTCCTTTTATTGGGTGCCTCTATAGTCTAGTGGTCCCAAGGTCGACTGCTCGCTACGTTGCGTTATGCTACGCTAGAGGGCTCCCAGGTCAAGCAAAGTGTTATTGGGATTTGAAATGAAACTACTATTTACGGATTAAATTAAATAATAATATCAATATAACTCAAAAATATCAATGTCTAATTTTTTTTTTTGAAATTTCTCAGTAGCTGGAATTTGGATCCATTTAATGGTGATAGGCTGGCCTCTTATTACATAAGACCTAAACATACTGACGAACTGTGAGTACACCTCTATCTAACCCTTCGGGGAAAACAGGTGTGGTATGGTTTTTTTTTTTTAAAAGCTTACTAGCAATGTGGGTCACACATTACTAGTATTCTTGTTAACCCAGTTAAGTGGGTTCACGTCAGTAGTGCAATGGGTGGGGTTCGAACCGGCAACCACATGATCGCAAGTCCGAGGCCCTAGCCATTAGGCTACCGCCGCTTCAAATTTTTAATACCCGTGAACTTTTCTTATTCTGCATGCAGCAGGGTTGACCTCTTCTATACAAACTGAACAACATTTTATATTCTCAAGCGTCGCGGGTGGTACGGGAGCATTTTCTTCAAGATTCTCTCCAATTAGAACACGACTCTTTTAGCACCAGGCTTTAATAACTGGGGATTGGATTAGACATTGCTTGGGCCATGTTTTGACAACATAGTTCTGCTGTTGCTGTGTTGTTGCATAGATCGTGACACTAATTTTAGCATGACTGTTGAGCTAGACGTCCCGGGTTTTATTCCGAGGTTGAGCAAAGTGACTGGGATTTTTTGGGATGTTGTTATGACGCAAATAACAAACGAGTACAAGTAATAACTAAGCTGATCAACTGATCGGCAAGGTTAAGCTGCGCTCATTGCGGTAAGTGTGTGGATGGGTGACCATTCTTAAGATATCGAAACCACTTCGTACCCCGCTTCTTCTTCCCAGCGAAAACACTAGGAGGCGGTGCAGGCGGGCGTTTTGGGCGCTGTCTATAATGTAAAAATGACGTTCAAAAAGTACTACATATTATCTAGTCTATATTAAATAAATGATTTTGACTTTGACTTTGATAAGGCGGTGTTTTCATCAACCCATTTACTATCACTGCACGGCACGGGTGTCCTCTTAGAATGAGAGGGCTTTGGAAACAGACCACCACGGGCCAAGTGTGGGTTGGTAGACTTCACACGCCATAGACAAAATCTGTCAAGCATGCCTTTCCTCACTATGTTTTAATTCACCGTTTAAGCGCGTGATTTAAGTGTTAGATTTGCATGCTCAGAATTTATCATTGTTCTTAAACCACCATTTTATATCTGGTACCTCCCGTATTCTACGCAAATAAATAATTATTTCTTTATTTTCTCAGGATCGGCAACGCGCGAATGATACCCCTACGGTAACCGTTTACCATCAGGCGAGCCGTATGCTTATTTGCCAAAAAAAGTATTTAATATATCTCTTTCTATAAACGCACTTACATTCTATGATGGCGCGCGTTTACCTAGAAGAAACCGATTCTGACTCCTTCCCAGTCTTATTAGTTTATTACAGTTTATGGCAAGTCGATCGGAAATATATAGGAAAATTACAAGGAAAACGGTCTTTACATGTATGTAGTTTAATAAAACCTCACGAGAAAAATTGACCCTATTAGGTACTATTATTTGTAACGGCAAAATTTAAAATCTGGATAAAAAGTTGCTAAATCACCATACGGGTCACATAAAGCTGGATATTTCTCATACTACAAGGTCCACCGCTACATTCTGAGCTGTCATATTGTGGTCGGAAAACCGTCGTATGTTGAGGAATGCTAGTAATAACACTCGACTTTGATTAATGCGACGATTTTGTACCGTGACGAACGACTTGTGAGCGGAGCTATTTGTAGACGCGATCCAGTTGGAATATCTTGTGGGTACTAGCATAAATCTTTGAGAACCTGTGGTATAACTTATGTTGATGTTGGTGGCAACTATAATGACAGGAGACTTTTTATATCGGATCTTAGATGTTGGTCCGAAACATTGACAATTTAGGTAAGGTTCGGTTAAGAAGTAGATACTGGAAAAGAAATATATACTATATACATGAAGCTTCCAAAGGTTGAAAAATTATAGGATGCAAACCTTCAATATTAAAACATCCTAAACAAAATGTTATAATTAATGATTTTTTTATTTGTAATTTAATTTTAATAATGATTAAGGCCCTCTTTCACTAACTTCTTAAATGTGATTATTTGTGCAAGTGGCCCTAAGTCTTTTATTCCAAATTGAGAGTTGAAATATTAATACAATTGATTCTGTACTCCTGTAATTTGATGTACGGTCGTCAGCATATCAAGGTATCCAAAACTGTCAAATTTCTTCAATAGATTTTCATTTTAACCTTGAAGGAATAGAGATTATTATGCATTGGAGAAATTTGACAGTTTTTGGTAACTTAATTTGAGACTGTATCTACATGTAATGTCCGTAAACAAAGATATTTGAAACTCCGAATTTGGTGCAACGTGTTCAATTTTGTTGTGAAAACCAACAACAGCTTCGATTTTTCATTATGAAAAGTCACGTACTTATTTCTGACAGCTGCTTTTATACGACAGTATATTATACCCGTAACTACTAATAACTTGTCGTATGCTTACCACGTACGTTATCTCTCATACTAACCGAACACAAGTTTACCTATACATTTGAAAATCGAAATGGAATGCCAGTTTTAAATTTGATTTTGTTTTTTTCCTATTTATGCTACAGCCAGTATTTTTTTAAATAAGTTGCACCGTTTTACTGCACTGCAGTGTAAGTAATGGCGCACTGTATCTGCAGTCAAATGGCGGGGATTTTTTAAAATGCCCACTTCACAAGTGCTTACACGCGCATTGAGGGCGAAATGTGAAAAATGCCAGCGTATAATGGAGCGTTCTCTCTCGTTTCGCCGCTAAACAAGTTTGGTTTGAATAGGCATAAAAGGTGCTTGTGCCTTTTGTGTTGTTAATATTTTGTTTGTGGTGTAAAATGTTTGTTTGGACCTGGTATTTTTTGTGGATTCTAAAGTGAAAATGTGCTTTTAATATTAATTTTGCCTTAAAACACTCAAAAGTAAATGTCTGCTAAAAGGAATTTTGATGTTTATTTAGCCTTGTACTTGGATATGTAATGATATCTTCCTGTAACTTGTAAAGATATAGCGATGCTAGAAAAAATCATCTTTCCGTGCAAACTATGAAAAATAAAATAACTATCAAAAGCTTTGATTCTGTATAGGTAGTAGGTTACTTTCTATACCTGGTTTGTTTAACTAAGAAATTGTATTTATTATTTAATATTTATTAACAAGCAGGCAGTTGAGACAACTGATAGTATCCTGTATCCTGTTATTCATGGCCAAGTAAGTTATTGGAACTGAGATGTTTGTCCAGTCTATTTTTAAATTGATTGACATTACATTCGTTCAGTATTTCTGTACCTATTGTTTATGTTTCTCGCTGTACCCGCCGTGGTGGGTACCAGCTTTTTTAAAGAGGTTGGTCATAATTACTGGGCGTGTCTGAAGCTAGCAGTTCCGAACGACGGCGCAGGTAAAATCACTTAAAAGTCCGAATTTCCATACAAACGTAATACAAAATAAAACGTCATTTAATCAAATTGTGCTAATTATTCGGATTTGGATATCATTCACCTAGGTTCCCATCCTACCATTTCGTGCAAAATATTTCACTGGAATTAAAAGTATATGTACGGTATCGCACGAGAACTGTAAGTACACCTCTGCCTAACCCTTCGAGGAATACAAGGGTGAAGGTATGTTATGTTACCTACAGTACGTAATCTTCGAAGAAATTAAATTAATTTCTACTCACACTCAATGGTCTTTACGATAATTACATACAATTAACACTACTACCCGCTTCTAATAGCATTTCAAATTTCGAATGAATATTTAGCGCGGCAACCGTTAACCTAGATACACACGCGATACTATTTGCCTTCGTTACGCTTAAAAAAGGAACGTGGGAAGACCTATGACTTCCTCTATAATGATATAATACGGTTTTCTGACATGAGGAAATGTTTTCTATCGAATTGTGCTTTTGGGATATACAATTATATACATACCATCACGCCTGTCTTCCCCTAAGAGTAAGGCAGAGGCGTACTAATGTAACTCCACAATTCGCAGGTATGTTTAGGTCTTATGTAATAGGGGGCGAGCCTTTTGCCATTAACCATGCACAAATTCCAAACTCCGAGCTGCTACTGGGAATTTCATAGAAAAACCCAATTTTGCTAGACCTGGGAATCGAACCCAGGACCTCTAGCGTAGGAGTCGTGCTCAGGCTAGGCTAATATACTAGTATTCTCTATCTATCTATCTTTTGTCTCAAAAAGTTGTTTGCGATTTGAGTGAAATCGCGGGCAGCAGCAAGTATATTACGTAACATCTCTATGAAATAAAAAAGAGTGGTTTTGAATCAGTTCTGCATTTTTTTATGTGTTAGGCGGGCAAACGGGCAGTCGGATCACCTGATGGTTTGTAATTACCGCCGCTCATAGACACCTGCAACACCAGAGGAGTCGCAAGTGCGTTGCCCGCCTTTTCACTTATTCTTCGGTATCACTCGGCGAAACACAACGTAGGTAAGTGTTGTTTCACGCCGGTTTTCTGTGAGGCCGTGGTATCACTCCGGTCGAGCCGGCCTATCCACGCCGAAGCATAGCTATCCAAATATTGTTGATATCTATCCTCAGCTATTCGTATTTTTTATACGGATAAATATTTCCTAACATGATATGAGGATATTCAAACTTATTAATATGGATTATCATAGGAAGTTATACCCTAATACCTGTGTATGGTAGGAAACGATGAACCACTTTAGGTAATAGACTTTCCCATATCTTTTATCGTAGAGCTATACCAATAAGCTGAATATATAGGCTAATATAGCCGGTTTATGCTAAACTGATTACGTACCTACTATTTTACCTTTCGAACTTTTTCACGTAATAACGCCATATTGCATGGATTTTGAAGGTGAAAGTAGAGTACAATTTTTTGGGCTCTGAAGCAGGGATGTTATGGATATATAATTTCGGATCCGGATATGGATATGGATATTGGTAAAATATAATATCGGTTTCGGTTACGGTTATGGATATTAAATTATTTCGGATTGTCCGATAGTTTCGGTTACGGATATGGATATCCATAACAACACTACTCTGAAGCAACGAAAAAAGTACAAAGACGGAAGATTCACGGTATAAGGAGCGCGATTTTGATTCTAGAAAATAATTTCAAAATATGTGAAAATATCGCACAGTTCGTGTTCACATTTTTGGTAATTCTCTGGTTTGAAAAATATTCATATTTATTAATAAATTCTAAGCTGTTTTTAAATGTGAATAATATGATTTTCAAAAGTGGCCTTTATGGTCTAAAAGGTAAAAACCTCGCGTAGCTTTCAGAAATCAGTACATTTTTGTCTATCTTCGGAACATCGGTTCGAAAATAAGTATCGTATACCTACATATTCGATAGTATTCACTACTGAATCATTTTCGGGAGCTAAGGAGGCCGATACAATATGGTCGACCTTCGTAGAGGCTGCAACAAAAGACTTAGATCGATGCCATAGCTACTAGGGCGCAAACAAAAAAAAAAGCGTCAGGTTAGATTGATGTCCACGTGGATGGATTGGCGGGCGAAGGTTTTCCACAAGAATTTACTAGTTTGTAGATAAAAAAGTGATTTCTTTTGTTTTATGTTTAGGTATTGGCCGTAGATTAAAGAGCTTTAATTACTAAAACTTGGCTTCCAGGATATCAAGATGACACGCACTAGATTTGGAAATATAACTGTCATAATCGCATCTGATAAATAGCATAAGCGTGATGCGTGTACAAACTGACAGACAAACACACATTATTGTGACTAAAATTTGCATAAAACCTGAATTTTAAATGTTTGTACAAATAATAAATATATCATTTATGATGAACTAGGTATATATCATACTATGAACTGCCTCATTAGCCGAGCGGACCTGAGCGTGTGAGAATATGTATTGTATAAGTATAACCCTTGATTGTTGATATAATAACGATCTCTGATTGGTCGAAAATGGCGGTATTTGTTTTATACTATGAAGTGATGTTGGTACTATTGGTATTGGTGGTATTACTTGGTAACCCATTCGGTACGGACATGACGACAATGTTCTTTCTTTTGTTTTTCCTTGTTTCATGTACCTATCAAAATTGAATGTGTATGTATTTGTATCCGTCTGTTCCTCTGAATAAAATTTTTCTATTCTATTCTATTGATGTTGTATAAACAGCATCCACTTCCACTTTTAGATTTATTTAACTCCATTTGTTAATGCATTGTCAAGATAAAAGGGCTATTTACTTAACCGTCTTACGGTTGAGCAAATATATTTCTGAAAATTGTATTGTAAGTAAAGAAAGAAAGAGAAAGAAGAATCATTTATTCAGCATGATTGCCCTGAAACGGTGCTGGTTCAGGTCGTTATCATGAGAGCCATGCTTCGGCACGAATGGGCCGCAACCACAACCAGCGTGAAACAACACTTACGTTGTGTTTCGCCGAGTGAGTGAGGATACCGGAGACCCAAACTCTTAATAGGCGGGTAACGCATTTGCGACTCCTCTGGTGTTTTGGGTGTCCATGGGCGGCGGTAGTTGCTTGCCATCAGATGATCGGTTCCATAAAAAAAGCTCAGTACTTATCAACCTACCCTACATCTCACAATCAATTAGATGTTATTATTCAAATTGCTTACGACTAGGAATTGCCAAAACAGTAGATCGCGTGATGGTACAATCACGCCTGTATTCTCTGAAAGGTTAGGTAGAGCTGTACCTACCTACTAATGTACAATCACAGTTTACTGGTCTTTCTTAGTTTCTTATCTTTTGGTTCGATGAAATAGGGACTGAATCTATTTCCAGTATCGGGGCACAAATCCAATATCCGATCTCGGAACCGAATAACACTTTGCTCGATCTGAGATTCGAACTCAGGGCTCCAGTCGCGCTTAAGACCACTAGATGACTAGACTAATGAGTCAGTTACAGAATTCATTTCGTTAAGAAGTAAGTATCTGTAATGTTTAAACAAACTTTACAATTTTACAAAAAAAAAAAAACTACAATAACATTTATTATGAAAACATGAGCACGTGTAAGTAATACTACCTGCTTATTCATATTCATTTATTTTTGCACTCATGTTGTTTACAAAGATGGTAAATACTATATGGTATCAAACATGAACCCCGTTAGGGCACAGCAATAGCTTAAAATTAAATTAAATTATACAAGATTAAAATCACTGTCATGACTATGTTGAATTAATCTTATAAATAATTGTACATTTTATAATAATGGTAATTAGTGACTACAATCTGAATGTCTATGTAATATGTACCATGTATTTATGTTATAAAATGTCATATCAATATTATTTTTATTTATTTTTACGCTACGCCCTACGCGCTACGAGCTACGAGCTACGTAGAATTTATACGATATGTTCTAAGAAAAGATACCTACGCGATTCTCAGATTCTTAGTGCAAGTGCTGTTTGGTAGTTAGTAGTTAAAAGATATACAATGTAACTTTGAAATTCTGTCAATTTTTATCCGTCTTTAAAAAGGAGGAGTTTCTCAATAAAATTGATTGATTATGCTGAGATTTATGATCCGATTTACGTGATTCTTCTTCATTTTTTTTTTATGAGATAGGGGAGCAAACGAGCAGACGGATCACCTGATGGTAAGCGATAACCGCCGCCCATGGACACCCGCAACACCAGAGGAGTCACAAGTGCGTTGCCCGCCTTTTAAAAGGGTTTGGGCCTCCGATAACCTCATTCACTCGGCGAAACACAACGCAAGCGTTGTTTCACGCCGGTTTTCTGCGAGGCCGTGGTATCACTCCGGTCGAGCCGGCCCATTCGTGCCGAAGCATGGCTCTCCCACGTCTAAAGTTTAAAGTTTGACGCCGAATTGCTGCCATTTGGTCCCATAACAATTTTACATAGTTTGACCCAGTAATTTTCATTTTATGATCATTAAAAAAAAGGTTATTCGTGGACGATGTTTTTTTTAATTTTATGTTTGTTACCTCAGAACTTTCGACTGGGTGAACCGATTTTGATTATTCTTTTTTATTGTTATTATAATACAGTGCATTTATATTTGTTAGGAAACCATATTTGTAATGACGTAAATTTCTAGATTTCTACGATAGATTTTATATAACCTTCAACTTCAAAATACATGACATATTTAACTATTTCAATATAAGTTTATATTTTTGTAATTTTTTTGTTTTAATGCATTTTCCATGCTAAGATCATAAAGTTCCATACCATACCAACATCTTTGACAATTGTTAGCGGTAGTCAGAATCAAAAAAAAGCCTGAAAACTAGTCTATCCTCCAAATCAGTATTACCTAGAAATTGGGTCACGGAGGTCTGATAGCAGTCGCTTTGTGTAAATTGCTGATATTCAGCCGCATTTGGTTAGACTGGAAGCCGACCTCAACATAGTTGGGAAACATCCTCCTCGATGTTAGGTAGATCTTTTGTTTTTTGTTTTTTCTTTTTTTTAAAAAGCTTACTAGCAATGTGGGTCACACATTACTAGTATTCTTGTTAACCCCTCGTGCTAAGCTAAATGCTTGTGTTACGAGTGGGTTCACGTCGGTAGTGCAATAGGTGGGGTTCGAACCAGCAACAACATGATCGCAAGTCCGACGCCCTAGCCATTAGGCTACCGCTGCTTATGGTGATGGGATGGATGAAGATGGGACCATAGAGGACGACATACTATACGGTTAAGATTAAGTTAAGCTTTTTATTTGGAGCATTGTGAAAATTAGTGTACCTACTTTTATAATAACTGAACATAATAACCGCAGATGTGCAACTACTGTTTGGCAGTAATTAACGCCCGCCCCAAGCAAGCGACGTATTACATACATGGTACTAACGTTCTAGTCTAAGAATACAAATTAAGTTCAGGAATGCGAATTAAGTTCTATTTAAAACGCACGTACGTTAACTTATATCCCAAAATATCGTTGCTATCCTTCTGTATAAAACTTAAATATTTTTTTTATGTAAGTATGAACGAATGCATGTAGCTTTTTTGAAATGCGCGAGCTAATAACTCAATCATGAGTTTTCATATTTTTATCGAGACCAGTATTGATATTAAGATGAGGAAACCTCTGACTGGATTCGATTGTATTAAGTAAATAATGGATATAGCTATGTACTTACATGTACGCAGTACTTTATGTAAGACTCGTAGTGTATTTTGATGCATTTTGATACTGAAGGCGTACCTTCAGTATTAAAATGCATCAAAATACATAATAAGACAGAAATAAGCAAAAAAAGGTAATTATCGCGATTACTGCACGTAATATCTTTAAAAATCCATTTGTTATTAGCTAATTAGTGGAAATTAACTACACGTATGAGTATAAATCTACAAATTTTGATAACCGGTACTCATCATCAGTCTATATCAGTCCACTGCTGGACGTAGGCCTTAGGCCGTAGGCCTCTTAGTGTACTACTTTTCTCCTTCACCGTGTCCTGGGCTTGTCGCATCCACCTGCAAGCCGAAGACTGTGTAAAATGGCTCAGCCAGCGCTGATGAACTGAATTTTTGGAGTGCGGAAAAACCTCATGGACCCTTTGCTAACTAGGTGAGGCGGATGGGTATGTCGGTCTTTTTTATCGACTGAAAACCACATTTGCCTTCCCTTGCACTATAGGCCATACATTAGATTCTACTGATTGAGTGAGTATGATCATCAAACATTATGAAAATCGCATAAGACAAGTACTCACCTACGGATTGTTACGCAAGAAGGTTGTCACATCACAAACTTATTTATGAGTTCTATTCTAATTTATTTTTAATTTCCTTTTAAGAAAAGTTTATAAAAATTTACACCGCTAAAAAAATAATAATTCCAATTTCAAACATCACAGCACTAGCAGTTATTGTGTCACTGGCACACGAAAAATGTGAATTCGAAAAATAAATGAAACTATTTTCAAGATGGCGATCTCACTTCCTTGACAAAAAATTGCGCGGGGTTTTTGTGATCAATTGGTTTAATTTGTGATATTTTGTGTTTTCCTGTTCAATTATTTTGTGTGACTGGGTTTTTCAGCGTTGCGTACGGAGCGCGTGCATTCGGCCGCTCGGGCTGGGGCGGCGGTGTGGCGTCGCCGTATCGACGGGGCGCGCCGGCGCGGACATTGCACCCCTTAACACAGGGAGGTACTCCAACAGTGAAATAATTTAATATTGAGTAAAATACATACATACCTAATGTAGAAAACGGATTGAAATAATTGTTTATGACATGTTGAAATCTTTGAAGAGGCACGCTGCTCATTCAAGTCGACAAATGATGTTGAATTCTTATCGACTGATAATATTTTAATATTGGCATTTAACAGTCATGACATGAGGGGCTCGTGGCTAAATAATAACTAAGCTGATCAATTGATCTGCAAGGTTAAGCTGCGCTCACTGCGTGACCATTCTTAACACATCGAGACCCCTCCGTGCATCGATCGGAGAGCACTTAAAACCGGGTACCCAGGTTAGCCGGATACGAATCGATCGACAATTGTTAGTAGGATTCAGAAGCCCAAAAAAACGTCACAACCAGTCTATCCATATAATATCCATATTGCCCAGAAATTGGGTTACGGAGGCGTAATGGCAGTCACTTCGTGTAAAATGCTGATATTCAGCCGCATTTGGGTAGACATATCGAGGTCTAAATTAGGTGAGTATCGTAATAATTTTGTTTATAATTAAATTGTAGTTGTTAATGCGGTGAAAATGAGTTTTCGACATTCTAAGAGAAAGTTCAAAATTCTAAAGGTATATTAAACATGTACGTTTATTACATCAACTTGAATGGTACCTGAAAAAGCATTCGCATTAAAAATCGTAGCAGTGCATCCCCAAGTACGTCCCTTACCGTCTGAAAAACTATAGAGTTTCCATTCGCAGCGGAAACGCACGATCTTTCACGACATGGGCCGAAGCTCGACCCGTCTGAAGTTGTTTCGGAGGCCAGTATAGCGTGAGCCGTTTCTCCTCTCTCAAAATGTCTTTTATAGGGTGCAAAGAACGTAATAAAGGTTCCATTTTAACTGGTCGAGTTCTACAGGGCATGCGCGTCGCACATTGATGGATCGGATGAAGCCAGGTGCTCCGCTCTAGAATACTAGTCGTAGATTGTGTTACGAATTACAATTTCAATACAATTATAGGTATTGTGTGTATTTTCTGAGTCAATTTACTTTGAAAGACACAATCGTGGAGAAATGTTGCCTGGGTCTATTAGAAAACATAGTGGTATTTATTCTTTTATGTCTTTTTCTATTAAAAGAAGTCTAGTGGTCGGTACCGCGACTCCTACACTAGAGGTTCTGGGTTTGATTACTAAGTTGAGCAAAGAGATATTGGGTTTGTCTATGAAATTCTCAGTAGCAGCTCTATGTTTCGATATGTGCCCGGTTGGGGGTAATAGGCTCGCCCCATATTACATAGGACTTTAATATACCGACAAACTATGTGTGATAAGTAAACCTCTGCCTAACCCTTCAGGAAATACAGGTGTGACGGTATGTTGCTATTTTCTGAGACAATCAACCGTTGTTAAGTAAATATTTTACGTCTGTATGTATTATCTATCACAAGTAAAGTAATCTTCCTTTCCCTGGTAGCGGTTTACTCATTATATCTTATACAATTTCATGTTGTCATTAATTTTCGTTTGTTCTAGAAATATTTCACCTACTTTAATTTCCCATATAAAATACAAAAAATATAATTAAACGCATTCATTAAGGTAGATATAGCTAGTTAAATATGGTAACGGCTACCAAGGGTTATCATTCGGCTTACCGAAAGCCAGGCCTTTTTATACGGCTGAAAGAAAATTCCCCATCACGTTTGAAATTTACTTTTCTAGCCAGTATCTATTGCATGGTTGGAGTTAAGCTTGTTATCAAACTTTATGACTTATGACTGCGACATGTTATAAGCTGAAAAGTTAGTAATGATATATAGCCTATAGCCTTCCTCAATAAATGGGCTATCTAACACTGAAATAATTTTTCAAATCGGATCCGTAGTTCCTGAGATTAGCGCGTTCAAGCAAACAAACAAACAAACAAACTCTTCAGCTTTATTTAATTATTAGTATTAGTAATTAGTAATTAGTAATATTAGTAATTAGTATATTAGTATTAGTATAGAAGTATAGATTTGAAATTATTTAATGCTTACCGTCGGAGAGCCATCCTTTGGCTCTACGGCCTTACAGAAAACCGGTGTGAAACAACACTTTCGTAGTGTTTCGTCGAGTGAGTGAGGATACCGGGAGTCCAAACCCTTTTAAAGGCCAGCAACGCACTTGCGACTCCTCTGGTGTTGCGGGTGTCCAGAGGCGTCGGTAATCCCTTACCATCGGGCGATCCGTCTGTTCGTTTGTCGCATATCCAAAAAAAAAAAGACAATAATATGAAGCTTTCCTCACTTTATTGTTTACGCAAGAAGTAAACTAAAAATAGATATCGTGTGTAGTGTATCTGTCTTTAATTATTCGGAGTTTTTTTTACATCGTTCTCTTGATAAACTTTGTCTGAATTTATGGTAAAGTCATTACTCTATACAACAACTACATAATTATCATAATCTAGCCCTCTTCTGGTCATAGTAGTCATGTATTACCTTAAGTTGATTTAGCACAGAATTAACCTTAGCGTTATTTAGTGCTTAATTGTGTTTTAATCATAAAATTTTTGTATCCTAAAGTGCGGTATCTTCTTCAACTGGCGCCTCCCTGGTAGGTGTTGGGTCTGAAAAGATTAATATTAGACACTTATTACATTTATTATTTATTACATAGTACTTTTAATATGTACAATAGGTATATGCCTCTTTCTCTAAAAATAGTATTTTTCTGGAAGAATGGGAGTGGACTACCGAGACATTTATTTAGTAATAAAAGTAGCTATACTTTATTTTACAACATAACATACCATCACGCCTGTATTCCCCGAAGGGTTAGGCAGAGGCGTACTAATGTACACCCACAGTTCGCCGGTATGTTTAGGTCCCATGTAATAGGGGGCGAGCCTATTATGTACCATTAACCGGGCACAAATTCCTAACTCCGAGCTGCTACTGGGAATTTCATAGAAAAACCCAATAACACTTTGCTCGACCTGGGAATCGAACCCAGGACGTCTAGCGTAGCAGTCGCGCACAGGACCACTTGGCTAATGAGGCAGTTATTTTAAATGTTTTTTTTCCTACAACTGTGGGTGTACATTAGTACGCCTCTGCCTAACCCTTCGAGGAATACAGGCGTGATGGTATATTATGTTTTCTTATATTATATCGAGATAAAAGTTGTGGGGAAATTAAGTTAAGAGCAATATAATTTGCAAAAGTAAATACTGCACTGTGTATTGTGTAGTCAGAGGAGTAATAAGAATCTGTTATTATTTAGCTAATTAAAGAACTGTTAGATTCCGGTTCCGGTTCATCTTCTAGACTAGCGGAATGAGGATCACTAATAGGTATACCAGCCTCATCTCAATTCTAAACTATCGAAATCGAAAATACCTTATAAAAAAACTTACGGTATGTCGGTTTCTTGCCACATTTTTTTAACGTAAAGAGCACCAATGAACAGGCAGCGGCTAGTGAACACAATACTATTATTATGATTTTTTCATGTCCATTACTTTCTAGAGAAGGTCTGTTTCGTCCAAGACCTGCCTTGTCTTTTTTTCTATTAAAAGTTAAGTTAATGTCAGGGTTTCCTTTACCAAGAGTATCGTTGTCTATTTTTTCATTGAGGTCATCTTTCGTAGAATTGTTTCTAGTCTGATTATTATTATGTTTTGGTGCAACAGTTTCATTAAAATTACAATTGTTTTTTTCTGTCTCGCCTGTATTGACTTGGGTTTCATTGGGATATTTTCCAGTACAGTTAACTATTTCTTTTCCTATTTCTGTTGCGTTAGGTGTGTCTTTCTTTTCAATAATATTATTCACTTCTTTAATATTACGAAAATCTTCCAAATATATGGACTCGCATTGTAATATTGTTTTATTAGCGTCACTGCCTTTCGAATTAAAATGCGGTAGACCACATTGAAGTATTACTTTTTTTTTTACATCTGCTTCTTCTGTGTTTTCATCAAATACTTCAGACGTATTTACGGAATCATTCTTCAAAACAATTGCCATATCTATCTGGGTTTCTGTATTGTGTAGTACAGTAGAATTAATATTTATACATTTCGAGATATTTAATACTACATTGTTATGTTCTAGAATCAGCTTTTTGCTATTTAGTGCCCCTAAGTCGGTAATCTTTCCTGTGTGAATACTGAAAGGTGAGCTGTGGCTACAATTATCTCCATTTTCTGTTATACGTATTGTTATAATTTTGTCTTCATTTATGCTTGGCAAATAGACTTTACTATTTGTAATTGTTGATTTATCTATGATATGGTTCTTATTATCTTCATTTGGTGTGATATCCAGGTCTCTAGATTTAGATTCATTTTTGATATTTCTATAATTAGAACAGTTTTTAAAACTAATAACGTTCGAGTCATTGATATGTACGCCAATATTGTTCAATTCAGTTGCAATTTGACATTTGCAAATTAATAAATCCTTTACACCCATTGAAAATGCTTCTTGGCTTGTTTGATTGTTAGATTTGATTATAGCTTCATTACTCACGAGTGGAGGAAGTAAAATTTGTTGATTATAATGAGCAAAGTTTTTACCATCACAATTTAAATTTAGTGAACCATTTGTAATACTAGAATCTTTCGTGCAGTTAGGGTAGTATGTTGTAATGTTATTTTGAATGTAATTTGTTTTCAGATAAACGTTTATTTGCTTATTTGATTTATTTTCTTTGCAATAATTGTTATCTAAAAGCTCACAAGTAAAAGTAACTATTTTGTAATCTTTAAAATTAACTTCTGTAGTGTTTAAATTCTCGAGTAATTGAGGAAAGTACCCTGTATAAATTGGTTGTATTGTAGTATTAAGATCTCTTTGTATTGTTACGAAAAGGGTTCTTTTAGATTGGTGATCATGGTCGATGTCGTTTTCTTTGCTAATTAAGCTGTTGTTTTCTAGCTGTTTCTCATTGATACAGATTATTTCCCAATGATCACATAGGATAATATTTTTCTTGTCAGTGAAGTCTGAACTGTTTTGAATATCCTTTTCATTAATATATGTAATACTTAAGTTCACCATCATATTGTCATCCGATTCTGCAATCAAGGTTTTTTCCGGTTTTGCATTTTCATCGACATTCTTTTCAGGTTTTTCAGTATTCGGTCTAGGACTGTCCATTGTATTATTATCAGCTATAGAGGTATGAGTAGAATAATTTGTGGCAACTAATTTATCTAAGCACGATGCATATTGTCCATTGCAATCAAATTCTAGAATGCATTCTTTATATCCTTGGACTTCTTTGTATACTTCTGTTGTATTGTATGGGTAAGTCAGATGCTCCCATGATATTTGATCTCTGAAAAAAAAAAACAATAGGGCTAGTAAGTAATATTTTCGAAGTGGTACATACCTACCAAATATTCTGTCAGTGAAATTATTGCGCTAATGACTGAACAACTGAGGTCTCAAAATGAGGTCTCAATAACTTGTGATTATTGATGACGTATATACGCTGCGGTTGCCGTAGCATCGTACCTACGCTATTCAGTTATCTTAATATAATGAGTAAAATATGTAGTCGAAATCCTACATATATGTATACAAACAGAGCCACCACGTCTGATATAGATCCAGTACAGATATTGAAATGGTCGGAACACGGTGAGGAATTGTTTAATATCGTTCCCACGGCTACATTTTAACATCGCGCCGCTCGCTTTCAGCAGCGAATTCTTCACACCTTAGAACCAGTTCTAGAAGAATTTCATCCCACGTACAATCAGGCTGTGGAATGAGCTACCTGCCGAGGTTCTTGAAAAAAAAACACTTGGGACCCAAGTCTGCTATTTCAGTTGTATCAAAATGGTCGTTCAATGGCACTAAATGACTTAAGAACTGACAGATTTCGTAGACAAAACTGTCAAAAATCAACAATTCTGAAGTGACGATTTTGACACGACAAATTAGCAAATTTAGGACCCTGTGGTGTTGCAGACGGATAGGTTACAGTAACTGATTACCATAAGGCGATCATTAAGTTTGTTTGCCACCTTAGTGGTATAAAAAAAACACTGACGAGTGAGACCACTACTTGACAATGACATGAAGTTATTTTAGTTAAGGAAAAATTCGACTCGCAGGCAGGACGTCTTAAAGGTGACGTCAACATGGCAGGTGGGACTCGCGGTGGCTTGGAGGTCATAGCGTCTGGCGTACCTAGCCAGAAGACGCAGGTTCGAATCCTGCCTGCGAGTCAAATTTTTCCTTCACTAAAATAACTTTATAATCTTAGCAAAAAAATCACCAAAAGATGACATGAACTATTCTTATGTAACTTGTGTTCACACTATAGAAGAAGGTAAAGAAACTAATTGGGTAACTGAAATAAAATAATTCACTTTCACTTTGACATTGATTAGAAGTGATTACTTACAATTTTGTAGGCTTTAAATTGTAAGAATTTCCACAGGATATTTCTTGAAACACAATGACGTACTCATCGCACTTGGAGTCGCAGACATTGAAGACGTAGAAGACCTGGAAATAAAATAATGTGCAGTCGATTAGAAAGAGGAAGAGTTACACATAGATGCTCATGATGGCAGGACTTTTTTATGCTTACTAGCAAAGTGGGTCGCACATTACTAGACGACACGTTTGGCGTAGCTGCTGAGCAATTGGCTTCTGCGACACGTGTTGTGGAGTTCGATCCCCACACGGAGCAAATATTTGTATGATCTACAGGTAGTTGTTCCGGGTCTGGGTGTTTGTGTATGTGAGAATTTCTGTTTGTAAACGCACCCACGATACAGGATAAAATCCTAGTGTGGGGCAACGTTTTTTTCTTAAAGGGAAAAGAGAATTACTAGTATTCTCGGTAACCCCTCGTCCTAAGCTAAATGCTTGTGTTACGAGTGGGTTCACGTCGGTAGGTAGTGCAATGGGTGGGTTTCGAACCGGCAACCACATGATCGCAAGTCCATCGCTCTAGCCATTAGGCTACAATAAGGAGTGTTTTGTTTACGTTTATGTGAGCGAGATGCGATAGTGAGTAATTTTATTATATTACTAGCCTATGCCCGCGGCGTCGCTCACTTGAAGCTCAATAACCAACAGTGATGATATCTTCTTTGTATGGGTCTCTATACATTAGAGAGGTCAAGCTGTATCTCAGGTTTCATTTAATTATTTGAGATAAGAAGTATACCAGTTTTTAATTTGGAGCACATACTTTTGTAACAGTGATAACAATATTAAAATCTATTCAGTAGTTTTTGCGCCAACCCGTTACAAACAGACAAGAATTTTAAAAATCACGCGTTATAAAAATTATCCGCCCAGGGATTAATTACCTGTCTATGCTTAAATAAAACCTGCATTTTAACACATTGCGTGAAACATTATCACCCAATCTTTGTATACTATCGTACCTTGATAAACACGCGTAAAACAATTAATTATTTATATTACAAACTAGCTTCTGCCCGCGGCTTCACTCACGTGAAGCTCTATCAGGAGTAAAAATGGAAAAACAACATTGATGACCTCTTTTTTGTATGGGCCTCTCCTCTATACATCAGGGAGTTCAAGCTGTATCTCATGATTCATTTAATTAATTAAGATAAGAAGTTAACCAGTTTTTAAGTTGGAGCATATACTTTCTAACAGTGATTATAAAATTAAAATCTATTCAGTAGTTTTTGCTCCAACCCGTAACAAACAGACAAACAGACAAACTGACAAGAATTTTAAAAATCACTTTTTCCTATTCGTATACATTTATATACCATAACCCACGTGTTTTTTTTAAATATCTTCAATGTACAGACACAGCTTTTTTAAAATTTTATAATAGTAGAGAAGAGATGAGATTATAATCTCCCACGCACTCCCCTGCAAGGGTCAACAACTCTTTAGGTAAACATTATCAAAGAAATTAAATGTATGAAATAACTATAGAACTATAATGATGTCATCTCTTATTTAATATTTATAACTTTTATGATAGGCACACGTGTCATATGTTTTGGCCAATAAGTAGTTGAATAAAATCAATTTACTAGCTTCTGCCCGCGTCTGCGTCTGCGTGTACTTCAAAATTGGATCCGACCTAAATAAAAAGTAGCCCACTTGTTATTCAACAGTATAATCTATTACTGCGCCAAATTTTATCCAGATCCGTTCAGCGATTCTGGCGTGTAATAGTAACAAAAAAAAACATACATCCTTACAAACTCGCATTTATATATAATATTAGTAGGATTATGTAGTACTCTTAGAAAGGTAGTAGGTTCGTACCCGAGATCTATAATTTTGCAGCATTGTTTAGAGTTCATCTAGGGGGGAGCCTAGGTCTAAACTATTATAGAATAGAATAGAATATCCTTTATTGTACACCAAAAACTAATGTCAAGTATAAGTTATCAATCATAGAATATGGTACATTGGGCGGTCTTATCGCTAAAAGCGATCTCTTACAGACAACCTTTGGATGGACAGGATAGGCGAAAAATAGGTAGTCTGGCTTAAACAAAAGCAACAACACTTAAATGAAATAAATATGTATATTTTTCCGAGTTTCTGGGTTTTCATCTCAGAATATAGATGCGAATGGAGCGTGGTCCATCCCACCCAATTACGCCAATTCTAGGCAGTTCATTTGGTTATCAATGCGTTCTAACAACTTGTATGTTTCTCTTTTAAGTTGATGGAAATGGAATTGGTTAAGAATTAGGGCGTGGCACTACGTTCTCGTAAATACTTATAGATCGCTACTACGCTGGTCTGGTCTAAGTCAATACTCAATAATCAATATTTATTGCATTCCACAATGTAGTTCATACAATCAGATGGTAAATTTACAATAAAATAGTTCATTATAGACCCCGTCGGGCACGCAATGTAGGAGAGAGGATCCCCAAATTTTTGTCCACTATTTTAAAATGACTCTTGTACGTATTTCTAGTGAGTTTCTATGACTTACCATGTATAGAATTATGAACAATCCATATAGATTCATTTTTATATAACACAGCACTTCAGTTATTTAACAATTTACAGGCACTATACAAAATCTATTGTTCTTAGCACTTTAATGCAATTTGATGAATTAATTGAAAGTGTTTAGCTGAGTTGCCTATACATTGTCATGGACGAACTGACACCATTTCATATATACAATAATGCATTAAGTTTCCAAGCTTATTCATATCTATTTATATAACATAGGTATATTAAATCAGTTCATTACAAAACCATGTTTTCCTTAAGCACTAGAAAATTTTGGTCAATCGTTTATCTTCAGTAATATTGCTAAAACAAACGGCTAAGTTAACTAGTCGACAGATCCACGCGGTTACGTTTTAACATCTATTCTGAAAACTTATAGGAAACAACTAATAGTTATTTATAACTATTAAATTGTATTATGTATTTGAAGAGTTAATAAGGACGGTAAATATTGTTGATAATTCTATGTAAGGTACCTATGGGTAACGTAGTTGTTATAACTAATATTTATTTATTAACTTATTTTGTGTAGCGATATAGTTTTAACACCACATACCTATCTCATGCCCAAAACCATGGCCAAAGTCGAAAATAGGTTAATATAAGCGTTGAAAACTCAATACCGTAATTAAACTCAAATAAAATGTATGAATATTATGTTTTATCAGTTACTACATCCTCTGTCACATTTCACTGAGTGTGTCATTGATCTCGCGAAATTATGTTTTCTATGGACAACGCACGTTCGTCATATTATTTTGTTCCCATTCATATATAGAAACGAAAGTTTATAACAGAATATGCAATTATTACGTGTAAACACTTCCCCGTGTCCGTCCCGCGAAGGAATTTTTAGGTATCGATATCCACGAAGAAAGACGACACAGGAAACAGGAGACTAGGACGGGCCCTGCAGTGGGACAAGCCTAGCTGATAACCATAATAATGTACTTTACATATATTATGTAATGCTATTATATTTACATACCTGTACTCGTCTTTAAAGACGAGCCCTCAACGTGTGCTCATTAGAAAAATACAAACAACCGACATAAAATACGTCCAGACTGGAACAGACATCTGTGGATCACACTAATAATTGCCTCTGGTGGGAATCGAACCCACGACACGCGCTGCAACCCCATGTCGTTTGTTTGTAAGCGCACATCATAGACGAGAAGATTATTGTACCCATGAGGTAAAGTTTTAGAAAAATTACAAGGCAGGCAGCTTATCTCGTAGAGGAGTTACGCAGCTTACAAACTTACTGGTAATCCATAATTAGTTTTCAAAAATGCTTAATTAGTCACTTCTGTTACCTTAAATAGATAACAAAAGGTTAAGAATTGCATGCAAATCTGTAAGACGCACGCGCATTGTGTTCCTTGTTGGACAATTGGAGCTTTATGGCTAGGTTATAAGGTACTAATTTTATTTGCACAATATAAAAGTAATGATCATAATTAAGGGACGTGTCTTGCACTCCAGTGCAAGCGATTAATTTATTACTTTAGATAATATATTTGGAGAAGTAATTACTAGTTATTACTACTTATTTATTAATGTTGGTTTCACGGAGAGGGTCAATAACATCGTTTTTTAACCTAACGTTTGTGCTATATTTGTCGACTTAAAAAAACAAAACATGATGTTTTCTCAATGTAAGTTTGAGCTACTTTGTTGTCTTGAAATTCAAAATCCCACAAACTTTCTTTTTCCATGGTTTGAGATGAGATGAGATCTTCCGAGATGGTCTCATATGAATATCGTAACATTCCAAAATACTTGAAATTCGTTTATTTTTGCTACAAAGTTTTACGATTTATAGTATAGGACATGTATTTAAATTTTTGATAAAAAATAGCCATCTTTTATTTCCTTTATTAATTACGATCCCGTCAATAATTCTTCTACTTGAACCAAATACGGATCAGTAGATACTTTTAATATGTTACCGTTAAAAACTAAGTCACTGTGCAAAATAATATGTCGTTACTAAAATATGCGACCCCCAAGAGATAGCTTAACTGGATTAAACAGTCAAATATTAACTGAAAAATTGGGGGCCAGTGCCATGTAACAGTGTAAACACATCAACAAAATATATTTTGTCAATTCTTACACTAATTAGCTGTATCATTAACAGTTTTAATTCGAATTGAAGTTGTCATTTTATCGCTTGCAATGTGGCGTCGGCCGATATGGCGAGCTTTGTGAATAGTTCAAGAGATAGCACTCATCATATAGTATCGCATCGTTGACTGGGTGACACATTGGGGATGTGATTTACAAACATAAAAAGAAACTCTTGCCTTTTGAATTAAAAACTTTTTAGTTACGCAACTCCTTTAAAAAAAGTTTATGTAAATAAATTTCGGAATTTAAAAAATATTTTTATGCAAGATGTGTTTGAAAACGATAGTATTCTGTGTGTTAATAGTCTTGTTGGTGGATTTTGTGTGTCACACGGACGCTTTGGATGAACACGGCGAGGGTGTGTGCGTAGTTAATCTCAGGTAAAGCCTTGTTGTGTGCGTTACCTCCACTTTTATAATGCTGAACATCGCGACTTTGGGTAGATTTGCGAGTGAAAATCTTGAGTTTTTTTTAAAAAGAGTATTCGTCTAGTGGAATTAACTATTAATGCAGCTAAAAACTAGGTATTTTGTTTTTTACAAAATATTTTAATTTTATTGTAATCTTGACGATACGTTGGGTTAACATTGAGAAATTGTCCACAAAAAAATAATATTTGCTATTTCTTCCACTATGGCATGAGAACTTCTCCATTCATATCATATCCAGCTCTATTCATACTACTTACTCAATTTTTGCATGCTCTAAGAGGCTGAATGTGGTGAAACAACTTTTTAATATGCAACATCTTTTGAAAACCCATGTTATGCAAATAAAGAATTTGAATTTGAATATTATTATTATTCTTTATATATTGGGTTTTTTTTTAATTTATTACAGTTCTCGTCAACGAAGGAAAAAGCCATACAACGTGGCCATTAACAAGTGGTGCGGCCGAAGAAAGTGTGTTGTCAAGAGATATAAATTGGAGGTAGGAACATTGCTTTAATTTTTGCGATATCAATGTTTATTCTTCTCGGTGATATAAAACTTGACATCATGTGTCAAGTTTTATATCATCCTACGTGTTTTATCACGTGGGAGAGCCATGCTTCGGCACGAATGGGCCGGCTCGACCGGAGTGATACCACGGCTTCACAGAAAACCGGCGTGAAACAACGATTGCGTTGTGTTTCGCCGAGTGAGTTGAGGTTACCGGAGGCCCAAACCCTTTAAAAGGCGGGCAACGCACTTGCGACTCCTCTGTTGTTGCGGGTGTCCATGGGCAGCGGTTATCGCTTACCATCAGGTGATCCGTTTGCTCGTTTACCCCCCTATCCCTAAAAAAATAAATCCTGTTTATGTATACTGGTTTCTACGACTTATACGAATATTGGACATATTGAAATACCTAATACCATTTTACTGCCTGCTCATTAGCTCAACTCAACTGCCTCATTAGCCAAGTGGTCCTGAGCGCGACTGCTACGCTAGAGGTCCTAGGTTCGATTCCCAGGTCGAGCAGTGTTATTGGGGTTTTATATGAAATTCCCAGTAGCAACTCGGAGTTAGGAATTTGTGCCCGGTTAATGGCAATAGGCTCGCCCCCTATTACATGGGACCTAAACATACCGGCGAACTGTGGGTGTACATTAGTACGCCTCTGCCTAACCCTTCGGGGAATACAGGCGTGATGGTATGTTATGTTATGTTAATACCATTTTACGGGTTTTATAGCGTTATATTAACAAATTATATAGAAATTCATAGTCAAAATCATATAGATTTCTCTCTTATTTTACTACTAGCTTCTGCCCGCGACTTCGTTCGCGTAGCGTGATGATATATAGCCTATAGCCTTCCTCAATAAATGGGCTATCTAACACTGAAAGAATTTTTCAAATCGGACCAGTAGATCCTGAGATTAGCGCGTTCAAGCAAACAAACAAACAAACAAACAAACAAACAAACAAACAAACAAACAAACAAACTCTTCAGCTTTATATATTAGTATAGATGTAGTAAAACCTAGATAAGTATTATTAGTCTCAATGGTACTTGCTAGGGAATCTGTGGGCGATCTTGATAATTGATGTTTTAAAGACGATTTTCTCTATGGTACTAGAAATACACTACTGCTTCATTTGTCTAGTGGTCCTAAGCGCGACTGCTACGCTAGAGGTCCTGGGATCGAGTCAAGCAAGATGTTAATTATTGGGTTTTTATATGAAACTAGCTTCTGCCCGCGACTTCGTCCGCGTAGCGTGATGATATATAGCCTATAGCCTTCCTCAATAAATGGGCTATCTAACACTGAAAGAATTTTTCAAATAGGTAGGACCAGTAGTTCCTGAGATTAGCGCGTTCAAGCAAACAAACAAACAAATAAATCTCTTCAGCTTTATATATTAGTATAGATTCTCAGTAGCAGCTCGGAGTTTAGATTTGTGTCCGGTTTATGGCAATAAGGTATTACATGGGACCTGAATACACAAGCGAAGTGTTTGTAAATTTCTGCTTAACTCTTCGAGAGATACAGACGTGATGATATATGTTACACTGGAGTTTGTATGAATTGCCAAATAAATCTGATTCCTTATCTCATTCCAGACATATCTGACGTGGACGAACCGCACTGTCTGCTGCAACGGCTGGCAGCACGACAGCGAGCTGGACATCTGCGCACCGATCTGCAGCACTGGGTGTATCGGAGGCCGGTGCGTCTCCCCGGACCAATGCCAGTGCTCACCCCCCGCATACCTCGACCCCGAACGACCGAACACCTGCATCACGCCCATCTGCAGCCCTCAATGCACAAATGCCGACTGTCATGCCAACAACACCTGCGTCTGCAAACCAAACTACACACCGTACAATTCCACACACTGTTTCAAATGCGACCAGGGATACACCGCAGACGAAAACCTCAACTGTGTCCCTATCTGCGAGACGCCCTGCATCAACGCCACCTGTACTGCCCCCAACACCTGCACCTGTTTCGACGGCTTCAAGCCCAAGAACAGTTCCATTTGTGAGCCGAAATGTGACTGTATCAATGCTGCCTGTGTGGCCCCTGATACCTGCTCCTGCTTCAAAGGTTATGTCCCCGTGAATAAGACTGCATGTGCTCCGAAATGTAACAGCTGTGTTCATGGAGACTGTGTAGGCCCTAATAACTGTTCTTGCCATGCTGGTTATGTTAAAATTAACGGTGTTTGTAAGCCCAAGTGCTCCAAAGACTGTGTGAATGGTGCCTGTACTGCTCCGAACGTGTGTACTTGCAAGAAAGGCTTCGTGATGAGTAATACCAGTGCTAATACCTGTGTGATACCGTGTGATGATAATTGTAAGGGTTACTGCGACGATGGCGGGTGTGTGAAGTCGAATTGCTCGTCAACTCCGATACGGTGAGTGTGATATTCAAATTAATACCTTACTTAATAAGAATTTAAATATCAAACTGATAAATTTCCCCTACTAGCATAACGCTTAGTGGGGTTATTTTGGTACTACTGGCCTTTGGGTTTGATGTTATTTACTCTGTTGACCGGTAGAAAGAATTTCATTAAAAAAAATATTAGAGACGCTATCTACAGACATTCACAAAATTACTGATAAAAGTGTCAGCGAAGAATATAATTCCATAACATCTAATTTGAATGCTATATTGTGCAATTAAGAAGGTAAATGAATTTCTGCAGAAGCTTGAACATACGATGAAATCTTTTTAAAATTTTTGAGACTGACATTCAACACTTTCATACACTTAGAAATTTATTTATCAGCGCGTATCAAATTTATCACTAGAAGAAAAAACAAATAAAAAATTTGTTGATTGAGTTCATTGGTTTTGATTGAGTAAGTTTCAACTTAACTTTGTGCATACCTACCAAAATTTTTAGATACTCTTGGAAGGAATGATAAATAAATAAAATTTTATTTAAATAATTCTTTATTGTTTAGAATAATACACAAGCCTTCACACTAGGATTACCTGTGTCGTGGAGACAAGTCTCTTTCATCGGTATCATATAGGTGACAAAATGGGAAGTTAATTACAATAAAATACTAAGGGCCGCTTGCACCAACTTCTTAAAAATGTTTAAATTGTTATTAAACACAAATTTGTACAATAGCAAATTGTGTTTAAATACAATTTAAACATATTTAAGGACTTGGTGCAAGTGGCTCTTATTTTTTTATTTCCAATAATTCATTTCTCTGTCAATCATTGTTTAAACTTTACACGAAATAATTTACGGTCAGCTTTGGTATAAACAATAAACATTCTATTTTTATGACAAAAGGAAGTGCATCATATGCATGCGCGAAGTACAGGAAATAATACTCTGATCTCGTTCAAAGGACTGAGTTAACAAATCAAAATCATATGCACACATTACGCAGTGCGCTGACAGGTTCATTCATCAGCGCGTATCAGATTTATCGCTGGACAGGACGTCGCGCGTCGCCGATACAATATGCGCGAGCACGTTTGACTCGAGTCCGGCGATTGTGTACTAGGGCTTACACTCAGCGGCGCTTGCATTTTTATTCGAAGCCCCGATGGGAAGTTGCGCGGTCTGATTTGAATAATTCTATTTTAATGTCGCGAAGAACTGCCTCGTTAGTCTAGTGGTTTCAAGTGCGACCGCTACGGTAGAGGTCTTGGGTTCGATTCCCAGGTCGAGCAGTGTTATTGGGTTTTTCTATGAAATTCTCAGTAGCAGCTCGGATTTTGGAACATGGGACCTAAACATACCGGCGAACTGTGGGTGTACCTTAGTACACCTCTGCCTAACACTTCGGGGAATACAGGCGTGATGGTATGTCGCGAAGCGAATATTTTTTTATTTTAAACCGGTGCACGCCACAGATGAATAATCATTTATCTTATCTTATCTTATCTTGTGTAGGGCCGAGGCAGCAAGGCCTCAGTGCACTTCGACCCAATGGGATCTTTTGTGCTTCCCCTAGATAATCTATTCCTCATCCCCTCCCAGTTCTACAAACAGCTCTTCCATGAGCTTTATAATGAGGCCTGGGGGTATGAGTCTGTAGTCCTCCGGGCTTGGATAACCCTGACCCAAAAGGCACATTCGCTTTCCAGCCATTGCATCGCATGTACACAGAAGGTGTTCCATGCTCTCAATTTCCCTTTTGCAGGCCCTGCAGGCTGATGTATCCGTCAGACCCATCTTTTGTAGGAGAGCGTTAGTCCCGAAGTGTCCGGTCAGCGCCCCCATCAAAAGACGGGCCTGCCGCCTGCTTGTATAATCATTCGTAATCAAATAATCATTTAGAAGCGGCGTCGGACTTGCGATCATATGGTTCGAAACCCACCATTGCACTACCGACGTGAACCCACTCGTAACACAAGCATTTAGCTTAGCACGAGGGGTTAACAAGAATACTAGTAATGTGCGACCCACACTGCTAGTGAGCTTTATTTAAAAAAAAAAAGAACCGTAAAGTTTCTTAACTTTTTTAAATAAAAGCTAAAGGTTTACTTTGAGCTTAATGTTTCAGCTTTTTTTGTTTATTATTCAAACTTAAAATCAATTCGTAGAGAGTGGACACATTCCGACTAAAATCTCAATCACCTTTCCCTTAACATCATTTGCAATGATTTAACTACATAATTGTACTTTACTTTCGGTTAAGTGTGCAATAAAGAATATTCTGTTCTAAAGATCCTCTTTGCTTAATCTGCTATTCAATGATGCTTTCTTTAATGAAATAGGTACTTATTACTAAAAATGAAGTCATTCTAAAACTGAAAATATCCACCAATACCTATGATTTTTTTATTTCATAAAATAAAACGAGATTTTTATTGTGTTAGAACTGTACTTTTTTATAATTAAACTATCAGCAAGTATGTAAATAGTTTTAAGTGTATGTATAATAATTTATTTAACTTATTTTAACTTGAAATACTGTATTCAATTAAATACTATTACATATTATAGTAGCGCCCTCTGTGTCAATGACTGACACTAGCAACTCTATCGACATTCCATGCAAGTGCGTACACGGCCTTATTTAATTCACCTAATCGTAACTAGGTGGCGTTAGTAATTATTTTAGGCATGTTTAGATCGAATTTCTCATTTAAGTGGGTTAAAACAATAATTTTATTGTAATTGATGTTAACTTAGAAAGAAAATTTGAATTAGATGTAGTTACTAAACATCCAATTTAAGTTTAATTTCAATGTTTTTTTTTTCGAAACGAATCTATTCCAAAAATCTGGTCTTATGGGAATGCAGGCAAATAAAACGCGTTACATTCTTCATTCGTACAATATTGAGATAACAGGATGTGTGGAAAATGTAGGTAAAGTCGAGATTAAAAGAATGAAGCGGCGGTAGCCTAATGGCTAGGGCGTCGGACTTGCGATCATGTGGTTGCCGGTTCGAACCCCACCCATTGCACTACCAACGTGAACCCACTCGTAACACAAGCAATCTAGCTTAGCACGAGGGGTTAACAAGAATACTAGTAATGTGCGACCCACATTGCTATCAATTTCAGTATCCCCATAAATGTTACGCCTTCAGTGAAAATAACTGTTTTCATACTAACGAATTCTTATGCTTATGTGTATGTCTGTCTAGTTCAGACGGTAAACGCTCGTACCATATTTCGAATAAAGATAACTTTTTAATAACCATTTAGTAACCAGAAAACACATAAATAATAATTATAGTATATAAGCCCAGAAGTATAACACATTGTAAAATTGTTATTTACGAGAGTATCCATGGAGTTTCTTGCCTGTTTTTCTCTAGATCCACTATTTGGAACCTTATGCAATTTAAACATACTTACCTGTAATGGTATCTAATTGAAATTACACATTTTTAATGTGGGAGAGCCATGCTTCGGCACGAATGGGCCGGCTCGACCGGAGTGATACCACGGCCCCACAGAAAACCGGCGTGAAACAACGCTTGCGTTGTGTTTCGCTGAGTGAGTGAGGTTACCGGAGGCCCAAACCCTTATAAAAGGCGGGCAACGCACTTGTGACTCCTCTAGTGTTGCGGGTGTCCATGGGCGGCGGTTATCGCTTACCATCAGGTGCGTCTGCTCGTTTGCTCCCCTATCCCATAAAAAATTTTTTTTACTTATCACATCGGGTCTGTGGAAAAATAATTAGTTATTAATTACGACACACCAGATAGTGCAGCGTGGGTGGTCCCAGTTATATGGGCCGACGACCTAGTGAAGGCCGCGGGAGGCCTCTGGCCACATTTAGAATTGTTTTAATGATTTTTATGAGGGTCTTCGTTATAACATTAATGTGGTCCTTTTAGCTTTTTCCAAGGTCCAATCTATACCTACCAAAATTCTTCAAAATTGGTTCAGCGGTTTAGGCGTGAAAATACAACAACAGACAGGCAGAGTTTTTTGCGCATTTATATTATACTAGCCTATGCCCGCCGCTTCGCTCACTTGAAGAAAACCAACAGTGATGATCTCTTCTTTGTATGGGTCTCTATACATTAGAGAGGTCAAGCTGTATCTCAGGTACCGCGTAATTATTTGAGATAAGAAGTATACCAGTTTTTTACTTGGAGCACATACTTTCTAACAGTGATAACAAAACTAAAATCTATTCAGTAGTTTATGCGCCAACCCGTAACAAACAAACAAATAGACAAGAATTTAAAAAATCACATACACCCTAAAACCCACTTGTTTTTTTAAATATCTTTAATGTATAGACACAGCTTTATATAATTTTATAATATTAGACATGTAAGTACCTACTTAGTTGTTGCTTGCGGTTTCACATGCATCTCCAAAGAGACTATGACACAAAAGGTAGCATGATTCTCCAAGGTTACCTACATCTGTCTCTATACCAAAATTCATGGAAGTGGTTTAGGCTATAAAATGCAACAACAGACAGGGAAAGTCACTTTTTCATTTGTTATATTAGTTTGGATGATTTTCGCTGAATTCTTGCATTCTGAACGTTATAAAAATGATAACCTACTTTGAAAGTTGCATAAAACTTAATTATGTACTATTTATTTGTAGAAATGAAATGAAAATTTATTTGCTTGAAGTATGGTATATAAAAGTTGGTCATTATACATATTAAGTCTCACATACTGCGTCGGAAAAGATAATACAATGTGCCCGACATGCAAAATCTTATAATTAAATTTTAATATTATAGATTTATTATAGTTACATAACTTATAAAATTTCATGTCACAAGAAAATCTTTATGCTAGCTAATATGTTCTAGTTGCATTTATAAATAACTTTCCTTGTTTCCTTTATAAATAACTGAGGGCTTTGTTCACAGTTATCACTACAACGCAATGTTATCGCTTTTTGCTAACAACGTAGTAAATATAGGTAATTAAAAAATAGTTCAGTTACCATTATGTAGTTTTTTTTACTAAACTTTAATATCCCAATCTAAATAAATAATATCCGATAAAAATTTTAGGGCATATACGCTTATCAAACGATTTGCAAGGTTAAGCTTCTCTTGCCAAGGTATATTTTCTCATGTATCTTTACAAAACATTTTCGATCGAAGCTGAATCCGCTACGGGTTCTATACCAAAAATTTTACCGACTTTAGTACGTAGGTTCACTGTAATTATTTAATTTAATAGCTCAATGGAAAGAAATGCCGTGACGGCACCACCACGGCCTCACAGAAAACCGGCGTGAAACAACGCTTGCGTTGTGTTTCGCCGAGTGAATGAGGTTATACATATATACCGGAGGCCCAAACCCTTTTAAAAGGCGGGCAACGCACTTGTGACTCCTCTGGTGTTGCGGGTGTCCATGGGCGGCGGTTATCGCTTACCATCAGGTGATCCGTCTGCTCGTTTGCTCCCCTATCCCATAAAAAAAATCTAAAATAAAGTAATGTGACAGCCTACTTAGTCTATGGCTTAGGACCGCCGGTTTTATCTATCAGCCGTTATGAACAGGGTGGAACTTCCTATTAGGAAGGCAATAATAGCGTAGGCAATAAACCGGAGCTATTCTAGGACAATGCTTCCTGTCACGTACCATGTACAGTATATCTATATCCACTAACCCAGTCTATGATGAAAGTTAGGTGCCTAGATTTGTGTGTCCAAAATTCTAGAGTACGTGACACTAATCGCATTGGGTTTCAAACGATACGTATATTGAAAACAAAATATAATGTATGTTCGCCGAAAATTTTAAGTATCCTCAGTGATTAATAAATCTTGCGAGATTGTAAAGTGATGAAATATTGTCACCAAACAGGGCCCCAAGTCTGCTATTTTTTATAAACTCATCATTCCAACACGACCCCATTGTCATTTTGCCAAAAATTCGTAATCTGCTAATTCATAATGGTCGATCATTGGACGGTCAGTGGTCTCGTAATAGAATTGTAGTAGAATGACATTGTTGTGTTGCCATTATTATAAAACCCGTTAGTAGAAACGATTTTCGAAAAACTATTATTAAACTTAAACATTTATTCACGCCAGATTTTAATAAGATATATTATTACATATGACTTATTAGTGTTATTAGCAATCTGAAGTAGTAAGAATTCCGTAAATAGCAATAAACATGTAAGAAAAACCACTCAATAATATTTTATTAGCTGTCAAAGTCTGTCAAAGTTTGACTGTTTTGTTAGTTAGTATTCTTTTGTACAAACCATCACGCCTGTATTCCCCGAAGGGTTAGGCAGAGGCGTACTAATGTACACCCACAGTTCGCCGGTATGTTTAGGTCCCATGTAATTGGGGGCGAGCCTATTGCCATTAACCTGGCACAAATGCCTATACTTAGCTCCGAGCTGCTACTGGGAATTTAATAGAAGAACCTAATAACACATTGCTCGACCTGGGAATCGAACCCAGTACCTCTAGCTTAGCAGTCACGCTCAGGACCACTTGGCTAATGAGGCATTTAGATATACTTTAGGGTATTTAAAAAAACAAAATTGTGTACGTATTTAAAAAAAAAATGGTTTTAATTGAGCAAATCTCGGCGCTTATTGATTTCCTTGAAAACCACCAAGACCTGGCGCTTGGCTACTGCAGCCGTACAAGTGCAGGGCAAAGTTTGTCCAAAAGATACTGAGTGGAGTGCGCCCAAATTTTAAATAGTGTTTCAGTGGACTGCCCCTATAAAACCCCGACAGAGTGGCGCACAGTAACATAGTAACACTGTACCTGAATACAGCATAATTAGGTATGCATCATAAAATGTATCAATTGTAATTCTACAAGACTTTTTTAAATCATACAAGAGTACGAGAGTAAAACACTGAAGAAAATAATAATAATAATAATCCTTGTTTCTCTAGCATCCACTGCGTTAGCTAGCTCGAGAATATTAACTCGTAGTGAATACATGACCGTAATTCCACAAACACGATAAATAAACAGTTTTTACAAACCGCAAATAAACACTTTTTTAGCGCGTAATGAATTAAATGCAATGACTGCACAATGATGTCATAATGGTAGATCACTGATCAAAGGAACTGTCAAAATTTTAGCAGATTACCGCTTATTTCAGTCATTCATTTGTCATTATTTACGAGATTACCATTCTATGCCATTTCTTTCAATGGAGTGTCAGTGGTCGACCATTGGAAAGTCATAATGACGCCATTAAATTAGTAGATTACGAAACTTGTCAAAATCAACAATTATGAAATCAATGATAGACCATTCTGACACTATTGTAATAGCAGACTTGAGGCCCAGGAAATATCCTTTTGTAACGTTTTTTCCATTTTCCTAAGCTATACTAAGAATATAAAGTCATTTTAGTGAAGGAAAATCCGTTTTGTGTTTATTTAACCAGCTTACTGTCTGGTGTATCTACCACCAAGCAACCACGAGTCCCACTCGCCAGCTCGAAAATTGCCCGAATTGTTTCACATTCTGAATTTACGTCTTTCAGATAACGTCAGTGGCATCTATTGAAAAGCAAGTTAGGTACTTTGCTTCCCAACCAACATGACATACTTTACAGTTAGTAGTAAAGAAAATTACAATATGTCGCATTCAATTTCCAATAGCTTACAATCTAACGGTTGTGACTTAGACTTGTAGATGAAGGCCGAAGCGGAAGAAGCGCTCTGATTGGTTAAATTGGGTCACGTGATTGTATTACACACAAACACGTTACAAAACACCGACCAATCAGAGATAAGTGCAAATTTTAAGTTCTGTCAATAGAATTAAAATTAAAACATTTTCTAAATACATTCTAAATTTATGATCAACTTTATAGTTATCTAAATTATGTTATTTAAAAAAAAACGATATATTTATTTATTATTATTTATTTATTTATTTGACACAGAATCTCACAATATCAGCAAATTTGTAATAGGTACAGAGCAGTAATGGTCTCAAAGAATAGATGTACAGTGATTTATCTTACTTCTTACTTAATATATAAAGCTGAAGAGTTTGTTTGTTTGTTTACGCGATTAGCGCGTTCAACGCGATAATCTTAGAAAATACTGGTCCGATTTGAAAAATTATTTCAGTGTTAGATAGCCCATTTATTGAGAAAGGCTATAGGCTATATATCGTCACGTTACGCGGACGAAGTCGCGGGCAGAAGCTAGTTATATATATGACAAATCAGACCAGTAGTGCCTCAGATTAGCGCGTTCAAGCAAACAAACAAACTCTTCAGCTTTATATATTAGTATAAACAAACAAACAAACAAACTCTTCAGCTTTATATATTAGTATAGATACAGATGTGTTAGCTCGAAGGGCTCTGAAGGGCTCGATGGATTTTAGCTTGAGAGGTATCTTTAGATTCGTATTTACTTGCCCAAGAGTGTACTGAGCTATCATTAAAAGAAGTCTAGGGTATTCAGACGTTTGTAAAACATCATCTCTTTTCTAATCCATGAAGGGATGTGAGCTAATTTCACACCTACCTATCCTGTTATCTGAAAGATATTGCAAGAACATGGTAAACATGGTGATTTCATGCTGTGGGGTTTTAAATTATATTATAATTATAAATTATTTATAATTATATTTCAAGCAGGCACATTTATTAATTTAATTAATTTCTAACCCTGCATTTCTAACTGCCTCAATAGCCAAGTGGTCCTGACCGCGACTGCTACGCTAGAGGTCCTGGGTTCTATTCCCAGGTCGAGCAAAGTGTTATTGGGTTTTTCTATGAAATTCCCAGTAGCAGCTCGGAGTTAGGAATTTGTGCCCGGTTAATGGCAATAGGCTCGCCCCCTATTACATGGGACCTAAACATACCGGCGAACTGTGGGTGTACATTAGTACGCCTCTGCCTAACCCTTCGGGGAATACAGGCGTGATGGTATGTTATGTTATGTCTAACCTAATATGTTTTTTTTATGAGATGGGGGGGCAAACGAGCAGACGGATCACCTGATGGTAAGCGATAACCGCCGCCCATGGACACCCGCAACACCAGAGGGCTCGCAAGTGCGTTGCCCGCCTTTTAAAAGGGTTTGGGCCTCCGGTAACCTCCTTCACTCGGCGAAACACAACGCAAGCGTTGTTTCACGCCTGTTTTCTGTGCCTGTTTTCTAATTGTGGAGGCTTGTAAATGGCTTGTCGCCGA
This sequence comes from Acronicta leporina, assembly GCA_947256265.1. NCBI lineage: Eukaryota > Metazoa > Arthropoda > Insecta > Lepidoptera > Noctuidae > Acronicta > Acronicta leporina. Next base: position 15,087,247 of record OX366520.1, on the reverse strand, counting down.
ACCCTATTATCCCTTTGTTGTTAGCTGTAAGTTAGTAAAGAAATAAAATATAATATATTTATTTCGGTAAATAGATCTTTTAAAAGCAAGTCAATGTTTTAATTATTTAAAACTAGATGGCGCTGGGCGCCCTAACTAGGGTTGCCAACCCTACTATATAATATAGTATCCTACTATATCAGAGGCCCGACTACTATTTTTCTGAAAAAAATATATAGTAGGCGAACCTACTATATTTTAAAGGCATCAAACTCAAAACAATAATATCAATTCAAAATGTGTGAGCGTAAAATAAAACGAAATATTCAGTACCTACCTACGTACTGGGACCTACTATTTTTTTTTTCATATTTTACTTATCTACTATATTTTTATGGGTAATAATGTTAGAACTACTATTTTTGACCGACAAAAAGTTGGCAACCCTAGCCCTAACTGACAAACTCTAAAACAAACTCAGAGAATCATGGTCTCTTTTAAAGGGTAGACATAGTAGTAGAAATATGTGAGTGTTACAATGTAGGGCTGTGATAGCCTTTTGAAGAAAGAGCCATAGCATTAGTTGGCCCTAAACGGGCTATGGTTAAATGGAAGGTAATTATAAGTTGAATAGGGGGGGGTCTTAGCTAGCCAATTGACACTATAGGCTAATATAATAATAATTATTAAATAAGTATGATTAGAGCATGACGGAGGATGCAAGTTGCACTTGGTTACCGTTAGATAGTAATGTTATTTATATAATAGATTATCCTTTTGACGCCATTGCATCTGCAGTCTTTAGCTATTTGCTGCACAACAACAAAACTAGGAATTTTCCTGTATTTATGTGGTTGTCTATTGATAAGCGCTTGGCTACTGGCATGTGAGCCACGTGACAGGATGGAACCGGCAACGTAACACGTTTCAGTAGTTTTTATAAACAATATCTACATAACATATTCCTTGAAGGTTTAGTGAGGTATTTGTAGCTGGGAAAGTTCGAAATAAGCAAACTGCTTTTACATTATTCGTCCTGTTCAGGGCCAGACTAGTTTAGGGCGCCCTGGGCTAATACTACTTAGGGCCCACCTAATTACTCAAAGTATAGAAAAAAATGAGACAGTATAATATTTGATTTATATTATAATATCCATATAATCCATTTTTGTATGGGCCTCTATACATCAGGGAGGTCAAGCTGTATCTCAGGATTCATTTAATTAATTGAGATAAGAAGTTCACCAGTTTTTAAGTTGGAGCATATACTTTCTAACAGTGATAATAAAATTAAAATCTATTCAGTAGTTTTTGCTCCAACCCATAACAAATAGACAAACTGACAAGAATTTTAAACATCACATTTTCGGATTCAGAGACGTTTATATACAATAACCCACGTGTTTTTTTTAAATATCTTCAATGTACAGACACAGCTTTTTTACAATTTTATAATAGTAGAGATTTAGTTCAGAAATAAATATCAATTATTTATTGTATGGCATGCCTCTTTTCGCTGATATGGTGTTTAACACCAAAACGTAATAGGAGTTTATACTCCTTGCCCTAATTACTGTAACAAACGAGGGCCATTGCATAACATAAAGCTAATTAAATAAAACGTAGTCATACCTTATTATGAGCTAGGTAGTTAATTGCTACGAGGAAGCTCATTATTATAAAACTGATTCTGATATGTTTCCTTACAGGGTGGTCTCAGTTTTTAATTCCTAATGATGGTAAATTAAAAAATAAAGGAAAGTTTTCTCTACTATTATTCATTTAATGTCGGTTAAAAAGTAACTTTCTTTTTTTCTCAAATATTGTACCTATTGAAATTATAATAATTAAATTTATAATCAAGAATCATGATACGAATTGTAAATTATTATTGTAAATCCTCTTTGTAATAATATTCGAATTTGGTACAAATTCAGCTTCGTATTTAACGATAAATATACCGACCACATATAGCACTGATAAGAATATCAATTTAATTGGTCAGTTTAAAACCAGAGTTTCATTGTCGCTGCCGCGAACAAACGTGACTTAAGTTCTCAACCTCAGACAATAGTGTACTCAGTGCGTTCACATTTTACTAGTATTGCGTTGTAATTTATAATTATGTATTCCTATCCCGAACAACGTCACGAAAATTTATTACAAAGCGCCGGACGTCTATAAAACTGTCTAACGTTATGCAAAATGGTATTGTTCCTCACTCGCACTTCACATTAAGATGTTAAACTAATCGCCTTCAAGTGTTTACCGCATCACAGTCGTGAGCTTTCGCACGCCTCAAACAAACATTCGCACAATACGCGTAAAAATAAAAACACAACCTGTATATAAAAATTTAATCAGGAATTTTGATAAAATTTGTTTACGATTTGCGCATTGATATTTTTCGGTAAATGTGTTTAAATTTAAGTCGTTCCAATCTCGGTTCAAGTAGTTTTATATTCAGTGGACGAGCACCGCGCACTGTGAGAATATTATTATATTCCCGGGGGAAGAGATTATGCTATCAGTTTATTAGTCATTGTTCATTATAGTGGAGCATTTAATGTTATAAAGGCAAATAGAGCAAACAACGTGCATTTGTAAAGGAACCATTGATGCAAAACAACACCTATGTGAACAAAATGTTTGTGTCGAAAACCGTTCGCGTAGCAGTAACCGTAATACTGATCATTCAGTTGTTTAAGTTCTGTGAAACATTAGAAAAAGGTGATAAAGGTGTTTGCCCAAGACGCGTCAAGTAAGACACTTTTTTTCTTATTCTAGTTCATAAATTGCCTTAAACTGAAGAAAATTTTGTCTTGTAAAGCTTCGATGATGTTTATGATGCAAATTCACTGAATGAATTATGAATTTATTTATTGAATTAACAATACAATAATGTCATTTAAATTAGAACTGTAGCTTTAACTCTGTAAAAGTTACCGGTCGAAAGCTTAGGTAACATTATAATTGAATTTGAACTAAGATAATACAACTTAATCCGTAAAAAGTAAACAATATTTTATGTACAGTGTAGCATTATATCTACTTAAAATTATGTCTTTTTATCTGACTGTACTGATTTATCTAATATAAGAGATTTTTGTTTTATTGGAATACGCTATTCTCTTTTGCATTTGATAGCCAATTCTTCAGGAAGATTATTGTTTATTTAACTTCATACTACGACGCGGGGCAAAGCGGGTCAAAACGAAATATTGAATCAACCATTAGTCATTATGTATAATCTGTGTAAAAATATAGAATTTTGCAACCATCAATTCATTATAATATATCGCTACAAAGATAACGTGGATATACGCAACTTTGAACGCTATTTATACGACAGTAAAGTTACAAACTATATTCGAACAATAATTAAATATGCGGCAAAAAATTCCAAAACACATCTGCACATTATTCAGTACTAAATATTAATTTGAAAATATTTTTTTCTATAGAGCATTAACATATAAAAGTCATCACGATAAATTACTTAAAGGCGATGAAATGGACAGGTAAGAAACTATATATAGTATATCATAATATACTATCACGCCTCTATTCCTCGAAGGGTTGGGCAGAGGTGTACTTTTACACAATGTACACATACACATTTCGTTTAGGTAGCTACTTTATATAAACGGGCTGACTTGGGATTCACTATCAATACTTAAGAAGAGTACTCGGTACTTGATTCTTGTTCTAATTAAGTAATAAAAATTAGGTATTTAATTTTCACTATATTGATATCGCAGCACGTGCAACCCCATCCATACGTTTACTTAACTTTCGGTTAAGTTTATTTATTTATTAATACTTTATGTACATAAATGTGTACAAAGGCGGTCTGCCAGGCATCAATGCCTTAGGCATTTTCTACCAGATGATTAAGTAGTCAATTAATATTAATTTTTCTTCAAATAATTAACAAACATGTATGGTATCTGTTAGTTTTTTTTTAATTAAGACGTCCAATACTTCAGTCTACCCGTAACCATGGATTCTGTAAAGAATCCGAAACGTTGGAAATTAAATATTATCAATACAACGTCATAAAATCCATAAAAAGTAGATACTTAGGCCCACTTGCACCAACTTTTTAAATGTGTTTAAATCGTATTGAAACACGAAATTTCTATGAAAATTTGTGTTTAAATACATATAAAAAATTTAAATATATTTAAAAAGTTGGTGCAAGTGGCCCTTAGTTTTATTTCAGTGATTGACCTAAGTTTAATATAAACACCTATTGAAAATATTTTTTCTGTTATAAAAATTTCTGTTATCACATTCAGATATCAAAAAGAAATATAAAGACTATACCTACTCATAGAAATGTTTGGGATTTTTATATTATATTTAAAGCTTTGAACTTGTTATGATTCCTGGACTGTAATAGTAGGATCAATATCTATTGCAGACCAAATTAGATTTTTAAAGTACATATATTTAACAAAAAATACTTATTCCAAGAAGTCTAATTTGTTTTTTTTTTCATTCCAGGCAAAATGGAAAATTTGAAGTGGTACGTATACGAATGTTATATATATAGTTTATAATGTATTTACAAAAAAAAAAGTATATAAGTATTATATCCATTGTCTAGATTACCCATAGTACAAGCTCTGCTTAGTTTGGGACTAGATGGTGCTGTGTAAAATGTCGAAGAATATTTATTTATTTATTTTTCTTTTAAAAACTAATATCTCAAAATAGTAATATACTCTTTCTCTTGGACTACCTATTTTCTCTAAAGTCGGAGAGCAATCATAAAGTCAAAGCCAAAGTCAAATGTTTTATTGTAATTAGACCAAGATTCAGGTACTATTGAGTTGTCAAAACTATATGACAATTTTATTCTTATAATGTGAGAATCATGTAGCTTGATTTGCAGGCAAAAAGTCAAAGTCAAAGTCAAAATCATTAATTCAATATAGACTACTAGGTAGTACTTTTTGAACGTCATTTTTACAATATAGACAGCCCCCAAAACGCCCGCCCGTAACTTATAATATACATGTTTTCAAAGTCTATATACACTGTATTATTAGGCCCTATATCTATGCAGTATCTATACATAAAAATCCGTAAAATGCTTTTAAAGTAAACGTCGTCGCTAACGTCATCCTTATCTGGATTTCAGAAACTGGTTTGCTGCAAAAACTTCGAGTTTGACGTACCGTTGCAAAAGTGTTTGCCATTGTGCCCGCTAGGCTGCGCAAATGGTAGGTGCGTCGACGTCGGGCATTGCGTGTGCGATCCTCCACTGATCCTTGTGGACCACGCATGCGTCCCGCCCACCTGCGATCACTGCGAGAACGGCGCCTGCGTCGGTCAAAACGACTGCAGGTGCCACAAAGGCTACATAAAATCCAACGGCATTTGCGAACCAATCTGCGATTTCGTGTGCGTGAACGGAAAGTGTATCGAGCCGAATAAATGTAAATGCGATTCTGGCTACAAACCCGATCCCAATAACGCATTTAATTGTCTACCGGTATGTGACACCGAGTGCGTCCAAGGAACCTGCGTCGCCCATAACAAGTGTTTGTGCAATTTCGGCTATGAAAGCACAGGAAATAGTTCGCATTGTAAACCCAAGTGCGATGGATGCGACCATGGATATTGCGACACGCCATATAACTGTACTTGCCTAAATGGATATGAGAGAATCAATTCATCGTGTACTCCGAAGTGTAGTGCTTGTAAGAATGGAGACTGCGTGGCGCCGGAACAGTGCAGGTGTCCCACCGGGTATGGGCTTACTGAGGAGGGGTGCATACCAATATGTTCTCAACCCTGCAACAACGGAAACTGCTCGGCTCCCAACCAATGCTCCTGCAATGAAGGGTACAATCTAACGGCACCTGGCTGTCAGCCTGAATGCCCTATACCCTGTATTAATGGAAACTGTTCTGCTCCAAACACTTGCACCTGTATGGATGACTATGTGAAGGATGATATCAACCATAGCCTCTGTTACAAACCCTGCGATCCGCCATGTTTGAATGGTACCTGCGATTTGTATGGAACATGTACTTGTTCTCTCGACTTCGAATACGACAACGAAACAAACTCATGCGCACCTGTGAAACTGTAAGTATAAGCCTATACATTATCATCCTCTGCTGTTAGACTTTCTTTATTTTTTTCGGTGAATACAGACACGATGCAGAAACTTAAATATACACATACACTCCCGCCTTTTTGTCACAGGGTTAGTCAGAAACTAAAGACCGCCATTTGCGGATGATTCTTGCATACTTCTTTTGCTTCTTTCAAATTCATACATCTTGTCGTACACACATCCTCGAATACTACGCACCTGACCTTTTTGGGGGACCTCGCGAATAACAAAGAAAGAATAAGATCAGCGTATGTCTTTCTAGGGATTCCTCTCCTGACACAGCCGCTGACATTGACTTTATAAATTCCTTTTGCGTCACTACACCATCTTTTATAGTTATTGTATAAAAATGTTGGTGTTTCATTTCAGAATCGACTGTAACGAGTGCAGTGGCAACTGTTCCGAAGATTACAAATATTGTCTGTGTGACAATGGCACACGATGTTACTACAAGCCGCAGGAGTTCCCGCCGGAGTTTGCAGAGACCAAGTATGATTTCGTAGTTTATTGATATTACTTCGTCAGAATAATCACCAGTGATCGGATAGGTAGTGCTAATTTACCCAAACTTAGAGGAACAGAGACGAAAAGTGGAGACTTCTTTACGACAAAATTTTTTCTGGGACGAAAATTACCTAACAAAAATTAATCAGTTTCGGAACGTTACTTAAGTATTAGTGCTATTATAACAGTAAAATAATAAAATAATTTCGAGTTTTTGGTACTGAGCAAAGATCAGTACGTAGATAATTTCTTTACTATTTTTGAAAAATAAAATACTATAAACACTAGATACGTGTTTCCTAGATATTTTTAAATTCTAGGAAACAAAAACTTGAATTGAATTCAATTATTTTATTGTAATATTGGTGTTTCCCTATAAAATTGCTGTTATATTTGAAAAAAATATCAATCAATAAATCACAATCCATTTTTCGTCATAGCGCGTCATTAGTTTTTGCGCCTGTTGAGCAGTGCAAGGCACGTCTCAACGCGTACCTACTTCGCGCTGGCGATCATTGAGTTCGTAGGGCACTCATGTGTTAATTTGCAACGTTACATTTGCAACGCCGAAAGCTGCTGCTAATTCAGAATTATATCAAGTATTATCAGCTTCCACAATCACCTTTAATTCGCCGGCCAAAGTTTTCGGACGACCATGAGGTTCATTTTTCGGGTCGAAATTTCCAGGACAGAAGCCGGTAGAGAAATAACAGGCGGTGCGTTGGTTTTTAGTGTTAGCTCCGTAAACGTCGTTAATTTTGCGTGCCGCTTGTGCTGCGTTGCTGCGACGACGGTACTCATATTCCATAATTATTCGAACTTTTAACGTTCGCATGATGACGAGAATCACTGAAATGCGATGAAAACATAACACTAATCAATAAACAAATGACTACTTTAGGAAAAAACAATTCTATGTTTTTAAAATAACGTTATTTGAAATTAGAATTCTTAGCCAAAGTGAATTCTTGGGCCAGTAGAATCTTGACTAGTAGAATTCTTGCCCAGTACTGCAGAACGGTAATTTTGTAGGTAAAGAAAACAATTCTATGATTTTAAAATAACGTTACTTATTTGAAATTATAATTCTTAGCCAAAGTGAATTCTTGGGCCTGTAGAATCTTGACTAGTAGAATTCTTGCCGAGTACTTACTGCAGAACGGTAACTTTGTAGGTAAAGAACTTAATAATATTTTTACTGTACTTCACTGATGTTCCGAAACTGGACCATTTTCGTCCCAGAAACAATGTTGTCGTAAGGAAGTCTCCACTTTTTGTTTCTGTTCTTCGATGTTTAAGTAAATTAGCACTGCCGATTACTATCATTTAAGGGATAGGGGAGCAAACAAGCCGACCGATCACCTGATGGTAAGCGATAATCGCCGCCAATGGACACCCGAAACACCAGAGGAGTCACAAGTGCGTTGCCCGCCTTTTAAAAGGGTTTGGGCCTCCGGTATCCTCACTCACTGGCCGAAACACAACGTGTACTTGTACTACTAGTACTACTCTACTTTATTTTGTTATACTTTTTTTTTTTTTATTAAGCGCTTGTGTTTCTTGTCCACAGAATGGCCGGGCTGGACCTGACGCTATTATCCATAGGCGGGGCATGTCTACTCCTCCTCATCATGGTGGTGATTGTGATGCAGCGCATCTGGCACAAGAGGAATGAGTACGGCAACAAGCCTAGTAATGATGGTAGATACATAATTATAATAAATTTTGCGTTTTTATGGCATAGAGGGGTGAATGAGCAAACGGATCGCCTGATGGTAAGCGATTACCGCCGCCCATGGACACTCGTAACACCAGAGGAGTCGCAAGTGCGTTGCCCGCCTTTTAAAAGGGTTTGGGTCTCCGGTAACCTCATTGTAACATCATTGCCGATGTATGGCTCCACGGTAAAAACATGTCGTGTCAGTACATTGCTTATATTTCCCAAAATACTAAATATTACAACTCATCTCTAACGTTTTTTAGAATTTTTGTCAGTGTGTTTGAACACGCATCAAATCATAACTACTGAATGGATTTAGATGAACTGGAAATTAATACATAGCTCAATTCGGCACAAAGTTAGGCTGCTATTTCACTACAATCAGTTCACTCTATCATAGTTTATTACAATTTTATTGAAAACGTTAACACATTAAAACGCTACATATATCAATTACTCCACCTGATTAGAAGATATTTAGAAAAACCAGTTGTTTGAATAAGAAATATGGCACCAGTTTCTACTTGCTTAAATGTCTAGGCGGACGAAGACACCATAAGATATTTTTTTTCATATTTGGTACTGATTCTTTTCTTTGGAATATGTCGGAGACTTACCGACTGAAAGCCACACGTGTCTTCCTTTGCCTTATAGTGACGGCCTTGGGGTTCATGACATTACACACGACCATGGTGGTACGGAACCCTAAAAGCAATATCCTACTTCCTACTTATCCTAATTCCTACTTAGTATATCCTACCTACTTAATATTATAAATGCGAAAGTTTGTGAGGATAGATGGATGGATGGATGGATGTTTCTCTTTCACGTCAGAACGGCTGAACGGATCTGGATAAAATTTGACACAGAGATAGATTATAGTCTGGAATAACACATGGGCTACTTTTTATCTGAAGTCCACGCAGACGAAGTCGCGGGCAGAAGCTAGTATATTATAAATGCGAAAGTTTGTGAGGATGGATGGATGTTTGTTACTCTTTCACTGAACGAATATAGATAAAATTTGGCACAGAGATAGATTATAGTCTGGAATTACACTTTATATCTAGGTCGGAACCAATTCTGAAGTCCACGCAGACGAAGTGGCGAGCAGAAGCTAGTTAATTATATCGCCTTGTTTCGATTTTTCCAGATTCGAGGTTAGGCAGTGTAGTGTACACTGTCCCGCATACACTGATTCAGTCGAAAACTGTAACAGTGCGTGACGATCCCGAAGACTCCTGCGACGACGAAGAGACCACCGAAACCTTACTACGAAGAGAAGCACAGCTCTCTTAGTCCGTACCTGCCGAAATCGATTCACTATTTAAGCTAACTTAGATTCTAAGTAAAGAACTAATTACTGAAGTGACATTTTAATTGAGAGAGCCTTGAGGTCTTTTTTATTTCAGGAGTAGAAAATCATCTGCCTCCTGGGCCAGTGCATGGGATACCATGGACCGTGCCAGGTTGCGGTCCAGCAATAGTAATAGTGGATAGTCCTTTTTTTTGTACGGAAAATCCTCATCGATCGTCCGCCACTTGAGGGCCGGCGGGGTATGTCGGACGCGTACCGACTAAAAACCGTACTTGCCTTCTTTTGCCGTATAGCCACGGTAATGGGATCCGTGACATGCACCACGACCGTAACAAGCTACAGTCCAGCTGCTGGACCGTAGCTTCCAGCATGGGCTGGAACCCTTCAGAAGGCGAGGCCTGGCCTCGCATCCTTGTCTAAAGCGCACGTGCGCCGTACTGCAGGTGCTGATAGGAAGTTCCTATGTCCTTGCAAAAAATAGATTTATGCCCAAGATAACCCGCGAGGCTATTTAAATTTAAATCAAAAGACACCCTTCTATAAAGAAGGTTTAGGTCTTACTACCTGCTTGGAGCCCATTAAATCTATATCTAAGCGCAAAACTGTAAGATCAAAGGAAATTGTGAGTAATTCTGCGTGATTCAATAAAATTCACAAAACGCCTGGAAGTAACTTTTTTTTAAGGGATAGGGCGACAAATAAACAGGCAGATCGCCTGATGGTAAGCGATAACCGCCGCTCATGCACACCTGCAACACCAGATGAGTCTCAAGTGAATTGCCCGCTTTTTAAAAGTGTTTGGGCCTGCGGTATCGTCACTCACTCGGCGTTGTTTTACGCCGGTTATCAGTGTGTGAGGCCGTGGTATCACGGTCTCAAAACGGTACGGTATAAAAACACTTTAAAAACAACTAAAAATACAAAAACAAGTCTAGTAGTCCAGACCTATGTAAAGTAATATTGAATAACTACACCATTTAAATGTTTTCATGATCGATAAATACATAAAATAATAAATTATAACGTAGAATAAAGACAATCTTGCCGACGGGACCCATTCAAAATCGTGACCGTCTCTAAAATTCCCTCATGAAAACATTTAAATGGTGTAGTTATTCAATATGACTTTACATAGGTCTGGACTACTAGACTTGTTTTTGTATTTTTAGTTGTTTTTAAAGTGTTTTTATGCAGTCGGGTTTTTTAGTTATTTTAATTACGTAACTTGTTTCCGGATTTTTAGTGCAAAACTACGAAAAATCTGCAGTGTGTGTATGTGAGTCACCCACATATTACGTAAAGAAAAATAAATAGGTACATAAGGTACGTAAAAATATTTCAAAATGCTTGATAAATAAATTATAACAAACAAATCGTATTTCCTAACCTCAATCTAAAACTACCTACGGACATATTTATAAGAAAAAGTAGATGATTTCCTACAAGTCCCTTAACAATAATGTAATGCGATCGCTAATTGCTACCGAAAATTTGAGAATACATGATACGGAATGCTCAAAACATATTTTTCAGCCCACGCATTAAAGCGCATAAAATCCGCCATTTTGTTTTTTTTTTTTAATTTCATGTACCCAGTGACACTCGTGCCATCAAGTCAAATCTAATGAGGTATCATTTATCTAAATCGGTTGCACCGTTGAATAGTTACGAGCGGACATACATACATACATACACGTCAAACACATAACCCTCCTCCTTCGGCAGTCGGGTAAAAACCCAATAAAACTTTGCTCGACCTGGGAATCGAACCCAGGACCTCTAGCGTAGCAGTCGCGCTCAGGACCACTTAGCTAATGAGGCAGTTGAGCTTATTGGCATAACAACGTTAAAATCTAGTCAAAATTAACCCTGATTTATTCTATGTAATTAGGCTACTGCTACTAGTCGGTTCTGGCACTCGCAGGTCGTGAATCGTGTGGTCACAGTCCTAACCTAAACTAACCAATATATATTTCTTCCTTCTTGAATTTACAAGGTCAAAACTGATTTTGACTGTAAAAATCAGTCTTATTACGCAAAATGTGTAAAAAGTTCAAGTTAAAATGTTTTTATTTCAAATAAGCTTTTACAAACATTTATAAAACCTTATGCTTCTAGTTGCACAACAAACAACAATTGTTTTTTGCCAATTTTAACAACTGATTTCTTCCTTATGAAGGACTGAACTAATTTTATGATGGGAATCCTCCATGATGTATATGTCGCAGTAGAATTGTATAATTCGCTATTTTACATAATCGCTAGTAGCTTTAGAAAATAGCTGTTATGTAAAATAGCTGAAATACGTTCAGCACTTTTGCATAATTGGTAACCTGCAACACGTGGAAAGGAATGAACGTTTTGCCTTCATCAATTTAGCGGATTGATGTTTAGCTCTCTTGTAAAACAATGCATTTCATCGTGAAATGAAATATTGGACGATCGATTTTAGTTCCAAAATTCAGCGCTACGGGCGTTGTGTGGCGTAAAAATGGCCTATGCTTATCCAGTTAACCCAAATTTCTTCTTTATAATTATACACAATGGCTATATTTCGGTTCTGGCAATCGCCGGCCGCTGCCGCGGCCCCACTCGCTTTGCTCGCTCGGCTCGTGTCGTGCGTCGTTTGGTCGAATATAAACATATTTTTCATCCCTTAATTACCCTGTCAAAACTAAATTTGGTTGCAAAGATCCGTGAAAATATAACTAAAAGTCATAGGTTTTTTACATAAAACGCTTATCGTAACTGCAAATAAATCATTCTACTAAACAACCAAACGTGGGTTTTGATAAACGTATCGCAATGGCAATTCAGCTGGAAGTCATTCAGCTATTTTACCTAACAGAGCTATTTTGTAAAGCAGCTAGCAGATAGTAAAATAGCGAATATAATATTATATAATTCTACTACGACTTATCTAATGTACGCTGTATATTGCATGTAGATACATACACTATACAGCGTACAGTATATTTCAGAAAATAAATTATTTCTTAAATATATGTGATTTTTAAAATCCTTACAATTTTAACTTCGTTAGTCAGAAGTAACTCATTTGAATAACTTACGTAATGAGTTAGTTAAAATGTTTTGGAAGGAATTCTCTAAAAAGTTTAAAATATACCGAAATGAAAATATAAGAATTTGAAAGAACCCACGATTATTATGGAAAAAGGATTAAGTAACATTATTCGAAACCCTCGACTAAATTATCACAATATTCACTTACCTAAAAGAAAATTAGTCGGAGGCTGCATTTAGTTCTACAAGCAAGGCACATTGTAGCATTACACAACAGAGATGGGAATTACAGAATTGAGAAGCTCCAGCGGATTTTCTTGGAGGTAAGTTAATATGTGTACCTACTCATTTAGTCAGGGGTTTCAAAAATATCATTTAATCTATTTACGATAACATACCTCGTGATATTTTTTTTTTTTTTTTTTTTTTAAATTTCAGAACCTAAGGGTATTACTTTAACCTAAGGGTTACTATTCTATCGTCCCACTTAAGTTTTTTATATACCACTACGGTGGCAAAGAAACATAAGGTCCGTCTGATGGTTACTGTAGTCTATGGATGCTTGCAATACCAGGGTCCAGGAGTATATAAATATTTTCTCACCCTTTTTGAGAGGGTGGGGTAAAGATTAAGGAGGAATAGTTGGGCTGGCAGCATAGGAGACAATGAGTACTTATGATGCTTAAACACCTCCGGTCCTTCCACAGCCAACACAACGCTTCCTCGGGGAGCTCTGGCGACCTATGCTATGTTATTTAGCTACGATTTTCTGCAAGGAGTAGGTAATCACCCAGTCGGGCAGCTCCATTGTTAGTGGAATAATTTAATTGCACTATTCCGTTAAAAACGTTTTATCTATGGGTAAAAAGCTTTTTTAACTAATTGGATTTAACTTCCAAGGATCAATGCCATGACCCTGAATAAGCACATTATTAAAAATAATGATGGCGTCAATCCATTGGAATTCTGTAGGTAGGATAAGCAACGTTGTTTTCCTCTAAGTATTTATTAGGAAAATGAGCCTGTTCTTAATTTAGTTTGTGTTCCAATTATCAACGTGAAATAATAATTACTTAGAGCAGTTGCAATTATAATGATTGCATTAGGTTAATTAAGCTGTTTATTTTCACGTAGAATGTGCATGTAATTAATGTAAACAAGTAGGTTTATTGAAATAAAACAACCTTACGCATTATATCGCGTTATATTAGTATAAAATACAATACAAATCCCTGATATTCGCGTAATTTTCAGAAATCAATAAGTAGGTTTATTTTTATTGTGAACATAGATTTTGACATTTTTAATTAGTAGAATTTTAATATTTTTTTGTGTGATTTTTTGCATTTTCCATAAATCCAAGTTTGTCAATTGGTAAATTTCGATCTGGCGGGTGGGACCTGGCAGGTCTGTTCGAATTTTTCCTTTACTTAAATAATTTTATAGTAGAATTTAATTTAAAAATAAATAAATTACATACGCTATTACTTACATAGGTTTTTAAATGGCTCTAATAGCTCCTGATTGCAGTACAAAAAACAGATTCTGTAACTGCAGCGCGGCCCCAATATTCAGTCAGATATAATGCAAATAACCAATGAAAGTAGGTAAACTAGTATACAATTGCAATTTTACAATTACAATTTACAATTTATTTATTTCCAATAAAAAAACATGAGTACATTGTAACTTAAATACTACTAGGACAAACGATCACCACACGTTACCCCGCCAGACGGAGCAAAAACCGAGTTTCGAGCTAGGAATTAACCTGTGTTTCGAGAACTAAGAATCTGTTCCGTCGAAGCACTAGGCAACATGGGTGTAAGATCTGAAATATAGCAGTAGTGTTACATGCCATTACTGAATTTCCAAAGAAGGTAAGCCTGGATATAGGGAATCAGTTTGTTAAGTTATTTAAATGGACAATAATAAACTTAAAGCTAAAGATGTGCCACATTACATTTGCATCTGATGGGTGTATATGTGAGTAAGTGTGCGTGAGTGTGTTTGGATGGGTTTATGTGTTTGTGTTATGGGTCAATAGATATGTACTATACGAAACTTCATAGTATTTGAGGGCGCATTTTCGGCACATTTCTTGTACTTATGTGTTAGTAAGAGTGTTTTCGGTGGTGTATAAGTGCTAGTTTGTACAATCATTTATACTAGTTTACTTTAGCTACTTGTAAACTTGTTTACTTTACCTATAGTTCGCGCAAAATAACTTGACCCAAAACTAACGGAGAGGGGGAAACTTTGCGCAGTACATTTGCGAGCAAAATGTACTAAAAAACTACTACTTCGCGCATCCACCATTTTGGTTCAAGTTATTTTGCACCAACTGTACTTGTCAACTTGTTTACTTTAGCTCCCTATAAACTTATTTACTTTAGCTAATTTTAATCTGGTTTATTTTAGCTACTTGTAAACTTGTTTATTTTAGCTACTTGTAAACTTGTTTATTTTAGCTACTTGTAAACTTGTTTACTTTAGCTACTTGTAAAATGGTTTACTTTAACTACTTGTAAACTAGTTTATTTTAGCTACTTTTAAACTGGTTTATTTTAGCTACTTGTAAACTGGTTTATTTTAGCTACTTGTAAACTTGTTTACTTTAGCTACTTGTAAACTTGTTTACTTTAGCTAATTGTAAACTTGTTTCCTTTAGCTACTTGTAAACTTGTTTACTTTAACTACTTGTAAACTGGTTTACTTTAGCTACTTGTAAACTGGTTTACTTTAACTACTTGTAAACTAGTTTATTTTAGCTACTTTTAAACTGGTTTATTTTAGCTACTTGTAAACTGGTTTATTTTAGCTACTTGTAAACTTGTTTACTTTAGCTACTTGTAAACTTGCTTACTTTAGCTACTTGTAAACTTGTTTACTTTAGCTAATTGTAAACTTGTTTATTTTAGCTACTTTTTTATTTTAGCTACTTGTAAACTTGTTTACTTTAGCTACTTGTAAACTGGTTTACTTTAGCTACTTGTAAACTGGTTTACTTTAACTACTTGTAAACTAGTTTATTTTAGCTACTTTTAAACTGGTTTATTTTAGCTACTTGTAAACTGGTTTATTTTAGCTACTTGTAAACTTGTTTACTTTAGCTACTTGTAAACTTGTTTACTTTAGCTAATTGTAAACTTGTTTACTTTAGCTACTTGTAAACTGGTTTACTTTAGCTACTTGTAAACTGGTTTACTTTAACTACTTGTAAACTAGTTTATTTTAGCTACTTGTAAACTAGTTTATTTTAGCTACTTTTAAACTGGTTTATTTTAGCTACTTGTAAACTGGTTTATTTTAGCTACTTGTAAACTTGTTTACTTTAGCTACTTGTAAACTTGTTTACTTTAGCTAATTGTAAACTTGTTTATTTTAGCTACTTGTAAACTTGTTTATTTTAGCTACTTGTAAACTTGTTTACTTTAGCTACTTGTAAACTGGTTTACTTTAGCTACTTGTAAACTGGTTTACTTTAACTACTTGTAAACTAGTTCATTTTAGCTACTTTTAAACTGGTTTATTTTAGCTACTTGTAAACTGGTTTATTTTAGCTACTTGTAAACTTGTTTACTTTAGCTACTTGTAAACTTGTTTACTTTAGCTAATTGTAAACTTGTTTACTTTAGCTACTTTTAAACTGGTTTACTTTAGCTACTTGTAAACTTGTTTCCTTTAGCTACTTGTAAACTTGTTTACTTTAACTACTTGTAAACTGGTTTATTTTAGCTACTTGTAAACTTATTTACTTTAGTAGCTTTTGTAAAACTATGCAAGAGCGCAAGTGGCGTTATGTAGTTCCTGCCTAACGCCGTGAGAAAAAAAACTTATTGTGTAAAATAGTGAAGTCAATTACCCGAGTTATCACGAAAGGTGACCTTGTACTTGATACACACGCCACCGGCTGCACTTTATCGTGATCAAACGCAAATACAGGGTGATTTTGAAAACATGCGACAATTCGAAATGGGAGCTTCAGTACCCGTTACACATTCATTTTAAACTGTAAGTAATTTAAGTAATGATAATATATATATAATATATAAAATAACCTTTTAATTTTATTTTAGATGGTTTAGACTAGACCAAGCTGTTCATTGAAATTTGGATGGGATAGGGGGGAAAACGAGGAGAACACCCGCAACACCAGAGGAGTCGCAAGTGCGCTGCCCGCCTTTAAAAGGGTTTGGGCCTCCGGTAACCTCAACTCACTCGGCGAAACACAACGCAAGCGTTGTTTCACGCCGGTTTTCTGTGAGGCCGTGGTATCACTCCGGTCGAGCCGGCCCATTCGTGCCGAAGCATGGCTCTCCCACGTTAAAACGTGGGCTTTAAGT
Organism: Acronicta leporina; assembly: GCA_947256265.1. Taxonomy (NCBI): domain Eukaryota; kingdom Metazoa; phylum Arthropoda; class Insecta; order Lepidoptera; family Noctuidae; genus Acronicta; species Acronicta leporina. Next base: position 15,070,223 of record OX366520.1, on the reverse strand, counting down.
CTCATATTACATATAGTTTTTTGAAGTGATCTTTTAGCGGCGCTGTGCACTTTTTGATGGGGAAACATGTTAAAATTGCGACAGATAAGACCGTAAGAAAAAAGTGAAAGCAAATGTTTTCTTAGACAGTACAACTGAACATTATCATTTATTGAAGTGAAATCTTCGTTAATGTTCAAGTTTTATTTCCGTTATTTTTTTTTAATTCAGAAAACAAGGATAAGTAGTTACCGTATATAATATATATTGTAATGAACACAGTACATTTTAAAGTACTGATAAATGGTCCCGTGTCATTTTCCTCTAAACACATACTAGCATTAACACCGGGTTTTAACGTGATTTACGATACATGGTCTTGATATATTTTAGTTTTACGAGTATTTCTATCCAAGTTATTATTTTTTTTTACTTACGATTTACCTTTACCCATTAAGCTTGTCATTATAGCATTAACATACCATCACGCCTGTATTCCCCGAATGGTTAGGCAGAGGCGTACTAATGTACACCCGCAGTTCGCCGGTATGTTTAGGTCCCATGTAATAGGGGGCGAGCCTATTGCCATTAACCGGGCACAAATTCCTAACTCCGAGCTGCTACTGGGAATTTCATAGAAAAACCCAATAACACTTTGCTCGACCTGGGAATCGAACCCAGGACCTCTAGCGTAGCAGTCGCGGTCCGGACCACTTGGCTATTGAGGCAGTCCTGGCAGTCATTATAGAAAACTTAAAAATACTTGATGAAAACTTTTTTTAATTTAGTCTGTTTTTATAATTGATAGCTTCTGCCCGCGACTTCGTCCGCGTAGCGTGATGATATATAGCCTATAGCCTTCCTCAATAAATGGGCTATCTAACACTGAAAGAATTTTTCAAATCGGACCAGTAGTTCCTGAGTTTAGCGCGTTCAAGCAAACAAACAAACAAACAAACTCTTCAGCTTTATATATTAGTAAGTATAGATCACCGCGCAAAAGTCGAAACACACACCCCGGTGGTTTACGACAGACTCAAACCTATGTAAGTGTGGTTGCCAGATAGTCGGACCCCAAGAGGTGCAACCACCGAGCGTTGTTCCTTAAAAAAGTTTTTGTTGTATAAAAACGCAACTAATACACACACATACACATTACGCTGAGAAATTATTGGAATAAACACTGAATGGTTCTTTTTTTGTTGTGTTCGTTATGGTTTGGACAGGGTAACGGCAAAATATCCGATTTTCGGACAATATAACCGACTTTTTCAGTCTCTTGTATCCCCGAAGGATTAGGCAGAGGTGTACTAAGGTACACAGACAGTTTACCGGTATTTTAGGTCCCATGTAATAGGCGTGTACTCCGTGCTGCCACTGAGAATTTCACAGCAAAAACCAGTAGGTAACACTTTGCGTGACCTGAGAATCGAGTCGAACAATCGAACAGTCGCACTTGGGACCACTAGAGCAGTCAACCAATCCGTCAATTCTATCATACAAATGCATGAAAAAATAAAATTAAAATCTACTGAATAAGTCGGATATTAGATAGATAAAATTTTACATGCGAAGCTGCGCACGAGACACTAGTATTTTATATATAACTAGCGACCCGCCCGCGGTTTCACCCGCGCTGCCCCGTCCCTAAGAGTCGTAGCGTGATGTTAAATAGCTTAAAACCTTCCTCTTGAATCAATCTATCTATTAAAAAAAACTGCATCAAAATCCGTTGCGTAGTTTTAAAGATCTAAGCATACATAGGGACAGACAGCGGGAAGCGACTTTGTTTTATAATATGTAGTGATGATATATAGGCCATTATATAGATCATCATCGCCATCATCATATCAGCCAATAGAAGTCTACTGCTGAACAAAGGCCTCCCCCAAAGACCACAACGACCGACTATAGGTCACACACACATTATTTAAGTATGTAAAGGTCATAGTACATTATTCCCATTTTCCCACAAATAGGTATATCTTTTGACTTGGTTTTACGTTGAAATGAAAGTACTTTTTACGGATTTTATCGCGGTATAAAATCCGTAAAAAGTAGTTTCATTTCAATGTCTAATATTCGCGTAAGTGTCAGAAATCAGTATTGGATTTACGTATTTTTTTTCTTATCAATTCCAAATATACGTAGTACCTATAATATTATCTAATCAGGAAAATGGTTTTTACTGATTGAAATACAAAGACCTTTATGCACAAACATACATTAGGTTTATACATTATATTAGTGAACAGAAAAGGGTCAATTCTATGTCATTTTGCATACCACGCTTAACCCGAGTGGTCGTATCTCAAAATGTATTTTTATAGTTTTTTAATCATTTCCGTTTTGGTGAGTGACATGTTTATTTGTGTTTTTCGTTAATTTATTTAAAAAGAAACGTGATTATTATGTTCTAAAAGTAGAGATAATATTTTTTTGCAATATATTTAAAAGCGTAATGCGGTTATTGGTTATCAAACTTTCAGGTTTCGGAATACCAATACCGGTGAAAATCGGGACCAACGTGCTTTCTAAGATATCTTCTAGTTAATTAGTTTTTTAATTATTTGCTAGTTATTCGTGAATTTTATGAAGGTGAATGTGAGGTTACGAACAATATTGTTTTCATCCATCAACACACGCGTACTGGAATGATAAAAAATACTAGGTATTTAATAGATTACCATATCGTAATTGTATTAGAAAAATTATGCTGTGTTTGTCGTATCCAGGCGAAGGATGGGTTACCGACCTTAGTAGATGCATTATGGGTCCGGGCCGATTAATTTCTCATAATAACGTAATACCAACATAACATACCATCACGCCTGTATTCCCCGAAGGGTTAGGCAGAGGCGTACTAATGTACACCCACAGTTCGCCGATATGTTTAGGTCCCATGTAATAGGGGGCGAGCCTATTGCCATTAACCAGGCACAAATCCCTAACTCCGAGCTGATATTGGGAATTTCATAGAAAAACCCAATAACACTTTGCTCGATCTGGGAATCGAACCCAGGACCTCTAGCGCAGCAGTCGCGCTCAGGACCACTTGGCTAATGAGGCAGTTATCGTAATTCAAACACAATTTAATCACATTGTGTTTTAATTGGATTGGGATACACATTAATCTAGGTTCATACTCAACGTTTTTCTGTTCGACTAATTCATTGGAAATATACGACCGGAAAATCAGTCGAAACTTCGAAAAATTATAAAAAATAACATTTACTTACAATTATTTCCCATGAAGTATTTTGCATTAAATGGTAGGATAGGAACTTCGATTAATGTTATCCTAATAATAACAAAATTTGATTAAATTTTCTTTTAATTACGATTAATTTTGGTATACCGTTTGTAGTCAGAAGCTCGACTAACCTAACAGTCACTTCATGTAAAAATCGTTAATTTATCCGAATCTTATTACACCCTAACATGGCAATGAAGACTATGATGGCGATGATGATAATTTTGTAGCTGTGAAGTTTTCTAAATAGTAATATGGTCATTTGCGTTGTATACCACACGTGGCTAGAATGCAGATGTGAGAAAATATCTAACTTGCTCGGTGAACAAGTTCTCATGGGCTGGCTGGCGACCAACAGAGGTAGACAGAACCTAACTAGAGTGTTAGCCTAGTGATAGGACCATTGGAGTGCCAAGTCAAAGGTCTTGAATTCAAATCCAACTATGTGCGTATTAATAGATAATTATCACGCGTCAACAGTGAAGGAAACCATCGTGAGAAAACCTGCACACCTGAGAGATTTTCTCGACGGCGTGTGAAGTCTGCCAACCCGCATTAGGCTGGCGTGGTGGCAAAATCCTTTAAATATAACCTTGACAGGACAGTTTCATTTCAATCTATACTAATATATAAAGCTGAAGAGTTTATTAGTTTGTTTGCTTGAACGCGCTAATCTCAGGAACTACTGGTCCGATTAGAAAAATTCTTTCAGTGTTAGATAGCCCATTTATTGAGGAAGGCTATAGGCTATATATCATCACGCTACGCGGACGAAGTCGCGGGCAGAAGCTAGTGTCTAATATAAGTAAAGTAAGTATCAGAAATCAGGATGAAATAGCCAAAAGATAACACCTCTAAAATATAATTACAAATATTTTTTGAAATTTTAATATGATCTTGAATTTAATAAGTCACTGATATTTTTAACGGTTACTGTTATTATATTTCAGTCACTGACTCATTTTGTACAGGGAAAATAGCTTTATCTAAACTTGTTTTGACATCGTACATAATAACATAAATTATTACAATTAAGTTTGTCAACATGGACCTTAATTAGCAAGGTAACTTGTGATGGAGATAGTATAAAAACCTAGTTTTTTTTTCAAATATTCATCATAGAAATACTGGAAAGGTTCCAAAGTATCACGTGGGAGAGCCATGCTTCGCCACGAATAGGCTGGCTCGACCCGAGTGATAGCCCCGGCCTCACAGAAAACCGGCGTGAAACAACGCTTGCGTTGTGTTTCGCCGAGTGAGTGAGGATACCGGAGGCCCAAAACCTTTTAAAAGGCGGTGAACGCATAATTATGTGACTCGTCTGGTGTTGCGGGTGTCCATGGGCGGCGGTTATCGCTTACCATCAGGTGATCCGTCTGCTCGTTGGCTAGCCCTATACAATAAAAAAAACCGTGTGGACCATGATCAATATCCCATACTATATTAATACATCTACAAAAACTTCAATTCAGCAAATTCAGCATTCAATTTGAAAATACCGCAAGAATTATGAACTCAGACTTTTGACAAATAGAAATAAGCAACGAGATAACAAGGGGTAGGAAGTGTAACGCACAGTAGACTTAGAAAACATAGTGTCTGCTCCCTAACCAGCAGATTCAACTGAATCAGAGATCATACAATAGATGGAGCGCTCACTGGAGACTCCTTCTAACGATCATACGTAAAACCAGTACAGCCAATAGAGTGGCACATTGTATGCAACACAGATAGCCATGTTGCAGAGGAGTTAGAAAAAAAAATCATACATAATAACAATAATTGTGTTTTTCTTTCCAGGCAATAAATGGTGCAACATTCGGTACTGCAGTACCGAGTGAGATCAAGATCAATGGTACGCTATGGAAAACACTGTGAGTGGTTTACTGATTTCTGACACTAGACATTGAAATAAAACTACCTCTTGTACCTACTTAAAACTAAAGGTAATTTTATTTTGTGTGGATGTTTTTTTTGGACAGTGGGACAATCTGTAATTCATCCATCGTAAGTTCACTAAAGCTCTAAGCTCTATAATATGTGATTTTTGTAGAAATTGATCGTTCATTCGATTCGAAATTCAAATCAATATTCACAATCATCATCATCATCATCATCAGCCTATAATAGTCCACTGCTGGACGTAGGCCTCCCCCAATGTGCGCCATTTCACCCTGTCCTCGGCCTGTCGCATCCAGCTACAATACCATTACAATATTCACAATACCATTTCCTTAAACCGTGCCAACTTCCAAAATTGTATATTTTTTCAAAATGTATCAAGAACGAGTTTTAAGCCCTTTAAAGGTGACGTCACCTTTAAGACGTAAGCTCAGAATGTGAAGGCAAATTTCGACATGGCAGGGACTCGTAGTGGCTTAGAGGTCATTGCGTCTGGTGTACCTAACTAGAAGACGCAGGTTCGAATCCTGCCTGTGAATCGAATTTTTCCTTCACTAAAATAACTTTATACTCTTAGCATGAAAAATGCAAAAAAGTCACAAAAACATATTTAAACCCTTTGCTTAAAAGTTTTAGTAAATACCTAGTTTTGAATATTTGCCATTTTTATGTAGTTAGCCTAAATTTTTTCTGGACATAATAAGCCCGCCAAATACATTTGTATTTGGCGGGCTAGCTTTAATTTTCTAGTTTTTCTCTAACAATTATATTCTTTCGTTGCAGTATAGACAATGCGATACCCGTATGTGCGTGTACCAAGTAAGTAACGATTTGTAAAAATATTTTTTTGTAGATTTAAGTATCTTTTTTTATGGGATAGGGCAGACTGATCACCTGATGGTAAGCAATAACCGCCGCCCATGGACACCCGCAACACCAGAGGAGTCACGAGTGCGTTACCCGCCTTTTACAAGGGTTTGGCCTCCGGTTGAATGAGGTTACCGGAGGCCCAAACCCTAAAAACCCAAAACTAGCCAAGTCCCGATGGAGCTGCTTGTTTATCTCTAAAAAGTAATGAAATCTAGACAAAGTCGTGCCAAGTCTAAGGTTCCTTCCTGCGTCAACGGCCAAGCCACACAACATTAACTATAAATAATAATATTTATAGTTAATGTTGTGTGGCTTGGCCGTTGACTTGTACCCTTGTTGTAAATTCAAATATAAAGGTGAAAGTTCAACACATTTGTGCACAGAGAAGAGAATAAATTTTCGTGGAGAATATAATTTGAACATTCCTTATACGTTAGTGGGTACATACAAGTCAACAGCCAAGTCACACAACATTAACTATATATAATACAGAAATCGCAGTAAGGAACCTTAGACTTGACATGACTTTGTCTAGATTCATTACTTTTTAGAGATAAACAAGCAGCTCCATCGAGGCTTGGCTAGTTTTTTACAGAATGTTTTTTATGGGATTTCACTTGTAACTAGAAACGTGGGCTTATTGATTTATTTTATTAGCGATATCTCTAATAGTTTGGTTGGGCTCTTGTGTTTTCTAATCAGAGTCACCAGGTACTCCAGATCTTCGATTATCCTAGTTTTTATAGTTTTCTCTTTATGTGGCCATTAAACCCTAACTCTGTACTAAATTTCAGCTCTCTGAGTTTATGGGAAGTACTAGTTCTATTTTGATGATCATGAGTGAGTGTGTCATAAATGCGAAACTTTGCTTTCGCTTAACTTCGGAACTAAATGACCTACAGACTTGAAATTTTGGATTTTAAGCATGTGATTATAGCTTACTGGATGACGAAAATTTCTGCGTTCTGGTCTTATCCAGAGGTTCTCCAATACGGGCCTGAAAATGCGGCGAAATAGGTCCAGTAAAGGATGGTACGACAGTGTTTGCTTCGCGCTCGTCTTGGCGGGGGATATAAGATTACAATTATTTTTCTTTTTATGTATGTATGTTAGGTATGATGTGTGTGTTTAGATTCAAACATTATAGTACCTTTTTATTTTGCAGGCACGTACTGTATGAGGATGATGCGGTAAGTACACATATTTATAAATATATATTTCTAAGTGCCACCTTTCCATCTCCTTTCTACTAACCGTGCGACTAATGGTGCACTTGAAAACTCATAAGTAATTTACTTTTTGTTTAATTTACTTCAAAGTCCTAATCGTACTAATTTTATAAACGTGAAAGTTTGTGAGGTTGTATGGATGTTTGTTACTAATTCACGCCAGAACGGCTGAACGGATCTGGATAAAACTTGATACAGAGATAAATTATTGTCCGGAACAACACATAAGCTACTTTTTATACAGGTTGGACCTAATTCTGAAGTCTTAGTCGGCCCTAATTCTGAAGAAGCTAGTCTTTTATAATTAAAAGGGACTGATTCGTAATAAGTAAAACATTCGTTTGTATCTAATCATAATAATGTGTATCTAATCTTTGTATCTCTATCTCCGCCCCCGTGGAATTCTGTCTGTCATCACGGCCCACGGGAACGGGATAAAAAGTATCCTATGTCCGTCTCCTGGTTCTAAGCTACCTCTCCACCTATTTTCAGCCAAATCGGTTCAGCCATTCTCAAGTTATAAATAGTGTAACTAACACGACTTTCTTTTATATATATAAAGATTGTCAAAAGCTGTGTCTGTACATTGAAGATATTAAAAAAAAACAAGTGGGTTAGGTTAGAAAACGTGATTTTTAAAATTCTTGTCTGTTTTTATGGGTTGGCACAAAAACTTCTGAATTGATTAAAATTTTGTTATCACTGTTAGAAAGAATGTGCTCCAACTTAAAAACTGGTATACTTCTTATCTCAAATAATTAAACGGAACCTAAGAATCTGAGATACAGTACAGCTTGACTTCTATATTGTATAGAGACCCATACAAAGAAGAGATCGATCATCACCGTCTGTTTTTGAGCTTCAAGTGAGCGAAGCTGCGGGCAGAAGCTAGTGATTCTATAAAAGGTTAAAGAAGTCCGGGTTAGCGCTGACGCATTGTTACCCTAGTCACGGGTAGTGTTAGAAGAATGAACAATTTAATTATAACTATTATGTACTTTAACATCATTATGATTATTGATAAAATATTAATGACGCCATTATTTTATATTGGAACTCACTTATATTATATTTTAATTAGGGAAAGGCGTTCCCTTTGACTAGCAATACACACTAAAACTTATTATATTAACAAAATTATATAGAAAAATCTGCTAACTGCTTCACTTAGCCTAGTGGTCCTAATTGCGACTGCTACGCTAAAGGTCCTGGTATTCGATTTCAAGGTCGAGCAAAGTGTTATTGGGTTTTTCTACAAAGTTCTCAGTAAAGATCGATGTTTGGGATTTGTTTCCGATTAATGGCACCAGGTTCGCCCCTTATTACATGGGGCGTACCTAAACATCATAGACTTATTTACTATCAGATGCACGGATCTCCTCTCAGAATGAGAGAGATTAATCTATCTTGACGACCTCTGTGGTTTAGTGGTTCGAGTACCGGACTGCTGACCATGAGGTCGTGGGTTCGATTCCCACAGGACACAAAAATGTATGTGATGAATATAAGTATTTGTGTTCGTCTGGGTGTTTCTTATGTATTTTAAGTATGTATTTACAAAAAAAAAGTATATAAGTATTATATCCATTGTCTAGTAGGTACCCATAGTACAAGCTCTGCTTAGTTTGGGACTAGATGGTGCTCTGTAAAAATGTCCCAGAATATTTATTTATTTATTATAGTCCACCAGGCTGAACTAAGGCTTTCTTAGGATGTTATCCGTCACCATTTACACATAATATGATTACGAGAAGTTAGAGTTTGTCTTGGAAGACCTCGAGACTTTGACCTTAACATCTCCAACAGTTGACAGTTCCAACAACTCCAACTCTTTACAGTTCCAACCAATCATCATCTAGACCAACATTTCCCAAACCATAGATCGGGTCCCTAGTGGATCGTGAGGGAATATCGTGTGCGTCTTAGAAAATACACTTAACATAACATACCATCACGCCTGTATTCCCCGAAGGGTTAGGCAGAGGCGTACTAATGTACACCCACGGTTCGCCGGTATGTTTAGGTCCCATGTAATAGCGGGCAAGCCTATTGCCATTAACTGGGCACAAATTCCTAACTTCGAGCTGCTAGTGGGAATTTCATAGAAAAACCCAATAACACTTTGCTCGACCTGGGAATCGAACCCAAGACCCCTAGAATAGCAGTCGCGCTCAGGACCACTTGGCTAATGAGGCAGTTATATATGAAAATACACTTAAACAGTCCTTTAGTCACATGGTAATGTCTCCTTTCCTTCAGAACAGCAATAGGGCTCCCGAATTTAGAAGATCTTATGAGATGACTTAAGGTCCAGTGAACTTTGGCAACCGCTGATGGTTGGCAGTCAACAACTCTAGAAACTTTCTGCTTCCCACAACATAACTGGAATAAACTATCGCCTGCAGAATTTCCGGGCCAATACGACCTTCAAGAAAAGAGCGTACTCCCATTTAAAAGGCCGGCAACGCACTTGCGACTCGTCTGGTGTTGCGGGTGTCCATGGGCGGTTGTAATCGCTTACTATCAGGCGACCCGTATGCTCGTTTGCTCCCTATCCCATAATGTCCATGAATCATATAATCCGTAAAAAATAGTTTCATTTCAATGTCTAAAATTTCAGAAATCAGTATATGTTTTTTTACTTACAGAAATCCTGTGGGACATATTCAGATCTTTCAGGACGACAGTAAGTTCACACCATTTATATTTAAACGTTATTAAAACATAACACATGTGGAGCCGCTGAGTTTATCGATATATATTTATATGAGGACTGTTTATTGGGCTTTTAATAAAATTTATATTCTCATTAACAGCTCGGGGTTTGCCAATGCGGGCAATGTACCTGGGCCCCAAGTCTGCTATTTTGTCGTGTCAAAATTGTTGATTTTTGACAGTTTTGTCTACGAAATCTGTCAGTTCTTAAGTCATTTAGTGCCATTGAACGACCATTTTGATACAACTGAAATAACAGACTTGGGCCCCTGAAAACCAGAGAACTGTGGGTGTACCTGAGTATACATACATCTGCTTAACACGTTTGGCGTAGCGGCTGAGCGATCTGCTTCTGCGTCACGTGTTGTGGGTTCGATCCCACACGGAGCAAATATTTGTACGATCTACAGGTAGTTGTTCCGGGTCTGGGTGTTTGTGTATGTGAGAATTTGTATTTGAAAATGCACCCATGATATAGGAGAGAATTTTAGTGTGGGGTAACATTTAAAAAAAACCTCTTCGTGTAGACGAATTTTTGCTTTACGATCATTCCCGAAACTACGACCGGCGAATTTCTAGCATGCCCTGAAAAATGCATTTAGGAATTCGGCGGACCGATTTCCAATAAAAACGTAATTCAAAAATAAATCGTAATACTAACACAATTTAATCATAGTGTGTTGTTATTCAGAATCCAATACCATTAATCTAGGTTCCTGCTCTACCATTTAATAAATGCAATTCTTGATCACTTCACCAAGTCATTCTTCTTTCTAGTAGACAAAATGGTACGGTAGGAACTTTAATTATCGGGATCTCGATCCTAATAATACCTAACACAGTTTGATAAAATATTGTTTGGATTACGATATAAATTGGTAGGTATTACGTGTTTGTAGCCAATTCAAGCTCCACTGTACCCTAATTATTTCTTCATAGTTGTTCATTATTTTCTTTATGACGGCATGAATCTTAATATGAGAATTTGGAAGTTTTAATTATTTATTCTTCAATACACATTGATGCATTCTCTACAAGTTAATCTTCGGATTAAAAAAGATTATAATAACAATCTACATAAAATAGAAAACTAAATCTTCATATTTATAGTCAATATTGTTAAACGGATTGTATAATATTTTGAAATGTTATTTTCGTCGTATCTCATTTTAAGTGAACTAAGATGTTCTTATTTCTGCCTCATTAGCCAAGTGGTCTATTTCTGCCTCATTAGCCAAGTGGTCCCTAGCGCGACTGCTACGCTAGAGGTCCTGGGTTTGATTCCCGGGTCGATCAAAGTGTTACTTATTGGGTTTTTCTATGAAATTCCCAGTAGCAGCTCGGAGTTAGGAATTTGTGCCCGGTTAATGGCAATAGGCTCGCCCCCTATTACATGGGACCTAAACATACCGGCGAACTGTGGGTGTACATTAGTACGCCTCTGCCTAACCCCTCGGGGAATACAGGTGTGATGGTATGTTAAGATGTTCTTATGGGAATAAAGTTCTTTAAACCTAAAATTCACAATACTATATATTTTTTTCTAAAGTTTCATAAGTATTATAAGTAAATAAATAAATAAATTTTCTGGGACATTTTTACACAGCACCATCTGGTCCCAAACTAAGCAGAGCTTGTACTATGGGTACTAGACAATGGATATAATACTTGTATACTTTTTTTTTTGTAAATACATACTTATAATACATAAGAAACACCCAGACGAACACAAACACTTATATTCATCACATAAATTTTTGTGTCCTGTGGGAATCGAACCCACGATCTCATGGTCGCGGTCTCGGTCCGGTACTCGAACCACTAAACCACAGCGGTCGTCTGTATGTATGTACTTATTTACAAAAAAAATAGTATATAAGTATTATATCCACTGTCTAGTACCCATAGTACAAGCTCTGCTTTGTTTGGGACTAGATGGTGCTGTGTAAAAATGTCCAAATGGCATTTTGCCATCTTGATGAGGAACCTATGAATTTCTTGGAGTGAGCAAGTCCCGTGAGGCCCAACCACTTATCCATGTGCCTCGCCCTTGCGCACTCCCGAAATGCCGTTTTGACTGTGCTCGGGGCCAGTCCTACAAATGGTTCTGGTCCAATTAGTGAGGTTCCAGAACCTTCCCTAGCCAGCTCGTCAGCATGCTCGTTACCCACAATACCCCTGTGACCAGGGACCCAGACAAGGCTGACCTTGTTTCGCTTTCCCAGCTCATTAAGAGTTCGGGCAGCGTCCATGATCAGCCTTGAAACGATCCTGTAGGAGGTCAGGGCCATGAGTGCCGCTTGGCTGTCACTAAGAATGTAGATGGACCTACCTGTGGTACCGCTACTTTCCATCTGTTGTGCACTGGCAAGAATAGCATATGTTTCCGCTTGGAAAACTGTAGCTAATTTGCCCATGCTTTGACTGACCTTATGGTCCCTTGCATATATGCCCGCCCCTGTACCTGACTCTGTTTTAGAACCGTAAGTGTACCATATCAGACTGCCCTCCTCTGGTGGGTCTAGTCCCTTCATCCATTCTTTCCTTGACGGCAGATGAACCTTGTAAGACCTCTTGAACCAAAACATGGGCTGCATTTTGTCGCAGTGCATGGTCGTTATTTCATCGAGGCCTTCCTTTATTTTAAACTTTGTGTGTTTAGTTCTAGGCTTAGAGCTATCCCAAAGTCCATTTATTGCCAGTCTGTGTAGTGCTAGACGGGCCTCAGTCCTAGTACTTGCCTTGCCTTTGTCTCTGCCATGGAATTCTCTGAAATCTCTGCTGGTACTCCTATTGGATTGGTTTTTATGGTATAGAGGGGCAAACGAGCAGACGGATCGCCTAATGGCCAGCGATACGGTCGCCTGTAGACACCTGCAACATCAGAGGGCTTTTAACAGGGTTTTAGCCTCCGGTATCTTCAGCCACTCAGCGAAAAACAAGCGTAAGCGTTGTTCGCGCTGGTTTTCTGTTAGGCCTCGGTTTTATCACTCCGGTCGAGCCGATCCATCCTTACTGAAGCATCCTTTATCCATCATCTTTACTAATTAAAATATTCCTAATTTCAGAGTGACGTATATTGAAAAGACGTGCGAAACTTTAAAGTAAGTGTTTGGGAACGTTCTAATCTATTACTAGAGTACGTTTAAATTCGATTTATCATTAAACCTATTACTCTCTAATTTACAGATCTATCAATGATATGTTGACGCCTCATCGGCTGGTAATTACTACAGACACCACTATAATAATTACTACTACCACCAAACCGACAACAACTAAATACTCCATCATAGGTGATACTGCTACTGAATCGACAGAAACCACAAAAAGCACTGCTAGTAATACTACTACCACTAAACCGACAACAACTAAAGACTCCATCATAAGTGATGCTGCTACTGAATCGACAGAAACCACAAAAAGCACTGCTAGTAATACTACTACCACTAAACCGACAACAACTAAAGACTCCACCATAAGTGATACTGCTACTGAATCGACAGAAACCACAAAAAGCACTGCTAGTAATACTACTACCACTAAACCGACAACAACTAAATACTCCATCATAGGTGATACTGCTACTGAATCGACAGAAACCACAAAAAGCACTGCTAGTAATACTACTACCACTAAACCGACAACAACTAAAGACTCCACCATAAGTGATACTGCTACTGAATCGACAGAAACCACAAAAAGCACTGCTAGTAATACTACTACCACAAAACCGACAACAACTAAATACTCCATCATAGGTGATACTGCTACTGAATTGACAGAAACCACAAAAAGCACTGCTAGTAATACTACTACCACTAAACCGACAACAACTAAATACTCCATCATAAGTGATACTGCTACTGAATCGACAACAACCACAAACACCGCTACTGAATCATCTGTGTAAGTATCTCTTCTTCTCTACTATTATAAAATTATAAGAAAGCTGTGTCTGTACATTGAAGATATTAGAAAAAAAAACAAGTGGGTCAGGGTATATAAACGTATCCGAATCCGAAAATGTTATTTTTAATATTCTTGTCTGTTTGTTACGGGTTGGCGCAAAAATACTAAATAGATTTAAATATTGTTATCACGAACTTCTTATTTCAATTAATTGAACGGATCCTGAGATACAACTTGACCTCTCTGATGTATACAGACCCATATAAAGAAGAGATCATCAATGTTGGATCATGTGAGCGAAGCCGCGAGCACAAGCTAGTCTACATAATGTATAAATACACATATTGTGTGACCCTTTGCAATACGCGAAAACAAAACAAGAAAAATAACATTGAATTTACACAGCTAGTTTTTTTAATTTGAGTTTATACACAATTCTATAAACTTTGTTCTTTTTTATGCTAAACTGATTAATTAAGTTACTTGATAACCAGCGTTAAACAACGCTTGCCTTGTGTTTACCGATTGAGTGAGGATACCGGAGGCCCAAACCCTTTTAAACGGCGGGCAACGCATTTGACACAACTCTGGTGTTGCGGGAGTCCATGGGCAGCAGTAATCGCTTACCATCAGGCGATCCGTCTGCTCGTTTGTCCCCCTATCGAATAAAGAAACCTTAGCCCGACTGCCTCCACGAATTTATGGTATTATTTTTATAATTTCCAGTGGCGGCGCGGAGAAGAGAGTGAACGAAGCCAAGCAGTATACATTAGGAATTGTTATTGGTGTCATGCTTACCGCATTCGTGCTTGGTGTCCTTGCAGCCGTGTTAGCCAAAATAGTATACAATCGCTACGGGAAACGATCATATGGTATGTGAATAAATAAATCAACACGGTTAACGTCTAGCTAGTTTTTTGTTTCTCAATTTTTCTTGTATTGAGTAAGGCCTAAGCACGAAGAACTATCGAATTCGTATCGTGAACGTATCGATTTTTTTTCTGCTACCAATCCCATAAGTGAGTGTACCAGGATGACGGCCAACAGAGCGAGTTGGCGGGACATCATGAGGCGAATAACATCTGCCCCCAACTGACACATCTACACTACATGACGGCCACGACCGCTCTGCCAAGACCGAATCGGCTGAGAAGAAGAATCTCATATCAATACATATTTCCACGCCAGACTCCTGTGTAGACAGAGTCTATAGATTTCTACTTGTAACGATCCTGGCACACCACTTTTGCTTCATCTACGTTCATTATCCTGCGTCTCATACAAATTATTTTCGATTTCGATACTAAGTTGTAATAAGTTGGTCGTGCTTGGACAAAAGAACACAAAAAGACCTATAGCTTCCTTAATGTAACCAACAATATATCAACTCAATGAACACCTAAAATTTATTAATTTATACACTATTGACTATGAAATACAAATATAAAATGTACCTTACATTAAATAATTCTATACTAATTTACGTACTAAAAGCTTTCTTTTGCGTTGTAATTGAACAATAGAATATATCTACATCAGCTAATTTGTCACTGTCATTACAAAGTCTACAGGCACGCTTCAAGAACATATTTCTGGAATAACATGTCCTGCTGCTGGGGATGTAAAATAAATCCTTTTTACGACATCGACGTTCACGTGCACGAGGCACTCTAAGGAAAATATTATGTAGTAGTGTAGGGGCTAGGGCTAACTAGAAGAAACGTTTCCTTATCTTCCTTGTCTCTTAGCTGTACATCGTACTTATTATAGAATACATGCACCGCAGGTACTGTTTTATCAGTGATGATTTATGGCACACAGACGTGGTGGCTAGAGTTGCCAACCCTACTATATAATATAGTATCCTACTATATCAGAGGCCCGACTACTATTTTTCTGAAAAAAAATATATAGTAGGCGAAACTACTATATTTTAAAGGCATCAAACTCAAAACAATAATATCAATTCAAAATGTGTGAGCGTAAAACAAAACGAAATATTCAGTACCTACCTACGTACTGGGACCTACTATTTTATTTTTCATATTTTATTTATCTACTATATTTTTATGGGTAATAATTTGAGAACTACTATTTTTGACCGACAAAAAGTTGGCAACCCTAGTGGTGGCTGACTGTGGGCCTAATAAAAGCTCAACGTCACTCAGCGATACTGCCTCATTAGCCTAGCGGTCCTGCTACGCTTGAGGTCCTGGGTTTGATTCCCAGGTCGAGCAAAATGTTATTGGGTTTTTCTATGAAATTCCCAGTAACAGCTCGGAGTTTGGAATTTGTGCCCGGTTACTGGCAATAGGCTCGCCGCCTATTACATGGGACCTAAAACATGACGGCGAACTGTGGGTGTACATTAGTACTCCTCTGCCTAACTCTTCGGGGAAAACAGGCGTGATGGTATGTTATGTGACTCAGTGAGCTATGGAGCCAGTCTAGTAGTCCTTCGCGATTACGCTATTTCCCAAGTCGGGGAAAGTGTTATTCGAGTTTTTCTAGGAAAATCTTAGTAGCAACTCGTTTGGGCTTTTCCTGTTAATGGCAATAAGCTCTAAGCTCGTTCTTTATTACTGGACCGAAATACCGGCAAACTGTTGGTGTTAATTATTGCATCATAAATTATTTGCAAAATTGAAATAAAACAACTTTATGGTCCATGGTCACGGGCAGACATCAGAAGAACAGAACAGAAGTCTGCCCGTGACCATGGACGCTGTAAAGAGTCCGAAACGTCGGGATTTGTATTGTATTTGATACTAATATAACGCGATATAATCCGTAAAGTTGTTTTATTTCAATATGTCTGATATTCGCGTAAGCTTCAGAAATCAATATATTATTTGCAAAAATAAAAATGAAATAATGATATATTTTTTGTTTCAGTCATCCCGCCAGAGCAGAACTTGCCAATGCATAATAGTTCGCGATAATACCGTGTCCAACCAATAACATTGAATTTGTATTACGGGTGTCCCTTTTTTTTTAAAAGGGTGAATTCTGTGAATTTAAGAACTTGTGGATAAATAGTAATAAATACTTTAATAAGAGAATATTAATTGTTTTTTTTTTTTGTTAGATACTAGCTCTTACCCGCTGTTTTATTCGCACATGAAAGGTCTTTTGGAGACGGCAGTATCCGTAATACTCCGTATCCTCCTAAAATTTAAATACAATATATATTGGAACTTTGGAATCCGCTTTAAATTATTTTTTCAGAATACGAATTGTATAGATTAAAATTAATGTTAATAAATGTTTAAATTAATTTAAATAGATTGGTCCTAGGAGATGGATTCTCTTAAGACCAATCTTTTCCAAAATTCGGATACCAAAGTTCCAATCTATTTTATAAGCATTAAAATTTTTGGACTTGGTAGGGTTTGAGAGTTTGATGAGTTTGATTTTAATTTTGTTTTTGTTGATGGGCTCTATTTACTCCTAAAAATGGTACCTAGATATCTACTACAGTGGTCTTAAACATTTCCATGAGGTCATAAAAAATAGTCAAGTAGCCAATTTTTAATAATAATTATTAATTTATAGAATTCACGATACGTTTAGCAACGTCAATGGCGAGGTCCCCTCAACCGCCAAACCAAACCTGATAAAATAATAATAAAATATCTGCTACGCTAGAGGTCCTGGGTTCGAATTCCAGGTCGAGCAAAGTATAATTGGGTTTTCCATGAAATTCCCAGTAGCAGCTCGGAGTTAGGAATGGGACCTAAACATACCGGCGAACTGTGGGTGTACATTAGTACGCCTCTGCCTAACCCTTCGGGGAAAACAGGCGTGATGGTATGCTAAGTTATATCTATACCAATATTATAAAGATGTATGTGTGTATGTATGTAACAAATAAATTCAAGAACTACCGGGCCGATTTAATATTTTTTTTTTTTTTAAAAAAAAAGCTTACTAGCAATGTGGGTCACACATTACTAGTATTCTTGTTAACCCCTCGTGCTAAGCTAAAATGCTTGTGTTACGAGTGGGTTCACGTCGGTAGTGCAATGGGTGGGGTTCGAACCGGCAACCACATGATCGCAAGTCCGACGCCCTAGCCATTAGGCTACCGCCGCTTATTTAATAAAATTGTTCACCATTTGAATGCTACGATATTCCAGATTAACATAGGCTATAGAATATTTTGAAAAAAGGTTAGGGATTTCTCCACCCGTGCGAAGCCAGGGCGGGCCGCTAGTTTAATATAATCTGCTTTTCATTTAAATATTTGACATATTGCCTTTTGCTTCATTGCAGTGACAGCGTTTTAATTTATAAATTAAAACTAAAACCCCAACTAAGGATAAAATAACGGATAAAGCAGTATCCGGCCTTATCAGTCCGAATATGGAATAATATGTCTTATCTGACTATAGTGCGAATTTTCCATGAATAACGAACATTTAGGGTCACTTGGACCAACTTCTTAATTGTGTTTAAATCATATTTAATCACAATTTTTCATAAAAATTTTGTGTTTAAATACAATTTAAACACAATTAAGAAGTTGGTCCAAGTGGCCCTTAATAAAACCGACTTTAATTCACAATTTGAAACAAGCATTAATTTTGTCAAATTATCCGCAATTAGACGATCTCTGCCTCATTAGCCTTGTGGTCCTGAGCGCGACTGCTACGCTAGAGGTCCTGGGTTCGATTCCCAGGTCGAGCAAAGTGTTATTGGGTTTTTACCCGACTACCGAAGGAGGAGGGTTATGTGTTTGACGTGTATGTATGTATGTATGTATGTCCGTTCCTATGTCCGCTCGTAACTATTCAACGGTGCAACCGATTTAGATAAATGATACCTCATTAGATTTGTCTTGATGGCACGAGTGTCACTGGGTACATGAAGTTTAAAAAAATGGCGGATTTTATGCGCTTTAATGCGTGGGCTGAAAAATATGTTTTGAGCATTCCGTAACAGAATTGTATAAATCTTGCACAAGTAAATAACACACCTTAGTTTTAAATTAAGCGTCTGCAGATTTTTCGTAGTTTTGCACTAAAAATCCGGAAACAAGTTACGTAATTAAAATAACTAAAAAACCCGACTGCATAAAAACTGTTTAAAAAAAACTAAACAGACAAAAATAAGTCTAGTAGTCCAGACCTATGTAAAGTAATATTGAATAACTACACCATTTAAATGTTTTCATGATCGATAAATACATAAAATAATAAATTATAACGTAGATTAAAGTCAATCTTGCAGTTTATTATTTGCAGTCGGGACCCATTACTGGGAATTTTAGAGACGGTCACGATTTTGAATGGGTCCCGACGGCAAGATTGACTTTATTCTACGTTATAATTTATTATTTTATGTATTTATCGATCATGAAAACATTTAAATGGTGTAGTGTAGTGTACTAGACTTGTTTTTGTCTGTTTAGTTTTTTTAGTGTTTTTATGCAGTCGGGTTTTTTAGTTATTTTAATTATTCTATGAAATTCCCAGTAGCAGCTCGGAGTCAGGAATTTGTGCCCGGTTAATGGCAATAGGCTCGCCCCCTATTACATGGGACCTAAACATACCGGCGAACTGTGGGTGCACATTAGTACGCCTCTGCCTATACCTTCGGGGAATACAGGCGTGATGGTATGTTAGACGATCTCTTTTCTAATTTTCTGGCCAACTTTTTTCAATTTTTTTATCCTAAAAAATCTGACTCCGTCAGAGATAATACGAATATTTTAAAATAAAAAAATAACCAAATTTGTACAGCCTTTCTTAAGTGATGCGTTTGCCGACGAATATCTAGTATTTCCTTTTTTATTTTACTAAATGTAAAGTAGGTAAACCCTGTATTCAGTATTGTTAGGTATTGAGAATTGGTTCTATTTATATAATATTTTTTTCGCTATACAAGTAAAAAAAAAATTATATAATTAATAATAAACAAACATACCATCACGCCTGTATTCCCCGAAGGGTTAGGCAGAGGCGTACTAATGTACACCCACAATTCGCCGGTATGTTTAGGTCCCATGTAATAGGGGGCGAGCCTATTGCCATTAACCGGGCACAAATTCCTAACTCCGAGCTGCTACTAATAATAATACTACTAATTAATAATAATATCATAATAAATAATAGTTTCATAACCGATTGCAAAAGCTTATTTGAAATAAAACATTTGAATTTGAATTTGAAAAACTCACCCATAAATACCGAATCTACCCTACCAGGTATACACTCATACCACACATCTGCGGCCTCGTTCAGATTCTAACTACGGCGACGACTGCTGGAGACATTTTCAACCGGATATTTGTTTATTCGGCTTATAGAACGGCCGAATATCCAGTATTTGGCCGAAGAGATATCCGGCACATCCCTAGAAATAATCTATTGAATAAACATAACCAGAAAATATTGCCGTAAGATCACTACGTACCTAATTAATTCATCAAATCAACACATAAATACAAGAGCCCCCCCGACCCTTGCTCGAGCCGGCCCGCGCCGAGCCAGTAGCTTTAAATTAGTCCCTAATAATAATTTAAACCAGATCCAGCCGTCCCTAGCTCCTCCCCCAGCAACGCCCTAAGCCGAGGCCCGTGTCCCGCAGGGGACGCCCTTAGCTGCTGTTGCTTAATTTTTAAGTTGCTCCTGGCTGGAGGCATTCGGTGCCTCGCCACCAAGTTCGCTTACGCTGTTAAGATTCCCTGAATCAACAGCTAATGTCCATTCCAAAAAAAAAACCATAAATACAAGAGTGTTTTCTTTCATTTAATTAGTTTGCATCCACAGGTCAGCATACAAGCATGCAGCCACAACTTATAATTTTAAAACGAATTATATTTTTTTCATCGGCTTTACTGTTATGACACTCTTATCGTAATGAGGAGACAAACGACAACTTATTAGCAAAAATCTGATTAGTAAATAGTTTAAGAGCTACGATCGAACATCATCTCTCATCCGTAAACTCGAAAAACGGGGTTTCAAGTTCAAGACGGCGGCGGCGAATGGGATGTTAAAACTGTGCTAAAATAAAATAGGTATTATTCCTTTTCCTGGTTGATAAGTGGCATTAATTTAGTACCTATATCGGAATCGGAAACTTATATTATTATTGGTGGTTGTTATCGAAACTAGCCAAAGTTAAACTAACGGCGGGAGAGTGCCAGTGTGCTTAGTGTATAGGTACTAACTTACTAAGAAACAATTATATTTTCACGCTGCTTCAAAGGATTTTGTTATAATGTATTTAATTCGTATTTTATTTTTTTCTGTTCTGGTAAGTGCATTATATTTTATTTTTTTAGAACCAGGTTATTACCTACTTACCTAATATTGATGTTTCCAAGTTCAAGTTAAAATGATTTATTTCAAAAAAGCTTTTACAAGCGTTTATCAAACGTTATGATTCTATTGCACGGTTCCAAAAGGTTGATCCTATGGAGAAGAATCCGGCAAGAAACTCCATGGACACTCATTTAAAATAAATTATGTTACAATCTTCACTAGTAAAAACTACATGCTGTAGGAATTTTATTATCAGTGTTAAAATTTCTCTGTTTATGTCTTATTTCATTTTTTTTCTTTTTTAAAAATATTGCTCCACGTTAGGATTTTCTCCTGTATCGTGGGTGCGGTCCACAAATTATTCACAATCATACAAGTTGGGAACAACTACGTAGGTATACTTGTAGATCACACAAGTATTTGTTCAGTCCGGAGATCGAAACTACAACATGTAGCGTAGAGCCGATCGCTCGGCCGAAGACTACACTTAACGTGCCGTGGCCCGTTGTTAAAAAAAGTGAAACTATAGGACTTATATGTCCCTTTTGGATCTGACAGGGTTGTCTTAACATTTGCATATGTTTTTTATAAAAGTTATGATTGTATTCAATTAATTTGTTTCAGTTATATTTTACAAGGGCCAATGAGGATGTGAGTATGTAAGTTACCTTCATTTTTATGATACACTAGCTTCTGCACGCGGCTTCGGTCGCGGAGTTCGGTCTGTCACTATATCTTATCTACGACCCATGTCACTTTCCAAATAACTATCTTTTTGCATTTTCTAAAGATTATTTTAAGTAAGAAAAATACGACTGCGGTCAGGATTCGAATCTGCGTCGACTGCGCTGGCCACTAAGCCACCACAAGTCCACGCCATATCAAAATTTGCCTTCACTTTCTGAATTTACATTTTGAAGATGACGTCAATGGCAACTATTGAAAAGCAAGTTACTTTGCTTCACAACCGACATGACTTACTTTGCAGTTAGTTCGATGTCGTACGTTTGTAATAAACCACATCAAATCTACACTACTATTATAAAATTGTAAAAAAGCTGTGTCTGTACATTGAAGATATTTAAAAAAAACAAGTGGGTAAGGGTATATAAACGTCTCCGAACCCAAAAATGTGATTTTGTAAATTCTTGTCTGTTTGTTATGGGTTGGCGCAAAAACTACATAATAGATTTTTGTTTTGTTATCACTGTTAGAAAGTATGTGCTTCCAATTAAAAACTGGTATACTTCTTATCTCAAATAATTAAACGGAACCTGAGAAACAGCTTGACCTCTCTAATGTATAGACACCCATACAAAGAAGAGATCATCATTGTTGGTTTTGGAGGTTCAAGTGAGCGAAGCCGCGGGCAGAGGCTAGTTAAATAATATAATTATGTAAAGATTTAGTGTGTGATGAAATAAATAGATACGTAAAACACCCATGTGAATAAGGAGTGATGAATTAAATTGATATGATATGATTTATCAGTTATGATAATTATGTAAAGACATGCGAGTCGCCTTTCGCCTTCCAAAACCTCTAAAAATAATTTTATGAGTAAAACAGACCGGTGCCTTCGATTTGATTGGATCATTTGTTTCTATCACCGACTTCCGAAACTGTTTGGGACTTATGTGTACCATTTTTTTGACGTGGGAGAGCCATGCTTCGGCACGAATGGGCCGGCTCGACCGGAGTGATACCACGGCGTCACAGAAAACCGGCGTGAAACAACGCTTGCGTTGTGTTTCGCCGAGTGAGTTGAGGTTACCGGAGGCCCAAACCCTTTTAAAGGCGGGCAACGCACTTGCGACTCCTCTGGTGTTGCGGGTGTCCATGGGCGGCGGTTATCGCTTACCATCAGGTGATCCGTTTGCTCGTTTGCCCCCCTATTACATAAAAAAAAAAAATTACTTCAACCACCGCAGGAGTATACTCTTTCAAACTAGCTTCTGCCCCCGGTTTCGCTCACTTGAAGCTCAAAAACCAACAGTGGTGACCTCTTCTTTATATGTGTCTCTATACATTAGAGAGTTCATTTTATATCTCTGGTTCCGTGTAATTATTTGAGATGAGAAGTATACCTAGTTTTTAATTAGCAGCACATACTTTTTAACAGTGATAACAAAATTAAAATCTTTTCAGTAGTTTTTGCTCCAATCCGTAACAAACAGACGAGAATTACAACAGTGATAACAAAAATCGCAAAAAGATAAACAGACAAGAATTTAAAAAATCACATTTTTGGTTTCGGAGGCGTTTTTATACTTACTCTAACACACTTGTTTTTTTTTTAATATCTTCGATGTACAGACGCAGCTTTTTTACAATTTTATAATAGTAGAAGATAAGCAATTATAAAGTTAATTAATGAAGGAAAAATTCGACTCGCAGGCAGGATTCGAACCTGCGTCTTCTGGCTAGGTACGCCAGACGCTATGACCACTAAGCCACCGCAAGTCCCACCTGCCTACCTACCTATCTGCAAAAAAATATAAGAAATTATTTTTTGAAATCGGTCCACAATTTTATGAATGTATCTATGCACATAGAAAAATTACGGTCGAGCATAGGCCTTACATCATTTTTGAAGCCGGCATAAAATATAAGGAAGACATAAATAGTATGTTGGTTATTTTGTTTTGCAGATCGGAAATCGAAACATTATTATGCAAAAGCGCACGTGAGACTAGTAAGTTTTTTTACATGATTATTTATCTTTTTTCTGCATTCCCCGAAGCCAGAGGCGTACTAATGTACACTCACAGTTCGCCGGTAATTTTTTAAGGTCTTATGTCATACGGGGCGGGCCTATTGCCATTAACCAGGCACAAATCAAGACTCCGAGCTGCTATTGAGAATTTCATAGAAAAACCCAGTAACAATTTTGTTCGACCCAGAAATCGAACTTCTTAGAAATTCTTAGTAGTAGGTCGGAGTTTGAGATTTTTGCCCGGTCAATGGCAATAGGTTCGTCCCCATAGGACCGAAACGTACCGGCAAACTGTAGGTACATAAGTACGCCTCTGCCTAACCCTTTGAGGAATACAAGCGTGATGGTGTGTGATGTTATGTTATCTCAATCACCATAAGAATGCTCACAATAAAACCAAATTGAGACATTAATTCCTCATAAATCAATTACCTAATTCCCGTGACATTAGCAATTAATTAATTGAAGCGGCGGTAGCCTAATGGCTAAGGCGTCGGACTTGCGATCATGTGGTTGCCGGTTCGAACCCCACACATTGCACTACCGACGTGAACCCACTCGTAACACAAGCATTTAGCTTAGCACGAGGGGTTAACAAGAATACTAGTAATGTGTGACCCACATTGCTAGTAAGCTCTTTTAAAAAAAAAAAAAAATCATAATGACTTTATTGACCCCAATAATTAATACTGACTGCATGTTTTATTTTTCAGTGAAATTACGGAATCTGTAAGTATTAGTCTTTATTTTCTTTATTTATTTATAGAGGGTTTTAATCATATCACCCTCACCGGAGAACAACAATAAACAACAAAAATACTTACCTTGTTAACTTAAACAACCTCTACACCTAATAGTCTATACAGCACCTTAAGAGTCTATACAGCATCGTAGCAGCCTCCAAAATGGGAGCTGCGAGGATGCTATTAAATTCTCCGGTTTCGTAAAACCTATAACATAACATACCATCACGCCTGTATTTCCCGAAGGGTTAGGCAGAGGCGTACTAATGTACACCCACAGTTCGCCGGTATGTTAAGGTCCCATGTAATAGGAGGCGAGCCCATTGCCATTAACCGGGCACAAATTCCTAACTCCGAGCTGCTACTGGGAATTTCATAGAAAATCCCAATAACACTTTGCTCGATCTGGGAATCGAACCCAGGACCTCTAGCGTAGCAGTCGCGCTTAGTACCACTTGGCTAATGAGGCAGTAAAACCTATGGTTCATAGAATACTGGTCAATAAACATACCGGCGAACTTTGGGTGTATAATTAGTACGCCTGCCTAACCTTTCGGGGAATACAGGCGTGATAGTATGTTTACAAATTCCTATTAAGTGTTTTTTAGACTAAGAACCACTTTTTTTTTGTGCGTGTTGAAAATCTTCCGCCGCCCGGGGAGGCGGCGGGGCGTGTCGGACTCCACCCACAATGGGTGACCTACCAACTAAAAACCACACGGTGTTCCTTCCTGCACGTTTTCGTCGGGGGCTACGGGAAACAAAAAATTCGTCCGCGGCTACGAAATTTCTATGAAAAATTGTGTTTAAATGCAATTTAAACACATTTAAGAAGTTGGTGCAAGTGGGCCTTAGTAGCATACTTAATATATGTATTAAATTATACAATCATTTGTTACAGAACACATTCTAAAATATCGTGCGGGAAATTATATTATAGGCAAGTAACTTGGTTGGTTTCCTACCAAATCGTTTGCATTTTATTAGTCCCTTCCAAACACTATATTAAATAAACGTTTTATTTCTTTTTCAGAATTAATGGATATGGATTGGAACTTTCATGGGTGAGTAGTATCATGCTTAAAGCCCTACGAATATAATCTTGTAGTAAATCCGAACTGAGCCACACTTCCGACTTCTGCGACTCTAGCAGTATGGAGTCCGTAGGGGCTGTAAAGGGTCGGCAACGCATCAGCAACTCTTCTGGTGTTATAGATGTCCATGGGCGACGATGACGACTTAACACTACTTAGGCTCACCAGCTCATTTACCGTTTAATCCGAAAAAGAACATAATTCCATAGGAGCCTAACAAGTCATTTCATATATCAAATATGTTCCCTCACGATCTTTTATCCTAAGCAATTGAGCAAAAAAAAGAAACACACAAAAATGTATGATATTTCCGGTATAATAAACAGGGTTAAGTTAAGTTAAGAAAAAAAGAAAGAAGCGGCGGTAGCCTAATGGCTAGGGCGTCGGACTTGCGATCATGTGGTTGCCGGTTCGATCCCCACCCATTGCACTACCGACGTGAACCCACTCGTAACACAAGCATATTTAGCTTAGCACGAGGGGTTAACAAGAATACTAGTAATGTGCGACCCACATTGCTAGTAAGCTTTTTTTTAAAAAAAAAGAAAGAAAAAAGAAAATTTACTTAAAACAAACACAATCCACACTGAAATAATAATACATAAAAAAATAAACTGCCTCGTTAGTCTAGTCTAGTTTGTGCAACTGCTACGCTAGAGGTCCTGGGTTCGATTCCCAGGTCGAGCAAAGTGTTATTGGACTGGTAACTTTTTTCTATGAAATTCTCAGTAGCAGCTCGGAGTTAGTAATTTGTGCCCGGTTAATGGCAATAGGCTCGCCCCCTATTACATGGGACCTAAACATACCGGCGAACTGTAGGTGTACCTTAGTACACCTCTGCCTCAGTGGCGTGCACTGGGTCTGATCTTAGGTAAGGCAGTTTTTTTTACTGATTTTTCGAATATCCACACCGCGTGACGTCATAGCGAAAGATCGAAATTCCGGTCAGAATGCTAGTCAACTGAATGAAACTATGCTCCGCGGGGGGAATGCTAGCGATACCTTATAAAAAGAAACAAATTATATGAGAACTCACCAGCCACCAGTAGGTTTTCAGTTTCAAAATTTTCATGGTTCAGAATACATACTAAGATTACGTTTTTCCGATGATACAAATGTTAGTTGAGAAAACTTACTATTTTTAATTTTTAATAAACACACATTGTCAACCCAAACATCACAATCAAATAACATTTTAAAAACCAACGAATAGACTCGTAAATGCAAGAACTACAGTTATTATAGAATCAAACAAATAAACAACGATATTTACACTACAATTACGTTTCAAAATGAAAAAACTTGCAAGAAAACCATAACAATTACTCGCATACACAAAATAGTAAACACCGCTCGTCACATGAAAAAAACAATATGGAGTCATAAGAAGAAAAAATAATTTTTAATATTTGAACAAATAAAACCATTTTTAACCCCCGACGCAAAAACGACGGGGTGTTATAAGTTTAACGTGTCTGTCTGTGTGTGTGTGTGTGTGTCTGTCTGTGGCATCGTAGCTCCCGAATGGATGAACCGATTTGGATTTTGTTTTTTTTGTTTGAAAGGTGAATAAGTGGGGAGTGTTCTTAGCTATGTTTGATGAAAATCGGCCCAAGATGGCCGCCGCCACAAGATGGCGGTTTACATATTTTTTCACAACTCCCACAATATTGGTATCAAATGAAAGGGCCTGACTAGTAGAATACTATACACTATGAAAAATTTCAAATCCAACATGGCGGCCTCCACGAAATGGTGAATTTATTAAATTTTTTCACTACTCCCTCAATAAAGGTATCAAATGAAAGGGCTTGACTAGTAGAATACTATGATATAAGATATCTAATAGCTATGAAATAATTGTACAAAAGTTGAATAACTAAACGAAGAAAATACCTAATTAAAACGCAAGAAAATAAAAGAAATTAAACAAAATAACTAAGGAGTAAGGAGGAGCGCGGGAGGGCGTAAAGTGGGCGGAGCGTAACATATTCAAGTTTGGCGACCCGAGCGGGCAGACACGCGAGAGCTAGAGAGCGGTCCCCCGACGCGACAAAATTTAATCAAAAAACTTCATACGTACTTACGAAGGGTTATAATTTCAAGATTATTTTTTTCTTTTTATAGGGATTCAGGTTTATTTTTGTGTCGGGGGTTTTTTTAAATTTTTAATTTAATTTG
Source organism: Acronicta leporina (assembly GCA_947256265.1). NCBI lineage: Eukaryota > Metazoa > Arthropoda > Insecta > Lepidoptera > Noctuidae > Acronicta > Acronicta leporina. The sequence continues at coordinate 15,042,358 of OX366520.1, read as the reverse complement.
TTATAAACAAAAATGCATCATTTTCTCTACGTGATTAGGTAGGAAATCCATCAATAATACTTCGCCGCATTATAGTTAGACGAAGACTTCCGATTATTTACGAGTGTCTCCCGAACAAATACCGCGGGCCATGCGGCTGGAGTTGGTCACGTTCCGCCCGTGCAATTCATGTATGTGTGCAGTTCACAGACACAAAAATATAATCGAACTATCACTACATGCGAACGTTTTTTATTCGCCATTTCCTGCCGTTCGCAGCCGCAGTAGTTGACATTAGGTACATTAATTTGTGTAAAGCGCCTATCAGTAAAGCGCGTTGACTTGTGAGATTATTAGGTGTACTTACGATTCGTTGCTATTTTGGAGCGTTTAGGAGTTTTCTAGTAATTCCACGATTTACGGATTTATTAATTATACTTTAGGTACTTATTGTATACTCTTTGATCAGCGAAATTATCCGTGACTGCTAGGGTATGCAGTGCTTTTTGCATCATATGCAGCGCACGCGCCTGCTCTGCCTAACCCTTCGGGGAATACAGGCGTGATGGTAGATATGTATGTAAAAAAATAAAAATAATAGTTTTAGATTCAAAAATACAAAACATCTTGTTTCAGATGGTTAATAAAGAAGTCATCTTCGCTGATTTCATGTTCACGTAAGTGTTTTATTACTTTTTAAATTTTCACCTCATCATTACCATACTACCACACAGTTTTTCGCCATTATCGTGCCTTCTGCATAGGTACCTTGTTTTTCTTCCTTTCACACCGTTCTTCCGTGTTTTGCGCCGATTTTGTCCAGGTGTTTCCAACACACTTTACATCATCAACCCTGAGTATCGGTCTCCTTACACCGCCGTGTGTTTACTCTAGGCTGCCGTCATCATATCTAGCCAATGCCACTTGAGTTTAGATTTATGGTAAAAGAACCAAAGTAGAGAATCACTTTGATCCTTTTTCGGTTCGAAGTCGATTGATGTCTAACATCCAATTATCAATTCTGGGTAATAATCGCAGTACGTGTCTTGTTAATTGGGAGACTTCGCGTTCGCAAGTCACAAAATACACCTTAGACAGCATATTGTTACGCAACAAGCCCTCCCGCACCAGGGAGTGGTTTTGTACAAAAAAGGAAGCTCTTAGTGATTTCTGGTCTCGATGATTGCAGAAAAACTGTTTCAATCTTCATACATAATATGTAATTGGGGGATTGAATAACCTTGTGACTGTCTGGTTTTTCCGTTCTTTTTCAGGTATGAAGAAGTCAATACATTAATGGAGGACGGTTGTGAGTTTTCCATGTACCGTTTTTTTTTTTTTCGCTTCTATTACCGTAGGTTTAAGCAGAGGAGAACCAATGTAGATCCACAGTTCGCAAGATGAATAAATCGACACATTATGGATGCATATTTGCATAGTCCCCAGCACATCGAGCTAAAAAGAAACTCACATATCCCCAATTGATAATAGACTATCGTTTTGAAATTAAATTGAAAATTGATTGAAGAAATTATTTGGATAACATGGTGCTGGCTATCGTGTATCGCGATTGGTTTACGAGACGTCGCTCAGCCCTGTTGCCTTTCTACAGATCTCACAACCTTACGCTTTAAACTTATGTTTCTTGTAACACTTGTGTATCCGAGTGTTAGAAGATAAATTCGTTTATGATATTCTTTTGAACGTATTTTTTTATTCATTTAAAAAAAAAACGTTGCCCCACCCTAAGATTTTCTCCTGGTACGTGGGTGCGTTTACAAACACAAATTTCTCACATACACAAACACCCAGACCCGGAGCATCTACCTGTAAATCATACAAATATTTGATCGCTGTGAGGATTGAACCCACAACACGTGTCGCAGAAGCTGATCGCTCAGCCGCTACGCCAAACGTGTCGCCACGTATTGATAATTATATCATTCGTTTTTTTTTTGATGAGAAAGATTATTTATAAAAATAACGATATATGCATAACCTTTTATAGACCATTGAAAAATGTATGTTCATCTGTGTCTAATAATTGTGTTTTAATTTTTCAGTAACAACATCTAGAGACAAGACAACGTAAGTGTCAATGATAATTAGAATCCTCTTAATGAAGAAGAAATTAATACCTAAGAAAATAGCAATATTTCATTACAATAATAGTAGCTTCCTATAACACTTTTGCTGATACGCCACGCCACACATACATACTTAATATAATCTTTTGGTTATTCTATGTATATGTGTACACACACATGTTATCAAGAAATAAATTATTAATTTTGAATATCATTTGACTATTAAGTTCTCCTAAAGTGTCTTTTATTTTGCAGTGCTCGAAATCTTATCAAAATGGAACCCACCACGAATGATTCTACTACACAATCCACAAGTGACTCTACTATAGAATCCAAGAGTGACGCTGCTAGAGAATCCAATAATGATACTGCTACAGAATCCAAGATTGACGCTGCTACAGAATCCAGAATTGACTCTGCTACAGAATCCAAGATTGACTCTGCAACAGAATCCATGATTGACTCTGCAACAGAATCCAAGAGTGATCCTGCAATAGACTCCAAGATTGACTCTGCAACAGAATCCAAGAATAACTCTGCAATAGAATCCAAGAGTGACGCAGCTACAGAATCTAGTATTGATTCTGCTACAGAATCCAAGATTGACTCTGCAACAGAATCCAAGAGTGACTCTGCAATAGAATCCAAGATTGACTCTGCAACAGAATACAAGATTGATTCTGCTACAGAATCCAGAATTGACTCAGCAATAGAATCCAAGATTGACATAGCTACAGAATCCATAATTGACCCAGCTACAGAATCCGAGATTGACTCTGCAACAGAATCCAAGGGTGATCCCGCAATAGACTCCAAGATTGACGCTGCTACAGAATCCAGAATTGACTCTGCTACAGAATCCAGAATTAACACAGCAATAGAATCCATGAGTGACGCAGCTATAAAATCCAGAATTGACTCTGCTACAGAATCCAAGATTGACTCTGCAACAGAATCCAAGAGCGATCCTGCAATAGAATCCAAGATTGACGCTGCTAAAGAATCCAGAATTGACTCAGCAATAGAATCCAAGAGTGACGCAGCTACAGAATCCATAATTGACTCAGCTACAGAATCCAAGATTGACTCTGCAACAGAATCCAGAATTGACTCAGCAACAGAATCCAAGAATGACTCTGCAATAGAATCCAAGAGTGACGCAGCTACAGAATCCAGTATTAATTCTGCTACAGAATCCAAGATTGACTCTGCAACAGAATCCAAGAGTGACTCTGCAATAGAATCCAAGATTGACTCTGCAACAGAATACAAGATTGATTCTGCAATAGAATCCAAGAGTGACGCAGCTACAGAATATAGTATTGACTCTGCTACAGAATCCAAGATTGACTCTGCAACAGAATTCAAGAGTGACTCTGCAATAGAATCCATAATTGACTCAGCTACAGAATCCAAGATTGACTCTGCAACAGAATCCAGAATTGACTCAGCAACAGAATCCAAGAATGACTCTGCAATAGAATCCAAGAGTGACGCAGCTACAGAATCCAGTATTAATTCTGCTACAGAATCCAAGATTGACTCTGCAACAGAATCCAAGAGTGACTCTGCAATAGAATCCAAGATTGACTCTGCAACAGAATACAAGATTGATTCTGCAATAGAATCCAAGAGTGACGCAGCTACAGAATATAGTATTGACTCTGCTACAGAATCCAAGATTGACTCTGCAACAGAATTCAAGAGTGACTCTGCAATAGAATCCAAGATTGACTCTGCAACAGAATCCAGAATTGACTCAGCAACAGAATCCAAGAATAACTCTGCAATAGAATCCAAGAGTGACGCAGCTACAGAATCCAGTATTGATTCTGCTACAGAATCCAAGATTGACTCTGCAACAGAATCCAAGAGTGACTCTGCAATAGAATCCAAGATTGACTCTGCAACAGAATACAAGATTGATTCTGCTACAGAATCCAGAATTGACTCAGCAATAGAATCCAAGAGTGACATAGCTACAGAATCCATAATTGACCCAGCTACAGAATCCAAGATTGACTCTGCAACAGAATCCAAAGGTGATCCTCCAATAGACTCCAAGATTGACGCTGCTACAGAATCCAGAATTGACTCTGCTACAGAATCCAGAATTAACACAGCAATAGAATCCATGAGTGACGCAGCTATAAAATCCAGAATTGACTCTGCTACAGAATCCAAGATTGACTCTGCAACAGAATCCAAGAGCGATCCTGCAATAGAATCCAAGATTGACGCTGCTAAATAATCCAGAATTGACTCAGCAATAGAATCCAAGAGTGACGCAGCTACAGAATCCATAATTGACTCAGCTACAGAATCCAAGATTGACTCTGCAATAGAATCCAAGAGTGACGCAGCTACAGAATCCAGTATTAATTCTGCTACAGAATCCAAGATTGACTCTGCAACAGAATCCAAGAGTGACTCTGCAATAGAATCCAAGATTGACTCTGCAACAGAATACAAGATTGATTCTGCAATAGAATCCAAGAGTGACGCAGCTACAGAATATAGTATTGACTCTGCTACAGAATCCAAGATTGACTCCGCAACAGAATTCAAGAGTGACTCTGCAATAGAATCCAAGATTGACGTTGCTACAGAATCCAGAATTGACTCAGCAATAGAATCCAAGAGTGACATAGCTACAGAATCCATAATTGACCCAGCTACAGAATCCAAGATTGACTCTGCAACAGAATTCAAGAGTGACTCTGCAATAGAATCCAAGATTGACGTTGCTACAGAATCCAGAATTGACTCAGCAATAGAATCCAAGAGTGACATAGCTACAGAATCCATAATTGACCCAGCTACAGAATCCAAGATTGACTCTGCAACAGAATCCAAGGGTGATCCTGCAATAGACTCCAAGATTGACGCTGCTACAGAATGCAGAATTGACTCTGCTACAGAATCCAAGATTGACTCTGCAACAGAATCCAAGAGTGACGCTGCTACAGAATCCAAGAGTGACGCTGCTACAGAATCCAAGATTGATTTGGCAATAGAATCCAAGATTGACTCTGCTACAGAATCCGAGATTGACTCTGCAATAGAATCCAAGAGTGACGCTGCTACAGAACCCAATAGTGATGCTGCTACAGAATCCAATAGTGACGCTGCTACAGAATCCAATAGTGACGCTGCTACAGAATCCAGAATTGACTCTGCTACAGAATCAAGGATTGACTTTGCAACAGAATCCAAGAGTGACTCTGCAATAGAATCCAAGATTGACTCGGCTACGGAATCCAGAAATGACTCAGCAATAGAATCTAAGAGTGACGCAGCTACAGAATCCAGAATTGACGCTGCTACAGAATCCAAGATTGACTCTGCAACAGAATCCAAGAGTGACGCTGCTACAGAATCCAAGAGTGACGCTGCTACAGAATCCAGAATTGACTCTGCTACAGAATCCAAGATTGACGCTGCAGCAGAATCCAAGATTGACTCTGCTACAGAATCCAAGATTGACTCTGCAATAGAATCCAAGAGTGACCCTACTGAAGAATCGAAGAGTGACTCTACTGAAGAATCCAAGAGTGACTCTACTGAAAAATTCAATAGTGATTCTACTAAAGAATCCAAGAATGACGTTGCTACAGAATCTACTAGTGACTCTACTGTAGAATCCAAGAGTGACTCTACTAAAAAATCCAAGAGTGACTTTTCTATGGAATCTACAAGTGACTCTTTTAGACAATCTACGAGTGACTCTATTAGACAATCTACGAATTACTCTACTGCGGAATCCACAACTGAGTCTACAACACAATCCACAAATGAATTCACAAGTCTTATTAAGAAATCAGCAAACCACGGGATGAATAAGTAAGTGATAATACTTAGTTTATTACTCAAAATACAGGTTGAACATAAAGTATATCTATGTTGAGGTTTGATCGTTAGTTAATCGGTACCTATGTATTTAAAAAATAAAAAATGATATAAAATAAAGAGAAGAAGAGACTGTCTCTCTAATCATTGCGTATTAGGAATTATCACTCGCTTAATAGATGAAGGAACATATCGTGAGCAAGCTTCCACGTATGACAGATTTACTTGAAGGGGTGTGAGAATAGCCAAATTGCATTGGCCTTTAAATATTGATTTAATTATTTATTTACCTTATACTGAGAGGAGATACACACTATTTAAAGCCACATTACAAAAAGGATAGGCCTAAGTACTAGAAATCTGAAAACAGTATATATAGCTTCAGTTGTTTTCTGATTTGGTTATACGATTTGAAAACTTAATCTGTGATAAGTTGGCAAGAATGACATTACTTAACATCACTTGTTAAATTCTTATACAATAATCTATCCACGTTCTTTTCTTGGCTTTGTAGACCATTATCTATTACTATTAAATATTTGTCAAAATCAAGGTCAGAAACCTTTTTCTTTGCATTTGATTATCGAAATCAGAACTTTTGTGAATTCAACCTGTACAGGAACAGGAACCTGTTTTAGTGCAAGAATAGCTAAATAGGTTTGTTTAAACTTTTATTAAAGCTTTTTTTTATAAAAAATAAAGTTATATTTTTGTCAAATTTTAGCACATCGTTCTTCCCAAAGCCGGAGCCAGTTGACGTGCCGGTCTACGCGCTGTCGTCAACATCAGTTGTGACTTTGTCAGTTATTGCGGTATTGTGTGCCCTACTATGCGCCTATATCATATACATGATGATCTTTATGCAACGCAGGAGTCGATCTTACGGTAAGTTTTTAATGATAATGATAAATTATGTTTTTTTTATAAATAGGTCTTTGAAGGAGACTTTTCCAAGTCAATATTTTACTTAATAGTACTGGCGTTTCCTAACTGATGACCTCTGAGAAGGAGCCCCGAAATAAACTCAAAGAATATTGGTCACTTTTAAAATCCTTACACAGACTTAGAAGCGGAAGTATATTTAAGTGAGTTACAATACAAGACAATAGGGTTGGGTTTATAAAATTGCATCTACTTACACGCTTCATAAATCTCTTCAATTTTAATCCAAATACTAAGTTCACAAGTATATCTTCAAACATTTCAGATGTCACTGACCACGGGGTTTAATAGTAGAAGACAACGAAGAGTCGTCAGTAACAATTGGATGCCGTAAGCACTGAGCCACGCATGGGGAATTTCAAAATGTATAATATTATAAAAAAATAAAAAATATTTTTGAAAATAAATACTTTATTCAATAAATAATAATAATTAAAAGATATCTTCTTCTCTACTATTATATAATTTTAAAAAAGCTGTGTCTGTACATTGACGATATTAAAAAAAAACACAAGTGTGTTAAGGTATTATAAATGTCTCCGAATCCAAAAATGTTATTTTTAAAGTTCTTGTCTGTTTGTCTGTTTGTAACGGGGTGGAGCAAAAACTACTGAATTGATTTTAATTTTGTTATCACTGTTATAAAGTATATGGTCCAACTTAAAAACTGGTGAATTTCTTATCTCAGTTAATTAATCGGATCCTGAGATACAGCTTGACCTCTCTGACGTATAGAGGCCCTTAGAAAGAAGTGATCATCACTGTTGATTTTTATTAAATAATTTTTGGAATCCATTTCTTATCCTACTATAGGGCAGCAACTGAGCAAAGCCGCAGGCGAAGGCTAGTAAAAAATAATAATAATAAAATTTATTTTAATTATTTATTTGGACTCAGCGATCAGTGTACCAATCGTTGTGTCAGTCAGTGGGTTTATAGCCAAGAGCCTCATTAGATGGCTGGATCAATGGCTTGATGTAGAAAGCAGTACTATTTTTTATATTTCTAATAGTTTTTTTTTTTAATATTTAAAAATTTATTTAGTAAGGGTGAACCTAAAATAAATGGGATGATGCAATATTTAAATAAAAAAATATAATTTAATTGATATTGCATATCATATGTACAAGTTTTGCATTTCAAGAACATGGTAGTAAACACAATTTCTGTAGTCATACAATAATATGAAGACACACCAGCACCCTTGCTAAGTTGACAAGACAACTTGTGTTATTATTTAAATTTAAAATTATTTTACTCGCATCCCAAATACAAGTTCCAATATTGAGACTAACCCTAGCCTGTGTCTAATTACACAAAATAACCGTGACCAAAAAAGACTTCTATATATATAAAACAAAGTCGTGTTAGTTACGACTAAACGTCCATTTATAACTTAAGAACGGCTGAACCGATTTGGCTGAAAATTGGTGGAGAGGTAGCTTAGAACCAGGAGACGGACATAGGATACTTTTTATCCCGTTCCCGTGGGATGTGATGACAGACCGAATTCCACGGGGGCGAAGCCACGGGCAGAAGCTAGTCTATATATATAAAAGAAAGTCGTGTTAGTTACACTATTTATAACTTAAGAACGGCTGAATCGATTTGGCTGAAAATTGGTGGAGAGGTAGCTTAGAACCAGGAGACGGACATAGGATACTTTTTATCCCGTTCCCGTGGGATGTGATGTCAGACCGAATTCTACGGGGGTGAAGCCGCGGGCAGAAGCTAGTTTAAATATAAAAATACTAGACGCTTATTCAAAAAGTTCACAGATATCAAATAACTGACAAACTTCTTTGTTCAATATTAGTTGACTTTATATTTTATTAACACTTAAGTACAGTTCTGTTTGTAATGCACTGCTGTTGACATGTCATCGCCTAAAACAAAAGGAAATTTGAATTAGAGAGAAGATTTTGGAAGGCACTGCGCATATTTTGTAAAAGACTGTCATACTTGTCCCATATTTTGGATCAATCTGGGAATCAATAAATTACATTATGCTTTAACTTAACACTGCAAGTCAGCTTTGAAGCCATAACCTCTTTCTTGCCTCCTCGTTCTGTTTTTTATGGGATGGGGGGCAAACAAGCAAATCACCTGATGGTAAGCGATTACCATACAAGCCGGCCATGGACACTCGCTACACCAGAGGAATCTCCACTGCGATGCCCGTCTCTTAAAAGGGTTTGGACCTCCGGTATCCTCACTCACTTGTCGAAACACAACGTAAGTGTTGTTTTCGTCACGCCGGTTTTCTGTGAGCTCGTTACAACTTTTCTCTCACTCCAGGCTTTTTCTCCATTATATAGAAGTAGAGTTACCGTCATTGAAGTCATTTTCAATTTCTGGGTAATACCGATATCGGGATGATAGACTGGTTGTCAGGTTTTTTGGGCTTCGACTACCACTAACGATAGTCATAGGTGTTTGTTTGACAGCCGCAATCGACCACTCTATGTGCTGTTTAAGGCATGGAAGGGTCTCGATGTGTTTAGAATGGCCACCCATCCGCACATTGATTGCGGCGAGCGCAACTCAATCTTTCAGATCAGTTCATCATCTTAGTTAACACTTACTATACTTACTATGTGAATGGAATATGTTTCTGCTCAATGATTTGCAGTATTTTCTCTTCAGGATAACAATAATCACCAGAATTATAATGATCAAAATTAGAATACATCCTATTGCGTAGAACCAATTCGAATTAAACCTGTCCAAGAAAAAACAATAATGTATCAATTTTATTTTAATGGAATCGTGGTCTTTAATGATCTACTATTAGGCATGGATATCTTTCCAGAAGTAAATAATACTCTTCTATCATGCCCTTGATGGCACTTATTGGCTTTTTCTTATGAATGGCATTAGGCTGTTGATTCAGGGATTCCTAACATCGTAACCGGACTTAGTAGCGAGGCACCGCATGCCTCCAGCTAGGAGCAACTTATAAACTAAGTAATAGCAGCTAAGGGCGTACCCTAAAGGGACTCGGACCTCGGCTTAGGGCGTTGCTGGGGGGCACTTATTGGCGTGTAACCACAGCGCATCGTGCCAGCTACACTATGTGAGAGCCTATTGGATACGTGGTCCGGAGAAACCGAACAGAGCTTGTACACTAATATCATTATTATTGAACAATGTCTTATTCTTATTTGTTGGTAGCTCCGGAAAACAACTCTGAGTATTTAATAATATTGTGAAATATGGCCAGATTACTCCCAGTATTGGGAGGTCCGTATCCACAAACGGGATAGTAGCCACTACTAATATTTCACGAAACAAACTGATAAAATAATTGAGGTCTATCTTCTATAAGTACTGTTAAAGAAGTAGCACGGTATTAAATCACTTACCATGACGCTTTATCAATCACCAGTTTATTGTAATCACTGTTGCTATCAGTAGTAGCATCATACTCCGCATCAGTTGTACTTAAAGTATCGGTTTGAAATGTTACCTCCTCAATAGCTTCATTCGTATCCAGTGTAGTTATACTTCCTTCAGTAGTCGTTATCAGACATATTGTTTTTTCACATTTCTTTGATGAATTGGAACAGTTGTGGAAACAATCGCAGATCTCTCCGTCGGCGCTAACATGTACAGTTTCTTGAGGTGGCTCACACATGCATTGTCCAGGCGCAACGCAGACACCTTCACAATTATCACAAATGGGAACGCAAACAGTATCTTCTTCGCTAAAATGTTCATCGATTTTGTAACCTAAAAAGCATTCACAGACGTTTGGAGCGACGCATGTACCATTACCACATTTGTGATCACAGTGTGGCAGACACGTGCCTCTTGGCTCTTTTATATACCATCCAGGGTTGCAAACGCATGTTTCTGGACTGATACAGCTGCCGTGCTCACACACTGAACAATAAGGTTCACAAATGTTATCCCCTATCTTCTTATACCCGTCAAGACATTCACAGATGTCTGGCGCTATGCAAGTACCGTTATTGCAAGTTTTTGTGCATTCTGGTTCACATTCTTCAAACGGACCTTTGAATACTTTCGTCCAGCCTGGCTCACATGTTATAGTGACCACACATTCGCCACTGGCTGTATAACTGGAGCAGTGAGGCTCACATGTGTCGTTCTCTGATTTCTTGTACCCAGGATGGCATTGGCAGATTTCAGGGGCAACACAAGTACCGTGATTGCAAGGTTCGGAACAAATTGGTTCACATTCGTCGTTTTGCAGGACATATCCTTCGTCACATTCGCAAATGTTTGGGGCAGTACAGGTTCCGTGTTCACAGCCCTGAATGCACAATGAGGAACAGCTATGGGGGTCGAAGAGATTCGGTATGTAGCCCGGGTTGCAAGCGCATACTCCCGGAGATTTGCAGTAGCCATTAATGCATGAGGGTGAACACAATGGCTTGCAATGAATACTGAAAGAAAGAGGTTAAATTATTATCAAACTGTCTCATTAATCTGGTGGTCTTAGGTGCCAACTACGATAGAGGTTCTGGGTTTGATTACCAAGTCGAACAAAGTATTATTGGGATTTTCTATGAGACTCCGAGTGACAGTTGCATCTGTTTTTCTTGGTTTTGTTAAAGAAAACGTTGATCCAGACAATCCAGTAATTTCTCCTGTATCGTGGTGTGTGTTTATAAACACTAATTATCACACACACACACACACACAAACAACTAGACCCGGAACAACTACCTGTAGGTATTTGTTTGTAGGTATATGTTTGTAGGTATAAAGATATTTGTTTCGTGCAGGGATCGAACCTACAACACGTAGCGTAGAACCCGATCGCACAACCGCTACGCCAAATTCTCGTCAAAACTTAGAATCAATTTGGAATGGTGACAATAGGTTCACCCCTATCTAACATGCATTGGACCTAAACATACCGGCGAACTGTGGGTGGGACACTTCAAACTTAAAAATGGAACATAAGCAGCGCAACTTATTATTAAGTTGCGCTGCTTATGTTGCGCTATTGAATTTGATATAAGCACGCACCTGTTATCCTCATAATTGTCATCTTTTACATATCCCTCGCAGCATACATTTATTTGCTCCGGTACTAATTTCTGTAAGCACACATTATTTAATTCGAGATTTGATGTATTCCCGACGGTATGTTTAATTTTTGTCTGCTAAAGAGGGTCGTTGAGCTCCCTAAATAATGGTTGAGCTACACGATGACTGTATGTGCATGCGTGCCGTCACTTAGGACAGGTCAATTCAAGACTGCTATGGCTCTTTCTTCAAAAGGCCTGTTCAGATTTTGCCCTACATCGTAAAACACATTTCCTTTATTACTACTACTACTGTCTGGACTTTAAAAGTGACCTTGATTCTCTGAGTTTGTTTCGGCGTTTCTTCTCAGAGGTCGTCAGATAGGAAATGCCGGCGCCATCTAGTAAAAAAATATATGTAAAACAACTTGTAAAAGTGTCTTTTTAAGATTTATTTACAGAAATAAATATCATTTATCATTTATCATAGAAAACAGTCGGTGTTTTCTATATTTTCGTTAGCAGTGCTTTTATATTGGTCACAGATTTTTTGTATAACTCAATCCTTTATACGTGGAGGCCTTGGCTTCCAGTTTAACTTACTATTTTTATTTTGTAATACTAGTTTTTGCCTGCGGCTTTGCTCACCTGAAGCTATATTAGGATTAGAAATGGATTCCAAAAATAATTTAATCAAAAAGCAAGTGGTGATCTCTTCTTTCTTGTCTGTATACATCGGAGACGTCAAGCTGCATCTCAGGATCCGTTTAATTAATTAAGATCCCACCAAAAACATAAATGTAAAAAAGGAGCGCTGGCTAGCCAGTTCCTTTGCTTGAACTACTTGACTTGACACGCTGCCGCGTGTCTAGATAAGAAGTTCACTAGTTTTTTAGTTGGAGTTGGAGCATATACTTTCCGACAGTGATAACAAAATTAAAATCTATTCAGTAGTTTTTACGCCAACCCGTAACAAACAGACGGAAATTTTAAAAATTCAATTTTTGGGTTTGGAGACGTTTATATGTATACCAACTGACTTGTTTTTTTTTAAAATCTACAATGTACAGACACAACTTTATTACAATTTTATAATAGTAGAGATTTAGCTGCAAGTCTTCCATAGAAATCTATACTATTATATAAAGCTGAAGAGTTTGTTTGTTTGTTTGCTTGAACGCCCTAATCTCAGGAACTACTGGTCCGATTTGAAAAATTCTTTCAGTGTTACATAGCCCGTTTATTGAGGAAGGCTATAGACTATATATCATCACGCTTAGACCAAGCGACTTTTCCACGCGGTCGAAGTCGCAGGCAGAAGCTAGTTAAATAATATATTCACCTGAACAGTCCTAGTTCCAACTGCTGTAGCCACCCGAGTATCAGTACACCAAAAGAGACAATTTGACTTTTGATAAGCCTCCATATAAGTGTACAAGTAGGTTTCAGGAACATTGCGATAACCGCTGTTTTGAAAATCAACAACAAAATGAATTCAAAAGTTAAATATATTAATAGTTAAATCTAAACTAATATTAACAAAAGGAAAGATTTGATTGAAAGAAAGAAAGAAAGAAAATACTTTTTATTTACGTCGACATGACGCACGAAAAATTGGGTTAAAAACAAAAATAATATAAAATAAAACTGTGGAAAACATGCGTCACACCCACGCAAAAACGGCCATCGCTCAGCATGATGCAGTGTCTCATGCATCATGCTGCATTTTCAGCGATAGCCGGCGATTGTTTGTTTGCATTGAGTAGGCTCTGAAACTACTAGATTTCTTTCACCATTGGAATCCTACATTATCCCTGATGAACATAGGCGATACAATGTGTTAAATGAATTTATATTTTAATTTTTTTTAAAGACCCGGGCGTAGCCGGGATCTGATGTTAGTACTTATATTATAAAAATAAATTTTACTACTTTTACGGATTTTATCGCAGTATATTGATATTATTTAGTTCCCGACGTTTCGGATCCTTTACAGCATCCATGGTCACGGGCAGACTGAGGTGTTGGACGTCTTGATGTTAAAATTACTAACAGCTACCTTACATTTTTGTTAATTATTAGCGATCCGATTCATGCAGAACGAGCTCACCGTATCCTAACTAAATAGGTAATATCAATATACCGCGATAAAATCCGTAAAAAGTAGTTTCATTTCAATGTCTAATATTCGCGTAAGTGTCAGAAATCAATAAAATTTACATTATAGAAGAGGAAGAGGTCGGTTTTCTTTAATACTTACAATTTCGTTTCCACACAAACTTGACCTACTACACCCTGCATGATATAAATTATACATACAAACACCAAATTCCTGACGAACATTTTCAAACAAATAAATCTCTCTGAACTATGTCGGTGGTACAGCAAAAAATTAAAATACTGGGTGTTATTATTGTGGGTACTGTAGAGGTTTCACGTCCGGTAGATGGCAAGGATGGTAAACGAATGAATGTTTTTACAATTTTCTAGATAAAGATGTATTAGATGAGTTGAATAATAAATATTTTAATTTCGTGGTAACAGGTACAGTCAGGTAGGTAGGTTGGAACATTTGGGTTGGAATCAAAAGAAATTCTTAATTAAATCTATCTATAAGTAGGTACTTCTTCTTCTTCTTCTCTACTATTATAAAATTGTAAAAAAGCTGTGTCGGTACATTGAAGATATTTAAAAAAACTTTACTAACTGTTGTTATCACTGTTAGAAAGTATGTGCTTCAACTTAAAAACTGGTATACTTCTTATCTCAAATAATTACGCGGAACCTGAGATACAGCTTGACCTCTCTAATGTATAGAGACCCATACAAAGAAGAGATCATCATTGTTGGTTTTAGTTCAAGTGAGCGAAGCCATAGCAAGCATAGGCTAGTATATCTATACTAATATATAAAGCTGAAGAGTTTGTTGTTTGTTTGTTTACTTGAACGCGCTAATCTCAGGAACTACTGGTCCGATTTGAAAAATTCTTTTAGTGTTAAATAGGCCATTTATTGAGGAAGGCTATAGGCTATATATCATCACGCTACGCAGACGAAGTTGCGGGCAGAAGCTAGTAATATATAAAGCTGAAGAGTTTGTTTGTTTGTTTGCATGCTTGCTTGAACGCGCTAATCTCAGGAACTACTGGTGCGATTTAAAAAATTATTTCAGTGTTTGATAGCCCATTTATTGAGGAAGGCTATAGGCTATATCTCATTATGCTAAGACTAAGTAACTATTCCACGCGGACGAAGTCGCGGGCGGAATAGTTATAGTACAGTATAGAATAGTTACTTAGTCTTAAGTGCCCGCGGCTTCGCTCACGTGAAGCTATATCAGGAGTCAAAATAAAAACCCACGTGTTTTTTTTAAATATCTTCAATGTACAGAGACAGCTTTTTTACAATTTTATAATAGTAGAGATATATAGATAGGCAAATAAAATAAAATAAAACGTAGGGGTAGGTACACCCGCAGTTCGCCGTTATATTTAGGTCTCATGTAAAAGGGGGTGGGCCTATTGACATTAACCAGGCACAAATGCCTCTGAATCTGACCTGGCAATCGAACCGAGGACTTCTAGGGTAGAAGTTGCTTTAGGCTAAATATGTAGTTTACGGAGAACAAATACTTAGATTGAAGTTAATAAATTATTTAAGTACCTACTTAGATTGAAGTTCTTGTAAATGGCTGGAGCGACGGTTTCTTCTTCTATAAAAAATATAATATCTCGTGCTGTCTGTACATACTTACTTTCTGCTAATAATCACGTATTGTTTTAAGGCTCTGGACGTGACCTTTAGGCTCCTGGCTTTGTTTTGTTTTTTCTAATCTGTATTAAGTTACATTTAAAGAAATGACGTGTTTGTTATCCTCATTGCCTCATGTTTTACAGTAGCTTCTGCCCGCGACTTCGTCCGCGTAGCGTGATGATATATAGCCTATAGCCTTCCTCGATAAATGGGCTATCTAACACTGAAAGAATTTTTCAGATCGGAGCAGTTGTTCCTGAGATTAGCGCGTTCAAGCAAACAAACAAACAAACTCTTCAGCTTTATATATTAGTACCTATAGATAGATATGTTCCTATGAGGTTAAGAACTAAGGAGTTCTAATGAAATATGTTACTAGGAGTTCTGGTAACCTTCACGTCTAGCTGTATTCCTCGAAGGCTTAGGCAGAGGTGTTGGTACGTAGACTTACTCATGTAAATCGACAGTTGGCCGATGAGCTTCGGTCCTATGTCATAGAACGAGTCAAATCTAAAGTTTATCTTTTAATAAAAACAATGTGAATTGGAGTTTCTTTCCGGATTCTTCTCAATAGGATCAACCTTTTGGAACCGTGCAATTAGAATTATAACGTTTCATAAACGCTTGTAAAAGCTTATTTGAAATAAAAACATTTGAACTTGAACTTGAATAAGCTGTGTTTCACGGGTAAAAATTAAAATCCCTACTATGAAAATCAATAATCATTTAATTTCATCATAATTATGAAAATGAATTAAAATAGCGATCCATGTCTAGGATTTGTTTACAATTGTGAATTTCTAGTGCAGATGTCGTAGTGTTGTTTCGTTCTATTGAATACTTTTGTGCGAAATTCTTGTGCGGGAACTGCTGTAGTGCTGTTTTCTGGAACAAACACATTCAAATATTATGTACTTAGGTTACATCACTAGTCAACAACATTTTGGCAGTTTTTTTGGACGCTAATTCTAATCTAATCTAATAAAATACCATCACGCCTGTATTCCCCGAAGGGTTAGGCAGAGGCGTGTGCTAATGTACACCCTCAGTTCGCCGGTATGTTTAGGTCCCATGTAAAAATTATATATCTATCTATACTCTATACTTAATATATAAAGCTGAAGAGTTTGTTTGTTTTCTTGAACGAGGCTTCCGGCGACTGGGACCGCAATTAACTCGGACCGCGGTCCCAGTCGCCGGATCCATTTAATTTAAATATTTTTCTTCCGGTGACTGGGACCACCAATAAATCCATACTAATATTTATTGTTCAAATTAACAACAGTACAGTCAAACGAAAAATGTTCAAAGTAGGTAATATTTATAGAAAAAAACTCTTCGTTGCAAAACTAATATTTATTTATAGTTTACTGACGGTGAGAATTTGAAGGGCTACCTTCATCCATTTTGATAGTTCTAAAATCGAATTTTTTTTGAGAGACGAATAAATAACACTCTTTAGTGAAAAACATTATAATAAAAAAGTGAAATCTGAAAAACATAACCATAATTTTATTTATGTTTGTTTTAGTAATAAAGTAGTCAGTAAGTAAACTGCCTCGTTGGTCTTTAAGCACAAAAGATCCCATTGGGTCGAAGTTCTCTGAGGCCTTGCTGCCTCGGCCCCACACAAGATAAGTAAACTGCCTCGTTGGTCTAGTGGTCCCAAGTGCGACTGCTACACTAGACCTCCTGGGTTCGATTCCCAGGTCGAGCAAAGTGTTATTGGGTTTTTCTATGAAATTCTCAGTAGCAGCTCGGAGTTTAGAATTTGTGCCCGATTAATGGCAATAGGCTCGCCCCCTATTACATGGGACCTAAACATACCGGCGAACTGTGGGTGTACATTAAGTACGCCTCTGCCTAACCCTTCGGGGAATACAGGCGTGATGGTATGTTATGTTTTAGTAATCGCAAATCGTTTTTAATTGTGGTAATAGTAAGCCTCATCCAAGATAGAATATATAATCTTCTTTTTTTTATGGGATAGGGGGGCAAACGAGCAAACGGATCTGATGGTAAGCGATAACCGCCGCCCATGGACACCCGCAACACCAGAGGAGTCACAAGTGCGCTGCCTGCCTTTAAAATTTATTGTTCAAGTTCTTGAATTTCTAGTGGTCAAATTTAAATGTAAATATGTATTTGCAACTCATCGCTTGAGCAAGGAGCCCCTTATTAACTTGGTTTGTTCATAAATAAGACAAAAACTTACATACCTAAAGACTATTAATTTCAAGGTACTGCACTATTTAATTCTCACATCACATCACATTTCGCAATAAACATTCAGCACAGTGTCTAATAACCATTTATCCATATACGCTGTCCAGTCTTCCTAAAGAGATAAGTTTCTTGACAGTGTTGGTCGAGCGAGTCATCAAGCGATGCTAAATCCCGTTTACAACAATAGGGCTGCATATATTCTTGGGATCGACAGGTGAAACGGACTTGAGTTAGAGAGGGATAGCAATATATACACTGGAATTACGTGAAAACGGGTTGCCTTAATCTATTACTAAACGCAGGAATAACTTCATATCTAGTATAAGTACTTAAGTAATATTTTTTACTCAAAGGATTTTACTTAGAACATTTTTTCGTTTGACTGTACTGTTTTTAACTTGAACAATAAATTTTAGTATTGATTTATTGGTGGTCCCAGTCGCCGGAAGAAACATATTTAAATTAAATGGATCCGGCGACTGGGACCGCGGTCCGAGTTAATTGTGGTCCCAGTCGCCGGAAGCCTCTCTTGAACGGGCTAATCTCAAGAACTACTGGTCTGATTTGAAAAATTCTTTCAGTGTTAGATAGCCCATTTATTTATGAAGGCTATAGGCTATATATCATCACGCTACGCGGACGAAGTCGCGGGCAGAAGCTATGTATTTATAATTTAGTCCGAGTTGGAACGCTAAGTCTAAGTAACTATTCCACGCGGACGAAGTCTCGGGCGGTAGCTAGTATATTTATATAAGGTCAGGGGGGCTAATTCCGTCTATGGGGCGTAACCGTCTACTAGAAATTATGCTCGTTGCAGTAGAGTCGCAGCGTTTGTAGAATTGTCGGTAAAACAGTATTACTTTTAGCTTCAAATAAAAGTAACTGGATGACGTTAGTCGCTATAAAAATGGGTAAAACAGTCTTCAAAGTTTAGTTACTTTTTGAAAGTGAAATGTGAGTGCCCTACGCTGCTGTATTTTCGAAGGTAAGTTTAAAATCATGTAACTTACAGTGTTGAATGAATTCAATATATATAGTGTAGGGTCCTTGTAAAGGTTTCGTGTATTATTTTGCAAGATAACGCTGCAAATGATTAGATTATTCAACGTAACAAATTTATAACTTCAAAATCGTTAAGTGCATAATTCCGTCCATTTTGAATGGGCCTAGATCATCATATGACGAATTTGCCCCATTTCTGAGATCGTAAACCTTTTTTTTCCCAACTTTTTAATAGAGAACCAATCAATATTCAGCATATCTACTTACTTGGAGTTTAAAGAAAGTTCATTCGAAAGAGCGCAGATATTATATAATTTGTGTAACAGTTACAGAATAATCACCACCACAATCAATTTTAAGGAAATATTTTTTCTGAATTTGTTTTTTTTATGATCACAAATAGCCGTTGTATGTATAGTGAATTTAGATTATTCGGTTGTTACTAAATTGGATTAATTAAACTGTTTCAGTTCTATTGTGAATGTTGTTGTTTTTTTTTATTCATCGACAGGCTCGCGTTTGACAGCTATCTGGCTTGATGTTAAAAAGCGAAGATTTTTTGTTTTTATATTGTTTATCTTTGATACTTCTCATATTTTTATGTTTAGTTGATTTTAAAGTTATTATATAATAATGAGACTGATTGTTAACTTATTAAAACTAAAGTACCATTTGATTTTGATAGGTTTTAAGTTTGTTACTGAATTAAAACAATTTACGATAACAACAATGTATTTTTATTTTATGAAGGTAATTACATATTACAGATACCTAATTACATATTTTTCTGTGTGCTTTTATCTTAAGTTTGCTAAATTGAAGTGTTTACTTTATCCGCGACGTCGTCAGCATAAATTTAGTTTATCTCACAAGAATACTATGGGAATAAAAATCTATATGTTCATTTATTAGGATGTAATTACCAAATAACATGATTGCACTCTCATAAATCGAATCACCCAATGTTTTACAGCATAAGAAAAAATCTTAAAATTATAATATTTTTGTGCAAAATAGCGATACCTATTTAATTAATAATAAGAAATGAGCTAATAATGCTCCACTAAAATATGTTGACCACCCCTGCTTGTAAAGACATGCCGAAATAGCCCCCAAAAAAGATTTTTACGTATTTATCCTGACAGAGACTTTATTTTTAAGAGTTTAAAGCACAGAATTGACTGTCATTTACGAACGCATGTCACTAGTATGTGTTTTCTTAAAACCACTAAAGATTTCAAGTAATTCTTCCAGTAAGACGGATTTTCCCGATTTAGAAGGCAAAATCCGTCTACTGGCCAAGTTTTAAAAAAAGTTTAATATCCTAGCACTGGTGATAGTTTAATTAAATAAGATCACGGTATTTGAAAATTTAAAACATTACTATTTTCATGAGACTATATAAAATAAAATAAAATAAAATAAATCTTTATTTCTCAAGAAAATATACATACGGAAAATACATAGGACACTAGCCTCCACACTAGGATTCCCTGTGTCGTGGAGGTTAGTCTCTTTCATCATAAGATATACAGATGAGTTAACATCAGCTTTAAATTATTGAGAAACAATAATAAAACTATAAGATGTGTGGCTTGTAATGTTCGTGAGTTTGAGTGTTTGCGTGTGTGTTTGGTTGGTGTGTTGTATTAGAGGGCTGTGTGTATATGAAGTATGACATGCATGTGTGTGTATGGGTTAGTAGAGAGATACTATATGTGTGGGAGTGCGAGGATGTGGGTAGAGGTGAGAACCAGTAGGAGGGGAGTGTGGAAAGAGTATGTTAGTGTGGATTTGGATGTGGTGGCAGACTCAAGTAATACTTAAGAAGCTTTCTGTACTTTCATAGTCCTTGCCAGTCAAGTATTTTATAATTTGTATCTTGCATTTGAATCTTGTCAGTGGCAGTAGATTAATTTCCCCATTCAGCTTACTATATATGAAAGGCCCCATGTATAGAAAGCATTTATTACCGAAATTCAGCCTGCAACGGGGTTTGCGCCATTTATTTGTGCGTCTTTGGGAGCACTGGGAGCCAATTATTTCATTTTGTGCATTTTTGTGGAACCTCAGTGCAGCAGCCATGATGTACAGCTGGCGCACCCGTAGGACACCTGTCTCTTGGTACAGTACGTCAGTCGAGTACCGAAAGGGTTTCTTATACGATACTTTTAGTATCGCTCGCTGTGCACGCTCTGCTTTTATTAAATGTGTTTTACTTGCCGAGCCCCATGACACTATGCAGTAGCCAATGACAGATTGGCACAACGTAAAGTATAACATCTTCAGCAGTTTGTCATCAGCGATCCGGCCCATCTTTTTGAAGATATGCAATAGCTTTCTCATCCTACCAGCAACATACTCAATCTGCTTTGACCAATTAAGATGTTTATCAATAAAAACGCCCAGGTACTTAATATTATCCACCAGTGCGAGACTGGGACATGTACAGGTGTTACCTGGGTCATTGTTGCATGAATGTAATTTGAGAGTAAGTTGACTTTGGCAAGATGTTCTTATATCAACGCTAAAGTTAAGGACCCTCGTTTTATCCACATTAAGAGTTAGAAGGTTGTGGTTAAGCCAACTGGATACCGAAAGAACACCACATTCTGCAGCCTTGTAGACGCCTGCCCAAGACTTCTCTGAGAAAATTATAGCAGTGTCATCGGCATAGGCGAAAATTCTAGCGCTGTCAAGATGTAACGAGCAGAGGCTGTTTATATATATAATGAAGAGGGTCGGGCCAAGTACACTGCCTTGGGGCACGCCATACTGCACGCTGGCGCAACCACTGTAGTTATCACCAATCCGCACTCTCTGAGTGCGATCATTCAGGTAAGATTTGAACCACTCAAGAGGGGTACCCCGGATACCAATGCATTCCATCTTTTTTAGGAGAATAGGCCTGGAAATGGTATCAAAGGCTTTCGATAGGTCAAGGAAGACTCCAGTACATTTTTTACCGCGATCAAGTTCAGTTACAACGTGATCAACTAAGTTGACGACTGCGTCCTCCGTTGACCTATTATTTCGAAAACCATATTGATTGTCGGATAGCAAGTCGTTTTTCTCGAGGAAGTTGAGAAGTCTGCTGTTCATAATTTTTTCTAAGATTTTTGATAAAGATGTGAGTAGAGATATGGGACGGTAGTTGCTTGGTGCTGTTTTATCACCTGATTTATAAATAGGACATACATTTGCAGTTTTCATCATTTTTGGGACTTTTCCTGTCGAGATGCTAAGGTTACAAAGGAAGGCAATTGGACCAGCAAGGGAATCTTTTGTCAGTTTCAGTACTTTGTTAGTAATGCCATCCTCCCCAGGAGCAGAGTTGTCTTTAAGATTTGTTATAATTTTGGTTACCTCTGCTTCATCGGTTGCAGTTGCAAAAAATGATTTACCAGAAGGATTAAGGTATTCCTGAGGGTTTACCATAGTAGTCAATTCAGTTTCAGTTTTATTAATACGTAATAGAGTTCTTTTAGCAAGTTGTTCACCAACATTTGTAAAATAATCATTAACAGCATTCAGCGACCTTGTAGGATCGTTGTGTGTGTGGAGCAATTCAAGTCCACTTGAGCTTCTGTTTTCAATGTTACAGATGGTCTTTATAGCTGTCCATGTTTTTTTGCTATTTCCATTTGCGCATTCAAGTTGCTTTTTTTCATTTTCATTTTTAAGGTTTTGTATTATATTGTTACAAATGTTTCTGTAGGCTCTATATCGCTGTTGTATACAGGGGTTGTCAATGTTTTCTCTAGTTTTGGCTTCCTTATGCAGCATATCCCGTTTCCTGATGCATTTTAATAGGCCCTTAGTGATCCAAGGTTTTTTAATAACTTTTGAATTGCGGATTATCTCTAGTATCGTATGCCTGTGAATTGTATCAGTCAGCTTGTTTGAGAAGTCCATTAAGGCTTCAGTAACGTCACTAAATCTGCAGAAATAGCTCCAATCGATTTTTGTTATGGCTTTGACTAAGTTTGGGTAATCTATACGTGCTCTATGATTTGTACTAGGCAATTTACAGCGACAGTAGTTAGCGATCCCAACTATGACCGTGTCATGATCGGTAATTCCTGAGTCACATATAGTTACTCTAGCGGCTGCTTTAGTTTTTAGCATGACATGGTCTAAACAGTTGAGGTCATGAGTAGGATACAAGTGGCCAGGATAGTAACCATAGTGACTAGTAATGTCCAGGTACTCCCTAGATCGTGCATCACGGGAGCCCTCCTTGATGTCGATGTTGATATCGCCTACTATTGCACAGTTTGTTGTGTTCCATGTACTCAAAATTTTTTCTAACGATGCACAAAAATTATGTATGTAGTAAAAAGATGGAGACCTGTAAATAGCACATATCATAAAAACTTTCCCAATGTGAATGAGCAAGCAGTTAGCTTCCCTGAAATATGGTTCTTCTATAACTATTTGAAGATTGTTTTTATAGAAAACAGCAATACCATCATTTTGGTTGATGTAACTTTTAGAGTAGTAGCATTCATAATTTTCAAGGTTGAGGACAGGAGTGGTGTCATTCAGGCGGCATTCTGTCAAGATGATTACGTCTGGCAGAAAATTAAGCCTTGACAGAAACACAGTAAAGTTGTCAAAGTTTTTCTGAATACTGCGTATGTTTTGACAAATAATTGTTAGCTGAGAATTCACATCCCCAATATCACTGATGCATTTTTGTGGGTCATTATGCTTTATACTGGTGTATAAATCAGTTTCATCGAGGTCACTAATAAATTGGTACTGATTAGCCATAATTAATATAGTTTATATTGGAAATGGGTGCCGGTTGTCGTGGATTCAGTTAGTCTGCTTTTGATGATTTTTTGGTTAACGATAGCGTACAAGCTGCAAGATTTGGTCATAGTGATATTGAAGTCATCGAGACTTTGTTTTGAGTGATTCTGACTAACGTTACAATATATTCTGGTGCTGGCAATAGAAGTACCAATAAAATTAGTGGTTTTTGGAAAAGTACTATTTACATTTAGTCCCGTAGCGGGTGTGGAAATATGTTTATATACGGGTGACCATTGTGAGAGGGGTTCTGAAGTGTTATGCGTGTTGATTTTATCATTAGTGTTATAGAGTTTACACTTACGTGTGTGTGCGAGTGTGAGTGTATATTGTTGTGAGAGTATGATGTTTGTGAGTAGCGTTAGCTTACCATATGCGAATTCAGTAAAAGAGACGAGCAGTCCCCATGGCGTGTAAATAGAAAATGATTTTGTTATGTATTGGTGTGATATATAAGTGAGTATTGTATGAGTTGTTGTACAGGTGCTTATTAATGATAGTAAATATGCAATAAAAGACAAGAAACTACGATTATTTACGAGTAGCAGTTGTCTTCTCAGCTTGCAAGTTCTCACGGAGCTGCTGGAGCGTCGATTCATTTTTAACAAGTGTATATTTGCCACCCTCTTCTTTTCGGAGAAATATCCGGCCATTTGAAATCCAGCAGTAACGAAAGTTTTCAGATAAAGCGAAATCTCGGGCAAGAAAATGAAGTCTCTTAGCTTGGGGGGTGAGGTGGTCGGAGAAAAAGAGAGGTGTTTTGGTGCCTTTTAGTCCAAGGTTCGAGGAGTCGAGTCGAGAAGTTTTATGTGCATTATTATACTGCTTAGTACTTTTCAGAAAATTTTCCTTTAAAAATATATTGTTAAAATCGAGCACAATTGTCGATGTAGTAGTATTCTCTTTGGAGGGAAGACGGTAAACATCTCTTATGTCGGATGGAGCTACCTCCAAACTAATCGACTTTAAGAGGGTAGTAGCCATGCTTAAAATATCAAATTTATTTTCCTTCTTCTGTTTAGGAACACCTCTGATCTCAACGGAGGTTTTCCTAGTAATTCGCTCGAGATTTTCATTTTTTTCCTGCAGGTCAGTAATTAAGGCATTCATATTATTGCGTTCTCGTTCAATTCTAGAAATTTTGCTTTCGAATTCTTTGATCTGATTCGTGAGAAAGTCAAGAGACTTTTCTATTTCCCCGTTCAAAGTTTTTATATCAGTATTTTGCATTTTAATTTCACTTAAGCTTTGTTCAACACTTAGAAGTCTTGAGCTTAATGGAGTTAACATAGTTTTTAGCATTTCCATGATCTCTTCCTTGAATTGGTCTAGTTTATCCGGTACTGCGTCATCCTCAAGGCGCACCCTTTTACTTCTCGTAGTGACATTTAAGTTAGAAGTTAATCGGTCGGTTTCACCCTTATTTAAATTAGGATCCGACACGGAAAGTAATTTAGGAGGCGTGCGTTCCATTTTGCAGTGTACAAATAAATGTAAAAACTCACAGTGTAAACAATGGCTAGCGCAGCGGTAGCGGCGGCGGCGTCGACGCAATTCTACAGTCAGGTTTAATGTAGAAGCTAGTTGGGTACTCGTAGCGAGCTCTGAGAGTTGTAGCAGTGTGCGTGCGGTGACTGCGACGCGCGGCGGCCAGCTTCAGCGATGCAGGAGCAGGATAGCAATTATTTTAGGGCTTCTCTTTTCCTCGGAGAGGGTCGGGGGGCTTCTTGGAGCGAAGTCAATTTTTGTACTGTCACGTAATTAACTGACTTATGCACTTACGATGTGTACTATTATGCTATGACTTCCTTAAAGATTATTTTAAAAATATTGAGCACCACGTCTGCACTCGGCGCGGGTTTGGACGAAAGAGGAATTATATCATTGATCATAAATCAAAACGTTCATCGGATACGGGCACTCAAATGTAAGTCGAAAAAAAACTATGCCGGAATTAGCCCCCCTGACCTTATAGCTAGTACCTTTAATAAATTCGAAAATAACTGCCTCATGTTTAAAAAGTTTTGAGCAAGCAAACCGTTTCTCGTTGTTAGTAGGTATCTATTTATTACGAGAATTATTATCGAGATCAAAACTTACCGCTCTCAATAGCTTTATTTCTTCTGGAAAATTTGAAAAATGCAAAAAGTGACACCAGGAGTATGATCACCACGACGACCAAGATGTACACCCAGGTAGAACCCATCCTGTGAACGTTAATAAAAGAGTTTTTACCATTGATTAGCCTATCCAGTATTTCATTCTATTAATAGGTTTGTGAACGCGAACGTAGACAAAAAACATAAAGAGATGAATCAGAGACTTTAGATTTCTGCTGTTTTCTAACACAATCTTTAATTAAAACAGTCTGATTACTTACCAATATGAACCTTCTAATTTGTTAAAGTTAGCTGAAGAATTTGCCATACACGCGTCACTTAGATTACTTTTGTACCATCCCACATTACAAATACATGTACCAGGACTCACGCAAACGCCGTTGGGACACCCATCTGGGCAGTGCGGTTGGCAAGTAATGTTTTCAGATAGTACATAGTCGTCAACACATTTGCAGGTCTCTCGGCCTATGCATGTGCCATTCGCACAAGTTTCCGTACATAGTGGATGACATGTTGTATTTATAAAACTGTTTGTGTGAACCTTTTGCCAACCAGCATTACAGACACACGTCTCAGGCGCAATACAGGAGCCATTAAGACATCCCATGGAACAAAAAGGTTCGCAAATATTCTTCTCCGTTTGTTTGTATCCTGGCAAACATTTGCAGGTGTCTGGGGCTATGCATGTGCCATTCACGCAGGCGTCTGCACATATTGGTTGGCATGTTTTATTTACAGAACTGTTTGTTTGAACCATTTGCCATCCAGTATTGCACACACAAGTCTCAGGCGCAATACAAGAGCCATTATGACATCCCATGGAACAGAAGGGTTCGCAAATATTCTTCTCCGTTTGTTTGTATCCTGGCAAACATTTGCAGGTGTCTGGGGCTATGCATGTGCCATTCACGCAGGCGTCTGCACATATTGGTTGGCATGTTTTATTTACAGAACTGTTTGTTTGAACCATTTGCCATCCAGTATTGCACACACAAGTCTCAGGCGCAATACAAGAGCCATTATGACATCCCATGGAACAGAAGGGTTCGCAAATATTCTTCTCCGTTTGTTTGTATCCTGGCAAACATTTGCAGGTGTCTGGGGCTATGCATGTGCCATTCACGCAGGCGTCTGCACATATTGGTTGGCATGTTTTATTTACAGAACTGTTTGTTTGAACCATTTGCCATCCAGTATTGCACACACAAGTCTCAGGCGCTATACAAAAGCCATTAAGACATCCCATGGAACATGAGGGTTTGCAAACATTCTTCTCCGTTTGTTTGTATCCTGGCAAACATTTGCAGGTGTCTGGGGCTATACATGTGCCATTCACACAGGCGTCTGCACATATTGGTTGGCATGTTTTATTTACAGAACTGTTTGTTTGAACCATTTGCCATCCAGAATTACACACACAAGTTTCGGGTGCACTACAAGTTCCATTCGGACATCCACTGGAACAATGAGGTCGGCAAGTGTAGTTCTCCGATTTTTCATACCCTTCCATGCATTCGCAAGTTTCTGGAGCCACACAATTGCCATTTGTACAAGTTTTGCTGCAGATTGGTAAGCAGGTTTGATTTGTAAATTTATATCCGGTTTCGCAATGGCATTTTTCTGGCGCGATGCAGGTGCCTCTACCACAAGACTTGGAGCAAAGTGGCACACAGTTATACAAGTTTGTTAGGTCCGGCATATAACCGGTGTTGCAACCGCATTGGTCTGGACTCCGGCAAAAACCATTCTATGAAGTTTTTGAGCATATCGGATGACATTGAAATCTGAAAAATATCCGTTTTTTCTCATTAGAAATTCTAATAGATAAGTGTACTTATTTCGTTCGTTCGCATTATTGGGTTTCGTCCTGAAACGAGGTCAATGATTCGCTAGTCTACGATGTGGGAATCAGAAGGCTTAATTTATAAAAATCTATATTAGGTACGTTCTGTCGCCTGTTTTCCTTACATATATCTGCAAAACATATTATTGATTCGAACCTATCTTCAAAGTAGCTGTGACAAACTAAGCATGACTATACTTTTTAATACATCAGATAGCGCGGTACCAAAGCAAGACTAGCTTATATATCGGATTTCCCCTTTAGGTACCTACGGAATAACAATTATTTAACAATAACAGGATAGGTATGGATTTCATTTACGTACTCATTTGTATTGGTTCTAGGGACAGTTGCATTGTGGTCTGTACTTCTCTGATAACCTGAACAGCAATCAAGATAGGACATGGCCACTGTTTTCTGAAAAAAAAAATAACCCTTGGTTTATATCGCTTGAACTATCCAAGATGGTAATATTGAGCTAATTTCCATATAACTGCCCTTTCGACATTTGTTGTGGTAGTTGTTTATGACTCACCTGTATAAGCCGAGTCTTTCGAACTCTGTGGGTGATAGGATCTAATCCATAGTAATCATAATAATCCTGATCATTCAACCTATATGTGTACCAGTAGGTTTCAACAGAAGTCCGGGCTTCACTGGAAATTGTAAAAAAAATGTATAAGTTCCTTTAATCGTCTTTCAAACCAATTCAGGAAGAAAAGAGTCGGTAGAGGTCGCCCTAGAAGGTCCTTCAAATAGGTCCTTCATTCAAACATACCTACACGCCGAGGCGTATGCATGAATATGGCAGAAGCAAAAGAAGGTATGCAAGAATCGTAACAAGTGGCGATCTATAGTTTCTGCCTACCCCTGTGAGAGACAGGCGTCAGTGTATGTATTTTTTATAGGATAGGGGGGCAAACGAGCAGACGAATCACCAATGGTAAGCGATTACCGCCGCCCATTGACACCTTCAACACCAGAAGAGTCGCAAGTGCAAGCCCACCTTTTAAAAGGTTTTGGGCCTCCGGTATCCTCCCTCACTCGGCGAAACATAATGTAAGCGTTGTTTCACGCCAGTTTTCTGTGAGGCCGAGTTTTCGTACCGAAGCATAGCTCTCACACTATGAGTATGGATGTATTCTTTGCATTGAGGAAAATGTTAGTGACGTTGCTATGTTTATTATTTATGTGAGCTTTATATTACAATATTATTTATCAGTATAATCTCGAAGAGTTAGGCAGAGTCATACTAATGAACCTACACACACAGTTTCCATGTAAATAGTGAGTGAGCCTATTGCCAATTACCCTACAAGTAGAAAACTCTGAGCTGCTACTAAGAACTTCATAGATACAGCTGATAACAATATACACGATCTGGCCACCAAACCCAGGACCCCAAGCGTAGCAGTCACGCTTATGACCGCTGGGCTTGGACATAATAAGCCGTACCTACGTCATTATTTTCTCCATCGCATCCTAAAGTGCGAAACGTACTTATTTTTTTTCGCCTTTAAATAGAACAGGGAATATTATCTATGTGATTGTAAATTCCCAATCCATTACAGCATCCACGGTAGATTGAGATGTTGGGCGTCGGTTTTTTTCAGGGACATTTAGATAGAACCTAAAAATACCTTGAACTATTGGGTAGTCCTCTACTTAGGCAAGTTCAATTACCTAAAAATGAGTATAGATCCAACCAACCAACCAACTACCTAAAAAAAGTACCTATAGATTAGATTCACTTACCTACCTACAATTCTTTCTAGGACTAAGATAGGAACCTAGATTAATCCATTTCGAATCCGATTAATAATACAATTTGATTAAATCTATTTGAATTACGATTTATTTTGGTATTATGATTGTACGGTCAATTCGGGTCCTTGAAATAAAACTACTTTTTATGAATTTTATCGTGTTGTATTGATATTATTTAATTCCTGACGTTTCTGATTCCTTCCAGCATCCATGGTCACGGGTAGACTGATGATTCGTGAGGCTATTGAAAATAAAAATCAATATAGAAGATGGTTGGTTCTTACCAGTTGCTTGGAACGGGGAACCCCATTATAAAATTTATTCAATGTAATTCCAAGCCCAAAACTGCATGACCTAAGGACACGGTGAGCTCATTCTGCGTGAATCGGATCGCTAACAATTAACCAAAATGTAAAGTAGCTGGTACGCTTGCTGTCCTTTCTAGGGTAGTTCGAGTAGTATATCCTTCCAACCCGCACGCGCTTTGTCGTGCAGTTGTGGAAAATAGCCCGATATACCATACCATACCAAGGTAGCTGTTAGTACATAAAGACGTCCAACGCCTCAGTCTATCCATGACAATGGATGCTGTATAGGATCCGAAACGTCGGAAATTAAATAATATCAATACAGCGCGATGAAATCCGTAAAAAATCTTATTTCAATAATCAAAGTACTTACTTCCTCACTTTTGAGCACATTTTACTTTCTACGTGAAGTCCATTGAACAGTAGTAAAAAAAATATTAGAAATAATACGAACACAGTCCCCTTCGCGCTCATTTCTCGTGATATGTGGCACTTTTAGTCACAAGTTATAATTTAAAACTGGTACATAGTATCGTTCATGATTCATTTTTTTATTCCAATGATAGTTATACAGGATGTTAAAACGTAAACTTTGCTGTTGGCGGAGAAGTCCGGAAGAGATAAGAGGAAGGTTGCGGGGTATCTAGGTATATCATCTAACCAGTGACAAAACCCCGAGGCTCTGTCCATCCATTGACAAGGTCATGGCCACGGGTTACCCAGGTCTTGGTCTGCTAGATAAAGTGCTTTTGTTGTATGTATAAGTCAATATAATAGTAGCCAGTATAACCGGACCTCTCGCTGTTCGAAAAGTCTATGCAATGCGCGGTCAGTGTATACTGGCAATATAATATCATAATGTGATTTATCAAAACCAGTCATTTTAGCCCCGTCTTACGTCCTTCCTCGGACTATTCTCTAGCCACCTTTTATGCTAAGTACTATTTATGCAGTCGGTAGGTCATTAACCCATCTCTCGGCCATCCGTGTGTGTAGGACCTATGTTGAACCCGGACTAACAATCAACTGTATAATGCCTTTGCAATATTCCCGACGCCATCGTGATCACGACCTCGACAGGATTTGGTGATGAAAGGGCAAGGCGTTGCACCGCACCCATGCAAATGAGTGCTGGTGACTATTGGGGCCACTGTCTCCTCGAGCAGGGGATTCCCCAGGTACATTAATTACGGTCAAAATAATTGTGCGCGTGTGAAGTGAGCGGTTTCGAAATTAGAGGCAATATTATCGAATACGAACTTAATTTACCACCCCAATCCTCGTCTTTACACCGACTACCGAGTTATCTTATTGAAATTTTTAACACTAGAAAACCACTTGCGGACAGCTCAAGACGCGTACGCTTATTTCGACCGGTCTTTACGCATACCTATATATATACGTTGTACACCAAAAGCCTATCGGTGTCATATTTATGTATGAAGTCGCACTATTCTTAAACGACGCGTGCGGACACAACATGTGCATAAGTAGGTACGGTCTATGTACCCGGCGTTAGATAAGCGCATAAGCGCAATGTTTGCACTTATTATTATTTTATTATAATAAGTTATGTAGAAGTACCTACTTACTTATCTCCCCTGACTAGCCGAGCAACAAAGTTTCGAAAACACTATGTGTAATTATAGCGCCGCAGCCTGATTAATTTTATGTTTATATAGGTACCTATAAATAGGAAACCTTTTATTCCTTTTAAAATAGGATATAAATACGTAGGTAAAGATACAATTTCGGTGTGCGTGAATTCTTTTTATAAATGGCACGGACATTGGTCAAGCCGTTGTATAAAATTAGTATATTTCAGGTAGGTATACTTATATCAGGAATATTGATTCCTGATATAAGTACCTTATACCTACCTGAAATTAATATACTAATTTTTATTTTTTCTTATGTGTCTTAGCTATAATTGGATCATGCAAAGGAATGCGATGCGAGTGAACCTTTGACTATCTATCTATAGTGAACCCACTGGCGACAGTAGATCACTGGCTATTTAAGTTAGTCTATGAAGTTCTGTCAATGTTGTTTATGTAATATCTGTTTAGTTTGTGAGTCTGTGATGTTGTGATTGGTTGACAAACAGTGACATTGACAATCAAGCAAAGACAACCAGCGGCGTGAGGGTGAGGCTGAGGCGTCTTTGTCGATACGTCAACAATTTGTTGTGTTCGAAAAGAAAAATAGCAAATTAAAATAATTTATGAGAGAGAGTAGTTATCTGTTAACTGCTTTCTCATACAAGGTAGCAGCTTTCTCATTCAAGCTGGGGCTTGTATGAGAAAGCTGTGTATTTGTTAATTAGTGTAACTAAATAACGATTCGTTTCAATAATTTTATAAACGAAAATATATACCTACTGAGGCGTTCGTCCACCAGCACCAAAACAATTTCTTTTTCCCGATTTCTAATGTAATAGTAGTAATTCTGTTATTCTGTGGTCTGTTCCTTGCCATGGAGGAATTCATAGATATGGTACGACAGCTGCCGTTTTTATGGGACACAGAATGCAGGGAATACAGAGATATGCGAAAAAAGGATGCAGCTTGGAAAAGAATTGTTGCAGAATTAAAATGTAGAGATATACCTGACGGTGAGTTTTTACAAAGTAATTAGGTAACATAAAGGTGTAAGAATAAAGTAGGTACAGAGAGTCACCTTAGGGGAGAGTTACCTTAATCCACTCAAACCTGGTCTCGGACTCTTAATCCCCCTAGATTTTGAGAATTCATGACATACATTTACCCCTCTTGGACCCCTTAGAATATGACTGACTTCTGATCTTTCTGTACAATTTTATTATGAACTAATTTTATTAAATTTGGGCAATGTCAATTTAGGTTGGTATACTCAAGGTATACCCACAGGCATACCTTGAAAGTATGAGTGAAATTATTATTGAGTATTGCAAGAATTAGAAACTTTTGTAATGATTGAAAACAAAGTACCTAGAAGAGAGGAACCTTTAGCTATTGGCAGGAAGACAAGTAAACAGTTTGAACTAGAATATGCCCAGCTATACCTAAATAATACTAAAGATTTTTAAATGCAGATATAAATTTTAATAAGAACAATTTTGGTCTTAGGCAGAACTTGTATCAGCTTTTGTGGTATGAAACTTTAAATAGTTTAGTCTGTTAGAATAAAGATATAAGTAGTCACAAAAAGAGATTAAATTAGTAGTGATTGAAATAATTTGATGTAATTTTACCAACTTTATTCACATTGCAAAACATAAGTGTTAAATATATTTATATTATTTCCAGTTAAAACTGCAAAAGCAGAGTGGAAGAAACTGCGGGACAGTCACCGTGACTCTTTGAAACGGGCCAGAGCTGTAGCCAGCGAGCAGGACTCAGTTGTAAACAACAAGTGGAAGTACGCTGAATTAATGGAATTCCTTCTCCCATACATGAAAACAAGAAATAGAAGACGCAACCTAACCACATCTAGTGATGAAAATAAAGAGTCATCTCCTTCTCCCTCTGACTCCTTTTTAGGAGCTCAACCGTCTACCTCAAATGCCGATACATTTAATTTCACATTGGACTCACATACTGACAAAATTGAGGCACCCCTGCAAAATGAACACAAGTTCAGAAAAAGAAAAATTGACAATGAAATAGGTGAAATAATGATTGATATGGAAGATAGGAATAGTCGATACCGGGAGAGTAACAAGCATCCTTTGGATTCATTCTTCGAAAGTATGTGTGAGACTACCAAGCAGTTTCCGACATGGTTACAATATACCGTGAAGAGAAAAATATTTAATGTCATATCTGAAGCTGAGGACACATTTGAAACGTACAAATCTCGAGAATCGATTTTTTAAACGTTCAAAATTATTATTTAAAAATATACCTACATACTTACTTATACTAAATTTAAACAATAATTGTTTATTAATTTTACTAGTCATCTATTTAATATATGTTTAAACAT
This sequence comes from Acronicta leporina, assembly GCA_947256265.1. Classification (NCBI taxonomy): domain Eukaryota; kingdom Metazoa; phylum Arthropoda; class Insecta; order Lepidoptera; family Noctuidae; genus Acronicta; species Acronicta leporina. Next base: position 15,008,698 of record OX366520.1, on the reverse strand, counting down.
ATTACATTTAAATAGAAACTTAATTTTCCTTGTCATTCTTAAAATAATTATTTGTGCTGTTTCATGCAAGTATGCAACCCAAAATTCTTTTTTGATACAAAAGTTAGACCAGAGAATATTCAAAAGAGTTCAGCGCTTAGTCGTAAAAATTTAACAAACAGACACTTACTCAGAACTACCTATTGTTTATAATACTAAAAGATAATGAGGCCGCTAGGCTGTAGAAAAAACCTTGAAAGACATCATAATATCACATCAACATCATAATAATAAGTTATTATTATGATGACTGAGTATATTTTAACAATTTTCATTTTCATTGTATAATATGCTTGAATTGTTCTGAAAAATCTATGACCATCCTATTGGTCTAAGAAAAAAAACTCGGAAAATGCCGACAGCGCCATCTATTAATACAGGTAGACTATTTTCCGTGATGAGACCTCATGATTAGGGTGTCCCTAGTACTTATAGGTAAAATAAAAATTGCCTATGTCTACAACTACGTCCAAACCACGTCTGAACAAAGACAAGCTGTGTAATATTTTACGAGTTTATCTCACTAAGACTTTTTATTACGTGGGAGAGCCAAGCTTCGGCACGCATGGGCCGGCTCGACTGGAATGATACCACGGCTTCACAGAAAACCGGGGTGAAACAACGCTTGCGTTGTGTTTCGCCGAGTGAGTGAGTGAGGTTAACGGAGGCCCAAACCCTTTTGAAAGGCGGGCAACGCACTTGCGACTCCTCTGGTGTTGCGGGTGTCCATGGGTGACGGTTATCGCTTATCATCAGGTGATCCGTCTGCTCAATTGCCCCGTATCCCATAAAAAAAATAAGACGAGTAAAAGAAGAACTACTGGCTCATAGTGAACACGACTTCATCAGCTTTTAATGGCGAAATACAATGCAGGGAAGTCTGAGGTATCAATTTGTTTTAATCTTTTTTATGTCGTTACCAGTCTTTATTTTTAATCATTTTGTTTACTTCTTGAAAGCCAGCATGCGGACACGCTGGTTCTCTGTCATTGTAAGAACATTTTAACTTTCCCTATTTTCATCTTGTCTATGACGAGTGCAAAATCAATTAAATGAGCCTTGTGAATCATATTATAATCTGGATAGCGCGCTTTTGTTTCCCCTAGGACATTCAATAACGTCTGTCACGGCTGACCGAGGATGTCGCTTATCATATGTGCCTATATACATTTTATGAGTAGCATACCGGATGTTTGGACCAGTCATACCTACATAAACTGTACATAACACAGCGAACAGTGCCCATATTACCCACATGCCGCAGACTCTCATTCCAACCCCTCCATTCTTCGGTCCTCGTAAAAATCGATTTCAAATTCCCAGGATCGTGACTATACCTAATGATCAATTGACCTGCAAGGTTATGCCGTGCTTACCGCCGTTAGTTTATGAATGGGTGACCATAATTAGCGCAGAGATACCTCTTCGTGCCTCGGAGTCCCGTCAATCTCTTGATCCCGGATTCATATGAACACAATATGATAATAGTGAGTGGTAGTCGAAGGTCGAAAAGCCTGAAGTAACGTGATGGAAATGCCAATTATTGCCCACAAATTGGGTTGTCGAGGTCTGGTAGTAGTCGCTTCGTGTAAAATATTGATATTCAACTGCATAATTTATGGTTTGAAAGATTCCCAGGTCGAGCAGTGTTATTGGGTTTTTCTGAATTTTGAAATTGTGCTCGGTTAATGGTAATAGGCTCGCCTTACATGGGACTTAAACATACCGGCGAACTGTGGGTATACCTTAGTACATCACTGTGATGGTATGTTATAGTTTGATGCAAGAAACCCGCGTTTCGAAATTCACAATTGGACGTAGTTATACAGAAACGTTCCAACCCACAAGCCACTCGAAATCGAGACAATGCGATCAAACTACCTTTTATGACACTTCGCGTCAGATTAGCAAAAAGGTTTCAAGATATAAGTCTTATATCTTGAAACCCCCCCACTAATCCGACGCGAAGTGTCACAAAAGGTAGTTTAATGACACCATCTCGACTTCGGGTGACTTGTGGGTTGGAACGTTTCTGCATAACTACGTCCAATTATACTCAAGATTTCGTTGAGAAATAAAAATGTTTGTTTTTTCTCATTGGGATTGGTTAGCATGTTTGGTAGGTGTTCGTCACGCTAGCGTTTTCTGGTATTTCCTCAGCATCGACGTTTGATGGTCACCCTACTTTTTCTGCATTTGCGTGATACAATTTCCTTTTGTTGATAATTTTACAGTCAGCTACACAGAATAGGTACTTTTTATGTCAGTTAAAATAAATAACCATCGTTAGTGATTGTTATATATACATTTTAATAAATACTATTGACAAAAAATGTTTATAAAATGTCCTGTAATTTATCTATTTGTTATTGTTTTATCATCGGTAAATATGGATGCTCAAATTTGCGAAAGGCTTGAAGTGTAAGTTTTATGAACTGTTGATTCTAAACTAGATAACATTTTTTGGTACTTGCATGTTCTTCGCGCATGTTCTGGAAAAAAATACGATAAGTAGGTACCTACCTACCTACCTAAAAAACACAAATTACATTTTGTTTTTTTTTAAAAAAAAAGCTTAGGTACTAGCAACGCGGGTCGCACATTACTAGTATTCTTGTTAACCCCTCGTGCTAAGCTAAATGCTTGTGTTACGAGTGGGTGGGTTCACGTCGGTAGTGCAATGGGTGGGTTTCGAACCGACGCCCTAGCCACAGATAATAGAATACTCCTAGCCATTAGACTACCGCCCCTTAATATTCAATAGAGGTTATAGATATTTTTCAAAATTCGAAGATTTCAAATTTTCGATAATCTAAGTAACCAATAAGGATTGTCTAGGTACTTACCTACTAAGTTACCTACTAAGTTACCTACTTATTTATGCTAAAAAAAACGTTGAAGACGCGTAACGAGTGACCGATGCGTTCGTAACATTCATTTAAACATTAATTACTGACCTACCTATTAATTTTTAATTTTTTTTTTATTTGGTATTTTTTTAAATAAGTATTATTTTTTCTTTTTTTTGCAGGGTAACTAGTAAAGCGGAGCAATTGAATAGATTCCCTGTGACTTACTATGACCAATGCCGTGAGACTATATTGTGCGTTAAAACAAAACTGGTCACTATACATAAGCCGAACCCTGCAATTGTTAGCATTTTTTTATAGTTCGTTCAAATGATTTTATTTCAAAGTAGCTTCTGCCCGCGACTTCGTCCGCGTAGCGTGATGATATATAGCCTATAGCCTTCCTCAATAAATGGGCTATCTAACACTGAAAGAATTTAACAAATCGGACCAGTAGTTCCTGAGATTAGCGCGAGAGAGAACCTGAGATCAAGCAAACAAACAAACAAACAAACTCTTCAGCTTTATATATTAGTAAAGAGTAAAGATAAGCTCTTGCAAATTAACATAACATACCATCACGCCTGTTTTCCTAGAAGGGTTTGGCAGAGGCGTACTGATGTACCTATACCCACACTTCGCCGGTATGTTTTTTAGTCCCATGTAATAGGGGGCGAGCCTATTGCCATTAACCGGGCATAAATTCCCAACTCCGAGCTGTTACTGGGAATTTCATAGAAAAACCCAATACCTAACACTGCTCGACCTGGGAATCGAACTCAGGACCTCAAGCGTAGCAGTCGCGATCAGGACCACTAGGCTAATGAGGCAGTTTCTTGCAAGTTATATACTTAACGAGGTGAAGAACGTATTTCACTGGTACAGTAGATATTGTAACTCAACATACCTTCACGCCTGTAGGTATTCCCTGAAGGGTTAGGCAGAGGCGTAATAATATGTAATGTAATAGGGGGCGAGCCTATTTCCATTAACCGGATACAAATTGCGACCTCTGAGCTGCTACTGAGAATTTCATAGAAAATCCCAATAACACTACTGGACCTGGTAATCGAACCCAGTAACACTAGCCTAGCAGTCGTACTCAGATACATTAGCTGGGCGGCGATAACTTAGCATCAGGTAGCTCTGCCAATATTATCAATAAAAAAAAACACTTAAAAAACATGATATCCCCATATCCGTATCCCTGATTGTATTTTCGGCTTCGATTGACAAGAAGAAGAAAAGGTTCTCAGCATACTAGACGGTTGGCAGTCCACAACTGTGCGTTTCTCGAGAAACGTCTACCGTGGGAGAGCCATGCTTCGGCACGAATGGGCTGGCTCGACCGGTGTGATACCACGGCCTCACGAAAACCGGTGTAAAACAACACTTACGTTGAGTTTCTCCGAGTGAGGATATCGGAAGCCCAAGACTCTTCTGGTGTTGCATGGGTGTTCATGGGCGGTGGTAATCGCTTACTATCAGGCAATCCGTCTGCTCTTTTGTACCTTTATCTCATAAAAAATAGGTAGGTATCTATAAGACTTAGAGAAGACTGTCTAAGTATCTACTTAGATATTCAAGGAATGTTTTCGATTTTTCAGAAAAGCCAATTGAAGAGCATAAAGTACTGCTGCAATGGTTACATAGAAGATAACGACTTATCCAATGACAGGTCTGTATTTTATAGGGATACTAGCGACCCGCCCGCGGTTTTACCCGCGCTGCCCCGTCCCTAAGAGTCGTAACCTTCCTCTTGAATCAATCTATCTATTTAAAAAAACCGCATCAAAATCCGTTGCGTAGTTTTAAAGATCTAAGCATACATAGGGACAGACAGCGGGAAGCGACTTTTTTTTATAATATGTAGTGATACAGTAAGTACAGCTCCATGAGCTGATTTTGACAACCCTAGGGTGATTTGACAGGGTAAGGAATCCGTTATTACTCGCCCATATCCCTGAAGGCCGGTCGCGTTTCACAGGTAAACCCCATAAATAAAAAAAGTATCAATAGTGGGGCTTTTTACTTGGCTACGCGCCAAGTAAATTGTTTCGCTATCAGCCTTTGGAGAGGTTCTAACATAGGACTACTATGCCCCCAGGTGGTGCATATGTATAGCATATTCGAGTTCTGAAAGTTTCATTTGATGAAAATAAACTGTAATATTTTCTTTACAAAAACGCTGCTTTATTTTTGGTCCAGTTTATCCGTTGAGAAACACAACTGCTTACTAAGTTAGCATTTTTCATTACTTTTCAAGAGACTAGTTTATTAGGTTATCCTTGTTAAGTTCCATTTTGTTGGGCTGTTCTAAGATTTTCTTAGTAACTTACACCATTTGCTATCGTAAGAATAAATAATATATCATAAATTTAATAAACAGTAGTTGGTAATTGTTGTCAGACGGACAATAAAGTGGTCTTCTAACTAAGGGTTCCTTTTTTACGAATCCATAAAAGCCTTGATACTTTCAATAATGTTATCATATTTTCAGCCACATTGAATGCAAAGCTATATGCATGCCGGCTTGCAAGAATGGGTACTGCAGCGCTCCAGGAGTGTGTGCCTGTAATTTAGGATATAACCGAGACCCGAAAGATGGTCACAACTGTCTACCTGTCTGTGATAATGGCTGCGCCCACGGCGCTTGTGTCGCTCCAAACACATGCCAATGTGACTTTGGCTACATACTTGTGAACAACACCTGCCAGCCTGTTTGTACTGAACCCTGCCACAACGGAACCTGTGTAGCTCCGGAAACCTGTGAATGCAGCCCTGGCTACAGAAAGTCTGAGAACAATATATGCCAACCCTATTGCTCGAACGGCTGCGACAATGGCTTCTGTACGGCTCCTGAAACTTGCCAATGCAACCCTGGATGGCAGCTTATAGAAAGCGGAGTACTCCCGATCAAAGTTTGCACGCCTTTGTGCTCCAAGCCTTGTTTGAATGGAGCTTGTATTGCACCAGACACCTGCAAATGTTGGCCTTCATTTCAACAATCAGAAAGTGGTATTTGCGAACGCGTATGCCCATCGGGATGGAAGTCAGAAAACCTGGAATGCGTCGCTGAATGCAGACATCAATGTGGTAACGGAACGTGTGTGAGTCCGAACGTATGTGTTTGCTTTCCTAGGTACCACATCGATACTGAGAAAGTTAGAATGGGTATATTCGATGGGCCATTATGCGTTCCAACCTGTAATGATTGCACTGAAAAGAATGGAATTTGCGTTGCACCTGGTGTATGTATCAGTAGAGATTCAACAGGACCGCTGTGTGAAGATTCCCAAAATTGTGCAACGACGGAAAGTTATGACTCATATTATTATGATGATGACGTCACGGCTACAATGTCGATATCGCTAGAAACTGTTGATTCTACTCCATATAAAATGAATACGCGTAATGGACCTAATGCTGACGCAATTACTAATGGATGGTAAGTGGGTACTTATCTTATTTTTAGAGAACCTTTCTTTCCCTCATAGATAATAATATATTCTCCTGAATTGTGGTATGTTTAGGACAACAAATTCTACATGTAGGTACTAAAACCTGGACAACTATTTGTAGCCCATAAAAATTTGGCCCGGATCTAGCTAGTGGGGCTAACCATGGCATCTGCCCTTGGCGGCAGATTCAGGGGGCGTCAAAATGGAGTTTTTAATTTTACAATTATCTTAAGCGCGAGAGAGAAAGTGTGCCATTAACAAGTTTAACACATCTTTAACCGGTTCAACACCCCCAATTCTCTTTGGACTATTTACCGCACTCCTGTAGCCCGTAGGACAGGGGGCGTTATTGAAGTTAGGTTTAATTAGCACTACGTATTGAAATCACTGCTTATAACCATTTTCGGTGAATCTTATTTTGATTCATCGAAAGTTTTAGCCCCCCTGTGCTCAGCAGTGGGACCGTAAATGATATTAATTAATGTAAGATTGTTTAAATTCTAGGTTTCAACAAAATTGGACATTAATTTTAATACCTTTATTGGCTGTAGTGGCACTTGGTACTATAATGTTCCTCGTCTTACGATGGGCACCTATAATTGTTTACTTCAAGGGCTCCAGTTATGTTATTGAAGGTATGCTTATTTTATTTATAACATTTATTTCCCGAAGGGTTAGGCAGGGTTAATGCAAACTCACAGCCACCCATGCAAACAATAACAAAAATGTAAGGTATCTGTCGGTAATTTTAATATTTAGACGTCCAACACCTCAGTCTACAGGTGACCATAGATGCTGTAAAAGGATCCAAAATTATAGAATTTCACCGGTGGCGGTGGCTTAGTCATACCTGGTCCAGGGCTCCTAGGCACTTGGCATTTGGGGCCCCTTCAAGCTTCGTGGCAAGCCAGGCTTTTAAGCTTATTTGTAGGTCCCGCCCGCCCCTGGGACTGGGCCCCTAGGCCGGAGTCTTGTAGGCCTAGGCAGAAATCCGGCACTGGACTTAGTGGTCATAGCATCTGGTGTATGTAACCAGAAGAAGCAGATTCGAATCCTGCCCGTAGTCTAATTTTTCCTTCACTAAAATAACTTTATAATCTTAGCTTATACTAGTAGGTACTCCTTAGCTTATAGAAGATACTAAAAAAATACAAAAAGATAGGATTCGAAATGTTGGGAATTAAATAATATCAATACAAAGCGATACAATCCGTAAAGTGAAGTTTTATTTCAATGTCTAATATTCGCGTAGGTAAGGGCTAACGCGCACTTGTGATTTTTATTCTACAGATAGATTAGTTGCTGTAGTAGTCGTGTATAATTTCATGTCGAATTCTAATCGTCTAATGCGCGCACTGCCATATAACTCCATAGTGAATCCCAGAACGATCAAACTATCGCCCGACTAAAAATCACAAGTGCGCGAGCGCTCTTAGTGTTTAAATCAGTATAAAGTTATTTATGTTATTTCCAGACGATGCCGGTTATAATAATGGGGAGTATGCCTTCGAAGATATTCAGATATCTCCTACAAAGAATGACATGGATGTACAGAAATGAAAATACATTATTTTTGAAGATATTTCAATATCTTGTTAGTTTTTTTTTGCTACCTACCTCTAGAATAAAGCAGAAATCTCCGTAAAAGTTTTCTCGGAAACTTCTAGACTGTTATTGATGTTTTATCATTATGGACATCTATTAATTTGAGAGTTATTATTTCGTAAATCATAGCTACATAGGAAGAATTGGTCCTAGGTTCGATTCCCAGGTCGAGCCGTGTTGGGTTGGGTTGTACTACGAAATAGCGGATCGGAGTTTGGATTTGTGCCCGGTTAGTGGCAATAGGCTCGCCCACATGGGATCTACCCACAAACCAGCGTAACTTTTTAACATACCATCACGCCTGTATTCCCCGAAGGGTTAGGCAGAGGCGTAGGTACTAATGTACAACCACAGTTCGCCGGTATGTTTAGGTCCCATGTAATAGGGGGCGAGCCTATTGCCATTAACCGGGGACAAATTCCTAACTCCGAGCTGCTACTGGGAATTTCATAGAAAAACCCAATAACACTTTGCTCGACCTGGGAATCGAATCCAGGACCTCTAGCGCAGCAGCCGCGCTCAGGACCACTTGGCTAATGAGCAGACCAGCGTAACTTGTGAAATATTTTGAGAAAAATACGCATGAGGGTAGTTATAATATTTTAAATCGTTTTTAAAATAAAATACATACACACAGGTACTTAACTGCTGATAGAAACATAATTACTTATATAAATTAATGTAAAAGTATGCGCAGAGGCATTAAGTATTTTCTAAAATTAGCAATATCGACACATAGGTAGGTACGGTATTGAAGTCAGCCTGAGCTTCGCAAGATTACGGAGCAAAGCATCACAATAATTTACTGCAATCATTTAGTTTGTACGGCGGCGCGTGCGTTGCGTGACGTATGATCCCGTTCGTCCGTCACCTTTGTTTTGATATGTCCGCGCTCTTCCACAAAGGTAAAATACCTCAAATTATTTGGTGTGCGTTGGCTAACATTTGCCTCATCACATTTTCATCCGAAAGAGTATCTTGGCATTAATACTTACATGAAATATTATCAACAATGGAAGTTCCTCAAGAAATTACAATTCAGCCCACGAAAAGTCCAGCTGACGCTATGTCAAAGTTGACAGATGGGTCGGACACAATTATTGTTGATCAATTGAAGTCTGCGCCTGCGCCGAGTATTGTGGAAGACGGATTCTGGACTAACTGCATAGGACATTGTATTTACTGTTGTGACTGTTCTTTGATCTGTCATTCGTTTTTGACTTGTTTTACTTTGTGTATCGTGAATATGTGTAACTAGTTTTGGCTCACGTGACTTTCTAATATCTCCAACTAGCGACCCGCCCGCGGTTTCACCCGCGCTGCCCCGTTCCTAAGAGTCGTAGCGTTGTGTTATATAGCTTAAAACCTTCCTCATGAATCATTCTATCTATTAAAAACCGCATCAAAATCCGTTGCGTAGTTTAAAAGATCTAAGCATACATAGGGACAGACAGCGGGAAACGACTTTGTTTTATAATAAGTAGTGATGATGTACAGACACAGCTTTATTACTATTTTATAATATGTAGTAGAAATATGTAAGTACCTAAGTAAATACTGAAATATTCTCAACCATGAACTGACACGTTATATAGCTTAAGTAGGTACTTACCCATGTGTTGTGTTTATAAGTCCAGGTACGTAAGCATTTTCTCGAAAACTACTAGACTGATCTGATTGTAATACTTATGTTTCTTTTTCCGAGCCAATTCCTACTGCCTGGGCTAAAGCCTCAAGTTGTGAGCTGGATTATTTTTGTTATTAGAAATTAATTTATAGCTATTTACAAGATGTGTAGGTACTTAATAAAAATAAGAAGAAATATTGGAAAAAAAAACATACCTATGTAAGCGTCTGATAGGTAACTGTCTGATAGGTTATACTGTCTAGGAATAAGTTGGGTCTTTCAATGTGGAACATATTTTAATTTTTAAACCAATTTTTTGAAACATTGTGCTTAAGCAGCAACCTACTTAAAATTAAAAATGTACCAATATTTTTTGTCTTGTCATTAATTATTATTTACCTACTGTAATATAACATCCAATAAAGAATATTACCATAGAGCGCATAAAGGTCACGTCGGACGATGCTAGTTCTGACGAGGCCTCAGGAGGGGCACCGGTGCGTTCATTAGAGATCCCGGAGCCCCCTCCACAATGTGCTACGGATGGCCGTGTGTTTTTAGTCGGTAGGAGTCCGACATAACCCTCCGCCTTTCCTTCCGATAGACGTTGGGCATCCATGAGGATTTTCATAGGCAAAAAAATTAAAAAAGGTCTGACGAGGCCTGTCGTTTGGATCAAGCCCCAAGGCCCGTGTAAGTCCGGTGTTTCTTCGTTTTCAAATACAATTATAGTGCGCCCGTCACGTTGGATCGGCCAGGCGACGACAGGACACCGCAGGCCTCATCAGACGCGACGGTTCCCACGGCCTGTCAACCTGGCTATGCGAGGCCTGGCCTGTTTTAAAACAGGCCGTGGGACCCCAACATAACAATAAAAAAGATAAGTTCTTTCTTTCTTTACCAAGGTAAGTACTCCATTTATTAAAACGTTAGACAAATATCTTCACGTCATAGTTTTTTAGTTATTGAGTATTTTTATGTAATTCTCAGTAACAGCTCAGAGTTTGGGATTTGTGTCCGGTTACTGGCAATAGGCTCGCCTCTAAACAGATCGGAGAAATGTGGCTGTACATTAGTATCTAGGTACGTCTTTACGCCCAATTTACCATGTTTGGCTGAACGAATTTTGATGAATTTCGGTGTGGTGTATGGATGCACCTAGGAGAACGAGCTAGGTACCTTATGTCTCAAAGCGTCATTTAGTTTACGACTGAAATCGCGGGATACATCTAGTATCAATTTAATCTATCTATAATCTATAATAATAATAATAATAACTAATATATAAAGCTGAAGAGTTTGTTTGTTTGTTTGTTTGTTTGTTTGTTTGCTTGAACGCGCTAATCTCAGGAACTACTGGTCCGATTTGAAAAATTCTTTCATTGTTAGTTAGCCCATTTATTGAGGAAGGCTATAGGCTATATATCATCACGCTAAGACCAATAGGAGCGGAGCACCAATGAAAAATGTTTCAAAATCGGGGTTTTTTTTCCTTTTGAGAGCTTCCGATGCGTGCGCTGCGTAAACGGTTAAAGTTTCGCAAAAATCATATATGACAGAATTGTTCCTCTTTAAAAGTTCTAAAAAAAAGTCCGCGACAGCATATGTCTATCTTTTAAGGTTGGCTCGCTATAACCTTTTTTATTCTAACTTTGTTCTAAAATTCCAAATGCATTATTTGCGAAGGTGTTTTTATAAACATGATATTAATCCTTATCCAAATAAATACGTTATTCATCAGAAGTATTTAATTTAAAACAAAAGTGCCCTTTACATCATTGGATTTCAATGAATATCTTAGGAGATATCGCAGTTTTAAAATAACATCGCAGCAAAATAATGATCAAGTACCGCGCGCGCATTTATGATGTGCAAGGCAGTCATGAGGGGGAAGGGCGGTGAGCCCAGTTAGCTCAGCGAGTTAATTTTCTTTAGAGTATTGTTTCTGATTTTTTAGTACCTATTTTAAGCTAATTCTTTTACCGTGGGTAGGCGATATCTTATCGTATAATCTATACTTAATATATAAAGCTGAAGAGTTGGTTTGTTTGTTTGTTTACTTGAACGCGTTAATCTCAGGACCTACTGGTCGGATTTGAAAAATTCTTTCAGTGTTAGATAGCCCATTTAGTGAGGAAGGCTATAGGCTATATATCATTACGCTACGCGGACGAAGTCGCGGGCAGAAGCTAGTACTAATATATAAAGCTGAAGAGTTTGTTTGTTTGTTTGCTTGAACGCGCTAATCTCAGGAACTACTGGTCCGATTTGAAAAATTCTTTCAGTGTTAGATAGCCCATTTATTGAGGAAGGCTATAGGCTATAAATATATCATCACGCTACGCGGACGAAGTCGCGGGCAGAAGCTAGTACTTAATATATAAAGCTGAAGAGTTTGTTTGTTTGTTTGCTTGAACGCGCTAATCTCAGGAACTACTGGTCCGATTTGAAAAATTCTTTAAGTTTTAGATAGCCCATTTATTGAGGAAAGCTATAGGCTATATATCATCACGCTACGCGGACGAAGTCGCGGGCAGAAGCTATGTATTTATAATTTAGTAGTTGGAAAGTGTGTTTATCCCACAGGTTTTTCCCAACTCTGGTCGTACATTGTACTTCTGCGGGCACGTAAATAAATTAATCAGTAGGTACCTTTGTCTGGAAATATATAATAAATTCTACATAATTATATTATAATCTACATAAATAACATAACATACCATCACGCCTGTATTCCCCGAAGGGTTAGGCAGAGGTATACGAAGGTATACACACACAGTTCGCCTGTGCCATTAACCGAGCACAAATTCCTAACTCCGAACTGCTACTGGGAATTTCATAGAAAAACCCAATAACACTTTGCTCGACCTGGGAATCGAACCCAGGACCTCTAGCGTAGCAGTCGCGCTCAGGACTACTTAATTGGCTATTGAGGCAGTTTACATAAATAAATATTGTAATTTATCACCATGCAACGACATTGTGTGCTATTTATATCTAACTAGCGGACCGGCCAGGCTTCGCACGGCTGAAGAAATCCCTAACTTTTTCAAAATATTCTATAGCCTACTTCAAATGGTGAAAGAATTTTTGAAATCAGCCCGGTAGTTTTTGAATTTATTCGTTACATACATACAAATCTTTCCTATTTATAATATTAGTATAGATTTAATTATTATAATATTCTAATCTAATCTATGTAAACTACGACATAGTTAATCTATTAAGAATATTATAGATTTCTAAAATTTGCTAGCGCATGTGAGATGTGACGGCAAAATATGGCGAACTTATAAACTTTGATATCTATATATATAAAAGAAAGTCGTGTTAGTTACACTATTTATAACTTAAGAACGGCTGAACCGATTTGGATGAAAATTGGCGGAGAGGTAGCTTAGAACCAGGAGACGGACATAGGATACTTTTTATCCCGTTCCCGTGGGATGTGATGATAGACCGAATTCCACGGGGGCGAAGCCGCGGGCAGAAGCTAGTAATCCATATTTGATATATTCCATGTTTGCAAATAAATAAATGATTTGATTTAATTTGCAATAAAATGTTGCCATGTCGAAATTTGGCTTCACATCTTCAATTTCAGGCAGGTGGGACTCGTGGTGGCTTAGTGGTCATAGCATCTGGTGTAGATACCTAACCAGAAGACGCAGGTTCGAATCCTGCCTGCGAGTCGAGCTTTTCCTTCACTAAAATCCATATCTATACTTAATATATAAAGCTGAAGAGTTTGTTTGTTTGTTTGTTTGTTTCTTTGTTTGTTTGTTTGTTTGCTTGAACGCGCTAATCTCAGGAACTACTGGTTCGATTTAAAAAATTCTTTCAGTGTTAGATAGCTCATTTATCGAGGAAGGCTATAGGCTATCATCCCGCTAAGACTAAGTAACTATTTCACGCGGACGAAGTCGCGGGCGGAAGCTAGTACTAATATATAAAGCTGAAGAGTTTGCTTGTTTATTTGTTTGTTTGCTTGAACGCGCTAATCTCAGGAACTACTGGTCCGATTTGAAAAAATCTTTCGGTGTTAGATAGCCCATTTATTGAGGAAGGCTATAGGCTATATATCATAACGCTACGCGAACGAAGTCGCGGGCAGAAACTAGTAACTTTATAATCTTAGCATGAAAAATGTAAAAAAAATCACAAAAAGGTTATTCATAACATATTGATTGATTTTGGAACTTCTATGTACCTATTAAATATTTGTATCATTGAAATAAATTGAAAATTGAAATTGATTAGCTAAGTAAAATGTGTTAATTGATGAAAAATATTGCCGATTCATGTGCACATACCTACCTACCTACCTACCTATGTATATACCAAGAATATCTACCAGGTAAAATTAACCCTTTGTTAAAAAGTAGACATAACGGTCACGTAAACAATAGGACAACCCTGGAGCTTGAGCAAGTACTGGTTGGTAGATATTTTTTTTAATTTTATTCAAAGTCAAAGTCAAAATGTTTTATTTCAATTACTTAGACCATTTTAAAAAATACTTTTGAAAAGTCAAAACTACTTGCACGATTCCAAAAACTGGGTCTTATGAAGAAGAACCGGCAAGAAACTCCATAGATACTCTTTTTAAAATAAAATAATCACAATTACAATATGAGAATTATGCAGTTTGATATGTAGGTATGTATTTTTCATTAGGTACTTATATAACAAAAAAAATTGATTGCTACAGCAGTTACGAGCTGAGCAGCCCCGACAGACAGCACCTGTTCACGAGCATGACGTGTGTATCAGCGTGGTTCGACTCAACCATATTGCAGGGAATAAAACAACATCAATTCCTGATTACCTTAGGCTTACACCACAAGTTCACCTGATATTAGATGCTTTTATAATGTCATTAGACTCTAGACTCATTGTGCTTGCACTGGAGTTATTGAAAAGGTCACAGTGTGCCTACTTTGATAGTGGTGGAGTGACGGGATATATTGTTATTCAAAGTTGTGATGTGTTGTGAAGTTTTTATGGTAGATATTATTACATCTATCGCTATAATTTCTTCACTAACCACTTTTCTACTCATCTGTACGAATAAGTAATTGGAGTCCTTAAATTTTAAAAGAGCATTGGATTGTTTCGCCCTGTGGTCCAAATCACATGGGAGAGCCATGCTTCGGCACGAATGGGCTGACTCGACAGCAGTGAACCACGGTCTCACAGAAAACCGGCGTGAAACAACGCTTACGTTGTGTTTCGCAGAGTGAGTGAGGTTACCGGAGGCCCAAACTCTTTTAAAATGGCGGGCAACGCACTTGTGACTCATCTGGTGTTGCGGGCGTCTATGGGCGGCGGTAATCGCTTACCATCAGGTGATCCGTCTGCTCGTTTGCCCCCCTAACATAACACAACATACCACGCCATATCACGCCTGTATTCCCCGAAGGGATAGGCATTGCCCCCCTATCCCATAAAAAAAAAATCGACCCATTCCCAAAATACCCTGGGCCATTCGCATTGCTCCAACTACTACGGTGCGAATGGTCCCATTCAGAAACAGTACTTGGGTGATTCGCACCACGGTTCTAATCGCTTGTAGTCCGAAATGACTAAAGACTCACAATGATAAACATAAACTATGTCTTATTCTCATTCAGTACATCACAGATTACCTACTACTTAAATGTGGATTACATCCACGCGAACAAAGTACCGAGCAGAAACTACTCACGGCATAAAGTCGAAAATATATCGGTAGGTGGACAGTATAAAGGCGGGTACTTACTAACCGGTGTTACGGCGCGTAATGTATCATGTTACAAAGCGAGCATTCATGCAATCGTTGTTATTGTGTTCGTTCTGGTTTCCAGGTTCTGACAGCACGAATGCTCACTTTGTAACACGTTACTTATCTTTTGGATTCACTCGGTCTAGTACCTACCTATTGGGGTCTGATTGACTGACTACTCATAGGTCGAAGTCGGGAACGCATCAGCAATTCTTTTGCTACCTTGTGATTCTGAGATTACTGTGAATATTAGACATACTAAAATAAAACCTCTTTACAGATTTTATCGCATTATACCTACCTGTTTTCGGACCATGGACTCAAAATCCTTATCTAAACTGGTTCTATTTTACTAACTCTCTTGGTGTTGCAGGCGTTCATGGTCGCTGACGATTATCTACTTAAAGGTGCTCCCTCACCGGCTGCTCCCGGGGAGGGAGCAGTCGATTTTGAGCATTACGTTAAAGGCGGGCAACGCACTTGAGACTCCTCTGGTGTTGTGGGTGTCCATGGGTGGCGGTTATCGCTTACCATCAGGCGACCCGTCTGCTCGTTTGCTCCCCTATCCCTTAAAAAAAGTTACAATACTACCTACTTCTTGATTGACAAGCATTCGCCTGTAATGTAACAATTTAGATCAAGATCAAGTTATGCACTTTTATGCTCGGTTCTCTTCCCTCATCAATGTAATGCTGATGTAATCTGTAACGTTGCATTTCAGGTGACTGCTCCCGGTGAGGCAGCACCTTTAGGCGGCTTGTCTGCTCGTTTGCGGACCAAATAAAAAAGAATCAAGTTTCAACCAATAAGTAATTTATAATAATCATTGTAATTATTCGATGTAATCGTCGGGTATTTCAAAAACGAGAAGTTCGGCGACATTGACGGGTGCTATTTCGTCTGTGGAGCGCCTTATGCGGCGCACACATGAAGACCTGCCTTTCACGCTGAAGTCCTTGTAGTAACCAGGGTTGCACACACACACGTACGGAGACACGCACACACCGTTAGAGCAACCAGTGCAGTACGGTGCACACCTGGATGAAGAAAAAATACAGTTTTATACGAGTACTGCCTGCCTTATTTTAATCTAGTAGTCTTAAGCACAACTGCTACCCTAGAGATTCTGGGATCGATACCCAGGTTAGATTTTTCTAAACATTCTGGGATCTAAAGATGTTGGCGAACTGTGGGTGTACATTAGTACCTACAACCTCTGCCTAACCTATTGGGGAATACAGACAAGATGTTATGGGTCTTCTTCATAAAACCATTAGAAAACCCATTTATTTATTGATTGTAGATTAGCATCTCTATTTAGCAATTGTTTAAATCTGGTAGGCTGTAAGGCCCACTTGCACCAACTTCTTAAATATGTTTAAATTGTATTTTAACACAATTTTTTATAGAAATTTTGTGTTTAAATACAATTTAAACACATTTAAGAAGTTGGTGCAAGTGGACCTAAGAATGGGTGTTGAAAGGATGATCGTGTTCATAAATCAAAATAACCCACATTACCTGGACGTATCGGAGTCAATCGGCACGTATCCAGCTTTGCAAGCGCACGTGTCCCTTCCAAGGCAAGATCCGTTGATGCAAGGCATTGAGCATATGCTCTCTACGGCAGAAGTTTGGCTGTCCGGATAAATGTGCTGATACTCCGACCCCTGGCCATGCGAAGGGTTATTATAACCAGGGTAGCGAGGCCCGTTCTGGTCATACCCATAGTTGTGTTGACTCCCCGGGTAGTATTGACTGTTGGGATAATAAGGCTCGGCGTCGCTTGGCCGCTGGTTAGGGTAGTTAGGACGTTGTTGCTCAGGATATTGTTGACTGCCAGGGTAATATTGACTGGGATAGTAATTTCCAGCATTTGGCGAAGACTGATTTGATTTAGGCGTTTGACTATCCGGTACAGGATGCTGATCAGGGTTCACATGTTGACTATCTGGGTACAGATACTGCTGGTTAGTAGGAATGTGGGTGTAAATAGGCTGACCGTCTGGATAGTTCGAAGGCTTTTGACCGGGATAGTTACTGGGTTGATTAGTCGATTGATTGTTAGGCTGGGTGCCAGGTCGGCTATATTGTGGACTGCCAGGGTAAGATTGCTGGTTTCCAGGATAACCAGACTGCGGATAACCAGGGTAGGCTTGTTGATTTCCTGGATAGCCAGGTTGTGGTTGACCGGGGTAGCTAGAATGTTGATTAGGGTAGTTAGATTCCGGCCTATTAGGATTGTAATATTCCGGTCTACCAGGGTAGTAAGACTGTTGACTGCCAGGATAAATGGGTTGTTGATTGCCAGGGTAGTTAGGTTGTTGTTGGCCAGGGTAGTTTGATTGTTGTTGACCAGGGTAGTTTGATTGTTGATTGCCAGGATAGCTAGGTTGTGGTTGGCCGGGGTAGGATGGGTATTGTGGCTGTTGACCGTATGGAATCCTCTGGGTTGTATTTAGAGTGGATTGGTGACTATAGGGGGATGGCGTTGTAGTAGATGAAGGGTGAGAGGGGTTCTCGCAAACATTCGGAGCGATGCAACGATTTGGTGGTGAGCAGGGCCTGAAAAAAGAAGAATCGTTTTTACCATTTTTGTTTTAATGCAAAAATTGCTGTTAAATGTCTCTCAACCTGTCAAAGTATCAATCTCCACCTTGCAGAAAATCAAACAACATAGCTGCGTGCTATGTTCTGTTATGTATTATTCTATGAGCAAGGTCGCCAGAGCTCCGAGGGGGGACCGCTGGTGTTCAAGCATCACACTTATAGTCTCATATCCTGCCAGCCTAACTATTCCTTCTTTAATCTTTACCTCACCCTCTCAAAAAGGGTGTCAAAAGATTTTACCTCTGGTGTTGAAAGCGTCTATATGCGACGGTATCCGCTTACAATCGTCGTGGATATCAAACAGACGAAGTCTTTTTGATAGCCACAGCTGTTTAAAAGATAAATGTTAATTCTGTTCATTGTCTTCTCAGTCGATTTTAACTGCTTGTGTTTTGCTTGAGCTTGAGCTACACTGGTGTATGGAACTTATTTTCACGTAGGAGTTCCATGCTTTGGCACGAATCGGTCAGCTTGACCGCAGTGATACCACGGCCTCACAGGAAACCGGCGTGAAATAATGCTTGCGTTGTGTTTCGCTGAGTGAGGTTACCGAAGGCCCAAACCCTTTTACAAGGCGGGCAACGCACTTGTGACTCCTCTGGTGTTGTGGGTGTCCATGGGCGGCGATTATCGCTTATAATCAGGTGATCCGTCTGCTCGTTTGCTCCCCTATCCCATAAAAAAGTCATGGTTTATTGAGGATGATGAAATGAACTCACGTGGAACATTGGGGCTCGCAATCACCATACTGGTTAATCGCGTAGCCTGGTGAGCATCGGCAGTCGTTAGGCGCAACACACTGTCCATCCTTGCAGCGGTCACAGGCTGGTACACACGAGCCTTCAGTATTAGCCTTGTATCCCCTAATGCATTCACAAGTGTTCGGGGCTGTGCAGTTACCTGGAAATTGAAAATTGGAGTAGGAACATTTTTATCTGCATAAAATATAGGTCAAGACACAATAGTGTTATCAATTTAATGGCAGGCCCGGCTCACATTGTCCTGCCGTTTAATTAAAAAATCTGCTGTAAATGGATAATCTACACAATGCTCTACTGGCATTACCGAAATCAGCGTACAACGCCATCTTAATTTTTGTCCGAGTTTTCTTTCTATGAAATCAATCAATCGGTTCCCGATACAATGGGGAAAATATTTATTTTTCATAATATTCTTTTTGTGACTTTTTTCAATGTTGTAGTAGTTATTCTGCTATTCGTGGTGGAGAAAAATCCAACAAATCAAAGATCATTAAAATCGTACCAGCCGTTCTTGAATTAGAAGCGGCGGTCGCCTAATGGCTAGGGCGTCGGACTTGCGATCATGTGTTTGCCGGTTCGAACCCAACCCATTGCACTACCGACGTGAACCCACTCGTAACACAAGCATTTAGCTTAGCACGAGGGGTTAACAAGAATACTAGTAATGTGTGACCCACAATGCTAGTAAGCTTTTTTTTAAAAAAAAAAATGTTTTAACTAATTTATACGCTTACCTCTTCCTCCACCGCATTGGTCCCGACAATACGGAACACAGAACTTGCTTTCAGAGTCCAGTCTGTACCCATCTTTGCATATACATTCACCACCAGAACACTGCCCATTCTGGCAACCGATGGGGCAAGTAGGGATGCAGAAACCGGCCAAGTTCTTCACGTGGTCGGGGAAGCAGGTGCAGGTTTCTGGGGCACTGCACAGTCCGTTGACACACTCGTTGGTACATACTGGGTCGCAGATCTTGTAGCTGTGTATGTTCCTGGTGTAACCCTTACAACATGTTCTGATTCGGCTCAGGTCTGGACGGGACTGGAATAAGAATAAATGTTGAAGTTTGTTGAAATTTGAAAATTGAACGTGTTCTCGACCACACGACTCGGAAACGGAGCGTAGGACGGCCTTCGGCAAGATGGAGTGATGATTTGCGGAAGGTTACTGGAAGAAGCTGGATGCGATAAGCCGAGGGCAGGGTGAAATGGTGCACATCGGGGGAGACCTACATCCAGCAGTGGACTATTAAAGGCTGATGATAATAATGAACTTTGATAGGACTTGACGTTATTTTTAGTTGGTAAACTGCGATCGAAATTATCTTACTAATGTCTCCTCATCTGACTTTGTCCACGTTGCGTGATGATCTCATAATTGTTGTGATCTCTTTAAATAAATAACTATACTAGGCATAGATAATTAGAAAATAATTGTGTCACTGCTATTATTCTAGAAGTGTTAAACTAGAGGAGATGTTTGATTCGCAAGTCTAGCATCGTTGTTGTTTTTTTAATGAAAGTCTCAATAGCAGCTCATCTCTGTAGCATACATAGTTTTAAAACAATTATAGGTACTTACTCCGTTACCAGCAGGAACATGTGTAGGATCTCTCACCAGGCTGGCTGTTCTATAGAATATATAAAATTCAGTGTTACATACATTATCATTGTCAACGATGGTTGATTTGTAGGCGAGAAAATGTAATCAAGAATATTTCTGTGTGTCTGTGACGAAAATTTGAAATTGTATTTTTTACAAGAAATATTTTAGAAATCTGGTCATATTAATATTTGTTCAGCCACTATGACATTTATTTAGTTAATTATGCACTTTAGTAGGTACCCATTTCCATATATAATCATACCGCGTTAAATTAAGTCCCATTATTAATTTCGGGCAACCTGAAATGGGAACCTGAAATGCAACGTAAAAAAATAAATCATTGTTTCCTCCTTCTTAAGGGAATACTTACGGTACTTCGATATAGCAGACACCCTTTTCAAAATTGACGGGTTCTGTGAGATTAGTTCTCATTCCAAATCCTCCGTAAGCATTATGCTGGCTGCTATTGTAGACGCTGTGAACACAAGGAGATAAACATTAGATATAATCTCTTGTCAAACCAAGCATTACAGCTGTTACTCAGTACTTCGCTAACATAAGATTGATTTCATTCTTTCTTCTTTCAATTGACGAAAATTTCAACTGTGGTCGAGCCATGCTTCTATACGAACGAGCCGGCTTGACCGAAGATATACCACGGCCTCATAGGAAACCGGCGTGTCACAACGGTTACGTTGTGTTTCGCCAAGTGAGTGAGGATACTGGAGGCCCAACCCCTTTTAAAAGGCCGGCAACGCACTCCGACACCAACACCACACGAGACACTTCTGGTGTTGCGGTGTCCATGGGCGGTGGTAATAGCTTACCATCAAGCGATCCGTCTGCTCGTTTGCTATCACTTAAAAAAAATCGCATTTCCACTTACATTTCTCCGGTTGAGGTAACGGAATAACATTAAATAGTTCGATTTTCTACAAACACAGTGCAGAATCGATACGATAATGCCTGACGCGAAGTAATAAAATATGGGTAGTTGTTAAAACTTCTTCCAACGAGGCAACCAACACCTCACGTTTGCCCGATAGCGTGGAATCAGTAACTCGGATACCTGATGCTTAAAATAATGTTATTAATCGCAATTATTTTTCGGGTCCGTGTTGTTTTCCTAAAGTAGACAAATTATATTTCATGTAGTAATCATTACATTATCTTTGGCTGTCCACAGTCATGAATAGGATCGGTTCCGTTAGACAAAGTGATAAATGTGTGGAAGTTACTTATTGTTAGATTAAAAATAGTGACGTGTCTCCGGAAGGCGAAAACTTTAGTGGGTGGTAAGCAGAATTGCAGCTCTCATCCGTCTAGTGTAACCGACTGCATTGGTACTCGTAAGTTATAAAAATTACCTCCTATTTTGTACATGAAGCTGCCTCGTTACAGATGTTTTTATGGTTTACCTATTACATAGTGGGTATTTTTTGTTATAACATAACATAACATACCATCACGCCTGTATTTCCCGAAGGATTAGGCAGAGGCGTACTAATGTACACCCACAGTTCGCCGGTATGTTTAGGTCCCATGTAATAGGGGGCGAGCCTATTGCCATTAACCGGGCACAAATTCCTAACTCCGAGCTGCTACTGGGAATTTCATAGAAAAACCCAATAACACTGCTCGACCTGGGAATCGAACCTAGGACCTCTAGCGTAGCAGTCGCGATCAGGACCACTTGGCTATTGAGGCAGTTTTTTTTATTTACTACCAATTAGTAGCCCTAAGATAGGAGTAGCATTTACCAAACTGTGGACGCCGAGCAATTTATAGGTACTGCATGGGCCTTGAAAAATACATTTAAACAATCCTTCATTCATATGGTTATGCTCCATTTTCTTTATGGCAATAATATGCGAGTCTGGAATTTGGAAGTTTTTATGAGATAGATCGCGATCCAGTAATCGTTGGCCTTAGAGCAATGCTCCTTTGATTGGTGTTGGATTGGTCTGACTGGCTGGCGATCACCCTCACGTCGCATCGGAGACTTTCATAAAGCAATTTGGTGTAGGTATGTTTCGACCTTTGCGCGTGAGAGCCAGGGTCCGTAGACAAATGGCAATCTGAAGTTCGAATAGACAAACAAACAGAAACAAAATGTATGGAGTTGACATTTGTGTATGCTCGATTTGAAGAAAGCTTATGTCATTTGCATATATTGCGAATTCTATTCTATTATATTTGATTAGCGTTCATGTCACTTGCCTAGAGGTCTGTTCCTGTTCCCCCCGGTTGCAGCTGATCTGATAGTCTGCAGTCGGTAGGGACTCTTAAAGCTCCTTCGGTATTGCGGATGTCTATGAGTGGCAATGGCTCGTCTGTACGTTTGCCGACACAATCAATTTTTTTTTATGTGATAGGTAGCTAACCAGCAGGGGGATCACCTGTAGGTAAGCGATAACCGCCGCCCATGGACACTCGCGACTCCAGAGGAGTCACAAGTGCGTTGCCCGCCTTTTAAAAGGGTTTGGGCCTCCGGTAACCTCATTCACTCGGCGAAACACAACGCAAGCGTTGTTTCACGCCGGTTTTCCGTGAGGCCGTGATATCACTCCGGTCGAGCCGGGACATTCGTGCCGAAGCATGGCTCTCCCGCGTCAAAAATTTAGTCGCGGGTGTAGAGATTTTAGGCCTACTATGAGGTAGGTAGGGTAGTAGGTACATTAATAAAATGAAAGGTAGGTAAAAAGCAAATAAAAACTACAAATTAATAAAAATATCTTCGCGTACTGACCTCACAAGACTTTCTCCTCCATGGTACTGGTACCCTCGGCCACTGTAGCCACCTTTAACCCCCGCAGTCTTCACGTACTGTGGGGTTGCGTTTGCGCATATTATAAATAACGCTAGTATAAGCAGACGCATTATGTTCTGAAATAAAACGATTTTTTTATATAAACCTAGATCTTAACTTGGTTAAATACGTTCTACCAAGCATTTCACTCATTTTTTTTAAAAAGAAAAATGTTGCCCGTCACCATAAACACAAATTCTCACATACATACACAAACGCCCAGATCCGGAACAACTACTTCTAGAACGTCTATCATACAAATATTTGCTCAGTGTAGGGATCGAACCCACAACACGTGTCGTGTAGGTTTCACATTATTATAGATAACTAACAGTATAAACAGTAAGGACGTAGGCGGTGCTTAGAACGTCCAGCTAGATCTAAGTACTTTGCGGATAAATCAAAGTTGTTAGATGTGGAGTGAAGAGTTTTCCCAGAAACAATGGCTATATCAATTTTTCACCCCTGTAAACCGTCACACTGCTTGAATATAGTTAGAGAAGGTTTAGATTACAAGACACATATATGTGCCTACTTTTAAACTTCTTCTCTTCTTTAAAATAGCTTCCACCCGCGACTTCGTCCGCGTGGAATTGATATATAAGTAGCTATAACCTTCCTCAATAAATGGGCTATCTAACACTGAAAGAATTTTTCAAATCGGACCTGTAGTTCCTGAGATTAGCGCGTTCAAGCAAACAAACAAACAAATAAACTCTTCAGCTTTATATACTAGTATATAGAGATTACGTTTTGACTATATATTGGATATAATAATCAAAGATATTATTATGCGCCGGCGCATCTTTGATGCTTTTACGGCTTTATTTTCTTTAGAGCCCGACGTCCCGAATTTTTCCATTCCAAACGCAATACCAAAATAAATAGTAATTCTAACATAATTTATCCATAAAGTGTTATTATTCGGATTCCAATACCGTTAATCTAGGTCCCCGCTGTACCATTTCGTCCTAAATACTTAACTGGAAATAAATGTAAGCGAATACCTACAATTCTTGATAACTTTACCAAGTTTGGAACGATTTTCCGGTCGTTTATTCCAGTGAAGTAGTAGTAGACGAAATGGTAAGATAGGAAATTTTATATAAAAATTTAGAGGAAATGTATATCTATGCTTCTATTTTTTTACTTTTTGTTAAAAACTTACCAAATTTGTCTGATAGTCGTCTGAACGTGGCAGTAAAAACAGGCCTTTTTATCGAGTTTTTGGATTGTTATAATTCTTTTAGTAATTATCTTTTTGAAAATAGGGCATGTAATAGCACGCCCTTGATTTTTTAGGAAAAAATCATTGCTCTAGTGCCATTATCCACGAAGAAAACAGCGGAATACGTTTGTGTGGAGAAAGGCCCACTAGAGTTCCCTCTTTATGTACATTAAACTAGCTTTTGCCCGCGGCTTCGCTCACCCGAAGCAGGGTTAGAAATGGATACCAAAGATACCTAATTCAATAAAAAACCAACAGTGATGATCTTCTTCTTTGTATGGCTCTCTATACATCAGAGAGGTCAAGTTGTATCTCAGGATCCGTTTAATTAATTGAGATAAGCAGTTCATCAGTTTTTAAGGTGAAGCATAATATACTTTCTAACAGTGATAACAAAATTAAAATCTATTCAGTACTTTTTGCTCCAACCCGTAACAAACAGACAAACTTTAGACAAGAATTTTAAAAATCTCATTTTTGGATTCGTAGACGTTTATATACCCTAACGCACTTGTTTTTTTAAATTATCTTCAATGTACAGACACAGCTTTTTACAATTTAATGATTGTACCTGGAGATAATACACAGTTATTAAAAAAAATAACACATACCTACTTAGATACACATATAAATGTTACTTATTTGGTCATTATTTTTCTTTAAGTATGATGTCATATGTTATTTGACTTTGTCCAGATAATTATGACATAACGCACTTAACTTACCGATGTGTCTTGCTTGTCCCACAGTCTCTCATGTCACACTGACGCTAAAATTAGCACACGCTTTAGGATAACTATGTGTGAACGTTTCTTTATCACCGGGTTCTGTATTCATATTATACTGACGTCACCTTTAAGACGTAAGTTCAGAATATGAAGGCAAATTTCCACATGGCAGGTGGGACTTGCGGTGGCTTAGAGGTCATAGCGTCTGGCGTACCTTGCCAGAAGACGCAGGTTCGAATCCTGCCTGCGAGTCGAATTTTTCCTTCACTAAAATAACTAATTCAACTTACTGTCTCACTGCTGGAGTGCTGGACACGGGTACTAGTATTATATTATCTGTGGCACGGGTATCTTCTTAGGGCTAACTCGCACTTGTGATTTTTAGTCTACCGATAGTTTAGTCGCTGTAGTAGTCGTGTATAATTACATGTCGAATTCTAATCGTCAAATGCGCGTACTGCCATATAACTCCATAGTGAATCCCAGAACAATCAAACTATCGCCCGACTAAAAATCACAAGTGCGCGAGCTCTCTTAGAATGAGACGGTTAGGCCAGTGCCTACAGTCCAACACGCTGGCCTAATGCGGGTTGGCAGACTAAGAGCCAGCTGCACCAACGTCTTAAATATGTTTAATTTGTATTTAAACACAATTTTCTATTCCCTCACGATTTTTTCGCGCGTAATAGTATAATAGCTATTATGGAATACGAACATGACTTAAAAAAGTTAGATATTATCAACCAGTTTTATGTCCTTTGTTTTATAACATAATACCTATATCTAAGTCGGCAACGTGCGAGCGACACCTCTAGATTTCATAGGCTGTTTTACCACCGCCTATCCGTCTGTCCCTATGTATAGAATAGAATAGAATTTATTTCATACAGTTTGTTATAGTACACCATTAAGAAGTATACACCAGTAATACACCTCAGTAGTATAATAAAAATATTACCTGTTTCTTCTTATATTACTGACAATGAAACATTACAGCATTACTTAGTTTAAGTTGAGTTTGACGGCTGTATCCAGTTCCCTGCTATGTATAAGTGCCCATAATAATATGGGACACGAATCCAACCTACTAAACCTGGTAGCAGTGATGTTTAGGACTCCTAGATTATGATCGACTAATGTGTATTTTTGCTTTATTGAAATTTGTGTATTATTTCATTTACTTAAGTGTTTAGTTTCTTTTGTGTACGCCAGACTACCTACCTATTTTTCGCCTTTGCTTTCTCTTGAGTCCATCCAAAGGTTGTCTGTAAGAGATCGCTTTTAGCGATAAGACCACCCATTGTACAGTCAGCGCCAAAAGTCGCTGAACACGATGCAATCTTCAAAACGTTTTTACATCATTACTAACCAAAAAATTCTGACCTGAGAAGTTAGTACCAGTCAGAATTTTTCGTGTTCAGCGACTTTTGGCGCTGACTGTACCTTATTCTATGATTGATAACTTATACTTGACATTAGTTTTTGGTGTACAATAAACAATACTCTATCTATCCTTTAGAAATAACGCAGATGTATAAGTAGTAATAGTCAGAAATAGCGGTTTCTGTATTTTGCCACGGACCCCTAACTCGGTTCATATCATCACTTGGTCGGAAACGTTTAGATAATGCAAATAACATGTTTTGCAATATTTCGAAGAATTTAAAACAAAAATATAATGAGGCATAATTATATCATCACGCCTGTATTCTCCTATGGGTTGAGCAAGGTTTAGACACATATTTTGAAAGAAAGAAATAAAAAACCTATTATTTTACCTTTTACCCCACACGAGATAACAAATGAAGAAAATAAATAAAACAAAAGGCACAAAACACTTAACAAAGCGCGTCGGGCCAAAATACGGTGCCAATCTCAACCGATATTACAGCCGCATAGTTGCTGCAGCGCTGATTTTCAGAAAGGCCCAAGCCCCAAAGTAGCCCTTTTTGCCAGTACCTAGGTCCCAAATAATAGGGGAGACCTTACCATTAACAAGTAACCACTATTAAAAATAGACTTCAAAAGGGGAGACATGGGTAATTTTAATAATACTAGCTTCTGCCCTCGACTTCGTCTGCGTGAACTTAAGAAGATCCTATCTAGATAAAAAGTAGCCAGTGTGCTATTCCAGACAATAATCTAACTCTGTGCCAGATTTATCCAGATCCGTTCAGCCGTTCTGGTGTGAAAGAGTTACAAACATCCATCCATCCATATTCACAAACTATCGCATTTATAATATTAGGTAGCAGTTAACTTTATATTAGTAGGATTGTAGGATCCTAAGTACCCTATTATATTGTAATCGTTAGCATCCAATTATTAATACGAAATTGTATGTAAACATAAATTATCGAGTATTATCAGGCGAGTCGAAAGAGTCAGCTGTCAGCTGAGGTTGAGGTTATTGCAGGTTCCAAGGAGTTAGGTCGTCGTCCGATTTGAGATAGCCCTTTGGGATGACGAAGGTCAGGAAGGGTTGTCAGTTCTTCTACTTAATACCACAGATGGAGCTATAATTATGTTTAGGTACAAATTATAACTGCCTCGTTAGTCTAGTGGTTTCAAGTGCGACCGCTACGCTAGAGGCCTTGGGTTCGATTCAAGGGCGTCGCCAGCCGATGGCGCAGGGGGGGGGGCAAGTTGACTTTACCTACTACAATTCATACTTTTCTCATTCTCTATGAATGAGAAAAGTAGGTATGAATTGTAGGTAAAGTCGACAGCACATGAAACTTTTCACTTTTACTACGAGCCTTACATCTACAGCGATTGTAATAACAACAGTATCTTCGTACTATATACATATATATTCTGTGACAGTACAGAGTCCAATGTGTAAAGCTACACGAGCACGAGCTCTTGACTATGCAATAAAAAACTTGTAAATGAGTTATAATAACATTTATTAGAAAAATAAAATAAAAAGGAGTTTGAATTTGAGTAAGTGTACAAAACTTCAAGCAAATCAACTCAAAGACTTAGGACTTAGGTTGTATTATATTTGGCAACTTTTTTAGAATCTCTAGGGGGGGGGGGGCAGCTGCCCCTCCCTGCCCCCCCTTGGCGACGCCCTTGGTTCGATTCCCAGGTCGAGCAAAGTGTTATTGGGTTTTTCTATGAAATTCTCAGTAGCAGCTCGGAGTTTGGAATTTGTGCCGGAATAGGCTCGCTCCCTATTACCTACATAGGACCTAAACATACCGGCGAACTGTGGGTGTACCTTAGTACACCTCTGGCTAACCCTTCTGGGTATACAGGCGTGATGGTATGTTAGGTATGTTATGTTTACAAATTATGTTTCGAGCTTTGGAATGGGTTTGCATTGATTGAGGTTTGGTTGGGGTACACTCAAAACTCACAACTTTCCCAAGGCCATACTTCTTAGACATTTTCCCCTTTTCTATGTGCGGGTACTAGTATTCTATTATCTGTGGTGCGGGTTAGGTCTTATTAGTCTGTTGCCGCTAGACGATATCCTAAGAAGAGACTGGTTTTCAGGCTTTTTGGGCCACTAAATGCCACCAACGATGGTCATAGATGTTCTTATGACAACTAATACATTAGTCAGTCTGTGAATGGTCACCCATCCACAAACTGACCGTGGTAGGCGGTGCTTAACCTTGCAGATCGGTTGGCCAGCATAGTTATTGCTGTCTCGAGTTCGCACGAAGCTAAGAGCCTGTATTGTCCTACTCAGAGACCTCCCCCATTTTTTCCGTAGGTAGGTACCTATGTACTTAGTAATTATTTTTGTATTTATTGTTGTAAGTCATTATTTTGTTCTTACTTACCTACATAAATAAGAACTTTTTTAATTAGGTATGATGTAGTGATAAAATAAAAGGAGGTACCTAACTACCTACTTACCTAACTAGTTTAAAAAGCATGTTGACAATAATTAATTAGTTACTTACTATGTCATGTGCAAAACCCATTCCTACAATATACATTAGTTGATACGGTTTACACCCACGCACTTTAACCCTGATAAGATTTATCTCATCGGCTTCCACGAAACGCATAGTTGACCTAGTAGGTAGTCCGTACATATTTCTTATACACAAGTTTTCCCTATATAATCATGAAATACAAGTAAAAATATTAAAATTAGATTTAATTTTATTTATTTACGGTTCATATACAATATTTTTAATAATTTCACACAAAAATCTTTGGTAATTTATATATATCATAACATTCAAACAGCGCCATCTGTTACCAGTACACAGGATTACTGGCTCAAGTAATACTATGATCTGAACATCGCGGTCATAATTCAGTTACGGCCTCCCCGTTCATGTTCATTATTTCAACAGCGTGTTCAGAAGGTGGCCTCCAACAAGGAATCTCTGCGTATAGTGGCTCTGATGTTGTATTATCTATAATGTCCAACTTGGCTTCACACTTGAGCGCTTCAATAGTGGATTCAGTCACGCTAGCTCGTAGTTGATGTAGTTCGCTGCAGTCGTTCATAGATGGCGCTATTGAAGATCGAGTTTGTATTACGAAATCTTGGCTCCTCCTTGGTAAATGATCGTAATGACATTCTAGAATACCTGAAAATAATCATCAGACTTACTTAGATTTTTTAAACACAAACCCATTTTCTCAGAGCATTAATTTTATTTGTTAATCTAACAAGAATTTCGTCATTATTTTTACCTCTGAAATTTTCCAGCATTATAGGAGAAATCGTTTGTACTACGACTGGCCTCATAAATTGTTTTAGATTCCGATCTAATGTGGATATTGGTTGATAGTGACACTTTTCTGAAGTTGGTGGATCTGGAAAAATAATATGACATTACAAAAAATACAAAAAGAATTACGTGGCCCATGAGGGGATCGAACCCGCGACCTTCGCGTTATTAGCACGACGCTCTAACCAACTGAGCTAATGGGCCGTTGGGCAACTAGTCAAAATACCGATATACGTTCTGTCAAGCCAAATTTTCATTTTATTCTGCAAGTGCAAACGCAAACGTAAATGTATTTGGTTCTCGAAGAAACTAATATGCAATTCGATTCTTGGTTGTAGTTTATACTTTTTCCTTTCAATTTAATGATTTTATTTTAAAATGCGGTTAGGTATGTAGAAAATTATAAATGTAGGTAAGTGTCTCATCTTATAGAATGAATGATGACTTTAATTACTGTGTGTAATGGGCACCATTAAGGACTAGTAAATAGGTAATGATTATTATTATTGAAATTGTTATCTTCTGCCTGTAAGTAGGTACCTACTTATGTTTATTTTTTTTGACACATTATGCTAAAATTGTTTAAAAAATATTATATTTCTTCTATTTAAAACAGTCTCCATTTATTTACCGATTTCTAGAATCTTTAATTTAATGGATTTTTCCCCCGCCCTGAATAGCAAAATCTATACTATTACTAATATATAAAGCTGAAAAGTTTGTTTGTTTGCTTGAACGCGCTAATCTCAGGAACTATTGGTCCGATTTGAAAAATTATTCCAGTGTTAGATAGCCCATTTATTGAAGAAGGCTATAGGCTATATATATCATCACGCTAAGACTAAGTAACTATTCCACGCGGACGAAGTCGCGGGCAGAAGCTAGTAACTAATAAAACATGACAAGTTTTTAGTCGGTACGAGTCCGACATACCCAGCCGCTCCGCCCAAGTGGCGGACGATCCATGAGGATATTCCATACTACAAAAATAAAAGGGAACAGCTAGATAAGTATAAATATTTACTTACCCGGTAAAGGTGTATGGAAGATGCTCCTCACGTAAGGCGGTGGATTATCATTATTATCAATCATCACTTGCATTCTAATATCATTGATTTTCCTCACGTCCTCGTACCTCGGCTTCTTACACCTCTCTATCATCACAATGATCACTGCCACGGTGATGACCGCCATCATCACCCCTCCTGCTATACTTATCACCGATACCAAGTCTACGGATGACCTTTCAGCCCCCTTGTCCCCCATCACAGCTGTTATATGTTCGGGTTCTGTCAAAATATGAAATTCTTCATCATCCGCTGGTCCCTCTGTTGTGATTTTAGTTAGACTTTTAGTAACGTTAGCCTTTTTAGTTTCTGTTTCTACTATCTTTGGTGGATTAGTCGTTTTATACTTTTTGGTTACTGGTACCACATAAGCTTTTTTAGCAGTTACATGTACCAGGTGTTTTGTTGTCCTTTCAGTGGGAGAATGTACGCTCGAAGATGTATTAGATTTAGTAGTAGGATTTGCAAGTGAATTGTTCTCTTTCAGCGTAGTTATTGTTGCAATGGAAGAAGTAACTGTTATAGAAGAAGAAATATTCCTGTTAACTTCGGTCGTCATGCTGTTAGTTCTATTAATATGAGGTATAGTTTTAGTAACTTCCAAAGGTGTCGTTACTAAAGTAATCAGTTTAGTTGAAGATGTTTCTGGAGTTACAGAAGTGCTTGATACAAGTGTTGTATTTGCAAAATATGATGTTGCAATATTGTCTTTGCTTGATGTTGGGCTCAATTTAATTGGAGGTGTTGAAGTTTCAGTCGGCATTGGTTTTGTGAATTCATGTTCTGTCTTGTTATATGACTGAATTGTCGTACTGTTCTTTGTTGATATGTAAGACGATGTAAGAGCAATTTTTTTGAATGTTGAATAAGACACCGATGTTGGTATTATTGACACAATTATCGTTTTCGGTGTTGTGATAGCTGGTGTCAATTCTTTGTTATTAGCACTTCTGTACCTTGGAAATTCATGAGTGGTTTTAATTTTGGTTTCTACAATTGGAGATTCACCTTTTTGAGCTGGTCTTATCCATATTTCCTTTGGTTTAAATTTGGCTGTAGTCGGATGCATTTTTACTGTCGTGTCCTTTTTTGGAATTTCTGTTTTATTTGTCTCCGTAAGAGTTGTTGAGCCTACTGTTGTTTTAGGTACTTCTGTCGTGGTTAAAAAAACAATGGTTTTCTGTTGTACATTGACAGTTGTTGCAGTCTGATTTACTATAACTGGTTCAGTAGCTACATTGATATCAATTCTTTCAGTTCCATCAAATATTGGATTTATGTAGATTTTCTGTGTTACCACTTCAGTATCATGATTAGCTTTTATAGTACTAGTAATAATGGAAGTTCTATTATCATTCATATTAAATATTTTAGGTTTGTCAATAGAGGTCTCAACAGGTATTATTACTTCAGTGTTTACTTTTTCTGTAGTAAATATTTGTGTAGTACTTGATATAGTCGTTGAAGTAAAAGTAGTTTTAGTTGTCGGACTAGTAATAACTTCAGGCATCACTTTAGTAGTTGAAGAATCTGTAGTATTTGAAGTGGAAACAGGAGTTGTGATTACTAATCTAGGAGTAACTGTGGTTTTAGGTGTTGTTACTGTGGTACTAGGAGACGCTACTGTGGTACTAGGAAACGCTATTGCAGTACTAGGAGACATTACTGTAGTACTAGTAGTTGTTACTTTAGGCGTAGGAATTGAAGGTTTAGTTGTCAGTGTTGTTAGTAGCTCTTCTAACGATGGTGTTGCTGTCGTTGGAGGCATGCTGGAATCGCAACTGGAAAATAGAGATAAAAATTGTTAATATAGGTACAGTTTTTCACGAGTAGTAATTGTATTGAGAGAAGGTACTGTAAAATATAGATCCCTTACAAATTACTTCTAACAATTTGAAATTTTGTTTCTCAATCCTTTGCTGACTGCTCTATGTTGACGCTTAAAGGCATTATGAAATGATGAGGGATGAGAGAGAAGACTTTTTTGGTGCGATTCGCGGGTTGAGCAAAGTGTTTAACGGGTTTTTCTATGAAATGCTAAATAGCAGCTCTGAGTTTGGGTTTCTGTCCGATTTGTTTGGATTCGGTCTCTGTTTCATTATGTACCTTCGGGGAATACAGGCGTGATGGTATGTTTATTTAATCATAAAAAGTAATTCTGGTAGAATAAGTGAGTGACCTATGGCT
Organism: Acronicta leporina; assembly: GCA_947256265.1. Classification (NCBI taxonomy): domain Eukaryota; kingdom Metazoa; phylum Arthropoda; class Insecta; order Lepidoptera; family Noctuidae; genus Acronicta; species Acronicta leporina. Next base: position 14,975,649 of record OX366520.1, on the reverse strand, counting down.
GTAATAGAGTGGTAACCCACCTCTCACCTTGCCATCCGTCCAAGCACTCGCATTCCCCTGTGATGGGTGAGCAGAACCCGTTCTTACATCGCTTACATTCATGAATGCAATTCGGGCCCCATTTGTTATCTGGACAATCTGAAATTTGGATCATTTCAAATTGTAAATAGTTCTATAGTTAGTAGTTATAGTTGGTATTACTGTCTTATTATTCCCATTAGTATGTAAGTAGTAGTAGGAATAGCTTGAAGGGATTTGATTTTATCTTTAAATTTTAATAACAATCAAAAGTTTAATACAATACTGGTGTAGGTGCGTAAACGACAAGGTATTTAAGTTGTTGTTAAAGGTTTTAAGGAATGAGGTGTAATCATCTTCATGATCTTCTTGACACATCAAGGGTCGCAATTTTTTGTTGCAATGGTGTTTCAGACTTCCCTTTGTGTCTTTGTGATCTATAATAGGATACAAGAAACGTAATTCTACTTCGTTATTAAAAATCTATATTATACTAGCTTCTGGACGCGACTTCGTCCGCGTAGCGTGATGATATATAGCCTATAGCCTTCCTCAATAAATGGGCTATCTAACACTGAAAGAATTTTTCAAATCGAACCAGTAGTTCCTGAGTTTAGCGCGTTCAAGTAAACAAACAAACAATCAAACAAACTCTTCAGCTTTATATATTAGTATATAGATTATAATGTACGTGCGATAGTACTCTGTCAGTATGTTTATTATGTTTTCACGCCTAAACCTCTGAACTAATTTTGATGATTTTTGGTATAGGGACAGACAAGACCTTGCAGAAAGATATAGGCTATTTTTTTCCTCAAATGTCTATTGGAATGCTACTGAAACAGCTGTCGGACCTAGTTAGTTCTGTATTCAACATTTAGTGTTCGGTTTATACCGATGTGTGTGCTTAATTACAACATTTATTACCTTCTGAGCATCCAGGCCCCGTCTTTCCGTTGGGACAGATAGGGACGCAGGAGACGTCCCTCATCTTATACCCTGGACAGCATACCGCCACCTCTGCTGTCCTCTCTTCCGTCTGAAACATAGTATCAACAAATGAAGGTCTCGTTGTTCTCTACTTTTCTCTATTTCAAACGACACTCTAATAGTTACACTCCGAATCTCGCACTGCCTGAAACATTTCTATAAGCTGTAATGGGTCACCTATTAGCGGCAAATGAAGCTTAAGGGTCGGACTGACCGAATGTCCTATACAAGGGTAATACCAAAATAAATCGTAATTGAAACACAATTTATTCAAAGTGTGTTATTATTCGGATTCTAATACCGTTAATCTAGGAGTAGGTAGGTACCTGGTTTACCATATCATCCAAAATACTTTACTGGAAATAAATATAATCAAATGCAATTCTTGATAAGTTTGCCAAGTTTGGAACGATTTTCCGGTCGTTTATTACCAGTGAAGTAGAAATAGGCGAAATTTTTTTTTTTTTAATTTAAAAAAAAATACGAAATTATTAAATATTTGGAATTACGTTTCTATGGGCAATTCAAGCTCCACCGGACCTTAAACATTGCAAATTGATCGAACCGCGGTAGTTAAAAGCCTCAATCTCCATTATATTTAAGTGCTTCTCTCACCTTGAGCGTTCAAGTGAGATGTAAACAAAACATGAACTTGAAGCAGCTTTAAGAAAGGGACTCTATTAGAATGCGTCATTGCATGATCCACGATCGTTCGAACATAATTATCTGAAGTTGGTGTTACATGCCACGATTTATCTCTGGATATATCATACTGATTTCTGTCACTTACGCGAATATAAGAGCGCTCGCGCACTTGTGATTTTTAGTCGGGCGATAGTTTGATAGTTTGATCGATTGATTTCACTATGGAGTTGTACTTATGGCAGTGCGCGCATTTGACGATTAGAATTCGTCATGAAATTATACACGACTACTACAGCAACTAAAATATCGGTAGACTAAAAATAACAAGTGCGCGTTAGCCCTAAGACATTGAAATGGAACAATTTTTTACGGATTTTATCGCGTTATATTGATATTATTTAATTCCCGACGTTTCGGATCGTTCAAAATAGCAATGATTTCGAATGAAAATTGATAGCGGATAAAAAGTAGCAAGCTGCGAATATCGCATGTGATTTCACAGTGTTAAATATCATAATATCATCAAAAGAAAATGAATGTAAATATAGCAAATATTTCCAGGCATAATGACGACACGTTTGGCGTAGTGGCTGCGAGATCGGCTTCTACGCCACGTGTTGTGGGTTCATTCCCCACTCGGAGCAAATATTTGTATGATCTACAGATTGATTTATAGGATAGGCATTTGTGTATGTGAGATTTTGCACCCACGATACAGGAGAAAATCCTAGTGTGGAGCCAGGTATTTAAAACAATATCTAGGCAGTTTGTAGGTACATAACCTATATTAGTTAAACTATTTTTTTTAATAAATTTCTATATTTTCAAAAAATACAGATCATTGTACTTTAACATCATACCATCACGCCTGTATTCCCCGAAGGGTTAGGCAGTGGCGTACTAATGTACACCCACAGTTCGCCGGTATGTTTAGGTCCCATGTAATAGGGGGCGAGCCTATTGCCATTAACCGGGCACAAATTCCTAACTCCGAGCTGCTACTGGGAATTTCATAGAAAAACCCAATAACACTTTGCTCGACCTGGGAATCGAACCCAGGACCTCTAGCGTAGCAGTCGCGGTCAGGACCACTTGGCTATTGAGGCAGTACTTTAAGATTACAATTTACGAACGTATGTCAGAGAGCTTTACATAAAACATGCATGCAGCAGATATTTGTACACAATAGATTAAACTCTGTCTCATAAACTAGGGTATCCTGTAACTTAACAGACAGTGTTTCGCAAAGAGGTTCCAATTGCTATATGTATGAGTGGACTGTGTCGATTTACTATGTTAGTTACTTTTTTATATTGCGATATCTGATAGATACCTCTGTCGATATGTCGCGCGGTGTGTGTTATCAAATGCGAGATATAATTAAGGCTAGGGACTGTCACTTCACAATCGATCTAGTTTTTCTCAAGGATAGTCCTAGGTAAGCTGTTGACATCTAAACTGTATAACTATTTTACTCATTAAAACATAAGAATATTTTATCTTTGTGTGTATCTCGGATATATTATAAGAATATCTAATAATTTGAAAGCATTAACTATATACAACCCTAGTCTTAGTAAATGCGAAACCCGAAACACGTGCGTAGTAATTTAAAAATATCACCTCATCTGCAACAGATCCAGTTCATAATTGGATTCCAGGAGCGCATTGAGCTATTAAAGTTAAGGTTAAATACAAACCTCAAGCCTGGTTAAGTCCCTCATCTCTGTGTTCCACTTAGAGCACCGTGGTGGCATTGAGAAGCACCATTCGTAGGTCCTCACAGACATCGGAGCTCGATACTTTACTCTCTTCGTTATATTGTACCTGTGAACGTCAATATGTTGAAATTTACATAGATTTAGGTATTAACTGGGGTTAGTACTGATAAGTGTAGGTGACTTTTGAGCAGTGATAGCCTAGTGATATGACCATAGGGCTGCCAAGTCCAAGGTCATGAGTTCGATTCCATAGCACGCACCTCTGACTTAAGAAGTCATGTGCGTATTAATAGGTAATTATCACGCGCTTAAACGGAAAAACATCGTGAGGAAACCTGCATGCCTGAGAGATTTTCTTGACGGCGTGTGAAGTCTGCCACTTGGTCAGCATGGTGGACTAATGGACTATAGCCTAATTTCTCTCATTCTGATTCAGAGGAGACCCGTACCCAGCAGTTAAAGAGACAGACAAAGTAATAAGTTGATTGGGCGGTAGCCTAATGGCTAGGGCATCGGACTTGTGATCATGTGGTTGCCGGTTTGAAACCCACCCATTGCACTACCGACGTGAACCCACTCGTAACACAAGCATTTAGCTTAGCACGAGGGGTTAACAAGAATACTAGTAAAGTGCGATCACATTGCTAGTAAGCTTATTTAAAAAAAAAAGAACTTTGAATAGGTACTTCATTGTGTCAAAATTGTTTTACATTCAGTCGTGTTTTTGTCTATCAATTCTATCAGTAATTTATTTATTCATTACAAACAGAACGCACTGTTTATAGTAAGTAGTATCAACTATATTTAGAATTAATAATATTTTAAACTGTCATAAATCACGCTTGCAGAACTTCAGATTGCATTCTGATAGAAAAAATCCTCTCTCGCTCGCAAGAACGTCTCACTCACTGTTCAGTCGGGTCTAGTACAAGGGGCAATGGGAACTAGGATCTAGCTACTCTTCGGGAAGGTGGTACCGCAAATAGGTGATGTTTTCTATTGCGGCTCTAATTGTCTGGGACAAAAACGCGTAGTACTATATTATGAATTGAACCACCATTATGATATTACTAGCTTCCGCCCGCGACTTCGTCCGCGTGGAATAGTTACTTAGTCTTAAATGGGCTATATAACACTGAAAGAATTTTTCAAATCGGACCAGTTCCTGAAATTAACAAACTCTTCAGTTTTATATAAATTAGTATAGATTTATATACATAGCCGCCATAAGTCAGTGGCTGTGATGATTAATATGGACACTGGTTGCCGAGTCCAAATTCCATATTATGGACAAGGTGACATTTCATATAATAGATATCAATGTAGGTACCTACGAACGCATCCGTATTAACACATTTTCGTTCATGTTGTTTTTGCGATAAACAACTTATCTATCTATAGTTAAGTTCCTGGTATCGTATCCTCTTAATTGTATTTAAACTCACTCAAAACGAGCAATCTCACAAAGTCCCAATCCTATCTCCAGTAAGCAAATTTATCGTCGGATTTGTTACTAGGAGTGGCCGTAAAGGGGCATAATAAATGTTATTATGTTTCTTTCTGATCATAATGAAGTTAATTGTAATTTATCTCATCAGTTTTTTTTGCGATAGTAAGGCAAACGAGCAGACGGATCGCCTGATGGTAAGCGATTACCGCCGCCCATGGACACACGCAGCACCAGAGGAGTCGCAACTGCGTTGCACCTTTTTTAAAAGGGTTTGGCCCTCCGGCATCCTCACTCACTCGGCGAAACACAAAGTAAGCGTTGTTTCACTCCGGTCGAGCCGGCCCAGTCGTGGCGAAGCATGGCTCACCCACGCTAAAAAATATAGATATAATTATTACTCAAAGCACCTGCTCAAGTTCTCTAGACATGGTACACTTAGAAAGTGATATCAATTAAAGCTATCTGAATTAGTGACGCCCTTGTTGAATAGGGTTGTCGAATACTTGATACCGAGTCAGGTTCTTTAGGATCGTTCAACATTGTTTGTATAAAATTAACTGGTTATTTCCCCTGCTTATTACGTCAATGCTATGGTAACATGAAAGTGGAAAATGTATTACCGTTTTTCTATACTTTTACCGTGGGAGAGCCATGCTTCGGCACGAATGGGCCGGCTCGACCGGAGTGATACCACGGCCTCACAGAAAACCGTCGTGAAACGACTCTTACTCGTTGTGTTTCGCCGAGTGAGTGAGCATACCGGAGGCCCAAACCCTTTTAAATGGCGGGCAACGCACTTGCGACTCATAATTGTTTTTTTATAAATATCCAGATCCAGAAAACTAAGTATGGCAGAACGTTTGCTTAGGCAACATAACAATTCTTAAGGTCACCAGACATTATTTTTTGTGTGTGCTTCGCCATCCTTTCGTAAGCGGCGGTAGCCTAATGGTTAGGGCGTCGGACTTGCGATCATGTGGTTGCCGGTTCGAAACCCACTAATTGCACTACCGACGTGAACCCACTCGTAACACAAGCATTTAGCTTAGCACGAGGGGTTAACAAGAATACTAGTAATGCGACCCACATTGCTAGTAAGCTTTTTAATAAAAAAAAATATTACATTGCATATACTGTCACAGTATTGGGCCCGGGTCTCCTCTCGGAGTAAGAGAGGTTAGGCTAATAATCCACCACGCTAGCCTACTGGGGGTTGGCAGACTTCATACACTGTTTAGAAAATTTCTAAGGCGTGCAGGTTTCCTCAAAGTCCATTTCTTCACCATTTAAGCTAGTTATTATATGATTCAGAAAATTCTGAGGTTGGTGCCTTGGATTTAAACTTTTGACTATTTAGTCCAACAGTCCTATCATAGCATATCACTGTTCTAAATACAATTGCAACCCCTTACACCATTATACTAATATTATAGTGGTTATTATAATTGCGTCGTTCACAATTGGGTAGCATCAGATAAACCAGTTCTATTTTATAGCAGCACCCATGATCTGTGTAGCCTGAGACCACAATAGACTTTATGAGTGAAAGGACCAAGCATTGTGTACCAATAAAGGTACCTGTTCTGTATAAAAGCTTTTATGTAAATAATCTTAATTCTATATTTTATTTCTCAGAAGAAGACTTATTTGGTTTGTAATATTAATTCCCACTCATGGACATCTGTAACAAGAGGTCGAAACACGCACCAAGCTGCTTTACGATTTTAACCCTAAAAGCCAGTTCGCTCTCTCGATTCCTGCGGCTCTACTAGTCCATAAGAGTTCTCAAAGTTCGACAATGCATTCGCAACTATGGTGATGCAGGTATCCATGGGCAATGATGACTACTTACTATCTGGAGGCTCGTCAGTAGTTACAAAAATCCTCACTTACTTCTGTTTCACCATGCAAACGTTATCTCCGTTGAGGGCTGCCGCTTCCAACACCATGGCCACCACAAACACTATCACCGCGCACCATGCTTTAGTTTTTATAGTCCTGAGCACTTTTTCTATGGCCACCCACATTTTAACACTGTTCTCGATTCATTGTTCTAGTGGTGTGGAATCATTTTCGAAAGGTTTATGGTTTCCTGGTGATCAAACAGTTATTGATTTATAAAACAATATACAACTGTACATATACACAACGTAATAGTATAGGTGTTCCTATGACATATATCTACAAAATCTATGGGAGTAGATCAGGTTCAGCAGTGGAAGTCTTTGGCTGATATGATGATGGAGATTGGTAGAGAATTCCCCTGTCCTTGGTTGTGGATCTTATTTGAATGTATGTAGAGACTAGTAAATGCATGGTCCATGCACTTTTTATGCGGGTTTTGTCTCGAAGGACCCTGCCTAGTAATAAGACAGCACTGGATTTATTAGCAAATACATTTAACCTTACTTGATAATTAAAACTGTCGATGAGTATAAATGAGCGAAGTATAGTAAAAAGCATACCGGTAAAGATATTTATGAACGAAATCTATAAATGAAGGTCCTCAAATGGAGATCCAGAAATTAATATCCACCAAACTCCATTAGTCTATCCATTTGTTTAGTTATGTGATCCTTATGTGAAGTTTTATAAGTGAAGTCTCATAAAAGAAGGTCCACAATTAAAGATCTATAAATCAAGATCTGTAAAGTCTGTTAATTATAAAGACTGTGCTTAGAACGGATCGATCTATGACAAGTTTGTGCTGCTTCTGCCGTTCACTAGATCATTATCAGTACAGAGATCGTGCTAATCGCTACATCACATGCCTCAACGTGCTTTCGATGTTATACATGCTGGCGCTGCTGATTAAACTCAATTATTCCGTCCTTTTATACGCATCATAAACATAGAGACATCTTCGTTCGAAACTCAAAGGACCAAAAAGTAATTCCTTTCTATTTGATCCACATGCTCACTTTCTATTAACACCGCAATAATTTGTCTAACGCGTGACAGTGCGAGGGCTTCGGGGTCAACCAACTGTCGGGGGGATGGGTGGCTGAATTAATTGTAACAATAACTGTGTGATACTGTACTGGAGTTTCGTAATACGGGACGTTTGTTATATTACATGTCATGTCGTAATGTTGGCATTCCTTTGATGTGATCAATATTTGAATGTAATAATTTATTCATAAAATAAATCATTATATGGTTTAAGCCAAAAATATTGGTAATACAAAGTTATTAGTAATAATTTAACTAATTTTATTATAAATACTTAGTAAATATTGTCCTTCAGGACAAAATGGCTACAATGAGGAATTCCTGTCTCTTTTCGATTCAATTCATATTTAGAACCAATTAGGCAAATTTTCTAAGGTGAAATTATATTATGGCCCATCAAAATTGTTATTTTAGCCGCGTAGAGACACATTTGATAGGTAACTTATCTAGTTCTTTGTTTTCTTTATTTCAAAAAGAGAGCTTTCATACAAGGGAACAAGCCCAGTATCACAGGGGACTACACAAATATGCAATTAACAGAAAAAGATTTGAACAAAATATCCGTGTATGAATAATTTCACGTACAATACACGAAAAAGGTTAGGTTAGGTTAATTAATTCAAGTGAGTAAAACTAGTAGTATTATTAGTATTATGTCAAATAAGTAGTTACAACATGAATTTAGAAAAGGGTTCAATGTTATAATTGTAAAATAGATTCCAAAACAATGAACTGAAAGTTCAAAGTTCAAGACCAGAAATACTTTCATTCATAAATATTCTTCACTTATCCACATCCAACGCTGCTTCAGTAGGCAAGGAGTTATTCAACAAGGTCTAATCGTGTCAATGGACGATGAACAGTTTTTGTGTGTGCTAAAGCAATAAGATACAAAAAAACATTGTTTAGACTAGAACCGTTACAAAATTCGATAATTCGATTTTCAAATAGCAGAACTATTGAACTTGAAATACCTTCAATTGACACTATCACACTAATTCATTGTAAGACTTTACATGTGTGTGCGTTAGCATCTTGAAGATTTGTTTTTATTTCATTGTTGTGCACCAACTGGAATAAAGGATTTTTGATTTTATATAATTTGAAAATCTTTAAAGATTTTACCAGAGGAATATAATTATCTAAGAATATACAAAATATTTTGTAAAATTCCGTTCCCATGAACGTTCCAACTTCAAGATTTTGCCTTGTTGAGTTCAAATTGAGAACCAGAAGTTCATGCTGTGCGTTGATATAGTTAATCAAGAGAAAATGGGAAATGGTGAGAAAATTTTCTAGAGTTCATTTACGTCTGAATATTGAGAAAACTGTACAAGTTCAGTATGTTGTTGGAGTTTCGGGTATCTTTTTTTACTATTGCCTAAATCCTTATAATCTCACATACATCTGATGTTTGTATGTATATGTACGCACGCGGGCTTGCCGTTTCGCATGCGTGCGCGCAATTGGGCAGGATGCGTCGATTGGCGCGTCACTACTGCTTTATCAATCGTGGCGTCGACCTCTTTCTGTATTGTGAATGAAAGCCGGCTACTCAACCCAACTTGATTTGTTAAATTGGTGAAGATGGAACCAAGTGTTGAGTGGTATGTTAAGACCTTCCTGCTTAGAGCTTTGTGAGCAAATTGCTGTGCCAAGCTTTATATTTTTTAAAAGACGAATAGTATTGGACTATCAGATTGTCTTACTTTGTATGTTTTTGTGGGCAGACATATAGCCGAAATTCTAGGGATCATGGTCGCGTGCATTTTGTTTCCGTTCGTTCTAGTGGAAGGACACCATCTAACCATCCTATCTATCATCTAAATGTATGAAAATGATCCAAGCTTTTAACAAATCAGGTGTTCAAAATTACATACCATCATACACGCCTGTATTCCCCGAAGGGTTAGGCAGAGGTGTAGTTAGGCACACCCACAGTTCGCCGGTAGATTTAGGTCCCATGTAATGGGGGCGAGCCTATTGCCATTAACCGGGCACAAATTCCAAACTCCAAGCTGCTACTGAGAATTTCATAGAAAAACTCTCTTATATTAAATTTCATAGAAACACTTTGCTCGACCTGGAAATCGAACCCAGGACCTCTAGAGTAGCAGTCGCACTTGTGACCACTAGTCTAACGAGGCAGTTTAGTGTTCAAAATTACATTGTTCTATTTTTTATGTCGATTCACAGACAATAGTCAAGAAAAAGTCACGACATCAAACACTCAATAATAGAGAGCACAAACAAGTTCTAAGACGGTGCTTGCAATTCAAGTACGAATATATACACATTATACACACACCAAAACTATTTAAAGTATGCAGCATGCAGATACAAAATTTTGCATTCTTACTATTCTTCTACTGACAAAAGTGGATCGTTCAAGTCTATGAAATACTAGGTGTCACCCTTACAGTTGACTCGTTTTTTAACGAGATTTAATGGCAAAGGGGTACCCTATTTATGTCATAGCCGCATTTGACTACCGGATGAGGATTGTTTGGACCGAGGGTCCATCAAATAGTTACTGTAAGTGTTCCCTGACAAAATATTATAGATATTTATTGTTGACAACACTGATTGATTGAACATAATGTTTTATATGCTGCTGTAGATGAGGACTATAGATCAAAGATGTTTAAATATTATTGGCAACGGGAAAATTGTAAAATTAGCATAACAAATATCATTATACCTGTTTTCCCTGAAGGGTCCCTGTCAGGACCTGGATTGTTTATTTAGATATACTGTATGTAAGTACTAGGATTGGATTATGAATCCCTAGGATTTGTCGAGCAAAGAGTTACGGAGTTTTATATGCAATTCGGTTAATGACAATAGACAAAGTAATTAATGGCAATAAAACCGTGGACGCTACTCTGCCTAAGTCTACCGGCGTGATGGTATGTTATAAACATTAAAAACTAGCGATGTTGATTCCAGCATCGAGCTTACTCTTCAATAGTGTAATTGTATTGATATTTCTGCCTCATTCATTCATTGATTAACTGCCTCAATAGCCAAGTGGTCCTGACCGCGACTGCTACGCTAGAAGTCCTGGGTCGAGCAAAGTGTTATTGGGTTTTTCTATGAAATTCCCAGTAGCAGCTCGGAGTTAGGAATTTGTGCCCGGTTAATGGCAATAGGCTCGCCCCCTATTATATGGGACCTAAACATACCGGCGAACTGTGGGTGTACATTAGTACGCCTCTGCCTAACCCTTCGGGGAATACAGGCGTGATGGTATGTTATGTTATGTTATGTTAAGTTAGCGCTTTATATTTATATAGCGTATTCTCTCCCTCCGTTGACACTCTCTCTATCAACATTTCTAAACGAAACTATTTGCAACGAAACAATTAATTAATTGTGTACAAATAATTAGTCGTATCAGGAAGGATGTGGAATGTGGACTATTTAGATAGGTGCACATTAGTTGCGCAGTTTCTGTGCGCACTGCATTTGGTTCATTAAGGGCATAAGTTTACATACACATTTGGTCGTAAATTGAGTTTGATGATAACGAAGTAAAAATGATTAATCCCTCATGCAATAAAATACACAATAGTACGCCACTAAATTGCTGCGGTTTCTTATCTATTGTGGTCCTTTGGTAGGATTTTGGTCCTAAGTTACGTAAACTAATGCGATGAGTTTAAACCTTTCAAAAGTACGTATAGTACTTAGGGTAGCTACTTATATAGGGTACGTAAGATATAGGGATGTTATTGAAATAAAACGGATTACATTTAAAAATGATTTAGGGCAGAAATTCTATATCTTCAACAGGTAAAGAATCGTAAGATCTCATCTCATCATTACTTATTCCCTTCAAGGGTATGTTTTTACACATTATAGTATAATAATATATATTTTACATATTATTATTGCGTGCACCTTGAGTCTTGAAAGCACATTTGATTAAGTGCCACTCAAGGGAATATGATTAAAGGGGAGAATCTTTATTGATTGAAACCAATCATTCTTTATTGAAATTTTACTTGTTCGTAGACTCTTTGGTGTGAATTAAAGAATATTCAATTTATTTAGGGTTTATTTAAGATTGATTTTAACCCTCTATTATTCAGTTTTTTCGCAAATAGTGGCCAAAATCTTCAAACTATTTAACACCTTATGTATCAATGTTATTGAATGTGTCTTTGTGTAATAAATATAGATTGTGTTCCCTATAATCTTTGTGCTTGTAATCATTACTCTTTTTAAGTACTCTACAAAATCTAAACAATATCTCGTGATATTCTGTTGCTTTTATGTCAAAGATAAATATCATTGTAAATATGAAAAAGCTCTTCATTTAATACACAAAGCAGATGTTATTTGGGTCACCGCCGGACGGGACTGGAGATTAATTGGCTTAATGACTAAAGCATACAGCGGTCCAGTGTGCGCTTACAAAAACTATTGTCATAAGCTCATAACCGATTAACTTGGAGATAATTTAAACTTGTTTGTATATTACAACGACTTTTCTGTGAAAATTGAGTAGAATTTAGCATGTTTTGCATGAAAATATTGTATATGGATCACTAGCTGAATCCTGTGGTTTCACTTGCGTTCCTTTTTCAGGATCTCAAATCCGTAGTCAGGATGATATAAAATTATATCGAAACTTGTTCAGCAGATGACTTAATTGTGAAAACTTATAGCTAAACAGACAAACACATTTATTATATTATCAGTAAAGAAGTTCGCATGTGTCCGTCGGAGAGTTGACTGCTTTTTATAGTAATTAAATATTACGTTGGGGAATTTATAAAACGTGTATCGATCAATCCGCTATTGACGTAGTGGTCTTTAGAGAATTTTAATAGAGTTATTTTAGCTCTAATTTTTTTATTATTTAGGTACTTGTACAACATAATATTACTTAAAGCTTAAAGTAACATATACTATAGACGTATTGCTAAATTATATTACAACACTGTAGGTACCTATTACTAAATACTAATAATAGTAGCATTATTAGAAATAATGAATAATAAGAGATAAATAAACTATATTTAAAGAAAAACAGGCAATGTAACCAATCCCAGTAGACCGCATTTGCACCAATACCAGAGGTGCATAAAGAATAATGAATAAAAAAAAGATGTGACAATTTCAATTATCTACTGTCCCTAAACCTTATCGCAGAAGGACTAATCCCTCCCTACTGCTGGTTATAAACTTCTCTCCCCCCCATAATACCTGGCATTCCGCTGAATATCTTTCTAGTAGAATATCATATCGTAATAATGAGGGTATAGGTACCTATATGTTTCCTTTTTAGAAAACTACCTAAGCTCGTAACTTTGATCGTACAATAATTTATTACGTATTTACCGTCTTTTTTTGCAGGGAAAAGGTGAACCGTTACGTGAATAATTATGATAATTAATTACTCAATTCATATTTTACTTACAGGAAACCGCGCATAACCACATAAAACTAACAAACACAAGTTCACAAAAGTACCAGGCGATCAGGAACGTGACGGAGCGCGGGGCACATGTGACGCGCGATGCAGTTAGGACGCGACTGGGATACGCCACAGATGGGTCTTGTTTAGATAAAAATATCGATAAGCAAGGGTTGTTTACTGTAAAAGCGATTTTAGTAGGAACATTTTCAGCAGTTTTAGCTACGTATTTTTGGGTTGGGTGATAAAGTAAACAGGATATTTTGATGTCGAAAGGGTTTTGTCATAGATTTTGCCCTACAAAAACAACTTAAATATCCACTCCCATACCTCAGAGTTGCTAGTGAGAATTACATAAAAACCCCAACAACTCTTTGCTCAACTTTCGAACAAATATTTCTCAGAAGTGAAAATGAAACAGTAAAGATCTATATTAGATAGGTAGGTGCTGCGACGTCTAAAATATTATTAAAAAAAAAAGTATTACACACTGCATCACACAGGACATACACTTGTTGATCTTGACTGAAATCGAACCCTCTCAGCACGCACTCACATAATTCTTACTCATATAATGTAGTCATTTCAATTTAGTGGGTAAATTCGGGATGAAAGAAATTTATATTGGTTAGGTGAGTTTAGAACTGTAACCAAACGACGGGAGCGAATTGTGAAACCGATAAACATGCACATTTTGTAACCAAATTAATATATTGATGAACGCAAAAACGCTCATGCAAGGTCACCAATAATTCAAAACTGCTGAACGTCATTCATCTGTTTTACATAACGGTTTTTTTGTTAAAAAGCTAGCGGTTATGTAAAAAAGTTAGCGATACTGTGAAACAACAAATTATACATTCAATTGTGACATTTATCTACCTACATTTTGTAACCAAATTATTATTTATCAATTAATTGATAATATCGTCGCCTCATTAATCTAATGGTTACCTACCGCGGCGTCCCTACGCTAAGGTGCCATTATGTTAACTATTGCATTAATTACATTTTACGATTTAAATTACACTTCAAGCTAACACCAGAAACCGGGCGTCATATTGACGGGCTACGGGACCCCTATTCATCTTGTTTACGAAAACTAGGGAAATTGTTCTCGCGAAATTGGATCCACTCAAGTTTTTATTAGGGGAACATAAATGGGGGATTAAAATTCTTATTCGAAGTTTCTTTAACACGATAATTTATATATATTGATTTATTTTACCCCCGACTTACCCTTTTTTTGTCAGCAATTTGTTCCGTGACTGATCATTATTTGCCGTTTAGTGCAAAATCTAAAGATAATTTGTTTGTTATATATAGTTATAGTTATAGCCTACGGTTTTACTCCCGGCCCCAGAAGATATTTTACCTAAGTATAAGGACTAGATACTAAATCCTTTATTGCTTATCCCCCAAAGTAGTAATAGTAAATAAAATATACTTATATATTTGCATGTATTAAAGAGAGTAATATGGATCAATGTAAGTTTAAAATTAAAGAACTTTTTTATACAAACGTTTTCACCCATTTTACACCATAAGAATTCATTGAATATCAAAAATCTAGTTAGAATCATTCTTAAGTGTAACCTCTACCCATGAAGACAAAATACACATTTATTTTGATTTAAATATAAATACGTCACGCATAGTTGGCATAAAGTACTACTTAATCAGTCAGGTAATTAGATATTTCGTGAAACAGCTGCTGTTTAAGGGTGTTCAACCTTTTTTCGTGCGTCCCTTTCACTGGTTAAGCAGCATATTTAACTACAAAAATGTACTAGGCTACCATGAAATGAAAGATATGCGCAGAACATGCGTACAGTCGGCGTCACAGTGTCGGCGTCACGCGCCCCTATCTTCAAGTGTTTACTGACACGTTTGTGTTATCAGCGGCAGACTGTGCGTTGGGGGATGCGCCGCCAACCGACGTTTTATTTGTTACGAAGACATTAAACGCAGATTTAGATAACCGTTATTGCGCCAGTCACCCTAAATCAACACAAAATGCTAGACTTTGTATAATTTTCATAATAATTGTATTGCTTCTGTGTGCCTTGCCCAGTATTATATGTATGTATAATACGGGTATTTATTTTTAAAGAAACGTTGAGCTGTCGATATTATCCATTCAATTCTGCTAGCGATGTAGCTGAAGTTTTTAGCTCTTACAAATAAAAATAAAACTTAAGTAGGTAGGTATGCAAAATAAAAGAAAAGTCTATTTAGCTGTTGAGAAAACTATAAAATATACAGCATCAATAGTACCAGGCATTCATATCCCGTAGTAGATGAAAATAAAGTGACGTCATAAGAATACAACGGTAACCCCTTCTGAAGTACTAGGCGCCCAAGAAACTTAGGAGTTGATTTTGTGGTAGACAGTACAGGCGCCATATAGTCGCGTCGTTCTCGAAGGATGTCGGCCCGATGGTTAATGTAATCAGTTGGGGATTGGTAGATAGGGTGAATTGTTTACTTTCCATGCTTTTGTGGAACATTCTATTGATAATAATTACATTTTGATAGGGTGGATCTTTCATCAAATTTTATTATAAAGTCAAAGCAGACGTCCAGTCTTCTAAGAAATAAAAGTGTTGGATATTGTAACAAAACAAAAAACTCCGTTGAAAAAGAAAATAACAGGTAACAATGCTGAGGTACTTACGCGAATTGACATTGAAATAAAACTACTTTTTTACGGATTTTATCTTGTTGTATTGATATTATTTAATTCCGACTTTACGGATCCCTTACAGCATCCATGGTCTCGGGTAGACTGAGGTTGGACGTCTCAATGTTAAAATTACTTACAGCTACCTTACATTTATAGTAATTGTTAGCAATCCGATTCACGCAGAATGAGCTCACCGTGTCCTTAGGCCGTGAGAGCCTAGTGATATGACCAGTGGACTGCCAAGTCAAAGGTCTCGAGTTCAAATCCAAGGCACGCACCTCTGACTTTTCGAAGTTATGTGTGTATTAACAGTTAATTATCACGCGCTTAAACGGTGAAGGAAAACATCGTGAGGAAACCTGCACGCCTGAGAGATTTTCTCGACGGCGTGTGAAGTCTGCCAACCCGCATTAGGCTAGCGTGGTGGACTATAGCCTAATCCCTCTCATTGTGAGAGGAGACCCGTGCCGAGCAGTGGGACATATAATGGGTTGATTATGTGTGTCCGTAGGTCTTGTAGTTTTGGGCTTGGATTTAGATGGGGTTCCAAGCAGCTGTTTGGAATAAGGTTGGGTCTTACCAGCTGGTAAGACCCAACCTTATTCTCTATTGAAATATCGGTGTTTTTTTAACTTCCTTAGCCTCACGAATCTTCATGTGTAGGAATCGGTTTTCTTTTGAGAGGATTTGTTGTTTATCAAATCTGATGTAGTGCTGGGTCGTTTCAAGGGTGTGTTCACAAACACAAACAGACTTCGAAATTTAATATTTCAATACAACGCGATAAAATCCGTAAAACGTAATTTTAGTTCATCTTTAAGTACTATTTATTAATTTTTTAGCTTATGCACGATGCACTATCGAATTCGTATCGTTAACGTATAGTTTTTTTTCTGCTACAAATCTCATTCATACATACATATTTTCACGCCTGTCTCCCATTGCGGGGTAGGCAGAGACTATAGATTTCCACTTGCTTAGATCCTGGATTCCACCACTTTCGCTTCATATATCTACGTTCATTAACCTCATTCTCATACAAATTATTTTCGATTTCGATACGAATACGTTTTCGCAAGTTATTCGTGCTCCTCGAGATAGAAAAGTACCAGGGCATTAGTTCATTCAATCGGTATCAGAGTTACCAGGATATCAGCAACGACAAGGCTGTATCACATTGCCTACTAGATTAGTGGCATAAAGTACTATGTACTAATGTGTCATCTCATCAGTCAGGGTCAGCCATTGGACAATTGGATTTAAATACAACAATACATACAATCACGCCATGCTCCCACAGGGGTAGGCAGAAACTATAGACCGCGACTTGCTACGATTCTTGCATAGGTACTTCTTTTGGTTCTTCCACATTCATACTTACACACGCGCCCGGGATAAACAATAGCCTAACACTTATTCCCCGAAGCGGTAGGCACAGGTGTACAGTACACCCAGGGGCGTATTTAACTAATTTAACGTATGTACACTCGTTCACCGGTATATTTATGCTCCATGTGATATGGGGCCATGTTGCCAGTAGGTAACCGGGAACAAATTCATTCTTTGAGCTGTTACTGAAATTTCCAATCTATACTAATATTCTTAATAATCTTTAATAAAAACCAACAGTGATGATCTCTTCTTAGCACGGACTCTGATGTATACAGACAGTCGTCTGTATACATCAGAGGGGTCAAGCTTTATTCCAAAGAAGTTTACTAGTTTTTAAGTTGGAGCATATACTTTTCTAAAGTGATAACAAATTTAAAATCTATTCACTAGTTTTTTCGCCAACCCGTAACAAACAGACAAACAGACCAGAGTTTTAAAAATCACATTTTTGGGTTCGGATATAACATAGAATTCCTAAGAAATCTCTACTATTAAGTAGAGATTCCTAGAGAACATATACATTAATTAACGCTCTTATTTATTTAGTAAAAATAGACTCAGTTCTAAGGTTAAGCGGAATCGGTGTATTTTGGCAAGTTTCTTAGCCTACACTGAGTAAATACGTAATATACAAGATTGAAGATTATCAGGACTTCGTCTAATTAACTAAAATAGCAAAGAAGAATCTATTCAGGTTACTAAAAACACAGCTAAAAAGTACGTTTTAATTTTTGATTGATGCGTTAGTCACTATTTTACTAATTACTACGACGACGTCTGGTTTAGTGGTTCGAGTACCGGACTGCTGACCAATAGGTCGTGGGTTCGATTCCCACAGGACACAAAAATTTATGTGATGAATATACCTAAGTGTTTGTATTCGTCTGGGTGTTTCTTATGTATTATAAGTACGTATTTACAAAAAAAAAACATATAAGTATTATATCCATTGTCTAGTACCCATAGTACAGTCTCTGCTTAGTTTGGGCCTAGATGGTGCTGTGTAAAAAATGTCCCAGAATATTTACTGCGTCTTCATCATCACCCTTTTCATTTACCATCCCACCGCTGGGCACGGGTTGCCTCTCAGAAAGAGGATTAGGCTAGTTCCCACCACACTGGCGAGTCATACTATAAAACAAAGTCGCTTCCTGCTGTCTGTATTTCACTATGTATGCTTAGATCTTTAAAAATGCGCAAAGAATTTTGATGCGGTTTTTTTTTAATAGATAGAGTGATTCAAGAGGAAGGATTTAAGCTATTTAACATCACGCTACCACTCTTAGGGGCGGGACAACGCGGATGGAACCGTGGGTCGGTCAGGAGTTAGGTAAGATTTCAATAAGTCTATCATTTAAATCCGAAGTAATAATTAGGTACGTACTTAGGTTGCTTTTTGCGATAAAATTATGGAATTTTATTATCGAAAAATGTTTTTATGGTAGTGTCTATCTAAGAACTTGTGTATGTTGCAGACTGCAGTGCATCATATTCTGAGGAGTTAGCAGGCCAGGAATTCGGGGTAAGTAAATACCTTATCCATACACAATGATAATTTAATGCAAGTAACCGCTTATTCCGAACGTTGAAGTATAAACCTGTAGATCATACAAATATTGTATCCACGTGGGGATGGAACCCACAAAACGTGTCGCAGAAGCCGATCGCTCAGCCGCTAGGCCAAACGTGTCGTCATTATGCCTGGAAATATTTGCTACATTTACATTCTAAATTGTAACCTACAAATAACTCATTAAAATCAGAAGGGACAAATTGGGTCCGAATCGAAAAGCCATCTTTTCAATGGTAACTATAATTTATGACGTCATTGTCTTTTGTGTTGAGCCCGCATGCAGTGGTTTGTGATGACTATCTTATCTTCAGATATTCATCTACAGGATGCCCGTTGTGTTCCAGAAAAAAACAGTTTAATAACTGCCTCGCTAGTGTAGTGGTTTCTAGTGCGACTGCTACGCTAGAGGTCCTGGGTTCGATTCCCAGGTCTTGCAAAGTTCTATTGGGTTTTTCTATGAAATTCTCAGTAGCAGCTCGGAGTTTGGAATTTGTGCCCGGTTAATGGCAATAGGCTCGCCCCTTATTACATGGGACCTAAACATACCGGCGAACTGTGGGTATACCGTAGTACCTCTGCATAACCCTTCGGGGAATACAGGCGTGATTGTATGTAATTATCTACCAATGTTACACTTAATTCGAATAAATATAAAGCTGTTTTTAATCTTATCATGAGGGAAAATGATCCTCTGTTTGTTCATTGGATGTTCACTTACTTAAAAAAACCTTTTGGAAATATTCTGTTCTAAAATGACAAAATCTATAAGTACGATTCGTAGATTTTCCTTATAGTAATATTTTTACTAAGAAAAAAAACAATCCATATGATTTTAATGTTTTATATTATATCACAATAACACGATCAAATCTCAAGTTAGTTTATGCTATTTACAAAAATATATAAATTAAATTCTAAGTTTTCTTAGCATACATTTTAAATTTTATGTAGGAAACCCTGAGAGAGACGGTTTCAATAACGTTAATAATTCATGATTAGACACAACACGTACCTAATATTTAAAATTACAAAACTCATTTAATAAAATTAAAAAAATCATGATAATTTTCTCTTTTAAAGAGAAAAATGCAAGATTTAAACATAACATAAAATTTTCTTGCATACTGTAACAAATTACAATGTCAATATAAGGACCTATGTCATAGATTTAAAAAAAAACTAATCATAGACAGGTACCCGTACTCGTACAACCACAGAGTAAAAATGGTACAACGCTGTCTAGTTTCATACGTCAGTCTGACAGAAAGAAATAAAATCGAGATTTTTTTTTGACAAATATTCCCAGTATCCTCTTTATGTATAAGTGCGCATTTCACAAAACTCAACTTATTCATACAAGTTCCTTTTCTTTTTATTAATTATTCGGGAAGTAGTGGCCACTATTGAATAATAGTTATTTTCTTCTTTAATCATGATCATACGAGGTTCTTGTTAAATTATTAGGAGATGTGAAATATCAGGTCTTTACCGCCAGCGCATAGCAAAGACCGTGGTTAGCACGGATGTTAGTAGGATGGTGATGAAACTAGTGACGTCATAGTGCTGATGAGCTGCATTGTAGAATCCTCCGTAGACCTGGAGGCCAGCCGTCTCGATACTGAAATGGAACAAATATAAAAATATAATTATAATTTCCTGATGCACTAGATGTGATGTTTGCAAGGAAAAGTTTTTAATACCATCACGCCTGTATTCCCCGAAGGGTTAGGCAGAGGCGTACTAATGTACACCTACAGTTCGCCGGTATGTTTAGGTCCCATGTAATAGGGGGCGAGCCTATTGCCATTAACCGGGCACAAATTCCTAACTCCGAGCTGCTACTGGGAATTTCATAGAAAAACCCAATAACACTTTGCTCGACCTGGAAATCGAACCCAGGACCTCTAGCGTAGCAGTCGTGCTCAGGACCACTTGGCTAATGAGGCAGTCAGAGTAGGTGAAATTTGTTGTGAATTTCTTTTAATAATTAATACAAATAAATAAAATTGGAGTGTCTGGTTGGAATATTAAAATAATGGCTTTTTACTAAGTGCATTTGGATGTATACACGGTACATATATCAAAACCTTTCTTTTTACAATTTTTGTCTGTCTGTCTGTCTGTTTGTTCCGGCTAATATCTGAAATGGCTGGACCGATTTTGACAGGACTTTCACTGGCAGATAGCTGATGTAACAAGGAGTAACTTAGGCTACTTTTTTTTAAATACTACGCGGACGAAGTTGCCGGTAACAGCTAGTAAGGAATAAAGTTTCTTCGACCACAAGCTTCGTGCCCTTTTTACCCGACTGCCGAAGGAGGAGGGTTATTATAATTATAAATGATTGTTGCAGGAATTCTAGGTTTTTCAGGAAATTTGATAGTTTTAGATAATGTGAGTGACCGTACTAAAACTATTAAAAATATGAGTAGACAGAACCAACCTAAATTTGCAATAATCTCCATCGTAACTCCATCCCAGGTATTCCCCGGTCCGCAGGTTCTCACTTCGTAGCCAGTCTTCCAAAGGTCTGAAGTAGTCTCGTAGAGCTTCCCCGTTCAATCTTCCCTCACCGATCGCCTCTTGAAGGATCTGGCTCCAAGGGGCCGAAGATCCTCTCTCCATGATGCGCCTGAAATCGATAGCAATTAATTTATAATACATATCAAGCAAAATCCTTAAAAATCTCTGTTTCACTTGGGATTGCGAACCATGTTTTTGCGTGTGGACATCTTCATAGACTTCCACCGCCCAGGGAAGGCGGTTAGATGTGTGGGCCTCTACCCAGTATGTACCCATATAGCTACCTACCCATTAATAGGTACTAAAAGGGGTTGTTTTCGCCAGACCAATATTTGTTGTAGTGACGGGAGCGAAGTTTCTTTCCTCTGCGTCTTGACTTCGCGGACCATTACCCAACCTTTAAGGTAGAAAGTGGAACACCATGTGTATTTGAATCAGTAAACCAAACCCCCACCATGAATTGTGTGCCACCTGAGGAAGCTGTTGGGTATGTCAGACTGGTTTCGACTGAATCAGCACTTGCTTTCCCTTGATATAATATAGTCAGGGTCATGGGTTGCATGGCTGTTACAGGCTGTGTTTTAGTACAAACAAATGCTAGCAGTACTGTAGGGGTTCCTACGAATATAAAATCGAAATTTAAGCGTTTTTCGTTGAGTGTATTTTAAACCTTAGGGCTGATTTCACAAACTTCATAAATATGTTTAAATTCAATTTAAACACATAAGAAGTTGGTGGAAGTGCTTAGTGCTTAGTGTCTTAGACGTAAAACTTATTAAGTTATGATTATGAAATTATGTATACTAGTAAGATACTAGTAGTTACCCGGTGCTCGAAATGCGACCATATTATACTCCATACTTTCAACCTTCATACGTTAACCATAAATTAAAGGCGTGTGTGAGTGTGTCAAACGGTAGTGTGTGTAATGTTTTATTAAATTTAAATTTAACAATGTACAATCTCACACACCTCTATGCGCGCAATATGTAGTTTTCTCTTACGTATTAATATAG
This sequence comes from Acronicta leporina, assembly GCA_947256265.1. NCBI lineage: Eukaryota > Metazoa > Arthropoda > Insecta > Lepidoptera > Noctuidae > Acronicta > Acronicta leporina. The sequence goes on along the minus strand of OX366520.1, from coordinate 14,953,258 downwards.
TCATGTGATGTATATAATAACAAAATATGGGTTAAAACAAGAGTGCAATGGCGGTTATGGCTGGCTACCAAGCTTTAACGATTTAATTTCCTACACTCTGTAACCTCAATATCGGTTTACTTAAGCTTGACTCACATAACAACCCTAATTCAGGTAGGGTGTCAATTGCAAGTAACATAAGACCAGGAACCAGAAGTTATATAAGTCTTCGGCCGTAAGACAATGCCGAACTAGGGCTACCAAACCTAGTTGTGTAATGAAGTGCAGGCTTCCTACATTTCTGATTATTATGCATTCAACCTTTCCGGCACCTGGTATGTGGATTAATATGGAATTTCCTTGTAACTTGTATATAGATTTTGTTCCAATTTGAAAAGAAAAACAAAACTCTCTCAAACAGTTTTGAAAAATAAGTTTGTTATTTTAATTTTAAGCTTAATTTGTTTTGGAATTCTTTCATTTTCATTTATTAAGGGTCACTTGCACGAACTTCTTAAATGTATTTAAATTGTATTTAAACACAAATTTACTATAAAAATTGTGTTTAAATGCAATTTAAACATAGGTACTTAAAAAGTTGGTGCAAGTGGGCCTAAGTATCGATAAAAACAATTTTACAATTAAGAATAGTAAATGAAATTTAAAACTTCTGATAAAAATAAGTGCATTAATAATAATAAGGGTCTGTGATTAAAAAAAAATGTATTTTTATTCCTTTCAGTTAAAATTATGAGGTTTACTTAAAAAAAATCAATTTTATTCTCTATTCACTAATGACACTTAGGGCCACTTGCACCCACTTCTTAAATGTTAATTGTATTTAAACACAATTTTCTATTGTAATTTTTTTAATTCAATTTAAACATATTTCAGAAGTTGGTGCAAGTGGCCCTTAATGATTTTGTGATTTTTTTTGCCTAAAATCAATCAAAGACTCTGTTTTATTCTAAGGACTGTGAATTTTCTAGTTATCTGTCAGTTTCGCCAGTTTATAATGTCGCCGGACAAATCATAAATTAACGATATCAACAATTTTCGCGTGACACAATATCCAAATACTTTTTCGTTTTTTTAGATCCCTAGTGGACCACATTCTTACCGCTTATTAGGAGTTTCTCGCAATTCACTTATGATATATTTGACGTCAATTATGTTGCTGAAGCTCCTAAAAAGGCCGTCTTAAGATGTAATTTGCATTTATATTATTATTAGGCACATAAATAAAGTGTGTTACGTTTGCGCCCGATGATCACGGGTTCTGTGTTGCGTAGTTTATTAGTATGAAGCTATCATTTAGAGTTATAAAAATGTATGTTAATATTTTATATTACTTTTCGAGAATAAATCGACCTTTTTTTGGCCTCTCACGCTTTGTAGGGTTGCTTTTTATTTTATTATTTGCTTGTTTTTTCTTTCTATTTTTCTTGTATTTTTTAAGTGCTAGGGGAATTTGGGTTAGTTCAAAGGTTTTTATAAAGGTGTATTTCCTTTGCTTATCCTCGGCCTGGCCAAGCAGCACTATCCGACTAACTTTTTTTTTTATCAAATAAAGTATCAGGTATATAACTCGGACTACGTACGTGGTGATTAGTGATCGTATCTACGATTGCTGCTCTAGAGGTCTTGCATTTGATTTCCAGGGCGAGCAGTGTTTATGGGTTTTTATATGAAATTCTCAATAATCATGTTGGGAGTTTCATTTTGTGCCCATAGGCTAGGCGGTGATAGTCTCGCCTCCTATTCCTTGGGATCTAAAAATTCCAGCCTGCTGTGTTTACTTCTGTCCAACTCTTTGGGGATTGCAAGCGTGATGATATGTTCTGTCTAAAAATTCATACGTATGTTTAAACCTATTTAATATGCATAATGACGGTAACTAATCAAATGTAATCGATAGTTTATTCGATTTTAACTTAACATTAAGGCAGTGACCCTCAAATGGCGTTTAATTTACCATAAGGGCTAATTGTTATGGAGATAAAATCAATTAGAGACCTTTATAAATTAATCATTTCACTATAGACACGCAAGCGTATTTTTTTATAAGAAATCCAATATTCTGTCGCATTGCTTAGCGGTCAAAATAAGTTAGGCTAATTCACCACGCTGCACGCTGACCTGATGAGGGTTGGCAGATTGCACACACTGTAGAAAAAAGTATTTAGGCATTTTTCGATGTTTTTCCTCCATCGTATATCCGTGCATTAATAAATTTTTCTAATAAGTATGCATGACTTTGTTAAGTCAGAAACTTTTGACTTAGTAATCCAATAGTGATATCACTATTAAGTCTAACATATTGCAGAATTCAAGTGATTTCTGCTATTCACGTCTTCTGCATGGGACTTGATTTCCACACAGAAGATTTTGTACGGTGTATTTGTTTTTTATACAGGCGTGTATACATAGTATAAACAATCACCCATCGAATTCTATGCCTTAGTGAAAGTAGCTTAACCTAAATTACCTAACGTCACTAAACCAAGGTATCTACAGCATGTTTCAATAAGATTCTCACAGCGCAATAGCAACTGTTACTATAAAACTGATTTGGATCTGCATGCGATTGCGTAAGTGTCCAGTCTATGGGCAAAATGTAGACTATGCGAATGCTGGGCCGCTAAAATGGTGCTTTTACAACATACCTAAGTTCATTAAAAGATCGATAAAATCCTACTTCCTATCCTACTAATATTATAAATGCGAAAGTTTGTGAGGATGGATGTTTGTTACTCTTTCACGCCAGAACGACTGAACGGATCTGGATAAAATTTGGCACAGAGATAGATTATAGTCTGGAATAACACATGGGCTACTTTATAACTGAAGTCCACGCAGACGAAGTCGCGGGCAGAAGCTAATACTTAAATAAACTTTGCTCTTAAGAACTTGCAAAATATAGCTTGATGATACTCTGGATTTATAACGTTTTTTTTTTCAGATTTCCACAAAAAAAAACATTGCTTTATATGATTTTATTTCAAGGAAAACTGATACTTACTTTATTGCACTAAAGTAAGTGTCAGTTTGCAACACAATTGCAAAATTAAAAATAACATAATAACACGTAGGTAGCTATTACATAGGTAATTCCGACCTAAAAACTTGCTACTTTTATTATTCTTTTATGATCGAGCTACTAACATGTGATATACAGAGCACATTTGTTTGTGAGACATAACGCAAAATTGAGATTTTAAATATTCAAACGGCCAAAGTCATCTTTTGAGCAGGTACTGAGAGAGTAGGGAAGCGTATTGTAAAACGTATTGCGTATTGTAATATGTTGTTGAAAGAATCATAAATTATAAAAATATAACCATAATATGATTTGATGATCATATTTCTGAAAGAGGGAATTGATCAGAGGAGCTCTCGCGCTGTAACCTTTTTTGAGGAGACTGGTTTAATGGTCGCAAAGTAAAAAAATACAAAAGTAACGTTTTTCGTGAAGAATGACTCTTATAATAAAAACTTGAAGGAAGATTAAACTTATTTTGAAGTTCCTATAAAGAATATCGTGCAAATGATTATATTATATCTATTTATGTGTGGTTTAAACATTTTAGGTGCCCAATACTTGAGTCCAGCAAGATTTTCGCAACCGCTCCGACCCATATGCCTAGGCTTCCTATACCTGTGTACAATGGTAATTAGGCCAACTTTGGAGTCACGATTTTGGATCACAATTGCGTTTTATACATACGGCTTTTAAACGCTGAACGCTGCTAAAAAACGCGCGCGTTATTTTTATAATACTAAATGGTCTACCTATGTATCTAAATCTGCAATCTCAACAAACCAATGTCAAAACGGAACATGGTGTTAAGTCAAAGTCAAAGTCAAATGTTTTATTTCAATTAGACCAGTAATACAGGTACTTTTGAAATGTCAAAAACTAGGTGCGCGGTTCCAAATAGTGGGTCTTATGGAGAAGAACCGGCAAGAAACTCCATAAGTACTCCTTTCAACAAAGATTATAGAATATTTTATTTATTAGTTTAACAAACTATCACTCCTGTATATCCCCGAAGTAAAGCATCACTACATTAGTATAAAAAAAAGTCGCTTCCCGCTGTCTGTCTGTCCCTATGTATGCTTAGATCTTTAAAACTACATCAACACCCCCAATTTTCTTTGGGCCCTTTGCCGCCTCCCTGTAGGCCTCCAGCCACAAAGGGCGTTTTCGACTACTTTTAGAAATTGCCATAATTGACACTGTCTTACATTATTCTGGCCAAGTTATTACAAAAATGATTGATGAAATATAATACAACCCCAGAGTAAGTAATAATTATGATGGCTTCGATAAATGACTAAGAAACGCGCGTTTATTTACGCGACGTTTTTCGCGCGTTTAAAAGCACAAATGTGTAAGGTGGCGTTAGTGAATATTATGTAAGTGTACAATATCGATGGACGGTACCGCAGTAGTAATACTGTGGCGGTACTATTCTACTTGTGAACGCGTTTCCCTAGCTGTAACTAGGGCTCGCTAATGTACTAGGCTATCAGAATTATGTAGAAGGTAAAATGTTCCGTCCATGGAGAATGCGTAGTGTAATGGAGAGCGAAAATCGTAACAATGATCAAAGTTTTATACCTTTTAAAGTATTCTGTAAGACTGTAAGTTAGGCAAAGGTGTACTAAATAATGTACACCCACAAATCATTTGAAGGTTTAGGCCCATGATATAACGGTTATTGCCGTTAATCAAGAAGAGAAACCAAACTCAGTTGATACATAATGAGAATTCCATAAAAAATACTGCTGGACCTGGGAATTGAACCTAAGACCTTTTGTTCTGCTGTCGTGCTTACGACCAAAGAACTAACGAGACAGCTCACATACTTCTTGAAAATGTTTAAGCATCAAGTCATATGTAGGTATGATACTTGATTATCATCTTATTTATGATACTTGTCAATTTGTTACAAAATATTTTACTATCATCAGAACTATTTGTATGTGCAGATTAATGATAATTTATCCATTTCTAAATCATCATCAGCATAATTAAATTTTATTCTGCTGTAACCGTTAAAGCATTAAAGTTTCAAAATGTCCGTGACTTTAATTAAATCTGAATAAACATCATTTGACATTGGCAGATGTCAAAATACATAATCAATGTCAACAAAGAAATTGTTAAGGCCTATTTCATCATATATCTGAGTAGCCGCTGCTCAAAGAATATATACTTATATTTAAAAATGGAACAAAATTTGTATGAAAATAATTAAGAATTATCTAATTTATCAGGAATTTTATTCGGTGGTGGTGAAATATTTTTTATTATTTAATTACCCGTGACGTGAACCTTACACACTTTAGTACCTAGGTACTAGGTACACATTGGTACCTATTTTGTATCGATAAACATAATAACCAGATTATATGAAAGTTCGTACATTTGAATATTTATCGATAAAATAGGCTCTATTTTTTTTTCAGTTTTTGGTGTAATACTTATTTAGGGCCACTTGCACCAACTTCTGAAATATGTTTAAATTGAATTTAAACACAAAACGATAATAGAATATTGTGTTTAAATACAATTTAAACACATTTAAGAAGTTGGTGCAAGTGGCCCTTAATGTCTGCATTTATCGTGATAATATGGAGTTATAACGTTATTTGTGTAATGTTAATAAACGGAGTATTATGTTACAATTTATTACTAGCATCAAAACTAAATTCAACAATGTTACAATATTAACAAATAAAATTTAATAATCATGCCCGCATCATACGTCAAGTGGTCACATCCGTGCGGAGACGCGCAATTGTCTGCACCAGGCTTTATCTTACTGCTTATCAAAATAGCACCGTAATCTCATCAGATACAGTTGAAAATAGCGTGAAAATGATGTCTATTTTTCGTCATTTTTCGCCTGAATGAAATTCTACTGTAAACGAAAGCGATACCGTTGGAAATAGATCGGGCGTTCTAATTTAAAAAAATATTACTTGAACATATTTTGGACTTTATTACTAGCATTTTAAGATAGATATTTATTTGGGTGAAACGAGTGTAATTAATGGTGTGAAGGAATTAAATTAAATTAGAATTAAAATGCATTTTTCTGTCACACGTTTTTAGATGTTGCAACTCATTAAACCAAGGACACTATTTATTTATAATAAGCACACCAACAATACAATCGCTTAAGATCTTTAAGACAATAATAACTACTTAATTTGAGTTTCTAGCAATAATATAAGTAAATAAAATTAAATATGTATAAAAATAAAAAAAATTGCATGTTATCCTAGTGGCAAGTTTATAACATTATCGTGATTGATTTCATGAATACACTCTACAGAAACTGCATTTTTTTCCATGCGGGAATCAAACCTAAGCCTGTATGGTAAAAACTATTCCTTCAGCCGCTGTGTCAATAGAGCTTATGACGGGGGAAATCAAATCTACTAAGGGAAACATACAATACCATCACGCCTATATTCCCCAAAGGGTTAGGCAGAGGTGTACTAATGTACACCCACAGTTTGCCGGTATGTTTAGGTTACTAAAGGAAAAGTTAATCTTTAAATACTTACCTAGGAAACTAATACCTATACTGTATACTAATATAATAGTCTGTAAAGTTTTCGTTTCTATGGTCAAGTTATTATATTATATTTGCAATAAATACTATAATCCCTTTCTTTATAAAAAAATAAAAGGATTTAATGTAAAAATATGTATTCGCTTTTCTGTCTTTATGTTGAAGGTTGAGAATATATACTTATTTTATTCGGCTCTCGATTCAATTTATTTCTACTTTACCCACGTCTAACCACTGTGCATTGCAATGAGAGTTAGAAAATGTATTTTAAGGCCTAATTTTCAATGTTATTTAATTCAAAATTATGCCTAATAGCAAAATGTGATTATTATTCAGCTGGCAGGGCCTTCTATTCGCAATTTGATAAATGATATTTATTTTTGTAAATAATTCTGTAATGTTTTATATTTGTTTGTAACTAGATGGCGCCGTAAAAAAAAAATCACAATATAAAAGAAATACAAGCGCAGCCGTGACAGACAACTAGTCTTTCCATAACAGATCATAAAATGCACAATTCAATACGTAACCGCGACGGTCAAGGACGGGCGGCGTCACGTTCAAGATTTATATCTTCAATTTATGTAAAATTGAAAACTTTAGATTATAATCTTATTTTTTATTGTGTGTTGAGTGACGCAGTATCTGTTTATATCAGTAAGTGATTTTAGCACTTAGAATGAAAGTGAAGGTTACTTTTTGGGGTAGCAATACTTATAATTAGCCTAGTTATTGTTTTGCAAGGCCGGTTTAGCCGCTTAGGCTACGGAAGGTCCCTTTCTATTGTTTCTAATATTGTCCTTTTAATGCTTACTTTTTTTGCTAGAGCCTGCAAACTTGAAAAACTTGTGCTTGGTATTGCAAATATTGTAATGTGTATTATTTTTTTTTTTATTATTTTTTTTTTAAAAAGCTTACTAGCAATGTGGGTCACACATTACTAGTATTCTTGTTAACCCCTCGTGCTAAGCTAAATATGCTTGTGTTACGAGTGGGTTCACGTCGGTAGTGCAATGGGTGGGGTTCGAACCGGCAACCACATGATCGCAAGTCCGACGCCCTAGCCATTAGGCTACCGCCGCTTCAATTATAACAACTACACAATAAAATATCCATTTTTCCGGGCGCCGGGACCTGTATATTATTTCTAATAGACAGTAACCATCTTGCCTGTAATCCCCGAAGGGTTAGGTACAGGTATTATAATGCACACCCTCAGTTAGACGTTATATTAATCATCATCTTAATTTATTAGACCTAGTATGAGGTCTAATAGCTTTATTTAATTTAATCCAAATTAAAAAAGACCTAAATTTAATCCAAAATCCGAGCTGTTTATGAGAATTTCATAGAAAACCCTCACAGCACACTCGAATTGAACCAAGAACCTCGAGGTTAGCAGTCGCGCTGAGCGCCACTTGACTAATAAGCTAATGAGACAGCCTCATTAGCTTAGTGGGACTTCTTCCTTAACCTAGTGGGACTTTTTCACTAGCCTTCTGGGACTGCCTCATTAGCCTATTTGGACTGCTTTAGTAGCCTAGAGGTACTGCCTCATTAGCCTGTCTCATTAGCCTAGTGAGACTGCTGTATTAGCCTAGTGAGACTGCTTCATGAGCCTAGTGAGACTGCTTCATTAGCCTAGTTAGACTGCTGTATTAGCCTAGTGAGACTGCTTCATGAGCCTAGTGAGACTGCTGTATTAGCCTAGTGAGACTGCTTCATGAGCCTAGTGAGACTGCTTCATTAGCCTAGTTAGACTGCTGTATTAGCCTAGTGAGACTGCTTCATGAGCCTAGTGAGACTGCTGTATTAGCCCAGTGAGACTGCTTCATGAGCCTAGTGAGACTGCTGTATTAGCCTAGTGAGACTGCTTCATGAGCCTAGTGAGACTGCTTCATTAGCCTAGTTAGACTGCTGTATTAGCCTAGTGAGACTGCTTCATGAGCCTAGTGAGACTGCTGTATTAGCCTAGTGAGACTGCTTCATGAGCCTAGTGAGACTGCTTCATTAGCCTAGTACGACTTATTGATGTAATGGGACAACCTTATTAGCCTAATGATCCTACGACTCCTACGACAGTTTCTCCATACACGTCCATGCAGTAAAATACTCACGTCAGTATCCTGCCAGCTTCGGGATTCCTGTAGATGTCACATTTGTGGAGTGGTCGCGATGGATCACCCGGTATGAACTGTCCGGTCCGTTCGCACAGTGCCCGGTAGATCTGGAACTGTAGAATTGTGCTCACGAAGTATCTGAGGACAACGAAAGAAGTGTTAGATATTTTTGTTAACTTCATGATAATTGAGCTTAGTGATTTATATTTTTTTCTACTTTTATATGTTACTAGCCTTTGCCCGCGGCTTCGCTCACCTGAAGCTACAGAAGGATTAGAAATGGATTCCAAAAATAATTTAATAAAACCACCAGTGATGATCTCTTTTTTGTATGGGCCGCTATACATCAGAAAGATCAAGCTGTATCTCAGGATCCGATTAATAAATTGAGATAAGAAGTTCACCAGTTTTTAAGTTGGAGCATATACTTACTTTCTAACGTGATAACAAAATTAAAATCTATTTAGTAGTTTTTGCTCCAACCAGTAACAAACATACTTAGCTTTTTACATTTTTATAATAGTAAGAGAAGAGAAGAGAAGAGACTAGCGGGACCGACACACGTTGTCTCAACCTGAAAATTAAAAAAAAATCTTCTGCCAAAGGACAATGCGCACAACGCCATCTGGTGGCTTTTTTAAAAGCTTACTACTAATGTGTTACGAGTTAGCTAAATGCTTGTGTTACGAGTGGGTTCACGTCGGAAGTGCAATGGGTGGGTTTCGAATCGGCAACCACATGATCGCAAGTCCGACACCATTTCTTTTTGTGTTTTTTTTTCAGAATCTGAATGCAAATTTCAGCATGGCCGGTGAGACTCGTGGTGGCTTAGAGGTCATAGCGTCTGGCGTACCTAGCCAGAAGACGCAGGTTCGAATCCTGCCTGCGAGTCGAAATTTCCTTCACTAAATAACAGACACCCTTTTGTTTCTTTCATATCAGCTATCAGTCAATCGGTTCCCAATACAAAATTTATGAGAAAATTAATTCTCTTCATATTTTTTTCGATCACAGATTATAAAAATCAGTGTAGCCGTTGTTTTGTTATTATTAGTCTAACTAACCCGAGTTTGTGATTAGCGGGTTGTTGTATAATTTTTTTACTCCGTTTTCATCAATCTCCCCTTATTACATGGGACCTAAACACCTACTTACAGCTGGCGCAAAATAACTTGAACCAACATGGCGGATGCGCAGTAGTCGATTTTTAGTACATTTTGCACGCAAATGCACTGCGCCAACTTTCCCCCTCTCCGTTAGTTTTGGGTCAAGTTATTTTGCGCGAACTATACCAGCGAACTGTGGGTGTAGGTACATTAGGCAATGTACTTCTGCCTAACCCTTCGTACCTAACTAATAAAGGCGTGATGGTAGGTATATTATGATTGTTCGAAAAATATTGTCAATAAAGCAAATCAGTAGGTAGATTATTGAAAATAACCTTAAGATGTCAACATCACTTTGAAATCACTCGAGTGTCGAAGGTTGACATAAAATTTGATTCCGTGATCATTGACAGGTTATCGAATTCAGACAATCTATTCTCACGGGAATCGAGTACTGACATTACGTAACTCATGCTAATTTACATTGATAACTACTGGTTCAGTGAATTAATAGTTAAATGACAAGCTAGCAAGCATTTAGAAGTAAATAGATTACGTTGAAGGAAGTCGAGAGATAGTAAATATTAGTCAGTTTGTGTGGTAAGAATATAGGTCGGTTAAATTCTGTTACTTAACTTGTACTGTGAAGGGCTTTATATACCAATACTCAATATTTTATTGCATTCCATAATCATTTATTATATAATTTTAAACAAACAAACAAAAAATTAAACAAACTCGCATTTATACTCGCATTATATAAAGTGTAGATTTCACAAATTATTTGACGACAAACGAATCATTCTTGAGGTCGAATATGACAAAAGTTACTGGACAAATATTGGGTCTCCGTAACGAGACCGGATAATTTAAAAAATAGGGATTAAATTTATTTATACAGATAATAGATGTAGGCAACTCGTACAAGACTTTTATCTGCAGGAACAAAATGTCATACATCAGTCTCTCAGAGAACAAGTGAAATAGGCAAATACTATGAAAATACTGTGACACATCTGTATTCTTGCCTTATCTTTCAGTTCCTTCTATTATGTAGGATCCAACTTCGATAGATGGCGCCGTACTAACAAACACTAGCACAAAGACCAAATCTTCAAGGTCATTGGGCAATGTAAAATACCCTTAAATTAGTGTTACATTATAAAGATAGTCAGATTTTCCATAGAAATGATGTGCCACTATATAGTTTTATATGCCATTTGCTAACTACCTCTACTGTCTAGAATTTCCTAGATTTGAAACCATGACCGTACACTTGTAAAGGAATCTGCCCACTACACCGACTCATAGTTGGTGCAAGTGGGCCCAAGACTGCTGTGTTTATCTATAATTTAATACGCTCAAGATCAGGACAGCAAATTGTAAAATGTAAACCATTGTGTGTATTTAGTATGCCAATAAATAAATTAAAATAAGGATAAGTTTAATAAGTTTATTATTTATAATATTTTTATGACTGAGGTACATAGTAATCCTTATAAAATAATACAGAGCCCCACAAAACTGTACATACAGTACCTATGTCTGTGGGATCAATAAACTACCTCCTATACTAACACCGTTATGTACAGTCGTGAAACTTGGCGGTCGACCATTTTTCTAACAAAATCCTTTGAACAACTCTCGATACGTCAGCCACACGCACATTTCACTTCCGCCAATTAGGATAGTTTAAAATGCGAAAACTCATCATACGATTTAATAAAAATTCAAAGTATCAAATAACGCGCATAAAGCTCAAGCGGATATCGGCGGGGTGAGGGGAAGGGGTGATAACGCACAGCACGCCCGCGCGCTCAGTGCAGGCGATTTTAGCCTTAAGGGTGGTTCACCGCCAAGATTGTCGATAGTACGTGTATGATATGCTGATACGTTCTAGTGGACAGAGTATTTCATGTGGTCGTCGTTTACATACCTGATACTTACCTAGTACCTAGTACGGTATGAGACGGTGTAGTGGACAGACTCCTTTAGACGAGGTCACTTCTAGGTCGTTTTATATTTCATTAGTTGTAAATATAAATATTTATTTTAATTCGGTTGTAATCTCCTTAATTTATGATAATCTTACTTAGAATAAGTTTGCTTAGTAAAACAGATTGCTACATACTAAATACAGGTTGCCTTCAAGTCTTAAATAATTAAATAATATTACATGCTTACCATTACGCCTGTATTTCCTGAAGGATAAGCTCAGGTACTATTTATTTATTATAGAATAGAATATCCTTTATTTCACACCAAAAACTAATGTCAAGTATAAGTTATCTGTAATAGAATATGGTACAATGGGCGGTCTTATTATTCTTATTACTTAGGTACTTTATTAAGGCCCACTTGCACCAACTTCTTAAATGTGTTTAAATTGTATTTAAATACGAAGTTTCTATGAAAAATTGTATTTAAAAATGACTTAAACACATTTAAGAATTTGGTGCAAGTGGGCCTTAATGTTGGTAAAACTATTTAACAATATTTGAGATTGAATTAACTATACTCACGACTCGTTACAGACGGAATTCTAATTAATTGAAAAAACGCGCGAAAAAAGCGCAACTGCTAAGGTAGGGTCCTGGGTTCGATTCCCAGATGGAGCAGTGTTATTGGGTTTTCTGGTAATTCTCAAAAACAGCTCTTAGTTTGAATTTCTGTCCAGTAAATGGCATTAGGGTCGACCCTAGGACTTAAACATACCGGTGAACTCCGAACTAAAAGTACTTATGCATGGCTCTGCCTAACCTTTCAGGGAATACAGGCTTTCAGGCATGATATTATAATGGCTAATTTTATTGTTCCTTTACATCTTCTATATTTTATCTATATCTATACTATATATAAAGCTGAAGAGTTTTTTGTTTGTTTGTTTGCTTGAACGCGCTAATCTCAGGAACTACTGGTCCGATTTAAAAATTTCTTTCAGTGTTAGATAGCCCATTTATTGAAGAAGGCTATAGGCTATATATATATATCATCACGCTACGCGGACGGTCGCGGGCAGAAGGTAGTATATACATATTTTCACGCCTGTCTCCCATTGGGGTAGGCAGAGACTATAGATTTCCACTTGCTACGATCCTGGCATACTACTTTCGCTTCATCTCCGTTCTTTTTCCTTTACCCATTGATAATTATACGAACAGAAAGTATTTTTTATATTCTGCGTCGGATTCGATACACTGTTTCGTATAAGTAAATTATGTGGCTATTTGGGGCTAATTAACAACCCGATAAACCGCAGTATATAATAGATCATTATAGTAGTTTTAATCCCGTTTGGAATGCAGTTTGATACACGCTAAGGTAACATTAAAAATAATAACTACAACTCGTTGATGTCGATTAAACACCAATTTATATTGACAGGTTTCAAAAACGTACTACCTTTTAAAAAGGGTGTCAATCATCAAAATTACATAAACTCGTCTTCATAATCGGTCAGTTACAACTAATAGCTACGCCAATTAATTACTGAAGTCAATTCTCTGGTTCAATAAGTGCGTGCGACTGGTATGTTAAGAAATTGGCCCCGTTTGCATGTCAGAATTGTGTCGAAACGCTAAGGCGGTTATATCGCGTGTTTTTGTAATAGACGCATCGGTGGTAACTAAAATGCTGCTTGAAATTTAGTAGCTGCACGGCCGGTTCCAATAGTCAGTAGAATTGCTTACTAGAGATACCGGAGGCCCAAACCCTTTTAAAAGGCGGGCAACGCACTTGTAACTCCTCTGGTGTTGCAGGTGTCCATGGGCGGCGGTTATCGCTTACCATCAGGTGATCCGTCTGCTCGTTTGCTCCGCTATCCTATATAAAAAAAAAAGATAGGATTTCGATATAAAGTCAAAAATCAACTGCCTCATTAGGACCTACGGGGATTGCTACGGTAGTGGTTCTGGATTCGAAGCGCCGATTCGTCTATATATATTTATGCCAAATATTTTTCATTTCCTCTACACGGTGGGAATATACAGCAACATTATTAACTTCAATAGTCATGTGTAATAAACAGACACAATGTGGGTTTAACCAGAGTTTAACACTGCTGTTTAATGGCGATTGACAGCTTGTTAGCGGTCGGTGTCGTCTCGAGAGCATAACAAACCATTTCCTTTAGCTAACTGACTAAGTATATTAAGTCTTTTATATTTATTTCTGTTAATAGATCTTTCAAAGACAAGTCTATATTTTTCATTTTTAGGGTTCCGTATCACAAAAGGAAAAAACGGACCCCTTATAGAATCACTATGTTGTCTGTCTGTCAAGAACCGAGGGAGTCAAAACTCAGAATCTTGAAATTTGGTATGAAGCAACGTCTTATAGCATAGATAAAGGAAAATTTGGGAAAAGCATAAATTTTTAGTTACATTATATAATAAAAATATTTTTAAGTACGGAACCCTCGCCTCGGTGCGCGAGTCCGATTTGCACCTGGCCGGTTTTTTTACTATTAATTGGTTCGGCAACGCGCGAGCGACACCTCTGGTTTTGTAGACATCCATAGGCTACGGTGCTTACCATCAGGCGAGCCGTATGTTTGTGCGGTTGCCACCTGAGCGGTTTAAAAAATATATGAGATGGCACCGGCATTTCCTAACTGACGAACTCTGAGAAGAAACGACGAAACAAACTCAGAGAATCATGGTCTCTTTTAAAGTCCACACATAGTAGCAGTATTATCGGATATAATGTGAATGTTACGATGTAGGGCAATATTTCAAAAGATCTCTTGAAGAAAGAGTCATATCAGCTTTGAGTTGACCTGTTCTAAATGATGGCACGCACACATCAGTCATCGTTTAGCTCAACCATTACTTAGGGAGCTCAACGACCCGTCGCACGACGATACCAGATCAGCAAGACATTTGCGTAGGTCATGTAAAATGAACGATATTATTTTTAATATATATCTTGTGTGTAACACCAATTACATTTATGACATGTAGGTAATAAAAAAATATGAATAGTACATAAACAAAAAATAAACACAGAGTTATAAATGGTCACAAGTATGGAACATTATATCATGTCAAGGATTGTAAACTGTAATTAGCGAAAAAGTTGCATATAATTTTCATAATTTAAATGCTTGGTTGGGATGACGTCATTTCCCGTAAGTACCTATTATAAAAAATAGTATTAACAATGTAGCGTTAAAATATTACATTCCAAAAAAAGAGAAGTATATTTAATTTGAAATTGAATAAAGTATTTTTTCTACGTTCATGTTAATTTCCCAAGGCGCTTTTTTATTATTGAAACAAAAAACGTGAAATTAATTCTACAACTTAAATTGTCATAATATAAAGTGTAAATAAAGATTACAGCAACACTTTAGGCACCAAGATGATACGATTTATAAAAATTAAAATAGTGCAAGTACCTACATCTACTTTGAAAATAATAACTCTAAATCAGGTAGTTCCTGAGAAAAAGGGTCTTAACAGACAGACAGACGGACGGACGGACAATAAAGTTTAAAAAAAAAAAGTGATCCTTTATGTGTTTAGTTTTTTCCTTTCGAGGTACGGAACCCTAAAAATTGTTTCATTTTTAGTAATTCTTAATTTTTTATTCGTTACTTCACAAAGGAAACAATATTTCGTAACACCTGTTACTGCATATTATGATGCATTACTGCACCATTAATCAGTCAAATTATTTAACTCTTTACAAATAATAGCGAAAAATTATTGATGGAGTGCAATGTGTATTGTGATGTAATGTGGGGTCACAGTAGCAGCGATTTATTAAGCATGAAAATTAACTAAGAATTAACAATTTTGATTATTTCTTAAATAATATTGCTGCCTGCTATCTCACTAGCCAACTGCCTCATTAGCCAAGTGGTCCTGAGCGCAACTGCTACGCTAGAGGTCCTGGGTTCGATTCCCAGGTTGAGTAAAGTGTTATTGGGTTTCCCTTCGGGAAATACAGGCGTGATGGTATGTATTTCTTACGTCTGAATTCGTTTTTTAACAAGATTTATTTATTTATATTTTTGCTATCGTGATAGCCTAGTGATATGACCAATGACTGTTATGTCATAGGTCTCACACTACTCACACAGCTCTGCATGTTCGTAATTCGTATTAATTATCACTTAACGGTGAAGCAACACGTCGTCGTGAGGAAATCTGAAATACATTTTCTCGACGGCCTGTGAAGTCTGCTAAACTGCACATGGCCAGTATGGTGGACTTTAGTCTAACCCCTAAGAGGAGACCCGTGCCAGAGTAAGACAGTAAATAGTTATGTTGTTAAATTATGAATATTTTACATTATCTACATACTACATGTTCTTTTGCTGGGTTTGTTTACTTTCTATCCTTCTCTGTTCGGTTCTATCTCTTAATATCATTAATATCATTGTAATCGTTTAGGAGGAGTCCAAATGCTACTCTGAAAAATAAATTATAGACTAGAATCACTTTTTAGTATTGTCCTCTGCGTTTTTTAAAATTAAGGTAACGTTTCAGCCTGTACATTCCGCTGACACTTGGATCAAGCCTCAAGCGTCTGATTCATTTTAAAATAGCCCACCACCGGAGCATATTATGAGCAATAAATTATATTTTATAATTCTAGCAATTTCTGTAATTACATCAAACTTGTACTTGTTGATGAACAAGTCTTCACGCTTCAACACATTAGTAGGTGAGCACACTTCTAACTGTCAACAATTTTGATGTTAGTAAGTACATAATAAATAATATTCTCTTATGTGTAATGCCGATTACGAAGTACAAGTACCTGATCTACTTTAGCAATTAAATCATTGCACAATTAATTGCTAATTTTGTTATTAACACATTGTTTTTGAAGTGAAAACTTATTTAGCGGCGCTGTGCACTTTTTGTGATGGGGAAAAAATGTTAAACTCGCGACAGATCATATCGCCACAGATAAGACCGTAAGACAAAAGTGAAAACAAAATGTTTTCTTAGACAGTACAACTGAAAATTATCATTAATTGAAGTGAATTCTTCGTTAATATTCAAGTTTTCACTTCTGCCGGCACTCCCGGAGTGCAACCCGTTGTTTTTTGTAAATAATCTGAACTTTTATGTTTTTGAAGGCGGTTTTTTTTACTTAAAAGATCGTATTTAAACACAAATTTACGATGAAAAATTGTGTTTAAATGCAATTTAAACATATTTAAGAAGTTGGTCCAAGTGGGCCTAAAACTAACATAATTATAATATTACAGTTCGTGTTAGTATAATTATGGTAACGTAAAGCTATGTTAGTAAAAAAAAACGCCTTCAAAAACATAAAAGATCAGATTATTTACAAAAAACAACGTTGCACTCCGGGAGTGCCGGCAGAAGTGAAAACTGCCCAAAGCCTAGTATTCTATTATCTGTGCCAAGGCCCTGGGGACGAGTTCATTGCCACTCGCCAAATTCCGAGCTGCTGATACTAAAAAACAGAATAACCCTTTGCTCGACCTAGGAATCAAACCCAAGACCGTAGTAGTCGCACTTGGGACAACTACACCGATGAGGCAGTTTCAAAAAATAAAATTTCTATAAATATGTTACTTTTTCATTGTAAAAACTATCAACTTGTGGAAATTGTATCTTCTTCTTCTCTACTATTATAAAATTGTAAAATAGCTGTGTCTGTACATTGAAGATATTAAAAAAAAACAAGTGAGTTATGGTATATAAACGTCACCGAACCCAAAAATGTGTTTTTTTAAATTCTTGTCTGTTTGTTACTGGTTGGCGCAAAAACTACTGATAGATTTTAATTTTGTTATCACTGTTAGAAAGTGTATGATTCAACTTAAAAACTGGTATACTTCTTATGTCAAATAATTTAACGGAACCAGAGATATAGCTTGACCTCTCTAATGTATAGACACCCGTACAAAGACGAGTTCATCATTGTTGGTTTTTAGCTACAAGTGAGCGAAGCCGCGGGTAGAGGCTAGTTGTAAATAAATTACTGGAATTAATGCCCATTTCAATTTCAAAATCTCTACTATTATAAAATTGTAAAAAAAGCTGTGTAGGTTTGTACCTACATTGAAGATACTTATTAAAAAAAGAACGTGTATAAACGTCTCCGAATCCAAAAATGAGATTTAAAAAAATCTTGTCAGTTTGTCTGTTTGTTACGGGTTGGAGCATAAACTACAAAATAAATTTTAATATTGTTGTCACTGTTAGAAAGTATAATATGCTGCAACTTAAAAACTGTTGAACTTCTTCAATAACAAAGAAGAGAACATCATTGTTGGTAGTGTATAAATTATTTTTGGAATCCATTTCAGACTGCCTCGTTAGTCTATTAGTGGTCCCAAGTGCGACTGCTACGCTAGAGGTCCTGGATCCGATTCCCAGTTCGAGCAAAGTGTTATTGGGTTTTTCTATGAAGATCTCAGTAGCAGCTCGGAGTTTTGAATTTGTGCCCGGTTAATGGCAATAGGCTCACCGGTATGTTTAGGTCCCATGTAACAACATGGGACCTAAACATACCGGCGAACTGTGCGTGTACCTTAGTACACTTCTGCCTAACCCTTCGGGGAATACAGGCGTGATGGTATGTTATGTTATGTAATAAATCCATTTCTAATCCTTATATAGCTTCAGGCGTGCGAAGCCGCGGGCAAACGCCAGTATTATATAAAATACGTCAGCGAGCGAGAAACGCGTGCAAAAACTATAGCAAAACCAAACAGACCCAATTAAATGTTACGTACACTTGATTTGTTGGGATGTCAGCAGAGAATGTGGGCTCACAGGATCCGAGTATCAACATAACTTCTATACCATAAAGAAGTTACAGAAGGCTCGTTGATAATTATAATTATTGTGCCTAGTCTGTTCTTCTGCTGGGCATAGAGCCATTCTCAGATAATGCATATATTATTTCTAGTATTTATGCAAAACCTGAATATGATTTTTTCAAATAAGTAGCTGAATCGATTCCAATATTTTTTACGTCAACTTATATTTAAAAATAAAGCCGTGATAGCCTAGTGATATGACCATTGGACTGCCAAGTCAAAGGTCTCGAGTTCAGATCCAAGGCATGCACCTCTGACTTTTCGAAGTTGTGTGTCTATTATCACGCGCTTAAACGGTGAAGGAAAACATCTTGAGAAAACCTGCACGTCTAAGATTTTCTCGATGGCGTGTGGAGTCTAACAACCCGCATTAGCTAGCGTGATGGACTATAGCCTTATCCCTCTCATTGTGAGAGGAGACCCGTGCCCAGCAGTGGGACATATAATGGGTTGATTATGTATATGTTATGTTATATTTTGTCCGAAAAAATTTAAATAAGTTATAAATGGGACACCAAGCGACTAGTATCTTCTCCCTTCCCCGAACAGCGGGGCGGGGTAAATAAGAAGCGGTGAGCATATTTTTGTACGGACAACCTAATATGCTTATAACTTTTTGATTTAGATTTGAAATTTTGTACATAGATTCTTTACATGAAATACTACACGTGTCTCGCGTTTCGCGTATTACTAAAACTAAGATTGTATATTTACAATAGTTACAACTGAGTATTAAAATATTTGCTTAAAAATCGTTGTTATAACTAGAAGTTGCCTAAATTGTCAATTTTGACAATTGACTTAATAATAACACCGTGTAATAATTAACTGATAATAATAATTTATAACCTTCATTACAAGTAGTAGAACCTTCTGTTTTCTTTTGCAATTAACTAGCACACACACATACACAGAAGTAAACATCCACTGTTAAACATGTTGGTCGCAGCATTATAACCGAATAGGGAAGTGCTTGAACTAAACTTAATTTGAACTATGAGAGAAACCGAGGGATCAGACAGGTTAAAAGAACGGTATTTTTTTCTAGTATATCTATGGTTTTCTTCTTTAGCAATTTAACATAACATACCACCACGCCTGTATTCCCCGAAGGGTTAGGCAGAGGCGTACTAATGTACACCCACAGTTCGCCGGTATGTTTAGGTCCCATGTAATAGGGGGCGAGCCTATAGCCATTAACCGGGCACAAATTCCTAACTCCGAGCTGCTACTGGGAATTTCATAGAAAAACCCAATAACACTTTGCTCGACCTGGGAATCGAACCCAGGACCTCTAGCGTAGCAGTCATGCTCAGGACCACTTGGCTAATGAGGCAGTTCTTTAGCAATTTTCTCTAGAATAAGTTTAATCATGACTTTGATTTTGATAGGGTCTGTATTCTTTGTGGCATTTTTTTCGGGTGGGACAAGCCTTATGCATGCCCCCCGCTTCGGGACTGTGGGACCGTTATGTCAGGCTCACAACCACTACTACCTACCACATAGTAGTGGGATCACGGGAATTTTCTTTTTTTATGGGATAGCAGGCAAACGAGCAGACGGATCGCCTGATGGTAAGCGATAACCGCCGCCCATGGACACCCGCAACACCAGAGGAGTCACAAGTCCGCTGCCGGCCTTTTAAAAGGGTACCTACGCTCTTGTCTTGAAGATTTGAAGGTCGTATTGGTCCGGAAATACTGCAGGCGACAGTTCATTCCACAGTTTTGTTGTGCGAGGCAGAAAGTTTCTAGAGAAACTTTCGGGAAGGTTCTTTGTGGCGTGCGACTGGCTTGGGGAGGCCGCCGCAATGATTTTTAGTTAACTTGTTATCATACCGACAAAAATGATAAATACATACATACCATCACGCCTGTATTCCCCGAAAGGTTAGGCAGAGGCGTACTAATGTACACCCACAGTTCGCTGGTATGTTTAGGTCCCATGTAATAGGGGGCGAGCCTATTGCCATTAACCGGGCACAAATTCCTAACTCCGAGCTGCTACTGGGAATTTCATAGAAAAAGCCAATAACACTTTGCTCGACCTGGGAATCGAACCCAGGACCTCTAGCGTAGCAGTCGCGGTCAGGACCACTTGGCTATTGAGGCAGTTTGGCTATTGAGGCAGTTAGCTATGATAAATGATAATATTTATTTTTTATTTCTGTAAATAGATTTTCAAAGACACTTTTACAAGTCAATTTTTTTTAACATCTGTATTAACTTAGCTAATAAAATAAGTCATGTTGAGCCAATCAATTTTACAATACCCATAAAGTATTACGATATGATGTTGTGTTACGATTTACTAACAAGAGGTCACATGGCTCTTACTTAAGATATTACTAGCGGCTCATCCGATAACCCAGTTTCTTCGACATAATCTATGAATGAGCAATTTTGTTATTGACCTGCAGATGAGTAAACTAATTTGAATGTAGTTACGATAGATTTACGTCATTTTGCAATCGACAGAGTAATGTGTGTAGCGTAAAATTTTAGCACATAAGGATTTTAATGATCAGTTAATGAATTGTAGTTACTTTAGCCTTTCATACTGATGCCATTAATGCCTGCGCCTTCAAAAACGACATCATTAATTGTGCATTTAATGATCAGTTAATGAATTGTAGTTACTTTAGCCTTTCATACTGATGCCATTAATGCCTGCGCCTTCAAAAGCGACATCATTGATTGTGCATTTAATGATCAGTTAATGAATTGTAGTTACTTTAGCCTTTCATACTGATGCCATTAATGCCTGCGCCTTCAAAAGCGACATCATTGATTGTGCATTTAATGATCAGTTAATGAATTGTAGTTACTTTAGCCTTTCATACTGATGCCATTAATGCCTGCGCCTTCAAAAGCGACATCATTGATTGTGCATTTAATGATCAGTTAATGAATTGTAGTTACTTTAGCCTTTCATACTGATGCCATTAATGCCTGCGCCTTCAAAAGCGACATCATTGATTGTGCATTTAATGATCAGTTAATGAATTGTAGTTACTTTAGCCTTTCATACTGATGCCATTAATGCCTGCGCCTTCAAAAGCGACATCATTGATTGTGCATTTAATGATCAGTTAATGAATTGTAGTTACTTTAGCCTTTCATACTGATGCCATTAATGCCTGCGCCTTCAAAAACGACATCATTAATTGTGCATTTAAAAACAATCCCATTAAAAACACAATGGGTTTTTATCAAGAAAAGTCCATAATAATAAAAAAAAACATTTTCCATACAAAGACGGCTCATTATTTTATTTGTATGTAAAGTTGTTTTGCCATTTTCTATTTTATTAACTGCTTTATTAGGCTAGTGTGTTTAAGTGCAACTTCTACGATTGAGGTCCTGAGTTCGATTCCCAGGTCAAACAAAGTGTTATCAAATTGGGTTTTGGACGTGATGGTATATTATGTTCCTATTTTAAAGTGGTTCTTAGACTCGGGCTAGTATAGCTTGTAGCTTTATTTGAAAGAAAGAAAGAAAGAAAGAAAAATAGTTTTATCAACGTCGACATGAGACACGGAACATTAATATAAATCTATGGAAGACACGCGTCACACCCACGTAAAATGTCTTTATCCTGTAGATAAATTTATAATAATATATCTATGCGTGTAACTGCCTCATTAGCCAAGTCGTCCTGAGCGCGATTGCTACGCTAGAGGTCTTGGGTTCAATTCCCAGGTCGAGCAAAGTGTTATTGGGTTTTTTCTATGAAATTCCCAGTAGCAGCTCGGAGTTAGGAATTTGTGCCCGGTTAATGGAACACACAAACATTGAAGGGCCGTGTCTGGGCTTGTGTCCGGTTAAAAGTAGGCAATAGGCTCGCCCCCTATTACATGGGACCTAAAACATACCGGCGAACTGTGGGTGTACATTAGTACGCCTCTGCCTAACCCTTCGGGGAATACAGGCGTGATGGTATGTTTATGTCTATGCGTGTAATCTCTAGCGTAATCAAAAAGCTGTTATTATGACCTCAAATTGAAACCAGATCTCATAAAACTTACTAACGCATAATTTTGACATGTTATTACAAGATTACGAGATGTTTTGTAAAATTTACAACCACCCTATGATTTTATGTGGCTACTTGTTATATTACGAATGTGTCGAAATGTGAAACGAGCAGACGAATCACCTGATGATGGCAAGTGATGATGGCGCCCATGGACACCCGCAACACCGGAGGAGTCGCAAGTCCGTTGCCCGCCTTTTAAAAGGGTTTGGGCCTCCGGTATCCTTACTCACTCTGCGAAAAACAACGTAAGTGTTATTTCACGCCGGTTTTCTGTGAGGCCGTGCAATGGTATCACTCCGGTCAAGTCGGCCCATTCGCGCCGAAGCATGACTATCCCTCAAAACAAAAACTATAAAAAGATTACAAATTATAAAAAAATAACTCTTTGCTTCACTTGAGCATCGAACCGAGGACACTCTAGCATAGCAGTCGCGATTAAGACCACTAGACTAATAAGGAAATTTATTTATTGCCACTTTATAATGTTCATGACTTCATATTGCAAGATGATTTCCCTTTTAAAAGGAGGGCAACGCACTTGCGACTCTGGTGTTGCGGGTGTCCATGGGCGGCGGTAATCGCTTACCATCAGGTGATCCGTCTGCTCGTTTGCCCCTCTATCCCATTAAAAAATGATAAGAAATAACAAGAATAATAACAGCTGTGCTCACATAAGCTTCCGTAATGTATCTCTGAATGTCATTCAACCCTACTTGCTATACAGGTGGGTAGACAGTAAAAAACCTTACGTAACCAGTGTCGGAAAACTTGCATTGCGCAATTATGACTAGATGGCGCGTAATACGGACGGCACTAGATGTCACAGGCTTTTTATCTTAACACATACCTACATGAGTGCCTCATTAGTCTAGAGAGTCTGGGTTCGATCCCCAGATCGAGCAGTGTTATTGGGTTTTCTTTGAAATTCTCAGTAGCTGCTCGGAGTCTGCATCTATCCACATTGAGGGCGGCTAATAAGAATTGCCAATATTTTTCTTTATCTAGGAATTGAACCAAAGATATTAATTACACCTAAAAGCTCCAATGAGGCAGATTTCGAAATTAGTCTAAAATAAATATTAGAATGAAATTAATAGCCCTAGCAGACTTTGTCCTGCCCTGAAAATAAATAAAGATCTAGAACCCGACTGCAGCACCACCTACCGGGTCTAATTATTATTTTCAAACCATCCAGGGACCCACTCAAATACACACAAATATTCATCCAAATCGGTTCAGCCGTTTAGAAGGAGTTAGTGTGACAAACACACATACAGAACAACTATATATACAAAAATTAAAGATTAATTATTAAGTAACAAAAGTGTGAAGATTTATTCGATCATATTAATTACAAGATACTTCAAAGGGCCGGTTAACATTAACTACGTGTTAACATTTTGACAGTTAAAATTAGTTATGTTGACATAATATTTTGATTGATAGATTTTTTTTACTTTAATTAATTTGAGAGTAAATTTGCCTAATATAGTACATATGTTAGAAACTGTATGATTATAGCGACTCTTTGAACAATTTGCGAAAAGCGATAGGTTTGGGCTCCACTCGCCCCTAGGATCTTTCTCCTAATTGGCTAAGTGTATTAACTCGCCCCTTGAATATTAGATACCCCAAATCGCCTCCGATTGTTAGTAAGTTAAAAGTACGGTCAGCACGCAAAATTTTCAAATATTTAAATAATCTTCTTAAAACTTTAATAGTGTCTTCTCAAGATTGAATTGTAAGTATGGTTAAAATTATGAACTTCAGACTAAACCAGTTCCCCAGCTCTAAAGAAAGACTCATATGTATCTCTTGTCATTACAGATGACACGGTAATGTATTAAATATGACCAAATCAGCATCACCTGTCATAATAGTAATTTAAAAATTAAGATTTGGTAATCATTTTCAAGATGGAATATTTCGCCTACAAGGTTGGTGAAATTGTATAAGCGCATTGAGGTAATATGTGCTAGAGACGCGTGTGGGGTGAGTTGTTACTGCATGAGTTGCGTTGGATTGCATCATAATTTAAACATTATTTACATCTATGTAATGTTAATCATTTACATATCCCAAACAGACTTATTTTATATAAATTTTATGTACTAAACTTATTAAAATTGTGTATTGTAACATTGTAAAATAGGTTTATTCTAAAAAAGTCATGAATGGCTACTGATCCTGCCAATGAAATGTTTTAACAGCACAAATTATAATAAGCTGAACAGCATAGTATAATACCGTTCAAATATTCCTATGTGTACTATGTAACTTGTATGTTTGATAAAAAAATTAGGGCTTATTTTCCGCTGCTAAAAAATACACCTGATTAATTAAAATAAAATGTTGTATACGTTTTATCTTGGGTACCTATAGTACGACTGCAGCTAAGACCTCAATGAATATGAGGCTTATATTAATGTATTACAAGAGGCCTTACAAATACTATATGTAAGTATTACACAAACACTGATCTAGAAAACGTTGAATCACTGGTATTATAATAAGATGTTGCATGGAGGCGTTGATACGTTTCACAAGATTTTTTGCATTGAAATTCTAGTAGTCTTTTATTTACATTAGGTAGGTATTTGATCCGGATTATAATAATAATGTGTTAAGTAACTATGACATAATTTTATACATAATATTATGCAGATATAATTAACAAAAGAATATATATATTTTAATAATTATTTATTGTTATAAAAAACAATCTTACTTCTAATAAAAAAAGTGTAATTATGTTTGGATGTTCAACAAACTTAATTACGCGAAATATGATAAACGAATTTAGTTTTTTTTTTAAATTTAATCTGCAATCGGCTTTGAGCCATAATCAGATGATTTCTGGGATTGAATTTAGATGAAATTTTTATCCAGGTCTGTGTTTTCTAACGGTCGATTCCAATATTAAAGCAGTCAGTAGATTTGCTTACTTGAGATAGAATTTTGACATAAAGTTCCATATAACTAATTTCAAAATCCTACCTCTAGTAAGCAAATCTATCGAAGGATAGCGGCCGAACTCATCCCCATACGAAATAGAACTGGCTGTACTTTATAATACATAAATACATACATACCGAAGGGTTAGGCATAGGTGTACTAATGTACACCCATAGTTCGCCGGTATGGTTTAGGTCCTATGTAGTAGGGGGCGAGCCTATTGCCATTAACCGGGCACAAATTCCTATCTCCGAGCTGCTACTGTGAATTTCATAGAAAAACCCAATAACACTTTGCTCGACCTAGGAATCGAACCCAAGACCTCTAGCGTAGCAGTCGCGCACCACTTGGCTAATGAGGCAGTACTTAATAATTCCTATTAATAACTTCAAGGAAATTGACCAATCAGAATCGAGATTTGAGTAATGGTGTCAGGCTCCTTTAGAAAACAGCGATGTTGATTGGTTCAAGGCCGCGGATGATTTACGATGGGTCGACGTAACATTGAGAACATATCTGTAATATCTGTTTAGATATCCAGGTTACGGTGTGAGTAAACTTTGACTTTGATTTTAATGATTAGTTCTATTGAAGAATGTTGCTTAAGTTTGGTAGGTAATTACATAGACATAGGTATACCATCACGTCTGTATTCGAAGGGTTCGGCAGAGATGTACTAATATACTCAAAGCTAACCGGTATTTTCAGGTTCCATGTCCAGGGGCGAGCTTATTTCCATTAAACAGGGCCAAGTCCCCGACCTCCGAACTGCTACTGAGAATTTCACTGAAAAACCCAATAACACTTTGCTCGACCTGGGAATCGAACTCAGGCCCTCTAAAGTAGCAGTTGTGCTTCGGACCAGTACACTAATGAGGCAGTCGATTTGGAAGGTATTTTTTTATTCTACCATAAATGCTTGTGTTCCTAGAACCCACAGTTCGTCCATATATGTAGGTCCCATTCCATGTAATAGGGGGCGAGCCTATTGCTAAACTCCGTGATGCTATTGAGAACTTTGCTCGACCTAGGAATTGAGCCTGACCAATTTCTCTGTAGAAAAGAACTAGCCCCATGTTTTAAGGGTACCTACTCAGATTCGAAACAAAGACCTATCTGTAAATCACGTAAACATTTATTTTGTCTCAGTTAGGAATGGAATTCCGGATACAACAACCGTCACACAGGTGCAGTCAAATTGTATGCAGTTAAAAGAAACAAATCTTCTTTAAGACACCGAGCCTACCATATGGTCACTTGAAGATTAACATGAAAAGATCGTCAAGATTCGCTAAAAACTGATGAAATATTACACAGAGCTGACCCACTGATCTAAAACGCGTGCAATTTGTCAGTGTTAATATAACACTTTCCATAAATGTAGCAAAAGTGCGTCGTCTTGTTTATGTAATGCGGGGTAACGTTACTGCCAACTGGGTAACGAGGTGTTTCCATACTACCGGCTTGGAGCTTGTTATCCAGCGTCAGATATGCGGGGCGTTACACATTGGCTTCCTTCATCGTCAACAGCCTATCAAGGGTGGTTTCATTGGTGCACATAGCTTAGCACTGCTGGAAACGGATTCAACTAAGATATGTTTTTTATATGGAAGGATGCGTGCTATGGATGTGTGCTATGGATGCGTGCTATAGATGCCTGCTATGGGCCATCGCGAGTGGTGTAGCTATGTGCAGAGCAGAGTGCCTACAGTATCTACAGCCTCTCCCCTCATCGCGCCTCCCCCGCCATTTCCCTACTATTGATACATAGCATAGCTCGAGATGCGCATCTTCCTCGCACAGCTACCTAGCGCAGTATTGGTGAAAACGGTCACATATTTTCGTAGCGTAGATTTCACATCTTTGCAGCATCGCTGCTTACCACATCTCCGGTGGAATAGCACCCTAAAGGGTGCTCTCTCTACAGAGACTTAATAATGTGCATTTTATCTATAACATATTCTTTTAGTCCACTAACGTAGAAAAGCATACGACCTATGGGCGCTTGCGATACTAGGGGTATTACTCGCGCGTGGGCGACCCTAATTACTTAGAATATTTTTAGGCCAACGCAAATATCGAGTAGGATGCAAAGGGAGCGTCGCCTTTTAAGATGCCCGCAGCCTATCTCGCAAATCCCATGGCCGTAACTATAGAAGAAGGCAAGCCAAGTAGGTATGGTTTGTATTCGATACGAGACCGACGGATGATTCATGATGATTTTCCGTATAAAAAAGGCCACCACAAATCTGAGCCCATACGGAGCGAAGCGACAGCGTGCTCTGATCAGATGGAGGCGGCGCGATTACCTCAACTCCTAAGACTTGGGTTGCTAAAAGAGCACGTACGCAGCAGTGGGAACAAATGGGATAGGACAAAATAAATAGGCGATAGAAGATTTAAGGTTAATATGTGTGGAGGGACGAGCTTTGGTTGGAGGAACCAAAGGGTTGAGGGGCAACACACCTCGTCCTTCGGGTCCTTCGAACGGTTGATGTCGTGCAGCAGTATGTATCCGAGTTGCGCTGCAAACTTCACTTGCGCGATTCAGGATTTGTACGTTGTAGTTTTGTAAGTGGCGCAGTAGATGTCGCTACAGTCTGAAATGCTACACAATTTTAAGACTCGTTAACTCTCGTGCTGTGTTTATCAACTGAGTGAGTGAGTGACCACTTGAGGCTTACGACATAATAAAATTGTGTACCGTTTGAGAGCTTTAAAGTCTGTTTTTTTTAATATTACGCTTAGCAATTACTGGACACACATCTTTACAGTACACATTTATTTGCAATAAATTTCTAATAATTTATGTATCCTGCGATGATTCAACGTATTATTATATTATGTAAAATTTTGCAATACATTTCTTTAAATAAATATTTTCTACTTAGTAATGTAGCCTGATTTTGATAATGGAATGCAAATCTTAATGTAATGTAGTTATGATCCGAATTTATTTACCAACTGTCCCACTGCTGAGCACGGGACTCTGAATGTCTATCGGCTATCTGAAGCCAACACCAACAAAGTTGAAAAAGGCTAAATTGATGATTGTGTGATGGCCAGAAGAGAAATAAGGTCGATATACATACCATCACGCCTGTATTCCCCGAAGGGTTAGGCAGAGGTGTACTAATATAAGAAGATTACTAGGAATGTGGGTCACACATTACTAGTATTCTTCTTAACCCCTCGTGCTAAGCTAAATGCTTGTGTTACGAGTGGGTTCACGTCGGTAGTGCAATGGGTGGGTTTCGAACCGGCAACCACATGATCGCAAGCCCGAAGCTCCTAGCCATTAGGCTACCACCGCTTCCCTGGTATGTTTATAGTCATGTAACAGTGGGCGATCCTATTGCCATTAACCGGACACAAATCCAGACTCCGAGCTGCTACTGAGAAATTCATAAAAAAACCCAATAACACTGCTCGACTTAGGAATCGAACCCAGGACCACTAGGCTATTGAGGCAGTTTGAAGATGAGAAATATTTTCGATATCTTAAATTAAAACTCTTTTTAGGTATCTACGTAACTTATAAGGCATAACCTACAACCTTGTACCCTTCAGATAATGCGCACTGTATGACATTTGCACGCGTGTCAGCCTTGATCGTTGACATATACTTCAAGTCATGAGTTCATTGACATTTATGCCATAATGCACTTTCATTAATTTAAGTTCCTTCCCTTTAGTTTGTTTGTCAGTAATTGCAGACAAGTTCCTTAGTTATGAAATCACCGAAGCGTCGAAAGTTTTAAAAGGCCGTATTTTTTACAGCTCCATGTTGTTTTATGGCATATGGTGGCAAACGAGCAGACGGATCACCTGATGGTAAGCAATACCGCTGCCCATGGACACCCGCAACACCAGAGGAGTCGCAAGTGCGTTGCCCACCTTTTAAAAGGGTTTGGGCCTCTGGTATCCTCACTCACTCGGCAAAACACAACGTAAGCGTTATTTCACGCCGGTTTTCTATGAGGTTGTGGTATCACTCCGGTCGAGCCGGCCCATTCGTGCCGAAGCATGGCTCTCCCACCTATTTTCTGATGAAAAAGGTCTTAAGACATACAGACAACGATGTGAACCTATATGAAAGAAAGAAAGAAAGAAAAAGAGTATATTGACACAGTCCAGGACACATATCAGTTCATTTTGTGGTATGGTACCCTTAAAACAGACTACGTTATGTAATCTTACATACATTGTTATAATTCAGAATTTAGTTAAACTCGAATCAGACTATATCTTCATACAGCGGATATGAATTATTATCTATATATCTATACATCGCCTATGTATCCGGTCAGCTGTCACGCGAGGACAAACGCAATATGTTTAGAGAACAGGTTATGCACAATCTAGATATACAATATGTAATGCATATGTCGCAGTAGAATTGTATAATTCACTATTCTATATTAAGACTAGCTGCTTTACAAAATAGCGCTGTTATGTAAAATAGCTGAGTGGCGTCCAGCTGTATTACCATTGCGATACCATTATCAGAACCGCTACCCACGTTTAGTTGTTCTGTAGAATGAGTTACGCGTAGTTACGATAAGCGTCGTGTAAAAGAGCTATGAAATTTAGTTATACATAATAAATAATACGGATATTCCAATCAAATTTAGTTTATGACAATTCGGGATGAAATATGTTTATATTGGTTAGGTTAGAACTGTGACCAAACGACGAACCGAACCGAAATGTAACCATTGTGCATAATTATATACTTAGTAGAAATTTTAGTTAACTTGATGAGCTTATGCCAATGTTGCTACAACGCCCCTAGCACCGAATTTTGGAACTAACATTTACAATCCAACATTTCATTTCACGTTAAAATGCACTGTTTTACAAGACAGCTAAACATCAGGCTGCTATTTTGATGAACGCAAAAGGTTCATTCCATTCCGCGTGTTGAAAGTTACCAATTATACAAAACTGCTAATCGTTATTCAGCTATTTTACATAAAAGAGCTGTTTTGTAAAGCCTAGCGGTTATTTATTTATTTATTTATATTTATTTATTGTAACAACTTAAACTATCATTACAGGGTTTACCCTAATGCGACAGTCAAGAACATAAAACATTATTACTTATAAAAATATTAAACTATGTATTTACCAAATAACAGAAATTCAACTACAAATAAAAATATTATTAAATTATACACACAATCCAAACATTACTGCATCATATATTTAAGTTTTATTTTGCTTGTAGCACAATGTATACAATAATACCCTTGCGAATTCACTCCAACTACATGTAAAGACATCAATCTGAGTTTGAAGGTCGTTGATGTTACGGATAGCTCTGGTTATGGGCGTCTTGTGCTATGTAAAATTCTACTGTGACATAGGTATATACAACTTGTAGTAGAATAAGCGCTAGACCTGAAAGTAGTTTAGTCACCATCAACTACTGAATCGATTACAATGTTTTATAATATGTATTAATTTTCCCCGAAAAGATAATTACAATACCTTTTTTATGGGATAGGGGAGCAAACGATCAGACGGATCACCTGATGGTAAGCGATAACCGCCGCCTAAGGACACCCGCAACACCAGAGGAGTCACAAGTGCGTAGCCCGCTTTTTAAAAGGTTTTGGTTCTCCGGTAACCTCACTCACTCGGCGAGACACAACGCAAGCGTTGTTTCACGCCGGTTTTCTGTGAGGCCGTGGTATTACTCTGGTCAAACCGTCACCTGAAACTATGGCCCTCTGATCCACTGTGGCTCTGGTTATGGAAATATGAAACCTATTTACATAAAAATTTGAAACCTATTTAAATTGTTATTGTGTGCGTGTGCGCGTAAGGTCTTGCGCTTAGTTAGTTACACGTTGTATTTGTAATAGGTAAAATTATGTAGGCATGTGTAGTGTAATTACTTATCTATCTTACTTATCCCGATCTAGATACCATCACGCCTGTATTCTCCGAAGGGTTAGGTAGAGTTACCCCGTTCACCCAGAGTTTGCCGGTATGTTTTAGGTCCCATGAAATAAGGGGCGAGCCTTGCCATTAACTGGGCACAAATCTCAAATGCCGTGCTGCTACTGAGAATTTTATAGTAATCCTTGGCTCGTTCTGAGAATCGAACCCATCTCGCGTAGCAGTCGCGCTTAGGTTATCGGCTATTTACATATTATTATCATTGTTTTCGTTGGCTGTTTATCGTCATAAGTGTGTTTAATATGATAAAATTACAAACAAACATTGAAGGGCCGTGTCTGGGCTTGGGTCCGGTATTAATAGGCTTACCCCCATGGGACCTACCTAAGCATACCGGTGAACTGTGGGTGTACATTAGTACATCTCTGCCTCACACTTCGCAGAATACAGTCGTGATGGTATCATAAATGACTGTAAAGCGAGAAACCAACTTCCTTCATCTTGTTTCGTGATTAGCAGCTCGTGATTGTCTTATCCTGGCCGTGTCTCGTGATCTATATGTGAATGAAGTTTTAATTATTTTATGTTGTTGCAATGTGTCATAGTAGCTGCGATGTACGAAATGAGTGGCTTGCTGGATGGAGGAGGCAATTTCAAGTGATTTTTTTAGGTCGCCGGTAAGCGGTACCGCCGCCCATGGACTCCCGCAACACCAGGTTACTCGAGGCACAAGTGCATTGCCGGCCTTTTAAAATGGTTTAGGCCTCCGGTATCCTCACTATTATATTAATATCACTACACCATTTATTTTGTGGTTTGAAAAATCGTGGATCTCGGATTGTCTGCCACTTGGGGAAGCGTTGAAAATCTACAAGAAAAGTCAGAAATTTACTAAGGCGAAGCAATTTGACGTTTTAAATAGATAAAATTAAATGAAGGAATCTATAAAATCAATTGGACATCACAGGCCATCTCGGAGGGACGCGACGCAAAGAAAGTCCTTGATTCAATTTTATTGTATTTTTGTATGACATCAATTATTTTTCATAATATCTTTCCAAGATTCCCACAGATTTGGTTAATGTTGATCAATTAATTCTGAAGATAAGTACGTACACCACAAGACGTTAGGTATAAAAAAACAACATAACATACCATCACGCCTGTATTCCCCGAAGGGTTAGGCAGAGCCGTACTAATGTACACCCACAGTTCGCCGGTATGTTTAGGTCCCATGTAATAGGGGGTGAGCATAGGCTCACCCCCTAATACATGCCCGGTTAATGGCACCATTGCCATTAACAAATTCCTAACTCCGAGCTGCTACTGGGAATTTCATAGAAAAACCCAATAACACTTTGCTCGAACTGGGAATCGGACCCAGAACCTCTAGCGTAGCAGTCGCACTCAGGACCACTTAGCTAATGAGGCAGTTCATTTTTCATATTATATCTTTCCAATATAACCCCCACAGATTTGTTTAGTGTTTAACAATGAATTCTGAAGATAAGTACCTACACCACAAGTCATACTGTATATAAAAATACATACAATCATACTGTATATAAAAATAATTATCTAATCACATGCCGCATCCACAGCATTTGCGGTTCTTGGCTGGTGCAGTTACCGGAACTAGTAGCCGGACTTGTTTGAAGGGCGCGCGATCGCCTCTCTCCACGAGACAAACTGCGTGCTAACATACTAGCATTTTTTGTTTGAACTTGCATTTTTAGATACAAGACTTAGTTATAAAAAAAATATAACAGCCTTGATAAACCCGGACTGGTTGCGTTTCTAATGCAAATCTGCAATTTTAAATGATTTGTTGGTTTTAGTATGAGAATCCTTATCTTTGCAGCGCCTGAAAAAGGCACAGCTACATACAACACGTGCACCCAAATTTAATAACAGTATTAAAAAATGTTTTTGCTTGAATGTACCATAATATCATGCTTTCCCCAAAGGGTTAGGCAGTTCGCCGGTATGCTTCGGTTAATGGCTAGGGTGTCGGACTTGCGATCATGTGGTTGCCGGTTCGAAACCCAGCCATTGCACTGCCGACGTGAACCCACTCGTAACACAAACATTTAGCTTAGCGCGAGGGGTTAACAAGAATACTAGTAATGTGCGACTGAAGAATGAAGCTATTTAAAAAAAGAAAATATATTACAATGAACCGGGCACAAATTCCTAAGTCCGAGCTGCTACTGAGTATTTTATAGAAAAATCCAATAACACTGCAAGACCTGGGAGTCAAATACAGGACGTCTAGCGTAGCTGTCGCCCTTGGGACCACTAAACAAATGCTCCCCTTATTTCATAAAAAAACTTTTAATAATACTATTTTTTTAATTATTGATTTATTTTAAAATCTATTTCGCAATTTGCTCACAATATCACGCATTAATTCTCCAAACAAATCAAACAACATAATAACACTGTGTCATCACGTCTGATAATCGCGTCGCAGCGGCGCGTGCGACTAATCCCTAGTGCGCAATGTCGTGTCGCAAGCGGAACACCGCTCCGCTCGGGAGAAGGAAACTGCGCGTTAAAATACCTTACCATTGCGACATTTAGTGACACTGGCGACTGTGTACCGACATGCGACATTCTGATTCTTGTCAGTCGCTTGGGGTGCAAAATGCCTAAGTTTTTTTACATGTGTGAGTAGGCGCTACTCACTGAATAAGTAGAATAGGAATAGATAAGTTAGGGACTCTAATCTTCGGGCTCTAAAGGTCCATCCCAAAGGTTTTCACTGTTTCATCCACATGACAATTTCTGTAGTTTTGTGGTTCGAGTACCGGACTGCTCGAACCACGAGGTCGTGGGTTCGTTTCCCACAGGACACAAATATTTATGTGATGAATATACTTAAGTGTTTGTGTTCGTCTGGGTGTTTCTTATGTATTATAAGTATGTATATTTAAAAAAAAAGTATATAAGTATTAAATCCATTGTCTAGTACCCATAGTACAAGCTCTGCTTAGTTTGGGAATAGATGGTGTGTATAAAATGTCGTAGAATATTTATTTATTAACATAACATACCATCACGCCTGTTATGTTTATTTATTTATTATTTATCCTAATGCTAGTTTCAATTATAATTACAGTCAAAATCGTTGTTTCTGAACACAATACTTACACATTTAATATTGAAACTCTTTATAAAAACCTAATTTTTACACCTGTTTCAGATTCAAAATTCAGTAATTATTTGTTGCACAGGGCTTTGTGTAAAAAACTATGTATAAGCTATACCTAAAAACTTTAAAAATATGTGATTAGGTACGCTACTAAGTGACATAAGGCATTTTGTTACAACGTGTATCGATGTTACTTTTTCAAAATAATTATGATATTTTGCAGTTCCATTATGTCATTTTACGGTATTGCATTAAGCGATAAAACATTTTAAGGCATAAAAAAGAGCCTCCAGTTATATACAATTAAATAAATCAATTTGCTGGGCAAGCCAAGAGGCACATAATTACTAATTAGATATATAAATCTCAGGAAGTTGACTGCATCAAAAGCTGAAAGTTAAACTACGCGACAACAAACTAGGTAGGTAGTAAAATTTAATTCACAAACCGTTGAACC
Organism: Acronicta leporina; assembly: GCA_947256265.1. NCBI lineage: Eukaryota > Metazoa > Arthropoda > Insecta > Lepidoptera > Noctuidae > Acronicta > Acronicta leporina. The sequence continues at coordinate 14,918,140 of OX366520.1, read as the reverse complement.
AGTAAAAGTATGGTGTTAATGAAGGACGTTTGGCCGGATGCATTGCGATATCACCCGATGCGATATACTCGTATTAGACTAGGTTATGTAGTAAGCCTGCAGCGTCGGTCACACGGCCTAAGGATCAACATACATGGCAACTTTTTGTTGCGCAACAGTTACGTTACAGTTACAATTATCCCAATTAATTCAGTTGAATTAATATTATTTTAAAAACACTTAAAGAGTCTTACGTACTAGTAAATTTTTAGCTTTCAATAGTTTGTCATGGCACCTTAATATCATTCGTCAACAACGTTTAAAAATAAAATAAGGCATCAATTAAAAAAAAATATAGTCACATTTATAGACAGTTATTATGTGTATATAATGTCTATGTTAATAAATGTGTATGACCAAGTTTTTTTTTAAATTATTTTAACGCAATTATACTTTTAGCATTACTTACACGTAGCACTATAATGTTACAAAGATATTGTAACATTATAGTGCTACGTGTAAGCTTAATTGATGAAAAAATACAATACATTATTAAACTTTAACACGAGATATAGGAGAGAAATAGGTAAGCTTCTATTCAAATGATAGTTGGGCAACTGTGTACCAACAAAATGTTGCCTAGTGTATGGGTCATTAGGAATTTTGACAAGTAGCCGGCTTACCTTGCCCTATGGTTCTCGGTTACGGGTACGACCGGAAAGGACCCTTTCATTGATGTCGTAAGCCATGACTAAGACTGGGAATTTGGAATAGTGCCTGTTCTGAATGCCTTTGTTTTACGGCTTCAGGATCTAAGATTGGTAACCGATTAAGTAATGTTAAACTCACAGTACAATGTCCTATAAATTATAGGTGGCCAACAGTTAACAGAAATTAATTTTATATCATTATGCCAGTGTCGCAAAAGGGTTATGTAGCGGTATATGGATGCACGGCATGTTTATAGGTCCTGTAATAAGGATCAAGACTATTGGCCATTAACCGGATACAAATCCAATCTGTGTTCATTAAAGACGCTATTGAGAATTTCATAGAAATAATCATTTAGTTGACTTAGGAATAGAATTCCCGTAGCCCCCGACGCAAACGTGCAGAAAGGAACACCGTGTGGTCTTTAGTCGGTAGGTCACCCACTCTGGGTGGAGTCCGACACGTCCCGCCGCCTCCCCGGGCGGCGGGAGTCCATGAGGATTTTCCAGACGCACCAAAAAAAAAAGGAATAGTATTACACTGCTGTGCGTGACGTAGGGCCTCACGAAGTAGGAGCCACGGAAGTCTAATTTAGTCAAATAAAAAAAAACTAACCAAAAAATTACTGGGTAAATATTGAATTTGAGTATAACTCTAAGCGAACTTCGACGCAATACTTTTACGATAAGTCTGTAGAAGGATTATCTCATTATGTTTTAGAGTATGTGGAAATCGTATCGACGGAAAACAGTACTTGCCTTCCCTGGCCTTCCCTTGCCTTATAGTCCCGGCTATGGGATTGGACAGTGTCAAGCCACAACCTAGCGAATGTTGGACCCCTTCAGAGGGCGAGATCTCGCCTCGCATCCTACTTGAGAGCGTATGCCGAACACGCGCGCCAACTACTGGGGCCATGGTCTCGTCGGGCGACGGACTCCCCAAGTCAACCACCTACAGGCATGTTCTGCATACCCTGTCGCCAGTTTTTTATAAGATAGGGGGACAAACGAGCAGACGGTTTGTGGGATAAGCGATTACCGCCACCCTTGGACACCCGAAACAACAGAGGAGTCTCAAGGTTGTCGGCGTTTTAAAAGGGTTTGGGTCTCCGGTATCCTCAATCACTCGGCGTAATACAAGGTAAGCGTTGTTTCTCGCCGGTTTTCTGTGACACTGAGGTATCATATCGAGCGGGCCCATTCGTGCCGAAACATGGCACTCCTACGGTAAATATTCACATCCCCCTAAAGGAGATCGTATATTACCTGAATGAGTGAATTACAAGAGATTAGGATCAGGGAAGCTAGATTAAGCATGAATAATGTTTTACTTCTCTGTAATAAAACGATTTATTTAATAACTGTGAGAATTATTGTCAATTCCGATTGTATTTAAGCTCAAAAGCTAAATAGGTAAGTGGTAGATTTAGGCCTACTTGCAACAACTTGTTGGATATGTTTAAATCATATTTAAACATAATTTTTCATAGTAAATTTGTGTTTTAATGCAATTTAAACACATTTAAAAAGTTGGTGCTAGTGGCCCTTAATTACGAAAATGAGATATTAAAATCAGTGTTGCAATTTTAAATGTTGTATTTTTGGCGCCATTTCTTCTAGCATGGTATAAATATTAATAACAATATTCAAAGAAGTAAAAATAATAAATATTATAAAAAGGAGGAAGGATAAATAATAAATAAATAATATTTTGTCATCAGATCGTCAACAAATTTGTCTTCGGGAGTATTCATGCAATTAAAAAAATATTATTGAAATCGGTCTACAATTTGACGAAAATTAGCCTCCTTAGCCTAATTAATTATGTTTATTTTACGCTTGCTACACGATAAACTAAACGAAAAAGAAATTTGTACAACAAAACTGTTTTTAACAAAGGTTTTTACAGAGGTACGTTGAAAACGTTATATTAATGCGCAGTGCAAAAGAAAATAAAACTTACACAAAGTCGTATTTACAGTAAATTAAAAAGTACAGTAAATAAATACCTACGTCCATAAATAGGGGACGCATAACCACTTGTTACTTTTGCAGGATAAACCTTTTTTTATATTCAAAAAGTTTACCCGGAACCATTCTCTTGTTGGCGGGTGAATTTACAGCCTTTCAGTTGTTGATTTATTCCTTTAACCGACCTCGGTTACACGAGTTGGTTATTATTATTCGTTAATGCACGTGCGGATTGGATATTGTGACTAAGTAATCGTAATGTGGAAATTAAAAAAAAAAACAAAAAAGTATAAATTACGTTAAGTAGAACTTAGTTACCATATTTTTTGAAGATATTTTCTTTATCAGTTGTCTTACCTGTAACAATAAAAAATATTTATTAGTCGTGTTGAAAAGTAAATAATATCCCATCAAAAACATTCTGTAAAAAACTAGCCAAGTCTCGCTGGAGCTGCTTGTTTATCTCTAAAAAGTAATGAAATCTAGACAAAGTCGTGCCAAGTCTAAGGTTCCTTACTGCGATTTCTTCATTATTTATAGTTAATGCTGTGTGACTTGGCCTTGGACTTGGCCATTCTCAGTAGCAGCTCGCGGTTTAGATTTGTGCCATATCTGGCACAAATCTAAAAAATAACCTAAAAATACTATATTGTATAGTTTTGTAGATTAGCAAACCTCTGCTTAACCGTTCGGGGATTACAAGCGTCATGGTGATGTAATAAATGTTTCCAATAGCAGACCTTCAAAATATCATTACTAGTATTTCGAAAAGCTCTCGATTTCATTAGTAAGTAATATGATATATGATGATCATTCGATACACTAAGACCATTAAATATCTACAAATCATTGTGAAACGATTTATATTGTGACTTGAAGGACGTGGGAGGGATATTAGAAGAAATATGTAGGTCTAAGGCACTATAGAGGTCATATTAAGGTACCACTCTTAGGGCCACAGGCACTCACAGTATGTAGGTACCCAGTAGATAATTGAAAAAAAAACATATACACACATCAAAAAACATTTAAGATCACTTTGAAAAATCGAAATCTTTTACAATTACATTATGATTAAGTACTCAATTATTTTCATAAAAAATAAAAAGTAGTTTTATTTTTTTAATTCAAACAGGGTACCTACCTACTTCTATTTAAAGAAAACACAACAAAGAATTTTTCTTGATAAAGTTCAATAAATAAATATAACAGCTTAAACTAGTGATCGCAAACTTTTTTTGTGTGTGTATATACAGTATGTTTAAGAATAATAGAAGCCAGTTATTTTTTTAAATAACGTCAAAATTATTTCAAAAGTTGGACACCGAGCGACACCAAGAGCCACTTGCACCAATTTCTTGAATAGGTATGTTTAAATTGTATTTTCTATTGTAATTTTGTGTTTAATTATGTATACAATTTAAACACATTTAAGAAGTTGGTGCAAGTGGCCCTAAGTATCTTTCTGCATCTATACGCGCATAACATAAGTCACGGCAGGTCATAGCGGCACTAGGCGCGGGTGCACAGCGGGGCGGGGGTAATAAGATTGGCGAGCATGTCTTTGTACGGACAACCAGGTATTTTGCGATACAGTTTTCTTAAAATAAATTTGTACATAGATTCTTTATATAAAATACTAGACACGTGTCTCGAGTTTCGAATATATAAATGTTGTATATACGTCTGGGAACACACTGGCCCACTTTGTGAAGGTGATACAGAAACAATGCACCCAATTTCTTTTGTTATTCATTAATTGTAGATTTTCCCATATTGATTGCTTTTGTTGCAAAACTGGTTGATCGAACAATTTTGGTAATATTAGAATATAACAACACGCCTGTATTCGCCGAAGGGTTAGACAGAGGTGTATTAATATCCGCCTACAGTTCGCCGGTATGTTTAGGTCCAATGTAATAGGGGGTGAGTCCATTGCAATTTTTTTTATGGAATGTAGCAAATCACCTGATGGTAAGCATAACCACCGCCCATGGACACCCGCAACACCAGAGAAGTCACAAGTGCGTTGCTCGCCTTTAAAAAGGGTTTGGGCCTCCGGTAACCTCACTCACTAGGCGAAACACAACAAAAGCGTTGTTTCACGCCGGTTTTCTGTGAGGCCTTGGTATCACTTCGGTCTCGCCGGCCCATTCGTGCCGAAGCATGGCATTAACTGTTGCTATTCCAAACTTCATGCTGCTACTGAGAATTTCATAGAAAAACCAAATAAGTACTCTTATTGGGTTTTTCTTCGATCAGGGAATCGTACCCTCAGGACCTCCTGAGGCTAATAAGCCGGTTTAGTCACGATTATTACAATCATATTCATACCATATTTCTCGATTTTAGAAGATAACGTGTTTATTGTTTTTTATGATAAACACCCAACTTAATTCTGTTTATTTCTGTCTTCCTGTTTCAAAGAACTAGTTGACGGTTATCCTAAACCTCATAATTCTTTTGAAAAGTTATTTATTTTTAAAACACTTGAACGCAAAAATGTAGGTACGCTAACGGATTCAAACCTCAAAATTTTGTTCAATGCCGCGTAATTATAATAATTGTAATTAGTGTATATGTATAATACATATTTATTCGGCTATGAGTATGTACATAATTATAATAATTACCTACGTACCACGTAGAGTTACCTAGTAAAAATAATATATATACTTCTAGCGACCCACCCGCAGTTTTACCCACGCTGTCCCGTTCCTAAGAGTCGTAGCGTGATGTTAAATAGCTTAAAACCTTCCTCTTAAATCACTCTATCTATTAAAAAAAAACACATCAAAATCCGTTTCGTAGTTTTAAAGATCTAAGCATACATAGGGACAGACAGACAGCGAGAAGCGACTCTGTTTTATACTATGTAGTAATTTCCCGTTACTATTTACGTTGAATGTAAATTGCCTCCAGTGTTCCTAATTATGACTGCCACGCTAGACAGAGGTTGTGGGTTCAATATAGATATTGAGGAAAGGTTTTTTAGGTTTTTAGGGTTTACAGAACCCTAAAAACCTAAAAACCTCGAAAGGAAAAAACGGAACGCTTATAGGATCACTTTGTTGTCTGTCCGTCTGTCTGTCTATCAAGACTATTATATTAGACTATTCTCCATAAGAATCGTCCGATCGGCGATCCGTATGCTCGTTTACCCCCACATGCCATAAAAAAAACATTCTTTAAGATAGTTTTTTATTATCATGAGTAGAATCATATTAAATACCAGTGATCCTTTATAGTTTTAGTACGAGTCCATCATACCTCATCCCCTAGTGACAGCTGATATACGAGATTATCCGCGCAATAAAAATAGTTCCTATTTATATATAACAACATGGGTTACAATTAATTTAAATTAGGTTTAGTTAATTATCACGCGCTACGGTGAACGAAAACATCGTGAGGAAACCTGCACACCTGAGAGATTTTCTCGACGGCGTGTGAAGTCTGCCAACCCGCATTAGGCTAGCGTGGTGGACTATAGCCTAATCTAATCCCTCTAATTCTGAGAGGAGACCCGCGCTCAGTGGGATAGAATAATGGGGTTTTTTCAAAAATGGGTTATAATGGACTAAATTTGCCACTGCCTGCCTCATTAGCCAAGTGGTCATGAGCGCGACTGCTACGCTAGAAGTCTTGGGTTCGATTCCCAGGTCGAGCAAAGTGTTATTGGGTTTTTCTATGAAATTCCCAGTAGCAGCTCGGAGTTAGGAATCTGTGCCCGGTTAATGGCAATAGGCTCGCCCCCTATTACATGGGACCTAAACATACCGGCGAACTGTGGGTGTACAATAGTACGCCTCTGCCTAACCCTTCGGGGAATACAGGCGTGATGGTATGTTATGTTTTTATGGACTAAATTTGAGCCACCTCGTGTGATGTGAGTGACTTATATACATACATACTTCATCTTCTGTTATGATTACCACTTGTTTCGCCAGTCAAGGCCTCCGGTTTAATTGTATATGAGAACGTGTGTGACCCAGATTTGGACATGGTATTGTAGACAGAGTATAACTGACGTCCGTTTAAATAATCTCTTGTATTTTGCTTGTGGTGTGAGCTTAGATAGCTTAGAAAAAAGAAAGTATTGAAATAATAGCTCCCGATTATTTTTCTGTTGCCAAAATCTATATAAAAATAGCTTCTGCCCGCGACTTCGTCTGCGTGGACTTCAGATAAAAAGTGGCCCATGTGTTTCCATTCCAGACTATAATCTATCTCTGTGCCAAATTTTATCCAGATCCGTTCAGCCGTTCTGGCGTGAAAGAGTAACAAACATCCATCCATCCATCCATCCATCCTCACAAACTTTCGCATTTATAATATTAGTAGGATTAATGTCTGAATAAATTGCATTATACAAATGACTTGTTAGTCTAGTGTTCTCACGCGATTGCTACGCTAGAGGTTCGATTCCCAGGTCGAGCAAAGTGTTATTGGGTTTTTCTATGGAATTCTCAGTAGCAAAGTTAATGGCTTACCCCCAATTACATGGGACTTAAACGTACCGGCGAACTGTAGGTGTTCTAAGTAAACCTCTGCCTAACCCTTCGGGGAGTACAGGCGTGATGGTATGTATGAATATTACTTACTAAACGAAATTCAGTTAATAACGCTATGCTATTTAGTTAAATACATACATACCATCACGCCTGTATTCCCCGAAGGGTTAGGCAGAGGCATACTAATGTACACCCACAGTTCGCCGGTATATTTAGGTCCCATGTAATACAGGGCGAGCCTATTGCCAGTAACCGGGCACAAATTCCTAACTCCGAGGTGCTACTGGGAATTTCATAGAAAAACCCAATAACACTTTGCTCGACCTGGGAACCGAACCCAGGACCTCTAGCGTAGCGCTCAGGACCACTTGGCTAATGAGGCAGTTAAATCAGCAAAATAATAATGCAAAAATTGTTAATTAAAATTTAGTATTTTGGTTTAATAACGGTTTCGAAATGAAGGTGCGATATGTATTTATTAATGAGGTACATAACCCTACTTTAGCGTATTATAGACATTGATATATTTTAAACCAAATAATTATATTATTTTGAACCTACCAATATTACGTGCAAATAGCAAGGTTGACGATTAAATCTTGAACTTGAGTGTAACCTTTCTAATCTTTGGTTCACATTAACCTGAACTTACTTGTAAAGGTTGGCCCAAATTGACAGGATATGATAACTATTAATTTTGCGGGAAGTTATATACCTACTTGATTGGAATAGTTATGTGTGAAAAGCTTTAACCTTATTTTGTGCGAGGATGTTGGGTAAGATCCGATTTAAATTATGTACTGTTTAGACTGAGTCATAGATTTATTTATTTCTTATATATAGCTTCAAGTGAGCGAAGCCGCGGGCAGAAGCTAGTATTAGTATAAATATATATTGAAACAAATGAATGTAAAACTAATAATAAATATTAAAAGTGCCTTACTTTCTACGTAAGAACCCAGCTTTTTACCTCTAAAGTTTTAAACACTTAGGTACGAGTAGGTAAGCCACCCAATCTTTTTTAATGCCTCGGCCTCAAATCTACAATAATAAATTAGCTCATAATTAGGTGTCCTAGTTATCTTAATTGTCGTATTTTGATCTATCTTTTATCTATATAGACAGGTCATATAGACAGCCTTGTTTGAATTCGGGTGAATGTCACTATAGCGCGTTGGGCAGAACTTAATACTGTCAGATCAAATGTTCGACCCTGTTATATGATAATTTGTGAATAGAATTAAAGGAAAAGAACCTTGATTATTTGATTAAACACCAGATTTACTGAGCAGCTTTTGTAGTCCAGTGGTTTTAAGCGCAACTGCTATGCCAGAGGTCCTGAGTTCTATTCCCAGATCGATCAGAGTTCTTGGGTTTTTCTAAGTAGTTCGGATATTGGTTTGTGCCCGGTTAATTGCGTTTGCAATTTGCAAATTGCGGTATATTTAGGTCCAATTACATTGGACCTAAACATACCGCCAAACTGTGGGAATATATTCGCACTCTTCTGTCTACTGTTTCAAGGAATACTGGCGTGATGGTATGGTATGTTATTTAAGTAAAATTCCACAGGGGAGCCATCGTGTTCTCTCCCACCGAGGGCATGTAAAACTCACAAACTACAAACTAAGCATAATTTGTATCCATAATAATAGCTACCAATGTCTGTTATGATTTAACATATAAACTTCTGAACCAATTTTCATAAATTTTTGTATATTATATAGATATAATAGTCTATGGAAAAGACCATACAGATCTTACAAAACATATAGATTTTATAATTAAATTTGTATATAAGTTTTATATAATTTATGAGTTAAATGATAACTAAATGTTGCCCTCGGCTTCACTCACGTAACAAACAAATAAACAGGCAGACAACGTTACTATTGCATTTATGATATTAGTAGGAATTAAAATAAATACATTAGCTTATGTGATATTGGTATTATAAGGTAATGTATCACGTGGGAGAGCCAGGCTTCGGCACGAATTGGGCGGCTCGACCTGAGTGATAAGTACCACGGCCTCACAGAAAAGCGGTGTTTCGCCGAGTGAATGAGGTTACCGGAGGCCCAAACCGTTTTAAAAGGCGGGCAACGCACTTGTGACTCCTCTGGTGTTGCGGGTGTCCATGGGCGGCGGTTATGCTTACCATCAGGTGATCCATCTGCTCGTTTGCTCCCCTATCCCATAAAAAAAGGTAAGCATCTGTCATCTACTCTGAGACTATGTGGATACTGGATAATATTATGTTTGTGCTATAATCAGCCCAAATAAAACCCGATAGCACAAACAAAGAATGCAAGTTCTCTTTATTTTCGTAGCGTCTCGATGAACGTGCCAGTTTTAGGGTTAATTCGTTCGAGTTCAAGGTCGACCGCGACCGGAACCGGTCGGAGAATAGGCTCGGAGTTGCACTCCTAGATTGAGTAGTGTTATTTTACTTTTTGGGACTTAAAAATAAGCATAGATTATAAGAGATTTGTTTATTTTTATTTAATTTTATTTAAAAAAACAGTGAAGTAATATCTAATTATTATATAGAATTATATCTTATACTTAACATTCCTTTAAATAAATAATTCGCAACCGATTTCATGTTTGTTGACCGAATACCAAATATAAATCGTAGATACCTAAGGTCTTTGAAATAAGGAAGAAACATTTTTGCATTAAAGCTGTTAGTAAAATTGTAGATTTCTTTTTTATTTTATTTTTTTATTTTGCTTTACACTGACAACTTAAAGTACTACATTACATGGTATACTCGCCAAACGTAATTGTTTAACGGCGAGAAGCGCTCTTATCGTTATTACTTAGTAACCTTACAATATTTAACAAAAGCAAGCAAAAATATTAAATAACTATCATGGTCTATCTATGTATTACTATACAAGTGCTATCCAACAGAGTATTCTTAAGTTTCTTCTTTAATGTACTAATATCTATAAAACATAATTCAATAAGTTTTTGTTTTTTAAATCAACACATTATAATAAAATCGAATGTGTATTCTAAAGATTTATGTATAATGAAATAATTAATTGTTATGCGTTATTAACCGTCTGATTTTTATTAGACCATCATTTTGACATTTACAAAACACGATAGTACGATTGAGCGAATATTATTATTTACACGACTTAATTGATGTTTTAAGTTCATTATTATCGATTTATGCTAATAAGATCTAAATTCGGGATTAGGACTTTAATTTATGATACAGATAAACTTTTAAAACTAATAACATTTCCTAGGAAGTGCATCTTCGAACTGTCTAAAATTAATGAGTATGTCACACAAATTATGTAATTTATGGTTTTTTAACTATTTTTATAGGTCAGACCAGGCTGCCCTGGCTTTTTCAAACTACATCTGATTTATTATTATGAATACATTGTTATTTTTTAATCCTGACATCAAATAAATATGAAATCCTCATCTCAGTTCTCGTTTCTCCCACTCCTATCGTTCTTTTTGTTAATCATCAATAATCATCTAAATATCGCAAGGATATTTGTAGACTTGAGAGATTTGCTCGATGCGATTAGTTCTGCTAATCCAAATTCAACCAGCGTGGTCGACTAACCGAGTACGGGTTTTCTCACAGAATATTTTTGAAAGAAGACCTTTTTTATAACCAACCCGACCACTCTACGGCACGGACTCCAACGCAAGGGTGGTCGCCAGCCAGTCACCCGAAGAGGTCCTACCACTGATCAAGTCAAATAATTTCTCGCCCTTTATGAAATGCTTATCTGTAAGGCAGTAAGGAACAACCAACTAACCCGTCCCCACTCAGGGAATTGACGATCCTGTGGGACCATATTGATGTTGATAAAATGTTTCACCCTGTCTCCGAGACTATAATAAGATTGTACTGCACGCTTGATCGGCTCAAGCCTTTCCAATGTAGTGTAATTATAGGTACTTATGTACTTGTGCGCTATGTATTGTGGCATGTAAATGGACTGATTTTTATCCACTCAAAGAGAGCGGAACGCGCTAAAGCTAAAACTGTATTTAGAATTGCATACAATTTATTTTTAGGCTACTTTCAGCAATTCAATGTTTTGTTTATTGATTGTTGAGGGAGAACTGGTTAGAAAGAGTTTGTCCTTAGTAAGAAATACACTGATCGATCGTGCTTCCTGCGGTCAGTCTATGGATGGGATTTTTGAGGCGGTAGCCTAATGGCTAGGGCTTTGGACTTGCGATCATGTGGTTCCCAGTTTGAAACTCACCCTTTGCACTACCGACGTAAACCTACTCGTTACACAAGCGTTTAGCTCAGCACGAGATTATAGTGCGCGCAAAATAACTTGACCTAAAACTAACAGAGAGGCGGAAAGTTTGCGCAGTGCATTTGCGTGCAAAATGTACTAAAAATCGACTACTGCGCATCCACCATTTTGGTTCAAGTTATTTTGCGCCAACTGTAACAAGAATACTAGTAATCTGTGCGAACCACATTGCTAGAAAGCTTTTTTAAAAATAACTCTTTCGTGCTCCGGTCGCAGTTGTCATGAGAACATCTCTCTCTTCTTCTTCTCTACTACAATAAAATTGTAAAAAAGCTGTGTCTGTAAATTAAAGATATTTAAAAAAAACACGTAGTTTATGGTATTTAAACGTCTCCGAATCGGAAAATGTGATTTTTAAAATTCTTGTCTGTTTGTTACGGGTTGGAGCAAAAACTACTGAATGGATTTTAATTTTATTATCACTGTTAGAAAGTATATGCTCCAACTTAAAAACGGGTGAACTTCTTATCTCAATAAATTAAATGAATCCATCCATCTTGACCTCCCTGATGTATAGAGGCCCATACAAAGAAGAGGTCATCAATGTTGTTTTTCCATTTTTACTCCTGATATAGCTTCACGTGAGCGAAGCCGCGTGCAGAAGCTAGTTTAATATAATTCTTTTATTTATAATTTTAGGACTTTAATGGGGTGGTTATATTATGTGAGATGGGAGGAATTATGCTGCTTGAGTCGTTCTTCAAAATTTATATTGTCGCTAAGCAATATTGTGCTAAAATGAAATTATTGTGTTCCGGTTTAACTGTTTTATTACTCTATCGGTCCCAAGCGTCACTGCGCTAGAGGTCTTAGGTTCAATTCCCAGTTCGAGCAAAGTGTGTGTGAGCCGGCCCATTCGTGCCGAAGCATGGCTCTCCCACGTTAAAACGTATCTAAACCATGTCTAAAACCATTGACTTGTAAAAGTGTCTCCAAAGATCATACAGAAATATTAAAACAATAAATTGTACCTACTTATTTCTTAATTATCTTTAGACAAGCTAAGTTCAAGCACGTAGCCAATTTTACAGTAACTATGGACCAATAAGGACTATTCACGATTCCAATTTAGTTTGAACATTATTAACACTTAAAATACCATTATTACGTCTGCATTCCCCGAAGGGTTAGGCAGAGGCGCACTAATGTACACACACAGTTTGCCGGTATGTTTAGGTCCCATGTAATAGGCAAGCCTATTGCCATTAACAGGGCGCAAATTCCAAATTCCTTTGATTTTTCAATTTCATAGAAATACCCAATAGAAAGCACTCCCTGGGAATCGAATCCAGGACCTCTAGCGTCACAGTTGAGCTCAGAACTACTGGGCTAATGAGCAGCAACTTATTTGTAAAGGGAAGTGACAGGAAGCATTGCTATTGTTGTAAGGTTAAAAGTTGTAACAACATGACCACGGATTCGATTCTGGGTCAAGTTTAGTGCCAAAATTACGTAAAGTTGGAAGTGTGTATCCTTATGAGACTTTGTTTATAATAAAAAACATTATTTTGGTAATTGTTTTAAAGGTAAACAGTCATAATATTAATTAAAATTGCATCCATGAAAAATATTATGACCTACATTAATAAGGGACCGAAAAATTATCTACTTAACTGAAAAAAAATTTGAGTAGACATCGTTGCTTCTTGGAGAATACCGGTTCCATTAATTTGTCTAGTGGTCTCAAGCGCGACTGCTACGCTAGAGGTCCCGGGTTCAATGCCCAGGTTGAGCAAATTGTTATTGGGTTTTTCCATAAAGTTCTCCAGTAGCCTTCGGAGTTTGAGATTTGCGCGCGGTTAATGGCAATAGGCTCGCCCCTATTACATGGGAACTAAAAACATACCGGCGAACTGTGAGTATACATTAGTACACCACTTCCTAACCCTTCGGGGAATACAGGCGTGATGGTATGTATGTAGAATACTGGCTAAAAGGGCATTTTTTTCTTTTTTTATTTGACATACATAATTATTACAAAATGTTTTGGAGCAGTGATAGCATAGTGATATGACTATTGGACTGCCAAGTCAAAGGTCTCAAGTTCGAATACAAGGCAACTTCGGTGAATAAAAAGTGTATGCCTGAGAGATTTTCTCGACGGCGTGAAGTCTGATAATCCGCAATAGGACAGCTTGGTGGACTATAGCCTAATCCGTCTCCATTGTGAGAGGAGACCCGTGCCCAGCAGTGGGACATATAATGGATTGATTACTTACATACCATCACGCCTGTTTTTCCCGAAGGGTTAGGCCGAGGCGTGCTAATGTACACCCACAGTTCGCCGGTATGTTTAGGTCCCATGTAATAGGGGGCGAACCTATTGCCATTAACCGGGCACAAATTCTTAACTCCGAGCTGTTACTGGGAGTTTCATAGAAAAACCCAATAACACTTTGCTCGACCTAGGAATCGAACCCAGGACCTCAAGCGTAGCAGTAGCGTTCATGACCACTAGGCTAATGGTTAATTGATTAATGAGGGTTGATTATACTTTTTTTTTTAATTTAGCTGTGCGATAGATGTTATTAAATACATTATTTACATTACATTAAAGACCTATTCGGGCAATTAGTTAAGTAACTGTCGGTTTTAGAAACTATATAATTACTATAATATATAATTGAAACAACCTTATATATCATGTGTATTTGATTCCACAATACTTTTGGTTAATTAAGGTGCTAACCTGAATAACTCGAAGCTATACGAAACATAGCAAGGCAACAAATATGATTGTTTAATAACATAATTTGATCAAATTGCAGGCACATCAAAATATTATGATTTATTTTTCATCTAACATCCTGTGTGTAAAATGTTATTAGCAAATATCCTTAAAGAAAATAACATTTGGATTCCGGTATGAGTCAATAGCGTCGGTAGCCTAATGGCTACGGCGTTGGTCTTGCGATCATGTGGTTGCCGGTTCCATACCCACCCATTGCACTACCAACGTGAACCCACTCGTAACACAAGCATTTTAGCTTAGTACGAGGGGTTAACAAGAATACTAGTAATGTGCGACCCACATTGCTAGTAAGCTTTTAATTTCCCAAAAAAATAACCTATAAAAATCGATTTAAGAATCGGTATGAAAATCGATACGGTAATCGATATAAAATCGAATTCGTTTCCGTGTCGGTGTCGATTTTATCACAATTTTAGCGAGCAAGGCCTTAATACCTTTTCAATGCTAAGTTCTCGGTAAATAAAAAAAGGGTTTCCTGTGTAATTATTGCATAGCGTTATAAAAGTTATTATAAAAAATAATTATGTTCAAGATATTGACGTCATAAGCTTGAAATTACTTGTTAAATATGTGCCATCTAATATTCAAGTACATAACATTGAAAGTATTGTCAAGGAATCTTAGAAAACTGAATAGTCATAATTCGACTTTTAATTGTATTCAGTAACTTGACAGCTCGAAGAAAAACCACACTACAATACAATATAATAATACCACACTACAACTAATAGTTTTGGTATATTGAATGATTTTGGCGTAAAGAATGAATGATAATGTGATATATAACAATAATTAATTATTATTATTAAAAGTAGTTTTCTATTTTATTTTCTTCTAATAGAAACAAACCAAAAGTAAAAATCATGTACTTTTCCTTTTTTTACATTACATACCATCACGCCTGTATTCCCCCAAGGGTTAGGCAGAGGCGTACTAATGTACACCCACAGTTCACCGGTATGTTTAGGTCCCATGTAATAGGGGGCGAGCCTATTGCCATTAACCAGGCACAAATTCCTAACTCCGAGCTGCTACTGGGAATTTCTTAGAAAAACCCAATAACACTTTGCTCGACCTGGAAATCGAACTCAGAACCTCTAGCGTAGTCGCGCTCAGGACCACTTGGCTAATGATGCAGTTTTCCTTCAGTTCCTTTTTTTGCTTTTTGACATTTTATAGATTGTTACTATTGAGAAACAAAATCTACAATTTTTTATAGTTTATATTGTGTTTTGAAGACGTTATTCAATTTTAAATAAAATGTTTGATATTATAGTACATTATTTAACTTCATTCAATTTCGTTCATTCTTATACCACCTCACTCCCTTTTTGTCAAAAACTGGTAACCCTTCGACGTCAAGTTACTGAATACAATTAAAGAAGTCGAATTATAGAAGAAGCAGTAGCCTAGTAGTAGACCATTGGGCTATTATGTTGTTGGTTCTGAGTTCAAGATACAACCTGTCATACTCCAATAAGTGCGAGTCATTCTCGCTTCAACGGTAACGCAAGACATCGTGAGGAGGCTCGCATGCTGTGTGACGTCACCGACCCGATTTAGGTCAGCATACTGGGTAAATGATAAATGATATTTATTTCTGTAAATAGATCTTTTAAAAAGACACGTTTTACATTTTTTTAACTAGATGGTGCCGGCATTTCTTTTCTGACGACCTCAGAAGAAACGCCGAAACAAACTGAGAAATCATGGTCTCTTTTAAAGTCCAGACAGTAATAGTTTTTTTATAAGATACTAGATTCCGCCCGTGACTTCGTCCGCGTGGAATAGTTACTAAGTCTTATAGATGATATATAGCCTATAGCCTTCCTCAATAAATTGGCTTAGATAACTAGCCCATTTATGAATGAAATAATTTTTCAAATCGGACCTGTAGTTCCTGAGATTAGTGCGTTCAAGCAAACAAACAAATAAACTCTACAGCTTTATATATTAGTATAGATATAGATATATATGTAAGTGTTACGATGTAGGATAACGTCACGTCTCTCACTCTGAGAGAAGACCTGTGTCCAGCAGTTAATGGGGACAGTTAATGGGGTTACCAGAATTACTCTTCTGTTACGTATGGTCTATGTAATAGGGGACGAGCCTATTGCCATTAACCAGGCACAAATTCCAAACTCCGAGCTGCTGCTGAGAATTTCATAGAAAATCCCAATAACAGGACCTCTAGCGTAGCAGTCGCACTTGGGACCACAAGACTAACGAGGCAGTAATAACAATAACTTTATGCATACTCTGTTCCATTATAATTATCACACTGCAACAAAGACCTTATACAAAAAAACTAAACTATTGAATATAAGACAGCTATACCTACATTTACTACACTTGCATTCTTGTTAAAAACATAACTACAAACTCAATTCAAACTAACATACAAATAAAGAAAAAAACAATGTCACATAATTTGAGAAATAAAAACAAACTTGAAGCTATCAGTGTACGCACTAATTACGGTAAAAAATCCATATTGTTCGAAGGAGTCCAGCTGTTCAATAGATTGCCGGACGATGTAAAAAAATGCGATAACGCGAATGAATTTAAAATTAAACTTAAAGAATATGTATGCACATTGTAATTCCTAATGCTCTGGAGCTAAGTTGTACTGTATTATTATTATACAATGTTTACTTTGTATATCATTATAAGCGAACTGTAAAGTTCTTATGATAAATAAACTTCTTTAAACCGATATTACTTTTTTTTTATTAGAATTTCTCCCTTATCAGTCTAGTGGCCGTAGGCGCGATTGTTGAGATAGAGTTCCTGAGTTCGGTTTCCAGGTTATTAGCGACTATGAAATAAAATTCTTAGGAGCACTTGGAGTTTCAGTTTATGCCCGGTTAGCAATAGACTTGGTCTATATAAGACAACTGTGGGAGAATATTTGTACATCTCTGCCTTACCCTTCGAGGAATACAGGCGTGATGGTATATTATATTAGGCTCAGCTCAAATTTGGATTTGGTTAAGATTGAACCCACTACCTACCACTCGGCTGTCGAGGCTACTACCACTAAGCCACTCCTCCAATCAGGCCATGGTTAAATAAACGGTAACTGTTACTTATGTTCACAGTTATGCACAATTATGTTAATACTTAGTTGAAATATGATCTATACCTAATATTAGTTTACTATAGATCGAAAATCTATATATACTAATATATAAAGCTGAAGAGTTTGTTTGTTTGATTGTTTGCTTGAACGCGCTAATCTCAGGAACTACTGGTCCGATTTGATAAATTCTTTCAGTGTTAGATAGCCCATTTATTGAGGAAGGCTATAGGCTATATATCATCACGCTAGGCGGACGAAGTCGCGGGCAGAAGCTAGTTATTCATATGTAGAATGTTATTTAATAATAATAACTGCCTCGTTAGTCTAGTGGTCTCAAGTGCGACCGCTACGCTAGAGGTCCTGGGTTCGATTCCCAGGTCGAGCAGTGTTATTGGGTTTTTCTTTTAAATTCTCAGTAGCAGCTCGGAGTTTGGAATTTGTGCCCGGTTAATAGCAATAGGCTCGCCCCCTATTACATGGGACCTAAACATACTTACCGGCGAACCGTGGGTGTACCTTAGTACACCTTTGGCTAACCCTTCGGGGAATAAAGGCGTGATGGTATGTTAGAATATTTTTTAAATAATTAGCAATAAGTAGGTACCTACTCTATAAATATCGACTGCTTATCGAATAAGTAAACATTTAAGCGATTGATTAGACTTTGAAATAAAAATTATCTTTTACAGGTTTTATCGCGTTGTTATTTATTATAATATACTAGCTTCTACCCACGATAAACCTAACCTAGAACAACCTAGATAAAAAGCCCATGTGTTATTCCATACTATAATCTATCTCTGTGCCAAATTTTATCCAGATCCGTTGAGGCATTCTGGCGTGAAAGGGCGAACTGTGGGTGTTCATTAATACACCTCTGCCTAACCCTTCGGGGAATACAGGTGTGACAGTATGTATAATATGTGAAGACAAATTTCGACATTACAGGTGGGACTCGCGGTGGCGTAGTGGTCATAGCGTCTGGTGTTTAACCAGAAAACGCAGGTTCGAATCCTGCCCGCAAGTTGAATTTTTCCTTCACTAAAATAGAAACTCTACAGTTTTGGAAATTATAGAACCAAGATGTCCTTTCTTCGTAAAAATAACTATTGGTTTGTTTTTAAATTTTCAACGTTTGACACAAAAATAAATACCATAATTTCGGGCAACGGCAACGTCAATAAATAAAAAATAAAATATTAAGGTTTAATTACTATTAATCCAGTCTAGTGGTACTAACTGCGACTGCTTCGGTCCTATTCGATTCCGGTTCGATTCCCAGACGGGAAAATTGCTATTGAGTTTTTCTATAAAATTCCTACTTTCAGCTCTGAGTTTGAATTTGTGCCAGGTAAATAGCAATAGTCGCCTACTATTACTCTAGAATCAAAAACATTTCGACGAACTATAGGTGTACATTAGTACACCTCTGCCTAACCCTTAGGGAATAACGGCGTGATGATAATATGTTATGTAACATATTAAGTATATTATTATCTTCGTACTCCTTTACTAAACCTAAAAGTTGACCTATTAGTAACCTAAAGATATTTGTCGACAGTAAGTATTTTACGACTACCCCGGGAATCAAACTTAGATCCCTACAATAAAGACATGAGGCCATCACAAAAAATATGACTTACCCGGGAATTATTATTTTGTATTAAT
Source organism: Acronicta leporina (assembly GCA_947256265.1). Lineage (NCBI taxonomy): Eukaryota > Metazoa > Arthropoda > Insecta > Lepidoptera > Noctuidae > Acronicta > Acronicta leporina. Next base: position 14,899,151 of record OX366520.1, on the reverse strand, counting down.
AACAATGACGCACAAGCTAAGCCATGCCAAAAGAAGCTTTAAGTACTATTAATTATAGTATAAGATCGATGTATCATCTTTGAAATACCCAAAATAGACTTGCACCAGAAACCCCAAATTCAGTGATGAAACTATTTTTAATAACCATACAAAAAGTTCTAAGTTTTTATTAGTAGACATGATCTATTGTTTATTCAATCAACCAAAAAATCGAACAAAAAAAGGATGTTAACTAATATTTCAACTATTAGACATCGACATAATTTATGATCTAAACTATTACCAACATACTCAAACTACAATTATTACGGACGAAGCTGTAATCTTTGCACAGGATGCCGACTGGTTAAATATCAACCGGAAACACTAATATAACTTAAAGATACCTACGCAATTTCAAAATACACGTAACGAAAATACGCAATAACCTAAAATCCATCCAAACGCTTGAACACACGAAACGAATATTTTCAAAATTCAAAAATGGAACTGTTTGTTTTTGTTATTAAAAATGGAGCAATCAGAGCGAGGAATTATTTGAATTATTATTTTTTGAATTACGAACGCGCGGCGCCACTGTTTTCTGTACAACGGCCAGCCGAATACGAAGGACTCGCGCGCAAAAACAGCCTATTCCCGCTAGGGGGGCGATGGCGAAAGTATCGCCAAATAACCACCTATAAAAACACACAACACACTCGACACAGTATCCAGTTCGATTCCCGACACCAACCACCGTTGAAGAGGCATTATGAAAACAACGGTGAGTGTGTGCAGTGCAGTGTAGTGCAAGTGATGACTTCAAAAAAGTGAAACTAGTGTATCCCGTGGTTTAGTGAAAATTGTGATCTGTAGGGCCTGTTATACCATTGTTAATTTAATTAATAGCGGTCTCAATTAAAGTGATTCATTTCTCGATTAATGTTCAAATTAATTTCTATTTGGACAATGGTGCAACAGGTTCTACGTCAAATACCACCTTATTTGTGTCAAAACGGGATGACACTTTTTTGAAGTCAACATTTGCTGATTTATATAATTTATTCGCAGAATCTTATCTACGAATCCTATTTCGCGATTAAAAACAATACTTAAATCGTTGCAATAAAATAATAATTACAAACAAAATTGTTCAGTGGAGCATCCCGAATTTAAAAGAGTTCCAATTTTAACTAATCATTGTTTTTTGTCGTAACTGGCCAAATTCAAATTTAGAACTAAAACGGCCCATGGTAATGAAACTACGCAATGTTACCATATTATTAATTTAAATGGTTGCCAGGATAACTGATGAGTAATTTTCACAACATTACGTCACAATAGAGAATTCTCTCTCGATCAAGACTAACAGGTTTCAGTCTAGTTTTACTAGGAAGACAGTCCAGGAAGGCATAAGTCAATGCAACGCTCAGATATTGCGTGAATTGCATAATGCTAGAAGTATTACTGGTCAGAAAAATAAACCATGCATTGGGAGAGACGTTGGTACTTAGTAAATACATTAAATAATATTATAATATTCACTTAATTAATGTCAAGAAATAACCAACAAAGAAAATGCTAAAAGACTTTTCAGTAAGTTATTAATACAATTTGTTATAAAAATACTAATAAAACAATCCATTTGAATCGACTCGTAAGAAAAGGCAATATTTTTTATATTCGCGTGCAGTCAGAGAAATTAAATTATTTGTTATATATGAAGTCTTCAATACATATTGCACTGTTACACGATAGGGTTATTTATTTGTTACCTTATACATAGTTACATTTATAAATTAATTGATTGTTAATTATTATTAGAAAAGCATAATATTTCAGACAGCAATCTAGAATAATTCTAACAGAATACTAATTAGGCTGTCAATTACAGCTTCCTGGACGATTTATATAGTTTTAATTACCATTAAAATAATCAGCGGATTAATAAAAACATTTTCAGTGAAGGTAACAGAATAACTTATTCAAAGACAAGCGCCAACAGTACTGTATAAGCTATGAATTTATTACCTAGCTTCCTGTATAACCCGGTTTGCAATAAAAGGTTAAAATTTATAATCCAAAACCAACTCAATTCTACTTGTGAAAACATACGGGCTATGTGATGAGAACACGAACGCGTTGGAAAAAAAAACGTCGGGCGAAAAACTGCCAGATGTTTTATTATTATTAATTTATCACATTTCGGATTCCCTTTTCAAATACGCCGAATGAACAGAATTATTCCTCATAAATCACTCTTTAAAGCCGTTCACGGTCTGTCGCGTTTTTTTCTTATCCACGTATAAATCACGCAGTGGAGGCAATAAGCACCTCATCTCGCAGGCTTGATTAATGTTAAAGATGTGCATATGTCCATGTCATAATACGCAGGTCAATGTTCATCGCTGTTACAGAATTATGTAACTCGAGTAAAACTAGCACATTTTCTGTAATAGTGACCGGAGCAAGTCGCGATCTTTGACCATTTATAGTTGCACTTCTTGGTAGCGTAGCTATTGAATACATTGGTTTTCTACTAATTGCAAAACATTTGCTTAGTATCGTGTAGTAGTAACAGATCTTGGAAGAATATTTTCTTAGGTTCACCAAGAATATGCATGAAAAAACTAAAAACAACTACACACTTCCAAGATAGATTTTCTATTTTCCACGCATTTCTAATGTACGTTCCACATGATTGTTTGAAGTTTAGGTTCAAAATGCAAGGAAAATCTTATTGCCCATACAATACGCGAACTTCGGAAATTCACAATTATCGTATCGCTAAAGTCGCAGTTAGGTAAGTATCCGCGACCTATTTTGTGTTGCGACACCACCATAGAGGTAATATTATCCCACGAAGTACTAGCCGAGGCAACCCGATCGCCGACCGACCTCGTTCTCTTTTCATTGCTGATTAGCATCTTTTCTGTCAAAACAATATGAATGAAAATGTTTACTACTATCCAATCTTCAGCTGGTGTTTTGATATCGTCAGTCGAAAATTACATAAATATTGATAACTTAATTTAAAATATTCTCTTGATTTAGAATGCAAATGAGATAATAGTATTCCTTCCTAATATTGCCATTTTATAGATACAATGTCGAAAGTTTATTAGTCAAAACTGTGTCGCTTATTACTTAAATGACGAACTAAATACAAAAAAAGAAATCTGCCCATAAAAATGTCCGCTTACATTCAAATAACATACTACAACCACGTGCCAAAGAGGTCAATTTTACGACTTTGTAGCATTATGTTGACACATGACGTCATGAAGATGCGCTTAAACTGCGGTTGGATATACCTCAATGTTCGTGATACTTTTTTTTGATATTGTGAGATTTGATCACACAGTTACGTACAATGACGCGGTCGTGAGAGGTACGATGTAGATTATGTCGTTGAAATAATACGTTGTTGCGAACGAGAACTGCTCTGGTTTTGTAACAGTAGATGTGTAAGTAAACAGATCTACTAGTTAAGCTATCCGTTTCGCAAAATACACGATAGTAAACATTACTCATTTGCTTAATCTTGAAATTTATAAATCGGTACTGTACAGTTGTGAATAAGCTTTATTTACGATCGTAGTAAATAATGGTTGGATAACATGGTGTAAGTTAGATATCACTTATAAATCCAAATGTTAATTCATAAAATAACAAAATCTAAAAACCTCCCTAAATTTCGCGTCGAACTTTTAAACAATACAAGGTCAGGTCATAGTTCTTGAAACAGTAGTCAAAATTGCATCATAATAACAAACAAAAAGGCTGGGAAATTCTCAAAGTTGCAGTTTTAGATTCGGGCCGCGTTGCACCACGATAACTTAGCGATTTGTGACCGACGATTATAGAGCAGTTATCGAGCGGTTAAACAGCCGTTTGTATCTATCGTGATATTATTTAAATGAGTATTGCAATAGATGTACGTTTAAAGGATATTTCGCAACTTGATACAGATTGATAGTACCTTTTTGTAGCTACAGTTGGAATTAGAATGTCAGACATGGAAGGGAAATGCGTAGGTGTTGTAAGAGACCATTAAAATGATTAATCTTGATAACAAATCTTGCTTAAGTTGACTCAGAAGAAAGTTACTTTTTCATAAAACTCCACGACAACATCCAATCAACATTAAAATTTTATCTTTGTTAGCAAAAAATATAAGATACAGTATTTTTGTTTTATCATTGCACTAGTTGATTACTTTGCAGATTATAGTCATCACCAAGGTCACTAGGTGGCTCACGAACGTAACTCATAACAAAGTAGGTACTTACCCAATTGAAATCGGGCAATATTAAGATTGACACCTGGTATTGTATAGATTGCAATCCCACTGGCAGCTGGTTTCCGAATGTATTGCGAACTTAATTGGAAGATTAAGAATTAGTAATCTCGGATTAATTTTCTATTCACTTGTTTGAAAGTTGTAAACTTTTGTATTGAGTAAGAAATTGAATAGGATTACACCTTTGAATTAATATGCGTGACATAATCATGCGTGTAGGCAAAGATCTTACAATATATGCTAAAGAATCATTTAGATTCAGATGCGTAACAAGTACCTTAGTAGAAAGCTCTTTAAGTCTTGATGACATACGGCGTATGGTGTATGACACTGTATAGTCTCAATGTTTATTTGTTTTCTGCACTAATATTATAAAGAGCGAAACTTGTTTTTTTGTAAAAAAAATTGAAATGGATTAACTCAAACACTTCTCAACCGATTTAAAAAAATATTTCACTTATGGAAAGCTACATTATTCCAGAGTAACATGAGCTATCATATTTAGCTATTCATAGTTGTGAATCAAGTTTAACGTAATAACCACTGTAGGTCGCCATTGAAACAGCTTGTAGAAATATAACATAAACAAATTTAAACAAATAGTCATCCGAAAGGTGTAATGGATTATTTTGCCAAAAATTACCACATAAAGAATCACTAGATGGTTGTTTTACAAGTTTTTTTTATGAAAATGCCTGATGTCATTACATATTTACCCGATAAACATTGTATATCAACTATGTAAACTGATTTCATAATACTAGTTGATGATAGTCATTTCCATGTCACCCGGTTGCAAGAAATGATTGCACAACCTTGATCAACTATTTGCAATATTGTAGTGAATATTAAACGATCGATAATGATACGTTAACTAAGGTTATATAAGAGTGGATCGACACGATTCGCTTCGGCGCTTCTAGTGCGTTTGCAATGAATTATTATGAATGGATTACACGCTTTTGGCAAATTGTATTAAGTCATTAAAATGTTTTATCTAAGATTTTTATGATGCTATCGTGTCGTTGTTTGTATGAATCATATTGTTTCTATGAATCCGTTTATACATTTTATTCTAGAACAACTGACATTTTGAATTGTATTTCCAAAATTTTCCCGATGTATTATTTTTAAAGTCTGTATACTTTTAATGTTATATCTACTATTTCAAATGTCACTAAAACTATATTGGATAGAATAATACATAAACAATCATGTGTCTATTTATTTCCGATCATTATACCGTCAGTATTGTTAAATTTATTGATACTATTTTTTTTTTAACCGGCGGAAGTGGCGTGTATGTACCAACTTGCCATCTGTATGTTTTCAGCATATTAGTTGCAAATACATTTTTCTACATTATATTTTGAGACTAGGATATCCGTATAAGTATTATTTCCCGAGTGTTTTTACTGAATTCAATTCCACACTTGAGTTGACAGTAATTTAGTAATTGTGGTTTAATACGATAGTATGGTGGCACAATAATTAAAGCAATTACAAGCAACTAATTATGAAGATGATCCATTGATTGATTGTATCGCGTGTTCGCACATCTTACATTATGAATTGCGGTACATTTCTAAATTAATACTTGTTTTTTTTTACACATTAGTGTTAACTTGTCCAATTAGGATATTTCATACGTTCATGTGATTATTTCAACATGTAGTTGACACGAGTTCTCGAGTCAAAGGCCATTTGAGCTAATATCGTTAAAACAATGTACTAACCGTATTTCTTTCGTTTCAGTTCTGCTTAGTTTTCCTGCTGGTAGCAGCCGCAGCTGCCAGCGAGAAGAAGACGACAGAAAAGAAAGCGGAGCCATTGGACAAGAAGTTGGACAAACGCGGGCTCTTGAACCTCGGCTATGGCTACGGCATCCACGGGCTTGACGTCGGCTACATCGGCAGCGGGCACGGTCTCGGCGGGGCATACAACTTCGTCGAAGACAACGCCTACAACGGCTACGGGATCGACCTAGGACAACACTCAGACACCACTAGAACCATCACTCTCGTCAAAGGTGTCCCATACGCCGTCCCCGTCGAAAAACACGTCCCCTACGCGGTCGATAGGCCCGTGCCCTACCCCGTCAAAGTGCCAGTACCACAGCCCTACGAGGTCGTCAAACACGTGCCTGTTCACGTGAAAGAGTACGTTAAAGTCCCAGTCCATGTGCCCGCGCCTTACCCGGTTGAGAAGAAGGTACCTTACCCCGTCCACGTTCCCGTCGACAGGCCTTACCCCGTGAAGGTCCTTGTCCCTCAGCCCTACCCCGTTGAGAAACATGTCCCCTACCCCGTCAAGGTGCCAGTGCCCCAACCCTACCCCGTGGAGAAACACGTGCCATACCCGGTGGAAGTTAAGGTCCACGTTCCCCAGCCCTACCCGGTAGTCAAACACGTTGGTGTCCCCGTTAAGGTGCCCGTTGACAGGCCCTACCCCGTACACGTACCCGCTCCCTACCCCGTTGAGAAGCCCTACCCAGTTGCTGTCCCTGTTGAGAAGCCCGTGCCCTACCCCGTCAAGGTTCCCGTCGACAGGCCTTACCCCGTCAATGTAGACAGGCCTTACCCCGTACCCGTTAAGGTGCCCGTCCCAGAGCCTTACCCAGTCTACAAGCACGTGCCTTACCCAGTTGAGAGGCCCGTGCCTTACCCCGTGAGGGTCCCTGTTGACAGGCCTTACCCCGTCCATGTAGAGAAGCACGTACCTGTTGAGGTTGAGAAGCCTTACCCCGTCCCTGTTAAGGTCCCAGTTCTCGTTAACGAGCACGGTCATGAGCAATCGAGCTACAGCCTGGGAGGCTCATACTACAGCCATTAGTATATTACTAGCTTTAATATTATAAAGTTTTCATCCGCCAAGCGATAATTGAAGAATTATTTATAATCTCGCCTAGTAATGGCCGGGACACAGCAAAAAGAAAACACATCATTTTTGTATATTTATATGTAAACATGTCATGTATGTATGAGCGTACGTGTACCTAGTGATATAAAGGTTACCATTTTAGAATAAGATGAATGTAAAAAAGTATGAAAAAATTAAATAATTAATAGTTATTTCTTTGTTTTTCTTTTATCCACAAACTAATTCAGCTACCACACTGCAGTTTGAGGAAAGAACCTATTATAATAAGTAGATTCACTTTACACCAACCTAAAGTAGTTATTATTACTGCAAAAAACACATTATACTCCAAATGTTCACTACACATAATAATTAAACCTTTTTTGAGTAACAAAAATATTTTTATTATAGCCAAATCGCAAATAGTCCAACTTACAATAACATTTTATTCAATTTCCTTTATAAAACAACATTTACCAAGTCTGGCCTCCAAAAGCGTAGGCCTTTTCAATTTTGTTAAGGAAATAATCGATCGATTGAGGAAATGACCAAATGCAGTGTGAGGTGTGACTAAGCAATCATAAAGGCTGACCTTCGGCTACCGGCTACTAGATTGTATAATTTTATTTTGTCTACACAGATACAGAACCGCAAGCTATTTTAAGTATTAATATAAAAGCAATTACGGTAGATATGAACTTAGGATCTTTTATAAAGAAAAATTAGGTATTTATTTGAGTTTTCAAATTTGAATTAGATTAAGTAACTCAAAATGATTTATTTCATCTAGAAAATAATCATTTAATGACATAAATTAATAATTTTATATTAAAACACACAGACAACAAATTGGAGCGTGCGAATAACCTTACAATAAAATTGCAAATAGTAATTTTGACTACGTATTATTTCGAAATTATTTAAGACCTTGTATAAGATAATTAATTTACTTAATAATACTTATTATGCTTCAGAAAGGAATATAATAAAATAATAAAATTTTATCTGAGTCAATATCACAACTGGGTAGATACTTCTACGTAAACTTGAGTAAGTACATACAGAGCTATACTGAAAAATTCTGGAGAACTCCAGAATTTTGATATGATGATAAATTATTAATATGTAATATGTGAATAAAAGTCGCTGCACTATTATATAAAAATGAAGAATTTAGTTAATTCATAAACAAAAATACTTTGTTCTGAGAAAATAGTCAGTAGATTGACTTTAGAAATCTTTAAAGAAATTTACAAAGCAATATTAATTATATTATTGGTTAAAGAAATAGCAACATCATCCAAACCCGATAGTTTGTATAATTAAATTAATTTTAATTTATGTAAAGTAATCCTCATCAAGTTTTTTTTTCAAATGAAACTTTATGAAACAATAATTTTCTTACTTTTTTACCAAATCACCAGTCACCGTGGTCGCTCTTATGTGAGAAGCGCTTTTACGTAAGATGATTACCTAAGGTCAACAAAAGTGGAGTAAACGTCCATAATAATTTACCGACCTTGTTATGATACTTCTATAATATAATTTTGACACACTAATTTTTGTACCGCGGAGTATAATTTGGTCAAGTGCATGTCTGTTGATTGTAATACAATTTTAAGTTTATAAACAAGTTGATATTGTTTTATAACGAGTTCTCGAGTGGAATAATTACTAGGGAAGCGTCCTAACCTAATAGGAAACCCAGTGCCCAGGTGGAGGGATAATTTGTGGAAATTCCTACTGGATGAGGAGGATCCACGACCGGTCTGATAGTGTCACTGCGACCGCATTCGGTCTACTGTGACCACCACCGATTGAGTTCCCCGCTGAATTCTGCAGCTTCTATGAACTGGAGAATTTTATTAGGGGTGAGCTCCAAGGGGTGGGGCTTTCCCTTGACGAACACTCCCCGTGTGTATCAAGAAGGTGCAGTTTCATCATCCTCCTCATAGCTTCAAAAGGTTTGCGTATCGCTCAACCCAGGAGGACAATTATTATAGGTATTAACCAAATATCTTAGGAGATTAATCACATTATTTATAGGATAGGGGGCAAACGAACAGGGATCATCTGATGGTAAGCGATTACCGTCGCCCATGGACACCCGCAACATCAGAGGCGTCCCAAATGCGATGCTGGTCTTTTAAAGGGTTTGGGCCTAAAAACACAACGCAAAAGTTGTTTCACGCCGATTTTCTGTGAGGCCGTGGTACCACTCTGGTCGAGTGGATCGATTCATGCCAAAGCATGGCTCTCCCACAGAATAGTTAGTATTTTATTCTTCAAAAAGATGAAAATTAAAGAATTCGTGACGATATTTCCAGGTTTTTCTTCTGCGTAAGTTATAAAATTGCAACAAATATAAATACAGTCAAAGCCCATATACAATTCTTTTAAAAGGGTTTCTTTAAAATAAAACAGACAAATTGATCATCCATTAATACATTACTGGCCAGAATAAGGCACCTGCTTCATTTAACACCAATGTAAGAACAGTGAAGTCACACAAAATACACATTTTCCCAGACATTGCACACCTAACTGCAACTCATGTGGATGTGGTTGTGTGTAGTACGTATGTATTAAACATTGCTACACGGCACAAAGCATTCTTTGTCTTATTGTTAGACATACTCACACGCATTCGTGTTCATGCACTCGAGGACGAAAAAACAGACACACAATAGAACAAAAAATATTTGATAATTATATACATTTTAATACTAGATTTTAAATTAATTATGTCGTATATTTTATGTAAATTATAAATGATAATTTTATTTCTGTGATTAGATCTTTTAAATACACTTTAACAAGTAAATGTTTTTATTTTTTTTAACTAGCTGGCGCCGGTATTTCCTAAGTGACGACCTCTGAGAAGAAACCTCGAAACAAACTCAGAGAATCATGGTCTCTTTTAAAATCCAAATAGTAGCAGGTAGTAATATTATCAGATATTATATCAGTGTTACGATGTAGAGCAATATTTGAAGAGTCCTTTTGAAGAAAGAGCCATAGCAGCTTTGAGTTGACCTAACCGAATTACACGCATACGAGTACATCAATCATCCTTTAATATGCGAAATTAAAATACAACTATTTAAAAATCTACTTGATATTCAATGTATTGATTACACATTTTGTAACAATATGAACTATGTCGCTCGTATCTGGTAAGATTACATTAATTTAAATTATGTTTTGAAAGAACATGACAACAAAAGTAATTGTAATCTAATTTCTACAAACAAGGAAATAAAATGTCGTAATTACCTACTCATATCAAACAAGAATCAACCAAGAACCACATTGCCCAATGACTTGTAAGTATAATTGGTGGTGTGCAAAAATTATAGTGCATACCTAGCATTGTCCGCCAGTGTACACAGTGTTAGCAAGTTTCTTGAGAAAAGCTTTTAATTCGCAGTTTTCATTGCGAAAGAGGTCGACAGTGTATCGTTATGAAAATAAAATACAGACGGATTAAACACTTAAACTGGAACAGGTAGTCTTTGAAGGAATTTGTGTTTTTACGAAACATTTTTGGGTTGAAACATTAAGGCTAACGTTTTGTAATGGCACTCAGTCTGTAGTTTTTGATTGAGTAATTTTATCTTATGTTATGATAATTATCTCATTAGCCTAGTGGTACTTAGCGTGACTGCGATCGCTAAAGGTTCCGGGTTCGATTTTTCTGTCGAACAAAGTGCTATTGAGGTTTTTCTATGAAATTCTCTACAACAACTCGGAGTTACATTATGTACGCCTCTGCCTAACTCTTCGGGGAATACAGGCGTGAACCTATGTTGTACATATAATTATATACTTTCAGCATAATCTACCTAACTACCTACATACACTGTCCTACATCGTACGGGTACCTCCTTTCAGAAGAAGTATGTTATTTATAAACAAATGCGACCCCCATAAGGGACTAAACAATCCCTTTGATTGCCAAATATATGCGCAGCGCCATCTACGCTAAGTGCATGGAAACTATAAATTAGTAGCAAGTTATCGCCCGCCCAAGGCTTAGAAAGTAATAAGTAACGGTCTGTGTGTTTCTATGCAATTTAATAGTTCTTCATGTCGGCGGTAGAGGGCGTCATAGCCGATTAAAAATGTATCAATAATATATGCAATTATTACAATTGTGATGGTAGCGCAAAAGTACCTAAAAAACAAGGTCCTTTTTAATAGTACTGAAAAAATCCTCATAGGTCATCCGCCACCTGGGCAGACTATAGTATGTCAGACTCGTAAATACCAATAAAAAACCGTAGTTACTTTTTAGGGATCCGTACCTCGAAAGGAAAAAACGTACCCCTTATAGGATCACTTTGATGTCCGTCCGTCTGTCTGTCTGTCAAGACCCTATTTCTCAGGAACGCGTGCAGGTATCAAGCTAAAATTTGTATCAAATACTCAGGTTTACTGTTCCTTGGTGCTGTGAAAAAATTAAACTTCTAAGCCAACGCAATCAAATTTTCGACACTCGCAAGGGAATCAAAACCTACAAGGTAGTTCCCGTGAACTCAGTATCTTGAAATTTGGTACGAAGCAACGTCTTATAGCACAGACAAAGGAAAAATTGCGAAAACCATAAATTTTTAGTAACATCATATAATAAAAATATTTTTAAGTACGGAACCCTCGGTGCGCGAGTCCGACTTGCACTTGGCCGGTTTTTTCATTCTTGATAGGCATAAGCTTGACTGCCAGATAGATAGTAAGCGACACTCGCGCTTTACGTTGGAGCGCGCTTGCCTAGAAGAAACCAAATCACAGACACCCAAATCTATATACTTACTAATATATAAAGCTGAAGAGTTTGTTTGCTTGAACGCGCTAATCTCAGGAACTACTGGTCCGATTTGAAAAATTCTTTCAGTGTTAGATAGCCCATTTATTGAGGAAGGCTATAGGCTATATATCATCACGCTACGCGGACAAAGTCGCGGGCAGAAGCTAGTTGTATAGGGGAAGACTCACCCAGTACTTGCGTTCCTTTGCCCTATATTCACGACCATGGGATTAGTAACATTCACCACGACCATGAAGGAACTAAGAAATAGATTACTTACCTATACTTAATAATTGTTTTGTGTAGGTACACCCATCTCAAAACTATTTCCACTTTCACTGCAAGTGAATGTTTAGTAATATTATTTACATAAAAGAAATTGAGAATAACCCACACATAAAGGTACCTACTTACATTTTTTGTAATGTATAATGTTCTTGTAATGTAATAATTATGTTTAAATTGACGAACATTAAGAATGTATTAAAATTTCTGAACAAATTTCCTCGAGCGACTTCGTCTCACGAATAAAATAACAATTAGTGGATTTTTGTGAAATATTTTAACTCTAATTATACTATTACTAGCTTCTGCCCGCGACTTCGTACGCGTAGCGTGATGATATATAGCCTTCCTCAATAAATGGGCTATCTAACACTGAAAGAATTTTTCACTTTGGACCAGTAGTGCCTGAGATTAGCGTGTTCTAGCAAGCAAACAAACAAACAAACTCTTCAGCTTTATTATTAGTATATAGATACTCTCGGCCTAAACTTAGATTAAGCACGCGTTGAAAAAAGCCTTATTGGCGGCTGAGTATACCTAATGTCAATGTCAAGCGAACGGGATATTAGCTTTTTTTAAGTAGAAGTCCCTTGGTTGGATATTTTGTGCCCGGTAAATAGCAATGGGCTCACCACCTAAAACGTATTAGCGTTGAACTAGGGCTATTATTGACGTAGTAACAGATCAATTAAAATTGATAAAAAAACAATTAATTTAATAAATTGTAATACCCAATTAATACTCAACACTGCCTTTACTTACGTATAAGAATATAGGAGTATTTAAATTGAAATCTCTAATCTCAAGTTACTGAGAGACCTATCATTTACCTATACTTATGTAATACCTACCTCATTTTATCACCAGTTACAAACAGCCTACCAATCAATGTTATGTAGGTAGGTATGTACTTGATAAAAACGTTTGGTTTCACCACTATACATATTATATATGTAACTATACGTGAAAGGAACCACAGACGAAATAAAAACAAAATATGGGTTTATAATAATTCATCACTAGTACAGCTGTTGTGCAAACCAACAATGTGTGTGTGTGTGTGTAATAATATATTAATGTGTGTATACTTGATAATATCTCTACTATAATAAAATCGTAAAAAGCTGTTTGTACATTGAAGAATTAAAAAAAAAACAAGTGGGTTAGGTTATTTATGATACCTATATTTAAACGTCTCCGAACCCAAAAATGTGATTTTTGAAATTCTTACTGTTTGTTACGGAGTGGCGTAAAAACTACAAAATAAACTTTAATTTTGTTATCACGGTTAGAAAATATATAATTAAGTATTCTCCGACATAAAACAGGTAAACGTTTTGTCTCAATTAAATAAACGGATCCTGAATACAGCTTGACATCTCTGATGTTTACAGACCCATACAAAGAAGATATTTTTGAGATCCATTTTAATCCTAATATAGCTTCATGTGAGCAGAACCGCGGGCAGAAGCTAGTATATTATAATACCGCTCGTATGACGCAAACCGTTACACCATTTCGGGACCAAAAATATATATAACTTTTTTTATCTTTTTAGAGTATGTCTTGAGACACACCCTCGCTTATTTTTTATACTCTTTTATACATACATACATACATAAAGTCACGCCTCTTTCCCGTAGGGGTAGGCAGAGACCACAGACTTCCACTTGCTACGATTCTGACATACCTCTTTAGCTTCATCCACACTCATCAATCTATTCATACATGAACGTCGGTTTAGGGTACTCTTGACCAAGCCATTTTTCAAAACGTCCTCAATCTGATTTCGGAACGTTCGCCTAGGCCTTCCCCTTCCTACATTCCCATTCACTTGACTCTCGTATATCTGTTTAGTCCGTCTCTTTTATACTTAGTTTATATGCATTTCATCTTCATCATCATCATCAGTCCACTGCTGGACGTAGGCCCCCCAACATGCGCCATTTCCCCCTGTCCTCGGCTTGTCGCATCCAGCTTCCGCCAGCAACCTTTCGCTCCATCGTCATCACTCCATCTTGCCGGAGGGCGTCTTACGCTACGTTTGCCGAGTCGCGGTCTCCACTCCAGAACACGTCTTCCCAAGCGGTTGTGGGTTCTTTATTCTACAGATATGTCACCATTATGTTATAGTGTCATCAGAACTTCCTATGATTCATTTTTAATGGCATAGGTGGGCAAACGAGCAGACGGATCGCCTGATGGCCAGCGACACCGCCGCCCATGGCCACACGCTACACCAGAGGACTCGCAAGTGCATTGCTGGCTTTTAAAAGGGTTTTAGCCTCCGGTATCCTCACTCACTCAGCGAAACACAACGTAAGCGGTTCGCTGGTTTGCTGTGGCCGTGGTATGACTCCAGTTGAACCGGCCCATTCGTGCCGAAGCATGGATCTCTCAGTTTCACGATCATCACAACACAGTCAGTTCACAGGTGATAATTCAGGAAACTAGGTGAAAAAATACCGCCTATTTTTTTACTCTTGGTAATGTTCTTTTTTGTAAATTTAAGTAGATACCTTGAAGCATGAATAAAAGTAACTTATAAAGAATAGCTGTTAACCGCGACTTCGTCCGCGTGGTATTACAAAAAAATAAAAAAGTAAAAAGTAGCTTAAGTTACTCCTTGTTACATCAGCTATCTGCCAGTGAAAATCCCATCAAAATCAGTCCAGCCATTCCAGAGATTAGCCGGAACAAACAGACAGACAGATATACAAAAAATGTTGTTTTGGTATATTTACCGTGTATACATCCAAAAGCACTTAGTTAAAAGCGGTTATTTTAATATTACAAACAGACACTCCAATTTTATTTATTTGCATCTATCTATACTAATATATAAAGCTGAAGAGTTTGTTTGTTTGTTTGCTTGAACGCGCTAATCTCAGGAACTACTGGTCCGATTTGAAAAATTCTTTCAGTGTTAGATAGCCCATTTATTGAGGAAGGCTATAGGCTATATATCATCACGCTACGCGGACGAAGTCGCGGGCAGAAGCTAGTAGATTAATAAAATCAATCTATTAACCCTTTGACCGCTACGTCAACACAGAAAAAGCGACCACTCGGTGCCAAGCTCCTTAGAAATCTGTCACCCAGTCGCGACCTGGGAACATTTTGGCTTGTGGTCTCTCGACCTTCACACCTTCACCTTCACCTTTCGACCGCCACAGTCATGTGACTGTTGCGGTCGAAAGTGTCGTGTGTTGAAAGTGGCGTGTGTAATAAAAAAATTATGAAGTTATTTAGTGAAGGAAAAACTCGACTCGCAGGCAGGATTCGAACCTGCGTCTTCTGGTTAGGTACACCAGACGCTATGACCTCTAAGCCACCGCGAGTCCCAACTGCCATGTCCATGCCATGTTCCTTCACTATATAACTTTATAATCTTAGCATGAAAAATGCAAAAAAAAAAACACAAAAAAACAATATGCCCGAACGGAACAGAACATAAATAATATTACCATTATCTTGTGTATTGTTCGGAACAAGCTTTATGATGATGATGATGAAATTATGATATTTATTTCTTTAAGTAGATCTTTAGAGACACTTTTACAAGTCAATGGTTTATTTTTTTATAGCTAGATGGCTTCGGCATTTCCTAACTGACGACCTCTGAGAAGAAACACCGAAACAAACTCAGAGAATCATGGTCTCTTTTAAAGTCCAGACATAAAATAATGCAAATAATGTGAGTGGGACAATGCAGGGTAATGTCTGAAATGGCCTTTTGAGGAAAGAACCATAGCAGCTTTGAGTAGACCAGTCTTAACTGGTTATGTTAACAAGATTCGTGCCTAGCAACAAGACAGTAAATGATGATGATGATGAGTTGTAACTGTATGTTTATTGGTTACATGTTCACGCCTAAACTGTTAAACCAATTTTGATGGTATCTATAGACATTGAAAAAGGAACATTGCTAAGGAAAATTTCAACCTGGTGGGATTCGCGGTGGCCTAGTTAGTCATAGCGTCTGGTGTATTGAGCTAGAAGACGCAGGTTCGAATCCTGCCTTCAGTCTATTTTATCCTTTACTAAAATAACTTTATTCTGTTATCTAGTTTATTAGCATTGTATTTACACTGTTTACTAAACAAACGATTTGTTCGACACTTAATTAATATGCACATTAGCGGCGTTTACACTTAGCGCTAATGTCTGATTCATTCATTGCTTTTAGGGTTATCACTTAGAAGTTGAACAAATGATTTACTGATGCTGAAGACATTATTCGGATAAAATCTTCAATAATGATAATAACAATTGAATCAAAAAATAATAACATAACATACCATCACGCCTGTATTCCCCGAAGGGTTAGGCAGAGGCATACTTATGTACACCCACAGTTCGCCGGTATTTTTAGGTCCCATGTAACAGGGGGCGAGCCTATTGCCATTAACCGGACACAAATTCCTAACTCCGAGCTGCTACTGGGAATTTCATAGAAAAACCCAATAACACTTTGCTCGACCTGGGAATCGAACCCAGGACCTCTTGCTTAGCAGTCGCGCTCAGGACCACTTGGCTAATGAGTCAAAAAATAATATGACATTATAAATGGTACAAAGGAGATATTTAAAAAAATATATGTGAGAGGTAGAATGGAAAAAGTGTAGTACAAACCAAATCAATTACATTACATTCAGAATTGTTATTTGTCTGTCTGTATGTTTATACGCGCATCACGCAAAAAACTATTATACAAATCGAATGCGGTTTTTACAGGCGTATTGCTGAATAACTTGAAATTCGGTGCATGTTTCATCTTAATAAGATGCTTACAAACCAAGTTATAGAAAGTAAGTAGTTTTATTAGTATTATGTATTCGTGTATATGTGTTTACCTGTAAGTAAGTAAAAAGTTTTCTGAAAAAGGTTTTTTTTTATTCTTGACTAGCGGCCTGCCCCGGCTTTGTACGGGTGGAGAAATCCCTAACTTTTTTCAAAATATTCTATAGCCCGTTAATCTGAAATAATGTATGATTCAAATGGTGAAAGAATTCTCTTAATCGGCCCAGTAGTTTTTGAGTTTATTCCTTACATACAAACAAATCTTTCCTCTTTATAATATTAGTATCTAAAGAAATATAAATAGGCTTACGTTTGACCGCCAGTTTGCCTGATTTCAAGCGACACTGCGATCTTCGATTGAGTGTTCTTGAGAAGAAACCGAATCACTTGTAAATAACAAGTGACTATCTAGCGCTGCGAAAACGTTTCAAAAAGTTCAACTTTAAACGCGACGATAATTGACAACCCTAGCTTCTATTAATTAGTACGTGCACTACGTGGCGCCATTTTGAAGGAAAAAAGCAACAAAATGGCGATTAACACATTCAAAGTAGATTGCTTATGCTAATATTGCTATTTGAATGAATTTATGAAGACATTTTACATACGTTTAGCGCCAAAGATCTTGTGGTTAGATGCTTTTTATAACACAAAACTACGTAAAAGTTAAAGTAATGTGTACTTAGTTAAGTACCACTTTATTTATTGACCAATGGATCCAAAGAAAAAAAAACAATAGTAGGTTAACTTTTCAACGCAAGCTTCCGTGGTGACTCACAAGGTCTCAAAAATCACCGTTCCATATAGGTCACAGTATATCTTCTCCTTATCATAACAATCACGCTTTACTCGAAGGGTTAACAAGCGATGTACTAATAATATAAGTACCCACAAACCGGTATGTTTAGGTTCCATGTAATATGGGGCGAGCCTAATGCCATTGATTTTGCATGAATTCAAAGGAGCTGCTACTGAGAATTTCATTCTGAGGAAAAACTCTATAATATTGCTCGACCTGAGAATCAAACCCAAGATCTCTAGTGTAGCAGCAGCGCATAGGACCATTTGGCTAATAGGACATTTACCTCTTCAATAATAGGTTATCAGATCAGAGCAGACATTTATTTCTGTGGGAGAGCCATGCTTCAGCACGAATGGGTCGGCTCGACCGGAGTGATACCACGGCCTCACAGAAAACCGGCAAATAACAACGCTTACGTTGTGTTTCAACGAGTGAGTGAGGTTACCGGAGGCCCAAACCCTTTTAAAAGGCGGGCAACGCACTTGCGACTCCTCTGGTGTTGCGGGTGTCCATGGGCGGCGGTTATCGCTTACCATCAGGTGATCCGTCTGCTCGTTTGCCACCCTACGTCATAAAAAATTTACGTTCCTAACCCAATTCACAGGCGAGAAACCATACGGTCATTTAACAATAATGTGTGACTTTTAATACTGCCAACATATGGTATAAATTACAATGACCTGCCCGCAAGTCGAATTTTTCCTTCACTAAAATAACTTTATAATGATTCATCAAATTACTCAAAAGAGATGACAAGCCGTATCATTGGATGTCGAAAATTTAAAGAAACTAGCTTTTGCCCGTGGCTTCGCTCACCTGAAGCTATAATATTAGGATTAGAAATGGATCCCAAAAATAATTTAAACAAAACCAACAGTAGGTAATATCTCTTCTTGGCATGGGTCTATATACATCAGAGAGGTCAAGCGAGGCAAGTCTCAGGCTCCGTTTGATTAATTGAGATAAGAAGTTCACCAGTGTTTAAGTTGGAGCATAAAATTCTAACAGTGATAACAAAATTAAAATCAATTTAGTAGTTTTTGCTCCAACCCGTAACAAACAGACAAGACAAAAATATTGAGAATCAAATTTTTGGATTCGGAGACGTTTATGTACCCTAAAACCACTTGTATTTTTTTTAATATCTTCAATGTACAGACACAGCTTTTTTACAATTTTATAATAGTAGAGATCTTTTTTAAATGTCGCTCATTGAATTACTTGCATAAGGAGTGTGATTATCTTAATGTTCACACTTTTTGCACCGTTTTGATGGAATGCTTCTACATATTTGGACGTGCGGTTTTTTGGATATATTTAATGCAGACTGTCATAATCGCTTACAACTTTCATTTCATAACATCATATATATACAAATATAACATAAAAAATTAAATCGTTTGGCGTAGCGTCAAGTGTTTTAGGGGCGGTGCGTAAAAGTTATAATTTTTGTTAAATAGCCGTGCGAAGCCGGGGCGGACCACTAGGCATTTATATAATTACATCTCGATGTTTCGTGCCCATTTCAGCACCCATAGTCACGGATCGATTGGGCGTCTTGATGTTATACTACTTAACTAGCTTCTGCCCGCGGCTTCACCCCCGTGGAATAAAAAGTATCGGGAACGGGATAAAAAGTATCCTATGTCCGTTTCCTGGTTCTAAGCTACCTCTCCACCAATTTTCAGCCAAATTGGTTCAGCCGTTCTTGAGTTATAAATGAAGTAACTAACACGACTTTCTTTTATATATATAGATTACAATAAACGTAAGGTAGCTTTTAGTTTGTATACCTAGATCTGTCATCATTTGGTTATATGGAAGGCACAACTATGAAAGGCACAACTATAAATTTTATAAATTACAGTAATTTAAAAACTATACTGAAACGTATTAAGCAATATTTTAAAAGAAATAAATTATATAAGAAAGAATAGACCAATTGTTTATTGTTCAATGCGAGTTGCAAATGTCAGGAATGAATCAAGTTACATATTCGCAAGTTGCGATTAAAGTATTACATTCACTTAACATAATATTCTAGTTCGGCCAACTGCCCACCTGATGGAAAGTAGTTACGGGTGCTTGAGGATTGCCGAAGAATTTATGAGCGTATTATATATGCATGTATATTATATTATCATCGGTAATTTCAGAATTATTGCGTGTGGACAGGTGAGAATATCCTCACTGTCATTTAGGTAGGCATCTTTATTTCTACGCACAAAAGAAGTACTAGACTGCCTCATTAGCCAAGTGGTCCTGAGCGCGACTGCTACACTAGAGGTTTGATTCCCAGGTCGAGCAATGTGTTATTGGGTTTTTCTGTGAAATTCCCAGTAGCAGCTCGGAGTTTGGAATTTGTGCCCGGTTAATGGCAATAGGCTCGCCCCCTATTACATGGGACCTAAAACATACCGGCGAACTGTGGGTGTACATTAGTACGCCTCTGCATAACCCTTCGGGGAATACAGGCGTGATGGTATGTAATGTTATTAATGGAACCAAGAAAAAGACGGAACTTAATACAGCGACTGCTTCGGAAAGAAATTGATCGGAACTTTTTGAAATGTCGGGTGGAATACCGTTCCTAAGTTGTATAACAAAGAAGGCAAAGGAATTAGAGATAAGAGGCGCTGTAGCATTTGTCCGCGGAATGCAATAGTATGCTTCTGCCTAACTACATATTATAAAACAAAGTCGCTTCCCGCTGTCTGTCCCTATGTATGCTTAGATCTTTAAAAGTAAGCAACGGATTTTGATGCGGTTATTTTTAATAGATAGAGTGATTCAAGAGGAAGGTTTTAAGCTATTTAACATCACGCTATGACTCTTAGGACCGGGGTAGCGCGGGTGAAACCGCGGGCGGGTCGCTAGTATTATACAAATTCCGGTTTCCCTAACAGGGTGAAATCTGGCCAAATTGGACTATTTTGTGGACTTTCTTAAAACTCTTATTAAATAGAATAAAGAAGTCCTACGCTTCGCCATTAGATTATCTTGCTGGCCTTGTAACGATAGAGACTGTAATACTTTTTAATGTTAATGCAACAAATAACTTGTTCTAAAGGTTACTTACTCATCCTCTTTATTGGAAGCAATTTAGTTTGCGAGCTCATAAACTCACTTTCAATCCCAAATCTTTGCAAAATTGCCCCTAGTTTTTTTTGTGTATCCCTTAATAACTCCTCTAGATAGATGATAAAGAATCCAAGCTTCAAGTCGAATTTAATTACCTACCAGAAAAAAAACTGTTCAAAATGAATTTGCCTATTTTATGGGATAAGGGAGCAAACGAGCAAATGGATCACTTGATGGTAAGCGATAACCGCCGCCCATGGACACCCACAACACCAAAGGAGTCACAAGTGCGTTGCCCGCCTTTTAAAAGGGTTTGGGCCTCCGGTAACCTCACTCACTCGGCGAAACACAACGTATGCGTTGTTTCACGCCGGTTTTCTGTGAGGCCGTGGTATCACTCCGGTCAAGCCGGCCCGTTCGTGCCGAAGCATGGCACTCCCCACGTAAAAACTTTTCCCAAGTATACTGATTTCTGACACTTACGCGAATATTAGACATTGAAATGAAACTACTTTTTACGGATTTTATCGCGGTATATTGATATATTGATCCGAAACGTCGGGAACAAAATAATATCAATATACCGCGATAAAATCCGTAAAAAGTAGTTTCATTTCAATTTTCCCAAGTATGTTAGTTAGCAGCCTCGTTTTCCAATATAAGCAGATTTCGCTGGATATTGGAATTTTACACGAAGCAGCTATCATCAGACCTCAGCAATCAAATTTTATGCAATGCTCTTATACTAAGGATAACTTTTCAGGCTTAAGGGTTCGGTGGAGCTTGGATTGTCACCAAAAACGTAATTCCAAAATAAATCGTAATCCAAACAATATTTTGTCAAATTGTGTTATTAATCGTATTGCGATACCGTTAATCTAGGTTTCTTACTGTACCATTTTCAACTACTACTCCACTGGTAATAAACGACCGAAAATCGTTCCAAACTTGGTAAAGTTATCAAGAATTGCATTCGCTTACATTAATTTACAGTGAAGTATTTTGGAAATGGTAGAATAGGAACCTAGATTAACAGTATTGTTTTTTTTTATAGGATAGGGGAGCAAATGAGCAGATGGATCACCTGATGGTAAGCGATAACCGCCGCCCATGGACACCCGCGACACCAGAGGAGTCACAAGTGCGTTGCCCGCCTTTTAAATGGGTTTGGGCCTCCGGTAACCTCATTCACGCGGCAAAACACAACGCAAGCGTTGTTTCACGCCGGTTTTCTGCGAGGCCGTGGTATCACTCCCGTCGAGCCGGCCCATTCGTGCCGAAGCATGGCTCTCCCACGTCAAAAATACAAATAATAACACACTTTGAATAAATTGTGTTTGAATTACGATTTATTTTGGTACTCTTAACGGACTTCTGACTACCGCTAAATGTTATAGGTGTTCGTATCACCGGAACTGATGGTTTCTCTGAGGTACCATATCTTTGCTTAAAAGAATTTAAAATGTGGCAACATTTGTATTTGCAACTCTCGCTTCCTAGTCTTATTCTAGAGAAACTTGCCTAACTGATTACAATCACATTCTAAACAATTATACAGTGTTTGCAGTGCAAAAAAGAAACATATTAATTAACACCGAAATATAATTACACAATGAAATAATATTTTTCGATCAGCGCACGTAACGCCCTCTATCCTATGTGGGGCATAACTTTCGTAATTATAATGATTCAGTATCAAATTATTGTAAGTCTTGCGTTTATGAGTGATGTTGTGGTATAAGTTGAAAGATAATAGCGATTTGGATAAATTGGTAAAGGTATCATATGTTTTTTTTTTCAATAAGACCATTATTACAGGTAGGGTGAGTATTTTTGAATTATCGTGAACATGAATATCCAATAAGTAGAATATACCTCAACGCACAGTAATTGTTTGATAAGCGCCAATATTATCTAACCTCAAACATTTTTACTTTTTCTGACACACACAAGTTACTTTTTACGTAACCATGAATGCTAAATGTCAAACTGTCAAGGTATGCTGCTCAAGTTCAGCATAATGTTATGCAAAATCTACAACATATATCCATCGAAAAAAGAAGTAACTGTGTTTTTAAAACCATTATCTCAAGACGATATTTTTCTACTGTACCGAGCAAGCACTCACAAACACGGATCTCACATGCACTGATACCCAGACCCGGAACAAGTACTGAGAATTATACTATTATCTATACCATGCAAGGATCAAAGCCTCGACGCGAAGCAATCGATTGCTGGAACCACTGCTCCATTCGAGTCGAGCTGTCAATTGCTTGCAATTATTTTTCTGTTCATTTGATCAAGTCGCTGTCTCTTATAACTTGTACCACAAAACGCCCGCTACAGCTGGACGTCCGCACGTTGTGCTCCACATACGTAATGTGGACATCTTACTGCGACATTGCCTCACGACATTTTTCTCCACGCGAAGGTAACGTTAGGAAATGCACATAATATGTAGATATTACTCTGAGTAATTGGTGATTTGAGAAACTGATAATTGAATGTAGATTTTAATGACGCTTTGTGGAGAACTTGTGTCAAACTATTGGTGGGTGTCGATTATGACATATGAACCCATTTTCGTATAGCTTTAACCCGCTTTTTTATTGATTATTTGACGTGGGAGAGCCATGCTTCGGCACGAATGGGCCGGCTCGACCGGAGTGATACCACGGCCTCACAGAAAACCGGCGTGAAACAACGCTTGCGTTGTGTTTCGCCGAGTGAATGAGGTAAGCGGAGGCCCAAACCCTTTTAAAAGGCGGGCAACGCACTTGTGACTCCTCTGGTGTTGCGGGTGTCCCTGGGCGGCGGATATCGCTTACCATCAGGTGATCCGTCAGCTCGTTTACTACCCTATCCCATAAAAAAAAATGTTGTACTAATTGCTCCAATAATGACTCAAGAAATCATCCTCAGCAGCCCAAGTCAGCTATTTCAATTAAATCAATTAAAATTAAAAAGATTGAAAACTAAATGTTGTTGTTATGTATAATTAGATAAGTGTATAGGTACATAAAAAAAAATGTATAAGAGCGTCATTACCGCCAACAAACTGTTGTACAGTTTGGCGATTTTGATAATTTAAGTAATTTGATTGTATTTTTCTCAGAATAAATAAAAAAAAATGTCTAAAAAGTTCAATAACAGCCTAGTGGACCGAACTATTGGACCGCCAGCCAAAGGTGTCGAGTTCGAATCCACGGTACGAACCTTTGATTTTTTGGAAAGTCATGTGCGTATTATCACGTGCTTAAACGACGAAGGAAAACATAGTGAGGAAACCTGCACTCCTGAGAGCTTTTCTCGACGGCGAGTGAAGTCTGCTTCTCCCTCCCTCCATTGATAATGTTATGAATGGTCGTTCAATGATACTGAATGACAGATTTAGCCGACAAGACAGTAAAAAATTAAGAAGAAATTGAGTGACGATTATTACACAATAGATAAAAATAATTGAGGCCCATTCACATGCACATTTGCATTTAATAAAGATTTTGATCGCCCTGCCGTGCTTCCAGATAAAATCATACATAATTATTTAATGCCATGTTTAATTACTCGGCTACCGTTTGCACTTTATGAAGATTACACTAATTATGAGATCCATATTAAAATTTTAACAAGATAATTTATCCACCGAATTTAATCGAGTTTCGCAATAGAAGCCTTGTTCGCCGGATCTATAGATTTGTACGGACAAATTAATTGTTTCGTGGGAATACAGCGCGTGGGTTATTCTCAATACTATATTTGGAACAATGAGTGGTACGTTGTGTTTCGCCGAGTGAGTGAGGATACAGGAGGCCCAAACCCTTTTAAAAGGCCGGCTACGCACTTGCGACTCCTCTAGTGTTGCGGGTGTCCATGGGCGGCTGTAATCGCTTACCATCAGGCGATCCGTTTGCTGGTTTACTGCCCATAAAAAAACCAGGTTGTTACATGTAGTTCCCCTTGGTCTTGATCAATTCACACTATGCTAGACCGGGGAATCTAACCCTGGACCTTTAGCATAGCAGTCACACTTAGAACAACTAGAATAATGAAGCAGTTTATAAAAGTACTAGCTTCTGCCCGCGACTTCGTCCGCGTGGAATAGTTACTTGGTCTTAAAGTGATGATATATAGCCTATAGCCTTCCTCAATAAAAGGGCTATCTAACACTGAAAGATTTTATCAAATCGGTCCAGTGGTTCCTGAGATTAGCGCGTTCAAGCAAACGAACAAACAAACAAACTCTTCAGCTTTATATATTAAAAAAAAATGTATTAGTATAGATATTGGGGTTGACTTCTACTCCAACTACATAGTTGTGTATAATTTAGAATTTCAGTAGTTAGTTTAGTAGTTTTTGTAGAATTTCAGTATTTTACACTAGTCTTAAGGCTAGTTTGTCTGCAGACCAATTTCATACAAGTACCTATTCAAATAAAACTATTTTATACGGATTTTATCGCGTTGTATTAATTTTATTTAATTCCCGACGTTTCGGATCCTTTACAGCATCCATGGTCACGGGCAGACTGAGGTGTTGGACGTCTTAATGTTAAAATTACTAACAGCTACCAGTAAGTACCTATTAATTAAAATATTTAGCAACACATAACGCAACTGATCTCAACGTAATTAAACAACATAATCCTAATAAAAATAACACAATACAACGTTGTAATGGCGACCTTGAAATGACATTCGCCTCACGAAAATTGGTCGGTGGGAAGTGTTTGCGAAATAAATTTTAAGCCTTTCGTCCACTGTACCGTAGCACGCCATGTACGAAACGAATATCAGACAAGGAAATGCACCGAACAAAATGTTCGGTGCTCGCCTATTTCGTAGTTATGTTGGATCGGCTTTAATTCACTTAGCAAGCTCTACAAAATAATATTTGGATAGCTTAAGCATGTAGTTTTCACATTTTTTTAATTAATATGCAATTCTAAGTTAGGTTTTACCCCTTAATTTATAGTGTATGCGGTGCCCGCTTGTAAGTTGTTGCGTCACTAGACTTTAGCTAGCCAGACTATTTAAATGCGAATACTTAGAATGAAAGTGGTGGAACAGTGTACATTACATCTATCTATACTAATACTAATATAATATATAAAGCTGAAGAGCTTGTTTGTTTGTTTGTTTGCTTGAACGCGCTAATCTCAGGAACTACTGGTCCGATTTGAAAAATTCTTTCAGTGTTAGATAGCCCATTTATTGAGGAAGGCTATAGTCTATATATCATCACGCTACGCGGACGATGTCGCGGGCAGAAGCTAGTACTAATATATAAAGCTGAAGAGTTTGTTTGTTTGTTTGCTTGAACGCGATAATCTCAGGAACTACTGGTCCGATTTGAAAAATTCTTTCAGTGTTAGATAGCCCATTTATTGAGGAAGGCTATAGGCTATATATCATCACGCTACGCGGACGAAGTCGCAGGCAGAGGCTAGTCTATGATATTATTATATTTAAGTAGTAAGTTATTTAAGGTGGTATTGCTACGCTGTAATGTGTAGATTTCCTTAAAGTTGATTTAAGTTGACGCACTATTGAGTAAAAACGCTGCAGTGGAAATGCTGTAATATTTAATGTTTTTGGTTCTGCATTAAATCTGTCAGTGGATTTGCTTTCTGCAATCTGCTTTCTTTTGGCATTGGATTTTGATATTACTTGTATGAAACTGTTGTCAAAAGCCTGTCATACGAACATCTACGACAATCGTTAGTTGTACTTGGAAGCTCAAAGATCTTAGATTATATCGGTACTGCACTAACATTTCGTTGCAGGGGTCTGTTGTGGCGTGGTTTTGTGTAAAATACTGATATTCAGACGCATCTGGTAAGACTAAGATAGGAAAAGGCTATGAGGAGGATGACATTGTAAGCTGACATAAAAATCCACCGACCTACAACAGACGAACCTTTTACCTATTTTATTAAATTGACATGCCGAGAGAAAAAATACCAAATGTCTTAAACGTTCGTCAAAAATTTTTCGGTTATAATAATAAAAAATCTGGGCCATACTAATAAAACAATTTCCGCTTCCTCCAAATACAGCACATTATGCAAAATGCTTTCGAAATAATGGAACTATGGAACTATAAATGCTTAGCTTTTAAACGGATATTATCCATGGGAACCCTGTAACTGCCTATTTTGGTAACACAATAATGCCAAAACGGTCGTTTTGCGTTTGTGAGAGAGGGTACTTAATGCTCTACACATAACATAGCGCCGTCCGGATTTCAATTTAAAAAAAACTAGCCGGATTGGCAGACTTCACACGCCGTCGAGAAAATCTCTCAGACGTGCAGGTTTCCTCACGATGTTTTCCTTCACTGTTTAAGCGCGTGATAATTCGTAATAACCACATAACTTCCAAAACTCAGAGGTGCGTGCCTTGGACTTGAACTCGAGACCTAATAAAAAAATTGATTCATTAAAAAAAAATGTAAACGGCGGTAGCCTAATGGCTAGGGCGCCGGTCTTGCAATCATATGGTTGCCGGTTCGAAACCCACCCATTGCACTACCGACGTAAATCCACTCGTAACACAAGCATTTTAGCTTAGCACGAGGGGTTAACAATACTAGTAATGTGCGATGATGAGATCCACATTGCTAATAAGCTTCTAAAAAAAAAATGTGCATCATTACTATCATATATCATCATCATCTTAACAGCCTATTGCCGTCCTCTGCTGGACGTAGGCTTCCTCCGAAGAGCGTTATAATATATAGACGTGTGATAATCATTGTATTTTGCTATCAGGCCAATGGACCATTTGCTATTACGTCGGTACACAACATAATGACATAACATGAAACAATTCGCCTGCCCAGAATACTTAATCTGTGACCATTTTCTCCCAAGGTCTCATTCAAGCAATCTATTCATAGATACGACTTACTCAGCCTGTATAAGTTAGTAGGATTCGCTGTGTATTTATTATGTTTTTTTCTAAATTAAATCTTCACACACACATTCTTAAACATAACATGCATGTCCCACTACTGGGCACGGGTCTCCTCTCACAATGAGAGGGATTAGGCTATAGTCTACCACGTTTGCCTAAAGCAGGTTGGCAGACTTCACACGCCGTCGAGAAAACCTCTCAGACGTGCAGGTTCCCTAACAATGTTTTCCTTCACCGTTTAAGCGCGTGATAAATAACTATTAATACGCACTTCGAAAAGTCAGAGGTGTGTCTTGTGCCTTGGATTTGAACTCGAGACCTTTGACTTGGCAATCCAATGGTCATATCACCATCACTGCTTAAATACTTAATTTATATTAGCTAAGTTCAGCCTTTATAGTTTAGTAGTCCTATCTGCGACTGCTACTTGAGGTTCTGGGTTGATTCCCAGGTCAAGCGAACTGTTATTGGTTTTTTCTATTATTCTCATTAGCAGCTCGGACGCTGGATTTAACTAGATCAATGGCGATAGGCTCATCTATTACATGGAACCTAAACATACCGAACTATGGGTGTACATTAGTACACCTTCGCCTTAGGCTTCGGAGATTCCCCCACTATATCAAATCGCAGTGGGAGACTTAATATTAACTCAAAATATCACAAGAGCGAACCAAATAACCATTGAAAAAACACAAATAAAACAAAAATCCTCCGGGGAATACTCCCTTTTCGTGATGCTTTTTAAATATATTTGGAGTTTGCCCATCGGTACCGTTAACATTATAATATCTTGTCTACTATTATAAAATTGTAAAAAATCGTCTGTACATTGAAGATATTTAAAAAATCAAGTGGGTTAGGGTATATAAACGTCTCCGAACCCAAAAATATGATTTTTAAAATTCTTGTCTGTTTGTTACGGGTTAGCACAAAAACTACTGAATTGATTTTAATTATGTTATCACTGTAAGAAAGGATGTGCTCCAACTTAAAAACTGGTAAAACTGGCTATCGCATTATATAATTAACGGAACATGAGATACAGCTTGACCTCTCTAATGTATAGAGACCCATACAAAGAAGAGATCATCACTGTTGGTTTTTGAGGTTCAAGTGAGCAAAGCCGCGGGCAGAGCATGTCATGCTCACTAAGAAGTCTTGCTGATGGTGGCGTTGTGTGTCGAGTCGTTTTATTCCCTACAACATGGTTGAGTCAGACGACGCTGACACACACGTCATGCTCGTGAACGGGCGCCGTCTGTCGGGACTGGTCGGCTCTTGACATGCTATGGTAATCACTTTTCTTTTCTTTGGAAGGCAATTGATCGTAGTTTATTAAATTCAATTGTTATCAGCACATCAAGCTGCATGATTCTCACATTATAACAACTAAATTGTAAAATAAATCAATGTTATAATCTTTGTTGAAAGGAGTATCTATGGAGTTTCTTGCCGGTTCTTCTCCATAAGACCCACTATTTGGAACCGCGCACCTAGTTTTTGACAATGCAAAAGTACCTGTATTACTGGTCAATTTGAAATAACGAAAATTTGACTTTTTTGACTTTGACTTTAGAGGCTAGTAAGCAATAAAATTATACTGTTTACACATAGTATATGTACAAACGTAAATGATGTCAACAAATAGATAAACATACAGTATAATCAAGTGATACTCGTAGACATTACTATTCACTATTAGAACAGTTTATGTAGCTGTTACGAATAATTCGCGCGAATTAGTCCACAAATTGAGGCTATCACGTGGGGCCGAGTCGATATTATGGGTATGTATGTGGAATCAAGTTACGTACATACCATCACGCCTGTATTCCCCAAAGGGTTACGCAGAAACATACTAAATATACACCCACAGTTCGCCGGTATGTCTAAGTCCCATGTAATACGGGGCGAGCCAAACTATTAACCGGGCACAAATTCCAAACTCCGAGCTGCTACTGGGAATTTCATAGAAAAACCCAATAACACTTTGCTTGACCAGGGAATCGAATCCAGGACCTCTAGTGTAGTTACGTATAAAGAGCATTTAAACGACACTTTATTCCTGATTTAGCGGATATATTGGTCTCATGGTCGCAAGCCTAGCTGCCGTGTGTAAGGTTATCAATGCGATTCCCAGGTTGACCAAAACGTTGTTGAGTTTATCTATGAAATGTTCAGTCGGCTTTAATAACTTTCTCACAAGTGAA
Organism: Acronicta leporina; assembly: GCA_947256265.1. Lineage (NCBI taxonomy): Eukaryota > Metazoa > Arthropoda > Insecta > Lepidoptera > Noctuidae > Acronicta > Acronicta leporina. Next base: position 14,869,101 of record OX366520.1, on the reverse strand, counting down.
GGCACGTTTGGCGTAGCGGCTGAGCAATCGGCTTCTGCGCTACGTCTTGTGGGTTCGATCCCCGCACGGAGCAAATATTTGTAGGATCTACAGGTAGTTATTCCGGGTCTGGGTGTTTGTGTATGTGAATATTTGTGTTTGTAAACGCACCCACGATACTGGATAAAATCCTATGTTTAATTAAAAACTATGCTTTCACAATTTGAGATTGAAATTTGACATTCACCCTCGAAGGCAATTTTATTATGTCTAATTTTGATCACCAGGAGGAAAAATACAATCGAGACGCCATAAGTAAGTGCGGTTGGCTTTCTTGATCAATATAAAAATAAAATACTGTTCGCGGTTCAGTTTCGTAGGAGTTTTCCCATCACTTGGCAAAGGCTGAAACGATTAGGAAATTTTTCGTAATAGTCCAAAAAATATTTTAAGGGCATGAATAATAAAAAAGATGTCCAAAATATTCTGGAAAAACTTAAAGTGATTTTTCTATGGGATTTTTGTATGAATTCAGGACCAACGTGTGTTTCATTTGATCAACTCGTTCTAGCTGTAAAATAACGCTGCGTTATTTGCGTCTAGTGCGAAACCCAAACGCAATTACGAAAGTTTTATCACGCCCTATCAATAAATTTGTGTTAAATGACAGGGGCCCAAGTCTGCTATTTCAATTGCCTCAGAATGACCGTCCAATGGCACTAAATGACATAAGAAATGACAGATTTCGTAGACAAAACTGTCAAAAATCAACAATTTTGAAGTCACTGAATCACAATTCTTACACAACTAAATAGTAGACTCGGCACCCAGGCTGTACTACACTTATTCACAATGATGATAAAAAGAGATTTAAAAGCAAGGCTCTACTAACAATATTATCATCTAACATAACATACCATCACGCCTGTATTCCCCGAAGGGTTAGGCAGAGGCGTACTAATGTACACCCACAGTTCGCCGGTATGTTTAGGTCCCATGTAATAGGGGGCGAGCCTATTGCCATTAACCGGACACAAATTCCAAACTCCGAGCTGCTACTAGGTATTTCATAGAAAACCCAATAACACTTTGCTCGACCTGGGAATCGAACCCAAGACCTCTAGCGTAGCAGTCGCACTTAAGACCACAAGGCTAATGAGGCAGCAATAGTAGGTATATATTATCATCCATACCTACTATTATTATAAAGTGGAAAGATTTGTATGTATGTAAACTCAAAAACTACTGGGCCTATATCAAAAATTCTTTCACCATTTGAATGCTACATTGTACCAGATAAAGATGTCTAGAGAGTATTTTGAAAAAGTTAGTTTTCTCTATATAAGCTTATAAGCTTTTCAAGATTTACGAACCAATTATCTACCGCGTATGTAAGGAAACTAACAACTAAATTAGATAACCTGATTTATAAATTATAAAGTGACAAAAACATACTTAACATTTAAAAAAATCCTTTTTTTAACTATAAAAACATTCGTCTATTTGTTTACTTAAAAATAAAGAGACCGGTAGATAATCATGCAATTTCCTGATTGCATTTATCTAAAGAGGTTTTTTCATGAATTCAGTAAACATTTATACAACTTTATTTGGCGTGAAATTATTTTCAGCTGGGTTTACCCACGATGTAGGGTGTCGTGACCGTGAAAATGTGACCAAATTGTTGAAAATTCTGTATTAATAGGCTACTTACATATCAATTTAGACACAGGTAACTTTTTACCCGACTGTTTTTGAAGTGAAAACTTCTGTAATGGCGTTGTGCACTTTTTGGAATGGGTAAAAAATTTTAAACTCGCGTCAGGATACGTGACCTGATCGAAAATTCGTAAGACGGAAGCGGCGCAGGGCGCTTGCGCGAGTTTGCGTGTGTGTTTGTACTACAGCCTGCTACGCGCATCCGGATGGTGACTATATATATATTATTTAGTTCCGGACGTTTTGGATCCCTTACTGCGTGAATCGAATCGCTAATAATTAACAAAAAAAATTTAATGTAGCTGTTAGTAATTTTAACATCAAGACGTCCAACACCTCAGTCTGCCCGTGACCATGGATGCTGTAAGGGATCCGAAACGTTGGGAACTAAATAATATCAGTATACCGCGATAAAATCTGTAAAAAGTAGTTTCATTTCAATGTCTAATATTCGCGTAAGTGTCAGAAATTAGTTTAATATAAATGGTCGTCAGGATAGCGCAATAAATGAATATTGTATTTTACCACATAAATGATAGTGCTTTTATACTAATAATTAAAGCAATTCGTGCAAAATTATTCCCAAACCATTCCAAAATATCAAAAATGCACAACGTTAATGTTCAAGTTTTCACTTCTGCCCGCACTCCCGGAGTGCAACCCGTTGTTTTTTTTATGGTATAGGGTGGCAAACGAGCAGACGAATCACCTGATGGTAAGCGATAACCACCGCCCATGGACACCCGCAACAACAGAGGAGTCACAAGTTCGGTGTCGGCCTTTTAAAACGGGTTTCGGTCTCCGGTATCCTTCTCCTCCGGTGAAACACATCGTAAGCATTGTTTCAGGCTGGTTTTTCTAAGTCTTCTGAGTCGTCTTCCACAAGAGGGTTATGTTTTTCGAGGGTATTTATTTAAATAGATATGTATGTATGTATATTTCTTTGGTACGCTCTGTTACCTTAACGGCTTGATGTAGGTATTTTAGCTCCAGAGGTGTCGATAAGATTTTTCTCAATTGTCAAAGTGACACTTGGTATTTCAAAGACTAAAAAACTATAATAACCTAACATAATATACCATCACGCCTGTATTCCCCGAAGGGTTAGGCAGAGGCGTACTAATGTACACACAGTTCGCCGGTATGTTTAGGTCCCATGTAATAGGGGCGAGCCTATTGCCATTAACCGGGTACAAATTCCTAACTCCGAGCTGCTACTGGGAATTTCATAGAAAATCCCAATAACAATTTGCTCGACCTGGGAATCGAACCCACGACCTCTAGCGTAGCAGTCGCGCTTAGGACCAATTGGCTAATGAGGCATTAAAAACTATAATGTAAGTAATATGTTACGTACGATCTACCAGCAATATGATACTTCAAGCCTTTTATTGCCAAAGGTTAGGAAGTCATACCGCTCCACCAAAAAGGTTGAAGGCACAGACCATGAACCAGTCGCTTTATTACTATAATTAAACCCAGCCGTGGGTATGTCAGGTCACCTTACATAAGACAAGTAGTCATATTATTGTGACGTCATATTTTAAGAATATTGCTTACGTCAGTTTAAGGGCAAACACTTTTTAAACCGGTTTAAGGTTCAATGCATTTATATAGACTATGTTAAAAAAACTCCAATCCGAAAGAGACTTAAAGGTGGGTTTCCCAATCACATCACATTATTATATTCAGTCGTAGTTACTGACTGCGACTACAATACACACACGCACATAATAACAATTTGTGCTAGTGGGATTCAGTTTTCTATAACTCTGATGGATCCGAGGGCCATAGTTTCAGGTATTGTAATTATCTTTTCTGGTAAAATTGACAATATTAACTAAATAATAATAAATAATAATAATAAATATTCTGGGACATTTTTACACAGCACCATCTAGTCCCAAACTAAGCAGAGCTTGTACTATGGGTACTAGACAATGGATATAATACTTATATACTTTTTTTTTTGTAAATACATACTTATAATACATAAGAAACACCCAGACGAACACAAACACTTATATTCATCACATAAATATATGTGTCCTGTGGGAATCGAACCCACGACCTCATGGTCAGCAGTCCGGTACTCGAACCACTAAACCACAGAGGTCGTCACCACTGTAATCGTTTCAGTAGTCGATTCTGAACTTACTAATTTCAGCAGACCTAGTCAAGTTTGTAATCTATGATCACCAACGCTATAGAAAACTATTGAAATGTATGGGAAGTACATACCTATAGCGCTGTCACGACATTCGAACCACGTGACTTAGTGTTTTTTTTGCAGTTAAAAGTACTTTTGACCAACGTCCTGACTGCGAAAACCAGTCAAAAGTGGTTTTGATGATAACATGAAATATGTATATATTGGTTAGGTTAGGTTAGAACCGTGACCAGAAATGTAGAATATTTTGCAGTAAAAAGTATCTACTTTTGAACAACGTCCTCAGTTAAAAACACTTGACTGATTTTCGCAGTCAAATGTTTTTGACTGGTTATGAGTTTTGACTGTAACATATACATATTTGTGCTCGTGACTGAAATGAAATGAAATGATATTTATTTCTGTAAGTAGATCATTAGAGACACTTTTACAAGTCAATGTTTTGTTTTTTTTTATAGCTAGATGGCTTCGGCATTTCCTAACTGACGACCTCTGAGAAGAAACGTCGAAACAAACTCAGACTCAGTACACTGTACAGTAGTAAACTTCTGCCTATCCCTTCGAGGAATACAGGCGTGATGGTATTTATGTTAGGAGGAGAATTCCATGTAAAAATCATTGTTATAATTCATCACATGCAGAGAAACTAATATAAAACCGACTCACCTTGAGTTGGTTTAAATTAATAGCATCCTCAATAAAATATGATGCAACTCAAAACTGCAGTTCATAATCATTGATTAATGTTAATAATCTTTGATGTGTATTCATTATAAAGGATTTATAATACACTATGCACGCCACTATTTATAACTTTTAATTGTAATAATCATGAATAAATAACGTAATCATACCATCACGCATGGGAGGTGTACTAAATACTAATTTACACCTACAATTCGCCGGTATGTTTAGGTCCCATGTCATAGGGGACGAGCCTATTGCCTTTAGCCTGGAACGAAACCAATAAGTCAAACTGTAGCCCAATCATGAACAACTTGCGAAAACGTAATCGTATCGAATTCGAGAATAATTTGTATGGAAAACGTACGTAGATGAAGCGAAAGTGGTGTGCCAGGATCGTAGCAAGTGTAGTCTCTGCCTACCGCAATGGGAGACAGGCGTGAAAATATCTAGGATGTATGTATGAGATTTATGGCAGAAAAAACCTCGATACGTTTTCGATACCAATTCGATAGTGCTTCGTGCTTATGCTACTGTATTGTTTGGAGATCAAATTGAAAACCGATTGAGAAATTTTACAGTTTTGGACACTGTGTGCTGTCAACCGCACAAGAAAAAAAAAACTCATCATAACCCCTGCCCGGGCGCCATATCCCGTCTTCCGTAATTGCGATTAAAAGAATATAAGGAATGTCGCTCTACACATTATATAGTACTCTCTCTTACCCATAACCTTAAAAATAAGATTCTGTAAATAGAAATCTTCAAAAATCCTTTTTCCAAGTCAATCTATGTAACATTTTGTTGACTAGACGACGCCGGAATGATCTACCTCTGAGAAGAAACACCGACACAAACTCCGAGAATCATGGTCTCTTTTAAAGTCATAACTTATGTGAGTGTTATGTAGTAGGGGAAAATCTGGACAGGCCTTTTCCGTGGCAGCTTTGAGTTGATCCGTCCTAATTGACGGCATGCATACATCAGACATCGTGTTGCTCAATTCCGGCGGACCAAATGTCCCATACAAACGTATTTGATAGCAAAATAAATCTTAATTCAAACACAATTTATTCAAATATACTGACCTGGGAATCGAACCCGAACCGTAGCGTAGCCTACGGTTCGGGTTCGATTCCCAGGTCGAGCAAAGTGTTATTGGGTTTTTCTATGAAATTCCCAGTAGCAGCTCGAAGTTTGAAATTTGTGCTCTGTTAATGGCTCGCCCCCTATTAAATGGGACCTAAATATACCGGCGAACTGTGGGTGCACATTAGTACGCCTCTGCCTAACCCTTTGGGGAATACAGGCGTGATGGTATGTTATATTTGAATAAATTGTGTTTGAATTAAGATTTATTTTGCTATCAAATACGTTACTTTACCTTTACCAAGTCACTTTACCAAGTTTGGTAAGATTTTCCGGTCGATTATTTCCAGTGAAGTACATAGATTAACGGTATCGCAATCCGAATAATAACAAATTTAATAAAATATTGCTTGAATTACGATTTATATTGGTATTACGTTTTTGTGTGCAATTAAACGAGTTGTTGAGCTTCTTACGGCTCCGGCGGAGTTTCAATTCAATTCAAATTCTTTATTTGAATTTTGAATAAAGAATTTGAATTGAAACTCCGCCGGAGCCGTAAGAAGCTCAACAACTCGTGGCACGACAATCCCAAATCAGCAAGAATCACAATAAAACGTATGTTAATGCGATTTATGGTTGAATCACAAATATTTTTCAATGTCGCATTTCTGAGGATCATAAAGCAGATACCATCGCAGGAACAAGTTGTAAAATAACTTCCGTTCAAAAACAAAGGCTTTCCGAAATTCACACACTAATTCTTCACGAAACAATATTAAAACACGCGAAGGTTGTTCGTCTAAAACGTCTAAATATAATTCTTTTATGTATAACTTGTATATTTCGTAATTTATTTTATTAATGATTAATTTATGAACATACGTAGTGAGTGGGTGACAGAATAACATTGAGTAGGTACCAAATTTTGAATTTTTAATACTGATATTTGTTATTAATTTTTGGTTTCGCAATTACATATTTATTTGGTTTGAAATAGTTGATCCTCTTTATCTTGGTATCCGTCTATCTATTCATGATCTCATAACATATTATCATCATGCCTGTACCTACTCCTTGAAGAGTAAGGCAGATGTACCAATGAGCACAGGGGCTATTTCAGTTGTATCAAAATGGCACTAAATGACATAAGAACTGACAGATTTCGTAGACAAAACTGTCAAAATCAACAGTTCTGAAGCCATTGAGTGACGATTGTGACACGACAAAGCAGACTTGAGGCCCAGTTCGCCGGTATGTTTAGGTTAAATTTAACCGAGACCAAGCCTATTTATTGCCATTAGGCACATATCCCAAACTCCGAGCTGCTACTGGGAATTTCATAGAAAACCCCAATTACACTGCTCGACCTGAGAATTGAACCCGAACCGTAGCGTAGCAGTCACGCTCATGACCACTAGGCTAGTGAGAATAAGTGAGTTATAATTAGGATTCCGATACCGTTAATCTAGGTTACTGCTCTACCATTTCATCTCTACCGTTTCGTGGGAATCAAACCCAGGACCTCTAGCGTAGCAGTAACGGTCAGGACCATTAGGCTAATGAGTCAGTTTTTGTCGTTTCAGATAGTTGATCATCTTGGAGTTCAGTCGCTGTAATACCTGAACTGTCACGGTTGTGGAAAATATCGCAAATCTCACTGTAGCACTAGGGACAGTAAGGTTTTTTGCTCGCTACGTGGCCAAGTGGCCGATTTCGAGTACTGGACTGCTGACCATGAAGTCGTGGGTTCGATTCTCACAGGACACAAACATTTATGTGATGAGTATAAGTGTTTGTGTTCGTCTGGTCATTTCTTAAGTAAGTATTATAAGTATGTATTTACAAAAAAAGAAGGTTTTAAGTATTATATCCATTGTCTAGTACCCATAGTACAAGCTCTGCTTAGTTTGGGACTAGATGGTGCTGTGTAAATTGTCCCAGAATATTTATTTATTTATTTATTATTTATTTATTGTATTAGAAGAATACAATATGATTCTGAACTGCCTCATTAACCTAGTGGTCCTGAGCGGGACTGCTACGCTAGAGGTCTCGGGTTCGATTTTTTTTTTATTAGATAGCCGGGCAAACGAGCAAACGGATCACCTGATGGTAAGCGATAACCGCCGCCCATGGACACCCGCAACACCAGAGGAGTCGCAAGTGCGTTGCCCGCCTTTTAAAAGGGTTTGGGCCTCAGGTAACCCCCTTCACTCGGCGAAACACAACGCAAGCGCTGTTTCACGCTGGTTTTCTGTGAGGCCGTGGTATCACTCCGGTCGAGCCGGAGTGATACCACGTCGATTCCCAGGTCGAGCAAAGTGTTATAGGATTTTTCAATGAAATCCCAGTAGCAGCTCGGAGTTTGGGATTTGTGCCCAATTAATGGCAATAGGCTTGGTCTCTGTTAAATTTAATCTAAGCATACCAGCGAACTGTGCTCATTGTCGCAGCTCAGAGTTAGGAATTTGTGCCCAGTTAATGGCAATAGGCTCGCCCCCTATTATATGGGACCTAAACATACCGGCGAACTGTGGGTGTAACTTAGTAAACCTCTGCCTAACCCTTAGGGGAATACAGGCGTGATGGTATGTTATAAAAATGCAGTTTATTCTATCCATAATCTCAATCTAACTATAAATTAGGTATGAAGACCAAATTTCGACATATCAGTGCAGATTTGATTCGTAAGTACCTAAAGATGATAGCAGTACACCTTGACATCGAATGCCATTTTAAAGATATTTTTTTACTAGTAATATTCAAAATGGCTCAGAGGAACAAAATTATTTTAGAACAAAATTTTTTAATTTGTTAGTAATTTTAGTAGGTTCTTCCAGTGGTCGATTTTTTTTATGGAAAGTGTAGACGGATCACCTGATGGTAAGCGATAACCGCTCATGAATACCCGCAACATCAGAGAAGTCGCAAGAGCGTTGCTTGCCTTTTAAAAGGGTTTGGGCCTCCGGTAACCTCACTCACTCGGAGAAACACAACGCAAGCATTGTTTTACGCCGGTTTTCTGTGAAGCCGTGGTATCTCTCCGGTCGAGCCGGCCCATTTGTGCCGAAGCATGGCTCCGTGGCGCTGAAAGCCGAAGCTGATGTTGCAGCCGAAGCTGATGTTGAAGCCCATGTCGAAGCTGATGTTGAAGCCGAAGCTGATGTTGAAGCCGATGCTGTAAGAAACGAGCTGCCGAGCCACCTGGCGGTGAGTACTCATCGTCGCCCATAGACACCAGCAACTCTAAAGGAGTTTCTGAAGACGGACTGCCGACTACCAGATCCGCAGTTACCGAGGGGGAACTGGCTCTTACGCGCAAAAGTCGATACACACACTAGGTAAGGTTATTTACGACGTATCCGACGTGTGTAACCCACATTGGTAGTAAGCAAGGCTAAATTGTCTTGTCTTGTCTATGGCAAATAAACGTTTTTTCTTTCTTTCTTTCTTTCTTTCAATTGCTTTTCAAGCTTTTTGGGCTTCAGACTACCACTATCGATAATTGACATTCTCACTCCGGAATTGTTGATTTTTCATTCGTCATTATACTTGTGTATATATTATATATTATACTTATGTAACTGTCTCATTAGCCAAGTGGTCCTGAGCGCGACTGCTATGCTAGGGGTCTTGGGTTCGATTCCCAGGTCGAGCAAAGTGTTATTGGATTTTTCTATGAAATTCCCAGTAGCAGCTAGGAGTTAGGAATTTGTGCCCGGTTAATGGCAATAGGCTCGCCCCCTATTACATGGGACCTAAACATACCGGCGAACTGTGGGTGTACATTAGTACGCCTCTGCCTAACCCTTCGGGGAATACAGGCGTGATGGTATGTATGTCATTATACTTACAGTACCTACAAATTTAGTCAATTCTACATAGAAGGGGTGAATCCACCCGTCACCCTACTTCTTACTAATATTATAAATGCGAAAGTTTGTGAGGATGGATGGACGGATGGATGTTTGTTACCCTTTCACGTCAAAACGGCTGAACGGATCTGGATAAAATTTGGCACAGAGATAGATTACAGTCTGGAATAACACATAGACTACTTTTTATGCAGGTCGACGTAGACAAATTCGCGTGCAGAAGCTAGTACTATTATATAGATTCGTGATCGACGAACATAAAATTTTAATGTTAGTAGGTATCGTGTTTGAACGCAAACAAAACATATCAGTTACACACTATTACATTACAATTTGCATATATTTACGGTAAGTTTTCGAAGCGGCGTGCGTTGCCGGTTTGAAACCCACCCCTTGCACTACCGACGTGAACCCACTCGTAACACAAGCATTTAGCTTAGCACGAGGGGTTAACAAGAATACTAGTAATGAGTAATGTGCGACCCACCTTGGATACCCTTTTCGTGAAAAATAAAAACAAATAAATCCTTTTCAAAAGTAGACAGACCACATTTAGAGATTATGAAAAGTGGTATTTTTTCAGTTACTACATTATTTCATACTAGCTACTGCCCACATAATCGTCAGCGTGGACTTCAGAATTGGATCCGACCAGGATAAAAAGTAGCCAATGTGTTATTCCAGACTATAATCTATCTCTGTGACAAACTTTATACAGACCCGTTCAGCCGTTTTGTCGTGAAAGAGTAACAAATATCCCTACATCCATACATTCTTGCACGTTTATACTATACGAGTATGTAGGATAGTAGGATTTTTTATATTGTTTCTCAATCTAAATGAGAGAAATCAACTGCCTCATTAGTCTTGTAGTCGAAAGCGCGACTGCTACGCTAGAGGTCTTAGGTTCGATTATCAGGTCAAGCAGTGTTATTGTTTTCTATGAAATCCTTAGCTCAGACTATGGATTTGTGCCGGTTAATGGCAACAAGCTCACCCCCTATTAAACATACCGCCGAACTCTGGGTATACATTAGTCACTTCTGCCTAACCTTTCGAGGAATAAGGCGTAATGATATGGCAAGTATTAGTATACTTGCCATATCATTACGCCTTATTCCTCGATAATAATTTATATTGCAACATTAACTTTACTACACTAGTAAATATGCCTGATGACATTTTTCTGTGCAAAAAACTTCTTTAGGCGATGATAATGACTCTAAAACAGAACTTATCTTTATTCTAGAAATATCCAAAGCTACACTATGGTACGTCCTGTTCATACCATCTATTTTTTTTCTATATTCACTTCATTTTATGATGAATGCCATCATAAAATGAAGTGAATTATTGATATAATATATAATTATAATTTATAAAAGATTATTGATAGAATATACTGCATTTTATAACATACCATCACGCCTGTATTCCCCTAAGGGTTAGGCAGAGGTTTACTAAGGTACACCCACATTTCGCCGGTATGTTTAGGTCCCATATAATAGGGGGCGAGCCTATTGCCATTAACCGGGCACAAATTCCTAACTCTGAGCTGCGACAATGAGCACAGTTCGCCGGTATGCTTAGATTAAATTTAACAGAGACCAAGCCTATTGCCATTAACTGGGCACAAATCCCAAACTCCGAGCTGCTACTGGGATTTCTGATGCTGATGACATTTTCCAGTCCAAAAAACTTCTTTAGGCGACGATAATGACTCTAAAACAGAACTTATCTTTATTCTAGAAATATCCGAAGGTACACTATGGTACGTCCTGTTCATACCATCCATTTCTTTTCTATATTCACTTCATTTTACGATGAATGCCATCATAAAATGAAGTGAATATAGAAAAAAATGGATTGTAAAGACCATTTTGTGATATCTGTTTAATTTTCATCATCAGTTTTTGTTTCATATCGCGTCAGTTACAGACACAAGATTCTTGTGCTCCGGGCCTTTTAATTTTAAAGCGATTTAATGAGTGTATTGTAAAAAAATATGAACTTCTATGAAGTATAGTTTTCCTCCAATATACAAATTATTGATTTCTGTCACCACATAGCTACAACTTTTCTTTACGGATTCAATTGCGCTAGATTATTAATTCACATCAGTTTCACTGCGAGTTTATTCTTTAAAATAATATATCCGTTGTAGGTAACATTGCTAAAATTATATTGTTTTTTGAGAGTAAAGTAAAAAATGGTCGTCACTTTCGTAAAAACTTTTACTTTTCTAAATAGCCTCATTTCCAAAGAATACACTTAATTACTTGAGTTACTAAATTTAATTAACTACAGCAGATCAAATATTCAATATATCAAAACCGCACCTAAACCTACCGTATAACATAACCACTAAAATGCAACGCACTGCCTACATGAACACTGCAACCTTGAGGCTTTACAAAGGAAAAGCATTCACAGATCGCCATTAGAAGATTACGTTAATTATATTTAAATTATATCATTGCGAGCAAACCACTCGCTACGTATCTCGACTTAGACAGATATAGAGCATTTCGGCTCGCTCAATTCCGAACCCCCTCAAAAGCGAAAGTGTAACATGGTCCTATAGAATGCCGCCATTTTTTTTCTTCGCTCGGCCGCTCTTAGCGTATATATATAGCGAAGCTACGAACGATCACGCATCATTCGCATTCAGGACTTTGCTGACTTCAGTGCAACCTACTAGTGCAGCATCATGAGACACATGGTGTGTTCGAAATTTGAAATATTCCAAGTTCAAAATAATGAAAATTATTAAGTGACAGTGTTTAAAAAAATATCCTGTAGGATCGTGACAGTGCCTGGATATGCAAAACTCCTTTGTCCCACTATTAACATTTTACGCAACTAGGAAATTGCGTACTTAGAGTGTAGTTGTCTGTGCCGATATTAACTCGACCACTCATTAAAACAACGAGTCTCGAAGCATATTTGCACCAGATAATTAGTCAACTGCGATAATAACTTTCGATTCCATCCTCACAATCACATTTGTTCCAGTTTTTGGGTGCTAATCTTTCTTATTTTGTTAACAGCTCGTGGCCGCCAGTCTGGTGGCTCTCTTGGCATTTGCTTCTGCTGAGGAAGCCAAGGCAGCAGAAAAAGAAGTGGCAGTGGCCGACAACAAGGAAGTGTCGGGAGACGACAAGAAGCACGAGAAGAGGGGAGTGTTTGACATCGGCCTCGGCTATGGAAACGGTGGTCACGGTGGATTTGAAGGTGGTTACGGTGGTGGTTTTGGCGGTGGTTACGGCGGCGGCTATGGTGGACATTCGGACGTCCACAAGACCATCACTGTCGTCAAGAATGTCCCTGTCCCCTACCCCGTAGAGAAACACATTCCCTACCCAGTAGAAAGGAAAGTACATGTGCCCGTTAAGGTGCATGTTCCTCAACCCTACCCCGTCGTTAAGCACGTTCCTTACCCAGTCAAGGAGATCGTCAAAGTACCCGTGCATGTGCCCCAACCTTACCCTGTTGAGAAGAAAGTGCCTTACCCCGTCCATGTGCCAGTAGACAGGCCTGTCCCAGTCAAGGTGTACGTACCTCAACCGTACCCAGTTGAAAAGAAGGTCCACGTACCCGTCAAGGTCCATGTACCCGCTCCTTACCCAGTAGAGAAGAAGGTGCCATACCCCGTCAAGGTTCCCGTACATGTGCCCGCTCCTTACCCCGTCTACAAGGAGGTGCCCTACCCCGTGAAGGTGCCCGTCGACAGGCCCTATCCCGTGCACATCGCCAAACCTGTGCCTTACCCAGTTGACAAGCCTGTGCCCTACCCCGTAGAGAAGCCTGTCCCATACCCCGTGAAGGTTCCCGTCGACCGTCCCGTGCCTGTGCACGTTGAGAAACTTGTACCCTACCCCGTTAAGGTACCCGTAGCTGCTCCTTACCCCGTTGAAAAGCACATCCCCTACCCCGTCGAGAAGCCAGTACCCTACCCCGTCAAGGTCCCCGTTGACAGGCCGTACCCCGTGCACATCGAGAAACACGTGCCAGTCCACATTGAAAAGCCAGTGCCTTACCCCGTGAAAGTGCATGTCCCCGTTGTTGTCGGTCACGGACATGGCCACGAATATGGTCATCATGGTAGCTACTAAGGGCTGCAGGGAGCAGACATCTGAATGTGATACATAAATATAAGCTTAGCACTAATACGAACGGGGGACGTGAAATACCCCATCAAGGATAGTGGTTAAGGTACCAGATCCTGGAAAGTCGTATTCCACGACCTGCGATCGAACGCACTGAACTAAATACTCTATTAGTCTACTTTTTGTTATTTTTTTTTAATCGGTTGAAGTTACGTTTGAGTTATATGTACCTGTTGTATTATAAGTCGGAAAATTGATGTTTTTGAATTCCCCTTTACTTTGGATGAACGAACTGATTGTGAAAAATAAATGGCTACGCCAATTATGATATTAAGTCCGCCGTTTTAATTCGTCCATTGTCCCTGTGTAATTGAGTGTAACGTTATGGGTCCGTAAGTAGGTTTTACGAAATGCGAAATAATATGACCCAGATAACAGCATCGCAAGCGGATAGCCTGTAGGTAGTTACTTGTGTGACGAAACCTGGTACATTTTCACTCTTGACAATAAACACGCGGTGCGCGATCTTTGTTTTGCGTAATACGCAGCTATATTACGTGAGTGTAATCCCATACGATTACAATTAGCTACAATGTTCTACTATTTATTAGCCCATACAATTTGTTCGCACTGAACAATCAATAAGACAAAAAATCACTTCTACCAACCGTAGTTTAACTGGCCTGGCCTTTAATCGTAGATTTATTGCAATTACCAGTTCGCAAAGCATCCATTTGTCAAAATACTGATGGATTATTAACTTAGCGCTGATCTTTCGAAATCGGTATATTACTTGATTTATGACGTATGTCTCATGAGCATTAAACATTGCAAAATGTCATTACATGAGACTGTTGTTTACCGTACGACATCATAGCGATAAAATTACGGTCACTTTATTACGAAAATGTAAGCCTCGTTTTGCGCAAGCTTTGTTTTAAAGTGCTCATACAATCTCATTGGTACCGATAACTTTTATGATGTTATTTCGAAATTATTGGAGCACAATTAGCTTTGCGGTTTAAGTAAATGATTCTTAATGGAAACTTTAAAATAACATATCATACCATCACGCCTGTATTCCCCGAAGGGTTAGGCAGAGGCGTACTAATGTACACCCACGGTTCGCCGGTATGTTTAGGTCTCATGTAATAGGGGGCGAGCCTATTGCCATTAAATGGGATGGGACTGGGAATTTCATAGAAAAACCCAATAACACTTTGCTCGACCTGGGAATCGAACCCAGGACCTCTAGCGTAGCAGCCGCACTCAGGACCACTTGGCTAATGAGACAGTTCAAAATGTATTACGGAATTACATTTCAAATCCCACACGCGTGTAAGTGAGTTGTTTAAGTGAAATAAGAAGGCGGTTATTCTCAGTTCTCAGTGATAAATAATGCAACTTGTCGTTTAAGTATGTATTCTCGCAGTATTTAAAATTAAGTTAAGCAGCTTATGCATTGAGATGAAATTGACGGGAAATATTTGCATAAGGAAATGTTGTAATCGATAATATGCAGTGTCGCTTTCAGAGAATTTATAATTCTATATTTACTTGAGAAACTTACTGTTGCAAGAAAATAAGAAAATGCATTAAGTATTTCTGGCATTCTCGACAACACACCATGGTACAACCATGCTCGGCACGAATGGGCCGGCTCCACCGGAGTGATACTACAGCCTCACAGATAACCGGCATCAAACAACGCTTACGTTGTGTTCCGCCGAGTGAGTGAAGATACCGGAGGCTCAAACCCTTTTGAAAAGCGGGCAACGCACTTGCAAACCCTCTGGTGTTGCTGGAATCCATGGGCGGCGGTAATCGCTTACCATCAGGTGATCCATCTGCTTGTTTGCCCCCATATACCATAAAAACACATAAGACGTGGTGAGCAGGTTTTTGTACGGACTACTAGGTAACATGACACGATTATAAATTTGTGATTTTTTATGATGCAGCATTGAAATTTTGAACATAAGTTCTTTACAATTAAAATATTAGACACGTGTAACGGTTTTCGCTTAAACTAAAATTAACGTTGTATAAATAAGACAATAAACTTCAATTTGCTGTGACACTTCTAACGCTTACGCTGTTTCAGTCATCTTCTCTTTTCTACTATTATAAAATTGTAAAAAAACTGTGTTTACTACGGGTTGGAGCCAAAACTGCTGAATAGATTTAGATTTTGTTATCACTGTTAGAAAATAACCAACCATACCGTATACTTCTTATCTCAAATAATTAAACGAAACCTGAGATACAGCTTGACCTCTCTAATGTATAGAGACCCATACAAAGAAGAGATCATCACTGTTGGCTTTAAGCTTCAAGTGAGCAAAGCCGCGGGCAGAAGCTAGTTGCATATAAAAGCGTTTCGTTTATTGTTGTTAAAATAAAAGTGACCTTGTGAGATACACACACTACTGTAATATTATACTAACAGTATCGGAATTATATTCCAATATACTTGAAAATGAATATATGAATTCTCAATAAGTAACTTCGAATAAATCGATCCTGACCTTGAATAATTAATTGTATTTTTTATAAATAAAAGACATTCGATTCTTTTGGGAAATTAAATGCACTCAAATTTATTGTGACTAAATGTCATTCTAATAGAGATTTAATAATACTTAAGAAATCTATACATATATCAAAATTGTAACGGGCTGATGTCTGTAGTTTAAAGATATTGAAGAAAAATAAATAAATAAATATTTTAATTTTCAATTAATATTTTTGTCTGTCTATCTGTATGTTTGTACATTATCACGGAATAACTACTACCTACATGAAGTTGGATGCAGTTCACAATCAAGTTACTGGAGGATATTTCCATCCTGATACGCCGTCTAGAAGCCGGGATTCTAGTAAATCCTTTTGGAAAGCGAGTGAAACCGCGGGCAACAGCTAGTTAATTATAAAAAATATTTTTTGTTTTGTGTTAGGCAAAGATGTACCAATGTACACCCACAGTTCGCCAGAATGTCTTAGGTCCTAAATACTAGGGAGTGATCGTATTGTCATTGATACCGGATACAAATCCGGATATCAGATACAAATCCTGCTCGAAAATCGAACCTAGGACCTCACATCTTAAAAACCTACAAAGTGGTTGATAATACAATAGTAATAAATATTTTTATTACTATAATTAACATTTTACATTTGCAATAGACGCAACATCTCGCGACTGAGTTCATTGACTTTTTAGAATATTAATTTGAATTTTAATTTAATTGCATTCAAACTTGAATGCATTTTCTGTGTATTTGCATTGTTTCGACAAAATAGCTTATAAATCTAATATGGAAATAGTAATTTATTAATATTGATTGGTATTTTGTTGTTTTTTTAGTGGGTCACCGTTGTAAAATAGTTATAAACTATACTTATAGTTATATATAGCTACTAGCGACCCGCCCGCGGTTTCACCCACGCTGCCCCGTTCCTAAGAGTCGTAGCGTTATGTTATATAGCTTAAAACCTTCCTCATGAATCACTCTATCTATTAAAATAACCGCATCAAAATCCGTTGCGTAGTTTAAAAGATCTAAGCATACATAGGGACAGACAGCGGGAAACAACTTTGTTTTATAATATCTAAGTAGTGATGATATAGTTTATTATACAGATATAATATTCTGCGTAATTTGTTAATAAATAAATAATAAGTGATCAAGAATTGCATTCGCTTACATTTATTTACAGTAAAGTATTATGGACGAAATGGTTGAGCAGGAACCTATATTAACGTTATCGGAATCCGAATAATAACACACTTTGAATAAATTGTGTTTGAATTACGGTTTATTTATTGGATGGTATTACGTTTATATTGGAAAATCGTTCCGCCGGACTCTTAAGTATAAAGTTATTTTTAACTTTCCACATCCTTTATGTCCGTTACGATCATAGTTAAAAAAATAAAGAGTTAAGAAAAATATCATTTTTTATGCAAAAACGAGCAAAAGATAAATTTCGCCGACTTCTACGCAATAACCGTCAAATTAATCCGAAAGTTTTTTAAGCAAAAAATATTTATAACATAACATACCATCACGCCTGTATTCCCCGAAGGGTTAGGCAGAGGCGTACTAATGTACACCCACAGTTCGCCGGTATGTTTAGGTCCCATGTAATAGGGGGCGAGCCTATTGCCATTAACCGGGTACAAATTCCTAACTACGAGCTGCTACTGGGAATTTCTTATAAAAACCCAATAACACTTTGCTCGACCTGGGAATCGAACCCAGGACCTCTAGCGTAGCAGTCGCGGACTGCCTCAATAGCCAAGTGGTCCCACTTGGCTATTGAGGCAGTTAAGATAAAAAAAAAAAATTATAACTATACTTTTTACTTTAATGAACGTTGCTAATGGTAACATGAACTCATGTTGTTAAAGGTGGTTACAATTACAGCATGCTAACAGGTTATTTCGCGAGTAACCATCAATAGTGGCTGATGAAGAATGGCGCAACATTATATTAATCGTTACATGACATTTAAAGATTTGACATTTGAAACATCCTTGTTGACAGTTCACGTCCCAAATTTTTTTTTCTGTACCAGTATTGTGGCAAAAACCATTATGCCCGTCGGATGGTAAGCGGTTACCGTAGCCTATGGACGCTTGCAACACCAGAGGTATCACATGTTGCCAACCCTGTAATAATCTTTTCAAATCCTTTTTGTTTATACCATAAAGTTATAAAGACCCTGTCGAATAGGCATACATATTTCCTAGAAATTAAACTACTTTATACGGATTAAAAGTTGTCTGTAAGAGGTCGCTGTTAGCGATAAGACCGACCTTTGTACCATACTATGATTTATAAAACTGTACTTTACATTCGATTTTGGTGTTAAATATAGAATATTCTATTCTTTTCTATTCTATTATAGTAAAATAATTTAATTCCCGATATTTCGGATCCTTTACCGCTTACTTAAATTAGCAGTAGCAGAAATACTTGGTTGTATACTATATTCATTATTATCATTTCCCTATTTTTTTTTAACTCGTGTAGTAAATAGAAAAACAGATTTTCGCTTCTTATATCCTCATTAGTCTAGTGGTCCAAAACGCGAATGCTACGCACGAGGTCCTGGTTTCAAATCCCAAGTCAAGCCGGTATTAATTTTTTCTATGAAAATCTCAGTAGCTGCTTGGATTTTAGACTTGGGCTCGGTTAAAGCAATAGGTTGACCTCCTGTTCCATAGGACCAAACCGTACCAGCAAACTGTTGGTGTAAATTAGTACACCTATGCTTAACTCTACGGAGAATACCGGCACTGGTAGGTCTTTATGTTATATTGAGAGGGTGTCCATTGATACCCAACAAAAACGTAGCGTGTTCAAACTATTGGATCGGCAACGTTTGCGCTCATTATAATAATTAGTTGAAGGAATTCATAGTAATACTCACAAATGACATGTTGAAGGTCTTGAATGCAATGATGTGTTACGGCAACATTTAATTTGGGAGTTAATGTCAATTTATGTTCACTAACGCCAACTACGTCGCCAAATACGGTGTATATTGGCAATAATCTTTATATATATAACTAGCTTCTGCCCGCGGCTTCGCTCACCTGAAGCTATATTAGGATACTAGCTTCTGCATAGCCTATAGCATTCCTCAATAAATGGGCTATCTAACACTGAAAGAATTTTTCAAATCGGACCAGTAGTTCCTGAGATTAGCGCGTTCAAGCAAACAAACAAACAAACAAACTCTTCAGCTTTATATATTAGTATAGATAAGATTAGAAATGCATTCTTTGTATGGGCCTCTATACATCTGAGAGGTCAAGCTGTATGACAGGAACCGTTTAATTAATTGAGATAAGAAGTTCACCAGTTTTTGAGTTGGAGCGTTTCTAACAGTGATAACAAAATTAAAAGCTATTCAGTAGTTTTTGCTCCAACCCGTAACAAACAGACAAGCATTTTGACGTCTCCGAATCCAAAATCGTGATTTTTACTTGTTTTTTGTTAATATCTTCAATGTACAGACACAGTTTTTTTACTATTTTATAATAGTAGAGACAAAGTCGAGTTAGTTACACCATTTATAACTCGAAAACGGCTAAAACTATTTTGATGAACTTTGTTTTGTTGGATTATCCCACCCTAAATAGCAGAACGAATAACGCAAATAAAAACATCATCGAGGTAAATAAAATACTAATCGCCACTCAAAATGTTGAAATAAAATAATGTTATTATAACATTATATTTTATGTTTTTAAAAGCGGTTTTACTGTTGTTTTTTTTTATTTATTAGATTAACTACTACGAATGCATGGCATATATTTTTATGTTTATATACCATCACGCCTGTTTTCCCCGAAGAGTTAGTCAGAGGTGTACCATCGTACACCAACAGTTCGCCGGTATATTTACGTCCCATGTAATAGAGGACGAGCCTATTGCCATTAACCGGGCACAAATCCTAGACTCCGAGCTGCTACTGAGAATTTCATAGAAAATCGAACCCAGGTCCTCTAGCGTGGCAGTCGCGGTCAGGACCACTAGGCTAATGAGGCAAAGACCTTTTTCTATTATAATTAAATACAGGATATAATCCTCTATTTGTCTCAGTGTTTTACTCGCATCTGAATACAGGATCAAGTAGCCAGTTTTATTTTATCACCCGTACATAACATTAAAGATCATAAATTATATTTCTGCATATTATATTTTGGACTCTACAACCAGACAGTTATGAAACCTGGCATAAACTGGTTTCTAACAGACAATCAGATAGCCCAGCATTATTGAACTGTGTGCCAATGTACTTTCAAGCCGTCACACATCTGCAATCATGTGTGACTCCTTCTAATAAAGGGGCCTTACACACTGACGTGAGCGCATTGCTTTAAACGAGGCGCCTCGGTTGGAGCAATAAATACTATGCCTCGAGCAAAATAAATCATAATTACTATTCTTTGCGTTTTAGAATAAAGATGCAGATTTTAAATATAAATAATTTTGTTCATAGATGTAAATATACAAATTTCCAATACAAACGTAATAGCAAAATAAATCAAATACCAAAATAAAATGTGTTATTAGTAAGATTCCGACACCGTAAATGTAGGTCTACTATTTCATCCAAAATATTTCACTGGAAATAAATGTGAAACACAATTTGATAAAATATTGTTTGGATTACGATTTATATTGGTATTAAGTTTTTGTGGGCAATTCAAGCTCCTTAAAGTCTGTCATGCGAAAGAGAGGGACGTCGCTAGTACAGCGAGTTAGGGGGAGTTCCAACAGCATGTTGGCGGTGCTCGCGGAAAGGCTTGATTGTGCCTACATTACTGGCTGTTGTAGGTTGCACATTGGGCACAGGCAGTAAAGTAACATTACTGGCTGTGGGAGGTGTGTGACCCCCTTCAAAAATTGAATGGTATTAGATAATGGAATTTAATGTAGGAATATGTCATTTTATTTTATTTTTTCCTATGTATAATTTATTTTAATATGTAATGTGACTATATTTTAACTATGTGTTTGTGCCTGAGTCTTGATACTTGTAATAAAGAAATTATTTATTATTTATTATTATTTATTAAGAGATATCTATAGGTATCTGCGCGGCCATCTTAAACTTAATATTTTTTTTTTATCTAAGAAAATATTTAGTTTCTTTTTATAAATATACAATATTTCCAACGTTGGTGTCTTGACAATCTAATACTTGTGTGACATTTGTGCCTCGTCCAAAGTTAGCAAACTAACTTTCCACGAGGCAACATCACATCTAAACCCTCCTTTACCATTAAATTATTAAGCTGTTGCTAACCTGCATTCCTTGAATTCCAGCTGTCTGAAACCTCACTACTAGTCTTTCTAATTTTTTTATAGCTCGTGTAGGTGGACTCTAAAGAATTTATCTGTTAACTAATAAGAAGTGTATTTTGTTACGTAATATCTCTAAACGAGGCACATTATGCGACTTTCTTCGAGACATAAAAGGCAATGTAAGATTCCCTTATGTGGTGTAGAATTTATTGTAAAAAAATATGATATTACGATGTAGTATTTATGGCAATGACTTCTTTTATGGTTCCTTATAAGCGTAGACTTATTCTTATATTGTTACTATCTGTTCCCGCGGTTTCACTCGCATCCCATAGGACTTTAAAACAAAAGGTACCTAGCTTATCTCCTTCTCCAAGGTCCAATCTATCTTTATACCAAAATAAATCAAAATTGGTCCAGTGGTTTCGTTGTGAAAAGGTATCAGACAGACATACAGAGTTACTTTCTGAGTAGTATACAAACCATCACACCTGTTTTCCCCGAGGAGTTTTTATTTCCATTGATTGTTATTATTAAATGCTTAGTTGAGTCGCTCTTGTTCCCTGGTAATTTAGTTAGTTTTTAAGTCTCCCTCTGCGATTCCCCGAAGGGTTAGGCGGAGGAGTAGGTACTAATGTACACCCACAGTTCGCCGGTATGATTAGGTCCCAGGGGGCGAGCCTATTGCTATTAACCGGGCACAAATCCCAAACTCTGATGTGCTACCGAGAATTTCATAGAAAACTCACACACGCTCGACCTGGGAATCGAACCCAGGACCTCTAGCGTTGCAGTCGCGCTCAGTGCCACTAAGCTAATGAGGCAATTAGGTACTATGGTTATTTTTTTTCTTATGCATAAAAATAGTTTATGTAGTACAGTCCGTTTTTTTGGACTTGTCTTTTTTGGTAAACAAACCCTTCCCGATGCGAAAATCACAAGTTTTTCTTTAATCACGCACTTGATGTAGGAAACGATTTTATTAACACTTACATTATACACATACACTTTAAATTACACCAAAAACTGCTTCGAAATCACTATAAAAGTCTATTATTTTTAATAAAAACGAAATTTTATGTAATTACTTTTTCACAGAATAAAATAATCATGACAATTTGACATTTCAAAACTCTAGATTATCTACGAATTTTAGGGGATGTGACAAAATAATGAATGATTTTGATTTATGTGAATGAGCAAAAAATCCAAAAAGTCTTTATCTTCACAAAAATAATATTGTGTACAATATTATCCATAGCATTTTTTTGCTATTTCGCATACTACGTTTTTAATCATGAACCCTGTGCTGAAATTAAAATATTAAATATTACAGATGGAATTAACAAGAATTATAATTAAGAACAATAATAGTTGTAGCTAGGAATTTTGTCTAGAAGGGGCAGACATTCCGATGCGGACCACAGTGACGACATTGTTCCCGAGGTGAACGGCGTAGAAATGAGTGGTGGTTGAAGTCTCAAGGCCAGAAGTACTGCTCCAGGACCCGACGGCTTGCATGGCAAAGAGTGGGTCCCGGCCTTAGCGGCTCTCGGGCCTCGATTGAGGTAGTTCCTTAGCGCACGAGGGGACAATTCCACTCCGATGGAAAACGGGGAAGCAGATCCTCTTTGCAAAGCCGGGACGCCCTGCAGATTCTCCGTAGGCATTCCGATCCTAGTGCTGCTCGTCAATGTGGGCAAGCTAATTGAAAGTCCTTGTGGACTGCCATGTCGGGCACCTGGTGGGGGTGGGTTTACTCTATCGGGTTCAATGATACTGCATCAGATGCACCGAACCAGAGGTTCATAATACATGTGTGTCGGAATCTGATGACTCTTAGAGCCATCAGATTCTGACAAGTCGTGTATTTTAGAGGAACTACTAATAAATTAATTTTTTGCAGGTCTCGTTTTATTTTTTCATATTCACTTCACACATTCACTTCATATTTAAAATTAAAAAACAAATCAGTACTCGTCAAGGTGAGAATCATTCAGTCTTGGATAAGAGTATTTAGTTCAGTCATTCATTCATGATTTCCCAACATTATCTAAACCACTATCAATTATCTCTGGTTACTAGGACGCCATATTTGTTTACCAAAAAAGACAAGTTAACTGGGATAGACTGTATACAAATGTTCATAATAGTTCATTAAAATATTTGTCCTCCAGACAGACACAGACACACATGTTAAACTTACCTAACCTCTTTTTGTCAGGGGTTAGATATAAATACTGATATTCAGCCGCATCTGTTTAGACTTGTACCTAGCTGACCCATAACTGGTAGGGAAGAGGCAAGGATTCAGGAGGATGATAATTATATTCGCTGGTACAAGTACCCTACCTTTTTTTTGTTGATGGGGTTGGAAATGCTTTATGCACTATCTACCACTCCGGGGAGAGCGGTGGGGTGTGTCGGACTCCGCTCTGAAAAGAGCGATCTACCGACTAAAACTAACCTCGGCGTTTCGCGTCACCACTTTGGTGCCGGGCCTACGGGAGCGCTGTAGCATTCGTCCGCGGAGCAAGTACCCTACCTAACTTATCCTCTGGCTACGTTCATAAACCTAATAGCAAAGTATGTTATAACGATTGCACAGTAATAACAAATTATTATAATTGATGATCTTATCTAAACAGAATAGACATTAACACAACAGCGGGGTATTACAAAACTAAGTTATTTGCTTTGTATGGCTGTTAGTAATTAACTTTTTGATTGATTACCTACAAGTCAGTGGGGCATACTCCAATACCGCGTAACTAACACTTCAATAACTAACCGCCTAACTTTGAATTAAATAAAATTGTTTATTGAAAACTTTGTCGCGTCTGATCGCACCCCAAAAGGATTTTCTTACTATAACTTGGATTCTGGGCGTAATAAGATGAATACATATTTTCAACGATAAAATACCAATTACCTTTTAATTATTATAATAGACATTCAGACATATTTTAATTCAATTAATTTAATAATACTTACGATCTGTTTAACCGCACCTCCTTAGCCAACTGTTAGCCACCTTTTAATGCCTATTACATAGGTACATACCATCCATCACCCTTATATTCTCCGTAGGGTTAGGCAGAGATGTAGGTTAGGTACTAATGTACAGATACAGTTCACTGGTATGTTTAGGTCCCATTTAATAAGGGCGAGCCCATTGCCGTTAACCGGACACAAATCCAGACTCCATGCCTGCATGCTACTGAGAATTTCATAGAAAAAAAAACCAATAACACTTTGCTCGACCTAGCATTCAAACCCAGGACCTCGAGCGTAACAGTCGCGCTCGGGACCACTAGACTAGTGAAGCAGTCATGCATGATTACAATATTTATCTCGTAGGGCCTTGGCCCGTCTTAGGCAATAGGCTTGTCCTAATTATAGGACGGAATGTAAAACATATCAACGAACGAATGGTAAACAATGTACCTTACACCTTTCCCTCAAAACAAAACAGTCACAAAATTTTCTTCTTCAAATAAACATAACATACCATCATGCCTGTTTTCCCTGAAGGGTTAGGCGTACTAATGTACATCCACAGTTTGGTATGTTTAGGTCCCATGTAATAGGGGGCGAGCCTATTGCCGTCAACCGGGCGCGAATTCCAAACTCCGAGCTGCTACTGGGAATTTCATAGAAAATCCCAATAACACCTTCAAATAAAACTGAGAGTATACCATCTTTTCAAGGTCAAGAGCACGTCACAAAGTCAATGAGACGCGACAAACGATAGCGAGAGTCATGTTATGTCATAATGGTGCGCAGGCGACGGAACGGATCCGATGCGCACGAGTGCCGGCGAACGGGTTAGTCAGAAACCTGCTTATACGCGATCCGTTAGACCATCCGATGAAATAATATGATATCGGTATATTTAGTATTGATTTCAAGTTTATGTAATGCAGAGTAAGAGAAATGTATGAATATATGTGGGTAATATAATAATGACAAAACAAATTAAGCAGTTAAAAGAGGGTCATTGGTGGATATAAGGAACTAAGTAAGGAAATTTTGGTCATCTTCAACCTCTTACTGTCCTACTGCTATTCTCCTTGCAGAATGAGAGGTTCACCATGGTGGAATTGAATAATTCCACTCACAATAATTTGGAGCTGCCCGACACGGAAGTACCTTACGGAAAATCGTAGCCAAATATCATAGCTCAGTGCTATGTTGTGTTCCTAACGGTGAGCTAGGTCGCCAGATCTTCGCGAGGAAGCGTTGTGTTGATAGTGGGGGAACCTGTGGTGTTCAAGCGTCACATTTATTGTTTCCTATGCTAGCAACCCAGTTATTCCTCCTTAATCTTTACTCCACCCTCTCAAAAAGAGTGTGAAAAGATTTTTACAGGATCGGCAACACGCAAGTCATACTGCTGGTGTTGCAAGCTTCCATAGGCTACGGTGACCGCTTACCACAGGCGGGATGAATGATTCTTTGCCACTATAGTGGTATAAAAAAAATTGAGGCATTAGGATCTCCAACTACACTGCCTAATGCAGCGCGCGCTGTCGAGAAAATTTGTCAGTCACCTTCAGGCATGAGTTAAAATGCGTCAAGCGACGAAATATCAATAATAATTTACAGCTGCTTAAATAATATACAAAGCCCGCAGTCCGCACAGCGCCATCTACACAATCGTAGCAACACTGTCATGTGAGTGACCGGCCGAAAAAAAAACGTACCTAAGTGAAAGGAAGTAGTATAATTTTAATTCTTTCCTACACTGAAAAACTACTTAGTTCAACGTTCGTCCGATTTAATCAGTGGCGGTAGTGGACCGGTTTGAGGTTGATTTTCGTAGAATTATAACATTTTGAGATATTTTTTTATGTTAACTTTAATTGTAATAGTAAAGATGTTACTTCAATAATAAAAAGTCTTGTTTTAATCATTTTTCCCATTAATTAACGTGTAACTTTCGCCGATCCGTGAAAAGAGTTTCAATTGTATACAATATCTAGGTGAGTAGATACTGGCTAAGTAAAAATGGTAGGACTATTTTCTTAAACCAAATTCCCATATAGGTATTATATTTTTACCTGAAGCGTAAAGATACATGCACTATCCTTCATAATAGTAGGTACTAGCTTACCGTTAATCGTTTCTGCAATGACAATGTTGACTTACCTGTAAAGAACAAGAAATAGGTCAGTGTGCATTTCAAATCAAAACTGAATAACATATATATATCATGCCTGTATTCCCCGAAGGGTTAGGCAGAGGTGTACTAAGGTACACCCACAGTTCGCCGGTATGTTTAGGTCCCATGTAATAGGGGGCGAGCCTATTGCCACTAACCGGGCACAATTTCCAAACTCCGAGCTGCTACTGAGAATTTCACCGAAAAACCCAATAACACTTTGCTTGACCTGGGAATCGAACCCAGGACCTCAAGCGTAGCAGTCGCACTTGGGACCACTAGACTAACGAGGCAATCAAAACTGAATAAATAAATATAATATGCAGGGTGCAGATTCTCTCGAGTAGTATGCGAGGAAAGGTCTTGTACTTTGAAGGGGTTCGAATGCTGGACCACAGCCTGTAACGGTCGTGCTAAATATCACGAATCAAATACATAACAACCCATTATAATGTCCCACTGCTGGGCACGGGTCTCCTCTCACAATGAGAGGGATTATGCTATAGTTTGACAGTCTCTGTGGCTTAGTGGTTCGAGTACCGGACTGCTGACCATGAGGTCGTGGGTTCGATTCCCACAGGACACAAATATTTATGTGATGAATATAAGTGTTTGTGTTCGTCTGGGTGTTTCTTATGTATTATAAGTATTTATTTCCAAAAAAATGTATATGTATATAAGTATTATATCCATTGTCTAGTACCCATAGTACAAGCTCTGCTTAGTTTGGGACTAGATGGTGCTGTGTAAAATGTCGCAGAATATTTATTTATTTATTTATAGTACACCACGCTAGCCTAATGCAAGTTGGCAGACTTCACACGCTGTCGAAAAAATCTCTCAGACGTGCCTGTTTCCTCACGATGTTTTCCTTCAACGTTTAAGCGCGTGACAATTAACTATTAATACGCACATAACTTCAAAAATCAGAGGTGCCTTGGATACAAAGCAGGCCAATAGTCATATCACTAGGCGATCTCTGCTTCTAATCGCATTGAATCCCATGTTCATAACTAAAGGCAAGCGAAGTCAAGAGTGGTCCTGATTCTGTTAATCAGCTCCAATGCAGGTTTTAAGTTTGATCCTTCAAGAACTTGGAATGATCAAGGGCATATTCTAAGAATAGTTGGGCATACTTATATAGTTAATAGCTTCTGCCCGCGACTTCGTCCGCGTAGCGTGATGATATATAGCCTATAGCCTTCCTCAATAAATGGGCTATCTAACACTGAAAGAATTTTTCAAATCGGACCAGTAGTTCCTGAGATTAGCGCGTTCAAGCAAACAAACAAAAAAACAAACTCATTAGTATAGATTTCGAGCTAGTTGCGATTAACCGGGCACAAATTTAAACTCAGTGTTGCTACAGAGATACTCAATAAAACTTTGCTCAGCCTGGGGATCAAATTCAGGACATATTGGTGAACACAATGGCTTCAAATTCGTGATTTAGACAACTACACTACAGAGGCAGCCATCTTAATTTTTCGATCGATTGATCGCCTGATGGTAAGCGATTACCGCCAACCATGGACTCCCGCAGCACCAGTAGAGTCGCAAGTGCGTTTCCCGACTTTTAAGAGTTTAGGCCTCCAGTATTATCACTTACTCGGCGAAACAGCGTTGTTTCACGTCGGTTTTCTGTGAGGCCGATATCACTCTGGTCAAGCCGGCCCATGCCGAAGCATGGCTCTCCGACGGTTACAATAAGAAAAGCATTAGTTTAGTACATCATTTCGATATCAACAAATATTTCAACAAATGTGTAGCATGACACACGCGGATTAAGAATCGGGCCGTCACGACGTTTGGAGGAGGTAATCACTCGATCACTCAAGCCCTCATTCTAGAACACACTTCATTATGTTTATAATTTAACTTGTTCTACTATTCCACGACCTCTGTAGTTTAGTGGTTCGAGTACCGGACTGCTGACCACAAGGTCGTTGGTTCGATTCCCACAGGACACAAATATTTATGTGATGAATATAAGTGTTTGTGTTCGTCAGTGTGTATATTATGTACTGCCTCAATAGCCAAGTGGTCCTGACCGCGACTGCTACGCTAGAAGGCCTGGGTTCGATTCCCAGATCGAGCAAAGTGTTATTGGGTTTTTCTATGAAATTCCCAGTAGCAGTCTAGAATTACTCAGTAGCAGAGTTTGTACTTGTCTAGTAGCCATAGTACAAGCTCTGCTTAGTTTGGGACTAGATGGTACTGTGTAAAAATGTCGCAGAATATTTATTTATTTTATTATTTATAGGTATAACTGAATACTGCTTAAGCTTAGTTTAATATGATTACCTTACTTACTACCTTACTACCTTATGAGTAGGACTATAGCCTACTTCCTCTGTAATAGACATTTTAGTAAATTTAGTAAAAATAAATCTTCTCTTCTAAATTTAGTAAAAATCAATCTTCTAAATAAAAAAATAAATCTTCCTACTATTATTGATTACAAATATCTATATATATAAGAATCAATTGCTGTTCGGTAGTCTCTCTAAAACTCAAGAAAGGCTGG
Source organism: Acronicta leporina (assembly GCA_947256265.1). Taxonomy (NCBI): domain Eukaryota; kingdom Metazoa; phylum Arthropoda; class Insecta; order Lepidoptera; family Noctuidae; genus Acronicta; species Acronicta leporina. Next base: position 14,839,956 of record OX366520.1, on the reverse strand, counting down.
GCCGATTTAACTGATTTTAGTTTTGAAATGTTTGTGGCAGTCCAGGGAAGGTTTAAAAGGTGAGTAAATATGAAAAAAAGTTTTTCTGATGCGGTACGTACTTCGCCGGGTCAGCTAGTTCTTACATAAAAACCGTTACCTAGTTTAAATCTGCACAAAAATGAAATTGTTGTCCGGCTGTTTGTTATTTCTTTACATTTTAATTTTATACCTACTATCACGCCTGTATTTCACAAAGCGTTAGGCAGAAGTCTACCAATTTATGTATTAAGTTGGGCGCTAGGATTTCCTCCTGTGAGAATTTGTGTTTTAAAATTTTCACAGGAGTAAACACGTGTCGCAATAGCCGATCACTCAGCTACCACGCAAACAATCGTCACTTATACATAGACTCATAGTTCGCCGGTATGATTCTTTTAATTAATATTACGTAGAGAATATGGGACACATTCCTAGTATTTGAAGTATAGTGAAATTAACTTCATGAATCGTCATCACACTATGCAGACGACGTCGCGGGCAAAACCTAGTATTTTTATCACAAATCGGTTGATTCGTAATCTTGTCAATAACTAAATAATGCAAGCTCAACTTGGACTATGATTTACTACTAATACCCAGGAAACTAAACCAGATAGGCCACATTACACAATGCAGATAACCGGTACTCTTGCATAGCTTTAGTAATTTACATGGAATAACGCCTTTTATTTACAACTACCCACAGCCCACAGGTTTGTGCTGATGAATGGATATATTTTTATTGAAATAACCAGCTTTTGTCCGCTTTAGTATAACTCGGCTTTTAAGGTCAAATATGCACCAAACTTTAAGCTAGCCCTCTAGCAATACATCGGTGAAACTGTATTCAATTCTATGCAGTATTTTATGCGTGATACGCGTACAAATATACAGACAGAAAGACTTGGGAATTTGGATCTCTGGACTTTAGTTGTTAAGGTTATATGCTTTTATTTATGCTATTCGTTGCCTACATTTCTCATAAAATCGAAGCAAATTAACGTTAGCACATTGTTGGTTAGTGGCGGAATACTTGTCAATACGATATTATCACGTCAGCCGAAATCCAGCAGTTGATTCCGACCACCATCTACAAATACTATATTTAAACGTGAAAATGTGTCAACAAAATCAATAAGTAATGTCTAAAGTGTGCCTTACCTGAAATATCGAGGTAATGTCTAATTTGTAAATTATGTACAATAATCGGAGCAAATAAACTCGGTAATCGAATCCGGAAATTAGTGGTGTGACATATCACAAAAAACACGATGATTATCGATAGATGTGAACTGTCATCGTGTACAATGATCGATAAAAAATAGGGAAGCGTGCTACGCGCGCGATATGTTGTGGTTGTGCGCGGGAGTTGACGCGACGCAAGGTACAATCGTGGAGTGAACTCTTTGTTAGTGTTTACAGTTTTTTTTTTAAATAATTAATTATTTATTCTCTCTCACAAATTAAAAGGTCATAAAAATCAATGAGATAAAATCTATTCAACATTTAGTAAATTTCAAAATTATTTAATGCTCTTCAAAAATATACAATTTGTCGCTGAAATTCACAAAACACGCGTCTCGGTTAATACAAGGACAATATAGCTATATATTGACAATATATAACAATTTTATATATAAAAAAAGGTATGTACCAGATATTTTAATATACCTACTATAGCAAAACTGGCCCGCGTGATGCACATCGCTGTGGCTCAACTTGATATCAATTATTACAGTAATGAATAAAAGTAGTTGGGACGTTTGGATTTTCTCATTCCCGTGAAAACTTGGAGTATTTAAAATATTTTCTCACATAAAGGTACAGCCTTGTGTTAAAATTTCAAGTCAATCCACTGATTTTATTACTAGGTTCTAGTAATGTTTGACATTGACCAAATTGTCGATATCGATTGCGAAATTTACGTTACAATACTTTCGAAACCCATAGGCTATAATCAATTTGATGAATACGAAGCAAATAATTTGAATTTATAATTATTTATTTAAGTGATCTTTGACACAGATAATTGTGTAATTGTGAATCTCGTACCAGTTTGGTAATTAAATGAATATTTATAATTGCTGAGATGACTGAATATTATCATATTTTTTATGTAACTGCCAAAAATTTCACTTGAATTTTTAAAAATATGCGTAAGAGAGAATTTTCATATGCCTATATTAGTATGCATATAAAAATTATTATAAAAATTGAGATGATACCTATCGTCACAAGAATAGTGTAAAATAAAATCCTTATGTCTATTTTTCATAGATGTTACAAACTAAGCAATATACAGTTTTCAATTAAATTTAGATTTTTTAGTCATCATAGTCAGTCATTTATATCAATATATAAATTTGATCAATGACGGTTCTCAGTAAATTTATAATTGGGACTCTAGTGCAGAAATGAAGACTGCACTAAAAACAATACAATAATGAACTAAATAATTTTTCACCAAAAGATCTATAAAAAGTTTCTTTACAATAATTATTTATTTCTCCAGCATTTCTCTCACAACAGTACCTACTCGTAGCTAGTGCAATTAAATTTAACGGAAGAGTGAGCGCTGGCCGCGATCATACCGCTTACGTAACGACTAGTGTTGTTACTTAATCGATAAAATAATTTATCTTGATAAGAATGCATAGCGTGGTAATTGGATTACTTAAGAGTTGTTTGCATTGCGTTGCGATATTTTGTTGATAGCTCAAGAAATAACTTTTGTGTTATAGGAATGGTATTTTAATAATTACTGTGAGTGTAATATACCTATATTTACAGTTTTTCAAAATGTATTTAAACAAATACTACACCACATTGAAACAGATTTGAAATGTTAATACCTATAATTAAAAATTGACTATAAATAATAGCTATTATTATAAGACCCAATGACCATCGACCACCTAGATATTAAATTGTGGTTTCTATCCGATATCATAGAAACAGTTACGACAGGCTGGAGTAATTAATAACTTGCATTGATTAAGGCTTTCATTCAAACAATTTTGTTAGGTAACATTTGAGAAACTAAACGGTCAATTCGTTAGTGGTAGAATAGAATATTTATCATATTTAATTATAGAGTTTGCTTATCAAAAATAATAGTGATTTTTTAATACTCAATATGTATGTATTGCTATTGCATCTACTTCTTTAGTCTAGAAGTAGTCCTGGGTTCGTTTCCCAGGTCAAGCAATGTGTAAGGGTGTTTCTATGAAATTCTCAGTAATTGGAGTTTGGGATTGTGCTCAGTTCATAGGTACGCCTAAGCACTGCAGCGAACTGTGGGTGCATATCGATATATTATTTTTTTAATTGTCGCAGTTGGTAGTTTATCTATACTCCTACTCCTTGTACTTTTATTAACATCGATATATGTTTTTATTACCGAAAATAAAACTTATTTATGAGAATCGATATATTTAACTACACTGGCCCCATCACTATAAGTTGCGTTACATCAAATCGAGATGTACACGTTTTTATCCGATAATGTTTACCGCTAGTTATGTGCGTGCATCATTATTTGTTAATATTTCTTGTGATAGACAAGGTGCCTTTATTCTGGTTATGTTTTGTTATTGCATAGTGGGGCAAACGAGCAGACGGATTCTGATGTTAAGCGATACCGCCGCCCATAGACACCCGTAACACCAGAGACGTCGCATGTGCGTTACCAGCCTTTTATCCTTACTCACTCAGCGCAACACTAAGCGTTGATTCACGCCGGTTTTCTCTGAGGCCGTGTACTCCAGTCGAGCCGGCTTATTCGTGCCGAAGAATCATGGGTCTACCATGATAATGGATGTTAAATAATAATCATGATTCGTTGATTGTATGTAGTTCAACATTGAATTAGTGATAGTATCTATACTCTATACTACTAATCTTTATATGTATATAGATTAGTAGTATGTACTAATATATAAAGCTGAAGAGTTTGTTTGTTTGTTTGCTTGAACGCGCTAATCTCAGGAACTACTACTACAGGTCTGATTTGAAAAATTCTTTCAGTGCTAGATAGCCCATTTATTGAGGAAGACTATAGGTTATATATCATCACGCTAAGACCAAGTAACTATTCCACGCGGGCGAAGTCGCTGGCAGAAGCTAGTAGCTTATATAACAGAACTCTTACCCTTAATCATCAAGAGTATTGGACAAGATTGGCACAAAACAGGGATAAATAGCGTAACAGGGAGAAGAGAATTATGCTCTGCAATGGGTTGATAAAAGCTGTGATGATGATAAATTGATGATGATGGTAGTTTACCCATTTGCTACCCAATTTGCACATACCTACGTGTCTCCTCTCAAATTCAGAATCATTGAGCTATTAGAAACAACGTCCTGGCCGAGTGCGTGTTGTCATTCTTTATATGCCGCGGCCCGGATTTCGCCGGCAATTTTTGATTTTTGATTTTTGAAAATCTCTCAGCGTTTTTGTTTCGATGTTTTTCTCTACTGCGTTTACGCAAGTGATAGTTAATACTTATACGCATATGATTACATAAAGTCACATGATTTCGACTTGCGTTCTATGACATCCAGTTCACGGTCATATCACACTAAACGTTATGTATATTACAATTTTAACCAAGCTGTGTTGCGCGGTGCTACCCGAACCCTTAGGAATAACTAAATACCATCTTAGTTGGTGCACACTTACGTCATAAATGGTATCTGAACTATTTTAATATCCCTCAACTTGCTTTGTTTTTTTTACGAGACGAAACCTCCAAAGGCTTTTCCTTCAAAGGACCTTCAAAGGTCTTCGGGGATTAGACCCTGGATTGTGATATTCTTAGCACCTAAAACTAGCCTAATGGTACCTGGTACACCATCAGCACGTGGAACGGGGCTTCTTAAGTGAAGTATATCTACTATATTCAATATTTAAAAGAGGCAATTTTTCTTAGTTTGGGTGTCGGATCTAGTGAGTAATATTTGCTGTTTTATTTAAACCAAGTCCACGTGAACGTTTCGTAACTTCGACAACGTTACATCAGTTTGCAGTAAGATTCATAAAATTATGTGGAAATGTGTTAACAAGGTACTTAATAAATATATAATAACTAGATTCTTAATAGTTCATTTTAACGATCGAAATAACAATTGACATCACATGGCGTGGTGGCTGAGCGATCGACTTCTGCAGCGCGTTGTGGGTTCGATCCCCGCACGATACAAATATTTGTATGACCTTTTTTATGGGCTAGGGCGGCAAACGGGCACACGGATCACCTGTTGGTCAGTGATTACCGCCGCCCATGGACACTCGCAAGGAGGAGAGAGAGTCGTCAGTGCATTATCCGCCTTTTAAAAAGGTTTGGCCTCCGGTATCCTCACTCGAACGAAGACAGGATGTTTCTGTTTATGAACGTGAACAATGTGAGAAAAATTATGATGGCAAACGCATCGATAATACAAGAGATAAACAAAGTGACGGGAAACGTATTGTAATACTTAAACGATAAAAGCTATGCAATAGCTTAAAAATGTCAGAAAGTTTTTACTAGCCATTTTTAGGTTGTAAGAAAGAGATAGCGCTAGCGAGAGAGGAGCTTATCTCTCTCTCGATCTCATTGTAAGGTATACTCCGATACCCTGATGGTGTCGCGATTTCATAAATTCTAATGTACCTAATAAGCACATTAGCGCCTGCTATCGCGACTAATATAGCGCCTAGGGGTAAGGGTATAGCCACAGTGCCAGCGAGAATCATCAAAATAAATGTCAGAAAACCGTAAAAAGTAATTTAATTTTATATGCCTCATTAGCCAAGGAGTCCTGAGCGTGACTGCTACGCTAGAGGTCCTGGGTTCGATTCCCAGGTCGAACAAAGTGTTATTGGGTTTTTCTATGAAATTCCCAGTAACGGCTCGAAGTTTGGAATTTGTGCCCGGTTAATGGCAATAGGCTCGCCCTCTATTACATGGGACCTAAAAACATATCGGCGAACTGTGGGTGTATATTAGTATGCCTCTGCCTAACCTTTCGGGGAATACAGGCGTGATGGTATGTTATGTTATAATTTTATATACTAGCAATGTTCCGCTTTAGGTTCACGAATGTTATCCCATTTTGGTTTTAAGTGATATTGTCAGGGATATTTTTTATTTATTCATGTCAATTTTTAGAATAAAAGCTGCAATGGCATAAGCTAGCATCCTTTCTCATGTAGGTAAAAAACAAGTTTGACATAAATTGCTCTAGATCGCTGCAATCACATTAAGCAATATTTGGATCTTTAAACATCATCGTCATTATTATCATCAATAAATAATCAACATGGATAGCATGTTATTCCAATTTTTTTGTCAGATTATATTAATGGAAAAAGGCTAATATCATGTGAGAAATAAAATAGTGTTGCTATATAAGACTACCTTTACCGCTTATCTACCATAAAGCGGGCTGTATTTTTCCACCGTACTTGTAGAAAAAACGTCACTAAAAATTCTCGGGACCACTGGCACCACACCCTACTTTAGTAAAGTAAGTGAGCTTGCACAACGCTATTCCGCATTCGAGAGAACATTCTAGATAGTTACAGAACATAACTACACGTCTGTCAGTCTAATCACGGAGTAAATAGATCGTGAGCGTTTTGTCAAAGCCATTGATCTTCGATGACGTCAATTAGGTCAAATAACTTCGAAGTTATGAGAAGTCTGGTGAACGCAACACTAACCGATTAGTGTGAAGCTCTAATTCCTATTTTCAAATTTAAATCTCAAGTTCGAATCAAAGGCGTGCAACTCTGAATTTTAATGATTACAAACACTGGCCTAGCCTGTGAAGTAAAAAATCTAAGAATCTATCTCTATCGACAAATATAAAAGTTTATCTCAATGGCGTGTGGCGTTTGCCATCCCGCACTTGCCAGCATAGTGGATTAGCCTAACCCCTCCTATTCCGAGAGGAGATTCGTGCCCAGCCGTAGGGTAGTAAATGGAACGATGAGTTGATATAATCAGTTTTGCTGCAAGTAGCTTGTGGTACTAATATAATTATGTTTGACCCCGTTTGACCATTAAAAGTATCATAACTGCACAAATAATAATAAATGTAATAACAAATTGCGAAACCCTATAGATACCACTCACTTTATAGGCCAATTTTCCATAATTAACCCAAAATTATGTTCCATAAATTGGTTTTGTGAAAGCTCTTAATAAAAACTGTTTGTCAGACTTTTTGGACTTCTGACTATTGCTGTAGATTCTTAGGTGTTCTTATGACAATTGGGAGCGGAGATAGCTGCGAGGCAATACAAAAGTCTTGACTTGATAATAATGGTCACCAATCTATTGACTGACCGCAGTAAGCACAGCTCAACTTTTTTCTGAGATCTTTGTAAGAAAGTATTTGTTAATTCAAGAAGAGGAGCTTGAAAATTAGTTATGATCATCCATACAGTCCACCCATTTTTTCTTTTTGTCTCTTACTTCCCTTATATCCCTCTAAATATAGGCTTGTCATTATTATACAAGTATCTATATTATATTACGTTACGTTTATTATTAGGTTACGCACTCGACTGTTTCGGACTTACTTTCAAAACCAACTTAGACAAACTAGAAGCACAACAAAGACGATTTTTAAAATTTTTGGTAAATAAAAAAACGAGAAAGAACTGTAAAGGCGATTATAATAAGTTGTTCAAAATCTGTAAAATACTACCTGTAAGTCTAAAACATAAATATCTTCTACTTGTAAACAGTCATGGCAGTTGGGAGCGTTACTCGTTAGTGTCGCATAAACATGGCACCAGGTCCCTAACAACGGCTAAGTTTGAAGTCCCCAGAGTAGGGAACTACTACGGTGACAGAACGTTGGACAAAAGAATACCGTACCTTCTCAATAGTTTGCCTTCCCATTGTAGAAGTGAAAACAAAAAAAGTAAATTTGCTAAATTGTTTAAGGAATTTCTCCTTAAGTCCCTCTAACTGATGTATACGCACCGAACTACCTGCTGTCTCCTAACCAGAAATTAATAATTTTGGATCTCTTAGTTTGTAAAGAAGTACTAATATATAGTTAGTAGGTTATTAATTAAGTCCGTATAATTAGTGCACAAGTTGTTTTTTTGTTCCCACAGACAAACCGTTAAAACGGTTTTGTGGGGCCTTGTTATAAAAATGTAATTTTTAAAATTTTAAATAAAGAAGATACATACATACATACATATTAAAATATAACTCAAACTAGCTTCTGCCCGCGATGATGATATATAACGTATAGCCTTCCTCAATAAATGGGCTATCTAACACTGAACGAATTTTTCAAATCGGTCCTGTAGTTCCTGAGATTAGCGCGTTCAAGCGAACAAACAAACAAACTCTTCAGCTTTGTATATTAGGTAGTATAGATAACAGTCGTGCAAATAACAAAAGTAATTTTAAACTATCATGGTATTAAAGCTTAATCATCCACTGTTATAATCTCGTCAAACTTCAATTTGATTTTGCAGTTTACTCAGTACAGCTTTGATTACACATCAATGCAAAATTACTTTCCCACCGTCGATAAAATAATTGTTACAAAATTTATTTAATTTCAACGGAGATAATAAAAAAGAACACTAAATTATTTTTTGGCGGATATTTGTAAACACATGGAGGAAACAACATGGTGACAAAACTATATAATGCCTTAAATGAGTGCAATGGCGAGCATGATATAATGGCTGCGTGTAATTAATTTTTAATTTACGCTGTTCGTTTCTGTGTGGTAATTTGTAATAAGATTAAATTATTACAGTTGTTGTTTTTTTTTTTTCATTCATAGACGAATAGAACTTGTTCTAATTTATTAAATATTATGTAAATATGACGAATAAAAAAGTAATTCAGGTTATTACGATTTTATATTCTGAGTCAAGAAACAATAAGATAATTATGTTATTTTATATTTTTTTATCTCTCTCTTTTTAAAAACAAAATGATACAGTTTTTATTTATCTGCCAGAGGGCTTTTGTATGGATACAATAAAATTAACCTAACGAGCAATTAAAACGGATTCAGTAAAGTAATAAAAAATGCGGAAGGAAATTTAAATGCCTTATTAGTAATCATTAAAAGTTAAACATTTACTTAGATCAGAAATATATTTTTAATGGAAGAAAAATCTTTGGGAAAGCTTAGCACGCGTTAAGGCAATATTAATAAAGAATAGTTTTTATCACAACTCAGCCTACTTACTACTTTTTGTTATTTAATCTGTATCTCATAGCGGATTGTCTTAAACTGGTTAATTGTTGTGTTAATTAACGTAGCCTGCAATTGCGATGCGTTTTAGTAAAGTGGTACCTATATTTCATTTTCGTCTAAATCGGTTTTAATAAGTGCACAGTTGCGTGGAATGCGGCATCTTACTGAAACGTTATTAGATATCTAGTTACTATTTCATCGTAACACAATGTATACATAATTTCATTTAAACAGTTTAGTTATAAAATTGGTGTTATAAAATGCAATGAGTTAAATGTCATCGTGAAACTAGTTTATTAAGATCATAGTTACTTTTAAATTAAGTTCAAAAGTAATACAAAAATCTATAGTTCAAGGACCAAGTCAAGGTTATTATGCCATAACTATTTCTATTTTAAACACTACGTTTTAATCCACATTTTTTTCTCATATAATTAAAGCTATCTGAAATTTAAATTAGCAGAGGTACAACTAGGTCTTTAACTTTAAAAAAAATATTTTAACCATATCATGAAAATCAAGACAACAACAAAGAGATCGTAACAGAAAAAGAAAAAAATATCAAACGCAGAGTCAATTATTACTACGACACTAAATGTATTAATTGTGCACAAATCACTCAACATACTCGTACACTTGCAGTTACGTCTTCTTCTATGCTCGTATCTGACTGACAGATTTAATTTCCGTCAGTTTGAAATTTAACAAAAAAAACAACTCTACGACTGTACGTAAAAAAAAACAAGAATACAGCAAACAAATCGTGGTAACATTAAAAAGAATGAAGTCATCAAATTGTGAGTCAATAAATATGGCAATAAGTGTACTTTAGTTGTGCACGCATCATTCGACATATTATATTTGCGGTTACGTCCCTTCTACGCTCGCAACTGACTGACGGATATTATGCATTATAATTTATAATGACCGGTTTTTCGTGGCCGACAGTGTATGCTAATGGGAGCTTATTAATTGTAATTGTTGTTTTTTTCAACAGTAAGTAATACGGTTGAAGATTATTCAATGCAGTTATGAGATGTAATGAACCAAAGTGGAAAGTAGCGGTTATTGAGAAATGTAGAACAATATTGCGTATTTTTAATGCAAGTACGAGTAACTAGTCTTATAAGATTATCGCTGATTAAATTACAAAATGTTAGTGAGTTGCATATGTATATCAAGTTGCATATTACTGGTCGCAAGAATAGACATTGAGCATCAAAGACTATTAGAGACTGGAGCCGATTCACAGGCTAGATCAAGTGTACATTATCCAAGTGTGTTTGACATTACAGGCCTATTATGTATAATTCTTTGCCAATCTTCTTGCAAAATATAACATATTATCACGCCTGTATTCCTTGAAGGGTTAGCCAGAGGTGTATCTATCAATATACACTTACAGTTTGCCAGTATGATAAAGTCCCACGTAATAAGGGCCTATGTATTTTGCCATTTACCGGGCAAATAACCATCTTAAAAGGCGGGTAACTCATTTGCGACTCCTCTGGTGTAGCAGGTGTCTATGGCGGGCGATAATCGCTACCATCAGGTGATCCGCCTGCTCGGTTGCCCATATAAAAAATAACCATGTTCTATCAAGGTTTTAGATTTTAGAACAATTAAATTTCACCAATTTAATTAAACTGTTATAGAAACCATGACCGACAAACAGAATTCGAAGCACATTTACGAATATCCTTCCAATTTCAAATAAAGTAACCGTTTTTTTTATATGTTATAGCAGTTCTAGTATGAATGAACGGATTTGTATTGGGCAATGTTGCTCTGTTTTGTCAAGGTCAGCGGTGGTTTTATTTTTATAGCACTTTCGATGTTTTTGACACGGTTTTTTATTACAATCACTTTCCGTTACTAATTTGATCACTGATCTGTCTTGGAGAACTGCATAATATGCTGTAATTTTGTTTGTAAGAACAAGTTTTGGAAGCGAATTTCGCCAATATAAAGTACGAAAAGAAAACAGTTATAGTTTTTTTTTAAGTTGGTATATCAGATTTTAAATAAACTATGTTGTAGTACTATTTGCAGCTAACTGTCTTGGACCTTGTTTTTTCCATAAAAATCCATCTCAAAAAGTTAAGCTGTAAATGAGGTTGACAAATTGACCCACAATAAATAAATACAAAAAATATAGGATAAGTTTAAACAAGTAAAGTGTTATAATATTTATGCTCATAGTAAAACCCGAAGATCAATATTAATATACAGAAGGGACTCTTGCTTAATATGCTAAAACTAGTAGACCACCCGTTATACCGTTAGCGTGATGTTTAATAGTTTGAAACCTTCCTTATGAATCACTCTCTCTATTGGTGAAAACTGTTGAAGATCCGTTCAGTAGTTTTTGAGTTTATGGCGAATAGACTGACGCAGCGGAGGCCTTTGTTTGCACCCCCTTTTAAGGGTAAAATTAATAACGTTTTAATTACTTTTAATAAAGAGTAGTTTATGTGAGTTTGAAACCGCTAAGTACTACCAAAAATGACGAATGTCTAATCCCCATTTTGCACCCTTAGGGGTAGATTTTTTATAAATCTGAGAGCGTTGTTATTTTGATCAGTCAGTCAGGTTCTTCTTATATAATATGTATAGATAGATATGACGAATACATCTGAATTAACATAATTATATTATAGTTGTTTTGTAAGTTAATACATACCTACCTAATATATATACATGCTTATATAGCAGTAGAGATTTTACGGTAAGGAGAGTAGATAGATTTTATGGAGTTTTTCAATAACCGCTGTAAGATGACAAAATAAAAAAGGTGACCTCAAACATCGTTTTCTCTTGAGCTTACAGGTTTTATACGAAATAATGGTGATAAGTCACTATAAGGCCCACTTGCACCAACTTCTGAAATGTGTTTAAATTGTATTTAAACACGAAATTTCTATGAAAAATTGTGTTTAAATATGACTTAAACACATTTAAGAATTTGGTGCAAGTGGGCCTTAGTATCTCAAAACTTAGACAAAGCTAAACATAATTATCATAAAACTTAGAAAGTATCACATTTAAATGGACACCCACCGTCATATGATAATGATAACACAATCTATTATAGATATCTTATAAAATAATAATAATAATCTGTGATGTAAAATAAAAATTTATTTAATTATCGACACATTATTAATTAATTTATTTATTTGTAATTTCTTGTTACTTTAATTTAGGTTTTATTTAATTTCGATTGCATTGAATTTGAATTGATAATATATACTGTACTTTAAATGCTATAATTTTTTATTGATTTATATTTATAAATATTGTGCTATTTACCGAAGCTGTGCATGTTGTGTTAGCCTGTAAGTAATTGTTGCACTTAAAAATATTAATTATTGTTTATATGTCTGTAAATGTTCTGGTGTAAACAATTGTTGGCAAGCCAAATGAATAAATAAATAAATATCTACTTACCGCTGATTTAGCTTAAACTGAAATTTGCCCTTTAAGTATAAAGTTAGTTATAACGTAATGGCAAAGCCATCAGCTCTACGCTAACGATCATAAGTTCGATTATAAAAACCATTTGTATTTTACATTGCCTACAGATGGTTATTTCGGATATATTTGTGTAGGTAACATAACATACAATCACGCCTGTATTCCCCAAAGGGTTAGGCAGAGGCGTACTAATGTACACCCACAATTCGTCGGTATGTTTAGGTCCCATGTAATAGGGGGCGAGCCTATTGCCTATTACTTGTGTATGTGAGTTGTTTTATAGTTGTAGAATGCCTTGTTAGCCTACAGAACAACGCGCGACTACTACGCTTGAGGTCCTCGGTTCGATTTCCAGGTCGAGCAAAGTGCTATTGCATTTTTTCCATGAAATTTTCAGTAGCATCTCGGAGTTTGGAATTTGTGCCCCGTTAATGGCAATATGGATGCGACAAGCCGAAATGACGCACATTGGGGGAGGCCTACGTCCAGCAGTGGACTATTATAGACTGATGATATAAGTAGTATGATTGATGTATGATGATGAATGGCTATATGCTGGCTCCCTGTTACATAGAACCATAATATACCGGCGAACGGTGGGTGTAGTTAGTACGCCTCTGCCTAACCCTTCTTGGAATATAGGCGTGATTGTATATTGTATTTGTGGTATGTCTATGTTTTATGTCTGATAAAATAAAGGTTGTTGACCGCAATGACCTCAAGTGCGCGAACTGTGAGGCTCTATGAGCCATCTGAAGGTGAGCATAGAGAGTGACTAAGTATCTGATTTAAATCAGGTAGGAAAGTCATAATTAACATTTGTTTTTTTTTAAATAACATCACGGTTGAATTCGCAGAAGGATAGGATAGAGATGTAGTAATATACATGCACTATTTGTTTAAATTATATTTTGTGTGTAGTGTAGATAAAGAAATCAAAGCAAATTATTAGATTTTAACTTGTCTTAAATATGTATGTCTTTTTTGTGTACATTATTGTGTAGATAAGAATATTGAAGTAGTATTGACATTGCAGAAAATTCTTTTGCACTCCAATGAAAAGTTTAAGTATAAATACAATAGCAGTCTTCGACATATTCTCAGAGAAAAAAATTATCGATTACATGAAACGCAAAATGGATGACGGTTCTTTTTTAATTTCTTCAGCTTGTACCTATAACATTGTACCAATTTATCAATCAGAGAAACTAGGTAGGGTACCGCAATATGCCCATCTTCTTAATTTAAAATCAACACACACACACTCAACACTAACCCACACAAGCGAAAGTGTTTGCAACATTCGTATATACGAAACTACTTGCATGAGGTATAAAACCTGGTAACTGGCGTGTTTGGAATACACTCACGGCGTAACATTCGCTGAACAACAAGCGAAGCGAAAATGAAGCTACTGGTTAGTAAAAAAATCTAGTGACAGTGTTTTATTTGTGTGCAGTTCGGATGTCAAGTGTCATTGTGTTTTTTTTTAATGTGGCAAAGGAATTCAGATCACTCGATGTTTTAAAATTAGAATCGATTTGTTTACGATCGATATTGTATTATAGGAAATCTAACATCGTAAAGATGTAATTAATCGCATTATCGAAGTGAATGACGCGTTAATAGATCTATATTACGTAAATATATTTCCTTATTCGCATAACAGGTCGTTATGACTTGTCCCACAATGCTCGGAAAGTTCTTGTGTTCTTCTTTCTCCTTTAACGTTTCCTATGTAATTTTAATTCCATATCTGATTGGTATTGTTTACAATGGCGAGGTGAATCTGCAAAGTCAATGATATGGCATACGACTGTAATGCTCCATTTTTAGTAGAGTAACGAATATTTATTTATTTAAGTAATTTTTTTTTTATTTCAGAGGTCGTCCTTCATCCTGGCCGTGGCGTTAAGCCTGGCCACGGCAGAGGAAAAGGCAGAGCAGGACACAAAGGCTGAACCCAAAGCCGCAGAAGAAACAAAGAGACAGGACAAGAGAGGACTGTCGGATTACTATGGTGACCATGGAGACTTCGGTGGTGGCGACTTCGGAGGATCTTTCGGACACGACCTAGGAGGGTCGGGAGGTGACCTTGGAGGACAAAGCTACGGGGGCCACAGCGAACATGTACACAAAACTATCACTGTAATCAAGAAAGTTCCCGTGCCATACCCCGTCGAAAAGCACATTCCTGTTCCCGTAGAGAAACACGTGCCCTACCCCGTCAAAGTGCACGTACCGCAGCCCTACCCCGTCGTCAAAACTGTCCACTACCCAGTCAAGGAATACATCAAAGTACCCGAGTACATCCCTAAGCCGTACCCCGTGACGAAACACGTGCCAGTTCCCGTGAAAGTTCACGTCGACAACCCCGTTCCAGTGAGAGTGTACGAACACGTCCCCTACCCCGTCGAGAAGCACGTGCCGGTAGCAGTCAAAGTGCCGATACCTCACCCCTACCCCGTCGAGAAGAAAGTGCCTTTCCCCGTCAAAGTTCCCGTCAAGGTGCACGTACCTTACCCTGTTGAGAAGACCATTCACTACCCGGTGCCTGTGCACGTTGACCACCCAGTGCCAGTACATGTAGAGAAGCCTGTTCCTGTACCAGTGGAGAAGCCGGTGCCTTACCCAGTAGAGAAACCCGTGCCTTACCCAGTCAAGGTGCATGTCGACAACCCAGTGCCCGTACACGTTGATAAACCAGTGCCAGTTCCTGTCAAAGTACACGTTCCAGTTCCCTACCCAGTCGAGAAGGTGATTCCTTACCCGGTAGAGAAGAAGGTGCCCTACCCAGTCAAGATTCCCGTAGACAGGCCTTACCCTGTGCACATTGAGAAGCATGTGTCTTACCCCGTTGAGAAGCACGTGCCTTACCCAGTAAAGGTGCATGTGCCTATCATTCAACATGAGCATCATGGACACTATGAGGAGTCACAGCATGGTGGAAGCGAAGGCCATAATGGGGGCTACGAGGGTGGCCACGAAGGGGGCTTCGAGGGTGGCCACGAAGGGGGCTTCGAGGGAGGCCACGAAGGGGGCTTCGAGGGTGGCCACGAAGGGGGTCACGAAGGCTACGAAGGGGGTCTAAACCAGCACCACCACCACCATTAAAAGAACTGATCTCTTTATTTTTTCTTTAGCTTTAAAGTGTTATCTTGTTTTGTAATTGTTTTTTTATTAATATTTTATGACTGCTATGTACCTGTGACCATGTAAATAGTAACGAAAGTATTAAAAAAGTGATATAAATGATACATATGTTTTTGATTTTTTTTGGCACCTTAACCTTGGGCTAATTAATGTTATTATTTTAAACTTCCCCACTCAAAATAACGTATAGAAATTTTATTGATCCATAATAACTTCTTTTTAATGGATGTCGTCTATATTTAATACCAATAGATGTACTATAGGTTAAAAATATACATAAACCTTAATGATGAAAAACTAAATATAAATAATAAAAAATCGGAGTCTCAAAAACTTAAGTATTCCTTGACTTCAAAATTGACATTCGCAAAAGGGATTTAGGGAAATTAGCACGAGATTGTTAAACAATATCAATTGATGCACCAAACATCCTGATAAAATTATTCTATAATATTCACGAAAAATCCGACACTACTTAGTTGTAAAGTAATTCCGAATTTATTCATACATCGAGTTTAGAGCAGACTCTAACCGCTTTCACTGGCCAACCTAGTTGTTTAAGAGTCATTCATAACAGATAGATATCGTGCTAAATGACAATACACCTTGGGATAATATTACGCCAACTGGCAATGTTGTAACACTGTGTATAATAATTTAATTTCTCGTAATTTTTGTAATTGTTATTATAAACTGGCGTGAAACAACGCTAACGTTGTGTTTCACCGAGTGAGTGAGGACATCGGAGGCTCAAACCCTTTTAAAATTCTGGCAACGCACTTGCGACTGCTCTGGTATTGCAGGCGTCCATGGGCGGCGGTAATCGCTTACCATCCGGCGATCCGTCTGCGCGTTTGCCCCCTATCCCATAAAAGTTGAAAGTGAAATGAATCAGTTGTAACAATAAGGAACGATTGAATTGTTTTTTTTTTATATAGGATAGGGGGGCAAACGAGCAGAAGGCGTAGCGGCTGAGCGATCGGCTTCTAAGCTACGTGACAGGCAGACCGAATTTGCAATACAAACATAATATACTAAAATAAATCGTATCTCAAAGCGAATAATAACAGAACTAGAATTTTGAACTTAAGTTTTTTATATGACGTACCTACATAGATTAACACTGAGAAGGAATATCCGCAAGTTCTCACGCGATTGGGAAAAACGATATCATCGCAAGTAACACCCCGGTTCACAGCTAGTCTATATACAGAATGATACCTCGAAAACCACAGTTGGCAGCTTAGCGTCCACTTCCCGTATACTGCGCTGTCATTAAGGAAACCGCATTACTTATATAAGTCTTACATAAGTTTGCTCATCAAGTAACACGATTGTATCAGCTTACTTTATTTAATCCCGGATAATTAAAAGCTTGTAAATATTAATATCTTTGCACTTGCAAGAAAAAAACTATAGGGTTTGGCACAGTGGCTGAGTGAACAGTTTTTGCGATACTGGTTCGATACCCGAACTAAGAAAAATGAAAAAAAAAGCTAACGTATCTCAAAGTAACTTAAGGGTCTCGTTATTATCTATACTCTATCTATATATATAAAAATGAGTCCCTATTTCCCTTTGTCACGGCATCACGCGTAAATGGCTGGACCAATTTCGCAAATTCTTTTTTTGTTGTTTTTTCATGGGATAGGGGGGGGGGAGCAAACGAACAGACGGATCACCTGATGGTAAGCGATAACCGCCGCACATGGACACCCGCAACATCAGAGGAGTCGCAAGTGCATTAACCGCCTTTTAAAAGGGTTTGGGACTCCGGTAACCTCATTCACTCGGCGAAACACAAGGAAACGTTGTTTCACGCCAGTTTTCTGTGAGGCCGTGGTATCACTCCGGTCGAGCCGGCCCATTCGTGCTGAAGCATGGCTCTCCCACGTGAATTTTGTTATTGTAAGGAGAAGGTTCTTATGAAAGAAAAAACTAAGAACATTGCGCGGAACATTTGAACTCCATGTCTATGAGAAACTACGGGGCCGATTTCAAAAATTCTTTCACATTTTATGAATTTGAATGAATTTTATTTGAATGCCATTTGAATGCTACATTATTCCAGATTAACATAGGCTAGGGTTCAAAGTTAAGGATTTCTCCACCCGTGCGAAGCCGGGGCGGGCCACTAGTTATATATATAATCTAATTGAAGTGTTTGAGGTCTTGCTTATTCAGTTACATGTTGTTTAAACCCACTATTTCCCGTATTAATTTACCTAAGGCACATACTTCTCTTCAGTACCTATACTATGTACCTACAATCAGTATTTTAGTCGATTTTCACCCTTAGTATTTAAAGGATAAGGTCTAAAACAGCTCTACCACTACATAGGTACTCCATCACGCCTGTTTTCCCCCGAAGGGTTAGGCAGAGGTGTACCAATGTACACCGACAGTTCGCATGTTTAGGTCCCATGTAATAGGAGGCGAGCCATTAACCGGGCACAAATTCCAAACTCCGAGCTGTTGCTGGGAATTTCATAGAAAAACTCAATAACCCTTTGGTCGACCTGGGTATCTAACCCAGGACCTCAAGCGTAGCAGTCGCGCTCAAGACTACTAGGCTAATGAGGCAGTACCGTACTTCACCGTACCTAAAACTGATTGAAATCACAAATCCGCGCAATACCGTGTGAACGGACTTGGATTGGAACTGGATCGGACATGAATTGCTATCGGTGCTGCAGTGTGACACGACTTTATGGTACATTCACCATAATAGACCTCGACTGGCCATTTGTCCTTACAAGGAATGGTGCAATAGATTGCGCAATGCTTATTTGTGTTTGAAGAAATTAAAATATTTGAAAACTGCAACAGATTTTGAAGTTGTTTTTGATAAATGGTTGTGAATATTTTTGCTCTTCAGAGACAGCTCAAGTTCAAGTTCAAATGTTTTTATTTCAAATAACCTTTTACAAGTGTTTATTTATTATGATTCTAGTTGCACGGTTCCAAAAGTTTGATCCTAAGGAGAAGAATCTGGCAAGAAACTCCACTCCAAGCTAAGAATACATTTGCCCTTACATTAAAATAAAAGAAAACAATAAAAATGATGAATGCTGTGAAGGATCCAAAACTTCGAGAGATAATAATATCATAGGTATAAAGTATTCAAATCGGTAAAAAGTAGGTTTATTTCAATGTCTAATATTCTTGAAACTATCAGAAATTAGTTTATGTATAAGTCGTTGAGTTATGGTGTTGTAAGACCCGATGACATTAAGTTTAGCAATAATTACCCCAAAGGGCATAGAAGGAGCAAATAAAAAATTGCCACATTAAACTTATCGGATGTAGGCTCAAGATGTAGTACAAGAGAAAAGCAATAATGGCTTTTTTTCCCATTTTATATTTGAGTTCTGCAATACGTATCTTGCGGACTTAGATATAGACTTACCTTATGTACGGGATGTTGGCGGGTATGTGGTACTTGGAACCAGGGTCGAAGTCCAGCTCAGAACGAAGTACTGGAGGCTTGATGCCTTGGTACTGCTCCCTGATGACAAAAGATAAGCAAATAAAATTATTGCCTCTAAGCACTACTGCCACAATAGAGGTTTTATGTGCGATAAATATAATAAATATATCCTATAGGGTAAACAAAGTGTTATTGGGTTATTCTATGAAATTATCAGTAGAAAAGCTTGACTTGGTCAACTGAAGCATATCGGTAAATTACAGATATCACCGAAATACTCGGAGATCTCTACTATTATAAAATTGTAAAAAAGCTGTCTGGGCATTGAAGATATTGAAAAAACAAGTGGGTTAGGGTATATAAACGTGATCGGACCCAAAAATGTGATTTTAAACATTCTTGTCTGTTTGTTACGGGTTGGCGCAAAAACTACTGAATAGATTTTAATTTTGTTATCACTGTTAGAAAGTATATATGAACTTCTTATCTCAATTAACCCTTCGGGGACTACAAGGGTGGTAGGTTATAGGCGGAATGGTATGTTATGTTATGGTAATTTAATATTTAATGCAATGTAATAAAGTATAATTTTCATTCAATCAATTAGACTCTTTTCTAAGCATCGAAGGTATACGTTTGTAATATGAGTAGTTACAATACTATGTAATATTGGCCTAAGAATGTTATTAAAAAAATTGGGTCAATATGTTAAGACACAAGATTTTGAACTTAATACTTACATAACGTAATAAATGAATTCTGTAACATAGTACGTTTTGGGTAGCGGCCATTGTAATGGGAGATAGCGAGTTGTACTTTGAGGAGTAAGGAGTGGGACAACCGCAAGTAAGAATAAAAAAAACTGGATAAGAAACACGTGTTGAGAAAACCTTTTGTGTTTCTTAACCACTTTTTAGTATAGATAGATTTTCAAAATCTATCTATACTAATAATAAAGCTGAAGAGTTTGTTTGTTAGTTTACTTGAACGCGCTAATCTCAGGAACTAATGGTCCGATTTGAAAAAATATTTCAGTATTAGATAGCCCATTTATTGAGGAAGGTTATAGGCTCATATATCATCACGCTAAGACTAAGTAACTATTCCACGCGGACGAAGTCGCGGGCGGAAGCTAGTAAATAATAATGAATACAATTCGATTGCTGCATGTATGAAAAATTGAGAAAGTCTTTTCTTTTTTGTATTTGTATTTTTGCCCGACAAGATTTGTATTTTTTTTATGGGTTATGGGGCAAAGGAGCAGACAGATCACCTGATGGTAAGTGATTGACACCGGCAACACGGGTGGAGTCGCATGTGCGTTGTCCGCCTTTTAAAAGGAGTTTGGGCCTCCGGTATCCTCACTCGCTCGGCGAAACACAACGTAAGTGTTCTAACACGCAAGATTTTTGCTTCTTCTTCAGTATGAGAACTTTTTTAAAAAGCTACTATAAATATCGTTTTGAATGGGATATATATGCAGTTGAAACTGAACCATAATAAACACTTATTTTAAGCTATATTTGCCTCATAGTTTATGTCATATGCGAAATTTTGTGTTTGTTAATACATCCGACCTAGAATTAAACCTAGTAGGTAGGAATGGTAATAAATAAAAAAAAATACAAATTGTTAGTTTTCAATTTGTCTACAGGGCCATGAGATATCAACTCTGTCGCTGCCGCTTCCGCTTATGCATTGTGCACAAACAACTTTTGCTTTCATCCGAGATATGAACCCGTTACTGAGTCAAGGCCGCCAGACGACCGCAATCCCATCACGACGCCACACCGGTTAATGTTCGTGCAACCGGTAGCAATTGGTATGGTGGTTTTATTTTTGTTTTTATTGTACTCTTAAGCATATTTGCCAATGATTTCATTTCAAAATCAAGATTAAGTACTTATTTTGCGCCTTGCTCTAATACCTTTTTGCATTAATATATTGTCATAGTACCTCATTGGTCTTGAAGTCGTAACCGTAGCTGATAAGCTTGAGGTTATAATTTCTGGGTTGAGTAAAGTTTTATTAAGATTTTTTAAGAAATAATGAAAAAAGCTTGGATATTCATGCCCGTTTGATGGAAATAAGTTCGAACTTACTTAGGGCCGAAAAATATATCGACGATGGAGGGTTTAACCCTACTGGCAATACAGGCATGGCTTCCTGAGTCAGCAATGGGTTTTATTTAGTGTAATAAGCCGAACGTTGTAATTTGAAAGTGTCACCTAACAACTGTCAAATGTCAGCTTTCAAATGTCAACTGTCACATGTCAATTGTCAAACGATTTTTCATTTCTTTAGTTACAATCATTGAACTTTGACAAGATACCTTTAAAAGATTTAAGACTGAGGTTGCACTATAGATCTAGCGACATCCTCATTAGGCAAAAATCTGCCTAAGTACGTTATAAACACGATGAATCACACAAAATCTGGACCTCACGCTCAACAGCCGCTCTTGCATCCACAATACCAAAGAACTATGCCTACTTAATGCGTTGACCTAGAAACAGTATAATACTCTCAGTAGAAAAATAGGTATGTACATAATTATATACTGATCGTCGAACCGTTAACATTATGTCATGAAGTTGCGTGAGCTTAATTATTTAACCGTTAATGAGCGAGCCAGTTAGCGTTTAAAAAAGTGTAAGTAATACATAATCGTGGAAAGAGGTGTAAAGTGTTTTAATTATGTTATTGTTTTTTGTTCTGCTACGTGCCTCATTAGCCAAGTAGTCCTAAGCGCGACTGCTACGCTTGAGGTCCTGGGTTAGATTCCCAATGGGTCGAGCAAAGTATTATTGGCTTTTTCTATGAAATTCCCAGTAGCAACTCGGAGTTAGGAATTTGTGCCCGGTTAATTGCAATAGGCTCGCCCCCTATTACATGGGACCTAAACATACCGGCGAACTGTGGGTGTACATTAGTACGCCTCTGCCTAACCCTTCGGGGAATACAGGCGTGATGGTATGTTTTTTGTTCTTGTGAGGAGATTCAAGGAAGGGTGCCGACAGAGCTGAAAGGATTAGCAAGTTTTTGTGGAATCGAGCGTCATAGCTCATAAAACTGATAGCCGCTGGGACAAAAATATTCTTTAATTGAGATTTTTTGTGGTGCTTACCGAGCTATGTTTTAGTACAAATGGACCAGCTCAACCACAGTGATACCACGGCTTCACAGAAAACCGGCGTGAAAACTCTTGTTATGTTTCACCGAGTGAGTGAGAATATTGTAGGGCCAAACCCTTTTTTAAAAGGCGGGCAAGGCACTTGACACTTCTCTGCTGTTGGGTGTTCATGGACGGTGGTGATCGCTTACCATCAGGCGATCCGTCTGCTCGTATCCCATAAAAAAGAGACCACTCACTGGAAAACGTAGGTACCGTGATGCGGTTTCCAACACAATCAACAGGCCTGATGAAGGTTGCTGGGAATGGTTGGATGCAGGCGGTAATACTATTAGTGAGAGCTTCCCTCAGCTGTGGTCGTTATTTGGTTGATATAACGATAATGATGGTACCTACTAGTTAGATATATTTAAAAAAAAACAAAGAATGCATGTAATTTATGTGATTTCACCACTCAACTCTTACGACATGTGAAACATACCATTACGCTTGCATTTATGGAAGGGTTAAGCAGAGGTTTATACGAATTTTTCGCCAATGTATAAGGATGATCGAGAAAAAAACACTGCTACTAAGAATTTCACAGCAAAAAACACTACTGGACCTAGAAATAGAACCAAAACCCTTTCAGTAGTCAGGCCTACGACCTCTAAGCTATCAAGCTCATATTGGTCACAAATAGTTTACTAAGTACACAAAGAATGTGAAACCAGCACCTAACACATATTACGCTGTGAAGATGGACAAGATAAGCAGGGTATTATAAAGTGTGTAGTAAGAACCAGCTGAGGGTGACGGTTACTTAACGTGGTGTGCATCACTTGCGTAGGAGCGGGCGATCTTACCGTTACGAGGGTTAAATATTATGATCTAGTTTTACTGTGGGAATTTAAATCACCAATTTCGAATTTAACACAGCGATAATAGTGCCTATTAAACGATAAATGAAGAAGATGAATCTTCATCGACACGTTTCGTTTTCGAATTTCCCCCACATTAGGATTTTCTCTCCAATTATTTTTAATACAAAAAAAAATTATATCCATAAATATATCTTACTAGCCTCTGCCCGCGGCTTCGCTCACTTGAAGCTAAAACCAACAGTGATGATCTCTTATTTGTATGGATCTCTATATATTAGAGAGGTCAAGCTAAGGTTCCGTTTTATATTTGAGATAAAAAGTATACCAGTTTTTAATTTGGAGCACGTACTTTCTAACAGTGATAACAAAATTAAAATCTATTCTGTAGTTTTTGCGCCAACCAGTAACAAACAGACAAACAGACAAGAATTTTAAATATCACATTTTTGGGTTCGGAGACGTTTATATAAGTACCCTAACCTACTTTTTTTTTTTTAAATATCTTCAATGTACAGACAAAGCTTTATTACAACTTTATAATAATACCTAGAGAAGAACAAGATAATGAAGATAAATCTTTATCAACACGTAGTGGCTGAGCAATCGGTGCCACGTGTTGTGGGTTCGATATATGAGTACATACAGGGTCCAAATAGCACAAGATTATGATGTATGGAGATATTTGCCCAGCAGTGAGACAGCATTGTCATAATAATCTTCTAAATATAAAATCATTGGCTAATCCAGTTCGCACCAGGAGGATTAGTAGGATAGTATCTTTTTGTGATTATTTTGCATTTTTCATGCTGAGATTATAAAGTTATTTAGTGAAGGAAAAATTCGACTCGCAGGCAGGATTCGAACCTGCATCTTTTGGTTAGGTACACCAGACGCTAGGACCTCTAAGATAATAATAAGCTATAATATAATATTTATAACATAAAGCTAGGATAGTAATTAGCACACCACCATCGGACCAAATTCAGGTGAGATTTTTTTTTTTAACTATTCTTGCAATGTGGTTCGCACATATATTAGTATTCTTGTTAACCCCTCGTGCTAAGCTAGATTACTTGTGTTACGAGTGGGTTCGTGCGTATGTATGTATGAACTAACCTGAGTCTCCACCAATGACAGTTGTACTGCTCCTTCCTGACATCCCCAGTGAAGACATCCCACCTCCACTTGTCCATCACCAGTGCGAATGGTAGAAAGGCCAGCTTGTCCATGGCCTGGGTGAACAGATAGTTGATGTCGTGGGCTGTGTCGTCCACTGAACGCTGCACCAGGCCAAGGGTTTGGAGGTGGCGAGGTGAGGAGACAGAGAGCGCGATGGTCTCGCCGATAGCTTCGTGGAAACCTGGTGGAAAAAATAGAGCCGTTAGTACGATTTGCAGAAACAATAATCCAGAAAAAGTTTGTAGAAAGTATTTTATTCTATACTCTCCGAAGGGTTAAGTGTATTAATATAAAGTTTGCCGGTATGATTAGGTCCTATAATGAAAGGAAGAGCTTATTGCCATTAACCAGGCACAAATCCAAACACTGCTACTGAGAATTTCATAGCGAAACCCAACACTTCACTCGACCTGGAAAGCGAACTTAGAATCTTTAGCGTAGCTGTCACACTTACGATCACTGATGAGGCAGCCAACATGCTATCATCATCATCATCATATCAGCCAATAGAAGTATACTGCTGAACAAAGGAATTCCCAAAAGCTGAACAAAGGTCTCCCCGAAATTTACTACTAACTACCTACATGCTATTAAACTTAACATAATTTCATATATAAACCTTCTTTGAACGATAATTAGGTCTACATTTATAAGATCAACATTCCAATTGCAGGTCCAAGTAGAGACTTGTCTGTGACGTAATATTTATTGACACATTAAACCTCTTCATAAGGTGTACAGGAATCTATGTTTTGCAGGAACTGTTCCGTTCCATTCTCGTCTTAGTACCACTTTCCCTTCTAGTTGTTAGTTCCTGCTTATAATCTGATACACCTTACCTCACCTTGTGATTCATAAAACAGAAATTTAATTAGATACTTAGATTATTTTTCTTTTATACATACTTTTGTCTCATGAGGGTAAGGAGAAACTACAAAATTCATCCACGTCCATAATAAATAGACAAAAGTACCTTAAGTCATAATGGTTCTCATTAGAAAGCTGAGCGAGATATGGCGAGGGCTATGCTTAGGTATTTCTCAACACGTCAGAAATGAGGTGATCCGTAATAGAACAAAAGTTGCTTAGCAAGCATAAGTGGCAAGCACCATGTATCTCGTAGAACTGATGACCGCTTGGCCTCCAAATTTCTCGAGTCACTTGGTCTAGAGATCACTCACCCGAAAACGCGAGTGACTACCTTAAGGTAGAGGTTGGGTAGTGAGTGCTTGGATGCAGGTGGAATATAACTGGTCTTTGTGGAAGTCTATGGGAGAGGACTTTGTTCAGCTTTGATTGATGTGATGATCACGGCATCATGCTAGTTCTTTAAACTAGAAGTCAAAATTCGAATGCCTTTTTCGATACACTCGAATTTTCTGTACAAATTTTCAAGCGAGCTTTAAATCTCACCGTTTCGTCACACGATGTATTGTTTACGGCCTACTTAACGTAGCTAGTAAGATAGCATTGTTTCTATAAAATAGTCTTTGTTGCCACATATATTAGACACGTCCAGTACAATCATAGAATTATATCTTTACGGTGTCTAGTGCAGAGGAAGGTAACGCACCAGTAATAGAGATAAGTGGAAATTAGTGTTTGACGGCTTCATCATTAATTATATTAATTTCTTTTTCTTATAGTACAGGGGAGCAAACGAGCAGACGGATCACCTGATGGTAAGCGATAACCGCTTCTAATGGACACCCGCAACACCAGAGGAGTCACAAGTGCGTTGCCCGCCTTTTAAAAGGGTTTGGGCCTCCGGTAACCTCATTCACTCGGCGAAACACAACGCAAGCGTTGTTTTATGCCGGTTTTCTGTGAGGCCGTGGTATCACTCCGGTCGAGCCGAAGCATGGCTCTCCCACGTCAAAAATAGTATTTGAAAAATCACAGATAGTATTTAAAAAATTACATGAAATAATTTTTCATACATCACACTGCGACTTTTTTCACGCGGCCTGCTTAAAATCACATTTCAAATAAATCTCATTTCATTGTAAGTAGCAAAATAGCAAATGTGGCAATAAATGATTTTGAATTAAATACTTTGTGGACAAGTAGCAGGCTGCGAAATCGCTGTGAAAAATAATCATAGTTTCAACAGTTGACAAAGTAGCAATTATGTACAGGCCTACTTTCCTCTGCTGAACAAAGATTTCTCCCATAGATTTCCACAGAGACCATCTAACGACTCCCAGCGACCTTTACCAGGCGTTCCGTCCATCTTGTTGGAGATCGTCCGATGCCGCGTTTTCGGTGCGTGATATTCACTCAAGAACCGTTCTGCCCCAGCCAGTGACCATTTCTACGAGCTATGTGCCTAGAGATTGTGTTAGTGTGGAACTGCAGAGTACTAACTTTGGACGTGAAGTTAACTAAATATAAAAAACAAATAAAAATTTCACCAGATTGGACACTAGTGGCCCTTGAAGATCAAACCAACAGTGATGATCTCTTCTTTGTGTGGGTCTCTATACGTTAGAGAGGTCAAGCTGTATCTCAGGTTACGTTTAATTATTTGAGATAAGAAGTATAGCAGTTTTTAAGTTGGAGCACATTCTTTCTAACAGTGATAACGAAATCAAAATCTATTCAGTAATTTTTGCTCCAACCCGTAACAAACAGACAAACAGAGAAGAATTTTAAAAATCACATTTTTGGATTCAGAGACGTTTATATACCCTACACCACTTGTTTTTTTTTAATATCTTCAATGTACAGCTTTTTTACAATTTTATAATAGTAGAAATTTTGGGATTCAAATGTCATGAATTATTTATTGGAATTTACAAAATATTGCTATTTACGTATTTTAAATTTATTGTTGCATAATAAGTTTTATCTCAACAATAGCTGAGAACACGATACAAAACAGCAACAGGTCTCACGCATGCGCAAAGACAATGTATTCTAATTATGCGCGATCTGTATGCGCAGTGAGACCCAATATGGGTGACTTCCGAGTTTCCGAGTGTGGAGGTTACATAACGCCGATTCTGTTTTGTAACTAATCCGAAAATGGATTGAGATGTCCTTATTTACATTTCTACATGTTGAATAAAAAGTAGAACTTTATGCATCTGTAGAGGTATGTGGTAACGAAATTAATAGTAAAAGGTTTTCATCTATAAACCAATATTGTAAATGTATTAAAACTGCCTCATTAGCCAAGTGGTCCTGAGCGTGACGTATTAGGTAACTTGACACTATAAAAAATATATCAAGCATAAAAAAACATACTTAACTGCCTCTTTAGTCTAGTGGTCCCAAGTGCGACTGCTACGCTAGAGGTCCTTGGTTCGATTCCCAGGTCGAGGAAAGTGTTATTGGATTTTTCTATGAAATTTCCAGTGGCAGCTCGGTTAGGAATTTGTGCGGCAATAGGCTCGCCCCCTATTATATGGGACCTAAACATACCGGCGAACTGTGGGTGTACATTGGTAAGCCTTTGCCTAAACCTTCGGAGAATACAGGCGTGATGGTATGTTATGTTAAAAAAAATATGGTAGGTATCTGGACTACATTTTAAAGTTAGTTTCAACAATCATGAGACTCATATTAGTCCCTCTGAAATTCTTTAATTTAGTCCCGAGACTTTTAGAGAGATTAAATTATAGTTTACCATTCGTTACCATCGCAAACCTTTAAAAATGTGTACAGTACTTAGTCCCATCTATACTAATATAATTATACTCTATGCTAATATATAAAGCTGAAGAGTTTGTTTATTTAGGGGGCCTGGAGCTCTAAAATACAGGCCATGGCTTAGTTTAGACTCCAGATCACCCACAAATTGCAAATGTAAGAAAATTGTCAACTTAGATACTAAAACTTATGTAATTTGTGGAGATAAAAAAATAAATAAAAATAAACTTATAAACTTATTTGTTTGCTTGATCGCGCAAATCTCAGGAACTGCTGGTCCGATTTGAAAAATTCTTTCAGTGTTAGATAGCCCAATTATTGAGGAAGGCTATAGGCTATATATCATCAAGCTACGCGGACGAAGACGCGGGCAGAAGCTAGTATTTTAATAAATTAAGATTTTGAATTTTATAATTTCTCGAATAACAAAAGAGATGCAAACAGCGCATGCACCAGGTGAAAGCTGCTCGCGCACGCGGATGTTAACCTGCTCCCGATTGATAAACTCGAGCGCAACAAAATGGCGGAAATCAAATCCAGTATTGGTTATAACGTTCATAGGCTTTACAATATTTTATATCTATAGTTCTCTACTATTGTATCAACGATATAGATTTTTGTATTATCTTTCGAATTATGGTAATTTTGTCTGCAAATTCATTCATTGTATTGTATATAAATATAATATGTGATACAATATAAAAAATCCAAGCACGAAATAGACAGAAGCAAACAATTTTAAAATTGTTTACGTTCTATTATATGCATAAATTCTGTGTACAATTTACCTATATTTACATTAAGTAATTTGAATGTGATTACTGTAATTAAGCATAAATTTTACTATAATTATGGCATGAGTATTAGGTAACTTGACACGATAAAAAATATATCAAGCATAAAAAAACATACTTAACTGCCTCTTTAGTCTAGTGGTCCCAAGTACGACTGCTGCGCTAGAGGTCCTAGGTTCGATTCTCAGGTCGAGCAAAGTGTTATTGGGATTTTCTATGAAATTCTCAGTAGCAGCTCGGAGTTCGGAATTTGTGCCCGGTTAATGGCAATAGCCTCGCCCCCTATTACATGGGACCTAAACATACCGGTGAACTGTGGGTGTACCTTAGTACACCTCTGCCTGTCCCTTCGGGGAATACAGGCATGATGGTATGTATGTATGTAAAAAACATACTTTAAATTTAAATTCTCGAACTGATTTTCTGTTATGTAGGTATATAATATACCGCGAAAGTGCCATTTGTTAGAATTATTCATAAGTAATTAGTAAGACGGGTAGCGATCTCAATATACTGACTATGATCGCAGTGTTATTATAGCCGAAAAACAATAAAAAAAATTGGTAAAATACACAAACTAGCTTAACATATTAAGGAAATAAGT
The DNA here is from genome assembly GCA_947256265.1 of Acronicta leporina. Lineage (NCBI taxonomy): Eukaryota > Metazoa > Arthropoda > Insecta > Lepidoptera > Noctuidae > Acronicta > Acronicta leporina. Next base: position 14,810,420 of record OX366520.1, on the reverse strand, counting down.
TTAGCAATTAAAATAAATAATAATTATTGTAATTTTTATCCATAATAACGAGTTCGATGCCAATCAGGCATTACGGTGCTTATGCCTTCTAGGGCCTAGACCAGCTAGATATGGTCCATATATACTAATCCCCACACTCTGACAGAAGTGCAGAATCCCGCAATAGGGCAGTAATGCAGAATCAATAACTATACTTCTATACTAATATATAAAGGTGAAGAGTTTGTTTGTTTGCTTGAACGCGCTAATCTCAGGAACTATCGGACCGATTTGAAAAATTTTTTCAGTGTTAGATAGCCCATTTATGGAGTAAGGCTATAGGCTATATATCATCACGCTACGCGGACGAAGTCGCGGGCAGAAGCTAGTCTAATATAAATTTTAAACCATCCAAAAATATTAAATACTGTCCCATCATTTATTTCTCATTTTATAACGTAATTTGTATGGAACTATGGATCTTTAGAAACATCGCAGTCATAATAAACACGGAACCATGACATTTCATGTTTTATACAAGCGAATCTGGCGCACGCTGAACTTGACCTCGTTGTGCGCCCGCGCAGCTCAACTCACAAAAAATAAAATATTTGATGATACACCGATAGGCAACTAGAAGTGTCACAGAGTTAGCTATTTATATTGAATTTTATTTTAAATAAATTGCCTCGTTAGTCTAGTGGTTCCAAGCACGACTGTTATGTTAGAGGTCCTGGGTTCGATTCCCAGGTTGAGTAATGTGTTATTAGGTTTTTCTATGAAATTCTGAATAGCAGCTCAGAGTTTCAGATTTGTGGCGGTTAATGGCAATAGGCTTGCCCCCTATTACATAGGGCCTAAGAACATGCCACTGAACTGTGGGTAGGTATACATTAGTATATAGGTACTACTGCCTAACCCCTTGGGGAATTCAGGCGTGATGGCATGTATAAATATTAAAAAAGTAAAGTTTTCATTACTTCATCTTGCCACTTCCAAAATATATATATCTGTTGTTGTTGTGTTGTCTACGTACGTGAGATGCGCGTGAGTTGCATAACAGAACGCGGCACCGTAATCGTTAGGATTAATTTCCGTGAATTTTCAGCAACGCGTGCGACTTTTAAGTGCGCGGTTTTCTATTATTAAATAACAGCCGAGTAAGGCAAGAAAGCAGCAGTGGACGGCTATAGGCTGATATGATGATGATGATGAAGGTAAGAAAGGTAAGAATATTATATTTAACTAAATAGGTGGATTATGGAGGAAGACAGGAGTTTTAATTTACAATTATCTATACTAATATATAAAACTGGAGAGTTTGTTTGTTTGTTTACTTGAACGCGCCAATCTCAGGAACTACTAGGTCCAATTAGAAAAATTCTTTCAGTGTTAGATAGCCCATTTATTGAGGAAGGCTATAGGCTATATCATCATGCTAAGACTAAGTAACTAATCCATGCGGACGAAGTTGCGGGCGGAAGCTAGTTATATATAAAACAAAATCTGATTAGTAACATCATTTATAACTAAAGAACGACTGGATTTATTTGATTTGTCATCACATAAAAACACCGAAGAAATTCACGTAAAAGAAAATAATAAATGAAATTAAATAACTATAAAGATTAGACCTTACAGCAAAGTCTTAGTTAAGCAGTATTGGAGTATAACTGACGATTTGGGTGAGATTTATATTCAGTTGGTAGTGTTGGTATTATACTGATTTCTGAGAGTTGATTTGTAGTCAAAGTCAAAATCAAAGTAAATATGCTAAATTACAATTAGACCATTAAAATACTTTAGTACTTTTAAAAGTCCAAACTAATTTTATGCAAGGAGTCTTATCGAGAAGAGTCGTAAAGGTTCAGTTGAAAACCAGCGTCAAGCACAAGTGGCTTGACACAATGCTGAACTGAACCTATTTGGCGCAGCCGCGAGGCACACAATATGCCATAATATGTGAGTAGTTTGGTGCATTTTTATTGTTGTAGATTATTTTTTATTTGTATTTTTCTGTCTACTTTGTTTTTGTGTGTCTTGAGCGAACTGTTACCAAATAAATTTCATTCTTTCTTCTTCTTTCTTTCTTTCAAGAAACGCTAAGGATAAAAAAAAACATGATGATAATATTAATCATTTACAACCTTGTTTTAATTAGTAGTACGTTCGCATGGCTAGCGAACGCATCCTAAGTTCCACAAAATCCATCCTAACCTTCCGTATTCATAATATTTGGGGTCTTCATACAATTTCCCAATACACATTTCCTAACTCCGTAACACAGACTTAATTATTATGTAAAAAGTATCGCAGTCCTCTGTTATTTAACTATTGTTGCGTTTTTGTGTTGGTTAAATTTCGCACACACAGCCACACATCAAGAGAAGCCAGTTTAAGGTGGCCTGGCATCGGCTTTCTTCAATTGGAGGTCAGCTAATAATTTTCTTTAAAGATTTTCTTTGCTTGTTGTGTAATTGTGCTTGTGCGAAAGTAAACATGGAATCTTTGTATAACTTTGGGAATGGGGTAATCCTTTGTGGAGGGATGAGGTGTTGCCCCTCCAACCGAAGGGTGGATCCTATAACCAGGCAGTGAGTGAGTATACTGGATGTCAAACCCTCTTAAAAGGCGGCCAACACACTTGCGACTCCTCTGATGTTGCTGGTGTGGGCGATGGTAATCGCTTACCATCCGGTGATCCATCTACTCGTTTGCCCCCATATACCAAGGCAGGTGTTTTTACCTGGCAAACCAGGGCCCGATGGTTGCATATATGCAAATTGCGTTACAAGCTTCATTTGCGCGATTCAGGATTTGTTCGTCGGTTTCATATGCAACGCGGTAGATGTCGGTACACCTTCCTTTCCTTTCTCACACATTGTCTAATTCCAAACTATATTGGGTCTGCTGCATCTGAATAATAGAGGAAGCATCACCCATCCACGAACTGTCCACAGCAAAGATCTATTCTAACATCCCAAATTAGTATAGGTAGTTGTCTTTTAGGTTATCTTTGTCCTTGTTTCTTTTTCACTTTTACTTACTATCTCTTCTACTTCTTCTGGATTACCTAATTGTGCCGCATTTACTAGTAGGTACACAAGCCTTCACTAATTAGATTATGTGACATCACTCGTTATACAAATGTAATTCAGTACACCTCCATTATCGTGAAGGTTCGGACTTTTTATGGTTTTATAATGAAGTGGAAATGTAAATATATTGCGGTTCTTGTCAGTTTGTTGTGTTGTATTCAACATGGTAAGTGAAGGCATTTAAACAATGGAAGTTTCTTGTCTTTTGCATATATATTTTTTTTTGGGAAAAAAGTAATCCAACCTCAAGCATTTTGACCACCTATGGTTTCACAATCAGTGAAAATTTTTCTTGTTTTGTATATACAAAGACATATAACTATAAACACAAAAATATAAAATAATAACTAACATCATCAATTAAAAATAATTTGCATCAATCAAACACTGTTTAGATTTTTTTTACTAATTTTCTGTTCTCTCTCTGTTCGATCTACTGTTTTATAACAGTCAATTATAAAACAGCTTTTAGAAAACGAGATACAATCAATAATTACTCATGTGTTGGAAAAATCTGGTATTGCCTAAGTCCTCTCAACCAGAGAGGAGACCCCACCAAAGCAATGGGAATAGGACAATGAATGATCTGTTTGCTGACACACCTCACAATTCTCATTTCTGTTTTGGCACTAGAAATCCACGTTTTGTTTAATGGTTGAGGTTGTTACCGCTAGACACTATCATTGCGCCACGTGTCATGGGTTCGATTGACACCAGAGGCAAATATTTGTGTGAACAATAGATCGTGATCGTGGAGGGTCGTAGTTGTCCTTCAGTAACATTGTCAGGGGCAATTCTCTTCACGATATCTCGCCATCGTTGGTGGGCATTGAGTGGGTGTCCATCCACGCAAGATGGTATTTGGTCAGTCCATCGCATGGGTGATCTTCCGCTTCCTTCCTATTGTGGAAAACCTCAAAATACGGGATGGTAGAATAGGTGGAATATTTTTTTATACTCAATAGTTTAATAGCGTTTTATAATATTTATGTTATTCATCCTCTGCCCTTGTGAGATGGCAATATGAGATTATGAGACCAATTTCTGATCACTGTCGGCACAGCTATGAGATTTCTTTCCAGCTTTTCCCTATAAAACCCACTTCTAGGAACCTTGTAACTAATTTGGACTTTACAAAAGTTTTCTAATGGTCTAATTGAAATAAAACATTGAGGATGTTAAAAATTGCCTAAAAAACGTATATATTATCAAAATAAATCGTAATTCAAACATAATTTAATCTAATTGTGTTATTATATTCGGGTTTGAATACCGTTAATCTGGGTTCCTACTGTACCATTTCGTCTACTACTACTTCATTGGAAATAAACGACCGGAAATCGGTCGAACCTTCATAACGTTATCAAAAATTCACTTATAATTATTTCCTTGAAGTATTTTGCAGGTAGGTTTTAGTTTATAATATTTAGAACCGCCGACAAACTGTACTGCAGTTTGGCAGAAGAATTGTTTTATTTTGTGTATATTAATAAAAATAAAAGGAAAATTAAAAAAAAAAAAGAACCTAAAGCAGACCTCTTCACCAAATTTCTAAAGCATCCTTTGTAGCCCAGCAGAAGTTCCCTTCTTATTATCATTATATGATTCTATACGTATCTCATTATAATTGGCTGTCCCAAATACATCGACTTGTAATGTAGGTCACACTGGCCACTCGACACGTGAAACCGTACAATGTACATCGAAATTGGATTACTGACCGCAGTAACTGAACTTGACTTAAATTCTGGTGAAACTGTGAGTAAAGCACATTCCTTATATTTAACATACCATCACGCCTATATTCCCCGAAGGGTTAGGCAGAGGCGTACTAATGTACACCCACAGTTCGCCGGTATGTTTAGGTCCCATGTAATAGGGGGCGAGCCTATTGCCATTAACCGGGCACAAATTCCTAACTCCGAGCTGCTACTGGGAATTTAATAGAAAAACCCAATAACACTTTGCTCGACCTGGGAATCGAACCCAGGACCTCTAGCGTAGCAGTCGCACTCAGGACCACTTAGCTAATGAGGCAGTTAGCTAATGGGGCTTTCCTTATATTTATAAAGAAATATTAGCTTCAATTTAGTGGTACTGTCATATAACGAGATCGGAATAGGTACAGTATATTTAGTAAGTAACATAGAGTTGATAATACCTCTAAAATTCCGGAATCATAAACTTGATGATTAAATCCCGGAAATTAAGAAATTGCAAATTACTTTTTGCGCTTTAAATACATACAAACAGTGTATGTAAATTAATTCTTGAAAGTTCTACTGTTATTGACCTGATTATGTAAATAGGACAGCTTTTAAAACAAAGGTCTGTAATTTAACAGTTTTAGTATGGAACTTTAAAATCATAATACATAATTTCCAATTTCTATATTATAGAATAGGTATATCAAATGATCTCGGTTGTGGTATTTTTTTCGTGATTATAAACATTCATTTACAGTTGGGGAAATAACGTGATCTCATATCGATGTATGGGAGAAAAGTTTGTCAACTACAAAAGTTAAGTTTGTCCTGTTTGTTTGTTTCTACTACGTCTTATAGTAGAACAATAGTCGCTACTTTCAGAGCTAATGAATTTCAATTTAATGTTAATGAATTTGATAAAAGTAGAAGGTTTATGGAAGCCTCGATGCGCGAGTCAGAGTCGCACTTGTTTGTTTTTTTATTTCTTTCACTAAACGTGCCCGCAACTTCGTCCGCATGAAATAGTGTCTTCGGGTAGCATTTTTAATTATTTAGTATTATTTTGTCTCTTGTCACAAACTTATAAAACATTCACATATTTCTATACAAACTTTCATCCCTATTGCTATTTTACACCCTTGACGGTAAAACTTTTACAAACTTTGAATGTCGTATTTATTTATATCAAATCAATAGCCTAAAAAATAAGTTTTAAGCTACTAGCTCTAATAATGACGACACTTCCATATAATTTTCATCCCCTCTTTGAACCCCTTGCAACCCTTTTTCGCATTAAAAAGTAGCCTTGTCCATGTGCCATGTCCTTTCTCAGGCTCTAGACTATCTGTGTACCATATTTCATTTAAATAAGTTCAGTAGTTTTGGCGTGAAAGCACGACAGACAGACAGAGTTACTTTCGCATTTATAATGTATTAGCTTCTGCCCGCGGCTTCGCCCCCGTGGAATGCGGTCTGTCATCACATCCCACGGGAACGGGATAAAAAGTATCCTATGTCCGTCTCCTGATTCTAAGCTACCTCTCCACCAATTTTCAGCCAAATCGGTTCAGCCGTTCTTGAGTTATAAATGGAGTAACTAACACGACTTTCTTTTATATATATATAGATATAGATTAGTAACGATTTAAATTCTTCTATTCCAGCATCTGCAATCCTGTGCTACGATTGCAACAGTGCTTACGACCCTCGCTGTGGTGAGGAGTTCGACTCGTTTAGCCTCGGCATCGTCAATTGCTCCCTCAGAGACCCACCAGAACACATAGAGCCTGTGGAACCCACCTTCTGTCGCTCCATCAAGATGCAGAGTAAGTATTTATTAAATTATTATTTTATAACCATCATATCAGCCAAAAGAAGTCCACTGCTGAACAAAGCCCTCCCTCAAAGACTTCCACAAGGACCGGTTGTATGCCGCATGCATCCAACGACTCCCAGTGACCTTCACCAGGTCATCACACTGCTCTTTCCGGTGCGTGGTCTCCACTCAAGAACCTTTCTGCCCCAGCGGCCGTCAATTCTAAGAGCTATGTGCCCCGCCCACTGCCACTTAAGCTTGCTAATCCTTGAGAGCTATGTCGGCAACTTTAGTTTTTTTACGGATCTCCTCATTTCTGATTCGATCGCGTAAAGAAATGCCAAGCATAGCGCTGAGTGACCTTGAGCTTTCTTATCAGACACATAGTGAGCGATTATTATATAATGTTTTTCTTTTGTTTAGAATGTTATCTGTAGCTATGGCTTGAGTCATTAGCGGCGTATTTTTACTTTCTAAAAAAAAATAACTATACTAGCAAGCTGCCAAATCGTTGATATACCACATAGGTAATCAATGTCCCATTGCTCGGGTCTCCTCCCACAATGAGAGGGATTAGGCTATAGTCCACCACGCTTGCCTAATGCGGGTTGGCAGACTTCACACATCGAGAAACTCTCTCAGACGTGCAGGTTTCCTCACGATGTTTTCCTTCACCGTTTAAGCGCGTGATAATTAACTATTAATACGCACATAACTTCGAAAAGTCAGAAATGCGTGCTTTGGATTTGAACTCGAGATCTATGACTTGGCAGTACAATGGTCCTATCACTAGGCTATCACTGCTTCCGAATCCGCCAGATCATTAACGCATGCCCCTGTGATCGTACTCCCCGTGAGCTAATTGTTGTTCTCTTGTTCCTGCGTCAAATACAAAGTCAAATGTTTTACTTTTGAAATTTCAAAAACTATCTGTAGTTGTACGGTTTCAAATAAGTAGTGGATCATACAGGGAAGAGACGGCAAGAAAACAGTAGACCCTCTTTCATTCAAATAATAATTTAGTTCTGTTAACAGAACAATTTTGTTGATACAATGTGAGAACTATTCAATACTAGGTGTTCCATGTAGTTTCATTCGCGAGTTAAAGTGATCTTAAACTCCCTCCACCCTCCTCCCTTTTAAGTGTGAAAATACAAAATCCCTGAAATATTATGTCTTCATTTATGATGAAATCCTAACTACAAAACCAATTTACAAGTTCCTTTCTTAAAAAAATCCGGCAGTTCCATACAAATTTTTGACCCCCATTAAGGGGGATAATCCCTGAAATGCGAAAATCTAAAAATTCTGAAACGCGTCATTTTTTTCTCGGTAATTATAATTCACATTTCGTGTTTTTAACTTTAAAGAATACAGATCTTCGTCCTCTACCTACACCCTCATTCACATTTTTCAAATATATTAGACATTTTCAAAAACCTTTTTTTAAACATTTCAGCTTTCTAAATCGGTAAGACAGTCGCGATTTTGTGAAAGATAGGAATAGTTATTAATTAGTTATTTGTTCCTCACAGTTAACGAGAAGGTCAGGATAGTCCGCCAGTGCGGGTACCTAGCGGACGACGTGGTCACCGGCCAGCCGTGTCGCCGTGTTGTGGGCACCGGCGACTTATTCGTCACTTATTGCACGTGCAACACTGACCTCTGTAACTCTGGTGTTGCGCACAAATACCAACAGATGGCGCTTGTGAGTGTGGTTTTGTTCTTAGTTTTATATTATTAGTGTTGAGAATTAAAGTATAGTAGTTTTTGTTTCTTTTTTCTTTAGTATTTTTTTCCCCTTTTGCCTCATGATTCATCATCACCATCAGGCTTACTCTTCAACTCAATTCCGATAGATCGACATCGGAATTATGACGTTTAGTCAAATTACGTACTCTTGAATGCGAGACTAGCGCCATATTATTTCAAAGTGGTCCTGAGCGCGACTGCTACTCTAGACGTCCTGAGTCCGATTCCCAGGTCCAGCGAAGTGTTATTGAGTTTTTCTATGAAATTCCCAATGGCAGCTCGGAGTTAGGAATTTGTGCCCGGTTAATGGCTATGGGCTCACCCCCTATTACATGGGACCCAAAAATACCAGCGAACGGCGGTTGTACATTAGTACACCTCTGCCTAACCCTTCGGGGAATACACGCGTGATGGTATGTATGATAAATTCAATTGGCATTGAATTACCGTTAAAATACGTTACCGGTTAATTTTCGTAGTGGAACAACACTAGCGGCTTGTATACTAGCTATCTTCATGTAACGACTCAGTCGTAATCCAATCTAGATCCCAATCCAATCTCAACGGATTTGACTTCAAGAGTATGAAGTCGCCTGACAGGCAAATTGACATTGGAATCGGATTGCGTTTGGATCGGAATTGGATTATTTTCAAGAGTAAGCCTACTGGTGCTGTCCACTATTGGGCCAATTAAAGAACCTCTATGGGCCATATGACTCCTACATATTACATAATGTATGTTGGACGTAGGTATAAATAATTTTGCTGTTTTACAATTTTTTATTTAGGAGTAAACCATTACTCCTAAATAATAGCAGGCTATCCAGCCTGCTTAATAAACTGCATTATCCTAGTGGTCCTAAGCGTGACGGCTAGAGATCCTAAAGTTCCCAGGTCTAGCAAAGTGTTATTGGGTTTTTCTATGAAATCGGCTCGAGTTTGGATTTGTGCTCGGTATGTCAATAGGCTTGTCCCCTACAGTTTTATTACAGTGGCTGTATATTATTACACTCTATGAGAAATAAAGAAAGAAAGAAAGGTCTCAGTCCACTTCGACCCAATGGGATCTTTTCTGCTTCCAACATCTACAAACAGCTCTTCCATGGGCTTTATAGTACACTCTAGCTTAACCCCTTGGGGAATACAGGCGTAATGGTTTGTTAGCCTACCTCAGAATTTTTAGTTATGAAATATAACATGAGGAAATTTGCGTTCCTCAAAGAATTTCTCAACAATATTCGAAGTCTCTAAAGCACCATTCCATCAGCGAGGTGGACTATCCTTTGTCTTCTTATTTTGAAAAGACACACATGTGCCAATCAGTGGCTTATAAATGGGTTGATGATTATGAACTGTCTCCATAAAATCATGAGACAGTAATGTTAAAACAAGTGAAAGTACTGAGAGACACTTCCTAATAGCACAGATAAAAGAATACTAGTACAGATGCCTCATCCCATACAAAGAAATGGGACCTTCCTATCGGGCGAGATTCTTCGGGCAGAATTGTTTTTCTTTTGTAGGCGATAGATGTCGCACGTAGCACGCGCGTTCACGCATGCGACATCTATCGCCTCGGGTTGTATATCAAGTGTTTACTATATATTTAACCAATAGATGGCGCTGGTGCGCCGGGATGTAGGTAGGTACCTAAAGTTGCTACTTGTTGTTATTACGGTCGCTCACCCCGAACAGGTACCTACCTCCTTCTCGGTAGCGCGTAGGTACTTATGTAATACATTTAATTTTATAAAACTACTTACCTATCTTCTTACGCGTAGTTTATTTTCGTTATTATTTAACGTAAATTCATGTAAAAATGTAGGTGTCATTTTCAAGGTTTCTCAGGATACCTACTGATTTCATAAATGACATAATATATTTTTAATGGCCGACATTATTTTTTTAAATATAACATGACGTGGGTGTCAATTTCATAGTTTCTGATTGTGTAAAAAACAAAATGTTTATAATCCAAGATTGTGAACATCTAATTATTATTTTTTATTTGATAAGTATTATAAAGCTAAAAAGTTTGTTTGTTTGGTTGACCGCGGAAATCTCAGGAACTACCTACTGGTTCGAATTTAAAATAGGTATCTTTTGTGTTAGATTTATCGAGGAAGGTTATAGGCTATAAAATATCTTATAAAATATCACGCTATGACTTATAGGAGCGGAGCATCAATGAAAAATGTAGCAAAAACGGGTAAAAGTTATTTCTTTTGAGGGCTTCCATTGCGTGCGCTGCGTAAACGAAGTCAATGGCTGCATAATATACCTAGGTAGGTACCTACCTATCTATCTGTTAAGGTTGACTCACTACCTATAACCTTTTTTGTTGTAGGTACCTAATCAAATTTGTTCTAAAATAATGCATTATTTGCGAAGGTGTTTAACACAACAAAAGTGTAGTATATACCTACACTTTTGTTGTGTTATGGATTAATATCATTAATCCATACCAATTAGGTACCTACCTAAATACGTTATTCATCACAAGTAGGTACCTATTTAATTTTGAACAGAATTGCCATTGACATCATTTGGTTTTAATGAATATCGGAGATAATTATCATAGTTTTAAAATAACTCCACGACAAAATAATGATCAAGTAGGTAGGTCGGTACTTAGCCTACCTACCACTAGCGCTGGCCGGCCGTTTAAAACGAGACTTTGTCGCGGTTTACTAAAATATTTTCTAAGTAAGTAGGTAGTTTAGTGATGGAAAAAATCGACTGCCTGAAAATCGAGCCTGCGTCTTCTGGTTAGATAAGTACACCAGACGACCACTGAGCCACCGCGAGTTTAACTATTGAAAAGCAAGCTGCCTACTTTGCTTGTCAACCGACATCGGTGTAGGAACCTACCTACCTATTTAGCCAGAAGACTCTACGCAGGTTCAATTCCGCCCTTCAAAGTTTCCTATATAGCATAGAAAAAAAAAGCAAAATATTACAAAAAAATAGTTTAAGTAGGTAGGTACTTACTTAATTGATTATTTGGGCTGGGAGGTGACAACTGACAAGTGTCCGTGATAAAGACCGAGTGACAAACCGAAATCCACGCGAGCAAAGCCGCGGGCGGAAGCTAGTTCTTATATATCTTTATCGCAAAATGATAATAAAGTTATTGTATAAATATACCTAGGTACCTACCTACCTACCTACTTACTTACAAATGCCTACTACCTACATGTCGCACTCGCAACGCAACTCAAGTGGCAAGGCAACGAGATCTTCCCGCAAAAAATAAAATATAATATTTGGAAGAGATTACTTACTTACTAAAAACACAGAGTAGTATATCTACTCATGTGCTAAAAACTAGGTAGGTACCTACCTACCTAGTTGCTTTAAAAAATAATTTTAATGTTACGAAAACAAACATGATTTTCCGACCTGCTACTAAATGCAAGAGAATTTATACCAAAACAGGCTTGTTTTAAAGATTAATTTTAAAATAACGAAAGCAAAAAATAATTTTGTGACCTGCTACAAATAATTTTAAGGGAATTTATACTTAAAGTCACTACGATTAGAGCTTATACTGTGTAACTCGTTCGCCTCGCTATTTATACCTAAGTACATCAGTCATCAGTTCATCACAGACACATACTTGCAGCTAGGCGGCTTTTGATTTTTTTTCATGGGGTTCACAAAAATAGTCTAGTGTTTGTTGAACGTGACAGGTGAATATTATGAGGTCCAGGGTTCGATTCCTAACTAAATAATTAAAGTTTTAAATTAAAGTTTAATTTAGATAGATCTATAAATGTTTAGTTAGGAATCGAACCCGGGACCATACATTTTTATCTAACATAATTATAATACATATACCGAAGGGTTAGGCAGAGGCGTGCTAATGTAGGAACACTCACAGTTTTCAAATACTCGCATGCATAGAAAATTGATCCATATTGCGATACGCCCAACATGCATAATCGGATTGGCAAAAAAAAAACTTTGAACTACGAGTATTTTCAACCCGCGCTGCCGGGACGCCGCGCCCGCGCCGCCCGCGCCGCCGCGACGCGCGCCGGGCCGCGCCTTACGCTGCGAGGCGAGGCGGGCTGTGGCTAGGGTTGCCAACTCTTTGTCGGTCAAAAATAGAGGGTAGTTCTAAAATTATTACCCATAAAAATATAATAGATAACGAAAACATGTAGTAGTTTTGCCTACTAATACTTATACTTTTTTCAGAAATATTGTAGGATAATATTTATATTATATAGTAGGGTTAGAACTCTAGCTGTGCCAAATACTTTCAAGTAGGTAAGTACCTACCTATTTTGATACTTGGTTTTGACACTGGTAAGTGTATCTCATCCCTACGCGCATACCTAAGACATCATGACAATGAGTAGATAAACGTATCTACTCATGATGACGTAAACACGCTATAGGGCTTCCCGCCCACAGTATTTTAATTTCATCTACCTACCTACTTGCATAGCGTGTGAGCTACCTACAGCAATGAAAACCTCTTACTATTCACTACAAAAGCTTAGGTACCTACTTAAAAAGTAAATGATAACGTAAATCTTATTAGATATGTACCTAGGTACCTCTACCTACCATTTTAAATATCTAAGTACCTATCATAAGTAATTATTTCAATATGATAGGTAAGTACTTCATAAGTACATAAGTAGGTAGGTAAGTAAAACTAGTAAGTACCTACTACGTGTCTCACTTTTTACCCTATTCACTATCTAGGTAGGTAGGTATTTTGTTCGGTAGAAGAAGCGAAATACCGATCTATTAAAAAAAACAAATACTTAAACGTACGTAGGTACTAGTACCTAAGGTAGGTACCTACTTAATATTCTTCGTTCTCTGGTAGGTATATAGGTACTATGGTATATAATAGATATGCTTACGGCTTTTAAACACAAAACCATCACGACACCGTTCGTTCGTTACGTAGGTAGGTAGGTACCTACTACGGCGCATTCGCAGCTGTCGGACTACCGAGTGTATATCTGATCTACCGAACTCGAGCGAGACGCGATGGTATGATACCTACGACTCGCGTTCCGTTCCATTCCGACCGTCTGCATGATGCATTTATTGATGATAGAATACTGATATTTACCTATTTTGTGATATATATATATATCTATACCTAGTAGATACCTACTTGAACTATGTAGGTATCTACTAGCCTACCTTTTTTATTATGTAAGTACCTATATTCGGTACAAGGCACCTACACGAAGGTAACCCTAACTATTAGGTGTAAGTCGCTTTCTAGGTAGGTACTACCTACCTAGGTATGTTCGTGTTGTCATCATAGTAGACTATCGTATGTATTAGTGCTTCGCCCCCGATGGTACAAAAAGATAATACATCATTAGAAAAACTTCGTCTGAAATATAATATTCTTATAATAATACTTGATTTTAAAAAAAAGAGAAATAATTATAGACTCGGAAACTGCGAACAGCGCCATCTTTTCTTTTTGTAAAATGAGCGCAAACTGCAAACAGCGCCATCTATTTTCCAAAGAAAGCGAGAATCACGAGGATTTAATTAAATATCATATAATTGAAGAAATTAGACTTAAATTATATTGTCCTATGTATAAACATTTGATATATGTAAGTACATATTTTTTTAAGGTCTTCCCTCGTAAGAATTTCGAAGCCAAACACACGAGATTTGGGAATCGATACATGCAATGCCATCTATTAACAATTCATTTGAACTATGTTTCATTTGTTCGGGATGAGACCCCATGCTAATAGGTAATATTAATATGACCACATATTGATCAACTGTTGCTCATAAACTTTTACGCTCTAGCTACGGCAAATATTGAAATGGCTATACTTAAATATAATTCTCATTTTCAGTCGACATTTACATTATGACGTTGAATATACTTCCTTCTGCTCTCACAATTAAGATCCATATTAAAAAGTATATTTTCAAAATTACGGCCTCATTTGTCTACCCACTAACCTGGGTTGGCACCATCCCGGAACACCTTAGGCAGGTTTCTGTACGCCAAGAAGTATTCGATATGAGCCATCTCATGATGTGCAGTGATCAGGTCCTTCATATCTACGTGTGTGCACATCTTGATCCTGGAATTGTTTGGAAATCCATAATTAGTTATAAAATTATTTGAATATTGACAAAATTGGAATTGGTACTAACAATATTAGTCCGTAATATTCAATAATCTCGTTACATAAAGTAAAAGCCATTGTTTTTATATCAGATCAGTAATTATCACGTATGCGATTATCAATTTGGCGTACTCGGAGGTAGGCCGGTAGTTTTATATCAATAGATATTATTCTTAACTATAACATAATTATAAGTCAGGCATGTTTTGAATAGTCTCAACAGTCAGAAGGCAACATTTAAACATATTATCACGCCAGAGGTCCACAGTTCGCCGGTAAGTTTAATAAGGGGCGAACTACCTACTGAGAATTTCATAGAAAATCCCAATAACAGTGTTCAATCTGGGATTCGAACCCAAGACTTCAAGCTTAGCAGTCGTGCCTAGGACTAATGATACAGTTCTATTAACTAATTTATTAAAATGCCAGACGTTATAAATACTTCTGAATACACGTGAAAGATGTATTATGCGGAAGATCTTTATTTAACGGTGGACGTCTATCATGATGATGTATAGTATGTATAACGTGACCATACGTCCCGCTTTGGGCGGGACAGTCCCGCTTTCAGGCAGTCTGTCCCGGTGTCCCCCGCGAGGCTGAATTTGTCCCGCTTTTGCAAACACACCAAATGATTTTCCTTCCCCACATGGTTCGTAACCTGTTGGGAAAATTACAAGAAAGGGCAGAAGAAGAAGCAGCAGTTGACCCGCAGAATGTAAAAACTACGGCGACTGAGTTTTATAAAACAAGCAAAGAATACTTGGAGCAGTGGTGTCAATTTAACACAGAACTAGAAGTGTTTGAATGGGCAAATTTAACAAAAGTGCCTACGTGGGAAGTGGTACTGAAAGTGCTGGATTTACTAATTACGCAAGGATTTATTAGCAGCAGCCAAGATACGAAAGTCTTTGACGAGTTTTCACTTATTTTAAACTTTGTGACAGATGAAAAGATCTCTGGCTGGAATGCCGAGAATGTTTCTACTGAAAATCGTTGGGTCGAATTATTCCAGCACTTTCGTACCAATAATCTGAATTTAACAAACTTTTCCACGATTATTGAGTACATTATGTGTCTGCCTGGAAGTACGCACCTGTGGAAAGAGGTTTTTCTCAAATGAACAAAGTATGGACAAGTGATAAAACACAGTTGAGTGTCGCAGTAATAAAAGCTATTTTGAGTACGAAGATAAATATAAATAAATCATGTACCGAGTTCCACACTTATTTAAAAACAAGACCCGTTATTTTAAAACAAATTTGTTCAGCCGATAAATATAAAAATACAAACTAGAATTCACGTCACTACTCATTTGCTTTGATTATTTTGAGTTATTCTATGTTCTATAGGTATTTAAAAAACGTGTACAACACTAATACCTAACTTTTTTTTATTACTTAATTCCGCAGATGTCCCGCTCTGACAAAAAAAATAAATGGTCACGTTAAGTATGTAGGGAGAATTTGGTTAGAAGCCTCACCTATAATCGTGTTGGTTACAAAAGTCCCAGGCGGACGGTTGACAGTGTATGTGCCGATCCGTTGGCTGCTGTAGTGCACTCAGCGCCCAGAAGTCGTGCGGCATCGCGGACATGTTCATAGACACGAAGAACTCTTCAGCCAGTTGGAAGATCGTTAGAGGAGTGTAGCCCTGGAATTTGTTAATAAGCTCTAAGTTACTGGTTAACCTTTAAAGGAAAAGAGGCCTTGTTTATAGGGAAGCATATAAGCATTGCCATTCTGCATGGTAATGCTGCCAGTTTTCTTCAGTGTTCTCAGTTAGTATGTAAGTAGGTCTACTAAAAATCAATTATAATGTTGGTGATCGTGATGCCTACGATCCTTCCAACTTTATCCTTTTGTTGAAATTGCAACAATAATTTTACCAGTCTATATTTCTTATTTATTTGAACGCGAAAACTTTTTCTATTGTATTTTTAAGACCATCATGCATATTATTTCGCCTCTTGTTCTTACAGCAGATCTGTGTCCAACAGTGGGTTAAAAAAGTCAATAGGGATAAATGATGATGAATATATAAATAATATAAATATGATGAACATAACCTCTTACCTGCTGAACCATTTCTGGGGTAACATCAACCAGTGTCTTGCCAGGGTATGGCAGGGTCACCGGGACGATACCCGACCAGCTCTGTCCCCACATGTCACCAAGGATGTGCGCTGGAATGGGTGCTGAGCGGGAGATGCGCTCAGGGCCGTATGCCTCGCGGAGACGACGACGCACGTAGGCGTGGAGGAGCTCATACAGAGGTTTGACCTGAGGAATGTAACATAAACTGGAATAGGGCTGTGTCATTTAACAATTTTTTTTGCTGCTTTAATAACATTATTTGATGTGGTTTTTATCCACATCAAATACTTTTATTATCAATAAACAAAAAAAGAATAATAATATAAAAAAACAACATTAAAGTATTTGATGTTTTAGGGTGTGTTGCATGGTGTATGTAGTGTTCATTTTTACATCTCAAAACCCCAGCTGCAACCATGACAGGATCTGTGTCAAACACGACATCACAATGGCAATAATGGCAAAGTCGAACATGAAGTGTTGGCTGAAGGATTTGTTTTTTTAAGTGGATGCTAGTCCCACATAATCCAATTTCCTCAGACGTTATCGCATAGATTTTTAATGAAATAAATTATATCAAAATTGTTAAGTACCTGTTCCCAAACTTCATCAACTTCTTGTCTCATATTGGAGGTCTCGTAAGGGAACATCCAGTAAGCGGACGCGTCCGTGAAATCTGGAACACAAAAATATTTATAAGTACCTAAATTAAAGAGAATATTATTAGCTACTGCTTCATTTCGTTAATTGACATGAGTACGGCAATTGAGTGCGACGTGAACCCGCTCGTAACACAAGTACTAAGCTCAGCACGAGGGGTTAAAAAAAACTTTAAAAGTCTTGACACTTTAGGAACTGAATTATGTAAAGAAAACGGTACCAATAATAAAAGAGTCGTCATAATTCTAGTCCGATTTTTCATATTGCGCGAATACCCCGATCAGGCAGAGGCCATACATTTGTTCCGAGCGTTGATTGCACCCAAAACCCTGATTAGTTGACCACTGTGCTAACCCAGACATCAAATTAGATTAAGGACTTACTGGAAAATAGATCCAGTTCACCTGAACCGGGATTGCTATCGTTGCTAAATCACTGTTAGCTAAAACGTTGTAAGACAAAGCCTTATGATTCTGTCAGAGCACACACCTCAACTGTATATAGGGGTTATAAAGTAAAAGGCGTTCTTTCGTAGTGATAATAGTATGGTGTACGGTCATTCACATTCTAACTCATCAAAAATCACTAGCAGTAGCGACTCCTCTAATAAATAAACAAGGTACAGTGTAGGTCCCCAATTCTACTATTTTACTGTATGAAAATCATCACTGATCAGTATTGTAATTTCTGACAATTTTGCGGGTGAAGAATATTCGAACATTATTTAACTAATGCCCTATTCTTCTCATCTAAGAATTTAAGAAAATAAATTTATTTGGTACAGCTTTACACAGTACAGTTATGAGCATAATACAAGTAGTACCTACCTTCTTAGCACAGAATAAACATGATAGTCTAGTCTGTGTAACGGGGCTGTACCAAATAGGTTCAGTATTATATTATGTCAAGCCACCAAGTGCTTGACGCTGATTTTCAACTGGACCTACTTACATCTTTCATAGCATTAAAGTAGATTCAGATTGTTTTTTTCTTTCTTATCTTCTTGCTTGACGGCAGTGGTTTAGTTTGAGATTTTACTATCGTAATTGTAGTTTTAAAACATCTGCACTCTTAAATTTCGGATGCAGTTAATGACTTTCTAATATTTGAAAAATATTCACCCTTGCCTTCGAAATCTGTCCCTTCTTAATTTTGATAATTTTGAACAATTGGATAAACATTGAAAAACAATTGAAATAGTCAAATAGTAGACTTCAACCCCAAGTGTAGTTCATTGTGTTTAGTCAATGTTATAACGATTTTAAAGTGGTAAAAGAACAGTAAACAAACTGGTAAAAGACTGCTCCCAGTCAATACTATGTTATTTATAAGGTGGAAATATTGTAATGCCTCATTAGCCTTGTGGCCTTGATCACGACTGCTACACCTCCGCTCTTACTTCGTGTAGGTCCTATGTAATAGGGGGCGAGTCTATTACCATCGGCCACATACCCAAACTTCAAGCTGCTAGAGAATTTCATAGAATAATCCAATAACACTTCGCTCGAACTGGGAAACGAACAGAGGATGAGGAGATCTAGCAAAGCAATCGTGCGATCGACCTCTTGACTAATAAGGCAGTACAAAAAACTTTATAAATTAATTACGATGTGTTAAAACAAGTGTAATTATCATTACTCACTGTTCAATCTCGCAGCCTGATTAGTTAAATCCACGAGCTGTTCATACAGGTCCCGAATCCTCCTGCCAGTGTTCCTCCTCCACTCGGTCCAGACGTGCTGCAGCTCGTCCCAATCGCGGGAGTGGGACATGATGAACTGGAGGTCGGGCTGCAGATGTAGCCCACACTTAAAAGGCTCGTTATACGCGCAGATCTCGGCGGTATTGTAGACAGCCAGCATGTCGTTTATAATCCGGTTGTACTGGAAGTAGATAAAAAAGTTGAAATTGTATGATCACCTAAAAAAATGTCTAAGCTATCATACCCAAAACCAATACCGCGGAACTAAAAGATACCGTGGGAGAGCCATGCTTCGGCACAAATGGGTCGGCTCACAGATAACCGGTGTGAAACAACGCTTACGTTGTGTTTCGCCGAGTGAGTGAGGACACTGGAGGCCCAAACCCTTTTCAATGGCCGGCAATGCGCCTGTAACTCCTCTGGTGTTGCGAGTGTTCATGGGTGGCGGTAATCGCTTAGCAACAGGTGATCCGTCTTCGCGTTTGCCCCCGTTCCCATAAAAAACAAATGATAGACCAGATGATAGATAAGTCTCTCTCCTATTCCGCTGCGTCTCCTCTTTTGCAAGCATACATCGCTCGCAGTAGGAGACGGTGGCTTCCCACGATCTATCCCTATCCTGATCAACAATATTCTACTATGCACAATGCAAAATCTATTGTCTTTGTTTCCGGGCGTCATTACGGTTGTTGCTGCATTAATCTTCAAATCCTTCTAGTTTCTAAAATTTAATCTAATATAGTCTTATTTTATGACTATCCGAGAATCATCTTTGATGGCACTAGAAAGAAATAGGAAGAGACTTACTCTGTCGAGCTGGTCAGGTGGTAAGGCAGCGGGTCCTATGATGGACAGCAGTCTCAGCTGCCTGAATGTGGCGAAGTCTCGAAGT
This sequence comes from Acronicta leporina, assembly GCA_947256265.1. Taxonomy (NCBI): domain Eukaryota; kingdom Metazoa; phylum Arthropoda; class Insecta; order Lepidoptera; family Noctuidae; genus Acronicta; species Acronicta leporina. The sequence continues at coordinate 14,790,582 of OX366520.1, read as the reverse complement.
CCTCCCCGCGGTATCTGTTGAGCAGCCTCCCATAAACCACGTTGGAAGAGTGTGTAGCGTTGCTGAGCATCCAACTGGAATAGAGAGACCTTATTTTAGGAATCAGACCAAGTTAAAAATAATTAAATACAACAGCCGATTCCAGGATAGCCTCGCTGTCCGTGCCGACTAAAAATCGCATGGAACTCACGATCATATTCACCACGACTTAATGCATATGTATGTCAATAACTGAACTTAAAAAATACCTTAATGTTACAAGGGATGTCTCAGAAGAAACATAGAACACGGCAGCTCTCAGATTGGAACGCACAATCATATTCGCCACGACTTAGTACATACAGTTAGTTCCATTGTATGTGTTTATATCTGAACTTAAAAAATACCTGAGTGTCACAAGGGATGTTTCAGAATAAATACAGAACACGGCAGTTATCATTTTAACTTGAATTGTATCCCATTATGATAAAGTTTAATTTCTTTATTAATATCTTACATTATTAGGAACAGTCTATTCCGGGAGATATTTTTGGTGCCGACTGTAATTAATCTATACTCTATACTAATATATAAAGCTGAAGAGTTTGTTTGTTTGTTTGTTTGTTTGTTTGCTTGAACGCGCTAATCTCAGGAACTACTGGTTCGATTTGAAAAATTCTTTCAGTGTTAGATAGCTCATTTATCGAGGAAGGCTATAGGCTATATATCATCACGCTAAGACCAATAGGAGCGGAGCATCAATGAAGAATGTTTCAAAATCGGGATTTTTCCTTTTGAGAGCTTCCGATGCATGCGCTGCGTAAACGGTTAAAGTTTCGCAAAAATCATATATGAAAGAATTGTTCCGCTTTAAAAGTTCTAAAAAAAAGTCCGCGACAGCATATGTCTATCTTTTAAGGTTGGCTCACTATAACCTTTTTTATGCTAACTTTGTTCTAAAATTCCAAATGCATTATTTGCGTAGGTGTTTTTATAAACATGATATTAATCCTTATCCATATAATTACGTTATTCATCAGCCTTTTGAGCGTTTGTTTTGTATCCGTGTGGACCGAGCCTGGGTCCGCTCGGACCCAACAAACGCTCTAAAGGACATATCCTCATTTAGCGTTCTTTTATTATTCCTGTTCCCGTGACATATTTTACTAAAGTTCCGCTCGGATACTCAATACTCAATTATCAACTAACAATATTGGCTATATCTTGAAGTGAGCTTCAATCAAAACATACTACAAGCCGCTGAACGGGATCATCATCTTCTTACCACCTGTCAAGTACCACCTGCCAAGTTTGCTTGAACTTGAACGCGATAATCTCAGGAACAATTGGTCCGATTAGAAAAAATCTTGCGGTGTTAGATAGTCCATTTATTGAGGCAGGCTATAGGCTATCATCCCGCTAAGACTAAGTAACTATTCCACGCGGACGAAGTCGCGGGCAGAAGCTAGTTACATATATATCGGTAGACTGGTACAGTCAGCGCCAAAGAGGTTCAAGTTCTTAAATATTCTTTTGAGTTCTACCAAACGTACATTAATCAAAGCAACAGCCAGCAATATCTCTATGCTACCCTAAGATGTCAAGATATTATGGCAGCGTCCATTTTTCAAGCTAAAACAAATACTTTCAGTGTATACATAAATGACTAATGGTTTTCTAAGGTCGTGTGAACTACTGACATCCTTTTATGGCGGTGTCAAAGTAAAAACATTGGGAAACTCCGTTACGGTGCTGAATAAAGCATACAAAGTAAATAATATAACATAGTAACTTAGGTATTTTTACATAAAATATTACATGATTACTGATTACATGTCTAGTAGCCCCAATTGCGACTGTTAAGTGTAAGGTCCTGGTTTAGGGTCCCAAATTTCCCAGCGTTATTGGGGGGAGGGGGGGTGGCGATGGGTGAATGTCCTTCTAGAGTATTATTTTATGTCCTCACTAATATACTATCTAAGGATAGAATAGGGGATTAAATATTAGTAATAACAGTTGCCCCTCAAAATGATATTTGCCCCGAAGGTTGCTATTGACTCCTCTAACCTCCAAAAAGTCACGTATTTAGTACTAGACATAACTAATCTTCTGTTTGTAATATACAACATACATCTTCAACAATATTTTTAGCAACAATTGATGTTAATTCTGAAACAATAATTAAGAATGATGTCATGAATGAGAATGATGCAGATTAAACAATGATGAATTATGATATTCTATTTTTTAACGGCAATTACTTTAGTGACTCAGTGACATTGCGTGATTGTAATAATGTATGAATCATAGCAATATCGCTGTCATAATTAATAGTTATTGTTGTGGTGACATAATCACTCATTTGTGCCTTTTTTCTTAGCTCTTGAAACAAATCTCAAAACCTATTTGACTTTGGACCTTAATGCCAAGAGATAAGGTGTGTTTTTACAAAGAAGGTAGTGCATCATTAGGGTTGATTTCCATTCCGGATTCCAAAAAGCGGAAGATACAAAAAAAAATAGTATTTTTAATGTTTAAGTACTTATTTAACACAAATCGTTTCTTTGTGTTTGTAGCGACATCTACCGCGCTATATATAGAACTACGACGGACAAATCCTGAATCGCGCAAGTGTGAAGTTAGCAACGCAATATACACGCGCCCGACATTAGTCGCTGGGCCATGGCCCGCCAGGAAAAACACCTGCTTGGTCGAAAGATCCTCCCTTTGGTTGGACGGGCAACCTTACCGTCCACATGTTTATTTCTTAGTGTTTCGCAGCATTTTCCGTACTAATCACGGCAATGCCAGTTTTTGTATTAAAATAAAGCATGGACCTACTCAGGTCCTCATTATCATAATTGCCATCCACAGCCCACTGCTGAATATTATACTTCTCTCTTTGCTCAAGCCACATTTTCCAGTCTTTGTTAATCCATGTGAAACCAAATTATCTGATGTCATCGACCCAGGTCATACATGCCTACATCTTATATGATTCGCAATGAAAATTATTTATAACCCGGATGAACGGCAATTAAAAATAATTTTGTGAAATAATCGTATAATTAAGAATTGTGGAATCGAGATTTGTTCACACTTTTTTTGGTTGACGAGAAGATGAAGAGTCAGATTATATATTTACGCATACTTATTTTAATTAAATTGTTTTTATTGTACTTTAGATATTATCATCCCACACTGGTGTATTGGCATGCCTCTCTGCCATACTGATTTCTGACATTTACGCGAATCCCGTGACCATGGATGCTGTAAAGGATTCGAAACGTCGAGAATTAAATAATATCAATATACCGCGATAAAATCCGTAAAAAGTAGTTTCATATATTTTACTTCCGTTCGCCAAATTATAAATTATTGTTAGAATAAGTTAAAGACTTAGTTTCTTCTTCTCAGATAAGTAAAGTTCTTTAGATTCTAGGTACATAAAGGTACGATTCCAAACAGTGGTTATTATGGAGAATATTGTGAGAGAGACATGCTTTGGCACGAATGAGCCGGCTTGACCGGATTGATACAACGGCCTCAGAGAAAACCGGCGTGAAAAAACCTTTGTGTTGTGTTTCGCCGAGTAAGGATACCGGAGGCCCAAACCCTTTTAAAAGGCGGGAAACTTGCAGCACCTCTGGTGTTGCGGGTGTCCAGGGGCGGCGGTAATCGCTTACCATCAGGTTGTCCGTCTATGAAGCCAATGTAGATTATACTTATCATAGGTAGCTCCCAAAATAACTAGGTCAAAGACATCCACAAATTTACGACTAAACTGCAAAATTTCGCAGATTTACTTGCTAATAACACTATAAGTTCTGCACTCTGACCTTGTCGACGGCGAATTGAAACGAAAAAGTGTCTTATGTCCCTTAACAAACAGACTCATTAGACAACCTTGCTTTGCTCGAGATTTAATCTTTGTTTTAAACTCAAGTTCAAGTTGATCTGAATCGTACTTGATGTAATTATTCGGTTGTATAATTATTTTGCTTTAAGTGTGATTAATTGAATGGTTTTTAAGGTTTTTTTGTTGTTGTCTTGATTATCATCTGTCATAGAATTATGAAGAAGGTTTGTCATAGTTGGCGCGGTGAATAGACGATGTTTAGGTATTGGAGGGGGTGAAGCAGGTACGTGGGGCACAACTCAGCACAAGTAGGCCCGCCCACTGCGGGGCGCCTCGGACGAATTTCGGCGATGCGCGACGTCCTTTTAATATAGAAACGTAATTTCGAAACGTTTGTTAGATGTACGATTGGCTTAGCGCGCCGCTGTCCGGCTTGACACCGCACATCGCAGACACTAGATACTAAGTTCGAATCTCATGATATATAATATTCCTTTTTATCTTTTTTTTTATTTAAAAATGTACTATCTAACTACTCTTTTCGTATTTTTTAAATAGTAAATCAATTATTATTATTTTCTAGAAATTTGAATAGAATATTGAGAAAGTTTTAACAGATTCATCAGATGAGTAATAAATAATTAATCATTCAGAAATAAAATGGCTTGGGCGTAGAATTGCCAATTCTAGAAATGGCAAAGTGTCAAAATTGTGAAAAATTTATATAAACAAGCATTTTTATTCCCCAGACTAGCCCCTGCCCGTGGCTTCACTCACTTGAAACTTTAAACCAACAGTGATGATCTCTTCTTTGTATGGGTCTCTATACATTACAGGGGTCAAGCTGTATCTCAGGTTCCTTTTAATTATTTGAGATAAGAAGTATACCAGTTTTTAATTGTGAGCACATACTTTCTAACAGTGATAACAAAATTAAAATCTAATCAGTAGTTTTTGCGCAAACCCGTAACAAACAGACAAGAATTTTAAAAATCACATTTTTGGGTTCGGAGACGTTTATATACCCCAACCCATTTGTTTTTTTTTAATATCTTTAATGTACAGACACAGCTTTTTACAATTTCATAATAGTAGAGATATGCATTTTTTTCAGAATCTAATATAAAAACGGTCACCAAGCCCGATGGTTTATTCGGGAGAAAAATAATATAGGTACCGACATGTAGGGTGTCACAAAAGACTGTAGTAATTTGAAAGCAAATAAATAGCGCAAGCCATAGCACCAACCAACAGCATAGCCACACAAACAGCTGTTTAGTAGGTACATATTTTCTCGACAAATGTCGTAATTAGGGTTTCCGGGCGAGAATTCCCGAAGCGAGAATTCCCGGGAAATTTTGCTTTATTCGATTCGAGACGACAAAAAATGGGTCGATAGCTTGAGAAATCTGAAGACCATAGAAAACTTACAAAATTAACTAATATCGTACCTAAATATGAAGATATGTATGTACACACATCAAAAAAAGTTTGCGATCTCTTTGAAAAATCTAAATCTCTTTTTTTATGGTAGATTATATTATGATTTCTTCTTTAGTAATTTATTTTTTAATTTCAAACAGGGTATTTCTATTTAAAGAAAACACACCAAAACATTTTTCTTGATAAAGTTGAATTTAAAAAGTTATATCAGCTTAAGCTAGTCGCAATTTTTTTTTGATGTGTGTATAAATATTAGTGCACGAAAAATCGACTCAAAATGTTTAGCATGTTTTAGAACAAAAAATAACCACTGATTTCTAAAGTTTACGCAAATATTACACATATTGAAATTGAAAAACTATACGGATTCTATCGCCAAACAAAAAGAAGCATAAGGACCCGTGTAAAGGAACACATTGATCATGTTAAGAACCGTCGTCCCAAGAAGTAAGCAGTTTGTGAATACATAGTTGACATGGCCTAGCACTATATCATATTTGATACCACTTTGGAGGAAGTCTGAGATTGGGGCAGACCTAATATGGTCCAATTTAACTCGAAAAAGACAAATATGCGAGTTCACTGCAAAAAAAACTGCCAGTGGTCGTATTTTCTCGTTTTGAGAGCACCGCTTAATTGCCTCAGCCAATATTGGAATACTTGGTGTCGACATATGAAATCAAGTCATTTCCGCGGTCATTTAGAGGTTAAGGCTAAGTTAGTCTCGAAGAAGCTTGGCGTGCTTAATAGATAGAGACGGTATTTCACTCGGGCCCACCGCCTATTACTTTATAAGGCGCAGGTCTGGTCTCATATGGAATACTGTTCTCATGTCTAGACAGGAGCACCCCAGTACCAACTGCTCCCTCTGGAGCGCATCCAACGAAGAGCGATTCAAATCGTAGACTACCAATATAATTCAAACCGGCTAGACTCTTTGACGCTGTGTAGAGATGTGGCCTCGCTATGCATCTTCTATCGCCTATACTATACGGCTTGCTCCGAGGAATTGTTCGAATTGATCCCTGCAACTACTTTTCGCCGTCGTTCTACGCGACAACAGTTCCATCCCCATTATCTTGATGGCTGACAATCCATAACTGTCCGTTTCTCTAGAAACTTTCTGCCTCACATAACAAAACTGTGGAACAACAGTGTTGTATAGCAGTCTATGGCAGTGTGTCGACGGCGCCGGACCTATGCACGGATTCGTGACGGTTTACATGCGCTGATTCCAGATAAAACGCTAGTGAGCCGTACTTGGCCGATGTCCCGGTGGTTTTGCCGTGTCATGTACAAGCTCTCACGTTTTTTCAACTGTACGGCAAGACGTGGACCTCCGGCCAGTTTAACACACTGGTTTAATAATTCCAAGCTCGCTTACCAGTTACATGTACTAGTATCATGTAGCGTAGAGCGTAAAGCTGTCAGCGTCGCTTGAAATGCTTCCATTAGCCTATGCTACTAAAGGAGTTATTTCCAAAATATTTAATAGACATCTGCTGTGCACTTATGTGTGCCGATTTGCTGCGATATGTACCGTGTGCGTTACGTTTCTTTTGTCATTCAAGGTCCAATTAATGTTAGTAAGTTATTTATTTTTATTAAGTTTACAAATAAGTTATCGCATTTATCATGATTATCACTCGTTGTGAACTTGAGATTTTCAGTAATTACTTTAAAAAATGTCGAAACATTGATCTTGTCGAGATTATCCCTAGACATTATCACACGAGATCTCTAGTTACTAATCTAATAACCCGAAAAATCTAAAAAACCAGTAAAGTAGATTAGTCAGTTCTTACAACCTGTCAAGTCTTATATACCGTTCCAGTAAGACAGTCGTACCCCTGACAAAGCCCAGTACTATGTCAGATTTAATATACTGCAAGTCCTTGCAAAAGAAAGCAGATATCTGCCAAGCTGATTCGCGAGACTATTTAAAATACAAAATTTCATTACCTGCTTGGAACCCCATTATATGTAGATTCCATTAAATCTAAATCCAAAGACAAAGGATAGGATTTGCTCATTCTATGTGAATTGGGTCGCAAATACTTAACAAAAGTGAAAGCTAGCTGTTAGTGATTCGACATCTGAATCTACTGGTGACCATGGATACTGTAGCCTATAATGGATCCAAAACGTGTGTAAATAAATAAAATAAATAAATATTCTGGGACATTTTTACACAGCACTATCTAGTCCCAAACTAAGCAGAGCTTGTACTATGGGTACTAGACAATGGATATAATACTTATATACCTTTTTTTTTGTAAATACATACTTATAATACATAAGAAACACCCAGACGAACACAAACACTTATTTTCATCACATACATTTTTGTGTTCTGTGGGAATCGAACCCACGACCTCATGGTCGGCAGTCCGGTACTCGAACCACTAAACCACAGAGGTCGTCAAAATAAAGTAAATATCAATATAACACTTGTCTTCATAGATTTTCTTGAAGTCCCGGGAATTTTCGGGAAATAGTGATCGAGAATTCTCGATTCCCGAGAAAACAGATGTCGAGAAATCAGAAACCGAGGTCGCAATTGAAAGTGCTGTCCCAGGGTTCTCGTGCTCAGAATCCTTTTGTAATCGAAAATTGACTTTTTGTGATTTTTTTGCATTTTTCATGCTAATTTTATAAAGTCAAATTTCAAATTTCGACATGGCAGGTGGGACTCGCGGTGGCTTAGTGGTCATAGCGTCTGGCGTACCTAGCCAGAAGACGCAGGTTCGAATCCTGCCTGCGAGTCGAATTTTTCCTTCACTAAATAACTTTATCGAAAATTGAGATTAATGATTTTAAATTTTGAAATACTACTACTAATTTTATATCATGTGATTTTTTTGATAAATTTTATCAACATAATTATATTGTGGCCATCTGCTATCGTCTAAACTATAGTTTATTATTACTGAACTTATTACTATTTCGCCTTCAAAGTTGTTCATATAATGTCATTATAAAAAAAATACTATGGCTCCCTAAAATCATGAAAAATAATCTGCCGCTCCTCAATGACCTCCTATCGAATTACTAGTTGTTACTACCTATAACATGCTGTAACACAATGTAGGTACATAATTATTATATGCTTATGTACTCATAAGAAGTTATCTCCGATGGTTCATGGTAAGCCCGGTAAACTTTTATTTTTACTATAAAAAAAAAGTTAAAAAATTTATTAAAAAACAAAGAACAAAAAAAAACAAATTAAATAATAATCACTGAAAAATTATTTCTAAAAAGAAAATGAACAAAAAGTTAACATATCGAAGCGGGGTTTGAACTCACGCTTAGTCGCACATAACGCATATCTTCCTACTGCAGAAGACCGCTAGACCAACCGAGCTATAGAATTACGCATCGAAATAAAGTATTTATAGATAATCAGGCAGGTATGTGCTTACTTTACAACTTCCACCATTTATTTTTGTTTCATAGAATAAAATACAAATAAACAATACATAGAATACGAATACGATACAATCAGATACAAAATATTTTTGAGCGGCGGGCGGAACAAAATGACACAGGTCCATCAGGCAGCGCGCCTTAGCGATCACTGTCGCTCCGCCTAGAAATGAAAGAGAAGCGAACAGACGCCTCGATGGCGCGGTGTTTCGTTCGACTCGTGAGAGTTATTTATCATGAAATTTATTAATTATTAAAAATATCTTATTTCAATCGATAAATAAAACCGCTAGTGTACTTTATTATTATATATTACGTCAGTGTTATTAATTTTATCAAGATTTGTTTGTAAATAATACAGTTACAATTGCAATAATTTTGAATTCAATGGTTACTTTATGATTTTTTTCTATCGAGAAAATTTTCCGCAAACGTGTTTTGGACCGGTTAGTGTACTCATAAATATGATCAAGATTAACATATATTTTTTTCACTGCTTGAAACTGTATACTTTTTGCTATATAACTGCTTTAAGAAGCCTATTTTGACTATTCACAGCGCCTTAAAACAATTTTTTGTTTTCGTCAGGACACTAACCTAAACTACTTAGAAATCTGTTACTGTACCCATATTAGGGCAAATAAATAAATTTAATTCAATTTTTTTTATTATTCTGAAGAAGCTAAAGAGTCCCTTGGTGGTAAGTAGTCATCGTCGCTCTACACCAGCAACATCAGAGCAGTTGCTGATGCGTTATCGACCCTTAAGAGGGTCTAAGGATTGCAGACTGTCAGAACCGAAGCAACCAAGGAGTAACTGGCTCTAACGCGCAAAAGTCGAAACATACCAAGGTGTTTTACGGCAGACTCCGGCGTAAGGGGGTTCAATTAGTCAGGCCCCAAGAGGTGCTACCACTAAGCAATTGGATATTTTCGAAATTTCTGTGAATTAAAAGCCCCTGGATAGGCGCCCCCTAAACTCTACTGCATCAGTACCTACTAAAGAGAGGGTAGCCAGATTTAATCACTACATAGTGTAAAATAAAGTCGCTTCCCGCTGTCTGTCTGTCCCTATGCATACTTAGATCTTTAAAACTACGCAATGGATTTCGATGCGGTTTTTTTAATAGATAGAGTGATTCAAGTGGAAGCTTTTAAGCTATTTAACATAACCCTACGACTCTACTACGACGAACCGCGGGTAGGTCGCTAGTGGTAAAATAAACTACAATCTAACAAGAAAAATTGACAATACTAACACAAAGTACTCATTACGTACCTACATCGACAAAGTATAACAAATTCCGTTTCTCACGGTATCAAACTGGTTTTGAACTTGAGACTGTGTTTATGAGTTAATTATTCATTCATTATTATCGCACAATTTGCCTTGTCACGTTCTTAACTTAATAGTATTGCCGTAGGTATAATACATAGTAGGTATATATGTAGTTAGTAGATACTGAGCTCTAATCTGTAGGTACTACTGGTTTCATGCTGTGAGGTGTATTCCTAAAATTCCATATAGGCCAATGAAGGTGCCTAGAGGCCCAGCCGATGAGGCACTGGCTCCCAGCCAAGGTAGGAGAATAAATTATTAAAGACTAGCTGGCCCGGCGAACTACGGCATCAGAAAACATTTATTTTCATATTTACTCACGTTACATCTCAACAACCTACCAAAAGCGGCTAGCTTCTCATCCTAATGTATTGGCAGCCCTTCTCAGACACCAACATTACCCCAACCGCTTGAAAAGGCATGACATCAATGAGCTGCACAAGAGAGTGTAGCTGCTCTTTCACAAGGATAGTGCCCTCAATGGAGTGCACACCCGCCACGACAATAACCCTTCAACGCATCCATTCATAGTTGAAAGACTAATTGTGGATAAGTGACAAAAAAAAAATACTCACCTCTTAAAGCTTCCCTGGACTTCCACAAACATTTCAAAACCTAAATCAGCTAAATCGGCCCAGCCGTTTTTGAGTTTTAGCGAGACTAACGAACAGCAATTGATTTTTATATAAGTACTTATATAGATTTATGATTTTGAACTTTGAGACGCTTCAAGTCATCAAGTGTTTTAGTCCTAAATCCGGGCCTGTGTGTAAACTGTCCAACTCTTAAATTTTTTATTTTTCACGGATTTTTCATAATAACTTAATTTTAATTTCAGTGCTTATTGCCTCATTGGTTTACTCCACTCTAGAGTCTAATGGTCGCAAGCACGAAGTTCTGGATTCAATTCCCAGGTCGGGCAGTGTTATTGTTTTTTAACCCTGTGTTTAGATTTGCGCTCGTCCCTTATTACAATGACATGGGGCCTAAATAAAGGGGGCGTACTTAGACATTAGCATGCCACTGCCGAAACATCCAGGGAACATAGATGTAGTGATGTGTAAATTGTCATTATATGGGTCCAGAGAGAATATAATTTCCCTCAACATTTTCCTCATAACCAAATCACCAGAAGTCATCGTCACGTCGATTGCGAAACGCCACAGTATGGGAATGTCCTCTATCATTGACAATGGACACACGCTAACTTGTGTGAGAATTAATAGGCGTCTCATTATTCTGTGGCGGCATTGAGGTGACTACCGTAAGGTCTTGCCTTTATCTTCAGTTTTGTGAGCTTCATCACGTTTTGTTATATTATTGGGATATAAAAAAGCCGTACTAAAGTAATAATATTTATTAAGTTGTAAGAAAGAGATGGTGCTCTCTAATGTTTAGAGCGGCACCCCTCTCTCTCTCTCAATCACAAACCAATCGCAATATGATGTTGTGTCAATCTGCACTGTAATATTTACTCTTTTACAGGCTGAGATTGTAAAAACATTATGTAATCTATAAATTACTAACTATTATATTACTATTCACCGCAGTTTTGCCCGCTGGTGTTAAATAGTCCAAACCTTCCTCATGAATCCCTCTCAATTCGTGAAAATCATATGAAAATCCGTTCGGTAGTTGTGAAGTTTTGCGTAGAAACGGACAGATACACGCAGCTGGGGGATTTGTAGTGATTTAGTAAAACAAGCTTTATTTCAACCTCAAATTAAAACATATTATCCCATAGCAGTCATTTAGTATGTCTAATATTCGCGTAAGTGTCAGAAGTCATTTAGTTATTAGAGATTTGCTAAGTATGTATTTCTCAAGCCGGAAGCTTTCAACAAATTGTCGGCTCATTTTGTTACGATTCTTTCTTTTCTTTATTCTAGAATACCACTTGTCTTCGCCCGATGCATAAAAAAAGTCACCGAACCTATCCATCATAATCACCTCAACTACTAAAGAAGCCAACAAAAGCCAAGAGACACGTAACAAAAAAACTCATTCATGCCGTAATCTAGTTCAAGTTTACAAACAAATGTACTATCGCGCACAAAGCTGCTCGAATATTTGACACAACACTATGCAATCCATTTGCACTTTATCACCAACTTAATTTTGCGTCTCTACAACTGGACTTTAAGCGAGATTGGATTTAATGCTGTCGTAATAAGGCCGTGTTTAGGTGGTGTAGAGTATTTTGTTAATTTTGTGTTAAATATTCTAAGGTCAGGATCGTCTTTTGTCATCAATTAGCAGGCTACGTGTGTAGGTTGTGTAAATAGGTACTGTTAAGTAGAAAAGTGATCAGTTTGCATAGGAAGTACATACAAGTATAGCTGTGAAATACACACATCAACCCTTCAAACAGTACCTACATCAAACTTCACAATATCTCACATTGATAGATTGATTGATCCTGAAATTAATTACCTATAGAAAAGAGTATCAATGGAGTTTCTTGCCGGCTCTTCTCCATAAGACCTACTACTTATTTGGAAACTAAATGCACGGTTTTAGTATATTTTTTATTTCAAAAATACCTATTATGGTCTAGTTGAAATATAAATTTGAATAAGAAATTTGATTCACGCATGGAACAAATATTGATACTGAGTCTGGTTGTTTTTATATGTGAAAATTTGTGTTTGTAAAAGCACCCACGAAATATGAGAAAAATCTTTTAAACACTTCTGGCAATCTGATTCCGATGGCTATGTAAAATAGAAACAGTTATCATCTGTACATTGTTCAATAGAGCGCAACAACGCAGTCGTGGTCACATAAAACGTGAATTAAAAAAAAAATCTTTGATCATTGTGACGTCAGTTTCTCGACCATGAAATCTGCTGATTCCAAGCCAAGGTGAAGGTTGATGGTTTTCAAATTCTTTTGAAAATAAATAGGATAAAAAAGATAGGTAATCTGAAAGTCTTATCTCCAAAGTTTATAAATGCTAGAAAGTCGAGAGTGGGTCTTAAGTATAATCTTAGCAAAAAGACAAACTTGATAAAAAACTAAAGAACTTGCCTCATTAGTCTAAGCCCTAAGCGCGTCAGCTACACTAGAGGTCCTGGGTTCGATTCTAAGTTGAGAAATATTACAGATATCGATATGATAGTTATTGGATTATTTATACATTAGGCACAACTCTGCTTAATCTTTCGTCTGCATCTGATATAACGTTCTTTTATCCACACAAATAATAATTTCTACTATGCCTTACTTGTCAATGAATAAAAGAAAATATGAATGGAGCACTAACAGTGTTTATCAGTTTATCACAGTATTGTGAATTGTATGTGTCACTATTATTCACGTTTCGCTAATAACATAAGACTATAAGCCAACATTGGTAACCAACAAGGTTGGTAGTCGTTGTAATGAGTCCACCGTTTTCCTGAGAACAAATGATTAAGAGGGGCTAAAATGAAAAGTTTGAAAGAAAGAGACAAAATAATTTTATTGACACTATTTGGGCACAAGTTTTGACTTAGATCAAGATTAATATAAAAAAAATAATCAAAATCTATGGGTTATAAGTATGAATTGATATAGAAAAATTGTTTATGGGATGGCCCCAGGCCTCTGGCCTCTGTTCCCTGGCGACCTGGCCCTTGGCTACAATTAGCAATTCATCTAAATTAATTAATCAATATTATATAAATACTCTTCGATATTTTACACAGCACCATCTAGTCCCAAACTAAGCAGAGCTTGTATTATGGGTACTAGACAATGGATATAATACTTATATACTTTTTTTTAAATACATACTTATAATACATAAGAAACACCCAGACGAACACAAACACTTATATTCATCACATAAATATTTGTGTTCTGTGGGAATCGAACCCACGACCTCATGGTCAGCAGTCCGGTATTCGAACCACTAAACCACAGAGGTCGTCATATGAGTGTATCCAATTGAAATGTGAATGGATTTGCTTTATTTCTTTTATAAAAAAAGTTGCCCCACTAGGATTTTCTCCTGAATCGTGGGTGCAATTACAAACACAAATTATCACATACACAAACACCCAGACTCAGAACAACTACCTGTAGATCATAGAAATATTTGCTCCGTGTGGGGATCGAACCCACAACACGTGGCGCAGACACCGACCTCTCAGCCGCTACGCCAAACGTGTCATTCAGATAAGGTAAACGTCGTTATGAGTCGGTGGATGCATATTATGGCATATAACTATATAATCTTATTCCGCCCACGACTTCGTTCGCGTGGAATAGTTACTTAGTCTTAGCGTGATGATAGCCTTCCTAGCCTATAGCCTTCCTCAATAAATGGGCTATCTAAGATTCCTGAGATTAGCGCATTCAAACAATTAAACAAACAAACTCTTCAGCTTTATTTATTAGAGTATAGATAGATAGGTAAATATATAATCTTCTACTAGTTGCTGGTAAAAAGAATGCCTGACTCAGATTAAAATCCATGAGTCCATGTCCTGATTTTTTTCTCCGTGGCATTGGAAACCTTTTAGTCGAAATACGTGCTTTTCGACACATAACTTAAAAAACACAATAAAACATTTTTTAGCATCAATATTTGATTGTGAATAAATTGAGTTATTTTTTGCAGCATAAAAAATCAAGGTCCCACTGAAAATCTTATCAATAACATTAATAAGATATTTCGTGAAATTATTGAATAGTGTCCTATTACTATTGAATTATCCAAAAAAATATTCCGTTGTTTACTTGTTTTTTTTAGTTAATTGCCGACTGAATCAATCGGATTAGAATTTACATAAAAAACAATTTTTATAAGAACAATATTTATGACATCATGTCATAAATAAGAGAAGTTGTGTAACTACAACAAACAAGAGAAGTTGTGAACAAGTCGTCCAGCTAAACTACTCTGAACTTGAGGTGAACTGAATGAACTTGTTCACTTGTGAAGAATGTTAATTCATTAGTTCATATATCTTGTCTTAACACAAGTTTACAATACATCATACAACCGCAGTGTCGCTCATACAACACCGCGGCCCGCCTCAATTGCGGTGCGTCCTATACGACACCGAAACCTACAGTGGCCGCTTCAATGCAGGCTTCTTGTCTCAAGCCAGCAGGTTCAGCATCTCCCTATACTTAGCTTGACCGTCAGGATCCAATCCATGGTTACTAAGGCCCCCGTCGCGACAAGGCGAGTACCCCTTGGTGACGACAATACAACATACCTTCCCCACAGTATGCGCTGATAATACTTGATCACTCTTCTCCCTCAAAGAGTTATGAGGCTAGGTATTTTTTAAACTCTAAGCGAGAACATTCGTGATACCGCACTATCGCTACTCGCGTGGTATCGAAAGTACTTAAAATCATCAAATGTTTCTATATCAAATAATCTTTTAGAAGCGTTTATGAAACGTTATGATTCTAGTTGCACGGTTTCAAAAGGTTGATCATATGGAGAAGAATCCGGTAAACTCCATGGACACTCTTTTTAAATAAATTAGGTACATAATGTTACAATCTTCACTGGTACATTGTTACAGGACGAGTATTGGTGAGAAATTTAATAAAGTGAATGAATTTGCCCAAGCTTATTACCAAGATTCTAAGGCCCAAACTGACCTACAGGAAACACAAAGTTAACACATAGCCAACATCACTTGTATTCCACTCACAAGTACCATAAAACGCAATTATTATGGTCACAAACCCATTACACGTAGCCATAAGCTTTTCCTCTAGCTATATATAATATAACTACTGGAACACAATAAGAAGCCTTGGAGTAATGAATTATCGCATTGTTGTTATGACGAGCCTTTTAGGTCAAGATGTGTTTCCAGGATAGAGCATGCGGACATTTTTGTGATGATGAACATAGCATTATCCAATCCAATAGCCTATATCTCAAAAGATTTTTTTATAACACTGAGGTGTCATCCCGTACAGCTCGGTTACAGAGGAACTTTATCCCAAGTACAATCAGGTTGTGGAATGAGATACCTGCCGAGTTTTCCCAAAAGAATATAGCTTGGGATTCTATTTTTATGGGATAGGCCGGCAAACGAGCAGATGGATTGCCTGATGGTAAGCGATTACCGCCGCCCATGGACACCCGCAACACCAGAGGAGTCGCAAGTGGGTTACCGGCTTTTAAGAGGGTTTGGACCTCCGGTATCCTTAGTCACTCGGCGAAACACAACGTAAGCGTTGTTTCACGCCGCTTTTCTGTGAGGCTGTGGTATTACTCCGGTCGAGCTCGACTCTCCCATGGTAAATGAAGCCGTAAGGCCGTTAACGTGTGAGCGACACATCCAAAAAGACAAAATCCAAAAATGCCGAAAATGTCTGAGCGCGACTCTCGAATGTGAGAGGCCACCATGCTGGCCCCATAAAACATTTCGACATAAAAACATTAATTTAGGCTAGTAATATCCGCCATTGCACCCCATTGTATAAACACAATAATATCATGGTGTCGCCGTTCATGGTAACTTTTGTTTGTGTTGTAATCGATTGTCATGTCATCCGAATTAGTGGAAATGCGCAGATCCGCAGGATGAGATGTAGAAATAGGATTAGGATTAAGGTCATTGTGTCTAGGGCAATTGGAACGATATTCGGAGTTGAAACGAAATTTTACATGAGAAAAAATTCGACCGTAGTCTCTGCTTAACCCTTTGGGCAGTAGCGTGATGGTAGGAGCATGAGTTATCAAGTACATAATAACTAATTGTGGGGCAATGTCATGTTTAAAAAAAAGATTGCCTAACAAAAGAAATAAATTTAAAAATTCTACCGTATCTACTCCTGTCAGTGTCAATGATACTCAATGTGTCAAAAATGGCAATTATCAATTTTTGATCTCACCACGTGTGATGTTGTTTGTTGGATAAGAATACCATTTGAAATTTGCGACATTGAAAATAATTATCCGATAATTTCAATGTCGCAAATTTCAATCGGTAACAAACACTCCCACATTTTGAACAAGCTTTTTCCAGAGACTTTACCTGCTTAGATATTTGAATTATAATCTATGTGTTATTCTGATGTATGAGCTATATTATTGTAGTTTCATTAAAATCCTTACAGTAGTTTTTGCGTAAGGGTGTAACAAACATCCATAAATTCTCACATACTTTCACGTTTACAAAAGTAGGACATATTTAATTAATTACGAGACATATCTACTTATGACTAAATTATGTAGTTGCAATGTTTTTGGTTGATGTGGATGTACATTAGTAACCATTCGAGAAATACAGGCGTAATAGTATGTTGTGTTTATGTTATAGTAGACCACAACAATAAAAAACAGGTCCTTTGAATTAATACCCTATTGTTATGCTGCTAAGGTTTGAAACAAAATTTAGTCATCACCTCATTATTACGATGTCATCGGTAAATAAGGTCATTAATACAAAAAATTACCATACAGAAATATATATGTATATCGAAACTAGTCACGAACTACATGTAAGTACAGTCTAACTACCAATAGTTCCCACGAATAGGTGTCATAAGAAATACAATAATTAGATCTTGATCGCGGAACAACTCCGTGGAAGTTATGGTAGCCTGGTACCGAGCAATGAATAGTATAAATTTGTATCGTGTATAAGTATAAAAATACCATCACGCCTGTATTCCTCGAAGGCCTAACCCTTCGAGGAATACAGGCGTGATGGTATTTTTAGGTGGTGTACCAATGTACACCCACAGTTCAATGATATTATGTTTAGGTCCCATAATAGGGGGCAAGCCTGTTGCCATTAACCACTACTAAGGGCACAAATTCAAACTTCGAGCTGCTAATTGTACTGAGAACTTCGTAGAAAACCCTTTGTTCTACCTGGGAATCGAATCGGGGACCTCTAGCGTAGCAGTCGCACTTGGGACCACTAAACTTATGAAGCAGTTCACAAATCTCCAAAGAATCATATTTTATCTAGAACGGAAATAGGCTTATCGTTACTCGTTACTGTTCACATAGATAAATAAGTTTAACGTGTCCACTGAGGTACGAAAGAATATCGATAATTTTAATAGTAACCTATTAACACAATACCGGGTAAGAACAGTGAGAATAGTTAACTTTTTTATGGGACAAATGCGATTACCGCCGCCCATGGACACCCGCAACACCAAAGTGCGTTGCCGGTCGTTTTAAAAGGGTTTGCGCCTACGGTATACTTACCTACTGACTCGGGGAAACTCAAAATAAGCATTGTTTCACGACAGTTTTTTTTTAAAAAAGCTTACTAGCAATGTCGGTCACACATAACTAGTATTCTTGTTAACCCCTCGTGCTAAAGCTAAATGCTTGTGTTACGAGTGGTTTCACGTCGGTAGTGCAATGGGTGGGGTTCGAACCGGCAACCACATGATCGCAAGTCCGACGCCCTAGCCATTAGGCTACCGCCGCTTCAAATTTTCTATGTATCACTCTGGTCGAGCCGGCCCATTCGTGCCGAAGCATGGCTCTCCCACGGTAAAAAATTACATTACCTTCATCAACACAACATCACCATCAATCACATCATCTAGAAACCCATAACAGCACAAAACATACCATGTTATAATGTGATGGCAACAATACTGTAAGTACTCTCTACAAAAACCGTGAAGAAACCATAGAAACGCGGTGTTGATCTCACATACATTGTTCTATGGGAACTTACCGCTACCCGGAAACTTTCCACTAGATAAATTGCTTATGGGAATATGTGGAAGAAATTCAACGTCTTTAATTAATTGCATTTTTAGAAAATAAGTAATTATTATTATAATACATTTTTAATAAATAATTTATTTATTTTCTAAAAATGCAATAACTACCTCGTTAGTCTAGTGGTTTCAAGTGCGACCGCTACGCTAGAGGTCTTGGGTTCGATTCCCAGGTCGAGCAAAGTGTTATTGGGATTTCTATGAAATTCTCAATAGCAGCTCGGAGTTTGGACTTATGCTCGGTTAATGGCTATAGGCTCGCCCTCTATTACATGGGACCTAAACAAACCTGTGAATTGTGGGTGTACATTAGGATAAATCTGCCTATCCCTTCGGGGAAAACAGGCGTGATATTATGTTATATTAAACTTTACTTGAAGACTAAGAAGTTTGTCGTTTCTTTAGCATCATTCTCTTTACTATAATTCATTGCATTACATTCAAAGCCCACGTATGTACTTATAATACTCGACCGAAATGGAGGAATCATCTCAAAAACTACTCAAACAAAAACAAAATCCGGCGAAGTGCGAGTCAGACTCACGCACCGAGGGTTTAAAAAATTTATGCTTTCCGCAATATTTCCCTTATCTGTATAAGACATTGCTTCGTACCAAAATTTCTAGATTCTGAGTTCACGGGAAGTACCCTGTAGGTTTAGATTCCCTTGAGACTTGACAGACAGGCAACAAAGTGATCCTATAATGCTTCCGTTTTTTTCCTTTTGAGGTACGGAACCCTAGAAATGAGTTATTAGGTATGTTTTTTTTTTTATGGGATAGGGGGGCAAACGAGCAAACGGATCACCTGATGGTAAGTGATAACCGCCGCCCATGGACACCCGCAACACCAGAGGAGTCGCAAGTGCGCTGCCCGCCTTTAAAAGGGTTTGGGCCTCCGGTAACCTCAACTCACTCGGCGAAACACAACGCAAGCGTTGTTTCACGCCGGTTTTCTGTGAGGCCGTGGTATCACTCCGGTCGAGCCGGCCCATTCGTGCCGAAGCATGGCTCTCCCACGTGAAAAACGTGTATGTTATTAAAACCATAATTAAGAACAAAACTTCATAATTCCCAAGGCATTAAAATGCTGCACGTCATTTTACGTACCAAGTAGGTACTACATTGTTTATTTGATAACAATCTCAAATAATAGTCATTTGCCTGTGTACTTGTAGACGGCGACCATTTAAATTATAAGTAGGTACTTACGTGTACGTTTTATGCAAGTACCGGATGGATGATAAGTTTAAAATGGTTTAAATGCAAGTACAGTTGAAGTTTTATGATGAATACAAACTGCATTTTATTAATATACAGATTACTTAAAGCAAAGTATTGGGACACCATGGTTTTAAGGTATCTTTAAAGGTGTAATATAACCTCCATGATATTCTATAGGTGTTATGTAAAGTTTCACGAAAACTGAGAAAATGTTTGCAATTGAAAATTAATGTATATGACTATAGAATAGATTTATTTATTTATTTATTTATATATTTGGCTCTTTAACAATGGCTACACTATTACATCAACAAAAAAAAAATACATTTCCAATTATGACTAAGTGCCCCACTACTTACAAAAGAGCACCGCATGAGCTATTATGTAGTGTTAGTATTATCTTAATTTATTGTATAATATATTGAGTTATTATTATTACATAGTTTTATAAAAAATAATGAGTTAGATTTTTGAATTAAATTAATTTTAGATTCGATAATATATCATAGCTTTCGTGAAGCATCAACCCCTACAGTATATCACTTGTGGTTAGAGGTTGGTATTCTAGTGCTAATCTATCTCTTATTTGTTTCATTCCAATTCAATTACTGAATAATTTCTCTACTCCTAGACTATACTCTACTATATTATTTACATTTATTACAATTTCGAAATGAAATCTGTTTATCCCGTAAAAACGTTTTTACATCTAAACCGCTGAAAAGATTTCGATTAAATTTGGCAAGGAAATAGAGTGCATCCCGAGGAAAGATATAGGCTACCGTATGTCTTATAATAGTCATGGATCACGGGCAACCGTATTAAAAACTTAGCATAGGTACATGAGGTGTTAAATCCACAGTTATTAACACCTTAAAATATGCAATCCAGTAATTGAATGACCGTGTTTTGAATACAAAGAATAGGTACAACTAATGAATAGTTCCTGAACTAGGCATCTTGCAATATTTTTGCTTAGCAATTGAAATGAAGATTTAGTCATAGAATTAAGAAACAATAAATTCATAGACAATACAAAATTTTATACTATTTACCAAATACTACCCTATTTGGCACGTATTTTTTTAACACTACAACACTTATTTCTTTAACATTACATATAATGAACTTAGGAAAGTTTTTTTACTGCAGTACCTATTCAATAAATAATTGACTTCAAAATCTGAAACCACAAATTTTCTAAAAATTCTACAAATACTTAGCTGAAATATTGTGGAGAAGTAATTGAAAATGTATGCAATCAAAAATTGCTTCTGACGCGAAAAGCAGGCTACTTTTCTAAACCTTAATACACTAAAAGTTCTTAAAAGGGGGACTTACCGCTGCATGTTGTGTTGCATCATTAACATCAGTCTCGAAGTTCCACTGAGCTGCCACATTATTCGTACACTCCTTCGAAGCCTGATCATCAGCTTGAGCCAAAAAGTCCCTAATCTGTTGCAAATTCACATGCTGCAATCTATCATCAATATTATTGCCATCCACACCCCTATTGAAGTCATAAGGGTTGGCCCCAACATAATTAGGATCATTACGCACGAAATTCGGATCATTCTTTCTGAAATTCGGATCATTATTTATGTCTATCGAATCATCTCGATTCCTGTCATCGTAAGGCCTGGAAGTTGAACTAGGATTTCGACCATTCCCATAATCCAGATTTGGGTAACCGTTGTTGCTGATATCAGGGTTTATGCTGTAAGGGGTGGAAGATACAGGGTACACTCCAGGCGTTTGGCTAGACGACACAGGTCTTGCAGAACTGTATTGGAAGTTTCGATTCACATCGTACTGGTTTCCAGGAGAATTTATCGATGTCTGGGTGCTAGACAGCAAGCCATATCCAAAATTTCGCTGAGTACTTGAAATTGGCGGCAAATCCAACTGTGGTTCAGCGGATGAGTACGATAAAAGCACCGGAATAACTTGGAACCACATTATGGGACGTTTGTTTGACAGATAGTTCATGTTATGGTGGTCTGTTTGACCTACTTGCGCGAGGTTCTTTGCAGCCAATGGTGCGTGGTGCTTGTTTGGTATCGCGATGACGACTGTCCGTCGCTGAGCTGGCTTCAGAACTCGGGCCGTGTGAATCGGCTTTGTCTTGCTGTACTTCTGCGTACCTAATAGACTTGAGGTCATAATGCGTCACATATTACGTTTTATTGTCGATGCACGGGGTTACATGGGATTGTGTAAGCTTCTACTGATAGGGTTTAAATATATCCATGTAGATTATCTATGAAAGGGTACAATGATAATAATTTGTGTATTTTCTCCTTCATACACCAGACAATGAAAAAAACAGAAATGTATTTTTAATTTTGAAGATCTTCGGCACTGTATCATAAACTATGGACGAATTCCTCGTGAATAGAAACATAGCATATTATCACGCCTATATTCCCTGAAGGGTTAGGCAGAGGCGTACTTATGTACACCTACAATTCGCCGGTATGTTTAGAAAACTCTTCACCTATCGTATATTTTTAATTTAATTGACTTTTCAATTAAAGTAGTGTCCTGTCTACTATTTTAATCATAGTACATTATTTTATTACCTTTATGTTTTACTAGCCCCGTGTAACTTTAATATAGTTAATACAGTATATTTAGTACACTCAAATACGCAAAAAATAAATTACTCAGTATCTGTTTTAAAGTTAAAGTTCACATGCTAATTACAATAAAATGATAGCTAGGTAACTTGAATGAGTTGACTCTGCGGTTTATAAAATGTTTCTATTATCCCACGGAAACTACATAAATATAAAAAGAGATAGAAAACTGTAGACGAACTGTAGATAAGTTTTGTAGTTGAACCTCAGTCAGTCGCTAAACCAGCGTAGTTATTAAGTAGACTTAACCTTAAGTAGTTATTAAGAACTTCGTCTTTTTGAAGACGGTTAAATAATATGATTGATTGATAAGCGGCGGTAGCCTAATGGCTAGGGCGTCGGACTTGCGATTGTGGTTGCCGTTTCGAAACCCACCCATTGCACTACCGACGTGAACCCACTCGTAACACAAGCATTTAGCTTAGCACGAGGGGTTAACAAGAATACTAGTAATGTGCGACCCACGTTGCTAGAAAGATTAAAAAAAACAATTACCATTATACATTTCTATTCTACCGTTACAGGTAGGTAATGATGATACTTCGAGCCTTCAATAAATGCAATTTGTTAAGGTCAACTGAAGTCGACATTGATAATAATATGGTGTAACATTATCATGGTATTGCATGGCATAACAACGATTTGGTTATAATTGCTTACCATAAGAATTGCCACTAAATCAACAGCTGAATATTAATTGGTTAATATTCATTTAACGCATGATTTGATGACGGACATTGCTGTTATTTTATTTTATTTATGGGATAGGGAGGCAAACGAGCAGACTGATCACCTGATGGTTAGCGATTACCGCCGCCCATGGACACCCGCAACACCAGAGGAGTTGTAAGTGCGTTGCCCGAGTTTTAAAAGGGTTTGGGCCTCTGGTGGCGAAACACAACGTAAGTGTTGTATCTCGCAGGTTTTTTGTGAGGCCGTGGTATCACTCTGGTCGAACCGGCCCATTCGTGCCGAGGCATGGCTCGCCCACGGCATAGATTATTAAGTAAGGAATACTTATTGTGATTTTAATAGGTAATTAACTTTCTTAGAAGATCTACTTATAACATTACTGTTTTAATCAGAATTGTTAGAAATCGATGAACTTCCTTTAAGTAGGTAATTTATCAAGGACAATCAGTTTCCCACACACTTACTGTCACTCAGTCACTCACAATTTACAGACATAATGCAACAGCCTAAGGGGTTATTTCAGGCCCTACCTTTTTTTTGCCTGTCATTAACACAAAATAAATGTTTATTTTATGGGATAGGGGAGGAAACGAGCAGACGGATCACCTGACGGTAAGCGATAACCGCCGCCCATGGACACCCGCAACACCAGAGGAGTCACAAGTGCGTTGCCCGCCTTTTAAAAGGGTTTGGGCCTCCGGTAACCTCACTCACTCGGCGAAACACAACGCAAGCGTTGTTTCACGCCGGTTTTCTATGAGGCCGTGGTATCACTCCGGTCGAGCCGGCCCATTCGTGCCGAAGCTTTGCTCTCCCACTTTAATTACTTTACTGTTAAGTATATTACTTTCACCAACACAAAAAGACTTAGGTAGAATTTACAAAATACCTACCTAAAAATAGCTATCAAATATCAATGGGCGTCTTTTAAACTGTCACCGTTTTCGAAATTCAAATTATGGCGCGTACGCAAGTACCCATAGGACGTAAAATCCCAGTTGTAATGAATTTTCACTTATATAACACGGTGTTACACTTATTTGTTGCGTAAAATGTACGTTGTGTAGTGTGCACCGCACCTAACATCGTTTGACAATTAAGAATAACGAAGATATTTTGAAATCTGAATATATTTGAGTTCCTAGAATTTTAGGAACCTGCTGGTTGTGATTTCCTCGGTTTCACTGGTATACCTACCAAGGGTCTTTTGAGACAAAAAAAAACAGCGTATAACTCTCTTTCCTTAAGAATTTAACTAACACCGCTGGACCAGGGAATCGAACCCGGCCCCTCTAGCGTAACAGTTATTATTTTTTTTATTTGCTTTATTGAAAACAAAGTAAGTACACAGTTACATAAAAGCACTGCCTCCTGAACTAGATTGTTAGCCTGTATCTCAGGAGACAGTTCCCTTCCAGTTAAGATAATTACAAAATTCTTACAGCGTTCTCAACTAAACAAGAAACAGAAAAAGTAAAAAGGAAAATAAATTAAAATAAGGTTATACATAAAACACAGTTAATTTAACTAAGTGCGCACTTGGTGTGGTGTACATTGTTATATGATGAATGTGTATGAGGGAGTGTGAAGGGTGTTTGTTTATTAGCATTATTATAAATATATGTATGCGTGTGTGTGTGTATGTATTTATGTAAGCGTGTGTATGTGTATGTATGTAAACTATGTGTACGTGAGTTTTGATTTTTTAACAGTCCCGTTTAAGACCAAAAGACTAATAAGGCATACGCAACAGGGCATATAATACATATTGTGGGTCAACTTTATCTTTCCATATAAACTAGTTCATTTCCTTAACAGAAAATAGGGTCCCTAAACAATTAGATCACCGTGACACTTAACATTCACGCCATGTTCACATAGCTGGGTGTGACAGAAAGTGACGGCGAAAGTCACAGATAACGCAACGGAGGAAGTTGTGACCTAATGAGTAGTTATTATCTCTTACCTCGATAGCCTTGTGGTCTTGAGCGCGACTGCTATGCTACAGGTCCTGAGTTCGAATCCCAGATCGAGCAGTGTTACTGGGTTTTTCTATGAAATTCTTAGTAGCAGCTCGTAGTTTGGGATTTGTGCCCGGTTAATTGCAATAGGCTCGGCGTACTGTGGGTGTACATTAGTACGCCTCTGCCTGACCTTTCGGGGAATATAGGCGACTGCAATAAATTTTATTCAAATTTCAATGTACATAGAAATTAACGATCAAGATACCTATATAATATAATTTTTCATCGTGGGAGAGCCACCATGCTACGGCATGAATGGGCCGGCTCGACCGGAGTGATACCACGGTCGCGAAGAAAACCGGCGTGAAACAACACTTACGTTGTATTCCGCCGAGTGAGTGAGGATACCGGAGGCCCAAACCCTTTTTAAATGCGGGCAACGCACTCGCATGTCATATGGTGTTGCGGATGTCCATGGGTGGCGGTAATCGCTTACCATCAGGTGATATGTCTGATCGTTTACACGCCTATCCCATAAAAAAATGTGTCTTTTCTCAATTAAAAAAAACAAACAATAATACCTATTTACCTAATCTTTTAACTATTCTTTGTTAGCGGGATCGTACTTTTTAATTACCTACACTATGTAATAGTACATAAAGCACGCATATGCGTAATATCTCCAACAAGATGCCATCGTTTTCTACACACAAATCAAAGGAGAATTCTAAATGTGCGTGGAAGAAAACTGTGGTGAATTATATAGAGTTGTTAATACGCCGCAGTCACTGTATTAAAGCGATTTTACTGTAAGATTTTTTTTAGGACTATAAAAAAGATAATAGAAATAATAGTTTTTGGGGCCGGCAGAGCTTGAATTGCCCACAAAAACGTACCAAAATAAATAGCAATATTTTTATTACATTGTTATATATTATTTGATACCGTTAATCTAGGTTCCTACCGTACCATTTCATCTACTATTATGTACTTCACTGGACATAAACGACCGGAAAATCGTTCCAAACTTGGTAAAGTTATAAAGAAATGCATTTACTAACATTTTTTATTTCCAGTGAAGTATTTTGGACGTAATGATAGAGCAGGAACGATATCGGAAGATAAACGGTATCGGATTCCGAATAATAACACCCTTCGATTAAATTGTGTTTGAATTACGATTTATTTTGGTGTTACGTTTGTATGGGAAATTCGGTCCACCGGAAACTTAAGCTCCTCCTTATATTTCGTGCAGAAATAAAATATTTTTTTTTCTTAATATGCTACCTGATAACAAAGTCGAAATCGGTCTACAAACCACAAAAAATAAAACTCAGCAACTAACGCTACATAACTTGAGTAGTAGCTAGCAATATTGTCCATGTGCTGTGTGCCAAGAGTTCACTTACTTTTCGAAAAAATTATAGCTTGTGTTTTATAATTATGTCTTGTGGTATTGCTAAATATAACATAACACCATCCACCAAAATACCATCACGCCTGTATTCCCCGAAGGGTTAGGCAGAGGCGGTACTAATGTACACCCACAGTTCGCCGGTATGTTTAGGTCCCATGTAGCTGCTACTGGGAATTTCATAGAAAAACCTAATAACACTTTGCTCGACCTGGGAATCGAACCCAGGACCTCTGGCGTTGCAGTCGCGCTCAGGACCACTTGGCTAATGAGGCAGTTTTATTGCTAAATATTTTAGTTTCAATCAGCCGATCGAAAACCCGCGAATAACCGACTTTTCATTTTTCGAACCTAATATTATATAAATGGCACAGTTAGTATTGATTTTGGACACTTACGCAAATAAGACATTGAAATGAAACTACTTGTATATTAGACATATTAGAAATATTAAATATTAGACATTGAAATGAAACTATTAATTGACGACCTCTGTGGTTTAGTGGTTAAAGTACCGAACTGCTGACCATGAGGTCGTGGGTTCGATTCCCACAGGACACAAAAATGTATGTGATGAATATAAGTGTCTGTGTTTGTCTGGGTGTTTCTTATGTATTATAAGTATGTATTTACAAAAAAAAGTATATAAGTATTATATCCATTGTCTAGTACCCATAGTACAAGCTCTGCTTAGTTTGGGACTAGATGGTGCTGTGTAAAAATGTCCCAGAATATTTATTTAATTCCTGGATGCTGTAAAGGATCCGAAACGTCGGGAATTAATATCAATACAATGCGTTAAAATCGGTAAAAACTAGTTTCATTTCAGTGGCACATTTGGTATTAACAGCTCTAGTAAGTTACAACAATGGCGACGCAATTTTCCTATTGTGCCAGTTTTACCGTGGGAATTATATAGTACCTGCGAACATTACATTACACGTAGACGAGGTACCTACGTCTCTACGCCCATACTAAGTGACACATTACGGAAAATGTTGTTGAATATGGCAAAGCAAGGACAATTTTTACTATAAAACTGTTGGTAAACTTGCCCTTGACATAGGTAAAGAGATTCATGTCGTACGCGATATTTGTCCGACATCTTGTGCGACAAAATACACGTAGGTATTATAGTTATAATACCTCAATGGTCTAATCGTTCTGCCTCATTAGCCAAGTGGTCCAGAGCGCGACTGCTACGCTAGAGGCCCTGGGTTCGATTACCAGGTCGAGCAAAGTGTTATTGGGTTTTTCTATGAAATTCCCAGTAGCAGCTCGGAGTTAGGAATTTGTGCCCGGTTAATGGCAATAGGCTCGCCCCCTATTACATGGGACCTAAACATACCGGCGAACTGTGGGTGTACATTAGTACGCCTCTGCCTAACCCTTCGGGGAATACAGGCGTGATGGTATTTTATGTTATATTATGTTTATGGTCTAACCGTAATAAGCGCGACTGCTAATCGGTCCTATCCATACAAGGAATATCAAAATCATAGCTCTAATTCTTTATTAAACAAACCTAATAATGATAAATTATATTTAATTTTGTAAATAGATCTTTTAAAAACACTTACAAGGTCAATGTTGAATTTTTTTCATACTAGATAGCGCTGGCATTTTCTTACTGATGATCTCTAAGAAGAAACACCCGAAACAAACTCAAAGAATCATGGTCTCTTTTACAGTCCAGATAATTATGCTACTAACAGCATTATGCGAGTGCTACAATGCGGGGCAGTGAGCATCTGAGTGGAATAATTACTTAGTCTTAGCGTGATGATATACTTATAGCCTTCCTCAATAAATGGGCTATCTAACACTGAAATAATTTTACAAATCGGACTAGTAGTTCCTGAGATTAGCTGTTCAAACAAACAAACTCTTCAGCTTTATAATATTAGTATAGATGGCCTTTAGAAGAGCAATAGCGGCTTTGTAGGTCAGACCCAGATGAAGGCACGCAAGCCTAAGTCATTGTGTAGCTCAACCACAATCTAGGGAGCTCAACCACCTACATGTTTGTTATTGTAACCGACCGTAAGGCATGCAACAAGACTTTTTATCTGTCTGTACACAAATTGGCGTAAAATTACTCAAACAAACACTTATTTATAATAGTAAAATTGGTTATATTCATTACACGCACGACTGGGCAGACCGTCAACAAATGCAAGGTCGCTAATGATCTTCTCATTAGATATGTCATTTTAAACTTTATGGCTAACGATATAAGAGCTAACAAAATAAGGTGACATATTTAAGATATTGTTCTGGTGTATAACCCATATTTTACACTTTTTTGAGAAGCATATTTTATGTTGGGTGTCATTATTGAGATTTTTTACTCCAAAAGTGATCATATCATGACAAAATCACGCCTGTATTCCCCGAAGGGTTAGGCAGAGGCGTACTTGTACACCCACAGTTCTTCGGTATGTTTAGGTCCCTTGTAAAAGGGGGCGAGCCTATTGCCACTAACCGGGCACAAATTCCAAACTCCGAGCTGCTACTGGGAATTTCATAGAAAAACCCAATAACACTGCTCGACCTGGGAATCGAACCCAGGACCTCTAGCGTAGCAGTCGCACTCAGAACCACTAGGCTAATGAAGCTATTGTTATGTAGAGTAAAAAATAATCTATTCCAAAAATATTTCAAAAGAACTGACATTCCTTACTGATACCGAAAATTATAATTGAATCTTTTGTATTTTTTATTAGCCGCGATCAGCCGCTAATGATCAGGCCAACTTTAGCATGTCTGATTAGCCGCTACTCAGTGAATAAAACGATACATACAAACATACACTCATGCCTTCCTCCTACAGGGGTAGGCAGAAACTAATAGACCGCCACTTCCTAAGATTCTTGCATACTTCTTTTAAAAATAAAAAAAAATATACAGATTTTATATGAAAGTTACTACCAAGTGCCTAATTAATTTATCGGGAAATTACTCGGAGTGAAATAAGCCCTAAAAGATTTTATTTCAAGAAGAAAAATGCCTGAAAACGTTATTCCCGACTACGAAAAAGGAAGAGAATGATTCTGTTGGCACCAATAGGTCATAGCGGCATGCGACTAAGGAAACTTTCGAAAACGTATTCGTATCGAAATCGATAATCATTTGTATGAGAAGGGGGTTAAACTACCCGATATATATTACTTTCCTCTACGTAGATGAAGCGAAAGTGGTGTGCCAGGATCGTAGCATGTGTAGTGTCTGCCTACCCCAATGGGAGACAGCGTGAAAATATGTATAAGACCATGTGTTAAATTCTTGTTAAAGCTTAACACAATTTGATTCATCTAAAACAGATATTTATTTATTAAATACAGATAAGTTTTACATAACAAAATATCATTGTGAAATAATTAGGTAGGTACTAACCTAAAACAGAGAATCGACAATTAAATGTTCATGCTTTACTATTATACTATAAAAACTTAAATCGTCTTTTGCAATTTTAAATTGAAGCAAATTCACAAACACCACTGAGGTGGCTCCCTCTTGTGGCTGAACTGATAGGTTCATACTCAAATGTCAATGTCTGTGTCAACGTCAAGTCAACACAAAGCTTACTTCGTGCTTATGCTTCTGGCAAGGCTGCAGCAATATATATTGATTGTTATTCAGTACATGATGGTAATACAGAAATTTTCTTCTTACATGCGTTTCAGTTTAATATTTTCGTAGTCTTAGTCTGGTTTTACATTTTTGAACTTTCGTTTTTATTTTACCTCTGAATGACGTCATAAAATTACTGAAAAGGGGTAAGGTTTAGTTACCATAATTCCGGCATAAACCATTCTACCACGGTTTTCATTATACCATGTGCGGCTGTTCCCACAATAACTCTTTACAACTAATCTGTACGATTTTTGTCATTTTTTTTATCGCCTATATTTTTCCGGTCCACTTGTCTCGTGACAAGGACTTTTGTTATATGTACAGTCGCGAAACTTGACGGTCGACCATTTTTCTAACAAAATCCCTTGAACAACTCTCGATACGTCAGCCACAACCATATTTCACTTCCGCCAATTAGGATAGTTTAAAATGCGAAAACTCATTATACGATTTAATAGAAATTCAAAGTATCAAGTAACGCGCATAAAGCTCAAGAAGATATCGGCGGGGTGAGGGGAAGGTGTGATAACGCACAGCACGCCCGCGCGCTCAGTGCAAGCGATTTTAGCCTTAACCGCCAAGATTGTCGATAGTACCTACACCATTGTTTATGAAATATAATGGTAGCTAGTGTCCATTATGATTCGCAGCCTCTGGTCCTCAATTAAGAAAAACTATTCATTAGATATTGCAGCTTCATTAGTCTCTTGCTCGGTGGTAGGAGCTCTTGGGGTATTTTTTTATGGAATAGGGGAGCAAACGAGCAGACGGATCACCTGATGGTAAGCGATAACCGCCACCCATAGACACCCGCAACACCAGAGGAATCACAAGTGCGTTGCACGCCTTTTAAAAGGGTTTGGGCCTCCGGTAACCTCACTTACTCGGCGAAACACAACGCAAGCGTTGTTTCACGCCGGTTTTCTGTGAGGCCATGGTATCACTCTGGTCCATTCGTGCCGAAGCGTGGCTCTCCCATCTGAAAACTTCTTCAGACAGTCAGAGACAGTCTTCAGACAGCATGTCAAACTTAAAGCACCTTGGTGTGTGTTTCAACTTTTGCGCATGAGAGCCAGTTCCCCCACAGTTGCTGCGGCTCTGACAGTCTGCCGTCCGTAGGGACTCTTAAAGCTCAGCAACACATTAGCAACTCCTTTGATGTTGGCAGCGATAACTACTTACTATCAAGTGGCTCGTCTGTACGTTTGCCGACATAATAGAAAAAATATCCTGGATCGGATCGAGTGTTAAATATTGGGTCTTTCTAATAAATTTCCAGTAGCAGTAAGGATTTAGGATTTGTGGCTAGTTAATGGCAATAGGCTCACCACTACTATATTATTTTCTATACTTACTAATATATAAAGCTGAAGATTTGGTTTGTTTGCTTGAACACGCTAATCTCAGGAACTACTGGTCCGATTTGAAAAATTCTTTCTGTGTCAGATACCCCATATATTGAGGAAGGCTATAGGCTATATATCATCACGCTACGTGGACGAAGTCGCAGGCAGAAGCTAGTAACTAAATAAATGGCGAACTCTGCACAGGCCTTCGAGATATTCGTATAGGCGAGGTGGTAATTATACGCAAATGATTGTGAATATTCAGAGGTGCGTGCCTTGGATTCGAACTTGACATGCAGCACCAGAGGAGTTGCTGATGCGTTGCCGACCCATAAGAGCCCTACGGACTGCAGACTACTAAAGCCTCAGTAACAGAGGGATAACTGCGCACCTTCAGAATGGTCAAAAATCAAAGAAATCGAGTTAGGGTCATAGAGGGTCACTAAAAGCTATGCACTTTTAGGTGAATATTAAAGAAGCGGCGTTTTTATGGTAGAAATAAGATTACGATACTTCGGTCTCTTTCGCACTCCCTCCCTCTGTCGTCGCAAGTTTATTAGTGAACTGACCTAAAACGTGATAAGTCGCTTGTGTCCTGAACAAACAGGTAAGTAAACTTCTCAATCTTCAGATTAACAGAGACTGTTTTTTATATTAGGTCTCTTTATTACCGATTTTGGTTTTCACTTCGAGGACTTATTGGTAATTGGGTCCCTATAATATTTAAAACTGAGAATAGCGATAATGATTTCAGAATAAAAGAGACCTAACACAAAAATGGTCTTTAAAAAAAAAGGAGTTTCAGTATAATACTGACTTAAATTGGGAACCTTTTTTAAAAACCTTAATTAGAATTAAAAATATGCAACATTAGGTATAATGTTTTTTTTAATATATTCCACAAAAGATAAACTTAACTTAATACGGAAATCAAATAATTTATGTTTTCATACAAATTGAATTAATTAAATGAGTTCAAAGTTGAAAGTTTGCCGTTTCAAAACTTCGTTTTAGTTTTCCCAAAAAAATGTTTTTTTGAGATACGTCACTACTATTCTGAAGGTGCGACTGGCTCTCTCGCGCAAAAGTCGAAATACACACCAAGTTACTGTAGCCAAACTACGAACAACTATAGAATTCGTATTCGAAACGAATGAGTTTTTTTCTGCTACAAATCTCATACATACATACATAATTATTTTCATACCTGTCTCCCATTGGGGTAGGCAGAGACTACACTTGCTACGATCCTGGCACACCACTTTCGCTTCATCTACGTTCATTAAGCTCCTTCAAATACAAATTATTCTTGATTTCTATACGAATACGTTTTCGAAAGTGTTCGTGCTGCTGTACAACAGACTGCGATAAAAGCGGTCGCCAGTCAGACCCCAAAAGGTCCTACAACAGAGCTATATCTACGAGTACTATGAACATTATTTTCCGTGTACAAAATAACATAACATAACATACCATCACGCCTGTATTCCCCGAAGGGTTAGGCAGAGGTGTACTTAGGTACACCCACAGTTCGCCGGTATGTTTAGGTCCCATGTAATAGGGGGCGAGCCTATTGCCACTAACCGGGCACAAATTCCAAACTCCGAGCTGCTACTAAGAATTTCATAGAAAAACCCAATAATACTTTGCTCGACCTGGGAATCGAACCCAGGACCTCTAGCGTAGAAGTCGCACTTGTGACCACTAGACTAACGAGGCAGTAAAATAATAATTTCTTAACAACCCATTGGATGTCAATAACTTTTTGTTGGCTATAGGTACCATTAATTGAAATCTATTGTACTTGATTAGCGATATCTCATCGCGGCTAATACACGTATTGTAGGTGAGTTTATAATAAGACGAAAATACGATGGAATCATGATATGAGGTTTAAAAAATACCCGCAAGTCACGTCTGCTCTAAATCTATTACAACGTTGTGTTTCGCCGAGTGAGTGAGGATATCGGAGGCCCAAACCTTTTTAATAGACAGGCAAAGCACTTGCGACTACTCTCGTGTTGCGGGTGTGCAATGGCAGCGGTAATAGCTTACCATCAGGTAGCCAGTCTGCTCGTTTGCACCCCTATCCCATAAAAAACACCGTCTTCTTACTATTTCGAAGGTAGATTTTTTTTGGCGAACCAATCTTATTCAAAATCACCCGCACATTTTAAAAAGAATACCAGTAAGATATTGAGCGTTATTATATTATTCACCCGTATTGTGATTTGCTGACAGCGCACTGTTTAGTTCTGAATGTATAACTAGATGGCGCTGTGCAATTCGGTCCGTTTTCTGAATCGCGATGTTAAGATTCTCCGCCGCTGAACGACCCTCGCGTCGTACAGTTGTGAACTCATACTTACCTGGCGTAGGGGACACCGTGATCAATCAGGCGGTTCCCCCAGGGCGAGGCCTTCCCATTGCACTGCGGGCGGGTTGACCCTTGCGATTATCCCTAATGTGGATAACTCGGACGCGTAATTTTTGGTAGTGAGGGACTGCGTACGCGCTGTCCCTCTCAGAATCCACACATTGTCATATTGATGACAAGAACAGCATAATCATTTGTGTAAGTAGATTATACAATTATAATAATATACTATTTACTTTTATATCATGACAATTTTAAATCTATATCTATATATATAAAAGAAAGTCGTGTTAGTTACTTCATTTATAACTCAAGAACGGCCGAACCGATTTGGCTGAAAATTGGTGGAGAGGTAGCTTAGAACCAGGAAACGGACATAGGATACTTTTTATCCCGTTCCCGATACTTTTTATTCCACGGGGGCGAAGCCGCGGGCAGAAGCTAGTTTAAATTATAAAAAAATAATGTCATTGTACCAACGCCCCTGCGGTACAGAAGCATTTGCTTACTACCATTGCATAGAATACCTTTTTTGCCTCGATCACATTCATACATCAAGTAAAGCTTTTTTTTATGGAATAGGAGAGCAAAAGAGCGGACGGATATCCATCAGGATATCCGTCTGTTAGCGATAACCGCCGCCCATGGACACCCGCAACACCAGAGGAGTCACAAGTGCGTTACCCACCTTTTAAAAGAGTTTGGGCCTCCGATAACCTCACTCACTGGGCGAAACTCAACGCAAGCGTTGTTTAACGCCGGTTTTCTATGAGGCCGTGGTATCACTCCGGTCGAGCCGGCCCATTCGTGCCAGGATATGTGTTCTGTGTTCGTGCCGAAGCATGGCTCTCCCACGTTAATCTTTAAAAAGTGTCATAAATAGCAAAAAGTCAGTTGCCGCGATGTCCGGGCCGTATTGTGACCGTTGTGTCATTGTCATATTGTACTATTGTATGCTTTGACTGTATGACATCCTGCTATTGAACATTTAGTACGTCTAGAACGGTGACTTGGATATTTTAACTAGGTTATTGTTTTTTTAACTACGTAGCAATTACTGTAGTTACGTGTCTGAAGTAGGTCCATACAACGTTTTTTATTTCGAATCTCTAACTTCCATAGTATAGAAAAAAAAACAAATTTTAAAAAGTGTAATACTTAGTTTTGCAGGCCAGTGTATTTTTGATTTTATAATTCACGTTTATTAAATTTCTCACCTTTTGTTCATCAAAATGGTTAGTTATAAGGAAGTTAGTTACAAGCAAAGTCAGTGTTGCCTCCTTTTAGTTAAGCAAATTAGCGTAAATTTGTAGAAAAGTTTCTTATTCCAATGACAACACTTAGCTTAAAAGAATCTAAGGAGCCAAAAAAAAATATTGAAATTTTAAAATGAGGACATTATTGGTTATAAATTAGCAATTACGTGACTTAAAGACTCTGTTAGCGTTTCAGAAAAAACTTAACGACGATGACGAATTTAAAAAAAAACACAGATATTACTACCTACGCCAAAAGCCGCTAAGGTAAGGTTAGCGACCTTTTAGTACAGTAACTAAAAACAAAACAAAAATAGATAAACTGCTTAGTTCAATAAAAAAATAAGATATAAAGTACTCAATCATAGTTGAATTAGTTGATGAAGATATAGAGATAGATTGGATCTTGGAGGACACAGGCTACCTTTTGTCTCGTCTTTTGTTATGCGAGTGAAACCACCAGGCAACACCTGGTTTCAAATAAAACACACGCTCCTCTTGATAGTTATAATAGGTAAGGTACGTTTACA
Organism: Acronicta leporina; assembly: GCA_947256265.1. Taxonomy (NCBI): domain Eukaryota; kingdom Metazoa; phylum Arthropoda; class Insecta; order Lepidoptera; family Noctuidae; genus Acronicta; species Acronicta leporina. The sequence continues at coordinate 14,754,741 of OX366520.1, read as the reverse complement.
ATAAATAGGTATCTCCGTGTCGTTTATAGTGAAGCGCTTTTAATCAGTCTCTTGTTGAAGCCAGACGTCTCCATTGTCGTACGTTGCTCCGCTGTGCAGTATGCTGGAAAATAAATAAATAGATAGGGTTATATACAACTTTATTATGCAATCAAACGCGCACAACGCAAGTCACGGCAGATCATAGCGGCAACAGGCGCAGGCGCACAGCGGGGCGGGGGTAATAAATTGTGGTGAGCCTGTATTGTAGGTACGGACAACCAGGTAATATAACAAGCTTATAACTTTGTGATTTTTCGTGATAGTTTTGAAATTTTGTAAATAGATTCTTTACATAAAAATACGTCTGTCTCGGGTGTCGCATATACTAATGTCGTATAAATCGGCGACAACTATTGAATATGAATTTATCTTCGATACTTAAACTTACATACACTTACGTTTTTCTTCCACAAATGTAGGCAGATTCTATATACCGCCACTTGCTACGATTTTGCATTTGCATTATTCTTGCAATGATACATCTTCTCATACACATACGCTGGTTGCTAGTACTACGCAAACGCTCTTGAACTTTCTGAAGGATCTCGCCATACCAACATGCCTGTATTCCATACTAGGCAAAGGTAAACTAATGTCAATTCACCGTTCGTTGGTATGTTTCGGTCCCATGTTATATCAAATTCAAACTCCGAGCGTTTTGCTCAACCTAGGAATAGAACTGTATGGACACGGCTGATGCATTCGATTTGTATACAAGCGCATTACTGTATTAGCGCGACGCAGAAGTCTCCCCGCACCCATTCAATTAGGTCGTTCTTAGTTAAGTTCCATATGTACAATAGAATACTGGCCAAATCAAATGTGATGACCTTCATTTAGTAAACACACCATATCTATTTAACAAACCCCACTGAACTCGACCCCAAGTCACGCTTAGGACTACTAGACTAATGAGTAGATAAGTTTTGTTTCCATTATCACTGCAGAACAGTTACTTACGGACAGTACTAGGTTCCCAGCCAATAAACTCGTTAGTCTTCTGATTCTCTGCCTGCAGCCACTCATGCAATGGTTGGAAGTACTCCAGGAGTCCACTAGCATCCATGTTGCGCTGACCAGTCAGCGCCTCCATCGCTTCGGGCCAGGGTTTAGAGGAACCAAGCTGTAGCATTTTGCTGGAAGAAGTAAGAACTGTATTATTTGCCTCATACTGGCGTTATGCTATGTTTTATGTATTAATTTAATTGACTTACGCCAAAGCGTCTCCAGCCTCGGTGCTCTTGTAGATATCACAGTTGGAGAGCAGTTTGTTCGAGTCTCCGATGGCATACTCTCCGGCCATCTGGCACAAGGCGCGGTGGAATTGGAATTGGATGATGTAAGAGATGTAATACCTGGAAGAGTAATTTAGGAGATGTTTAAATGATATTTATTTCCGTAAATAGTTCTTGTGAGACTGACATTTATCTCTGTAAAAAGGTTTTTGTGAGACTCTTACTAAATGCAAGATAGTCTCGAGCCAGTGGCTTCATACTACATGAATAGCCAGAAGTGCGTGAAGTCTAACAATTTGGACTGTACTAAGTATGAGATATTGGATCATTGTTACACATGAAGCTGCATAATTCTCAGCAAAATATCAAAAACAAAATTGTATTGCAATATTTTTTTAGGACTGATAACCCACTTTTTGGATCCCTGCTAATGTTTTGACTTTTCGAAAGTGGTATAATTGAAATAAAACACTTTTATTTGAATTTGAGTTTGAATACCATTAATCACCTCATGTATTCCACATCAGCAGAGATATGGTACTTGGCAGCCGGATCAAAGTCATCTTCAGACCTGGGGGCTGGAGGCTCGATACCCTGGAGAGATTCCCTCAGCTGCCAGAAGTGACAGTTGTAATCTTCAGGCGTAGTGGTGCCACGAAAGACACCGTAACGGAACAGGTCAAGTAGATAGGCAAAAGGTAAGAAGACAATTTTCTCCAAACCCTGAAAACAAGAGAAGATGTGCTAGCCATCTTTTCAATCTTTACAAAGAACTATTAGAACATTGTTGTTACCTTGTTAACACATTTCTTTCTTACTGAAAAATGATGTACCGATGTGAACTATTTTAACTAACTAGTTTTCGCCTGCATCTTTGTTCGGGTAGACATAACATACCATCACGCCTATTTTCCCCGAAGGCTTAGGCAGAGGCGTACTAATGTACACCCACAGTTCGCATGTATGTTTAGCTCCCATATAATAGGGGTGAGCCTATTCCATTAACCGGGTACAAATTCCAAACTTCAAACAGAGCTGTTACTGGGAATTTCATAGAAAAACCCAATAACACTGCTCGACCTGGGAATCGAACCCAGGACCTCAAGCATAGCAGTCGCTCTCAGGACCACTAGGCTAATGAGGCAGTCTTTGTTCGGGTAGATATGATCACAATACAAAATATTGCCATACAATACCTTAAATATACGTGGAAAAAGTTTGAGTAGGGCGGGTAGAATCACTACTTTAACGAGAACAAGTGACTAGTGGCTGTTTTCTATAACAAATCTGTCGGTAGATTCTCATATCTCTTATAGAGAAGAGACCAGATTTTATACAGAAACCGGCCGTAATTCTGAATACCTGAATAAAGACTTACATAGTCTTATAGATATTTAACTACGCACCATTTTGTAAAGCTGATTGATATTAGATTCAAGATCGTCAGGTCCATCTTCTAAGAGACCCATCACTCTTAAATGCTTGGGTGTGGCTACTGACAATGCAATGACGTCGCCAACAGCCTCATGAAATCCTGAAAGGTAAAATAAAATATGATACCTAACAATTTCTTTTTTGAGTTTGCTCTTAGATTTTTAGTTCAAATCATTCTGATATTGATAATGTTAGCCTGTTTCATTACCACGGTATTAAACTTATGTATGAATGAAGGAACAGGAGAAGAATCAGGAGTTCCTTGTTTAGCATGTGTGACTAAGAATACTTATCGTACCTGGATTAGCACCAGCTCTGTAAATGACGGGCTGGTCTTTGTACTGAAGGTAATATTGGATATGACCCATCTCGTGATGCGTTGTCTTGAAGAAGGCATCTGTGATCGTTGTGCATTGCTTTATTCTGTTAATGAAATAAATAGTTTTTTTCAAAATTAAGATGAATCTAATGAGAAACCCTAGTAATTAAAGCCGTTCGTTACAAAAAAAATTAACAACATGGAAATAATATTGGTTGTATTTAAGAGATCGCTTTTAGCGATACAACCACATTATATGATAACTCATACTTGAAATTAGTTTTTGGTGTACAATATAGGATATTCTATTCTATTCTATAATATATTTTCATAGTCGGCAGACTTAATCAAAGAAAAATCGCTAAATTAATGAGGCAACTTGAAATATACATCCTTGAAAATCTACCTAAAATCTTCGCCATCAAAGAAGTCCCAAGCCGAAGCATGACAGACCATCTCACGTCCATCGTCAGGTTTCTCAATAATAGACCTTTCCCAGAACAGATCTGGCATGGCGATCAGGTTCAAAGACGTGAAGAATTCTTCGGCTGTCCGGAACATTCTTAGCGCAGTGTAGTTCTGAAAATGTAGTTCTTTTATTGCTTATAATTTCAGTTGATTATAATATTCTATCTGTAACTTGCCAGCTACTTTTAATTATTTTGTGCTACACATTATCAATAAACTTTATCTTTTTTATATAGACGATAAGAAGCGGCTTGCAATATGGTGCAGGGTGTGCGTTATTATGGATGTCGAGCACCACTCGCCGTACGCGCCAACCGACCGTGACACCTTCAACTTTTTTACTAGAGAGCGCTAGGGTAATGATTGCACACGGGCGCTACGTGGGATACAGACGCTTCTGAAAACGATAGCGTATCTGACAAAGTGATTTTAGTTCCTTGGGTAAACGCAAGAGGCTCTTTCATTTTTAAAAAATGCCAGGGACGCTTCATGATTGAAGCCTCATACTAAGCTGTTAAACGTATGGTGTTTATGGTTTGCTTAATTTTTTAAAGAAGAGTTGCACTATCTTTGCCGAGTTAACGTTGTGATTTACCTGTGATTGAAGAGCAGCAGTGATATCTATTTCAGCCTTGCTAGGATACGGTTTGGTAAATTTCTCCACGTTGTTCCAAGTTTGAGCCCAAATATTACCTGAAAAGGAAGTATATTTATATGATGACAAGTATAATAATAGAAATTTTAAAAACGCCCTATAAAACCTATCTAGTTTATTCAGCCGAGAATCTTATAATTATCTATTATACATTCTATCATTAAACTGAGCTTATAACGATTGAACCAGGTATTAACTATTTAGAAGCTACGTGTTCAAGTAAGAGCAATATTCAGCTGCCAGGGATGAATAAAAAATAAAGGACATGCTCCGCCGACCCCGACACCCGATTACAAGGACTTCAAAATTCAGATCTTACCCAACAAATGGGCGGGTATCGGTCCCCGTGCTGGAACCACGCTGTCTCCGTATTTAAGTCTCAGCTGTCTCCTGACATAGGCATGGATCTGTTGGTACAAGGGCTTGATCTGGGTCCAGAGTGATGCAAACTGGTATTCGCTGTCATCAGACTCGTACTCACTGAGCCACCATTCAGCAACGCTGTCATAACCTGGAATAATATAACAGATTGTAGAAATAATAATCTCTGACTTATCCACATCATCCTCATCCCACGAGCCTTTTTCCAACTTAGGGTCGGCATTCAGTCTAACCAGATGCGGCTGAATATCGGTACTTTACAGCAGCTACTGCCAGCAGATCTCGTCAACCAAATTTCTGGGCAATATCGATATTCCGGGGATAGACTGGTTGTCAGGTTTTTTTGCGCTTCCGACTAACATACCATCATGACAACTGGGACTGACGGCTTTACGTGATCTCTGAGGGGTCTAGGTGTATCAAGAAATGGTCACCCATCGACCACTGATACACCCACATCCTCATTAAGGATAGCTCCAAAGTCCCTTAAGAGGCGAATGAAACCGAGGGCGATAGTTAGTAGATTATAAATTTCACCACAGAAATATTGATAAAAGTAACCAGTTATTTGAAATTATATCCATTATAAGGTGACCTCGCACTTTATAGGCATTTCATACAATAAGAGACCAGTTTATACTGAATGATTAAAGGTCATATGTACCATTCAACTTGGCTGCCTCGTTATCCATCTGGACGTACTCCGTGAAGTTACCCTTAGAAGCAGCACCAGCCACCTTGTGCCACTCCAACCAAGTGTACTTCAACTCCTCAGGATCGTTACTGGTCGCGAAGATGTTTGTAACATCTGAAAATATTGTTGAATTGTTTTTATTGGATATTTTGTTGAGAAGTCATGCTTTGGAGTGGTCCTTTAAAAATAATCGTTTTTTAAAGCTTTCAACTTACATATTATATAGTAAATCTAAAGTCGAATATTGGTAAATTCATAATAATTCTTAATCATCGATTCTAAAACATTCTTTCAGAAATAATTACAGAAATAGCACCACAGGAATCACACTTGTATTCCAATATGGTTAAAGACAACTGTTCAAATGCACACAGCACATTTTGCCCCAATATGCATTTAACTCTGATAGACCTAAATCCTAACTCCGAAATGCTATAATGAGATTTTAATAGCAAAACCTAATACTCGTAACCCTGTCCTTGACCTGAAAATCCAATCCAGCGTCTCATGCTCAGTATTCAACGACGAAACCAATGACTGACCTTTATAATACTATCCTCTATAAAAAACTAGCATAGATAAATATTGAGAACAGTGGATATAATGCAAATTCTTATATCGATAAGATTAAAGTACCTTACCTGGTTCAACATGTAGATCACACTTGGTCCTGTCCTTATAATCACAAATCGTAGCTTTAGCATAAGTAGACTTCATATGATTAATGGCATTGATCAGTCTCTCGTTCAAATCCTCGGGGAGTGCAGAAGTACCGAGCTTGCTGTACTTCTCGAACATTCTCTTCAGTTCCCGGTCTTCGTACTCGTGCCAGAGGTAGCTCATCGTCTCTTTCCAATATTCTTTCTCTTCTTCTGCCAGTTCTAATGAAACTTGGAGCTGCAAATACAATTTAGAATTATTGTAAGTAAAAATAAAACTGCCTCATTAGCCAAGTGGTCCTGAGCTCGACTGCTAAGCTAGAGGTCCTGGGTTCGATTCCCAGGTCGAGCAAAGTGTTATTGGGTTTTTCTATGAAATTCCCAGTAGCAGCTCGGAGTTAGGAATTTGTGCCCGGTTAATGGCAATAGGCTCGCCCCCTGTTACATGGGACCTAAACATACCGGCGAACTGTGAGTGTACATTAGTACGCCTCTGCCTAACCCTTCGGGGAATACAGGCGTGATGGTATGATGGTATGTTATGTAAGTAAAAAAAGCTGTGTGAATCTAAAGGTTTATTGTCACTTAATCAAATTTTAATACCTACTTTAGAATCAATTAATATAGTTTAAGTTTATTTTTAAGTGCGTTTAATTTATTAGCTACTTCTACATTTTTTTTTGTCGACATAAGTTTTGTATTTTTCTAAGGAGATGGCACTGGCTCCTTTAAATACAGTTTATACTAGCGCAGAAGCCAGAGTTATAAACTAATTATGTAACTTAGTTATGTTAATAAAAATATTTATTTATTTAATTACAGTGGTGATAATAGTAATAGTTGTAGGGAATAACTGATACAAAGGTCCACTAGCACCAACTTTTTAAATATGTTTAAATTGCATTTAAACTAAAAAGTGTCATTTAAACATATTCAAGAATTTGGTGCAAGTGGCCCTAAGTACCTGATAAGCCGAATTGTAATGTGAATATCTTTTAGAACTTAATTATTATTATCTAATTTTATGGGTTCAAGTGTAGGAAATTATGCCAAAGAAATATTTTATCAACAAAACTCAAAATTTTCTCATTATTATCAAATCTTCTAAAGCAGAACTTATGTCATCGAAATCGGAATTTCATTTAACTATATACCTATGCATTGGCAGGGCATTAAAATGTTCAAAAGCCACTTACCAAGTGTTCCTCATTATGCTTAGTAATATTACTGTCATAGTTCCATGACGCAATGGTCTTCTTGTTAAGAGCCTTCGACATCAGCTCGTCCAGATTCCTCATGTAGTCCCTGCCGGCCGCTTCTTCTGCTGCCCTCTCCACCGTCCTCCCCCTAGCAGCTACCACGAACACTGACGCGATGGCGCCCACGAGGGCTAGCTCACCGATAATCTTCATCACAAACTGGAATAGATTATGCAATCACGTCTTTATTCCACGAAAGGTTAGACAGGGACGTCCCAATGTACTCCCAAAGTTCGCTGGCATGGCTAGATCCCATGTAATAGGGGCGAGCCTATTGCCATAAACCGGTGATTAGTAGTTTGTACACCTCCACCTGACCCTTAAACATTTATTTCTTGAACTGATGGACACCTATAACTTTGATATCAATTAGGTAAGTTTTATTTTAATATTCATAATATACTAACTTTTTAAAAAAGTGTTCAAATATAAGGATATAGTTACTCACAAAAGAAATACCTAATTTAATTTTAATTTCGAAGAATTATGGTTAATCGAAAAACGACCACTTTACGGACTGTAAGGCGTTATAGGAGAGGCCTGCGTTCAGCTGGGGATGAATATAGCCTGATGATGGTGATGATTATTAAGGCGTTATATTTACATTATCAAATACTGACAATACCAAGCCTTTTCCTGAACACGTACTCTATAACGAGTCCGAAGCGTCAGGATTTAATAATGTAAATATAACGCAATAAAATCCGTAAAGTGGTTTTATTTCCATAGGTACCGTTACGTCTAATGTTCGCGTAAGCAAATTTCCTACTTAAAGAAACACTCACAAATCTGTTAAATCACACAACTTCACAAACGGCAATGAGCATAACAATCTTATATCAATGCATAAATACTGATGTTGCAGTCAAAAAAGTTGAACAAAACAATATGTCAAGGATTGGGGTGAATGATCCAAGCATTAATATTGTTGGTGGCAAATTGAGTAGAACGAATTAAAAAAATAAGATTTTTATTTAATAGATATAACCTCGGGTTTGCTTGCACAGCGAGATGCAGAGCGCAAATGGTTAAACAATAGTTCAGCTCCTTTTTCTAACCAATTTCAATTAAATGCTGACGTATTCAGAATCAATACTGATGTTGTGACGTAGTTCAGTATTTGCTGACCCAATAACAGCTAGCAATATAGAATTGTATGGAATATTCTAAAACAATACACAGTAGTACTTAACAGTAGTGGAGATAGTCAATTCAATAATTATTTTCCCTCATTTATTATGGCAAATGATACCGATTTGTAAACAGACAATTCTGCCAGTGAGCAGAAGGATTTTAAGTAATTCAGATATTAAACATAATATTAGGTACTGTCAGGTATTAAATTAATATGATATTAAACACAATATATTATGTTCAATATCTTCTTCGTCTTTTCATATTTGGAATGAATCTCTGACTTTGAAATTAATTCCTGCATTCCTGTGAGATTTTCTAGACGACGGCAGCGTATGAAACCCACATTAAGCCACCACAGTTGACTACAAAAACACTTTTACAAGTCAATGTTTTACATTTTATTATAACACTAGCTGACCTGACAGACGTTGTCCTGTCCAAGTTTCAACTAACCACCTCGAAAAATTTGGTTTTCCATATTTGTAACACTTAGCGCCATTGATTTCTGAATACCTTATTTCTGATCTATAAATTACTTAATTTCAAAAATTTGTTCATATTGTATTGACGTGAAGCATGGAAATATAAATAGACATACCTACATAGATTAAAATCTCAAATATCTGTTTCGGCATCAGTAAAGATTAACGCACGTTGCATTTTTTTTATTATTATATTTATTTATGTATATTTAATAATTATTCGATTAGATGGAAACTCTTTAGTTTCTCAAATAAAGTGTGCGCACTGTATCTACACTATGGAGGTTTCACATTATAAAATGAGTTACCTAATATATGGCTGGATGCTTTAAAGAAGAAAACAATAATATTGTCAAAATTGTCAACTCAAAATGACACCTGTTATCGAATCAAATTTCATTGAGGTAATAACGATGTCGTGTTAGTCCGCTAGAAAATAAGTTGTAATTTTTTGTTTACTTCTTTAACCTACTCAAATATTTAGTTTTTACACCGGCTTGTGCTCGCTGGATAAATCCTATGTATGTCCCGTGATTCCCTGTATAAGTAGAGTTAGAATTACTGTACTAATAATCAATTCTTGGTCACAATAATGGTTTCTGATTGATCTGCTTTATTTTCTTGTTTTATGTTATTTAGTCCCTGTAAATGTATTTTTTAATTTTATTACTTGATTCTGTTATAATTTTTGATCTGTGCTAGTCTATTACAGAACTACTTGAAAAAGAAATTGACTTCAATGGTTATTTTTAAAAGTCAACGTTTTCAATAATTAAAATGTTAATAACTTTTGATAGAGAGAACCGATTTGAATTTAAAATAGCCTAAATGTTAATCCAAGAAACAGGCTATGAATTCCTGCCCACTTTCTCCAAATCTCTTCAGTAGTTATCATTTGATGCGCGGTCAAACATACAGACAAACCGACAGACAAACCGACAGACAAACCGACAGACAAACAGACAGACAAAAGTTCCAAAAATAATAGAAATGGATTGTGTTACCGATTCTGAGTCCCCAAAATTAGTTTTTTTGTAAATATAAGCAATGTACAGACACGGCTCACTTACATTCTTATTATATGTAAGATAATATACTAAAAAACACATTATTACAATATTATTTTCATTTACCTAACAATTCTGTTCTGGTTCGTTTTCAGTTTAATACATTATGCAATTTGATGTGCAAGAATTCAATGTACCTAATAAATAAACAGAAAAATATTGCCATGCCGACCAACCTCGACAGAGAACGAGCACAACGTGTGTATCGGCGCCGTTCGACTCAAAAAGACATGAGCAGCAGGACATTTGAATGAGAATGACAAGCATTGACTGTCAGGCAATTGGCGAGCAAAATTAAATATAAGCTCTCCCAGTCCACTCTAGTAGTGACGTACATGTACTTATATCAAAAGACAACAACACTGAACTAACCCAACAGGATAGAGAAGACTGCAACTTAAAATCCATGTATGTCACTTTTAGTCAATTTTTGTAGGCACAAATTAAAAACAAACTCGTTAAAATCTTGGTTCTTGGACGGTGACAACAAAACTAATTGTTTGACAGATAATTATAAAGTGGGTAGTTGTAAAAGAAATAAATTAAGTGTATTAGATGCATTTTAAATGTTCCTATTTCCGCACTATATACTTAGAAGGAGGATGGATGATGGATGAATGTATTCAATAAATGTTGTGAGTGAACTTGAAATAAAATATAAGGAAGACCGTATTAAATGATTAGACACTTTTACTAGTCAGTAAATGTTTTACATTTTTTAAACTAGATGGCGCCGGCATTTCCTAACTATCGACCTCTAAGAATTTTAGTTAGACTTTGATATCATTATATATGCACGTTCAGCTTAACATAACAGGCTGTTCTACTGATGGTAGTCGAGGAAGAATCGTTAAGATTATCCGGCCTATGAAAATCATTAAGAAGACTCCGTGTCTTCGCGGACAATGAAAATAATTAATGACGCAGACTGCGTCTCCATCGCTTGCTAAGAAAAAACACACGTACTAAAAGTCAACAAAATCCAGTAGGTATACTTGGTGTCTCATTTTATAATGTGCCTGACTAAATCCGTCACAATTAGTAAGATGTCCTGATGACTCTTACGCCACACGACGGGACATAGAACACCTATGACCCGTCGTGCTGAGCTGTTTTTATTGAAATAGACTATCTATAGTTAAACCTGAAAATTGTACACGGTCATGCAATTCAATTATTACTTCATTAAAAAGTTAGATACCTACGCTATTTTAGATTGTAAACATTCATTATACTACCTATTTTTTTGTTCTTATCAAAGGTGGTGGGAAGTAAACAACTGAACATTACTGTTTTACTTTTACAATCACTTAAAGCAAAAGAAGTATGTATGCATGAATCGTAGCAAGTGGCGGTCTATAGTTTCTGCCTATCCCTGTGGGAGAAAGGCGTGAGTGTATGCATGTACAATCATTGAAACACTACATTGAATTACTTAATAAGTAAGTATCTGAAAACCATTGAATTCGTCGTTGAACAAAATATAATTTGTTTAATAAGTCAATAGCAATATTTTTGAATATGGAACAATACATTGTTCTTATAAATATGACTACTTTTAAAAGATCTTCGTACAGAGTCCGTTTGAAGATCTTTGACATCCTCATGCGACATCCTCTGACAGAAATGAATAGAGATTGCATCCAAGTCTAACAAAAGGTACTCACAAACAAAACCCGTTTTGTGGTCTGACTACAGTATCCACACGGCATCTCCCTATTTTGTTTCTTCCTACCACTTTTTATCACTGTCACATACAAGTTCTCAACATTTACTAAAATTAAGTGGTCCATGTTCAAAAACATTAATTATTATGTAAATGAATTACTGACGTGTCATGCTTGAGGATCTTTAGTGTTTTGTATGACGAGAAAATTGTCGCTGTAACAAATAGGACAGGTGGACGGTTCATCCAAAAAGTAGCTACGCTTAAACAAGTACACGTTGCTAAAAAAATGTTTGTCATCATGGGAGAGCCATGCTTTGGTACGAATGGGCTGGCTCGACCGGAGTTTTACCGCATAAAAAGTACACGTTGCTAATAAAAATAGTTAGTAGTTTGTCATCATGGGTGAGCCATGCTTTGGTACGAATGTGCCGGCTCGACCGGAGTGATACCGCAGCCTCACAGAAAACTAGCGTGAAACTTTCGTTGTGTTTCGCCGAGTGAGTGAGGTGAGGATACCAGAGGCCCAAACCCTTTTAAAAGGCGGACAACGCACTTGGTCCTCTGGTGTTGCGGTTATCCATGGGTGGCAGTAATCGCTTACTATAGGTGATCAGTCTGCTCGTTTGGCCCCCTAAACCATTACAAAAAGGTTTTAAGCAGGAATGTAGATTTTCAGTAAAAAGGGAGTGTAAAGAAAACTTGGTTGGATTTTGTGAAAGATGACGTAGTAATAAAAAATGTTTCTGATATGATGGCGGCTGATGATGATAAAAGAAAAAGGTGGCTCTAACCAAGGAAAGTGGTAAGATGATAAATTATATTATCGTACAACAGCATCATAGATACCTATAGTTACAAATATTTAAATGTTAAACTTTCTCATCAGATTACTATGGCTCCATTCTTCGGGCTTAAACTTTCTTAAAAGTGTTTTGAATATTTGATCCTGGAATATTATGCCACTTAATGCACTTTTGCAACAAGTAAAACACAGTACGACTCAATCAAGACAATTCTGTATGAGCACAACCCTATTCAAACTCACCACAAAAAAAAAGTAATTCAACATTCTTGTTTCGATTTCTCACAGATAGCAGCAATTAGTTTGAGGTTAGCTAATTATATAGATCGATGAAATCCTCCTTACGTGGCATTGATTCATAGTAAAATTAGTTTTTTAGAAGGAAACTGAATACTAGATAATAGACACTTTGTATTTTTATAAAAAATCTATGTTAAGATGACCACTTTACAAGAATCGACATAATATTATTCTTGGATATATCGTGCATCATCACTGTTATCAATGTCTCATTATTAGCTGATCTCTCATCGTACGATAAACCTACCTATAATAAAAGTCTAAAGTGTTCAGATCAGGTCCCATGAACATCTTAGTATTATTCCATTAGGCTCGGTTTTGCAACAAATGGTTCAACCTCATTATTAACCCAACCTTTTTTAAAACTTTTTTAAACTCTTATAGTTGGGAAAGTCTAACTAGATGTGTGATGATGAAGATTATTTGGGTCAACAGTAACGACGCAGATTGCAAAAGCATGGCATGGATTGATTCTGTGTTAAATTACAGAAGACAAGTAACGAAAGGAAGAATATATGAAGAAGATCTATTGTCTGTAAATATGAGGTCCAGTTTAGCTTAGTGAATAAAAAATACAAACTTGTTATTGCACTTGCTTAACTTAAAAGAGTGAGAGAGTTTGTTTGTTTTCTGAGTTTTTTTCTGATCGGAGATCGGTAGTAAGCAAATGCCGGTGCCATATAGTTAAAAAAAAAGAATAGTCATTGACTTGTAAAAGTAGTTTCGGAGTTTAGGCGGGAAAATGAAAAGTGCACATTGTCGATTTTATATTATTTTTCAAAACTTAAATTTCTCCGAAGTTTAATGTGTAATTATGGTGGATAATTAACCATTAAGTGTTCGTGAACGTGTGAGAGTGTAGGCAAATGATATAAAATTGAAAATCGTGACTTTTGGGTTCACTCCTAACCTCCATCGAAGCCTCAATAAAGTTTCTACCGTTTTATTGGGGCAACTGAACAACATTATACTTGACACTGGCGAACACAAAAAGTGTGGTGCCATAAAATCCCATGATGGGAAATATTACATAATTGATTACTTACTCTAATACTTGACACTGGCAAATACACAAAAAGTGTGGTGCCATAATAAAAAATAAAAAAAAGTTTCGAAATATGAAATAACAGGATTAAATAATAATATAATTCATCACTTAGGGCCACTTGCACCAACTTCTTAAATGTGATTATATTGTAAACAAAATCGTGTTTAAATACAATTTAAACATATCCATAAAGATGGTGCAAGTGGCCCTTAGTATGTCAGTAATGACTCTTTTAACAAATTAAACTTATGAGCTATTACATAACGCAGACCACGTACGTCTCGGTCAAAGATTCTTGTTCATTAGTTATTCATAAGCGTAACAAAACAATTTTATGTATATTTTTGTAACCATCGCTGTAACCAATAGTCTTCGAAGGCGACACGCAAAATAACGGAGTAAGGCAAACATCTTTTACCGATAATGCCGCCCTATTTGTTAGGGCTTCAGAATATAAAAGAAGGCTAGAATAATAATTATGATGACATAATGATGTAAAATAAAAAAATAGAACTGTACCTAGCTACTAGGGCAAGGCCAAATTTAATAATTCCTCAATAAACAATTCATATTTAGAACCCACCCTTGCTCCTTAATGATTTGTATAAATTATATTGATTAATCAAACTTGCCTCATCAGCCAAGTGGCCCTGAGCGCGACTGCTACGCTAGAGGTCCTGCGTTCGATTTATAAGGTCGAGCAAAGTGTTATTGGGTTTTTCTATGAAATTCTCAGTAGCAGCTCGGAGCTAGGAATTTGTGCCCGCTTAATGGCAATAGGCTCGCACCCTATTACATGGGACCTAAAACATACCGGCGAACTGTGGGTGTACATTAGTACGCCTCTGCCTAACCCGCAGGCGTGATGGTATGTTATATTGATTAATCATAGGCCTTTTTAACGCTTCTTTTTTTTCATTTCGTGTTTGTAGTCGAAGTAGAACGAATCATGTTATTTTTTTGTCTCAGCAATTCAGTATTACACAATGTACCGAGTACCTTTTTCTTTAAGATTAGATGATTATTATTTTCAAAGAGGCTAATCATAATAATATTTATGTAATTGATGACGCACATTATAGTAATAATAGTCGATGTTGGAAAAGTATTACCTACTATTCTTATGGTTTGTGTTAGGAAATGAAGAGATAAGCCTCCTGGTGTTAAGTTGCTATCGCCGCCTACGGACAACTAAAATATCAAAATCGTTGCCGATACGTTACTGGCCTCTAAGAGCCCCTGTAGACAGCAGATTATATATCACAGTAACCGGGAGATGAAACTTGCCCACACCAGCCAAAAAAAACTTACTATACTAAACTCACAATAGTCCTTCACGATATACTCTCGCCGAAGGAGTAGTTGCAAGCCAGTCAGAGAAGAATGGTTTTCTAAAAGTCAAATCTCTACTATCTATTATAAAATTGTAAAAAAGCTGTGTCTGTACATTGAAGATATTAAAAAAAACAAGTGGGTTAGGGTATATAAATCTTTCCGAATCCAAAAACATGTATTTTAAAATTCTTGTCTGTTTGTCTGTTTGTTACGGGTTGGCGCAAAAACTGCTGAATATATTTTAACGTTGTTATCACTGTTAGAAAGTATGTGCTTCAACTTAAAAACTGGTATACTTCTTATCTCAAATAATGAAACGAAGCCTGAGATACAGCTTGACCTCTCTAATATATAGAGACCCATACAAAGAAGAGATCATCACTGTTGGTTTTTGAGCTTCAAGTGAGCGAGCCGCGGGCAAAAGCTAGTTTAATATAATCTTATTTGATGAAATAGGTTTACTTTAATCTGTCTTCAATCTGTTTACTTTAATAGACAATTAGCAGATACGATAGAAAAGCAATGGAGTCACTACAGTTTAATGAATTAAAAAAAAATTATGACGTAGCGACCTAGTGACTAGTGTCAATTAAAATCTCTAACAACTTTGTAGTTTCTGGCAAAGACACTATCATCAGTGCAAGAACTTTGTAAAAATAAATGAAAGATCAACTAAAAGATATATCCAATCACTTACAAGAAAACGCTGCTGTTCTTTAGATTTCATACTAATAAAGTCTTCAGATTTAAAAATACTACTGCACTCAAAATTAAATCTTATCGCACTAGTAGAAAAATATATTATGCCTTTTTACTACCTACAATAATTAATGAGTGTAAATAAATAGATGCGGATCGCGATCAACTGTGATGACACTCTGGGCAATAATAAGGCTATTCCGATCTGATCACGCCAATTTTTTATTATTAACTACTAACATTCTATTAACAAGAAGGAAAACAGCGTCTTTCGTGGTATCCGCGGTGATAAATTATTTTCATATCGGTTAATAGTTAGATTTTAATGTAACATGAAATGAATTAGATGACGCCACTGCTCTAGCGATAGTAGCGATGGAAGCCAACGGTGGAAAATAAAAATTCATTTTATTTTGTATTTTTATGAAAGACGACTAAGGAAAGGTATCTAAAAAGCTAATGCCAATGAAGCCGCCGCCGGGAGAAGTTTTCTGACTCGATGATAGATGCTCTTAAATGCTTTAACTTTTTTAGTCTGGAATATGGTAGTCAAATTTGGAATCCAAATTATGCGGTACACTCGGATAGGTTGGAGAGAATTCAAAGAAAATTCACAAGATACTTAGGTTACAAATTTAAAATTCCTTATCGAAATTACAATGAACGATGCACTAGATTCCATTTATTACCACTTGTAACTCGGAGAAATATATCAGACATACGGTTCCTAGTGAAAATAGCACAATCAAGGATCGACTGCCCAGAACTTCTCTCCAAGCTGTCTCTTAATATCCCACCCCGGCGATCTCGTTTGAGAAATCTTCTCCATGCTCCGTTCGCACGCACAGTTCACCGTAGCAATTCATATATGATTCGCGCAGTCAAATCATTCAACCAAATTATTAAAAATGAAAACTCTTCAGTTGATCTGTTTACGAGCAGTTTAACATCTATCAATACCATTCTTTCTAAAGGTTATATTGTTTCCGATACGCAGTGAGTATACTTATAAGCAGGCACATTTATTACTTAATTTAATTAAGTTCAAACCATTACAACAGTCTTTTTTCTAATTGTGGAGGCTTGTAAATGGCTTTTCGTCGAACATTCCACTATTATCTCTGTGTTGTTAGCTGTAAGCCACCCAAATAAAATAAAATAAAAATAAAATTTATAACAGTACGTTATAAATTGTTTGTACACCATTTAAAATAAAAGCCCTAAAATACTGCTGGGCAACGAAAAATACATAGAGAAGAGTTAGACAAGGCTATGATAGAAATGGTGCACAATTGTTTGAGAGCTCGACATCGAATTAAGAACTAAAAAGAGTTACTTGAACAACAGTCCGGACAGCAACAATACATTGCTTTATTGATATATTAATAAATTATTCCTAAAGATAACTACTCCAATCTTATTATGGCAGATTTAAGGACGCTATCACAATTTTCTACAAATATCAGTGCTTTTCAGGTACCATTTTAACGAATTAGGAGCACAACTGCGAGGATATCTTGGTTTCAAATTAAAGATAATATATTCATCTACATAATGATTCCATAAAAAATGTATAACCCTATACAAAATTTTCACACAAATACGATTTCACCATCACACTAATCGCAAAAAAAATCGAAAAATGGGGTCTGAATAGGTACCAGTATAGCTAAATCCACTGCAAATATAAACATAAAAATAATATAAAAACGTTGCTTATATAGTCCTCTATACGAATAGCTAAAAATTTTGTAGCCAAATGAATAAGTTTTTAATTTATGAGAAAAAAATGAAACGCTCCCAAATTTCCCCATACAATTTCTACTCGCCGTTCGTCATACCGCGCTCAAACGCGCTCGTGGAAGGACGGGTGTATCGCATGCTGTCAAAAAAAATAATACGTAAAAAGAGAGTGCCGTGTTGTATACTCTGGTTGGACGAAGTTGATACTTTTTCGGTCCGAAATAGAAGTAAGTACAATTATTGAAATTTGTTTTAGAAATAAATAGGTACATAGTTGTATTTATAATGGATGTAGATTACGGATAAAGATTTATATGAATAATGATATTATCATCTACAGGAAAAAAAATTGTGTAAAAAAATATTTTTGAGATATTCGATACCGTATATACTAATAGTCGATTTTGGGATTTTTGGGGGTGGTGATTACGAGTACGCACGGCTACACATTAAGCTATACAAAACCAGTTTACGCTGGCCTCTTATTGCATAGAAAGTCTATAAAGTGCGAGATCAGCTTAGACTGGTTTTGTATAGGTAGACCTGTAGCCGTGTGTACGTCATTCATGTTTTAATTCAAAATAGCGGGGTTATTTTTTAAAATCTATATATTGTTATTGATTGTGGAGGTGATGTTTATGAATATACCATCATATTTTTGATTCAAAATGACAGATGTAATGTTTTTGTGATATATCGATTTTTTTCACTCGATATTGAACTTAATCACCAAATTTACAGCTTTGTATAACCTGATGTGCGTGATGTGTGGCGTTTGTAAATGAAACAGGCGCATGGCTGTAACTTTTGATACCAAGTATGCTTTTTTTGTTTGGCATTGCTAAAATATTGATATTTGTTATTATAGATGCCAGGACTTCGGAAATTTGGACAAAGAGCAAAAAAAACTGCACACGTAGCAATTAAAAAAAGGAATGAGACTTTGTAAGTAATCAGAAATAACAAATCTACTCTGGAGTTTTGTTATGCCATACCTTATATTAGAAAATATAGTAGGTTTTTTTATTTAACAGGGAGTGCAGCTTAGATGTCTCCGTAGGTGATGATGACCAAAATTATATTTCACTTGAAAGTGTTTAGAAGCGGCGGTAGCCTAATGGCTAAGGCATCGGACTGTGGTTGCCGGTTCGAACCCCACCCATTGCACTACCGTCGTGAACCCAATCGTAACACAAGCATTTAGCTTAGCACGAGGGGTTAACAAGAATACTAGTAATGTGTGACCCACATTGCCAGTAAGCTTTTTAAAAGAAAAAAAAAGTTATATCAGCGATTGTACCTACGTAATTTTTTTTATTTGATTTTCCTTAGGTACCTACTAATGTTGCCTTTTTATTTTTAGGAGCAGGAATTCGCGATAAAGGAATATAAGCCAAAAGGCAGAAGAATAATCGAGATTGATTATCTTTTTGAGCAGCTCATCCGTATAGGTAGTTACACTTCTCAGAGATCGTCAAATTGAAAATGTCGGCGCCACCTAGTTTAAAAAAAAAGTAAATAATCGACTCGTAAAAGTGTCTTTAAAAGATCTATTTACAGAAATAAATATCATTCCATTTTGGTACACTGCTGTATAATTTTTCAACTTGTATCCTGCCTATATACAATATATTATACTGTTTACTACCTACTTTGTTTATATTTTTATCAAAAATCTGATCTTGTGCCCAGTCTCAGTAAATAATATACATCCATAAGAGAATGATTATTTTTAAATATCAAAACGAAAATCTACTATAAACTCCCAGGCTAATATTTGAATATATATTGATCCAACAATTGTCAGCACATAAGTACTTACATCTTTTCAAAATGGGGATCGTGGGTTTTTTGTGGGTAGGTAATAGCAAAATGGTCGTTAGATTCTTAAGAATATGGTAATTAGTCCATTTATTTTGTGTACCTACATTATGTACGTAATGAGTATTGATAAACTCCAAAAAATACTGAAAACGTGATTATCACGCAGATGGTACTTGTTAATAAGTACCATCTGCGTGATAATCATGTTTTCCATGGTTACCAAATTCGATTGCAAACTTATTACTAATTTGACTCAATACCAGTAAAATAAAAAAATTATACCTTCATGTATCAAGATTAGTTAAGTTACGTATAAAATCGAGCGGACAGCGGTTTCAATGTGTGCGTGCGCGTAATGTTGTTGTGTTGCAAATCAGATACCTAAATTTGAGCAAGTTCAAAATGTGATAGCGTCCTTAATAAAAGGATTTGACAAGAAAGATCATTTTTAAGAGACTTGATAACTACTTAGCAACTGAGCACTCCGCTAAATACCTAAAAATATTGCTTAACAAAATAACAATAATAATAGTAATAACATTGGTTATAAGTGTTGATACAATCAACAACTTTGTGTTAAGATATTTTGTCTTATTAGCTTCATTTCGTGCTTGTCTCATCTCATGCTTTATTTCTCTAAAATAGGTACTTTTGAAAAGTCAAAACTAGTTGCACGGTTTCAAAAAGTGGATCCTATGGAGAAGAGCCGGCAAGTTGCTCTGAGCCGGTAAGAAACTCCATACCCTTTTTAAAAATCATGATTAAAATATTGAGCTTTACAACTTTTAAATAATTCCTGAGAATTAGAATAGAATAGAATAAAATATCCTTTATTGTACACCAAAACTAATGTCAAGAATAAGTTATCAATCATAGAATATGGTACAATGGGTGGTCTTATCGCTAAAAGCAATCGAATTACGCTTGAGGTTGATGTGTAAGATTTTGTTATTTTACAAAAAGAAATGATTGCCAAGGCAAGTAAGAGCTGACCAGCCCATGTTAACAATACATCTTCAGCTTTATATGTGTTGTCTATTAAAATAGGACAAGACTCACCAGCGCTTCCGTCTGCTTTGAAATACACACTAACAGTTGAGACGGGATGTGATACGTATTTATCTCATACACTCCTTGAAAGATAATCCCATTCAGTTGAATCGATACTGATACATGTTTCACATGTTTTTGTTGGTTCGTTAGGCTTTTTTACAAAACTGCTTTCCGGAATTTGTAGAACAGGTTTATGTGTCGTCTTTTTTTAATAAAATTCTTCGGGTTCGGGTAAGCTTTCGAATATTAAAGACTTTTTGGGACTTTTAGCATATTTTTGTTACAAGGAGACTTAATTAAATTTTCAACGGATATCTCGAGTCAGTTTGTAATGTTTATCACGAGAATATCTTCCGTAGCTACCTGTTTATAAAATGTAGCATTTTCAACTCATTGTTTATTGGAGCAAGGAAGTCCACTTTTAAGGCGATTTTCGGTTCGTTATTAATTTGTGTCCTTTACATGTAAAACAAAGCCGCATCAACAAACTAGTTTCCCTTACAATTAGCATCCTATGTACTTGTCATTGGCTTACTTCCAAACGTGTTTATTTTACATACATATTAAATTGTGCAGGATTTTTCCTTTAAAGTTAAACGTGTTTGGAATCAAAACATTGTTAATAACAGTTTATCTTGTAACCTTATACCCATGTTTTGGTTATGGTTCTCGATGTAAGATAAAACAAGACGAATTCTTGGTCACGCACTTTGGAATCATGTCCTGGTGGTTTTTCTTTGAAAGACAGCTCAAGCATGCAGATTAACACGCATACTCATAGTAGAGACATTATTCCCACCCATAAAGTAAGCTTCAATAGCCCATAAAAACGTAATTCCAAAATAAATCGTAATCCAAACAATATTTTATCAAATTATGTTAATATTTGGATTGAGCTACCGTCAATCTAAGCTTCTACCGTACCATTTCGTCTACTACTACTGGAAATAAATGACTGTTCCAAACTTGGTAAAGTTATCAAGAATTGTTTTAGCTTACATTTATTTCCAGTGAGTATTTTGGATGAAATTGTAGAGCAGGAATTTAGATTAATGTCGGTATTGGAATCCGATTATTAACATACTTTGAATAGATTGTGTTTGAATTACGATTTATTTTGGTATTACGTTAGTTTTGGGAATTCAGTCTGCCGGACTTTTAAGAGAATTCTCAAGGCATCCTAATAATCAAGCATATGATTAGCCTAGTGATCCTGAGCACAATTGCTATGCTCCGATTTACGATTTCGATTACGAGCAAAAGGTTATTGGGTTTTTCTGTGAAATTCCCAGCAGCAGCTCGGAGTTTGGAATTTGTGCCCAGTTAATGGCAATAGGCTCGCCCCCTAATACATGAGATCTAAACATACCGGCAAACTGTGGCTGTACATTAGTACGCCTCTGCCTAACCCTTCGGGGAATACTGGCGTAATGGTATGTTTATGTATGAAAACCATATCTACATAGGTACATACAATCACCATTTCCCATTAAAAACGCGATCATGGCGACCAACAAAACGGTAGTCATGTCTCGGCTTTTTACCTGTCCAAAGTACGGGGAATATGATGAAACATATTTTTTTTATACATCACATTCTTAAATCTTCGAAAGATAAAGAAATATCTTTTCGTCTACACTGTCATCTACGACTTTGGAACCACTTACTTACTGTTCTATTGATATTAAGTCACCTAACTATGAGATAAATGATATCATTATCTTATCTATATCTCATTTCAACACGTACATTTTACATCGTATTTTTTTTATTGTGTTAAGATGACAAACAACCGGCCCAAATCTTCAATTTTGTAATAGGTACTCAATAAATTTAAATTTAATTTAAATGTGTGTTTACAGGTCTTAATAATTTTACAGTTCACGTGAACCCTGTCGGGCACATCAATTTAGTTAGGTTGGAAAGTAGCATCAAAATAATAAAAGTAGTTAGATGGATTTTATGTATATATATTATTGGTATTAAATAGTAAAATCATCATCAAGGTATTCATTCAATGTATTATAGCATTTATTAAGCAATAGATTCTTAAGTCGATTATTGAATACTTTATCATTAATTTCATTTTTTAAATCGTCAGGTAGTTTATTATAAATTTTAATCGATGTTATTTGGGGGCTCGATCTATGGAGTTTTAGTTTTGATTGTGGGACCGAGAGTGTATTAACATATCGTGAACGCATTGCACATCGGCGGGGTTGATCCGATGTTCTAGGGAAAAATATTGGATAATAGAATGGTAATGGCACTAATTAGTCGGTCTTGTGTAGATATATGAGAATCTGTGTGCGTAAACGCATCCACGATACCTACAGGAGAAAATCCTAGTGTGGGGTAACCTTTTATTAAAATAAATTTGTATACGAACTGACAGATTTCGTAGACAAAACTTCACGATTTTGCCCCTCAAACTGGAACACGTCAGAATCCTAATGCAGCACCACGCTGTGCGCCCCGACGAACAACAAAAAACACAGCTATACTCCTCAAAATCATTATCATACTACTGATACTGTAGCCTGCTTTAAGAAAGGGAAAGCGCATGCATAAAAACTCTCCTTCTGTTTCTTTAGTGTTTCTACTAAACATTTAGCTTCATTAGTGTAGTTGGTCCCAGCGCGACAGCTACCCACACTAGAACTCGTCCCTTCGATTCCCAGGTCGAGTAGCTTTTTCTATGAATTTTCGGTAGTAGCTGGGAGTTTGGATTTATGTCCGATTAACAGGAATAAGTTGACCCCCTATTAGGTACATGGGACCTAAACTTACCGATGAACTGTACACACGGGAGGTCTGAAGATGGCATACATAAACGGAAACTGCAGTTTCCAAAATAAAATTCCACGCGTTTCTTATAAAAAACGTTTATTATGAATACTGTGTTGCTTGTCTGCTATAAATTAGACTAAGTGTAGTAAGTACTCAACGCGTCACGCCTCCGCGGGTTCTTGTGTCTCGGCCTTCGACGCCTCCTTCGCGCTCAACGCAGCCCGCTGCTCCGCTGTACAGTATTCTAGAAAGAAAACCATAGAATTATAAAAACTTAAAAAGACCTATTTTGGAAAAAGGCAATAATTCGTAGAACAAAAAAATCTGTCAATGCTTAGTCAGTACTAATAAAGATTTTCTCTACAAGGATAAGTTTCTGAACTATTACTGAGAATTGTAGTCGCTCTTTTCTGTCTTTCTGTCAGTCGTAAACTTAGACAAGTAATCGGAGAGAATTTACAGTTTAATCAAGATCATTAATAATATTGATCTCGAATCAATCCTAGTATGAAAGCTTGTGTTTTTTTTTTTTATGGGATAGGGGGGCAAACGAGCAAACGGATCACCTGATGGTAAGTGATAACCGCCGCCCATGGACACCCGCAACACCAGAGGAGTCGCAAGTGCGCTGCCCGCCTTTAAAAGGGTTTGGGCCTCCGGTAACCTCAACTCACTCGGCGAAACACAACGCAAGCGTTGTTTCACGCCGGTTTTCTGTGAGGCCGTGGTATCACTCCGGTCGAGCCGGCCCATTCGTGCCGAAGCATGGCTCTCCCACGTGTAGAAAACACAAAAACAGCTTACAGTTGTTACAAAAACAGCTGAACGAATTTGGATGAAATTCATGACCATTTTTTTAGTGTATAGAAATCCTCATGGCCTTTCGGCGCTCTGGGAAGGTGATTAGACATGTCGGAGGTGTGTCCTGTCTAAGTGACCTTCCGACTAACACCACACGGTTGTTTCACCTTGCCACTTGGATGGATTTAAAAGGAAATCATCTTCGTAGTCTTAGGTGCGAAAATCATCATTTCATGTCACGCGCCCATCAAAGTATTCTATAAAACCATACTAACGTGTTCTACTAGGTTCCCATCCGATATATTCTCCAGTACGTTGGTTTTCTGTCGTTAGCCAGTCTTGCAGAGGCCTGAAGTACTCCAATAGACCATCAGCCTTCATGGCTCGCTGACCAGTGAGGGCTTCCATCGCGTCCGGCCACGGCTTTGATGAGCCCATCTTGAGCATATTACTGTGGAAATATAAATGGTGCTTATAAGAATTTATCGTCATCTTTTGGTTTATCAGCGATGTTTTTAAAGATCTAAGATACTTATTCTGCATATATACCCTGAAGCGTTCAGTAGAGGCTTACTAATGATTACCCACAATTACCCAGTGATTTTTTAGGTCCTATGAAAAAGGCGGCGAGCCTATAGCCACAAACTGGGCACAGACCTCGAACTCCGAGCTAATATTGAGATTTTGTGCTTTGCTCGACATGGCAATCCAGGACCTCCATAAAAAATGCCTCCCTTCCCTCTTTCTAAGTAAGTAGTTCTATCTATGGTTTTAGGGAGCCAATCGCTATCGTAAGTCCAGTAGCCTAAGCACAAAGAACTATCGAATTCGTATCGTAAACGAATGAGTTTTGTTCATACATAT
This sequence comes from Acronicta leporina, assembly GCA_947256265.1. Classification (NCBI taxonomy): domain Eukaryota; kingdom Metazoa; phylum Arthropoda; class Insecta; order Lepidoptera; family Noctuidae; genus Acronicta; species Acronicta leporina. The sequence goes on along the minus strand of OX366520.1, from coordinate 14,729,981 downwards.
TTTCACATCTGTCTCCTATGGGGGTAAGCAGAGACTACACTTGCTACGATCCTGGCACACCATCTGGCACACCTGTTACACCTCTGGTATTGCAGACGTTCATAGGCTACGGTAACTGCTTGCTACCTAGAGGAGGATTTGTTTGAATTTGCATCCATACTCACGATAAAGCGTTTCCAGCGGCAACGCTCTGGTAAATATCACAGTCGACTAGCTTTTTGTTGAGGTCTTCAGGCACGTACTCTCCAGCCAGCTGGCACAGTGCTCGGTGGAACTGGAACTGTATGATGAACGATACGTAGTACCTGAAATATTGGAGTGAAAATGTTATTTTTTTATGAAATATTAGACATATGCCTTTGGGCTCTCCTATTTCAGTTATACCAGAAATGTCGTCCCATGGACACTAAATGACGCAAAGTCTGAGAATTTTTGTAGACAAAGTACGAAATTCTATGACGAATTGATACAATAAAATAACAAACACAGATCGATTACTTCTGTATAGCCGATATCAAAACGGCCTGGTTAAATGTCGTCTTTGCGTTAAATGTCCAACACATCTTATTCTTAACGTTTTTCTTTTACCAATATGACTCTCACTTTACTTTCCTTTGCGTTTAATTGCGTCGTGTTTTAATTATGTAGGTATGCCTATAATTACAAATATTTCTTGTTTTCCTTACCTGGCATATTCTACATTAGCCGACACATGGTACTTAGCAGCGGCATCAAAGTCCTCTTCAGTCCTATTTACCGGTGGCTCAACACCTTGCAGCATCTCCCTGAGCTTCCAGAAGTGACAGTTGTAGTCCTCAGGAGTAGTGGACCCTCGGAACACTCCGTAGCGGAACATGTCCAAGGTGTAGGCAAATGGGAGGAATACGATCTTATCAATACCCTGAAAATAAATTATAAGAATATGTTAACAATGATGAATATCATCAATATATTAACCTATTTTCGCTAAAAGACTGCTGGAAATGGGTTATTATTGTAGGCAATAATACGAGACAGTCCTCGTACTAAATAACGGTCAATAAGGACATTAAAATGAAAACAAGCCTTTACAAATGTAAAAAAATAAATTGCTATTTAATCGTTACAAGAGCTCAAAGTTAAGTAGAACTATATGTCAAATAACATGACTCTGATTGTTACAAATTAACCATCAAACGCTTCCTAAATGCAGCGCAATGATTGCCATTTTCTTTTGCAACACGAGCTGCTACCGAGCTATCACACCCCAAAGCAAATTCACTGATATCAATAAAAGTAACTAAAGCAAGTAGATAGTATCGTTATCGCTGTTAATTATTAGAATTTACTTTATGTATTATTATAATTATACTATTTTAGCCCCTAATCACTCACCATTTTGTAAAGTTGATTGATTTCAGTCTGTTCGTCTTCAGCATCACCGGTGGTAAGACCTACACGTCTAAGATGCTTGGGCGAAGATACTGATAAGGCAATTGTATCTCCTACTGCCTCATGGAAACCTGAAATATATATCCGAAGAATTATATCATGTGCGATTTTAATAAATATGCTATAAGATTGCAAAGATTATCAGTTTAGGTTTATGTAAAACACGCAGAAAATGCTGTAAGGAAGTTCTAAAAAGAAAAAAAACATCATTGTTTTTGGGTTTTTCATTATAATACAAGTATTAAGTAGTTGAGAAATCAATTCAAATCAAAGCAACGTAATGGAAAAAAGGAGACAGTAACAACAAACATTTGAAATCAACAATCTGGTTCATCGAGCTAAAAATTTACAGCTTGCAACTCAATTATCTCACCGTACATATTATCTATTTAAATTCCAATGAATCGCTGAAATGTATGTAGGCGCATAACTTTCGTACAACTGCACCAAATTGGGTAAGTTTTTATTGTATTCATTAGCGTTAAGACAAGGTATGTATGAAAGGTTTTTTTAAATCTAACGGAATAGTGAAATTAAGAAATTAAATTGACGCAGTCAAAACTGCAGGGTCCCTACTCTTGAATAAAGAAGTGATATTAAAGTAAAATAAGATAATAGTTTTAAATGATGAAGAGTATTCATTCCCAAATAACAAATACCTGGATTGGCACCCTCCCGAAATAGGAACGGTTGTGGTCTGTACTGCAAGTAATACTGTACATGGCCCATTTCGTGGTGCACCGTTCTAAAATGTTCTTTGTTGATCGACGTACACATTTTGATCCTGGCATAACAAATATACATTAATTACCTGGATTAGCTCCGTCCCGGAAGACGAATGGTTGATGTCTATACTGAAGGAAGTACTGTATATGTCCCATTTCATGGTGTGTGGTCTCAAAGTACTCGTTATCAATTGTTGTGCACTGTTTGATCCTTCAAAAATCAAGCCAAATAAAATGTTAGTTGAAATTTTGAATTTTTGACCATTGAATTTTTGTGTTTCTTCTCTGGATTTCGATGATGCAAAAGGCCGTTTTTAAGAAAATATTGAAAAGATAAAAGTGGATATTGATTTCTAACTTAACGACTTTCCAATTATTAACATGAGTTTGCCATAAGTACGTAGAAGACTAGTAAAGGATTATAACATGAAGGTGAGCAGAAATATCAAAGATTTATAATTCAGTAGTAAAGTCAGTATGTTATCTGAATGAGAAAGAACCATTAAGATATGTTGCCTCGTTTAGAAAGTTTTAGATAACATAAAATATTACAGAATTTTAAAGTAATCTTCATCATAGCACTCAATCACGACTTCTTTTTAACTTTACCTAAAGTCTTCTCCATCATAAAAGTCCCAAGCAGAAGCATGGCAAACTATTTCTCTGTCACTAGGCTTCTCAATGATGGAGTTCTTCCAAAACTTCTCTGGCATGGCGGTCAAATTCAAGGACCTGAAGAATTCATCAGACATTTGGAACATTTTAATAGCGGTGAAGTTCTGGTCTTTCATTGCTTGTGTGATGTCAATTTCCTTCTTATCTGGGTAAGGTCTTGTGAAAGATTCTATGTTATTCCAGGTTTGAGCCCACATGTTACCTGAAATTAATATAAATTATGTTTTTGTTTGAGTTTGGAAATAATAAAAAAAGTCATCCACTTTCCTAATCAATACTCTTTGGAGAAAGACATGTTTAAATGCCTCTACCTCGAAAGTTTAAAATTAAAAATCCTCACCTAACAAATGTGCAGGTATGGGACCTCGAGCTGACACTACGTGGTCTCCGTACTTGTCCCTCAACCTCTTCCTGACGTATGCGTGTAGCTGCTGGTACAGAGGCTTCACGCTCTCCCACAGCTTGGCCAACTGCTGCTCGAAGTCATCCACCTCGTATTCCGACTGCCACCAGTCAGCGACATTTTTGAAATCTGGAATTTAAAAGGAATGAGAACAAAAATACATAGGTAGTAAGTACCTATAGACACAATGGTTTATCACTTTATGCAATTCAAATTCCTTATTTTGAAGACAGATTTTTAATGACAGAGAGAGGTCACATTATACGAGTTGTCGACTTTGGAGACATTGTTCTAATAATTAATATGATATCATCAAAAAGACTGGACACAAAAAATAGGAGAGATACCATTGACGAAGAATAAAAAAATTACGTCAGCATTATACATGTATCAATCAAACTTATTGACAGCAATTTAGACAGACTTCAACACTGTTTTTAGAACTACTTGAGGTAATAATTTATCCGTCCTTTGACTCAACTGTAGCACTAGAGACTGGTGAAGGTAATTTAGTAGTTCCGGCAGACGGAATTCTGCGTATTTTGATATGGCTCGTTACGTCAGATACGTACCTAGTACTGAATACCACGGTATTTCCCAGAATTTTCTAAATTATAATTTTATATTAACATCATTCTTATTTATAAAAATAGATACATTTATTTTAGGTTTCAGTTACCTCAACTAACACCAAAGAAAATTATATTTTATTAATTAAAATCTGGTATTACATAAATACAAATAAAAACACAAAATCTCAATGAACAGTTAATGCTATTTCTTCTTTCATAACATGTAATGAGAAGGAAGCTTTAAACACAGTTATACTGCATAGCGTAATAAATTGAGCCTAATTAGATAATTAAATGGCAGAAGTACATAAATTAGCGAGACCGTTAAATGTTTTACAGTTTATGGTTATAATTGCGTTGAGTTTAATTATAATTGAACTTATATTAATAATAATCACACAATCAGTTAAATACCTACGTAGATTATGTCATTATTTTTATATGATATTCTTATCTGTTGTCGGAATGTTAACTAACAAAAATAACTTTAGCAAGATAAAAAATATCACATCCATAATGATGGACAAATAATAAGATCAAGTGTAGACCACATCTTATTATCATAGTTTTAGCAGAAATAATAATATGAATCGAAAATAGACCTATTTCTAATAAGCCTCAACTATTTCAACAACAGCGTTTCTCCATAGAATAGAGACCATGGTACCCAAAACCACCCAGAGGAAGATTGTAAAGGAGATAGATCTAACTGGAGTTTATCTGACCAAAACAGAGAGCAGACAGAATTAAAAGAAGTTTATAGAGATCTTCGTTGAGTAGAAGAAAGTATAACTACTAGTTGATTTTTTAGCAATACTCGTGAAGATCTTCAATAGGTAATAGAAAAATCCTCACCATTAAGTTTAGCAGCCTCGTTGTATAGATTGACGTATTCTGTGAAGTTGTGGCGTGCTTTGGCACCAGCGGCTTTGTGCCACTCCACCCATAGGTGTCTTAGTTCGTCAGGATCCTGACTCTTGGCAAACAGTTCTGTGATATCTGAAATAGAATTTGTAGATAGTATATTAAAAGTTTTGTTGTGTCGGATGCAGGCGGCATATAATCGGTCCTTGTGAAGTTGGTTATGATGAGGGAAGCCTTTGTTCAAGGTTAGCTAGCTAATATGATTATGATGGATATTAAAAATCTCAAGGAGCTAAACTGTCCACAACATAAACCATTTATTACTTCAGCGACATTGAAAAGGGAAATGACATCGATTTCAATAGGCAACTTTAAATCCTTTTCAAGTAATTCAATTTCCGTTGCAATTTTAATAGTTTGGCGACCTTTTCATGGTTTATTGTTATTCTGAAATTGACTTATACTTACATAGGTCTGTTTGGAATTATCTTTGAATCACTGAAGAACCACAGCCATCCAGAGGATTGTAACAATTATTTTTCTATTGGGTATGCTTACCTATTGCATGACAAGAGATCAAATGCTAGGCTTCAATATTAACCGACGAGTAAAAACTAGAAGAACGAGAGTAAGCAGAAGATAGAGAACAGTGGCGTTTGCTTGTTGTTGTTGCCACCGACAAGAGCTGAGGTCTTAAATTAAAGAAGAAGATTACAAACTAACCAGGTTCTAGAGCTAGATCACACTTTGTTGGATCCTTGTAGTCGCAAATTTTCGATGTGGCGTAGTTGGACTCCATTCCTGAAACCGACCGCATCAGCAACTTGTACTTATCATCAGGCAGCGCTGACACTCCGAGCTGGCTGTACTTCTTGAACATTCTCCGAAGAGTGAAGTCTTGGAAGTCGTGCCATTTGTACATTTTTGTCTCTTCCCAAGCTTGCTTCTCTTGTTGAGATAGTTCCAAGCGGATTTGGATCTGAAATATTAAGAGATGAAGGTGATAAGTAAAACCTAAGGATATGTAGCCAAGAAGTGGTATTTTATTTAATTTGTATCTCTACAGCTATCTTTAGTGGAAATTCCTAATGCCATAGAGTAGTTAACTTTTAAAGGAATATTAATGCTTTATACAGTTCTCTTTAAATAGTTTACTATATGTAGGTTTATATATATATATTACTGTATGTAGGTGGTGTAGCAAACAATTACTAAAGTTATTAGTCTTCCGCTCTCAATTATGGGTTCTGTAACTCATAAAAAGTGTTATAATCAGAATCTTAATTCATAAAATATCTATCTTCCGAATAAACAGGAGTCAATCAGGAATAATATTCTTATATGGAAGGTCCAATTATTTGATATGCTATTTTAAATTCCAGATTAGATAATTCCTGGAATATTTAATGCGTAAATCTACATTTCTTATTTCAGGTCAAATTCGCAAGGAGTTTGCAAATTGATTTGTCACCAAAAGATACAGAATCGTGATTTCCGGATAAAACGAATAGAAAATTCTATCTTATTCACGTGATTTGAAGCCATGTAATTAATTGAAACAATATTAAAATTTAATTTCGTCAACTACGCGCATATACTCGTAATAATAATTATTGTTTTTTTTTACTACACTCTGATTGATTACGTTATACTGCTTACGTAATTTTTATCACGTTTTTATTGAAGTATAAAAGATATTCTTGGGTATTTTTATTTCTTTTTGGCCGGAAACAAATGGATGACTATTGCAAAAAAATATTGAGTCATCAGACTACTGAAATCAGCAGTAGGAAAATTCTAGGGCATGCAAACCGGATACCCGGATATCCGAAAAAACCGGATAACCGACTGATTTGAAACCCCGGTTTTTTAGGAAAACAAATCCGGATTTTTCGGTTTTTTCGGGTTTGTTTTTCCTGTTATTGATTTTATAATAAGTACTTTAATTTTCCCAAACAAGATATTAAATTTATCACTGACAAACGTGGACAGGACGGCAAAGCGGCATTAGTTCCCTTTTCGGCCACGTTAATTTAGATCCGTTAATTTTAATTTTTTCGGTCAGTCTGTGCATAGATAGTGAGTGAGTGACACCGACACGAGTGCACGTGTTGTGTTTGATGGTGGTTACATTGCAGTTTATAACGAGGTAAGTTTAATCACAATATTTCTCGTATATTATGCATTGCTAATATTACATGAAGTGAATGAACAAATACTGGTAATGTAATTACAGCAGGGATGTTTTGTTAAAGTAATAGCTTTAAATAATTATGTTATTGCGGCATGTTCTTATTTTTGTAAATATGTAATGTATGTATGTATGTATGTGTGGCTCCTATTTATAGGTACATTACTAATCCAACTATATATATATAAAAATAAATCTCAATTTCCCTTGGTCATCGCATCACGCGTTAACGGATGTAACAATTTCACTAATTCTTTTTTTTGTTGTGTTAATTATTGTCAGGAGAAGGTTCTTATGAAACAAATAATTACAGAAGTTGACCAGAACATTGGAAAATTTAAGTTAACTTAACCACAATATTAATTTTACATAGCTGTCAGTTGTTTGAAATACATTATACCAATTCGAATTCAATATTTATAGCTAAGACCTGTCTTAGCTATAAATATTGAATTCGAATAGCGAAATATTCGAACACTAGTTGGTTGACCCGTCAGTTGGGTCAACTAGTGTACCTATAAATAGGAGCCTATTTGTATTTGAAGCAGTTTGAGCTGATCACATAAGCACATTGTTACATAGGTATAAACTTTAATGTTTTAAATGTTTTGATTGCGTATGTTAATAACGAAATAAATTGGAATGGTTTTTGGATAATGAGAATGTTAAAAATATAAAATTAATACACAAGATTATGTTTAGGAAAATTTGCTACAATGGCTCTTAATATTTAATTTACAGAAAGAAAAATCATGAAGAGGGCCAGCGATGTAGATGATGCCGATACAGCAAAAACAAACAACGTGGAATATAAAAATGCTAAAATAAAGCTTATTATTTTCCCAAATAATAAGCTTTATTTTATGTTATTAAATGTATGTATAAAGAAAAGATTTTTTGTTATTGTAGCATTTTAACGATTTGTAGATTGAGACTGAATAAGGTACAACTACTAAGTTCTAGCTTATTTAGTTAAAAAATGCTCATTATTATTAAAATAAGTAAGATAAATGGAAAAATACATAGTTTGATTAGACTTCAGCATTTTCATTTATTTACACACATATTTCTCATTTCTTTAATAAAAATAGTAAAAAAAACCGAAAAAACCGAATTAACCGGTTTCAACGGTTTTGTAAATAAAAAACCCGAAAAAGTCGGTTTTCTTAATCAACCCGGTTTTTGCATGCCCTAGAATATTCCCCATTAGTGCATATTTTTCTTTTCTCATTAAAAACTTGCCCGTGGGATTGTGTGGGTGAGGATTCATTCCACAAATTTCACAAATACCCAAACTCGGAACCACTCCGTGTAGGTTACGATTTTTTCCAACTTACACATTTATCTGCCTCTAGAATTCTAGATCATGAGAGTCCCTAAGCACAACTACTATGCTAGAGATCCTGCGCTTGATTCTAGATTGAGCAAAGTGTTTTTCTACCTAGCAGCTGTGTGGATTTGTGTCTGCATTTGTACCGGCTATAAGTTCGTCCCCTATTTCATAGTACCTAAATATATCGGCGATCTTTGGCTGTGTTTAGTACACCTGTGGAGGAGCGAGGCGTATTGCTCCTCCAACCAAAGGGAGGATCCTCCGACCAGGCGTGTCTTTCGCCTGGTAGGTTGTTTTTTTTCTATTTGGCAATAGCTGTTCTTCAGGGAATCTTGACAGCGTAACCCGACTTGGTGGCGAGGCACCGCATGCCTCCAGCCAGGAGCAACTTAAAACTAAGCAACAGCAGCTAAGGGCGTCCCCTAACGGGACACGGGCCTCGGCTTAGGGCGTTGCTGGCGGGCAGCTAGGGACGGCTGGATCTGGTTTAGGCCCTGATGGTTGATGTCGGGCGATGTATATATTGCAAGTTACGTTGCAAACTTCACTTGCGCGATTCAGGATTGTCCGTCATTGTTCTTCCGTGTAGCGCGGAAGATGTCGCTACACACCTCTGCCTAACCCTTTGAGGAATACAAGTGTGATGGCACGTTACCCATTTCTCTTCATTCTCCTTCGTGATGTTGGACGTGTAGTCCCACTCGGCGATGCTGGCCCTGTTCTTCCTCTTGCCCATGGCCTTGTCCAGCTGGAAGATGTACTCCCGCCCTTCATGTTCCAAGGCTTCCAGGTCAGGGTCGCGGCCCTGCGTGGCGACCACGAAGACTGCCGCTATGGCCGCCACCAGCAAGGCTCCGCCGCCGATTTTGAGCATCGTCTGGAAGAAAATGGACGATATTACTAACGTGTTACGCAATCTTAGGCAACAATTGTATATCTACTTTTTCAAGCGAAGACACTTGAATGGGGCTTAGTAAATTAATAGTAATAATTAGAGGAGATATACTATTATAGAATAGCTTATTGACGTTAAAGACAAAAGTTGCTTCTTAGCTGCTTCTAAACTGCCTCATTAGCCTGGTGGTCCTGAGCGCGACTGCTACGCTTGAGGTCCTGGGTTCGATTCCCAGGTCGAGCAAAGTGTTATTGGGTTTTTCTATGAAATTCCCAGTAACAGCTCGGAGTTTGGAATTTGTGCCCGGTTTTTAGGTTCGCACCCTTTAAACTGAAACATACCGGCGAACTGTATGTGTACACCTGAATGATTCTCAAAGAACAATTTAGTCGATGATAAAAAAATGTCTTAAATTACCCAAAGAAATAGGTATTATCCTTCGTATATCAACTGTGTAAATAACCATTCACTTAAGAAAAGATGTAGATTTTTGGCTAACGCTAACGTAACAAACCACCAAAATAAATATTAATTAGTAATGATTTATAATATACTTAAATAACTATCAAAAGAACGGTAAATAACAGACAAAATATGCGCACAAATCTTGACGTTCTCAAACTGTCAAATTACTTTGACTTATTTCTTTTTAATAAACTCAAGGATATGATACTTAAATAAATCACATTACACCTCATAACGGTAGAAAAAATATTATGAAAAAAAATAACAACGATATTTGACATGGGAGAGCCAGGCTTCGGCACGAATGGGCCGTCTCGACTGAGTGATAAAAAGCCTCACAGAAAACCGGCGTGAAACAACGCTTAAAACATATGTCTTTTTGTAATTATTTTTGCAGTTTCTACTATGCTATGATTGTAAAGTTATTTTAGTGAAGGAAAAAATCGAAATCATAGCGTCTGGTGTAAGTATTTAACCAGAAGACGCAGGTTTCGAACCTAGGTACCCGAGGTCTAATTTTTCCTTCACTAAAATAACTATTAAAAAAATATGGAAATATTTGGGACTCGAGTGAAACGGCAAGCAACAGTTAGTATACTTATTATGAATAGCTTCCCGGCCCGACTTCGCCCATTTTCCCGCGGTAAAAAGTAGTCTATGTTCATCAGGGATAATGTCGGCTTCTAATGGTAAAAGTTTTTTCCTAATCGGTCCAGTAGTTTCGAAGCCTATTCAATACAAACAAACAAACAAACAATAAAATCTTTCCTCTTTATAATATTATTATTAGTGTAGATGTAGATGACAGAGTATACAACACAGATCAACAGAACACTTAGCTCAAAAATAGCAAGGAATTCCCATACATAACGACTGCAAATCTCATCACACAATCAGCCCGTGACTTCACCATGCGGAGTCAGTGGCGTGCGTCGAAGCGAAACCGTCCTTGGCTTCCATCTTGTCAACTTACAGATTAGCATTGTCTTCGGCAACAAGCACGAAAATACGCTTTTCATACACATTGTACGATTTGCGTCGCGCTTAGCAAGTTATTCTAGATTACCCTTGGCTATGCCGATTTGGACCACGTGAGCTCGTATAATCATAACATACCATCACGCCTGTATTCCCTGAAGGGTTACACAGAGGTGTACTACAGTTCGCCGGTGTATTATTTAATAGCTTCCAAACTTCAAGCAACACTTTATTCAGCCTGGAAATCGAAATCAAGTCTACTGGAATTTATTTGACTATTGAAATTAAAGGACACCCAAATTTTAATAGAGAAGATGGCTGGGTCTTACCAGCTAGCTGCTTGGAACCCCATTATAGAATCTATTGAATCTAAATCCAAGCCCTACAGACACATATAAAGCTCATGGAAGAGCTATTTGTAGAACTGGGAGGGGATGAAGAATAGGTTATCTAGGGGAAGCACAAAAGATCCCATTGGGTCGAAGTGCACTGAGGCCTTGCTGCCTCGGCCCTACACAAGATAAGATAAGATAAGATAAATCCAAGCCCAAAACTGCAAGACCAAAAGACACGGTGAGCTCATTCTGCGTTAATCGGATCGCTAATAATTTACAAAAATGTAAGGTAGCTGTTAGTAATTTTAACATTGCGACGTCCAACACCTCAGTCTGACGTGACCATGAATGCTGTAAAGGATCCGAAACGTCGGGAATTAAACAATATCAATATAATGCGATAAAATCCGTAAAAAATTGTTTATCTCTGAAACTGCAAGGAAAACCGTAATGTCCTTACAAATGGTTATAGAACTAGGACCCATTTGTTATTGCTGAATTGACCGTTATGTATGGATTATGTCAGAAAATCATAATTCTATAACCATCTGTAAAGATATCACGGTTTTCCTTGCAGTTTCAGAGATAATCAATTTTTTTAATACTAGTTCCATACAAATTTTTCGTAAAAAAAAAATAATTCGTTTTTGCACACTAACTCGGAGGACATTTTTGTGTATATATCCAGCAAAATACCGGCACTTAAAAATTGTATTCGCTAAGTCTATGAAAGTCGATTATCAGCCCACTGTGCGCCGCGTAGTTGAATAAATTTTGCAAAGTTAGCACAAATGTCCCTACAGGTATAATAAATTTAAAATTAGGTAAAAAGGGGTCTACCGAAAACCGAAAAATATAGCAAGTGGTCGATAAGATAAAAAAGTTTGAGGACCTCTGGTGTAGAGAAAAGAGATGTCTATTAAGTTTATTTTGTTGCCAAACTGCCGTTACATCATACAATTTAAATACTTAAGATTTTTACAGTAGCAACACTACTTTCGTTTAGTATTTTAATTGGATGAATGTATACGTAGGTACATAAATTACATTTTAGTTATAAAATAATCTAGACACATAAGTACTAGTTTTAATTTACTCAGACCCCACCGAAACCACAAGCTGGCACTGTATAATATTAATTAAGGTAGTTTACAAACAAAAATAGCTACTAAATCATTAGTTAATAGATTCCAGTTTGCAATACAGACTGCACCAAAGCGCAGTTTATAAAAATAAAACGTAAATAAAGTACCTCGTCTGTCGGGGTGTCTCAATCTCACCTATTTACTCAGACTACCATTTCATACGATAATAACTCTAACAGCCATAAAAACAAAAGATCAAATCATTTGCAAGCTTCGTTAAACATGCGACCCTTGGCTATGGAGCTTCAAAACTGGTACCATCAAGCCATCGACCAGGGTCCCTGACACAGCGAGATATCTTGCATAATTTTCAAATAAAAAAAGTAACGGAATGTAGGTACCTATTGGGAATAATATGTGAAGGCAACGTCCTTACACTGGAGCTGACTGCAACTTTTTGCATTCGTTATGCGAGAAATCGATTAATCGGTATAATTTTACAATCGAATGCAATATTGTAGGAATTAAAAATCGATGTTGTTTTTTAATTAAAATCGATACTATATTACGTAGATTACTTTGCCAATTTAAATTAATAAAAAAATAAAATGCATTGTACATACAATTACAGTACTTCTGACTCATTCCAAGTTTGAATCAATACCTATTTAAATTAGGAATGGTCAGAAGTAATTTTAAAAAACCGACCAAGTGCGAGTGGGACTCGCGCACGAAGGGTTCCGTGCCATCATCGAGTCCGACTCGCACTTGACTGGTTTTTTAGTATTTTGTTGTTATAGTGGCAACAGAAATACATCATCTGTGATTTCAATTGTCTAGCTATCGCGGTTCTTGAGATACAGCTTGGTGACACACAGACGGACGGATAGATGGACAGACAGCGAAGTCTTAGTAATAGGGTCCCGTTTTTACCCTTTGGGTACGGAACCCTAAAAGAGAACAAATTAAGATATGGATAGTGGCTGAATTCTAGCAAAAACATATTTATCATCATGCCTATAACCCCGAAATGGTAGGCTGAGGTGTGCTAATGTCACCCACAGTTAGACGATACTTTTAGGACCCATGTAATTTAAAAAAATAATGAACATATGAAAATGCGTAGTTTATTATTAAAAAACCTTCTCCAGTAGGTTTGTATTGAATAAGTACATGCGCACTGATTATTATACCACATGCCTGTTAATAATGATCTCTTATATGTCGTATTGAATTGCAGATATTAAAAATCACATCGCAATGCTACAATACAATGAACCAACAGACATCTGGGTTAAATTGGAGATTACAAAACAGCACAGAACAGGATATCGGCAATGCCTAAACAATACATAGCGATAAAAATTACAATTACAATTCCCAGTAGCAGCTCGGAGTTAGGAATTTGTGCCTGGTTATTGACAATAGGCTCACCCCCTATTACATGGGACCTAAACATACCGGCGAAATGTGGGTGTACATTAGCACGCCTCTGCCTAACCCTTCGGGGAATACAGGCGTGATGGTATGTTATGTTATGTTATGAGCAGACGGATCGCCTGATGGTAAGCGATTACCGCCACCCATCGACACCCGCTAAACAAGAGGAGTAACAAGTACGTTGCCGGCCTTTTAAAAGGGGTTGGACCTCCGGTATCCTCACTCACTCGCCGAAACACAACATAAGCGTTGTTTAACGCCGGTTTTCTGTGAGGCCGTAGTATCACTCCGGTCGAGCCAGCCCGTTCGTGCCGAAGCATGGCTCTCCCACGGTTTAAATAGTCTACCAGCTCTGGCAAAGAAGCCATCAGAAAGGAGAATAAATAAAAGTACTATTCTTACAAAGTCCTGCCGCGTTTGTCTGTTCACGATAAACTCAAAAACTGCTGAATGGATTTTCATGCGTATTTCAACAATAGAGAGAGTTAGACAAGTTTCAAGCTATTAAACATCCCTCTACGGCCCTTAGGAACGGGGCAGCGTGGTATCAATTTGTGAACCGAAAGGGGGCATAATGGTAACCCAATCACATCTCCAAATAAAAATGGTGATAGTGAAATAATCATGAACGTAAATCTATACTAATATATAAAGCTGAAGAGTTTGTTTGTTTGTTTACTTGAACGCGCTAATCTCAGGAACTACTGGTCCGATTTGAAAAATTCTTTCAGGGTTAGATAGCCCATTTATCGAGGAAGGCTATAGGCTATATATCATCACGCAACGTGGACGAAGTCGCGGGCAGAAGCTAGTATATAATGAAATCAAATCACCCGACGTTTCGAACCCTTTACAGCGTCTATAGTCACATCTTAACATGGCTACATGTTAAAGCGTGCTTCAATTAAGACTTACTTCAAGCCCCTAAAAAAGATCAGTCAGTTCTTGCCACCCATCAAGTGCCACATATCTCTACAAGATGCAGCTGTATACAAGCTTGACTGTGATTGCGGTCTTTGATATATACCTAGGGGAAACAAAAAGAAGCATAGGAACCCGTGTAAAAGAATGCATTGCTGATGTCAAGCACCGTCGTTCCAAGAAGACAGCAGTTTGTGAACATAGACTTGACAAGACCCAGCCCTCTATCGGATTTGACAAACCACAGGTCCTTGCAGAAGTAAACCGATTCCTACCCAGGATGAAACGTGAGGCCATTGAAAATAAAAAGCACCCAAATTTCCATAGAGAGGATGGCTGGGTATTGGCACCTGCTTGGAAATTGCAATTTGTTCAGAGGAAGACGCATTTACCGTAGGAGAATGTTTTTATTATAACAGGATATTGTCAACGACTTCCAGGAAGTTCACGAGACTGTTTGCTTGAACGCGCTAATCTCAGGAGCTACTGGTCCGATTTGAAAATTCTTTTAGTGTAAGATAGCCCATTTATCGAGGAAGGCTATATATAATCACGCTAAGACCAATGCGGGCGGAGCACCAATGAAGAATTTTTCAAAATCGGTGTTTTATATCCTTTTCAGAGCTTCCGCTGCGTGCAAAGTTTCGCAAAAATCATGTATGACAGAATTGCTCCCCTTTAAAAGTTCTAAAAAAGGTCCGCCAGCCCAAAGTAACTATTCCACACGGACGAAGTCGCGGGCAGAAGCTAGTCAGTAAATAATTATTTTCAAAAAAATACAATTCTAGAATACGATGAACTAGCTCACGATATTTTTAACGATGACGATAGTAATGGAAACATTGTATGCACAAAAAATACTTAGTAAGTATCTACTTATTTCAGGCTTCTGGCGAGCATCGCCAATAGAGCAAGAACAGGATTTGAGGTCACCTACCTATTGCCTAGCAGGTGATTACAAACATTCTTGCTTATCGGGACTAGTCACGAAGCAGACTGCACTAAGATTTTATCTTTACCTACTAAAATGCAACAAAATGTACAGACGCGAAGTAAAGTCAAACGGAAAAGAAAGGAAATGACAAACAAGATTTAGGTATTTGTTTTGATTGAAAAGCTTTAATACGACAAAAAAAAATCTTTTTAGTACGTGTTTAGAGTTATTTTGCGCGTAAATGATTTTTCACTTATTTAACAAAATTCTTATAATACTAATATCTTATCTTATACCAATACCACATCATTAGAATTTTAAAAGAGTAAATTGTATGAGTTGTGAATTTTATTTCAAATTACAGAATTCTAAACCGAATAAAACTAAGTAGATAATAATCGCAACTTTATCCTTAAACCTTGACATTTAAAAAAGTTTTGTCATCAAACTGCATCATTGGCAGGTATAGGTCATCGCAAGCAAAGCTGCCGAATGTAAGGTCCCAGGTTCACTTCTCAAGACCAGCAGTGTTATCAGTTTTTTCTATGAAATCCTTATTGTGCCTGATTAATAGCAATTAGCTCATCTCCATAATATAGTTGCGAACCGTGTTATATTGTTTTATAAAATAATATCTTAGGCCCACTAGCACCAACTTCTTAAATATGTTTAAATTCTATTTAAATACAAATTCACTATGAAAATTTGTGCCCTTAATGTTTTTTTTTATTAAATTATTTTTTATTTCCGTAGTAATTTTTTTGCACAAAATTTATGCAATCTAATGTTAAAATTGTTGAGTTTGATAGAACCCACCTATAATTATTATAACTGTAAACTATCACGTACTTACCGATAAAATAACTAAATAATGTATGTGAATTATTGACTGTAACTAAATCTTTAGCTGCTTAATTTTAAATCCAGTGTCAATCGTATTTAACGTTTCAGTGGTTACACGGGACATTATATAAACAAGCAATAATAACCAGTATCATCAAATTTATTGGCATCAAAATAGCAAAACAATGTACGAATATCAACAAAGCGTGGTATTATTTACAATGCCCAATTCATACACACAATCTTTATCAAAATCTTGCGACAAAAAAAACTGTACATACCTTTTCACTTGTGTCAATTTACAAAAATAATATTCATTTAAAAATTTCGGTTTTCGAACAAATTTCAATTTCGAATGCCGTTAATAGTTGGCGAATTTGAAAATGGAACGGCCAGTCGCCGCGTTCGACCGGCCGATGACTGAGCTCGGCGCTTGCGCAGCCTCGCTATCCACCCACACATGCGCGCCACGATAAAGGGTATCGGATTCGGCCATAGATTTTATTGAGTGTCATTGATTGGAGATGTGATTTTAGTTACAGTTACGCGTGGCGTTTGTTTGATTTCATAAATGCGGTAACCAGTAACCATGCAAAGATTATTGATTTTTTTAAGATTCTTATCAGTAGGTACCTATAATATGAAGTTAAATGCAGAATGGTAGAAATTTCCACGCTTTATCATTTTTGGTACGGCCGACACTTAGAAAAAATTAAAACTTATAAACCAATCTAAAATATTCTCAGTTCATAATTATCTACACAACTTTTACCCTGCAGTAAAAAAGAGACTAAATTTTTTTTTTTCCGTTATCACCATTTTTTACTAATATCATCATCATACCATCACGCCTGTATTCCCCGAAGGGTTAGGCAGAGGCGTACTAATGTACATCCACAGTTCGCCGGTATGTTTGAGGTCCCATGTAATAGGGGGCGAGCCTATTGCCATTAACCGGGCACAAATTCCTAACTCCGAGCTGCTACTGGAAATTTCATAGAAAAATCCTATAACACTTTGCTCGACCTGGGAATCGAACCCAGGACCTCTAGCGTTACTAATATAGCTTTATAGAAAACATTATCATCTGTCTTTAACGTTTTTGAATAATTCAATTATTATTAACATTCTCCGCTCAATTTGAATTACCTATTTTCTTCATTTATATCAATTTGCCATGCCAATAAATCATTAAATCCATACCTATAAAGAAAATTTAAACTTCTCTCACGTCTACGCAATAATCTTTGCCTCGTATTTACTTGTGTGCCGCCACAAGACAGCTTGCAAGCTTGACTGTCACCGTCGGTACTGCCACCGACACAACTGTTAACATTTTAAAGGAACCGTAACCTACTAATATTATAAACGCGAGTATGTGAAGATCTGCAGATGTCTGTTACTCAAATCAAATTAAACTTATACAGGGTGTAAAGCTTCAGCGAGGCAGTAAGGCGAAGTACCTTATCCGTTGCAGCTACACGAAAATGATCTTAGGAGAGTATCCATATTTTTTATGGAATTTTGATCCCCACAGATTAAAAAAAAATACATTTAGCAAGAAAATAGCCATTTTACTATTACTAACCATTAATGGATTATTTTATCTGAAATAAATTATTATTATTTACACAAAAACATTTTTTGATGCCAATCGAACCTGTTTCTAATATTGATCAAAAACTTCTATTAGACTAACCATCGTTATGTAATAAAAGACAAATGATCACGTAGAATTTTACACATATCAAAAAGGAGGCGTATTAATTTTCGATGTATACACGGTAACATATATTATATATTTTGAAAGGACTTTCACTGACAGATAGCTTATGTAACAATGAGTAACTTAGCTACTTTTTTTAATACCACGCCGACAAAGTTGCGGGTAACAGTTAGTATAATATAAAACTACGCAGCGATATTATCCGTCAAAATTAAAAATATTATTAAATAACAGCAGTAAAATTAAATAACAACAATTTTATTACACACAATCATCTCCCCTGATTGACATCAAGGAGCACAGCGATTCCACATAAAAACCAGCACTAAGCTTTTTTTATGGGATAGGGGAGCAAACGAGCCGACGGATCACCTGATGGTAAGCGATAACCGCCATGAACACCCGCAACACCAGAGGAATCACAAGTGCGTTCCCCGCCTTTTAAAAGGGTTTGGGCCTCCGGTAACCTCATTCACTCAGCGAAACACAACGCAAGCGTTGTTACACGCCGGTTTTCTGTGAGGCCGTGGTATTACTCCGGTCGAGCCGGCCCATTCGTGCCGAAGCTTTGCTCTCCCACGTCAACTTTACTAGACATATTGCTGATCTGGACACCCATTTGGTCCAGCCGCACCGTCCAACACATACTTTACTAGTGCATTACCTAACTTTTAGTTTCAACCTTTTTTGTAGTCCTATGTCTTTGCTATGTATCAAACTGTGTGTCTTTTTTTACACCAAACATGCAGTGAAATTTTATCCTACGAAAGAGAATAACTAACTGAGATCTGAAGCATCGAATCGGAAAGAGATCTCAAAAACTACAAATCACAATACCAACATAATAACCCACATACGGATGTTGTAAAACATTAAACATAAACGCAGACATACTATGTGTGAAAAGCCGATTTAAAAACATTATGTCAAGACAATGATTGTAGAAAAACAATGAATGAAATGTTTAATTGCATACAACAGTTAAACAAAGACTATAAATAATCAACCTTCATGTATTTTAGGGTCAAATGTAGTAGTTAATAGGTATGGATTTTTCTATTATTCTTGAAAAATTTACTTACTGTCTTTTTATAATGAACTAGCTTTTGCCTGCGGCTTCACTCACGTGAATCGGGATCCCAAAAATAATTTCTTCTTCGTATGGGTCTGTATACATCTGAGAGGTCAAGCTGTATCACAGGATCCGTTTAATTAATTGAGATAAAAAGTTCACCAGTTTATAAGTTGGAGCATATACTTTCTATCAGTGATTACAAAATTAACATCTATTCAGTAGTTTTTGCGCCAACCCGCGACAAACAGACAAGAATTTCAAAAATCCCATTTTTCGGTTCGGACATGTTTATATTATACTTGGATTTTTAAATATCTTCAATGTACAGACACAGCTTTTTTATGATTATAATTATAATAGTAGAGAAGATATTTCATAGAAGCTGCAAATCTTAGCTAATAAACAAAAATTGATCAGCCTCAGCCAATCAAATCGTCAAATGCAATTTATTATCCTTGTACCAACGAATTGCGTGTAGATATTGCGTTCATTCGTGGATAATGCTGGATTTTCCAGGTCATAAAGACCTCTTTACAGTGGCAATCATAGATAAATGGCATTTCACTAAATTGGCTAAGCGACACGCCAGCACCACTCTGACTCATTGACGGTGTGTTGGTTTGCTTACACTTATTTAAACAAACACAATATGAGTAAATATCTCGTGGAGACTATATCAACTATTTTTGTATAATATTGTGCATTTGAAGCGGTGAAAGAAGTCAAAATGTCTTTTTTTTTCCTATTAGACTACTAAAAATAGGTACTTTTGAAAAATGAAAACTAGTTGCACGGTTCATAAAGTGACCCTTGAGGAGAAGATCCGGCAAGAAACTCCAAAGATAGTCGTTTTAAAATAAAAAAAAAAACAACAAAAAGGGTTTCCACAGCAAGCAAGACCTTTCATAATGACAATAGCTTTTACGCTGTAGTTAAAATAACATTGATAGGGATTTAATAAAAATTTGCCTACTTAAAAGCGCTAGTTACGAGTACTACGTGATATTATGTTGATACTGGGTTTGGGCCTCCGGTATTGTCACATACTTGGCGAAACACAACGTAAGCATTGTTTTAAACCCGTGAAACAACGCTTACTTCCTTTCCACAATCGTCTTTTATTTATTGTCTCAACATTTCCAAACCATCTCAGCATATTCTTTTCAATGCGTGTCACTAAATCATATTTCAATCTGCAACGTTGTCTTGTCGCAATATGATGGCAATATGAATGAAATATGAATGAATGAATATAAAATTCACGACACAAAATTTTATGAAATCACTCTTGTGCGCGACAGTACCGCCACTAAGCACGTTCGCGCGGTTTACCGTTGACTCATCACCGTTTACATACACAGCGTTCGCTGACAACGGTACATTGAGCCAAGTAACCCCAAGTAAGTTTGACGACTTGATTTTGTTGACAGAACATATTTTTGTACGGTATAAGTAGTGTTTCCGACTCTGAGAGTTACTTCTCTACTACATATTATAAAATTGTAAAAAAGCTGTGTCTGTACATTAAAAATATAAAAAAATACAAATGGGTATATAAACGTCTCCGAAACCAAAAATGTGATTTTTAAATTCTTGTCTGTTTGTTACGGGTTGGAGCAGTAGTATTTAATTCTGTTAGAAAGTATATTCTCGAACTTAATAACTGGTGAACTTATTATCTCAATTAATTAATCCTCAATCGGATCCTGAGATACATCTTTACCTCTGATGTATACAGACCCATACAAAGAAGAGATCATCAATTTTGGTTTATCCATTTTTACTCCTAATATAGCTTCATGTGAGCGAAGCCGCGGGCAGAAGCTAGTTATATTATAAACGTGAAAGTTTGTCTGGATGTATGGACGTCTGTTGTCATTCACACCAGAAAGGCTGAATGGTTCTGGATAAAATTTCGCACAGAGGTAGATTATACTTTTTATCCGAGCGGACCCAATACAAAGAAGACGAGGTCACGGGCAGAAGCTAGTAATACAATAAAAAAAGGTTTAAATACGATTTCTTACAGTTAATCAAACCTAATACTGAAAGTCTGAAAAAAACTGCTGAATTAGTCTGATGTAGATGCCAAATGCCACATGGCATTGCCAAATATTCTTCCGCTGAAGTTAGTAATTAATAAGGGTTTTATTAGAAATAAATACTACCTACAGTCCAGATCAGGATCAACAATACCAGTACAGTCACTAATAGCTACAATTTATATAATTGCTAGATCAACGCGGAACCAGGCAACTAATTTAAAAATATGTTATTAAATAATATTTGTCTACGCCACAACTTAGATACTGCAGAAACGACATTCACGCGGAATTAAAAAAATACTAGACATTATAATTTTTACGACTGACATAATTATATAGTGGCAAAACGACTTCTATGTATGTATAATATGCACGACATAATATACGAATTATATAGGAATAACATGCTTCGGCATGAATGGGCGGCCGGCTCGACCGGATTGATACCACGCGCTCACAGAAAACCGGGATGAAACAATGCTTACGTTGTGTTTTGCCGAGTGAGGATACCGAAGACCGAAACCCTTTTAAAAGGCGGGTAACGCAGTAGTGAATCCTCCAGTTGTGTTGCGGGTGTCTGTGGGCGATGGTAATGGCTTACCATCAGGTGATCCATCTGCAAGTTGGCTCTCTATCCCATACAAAAATGTATGTCATGTATTACCTAAACCAATTTATATGGAAATTGTAGGTATTTTATTTTGCATCCGATGACTCATATGAATAGCGTTTGGAATTCCCTAACAACTTTTAATCGAGTCTAAATCTCTTATTATGAAAATACCGAAAATATTATGTACTAGCTGACCTGAGAAACGTTGTCCTCTCCAAGTTTCAACTAACTACCTCGAAAAATCTCTTAGAAAAAAGGATTCTGGTTTTTCATATTGTTAATACACTTAGCGCCATTGACTTAATTTACATTACTTGATTTTTTTTAAATGTTCGCAAATATAAACAGACATACCTACATAGACAAAAATCTCAAATAACTGTTTCGGCATCAGTAAAGATTAACGCACGTTGCAATTATTATTAAAAGACCCATTTTTTTATTTATTATACATAGGCACATACGTGGTATATTATTTTATGATTTGATTAGATGGAAACTCTTTAGAATCTACACTATGGAGGTTTCACCGTTATAAAATCAGTTACTTTAAAGCTGGATGCTATAAAGAAGAAAAGAATAATTGTCAAAATTGTCAACTCAAAATGACACCTGTTATGGAATTAA
Organism: Acronicta leporina; assembly: GCA_947256265.1. Taxonomy (NCBI): domain Eukaryota; kingdom Metazoa; phylum Arthropoda; class Insecta; order Lepidoptera; family Noctuidae; genus Acronicta; species Acronicta leporina. Next base: position 14,707,805 of record OX366520.1, on the reverse strand, counting down.
ATTTCATTGAGGTAATAACGATTTCGTGTTAGTCATCTAGAGAAAGAGTTGTCATTTTTTGTTTACTTCTTTACCCTACTCAAATATTGAGTTTTTACACCGGCTGGTGCTCGCTGGATAAGTCCTATGTATGTCCCGTGATGCCCTGTAGAAGTAGAGTCAGAATAACTGTACTAATAATCAATTCCCGTTCACAATAATGGTTTCTGATTTCTTTGTTTTATTTTCTTGTTTTATCTTATTTAGTACCTGTGAGTGTATTTTTTAATTTTATTTCTTGATTCTGTTATAATGTTTGACCCGTGCTAGTCTAGTACGGAAATACTTAAAAAGGAAATTTGCTTCAACGGTTATTGTTCAAATTCTACGTTTTCAATCGTTAAAATGTTAATAACTTTTGATAGAGTGAACCGATTTTAATAAAATATAGCCTAAATGTTAATCCAAGAAAAAGGCTATGAATTCCTGTCCACTTCCTCCAAATCTCTTCGGTAGTTTTCATTTGATGCGCGGTCAAACATACAGACAAACCGACAGACAAACCGACAGACAAACCGACAGACAAACCGACAGACAAACAGACAGACAAAAGTTCCAAAAATAATAGAAATGGATTGTGTTACTGATTCTGAGTCCCCCAAATTAGTTTTTTTGTAAATATAAGCAATGTACAGACACGGCTCACTTACATTCTTATTATATGTAAGATAATGTAACAGAAATGGCCCTAGTTTAACAACGGACTGATTTTGATAAAGTTTTTTAACCTTGCCAGTGGAAGTATTATTTTTACCCTTTATTTTATTCAATACTACTCTCTGCTCTGCCTCATTAGCCAAGTGGTCCTGAGCGCGACATCTACGCTAGAGGTACTGGGTTCGATTCCCATGTCGAGCAAAGTTTTATTGGGTTTTTCTATGAAATTCCCAGTAGCAGCTCGGAGTTAGGATTTTGTGCCCGGTTAATGGCAATAGGCTCGCACCCTATTACATGGGACATATATACAACATACCGGCGAACTGTGGGTGTACATTGGTACGCAACCAGTGAGAGTTTAACTTGTGTTCCCCGTTCCGCCCGCATACCTAACAAATTACCTTTAAAATTACTTTTAAAAAGGGGCATTGCGAGTATTTCCGGGAGAAACTAGGAGTATATAAGTATTTGGGTCAACATTCATTCATAATAAATACGTGCCTTACTTAGCCAAAGTGTTTGTACGGACAAACACGCTTCTAAAATTCCAAAAAAATTTACCAGTAAAACCGTCTCAACTCGCAACAACATATTGTTATTGAAATAATAATTATAACACCTAAACGTCATCAAGAAATATGTGTCGTTATTTAGACTGTCATTCCAATGGCCTTGACAACACAAAGCGGATGCTATGCCACCGTACAGGACAGTCAAAACAACCTGTGGTATTCACAGAAAACACAACCTGCGTTGCGTTGCCGGCATCGAACAAATTGTAAAAAGTCGATATGTCAAAATTCGATATTTTTTTCGTAAACTGCAGCTTGATCGGATTTTTTTTTTTTAAATAAGCTTACTAGCAATGTGGATCGCACATTACTAGTATTCTTGTTAACCCCTCGTGCTAAGCTAAAATGCTTGTGTTACGAGTGGGTTCACGTCGGTAGTGCAATGGGTGGGTTTCGAACCGGCAACCACATGATTGTAATTGAATTATCCGTAGCCCAAGCACGGAAAAAGCACTTTCGAAAACGTATTCGTATCGAAATCGAGAATAATTTGTATAAGAAGTATGTAGATTATTGAACATAGATGAAGCGAATAATGTGCCAGGATCGTAGCAAGTGTAGTCTCTGCCTACCGCAATGGCAGACTGGTGTGAAAATATATCACGTATGTATGTATGAGATTAGTAGCAGAAAAAACATAACATAACATACCATCACGCCTGTATTCCCCGAAGGGTTAGGCAGAGGCGTACTAATGTACACCCACAGTTCGCCGGTATGTTTAGGTCCCATGTAATAGGGGGCGAGCCTATTGCCATTAACCGGGCACAAATTCCTAACTCCGAGCTGCTACTGGGAATTTCATAGAAAAACCCAATAACACTTTGCTCGACCTGGGAATCGAACCCAGGACCTCTAGCGTAGCAGTCGCGGTGCGGACCACTTGGCTATTGAGGCAGTTGGCTATTGAGGCAGAAAAAAACTCATTCGTTTACGATACGATTTCGATAGTTGTTAGTGCTTGGGCTACTGACCCGACAGACGTTGTCCTGTCTTAACTATGAATATTGAATTCAAATTATGGGATTCTAATTTGCCAAATGATTAAAGGACTGCCAAATCAGACTATCAAATTAAATAATCAACAAGTGCCACTTGGTTCGTACTTTTATTCGTAATAGCCATGCTTCGGCACGAATAGGCTGGCTCGTGTGAACTAGGCTAGCGTGGTGGACCATAGCCTAATCCTTCTCATTACGAGAGGAGACCCGTGCCCGGCAGTGGGACATATTAATGGGTTGATTATGTTATGTTATGTTTTTGTGTTATGGGTTGGCTCGATCGGAGTGATACCACAGCCTTACAGAAAACCGGAGTGAAACAATGCTTACGTTGTGTTTCGCCGAGTGAGGATACCGGAGGCCGAAACTCTGTTATAAGGCGAGTATCGCACTTGTGACTTCTCGGTTGTTGTGGGTGTCCATGGGTGGCGGTAATCGCTTACCATCAGGTGATCCGTCTGCTGGTTGACCCCTATTCCATAAAAAACATCTGTGATACTCAGTCTCAGTCTAAGCCGAGGTATAAAAAATATCTCGAAACTTCAGAAAAACCAGCCTCAGTCGGACTTTTCTATTGTCATTATTAAAAATGTTCAGCAATTGACTTTCGTTCAACACACAAATATTTCCATGCGGAAATCGAAGTAGCAACATAAATTGCAGTCTACATACTCATAAGTGTTCCACTCCCACGTCATACAATACACAAATGTTATTTTTGTTTGTGACTGTACATTGCACGCGAATTTTGTGTTCGTAAACACTCATAAGAATATAGGGTCAGGGTTTGTTTTGTTATACAGCCTAGTCGCGCGCTCATCGCTGTTGCAACACCGACATTTTGGCACGCGACTGTATGTTATGGACTGAAGAAATGTAAGTACAGTCATAGCTAAAGTTTTTACGAAGATTGTGAATTTGTGGTCTGGTAAAAAGTGGTTTTAATAACACGCACTCGAAAATCTCGACGTCTAGATAAATACTTATTCGTATATACGAGTACTTAGGTATATTATAACAAGGTTCATCAACCTCTGAGCCTTATTCCAACTATATTGGGGTCGGCTTCCAGTCTAACCAGATGTGGTTGAATATCAGTATTTTACAAGAAGCCTCAATAGCCAAGTGGTCCGGACCGCGACTGCTATGCTAGAGGTCCTGGGTTCGATTCCCAGGTCGAGCAGTGTTACTGGGTTTTTCTATAAAATTCCCAGTAGCAGCTCGGAGTTAAGAATTTGTGCCCGGTTAATGGCAATAGGCTCGCCCCCTATTACATGGGACCTAAACATACCGGCGAACTGTGGGTGTACATTAGTACGCCTCTGCCTAACCCTTCGGGGAATACAGGCGTGATGGTATGTTATGTTACAAGAAGCTTCTGCCATCAGACCTCCGCAACCCAATTTCTACCGATATTTGGAATAAAGACTGGTTGTCAGGCTTTTTTGGGCTTCTGACTGATTACCACTAACAATATTGACATAGATGTTCGTATGACAACTGGGACCGAAGGCTTTTCGTGCTCACTGAGGTGCCTCAGGAGAGGTCTTGATGTGTGAAGAAATGGTCACCCATCGACACTCTAACCGCAGCGAGTGTAGCTTAACCTTGCAGAACAGTTGATCAGCTTATTTATTAGATAGCAATGAGCCCCTATATAACAAGGTTAACAAACCTTACTGACTGAAATATTAGGCAGCTATATAAATAAATTAAACAGTATGAAATTTCACCTTAAAAATAAAGTTATGTACCTACACGAATCCAGTTTATCCGTTGCACATAAACACACCAAACTTGAGATAATTATTTATCACTTTCACACGGGAAACTATGACAGAGACTTCATTTAAATAAATTTCTACGTATCTGTACGCAATCCTTAATCGGTGGCGTCCAAACGAATGTAAACAAAATGTATGAAAAAATACATTTATAACCGCCCAATTTGTCGAATTCCTTACTTCATTTCCTCAAATTTTATTTCTAGTCGCTGGTCAATTCAAAGGTTACATTCCAAATTCAAATGACATCAGTAACTTTGATAATTCTTTTTTCTGAAACATATTCTACAGGCTCAAATGACGTTTGGAATTTTCGAACAAATTTATTTTCGAACACGAATTTTATCAGTAAATAGTACTTACTCTGTTGTTTTTACAACTTCATAACAAAACACTATCACAATCCCGCACAAGACAGCATGTTGTGTCACGACTCACGTCTAGTGTTGTGGACAAAACGCACGACACTAGCTCGAGGAAGCGACAGCCCGTGCGCTCCGTTACCGTGCAAGTGTGGAATGTTATGCAATCGAAGTTGTAAAACACACATGGTGTGTTTTTTGTATATAACTTCGAATTTTTTTAATGAACTTTAATTGAAATAAAACGACTTTTTACGGATTTAATTGCATTGTGATCGTCCTCCGGACCCTTTCCCAGTTCTGTTGGGGTCTTTCCAGTCTAACACGAACGCAGAGAGAGAGGTTCGCAAGCAGTCTTAGCGTCGTTCACACGCTCGAGGAACGCGCACGCTCAATGTGGGGCAAGCCTTAGCCTTTTTTTAAGGGATAGGGAAGCAAACGAGCAGAGGGATCACCTGATGGTAAGCGATAACCGCCGGCCATGGATAGGTACTCGTAACACCAGAGGAAACCTCACTCACTCGAAACACAACGCAAGCGTTGTTTCACGGCGGTTTTCTGTGAGGCCGTGGTATCACTCCGGTCGAGCCGGCCCATTCGAGCCGAAGCATGGCTCTCCGAAGTGAATGAAAAGGCTTTTTTTCTTTCACTTAAATTATAACATTAGAAATTGTTTAATAATGTTGAAATAATAGCAAACTTCATAGCATAAGCAGTAATTTTATTTCATCATGGCCTTCTAAAAAGGTCATCAAAACTTGAATGTCTGTTAAGGAATAAGAATTAATATAAGTAAGTCAACTATAGTTCAATTGAACTCATAATTTAATTAAAATATCTTAAGTAGAATTACATTTTATTAGATAGCACGGTTACTAAAAATCCTGCGGATTTGTTTGTTAATTGAACTGGCCGAAGAAAAAAACTTGACACTTTCATTCCGAGCAGAAATCATAAATTAATGTGAGATATGTGACCTTTCACAAGTGAAGATCCACAGCAGTTTTAATTTGACCTATGTTGACCACTGACCTCTATAATACTATAGCTATAGTACATTTAATATAATAATGACTAGGTACCCCGGTCTCTGACCTTAGCCTGTTCTGTAAGGAACGAACGTACAAAAAAAAACACTATAGTACAATAGCACAGAGGAATATAGAGATTAGTGATATTGACAGATAGACAACATAAACAGACATAAACCAATATTCGTGTAGCTCAATCATTCGTAGGGAGCACAACGTGTTTTGTCGAAATTTCAATTGACAATTTTTATAAATTAAAAACTTAATTTCTATCAACATTCCATCGACATAGCTAGTCTGTTATTTTAAGAATAGTCTAGCTTTAACTACATCTCATTGTGAGAGGAGACCCATGCCCAGCAGCGGGACATATAATAGTTTGATTATGTTGTGTCATGTGGAGATCCAAAAATTCGCTCAATCTATGAGTTAAGAGTGCACATTTTTATAGCGCACGCGCATCATCGGCCCAACTTGTGATTCCCACGCACACCGAGTCACATCAGTATAATTTGCGACTGTCTACATGACACATTATCTACTGTATTCATGATCCATAGTGTAACTAGTCTTATTATCCGTTTTTTACGACTTGTAGATATGTTTTTTGTGCAAGACATAAATGTATGTACCAAAATAAATTATGTGTTGTTATAATTTTATGTAAAAAAAAATACACTGTTGATTTTTTAAAGACAGGAAAAATATCTATGTAGTTTTCACACCTGTATTTTCCAAAAGATTAGGCAGAGGCGTACGCAAACCCACAGTTCGTCGTATGTTTAGGGCCTATGTAAGAGGGAGCGAGATTTCACAAAAAGAAATAGATTTCGCTGAGCATACATAGTAGTGTCTGTCTGAACTGTGGACATGTTTTTCTTACCTACTAGTACTGCCTCAATTTATATATGATCACAATGTTTGGGGTGATACCATCACACCTGTATTCCCCGAAGGGTTAGGCAGAGGCGTACTAATGTACACCGTTCGTTCGTACCACAGTTCGCCGGTATGTTTAGGTCCCATGTAATAGGGGGCGAGCCTATTGCCATTGAACGGGCACAAATTCCTAACTCCGAGCTGCTACTGGGAATTTCATCAAAAAGCCCAATAACACTTTGCTCGACCTGGGAATCGAACCCAGGACCTCTAGCGTAGCAGTCGCGCTGAGGACCACTTGGCTAATGAGGCAGTTTGAAATATATAATATTATTTTAAAAAGATATTGTAAAAGTTATTTTTTAAATTTTGTGGTTATTCTCTACACTAGTGTTTTTAACACATTCACATAGGCCCAAACCTGGTGTTTTCGGCCTTTGTGAATGTGTAAAAAACAAAGTTTTACCTACCAACAACTACCAATATATTGTAAGTCATACAAATATTTAAACATATATTGGATCGATCTCATCTAATCTTATGTATTATCGAAGTATTATTTCAATATCTACCTAATATTTGCGTAACTATCAGAAACCAGTAAGTAGTATATTCTATTATTTTTATTTGTTTATTCGATACAATAGCATTATTCGCACCGTAATTAAAATGATTAACACTTTAGCACAAACCATAAAGTTAATTACACAGTCTCATAACACACAACCAAAGCGAGGTTTATGAATGAAACACACACTGTGGTTGTTAGGTATACCTACTTTTAAACACACATTGACAACTTTATGGCTAAGATGATTACGTAATTTTATTATATAATGGTGTAAAGATATTGTGATCGTTTACCTAAATATTGGTCAGGGTAGGACGAGTCAAACGAAGACCTAGGTCTGACAATGGGATGCTATTGGAACTATTTAATAAAATTCCAGAATCTATAAAAACCGAAACGAGTGAGACAATATTTATAAATAAAATAAAACAAATACTTATTAAAAAAGCTTATTACACAATAAATGAATATATAAACGATAAATAATTAGTAAAACATGAATAATACCATAAACAATACATACACACTTACCTACAAATAAATAGAATGTAATAATTTTTACATAATCATTAATTCAAAAATTAAAGCAAAATATGCACATATCAACATAAACCCACGTACAAAGACATATCATCAATAATAACCATTATACTAAGTATTATTCCTTAATTAATCTAATGCTATACATAAATACACAAAAACATAAATAATTATAGAAAATAATATAATAGTAAAAAATAAATAAATATAATAATAATATATTGCTTCCTCTCTCCTACATTGCGTGCCCGACGGGGTCCATAATGAACTATTTTATTGTAAATTTACCATCTGATTGTATGAACTACATTGTGGAATGCAATAAATATTGAGTATTGAGTATTTTTTTATCGATTAAGTCACCAAACCAGCAGACATGCTGTCTGAGTAGGGTTGCCATCTCTAAAATTTGCAAAACGCGTGAAAACCCGGATTTTAGAGTCCAGAACCCGGACATGTCATCAGGTTTAAAACAGTTGAAAATTTCATAAAGTGACACACAGTGAGTGTGAAGTGTTCATGTCGCCCAAGACTTCAAATTTCTAAATCCAGACTACAAATGAAGCCCCCTTCCTGGACGCTCCCCGGATGCCCTCTAAGCTAGGAAACCGGGGAAACCCGGACGGATGGCAACTGTATGTCTGAGGCTACACAAAAGGAGTTGCTGAACCTTAAGAACTGCCCGAACCGCAGGAACCGAGGGGGAACTAGCTCTCACGCGCAAAAGTCGAAACACACACTAATTTGCTTTACGACAGAATCCTATGCAATTTTAAAGAGTCTGTCTTCAGCCAAGCAGACCCTAAAAGGTCCTACCACCGAGCAAGTCAGATTCATCTTTGCTTCTAAAAAAGGCCTATCTAAACGGTAGTGAGGAACTGTATTCTACACACGGGGGAATTAGATATAAATACATTTACAGATTTAAAAAAAAAATAGAAGAAATTCTAGCAGAAGGTTCCTAGGTAGTAGTAGTAGTTCCTATCTATGACAATCGTTGGTGACAAGCCTGACAACCAGATTGCCCTGAAATGAATTGCGGAGGTCTCATGGAAGTCGCTTTGCGTTCAGTCGCCAGCATGTAAAGATACTACAAACTATCAATAGATAATAAGCTCTATTGTTTCGAGATTAAATTGAAAATGTATTGAAGACATTTCTCAGTTTTGGATACAATGATGTACATCATGTACCGTACCAATGGTCATCCACATTTTAAATAGACTCCCAGCTGACCTAGAAGAGTTAGAACAGAGTTTCCCAGACTTTATTCTCATAGACCACTTTCAAAATTTAAGTGGTTCCGTCAGCTTGCAGCAACATTTCTACCATATTTATTCCCAAAACGTCACAATTTTGTCGCACCAACGTAGACCCCGTTGAGTCTCCCGTGGACCCTTGAGGGTCGCGCTGGGTGGTCCAGCGCGACCCCCAAGGGTTTGGGAGCTAATACGTTAAAAGGATGATGAAATGAGAAATAATACTAAGGAAAACTTGCACTAAATACTTAAATGTGTTTAAATTTCATTTAAACAAAAAAATTCTATGATAAATTGGTTTAAATACAATTTAAACACATTTAAGAAGTTAGTGCAAGTGGCCCTAAGGATGCTCTGTGGTACTTAAGGCAAAGCCGGTATGTAACCACTTCCATTTACGGCAGGTTGTCGTAGTCAGACTTAGCATGGTTTTTAGCATTATTTTCAATATAATAAGGTTCGATATCACGATTCTTCGTGACCAGAACAAGTTAAACTTGAAAACTAGATAAAAACGTTTTGCCATATGTGATGCTTTTGTTTTGTACTATAGTTTATAAGAAACCATCAGACTTATATTACCAGAAGGGTAAGGCAGAGATGTATTAATGTACAACCACAGTTCGCTGGTAGATAATAATATATGTAACAGGGGGGAGTCAATTCCCATTAACCAGGCACAAATCCAAACTGGAACTGTCATTAAGAATTGATGAAGAAACAAAAAAAATATTACATACTACTACATACTACATACTACTTGGTCTTAATCCATTATCCAGTTTCAAAGGTTATTGAACCGTAACAGGGCATTGACTCTGTCGCACCTCATAGTGACAATTAAAAGCTGTTATAGTTAATTGATGGGCGTGATACCTCCTTCTAATGAGTTTTAAAGGTTTATTAAGTACTAGCTTTTGCCCGCGGTTTCGCTCACATGAAGCTATATTAGGAATAAAAATGGAAAAACCAACATTGATGATCTCTTCTTTGTACGGGTGTGTATACATCAGAGATGTCAAGCTGTATCTCAGGATGAGATAAGAAGTAAAACAGTTTTTAAGATGGAGCATATACTTTCTGACAGTGATTAAAATCTATTCAGTAGTGTTTGCGCCAACCCGTGACAAACAACAAGAATTTTAAAAATCACATTTTTGAGTTCGGAGACCTTTATTTATCCTAACCCACTCGTTTTTTTTAATAAATCTTCAATGTACAGACACTATAATTACCTTTAAATTATTAAGTATAGATAAGTAGGTACCTACTCATTCGTACCAACCTTAGGCCCACTTGCACCAACTTTTTAAGTTTAAAACGTATTTAAACCCAATTTTTTTAAATACAAACACATTTAAGAAGTTGGTGCAAGTGGGCCTTATTCTTGAAAATTAATTATTTTAACCTACTGTTAACTTTGTTCTTATTTTAGTGATACATTAATTAATTAGTAATTAATGTTATAAATATGATATTTTAGAATTTTAATTGAAATTATTTATAAAAAACAAATAGGTATTTATAAAATACAAACCAAATTACCGTACCGTCCATATCGTTTTACTTATTTGATTAATTGCATTACACACTGCCGTCTATCGGTGACAATTGATACTAAAATATGGTAAACAAACATTTATTTAGGACATTTTAGGTAGTTGTTATTTTACTTTTAGTTAAAGTATTATTAAGTACCTATAATTACTTTACTTATCTAGCCAAACAAACGATAATATAATAAACAAAACAAATTTTATAAATATTTTTCTTGAAATTAATAATTAATATGTATAAGCGTCCTCTAGCGTCGAATAGCAAAACCAACTTATTAGTCCAATAAAGACTCTATAGATGGCGGTAAAGAAATTATGCGCTGTATTAAAATTTCAAAATAATCATTTATTTGATTGTTTTATACGTATAATAATTAATATTACTTGTATATTCATTTACAAAATTAAAGTGATGGCAACCCAACAACCGGTAGCAGCCACCCCAGCGCCCCCTACCGGATAACAGTGATGATTTACCTAGCTACTGTCAGTTCGAGAAGAAGATCAGAAAAAAGGCTGGACACTGACGGCTCGCTCTCTTTCTTACTTCGTATTTCGTATGGAATAGTTGCTCTGATATATTGTGTTGATATTGACTAAATTATAGGGATATGTAAGCGTTAAATTATTTTAGCTCTTTGTTGCTACCCAACTTCCCCAGTGTTGCCTTCAGCCTAGTTAGTCAACAAAAGAAATACACGATCTTATTGAGGATAGTATAGCTATATATAAGATAGTATAGATATATATTTGACGTGGGAGAGCCATGCTTCGGCACGAATGGGTCGGCTCGATCGGAGTGATACCACGGCCTCACAGAAAACCGGCGTGAAGCAACGCTTGCGTTGTGTTTCGCCGAGTGAATGAGGTTACCGGAGGCCCAAACCCTTTTAAAAGGCGGGCAACGCACTTTTGACTTCTCTGGTTGTGCGGGTGTCCATGGGCGGCGGTTATCGCTTACCATCAGGTATTCGTCTGCTCGTTTGTTCCCCTATCCTAAAAAAAACACACACAGTAAAACAGAACCAGAAGCGGCTATACTTAGGTAGGTTTATCAATATTTTACACTAGCTATTGCTAGCGGTTTCACTCTCTACCTAAAGTGACTTTATGTTCAACTCGATTCACAATATAGCTTAGGTTACTCCAAGATAACGTAGCTTTTCATAGGTGAAAGAATTTTTAAAATGGGTTGAGTAATTTTGGACCTTATCGATTACCTACTAACAAATTTACAAACAAATTCTTCTTAATTCCTACAACAATCAAATCTTTCGTATTTATAATATTATGTGTAGAACTGCAGACGAAGCGACTACCTCCAGGCCTCTGCAACCATATTTCTCAGAAATACCAATATCCAGGATAAACTCTTTTCAGGGTTTTTGGAGCTCTGATTACCTAATGGTGCTCATAAGATCGATAACGACCTCATCATCCATCATCGACAGCTTTATTATGATTTCCGAGGCACAGAGGGGTCTCGATGTGTTAAGAATCCATACAGAAAAAATCAGCAGAGTTCGTTCGTTCCCTCGTGTTAACACTAGAAAATCGGAAAAATACTCTAAAAGAAAACTATGGGGGTCAGATAACTCATCGTATATTATTGAATACTGCAAGTCGAGATCATTAAATTCAAGACAGACTTTTTGAACATCATGAAGCGTCGGTAGCCTAATGGCTAGGGCATCTGACTTGCGATCATTTGTGGTTGCCGGTTCGAACCCCACCCATTGCACTAACGACGTGAACCCACTCGTAACACAAGCATATAGCTTAGCACGAGGGGTTAACAAGAATACTAGTAATGTGCGATCCGCATTGCTAGTAAGCTTTTAAAAAAAAAAACATGCTAACATTATCTAAGACAGCCCGCAAAACGCCTACTCCTCACAAAAATATTTTTTTGCATGCGTTAATACAAAAAATAACTAGGTAAATTATAATTTAAAACAGCCTACCTAGACATTACCTAAGGAGTATTTAATTTGCAATCGCTACGCCAACCCGCGACCATTAATGGACTAACCATTATAATTCTCGTTGTTGTGTGCAATAATGGCACTGGCCACTATTGTGGGTGACACTGGCACGCTCATAATAGCGCCAGCGAAAATGGCGGGCAGCCACCTACGTCCTTAGCACGTGCGGACAGACAATAGACTGAGTTTTTACTGTTTATGTTAGCAATATTTAAGTAGAACATTTTATTTATGTGTATTAATTTTGTAATGAAATGAGAGTTGTGACAATTTGTAATGAATTTGGGTAACTAGGCAATTATTTTACCACAATTTTAAGGTTTGTAAAGTATAGCCTAGAGATATGACCATTGGACTAACAAGTCAAAGCACTATTATACTTTTAAGAGTAATAACAAAATTAAAATCTATTCAGTATTTTTTGCGCCAACCCGTAACAAACAGACAAACAGATAAGAATTTAAATAATCACATTTTTGGATTCAGCGACGTTTATATATCCTAACCTAACCACTTATGTTTTTTGAATATTTTGAATGTACAGACACGGCTTTTTTACGATTTTATGATAGCAGAGATAAGAGATAAGTATTCCCACATACATGTAGACATGTTCTGTTGATTGCAGACATAAATCTATTAATCATCAATAAGGAAAAATAATTTCTATGCAAGAGAAAATCACACGTCTATTGTTAAAGCTGGTCTAGAAATAACTTCATAATTTGGACTCGTCACGCACGCACGGCGTCACATAAAATTGTAATTGTATTTCTTAATAAATATTGAAAATTGAGGTATTAAGTCATGTAGTATGTACTAAAACGGTAAGGTCCAATAGCTTGTATTCATCTAGTAATACAGTATGGACAATACAACTGTGTCTATAGAGTAGTTGTAAGCGAAATCACTGCACAGTGGTCCATTTTACATCGTTTGTGATTAAATGCTTTCTTTACAAGGTTTGATCTTTTTGCACTTTTTAATGTGACTTCATCTGAGCGTCTGTTCCGTAAGGCTTACTTGAGGGCGGCGGCTTTTTGTGAAACATTGGCTGAAGAAAGAAATTGATACAGAATTTCTTTCAGAATTGATATGTATTGATTTAGAAGAATCGCTAAATATGACCTGGGGCTAAGTTGGCATTCATCAATTCCTCTAATTCAATTCAGATTTACAATCCGTACTTAGTAATTACTTAAAATTTAAATTGAGGTAATAAGTATTATTATTGAAGTAACATAATTAATAAAATCGGTCATTTTAGTTAACTCATCACAGGTTAAAGAATTTAAAGAGATTACTGTGCATAAAAAATATTCCAGGTTACAGGTCTAATCTGAGAAGATTATAAAAAGCTCTTATTGTTTGGGATTTCAAAAAAGTAGGCTAACGAGGCGGTTATTAGACTCAATCCCTCTAGAATTTAAAAGAGAAAATGAATACCCCTGTTCGACGGAAATAGATTTTTAATGTTCGATAAAGGGTCTTCTTAAGTCTTAGCAGTGTCATCCTTCTAAGTACAAAATATTATTTAAGTATTTACCTCAATGGTAATAAATGAGTTGTGTTCTTTATGTGAACAGGTGAAATCATTTTTTTGAACTGAACTGAACTAAGTACTTATTAGTTCATTATAAATGCGAATATGCGATTATAAAATATGGTTGTCATTTCTGTGGTTTCTTGCGTGAAAAATATAGGAATGAAGTTATTTAGTAGTTGGTATTATATTTTTAGTTGCGTAGGTACCTATACTGCGTAAATATATGTAGATACGTAAACTTAACGTACCATCACGCCTGTATTCCCCGAAGGGTTAGGCAAAGGCGTACTAATGTACACCCACAGTTCGCCGGTATGTTTAAGTCCATGTAATAGGGGGCGAGCCTATTGCCATTAACCGGGCACAAATTCCTAACTCCGAGCTGCTAATGGGAATTTCATAGAAAAACCCAATAACACTTTGCCCGACCTGGGAATCGAACCCAGTACCTCTAGCGTAGCAGTCGCGCTCAGGACCACTTGGCTAATGAGGCAGTTGTAGTGACTACAAGTTGTAGTCACACCACGTACGTAATAAGCGAGTAATACCTATATATTTTTTTAATTTAAATTTTATTGCGATAAGTTTCGAGACTAGGCAGTATAATGATCAATGCTTTGCACACTTCTTAACATTATAATAATATAAGTTCAAAACGTGTCTGTCCTACTATTTCAACAACAAAAAAAAATTGGAGAGAAAATTGTGATTATTTGTGTGGTAAGAGTTACCAAAACATGCACTTTGTCTGTTTTGCGACACCTAATATCTACGTGGAGATATTTAAAATGGTAACTACTATAACCATACGTCGATTTCTCTAGAACTCAGTTCTTTGCGGATGGTAGATTGTTTAATAAAAATGGCTCAATTCTTTTGTATCAATGTAATATGATTGAGGTTAAAATTGTTATTATATGATATTTATGGTGTAAATGTTTATTGTACAGCCTCATTAGCCTAGTGGTCCTGAGTGCGACTGCTACGCTAGTGGTCTTGGGTTCGATTCCCAGGTCAAGCAAAGTGTTATTGGGTTAATTTCTGAAGCTTACGCGAATATCAGACATATTGAAATAAAACAACTTTACGGATTATATCGCGGTCCGAAACGTCGGGATTTGTATTGTATTTGATACTAATATAACGCGATATAATCCGTAAAGTTGTTTTATTTCAGTATGTTATTGGGTTTTTCTATGAAATTCCCAGTAGCTCGGAGTCAGCCCCCTATTACATGGGACGTAAACATACGCGCGAACTGTGGGTGTACACCCACAGTTCACGCGTATGTTTACGTACATTAGTACACCTCTGCCTAACCCTTTGGGGAATACAAGCGTGATGGTATGTAATGTTTATTGTATCTATCTACGAATGATCGCCTCATTAGCTAAGTGGTCCTGAGTGCGATTGCTACGCTAGAGGTCCTGGGTTCGATTCCCAGGTCGAGCAAAGTGTTATTGGGTTTTTCTATGAAATTCCCAGTAGCAGCTCGAAGTTAGGAATTTGTGCCCGGTTAATGGCAATAGGCTCGCCCCCTATTACATGGGACCTAAACATACCGGCGAACTGTGGGTGTACATTAGTACGCCTCTGCTTAACCCTTCGGGGAATATAGGCGTGATGGTATGTTTATGTTTAATGTTTAATCGCCGATGAATTACAAAACCTTTACAGAAAACCATGTACCTACCTAAGTATTTGGATGGTCTAATTGAAAAAAAGCATTTTGACTTTGACTTAGAGGTCAGGCGGAGTTTGAATTGTCAACCAAAACGTAATAGCAAAATAAATCGTAATCCAAACAATATTTTATATTTAACTAGCGACCCGCCCGCGGTTTCACCCGCGCTGCCCCGGTCCTAAGAGTCATAGCGTGATGTTAAATAGCTTAAAACCTTCCTCTTATATCACTCTATCTATTAAAAAAAACCGCATCAAAATCCGTTGCGTAGTTTAAAAGATCTAAGCATACATAGGGACAGACAGCGGGAAACGACTTTGTTTTATATTACGTAGTAGTGATAGTGATTTGTGTTATAATTCGGATTGAGATACCATAAATCTTTGTTACTACCGTACCATTTAGTCTACTACTACCTCAATGGAAATAAACGATCGAAAACTCGTTCCAAAGTTGTTAAATCTATCAAAAACTGCATTCGCTTACATTCCAGTGAAGGGTTATGGATGAAATGGTAGATCAGGAACCTTAGATTAACGATATCGGAATCCAAATAATAACTATGAATTATGATTTATTTTGGAATTACGTTTGTATTGGCAATTCGGTCCGCCGAACTTACTCGTATGTAACGAATTACAGACACATCTGATAAACTAATTTGCCCTTGTCACGCAATTTTTTTTAACAATAACTTTTATCAAATTACTAGCTTCTGCCCGCGACTTCGTCCGCGTAGCGTGATGATATATAGCCTATAGCCTTCCTCAATAAATAGGCTATCTAACACTGAAAGAATTTTTCAAATCGGACCAGTAGTTCCTGAGATTAGCGCGTTCAAGCAAACAAACAAACAAACTCTTCAGCTTTATATATTATAAGTATAGACTAGCTTCTGCCCGCGACTTCGTCCGCGTAGCCGTGATGATATAAAGCCTATAGCCTTCCTCAATAAATGGGCTATCTAACACTGAAATATTTTTTCACATCGGACCAGTAGTTCCTGAGATTAGCGCGTTCAAGTAAACAAACAAACTCTTTAGCTTTATATATTAGTAAGTATAGATTTAGAACATGCAAGCAGCATATTTCTTTTAAAGACAAAATAGACAGTTTTTAGATTTTTTTATACTACATGGGCCGGTATTGCCTCTCAGAAATTCAACATTTATGAAACGCTATGGCTGTAATTTCAGGGTTCCGAACTGTTGATCCTATGGAGAAGAAACTCTATGAAGCCTTTGAGAATTTCTGAGAAGAAACACCGAAACAAACTCAGAATTCATATTCCACTACGATACCTTCGTTGTTTTCAGTACCGTTCCATTTTGAAACAGTAAAAAATGTTCAAAGTGAGCGTAATCCTAAAGGCAAAGTGTTGTCGTGTCGAGACGTTTAAATACAAGCTAGGTACGCCTTTAGCCGTGTCTGTCCTAGAAAAGATTCTGTTACTCTTTGAAGTCACTTTGTTCTCTCATTTTTCAGCATAGGTACGTGCTATCCGCCAAGAAACGTTATCTATATTTATACTTTATACTTATCTATACTCTATACTAATATATAAAGCTGAAGAGTTTGTTTGTTTGTTTACTTGAACGCGCTAATCACAGGAACTACTGGTCCGATTTGAAAAATTCTTTCAGTGTTAGATAGCCCATTTATTAAGGAAGGCTATAGGCTATATATCATCACGCTACGCGGACGAAGTCGCGGGTATACTAATATATAAAGCTGAAGAGTTTGTTTGCTTGAACGCGCTTATCTCAGGAACTACTGAGCCGATTTGAAAAATTATTTCAGTGTTAGATAGCCCATTTATTGAGGAAGGCTATAGGCTGTATATCATCACGCTAAGACCAGGTAACTCTTCCACGCGGACGAAGTCGCTGGCAGAAGCTAGTGTTCTATAAAACTTTTATCAATCATTCCAGTAGCACATAAATGTCATTTTAATCCACCGGATACCTACCGATTACCGACTCGCGTGCTAGATTAATTGAACCTAATTCGATACAACAGCCGGCCCTATAGTCGCTAGTGATGCGCTTGCGACACGCGCGGGATCGCTAGACCCTCTGCCGGTTCTGTTTCATCTTTTGGAATAGGAACGCGTTATAACATATGGGCGGTAACATCCTTGCTATGCTATTGGGCGATTGAGGCTTCAATGCATCATAAACCAACCACTAACTCACTAACCAACCACTCCTGGGGCACGTCTCTTCTCTCAGAATAAAAGGTATAGTTTTGCTGCTTTCTTGTAAGCCTAGAGTACGGAAAATCCTATATCGAGTAAAAACTGTACTTGCTTTCTCTTGCCCTACAGGTAGCGGCCATGGGATTTCTGATATTGGCCACGTCTAATGATATAATCCTAGACTATTTTTTTCCGGGCAACTTTTCCATTACCCATTCCTTTTCCAACCATTACAAAAAATCACTGGCTCATTAGTCTAGTGGTTCCGAGCGCGACTGCAGTGCTCAGGTCTTGAATTCAAATCCCAGGTCGAGCAGTGTCATTGGATTTTTCTATGAAATTCTCAGTAGCAGCTCGGAGTTTGTAATCTGTGCCCGGTTGATGGCATTAGGCTCGCCCCCTATTAGATGAGACCTAAACATAGTCTAGTCTAGTCCAGTCTAGTCTTACAGAGTCTTTGACAGACTCCGTCTGTAATAGGATTTTCACTATAAAAGATTAAACTTAAAATTGAACTATAAATATAATTAACTAGCTTCTGCCCGCGGCTTCGCCCCCGTGGAATTCGGTCTGTCATCACATCCCACGGGAACGGGATAAAATGTATCCTATGTCCGTTTCCTGGTTCTAAGCTACCTCTCCACCAATTTTCAGCCAAATCGGTTCAGCCGTTCTTGAGTTATAAATGGAGTAACTAACACAACTTTCTTTTATATATATAAGATAGATTTCTAATAAACGCCCCCTTAGAGCCCGGTACTTCACAGTATTTTACGAAAATAAATCAAAATCTGGCCAGTATTTCTCGAGTTATTTAACGTTTATCAACAAAAAGCATTTAATTTAGGCTTTGGGACCGTAACCTGTCTAGAAGACTAGATCCGACTTTATTTCGGAAGTATACGAAGCTTGACAAGAAAAGGAGAATCTTTTAAGACACCCACGCTAATAAAGGGTCTTGTTTAATGGTCCATTAACCAAGTAATGACGATGATATCGTTCGTTCAAGCGTAAAGATTAATGTTGCCATAAACGATTTGTTTGTTTAATCCTCGGCGGTCATTATTGTCACAGTTCTGATTAATGGAATGACCGACAGGCGAAACGATGGGTTGACACATGTTTACGTATGTAGATACTAAATTACTGCCTCATTAACCTAGTGGTCTTGAGTGTGACAGCTACGCTAGAGGTCCTACGTTCGATTCCCTAGTCAAACAAAGTGTTATTGGGTTTTCTATGAAATTCTCAGTAGTCGGAGTTTGGAATCTGTGCCTGGTTAGTGGCAATAGGCTCGCCCCTATGAATGGGCGAACTGTCGGTATAAATTCTGAATTCTTCGAAAAATTTAGGCGTGGTAGTATGTAGAATATAAACACAGACGAATAAAGAGCTTGTTCTTTATTGAAGTCGGATAAAACACAATTGTGTGTTCACATGCTATAAAATATTTGATTTACAAAATTAATTAACTAGACTAGGCTAGGCCCAGACTAACTAAACTAAATGATGCTATTTTTTCCACTGACGGCCTTTGGGTAGGGCCCGGCCCACTTAGAACTAATTTGTACAATTCCAATTAGTGTTCAGTTAGTATAATTGGCTTTTGGAATCATACTTCAATCGAACAAAAGATTAGCTCCGAGAAACTAGCATTGTCATTAGATTTTTTAGAAGAGCTTTCTTTGTTTGTGATTAATAATTATCAAGACTCTTATAAGAAAAATAAAAAGATGTCTTCGTTTTGATCGAATCTTTTGTTTTCGTCACTGACTTCCAAAATTGCTGTGCAAGTACATATTTTTTATGTACCTACACGACTATTATTTTTTTTGTTTTTGAGGGTATTTAAACGTTTTGAGTGGCGAGTAGATAGTTAGTTAGTTACATCGATGATGTTCTAGTTTATTCAGTCCCCCTTTACCCGTGCTTCTCTCCACATTTATCTTTCATCTTTTAGTCATGTAGGTACTATGTAATTGCAGAATTAATTCTCAATAGAAGTTACCTAGAAGTCATTATTGCCTGCACTCCATACGTATCGATTTACAGCAAAAAATCGTTCAGCTACAAAGCAGGTTTTATTCAGAAAAGTACCTATTTAATTTGTCACAGTAATTCCTAAAATGTTTCAAAATTTTCTTTTTTTAAATACCTACAAATAAAAATAGATTTCCCGCACGAGTGTACCTATATGCAATTTGTGTCTATTTCCAGCTTGTCTGTACACATTTGCATTTGTGTTCAAGCCACTAATTGTTTTATCGACGCTAAAACGTTTTCGCGACCAATTTCCCATTCCAAATACAAATAGGTACAGAGTTTTAGCACACAGTCATCAGCAGATGGAGAAATTATAGATTTTACTGAAATATTGAACAACTATGCGGTAGATCATCATATCAATTGGATTTTTTTTTAAAAAAAAAGCTTACTAGCAATGCGGTTCGCACATTACTAGTATTCTTGTTAACCCCTCGTGCTAAGCTATATTGCTTGTGTTACGAGTGGGTTCGTGTCGGTTGTGCAATGGGTGGGGTTCGAACCACATGATCGCAAGTGTGACGCCCTAGCCATTAGGCTACCGCTGCTTCTGTTTGCCGATTATAGTTGGATTTACGTACCTACACAAATACACACTGAAAATATGTATGTATATAAAATGTAAGTATATTCTCTTTGTGATGAAATCATATTTAACGTTGACCATTTTTATATGTAGGATAATACTAATCACATATTTTTTTTGTCTAGAATAAAATGACACAGTTTCAACCTTTTCGAGAGATTTTTATACTTTGTTTACTGAATTTCAGTATGTTTTAAACTTTGACACTTGACAACCGGATTAGTAGTACATCATTACGCCGGTTAGTACACCGGATTAGTAACATAATTCGATTATGAAAACCTTATTAACCCTCCGAGAAATACAGGCGTGATGGTATGTTATGTCGATCTTTAGATCACTCGTAAATACTCTCGTGTTCAGAGCTCATAGTCTGAGAGCGCTCCAAAAAAAACGAACGATGTACACTATCGTACGTTGTTGATTGTGACAATTAATACAGTTGAAACCGACCGTTTTTTTTAACGGACATGTAAGTACATTAGTTTTTGTGTGTAGCTCTCTAATAGTCCGTCTATTGTATTATATTTATCACATCACCCTGAGAACGGACACTGACGAACAAAAGTTATAATGTTTCCCACGAAAAAATATGGTTCAGTTTTATGAGGAAGCGCTATAAATAAAAATCAATTGTCGCATGTTTGTTAGATCATCATTTTTAAAAGGACGAATATGTTCCTAGGAAAAAAACTTTCATACAATAAAATAAAAAAATTCTATGTATCATTTTTATTCTATAATTTATTGTATGAAACGTTTAAAAAAATTATAGATTTTTTTAAATGTTACAATAAGTGTTATTATAGTTTTTTTATGAAATTCTCTGTGGCAATTCAGACATGTTTGCGGCTACGCTCCTGGGCGTGCGTGTATGTTTAATAATTTTAATATTTTTTTAAATATAACATATATTTTAATAACATTTTTTTCTTCTTTCTTTCTATGTGGGAATTTTTGTTTGTTAAAGCTACCACATAAGAGAAAACCCTAGTATGGGGCAACGTTTTTTTTAAAAGAGAAAAAAATGGCAGCTCGCCTTCATAGGACTTACAATAAAATGGAAAAAAAAACATAGTTACCTTAAAAAAACGTAAAAAAAATTATAGATTTTTTAAATGTTAACTGCCTCAATAGCCAAGTGGTCCTGATCGCGACTGCTACGCTAGAGGTCCTGGGTTCGATTCCGATCGATCCGATTCGATCCGATCGATCCGATTCGAGCAAAGTGTTATTGGGTTTTTCTGTGAAATTCCCAGTAGCAGCTCGGAGTTAGGAAATTGTGCCCGGTTAATGGCAATAGGCTCGCCCCCTATTACATGGGACCTAAACATACCGGCGAACTGTGGGTGTACATTAGTACGCCTCTGCCTAACCCTCCGGGGAATACAGGCGTGATGGTATGTTATGTAAATGTTAGAAAAAGTGTTATTATAGTTTTTTTATGAAAATCTCTATAAGTAGCAGTTCAGACAAATGTTTGGCGTAGCGGCTACGCTTCTGGACGTGCGTGAATATTTTTAAATATAACTATGAAGCGCTATGAACTATATTAATTTTAAATATACTATGAAGCGGCGGAACCTAATGGCTAGGGCGTTGGACTTGCGATCATGTGGTTGCCGGTTCGAACCCCACCCATTGCACTACCGACGTGAACCCACTCGTAACACAAGCATTTAGCTTAGTACGAGGGGTTAACAAGAATACTAGTAATGTGTGACCCACATTGCTAGTAAGCTATACTTAAAAAAAAACTATCTTTTAAATGTCATTTCTTTCTTCCTTTCTATGTGAGAATTTTTGTTTGTTAAAGCTACCACGTAACAGGAGGAAACACTACTATGAGAACACTCCATACGTATCGATTTACAGCAAAAAATCGTTCAGCTACGAAGCAGGATTCAGAAAAGTATTTAATTTGTCACAGTAATTCTTAAAATGTTTCAAATATTTTTTTCTCACTCATATGAGGCAACGATTTTTTTAAAAGATAAATAAAATGCAGCTCGCCTTCATAGGACCAAAGTAAATATTCCGGTGAACCATGGAGAGCAGTTCATTTCTGCCAAACTCTTCGAGGAATACAGGCGTGATAGTAAAGTATAATAATTATGGTTGTTTGTTTTTCTATACTATGAATCCGATTACGCCGAAACTTTGGTGAGTAATTGCATCGCAAAAAAGAAAGAAATAAAAAAAAATGAATCGCAGAGCTCTTATTCAATATAAAAAAATGTAAACAGCAAAAATTTTCATTATATATCTACCCAACAGCGAATCAAGCACAACCTACAAAATAACGAAACTAAACCAAGTTCGTGTTTTTCTACCATTAACTGGTAACATAATCACTGCTCAGAGTTCGTGGTCGCGTCCGATCGTGTCCTACAATGTAGTGGAAGGCTTCGAACATTGTTGTTTAACAATAAACTTCCCTACGACCACTCCCGCTCGGTTCGCTATTTTTAGATTTTGCGGGATGTGCCAAGAACCTAAAAGGAAGTGGTTTGCTGTGATAAAAAAGTTGTACACGACAAGCAAGCATAATACTGTTCCACTATGCCTTGGGCTGCTTTTTTATCTGAATACAGAAAAAAAAGAAGGTGTAAGTGGGTGTTTGTTGCCTTTGTACGGCAGTCGACGACTTTTAGCTGATATGAGAATGCGTGTTTGATTTTGAAGTTACCATAGAAAATCATTATGTTCAAACGTAGCCCAAAGAATACTGTCATATGAAAACATTTTTCAAAATCGTTTACAACAGGACTAAAATTATATAATTGTAGTCCTGTCGAAAACTATGAACGAAAAACATGAGGAAAACTGTATGCCTGAGAGATGTTCTCGATTACGTGTGAAATCTTCCATCTCGCACTGGGTAAGTGAGGACTAACCCATTTCATAACCCATACAAAATAGATCATTTTTTATGGATGACTTTTGTTTTATAAATCGGGCGCCACCAGTCTTACTACATTCACAACATGGAAAATAGTCTTTTTGTATTTTGTTTCGTATATTTGAGTCAGATAGAGCCCTAAAATATGTATCATTGACGACCTCTGTGGTTTAGTGGTTCGAGTGCCGGACTGCCGACCATGAGGTAGTGGGTTCGATTCCCACAGAACACAAAAATTTATGTGATGAATATAAGGATTTGTGTTCGTCTGGGTGTTTCTTATGTATTATAAGTATATATTTACAAAAAAAAAGTATATAAGTATTATATCCATTGTCTAGTACCCATAGTAAAGCTTTGCTTAGTTTGGGGCTAGATGGTGCTGTGTAAAAAATGTCCCAGAATATTTATTTATTATTTATTAGGCTTACGCAGTTCGCCTGATGATAAGCAACACTGCAAACTACGATGGAGCGCGCTTGCCTAGAAGAAACCGATTCGCGTGCGCCATAGACCCTTTGTTCTTTCTTTTTTAATATATATATAAGGGTACTAGCTTCTGCCCGCAGCTTCGCTCACATGGAGCTATATCAGGAGTAAAAATGGAAACACCAACATTTATGATCTCTTCTTTGTATGGGTCTGAATACATCAGAGAGGTCAAGCTGTATTTCAGGATCTGTTCAATTAATTGAGATAAGAAGTTCACCAGTTTTTAAGTCGAAGCATATAAGTACTTTTTAACAGTGATAACAAAATACAGTAGTTTTTGCGCCAACCCGTAACAAACAGACAAGAATTTTAAAAATCACAATTATGGGTTTAGAGACGTTTATATACCCTAACTCACTTGTTTTTTTTTTTAAATAAGACAGCTTTTTACAATTTTATAATAGTAGAGGAGAACAAGGGGCTTACTTCGTGGTAAGTAATACCATAGCCACGAATATTCGCAGCACCCGAGGAGTCATCGATGCGTTGCCGACCTAAAGGTCGACCATGCAGGACACTAACTCATTGAAAACAATATTTAATAAAAAGAATAGTGGTTATATATACACACATGTTAGCCTACTTCATTGTCAGATAATGACAATGTATCCAAACTAGGTCAGGCGGGTCAGGCCGGTAGCCAGCTATTAAAGGACAATGAAACATGTTTACCTCAGGTCTAAACCAATGTGGAATGATAAGCAGTTGATTAATGATCTAATACGAGTACATACAATGAATAAAAAAGGGGCTCGTGGCTTTTAGCCAGAGTAAATAGCCACGTGACGAAAGTTTACTAAAGCTATAAAAAAAACTACCTCTTAAGAGGCGAGAAAATATCTGAACTGTTTGATGCTAGGCCATCTTTATATTGTATTTTGAAGACAAGTTATTAAATATTAATAAAAATTTTGTTAATGTAAGTACCTACATTAATTAAGTTCATTCAATTTCGTTCATTCTTACACCACCTCACTATCTTATTTTGTCAAAAACTGGTAACACTTCACCTGTCAAGTTACTTAATACAATTAAAAGTCGAAGTATATATTCTAACACTAGCTTCTGCCCGCGACTTCGTCTGCGTAGCGTGAAGATATATAGCCTATAGCCTTCCTCAATAAATGGGCTATCTAACACTGAAAGAATTTTTCAAATTGGGCCAGTAGTTCCTGAGATTAGCGCGTTCAAGTAAACAAACAAACAAACTCTTCAGCTTTATATATTAGTATATAGATATATAGATTAGGATCCCACGCCCCACGTTACAATGTTGAGTCACAGTAAATGGAGACATCAAATAGTTACACATGCATGCAGTATTATGTAGATTACATCTGTTCATACAATAATACAAGTAAATTTATTGCAGACAAATAAAAGAATAGTTAGTGTTGTCATTCTGTGTTATACCTAATCTGAAATGTAGCGAACAAAAAAACTAACATGCGCCTGCGGTTTCACGCGCATCCCAGAGAGGATACCCGTACCCAACAGTCATCATCTTCCGAGCCTTTTTTGAACTATGTTGAGGTTGGCTTCCAGTTTACCACAACACAATTTCTGAGGAATACCGATATTCGGAGTAGATTGGTTGTCAGGCTTATCTGAGTTTCTGACTACCACTAACAATTATCATAGATGTTGGTATGACCACCGGGACCGACGGCTTTACTTGCTCTTCGAGGCACGGGGGGTCTCGATGTGTTAATAATG
This sequence comes from Acronicta leporina, assembly GCA_947256265.1. Classification (NCBI taxonomy): domain Eukaryota; kingdom Metazoa; phylum Arthropoda; class Insecta; order Lepidoptera; family Noctuidae; genus Acronicta; species Acronicta leporina. The sequence goes on along the minus strand of OX366520.1, from coordinate 14,682,403 downwards.
GTCACCCATCCACACATTGACCGCGGCTAGCGCAGCTTAACCTTGAAGATGAATTGATCAATAACGAGCCGCTCAATACCGTACCCAATAGTGTAGGTTAGTGCTCAAAAAATTGATGCCGAAACAGGAATACTCCGACTCTGCACCTCCCTGAGCTCACCTGGTAGAAAATGCCTAAGGCATTAAGACCGCCTAGCCTTTGTAAAATCTCTACTATAAAATCGTAAAAAAAGCTGTGTCTGTACATTGAAGATAAATTTTAAAAAAAAATCAAGTCGATTAGGGTAATTACATAAGCATCACTGAACCCAAAAATGTGATTTTTTAAATTCTTGTCCGTTTGTTACGGGTTGGCGCAAAAACTAATGATAGATTTTAATCTTGTTATCACTGTTAGAAAATATATGCTCCAACTTAAAAACTGATATACTTACCTACTTTTAATTAAATAATTTAAATAAGAAATATAACTGTTCAATTACTATCTAAAACTTAAATAACTTAAAATAACTACCTACTTTTTATTTCAAATAATTAAACGGATCCTGAGATACAGCATAACCCCTCTGATGTATAGAGAATTAGAGACCCATACAAAGAAGAGATCATCACTGTTGGTTTTTGATTATTTCCATTTCTAATCCTAATACCTATAGCTTCAAGCGAGCGAAGCCGTGGGCAAAAACTAGTAAATGAATAACACTTCTGAACATAATAATGTTATAGATAAATCAACCTCAAGTTGAAGCCATACAAAGTTATAACAATCTGAAAGCCAATGCTGGTTCTACGAAAGTTCGTCTTGTTTTCAATAGAAAGTTAGTTTAACTTTGCGAACCAGAGCGATTTTAGAGCACAGAGCCTTAAATAGAACTCCGTTACGTCGAACTACATAACTAGCAGTGGTATCTGCGATTTAATTAGTTTTTCCTTCATTACCATCAAGCCAGTTACTGTCCCACTGCTTGGCACGGGTCTACTGTTAGGATAAAAGGGACTAGGTTATAGGTCAGCACGCTAGAGCCTGCTGTGAGTTGGCAGACTTCACAAGCCGTCGAGAAAATCTATCAAGCGGCGTGCAGGTTGTCTCACAACTTATTTTCTTTATCCTCATTAGCCAAGTGGTCCTGAGCGCGACTGCTACGCTATGGGTCCTGGGTTCGATTCCCAGGTCGAGCAAAAAGTGTTATTGGGTTTTTCTATGAAATTCCCAGTAGCGGCTAGGAGTTGGGAATTTGTGCCCGGTTAATGGCAATAGGCTCGCCCCCTATTACATGGGACCTAAACATACCGGCTAACTGTGGGTGTACCTACATTAGTACGCCTCTGCCTAACCCTTCGGGGAATACAGGCGTGATGGTATGTTATGTTATGAGTGATAACACAATCACCCAGTCTACCGGTATACTGTCCCACTGCTGGGCACGGGTCTCCTCTCAGAAGTCCTCTCTTAGTCTACCACGCTAATAATAATGCCTAATGCGGGTTGGCAAGACTTCACATGCCGCGCCGTCGAGAAAATTTCTCAGGCATGCAGGTTTCCTCACGATGTTTTCCTTCACCGTTGTATGCGAGTGATAATTAATTATTAATACGCATTATGATTACGAAAAGTCAGAGTTGTGTGCCTTGGGTTCGAACTTGAGACCTACGACATGGCAGTCCAGTGGGGTATGGTGATATATGGTACCCCATGATCAATTATTAAAAATGGATTCGAACACCATATGGAGCAAATATTAAAATTTGTAGGTATAATCTACAGGTAGTGGTAGTTAGTACTTATGTAAGAATTTGTGTTTGTAAACGCACCCACGATACAGGAGAAAATCCTAGTGTGGGGCAACGTTTTTTTGAGAAGAAGAAAAATGATTATGAATAACCAGAGAGAGTCTTCATAACTATCTCATAGAAATTATCCTAAATCTCATCTTAGCGGAAGCATACGGAAGTCATAAAGATGTATTATTTCACTGAGTTCTCAATATGACAACGCGCGAGTTATACCACGGATGCTGCTGGTGTCAGTGCTGGTGTGCAACTAGTTTTGACTTTTCAAAAGTACCTTCTATAATGGTCTAATTGAAATAAAACATTTTGACTTTGACTTTGACTTTGACTTTGACTTTGTCTATAGGCTAAAGTTACTGCTTACAATCAGGCAGTCTGTATGTTTGTTTGCCATCTTAGTAACTACAATAAAAAAAATAGATTTATCCACAGATGATGCTTACTGATTTCTAACACTTACGCGAATATTAGACATTGAAATGAAACTACTTTTTACGGTGGGTTCATTCATTTTTTATTAATTATGCACTTTTTGTATGGAACATCGCTACAGATTACCTATACTTTTGCAGCTATCATCGTTTTACCCGTTGTACATAGTCTTGTGTCATTGTTCCAAAATAAACTTATAAACTTATTCTGCGTGAATCGGATCGCCAACAATTAACAAAAATGTAAGGTAGCTGTTAGTAATTTTAACATTAAGACGAGCAACGCCTCCGTCTACGTATAGACGGAGGCGTTGCATGGATGCTGTAATGGATCCGAAACGTCGGGAATAAAATAATATTAATACAACGCGATAAAATCAGTAAAAAGTAGTTTCAGTATGATTGCTTCCTAAAATGACGATTGCTCCTTAAAATGACGATTTGAATCGATTCGATTGAGTCATTAAGGCTGATCGTTTAGCTGAATTAAAATTACAATTGGTTTTTCGCAATTTGTAGGTCTATAACACATTCTAGATTCTTATCTGTAGTAACTGCGCCCTTAACTATACAATATTCACAACTGAGAATTAAAATCTTTGCTTGTAAATCGATATTGTAGCTAAAAGTAGTGTCAATCGTCAATATTGGCCAAAATTGCCGATTGACCCTACTTTTAGCTTCTTTAACGTTTATTAAGCAAAGTTTATAATGCTCGAATATCGATTCGGTCCTTCGATCATTCCAGCACTATTATTATCGAGTGAATAGGCAAAACAAGCAATAATATCCTCAGTAATGACATAATCCGCATTATTAACACATTTATTAAACCGGTTAGTTATTCTAAGCAGAAACTAAACTGTAGAAGATCCTACTATAAAATAATTGTCACTTTTAATGTTCTATTATTTTGTATTAATGTGATATTTTTGTTATTTTTGTATTTGTTTGACATTTTCCATTATTTTTGTATTCATTTGACATTTTCCATTATGTTTGCATTTAATTTGACATTTTTCATTGTTTTTGTATTCATTCTACATTTACCTACATTTTTCTGAATTACCTACTTACTCAATTTTTGCATGCTCTAAGAGGCTGAATGTGGTGAAACAACTTTTTAATATGCAACATCTTTTGAAAACCCATGTTATGCAAATAAAGAATTTGAATTTGAATTTGAATTTGAATTTGTACGAGTTGATGCACCAGTGGACCGGGTAAACAATAGGACAATTTCCTTTTGTGTTTAACTTAGTGATTTTGATGTCATTTGCTAGGTCATAACAACACGTACTTAGCTGCATAATGCAGGTATCCTAAAAGACCTCTAAAATAAACGGGTGGAAGTGACTAGTAATATTATTAATATTGTGTTACAATAGCCATGTAATTTCTGCATCTTTGCTGAATACATTCTGCATTTAACTAAACTCTAGAGCCATAGGTCTCGAGTTCAAATCCATGGCACGCACCTCTGACTTTTCGAAGTTAGGTATGTGCGATTGATTTGAATTCTATTTTGTATAACGCCTTAGTAACATAACAGACAGAAAAGTGTTTGTTGCGCCGCTTCTTCTTCCCAGCGAATACACTAGGAAGCGGTGAAGGGCGGGCGTTTTGGGGGCTGTCTATAATGTAAAAATGACGTTTCAAAAGTACCACCTAGTATTCTATATTGAATAAATGATTTTGACTTTTTGACATTAATAATTAATTATCACGCGCTTAAACTGTGAAGGAAAACATCGTGAGGAAACCTGCACGCCTGAGAGATTTTCTCGACGGCGTGTGAAGTCTGCCAACCCGCATTAGGCTAGCGTGGTGGACTATAGCATAATCCCTCTCATTGTGAGAGGAGACCCGTGACCAACAGACAGAGATATAATGGGTTGATTATGTATGTGATGTGTGTACATATATTTAAACTCAACCATGTTATATATTTATATTTTTTATGGGGTAGGGAGCAAACGACATTTACACCCGCAACATCAGAGGAGTCACAAGTGCGTTGCCGGCCTTTTAAAAAAGGTAGTTCGCTCTTCTTAAAGGTTTGAAGGTCTTATTGGTCCGGAAATACTGCAGGGGACACTTCATTCCACAGTTTTGTTGTGCAAGGTAAAAAGTTTCTATAGAAACCCACAGTAGAGGACTGCCAGCCATCAAGATGATGGGGATGGAAGTGTTGTCGTTTTTAAGTGCTTTATAAATCTGCGTAATCAGAAATGTTTATAAGCCGTAATTGTCTAGAATTCCTAGGAAATTTATAAAGGTATCTAATGCTAAAAACAGTAGAAAATGTGTGAAATGTTTTTTTTACTATAAACATTTCCATTTCCACATTTCCTTCGCATATATTATAAGGATGGGAAATATGTTAAATTTGGGGTAAATCTAAATACTAGGTACTGGTGTTACTGGTACCTATAGGCTCCTGCGGTTGCCTCCTACCATCAAGCCTGTATGATTGTCTGTTACCATCTTATTGCCCCCTATGATAAAAACAACAATAAAGTATAAAATAAAAAGCATATAAAGTAATAAAGATTATTCAGTGGTGGTAAGCGCGACTGTTGAGAGTAACTCCAGGGTTCGATTCCCAGGTCGAGTAAGATCTTTGGGGATTTTTCTATGAAATTCTTAGTAGCAGCTGATAGGGACACGTCTCTGCCTAATCCACCGGGAAATTATGACGTGATGCTACTGTTAAACGCACTAGTAAGCGCCTTCGAAATCATGAAAAATTATTACCAATTGATAACATAAATGATTAGGTATCTGTTTAGATACAAGTTCCAAAACCTGGATCCATTTTCATAGGTGTTCGTATTGTAATAGAAACAGCAATGTAAATTAGTTTAATTAAACCTATAAGACGGTTATTAAACTCGTACTTATCAAATTAATTTGAAAGAAAATTCATAATGGTTTACCTAATTACTACGTATGTATCGCTTGTGACACCATCTATTTACAAGTCAGTCAACTTTCAGAAGTAATACCTACACTTATTGTAATGAAAAATAGTAGGTACTTACAATAACAATAACATAGTTTTCTTGTAATGCGTGTCTTGCGAACGCACAATTCACCCGAGACGGGAAATTAAATCATGACAACGCAAATAAGAACTACACTAACAATAACAATAAGACACGTCGAAGTTATACTTGTACCTATCTCAAATGTTTAATACATATCAACATAGGTTAATAAAAAAAATCTAGATACTAACCGTGAAACAAAACCTGTGTCACACATAATCAAAGCAAACTGTAACAAGTCGATTAACTTTAAAACTACGATTAAAAGGCATCAACACGAGATAATGTACCAAGGTTGTTATCCTTAAGTTTTTCGCCAGTTTCGCACGCTTACTATCAATATTACCTTGAGTTTTGACATGACGACTTGGTACCAATTACATGTGTGTCACAGCACTATAATTCGCGCGCGGAACGACCACTCGTCGCGACACTCGGGTTGTCACTGTTCCGTCTGATCGAGAACGAAAGTTCCAATAAGTGTTATTCGATTTTAAAAAAATATTTATGCTAGTGTATCGTTGTGAAATAAACATGAAGTTTTTCTATTAAGAAAATAATATCGACGTTACATTCAATAGGAATTGTAATAGCTATTTGATTATAGAACGAATTTCGGAGTTGGGCCGTCGAATTGACACTGGCTGGTTTTGATAGATTTAAATTGATACTCTACCGACTGAATTTTCAACATACGAAAGGTATTATAAAAAAAACCGGCCAAGTGCGAGTCGCACTCGCGCACGAAGTGTTCCGTACCTATAAAAACGACAAAAATCATAATTATCTTTTGTATGGGAGCCCCCTTGAATATTTATTTTATTCTGTTATTTAGTATTTTTGTTATAGCGGCAACAGAAATACATAATTTGTGAAAATTTCAACGGTCTAGCTATTGCGATTCTTGACATACAATCTGGTGACAGGTGACAGATGGACGGACAGACAGTGAAGTCTTAGTTTTTAGCCTTTGGATACGGAACCCTAAAAAATAACGCTCTCATTAGTCAAGTGGTTCTGCGTTGCGGAGTAACTATTGCTAAGTAGTACCTGGGTACAATTCCGTGGTCAGGCAACATCGGTAAATTCGATTAATATTTATTTACTTACATTTGTGGAGATTTCTGAATGAAAAAGCTGCCCTGTTTTTAAAATTTCTGCCAACAAATAAAAAACAATAACTAACAGTAAATTTTGCTCGGTGGTAGGACCTCTTAAGGTCTGACTAGCTGGCGACCACCCTTACATTGGGGTCTATCGTAAAGCATCTTGGTGTGTGTTTCGGCTTTTGCGCGTAAGAGCCAGTTCCCCCTCGGTTGCTGCGGCTCTGGCAGTCTGCAGTCCGTAGGGGCTCTTAAGGGTCGGCAACGCATCAGCAACTCCTCTAGTGTTACAGGTGTCCATGGGCAACGATGACTATTTACCACCAGGTGGCTTGTCAGCGCGTTTTCAGGATTCATCCATAAAAAAAAACTACACGTTGCACTCCGTGAGTGCCGGCAGAAGTGAAAACTCGAACATTAACGTTGTCCATTTTTTATATTTTGGAATGGTTAGGGAATAATTTCGCATGAATTGCTTTAATAAACAGTACTATAATTTATGTGGTAAAATACAATATTCATTTATTGTGCTATCGTACACAAACATGACAATTTATATTACATTAATCAGAACTGCCTCAATAGCCAAGTGGTCCTGACCGCGACTGCTACGCTAGAGGTCCTGGGTTCGATTCCCAGGTCGAGCAAAGTGTTATTGGGTTTTTCTAAGAAATTCCCAGTAGCAGCTCGGAGTTAGGAATTTGTGCCCGGTTAATGGCAATAGGCTCGCCCCCTATTACATGAGACCTAAACATACCGGCGAACTGTGGGTGTACATTAGTACGCCTCTGCCTAACCCTTCGGGGAATACAGGCTTGATGGTATGTTATGTTATGTTATGTAATCAGAACTATTACAACCGTCTTACGAATTTTCGATCAGGTTACCCATCCCAAAAAGTGCACAACGCCGCTAAAGAAGTTTTCACTACAAAAATCTATGACAAAAAAAGTTACTCGCAATATGACATCAAGTTTTCTCAGCGTTTCGCGCATTTCCATTGCCGGCTATAAAAAGAAAAAAAAACTCGTTCTTATTATTACATAATGGTTGTTAGTTCATCGCCCACTAGCATTATATTACAACCTATTCTCCTCGATTGAATTTAATAACCTGCACGGGATCATAACGAGATGATGATGATACTAAGAATGTCAGTAAACTTCGTTCAGTGTAAAAATCATTGCTGGTAATCATTAACCATGAAGTTTTGAATAAATAGGTTTCTTCTAGGCTAGCGCACTTCATTGCAGAGCGTAGGCCTATCAGAAATTAAAAAAAGAACCAGCTTATGTGCCATATTAGTGTCGTGATGCAATAACAAAAAAAAAATACTGGTATTCTAAACTGAACACTTGATAAATTAAAAAGTTATTCAAATTGATGACATTTAACAATTCCTCTAAATCAATTCATATTGTGATGTAGTAGGTATCATAATATTATGATTCGTCACAATTTGAAGCGGCGGTAGCCTAATGGCTAGGGCGTCGGACTTGCGATCATGTGGTTGCCGGTTCGAACCCCACCCATTGCACTACCGACGTGAACCCACTCGTAACACAAACAATCTGGCTTAGCACGAGGGGTTAACAAGAATACTAGTAATGTGCGACACGCATTGCTAGTAAGCTTTTTTTTAAAAAAAAAAGATTTAAATGAAACTACTTTTTACGGATTTTATCGCGGTATATTGATATTATTTTGTTCCCGATTTCAATGTCTAATATTCGCGTAAGTGTCAGAAATCAGTAAAAAAGATTTAGTTTCAAATAATAAAATAAGCTTTTATATCATCAACCCATTATACCCACTGCTGGGTACTTACGTACCTCTTCTCGTAAAATTCTAACCGTAACCCAGACCTAGTGCGGGTTGGCAGACCTCTCAAACCATCGAGGAATTCTCTTCAGACGTGCAGTTTTCCTCTCTGTTTTCCTTTACCGAAGTGATCATTAATTAATTATATGCACATTATTTTAAAGAGCTATATATGCGTGCCTTGGATTTAAACTCATGACCTTCGCAGCCCATAGTCGAATATCTAGGCTACCAATGGAAAACTGATAGGAAGGTACAACCACGAGGGCGTGTTCTGATTCGTTGAAACTTTTCAAAATATTTTAATATGTCAAATAATATTTGGCAAAAGTGACAGATCATATGAAACCGTAAACACGAAAACGTATTGTGATCGAGAATTTATCAGCTTTCAAAAAATTATTTAGGAATGGATTTAAGGTCCAACTTCTTAAATATGTGTAAATTTCACGCACAAATCACTATGAAAAATTAAGTAAATTTAACATAAATTTCCCTTCCAAAGAAACATCTTCAGGCGTTATATCGTTTTTTTGTAAAGTGTAATTTGTTGAGTTTTGTTATGCCTTCAATATTTCCGTCCTTCAACCAATCGTCTAATATAACATGACCCTCCCGAGGACAACACGAAGAGAAAACTAAGACGTATGTATATAGATAGGGAGATCTAGTTACATTGGCTCTAGTTATGTCGGTCATGGTCGGGGCCGGAACCCATTAGTAGCTAGTTTGTAGATGCCGGGGGACGAAACAGCGTAAGTGTCTTTGTCTAAACGTTCATTCATATTTATAGGAAAAGTGGAAACCAAAATTAAAAATATATATCTTTTGTATGTGTAGGTAATTATTGTGTAAAGATTGTTAATTTATTTTTCCGTACCCTAATTTTGTTGTTTCTTATTTAACCCGAAGGTTGACTGGTAGAGAATGCCTTACGGTATTAAGTCCGCCTTATGTACCTACCATCAATGTGCATTGAAGAATATCTCAATGATCATTGACGAACACCAATTCACCATGAAAAAACTATAAAATACCAACTCCCGAAGCAGGAAATGAATCCCTCCCAGTCTTGAGACTCGAGCAGGAATTCACAAATTACAATTAGCAGCTCAGAGTTTGGTTTCGAGTATGTTATATCAACAGGAGAAGCTTATGACTAAGAAGGACCAAGTTTTCAGCTTATTGGTGTGAAAATAAAATGTGATTTTTAAAATTCTTGTCTTTTTGTATGTTTGTTACGGGTTGGCGCAACGACTAATACTGAATAGATTTAAATTTTGTAATCATTGCTAAAAATAATGCTCAACTTAAAAACTGGTGAAATTCTTATCTCAATTAATTAAATCCTGAGATAATACAGCTTGACCTTCTCTGATGTATAGTATAGAGACCCATACAAAGAAGAGATTATCACTGTTGGTTTTTGATTAAATTATTCTTGGAACCCATTTCTAATTTTAATATAGCTTCAGGTGAGCGAAGCCGCGGGCAAGAGCTAGGTACTTTTAACATAATTTCGTATTTAAAGCCGTAAGCAAATAGCGGATACCAAATATGTAGATAGGTAAGTACCAGTTAATTTTCATTTCATTACTGAGATAACTGCGGTAACAGTATGCAGTTAAACCTTGAGAACAATCAGTTTACAAACAAAAGGAAGGAACTACTTAAATGACTGTATGTTTGTTTGTCACTCTAATTTATACTAGGTATTGTAAATAGAAGACCATAGTTGTCGTATCCGTGGTGTAATGTTTGTTATTAACTTTAATAATAGATAATTATTATTGCTTTATTGTAAGCTAATCAACGTAATTATTTGATTACTTCTAGGACTGAGGCTGGCTTCCTAAGATTAAACTACGATTACACGCAAATCTGAGTTAAGATTATTTTACTAACTTCAGGCCTCTGGCCTCCATAACCTAAGGCCAGCTGCAGCGAATCAGGCAGGACTTGAGACAGATAACCATTCTTGGTTATCTCTGGTAACAATTAGGAATTACCTATTTCATTTGAAACTAGCTGTTTCGGGATTATACAGATTACATACTTAATTAAACTCTGTTTAAAATAACCATCTACATAGGTCACACTATAAGTATTGCGTAATTTAAAAAAAAAACATGATATAACCAAAATTTTATGTTAATTGCTTTTCAAAATACTCTCCTTTACATTTTAAACATTTTTTCATGCGATCGAGCCATTTTTTAAAACAGGAGGACCACAGATCTGAAGGCATGTTTTCTAGGTACGTGTTGATTGAACGCTGTCACTGCGTCTTTCGCGAATTTTTTCTAACACCCTGGTTAAAAAAATGGTAGAATACCACTCGGCATTAACACTCTTTTGATCTTCAAGTGGATTGTACAGATGGGACCCGACACCCGACAGCTGAGAAAAAAAACGCGATAGTTTTTTTACCATCGTTTCTCGCCTGCCTTACTTTTGTTAGCCTGTTCTCATTTTCAAACACCCATTCACAAGATTGCTGTTTTTTTTCAGGTTCAAAACAATAAATCCACGTTTCGTCTTCTGTGACAATGTCCTAGACAGCATTAGAATGTCCGTGGTCGTACTTCAGTAGCATCTGTGAGCACCATTCCCTGCGTGCCCGCTTCTGCTCCGCTGTCAGTTCATGAGGGGTCCAACCACAACAAAGTTTCCGAACTTTCAATTCTTCGTGTAAAACTTTCTGAATTTGGCTCAAACCAATCCCCAATAGTCCTCGAATTGTCTCATGTGTAATCCGCGGGTTTTCTTCAATTAGCCGCTTAACAGTAGCCAAATTATTTTCGTTGACGGCAGTTGAAGGCCGCCCTTCACGAAATTCGTCTTGTAAAGAAACTCGACCTCTCTCAAATTCAGCAAACCATCGCCTCACGGTGCTCAAACAAGGTGCTTCTCAACGGACAAGTCACACAACATTAACTTTAGATAGGTAATAAAGAAATCGCAGTAAGGAACCTTAGACTTGACACGACTTTTTCTAGATTTCATTACTTTCTGGAGATAAACAAGCAGCTCCATCGAGACTTGGCTAGTTTTTTACAGAATATTTTTGATGGGATTTAATTTATTGAATGAATTTTAAAATTAATCGAGGAAATATTTAATAACTTAAAAAAGCGACATCTATTAAATTTATTAAGAACTAACTTATAGTCATGTCAACACGATAGTTGTAGTTTGATATTAACAGATGGCGCCATACTAAGAATGTCTTTATTTTAACAACTCCCTTCGGTCGGCCACACGCGAACGAACAAAACTCCACAGTTCGGTAATGGCCGCCGCTAGGGTGGTTGACTCGCGCCGCTGTCATTGCAACACGCGTTGATTGGTTGTTTACTTTATTTACATCACAATCAAAACCAATACAATAACAGTGTAAAGTGTTAATTGTGTACTACGCTTGTTGAATGTACGTTTGTAAACGTAAAAGTGATATTTAGTAAAGTTTTGTAAGGAGCGTGGATCGCTCACCAAGCGTTGGTAGAATGCATCGTCCAGTGTAGTGGTGTGATAATCAAAGTTTGCTGGCTCAATGCTGGGGTACAGAAGCACGATGTGTAGCAGACAACATACCCAGGCGTGTCTCAACACATCCCTGTCTATACGACAGGAGATACAGAGATTTGAAAGCGTGCATCCTTCGATCTACGCTCTTTACGATCTTGTGGAGCTGGTACCTGACCCGCTGCTGGCACAGCAGATAAGAGACCACGTCGTGGCCATAGAAGGTTAGTACTTGGTACTGTAATGTTTACATGTTACCGTGTGGTTTCTACGGGCGACTGAGTTGTTTATACTTAGATAAATCACGTTGGATAACCTAATAATACGCCGCTCGTATTTACGATTAGCACGATTGGTATAAATACTAGTTTATACCCTATATTTGTACGCGTTCTACAATAATAACTCGAAGCTATCAGATTGACACTTTGTGACGTGACATTGAAACAAAAACGACTCTAGAATTACAGGTTTTGTTTTACGATTTTTACGGAATAATTTCGTCAACACGCGTCAGTCCTTCCTACTTATTTCTCGTCGTTACCTATTTACCTGCCTAATACCTAATTCCTTCCTGTTTTAGTTGGCTATTAGAAGACTGAAGACCCCTCCGAAACCTAACCTGTTAAAGCGAGTATTCGAAGAATACCTACCTACCTACCTACATAAAAATACGTATTGATTAAGACACATAAAACCTACATAATGCCGATGCTTAAACGTTTCAAAGCCAAAGAAAAACACCTAGATTAATGATTTAATAACAAGCCTTGACACCTTGAAAATGCATGCAATAATATACCTACATAGATAGATTGGTGCATATACTTAGTAATATTATAGGTACGTACCTACCTATAGTATAAGAAAGAATGCTCAACTTTCTCCAGTTTTTACGACATCGGCGCAAATCCGGTCCTTATTTGATAGTGTCCAGTTTTTACAACACGGATTTTTCCCCGTGTCGGCCACTAAGAAACTTTGCAAGGCTTTTGTGTCAATGCCAAGGTTTGTGGACTGTTCTTTATTAGTCATTGTAGTGTTAGGTAGCACCTATTGTTATGTTAAGTTTATGATTGATGTTGTAACCAGAATAGATTTACCGGTACCTAGTAGGTACCTACCTACTTGATTAAGTGAATTAGAAAAATCACTGAACACTTAATAGGTAGGTAGGTTTATGTAGTTAGGTTAGTTAGCATCACTAATAAGTCGGTATATTGACTGCAACGATTACAATAAAAATTCACCTTTAATTCATAAAAGAACAGTGGCCAGATCTCCATAACATTTGATTTCTTTTGTGTCTGCTAATTGTTCCTTGATGTAGATATTAACACATTAAACAGCGAATTAAATCGTTATGTAATTAGCACAGTTACTTACGTACATCTTGTATTGAATTTCTGGACATACACAGTACGCTCAATATAACTGTGCCAGTCTGAAGTTAGCAAGGTCGAACTTAAGAAAGAAAAATAAAATGTGTTCATTTGCACAGAAAATAAACACGAATAAGTACTACTAAATCAAAAATTGTGTCAAAGGAGCGAGACCTCAACATAATGTCTGATAGTATTGATAAGAACTGCTTACCCCCTGATACTGGTTTTTAGGGACAATCCTCTGGTGTCATACACGCATCAAAAAAAGTTTGCGATCACTAGCTTTAGCCTTTAGCTGATTATAATTTTTGAAATTGAACTTTATCAGATAGAAGTTTAAGCTAGTGATCGCAAACTTTTTTTTGAAGCCTACATACACTCGGCTGACTTTATTGTCAGTGTTCTTAATACAGAAATATCGGAATCAGTGAGGACAATAATCAAGAATGCCAGTCTTTCATGAAATCATGACCCCAATTGTCTTTCCACCAAGTTTGTATAATAATATTATTGATAGGTAGGTACTTAATAACCACTACAAAACTACTTGCGAATCATTTTAGACGCGTACAGTTATTTTGAGCGCAGGTACTATGAGAAATGGTTCTACTCCAGTTGTAGGATATATGTTTAGTTAGTCCAGAAACCTGTTATTTAATATCATTAGTAAGTAACAGTGTGACCGAAAGACCTAGCTATCTCTGTGAGTTTATTTCTAGGTTAACGATTTATGAGCTAGCTGACCTGTCAGTTAGTACCAGTTATTTTTAGAGTTGTTGATTTGAAATCAATAAAGTGGCAATTAGAGAAACGTTTCCGTGATGTATTCCCTTATTTTATAATTGAGGTCCTGCGTGCACAGAAAATGATGGAGTCACTGAAAACGAAGTGGATACGCCTAGAATGGAACGAGTTTGTGCATCAAAAACAACAACAGCGAGCACGAGACAATTACATTATGAACTTTTTGGACACATTATTTAGTTCTGAGGCGGTACGAAGTTCGCTGGGTCAGCTAGTAATGATTAAATGTTACACATCAAACTGCATGATTCTCTGAAACTATCCTACTTCCTACTTCCTATCCTACTAATAAGTATTATAAATGCGAAAGTTTGTGAGGATGGATGGATGTTTGTTACTTCACGCCAGAACGGCTGGAGGATCTGGATAAAATTTGGCACAGAGGTAGATTATAGTCTGGAATAACACATGGGCTTTTTATCTGAAGTCCACGCGGACGAAGTCGCGGGCAGAAGCTAGTTGAATATAAAGATGTGAATCTTCAGGGATCAGGGATCAGGGATGGAGGGAAAAGGTAACCACTGTCTTTGTGTCGAAAAATAAAATAAAATATAAAATAAAATAAGTTCTTTTTTTGATACAGTGCAAATCCATTAAAACAAACGAGTATACTACTTCAATCATTTAATTTACTTGCCTATTCACCAAATTATTTGTTCAATGTATAAACAGCTGACATTCCCGAAGAATTTACCTCACTTGAGTTCTATGTGACATGGTCTCTCTGTAGACAGCATATAACGGACCTTGTTTGGCTGTGGACCTCTTTTGGTTGAAATGATAATGATGTCCTTTTCTTGCTAAAGATAAAGCACAAATAGGATCTTAATTGTATCACGTAATTTAAGTACTTAAATCCCTTTTCGGACTTCAAATCTCCCATACACAACTGAAGGTAATAAAACTGTTCAATCTTACTTGTGATGGTGGACGCTAGCCAGGCGGATCATTAAATCCTATCGTCAAGCAAAATCCATCTCCCTAGCTTGATGAAAACTAGCGCATCTTCAGTGCTTAATTTGACATTTAACATAAAAGCAAAATGGGAGCATTTACAAGATATTTCACTACAAATTAAGGTCAAAACAGAACTCCAGTAATTAAAGGAATGCTGTTATTATTTAGCATAGTTGAATTTCTGGAACGTGGAGTTATGCCAAGTATTAGAAATATGATCTGAATAACGTTAATGAGAAATACGCTTTTCTCCGGGATACAATTAAAATGGGAGAGAATTCCTTTAATTAATAAAACACAAATTGTCAGACAACGCACGGCGTTAACCGGTGGGTCCAGGTGTAATTTTGCACAGGAGTTTTTTTCTACATGTACGTGAGCACTTGGACGGGATTTTGGGATATTCCCACGGGATTGGGACAAACGCCAGCATCGGCGCAGTACGACTATACATCTAGCGTTTTTAATTAATATTTTATGATAATTGTGAAACGAAAGAAAGTAAAAACTAATTATTAGCTCGACAAGACAAAGCTAAGAAAGTTGAAAGCCATTGAAATCGAAGTACTTTGTGAATGTTTAAACAACAGAAGAACTAATTAGAAATATTCTACTGTAGATCCCTGAAATTACTTTAATACAATATCAAGACTAGAACTCTAGTCTTGTATTACCTATTACGTCTGAAACAATGAATATATTCTATTGTTTAGTCTTTAATTACTTTTACATGTTAAACTAATAAAAAACTTATATTTTTTTCAACGAGGAAGGTATTTTTATGGGATAGGGCGGCAAACGAGCAGACGGATCACCTGATGGTAACCGATTACTGCCGCTCATGAACACCCGCAACACCAGGGCCCCAAGTCTTCTATTTTGAAGTGTCAAAATCGTCACTCAATGGCTTCAGAATTGTTGATTTTTGACAGTTTTGCCTACGAAATCTGTCAGTTCTTATGTCATTTAGTGCCATTGAACGACCATTTTGATACAACTGAAATAGCAGACTTGGCCCCTGAGGAGTCCTCACTCACTCACTCGGCGAAATACAACCAAGTGTTGTTTCACCCAGGTTTTCTGTGAGGATGTGGGTATCACTCCGGTCGAGCCGGCCCATTAGTGCCGAAGTATGGCTCTCCCACGTGGAACTCCTGAGGCGTTTTTCGTAATGATTTTCATAGGTAATATAATTTTAACTGTTTAATTAGTGCCAGTGGTCATAAGCCTCACAGGACACCGGCGTGAAGCAACGCTTGCGTTGTGTTTCGCTGAGTGAGTGAGGTTACCGGAGGCCCAAATCCTTTTAAAAGTCGGACAACGCACTTGTGACTCCTCTGGTGTTGCGGGGTCCATGGGCGGCGGTTATCGCTTACCATCAGGTGATCCGTCTGCTCGTTCGCTCCCCTATCCCATAAAAAGTTGCAGCCACTAAAATGTAGGTCAGAAAATGCAATCAGTGCTCAACAACATAAAATAGATGAAATCTGAGATGAATCAGTTGGTTATTTCTGCACTGTTGTAACTAAGACGCAAGTTGGCGAAATAGGTCACTGCAGTGCTCTTAAATATGAGATTATTTTGTTTATTATGAAGGAGGTAAATATTGCTTTGGAAATAGTTATTTACTTTTATTCAGGTGACTAAGAAGTATTTTTTATTGCATACAAGGACGGACGGACAGACAGCGAAGTCTGAGTTATAGGTTCCCGTGTTTACCCCTTTGGATACGGAACCCTAAAAACGAGGCCTTCAAAACTCATATTTTTTAACAAATAGGCCAATACTTAGTGGATCTTTTTGTAGCCACTGCTCGACCTGGTAATCGAGCCAATGACCTTCAGCGTCGTGGCGTCGCGCTTAGGGCTAATAGATTAATGAGGCAATTCAGAAGATCCAGATCTTGCAAAGCGCGACTGAAATTCTCGGAAGCACAAAACACCTACTCCGAGCGAGTAGTTTTGTGTCTGATTCGGCCCTATTGTAATTTCTAATACACTAGTTTCCCGGTGGGAAAAATTCCGCACGGGTGGAGGAATCCCGAACTTTTTCAAAATATTCTATAGCCTGTGTTAATCTGAAATAACGTGACATTCAAATGGGGAAAAATTTTATGAAATCGGTCCAGTAGTTTTTGAGTTTATCGTTACTAACATACATACAAACCTTTCCTCTTTATAATATTATGTATAGTATAGATAGGACCTAACATATCGGCGAACTGAGTAGTTGTACATTGTATCTCTTCCTAACCCTTCGGGGAATAAAAGCTTGGTGGTTTGTTATGTGTTGTAAAAGGCGAGTTGAGAGTAAAATATAAATGACTGTATTAACTATTTACGTCAAAAAAAACTTTATAACATTGTCTTGCCAAGTATTTCCTGTATAACAAATAAAAAGTGATAGTTAACATATACGAATATTATCTTAAAACGCACTAAACAGCTTGGCCTCGAAAAATCATTGGCAGTCACGATCTTGACATTTAACTTGGCGAGTGCGTCGCGGCAGTGTTACGAGTATGTCGGTAGCGGTAGGCGTCGTCTGATAAGTGCCGGCAGCGTGCCAACGAACCCTTGAAAAATTTGAATAATGCACTCAACTTTGACGATGGGCCAATTATCCTTAGTGGCTTATGATAAGGTACAGTCGCTAAATTTCGTCCCCAAACCTAACTTCGTCCCCTTCCGTATTTTTTATTCCAATGAACGACATCTAGTTTTCATATCCTGAATCTAAAGTTAGTTACGTCAGTCGGCCATTGTAAAAAAGTGATAGTGATACGTCGCTCCTTCAACAAGATATTTGGAAAAGGAAAAAATTGTTCAAGGTGAGTTTTTCTTTGAAATATTAAGTGGACCAATTACATAATGATATGTTTGTCGTATTGAGACAATTTTTTTGTCAAAATCAATTGTTTTTACGTATGATTTAAAACGATAGAAAATATTTTCGGTTATGACAGGTATTTTTTGTTGCATGGATGTTCAATAAAATAGATAGTAAATGGACGATATTTGGTCCACGTAGGGGGACGGTAGGTAACTTTGCCTTACTTTTAAATTTGTTATCTAAAGCTGTTTTCTCAATTTAATTTTATCCATTATTTTACAGATGCCAAAGAGAAAGTTGTGGGATCTAGAATCAGTGAAAAAAGCTGTTGAAGCGGTCCGAACGAAGGAAATGGTTTATAAAAAAGCGGTAAAGTTATTTAATGTCCCAAGAGCTACTTTAAAAGACTAATTTAATACAATTACTAAGTACATTTTTTATAATATTCTTATTAATACAATTTAAGTTCACGTACTGATTATTGTGATCTCAATATCGTCCCCGGGACGGAATTAGGTGCCATAAAAATAATTTTAGAATTTTTAATTTTTTTGTTAAAATTTTTTTTGTAGAGTTTGTGACAAAGTTAACGTGGTTGTGATTATTTTTAACATTAAAGGAGTATTTTGGCTAATGTTGGTCGTTTTATTTATTACTCTACTTATAATTAAAAAAAAACTAAATTTTTTTTACAAAAAGGGGGCGATATTTGGCGACTGTACCTTACCCTGGTATTTGTAAGCAGTTTTCAGTAAGATTACAGATTACTAGCAATGTAATTTAATCTTCTCTTCTTCTCTACTATTATAAAATTGTAAAAAAGCTGCGTCTGTACATTGAAGATATTTAAAAAAAATAAGTGGGTAAGGGTATATAAACGTCTCCGAACCCAAAAATGTGATTTTTAAAATTCTGGTCTGTTTGTTACGGGTTGGCGCAAAAACTACTGAATAGATTTTAATTTTGTTATCACTGTTAAAAAGTATGTGCTCCAACTTAAAAACTGGTATACTTATTATCTCAAATTAAACGGAACCTGAGATACAGCTTGACCTCTCTAATGTATAGAGACCCATACAAAGAAGAGATCATTACTGTTGGTTTTTGGGCTTAAAGCGAGCGAAGCAGCGGGCAGAAGCTAGTATAATTATATTTTGGCTTAGAGGTCATAGCGTCTGGCGTACCTAGCCAGAAGACGCAGGTTCGAATCCTGCCTGCGAGTCGAATTTTTCCTTCACTAAAATAACTTTAAAATCTTAGCATGAAAAATGCAAAAAAAAAAGCAAAAAGATAACTAGTAATGTAGTTCACACATTACTAGTATTCTTGTAAACCCCTCGATCTTAGCTAAATGCTTGTGTTACGAGTGAGTTCACGTCGGTATTCAACCACATGAATGCAAGTCCGACGCCCTAGCCATTAGGCTATTTACTTAATTACTTACTAATATTCTACTATTATTTAATTGTGTCAAAATCTTCTATCAATATGACTTCAAAATTGTTGTTTTTTGACAGTTTTGTCTACATATACCTCTATCTGTTTTGTGTACATGTCAATTCATGTAAACAATCATTCTGATATCGGCCCAAACCCGAACAATCCATTCCAAAACGAACCATCACTTTCCTATTTGTCACGGGTTCATTCGATACTATTGTATAAGTTCAGCTCTTCATACAATAGTATCGAATGAATCTAGAAAATTCTTTAGTATACATTTACTTAATAGGCATTTAATGGCTTGAAGTACAAAAGCTATCAGAAATCTATTGTACCTACATTTATCAATCAGTGTTTGATCGCCATGAAGTGTTCAATGAATACGCTTGTATCGTAGAGGTAATTAATATCTAACTATTTTCTGAGTAGACAATTACATTATAATTATGTTAGATGCTTAATTAATTCTTAGATATTTCCTTGATTAGTCAATAAGTCTATAAAAGCAGCAAAGAGTACCGTGGAAGCTATTTCATAATTCTAATTTAATGAGTATTGAAAAATCAACAAATCCTAGTACTTAATGATTCGACTGACTCATAACCACACTCACTACAAGACCGGCTCCAAACAGTTTTATTGTTCCATCATGTCATATGTATGTTGGAGCCGTGAAAGAATGTTTACCTGAATCTCTTTCTCTGCCTATTGGTATTTACCATCGCAGGACAAAGGCATTGAAATCAGCAGTTAAAAATACTTTTCGAATCGCGCAATTGCGTGCAAAAATAAATAAGTACAGCTGTCACATATTTCAATACAAAACAGTTTTTACCATCTTTTATCTATATTTACTATTAATATATTTATCAATATACCTCGCTTGTTATTGCAAGCTTATCCATTTCCTTTCATTGAATGATTCAGTGAGAAACGGGACATGGCGATAGCCGTCTTATTATTAGCGCCAACGCTACTAAAGGCAGCTTTGAGAGATTCTAGTTAATGTAGGTTTCTCATCTCCTTTGTCTCAGTACTATCAAAGACTGTTGACAAAATCCGCTTTATTACCGGCTACTTGATCATCCTACCGGTCTTCCAGTCTTCCCAGATTCGAGTCAATTTCATTCTTTTACACGAACACCAGAAAATAACAAACCAATTTCTGGACAAAACAAAAGGGTGAGGTATTAATAGGCTGCTGATTTCAGGCTAACGTTAGTATAACAATCAGTATATGATTAACATGTTCTCCGAGGCTCACAAGGTATCTCGATGTGGCAAGGTCACCCATCGGCAATCGTAGCTTTACCTTAGAAATAGCGACTACTTATTACCTTTTACTCCAATAAGCACAAATAGACAGTGCTCGGCGCAGCATCTGTCTACAGTTTTCAATTGATCACGATCTTGACATTTAGCTGTGGAGTGCGTCTTGAGAATGCGAACTGCGATAGCACCCATAAATAAACGGAGTAAAACAATAGGTTTAGAAAGAAAGAAAGAAAATACTTTTTATTTACGTCGACATGACGCACGAAAAATTGGGTTTCGAGGTCCAATCCAATCCACGCACCTCTGCCTTTCACTATAATATTAATATTGCTTAACACGGTGAAGGAAAACATCGAGAGGAAAACTATGGCTGTGAGATTGTCTCGATACCGAGTGAAGTCTTTCAACTCGCACTAGGCCACCGTGGACTTATAGCCCAATACCATGTGGGACAATAAATGAATTGATGAAAGAGAGCTAATAGTCCAGAGGCTCAAGTCTGTTATTTCAGTTGTATTAGAATTATCGTCCAATAATACTAAATGACACACGGATTTCGTAGAAAGAAGTGTCAAAAATATACAATCCCGAAGTTATTGGCACAATGAAATGAAACAGACTGGAGTTCCTGTATTAAAATCACTGTGCAGCATGGAATGCTGTGTATTATTTCATTTCCTTCAACTGTTTTGCTATAACAAGTGGCGTTGGATTACGCTAAGTACACTAAAGTGTGTCTCAAGTAGTATTATTAGCTGTATTCTGTTCCGTAGGATCTAGTAAGGCTTTACTTAGATAACAATCCTTATTAAAATAACATTCTTTTAATACAATTAATAGCCCATTTGTTTGAAACCTTATTAATTTGGGTTACAGAATTTATTAATATACCTAGATTTAAGTCTTTTTAGTGATAGATTACATACTTACTTCTTAGATTTAACGAATCCTTTATAATTAATTGCTTCAGTTAGAACGTGAAATTCAAATATTCGATATAATCGACAACTCCCTCATTAGCCCAGTGGTTCTGAGCGCGACTGCTAGGCTAGAGGGTTTTTCTATGAAATTCCCAGTAGCAGCTCGGAGTTTGGAATTTGGTTAATGGCAATAGGCTCGCCCCCTATTACATGGGACCTAAACATACCGGCGAACTGTGGTTGTACATAAGTACGCCTCTGCCTAACCGTTCGGGAAATACAGGCGTGATGGTATAATCGACAAGTTTTAACCAAGTGCTCTTTGGAGTTAATGCGCTGACGTTAATTTGATCTCGCAGTTTATGCGAGTGCATTGATATTGCGAAGCAATCGACTGACATCAAAAGGCCGACGATATAAAGCTGTGCTGACGAAGCTAGAACTACGTACAAATATATACTCACATGTGTTTTTGAAAAGATGAAGACGCTTGATTATGTCGTCACGAATTTATGTAAGTATTCCATTCGATATGGACATATTTGTATATGTGTTGGTGCCTGAGTCTGGGGATGCTTGTTTAAATGATAGAGTGTTTACGGTAACTCAGAGTCTGTATTTTACGTTCTGCAAATTGTTCTTAACTGCTAAATGTTATCCTAAATGAATGTTTTAATGTTAATGAGCGCACCCGGCAACGGTGAAATATGCACTGAATTTACTTATAACTAATTATTATAAAGTTGCAATACGGCGGCGGTCAGTGGCCTAATTACCGCATCGCGCATGTAAGGAATTGCTTACTACAGCTAATAAAGGTGTTCGTACCGAACATATTCCCGGGCGGGAAATAAACTACTAAAATTGATACAAACGATGAGGGTCAGTAATGAGACAAGGTGAATCAATCGTTTTGTAAAATCTACTGAAAATGTTAGAACAATATTTATTAATGGGATTAAAGTAAAATTTAAAAGTAATTAAAAATGTTTCACTATTCACTGAACACTAACTTTTTAGGAACCGTCACTGGCTTTAACACCCTTAATTCAGTTTCACTGTTACACTTACGCACTGGCACACTATCACTTTCACTGATGTCGTGAAGTTGCACCATGCTGATGGAGTGGCCGGGCCTCGGCGTCACTGGCTCGGCCTGCGCCGGCGCTTCTCCTCGGGGTGCAGGCCGCGGCGGCGCCGGCGACGTCGCCAGACACAAACCGCGCCCTCGCCGCACTCGCCGACATACGAAGATAGACATGAAAATCGCTGCTACTCCTATTATCCCATATAATAGGGTATATTGATGTATATCATGATAAGATACTGAGTATAGGTCAGTTTCTGTCTCAGCATCTTTCAGTCCTTTGAGTTTTTTCTCTATTTCCTCGGATAACGGATCCTTGTTGGTATTGTAGCTCTCGTTATTATACTGTAATGTTATATTTTCCATGCTGAGGTTTATAATATGATTTATTGGCGCTATCATATTTATGTCCAAATTTTCTTTAATGTTCACTATGCTCTTCTGATTTTTGTGAGCAAATACGGTAAAGTTGTCGGTCTTTATTACGCATTCTCCATCGATACGTATTATGCTCGGAGTTGTCAGCTGATGTGCCGTAACGTGATCCTGGCATATTGTTCGAACATGACACTCTCCGCAGCACGTGTATAAGTAGCTGTTTACCTTTGATAGACTGTGCCATTTACCTTGGCACGCGACCACGACCGATTTGCATTTGTTATTGTCTTCTTTATTTCTGATACATAAATCCTGGTCGTTTTTTAGCTTATGTACTGGACTGTCTAGGGCACAGATTAGGGTTGACACGTCTTTTGACATACATTTCTGATAGTCTTCCTGAGACATTGGAATGTAAGAATCCTTTTGTAGACTGATTGCAATCTGATCTGATATCGGTATGATGCTTCTCATGTAGCGGCTTATTTGCTGTGGAATTGGTATGAGTTTGTACAAATCATATGTATCTCTACTAATTAGAGGAATTTTTATCTCGAATATGAAATAATCTGTGATCAGTCTTGCCTTTATTTTTAGTAATTTGTAAATCTGTCTGACGTCAGACTCTATGTTATTGATGGGTAGCGTTACGTCTGTTGATAAGAGTGCCGATATTGTATTAAGTTCAGCTTGTAATTGTTGCGGTGTCAGCAGGTGTATGTTGAAGTGACCGTGGTAAAGGTCGGTTACCGTATCCAAAAGGGTTTGTTGGATGTCTTTCAATGTTACAAACATTTGTTGAGCAGCCAATGCTGACAAAATGAATCCCTCATTCAGTGATACTTGGTTTACTTGTGTTGTTATCGTACTTAGCGCCTTATCGACCTTGTTCAAATGATTGTTAAAAATTTTGTGTTGTTTTGATATCATGTTTTCTGTCCTCTTCAATAAGTTATATTCCGATTCTATGACTGATGTTTGATTTCTCCAGAGATTGTTCAAATGTGTCTGACTTCGCTTTAAGAGTTGAATATCCTTAGCATACTGTTCCGCGAATCGTTGATCCAATACTCCGAACAACTCGCTCGCAAGGTACCCTACACCATTGATAAGGCCGCGACGCTGTCTAGAGTCATGTTTAAAATGCTGATTCAGCAACAGCTGGTTGTAGTATTGAAACTCTAGTAAGTGGTGATTCAATTGTGACGTAATCATGTTACATTGATTGTCTGGACTCAGTTGTGCACACGATGTTCTTAGATAGCTATGCATTTTTTCAAGGGCCGTATTACCTTCCCAATACGGTTTCATATCGTAGTATACCACCAAGGTCCACGAGTCTCTGTTTAACTGCATTTTTGTAATTGGGTCAAAATACAATATTTGATTTTTACTTAACTGTGTAATAGCGCTGTTTCCAAATGTGTTTGTTATTAGGCTGAAGAAATAAATCAATGTTAAAAAAAGTGATGAAAGTGTTGTTTTCTTAATTTTCGAGCTCCTATTCGTTTCCACATCCTGTTTTTGGTGTTCTGGTTCTCTCTTTTCTTCTTTTCCCGATTGTACTGGCAATAACGATAATTTCACAACTGG
This sequence comes from Acronicta leporina, assembly GCA_947256265.1. NCBI lineage: Eukaryota > Metazoa > Arthropoda > Insecta > Lepidoptera > Noctuidae > Acronicta > Acronicta leporina. The sequence goes on along the minus strand of OX366520.1, from coordinate 14,658,008 downwards.
TCTTTTTATGTATCCGTTTTTAGTTTTTAATGTTACGACTCTCACATAGCCGTCAAGTCCAGGGTGTACCTCAATCACTCTTCCCATAGCCCATTTTCCTGCTGGTATGTTATCTTCGTGGATAATAACCATGTCTCCTACTTGAATGTTTCGCTGTGGCTTCATCCATTTCCTGCGAGCAGTCAATTGACTCAAATACTCATTTTTCCATTTTTTCCATGTTTCCAAAAATATTCTTGATGTTAAGTGCCATCGAGTCCGCGCATCCTCGGTAGTCTCGATAATTGATAGGTCCCCTCTTCCGGTCAAAAAATGGGCAGGTGTTAAAACATTTAAGTCGTCTATGTCATCTGTTAAAGCACAGAGGGGTCGAGAGTTCAAACAAGCCTCCAACTGTGCTAGGACGGTAGTGAACTCCTCAAACGTGAGCTTTTGTTCTCCAACTACACGTCGAAGATGATGTTTTAAGCTTCGTACCGCCCTTTCCCAAAGCCCTCCTGAGCTGGGCCAAGCCGGGGCAGTAAAGTGCCATTGTATGTTCATTTCTGTCATTTCCTTCATGAAATCATTATTGACTATATTCTGGAGTTGTACTTGTTCTTCCTGTATAATGTTGTTTGCTCCATGGAAATTAGTCCCATTATCGCTGTACAGGTGGGCAGGAGCTCCACGGCGGGCTGACATCCGACGCAAGGCGGCGAGAAAGGCTGAACTTGTCAAATCCGATACCATTTCTAGGTGGACGGCCTTTGTCACCATACACACAAAAACTGCCACATAACCCTTCGTAGTCCTGGCTCCTCGACCTTTGTTCATCTTCACGTCCATGAATCCTGTATAGTCGACTCCTGTATGATAGAATGGCGGGGCTGGGTTGACTCTTACTTCCGGAAGATCACCCATGAGTTGGTTCATTTTGGCTGGATTGTATTTCTGACAGATGATGCACTCCCTAATCACCTTTTTCACGATATTAATACCTCCAGTGATCCAATACTGCTGCCTAAGTTTCGCAAGTGTCAAGCGTGGACCACCGTGGAATGTTTGAAGATGGGCTTGGTTAATAAGCAGGGTAGCCAAACGGCCGCATGATGATATAATTGCAGGGTGTTTCATACCCAGGCTTACACTGTTGCTATGTTTCAATCTACCCCCGACTCTCAAAACGTTTTCTTTGTCAATGATTGGGTGTAAATTTAAAATTTTGCTGTTTGATTTGATAATTCCGTGTTTCTTTAAATTTTCAATATCCGTTCCAAATTCCTTTGCTTGCATATGTTTCACAATGCAAATTTTAGCCTTTTCCAAGTCATGTAATGTGAGTTGACTCGGTAACTGCTTACGCTGCGGGTTCAATGCTCGCTGTAACCATGCAATAATTCTAATAACCTTTGTTATAGCATTATATTTGTTAATTATGTTGTAAATTATGTTGTCATCATTTTCTGTTTGAGTTACATTTGATTGTTTTATGGTTTTTGTCCTTGTTTCTAAGTTTGTTGTATAATGTTTAAAGTCCGATTGTTCTGGGTAATATCCTGGCAGCCACGACGGGCCATGCCACCATAAGTCATTGTTCTTTAATTGGGTTGCATACAATCCTCTGCTGGCCAAATCTGCTGGATTTTCACTAGATTTTACGTAACGCCAGCAAGTTGTAGGTATTACTGCACAGATTTTTTCGACCCTGTTTGCCACAAACGGCTTCCATCGGCTAGACTCTCCTTGTATCCACCCTAATGCTGCCATAGAGTCGGTCCAACAATAGAGTTCAATGTTATGTTGGTCTAATGATGTTGTTATCTTATCTATCAATTTTGACAATAATAGGGCTCCACTGAGCTCTAATTTTGGCAATGATAATGCTTTTTTATGCGGCACGAGTTTCCCTTTAGCCGCAACTAAGATTGCTTTCCTTTTGTTTTCAATTCGCGCGTAGACAACACAAGCGTAGGCTTTCTCCGACGCGTCGCAAAATCCGTGCAGCTGAATGACTCCATCCGCCTCACACGTTAACCATCTCGGTATTTCGAATTCGCCAATTGTTGGTATACTCATTTTTATTTTCTCCCACTCTCTGTAGATCTCATCTGTAACTAAGTCATCCCATTTCAGATCCAGTTTCCATAACTTTTGAAACAGAAGTTTATGTTTTGTTGATAGTGGAGCTAGCCAGCCAAGGGGATCAAATAGCTTCGATATTTCTGACAGTAAATAACGCTTTGTTGGTCTCATATTCTGTTGTGGTTTTTTGTAACGAAAAGTAAACATGTCCGTCGACGAATTCCAGCATAATCCTAATGTTTTTGTTGTTTCTTCTGTTTTAAAGTTAAACACTCTGTCACCATTGTTTTGTTCATCCTGTTGTACATGAGACAGCAAGTCCTCGTGGTTCGATGACCACTTCCTCAAGTTCATTCCTCCTCGTTTTAATAATGTTATAAGATCCATAATTAATTGTTTTCCCTTTTCCTTAGAGTGTGAGCCATGAACTAGGTCATCCATGTAAAATGATGATTCCAGTATTTTTGTGGCCTCAGCAAAATTTTCTCGTTCATCTGCTGCAAGTCTTCTTAAGGTCATCAAAGCCAGGAATGGGGCGGCCTTGGTGCCATATGTCACGGTCAATAATTTATAGAACTTTAAGGGATGTTGAGGTGTTTCTCGCCATACTATTTTTTGAAGATCTTGATCTTCCTTGTTAATTAATATCTGCCGATACATCTTCTCTATATCGGCAGTAAAGGCATATTCATATTGTCTCCATTTGATCAGTAAAGTTTGCAGGTCCTGTTGTAGATTTGGTCTTGAATACATCAAGTCATTCAGGCTCCACCCAGAGCTAGTCTTAGCTGATGCATTAAAAACAACCCTATGTTTGGTGGTACTTGACTCGATTTTTTGAACTCCATGATGCGGCAAGTAACATTCCAGGTTGTTGTGCTGGTTATCATCAACCTCCATGTGTTTTAAGGTTTCATATTCCCTCATAAATGTTTTGTAATCCTGAGCTAATTGTGGTTGTTTTTCAAATTTCCTCTCCAAGTTGCGAAACTGAGCTATACTCATTTGTTTAGTGGATCCCAATTTTTGTTCAATGTCTGGTTTGAGGGGCAATCGAACCTCGTACCGACCGTCTTCCTTTCTAACTGTGGTTGAAGAGTAGAACGTCATGCATTCCTGTTCTTCGACAGAGAGATTAGATGATTCTGTAATCTCTTCAATATCCCAAAATCTCTCAATATCCTTTACATTGTTAAGTATCACGTTACAGTGATATGTTTTTGTTTTAGCGTGGCCGCAGAGCACCCACCCCAACTGAGTTTGTTGCGCTATTGGCAGTGTTTTATCTTTCTTTATAATCCCACTTAAAATAATGTTAGTATAAACTTCGGCACCAAACAATAAATCCACGGGCCGACTTTTATAAAATTCCGGGTCTGCTAATTCTAAGTCCGATGTGAAATTCCAGGACGGTTTTTCAAATGTGTTGTTCGGTAGATTTTTTATTAGATTATTCATAATCAGTACCTCCGCGTTAAAAGTAAAATCATTATACAGGGAGTTACATTCAATGTTGATCATTCCTTTGCAAGAGTTTTCTTTTCGTCCCACTCCAAATATGGTACCATTGCATTTTTGTCTTTTGATTCCTAATTTTTGAGCTGCATCCTCACTTATCAATGAGATTTGGGATCCTTGATCGATTAAGGCCCTCATCTGAAGGTTACCATCCAGGCTACCATCGGCTGCCTTAACCTTAAGCATAGCGGTCGTCAATAGAATTTCCGAATAATCATTTTGAGACACGTGAGAGTTGTTTGTCGCATGTTCGTGTTTTTGCGCAACGGTGACTTTAGGTTTTTCCGTAGGTATCGGTCGAATTGCGTCGTGCAATATCGTGTTATGCTGACCGTTGCATTTCCGGCACGTTCTAGTTGAAATACATGAATTTCCATTGTGGCTAAAAAGACAGTTTACACAAATCTTCAATTTATTAACTATTCTCAATTTTTGATCATTTGGCATCTCCAAAAAGTTTTTACAGTTATATATGCCATGATCCTGGTTACACAGTGGGCATTTGACGCTAGATGAAACATGAAGAGATTTCATAGGCTGATGGGTTTTATGTTGGTTGTTATTATGTTGAGAGTAATTGTTAGAATATGACCCCTTGAAATATGATCCTTGATTATGTCCATGCCCACGATCATGGTAGATAGCATTGTGTTGAAAATCTCTATTGTTTGATGTCGGTTTATGTTGGACCTTTTCCTGCTTTCGACGAGAAGACTCCAAGGCAGTAAATTTTGCTTCTAGGAAATCCAAGAACTCCTGCAAATTTGGTAGATCGCGAGGATTTTTCAAACTTTCGATGTAGTCAGTATGAGTCTCCGAGTCTAACTTTTGACATAGAAGATGGACCAATATCGGGTCCCATGTGGATATATCAACTTCCAGATTCTTTATTGCGTTGAGCGTTTCAACTATGACGTCATGCATTTTCTTGATTTGTCCTCCTGACTGCTGTTGCATGTTGGAAAATCCAAATAGGGTGGTCATATGCGTTGTAAAAATAAGTTTTTTGTTGTTAAAACGGTTGTTCAGAATGTCCCAGCAAGAAGTGTAGTTTTCCGTACTAATTTGTAGATGTTGTATCAGTCTTTCTGCCTCCCCTCGTACCTTGCTTTTCAAGAACTGCATTTTCTGGGCGCCGGACAAAGAGTTGTTGTTATGTATGGCCTCCGTAAACAAGTCCTTAAAGGAGACCCATTGATTACAATTTCCACTAAATATTGGAACGTCAAGTTTTGGAGTTGATTTTTCCCGATGCGTTACTGACCACATTTTCTTATTAATTGATGTTTTCAAACTGTTATATTGTTCCTCAAAAATGTCGAATTTTATCTGATACGAAACGTTTTCCTCCACCGTATCAGATATAATTTCCCAATGCAAACTATCCACTACAGACCAGCGAGCTTGTAATGACTTAAGTGCATCCTCAAACTCCCATTTCTCCGTCATAGAGTTGAGGTCAATAAGACGAATGGTTCGTTCAAATGCCATAAAATTGGCCTCCTGTTTTCGTAATGACCGATTAGTCTCTTTCGCAATAGAAACTGGGATAGGGTTTTCTTCACTACGATTTGTTGATATTTTCTCCTCTACTTGTTTAGTTTCTAAAGGCAATTTACTGGTACTGGGTTTGAATTCGCTTTCACTCCTTGTTACCAAAAAATTCTCTAAATACTTCCTGGTTTCCTTGTAGAAAGTACTGGTTTGTTCATAATAATTTTCTGTAAAGTACTGATAGGCCAATTTATCCTCCAACATTTCCAATTTATTATGATTTTCCTGAAATTCTTTCCAGTATCCTTCAAGAGTTTCTATCCTTCTTTTTAAATAAGCCGGACTCTTCCGCTCGGTCGAGTCCTTTTTGAAGTTCGATAATAGCTTCTCCATAGCCTTCATGATGTCGCTCTGAGTTTCCATGATGTACATGTAATTTTCCATGATAAAGGGAAGTAAAAAAAGAACGATCTTACTTGTTAAATGTTGTAGTTATCCAGCTCACGACTCCTGCCGTGATGAGTGTTATCCTGATGCAGTCCACCTGCTCTCGTGTTGATGTTAGCTCCCCACACACACACACACAACTGTTCACTGTTCAATCACCTCAAATCACGAACTTTTACGCGCGCGAGGATCCGGCTCGAAGGACCATATATGTTGGTGCCTGAGTCTGGGGATGCTTGTTTAAATGATAGAGTGTTTACGGTAACTCAGAGTCTGTATTTTACGTTCTGCAAATTGTTCTTAACTGCTAAATGTTATCCTAAATGAATGTTTTAATGTTAATGAGCGCACCCGGCAACGGTGAAATATGCACTGAATTTACTTATAACTAATTATTATAAAGTTGCAATACGGCGGCGGTCAGTGGCCTAATTACCGCATCGCGCATGTAAGGAATTGCTTACTACAGCTAATAAAGGTGTTCGTACCGAACAATATGTAATAAACATTAATGGCCATTTAATCTTCACAGAGAATGCTCCATCCCCTTCCTTTCATTGGAAGCTCGATTCTTAATCGTATTAAAAATTTAAACAGTTATAGCCTAATGAGATGACTTACCTATGATTAGTTTTTCTATGAAATTCCCAGTAGCTGCTCGGAGTTCGGAATTTGTGCCCGGTTAATGGCAATAGGCTTGCCCCCTATTACATGGGACCTAAACATACCGGCGAACTGTGGGTGTACATTAGTACGCCTCTGCCTAACCCTTCGGGGAATGCAGGCGTGATGGTATGTTTATGTTATGTTATGTCCCTATGATTGGTTTAGCGAGTAGCCCCTAAGTAGTACGCCTTACACAGTGGTCCAATTTTGAATATACGACACATCTCCAATATTTTGATTTTTTCAGACCCAAGCAGACTAAAGTTCTTTGAGATATTATGTGAAATTCGATCTTTCTCTCTCTCTCTCTCTCTGCCCAAAATTGGGCCAGTACCTACTTATTGTAATAAAATTTGGACCAAAGAAATACTTTAATATAACGGAACTTAGGTATTCTTGTAAGGCTTGAAACAGCGTCGAAGGTACCTTACGGGTTTCCATTAGTTCGCTACTTTACACCCACACTTACATACGAAACAGATTTTTTAATTAAATAAACGCTTGGCTGAGAGCCAGCTGGGGAGTTCATTTCGAAAACTTGGATATAAAAGTAGGTCATGTAAGTAAGGTAATTTTTGCACGAGAGCTGTTTTAAAATGTTAACTAGAGGTCCGTTTTCCAATAGCATTTATCTTTATTTTTGTTTTGCACGTAAATTATTTGTCCCTATCATCTTCTATCTAACTTAAACCCTTGTTTGAATTTGGATAATACTTAATCTATGTAGTTTACGGCAGAATTTACAGCAAAAATATTTTTCTGGAAATTCCAAATTTAAAGTATTTCGCCCCAAATATAACACTAAAGAAATTTCGGAGTACCACAATGTTTTATTACGTTTCAATAGTTCTTCAGAATGTAGTAGGTACTTATTTCAATTTATTGGACAGATTCCATTTAGTTTTCTGATACCGAATTGAGTTCATGAACTTCTCGGAAAAAATGGTTTCTACAAAAGTGCTTTGTTCCAAATAAAATATCAAGGCAATTCTTGATATTTTTATTGCTTGTTGTCTCCTAATTCCCCCATTTTGGACCCTATTATTATTAGAGCTAGCCAAATTCTCCCCATTCAATTTTGATTTGATATTGAACATTCCGTTGCATCATTAATCTCCTGAACCAAGGTGAATACCATTCTACCCTCCGGTGGCTGACGTGGAAATGACTAATTAATGTCAAATGTCACTGAAGACTATGAATTTAGTAATTGTGTTTTGGCTGCAATAATTAATTAATTTTAATCTATATCTATACTAATATATAAAGCTGAAGAGTTTGTTTGTTTACTTGAACGCGCTAATCTCAGGAACTACTGGTCCGATTTGAAAAATTCTTTCAGTGTCAGATAGCCCATTTATCGAGTAAGGCTATAGGCTATGTATCGTCACGCTACGCGGACGAAGTCGCGGGCAGAAGCTATATTACATAAAATAGAGGGACAAGGTGTACGACTGTAGGACCACCAGCTATTGGTCGGTATTTAACGATACAAGCTTTCAATTGAAGCCAAGGGGCTTGAGAGCTTTGGGGGCGAGGGCTTGATAGTTCCATATTACATTGTTCACTTGCCTCAATAGAAATTCGCGTCAAATGAGACAAGAATAATGCTGAAAGGAAATTAAGTCTCCAAGATTTCAGTAAACTCCTTCAAGGTTCCTTTGAAGTTATTAAGATTCTTGTTTGACGTTTGCACGTCAGTTTAAACTGTTTAATTTTAAGTTCTAAATGCTTTGATTTACTTGGCCAATTTAACTTTCAATTCAAAATAATTTTCCAAGGGATCCGGTGATTAGCTGGATTTTAATTGGTTTATACTAAAATTTTTAGAAAGGTTCTTGTAGAATGTTGGAAAACGCTTTTGAAGGTTGATAATGGAGATGCTCAAAGCGTTTGTTCTCAGATTAAGTTGTTCCTCAGATAATAGGATAATTACATAAAGATGTAGCTCTTGACAAATCTTAGATTTCCTCTGTACATTATATGTTAGAAACGCTTATTTGACCTTTACAGTTTAAGCATCTGAAGTCCTAAATTAAAAACAATCCACGTCATATTTATGTAACAATTCAGAGCAGACATTTGTCATGCTCAAAAACTTGCCACAAAAGACATTCAGTAAGAACGAATTGACAACATCAATGCGTAAACGTCCAATGGAATGTATAGCTGTGCTTGAATATTACTACATGTCCACATACTCAATGTCTACTCGAAAAGCAATATTATTCAAAGACATACCAACGCTACGGAAATGCGTATTAATGTTACTCAGACGCAAATGCCAACTTATTTGTATGAAAGGCGGATGTCGACGAAACTGTACTAGAATTCATACATGAATACACTAATACATCTATTGTTCTTCCTCATAAAGTAATAGTCCAATATTCAGTTCTGTAAAAATAACCACTTTTACTCGAACTTTAATGTCTTCATTCCAATAGCCATTATCCAAATAATGTCTAGGTACTATTGTTATGAGTATTTAAACATTGACAAATCTGCAGGACTCTAAGTGACAATGTAGTTTACTACTCTTTTTAGTAAGATCGGAGCGTTCATGGCAGCTCATCGCAAAATAAGAATTAAAGGCAGACTGATAGACGCTTCACAACAGCCTCCAGGTTCGTCAAAATATTACGAATAACCTGTCATACAATAATAAGATTGAGAGCACACACAATTATGTTAATTAATACACATACGGCTCATTATAACATCGACATTCGACAACGCCGACGGCACAAACCGGTCTGAAATACAAACAATGTTACGAACAGACTCATATCAAGGCCACGCCACGGTCAAAATCACAACTTACTGTCAACATTGTACTGAAACAGAAAGATGTAAAGCTAAACGTAAGAAAGAAAATTATTTAAAATTTTACTGAATTCTATTCAAATTCAAATACCCTGTAGATAATTTTCGTATCTTAGGGAATAAAAACTTAACAAAATCGTGATCGATTGAAGAAAGAGACAAGAAAAGATAAACATTTTGGTCATGGCAACACAATAGCGCACGCTCGAGTGGGTGTTTTCAAATACCTATCATCTTTGAAGAGGTATTAAGCTGAATTTTATAAAACCTATATTCGGAACAATGGTTATTGTGATTGTGAAGCCAGCTACATAGCGAGTTCAGACAATATATTAACTAGAATTCTTCAGTACAACAAAAAAGAGCCATTTTACATTTTCGCGAGAATATCTAACATTTCAGTCGCTTAGTTTACCATGTTAGGAAATACATTGCTTGATTGTTGAAATGTATTCAACTAAACCAACCTTTCCTATTGACACATATAGAAACAGATTTAGAAAAACTAGTTTGTTTATTTTGTGGTAATTAATCTCCCACAACTAGTTTACTGAAAAATCATCGCAGAGTATATTTCGGACTCCAATATCTATCATTAATACTAATAAATAAGACAGAAAAAATACACAAAGCATTAGCCGATATAATCTTGTCGTCACATATAGTAATAGAATTTCGAAAATTTAGAACATAAATTAGAAAAAAAATAAAGTGCTAAGCCAATTTTTACGTTATTATTGTTATTTTATCCCGATTTTTTGGATAGAATAAAGCGTTATTACATTTTAAAAAATATGACAAAATAAACTATGTCTTTTAACAAATCTAATTCCAAAGTTTCATTAAAATCCCTTTATTTAATTAGAAGTTATAACGTTATTAAAATCACTCTAATATTAGATAAATTACGATGCACAAGCAGGCACCGATTAGTACGGCTCGAGAGCCCGTCGAGGAAGGACCTGTGTCATTTTTTTCCGCATCCCGATTTATGAGCTTACGTATCGTGAACGCATGATTATACTACGACTGCAAAGTTTTGATACACTTCGTATTTTTTTATTATTAGGTAAGTTTTTTTTATCAACATGTAGTAAAGTATTATTTTAGTAGTTTATACAATAACTATAATACCTATTTTATATGTAACTGCCTCATTAGCCAAATGGTCCTGTGCGCGACTGCTACGCTAGAGGTCCTGGGTTCGATTTCCAGGTCGAGCAAAGTGTTATTGGGTTTTTCTATGAAATTCCCAATAGCAGCTCGGAGTTTGGAATTTGTGCCGGGTTAATGGCAATAGGCTCGCCCCCTATTACATGGTACCTAAACATACCGGCGAACTGTGGGTGTACATGAGTACGCCTCTGCCTTCGGGGAATACAGGCGTGATGGTATGTTATGTTATTTTATATATTTATGCTTTATTCGTTTTAGCAATGGGGCGTAAGGGTTCCGTTTACCATTGTATCAAAAAAAGGAAAAATAAACATTTTGCAGCCTTATAGAAAGCAACAGAAGCGAGGTACTAAATATTTATTTTTGTTTGATTCATAAACACAGTAATCGGTGACATAGTAGTTACATATTATTTATATGTATCTAATAGTCCGGTCAAGTTAGCCCAGCAAATAGTGGACAGGTTACTTAAATTCGCATAGAGTTGAATTTTGTACGTATGTTCGGAACACCATTATAAATGAAATGTGAAAAGTCCCCATCGATCTGACAATTGCAAAAAAATACTTTTCATGGTCAAAGTTTTCTAATATGGGTTTTTTTGCGTTTTTCAGCCAAATGGTAAGTTTTATATAACAAAAAGATAGTAGAACTTAAAACAGAAGTTTATTCAGTAGTAGGTATTATAATAATAATTTGTTTTATTTTATAGGAAAATGATCCCTTTGCATTAGACGCTGACCTTCACGAATCATTGGAACTATCGGACTCGATCGTAAATACTTTAGTACTTACTTATTATTACATCATTCTTAAAATATGTTTTGTAACAAGAAGTTTATAAGTAGTAGGTAGATACTATATTAATTATATCTTTTATTTTTTAGGACAGTAACCTGTATATTTTTGTTTGATATAAAAGAAAATTATATTTACTTTTATTAATTTAGGTATTATGTTTATGTTACCGTAACCCGGTACTTAGTTAAAAGAGACAACAGACATCTATTGACGGTACTGAATAGTATTATCAATATAATATTGTCTGTTGTCTCTTTTAATTAATTGTAAATAATTGCAATTTACGAGGTTTTGTAGACGAATGAAAAAAACACAAAGTTGTATTACGTAAAGTATATATTAATGTATGAGTATATTTTATTATTTAATTTACATAATACAACGTTGTGTTCTTTTCATTTGTCTACAAAACTTTAATAGACTGAACAAATAAAATAATTCATTTGATAAATCTCTTTCATAAACCAAGGATTAGAATTATAACGCGATGGCTCAAGATTGTACAGTCCGTCTCGACACTCGCGCTACGCTGTTTGCATTGGGTATATGTTGGTAGCTACGCACACATACACAATGCTGCCGTCTTTTACCTAAACTCGAGCGCTTACATTTTGTGAAATGGCTCTTAAGTGAGATGTATGAGAGAGTTACTTGCAAAAGCAACAAAGAAATTGATTAACACTACAACATTACATTGTTATCGCTGTTTGCCAAACATTAAACATATTAATAAAAGCTATAAAATCCATATGATTTTTTCGCTGTGATATAATGCTGAAATCGAGAGTGGATAACTGGACGATGTGTGAATCAAAATGGAAGCAGGATTTTAGATTGTTTCACTGTTAAAAAAAACCCTGTTTCATCGGGTGACATCAGCGAATGAATAATGCACGATATTTGCAGGCGTACATATTAATTTCATATCAAAACTAAACATGAAACAAAAATGGTTTCTGGAATCCTTTATGGTGTATGAGAGAGTTACTTGCAAAAGCAACAAAGAAATTGATTAACACTACAACATTACATTGTTATCGCTGTTTGCCAAACATTAAACATATTAATAAAAGCTATAAAATCCATATGATTTTTTAGCTGTGATATAATGCTGAAATCGAGAGTGGATAACTGGACGATGTGTGAATCAAAATGGAAGCAGGATTTTTAGATTGTTTCACTGTTAAAAAAAACCCTGTTTCATCGGGTGACATCAGCGAATGAATAATGCACGATATTTGCAGGCGTACATATTAATTTCATATCAAAACTAAACATGAAACAAAAATGGTTTCTGGAATCCTTTATGGATTTTGTGATTTCTTTCTAACAAGTATTATGTTGCAGTGCAAATGCCTTAATAAAGATTATTTTAAGTAGTACCCACTTTATATTTACCTAATCGTTTTGTTAGTATGTAATACTAACAAAACTGTTGTCTAATTAATTAACGTTTTTTTAAATATGTATAATAAAAAAAACTAGTATTATTCAGCCAACACGACAAGACAGCCAGTCCTTACTTGATTAAAGATCTCGAGTTATTTGGCTTAAAAAACTTCGGCTTATTGTCCGTATTCTGTGTTTCATTAATACTGCTCGTTGCTATAAGCTATTTTTAGATTCTCTCTATTAGGCTAGTTAGCTCCGCAGTCTTCTAGATATGCAAATAACTTATTTAATAGGTCTTACACGATAAAACGATAGTAAAGTACCTATTTGCATACTGCCTTATTAGTCTAATGGTCCTAAGCGCGACTGTTATGCTAGAAGTCAAGGGTTTCATTCCCAAGTCGAACAGTTCTTGGGTATTTTCTATGAAATTCTCAGTAGTAACTCGTGAGTTTCGATTTGTGCTTTGTAGCAATAGGTTCGCATCTTATTAAATGGGACCTAAGCATACCAGTGAGCGTTGGATTTCCATTTAGTACACCTCTGCATAATCCTTCGGGGAATATAGACAGACGTGGTCGTATGTATTTATTTATAACGTAGATTAGGCTATACCTTTTTTGCCAGAGAGCAAAATCAATAAAAATTAATAGTTCCGCAATCACACTGCATTGCATGCTGCATTGTTTGGATTATAATTTGTTTCTAAATAGATTATTTGCTTATTAGAAGCAAGCTAAGTGGAACAAATAGGATCACACTGCATTGCATGCTGCATTGTTTGGATTATAATTTGTTTCTAAATAGATTATTTGCTTATTAGAAGCAAGCTAAGTGGAACAAATAGGCTACTGCTGTAACACTAATTATTATATAGGTCAAGCGGGAACTGCTAGATATCTCTAATCTATGCGCGTCGGGTCTTTATTTTAAACACTATTTACTTAGCTTAGCTAAAACAACTATATGGTATTTTGTCAACCATTTTATCCATGGAATAATTCTAAGTATGTTGCATTTACATTCTGATTTGTTTTAAAATTATTAGTGTTAAGATTTAAGAACAATAGTACAACCACGTAATATTATACCAATTATAGTTTCTTAGCTAGCTATATTATTTGTTTTGTTAATTCCTTAAAAACATCATGACTTATTCCCAGAAGGCATATGCATAGTTCGTGGGTATGTTTAGTTCCAATGTAATAGGACGGAAGCCTATTGCGATTAACAGGGCACAAATCCAAAGAACTGCTATTGAGAATTTTATAGAAAAACCCAATAACACTTTTGAACCTAAGATTTCTAGCATATTAGCGCTGCTAAGGACCACTAGACTAATGAGGCGTATTAATTCTTCTGTCTTGTCTTTAATAACAATAACCAAAGATAAGACAGCAGATTGGTAAAATGTAACATGGTTCAGACAATAGAAGCTAATTTTTTCGTCGTATTTCCACCGAAGCAGGATTCTGCCATTCGGTGTAACGAACTCGCCGTGATGAATTATTAACCAATTTGTAGTTTTTGCTTCCACTGATTGACTGTTGTGTACACAGCAGTTTTTTATTGGCTGCGAGATGAACTAAATTGCAGCTTACACGTTCACGCATCATATGAAGTATTAATGATTATGAGATGGTTAGAAAACTTGAGATTTTTTACCGATCTGTGACGATATTGAATTTAGATTCATCTTCGAAAGAATTTACTGTCATTTTTCTTGTGATTGTGTTGCTAGTCTATCATGGTAATAATATATTATCTCAACGTATATACAATAGGCTTTTAAATGGCACATATTGAGCCATTGAAACATTAAATCTCAGAAAAAGGTTTCATCGTCTAATATAAAGAAATAAATTTTAAGTCGGAGATCGAGAAGGCATTTACATTATAAGCTCAATGATTAAAATAAATATTTTTTCAGCAGTAGAATACAAAAAGAAATAAAGCGTGTAAGATCTATTGTTTTTTTATTAATTATTACGTACTATTGTGAGAAGAACAAGCGTCTCAACCAGTTCCAATTAGCAACAACTTCGATTCTCCCATAAAATTGCAATTTCTTACATTCCACACCTGTTTTGCAAACACGTTCAAGTTGCCAGCTATCTTTTCTACAAACAGATGTATACTTTTTCAAGATCACAATAGAAAAACATGTTTCATCGCTAACCATGATAAGTCCTCATTTGGACGCATGAGGCAAACCGCATAATCGCTGACTAATAATGTTATTTTTATTCATTAACAACTTGTTTTATGAATGTAAACTCCGCTTAAATACGTTTACAACAGTAAACAGCTGTTTTCTGTTCACGTACGTACGTGGTAAAGTTTTTGTTTGTTTGAAATTATAAGCGGTGTTTAACGATGGAAATCTTATTTGTTTTATTTGTGTTGGTGTTGTATTAACATTGTGGGTTTAAGGAAACATACAATTTATGTTGTACCTAAAACCGAAATTCTCGAAAAAGAGATTGCTCTCTTTTCTCAGAGTTATGTCATACGGAGGTTATAGACATGGGAAATGTATTAAAAATAAAAGATGATAATTTTTTGATGATGATAAATTCCTCATTGCTATTAAGATCAGGCATCTTATAAGAGACGAGAAAATATCCGACTTTCTCGGTGGTGAGTCCTCCTTTAGTTTGACTAGCTGGCGACCAACCATACGTTGGAGTCTGTCGTAAAGCATCTTGGTGTGTTTCGATTTTCGTCTCTTAACTTTAATACTCCTTAACATAGCCATTCTGATGTCGCAGGTATCCGTTGCGGTCGTGGATTTCATAAAAAAAATTTTTTTTCGCTAAAAGATAAGTAAGTACGTAGTTTTACTCTCAGAACGAAGCCGGGCTGTAAAGTGGGTTAGAATATCTATATTGAAAATGAAGTGTGTAAAATGGTAGAATATGAAAACGTGACCGAACGAGATGTGACATAAAGACCCTACGTTTTTATGTGTACTACCTGACTAACAAAGTCATCTGGATAAAAATAAATGTATTATTGTTTGCACCTTACAATATTTTACCTCATAGGCGAGCCATTATACGTCCATAATTCCAGCAAACATAAACCTTGTGTTGATAAATACTGCTAGATTACCTGCAACATAATACCAATCGTATGACGAAGTTTTAAAGTTCATTTTTATTTGATAAAAAGCCTGAAACAAATCTTCACTGTATTACGCTGGAACTAAAGGACACAATTCCGGTTCTGCCCACGTGTTTTCGCATTTTGTACTACCGTAGGCCACACAGGTTTACATCTAAATATAACTAAATTCTTTGATAACATTGTTAAGCCCTATGTGAAACATTGTTGTATTACAATGCCTAGTATATTGTGAACGAGATATCTTTCATTAATTTTGTTTGCAAATTATGGCTTAATGCTTAGTAATTTAAATTACTTAATTAAACTCGTTAAGGAAAAATGATCCGTCGTTGGGCAATTATACTTAATCTCAGAATAAACAATTTGTAACTTGCGATTATTTGCTTATTCTGAGATTCGTCGTGCAAATATCAACAATGTTAACTGCTACTGTTAAATGATAACACAAAACAACTACTAAATATTTGTAGCTCATTATTAGATTCTGTTTTTGTAACCAAAAAGTTGCCATTGCAACCTTTTTAGAAATAAAAATCCTTCTGGCGTATCCTAAAAAAGGATCTAACATTGCTTTCAATATCGGTACAAGTAATTCTTAGAAATATAACAAATAGACCTGGTTGGTTTTTTACCTATGTTTGAACGTAATACTGCATTGCACACGGTCGAGCACATTCAACAGATTTAGAAATGATTTAGTGGAGCTGTGTTTGTATTCTAACGTGTCTTACAGACCTGTTAGACGTAACAATATCAGAATTCAATTGGCCACGGACTGTAGCTGTTGCTTAGGTTGGAGATTCACGGAATGAATCATTTTGTAACTGTAGGTCCATCAAATTTAACGTTAAAAATGTTTATTTCAGGTTTACCAGTCTAGAAAGAAATGCCACGATTTCAAACAACAATATGAAATAGGTCTGACAAGAAACTTTGTTGAAACTCTACCGAATAGGATCTGTGATTATAAATAATAAATGTAGCTTGGAATTGCCTTGCTTAAGATTTAGCAATTTCATAAATAAAAAAGTTAAATATTCCAATAATAATTTGATGCAATAAAGGTAAAATTCTAAACGGATTAATGTCTGTTACCATTTTGGATCTATCTTGACTCGAAACTATGTAATATCTGTGAAACGTAATATTTGTCACCGTGCCTTAAGTGCAGTCATCATTGTATACTCATAATCTACTAAGGCAATAAGTGTCTATGTCCTTGAGTGAGTAAATTTTTAAATTCGCGACATAAAGCAACACCGTTGATAATTTGCTCAACACCCACAGGCATCTCATTGACCTAAGTCAGTTGACTCTCGTCGTGTGGCGTGGCGTGGGCAGGAGTGCTACTCTCGAGTTTTCTCGTTACCAGTTTTCGTTACGATCTTCTATAGTAAATACATAGGTTAAAATCCTCTCTGATCCGTAAGTAACTGTACTTATCTTTGTCCATACTATGATATGGTTTATTAGATTCTCACATTTAAACCAATTCTGTTGAACTTTGGTATTGAGATAGATCGGATTTGGATCAGGACATAAGCTACCTTTTGTTTCGAAAAGTTATTTGTTACACACACAACAGCCAATATTTATTAAATATGTGTTGTGCTTGTGTTCTTAATGCTTCTCATAAGCGTCTTGACCAATGTGTTCAACCATCACATTTAACATTTATTAATAGGCATAGTTGAAATTTATACAAAGTGTAGTCAGTTATTTTAAATCTCTATGGATCTATTGTAATTTCATGTAAATATCATGCAGTAATGACATCGACGCTTAAGGTTTATGGTTTGGAAATTACAACTACCCGTAATTTTACTTTGGTTAATATTCACTGCACATTGACGTCACACTATGTTTACGTAACTAACGATTTTGTAATGCCCACCCCTATCAAAACAAAAAAACCCTTTATTTGAATGAAATTTGTAGCAATTTTTCTTGTCTATGGCTTGGAAAATATGTCAAACAACATTTTGAAAATGGTTTTACGAAGAAAATCCTCTTAGTTTTGAAACCTCTTATCCCCTTATTTTAAAAACTTATCTTCGAAACGTTATGCTGCAATGTCGAAACCAAAACGACTTTCTTTTCTTCAATCATCTTCATCATATCGCGCAAAAGACGTCACTGCATAACAAAGACGTTCTCCATAGAGTTCCACTGTTCTTCGATTTAAAAACTAACAATAGATAGGCTACTAACCTAAGTATTGATCCTAAGAATAAGACTGACTAAGTTTTTCAAGTACGTACCTATCATAAATACGATTCTCACTTGGAACAAATTGATATTTGTCCTTTCTGTCTGTTAATTTTGTATTGTTCAAGTTCAAATGGTTTTATTTCAAATAAGCTTTTACAAGCTTTTATGAAACGTTATGATTCTTTTTGCACGGTTCCAAAAAGTTGATCCTATGGAGAAAAATCCGGCAAGAAATTCCATGGACACTCAATGGTATTCGTGAAGTAACCCACAACATACTGCTTGTTCCGTTTTAAAGTAGTTTACTTGCATTAAAAAAACAAGACCGTATGGTTTGGACAGTCTAAAGCGAAATCCGAAATATTCTGCTGCAGCAAACTTAGTTAAGATATTTGAAGTAACGAAAGGAGTGAATTTCCAAGCAACATTTGCAGCTGCATCTTATTTATGCACCGTTACCTTCGCACACCCAATATGTTGCATGCAGTTTCAAACTATATCTCCGATTTTTCGTACTTTATGACGGAACAAGTTGCACTAAGAAAATCTTATATAAAGGAACAAGTTATACAGTACGAGAATGCTATTTATTCGATTTTGCGCTAAACATACCAACACACCAGTGGTACACAATACGTTCCAGTTTTGATCGAATGAGTTCGAATACTGGTACATAGTATTTTTTATTTGCTGTCTAGGTCCTTTTACAAAACTCTAAACACTACATAAGTGCATGTTTCTGGGATCATAAAATCTTGCACGGGACTTTCTTAATTAACGTAAGTGAAAGAAAGTAGGTTTATAAGTCTCTAGCTTCTGCCCGCGACTTCGTCCGCTTAGCGTGATGATATGCCTATAGCCTTCCTCAATAAATGGGCTATCTAACAATGAAAGAATTTTTCAAATCGGACCTAGTAGTTCCTGAGATTAGCGCGTTCAAGTAAACAAACAAACAAACTCTTCAGCTTTATATATTAGTATAGATTTATTTTGGACAGATTTGACAAAAAGAATAAAGATCATATAGGTACCTAATATGTTTAAGCAACTGCGGGAACTTCCTTTTTTTTTGTTGAAAAGCTTACTAGCAATGTGTATCGCACATTACTAGTATTCTTGTTAACCCCTCGTGCTAAGCTAAATGCTTGTGTTACGAGTGGGTTCACGTCGGTAGTGTAATGGGTGGGTTCCGAACCGGCAACCACATGATAACAAGTCCGATGCCCTAGCCATTAAGCTACAGCCGCTTACAAATTACTATACTAGCACAATATTGTGCTTGTGACATTTAAAATTTAAAAGTGAGCTCTCACGACACAGCATATCCACGATCTACAAGTAATACGTGAATTCGCTATACCGTAATACCGATGTGCGAGTGTTATTTAGACTTCTTTTATTTAATCGTTTATCACCGTTACATCTGCTGCCGCAACGGTACCATGCTATTTCACACTTGGCGGACCACCGAGGTAAGATCATAACAAATGGAATAACACCGTATTTTGTGTGTTATGCACTGAAGTATTACGCTTTGGAATGTATGGCACGGTGTTTTTTGTTGGAATACGTGTTAGTTTTAATACCTTTTTAGTAATGATACGTTTTAAATCGGTTATTATAATTTCATTGCGTGATAAACCAAATGAAGCTATTTACTAGGTTGAAACTTGTAATTAGCTTTTATTAATTGATAGCTTCTGCCCGCGACTTCGTCCGCGTAGCGTGATGGTATATATATAGCCTATAGCCTTCCTCAATAAATGGGCTATCTAACACTGAAAGAATTTTTCAAATCGGTCCAGTAGTTCCTGAGATTAGCGCGTTCAAGCAAACAAACAAACAAACTCTTCAGCTTTATATATTAGTATAGATGAGCAACTCTTCATTGTTTCTCTTATTATCTGCGATGCCTCGTTTATTGAATGAGATCTGAAGAGCTTATATGCATACCGCAACATAAATAAGTAGTTGCATTAACTCGGCTTTAGCCATATTATCGGCACGAGATAAGAGACCTTTACCATGGGAGAGTCATGCTTAAAGCACGAAAGGGCCGGCTCAACCGAAGTGAGTCCACGGCATCACATAAAACCGGCATCTAACAACGATTACGCTGTGTTTCGCCGAGTGAGTGAGGATACCGGAGACCCAAACCCTTTAAAAGGCCGACATCGCACTTGTGACTCCTCTGGTGTTGCGGGTGTCCATGGGCGGCTGTTATCGCTTACCATCAGGTGACTCGTCTGCTCGTTTGACCCCTATTCTATAAAAATAAGACTATTTCGTGGCACGCCTGTGCAGGCTAAACTAGAATATAGGTTTCATCCATTGCAAGTCTGTGAAAAGAAAAGTTAGGTATAATGGATTTGAGTCTACAAAAAATAAAAAGCCTTTTGTATTAGAAATTCGTAAAATTTTACGTGTAGCTATGGCAACCCTTGAGTCCTTCACTTTACGTATTCTGAATTCTTAGACATCCTTTGACAAAAAGAGAAAATAGCCCTTTGAATTATCAAGTAAATCTCTTTGTATGACCAAATCTTTTGAATGTGGATCAGATTCTCCCGAAATACATTTATTTACAACATCTACAGATTGTAGAAATAATACGAAAGATTTCGCTTTGGTCTCTACAATTTAATTTATCGTGTTTATATATTTAGTATTTGGTAATATGAAAATGAGTGGAAAAGATACTGTGTGTTTGAAACACTATCTTTTATGTGAACAATGAACATTCTATTTTGTTGTCGTCCGCAGGTTAGAAAATTGATTATCACCTGCTTATGATGTGTAGAAAAAGAATATATTTATTTTTTCTATATTTAAGCCGGGATAGCCTAGTGATATGACGATTGGACTGCCAAGTCAAAGGTCTCGTCAAATCCAAGGAACGCACCTCTGACTTTTCGAAGTTATGTGCGTATTAATAGTTAATTATCACGCGCTTAAACGGGGAAGGAAAACATTGTGAGGAAACCTGCACGTCTGAGAGATTTTCTCGACGGCGTGTGAAGTCTGCCAACCCGCATTAGGCCAGCGTGGTGGACTATAGCCTAATCCCTCTCATTGTGAGAGGAGACCCGTGCCCAGCAGTGGGACATTTAATGGGTTGGTTATGTACTGTGTCCTGAGTTCACCCGCTTGTTTGGCTACTGAGGGTCATGACGTGCTGTTAAATAGCCTATGAGCTACCACGATTTTTTCTACCCCACAGTACTTCCAGAGATCGACGCGTTCAATCAAAAACAAACAAACTCTTTAGCTTTATTTATATATTAAAGTCAAAATGTTTTTTTTTTGCAATTATACTACTAAAAAGTGGGTCTAATTGAGAAGAGCCGGCAAAAAACTCAACAGATACTCCTTAAAAAAAACAATGATTGCAATATTAAGCTTTACAACTTTGTTTTACCTATTAGATATAGTTGCTAGGACTTGTGCAGTTTGATACATGTGTAAGATTTATTTATCTATACTCTATACTAATATATAAAGCTGAAGAGTTTGTTTGTTTGTTTGCTTGAACGCGCTAATCTCAGGAACTACTGGTTCGATTTGATAAATTCTTTCAGTGATAGATAGCTCATTTATCGAGGAAGGCTATAGGCTATATATCATCACGCTAAGACCAATAGGAGCGGAGCACCAATGAAAAATGTTTCGAAATCGGGGTTTTTTCTTCCTTTTAAGAGCTTCCGATGCGTGCGCTGCGTAAACGGTTAAAGTTTCGCAAAAATCATATATGACAGAATTGTTCCTCTTTAAAAGTTCTAAAAAAAAGTCCGCGACAGTATATGTGTATCTTTTAAGGTTGGCTCACTATAACCTTTTTTATGCTAACTTTGTTCTAAAATTCCAAATGCATTATTTGCGAAGGTGTTTTTATTAAAATGATATTAATCCTTATCCAAATAAATACGTTATTCATCAGAAGTATTTAATTTAAAACAAAAGTGCCCTTTACGTCATTGGATTTCAATGAATATCTTAGGAGATATCGCAGTTTTAAAATAACATCGCAGTAAAATAATGATCAAGTACCGCGCGCGCATTTATGATGTGCAAGGCAGTCATGAGGGGGAAGGGCGGTGAGCCCAGTTAGCTCAGCGAGTTAATTTTCTTTAGAGTATTGTTTCTGATTTTTTAGTACCTATTTTAAGCTTATTCTTTTACCGTGGGTAGGCGATATCTTATTGTATAATCTATACTTAATATATAAAGCTGAAGAATTTGTTTGCTTAGTTGAACGCGCTAATCTCAGGAACTACTGGTCGGATTTGAAAAATTCTTTCAGTGTTAGATAGCCCATTTAGTGAGGAAGGCTATAGGCTATATATCATCACGCTAAGACTGAGTAACTATTCAACACGTGGACGAAGTCGCGGGCGGAAGCTAGTAATATAATAAAAGTCTTCAGTTTTATTGTACACTAGCGACCCGCCCGCGGTTTCACCCGCGCTGCCCCGTTCCTAAGAGTCGTAGCGTTATGTTATATAGCTTAAAACCTTCCTCATGAATCACTCTATCTATTAAAAAAAACCGCATCAAAATCCGTTGCGTAGTTTAAAAGATCTAAGCATACATAGGGACAGACAGCGGGAAACGACTTTGTTTTATAATAAGTAGTGATGATTAATGAGTAGATATAGATCCGCATTGAAACGAAGTGTTATTTTATAATGAATCTGTTTGTTTTGAGAATATTTAGTTTCAAGTTCTTTATACGCATGTGTTACAGAGATGTAAAAAAAATTCTTCAGTTTCAACATGAAACCCGGTAAGGGTACAGCAATATAGTTAAATTATATGTAGGTACTTAATACTTTAATAAATACATAGTTTTCTTATCAATGTAATTGGTACCTACACAAACAACGATGCAAGCGCAGCATGCTAAAAGCTCAAAAATCATACCCGCGAGCTCTGCGTATGCGCCACACACGGACGACAAACGCACTAAAATTAAATCACTGTTCCGAAACAAACGACCACACAGTGCTATCTGAAATCGCGAAATGTTCCTGTTCACACATTTCTGTCATTGAGATAAAGTGTGTGAACATGTTTGACCGCAAAATCTTCACCTACCCGCTAATTATTAACCACTTTCACTAAATAATATACTAGGTACATATTGTGTTATTTTCACAGGACTCTCATTTTCACGTTCTTCTGACTGTCGCTTTCGATGCTGGCCGCATTTCCTATTGTTATTATACTCAATGTTTCGAGCAACATTACAAACAATTAAAATGTTTTGTTATCGTGTGAAACTTCTCCACGGATGCCATTGTTCTGCACTTAAATATTTCTGTTTGGAACAATAAAATGTAGAGTAGTGAAGTCATGTTTGTTGCTGTTTATTTATTTTTTAACTTCTGTTCGTGGCTGCGTTTCAATGAGTGGATCATGTTTTACGTTGGCTTTTGTTTTCATTGTCAGAAGCGTATAGTTTAATAGTGTGTTCTGTCTAGAAATTACTGTTTGTGGTTCATAATAATAATAATAGGAGGATTATGGTGTTTGGTATGCTGTAAAAAAACATGACTGTAAAAAAAAAACAAAAAACTGTATTTATGCTTCAATATTGGTACAGTTCAGATTTAATGGGAGTTGTTGGGGTCTCAGCTAACATCTGCAGTGCACAGGCCTAATATAAAAACAGCTAAGTTTAATATAAAGAAGCTATATATCATATTTATGTTGTCTAATGGTTAAGCTTCTTTGGATTCACCAACACCAAACCCAAAAAAACTTTCTGAATGTCTTTTAAAGTTGTTATTATTGGCATAGGAGGGCGAACGAGCAGACGAATCGCCTGATGGTAAGCGATTACCGCCGCCCATGGACGACCGCAACATCAAAGGATTCGCAAGTGGGTTGCCCGCCTTTTAAAAGGATTTAGGCCCACTCAGTCGGCAAAACACAACTTAGCGTTGTTTCACACCAGTTTTATGTAGATGTGTATACATTATAAAATTTATTAAACAATACGTTTTTAAACTTGGAATGTTGTGTATCATACCTCTGGACTGCCTCATTAGCCTAATAGTCCTGAGCACGACTGCTACGCTAGAGAGCTTAAGTTCGAACTCAAGGCCTTTGACTTCGCAGTCCAATGGTCATATCAATAGGCCATCACTGCTAGGTTATTGCTCACATTTAAATAATCTCCCACGTAGGTACTTTATGCAAGGTCCTGTGTGCGACTGCTACGCTAGAGGTCCTGGGTTCGATTCCCAGGTCGAGCAAAGCGTTATTGAGTATTTCTATGTAATTCCCAGTAGGAGCTCGAAGTTTGAAATTTGTGCCCGGTTAATGGCAATAGGCTCGCCCCCTATTACATGGGACCTCAACATACAGGCGAACTGTGGGTGTACGCCTCTGCCTAACCCTTCAGGGAATACAGGCGTGATGGTATCTATTTTAATAATTAGTTACTCATATTACCTAAGCTTGTAAATGCATAATATTTATTAGAAAATATCCATTTCTCAAGCTTACATGTTTGTTCAGCTTTTCTTATCTAATGTTTCACTAATAGAGGTGATTTACGAGAACAGATTAACTCGTTCAATCTTATCTGAGGCCGCTGACCCCATGTGGGTATGTCGATAAAAAAAAATACAATGTTAATGTGTTGGTTCAAACATTAACATACCACCACACTTGTATTCCTTGAAGGGTTAGACAGAGACGTAGTGTTGTATACTCACAATCCAAACTACGAGGTATTTTAGAAGTTTAGGAGTGATACGACGGCCTCACAGAAAACCGGCGTGAAACAACGCTTGCGGTGTGTTTCGCCAAGTGAGTGAGGTTACCGGAGGCCCAAACCCTTTTAAAAGGCGAGCAACGGACTTGTGACTCCTCTGGTGTCGCGGGTGTCCATGGGCGGCAGTTATCGCTTACCAGCAGGTGACCCGTCGGCTCGTTTGCCCCATAAAAAAAAACTGCTCGATCCGGGAATCGAACTCAGGATCTCATGGCTAGCAATCGCAGTCGTTACTACTAGACCACTGAGGCAGTTAAGTCTGGTAAGAAATATTTTTTCGCAAATATGAAAACAATGGCTTATACCAAATTTTAAAACAAGCAAGAAATTTTTGTTTGTTTATGTGTTTATTTAAAGAGACGATAATAATACAGCTCAAAATCACCACGAAGTCACACAAAGTCACATTCAAACCAGTACCTACACACCAAAGAGTCAAGGTAAATACATAGTTACACCCAAAATTCGCATCTATTGCAGCGGAATACGGGCGGCGCTAATGGGAAATGTACTTGTCGCCGTGTGTATAAATAAAATAAGCGAAGATTACAATAGTAAATAGTGTAGTTCTATAACTACGAGTAATATTTTTATAAACAACTAGCTTCTGCCCGCGGCTTCGCCCCCGTGTAATTCGGTCTGTCATCACATCCCCCGGGAACGGGATAAAAAGTATCCTATGTCCGTCTCCTGGTTCTAAGCTACCTCTCCACCAATTTTCAGCCAAATCGGTTCAGCCGTTCTTGAGTTATAAATGGAGTAACTAACACGACTTTCTTTTATATACATATAAGAGAAGTGACGTAGAAAAGTGAGTTTGATTATTGATCGTGGAAGAGCCATGATACTTCGGCACTAATGGGCTGGTTTGCCCAGAATGATACCACGGCCTCACTGAAGACCGGCGTGAAACAACACTTGCGTTGTGTTTTGCCGAGTGAGTGAAGATACCGGAGGTCCAAACCCTTTTAAAAGGCGGTTAACGAACTTGCGAATCCTCTGGTGATGCGGGTATGCCCAAGAGCGGCGGTATTCACTTACCATCAGGTGAACCGTCTGCTCGTTTCCCTGTGCCATAAAAAATGAACCCTAAAAAGCTATCGGGATTGTCATGGGGCACAGAGCTATTATATTATAGATCTCTTATACTCTATTGGTCCAATGCGGAGATCTACAACCATCTTTTAACTAGAATATTCTACATACCTATATAGCAGCATAGCAATGATGTTGTGGTGCTATTCTTCGCCCTGTAAATAATGGACGACCTCTAAACGAGTCTTCCGTGAGGCTGTTAAAGTTGTAAGAGCCTGCAAGAGATGGATTATCCCAAAACTCATAGTTTTACCTTATAATTCATGCAGTGAGTAGAACTGGGGCGTCTTCTTTCGTGTCATTGGCATACAGTTTATGCTTATTTATTACAGAAATCCTGAAATATTGAATGAGAAAGGAAATATCACCAAAATGTATATATGTATATCGTAAAGATGATGAGCGTTGTAACGAATTCTACAAGACAAACGTGAAAAAAGATTTCATGATATGCCTCGTAAGAGGTGAGAAAGTATGTGACTCCGTCGGTGGTAAAATATCTTAGGGCCTGACTTGCTGGCGTTCACACTTACGTCGGAGTCTGTGCCATCATTATGAACAAATTGAACATTGCTCTAACAAAATGATGGCAGATTAAGGGCCACACATATTACAGACGAAAACCAATTTCTTGACCGAAAATACAAAAAAGATTACCAAAAAGCTCCAAATGAAAAATATTGTTGCCAAAGAGATAACACTTCCAAACAAATTGCGAAAAATACTCAACTCTTTATCGCAGCCTGCATATTTCAAAAAGCTTATCTGTTTGACTCACCCGTTATATTCCACGAGGAATATAAATTAGAACGATTATTAAGCTGAAGTGTCACAAATTAGACATTTCCTGCAGTTTTTAAGAATATTCTGGAAGGCAGATTTATTTTGTTCTGTGTTCTGCACTTTGGTTATTGTTTTCTTTTAATTAATAACACTAAGATAATTAAAATAAGATTTTCTTAATCCATTCACAATCAATTAACTATAGTTAGTAATTAAATATTCATCATATTATATATATATATTCAGCAAGGGACTTTAATTCTAAAAACGTTCACCTTCTCGCAAGAACGAATACTTCACATGCATAACACAGACGGGCCAAGTTAACAATGTCTTAATAGAGTGGCGTCCCTAAAAATAGATACACCACATGTAGTGGTGACATCACTACGAATTTGCTCGTTTAACCCCAAATTGGCGGGACTGCAATTACAGGACAAACAGTCACACGGAATTCTTAGACGTTGAGTCAATTTAGACAAATAGGTCGCGTCTCAGAGATCACACGTTTTCACTCGTTTCCCGTGTCCTTGTGGAAGCACTCAGAAAACGATTGAACTGGTTTAGATTCAAACAGAAAATCTTGACCTAATAATGTCTAGACAAATCCCATAAAGTTTGTAAAATTGTCCAACAGCGCTCACAAATTATAAATTATGAAGCATGTGTCTACGTACTGGCAACATACAGAAAAGTTATTAAGAATACTAAATTCAAAAGTAGAATTTTATTCTTGAAAGTATAAAAAAGGTCTAATGGTTTTCGTTCTTACAATTTTTCTCGGGAATTGTTCTCTAGATTTCAATTCTTTTCGTCCTTTGATGTAGACGAAAATACTATGAATATGTGATTGGCGAAGATTATATCTGAATTCTCAAGGATTGAGAATAGTTTCACTATGTGGCATTTAAACAAAATTTTTGTAGATGAATTTCATGGAAAATCAAATCACTGATATTTCTTTTAGTTACAAAGCTTAAATAAATATGCGCTGTTTGATTTGAAATTTGAATTTATACTCGCCTTTTGCCAATATCCTTTACAGGTAAAAATAAGTCATCATTACAAAAAATTCCGTTCGACTCCAATTGAAGGAGTAAAGATTCTATAAGCTTGATGGAGAATACACCTATACCATATTTTATATTCAACTAGCTTCTGCCCGCGACTTCGTCCTCGTAGCGTGATGATATATAGCCTATAGCCTTCCTCAATAAATGGGCTATCTAACACTGAAAGATTTTTTCAAATCGGACTAGTAGTTCCTGAGATTAGTGCGTTCAAGCAAACAAACAAACTCTTCAGCTTTATATATTAGTGTAGATGAAAATTTACAGAATGAAATACGTTAGTCTTCATTAAAATTATAATGAGCATCTAGACGAAGAGTTTAAACAAAACCAAAATTTCCTTTGAAAAGAGCTATCATTCCACATTTCTATATACTATAACTGCACAATTTTACCTTGTACGGCCAAAATACACATTTGCCCCACCTAAGCTAACAAGACTACAAAAGATAGAACCCCGGGGCGCTGTGTTAATGCTGCCACAAATTTAGAGGAAGCTTAATTGAATACCTGTGCAAGTTGCGTCGGTTACAACACATGTATCACATCGACTTTAAATAGAGATGACATAAAAATCAAAACCGCCTTCAAAAACAAAACAAAAACGTTATGTGCGTGCGAAACAGTTTCGGAAATAGATTTGGTCGGAAGTTCGCATATTATTTCATTTTAAAATTTTGATTGGCGAGTAGATTCTGACGTATGTATCTCGATGACGTTATGATTTGCGCGGTCGGTACCTGTTATTCTAATTTTGAGATAAGACCTTCACCAAAATAAAAGAAATTCTCAAATTGGTCCAGACGTCTTCGAGAAATCAGGGATAAATTCCCTCCTTCCAAAAAAAGATCTGACGAATTGACCTCATGGTCCTTTTTTAAACTCGGTATAAGAAGGGCTACACCAACTATCGGATTGGTGGTGTTAAATTTATGCAAAGTATCCATGATCGGATTAAAAGAATATTCTAATGCATAAGTTAAGAACGCGGTACAGCACTCAGCTGAAACTAGGTCGCTTTCTATCCCGTGGGTGTCATAACAGGGGGAGCTTTGACATTATTCGATGTGCACATAAAAATGGAAAATGTTACGTTTTTAAGTAATATCCATCACTCTTAGAAATAATATTGGTCAAGATCTTCGATCAGGATGTTTTTCAAGCATCTGCAGTCATGGGCAACAGACAGACATGAAAAAGGGCGCTAGAGGCTAGTAGCTAAGTTTTGAGAAAGTATGGGCAAATATTAAAAAAAGTAATGCTGGTTAACTGCCTCATTGGTCTAGTGGTCCTGCGTTCTGTGGTGCACGAATGCTACTCTAGAGATCCTGGGTTCGATCCTCAAGTAGAGCAAAGTGTTCTGGGTTTTGCTATTAAATTCTCAGTAGCAGTTAGGAGTTTGGATTTGTGCCTGGTTGATGGCAATAGGCTCGCTATCTATTACATGGAACCTAAAGATACCGGTGAAATGTGGGTGTGAATTTGTACACCTCTGCCTAACTCTTTGAAGAATACAGGCTCAATGGTATATTATTATAAATACTGATGAAAATTCTACGTAAGGTTAGTGTCATAATATTGTTACTCTGAGGGTTAGGTTATACCAAGCAATGGAATTATTTATTTTACTTTTTATTAATTAGACTGGATGATGACAATGTAAATGTCATAATAGTTAGATAGGTATAGTTGGGTAATATCTACAAGTAATTCTGTATTTAAGCGGCAATGTTTGTAGACAGAAATTGAAACAAGACTGAAATGAAACCTTCGTCAGAACTAAAATACCGCTGTCCCAAACTTGTCACATGTTACTAATGCTGGTTCTGTTAGGATTTATTAAATTCTTCATCACATAATTGTGTTGAAAGAGACTGCTAAACATGACTTGCAAACGTTGCTTTTTTTTATGGGATAGGGGAGCAAACGAACAGACGGATCACCTGATGGTAAGCGATAACCGCCGCCCATGGACACCCGCAACGCCAGAGGAGTCACAAGTGCGTTGCCCGCCTTTTAAAAGGGTTCGGGCCTCCGGTAACCTCATTCACTCGGCGAAACACAACGCAAGCGTTGTTTCACGCCGGTTTTCTGTGAGGCCGTGGTATCACTCCGGTCGAGCCAGCCCATTCGTGCCGAAGCATGGCTCTCCCACGTCAAAATAATAATAAAAAAACAAGAGGATTCTTGGTTATACTACTAAATGAGAATTGGTTTCTGACACCTAAGCGTATATTAGACATTGAGAATCTAAAAGAAGCGTCTAAGGACCTCAAACGGGCCAAAAAGAACACATCACCGATACTAAACACCGCCGTTCCAGAATGTGAACAGTTTGTGAACATACCCACAAAGCCCAGCACTACATCAGATATCATAAACGACGAGTAAAGAAAACAGATTCCTGTCCACATTGATTCGCAAGGCTAGTGAAATTTAAAACAACAGAGAAGATGGCTGGGTCTTATAACCTGCTTGGAACTCCACTGAAGACTCCAGTAAAACTAAATCCAAGACCTACGGTGAGCTCATTCTGCGCGAATCGGATCAACAATTAATAAAAATGCAAGGGAATCAGTAGTTTTAACATCAAGACGTTCCAACACCTTATTATACCAGTAATCGTAGAAACTGTAAATGATTTGTAAAGTCGCGAGTCGGGAATTGAATAATATCAGTATCTATATACAATTATATAAAGCTGAAGAGTTTGTTTGCTTGAACGCGCTAATCTCAGGAACTACTGGTCCGATTTGAAAAATTTTGCAGTGTTAGATAGCCCATTTATTGAGGAAGGCTATAGGCTAATATCATCAGGCTATGCGGACGAAATCGCGGGCAGAAGCCAGTAACGTGATAAAATCGTAAAAACTAAATATATAGAAATGAGAATTGACAATGCCAAACTTCAATTTAATTCAGAAAACCTAGAAGTTGCGAAATCCTGCAATTTAATCGGACCACTTGACACTATTTGTAAAATCAGTTACGTTTATCTTAGAAACTAACTTGAGACTTGGCGATAGAACAGTCGATTTTATCAACTGCTGCCAAACTGTTGCAATTGAGACCGTGTTTATAGCTAAAGTTGGCTCATAACTTTACGCTTTTTCATTGGGGGGTAAGTTGGGTCTCTAATATTGCCAACTTTGTAAAAAGTGTCAGAGTAGGTTATAAAGTTTCTTGAAATGGGCTTTTTTATTTTTAACAGTTACAATCGAAACTTTTAAAAGTAATTCTAGATACTTGTTGTAATTTACAAATGTATTGTGTACATAATTACTATAGCTTAAAGCTATTTATTACATCTAATAGTATACTGATCAATGAGGGATGAATTTATGGTTTTGACAACTGGGTGTCGATTTCTACTTAGATTTAAAATAACCTAAAGTCTTACGGAAATGAATCAGTTAAACAACTTTCTCGCACTAAGAGGAAGGGTTCCGGTCGACTAATTAAAAGATTTTAAGTTTTAAAATAGTAACGGCTCGGAGTTAAATTATTCACGCCTTCAGCACTTAACTTTACGAGCTTAAAAATATTATCTTCACTAGCTGTTAATGTTTACTCCACTTTTAAACAAGTAATAAATAAGTACTGTTCTTTTTTTAAATCTAATTAGTTTGGAGAAAGGTGCTCTTCATTTATTTATATTATATTCAGCTGCCTTTATTTAGAAAAGACGCTGATAATAACGACCTTTAGAAAGGTTATATTTGTGATGGTTTTGTTAAGCCCTTCATTAACCATCAAATCTCTTTCTCAGTTATCGAAAACTACATTTATACAATAGTTTGATTTAATGATGGGATGAAGCGTTGGACAAATAGCGTGGAAGACCTACGTGGTGATAAATTTAGATAAGTCCGCCTTCAATTATTTTTAATGTTTAATTTGTTAGAAGTTAGAGAAGGTAAACTCTGCAGCTATAATAAAATGCAAAATTTCATAGAAAAATACTCAATTACACTGACCTAAGCACTAAAAAGCATGGACAAATAGCGTGGAAGACCTACGTGGCGATAAATTTAGATAAGTCCGCGTAATTTTTTTTTTAATGTTTAGTTTGTTAGAAGTTAGAGAAGGTAAATTCTGCAGCTATAATAAAATGCAAAATTTCATAGAAAAATACTCAATTACACTGACCTAAGCACTAAATACCATTAGACTGACGAGGTAAATAGGTATATATTCTCCTGCAAAAAATTCCATGACAAAGCTT
This sequence comes from Acronicta leporina, assembly GCA_947256265.1. Classification (NCBI taxonomy): domain Eukaryota; kingdom Metazoa; phylum Arthropoda; class Insecta; order Lepidoptera; family Noctuidae; genus Acronicta; species Acronicta leporina. Next base: position 14,626,330 of record OX366520.1, on the reverse strand, counting down.
ACGTTTTGGTCTGGTCATGTTAGTTTTTTAAAGTAGCTGATAAGGCATGAGTAATAAAGGAGTAATAATAACCTTATTTTAAGCCACATCCAAATTATTACGTATTTTCAACATTACCTACATTATTTTCAAGATTCACGATTGCGTTATTAACAACAAAGATTTTCACGCCTGTTTTAGATTTATCTCTGCAACGGATAAAACAATTTGCATGATTACAATTTATTTGTTACAACATTGTATATTCGTAAGTACTCTTTTATTGTCTTCGTCTTATTATCAATATATTTTATGAATTCTATTTTCTGAATAGCGATTTCGAAGCTCATAATTTCAGAATATCGTTTATGAATTACTATTATTTTATCATCTCCCAGTTTTATATTCAGGAAAGTAATAATTCATTCCATATCCCAAGGATATAAACAGATAGTTCATGTTTCCGTTCGAGATCGAAAATAACTTATGATATTTTCACTAATGTAAATTGAGACTGAGGAGTAGAAAAATGTGTACTGTGGAAGTGGTGGTCACGAAGCAACTATTGCTTTTATTTTCGCTGAAGACACTTCAACGTTCAACTAATAAGCAAGCAACTACTCAGATATATCTCCATCCCCGTTTCCTTCAAAGTCAAATGTTTTATTTAAATTAAACCGTTATGACTGGTACTTTTAAATTTAACCTTAAATTAAAGTCAAAACTAGTTCCAAATAGTGGAATTTATGGACGAAGATGGCAAGAAACTTCTTCTAATTACTCCTTCAATAATAGTGTTTTCAGTGTTCAAAGTTCAAATGTTTTATTTTATAAGCTTCTACAAGCGTTTATGAAACGAATGATTCTGATTCAACGGTTTCAAAAGGTTGATCCTATAGAGAAGAATCCGCCGAGAACTTCCATGGACAATCTTTTAAAATAAATGTACGATCTTCACTAGTTCAATGTTTTAGTTGTGTTTACATTTTTTTCTAACAATGTGAAAGTTATTAAGTATAAATAGGATCAATATTTGCTTTTCAAAGGAGATAAAAGAAAAACGATACCCCATATATTTAACATTCTGATATGGAATAATGTCTTTATCCTGCTCAAATCTTCTCGATTTTCCAGTTCGGAAGCCAAATAGTTTAAAAAACTCAAACCCATATCAAAACAGAAAAACCAAGTCACGAGCGACACTTGAACGTGTGACAGAAGTTTGCAAACAAAAACACACAATCCAGCGGCTGTAAGCTTCCTATCGTTTCACACTCGATTTGTCGCGTGAAATGTGAGAAGCGCTGCACCGCTTGAAGGTCGCGTTGGCAGTGTTCCAGCCGACACTTTAGCGCCAATTCTGATGAGTGGAGTTATTATTTTTAGTGCGAAGTTCAATAACATCGTGTAAAGTGGTTAGTGCTTGATAGCATCTTCATGTATGAATGAATGACTATAAAGTGATGCATATTTTAAGTTTGTATCTTTGTTATGAAGCTAATTAAGGTCAGGAATTAACTTTTTCCATAGAGATTAGGGTTGTTTTAAACTGTTTATTCATCGGCACAAGCTATGTTTCTTTTTGCTTGTAGGTAACTTTAAAGGGTTTCAGATTTGTCTTCCATTTGTATCTTAAATGGAAGTCAAACCCTGCTGTTTTGCGTCATTACAAATTATATTGGTATCCGCGCCCGAAAGCAATATATTTTCCATCTGATTAATCATAACTTATCTTCGCAACAGACGTAAACTAAATTCCATCGCTCATAGCTAGAAATTCTCGTAATCTTTCAAATGTTGTTTTCTTTTATAAAAATATTTTCCTCGGTTGTTTTGGCGCCAGACATTTTTTTACAATTGTCGAAATATATTTCACGAGCAATCATTAAGAATATTACGAAACGTGTGTTAAATAACTCCTTTTTAATCTATTAACAACATTTAAGATTTTACAAGTGATTTTACTGGACAAATTTGCGTTCATGGTTGAATTAGCGTTGATCATACAAAGAAGGTATACGTAATCTCTTAGTAAGTGTCTGTGCTGACTACGATAAGGGAAAAAATTTGAAAAGAAGAAAATATTGACTCTGATCTAAGGCAGTCCAAAGTCAGGTTACAATAATATAGGTATGTGTATTGGCAAACCGACACCGAAACTCACTGATTCTAAAATACTGAAACGAAATTAAGCTAATCCATGGAATTTATTGTCTTAAGTTATCCAAATAATCTCGAACATCAGTAGCAAGCAGCATCATTGTGCGGTGTCGCGCTTTCATTGTGGTATTCGAAAGCTGTTCTGTATTTCTTAATGGGATATACAGATCTCAAATAGATATGAATATGAGTTGGGTCGATATCGATTAAGGCCAAGTACCCATAGTTACGTACTAATGATAACATCAAAATTATATTACTGTTTGCTGTGTACTGCTATGAAAGACATTGTAGGTACCTAATATATCTTTGAATGAATTTGTCCCACCATCAGATATTCTCCAAAAGTGCTTAAAGAGAATGTATGGGATTGGTTATTGGTATTTGTATGCTGTATTTATTTATACATTTGTATGCACATAATGACAATACTGACATGTAACTGTGTCTATCTATACGAAATTTGATATTATTTTTATGTAAGTCGGTTTCGCATTGTTTGTGTGAATTATTTGGAGCTGAATTAAATGTTTAAGTGCTTAGAAAGTACGCAACGTGCTTTCGAAAAATCAAAGAGTGTAAATTCTTACTTGGAATTGCTGTGAGCATGACATATTCTGGGGTATGATAGTTACTTAAGTGATGTTTACTGTGTGTTTATAATGAATACCAATAATTCCAAGTAACTTATAAATATCGTTGATATTATTTTGGAAGATCACAGCCATTATCAGGATGGACGGAGGATCAGACTGATGTGTTTATCAAATGAAACCGGTGTAGTCATAGGAAAAAATAATAATAAGTAAGTAAGCTTTAATCAATTATACTATGAGTATATACACAGAACGGGGAAATTCAATAATAAAAACATGAAATGGCCAAAACAAATTGGCTCCTAACAAAATGCTATAAAAGCTACTCTTCTAAAATTCAAGAATGCGTTAGTAATGTCTTGGGCTTGAAAGTAAGATGGATGGCTCCTACGTTTTCACGGCATCCTCTAAACTATCGGTTTCCCACGGGACATCCCTCACCACAACTGGGTCAAGACATGCACGGAGAAAATTACTTTTGTGAGGATAAAATACCACTAGTTTTACCCTTTCATGTGCTTTTGGTACATTATCTAAAGTTTTGACATTATTTAACATCTAATAGAGATTTTTCTAGTACAGAACATGTTATATACTATGCCATTTTTGTATACAGATGAAAAAATAAAAACAAATTGTCCCAACAACTCTCTCGCTTCCATTTTATTCAAATCGTTAGAATCACCAATATTTACTCTATTTTTTGAATAGACTTATTTATCCATCCTATGGAGAATAAACTCCTGGCTCGTGACTCTTCTACCACGAGATTTATGCGAAAGCCTGTGTCGGCAAAATACAGTTACATGTCTACTACGTTATAACAATCGATGTTTATGTCAAAAACCTTACCGTCGAAATGTTAGAGATATTCCTTGAGACCTTCACTAGTGAACGTTTCCAGAAATGTCAGCCGCTCACCTTTCATGTCTATTAACCCGATTCTGGCTCGTTCACATCGCATTTAATTGTCGAGAAGTATAGATCTCTTCACCTTTAAGCAAATGCTAGTTTGAAGCGTTGAGAAATACTTGTCGTTTTTCTGTAATCGAATTTTGATGAAAAATGTGTTGTTACCAAGACGTTAAAATACATACATTCACGCCTTTCTCCCACAAGGGTAGGCTGAAACAACCTTTTGAAGGACGTCGACAATAAAATCGGCGAGGATGGCATTGTCACAACATGTCCAAACTATCACAGCATATTCCTTTCAATGCGAGTCACTACATCATCTTTTAGTCCAATAATCGCACTATAAAACTGATAAAATCAGTTCTAATAGGATTAATTTCTGAAGTATTCAATATCTAAATTGCTTACTCAAATAACTGACATAACCCAATAGTTTCTGTCACAACAAAGAGGTAGCGTTTAGGAAATGTTGGTTTAGGTCCAAAATCCGATATCATCATTTCGTTCAAGTTTGCTTAGATTTGAACACACACTTGGAGTGCACTGTTAATCTTCATTTAAACTATACGTGCCTCTAAGGTCACGTAGATATAGATTGGGGTAGTTTTCTAATTGAGAAAAGTGTAGGTAATAAACACAATTAGATACTTATGTACAAGACAATGCTAACGGTCTAATTTAGCTTTATCTTGGTTCGTTATCACGTAGGTGTGTGATAATAATTATGTCTGAATTACACTGAATAACCTAGTTCTTATTGAAGATACCGAAATGGGACAATGGTTTATTACAGCAGTAGTTATTCTACTGATTGAATTCAAATATTCCTAATTAATGGTATCCGAATCCGAATCATAACAAAATTTGATTAAATTTTAAATCCAAGCCCAAAATTGCAACACCCAAGGGCACGGTGAGCTCATTCTGCTTATAATTAACAAAAATGTAAGGTAATTGGTAATTGTAACATTTGATGATAAATGATGATAAAAATGATTAGCTGCCTCATTAGCCGAGTGGTCCTGAGCGCAACTGCTAAGCTAAAGGTCCTGGGTTCGAGCAAAGTGATAAATCATATTTATTTCTGTAAATAGATCTTTTAAAGACTTTTTTGAACTAGATGGCGCCGGCATTTCCTAACTGACGACCTCTGAGAAGAAACACCGAAACAAACTCAGAGAATCATGGTCTCTTTTAAAGTCCAGACAGTAATAGGTAGTTGATATTACAATAATAATATTATTAGATATTATGTGAGTGTTACGATGTAGGGCAATATCTGGACAGGCCTTTTGAAGAAAGAGCCATAGCAGCTTTGAGTTGACCTGTCACTCAGTCACTGTCACCAACACCTCAGTCTACCACGGATGCTGTAAAGGATCCGAAACGTTGGAAATTAAATAATATCAATAGAATGCGATAAAAATTCGTAAAAAGTAGTTTAATTTCTATTGATTAAATTCTCTTTTGGTATTACAATTGTACAGTAAATTTGGTCCGATGCGGACAGCTGGCACATCCCTTTTTAGATCCCATCACTATATAAATGTATTCTTATTGCATAGTAATAAACACTGAACGAGTGTTCCGAGTAAATGTGCCATAAACGACAAAATTCTGACGATTGAAAAAGCTGTAAAAGTTGAAATGAATGATCTGGAAGGGGTAGAAACGGGATACTAAATCCAATAACCACGTTTGGGAAATCGTAAAACGTTTGTCGTTTAAGTGTTAAGGAATTAGTGTTTAAATTTATCGTTAAGTTTAACTACCCATTTCATTTTGATTGGAATAGTCGTGACGATATACTAAAAGTGTTTTGAATTGAATTCAAGGTTTTGCCAATCAGCAGACTTGTTTTGAGAATGTTGACTTTTTTTTTCTTATTATCACGACTGCCTCATTATCCTCGAGTTTAAGTAGAGTTTATTTCCCGGGTTCAGCAGTGTTATTCGTTCTTTTTATAAAATTCTCAGTAGTAGCTTGGATTTGTGTCCGGTTAATGGCAAATATAAGCCATGGGAGAGCCATGCTTTGGCACAAAGGGGCAGGCTCGACCGGAGTATACCACGGCTTACAGGAAACCGGCGTGAAAACAACAACGCTTGCGTTTTTTTTTCGCCGAGTGAGTGAGGATACCGGAGGCTCAAACCCTTTTTAAAGGGGGCAACGCACTTGGATACTCCTCTGGTGTTGCGGGTGTCCCTGGGCAGCGGATCACTTACCATCAGGTGATCCGTTTGCTCAAAAAAGAGGTATTATTACTTATATTCGAGTAGACTATCGCCAATAACTAGGCATAATTAAAACTGAATGTTAAAGAAAAATCCAGTAACGATTTATGGAACCTGAACCTGCCTCTTTAGTCTAGTGGTCCCAAGCACGAAAGCTACGCTAGAGGTTCTGGGTTGAATTCCCAGGTCGAGCAATGTGTTATTGAGTATTTCCATTAAATTCTCAGCTCAGTAGCATCTCGGGAGTTTTGCCCTATTCAATTGTGCAATCGGTTCTCCCCCAATTATACGGGACAGAAACGTACTGGCGAACTGTGGGTCTACATTAGTACGCGTCTGCCTAACCTTTCGACGAATACAGGCGTGATGGTATTTATTTTATTTATTATGAACCTGCAAATGGAACCCAAAGACTCTTACGCCCATCAGACCAACGAGGTACAAAGCCAATCACACTAGATATTTACATCAATCAAGTTTGACAAGAACAACAACACAACTTTCTTGCTCTGTTTGCCTGATCAATCTCCTAAAATGTTTGTTCTGGGGGAAATGGCCAAAATTGATCGATGAATTTAACAAACTTTTGCGAGTCTTTAACGGAGTTTGAAAGAGATCCGTTAAATAATGAAATATGGGAGTTTTAAACAGTTTCTTAATACAAGGATTTAGAACATGAGTAGCTTAGATGGATGTTGCTAGAATGTTTTATTGCGAGAGCGGGATGGCGCTCTACATATCAAATAGAACCATCTCTTTCTCACAACCTTCCCTCAAAACTTGTAATAGCTAAACTGACCGTCATCGAGTCCTCGACGACCTCTGTGGATTAGTGGTTCGAGTACCGGACTGCTGACCATGAGGTCGTGGGTTCGATTCCCACAGGCCACAAAAATGTATGTGATGAATATAAGTGTTTGTGTTCGTCTGGGTTTTTCTTATGTATTATAAGTATGTATTTACAAAAAAAAAGTATATAAGTATTATTATCCATTGTCTACCCATAGTACAAGCTCTGCTTAGTTTGGGACTAGATGGTGCTATGTAAAAATGTCCAGAATATTTATTTATCTTCTGTAATTGCTACAAGGCAATCTGGCCACCCACAGTCTTAACATACCATCACGCCTGTATATCTCGAAGGATAGATAGGCAGAGGCGTACTCCTTGCACCAGTTCACCTGTATATTCCTGGCGAGCCTGTTGCCATTAACCGGGCTTTTATAAACCAATATCATACCATCACGCGAAGGGTTAGTTCACAGTTCGCCGGTATGTTTAGGTCCCATGTAATAGGGGGCGAGCCTATTGCCATTAACCGGGCACAAATTCTAAATTCCGAGCTGTTACTGGGAATCGAACCCAGGACCTCTAGCGTAGCAGTCGCACTCAGGATCACAGCTAGGCTAATGAGGCCTTTATAAAGTTTTTTATTTATCGAGTTGGTCCTTATAGAGTTCGTGTATCCAGTAAATGGTTGCCGTACCTGGATATTGAGCAACAAACACGTGGGGCTCGCTCGAGCGTGAGATAAGGGGAGCTTCGCACGCTAATTACGTCCGGGAAAGCCGCGCGTGCGCCGATGACGTCATAATGCGTGCACGACGCATGCGCTGCTGCAGATGTTATCTCTCTCGTTTTATTTAACGTGAAACTGTCACTTTTATTTTGAAGCTAGCTAGTAAAATGCAGATATGATAATGTTTTTCTTCCAGGAGCACTCGCCACTTGCACCAACTTCTGAAATGTGTTTAAATTGTATTTAAACACAAATTTCCTATGAAAAATCGTGTTTAATTACAATTATGAAGTTGGTGCAAGTGGTTCTAAATGTACTAAAATTAAATCAAGAATAGATTGCTAGTATAGTTACTTGAATACAGAGATAATATTGAAATCCGGGCGAAATTACAGGAATAATCCAATAGTAGAATAAAAATATTTCTTCAACAAGACGAGAAGTTCAAAATACTGAACAAAATAAACTATGTTTTTTTAATAAATATGATAAATGAATAAACTATACAATCAAAACGAAGTAAAAAGCAAAAACCTAATTAACTACATAAAAACAAAGAAATATATACCTTTGAAAATGTAATAAATTCTATCCGAGATAAAAATTCCACCCGTAATATTGCCGTCGTTAAAAATTACGAGCAAAGGCAACTTGATAACGAGAAAATTAAAAATGCATCCGCAACCCTATTCTGAGTTGTGACACCAGAGGTAAACAACTTTACTTCCTTTTATGAACTTCCTTAAATGAACATAGGTAATTATGTAAGTAATATGGTTTCTGATACCGAATATTAGACATTGAAATATAACTACTCGGTATCAGATTTTATCGCTTTTTCCCGACGTTTAATTAATATCAATACGACGCGTAGGTAAAATCCATAAAAAGGGCGAGCCAATTGCCATAAACCGGGCACAAATATCAAACCCCCCCAGCTGCTACTGAGAATTTCATACAAAACCCTATAACACTTTGCTCGACCTGGGAACCGAAGGCAAGACCTCTAGCTTAGTAATTGGTATTGGAAGCACTACATCGCTTGGAATGAGTGAGTGTGGTTACCGGAGGCCCAAACCCTTTTAAAAAGCGGGGAACACACTTGTGAGTCCTCTGGAGGTGATCCATCTGCTCTTTTGCCCCCCTATCCCATAAAAAAATATATATATTGGTATTACGTTTGAATAGAAAATTCGAACCGCCGGAACTCTTAACATTGAGGGTCGGTGATTCAAACCTGTCAGTTTTCATTATTATTTTAAAAGCGGTCTTGTGTTGAGATATTACACATTTATTGGCGGGTTCAATAAACGATAAAAGCTTTATAATATCGGGCATAAAATGAGGTGTGAAACCTGCCTTTACGACCTACCTCAATGTCACATTAGCATATTAAGTGGCATTCAGAAGTGAATCCTGTCATTAGGTACAATTACGGATAAGTGCTAGAGTCTAGTGCTTTAGTCATATTCATTCATAACAACATTAGAATAATAAAATATTGATATTGTGGGCTACTCCCACCACATATACATAAGTACACATTTATATAATGTACATAATACGTATATAATATTTAAACACTTATTTACCTAAATTATATATTTTACATAACACAAATAATCATTAAACACTATACATTATATTATTTACATATTTCCATTAATTTATTTATTAATATTAAAGTATCTACAGCACATATAATATCATATCTATTACGCATAATATTTATATTATTATAATGACGGATGACGTAGTGCCGGCATGCCATCAGTGTCGTGCGTTGGAACCGCGCTCAGTTCGCGGTGACAAGTGCTACGTCACGACAGAGGCGTTGCCGCTTAGGTAGGGGCATCGATGCGCCCGTTCGTTCACCTTGAGCCGTCCTCAGTCAAGATCTCGCTATCGCGACGCGAAGCCCATGCTCCTTGCTTCGATTTCTTAGCTTTCGCATACGCTTAATTTAAGCTATTTTTGAGTGTTATGGACTTGTACGCTCCTATTATAGACTATTGTGCTGTAACAAAACTATTCTGCTATAACTAAACTACTGTGCTGTGACTATATCTAAATCTTGTGCTTCCAATTTCTATTTCTCTTCGAACAACAGTGTACGTGAACTTTGCACTATTGTGAATTTGTGTATCCTTCTGCTTTTGTGTTTGTGTGGACATTATAATAATCGTGAGTACCAAAGAACTGTTTAATTTCAACTCCTCAACCCGCAAATACACACAATTAAAATAAGCGGCACTGATACTCGCTACTCAGCCGCCAAACTGGTGACCCCGACAAGGAACAGTAAAGCTCAATCACATTTAGAGGAATAGTGCACATTATATCCGAAGTCCAAGATGAGCGATAGCAGTGATTCAGCGAAATCATGTACAAGTACCCGCTCAAGCCAAAGAAAACGCCCTGTCGCAAAGTGCGTTTCCATTGACGAGCCATCCGACATTTGCCGTATCGGTGTTAAGATACCACCGTTTTGGCCGGACGATCCTGAGGTGTGGTTCGCGCAGATTGAGGCTCAATTCGCGAACGCGAATATTACTAATGATGCTACAAAATTTAATTACGTCATCGGGAACCTTGAGCATCAGTACTCCAAGCAGGTGCGAGATATTTTTTTAAGCCCTCCTTCGCAAAATAAATACGCCAAGTTGAAGCAGGAGCTCATTAAGAGGTTGTCGGCATCACACGACAAGGTGAAGCAGCTTCTTATGCATGAGGAGTTGGGTGACCGCAAACCATCCCAGTTTCTGCGGCACCTCCAGTCCTTAGCGGGACCTACCACGCCGGAAGACTTTCTGCGGACCATTTGGTGCAGCCGTCTGCCGAACAATATGCAGACACTGCTCGCTTCGCAGCCGCACAGCTCACTGGAGGCACTGGCAGAACTGGCTGACAGGGTCCAGGACATAGTCTCGCCATGCCAAATATCTGCGGCATCGACGTCCGGACCTAGTATGCAGGAGATGGCCACTGAGATCGCAGAGCTTCGAAGGGCCGTAAAGGACCTTACAACACAGCTCAACCGGATGCCTCGCTCGCGCACCCGGTCAACTTCAAGAGACAACCAGCGTGAACGTTCTGCTCGCCGATCGGACTCCAGCCACCGTAACCACCCATTCTGTTGGTACCACGCACGGTTCGGGGCGAGGGCCAACAGGTGCATCGAGCCGTGTGACTTCAAAAAGTCGGAAAACCACAAGGGCAGTCAGTAATGGCGACAGATGACTGTCCCCCTCCCGCCGGTCGCCTTTTCGTCACTGACCGCAAGACGAAGATCCAGTTTTAGTGGACACTGGTAGTGACGTTTGTGTGTTTCCGCATTCTGTATTAAGTGATCGACGTTGTAAAACTGATTACAATTTGATAGCGGCTAACGGGACTACAATAGACACATACGGGTATCTGGAACTAAATTTAGATCTCGGCCTACGTCGTAACTTCCCTTGGCGCTTCGTGGTTGCGAATGTCACAAAACCCATCATTGGTGTAGACTTTTTAAATTATTACCATTTGTTAGTTGACATTCGCAACAAACGATTAACCGACAACACCACGTCTTTGTCTGTTGTAGCCTCCGTTACAAATCCTGCCGATACATTTTCTGTAAAGGTCTTGACTGGGCACTCAAGGTATCATAAGATCCTCGATAATTACCCGGAGATAACGCGACCTGCTGGCACACCACGTGTTAAGGTTTCCCTTAAGATTTGTAATGGAGTATGGTTTGCTTCTGCATCCTATCCTTTTTCTCCTCTCTATTTCCTACGTCCCACATCCCTAGGGGCAAGCGCGCGCTCTACAGCCGCGCCATCTACTGGCGGCGGAACACCCCCCGCGCCGGAACACACTCGCTCGTTCGCAACGGTTCACGCGCCAACGCATTGTGCGCGCTCCGCAAAACTAACAGAAAAACTGTGTTCAACAAGGTGTTCATAGTGTTAATTACCTGTGCATAATTATCGGGACGTCCCTAGACATTAAATTATCAACACAACAACAAACAAACACTTGTGGAAGGTGAAGGAAGCCGCCCGGAGTGCAGAATAAAGTTGTCCGCCCCGCGCCGTGAGTACCTAAACTTACCTTTCCTTTCTATTTTCTCCCACAGAAGCAGCCATAGCAACCTATGGACCATAAGTCCTACTTATCGAAGGGATTACTCAACATTTTTGGGCCTTAGAGCCGGATTTCTAAATTCACCATTCAATATGGCTGCTAATTTTCTGTGTGAATTTTATGTCTAGCGTCCATATTTTCTCATTTTATCTTATTACACACACACACACCATAGATTCATCATAAATCCATAGTATTTATGTATGTTCTATTCGTATTTCATTATATAATTATCAAGTGCATTCATTGTTTAGGTACTTCCGAACTTTCAAGTCGCGACTCGTTCATGTTCGTGCATCGCATGTTCGTAGAGGTCTATTCTAAACATTTTTCATATTCGTGATTTTTTTGTGTGTTATAAGTCGAACGAGTTGGTCAACTGTGTGAGTCTGTTAATGTAACATATGACATTTATAGACATTTATCATATCATTTTTGTATGCCTAGGCGTAACATATAGCGTCTTAGGATTTATCATTTTCAGTGTTTATTACGTAACATATAGCGTTTAAACAAACTGTGTTTATTTAAAACGTAACATACAGCGTTTTAATTATCATCTCTTCTACTTACACGTAACATATAACGTTGTAATCGTAGTACAATATAGGGCTATTTTGTCGTAACATATAACACATAATAGTTTCTACTTTATCGTATTCATTATCACTGTTCGATATTGTTTTCTCCTAGAAACATTTAATATATCATTTTTGTATTCGTAATAATCTCGCGTGTGTGCGATATCATCGGTCCTTCGATATACCTACGCATCGGAAAACTTGTAGAATCGACCCCCTCCGCCATTTACCTATCTACCTAAAGCCCGCGTTTTGGTTGACCTTCGCTTGGGTCGGTGTCTCTCTTTCACTCTCGCGGTGTACGTAGATAGTGCTAACATTGCCATCTTTTTTACACATACGACGCAAGGGCGGATCGTGCAGTTTTTCGGGCAAATTGTGCAGTTTCCATTTGTGGAGTTTTATTTCGTGCATTTTTAGTTCAACTATTTGGGTTGTCAACTTAAAAAGTATACCAAATTATTAAATTTCCTACCATTTTAGTAGTTTTTGGTACCTTTCAACATTTCATTTTCTACTGTTTGTAAACATAAGTTTAAGTGTTTTTAAAGCTTTTAAACATTATTATTCATTTAAAATTGTTGTTTTTTTATTCGTGAAACAGTAGATTAAACCTTCGTTATCAGGCGTTTAGTAGTTTCTATTGTAAATCGTATTTTAGAAACAGTTATCATGAGTGAGGCATTAGTAAAGCATTACGAATCACAACGCAATATAGCGTTTAAGCGTCTATCAGATGCTGTCACCTGCGCTCGTAATACAGTAAAAGATCCTAGCACTCTATCGCGTTTCGAAACATGGTGTTCGCGTTTAGAATCAATTATGGATACGTTCAATGATTCTCACGTCAAGCTCCTGAGTGAGTACGGGAGCCTGGGTAGAGAGGAATGTATCTCTAAGCAAACAACTTATCAAGAGCAAGCAGATGACATGTATTTTGAAGTTCTTGAAGCTCAACGTAAACTTTTGCCTCCAAGCAAACCAGAACCAGAGGTCAAGCCTTCTGCTTCCTCGGATCGTAAGAAATATACTAAATTGCCACCTATCAAATTACCTAGTTTCTCGGGTCAACTCAAAGACTTCCCGGGGTTCATTGACTTGTTTGATACCTTGGTTCATTCTAGGTCAGATTTATCAAATGTTGAGAAGTTTCAATATCTTATCACTTCCCTTTCTGGGGAACCAGTCAATCTTCTTAGAGCTTATCCTATATCAGAAGCTAATTATAACAGTGCATATAAGGCTCTAGTGGATAGATATACTAACAAGAGATTTTTGTCATTCTTATGTTGGGAGACAGTTCTTAATTCTAGACCAATTGAAATAGAGTCGGTGCAGAGTTTGCGCACCCTCTTAGATTGTTATGCTGAAAATCTCTCAATGTTAAATTCTTTAGGTTTATCTACAGCCAATTGGGATTTTGTTTTGTTCCATTCCCTTTTTACTAAAATCGATAAAACTTCTCGTGATGCTTTTGAATTATCCTCTAAAGGGTGTGATTTTCCAGGGTTTGAAAAACTTAAATCGTTTTTATTAGACAGATGTAATGCACTAGAGCGTTCATCTCTTAGTACACTTGTCCCAATCGCATCAGTAGTAAACGTAAATAATCGGCAGGTAAATAGCAACAAAAGGGCTAACAATTCTAATATTAATAAAAATAAATTTTCTACTACATTGTTAAATCAGACTCCCAACACTTTAGATTGTGTCGTTTGTAAAGAAAAGCATGCTATTTATAATTGTAAAGATTTTATTTCTAAAACACCTCAAGAGAGGTCACAACTAGCTAAGAAACTTCAACTTTGTTTAAACTGTCTAAGACCAAATCACAATATTTCTAATTGTTTATCTGATCGGACATGTAGAACATGCCATAAGCGTCATAACAGCTTGCTACATTTTCCGAAACCTGAAGCTTCTGAACTAAATGTATCACAGGTCCACATAGCTACCACAGATCAGACTAGTGTAGTTAGTCCGGATTCGCCGGCAGTTACACCTGTCACGACGTTGTCGAGTCAGACGTTATCAAATAGTGCTTCTCGTTCTTTCATTCTTCTCGCTACAGCGGAAGTGGAAGTCAAAAACAATCATAATACTTTTCAAAAGGTTAGGGTTTTGATCGATCCTGGTAGTCAAGCCCATATCATTACTACTGCTTGTGTGAGGCGACTAGGCTTACGCCACGTTAGACTAAATGTTCCAATGTTAGGAATTGGTGATACCGTTCCCAGCCATTCAGGTAGCGTAATACATTCAGAGGTGCGCCCCTTGGGTAAATCACAACCGTCCTTCAAGTTTGAAGCGGTTGTTCTCGATAAAATTTGTAGTGATATGCCTACACATGCAGTCAATATCAAGGATTTTCCTCATATAGGAAATCTTAAATTAGCAGATCCAGACTTTCATCAGCGTCGTCCTATCGATCTCTTGATCGGTGGAGAGATTTTCCCGCACATTCTACTACCGGGTAAAATCGATCTCGATAGTCATACCGCAACAGCTATTAACACAATATTCGGTTTCATTCTTATGGGTAGGACGAAAGTCTCTGATTGTAAGGTGGAGTCTATCCCAGCATCAATCAATCATGTATCACTCGATGCTAATTTAGATATTGCTGTTCAGAAATTATGGGACACTGATAGCATTCCCTGTGAATCAGATAATCACAAAGCAGCCTCTGCAGACGATGTTCGCTGCGAGGACATTTATCAATCAACTCATCAACGCAATGCTGACGGTCGTTATGTCGTACAGCTACCGTTTCGTGATCAGGTTTTACCAACATTTAACGATTCATATTCAATCGCGCTTCGGCGATTTAAACATTTGGAGAAACGCCTTCATCAAAATCCGTCGTTTGGAGATGAATACAAAGCACATATCATGGAGTACGTAACAAGTGGTCAGATGGAATGTGTACCACCTGACGAGTGTAAGGCTGCCACTGCATATTACATCCCGCATCATGCGGTACTGAAGCCCAGCAGCGTCTCTACCAAACTACGTGTGGTCTACGACGCCTCGGCTAAGGATAAAGACGGAAAGTCCCTCAATGACACTCTATTGACTGGCGGCGAGTTACATGCAGATATCAACAACATCATTTTACGATTTCGTCTCCACGCGGTCGTGTTATCAGCCGACGTACGTCAAATGTACCGGCAAATCATCATCACTCAAGAACATAGAGATTATCAGCGCATTCTTTTTAGGTTTTCTCCAGAAGAATCCATTCAAGAATTTAGGATCAATCGCGTGACCTTCGGAGTCTCGTCAGCACCATTTCTGGCCATTCGCACAATGCATCAACTGGCTCAAGATGAACAGGATTCGTTTCCGGAAGCAGCAGAGGTCTTGCGGAGTGATCTATACGTAGATGATGTGGTCACCGGCTGTGATACCATAGAACAGGCAATTCATCTTCAGCAGGAATTGACCAAGATCATGGCCGCCGGTGGTTTTGAGCTCAGGAAGTGGTCCAGCAACCATGTGGCTGTACTTAAAAACATTCCACGAGAACATATAGTGTTACCAGATTTGACGTTCGATAATGACCTGAATTCTATCAAGCTTCTCGGACTCGCTTGGAACGCCCAACAGGACGTTTTCAATTATCAAATTAATCAGATTCCACGCGATTGTACCAAACGGACTATGCTCTCTGAGCTTGCCCGCATCTATGACCCTATTGGTCTTCTTACACCATTAACATTTCTAGCAAAATTTCTTATTCAGCGTTTGTGGTTATTGGGGACATCGTGGGATGAACCAGTACCAGACGATATTCATCAAATTTGGACGAAGTATACTCAACAGTTGTCACACATGTCACAGCTTCATATTCCTAGGCGTATCACTCAGCCTGAAGCAGTGAGTTATCAAATCCACGGATTCTGTGATGCTAGCGAGGCAGGCTACGCGGCAGTAATATATCTTCGTTCTAACACCAATTCAAATCAACATCAAGTCCTCCTTGTGACTGCAAGATCACGTGTTGCTCCAATCAAGCGTAGAACATTACCAAGGCTCGAGTTATGTGGTGCTTCACTACTCGCAGACCTTATGTATTATATTATCAATACGTTTTCTAATTTGATAAACATCGAAGGCCTTTTCGCATGGTCTGATTCAATGATCGTGTTAGCCTGGATCAAGTCGAATTCATCAAACTTCAAGACGTACGTTGGGAATCGTATCGCAAACATTCAGCGCAAGTTACCTACAGCTGTCTGGAACCATGTGCCAGGAAAGCAGAACCCAGCGGACTGTGCGAGTCGTGGCTTATTGCCCGACGAGCTTATCAATCATGCCCTCTGGTGGTCAGGCCCAGAGTGGTTGTCATTGAATCAAGATCAGTGGCCCAACGAACCGATTCAAACATCATGTGTCACAGACGGTGAAGTTGTTTGCGAAAAGCGTGCAAAAGCTACAGTTTTAACTATCACAACTAATATTCATCCTTTTGATCATTTAATTGAAAAATTTTCTTCCTTACGTAAAATTCAACGTATTTTAGCTTATTGTAATCGTTTCATTGCCGCTTTACGCAAAAACAAACCATCTTCGAATCATTTAACTGAGGGTGAACATCATCGCGCTCTTATGATGTTAGTGAAACATGTTCAGCATACCGTATTTGCGGATGAAATTAAACGTTTGTTAGCAGGGAAAACACTGCCCAAATCATTTAGAAAGCTCAATCCTTTCTTAGATCCTTCCGGTGTTTTACGGGTGGGGGGTAGGCTATCACGGTCTGAACTCGAATTCGAAACCAAACATCCAGCATTATTACCTCGTAAACATCGTCTGACTGATCTTATCATACAAGAAGTACATAATGAGAATTTTCATCCAGGTCTGCAACAGCTGCAGTTCCTATTATTACAAAATTTTTGGATATTGTCTCCTCGACGAGCAATACATCATATTTTATCAAATTGTTTTAGGTGTTTTCGAACTAAACCAGTCGCATTTGAGCCTCAAATGGCAGATCTTCCTAAGGCGCGTATCACCCAATTGAAGGCTTTTCAATCGGTCGGCTGTGATTACGCAGGTCCATTTAACGTAACCGTGCATAGATATCGTGGTGCACGTACAACTAAAGCATATTTGTGTCTCTGTGTGTTTTACCACAAAAGCACTCCATTTAGAGTTAGCTTCAGACATGTCCACGGAAGCCTTTTTAGCTGCATTACGCAGATTTATCGCTCGCCGTGGCAGGTGTAACGTCATTCACTCAGATTGTGGCACCAATTTCAAAGGTGCTCAGTCGCAATTGTTTAATATCATGCAATCATCTTGCGAGACTGAGCGCATTGAGTTTCGTTTCAACCCTCCTGGGGCACCCCATTTCGGCGGCCTATGGGAGGCGGGCGTGAAGTCCGTCAAGACTCATTTATACCGTGTCATCGGCATACAAATCCTCACTTATGAGGAACTTAACACTTTGCTCACCCAGGTGGAAGCAGTCCTCAACTCGAGGCCTCTGTGTTCACTCAGTAGTGATCCCAATGATCTATCTGTACTCACACCTGGTCATTTTTTAACATTAGCTCCATTAACAGCGTTGCCAACCCCTGATTATTCGAACATTCAACTTAACGGACTCAAGCGTTGGCAACTCGTTCAACGTATGCATCAGGACTTTTGGGCCAGATGGCATACAGAATATTTAACTAGTCTTTCACAGAGACTGAAATGGACTAGGTCCTCAGATCAAGCTCGTATTGGTCAAATTGTAGTCATCAAAGATGAACAGCCTCCGTTGCGTTGGCGTTTTGGTAAAATCATACAGCTGTATCCCGGACGTGACGGTATTTCTCGAACTGCGACGGTCGAAACCGCTCAAGGTGTGATCGATCGACCTCTTGTTAAATTGTGCCCCATCCCAGATGGAGGTGACAATGATTTTTAATCTTATTTTCTTAACTTGTATCATTTAATACAATTTAACATAACACTTTTCATTTCATTTTAGCTTCATTTAACACATTTCAATTCATGCATGTATATTATTTATTATTTCATTCATATATTGAGATAATATGGACCTAGCTTGGGTAACTTTTCTTGTTCAGTCTCAACAAGTTTCGCCAGAGGGGGGAATGATGTTAAGGTTTCCCTTAAGATTTGTAATGGAGTATGGTTTGCTTCTGCATCCTATCCTTTTTCTCCTCTCTATTTCCTACGTCCCACATCCCTAGGGGCAAGCGCGCGCTCTACAGCCGCGCCATCTACTGGCGGCGGAACACCCCCCGCGCCGGAACACACTCGCTCGTTCGCAACGGTTCACGCGCCAACGCATTGTGCGCGCTCCGCAAAACTAACAGAAAAACTGTGTTCAACAAGGTGTTCATAGTGTTAATTACCTGTGCATAATTATCGGGACGTCCCTAGACATTAAATTATCAACACAACAACAAACAAACACTTGTGGAAGGTGAAGGAAGCCGCCCGGAGTGCAGAATAAAGTTGTCCGCCCCGCGCCGTGAGTACCTAAACTTACCTTTCCTTTCTATTTTCTCCCACAGAAGCAGCCATAGCAACCTATGGACCATAAGTCCTACTTATCGAAGGGATTACTCAACACCACGCATCATCACACACAACACACAACACCACATCCGCACTACACCTGGCCCCCCTGTTTCCTGTCCCCCTAGGCGTTTAGCCCCAGATAAGCTGAAGGTGGCTAAGGAGGAGTTCGCAGCTATGCTGGCCAGCGGTACGGCCAGACCTTCGGACAGCCCCTGGTCATCGCCACTGCATCTGGCGCCTAAAAAGGACAACGGTTGGCGTCCCTGCGGTGATTACAGGCTGCTCAACGCACGCACCATTCCGGACAGGTATCCCATACGTCATATACATGACTTTGCGCATAATATATCTGGTTGTAAGGCCTTCAGCACCATCGCCTTGAGAAAGCTTACAACCAGATACCAGTTTGTGCAGAGGACATACCGAAGACGGCAATCACCACACCCTTCGGTATGTTCGAATTTCCATTTATGACGTTTGGTCTGCGCAATGCTGGCCAAACGTTTCAGCGTTTTATAGACGAGATGACGCGAGGGTTAGATTTCGTCTATTGTTATTTAGATGACTTTCTGGTCTTTAGTAAGGACCAGGACCAGCATGAGGACCACCTTCGGCAAGTGTTCGACAAGCTGCGGGAATACGGAATGGTCCTGAATGTGTCCAAGTGTGTATTTGGAGCTCCCGAGGTAACCTTCTTAGGTTATCATATTTCGGCGAGCGGCACCAAACCTCTGGACACCAAAGTGCAGGCCATACGTGACTTTCCCCCACCGAAGAACGTCAAATCGCTAAGACGCTTTTTGGGTATGGTGAATTTTTACAGGCGATTCCTGCCTAAAGCCGCCCAAATCCAAGCGCCTCTTAACGCTCTTCTTTCGGGGACAGTTAAAGGTTCCGCACCCGTCAGCCTAGACGGCGATGCTCTGCAGGCTTTCTTGAACATCAAAGAAAGCCTTACTAACGCAGCACTTCTTGCGCATCCAGATTGCGCAGCTAAGCTTGCGTTAGTCACAGATGCATCAGACACGGCTATCGGGGCTGTCTTACAACAGCTGCAAGACAACGCGTGGCAACCACTTGCCTTCTTTTCCCGTAAGCTCAGCCCGTCTCAGCAAAAGTACTCACCGTACGATCGAGAGCTTCTGGCGATCTACGAAGCCATTAAGTACTTTCGACACATGCTCGAGGCGAGGCACTTCACGGTTTACACCGACCATAAGCCTCTCAGTTATGCTTTCCATGAAAGGAAACATAACTGCTCGCCAAGGCAGTTCAGACACTTGGACTATATTTCTCAGTTCACGACCGACATTAAATTTATCGCCGGTAAAGACAATGTCGTGGCCGCATACATGATACACTGTCGCGTGTCGATGAACTGGGTGCCCCAATATGTCTGAACGACCTTGCCAAGGCCCAAGAGGCCGATCCTGAGTTGGTCCAGTATATAGACAACGGATCATCCCTCCGTCTTAAAAAAATGGACTTACCTGGGAGTCAAGTGCCTTTGTACTGTGACATCAGTACACCGACCCCCAGACCCTTTGTCCCCAAATCTTTTCGCAAGACTGTCTTCGATAGTCTCCACTCCTTCAGTCATCCTGGTCCCGATACCACCGCGAAGTTGGTAGCTTCAAGGTTTGTCTCGCCTGGGGTGCGAAAGGATTGTAGGAACTGGGCTAGTTCATGCTTGTCATGCCAACGCACTAAAGTGAGTCGACACGTATCCGCACCTTTGGGTACTTTCGACTTGCCTCGTGCACGGTTTAAGCATGTGCATATTGATATGATTGGCCCACTCCCAGTGTCCCAAGGGTACAGATACTGTTTAACGGCTATTGACAGGTTTACTCGCTGGTTTACTTTAGTGGACATCACTGCAGAATCAGTAGCCAAGGCTTTAGTTGCTGGTTGGATAGCCCGTTTCGGATGCCCTATAGATATTGTCACAGACCGCGGCCGACAATTTGAGTCCGCACTATTTCAATACCTATCCAAAACAGTAGGATTTATGCATAAAAGGACGACCGCCTATCATCCGGCATGCAATGGCCTTGTGGAACGTTTCCACAGGCAGCTAAAGGCGTCCATAACTTGCCACGCGCATAACAGCTGGTCTGAAATATTACCACTAGTACTCTTAGGTATCCGCAGCGCCTTTAAAGACGACTTGCAAGCGTCTCCAGCAGAGCTGCTGTACGGCGAGCCACTAAGGCTACCCGGTGAGTTTTTCGACCCCAGCATAAGTAGTACATCTGACTTATCAGATTTTGCCGCGCGGTTGAAGTCATTTGCCGAACAGCTGAAACCTGTTCCAGCGTCAAGGCATAGTAAGAACAAGGTGTTCATATTTAAAGAACTGGCGGATGCGGAATACGTCTTCCTACGTGAAGACGCTTCGCGTGCCCCCCTAACACCAGCATACACAGGGCCTCATAAGGTATTAGAGAGAGGTGACAAGACCTTCAAGCTACTTTTGAAGGGTAAGCCAGTAGTCGTGACAGTGGACCGTCTTAAGCCCGCGCACATTCTGGCCGATGAGGATGACCTGACAGGAAGTAGTAAAAATGCATCCAACTTACCTCCTGTACCGACCGCGGTGACATCGCCGCATCCTTCTTCCTCTTCTTCTCCACCTTCTCCTTCTTCTCCACCTTCTCCTTCGTCTCCACGTCCTTCGCCTCTTCCAGCCGCACCTAAAACAACCCGCTCAGGACGGCAAGTCCGTTTCCCTGATTTTTATCGCCCTTAACCAGGTCTCTGGGGGGGAGTGATGTGGGCTACTCCCACCACATATACATAAGTACACATTTATATAATGTACATAATACGTATATAATATTTAAACACTTATTTACCTAAATTATATATTTTACATAACACAAATAATCATTAAACACTATACATTATATTATTTACATATTTCCATTAATTTATTTATTAATATTAAAGTATCTACAGCACATATAATATCATATCTATTACGCATAATATTTATATTATTATAATGACGGATGACGTAGTGCCGGCATGCCATCAGTGTCGTGCGTTGGAACCGCGCTCAGTTCGCGGTGACAAGTGCTACGTCACGACAGAGGCGTTGCCGCTTAGGTAGGGGCATCGATGCGCCCGTTCGTTCACCTTGAGCCGTCCTCAGTCAAGATCTCGCTATCGCGACGCGAAGCCCATGCTCCTTGCTTCGATTTCTTAGCTTTCGCATACGCTTAATTTAAGCTATTTTTGAGTGTTATGGACTTGTACGCTCCTATTATAGACTATTGTGCTGTAACAAAACTATTCTGCTATAACTAAACTACTGTGCTGTGACTATATCTAAATCTTGTGCTTCCAATTTCTATTTCTCTTCGAACAACAGTGTACGTGAACTTTGCACTATTGTGAATTTGTGTATCCTTCTGCTTTTGTGTTTGTGTGGACATTATAATAATCGTGAGTAC
Source organism: Acronicta leporina (assembly GCA_947256265.1). Classification (NCBI taxonomy): domain Eukaryota; kingdom Metazoa; phylum Arthropoda; class Insecta; order Lepidoptera; family Noctuidae; genus Acronicta; species Acronicta leporina. The sequence continues at coordinate 14,604,211 of OX366520.1, read as the reverse complement.
CAAAGAACTGTTTAATTTCAACTCCTCAACCCGCAAATACACACAATTAAAATAAGCGGCACTGATACTCGCTACTCAGCCGCCAAAATATCTAGCTTCTAGACTTTGTTTTAGATTTATCCTGAAATTATAACGACGTAAGAGAATTCGGATTTTGGTTCACCGTTAATTCTCACAGGTTTAATCATTAAACAAGCACATTCATCGTAAGATTAGTATTGTAAGAATGTTTTTTTAAAAGGAGTGTCTATGTAGTTTCTTGCTGGTATTTTTTATTGGGATAGGGGGACAAACGAGGAGACGGATCACCTGATGGTAAGCGATTACCGCCGCCCATGGACACCCGCAACACCAGAAAAGTCTCAAGTGCGTTCCCCGCCGTTTAAAAGAGTTTGGGCCTCCGGTATCCTCAATCACTCGGCGAAACACAACGCAAATGTTGATTCACGGCGGTTTTTTGTGAAGCCATGGTAAGCCGGCCCTTCAATCGAGCCGGCCCATTCGTGACGAAACATGGCTCTCCCACGATAATGGCATATCCATAAGACCCTATTTTTGGAACCGTGCAATTATATTTGACTTTCCACAAGTACCTATTTTAGTATAATTGAAATGAAACATTTTAACTTTGACGCGTACAGAAGTGTCACACTAACCTCTTTTGGAACTACAATTTATATCTCAATGTCATTTTTTGAACAGTTTTCGGCGCGCTCCGATCAACTCCGAATATTCGCGAAGTCATTTAGCATTCACTCGGCGTCCGGATAAAATATATGAATGCCGGGATCAGATACGATTGGTAGAGAATAAAGCGCTTTAATTTATGTACTAGTACGTGGTGCGATGGTTTGTTTATCGTCCTAAGTGTTTTAGGACGTTGAAAGATTATTTGATTGAGTTTTTATTGGATGAGCTTTGGTAGTAACGGGAACTTCGCATTGGGAGACAAAAAAATTGTGCATTTTAAATTTGTTTTCCTGGTAGATATGCCTACCTCATTAGGCTAGTGTTTCTACAAAGTGCGACCGATCGAGAAGTATTATTGGATTTTTCTTTCCCCCCTATTTATTACATAGGACCTAAAGACTAGAAGAAGAAGTAAATCAACAATTGCCTACTCATAACATTTTGTGGGTGGTAAGGTGGCATATAAAATCTGGTTATTTTAGGATTTGCGTGGGTAAGGCTTATAGAAACAAATAATTTCCATTTTATTTCTTTATTTACCTTACCGAAATATATGAGAGCAAATATATGTTTTTGTTTGGTAGGTACATGTTGTACTCAAAATAGCCGTTATTTTGCTCTACATAAATATTTTTTGTACAGATGACGCAAACTATACATTTCCAGTAAAACATTATATTATTAGACATCGCGCTATATAGGCTTTATGTTTAATGAAAATGTTTATGAAATAATCGCGTCGATGATAGGTAATGTTAATGTTAAACGATTTACGTGCAAAACTAAATTGAGCCTTAAATATTAATAACATAGGTAATGCTGATGAATAAATAATTTTCATATTTTAGCATGCCAGTATTTTCCGTAGTAATGGACAGAGATTGCAGACATGACAGATAGTCAGAATGTTTTAGGGTCCATATGATTATTTTATTCAATTAACATTATATTTATTTATTATTAAAATTTTAATTTACCTAAATTAAAACATTAAATATCAATCAATATAAGTACCTACTTATATTGATTGATATTTAATGTTATGCACATTGAGTATTATGTTAAATTATATATATTTTTATTTTATAAAATTCGAATGACATAATATGTATAACTAACATCAATAATTTATCAATGATTCTAGTACGAGACTACTATTTATTTTAATCCTAAAAATATAGAATATGAACCTCCCGGACGTTCAATAAGAGAGTGGACGGTAGTGGCGGTGTGACAAACTTTTGTCTTAACCCCAAAGTTAGCAGACGTTAATAGAAAAACAATATCGAGAGTAGCTCGTATAGCTTATTTCAAGGTACTTAAAAATACTGAACGTACCTTGAAATATCAAGGTAAGTTCAGTATTTTTAAGTATAAATTATATCTGGTCGATATTTGATACAATTCTTGTATAAGCTGACCTGACTTGAATGCACCAAGGGTCGCGGTCAGGTTATATTGGAACTGATTGGCTTGATGTGTAGTCGTGTGTCCTACATAGGAGATATTTTAGAAAATTCCCTTTATAAGCTAAAGAAGCGACAACAGCTATCTTATGAATGTACTTGTATGTCCGTCGTATGTGCATCACGCAAAAACTGCTACATGACATTGAATGTTGTTTTGACAGTTGTGTTGGCCGAGTTATGGTAAGTACATAAATCCCATTGAGAACTGAGTTAGTAGAGATATTAAAAATTCACCGTATAATTAACTCGCATAAGACAATTCTCTAAAAACTATTTTATTTGCAATTATAATTATTATATACACAGCAGTCTCATAATTATAAAAGCAAGAACTGAAATAATTTTATAGGTTTAATAAAAAGGTTAATAAATAAAAGTTTTATATTATATGGAAACCGTGGCGGTTAAGCGAGCGGTTAGTGATAATTACCATAATGAAACACGTAATCTCGTTAACCTAAATTTGTTAAATATTGTTCCATTTAATGAACTGTTTAGTGTTTCGTGTGGTATTTGTATATTGCTTAATAATAGATTTAACATAATTATGCATAATTATGAATTTAACCGTCTGTGATTGCCCCTCTACAGGGAAGTTATAATTGTTCACACATAATATACAGATATTGTGAATAAATAACCATTGCGTGTTAGCGATATTGCAACCGCAAAATTCCAAATTTGATTTACGTGGGCTACTTCCTGTTTTTATCAAAACTGAAAAGTACAGTCGTAATAACATTAAGGTATACAGACTTGTCCTAAAACGCAGATTCGGTAACTGCCTGAACACCTAATTCTTTTGCTGATAGTATTACGTTTCATTCCATTGAAATAATTTTTACAAATATAACTTTAAAACCCATCGTTTGTTTAGAAAATGATTACAGAAAAAGATGAGCGATCGTTCTCTCATTTTAAGTTGGTGAGATAACATTTTGGGTGTATATGACTTATATTTTCACATCGGTTTATTTTTCTTCTTCGTGTTATAGTAAATTTCTTCTTTTTTGCTTCTTCGACAACTTGGCTCCTCGGCTGACCTCTACTCGCTATGGAATATACAAAGTTGTTTCCTATCTTGTTAGGTTACTGGTAGATAAACACATTCCAATCAAAATGATTACAATTTCACATTCAACAACATGTTAATATTGTTACCTTTGCTGCCAACGGCATATACTGCCATAGCTACACACGCTGCATACATATGAAATGTAATCAGCATTGGAATTCCAGATCCAAATTTCGATAGAACGAATTATGTCGCTGAATCGTATGATCCTGTTGTGCGATTTTCACGTAAAATCAAAGCAAGTTGTATTAAGGTTAGGAATTTAAAAGAAGTACAATATTTACTTACAGAAGTTTAATAACCGAATATAGATGTTAAGCCTGGCCGTCTAAAATTACTGTTTTTCTAAAGAAATATGATAATACAAGCTCTTTTATTTGAAATATATTATGTTTATAATACTCAGTGGCAGATAAAGTAGATCCGTGACATAAAGTTTTTAAAAATTGAAACAAAAAAAATCTCCAATGCGTATCACTCAACATTTATGTGATGAATATAAGTGTTTGTGTTCGTCTGGGTGTTTCTTATGTAGGTATTATAAGTATGTATTTACAAAAAAAAAAGTATATAAGTATTATATCCATTATCTAGTACCCATAGTACAAGCTATGCTTAGTTTGGGACAAGATGGAACTAGATGGAACTAGATGGACTAGATGCTGTGTAGAAATGTCCCAGAATATTTATTTAATTATTCCCAAACGCTTTGGAATCAAAGCCTTAAGAGGCCGTCCTAAAAATTCACTCGATCGAGTTTAGGTAAATTCTATGTTTGTGTGCGCTTTTCACGCACACATGGCTGCAGATCGAGCGTACGAGCCTATAAACAATGTTGATCCTTTCATTATTAAATTAATTTTCTAGTTTTATTCTCGTTAGTTTTTTTTTGTATTTTCAATTTTGTTTTTAATTTAATATATTTTTATACATACAATATTCAATAAACATCAAAACATAAAACTTTGAAGGCGGAAATTGGGGTTAAAAATTGTAATTTTTGTAGATACTGATTACTAATAAATACCTAGTGACGAGTTTAATGATTTATGGATTTTTACATTTTAAGGGTAGGAAACGGGGGTTGAAGCCTGAAGGTTAATGTACTTATTAGTATGGGTGAATAGTTTTTAAAGGTAGGTATTTGAAAATGAGATATGTAGCTAGTCATCATAAAAAATGTGTTTCAGGGATTTTGAATTTTCAAACTTTTACTTTATAGGGTTGATAGTTTTATCTTTTGCTAGGCACTTCAAAATCGTAATATTTTGTTAAATGTTTATCAAAACACATTTTGGTCACGACTGAAACCGCTCGGTTAAGATGAGATGTCTGAAGAACTGGTATTTGTTTTTCATAATTTACCATGCACGTAGAATGTGCCTAATGAAGGACCAACATAAGACATTAATTTTGTACCTACTACAGTAGTAATCACGGCGATAACTACAATATTCATACCCTTGAATGTATTAAAACCTTTGCTTATAAATAATTTATTGTAAGATGAGGTTGCTTTTGACTAATGAACATAGAGCTTTGTAATAGGTGCTATGATTGTATAATTTTGTTTGTAATGTATATCATGGCATATTTTAAATCTATACTAATATATAAGCTGAAGAGTTTGTTTGTTTGTTTACTTGAACGCGCTAATCTCAGGAACTACTGGTTCGATTTGAAAAATTCTTTCATTGTTCGATAGCCCATTTATTGAGAAAGGCTATAGGCTATATATCCTCATATATCTCCTATATCTCCTCTACGCGGACGAAGTCGTGGGCAGAAGCTAGTAAAATATAAAGCGTTATAATAGCTACTAAATTACCAAGCATTGCGTTGTCTAAATTTGAATGCTTGAATTGCTTGAAAAATCGTAATCCAATAAATTGTGTTTTACTTACGATATAACTTGGTATTACGTTTGTATTAGAAATTCGGTGGTATTTCTTGAGAGCTATAGGTATTATACTTAATGTCGCAATCACACGCAGTCGCAGTCATAAGTACCTCGAACATAACATACCATCACGCCTGTATTCCCTGAAGGGTTAGGCAGAGGCGTACACTAATGTACACCCACAGTTCGCCGATATGTTAAAGTCCCATGTAATAGGGGGCGAGCCTATTGCCATTATCCGGGCACAAATTTCAAATTCCGAGCTCCTACTGAGAATTTACTACGCCTGTTTTTATTAATAAATATTTTTTTTTATGTATTTTATGTTATGCCAATGTATAAAATAAAAATCTATCTACTTACTGATCTAATACTAAATAGGATAATTGCATTAGTAATTTTCCACTTGACTGTACCATGCGCACGAAGGCGGGTGCAACAACCTCTGCCCGGCCAAAAAGATTGGGAACTACTGTACTGTACGTTTCGAAAGGAACTACATCCCAAGTACAATCAGGCTGTAGGATGTTCTTCAAAAAAGAAGTGACTTTTCAATAGATATTACTGACGTCACCTTTAAGACGTAAATTCAGAATGTGAATGCAAATTTAGACCTGGCAGGTGGGACTCGCGGCGGCTTAGTGATCATAGCATCTGATTTATCTAACCAGAAGACGCAGGTTCAAATTTTGATCGCAGTCGAGTTTTTCTATCACTAAAATAACTTTATAATAATATCTAGGAATGTGCAAAAAAATCACAAATAGTTAACAGTTCATATTTAACTTGAAAAAAATTAACCAAATTTTAATCTCTGGTTTCAAAATTAATAATTATGATTTTCGTAATCAACCCCTGAGAATCCTTGAAATTGACACCCATATCAATTTATTTAGAAAAGCATTTTCGTAATCAGCCCCTGAAAATCCTTGACATTGACAGCTGTATCAATTTATTTAGAACAACATTGTCCGCTATCTTGGATTTAAAAATTAATGTCATTTTCGTAATCAGCCCCCAAAATTCTTTGAAATTGACACCCATATCAATTTATTTAGAAAAGCAATGTCCGCCATGTTGGATTTCAATGTTAATATCATTTTCGTAATCAGCCCCTGAAAATACTTGAAATTGATACCCATATCAATTTATATAGAACAGCAAAGTCCGCCATCTTGGATTTCAAAATTACTGTCATTCTCGTAATCAGCCCCTGAAAATCCTTGACATTGACACCCGTATCAATTTATTAAGGAAAACAATGTCCGCCATCTTGGATTTCAAAAATAAACATTTTCGTAATCAGCACAATGAGAAACTTGTACTACCCATACTTCCTACAAAAAATACCAGACCATATTATATTATAGGGCTTTTCTAGAAATTAGAAGTTATAAAATAATCAACGTATCAAGTTGTGTTAATCGCAGTATAATTTGGGAAAATATTTACGTCAAACAAGCGCACGCCTGTGACAAAAAGCGATACGTCCTCTCGCTGGGAAGGCCCAAACGTGACTGGCGCGAGCGGCTTTGCGCGCTCGATATTATAGCACAATTATAGGTCTTTTCATCTTTGATTTACTAAATCAAAATATAATTTTTTTGAAAAAATAATTTTTGATCCTATTAGAGGGATAACTGAAGATTATTAAGTAATTTAAAAAAAAATCAAAATGTCTTTCTAAAAAATAGAAAAAAATACATATTTGTCTGCAATTTTCACGAAAAATTACGTTACGTAAATATTTTTTTCCTGCTATATTTTGTATGAAAATTGAAAAAAGTGCTTCCGCTAGTGCCAAGTAGAGCATATGCTGGGTTTTATAGTATTTTTTAATATTCAGTAATACTAATATTTTCTTGTAAACCGATCATCAAACTTCACTCGAAACGCGTTTTTTGGGAAAAGGAGTTGTCAATAAAAGGGATTTACGATTATTATAGAAGTAAATTGAAAAATCCATTTCCGCTTGTGCCAGGTTTAAGAACAGTTCTTTTCAAATAATTAATAACTTTATATAAATTCTTTGTAGATTCCTCACAATCGGTCAACAAAATTCACTAAAATGCGTCAATTTTTAGGACGGCCCCTTAAAGGCTCACTGGACGATCAATGATTTCCCATGATCTGCATCAAAAAGAAAACCTTCAACTTCAGTAGGTACCATCACTTCAACAATGTCTACTCAAAATTTGTTTTACCTTAATTAACAATGCAGGCAATTCACTGCGTCAACTTCACAAAGGTACGAAAGACAAAAGCGTTTGACAATAATCCTATCAAAGGGCAAGAGAACAATGCATTGACCTATTCTGGACAATCTTAGCGTTTCGTCTGTTCCATTGTTACGGGTTTTTATTTGTAATAGTGGATCTGTTAATTCCAAGTACTTTAAATTAAAGTAATTACTTTATTGTGCTACAGGCCTAAAGTATTTGAATCGACGGACGGATACATACAAGATATATAGAAATTACGTCTTTACGGCCATATCTTTGCCATTCTTTACTTTTTTTCTATTTGTCAAGTTCTAAAGGTATTATACTACATCATTAAGAAATAATCGTAAATGGATATTTGAAGTTAAGTTGCTTTTGTTTCTATGCAATAAAACGACTAACACTGTATTATTCTTGCTTCGTGTACCCAACAAAAAACCGAATTAAAAGTAAACACCCAAAATGTATTTCCACTTTTTGTCGTTACAATTTACTTTTCCACGAAACGAGATTAAAATTTAAAACCTTTTACTTGTAGATTTTTCATTCAAACAGTAAATATATTATCATTTCCAAAAATAAAATTCACCGATCACTGTTACCCGACGAGGGTAAAAGGGGTTTTGAATTTTAATCGGGAACTTTACATACCTCTTTGTCAGCGTATAAAGTTACCGCATATTTGTGACAAATTAAATTTTACGGAAAACGTGACGTGAAACTGACGCAGACGGAAAAGGTAATAGAATATCTTAAAATGATACAAAAGGGAAGCGAGGCTAGAGCGGGAGAGAATCGCTAAAATTTTTAGGTCCATGACGAGTTTTGTGTAGACCGTCTATTATTTCAGCACAACCGTATTCATTTTCAGAACAAAATGAGGATTTTTCTGCTGGGAAAATTGTATTTCGTGAACTGCTTGTCATCGTAATGTGTTGTATGCAAAATATAAAAGCAAAATAGGTACTAAAACAATATGGGTTAAAGGTACATGTTCTTTTAATACTGTAAATCAATTTAATATACCTCAACTCTATGCTCAACACTAAAACCTTTTATGAAAAAAAACCTTATTAAGGGCCACTTGCACCAACTTCTGAAATATGTTTAAATTGAATTTACACATAAATTGACAATAGAAAATTGTGTTTAAATACAATTGAAACACATTTAAGAAATTGATGCAAGTGGCCTAAGTAATGCATCTGCAGTTTAAATTGAATTCAATATTCTAACCAATGTCCCATTGCTAAACCGTGCTAATGGACATGATAGATTAGTTAGTTTCAGGGTAATTTAAATCTACTTTGAGATGCATCAGTTACAGTCTGGTGGACATGCATGTATCTAACTGACAGTTTTGGCAAAGAGGGATCAGTGGCATCATTTTGTTTTATGCTCAATGTCCATCAGGATTTTATGAGCAATGGAATCAACCATGACACTTTTATGTCACTGAGGATCGCAGATTTGAGGAAAATATTTCTTTGAAGATAAAATTACGTTTCTTCTGTTATATTTGGAACTAGCATTTGCCCGCAGCTTCGCTCACATGAAGCTATATTAGGAGTAAAAATAGAAAACCAACATTGGTGATCTCTTCTTTGTATGGGTCTGTATACATCAGAGAGGACAAGCTGTATCTCAGGATCCGTTTAATTAATTGAGATAAGAAGTTAACCAGTTTTTAAGTTGGAGCATATACTTTCTAACAGTGATAACGAAATTAAAATCTATTCAGTAGTTTTGGCGCAAACCCGTAACAAACAGACAAGAATTTAAAAATTCTCATTTTTGGGTTTGGACACCGTTATATACCCACTTGTTTTTTTTTTATATCTTCAATGTACAGACACAGCTTTTTTCCAATTTTATAATAGTAGAGATACACATACAACAGCCGGTCAGTAACATAGTTTCAAATAAAATCTGAGAATCTTTTGCAAAAAGGTCCGGGACATGTTGAATTTTCCACAAAATTCTAGTATGGTATGTAAAAATCATGGTACCAACCGTGTAGTGGAAAATAAATAAAATAGACGTTACGATGCAAAAGTCACAGTACGCCAGTGCAGTCCAATCCAATTTGCGGCGGATTCGACCAGATATTACCGGTTTGCGCCGAAATGTATTGAGGTAGATATGCGTCGTACTTGGTATTCCTTTTTTTTATGGTATAGGGGGGCAAACGAGCAAACGGATCACCTGATAGTAAGCGATTAAGCAATTTTCTCTGTAAATGTCAAGCTTCCATCAAAATACGTTTGAAAATGTTTAAATAATACTAAATTTTTTAGATTTTATCGCGTTGTATTGAATTATTTATTTCTATGTCTAATATTCTCGTAAGTGTTAGAAACCATTTTTATATTGTAAAATTATTTATAAATTTTGATATTGCCTATAAACAAGCGAAAAAGAAAACTGTTACATCAAAATTAATCGTTAAAAGTACTAATAACGTGATACGAGTGTTTTCGTTTTTTAAAGAAATTTAGAACATCGTATTTTATAACCTCAAGGTATTATTCTTGGAGCGCCATCTTCCAATTTCGAAAATGCACCAACAATTCTTTGTAACAATGTTGTACTAAATTCAATAAAACCATCGCTGACCACGAAAAGTAGAAAATAAAGGACAATACTCCACATGACGAAACAAAGTTTACGACTGTCATTGATAATTCAGGGACCCAACTCATAAGGTTTAGTGTGACGGGACGGTTTATTGGCGTGCTGAAGCAATATGGGCTTCCATTACTGTAATAGATACTATAGTATAACGTGCCACAATATTTTTATGAACGTTACGTGGATTTTCTGGCAAATATTGGAGTATGTTTGTTCTATTAACTCGAGATTGTTGTTTTATCGTTTGTCTTGGGCATAGGTAAAGTAAACATTAGCAAGATGTGTTTAAAACTGAACAATGCTCGTCCCATATTTGTTTATCCAGTATTTGATTTGGAAATTGGAATTGGGAATTGCATGCTTTTGTTTGTGCGAGTTTAATATTGCATTATTATCACCATTTCAACTCGGAATTGTGAAGTCACCTGGAATATTTATCATTACTAATATTGTATTCTCTTTCTTTCAGGTAAAAGTGGAGGCTTAACTAAACAATGAGAGGAGACAATGTGACGGTAAATAATGATAACAGACATTTATCAAAATAGAAACTTTTTTAAATTTTAAAGTCTTGTTCGTTAGCAGTCTTAACTGTAAACCACATAATTTATAGTTGACTAGCACAGCGATTTCTAATTAGGTCACCGATTTTCGCTACCTCAGATTCTGTAGAGAAACTATTCATGTAAAACGCAATGCACCCATTCCTTTCAATCCTGAAGGTCGCAAACTAATTACTTCTAAGAGGGTAGTATGTGAACTGTCGTAATGTGACAACCCTACAATGTGCCCCCAACCTTACCTGCAATGTGTCCGTGAGTGAAATTGTGGTTTACCATCAAACGGGTAGCGCTTTGTCTATGAACGGGCGTATTTAGTCGATTTAGAAGCTAATGATTAAGATTCGGTAGTTGTTGTATGGCATTGCTGTTTTGTGAGTAAACAGTGTTGGGTATACTGATTTCTGACACTTACGCGAATATTAGACATTGAAATGAAACTACTTTTTACGGATTTTATCGCGGTATATTGATATTATTTAGTACCCGACTTTTCGGATCCTTTACAGCATCCATGGTCACAGGCAGACTAACGATGACGACGAGAGCAGATGAAGTGAGAGGTGTTTAAAAAAAAGAATCAGTTAGTTAAGTAAATTCAAATTGTGTTGTGCTATTTTAAGAAAAACAGTGAATTCATAAATATCGTAGGTATCTCGTTTTCAATTTACTAAATTTAAATAAACTACCATTAGATCACGTCCGATACATTAAAAACTTTTGTGCTAAATAATGAAGCAGTGTGCTGCTCTCAGACAACTACGAAACTCCGTCTTCTAAGACAAAATGCGAACAATAATAGCTCTTCTGCAGATCGTTTTAAAAACAAACAATTGAGCTAGGAGTTTTCGACAGGAACAAATGAAGTGCGAGCCAACCGAGGGAAGGCAGACATTGAAACATAAGTCGTGTACCAGACGAGAATAATTGTATGCAAAACGAAGATTTATCGCTGTTTAGTTATGTTCGTAGTTAGTTCTTGTGTTTTATAAAATAATGATGCTAGTATACTATGAGATAGTTTCGTACTAACTGTAAAAAGATAAAATAATCTTAATATTGAACATATTATGTAATATATGAGTAATAATGAACCAACACAAACTTATAAACCAAACAACACACATTAAATAAATTCGTTCGCACCTTATAAATAAACATTAAACCCCGATTAATATACATTACAAAGAAATCTGGTCCTATTATGGACCCTTGAGGGATGCCAAACATTATCACATAAACGTAGACTGATGCGGCCGGGGCAGCGAACGAAACTATCATAGATTGAGCCCCTGTCAACTAATTTCCATTTGCAAATGGAACTAAAAGCCGGCATTAGCATTGGTAAGTGGCTCAAGTGGAGACGGGCTTTCGAAAGCCATTTTCAATGCTATTTGATTCGATATTCAGGATTAATTATGTTATAGCTTTGAATTTTGATGCGCAAACATTGGTTTTGACTGATGCCTGTATTTGTATAGAATAGTACCTATATTATACACTATATTGTACCTATTAACTTGTGGCTTAAGCATTCAATCAATTTAGATTATGATAAATAATCTTATTATTCATCTACATGAATAACCATCTACTGTTTACTAGCAGGTCTCTTGTCAATATGAAATGGATTAGGCAATTATCATAAAATATAGGCTCAATTAAATTATATGCTTACTCTTACAAAGCTAGTTACAATTGTTAATCCCTCTCAAAAGTTCACACATTAATTCGTATCAAAGTCAGCTCAATCAATAAGACAATATTTACGTTTTCCTGCTAAAAACTCTATATTTACCTTCAGCACACGTTGTTAATTAAATTCCACATTTAAAAATTCTCTTTGACGCGCTATCACCGGGTATCGGGCAAATGGAGGGAAAAACTTTTTTTATTTTATTATCACAGAAAGGTGCGTTGGGCTCAAATTAAACAAGTTGCGTGGGCTCTGTTGACATTTGAAAGTAAACATTACAGTTCAGGGACTAAAATTGAAAATTGTCAAGCAAACTGTGCTTTTTACGTTTAACAAAGTCCCTCAATATCAATATTTTGTAAAGGGTTAAAACGGTTATGTTATTTGCATGGTTGAATTCAATGGCGTACTCAAACACTTGTCGGTTTTAATTTCATTTTTTTATTTAATCAAATTTACTGTGGCTTCTCTTTTGTATGGAATACAATAATACCTATTATGTTTAAATTTCTAAGTCACATAACATTATAACACTTCTTCTTTTATATTCTCTAAGTCCGTATTCTTTTCTTTTTAATAGAAAACAAAGGTCAAAAGAGCAATAATTTATTTTATGTTATATCTATGAAGTTGTTATTATATTAACCTCCAACGTTCATGAATAACTAAAGTCCTTTGAAACGTTTTCCTTATCAAATTCAAGGCCCAGCGTTATTTCTGTTTTCTGTTTGATCTCGGGCAATGACAAATTTATTGAAATAATAAAAATTTCGATCTTGCTCAGAAACTAAGTTTTACCTTCCATGAGTAATAATTATTTCTAAGAATTCCCTTCTATCGTTTAAATATGTTATAAAGGGAGGTCATTTTGCGAAGATACGGCCTTCCAGTCCTTGAAATGTTGCCTTCTAGATACGGTGAATAGTTGCTTACTTATTTATGTATGTTGTTTCCAAACCGTTGGCATCTTGAATTCATGGCTTTATTAGCTTTGGCTAAACCCACTATCGAGTTTGTACGAATTTATCCCTGTAACTGGACTTATTTAGAAGTAGAGACAGCCATCTTGCTATATTGGTTTAGGTTAGTAAAATCCTAGTTAAATGAAAGCTACAGTGTCAATACATACCTACATATTTATTAACTCATTCATCAGAAGAAAAAAATAGCTATCTTCGAGTGTAAATTGGTGGCTAAGTCTGATTGACGATACACTCTGTCTTATACGCATATAATAATTATTTTTGGATTAAATGATAAATGATATTATAAGTATGAGAGAAAATTGTTATTACGAGAGAATTTTGTTTAATTATATTTGATAAGTACGCCAGCCACCAAAGCGGCAGCTTTTAATATTAAATAATTATTTTTAATAAGTATATGTATATTAAATATTTTTATTATCAAAGCGGCTCGGCATAAATTATTCCACGAAATCATCCAAAAAATTCTCAACATTATCTTCATGTAAGCTGAAATTATTTGAAGCCATTCCGTGCATCTAATACTTGTACCATACTCGTGAGAGCGGGCGTGTTTTGCATTATTCTTATGTTCAAAGCCTTTTAATGTCAATATTTGTTTGGGGAAATCTGAATTTGCCTTTCATACTCTTTGAGATCTTACATAGCTGCATCGTCAGGATGTTTCGTCGGAATATCTGCGTGATTCCATATTCCGATGTTTACTCTCTTTTCTATGATAAATGATAAAATATTGACATATTCTGTTCAGAATATTTTAAAAGCTTTGTAAATTAAAAAGCTTTCATATAAAATACGACGTAAAATGAGCAATACCAAGACTGTATTCACTTTTAATTGAATCTTTTACTTATCGCAGAGATATCGCAGTTCGTACTATAGATCAGAAACAATTAAGAAACACCAAAAGATTTTATCAATCAAACGTATCGATTCATACTATGAAAGCTGAACTTTCAGCTAATGAATCCAGTAATGGCTGGACATAATAACGTTCAGTATTTAAAAAGAGCTATCGAAAAAATAGTTATGGTTGAAAAGAGAGATGGAATAAATGATATTGTTCACGCTGACAGTGGAATTATTATACTTAGGGTATAAGTGCGGTCTTATCGCTAATAGATCAGTGATGGGAAAGACAGATGGATAATATTAAAATGAAAAGTTTCTAGATACTTCATCAACAAATTATCATCATCATCAACCCATTTACTGTCCAGCTACTGTTAAATGGTGTAAGGAGAACAATAAACCATCGGTATCAGCTATAGTCCACCAAGCTCATCAAGCAGACTTCACACACCATCAAGAAAATCTCTCAGCTGGATTCCTTGCGATTTTTTCCTTCAACATTTTAAGCGAGTGCTAATTCTGATATGATTTCTAAGTGAGGTGCATCTGGATTCGCACTGATGACCTGACATTTCACAGTCCTATCACTAAGCTAGTCAAATAAGAAACAAAAGAACGATAAAACACTGATTCAACCATTTTTCAAATGAATAAAAATGGGTGTCGTGATGGAATTGTAGCGAGAGACACGTTTTAACATTCATCGCGAGTCCCATCGGCCACTTGATTACTGCTCTTGTTGCCTCCCTTGTTAATTGTGCTACTAAGTTATTCTATTATTCAATATATACTTCACTGGATAGATACTATTGAGGTTTTTGGTTTTTTATTGTATTCGGCATGAACACATGCCACATTTTTTTTTTACAAAATACTAAAATCGGTGACAAGCAAGATTCGATCCTTACACTCAGCAGCCTTTAATATTTTGTAGATGATTGTCGTCATTTTTTAATATAAATATTTGTATTATTTTCATATTTTTATTTTCATGTATAATCTCATCGTGGGAGAGCCATGCTTCGGCACGAATGGGGCGGCTCGACCGGAGTAATACCACGGCCTCACAGAAAACCGGCGTGAAACAACACTTATGTTGTGTTTCACTGAGTGTGTGAGGATACCAAAGCCCCAGACCCTTTTAATAGGCGGGCAACGCACTTGCAACTCCCCTGGTGTTGCGGGTGTCTAGAATAGACGAGTAAGTTGTGTATACACTACAGAAAGTTTTTCAAACCGAAATTCTAATTAAAAAATAATACTTTTTACGGATTTTATCGCATTGTCTTAATATTATTTAATTCCCGACGTCGACCCATCACCATGGACGCTTTAAAGCATCCGAAACTTAGGGAATTAAATAAAATCAATACAATGCGATAAAATCCGTAAAAAGTAGTTTCGTTTCAATGACTAATATTCGCGTTAGTGTCTGAAACCAGTACGAAATTCCAATTTCAAAATAACAGGCTGCTAAAATAAGTTTCATAAAAAATATTTTGCGCTGAATCGGGCTACTGAATGGCGGGATTAAAAACTCCTTTCATATCTCCTCGTAATGCGGTGCTGAAATGTCCGTACTTACCGCAGTTTTCAGATTATGAAAAATGTTTTTCCGCTGAAAATTGTGTATTGCAGGTGTATCCTGTGCTCTTATCGTGGGATATAAGTCCCTTTTTTGATATACTGGCATAGCATTATCGCGTTTGTGCACGGATGTTTCTTTTCTACAATGCGTTAGGGTTGATATGTCGGATCCCGTTCTGGCTACGACGGTCCCGATATTTTCGGCATCACTAAAGTTTCAAATTCTTTTATAACATTGCCCAACAATATAAATTCTTCTGTATCGTAGGTGCGTTTAGGTACTTTTAACATAAATTCTTACATAGATAAGTATTCACTCAGACCCCGTACCACTACTCGAAGGCTATTTGCACTATTTGTTCCTTACGGGTATTTTTTACTTGGTTGTTAACTCGTCATGATCTACAAACTCGAAAATCCTTTTATACCTTTTTCCATTAACGGCGCTAATAAGTCCTATTATAGTACTTTATATTTTTATTATTCAACTTCGAATAACTCGCATAATTTCCTCAAAAAACGTGGAATCGCGAGTAAATATTGCCAGGAACTATGCAACAGTAAATTTTTCTCATCGAAATATTCAGCGGGCCACTCGGAACTGAAACTCAATGTAAATTGTTTTGTAAGCTAACAGGACCGCCGTCCTGACCGTAGCGATGTAGCCCTGCTAATGATTTAAGTTTCCAAGCTTTATTTTTTGGTTTTTATAGATCCTCCATTGGTCCGGAAGTTTTGAGTTTTGGAGGGCCGGTAAGGGTTTATAATTAATTTTGCCGAAGGAATTTGATTTATTGTCATGGTATCACCGGAGTCATAATATTATTTTAAATAATAAATTGTATTGATTATTTTTATTTTTAATAATTTATGGGGATACGTATAATAATGTAGGTATTAAAAATAAGGAGAGAGAGAAATGGCAGGGCAAGGAACTTCAGGAACGCTTTTATCGGGAGATCCATGGACCCCAAATACCATGTTTTCTAATGTCCGTGACCTGGCCACGCTCCGGTGGCCTCTGGGGAAACCGAAGGTTTTGTCTGTGTAATTATGGACGAAGTTACAATGGCGAAAACTGTTTAACCCTTCGAAATCATCAGAAAACATTCCATCAGCGAATAATGGGTTGCCCTCTAGAAATATCTATAGCTGTGAATAAGAAAAAATAATTCACGTTTAAACAATAACCAAACAATTTCATAAACCTCAAACTCGAATCTGATATTCAGTGTACTGGGAAGCGTCTCAATATGTGCGTTTATCTAACAAAGCCAATGTGTTTCCCGCCCTTGTGCTCGCTCTACTGGAAACGCACTGTGTTTCGCATTGCTGTTTTTAATGGTAAAGGGCTGTGATTCAGTTATTTTTCTTTTTTTGTTCATATGGGGAGGGAAACTGTAATAAATCAGCTGGCAGAAGCCCCACGCGAATGTAATTTGGAGCGAGATTGGGACAGAATTTTTCATAATTTCATTACGTGTAAATAAATGGCAAGTCTGACCCTCCCATTTTTTTAAATTTCGTGACTGACTAAACTGTTCTTGGATCTTGTTCTGTATGATCTGATGGATGTGAAGATTCCTTTCTGCAAATATATCCTTGTTACTTATTGACTATTCTAATAGTTTGTCTCAATCTAAGCCAGTCTTTCACTTATCAACTCAATATTTAGAGATTTACACACGGCTACATTCATTTCCAGCTTATGCAGACCTCACATTGCTTCAGGCTTTCCGTACGTATGAGAAGCCAGCTGATACTAACATTTTCAGCTTCATATGTTCATATTTTTTTATTGTAATGTTCGTGTAAGTATTTTTACTTTTTCATGAACCCATCCTTTTCGAAATAAAACACTGGGTGTGTTTTATTTCGAGTGCTAAAATACTCTTTGACGTGTAAAAGTAACTATGTATGTAGTTTACTTCATTAAAATTATTTCCTAGATTCTTTTTTCCATGTGGAAACCCTGTAAATACACTGTTTACTTCACTAAATATAATAATCTTATTGGAACATCTATTTAATATTCAGACTTGAATAGCTCGGACGATTGAAAGATGACAGAAGGGTGCGGTAGTTGACGAAAATTGGGGCTATGAGACGGCCGTGCAAACGAAAATTTCAAGATTTTATAAGAATAAGGGATTAAATATAAACTTATAAACATGCCATAGCTATAATGTGTTTTGTTTTGACACGTGATTTTCTGTGACTGGGAAAACAAGACAAAATATATAATAGCCTTATGAAGCTTTATATTTTTATGAATAAGGAGGTTAGATTGTACATCGCGGATCCTTAGTTTCTAGTTATAGATCCTTAGATTAATACCTCAGTACATATCTGTCTCCTGTTCTGTGAAGTTCATTAGTACTTCGTGTTCCAAATTACTCCGCCCAAGTAGATTATCTTTGACAAATATGTTTCCGTATGTGCGCTATCTCGTAGAATGACTAAGCTGAATTTCTGTAATTTCTTTGCAGGCCTGGCATAGGTTGTCCTGCCCCTAAACTTAAATGAACAGAAAAAAACAGCTGTCAAAGCCTCGATGGATAATAACGTCGGCTACTGGCATTACGGAACCAGCTTACAAACTTTTCATTTCTTTTTTTCTGTCTTTAGTTGTTGTGCTATTCGGGGTGGAGATAAAACCCACAAATCCAAGATCATGAAAATCGATTAAGCCGTTCTTGAGTTATAAATGGTGTAGGCGAGTAACTTTGTTTTAGAATAATATAATGGTTTTGGAATACCTACTTGATTCAAATACAGCTGTTTTCGTGGCCCTAACATTATCTTTCCCGCGACGGTGAACGCCGATTGATTCGATGCGTTTCGATAATAAACATGTCCTTTCGTGTTCAATCGAACTGTGACTGTACTGTAAATGTACACTTGTGTGAATTTACTTACTTAACAATTTTGAACCTATATTACTTTCTAACGTTGACAAAAACATCGTAATGTAATAAAGGTCAGTATTGCTTGCCACGTGTATTACGAGTATTAAGTACCATGTGATTATTATTAATAGGTAATCTTGAATGTTAGCAGTTGCTGTGATATTAAATATACTATGTCAATTAGACTTTAGTCCAATAAGATGCAATTTCATCATGATCATCAACCACGCCTCGCCCTCCGACTTAAGTAATGTCGTCTACCTATCTCGCTGCTGTCCGACACTCCTCTTTTCATCCTTCGGCTACCAATAAGTAATTACCTTTTCCACCTGTCGTCACTCCGTCTTACCAAGTATGCTGCCTAACTCCACTTTAGTTCCATGATCCTTTCTCCTACGTCTTTGGAGATTTACTTACGGTAAAATTAGTATTTACTATAACTTGAATAATACATAATCATAATCAACCCATATACTGTCCCACTGCTGGGCACGGGTCTCCTCTCAGAATGAGAGGGATAAGGATATAGTCCAACACGCTTGCATAATGCGGGTTGGTAGACTTCACATGCCGTCGAGAAAATCTCTCAGGCATGCAGGTTTCCTCACGATGTTTTCCTTCACCGTTGTAAGCGAGTGATAATTAATTATGAATACGCACATGATTACGAAAAGTCAGAGTTGCGTGCTTTGGGTTCGAACTCGAGACCTACGACATGGCAGTCCAGTGGTCATACCCCAAGGCTATCACTGCTACGAAAATTTGAATACTAAGGTTAAAATCTGTTTGTTTCAGGTAAAACATCTACCCGACTGTGATTCACTGAAGCAGGAATGTAACGTTTTCACGGATCCAAACGTCATTGAGTAAACGTTTACGATACACAAGGAATAGTTCGCTAGTAATTGTAAAAACTGATGCAGCAGTTTTGTAGAAATCAAACGATGAATCATTACACACCCTCTATTATGATTGAGTGAACCAACAGACCTTCCAATACTAGCTTCGTCATCCACGATAAATTAGTTTATGGCCATTTTACGATATGCTCAATTTTACGAGCGAATTCGGATTCTTAATAAATTATGAGGGAATTCTAATGAGTCTGTGGCAGGAATTATTAGGGCTGTTACTTCAATGTGGTGCTTGAATAATGGTAAGTAGAGTTGCCACTCATCAATGAATTTCGCGGATATATAATATGCTATTTTACACAGAGCTCCGCAGACCTCTGCAACCCAATTTCTGGGCAATACAGATATTCGGAGGATTCTATAGGATAGGATAATCGGACTGGTTGTCAGGCATTCTGACTACCACTAACAATTGTCATAGATGTTTGTATGACAGCCGGGACCGACGGCTTTATGTACTCTCGCGATATGTTAAGAATGGTCACCCATCTACACGCTGACCGCAGCGAGCGCAGCTTAACCTAGCAGATCAGCTTGAAAAGGCTTGACAACCCAGTCTATCCTTAGGATATCGATATTGACCATAAATTGGGTTTTGGAGGCTACTTTTATACTGAGAGCTCTGAAATTAAGTAAGTACCTATGATGTCGAAACCCATAAAAATCTTACAGGTTTCCGAATAATAATCAAAATTTTGAAATATATATATACATATTACGTCGCTTCCTGCTTGATTATTTTTAAGCAATTTTAAAAAAGAAGGAGGTTCTATATGCTGTACTGTACTTAGTTAGTTATAGTTATAGTTAGTTAGTTAGTTTTCTCATTTTTGTTTCCCGCGGTTTAAGTTGCAGTTAAAATGACTTCTTAAGACAATTCAGCCTTAGGACTACAGTTCTTAGGATTCCTAAGAACTAGTAGCTTTTTGTAGTAAAGATATTTTATTACAATTAGTAGGTACCTACTAAAGTCCTTTTGTATTTATAATACATACAATATAAGTACATACATACCATCACGCCTGTATTTCCCAAAGGGTTAGGCAGAGGTGTACTAAGGTACACCCACAGTTCGCCGGTATATTTAGGTCCCATGTAATAGGGAATTGCCATTAACCGGGCACAATTTCCAAACTCCGAGCTGCTACTGAGAATTTCATAGAAAAACCCAATAACACTTTGCTCGACCTGGGATTCGAACCCAGGACCTCTAGCGTAGCAGTCGCACTTGGGACCACTAGACTAACGAGGCAGTCGTTATAATTTATATTATAACATGCCAGTATTTATAGTATTAGTAAGCTTTATTATATTTTAGCCACAATAAACAAGGACAAATTATATTTTAGTCCCTAAAAATTAATCTAACGAATTAAAAACCTCAGTCGTGCTTCTTCGTAATTATTATAATTTATAATTATCTCGTAAAACAAAAGGTTATGACTGAGATCTAAAAATTACTTTAATATCGCAATTAGAAACGGTTATTGTTAATAAAACAAACCAACTTTACGCTCAGTTCACATAAACAGCGAAACTTCGAGGAGGAGACGAAATTACAGAGATTTTCATATAAAATATCCAGATGAATATTTTATTTATTTATTGTAACAGCTTAAATTATCATTACAGGGTAAACCCTGTAATGATAGTTTGATTTTACCTGTTTAGGTAAATTCAAGGTAAAAAAATTTAGATGTTACCTTACCTGCTTACCTGCCTTACCTGCTGTTACCTTTAAGCTGTTTAAGGGTAAACCCTAATGCGACAGTTAAGAACTTAAAATATTATTACTTACTTACTTATAAAAATATTAAAACTATTTATTTACAAAATAACAGAAATTCAACTACAAATAAAAATATTATTAAATTATACACACAAACCAAACATTACTGCATCATCATATTTAAAATATTTAAGTTTTATTTTTCTTGTAGCACAATTTATACAATAATACCCTTGCGAATTCACTCCAACTACATGGAAAGACATCAATCTGAGTTTGAAGGTTTTGTTATATTTGATTACTTATACACGTTTGGTCCGAAAAGCTCATTCAAGCTCAAGTGTTTTTACGTCAAAAAAGGTTTTAATTATGTATATAAAAAGTTTTTTTTACGTTATGACTCATTAACCTAGTGGTCCTGAGCGCGACTACTACGCTAGAGGCCCTAGGGTCGTTACCCAAGTCAAGCAGTGTTCTTGTGTTTTTCTATGAATTTTTTAGAGTTATGAGCTTTGGATTTTTACCCGATTAATGGCAATAGGCTCGCCCCCAATCACATGGGACCTAAACATACTGACGAACTGTGGGTGTACATAAGGACGCATCAGCTTGCTTCTGACAATTTCCTAGAAAAAGTCAAGAACACAGCTCGACCTGAGAATCAAATCCAGGACCTTTAGCGTAGCATTCGCGCTCAGGACAGCTAGGCTAAGAGACAGTTAAAATTTATTTACTCAATTTCGTATGAAAACTTCTCCGGAACACGAAGGTTAATATAATGAGCAACACAAAGTAGGGATTCCCCTAAATAGCTGCCGGGCACATTAAGCAAATATTATAAAATATTTAGCGTCGCTCGGGGCTTTTGTCCTGAGGTAAACAGCGAATAGGCATTAGAGGCCGTGTTGTGGCGGGTGCAGACGGGTGATAAAATTGTGCGATTTTATTGTCTTACCCTTAAAGGTGTTTGCGAGTAGGATTTATTAAGGTGACACTTATGACTGTAGGTTTCAGAAAACGTGACGTGTGATTTTTAAGGTTTAACTTGTTAAATTCGTAATTTGGTCACATCTATAGTAGTTGTACTATTACAACTACCTTCCGCCCGCGACTTCGTCCGCGTGGAATAGTTACTTAGAGCTAAGAGCTAGATCCTCACGCTAAGAGCGTGAGGATATATAGCCTATAGCCTTCCTCAATAAATGAGCTATCTACACTGAAAGATTTTTTCAAAATTGGAATGTATCAAAGTTTTGATTTCTCAGCGCACTCCATGGCAGTGTCGCATAATATTACCTACACGAACGGACGGACAAGCGTAGGTCTATCAAAAAAGATTAAAAAAGAATGTGTAAATGCGAAGCTTCGGTTAATACAGCACAGTATAAAAACCTACAATATACATATAGAGTAAAACGTCCACGAATGGATAAAAATTGTGAATACCAATACTCTTGCTTCCGTCAGACTCAGATAAATCATTCGCGGACGGATCCAGAACGAATGATAGCAGCTATTTGTGTCAAAACAACAAACATACGAACTGAAACGATAAAAAAATAATGTGTATTGTATTTGTAGTTCTTACCGAAGCCTTGGGTTGAGAATATCATTGAACTTTTCTTTGAAATCTTTACCACTTGCAGAGAACATATTCTACAGTCCGTGGGATGTTTAGGTTCCATGAAAAAGGGGACGAACGTATTGTCATTCATTGGGCACAGACTCAAAAGTCGAAGCTACTGTTCGACCTGAGAATCGAACCCAGGACCTCTAGCACAGCAGTCGTGCTTAGGATCACTAGACTAATGAGGCGCTTTGATCTTGTACTTGATTAATGGCAATATGTTGGCCCCTATTACATGGGACCTGAAAATTCCGATGCACTATGGGTATACGCTTCTACCTAAGTCTTCGGGTACACCGGCATGAAGACCGGCATAGATGTATTATGTCTAAGACGATTCGTAGGTATGCGTAGCAGCTCAGCAATCGGCTTCTACGCGATATGAGGTGGGATCGATATCGATCCCCACACGAAGCAAATATTTGTATGACCTACAAGTAGTTGTTCCGGGTTGAGTATATTTACGATACGATATGATACAGGAGAAAATCCTAGTTTGGGAAGGTTTTAAAAAAAAGACACTCCCTGACTTCCAGCATGCAACTCTCCTAACGACGCGTTTGTAAGTCGTTCTCAAACCCTCCCATTTTACAATTACAGGTGTTTTTGTTTGCCAAATGTTTGCCAAAAGTTGTTTTGTTTGTTTCACGTTGTTGAGAATCAGATGGTAGCGAGGTGACGAAGTTTCTTGCTCCCGGGGAATTAATGGGATATTGTTGCTAAATGGGCATTATGAAATGGCAAATGCTATTTTTAACCCCCGACGCAAAAACGACGGGGTGTTATAAGTTTGACGTGTCTGTGTGTGTGTGTGTGTGTGTCTGTCTGTGGCATCGTAGCTCCCGAATGGATGAACCGATTTTGATTTTGTTTTTTTTTGTTTGAAAGGTGAATAAGTCGGGAGTGTTCTTAGCTATGTTTGATGAAAATCGGTCCAAGATGGCCGCCGCCACAAGATGGCGGTTTACATATTTTTTCACAACTCCCACAATATTGGTATCAAATGAAAGGGCCTGACTAGTAGAATACTATACACTACGAAAAATTTCAAATCCAAGATGGCCGCCTCCACGAAATGGTGAATTTATTAATTTTTTTCACTAATCCCTCAATAAAGGTATCAAATGAAAGGGCTTGACTAGTAGAATACTATACACTATGATATTAGATATCTAATAGCTATGAAATAATTGTACAAAAGTTGAATAACTAAACGATGAAAATACCTAATTAAACACTAAATTACCTGGATCTTAAAACGCAAGAAAATAAACGAAATTAAACATAAGGAGTCCCTACAAAAAGTGTGAAATAACAAATTAAATTAAAAATTTAAAAAACCCCCGACACAAAAATATACCTGAATTCCTATAAAAAGAAAAAAATAGTCTTGAAATTATAACCCTTCGTAAGTACGTCTGAAGTTTTTTGATAAAATTTTGACGCGTCGGGGGACCGCTCTCTAGCTCTCGCGTGTCTGCCCGCTCGGGTCGCCAAACTTGAATATGTTACGCTCCGCCCACTTTACGCCCTCCCGCGCGTCGCGGCGATGTACGCGCCATCCACATCAATTCTGAATTCGCGCGATTCACGTTCGGGAAGCAAAAGGAAAGGAAAGGATTCACATAATTAGAGAGCGGTCCCCCGACGCGACAAAATTTAATAAAAAAACTTCATACGTACTTACGAAGGGTTATAATTTCAAGATTATTTTTTTTCTTTTTATAGGAATTCAGGTATATTTTTGTGTCGGGGGTTTTTTAAATTTTTAATTTAATTGCTAGAAAGCATTGATAGCGTAGTGAAATTACCATTCGACTGCCAAGTCAAAGATCGCGAGCTCGAATCCAATGCACCTATGACTTTGAAGTCATGTGCGTATTAATAGTTAATTTTTAATCACGCACTTAAACGGTGAAGGAAAACATCGTGCGAAAACCGGCTGAGAGAGTTCTCTCGACGGCGTGTGAAGTCTGCCAACCCGCATTAGGCTAGCGTGGTGGACTAAAGCTTAATCTATCTCATGATGAGAGGAGACAGTATTATATACAGTACATTACTCACTGCTTTTCATACAGTATTATTTTATATACAGTACATTACTTACTGCTTAGTAACTTAACAGACAGAAATGTGTTTGCTGGGGAGTTTGTTGCGCCGCTTCTTCCCAGCGAAAACATCAGGAAGCGGTGAAGGGCGGGCGTTTTGGGGGCTGTCTATAATGTAAAAATGACGTTCAAAAAGTACTACCTAGTAGTCTATATTGAATAAATGATTTTGACTTTGACTTTGACTTTCCCAAAATAAACACTTGAGAAGAAATGGTTAAACACATTGTTCAGTTTCAAATCCAAACTATAATACAATTAATAAATTGTTCTCGACATACATTCAGTCAAATAGGTTCGATGGTCCGGTCGGGCAGTGCTGTTTCGTTTTTCCATAAGAACATTCTCAGTAGCCGCTTAGAGTTTGGTTTTGTGTTCGGAGCCCATTATCTGGTAATAGGCTCGCCCCCTATAACTTGGAACCTGAAACAAACTGTACTGTAGAGTTCACCTTTGCTTTACCCTTCTGGGAATACAAGCGTGATGTTATGCCCAGTTACAACATGGATATTGCAGCCAGCCTAACCTTTTTACTATTCACACTGGCAACATTTCTACTTCTGCGTGGGTGTTTTTACAAACAAAAACTCTCACATATACGCCTATACCTTGGTCAAACAAATATTTACTCCGTGTGGGGTTCGAACCCACAACACGTGGCGCAGAAACCGATCGCACAGCCGCTACGCCAAATGTGTCGTCAGACAGTTACCTAAAACCTTCTTTGTAACCTAAACGGAGCATATAGAGCAAAAACCCACATTAATAATCCATTTAACGACTGGCCTGGTGTGAACAAAGCTTTAATACAAGTTAAGTATCCCGCAGCATATTGGCCGTCGTCTGCAATATCCTGTTTCACTAAATTTCCTGTTCATAGCTGGAGGTAATTTTGGTATATGAGAGAAGAGAGTATTTAGTTTGGTGTAGATGTTGAAAATAAAGTAGTTGCTAAGTGGAGTTTGTTGAGTATAAGTGGAGTTTTTTTTTCTTTTTCTAAATAAAGATAAAAAATGTGCTATAAGTGTGTGTCGCACTATACTTGCCGTTTCCCCAGATAGCTGAGGACATAATAATATAAGGATTTACCGTACTACAAAGAAAAGGTCATATCTGCCGCTCACTATGACCATTGGGCAAAGAGCCTACACTAAGGGCCACTTGCACCAACTTCTTAAATATGTTTAAATTATATTTAAACACAATTTTTCATACAAATTTTGTGTTTAAATACAATTTAAACACTTTTATCAAGTTGGTTTATGCAAGTGGGCCTAAATGTGTGCCGCGATGGGAGGCGCTGTCGCGGCCCAGAAAGAGGTGGTGGCATGATTTGGGTGCGTACCGCGAGGGCGGGCTTCGAGGAGTTATAGGACAAGAGTATCTGGAAAGACGTAAGGGAGGTCTTTGCCCAGAAGACAGACAGTAACGGCTTGTTGGTGTTATTTTGAATATTATGGGCTGTGATATACAATTTTCTATTTACAGCACATTTAAATATTTAGCAAGGTGCACGCATTATTATAGGTAAATAAATAAACTCATACTGTTTATTATGTTGGCGGGTTGCTCTCGACGTTAACTTAAATTAACTTCGGTAATATTTAACTAGTTCGCAATAAAATGGTTTAGGTTTTACGAGTTTAGTGTGATAGATCGTGTGATACTTAACGTTAGGGTTATTTGAAAAATATTGGAAAATTGATCCCAAAGTTAAGAATGCAGATGTTTAAAACTACAATAATAAATAAATAAATAATAATAATAATAAATATTCTGAGACATTTTACACAGCACCATCTAGTCCCAAACTAAGCAGAGTACTATGGGTACTAGACAATGGATATAATACTTATATACTTTTTTTTTGTAAATACATACTTATAGTACAAAAGAAACACCCAGACGAACACAAACACTCATATTCATCACATAAATATCTGTGTACTGTGGGAATCGAACCCACGACCTCATGGTCAGCAATCCGGTACTCGAACCACTAAACCACAGAGGTGGACCTAATAGGTTCCCCTTTTTTATGTAGGTACATAATTTTTTAGCCTAAATCTTATAGGAAATACTTCTACTACAGTCTACCTTTTTATGGTATGGAAAATCCTCATGGATAGTCTTCCACCTGAGGAGGTATTAGAGTATCGGACTTGTTGTAGTGTATATACCTGTTTCATTCCTTTAGCCTTTAGTTATCTTCACAATTATCTGTCCTTCAGGCATAATACACTTCTCATCACACCATTATCCTTAATTATTATAATTTTTCACAAAAAAAAAAAAATGCCGTGCTGCGTGCGCGCTGTCCGCGGACAGCGCGCACGCAGCACGGCGTCTAGCGGAGCGCGCGGACAGGCAGAGCGCGCGGACAGGCGGAGCGCGCGGACAGGCGGAGCGCGTGGACAGGCCGCACGCAGCACGGCGTCTAGCGGAGCGCGCGGACATTTTTTTTTTTTTGTGAAAAATTATAATAATTAAGGATAATGGTGTGATGAGAAGTGTATTATGCCTGAAGGACAGATAATTGTGAAGATAACTAAAGGCTAAAGGAATGAAACAGGTATATACACTACATTGTGTCGAGTAAAAATAGTAACTAGGTACTTATTTTATTTTGCCCTTATCTTCCCGGCCTTTGAATTATATAGTTGGCCGCCATCTTTACTAATTAGCATGTAACACTGCTACCTTCCAATCACAAGCTAATTCTATATAATAACATATTCAATTATTAACACGTTCGTTCGGTACCGCATCAAATATTCATCAAAACATTTCATGGGAAGTGACGTCACGGCTCAGCCTAGCCCGCCTCAGGGCTATAAGCCCCGGGCCTTTTGCAAAATAACTAAGGATTAGAGCCGTTTCACCCATTACTAATAGTGATGTAACGACGAATGTGTTTGCAGGAACGGGATGTGAAAATTTTGGGTGCGGAGAAAGTACGTGATACAAGTAATAGTTTACTTTTTACTGGGATCACGCAGCAGAATAATATTTTCGTGGAAATCATGTTTATAACTCCATAATATTATGTCCGCGAACCTAAACAATCTGAATGATTTATATAAGCGACCATTCTTCTCAGTTTTAAGAATGTTTATAATCTACAATGTAAGTGGCATCTCTAGACACAATTGAATAAATAACTCGTAGAGCCGAACTTTTTCAAAGTTTTTCGTATATACTGTTCTTTTTTTATGTCTTACAGACAAGATCTCTAAAAACACTTATTCGAGCGATCATTGATTTCTATTTTCAACACACATTAAATCATTTCAATTCAACTATTATTTCAGAAAATATTACACGCAAAATATACACCCGACCCAAAATCAACATTAACACATGTTTACACAGAACAAACATAAATATAATTTAACTGATTGCTGTGCCGTTGTCCCGCTTCAAATGCCGGGATAATTTCCCGGGCTCAAATACCGGGCGATATTATGAATAACATTTCCCATCCCTATTTTTCGTACCTTCGATTTCGATCCCAGTGAATACTAATAAAGCTATGTTTTGACTCTTTATAGGTAAGCTTGTCTATTATTATTTCTTTGATGACCTCTCCCTTTTGTTGTCAGTTTCAGGTGGATAAGGAAGAAAATGTAGGGCCGAAATGTTGTTTTTTTGTCTCCTCTTTCATGTTTACGGTGGGATTATTTGGATTGTATCCGATGTTGGGAATGTTTTCATTTTATTTCTGGTTTCATAACGCTAATACTTTTGTAATTTGGAATGTTTTTGTTTCAATAAAACATTGTGTCCTGTAATAAGAATGAAAGTATAAAACATAGAGCATATAAAACTTTAAGTATATTCAATTAAAAACCTATTTACGAAAATATAAATACCTACTTAGGCAGCCATTGTTCATCGGTAGATATGTTTTTAAATCCCATGTAATGAGAGGAAACCTATTTGCATTCAACGCGTCAAAAAATTCATACGACAAAGTGCTACTGAAAATCAACACTGCGCGATACCATGAAACCCGAAATTTCATCTAAGTTTTACCGACAAATGAATACCTCGTAGTGTGTCATCTTCTTTTATACTTTTTTCGTTTTTTTATCATATGTGGACTGGAAAATATCTTCCTGAATGCCTATCCGCGAAAGTTCCTTATGGATGCGGCCATGTTGAAACTGATATTTTTTACTACCTTTCGGGTCCACGGGAATCGTAATACTTGTTCCACAACCCAGTCATAACAGACACAACTTCGAAATAACATCAATGTGTATAGTTGATCAAGTTTCCCGAGGACATACCCTATCCATGATATTAATTAACGCGTTTAGTTTCCGTATCGACCAGTGCAACAATGTCCAACTTGGGAAATTAGTTACTCTGGACCGTCTCTGTTGTGCCCCTATAAGTAGAGTTTAGTGTGGTAGCGTTGTTTCTAATACCTGAATTATGTGTAGTTTGGTCATAATTATTATGTAACCGCTGCTTTTGAAATCATGTGCGTGTTAATAATTTATTATCACTAGCATGAACGGTAAAGGAGACCGGGCCCGTGGCTTAAAAATACCTAAGCTGATCAACTGATCTTAACACATCGACACCCCTACGTGCATCGGGAGAGTATGTAAAGCCTTCGGTCCAGGTTGTCATACAAACAACTTAGACAATTGTTATTGGTAGTCAGTAGCCCAAAAAACCTGACAACCAGTCTATCCTCTGAATATGGGTGTTACCCAGAAATTGGGTTGCGGAGGTCTGATGGCAGTCGCTTCGTGTAAAATAATGATATTCAGTCGCATGTTGGTAGACTGGAAGCCGACCCCAACATATTTGGAAAAGGCTAGCAAGCAGAAGGCAAGAACGGTCGGAAAATTCATCGTGGGGGAACCTGCATGCCTATAAGATTTTCTCGACTGTATGTGACGTCTGCCAACCCGTAAGGCCAGCCTAGTCGACTATGGCCTAATCCCTCTCATTCTGAAATGAGATTGAAGAAGAGAGGCTGACAAATTCTCGACCTTCTAACTACCCATAATGACTGTCAGGTATTTCCGTCTCAATTGCGACCAGCACTATGCTCCCAGAGGCACATATCTCAATATTTACTAGACGATAAACTATGTAGTAAGACCCAAGTAATTATAACTGTAGTTGGAGAAACAGAGCATCAAACTGTCGAGTTAAGCTTTTGTTAACTTGCTCGGAGCGAAGTTTCGGAGACCAGTGTCGGTACTTATATTAATGTTGATGTAGACGATATGATTCATCTTTTTTTTTTAAAGATTACTAGCATTGTGGGACGCACATTACTAGTATTCTTGTTAACCCCTCGTGCTAAGCTAAATGCTTGTATTACGAGTGGGTTCACGTCGGTAGTGCAATGGGTGGGGTTCGAACCGGCAACCACATGATCGCAAGTCCGACGCCCTAGCCATTAGGCTACCGCCGCTTCATTATTATAAGTATTTAAGGCTTACTCAATAACGATAATGCGATTATTTTTAGGTCATTAGAAAGGGTCGCTGCTATACGGGGTACCTAAATAACCCTATCTCCTGAAAATTTAAATTATGAGGTCAATTCGTAATCGGGGCCAGGGATTTTTCGTTCGCTAAAATTTATAAAAATATTAAACTGTCTCATTAGTTGGTCCTAAACATAACTGCTAGGTTGAAGGTCCTGAAGTCGATTCCCAGTTTGAATAAAGTATTATTGGGTCTTTCTGTAAAATTCTATCAATTCTTCAGTAACAACCCGAAGTTTGGATTTGGGATCAGTTTGTGGCAATAGGCTCGACACCTATTACATACATGGGGCCTAAACATATTTGCAAATTGACTAACTAACTAACTCTTCGAGGAATACAGCCGTGATGGTATGTCTTATAAGAAGAACTATAGAATTTTTAAGTTATTTTAGTGAAGGAAAAATTAGACTCGCAGGCAGGGTTCGAACCTGCGGACTCGCGGTGGCTTAGAGGTCATAGCGTCTGGCGTACCTAGCCAGAAGGCGCAGGTTCGAATCCTGCCTGCGAGTCGAATCTTTCCTTAACTCAAATAACTTTATAATCTTACTATGAAAAATGCAAAAAATTCACAAAAAGATATTGAAATTTTTTTCAAGTGGTGTTCCAGCGCCTTTCCACTTTCCGATTGGCCAGAGACAACCTTCTGTACTTTTACTGGTAGCACTACAGAAACTGTACGTAGTTAAGCTACTTACGTGATTAATTATGTAAGACTGGCTACGTTTGTGTTCCATTTGTGTTGTTATTGGTACTGATTACGTATTAGGTTTTTGGGAGACATTTTTTATAATTATTAAAAGGAGCAAATTGTGTTCTTGGAGAGAAGACGTAAACCTGTTAATCTCTTACATTGTCCATTAAGTTTTCTCTTGTTAGGACTCATATGAGCTGGTATTCGTAAGCCGAGGATACAAGAGTCATGTCTTCGTTCAGTCTACATATACAGAAAATAGGCATTTTCTGCTTTTCCAAGACAAAGCTATAGGGCGACTTTGATTGTTATTTAACACAGGCATAAACTGTGGTCTTAAACAGGGAAATGTATTACAAACACATCACGCTGTAGTTATGATAGATATTGTTCAGTCTTGGCCTGCTAAAATCAATGAATTCATTCACTGATTTTTTTATGGGATAGGGGAGCAAACGAGCAGACGGATCACCTGATGGTAAGTGATAACCGTCGCCCATGGATACCCGCAACACCAGAGGAGTCACAGAAGCGTTGCCCACCTTTTAAAAGGGTTTGGGCCTCCAGTAACCTCACTCACTCGGCGAAACAACGCAAGCGTTGTTTCACGCCGGTTTTCTGTGAGGCCGTGGTATCACTCCGGTCGAGCCGGCCCATTCGTGCCGAAGCATGGCTCTCCCACGTGAAATTATTATTTTATAAGACCACGAGGGTTCCGTGGCTAAGTAATATTGTAGCTGATCAACTGATCTGTAAGGTTAAACTGTGCTGTCAGTGTGGATGGGTAAGCATTCTAAACACCTTGTAAAAGTGACTTTATCATTTATCATCGAGACTCCTCCGTGCCCTGGAGAGCACATAAAGCTGTTGGTCCCGGTTGTCATACGAACATCTGGTAGTCAGAAACCCAAAAAAAACCTCACAACCAGCCTTTCTTCCGAATATGGTTATTTCCCAGAAAGTGGGCTGCGGAGGTTTCATGAATTCTGCAGATATTTGGAAGGTTGTAGAAGAGATTGAGAAAATTTTTCACCCAAACAAAATTTCGGGCGGAAATCATAATACATAAACTTAAAAGCAAAACATGGTCTCGCTTATGATGAAGCTTATTACAAAAGTTTACGTCACCTTGCAAGTAATATGACGTGATGAACGTCTGTCTTTCTAAAGTTACACACACGAAGTTAAAGTTTGTACAAAGTACTGAGTGGCTTTCGTGGAGAGATGCGCTGGTTAAAAATGAATGTTACGAGGAAATGTTTTATTTGAGTTGGTAAATGCATGACACAGGAATTTTAAATGTTAGAACGTGGTGCAATGAGATATCGCTGGACGCCTGGCTAGTTAGAAACAAGCAAGCAGTTTGAATATAAGACTTATTACGTACTCAAGCGTAGCTAAACTAGACAGACGATAATATTATAAAATACGAAAGTTTATTAATAAAGACTATTTGAAAAGCACTGATAGAACATTGGACTGCCAAGTCAAAGGTCTCGAGTTCAAATCCAAGGCACGCACCTCTGACTTTTCGAAGTCATTTGCATATTAACTGTTTATAACGTGGGACAGCCATGCTTCGGCACGAATGGGCTGGCTCGACCGGAGTGATACCACGGCCTCACAGAAAACCGGCGTCAAAGAACGCTCGCGTTGTGTTTCGCCGAGTAAGTGAGGTTACCGGCGGCCCAAACCCTTTTAAAAGGCGGGCAACGCACTTGCGACTCCTCTGGTGTTGCGAGTGTCCATGGGCGGCGTTATTGCCCCCCTATCCCAAAAAAATTGTCACGCACTTAAAACGCTAAAGGAAAACATCGTGAGGAAACCTGTTTACTAGCTCACATTAGGCGTGGTGGACTATAGCTCAATCCCTTTAATTCTGAGAGGAGACTCGTGCTTATTGGGACATTATAACAGGTTGATTATGTCTGTATGTATTATTGAAATAAATCCGTAAGGACTACAGAAGTCTGTCGTAAAATTCCTTGGCTTAACTATAGGGAAATTAAGACGAAACGCCATATTAATATTGTAAATACGAAAGTAAACTGTATTTTTGTTACGTTTCCACGCCTAAACCGCTGAACCAATTTTGATGTAGATTGATTTTATTAGATTTGATTTGAATTTTGGTATAGAACTAAATTGTAAAATAAATTAATGTTATAATCTTTGTTGAAAGGCGTATCTATGGAGTTTCTTGCCGGTTCTTCTCCATAAGACCCACTATTTGGAACCGCGCACCTAGTTTTTGACAATTCAAAAGTACCTGTATTACTGGTCTAATTGAAGTTAAACATTTGACTTTGACTTTGAAACATAGAATTAGACCTTGGAAACCAAAATAGGCCACCTATTGTGAAGTCGCGGGCAACAGCTAATAAAACATAATAGGTACCTACTAAAGTTGTTACTTCTTCTTTTGGAACTCGAGATCTTTGACTAGGCCGTCGAATAGTCATATCGCTTGGCTATCTGCACTATAATAGGGTTGAAATAAAAAAATAAACATCTATCGCTTGTTATATCTGAAATTGTACCTACGTATTCATAAGCCTTATCTTTAAGATCTTAAGCTTCAAAGGGGACGTTGTTTATTCACATTTAATCCTCAAAGGATTTGGACATTAAAAACACTCATGAAATATTAAAGGCAACGCTTGAACGTTAGCAGGGATTTGGCGAGATTTGTCATGAGCAAGACTCACGCGTGCCCCTACAAAACGATTTTTAGTAAATAAAAGTCGTTCTTTCTTTGAACATTTTACTCTAATTGGATCCCCGGGATTCGCCTTTAGCTTTCTTTTAAAACCTTTGGCTATGTATTTTGCTTTGAGCATTTATACATTAGGGATGTAGGCCCCGTTTATGCTGAAATTGTTGCTACAAATATTTGGAATAAAATTTTATAATTAGCAAATGAAGCCAGTGCGTATGCCAACAACAGCAGACCAAACCTTGCTCTCTTGGTCTTAAGCTAGAATGCATCGAATTATACAATCACGCCAGTATTCCCCGATGCGTTATGCAGAGGTATACTAATGTACCACCACAGTTCGCCGGTATGTTTTAGGTCACATGTAATAGGAGGGGAGCCTATAAACGAGGTTCAAATCCAGACACCGAGCTGCTACTGAGAATTTCATAGAAAAACCCAGTTCTTAAGACTGCTCGACCTAGGAATCTAACCCAGGATCTCTAGCGTAGCAGTCGCACGTGGGACCACTAGACTAATAAAGCGGTTACATCCTTTCTGTAATGTGAAAACAAAATCCAACTCTCTCTGTTGCTAGCTGGTTGATGCAACTCAATTCCAATGCACTGCCTTTGGATGGAACCTTTTATCCACGACGGAATGGAGACGGATAAGTATGCATTAAGAAGAGAGGGTTTGTTTGTTTGATTGTGCTCTCAAATAAATATTACCACTTATCTCCATGGCTCATTGAGTGAGACGCACTTTACAAGGTTTCGTAATCCATTAGCGAGTGGTCGTCGATAGGTATAATATTAAAATTTTAACCTCAACATTGATAACGAAGATGATAGCCATTTTGAAAAAAATAACCATTCGAGTAAATGTACTTCTGTACTAGACTAGCACAGGTCAAAAAATATAAAAAAGTCAAGTATTAAGATTTAAAAATATACCTACAGGTATACTAAATAATTTTAAAATGTTTAATTTTGAGATTTATTATTAGGCCTGAGAACATTATAGACCAACTATATACACCATTCTAGTCCTTATGGGTTGTCAGCTTAACTAAAAATATATGGAGGTAAACAAATTGATTGATACCTGTTAACCGAAAATGGCAACTAAATATAGAAAGCCGCAGGAACAATAAAGCTTGGCATATCCTGCGGTTTGTCCCCTATTACAATGTGGTGTGTGCTATATTCTGGCTTCGTTCCCTAATTGAAATTGGAGTAAACATTAATATTTTAGTATAATATTTTTTATCGTGGAAGAGCCATGTTTCGGCACCAGTGGGCTGGCTCGACCAGAGTGATACCTCACAGAAAACCGGCGTGAAACAACGCTTAGGTACGTTGTGTTTCGCGGAGTGAGTGAGGAAACGCACTAGTGACTCCTCTGGTGTTGCAGGTGTCCATGGGCGGCGGTAATTGCTTACCATCAGGCAATCCGTCTGCTCGTTTACACCCCTATCCCATAAAAAAACAATAGAGGGCTAAGTAAAATCAGGCTGATTCATCGATGCAGGGCCTAACTACTTCCCGCCATTCAAAAAAGTCAAATAAGCTGGTCACCAATCCCAAACTCCGAGAAAAACTTAATAACACTTTGTTCAACCTGGGGATCGAATCCAAGACTTATATCGTAGCAGAACATAGTAGCATACAGGACCACTCGGCTAATGAGGCAGTTACCAGTTTATCTGTTGCCCAGAAATTAGATTGTCAAGGCAGTGATTTCGTGTAAAATACTGATTCATCTGTACCTATCTAGTTAGAACGCCGTCCGTCCTAGCCGTGATAGCCTAGCGATATGACCATTGGACTGCCAAGTCAAAGGTCTCGAGTTCAAATCCAAGGCACGCACCTCTGTCTTTTCGAAGTTATGTGCGTATTAATAGTTAATCATCACGAGCTTAAACGGTGAAGGAAAACATCGTGAGGGAACCTGCACGTCTGAGAGATTTTCTTGACGGCGTGTGAAGTCTGCTAACCCGCATTAGGCTAGCGTGGTGGACTATAGCCTAATCCCTGTCATTGTGAGAGGAGACCCGTGCGCAGCAGTGGGACATATAACGGATTGATTATGTACATTTAGTTAGAAAATGTAAGGTAGCTGTTAGTAATTTTAACATCAAGACGTCCAACACCTCAGTCTACCCGTGAACATGGATGCTGTAAAGGATCCGAAACGTCGGGAACTAAATAATATCAATATACCGCGATAAAATCCGTAAGAAGTAGTTTCATTTCAATGTAGTTAGGACGATAATAATTCGTTAATCACCAATATAGCAACATATTGGTGATTAGCGAATTATTATCGTCTCTCTCTAGCTTATTAGCCTCTCTTTTAAAACCCTATATATACATAACCGGTCTATAAATAGCACGCTCCACGTCAGTCCTGAGGCAAAGAGCGTGAGAATCGATGATAAGGTCCAGTGATCGAGACGATCGGGTTACGCGGTCAATGATCAATATTATTATATCGATATGTGAAGTATGATGTGTCCGTCTGATATTTAAAGCAAGGCTTAGTTAAATATTAGTGTTTTTTTTTTCACGATTTGAGTGCTCGTCTAGTGAAAGAAACATAACATACATAACATACCATTACGCCTATATTCCCCTAAGGGTTAGACAGAGGTGTACTAATGTACACCCACAGTTCGCCGGTATGCTTAGGTCCCATGTAATAGGGGGTGAGCCTATTGCCATTAACCGGGCACAAATTCCTAACTCCGAGCTGCTACTGGGAATTTCATAGAAAAACCCAATAAAACTTTGCTCGACCTGGGAATCGAACCCAGGACCTCTAGCGTAGCAGTCGCGCTCAGGACCACTTGGCTAATGAGGCAGTCTAGTGAAAGGGTTAAGGTTTACTACCGCTGCGCCAGCTGTTCCATATAAGAGACAAATATTTTCGTTATACGCTTATACGCTTCGAGTCTGGGTGTAATTCTATGTTTTGTAAGTTAACACATGACTGATTATCTAGAAGGAGATCTAACTAGTGACCCGCCCCGACTTGGCAAGGGTGCAATGCAAGTGTGGTGTCATTTAAAAACGCTGTTCGATCTATACTGAGTTCATTCTGGTACTGATAATTTATCATTACGGAAAAACTGTGCCGGCTATTTTGCAATCTATGTAATTTTAAGTCTTTGATATGTATAAAAATATTCAGAATCGGAGAAATGGTTTGAAAGTGCAGCATATTCCTTTTAAGAGACCAAATATAAAAAATGCAGATTATAGAGTATCTAAAATATTCAGATAATTCTTAAACAGATTATGCGAGATGTAATATTATATCCGACACTGTTCTCCCGTTTATATCCTGTATCTGAGCGAAACCGCGCGATGCAACAAGTTTCGATCGTCCCTGATGTACGTGTGCGAAATTGCATTATGATAGCAGAGTTTGTCTCGGTAACAGCGATTTAACGATAAAATATGGATTTTAAAACGTAGCCAACTTTAAAAATCCATAAGTATATTATAAGTACGGTACATAAATGCGAAAGTAACTCTACATGTTTGTTTCTTTGTTACATTTTCACGCCTAGACTGCTAAACCAATTTTGATGAATTTTATGATGAATTGGAAAACGACAGTATTACCTTCGAATACTTAATATTTATTTATTTTTTGGATTTTTCATGCTAAGATTATAAAGTTATTTTAGTGAAGGAAAAATCCTGCCTGCGAGTCGAATTTTTCCTTCACTAAAATAACCTTTGAATAATCTATACTAATATATAAAGCTGAAGAGTTTGTTTGTTTGTTTGTTTACTTGAACGCGCTAATCTCAGGAACTACTGGTCCGATTTGAAAAATTCTTTCAGTATTAGATAGCCCATTTATTGAGGAAGGCTATAGGCTATATATCATCACGCTACGCGGACGAAGTCGCGGGCAGAAGCTATTATATTATATTACTAAAATTCATTCGAAAATTACTTTCGAGTTTCTTTTTTTTTCGATTTTATTTTTCTGATGTTACGTTGCTTCTCAATATTCCATCAACAATAACTTTTTTGGTGTAAATATAGGTACAGTTTGTTAATGAATATTTTAATCAGACCCCAATAATGGGCACGGCCTATTGTGAGCCCATAAATCGCTCTGCACCCCATTACGATCATTCACCATGAGATACGATGATAAGGTCAAACGGCCGAGATAGGGTTACGGTCATTGCCCTACTCGATAATGTAATCGATTTCGCTCGATACCGATGCTCGATACTCGTAATTATGGTAATTGTAATTATGGTAACGAATGCTATCGATACCCTGAATTTTCAATGGGCGTTGTTAAGTTTTGGCAATTGTGTGCTTTATTAGATAGATAGTCAAAGGCTTTATGTTAATGAGGAAAGTAGAATAAATGCGGTGGAAATGCATTTCTTGCGAAGTATGTGCGATGTAACTCTGAATGGGAGCTTGAGGAACAGTGTGATAAGACTACGTTGCGGACTGAAAGATGATGTCGTGACACGTATTGAAAGGAATATGCTGAGACGGTTTGGACATGTTGAGAGAATGAAAGACGATTAACGAAAGGAATTTAGGCGAATATCAGCGGAAGCGTCAGAAGAGGTCATCCTAGAAGGACATACGCCGATCTTATTGGCGAGGTCCTTCAAAAAGGTCAGGTGCGTAGTACTCGCAACCGGCGCGTATGTATGAGAATATGTATGAATAGCTTCTGCCCGCGACTTCGTCCGCGTAGCGTGATGATATATAGCCTATAGCCTTCCTCAATACATTTATTGAGGAAGGCTATAGGCTATATGTCATCTTTCTTTCTTCTCAAAATTCTTTCAGTGTGAGATAGCCAATGGGCTATCTCACACTTAAAGAATTTTTCAAATCGGACCAGTAGTTCCTGAGATTAGCGCGTTCAAGCAAACAAACAAACAAACTCTTCAGCTTTATATATTAGTATAGATGTGGCAGAAGCAAAACAAGTAACCCCTATGGGAGAAAGGCTAGAGTGTATGTTAATGAGGAGTTTACGTCCAGTGGTAGTCTACCGAAAGCTGATGATGATAATTATGAGTACTGTTATAATTACTAATTGTACAATATACCTTTTTTATTAGTTAAGTCGGCAAAAGACGAGCCCCCTGGTGGTAAGTAGTCGTCGTCGCCTACGGATACCTGCTACACTAAAGGAGTGACGAGATGAGTTGCCGAGAGTGCTAGAGCCACAGCCGAGGGGGTCTTACGCGCAATAGTTGATACACATACCAAGGTGCTTTACGACAGGCTCTGACGTAAGGGATAGCCAGTCAGACCCCAAAGTCCTACCACCGAGCAGGTCAGATGCCTATCTGAGTGGTAATGAGGAATAGTATCCTGATACTGCTGATTTTACTTTACTTCTGTAACGTTCTCGCCCTCTATTACACGGGGCAGATATACACTACTTCTCGGGTATTACAGGTGTGATGGTATGTGTTACACACTTATTTTGTTTCATTTCCAAGCAGTCTTAAAATCTGTCAATTTATTTTTATAACTATGATAGGCCACATAGGCCTTACTATGGAAGTACTAAATCCTTGACTTCTAGCTCCGAATAACGCTTAATACAATCTTTGCGACATATACTCGCGTAAATGTACGACCATTAGGTCGCGTTCAAACGTTACGACTCCACAATTACTGTGATCGCAGTAATCAGGCGTAATGGCCGCGATCGCATCAACATCTGTTTGATTTGTTGATGACGCCGCTAATTGTACGATTATGGAACCAATGGACCGGTACTAGTTATCAAATTAATTTGGTTTGCTTTCAGCGCTTGACTTTACATACATATGCCTTTTTCCGATAAGGACAGAAACTACACTTGCTATGATTCTTGGATAGTTATTTTGCTGCTCACACATTAGTTTGTTGTTGCTTACAATACGCTCAAAATAACTATGCAAGAATCATAAGCAAGTGTTACTACACTTGCTTATGATTCTTGGATAGTTATTTTGATCAAATCAAAATCATTTATTCAATATAGGCTACTAGGTAGTACTTTTTGAACGTCATTTTTACATATAGACAGCCCCCAAAACGCCCGCCCTTCACCGCTTCCTACTGTTTTCGCTGGGAAGAAGAAGCGGCGCAACAAACTTTGCTTCTTCCACATTTATAAATCTTGTCATTCTCACGCCGCTTGCGAGTACTACACTTACTTACTATGATTCTTGAATAGTTATTTTGTTCCTTACACATTCATATATCTTGTCATTCTCAAGCCGCTTGCGAGTACTACGCCCCTGATCTTTCTGAAGAACCACACCGATATCGAGGGCATCCCCTGCGGCTTCACTGACATTCCCTTTATAATTCCCTTTCGTTAGTCACCTTTAATCCATTCTCTCTCCCCTGTAATGAACATAGAATAAAGAGATCCATCTAAAATAATTAACAACATCAGTACAAAGACTTACACGAGCCAAGAGCAAGGAAGCCAGGGCTTGAAGCCAGTATTGAAGTTCATCGTGGTATAAAAACTTCACTCACGGTTCAAGAAAACAACGCTTTACAGCGCACATAGAAGTGTCAATAGTTTGCTTTAAAACAAAGTTTACAAACTGTTCCCCGTTTACATTCCGGTGAATCAATAATACAGTTTACGGAGCAATCTCGTCACATCCGAGTCCTTTCTCGTTTACGTTCATATTAGGTATACCTATATGAGGTTTGAGACATATTTATTACTCATAAGAATTTTACAATTCACTTACATGAGAATCAATATCTGAAGTACTGTTGTCTATCTGAAGAATAGTCAGGAAGGAATCAGATATAGTTATGATGATTTTACCGGCAAAAGGACCTCTTGGGGTCTAATGGCTGGTGACTACCCTTACGTAGGAGCTTATCGCGAGGCACTTGGTGTATATTTTTACTTTTGCGCAAGATAGGCAGTTCCCCTTCGGCTCTGGCAGTCTGCAGTTCGTAGGGGCAACTTTCTGGTGTTGCGGGTGTCCATCAGGCGATCCATCTGCTCATTTACCCCTGTCCCTTAAAAAAGGGTGTATTTGCACATGTTTGGTATATAATAGACATTACGATTGTACATTTGCACAATCGTGCCATCTCTGTGTAATGCTGCATTATAGTGCTGAGTTTGGGCCCTATCCTGACGTCGCACAAAATGTCCTTGAAAGATTGTTTTTCCACTTTATTGTTTGTAATAACATATCATACCATCACGCCTGTATTCCCCGAAGGGTTAGGCAGAGGCGTACTAATGTACACCCACAGTTTGCCGGTATGTTTAGGTCCCATGTAATAGGAGGCGATATTGTTTGTAATTTTTTTTCTTAATAGGAATAATGCATGGAAGTTTTATGCACTGATTTTTTGCCTAGTTGCCCGTTAGCCTTAACCTATTTACGCATGATGAATCAACAATAAAGTTTACAGAGCAATTCAGTTACATCCATGAGTAACTTTTGTTCCGAAACCCATCTAACTTGGTAAATGCCAAGCGCCCTGTCAATTCGACTCGAGTTTTTACTGTTTTACAAAATCGCGCATTACAGAAGTCCTGATTCTTCTGTTTTGTTTGCTTGTGTAAATTAAGTATTTCTTAAAAAAACTTGCACTGTCACTGCATCTTCGTTGGATTTCTCTTTTTCAGGACGGTACGAAGATAAGACATTTTTTTTGTCGTACCTAATAACAAATTATTACACAAATCAATAAGAACCGGAAAATTTTGATGTAAGTATAAGGAGGTCCAGGAATTTCCGGCAAATAACGACCATTTCAAGACACATAAATAATTATCCATAAATCCTCAAAATACAATCTGGCCTACAAGTTAGCGTAAACCGTTTCTCCAACAAACATAACTATTAATAAGGGACGGACACTGCATGTAAATTACTTTTGAATAACTAATTCCGTTGGATAAAGCCGACTCTGCTTTCAAGATTTAATGGGGTGACTGGAGGCTCTGAAATTTGTAGTGGATGATATACCAAGCTTTTGATCTTATTAGATCAAAAGAGATGCGAATGACAAGAAAGTTTTGTTAAACAAGATGTTAACAATATCAAAAATAATCTAATTAAGAAGAGAGATTTCTGGAGTTAAATCCTAGATCAGAGGTTCCCAAAGACGACGAGCTCTCAGTATAGCTCTATCAGCATATGAGTCAAGAAAAGGAACCTTTTTGCCAAATCACACAGATGGTCTAAATAACAGATATCTCAGAATGTGAGGAATTAGGCTATAGTCCACCACGCTAGCCTAAAGTGGGTTGGTAGACTTCACATGCCGTCGAGAAAATCTGTCCGGCATGCAGGTTTCCTCACGATATGTTACTTCAGCGTTCAAGCGCGTGATAATTAACTATTAATATGCACATGACATGAGAGGTCGTCCTAGAAAGACCTACACCGATCTTATTGGCGAAGTCCTTCAAAAAGGTCAGGTGCGTAGTACTCGCAACCGGCGCGTATGTATGAGAAGATGTATGAATGTCGCGGAAGCAAAAGAAGCATGCAAGAATCGTAGCAGGTGGCAGTCTATAGTTTCTGCCTACCCCTGTGGGAGAAGGGCGTGAGTGTATGTCATGAATTGAAAGTCAGAGGTGCGTGCGAACTCTGGCCCTTTGACTTGGCAGTCCAATGGTCATATCACTAGGCAATCGCACACAGGTCATCCATGCCATATAAATTTGTCATGATTTACATACGTTAAGGTATACTGCCTGTATATGATGATGAAGGTATACTGCCTCATTATCATAGTGGTCCTGAGCAAGATTGCTACGCTAGAGGTTTTGAGTTCGAAGCCCAGGTCGAACAAAGTGTTATTGGGTTTTTCTATGAAATTCCTAGTAGCAGCTCGGAGGTTGGAAGATGGCCCGGTTAATGGCAATAGGCCATTAACCGCCCACTGTTACATGTGACCTAACCGGTGAACTGTGGGTGTATAATAAGTACGCCGCTGCCAAAATCCTTCGGGGAATACAGGCGTGATGGTATGTTAAACTATAAATAGAGTTGTTGCACCATTTTATGTGCATCTCGAAGGCCAAGATGAACGACAACAAATTGGTGTCCAAGCAAGTAAAAGCTCATAGTAAATTACCACATAACAATAACATTTTACGAGTGTTGGAGTTAGTGCAAGACGTTAAACCCTGTCCACTTAACTGCTTAAAATAACCGACAATAGTATTAAGTGAGTACTAATGGAACAACTTCTGTGTACATGCGATGCAATGGCTAGTAAGCGAATGTGCCTCTTGGGGCAGGGTTATCCAAGACCAGAGGACTACAGACTCATACCCCCAGGCCTCATCATAAAGCTTATAGAAGAGCTGTTTGAAGAACTGGGGAATGATGAGAATTAGGTATCTAGGGGAAGCACAAAAGATCCCATTGGGTCGAAGTGCTCTGAGGCCTTGCTGCCTCGGCCCCACACAAGATAAGTGAGTACTTACTCACTTTAAAGAAGCAGACTTAAATATGAGCTTTAAGACATGTGTGAAAATCGTAGTTAAGTTGGTAAATTATGCTTGGCTGGCTGACTTGTAACATGCGATTGAAAGATGACTAAACTACGATTATACCAAAAGTACAGTTCGCCAGTATGTCTACGTAATAGGAGGCGAACCTTCTGCCACTAACCGGGCACAAACCCAAACTCCGAGTTGCCACAGATAATTTTATAGGAAAACCCAATAACACTGCTCGACCTGTGCATCGAACCCAGGACATCTAGCTTAGAAGTCGTGCTTAAAACCACTAGAATAATTAGGCAGTAAGAAAGATCACGTTGAGGTTTTCAGTCGACTTTAGATGGAAGTCAAATAAAACCAACTGAAACTAACTTCGATGAAGTACTTAATCTTCGAAGTCGGTTCCTGTTATACACATAAACAGGAGCTGTAAATGTGAATATATTTTAGCTATTATGTCTAAGTAAATATCTACCTAGTTACTTATATTTTTTTTAGGTAGGTACTTTATTTATTTTAGAGAATGACGTTGAGTTCTAAGATGCGAATTTTCTTTTAATAAGAC
The DNA here is from genome assembly GCA_947256265.1 of Acronicta leporina. Taxonomy (NCBI): domain Eukaryota; kingdom Metazoa; phylum Arthropoda; class Insecta; order Lepidoptera; family Noctuidae; genus Acronicta; species Acronicta leporina. The sequence goes on along the minus strand of OX366520.1, from coordinate 14,560,286 downwards.
GGTTTTAAAAAAAAAAAGTTGCCCCACACTGGGATTTACTCCTGCATCATGGGTACCCTTACAAATACAAATTCTCACTTACACATACGCCCAGACCCGGAACAACTACCTGTAGATCATACTAGTATTTGCTCCTTGTGGGGATCGAACCCACAACACGTTCCAGAAGCCGATCGCTCAGCCGCTACGTCAAACGTGTTTCACGTCAACTTAGGTCCAGCTTGGACATTAACCTTCAATGTCCACACACATCCTGTGTCCTCAACGTTTTTTGCCGGGCTCTTATCCATTTTTTTTATGGGATAGTGGGCAAACGAGCAGACAGATCGTCTGATGGTAAGCGATCACCGCCGCCCATGGATACCTGCAACACCAGAGGAGTCACAAAAGCGCTGCCGGCCTTTTAAAAGGCAGGCGATCCGTCTGCTCGTTTGCCTGCTATCATATAAAAAAAAAATTAAAATTAAACACTGGTCTCTTCATGCTCTATAGTGAGACAGTAAACGGGTTGCTAATGAAATAGGTACATATTATATTGGACCTGATAAGGTGTGGTGACAAAGAATAAAGTATATATACACCAAACCGCTATTCGTATGAAAATGGCTTCCCGCGATGGGCATGCTATCGCGAATCATTCCATTGTTTGCAGGAAGCTGTCCTTATAGGTAAGCAATCGACAGTCTCAAGCCAGCACTAGGTCGATGACCTGTGCCTTTATGATAGCTACGTGGGAGACCTTTGGAAACCTTTAGGTACTGTTGTGGACTAAGCGAGGAATGAATAACAAGTTATGAATAAGATATTTTATATTCAAAAGCGGTAAAGGATTCTCTTCAATACACCGTACTGATAATCGTGACCAAACTCCTGCAAGGATTACCCAAATATTTAAACTCATGAACTTAGAATATACGACAGCATAATATATAACATTTAGAGGAATTATAATAGAAAATGTACAAGGCTCCTATTTTTTGTAAAGATTAAATATTCTAGTATTTATTTTAGTGAAGGAAAAATTCGACTTGTGGGCAGGATTCGACCCTGCGTCTTCTGGTTAGATTCACAAGACGCTATGACCACTAAGCCACCGTGATTTCCACCCGCCTTATCAAAATTTGCCTTCACATTCTAAATTTACGTCATAAAGCTGACGTCAGAGACAACTTTTGAAAAGCAAGTTACTTTGCTTCTCAACCGACACGACTTACTTTGCAGTTAGTTCGATGTCGTACGATGCCACCTTACCTATTAACTATCATTTTTTTAGGATTTGCCATGCCAAGATTATAAAGTTATTTTAGTGAAGGAAAATTTCGACTTGCGGGCAGGATTCGAATATGCGTCTTCTGGTTAGATACACTAAGTCTAAGCCACCGCGAGTCCTATGTCCCAATGTCGAAATTTGCGATCACATTCTGAATTTATATCTTGAAGGTCATTAGGAGCCTTGTAGGGACTGATTAGAAAAAAGCTCCTCACTCATTTGATAGGCAAAAAAAACTTATTTGCTCGGTAGTCCATCTTGGGATATATAAAAAATCCGGATACAAACGCAGATAAAAACCAAAAACTCCAGCACAAAAATGCATGAAAACATTATTATAAACAACATCAGATTCAATTAACCAGACATCCGTACAAAGTGTCAGTTCCGCAAAACCGCGCGCAAATTCTTTTTACTGTACAGTTTCCTGTTTCCTACTGTGGCGTGAAATAGGCCACAACTTGAGAGGACCGTTGTCCACTGCGTGATGAGCATATTAAGTAATCGTTTAGTTCCATTTATAGCCAGTGCTTGTAAACATTTCTTTTAAAAGTATCGACTTCGGTCCAACTTAGACAATAACCTTCAACATCTACACATTCTGTTATCGCAATATCGTACCAGTGAAGAATGTAACACCAATTATTTTTGAAGATTATCCACAGGGTTTCTTGCGGGATTCTTCTCCGTATAATCGACTTGCTACTAGACACATAACGTAAATGCTTGTTAAACATAACATAACATAACATACCATCACGCCTGTATTCCCCGAAGGGTTAGGCAGAGGCGTACTAATGTACACCCACAGTTCGCCGGTATGTTTAGGTCCCATGTAATAGGGGGCGAGCCTATTGCTATTAACCGGGCACAAATTCCTAACTCCGAGCTGCTACTGGGAATTTCATAGAAAAACCCAATAACACCTTTGCTCGACCTGGGAATCGAACCCAGGACCTCTAGCGTAGCAGTCGCGGTCAGGACCACTTGGCTATTGAGGCAGTTAAAGCTTGTTAAAGCTTATTTGAAATACTTTACTGAGAGTTGGCATAACAGAATTATTCCGAACTGCATTGTAAATGTTAACGTCCGTCATGACAATTAGGTTTAAAATTCCTCACACATGATACATAGTTCAAAGAGCATTTGACTTGGTAATTCGTACCTTGTGATCCAGCAGGCTACAAATGACAATGTGCTCTGTGATTATTCGTTGTAGCGGTCATTTGAGAGAAATGTCGTCTTGACAATTACTTGTAGGCGTTTCTCAGAGGCATTTGTATCTTTATTTGTATAAATAATCAGTGCCTTAATTATCTTTTCATTTACGAACTGTAATTTGTGCAAGAAGTTCCTTTATTAAAAAAAAACTATTCATATTTATTCTAAAATCACCAGGAATCGTTGTAACCCTTTTCTCAGTATTTATATCAACTACCAATATCTTAACCTCATATGATCAAGAGCATATATAGAAAAGAAAAATTTGTTACGTCCTGCATTATTGTATTGTATTGCATTGCACCCAATTCCCCACAAAAATTGCGGCACTAGGTTGGATGAATCCGGAACATATGCGAGGTTTTGATAGGAATCTTTTTGTCATCTGTAATATAAAAAATATGATTATTAATTATTATTATTCTATCTACCTACTTAAAAATGTTCAATGTTAAATCATCTTTAATGTTATTTAATTTACTCATGTGAAATAAGTCAACTCACCCTCAACTTCTTCCAATAATAGCAAGCAGCATTGTATTTTTTTTTTCTCTTCTTCATTGTTTATTGCTTTAATCACTAAACTAGGTCACAGACAGTATGCTTCTACAAATATAAATACTATAAAATGTTATCTATTTATACGCCATAATCAAAGTAAGTATATTTTATTCTTTAAACACTGTCCATATTGAATTGCACCATAGCGCATAATCGTAGTCGACTACAGACGGCTGCATGCAGCGAAATGATCGCATTTAATTGATTATTTTTTGATTACCGTTAGATCGCAAGATTCTTCGCCTCGCTAGAAACTGGTTTGGCTATTGCCACGCACAGGGAGGCGACGAAAGCCATATATTTCCGACGGTAAACTACAATACACTTTTTTATGTTACATATTATTAATTCTGTTATCAATAATAATTATTTATTTTAGCTGTATTTTATGTATTTTTATTTTATTACACAATTTATCTATTTATCTACATGCACTGATTTTCATCCGTGAAATTGTTAAGGTTCAGTTGAAAATCAGCGTCAAGCACTAGTGGCTTGACACAATGCTGAACTGAACCTATTTGGCGCAGCCGCGAGGCACACAATATGCCATAATGTATAAGTAGGTGCATATTTATTATTGTTGTAGATTATTTTATTTTTATTTTATTTTTTTGTCTACCTACTCTGTTTTTGTGTCTTGAGCGATGCCAAATAAATTTCATTCTTTCTTTCTTTTCTTTCTTTCTGTTACCTACACCAAATTTAGAAAGTATAAACATCCCTTCATTATCATTTACTACATCGAGTATTTCTTATTGTTTATATAGTCGTGTGTTTAAATATGCCTTTGAAATGAAATTCGTTTGTTTTTTCGTTGATTATGTAGGCAAACAAACAGACGAGCCACCTGATAAGGAGTTATCGCCGCCCATGGACACCTACAACATCAAAAGAGTTGCTGAGCTTCAAGAGCCCCTACGGACTGCGGATTGCCAGAGTCGCAACAACCGAGAAGGAACTGGCTCTCACGCGCTAAAGACCAAACACACACCAAGGTGCTTTACAACAGTCTCAAACGTAAGGGTGATCGCCAGCCAGTCAGACCCCAAGACGTCCTATCACCGAGCAAGTCAGATATTTTCTCGCCTCTGACGAGATGCCTATCTCTAAAACCTGTAACGGTTACATTTTGCTTTTTAATTACAAAGTGAATTAATATATTACTCCAGTTTAATCCTACTCCATGCAAACTAAAACATCTCAGACATGATATATGTGCCGGATAAAATATGTTGCTACTTACTGAAATTTATCTAAAAGCAGCTACTGGCCACAGCAAACCGTTATTTATGAGGCAAAGTTTCCACACATTGTATCAACTATATGATTTATATTAGGCTTTTGTACCACCCTTAGCGCTGATGATTTTCGTAAGTTCCATATCTAGCGTATACAGGGTAGAACTGAATTATTTTGTGGTATTTCTGGCCTTTGATGAAAATTTAAATGGTTAAAAGTCTATTGGAACATACTGATCTGCTAAAATAGATACAGACAAAAACTAAGAAGTAAGTATTTTTTTACGGCGGTAGCCTAATTTATGGCTAGGGCGTCGGACTTGCGATCATGTATGGTTGCCGGTTCGAAACCCATCCATTGCACTACCGACGTGAACCCACTCGTAACACAAGCATTTAGCTTAGCTCGAGGGGTTAACAATAATATTAGTAATGTGTGACCCACATTATTGCTAGGAAGCTTATTTAAAAAGTAATCGGGTACACCAATAAATACAGTATAAATGATCCAAATATGACGAAGGATGAGTTCACGAAGGTTTTTTCATAAGGACAAGTTGACAAGTTCACTATTGAGCAATTCACAGCATCAGATGATGATGATGATCAAGGTGTGTGCTTGTGCTAAGTATTCACGGATACTGCACCTACAATGAAATAAAAATCGATAAAAATAAAACCGCCGCCATCTTAGGACGAGAATTAAAAATATGCTATAAATTTAAATGAAGAATTCTATTATAATTGGTTCTGTCTTTGTTTAAGTTTGCTCCAGACGATGCACCGCGTACAATAAAGTTTAACGTACCTTACCCAACCACTCAAATTTTAATAGACCCAGCTGCTTTGTATAGAAGAAAACAGTCTGGCCAACTTAATGAAAATTTTAAAACCCAATCTCGGCTTTCTGAAGATTTCCAATATAATACGACCGTTCTTTTGATCCCACATGGGCGTGAGGGTTCCCGCGGATTCAGTTTACGTTTACCCTCCCCTCCCCCCCCTATTATTAGTCTAGCCTGTATACTCTGAAATTCAATTCGAGGTGAAACTTTCCGTTACTTAAGTAATATCACTGTGTCCTTTGTTGGTTTTATTTTCTTGGGTATTCTTCGCGAAAAATAGGGTATAGAGGTGTGTTTACCAAAATTGAATTTTGCGATCAGGTAGTTAATGTGTTTGGGATTACAATAACGCTGTAGGGTAATAGATGTCTTTGTGGTAATGAATGTGTCAGTTCTCAGAAGATGGTTTATCATCCAAGTCTCTATGCGGGATTGAAGCTTACCATTTTCTCTTTGTATTGCGATATTAACTCCACATTGTGTCTAGGACTTGCTGAACGTTCTTACAATGGACAGTACTCTCACTAGTACCTAAATATTAAAAAAAAAACAAATATCTTGCACGCCATCCTTCGTTGCTTCAAAAGCTTCACTGTATTTGCTGCAACACCATTGTAGATTTAAGTAAGCGTTTAAATTTTTCCAGCGCAAAAGATCATTAATACAAACATTGGAACGTGGAATATAGAGTTCTTCAATATTTGGTATTTCTCCAGATTTTGCAATATTTTCTTGTCTTTCAACTGTTCCTAGCCATCTTTATTATGTCTCTTTCGGTATAATCTCTAATGAATTGGAATTCTTTCGAACCGCCTTTTAATAAAAGGTACCATTTCGTTTCGCCGACAAAACTAGAATCTCAGACAGACCGCTGCGAGAGAAAATGAAACCAAAATCGTGATTCACGAAGAAAATAGCACAAAAGAGCAAGGGTTGATTTTTTTTCTAATTTGTACATTCAATTTTCCGGTGCACAACGAAGCTCACACGGCGTGACGTGCATTTTAATTATAAATGTAATTAAAAAGTCAACGGTCTCCGCGTCTACCCGCGACGAACGTCGGCTGCAGAATGCAAACGTTTAATTTAGCGTGCGGTCACTTGCAACCTCGTTTCAGCGACCATTTTGGTTACCTCACGTGGTCTTTACTGGCAGGAAATTTTGACGAAGAAATTAAATATTCCATTTTTAAATTTGTTCGAATCGTTTTTTGTTTTTCTTTTTGTAAAATAGACACAAGATAACTAACATTCTTTTTAATTTTTGTATTTATTTTTATAATTCCAAAGACGTTTGGACAACAGATTTACATCTTGAACTTGACATTGCATAGCTAAACTTAGCTGTGGGATGGCTTTTAGATGCAAATCTGTCTAACAGAAACAGAGGATCTTTACCTATCGAAATAAAGTTTATCCGTGCAGAAAATTAATAAGATTCGACGTAAATAGAGGCAATGTTTGTCGAAAAAGATTTTATGTGTGGGTGGTAATCACCTCGTGTATTTCTTCAAATATTTACATTACCACTTCTTCAGACATAGTCATATCTGGAGATGATTATAGTAATTCCTTTTCCATAATCTATGATTATTTTCTGTTAGTGTGGTAAGCGTGTAGTATTCCAGACTTTTTGGACACTTTAGTGCTGATTTTTACATTGCCAGGTAATTTTTAACTGAAGAATAAAATTGACTGAATTGAGTGGAAAAATCGCCCCTACGTGATATAAAATAAAGAATCCAACCTATCTTTTATTACATCGACTTTGTCAGTTGGTCTATCTAGAGTATAGTCAGAAATGAATTGCGGATGTCTGATGGTGGTCGGATCTAGTTAAACTAGAAGCCAACACCAACAGAAAAGGTGAACGATGACACTATAGACAGACTTTCTTCTCTTTCTTAAGAACAAATTTTCATATAAACTTAGGACCCAAGCGCTTTTTACTTGCGCCAAGCGATATTAGATCTGTCTCGAAGGACATAACTACTTCCATCGGTCCTTTTTGTTTTGAATCACAGTTCAGCTCATTAGTCGTTCTAGTGCTGTTTTCAATGGTTTTGTCTAATTTGTACCGTTCGTCAACTTGCTTATTTGAAGGTTTTGTCACCAATTCATTTGGGACACTGAAAGTTTCAGGCAGAAATTAACTAGGTGTCAGGGTAAACTTTTCACTAAATTTACGAGACGAGAAATTAAGGGCAAATATGTAGTGATAATTGAGCAAAAATGATAGTGTTGTGATATTACCATGGCGGTAGTTTAGTTTTTTTTAAGCTTCCTAGTATGTGGGTCGCACATTACTTGTGTTCTTTTTAACCCTTCGTGCTAGATAAATGCTTGTGTTACGAGTGCACATTACTTGTGTTCTTCTTAACCCTTCGTGCTAGATAAATGCTTGTGTTACGAGTGGGTTCACGTCGGTATTGCAATGGGTGGGTTTAGAACCAGCAACCTCATAATCGCGACTCTGACACCCTAGAAATGATGCTATCGCCTCTTCAAATTATAACATTCCTTTCCCACACGTCTCTGTTCTCTGCTAGTTAGAACCAGTCCTTTCGATAGGAGTTTCCATTCTAATTAATTATACACCCCTAAGAAAGTAAAAGAACAACAAAGGTGGTGAAAAAAGCTATGCAGGTTTTCTTACGTTGTTTTCCTTTGACGTATAGGCACTTATCCACAGATCGCTAGCATGTCTAACCAATCTAAATTACGAGCTATTTCTGTAAAAAAGAGCATATAAACTAAAGCCTGTAACGCCATAAATCGGGCGGTGTATTACACCAATTTTTATACAAAGAAACTTTGATCAATCTTGCAGCAAACGTGGACCGTGAGATTCAATGACTGCACCAATAAAAGCGAAATGAAATTCTTTTCAATGGGACTTTATAGAATTTCAAGATCGTAACTCTTGATAGAATTCTACTTTATGTGCAGTGTTTTATTGTTTGAGATATTTCGTCAGTTGATTTGTATGTGGACTTAGTGGAAGCCGCTGAATTACATAGTCATGGACCCTCCGTATAGGCTCCTTACCACAATAATTTAGCGACTCATCTGGTGCTGCAGGTGTCCATAGGCTAACACCATCATATGGCTTGTCGATTTTTGCCAACGTCAATTATTAAAAAAATACTGATAAAACAAAACGTACCCATGCAAACTTCTGAAGTTAACATCTATAGTATTCTGTTCAGTTCGGAAAATTCTCATCATCCGGCGGTGGTTTGTTGGACTGGTAGCCACTAAAACCGCACTTACCTTTTCTTGCTCTTCGCTACGACCCCGACAGGCTGTGGTCCGACACAATCGAACCGCATCAAGGGGAATACAAAAAACCTAGGATCAAGGATCGTTAAATGGTCCTCATGGTCAAAAACCACGGATGCCACCATAAATCTATAGTTAATGATTATATATAACACTAGCGACCCGCCCGCGGTTTCACCCGCGCTGCCCCGGTCCTAAGAGTCATAGCGTGATGTTAAATAGCTTAAAACCTTCCTCTTAAATCACTCTATCTATTAAAAAAAACCGCATCAAAATCCGTTGCGTAGTTTAAAAGATCTAAGCATACATAGGGACAGACAGCGGGAAACGACTTTGTTTTATAATACTCGTAAGTAGTGATAACACCATCAAGCCTTAAAACCTCGAAGGGTTGGGAAGAGGCCACTGGGCTAATGATTACATTTTTAGAAAAATAAACTTACATATATACATACCATCACGTCTGTATTCCCCGGAGAGTTAGGCAGAGGCGTACTAATGTACACCCACGGTTCGCGGGTATGTTTAGGTCCCATGTAAAAGGGGGCGAGCCTATTGCCATTAACCGGGCACAAATTCCTAACTCCGAGCTGCTACTGGGAATTTTATAGAAAAACCCAAGAACACTTTGTTCGACCTGGGAATCGAACCCAGGACCTCTATCGTAGCAGTCGCGGTCAGGACCACTTGGCTATTGAGGCAGTTAAAAATAAACTTCATCGTCAAAATAAATAAATTCTAACTCCGTACCACTACTGAGAATTTTCTAGAATAAACCCAACACTGCCCAACTTAGGAATCCAACCCAAGAGCTCTGTAGGTACATAAGACTTACAACTGTGTTATTTTTATGTTCTACAATCTACATACCTGACCTAATAATATCGAAATTGTTTTCTTTGTTCCAGGTAAAGAGGAAAACGCTTAAGTTGTCCCCGAATTACCATACTGCTGACTAAGGGTAACAGAATATATTGAACACCCCTGCTTTTGCTGTTTCACAAAATATAAGGACCGGTAATATGATTTTAATATACCTACCTATAGGATTTAATCATCCAAGCCTTTCCTATACATATGTGGCCTACGCAAATGTTCCACTGTTCTGGTATCGTCGTGTGACGGGTAGCTCCCTAGATTATAGTCGAGCCTGCGTGCCGTCAGTTGGGACTGGTCTACTCAAAGACGCTATGGGTCTTTTCTGAAAAGACCCTTTCAGACATTTTCTTTAGAAAGTTAAGGTATCAGTAATTTACAGTTAAAGCAGCAAACATTTTAAAAGCCCAAACCTTTTTTTTATGGATTAAATAAACGGCTGCCTCAATAGCCAAGTGGTCCTGACCGCGACTGCTACGCTAGAGGTCCTGGGTTCGATTCCCAGGTCGAGCAAAGTGTTATTGGGTTTTTGTATGAAATTCCCAGTAACAGCTCGGAGTTAGGAATTTGTGCCCGGTTAATGGCAATAGGCTCGCCCCCTATTACATGGGACCTAAACATACCGGCGAACTGTGGGTGTACATTAGTACGCCTCTGCCTAACCCTTCGGGGAATACAGGCGTGATGGTATGTTAATGTGTTAAATAAACGAGCTAACGAGCCACCTGGTGGTAAGTAGTCATCGTCGCCCATGAACACCTGCAACACCAGAGGAGTTGCTGACGCGTAGCGGACGCTTTAGAGCCCCTACGGACTGCAGACTGCCAGAGCCGCAGCAACCGAGGGGAACTGGCTCTAACGCGCAAAAATCGAATCGCACACCAAGGTGCTTTACGACAGACTCCGATGTAAGGGTGGTCGCCAGCCAGTCAGACCTCAAGAGGTCCCACAGAGTTTAATCCTTTTAAACGGCCGGCAACGCACTTGCGACTTCTCTGGTGTTGCGGGTGTCCATGGACAGCGGTAAACGCTTACCATCAGGCGACCCTTCTGCGCGCCATAATAAAAACTGCATAGTACGTAAAAGTCTGACAACTAATTTATCTTAATGGTAAAGTCTTTTCAAATACATCTTAGCATGTTCACCTGACAAGGGCAGCATGACGTTTCAATGTATAAAAAAAGATTTTGTCGAGTTAAGTCTGTCCAAGTGATGATTCTACGTCGACATGATCCATGAATTGATCTCCTAAATACGAATGGATTTTGACCTATAATCAGCGCTAATGAACTGATTCTGATAACAATTAAAAGTCAACTCTGCCGTCTTGACATTCGACTGAATTTGGGTATAACGAAACGAAACGACCGAATTCAGCTGTCAGGTAGAAAACCACAAAGTTAATAAATCAAAATAAGTCGTAAATCTTTCAGAGGTTCCTTCAGGAAGACCAAATAAGCTGTGAGTTTATATCTAGGTCATACATACTTACATTGGAAACCTTTTCATCTCAAACGTATTGGCGTACATCGTTCCCGGAAGCACTTCAGGAAATTATTGGGACAGACAAGCAAATAGAAATGAATAAATGTTTGTTACTCCTGGCAACGAACCATAGAGTTAAATATTGTTAGAAGCAGAACTGTGCTCACTGAAAAATACATTTATTACAAGCAACTTATTTATTGCTCAGAATTTGGTTTGCAGGGGTCTGCCTTGGTTAAAAAACCGCTTTTGATACCATGCCTTTATTCCCCAAAGGATTAGGCTGAAGGGTATTATTAATATGGACCCACAGTTCGCCAGTATGTTTAGGTTAGTAGTCCCTCGTAATAGGGCCCGCGTCCATTGCATTTAACCGGGTACAAATCCCAAACATCGAACATCTACTGAGAAATTTCATAGAAAAACCCAATAGTACTTTGCTAGACCTGGAAATCGAACCCAGAACTTCTAGCATATTAGTTGACCATTAGACTAATGAGCCAATCCATTTAATGTGATTCATAAGACATGATGAAAATGCCAAGTATTGAAATAAAACTTTACGGATTCTATCGCGTTACATTAGTAAGAAACCAAATCCCCGAGGTTTTGATTTAATAAATAAATTGTCTAATATTCGCGTAAGCTTCAGAAATCTGTTTGCGAAGTATCTATACTTTGAGTTTGTTTGTTTGTTTGCTTGAACGCGCAAATCTCAGGAACTACTGGTCCGATTTGAAGAATTCTTTCAGTGTTAGATAGCCGATTTATTATGATTGGATGTCGACTACATTTGGTTGAATAGAGAAAAGTCAAGAACGGCGCTGTCTTGAAACTTTCTTAAAAATATTTTTACAACTCTTTTGCTATAGTGACCGTTTCTTTTCGAAGTTATTCAGAAATATACAAAAGAAAAGTGAATTGAATAAAATATGCTTTAGCTCGTAATATTTCAAGTAAACTCGAGATGCCCATGGGAAATTACAATAACTGCAGCGAAATTGACAATCTCCGGCCATTATTTATACAGTGCTAATACTAAATTTATGAATTACTGTCGACGGGGAATGACTGTCTAGGTTGACAGTTTCTGTGCAATCCTTTATTTCATCTTTTATTCATTTTGTGCCGTTAAAATAGATATAATCAGAAGGATACACTTACGAAATATTCTTTTTTTTAATAGATCATTCTCGCTAGACGGTCAAAAATGTTTGACAAGCACGCAAAGTTGATAAGTATGCTTGACCTGCTAAGGCCCCAATATGTTATAATATTCTTTTTAGAATTATGTGTGATGATCTACCTAGTTTACTTACATAGGTATTTTTTAAAATTCCTAGTGCTATTATACTTATAGTAGGTAAGGGTGATGATGGATAACTGACTGGGTCTCTAGTGTTTAAAAAAAAAACCATCACGCCTGTTTTCCCGTAGGGTTAGGCAGAGGCGTACTAATGTACACCCACAGTTCGCATAGGTCCCATCTAATAGGGGGCGAGCCTATTGCCATTTACCGGGCACAAATTCCAAACTCCGAGCTGTTACTGGGAATTTCATCGAAAATCCCAATAACACTGCTCGAGCTGGGATCGAACCCAGGACCTCAAGTGTAGCAGTCGCGCTCAGGACCAATAGGCTAATGAGACAGTTCGGGCAATTTGGAATTAATTTAAATAATAACACCAACACGAATAAAATTTAAAGATAATCGTATATTTTCAACACAAATGTATAATTCACTCATATTTATTTGTCTAGACTTCAAGCTCCCGCTGGGTTCATTACAAAATAATTTAAAAGCATTATTTAATTTTCAATTCAAACCCAGACAAAGCTATCTTTTTATAAAATAAGGTACATCTTTATTAGCAGACAAGAATATGAAAACCCAAATAATATATTCACTTTCATTTTTATCCATATTACGTTCTTACCTTATATTTACGGTCTTAGACTAAGATTTAATTTGAAGCTAGACTTGTATCGCATTTTCGGAATACCCACGTTTTCTCACGTTGAACAGTTAGATGTATAGAGAAAGCATTTTTCGAAAGTAACGTTTTTCATATGAACGTTTCGTATGAACGAATGTTACGTGTAGGGTTTGCAACCACAGATTAAATTTTCGCCAAATTTCACAAATTTCCATGAACGCTGAAAAAGGTTAGAAATTTATTGTTGGTGATTAAAGTTGAACCTAAAATTAGCGCATCGGTAAAAATTGTTTCTGTACTATCGATTGTAGGTGAAATTCTCGCACGGAGATATTTATTTAGGGACCAGGTGATAAATTTCCTTAAATAAACTAAACTTATTTATAAAGATAAATGCATGAAGGCTTAATTTGTATTGATGGAGAATCTCCATCTCACGATTCATTACGCTTTACGATGTACTGTGGTGGGTATAAACAAAGTTAGGCTGTTACGTTTATGTGACGTCATCAAAAACGCCATCAATATGATGAGAGCTTTTATGGCGCCCAACGTGGGACAACGTAATGAGCAACATTTATTCCCTCATACTCGCACTTCGTTTATTAAAACTCGCTAGATATTTACTACGGGCGGACCTCACAGTTTATTGTTACGATTTCATTAAAACACTTAGCCTGCAGAATTTTGTCATATAAGATACTATGAAATCACTCAATACGGAATCCGACAGGATAATAATCATGAACCCAGTACTTAACCTTTGACTATCTATCTATAAGGACCCGCCTCTCATGATCATTCCCCTCTGTCAAGGTAGTGGATTAAAAAATCTAACGCGTTTATTAAAACTGTTTCCGAAATCGATTTTTCATAAACAGAATCGTTTCCGCTCCGTAAGGTCATCATAAATGCACCGTGTAAATACCGATATACGTGCAGTTAATGTATGCAAAAAATATCTAATATCTTATTTAGATAAAGATGGAGTTATTTTCCGTATGTAAGTATTAAAGTTCATTTATTTCTATTTAAATCACATATTACAATTTATTAATAAAGATCGAGGACGTTACCGATTCAATAATCGAGTATAAAATAATCGTTTAGTTCAAGCATGCACTCCCCACGAGACTACCCGCACTCCCCACGAGACTATCCGCACTCCCCACGAGACTAGCAAATTTTTTTTACTAACAATATCAGCCTTCTGCTAATACACGTAAGATTTAAATTTGAAATATCCATCAAAATGTCATTTTTTTATTTCAATTATATATCATCCAATAGGATGTCACCATTTATGATTTCCAATTATAGGTCTTAATGCAGAATTACCGTTTTTTGGCAATTATAGGCCTTATATATATTATGACATAATGCATAAAACTCGAATTTTAAAAAGTGTAGCGAGACTATGTCCCTCTTTTGTTTTGCCATTTTAATTAATGATGTGATAGTGTTTGTTTACGATTTCGAATCGATATCGATATTATTTTCGTGTTCAATGTAAGACCAAATTATAATAATTGCTAAAGATCACTAAAGATGAATATCATGAATTTATGATATCACTATATTTTTATAAAATTTAATAAAATAACATTTTTGGAAATGACGTAACTAAGATTATTGATTATTTTTGATATCCAGTGCTACTAGATATTTTATTTGTTACTTTTCAGATCTACAAAAGACCTTCATTTAAAATTAAGTAGGTGTGATTGATAAATAATAGCTTAAGCCGTTGCGGATAAATGTGTTGACAAAAGAATTTATAAATTAACATATTTAAATCGTATTTAAAAAATCATTGAAAATGATTTCTAAGATACGGTACGGTTTGAAGGTCTGGGGTTTCTTTTACCGCTTAGGTGGAAAACCAGCACATGGCCCGCCTGATGGTAAGTGGTTACCGTAGCCTATTATATGAACGCTTGCAACACCTGGGGTATCACTCGCCCGTTGCCGACCTTGTAAAAATCTTTTCACACCCGGTAGAGGACCCACAACACCGGTACCCCCACTGCCAACATAACGCTTCCTCGCGGAGCTCTGGCGATCTTACTCACCGTTAGGAACACAACATAGTACAGTGCTATGTTATTTGGCTACTATTTTCTGCAAAGTGTAGGTGTTTCCCCAGTTGGGCAGCTGCAATTGTAAGTATTTTGTTTTGCAGGGCATAGTGGAATTGAGTTATTCAAATCCACTATGCCCTGCCTCTCGGGGTGTTTCTTCAAACACATTATTTTCTTTTTTCGATATCGGGCTCAAAGAAATAACCAGAGTACGGAACACGACATACCATCACGTCTTTATTCCCCGAAGGGTTAGACAGATGAGTACTTAGGGGGCGAGCCTATTGCCATTAATCGGGCATCAACCCTTAATTTTATAGAAAAACTCCAATAACACATTGCTCGACCGGGGAATCGAACCCAGGACCTCTAGCGTAGCGCTTCTGTTCATATTAATGCGCGGCATAATGAACAAATTCGTATTTACTCCTACTTATATCTTGTGGGAAACAAAACGCTCTGTCTAGTGTTATTCCTAATATATCAGCCTGGCAAAGAAAAGAAAAAATCAAAATCAATGAATCAAACTAATTGGTATCAAAGTATTTGTAACATAACGTCTCCAATATCCGCTCTATCTATACTAATATTATAAAGAGGAAAGATTTGTATGTATCAATGTATGTAACAAATAAACTCAAAAACTACTAGGCCGATTTCGAAAATTCTTTCACCATTTGAATGCTACATTATTCAAGATTAACATAATAAGAATATGTATTTCGAAAAGTTAGCGATTTCTCTCACCCGTGCGTTTATTTTCCAATTACATAGTATGTACTCTATTTATCTATACCTAAATAGTTTCTTTGTTTTGTATTTCATTAGCATGCAATGGGAGCATTGCATTAAAAATAATAATGACGCAAGATATTAAAAAGGTGTGTATGGATGATTGTAATTTTGCAAATAAATAATTACATATAAAAATAATTTGTAATCGTTGTTACGTTTTTATCCATTCTTCCTAAAATAATCTATCGATATAAAATATCGACATAGTAGCTTCCTAATTATTTTTATTGTATTATACGTTCGTATTGTCGTCAATTCTTGTATGTTGACGTATTTGACCTCTATGTGTGCGTAAATTGTGTTAGTGGTGAACATTTTAATATGTGTGAGTTCGTAGCGATACAAAATGATTTTGAGTATGTGTGCAGCAATGTCTATGTAGTGTTTCCTCCCCCCGCACCAAAAGTGACAGACTTTTTTGTTCATAGAATTAAGCGCGTCACTTGTCCAGGGATAGATAGTCAAAGTACTTAACTAATATACAATTAGATATTTTTTAATGGCGCCCAATGTGGGACCACGTAATACGTATTCATTTTATTTTCTTTTACTCGCACTTCGTTATTAAAACTCGCTAGGTATTTACTCTGGGCATACCTCGCGGTTTATTATTACTATTTCATTTAAAAGCTTTCTCTGTGAAAGTATGTTACCTAATGTGCTAAACTTTCGGGTCGTAACTGAATGCGGAGTACGAAAGATTTTAAACCTTAATAATTATATGACATCTCAAGCACACACATGTATATACACAAATTGATGGAGTTTTGATGGCGCCCAACGTGGGACAACGTAACAACATCTAAAAAGCACAAAAATTTATATAAAACGAGGTAGTTTTTGTGTCATACATAGGTATACAATATATATACAATTTTGTTTTAATAAACGTAAGTATTCAGGCGCATAATTCAGTAACAAACACAAAACAGCCGAGCTTTTGTGTTTGCTATAATAAACTAAATATACAACTTGCAATGTGTTTGTACGTAAATACAGATCAAATATTAAACTGAATGCTTGCTGCACCTTTTGTTTGTATAATCACAGACTGCATGTTTGTTTCTATCTCGAAATAAACGTTGTTACATGCTTCGATTCCCAAGTACACAGGTAATCAAAATGTTAGTTGATGAGCTAATTAGTCTGGATTCCATAATCACTATAAAATATATGTAACTAGTGGTCGCCTGATGCTCAAAATTCGATTGTAATATACTCCATAGTTTCAACCTTCATACGTTGACCATAAACAAAAGGTGTGTGTCGGTGTGTCAAACGCTTGGTAGTGTGTGTAATGTTTAATTATTAAGTTTATGTATTTTTAAGTAATATTACAAAAAAAATATTAGCATCCTAAACATTTACATATAAACTTTAGTATAATTTCACTCCTCCATGCGCGCAGGATGCTTAAAAAGGGGTACAAAATTTCCTCTTCACGTATTTATATAATAATAAAAGCGTCGATGCTCGTAGAATGTAATCGAACCCAAGACCCCTAACGTAGCAGTCGCCACTAGACTAACGAGGCAGTGGAAATATTAAAAACTAATTTGAACTTATAATGCAATAGCTTTATATAAAACTTAGCTGACCCGGAAAACTTCGTATCGCCTAACAGTCGATTCTTTTTTTAATACTTATTTTTAATTTTATAGAAATTTGTGGCTTTTAGATTTAGTAATAATAGTAGTAAGTATAGATGCACAGCAAAGAGACGTTTACATTTCATTATTCGAAACTAACGTCACTCAAGCTGCTCAGCTGCTCTCAACATTTGTAAAATGTCTTTGCCTAATATATTTTACCAACGGCGTGTAAAGTCTGCCTACCCGCACTAATAGCATCTATGTTAAAGAGATAGCCTACAAAAACACTCCATGCATACTCCTTTGAATTATTTTTTCCGTCAGTTTAATGTGAATTTAGTGAACTTCCTTCCAAAGGAAAAAATGATCTGATCTGATGAATTCCTTTCATTAACTCTACAATTTCTTTAAACGGACCTTATATAAAAGTCTTCTCCTTACGAGAAGATCAACATCTCAAAGACTCCTCTCATGTTGCAGATGTTCTGGCAGCTGTTATTATTTATAACTGACTAACGGACCTCGATAGCATTAATGAATTAGTTATATTAGCGTTATAATTTCATTCCACTTTATTTACAAACACTTTGGTAATCAATCAGTTTTCTGTTACGAAACAAATAAATTAGCAAATAATATTAAATTTGCTTCGAAACAAATAGGAAAAGAAAGATCAACGATCAAACAACGTTTAGCAAGTTCATGCTTACATTTCTCAAGTTACAGAGCGAAGGGACCCAAATTGTTTCCAAGGAATTCCGATAGTCCGGAACCCATTAGTTTCGGCACTCCAATATAAAATGCCATAGCTCGATAAATAAACCGTTCTTTACTTTGACAGTCAATTTATAAAATGTCCAACGGAGTTTTTGCGGTTTTTCGGGAAATGCCTGAAAGTTTTTGAATGCTGATATGGGTGGTGTGAAAGGTTTAAGCTTGTATTTATTTTCATTTAATGAAGGATATTCTCATTAGAAACATTTATTTAAAACATCCTGAACTATAAAAAATGGCATCAGAATTATCTGCAAGACTGATTGTTACCGCAGAGTTTTAAATAAAAAAGAATCAAATTGGAATTCGTCCAATAGGAGACTAACTAGTGTAGTTGTAATATGTTGATAATGATGACTATTTTGGAATCAATTATCCCTAATTTCTTTACCTTGTCTGTTGGATAGAAAGATAGATAAAATCCAACAGTCTTGTAAATTTTGGATGGACTCCACTCAGTAAAAAACTAGAATGTTCTTTTACATAGTTTCCGTAGGTTGATTGTTAAGGCATTGGCTAAGAAGGAAGGAAATGAAGATAAATGCAGGTGACACCAAGAAGCACAGCTAGTGCCACAAAATATGAAACTAGTCTCTCAAATACAACCCAATTACTCAACGCTATTTCGAAACTTACCAAAGCATAATGTTGGAATGATATTTACGTATTTCGCAAACAAGTACCGTGTGGGTTGTTGAAAACGTAGCGCAGATGCTAGATGCATTCCAGGTAACTCTAACATATTCCCAGCACCGAAATTCTGAACTTAAAGTGAAGCAATCACTTAGCTCACCGCAAGTTAAACGCAAGCGGTATCCGCACACAACCCTAGTTCGTATTCCGTAAATAGATCACGCGGTTTCCTGGTTAAAAATTCACAACGCGTCGCATACAAACTGCTCCCATCAGTTTATATCGCACTTTCTTTTTTCTTGTACTTGTTACCGTTTACTTCCCTTTCATTTTCTTTGAACTATTTATTTGGTTCTTCAGATAGAAGTTTTTGAAATGAAACTACTTTTTACTGATTTTATCGCGTTATATTGATATTATTTAATTCCCGACGTTTCCGATCCTTCACAGAATCCATCAATCCAGGACACTTTTATTACAGAGTTTCTAGATTTTTCTTTATCCAAGACGCTAATAGAAAATCTAACCCGCTTCATCAGTCTAGTGGTTCTTACCGTGACTGCTATGACAAATGTCAAGAGTTCAATTCCCAGGAAGAGCAATGGGCTAATGAGTTTATCTATAAAATTCGACAAAGCAGTTGCGATTTGTGGCCAAGTAATCACAGTAGGCTCGCCCTCTTTTACATGGGACCTAAACATACCGGTGAAATGGACCTAACCCTTCAGGAAATATAGGTGTGATGGTATGTAGTTAAGTTGGGTAGTGGAGGTCTGATTGTTGCCAACCCCCATTAGGACAGCGTGGTCGACTATAGCCTTACCCCTTCCATCATGAGAGGAGTCCAGTGCCGAACAGCGGTACATAAAAATGAGTTGATGATGTCTGCATGAGGACTGATAATTGCTTAGTGTTAAATACGAATTCAACCGCATTTAGATGGACTAAAGCTGACTCCAACATAATTGAAAAACGGCAAAGAGGATGCCGAATTGCCTATCGTTATCAGAATATCAATAAATATCCAATCAAACATCGAGCACTGAAATTTTGCTACGCTTTTTGCAACAAGGGAGGTATTTTCTACTTTTTAAGCGGTGTGTATATCGATCGTGCATCCATTAAAGTTTGTAAAATGACAGCGCACGCCCGCGTCATTAAAACTCAACGTGCACGGGTGCCTTTTAAACTGTGTGGACACCAATGTAGAGAGATTGGAACCGGTAAATGTTATGAGAACTACACGTAGCACGTAGTCCATGTATGAGTGAAAAAGCCTTTGCCAATGAAAATTGGGAATCAATTTCTGTAGCCAACATCAAAGACTAGAATGGAAGAATAATAATAGATCTGCATTTATAGTGCTCTTTATCATATCTATAATTTGTGGTTGTTTAATTTACGTTTAAATAAAACTTAGCAGCCAATGCAACAATATAAGATACAGCAATATACGATAGTATTCGTAGGTAATGTATATAATATGAATGTTTTGAGAATAGTCGATATATTATAAGACTGTACTTATTGCTTTCAAGAGACTATTACCAATAACCGGGCTAAATCCAAAATCCGAGTTGCTAAAACCTACACGAGACTCAAAGGAGACATCAACGACTACACAAAAGAGCGACTTTCATTATTTGACGAACTAGATTTCGGAGACTTAGATAGAATGATCATAATTATTTTACTTGTTTCAATTTACGAACGCAAATAATAATTGATAAATGGACACACTGACATTTGACTAATGGATAATGTTTAAAGCAAAATAAATCTTATCGAGAATGAGAAGCGTAAAATACAATTTAGAAATATCTCGATCAATTTCAACGGCAAATAGAAAAATCCGCATTTTCAATTTAAAAACCGTTTTGATAACTACTTTGCCAATAAATCTTGAATTCTCTATGGCTTGCCTGGTTTCCAATCTTTCAATTAATCAGTTCTTAAGAGAACTCGTGAAACTTAATCCGGGTATTTTCTCCACTCCACGTCGTTTCGGTTTTAATATTCGCGCTTATTACAAATATGAAATCGACACCTGCTTTTATTCAAAAGAACCGGTGAATTTTTTGCTTTCGTTTGCAAGAAATGTATTAGGGAAGTACTTCATAAAGTAGCAGCTCCTATATTCAGTGATAACGACGAGGCAGCTAATTTCCTCGAGAGGTAATAAAATTATGAATGTGACAGAATTCTTAAGTGAATTTTTGAAGAAATATTGAAAGTATATTAGAGATGCAGTCACATCTGCTAAAAAAATAATTAATAACTTTGTCTCAGTGTCTTAGCAGGCACTCGTAATGTTGAGGTGCTCGTAAAATGATCTCAAAAATAAGTTATGGAGCCAGTTTGAAAAATTGATGTAGAATGAATGTAAGTAGTTTAAGATTGCTGGGAAATCGATTACGAATACAATAGAATCTCGTTTCCAACAATCGATTCTTAAATCTGTGAACAATCTTAGTTCTGTAGCATTTTCCTTTTATTGGCAAATGCGGAAAATAGCAAAAGAGCTTATCCAGAACGGTTCACTTCTGTCTCCACGTAGTCCACGAGTGAATGCTATAGACGTGTAATATGCATGACAATGGCGGTGGCATCCGTGAAGCTGGCATCATGTCATTATTATGATTACAGAGCTTTATAACGAAGGAATAAAGTCCAAAATAAATGAACTTTCGCTTCGATTAATTGTGCTTTTTTGTCGGACCTTGCACAAGCGTTACTACGTGTGACAATAATTCACTCAATGTTATAAATTCGACGGTTTTTATCCTCTTAGTGACTGTCTCGTATGTTCTTTCATTAAGTTGTTATTTACCTCGATGATTCATTCGTTGTAGCTTTCCTATCCTCATTATTTATATGATATATATTAAAACCAGTGCTTTAGCTCTAAAATAGCATAATGGACATGAACTAAAGCCGACTAATTTTAGACTCTCGTGTTTAAATATAAAGTTCACGGTGGAGCCCTGGATAATGTTAACTACATCAGAAACAGCTTGTGACTTAATGAAAGCCGTATAACTGAAAATATTTTTACTGTACCTTTCACACATTCAATTTGTACAGTATTTGTATGTTTTCCTTTAATTTCACCTACATACATATTCAAAACAAATTCTCCTCCTAAATTTTCATTCGGTACGCGTTCACCTGCGAATTCGAGTATGCAATACGAGATCGGCCTTTCAGCTATTCTGCCATCAAAGCCCATTCAACTTGCGACTATTTCAAATATGACCCAAATACTGGACGCGGAAACGTTGAATATGGAATAAACGAGGGGTTACAGTGCCCATGTATCCCACTGCTGTGAGACTTGAGAATGTAGGGTGCCAATGTTTATAATGGGATATTTTCCCAGAAACCCAGTAACAACATTGGTACGCTTAATTACAATGGTAACGTCATTGTTATGTGTTAACCTTTTTAAATGCTAATCATCACGACCATTTGTAACAGACTCCAAAAACGGTTGGAAGAGAAAAAATATAAAAACTTTGCTAGATAAGGGTATGTGAATTAATGTAATCAACAAAGACATTCAACAGAAATTTATGACTGTCAACGAAGAAAGAGGTGATGAAAGCATTCGCAACCTTCTGCAACAGTTATTTGTACAGTTGTAGCCCGTAGTAGTGCAAAAACCATCAAGATTTTTAATAGAAAATTAGATAGCAGTATTAATTTCATGAAAAAATTTAAGAACACAGCACAACTTATCATTCCAGCCAGCAATACGTCAAGCATGATTAATAGACAATGTTAATAGGCCAATAAAAGTAAGAGTTTGACTTGAACTGACATTAATTAATGTTTCCTTCATAGACAGCATGACAGCGCCAGCGAGCGTTGCGATATCATCGTTATTTTCCAAACGTTCATATTTTAAAATATTTTTTATTTTTAAACCATTCTAGACGAACGGTTCGATAGAGATGCACTTGCCGTGGTCATTGTGCACGAATTTTAGATTTACCTATCGTGTTCCATTACTGTTACCCCTGATTGTCCTAAGAATATCCTATACTAATTTACTAGCAACCCGTTTTGACACGTGATATTCTGGGATAGGGGAAGACAAAATACATATAGCTCTAAGATGTTTTTATGATGTTTTATATTTTTATGAATGGGGTTTAATGTGCCTTAGGCTTTTCAAACACAATCGTCTTGTAAGCGAAAATAAAAATATTTTTTTCTTTATTGGTTTCGCCCTGTACTTTATACCAATTTTTTCGGAGTTGTTTCGCTTATTCTGACGCACAGCCGTAGATCGGATTTCCAATACCACAAAATCTCGTCCCACCTTCATTCAACCACATAGCGTTTCAAGAACCCTATCCCTATGGACCGACTATATCCCGCCTTTTCGACATACATAACTGTCGTACCAAAGGGGACCAAGTCTACCGTGTAATTTTATGACGTCATCTGCGAATTCTGCGATGTTCTCTTTTTAAATATCTGTGTTTGAATCATTAATGGCCTGTTTGATAAGAATTTGTGCCTCTGTGGAACTTTCGTGGTGTATTAAGTTAATGGTTGATGGGGTTTAGGCAGTTAGAAGCCTCCTTGGCCATTTAAATCACTTGAATCTTTTTATTTTTTAAACATTTGTTTGTTTTTCAGGAGCTATAATTTATTTCTGGTGTTGTTATAATATTTTCTATTATATTTTAATAATAAACCATCCCGCTGTAGGTACTAATATAGTCTACAATTCGCCGGTATGCTTAGATCTCATATAATAGAGAGCGAGCCTATTGCCATTAACCGGGCACAATTCCCTAACTCCGAGGTGCTTCTGAAAATTTCTTAGAAATACCCAGAAACATTTTTTTCGAACTGGGAATCGAACCCAGAACTTCTAGCGTAGCAGTCGCGATCTCAGAACTACTAGGCTAATGAGGCAGTTTTTCATTTAATTTATCATCTTTTCTTTGGCTTTATTCACGTGGGAAGTAATCTATACTAATATATAAAGCTGAAGAGTTTGTTTGTTTGTTTACTTGAATGCCCTAATCTCACTAACTACTGGTCCGGTTTGAAAAATTCTTTCAGTGTTAGATAGCCCATTTATTGAAGAAGGCTATAGGCTATATATCATCACGCTACGTGGACGAAGTCGTGGGCAGAGGCTATCACTAATAAACCATAAACTTTGATTAATTAATAGTTGGACAATGCCGATTGGAGACCATCAGCGTATTAATCAAATGCAGTGCTAGATTGATACTAATGAAATCGTTGACGTCACTCAATCAGATAGCGGTTAATTGGAGCGAAATGTGCATTGGATATAGATTGACTGTCGCAATTAACAATAAACATAACATTAATGAAAGACAAGATCAAATTATTCGCAGATTACCTACTGTACATATTCTGATGTGATAAGCCGATATGTTTATGCCCCATGTAAAATAGGGCGGGCCTATTGTCATTACGAGCTGCTTATAATAATTAAGAATAGGGATATCCGAAAACACTACATACTCGATCAGCACTCGCCGAGGATCCCTAAACTAAAAAGGCACAACGAATTATAATATATTTTTTCTTTATTCCTAAGAATTTGCTATGGGTTCTAAAACAACTTGATTCCAAAGAAAATAAGATGTATAACAAATTTTATAACATAACATACCAGCACGCCTGTATTCCTCGAAGGGTTAGACAGAGGCGTACTAATGTACACCCACAGTTCGCCGGTATGTTTAGGTACCATGTAATAGGGGGCGAGCCTATTGCCACTAACCGGGCACAAATTCCTAACTCCGAGCTGCTACTGGGAATTTCATAGAAAAACCCAAAACCTTGCTCGACCTCGGAATCGAATACATAATATAAACATAACATATGTACCTACATAGGCAGAGGCGTTATGTGAACTCCCACAGATTGCCGGTAAATTATAAAATGAAAGTAAAACTAACTCCAAGTTACATAGCTTATCACAAACCTAATAACATTGCAACAATGGCTGGTTACACATTTACAGTGTAGTCTAGCTTGTAGCAAGCCTAACTCCACAATACCACATGGTAGAACAAATTGAAAAATGTGATCGTCCACGAGGCAATCTGCATGCACCGTGCGGATTTCCTGTATTGCCACTCCATTTTAATACCAGTGTTGCTATGAATGAAAATACATTCAAATACTATTGCTCTATGTAAATTACGTTAACAGTCTATTCACGTATGGCTTTATGGTTTTGTTGCTTATTCCTTAGATATAATTTTTACATATTGATTAACTTTGCGATTAGAATTAATTATTCATTCAAAAATAGTTATGATAATTATATTTAATCATTATCATAACTACCTTTATTTATTATCTATAACTCTGATGTTGCCATAAGTCTACCATATCCTCGGTATTTCCAAAAACATGTGCGTCTTGTTAATTAATTATCACTCACTCAACCTTCATTTTCTCGACGACGCCGTGTGAAGTCAATTTGCAGTAGGCCAGCGTGGTGGACTATTACGTAACCCAAGAGGGTGTCCTTTTTTATGTACTGCAGTGGCGAACAAGCTTACGGCTCGCCTGATGGTAAGCAGTTGCCTATAGACGTCTACAACATTGGACGTGTCGATCGCGATTTCGGACCCTGTAAAAACCTTGTCACTCCTTTTTCTCTCTTTTTTTGCCTAAATGATTGACGTTATTAACTAAATTAATTCTAAAATAAATTCATAATTGTAGAAGGAAGCAAGCTTACGACAAACGCCACAAAACTATGCAAGCTTATAAGACTCTTAGTAGCATCAAAACATGAGCCAAAGTTCATCAAAACATGTCTCAAGCCTCCAAATTCTACGGATAACAGTGTATTGTAAGACAAGCTCTCAACATACAAGTACACTCATACACGTGCCAGCTTCTCAAACTATGTGTTCGAACCGGATCTATGACGACACAGTCTTGAAAATTGTTTAAAACTTCTAGACACAAGTTTTCTCATACATTGTTGGGTTCGTTTTACATTGATGATATATTTTCCTTTATGTTTAGAAAAGAATATATTTGTGGCTACGTGGTTGGATTGAGTTGTGTCCTCTTCTTGTTATAGG
Organism: Acronicta leporina; assembly: GCA_947256265.1. Lineage (NCBI taxonomy): Eukaryota > Metazoa > Arthropoda > Insecta > Lepidoptera > Noctuidae > Acronicta > Acronicta leporina. The sequence continues at coordinate 14,534,592 of OX366520.1, read as the reverse complement.
CGATCATTAATTAAATATTTATTTCCATACATATCCTTCGCTTTCTTCAAACAGAAGCTGGTAAATATTTTTATGGTACAGTTTGTTCCGGGTCTGGGTGTGTGTTTTTGTTTGTAAAAGCACCCACAATAAGAAAATCCTAGTGTTACGTTAAAAAAATACCTGCACTATGGTTGACTGATAGAGAATGCATAATCCGAAAATATACCGCTTGTGCTTTATGCAGTATAAATTAATTATGATTATGAAGTTGGTAATTCAGTAGCCTGTAAACTGCCACGGTATTGGAGTACTTTTCAATCGATTTAAATCAGAAGAAAATATAAAAATGGCGATTTCAGACAAACACTTACTTTTCCCATTTAGTGTAAACTAACGATTGTTCAAAAACTAAGTCGTACAAATGAGAACGCTATTTGTCACTACCTCAGAAAATTACTTACCCGTAAAATAAAGGTGTGAACATTAAACCACGTACCGAAACGAGCTGAAAACTAGAACATTTGACCAACACAGTGACAAATGTAGTACATTAGTGTGGGAATAACGAGGGTAGTCACGAAATAGTTCCTATGTGGACAATGATAAAGAGGTCGCTGAAAATTTCACGCTCCTTGTACCAGGAGAGCATGAAACGGGCACAGGTTTGTTATATGAAACTGGTTATTATTTTAGGTAAGTATTCTCAATTTCTACAGACGAGCAGAGGCAATAAAAATACCCAAATGTTTTTATTATTTCATATGGCTCTTCTCACAAGCAACCTTTGTTACTGCTTATCCTATCGTAAAAATCTAAATATTTACTTAAGTTTGAATGGCACAGGCTTTTTCATTCCTTCTTTTCATGGGTTTTGATTTTGAGTGCCTTTAAAATATTATAAATTATGCGGTACACCTTTATGCTGAAGACCTTATGATACCTACTCTATTCTATTATATTCTATTTTTTTATGGTTCTGGCTCCATCGGTAACGTTCGATGATTTTGCCAATGTCAAGGTAAGTATGAGAAAGTAATGATCGTAAACTGTTACACAACTATTGATCAATGTTTGTAGCATCCATGGATCCCCATGCTAAAAAAGGACAAAACATTTTTGGATAATACATGTAAAACGTCACAAAATAAATGTTAAAACAATCAGTAGGTATATAATAAATAAATAGAAATATCAACTATAACTGGATTTTATGATACCTACTCTATACTTCGGTGCCAAATTGGAAGAAACTGACATTGACATTAATAAACGTCAGTGTCAATTTTTGTATTTATCATAATTCATTCGTCAATTCTACACGCCACATGGCATGGATATGGCATTTAAAGGATGTTTTACATAGACATACTTAAAACATGATTACTTCAAGCTTACGAGAATGTGTTACTTGGTTTAAAAAATAATATTTCAGTATGTTTTTGACGTTAGATTTTTATGTAGCTTTTACTGTAAGTATAAAAATTTTATAGGCTTTTGCATAACTTAAAGGCATTGACTCCTCTCTAGAAGCTTCTATAAAGAAAATACCTTCATACCTAAGCCGCAAAAAAATAAAATCGTCACAATACGTTTGAGTTGGGTCCTATTGGGAGTTGTCAGGGTATGTGGCATGTTCGCGTAACATTCAAATCGTGTGCTTTCGGCATTGTTCGTGACTACAGGGTCTTGGCTCTATTTCAGTGTATTTGAAACTGGGTAAGATTTTGTCTATTGTACATAAAGAAGAATAAATTCACAAATATTTTGAAGCGGTGGTAGCCTAATGGCTAGGGCGTCGGACTTGCGATCATATGGTTGCCGGTTCGAACCCCACCCATTGCACTACCGACGTGAACCTACTCGTAACACAAGCAATCTAGCTTAGCATGAGGGGTTAACAAGAATACTAGTAATGTGCGACCCGCATTGCTAGTAAGCTTTTTTTTAAAAAAAAAAATATTTTATGTCTCAGGATTAGGATTGAGATGGAATATTTTGTTTATTTTCTCTCAAAACTAGTGTTAGTATATGCCATATACTAGTCCGACGCCCTAGCCATTAGGCTACCGACGCTTCTATTCTATTATATCACGCTGTCGTTCTCCAAAGAGTTCAGCATAGGTATGCTATAATTAGGTACCTATATTGAAGTTTTCAATTCAATATCGACATATTGAATGTAGAAGGAAAGGAATAAACCTTCATTTAACTAATCTAACCTCAACTTATGCTGTAAAAGGAAAATTACGTAATTACCACCGCAGCCTCGTCCCTATTCGGCTAACAAAATAATTAGCTCTTTGAAATTATGTATTTATCTGTAGATACTCGGTTATTAAATAAATATACTGTATTATTTAATTAAAATCTGTTTCATGTTATTTGCCTTTTAAAGCATTACTTATATTAAGGGTTATAACCTGATTAAGGGTAAGTGCTTCTCACACGTGATTGTAGATTATTAAAAATAATTTTTAGTATGTACTACAATTGTTTATAAATGAGGTCTCTGACGGATAACATACGTAGTGGGTTACAGATACAAAACCCTCAATTAGGTACTACTAAAAATAACTGTATGTAGATCTCAGGCCGTAAAAAAGCTTTTGCTGAAAGGTAACCCCTTCGTCGAAGATTAATACTATGACTGAATTCAGGAATCTCTTGTCCCTTATCACATGGGACCTAAACATACCAGCAAACTATTGGTGTACAATTGTAAGCCTCTCCCTAATCCTTCAGGGAAAACAGTCATGATAGTATGTTCTGAAACCTCTATTAATTATCATTACTTGCGCTTGTGAAGAAAGTGCCAGTAGCTCCCCAGCCCTTTGTACTAACAAACGCAATTTTCGACCTTCTGCGTTAAAGAATAAGGGTGATAAGTGGTCAACCGCCAGGAAAGTCTATTGCACCTTCCTTTCACTTTCACATTCTTGGTATATCAGCTTCATCGTTGCTTTAGTTAGGGCAAATACAATGATGGGAAATCTGCAAAATGTCTATAGGTTGAAACAAGCTGGATTTTTAACTATCCCTGACGTATGTTCTAGAAAGCTTGAGAAGTTTCTAGAATATTCGTAGAACCATTTACTTAAAATACTTCGATTTTGACGGAGCGGACGTAATTGAAGGACAAAGCAGTTCAGTTTTAAATATGGCGAAAAGGACTTCGAAGTGAAAGCCGTAAATTTGTACCCAGAGCGCATGCAAATTCGACTACATATCTGAAGATCCTTTACTTATGTGTATGCATGTATGGATTTTAATTCAATAAATTGTCTTCATAAAAGTGTTGATGAATCTATACTAATATATAAAGCTGAAGAGTTTGTTTGTTTGTTTACTTGAACGCGCTAATCTCAGGAACTACTGGTCCGATTTGAAAAATTCTTTCAGTGTTGGATAGCCCATTTATTGAGGAAGGTTATAGGCTATATATCATCACGCTACGCGGACGAAGTCGCGGGCAGAAGCTATGATATATAAAGTTGAAGAGTTTGTTTGTTCGTTTGCTTGAACGCGCTAATCTCAGGAACTATTGGTCCGAATTTGAAAAATTATTTCAGTGTTAGATAGCCCATTTATTGAGGAAGGCTATAGGCTATATATCATCACGCTACGCGGACGAAGTCGCGGGCAGAAGCTATGATATATAAAGTTGAAGAGTTTGTTTGTTCGTTTGCTTGAACGCGCTAATCTCAGGAACTATTGGTCCGATTTGAAAAATTCTTTCAGTGTTAGATAGCCCATTTATTGAGGAAGGCTATAGGCTATATATCATCACGCTACGCGGATGAAGTCGCTGGCAGAAGCTAGTTCGAAATAAATAAATTAAGTGAATTCACTAATGAAAGTATTGATTGCAATGATTTCAGTCAGAAAGATTTTATTGTTTCATGCTCTTCAGTTGATTTTTGCGTAAATATACTTACAAGCATTCACTCACTATACTATTTCATACTGTCATCCTCAGAGCCTTTTCCCAAATATGTTTGGGTCGGCTTCAAGTCTACCGAGATGCGGCTGAATATCATTATTTTACACGAAACAACTGCCATCAGACCTCCGAAACCAATTTCAGGGCAATTATTTTCAACAACAAGTCTTTTTTGGGCTTCTGACTACCACGACGTTTGTATGACAGCCGGGACCGACGGCTTAACGTGCTCTCCGAGGCACAGAAGGGTCTCGATGTGTTAAGAATGGTCACCCATCCACACTGACCGTAACCATCGCATCATTATCTTGATCTAGCAGATCAATTGATCAGCTTAGTTACTACTTAACCACGAATCTATTTCATTTGTTTTATGGGATAGGGGAACAAACGAGCAGACGGATCACCTGATGGTAATGCAATAACCGTTGCCCATGGACACCCGCAACACCAGAGGAGTCACGAGTGCGTTGCCTGCCTTTTAAAAGGGTTCGGGCCTCCGGTAACCTCACTCACTCGGCGAAACACAACGCTAGCGTTGTTTCATGCCGGTTTTCTGTGAGGCCGTGGTATCACTCCGGTCGAGCCGGCCCATTCGTGCCGAAGCATGGCTCTCCCACTTGAAAGTGTGTAAAGGAAGAAACGTCTATTGACACATCCACAGTCAATGCACAAAGAGAACATAAAAAAGAATGTATGTCTTCCATTTACTGGTGTCCGGGTAAAAGGAAAACAAGTAAAAAATCCAGTAAAAGCCATTAGGTAATCTTTGGTAAAACCTCGACCACATGAAGCCAAGTTCCCGCAAGAGCAGTATAGTGGAAGGCACACACGATCGTGCCTTTTTCAATTAAGTTAGCCTTTCTTTTAATACTGTTAGAAAGTAACCCGCGGTCCGGCTCCAGGCGAACTTTTAGGTATTAGACCGCCCATTGTACCATATTCTATGATTGATAACTTATACTTGACATGAGTTTTTAACATAACATACCATCACGCCTGTATTCCCCGAAGGGTTAGGCAGAGGCGTACTTAATGTACACCCACAGTTCGCCGGTATGTTTTAGGTCCCATGTAATAGGGGGCGAGCCTATTGCCATTAACCGGGCACAAATTCCTAACTCCGAGCTGCTACTGGGAATTTCATAGAAAAACCCAATAACACTTTGCTCGACCTGGGAATCGAACCCAGGACCTCTAGCGTAGCAGTCGCGCTCAGGACCACTTGGCTAATGAGGCAGTTAGACATGAGTTTTTGGTGTACAATAAAGGATATTCTTCTTCTTCTTTTAGACTTACAGACAGTGGAGGAAAGAAAAAAAGACAAATCAAATGTATTACAAGAAAATATGATCTAAAATAGCTTTTTCCCGCGGCTTCGCTCACCTGAAGCAATATATGGATTAGAAATGGATCCCAAAAATAATTTAATAAAATAACCAACAGTGATGATCTCTTCTTTGTATGAGTCTCTCATAGATCAGAGAGGTCAAACTGTATCTCAAGATACGTTTAATTAATTGAGATAAAAAGTTCGCCAGTTTTTAAGTTGATTAAACTTTCTAACAATGATAAATTATAAATTAACTGACGGATAAGTAGGTACTTTTGATACTCTAACCAGGTTTAAATAGAAAATCATAATAAAGTAGAATCAATATTACTGTAGCGTATTGCCTTAGTTCGCTGTTGCACTGCGACAAGTCATTTGACAAGCCTAGGTTATCACTGCGTATTCGCCTGGCTTACAGGAGTTTGGTGAATAGAATTATGTTGATTTGTCCCTTTTACAAAGCCTTAATAAAACGCTTCCGCTTATGTGCCATGCGGTATCACCTCTACTTCAATTACATCACTACAGTAACGGAGGTCGTGTGAAAATTTTAAGTCTTTTCCGTGGAAACCCCCAGCTAAATGTATCACGCGGTCCGCTGTGTAGTTGTTGTGGTCGGAACTACTTACCAGGACGTTTCTAGTTTTTTTTTTGCTTTTTCTCTACTATGATAAAATCGCAAAAAAGCTGTGTCTGTACATAGAAGATATAAAAAAAACAAGTGGGTATACACGTCTCTGAACTCTAAAATGTGATTTTAAAATTCTTGTTTGTTACGCGTTGGCGTAAAAACTACAGAATAGATTTTAATTATGTTATCACTGTTAGAAAGTATATGCTCCAACTTAGAAACTGGTGAATTTCTTATCTCAATTAATTAAATGGATCCTGAGATACAGCTTGAACTCTGATGTATGCAGACCCATACGAAAAAAGAGATCATCACTGTTGGTTTTTGATAAAATTATTTTTGGGAACCATTTAATCCTAATATAGCGTCACGTTAGCGAAGCCGCGGGCAAAAGCTAGTAATCTATGTTTTTGTTCTTCATTTACAGTTTTTTATAAGAAGTCAGTTTTTTTTTCACTGTTGCAAATAGTGGGTCTACTGGATACTCTTTTTAATGTTTATGTTTTTGACTCCACATAAGTCATAAGGTCCACAAGGTTCAGTAGGCTCTGTAACTCCGCACATTGTCATTTTATTGCTACAAATTATTTATAAAGCAATCACTGAAAATTTACGTGTTAATTTAATATAGATATGCATCCCTATATCGAGGCCATGATGAAAGCCATTGCGACGAAGTATTTTTTTGTACACAACCCTAACCCATCAAGTGTAGCAGAACTTAACTATTACAAATGCGACGTGTAAAAATGAGGAAAAAACGCAGATGACGGCCATTTTGTATAGGTGTCACCACTGGACCGGAGACCGGAGATGACATCGCAGGTCTGACGGTGAATGAAAAGCATGCATCTTTTTTTTGCGAGAAGAAAATACAGGAAAATTATTTAAGAGTACTTTAAATTACTATGTTTGGCGTTAGTTCAATGGATTTATGGGCAGTCTACAGTGCTTTACAATAAAGAACACAAGTTTATAAAAAAAATGTTATTACCATCTTATATTCCTAAACATATATTCCACTTTTTTTCTTGTTCATTATGGATCAGAGTTCTGGGCAACTAAGAAATACCACCTTAACAAGTTCCACATCACCGGAATGCGCATGCTGCGATGGTCAGCTGGCGTCAGACTCTTCGATAAGATTCGGAGTTTCAGAGACTCGAGGAGGGATTTTTTATGGGATAGGGGAGCAAACGAGCAGACGGATCACCTGATGGTAAGCGATAACCGCCGCCCATAAACACCCGTAACACCAGAGGAGACACAAGTGCGTTGCCCACCTTTTAAAAGGGTTTGGGCCTCCGATAACCTCATTCACTCGGCGAAACACAACGCATGCATTGTTTCACGCCGGTTTTCTGTGAGGCCGTGGTATTACTCCGGTCGAGCCGGCCCATTTGTGCTGAAGCATGGCGTTCCCACGTCAAAACCCTAAGTAAATGAGACTACCGATCGAGGAGAAAGAAAAAGATATATGTTCCACTTTTAGCACTTCATATATTCTTCCCATCATTTACATGATTTAAACTTGAGTTTGATCAAATTACATTATCAGGGAAGAGTGTATTTTGATACTTCTAAGCTAGGTGGCTGTTGCAAAAATTTTAAACCCCAACCATTTATCAGAAATTTCAACGACTTATTAGTAGATATTTCATTAACACGTCTAAATATGAACATACTTATTTGTATATTAATCCCGTACATCCTTACCACAAGGTAATATCATTCTCAATGTAACTCATAATATCCGCTTGTCTTGGCAAAGCCTCTGTTCATTAATTACTTTAGAACGTTGTTTTACGCGTCGTGGGTAGCGTCACCCACAACTTGCGCCCTATTGATTTGTCCCAGATGACAAACGGTGTCTAATGTCTATGAGATAGGAACCATAGCTTTAAAACACTGAAAACTTTAAGTGATTAAATCTCGAAATGATGTATCTTTAGTAATAATGACAGTAATCAATTATACTCGGCTTCGTCCGAAGAGATTAGCATCAATATAACACTTGTAGTACCGCGCAGTATTCGCCACTTGCAACACTAATTTGAGGTGACGTAAAGAAATTTTGACGTTTACTTGACATCTGCTCTTTCGCGCCACTTCATTCGCGTTCTAGTGTTTTGCCACTTTGCATGCATTTTGTTAAATAAATTGGAATTCAGTGTTTAATTTGTTTAACTGCGTTAATAAAGTGTAATTATGTCAAAAAGGAAGATATCTCAGGAAAATTACGAACAATTGCTAAAGAAATTGAAGGGGATTGAAGACGAATTACGTCGTCACAAAGGAACTAAAGAACCTGTAAAACGCTCCAGGGTGCGTGTATTGTCCAGTTCATCAGAGTCGTCGGAGGATGCTTCAACATTACTGTCGCAAAAATATGGTTAGTAACGAAAAAATATAGGTATATACTTTTTCATTGTGACACATAACCTCCATTACCGGCTTTCTCAGAAATAATTTATAGATACTGTAATATGGTATTGTGGACAGTTCTAAGGGCTGTTTCTTACCAAAACTATGGCGTTGTGGATAGCTACCAGGGCTATCTCTTCACCAAAAACAATCGAATGACGATTGAACTGTATCTACCTACTTATCTGGCGATAATGAGTTTTGTGAACAGTACATAGGTCTGTTCTTTAACTCACGCGCTATGATGATTTTAACTCGTTTTCAGACAACGAAGTATGTGTGCAGCCGTCCAATGATAAGGCTGGCGACCATGGCGCGCCGCTGGGGCCTGCGTGCTTTGATGTCGCGTATGCTGCCAACACCGCCGACACTGCCGACATGGCCGGGACTGCCTACGCAGCTGAATCTGTCGACGCGGCCGACACCGAACAAAACCCGCTGGATGTCGAAGTTCTGGAAATTCTGGGGGTCGATCCCACAACAGCTAAAACATATGGCAATGAAATCCAAAAGGATCTCGCCGTTCGTTTAGAACACAGTGCAATAGAAGGGTTGTCAAAAGACAATCGAAAGGAGCTAATGGACACTTACCTTGTGCCGAGTAACTGCAAACTTATTGGTGCTCCAATTTTAAATCCAGAGCTCAAAGCTGCCTTATCTGAACCTGTCATAAAAAGAGATAAAGCTATTGAAGCCAAGCAAAAAGTTACAGCTGCTGCAATTGCAAGCCTTAGCCAGGCAATCTCTCTGACAATATCTTCTAAAGAGAAAGATACTACCTTGTTACGTCTTCTAATGGATACAGGTCGCATGTTGTGTGATTGTCAACATAGTGATACAATGACTAGACGTAACTATGTAATTAGTTCCATCAAGAAAGACATGAAGGAGTCCCTTCAGAGTGCCAAGGCTGATAATTTTCTGTTCGGGGATAAACTCCCTGATACCTTAAAAGCCGCTAAGGCAATAAACAAGTCAGGCGCAGAATTGAAGATTATTACTACCCCTAAACCTGGCCCCAGCAAGAAGTTTACAACGCCTGCGTCATCGTCAAAAAACTGGAAGACGAATCCTCCTCGCAAGGTAGCTCCAGCAGCGACGAAGGAGACAGCGATGAAGAATCAGCGCGCCAGCTCATCGAAGACGTCGCAGCCTCGGCGCCACAACCGCCGCTGACGCCTGAGGTAAAATATGCTGGTAGACTAGCTTATTTTGTTGACCAATGGTCGCTCATCACTCAAGACCCATTGATCTTGTCTTATATAAGCGGATATAAAATCCCTTTCTCGCGGCCAGTCACTCAGCTTTGTCCCCCACCACCTAGAACTTGTTCTAGTTTGGAAAAAGTCCACTTTGAAGATGCAATCAAAAACTTAATTTCCATTGGTGCAATTTCAAAATGTCAACCAAGCGATGGTCAATTTTTGTCTAATGTGTTTCTAGTGCCGAAACCGAATGGTAAAATGAGATTTATCCTAAATTTAAAAAGTTTAAACAAATTTATAGACACACAACATTTTAAACTCGAAGATTTTCGCACAGCCCTTAAACTTATTTCTCGTGATTGTTTTATAGCAAAAATAGACCTTAAAGACGCATATTTTTTGATAAAAATCCATGAAGATTACAAAAAATATCTACGTTTCCAATGGAACCAACAATTGTATGAATTTAACGTTTTACCATTCGGTCTCAGCACAGCGCCCTATGTGTTCACAAAACTAATGAAACCAGTGGCCAAAGTTTTGAGGTCAGCAGGGTTGATATCTACAGTATACCTGGATGACTGGCTTCTTATTGCACGAACTTACTATCGTTGCATAGAAAATGTTGAACAAACTAAAAAATTACTCACCGCTCTTGGTTTAATTATAAACTATGAAAAAAGTTGTGTCACACCGAACAAACATTGTCAATTTCTGGGCTACAATATTGATACAGAAAATCTCCAGGTCAGCTTACCTTTAGATAAAGTATATCGTATCAAAAACGAAATTAAAAAGTTTCAATCAATAAGTAGATGTAAAATAAGAGAGTTCGCGCGCTTTGTCGGCTTACTAATTTCCGCTTGTCCAGCCGTCGAATACGGTTGGCTGTACACAAAGTTATTTGAAAGAATTAAATTTTTAAATTTACAAGGTAATGATAATTACGACAAAATTATGTATGTTCCGAACTCTATTTTATCAGACTTGGACTGGTGGGATAGAGCGATTGGGCGCTCGGTGAGCCACATCAAGCAGGACAGCTACGACCTGGAGATCTTCTCAGACGCCTCAACAACGGGGTGGGGCGTGGCTTGTGGTGAGAGCAGAGCAAGTGGTTTGTGGAGCACAGAGGAATCCTCCCAGCATATTAATTATTTAGAGATATTGGCTGCATTTTTTGGGTTAAAAATATTCGCCAAGGAATTGACCAACTGTCAGCTTTTACTGCGAATAGATAATACCACAGCAATATCATATATTAATCGCATGGGCGGCATCCAGTACCCACACCTAACAGAGGTCACTAAAGCCCTGTGGCAGTGGTGCGAGCATCGCAGGATACATGTGTTTGCCTCCTATATTCGATCGACAGATAACACAGAGGCAGATGCCGAGTCCAGGCGTATCCATCCTGATATTGAGTGGGAACTCTCAGATATCAGCTTCCAAAAAATTGTGAATGCATTTGGTTATCCAGATATCGATCTCTTCGCTAGTAGGATCAATAAAAAATGCGAAAAGTATATATCTTGGCATCGCGACCCGGATGCACAAGCAGTCAATGCATTCACAATAGATTGGTCGTCTTGTTATTTCTATGCGTTCCCTCCTTTTTCCATGGTGCTTAAAACATTAAAGAAAATATTAGAAGATAAGGGGAGAGGAATTATCGTTGTGCCGCTCTGGCCAACACAACCTTGGTATCCGCTTTTCAAAAGTCTAGTATCTTCCAATATACTTATTTTTAAACCAAGTGAGAAACCTATTGTTTGCTCTCATTACAGCGCCCGCAACATGCACTCGCAAGTTACCCTGGCGGCCGCAGTATTATCCAGTCGGCGTTAGCCGGAAGGAATATCCCTTCGTCGGCGTTAGACGTGATGCTAGCATCTCTTTCGAAAAACTCAATCAGACAGTACGATGTTTATCTTAGAAAGTGGTATCTATATTGTTTAGAAAACAAAGTTGATTTGTTAAAAGCTAGCATCTCGCAAATATTATTTTTTTTAACTAAACTATATAAAGATGAAGGGGCGCAGTACGGAACACTCAATTGCTGCCGTTCCGCCCTGGCCTTAATTATAGGGGAACATGTAGGGCTCAATGAGAACATTAAACGATTTTTTAAAGGTATATACCGATTGCGACCTCCACGCGCAAAGTATGACACGACCTGGGATGTTTCTCTTGTATTAAATTTCTTAGAAAAATTATATCCTAATGAATCTCTGTCTCTTGAAGAGATTTCAAAAAAAACTTATAACCTTGCTCGCGCTAGTAACCGCTCACAGAGTACAGACATTTTCTAAAATCAGTATAGATAACATTTCAAGGTCAGATTCTCAAATGCGAATAAAAATAACTGATTTTATAAAAACTTCCCGAGTCGGGTCTCCTCAACCAATATTGATTTTACCATTTTTTAATCAGAAGCCGGCGATATGCCCGGCTCGAACACTGTTATTTTACATAAATGTAACGCGTTCTTTGCGTGGGACCTCCAAGGGTCTGTTCATCGGTTTGAAGAAACCCCACGGCAGTGTGTCCAGCCAGACACTGAGTCGCTGGATCCGCAGTACGCTGATGGTGAGCGGCGTGGACGGGGCGGCGTACGGCGCGCACAGCGCCCGCCACGCCGCCACGTCCGCGGCGCTGCGTGCCGGCGTCAGCCTCGACGCCATCCGCAAGGCGGCTGGCTGGACGGCTTCCTCCGAAACCTTCTTTCGGTTCTATAACAGACCATTGGACGGTAACACCTATGATGATTCTTTTGCGCGAGCCATAATAGGCGAAACTTAATTGTAAATTTATACTATAATTATAATCTTAAGCACTATCATTATTTTTATATTAAAGAGCTGATTCGAAACCACAGTTCTAAATTTTTATTTATTTTTATTTTGTTTCTTCTGTTTACCTGCAAAATTTTCAAGCCATATTTCACGATGTAAAACTCTAAAAGTCTACAAGTGTTATATTGATGCTAATCTAAGAGGACGAAGCCGAGTATAATTGATGATTAAACGAACTTACCTGTACGTGAAGTTCTATCATAATTATACGAAGGCTTCGTCCGAAGAGATTAGCATCCCTCCCCCCCCTTATCAAACCCCTATCGTGAAATATGTCCATATTATTAATAACTCTAAACTAAATGAAGTGGCGCGAAAGTGCAGATGTCAAGTAAACGTCAAAATTTCTTTACGTCACCTCAAATTAGTGTTGCAAGTGGCGAATACTGCGCGGTACTACAAGTGTTATATTGATGCTAATCTCTTCGGACGAAGCCTTCGTATAATTATGATAGAACTTCACGTACAGGTAAGTTCGTTTAATCATCAATTATAAGGTTCACTGTGTTAGGTGCATTGACGTCTAACCATCTCGTTGAAGACTATCCTACATTTTGTTAACTAACTGTTCACAGTGTAGCATCTTGATTTACTGTACACTCACTATCAAGCTTCACTCTTACATTATTAAAGTGCGAAGTACAATCAGAATTCAAACCCAGCGTCCGAACGGACGGACGGACGAAACTTAATATCCTGTTAGTGTTTGGGATAACATTAATCTTAGCGTGACGTGTTGTGAACGGGGTTGGGTTGGGGATGAAAATCCACTCTGAGTAAGTGAGGTACAGTCGGCGTCAAATTATTTAGCAGATAAGGTAAACAGTGGAGAGTGTTCACGAAACTTAATAATGAGTGATAAATAATTCAACCTAATATTGTTCTTATGCTCTCAAAAAGGGATGGATAGTCCACTATGGATAGATAGGAGGCCACACATGCAGCAGAGGAGTTTACGAGCCATAAGAGCCCCCCAACAACCGAAGGAGAACTGGCACTCGCGCGCAAAAGTGGAATGTGCTTTAAAACAGACACCAATGTACTTTACAACAGATTCCGTACGTAAGGATGTTTACCGGCCAGACAGACCCTAACGGTCTTCCGGTCTTCCAAACGAGCAATACAGATATTTTCTCGCCTCTTACAAGATGCCTATCAGAATTGCAGTAAAGAATTGTATTACTACTCACCATGAGTCTATGATTACTTAGCATCTGGATAGAGATTCTTATTTATTTACGTCGGTCGCGTACGACGTTCTATACCTAACAAAAGCCGGACAGACAGAACTTGTATATATTTACTGTAAAAACCTGGACATGACCGGCCAAAAACCGGATTTCCGGCAACCCTATCAGGTCAAACATACAAAATATAAACCATAAGAAATGGATTTCGAGACCAATTTTCACGTTTCCACTCGAGAAGAACCGCGAAACATAGCTAGTTCAATATAAATGATATCGTGTACACCTTCTTTGTTTCCCCTTCCGATCAGAATGTAAATTAGATTGTTCCAGTGTTAGGAACAACATTAATCTTGTGGGCATGACGTGAGTACACAGAATGAACTGTAACTTAATATATACAAAACCTTTACCCGGCAAAGGAGAGGTACCAAACTTTGTGACTGCTCTGAAGTTATCTGCGGTACCTTCTGTGCGGGTTTTGAACGAAATTTAGGTTTTTAACCGTCTGCAAAGAAGAGGTTCGAAACTGGTCTGTATTATATTTTTAACTATCATATCTCTTGTCTCAAGGTTCATCCATAATTCAAATTCCTCTGCTACTCCGGGGGAGCAGGATAAAAATCACCAAAGAAAACTGAACCTTGCGTCCTTTGTCGCAGGGGAGGCTTAAAAACTGCACTTGTCTTCGCTCTCCGTACTATGGGACTCAATACAGAATAATACCTCAATGGCAATTGAGAATCCCTATTGGCAGCTGTAATAAACACGAACGCTGTTATGAACCAGCTCAGCTAGTCCACTGTCCCGAATCCGAAGAAATATGATGACAGTTCGAATTTGCTTCGGACGGATCGCAACGATCCTTTAGTACCAGACGCAATGGCAAATCAAGAATTTACGAGAGAACAATTTGTTGTTGACTGCGTTTCCACAAAACACCATTTATTTTAAAAGAGTGTCCATGGAGTTTCTTGCTGGATTCTTCAGAATCAACCTTTTGGAACCATGCAACTAGAATCATAACGTTTCATAAACGCTTGTAAAACCTTATGTAAAATAAAAACATTTAAACTTGAACTTGGCACCAATAAACACAACAGCGTGACCTCAGTCTAAACTCCCTGATAGTCTATTGGGCCCAAACGCGGTTGCTAGAGCTCCTGGGTTTGATTCCCATATCAAGCAGTGTTATTCTGATTTTCTACAACATTCTCAGTAACAGCTCGAAGTTTGGATTTATGCCTAGTTAATAGCAATAGACTCGTCCTCTCTTACATGGGACCCTAAGTAAGCCTCTGCCGAATACAGTAGTGATGGGAGACATTTTGAGGTTCTTTACGGAAGAAAACTTTAATGAACTCGTGTGAGTACGTAATTCTTTTCAAATATAAACTAGAACTTACCTTCTACTGAGACTTCATACCTATTCAAAACATATTATAAAAATTCTTCGAGCAATTTACAAATATCGACAAAGAATTAATCGTCAACGTGCTATGGAAAATTTTAGATCGCGAAGTCGAACTTTTGCAGTACACAATTCAATTAGCACAAGGTATTAAGGGCACTGTGATAAAATTAACGGCTGCCAACTAGGACGTAAGCGAGAATTCAGCACAGTTACACAACTAGTACTATTGTAAACAATACTATACATATTACTACTTACGATGTGTTTCGCCGAGTGAAGATACTGGAGACTTAAACCCTTTTAAAAGGCGGGCAACGCACTTGCGAGTCCTCTGGTGTTGCGGGTGTCCATGTGCGGCGGTAATCCCTTTCCATCAGGATATCCGTCTGCTCCTTTGCCTATAAAAAAGGAAAAAAAACGATGTGTAAACGTGTTACTATGTAGTAGGATGGAAAAATCATTGTTTATAAAAAGTTATAAGTAACAAATATTATCTAAGAATCATCATAATGTCCCACTACACCTGGGCATGGATCTCGACTCAGAATAAGAGGATTTAGGCTATAGCAATGCCTTTAATTTAGATAACTAACATACTATCAGTATTCCCCGAAAGGTTAGGCATGGGTGTAGGACTGTAGGTACTGTAGAGCCCGCTCCAAGAAGGCGATAATATTTCGGGTTGACTGGCTGGTTAAAGAATAAACAATCAATTTGAAATTTTATATCTGACGTAGAAGTGTCTAGTCTGCGAGTCTTGACAGACTCACTTGTAATGAATTAAGGCTTCGCCCCGTAATAAATGATAAAGTTCAACTATATAACTCCATTTAATTGTATTGCAAGCTCGGTACCTCGACAGTACTATGGTCTAGGAGTACTGTAAAAGTCGGCGAGCCTATCGCCATTCTCCGATCTGCTATCGCAAAGTTCATAGATAAACCCAATAACACATTTGCTTGGCCCGGGAAATTAACCTAGGATCTCTAGTGGAGCAGTAGCGCTCGGGACCAGCAGTCTATTAGGCAGTTACATTTAGATTATCATGACATAAAATTTTCTTTTGTTATTTTTAAAGCTTATTCTGAAAAAAGCTATGATCAGCCGAAAAAAATGTAGGCAGCTCTAGATACAACCCTATTTTCCCTTCCCCGGCAATCTCGATATTTGCGAACCCTACTCACAGCAAAAAAAAAACAAAACCCAAATCATAATAACAGCAGGTAACGCCCACTCATCAAAACGCCTCCAAATCACCATGATTATGATGAAAAGCGTATATTTTCATGAAAATCTCGTGAAAATTGAAACGTGTTTCGGCGTACCTACGCCTGAAATATGCGCGGTCACGTATCGGCACTCAGACGTCCGTAACACCGGTATAATAAAAGCGTTAATACATGGAGCTATTGAAATAACGTTATGTTTACCTAATGCTGGATTTAAATGGGAGCTTTATTTACCTACATACTGCTGGAGAATTATTCATACGATTGAAAAGAGCACATGAGTGATTTATGTGAGATAGACGAGAGAGGTGTCTACTGAGAGCTCAAGACTAAATATAAATTTGTTTCTAAGTTAAAACGATGCATGCCACGGTTACTCCAAGGATGGAAGACGTGGGAGAGCCATGCTTCGGCACGAATGGGCTTGCTCGACCGGAGTGATTACCACGGCCTCCGAAAACCGACGTGAAACAACGCTTGCGTTGTGTTTCGCCGAGTGAGTGAGGTTGCCGGAGGCCGAAACCCTTTTTAAAGGTGGGCAATGCACTTGTGACTCCTATGGTGTTGCGGGTGTCCATGGGCGGCGGTTATCGCTTACCATCAGGTGATCGGCCTGCTAGGTTGCTCACCTATCCCATAACCAAAAAAAGATCATCACATCTTTATTAACACTTCATTGTCCAGTTTGGTGTCCTATATTCTACATCACAATTACCTATGTATAAAGTATGTCGGTACTAATCGTATCAATCAGTGTTCTGATGATTTGGGGAAGAGGAACTATTTAAGGACCGGTGGAGAATCTTGAATACTTTTTTTTTAAATAGCTTACTAGCAATTTGGGTCACACATTACTAGTATTCTTGTTAACCCCTCGTGCTAAGCTAAATGCTTGTGTTACGAGTGGGTTCACGTCGGTAGTGCAATGGGTGGGGTTCGAACCGGCAACCACATGATCGCAAGTCCGACGCCCTAGCCGTTAGGCTACCGCCGCTTTCAATTACAATAACCTTTCTGTCATGCGCCTAATTTTTGAAGTGAAAACTTCTTTAGCGGCGCTGTGCACTTTTTGTGATGGAGAAGAAATGTTAAACTCGCGACAAATAAGACCGTAAAACGTATTGAGAGTGAAATCTTCGTTAATATACAAGTTTTCACTTCCTCCGGCACTCCCGGAGTGCAACCCGTTGTTTTTTTTTAGTGGAGTAGTACAATACTAATATAGAATTTACCAAAATAAATATCCAAAGTCGTCTTAGGAGTAATTTACCAAAATAAATCGTAATTTAAACACAATTTAATCAAAGTGTGTTATTATTCGGGTATTGAAATCATTAATCTATTTTTTTTCCGTGCTCTATTTAAAATCCTGTATAAACTTTAAGGCCCATTTGCACCAACTTCTTAAAGGTGTTTAAATTGTATTTAAACACGAAATTTCTATGATGAAATTTCTATTTAAGAAGTTGGTGCAAGTGGCCCTAAATCTGCTAGAATAGAACTAAGGTTAGCCACATTTAGGACGAGAATAAAAAAAGTATCATATTCAGGATTAAATATATTTATTTTAGTATGATGAAAAAATATCCTCTTAGATAACAAATACAGGCGATTTATTGACGTGAAGTGCTCATAGCTTTCAAAACAAACAGGCCAAGTAGTATGATTCCCCCATAATGTCTGTTTATTCCCCACAATCTACTGGAGTAATACCGATTCCTCCGCTTTTATTGCTGTTTTATAACTCTTCCTCGCTATTAGCAGAGTGGGGGTTAATTCTAGATAGGGCTGCCAATAACAGGCAATCAAATTAGACTTTGTTAAATCGATTCGTAAATTTATCTACTTTTTGATACGTTGTGGTGCATTCGTTTGGGTAGCACTCTATTTAAAACGTTGTAAAGCTTTATATTGCATTTCTTTTTTTTTTAAAAAGGGTGGACCGAGGTACCCTCCATCCATGGAACCGTGTAACTAGTTTAGACTTTTCAAAAGTACCTATTTTAGTAATGTTATTGAAAAAAAAAAACATTTTGACCCACCAAAAACTTTAAACGCTCAGCCAATTTTTTTTTTACTATTTCACCACTTTCGTCTAAGTTCGCAATAAATTATTTGGCAATTCATTTCATAGAAATTCTGTTTCATTTATCAATTTATATGCTGACTTACTTGGACATGGTGAAATAGGCCCATAGCCCTTATATTAAATAAATCAAACTACCCTATTTGTCTGTCCGTCACGACTGTTTCATAATATTTTGCCTGTTGTCTGTTCGCTAAGGGATACGCGCACCTGTACCGTTTTACTTCCCAAAATTAATCATCTGCCAAATGCCTCCCTGGGCCCCTCGCCGTGATTAATTATTTTTGACAAATATCATCAAGAATGGCAATCAACTTGAAGCCCTGTTAAGTCTATTGCTCATTTGTCTTCATTTGCGATTATTAAACAGCTATGTTTTATGTTTTCCTAGTAGCTTGCCGACGGAATGTTGTTGATATTTAGTATTTTTAACCATTAATATGCGCGACCGCTACGCTGAAGTCACAGATTTGATTCCCACGTCGAGTCAAATATTATTGGGTTTTTATATGAAATTCTCATTACCAGCTTCAAGTTTGGATTTGCCTGGCTAGGCCATAGCTAAGCCCTGGCGAATTGTAGACATTATTATTTGTACACCTCTGCCTAATGCCTCCCTTCGAGGAAAAAATATTTGTTGTGATGGTATGTGATGTTTATCTATACTCGTACATGCATACATACATACATATTTTCACGCCTGTCTCCAATTGGGGTAGGCAGAGACTAGATTTCCACTTGTTTACGATCCTGGTACACACACCACTTTCGTATGGAATTCGTATTTAATAGAACATTAGTGCCTAAGTACAAGTACTCAATATTTTTTATTTTTGTTGCAGGTAATAATGATTCAAATTCCCGGCTCAGGACATCACAATGTATACCAAATAATGGTAACTATTACTGCGGCATAACTAAGTCTTGTTTCTGCAAATTAGATGTTACGTAGATATTTTAAGGCACGAGTGCTATGACGCAATGTGGTAAGTATATAGATATAATTTTATTTGTTTTTAACAAAAAGGTTGGATGTATCATATACTTTTTCTCCAATACCGTGGGTGCGTTCCATTTTTGAATTTATTCCGGGATTATCGGCTACTCCGACGTTGTGAAGTCCGGCCTTAGTAAACAAACGTTTACGTAGCGAAGTCGTTTATCGAATTAGCGCGTACCAATAGTTGTGCCATGGCTATTCGCGTTAAATCGGCTTAGGCCTGGATCACTTTCGGCGGTAATCTTATTAGTGACCTGGCATTTGGCACGGAATGTGACGTAATTTGTCAGTACGTGTTGGACGCCTGACAATTGCACACTGTTCTGAGCTTGATTTTATTTTCAGGAGTATTAAAGAGCTTTACATAACATACCATCATGCCTGTATTCCCCGAAGAGTTACACAGAGCTGTACTAATGTAGTTACGTACTCTCATTGTTCACCAGAATGTTTAGATGCCATGTAATATGGGGTGTGCCTATTGCCGTTGATTGGGTACAGACCTAAATTCCGAGCTAGTAAGAATTTCATAGAAAACCAAATAACACTGCTTGGGCTGGAAATCGAAGCTTAGACTTCTAACGTAGCAGTCGATACCATAGGTACTAAAATTCGACTTCGCTTACACGAAACAGTCCATTTTCGAAACCTAACAGCAGCCTTTTGAAGCAAAGAGACAATCTGAAACCATTCATAATGGAGACTCTAATAGCTTCCAGCATGCAATATTCAACATCCATCTTCACAGCGGAGGGGAGATGCACACAAAGAGGCTTATTAAATTGTCGATGTAAAATGAAAATATTGCCTGACGATGCTCATTACTTATTCCGTTTGAACGATTTGTTCGTCGTAAGTATTTATGCCTATGCTATTTGTACGAAGTTATATATGGAAATCAAATTTATGTAATGTTTACGTGTACTTTTGGGAAATGGCTAAGTGTTGTGTATGTGAGAATTTGTGTTTTTAAACGCACCCGCGATACAGGAGAAAATCACCAAGGTTTCTACAGCCAAGAGTAAAAATACCACCAAACTTCAACATATCTGTATAAAAACCGACTACCGCTGGGGTATACGTCTTTGAGTGGAGACCGCGAGTCGGCAAACGTAGTTTAGGACGCCCTCTGGCAAGATGGAGTGATTTGCAAAAGGTTGCTGGCGGAAGCTGGATACGACAAGCCGAGGACAGGGGGAAATGGCGCATATTAAGAGAGTGTTACGTCCAGTAGTGGACTGATATAGACTGTTGTCGATGTTGATGATGACACTTCACTATCCTTCTCCACCTCATCATGCCTGAGAGTATTCTTACCTATTACGAGTAAAAGTCCCTTAAAAACACAATAAACTTTAAGCATTTCCTGGTCCTATCTCCAGAACCGATACGATGATATCGGAGGCCTAAACCCTTTAAAAGGCCGGCAACACACTTATTGTAACTCCTCTGGTGTTACGGGTGTCCATGGGCGGCGGATCGCCTACCATCAGGCGATCCGTCTGCTCGTTTGACTCCTATCCCATAAAAATATGTTTGATAGATAACCCCTCATTTTTTAAGCCGATGGAAACCACCTCAAGGACCATCATCAGCTTATAGATACATAACCATCCTTGTCTTTTGCCGACTTTGTTGCGATCGGCCAGCAAAATATTACATGTAAATGGTCAGTAATACCACCCTTTTTTGGATTTAAAACATCCAGTTATCATGAACCAGCTTGTTTAGTCTGAGAAATCCTTTGACACGTCTAACCGTCTCTGAATGCGACGAGTTTCTAATGATGACGATCCAAAAACAATATGGAAGATTCCATTAATTCAAACATAGGCTCACTGTTTGTTACATCCCAACGCTTTTAATATACTTCCATAATTGGATGAAACGTGTCAGTAAATGTAGACTAGAATAGCTGAACTGGCAAATAAAATGGCTGTTTTGTTTCATCCATTTGCACGATTTCAAATTGATCAATTCTTTTCTCCCATACGACCGCAGCAGATTTGACATAGTGTCTATTTTGTTAATGAACGTAAATTCTAGCAGAGTTTTTATAAAGCTAGATCATTATCTACCATTTAAGCAAAAAAGATCCCATTGGGTCGAAGTGCACCGAAGCCTTGCTGCCTCGCCCCCATATAAGATAAGATCATCCACCATCCTTAAAAGAGCATTTAGCACGTGGGAGAGCCATGCTTCGGCACGAATGGGCCAGCTCGACCGGAGTGATACCACGGCCTCACAGAAAATCGGCGTGAAACAACGCTTGCGTTGTGTTTCGCCAAGTGAGTGAGGTTACCCAAACTTTTTTAAAAGGCGGGCAACGCACTTGCAACTCCTCTGGTGTTGCGGGTGTCCATGGGCGGCGGTTATCGCTTACCATCAGGTGATCCGTCTGCTCGTTTATCCACCTATCCCATAAAAAAGAGTTCATAATCCCTCTGAGACGGGCCTAGGTCACTCTTCGTGACATGAGCACCAAGAGAATAACTAACGCAGGGACACAGCTTGTCAGCTATGAAATATACAAACTGCTACTCCA
Organism: Acronicta leporina; assembly: GCA_947256265.1. Classification (NCBI taxonomy): domain Eukaryota; kingdom Metazoa; phylum Arthropoda; class Insecta; order Lepidoptera; family Noctuidae; genus Acronicta; species Acronicta leporina. The sequence continues at coordinate 14,512,761 of OX366520.1, read as the reverse complement.
AAATACTGTATACAGCAGAAAACTAGGCCGCTATTTTGTAACTACGTGTTTTTCACTGTTACATGGCAACTATACGACCCTCAGTTATCTGTTAGACCCACTTGCATATACATCACCGTAACGCGACACCCATAAATATTGAATTTTATATAGGAACTGTTTTACCTCGCGAGTGTGCGGTGACTTGTATCGAGCTCGATAATATACTGTTGTTTAGAGGATTTGGTTTCAAAAATGCGTTTGCGTGCACCGAAGTTGCCGACTCGGCGTAAGCCTTTGGCTTTGTCAAAGACAAAATGTTTTATTTCAATTAACTCAGGGGCCTGACTGCGGGGTCTACTTACAAGATAACATACCAACACGTCTGTATTCCCCGAAGAGTTAGGCAGAGGCGCACTAATGTACACCCACTTTTCACCGCTATATTAAGGTTCCATGTAAAACTATAATTTAAAATAATAATGTAGTGATGATTTACATATATATTTTTTTGATCATACATTTACTTTATCGGGTGAATCACTATCAAGAGGGCGTCACACTCCATTGGAAGGGAGTGCCGCAGAGGGGCCACCTCTTGCCTGGTTCCCTCTGATTTATAGCACTCTTTATGGCATATTGTACGTTTTTAACTCCTCAAGATAAACGACTGTTAGCGTAATTGAATTGGGCAATAAAGAGATTATGAAAAGTTTTGAAGAAAAAAATACAATTTTAGACTTGTTGGGAAATTTATTAAGATAATTTCATAGAGGGTCAGGTACAATTAGGGATAGGTTCTGGGGACCTCGGTCGCCAAGAATGTCAGAGCGTCGTGAGGTTTTCTCCCGCGTACCTCTAAGATATGGAATGGTCTTTATCCTGAGGTTTTTCCATTGCGCTATGACATAGGGAACTTCAAACATCGTGTTTGTAGAACTCTTAAGGACCATCAACGCATCAGTAACTCTTCTGTGGTTTGTGGGTGTCCATGGGTGACGATGTTTACTTACTATCAGGAAGCTTGTCACTTCGGTTGCCGAGATCTAAACATAAATATATAAAAAACATACCATCACACCTGTAATCTCCTCAGGGTTAGACAGAGATGTACTAGTTTACACCAATATTTCTCAGGTATGCTGTTAGGTCCCACATAATCTTGAAAGCTTGCTCATGCAACTTTGAGCTATGTCGGCAACTCTAGTTTTACGGATCTCCTCATTTCTGATTCGATTGCGTAAAGCAATGTCAAGCATAGCTCGCTCAATAGGTCGCTGAGTGACCTTGAGCTATCTCATGTGTGTGTGAGTAGTGAGAGAGTTAAATTACCCAATTAATTAATTACTACAAGGAAAATATACAACTATTTACCGACAAAATTGTATAGTCAGGGGGAAAATGAAAAGTATGCTAGATTCTTCTACAGGTCTCCTTATTTCTGATTTGATCACGAAAAGCGATGCTAAGCATAGCGCGCTCCATAGCTGACTGAGTGACCTGGAGCTTTCTTATGAGACCCAAAGTGAGCGAAATTACCTTCCTTCTTATTCTTCTTCTCAGTCGGTCCCTCACTGCTGAAGATCATGACTCTGTTTCAGTCTGTGGATTATATGCCTCCATGTGTTACGATCAGCCGCTCAATGGAGAGCGGCGCTGACGGGTATGTCCAGCTGTTCTAATATCGAATGAAATTACCTTAATTCAAGGAAAATAAATAAATAAATATTCTGGGACATTTTTACACAGCACCATCTAGTCCCAAACTAAGCAGAGCTTGTACTATGGGTACTAGACAATGGATATAATACTTATATACTTTTTTTTTTGTAAATACATACTTATAATACATAAGAAACACCCAGATGAACACAAACACTTATATTCATCACATACATTTTTGTGTCCTGTGGGAATCGAACCCACGACCTCATGGTCAGCAGTCCGGTACTCGAACCACTAAACCACAGAGGTCGTCAAATATATAACTTTTTACCGACAATTTGTACGGTCAGGGGGAAAAATGAAAAGTATGCTAGATTGGTAAACGAGGGAGTGTATAGATCCACGATTTATTACCGTAGCGATTGCACCTGCTACGTGGGACGGAACCCGTTTTTCTTTTAGATTTATTTGTCATATTTCTGTGTTAAATTGAATTTCTAATTGATTTTTATTCTGAAGCTTTTAGCGGCAATCATGGAGCCAAGTTTGTTTGGCAAAGAAATAAAGAATGTATACACTGGTTAGGCTACAGTAAAGTGGTTATCATACTTTCATCATACTAATATTTTAAAATTATCACTGGGAGATGTCACAGGGATAGCCTAGTGATATGACCATTGGACTGCCAAGTCAAAGGTCTCATGTTTGAATCCAAGGAAAGCACCTTTAACTTTTCGAAGATATTTGCGTATTAATAGAAGCGGTGAAGGAAAACATGGAGGGCGTGTGAAGTCTGATGACGTGATGGACTATAGCCTAATTATTAGGCTTGGTCAAAGCTGCTATGGCTCTTTCTTCAAAAGGCCTGTCCAGATATTGCCCTACATCGTAACACTCGCATAATATCTAATAATATTATTATTGTAATATTTACCATTACTGTCTGGACTTTAAAGGAGACCATGATTCTCTGAGTTGTTTCGGTGTTTCTTTTCAGAGGTCGTCAGTTAGGAAATGCAGGCGCCATCTAGTTAAAAAAAATGTTAAACATTGACTTGTAAAAGTGTATTTTAAAGATCTATTTACAGAAATAAATATCATTTATCGTTGGATACGGGTTTCCTTTTAGATGACGTCCTAATATTTTTTTCTTAGATGCTCCGCTCCTATTGGTCGTAGCGTGATATTATATAGTCTACAACCTTCCCCTATAAATGGATTACCTATTTAACAAAAGAATTTTCAATTCGACCCAGTAGTTCCTGAGATTAGATCATAGGCAACAATATTATCAATATTATAGAAGAGTGTCAGCTGAGTGTTTCCGCAAACAGACTTCAATAGAAGGAAGTGTTAATTCCGATTGTCGGCAGTCAATGAATCGATCATCCGTTGCTAATACATACAACACAAGTAGTTTGAAGCTATAATTTTTTATTTTTTTTTGTATTATTTGCGTACTGACTGGGATAGAGTATGCTTACCAATATTCGCAGAATCCCAGAATTATACTATTGTTATTGAAATGTCGAGGTAGGACTCGCGGTGGCTTAGAGGTCATAGCGTCTGGCGTACCTAGCCAGGAGACGCAGGTTCGAATCCTGCCTGCGAGTCGAATTTTTCCTTCACTAAAATAACAATATTGTTATTGAATTTAACTGCCCCATTGGTGGTAATGAAGGCGACTGCTATGCTAGAGGTTTCGACTCCCAGTTCGAGCGGTGTTATTGGGTTTTTCTATGAAATTCCCAGTGTTAGCTCGGAGTTTGGAATTTGTGACCGGTTAATGGCAATAGGTTCGCCCCTCTATTACATAGGACTTAAACATACCGGCAAACTGTGGGTGTACATTAGTGCGCCTCTACCTAAACGTGGATTTTTCCAATAGGATTTTTTTTAGTAGCGGCTTCCAGTTTGGGTTTGAGTCTGGTTGATGGCAATAGGCTCGTCCCCTTCGACATGCGAACTGTAAATATATAAATACCACGGCTCAAATCCTTCGGAGAATACGGTAGCGATGTTTATATACCTTTTTTTTCTAGTACGGAAAATCCTCATGGATCGTCCGCCACTTGGGGGGCGGCGGGGTATGTCGGCCTCGGACCGACTTAAAACCGTACTTGCCTTCTGTTGCCCTATAGCCACGGTCATGGGATCCGTGACATGCACCACGATCGTGAAAAGCTGATGTTTATATACCTTTCCGATGTTTATATCTTATCTCTTCTTCTTCTTCTTCTTCTTCTCTACTATTATAAAATTGTAAAAAAGCTGTGTCTGAACATTGAAGATATTTAAAAAAAACACGTGGGTTATGGTATATAAACGTCTCCGAATCCGAAAATGTGATTTTTAAAATTCTTGTCTGTTTGTTACGGGTTGGAGCAAAAACTACTGAATAGATTTTAATGTTATTATCACTGTTAAGAAGTATATGCTCCAACTTAAAAACTGGTGAACTTCTTATCTCAATTAATTAAATGAATCCTGAGATACAGCTTGACCTCCCTGATGTATAGAGGCCCATACAAAGAAGAGGTCATCAATGTTGGTTTTTTATTTTTTCTCCTGATATAGCTTCACGTGAGCGAAGCCGCGGGCAGAAGCTAGTACCTGAAATATAAATGAGTACGGTAAAACATCGCAAACTTTCGTACTCAATTCAGATGTAATTTTAACTACCATTAAAATCAAAACAATAATATTCCGGGTTTCGGGACATACGAAACAAGTCATATTAGGTGAATCATATAAATTTATGGGACATTCGGGACGCTACGTGACGATAATGTGGCCCAAGGGTGACGCTTTAATTAAATACGAATTTCCAAGGGTTGGTATTTCATGCTATAGGATTTTATTGAGTTTGGAAAAGTCAATTTTGGAAATTTGTCCTAATGGGTTATTGTAATGGTCGGAAACGATGGGCTAGTTAAAAGGAAAGGCGATTTGCAAAGTTCTTCTGTCTTTTATTTCGTTTAAAACTTTCACCCTGTATTTTTATTGACAACATTTAAGAAAATAAATATCACAACAGTATCTAACATGTAATATTCACATTCTATTAAAATCAAATTGATATTTTATTGTACACAAAATAATACACGAGGCATCACATAGTGCTATTAAAATACACAATAGGTAACCTTATCGGAATCTACCTGGTTAGGTCTTGCGAAATTTGAACAAGCGTTCCAAGAATATGTAAATATTTTTTTTTATGGTATAGTGTTGCAGACGAGCAGACGGATCGCCTGATGGTAAGCGAACACGGCCGCCCGCAACACCAGAGGAGTCTCGAGTGCGTTGCCCGCCTTTTAAAAGGTTTGGGCCTCAGGTATCCTCACTCACTCGGCGAAGCACAACGTCAGCGTTGTTTCACGCCGGTTTTTTATGAGACCTACTCCGATCGAGCCGGCCCATTCGTGCCCAAGCATGGCTCACCCACGGTTATTTTCAAGGCAGGCAAGGCAAGGGCAAGTATACAGGAATATTTTTTAAGCAGTGCGCAAAAAAATTTTGGTAGTTCAGTATTAGTAATAGAACAAATTCCCATTATTAGTTCAAAACTTTTTTTAAAATTTTTATTCGGCTTGAAATCAGCAAAATATGGACACATAATATCTATTCGTAATAATAACAATATGCACGTGTGCCAGCCGACTCACGCGCCGGTGTACAGCTGATGTAGGTACTAAGGCGCGCGCGCTTTGCCGTGCGCTAGCGAGTAACCATAAAATCAGTTTCAAAGTAAACATCTTTCGTTAACGATAACTTCGATATTTTGTACTAAGACATATCAAAATAACAAATTGGTGTTTAATAAAAGTCGTTTAAGTATCAATTGTCAAAGTTTGCGCACTGAATAAAAAATATTCCGGTATGATATGAAAATCTTTAAATTTAAAACCTGATTATTTTTTTACCATATTCGCGCAAGTAAAGTTTTAATTAGATTTGTTTTGAAAGTCATAAAACAGTAACAAAAAAAAACTAGAAAAAAAGTTCATAAGCCTAATCCAAATCAAAAACACCAATTCGAAGTTCGAATTTAATTACAAATCCAATTACGAAACGTTAGTAACACCCTATATAGGATGCATGTAAATTCAATTAACGTTGAAAGTAAGCCGATGGAGTAAACTATCGCACTCGGCTGGACACGCAATTTGGCTCGCGAGCTCTCGAACTGCGATAGGTTATGACGTTAACGGTTCGTTTTTAATACCTTTTAATGTTATTAGCTTGTTTGTTTGGGCCTCCTGTATCCTCACTCAATCTGGGAAATACAAAGTAAGCGTTGTTTAACGCTGGTTTTCTGTGAGGCCGTGGTATCATTCTTACCAGATCAAGTCCAAAATCACAAATCACTTCAAGAGATTTCTCTCTTCTATTATCGTAGCTCAGCTTCTTATTTTTCCGCTGATAAAACTCACGTAAACGAGTCGGTCAAAATAACAGGGCTATTCATTTTGGTAAACATTTGACAACGATATAAAGGACCTACCTGATCATAGATAACCGGCTTGCGGAGATAGGGACGTGGGAATTGGCTTCTGATATTTTAAATGAAAAAATGTTTGCCATAAATAAAGCTATTCAACAAAAACAAAATTAAAATCGATTCAAAAATAAGGAATTTTGTGTTATAATTTTATACAAACAGACAGAGAATGTACTTACTATAAAGAGTTGTGATGTCACAACTCACTGCGCCATACAAATCCTATATTAGCACTCGTTTTGCGGGAAAGAGACAAATCATCCCCTCTCAATCCCGACCAAAAACTTAATCCTTATATCTTGGAACTTTATTAGCTGGTTTTAATTATATCATCAGAATCCTATTTTATTTTCCTATACATACATACAGTCACGCCTTTCTCACATAGGGGTAGGCAGAAACTATAGACCGCCACTTGCTACGTTACTACGAAAGTGTTCCTGCTTGGGCTACTGTACGCCCCACCCCATAACATTTAAGTACATTTTACTTTTTATATATGCAAAAACCGAGGTATTTTATTCGCACAGAAACCACAAATAGATATGTGTGATAAATAGCCTTTTATAGAAAAAAATGCAAATTGTAACAACAATGCTACGTCTACACAAATGTTAATGGGCACGCATGACTAGGGCCCGCGGTTTCTTGATCCGTAGTTAACTCAACCAATAGTTAAAAATAGTACCCAATGGTTAAATTTCGGCAAAATGCGAATTTTTTGATCAATTGTTAGTTTAACCAGCGGTCGACTATCTGACTATGAGTTTAAAAAATTAACCACCCAACGTTGGATGATTTAACAATATGGCGGATAGTTCACCAACCAACAATCCAAGTTTGACTTTAGTCAACATAGATATTGAAAAACATAATAGCTCTTTAACCATTAATTGACGAGACAAACATGGTTAATCTAACTAATGGTTATACGGTTTGACTACGGATCAAAAACTGGGCCTTAATGTTTGTTTACTAGGTAACCCTACTAAATATAACCCTCTACTGAAGATAGGCCATCTCCATTGCTTATTATGAACCAAGCTGGGTATCGTACGCTACCACCATTACCCCATTCCTCCGAAGTTTCCATTGCACAACAGACAAAATTTAAGACGAGATTTGCATCTTATTAAAAGTTTTAAATTGAATATTCTCTTATAAGAGACTTCTAAATTAAAAATAGGGTTGCAATGCAAATTTTTGTTGCAAAACATTTAATTTTCCTAATGTTACAACCTCTGTTTGTGACATGTTTCGCTTTTTATTTTGCTAAGTACACAGAATCTGAAGCTCAGAAACATGACTTTGTTTTAATTAGAATTTTCTTTCTACATTCTTAATATTACTCTACTATTATTTTGTGGTCGGATTTTCGTGATAGGTAACTATTATTTTGGTGACTGGTGGTCAAAATTTGGACATTTTTATTTTTTAAAGTGAATTTATGACGTTTGACACAGATTGCTAAACAGGAACACAGGGAAATCAGGATCGGACTTTAAGTCAATTATAGCCGGAGGCCGTAACAAGACGTGTTAATGCGATAACTTTTAGGTTGTGACAAAGAGATGGCGCTATTTCATCTGTAGTGCGATATTCTTATATCTCAATCGCAAAATGATGGCAATAACTATGATGATGTGGCGAGCGAGCAGTAGCTTTAAATAAACAATGCAAAATTCACAATTTTGATATTTTGAATACTAAGCCGGAGACAGTCAGACGGGTGCTTGGTCAAGATTTCTTCCAAAAATAAGGTATTAGCTCTTAGTTGTAAGACTGGTAATTGTTACTTGTTTTATACGTTTAAAGTATTAATTTCAGTTCGATGTTCAAAATGTATTAAGTTATTTACCTCCTTAGCCAAGCGGTCCTGAGCTCGACTGCTACGCTAGAGGTCCTGGGTTCGATTCCCAGGTCGAGCAAAGTGTTATTGGGTTTTTCTATGAAATTCCCAGTAGTAGCTCGGAGTTAGGAATGTGTGCCCGGTTAATGGCAATAGGCTCGCCCCCTATTACATGGGACCTAAACATACCGGCGAACTGTGGGTGTACATTAGTACGCCTCTGCCTAACCCTTCGGGGAATACAGGCGTGATGGTATGTTTATTAAGTTATTTATGCGCGAAGACTTGTAATTGGCTTTATGACACTTACTTCATATAACTTATGTCCTGTTTATTATATGCTGTTGGTCTTCCTAACGATTAAATAAATAAATAAATAACCCTGTTATTCTACCTACCATCGAATCTTAATCGATAATTTTAGTTATATAATTAATTCAAATATTAGATCACGGCTATGACACACAAATGCAAGAAGACCTAAAAGGAAAGAACTTTTTCCGAATTTGCTATGTTCAATAAGCGCACCATATTAAATTTATTATTTTTTATATATATTTCATCTCTTTTACCTCAAAATATGACGTTTCATTTCCCCTTCACACCGTGAGTTTTACTTACAAGAATTGCCATAACAAACAGTGAACGGCTACGGCGGACATCACAACGTCTTATCTCGGGTTCGGCTGGAGATCCCTAAATGCGGATCCCCTGCAAACCTTGATAGAGCAACAGTGGTCCAAGTTAAAAGAGACCGCCACTCAGCAGAGCCGAAAGCTCTATACAATGGGATTCTAATGGTTTGGCTTGCGAGCGTTACTATCTACTTTTGACAAATAATAAGATAAGGTAAGCATTGTCAGACATTGTCAGTATTTATGTAGGTCGCAGAATCTTTATTATCGGCACTAGTATCGATATTGTCGGTATCTGCGTCGATATTATCAATAATATCGGTATCCGTACCGATGTCATCAGTATCAGGTTTGACATTTTCCGAGTCAGTGTTGGCATTTTCAGTGTCAATATCGATATAACCGAATTCTGAGTCTATACTACCAGTATCAGCATCGATATTATTGAAACCAGTGAAGATATTTCCAGCGTCAATACTGAAATCGGTGACAATATCGATATTTTCTGTGTCAGATAATATTTTATCAGACATGGATATTTTGGGGACTGAACTAAAGTTGACTTGCCCGTTGAGTTCATGAGAAAAGTTTGACAATATCCCATATAATATTCGGTTTAAAGAGAATTTATTTCTTATAAAAACTATACTTACAGTTTTTTTGTATAATACGATTAGGTTAATTACATGTCATTATAAATATATTTTTCATTTCTGGGTGTTTCTTATGTATTATAAGTATGTATTTACAAAAAAAAAAGTATATAAGTATTATATCCATTGTCTAGTACCCATAGTACAAGCTCTGCTTAGTTTGGGACTAGATGGTGTTGTGTAAAAATGTCCCAGAATATTAAAAAAAAATCCTCTAGCATGCTTGTTTGATATAATAATTAATTTTAAAAAGAAATAAATATATTTTGACATTAATAATAAATAGTAAAATATTTGTAATTAAATACTATAAAATGAAGTCAAACATTCAAATTGATTATTTGTAAATTGAGTAATATAAAATAATAATATCATTGGTAGTTTAAAACATTACATAATTAAATACTTTTTTAATTTAGTTTTAAAGGTATTATAACACATATCTATATTTATTATTATAAAACCCAAAAATAATCTGGAAATAAATGGTATTAATTATATAAACATTGGCACTTATACCTTGAGCCTAACCGCACGGCTCAACCGAGGTGTCCCGCTCAGAATCTGACGGACAATTGGGATAGAAATAGGGACGTCGCGGACGCTATTGTCGCTGTGTAAAACTAAACGTGCAGCCCTAACGTGGGGGAAATTGGACGGATCCATAGGTGTAGTGTAGGTACACGGAATAGGGAACAAGACGGACCTGATGTAGCTGTGAGGGGTTAAATACCTGAAATTTTAGTGAAAAACGTGATAAATCGCATTTAATCGTAATGTGAAAATACCCTTATGTCAGTAAGTAGGTAGTCCTGATTTACTTAAACTTCGAAGAATAGAAACGAAAACCGAAGACTGCGTTACAACAACTTTTAGTATTTAAATAATTGGCACAGTACAATTATACAAAAAAGAATAATCAACTTAAAGCTTCTATGTAGCATTATTAGCTTGTATCTATAAAAAATATATCAAACGTAAAGGAAATCCAAGAAAATAAATTATAAAATAGAAGAACGCTCAAGTTTACCGTCCAGCAAATGTAATAAAATTGCTTTAGCGTAGACTGCAGGCAATTTCGAGATTACACTGACCTATTTAACTTAAACCTCGTATAGATACTTTCCTCCTTTTCACTCTCCATAAACTCACACACACATAATTGAATTTCCGCAAAAGAACTGCCCACATAAGGCGCCCGTATGTTTTCTCTTTTATGAGGGAAACACGCTGTGAATTTTGATAGTGTGAACACTGTGTAAAATTGCATTTAGTTGTTCGCCCCGGGGTAAGGGAGGTCCTATTCTTGCTTACCACAACAGTGTGCCTCGGGGTAAGATATAATGTCGTTAAGACTTGGGTAAATATGTTACTACTGATTAGGTAATTGTGGGAAGTGTATGGAGAGTTAGAAGTATGCATTTGTTATATCAAGATGGTTGTTGTCTGGATGCGACAAACCGAAGACAGGGTAAAATAGCGCACATAAAAAAGCGGGGCGAGCCTATTGCCATTAACCGGCCACAAATTCTAAATACCAACCTGTTACTGGGAATTTCATAGAAAAACCCAATAGTACTGCTCGACCTAGGAATAAAACCCAGGACCTCTAATATAGTCATCGCGCTCAGGACCACTAGGCTAATGAGGCATCTTTAAAAAAAGACATCAAAAAATCCTAGGTATAGGAATACCATCTCAAACTGTAAAGACAGGTCACCTAATAGATTTTTTCTCTTAATTTATTAGTTGTTAGTGTTGTTTAGTTATAAGGTTCGTTTTTGTAATAAGGTTCCATATTTTTCTCAACCTGTGACGCACCGTATATGGGGCAATCCCCTGCGTGTCGTAAAAATAAACTACTGAGGAAGGGTTGCCATGGTAACACTTGGAACTTGTAAAAACATCAATATATAATTTAATGTGTATTGCAACTCTTACGTTTGGTGCAACAATATACTGTGTGAACTTGAGTGTATTTATTTATTTTGAAGATCATTATTTATGCGCCTCCCGAGTGGATCATCCCTGATAATATATAGGTGCCATTAAATCATGAGTGAATCGGTTTTATCTAGGCGAGGGCGCTCCATCGTAAGCTCCATCAAGTCCGTCAAGCGTAAGCCTACTTTTTTTTAAATGCAACTCTTTGTGTGAAGGTAGTGCACCGTTGGAGTGGTAATACCGCATTGACAAGTATTCTACCACTCAGCAATAATGTTCTAAGGACAATGCAGTGAAATTACTGGGCCATATTATGAGACTTAACAATTGAGGTACATAATAAGATAACAACGCACTAATATTATTGTTACTGACGTGTGTGGTTGCCGCTTACCATCAAACGGCTCGTGCTTGTCATATTATTACAAACTACTACGTGTACAAGCTACTCAATATAATTGGCATAAAAATGCGATTATCCTGCCATCTATTGGCCAAAGATCACTATTAACAGTTCGTCTTCTCGCCGCAAGATGTCGCTACAAATCAAGGCTTACTGAGGTAATGAGCGGTAGTAGGTAACTAGGCAGAAATCGCGATCCTATAAATCGGCAAATTGCCCGGGGCCCTCTGAGCGTCTGATTGGACAGGTAATGAAGATATCGCCCGCCTCGAATTAGTTACACCGGTATTGGGGAATTAGGATTACACTTGTGTTGTAAACATTTGGGTAAAATATATTGACAATAATTAGTCTAGTGATCGTATCAACTGTTACGCTAGAGGTCCTGGTTTCGATTCCCAGGTCAAGCAAAGTTTTATAGGTTTTCTAAAAAATCTGCTGCTACTCCAGAGTTTGGATTTGAGCTCGGGCTCGCCCCATATTACATGGGACCTAAACATAACATCGTACTGCCGGTATACGTTAGTACACCTCCGCGTTATGTAACAAAAGCAGATGAAGTGAAAGTAAAATAAAAGTAAAGCAGAAAACTGTTGTGTCTCTGCCTATTGCAATGGCAGACAGGCGTGATAATAAGTACATATGTGCTTATAACATAACTTACCTTTCTTTTTACCTACTTCCCGGTCATCACCCACAATTCGCCGGTATGATTAGAACCCATTTAATAGGAGGCAAGCCTATTGTCTTTAACCGGTCACAAATTCCAAAATAAGCTACTACTGGGAATTTCATAGGAAACCCGACCTGCGAATCGAACCCAGGAGCTCGAGCATAGTAGTCGCGGTCAGGACCACTAGGCTAATGAGGCAGTTGTAACGGCATATGTGCATATAAAAAAAAAGAAAAATACTGCACAGTACCTACCGTAGATACTTTTTATAGTAAACACAGTAGTAAAAACTACACAGATACTCTTCGAAGAGCTATAAGAATTTCCAGTACATCGATATCAAAACGTTACGTAAGTACAACGTTTTGTTTCTGCAGTAAATACAAATAGCAGCAAGCGACGTGAAGCAAAACTTTTTGCTTTCTGTCCTTGCGTGTCTCGCAAAAACTATTGCGTATATAGAAAAAACATTTCGTCTGGAAAGTAGAGAAACTACAAAACCATTGCGCTGATAGAAAAACATTGTCCCAACAACAAAAAAACTGATAGAAGACCCGACTTGAGATGAAGTATTAATGAATATAGTCACAAAATCATCCTAGGTTAGTTACTTTTAAATTTAAATTAGGTGAATAATTTAAGAACTATTTACCGTAGGAGAGCCATACTTCGGCACGATTGGGCCGGCTTGACCGGAGTGATACGGCCTCACTGAAAACCGGCGTGAAACAGCGCTTGCGTTGTATTTTGAAAGAAAGAAAGAAAATACTTTTTATTTATGTCGAATAATTATATATATTATTTATAGTATAATATTTCGCCGCGTGAGTGAGGATACCAGAGGCTCAAACCAAAGGCGGGCACCACACTCCTCTGGTATTGCGGGTGTCCATAGGCTGCAGTAATCGCTTACCATCCGGCGATCCCTCGGCTCGTTTGCCCCCTATCCCATAAAAAATATATTAAAAAATCGAGTAATACAATTATTCATCTATATCTTAGCAGGTATCTTTAATTAACATCAACGCAAACAACATTTACGCTACACAAAAGCCAGCTCCATTTTTTAAGGTATTTACATTTAATTTAAGACACCCTGTAATTTTGTAGGTGGCTCATCGAAGATACCTTATTGTTCGGAGATGATGGGGACGAACGATTTTATGGCGATCATTTACCCGGCTGAAAAAGGTTTTTCTTTTTATGTTTGATGAATTTGGTAGGAAATTGTTCATTAGAGGTTTATACTTAAGTAAAATAACATTCCTTTTTACCTTCCAAAAAATTCGAAATATTTATTTGTTTTCCTTTTCCTTTCCGAACAAAATAAAATTAACTTAAAATCTTAATCAAAGCCTTTTATCTATTTTGGGATTGAATAAAATATTAGAGATTGATCTTTGTTACACCCTATGAATTTTTCGGCATCAAACGGCATCTTCCTGGTCAGAGAATCAAAATATGGCAATGTTTCATAGGTTATTCATGATATTATAGATTAAAAAACGATCGCCAAATAATTTGATCACGATTGAAAGCCGTCAAGTCACTACAGTATTTTTTCTTTTTTTTAAACGTTTCTCCACACTAGGATTTTCGCCTGTATCATGTGTGCTTTTACAAATTTGAACATACACAATACAAATATTTGCTCCGTGTGGGGATCGAAATCACAACATGTGGCGCAGAAACCGATCGCTCAACCGCTACGCCAAACGTGTCATCAACCTTAAAATCCTCTTAGTTTTCCAATGTTATTTAATAGAATTTACCAGGTTTTATTTAGTTTGTACGACAGTTTTAGTGAAATAGCCACAATTTCGAAGCCAATGTTTAGCTTTGGATGTTATTAAAACTTTTTCAATTACTGATATTAATGACACACGGTTTTGTATACAGATGTGTGTAATTATTACACTATGTTCAAGCGGCGGTAGCCGCTAGGGCGTCAGACTTGCGATCATGTGGTTGCCGGTTCGAAACCCACCCATTGCACTACCGAGGTGAACCCACAAGCATTAAGCATAGCACGAGAGCTTAACAAGAATATTAGTAATGTGTAACCCACATTGCAAGTAGGCTTTTTTAAAAAAAAAATGCAATACGTTTCCAATTCCAGTTTGCTTAATACCTCAACAAAATTATCAGTTAAAAACCTAATGGAAATTAATTTTCTATTGTGTCATTAGTTATTTACTTGAAAGATTAATAACACCATTATTTTTTCTGGGTTCTATTTGGCGGTATTTTGTTTTTCAATTCAACAAAATAATGGAGTTTAAAAAATCATGATTCAACTATACTAATACACAGACTGAACTCACCTCAAACCATAACACACATTACATTAAAATTCGTTTATTTTAAAAGTTTTTAGGTATTTTTAAGAGATTACTAATAAACATACGAGCCTACAGCTACGAGTAGTAAGCGACAACCACAGACAGACACCAATATCGCATCACTCGCTCATCGTCATCTTGTGACCTATTTGGATAGTCATTTTACTGGCTACATGACCCTTCCAGCACAATAATGTTACCACAATTATTGCTTCGTGGCAAAATATTTTATTTAAGTCATTCTTCTATGCATTAGTACGCCACGTTTTAGTATCGTTTCTCGGAATAACAACGCATCGAAGTCTCGACATTGACACGGGCGCCCTATTCTCCCTCCTTCAACTTCAGTAAGTAATTGTTATTTGTTGGAGACTATCTTCTTTGTGAGATTTCCCTTCTTTTCGAGATAACATACCTGAAAAATTTCCTTATTTTTTTCTCCGCTTTTTTACGTAGAGTTTGGTTTTATAAGAATGTTTATTTTGTTTTGATGCGATACTGAAACATGGTTTAAAGGCTCCAAGTTGTGTTATGTCTCTTTTTGATATGGGTTTTGTTGAAGTATATAGAAAGTTGAAAGGACCACAAGAGTATACAAGTATACTTATAGCATTACGGGTATCAGTGGTTTTATCTGAAAACCTTTATTACAATAGCGGATTTTTGCTTTTTGATTTCAACTGAAATATTCTCCAAAGAAATAAGTTTTTAATATGTGTCTTGACGAGCCTTTTGCAAAAATTCCGAGCGGATACAGAATTTCATAGAAAACCCCAATAACACTACTCAATCCGGGCATCGAACACAGTACCTCAAGAGTAATAAAAGCAATTGAGACCAATGAGATTCAGGCTACTGTATTTATGGATGTTTATTTTATCTCTAGCTTGCTGCATTATAATACTTGATATCTTCTAGGAATACGCGATCTATCATTTATTTTTTCATAATAAAATAGCTCAACAATCCTCTATTTTCAATTCACATTCGCTGTTTTCCCTTCACTTCAGAATAGCTCTCACAGATGTGCGCATACCAATCACATTCCCCGAGAACTGCTTATTACACAAGTAGCAAACGCAATAGTTGGCTAACGAAGCCTGCATCTAAATACGCCTCGCATAATTCTGTAGTATTGTGCGAGCGGCGCCGGGGCGCAATCATATGGTAAATGGAACAAATGGGATCGTTCGAACCCGCAACCTTTGCGAGGGTTGGTAAGTAAACCATATAGAGTTGTTAATACGAAACTTTAATTAGAATATTTTTGAACGTGGATAGGAAGAAACATTTGTTCAGTTGTACAGAGAGACATTATTATCAGTCTACTGGTCCTAAGAGTCTGAGGTCCTGGGTACAATTTCCAGGGCGATCAAAGTTTTATTAGGTTTTTCGATAAAATTGTCAGTAGCAGCTCCGAGTTTGGATTTGTGCCCGGTAAATGGCAATAGACTATAGCCCTCTTACATGGGACCTAAAAATATCTAATTTAAAAAAAAGACTAACCGCCTTTAAAATATAATGTTTTTTTTTATGGGTTAAGGGGGGCAAACGAGCAAACGGATCACCTGATGGTAAGCGATAACCGCCGCCCATGGACACCCGCAACACCAAAGGAGTCGCAAGTGCGCTGCCCGCCTTTAAAAGGGTTTGGGCCTCCGGTCACTCACTCAACTTTTTCTGCCGGTTTTCTGTGAGGCCATTGGATCACTCCGAGGCCACGAGGATCACTCCGGTTGAGCCGGCCCATTCGTGCCGAAGCATGGCTCTCCCACGTGAAATGTTATGTGCGAAACAGTTTCGGAAGTGTTATTTTAATTTTAACCTTTTGAGTTGCGAGTAGAATCTGACGTACCTCGATGATATTGTCATTTATTCGGTCAGTACGTGTTATTGTAATATTTTACTAAACCTGTCAGATCCTCACTAAATTTTAATGGGACCGACTCAGGAATCAATTCTTTCACACAAAAAAAAATAAAGAAGAAATAATCCCGTAACAAACATACAAAAAAAATACAGACAAATTGAGAACCTCCTTTTCGAAGTCGGTTAAAAATACTGGCGAACTGTGGGTGTTATTATGCTGGTGCATATCTGCCTAACCCTTCGAAGAGTATAGATGTCATGGATATCATATGTTACGGGTGAGACATGTACATTTAGAAACTAGACTTCCAAACGTATTAATTAACCTAACAACGTTACAAGTTGTAAGCAAAGGAAACTCTTAATTATTTAAACAGGATACTGTTAATTGAGAGAGTCCGTTCGTCTGCTAAATTGTTAGTAGCACACCTAGTAATCCACGCCTACTCATTTACTAGATAACCTGTCTTTTAAGTGTCATACAAACTTGCAATTAGTTGATTTTCTTGTCAAGAGCCGTTCATATGTTTCAGGATATACCTACTTAAGTGTATTTATCACCTGGAAAGTATCACAGTAAGTAGACAGAGAACCAGATAAAAACTTGTATTTCTCAAATATTCATATGGCCTTCACAATAGTATAAACGTCCTATAGGGAAAAAAAGGCAAAACATATTATAAATAGCCATAAGAAGTTAATTTTTTTTTATATAATTATGAATAAGACCGAAATTCCTAAGCAGATATTAAATATAATATACACCATCACGCCTCTATTCTCCGAAGGGTTAGAAAGAGGTCGCCAGAAATGGGGGCGAGCCTATTGCCATTTCCCGGGCATAAAACCAAACTCGGAGCCGAGATAAAGACTTGCCTTATAGCCCGGTCATGACATTCATGACATTCCCCACTACTATGACAGGCTGCGGTCCGTTCGTTGGACCCCTTCAAAGGAGGAGGCTTTGCTTCAAAAAGTATATCTACGGTACCCTCGAAACAACAGCGCGCGTCTGAAGGTATATTTTTTTTATAGGATAGAGTGGCAAACGAGCTGACGGATCGCCTCATGGTAAGCGATTACCGTCGCCCATGGACACCTGCAACATCAGAGGAGGCTCAAATGCGTTGCCCGCCTCACACACTCGGCAAAACACAACATAAGCGTTGTTTCACGCCGGTTTTCTGTGAGGCCGTGGTGGTGGAGGAACCCCAACCTTCTTTACACCGAGTTTAATACAAAAACTTGGTGTAAAGACAGTTGGGTCATAAAGGTATCGCATTTGTGATTATTATCCTTACTGATTTGGATATTTTTGCATAAAAACTGAGTGTTTTTATATAAATAACGTTATTTGACCTGCGCGGCTGCTCGCAACAGCTAATTTCAGACGTGCGACACCTGTTATTTCGAGGAAATGATACTATGCTACGGCATGGGGTGTTTGAGTACGATTATGTATGATTACGATTGACATAACATAATAAAAATTCCCTGGCTCCTACGCTAGTAAAAACTATGTTGCAGGAGCCAGTGATTTCCCCGTTTATAGAGACACTTTTATTTATGTCTGTCTTATTTATGTTTACATGTAGGTAATCATTGCATACGAGTATTAGTAACAGTAATAATAAAAAAGTGAGAGAAAAAAAAACAGAAAAATTAACATAAATTAATAAAACCAATTATAAAAAGACTACAATATATGTAACCAAACTGCGCGCGCGTTTGCATGTGCGTGTGAGTGTATGTGACCGAATGGCCCTAAAATTTTTCTTAGGATATTGCAATATTGCCACTCTATATAGATCTCTCACGTAAGTGACAAGCAAGCACCGATGTGAATGTTCCGAAACAGAATAAATAATGTCATTAATTCAGTATCCAACTGTCTCGTAGATCTGATTGTTTCAGGTGAAGTTCTGGATATGATTTCTAGCTGTCCCATGTATTAGGAAATTCCTACTAGGAAGGTACTACTACTTCGATCGATACAAAACTGTAGAACCTTTCGCCGAATATAGGCAGTACGGTTCAGGGATGTGATGGATATAGGTTCGATCTGGTTATGGATAATATTTGATCGATTTCAGTTACGGATATGGTTATGAAATTATTTCGGATTATATCCCATTGTTTCGGATAGTTTCAGATATCGATATTAATCATTTAGGAATTTTAGAAGCGATATTCAATATTAGCTTCTGCCCGCGACTTCGTCCGCGTAGCGTGATGATTTATAGCCTATAGCCTTCCTCAATAAATGGGCTATCTAACACTGAAAGAATTTTTCAAATCGGACCAGTAGTTCCTGAGATTAGCGCGTTCAAACAAACAAACAAACAAACAAACTCTTCAGCTTTATATATTAGTAAGTATAGATAAGTAAGTATTCCACCACTATCCGAAAATATTCAAAACATTTTTATCAAATTCAGTTACGGTTTCGGATAGTTTTTTATTTCGTATATCGGTTTCGGTACCTCTGTAACGTCCTTTGTATGGTTATATCTCCTCTCATACTAGTACCTACACAATTGATGTACGTGCGCAGTGATCACGATAGTTTATAGAAGCGCTGTACCGTGAAGGTTGTACGTAAATAGTAATAAATAACAATGAGAATGAGATGCGTGAGCGCTCGTTTTGGTATGAAAATTCAAACCATTATAATGGTTCTGCAGAACTTTGTTTCCCGAAAGGTTAAGTAGAGGTTTTACTGGAGTGTTTTTGACATCGCTTTTTCTTCCCAGCGAAAACATTAGTAAGCGGTGAAGAGCATGCGTTTTGGGGTCTGTCTGTAATGAAAAAAATTATGATCAAAAAGTACTACCTAGTAGTCTATTTTGAATAAATGATTTCGTCTTTGACTTTGTTCATACTAATGTACACCCACAGTTCGCCAATAGAATCCAGTACCTCTAGCGTAACAGTCGCGCCTGGGACCACTAGACTAATGGGGAAGTCATCTTATATAATTAATATCTATTAAAACAAAGTCGGGTTAGTTGAAACTTTTTTAACTCTAGAACATCCGGACCGATTTTTATTATCTTTGATTTGTTGGATTTGTCTCTACCCTGGATAACAAAATAACTATTACCTACTTAAAAAGCACGAATAAGAAAATTATGAAGGAAATAATTGATTGTCTCATACATTTCGTATCGGGAACGGATTGGCTGATTCACAGAAACAAAAATGAACATGGCGTTGTATGCGGGTTTCGATTAGATAACATGACAGCTGTCTTTTTTTTATTTTAAGTTAAGGGCTGGAAAACGTAGGCCGGACTGCTATTGATGCAATAATAGTACATCTATACTAATATATAAAGCTGAAGAGTTTGTTTGTTTGCTTGAACGCGCTAATCTCAGGAACTACTGGTCCGATTTGAAAAATTCTTTCAGTGTTAGATAGCCCATTTATTGAGATGAGTGATGATACATATATAGCCTATAGCCTTCATAGGCTATATATCATCAAGCTACGCGGACGAAGTCGCGGGCAGAAGCTAGTTATGATATAAGTGCGGTAAGTTGAAAATTACAGCCGAGGCGATATTGCTACAAGCTACAAGATCGCAGAGGCTGTAATTATCAAAGCGCACGTATGTCATACGACGTTTTATAACATATTTGTGAGGAAATTGTAAAAACAATACAGCGAAAGGAAAAAGCGCGCGGAATAATTTTTACTTGTTCTGTAATGTTTGGGGGACGATTGAAACACAACTATCTCAGGTAGTCTATAATATACTGCATCAATTATACGCTAGTTACAATATATTGGGTGGAGGCGCGTCACACACTACAGTTCACAAATTATTTTAGTGTCAGATAGCTCATTTATTGAGGAAGGCTATAGGCTATATATCATTACGCTAAGTCCAAGTGACTTTTCCACGCGGACGAAGTCGCGGGCAGAAGCTAGTGTGTTATAAAATATATTAACACCAGATTTCCAAAGTTACTAACAGTTACTCTGCCAAAATATAAAAATATCTTCACATATTCCATTTCTCCCGTTCCCTTTCCATACATACTTAACCTTACGGGCCCTTAGTCTTTAAACGAGACGGGACCTGCCCTCAGGGAAATCCCCGAGTAACGCACTCATACAATTTGCATGTAATGTTCGGGGGATGATATAATTGCCTGCATGTGCGGAATTCAATGCCTCCGTGAGGAAATTTTCATGCAATTTTATGAAGGGGTGAAGTGTATGAGACGGTGCTGTTCCTTAGTAATTGTATGTTAGGTATGTTGGCGCCATATTTGATTGCTACTCTGAAATCTGTTCGCGATCTTTATGGAAAGTTTTGATTTAATTTATTTATGAATTTGCGTATACAATATGTGTACCTACGTAATATTGAAGTTATATGAGGGAATATTTTTTTTTTACTTCACAAACATACAATTAATAGATACGAAGTGTAACTGGGCCTCAAAACAAACAACGATGTGCAAAAGAGATATTTAAAAAAACAAGTGGGTTAGGTCTCCGAATCCTAAAATGTGATTTTTAAAATTCTTGTCTGTTTGTTACGGGTAGGCGCAAAAACTACTGACTAGATTTTAATTGTTGTTATCACTGTTAGAAAGTATATTCTCGAACTTAAAAATGGTATAATTTTTACCACAAATAATTCAACAGATCCTGAGGTACAGCTTCACCTTTCTGATGTATACTTACCAATTTTACGTCGTATGTTTCACGCCGGTTTTCTGTGAGGCCGCGGTATCACTCCGGTCGAGCCGGCCCATTCGTGCCGAAGCATGGATCTCCCACGTGAAAACCTACCTAACCAAAACTCCCACTATCTATTAGTACCCATAGAAAGAAGAGATGATCTCTTCTGTTAGTTTTAGATTAAATGATTTTTGGGATCCATTTCTAATCCTAATATAGCTTCACGTGAGCGAAGCCGTGGGCCAAAGTGGTGAATAATATTTACTTAATATATTTGCTAATAAAATATATCTGAGGCACAAATCCAAACTCCAAATGCTACTGTGAATTTCATAGACAACCCCAATAACACTGTTCGAACTGGGAATTGAACACAGGATCTGTAGCGTACTAGTCGCAATTAGGACCAGACTAAAGATAAACATAATTTAGGTAGGTTACCTTATGTATTTAGGCTTGCTACCACATTGGACTAGCCAATCTTACCACTCGAAAATAAAAAACAATTTCGCCCATGGAGAAGAAACATTTAGTTATCAAAACGTCATAACGGCGGTGTGGGGTAGGGACGCCCGCGCCCGGGCCGAACAGAATTGAATAAATTTGAACAGGTGCACCTTTGATCCGCCAAAGATTGGATTGTTATGAATCTCTGAACATTTTGTTTGTTTTCATAAGGTTTTTCGTGTGGAAAAGTTTTTAGTAATCTACCATGACAGTTCAGTTCTTGATAGTAGATAATATAGAGTAGGTACTTGGCTGCTTTGAGACTTATATTTTTCAGGGCCGATATTTCCATCGCCAGAATTAAAATTCAAATTTTGACACTGTCAAACGTCAATTTTCTTCATTTAGTTAAAAACAATAGGGTTTAGGCGGGAAAATGTAAAGTGCACATTGTCGATTTTATATTATTTTTCAAAACTTGAATTTCTCCGAAGTTTAATGTGTAATTATGGTGGATAATTAACCATTAAGTGTTCGTGAACGTGTGAGAGTGTAGGCAAATGATATAAAATTGAAAATCGTGACTTTTTGGGTTCACTCCTAAACTCCATCGAAGCCTCAATAAAGTTTCTACCGTTTTATTGGGGCAACTGAACTTAAACTTGACACTGGCGAACACAAGTGTGGTGCCATAATACAATCCCATGATGGGAAATATTCTTTGAATACTTGATTACTTTATTACTTGACACTGGCAAATACACAAAAAGTGTGGCGCCATAATTAAAAAAAAAAAAAAAAAAAACAATAGAAAAATCATCCCTAAATTGTACCACACCTGTATGGCCCGAAGGTTGTATTTTACAATGTGTTACTTTAACCGCTATATCAAAAGTACAGTCAAATTCAAAATGTGATGATGATGAAATGATGAAAATAACGGTGTATTCAAAACAGACAAAGTTAGAACGTACTCCATTTTTAGAATTCTTTAAAAATTACTGGCCGTCACAAATTTAATAGCGTTGATTTTCAAAAATGGAATTTAAGTTTATTTCGTGGAAATGGAATTTTATATTTAACATTCGTTTTTCTTTTGTTACAGGTAAACTTCATTGTTTTGCAGAGCAAATGAAAGGATAAAGAACTTGAAATGAAGCCAAGTATGGTCTACGGCATAGGTATCATGTATCCAAAACTGTCAAATTTCTTCGATCGATTTTCAATTTAATCGCCGAACAATAGAGTTTATTAACCATTGGGGAAATTTGACAGTTTGTGGTAACTTAACTGTTGACTACATAATATCGGTATCGGTTTTGTCCAGAAAGCAGGTTACGTAGTTCTGACGGTAGTCGCTTCGTGTAAAATACTGATATCATCGTGGGAGAGCCATGCTTCGGCACGAATGGGCCGGCTCAACCGAAGTGTTACCACGGCACGGACACACTTACGTTGTGTTTCGCTGAGTGTGTGACGATACCGGAGGCCCAAACCTTTTTAAAAGGCGGGCAATGCTCTTGCGACTCCTCTGGTGTTGCGGGTGTCCGTGACGGCGGTAATCGCATAGCATCTGCTCCGTCGTTCGCTCCCCTATCCCATTAAAAAATATAAGTACTGGAAAACCGCACTCACATAATTAAAGCTAGAATAAGGATCGCTAGATTGTGGGATTTGTGATATCCTATGGGCATGGGCAACTTTATGTAGAGAAAGGCAAGGTGAGGAAAGTTGGGTTTGGTCGGTCATCAGCCAGTCATATGGTAATGGCTGTCTTCATTTCACCATCTTTATAACACCAGCCCATTATAATATCCCATTGGACACGGGCCTCCTCTCAGAGTGAGAGGCATTAGGCTACAAAATCTTCGTTCTAAACATTACTAAACATTAACATCCCTCCGTTGCCTCTTGTCAGGTTTAGCCTTAGTTCATGCTAAAAATTTGTTTTTATCGTTCAATTCCTTATTTATGCATCTGACTTTGTGTTTGTTATTGTTTTTGTATTTATTATTTTTGTTGGCAGTGCTGGCACTTGGTTGTCACTTGCCAGTGTTGTCAGATGTACTAATTTGTTTTTACTTTAATTTTTTATTTGTGTTTATGTTATTTTTGTAGTGTCTATCTGACACATTGGCCTTTGGCTAAAAAAAAGAACTTGTGCGTCGTTATGGGCGAAAATAAATGATCTTTCTTTCTTTTCTTTCTTTCTATACGAACTCATTTCTCTAGAGCGCTCTTGAGATAACAAAAGCTGTGAGCTATGCTTATTGATTGATTTGTAACACCGTCACGCCCCCAATTTCAGAGGGGTTAGGCAGGGCTGTAATAGGGGACCAACCTTTCACACTTCCAATCCCGGCCTATAAATGAGAATTTTGTAACGGAAGACCCCAATTACCTGTTCTCGACCTGGGATTAAATCTACATAGCCTTAGTTAGATAGTTGAAAGGGAGCTGAGTTGAGTGTGTGATTGCGGGCTTGAATCTCATACATATAACGCTTGTCTCCAATTGGAGTAAGCCAATTTTTTTTTTCGGAGTCAGAATTCGTACACACCATTTTCGTTTAGTCAAAAATTAAGAAAAACTGGCTAGGTGCGAGCGTGACTCGCGCACCGGAGGTTCTGTACAAACCTATAGGTACTTATATAAGTTTTATTGTATGATGTACTTAACTAAAATTTATGCTTTTCCCAATTTTACCTATACTTATCTGTGCTATAAGACGTTGCTTCGTACCAAATTTCAAGATTCTGAGTTCATGGGAAGTACCCTTTGGTTTTGATTCCCTTGCGAGTGTCGAAAATGTTTAGCATAAACGGTTTATGTTTGATTGCGTTGGCATAGAAATTTGATTTTTTTACAGCTCCAAGGGATCTTATACTGCCTCATTAGCCAAGTGGTCCTGAGCGCGACTACTACGCTAGAGGTCTTGGGTTCGATTCCCAGGTCGAGCAGTGTTATTGGGTTTTTCTATGAAATTCCCAGTAGCAGCTCGGAGTTAGGAATTTGTGCCCGGTTAATGGCAATAGGCTCGCCCCCTATTACATGGGACCTAAACATACCGGCGAACTGTGGGTGTACATTAGTACGCCTCTGCCTAACCCTTCGGGGAATACAGGCAGTACAGTATGTTATGGTAATAGTAGACCTGAGTATTTGATATGAATTTCAGCTTGATACATCCACGCGTTCCTGAAAAAAAGGCTCTTGACAGACAGACAGACGGACAACAAAGCGATTCTATAATGGTTCTCAGCAGCTCGGAGTTTGGGGGTATTAGTACACCTCTGCCTAACCTTTTGGGGAATACAGGCGTGATGGTATGTCATAATATTTTTTTTGCGTGATTTTTGTTGGAATAATGATGTCAAGTGCTGCCCCCTATCGCCAATTTCGCGCAACAAGTTAACAATCTTATCTTACATATAATAAGAATGTAAGCGAGCCGTGTCTGTACATTGCTTATATTTACAAAAAAACTAATTTGGGGGACTCAGAATCGGTAACACAATCCATTTCTATTATTTTTGGAACTTTTGTCTGTCTGTTTGTCTGTCGGTTTGTCTGTCTGTTTGTCTGTCGGTTTGTCTGTATGTTTGACCGCGCATCAAATGATAACTACTGAAGAGATTTGGAGGAAGTGGGCAGGAATTCATAGCCTGTTTCTTGGATTAACATTTAGGCTATTTTTAATTCAAATCGGTTCTCTCGATCAAAAGTTATTAACATTTTAACCATTGAAAACGCTGAATTTTAAAAATAACCATTGAAGTCAATTTATTTTTCAAGTAATTCTGTATTAGACTAGCACGGATCAAACATTATAACAGAATCAAGTAATAAAATTAAAAAATACACACACGGACTAAATAAGATAAAACAAGATAATAAAGCAGATCAATCAGAAACCATTATTGTGACCAGGAATTGATTATTAGTACAGTTATTCTAACTCTACTTACACAGGGAATCACGGGGCATACATAGGATTTATCCAGCGAGCACAAGCCGGTGTAAAAACTAAATATTTGAGTAGGTTATAGAAGTAAACAAAGAATGACAACTTATTTTCTAGCGGACTAACACGACATCGTTATTACCTCAATGAAATTTGATTCGATAACAGGTGTCATTTTGAGTTGATAATTTTGACAATTATTGTTTTCTTCTTTAAAGCATCCAGCCTTAAAGTAACTTATTTTATAATTTGAAACCTCCATAGTGTAGATACAGTGCGCACACTTTATTTGGGAAAGTAACTAAAGAGTTTCCATTTATTCAAATAATTAAATAATATACCCTAAGAATATACCACATAATTATGTATGTATAATAATAAAAAAAAATGCAACGTGCGTTAATCTTAATTTACTGACGCCGAAACAGTTATTTGAGATTTTTGTCTATGTAGGTCTGTTTATATTTCCATGCTTCACGTCAATACCACGTGAACAAATTTTTGAAATTAAGTAATTTATAGGTCAGAAATACGGTATTCAGAGGTCCATGGCGTGTAATACAAATATGGAATATCAAATTTTTCGAGGTGGTTAGTTGAAACTTGGAGAGGACAACGTCTCTCAGGTCAGCTAGTAGATAATAAGACACGGTTATTAATATTAAATAGCGTTAAAGGTGTCAGTGTGTCGTCTTATCTACTTATTGCATGCACTTTGTTCAATCATATATTATTACTCACTTGTAATTAATTATGAGATATAGTATCTATGACAAATATGTGATCAATGAAAATTTAATGAAATTATACTTGTACTAGCTTCTACCCGCGGCTTCGCTCACGTGAATATTAGGATTAGAAATGGATCCCAAAAATTATTTAATCAACCAACAGTGATGATCGCTTCTTTGTATGGGTCTCTAATTCTCTATACATCAGAGAGGTCAAGCTGTATCTCAAGATCTGTTCAAAGAAGTTCACCAGTTATTAAATCAATTCTAGTTTTTATGCCAACCCATAAGGAACAAATATACTAGAATTTTAAAAACACGTTTTTTTACGATTTTGTAATATATTTACTCTTGCTCGCATTAACGGCATAATAACTAAGCTGATCAAATGATAGGCAAGTTTAAGCTGTGCTTGCCGAGGACACTGTGTGGATGGGTGACTACTCTGAACACAGCGACCGCACATAAAACTGTCGGTCCACAGATTCAGAATCCTAAAATGTGATAACAAAAAGTCTATTAGGTAGCTACCTATATTAGTTTTTTTTTAATTCTTGATAGCCTTACGCTTAACCGCCTGATGTTAGTCGACACTGCGATCTACGATGGGGTGCGCTTGGCTAGAAACCGATTCACTCGTGGTAAAAAGACACCCACATTATAGGTAGGACTTACTCACCTATCTATCGGGGAAGACCCACTCGGGAAGCGCATTCCACATTGAGATACCTATTGCCCCAAAATTGGGCTGCGGAGATTTTAAGTTAGTCGCTTTGTGTAAAATACCGATATTCAGCCACATCTGCCCAACATAGTTGGCAAAAAGCTAGGAAATTGATCATGACGTACCACCACGCGATCACGTCTATATCCCGACATAGGATGACACATATCGACAAACTGTGGGTAAATTTATACGTTAGTACACCTTGAATAATAAAGGTTTTCTTGGCGTGAAAAAGAGGGCGTGTGAAATCTGCCAACCTGCACAGGCCAGCGTCGTGGATTATAGTCTAACCCCTCTGTAGGGTCCGCATATAATATGTTTATTACACTGGCTCACCAATACACCAAGCACAGCCTTCGTCCCGTCCGCGACTACCGCCGGGTATGTCTCTCGGCACATAATTATAAAAGCATGGTCTCACTGCTAACTTCGTAACTGACAGCTGTCAAGACAAGTTGTCCG
This sequence comes from Acronicta leporina, assembly GCA_947256265.1. Lineage (NCBI taxonomy): Eukaryota > Metazoa > Arthropoda > Insecta > Lepidoptera > Noctuidae > Acronicta > Acronicta leporina. Next base: position 14,485,219 of record OX366520.1, on the reverse strand, counting down.
CTAATACTTGTGTATGTGAGATAGTGTCATTATATCTATGAAATAGATATAGAAACACAAACACTACACTCTCTCATTCTGAGATCAGACCCGTGCCCAGCAGTGGCACAGTAAAAAGTTGATGATGATGACATCTCTGCTGATCCCTTCGATAATACAGGCATGATGGTATGAAATGTAAGTTGTCTGAACAGCTCATATTTTGGTCTCGTATTTCTGCAATACTACTCGGGTAATGGCTTGATAAATGATTGTCAAGTGTCATTACTGCCACTTCACGTCCTGTCCGGGTTCCGTGACAGTTTTTATGTAGGTGCCCGTCTCAAGTGAATTATCGTGAATTGTTTGTGTAATGCGTGAAGGTAAATAGTAGTAAATAATCGTTACAGCGGATTCTATTTTCTTATTATTACAACCCGTCAAGTAACAACACTAACTATACGTACCTAATTAATACGTCATATTTTTACGACTGTCTCCATTGGGGTAGGCGGAGACTATAGATGTCCACTTGCTACGACCCAGCAAATACACGTCCCCCCTTCGCAAAAAAGTAATTTTATAGAAAACTCGCGTGAAGCTATGTCAGGAGTAAAAATATAAAAACCAACATTGATGACCTCTTCTTTGTATCGGCTTCTATACATCAGGGAGGTCAAGCTGTATCTCAGGATTCATTAAATTAATTGAGATAAGAAGTTCACCAGTTTTTAAGCTGGAGCATATACTTTCTAACAGTGACAATTAAATTAAAATTTATTCAGTAGTTTTTGCTCCAACCCGTAACAAACAGAAAAACAGACAAGAATTTTAAAAATCACATTTTCAGATTCTGTGACGTTTATATACCACTAGCTTCTGCCCGCGGCTTCGCTTACGTAAAGCTATACCAGGAGTAAAAATGCACTATCCAACATTGATGACCTCTTTTTTTTGTATGGGCATCTATACATCAGGGAGGTCAAGCTGTATCTCAGGATTCATTTAATTAATTGAGATAAGAAGTTCACCAGTTTTTAAGTTGAAGCAAAGCTCTTTAAGATTGATAATAAAATTAAAATCTATTCAGTAGTTTTTGCTCCAACCCGTAACAAACATACAAAAATTTTAAAAATTACATTTTCGGATTCGGAGACGTTTATATACCCATAACCCACGGGTGTTTTTTTTAAATAGGTATCTTCAATGTACAGACACAGCTTTTTTACAATTTTATAATAGTAGAGATAACCCACGTGTTTTTTTTTAATATCTTCAATGTACAGACAGGTTTTTTTTAAATTTTATAAATAATTAATAGAAAATATATTTATAAAATATTTATACTTTGTTAGCAATTAATCTATGCTTACAAATGTTTTCTTCCGAAATAATCCCGAACACAAACACTTCTTCAACAGTGTAGTGTGTTCACAGTGAATGTGCCTTACATATCAGAACGTTGCATATTGTGTTTGAAAACCCCCCATGTTTTGAGAACAACGCAGGTGGGGAGCAAACTTTCGCAACTTATCTACACCTAGCTGCACCTAGTCACTTCAGCTTTCCACCATAAGATAAAATACGCACGAGTAACGCCATCTAGTACCACCTCTGGAACTAATAATGGTTACTCGATCTACAGAGCCATCTGTAGTCGAGTGGCAGAAAACTTTTTTACCGCCATCTAGTGAGTCATTTTAAAATTAAACTGTAGCTGCCATCTATGTTTTTTTGCTGACAACTTTTGTAATGAAGTTTAGCTACCGCATACTAGATGTCACTAAATCTGCGAGTCTTATGATGCCGCGATGCGCCAGCTTGTTTTAATTAATCTTGTTACCATACATTTAAGAATGATTTAAATTAGTGATGTGAAATAGTGTGTGAATTCATTGGATTAAAATATTTTATTGTTCTAGATACTTACACGGTTTCAGTTTTGTAACAAAACTTAAATCAATAGAATTATGGATACAAAGCTTGTGAAAAGTACAGAAAAAAAAGCAATCTGTTTTTTAGAAAAAAAAATACAAGAAAATATAAAAAAAAAACTCAAAAAGATGACTCCGCCATGACAGTGTTAAACACTGCCGTGACCAGGATTCGAACCTGGGTTACTACGGCCACAACGTAGGGTCCTAACCACTAGACGATCACGGCTATCGGAGCACTGAGAACGTTGGCGAAATTACTGGGTGTATTATACAGTAATGACGTAATCATTATATACTTGCTTGCAATGTATCTCGCGTCTATTGTATTATGTTTTAATAAATTATATCAAACATCGGCGTATTAATAGTACCTACATCCTTAAAAGTAAACAATAATTAAACTGTACCTATTTTACATGATTAGTTTTTGGTGTGCAATAAAGAATACCTATTCGATTCTATTCTACATGCACAATTCGTCACATATTTGATCGGGCCCAAATCCACTGAGAATATCATTGAAAAACACTTTTTTACTCGCCTTTGCTCGACCTGGTAATAGAACCCAGGACCTAACGTAGCAGTCACGTTTACAACCACCAGATTAAACTGTAACTGAAACTATAAGAGCGCAAAATTCTAAATTATTTTTCTTCTTCGCCACACAATTCTTGTCGTCCCTTTCATAACATCAAGATAAATCACAATTCGTGTTGAACCGTTCCGAGCCAATGCGAGCCCGACATATTTTTTTGCGCCTTGTTCAATGAATGGGAACAATTGGTGCGCGTACGCAGCGACCCTTGGCGAACGCAAATTGGGTGCGCTAACTAGCCGGATTACGAGAGACCCGTCTGTTTACTGTGAGATAGCATTGGGTACATGGTTATAAAAGTTTAAAGGCGTGACAAGATTTTAAGAAGTTTTATGAATATTTCTTGTAGGTGGTAACTAATTCTTGGGTCTCAAATTAAACCTGCTGTTATTGTGTTAAAACTGCCATGCAATTACTTCGCAATTGTTGATTTTTGTGTCATTTGAGGACCATTATCATACAAACGAAATAACCGACTTGCGCTCCTGTAGAGGACCAGACTATAATTGTAAATGAATCAGAAAAAAATCTTCTAAAAATATTTTAATATTATTGTATGTTCAACGTACCTTCTTGCGCCGGTCTCCGAACCTACCTACAACGTCAACCTTAAAACACTTTCTTGCTTAAGAACTTGCTTAAAAGTACCTGTAGGTACCTATAGAAAAAGTTATAACTTTATGACTGTGAAAGGTCTAGAAGTATTCCTAGGGGAACAAAAAACATATACAGTATTTCGCCCAGCCCTAGACAATAAGTCCCGGCTGAAAATATCTTATAAGACGAATAAATGTATTTCTTCCGAGAAATCTTATTAGAATTAAATGTATGACTGAATATAAAAATCTTAATAGATTGCTGAAAATATTGGAACCAGATTTTATAAACCCACAACTTATAAGTAAACAAAAATTCACAAATAAAATGTTTCCCACATTACCGCTGCTACTTGGTTATTGGTCAGTTACCATCTGCCAAAAGTTTACAGCCCGTTCATCTCAAGGAGTTATTCAGTCCATCTTGTTTGGCACACAACGCTCTAATAAAATATATCATTTTAAATGCGGGATCATTATCATTATTCGTTATGCGGACAAGTTTAGCGGCATGTTCAACATTCATACACTCCAGAATTGAAACGAGACCATGTTTGGGATTGTTAAATTAAATTGTTTGCCATCGATACGGTTGTGTTATGAATTTTATACACTATTCACTTTCATAAAGATTTTGAGTTAGATTATAACCTAAAAGATCTTTTCATTATTAATTTTATAACACATATTTTATTTATTATTACCAATATTTTAGCATTTCTTAAAATTGTCTTCTACAAAAATTTATATAATTGATTACAATTCTCAGTAAGGGCTTATATTTTACTGAAAACTAGTTTGCTGCGATTTCAGTCGCGTCCCTAAAGGATTCATTTACTAATCGGCTTCTAACCGGCGGCGTATCAAGATAAAGCATTCGATATACAGCAATACAAAAACTTAAACAGAAAAAACCGAAAACAGAAAAATTATGGTATCCTTGTCTATTTCTTCTTTTTTTGCGCGATTATGCGTCTTTATATGTTCTTATTACTAAGGTTTACACTGCCTTTGGATACAGACTAGATAATAGTACTGTGCTTTAGATTACACAACTCCACAAGGATTTTTATTATGAAATTCTAATAATACCTGAATTTCTATTGTGCTGTTCGAATGAACAAGGTTTTTACGTCAAGTTTCTCGACCGCAACGATTTTCTTTAGGACTACATATTAAAACAACCTCACCTTCGTGGATACTTGGATACCGTAGTAAATTGTCGTGACCTCTCTGTGACTCATGATTGAAAATAGATGAATTGACTGTATTCGAAGATGTTCAACGTTTTTGAATTTATGTTTATCATCATCCGCCGGATTCCGCTTTCGATATAGAGAAATGCGTAGTTTTCAGAGACTATCACTGGAAATATTATACCAGATATCTAGCTGATAGACTAAGTATGCAGCGGCAATATTGAGATATTTCTTAATCTGTTTCATCCATCATAGTCCCGTGCCATTTTAATCAAAATTCGGTCCGCGACTTGGACAACATCATCGATCAAACTCACCGCTGGTGTCCGACACTTCGCTAACCAAACCCACCAACTTATAATGAATGGAAGCTTATCATCATGTTTTTCTTATCCTTTAGTCGCATTAGTTTCGTTTAGGGATGCACCCTTTAAGGTCAGAGCGATACACATTGGCGTAAAAATCTCTTATGCGTCAGTTAGCATTTATTTTGTAGTGCCCTCGGGCCATGTTAGACAATTGATTCCATCGTTTTTGTTACTGTAATCCTTTCTACGGCAGTTAATATAATAGATATATTGTAATTCGGAACTGCATCTGTGTATCTCTTTACCTTTGAGATCGGAAGATTCTAAAGAGGGAATGAAATAATGTAATAATCCTATACTTTTTGTTTTTCTTTTTGTTTTAAAGACTAACTTCTGCTCGCGACTCCGTCAGCGTACAAATCCGAATTGCTTTGAACCAGGAAAAGAATAGCCTGTGTTAGCCAAGCTTATAAACTATATATGTATATGTGCCAAATCCATCCAAATCCCTTCAGCCATTTTTGCATAATTGAGAGACAATCATCCAAACATAAACTTTTGAAAGAGAATTCTCTTCTTTCATTTTAACTCCTCTCAAATTTTATAAGAGACAAGGAAAACTATATAAAACTGTCTCGGTAGCAAAGATATTTAAGCATTATTGCGAAATGCCTCAAGTCCATAAATTAGCTAAAATTAACATTCTCAGAATGTTACTACTAACAACTCAGTTTAATGTTTTTTGAAATGACGTAGGTGCCTGTACCTATTATTTTAGCTATAAGTAGGTAGATAAATATATAACAGACAATACTGGAATAATAATTTTTACTATTCACGAAACTGCAACACCGATCCGTAATATTTTTCCTTTATTTATGGTTTCAAACTTACAATACAATGCAAATAAAATACGATCTTCAACAAACTTCTCGAGCAAGGGAAACGTTTAACTATAACGTTACAATATTTACGATTCGGGCTATTTTTCTTCACTTGATAGCACCATTGAATACCGCAAGCCCCCTACTTTATCTAGCGATTTATTAGATCAAATAACACCATCAGTGGTTGCAGTTGATAAAGCAATAGCCAATGTATATTCAGCTCTATTCACAATGTGGTAAGGAGTTTGGTTATCTTTTAGAAGGAACTAATAATTTTGCCAAAGCAAATGTATATCAAAGTTTTGAATATCAGGGCGTTTGTTCAAATAATATTTTCGGAAACAAGGGAAGACAAGTATTTGATGAGATGACAGATTCCTGAATAGATTTTGATATAATACAGAAATGGGGAACAGAGATTGGGTTTGTTTATTGCGAAATTTCTAAATAATACTCAATAGCTGCATGCAACTTTAAAAATAATTCGGTAGAAAGATTTCAATCAATTTTTTGTTACATTTGTCTTCGGGGTTGTGTGGGAATTCAAATACTAATGTGGAGAAATTTCGACTCAAGCGAGCAAGTTGTAGCATAGCAATATTTTTCCCAATATTTAAAAAAGTTACTTTTTGCACCTCATTATTCATCGTTATTGCTTGAAATAGCACTGTTATTATGATTCTTCTCAACCCGACGAACTCTTTAAATTATAAAACCAATAAAAATCCAACTCTAATGTCTCCTGTCTATATCTAAGGTTGTATAGACATTGGTTGTGTGAATGCTCTAACTATTGCTTCGTTTAAAATTCCATGCATGCAAGAACATACCGATATCGCACTACAGTTTCAATTGAACGTTCATTGAACGTCGTTCAATACAAAACTGTTATTAAATTTAGTTCCAGACAGTCCACCTGTTCTGGCTTTGTTTGAAACTACATACCCCATTAGGGAAGTAAGCGATACACGGGTGGATCGACAACTCGAGCCGTGTGAACTCACTTCTCCAGTTGCATTCATTCGAACCTCATCAAACTGCATTTTTACTCTGACATGACTTGTCACGTTGCAAATTCTGACAATGTCATGACAATCTGCGACGGCAAAGGGTAAACTATGACAAGAAAGGGTGCAACAGCCCTCGGGTCAACAATAACATTCCATAACGTTTAGAACATTTTGTTAGTTGAGCAAGTTCTTTTGTTAAGCTATTTTATCTTGTTTAGATCAAACGACTTGGGTTATAATCGCAATAGCATTATTGATAATCATATTGCTAAATATTAGATTACGGCATAAGCTGGGCATTTTAAGTCACTGTATTAAAATGGATTGTGAAAGTTGCTGTCAAAGAAATTGGAGGAACATAATGAATATGATCTTTTGAACCCTTTACGCAAGTCCAGCCACGTCACTATACGACATGGATGAAGCAATTGCTGTTGTATTTATTTCATTAAAAGAACTGCAATAAGACAAGTTTTTGCAACTTTGCAATTTTCACTATTTAAAGCTGACGCCAAAAAATTAAACAAATAGGTACGTACATCTTTATTTCAAGTTTTTCTCACATACCCGAATGTTCGTAAGTGGACAATTGTCAACATTATTTTTAACGTTGAGAACCGGTCTCGCAACGCGGAAGCTGAGTCGCACGCCGATTATATGTATTTTAAAGTAAATCTCGGACCCAACATCTGTCCAATCCTCTATTTTTCGGCGGTCCTTTTGTCATAGTGTTAGCGGTCTTGCATCTTGCATTTTTGTTAAAGACGTCACTTTTGACGTGTTATGATTGAAGCTCTGAAGCAGTGATGAGATTTTTTTTATTCACTAGTGTTCTGTAGCTTCGCTTGCCTCTTTTCTTGTTTCTTTTTGGATATTTTTTATAGCATCTTTACTCATAATTTTTGATCGAACAATTATATCGAGTTATGTGCCTTGACATTTTATTACTATCCATGACTAAATCTTCCTTTCTATCTCAGATTACCCCTGATACAAAAAAATCGTGCTTTACACACGTTTTTGCATCATCTGGTATCCTGCAATTTACCAAACGACCCGTAACCAAATCTTAGTACCGAGAAATTATACTGTTACCAAAGTCCGACCATACGTTGCCTATGATTTATTGTGTACGAATAATTCTAATGGGTTTTACGGCTCATAAATTTGTTCAACGCCTTTGATAACGCTGTCTAATGTCATTGATATTCAGAAATCTCTTTGTATTTCGTCGTACGCGCATGCCGTGACGTCATTGTTATAGGTAAAATATTTTGATTTATGGCACTTATTGTTTTCTTATTATTTTAAATTTAAATGAATCGTTGCTTTCTTTTTATTCCTTGGCTCTGTCTGGGTTTCTTTTATTGTGATAATTACATTAAATCTATTCATTGTAATGGAAATTAAGTAAATAAAATGTTAGTTTAAAAAATGAATCTTATAATAGCAAGAATGTATTTATAGAGCAAAAACATTTTTATGATCTTTAAACAAAACATGGCTCCTTATAACATATTACATAATCTAGATCCAGCTTGATATAAATTCTTAGCCTTTATCCCTAGGGTACATCCTTAAATATTAATAATCTTTTCCCAGACCTCCACATTTGCACACGTTCCGCCCTAAACTTATGGGTGTCACCCCTAGCAATTTCTGTCCAATCGCAACGTCTTAAAATTGCATCTTTATTTTTCACCCTTCTTAAATTATATAAAAAATGTATCAGGGGTGTCCCTCTTGCAAGATTAGGGTCTGCTCAACTTTTTTCCCAAACCGAATCGAAATTTTTGTTTTTTACTATTTTGTGTAAATTTTGTGGGATCTTATTCTAGTTGTGTTTTTTTTAGGATTTTAAATGTTTGCGTTCTTTGTGTTTTTTCTACAATAGAGATATCAGTTTTTGGGATGACAAATCTGATTGTTGTGGCTTTTGGTGTGACTTTTTTATACGATTATGTGTTCGTGTGTTTCTATAACAGAATTACAACACAACAGATACTATATGTTGCGTATCGGATAATCCAATTTCTTAATTTCGAGTTCTTTCATATTTACCTTTATTGATAAATATATTCAAAACACAATATTCCTTAAATATTTACTTTAATCAATATCTTCTTAAATAGATACTTACTACGAATTTATCACCGTAATATTATATCCTTATCCTAAAAAAATATGTTTTCTTTGCACTATTCACACGAGCAATAACTTCAAGTGACGTAACACAAAAGAAGCTGTCCGTTTCAATTAGCCTAACTTTGTTCCTTGAATTTATAATTGTTTCAATCATCTCAAGCTTCAATAAACAATATTTGACTTTGTCTGTACCAACTTTAAGTCAATTTTCGTTTGCACGACCTTGTATCAAACTATGGCCCGAGTTTACCATTGCAAATCTTATGCAAATATTAATGTATGTTTGAAGGGTAACATGAGTCCATGTTTTCGCGTGTTACTTAGAGGTAGACATCTAGTTTTTTTTAACGGATTAGTTTTCTAAATACATTTTAATTGGGGCCTCATTGTTGGTCCCCTATTCAAATGTCAAGTTCAAGTTTGACGTTACGTCACATGGTTATGAGTGATGGGAAATATTGTCATTTGTGGTTAGTGTTTGCGTTAATCTCAGTTTACGGTGATTGTGCCTGATATTCATTATTAGTTTGAATTTGTATTGTTAGTAGAACTGTAAAATTGGTTGCGTGATTAATTGATTCGGTTGCAGGTCGTTGAGGATTAACTTTGCTAATTTATTAATATTTGCTTTTAATACTATGGGATGCTAGAGCTGGGAATAAATATTGACATATTTATCTATAGATGAGTAATAAATTAAGTTCCATTTAAGAATTATCAAAATTTCCAACTGTCACAGTCCTAATTAAGAATAAATAAAGCGCTCTCTGAACTAAATCTCAGCCTCAATGGATGTCCTTCTTCTCATATCGAGCTATCAGTTCCGTATCCATCCGTTTCATCTCTAGCAAGCACTAGCAATCTCTATCTATACTGGCAATATTAAGCACGATGTGAACCCGTGATTGCAATTGTGATTGATTAACTAAAAGCAGTCCAATGTATTGGACTGAAGATTATTCTACATTCATAAAATTTGTTGTTAATTTATTTTATCCAAAAATTTATATAGTACTTACCTACCAACGTAAAACTGCACGCTGTCTGCTCCGATTTCGACCTCTGTTAACCCGTAAGCAAAAAATACCACATTTAAAATAGCAATAATGTCAGACATTGTGATAAATGATTTTTCAACTTCCATTAACTTTAATTTTCCAATATTTATATGGTAGCCTATCATTAATCTAAATCCCGGGACACAACAGCGCCGCTGACACAAATGTAGCGAAATTGTGCAATGATACGACGCGGCGTATCATTAATATTGTGGCGTATTCTTTTTTTGAATGACGAAATCTATACTAATATATAAAGCTGAAGAGTTTGTTTGTTTGTTTGTTTGTTTGTTTGTTTGTTTGTTTGTTTGCTTGAACGCGCTAATCTCAGGAACTACTGGTTCGATTTGAAAAATTCTTTCAGTGATAGATAGCTCATTTATCGAGGAAGGCTATAGGCTATATATCATCACGCTAAGACCAATAGGAGCTGAGCACCAATGAAAAATGTTTCAAAATCGGGAGATTTTTTCCTTTTGAGAGCTTCCGATGCGTGCGCTGCGTAAACGGTTAAAGTTTCGCAAAAATCATATATGCCAGAATTGTTCCTCTTTAAAAGTTCTAAAAAAAAGTCCGCGACAGCATATGTCTATCTTTTAAGGTTGGCTCACTATAACCTGTTTTATGCTAACTTTGTTCTAAAATTCCAAATGCATTATTTGCGAAGGTGTCTTTATAAACATGATATTAATCCTTATCCAAATAAAAACGTTATTCATCAGAAGTATTTAATTTAAAACAAAAGTGCCCTTTACATCATTGGATTTTAATGAATATCTTAGGAGATATCGCAGTTTTAAAATAACATCGCAGCAAAATAATGATCAAGTACCGCGCGCGCATTTATGATGTGCAAGGCAGTCATGAGGGGGAAGGGCAGTGAGCCCAGTTAGCTCAGCGAGTTAATTTTCTTTAGGGTATTGTTTCTGATTTTTAGTACCTATTTTAAGCTAATTCTTTTACCGTGGGTAGGCGATATCCTATCGTATAATCTACACTTAATATATAAAGCTGAAGAGTTTGTTTGTTTGTTTGTTTACTTGAACGCGCTAATCTCAGGAACTACTGGTCTGATTTGAAAAAATATTTCAGTGTTAGATAGCCCAATTACTGAGGAAAGCTATAGGCTATATATCATCACGCTAAGACTAAGTAACTATTCCACGCGGACGAAGTCGCGGGCGGAAGCTAGTGTGTAATATAACGGTTTTAAGCTTTAATTTTTCTGTGAATTCATTGTGATTTTGATGCAAAAGTAGAGCATTATTCCCAGTGGCACACGATCGATGATATTTTTATTTCATTGCGCAACAGTTCTTTTATCTCTACTATTATAAAATCTTAAAAAATCTGTATCTGTACATTGAAGATGTGTAAAAACAGTTAGGTTAACGTAAAAACGGTTAGTGGGTTAGGGCATTTAGATGTCACAGAATACAAAAATGCGATATTTTAAATTCTTATCTGTTTGTTACGGGTTTACAAAAACGACTGCATTGATTTTAATTTTGTTATCATTGTTAGAACGTATATGCTCCAGCTTAAATACTGGTGAACTTCTTATCTAAATTGAACGGATCCTGAGATACAGCTTGACCTCTCTGATGTATACAGACCCATGCAAAGAAGAGAGATCATCACTGTTGGTTTATGATTAAATTATTTTTGGGATCCATTAGTAATCCTACTATAGCTTCACGTGAGCAGGCAACAGCTAGTATTAATATAAAAATGCATTGTTATATTATATTATACAGTTTTTTTTACTTTTTATCAAACATAAAAGTTTAAATACCGCTGGTGATTGATTTGAATCAACTACGGATATAGGATTATCTGTATTACAGATATCTAAAAAGATATACAGATTTTACTGGCTCCTACTGGCAACAGCGGCATACATTACAGCTTTTTTCGTACTCATACTTACGAAAATGTTTATAGCAGTTTCTATCGTTATTAAAACAACACTTAAATAGTATCATCTTGTCTCCGTCTATCATTAATGCTACGATATTGTTACCCTTATTCTTTCCACAAAAGAACAAATTTTGGACCTATTCAAAATCAAAGTAAGTGTACCCTCCCATCGTTCTCATATCTGTCAATGTCTACGATCATCCGTCATGTTTAGGCGGCACACACACCCCCGCAATAATACGACGCGTCCCATGCACTACGCACTACATTTATCGATTGTGTGCTCCCCTTTAATTAAAGTCCATGCATTGCAATAATGTGCGGTGTTCAAGGGGTCTATTATTGTGTCTGATTATAACATTAAAAATAAAATTTATGTAAGTAATAGACTGTTGTTTGCAGGGTCAAGATCTGAATATACTAAGGATACTTATTCACATAGCTAATGAACTAATGTTGATCTCCACACTTGTTTTTTATTGAGAATTAGAATTTGGGCCTGTTTCACCGCCGTCTGATAAGTTCCCGATAAATTATCTGAAGCAAAAATTCCAAATTTGAATTTATCTGGTACATAATGCTTATCCGGAGGTGGTAAAACAAGTCCTCAGGGTCGCTTGCACCAGCTTCTAAAAAAATTTTAAATTACATTTAAACACAATTAAAAATTGTGTTTAAATGCAATTTAAACATATTGAGTGAGAGATTATATTGAGGTCTATAGTTTCTGCCTACCGCTGTGGGAGAAATGCGTAAGTGTATTTAAGTATGTACACATACATTGTACACCCTCAAAAGGCTATATTTTTTCTTCTGTCTTCTCTTTCACTCCAATTATCATCACTAATTCATGTTGCGTTCCGTTCCACACACTTTACGTGTGTATTCTAAAATACAAGATAACTATTTACACTTGTCCGATATTACCATACAAGTTTAGTTTCCTCATAATGCACGTGTATGGGCTGAGCAAGCTAACAGCTTTGAGCTATGTCAAGGGCAAAATCACAGAATTTACACGTGCGTGTTAGACACTCATACCATCACGCTTGTATTCCCCGAAGGGAGAAGGCAGAGGTCTGCTGCTGTATAATTAGTGTTTATTTCTCATGTAATAGGAGGGACAGGGTGCGTAGGAGGAAATTCCTCTATCAGCTCCTTGCCGAGGGTTTCCGAAGACTACAGCATCTTTAAAAAGAGAGTGAAACTTTTTTTACTATATAATAAGGTATGGTAAATTTCATGGAAAGACTCAATAAAATTGCTGAATCGAACCCAGGACCTCTGCGTAACCGTCAAACTTATAACCATTAATGAATAAATCTATACTTACTAATATATAAAGCTGAAGAGTTTGTTTGTTTGTTTGTTTACTTGAACGCGCTAATCTCAGGAACTACTGATCCGATTTGAAAAATTCTTTCGCTATTAGATAGCCCATTTATTGAGGAAGGCTATAGGCTATATATCATCACGCTACGCGGATGAAGTCGCGGGCAGAAGCTAGTAATTATTATAATCGTTTACTTAGTTGCCACAGCATTTAAATTAAAATCCTTCATTGTGACAACCTTACCCTACATAATAAAACCACGTCAACCTCACGCGGGACCCTGATTAAATATTTTGCCTACATAATAGTTAGGGAGTGCACTTGCGGAGGGCTACTGAGGGAAATACTTTGGGGTTCCGCATGATTTACGGATGATCAATAATGATGTGTGTGACACGTATTCAATATAATATGCTGAGATGATTTAAACATGTTGTTTGTTAGATTGAAAGAATTTATAAGGCGAATGTTGCCAGTAGCGTCGGGAGAGGACGCTGTAGAAGGACATACACCGATCTTAACCCTAGAAGCCTAATCTATTTCGAACATACATAAAGCCTTAATATACGTCTCAGAGGCGCACATAATAAAAGCCCCTATTTTAGGTATATTATTTAATTATTATTTTTATTATTAAGCAGAAATTTGAATTTAGAATATAAACTTAAAATAAAACAACAATGTTATTAATTATAACTATAATCACAGTTATTTATTACAACAAAAAAACAATATGCATAAATTGGAACAAAAAAAATTAACTTCTTCAAAATCAACTAAAACATATAATTTTTTTTTAGAATATCAATTTTTTTTTACTCTAATTATTTATTCTTAGAGCAAACATTACAACTAATCAGGATTTAAAAGACTAGCTTAACTTTAGGGGCAGTCTACACATATATCAACGTTGTGCTCGCCACAAGGTTGATATATGTGTAGACTGCTCCAGATGATGGACCAGCTTCTGCAACAAGGGTTGGGTCGATTTCTTCAGAGGGTCCAGATTCTTATAATGACGAAACGTACACAGACACTTCTTTATTTTCGTCCTCGCTTTGAACGTCATCGATAATCTGGTCATCCTCAACTTCGAAATCTGAATCTTTCTGAGAAGGATTGTCTTCCTCGTTCAAAATTGCAAAAATATCGTCACGGTCTAATATATTAGACCGTGACATATTTATACCTGAAACAACGCCAAAAAAACATATAAAATATACGAAAAACAAACAAAAGTAAAATCTTCATTCTTAGTTAAAAGTTACACAAAGCCTAAACATACGTCTCGCAGGCGTGCAACACTTCGATAAATCAAAAATGGCGGGACTTACCTTATCGATATGGGCACCGTCCTCTAGCTCCCGTTGGCCACTGAGGTAACAGAAGAGCACGACGCGCTAGTTTTAACCGTTACAAAGAGACAAACCATATTCGAATGCGTGTACGCCTCGCAGGCGTAGATTAGGCTTCTAGGGTTAAAGACCGAAAAGTAATGAGGAAACTTGGACCGTGCTATAAGTATTAATGTTGTCATTATTCTTATAATTTTAAAAATTCCGTTGAACTAGTTGTCGGAAGCACGGCTACTTAGCGTGAGATACTAGGTCCGATTCCCGTATGGGTCGCGGGCGCTTAGAATAACTCGAGGCGTCCGTATCCCGGGAGGATAGCAGCTTAAAGCTGCATATTTCGTGACGTGCCAAAGGCAAAGCACAGGAGGGCCACCGGTGCGTTCATTAGAGATCTCGGAGCCCCCTCCAATGTGCTGTGGACGGCCGTGTGTTTTTAGTCGGTAGGAGTCCGACATAACCCTCCGCCTTCTCTTTCGAGGAGCGGAGGACATCCATGAGGATTTTCACACGGAATAAAAAAAAAAAAAAAAGGTCCGATTCCCGTGTCGTAGTCCTTAGAGTGAACTTAAAATTTTTCTTTTAGTAAATTCTCAGATATTTGCTCATCTGTAGGTAGAAATGGTCTAGAACTAAATCTCAATAGAAGCTCAGTCTGGATTTGTGCCCGGTTATTGGCAATAGGCGTGCCTCTCCTATAACATAGGACTTCAATACATATCGGTGAAGTGCCCTGAAACTCTAACTAATGACTTTAAAATAGAATACAAGTCTTCGACACTCCAGTAACATATACTATCACGACTATATTCCACTGCACTGCTCGACCTAAGAATCGAACCCACGAGCTCTAGCTTAGCAGTCGCGCTTACGACACTAGACTAAGTAGTATGGCATTCCAGTAATTCTTATTTAATTATTCCTTTTTGCTGAACTGAACTGTACGGAACCCAAGCATTTCTAGGCGTATTTCTTTCGCCCACAATTAAGTCCCCAACATTTTTATAACGTTAACTGCACTCTCGGTTTGGGGGCCAAAGAGGGCCCCTCCGTGGGGTGCAATGTAATGTCTCCATTATGGAGTACTATGAGATATTGATTTGATGGATTACTGTGTACAGTTCAGAAGAAAATTGAATTTATTTGGTTTTCGTGCGAGAACAATAATAAACTTGTTTTTTTTTTTATTATATCGTCAAGGGAAAATGATTTGTTCGGAAAAAACGCCCACACTGTGATATGTAATTCAAATGATTATATTATTGATGAACTAGCTTCTGCCCGCGACTTCGTCTGCGTGGACTTCAGATAAAAAGTAGCCCATGTGTTATTCCAGACTATAATCTATCTCTGTGCCAAATTTTATCCAGATCCGTTCAGCCGTTCTGGCGTGAAAGAGTAACAAACATCCATCCATCCATCCATCCATCCTCACAAACTTTCGCATTTATAATATTAGTAGAATATTAAGAAGACACGCGATAATGATCATGATGATCGATTGTCAGACAGACAGACAACGCAAAGCTTTAAAGGGCAGTTCTGGAAGCATCGGTTTGCTACGACTCCGGCAGTCTGCAATCCGTAGGGGCTCTTAGCGGTCAACGTATCAACAACTCTAGCTCTGGTGTTGCAGGTATCCATGGGCGACGATGACTTCTTATCATCAAGTTGCTCGTCAGCACGTTTTCCAACTCAACCCATAAAAAAGCATGAAAATTCACACAGGACTTTTTGAACGGAGATAACGGAATATTGGGAAATTTACCGTGGGAGAACTATGCTTCGGCACGAATGGGCCGGCTCGAGCGGAGTGATGCCACGGCCTCACAGAAAACCGACGTGGAACAACGCTTTTACGTTGTATTTCGCCGAGTGAATGAGGATACAGGAATGTACTTGTCTCCTCTAGTGTTGCAGGTAATCGCTTACCATCAGGTGATCCGTCTGCTCGTTTCCAAAAAAAACATACTCGCCTTATTGGGATTGGAAGAATACAACACCACAGATAATTTCAAGCAGTAATCCTAAAATTAAATAGCAGATATTCCAATTCACTTTAACCACAGTGCGCATGCGTAATACATGGCGCGCGCCCCGTCATTTCCCGCAATATCCGATGTCACGGTTCCGCGGCAGATAATTATGCTAACAGCCAACTTTCCATTATTCCTATTGATAAAGAGGAAGAGAAAATGCCTAGACTTTCTCTGAGATCACAGGTTTTGTTCTTGCGTGGTAATTTAATATTCATATCGGCATTCAATCGAAGTTTATAGGACGTAAACTAGGCCCACTTGCACCAACTTCTTAAATGTGTTTAAATTGGATTTAAACACGAAATATATATGAAAAATTGTGTTTAAATTGGTGCAAGTGGGCCTAAGTCTATATAATGCTTTATTTGTTGTAAGCATTTGCAAAGTTATTTTATACTAGCTTTTGCCCGCGGCTTCGCTCACATGAAGCTATATTTGGGAGTAAAACTGGAAAAACCAACATTGATGATCTCTAGTTTGTATGGGTCCGTATACATTCGAGAGGTCAAGCTGTATCTAAGGATCTGTTCAAATAATTGAGATAAGAAGTACACCAGTTTTTAAGTTGGACCATATATTTTCTAACAGTGATAACAAACTAAAATCTATTCAGTAGGTTTTGCGCTAACACTTAACAATTATAGCTTTTTTACAATTTTATAAAGTAGAGAAGAAAGAAGAAGAAGAAGAAGTAGAGATAGAGAATATTGGTATCAGGATTCAGACGAAGTTTCCATCAATTATAATCTAATACCTGTATCCCCAAAAGGATTAGGCAGAGGTATACTACACCCATAGTTCACATACCATCACGCCTGTATTCCCTGAAGGGTTAGTTAGTGGTGTACTTAGGTACACCCACAAATCCCAGCTATGTTTTGGTCCCATGTCATAGGGAGCGAGTTATCATTAACCGGGCACAAATTTCAAACTCTAAGCTGATGCTGCAATTTTCATAGAAAACCCAATAACACTTTGCTAGACTTGGGAATCGAACCCAGGACCTCTAGCGTAGCAGTCGCAGTTGGGACTACTAGACTAACGAGGTAGTTACCCATATTTCAGGTGCTATCGAATATGGAGAGAGGCAAGAATCCATCTCTGGGGTTATTACTAGCATATTCGAGAAAAGGCTAGATATATGATCATATCTAGCCACTTTGGGGTACCGGTGCGTTCATTAGAGTTCTCGGATGGCCGTTTGTTTTTAGTCGGTAGGAGTACGACATAACCCTTCCCGCCCTGCCGAGGGGCGGAAGGAATCCATGAGGATTTTCACACAAAAAATATACGACCATGCTTTAAACATACCTATTCGTTCCAAACCATAAGTTACAAAATTACAAATGCTACTACTATAAAGACTATATTTTGATGTGTTCTTCCTGTATCAATCAACCACGGTTGGCAATTTAAAATAATATTTGAATCAATTATAAACAAATTGGGGGTCGGGGTGATGGTGTGGGGCCTATAACTGTTTTGTCACATCTGGCGATGTTTGAGCGAACAGTCCAAGTTATGAAAGAATTCTCTCAATTAAATAACTTAATGAAAAGTTATTATTTTTATTGGATTTGGTATAAGATGGTATAGTGACACGTATTGAAAAAAATATACTGTGATTTGGACATGTTGAGAGAATGAATGAAAGACGATTCATTTCAATAATAGGAAAGTAAGGGATCTTCATAAGAGGGAAAGTAAGGGCAATTTCAACATCAAAAATTAAAAAGATTACTGTAATTAAAAAGAAATGGAGAAAAAAAGGAATTCGAGTCGATAATCAACCCATTATATGTCCCACTGCTGGGCACGGGTCGTCTCTCACAATGAGCTATAGTCCACCACGCTAGCCTAATGCGGGTTGGCAGACTTAACGGCAGACGAAAAGATGTATGAATGTGGCAGAAGCAAAAGAAGTATGCAAGAATCGTAGCAAGTGGTCTATAGTTGCTGCCTACCCCTGTGGGAGAAAGGCGTGAGTGTATGTATGGTAATTAACGCAAACGAAACATTTTTAAAAATACAAATTTTAGTGAAAAGAATATTCGATATCAGACAAGAACACAAATGTTCGAAATCTGCCTCAGATAGAATTTTTCTTTCGCTAATTTCTGGATCGATTTTCTAATGTTATTCTACGTCTACAAATAACATAAAAAAACAATCCATTACTAAGCGAAATTATTGTTGACCGAATAAATTATATTTCTGTCATTATTGCTTACCGGAGAATTGTGGCGATTGTACGACCCCAGACGTTCTCGGCAACAAGGATCTCTGATATTGACACCCTCAAATATTGAAAACCGCTCCCGCTTGTTACCTAGGCCAAGCCCTAATATTTTATGCTATAATATACCCTGGTTGCTTGGCCATCAGACCGAGAAAACTGTCACGGTTAAGCAGAGCCGGGTTGCAACCACCTTCAGTATTGTACGGCTCATAATACACAGCTTATATTGAACTCGTAAATTTTAACTTAAGCGGCGGTAGCCTAATGGCTAGTGCGTCGGACTTGCGATCATGTGGTTGCCGGTTTGAACCCCACCCATTGCACTACCGACGTGAACCCACTCGTAACACAAGCAATCTAGCTTAGCACGAGGGGTTAACAAGAATACTAGTAATGTGCGACCCGCATTGCTAGTAAGCTTTTTTAAAAAAAAAACTATTAGAACATGCATGGTATTTGGGTGTCTCGTGGCGGTAAATGTTTCATTAAATAAATAAGATACTTATTAGATCATGGGAGAGCCATGCTTCGGCACGAATGGGCTGGCTCGACCGAAGTGATACCACGGCCTCACAAAAAACCGGCGTGAAACATGTTATGTTTCGCCGATTGAGTGAGGATACTGGAGGCCCAAACCCTTTTAAAAGGCGGGCAACGCATTTGCGTCTCCTCTGATGTTGCGGGTGGTGTCATGTCGTGTCATCAGTGATGATCCGTCTGCTCGTTTGCCGTACTAAGATTATCACCTTTATTATAGGATCCCCTATCCTATAATAAAGGTGATAATCTTAGTACGGAAAATGAAAAACGAAAAAAAAATTATTAAGTATTAAAATCAAATTAATACTTCTATAACTCCGCTCAAAGACATATCACACTTCAAGTCACAATTTCAAGTGTCAATTAACTTGGTAACTTATTAGCACAGAAGTGCTCCTACATGCGAAGTTGAAGTCGTTAAAGTTAGCGAACTTTAGTTAGCTTGAATTACCCAACCACTCAAACTTTGAGCTTGAAATATTTAGTTAGTGTATAAGTGGGAAAATTTAGCGCTAAAATTTTATAGAAAGTTGTTAGTAAAATTATGGAGGCGTGATGCAGTTTATAGGTAGTTCATAACATACCATCACGCCTGTATTCCCCGAAGGGTTAGGCAGAGGCGTACTAATGTACACCCACTGTTCGCCGGTATGTTTAGGTCCCATGTAATAGGGGGCGAGCCTATTGCCATTAACCGGGCACAAATTCCTAACTCCGAGCTGCTACTGGGAATTTCATAGAAAAACCCAATAACACTTTGCTCGACCTGGGAATCGAACCCAGGACCTCTAGCGCAGCAGTCACGGTCAGGACCACTTGGCTAATGAGGTAGTTCAGATATAGTTTTATTAGGCTTTTTTATCAAGTTTGTCTGACATTTGCTTTAGGAAGGGAAACAGCTGATTCATTGAGTGTTGCTTCTTTATAGATGTCTGGATGTGAACCAGATCCTGTGTAATGTCAGTTTTTTTACTAAACGTTTTTACGAGTATGTCCGTGCGCTTTCAAAATATTTTTCAACGAAAGTGATGGAGTGATCTAAGGCAGAGATGCGAAACATTTTGCCTCTACCTGTATTTCACACAAAGACAAGTCATAAAAGTACAAGTTGCTTGACTTTTTATTCCCTCGCGTTCCCAGACAAATACATTTTTAAATATCTGTCTTAAATTTATAAGTGTTAAAAGAATATTGTGTCATTTGTTTTCGTTCAGGCATTCGAGTTTTCTATACTTTCTATAAACTTATACGTGAAAGCAATGTTTGCATGAAATACCTATAAGTTCTGCATATAGATACACATTTTTTAACAAAAATAATCTGAATCTAAATATCAAATATTATGACATTTTGGAGCCCCTTGATATCCTTATACGTCATATATATAATTATGTCGTCATATGTTTAATTATACGTCAAATATATAGTCACGCAAAGCTCGTGATTCCGTGAACCTAAGGTTGATAATCTCTGATCTAAAGTTTACGCCGCCGCCTAAATGCATCACCTTGCGATGTCTGTGACCCATTTTCATTTTCGCGATTCATATAATAAACTTATTTTCGGCTGACATGACGTCAGAGCACGGTCAGTGTCATGTTACCTTTAAATAAAGGAGTGTCCATAACGATGATTTAGAAAAGTTTATATTTTTTTATATAAGACGTACTTATTTTTATCAATTTATTGGCATCCTACTTTATTGACTGATCAAATAAGGCAAATTTCGACATGGCAGGTGGGACTCGCGGTGGCTTAGAGGTCATAGCGTCTGGTGTACCTAACCAGAAGACGCAGGTTCGAATCCTGCCCGCAAGTCGAATTTTTCATTCACTAAAATGACTTTATTATCTTAGCATAGAAAATGCTAAAAAAATACCTAAATATTTTTAGTTTGATCTCTTATAATTGACATGTTTAAGATATGATATGATAGACAAAACCGCTAACTTTTCGAAGTCATGTGCATATTACTGATTAATTGTGTGATAACTAAAAAGTGAAGGAAACCATCGTGAGGGAACCTGAATGCCTGTGAGATTTTCTCGACGGTGTGTGAAGTCTGCCAACCCGTGCTAGTCTAGCGTGGTGGACTATAGCCTAATCTCTCTCATTCGGAGAGATTATGTTACTCGTATGTATTTAAAACCCTGCAGCAAAGTATTAGTGACATGTTTCTAAATTATCCCCAACGATATGTATTGTATACTAAGTATTTATTCCTTTCACCATTGAGTATGAACCTGGATAACGAACGAGGACTTTCAGTATCAGTTATTTCACAAAAGAGGTTAATAGGATACTTTAGACGCGTGAGTTCACTCAGTATGATAGAGCACGTGTTTCTCGGTATGTAGATCAGAATCATATCATGTATACCGTGCTTATTGATGGGTTTGTTACCCCTGGAATGACGTCATTGGCAACCTACATTCACAGCGCGAAAGGGCTGAAACGATACTGGGTTTCAGTGTCCCTTACGCTCTTTTATCTTTGAGGTATTGGCGTTATTTAAAGTGGCAGATTTTGATAAAGTGGCTTGAATGAAAACAACATCCAAATGCAAAGTAATATTAAAATTGCGAGAATAACTGCCTGTTACATTTTCACGCCTAAACAGCAAAACATATTGCGATAATGCAAGGAGATTGCATACTACTCATTACTTTAGATTAAATATAATCTGTGTGTCTTCAAATCATGAGTGAATCGATTTCTTGTCGGCAAGCGCGCTGCATCGTAGATCGCAATGTCGTTTAACATCAGGCGAACTGTTACGGTGCTGTAAGTTGTTTAGTCTAAATCTAGTTTTTTTTATGGTATAGGGGGCAAACCAGCAGACGGATCACCTGATGGTAAGCGATTACCGCCGCCCATGGACACCCGCAACACCAGAGGAGTCGCAAGTGCGTTGCCTGCCTTTTAAAAGGGTTTGGGCCGCCGGTAACCTCACTCTCTTGGCGAAAATCAACGCGTGTTGTTTCACGCCGGTTTTCGGTGAGGCCGTGGTATGACTCCGGTCGAGCCGGCCCATTCGTGCCGAAGTATGGCTCTCCCACGTCAAAGAGTCTATTACTACCTAATAACTGAGTCTTATGAATAAAAAACCTCTCTTAGTTCCAGGGTCGAGTCCTGTGTAATTGAGCCAAGTGTTTTTAATAGAATATAACTGTCTGATAGACTGCCTCATTAGCCTAGTGGTACTGAGCGCGACTGCTACGGTAGAGGTCCTGTATCGATTCCCAGGTCGAGCAAAGTATTATTGGATTTTTATGAAATTGTCTGCTGCTTGAACTTTCGAGTTTGTGCTCGGTTGATGGCAATAGACTCGCCCCCTATTACATGGGACCTAAACATACCAGCGAACTGTGGGTATACAGTACCTATACAGGCGTGATAGGTTAGCAGTGGGACAATATTATGGGTTGATGAAAAAGAAGTAATAAAACCAATAAAAACTTCATTAAATCATAAGTGTTGTGACTGATAGCTCAGTAATTGATTTATTTTATAATTATTGAAAAGAACCCCTAAAAAACTAATTCTGGGCCACCACTTACCCGCCTCCTCGACCAGCTCTGCGCCGAATGTTGACGAAATCCAGATGTCTTCGTCTTCGAACGGGCCCGTCCCACGTAAGTTAAGTGTTAGCACCGATTAATTAGGTTTTAGGGCTTCTAGCTAGTAATTATTGGATTTTTACGCGGAGCACATATCGGTTGGTTGCTCGAATTTTTCTGCGACTGAGGTGCCGCGCCGGCGATGCGGCAGCGACGCGCACTATCTCGCTCGACGTATGAGCGTAGCGAATTGTCGCGCGCAGCTAGAGGCTTCTTGGCGGGATTTTTAAATAGGCCCAAAATCCTACATTCCCCCCACCGAAATCCGCCAGGATTTCCCAGTTATAAAACCAGAAAAATGTTTGACAATGTGTTAAATCTGAATAACAATAAAGTGAGTGTTGAAAGTCTGTTAATAATGTAAGTGTTTATTATAATGCATGTATGAGTAGTGGACTGTATTATAAAAGAATATGTTATGATCTAAAAACTAATTTATAAATTTAAAACTTGTTTCAATATAATGGAATTTTAAGATGATTCCTGCTCTAGAGGCAGAGGACTTAGTTTCACTACAGGTCGAGTAAACTCATTGCTCCTGGTGCGAACACTAACCACGCGTACAACGCCATCGGGACCAGGATGAAGCTTGGTGACCCTGCCCAACGCCCACTGAAGGGGAGGAGTTTCCGAATTGATAATTACTAAGTCTCCTATCTGAAGATCTCGACAGTTCTGGAACCACTTTTGACGTTGCTGAAGTGTGTGTAAGTAATCCTTGCGCCATAACCGCCAGAATTGTTGAGAAATCTGCTGTACTGCCTGCCAGCGACTGAGCTTGTTCACAGGGAGACTAGTCAAGTCATATTCAGGTGCCTCTAATAGGTCTCGACCTATTAAGAAATGTGCTGGTGTTAGAACTTCGAACTCATTGGGATCAGACGATAGAGCACCCAATGGCCGTGAGTTTAACACTGCTTCGACTCGTGCGAATAGTGTCGTAAGCTCTTCGAACGTCAATGCTCTATTACCGACAGTCCGCTTCAAATGTAATTTTGCTGACTTAATGGCAGCCTCATAAATGCCCCCAAAATGACTACCTGTTGGAGGATTGTGTTTCCATTCAATTTTACGCGAGTGTAAGCTTCTCGAAATCTCATCAGTATTTAATTCTAGGAACCGTGAAACTTCTGCTATCTGTTTACCTGCTGCCACGAAGTTGGTGCCATTATCTGATATAACAGCATGGCATAAACCGCGCCTAGCAGTGAAGCGGTCGAATGCTGATAGAAAACATTCCGTACTTAACGACGATAGTGTTTCCAAATGTACAGCTCGAGTCGCACAACACACAAATACACAAAGATACGATTTTTGTATACGAGCATTTTTACGAGTAGACTCTTTCGTGTGGAAGGGACCACCTATATCGATACCAACGGTATGGAACGTGTGAATATCTTGAATTCTAAACTTTGGGAGTGGACCCATAATAGGTTGCCTAATTGCAGGCCTAACCTTAAAGCATGAAATGCATTTGATCGTCCGTGATCTAATTACACTGCGTGCCGAGACAATCCAATACTTTTGAGTTAATATACCTTGAAGTGTACGTGGACCGACATGTAAGTACAGCCTGTGGTAATAATCAATGAGGCAATTCGTAAAGTTACATTTTTTCGGCAGTAACACGGGATGTCTTTTATTGTAATTCAACTCCGATTGCGAAAGGCGACCCCCCACCCTGAGGAAACCAGTTGAATCAATGAAAGGGTTTAACTTTCGCAAACTCTGTTGAGGTTTTAGGTTTTTAGATAACGCTTTAAAATCCTCTGCAAAGTAATGGCGTTGTATTGACTTTACAACGCTGTCATGTGCTTTGCGTAAGTCACTTATGGAAGGCCCGGTTCGCTTATGTTTGGGGACTCTACAATTTCGTATGAATTGATGAATTCGGGCAACAACATTAATTAATTTGTTGAAACCAGAAAGTCGCTCTGTCAGTTCCAAGATTACATTCGAAGAGACCTCCTCTGTGGACACTAAAATCTTCGATTCGATGGAAGGTTTTAGTTCAGGTGGATTCTCGTCTCTGAATTCATCCATAGAACGAACTGGCCATTTTTCATCGAAAAGCCAATTAGGACCGTTAAGCCACTCTGGTATTGTTAATAATGCGGATGGTAACGCACCCCTAGAGCAAACATCAGCTGGGTTGCTCACACCGCTAACGTGGAACCAACTGCCACTGGGAACTGTGTCCAGTATCTTGATCACGCGGGTTGCTACAAACATCTTTAATTTATAACTGGGTGTGTTTAACCATGCTAACACTACTGAAGAATCAGTAAATAACAAAATGTCATTTACAGTTAAACTACGCTCTTGCAAGATGGACATGACATATTTAACTAGCTTGGCTAATAAATGCGCTGCCATAAGCTCGAGGCGAGGTACGGAGAGTGTTTTTAAGGGCGCGACCTTAGACTTCGCCATAAGTAAGCTGACCTTCTGACCGTTGTCCTTATTTTTTGTATGTAGGTAGACTACGGCAGCATAACCGAGTGTTGAGGCATCGCAGAACCCTAGAATCCGACAATAGGTATTTTGCTTGACCATGACATGTCTTTCATGTTTTAGTTCACTTAGCAGAGGTAGTTCCTTAACGAAGGCAAGCCACTCCGTTTCTAAATGAGCAGGCAAACGTTGATCCCATTCAAGCTGTTGGGCCCAAAGTTTCTGCATGAAACATTTGGCGTAGAACACACAAGGTGCAACAAATCCAAGTGGGTCGAACAAGCGACCTATCTGTGATAAGATGGTCCGCTTTGTAACTTCAAGGTCTAATGGAGAAGTCCGGAACGAGAAGCAGTCGTCGACTGGATGCCACTGGAGACCCAGGACTTTGAGAGATAGGTTCTTCTCATCCTCGAACTCAATTGGTGTTTCACGGTGATCTTCCGGTACTGCCGCTAGTATTTGAGGACAATTACTTGACCACTTGCGAAGTGTGAAACCAGCGCCTTCCAGCAGAATGCGGAGATCTGACTGGAGTTTTAGAGCGTTTTCAACATTAGGTTCAGACCACAGTAAATCGTCCATAAAGAAACCAGACTTCAGGATCCGCGCAGCCTCCGGATATTTCGCGACTTCAATCTCCGCCAGTGTGTGCAACACCTTAATGGCTAAATAAGGACTGCTTGCAACGCCGTAAGTAACTGTGTTGAGCTCGTAAACCTGTATAGGTTGATTTGTTGACCGCCTCCACAGAATATGCTGAAACGACCGTTGATCTTTATGAATGAGAATCTGCCTGTACATTTTACAAATGTCAGCTGATAAACAAATCTCGTACAAGCGAAAATTTATTAATATTTGATTTATATCTGCTTGGAGCTTTGGACCTGGCAATACCACATCATTGAGAGACCTTTGATTGGTTGTCTTACATGAAGCATCAAACACCGTTCTCAACTTAGTTGTAGTGCTGGTCGGTTTGATTATGCAAAAATGAGGGATCAAATACTTGGAATCGACCTCTTGCAACTGACCCATGCATGTCATATGGCCCAACTCCTCATATTCAGACATAAACTTGTGATACTCTGTCTTGAGTGGAATATCACGATCGAGTTTCGCTTCTAAATTAATAAGCCTACGTACCGCCATCTGTCGGGACTCACCTAGACTGTGGTCTGGCCGAAATGGATACCTGACGATATATCTACCCTGCTCGTCACGACTATGTTCTTTCGCAAACAGCTCTTCTGCCAATATATCGTCCGGTTTCTGAGGCTTCTCCATGGGTATATTTTCGACCTCCCAGAACGCGTTGATGACCTGGTCAAGGTTCGTGGCACATGTGAAGCCGCAGAAGGCACTATTTGCATGATCATTGACAGACGTTGCGACGGTATCGCTACATGAAATCGGTTGATGTAAAATAACCTGTCCGGTAATAACATAACCGAATATAGATTTTAACGCTGCTGGCATTCCGCTTTGATCAGGTAAGATTTTCTCTCCACTGTAAATATACGGAAACAAGTCGCCTGCTATCAGCATTTCTACTCGTGATGGTTTATGAAAGGTGGGATCGGCCAAGGCAAGATTTTGATATCGTTGAAAAATGTTGCTTGGTAAACACATTGTCGGCAGACTACCTGTTATGTTTGATACTACCACAGCGTCAGTAGACAGAACCGGTCCATTACTGTCGCGTGGTTTTAAGGTGCATGTCGTTAAACCGAAATGCTGAACACGATTTCCACCTAAACCTATAGGTTGAAAGTTACATTTGCGACGCGACAAACCTAACCTTTTAGCACAATCTTCAGTTAAGTAACTTGACATTGCTCCACTGTCAATCAAAGCACGTACGGTGTGGTACTGACCCCAAGCATCTGCGACGTGGATGACAGCGGTGCCAAGCAATACCGTTTGATCATTGGAGCAAGTGAGGGCTACCACATTCTCCTTGATTTCTTTGGAATCGATGTGAAGCGTAACGTGGTGCTTTTCTTTGCAGACCGTACAACTATACTTGGACGTACAATCAGTCACGGTGTGATTGTCACGCAGGCAGTTTTCACATAACTTGAGCTCTTTGACTTTGGCAGTGCGGAGCTCAGGTGTAAGTGCGTTGTATTCGGTACATCTATAGATAGAATGTGGTTTTTGACAAAACACACAACTAGGTAACTTTTTTGATTCACTTTTATCTGTATTGACTACACCGGAAGCCAACGTGGGCTTTTGAGAATGAGATTTAATTATATCCGAATTTTTTGACGTCGTGGGAGGGGCCGTCTTGGATGGGTTATGCTTAGCTGGTGCCGCTGATTTGGAGACCGTCTTGCATTCCGACATCTCAAGGACGCGCGCCTGTCTCTCAACAAACGTCAATAACTCCGTGATTGTAGGTATTTCACCCGGGGACATAGTTTGTTCAAACTCACGCCTGGTCACAGGGTCAAGGTTACGTAATGAAATGTAAAATAATATAAAACTTGACATGTCAGGTATTTTCAAACTTTCTAACGCATTAATGTTCTCTTGATAAGTTTGTAAAAAGTTATTAAGATTCCATGCCGATTCATTATTAATCGGTTTGAAACTAAATAGCTTGTCTAAGTACGTGGTAGCAAGTGCACGCTTATTTTCGTATCGCTTTCCTAGCGCGTTCCAAACTATCATATAATTATCCGCATTGACTGGCATAGACTTGACAATTGATAATGCTGGCCCACTGACAGACGACAGCAGGTAATAATATTTCTCAATATTGCTAATACTAGAATTGGTATGTATGAGACTTGTGAATGTATCACGAAACGTAGTCCAATTCTCAAGTTTGCCATCAAATTTAAATATTTGTAATTCGGGTAATTTAATACGCCTTCTACTAGGACGGTCATCACAGTCAGGTATAATAGCTGGTTCAACTTTAGTCGCAACCTTTTCCGGCTTAAGTTCGTGCATAACACTTCGGATCGCGTAATAAAGTTCATCGAACGCCTCGATTTCTGCGTATGACGGCACGAACTTGGGATTATGTTTACGATTTAGAGAATTAATTTCAGCTACACATCGATCAAATTCTACACGAAGACTAGACAGATCTTTAACTCTGACCGAAAATTCCGTTTCTAATAGGGGATTATTTTTAACTGTTTTTGACATTTCGTACAAACGCTGAACGCGAAGAAAACACATTTCTTTTGACGTCATAACCGGTTGCAGCAAACTGTCGAGTTCCATTTCGTCAATCATTTTGAAGTAGGAACTAAATAAGAATAATTATTATACCACAAAACACTACCTAGGTATTAAATTTACTTTTTGGTATCGAAAGTGCCTAAACTCCGATTCGGTACCTACCCGGAATTCACAAGCGTTGTCCTAGCCGCTGTGGCTACGTGACAAAGTTTACGTAAATAATGGCGGCCGGCCGGCGTTCGCACCAACAACAATATTTAATAATTTTACGCACTGAAAACTCAGAAACAACACGAATACACTAAATTTAACACTTTTTGTATGCAGTAACAACTTTTAATTGTTATAAATACGAATGTAAATCAAATTTTACGAATTTACGTAGGTAGGTAGGTATAAAATTATGTTCTGGAAGCTTTTTTGTAAAAATATCACTTATTTCACATTGACTATTGAGTTATACATGTAACTAGTTATATAGTCTTAGGAATATGCAATATTGAATAGTATTTTGTTAAAAACTAGCACAAATTACCTAATTTACGGGTGTAATAATGTGTAAGTATGTACCTACTTGAACACGTTTAGGGTTTCAAAACTGGGTAATCCGGCTCAAATGGACCAAAATGTTGTGACTGATAGCTCAGTAATTGATTTATTTTATAATTATTGAAAAGAACCCCTAAAAAACTAATTCTGGGCCACCACTTACCCGCCTCCTCGACCAGCTCTGCGCCGAATGTTGACGAAATCCAGATGTCTTCGTCTTCGAACGGGCCCGTCCCACGTAAGTTAAGTGTTAGCACCGATTAATTAGGTTTTAGGGCTTCTAGCTAGTAATTATTGGATTTTTACGCGGAGCACATATCGGTTGGTTGCTCGAATTTTTCTGCGACTGAGGTGCCGCGCCGGCGATGCGGCAGCGACGCGCACTATCTCGCTCGACGTATGAGCGTAGCGAATTGTCGCGCGCAGCTAGAGGCTTCTTGGCGGGATTTTTAAATAGGCCCAAAATCCTACAATAAGTTTATGGCAAAAACAGAGATCCGAGCCAAATACGTTAGCCAAATCAAGCCAGGTGACCTACAAAGTAGATTGATACTAAATTATTCATTCCAATCTGACAAGGGCTGATGTTGGCAGGTACACAGGTTTATACTCAGAGCATAATGACATCTGAAATTATTTTGAAAAGGGCTTTTTGAAGTTGGATGGTGAAATGCTTGCTCCATTTTATAAAAGTTTTGAATTAATAAAAAATGTACATATTTTTTTATAAAAAGCGGCGGTAGCCTTATGGCTAGGGCGTCGGTTATCGGACCGAAACCCACCCATTGCACTACCGACGTGGGCTCACTCGTAACACAAGCATTTAGCTTAGCACGAAGGGTTAGCAAGAATACTTCGAATGTGCGACCCACATTGCTAGTAAGCTTTAAAAAAATAAATATTAATTGAGTAGTCTTTAGCTCTAAGTCTGATACATAAATGGCTGAGAGCATGGGGGATGGATCCACGTCGAGCAGCAGACTTTTCTAGGGGGACAGTGATTACACCGGGGCGGCTACTGAGGGTGAGGCTCCTGGGGCTTCGGGAGATCGGGGAACAAGCGGTTTACGGTTTTACACTAAAGCACTGACTCCACCCAGGGTGGTTGCAGTTGGTGACGAGGTATAATACTTTAGACAGATCAGACTTCTAACGATTTACCTATTAGGGCCGGGGGCTCGTAACAAGTGAGGCCCATTTCTTCGCGGGGCCTCTATTTAAAACCTATAAGTATAGTTTATTTAAATAAAACTACTTATTACGGATTTTATCGCAAAGCAAGCATCTATAGTCACGTTTAGTTTACCCGTGACTATGGATGATGTAAAGGATTCAAAACGTCGGGATTTAAATAATATCAATACAATGCGATACTATCCGTAAAAAATAATTTATTTCAATGTCTAATATTCACGTAAGTGTTACGGATCAAAAATACTTATTTCGTATCACATCCAATATTGTTTTATAAAATTGACGGAATATTATATAACACAGATAGTCAAATACTGAGTAATCAAAATAAACTGTTAAAAAACAAATAAGATCAGTCGCTAACTACTTTCACCAAGACAGGCGCAAAAAAATAATCGCTCCGTGACTTGTAAATCGAATCGGTATCCCACATTACGCGCGAACGATAATCGTATAATAAATAATCGAATAATCGGTTAGATCGAAACTCATCCACTTGTAACTAATATGAGGGGAATTTGATCGTAAATTGTGTCTAGTTTTGGATCGTAAACCACTCGGGCCTCGATACTGTGTGGCGTATTGATATTTATAAGGGATGATTTTTTCAATCTACTTTTGATACAAAAGATGTAGATATCGTTACCAATATCAATCTTTAACGGATGAATAGTCCCAGATTTATTTCACTTTACGAATCGTAACTAAACATGTAGAAATGACATCTGTGAATGCTCAAAAGCTTATGTCATTTCTATACATTTTGTTTCTATAAGTACGTCGATTCGAACCTTCAATTGCTACTTGTTTAGAGTTACAGATTACTAAATGTTAAAAAAAGTTTGACTGCCAAAAAAGATAACCAATCTCATACAGTCGAGGCCAAAGAAATTACATAGGTACTATGAAAGACCCTCTTGGCGCAATCTCGTGAAACGAATAGTGAGGCTAATATGTAAATCGTTTAAATAATATTTAATGTAGAAAAATACCTACCACATGCCTTTTCTTAAGCGGC
Organism: Acronicta leporina; assembly: GCA_947256265.1. NCBI lineage: Eukaryota > Metazoa > Arthropoda > Insecta > Lepidoptera > Noctuidae > Acronicta > Acronicta leporina. Next base: position 14,454,043 of record OX366520.1, on the reverse strand, counting down.
TAGGGCGTCGTACGATACGACGTCGTAATCAATTGTGGTTGTCAACCACATGATCGCAAGTCCGACGCCCTAGCTGCTCGAAACCCACGTATGTACTACCGACTTGAACCCAGTCGTCACACAAGCATTGAGCTTAGCACGAGGGGTTAACAAGAATACTAGTAATTTGCGACCCACATTGCTACTATGCTTTTCTTTACAAAAAAAAATCTAGTGTATCTTCAGAACGGATAGCCAAATACCAACAAAAAAAGTATTGGGACCATTTTCCTACTAAGCTATATATATAGTACATATAGATATATATAGTACATAAACTTAGACATAGTCCTGCAACCAATAACACAGAAGTCAGTTACGCAGCCATTCTGCTAATGGAACTGTCATATTATGCGGTGTCAGCTAGTCCCAATAAACACTTGGACATCTGCCCAACTCGTAAGGGTTAAATGGCGCGAACAACAATTTAGACGGCCACTGACGTAAATGCAAAGCCAACAAACTCATAAAAAAGTAAGGTGTTCAAATTGAACATCATGGAAAATTATGTAGGTCATTTATTTATGCATTTCAATTTAAAGCAGAAGTGTACATCCACACACACATTAACACCCACATTTCGCCGATATATTGAGGTCCCAACTCTCATATGGACACTTACCATGGGACTAGTCCACAAATATAGGGTTTCTCAGTGTGCAATAGAGAGAACAATGATTGGAATTTCTTTGGTGGATAGAAATCGCAACAGAGTCATTCGCCAAATAACTAAAGTTGCCGAAATTGCGCGAAGAATGCTTATTCTTCTGGTCCACTTCCACTTCAGCGTGCTTACGCTGAAGTGGAAGTGGACCAGTCATATCTGCAGACGGACAGACGATCGAAGGAGCAGACAAGTGCTAGAGTGGAGACCGCGTTTGGGCAAGCGTAGTGTGGGACACGATGGACCGACGATTTAAAGAAGGTGGCTGGCAGCGGATGGCTGCGATCTGCCCAAGACCGGGATGATTGGCGCTCTTTGGGTGAGGCTTACGTTCAGCAGTGGACGGCAATAGGCTGACATGATGATGATGAACTCTCATGTAATAGTCGGCAAGCCTATGGCCATTAACCACATATACAATCACCGAGGTTCTACTGAGAATTTTATAGAAAACTCAAACAAAAATTTTCTCGACTTGCGAATCGAACCAACCTCTACCGTAGTTGACAGAAAATATTGAAATTAAGATTTTTTTACTTTGCTCCACAATATTCTTCTGTATCACGAATACTTTTACGAACACAAATTATCACATACACAAACGCCCAGACCCGGAACAACTTTTAGTCATACAAATATTTGCTCCGTGTGGGGATCGAATCCACTACACGCGCGCAGAAGCTGATCCTCAGCCGCTACGCCAGGGGTGTTGTCAATACATAACATAACTTAGACTAGCACAATTGGACAAAATCCAAGCATTTGACCCTAAACAGCTCGATCAGTAAAGCGATATACGTAAACACGACTATGAATTCGAAAAGAGCGTATGAGACATAATACTAGTAATGTTTTAAGCTTTTTAAGTTTCAACACATTGCATTAATGCAAATAATTTCCAAACGATGTTGGCTGGTATATCGTTTCGCTTCTAAAGTGGTAGGTAATGTCCACATTGCACGGTTAATGGCTACTACCATTATGATGATGATAATAATCTCGACCGTGGACCGTGGGAATGTACAACAATTAGCGAAGTTCAAGTAGACAATGTGTTGCCGTCAGCTAAGTTCTTGTTTGAAGTCATAATGTCTTAGGTCAAAGGACAAGATCTGAATGTAGCTAATGATGTGATGAATTGATAGCGGAAAAAAACACAAATTGGTATTATATTTGCTGGTACTATGAATAAAGAGATTGATACTGTAAAAAATGTTTTATAATAATAGAATGCATCTTCATTCAAGTCCAGGATAATATTTATATAGCTACCATCCTGGTTATCCATGGCTATTTAATAAAGAGATAGATCTATCGTTTCTTTTGACTGTACTACTACAAATATTACAAATTAATCATAAGTAGCATTATAAAAAAATGTGACAGATAATCTGTCACACTTTTTGACCTTGACCTGCACAGTATTTATTAGCAGCATTCATCATAGACCAAGACAAAAATAAATTAATAAAAAGAAACAAAGTTCTCGTCTACAATTAATAATAACTCAATACGCCTAGTCGCCCACCATCAAACATATATTGCTCGACTACTTGAATACTTTCCATTTATCATAATCTGTTTCAAGGTCTATCCATTATCCTATTATAGTGCTAAGAAACCTTACTATTCAGGGTAATGCATATAAACTACTTCACTTTTACTGCAATTTGTTTACTGTGATTTCCTCATGAATTGCCTTCTGTCACCATAATTTTCTTACAGCCTATAGAACTGACTCGTTTCAGTGGTCTTACATTAAAGCTGGCCACGACCAACGAGAAATCGTGGGTGTAAGTGCTACAACTAAGACATGCAGCTACCAATTATTGATTTCAAATAAAACTTAATGGTAAATGTACTATAATCAATAGTGAGACTGATTTGAGCGCTTATATCAGTTTAAGTAATTGTATTATCCACTGCAAATAGTCATGATACAAAAGGAAATGTAAGTTCAAACACCAATACTATGCGTTATATCTTAACAATAAAATATATTTTGCTTCAATTACATCGAATTTGCCGACCACTGCCCTAATTTCTATCAAAAGGGGCTTCTTTATCATGTCTTTAAAATTTATCTCCGTACGTCCCTTCGCATCGTAAAATCTTTCATTGCCTCCTGTGGCCACAGTCGTAAAAACATTTGTATAAAAAATACACGAGGAAGTTTTATAAAATACTTGTCTATTTAGTTTCGTAGATGTATCTATTATTCGGTTTACGACGTCGTAATTCCATGTATGGTGGTTTAATAGTGTACTAATGGGATTTAAATGGCACTAACTTTTTCTATTATTGTTTCAGGTACTATTTTCTTCGTGTTATTACGAGCAACAGGAGAAATCACGTCTTTAACGGATGTATGTACTATTGGATTATTTAAAAAGTTATTCCCTTTTTAAGGTAAACGCTCTTAACATTCCTAGTATTTTTTTAAAATACTTATTCGATACAGCAACTTTACTAATAATTCTAATAAACCAAATCTTCAAACTAGACACGACCTTCAGTAATCAGCCGGCAGTCAGCGACTAAGAAGGAGAAATTTTTCCTTGAAACTAATAACCTTATACATAAAAACAAGTTAGCAACAAACAACACAAATGATACGATTATTTCAAGACTCCATTCTACTTATATTTTGTGTGTAGGAGTATCATTTCCAACTGCCCGAGGCTTATCCATTCGATATTCCTTTTATGTCGATAAAGTATGTAAGAATTGTAACGTAAAAACCTTCATAATCCATGATATTTGTACCCCCACGCATATTAAGAACATCTTTGCTAAAACAATTTGCAAATAAATTAGCTCAAGGCAAGTCGGTTAGTCCAATATCTTAGGAGGTTTTCAGATTGTTGACAATCAGTTATTATTATTAGAAGCCCGTAGTATCTCATTGCAGGTCAAAGGCCTACCCATTCTTCTTCTACTTCTCTTTGTCGATTGTTGCCAGGGACCAGCCCTCTGAAAAGAGTCCAGCTCATCCCGCGATCTCCGTCTGGGTCTGCCGCGTTGGCGTCTGCCATTGGCAATCAGTTACGGACGATTATGTTTTCTTTATGATTGTAGAGCTAGGTGTAGCGTTGAGACAAGTATCATCATTCAAGAAAGGCCTATATTGGGTATAGGCCTTCGTAGTAGTGCATTTAATAATATGAATAATCATGATGATAAACGTCATTATCATTTGTTTTAAGGCTTTCGAATTTTTGTCTTCCATTTCGTCTTAACTGTCAAAAAGTGTTCTGAAAAGAAGAGGTATTTTCCACCCGTTTCCACCATTACTTATCGGTTCGTAAGATATAAGAACTAACTCTACATTGTATACTACCTACTAGAATTTACATTTTAAAGTACATAAATCTCTAAAATGACACCGTATAAACTTTGTTCTAGTTCTTACTATGATGGCGCCTTTACATTTACACTGCCTACACGGAGTGCCACAAGGCTCCATTCTGGTTCCAGCACTGTTTAAATTAGACATTAATATAACATCCTACTCTGAATGAGACGTGGTGAATGCAATATAATTTGACTTGTTTATCATTGTGGGAGTACAGGTATGAGACCTTGTTTCTGAGTTAGTTGTAGTGGACAGGGAGAGCTTTTATTGCAATAAACAGAAATAAATGCAGAAGTGTATTCACGCACAGTCTGCCGCTATATTTCTACACGGCCGGAACGAGCTGATAAAAATGGAATACAAATCTAAAACACCAAAATCTACTTGACAATTTTATAGAAAACACACATAAATCTTTCGACTTAGGAAAAAAATCGAACGTTTAACACAGTAGTCACGCTTCTGATCTTCCGTTATTGGATTATTGATGCAGTTTTAAAGCTCAACCTCAGAACAATTAATAAAACTCAACACACACTTGTCATTGTGTTACGAGTATAACAGGACCCAATGCTCAACGTTTGTTGTCACTATATTGCATTTATCATTAACATAGTTTTATTGTTTGACATACGGATATACCCGTACTGTGTAAGGATGAAACAATTTATCTTGTTTTTCTTCCATCTCCAAAGCAATTTTCATCTGTGATCACAATATCAATTATCAAGTTTCTCTGGCCGTCTGTTTTAAAGGCAGACAGACTAGTCTACCCTTTAGCGATATGGCTTGTCCAAACGACCGACGAAACGTTATGCTGTGACGATTTCACGTCCATATTATTTTGTACTGAACTGACATATCATTCGACATATGCTTAGCATCGCATTTTTAGGATGTATTTCGTATAACTACATAGTTACATCTGGAATTGATTTCACTAGGTTGAAAAAAAGTATTAATCATTCTTGCTTGACTATCATTCCTAAATCTGGATTTTTGTGTGAATCTGTTTTCGTAAACGCACCCAGAATTTAGGAGAGAATCCTAGTTTATGTCAAGGTTTTTTTCAATTTGAAGCTTTGATACAATACAAATACTAAAATCTTGAAAGTGTCGGTCGTCTGCCTAAGCCCTACTAACTCGAGAAACCCTATTTTCCAGCAAATTAATTATTTCTAGCCTTTGTTTGCCTTGAAAGCAGTTTACCTTTAATTTAGAAGTTAGTTTTAGTTCGCCTAATGGGAGCTGGCAATTAGTTGTTTTTGTTTGAAATGCTAACTAGATCTTCAGCACTTTTGTAATTGAAACCTTGTTTTGTTATTCTAGAATTAATTGCAGAACTTATTTCTATTTTTGGGAACTAACTTACTGTTGGTTCAACTGAATAAGAAGTGTTTATGGGAATGTTACTAACGTATGAATTACACATCCATGCATCCATTTTTCTAAAGACTCAGAAATATACTTAGTGTTATTCAAATAACTGTACAATTGTCCATATTTTGGTCCAAAATCAATAAGGTAAACCTACCTAAAGTTATATTATTATCCATTTTAGTTTTGAGACGTTTATGTCTTATTTAACTCAAACAGCGCTAGGAACATCTTTGTTCCATTTCGAAAAATAAATGAACAATTCTACTTCAGCAGTATCTACAAACACCTGCCTCAAATCTTTATTCCTCCTTCGCCTGCCAAGTATTATCAGCCAGACAAATTATTAAGGGAAGCTTCTATCTCGTTGAGGATTCAACCGGTTTTATTCCCGGTCCTAGTATGTCGTGGGCGAGAACAGCATTCCCAAAACGACCTGAATTAATAGAGCCTACAATTAAACCGACAGGTTTGACTTACAGCCAATGCTCCTGTTGCCATGGAAGCCAGTAGGGTTATTTTTAGCGTTCAGTTAAACCATGTCTTTGATGCAAATGTTTCTATTGTACCTTGTATGTACTCTCTTTCTATTACTTCATACACATCTCTGTAATCTGTATCTAGTTTGATTATATTTGTTAAAAACTTTGTCTTATATTAAAATATTTCTCCCTTGTCATTATATTGTTTAAATAGGCACACAATTTGAGCAATATCAAGTTACTGAAAAGACAAAAGTTCTACCTAAACCACATTTTCAATAATGTTTGTGACTGTTCTAAATGAAATCTTGTCTAACATTATACTTATTGTTTGTCTTCTGCAATAAAATCCTCAGAATTACTAGCAATGGTAATAATGGTGTTGGCAACCCAAAGTCATGAAGATAGGTCAAAGATCGTAGAGCTGCAATGAGTTGAACAATCTCTTGCAGCACTGAACTTTAACCCTTCAAGCTGCACGGTAAAGCGGTTTCATCTATCAAGTTTTAAGCAGCTATTCGTAGTCTACAGAAATACAATTTTAAGTGTACATACACGATGAGAATTATTAAACAACATCCCAAGATTAATTTATAACAAAATTGGGACAACAGTAGAATTGTTCTAGCTTACTACAAAATACCAATCTGAAAATCGACTACTGAAAAATTAATAAATTAAATTAATTACTGTAAGTAGGTAAATGTAACTTGCAATCGGTCACGCTATATGTCATTTTTTTTATGGGATAGGGGAGCAAACGAGCAGACGGATCACCTGATGGTAAGCGATAACCGCCGCTCATGTACACCCGCAACGCAAGAGGAGTCACAAGTGCGTTGCCCGCCTTTTAAAAGGGTTTGGGCCTCCGGTAACATCATTGACTCGGCGAAACCCAACGCAAGCGTTGCTTCACGCCGGTTTTATGTGAGGCCGTGGTATCACTCCGGTCGAGCCGGCCCATTCGTGCCGAAGCATGGCTCTCCCACGTGAAAAATTATAACAATTGTAAATTACTTGGAAACTGGCAGGTGTTAACTCTAAGTATTCCCATATTCTGAAACTGCGGGATTTGATTTGTACTAAAAACGCGATAGAATCCGTAACAAAGTTGTTTTATTTCAATACTAGCTTCTGCCCGCTTAGCGTGATGATATATAGCCTATTGCCTTCCTCAATAAAAGGGCTATCTACCACTGAAAGATTTTTTCAAATCGACCCAATAGTTCCTGAGATTAGCGCGTTCAAACAAACAAACAAACTCTTCAGCTTTATATATTAGTATATATGTATATAGATGTCTAATATCCACGTAAGCTTCAGAAATCAGTATTCTGTATCTGAGTTTTATATTAGAATAAATAATATTTCGAATTCGTCCGTACTTACTGCAATTACTACAACGGAAAATTATTCTTTCTTAACGTTAATATTTTTTTATTGTGACTATGTATTCGTACATCAAATAAAATGTCGTAATTTGTATCAACAAGCTCTAACATAACTTCTATAATATATCAGTGCAAACATCACACTAAAAATAAATCTCTGTTGGAAACGCGGAGCCGAAGCACAACACCATCCAATTTAACAAGACATCTCAAAAGGCATAGCTCTTTCCTCCTCAGATCCATTTTAAGAAAACAAAAGAGACGGTGGAAGGTCAGATAGTAATGGTCGTTCATGCAAAACGTGAACCTCAACGTGCAACTACGATGCGGCGATAAGAATTTGCACGATTCTCGGTTGAATTTTGTATAATACAAAGCGATGCAGCGCTTTACTTAGATTTATTGTTTACTAACTTTTGCCCGTGGCTTCGCTCACATAAAGCTATATTAGGATTAAAAATGGACCCGAAAATTAATTTAAATAAATCCAACACTGATGATCTCTTCTTTTAATGGGTCTGTATACATCAGAGAGGTCAAGCTGTATCTCAGGATCCGTTCAATTAATTGAGAAAAGAAGTTCACCAGTTTTTAAGTTGGAGCATAATATTTCTGACAGTGATAACAAAATTAAAATAACTATATTCAGTAGTTTTCGCGCCAACCCGTAACAAACAGACAAGAATTTTAAAAATCACATTTTTGGGTTCGGAGACGTTTATATACCCTAAAACACTTATTTTTTTAATATCATCAATGTACAGACACAGCTTTTTTACAATTTAAGACAAGTAGAAATAGTAGAGAAGTATTCAGCGCGTGCGCATTGCTTGATTATTTAAACTTCTTTATCATTGTTGGTGTTTCAAGAATTTAAATCTTGTGTGATGAAGTTATTTTTACAAGTTTCATCCTACATATTTGTTTGATGTGACGATGCAGGTTTTGCTGTAAGACAACTATCTTGATCATAACCGGCGGAAACGAGTTCAGTTATCTGCCTGTGGCTCCAAATATGCAAAGTTTTGCACTTCACAACACGTTCCTACCTTATTTACTTAACATACCATCACGCCTTTATTCCCCGAAGGGTTAGGCAGAGGCGTACTAATGTACACCCACAGTTCGCCGGTATGCTTAGGTCCCATGTAATAGGGGGCGAGCCTATTGCCATTAACCGGGCACAAATTCCTAACTCCGAGCTGCTACTGGGAATTTCATAGAAAAACCCAATAACACTGCTCGACCTGGGAATCGAACCCAGGACCTCTAGCATAGCAGTCGCGCTCGGGACCACTTGGCTAATGAGGCAGTTCTCTTATTTACTTAAAACTTATATTTGTATTATCAACTTTTAGTAGCATTTCTATAAGTATTTATTCATTTTGGGCAGGTGTGGTGTAAGTATGAATATCGTTTTGTTATGATCCTCCAACAGAACCATCTTTTCTTGGATTAACCATATCATAATATGAATGAAGACAGAAATTCACAGATATGAAATCGTAAGAAAGAAAGCCATATTGAAAAGCATCTCAATCGAGAGTAATTTTGAGGATTTACCTTTGATTTAACATAACATACCATCACGCCTGTATTCCCCGAAGGGTTAGTCAGAGGTGTGCTAATTTACGCCCACAGTTCGCCGGTATGTTTAGGTCCCATGTAATAGGGGGCGAGCTTATTGACATTAACCAGCCACAATTTCCTAACTCCAAGCTGCTACTGAGATTTTCATAGAATAATCCCAATAACACTTAGCTCGGCCTGGGAATCGCATCCAGAACCTTAATTTAACTTTAATAACTGAATTGAGCATTAATCCAATCGTATGTAGTTTCTTATATATTGGATTTTAATCTAGTCTAGACTTAATTTAAAAATAACACAGTTCCATGTTCCATTCCAAAAAATGCGATTTTATTATTCTTAGAATACGTACACTTGCCACTGCAATAATTCTTATTCTGTATATTTCGTCATAAAAGCGTCAAACAATTTCAAGAAATACAGTAAAAGATATTCACATATCAGGTTAATGCGTTACCGTATACTTACTTACTTACGTGGGTATCAAGAGCGCTGAACTGTCAAAATGTTAATGTTGCCATTACAATCTAAATTGTTAAAGATTAATCTTGAAAACTGAGACTGTCGCGTGTCTTTGGATCTTCGAGAACTTTCTACTACCTACGTTTTAGAGGACATAATATCACGCTCGCATTGTCTGAAGGGTAGGCAGAAGAGTACTAATGTACAGACCACTGTTCGCCTGTATGTTTAGGTCCCATGTAATAGGTAGCGAGCTAATCCAAAATCCAAGCTGAGCATTTCATACAACTCCATACTATAATATTATAAATGCGAAATTAATTCTGTCTGTTCGTCTGTTACTCTTTCACACCGAAGCCGCAAACCCAATGTTGATGAATTTTTGTAAAGATGGGTATTGGACCTTCAAGAAGGACATGGATATTTTTTGTCTCAAAACTGCAGACTAGTGATAGATAAAGCTCTCCAAGACTAAATCAATAGAATGAACAGTAAATTAATTAGCACTGTAACAACAATAGGAGGAGTGGGTTCCATCTAGGCGCGGCACAAATGTTAAATGAGTGGAATGCCTGCTTTAAGGTAATCATGACGAATGTAGGCCAATTGGTCCCACTTGTGTGCATATTTTAATTTAGCAGTCTGGCGGTAATTTGGGGCCCATTTTTGATCCTTCTAAATAGTTATTTCAGTAATGGAAAGTTCAACTGCGGGCAGGATTCCCTGCGTCTTTTGGTTAGATACACCTGACGCTGTGACCACTAAGCCACCGCGAGTATTACCACGAGGGACTACAGGCGTAATGGTATATTATGTTATGTTTTAAGTGGTAGAAATTTACATGACGTAGAGATGTGGCCTCGCTATGCATCTTCTATCGCCTATACTATGGGGAGTGGTCCGAGGAATTCTTCGGATTGATCCCTGCAGCCTCTTTTCGCCATCATTCTACGCGACAACAGTTCCGTCCCCATCATCTAGATGGCTAGCAGTCAACAACTGTGCGTTTCTCTAGAAACTTTCTACCTCGTGCAACAAAACTGTGGAATGAAATGTCGCCTGCAGTATTTCCGGACCAATACGACCTTCTAACCTTCAAGAAAAGAGCGTACTCCCTTTTAAGAGGCTGGCAGCGTACTTGTGACTGTTGCCGGTGTCCATGGGCGGCGGTGATCGCTTAACATCAGGCGGTCCATATGCTCGTTTGCCCGCTTTACCATAATGATGGGAAAGGAAATGAACGATAGACAAGGATAATATAAAATGCCCCAAATAAATTGCGACAAGTGCAGGAAGATGAAGAAGAAATAGGAACTGTTTTGTTTATTTATTTTTCAATCACTGCACATTGACAAGAAGCCAATATGTGAATATTCTTTTGTAATTTTGATCGAGTCTCACCCCACCTCTCCAGGTCGAAATTCCCCTTCAGATTCTCAATTTAATTCTTAAAGCTAACGTCAGTGACAACTATTGAAAAACATGTTCCTCGCGGTGGCTCAGTGGTCATAGCAGAGATGCTATGGCGTCTTGATCAGAAGATGATCAAGTTAAATTCGTTTATTGATTCCAATGATTTCTCTTTATAAAAGGCAGTTGATCAGGCTAAGAATAAAATCGTGATTAATCCCTCCGCCTGATATGGTTCTACACCAGAGGAAGTGTATGTACCTATATGGACAGTACTTACTCGGAGGTCTCTGTTCACCGCGAAAGGAAACTAGAATGAGGATAATGTATGCAGGTATATGATTCATATCGATATTCAAATAAGGATCGGTAAGGTGTACTACGGCAATCGGATGTGTGCTGTGTTTTGATAGAAACATTTGTTTCCGTTACGAGAATCGACCTTATGTATGGTATATTATGTAATCATTTAAGTTGCTGCTATTCGGTTTTTAATGATTTTAAATTTGAAGATCACATCTAAACGAGTAGTGGAGTAATTATGAAATATATGAATATTTTATATTATAGGTTGTATTTAATTGTTGATTTGTGTCTAACAGGGAAAAAATAACAATTACACAAAAAACATAATTGCAATACCTAAAACTAGGCCCCCTGATCCATCAGTGACTCTAGTTATGGAAAATTGAAAACTGTTTGCACAAATTGTTATTATGTGCGTGTGTGCGCAGATTTATATCATGGTTGTAATGGGTACGACTGTAGTACAATTTTGGGTTTAGCTAATTTCTTGAAAAAAAAATGCTTAAATATCTCAAAATTGTCATGTCTGCCTGTTTTATAAAGAAGTCATATTCCTGCTTCCGCAATTTATTGTCTGGCAGAGAAATAGTTTACTTTTTCAGAACCAAACTAATAAGTAATAATCCTGAAAATTGGCCTAACTTGAGTTAAATTGAACCATCCTAACTGGCACAAAAAATATTTGTACTCTACGTTTTAGTTCATATCGATAAAAAATGTTTCAACAAAATAGAGTACTAGGTACTCTACTTTGTTGAAAAATTTTATACACAATCTGTAACAAGCTTCATTCATCCAGAACACGACCTTGTTCACGGTTATCAACTTGCGGTAAATTTTACGGCCTTATTGTAATGCTAGGTAAATTCTGATAAGATAGATAACGTTCTCAAACCCACAAGACAAGCCCCCTCCAACGACACCTAGCCACTCTGATGCCAGTACGTCGCGCGCCCTGTCCACGCACGGACGTATCGCGCGTTCCAACAAATAAATACGACCAAATAGGCAAACAGGATACTCCCCATTCGGAATAGTGATGAGAACAAACAATAGTGACATTCTTACTTAAAAGAAACACTTAAATAGTGCCGTCTATGACCGATTAATCGATGTGAATTAACCGACCTTGAAAATCAACTAGAAAAATGAATTAGTCACAGTTTTTTTGCGTTTGTAAATCGAATGACTGATCGAGATAAGTGCGTTAATTGAAATAGAAATGGGATTCGAGTAATCGATTAAATTATCCGGTCAATAGTGGGAAGTGTGGATTTTAAAAATGACAATGCTGGCAGTAAAGAATTTTTTTATGCCGGAAAAGAGAGTGGACTCTCCGAGGTTTTCGAGGATGCCCGAGGCATTAATGAGGTCCATAAGGCGACGCTCTTTGAGGGTGAAGAGGACCAAGTCGTTGGTGCTTGTAAACGAAAAGAGGAAATCCGGTGAGTGGTAGCGTATGATTTTAATTCACTTTTTTTCTATATTATTGACACAGGTGTTTAAACAAGTAAACAAGTGTTACGTTTAATTATGAGTTCTGACTATTTAATCAAACCTACGTTTCATATACTTTGAAGTAAATAATGATTTTCAAACTTTATCTGTACTGCAGTGCAATTATTTTGTTTTTTTTTTAAATAAACTGCAAATATAATACATTGCCATTGCCATTTTAAAAATCAACTGAATTACTCTGTACACGGGTGTACAGAGTAATTTACACTCCTACTTGAACGACTATCTTATGCTCTACCAATGATCTATTTTCTACATGAATTAATGATCAAGAAAATCTTTGATTATCCCTATAAATAGTAACACATCAATTGTATTTTTGCGTGGTAATACCAGGTGGTATATTTACAAATTAAACTAGAGAAATTAAGCCGTTTACCTTCATAAGAACTGCAGCTTCGATTAGAAAACAATTCGGATTGAATTATTCATAACACGAATAGATTTAATGTCAATACAACATAACGTGTAATTAGTTGTTTGATATTTAAATTCTTCTTCCGTAAAATTATTGCTATCATTGCAAAAATGACGCAATGAGTTTATGCATCTCTTGCGTAATTGACACATCGGAAGTGTTTCCATCTGTCATCTTAGTCTTATTTAGTTACGACTCTGAACTTGACAATCTTTCGTGTGCTAATAGTCTTTTTACATCTTTCTAAATCCTGTCCATTTAAGCTACCATAAGAGAAGCATTGGTGATAATAAATCCTATTGCGTGATTAAGAATCCAGGTTTCTTCACATTACGCTACATAAGAACATTTCATGTGCTAATATCCGTAATGACTTACGGAGCCGAAACGTGGACACTCACCAGGGGACTGGTCCACAAATTTAGGGTTACTCAGCGTGCAATGGAGAGAGCAATGCTTGGAGTTTCTTTGGTGGATAGAATTCGCAACGAAGTCATGCGCCAAAGAACTAAAGTTGCCGACATTGCACGAAGAATTAGCACGCTGAAGTGGAAGTGGGCCGGTCATGTCTGCAGACGGACAGACTATCGATGGAGCAGACAAGTGTTAGAGTGGAGACCGCGTTTGGGCAAGCGTAGTGTGGGACGCCCTGCGACACGATGGACCGACGATTTAAAGAAGGTGGCTGGCAGCGAATGGATGCGAGCTGCCCAAGACCGGGATGGTTGGCGCTCTTTGGGGGAGGCCTACGTTCAGCAGTGGACGGCAATAGGCTGATATGATGTGCTAATATCATTCTTCTATGACGCTACGTCAATAACAAAATCAACAAATCATCAAAGCAATTAAAAAATAATGAAAAGAGAAGCATTCGTGATAATAAATCCCATTAAGCGATTAAACATACAGTTTCCTTCACATTACGCTGGAATTTCATGGGCTAATATCATTCTTCTACGTCAATAGCAAAATCATCAAAGCAATTATATAATCATTATGACGTTTACGAAAAAACCATTTCAATTTTAGAGCAGCAAGTAATTTTACTTGCTGCTCTAAAATTGAAATGGTTTTTTGTAAATGTGATTGATTTCAATATCTATTGTAATTATGTAGTCTAAGAAACATTGTGACGCTCCTACTCGTATTATCAACGTTATTTTCCTCTGCAAATGTCAAATTACCTGTGGCCATTTTAAGACTTTATCGTCACAATTAAACGTCATCGTACGTGTCATAACTATGCATTGTTTCATGTTTTTCTATGTCATGTTTTAAATGGTCACTAACCATAAATTCGGCGTACTTTAAGCAGATGAGGCCATTGTTACCGGCATGTTATATTTAGATTGTATTTTAATTAAATGATTTGTAGCACAATCGCTTCTTTCATTGATAATTCGATTCTAGAATTGGGTCTTAGAACACGAGGATTCGTGAATTGAATTTCGTCGTCAATTTGAAATGAATGAAATCTATTTCATGCATTAAAAACAAACTCTCGTTAAAAATGTTGCGAGATTGCCATTTTAGAAAAACCAGAGATAAAAAGTTGCTCTGCTTTTGTTTTTTTTTCTGTGGCTGTTCGCTTTTCTACCTTAACATTTTAATTGAAATGCCTGTTACAGAGCGACTGATATTTATTGTAACTGTTTTCTACATTATATTACTCTATTTCTCAAGGTTTTTGCAATGTCTGGTACATTACATTTACGTTACAATGTTCTTTAGATCCTTAGTACGCATTTGTCATTTTTTTATAGTGCCGACCGTAAAACAAACTCATATGTTGTGCATTTATGGGTTTTTTATAGGTCACATATGGTCGCGGACTCGCGGGCCTTATTTTCCAAGTGGGTTATTTTTATCGATACTGTTATGTTCTATATTATTATTACTATTGTCTAAAGACATCATAAAAATTTACATTTACAGCATTCTTTGGGTAAGGGTCGATAAAATTTCATTGCAAACAAACTCGACTTGAAAAATTACTAAGAATATAATATAGTTAAGTTTGCCATTAAATAAATAAACAACGACGTAAACACTGTGGACAGATTTTTACCACTGACCTCTATAGTACCTACACTAGCATAGAGAAATATAGAGATCATTGATTTTTGCTGATCAAGCTTTGTTTGAGAATACCAAAATGTATGTTTGGAATTCCGAATTCAAAATCGATTACTTCGGGAAGATATATAAAATAAAATCGTCTCTAAAAAATCGCCTAATTATAAATCTACTCGATTTTGAAAACCATTTACATATTATAAAGAATTTCATTATATTAAATTATACACACATTACAATTCTTCATGACGTGTTTAAAATGAGTCAATCAGAAGGTTCATAGCCTATTATCCAGTAACAGTCCGAAATAACCCTGCGCTTTCCTAGGCGACGAGTTTCCTATCTAATTAATTAGCCTTAGATAACGTTCATATTTCTAATCTGCAACACATTTATCTGATGCGTTCGGGCTTGATTAACTTTTAGATCGATGCGCTTAGCGATAAAACCTTTTTATGTAAAGTTAATTGGAGGGCAGACAAGCAACGACCGCTTAGCCAATGCAAGCTGGTGATAACTAAACTTTAATTTAATTAATAGAAAGTAAAAATATCTTGATCAAAATTAATTAAATTTATTTGAAGATCGATTTGATAACGTAATGTGTTAAATAAATAAGGCTCGTCCCCATTACATGGAACCTAAATATACCTGTGGGGTGCTTATAATAATACACTTCTGCCCAAAGCTTTGTGTACTACAAGCGTGATAGTATATAATAATTAATGATATGGTACAAACTATTAATCATAAACTAGTACCTACTTAAAAACAAATAATGCCCATTCAAATATTACGATTTATTAAGTCAAATAGTCAATATATTTGATTTATGCATTGATAACAATGTTATAATCGATTTATTAACGTAGCTGAATTTACAAGGGTTATAAAATATTAATGGAAGCATAAAATAAACTATCCTATATCGTTACTCATAATTATGAGTAACGATATGGGATAGTTAAAAAATAATCTAGAAAAGGGCGATTCTCATTTTAAGAGTCTTAAAAATGAATAGTTTAATCAATATAGACGATAATAAAATCGACTAAAACTTTTGTTTCCGCCAACGGACTACACTAATTACCACAATGCACCTGGCTAGCGCGTGCCAACCTAAATGTCACACTTGACGTTACATGACCAATTAAACTTGACCCCTTTTATAAACAACGACTTAGCATTTAATGAGTTCCGTTATCGGTTGTAATAATTCAGTTTTTTATTCGGTTTTGAAATCCCGCGTTATAATAAAAAATCTATGCAGATGTGTAATTTAAAAAAAGTTTATCGTAAATTTAAATAAAGAATAGGTAAATTGATTCTTTTATTTAAGGGTCCGCTGGACTCTTAATGGGATTCGTATAGCAGATGCAGATGTATGAATGTCAAAAAAATACAAAATATGAAAAAGTTTATATTTTATTTTCGACTAGCTTCGCCAGCGGATTCGCTCACATCGGTGATAGAAAAGGTACCTAAGGGTTAAAAAGATAAAAAGTACCTACCTACCTTAGCGATAACCAGTCTCATAATCTGTAGGTACACCAGATTTCATAGAAATCTGTCAAGGAGATCTTGAGTTATAAGCGGACAGACAGTCATACACACAGACAACTAATTCTAAAAATCATTAAATCGGTTTCAGCGCATTTCGTTTGTTTTCATTTGATTTGATTTATATTGCTGCAACAGGTACGAATTTTCTATTACAGACTATGTGGGTACATAGATTGCGACACGTTGGTTTACAGTTTTCATCAGAATATTTTTGTGGAATTTTGGCAGCATCAGATTACTTCTAACAATAATTATAATAAATTTATTTGTTCGTCTGCTGCAGCGATATTTTCCCACATAATAAATACTTGCAGATGCGCCAAGTGAATCACATGTTTGAACTTCGAATTGTTACATCTAGGTAGGTACCAATGTTTAATGTAATAAAATTGTTAGTACCGTGGTAATATTATGCGAAAAATAAAGGTCATATAAAATGACTCTTCGAATATTTCAAGGACCATAACCTTATAATTTTATTTCTATTATTACGATTATACTATACGATTTATATTAGACTTTTTGAGACAAAAGGTAGCCTATATCCTTCTCCAAAGTCCAATCTCTCACTATGACTAAAATCATCAAAATTGTTTCGGCGCGAAAGCTTAACAAACAGACAGACAGTGACATTCGCTTTAGTTTATAATATCAGTATGTGTGTACGAGTACATATTATAATGTCTATTGCCAATGAATATACTTACTACAAAAATAGCCTTCTATCTGAAATATTTCGAGTATATCTAATAATGTAGTGGTATTAAAGTTAACTGTTATACTTAAATAAGCATCACCTTGGCACTCGTTTTCATTAACGGGACAGCAAAAACTATTTTCAGCTAAAGACTTTTTATACCTGACCTTACAACATGCAGCCTTGGTCACGAAATAAAAAAAAAATGCAAAGCTCACGACCTCGTGAGAAATGTGCCCGCCAAAAGTCGTCGTATTCCATTTTTAAGTTTAAATAATTAATATTTCCACAATGGCGCCACATGGCCTGGGAATTAATATTATTGTGAGGATTAGAGACTTTTTTATTATAATTGTTATTAATTCAATTAAGAATATCTAATGTTTTAAATCATAATAAGTAATATTATTTATTATGTTGAGGTGGATAATTCTCTCTCCCATTCTGCTCTGTCATATTATATTTCATCCTAATAAAGAGATGAACCAAATCGAAACGGGATGAACATTTTTGTACAAGAATTTTACCGATTAGAGATGAGAGTGGCTCCTAATATGTCATGTAACCTAAAAGTATACCGGCGAATTGTGAGCTGCGTATTAATAAGTTATTTGAAAGTTCCTAAAATAACAGTAAATATCTTTATCGTCATCTAGAAGAACACAGATTTCCTATATTCGTCTTATTGTTTGGTTTCTAAAGCGTAACGAAGCGTTGTGACGTAACGTGTGCAGATGTGTGTCTAGTTAGATGTTTACCTACGCCCGCATCTCAATTGGACCTCGTCCAAATACATGCGATTCTGATTAAACTCGATATTTGATATCATTGCATGCGCTGCTTTTCAGATAAAGTCGACGACAAGGTGAACGGAACAATAGATGTCTTATATATATTTTTTTAATGCTTTATTTGCGCTCTTCGCAACCATAATATTAAACTGTGAATACCGTATGGAAAACCATACAGTAATTTTTGAGATAAGCTCGAACAACTCAGCACAGCGTGGGCTTTAGAATAGAATGGAATATCCTTTATTGTACACCAAAATCTAATGTAATTAAACTTTAATTTATATTAAAGAGTGATACCATCAATTCAGTCATAAATCATGTTATTGCAGAATCAATTATGTAAGAATACATAAATACTATGATGAAATGAAATAATAAAATGATATTTATTTCTGTAAGTAGATCTTTAGAGACACTTTTACAAGTCAATGGTTTGTTTTTTTATAGCTAGATGGCTTCGGCATTTCCTAACTGACGACTTCTGAGAAGAAACACCGAAACAAACTCAGAGAATCATGCTCTCTTTTAAAGTTCAGACATAAAATAATGCAAATAATGTGAGCGGGACAATGCAGGGCAATGTCTGAAATGGCCTTTTGAGGAAAGAACCATAGCAGCTTTGAGTAGACCAGTCCTAACTGACGGCGAGCAACGTCATCGTGTAGCTCTACCATAAGGGAGCTGAACGACCCGTCGCACGACAATACCAGATCAGCGGGTCATTTGTGTATGTTGTTAGTGTTAGTAGGAAATTCCCAACTAAAAGCATTGATATCGTAAACACGAACGACCTGGCAGGTAAAAGCTACTATCCAATATAAATGTAAATTGCCATAATCCAGTGACCCGATAAGGTAACAATTGGGTCACAGCAGGCCGTTGGATGCAGTCCAATTCTTTGCTCCTTCGCTCACTGGCGCACCCCTTTGATATCAACCTTGAATATAAATAGACCTTTTTCACCAATGAGGATTGTTTGTTTCCCAGTTTAATTGAGACTTCTAATAAGAGTTTTGTGTTTGGTGTATATAATATACTAGCTTCCGCCCGCGACTTCGTCCGCGGAGCGTGATGATATATAGCCTATAGCCTTCCTCAATAAATGAGCTATCTAACACTGAAAGAATTTTTCAAATCGGACCAGTAGTTCCTGAGATTAGCGCGTTCAAGCAAACAAACAAACAAGCAAACTCTTCATCTTTATATATTAGTAAGTATAGATACAATATTGTTTTAATTAAAATGTTGCCCTACACTAAGATTTTCTACTGTATCGTGGGTGCATTTACAAACACAATTTTTTCACATACACAAACACCCAGACCCGGAACATCTACCTGTAGATCATACCAATATTTGCTCCGTGTGGGGATCGAAACCAAAACACGTGTCGCAGAAATTGATTGCTCAGCCGCTACGCCAAACGTGTCGTCAGTGCTTTAATATTGCTAAAGGTCTGTCTGTAGTAACTAATAGACTGTCATATCGAAGGGGTTAACCCCCCACTTCTTCTTCTTCCCCTTAGAAGACACACCTCTACACTCATCATCCTCCTCACCTTTTCCTCGGCTTCCAGTGTAACCACTTGCAGCTGAATATCAGTATTTTAAACGAAGTGATCAGACCTCCGCAACTCAATTTCAGGGGAATACTGATATTCGGAGGATAGACTGGTTGTCAGGCTGCTTTGGGTTCTTGGCTACCACTAACAGTTGTCATAGATGTTCATTATGATAACCGGGACCGTAGACTTTACGTGCTCTCCGGAGGAGTCTCGATGTGTTAAGAATGATCACCCATCCATCACACGCTGACCGCAGCTTAACCTTGCAGATCAGTTGATCAGCTTAGGTATTACTTAGCCCGTCTACACTATGTGACAAAAATATTTGACTGGCTCGTTGGCAGGGGAGTGGGATCTGACTGGCTAACGATTACTCCTACATCGGAGTCTGTCACAAAGTACCTCTTGATAAGAGCTTCAACTTTTGCGGGTTAGAGCCAGTTCCAACTCCTTTGCTGCGGCTCCAGCAAACTCCGCAGCGTAGAAGCTGTTAAGGCTGGACAACGCATCAGCAACTCTGCCTGCGGGAACTTACCACCAGGTGGCTCGTCTGCTTGTATGCCGACCATTTTAGGTTATTTCAGTTTCTTCACGATATTCATCATTATAAATTTTGATCAACTTATACATACATCTTTCTTCCACAGGGGTAGGCAGATATTATAGACCGTCACTTGCAACGATTCTTGCTTACTTCTTGCTGTTTCTGCCACATTCATACAACTTCTCATACATACGCGGCGGTTGCGAGTACTACGCACCTGACCTTTTTGAAGGACCTCGCCAATGAGATCGGTGTATTAGCATCTCTCAATGTGAACGCAGTATGTAAATTACATACTACGTAAGCGTATACCAATATAGGAGCTTCTTAGTTAAATAAACCAATTGCCCTCCTCTAACTTGTTTCCATCCAAAGTAATCTCTCATCTAAGAGAAAAGTATGAATATAAGAGTTGACTATTAGATCCTGCACACACTATCGAAATTGCAAAAGGTTCGCGCGGCCTCCGTGCTCATAATAAATTCATTTGATGTCGGCTTACACGGGAAACGAGTGCATCACCACAAAGTAGAAGAGGCGGCGGGAAATGAATGATGATGAAAAAATAGGTACTGCTTCGTGAATCTCAATGAGTTAGCAAAAAAAAAATTCAAGAGCTTAGTTCATGCCATTTATTTTTACAGTTGTAAAAGGGGAAGAATAAGGCTATTCGTTTCGCTGAGCCCGCCAAATTCAAATTACAATTGGTTTTTCGCAATTTGTAGGTCTATAACACATTCTAGATTCCTAGCTGTAGTAATTGCGTCCTTAGCTATACAATATTCACAACTCAGCATTAAAAACTTTGCTTAATAAACGTTAAAAAAGCTAAAAGTAGGGTCAATCGTCCATTTTGGCCAAAATTGACGATTGACACTACTTTTAGCTACAATATCGATTTACAAGCAAAGGTTTTAATTCTCAGTAAACCTTCACAGAAATCTTTTTGAAGAAATCTAAGCAATAGCCTTAAAATTATAATATGCTTCCCTGAATTCAATAACGCGTCAAAATATTATGAACCAGCAAGTTAGTGCTTTAATGCATAAAATCAAGGACGTAATTTCGAACTGACAATGGTTATATTTTGACTTGTCACTATTAGATTCAGTCAACGATGTCTTACTAGCGAAGCCGTGTGGTATCCGCATTTATATAGTTTTTTCCCAAATCCTGTCAATTCCACCAAATTCTTTCATGACGGAAAGGAATCTATCTACCTTTCAGTAGCAAGTTTAGTTTCTGAGTTTTCGTGAGTAGTGACTATACATAGACATTATATCAGTTTTAATTAGGGTATATTTCAAGTTCTTGTACCAAGTTCCAATGTCTTAACATATTCTCGTTACCTCTCATCACTTAGGGAACTTCTTCGTGCTAAGACTGCGCCTAAAAATTTATTGGGGTCAGCACGAGGGCTTACGATATTGAAAAGGTTCTCGCACATATTGCGGCCGTACGTCCGAATGAAGACACTCCTGGGATCAATATCCGGATCATGGCTGATGTGTGCGTGCATCTAAGGTAAGATGGGCTTTCGTCTTGGGAATAAAAAGGTCACTCTTTCTGAGGGAATGTATGCCAATGTGTTATTCAAATAAGCTTTAAATGGCTGCACCAATACTTTCGAATGCATATATATTCTAACTAGCCTATGCCCGCGGCTTCGCTCACTTGAAGCTCAAAAACCAACAGTGATGATCTCTCCTTTGTATGGGTCTCTATACATTAGAGAGGTCAAGCTGTACCTAAGGTTCCGTTTAATTATTTGAGATAAGAAGTACACCAGTTTTTAATTTGGAGCACATACTTTGTAACAGTGATAATAAATTTAAAATCTATTCAGTAGTTTTTGCGCGAACCCGTAACAAACAGACAAGAATTTAAAAAATCTCATTTTTTAGTTCGGAGACGTTTATATAACCTAACCCACTTGTTTTTTTTTAAATATCTTCCATGTACAGACACAGCTTTTTTACAATTTTATAATAGTAGAGATAGAGACCCGTCATTTTGGAGATTACCTGTGGTCTAATCGATGCAGGTTTCTGAGTGTGATTATCAATTCGCATGAAGAGCAAAAATGGGTAGCGTTTGAATTTGAAATTCTCAGTATCAGCTGGGTATTTAGATTTACACCCATTCATACCAATAGAATAATTATTCTTTATTTGATCCCATGGAATAAAGATTATTATAAAGATTAGATAATTAAATAAGACCAAAATATCAGATAAGACCACCTTAATGAAAGCTTGGTAGATGATGTTGTGTGTAAGAGCAGAGAATTTCGCTAGATTTTTTAACTCTATTATTCGAAAATTCGGTCGAATTTAAATTAATTATGATTTATTTATTTCACAATAGTTTTTCTTACATAATTTTAAAGTCACCTGTATAATATTAATGACTGATGTGTTACGTGATATCTGATCTATTTCCTTGCCAAGGCACCGTTACAACCCGTTTTCTTCGCTTGACAGACACTTCACACTTGACATTCAATGTAATTTACATTGTAACTATAGTTCGCATTTTAGTGGGGTCGTTTATCGGTGAATATTAATACCACTGGATCCACCAATTAGATTAAAAAACAAATAACAAAGAAATTAAAAATTAAATACCGTCACGCCTATTACTCCGGTAGGGTTTGGTAAGAAAGAAATAATTTTATTGACAGTTTGGACACAAATAAGTTCATGCGTAGGTACCAAAAAGAAACAAACTGGTGAGGTGTACTCCGAATGTTATACACCCAATTTCGTGGATTTTTTATATGTCCCATGTAGGTAATATGGCCTTAAAATCTAAACTCGGAGAATACTAAAAATTTCACAGTAAAACCAACAACGTTAACCGAATTCAGGAGCACACACTCAGAAAAAAATATTTTTGAAAGTAGGAACAGATAAAATAACATCTATTAAAATTAGAATTCCTAAATTCATCGAGCAGCAAGCACCTACCTTAGTCATAGCTATATCTATCTACAACCACATGTACTTATAGCGATTATAGTTACAAAAAAGTGCAACAAAAACACAAACAAATAGTAGGTACTGATTCAACCAGCGCCGGCGCAGCTTAATCGCGCTGATGTAATCGATAAAATCCACTGCATCCGTCATATCGAGTCGCTACAACTAGTGATGTGACTCATGTGAAGTCAAGTGCGACATTAATTTTGACCTTAACTCGGGGCATTGTCATTCTGATGCATAAAGTACTGTATACGTTAATCTTTTTAACAATAGTAAAGCAATTAAATATTGAAGTAGTTAAAGTAAATACTTTGTAATATCTTCGTTATAAAATAGACACGAACATGAAGTAATTAGTTTTTTTATATGTTAATACCTATTGTATTAAAAAAAAATGTTCATTGTCCTCTATTTTAGGAGGCAATAAAAGTACATTCTTGAAAAACATCTCACATTTAATGTGGGCAATGAGATTTCATAATAGATTTCGCGTCACGAATCAGAAGCTAGCATTAGGTAAGTACATCAAATTACTTTCAATGATTGTAATATTCGATTCCAATTCGAAAATACAATTATCAAATTGGTTACAAATAACCTTTAGCGCATGTTTAATCAATTAAAAAAAAACCAATTTAAAATAACCGTTACGAATTGTCGATACACTTGTCAACTTAATAATTTAAGTACAAAAAAGAACGTTAACGGTACGTTAATGAAAACGTTTAAAAATAGAAGTAGCCGAGCATCAACTTTGAAAAAAGAAGCAATCTTACCGTCCTAACGGAAAGTGCCGTTCCAATTTTGAAAACTTTAAACCAAGAGAAGAGAAAATAGGTCGGAGATAGTGTTGCACGACGATAATAGGAATATCGAGATTGAAACGTAAAGGGGCGAGCCGTTTTTTAACCAAGTATAAAAGAAATTGTATATTTTTCCTTATTAAGGTAATATAAAAATTATCGCATTAATATAAATACAAATTAATATAATTCATAGTAATATAAAACAGTAGTATGCTATAGAGCCTATAATTACTCATGTATACTTAGCTTGTCTGTATTTGAAAAGAAAGAACGTCAACTTTTACATAATCATAGGTGCCATTTTGCTCTGTCATGGCGTAGCGATTATCACGAATTCCATGGCCGTGACTATGGGGGCAAGAATAGGTGCTTGTGATAGTTCTTTGTCAGTACGAGTCCCCGTGTGAAGACTATTAGGTATCCTGTGTGGAGCAGATGAGAATACGGTTCCTCACTGCCACTCAGATGGGCAACTCGTAAGAGGCGAGAAAATATCTGACTTGCTCGGTGGTATGACCTCTCCGGGTCTGGCTGGTTGGTAACCTTATGTCGAATTTGTGTGTGTATTTCGAATGCGCATAAGAGCCAGTTCCACCTCGGTTGCTGCAGTCCGTAGAGGCTATTAAGGATCGGCAACGCATCGGCGAATCCTCTAGTGTTGCAGGTGTCTTTGGACGACGACAATGACTACTTACCTCCAGGTTGCTCGTCAGGAAGTTTGCTGACTTAATCGATAAAAAAAACCTAAGACTACAGCCTTCTAAGGTGGCAAACGATCCAGGAAGAGTTTACTATTCACCACTACATGACTATTACTGGCTATACACTAATCGTATAAAATAAACTATCTCTAAAACAAAAGCACCAGCATAAAATAACAATAAGCACGAACATAAAACCTCATTTCAACCCTAAATAGGAATATAATCCTCGGCACATTTACCATCACTAGTGGCGGAGTACAATCGGAAAAGCCATTTGCCGCACAGAGGTCGCCATGCCAGCCGAGCGCCGACCCAGTTGCACCGTCCTTTTTAAAAACTACAATAGAACTCGTTATGTCCGCGAAGCTGGGAAATTGGTTGTAAGTCATAACTTTCCGTTTGTGAAGCTTAGAAGGCGTGTTTAGACGTCTATAAAGATTTATTATTGCGGTTGTGAAATTGAAGAACATAGAAACTGATAGAAAACTTGTTGGTGAAAATGAATTACGTTCGATTGTTTCTGACGGTCGTACCTAGACAATTACTTTACATACAGTTATACTCTAAAAAGACATCATCAAATTCTTACATTGAATTATTGCGAGATTGTGTGCAGCTGTTAAATTTAATGAATGCTATTTTCCGTCTCATATCAAAATTATTATGAGCTGATTAAGGGGATCCTAAAAAGTTCAAGAATATAAGGCATTGCTTACAAGTCCCAGCTCATGAGGCATTGCGATTG
This sequence comes from Acronicta leporina, assembly GCA_947256265.1. Classification (NCBI taxonomy): domain Eukaryota; kingdom Metazoa; phylum Arthropoda; class Insecta; order Lepidoptera; family Noctuidae; genus Acronicta; species Acronicta leporina. The sequence goes on along the minus strand of OX366520.1, from coordinate 14,428,554 downwards.
TTTTTCTATTGAGAGAGAGGGATGTCGCTCTACATATAAAATTGCACCATCTTTTTTTCACCACCTAAAATGATTGCAATAACACGTCTCAAAGCTTATAATATCTACCATAGTCAAAGTTTCATGCCCCACACTGTCAGTAATGAAACGAATATAACTACTTCCAAAAATGAAATTCGAAACTTAAATTTGAAATTAGAACAACATGGAGCGTGTTTTATAAACGTTCTTATAACAGAAACGAAACTGCAACAGCATTGCACATTGAAGCATTTTAGTACGTTGACATTACGCAACGGTTTCGATATGAAAGCAAATAAACGCACGGCGGATACTGAAAGTACAGGAAGTCAGGGCTGGCGAGATAGGTTCTAAAAGGATATACGCTTATATTGCGCTTATATCTTAGTGACATACAGGATGTAATCAGCAGCTATTTAAAAAAAAACAATATGGAAGTGGAAATCCGTTTCTCGTTAATGATAACAACTGCTAAGCCGTAGCTCAATTTTCTAAGCATGTTCCAGAAAATCACTACATTGCTATAGTAAATTTGGTCGGTAATCCATCCTATTCTGCTATCGACCTGCTAGAAGGATGGCTTCTGGATATACCTCTAAGGAAAGTAGCTCAAATAGAACTGCGAGATTTTCGCGTTTCTTAATAAAAACTTATTAAAATCTTCCCGGTTTGATTAATCCAGGCTCTACTCTTAATATAACATTATTAGGAGGCAGCCCTAATTTTGATGCAGCCGACAAATGAAGCGGGGTATCGAGCTATATTTACATACCGTTAGTAGGTATATAACTACAGATTACTGTCCCCTATGTACTATCTCTCTCTCTTTATGTATCTACCAACATAGTTTTGTTTAAGGGATGGTTATGTTCGTTTTATTGTATAATGGGTTAGAGGCGTAGGTTGTCGATATTATATTTAGATTATCGATAATTCGAAAAGTAATATTTTAGTTTCAATTTTTTTTATGTCTTCCTTTTAACCTGATTGCCAAAAAACCAATGGCTAAATTTAAGGCTAAATTCGGTGTCAGTTTAGTTTTAAAAACACTTTTACTCTCACTCGTTACTTCAAAGTGAGAAACAAGTGCATCGATTATTGAAAAGCATAAAACAAGCTAACACATGTATAACAAGCAACAACAACAAAAAATAGTTCTATTCTCATACATTGTCTATGAAATAGGAACAAATGAATGGAAATCTAGGTATTCAATTGACATTGTTTTCTAGATCTATGTTTTTACTACATTTTAGATTTCACACTGTTTTATAAGTATAAGCAAGTATAGTAGTTTGATTCCCTAAAATTATTGAATTTCGAGGTGTTGTTAAACAGTTTTTGGTCCGGTAGTCGCAGGTGCAGCTGATGAGGACCTGGTTTCGATTCCCAGGTTCAGCAAATTCTTAAAAAAACTCAATAGCAGCCTGGAGTTTGGACTTGTGCTTGCCTAATCACAATAGGCTCGCTTCCATAAAACAGTAGCAGTAGTCTCCTGTCAAACCTTTCAGTTAATACAGGCATGAAAATCTGACTGTACAATAAAAAATCTAAAAGGTGTTAGTTACTCCATTTATAACTCAAGAACGGCTGAACCGATTTGGCTGAAAGTTGGTGGAGAGGTAGCTTAGAACCAGGAGACGGACATAGGATACTTTTTATCCCGTTCCCGTGGGATGTGATGACAGACCGAATTCCACGGGGGCGAAGCCGCGGGCAGAAGCTAGTCACATATATTTTTTTTGTCTTCGGCTGAAGCTAAAACTGCGGCTCCTGAAAATAAAACTGTGGAAATAGGTACTGATTGTTGATTTATCAATATTTTTTTACATTATTGTAGAATTTAATATTATTTCTAAACATAAAATAATGTTACATTTGGCAAGTGCAACGAGTCATAAAAATCTGAAATTGTTGTATTCTCAGATAATATTATTCTTTCTTCTCGAAATAAAACTATAGCGGTAAAATTTATGAGTTCTGAAAAATAATATTTGGATTTGTATTACGCAATTTTGTATAATAATGTTATCGCGAACTGGTATGTGTAAACAGAACTGTTCGCACACATTTTACAGATCAGAATGTACACAACCCCAGTTTTTTGTCGAAAACAAGAAAAGACAAATAAATACTTATACGATATTCTGCACACGCTTATATTCCTTCTAGGCATAAATGTAAATAAAGTTTTAAATAACACACGCCATTGCTGATACCAAAGTAAATTAAATAGTTTAACGTGCCCCTTAATTCATTAAAAGGTGATAAACTGCCTTAATTATTTTTAATCCATTTCCATAACTTGATTTTTATCTTATACAATTATATGAATTCTTAATTCGAATTTTGATCGTTTCGGTGCGCGGGCGCACGTGGCGGGCAGGAAACGGAAGCCATTGTTTAGCCGCGCCGCACGAGCTGAATCGTAAATTGCGATTCGATTGCGCTATCGATATTTTATTTTTGGTTGCCAACCCTATTTCTATGTATGTTTTTAATGTCATTTTTGGTTTAGGTTTACGTTGCTATACGACTACAATTTTTATTTCGATTTAATCTAATTCAAAAGTCAACTATATTGTATTAGATCAAACTTTTTATTAAAATTGGAGCACAAACCGAATAATATGTACAACGAGAAAGAAAAATAACAAATTCATATTCTTAAATTTCTTAGAATTTATTGAACATTGAGTGGGTATCATCTAATGCGCAAGTGACGTCATAACACGGTGTGATATTATCTTTGACGCAAATATAGATATTTTAAAATATATCTAGGCAATGAACTTCAAACAAGTGTTTTATTTTATTAAAGATTTATTAATGCTGGTAATAAGAATGATGAGGTTAATAAACTGGTCATTTCAGCGACATGAAATAACTGCCAAAGAACCAAATTTTTTATTCACTGCTATAAATATTTCTTTTAAATTTAAATTTTATTACAGCTTTTTCAATTACGGTGATCTAAAGTGTGATACGATAATTCAATTTTAATGTTTTATAGATTCCAGGAACAGGAACCAATTTAATTTAATAAAATCAATTAAAACTAAGTAAAACCTATTTTACTTAGATTTAATTGATTTTTAGAAGTAGAATTCGAAAACAACAGGTTCCCATTCACTTTCACATCTTTCTTTCCCATGCATTCACATATCATGAATGTCATCCGTCATAATTCTAAATCAATTAACGTCATAAAAGAATTATTTGCATCATAAACACAAACAGATCTTTCACTTGTTGAGCGCAACGGAGAACGCTGGGGTCTTGTTGTTTGAAATTGTGGGCGTTACCATGGTAACCGCCGGTAAATTGTATAATAATGATCGCGAAATTCACGTATCAGGAAACATATAATTATGCTTTGAGATGTTTTAAAAAGAGTAAAGAGTTTTAGGGTTGGGATAATTTAATTTGCAAACTTGTAAATGTATCGATAGAAAATGCATTATTTTTATCTATACTTACAAGGAAAAAGATTTAAAATATTTAATTTTGTTTTTAAATGTGATTGGGTATATAGCACGAAAATAGAAAACTTTTAAACTTCTTCCTTTGTTATGTGTCCATAAAAGAACAGTTCAATACTCTTCGGTTCTAATCTAGTCTGTATATTCCTCATAAATAAAGTCATACCATATCTAATCATAGAGTTGTATTTCACCGATATGAAAACAATAATAGCAACGAACGCTACATCGATACATGTGTATAACATAATTTTTTATCAGTAATAATGTTATTATTGTTTAGACTAATCTATACTAATATATAAAGCTGAAGAGTTTGTTTGTTTGTTTGCTTGAACGCGCTAATCTCAGGAACTACTGGTCCGATTTGAAAAATTCTTTCAGTGTTAGATAGCCCATTTATTGAGGAAGGGCTATATATCATGACGCTACGCGGACGAAGTCGCGGGCAGAAGCTAGTATGTTATAAATACCTAAAAATAAGTTTAATCTTTACAATAAAAGGCATTACTATTGTTTATAAAAGCGGTGTTCACATCCAATAAAAATATTATTTCTTATCTTACATTTGTTTTATTAAAAATCTAAGCTGATTTATTGACCCTAAATGATATTCAAAAGATATTCGATAGTATTTTTACTCACTGATTTTTACATAGAAAAGACTAAATGCTCACACGGAATCTTCACTTTATTTATTTATCATTTCCTCGATATAGTCTTTTTAAGTCGCCGATATCCCACCCCTACTCAAGATTAGGGTTTGACTGCACACAAAGCTGCCTTAATCTATACGCGAAGGGCTCAATGCCACATTATTTGGTGGGCAGATGTTTCTCAGGTAAACTGGGGCAGATGCTGAAAGAACAAAGAGGGAAGAAGCACGGCATTGAAGTCTAATTTAATTATTTCGAGACCACTCGTGTCTGTTGCAAACTTGCAATTGCAAAGTAAAAAAAATGAGAATAGATGAGCATTTAGAGTGTGGTTCTATTTCATGTCGATAAAAATGAGTGAATCTTTTATAAGAAGTCTCTGAAATGTAAATCGTGCAAAATGACGCTTTTAAAGCGCACTGGAACAAGGGTTTGTGAGGAGTTTTAAGGTTCAAATGACGACGAATATTTATTTGACATACACAAGTTTATTCAGAGTTTGGGAATGAAAAGGAATAATTCGACTTGCGGGCAGGATTCTTCTGATCAGATACACCAGACGCTGTGACTACTAAGCCACCGCGAGTCCCCCCCGCTATGTCGAATTTTGCCTTCACATTCTGAATTTACGTCATAAAGGCAAAAAAAATACAAAAAGCAAAATTAATTTTATTAAACCTTAATTTCTACTGCAATCTTCTTCTTCTATGTTGATGTAAAATAATATAAATATTCTACAAAAAATATATATGATATTCGTTCATACGAGCTGATTCTAGTAAATTTCATTTCAGTAACAATAAATAGACTACAGTTAGTATGACTATCGATATCAACTTGATATCTGATTACCCAACAACTTTCCAGTGACATCAACTCATTTCGCGCTCCGCTGAGCATTACGCAAAACACGACACTATTTTCCACAACCCCTTTTTCTATAACAGAAAGCATCTCATACAATTGAGCCAAAACTATTTTGAGGTACCGTAAATACTTTTTGTGAGATTCGAAACTATAAACAACTATATTCGAGGCAACACGGTGAATGCAGGAAAAAAGATTGAACAAAAACCACTTTGTTTCCGCGTTATTGGTTTTGTGGTATCGAAGAACATAATGTTGGGCAATTTCCTACAGATCAACTGTTATAGCAGTCCATAAGAGGCAATACCAATTCCGGTTGCAAATAATTAATTATAATTACTGTTTTAATGCGTTCCGTGTCAGTATTGTAAAAACAGAACATTTACTTTAATTACAGAAATTATTTCTCATAGTTTTTTTTTACAGTTTACATATTTGTGGGACATTTTTGAGGGATGATAAGAATAGTTTGTTAAAATAAAGTTCGAAAATTGACCCTTTTGCATCGAAGTTGAAAATATGTATTTAAAATTCACAAAACGTAATTTAAATTTAAAATTACACAATAAAACTCTTAAATATTAAATCGGCCAAAGTAGTCTGAAAATAAAGAATAAATTAAATAACTAAATTAACGTGTCTTTACGTGACCGTTTCAGCATGATCGCTAGATAACATTAAAACAGTTGAAAAAAAAACGAAAATAAAACCTTAAAAAGTCCGCATTACATTAAGCTCTACAAAGTAAGTATTGCCTGACAACCAGCAATATAAAACTATCGATAAATCTAACCTTGTCCGCAGGAGCGGTCAGTTAGTTAGTCAGTTATAACAATAGCAGCTGCGTGATTATAACGTGTTTATTTGAAATTAAATCCACTTTTTATTTGACTAATATTTAATCAAATTTTATTTTATTTTTTTATACACATTTTATTTAACATAACACAGTCAGTTATAACACAGTTGTGCATGTTTATAAAGTGTTAATTTTAAATTAAATCCAATTATTTTTTAATTTACATTATTAACATAACATGACATACCATCACGATTATGCAGAAGCGTACTAATGTATACCCACAGTTCGCCGGTATGTTTAAGGCAAGGCTATTTCCATTAACCGAGAATTTCATTGAAAAACTAATGACAGTTGGCTCGACCTGGGAATCGAACCCAGGACCAGTAGGTTAACAAGGCAGTTTTATTCACGGATTATTTTTATTAGACTGCCATCTCAAAATTTTATCGATATTGATAAAAATCACTATCAATTTTATTTTTAATTGTGATTTTTTATTTACACTGTTATTATTAAATTTATAGCAGTGCAAGACATTTAATTACTTAAGTAGGTACCGAAAAGTAGCTCTTACAGTAATTGGCTATTTCCTTGGAAATTTTTAATTAACGGCTGTTAAATGCCATGCGTTTCCTCGTGTTTATTAAAGAACTCTTACTAGTACCATTTTACATTCGACTTAACATCAATGCAACAGTATCGTATGCGCTTGCGTCGATTAATTAGCGTCGGAGGCGACATGTGGCGCCGGGTGATTCAAGGGTTACAGTCGGTGCAAGTTATAAACTTTAATGCTTCTCATTTGCGACATTTTTCTTTTTAATGACTTAGTACTTCGTGGCGTCATATCTTTTTATACATCAATATTGTATACCGTATCGCAACTAGCGAGATGAACTATCAGCTTTTTAATTCTTTCACATGACAATATATTCTTAAATTTGGTCGCTCTCTTTCTGACAGAGTCCTTTTTATTTAGGTGCGCATTGATTGATATAAAGACAATTATTATATAATTATTATTAAAAAAAAACAAGTATTGGTGTTGCCATTTAAACCTGTCTCAAGTGACATAAGACTCTAATTTTGTACAATGTGGATAAATAAGAAATTATACTTAGTAATTAACAATTTCCCATAAAGTCAGCTCATCCAATGTGTTTTTTTACTTTTTTTTTGTTATAGAATTCATGTTCTACTCATATTATAAACGGGAAAGTTTGTGAGGATATCTGGATTCTTGTTTACTCACCAGAACGACTGAATGGACCTGGATAAAATTTGGCACAGAGATAGATTATACCTAGTCAGGATGTTTTATATGTGATAGGGGGCAAACGAGCAGACGGTTCATCTGATGGTAAGCGATTACCGCCGCCCATGGACACTCGCAACATCAGAGGAGTCGCAAGTGCGTTGCCCGCCTTTTAAAAGGGTTAGGGCCTCCGGTATCCTCACTTACTCGGCGAAACACAACGTAAGTGTTGTTTCACGCTGGTTTTCCGTACTCCGATCGAGCCGGCCCATTCGTGCCGAAGCGTGGCTCTCCCACGATAGAACGGAATAAAGGATGGCTACAAAAAGCAGCCATCTAGGTCAGACCCAATTCTAAAGCCCATGTGGACGAAGTCGCCGGCAGAAGCTAGTATATGTAGTCTTGTCAATACAACATTACTACAATATTATATTAAAGTTGACAGTTCCTTTTAAAGCAACATCTCCGAAGAATTTAGCGCAAAATTGCCATCATTATTTGTCCCTAACTTGCTATTTTTAGAATCAACTTCACTACTCTCGTAAAACCTGAAATCAATTGTTTCTTATAGTTTTAGTAATAAGATTCAATTTACTATGATTCGAATGTAGTTGCAAGTTTGTAATTGCGTCTTGTAAAACAGGGTTGTCGGTTTCGCGAATTATATTTTATAGTTTCGTTTTGCCACTAAGCTGAAATGTGGATGTGAATCTTTTTTTTATTTTTATGTAAAAGACTTGGAATATCTTTTAAGGCCTAAATGAGTGCACAATGCCTGAAAATCTCAGAATCTTCCAACTAAACAAAAAAAATATTGCTCACTGTCAGTTTCTCAATTGTTGATCTTTTTTTATGGAAGAGTAGGCAAAGATTTTGCTTTTTCACCGTGATGTTTAACGAACAGATACTGTATGAGAGCTGAAAAGAAGGAAGAAGGCTAAAAGAGTTATGGTAATTCCATGGTAAACACTACAGAAGGTTTAATTTTTAATTCAAATCTAGAGACTGATCTACAGAAAGGCTTGAATCGCGAACAAAGCTAAGCAAACATTGCACTAGTTTTTAAATAACATCGCTAACAATGGATATTAAAAAGTTTCAGTAACATGTAGTCATAACAACTTCGTGAATGCGAGACTGAACTAGCAGCGAGGTTAAGCACCATTTAGCTATAGAAAATCGTATTTTATAAGAATATGAACTCTACGACCAGAATTTTTAGCAACTTCAATCACGTCCTAAAAGGATTACTTACTAGTTTTTGAGACAAAATATATCTCATATCCTTCCTAAGGATGCAATCTATCTCCATGCTTAATTTTAATGAAATCTATAAATCAGTTTAGAAGTGAAACGGTAACGGACAAACTAGTGAACATTTATTCCGTAGTAAAGCCTCTACGACACAGCAGAAAATTAATTGAATTGAAATTGCAAGGTTTCTTTTATAATTAAAATCGATAATATGTAAAAACAAAATAAATTTATTCGAAATAAGAACTTTATAAAATGTGTCGAAAGAGGCACTAAGGGCCACTTGCACCAACTTCTTAAATGTGTTTAAATTGGATTTAAACACAAAATTTCTATGAAAATTGGGTTTAAATATAATTTAAACATATTTATGAAGTTGGTGCAAGTGGCCCTAAGTATTAGAGATTTGTTAACTTCAAATACTTATCGCTTTAAAGACGCTGAAAAGATGCTACCAGTTGCGAGCATAAATGCTATTGAGATAGGAAAGATGAATCAGATTAAAATACCATTTCCTGATAATATCTCGAGTGACAACCATAATATCACATGTTAGTCAACATTAATGTTATTACAGCAACTTAATTTAAGATGCAACAGCGCGGCGCCGGCGCACCCGACGCGTGACGTCACAGCAATTACAGGCTAAGCAGAGGCGTTAATACTGTTTACTGGAGAAATATTACATTCTTGTAACTATGAGACATGGTAGACTGGCGCCAAACTATTTTGCAATTTTTGTATGTGTTTGTGAAAGCCAGAGACCAAAAGGGAACCGAATATTTGCTTAGACCAGTTTTATGCACTACATGCAAGACCAGTAAAAAACATTCAAGTCAAGACAAAAACATCATGAAGACTGTTCCTTCCAGCTTCCGCAGAAGTTTACACTCTGCGTCTCTGAATAAATAACCTTAGCTACTGTCATGCCCATTGCCGTATTAATTAAAAATACCGTACCAACAACATTTTCAAAAATGAAATAAGGAATAAGGGATACTAAACGTTAGAGAAAACTAGCTGAAATATGCAACTAAGTACTAGTTAAGTATTAGCTAGCAGTAGTAGATGAAGTAGGTCGACGAGGTGTTGAAATAGGAGCATTTACGAAAATGTATACCATGAAAATAAATTAACAAAAAGATATAGCATTGACATCAACCACAGTATTTCTAAATCAGTGTCCAATCAGATCTCAATCAACGGAATTCTTAGCACAATTGAATGACATAATGCTGTTATAAATGCCATTTATCTATTCTGTGTCATTGAAACGTTCGTGTTGTGGCAAGGTCGCTAAAGTCACGCACCATTATGCTGTAAAGGTTGGAAAACTATTGTTTATAATGTACTTGGATTTACTGGAGTTGATGTTTCAAAAGAATTAAGATGTAAGACGATAACGGCAATAGATTCTGTGGCCATGGACGCTTCATGGTGTTGTAAATTTGTGATTTTGGCATTTAGTACAATAGCTTGAGAGGAAATAAGAAAGGAGTCAGAATTAATCTATTATCTCGACATTGCATGTGGTTGTTAAAAAGTCAATTTCCATCATCCAGAGTCCTCAATAGTCCTTTACCGTTTATAGGCCTCCTTAAAACAGTCATTTGGTCCGATCCTGTGCCACTTACATTTAGGATAGGCTTCTGATTCTTTCAATGTCGTCGTTGCCTCTGGACTATGAAATAATAATGCCCATGCAAACATAAGTTGTTGTACACGGTTCCCAAACATCTCATTCCTAAGCGTGAGATTCTCAATTGTTTTCTCAGATCGGGTGATTAGTCTCTGCTCCACTGACAAGATCACCACAACATTGAGGTAATAGTCGAAAATCCCAATCAATTTACGCATTCATATTTCCGTAATAATCCGAATCTGTCAATGAATACTCCATAAATAAACCTCAACCTCATCTCAGCGATCGCAAATATAAAGGAAATATGTTATAATTTCGAAATAATATTTATTCAAACATTCCCTTCATTTAAATCTTTGTTCCCAAACTCCCACGATCATTCTCGGACCTTGCGTACCTTTTGTACCTTTGTGTCTTTGAAGGCATTGTTTCCACTGGACCTCTGGCGTAACCTTTAGCTTTCTGGCCAGGACATTTCAGGTGGGTAGACTTGTCCTTTGTCCTTTTAATAAACGTCGGTTTTTATGTTTTGGAGTGGAGAACACACTCCAAAACATAAAAACCAACGTTTGGGACGGCTTTGTTCCAAAGATAGGGAAAATTATATCAAGAACAGACAACACTATAATGTGAAAAATTTTTGTTCATTTCCATTTACTTTACCATTTTTATTATTATCTTTTACAGTGCATATTAAAATAATAATATAGTTTGTTGAGACTAAAAATAGTAGTATTTACACAGTAGTATTTACTTAATTATCATCTTATTACATTCGAGCTTATAATTGTGTAATATTTATAGCCTCTGCTATCGCCTGTATTTCAGCACCCAGCGTCGGGTATTTAAACCATTACATTGCTTACGTACTAAGGTTAATTGAAACTGCTATACGAATGTTCTGAATTTAAATTGTCCATGAAATACCTATCTATTATTAAAAAGAATCGAATCAGTTATCAACTTATCAAACATATCAACATACAAGTTGACGGCTACCGGCCGCCCTCTTCGTGGTTGGTTGTCAAAATATTTGGTCCCCTTCATCAATTTTATTTTAGCTCAGATATAATATCTCAATACTGCATTAAATATACAAGAGAAGCTGTTACCTGTCTGAAAAATATTAAAATTCCATAGAAATTACGAATGCAAAAAAAACTTACAAACCGCTGCATCATTAGAGAAGATATTGCCTAATTATAAAACTTTCCTGTCAGTCTTCGTTTCTCATAACGTTATGCCTAATACTCTTCTTAATACCGTTGGTGGTTCAAAGCGTGCACCAAACAATGACCAAATAATGAACACAGCGTGTGTCCACTCCAAGAAAAAACATCAATTCAAAGAATTTGTAGTAAATTCTGCTTGAATAGACAGATGCCCTCTCCATTCATGTCGCTATTCCTTAGTAAATAGAAGGTAACGCGCGATTTATAACTACGGACACAGTGAACTACACAAATTGTTATGCGGTCGAAGAACGTGAGATCATTTGATTTCGATCTTTATTCCTTTGATTTAAGGTTTTGGAGAAGTTTGAGAGTTGCATCCATATTTTTGTCAAGATTCACTTCGGACGACTCAACAGATTTTTTATGTAAATCCATAGGAAATGAGGCTGATATATTTGACGTGGCGGAACATCTCTTTCTATTTAAACTTGAACTTGTTATTTGAAATCAAAGAGAAAACTTCAGCTGTTCCTATTATATGTATAACGTACGAACTAAGTACTAAAGGCTACCTCGAACTACTAAGCAAAGTTTAATCCAAGTTTCTGACTTAAAAACAGTGCAAACCCTAGAGCCTATGTACATCATAAGTGATTTCTAATAAAATGTTATTCGGGAAACTTAGTGCAGGACGCCCTCCGCCAATTAGAGTGATAATTTGCACATGATTTGCATTTGAAATGGTGCACATTAGGGAGGCCTACGTCCAGATGTGGGTGGATATAGGCCAAAAATTATAATAAAAGTATTAAGACGTTTCCTAGGTACACAAGAATTCCCACTATTCCAAATACCCATCACTATTCTGTCGAATCCTGTTCATGCCGTTACCATGGCAACAGTACTAAGCTGTGTAATCCAATCCTACCACTAAAAGCACTCCGCACTCTTGTGTACACTACTGAGTACAGAGAAATGGAACTCTATGCGAATCTACCATCAGGGATATCGGATTACTTGATCCGAGATTTAGCGGATTTGATAATGTGTGTTGAAAACTGTAGTAAATGGTGTTTATAGCTGGATTATAATCGTGTGATAGTTGCTACTTAACGAAGTACAAACTTGTGATAGGTTTACCTCCCTATTCATAACTAGCTTCAGCCCGCGACTTCGTCCGCGCAGCGTAATGATATATAGCCTATACCCTTCCTCAATAAATGGGCTATCTAACACTAAAAGAATTTTTCAAATCCGCCCAGTAGTTCCTGAAATTAGCGCGTTCAAGCAAACAAACAAACAAACTCTTCAGCTTTATATATTAGTATAGATAACCCTCCTATGGCTATGTATAATATGCTTTCTTTTCTTTTCCCTGTCAAAAAAAGAATATTATAGGTAGCTATAGGAGCTTTATATGACCTATTATATCATTATGAATAAGAGCGTTAGTGCGTAGTTCAGCGTGAGTTTCTGGGTTCGACTCAGTTCCATCAAAATATTGGCTCCCTAATTTAGTGTTGAGCTACACGATGACTGATGCATACTTGCCGTCAGTTAGGACTGGTCTACTCAAAGCTGCTATGGTTCTTTCCTCCCATTTCAGACATTGCCCTGCATTGTCCCACTCACATTATTATTTGAATTATTCTATGCCTGGACTTTAAAAGAGTCTTCAGTTAGGAAATGCCGAAGTGTCTCTAAAGATATACTTACAGAAATAAATATCATTTCATTTCATGTTTGAAGAATTCCTCAGTTTCACCTAGTGTGGGGCAGGCAGTCGTTCAAGTTTTATTTTTTCTGTCCGCCGCCGTGTAACGGCTTAAGTGGTCACCTCGTCACTACCATTTCATTGAGAGTCATCGGTTGTTTCCTTCCCGAGATCAATACTTGATCTTTTATCCCCAGAATTATATCTCTTTCAAGCCTCTCAATTCCGCTTAATGTTATGTGCTTAAAGTATTTCGCGAGCATCTTCAAAGAGCCATTTCGCATATGCATATTTTGATAGATACTATTTATTATGTCTGAACTTTAAAAGAAACCATGATTCTCTGAAGAAAAAAAAAGCAAATCAGCTGCAAACCAGCACCAAAGAGTAAAAAACATAAAGCATTTAAAAGCTATTTACAGTAAAAAAATAAGAGAATAAAAAAGTGCGGGAGCTGTTTTAAAGATAAATGTTCACGTCATAAAGCTATCTTACATTTAAAACTCGAATTTAAAATGTAAAATCCGTAGTGACACGGACAGGCAGTCATTTACCAACGGAAGGAAGCCATACGGATGGCTCGTCGCTTCCCATCGCACGGCACACCGCACCACGTCCCCTACCACGGAACCGATATTGAACAAACTGTGAATGTGAGCATTTTGTCCTTCACTTGTAATATTTGTGTATTAACTGCATAATTAGTCTAGCGCAGAAATTCTCAATGGCAGCTTGGAGTTTGCTTTCTGGCCCGGTTAACGGCAATAGGCTCCCCCGGACCTTAACATACCCTATTTAATATGTGGTGTTTAATACTACGGATGCAGTACATTAGTAAAACTCTGCGTAACCTTTCGGGGAATATAGAATACCTTTTTTTTAAACTTTGCCCCATACTAGGATTTTCTCCTGTATCGTGACTGCGTTTGAAGTTTAAAGTCCCAGAACAACTAGCTGTAGATCATACAAATATTTGCTTCGTATGGGGTTTGCACCCACAACACGTGTCGCAGAAGTCGAACGCTCAGCCGCTTCACCGAACGTATCGTCAGTTATGTGTAAATATGATCTTTTTAGGTTCTAAGGGAAGTTAGGCGAGAAATATCGGTCGTGGTAAAAAATAAGGGCAGAATTTTATTTACCATGATTGAAATTTCTCGCCACATAGGTACGTATACCATCATGGTATTACTACTAAGGGGTTCGTGGTAATAAGTTCAGTGGTCAACCAACCTAACTACGTGGGTTGGCTGAGTCTTCCGCATTGAATACCAGTTCGAAATTTAAAAAAATATCCGACTCATTACCAACTTGACTTTGCTAACCCTACGTAGGTGTGACACGTGTCACGTTACTGTGGAGTCAAGGTCATACACCAATCATAATGCTTTCGTGTGCCGCTCCAATTAACTACAGATTTGGGTAAGGTAAATTAGTTAATTTAAAAATGTCTGGTACTAATGTTGTTATAACCCTATGCTGATATATCATAAAATATAAATATTATGTGAATATTTTTATCGAAATATTTTCAGCTGTAATTTCAACTGAAAAAGACAGTTTGTCATTGCCGTCAATGTCACAGTCAACTTCAATTTTTGGAGAGAGAGAGAGATAATGATCTCTCTCCCTCCAAATTGATCACTTGAATTATGTTCAAAATTACTTCTATAAAATCAGTAGGTACCTACGTCATATTAATATGTTTCATAGCAGAAAAAGCGGTAAGCGCAATTTCTTTTATGTTAATTGCCATTGTTTCATAAATTCTGTGCAATAAAACCCGAGCTAAAAAGAGGTTGCCATTCTGTTTTATTAAAACGAGAGACGGGATGAGATTAAATATTGTGTCGGACATCTCAAGAAAAAACCATTGTGGAAACCATTTGTTTGTAGTAATGGGAAACTTTATTTTAACATTAATGAAAATATATTAGTTCTCGGCGAAAATATATTACATCTTTCTGTTATAGGTGTTACAGACAGCCCCCTGTGCAGAGCCTGCCTGGGGGAAGACGAGACAGCGGCCCACGTGCTCCTACATTGTCCAGGGGTCGCTGCATATAGGGCAAAGTACCTCGGTAAACCGAGTACTCTCCGAGAGATCGTCAGCAACAAGAACCGCTTGCTGGCCTTTCTTGAGGAGTTAGGGTGGCTCGAGTAGATAATTCTTCCCACCCGCACGCAAAATACGCGCTTTGTCGTGGAGTTGCGGAAAATAGCCCGCTATACCATACCATACCATACCATACCATACTTCTCGGCGGGACTCGTGGTTAAATAAATATGCTGATCAACCCATCTGTAATCGTACTTAACTATTCTTAATTTCTTACTAATAATATAAACTAGATTCTGCCCGCGACTTCGTCTGCGTTGAATTCAGAATTGAGCCCGACCTAGATAAAAAGTTATTCTAGTGTCTACTCTATGCCAAATTTTATACAGATCGGGTCAGCCGTTCTGACGTGAACAAGTAACAAACAAACATAATACATCCATCCTCACAAACTTTCGCATTTATAATATTAGTAGGATAGGATATTTCAGGAATGAACTGTCGCCTGCAGTATTTCCGGACCAATGCGACCTTCGGACCTTCAAGAAAAGAAAGAAAGAAACTAAATTTATTTGCCAAGAACACCCTGGTACACAGAAAATAAAACACTAACTAATAACTACATACTAACTAATATTTGGTGCTAGTAATTCCTCTGTCGACCCAGGCATGCTTGACAAATCGGTTCTGCCTCAGCAAAAAAAGAGCGTACTTCCTTTTAAAATGTCGACAACACACTTGTGACTCCTCTGGTGTTGCGGTTATCCATTTGTCCGATCGGTCTGGTAGTTTTACCATAAAATAACACAGTTTTTATATAGGTAGGTAAATATAAGCGGCGGTAGCCTAATGGCTAGGGCGTCGGACTTGCGATCATGTGGTTGGCGGTTCGAAACCCACCCATTGCACTACCGACGTAAACCCACTCGTAACACAAGCATTTAGCTTAGCACGAGGGGTTATCAAGAATACTAGTAATGTGTGACCCACAATGCTAGTAAGCTTTTTTAAAAAAAAGAAAAAAAAAATTCTTAACTATACATCAAAAAGCACTATTTTAAACCCCATATTCAAAGAAACGTCATAAATTTCTGGGTACAAGATTAACCCCATAATTTCAAGTGCCAAAAACATGATTAAGCTCTCGTTTCACACCTTGACGACGCCGTAAAGCCCCATGGGATGTCTCATGAATGTTAATTCAACCCTATGTGTGTTGGGGTACAAAAGTCCCCGGCTCAAAACTGATTTATATGCGTCTGGTTAGCAATAAAAGTTGTTTAGTACGGTAACATACGTTAATTATGGCGATTCGTTTGATCATAAACATGTTTTAAAAGTCTTTCGAGTGCTTTCGTTTTTTTTTAAGTTTCTTTTATTGTCCATTGTGTGAGGTTTATGTGATCCTGACTAGTTTAAGACTGGGCTGTTTGGTTCGCAAATTGGAAATCTGTGTTTTTGTTAGTTCTTTTTTGCTAATACTTAAATGCTTTATGAGTAACAGCAACAGAATATAACATTAAACCACGCCTATATTCCCCGAAGGGTTAGGCAGAAGTGTACTAAGGTACACTCACAGTTCGCGGATATATTAAGGTCCCATGTAGGTACTGGGTGAGCCTATTGCCCGTCCCAAAACCAAACTCCAAGCTGCTTGAGAATTTCATAGTAAAAACACCCAATAACACTGCTCGACCTGAGAATCGAACCTAGCAATTCTTATGTCCACTAGACTAAGGAGGCAACAGAAACTAGGTAAAACTTAGTGTTTTGTTTCTTGAAATTTAGAATTATTTTCATAGAACTAACTTTACCCACAACCTCACTCTCTCCTTATACAAGAGAAAATGTGCCTAAATAGATTTTTTTTTACGACGGTAACAAACTAACACGCGGAGTGAAGCAACAGCGTGGTCGGCCCAGAAGGAGGTGGCGCGATGAATTGGACTCCTACGATAGAGATTGGGTGGCTAAAACCACAGATAGAGTGATTTGGAAGGAAGGAAGGGAGGCCTTTGCCCAGCAGTGGGACGAAACGGGCTAGAAAAAAAAACAAACTAACAATGAAAGACATAACTTTATTATCCTTATGCTAATACAACTCTTCAGTACGCGGTTACTCGTTGCGCAACTTAGCACTTTCTGTTCAAGTTGACATGACAATATTGTTCGCGTTTTTCGCACTTTACCTAAGTACTAGTTATGTATAGATAGTATAGTGTTTAGTAGGTAAAATGGCATTGAATTAGCACGAGAAATGAATACGATATCTCCATTTTGTTTTATGGACTTTTTTATGGATTAAGTCGGCAAAGTATCTAACGAGCCACCTTGTGGTAAGTAGTCTTCGTCGCCCGTGAATACCTGCAGCACAAGAGGAGTTGCATTGCCGACCCTCAAGAATACATATGGACTGCAGATTGCCAGAGCCGCAGCAACCGAGATGGAACTGGCTCTTACGCGCGAGAGTGGAAACACACACGGAGTGGCTTTACGATAGACACTGATCTGACGCCAGAAGTCCTACAACCGAGTGTTGGCAACCCAACAACCGGTAGCAGCCACCCCAGCGTCTCCTACCGGATGACAGTGATTATTTACCTAGCTACTGTCAGTTCGAGAAGATAAAAAGGCTGGACACTGACGGCTCGCTCTCTTTCTTACTTCGAATTTCGTATGAAATAGTTGCTCTGTTATATTGTGTTGATATTGACTAAATTATGGGCATTTGTAAGCGTTAAAGTATTTTAGCTCTGTGTTGTCTTCAGCCTAGTTAATCAACACGACCAAAAATTTTCTAATGGAAATCATAGAAATAAGCGACTCGTTCTTTACGTACCAAGGAAGCGTAATTATCGCCAGAACGTTGGAATCGAAAGAGGCATTAACGGCGAATGTTTTGGTTTAAAAGTTAAACAATTTACTACTTACCACGTACTAACATTCTTCTATTGCATAAAGTCACGCTCAACCATACACTATGTGAGATTGTGGAGATACTTATTCATATTAGATACGATAAGATAATATTTAGCATGGTACATTATGTAGGTATTAATTTGCATAGCAATTTTACTTTCAATGTATTTAGGAACTGCGTTTACTATAGACTCGTCATCACATCTCTCAGGGTCCGACTAGTAACCACTATTACTTCGGAGTCTGTCGTAACGCACCTTGGTGAATATTCTGACTTTTGCGTGAGAGAGCCAGTTATTACCCCTCAGTTTTTTTTTTATTATGGGTTAGGGGAGCAAACGAGCAGACGGATCACCTGAAGGTAAGCGATAACCGCCGCCCATGGACACCCGCAATACCAGAGGAGTCACAAGTGCGTTGCCCGCCTTTTAAAAGGGATAAGAGCCTCCAGTATCCTCACTCAGCGAAACACAAAGCAATCGTTGTTTCACGCCGGTTTTCTGTGAGGCCGTGGTATCACTCCGGTCGAGCCGGCCCTTTCGTGCTGAAACATGGCTCTCCCACGTTTTGTTGCAGCGGCTTTGACGACAGTCTGCAGTCCGTAGGGCTCCGTAGGGCGTAGGTCCGTAGGGCTCGTAGGGGTCCTCTTAAGGCTCGGCAACGCATCAACTCCTTTGGTGTTGCAGGTGTCCATGGGCGGTGAATGAACGATAACCTTCTTACCGTCAGGTGGCTTGACTGTTGTCCGTTTAAAGAAAAAAAATATTTTTTTTTAATATAAAATTTAAATTTTGTGCTCATTTCTCGGCGTTGGATGTGCTATGTAAGTAGTAACATGTTATAGGTACTTACTTAGGCAATAAAATTTAATTATACATTTAAGTAAAAAAACAAAATGTAGGTCTAATTAGTTGACTAAATACCTTATAATTATAACACTTGATTAGCAATAAAGCTGAATAGAAATTGTAACATTGTTAAAAATTTACTAATACCTACCAGTTTTTATAATTACTACAAGTCCATACTGCATTCCTAATAAATACTTATTAGAATTGCAAAAGTAACTCACTTAGTAACTGCGAAAGTAAGAAAAATGCCATAACAAGGAACATTTTCTTATTTTCTACAGTAAGTTTACAATGTATCGGGCACTCATGCAAGACACTTGTAAAGTTGTAACAGTTCTAACCTACTTACACTCAACGAACTATTTCTTGTAGCGCCTCATTAGCATATTAAATGTGGGTTAACTAACTAATGGATTAGCGAATATGAGATAACGCTGAATAAATTAACCTAACTTATCCGTTTAAATAATTCTACAAACCTGTTTAGTTACGTCTGTTCACGGTTGATCGGTACTCAGACAGAACTAGTTTAATTCCTTGGTTTATCTAATCGAATCCAGGAAGTAATGAGATATCCAGTGAAAGTGGCGTCGTTACATGAAATGAATATTTTAGCATTTATTTTTATATAGAAATGTTGTGTTACTTCTCCTTAGTGAATTTGGCGAATTTACTACACATGTCAAACAAAAATAACATAATTTTAGTACCTAACCTTTGAAAATACTAAATATAAACTAACTTCATTCCTGCATTGATCTCTCCACGTCGATCAAGTTGTTCCTCCATGTTGCCCATGAAATATTTAGGGCCACTTGCACCAAATTCTATTTAAATCATTCTTTTATGCATTTAGTTAAATATGTTTAACTCCATAAACATAACACATATAAGATCGTCTTGCACCAAGTCTGTCTTATAAATTAAAATAAAACTATATTTCAATTTACAGCTTACAAACTAATTTGCATCCAGCGCCACCTACCCGTTCATTGATAAAGTGCGCTTTCATATTGTGCCGCTAGATGGCAGTAATGACTGAATTCAAATAAATTATAGAATTTGCTCTTCAATATATTTTAACGTATTGTTATCATTCTTTACAGATTCGTTTGTAAACAGTCAAGAATGGACTGCTTCACGAGGTGTAACAGAACTTCGCGTCGGAGTTTTGGGTTCACCGGACAGTGGAAAATCGGCTCTAGTCCATCGGTACTTAACTGGGGCGTATATGCAAGAAGAAAGTCCTGAAGGTGTGTATAATATTTTATACTAACGTTAAATCATTTTTAACGTAGAACAGTTGCACAATAAAAGATAACAATTTAAATTTAAACGAAGATCTCGATTAACTTAAACACTACCATCTAGCGTTGAATAGCGGAGCTAAGAACCTTGTGCTATAGTAACGTAGTTCATTTATTTCAACTAGATGGCAGCATAGAGCAATTTAAAACAGTTTTATTTATTGAACCGCTAGATGGCAGTCTACGTAACATTAAATACAACAGAAAGTTCAACGAACCAGTGAGGGCGCTAAAGTACACAGATTAGTTTTGATTACATTCTCTAGCGTAGGACTCGCAAGTGCTCATTTATTTACATACAACCCATACTATATATTATTTCACTATCGCTGCTCGAGACAGCTGTTATAGGTTCCTACCTGCTTACATAGGAGATTTTTTTTCTTTTTTTTTTATAAACGTTACAGGAGAACCCACGATACAGGAGACAATCCTAGTGTGGGGCACACTAGGATTGCCTCCTGTATATGGGTGCTTTTACAAACACAAATTATGACGTACACAAACACCCAGACCCAAAACAACTATGTACCTGTAGATCATACAAATATTTGTTCCGTGCGGAGATCGAACCCGTAGCGTAGAGGTCGATCGCTCAACCGCTACGCCAAACGTGCCGTCGAATTTTATTCTATTGTTATCTTTTTTTTTGTGTCTGTTTCAGGTGGTCGCTTCAAGAAAGAAGTGATAATTGACGGCCACAGCTACCTGCTCCTCATACGAGATGAAGGTGGCTCGCCAGAAATGCAGGTTAGTACTGAAGGAACCTTGAGACTATGGGGGTTTTATTTTATGGGAAAATGCTCGATTAATATTAATAACTGTATTAGAAGAAAATCAAGAAATGAATGACAATCTTTTTTCTGCACTTCACTTTCTACACATTCTACCTACTTCATTTGCATGTTTGTTCTTTAGTCTGCTACCTGCCAGTCAACCCCTCCTTCTTAGAGTGGTCTACAGTATCTATTATGATAAGAAACTTTAACAGATAACTAGGCAATTTTATTATTATTTACAGCCGTTCTGAAAAGGTTTCGAGAGTCCAGACCCGGGTTTTTTTTAATATTTTGAGACCTTACGGCTGCACGATCGGCTTCTTCTCCACGTATCGCGGGTTCAATCCCCGCTCGGAAATTTTGTATAACCAACAGGCAGCTATGAAATTGCGTGTTCTTAAAAAAAGCGATGCCAATTCGGAGCCTGGATTTAATGGTTATGGATTAAAGTTTTTTTTTAATCCAACTAGGTATTATTCATAAATTTCTGGCAATTAGGTACGCTTACTTTACTAATAGATATTAAGGATATCTATCCACCACGTATCGTGGTTTTGATTTCATTTCCAATTTCAATATAATTTTCGTGTAAATTAACTCACTTTTAAATACATAGTTACCTACCTAATTGGTAATACATTTTCATGCAAAATTATAGAAAACTAAAATATAAAACTTAATTAGTATTTACTTATTATACAAAGATTGGTTTACTTATTAAAAAACCATTATTCATGAACACTTTGCATTCCACGACATAATCAAACCTGTCTTAGCTACATCTTAATCAAGTTGGATAATTATTTTCTATAATAACTAAACACTAGCCAAATCATTATCAATCATAATAATTATTTCATTGCGGAACATAGATTTCTTGGCTTAGGTAGTTGAAGTAAAGTGACACGTAACTATCTCTACATCTACCTATAACAAGGTACTTATAAATAATTTAATATTAATATTAATTCAAAGAAATTGTTAGTAGGAACTCAGCTACTTAGATCTACGTCGATAAATTTAATATTCAACATTAGATCACTGAGATTTTGAGTCTCAGAAACTCAGAGTCTAAGTATCTTTAGCTATTCAGTAAGTTTTTAGTGATCTAATGTTCAACTATTGAAGAAATGTGGGTTCGAGTTTCTCAGAACGTCTCCTATTATTGTACTAAATTGAAGTACCTAAGTATAAATTAATTTCAAAAATTCTCTTTCCGAAAGCAGCTTCTTCCAGACAGACTTCGACAGAAATCAATAGAATTTCAATAAAATATTCAAGACAATGGCGTCGCGTGTGAAGCACGATTGACGACGTGGTATCTACCTTGTTGAACAGGAGCAGTCAGGCTTTTCAACATGTATTTCGAAACAGTGACCTACTTTTAAAATGTCTCCATTGATGCGTGCGGTACGGGATATCGGGAAATAGGACTATTTTTACGATGAAATACAAAGTTAAGTAGTTATTGAATTCAGCCGATCATCTGCATGCTACAACAGAGGTACTTAATGCTTACCTACATTTGGCATAGAAAGATAGATAGAATATTTTTATTGATTCCATACTAGGTGATTGCTCGACTTTTGCCCTTCAGTTTGACTCGTCGAAGTCTTGCATTTGAAAGTCTACAACAATTACATTTCAGTTTACCAGGATTTTTTAATTTAGCAGTCCCAGGTGCCTTATTTTCAAAGCCAGGTGCCTGCCGTTGCCGTGGCAATGTTAGTTATTAATTGTGTATTTATCAAATGAAATTTTAATTGTTTAATGTACAACACTGCGGTGGAATAATAATTTGATGTTAATAATAGCTTAATTTACTATGTTCCTTTGGCTAACTGCTTGTGTTATCCCGTATGTGCGTAGGTACTCATTCATCGTGTCGTGTCGTAAGCAATACAACAACGTGCACGCACGCCCTCGATTCCTCCGCCGGCTGCCGTCAGGATGCTCCTATCGCTATAAAACGAGACAAGCAACGTTTGATAGACGTACTTTTATTCAGTATTTACGCCACACACAAATGCGCGTTTTCCTTCGAATACTTTTACGATTACGAGCCATTCGTATCGAATTTACAAGCCTCACAACCGGTTTACGATATTTACGGAAACGAGTTTATTTTACTATGAATAACTTAGCCTTACCCCTCCCAGGAGACTGCCTTGGGACAGTGAATGGGTTGATTATGATTATGAAAAACATGTAAGTAGTAGGTACGTCCACTTGAAATTACTTGGCTTACTTACCTGTAATGTAGTTTTTCACCCTTTGTTGTTCACAGCACAACAGAGGCAGAGAAGTACTAATGTACACATTAGGTCCCATGTAAGAACACAAATTCCAAACTCCGAGCTACTACTGAGAATTAAAAAAAAACAATAACACTGCTTGACCTTCAGCGAAGCAGTCGCGCTCAGTACCCCTAGGCTAAAGGCATTGTTCTGCGGTTTATTAAAAGATAAATAGTTAACAATTGTGGCTGCTGAACGTGAGATTTTGGGTTTCGTTTCCAGGTCGCAGCCTGCGTTTTGTCCAGTAGGCTCACCCCTCTTACATCGGACATACCGGCAAATTGTGAGTCTTCATTAGACATCAGCACACATCTGCCTAACCCCATCGGAAATACAGCGTGATGTCGAAAAAATAAGATTAGTCTAGTTTGATCTATACTTACCTTAGTTTTCAAAGGCCATGGATTTTTACTATGTCCTTTTCTATACGACCTCGTCCTTGTAAAAACCTCGTCCAGGAATAGTATTGTAGAATATAGGTACGTAAATCTATATATATATATAAAGATAGCTTCTGCTAGCGACTTCGTCCGCGTGGAATAGTTACTTAGTCTTAGCGTGATGATATATAACCTATAGCCTTCTTCAATAAATGGGCTATCTAATAGTGAAAGAATTTTTCAAATCGGACCATGAGTTCCTGAGATTAGCGCGTTCAAGCAAGCAAACATACAAACTCTTCAGCTTTATATATTAGTAATAGATAGATAGAGTATAGATTAGTATAGACACAGATAATAGAATACTAGTACTATAGATTAAAAAATCCATACTTATAGTTTTTTTATGTATGATGCATTCATCTCATCATCAGGCCGACAAATCTACCGCATTAAAACAGAATTATGTCTATATACAGTGCCGGATTTCCGCCCATGCTTTCAAGGCCCCGGTCTAGAGGCCCAGCTAGCATACGAGCTCCAGTCCTATTTGCGGGACCTACAAATAAGCTCCAAGGCCTGACTTGAAGGGGCCCCTTCAAGTTCAGATGCCAAGTGCCTACGGGATCTGGACCTCTAAGTCAAGGCCTGTCTATATACAGCGCGGATGACGTCATCAGGAACGCCTTTGGCCACCCTCTATAAAAATACTTCAATCTTATCCATCAGACCTCGCTCACGTAGATTTACGAGCACACAGTGACGGGTTATCTAACCCTTCCGCCGCGGTGATGTCACCGCATTAGGTCGGATTGACCCGCAACGGCCGCAACCCGATTGTTCCGATATAAAACTGTCTAAATATAGACGCACGCGTCCCCTGTAGGGGGTATATATTTACGAAAGTCCTGGGATATGGAAATAAGATAAGCTTTTGTTCCCTGTATTACCCGACAGATAGGCAGAGGTATACTAATGTACACCCACAGTTCGCTGGTATGTTTATTTGGGAGCCTTTTTAATTATTTAATTATTTATGCACAATCAGTTTACAGAGGCGGACTTAATGCCTAAAGCATTTTCTACAAGTCGACCTTAGGGTGAGGCCTATTGTTATAAACCGGAAACAAATCCCAATCCCGGACGCATAAAGAAGTTCATAGAAAACCTCAATAATACTCTAGTCGACCTGGGAATCGAGCCCAGGATCCCAAGCGTAGCAGTTGCACTTATTACGACTAGACAGAATGAGGCAGAGAAGTTTAAACTTTTTTTTTAAAAACAGTAGTAGGGAACTAATAAGTAATTAATTATTTAATTAAGTAAGTAATTATTATCGATAGACAACAGGTACAATGACAGTTTTGTCTGTCCTTAATTAAACCAGTTTCGAATTCCCAAATCTATTATAAATACCTACATAATTTTTATTATAACTACGACTTCGTACACCACTATCAACAAATAGCAGAGTTCTCCAATCTAAACTGAGATTCAGAATTCAAATTAAAAGAAAAAATATATTTTCAAATAAATTATTTCTTACACTTCTGCCTGGTTTATTCTGTCCACCCACAACGCATTGTCGCCCTACTCCGGCACGCGCCATATATCGGCACCTCACCACAGCAATTTGTTACAAATTGGCCTACTATGTAATAAAAAAACAACAAACTTTATTGGATTCAAACGACGTCACATTTAGTAAACCTAAATTCACAATGTGAATGAAAATTACGACCTTACGGGACTCGCGGTGACTTAGTGGTCATAGCGTCTGGTGTAGGCATCTAACCAGAAGACGCAGATTCGGGTTCTGCCCGCAGTCGAATATTTCCTTCACTAAAATATTTTCTTTCCTTCATCTTATCTTCTTACATATAATAAGAATGTAGCTTATATTTACAAAAAAACTAATTTGGGAGACTCAGAATCGGTAACACAATCCATTTCTATTATTTTTGGAACTTTTGTCTGTCTGTTTGTCTGTCTGTGTGTCTGTCTGTTTGTCTGTCTGTTTGTCTGTCGGTTTATCTGTGTGTTTGAACGCGCATCAAATGATAACTACAGAAGAGATTTGAAGGAAGTTGGCAGGAATTCATAGCCTGTTTCTTGGATTAACATTTAGGCTATTTTAAATTCAAATCGGTTCTCTCAATCAAAAGTTATTAACATTTTAACCATTGAAAACGTTGAATTTTAAAAATAACCATTGAAGTCAATTTCTTTTTCAAGTATTTCTGTACTAGACTAGCACGGATCAAAAATTATAACAGAATCAAGTAATACAATTAAAAAAATACACTTACGGGGACTAAATAAGATAAAACAAGAAAATAAAGCAGATCAATCAGAAACCATTATTGTGACCAGGAATTGATAATTAGTACAGTTATTCTAACTCTACTTATACAGGCAATCACGGAACATACATAGGATTTATCCAGCGAGCACAAGCCGGTGTAAAAACTAAATATTTGAGTAGGTTAAAGAAGTAAACAAAGAATGACAACTTTTTTTCTAGCGGACTAGCACGACATTGTTACCTCAATGAAATTTGATTCGATAACGGGTGTCATTTTGAGTTTGCAATTTTGACAATTATTGTATTCTTCTATAAAGCATCCAGCCATATAGTAACTCATTTTATAATATGAAACCTCCATAGTGTAGATACAGTGCGCACACTTTATTTGAGAAACTAAAGAGTTTCCATCAAATCAAATAATTAATATAAAGAATATATCACATAAGTAGTTATGTATAATAAAAAAAATTGCAACTTTCGTTAATCTTTACTGATGCCGAAACAGTTATTTGAGATTTTTATTTTAGTTTAAGTATATTTCCATGCTTCACGTCATACAATGCGATTTTTTTAAAATTAAGTAATTTATAGGTCAGAAATAAGGTATTCAGAGGTCAATAGCGCTAAGTGTATTAAAAATATTGAAAACCAGATTTTTCGAGGTGGTTAGTTGAAACTTGGAGAGGACAACGTCTGTCAGGTCAGCTAGTAACATAATAAATGTATACCATTTTAGTCATGCATTTAAAAAAATAATGACATTACTCATAAAACAAAACAACATCAAATGCCGTTCCCATTTCAAATAGCGTTCGCCTAATACACCTCCATTGTAAGCTCATTCCTACACTTCACGTAGTCTTTCTAATAGTTTGAAATTGGAAAAGCCTCGCATTGTTGATTTGCGGAGCTGCCGGCTTCGCCCGCTTGCCCTATTTACGGCTAGGAAGCGGCCGCTCAGACTTCAACACTGATTTTTAATTGCTTTATTTACAACGATTCAATCTCTTTGTTTATGTGGCAAAGGTGAAGTCTAAACTAAAAGGATTGCTTTTGTGGGAAACACAGAGAGGAACAGGGACAATTATGTAGGCATTACAACAGCGTTTACCTATTGTGGTGGTTATACATACAAAGTAACAAAGATAAACCAACTATATTAAAGAAGAGTCGGAAAGTAGTAGAGTAGGGTAACAGTGTAATCAAAGTTTAATGAAGATATTTGACGACAAAATTGAACAGAAATAAGACAATTTATCAAGAAATGATTAACACAAGTCTGTCTTTCCTAGCAATACCAACTTCTATATTTATGCCCCACTTCTGAGGCAAAGCAAATTGCCCATCATCATCATATCAGCCAATAGAAGTCCACTCCTGCACAAAGGCATCCCCATAAGACTTCCACAAGGACCGCTCGTATGACCTTTACCAAGTGACCATCCAACGCACGGAAGAAAATGTCCGATTTGCAAAAAATATTCACTTAGCAGGCGATTCCTCAAAATCAGTACTGGGTGATAAATGGACTAACTGTTTCTTTAGGAAACATTTTTAAAGTAAAAAGTCTGTTTTGTGGCTTTACAAAGCTAAACCTTCAGAGAAATCTAGATAACTTGACTCGTGTCAAAATAGAGACTAATTTTTATCTTTCATTGCAATATCGGAGGGGTTAAGACGTATCGTTCGTTCGTTGTTTACGTTATGTCAAATGCATTGCACTGAAATGTCGTAACATGCAGAGTTGTAACTAAGGACTAACTTGTACTCGGCAAACATAAATTTGCCCAGGGCCTTCACTTCGAACTTACAGCTAACCTTGTTGTGAGAGTAGGAAACCACTAAAGGACGAATACATCCGACCTTTGCTCACAACAGGAGCAATAAGACTTCCGTCGTTTCATACATAACCAAGTTCAAGTTTCCACAGATTAAACCACCAAAGCTCTTGAAATCCGAAGGCTTACGAGCTAGTCTGTACTATTACGTTCGCACAAATTGTGACGTCAGGCGTATCCTTGCAGCTATTGTCCTCCGAGTAATTGCTGTGACCTAGTTGCATTGAGTGCTGTTGCATCAGAATCCTCCCACTCACTATACAATAGGTACCTAACTATATTAGGAAGGAAATTCAGAGGCGCTTCTAAGCTTAGTGAATTTGGTACCTCGGCTTTTAGTACCTTAGTAATGAAAGAACTGCGTGTTGTGTTCGTTCTAATTTTAAATTGTAAGCAGTCATCATACGAAAAGAATTAAAATAAATGGTCAATGTAATTGCCTCTACATTGAGGTCGTTTTCCAGAATAACTAGATGTGGCTAAATACAAACTTAGGCTATACGCTACACGTGTTATTGAGATAATTTTGGTTGTGAGAAAGGGATGAAGCTATTTAACGTGTAGTGGCATCCTTCTCTCATTCTGAAAAAGATCGCAAAAGTCCTCAGGAAGTTAAGAAAGCGAGAATTACTATGTACAAAGCCGTTTTAAAACTATTACTCAATACGTTTTGTAAAGCTAATTACTTCACGTGTATTTTCTTTGTCTGGTACACAATTACACATCAACCGCATTCTGTCGGCGAGAATCTTCCTTAATTTCTCGTTAACTATGTTTTCCTGTAAGTAGTCACTTATTACAACTGGCAATTTTGTCGGTTGAACATTTACCCTCATTATTAAAAGCATTAGTTAAAAAGTCTGGAACTATTCAAAGAACTACGTCTGCTGGCACTTCATAATTGTGTCCGACCTAGATAAAAAGTAGCCCATGTGTTATTCCAGACTATAATCAATCTCTGTGCCAAATTTTATCCAGATCCGTTCAGCCGTTCTAGCGTGAAAGAATAACAAACGTCCATCCATCGATCCATCCATCATCACAAACTTACACATTTAGTATTGTTAAGATTGTTCAATAAGTCATGAAAATCTTAAATAATTTCCTTATTTTTTTTAATCCTAGGAATATTTCTACCGACAAATTTCAAAACAGTAGGGACTTACCTACATAAATATAACGCAAGCTTTCGCAATTAATTCACAAGAAGCACTACTTAAGTAATATTGATTACTTACCAACTTTATTTATTCATAGAGGTAAGCAAGAAAACTGAGTAAGTCTTATGAATAAATTATAACTAGGTGCGGTTTTACAGAAGTCAAGATTGCGTTACCCTTTGCAAATACATAGGGATGCATGCATTAAATAACATAGGGGCCATTTGTTTATTGGAAGGGACTAAGGCTAAATGAATCGTTTTTGCACATAAGAGTAAAAGGAATACAGGCGTGATTGTATGGTAATTATTATTCCAATAAATATATGAAGATTCACATTAGACAGAGTATCATTGAAAACAAATCATATGATTTGTGGTCTGGGTTGACTTCAGAATTAGGTCCAACATAGATAAAAGGTAGCCCATGTGTTATTCCAGACTGTAATCTATCTCTGTGACAAATTTTATCCAGATCCGTTCAGTAGTTCTAGCGTGAAAGAGTAACAAACATCCATCCATCCATCCTCACAAACATTCGCATTTATAATATTGTAGGAAGTAGGATTTCCTGACACTTGAAGTGTCGTATCGTCCTTCTGTAGAGAAATACCATTGACAGATGGTAGGTACCTCATTCACATATAGCATACCCACTAATAGAATATACTTTATTATAAATATCCTCATTTGCCCAGGGATGAAAGAAAAACAGTAAGCATCAAATGTCTGCCATATTTTTCTTGTTTGTGGGGCAAACATGAAAGTCGTGTGACGACAGGGATGACATCATAATACCCTGTGCGGGGAAAGGTTCCTCAAAGGAATGTTTTGAAAGAACAAATTCATTACGAGCCCCGTTTCTTAGATGTTTTTGTATTATATACCTACAGAAATTTCAGGATACATTTTAAGCATTTGAGCTTGAAGCATGAGGGTAAATTCACCTTGAATGCAGTTCAGTTTAGCCTTTTATGTGCGAGCTTCAATAAATGCGCCCTTGAAAAGTATTCTGATCAGGACACTGGCGACCTTCCAAAATCAGCGCCCTGTGCCTGGACACCGCGGGCACCGCCTTAGTTGCAATACAGACAGACAAATTGAAATAGTAAGCTTAATAAAAGCATTTTGGCATTTTATTTTATTTTGCTATAATTATGTAGTTAGGTATTTCCGATAGGGTTGATCGACATAATTAATTGATTGATTGATCTAATAGATTGTGATTACAATTATGTTAAGGGGAGAAACATGGTACCTACGGGTTGTACTGTGGTGTGATAATGATGTTATCACGAATTATATTTTTTTTTTATGGGATAGGGGGCAAACGAGCGGACGCATCACCTGATGGTAAGCGATAACCGCCGCCCATGGACACCCGCAACACCAGAGGAGTCGTAAGTGCGACCTTTTAAAAGGGTTTGGGCCTCCGGTAACCTCACTCACTCGGCAAAACACAACGCAAGCGTTGTTTCACGCCGGTATTCTGTGAGGCCGTATTTTGGATGAAACAGTAAAGCAGGAACCTAGATTCACGGTACTTATCCAAATCCGAATCATAACATACATTTAAAAAAACTGTGTTTGAATTACGATTATTTCGGTATTACGTTTAGATGAGAAAATCCGACTTTGCCAGGCCCTAAAATACTTAGCCACTTTACCTGGTTCGTTTAGTCTAGCACAGAAATAGTCGACAGCAGAAAATTCTCGATCAAACTATTCCCCTCGCTAATTGACGGAAAGTACGATGAAAAAAACTTTAGCCCTCCGGGTTTGAACGGGGATTCATAAATCGTTGGAAGCCACCAGTGGTGGCATTTTAAATACCATCATACCGCCTGTATTCCCCGAAGGGTTAGGCAGAGGCGTACCAATGTTCGCCGGTATGTTTAGGTCTCATGTAATAGGGGGCGAGCCTATTGCCATTATCCGGGCACAAATTCCAAACTCCGAGCTGCTACTGGGAATTTCATAGAAAAACCCAATAACACTTTGCTCGACCTGGGAATTGAACCCAGGACCTCTAGCGTAGCAGTCGCGCTCAGGGCCACTAGGCTAATGAGGCAGTTGTAGTTTGAGTTACCTTTTACAATTTACATAGATTCATCTACTTTGCTGATATTGAGAATAAATTTGTTTTAGTATCGTGTGCGCCTGAATAAAGTTGCCAGGAACTTTTAAATAAGCATTCCTACTTCTCTTCAAGAGTTTTAGGTTGGTTTCAAATGTGAATCAATAAATTTAGGTAGGTAAGTACCTATATCTTTCTTATTATGATAAGTATAATATCATGTCTTTGAATGTATTTAGAATTTAAGCGTTACCATATAAGACACATTTTTTTCAAACACTGCTGTTACGAATCAAAATGTGACGGTATTGAAATTATATTTCTTGTCACCTCCATCATAGACTACATCCATGTTATGGAATTAAATCATACGACTATAGACCTTAGGGCCGTTTTTTTAAAGGTCTTAAGTTTTACAACTTTATTAGATCAAGATGGCAGTCATAGTGCCACGCGCGACAGTTTGGCGCCTCTCGATAAAAAACTTTTGCTACGTTTAAAAGTTAATCGATTAAGTTCTTATACCTTTATGTTAGTATCGAACTTAGAGAACTTATAAAGTTAGTTTATGAGGAAAATTTAGATATAGGTATTTATAATTATTAAGGTTTGGCGATCATGTTAACAATAAGTGGTAGGTATTATTTTTCATTTTTGTTTAGAAAAAGCTTACTAGCAATGTGGGGCGCACATTATATACTTACTAGTATCTACCTATTCTTGTTAACTCCCCGTGATAAGCTACATGCTTGTGCTACGTTCATGTTCACGTCGGTAGTGCGATGGTTTTGAACCGGCAACCATAAGCGATTGTCCCTTTATGATAAATGACATCCACAAGCCTTATTGAATGAACATGAAGCGAATAAAGTATGCAGTGAGATAGGTAGCGAAAGTTGCTTGCATGTGACGCCGAAGGGACATAGGGGCTCAAAACAAAGAATAGAGGTATTGTGTTCTCTTTTTAGACGAGGCTCGGGCAAATGTGAGGAAACAATGTAGAAGCAAAGCCACAAAACAAAATTGTGCAGTAGGTAGACTAGGTAGGCACTGTACCTTGTTGTTTTGCTTTGCTAAATTTAATCCAGGAGTTTTTGTATCCGCGCTGCAAGGGGATGATCAATACCGTACGTATAGTGTGTTTGTTAGGAATAGGTTGGTACGTGTTTTGTTCCTGGGTTGTATTCTTGATTAATTCTACGGCGTAGATGATCCATTATAATATAAAAACTTGATAAGTAAGTAAGTACCTATATTTTCTACGAGTTCTGCTAAGTACAAAACGGAAACAAACGAAAATAAAAATGAAACTAACTATAGAAAATAACCTGTAATTGCAAGTGAATGAAAGACCGAATGATTTGAGTTCTATATTATCTGTCATCAACTGGCATTTGTCCATGGGTTGAATTACGTAGGGTGAAAGTACTTGTAGTCGGAAGGGTGGGATCGCGTGTGGCGCCATGGAGTCGCCACTTTTGTATACAAAGCGGTACATTGGGGCTTGGTAGCTCTAATTATAAACCTGTCAATCGCCAACCCAACAATACGTTTGATAGTCTGTTAGTTATACTTAACAGGTGGCATGCTGAAACTTTTTCTCATGTAAATTATCTATAAGGGGAATGCCTAAATTGAATTGGAGTACTAGGTGCTTATAGCCCTCCCTTGTGATAAACAATAACTAAAAGGAAACTGTTATGCTTTACCGTTTCCCCAGGTGATAACTCCTGGCATGTACTAAAATGAGCATTCGCTTAACACATTGAAAGCTAGAGTTTAAAACAGAAACTTACCCCCTATTCATAAGAATATAATACGTCTTATATACTTCTAATAGCTATTATACGTTTTCTCTTTTTTCCGTCACAGAATATAACGTGTCAAATCAATACAGAACACATTATAAATATAGAAGATTAATACGACGTTTATTAATAGCTATACTAATATATAAAGCTGAAGAGTTTGTTTGTTTGTTTGCTTGAACGCGCTAATCTCAGGAACTACTGGTACTGGTCAGATTTGAAAAATTCTTTCAGTGTTAGATAGCCCATTTATTGAGGAAGGCTATAGGCTATATATCATCACGCTACGCAGACGAAGTTGCGGGCAGAAGCTAGTTATGAATAAGACTGTTATTTTTTTACTTATTTAGGTTTTTCTCCTAGTATAGTTAAGTCATACACATTAGTATGACTTAACTATTATTTTCTTATCAAGGTTATTTAACTGTTTATTTATGTATGAAACTTTCTTATCTAATATTGTGAAACTCACTCTAGGGTGACTTCTTTACGGTGCATAAACGTTTTTTATTACTTCTTTTTTGCAACTACTCAACAGTATGTCTAATTAAATAGACGATCCAAGTGCTACTCTTTAAATAAATGTTATTGCGTAATTGATACGCGAAAGTTTAAAATATTAAACAACAAATGTTTCATTAAAACAAAAACAAACTGAAATAAAAATTTATTAATTTTTAATTTACTTAGGTAAAAGAGACGTGAGTTTTTGTTAATAATAACGGTATAATTATGTTAATAAGGCTTGCGTTAAGCATATTTAATGCTATAATTATAAATGTTCGAGGAAGGACTGAAACTCGTGCTGTAGTTAAATGTGTTGTGACCATAAAATAAATATAGCTACTGCCACCTTTTACCCTTTTAGCTCTCAAAAGCTTTTAACACCTTTCCAGGGGCTTTCACAACGTGTTAGTTAATTCATGTTATACCATAAATTGTTAACTTTAATAGATATTATAAATAAACAATGTGTAAATTAATAATGTCAGATCATTTAGCTTAATTTTGTGTTGAATACACATTAAGTAAAAGTATACGGCCTTGATTTCCTTGTTGCCAATTTCACTATTTTTCTATAAATACCTACTTATAACTTTTAGGGCCGATTTTTCCATCGCCAGATAACTTTTAACTGAGGAATAAAATTGACGTTTGACAGATTTTGTATAGGAAAACTGTCAAAAAATGGAATTTATTTCTCCGATAAAGTTATCTAGCGTTGGAAAAATCGGCCCTTAATTAATTAATTAATTTACTTAAACTAAATAACGTAGGTAATAATTATTTTAATAATAATTCATCATATCAGCCAAAAGATATCCACTACTGAACAAAGGCCTCCTCTGCAGACTCCCACAAGGATCAAGTTTATGCCGCCTGCATCCAAGACTCCCAGCGATCTTCAGTGGGGACGACTTCCAACGAGATTTGATTTACATTTCAAGAAAATTACACGCGTCATTATGGCATGCGCTAGCCTCCGCACTAGGGAGACCTAGTGTCTGTCATATATCGACTAAGACTATCTTCTTTCCGTCTTAAATTCAAACACATTTAAATATAATATAAACGATTTTAAAGCTCATGGCTATGTAGCGCAATGTCGAAGATCTAAATTGGTTTATTAAT
Source organism: Acronicta leporina (assembly GCA_947256265.1). NCBI lineage: Eukaryota > Metazoa > Arthropoda > Insecta > Lepidoptera > Noctuidae > Acronicta > Acronicta leporina. The sequence goes on along the minus strand of OX366520.1, from coordinate 14,394,272 downwards.
TAATTCCAGCATTGTCTGCTGACTCATTAATCATGAACATCGTACTTATAAATAAAATTACTAAAACGGTTACGTTATTTGTAAATAAGTAGTACCGAGCGCTATTTTGCCGGCATGGAAACTTCAAACTTTATAACTTTAAGTTTCTGCCTTTACCGCTGCGCAGTGCCCAAGTTTTCCGAAATGTTTCGTTTTATTTTCTTCTCTAATGTCTTTGTAAATATTGTTTTTCTGTTTTCTATTATAGAGTACTAGCTTCTGCCCGCGATTTCGTCCGCGTAGCGTGATGATATATAGTCGCAATAAAAGGTAGCCTATGTCCTTTCTCAGGGTCTAAAGATTCTCTGTGCCAAATTTCATCAAAATCAGTTGAGAGGTTTAAGCAGGAAAGCGTAACAGACAGGCAGACAGAGTTACTTTCGCATTTATAATATTAGTAGGGATGTTTTGCAGTCGATGGAAATATTTTAATTTTAATGTGACTTAAATTTTATAATGATTCCATTTTCCTTCATCATTCAATATACGTATATTGTACTTATACAAAAAGTTTTCGCGTTTCATCAGTGTTAAAAAATAAATAAAATAAAAATATTATAAGTATATTTTGTTATCGTGTCTTGGAAAAATACAGAATATTAATGTTGTATTATATATTTTATGCTGTATTGTATCTATTCTTTTATGTCGAAGAAGAACGTTAGCCCTATCGACGAAACGACGAATTCATAAATTGACCCAGCGGCGCGTGTTACCTGCACCTGTGCGAATCGTAAATAAGTTTTATGTATTTATTATTTACATACAAATACACTTCAGAGGGACTTTGCCAGTGAAAAAATAAACAATTTCTCTGGAAGAAACACACTGTGTAGGTACGAATTACAAAATTGCGTGTGTTGCTTGAAGTTATTGCCTTACGGGGAACCCGAGCAATATGTATGTACCTACCTAGACGGTTTGTCGTACCAAGTTATATCTACGTAGGTGTTTACGCATTACACAATACGCATTACGTAATTTACATCAGACGCTAATCCACAGGCATGTCTCGCGGTTTAATTGAGATACGTAACCGCAAGTCAGAATATGTCAACGGCACACGTTAACGTTAGTATTCTGAACTTATAGCAGAATATTATTTATGTAGTATAATTATTAATTAAATAGAAAAACATACTAAGGAGGCCATTAATCAAGCTAATCAAGGCCAGGTAGGCTCAATAGTGGGAAATTTATTAAGCTTATGAAAACTATAAATTGTTTAAGACTTCATAGAGTAAAAGCCTTAACAAGTCAACAACCACAAATTATAAGCAATAAACTTGGACAGTGCACAGGAAATTCAATAAATATAGAAAGAAGAACCACGAAGCAATAACAGAGCAATGAGTTGTTAAAAATTATATAGATTGAAAATTGCTTTCATAATAGTTTAAGCTCCGGAGACACCGTTACTTCACATTGAAAGTGCGTTGATCTCATAGGTCACGCACATCGATCGACTTGCAAACTTGGTATGTACTGTACTGAAGGTTAAATATTTGAAGACAAACTTCATCAGATTTTTGAATTTCGATGCCCGAGTTCTAATTTGAAATTGTAGTTTCAAAGTACCCAGTAGGTGATATCTATTGGGCTAAAAGGTCATTGAGCAAGTTCTCAGAAATTAATAAATATTTGGCACCGGTAACTCAATTTTATAATATGAACGAATATCATAATATTACGACTTATATAACTCATCAAAAGCAGCATTTTACTCGGTTGAAATAACTTTCAATAAATAACGAACGGGAAGATTCGACAAACAGGCCGATCCTACATCTATCTACTATGCTTACTTGTATATGCTGGCCTCCCCCTCCATCTGTTTCTAATAGCCGAAAGTTTCTCCCAAAATTGATCAACGAGATTGTTCCATAAGAAATTGGCTGCAATACATTTAATGTTATCTAATTTATTCATTTCACCCTCTTTGATATCGGTTCATATATTTCCTGACAAAACTTTTTGAGACTTTGGTCGTTCATTTAAACTTTGATGTAGTAACTATGTGCATAAAGTTTTCTGTCTTTCCTGTAAGGAAAATTAACCGTTTTATTGATTCATTGAAGCAAAGCAAGTTTGATGCCTTCAAATTCAAGTTTCATTTTATTCAAGTATTGAACGTTTTTGCTTTCCGAACGGAATTCGAAGTTTATGATATATTTTAATATAGTATCTAACACTGAGTATTAATAAGTCCAAATTACAAAGAAGTCGTTGACGAATTCAAACGTGACGTGCGTTTCTTTGTTCTAAACCTGTTCTAATATATACTTTATGTAGCGAAGGAAATGAGCATAATGTTTTATGAATGAGTTGCTTGTCACTTGCTGGCTTTTACGTGATGCTAGCGTAAATCTAAATACTTGAAGGACTAGTATTTTTGTGTGCTACCCATCAACCCGCACTAAGGTTAGGTACTAATACCGTCGAGTAACTTCCCTACTGAAAAAGAGTACCTAATAGGTAGACTAGGATAGACGTGTGGATCTATTCTGTGGGATTTCAAGAAAAACCCTATCTCGTAAATCTATCAAGAATAAAAAAAGGTAGGTGTATCAAACTGTGGTTTGAAAACTAATAAAACGAACACAAGAGCTCTCACTATCGTTTTATTGTATTTTTTGTACGGAAACGTTAAAATGTAGGTAGCTGCTATCAAGGTCGTATCGACAATTAGAATCGGCTTGGGCTACCTTTGCATAAAAACGAAGAATTCAATGGTTTCTGTCTGCCAGCTATGCTTGATAAAAATGTACACTTATCTTTTTTATGACCTTACATTGAACCTTAAATTGTTATCAATTAAAATTTATTGTAACATAGACGGTGTAACCGCCTAATTAATAAAAAAAACATTGGTTTAATTACCGTTTAATTAACTGTTTATACTGTATACAAATTGGTCCCTTTACCCCATTAACGGAACAAAAACTCCATTCATTCACTCCCTTCATTCTAATGCCATTACATCAAAATTACCCTCAAATTGTGGAATTATGTACTTATCTAAGCTGGGTATTTTTATTAAAGCCTGGTTTCGGTACATCGTTACAAAACGACAAGTTATGAAATTTGAGGCTCATAACATACCATCACGCCTGTATTCCCCGAAGGGTAAGGCAGAGGCGGACTAATGTACACCCACAGTTCGCCGGTATGTTTAGGTCCCATGTAATAGGGGGCGAGCCTATTGCCATTAACCTGGCACAAATTCCTAACTCCGAGCTGCTACTGGGAATTTCATAGAAAAACCCACTAACACTTTGCTCGACCTGGGAATCGAACCCAGGACCTCTAGCGTAGCAGTCGCGCTCAGGACTACTTAGCTAATGAGGCAGTTGTTAAAAATTTGAGGTTCAGTTATTAAAAATGTATTTTCTAATATTTATTGGTAGGTACCGGAAAATATTATGTAATGAAAATGCAGTTCAAAATTGCGTGGTACAGTTGAAACAGGTACCTTGACTGGGATTGCTTTCTCTGGACGTACAGTAAGAAAGTCGTAGTCCCGTAAACAATTTAATTAGTATGGGGTCCGGTAATTAGCTCGTATTTTGTTGTTTCGTTAGCTTCGTCCCCTATGGTATGTCGTAGTGCTTGACCAGAAAATAAACACTATTTACTTTAATTACTCAACATATTATACGAAGCAGTTTAACTTCCTACACGTGTTTTCGTTGTGATCGCGTTGAGATACAAGGGGAAACAACGTAATTTATTAAATGTAGAAATTCAATTTGTTCTTTCGTACATAATTAGCTTTTAAGCGCAAAGTGCATGGCCGGCGATGTATTAAGGTATCATAAGAGAATTACAATTGAACAATTAAACTATGTACCTATGTATATGTTCGTGTCGAGTATATTTATCATTTATTTTAATTGAAAACAACATAACATTTTTTTATTCTTCACAAGCTTTAGCTTAACCGCCAATGGCACATTACAAAGCTTTAAATAGTAGTTAGTTTAATTAAGTCTTTGAAGATTTAAAATTTTGTTGTTATTTAACGACATATTTTACTACGTTTCTTTTTCTCATGACATTTATCTGCTACAATTATGTATGAACAAACAGCATTACACGTAAATCTCTCGGTCACGTTTTCTTTGCTCTTTGAATAGGATCAAAGCCATTACTAGCTCATTCGTCCCGGTGTTGTCACAGAACCCTGGCAGGGCTGTCAGTTGGAAAATAAATGGTTATTTGTTCATTTTGTAAGGCATTAGAATGCGAAAGTTGGTCAGCGTTATTTGTCTTAACATAATTAAATGCAATGAGCACGGCAATGCTATAACTCGATATTGGTGGTGATGACATAAGGTTACGTAAAATATTAGTAGCAGTATAATCATTATTGTTGGTTGGTAGAGGAGAGAGGAGGAGAGTCAAGTCGCAATGCTGAAACCTGCATCCAGAAGTATGGTAACTCTAATATTAAAGTTTTTTTTGCTGGCGTGGTCCCCCTAGGCGTTATAATAACCCATTTCAGTTTTTTGGACTTCCAAAACTTCGCGTGATATTTATCCTTTCATTTTCATTGCGCATATTGTAGAAGACTTGTAACTACTTGGCTACATTGTCAAAGATTCCAATATAATGTATCTATATGTAATCAATGCAGTAAAATTAATCTCAATACCCTGCCCTAAATGAAGATAATAATTATCCATTTGAAGAAATTTTACAATGTTTAAACCCCACTTAAGTGTATAATTATTTATTCTATTGAATGTGTCTTCAGTTGAACTGTCGGCAACCTCTTTAAAGGGCGTTCAACGTTCATCCCACTTTGTACTTGTAAAGGTAATTGTTCGTTATAGATTCGTGCTGAGCTAAGGTCAAGAAGACGCAATAGTAATTTATTATAAATGTCTCTTCTTAGTGAATGAATTTTGTAAATTTCTAAGACCCAGCCGCGCCTGTCTCACATTCTAAAAAGAAAGGAGAACCATACTCTGCAATGTAGACCGGTGATGAAGTTACAGCGGAATATACTTATATTCATGTATCAATTACTAATTGTGTGTAAGCCACCGATACATTTCACCAACCATGACGCGTTTCTTAGTGATTTATGCGCGGTCCAGCAAAAGTATCGTATGGCACGAACAATGTAGACGAGAGCCAGGTCACGTCTGTAGATCGGGTTACCTGGCCGGCGCTTTTCACTCCTATTCATGCTTCGTAGAAAAAATAAAGTGTAACTAACTATGTTTTTGTAGGGCTGCCGGAAGCAGCCAGTGAATCGAAAAGAGTGCGTGTAGTTGACAAGTATTTTAGTAAGTTATTTTAGTCGTTTGTTTTTTGTTCTCAATCAGTTATTTTGATTCTCGATATGAAACTGTAATATTGACCTTCAATCAGTTTATGGATTATTTTGAAAATAGTCAAAGGTATAAAACCTTGACGCAAGTAATTCAAGGTAACTCTTTGGGGAGACCCAAAGATCGCCAACCCTACATCGATCCTATTGTTCCTCTTTAGAATTAGAACCCTGGTTTTGTGGGGATACGATATAGTGTCATGAACATGTTGGGAAGGTACCTACCTACTTTGTATGCCTCGAATAAAACGTAATAAGTACATTGTTGTATTAAATGAGCTGAGCACTGAGCAGGCTGTTGAATGGTGAATAACTGAATTCTTAACCTATTCTTTGTAAATTCAGGATATCGATAATGTTTCGGTCTAGCTTATATAAACGTGCATCTTGAAAAAAATGCTAAAGTATTTATTATTCGGTGATGACATTTCATTATTAAACGCGTCATATAGAGTACATAGCCCAGGTGTGTAATAAAAATAAATATTACGCAACAGTCGCAGTCTTAATTAAGTATTAGAAGTATCAACTTTTTGTTTATGGTACCTTAGACTTAGGGATTTCAATATAGAACAATTTGAATTTGCATCGTATGCATACTTTGTAAACCGGATATGTTATCATAATGATTCGCGGACGTACAAACCGCTTTTTCTGGTACATTGGCCTCAAAAGATAATGCTAGATATGAGCGGAACCATAGCGAAAATGTTCTAATAAGTATAATGTAACGTCCAGCACTAGCTACTTCCTGTCGCTGCTTCTTTAATGGGTTTTTGTTGTTTGAAATTTATTTTGCGGAAAAAGAGCCATTAAGTTCACTTGGTCGTAATGGACTGTATTTAAAAAAAATGCATTTAATACTGCAAGATAAGTGTAAAAATATTTAAAAAAAGAGCAAGTACATAGGTATTTTTACCATATTATTTTACCAGCCAGGCAGTGATAGAAAATAGTATGTTTTTACCCACATTCCGGGGTAATTTCATATAATTTCATCACTGCACCGCGCGCACCTGTGCGGTTGCGCGATGAGTGACAACGCTGACGGTCACTGCACGCAAAAGTTTTACTTGATTCTAGTTGTTCGATTACTTCCTTGTTTCGCTTTCCCATGCCTGCTTTATGAAGATGAAAGTACATTGTACAGAAATAAACAGTGTCGTACATTATTTTCAAAATAATATGAATATAATTTGTAACAATAAAACACCTTCACACAATATGTAAGCACATACTGAAATATGTAAAAGTATTTTTCACGATCACAGTTCATAGAATTAGCTTTTTATAAAAAAGAGTTTTTAATTCATATTTTGTCACCGATCAACCTTGCAACAGGGGTAGTCAACCGACACGGCTTGAACTTAGGCCGTCTGAGGCTCAAGGTCTAGAAAGTTGGGCGTCGCAGTACATTCACCCACAACACCCCCAAGTCCTTTACCAAATTTGTATTATGTAGGATTACTGAATGGAGTGGTTTCTTTATATTGCTTTCATAAGACGATTAACGTTGTCTGATTCATTCCACATTCCATTTATTCATTAGCTTGTAAGTACTTGCTTAAATTTTGCAAATATTTAATGTTTTCATTAAATTACTCTTTAATTTTCGTAGTTTTCGTTCTAGATATAGCTCTTTTGATGATCATTATTATACCGAAATAATTTTTAGATTTCATAGTTACGTTTATCGTTGGAATAGCAAATTACAACGATAAATTATTAAGGAAATAAGTACAAGCCATGACTAACTACGAAAAATCATAATTTATCATTATAGTAATGCAGAAAAAAATAATTTGCAAGATAACAAATTAATAACAATTTATTAGTAACATTTTAATAGATAATAAAACGAAAAGTATCGATTTCTTGTGAACAAATGATGTTGATGCTATTGAGTTTATTTAGTATTTACAATGCAATTATGTCATGCTGTGTTCTCACCTGATATGCCTCGGAAGTATAGTGTTAATAACTAATGACTACATTGTTTTCTAATCGTTATTGTTTCCATTATCTAATATGCTAATCCTGACATCGGACGCTCGGAATAAAGGCTTGCAGTGGTTGCATTGAAGTTGCATTCAATGTTTCTGTCTCTTTTCGTTAAGCGTTGACAGGGTGTGGGAGGGAAATGGAAATAAATGAAGGCTTCGCCGCCCTAGCTGGGAGACGCCCGCCCGCCCAGTCGCCACAAGCGCGCCGCCCTGAATACACCGTATAGTTTTAACCGACCAATCTGTTTTATAACGTCATTGTACTTATTTTAGTATTAAAATCAATCTAAAAGTTTTTACAAAAAGTATGTGATGCCTAAAAAAGTCCAGTGATATTCATGATTTGGTAAGAATTTCACTATAGAACTTGTGTATTTTTATCACATAAATTATCTTAATATTGACTGAATATGATATGTGAAGTGTGGGTGTCTTCAGTGTATTTAAAGTTCATAGTATGTTGCATAGCAGTTAAGAACGCAGTTACTGCTACAATACGCGTACCTATTTTTATTGCAAAAATCTACTGAATGTTTACACAATATTATTATTTATGTATTTTAAACATGTTATACACGCTGCTACCGTTGTTTCTGAAATATTTAGTGAAGTACGTTATTATGTGTGTCGAATATGTGTCATCAACCATATAATTTCACGCGTCGTTTAAAATATTTCACATATTTTTCGGGTCGAGCGCAACGCTCCAACCTTCACTTCCAAATTTCACGGCTGTGATTTCATTATGACATGCGATCCACTCGTAATACTTTATTCGTTTGAGGTTTATAGTAATAAACATCTCATCAAATAAGACCTCGATTGGCGTGCGCTTGTGTTATTCCAAATCAGTTATCTATTTCTGATATTTCGATAACATTCAAAAATATACTGATATGAAAGTATTCCTGTTTATTACGTGGACGGTTGTACTGAATTATCTCTGAGTTAGTCACTTGTTGGGAGTCATCTTTAAACATTATCTATTATAGTCAATCCTTTCTGAATAATATAACTATTAACTGAAACGACACTCTTTTTCGATCCGTTTCTAGGCGTAGAACCAAAACAACTCAGAGTAATAATGCAAGAAAATTAAGAGTTATTTTGCCTTCTTGACATAACAATGGGTCTAACGGAGTGCTAATAGAGCTGTATATTTTATACTATACAAAATGGGTTTCGCAAAGACAAAAGAGTTTGTCCTGCAGAGGGTAAAGAGGGTTTCCAAGGTTTTTCCTCTCGTGTCATCGTCACGTAGATACTCTGCCGCCGGATGACGCTCCTCATGCCGACGATTGTTAAGAGGAAAGGGGTGACACCCTCCTACGCAGGCATGTTCATTCAAGTGGAAGCTGAGATAGACATTTTTTTCTGTCTGCATTAATAATAATAGATAGGTGTTTTTTTACATTTCATTAGTTCGTGAACATCATGCAAGTAACGAAGACATTGTATTTAAAGAAAGTAACCCTCTTAGCAACTTATTCCATGTTTACCTAAACTATTTATAAGAAGAAGAAGTCATCTTTATATACTTTTAAAGTTATAACCAAGTTCAAGTTGTTGTGGAGAGACACCTTTTTCATATACGTTTTCAATGTATAGATAAATATTCGTCGTTCGCCATTACGAATGTTATGATATTATGCGATTGCCCTACCCATGCCATATTTAAACATGTTTGTAGCCGCAAGTATCACATAACCCTTTCGTTTTAAACCCTTACGACTGCACGAAATAACCCCACATAATTATTGTAGTCCCCCACATAAGGCGCGGTTTTTTTCTACGTATAGCTATTTCGCAATAGGGTTACTCTAACTATGTATGTTAGGGTCTTGACGTAACATATTGGATTACTTCAAAGAAGTTTCAGAACTTTGTCATATGAACTAAATGTGAAATTTTGCCAATACATCGATAATTACCTAATACAGAAGCATCAGTCATCGCGCTCATCCCAAAATAGTCCAAGTAAATTAAAAAGATTTTTTGTATCTACAATCATTTTATCTTATTATACATTGATTTTCAAGAACAAACCAAGGTCTCGCGACGGATTGGCAGTGAAGATATTTATAAATCCTTAATCGAGTCTTCGATATGGTTCTGAGTAATAGTTGTTAATTTTCTTGAAAAATACTGATAGTATTACAATTCCGTTTTATAAATTAATTCTGAAAAATTCCGATAATCCTTCTTCAGGAAATTGATTTAGATATTGTAAGTTCTTATCGTTTTCCTTGGGCAATATGGTTTTTAATGTGTAACTTGTCTTTTGTTTCAGTTCACAGCTTGGGTGGACGCCGTAATCTTCGTGTTCAGTTTAGAAAACGAGATCAGCTATAATACGGTGTCGAACTACTTCAATAAAATGTCCCATTATAGGAATTCCGCAGAGATTCCGATCATATTGGTCGGAACACAAGGTGGGTTTATTAAGGATATCTCTAGTTCTATATATCGCTTCATTTAATTATCTTATCTCACGGTTCTGTAAAATTTATCTGAGGTATTAATTAGCAAATCTTTTGATTTATTTTTGACATTTATTTCTACCAATTGTTTTTGGCTACTTCTGAGTATCATTACCATCACAAATCAAAATCATAAGTACTTGTCATTGATATTGAATTTAATAATCTCGGATGCAGTCAACATTAACACTATCGGAACTGTTTTCCTTATAAAGAAATATATAACACTAATTGACTAATATGTAATTTACATATTATTACGTACACGCGCCCGATAGACTGTTTCCTACTTAATGATTGGTTGCTCTTCCAGATGCCATAAGTGAAAGTAGTCCACGCGTGGTGGACGACAACCGCGCTCGTAAGCTGTCCAATGAGCTGCGAAGATGCTCTTACTACGAGACTTGCGCTACGTATGGTCTGAACGTGGAACGAGTCTTCCAAGATGGTAAGTGTAACGATTTTAAACGAACATTGAATATTTATGTTGGATGATGTCAGCTCAGGCAGTTTTTTCTACGACACTGTTTTTGGAATTTTTCTACCGTTGTTCATTTACATAACACAGAATCATAATATGTGTCTGATTAAAAGGTGTTTTTGTGGAAATGGATAAGGCACCGATTTTTGTATCAGTTCTTTTTATCGTAAATTTAGCTGAGATTAGATTAATGTTTTTCGAAGCAGTCGGCCTCGATTATAATGGCAGTTTTGGTGAATGAATTACGTTAAGCAAATAATCAATCTAGCGATAATTATTGAATTCTATAATCAATTACTGCAATCAAAACTATTGTTTGTAATTGAGATGAAGTTGTTTGTGATGTAATGACATAAATGTCTATAGGTTCTTTGGGTACCTATAGTTAAGGGACTATCTGTTAAAACATCTCCAAAATATTTTATTCGCACGTGATTCGTTTGTGTTATTTTTATCAAATGGAAACATGTCAAAACGCTCGACTGTTACCTGCACACTAAACTTTTATCATTTTAAGAATAATCTATCTGATATAGTTATCTATTTGCTACATAAAACGATTCTGTCAGTTTTAATGCATATCCGTTAACGATATTCGTAGCATCGCCTATTCTACTGATCGACACTGATAGAGAGTTATAAAATTACATAATAGAGATTTTTTACGATCTCATCGTCTCGCGTGATGCTACGATGTGATGAGACTACGAGACAAGCCGTACCCGTACCTATTAGCTAGTCTGTGGTTCTCGTTTCGCTTGCGGCTCAGCTTGCGGGGTGTTCGAGCGCATGCAGTGGCAACATCGACCCCCAGCCGCGCGGTCAAAGAGTATAATAATATAGTTGTACAAGAGAGCCCTCTTGAGCCAATTTGAGGCATCCCGATTTGAAGTTATGAAGCGACATCTGCATTTCCTAATAGTAACAAACAAACGCTCTATAGATAGCTATAGGTAGGTAGATAGATATATATAATACAGGTATACGTTTTCATTTATTTATAGTTTAATGGTAGAATAATATTGGTTTCCAAATATAATCTCATATCAGGACGAAGAAGAGATCTTAACTCGAAGTTTGAAGTAGACAAAACACTGAAAAAAACTAATAATTCATCATATAATGAACACGAAACAGTAACATACGTAAACACAAGTTTCAGCGACCATATTGTTTAATGTTGCCAGTTAAATAATATCAAAAGTATTCACAACAATGTTACCATAAGCTACAGTGCTATTGAAATAAAATAATGTGATATTTTTTACCAAACATGTTATAAATGGTCTGTACAATAAATACTATTAATACAGAATTAAATTCCCGCACATATTAAGGCTGATAGTTTAGCTGAGCCCGCCAAATTCAAATTACAATTGGTTTTTCGCAATTTATAGGTCTATAACACATTCTAAATTCAAAGTAGTAGTAATTTCGGCATTAGCTATACAATATTCACAACTGAGCATCAAAAACTTTGCGAAATTGCGAAAAACCAATTGTAATTTGAAGTTGGCGGGCCCAGCTAAACGATCATCCTGAAACCTATTTTATTAATTGCATTACAGTTTGAGAGAAGAGACATCTATCGATAGACTTGAAACTATTAGGTAGCGGTGTTTCTCTGTTATGCAAAGTAGATGGCATGTCTGTATTTATTGACACGATGCATGTTCTAAGTGTCCCCCCCCTGCGCGCGGTCGTTTCGTTCGTTCTCATTCGTTCCGCTGTGAGCAGTCGGTACAATCGCATTGTTTACATTTTTTGACGTTTTTAAAGCGTCGTTTGTGTTAGATTTCGTTTATTTTCTACCCTGTCCTGAATGGAAGGATGGAGAGAACACTCATATTTAAGACTAACATGTCGCCTATATCTAGTTTGAGGCGTCGCAGTTCGTGTTACAACATACAAAGAGCTGAGGAACGCGATCGTAGGAAATCGTCCAAATTTGAATGTGCGTGAAAATGTTATTGTTCGAGTAACCGTTTTAGATCTAGTTTTCGTGTTTTTCGGATATCGAATTGGTGAAAGTTTAGTGTAGTGGTGAATAAATTAGTGATTGTTTTGTGTTGCAGCGTGTCAGAAGATCGTTGGGACTAGGTTGTCGGCTTCGTCCCAATGCTTGTCCGGAGGGTCGAGGCCTGTGACTCCGCAGCCACTAGTAAATTCGCCTAGTCACAACCACTCAACATTCCTTTACAAGGTAATTATAAACTATTACTTCCTTTCGTTTAATTATGTTCGATAAACAACTTTGTTTTGGTCACGGTATCATAGCTCACGATCTGTTAACACGATCAGTAAGTTTTCCAAAACTTTGTATTTTATAATTCAAGTTCTAAAAATACCTAGTACTATAAGTAATAAAAAATAATAAATATTCTGTAATCACTTAGGTAATGGTTATAGTTAAAAGAAAATGTGCAAACTATTTTAGAACTCTTCATAAATACCACATGTTAGGTACTGTCCTAATCCTTCCCTCTACATAATCATGATAGGTACACAGGGATATTATTTGTTACAACATACAAGTAGACATGCATAAATCATCAAAAAGTAGGTAGTTATGATATAAATATATGAGACTGGTTAACAGAGGTCATGAACCACACAATGTGTGATTAAGTATGTGACTCTAAATGCACATGCATAAGTTTCAATGACAAAAAATACCATGTGGAGATCTCTCACACAAATTTTGATTACAAAACTTCTATGAATGTACATAATTATTATGTATTCCAAACAAAGATTTTCTTAAAAAAAACAATGATAAAAATAATATTACTACAATAATTTTCCTTAGCAATTTGAAAATAGAATTCCTTTGTATTGTCAGCCGGGAAATTCGTATTTTTTTATCAGGATAAAAATAATATAGATGAGCTTTCATAGGGATAACAAATTATTTAATCTTAACATGACTTTTCACTAAGTAATTATTTAAGAGTTATCAAAACAATTATCATATTCTGATCATTTGACAGCTTTTTGTGGCAGAAATAGGTAACTTGATACCGGCCTATCTGCTTTTTAGTCTGAGACAGTGTAGGCAAGGCTAAAAGAGAGATTCAGATAATTGTAATACAATAAAATATTGTTGATACAGTATGTAACCTTGAAACTATTTGGATTTAAAAAATGAACAATATATTTTTGTGTATTCAGTTTAAACACAACCAAATTATTTTGAGGACTCTCTTTTATAACAAACATACTAATCTTAGATGTTTAAATGATGTTGACATAGGTACTTCATTTCTGAGTATATATTAGTGTCAATTTTATTGTGTGATTAATGGAAATCACTTATTCCATGGGACTTGAACATATACATGTGAACCATGCTTGTGCACTCCTGCCTAACCCTACAGAAATACTGTCATGATGGTATGTTGTGTAGACTGTGAACTTATAAATCTTAATAGATTCAGGGCCCATTTGAAGTAAAATTATAAATGACATGACACTCAAATTATAATTATTGTGTCAAACAGATATAATTTGTGATTGTACAGATAATGAATAAATATTCATTGTGGCTGAATGATGCAGAAATTAAACATATTTGTTGATATTTCTGCCTAAATTTTAACAAGTACCACTTTTTTCTTTATTAGCCTTTTTTTCCAGCTAACATAGCTGGAAAGCCAGTTTCTTCCTAGGCCATCTAGAGACCTTGAGTATAACTGTATCTATTGTATTAAAAAAAATTTTGGCACCCATCAATACACTAACTGCGGCAAGCGCAGGTCGATATCTTTACAGTTGATAGATCGGCGTCGTTATTAGCCACGCCTTCCTCTAACTAATCTAAACTAAAACCAAGTTTTTGTCTACATAGTAATATTTTTTGTCTAAACAGGAATTCACAGTTTCTGTAATGGCTTCCTAATTTCCTAGAATGGTTTGATAAAACTTCTGTTGCCTATGCTACTACACTTTTTTATTTAATGCAATTCTTATTATTTTAATGTAATCTATGTTTTGCGCCATTTCGCTAGCCTTGAAAACTGAAAACTGTTATTACAGAACTCTCGTAATTGTGCTGAAGGCAACTTTGTTTTTAATTTATTGTAGTTTAATACCTAAAATGTTTGCGCTGTATATTTTTTAAATTATTAAGCTTATGACAGGTAAAATACCTACCGGATCTGTGTTAAGCAATGTAACAATGTAAATGATATACTTAGTGGTCTTTAGCTGTACTGTCGAGGACGAAGGCTTGTGAATATTATTTTTTATCTTTCTGCCACCCGGGTAGGGTTGCCAGGTCGCCAATTCTAATAGCCGGACAGAGCGGCCAGTGTGGCCGGACATTTGGGTAGAAAGGCCTGACACCCTACATTATTGAGGATTCTGTGTTGGCGCGAGGGGGCGGGCAGCCAGCGAGAGCGACCGCCTGCGCTTGGCCACGCTCGGCGCTCGCTCGTTTGTGAAATGTAAAAAGTATAACAAAAGCCGGACAAGCCAGACACCGTTTATTTTGGCCGGACACGCAATCAAAAAGCCTACCTATGTCCGGCTTTATCCGGAGCCTGGCAACCCTACACCCGGGGACTGCGGGGGAGTCGGCGGAGTATCCGAGTATGTCCGACTCGTGCCGCCTAATACCTTCCTTGTCTCCATGCCTTATAGTCAGGGCTATGGGACTGACTGCTAGACCCATTGTCTGGTTGAGCGGCGGACTCCCCAGAGTCAGCTCTCTCGCAAGCGTGCCTTCAGGTGTCTACTGCGGAAGAACATACCTATATACATACCATCACGCCTGTATTCCCCGAAAGAAGGAGGTGGATTATTAATTGATTCTTTTAAAATGTTACCTGCGTTACTTGCGCTGCTGTACCGAACGAATACCCTACTTCAATGATGTGTGTATTTACCACATAGTTTATTTATTCTCTTAAAATGACATTGACTGCTCAAATGCTGGGAACCTTCGTTTAATATTATGCCAACATATCCTGTTATCGCAATATTGTGCCAGTGAAGTTTTTAATACCATATCGTCGATGGAGTTTCTTGCCAGATTCTTCTACATACGATCAACCTTTTGGTACCGTGCAACTAGAATGATAGAACTTTGCATAAACGCTTGTAACTTTTTACACAAAAACATTTGAACTTGAACTTGAATTCTTCCGACGCGCTCAGTAATGTCTTCCGAATTGTAATCTGTAGTGTACTATGGTCGTAGACAGGAAGCGAGAAGCGTATCTCAAGAGTCGTAATGCCTAGAGGCGTCTACATCCTAACTATGGCTCAGTCCGGCCCTGATTGTATCAGTGATGGAACTCACAACTCTGCCAGGCACGGACTCGGCCAGACCGGGCGGCTTCGTCAAGTCACTTACCCCGGTCATTACTGCTAAAAGCTGAATAACTATAACAACTAAATATTATAGCGATCAACGTTTGCGTTCGCATTACAACGGCAGAAAATATCTTATCGTAATCCAGCACTTAGTTGTGGAGTGGTGAGCGTGTTTATTGATACTTCATAGTGCTTAGGTCTACTGAAAGGGGTAGGCGGGGTAGGCAGACACCGTAAGCATTGCAGTAAGTATAGTGTATATTGACTAAAGAAACGGAAGCAGTGATAGCCTTGGGGTATGACCACTGGACTGCCATGTCGTAGGTCTCGAGTTCGAACCCAAGGCACGCACCTGTGACTTTTCGTAATCATGTGCATATTAATAATTAATTATCACTCGCTTACAACGGTGAAGGAAAACATCGTGAGGAAACCTGCATGCCTGAGAGATTTTCTTGACGGCGTGTGAAGTCTGCCAACCCGCATTAGGCTAGCGTGGTGGACTATAGCCTAATGCCTCTCATTCTGAGAGGAGACCCGTGCCCAGCAGTGAGACAGTATATGGGTTGATTATGTTTGTATGAATGATGTTATGTACTACAGAATGCTTGAAATCGGTTTTCTTTCTCTATTTAATTTATCATGTCATGGCTTTTATTCCTGGGTTAGGCAGTGCAGTATAGTATCCCACAGTTCCCCGTTATGTTCAAGTCCCATGTAATGAAGAGCGAGCCTATTGCCATTAACCAGGCACAAACCGGAATTCCGAGGTTACCAAGGTACCTACTACAGATTTCATAGAAAAAGTCAATAACACTTTCCTCAACCTAGGAATCGAACCCTAGACACCTCTAGCGTAGCAATCACCTCTAGAATAGTGAGATACTAGTAAGTGCATTATATCCTTAGTCCATTTTCAAGAAAACATCATACTTAATAATAAAATAGCTGTACCTTCCTACTTGCTATCTAATCATAATAATATGATATCAATGTTGTTATGACGAAGGTAAGTAATAATATACTAGTAGGTGACCGGACCACTGTTTAGAAGTGAACAAGAGTGAAAGTCTCCAATTTTATATCACGTAACTTTAAATCTATTCAATTTTCGTTCCTATTAATTTCGCTATAGGGTTCAATCAGGCATTTACTGGAGGCAAAAAAACTAGTTGAACTATTTAAATTCAAAGACGAATGACCCAGCGTCGGTAGACCAACAGAAATTTTGACACAAATTGAGGTAAATTTATACTAGCACAGTCCAACGCATCGAAGCGAAATAGATTTATTTTATAGAGCATATTTATCCGTCTCCTTGTGGAGACAGGGGTATCATTTACCCTTACTACTACATTTACCCTTGTATAGTGCCGTACCTCTGTATATCCATATTTACAGACAAGGGTAGATATATCAGAGATAAACTTCTATCGAGATAAAAAAGCCGCGCGTATTCCGTAGTATTCTTAGCTCTAGTCAATAGCTCTGTAAGCACTATTACATACATTATACACTCACGCCCTTAAGCAGCAGGTACAGGGCTAGGGGTAAGCAGAAACCACAGAACGCCACTTGCCGGTCGCGAGTATTACGCACCTGACCTATTTGAAGGATCTCACCGATAACAGGTCGACCGTCCTTTCGGCGGCCACACTGACATTCGTTTTATAAATCCCTTTCGATAGTAGCCTTGCATCCATTACTTTAATTCAAATAATTTATCTAAGTTTCCCAGAATCCTTCCACATTCACAACTGCAATTTGCGCATTGAACCCAATGACATAAACACTCGCAGACAGCCATACAAATCAATTTCAATCAAACAATCACATACAATTCAATCGATCACAATTATAAATTATATCTTGATTAAATGACGTCTCGTTACTAAAATAGGACAACAATAACCATTGTCCTATTTTATTTGCACTGTTCTGACGTCATATGGTTACCATATTGCCATTTTGGTGAATCATAGGGAATATAAACATTTTGAGATACTCCAATATCATCAATTCTTTTTTTTTACGGGGGAATCCTAGGTAGGCGACTTGCCTTCAGGGATGAGAAGGAAGAGAGTGGGATTCTTACCGATACCCTTGCCTGCCCTTGCCTTGCCTTTCTTGATAACATCAGTAGGATTTACCTACTGTACACAGGAGGGGGACACTGAGCCCTGTACAAACCCTGTACTTTTCTGGGAATCTCATCAATACTATGGATTATACACACAGAGACGTGTTTGTTTACAAATATTTTAAGTTACAATATCACGCGATTTGCTAAAATTATATTTAGTTAATAAGGTCAGACAAGAATTATTAATTCTTTCTATTTCGCTGTAACTTAACATATCCGAAACATAGAATATACTTATAATAAAATAAAACTACGACTACTAAAATAAAATAGGATGTCTATTAAGCAAACACAATTAAATAAAATAACATAGTAACTTTGTAGATTTTGTTAAAATATTCTTACACTTTAACTAAACAAAATATTGTAATTTGAAATTAGTTTTCTAGTATCGCTGAGCTGCATTAAAATCAAGGAAATTTGTCGGAACTAATCATGTAACTTAGAACTAGAATCCTGAAGATCTAATAAATCCTATCCATGAACCAGAACTAAATAGCACGTCCAATTGATAGATTCCTAACTTAAAATATCGTCTATTGAATAGGTCAGGGTCATGCTAAAACTATTAAACTCCTTAATTGGTTTATATTGACGTTTTTATTATGCCTTTAGTATGGTCTGATAGCCTCAACTAATTTCCATGAGGTCGAAACGATTATATTTGACTATGTAAGGAACTCTTGGTCGTTTCAACCTACACGACTTCCATATTGCATGCGTAAAATAACGTCCATACCATTTTTTTACCCTGGATATTTGGTTTCTCGTTCTTACCATATCTAATAAAATATTGAAAAACTACTTGTCATCCCACTGCAGGACAGGATACAATATTATGAATTAGGAACTAAATAGTATAATCATCTTTACTAAAGCATCGCAAACTTTCTATAATTGAGCATTTTATCAGTGAAAGGATTAATATAATCTGGTCACTAGTTCTGTGACTCAAGTTGACCCAATCAGCTAATCAACTTGTGATTTGTTCCAGGACTCCTTACCACGCGGACATCACACACTCTCCGCGTCATCCCACCATCTACACAGAGGCGCCCAGTCCTTCGACGCCTCGTCAAACAGTAGTGGAATCTCCTCGACACATGTCGTCGAGATTCACAGCACAAATGGTTCCGACACCTCCTCAAGGTGGGGCAACTCGCTCGGAAGCCACGGCTCATCTTCAGGCCTCGTTTCCATAGCAACGGAAAATAACAATGTCAAGTTCACCGCACCTCATTGTCTCGACAACCTTCAGGCTCCTAAAGACTCCAAGGACTTGCCAACTCCGTCATCAACGCCGACGACTTCGCGAAAGTCTCGGAGGAGATCGAATCTATTTACGCCTTCCAAGAAGGGAGATGATAGGTTGAAGAATGGGGAACTGGGTTCTGGCAGAGCGATACCTTTGAAGCAGGGCTATTTGTACAAGAAGAGCAGTAAGGCCCTGAATAAGGAGTGGAAGAAGAAATATGTTACGTTGTGCGATGATGGGAGGCTGACTTACCATCCTAGTTTACATGTAAGTTGTTTTTAAGCGTTTTGGCTGTAACAATATGAGATATTGATAGTTTCAAATTTAGTTTCGTTGTAATTGTTGTAGGAAATCGAGTATTCTGCCTAATTGCACTGTCTATTGTATCTAGACTAGATTGCAAATTTTGTGCAAGTTCGGAGTGGTGTGTAATCTTCCCTCGTTTGTCCAGGACTATATGGAAGATGTGAATGGTAAGGAGATATCTCTTCAGTATGTGACGGTGAAGGTGCCGGGACAGAAACCCCGGGGCTCCAAGTCTATCATCACGACGGTGCCAGGCTACAACGGGTACAGCAGTTTCGACATACATGATAGCATCGGAGGACTTTCTCTTGGTTTGTTACCTTGAATTTAACTGGATAGATAATGCTTAAAAAACAGTAGTAGAAGTAGTTGCCCGCGGTTTCCAATTTTATGCATCAGTTTTTGCGTGATTCATGTACGAACAAAATACAGATAGAACAATAATACAACCAATGTCTTAACATAAAATATTGATCTTTTGCTACACTATCAACAGGCTCGCCCCCTATTATATGGGATCTAAACATCCCGGCGAACTGTAGATGTATAAGTACGCCTTTGCATAACCCTTCGGGGCATACAGGCGTGATGGTATGTTATGTAAAATATTTTTTTTTTACTGTATTAGGTACTTACTATCGAAAAGAGAGTTAGATATACAGCTCAGCTAAAGCCATCTTTGACAAAGATTTTGTAATATGTATTGAAATGTCAAAACGCAAGGGTTTTAGCTGCCTACACAGCGAAGCTTTGGTGGATATTTATATATAAAAAATCTGATTCAAGATGCAGATTACATTGCTACTTACCTGCTTACCTCTTTTGTCGACTGTACGATGCAAACACAAAAAATCTTAATACGATTTTCCTTTCTCCAGGCTACAAGGACAAGCCAACGCGAGTCACAGACAAAGCGTTGATGTCAGCGTTCGACACGATGAAGGAGCCCGCCACGAGCCGGCAGTCGCTAGCGTCGGAGGCCGAGGTGGGCTCTACTAACGGACAGGATAAGGACACGCCACACGTCAAGAAGAGACATCGCCGGATGAAGAGCAGCGGGGTTAAGAAGGACGGGGACGATGGTGAGTTGGCCATTCAACTTTGTATATTTTGTCTGTTTTCATTGATCTAGTTTTCTTGAGCGTGACTGCTACGCTAGAGGTTCTGGGTCCGATTCCCAGGTCGAGAAATGTGTTATTGGGTTTTTCTATGAAATTCTCTCGGAGTTTACTTTGTGCCTGGTTGATGCCAATAGGCTCGCTCCCTAGAGATAACTTGCGGGTCACAGAAGTGTTTGAACCCACTCCCGAATTGATCCCTACTACCTCTTTTTGCCATCGTTCTACGCAGTGTCATCCCCATCATCTAGAATTCTAGATGGCTGGTAGTCGACAACTGTGTGTTTCTCTAGAAACTTTCTTCCTCGTACAATAAAACTGTGGAATGATCTGTCGCCTGCAGTATTTCCGGACCAATACAACCTTAAAGATAAGAGCTGTACTCCCTTTTAAAAAGCCGGCAATGCACTTGTGACTTCTGACTCCTCTGGTATTGCGGGTGTCCATGGGCGGCGGTGATCGCATACCAAAAACATCTCGGTAGTGCAGAAGTCTATCGCTCAATCAAATGCAAATGAACATGAAAATGATTTGTTTTTATGTAAGTAGTTTTGAAACAATGTATGTGTTGCTCTAGATGGTGAATATGCGACATCGTGCGAGTTCACAATAGTGAGTTTGGACGGCAAGCGGTGGCGCTGGGAAGTTTGTGGCGCAGGCGGAGCGGGCGGCGCAGGCGGAGCGGGCGCGGCCGCCGCAGAGCGCGACGCGTGGGTCGCCGCCGTCGAGGCGCAGATCCTCGCCTCGCTGCAGGGACGGGTGAGGCTCACTATATACTATACTAGCGGCGGCGCAGGCGCAGGCGGCCGCCGTCGAGGCGCAGATCCTCGCCTCGCTGCAGGGACGGGTGAGGCTCACTATATACTATACTAGCGGCGGCGCAGGCGCAGGCGGCCGCCGTCGAGGCGCAGATCCTCGCCTCGCTGCAGGGACGGGTGAGGCTCACTATATACTATACTAGCGGCGGCGCAGGCGCAGGCGGCCGCCGTCGAGGCGCAGATCCTCGCCTCGCTGCAGGGACGGGTGAGGCTCACTATATACTATACTAGCGGCGGCGCAGGCGCAGGCGGCCGCCGTCGAGGCGCAGATCCTCGCCTCGCTGCAGGGACGGGTGAGGCTCACTATATACTATACTAGCGGCGGCGCAGGCGCAGGCGGCCGCCGTCGAGGCGCAGATCCTCGCCTCGCTGCAGGGACGGGTGAGGCTCACTATATACTATACTAGCGGCGGCGCAGGCGCAGGCGGCCGCCGTCGAGGCGCAGATCCTCGCCTCGCTGCAGGGACGGGTGAGGCTCACTATATACTATACTAGCGGCGGCGCAGGCGCAGGCGGCCGCCGTCGAGGCGCAGATCCTCGCCTCGCTGCAGGGACGGGTGAGGCTCACTATATACTATACTAGCGGCGGCGCAGGCGCAGGCGGCCGCCGTCGAGGCGCAGATCCTCGCCTCGCTGCAGGGACGGGTGAGGCTCACTATATACTATACTAGCGGCGGCGCAGGCGCAGGCGGCCGCCGTCGAGGCGCAGATCCTCGCCTCGCTGCAGGGACGGGTGAGGCTCACTATATACTATACTAGCGGCGGCGCAGGCGCAGGCGGCCGCCGTCGAGGCGCAGATCCTCGCCTCGCTGCAAGGACGGGTGAGGCTCACTATACTTTTTTTTTATTATTATGGCACCACACTTTTTGTGTATTTGCCACTGTCAAGTATTAGAGTAATCAATATTATGTAATATTTCCCATCATGGGATTTTATGGCACCACACTTTTTGTGTTCGCCAGTGTCAAGTATAATGTTGTTCAGTTGCCCCATTAAAACGGTAGAAACTTTATTGAGGCTTCGATGGAAGTTAGGAGTGAACCCAAAAAGTCACGATTTTCAATTTTATATCATTTGCCTACACTCTCACACGTTCACGAACACTGGTTAATTATCCACCATAATTACACATTAAACTTCGGAGAAATTCAAGTTTTGAAAAATAATATAAAATCGACAATGTGCACTTTTCCCCCCTAAACTCCGCCTCACTATACTTATACAATTATATCATCTTCCGAAAACGGTCCAGCCGTTTAGGAGTTAGGTGACAAACACATATACGAAAGAATTATTTTTAAAGATGTTGAGAAATCCCTTTCCAATCCGTGAAGGCATTGTTAGATCGAGATCTGATTCTATTTAATACTGGTTTTCGAGTTATTTGCTGATGTCATTGTCACCTAGGTGACCCTTTCGGATCGGACATTTTTTTAATATAATGTATACAGGGGTGAAATTTAAGTATAATTAATCTTATATATATAAAAGAAAGTCGTGTTAGTTACACTATTTATAACTTGAGAACGGCTGAACCGATTTGGATGAAAATTGGTGGAGAGGTAGCTTAGAACCAGGAGACGGACATAGGATACTTTTTATCCAGTTCCCGTGGGATGTGATGACCGAATTCCACGGGGGCGAAGCCGCGGGCAGAAGCTAGTATTATATAAAGTAATGGACGGCTTAAAACTGTGTTATTCTAGACTAAAATTCTTGCCTGTTGTCATGTCTCCAACTTAAAAAGTCGTGGACTTCTTATCTCAATTAAATGAACAGATCCTGAGGTACAGCTTGACCTCTCTGATAATACAGACCCATACTAACAAGAGGTCATCAATGTTGGTTTTCCATTTTTACTCCTAACATAGCTTTATGTGAGCGAAGCCACGGGCAAAAGCTAGTTAGTAAATATTATAATTATGGGTTAATTTCAGACGTCGCGACAGCCCATGCCGACAGGCGCTAACTCTACGGGCGACGTACGAGCTACGTACTACATCCGAAGAGTAAACGGCAACGACAAATGCTGTGATTGCGGTGCAGCAGGTATTTAACAATTGTATTTATATATGTAGATTTAAGGTTTAAAATCCTCTTTCATTTAGACATCAATAGCAAAATGAATTACGCAGATTTGAAGCTATTAAACATATTTAAAACAATTAGGTACAATTAAATATGCATATTATATAATATTAAAATGATCTAACTGCTTCATTAGTTTAGTGATACTAAGTGCGACTGCTACGCTAGAGGTGCGGGTTCGATTCCCAGGTTCGTTCTAGTTTTTCTATGAAATTCTCGCAGCTCGAAGTTTGGGATTTCACCCGGTTAACGGCAATAGGCTCGCCCATTATTATATGGGACCTAAATATACCGGCGAACTGTGGGTGTATATTGGTAGTACAACTCTGCCTTACCCTTCGGGAATACAGGCGTGATGGCATACCATCACGCCATACTTTACATACTTTGATTAACATACTTATTACTATTTACATACGTAAATGTAGTACGTAGAAAAGAAAAAATACGTACATAGTATGTAGAAAAAAAGTGCCCGTTACAATGTTACTTGTCTTTTTTCAATGGGTTTAGCCTGTAAGAATATTTGTATACAAGCTACTAAATAAGTAAATAAATTTTAAATATATTTCTATTCCAGATCCGGACTGGGCGAGTTTGAACCTGGGCGTGTTGATATGCATCGAGTGTTCGGGCATACACAGAAACCTCGGCTCCCACATATCGCGAGTACGATCGCTGGATCTCGATGAGTGGCCGTGAGTTTTATTGTAACATAATATTCCAGCTGACTCTAGGACAGAGGTCCCCAATCATTTTTATCTTGTCCTACCTTCCTTCTTCTTCCTACCATTCTAACCTCATTTAAAATTTTTGCAAATTTATTATAGCACCATTTAGATTTCATGGACCCAAAATTTTTCTTCCCGCTGACATAGACCCCTTTGACTCTTTGTAGGTCGTCGTCGAGCCCTAGGTCGATATATTATGTAGACCGCTTTGGGTCTTTCTCATTAGAACAGTGCTTCTGATGAGAAAGAAAAATAATTTGTCTATTTTTTGTAGTCCCATTTGGTTAAAGAAAAGGTGTATTTTATCGATAGCATACATTTTGTCGTTTATTTAGGTCCCCGAGGCAAGCCTATTGCCATTATCCTGATAAAAATTTAAATTTAAATTAAGTTTTAAATCGAAATCAAGAACGTTTAGCAGTCGTGGTCGCGATTTGTAGTAGATATTGGACAATAGGCAATGAGTCCCATCTTGTCTTTCTATTAATTTTCAGTGTTTTAAGGAGACATGTACAACTAATTTAGTAATAAATGTTACTGCTAAGATATAGTTGTGTCAATTGTGAAAATTCAACTTTAAGTTGGTATTTTTATATGGATTAAGTCGATAAATGAGCTGACGATGCACCTGGTGGTAAGTAATCATCTTCGCCCATGGACACCTGCAACACCAGAGGAGTTGCTGATGTGTTGCCGACTCTTAAGAGCCCCTACGGACTGCAGAATGCCAGAGCCGCAAAAACCGAGGTGGAACTTACGGGCAAAAGTTGAAACACACACGAAGCTTTTCAACGTAAGGGTCTGGTCGCCAGCCAGTCAGACACGCAGAGATCCTACCATCGAGCAAGTCAGATATTTTCTCGCCTCTTACGAGATGCTTATCTGAAACGCAGTTAGGAATAGTATTTTATTAATATTCTCCGGGCAGTAATGGTGTAAGATGATTTTATTTTAGTGCATTTTAGAGTAGATAAATAAACCATGTTATCATTGCAGGTTGAGCCACGTGAGTGTGATGGTGTCTCTGGGTAATGATCTCGCAAATTCGATATGGGAGGCTGACCTCAGAGGTCACGTCAAACCCATGGCCACGTCTAGTCGGGAGGAGAAAGAGAGGTGAGTTGTTGACTTTGTTATTATACTCATATATGATCACTAGCTTACACCCGCGGCGTTGCTCACCTGAAGCAATATTAGGATTACAAATGGATCACCAAAAAAAAAAAAACAAAAACCAACAGTGATGATCTCTTCTAGAGATGAAGAAGTTCACCAGTGTTTAAGTTGGAGAAATGTCAAAGGTTGGATTCGTACCGGAGACCATTGACTTGGTAGTCCAATGGTCACATTATGGTTATACTTATGTGAGATACATTCATACTTTTGTATGAATTATCTAAGGTTACAAAAAAATTTTTTTTACATTAATATTAGGTATCAATTATACAGCTAGTGCTGGGTACATTTATAAAAAAAAAAAATATAATGATTAAAGAGTTTTGTAAATAACAAACTTTGTTAAAAGACTTATCTGCCGAAAGTTTTGGAGCGATTTTAGAATATACCATTTTTGGGTGCGAGTGAATCCAGTTCCAGCACTTATTTTCTATAGATTAATTAATTGTCTCTGCATCACCCTAAGGTCGACTGGTAGAAAATGCCTTAGGCATTAAGTCCGCTTCTGTACACTGATTGTGCATAAAGAATTAGGATAAATAAATATATAAGCGGAAGCGTCGGTAGCCTAATGGATAGGGCGTCGGACTTGCGATCATGTGGTTGCCGGTTCGAACCCACCCATTGCACTACCGACGTGAACCCACTCGTAACACAAGCAATCTAGCTTAGCACGAGGGGTTAACAAGAATACTAGTAATTCGCGACCCGCATTGCTAGTAAGCTTTAAAAAAAAAAAAAAATTGAGTGTAAAATATTGATGTTTGACTATACCATTTCATAGGTGGATACGTTTAAAATACGAGCGTCGAGCGTTCTTGAGCAGTGAGATAGTGGCCACCGGCATCGAGGCGCTCCGCACGGCGGGCGCGCGAGGCGGAGTGGGCGCGCTGGCTCGAGCGCTGGCCGTGCCGCCGCCGCGCGCGCCCGCGCCGCACGACCGCGCGCTCGCGCTGCGGGCCGCGGCCGCCGCCGGACATCTGGCCGCTGCACAACTGCTTATATGGGTATGCTTAAATCTATCTATACTAATATATGCTTTGATTAATTAAAAGAGTTTGTTTGTTTGTTTGTTTGCTTGAACGCGCTAATCTCAGGAACTACTGGTCCGATTTGAAAAATTATTTCAGTGTTAGATAGCCCATTTATTGAGGAAGGCTATAGGCTATATATCATCACGCTACGCGGACGAAGTCGCGGGCAGAAGCTAGTAATAAATAAATGAATATGTAACTTTATTGTTTTTTTATTATGGGATAGGGAAGCAAATGAGCATACTGATCACCTGATGGTAAGCGATAACCGCCGCCCATGGACACCCGCAGCACCAGAAATCACAAGTGCATTGCCCGCCTTTTTAAATGGTTTGGGCCTCCGGTGACCTCACACACTCGGCACTCAAACACAACGCAAGCGTTGTTTCACGCCGGTTTTCTGTGAAGCCGTGGTATCACTCCGGTCGAGACGGCCCATTCGTGAAGCATGGCTCTCCCACGTTAAAAAACAAAACATTAAGTAGTCACTATTTTCACACAATTTAAAAATGGCCGCAATAGCACGTTATACACAAATACAGTTTTTGAAGTTATTATTATTGATGTCTAAAATAATTCTACATAAATACGCGATTCTGGTTTCGATTCCCAGATCGAGCAGTGTTATTAGGTTTTTCTATGAAATTCTTAGTAGCAGTTCGGATTTTGGGATAACGAGACAATTAGTCATCAACATAATTAATTAAATCTTAGTTATATTAGTGAAGGAAAAATTCGACTCGCAGGCAGGATTCGCGGTGGCTTAGTTGTCACAGCGTCTGGTGTATCAAACTAGAAGAGGCAGGTTCGAATCGTGCCTGCGAGTCGAGTCGAGTTTTTCCTTCACTAAAATAATTTTATAATCTTAGCATGAAAAATGCAAAAAACACTAAAAGATAGTAATTGAATCTTATATTGTTCGCAGCACAACGGCAACCCTAACTACCCTGACGCAGACGGGCACACGTGCGTGTTCTACGCGCGAGCGGCCGCCAACCACTTGTCGGGCATCCCCACGCAGTTCCCCACCAACCTGCAGATCTCGTGCCCGCTGCACGCGGCCCACACGTCCCACACGTCCCACACGTCCACGCCCAGCTCGGCCACCAACTCCACCAGCTCCACTTCCAGCACCAAGAGTTCTCTCAAAAACCCAGAACCGGAGTGCAACTGCATCATCTTCGAGCTGCTGAACGCTCAGAGCGCTAGCAAGGCGCTCGTGGAACTGCTGATCGGGTTACAGAATAACCAATACATGAACGGTTATGATCACAATGGCGGTTCCAATTTCTCACATAACACCCTCGGTCGGCCATCTTTAGGGCCGAACCTGTCGCTAACGAATGGAAAATGCGGTAGTGTAGTGTAATTTTTTTACAGTTCTAATTGTCGGTTTTGAATCAATGTTGATATTGTGACTGAACGTTATTACCGTTTAGGTATTTATACTTGATGGGATTGTGTGTCGCAGTTTTGTAAGTTTAAGATCTGTTCTAACACTTCTAACGTTATACAATATAAAGATGTCTATGTAATGTAGTATTTGCTACTCGTCGTAAATACTTTTATAGGGTTGATTCTACCCGTCGTAATGAAAATCGTAATAAAAAAATAATTTTATTTACCTAAAAAAATATCGATAGACAACATTCCTGTACAATTGTACATGTCATGTCTTATTCTCACGTATCAGTTATGTATGTAGAGGGGCTCGTGGCTGCGTAATAAATAAGCTGATGAACTTATACGTACGGTTAAGCTGCGCTCGCTACTGTCAGTGTGTGGATGGGTGACCATTCTTAACACATCAAGACCGTTAAAGCCGTCGGTCCTGGCTGTCATATGAACATCTATTAAAATTGTTTGTGGTAGACAGAACCCCAAAAAAAGGCTGACAACTAGTCTATCCTCCGAATATCGTTATTGTCCAGAAATTTGGTTGCGGAGGTTTGATGGCAGTCGCTTCGTATAAAATGCTGATATTCAGCCGCATCTGGGTAGACTGGAAGCCGACCCAAACATAGGAAAAGGCTCGGAGTATGGTGATTGCTCATGTATAAGGTATCAGAGAAAGTTGGTCAGTATAATAATGGGTAGAATCACTTCTTTAATTATATTGGCACCATGTATATGTTTACAGAATTAATGTGCCCAGTGTATTTAAACCTATGTTTTCTAATTATTTATTATCATTGTCAATTTCTAAATTTGTTTGTAGAAAAACTAACCGAGAGAGATATGTATAGTCATATTATTATAAATATTAGTTAGTAAATTCTAGCCATGAAGGAGGCATTTAGTTGGTTTAACAATAGCCTATCAAAACATTTTAGTGGACATCTGTTATAACTATGTATTAAAAAGTAAAATAATACTTAAAAAGTCACCTGGTATGCAAGCTATTCACATAATTACAAATAAACTCGATATATTAAACTTATAATGGCATTTTACAACGGCGGTAGCCTAATGGCTAGGGCGTAGGATTTGCGATCATTTGCTTGCCGGTTCGAAACCCATCCATTGCACTATCGACGTGAATCCACTTGTAACACAAGCATTTAGCTTAGCACGAGAGGTTACCAAGAATACTAGTAATGTGCGACCCACATTGATAGTAAGCTTTCCAAAAAAAAGTTAGTTTTTTTAGGTATTTACAAAACTGCGGTGCACATTTTTTTTGTATAATTCGTATAGTGTATTAATATGTAAAACATATATACATATTACTTACGACTGACGGTACACTTAACGTAATCTGTGTTATCTAGAGAAAAATAAAAATTTCGCGAAATTAATTAATTACGTATCTGTCAATTTGAACGTTAATTAAATTTAGACAAATTTAGAGTTATAAAATTGGTCAAATTTTTAGTATCATCACGCTTAGTTCTTTCAGAGCTGAGTAGGGATACTTAAGGCTTAGAACATTTATTGGTGAATGCTATTATAATGTTTGAAACACGACTATGGAGATTCTGCAAAATAAAGTTTTTTTAAATGTTGTGCTGACATTATGCGTACGACCAAATTTTGTCGTCGCATAATCTTGCCGAGACAACAATCTAACACGAGATAATGGGACGATAAAATTATATCGTGACGAGCGCCAAGTGACAAGTTTCAAGCGACCTTTTCCTTTTGATGTTAATAAGTGTTCTGAGCCTCTGTAATTTTTCATTACGTGTATTACAATTTAACATATCCGGTGTTAATAGTTCAAATTTATTAAATACATTTTTTCTAGTGGCGTAGTATAGGTACCAATTGCATTTTAGAACTCTTTCGTTTATTAAATAAATCTATACGCAATGTATCTAAAAAAATCAATTTTCACAAATGTGCACATTCTACATCGTGAAGGCCGATTAGTTATTGAAATTTGAGCATTATGTCAATGAAGGTCTTCGTGAGATAAAATGTATATACATTTAATTTCAACTGCAAAAGCTGTCTATATTAGAATATACTACTGTATACCCTCATTTTCGTAACGATACGAATATTAATGTTTAAAGTAACTTTAGTTACGGTCGCGGTTTCAATGCCGTTATAGTGTGCTACCGAATAATATAATAAATAGCCAATATGCTAACAAGCATACGTAATTATTATAGAATAACTAGTCTGCGTGACGTTACGGAGTTCTAATACCAAATAAGTACCGATTTAGACCTGGCACTAGACTGATTTTACAAAGTCCGGATCTACAGACTTAGCATATTCACAGATTGAGACTACTCATAACATTATGTTTCATTAATCTAGTGATTCTATATTCAGGTCAAGTTTTAATACATTTCAATAAAAATTGGCTTGTTTAGCTAACCACCAGATGTAGTAAAATGTAACGGCAAAAAAACACCTTACATTGCCAAAAATAGCAAATGATCACCAAAACAAATCTCATTTCAGTGTGAAATTAGAACCAAACATTTTACAACTTACCAAATCATGATTGTCTAATCCAAAAAAACCCAAATAAATTCACCAACCAAGTGAAGAGTTCGGTTCTGGTGTGTGGTGGGGGTTGCAATTCTAACCTAACCTAAACCCTTATATGTATTTGGTGACCGTTTATCCACTTAGGTAACAGTTTATCCATTTGGGTGACAATTTATCCATTTTGGTGACAATTTATCCATTTTGGTGACCATTTAACCATTTTGGTGATAATTTATCAATTTTGGTGACAATTTATCCATTTTGTGTTGCGCCCATCAATAAATCGGTACTTATAAACCATGTTTCCACTGAAAGTCACAGTTTAGCATAAATAAATAATAATAAATACAGTTTAGCATAGATGTTATACTAATCGTTTTGAAGCGAGATCTCAGCTCAATGCTATTTGTAGGGGTTAGGATAATTTAGTGGTAACTTGTCATGCTTTACCCTAGAGCTTTTGGGTGTCTTGTCCGTGGTTTTTTTAACTGTGTTAAAACATGCTTAAAATAGTTAAATATGTTCAAGCTAAATTTAATTTTTTATATGTATATATTGAAAATGAAAAAATAACTATGATTAAAATCAAGGCAGCGTCTTTGATCATATGTTTTTTTTTGGCAATTTTGGCAACTCCTCGGCTTATATGTTGTTTTATTATTTTATTGAAAATAGTGTATTGTTTAATTGCCTTTTAAAACTTTTATTGGTAAGCAGGTTAAAACCTTAAAAAATATTGTTCATTAATAATAATATATTTATTTTAATAGAGGAATTTTTTACTGCAGGCAGGATTCGAAACTGCGTCTTCTGGTTAGATATGTCTGGTGTATGACAACTAAGTTACCGTGAGTCATTTTAAGATGCAGGTTCGAATCCTGCCCACAGTCGAATTTATCTTCACTAGAATATCTTTATAATCTTAGCATGGAAAATGCAAAAATAAAAATACAAAAAGATAATAATATATTTGATAACTTAGTACTTATTATTTTTGAATAATGTCTTATTCTGATAGTTAATGAATCACGGACATTTAACATTCCAATTTGTACAATATTCAACACCCCAAAAGCTAAATAGTCGATGTGATATACCTAATTAAGGTCTCCCTTAATAAACCAAAATGTACTGATCCTTCTGTGCCTACTCTTAGGTAGTTACGCTTCTCGACTATAGGCCAGGAGCTGTTTAGACAAAAACATATTTTAAATGCATCACAAGCTCCTGGACTATGGTCATATTTCCAATTTGTAAAGTACTTCATTGTAATAATTATCGCGTTTTTAGAATAATTAATCCTTTAGATGTTTGTGCTTTCAGTTCATTTAGATAACAGTTGTTAAAGAACTCCGATTATAAGTTTTGGCTAGGGTTTGGACTGATATTGCAAATATCTTGTTTATCAGTTGAGCAATAAGTAAGCTGATCAATTATTATTGATCAGACAGGATAAGTGAGTGAATGTTATAACATCTCGAACCCTACATGCCTGGGAGAAACTAAACCGTGAGTTCTGGCTGTCTTCCTTAGTGGCCCGAAAAGTTTAACAACCAATTTATCGATATTACACAGAACTTGGGTTGTGATAGCAGTCACTTAATGTAATACTGATATCCAGCATACCCAGCCGCATCTGGTAAGACTGGAACACGATTTAACATAGTTGCGTGATGTTTCCGTAGTCTTGTGATCAACTACAATTAAATTAATTATATTTGTAGTTTCAGTCCAACTCAGAGCTTGTATTTTCTATATCGAAAGAATTTAAAAATTACTATTTATGTTTGAAATTGTTATTTAGCCTAAATACAGACCGCGGCCTGGAGAGTTGATAAATTGGTCTTGAATCTTTTAACGCTTGATTCCTTGGGAAATGTAACATTTAAATATTTGAAAAGAAAAATGCTATTTGACGTAAGGGAACTAACGGAAAACTGTATAACTTGGAATTAAAGGAAAAAAATCCATTATTTGTAAAACCAAATATTTTCAAGCGATTTTCAATTTGGCATCTACGTGTCCGTTATTCATAAAGATATAAAACGTCTTATGGCTATAATATTATTATGTTTTGCACGTGATGGAGAAAAGAAGACAAAACATAGCTATAATAAGTTTATAAGAGGTTCTAAATCTTTATAAAGGAGATACCTAATCCCTGTTCCACCAATGTTGTTATACCGGAGAAGTCTGTTTATCTCTGAAATTAAAAAATTAGTAATTATTGTGCAGGCATAATATTGTCATCACCAAGCCGCGGCCTGGATTGTACATTTTGAACGTGACTATGAGTAAATTTTCTTGTCTATCTCTAAGAGGGCTTTGTACAATTAATCTAAAGTTTAATATTACTTACATTATTCGTTTTACTTGTCTTGTAAATGTTACTTATATAAAATTAATTCAATTTAATTTTACAAAGAGAAATTAAGTTCCGTTTGTACATTTAGCGATTACCGACGCAGTATTCGACAAATTTGTAAAAATATCACATTAGAATTTCTGGGCACTTTGTATAGTGTATTTTAATATTATTTTATTTAAGTCCTCTGTTGAAATTTTATTGATAATTTTAAATTATGTTATTTTGCGTGACTTGGATTCGCAAGTTTATTAAGATTTTTAACGTTTTTTTTGTAAATTCTTGTTAGAAGCCAAAGAGCTTAATTGTAAATATATCGTATTATGCAGCTGTGCGTTTGTTGGCTGCGAATAATTCTTTCGTTATTGTAATGTTTAAGAGATCCGTTAACGTTTTTTCTTGTGAGAATAAAATGATAAGGACGTCATGTTATTGTTTTATTGACAGATGTTCCCTAATAACTTCGAGCTATGATAAATAATGAGCCGAATAGTGGAAAACTAGAAATGAAAAAAGTACCTAGAACACACATTTCGGAACAACTGCACCCGGAACAACTATCTGTAGGTCACACAAATATTTGCTCTGTGTGGGGATCGAACCCACAACACGTGGCGCAGAAGCCGACCGCTCAGCCGCTACGCGAAAGAATATTTTACGTTCTACATGTACCTATTGTAATCTATCCCACAAAGTAAACACGCTCGGTTATAAATACCTACACTAATCAAAGTGGATTAACCAACAACAGCTGAGCTTTGAAAATACAGAAGTGTTATCATTTGTAGTTGAGGCCGAGAATAGGAGATGAATTAGATTTATCCCAAAAGAATTGGCACCAAAAACTAGCAACAAAAGTAGGTAGTGGAAAAAGGGAAGAAAACGGCTTCGATCTTGCCCAATCTCTGACAGAAATGAGATAAGATAGTTTGATGACGATACTTACTTCGTACTAGCACGATCCGGCGTGATTGCTCAGTTATCACCTACGCCGCTTGTTGCAGGTTCGATTTCAGCACAAAATATATTTATATCGATATGACCCTATTACAAGGTGAGTCTGGGTATCTATGTTATCTATCCCACGAATCACCCCCATGTTTAATTATAGTAATTTGTGTACTACAGTCGTACACCTACCTATATATTTTAAAAGGAATAATAAATACCTTCCTAGTTGATTTGAGTTGATTGATTAAAAATTTCCATTCGCCAGTCTTGCGATTAATTTTTGGTAAGTTAAACCTTGCTTCGAGGTGATAATGATATCATTAATATTTATAATGCTTTTCCCGTTTACCTGTAGAGAAACAGAGTAGGTAATAGGGTTGCCAACCGTACTACCTATAATATGGTAGATATTTTTCTATATTTAGGATCTGCGTATGTATCTACTATATATATATTTTGAAAAATACAGTACGCAAATAAAAAAATGTATTATTCTATTTTTTATATGCTTATTCTGGAAAATACTATATTTTTCTGAAAAAAATTTGGCAACCCTAGTAGGTACCTACATTTACTATCCAATTTTACCCTGGGTTCGCCGTTCGCTACTATAAGTAGAAATGCGATTACACGATCGCACGGTCTATTGGGAATAACGCCTGTTGAATTACTACATTTATCCTCGTAAGCTTTGGGATTTTCATGTAAGGTAGGACTACACTCAATCCCTAAATCTACGAGGCTGTCCCAAACATCGTAAACCGGTAAAGGACATAAGCATCTAATAACGTCAATTCTGGAATTATATTCTTAAAATTTTGGGACTCCCATGTCATGATGCATTTTGATTTTAACGTGGGAGAGCCATGCTTCGGCAGGAATGGGCCGGCTTGACTGGAATGATATGATACGGCCTTACAGAAAATCGGCGTGAAACAACACTTACCTACTTTGTGTTTCGCCGAGTGAGTGAGGATGCCGGAGGGCCAAACCCTTTTAAAAGCGGGCAACGCGCTTGTGAGTCTTCTGGTCTTGCGGTGCGGTGTTGCGGAGCGGTGGACACCCGCAACCAGAGGAGTCACAAGCGAGTTACCCGCCTAAAAGTTAGTTTTTTAGGCCTTAATCTTACATAGATAGTTATAGCATTGTCCAAAAAATCCCAAGAGAGCATCAATTTAATAAATTGTATGCATAGACACCATAAACCGTTCAATTTACATAATTATATCAAACAACTGGAGCACACTAAGTTTTCCAGTAAGTATAGAAGTTTCTAGTGCCGGAAGACATTTGATTGTGTTTGTCTGCACTGCGGGATGTCAGTTCCAGGTAACCGAGTTTGTGCTTTGCTTCTCGAATGCCGAGTACATTTACTAAGAGGTCTGTCTTAGTAAATGTATAGGTATGGTGCTTCTCTATATTTATACCATGAATCCTTGAAGACGTTTGATTGAAAATATACATTTCGGAGAGTGTCAGAATCCAAGGCCAGCATCATAGAGTTTTTGAAATCTTAGCGTACCTACCTACCTAAGTGTATCAGTCGCTTATTTAAATGGTAAAGGAAAAAATCGCGAGGAAAGTCTGGTATGAATTATAAAATTTAAGAAAACCTCTTTGTTCGATGTTTTTGTCCATTATGAAATTCGCAATTTACACTAGATATGATTTTTAGCGAAAACAGCACTGTATTTAATATAAATAACAGATGCAACTCAAACTCCGCGCCAAAATAGAAAAAAGTTGTGCCAATCCAACAATAAAAAAACACAAATTTGGAACCATAAACAAATCATCCATTCCCAATACTTTCTTGACTGAATGTAGGTACCTATATCAAAATAGTAATTCAATTATATCACGATTCAGAATTGTGTATTTTTGACAGTAAGTATAATCTATCAATTCTATCATTCTTTAAGTTATAATTAGTGCAACCAATCTGATAAAATGGAAATAGATTAGGGGTTCCTAAGCTGTCAAGTTACCAATTTTAATGAATATTATAGCTTTGGTATGTACGTCTGTTGATAAGTACTATCTTCAAGATAGCCCTTGGAATATTAAAGTACTCCTGAAAATGACGTATAACGGCTTGTCCATTAAATATGGCCCATTGTCCAAAGTACTACAGCCATTTTCTTCCACTTGATTCATAGAACCTTGAGGGCTATGAAAAGGTTTTTATTTCATACAGTACCTGGTTAGGGGAAGATATTGTGTAAGAGAAACAAGGAGGATAAAACTTAGACATACTATTACGCCCGTATTCCCGGAAGGGTGAGGCTGAGGTGTGGGTACACACCCACAGTTCGCATGTTTAGGTCCCCTGTAATATGGAACGAGTGTGTTACCATTATGTAACCGAATATTGAGAACTTCACAGAAAAACCCAGTAAGTAACACTTCGCTCGACCTAGGAATTGAACCCATGATTAGCGTAGGTTTAGGATTCATTTTAATAATATAATTATGACATGTGTAACAGCTTAGTTTTTAAATATCTAACTTT
The DNA here is from genome assembly GCA_947256265.1 of Acronicta leporina. NCBI lineage: Eukaryota > Metazoa > Arthropoda > Insecta > Lepidoptera > Noctuidae > Acronicta > Acronicta leporina. Next base: position 14,358,172 of record OX366520.1, on the reverse strand, counting down.
TTGGTTTTGGATCGGCCAAGTGGTCCTGAGAGCGACTGCTACTACGCTAGAGGTCCTTGGTTCGATTCCCAGGTCGAGCAGTGTTATTGGGTTTTTCTATGAAATTCCCAGTAGCAGCTCGGAGTTAGGAATTTGTGCCCGGTTAATGGCAATAGGCTCGCCCCCTATTACATGGGACCTAAAAATACCGGAGAACTGTGGGTGTACATTAGTACACCTCTGCCTAACCCTTCGGGGAATTACAGGGGTGATGGCATAATGCATTTCTTTACGCAATATTAAAATAAAACATTATTTTTCTTTGATGAACTCATTCTACTTATGAAGGTGTCAAAAATGCGTAGGTACCTAAATAAGAAAGTGCTGTACAACCTTACATCATTATTTACAATTTCTTAAAGGAGAATACCTACCTATTTATTTTGTACGCTGAAAATCAAGAGGATAATTTGACTTGGACTGTGGGTGTACATTAGTACGCCTCTGCCTAACCCTTCGGGGGAATACAGGCGTGATGGTATGTTATGTTTGGTTTTGGATTTTAAGATAAAATTATTGCTCCATTTCGTTGTGTTTAATGATTCGAAGTACAATTATTTAGGTCCTGACCTAATTGCTTCGAACTCCCTAATTGCTTGACAGGCTTGGAATCGAGTGCACTGCCACGAAATTGAGACTCGAGTCGTGGTCTAGACTTAATTCTACGTAACAATAATATCTAAGTTAAAATTTAAGAAAAAAACAGTACAATTTATTAAAAGAGGTAGGTACAATTTTAAGTATGAGCGATTTATGTATGATTAATAAATTATATAAGAGTCCAAAGAATTATTAACCAAACAAAAATATATCTAATTATTAAAACTGTTCATATTGATTCTCTGACATATAGTTATTACATTATAAAAGGTCTGCGCTGAATTTGTTTTTCTTCGGACTAATCTCGGAAACTACTGCACGAATTTTCATACAGTTTTCATCAATAGAAAGACAGATTGTCTAGGTACTCTAGGCTAATTTATGAACATAGTCATACAAAGCCAGGGTGGGTCGCTAGTTAAAATAGAGAAATCGAGATCTTTTGTAATTCTCTTGTTAAACATTACATTACTGTAAACTTTTAACTGATTAATGCACACAGCCAAATGCCAATCTCCAATTCGATTTTTAACTTAATTTATAAATCTTTATTTTTTTTTATTTAAGTAAATTTTTAAATTGATTTAATTTGTTATATTTAAATTAATTAATTTTTGATTGATTTAGGGCCACTTGCACCAACTTCTTAAATTCGTTTAAATTGTATTTAAACACGATTTTTGATTTAAGTCAAACATTCGTCTTGCACCAAAATAATTTCCGTGTTAAATACGTTGAAAGACCTGTCAAAGTTAAATACGCTGAAGACCCTATTTAATTCATACTTAAATACGAATGGCCGTTTATTGAACTGTCATCTGGCGAATGGAGTTTATTTTGAGATAAAATACTACTAGAAGCCTTGTAATAATTTCTATGAGAGATTATTCACCTATTTAAGATAATTTTTCATTTTATCAAATAAAAAACACAACAAATAAATATGACTTTGTTTGGATTGGTTGTCATGGCAACGAAAAGTCAAAATAATGGCGAAAGTTTCGTTACATGCAGACTATTTTCAATAAAAATCATCGATTTATCATTAATTAAAATTATTATAATTATAATAATCATTAAATTTGATTTAATTTTATATCTATTATTCATAACATAATTCTTTTAATAGATTTTTCACATTACTATGATGTAATGTAGATGTAATGTAAAAACGGAACGTAGAGAACTGTTTTAACGACATGTTCAATTCATTTAACTAAATTGACATAAGACAGACTTGGTGCAAGACGATCTTATATGTGTTATGTTTATGGAGTTAAAAATATTTAACTAAATGCATAAAATAATGATTTAAATAGAATTTGGTGCAAGTGGCCCTTACTATATAATTACTAATTTACAAATTTTTTGATTGATTTACCATGAATTTTTTAATCTAATTTGTGTAAGTCTAATTCAAGAATGCTATCTTACTTGTCCCTTTATCATTCTGTGAGTGTTGTGTACTTCTGTAAGTGACCAACTCACTATGCCTAAAACTGTTTGTATTTTTTGTTTATGTATGTCCTAGTGAGTAAGTCGTTGAAGTACCATAAATATAAATAAATAATAAACTTCAAAAAGATTGCCGTTTTTTTGGGTATACAACCTCATAACCGTAGTTACTCAACCGATTTAAATTTTCGCTCAGTCGTCCCGATCCCGCCAAATTCAGTATTTTATTGATTTTGGCAATTAATACAACCTATCATTAAGGCTGATCGTTTCGCTGAGCCCGCCAAACGAAACGATCGGCCTTAAGTTGGTTCTATATATAAACTTTCGTTTAAAAAATTTTATTCGGCGTTCAACTAACAATTTAATTTCTCAATTTCACGTACTTCAGGACAAGCTGACAATTCCTTTGTGAGCCCGGCAAGTATAAGCATTAGCTGGTTGAATTGGTAAATAACCGTTACAATATTCAGGCGCCGAACACCGAGTTAAAGTAGCCGCTCATGAATTATTTAATACCAGACCGTTTGGCCTCAGAGTTGGCTGAATCCGTCGTTTCCTTTGCCCTGTATTTAATGGATTGTGAAGATGTTTTATAATCAACGATTTGGAACTTTCAACCGTATTGTGCCCGAAAACGTATGTTAAAATTCAATTGATCATTGTGAGTAGAGTTTTCGTACGTTATTTATGAAATTTAAAAAGATAATGCATTTCTCATTAGCCAAGTGGTCCTGAGCACGACTGCTACGCTAGAGGACCTGGGTTCGATTCCCAGGTCGAGCAGTGTTATTGGGTTTTTCTATGAAATTCCCAGTAGCAGCTCGGAGTTAGGAATTTGTGCCCGGTTAATGGCAATAGGCTCGCCCCCTATTAGGTACATGGGACCTTAACATACCGAAGAACTGTGGGTGTACATTAGTACACCTCTGCTTAACCCTTCGGGGAATTACAGGGGTGATGGTATGATGGTATAATGCATTTCTTAACGTAATATTAAAATAAAACATTATTTTTCTTTGATGAACTCATTCTACTTAAGAAAGGGTCAAAAATATGTACATAAATAAAAAAAGTGCTGTACAACCTTACATCATTATTTCCAATTTCATAATGGAGAATACTTATTTTGTACCCTGAAAATCAAGAGGATATTTTTTTTATAAAGGAGTACACGTTTTCCTTTTGAATGCCATGTGGCAACCCTAACGGGATGCACTCTGCACATCTGCAATTTGTTCTAAACCCTGCAGAACTTAGCTGAATCCCGTTGAATAATCGCGCGTCAACACAACACATACATTTCGCTGCTTCATGGGTTATTCTGTCAGTTTTCTGACAATGTGTTGTCAGACTTAAGCTCTACAATAAGGTTAGTTAATGTATCATACATGTTTTACGTTTATTACAAAGCTTTTGGCATTGTTAGCAAGCACGTGAGTGGCATTTCCAAATCGGATTAAATGTAGCAGCTTGGAGTTTTAATTAGCGCCCTATTAATAGAGGCTTAGCTTTTATATAGGTACCTACAGTTGAAAATTAATAAACTAGAAATTAAAATAGGTACGAAAAAATAAATGTATTTTAAAACATATCTCCCAATGTAGATTTTTTAGGCCATACGTCTCGGCTTTGCACGAGTACTTATGTTCTAAAATATAGCCTATTTTTTAAAGCAGTCTAGCAATGTGCACTTTACTAATAGGTACCTATTCTTTGTTAACCCCTCGTGCTAAAATACATGCTTGTGTTACGAGTGAGTTCACGTCGGTAGTGCAATGTGTGGGTTTCGAACTGGCAACCACATTATCGCAAGTACGACGCCCTAGCCATTAGGCTACCGTCGTTTCACCTTATAACCTTTCTAGACAAACCGTCTTTCTATTGGAGAAAATATTTTGAATATTTGAACGATAGATTCTGAGATAAGCCTGAACAAACAACGCAATGGAGACTTTATAACATGTAGTCATATTTCCTGAGATTTTTTCATTGTAGTCAGTGAATGGTTTTTCGCTATTATTTAGAAAGATTTAACAAAATAAATGTGTGACAACATTAGCTTACTTACTCAAAAATCTTTCTCTTCTATGTAGGTATATTTCCCGGAACAACAACAGAACAGTAGAACATTTTGTTATTCAAATAACAGGAACATCCTCATCATTTCCGCATATTACGTTACTGTACTTCGGATCGCGAACTATTCCCCGCATACGCTATGTATTTGATTCACCATATAATTCACGAAATAACCTTTGACAATAACTTGCCAACATTGCAGGATTATAGCATTGAGGTAATATGTTTTATGTACTAACTTACTAACTTTTAGCAGTGGTAGCTCGTGTGGTACTCTTTCGTTTTTCAAATAATGAAAACTAAATCATCAAATAACATTGGAAAGTAATGTCAAACTAAGACATGAAGATAAGTGAAGGAAAATTTTTCGTGGTAGGGCAACGTGTAATCAGTTAGTCGAAACTTCGTAGCTCGATGATCATATTAGACCCGTTGTCTGAATTTGAATCCAGGGCACGTAATATTCCAAACATCTCGTAACATTCCGAATACGCACCTCATAATGCGGGCTATTTGTATTAAGAGAGGTCATTAAAAAGTTTGATTTTCTAACGGCTTGTGATTTTCCCAAGAATTTTGGAGACTCCTAGGTGACCCAAATCCGTATCCATGTTAGTTATAGGTAAGAGTAACCCATGGTAAAAGTTAAAATAATCTATGCAAAAACACATAACACATAACCAAACAACAATTTCGTCATTTTTTATGTCTGTAACACGTTTGCTTTCATGACAGACGAATAATACAAAAAAAAAGATTGTGGTGCGTTATTACATTGGTGAGTAGAATAGCTTCTAACTGGCAATTTTAGTACTACCGTAATGTTATAATACCTCAACGGTTTACATTTACATAAATATAACGTAGGTATCTATAGGTAACAAAATGTTATATTTTCGTATTGCATGTCAATGGAAAATTTACACTACACATATACACTCTTATTATATATCAAGAACAAGTATTTTTGATACATATCATCACACCTGTATGCCCGGAAGCGTTAGGCAGAGGTGTATTAATATACACCCACATATCATCGGTATGTTTAGGTTCAGGCCCATGTAGGTAATAGGGGGTGAGCTTGTTGTCATTTACCGGGCACATATCCGAACTTCGAGCTCTTACTGAGAATGTAACAGAAATATATCCAAAAACGCTTTGCTCGAGCTGAGAGTCGAACCCAAGACCGCTAGCATAGCAGCTTAGGAAGACTAGACTAATGAGACAGTTACGTATTTTTGATGACGTTATGTTTTTACTGTTGAGTGGAATCCGTTTAACTAAAGAGAAAAATGGCCCAATGCGCGACTGCTACGCTAAAGATTCGATTCCCAGACAGAGGCAGTGTTAGTGTGGTTTCCTATGAAATTCTCAGAGGCATCTCGGAGTTAAGATTGTATCCTGCTGATCGCAATAGGCTCGCTTATAAAGTTAATTTAGTGAAGGAAAAAATCGACTTGCAGGCAGGATTCTAACCTGCGTCTTCTGGTTTGTATCTAACCAGACGCTATGACCACTACTAAGCCACTGCGAGACACCCGCTATGTAGAAATTTGCTTTCACATTCTGAATTTACGTCTTAAAGGAGACGTCAGACTTTTCTTGATAGCAAGTTACCTTGCTTCTTCTTACTGCGGTGGCTTAGTGGTCATAGCGTTTGGTGTATCTAACCTAACTGGTGCGAAGACGCAGGTTCAAATCCTGCCCAAAAGTAGAATTTTTCCTTCACTAAAAAACTTTATAATCTTTACTTTTTATTTTTTTACTTTACGTCCTAGCATGGAAAATGTTAAAAAATTACAAAAAAGATACTGTACTTGCAAACTGTAGGTGTTTCGCCACCTTCGCCTAAAACTAAGGGGAATACAGGCGTATGTGAAAGTAATATTTTCAGCAGCTCGATTATGTTCACGTTAATAAATCCTTACCTTTCTCGTGGTACAATGACACCTACACGACCCCACCTTATGATCCCTTGACATTTAATAATATCTACCCAACTTTCAACGTTTTCGTCAGCCCTAAACCTTTCAACAGAATATTTTAGCTGACGTGGACAATCCTTTTTAATCTGTTATGATGTGACAGGAACGTGACGCGGTTGCCACGTTTACATAAAACCGGTATGTTTTTAAATTCTATGTGAAGAGGTGGGCCTATTAAATTTACATTTAACGCATCAATTTTAATGAAAGAAAAATTTGATTTCAGGCAGGATTTGAACCTAGACGTAGGTTCCACCTCTACCACCATTGTCTGGATCAGAAGTTCTCAAACTTGTTTCGTTTACCGTTTACTTTGAGAATCAATTATATCTTAGCGCCCTTTCAAAATGTTTAACTTTACCATAACCTAGACCGCTTCGACGCCCACAAATTTGTCTGTTCCCTGCACCTCTCGCCTGGGCCTCCACCGTCGACAAGGGGGCGTTATGGCCCATTTTGAGAATGGCTGATCTAGATAGACTGGTTTCAGGCACTTACGCCAATATTAGACATTGAAATTGAAAAAAACTACCTACTTTTTTAGGAGGCTGATGAAACGTCATTTTTCCTTCTTGGAGAATGCGGATCGTTAAAACACAAACGTAGTGTTCATCTAGGGAGACACGACTTAAGCCCGGGTGAAATTAAGGAGCTCACTCCTCAGAAAATCCTGGAGTTTATAGTAGCTGCAGGATTCAGCGATGATCTTCAACTAAACGAGTGGCGATCATAATAAACCGACTGAGGTTACATTGATACTTCAGCCTTAATTAAGAAAATAGTATAGAAAAATATATAAATAATTTAAGCGGTGGTAGCCTAATGGCTCGGTCGTCGGACTTGCGATCATGTGGTTGCCTGTTCGAAACACACCCATTGCACTACCGACGTGAACCCACTCGTAACACAAGCATTTAGCTTAGCACGAGGGGTTAACAAGAATACTAGTAATGTGCGACCCACATTGCTAGTAAGCTTTTATCTTTAAAAAAAAAAACACCAGCTGTAATTCATCATATTTGTAAGACGAAACATCATAACTGTCGCGAAAAAAACGTTTTGTCACGCAACACGTTACGTGACAACAGGGTGACACGCCGCGTGAAAGCAATTCAACGCGAGTGTCACTTTGTCGTATTTAACTTCGCTAATGAGTGTGATAACGTTAGCAAAATAGTGCGAGACAGCATTTTTGAATAATTGGACGAACTTACCGTGGGTTTGTCTGCCAGTCCGCACAAGGTCATCGTGGTGGATTAAGGTCTCCTTCTGAAAGAAATAGTTATCTTTTTAGAATGCCTTTATTTCCCATTAGAAATATCACGAAAAGATTTTTAAAATCACGCATAAAGAAAAGGTTGGAGAAATAATATCCCAGCAGTAGATTAGTAATAAGCTGAATAACATAAGTACTTATATATTTTTTTTAGGTCTGGTGGTCTCATTCATTCAATAAGGTTCATATAAGGTTATCGCAACATCATTAGCCAGTATCAATCTATAATCTTTGTCTACCCCAATGGGAGACAGGCGAGAAAATACGTATAATAGATATTATGTAGGTATCAAGAAATAAACATAAAAAAAGAAAGAAATAAATAAATAAAATAAATTAAACTTGTATGGCGATTGTTCCAATTTAAATTCAAAATTATTCAGCTTGAAATTGGAACATGAAACTATTATGTGACGAATGACAAAGGCTTGATCAAGCATTAAATATCTAGAGTTAAATAAGTAGGTAGTATACTATTAAATGATAAATTTATAGACCTTGTTCATAATCCATAGTTTTTCATTTGATTCACGAGAGACAAACGTGTTCTCGTCGTTGAGATCTTTTCATCTATTTTTCCAACTTGTTGACAAGAATCCTTGACAGTTCCTTTTTACCATTTGTACCTACCTTAATTATTCCACACTCTTTATTACCATTTCAAAGGAAAGTCGCAAATAAAAAAATACACTGAATGCAATTGAAGGTAAGAGCAAGGCGTGCTTGTTGGCTTGAGTGAGTGGGCAGCGACGCGTGACCATAGATAAACATAGACCAAATGAGGCAAAGGTATTCAGGCATTCAGCCGTAATATATATTATAGATGTAAAATAAAACCTTTAATATATAATTATTTATGAAGTTCAATAATTAAATGAATAATCTGGATTATGTTAATACTATAATGTTAAACACTGTTCAAAATGAAATATATATTTTATTTCACCCATATCAAGGTGATTAAATACGAATCGGAGAATGCATTTTTCTCGACTACAATATTCAAATTATTATTCTAAGTAGGTAAGGGAATTCATAATGATATTTACAGAAGTTGTAAGCATTAGCAATTTAATGTAGATCGGGGCCGTCTTGTATTGATTTTAGAGAGGATGTGTGGCACAGAAAATTGTAATGAGGCCGTGCTGTATACTGGGTGCGAAGTACCGAGTGCAAAATGATCAAATATAAAACTACTTTTTACGGATTTTATCGCATTATATGTTTATATTATTTACTAGCTTTTGCCCGCAGCTTTGCTCACGTGAAGCTATATTAGGATTAGGAATGGATCCCAAAAATAACAAAACTAACATAGATAATCACTTTTTTGATTCGTTTGATTAATTAACAAGTTCACCAATTTTTAAGCTAGAGCATATACTTTCTTACAGTGATAACAGAATTAAAATCTATTCAGCAGTTTTTGCGCTACCTGTAACAAACAGACAAGAATTTTAAAAAATCTCATTTTTCAGCTCTTTTTTCATTTACATTAGGTATTATAAAATATTATAATACCTAATGTACTTAGAATAGAATAGAATTTAATGTAGGTATAATATTCGCGTAAATTTTAGGAACTAGTAGATGTCTACCGGTGGCCCAAACGCTTTTAAAGGCGGGCAACGCACTTGCGACTCCTCTGGTGTTGCGGGTGTCCATTTTAAGGTTCTGAAATTTTAATAGGAAGTGCCCGTAATCCAAATAAACTCACGGCTGTATTTTTCGTAGGGTTTCAATTATCTCTATTATAAAAGGTTTGTCATTCATTCAGACAGATAAGGGTGTTATCTTAACTCACCATAGGGCACTGCAATCCCATAAAAATGTTTCGCTTTTTAAAATGACTTTTGACTAAACATTTTTATGCAGACCGTACTTAATCTGAGTTTTATTCAGTGGACAAGTGTAGTAGGACTCATTAGTGTGCCAAGTACCAACGCGATATGTGGTGGTGTGTAAATATATTGTCTGCAACGGCTAGGGTTCCGTAATGCAATGGATGAAATAAAACCATGGGTTGCTTTATTAGCCTAGTGGTCCTGAGCGCGACTGCTACTAAATGTACTGGTTTCGATTCCTAGGCCAAGCAAAGTGTTATTGAGTTTTTTAAATTGTCTTGTCACTAGCAGCTCAGTTTTTCAGCAGAGTTTGGGATTTATGCCCGGTAATGGCAATAGGTTCGCTCCCTTTTACATGGGACGTAAGCATACCGGAGAACGGTGAACTGTAACTTTGTACTCCTCTGCGTGGCTCCTCCCGGGCGTGATGGTATATTATGTTATTTATGGAATACACGTTTAGATAGATAGAATATTTAATAACACCATATTATTGATACATATTGAAATACGTTTTTAATTGGTACAATGGCGGTCTTATCGCTAAAAGCGATATCTTCCAGACAACCTTAGGATGGATTTCAAATAGAATAAATTATGAGCGGGGTGGTAGCTGGCGGTGTACTGTTTATATTACAAATTGTAAAATTATACCTAAAGAGATACATACACATTATCTTACATATAATAAGAATGTAAGTGAGCCGTGTCTGTACATTGCTTATATTTACAAAAAAACTAATTTGGGGTACTCAGAATCGGTAACACAATCCATTTCTATTATTTTTGGAACTTTTGTCTGTCTGTTTGTCTGTCGGTTTGTCTGTCTGTTTGTCTGTCGGTTTGTCTGTCGGTTTGTCTGTCGGTTTGTCTGTATGTTTGACCGCGCATCAAATGATAACTACTGAAGAGATTTGGAGGAAGTGGACAGGAATTCATAGCCTGTTTCTTGGATTAACATTTAGGCTATTTTTAATTCAAATCGGTTCTCTCTATCAAAAGTTATTAACATTTTAACCATTGACAACGCTGAATTTTAAAAATAACCATTGAAGTCAATTTATTTTTCAAGTAATTCTGTATTAGACTAGCACGGATCAAACATTATAACAGAATCAAGTAATAAAATTAAAAAATACACTTATAGGGACTAAATAAGATAAAACAAGAAAATAAAGCAGATCAATCTGAAACCATTATTGTGGCCAGGAATTGATTATTAGTACAGTTATTTTAACTCTACTTACACAGGGAATCACGGGGCATACATAGGATTTATCCAGCGAGCACAAGCCGGTGTAAAAACTAAATATTTGAGTAGGTTATAGAAGTAAACAAAGAATGAAAACTTATTTTCTAGCGGACAAACACGACATCGTTATTACCCCAATGAAATTTGATTCGATAACAGGTGTCATTTTGAGTTGACAATTTTGACAATTATTGTTTTCTTCTTTAAAGCATCCAGCCATATACTTAGTAACTTATTTTTTAATTTGAAACCTCCATAGTGTAGATACAGTGCGCACACTTTATTTGAGAAAGTAACTAAAGAGTTTCCATTTATTCAAATAATTAAATAATATACCCTAAGAATATACCACATAATAATATGTATATATAATAATAAAAAAAAATGCAACGTGCGTTAATCTTAATTTACTGACGCCGAAACAGTTATTTGAGATTTTTGTCTATGTAGGTATGTCTGTTTATATTTCCATGCTTCACGTCAATACCACGTGAACAAATTTTTGTAATTAAGTAATTTATAGTTCAGAAATAAGGTATTCAGAGGTCCATGTCGCTAAGTGTATTACAAATATGGAAAATCAAATTTTTCGAAGTGGTTAGTTGAAACTTGGAGAGGACAACGTCTCTCAGGTCAGCTAGTAATAAATATAAACATATTACCTATATAAATATAAAAAGCAGGTACTTAAGAAAAAAACATTTGGACAAGAAAATGAGTTAAAAACCATAGACTATAAAAAGATACCCTGCAAACAAATACACTCATCTACTTATTGAACTTTCGACTTCGAAGCCGAAGCTGGTTCTCTAAGGAAATTCAAAACTTTTAAACTCATCTTTAAATTTAAATCCTTTGCCGCGAAGTCGAAGTTTATAAGTCGGAGCAAAGGTATAATTTTAAAGTTGAGCGCAGTTTTCAGCCGTGGAAACTTCGGATAATGACTCTCGTATATTTTGGTTTGGAAGTTGGTAAATATCCGCTATCCGGCATTTGGCTGAATGGCTAAGGGGAAGATTCCGTGTACGTACTATCTATAATATTTCATCTTTTCTTTTTTTTTGGTTCATTAGTCTAGTGAACGTAAGCGGGACTGCTACGCTAGAGGTCCTGGGTTCGATTCCCAGGTCGAGAAATGTGTTATTGGGTTTTTCTATGAAATTCTCAGTAGCAGCTCGGAGTTTGGAGTTGTGCTCTGTGTGCAATAGGTTATCTCTCTATTACGTGGGACCTCAACATACCGGTGAACTGTGGATGTACAATGGTGTTGGATATTTTAATTATGTAATTGTAGTTGAGGCAACACTTCCCTTTCAACTGTAACAGTGGTTCAATACACACGAAGATTTTACTTATCTGCCGTTTATTTTATTCTTCCCTGGTACAACGTACCAGCACCTCATCAGCACCCACTACCACAACAATACACCGCTACACAAATAGGACACTTTTGCTTAAGCCATCGAAGAATACAGGCATGGATGGTATTACCATACCATCACGCCTGTATAACCGAAAGATAAGCTTAACAGATCTCTTTCGGTTTTAAGACATATTATTTTTCAAAAATTCGTTAATAATATTTATGCAAACACAATTTGAATTCATAACTTTAGGCAGCCAGCGTTTAGTTAATTAATTAATGGGAGCACTGATAAGAAAGTTTTGATATCTCCCATCTTAGTGCGACCACTGCCGAAAGTCACGGCGTGGCGTCCTTCCGCTTATCTCAAAACATTGCTTTAAAGTTTAAAATTAATATAGCTTTGTCTCATAGTGACCTAGCATAAATCCTTTATTTAGGGATACAAAATCTACTATTAATAAGACAAGAAAAAAAAATCTGAAATTCATCTAATATTAAGAGAGATATTAATATTAGAGGGCCTTGGGCGACGGTCTCGGGGTCGTCCGTTGTACTTGACTCTCGGGAGGGTTCAACATTGGAGGTCCGCGGTGGGATCTCTGAGCATGCGAGAGCGATTCCCGTGATCCCACCACTAGTTAGTTAGTTAGCTAGTTTACTGATTTCTGACACTTACGCGAATATTAGACATTGAGGTCTAGAAGAAGATGGTTGGGTCTTACCAGCTGCTTGGAATGCCATTATAGAATCTATAAAATCTAAATACGAGCCTAAAATTGCAAGACCAAAGGATACGGTGAGCTCGTTCTGCGTGAATCGGATCGCTAATAATTAACAAAAATGTAAGGTAGCTGTTAGTAATTTTAACATCAAGACGTCCAACACCTCAGTCTGCCCGTGACCATGGATGCTGTAAAGGATCCGAAACGTCGGGAACTAAATAATATCAATTACCGCGATAAAATACGTAAAAAGTACTTAGTTTCATTTCAATAGTTAGCTAGTTATTTATAGTTTGACTATGTTCAGTCTTGTGTAGGCGTAAATAATATTATTACTTTTCATTCATTTTCATTTGATGAAATTACGATTATTTTTCACAGTGAAATTACTTGCGAAATTTCGCAGCCTGCTACTTTTCACATGCAATAAATTTTCATTCAAATCATTTATCGCCATCAAACCCGGAGGCCCAAACCCTTTTAAAAGGCGCCACTTGCAGGTGGTGCTGGTGTCCATGGCGGTAATCAGGTATCAGGTGATCCGCTTCCTCTATATACCAATTTGCTATTACCAAAAATCACACTTGCTATTTAAAAATACGATTTCATTGAAATGCGATTTTGAGCAGGCTGTATGAACAAAAGTCGCAGATGTGACGTATGAAAATTAATTTCATGTGATTTTTCACATGTTATCCGTGAAATGTTTCGTGCCTAGTCTTGTGTGTGTGAGACTGTGAGTATTTACGAATTGTGTACTCCATCTTAGATCCTGATTGTGCTTTAAGAAATGGCTTCGAGGAAGTGAGATGGCAGTGATCCACGCATCGCTTCTCCCGATAACGTGAACTATATAGCCATTCCATGTGTCAATGTTGTCGTACTTTTGTTTCCGATCTTCGTGACAGATGGCAGCACTTATCACTTCTCAGATCATTACACCATGTTACTTCGTTTCCTATCTTTGCTTTTTTCGTCTCGGGTAATGAATTTGATGGTTTATGTACTAACATATCATCACGCCTGTATTCCTCGAAGGGTTAGACAGAAGTGTACTAATACCCAGAGATAACCAGTATGTTAAAAATATCTGACCGTCTCAGTCTTCTAGTTGTCCTAAGCGCGACTGCTACCTTAGAGGTCTTGAGTTCGATTCCCAGGTCTGGGAGTATTATTGGAGTCTTCTAAAACATCTCAGTAACAGCTAGGAGTTTAAAATTTGTGCCCAGTTACTGGCAAGAGGCTCTTCCCCATTTACATGGGACCTCAACATACTAGCAAACTGTGGGTGTACATATGTACGCCATGGAATGTTGTTTTTTTGGTTTACTTGTAAGTATTAAAAGTTCCTTAAACCTCATTTTGCCAGGGGCTTTTTTATATTATATTACCTTCACAATAAATTCCAATTGCCATCTTTCAGTCAATAGGTGACATTCGGGACATTTTCGCCTCGTTTGCCCGACAGCGGCCCGTGAAATATGGGCCATTCAACGTCCAGAATTTTAAATATGGCGTGATCCGCTATTGTGCAGAATTTCTGATGAATCGGTTGGCACCGTTTTCCCTTGAGGAGCTGCAAAAAGGCAGCCACTTTATCCCATTTTACAGACGATTAAAAATTACATTTAATCGCTCGTAAACTTGTCATTTCTTGGTATTATTGGGTTTCTTTAACGAGAAGAACCCGAATTCTTGTTTCGAGGTATTTGATTTTTTTTTTATGTGAAACGGAACGCCTGATCGTAAGCGCTTACCGCCGCCCATAGACACCCGCCACACCAAAGGTGTCACATGTGCGTTGCCGGCCTTGTATTTAATTATATGATTAGTAAATCTGTGTAAACATCAATATTTTTGGTCTCAATCTATACTCTATATACTTAATATATAAAGCTGAAGAGTTTGTTTTTGTTTGCTTGAACGCGATAATCTCAGGAACTACTGGTCCGATATGAAAAAATCTTTCAGTGTTAGAGCCCATTTATTGAGGAAGGCTATAGGCTATATATCATCACGCTAAGACCAAGTAACCATTCCTATATAGTCTTAATTAAGTTGTATGGTCCCGGGAAACAATGTTTTTATGACCCCCCCCAAGTACCCAGTAGGATACAGAAAAAATCCTAGTTGTCATTTTTTTTAATAAGAGATATTAATTTTTAATAATCTACCTCCTGCTATAACCTGTAGGTACTTAGTTTTTTTTTGGATTTATAATCCAATCTCAATAGATTTTATTACACACTTTTGGTAACCAATATGGTTTACTTCGTATGAAGATTTTCGCATAATGTTGAATACAAAATGAGGCCGTGTCATGACGTGTTATTGCGATTATTTTTAGATTGTGAGAAAAGGATAGCGCTATGTAATGTGTAGAGTGACATCCCTCTCTCAATAGCAAGAAACGGCCTCTACTGCAGCAGTGACAGCATTTAAAGTGTCAACAATCAAATAAAACTGGGTAGGCTCAAATTAACACCGTTATAAAACCGATTGCCATAATTTTCTGCGACGCGATTTCGCCTCTGTATTTGAAAGTAAACTCAGTCATTTGGTAGACAGGGTTTAAATTCTAATACGTATAATCTGACTCATTAATTCCGTTCCAAAAGATGAATTATAATTTGAATACCGAACGGGATTGTTCTTGAATTATTTGCGGAGAATTCCGGCGGCGCTCTTTAGGTTCACACTGAGCAATGGTGATTATTTAATCTGTCTTTTAATGGAAATAATATCGGGTACTTTTTCATTTAAGGTGTTATTTTTTTTATAATCTGGTGGCAAAAACAAGCGGGACCGCCTGAAGGAAAGCGGTTACCATAGCCTATAGGCGCTTGCAACACCATGGGTAGGTATCACTAGCGGATTGCTGACTATGTAAAAATCTTTTCACACCATTAGGTAGGTAGGTGAAGATTACGGAAGAATAGTTGGGCTGGTAGCATAGGTGACAAAAAGTGTGATTCTTAAACGCCACTGCCCCCCCCCCTCTTGTCAACACAACGCTTCTTCTCGGAATTACTCCAGCCACCTCGCTCACTGTTAGGAACACAGAATAGCACGGAGCTATGTTATTTGGCTACAATTTTCTGCAGAGTCACAGATAATAGAATAAAGTGGAGGTACTTCCTCCGTCGGGCAGCTCCAATTGTGAGTGGAATTATTTCATTCCACTGTACCCTACTTCAAACAAAATTAAGTCAATCTTATTTTTAGGGCTTTATACTTCTATTATAGATATTGATACGTTTTACGATCGCCTGATGTGATATGAAACTGCGTATAGTAACACCTTTATTTGTTTAATATAATCATTATCATCTACAGCCTGACTTCACCCACTGCTGGATCTGGCCATCCACCTAGGTCCTGTGCTAATCTTATCCAGGTAAGCCCTCCAACTTGAATAATTTCAGTGACCCATCTCACTGCTGGATGTCCGATACTCCTATTGCCATCCCTCAGCCACCATTCAGTAGTCACCTAAATAAAATTAAGAAATTAATTTGTTATATGTAATAATTATATTTAATTGTAGTAAGAGTGAAATTAGATCATTCACAGCGAACCATAAGTAGCAGGCTGTGAAATCACTGCAAAAAATAAAGTACTTAATTAAAATGATAAGTATTACATAATTTCTTAGTTAGAAGTAAAAATCATATTTTATTGTAGCAAGAGTGATATTAGATCATTCACAGCGAACTAAAAGTAGCAGGCTGTGAAATCACTGCGAAAAATAAAACAATTTATTAAAATGATAAATAATACATAATTTATTAGTTAGATGACGTAATAATCATATTTTATTGTAGCAAGAGTGATATTAGATAATTCACAGCGAACAAAAAGTAGCAGGCTGTGAAATCACTGCGAAAAAGAAAACACTTCATTAAAATTATAATTAATACATAATTTATTACTTAGATGTGATAATCATATTGTATTGTAGCAAGAGTGATATTAGATAATTCACAGCGAACTAAAAGTAGCAGGCTGTGAAATCACTGCGAAAAAGAAAACACTTCATTAAAATTATAATTAATACATAATTTATTACTTAGATGTGATAATCATATTGTATTGTAGCAAGAGTGATATTAGATAATTCATAGCGAACCAAAAGTAGCGGCTGTGAAATCACTGTGAAAAATGAAACGCTTTTTTTTTAAATGATAATTAATACAAAATAGTAAACATTTTCTTAACATTTCCATATACTACACATATGCTATGTAACTATAAATATGTATGCTACAAGTTCTTATCAAAACAAAACGGTGCCAAAATTCCGGAGTCGTCTTGATATTGGCACGTGAGCCTTTATATGTAGTTCATTAACTACGTGCTACGGATTATTTGGGGTGAAATCTACCATTTCACCAATATTAGGCACATTCCTAGTCACCTTGAGATGAAACGTCGTAACCGACCTCCGAAGTTTATAGGCCTTATTCAACACGTTTAGTAAAACCTCTGTCTGGGTTGTTAGTCTGACGTCACCCATGTTAAAGAAGGAAGAATTTCTTACGGTTGGGGCTTAAAGAAAATCTAAACGTAAATCTACGTAAGACTACTTGCTTTATTCGTCTATAGTATTTGTATCGGCCTACTCTTGAGAAAGAGATCTTGCGTTCGATTCCCAGATCGAGCAGTGTTATTGGATTTTTTGGTTAAGTTTTCACTAGTAGTTTAAGAGTTTGCATTTGTACCTAAATATACCGGCAAATTGTGGGTGTTTAATAGTACACCCGTTACCGTACCCCAATAGCACACCCCTAAACCTGTGCGCTGGGTTAGAGAGAGATGGCGGGAGACAATAAAGAAAGCCGTGCAACGACCCTCATGACCTACTCTGCCAAGAGTATATGACTGATAAGAATAGTACACCTCTGCTTAACCACTTACAGGCGTGATGTATTGCGAACACCAAATATGGCGGAAAATTCGCGTATAACAAATCCCTTTATAATATTCAAGTGAATATCTGGTATATTTCAAAGGCTGATATATATATAGACATGATAGACAGTGCCACGGCGCTAGCGTCTGTCAGCACAGCTACTGGCGCCAGTAACTCGCTCTGTTATTTATCATACTGAATAAGTTATGAAATTATGCTCAAATTGTATATACTTACATTATGTAGAATCCAATAAATAATAATGTCCTCGGTGTATATAAGCACGAATATGTTGAAGACATAGATAACATACCATCACGACTGTATTTCCCGAAGGGTTAGGTAGTGGTGTACTTATGTACATACACCTACATTTCACTGCTATGTAATGGGTCAAATGTAATACCCAGAGGGCAAGCCTAATGACTTTACCCGGGCACAAATCGAGTTCCATTTTTGACATCTCTAAACATGTAATAAAATCGTAGAAAAGTCAATATTTTTTTAAAAGAATACTTGGCGCGTGATCTACAATCGATATCGAAGCCAAAAATATAGTTTTTAGAATTTTTGTCTGTTTGTCTGTATGTATGTCCGGGCTGAACTTAAAAAGTACTGCATGGATTTACTTCAAATGTTGCATGAATATTACTAGCAGGTCGGGTCAACTTATTATAGGCTACATATTATCACGCTAAGACTAAGTAACTATTCCACGCGGGCGAAGTCGCGGGCGGAAGCTGGTAGGTAATAAATTGAATAATAAGCATAGGTAATAAGCATTTAAATCCTAATGAATAGAATTAAATATATCTAATAGTATTATTATTGTCATACTACTACTGTCTGGACTTTAAAAGAGACCATGATTATCTGAATTTGTTTCGGTGTTTCTTCTCAGAGGTCGTCAGTTAGGAAATGCCGGCGCCATCTAGTTAAAAAAAAAGTAACACATTGACTTGTAAAAGTGTCTTTCATAGATCTATTTACAGAAATAAATATCATTTATATCACAAACGATATTAAAGCAAAAACTTCTTAGAATACTTAAGTGCTTACATAACATATCCCTTCAGAATAAAAATCAAGATGATTTACTGGCATTCCATTGAGGATGTCTTCCCATCCGGCGCCACGACCATTATAAGGATACAACGGGCTCCTAACCTGGGAACTTCATTCGAAAAATGTCAAGAAATTCTGCAATTATGAGTCCTATTTCCTGAGCAGTAAGAGCCGGGATTAAGAGAAGCTTCTGAGAAATTGCAACCATTTGTCAGAATCTCGAGTCATTTAAGGCAATTTTTATTGCTTTACCCTGTGCAGAATGGTGTAAGAATGTTGGGTAATAGCATGAAGGTTTGATGTGTCTGAGAAATATAAGTAAAGTATGAGGGCATAGACAACAGAGATTAATTTAAACTTTATAAACTTTGAGATTTCGCGAGAGTTGTTATGGATTATCGGATATTTCAATAATTCTAAGCGAGTGGTTTGACGGCTTTCGTCAACTTAGACCGCAAGGCGCTATTGTATGATATTTAATTGCGTAAGCTTTCTTAATTTATATTTTTTCTCTTGATAAAAATAAACTTGTTTACGTGAATTTTCTAATAAGAAATCTTTTCTATTTTCATCTAGGTATACTTATAATATTATAAGTAGTCTACATTTTGTTGGGTTTCTATTTTAATTTATAATTTTATTGCTTTTTTATTGAAAACGTGAATTTATTATATTTCTTCAAGAATGAAAAACTAAAAAATTCAGTACGATTTACGTACTTTCGTACAATATTTCTTTTCAAAAAGTTACTTAAATATTCGATATCATTGAAGCATGTGATAGCTGTAAAGTAGAAATATTTTCATATCTTATCTACGTATGTAATATTTAGTAGTCCATTACATTTTACTTTGGGTAAAAATATATTTTTCTGACTTTTCTAGAAAGTTCTCTGGAAAAGATTATCCATAACGAGCGCGTCGGCGTCAATTAGTTCGATTGCCTAACTTAATAATATTTACTTTTGAAAGTATTTCGCTTAACTAAAGTATTTAGCTAGTTGTACTTAAGTCTGCTAAATACATTTATCAAATTGTTTGTTGAGAGTTCATTGAATGATTTAACAAAAACTTTCCGAGAATATTATACCTACATTGACAAAAAAGAAAATGACTGTTTCAATCGTTTGTTTCATTTGTTTCAATCTGTTTCCAACCCTCCATTTGCATGAACAGCTATATTAGTCTCGAACTAGCATTACTTATTCATAGCACATTCACGGATTCGTCGGTGATTGAAAATTGAATCGCTTGGGTCGCGCGAGAATTCATATGCGGCGCCAAACAATTTCTAAATGGTTGTTCTACATCAACGAGATAATATATAGGGATGGATAAAGAAAGAACAAGGGCGTAGTTAGAAGTTATAAAGGATTTCATTTCTTCGTATCAATTTAAAACTTGCATTGCAATCAAAAAAGGACACAAAGAGTAATAAAATAAAACATATTGTTGTAGTTATTTTTATAACGAAAAGCTTGCTCAATGATGTGGTCTCAAACATTTGCATATTTGTACTAATTAAAATTATCATAATCATGTTCATCACGTTATGATAATAAGATAGTAATGTTTGTCAGGGACAATGGATGGGAGAGATTCGTATGTTAACACTTTTCCGCAGTCATATAAACTGAGATTAAAGAAACTCTTCATTTAATTAAAGCACTTCTAAGCACAGAACACATTACAATCCAGCGTCAAAACTTTCATTAACTTCTCCCTTTTTCTGCTTTCTTTGCTCTAAGAATGGTATTGTCCAAAGTCGCTGATTCTTTGTTAGTTCCTCTGCATCATCAAATGTATGGGGCATGTCCTTTTTAGCTGTCTCAGGTAGACCAAATGCCACTATAGCCCCCAATCCCGCGACACATGATAGTACCACCAAGGGTAGCCAGTAAAGATATACTTTTAAATAAACAATGTATGGAGACAAAACTGTAGCTACGTATCCACTTATGTGCACAATGGATGCACCTGATCCTCTTACTGATGTAGGTAAGATCTCTGCAGCCCACTGCATAGTAGCAGCATATGACATATTGACAGAGAACCTTGCAATTACTGCAAATATCACTGATTGTACACCAGTAGTAAATATAGTAAGGATACAGAATATACCGCTGACGGTCATGACTATTATTGTTAACCATCTCCTGCCTAAGCAGTCTAGAATAAAGGCTACGAGAATCATCGAAGGGAATTCTGTAAAAGACACTAAAGAGAAAGACAAGAAGAAGTCGAAGTCTAACTGGCCAATGCTCCTTACTAGTCCATCAAAGACAATCGTACAGCACATGTACTCAATACATATTAGTATAAACATTTTTCTTATAAGCGGTCTCTTAAGAATCTCTAAACAACTGACAGATTTTTCTTCTTTCGCATTAGTTGCTGTTATTTTGAATTGTTCAATAAGTTTCGATGGTATTTCCTTTTTATTTATCCGACCGATAACAAGAACCTTTTCTACGGCTTCATCAATACGACCTCTTGACAACAACCACCTCGGACTTTCTGGTAAGTATAATGGAGATAATATAGCTAAGGCTAAAGGTAAACTAGTGACTAGAGAAATTGTCTTCCAATGACCGCAAGCGAGTGCAATCCAGGGCAGTAGAGTGACGAATAGAGAGTAAAATATAGCAAAAGATAAGTTAGCCAATATGGTTCTGTATTTTGGAGCAACATATTCTAAAATTATAAGGTACGCCATAATCATGCAGTTGTCATAAGCCATACCCATGATGAATCTAGCAGCAGCAAATTGTGTCAAATTTTGTGCAAAGGTACTTGCTAAGCCTCCAGCGCAACCGATTAAATTGCTGATTATAACAGCTGGTACTCTTCCAAAGCGATCAGAAATCCATCCAATAATGAATCCTCCACAAATAGACCCTACAAAAAATATAGATTGGGCCGTTGCTTGATAACTATTTTTCTCACACACCCACTCTAATTCACTTGAAATAGTAGGATATGGTATTTCCGTTTGGTTGAATTCCCACCCATATTGACATGGCACTATACTCCACGTACGATTCGGTTTTCGGCCTGTAGTCAACACCTCCGTCCAGTTGGCTGCATACATTTCACACTGCGAATATCCAAATCTTGCATCTTCATCTCGAGGTACACCTAGATCCCTTCGTTGTAAAGCAGTCAAGTTTTCCAGTTCTGGAATCCTGCACCAGTGGTTCGGCGTCACTTCTGTCATGAACATCTGTGAGTAGTATATGAAGACTCCAAAGGCGTAAAAGGGGAACGTAGAAAAGAATAGAAGTGCTTGATAACGTCCAAATTTACCAGCGGCTGATATAAGATCATCATAATCAACTGCATTGCTCTTTGTTCTCTCATCTTTGTTGTCTATTTCTGTAGCATTCCTTTCTACAGCCATTCTTGTTTGTATAATTTTATTTTCCTCTTATGTGTCGTCTTCAATAAATGTTATTGTACTGATAAGAATAAATTTTGGTCGCGTCTTTTATAACCTCTCTGATTTAATTTGCAAAGACAGTATTCTAATATTGTATAATGCTTTGTTTATTTGATAAATATTGACTTATCATTGACGGAGGAGTAGTTTAATATGTTGATAGAGACTAGGTAAATTTCCACGTGATTAATTATAGTCTGGCACTGTGTGAGATAGGATTTCCCTTGGCTTCTCAACAGGCAAATTAGGTCTTAAAATAAGTAGTTCTCATTTTAGTATTCATGCAATTCGTACTCTTATGCTGTCATTGATTCACATGAATTTTTTTTAGGGACTTTAAGATTTAACACAGATTAAACAGTCTTTATGAAACGTGTTTTTGTTTTTAATATTCATGTCAATAAATTAAATTCACAAAGAACACATTCTTTGTTTTTTTTGGTTGTTTATGAGAGACAAAACGATCACAATTTGCATTACATTGTGCAACTCTCAAGATACGAGTAGCTGTGGTTCTTGATAACCTCAAGGCTGTATTTACATTTGTAGCTAATTACAGACACTTGATAAGACAGTTTACAATGATTGCTTGATCTCTTATCACATCGTAAAATATGTTCCAGAAGAGCGGGTCAGGGAAACCTAATAAACAGTCTGTAACACTTGTAATCTGTTATTCGGGCAGAGCTTCGCCTTACATCGAGTTCAGTAAGAGAATATATCAGATGAACCGATATCTTGCTTATATAGACAACAATGGAAGTCAAATCAATTACTCTAAATACGTTTTTAGAAATCGATAAATAAAGTTAAACATAGATAAGTATAACTAACTAAAGAGATTGATTAGGTTTATAATTACAAATAAATTTAATTTAGGTGATTTAAAAAATTAATTAGTTCATCGAATAGAGTTGGCGCTAGTATCGGTAGGTAGGTGTCTTAGTTTGTCTGACAGGTAACTTCACGTGGCAGTAGCGGTGGTGGATGATAACAAATAGCTGTTTCCCGCGTTCGATCTCACTTTTCCCGACTTGTGGGAATTTCCCAAAAGCCTACTTTCCAATTTACAAGTTCAACTTAGCCATGACCGTTTGTCTGTGATAAGTCAGTTAGTCTGTCAGTTCCTTATATACATACAGATAATATTCAGCAGACAGTTATCCAAATTTGACACCTGTTTGGGATTTTCCGGCGTTTGAATGGTTTACAAAAATATTTATATCTAATTTACAAGTTTCATTGGATTTCGTCATGTCTCGTTTTGTTCCGGTTAGAATAATGGAGTCCGACCACCACATCGTACCGTACGCATAAACACTCGTTAGATTTATGTATATTTTGACAGTGTTTTTTTCATTTCCTTCCTACCTGATAGACTCAATATCTGTGAAGTTGTATTATATAAATAATCATTATAATCCATCTCCAAATCTATCTTATTATTAATGTTGATTTTATCAATTATAACTGTCTCGTTAGTCTAGTGGTTCTAAGTTTGACTGCTCGGCTAGGTCTTGGGTTCAATTCCAAAGTCGAGTAAAGTGTTATTGCGGTTTCCTATGAAATTCTCACTAGCTCGGAGTTGGAATTTGTGTCCGGTTAATGGCAATAGGCTTACCGCCTGTTACATGGGACCTACATATACCGGCGAACTGTGGGTGTACATTAGTACGACTCTGCCTAACCTTTCGGGGAATACAGGCGTGATGGTAAGCAATGAAATAGAGCGTATTTCTGTTTTAATACAGTAAAAATCTTACAAACAGCTTGATGTCTTTTGTCGTCTGCAAAGAGATTGTAAGAGTTATTATAAAGCGGGTATTGGGAATATTTTCATAAAGAAACTTTGATCCTTATTCGATTTCATTTATTTCTTTGACAGGCTGATATTAGGTAGTGGGACTACTTCGTTCGTATTAGATAACAAGCAGTAGATTACGATGTTGTTTGTGATGTTTCTTGTATAGCGCCTTTTGTCGCCTGCTTTTTTTATAGAGGGAAACAACAAGCATGGGGGTCACCTGATGGGAGTGGTCAGCGCCGCCCATTGACACCCGAAATACCAGAGGGGTTCCAAGTGCGATGCTGGCCTTTAAGAAAATAAGGATCGCTTAATAATGGTTGTCATGTCGTCTTTTTCGGGCTCTCAACAAATTCAACAAACGTCACGTTCTTTTTTTATAAATTTCAAGTTCAAATGTGTTTATTTCAAACTAGCGTGCGTAGCTTCTTAAATCCATGACACCAAGCCAATAGTTTAGATGTCACTATGAAAAAAGGTGATAAATGCAGTTTTCTGCACTGCCTTTAGTGACTATATTAGTATCCTTAGTACCAATTCCTCAGGTCCATTCGATAGGCATTCCATTCGGAAAAGGCGAGAAATTATCTTACTTCCTTAGTGGTAGGACTTCTTGGGGTCAGACTTGCTGGGGATCTCCCCGACAGAGTTTGTCATAAAATATTATGACTCTGCACTGACTCTCATACTGAAAAGTATGAAAGCCACTTCTTCCTCGGTTGCTTCGGCTCTGACAATCTGAAGTATGTAGGGACACTTAAGGTTTAGTAAGTATTAGCGATTCCTCTGGTGCTGCAGGTGTCCAGGTTTGGCCACGTTTGCTTGTGTGCCGACTAACCCATTAGGTAAAATGCAAAAAAATATTTTAAATGCATTTATAGGTTGAGTAAAATAAATTAGGTACACAGTATAAATCAATGTAATATATTCGAACTAATTGATTCTGATGCGTTCGTTACTGTAATCCCTATGGTCGATGGATTAATCATTCAGTAAAAAAGTCGGGACAAAAACTTTGACATTAAACGAAGTAAAGAAGCGAAGCGAAAGTGAAGAAGCGGCGGTAGCCTAATGGCTAGGGCGTCGGACTTGCGATCATGTGGTTGCCGGTTCAAACCCCACCCATTGCACTACCGACGTGAACCCACTCGTAACACAAGCATTTAGCTTAGCACGAGGGGCTAACAAGAATACTAGTAATGTGT
Organism: Acronicta leporina; assembly: GCA_947256265.1. Taxonomy (NCBI): domain Eukaryota; kingdom Metazoa; phylum Arthropoda; class Insecta; order Lepidoptera; family Noctuidae; genus Acronicta; species Acronicta leporina. Next base: position 14,333,124 of record OX366520.1, on the reverse strand, counting down.
GACCCACATTACTAGTAAGCTTTTTAAAAAAAAAAATTGATCTACTGTTTACGTGTGTCTGCCCTATAATTACTGTGTGTATGTCTGGATAAGACTGGTAATAATAAAAAAACGCTAGGGGGCGGTAAAGGGTGGTCGTCTTGGGGTTGTCTATAATTTAAACATAAAAGTGTATTGACTATGAATGTGATATCAAACTAATCCATCTCATTCTGAGAGGAGACTCGTACTCACCAGTGCCAATGGTACAGAGTAATGGGTTGTTTTTTTATGGGATAGGGGGGCAAACGAGCAGACGGATCACCTGATGGTAAGCGATAACTGCCGCCCATGGACACCAGAGGAGTCACAAGTGCGTTGCCCGCTCTTTAAAAGGGTTTGGGCCTCCGGTAACCGCGCTCACTTGGCAAAACACAACGCAAGCGTTGTTTCACTCCGGTTTTCTGTGAGGCCATGGTAGCACTCCGGTTGAGCCGGCCCATTCGTGCCGAAGCATGGCTCTCCCACGTGAAATTATGCTCAAAAAGTAGTCTTGAATAAATTATTTTGAGTTTTTAACCTACAAAACAAAAGGATTCACGACAAGCGAAGTCACTGTTACCTAACTTTCCAAACTTTTTCTTGGATATTCTCCAAGAATAAAGTCATCAGACATCAAAAATACATCCGCCTTGCACCAACTTTTACTTCACGACTTTAAATTTTAAAGCGAAGTCGGATCGACCGAGGAACAAGAATCATAAATAAATTATTACTTCAACTGTTCCTTGGAACATTTCTCAGGGGAAATTCATGTTCAGGTCAAAATCGAGCTCCAATCGCGTTCTGATGTATTTATTGATGTTTGCTTTGCTTCGATGCAATATTTATGATGATGCAGCAAGCGAGCGTGGGAATCTATGTTTTATTAACATAGTTGTACCTCATAGCTCGCCATGTTACAAATTACGAGGATGAATGTAAAGTCCTAGCTACTACTGTGAATTTCATAAAATATCCAATAACACTTAGCACGACCGGAGGCCCAAAATCTTTTAAAAGGCTGGCAACGAACTTGTGACTCCTCTGGCGGTAATCGCTTACCATCAGGCGATCCGTCTGCTGGTTTGTCCCCCCATATCCCATAAAAAAAACGTCCTGGGAACTAACTCAGATTCGGTACTTGCGCTTGCCAATGCAATCAATGAGGCAGAAAATGTAAATAAAAAACAGTACATTTTATGAGCTTTCAACGCAGCCTCAGCTTCTTTTGTCCTTCCTCAAGAAAAACGATTGAAAAAAGGTTGTATCAGCTATTCGGTAATTTATTTTCAGTCCCTGAGTCATAAAACTGATTGAAAGAGTAAGGTTAGTATTGTCCCTGGACGTGTTTAGACTGAGATTAACTATTTTTTAAAGAAAAACGATTTCAAACAATTTGACTTTACAGAATTAATCGATTCTGTGTATCTTTAGAATCGATTAATCGGACTTAGACTCGCTTACTATGAGATCATGTCGGGAATTTGGGAGCATAATTCATAATATACCATCCATCATGCCTGTATTCGTAAAGGGTTAGATAGAACTGTATTGATCCACACCCACAGTTAGCCCGTATGTTTAAAGTCCCATTTAATTGGGGGCGAACCTTTTGCCATTAACCGCGAATAAATCTAACCTCTGTGCTGAAAACACAACATCGAACACAGTATCTCGCACTACGCAGTCGCGCTTTCTACCTACCACTACACCAATGACGCAGTTTAAGTAGGTAACTACCTATATACAGAGTTAAAGAATTGCATGTTAAAATAAAAAATCTCCTGGCATTACCGAAACCAGCATACAACGCCATGTACATTTTTTCCGTGGTTTGTTTCAGTGAAATCAATTAATCTGTTCCCGATACAAAATGTATGACAAAAACAATTTCCTTTATAATTTTCATTTTCGTGTTTTTTCCGATGTTTTATTAGTATTCATATCTAACACATCTAGAGTTGCCAGGTTGCCAATCCTAATAACCGGACAGAGCAGCCAGTGTGGTCGGACATTTGGGTAGAAAGGCCGGACACCCTCCATTATTGAGGATTTCGTGTCAGCGCGAGAGGGCGGGCGGCCTTCGTGAACGACCACCTGGGCTTGGCCACGCTCGGCGCTCGCTCGTTTGTGAAATGTAAAAAGTCTAACAAATGCCAGACAAGCCGGACACCGTTTATTTTGGCCGGACACGCAATCAAAAAGCCTACCTATGTCCGGCTTTATCCGGACGCCTGGCAACCCTAAACAAACAAAGATCATAAATATCGGTTCAGCCGTGCTTCAGGTAACTAATCCGACTTTGATTTATGTAAGTATATAGAAGAGATAGAAGATGTAGAAAGCGTAAGCGTAGATAGATGTTCTACGTTAGCTTTGTCTAATTTCCCAGATTATACGATCGTCAATCTCCGCACTTCTAACGAGTAAATATATAGTTAGCTAGGCTTGAAATATAAGAATGAATAAAAGTGTCAGACAGCTGTCATAATTTTGTGATTTTAAATAATTGTTTAAATAAATTATATTTATTAATATTAATTGTAATTATACCTATATTAATATTTATATATTAATATTGAATTTTATTGGTAAAAACCAAAACCATGCCGAACTCATTAATTGCTCTGAGGCCTAATTGCGGAGCTTGTGGCTCACTAATAAAAGATTACTTTATGGAATGCTCTTATGGAAATAGTAAGAAACGTTATGATATAGCATGTCTTGAAGTAAATATAGATACATTTAAATCATATAAGGAGGAATACAAAATAAACTGGGTGTGTCCTGAGTGTATCTGTTCAATGCCTAAAACAGGGAACATGGAAACGCCGCTCACCGGTAAGACTCCTGTATCTAAGTCTGCCATCACCAGCACGCCCATGAATAACATAAATACGCAACGAGGTAGCCGGGCAAGGTTTTCACCGACAATAGATTCTGAATCCATACTGCTTGACGAACTAACAGATTTTAGAGCAGAGATGACTGCCCGTATGGACAGTCAGGCTAAAATGATTTCTCTCTTGTTGAATCAATTCACCCAAACAAGAACTGATTTGGATAATATAACAAAAATAATTAGGGGATTGGAAGAAAAAGTATATACTAAACAAGCTCAAGACATTATAGTTGACTATCCTTCCTCTACATTTGCAGAAGTTGTTAGTCAATCGAACAGTTCTCCTAATGATAAAACAAAGAAAATATCCAATAACACCACCACAAAAATACAAAAAGTGAATAAAGGTGGGGCCACGAAGTCCGTCATACCACCGGTAACGGAAACTGCAATAATGACTCCATCAACAAGCTCATCTTATAAAAAAGCTGATGAGGAGGAAGGCGACACTGGAATGGGATGGACAACAGTAATTAAGAAAAAACATAACAGACCACCTAAAATTGTAGCAATAGGAACAAATAAGGAGCTAAAGAATATTCAAGCAGCAGAACTAAAGAAACACTTGCACGTGTGGCGATTGCATCCTGAGACTACCAATGAAGCTATAACCGATCATGTGAGAAGTATATGTGGCCCAAATGTTCAAATAAAAGTTGACAAAATCAAACATAAAACAGAACGAGACTACTCGTCGTTTATAATTGGAGTGCCCGAATACTGTTTCCAGAAATTGCAGCAGCCAGAAATCTGGCCCATGAATGCTGAATATAATGAGTGGATTTGGTTTCGAAACTCCACCAAAAACAGATCAAATTAATACCATTGATTTATATTACCAAAACGTTAGAGGTCTTCGAACAAAGTTGAACGAGTTCAGAAATAGCATAGAATTAATAGATTCAGATTTATATGCAATCACGGAATCCGGTTGCAATCCATCTATACATGACCCGGAATTAATCCCACCGGCATATCAAATACTTCGCTGCGACCGAGCGGATGGTCGGAAACAGGGAGGAGCGTTCCTAGTGGCCACACACCGGTTGGAGCTGCGGCAAGTCCACGTGAGTGACGTATGTATAGACACCTGCGTTTTTGAAATAGTTAATGCTATGGTTTATTTAAATAAGAGATTTTTATTTTTGTGCTCAGTAATTTATATTCCACCTGGTAGTGCGGAGACTGACTATATGGTCTTGTTTAGCATAATAGAGAAATTGTGTACCAAATATAAAAATATAATTGTGTTAGGTGATTTTAATCTTTATTCGTGTCCCATAAATGTGATGAATTATTATGAATATTTTTTGTCCTATTGCGGATTCACTCAAAACAATAATGTTCCTAATTGTTTAAATAGGCAACTAGATTTGATATTAAGTTCAGGTTTTCGCGAGGTGTCAGTGGTTATGGCGGACGGGTCGCTCGTGCCCGTGGACGAGCATCACCCGCCTCTTGCGGCGAGCGTGCGGCTCGAGGGTGCGCGCGCCCAGCGCCCTGTGCGCGCCGGCGCCGCCCCCGCATGCACTAGTAGACCGCGTTGGAATTTTTATAAAGCGGATTATGAATTGCTCTATTCTATGTTAGCATCTACTGACTGGACCGATATGTACGAGATGAGCGATGTGGAGGATATTTTGAATTTCTTCTATGACAAAATGAATAATATTTTAGATGCAAGTGTTCCTAGGAAAGCATTTACGGTCAATAAACGATATATTTATCCCAAATGGTACACGAGAGATATAATAAAAAACTTAAAAATTAAAGCAAGCCTACATAAAATGTACAAAAAAACAAAAGTAAATAGTGATTACGACGAATATTCGAAATATAGGGCAATTACTAAAAAAATAATAGAAATCGCACACGTGCAGCATCAAAATAATATTCAATGTCAGTTTGCGAAAGACCCTAAGTCATTTTGGCAATACATACGATCCCAGAAAAGTGCAACTAGTGGGCAGGACATTATAAAGGATGGTCAATATTTGTCAGATGAGGAGTGTGCAGAGCAGTTCGCGACATATTTCGAGTCAGTATACAGTAGTGCGCCACCACGACTAGACTCTAAAGCGGCGGCAGCGGAGGCGGTGAACGCTGGTAGTGCGTACGTGCAAATTAAAAATCTTAGCGTTAAAGACGTTAGAAATGCACTCGAGCGCCTCAAGCCTAAGCGCTCTGCGGGTCCGGATGGTATACCAGCGTTTCTTTTTAAAGATTGTGGAAGGATACTCGTGGAACCATTACTTCATATATTTAATGCCTGTCTTCATTCTGCGAAGTTCCCAGCTCGGTGGAAGATAACTAGAGTCATTCCAGTACCCAAAGGCAGGGCGGGAGCTGACATCAGTGGGTATAGGCCGGTCGCGGTGCTGTCGACGCCGGCAAAGGTGTTTGAGTCTGCTATTCACCACGGTATACAGGAGCAAGTGAGTAGACAGTTATCGGATGCGCAGCACGGATTTCGGCCGGGGCGCAGCACTGCTACCAATCTCCTTAATTTCATGGGATATGTGGTCCCTGCGGTAGATGCTGGGGTGCAAGTAGATGTAGCTTATTTTGACTTCAAAAAAGCTTTTGACACCGTCGACAATGACATCTTACTGCGCAAGCTAGCAGAGGTCGGGTGTACCCCACATCTATTGCAGTTCTTCGCGAGTTACATGCAAAATAGACAACAGTATGTAGACTACAACGGATGCGAATCCGAGCTATATCACACTTGGTCTGGTGTAAGTCAGGGCAGCAACTTGGGGCCTCTACAATTCATAATAATGATAAACAATCTACCAGAAGTCGTAAGGCATGGTTCTTGTTTATTATATGCAGATGACCTCAAGTTGCTGCTTGAGATTAAGTCCGAATCTGATTGCGAGCGCCTACAGGAAGATATAGATCGAGTAGTGAAATGGAGTCATGAGAACAAACTGTACTTCAACGTATCCAAGTGCTCGGTTATGAGTTACACCCGTGCCCGTGCACCTCTGCTCTATGAGTACGTGGTGGACGCGGCACCAATGCAAAGAGTAAGGGAGGTGAGAGACTTGGGTGTTCTCATGGCTCCCGATTTGTCTTTCCGTGAGCATGTAACCAAGATCTGTAAGAAGGCTTATAGAAATTTAGGATTTGTACTAAGACAGACGCGAAGCTTCACAAACATCACATCAGTTAGGGTTCTGTATGACGCACTAGTCAGGAGTCATCTGGAACATAGTGCGGTCATATGGGCCCCACACGAGGCTAAGTACTCTGTGATGTTAGAGCGCGTACAAAATAAATTCACGCGCCATTTGTATAAAAAGTTATATGGGGTATACCCGTTTTACCCACTGATGTATCCCACCCTGTTTGTCCTGGGCATGGTTGGCTATAATCAACTGCATGTCCGACGGGATTTTACGCTGATCGCCTACTTGGTGAGAGTGCTTCGTGGAGTGAAGAGTAATCCGGGAGTATTACAGCGCTTAAGTTTGTGTGTGCCGGACCGGTACGTGTGGAGGAGGCATCGCCTGCCACTGCTACTGGTACCTACAGCCAGGACTAACCTGCTCGCCAAGGCGCCCATAACCAGAGCTATCCGTAACATCAACGACCTTCAAACTCAGATTGATGTCTTTACATGTAGTTGGAGTGAATTCGCAAGGGTATTATTGTATACATTGTGCTACAAGCAAAATAAAACTTAACTAAATGATGCAGTAATGTTTGGATTGTGTGTATAATTTAATAATATTTTTATTTGTAGTTGAATTTCTGTTATTTGGTAAATACATAGTTTAATATTTTTATAAGTAATAATTTTTTATGTTCTTGACTGTCGCATTAGGGTAAACCCTGTAATGATAGTTTACGTTGTTACAATAAATAAATAAATAAATAACAACTAGTAAATATAGTCTGACTAACTGCCTCATTAGTCTTGTGTTTCTAAAAGGGATGCTACGACCCCTGTTTTTTTATGAATGGTTTTTTTTATGAAATTCTCAGTAGCGGCTCGGAGAATGGTGGGTTAAAAAAATAATATTGAAATAAAACTACTTTGTACGGATTTTATCGCGTTGTATCGATGTTATGTAATTCCCGACGTTTCGGATCCCTTACAGCATTCATGGTCACGGTAGACGGAGTGTTGGTCATCCTAATGTTAAAATTACTACACTATTAAAGCTACCTTACATTTTTGTTCATTATTAGCGATCCGATTCACACAGAATGAGCTTACCGTGTCCTTTGATGCTTTCGGTCCTTCTCAATGTCTAATATACCCTGTAAGTGTAGAAACGATTCAAAATTAATATATTATGCTAAGATTCTTCCCAGAATCTTCACCTGGCATGACAAGTACTGACGTTGATTGACTAGGAAATAATTATTCTCTTCAGGGTTCTACAAAGTGAAAATTAATAGTGACGGAGCTTCGTATAATTACAGCAAGATATGAAAATTTATATTTGTATTACGGCCTGGAATTCAAGTCCAAGTTTATCAATATAGAGTTAAAGTTATGACTTAGAAATCAATGCTTTCTGCCTAATTTGACTTTGAGGAGGAAACTTTGTGGAAATTGGTTTAGAGTCAATCAAGGTATTGAAATTGCTCCGTCAGAGTTAGTTTTTTTATTTATTCCAGCAAATTTTGATTAATTAATTTTGAGTGACTAGTTCTGATAAATAAACTTAGACGCCCGGTTTCGATTCCCAGGTCAAACAAAGTTTTATTGGGATTTCCTATGAAAATTTCAGAAGCATCTTGGAGTTTGGATTTGTGGTCGGCCACGGGCTTGCTTGTGGTTACATGAGAACTAAACACACTGGCGAACTGTGGGTGTACACTGTACATCACCTCTGCTGATCCTTCAGGGAACATAAGCGTGATATATGTAGTTTAAGTAGAATCAAGAGTTTAAGTTAAAATTACAATTTTTGCACAAGCAATGTTCGGTTTATTGCTACCGAACAATTGACGTAGTAGGCGCGCACACTTATAAATCGATGTGTTCGTTAAAATATTTAGTGCATTACACGGAATCATCGCGACCGGGTGCATTCACACCTAACATTTATAACATTAACCAGATCATTTAATTATAACATTTTACTTAACATTTGACTATTGTGTATTTAGAATAAACATTCATTTAAACCAACAAAATCTTCACTTCTTTCCAACCCGCCATAGTCTTGCGCCGCACATTTTGGTCCGTCGAGCCGGATCTCGCGTCTTGATCGGAAGTAATTTACGTAAAAGTGTCGCGAGTGAAGTGAACTACTATTGAACTATTGGTGACAGACATTGGTGAACAGATACAGCACTTTTTTATCATAAAAATCAGCAAATAGTTCTGCTTATGGAGAGAAAATTTTCCACACCTATAATTTCTACAAATATTAAAACGTTCTTCGTACTACCTTTACCTTAGAATTTTCCTAAACAGTCAGCTACCGGTCGTGGGTTCCAACACATACTGAGAGTACTTGAATTCTGGAACGAGCATTGCGAAATGGAATGCACAAGAGGGAGCTCTTTACTTTGCGGAGCAATTTGTGGCGTGGTCTAGATGCTTAGGAAAACTTCACGGCTAACCACCATTAGATCTTATGCTCTTAAAAATAAGGTTGAAAAGTTATCTGTCACTAAGATGGTCGAATGTACGATCCAATCATATTTATTTAAGTACTAGCTTTTGCCAACAAAGCTGTGGGCAAAAGCTAGCTGCAAGTGAAGCTATATTAGAATTAGAAATGCATCCCAAAAATGGTAATAATCAACCGTGATGATCTCTTCTTTGTATGGGTCTATACATCAGAGAGGTCAAGCTGTATCTCAGGATCCGTTTAATTAATTGAGAAGAAGTTCCCCAGTTTATAAGTTGAAGCATATACTTTCGAACAGTGATAACAAAATTCAAATCTATTCAGTAGTTTTTTTTGCTCCAACCCGTAACAAACAGACAAGAACTTAAAAATTCTCATTTTTGAATTCGGAGTCGTTAAATACACACTTGTTTTTTTTAAATATCTTCAATGTACAAACACAGCTTTTTTACAATTTTATAAAATTAGGGCACATAATAATACAGTTGACTTCAAATATTAACTTTATAACTAATTTTATGATAATGTAATTAATTTTATGACGGCTTTGAAGATGGAATTGAATAGAATAATAATTTTACATGCCTGCTTGCGAGCTGTTACTCTTAATTTTGAGTACCTATCTAAATATTTTTCCTTTATGTTCAGAAATATTTATGTAAATGAAAGGAAGATAAGAAGCCCATAAAACATACCATCACGTCTGTATTCCCGAAGGAGGCAGAGATGTTCCTACTAATTTTAAAGGCACATGACCGAGATTGGTGGAGGAATTGAGAGACGCTTCTGCTCAACATAGGCTCAGCTTCTCATACTTAATTCTATCCGTATTCCAAAATGCAGACCTACTTTCTTCAACCCTCTAAGAACCTACCACTAATGACGTATACTACTTAGGACGCTATTTACATAAAATGTGGCTGGCAAATATGTTCGATACTCCTTGAAAGGGTTGAGTGCGTCGGCGTCGCTCGGGTTGAGTCTCGGTTTCGAGCTGCGGTACAACTCGTCACAAATTGGATTAGTTTGCGTTCTTAGATGAACTCGTTTGAGTAAGTTTTGACAACTTTATTGCTTCTGACTTACAGATTGGCAGGTAGGGAAATGTGTTTTGAATTGTTGTTTTTACTGTTGCCGGTAGACGAAGTCACGGGTAGAAGCTAGTACTATATAATTGTACCTATACCTACTGCTAAGAATCAAATTACTATTGAATGCATAACAATATAATGACTTCTTCTTTTTCATGTAAGTAACTGTAGTCTTTTATGACGACACGTTTGGCGTAGCGGCTGAGCGATCGGCTTCTGCGACACGTGTTGTGGGTTCGATCCCCACACGGAGCAAATATTTCTATGATCTACAGGTAGTTATTCCGGGTTTAGGTGTTTGTGTATGTGCGAATTTGTGTTTCTAAATGCACCTACGATGCAGGAGAAAATCCTACTACTAAAAGGGGCAACGATTTTTCAAAAAGAAAATAAAAATAATAAATATCTTAACATAACATACCATCACGCCTGTATTCCCCTGAGGGTTAGGCAGAGGCGTACTAATGTACACCCACAGTTCGCCGGTACGTTTTGGTCCCATGTAATAGGGGGCGAGCCTATTGCCATTAACCGGGCACACATTCCTAACTCCGAGCTGCTACTGGAAATTTTATAGAAAAACCCAATAACACTTTTCTCGACCTGGGAATCGAACCCAGGACCTCTAGCGTAGCAATCGCGCTCAGGACCACTTGGCTAATGAGGCAGAATAAATATCTTTGAACTGAGATATAGATGATAATCTATATATATAAAAGAAAGTCGTGTTAGTTACTCCATTTATAACTCAAGAACTGCTGAACCGATTTGGCTGAAAATTAGTGGAGAGGTAGCTTAGAACCAGGAAACGGACAAAGGATACTTTTTATCCCGTTCCCGTGGGATGTGATGACAGACCGAATTCCACGGGGGCGAAGCCGCGGGCAGAAGCTAGTATTATATAAAAGATCATTAATTAGCTCGTATCCATCAGCTTAACGATCCCACTGGTGCACCATAAATAATATTATTAGATATGATTATAACCCCCTAAGCTCCTAAAAGGCATTGTCCAATATAACCACGTCGCCAAGATTGAGGAAACTTTCACAGAAAACTAATAAGTAAGTTATAAGTAAGGGATTTATTAACTTACGATATAGTTTTATATGAATGGTGGACTCATGAATATGAATATGAATGATGGATAACTAAATTCCATCCCATACCATAACCGACTGGTTATGGTATCTATACGGTAATTCTTCAGGTATTATTCTTCTTGTGTGTTTTTGTTTCGTACCCATATAATATGGGTTTTTTGTAGCTAAATAAAATCTGACATCCTCATAAGCCTAGTAAGTACGTAATCGTACCAAGCTACAGGGTTAGATTTTTTTTTTATGGGATAGGGGGCAAACGAGCAAACGGATCACCTGATGGTAAGCGAAACCCGCTGCCCATGGACACCCGCAACACCAGAGGAGTCGCAAGTGCGTTGCCCGCCTTTAAAAGGGTTTGGGCCTCCGGTAACCTCAACTCACTCGGCGATACACAACGCAAGCGTTGTTTCACGCCGGTTTTCTGTGAGGCCGTGGTATCACTCCGGTCGAGCCGGCCCATTCGTGCCGAAGCATGGCTCTCCCACGTGAAAATTCGATTCTCAGTTTGAGCAAAGTGTTATTGTTAATGGCGAAACATAACAATAAGCAATAAGTGCCACTTATTAAAAAAAACAGAAAAAATCTATATGATATGGTTGGGTTGTTTCATAACCATTATTATAATTATGATTGGTTTTTTTTTATAAGATTTATTTATTAAGATTTATTAGAAGTTATATTAAAAACGGCAGGCGGCCTACATGTTTTTATGTGATAGGGTGCGAACGAGCAGACGTATCGCCTGTTGGTACGCGACCACCGCTACCCATGGGCACCCGCAACATCAGAGGAGTCGTTGCCGGCCTTTTAAAAGAAAGTACGCTCTTTTCTTGAAGGTTTAAAGGTCGTATTAGTCCGGAAACAGTTTATAAGTAAATTAATATAAATTGTATAAAAATACGCTTTAATCTATATTACTAATATATAAAGCTGAAGAGTTTGTTTGCTTGAACGCGCTAATCTCAGGAACTACTGGTCCGTTTTGAAAAATTCTTTCAGTGTTAGATAGCCCATTGATTGAGGAAGGCAGGCTATATATCATCACGCTACGCGGACGACGTCGCGGGCAGAAGCTAGTTAATTAAATATGCAATCCACGACGACGCGCCCCACTCTCTTCCTTGTCGTTAGTGTTTATCGCTAGTTAACTCCGCACTGTTTTAGTTTTGGCGATTCTTACTAATTACCCACTAATAAGTAATTACTGTGTATCGACAAAACTAAAATACTAGCGGAATGTTGCACACTTGTACTGTAAGCATTCAAAAAAGAAGAGTGGAGCGCGTCTTTGTGGATTGCATTATCTGTACTCACTACTTAATATACCTATTTTACCTTGTACCGTAAACGACTGTGTACAAATTGTTGATTTTCGTTAAATTACATAAAATTTGCGACATAATGTTGTGGCAAGTAAAAAAATTACCCAAAATTAAATTACCCGGCTTGTTAGCCGGTGCATTTAGGTATTTTTTGTTGCCAGTCTCAATTTATAACAATAACTTTGATAGATCTGGTTTATGCTAAGAAATAACTAAGCTGATCAATCGATCTGCAGAATTAAGCTGCGCTCGCCACGGTCAGTGTGTGGATGGGTGACCATTCATAACACATTGAGACTCCGTGCCTCGGAGAGTACGTAAAGCCTTCGGTCCCGGTTGTCATACGAACATCTATGACAATTGTTTGTGGTAGTCAGAAGCCCAAAAAAGCCTGACAACCAGTCTATCCTCCGAATATCGGTATTGCCCAGAAATTGGGTTGCGGAGGTCTGATGGCAGTCGCTTCGTGTAAAATGCTGATATTTAGCCGCATCTGGGTAGACGGGAAGCCAATCCCAACAACGTAGCTGGAAAAAGGCTCGGAAGATGAACGTCGATAGATTTGCTAACTAGAGATAGCATTTGGACATAACATACCATCACGCCTATATTCCCCGAAGGGGTAGGCAGAGGAGAACTAATGTTAATACAGTTTACAGTTCGCTGGTAATAGGTCTCATGTAATAAGGGGCGAGCCTATTGCCGTCTGCCGATGCTCCTTTTCATCAAATTGTTGATAAAAAGCAGCATCCCTGTCTAAGAACCTGCCACATATCACGTGAACTCGTTATGGTACCCCTGTAGTGTGTTTATTTTGCTACTTGTTTTGCTAGTCGAGAACTTTCTAATTACGTGCAGGTAGTTCTGCAACAAACCCCTCGGGTAACCCAACCCGTGGTCGTTCGACTCTTGAACAGTTTCCCAACGATTCTACAAAGGCAGACTTTGTTTAATAGTGAATCGTTCTGTTCGCAAAATAAAAGTAAAGCTACTATTACTATTACTTTTTAAAAGGCCGTCTAAGACATTGTCCTCCAATATAACACTATATTGTTTCTACTATATCTGGACCATTAAAGAGCTTAATATTCTCTGAGTATGTTTCCTCGTTTCTTCTCTGAGGTCGAGTTCGAGTCGAGAGCCATCTAGTTGATTTTTTTAAACATTGTCGTGTAAAAGTTTTATGATCTATTTACCTACATAAATAAATAGAATCATCGTCATCATCAACTATGTATTATTCACCGTTATAAATATGTTACATATCATCAAGCCTATATTCTCCAAAGCGTTAGGCTTAAATGTAATGGGGGGCGAGCTTGCCGGGCACAAATACAAATTCCGAACTGCTGCTGAAACCCAAAACCATTTAGCGAGACCTCGAACCCAGGACTTCTAGCAAAGCAGTCGCGATTAGATAACTAGGCTATTGAGCAAGTTCAATAAGTTTAAGGACAAAAACACAGGCAGTCTTTTTTTTTGTTTTTCGAAACGACTCTCAACTCCATTGGTTTTCTGCCACCCCCAAGCCATAAAATCTAAGGGATAAAGTGTAATTACGATGCGAAGGTGGATTTGTGACGGTAATAAGATTTTATCGGCAACTCGCCTACCCATCGCTTACCACACCTTAAAGATTCACACGATATGTAAAGCTCACTAACAGTCGCCGAATAAGGGCTAAGGGGCAATGTAATATGATCGCTTGTGAGTACATTGTAGCATGTCTAAGTGGACACCTAGTTTTATATACTTTGACGATGTGTGTGTTTTCCACATAGTTTATTTTTTATTTTTACATCGACCTCTTCCACTTAGACATAAACCTTCAATGTTCACACAAGCCGCTATCGTAATATTGTACCTGCGTGAAGATTGTAACCTTATTTATTTTAAAAGAGTGTCCATGGAGTTTCTTGCCGGATTCTTCTCCATAGGATCAACCTTTTGGAACCGTGAAACTAGAAGCATAACGTTTCATAAATGCTTGTAAAAGCTTATTTGAAATAAAAACATTTGAACTTGAACTTGAAGCTTTTTTGAAAATCACTACTTATTATAAAACAAAGTCGTTTCCCGCTGTCTGTCCCTATGTATGCTTAGATCTTTTAAACTAAGCAACGGATTTTGATGCGGTTTTTTTTAATAGATAGAGTGATTTAAGAGGAAGGTTTTAAGCTATTTAACATCACGCTATGACTCTTAGGACCGGGGCAGCGCGGGTGAAACCGCGGGCGGGTCGCTAGTTATGCATATAAATGTGAAATGTTTTAACCGTGGGGGAGCCATGCTTCAGCACTAATGGGCCGGATACCACGGCCACACAGAAAACCGGCGTGAAACAACACTTACGTTGTGTTTCGCCGAGTGAGTGAGGATACCGGAGGCCCAAACCCTTAAAACCTTTAAAAGTCAGGCAATGCACTTGCGACTCTTCTGGTGTTGCAGTTGTCCAAGGGCGGTGGTAATCGCTTGCCATCGGGTGATCCATCTCGTTCGCTCGTTTATCCCATAAAAAAAAAATCACAATTCGCCGGTATGCTTAGGTCTCATGAAATAGGAGACGATTTGCCACTAAGTGGACACAAACCCGGCGTTACCGGCCTTAAAAGGCCTCCGATATCCACACTCATTCGGCGAAAATGGAAAGCAAATAAATAAATAAATAAAAATAAATAGAAACACAACGTAAGCGTTGTGTCACGCCGGTAAAGCAGGTCTATTCGTGCCACTCTCCTGTATGTAAACTAGTATACCTCTGTATTACCCTTCAGGGAATATAAGCGTGATCGTATAATATTGTGAATGACATAATGTCGAGTTTCGACATCTTCAGAAGAAGTCCGTCCAAATAGGAAAGCAGTAACTACTTAGAAAGTTGTTGAATATCTGACAAAAGTTGGAACACTTCTTAAGACAGAAGCGTAACTCTACAGTATTTTTCCTATGAATATTTTATCACAGAAACAAGGGAATTCTCTCTCAGTAAACATGTGAGATCCGTGTACACTCGAAGCAAACTCACTTAATCCAAAATCCAGTTTTCCTTGACCTTTGTTCATTCTTAACGCTTTTTCTTACACGGAATTTGGTTCATCTCAAAATAGCTCTTTTTATACTGGTTTCAAACTAATTCATGTAGCAAATAATATCCTTTTTGAGTAACTAGTCTGTGAAAACAGATTTATGATGAGATTAAAGCGCCTTTGTTATACTACAAGCTTGTTTTATTTAAATAATATATGAGAAAGGGATTTATATCTTGGAGTTTTGAATAGCATACATCAAATAGCGATGTAATATTTGTCTGTCTTGTCTTTGATAAATATCTACAGGGCCTGTTCGGCTATGTTATTGATAAGACATTACAACATTTAAGGTGAATCAAATCATTGTTGGATTGTGTATTGTGTGGGTACACAATCCACATCACGAGAGTCAGTCGCCAACTAGTTTATTCATTAGTGTCATACCTACCTGCGCTGTCCCCACATCATCTATGAGCCAAGTGATCGATGTCATCTGAGAGCAGTGATAGTCTAGTGATATGACCAAGACTGGACTGCCAAGTCAAAGGTCTGATTTGTTTTCAGTTTTGAATTCAAGACACGCCCCGAAGTCATGTGCGTATTCATAGTTGTTTATCACGTGCTTAAACGGTGAAGGAAAACATCGTGAGGAAACCTGCATGCCTGAGAGATTTTTCAACCTGCATTAGGCCAGCGTGGTGGACTATAGTCTAATCCCTCCCATTCTGAGAGGAGACGTGTGCCCTTTGATTATTTATTATTATTATTAAAAGCCTGTAGTGTCTAACTGCAGTGCAAAGGCCTCCCACTCTTCTTCCTCTCCTCTCTGTCGACTGCTGCCAGGGACCAGTCCCCCTGAAAAGAGTCCAGCTCATCCCGCCATCTCCGTCTGTGCCTGCCGCGTTGATGTCTGCTATTAAGTGGGACCCATTGAGTTGTGGGCCCATTGTTCGTCTGACATGCGACAGATATGTCCAGCCCAGTTCCATTTCAGTGTGGCAGCTTTCCGAGTGACGTCCCTTTGAGTAGTGGAAGAATATAATGGGTTTATTATGTCATGTGAGTTATCTCAGCGGTTGGTCAAGCTAAGGATACATGCCTACATACAAGGCTATATGGGTTAGTGTTCTAGTCACACGTGCGTAAATAACGCGCTAGGAGTGATTTCATGTGGCAAATTCGACAGGGCAGGCTCGGAAAATACTGGAATTAAAACAGTAACGTAGTTTAAAACGGAACACTCTAATTGAGTGTGTAGTGTGAACAAAATTATGGGTGCGTAAATATTAAACGTTGATAACTTTAAAAATAAACCATCCAACGACAATATAAAATAAATAATAAAAAAATATGATTTTTTATTTAACCTAAAATAAATTATAAACATTCATTCAAGAAAGTACATTCCAGTCAGTATTATTTAATCAGCTCAAAAAAATCTAATTAAGAATACGGTTAAAGTTATTAATTACCATTTTCATAAATTAATGGGGAAACTCAATTTGACTATATAATTATATTTTAACAAAAAAATTAAAACCATAATTATGTGCGATAAGCTACCCTTAGTTTCTGGATTCTAGAATTAAAAACAAAAGCAAGTTAAATAAACCTGTCAACTGGTATTGGAACAGAAAAACACAATTTAAGCTTACCTATACTTTTTTCATTATAAGTCAACAAACAATACAAACATTGGATCGTGGAGAAAATTAGTTTTATAACTTGTTTGTCACCGTTACCGTGGCCCGGGGAACATTTGATAACAGCGTGTACGGTATACTGTATTACTTTTTTCCCAGGGGGGAAGGGAAGAGGAAAATGCTTCTGTTTATTGCTGTGGTAGAATTAAGGTGCGGCGGCATTTTATGGTAGGGCTCCCCCTCACACCCCGTGTAGGTAGAATAGTAGAATATAATTCAGATGGGTATCTTGTAAGTGGTGAGAACATTTCTGACATGTGCGGTGGTAAGACCTCTTGGGGGTGGACTGGTTGTCACGAGATTAAGTTGTATTTTTTTTATGGGATAGGAGGGCAAACGAGCATACGGATCACCTGATGGTAAGCGATAACCGCCGCCCATGGACACACCAGAGGAGTCGAAAGTGCGCCTTTTAAAAGAGTTTGGGCCTCCGGTAACCTCACTCACTCAGCGAAACACAACGCAAGCGTTTTTTCACGTCGGTTTTCTGTGAGGCCGTGGTATCACTCCGGTCGAGCCGGCCCATTCGTGCCGAAGCATGGCTCTCCCACGTCAATAATTAGAGAGGAAGACGAAGAAAAGTAACTACCTCATAACTCTAATGGCTACAATTGCGACTGGGCAAGAGTTTGTTTCTCTAATAAAGATCTCGAGAAAAGTAATTTTTATTTATAGCCTTTCGGACATGCCAATGTTTCTTTAATATTCGTAGTTTGTCCTTTTTGCACGGGAGAGTCAGTGTTCCCTCTTGGTTGCTGTGTCTCCAGCAGTCTGTAGTCTGTAGTCAGTCTGTAGTCTCCAGCAGTCTGTAAGGGGCTTAAGAGGCTCGGAAATGCAACGGAAACTTTTTTTATATACTTGATAGGCGCACGCTCGACCGCCAGTTCGCATGGTGCTAATTGACACTGCAATCTACGATGGAGCGCGCTTGCCTAGAAGAAACCGATTCACTCGTGATTTAAAGACACCCAGATTATATCTATCGGGGAACGCATTCCACATTTCCGCGGTACGCATGATAAATGTGGACTTAAAGCGTTTTGTTCGCTCGGTGTCACAGGTGTCCATAGGCAAGATGACTCAATACTTACCATCACCACAGTTCGCCGGTATGTTTAGGTCCCATGTAATAGGGGGCGAGCCTATTGCCATTAACCGGGCATGATGATAAGAATGTTTTATATAGGACGCGTGACTCCTCACTTTACGAAAAGGTAGTTTGGTATTCTCAGCCATTGTCCGGTGGGCAAAATATCTAGAGAATTACGTTATATCTTGAAAATATACCTTTTTACACAAAGAACACAATATTACCAACGGCACCTTTCAGAGTATTCATGTGAGAAACGCTACAGGTACCAGTGAATGCGCAATATTCCGATACGTTTCGCAAAATCACCAGCTTTCCTTCATAAATATAAAAAAAAATATTTATCACTTGCCGTGGCATTTTTGTTACGACACTTTGGCGTAGAAACCTACTATTCTTTAACTTTTTGTAATTTTTTTGAATGTTTTATGCTAATTTTATAAAGTTATTACGTGAAGGAATAATTCGACTCGCAGGCAGGATTTGAACCTGCGTCTCCTGGCTAGGTACGTACGTACCTAGTAATAACGTACGTAATAACTTTATAAAATTAGCATGAAAAATGCAAAAAAATTACAAAAAGTTAGTTACTAGGTATGGTAGCATCGTACGACATAGAACTAACCGTAAGTTAAGTCATGTCCGTTGAGAGGCAAAGTAACTTGCCTTCCAATAGTTGTTACTGACGTCACCTTTAAGACGTAAGTTCAGAATGTGAAGGCAAATTTCGACATGGCAGGTGGGACTCGCGGTGGCTTAGAGGTCATAGCGTCTGGCGTACCTAGCCAGGAGACGCAGGTTCGAATCCTGCCTGCGAGTCGAATTTTTCCTTCACGTAATAACTCTACTATTCTTTAGCATAAATGCGGTGAGAATAATTCCGACATGAAGGTTTTTTGACTGGAGGGACTTTGACTTTTTTTTAACATACTGGGGGCCTGGAAGATACTACTGTTCAAGAGTTCACCACCGAGCTAGTCAGATATATTCTCACCCCAGGCAGTGAAGAATTGGATTCTAATCCGTCCCCACACAATCCTTCCATCTTTTCTTTGGTTTCCCTCTTTTTTTATGTCCATCTACATTTCTACTTATGACGTGTACTGAACATACCTACACTAGATAATTACTGTGCGGAATGACAATAAATAAATATATTCTGGACATTTTTACACAGCACCATCTAGTCTCAAACTAAGCAGAGCTTGTACTATGGGTACTAGACAATGAATATAATACTTATATACTTTTTTTTTGTAAACACATACTTATAATACATATGAAACGAATCCAGACGAACACAAACACTTATATTCATCACATACATTTTTGTGTCCTGTGGGAGTCGAACCCATGACCTCATGGTCAGCAGTCCGGTAGAACCACTAAACCACAGAGGTCGTCGAGTTATCTATATACATAACAACATTATGTTTAGTATATGCAAAACCTGAATATTGTTTGTTCAGAATAAGTAACAGAATTGATTCCAATAATTTTTGCGCCATGTTATATTTTGTCCCAAAAATATTTAAAAAGGTACAAGTAGCGACACTTTTCCTCGATCATACGTGCACAACACTAGTCACAGCAGGTCTTAGCGGCACTAGGGGGCCGCAAACGGCTGCCCGCCACTGTCGGGCCCGCGGCCGAATGCTACAGCGCTCCCGTAGGCCCGGCACCAAAGTGGTGACGCGAAACGCCGAGGTTGGTTTTAGTCAGTAGATCGCTCTCTTCAGAGCAGAGTCCGACACACCCCACCGCTCTCCCCGGAGTGGTGGATACTGCATAAAGCATTTACAACCCCGTCAACAAAAAAAAAAGGTCTTAGCGGCACTAGGCGCGGGCGCACAGCGGGGCGGGGGTAATAAGACGTTGTGAGCATGGTTTTGTACGGACAACTAGGTAACATAACATACAGTTTTGAAATTTTGTAGTTACTTTACATAAAAATACTAGACACATGTCTAGTATTTTTATATCTATCTGCGCCTCAGAGCACTTCGACCCAATGGGATCTTTTGTGCTTCCCCTAGATACCTAATCCTCACCCTCCCCCAGTTCTTCAAACAGCTCTTCCATAAGCTTTATAATGAGGCCTGGGGGTATGAGCCTGTAGTCCTCTGGTCCTGGATAACCCTGCCCCAAGAGGCATATAGATACTAAAACGAATGTTGTATAGTTGAATTCTACTTCCTATCCTACTAATATTATTAATGCGAAAGTTTGTGAGGATGGATGGATGGATGGATGTTTGTTACTCTTTCACGCCAGAACGGCTGAACGGATCTGGATAAAATTTGGCACCAAGATAAATTATAGTCTGGAATAACACATGAGCTTTTTATCTGAAGTCCACGCAGACAAAGTCGCGGGCAGAAGCTAGTATAACATGTAGCTATCATTCACATACTCAGTGTTAATATATTTTCATTGGCAGCTGTTCTTGTAGCTGCTTCAGCATATTGAGTGGGGTTCCAATTAAGAGATAATGCAAAGGGAAACAGCGGGCGACAGAGATGACGAATACTCGTGCGGACACGGTATAAGCGACAGCGTGTTGATACATAATGATTAATTTGGCATTTGGGAGCCGATTTAAAGGACGTGTAGTGCTTTTAAAAATTTCTGCTTGTTTTTTAATGAAATTGCAAAGGACTTTTTTTTAAATTCTATCTTTGTTTCCACGAACTGTGGGTGTATATTAGTACGCCACTGCCTAACCCTTCGAGGAATACAGGCGTGATGGTATGTTATGTTATCTGTGTTTTGTCTCCTTGTCTTAATAAATGTGTTTTCTTTCTTTCTTTCTTCTAAACTTGACCGCCAGTTCGCTTGATGTTAAGCGACACTGCGATTAATTATTATTAAATAAAATAGTTTGTTACTTAATTAATTATAACAAAATAGCGAGCCCGGCCCTGTAATTAAAGATTGAATGGAATTCTTAGTAGCAGCAACACGCCTGTGTTCACTGAAGCGTTAGACAGAGGCGTACTAATGTACACCCACAGTTCGCCGGTATGTTTAGGTCTCATGTATTAGGGGGCGAGCTTATTGCCATTATCCGGTCACAACTCCGAGCTCAACACTTTGCTCGACCTGGGAATTGAACCCGGGACCTCTAGCGTAGCAGTAGCACTGGGGACCACTAGACTAATGAGACAGTTTTCTGAAATAAGTCTTAATTTAATACAATTTCGCCGGTCGCTTGTGCCGTATGCATTATTAATCTTATTAAAGCTATGTTGAGCTCGTCAGAGCAAGACGGTATCTGCCAGCGTTTCACTACTCATTTCACTCTCAACAATATCTCTTAATCTTCTAAGACATAGCATGACGACTGTAAAAATAACTCGACATTTATATATTAGGTACTAGCGGCCGCCCTAATCTGGAATAATGTAGCATTTAAATGCTGAAATAATTTTTGAAATCGGGTTAGTAGTTTTTGAGTTTATTCGTTACATACATACAAATCTTTGCTCTTTATAATACACTAGCTTCTGCCCGCGACTTCGTCCACGTAGCGTGATGATATATAGCCTATAGCCTTCCTCATTAAATGGCCTATCTAACACTGAAAGAATTTTTCAAATCGGACCAGTAGTTCCTGAGATTAGCGCGTTCAAGTAAACAAACAAACAAACAAACAAACTCTTCAGCTTTATATATTAGTATAGCTTCCGCCCGCGACTTCGTCCGCGTGGAATAGTTACTTAGTCTTAGCAGGATGATAGCCTATAGCCTTCCTCAATAAATGGACTATCTAACACCGAAAGATTTTTTCTAATCGGACCAATAGTTCCTGAGATTATCGCGTTCAAGTTCAAGCAAACTTGGCAGGTGGTAAGAAGATGATGATCCCGTTCAGCGGCTTGTAGTATGTTTTGATTGAAGCTCACTTCAAGATATAGCCAATATTGTTAGTTGATAATTGAGTATTGAGTATCCGAGCGGAACTTTAGTAAAATATGTCACGGGAACATGAATAATAAAAGAACGCTAAATGAGGATATGTCCTTTAGAGCGTTTGTTGGGTCCGAGCGGACCCAAGCTCGGTCCACACGGATACAAAACAAATGCTCTAAAGGCTGATGAATAACGTATTTATTTGGATAAGGATTAATATCATGTTTATAAAAACACTTACGCAAATAATGCATTTGGAATTTTAGAACAAAGTTAGCATAAAAAAGGTTATAGTGAGCCAACCTTAAAAGATAGACATATGCTGTCGCGGACTTTTTTTTTAAACTTTGAAAGAGGAACAATTCTGTTATATATGATTTTTGCGAAACTTTAACCGTTTACGCAGCGCACGCATCGGAAGCTCTCAAAAGGAAAAAAAAACGAATTTTAGAACAAAGTTAGCATAAAAACGGTTATAGTGAGCCAACCTTAAAAGATAGACATATGCTGTCGTGGACTTTTTTTTAGAACTTTTAAAGCGGAACAATTCTTTCATATATGATTTTTGCGAAACTTTAACCGTTTACGCAGCGCATGCATCGGAAGCTCTCAAAAGGAAAAATCCCGATTTTGAAACATTCTTCATTGATGCTCCGCTCCTATTGGTCTTAGCGTGATGATATATAGCCTATAGCCTTCCTCGATAAATGAGCTATCTAACACTGAAAGAATTTTTCAAATCAAACCAGTAGTTCCTGAGATTAGCGCGTTCAAGCAAACAAACAAACAAACAAACAAACAAACAAACAAACAAACAAACTCTTCAGCTTTATATATTAGTATAGATAGATACTATCTTCTCTACTATTATAAAATTGTAAAAATGCTGTGTTTGTTACGGGTTTGAGCAAAAACTTACTCAAGCCCTACTCCCTTTTAAAAGGTCGGCAGCGCACTTGTGACTCCTCTGGTGTTGCAGGTGTCCATGGGCGGCGGTGATCGCTTACCATCAGGCGATCCGTCTGCTCGTTTGCCTGCTATCACATAAAAAAAAAACTACTGAATAGATTTTAATTTTGTTATTACTGTTAGAAAGTATGTGCTCCAACTTAAAACTGCTGAACTTCTTATCTCAATTAAATAATCGGATCCTAAGATACAGCTTGACCTCTTACCATCTCTCTCTTACCATCAGGCGATCCGTCTGCTCTTTTGACGTCCGTTGCCATTAAAAATGCCCTGGCTTCAATTTTCAGGATAAGCAAGCAAAGTGCGAAGTGTTATTGGGATTTCCTATAAAATTTTCAGTAGCAGCTCAAAGTTTCGATTTGATTATTGATATTTATATTCATTTTAACGCAATATAAATTTCACGAAAATCTAAATTGTTGTTACCAATTCGAAATTGGTAACAACAATTTTTATTGTTTGGTTAAAACTTTTGTTTAAATTACCATCTAGGAATAACATCACAAACAAAATTCTTCTAAAATAACCAAATAAACGTTAATAGCCGTTTGAAATTTCGTCAGACAAAGTTATTTTCTCAATTTATGTTAACAACATGTAAACGACGTAAATTCCGATTTTTTGTTAAGTTTAAGTTAGAAAACAAACTTGGAACTTTGTTTCATGCTACGACAGAATTTTACTTTCATGTGTTTAAGTATCTTTTACAAATATTAGGGCAAAAGTTTAAACATATAGATAACTGCCTCGTTTAGTCGTCTTGAATGCGACAGCTATACCTAGAGGTCCTTGGTTCGATTCCCATGTAGACCAAAGTGTTATTGGGTATTTCTATGAGTTTTTCAGTAGCAGCTCGGAATTTGGAATTCGTGCCCAGTTAATGGGAATAATCTCGCCCCTATTACAAGGGAACTAAATATACTGCCAAATGGTGGGTGTCCCTTAGTACATCTCTGCCTAACCCTTCGGGGAATACAGGCGTGTTAGTATGTTACATAAAAATTTATAGAAAGAAAAGAAAGAAAGAAATATTTATTCACTACTACATAATTGTAACGATACATAATATACTTAGTTTAAATTTTATTTTTGATGCAGCAGTGAAAAGGCTACTCAGCATAAATGCTATCAAACTTCAGTTTCTGACTTGAGTGACACACGAAAATATATACAAAATAAATATGAAATAAGGGAAAAAATGTATCTATATTGTAGGCTACTTATGGCATTGTTGATACAGAGATCTAACGCCAAAAACAATATTACCTACTATAGGAACAAAAACGGAATGAGCGGAGCGAAATAAATACAACGTTGTATTTTTCTTCCGTTTGTTAAAAGTAGCTACCTATCTATATAATAAATTGAGTAACCGCTGACGAACTATTATTACTTGTTCCATTGATAGACATATTTTACGTATATTGGATACAAAATACGACGAAAACGTTCCACGTTTTTACGTGGGAGAGCCATGCTTCGGCACATATAGGCCGGCTAGACCGGAGTGATACCACGGCCTCACTGAAAACCGGCGTGAAACAACGCTTGCGTTGTGTTTCGCCGAGTGAGGGAGGTTACCGGAGGCCCAAACGCTTTTAAAAGGCGAGCAACGCACTTGTGACTGCTCTGGTGTTGTGGGTGTCCATGGGCGGCGGTTATCGCTTACCATCAGGTGTTCCGTCTGCTCGTTTGCTCCCCAATCCCATAAAAAAAAAGAAAATGGATTTATACAGGGAGCCACCGAGGAACGCCCATTTTTCTTCTTATTTTTTTTTTTTGAAGTATTTTAATTAAATACCTCAAAATCTAAATATACATACGTACCTACATCTCATCAGACCCCTTACTCGGACCTCTGTTTACTTATTCAAAGGCTTTTGTTTCAATTAAATGTGATTATCTCGAGAAGGCGTGAACAGTTTCGTTTGGTGTATTATCCTATCCCTTAGCTATGCCTGTTCTCAGGATGTGTACAGAGGCGATTATTCCAAATGAATCTTGGTGACATAGTACAGGAGTGACCGCCTCTGTTTGGTTAGTGAGAGTAGCTCGCCCAAGTACTGGGTCAATATTATGCGAGTGACTACTGTGTAGACGAAATTGTTAATGCACCCTTTGTTATGGTTAATTGTGTAACTAAGTGTTTAGTTGTACTTAATACAATATGAAGAGCTGGTAAACGTGTCTACTGTAGAAAAGTTATTTTATCTCGATTAAAATGTTATTTAGAAATCGAAAAATATCCCCCTTATTGATAAAATTATATATATATATAAACTAGCTTCTGCCAGCGACTTCGTCCGCGTGGAATAGTAAGTTGGTCTTAGCGTGATGATATATAGCCTATAGGCTTCCTCAATAAACGGGCTATCTAACACTGAAAGAATTTTTCAAATCAGACCAGTAGTTCCTGAGATTAGCGCGTTCAAGTAAACAAACAAACAAACTCTTCAGCTTTATATATTAGTATAGATTTTTGAGATCCATTTTTCCTACCAATGTAGCTTCATCTCTGAACGAATCCGCGGGCACAAGCTAGTGATAAATATTTTCATGAGGCCATAAAAAAAAATGCAAAGATAATTTGCTCGTTAAATTTGCAGATTACAAGTTCAAAAGAATTCACTAATCAAGAAAATAATGGATACCTAGAAATTGTGTCCCCTCACTGGAATCACAATATACATAACATACATACATAATCAACCCATTATATGTCCCACTGCTGGGCACGGGTCTCCTCTCACAATGAGAGGGATTAGGCTATAGTCCACCACGCTAGCCTAATGCGGGTTGGCAGACTTCACACGCCGTCGAGAAAATCTCTCAGACGTGCAGGTTTCCTCACGATGTTTTCCTTCACCGTTTAAGCGCGTGATAATTAACTATTAATACGCACATAACTTCGAAAAGTCAGAGGTGCGTGCCTTGGATTTGAACTCGAGACCATTGACTTGGCAGTCCAATGGTCCTATCACTAGGCTATCACGGCTATCCTAATTACAATATATCGATGTGTTAAGCAAAATCACATCATGTACGTGAAATGTGTTACCATTTTTTTATGCATCAATATTTATGATTCTGCGCTTGTTGTTGCCTACAGCCTACACATTAGGGAGATAAAGAATTAAAAAAAAGACTTATTGACAAGCTTGGTCTGCGAAGTTAGCTCTGTTTGGCGTAAACATCAGATATCACGGTTTGGTCGCCATAATCATGCAAATATGTCACAATAGTTCTTTTTAGTGCTATTGTTATTGTCAGAATATCTTCACAATGAACTGGTAATTAATACTAAGCCAAATTTTATTTTAAAAACTTTAGCTTCACAATGCCAATTTGGATATGTAACATAACATACCATCACGCCTGTATTCCCCGAAGGGTTAGGCAAAGGCGTACTAATGTACACCCACAGTTCGCCGGTATGTTTAGGTCCCATGTAATAGGGGGCGAGCCTGTTGCCATTAACCGGGCACAAATTCCTAACTCCGAGCTGCTACTGGGAATTTCATAGAAAAAACCCACTAACACTTTTCTCGACCTGGGAATCGAACCCAGGACCTCTAGCGTAGCAGTCGCGCTCAGGACCACTTAGCTAATCAGACAGTTAATTTGGATATGTTTGTGATTATAATGCGGTTACATTGGTGTTAACAAGGCGTTCATAATCAATTATGCTGCCAAGTTCCTGCTATATAGGTAACTAGCGACCCGCCCGCGGTTTTACCCGCGCTGCCCCGTTCCTAAGAGTCGTAGCGTGATGTTAAATAGCTTAAAACCTTCCTCTTGAATCAATCTATGTATTAAAAAAACCGCATCAAAATCCGTTGCGTAGTTTTAAAGATCTAAGCATACATAGGGACAGACAGCGGGAAACGACTTTGTTTTATAATATGTATAGGTAATATCTGGGAAAAGAACTGCGTCATACCAGTAGCCCAAGCACGTTACTAAATCTTGCTATCGAACTCAATTGAAAGTCTCTTAATTAAAACGAAGTGAGTTGACCTTACAAAGTTTACATTGTTTTAAGACATCAAAAGGTCAAACAAGCTTTATTATTTGAAGCACAAACTTAGACGAATCAAGATCGTGATGTAAGATGAAAGTGGATATTTCAAGAAGAAGAAATCTCCTTCTGTGTTAGCGTAGTTATTGAATTTGAGGTTTACTTTTGGTTATTTATTGGTTTCTGTTTTGTAAAATTTTTTGTAAGCATCCCGAGCGTGCATCCCGATAAGTCTGGTTCTCTAAAACTCCTTAAAAAAATATTTTCAAATTCAATGCCTTAGATTCTTTATATTTAGTAATAATATTAAGACCTGTTAGCTCCGTTTTAACGCTAATATTATTTAAGTTTATGTAAGTTTGATTAAATAATATTTATTTCACGTGGGAGAGCCATGCTTCGGCACGAATGGGCCGGCTCGACCGGAGTGATACCACGGCCTCACAGTAAATCGGCGTGAAACAACGCTTGCGTTGTGTTTCGCCGAGTGAGTGAGATTATCGAAGGCCCAAACCCTTTTAAAAGGCGGGCAACGCACTTGCGGCTCCTCTGGTGTTGCGGGTGTCCATGGGCGGCGGTTATCGCTTACTATCAGGTGATCCGACTGCTCGATTGCCCATAAAAAAAAAGTTTTATTCAATGAAAAGTCAATGTCTTTAGGTTTGTTTAATACAAAATTGGCCCGACTTTCACCACCTCAAAGAAGAAACACCGAAACAAACTAAGAAATTCTTGTAAAGGTATGTCATAGGTTATCTTTATTTATGTGAGCGTCATATGGCAGGGATTAACTTGTTCAAAGAGTAAAACAACTTCAATAAAAGAAGAATCTTTAAAATCAAAACTTCGCAAATCCTTCAAAGAAAACTTGATCTTTTCTGCACCATATAAGAGGGAATCTGTTTGAATGAATACCGAACAAGCTTAGTCTAGCACAAAGCGCGCTGAAGTGAAAAAAAAAACTTTGATAATATTGTTTGCAACTCCACTATTCAAAAACATGTCTGTAGATAGTATTTAACAAGGGAACATGTTGATTAAAACTTTGATTTTGTTTACGTAGAGTTAAATCTATTGTTTTGGGAATTTGGAAGAGAAACTAGCATTTGGCCAGGGAGCGTTCTTTTGTTTTTTTTTAAAAGTATTCTGCGACATTTTACACAGCACCATCTAGTCCCAAACTAAACAGAGCTTGTACTATGGGTACTAGACAATGGATATAATACTTATATACTTATTTTTTGTAAATACATACTTATAATACATAAGAAACAACCAGACGAACACAAAGACTTATATTCATCACATAAATATTTGTGTCCTGTGGGAATCGAACCCACGACCTCATGGTCAGCAGTCTATAACTGGCTTTACCGGAACAACATACAAGGCTATTTTCATGTTTTATTTCTGTGAATTATGTAGTTAAATCAGTCGACCCGTACTCGTTATGTACGTATTTACAAAAAAAAAGTAAATATATATTATATCCATTGTCTAGTACCCATAGTACAAGCTCTGCTTAGTTCGGGACTAGATGGTGCTGTGTAAAATGTCGAAGAATATTTATTTATTTTATTTTATTATATGTGTGCATTGTCCTAGCTGCTTCTAAGCTGCTGATGAATTTTTTGTCTGTGGGTTAAGTGGGTCCTTGGATGGTTAAGACTCATAATTTGAGCCGGTAGGTGTAACCGGAATCGGGTTTTACGACTTCTTTTAATTCCGGGGCAGGACAACGTCTACCAGGCCCGCTAGTAAAAATATAAAAAGTAGGTACTATTTTGCACTCTAAGCAGTCATTTATATCAATATATCTAAGTAAAGACTGTTTCATAGGCAATGGATAAAAATTCAAAAACTAATCATCCATCAAAGCCTAGTCTTCTAGCCTTTGAATTAAATTACCATTTTTGGGAAACTGACATGGTAATATATTCCATGCCCGAAATCTTAAAAAGGGTAGAAATCCTTTTTTGTACCCAATTTTGAGTAAACAAAAATCTAAATAGAGTCTTGTATGGCCAGTATATTATAATACAATAAAAAGAAATTGTGTACAAAATGAAGAGCTCCGTGTCATAAGTTATTCAAAGGGTCTAGTGTTGGGAACAAGATTTTTTTTTTCAAGAGGAAAACAAAGACTAGGACGCATGTGGCAATATTTTGTAAAGTTGACATTGCTTAACTCGATTTTTAGTCTCAAAAAATTATTAACAAAAGTGTTTCATCGTCTTAAACATAATATGCTATTACGCCTGTATTCCCCTAAGGATTAGACAGAAGCTTACTAATATACACCCACAGTTCGTAGATATTTTCATAATTTCATAGAAA
The DNA here is from genome assembly GCA_947256265.1 of Acronicta leporina. NCBI lineage: Eukaryota > Metazoa > Arthropoda > Insecta > Lepidoptera > Noctuidae > Acronicta > Acronicta leporina. Next base: position 14,304,027 of record OX366520.1, on the reverse strand, counting down.
AACAGTCTCGCTTACGGCAACTTTGTAATGGGGTAGTTTTTTCAATTTCAAGAACAGATAAAGTCAAAAAATCTTTTCGTAAACTTGTAATAAATTATGGCTACATAAAACCCTGTTCAAAATTATCCGACTTCTGTGACTGAAGACACATCTTTGTCCATTCTTTGGATAAAATAGTTACGATTTATTCATCTATACATAATAGGTAATTTATTATACCTAGTGAGAGTGGAAAACCCGTAAGAAACGCTGGAATCTGAATATTCCTTTAATCCAGAATGTTCGCACAACGGAAATTGGATTTTTTCCTTTATTGTAATCTATGCATCTTTTGATGTCAAACTCTTAAAACGAATTCCTTCGAGACTGACAAGCGGAAATAATTGACATTGCGAAACAATCAAGGAGGCGGAGGATTCTGTAGTATTTCTTCTTTCGTCCAAATACAGATTTGAATGGGTGTCCAAAGTATTTTACTTTTTTATCCGAAGCTCAGGAATTAAATAGTTCTTTTTTATGGGATAGCGGTGCAAACAAGCAAACGGATCACCTGATGGTAAGCGATAACCGCCGCCCATGGACACCCGCTACACCAGAGGAGTCGCAAGTGCGTTGCCCGCCTTTAAAAGGGTTTGGGCCTCTGGTAACCTCAACTCACACGGTGAAACACAACGCAAGCGTTGTTTCATGCCGGTTTTCTGTGAGGCCGTGGTATCACTTCGGTCGAGCCGGCCCATTCGTGCCGAAGCATGGCTCTCCCACGTGAAAAGACGTTCAATATAATGCGATAACATTCGTAAGAAGTAGTTTTATTTAAACACTAGCTTCCGCCCGCGACTTCGTCCGCGTGGAATAGTTACTAAGTCTTAGCGTGGTACGCGCGGTACTTGATCATTATTTTGCTGCGATGTTATTTTAAAACTGCAATATCTCCTAAGATATTCATTGAAATCCAATGATGTAAAGGGCACTTTTGTTTTAAATAAAATACTTCTGATGAATAACGTATTTATTTGGATAAGGATTAATATCATGTTTATAAAAACACCTTCGCAAATAATGCATTTGGAATTTTAGAACAAAGTTAGAATAAAAAAGGTTATAGTGAGCCAACCTTATAAGATAGACATATGCTGTCGCAGACTTTTTTTTAGAACTTTTAAAGAGGAACAATTACGCATATATGATTTTTGCGAAACTTTAACCGTTTACGCAGCGCACGCATCGGAAGCTCTCAAAAGGAAAAAAACAAATTTTAGAACAAAGTTAGCATAAAAAAGGTTATAGTGAGCCAACCTTAAAAGATAGACATATGCTGTCGTGGACTTTTTTTTAGAACTTTTAAAGAGGAACAATTCTGTCATATATGATTTTTACGAAACTTCAACCGATTACGCAGCGGATGCATCGGAAGCTCTCAAAAGGAAAAAAACCCCGATTTTGAAACATTTTTCATTGGTGCTCCGCTCCTATTGGTCTAAGCGTGATGATATATAGCCTATAGCCTTCCTCGATAAATGAGCTATCTAACACTGAATAAACATAACATAATTTTTCAAATCGAACCAGTAGTTCCTGAGATTAGCGCGTTCAAGCAAACAAACAAACAAACAAACAAACTCTTCAGCTTTATATATTAGTATAGATTATTTGTGATTCGACCAAAAGCCACGTCGAAATCACTCGAAAAACAAAAGTATGTTACTGCTGTTATTACGCTATTAAGCTTACATAAGACACATTTTTAATATTCTAACGATTATCGCATCTTGGAGACCAGGAACTCTCACTGTAAATAGTCCTTGATTATATTTAGCTCGTGGATATACATATAAACGTTAACTACGTTTTAGGTTTTCCCTGACGGAAAGCACAATATGACTCTAAAATGGACCAGGATATTCAAGTAAGTACTCTTTCGAACTTTAGTTTTCACAAACATGATGGAACACATTAAAACTACAACACCAACTTGGTGGCGCGTCGGTCTTTTATGCAGCTCACTAAGTACCGTATGTGTACCGTATGTAAGTATGTGTTATATTTTTATGAACTCACATTTTCTTCTTTTTATATTTCTTATTTATAAGATATCTTTACATAAAATTATTGTTGCGGCAGGCCCAGACGGAGATGGGCCGCGGACGAATTCTCTGTTTCCCGTAGCCCCCGACGCAAACGTGCAGGAAGGAACACCGTGTGGTTTTTAGTCGGTAGGTCACCCACTCTGGGTGGAGTCCGACACGCCTCGCCGCCTCCCCGGGCGGCGGAAGTCCATGAGGATTTTCCACACGCACAAAAAAAAAAAGGCCCAGACGGAGATGGCGGGATGAGCTGGACTCTTTTTAAAGGGACTGGTCCCTGGCAGCAGTCGACAGAGATAAGTGGAAGAAGAGTGGGGAGGCCTTTGCCCTGCAGTAGGACACCACGGGTTTTTAATAATAATAATAAAATTATTGTTCGAATAAATATATTGTTAGGTTATGTTAATTTTTTGCGACATATTGCAAGTCAAGACTACCCACCGTAGGCTATAAATAGCACCGCATTACCGCTCTCCGTTCATTTGTCGGTCAGACTTCAGAGAGCGAGGTAGTCCTGAGTGGTGGTCGGCGTGATTTGCAGTAAGTCGTTATTTACTTGACTGTATTGCTGGTGATTTATCTGTATATGAATTTCGTGTTGATTTATTGTGTAATTGGTTTGTTTGCGAATAAAGGTTGTTTCCTATCTTAAGTTTAATAAAATTCTAAATATTGAAATAAATCATTTTTGTAGTAAGACTAATTATTATTTTTTTAGTTAAATTCTACTTCTGATCCCAAAATCAGAAGTGGGATTGGCCTTTTGCCCACTGTTAATTGGTTTTGTCTCGGCATAACGTCCTAACATTGAAAAAGCAAACAGCCTTTATTTGCAAATTGACGATGCCACGTTCATCTCGCTCGCGTGATGAGTCTGACGATCCACCGCGCCGAAGGGCAAAGCGGTCACGCAGCAGATCGCGCCGACACCACAATAGGTCTCGCTCACGTTCTCGCCGCCATGCATCCCGCTCTCGTTCTCGAGATAATTCCCTCCAACAAGCGTTAGGGTCGATCATGACTAGGCTAAATGCTATTGAGGAAAGTACTGCTAGCGCATCTCAAACCCCGTTACCACCTAATCGTGCCAACACTCCTCAACGTTTTGACAGCGCAGCATCAGCGACGCAAGCACTCGCAGATGCAATAAATTCAGTAAACAAAGTAAAATCGCACAATTACTACGTGTCTAATTTTGACCCAGCTGTCAATAGCTTTGAGGTGTGGTGTGACGAGGTGGAACGCGCTAGGTTATCTAATTACTGGGAAGACCAAGAATGCTTGTCGCGAGTTGCTCATTGCTTAAAAGGGGATGCTAAAACTTGGCTAAACGAGTGGACGACCAATGACCGCTCGTGGTCTAACTTCAAAAAGGAATTTAAGTCTCTTTGTCCACAAAAGATTGATTATGCCCAGACGCTTTTTGAGGTTATGAATACAACTTCGGATAAGTTCCCTACCTATGCCGAGTACGCCCGTCGGACCCTATTGCGTTTGCGTATAGTTCAGGGTCTTAGCGAAGAATTAATGGTCCTTATAGTGATACGCGGTATAACCGACGCACAAGTTAAAGCAGCAGCTACCAATGCCAATTTAACTACCGAGACCTTAGTTTCTTTCCTTGCGATATACGTAAAGCCGGGTCGTGGCAAAGTTGATAACCGTCCATCATCTAATACTGCATTTAAGAAACGCGTAAATACCGATAGATCCGATAGCAAGTGTTTTAGTTGTGGCCGAACCGGACATATAAGCATTAACTGCCACAAGAAGCGTAAAGTTTTCGATAACAACTTCAAATTACCCACGTGTTCGTTTTGTAAAAAGACCGGGCATAACGAAAGCGACTGTTTCGCTAAAGCCAGATCGGAGGGTCGGAACGTAAATCAGCGTAAGGTTAATTTGTGTAGCGAACCTTCTAGTGCCTCTCGTTGTAACGACATCATTACTGCGGTAATACAGGGTATACCCGTAGATGTTTTAATAGATAGTGGCGCGCTTAACGTATCCCTTGTATCTGAAACTATTCTTAGATACTTCTCTTGCTCCCGCAAACCAACTTATTGTGTCCTTAAAGGGATTAGCAGTAATGAGGTAGTTGCTCGAGAATACGTCCCGCTCACGATAGAGTTCAGCAACATTGCGCTTGATGTTGATTTTGTTGTTGTACCTGCCTCGTGCATGTGTACGCCTGTTATTATAGGAACTGACGTTCTCAATAGAGATGGTGTTACTTTTGTTCGCACAAAAGACACCCAATATTTGACACATACCCCTATGATTGTTTCTACCGTGAATTCAGCCCAGATTGATGAGCTGGACAATATTAACACGCCTCTTCAAGGCGATGACCTTAAATCTCTTATGCGCGTGATAAATGACTTTAAACCATTCTTGATATCTGGCACTGCATCCACGACAGTTAAGACAGGCAAAATGCACATTAACTTGACTAGTGATGTCCCCGTAGCCTACCACCCATACCGCTTGTCTTATCAAGAAAAACTTAAGGTCCGCGAAATTGTCAAGGATTTGCTCGATAAAGAAATAATCCAAGAATCTACCTCGGAGTATGCAAGCCCAGTCATTCTTGTCAAAAAGAAGGACGGCACCGATAGAATGTGTGTGGATTTTCGAGCTCTCAATCGCATCACCGTTAAAGACCGGTATCCTCTTCCATTGATTGAAGATCACATAGATCGCCTTGGGAGCTCGAAATTCTTCGTCAGTCTTGACATGGCATCTGGCTTTCATCAGATACCGATTGATGAAGCCTCCATGCATAAGACAGGGTTTGTGACTCCGGAATCACATTACGAGTATCGTAAAATGCCTTTTGGCCTTTGCAACTCTCCAACCGTATATCAGCGAATCATCAATAACACGCTCCGAAAATTCATTGACTCGGGCCGTGTACTAGTGTATATTGATGATGTACTGATTCTCAGCATGACAGTTAGCGAAGGGATAGCCCTGTTGCGTGAAGTGTTGGAGACCTTGACTGAAGCGGGTTTCTCGATCAACCTTAAGAAGTGTTCCTTCCTTAACACTGAAGTCGAGTACCTAGGCAGAGTCGTCAGTCATGGACAGGTTAGGCCGAGCCCTCGAAAAATTGAGGCATTAGTTAACTCCCCCGTCCCAACTAACGTGAAACAGGTTCGTCAGCTGCTGGGCCTGGCAGGATATTTTCGCCGTTATATTGAGGGTTACGCGGCGAAAACTGCATGTATCTCACGACTCACCAAAAAGGATGTCAAGTTCGAATGGGGGCCAGAACAAGAGCAGACCCGTGTCTCTCTTATTGAACACTTGACCAGCGAGCCTATACTTGCAATTTTTGCCCCGAACTTACCTACAGAGCTTCACACGGATGCGAGCAGTTCCGGCTACGGAGCCGTGCTCATGCAGGAGCATTCCGATGGCAGCAAACGCGTGGTGGCATACTACAGCAAGGTCACACAGGGGGCAGAAAGTAGATACCACTCGTATGAGTTAGAAACGCTGGCGGTCGTCAGGGCATTGCAGCATTTCAGGCATTATTTAGTTGGCCTGAAATTTCAACTAGTAACTGATTGCAACGCCCTGAAGGCCACCGAGCGTAAGAAGGATCTACTCCCGCGGGTTGCACGTTGGTGGATTTATTTGCAGGATTTTGACTTCACCATTACTTACCGAAAGGGAGTGATGATGGGTCACGCTGATTATCTAAGCAGGAATCCACCAACAACTCAAGTTCATCATATCGAAAGACCACTAAACTGGGCTCAAATGGCTCAGTCCGCAGACAATGAGACTCTGGGTCTGATCCAAAAGTTAAATGATGGACTCTTAGACTCACGCCGCTATGCCTGTCAAAGGGATGTTCTGTATTACCGCTATACGCCTGTAGGCGAAGATGCACGGCTGTTGTGTTTTATCCCTAAAGGGCATAGATTGAGTCTGTTACGCGTCTTTCACGACGAGCATGGGCATATTGGAGCGGATAAAACTTTAGATCTGATACTAAAACATTTTTGGTTTCCCGGCCTTAAGCAGTTCGTACGAAAGTATATTGCGCATTGCCTAATTTGCATTTCTAAAAAGAGAGTACCGCGGGCTCCGCGACAGCCCATTACATCATGGGAAAAACCCGACGTCCCTTTCAATATAGTCCATGCGGACGTGTTGGGGCCGTTACCTGAATCTGACGGCTATAAGTTCGTCTTCGTACTAGTCGATTCCTTTACGAAATTTTGTTTGCTTTACCCTATGTACCGACAAGATAATGTTGAGCTCAAACGCGTTTTCGACAACGCTATTTCATTATTTGGCACACCGAAACTATTAGTTTGTGACCGTGGTCGCATGTTCGAGTCTTCGGACTTTGCAGGTTGGATCTCGGAACTTGGTTGCGACATCCATTACATAACACCGGAGATGCATCATGCGAACGGTCAAGCGGAACGATATGTACGGACCGTTTTGAACTTGATTCGCGTTGAGACCCGTAATAATAGTACAGCTTGGTCTAAAGCGTTGTCCAAAATTCAGTTAGTGCTAAATGTAACTAAACAAAAAACTACCCAATATTCAGCTTTGTATTTGTTGATTGGTATTAATGCAACCACTCCCGTGGTTCGCGCTTTGATCCGTGACCTAGCCGTTGAAGATGCAAACCCGAACTACGAGGCGATGCGGGAGATTAGCAGGAACCGAGCGGGAGCCTTGCTAAAGAAAAATCAGGACGGACAAGATGCCCATGTGAACCGCAACAGACACCCTCCCAAAGTCTTCAAAGTTGATGATCAAGTTTTCGTCATCAAGTATTCTCAATCTACCGGAAAACTTGACTCTGGTATGAGAGGCCCATACCGTGTAACCAAGGTCTTACCAAGCGACCGTTATGAACTCAAACTGCTGAGTGGTGCTCGTGGCAAGACCACACAGGCAGCCGCACAATACATGGTGCCTTGGAAAGGAGAGTGGTGTCCCGAAAGTTGTGCCGCATTTTTTGCGGGTAAGTTTGCTTTATGTTTCAGATGCTTACATTGGTGCGTGTGAGCTTGATTTTGTGAACGGAGTGAATGAGTCGCTTCGTTAGGTTGGCCGATCGAGGTTGAGCAGCTGCGGTTGATCATCTGAGCCTGAGCAGCTGGAGCCGTACCTTTGTGGCTCGGTGGCTGAGACGGTGCTGTTTGAGAAGTACCTTTTGGGGCCCGCAGTGGAGGCGCGGCCTTGCAGACACATCGCTGTATGTGTATTGGGCTTCGGCCTTGCAGACACATCGCTGTATGTGTATTGGGCTTCGGCCTTGCAGACACATCGCTGTATGTGTATTGGGCTTCGGCCTTGCAGACACATCGCTGTATGTGTATTGGGCTTCGGCCTTGCAGACACATCGCTGTATGTGTATTGGGCTTCGGCCTTGCAGACACATCGCTGTATGTGTATTGGGCTTCGGCCTTGCAGACACATCGCTGTATGTGTATTGGGCTTCGGCCTTGCAGACACATCGCTGTATGTGTATTGGGCTTCGGCCTTGCAGACACATCGCTGTATGTGTATTGGGCTTCGGCCTTGCAGACGCACCGCTGTGTGTGTATTGGGGCTTCGGCCTTGCAGACACGCTTTTGTCGTGTGTAGTTTTTGCTTTTAGATCTGTACGTACAGAGGTATGAGAACGAAAGAGTCTGTCGAAGACACGTGTTAGATGATGTGTGATATTATGTGCTTGCTGAGGAGTCTAAAGTCAAATAGCTGAGTGTGTATGACGTGTGTCGTTTTTATGAATGAGGGCCTTGCTAGTGCGATGGATGAAAGTAATAGGCATCTTCTGTTTATGAATTTACTAACAAATTTCTGTTTCATTAGCAAACCATGATAATGAAGATGACGACGCTGGACCATCTAACGGTGGGCCGGCTAACATCCTGGGTGCTCCTGTTGAAGATGTCTCCAGGGATGCGGCCGAGGACGGCGCATGATCAGGAGAGGCCGTGTTAGGTTATGTTAATTTTTTGCGACATATTGCAAGTCAAGACTACCCACCGTAGGCTATAAATAGCACCGCATTACCGCTCTCCGTTCATTTGTCGGTCAGACTTCAGAGAGCGAGGTAGTCCTGAGTGGTGGTCGGCGTGATTTGCAGTAAGTCGTTATTTACTTGACTGTATTGCTGGTGATTTATCTGTATATGAATTTCGTGTTGATTTATTGTGTAATTGGTTTGTTTGCGAATAAAGGTTGTTTCCTATCTTAAGTTTAATAAAATTCTAAATATTGAAATAAATCATTTTTGTAGTAAGACTAATTATTATTTTTTTAGTTAAATTCTACTTCTGATCCCAAAAATATATTATTATTTATGTATTGTCATTATTTTCGTTTATGTATAATTTATGTTTCCCGCTTCCGTGCGTCACTGCAAGGGTGCCAACTGAAAACCAGCGCTGGGCATTTGATACCCAGCACATGCTGAGTTGGTAACCCATTCGGTACGGACATGACGACAATGTTCTTTCTTTTGTTTTTCCTAAAATTTGATGTGTATGTATTTGTATCCGTCTGTTTGTCTGAATAAAATGTTTCTATTCTATTCTATTCTATTCTACCTAGTGGTCGTTAATTTTGATGGAAATGGCCCACAGAAAATAAAACGTTCTGAGTTCGGCTGATATTCCAATAGAATAGAATAGAATAGAATAGAATTGAATAGAATAGAAATATTTTAAATACAATTGTAATACCAAAATAAATCGTAATTCAAACACAATTTATTCAATGTGTGTTATTATTCGGATACCGATACCCTTAATCTAGGTACCTGCTCTCTATTTAAACCAAAATACTTCACTGGAAATAAATGTAAGCGAATGCCATAACTTTACCAAGTTTGAAACGATTTTCCGACCGTTTATTTCCAGTAAAGTAGTAGTAGAGGACATTGTATGGTAGGAACCTAGATGAATTGTATCTCAACCTGAAAAATAACACATTTGGATAAAATATTGTTTGGATTACGATTTATTTTGGTAATAATTGGTTATTGTGGGTAATACAAGCTCCATCGGACCCTTAACCATAAAACCGATGGGAAAATATGCGTCACATACATGCAATACGGCTATTGCTCAAGTTCTGAGCGCGACTGCTACGCTAGAGATCCTGGGTTCGATTCCCAGGTCGAGCAAAGTGTTATTGGGTTTTTCTATGAAATTCCCAGTAGCAGCTCGGAGTTTGGAATTTGTAGGCTCGCCCCCTATTACACGGGACCTAAACGTACCGCCGAACTGTGGGTGTACATTAGTACTTACTAATGTACACCCACAGTACGCCGGTATGTTTAGGACCGGTTCCCAGAAGCGTTAGGCAGAGGCGTCTCTGCCTAACGCTTCGGCGAATACAGGCGTGATGGTATGTTATGTTATGTTGCTCAATTCCCATAAAGTCACTCTGGAATAATTATATTTCAGAGTATCGTATCGATTACGATACGAACAGAAGTAAGTGCAAAATATAATAGCATGTATAGCTCAATTTATTGTAAAGTATGTAGTAACATCTTTTGTGTTTTTTTTGCATTTTTCATGTTAATTTTTTTGACATGGCAGGTGGGACTCGAGGTGGCTTAGAGGTCATAGCATCTGGCGTACCTAGCCAGAAGACGCAGGTTCGAATCCTGCCTGCGAGTCGAATTTTTCCTTCACTAAAATAACATGTCGTAACATGTCAAATATATACACATAACTCAGGAAATGGGGACATCGGTACGTACAGAATTTTTCCGTAGAGACAAGTTAGTTGGGTAGAACGATATATGCCTTAAGTTAGGAGAGCATTGCGGCATTCAAATACATAAATAATTTGAGCACAGTACTGTCTAATATTAACAATCCCTATCTTTGAATCTGTCCAGCACAATAGCTCCAGATGCAACCAACGTTTACTGTTCTTTCTTTTGTACAATTCCAAGGCATTCGACTCTAAAGTGAGCAGTCACTACCAGCGGTAATCAGTGTTAATTAGTGTTTAGCATAATTAACACTGGGGATGTCGGTGATAGCCTAGTGATATGACGATCGGACTGCCAAGTCAAAGGTCTCGTCAAATCCAATGCACAATATTTCGGAATCATGTGCGTACTAATTTGTCCTAGCTTAAACGGAGAAAGAATTTATCGTGAGGAAACCTGCAGGCCTGACATTTTTTTTTCAAAGGCATGCGAATTCTGCCAATCTATAGTATAATGGACTCTCACTCTGAGACCACTGTACCACTGGACCACTGAGACCACTGGACCACTCTCTGGACTCTCTGGACCACTCTCACTCTGAGAGGAGTCCCGCGCTCAGCAGTAGGACAGTACAAGATGATAATATCAAATAGCACAGTTAAGGTAAACATTTTAGCTCCAAATTTCCTGATACCAAAATTGACCTTTCGCTCGCATCCTCTTATAACCTAAACCCACACTAGAAAGGCAGGTAGAGGTACTCCCGGAAACTAAACAGTTTTTTTCGCATTGTCTGCTTTTTCCTGTCCCCACATTGACGTGACAATATTTTTATATTCTCAGAATATGGCCATCAGTGTATCACGGTTGTATAGCCTAAGGATATTTGTCATGCATGGTTTTTTGTGTATGTTTGTTATTGTTGATAGAAACGGCGCGTTAGGCGACTGCGCTGGACCGTAGTAGCTATTACTACGCCATTTGCATCACACATCATATCATCACACTAAAACCACCTAATGTTTCATACCATTACATTACCACAGTTCGCCGGTATGTTTAGGTCCCATGTAATAGGGGGCGAGCCTATTGCCATTAACCGGGCACAAATTCCTAACTCCGAGCTGCTACTGGGAATTTCACAGAAAAACCCAATAACACTTTGCTCGACCTGGGAATCGAACCTAGGACCTCTAGCGTAGCAGTCGCGCTTGGCTAATGAGGCAAATAACGGCAACAAATGCTCGGTAGTAAGACCTCTTGGGAGTTGACTGACTGGCGATCTTTTGTCACATGAGCCAATTTCTCCTCTCGGTTGCTGCAGCTTTGGCAAAGTAGTCCATAGGGACTCTTGAGGTTCGGCAGCGCATCAGCAACTCCTCCGGTCTTGCAGGTGTTCATGGGCAGCGATGACTACCTACTTATCAGCATTTGGCTCGTCGGATCGACAAAACAGTAAAACATTAGACCCGAGGTAGTTTAGCGTGGATAATATAATATGTATCCACCCAAATAGACGCTAGAAGGCAAAAATAACTAGTAAACATATGTACGGCCCACCTGTTTCCATAAAAAGAGCACAATAATGTTCTTAGTTAACTATTCTTAGAATTGTGGAGACCGTTATTGAGAGTTGCCTTACAATGGAAATTTCTTTTAGCCTTTCTCATGGAAATAAAGAGTTATTCCCAGTGGGGACAACATAAAAATATATGTCATCTAAGTGACGTGTAAACGTTTTATTTTTCTCGTTTTAATGTACATTTTATAATAGAATATAACATCTAAATAAAATGATTCGTGAAAAAAAATTGAATCACCATCACTATATAAGTATTCAGCTCTAGCCCCGCCTTACTGGGGACGTATCTATTTATTTTTCCCATCTGTCACCACTGGAGACGAAGACGGTGGGGACAACTGGGAATAACTCGAAATAAAGACGACATACTTGTTAAAATTTCAATTCAGTTGTTTATGTATAAAGTGTCGTTAACACAGTCGTAAACAAAACTGACGCCATTATTTTAATATATTATCGCTGGCGATAATCTCTAGACTTGTTGCTTGCTCTTGCTATTAAAATGGAAATCAATAAAGCCTTTAATTGCCTGTGGAATATCGAAAAAATATTGATAGTAACAAATTTTGGACTGCAAGTAAAAAGTCTCGAGTTTGAATCCAAGGCAAACCTCTGCATTTTTGAAGTCATGGCGCTTAAACCGTGAAGGAAAACATCGGGAGGAAACCCTGAACGCCTGAGAGATGTTCTCGATGGCGGCGTGTGAAGTCTGCCAACCCACATTAAGTCTGCGTTGGTGACTATACCCTAATCCCTATTTAGCAAAGGCTTGGATGATGTATTTGAGGATGTTAAGTTTGGCGTAGAGGGTAAGCGGTAGGCTTCTGTGCCACGGGTTGTAGCTTCGATCTCCACACGGAGCAAATATTCGTTGCTCCCTTTCTGTATATGAGATGTTGTGTTTGTCAAAGTACCTACGATACAGGAGAAAATCTTAGTATAGGGGGACCGCAACGCTAATGCAATGGCTAGAACGAAAATATGCCTCTTGGGGCAGGGTAATCCAAGACCAGAGGTCTACCGACTTATACCACCAGGCCTCATTATAAAGCTCATGGAAGAGCTGTTAGAACTGGGAGAGGAAGAGGATTAGGTTATCGAGGGGAAGCACAAAACATCCCATTGGGTCGAAGTGCACAGAGGCCTTGCTGCCTCGGCCCCACACAAGATAATATCAGATGGGGGGCAACACTTTGTTAAATAAATCAGTTAGGTACTAAATATTATCGACAGTACACGTCACTTCAAGATTATCACTATAAAAACACAACACTAATTCCGCAAATACTTTCTTACAACTCTTAATCGATGGAAAATGTATTCATGAGTGACTGCTACTAATCAATTTCGGCGGAAAATAACATCTGTGATTCAAATATTGGTGTTAAATGCTGCTATGTACAGAGAAGGTTTACTCTTTTGAATCATGAAGCTGATCACTAGTTCTATTGTTGTTTGCTTTCATACAATTATCGGTAGCTCAAGTATCATAACCTCACAAAATGCGTAAGTGAATTTCATTACTCGGTAAAATGAGTGTAGTGCTTGAATATTAAGTTTTTATATATTGTGTGTGTATTTTAATGGTTGTTGGGTTATTTATTCGTAGTAATTTACTTAATACGGATATAGTCTAGAAGATAACAATAGCACTATGTTAAATGAAGTCTATAGTGTAGATGGAATTATGAAATAGTACCTAAATCATTGAAAATCAAACCATAGCGGTTTTCAGTATTATTATTAATATTATTAAAAGCCCGTGGTGTCCCACTGCAGGGCAAAGACCTCTCCACTCTTCTTCCACTTAGCTCTGTTGACTGCTGCCAGGGACCAGTCCCTCTGAAAAGAGTCCAGCTCATCCCGCCATTTCCGTCTGGGCCTGACGCGTTGACGTCTGTCATTAAGGACCCATTGAGTTGTCAGTTTGGCCCATTGTTCGTCTGACATGCGACAGATATATTAAAATAATTGATATATTTTCAAGTATAAATTATTTTAAAAGTTGTACGGAGAGAGGTATTAAGAACAATATAAACATATGAAGACCGATACAAGACTGCTTTTATTATATGATAGTAAGTAATATTTGCTGTTTTTCTTCTAATGGAATTTTGATGTAATAAGGGCCCGAAAATGTAAGGTAGCTGTTAGTATTGTAATGTTAAGATGTCCATCACCTTAGTCTACCCGTGACCATGGATGCTGTAAAGAATCCGAAACGTCTGAAATTAAATAATATCAATACAACACGATAAAAGCCGTAAAAAGTCCTTTTATTTCAATGTTTTTGATGACCCCTTTGGGTCAGCGGTTTGGAGCAAATATTTGTATGTTCTATAGTTAGTTGTTCTGGGTGTAGGCGTTTGTATGTGAGAATTTGTGTTTGGAAAACTCACCCACGATACAGTAGAAAATCTTAGTGCGGGGAAAAGTTGAACAAATGCCTATTTAATATAATAGCTAGCTATAATAACTAGCTTATGCCCGCGGCTTCGCTCACTTGAAAATCAAAATTCAACAGTGATGATTTCTTCTTTGTATGGGTCTCTATACGTTAGAGAGGTCAAGCTGTATCTCAGGATTCGTTTAATTAATTGAGATAAGATGTTCACCAGTTTTTAAGTTGGAACATATACTTTCTAACAGTGATAACAAAATTAAAATCTATTCAGTAGTTGTTGCTCCAACCCCTAAAAAACAGACACACAGACAAGAATTTTGAAAATCACATTTTTGGATTCAGAGACCTTTATATACCCTAACCCACTTGTTTTTTTTAATATCTTCGATGTACAGACACAGCTTTTTTACAATTTTGTAATAGTAAAAATAGATAGAGAAGAAGAGATAAGATTATATTCGCTTATGTATGTGTCAGAAATCAGTAAAAAAGCAATTGATATACCTATTTACTTTGTTCACAGCTAAATCCTGAAAAAGTAGTCGTGAATGTCGCGGAGACAATGGACCACCGTGTTTTTGCACCAACGTCGGAGGCCGAATGGAGTGCAAATGCTTTGACTATGATAGCATTATTAAACAAAACCTTAAAGAACTTAAGAGCCGATCTGCTGAGTTCCCGGCAGCGAAATACTTATATTGAAAAAACCAATTAAATATTTTTGAACCTTGAAATTCAATTAGTAATACTATGATTTTAGCCTTCAAATAATGTTATAACTCTCTTGCTAATAAATGTCTTATAAGTTTTGGATACAGAATAAGATAAGTATATAGATAGATAGAAGTATATAAGATAAGATAATACAATATAAGTTAAGTATAAGTTACCTTTTGTTCCGTTTTATTAAAATACTTAAATAGTGTGTAAGTAAGTGTATACAAAATTTATTAGTAAGCGGAGGAACCTACTTAAATGGAAATTAAACGTTTAGTAAATACTTGGGCTATATAATGTTTAATTCTCTACTCACGACATAATGTAAAACGTCTCGTTCAGCATTTCCCAAACTATCGGATGTGATGGAATATTGGACGTACCATTATTATTATTATTTACTAGCTTCTGCCCGCGACTTCGTCCGCGTAGCGTGATGATATATAGCCTATAGCCTTCCTCAATAAATGGGCTATCTAACACTGAAAGATTTTTTCCAATCGGACCAGTAGTTCCTGAGATTAGCACGTTCAAGCAAAAAAAACAAACAAACTCTTCAGCTTTATATATTAGTATAAATTTATTTGCTAAAAACATCAAGAATTCAAGGTAGGTACACGAACGAACTCATTACGGTCTTCAAAGAAAGGAAAAAGTCAAGGCCAGAGTAACAAAGTTAAAAAGTGACAATCTAAAGTCTTCCCTCAATTACATTGAAATAGGCCATTTGATTGATCCAGTATGATATCTGACGAACGCGCCCAGGCGCGTTCGTCAGATATCATCATAGAACAATCTATATCATCGAACAATCTCGTTACGCTAAAAAAATTGTAGAACTTAGCTGAATAGACGTCAGAGCTTTGTAGAATGGTGGATGTCAAAGTTATTTAATTTTTATAATTGACTAACTGCCTCTTTAGTCGAGTGGTCTTATGTGAGACTGTTACGCTAATGGTCGATGGCTTCGATTCCCAGTTCCCAGGTCGAGCAAAGTGTTATTTGGTTTTTCTATGAAAATCTCAGTAGGACCTTGTTGTTTGGAATTTGTGCCCGGTTAATGGCACTAGGCTCGCCCCATGTTACATGAGACCTAAACATTAGCCTAATGGCTAGGTCGTCGGACTTGCGAACATGTGGTTGCCGGATCGAAACCGACCCATTGTACTACCGACGTGAACCCACTCGTAGAATAGAAGAATATTAGTAATGTGCGACCCACATTGCTAGTAATCTTAAAAAAAAATATCATTCACTTCATTAATCTTATAGAAATTTCCCCATTCATTACGCACAATCAGGAAAATATTGTTAGTAAGTACCTACTTAATAGTTGGCCCTTTGTTTTGGGAACAACGAGAAAAACTTCTACAAAAAGAAATCTTCACGCCCTATGTAACACGAGAGTGTAATACGAGGAAATTCTTCATCCATCAAGATTTCCGTATTCGTAAGTGCTCGGCTATTTTCGGCAGTTTTCGGGACTCAGCCGAATTTACTGAGAGCTTTGCAAAAGTTTGGGACTCACTGGTTTGAAGTTTTTGATGGGCGTCCTCAATGAGATTTTTACGCTTAAGTTGAAGAGTGAGTGGAATACATATAAGGTTGAAAGTTTTAGTATTTTTATCTTGAAGTTGTCAATGTTATATTATACTAGCTTCTGCCCGCGGCTTGGCCCCCGTGGAATTCGGTCTGTCATCACATCCCACGAGAACGGGATAAAAAGTATCCTATGTCCGTCTCCTGGTTCTAAGCTACCTCTCCACCAATGTTCAGCGAAATCGGTTCAGCCGTTCTTAAGTTATAAATGGTGTAACTAACACGACTTTCTTTTATATAAATAGATACTAGCTTCTACCCGCGGCTTCGCCCCCGTGGAATTCGGTCTGTCATCACATCCCACGGGAACGGGATAAAAAGTATCCTATGTCCGTCTCCTGGTTCTAAGCTACCTTTCCACCAATATTCAGCCAAATCGGTTCAGCCGTTCTTTAGTTATAAATAGTGTAACTAACACGTCTTTCTTTTATATATATATACTAGCTTCTACCCGCGGCTTCGCCCCCGTGGAATTCGGTCTGTCATCACATCCCACGGGAACGGGATAAAAAGTATTAATTATAATATTTTTTTTAATATCTTCGATGTACAGACACAGCTTTTTTACAATTTTGTAATAGTAAAAATAGATAGAGAAGAAGAGATAAGATTATATTCGCTTATGTATGTGTCAGAAATCAGTAAAAAAGCAATTGATATACCTATTTACTTTGTTCACAGCTAAATCCTGAAAAAGTAGTCGTGAATGTCGCGGAGACAATGGACCACCGTGTTTTTGCACCAACGTCGGAGGCCGAATGGAGTGCAAATGCTTTGACTATGATAGCATTATTAAACAAAACCTTAAAGAACTTAAGAGCCGATCTGCTGAGTTCCCGGCAGCGAAATACTTATATTGAAAAAACCAATTAAATATTTTTGAACCTTGAAATTCAATTAGTAATACTATGATTTTAGCCTTCAAATAATGTTATAACTCTCTTGCTAATAAATGTCTTATAAGTTTTGGATACAGAATAAGATAAGTATATAGATAGATAGAAGTATATAAGATAAGATAATACAATATAAGTTAAGTATAAGTTACCTTTTGTTCCGTTTTATTAAAATACTTAAATAGTGTGTAAGTAAGTGTATACAAAATTTATTAGTAAGCGGAGGAACCTACTTAAATGGAAATTAAACGTTTAGTAAATACTTGGGCTATATAATGTTTAATTCTCTACTCACGACATAATGTAAAACGTCTCGTTCAGCATTTCCCAAACTATCGGATGTGATGGAATATTGGACGTACCATTATTATTATTATTTACTAGCTTCTGCCCGCGACTTCGTCCGCGTAGCGTGATGATATATAGCCTATAGCCTTCCTCAATAAATGGGCTATCTAACACTGAAAGATTTTTTCCAATCGGACCAGTAGTTCCTGAGATTAGCACGTTCAAGCAAAAAAAACAAACAAACTCTTCAGCTTTATATATTAGTATAAATTTATTTGCTAAAAACATCAAGAATTCAAGGTAGGTACACGAACGAACTCATTACGGTCTTCAAAGAAAGGAAAAAGTCAAGGCCAGAGTAACAAAGTTAAAAAGTGACAATCTAAAGTCTTCCCTCAATTACATTGAAATAGGCCATTTGATTGATCCAGTATGATATCTGACGAACGCGCCCAGGCGCGTTCGTCAGATATCATCATAGAACAATCTATATCATCGAACAATCTCGTTACGCTAAAAAAATTGTAGAACTTAGCTGAATAGACGTCAGAGCTTTGTAGAATGGTGGATGTCAAAGTTATTTAATTTTTATAATTGACTAACTGCCTCTTTAGTCGAGTGGTCTTATGTGAGACTGTTACGCTAATGGTCGATGGCTTCGATTCCCAGTTCCCAGGTCGAGCAAAGTGTTATTTGGTTTTTCTATGAAAATCTCAGTAGGACCTTGTTGTTTGGAATTTGTGCCCGGTTAATGGCACTAGGCTCGCCCCATGTTACATGAGACCTAAACATTAGCCTAATGGCTAGGTCGTCGGACTTGCGAACATGTGGTTGCCGGATCGAAACCGACCCATTGTACTACCGACGTGAACCCACTCGTAGAATAGAAGAATATTAGTAATGTGCGACCCACATTGCTAGTAATCTTAAAAAAAAATATCATTCACTTCATTAATCTTATAGAAATTTCCCCATTCATTACGCACAATCAGGAAAATATTGTTAGTAAGTACCTACTTAATAGTTGGCCCTTTGTTTTGGGAACAACGAGAAAAACTTCTACAAAAAGAAATCTTCACGCCCTATGTAACACGAGAGTGTAATACGAGGAAACTCTTCATCCATCAAGATTTCCGTATTCGTAAGTGCTCGGCTATTTTCGGCAGTTTTCGGGACTCAGCCGAATTTACTGAGAGCTTTGCAAAAGTTTGGGACTCACTGGTTTGAAGTTTTTGATGGGCGTCCTCAATGAGATTTTTACGCTTAAGTTGAAGAGTGAGTGGAATACATATAAGGTTGAAAGTTTTAGTATTTTTATCTTGAAGTTGTCAATGTTATATTATACTAGCTTCTGCCCGCGGCTTGGCCCCCGTGGAATTCGGTCTGTCATCACATCCCACGAGAACGGGATAAAAAGTATCCTATGTCCGTCTCCTGGTTCTAAGCTACCTCTCCACCAATGTTCAGCGAAATCGGTTCAGCCGTTCTTAAGTTATAAATGGTGTAACTAACACGACTTTCTTTTATATAAATAGATACTAGCTTCTACCCGCGGCTTCGCCCCCGTGGAATTCGGTCTGTCATCACATCCCACGGGAACGGGATAAAAAGTATCCTATGTCCGTCTCCTGGTTCTAAGCTACCTTTCCACCAATATTCAGCCAAATCGGTTCAGCCGTTCTTTAGTTATAAATAGTGTAACTAACACGTCTTTCTTTTATATATATATACTAGCTTCTACCCGCGGCTTCGCCCCCGTGGAATTCGGTCTGTCATCACATCCCACGGGAACGGGATAAAAAGTATTAATTATAATATTTTTTTTAATATCTTCGATGTACAGACACAGCTTTTTTACAATTTTGTAATAGTAAAAATAGATAGAGAAGAAGAGATAAGATTATATTCGCTTATGTATGTGTCAGAAATCAGTAAAAAAGCAATTGATATACCTATTTACTTTGTTCACAGCTAAATCCTGAAAAAGTAGTCGTGAATGTCGCGGAGACAATGGACCACCGTGTTTTTGCACCAACGTCGGAGGCCGAATGGAGTGCAAATGCTTTGACTATGATAGCATTATTAAACAAAACCTTAAAGAACTTAAGAGCCGATCTGCTGAGTTCCCGGCAGCGAAATACTTATATTGAAAAAACCAATTAAATATTTTTGAACCTTGAAATTCAATTAGTAATACTATGATTTTAGCCTTCAAATAATGTTATAACTCTCTTGCTAATAAATGTCTTATAAGTTTTGGATACAGAATAAGATAAGTATATAGATAGATAGAAGTATATAAGATAAGATAATACAATATAAGTTAAGTATAAGTTACCCTTTGTTCCGTTTAATTAAAATACTTAAATAGTGTGTAAGTAAGTGTATACAAAATTTATTAGTAAGCGGAGGTACCTACTTAAATGGAAATTAAACGTTTAGTAAATACTTGGGTGATATAATTTTTAGTTCTCTACTCACGACATAATGTAAAACGTCTCGTTCAGCATTTCCCAAACTATCGGATGTGATGGAATATTGGACGTGCCATTATTATTATTTACTAGCTTCTGCCCGCGACTTCGTCCGCGTAGCGTGATGATATATAGCCTATAGCCTTCCTCAATAAATGAGCTATCTAACACTGAAAGATTTTTTCCAACCGGACCAGTAGTTCCTGAGATTAGCACGTTCAAGCAAACAAACAAACAAACTCTTCAGCTTTATATATTAATAAAAAATTATTTGCTAAAAACATCAAGAATTCAAGGTACACGAACGAACTCATTACGGTCTTCAAAGAAAGGAAAAAGTCAAGGCCAAAGTAACAAAGTTAAAAAGTGACAATCTAAAGTCTTCCCTCAATTACATTGAAATAGGCCTCATTAGGCTCCAGGCGCGTTCGTCAGATATGATACTGGAACAATCTCGTTACGCTAAAAAAAATGTAGAACTTAGCTGAATAGACGTCAGAGCTTTGTAGAATGGTGGATGTCAAAGTTATTTAATTTTTATAATTGACTCTCTTTATATATAATTTATAATTGCCTCTTTAGTCGAGTGGTCCTAAGTGAGACTGTTACGCTAGAGGTAGATGGGTTCGATTCCCAGTTCCCAGGTCGAGCAAAGTGTTATTTGGTTTTTCTATGAAAATCTCAGTAGGACCTTGTTGTTTGGAATTTGTGCCCGGTTAATGGCACTAGGCTCGCCCCATGTTACATGAGACCTAAACATTAGCCTAATGGCTAGGTCGTCGGACTTGCGAACATGTGGTTGCCGGTTCGAAACCGACCCATTGTACTACCGACGTGAACCCACTCGTAGAATAGAAGAATATTAGTAATGTGCGACCCACATTGCTAGTAATCTTTAAAAAAAATATCATTCACTTCATTAATCGTATAGAAATTTCCCCATTTATTACGCACAATCAGGAAAATATTGTTAGTAAGTACCTACTTAATAGTTGGCCCTTTGTTTTGGGAACAACGAGAAAAACTTCTACAAAAAGAAATCTTCACGCCCTATGTAACACGAGAGTGTAATACGAGGAAACTCGTCATCCATCAAGATTTCCGTATTCGTAAGTGCTCGGCTATTTTCGGCAGTTTTCGGGACTCAGCCGAATTTACTGAGAGCTTTGCAAAAGTTTGGGACTCACTGGTTTGAAGTTTTTGATGGGCGTCGTCAATGAGATTTTTACGCTTAAGTTGAAGAGTGAGTGGAATACATATAAGGTTGAAAGTTTTAGTATTTTTATCTTGAAGTTGTCTATGTTATATTATACTAGCTTCTGCCCGCGGCTTCGCCCCCGTGGAATTCGGTCTGTCATCACATCCCACGGGAACGGGATAAAAAGTATCCTATGTCCGTTTCCTGGTTCTAAGCTACCTCTCCACCAATTTTCAGCCAAATCGGTTCAGCCGTTCTTGAGTTATAAATAGTGTAGCTAACACGACTTTCTTTTATATATAAAGAGATATAGCGTATTTTTTTTATCCTTTGAATTACTAAGGCAATTCTAACAAGAATCTTAAGGGTCCGACGCAATGAATTTCTAATGCAAACCTAATACTAAAATAAATCGTAATTCAAACTAAATTTAATCAAAGTGTGTTATTATTCGGATTCCAATATAAATCCGTTAATCTAGATTCCTGCTCTACCATTCCATCCTAAATACTTCACTGGAAATAAATGTAAGCGAATGCAATTCTTGATAACTTTACCAAGTTTGGAAAGATTTTCCGGTCGTTCATTACCAGTGAAGTACTGGTAGACGAAATAGTACGGTAGGAACCTGGAACAACGGTATCTCAATCCGAATAAAAACACAAATTGATAAAATATTGTTCGAAAAGCGATTTATTTCGGTATTCCAATTTTGTGGGCAATTCAAGATTCCACCGGACTTTTTCTAATGAATATACCTAGTTGTATATAATTTCTCAAGAGGTTGGATGACGCGTAGGTATACTGTCGCCCCCAGGGATGTGCCCAAACAGGCGTAGCACAGAGGGGTTATGGGGTGGTCTTTTAAGAGGGCAAATTGCGCCCCATTTTGTGCTGATGGTGGCCACCGGGGTGGTTTTAGTGGTTAAAAATCCCCACATTCCCCGGTCTTAATCCCCGAAGACCGGCCGCCTTTTGAAGGTGGTAGTAAACAAAAAAAAAACAAAAAAAGGTGTACTGTCGCGGAAGTCCACGAGAATTTACACACGCACAAAAACAAGGCGTAGGTATACTGAAGAAAATCTCTAGTATGTTTCGGTACTATGTAATAGGGGGCGAATGAATAACTGGGCATAAACCAAAACTCTAAGCTTCTGAAGCATTCCATTTATAAATGCCTAATAACAAAATGATTTGGAAAACTCCTTAAACTCAGCAGCTAGAGTTGCCATCACCGAACTAATGAAGCAGTCGTACCTACATTAAATGATCCTAAAGGTACTACACCCTCTATGAAATGTTTAAAGAGCTTCTTGCAAAGAGGTGTAAGTATGACACACGTCGTAATGTTGAGGTAACTGCCACTGAGCGAAGTACCTGTTACTGTTTTTATCTCTTTTTTATTTCTTCGTTTTAAATGGTTTACATGAGTCGTTTTGTTCGTGAGGGACGGCTAAGAATTCAAAAAATCCTGGGAACAATTCGAATGGGTACTTATTTTCTAGTCAAGGTCCTTATTGCCCACGGGAGCAGTCTCTCGGGAGCAATAAGGACCTTGACATTGATTTTTGTTGCATATAAAAAGGATTCAAATTTGGACCACTGTTTACGGCTGACCAGTACTCTGTACCTCGACCATGAGTTTTTTTTGAGTAAACTCGCTAGCGCCGCCGTAAAATATCGGTATGGAAAACCCACCAACGCCTCTAGCGGTTACGTAAAGAACTAAAATCAGTAGTATGAGATTACAGCGTTTCGGTGCGTAAAAAACCTATCGAAAGCAATACGATAGCGACTCGGATTTGTATGGTAGATAAACATATTTGATACCATTAGTCATTATTTTAACATACTTTATCGAGCAAAACCATTACGATAGTAGTTACGTTACTCA
This sequence comes from Acronicta leporina, assembly GCA_947256265.1. Classification (NCBI taxonomy): domain Eukaryota; kingdom Metazoa; phylum Arthropoda; class Insecta; order Lepidoptera; family Noctuidae; genus Acronicta; species Acronicta leporina. The sequence continues at coordinate 14,281,180 of OX366520.1, read as the reverse complement.
CTGTCAAAATACTAGTATCTCTTAGTAGTCTGTGCTAATCAACAATGTGACTCATGTGCAACAGTGCCATCGAAATCTATCCGATACACGTTAGTACGATAGCGACTTTGTTTACCTATCGTAACTTTATAACATAAACTCATGGTTGAGGTACTGACCACTAAACGGGGATACACCTATCGCCTAATCAAGTATCGATGTACATGACCCATACCTACTTATATTACATAAGTATGGGTCATGTACGGGATAGACAGAAGTGTATTTATGTACAGTTTGCCGGTAAGGAAGAGGACACAGGAAGAGACAGGAGGTGAGCCTATTGACAATGTATCAATTGATGATGATAACGAAGCACTTTCAATTTTTTTTTTTAATTTATTTAAATGCACAAAACACATAACACTCGTAAAAATAACCATACATATCACAAATACAATGTTTTGATCTGGATAGTAACGTAACAAATATGTGCACACAACAAAACAAAATAACTAGACAGCTAACAGCTCTATATTATTTATGTAGTAGGACCTTCTAAGGCCCACGTGCTATGGAGACAATTGTAGATCAATTGTAAGACTACTAAAATGTCGTCGTAGTAATGATTTTTTTTATACCTCGGAAGTGGCAAGCAACCTTACAGCTCGCCTGATGGTAAGCAGTTACCGCCCATGGACGTCTGCAACACCAGAGGCTGTTGATCTATAACAACCTTTCCCTCCCTTTTTGAAGAACCCCATGTTGTAGTCTTGGGAAAACCTTGACAGGTAACTCATTCCACAGCCTGATTGTACTTTTATTATGTGTGCAAATTAAATATCTTTCTGCTTATATTACATGAATGCGTCTTCGAAATGAATACGTAAATATCCCACTGAGAGATTTGTTCTACGGGTTACACTTCGATAGCCAGTTAAGTTTCACGTAAATCATAAATCGTGTCGCCATTTATTAACTTGTTAGGTACCTATGGTAATCGTTACTCATGTAAATTACATAAACAGCGACGAGGGTATAAGTATTACACGTAATCTATATACTAATATATAAAGCTGAAGAGTTTGTTTGTTTGTTTGCTTGAACGCGCTAATCTCAGGAACTACTGGTCCGATTTGAAAAATTCTTAAAGTGTTAGATAGCCCATTTATTGAGGAAGGCTATAGGCTATATATCATCACGCTACGCGGACAAAGTCGCGGGCAGAAGCTAGTCTTATATATAAAATTCTCGTGTCACAATGTTAGTTACCATACTCCTCCGAAAGGGCTTGACCGATTTTTATGAAATTGTATATGCATATTCAGTGGGTCAGAATCGGCTACTATCTTTTTTATGTTTTAGTGACAGAATATTTTGAAAAAGCTAGAGATCCTCCACCCGTGCGAAGTCGGGGCCACAAGTAGATTAATTAAAATAAAAATCTTTATTGAAAATGTTGATCAATGTTTATCAAACCCATCAAATCCTGAAATGAAATATTAGGGTTTGAAATAATCACGATAAATATCACAAATAATTTGACTGATTTTGTTAGTGATCGCTTATAAACACATGGTTAAGCTAATGTACGTTAACGTAAAGAAGGAAGGAAGAAGTATGAGCATCCATTATAAAGGAAATAATTAAAAACTGTAAAACCATGGACCATGTGCGAACGAGACAACAAATGATTTAGGGGTGTTTACGTACGTTTGTGTTTACACTTAATTTTATTCTGTCCTAATTTTATTGTGAATGTTCATAGTATGTATTCGTGTGTTATATTATAGTTTTTACTTTTTAAGATAATTAAGTATAACGTTTATACATTTAGCTATAAGTATATTTGTTTTAAATGTTTTTATTTCACGTAAATTGTGTACGAGTTGACGTCCTTCCGTCATTTGGGGTTCATGCTGAAAATCAGCGCTGTATTGTGGGTTGTGCCATAATACGGCTTAATGCTGAGTGTGAACCTCTTTTGTCACAAAACTTATGTACCTAGTTCTTATTATAAAAGCTAATGTATGTTTAATTTAGTTTTTTGTGACAAATAAATATGTTTTCTTTTTCTTTTTTCTTTTAAAATAGCGTAGCGTGAACATTCTTTTTGCACGCAAAAACAGGCAGCGCAGTCGCTAACAAATACCAAAAATAATAATAATAAGGACTTGTAAAAAAAAGTTATGCACACTAAAAACATCAGGGATGGTAAGCAACTCCAGACTTGGGGTTGATCTCTGCCTCGCATAAGCAACAATGGTAAACACGACCGTCGGGTGCTGCAGTGACTTCGAGCTCCAGTCTCCGCGAAGTTAGCAGTATCTATACGATGGCGGGAGGCCGCTAACCACCGGGAACTCACCAAGAGAGCCATTGGCCTCTGACGGGATCCCCGTTCTCTGTGGAACTGAGTCCTTTTTTTATGTGAGACGGAAACGAGCAGACGGACGGATGGTGGGCCTCCGGTAACCTCACTCACTCGGCGAAATACAATTATTATTATAAGTATAGATATAGATTATCACTCGTTTAAACGGTGAAGAAAAATGTGAGGAATCCTGAATGCCTGAGAGATTTTCTCGATACCGTGTGATGTCTGCCCACCCGCAGTGAGTTAGCGTGGTAGACTTTTTTTTATTTTGGAATGGACATTAGCTGTTGATTCAGGGAATCTTAACAGCGTAACCGAACTTGGTGGCGAGGCACCGAATGCCTCCAGCCAGGAGCAACTTAAAATTAAGCAACAGCAGCTAAGGGCGTCCCCTGCGGGACACGGGCCTCGGCTTAGGGCGTTGCTGGGGGGGGGGTAGCTAGGGACGGCTGGATCTGGTTTAAATTATTATTAGGGACTAATTTAAAGCTACTGGCTCGGCGCGGGCCGGCTCGAGCAAGGGTCGGGGGGGGACGTGGTAGACTATGGCCTAACCTCTCTTATTCCGAGTGGAGACTTGACACGCTATAGAGATAATCTCTCAGTTATGGAGGTTTCCTTACACAATGTTTTCCAATCCTACTTAATTTTATAAACGTGAAGGTTTGTAAGGATGTATGGATATTTGTGACTATTTCATGCAAAAGAAAAAAAAAAGAAAAACATAAAAAGATTTTTTTTTATTTTTTTTAAATATGTAGGTACGATACTTACGCGTGGCGGCTACATTAGCCATTACTATAAGAAATATCATAACAACAAATTTTAAGAATTTCATCTTTCCCAAATTGTTTACGTTATTAAATAAGTGAGATTTATAAAGGTTTGTCCTCGCAAAATTGATTAAAATATGATTCGTGAACTTAAATAATAACATGAAAACGGCATTGTTAAATTAATCACAACAACTGGTTAATTAAAATGGTTAATCGGTAAGATTATACAGGTTACAATCGCGGAAGGTGACGACAAGTCGGATAAAATATTATCTTATTCAAAATTTGATGGCAAAATGAACACTGAGGGCGCGGTTGGTGTAGGATTAAGGCAGTTCTCACCTCCATCATTTTGACGCATATCGCGTATCGTCAGTTCGATTCCCACCCGAGGCAAATACTCATACACACACACATTTCATTGGATAATCATTTTCCTATTACCAATAACCTAATATTTAAAAAAAACTAGAATTTTGTGAAGAAAGAGAGTATTTAAACCGTGAAAATGTAGCGGGTCGGAAAACATACTAATTTGCAACATAAAGTTGTCAGAACTTTTTCACAACTAAACTTAAAAAAAAACAAACCATTGACTTGTAAAAGTGTCTCTAAAGATCTACTTACAGATATAAATACCTAGCACTTCATTTAATCGAATTCCAATATTTAATACCATATAAAATAAATAAAAATTTAGGTCCCTTAAAATAGGGAGTCACCTTATTGTCATTAGGTGATCGGGCACAAACGCAGACCCCGAGTTGTTACTGAGAATTTCATAGAAAACCTCTATAACATTTTGCTCGACCTGGGATTCAAACCCAGGACTTCAAGGGTAGCAGTCGCGCTCGGGACCATTAGACTAATGAGGCATTCCTGAAGATAAAGTGCGAAATAAATTAAAACACAAATCAATGTCAATTTATTCTTTAATTTCATTGTATGGAAAATGATACAATAAGTAGGTACATAAGTATTCATAAGGCCAGGATCCGCAATAGCAAAATGATTGGAACCTGCATTGACACTCTCCGCATTGCAATTTTTCCGTGCATGGCTTCAGAACTGAATTAAATATAAATAAACTAAATGTTCAAGAATTACCTTACATAATGAAACTCAATGTGAATAAAATAATCCCGACATATTTTTAGGGTTCCAGAAGTCGTCAGAGGGGAAGTCAGAATATGGGTATCAAAAAATTCTAAGATCGGACGGGTTAATAGCGGATCGGGGGTTAAATAAGGGTAGATCTCAAAAACAACAACAACAATAAGGTGATAAACTAAACAATAATAAACAACAGTGTTAATTTATTAGAGAAAACTGAAATAAACAAATCATAATCTAGATGTAATCTTATCCCAAAATCCCAATTAATTGCAAAAATATCACAATGGTGTTCCTGAATGCTTCTTTTGTAAGGAAGTTCTGGGTTCAAAAATACAAAACCGGGAGAAAATCAAGGAAGAAGAATAAATTGTTAATTAAAACTACTGATAAGTAAATATAGGTATATTGTATTTATTATTATTATTTCATGTTTCCTTTTTCAAGGAAGTATATCCAAAATGGCGTCAGCTATGTCTCTACGGTTTATATCCGCAATAACAAAACGATTGATCCTTGCACGAACAAAACCCGCATTCGTAATGCTCTGTGCAGGGCTTATAATCTGAATAGAAAAAAACATGATTCAATAGAGACACAAGTACTACTTGGTAGAATATTATGTGCATTTATCCAAAAACATTTAAGGCCGACTTTTCTATCGCCAGATATCTTTAGCGGAGGAATAAATTCGTATTTATGACAGACTAGCTTCTGCCCGCGACTTCGTCCGCGTAGCGTGATGATATATAGCCTATAGCCTTCCTCAATAAATGGGCTATCTAACACTGAAATAATTTTTCAAATCGGACCAGTAGTTCCGGAAATTAGCGCGTTCAAGCAAACAAACAAACAAACTCTTCAGCTTTATATATTAGTATAATAATAGATTTCTATTTCTTCAGATTTAGACATAATCTGTCAAATGTCGATTTTATTCTTAAGTTAAAAGATATGTAACGATTGAATAATCCACCCTAACTTAATTATAATCTGTGCATAAGAGAGATGAAAAATATTCCTTCAAAATAAACTGTCTTGACCGGATAACATTAGCAAAACATGATTGATCAAAATATAAAATTGTAACAACTTTCTATACAATAACATAATTAACCCATTATATGTCCCACTGCTGGGCACGGGTCTCCTCTCACAATGAGAGGGACTAGGCTATAGTCGACCACGCTAGCCTAATGCGGGTTCTATACAATGTTCTATGCTAATAAATAATTTGAATTTATACTTTTTTTCAAAATTCAAATTCTTTCATCAAATCCGATTGAAAAAGGAAATACCAGTTTCTGACACTTACGCGACTATTAGATATTGAGATAAAACAACTAAACTTTGTCTAAAGAAACTACATAGGTACATAAATACTTACCTACATACATACACACACACTCACGCCCTTTTACATAGGGATAGACAGAAACTGCACAACGCTCCTTGCTACTTTAAACAAAGTTTATCGCGTTATATTGATACCAGCTGACCCTGCAAAAGTTGTTCTGCTGGATTGGGACAACTTAATAATCTTGCGGTATGAAATATACTTTTCGAACTATTCTATCAAATCATCGTCATCAATCATCTTTGGAAGTAATTTAAATTTTAATTAATGAAACTTACACAGTTGAGCCGCTAAAGTAGTTGTTATCCAGAAAAACGTAAAAATCAAGACAAGTTTTGTAAATCCCATCGCCTTTAGTTTTTTTTAATTAATATAGTTTTTAAATAGGCTTGCGATTTTTATGAGACAGTGTTTGGGTTAGCTTGTGCCAATTTATTAAATGCAAGTAACTACTTATTAGAACGTGAGACCGATAATAATTGATTGTAAATTAATTTAAAAATACTGATTACCGAATACCTTAGCTATTATAACACTAATTAGAAAATGTAATTTATAGATTCTTGAAAGAATAAATAACAGAAAAATATTTATAAAACATGGTTTTTTTTACCGGCACGTTTCACGGGGTACGATCCCCGCACGGAACAAATATTTTCATGAACCATAGGTTAATGTTCCGGGTCTGAGTGTTTGTGTATATAGCAATACACAAACACTCAGACAAATTACACTCAGACAATAACACATGTAAAAGGCACCGACGATACAGGAGAATGTATGTTTTTGTGATTTTTTTGCATTTTTCATGCAAAGATTAAAAAGTTATTTTAGTGAAGGATAATTCGACTCGCAGGCAGGATTCGAACCTGCGTCTTGTGGTTAGGTACACCAGACGCTTTGACCTCTTAGCCACCGTGAGTCCCACCTGCCATGTCGAAATTGGCCTTCATATTCTGAACTTACGTCTTAAAGGTGATATCAGTAACATCTATTCACAATCTATTCATATTAACATCTAGTCACCTGTAGGTTCACCTCGCGGCAAGACTCGCGCGTCACTTTTGTTGTGTCAATGATTACGTGATAAAGTATTGGTACATATTCTCCCAATAATAAATGATCAAACGAACTTACCTGTTGTGAAGTTCGATCATTATTATATGAGTGCCCTGCTCGAAGATATATATTTAAACAAGCAGCTCTCATCATTCACTGGCAACTCTGCGCAATTTTAGAAGTAGCTAAAAATTTGCTTAATCTGTGCTCGGTGAACGCTTTCATTCTTTTTAGAGTCGCGAATTATCTCAAATTTTACCCGGGGTGGGATGGGTAGGGACCATATATCTTCGAGCAGGGCACTCATATAATAATGATCGAACTTCACAACAGGTAAGTTCGTTTGATCATTTATTATATTGCGTGCCCTGCTCTCGATATATATTTAAACAAGCAGATGTTTAGAGTATTGGTAAATTTGAGATAAGCCGAAAGCATAGCATGTATTCCTGTAAAATAAATCTGTTATAATCACATTGCATTATTTTAAAACATATCAGTCTCTTGACTTTCTGTTAAGGACCAATTAGCTAACACAAAGCCGACCAGCTACAATTGCTGTGACCCTCCAGAGGGTCAGGGTTCATCAATCATTTTATTAAATATGTAAGAAACTGATTCCCTTAGATAGTATTTACGGTAGGTACCTGGAACTTGAAAATAAATGTTAATGATCATTCTTAATTGTTGGAGAATAATGAATTTCGTAGTAGGACTACATATGGCATGAATCAGCAAGATCAGTGCCTGATATTAAGTACTAAGTAATAATTCTGGATTAAGCACAGGATAAACAATAACAAAATGTTATTAAAATATCAGAATTAATATCATATCAAATCAATATAAATCTGCTGAATCGTGAATCGGTCAGTTTCAATCATAACTATTTATAACTAAATAGTTATAAATATTCGTAAGTTAAAAGGCCGACCAGCAGTCTGTGTGATTACAGCTTATGAAATTTCTTTTGTCATAGTCCTGAATGTAAAGACATGGCGCCTACCAGGTTCCAGTATGGCTCTGGTATCTATAATACTGACTCGAATAAAACTTTGAAGAATACTTTATTTGACGATGTAAAACATAGTTATAGTAAGGTAGATAGGTACTTTTAAAAGAATTACATTAAAATTTCAGAGCTGTACTCTACACTACTTTCTAATCACATAATTTTCCCTTCACTGGGCGAATGGGCCATTCATCACATCTAGATTATAGATAAGTGGTAATGATTATATCAGCACACCCTTCATTCCATATCTGTTGTGCTTAATACAGGGAACTTCATTCCATATCTGAACAACCCCTTGCCACAAAAACACTTTTTAAATAATCATTTAAAAATGTAATTTACAGTAAAATATGAATATAGAACTTTGTTTGGCACAGTCCTACATATATATATATTGATATTTACCAATATTAGTTTGGACTTATACATTCCCTAGAGACTCCCTTACGAACATTCCCCCCCAATTTTAGAGCAAGGATGAAACTGACTTATGACGGACAGTCTATAGGCAGCCGCAAATCCAATGATTTTTTCATAAAATACCTACTTAATACCTGGTATGGATAGAGGAGATCTCCCTGAGAATGGGTTCGCCATATACTATAGGTGCTTATCTATGTTAATATTATAAAGAGGAAAGATTTGTATGTACATATGTTTGTAACGAATTGGCTCAAAAAATACTGGGCCTATTCCAAAATTTCTTTCACGGTTTGAATGTTACATTATTCCAGATTAACATAGGCTATAGAATACTTTGAAAAAGTTTGGGATTTCTGGCAATGAGAATTGTTGGTGGATGAGGTTTCTGTAGGAAGACTGTAACCTTTTTTTTTTTTTTTTTTTGGTGAGATTATCAGTTTGTTCTAAATCTTCTAATCAAAAGGTGTTTGGAAGGACACCATAACAAAACAAAGAAAAGATAATATATCCAAGTCCAAGTGAAAGTTTCAATATTCATTGGCTTTAAATGTTTCCAGAAGACTAAGGCAATGCATTTATTTATTATGAGTCTAGCCCAGCTTTATCCTAGTAGAGGCACCTAATATTGTAGTTCTAAACAATGTAGGTATGTACCTATTTGTATCTAAATTCTCCTTATAAATGTGAACTTTGATAAGTACAAACTGTTCAAAGACTCAATATTTTTATCAGTATAATATTTTCTGAATAAATGTAATTATCACTACTATATAAACATTGGTGTAAGGTGTAACAAGCAACAACCAGAATCTTTTCCAGGTCAAATACCATATTTCTGGGTTCATTATGTAGTTCTCTTGTTTAAAAATAAAAGTACCTACTAAATAAACTTTATTTTTAATGATGTCCTGTGACCAAAATGTGCTAGCATGTGTTAACCCTTTGCACTACTGCCATATGAATGTGGCCAAGGCAATTTAAATGAACATAGAAATGTCTATGTATAATAAATGAAATGTTTATTACAAAATTTACTAGGGTATATGACACATCATGACACCTATGTCTTGTTATACAATAGGATGATTTATGATGTTGCTTAACATGCACAAAAAAAATAAAAAACTATATAAATATCTTGTAGATGATGTAGGTATTGTTACTACCTACACCTCTTATCTTTTCTAAAATCAATGGTATGCACATAAGGGAATTTATGCACTATACAAATGTTACAACCTAACCTGGATTGGTTAAATGATTTTCGGTTGCTTGTCCACATTTTTTGCAAAATCCATGGGCTTCAAAGTCTAGGTCAAAATTGATTTATTTCAATTAGACCAATATAATAGTTGAAAGGTTGAACTACTTGTCAAACTGGATGCTTGTTGATACAAACAGCACTGGATTAGGTGATATAGACTTTACCAAGTAAATGCTATGTCATAATACATAAGTTATGCAATACTTCTATTTTACATGATAGGTACTCCTATAATAAACAGGAATTTTATTACAACATTTTAGTTTATCTTATCTTGTGTATAATGTACCTATTCACTGTGGCCCAGAATTTGGTGCTGGGCAAGCTGCAATAAATATTGCTAAATATTATTATAATGACATATTTCTGGTAGATATCATACAGGAGCTAAGAAATTATCAAGACAATGATAACTGGATTTTTTTACTGATAAATTCTAAGCATTTCTAGAGCTAAAGTTTCTATAATCATATCATCTCATCTCCATGTATATAATATAAGGAATACTTTATATTAATAACCAGATTCTATACATATTAATGTATTGGTTGTCTTGTAATGTCCCCATCTTGTAAAATTATTACGCATCTGAGCAACCCAATGTAGGAATTACTTTATTATAACAATATAGGCAATACTATATTCTGAATAAACATTTACTAATAAATGTGGTTTTCCAATAACTTTTTGGTATGTAATGTCATTTCCATATGGAAATAAAGCTCTATTTGACAGCATTCTTCTGAGATGTTATTTTTCTGATACTAAAGTTTGTTGTATCATAATGGGAAATGAAAGCTAAAGTTGGCCAAAGTAGATAGCTCATCTGATTTTCCTGAAGACAGTAATGGCACACGGTCTTATGAGACTTGATTACAAAGGTAATTGAGTATCCTTTAACATGGTTAAGTAATACACTTAACATTGCATGCTATCCTGCAGTGAGGTAAAAAATGTGTTAGCCTTCCGGCATGACTTACCACTATGGCTAAGTTGGCCATTTCTTGCACACAATGTTGGTCTTGTGCACAATGCTGGTGTTCCAGCCTGTATTGAAGATTCATGTCCTTCAATAGTAATGGGTAGTTGTGGGTTTCACTTACAATTGGTTGTAAGCTTATTGAAGAACTGGTCGCTTTTAATGGCAGGTTTTCAAAACATCTTGTCACACAGGCATTCTATAGATGCTTACAGTGGTCTTTTACTATTTCACAACATATAAAAACTAATTATCACATATAGGGAGAACTAGAATTCTCATTATTTTTGTTAGGGCAAAATGTCAGTCAGGATCCATCACAAAATTCACAAAGTATATCTTTTATGTACCCTTAGTGAGATGAATTTACATTGTTATTGTTATACTGCATATTATGTATTTATTCAACTCAATATCCTTGTCTATACTGACAATATTGTTGCTTAACAAAACAGAAACCTGTGGATATTGTCTAACCGGGATCTGTTCCACAAGATTTTGTGGTGTCTTTAGATCATTGGGCATTGGGGCCCTCAAGGGTGGCCGTGCCCTATTTATAGGTGAAAATTGAAACAAACCAAGATGTAGGTTTATCTAGCATGAGATTGTGTCTCCTAGAGCATAAAACTCCAGTGAGTTTTGTGTTCTTCTAGAACCATATGTACCTACTCGTTTTAATTATTATATGCACTCCTTCGAATTGTGATCAGCACAAGACTTACATGTTATTGTAATCTGCAGTAAGTAGGTATAGGTAACCTATTATTTAAATCAACATACCCATGAAAAAACATTGTAGGCACTTACATGTGATTGATAAAACTGCTTATTGGAGCCTCACGGGCTCCACATAAGAGTAAGAGATCTCGTGTGTACATCTCGTGTACGCCCCGAGTCCAATGAGCACGTCAGTGTATCACGTACACCACCCGCGTCAACCGGTACCTCCGAAGGTTATGGAAACTCTTGCGGCTTTAAACTGCTACGAGAGCCAGTAGCCATACCGGTGTAATCACAAGACAACTTGTCACTTTTATTTCATGAAGAATAATTATTATCTCCGTTCCAACGACGCTAGGTACTCCGCTTTATGACGACACTTTATTCGGCTTATAATTTTAAGACGACATTTCATTTATCGTCTAACTTTTGGTTGAAATTATATTAAAATACACTTTAATTAAAATAAACACAGAGAAACGCAGAATCAGTTGCCGCGCAAACGAAAAGAATGAAAGCGTTCACCGAGCACAGATTAAGCAAATTTTTAGCTACTTCTAAAATTGCGCAGAGTTGCCAGTGAATGATGAGAGCTGCTTGTTTAAATATATATCGAGAGCAGGGCACGCAATATAATAGAAATGAGGTGACAATCCCAGGAAATTAATTATCAACCTCAATGGTCTCGATACGTAATCATGTCTCAGTCTTATTCAAATAAAATTAGTATCGTCTTTCTTTGAGACGACGATTGATCTAATTAGATGGTCTTATACATTGTGTGGTGTGGTGTATGGTGTAAGTTTAATATAGAAGCGGGTGGGTGCTTGTAGAGAATACACACATAAAAAAAAGTGTGCGTTCACTTTGAAAAATCGAAATCTATTTTGTTATTTTTTCATAAAAAGTAAAAAGTTGTTTTATTTTTTAATTTCAAACAGGGTATTTCTATTTAAAGAAAATTTATTGATAAAGTTAAATTAAAAAAAATTATATCAGCTTTCAAGCTAGTGATCGCAAACTTTTTTTGATGTGTGTATGACTGAAAGCCCCGTGCTTATCCCCGTCATGTGCTTCGAGAGCTGTTTAATTTGCATGAAATTCCTTACAGCGCCTCTAGCGGTCATATTCTCAACTGGAACTATAGTACTTAATTAAAAAATAATATATAATATATAAATTATGTGTGTGTGCGTTTGTGTGTATGCGTCTGTGTTCATACACAGACGCATACACACAAACGCACACATGATGTGCAACGTAAACATGTGCACGTACTCACACACACGCGCGCACGATCATTCGTGCGCGCGTGTGTGTGAGTACGTGCACATGTTTACGAGTGTGTGTGCGTATGCGTGTTTTAGTGCATGTCTAACCGTCTATTGTGAATTCAAAGAATTTTAATGTGAAGTAAGGTTTATAAGAGTGTTTCTTAAACATTATAACTTAGAGTACCTACTTATTTAGTCATTTATACAGGACTCTCTGACATTATTTTTTTAAGTTTTCAGTTATTTTGAAGTTTATAAATATTCAGCCGTGTTTGGCAAGACTGTCTCCATATAGGTAGCTATTTTCAAAATTAAAGGTTAAATTAGTAGCCAAATGCGACGGTATTATGATTAAATAAGTAATTATAGACCAAAAACTCCGCCTTTAAAGAGTGCTTTTAATTTAGACGAGCCTTTAACGAAAAGGTACAAATTAAGGATGTTTCAAAATAGCCCGAACCTCGCCCGAGGCAGGAAGAATTAATTTCCTCAACAAATACTCTGGAAATAATATCGTCTCGAGGGACTGAAAATGGTTTAGATGAAGGTAAAATAAAATAATACTTAATTAAATTCAATGTAAATGATATACCGACTCTGGTCATTATTGCTTCATTTCTTAAGGAGCAGTTTGATCCTAAAGCTGGGTACTCACCTAGCAGTGTAGCATGTAATATATCAGATACGGTATCAAGTGAGTACGTAGGCACAAGCCCGCTGCGAGCCGCTCGCGCGTGGAGCGCTGTAAGCTCGCAGTGACCCGCCGAGTGGCGGTATCACTGCGAACACAAAGGCGGATCCGGCACCTCGTAGCTAAATACGCGGTGGACCGTGGACGAGCCGTACTTGCAGGTTGATACAGTATCTGATACGTTACGTGCAACACTGCTAAGTGAGTACCCAGCTTAATATAAAAATAGCTAGGTGAAGAAACTCTATAAGTATGAGAGATTTTTTAGGCGCAGACGGCGTGTGATATCTGCTAACTCGAATTAGGCCAGCGAGGTGGAATATATAGTTTTTTTTAAGCTTCTAGAAATGTGGGTTACAAGTGGTTTTACGTCGGTAGTGCAATGGGTGGGTTTCGAACCCGAACCACTACATGATCGCAAGTCCGACGCCCTAGCCATTAGGCTACCGCCGATTCAAAACGGTAATCCCTAATCCTACTAATATTATACACGTGTAAGTTTGTTACTCTTTCACGCCAGAACGACTGAATGGATCTGCATAAAATTTAGCACAGCGATAGATTATAGGCTGGAATAACATTTAGGCTTTTTATTCAGGTCAGACGCAATTCTGAAGTCTACGTAGACGAAGTCACGTGGACGTGAAAAAGCTATTAAATAATATATAGCCTATTCTGAGAAGAGACCTATACCCAATAGTGGGACGATAAATTGATTGGGGAGGATAAAAATAATAGTGGGCTTCCGGGTCGGAAATGCCTAAATAATATTCAAATTTATCTGGTTCAGTGATCGCCTTTGCCTTAATAGATAATTTCAAGAGGGTAATTTTTTTTTTGCCGTTATCCGCAGGCTTCGTATGCCTGCTTATTTTGCCTAGTGGTCCGAACGTGACTACGCTATAGGTCCTGGGTTCGATTCCCTGGTCGAGCAAAGTGTTATCGGGGTTTTCGATAAAATTCTCAGTAGCAGCTCCAAGTTTGAAATTTGTGCCTGTTTCATGGCAATAGGCTCGTACATATTCAAGATAAATTTTAGGAATTGATAATCTTATCTTACATATAATAAGAATGTAAGTGAGCCGTGTCTGTACATTGCTTATATTTACAAAAAAACTAATTTGGGGGACTCAGAATCGGTAACACAATCCATTTCTATTATTTTTGGAACTTTTGTCTGTCTGTTTGTCTGTCGGTTTGTCTGTATGTTTGACCGCGTATAATAAGAATGTAAGTGAGCCGTGTCTGTACATTGCTTATATTTACAAAAAAACTAATTTGGGGGACTCAGAATCGGTAACACAATCCATTTCTATTATTTTTGGAACTTTTGTCTGTCTGTTTGTCTGTCGGTTTGTCTGTCGGTTTGTCTGTCGGTTTGTCTGTATGTTTGACCGCGCATCAAATGATAACTACTGAAGAGATTTGGAGGAAGTGGGCAGGAATTCATAGCCTGTTTCTTGGATTAACATTTAGGCTATTTCTAATTCAAATCGGTTCTCTCTATCAAAAGTTATTAACATTTTAACCATTGAAAACGCTGAATTTTAAAAATAACCATTGAGGTCAATTTATTTTTCAAGTAATTCTGTGTCAGACTAGCACGGATAACAGAATCAAGTAATAAAATTAAAAAAATACACTTATAGGGACTAAATAAGATAAAACAAGAAAATAAAGCAGATCAATCAGAAACAATTATTGTGACCAGGAATTGATTATTAGTACAGTTATTCTAACTCTACTTACACAGGGAATCACGGGGCATACATAGGATTTATCCAGCGAGCACAAGCCGGTGTAAAAACTAAATATTTGAGTAGGTTATAGAAGTAAACAAAGAATGACAACTTATTTTCTAGCGGACTAACACGACATCGTTATTACCTCAATGAAATTTGATTCGATAACAGGTGTCATTTTGAGTTGACAATTTTGACAATTATTGTTTTCTTCTTTAAAGCATCCAGCCATATAGTAACTTATTTTATAATTTGAAACCTCCATAGTGTAGATACAGTGCGCACACTTTATTTGAGAAAGTAACTAAAGAGTTTCCTTCTAATCGAATAATTAAATAATATACCCTAAGAATATACCAAATATGTATGTATAATAATAACTACAAAATGAATATTTTACTTATTATGTATATTATTCTTCACTAATATACCTACATGTTCTATAAAAAAATATTATAAATGCTTGTTAAAATGTCGAAACCAATTTTTATTTACTTGCATTACATAAAAGTTTATTTTTGTTACCGTAATCGCAACTGCTAATAGTGGTATAATAATAACACATCAGGCAACTGAGCCAATGATGCCACGAGGCAATGATGCCACAAGCCAATGATGCCACGAACCAATGATGCGACGAACCAATGATGCGACAAACCAATGATGCCACGAGCCAATGATGCCACGAGCCAATGATGCCACGATCCAATGATGCCACGAGCCAATGATGTCACGTGCCATGATGAAGAATGACAACAATATCCGCGTTGACACCGAAGCGAGTGACGAGTGTATAATCCCATTACCATAGACCTCTGTTTCTCAATCTGTTAAGTATTACCGGGGTCACAATATGTTCAATAAATAAGACCAGTATATACGAAATATTATTTTCGGTTTCAGGACATTTTATTCTCATAAATACAATTCGCTTATAATGAGATTTACAAAATGTTTTATGATAGAAGAAGAAGAGATAATAACATTATTATAATTGTATTTCGGTTGATATATAATGATGGTGGTGATATACTTAATACATATACAATACTAAAAATGTTGGGAAACGATGTAAATTTATAATACCATACCCGTTTAGATTTCATGTACCCTAATTATTCTTCCCGCTGACATAGACCCCTTTGTAGGTCTTTTTCGGCCCTTGGGGCCGATATAGACCATGTTGGGTAGCACTGCCTTAGGGAAACTTCACGTTTGACATTCAAGGATATATACATAGCTTTGACAGTATCATATACATAGACATAAATCAAGTAGGCTTGACAAAGTGAGCGTCACCCAAATTGGACGTAACAGGTTCACGACGTAATTATGTTGACGCACCGCACCGGAGTAGCCCAGTTAATGGGGGTATTAAGTTCGTTACTTATTAAAGCCTCGTGCACACTGTGACAGGTGTGCCTAGTTCCGTTTTTTTTATGTGACACGGGGGCAAACAAGCAAACGGATGGTAAGTGATTACCACTGTCCATGGACACCCGCAACACCAGAGGAGTCTCAAGTGCGTTGACCGCCTTTAAGTGTTTGGGCCGCCGGTATCCTCACTCACTCGGCGAACACAAAGTAAGATTTGTTGCACGCCGGTTTTCTGTGAGGCCCAAATCAAGTCAGCCCATTCGTGCCGAAGCATTTTTGTCTCACGGTTAATCACTTTTTTTATGTCAGATGGTCAGTGAATCTGGTAGAAGAGTTTTTGGAATAGCACCACAATGGTAAAGTGGAATTTGGTTCGTGCCTTGCTGGTAATGTGCCTATGCCTATAGTCCACAAAGGAGTTAGGTATATAGCAAGCTGATGACATCTTTATCGCCAAACTGCGGGTGTTCTTAGGTGCCAACATTCCAGCGATTTGGATTTTGGAAGAAAGCATACGACAGTCAAATTTTTTATGTATTGAGTAAACACAGTGATTTTGTGCAAGGTATTTTTTAAAGAAAAAGCATACGCGCCTGAAGGGTGAGAAGAGGTGTTCTAATGTGCATAGTTTGCCGGTATGTTTAAGTCCCATGTAATAGGATTATTACCACTAACCTGGCACAGATCTAAACTCCGAGCTGCTACTGAGAATTCCATAGAAAAACCCAATAATACTGCTCCATCTGGAAATCGACCCAAGACTTCTAGGCCTGTAGACCTCTAACATGGCATGAGCGCTAAGCACGACTAGATAAACGAGGCAGTTATTATTGATTAAGTATATTTTCACTCAGAACAAAGGTTTTATTTTTACCACACCAGCCTAATTAGTGAGCTTCAGCTTTGCTATTATCGTCTTTATTGTTGCCTACTCACGAAAAACATAATAAAAAAAAACCTTTGTTTTCAATAATTTCCCGCTATTGTGTACTAAGCGTGATGTGTCAGCGCCACGGCCTTCATTAGTAAACGAACGATGAAATATGAAACGAGAGAATAAATAAATTGATGCTAATATATATTTACTTACCCTATTATATACCTATGTACCCGTTAAAGGAAGACTACAATAATAATATAATACTTCAATACTGGTTTCTGACACTTGTGAACATTAGAATTTGAAATAAAACTGCGTTTTATGAATTTTATCGGGTTGTATTGATATTATTTACTTCCCGACGTTTCAGATTCTTTACACGCATAGGTTCCCAGACATTTTTTCTTATAGACTACTTTCAAAATTCAGCTGGTTCTGATGGACCCCCTTCAGCTACATTTCTACCATATTTATTCCCAAAACTCGACAAAAATGTGAAGATTTAGATCTAAATATGGAAATTTACTTAGCCCCCGTCGAGTTTCCCGTGAACCCCTGGGGTCTACCACTTTGGGAACTAATGATTTATAGCATCCATGGTCACGGGTAGACTACCCGAAACCATGTGATTATCGATGCCAAATGTCCAAAATCCGTAAAAGTAAAAGTAAGTAAGTAAAACAGGTAAGTGAATTAATGTATGAGCTCCTGCTCTGAGTTAAGATTCGTGCCCGGTTAATGGCAATAATTCTGAAATGACCATTGGACAAAGAAAGATCTCGAGTTCAAAATCTATACTAATATATAAAGCTGTAGAGTTTGTTTGTTGTTGAGTTTTCTGTACTTGAACGCGCTAATCTCAGGAACTACTGGTCCGATTTGGAAAATTCTTTCAGTGTTAGATAGCCCATTTATTGAGGAAGGCTATAGGCTATATATCATCACGCTACGCGGATGAAGTCGCGGGCAGAAGCTAGTTTAGAATATAAGGCACGCGCCTCTGACTTGATTTTTTTAAGTCATGTGCGTATTAATAGTTTTGTGAAGGAAAACATCAGGAATCTGCATGCCGGAGACATTTTCTCGACGGCGTGTGAAGTCTGTCCACCTTTTGCATTAGGCTAGTGTGGTGGACTATAGCCTAATCCCTCTTCTTCTGACAGGGATCCGTGCCCAGCAGTGGGACGGTATAATGGGTTAATTATGAATTGTCAGTGAATATTGTATGGTTAATGTTACGACTACTGCTGACTTATGCATAGAATGTGTTAAATGACCCACAACTTGCGAGAACCAAAAAAAAAGGAACAACGGGCAAGGCGAACGAAAAAATTATAATTCTATCAGGTTTAATATTTGGTATCCGATTAATGAAACACATTATACAGATATTATATTTTAATATACAAAAGTGACAGATTTGACAGATGTTTCTAGAATACATTATTTTCTACAAGGTAATCTTTTAGTTTACTCTTCTATTCGATCTAGTTTCTACGTTTAGACATTATTTCTCCAATATTTTATTTTACATTATTTACAAGATCATTGACGAAACGAGTATACATAATGAGTACGGATGGAAGAGTTGGAAGGGGCCGACCTCGACGAACGTACCACAACCAAGTTGCGGCCGTTCTTAAAAAAGGTCAGGTTAAGAGCACCCTAAACCGACGATCATGCAAAAGGAGGTTAATGAACGTAGATGAAACGAAAGTAGTGTGCCAGGATCGTAGAAAGTGGAAATCTATAGTGTCTGCCTACCCCAATGGGAGACAGGCGTGAAAATATGTATGTATATGTATCTACATATACATACATATGATCTACATATTTTATTACACCAAAATCTAAATAAAATTTTGGTGGAGAGATATTTATCCAGCATCGATTCGATCTAATACTTCAAAAGTTATAATAACTTAACTATGTTTTCTTTATACTTACAATGTCAATGTAATTCAATTATTTTAATAATTAAATATATTTTTTTGCAAAATGTACATGTATTGTTACAGTTTTACAGCTGTTGTTTCTGTTAATATTTTAAAATATAAACCGAAGATCAATAAATATCACGTTACATTAAACATTATTAAATAATTTTACAAGATTACTGGTTTCAAAATTCATTCATAAATTTTCAAATTCCATAATTTCACACCAACTGTTTAGTTCAACATAAAGCCCTTAATTTAGTTCTCTCTTTGCGACTTACCTTTGTCTTAAAACAGCAACAGTTGTTACTTATAATCTGTAAAGTATGTTCTTAAGTAAATCCACAAATCCTGAGTGATTATAATACAATACAAATCCCGATTCTCCTTAAAAGTTGTTCTTATTACTTTTAATTACTTATTTTAAGTACCTAAGTATATAAATACTATAAAGTTATAAACAATATACTATCAAAATTTGTTCAGGAAATCTACATATGTACATAAGTATCGTAACATAGGGTCGAAGGGAGGTATGTAGATGTATATTGTATGACCACCAGGAAATTTGATTCTCGGTTAGCTTGACTGGAGCAATTCGATGCTCGAGCACATATTGACCCCAGGCGGGATGTGGTGTGAAGATGCGCAACAGGGCCTCGCCCTATCATCAGCTCTATCATATCAGTCATTGCGAATGTCACAAATCCCATGGCCAGGACAATAGGGCAAAGAAAGGCAAGTAAAGTTTTAGTCGGTAGGTTCAAGTCCGACGGAGACAAAGATCCATGAGGATTTTCCATACCTACTACAAAAAAAGGGAATTTGATTCTAGTTGGACAGGTCAACTCAAAGCTCGGCCTTTGGCAACCGGACGAATGTCAACACGCTCCCGTTATCGACGAAATAGTGGCAAAGCGAAACACCATGTTGGTTTTAGACAGGACAGACCCGATCGCATCCTTGGGCGATGGACATCCAATAAAAAAAGCAAAAGGTGATCAAAGAGACTATTTCATCAAAAGGCTATTTCAGACATTGTTAGAACAATATCTGAAATGTAATGTTGTAGACAAAATTCATTGAAATAAGGATTTTTAAGAAGACCGCCAGATTATGTTTCGCCTTTTCATGTCTCAGAGACTGATACTTATATAAGAAAGATTAGAGCTATCTTATTATAAAAATATGGTATTTGTTAAATGATAAATTGTATTTACTTCTGTAGATAGATCTAAAAGACATTTTAACTGACGACCTCTGAGAAGTAACACCGAAATAAACGTTTTCATAAAGAAATTTATCTCACCTTTTATCTTCATCTTAAAATTTAGCGAATAATGATCACTTATAAAATATTTTTAGTATTAAATATCATATTAATCACAAGGTAAGGATAATGTTTGCTGATGGCCGTTTGAGGAAAGGACCATAAAAACTTGATCCATCCCGATAGATGGTAAGCATGTATCAATTATTGTATCACGTATTGTCGATTAGTTGCTGGAATCATACTTCCTACTAATATTATAAAACGTAAAAGCTTGTGACGTATTATGGATGTTTCTTACTCTTTCACGTCAGAACGGCTGAAGGGATTTTGGTAAAATTGGAGAGACTATAACAGTGGAATGACACATAGGCTACTTTTTATCCAGGTCGGACTCAATTCTAAAGTCTATGCAGACAAAGCCGCGGTAGGAAGCTAGTGCACGATGATTTGGTATACATTATACCAAAAAATAAATAGTTTTTTCTTAAAATGTTTGAGGTTTCATGTCATAAGAGACGAGAAATCTATGTAATGGAGATGGAGCACTCCAAATTGACATGTCCATAAAAATATCAAGACCTAAGACGTCCATTAATTTTGAGAATTGATTAGAGAGCTCTGTAAGCTGGCCTGAATTTTAGCAATAGTATCATTAATAGCATTAATCAAAGCAAATGTATGTAGCATTGACTTGTAAAAGTGTCTAAAGATCTACTTACAGAAATAAATATCATTTCATTTCATCATCATTTCATAGCGTGTCTTTTTAAAACAAAATATCTATTAACAAAATAACTATTACATCCTCTACATATTGAAATATGGGTAACTTAATTGGAATTGAATATTATGATACCTAATTATTTATCTTATTATTTACATTGTCACGCTTTTACAGTCATGATGTCGTATTAAGAATAACAATGCAATTGTCAGTTAGCACTTCACAATAAATGTAACACACTTTATGCACTTTCCACAATTTCATTCACTTTACACACAGTTCGCACACAAACTGTATTTTCATAATACATCAATGGAAATGTTTATATAAGCCAGGCTACTCGGCTGCCCTCTCTTTCAACTGTAACTTCTTCGGGTGGGATCACAACGTCAGAAGCGGCAGCGGTAGCGGGTACGGGCGCCTCGCTCACTCGCCTCCGCGTGAGCGTGCGCTGCGGCTCCCGTCATGTCCCGCAGTCGATGCGCGCGCAGATCGCCGCGCTGAGTAACGTCGCGACTGCAAGCGCGATTTGTACGCATGCGATGACAACTAAATCGCGCGATGATGGTATTGTGTCGTCTTCAGTGGGACCATCCCTGAAAGGAGACATATTTTAATGCGTCAAGTAATTACAGAGACAATGCAAAATCTATTGTTCACGTGCCCATGGCCCCATATGCGCTTTGTAGAATTATATAGATACCTATACAATATTGAGTAGCAATAACAGACTATTTAATAACTATTTCCATGATATTTGAACTGCCTCATAGCTAAGTGGTCCTGAGCGCGACTGCTACGCTAGAGGTCCTGGGTTCGATTCCCAGGTCGAGCAAAGTGTTATTGGGGTTCTCTATGAAAAGAACTATCATTATTGTAACTATGTGAGGTCTGAAATAAATATTTCATTTGGCTTCCCCATGCACGTTCCTAGCGACGACGGAATAGGTGCTTGTGTAGTCCAGTTTGGCGTGGGGTATCTCAAAACGGTATTCCGGTCCGTCTCCGACTCGCTTGAAGTGTGTAGCGTCCCGGTAATAGTCCGGAATTATTAAAATATTCCCGTAAATTATGAACAGGACTGGGAATAAGAATTTAATGAGAAAGAAAAGCTTGAAATTCGGTTATTATATTTTATCTCTGTGTAATTTTAATTAACTAAAATATGTAAATGAAAGCAAGCCATAAAAAATATTCAGTTTAATTTCTCTAAGTCTTTGCCTCGACCCGAACGGCGTTATTTGTTATTCATTCATAAATAGTAACTATGCTAATATGATAATTCATAAATGTTTTATTACAAACACATTTAATTTTGTTTGCTTTGGTAGGTTTATGAATATTGTATGGCTTTCTGTATTTATTTTGAAGCTTAGTCCAATTTTAACAAATTTAATATTTTAAGACTTGTTACGTTCATTAAAATCTGTTTCGAGCTCATTTAACTTTAAAATCACTCATTAAAGTTAAGTGTCTATTCGACCTAAGAAGTTAGACTAACTTTTTTAAGAACGATACTTGCTTTATACGTTTAATTTTTTTCAATTCAATTGAAATAATTTATTTCAGACATGAGATATCCATATAACAATTCTATGATTAATAATTAAATGATTACATCAATAATAAAAAAAAAAACACATAATTATACAAATAAGATTCATATTGTTGCGTCCCGACAATAATGGACACACTGGATCAGGAACGCCTAACATGTTGTTTTGTCCAGTACTCCATGAAGGAGCTGTCAGTGTCCATTCTCCCAGCAATGAGTAATTAGGGGTAATTTTATTAAAGTCATTGGTAAAGTAATAAAATAAGTGTGTTTCTTTGTGTCATCTTGAATTCTTCTACCTATACTCACAACTGCAATCCGGGTTAATGTACGACTTGTAGGTATATACCTATATACGTATGGTCAGTGCCTGTTTTATTTTTTTCCTAATTATTATGTAGGTATCTATAAGGTTTCTAAAGAAATTATGCGTTCTTGGAAAAACACACAATTTCAATTTATACAAAAACGGTAGAAAATGACTCCGAGAAAGTACCTTTGAGTAGTTACCTTTGAAGCTAGCCGTTGTAATATTAAAAGTCTCTAGAAAAAGGCACTTTTACAAATAACACCTTTCGTCCAAATTTTCCTGTTTTTCTCGATTAGACTGTAAAAAGCTCATTTTGGCTTTTACGAGCAACATCACTTAGGTGATGCATTCAACACCCTTTTTGTTTTATTTTAATCCGATAGAAAAATTAATATGAAGATATTTGGTTTACCTACTGTCTACAGATTTATTTGCATGTCTGTGGGATGATCCAACCTTCGAGCTCATTAACTAATCAGGGCTACTAAAATGGCCATAATTCCTGTGAAATCAATCCATATTTAGAATCCATAGGAGATCCTCAGCAAATTTATAGGTAGGTAATAAGAATCAATTTTGATTAATCACCGGTAGTCTTCGAGCAGATCATAATTTATGGTACTGGTGATACAAAATATACAATACTTATTATTATCTTATAATAAGTCTGTGCAGGGACTCAGCTTACTCAAAAATGCCAGAGAGGTAGCTTTGTTTATATATACCTCGTAAGTATAATTCGTTATAAATACAAGTCAAACTTACCCATGATCAATTCCAGGTGGGTCCAGGATAGTTCTGCAGCATTGCACTACAAGAGCAACCAAGAGACACGCAGCCGCCGCCCATAGAACGCCCGCCGCGCCCGCGCCCGCTCCCGCTACGCCTGACATTGCGGTCCAACCCCGTGATGTGTGGATTGAAACCGCTGTTGGATAAGGCTTTGTTATTGAAGAGGTAAAGAGTAAGTCTTTAGTAGGTTATGAAATATAACTGTAGTCATTGCCTCATTCATTTGTCACTAGAATATCTCGTGGTCGAACCCAGGTCGAAAACTATAAACTTCTCAGGAGCAGCACAGAGTTTGGAACTGAACATACCGGTGAACTTGGGGTATGATTAGTAGATAGACTTCTGCTTAACCCTCTGGGAAATACAGGCGTGTGAGAAAAATATTTGCATGACTTAGAGATTCCGGAATTGGGTGTTCGACTGTGGTGGGTACGGTGGTGGTATCATTTATCATTAAATTTTAATATCGGTTTATAGAATGCAAAATGTGAATTTTTAGGGTAATTTTAAGAGAAAGAGTGCTATAATTTTTTTATTCAGTTTAACCCCATAATCGTATTTTATCGAATCTTATCGCTTTGTATTCCTTGTGTTATGTGATTTTTTTCTCCCCCTATAAATATAGTATTGACTGTGTTGAGTATACTATAATGAACTATATAATTCAGAAAGTTAGCCAGTATTGCGTAGTTTTTAATAAGCTCCCACACGGGTAACTCGTAATTAGTTGCAAACAAGTTTTTAACGAACCTTAGGTTGTCTACAATGCCAGGGTTTGTTTTGGACGTTAAATCCCGGGTGTTGGTTTTGATAACAGACTATTATTTTTCTTATTCAGACCGGCTAACTGAATCCGGACGGGAGAGGATAACGCAATATTGCGATCGGTTTGCAATGAGAGAGAGGGATGTCACTCTAGAGCTATCTCTTTCTTCCTAAATAATATGATAACGTTGATACGTCAAACATTAAGCTATGAATAAAAAAAAAAATATGTCATGGATATGTATAATGCGTATTGTGTTTCTTTTTCATGGGATAGGGGGGCAAACGAGCAGACGGATCACCTGATGGTAAGGGATTACCGCCGTCCATGGACACCCGCAACACCAGAGGAGTCACAAGTGTGTTGCCCGCCTTTTAAAAGGTTTTGGGCCTCCGGTAACCTCACTCACTCGACGAAAGATAACGTAAGCGTTGTTGCACGCAGGTTCTCAGGTCTGTGAGGCCGTGGTATCACTCCGGTCGAGCCGGCCTATTCGTGCATGGCTCTTCCACAGTGCAAAACTCTGTCTAACTCTACGTGGAATACAGGCGTGATGGTATATTATATAAATACCGGTGGTATGGTAGAACTACATTGTTGCCAACATTTATATCAAGAAATAAAAACTTTACCGTACTCGTGTGCAAATTGTTTTCACTAACGAATACATTGTATGTTACAATACCAGCGTCTTGTAGTAAGTAGAAAACATTATTTTATTTTTAAGAATATTTCAACCAGTTACCGAAAATGGTCTTCTTTTTGATTTTAGAATTACCACTGGTATGTTTTTTTCTTTGTATTTTTATTGTGTGTGCGTGCGTGTGTATGTAAAGGCAGTTTATAATAGGAATTAGTAATAAATAATTAATTATCTATCTATACTAATATATAAAGCTGAAGAGTTTGTTTGTTTGTTTGCTTGAACGCGCTAATCTCAGGAACTACTGGTACGATTTGAAAAATTCTTTCAGTGTTAGATAGCCCATTTACTGAGGAAGGCTATAGGCTATATATCATCACGCTACGCGGACGAAGTCGCGGGCAGAAGCTAGTATACTAATATATAAAGCTGAAGAGTTTGTTTGTTTGTTTGCTTGAACGCGCTAATATCAGGAACTACTGGTCCGATTTGAAAAATTCTTTCAGTGTTAGATAGCCCATTTATTGAGGAAGGCTATAGGCTATATATCATCACGCTACGCGGACGAAGTCGCGGGCAGAAGCTAGTAACTCTATATAAGATTTGCTGACAACCGCCTATTACGTCGGAGTCTGTCGTAAAGCACTTTTGTGTGCGTTTCGACTTTCGTTCGCGAGAATCAGTTCTCCCTAGATTGCGACTCCAGTAGCCTACAGTTTGAGAGAGGTTCTTAAGGCTCGACAACGTATCAGCAACTCCTCTAGTATTGCAGGTGTTCATGGCTATAACTATTCATCATTAATCAAAACCTCCAAACAGCTCGTCTGCTCATTTGTCGACATAAAAGCTTGCCAGCTCATTCATTTAATGAGATGGCAAGCTGGTGGTTTGCTGGCTGGTGTTTTTAGTAAAATGCTAATGGCTATGGCGTCGGACTTGCGATCATGTGGATGCCGGTTCGAAACCCACCCATTGCACTACCGATGTGAACCCTCTCGTAACACAAGCATTTAGCTTAGCACGAGGGGTTAACAAGAATACTAGTAATGTGCGACCCACATTGCTAGTAATTAATCTTTAAAAAAAAATACAATTTCGTCTATAAAAATGTGTTTCTATACCTTCATATGTAAGCTGTGGTTCCATTTAATATTGTAAGGTCGTCGCCACCCTGTATATTTTTTCTGCCGAAAACAATAAGTATTTTGCGAGTTTTCGAAGTTCTTGTTTGGAGTTCAAAGGATTCATACACGTGTAAGTCACGTTGAATATATTTCATAAACACGAGGCGCGTATAATTTGATATCCTTGTAAAATTGCTGTTATTTTATTTACATGTAACCTATAATAAATATCATAACATGTATTCCCCGAAGGGTTTGACTGAGGTGAAAATGTACACCCACAGTTCTCTGGTTTCTTTAGATCCCATGTGATGCCTTCTCAAATCTAAAATCCGAAGCTGCTTCTAATACTTTCATGAAAAAGCCTAGCCCAATTACACTTTGCTCAACCTGGGAATCGAAGCATTATGGTAGTTTTATGAGCAGTATTAGACATTAATTAAAATGGGTTTGAGGGGCTCGTGACTAAGTAATAACTAAGCTGATCAACCGATCTGCAAGGTTAAGCTGCGCTCGCCGTGGTCAGTATGTGGATGGGTGTCATTTTTTAACACATCGAGACACCTCCTCCTCGTTCCCGGTTGTCATACGAACTACTTTGACAATTTGTGAGTGGTAGTTATAAGCCCAAAAATGCCTGACAACCAGTCTATCCTCCGAATATCGGTATTGCCCAGAAATTGGGTTACGGAGGTCTAATGACAGTCGCTTCGTGTAAAATGCCTATATTCAGCCGCATCTGGTTAGGCTGGAAACCGACCCCAACATAATAAGGAAAAGGGTCGGAGGATGATAACTAGACATATTGAAATAAAACCACTTCACGGATTCTATCGCGTTATATTTACAGTAATACATGTAAATAAATAAATATTCTGCGACATTTTACACAGCACCATCTAGTCCAAAACTAAGCAGAACTTGTACTATGGGTACTAGACAATGGATATAATACTTATATACTTTTTTTTTGTAAATACATACTTATAATACATAAGAAACACCCAGACGAACACAAACACTTATATTCTTCACATAAATATTTGTGTCCTGTGGGAATTGAACCCACGACCTCGTGGTTAGCAGTACTCGAACCACTAAACCATAGAGGTCGTCTTTACATTATCTGTTAAGTGGTTTTATTTCGAGACCTTTGACTTGGCAGTCCAATGGTTCTATCACAAGA
This sequence comes from Acronicta leporina, assembly GCA_947256265.1. Classification (NCBI taxonomy): domain Eukaryota; kingdom Metazoa; phylum Arthropoda; class Insecta; order Lepidoptera; family Noctuidae; genus Acronicta; species Acronicta leporina. Next base: position 14,253,844 of record OX366520.1, on the reverse strand, counting down.
CTCAATACTCAAGGCAATATCAGTACGCAAAGTCAAAACTACTGGTTATATAATACCTGCAGCTAAAACAGTGATGCCTCCGGCCGGTATTCCAAGCCCCATGTTGAACTTCTGTCTCTCCTCTATAAATGCCACACTACCCATCACCATGGCCGAAATACCGCATACTATCTGAAAGAGCAACACGAGTTAGGATTCTTATGTTAGGGAAATCACTATCTTAACTTTCTTGGATTTTTAACGTGGGAGAGCCATGCTTCTGCACGAATGGGCTGGCTCGACCGGAGTGATACTATAGCCTCACAGAAAACCGGCGTGAAACAACGCTTGCGTTGTGTTTCGCCGAGTGAGTGAGGTTACCGGAGGCCCAAACCCTTTTAAAAGGCGGGTAACGCACTTGCGCCTCCTCTGGTGTTGCGGATGTCCATGGGTGGCGGTTATCGCTTACCATCAGGTGACCCGTCTGCTCGTTTACCCCCCTATCCCATAAAAAAAGGAACTTCATGTGTTTCGACTTCCGCGCGTAAGAGCCAGTCCCCCTCGGTTGCTGCAGCTCTGGTAGTCTGCAGTCCGTAGGGTCGGCAACGCATCAGTAACTCCTCTGGTGTTGCAGGTGTTCATAGGCGACGAGAACTACTTACCACCAGGTGGCTTGTCAGCTCGTTTCCCGACTTAATCCATTAAAAAAACAACAACTAACATAATAAATCCGATCAAGTCCGAGTCGGATTCGCACACTGACAGTTCCACACCCACTGTCCCTCTCAAAAACACTCTCAACTTTGAATTAAAGACCCTTTCTCTCATACTCCAAGTGTAGTCTAATTTGTATTGGTAATTAAGAGAGTGTGCGTGTAAGTGAGAGCTTGCTTTTCATGATTTTAGGTAGGAGGAGGACCTGCCTTATACATTTTTACATAAATTTCAACGTTTTTCTTAAGATAAAGAGTACCGCAGAGTAATATGCTAATCTAATAATATTAGCATATTACTATAATCCGGTTTCAAGGGCAATGTACTCGTACGCCAGGGCAATTCTGGGTAGGTACGTGAAACTTGATAATTGAAGTCTCATGATGAAAATGTACGGTAATGATATTATTGATGTTGCTGGCGTCTATAGGCTGCGGTTACCGCTTACCATCAGGCGGGCCGTATGCTTGTTTGTCAATACTATAAAAGTATAAAGGGATCTTCCTAGAAGCCCGCCGTTTTCTCTGCAGAGTGATGGCCTAGCCAACCAACAAAGGTAATGAAGTACCTATGATGAAAATAATCGGACGACGGAATCATATTATACCCAAAGATATTAATTAAATAAAGTTTTGTCTCTAATCCTTTTTGGTCGGATCATTGTCGCCGGTAGTGTTTACATAGGTAGGTACCTAGTAGGTATAAGGATTTTGTTAACTGTACAGGGAAGATTACTAAAAACATTTATAATATTTGGACGGTTGAAAATTGCTTTACACTTTTTTATGTTTCCCTATTTTTAAGAATACTGTTCAAGTATCTTGCCAGGCCCTTTAGTTATACATTTTGAATTACTTATCTCCTTCGGATATTTTTTATTAGACTTATCAAAACTTACTATGAAATTAATAAAATATTTGAGGTTTTCTTAGTATTATGAGAAAAAAAATAGAAAATCAGAAAACCCAGACGTAGAAGGGCTGAAAATATGTGTTTTTTTACTCGTAAAGTAACAAGGACGGACTTGGGAGGGTACGGGCAATATTGACGACTTATATTTTTTTTTTTTTATGTGATAGCAGGCAAACGTAACTTTATTGCCTGGGCGAGCCACTGCTAAGGAAATAATCCATTTCGCTGTGAATATTTCTGGGTTATGGTTCTGAAGAAGGGTTTTAAATGGCTTACGAAAAGGACTAAGAAATTTGTTATTTACCTCTAATAAACTCTAAATTTTTCTCGCTTAACCTAATAGTTTATTAACTGCCTCATTATCCCAGTGTTTCTGAGCGCGACTGCTAGATACCTGGATTCGATTCCCAAGTCGAGCAGAGTGTTACTGATTTTTCTATAACATTTTCAGTGGCTTGGAGTTTTGAATTTGTGCCCGGTTGTGAGCAATTTATTTTTACAATATAATTAATTTAAAAATATATACTTATGTACTGAAGTTTTCATTCAACTGCAACACTGTTCGTTATATTCTTGACGTCATCGCTGTGATGCAAGTGGGTTAGGGTAAATAAACGTCTCCGAACCCAAAAATGAGTTTTTTTTTATTCTCGTGTGTTTTTATGCCAAAGCGTAAGGTTGGCCCAAAATCTACTGAATACATTTTAGTTTTGTATATGAATGTCTAAGGGATTTTGTTCTCTATTCCAGTTATAGTAAGTGTGTTAAGGAATTTTACGGACAACATCACGCGTTTTAGCAATGTGTACGGTCTACGAGGGATTCTTGATTTTTTCAGAATGATTTTAAGTTTACCATAAGTCTGGGTGACTTTAAACCACGAGTGAATCAGTTTCTTCTTGTCAAGCGATTGCAGTGGCGGGCTGTTGTAGGTCAGTCAACAATTTAAAAAAAGTATTTGTGTTTTAATTCTAAGATAAAAATTATGTACTTATTTCATGAATCTCACATGAATCTCATGTAATATAAGGATGGTTGATTGTGTTTTTTATTTAATTTAAAGTTTATTTTCTATGTTTACCTTATTTTATTGCATAAATTAAGTCTTTAGTTACCTGTATGTTGAAGAGCGGGGTCTTCTATCATAGGCAATGTTATACCTAAAAGTGTCCCATCAACTGAGACTGAGACTCGAACGCATCCAGAAAAGGTTTCTTTGGCACTTAGCATATTCATCCAGAGTTGCAAAAAAGAAGCTTTCGTACAAATCAAAACTCTCCCATTTCAAGATGCTCTCTTTGGAGAATCGCAGAAATGTTACCGACTCCCTTTTCTTATGTAAAATCTTACACGGCAAGATAAACTGTCCCCAGCTCTTAGGCCAAATAAAATTCAGAGTGCCCGCTAGGTACCCCCGTGCTTCCATTACTCCCTTGCATCCTCCTCTTCGTAGGACTGTACTTGGCGCCAGCTCTGCTATTCCACGGATATGCAAACTGTTAAATGGTTGCAGTGATCTTATTGATATACACGCTGATTCACTTGTCAAGCTCCGTAGAATTATAGGTGGCATTGAAATAGTATAGGAATAGAAATTGAACTCCTAAGTACCTGCTTTGCTGTAAGTTTTAATATTGTTTAGGTGATGTATTGCATTGTATTTTTTCTTATTAAAGTTAAGTAAACCTATACAATACGTACTTTTCTTTTTTACCGCTTTAGTGAAGGCTTCATAGGCTTTTTTCCAGATACATTCGCTTGATAGGTCGTAACACTATTGAGCACTGAGTAAATAATGCTAACTTAATACAATTTTGCGGTCTGCGACATTAAGTAAAAAGAAAAAGGACTTTTTATTAAGGTAATTTAATTTTGATTAACACTGAATGGGTTTTAGACGCTTGTAATAATAAAATTTATTCAATTAATTACTTGTTGACTTTGAATATACTTAGGCTAATTTTATGTGTCACAAACTTTCTGAATTTAACTTTCTTTTGTAATTTATAGTTCCAAAGATTCTGATGAAAAATAAATTTAACATTATAATTTACTCCCGTACCAGTAGATTTTTTGTTCTATAGAAAGGAATTTTAATTAATATATTAGTTATTTTAAACGACCTGATTAGGGTCACATTACAATGGCCTGATTGTGGGTGTTGATCCGTAATATATTCAAGATAATAGTTACGTCAAGTTATATAGGTACTTACATCCAATTTAAGCTGGCCTTTGTATAAGCAACTGTTGTCTTACTTTTCATAAAAAATCAGTTAGTAGATAAGAATGTCAAAACCTAAGTAGGCACCTACCTAAAGTTTTATGTGACTTCTATAGTTTGTTTTTTATACCACTGAGGTTAGGTGGCAAAAAAGCTGACGGCTCGCCTGATGGTAAGCAGTTCCCGTAGCCTATGGACATCTGTCACACCAGAGGTGATAATTATGATAAAATGTGGCCGTGGGCACCATAATTTTAAACAATTCCTCAGAACACAGTCATTATACCATTATACCTACAGGCGATAGAACATACAGAGAGGCAAACAGGAGCCAAGAAGGAGCCAGAGAATTCAAACTATAATTTTTATATTATGTTATGTACTTAGTAAACTTTTTAAGATTTAATACCACTTGTAATCATTGATTCGTCGACATTAAAAAAGTTTATCAGATTCTTGTTAGATAACCTACATACTGAACCTACATTCGAGTTACTCTAAATTTCGTGGCTATACCTCAGATCCAGTACTTATTTACAATTAAAATGGATTTTAATTTGTGAGAGAAGGATAGGATAGCTCCTAAGTCTTAATAGCGCAATCTTTCTCTTAATTGACACAGGAATAAAAAAACATTTCGCAAGGTTGATAGGGTTATGAAATTTATATTTTAGAGAATTACTTGAAGACCGATTTGCAAGATTAAGCTGCGCTTGTCGCGGTTAGTCTGTGGAAGGATCACCATTATTAACAGATTGGGACCCTCAAGACGTAAAGTCCCATTTCATTTCATCATACAAACACCTATGACCTTGGGTAGTTTTAGTCGGAATTTCAAAGAGCCTGACAACCATTTGATCCGAGATGTTACTGACAATTTTATAGAGAGTACTGGGAATCAAACCCAAGACCACTGGACCACCTAATAAAACACTTAACATCTAACGAATCTATCCATAAATTCGCATTTCTAGACTATTCCAGATTCCCGCTCCATTTTGTTTTAAGATAACCATGAATATTCAATACCGCAGATGTAATTGCTTGGCAATTGGCAAACTGACGCTCAATCAGTTCTAATTTATTCTACTCTGTTATCGAGAACTTGCAAGACTTCAATTCCTAATTTATGAGTCTTCTAACTTCTATCTATATATTTAGTTATAGTTATATTCTAACTGCCTCAATAGCCAAGTGGTCCTGACCGCCACTGCTACGCTAGAGGTCCTGGGTTCGATTCCCAGGTCGAGCAAAGTGTTATTGGGTTTTTCTATGAAATTCCCAGTAGCAGCCCGGAGTTAGGAATTTGTGCCCGGTTAATGGCAATAGGCTCGCCCCCTATTACATGGGACCTAAACATACCGGCGAACTGTGGGTGTACATTAGTACGCTTCTGCCTTACCCTTCGGGGAATATAGGCGTGATGGTATGATGGTATGTTTCTAACTTCTATTACGCAAGGTTTCTGAATGGAATTATAAATTATCTATTTTAATATAACTATGTAGACCGTTTTATGTGAGTAAACTGGTTTTGGGATGGACTGAAAAAAGTTTTTATTAAAAAAACTAAATTAATTAAAAACGATGACCCTCAAGCCCTCAAGATGGTTTATTTTGTACTTAACTGTTCAATTTTCAAATTGTTGATGGACGGTTAAAATAAACTTTTTAAGTTATAATTTTAACTTAATTAAAAATAGTTATTAATGTATTAAGAAAGTTTAGTATTTTTTTTAATTGCATATTTGTTGCGTAAAATTAAAAATATTGGTGTTATTATAAACAATTCATTAACAAATCTTGAGAATTTATGTAATCTGTACCTTATTCCCATGTCTCATTAGTCGAGTGGTTGAAAGTGCGACTTGCTAGAGGTTTTGGGTTCGGTCCCTAAATCGATATAAATGTTATTGGGAAAAACCCATAAATAAATGACATTCTGAGTAGTAGCGCTAGGTTTAGATTTGTGCCCGTTTGCAATAATCTCGCCCTATATGGGACCTAAGCGTGCCGGTAGGTAGGCCGTAGGTACTGTAGGAGCATAATAGTACACCTCTGTCTAACTTTCCGGAGAATAAAGGCGTGATGGTACGTATGTTACGTGTTTTTTTTTAATCAAAACAACATATCAGATTCGCATACAAGTAAAAGGAAATAGAATCCGTTGTTTGTAGTAACAACTTGTTATTTCGTTCAGATCGGTTGCTATAGCAACGCTTTTGCTCCGTCAATATTTGCGATTGTTGGGTAGAGATGTGGACTTCTTATAATATTTAATTAATTTAGATAATTGGTCTAGTTAGACTCTTGTGGTTCAAAGCTTCGCTGTTCTGTATGAGGTCGTTCAGTGTTCGATTATCGAGTTGGGCAGTAGGTACTGTAGGATATGTTATAGTCCATAGTAATTGAATTTGAGCCCCGTTAATAGCAACAGGCTCACTCCATATCACAATTAATGTCAAACTGGGGGGAACGGGTCTCTTCTCTTTTTTTGATCCCATGAGATGGATATGGCTATAAAAATCTAGAACACATAAATATCAAGAACGAAGGTTTTTTTATGGGATAGGTGAGCAAACGAGCAGACGGGTCACCTGATTGTAAGCGATAACCGCCGCCCATGGACACCCGCAACATCAGAGGAGTCCAAGTGCCCGCCTTTTTAAAGGGCTTGGGCCTCCGGTAACCTCACTCACTCCGCGCAACGCAAGCGTTGTTTCCCGCCGGTTTTCTGTGAGGCCGTGCTATCACTCCGGTCGAGCAGCCCCATTCGTGTTTAAGCATGGCTCTCCCACGTAAAAAAATATTTAAAAACACTTCAAGAATTCTGAAAATCCTTCACATCCATTGGGATGTGCTGAAGCTATTACAGACCCATCAATCAACGACATCCATCATGTTACTCGTTCAAGTGACAGCCCGTTTATTTTATTATTGTGAACCTTTAACGCTATTTTCGTAAATGCTTACATATGGAGAATATTTTTTTACTGATATTTAAATATATTTGGAGTTTCAATTCATTTATCATACTTAATGCTTACCCTTTCTTCATATTCTTCAGATAAATGGTTCTTTGTGAAACCACAAGTATTTTTTTAGCCTTTAACATTCTTATAAAAGCAAACGGTCTTGTTCATGAAGATAAATATATAACGTCTAATAAATCTTTTATAGCTATGTGTTTTGTCTTGTTTTGACACGTGCTATGTTGAGTCAGAGAAAAGAAGACTTTTATTTGAAAAGAGATTTTTATATTTTTGGTATATGTACTTGTAAAGAGGAATGCCAGAATCGTAGCAAGTGGCAGTCTATAGTTTCTGCCTACCCCTGTGGGAGAATGGCGTGATTGTATATATGTATGTATGTATGTACTTTGTGGTCCTCGAAAAATGTTGATCTATCTAGTCTAATGTATTTATAAAGAAAGAAACATTTTATTACTAAAATGAATCTAATAACGGGAACAACAGTAGGTACAAATAAAATGATAATAATAAAATACGGTTCATAACAATAAAAATACCGCATCAAATCATACCGCAGTCAAACAGTAAATGGGGGATATTCTTAAACGACATCAATTACGAAAAATTTAAAACACTTGAAAATGTCTTTCATCAAAGAAACCCTCCTAAGAGTCAAAATAATTGATGATTGATCCTTGATGAGTTAAAAGATCTCTTTACAACAGTAAATATTATTCACAATCTGAGACCACTTACTGTTAATTCCATCACTCACCTGCAAAACTCGCAGTCTTAACACCAGAGCGAGAGGATACCCGAAGCCGTGACGAAATATTGTGCTGTCTCTTTCCCCCGTGAGAGGAGCCGCAGACTCCTTCCGTCGGGACAGGGCAGTCTGAAACAATTTATCAGTTTAAGCCTTTCCCCAACAATCCGGATTACATGGTTCGATGGAAGGTTTTAAGAGGCTTAAGGAGCGTTTAAAAATATAATAATGTTCTTCTTTTGTTGGTTTGTAAGGTTATTTTATAAATAGTATTAAGTAATAACGAGAATATGAACAGTGACAAGATGATAAGATCTAGGTATGTGGACGAAACAAAAGGGGTATTCAAGAATTAAAGCAAGTGGTGTCTCTAATTTCCGTCTATCTCTATAGAAAAATTATGTGAGAGTACATATATATGTAATTTGAATAGAGAATATAATTTTGACACTAAAAGTACCGTTTTTTTATTGCAAGAAGATGATAAACGCCTCGCCTGATGGATGGAAACCATCAAGGGCAACTGCAACTTATATTCGGCAGTGTCATCTCGTCTCATTAGCACGTTGTCATCTTGACATCTAAGTTGACCAGTCTCATAATATAATTAATAATCATATACTTTTATTTCGTGGGAGAGCCATGCTTCAGCACGAATGGGCCGGCTCGATCGAAGTGATACCACGGCCTCACAGAAAACCGGTGTGAAACAACACTTGCGTTGTGTTTCGTTGAGTGACTGAGGGTACCGGAGGCCCAAACCCTTTAAAAAGGCGGGCAACGAACTTGCGACTCCTCCGGTGTTGCAAGTGTCCACGTGCGGCGGTAATTGCTTACGATCAGGTTATCCGTCTGCCCGTTTGCCCCCATATTCCATAAAAATAATATGCCATTAATAATGCCTAATTATTTCACTGGCTGCAACCTTCAAACTGAAATACAATAATGGTCCATATCGCCCGATATAACCTTTTTGTTGTACAGAAAATTCTCATAGATCGTCCTCCACCCTGGAAGGCGGCAGGGTATGTCGGACTCGTACCAGCTGACTAAAAACTGTAATTGCCAAGACCATGACAGGCTGTGGTCGTGTTCGCTGGACCCCTTCAAAGACTGAAGAATCGTCTCGCATTCTACTGTAGAGCACGCGCGCTGAACACAGCCCCTTCTGCCGCAATATAGGATTTTCGGCACCACAAAAAATGGAGTATATACCTACCTTAAACTTAGCTACACAGATTGGCTGCAAGCCAACAGTATGTTAGGATCCATAACTGTCGTTGTAAATAACATTAAGAGCCTACTGACATTTCACTATCGGCTTAAATTGTCTATAAGTACAATTCACAAAAGATCTGCACAGCCCATTAGTTGTCTGGTAGAGAAGCTGTGTCGTTGAAATTTAAATAAAATTATATTCAAATAAAGAAAAATACATTAAGGCAAGTTTTAAAGCATAAAAATCAAAATTGAATATTATACGAGGGTAATGTACGAATATCGAACCCGCTCTCGATCTCCCAACACGGCTTGTCACCGCGGGAGGTCTAGACTACAACCCTCCAACGTGCCAAAAACTCTACATCTGCACATACAATGTGAAATCCCTATTATCACCGCAAAGAATGATACTGTTAAAATACTCCCTGGAAAAAATCAAATACGACATCATTGGACTAGCTGAAGTCAGAAGAAATGGCAATAGTATTCTTGAGGACGATGACCACATATTTTGTTACACCGGAGAATCTAAAGGGCTCCATGGAGTTGGATTTTTAATAAAGAAAAAATACAAAAATAACATAGAAAATTACACAGGCATATCTGAAAGAGTCTGTTTGCTAAATCTACGTTTTGCGGCAATCAAACTCTCAATTATCCAAGTGTACGCCCCCACCTCTGATGCAATAGAAGTAGAGATTGATGCCTTCTATGAGCAAATAGAAAAAGCCAGGAGTTTCGCAATCGGAAAAGTTATACTACTGGGAGACCTGAATGCGAAGATAGGTCAAAGGAAACCCGAAGAAAGTACAATACTAGGCCCATACTGCTACGGTAAAAGAAATCCCAGAGGCGAAAAACTTGTCCAATATGCTCTAAAAAATAAATTTACAATAATTAACACAATATTCAAGAAAAATATAAAAAACCTATGGACATGGATTACACCAGATAAACAAAAAAGAAACCAAATAGACTACATTATTAGTAATCACCCAAAACTCTTTACCAACATAGAAATCCTCAACAAACTAGCGTTTCCAAGCGACCATAGACTCTTGAGAGGAACAATAACTTTAGATAACCAAAAGAAAAGTCGAGCTACTTTCGACTCCACCCCATCAGTCACCCTATCCAACGAGAGATCACAAGAAACATACCTCTCTGCATTAAGGAAGCAAGCTGAACTAATCACATGGGAAACTCACGATAACATTGAGTCATACTACCTCAAAATAGAGTCATCCATACAAGAAAGCTTAAAGAGCCTAACGCTAAATGAAACAAAGAAAGAAATAATATCCGTTGAAACTAAAAACTCAATAAAAAAACGCACAGAACTACAACACAAACCTTCAAAAAATAAAGAGGAGAAAAAGGAACTTTCATCACTATACAAAACCACAAATAAAATACTTAAAAAAGATTATGAAAATTACAAAATGCAAATAATTGAGAAACACCTACTAGCCACGGGAAGCCAAAAGAAAGCCTTTAAACAGTTAAATCCAGAAAAAAAATGGATCCCGACATTGAAGGAGCAAAAAACCACAAAGAAGCAACAAACTAGAAAGGAACTTGTAAAAATTGCCTCCGACTTCTATACAAAACTATATGACGATAAATCTGTCGGAAACCATAGCTACGAAAAGCGTTCAGAAACAGATGAAAGGAACTATACAATCCAACCCTTCTACGAAGAAGAAATAATGTTAAAAATTAATAAATTAAAAAAAGATAAAAGTCCGGGCGCCGACAATATCCCAAATGAAGCCTTGATAGTTGGAAAACATCTACTAATAGGCCCACTCACTACTCTCTTCACAAAAATACTGGAAGAACAAGAAATCCCTACTAGATGGGCAAAATCACGGATAATTCTTATATACAAAAAGGGAGACCCAGTGGATATAAATAACTACCGACCTATTAGTCTACTACCAACACTGTATAAGCTATTTGCAATGTGCCTGGGGAAAAGAATAGAGCCAACTATAGAAAAGAACCAACCAGTGGAACAGGCGGGTTTTCGTCAAGGGTACTCAACGACCGACCACATACACACCTTAGAACAAGTAATAGAAAAATATGTTGAATATAAGAAAAATCTATACATAGCATATGTCGACTACGCGAAAGCGTTTGATTCCATTGCACATAAGAGTATCTGGGACGCATTAGAACATCAAAATCTCCCATACATATACATAAACATTCTCAAGAATATATATAGTAAAAGTACAAGCCGGGTCAAATTGGATAGACTAGGCCCAGAATTTAATATCCGTAGAGGTGTGAAGCAAGGAGACCCACTATCTCCAAAAATCTTCATAGCTGTCTTACAAAACATAATAAAAGACCTAGACTGGGGCAAAAAAGGAATAAACATAGAAGGAAAAAACCTCAGCAACCTACGATTTGCCGACGACATAGTCATTTTCGCTAAGACAGCAAAACAACTAGAGGAAATGCTGACAGAACTAAGCGCCGCTAGCGAAAATATAGGTCTACAACTAAATACCTCAAAAACAAAGGTAGCTACCAACGGTACGAAGAACCCCATATTAATAAATCAAACACCTATAGAATACGTAGAGAGCTATATATACCTCGGAAAACAAATATCATTTAAAAACACAAGACACCAAGATGAAATAGACAGGAGAATAAACATGACCTGGAAAAAATACTGGAGTTACAAAGAAATACTCAAATCAAAACTCTCAATTAAACTAAAGAAAAAAGTGATGGATTCGAGTCTATTGCCCTGTTTATCTTACGGTGCCCAAACCTGGATATTTAACAAAAACACCTTGTCAAAAATACGTACCTGCCAAAGGGCAATGGAGAGGAGCATCCTTGGCATCAAGACCATCGACAAAGTGAATAGTAAAAAAATCAGACATAAAACCAAAGTGATTGACGCATTACAGCACGCACAGCGTTTGAAGTGGAAATGGGCAGGACACATCGCCCGTTCTTCAGACGAAAGATGGCCTAAACGAGTAACAGAATGGACAGGTCCGGGGGGAAAAAGAAAAAGGGGTAGACCAAAAGCTCGCTGGATAGACGATATACTACAATTGGCAGGAAGAGACTGGATGAAAACAGCCAATGACAAGGAAAAATGGAGGCAACTGGAGGAGGCCTATACCCGAAAGGGGCCATGACATTTTGAAACACCTACTTGCTAAATGTTTATATACATACCAATAATGTCAAGGAAATTAAATAAAGGCTTATTATTATTATTATTAATGTACGAATATAGGAGGGAAACGATGTGAAAACTTATAAACATCATAGAAGCTATACGAGAGAAATAAGACTGATTACAAAATAAGCATAGCTTCCTAGAGTTAGAGAAGAAGTTCAGAATAAAATGAAGAATATGCTACGTAAAGTAAAGACAAAAAAGAAATGACAAAGAAGACAGCAAATAGTAAAATCGTAGACCTCTGTTTCTCCCAGACTTATATGAGGGTTGCTACCAGTCGTCACTATTTAGTACCACCAAGTACCAGGTGCCTAATGCACGCATGCGTAAAGCGCAGTTTACCGAAGCAACCGCTTGTTTACAAACATCAAATTGTTAATAAAAACTGTGAATTAATTTGCTCATCATAATCTCTGCTTTCTTGTGTCGAAACAGGTGTTTTAATTTTAATATCGTTAACGTTCAAATTGCGGTTTATAAGGAGCTTGGCAGGTCAGTAATTGTTTTTTTTACTTTTTCCTACCCTATTTTAATTTTTTCATTTAATTGTTCTTCTATTACTACTTCACATAATTATTTTAGCTACTCTATATTATATGTCTTGTCATGCTATTTTTATTTCTGTTGCAAACACTTAAGACGTCATTATACAAATCTCAAAAAGATAAGAGAACACAAATTGTTTAAATGTTTTCGCTAAACTTTATTTATCTTGAAGTGCGCATCCCAAAGTTTCCCAAAGATAAAACTTCAGACGAGAAACATCAAAAAATTCACTTTGTAATTTCAATCTGCGCCTTAATTTCCGTTTATTTAAGCATTCATTTACAAGAAAAATAATCTCCGCTTCATCTTAATCTATTCTGTTTCCAAATTATATGCTTTCCTAAATGTTGAGTAGGAATCGTCGGAACTATTTGAGTGCTTTTCACTTTATAATTACTATGCCTATAATTGAAATAATTTGAATGAAAGATTTGGAGCTGCAAAAAAATACTTTTTTTTAATATTTGTGCATTATTCATTATAGAACTATCAAAGATGATTGAGTCAGAAGACAGTGAAGAAGAGGTCGTTCCTGCTCCGCCTCGGAATTCTTCTTCGGAAACCAGCTATGACGAAGGAGAGGATGAATCTAAACAGGCACAGACCCAAAAAGAAACCAAAGCTGAAACTTTGGTTCAAGCAGGTACGTTAAATTGATCTTTAAATATTCCGAACTGCACTGCATACACCCTTATTAAAGGAACAAAAACTAAGAAACACAACGTCACTTAGAATTATTTCTTGATAAAATACAATACTAACTTTGAGTAAATACTCAATCTATATCTATACTAATCTATACTAATATATAAAGCTGAAGAGTTTGTTTGTTTGTTTGCTTGAACACGCTAATCTCAGGAACTACAGGTCCGATTTGAAAAATTCTTTTAGTGTTAGGTAGTCCTTTTATTGAGGAAGGCTATATATCATTACGCTAACGCGGACGAAGTCGCGGGCAGAAGCTAGTAATATTATATCTAGCATACCTACATTACAGGTATGCATTATTATGTTACATACGATATATTACATATGTATGATATTAAACATATTAAGGATCAGCGGTACACAGTCTGGTATCATTTAATTTATTTGAAAGGGGCTTGTGTCACTTTATTTTTATAACGCGTTTCATTTCGCGTTTTGACCTAAAATTTTGTTAATGCGAGAGTAAGCGTCATTAACTACCTACCCACTGCAAATAATCATATGATTGGTGACGATAATTATTAATAAATACAATAAAATACTTGTGGACTATTTAATATTAATAGTAAAACCTTTTTGTTTTTATCATGAAGTAGATTTTATTCAAAATGTTTTATAAAAAAAAGTCACGAACGTCACTGTCTCTGAAGTATAAGAAGCATTACAGTTGAATTTATATTGTTTATAAATTCATTAATTGCAGTTCAGAGTGAAGAAGCTAAGATGTCGACGATAAGCACGCAACCCCAACCTCGAAGGAAAAGGTTCATTCCAAAATATGAAGTAGAAGGTGTATACAAAGTTGTATTAAGTGAAGAAACACAAATCCAAATAGAAATGTTAATAGGTACTCATATTAATGCCCAGTATCCTTGGAAGTCTATTAGCAAGGCTAAAATCATGGAATCTATTGACCTAAGCGGTGAAGAGTCAGAATTTTTCCCACTACTTAAAGAACTCGAGGCATATGAAGAAGATGAAATTCTTATGGGTTACATAGTAGACGAATCTAAGGATACAGATGAGTTTTATGTATGTTGTACAACAGTAGCCAGGGATCATTGCAAACAACAATCTGATAGATTTATTAGAAGGCAAGAAAAGAAATTAGAAAAGGCTGTCCAAAAAAAACCTAGACCATGGAAGAGCTTAGGAAGCGAAATAGAAATAACACAATTGGTACCTATCAATACAAGAACTTTAATGGAGTTGGAGATAAAAGCTAAGTTTCCTACTGAGTATGAACCTGAAACGTTCAATATTAGAGATTGTAACTCAGTCCGCGATGGTTTTATAGAATTAAAACCATACAGACAAAAGTTTAATAATGTTTTTCGACGAAGAGTAGACTTTGCTGCTCAGATAGCCCCTCCATTGGTACATAGATCTGCTCAAACACAGTTAAAATATCCACAAAATATGTGGACACAGTCAATTGCAGATGCTTTGGGGCAGATGGGAGATATCGAAGGTGGTGGAGACGCCCATCATGGTTTGGAAGAGGACGATGATGATATGAGTTCGGATGAAGAAGAAACAGTAAAGAAACACCCGGTCGATGAAGTAGGGTTGGCTACATACAGAGCTGCATTGAAACGCATGCGTCGTCCATCTTACATAAAAATGATCGGTCAATTCATGACAAAAAGACTCGATGAAATGGAGTCCATTATTGAACTTAACGCCGTCATGGATATGTATTGCAATGACTATCCAAATCTTGTTACTCAAAAATATATTGATACCCTTGGTACTATGAATTTTGATGAATATGTCTGTTTTACTGACGTCCGGGCCAAGGATAAGTATATATCTTGTGCAGTATTTCATCCGATGTGGTCTGGTATTGTAGCTATTTCATATGCCGATGGTTCTCCAACTGTCATGAAGACCCACACTGGAACACGTATCGATCCAATTCAAAGAGCTGTCTATGGTTTAAATCCTGTTATGATCTGGAGTCATATAGATAGCTTAATACCTAAATTGTATTTAGAATCACCTCGTGAAGTAAAAGTTCTTTCATTTTGTCCCTTTAACGAAAATATTCTGGTTGGTGGTTTAGTAAACGGGCAAATTGTGGTGTGGGATATATCAAATAAGCTGGAAAATGTCGAAATGATAGAAATTTTGAGTGAAACAAGGGAAAAATATCGAATTGCAATGAATGCTCATATGGGATGGATGAAATCTGTTCAAGATAGGGCCGTAGTTAATGCTACCGTTTTAAGTAATCTGATGAATTGTCATTATGGACCAGTTACTGCTATTAAATGGGTGTCACCTAATTTCTTTATCACACCTACAGGAAAAACAATTACAACTCCAAATAACAAGGCATCGTTGCAGTTTATATCTGGTTCAGAAGATGGAAGTCTTTTGGTATGGAATTTATCTGTTGATAACTTGTCATTCGTTGAAGGTAAGAAAGTAAAGAAATCAAAGAGGGTAACAAAAAGACCCTCTGGGCTTCTAGTAGATATTTCACCTTATAAGGTATTGGATCGTATCTTACAACCATGCTATAAAGTTATACTAGGTATAGCAGGTCAACCGTGGACTTATGCCATACAGACTTTTGGCATGAGTCCGCCGTGTCTCAAATATGTGTATATGCCAAGAAATAATGGCACTGGCAGAAAGTATTTTAATTGCGAAATTTTACCACAAAACGAAGACGAAATAAATACAACTTTATATTGTGGCACACAACACGGGTCAGTAGCACGGGTTACATGGGAAGGCCATGAATTTAATACTGGTGAAGTAGTTAATTCTGAGTATTGTGACATAAAATTCTGCTGCAACATTCACGATGGCGTTATATCCAGTACTCAGAAGAATCCTTTAATTGATTCTATAACATTGACAGTTGGTGGTAAAATATTTGCTATTTGGTCAGACAAATTGTTGGGTCGGCCAATTGTTTGGAAAAAACGCCCTTATCGTTTGACAGACGGGGCCTGGTCATTGTACAAACCGAGTTTACTTTTTATTGCCAATTCTGAAGGTGATCTTGAAACTTGGGATCTATTGTTAAGAAGTGACAAACCCATTTCTGTGCAAACTCTTTCTGGAACTATGCTGACAGGTGTTAGTTTGCATACTTTGCCATTGACCAAAAATATTATAGGTGTCAGTGACGTAAATGGTTCTTTCAGAATGTTTTTGAATCCTCCTATATTTATGTTGGAGAATCCGAATTATTTAGGTCGCATGGAAGCTATGGTTTGTAGAGAGTTAAAGGTCATGCATTCTTTTATCACTTGGCAAGATAATTTCATGAAGAAGAATCCTGACATTTTACATGAAATAAAACGGAAAGAAGGTGCACTTTTGGCTGAAAAGGAAGAAGAAAAACGTAGACAAAGAGAGGAAATGGGAAAAAAACACGATGAGGAAGTCGAAGCAAGAAGATTAGAGAGGATGAAAGTCGTAGGTCCAGAGGAGAGATGGCAGAAAATTATACAAAAATTAATAGAGAGAACAATTGCAGTTAAAAAAAGAATTAATAGAGCAATGTTAATTGAACATGAAAAACCTTTGAGAGAATTAGAAACTCAGCGTTTAGAGAAAGAAAGAAGAATGTTGGAAATCATGAAAAATCAAAAAGTTATTTTTAATGACACTGTTGCTATTCTTTTCCCTGAAGCTATAAAAAAGCCATACAATCCAAAGAAGAGTCTACTTTCTGACAACAAAGAGACACTTAAGAAAGAATATTTGGATGACTACGAGTACATAAAAACTACTGCTTCGAAAATGGTAACGAAAAATCCATATATGGTGTTATTTAACTGGGAGTCTACTCTTGCCGAGGGAAAAGAAAGACGAGCGGCTCTGAACTCTCAAGAGGATTATGTCAAGATGCACAAGTTTAGAATTGAAGAAGAAGGTAGGGACTCTACATCTGGGTCCCCTGATAAAGACCTGCCTGCAAAAAAAATAATGGAAGCAGTAGATGACGATGAATCTGAGGAACAGGCGTCGTTGAAATAAGGGTCGTTGAATTTTAGTGCACTGCTTAGCCTGAGTGCAGCAGCTGACGACTGATGTAACACAAAATCTTTCATGGAAATCGCACTGCTAATAAATGTATACACTTCTTTAAGTGTATTTATTAGCAGTGCGATTTCCATGAAAGATTTTGTTCAATAAACAATAATATAGTAATATCATGTATCTCTTGGCAATTTTGCAAAGGTAATGTTCACCGCATAATGTTTGGTTTTTCGTTTTAATGCCTTTAGATATTGTTGTTCTTATTGCATTAAAATTATGTTTAAATATTTGAATGTGTTATTTATAATATTAAAGCTCTTTTGGTGTTTCGATTGCATCGAAATAAAAGTGAAATACTTAGATAATTTATGCTCGTGGCAGGAATAGGAACTATCGCTAAAAAGTAGTTCAGTTGTTGTTCTGAGGGTTCAAGGGATTTACAGCACTGTATAAAAAGGGAGTTACTATGGGGATATAATCTACCTATGTCTTATCGAGATGCCTTAGTTTCGAAAAAGAAGTATCATACTGAAGGGAAATAATATCACTCACACAGATGATCGTATAGCTATAGTAATACACCTCCTCATTAGTCTCTTCAACAATAATGACGTCTAATGGGAAAAAGCTTATAACAAAATGTTGAACTCATTTTATTTTAGTTATCGCTGATTTTTAATAAAAAGAAATAAACGCTTATCTGGACCTTTTTTATTAATTCTATCAAATTGAGCGTGGGATTATTTTAAGTTATCAGTAGCAGTTGGAGTGTGACATTTTTTATGAGATAGGGGGCAAACGAGCAGACGGATCATCTAATGGTACCCTATTACCGCCGCCCATGGACACCCACAACAACAGAGGAGTCGCAAGTACGTTTCCCGCCTTTTAAAAGGTTTTCGGCCTACGGTATCCTCACTCACTTGGCAAAACACCACGTAAGTGTTTTTTCACCTCTATTTTCTGTGAGGGCGTGGTACCACTCCGATCGATCCGATCGAGTCGGTCGATTCGTGCCAAAGCATTAGTATTTGGGACCAGTTAATGGCAATAGCCTCGCCCTTTATCACCTACATGTGACCTAAAAACATTCCTGTGAACTATGGGCTAGACTCGCAACTCATGCAACGACATAATTGTGTTAAATGTTTGTTAGACAAACTCTCAGTAACAAGGTACTGTCTAATACTTTAATTGGTTCGTTACGGTACACCCATATTTCCTCAGCAAAGTCCCGGTAATTCATATGTACGTCTCAGTAACTAACTAAACAGGAGGGCTTTCATTAACTCACCATAATTCTTGACTAACTTGTTTGCATTGAAAATTATCTATACTAATATATAAAGCTGAAGAGTTTGTTTGTTTGCTTGAGCGCGCTAATCACAGGAACTACAGGTCCGATATGAAAAAATATTTTAGTGTTAGATAGCCCATTTATTGAGGAAGGCTATGGGTTATATTATCATCACGCTACGCGGACGAAGCCGCCGGCAGAAGCTAGTAAAAAATAACTTGGACTTTAATTAAGTTAAAGAGTGTACGCTAACCTCTCATTATAATGTTTTAATAGAAGAACTCATGTCAGTTTATACTTGTATTTATCAAAATTGACCATTTCGCGCCCTGTCCAGTTAACCGAATATTATTATTAACCTACTACCTTCTGGACGTGACTTTGTCTGTGTGGACTTCAGAATTGGGTTCGCTCTAGATAAAAATATATGTAATATTCCGAATTGTAATCTATCTCTGTGCCAAATTTTATCCAGTTCTGTTCAGCCGTTCTGGCGTGAAAGATTATCAAACGTCAACGTTGTGTCAATTTGGGCACGAGAATCGTGAATTTTAAATTTAATTGGTTCATTCAACTTTGATGTGTGTAGTAGTAGTAGTATTACAAAAGATTCCTACGTCACTATTCATTACTCTATCTCGTTTATCGAAGGATGCAGGTTTGCTAAATGAATTAATGGAATCCAAACACGGCTCCTCTGTCGTTAATCTCATTGGACACGATTCCCGAATGGAGTATTTATTCAGGACTAGTTACTGCGCCACAACCAGCTCTTAAACAAAGCAAATTTATGAATTTTATTAATACGTCCATTGTTACGGTTCTGATATCAAAACAAATCTCTTTTCTACTACTAAAAAATCATAAAAAACCTGTGTTTGTAAAATGAACATATTTAAAAAAAAAACTAGTGGGTTAGGCTATATAAACGTCACCGAACCGAAAAATATGATTTTTAAAATGCTTGTCTGTTCGTTACGGGTTGGTGTAAAAACTACTGAATAGATTTTAATTTAGTTATCACTGTTAGAAAATATATGCTCCAATTTAAAAACTGGTGCACTTCTTATCTCAATTAATTAAACAGCTCGACCTCTCTAATGTATACACACCCATAAACGAGACAAAACATATTTTTTTTTGTTTTAAAAAAAAGCTTACTAGCAATGTGGATCGCACATAACTAGTATTCTTGTTAACCCCTCGTGCTAAGCTAAAATGCTTGTGTTACGAGTGGGTTTACGTCAGTAGTGCAATGGGTGGGTTTCGAACCGACAACCACATGATTGCAAGTCCGGCGCCCTAGCCATTAGGCTACCGCCGCTTTATTATAATAACTCTTTAACCATTAGTTGACGAGATAACCGTGGTTAATCTAACAAATGATTATACAGTTTGACTACGCATCAAAAAACTGGGCCTTAACCAACCAAATGAATGATCAGTTATTACTGCTTTACATTTTTTAAACTAGATGGCACCAGTATTTTCTGAAGACCACTGAGAAGAAACACTGACACAAACTCAGAGAATTTTTGTCTATTTTAAAGTCCAAAATAACAAAAAAGCAATTGATAAGCATTTTTTTTATAAAAGTTACCAGCAACAGATGTTATACTTACCACATTAAGCTCCTCCATATCTTCGCAGTTAAACGATGTCCTGCATAGTTTTCGCTTCATATGTACAGCGGTTTAGATCAGCTGTCCCAGAAAGATCACTGAACGTGCACACGCGGCTTGAGAATCAGCATCTGCAAAAAATCAATTTGGATCTATACAACATTATTTTTAGTATATGCGAAACGATTAACTGAATCGTGTTTTTTTATGGGATAGGGGAGCAAACGAGCAGACGGATCACCTGATGTTAAGCGATAACCGGCGCCTATGGACACCCGCAACACCAGAGGAAATACAAGTGCGTAGCCCGCCTTTTAAAAGGGTTTGGGCCTCCGGTAACCTCATTCACTCGGCGAAACACAAGGCAAGCGTTGTTTCACGCCGGTTTTCTGTGAGGCCGTGGTATCACTCCGGTGGAGCCGATTGCCTATTCGTGCAGAAGCATGGCTCCCCCATTTCATATTCCACGATTCCAATAATTTTTACACCATGCTATATTTTGTCTTAACATATTTAAAAAAGGTTACAAGTGGGACACCGAACGGTACTATATCCGCAATAATTATACGTGCATAACACAAGCCACGGCAGGTCATAGCGGCACTAGGCGCGGACCTACTGCGGGGCGGGGGCAATAAGACGTGGTGAGCATTTTTTTGTACCGACAACCAGGTAACATAACCAGCTTATAACATTGTGATTTTTCGTGGTACAGTTTTTAAATTTTGTACATAGACCCTTTACATAAAAATACTATTTACGTGTCTCGGGTTTCCCAATTAACCCAATTTCAAATAATACCGAAATCTAAGGCTAGACTGGTGGTCTGACTTTTCGAACTTCTGACTAACACTAACAACGGCTGTACGTGCTCTCTAAGGCACATTGGGGTAAAAATTTACACTCATCCTCAGACTGACTGCGGCTGGCCAGATATTATTATAGGCCCGTAAACATATAAAAGTGTCATCAAAAAATCTATTTGCAGTAATAAATAAAATTCTAATAAAAGAGTGTCAAACGGCCTATGTGTTTATGATCTAGTTCGACGTTGAAATGCCTAAACCCCTATGTCGATACGATGACAAGTAAATAATTTATTACACGTTTTAGACAAAATTGTGCTCTATGGCTCTTTTATCGGAGTAAAATATTGCTTCTAAACGATACCTTCTAGTTTTGAAATAGGAAAGATGAGAATCAAATCAGAAGGTTCTTTGGCTGTGTTGATATAATCGAGAAATATTTTTATCATTCAATTAAGTAAGGTGTGTATTATATTACTTTTTAGTTTTTTTAAGGGTCCAAGTCCGGGGGACCGAATTGCCCGTCGAATAGATGTTACTGACGTCACCTTTAAGACGTAAGTTCAGAATGTGAAGGCAAATTTCGACATGGCAGTTGGGACTCGTGGTGGCTTAGTAGTCATAGCATATCGAATTGTTTCTTCACTAAAATAACTGTATTTTTAATAATTTAAAAAATAATTCTACAAACTATTTGTCTGAATAATTAAAGTGAAACAACTACTATAACTACACTAATGTCTGCTGTAATTAATGAAGATAGCTATCTGAATAAACAAGTTTAATTATAACATTACGCTGAAACATTAATGATAAATAAGAATTTTCAAAAGAACCGCGAGGTATTGTATAAAAGTAAAAACAAATGAGAACCAGACCTATCATGACTGGCACTTATACCATCTAACCCAAAGAGTATAATAATATAGTTGTACATCTAACCAGTCTTAGAACTGGCAGGGGCGGTCCCAAAGGTGGTACCTTATGTCTATGGAGTGTAGAAGAAACGAGGAACAGGTCGGTGACCTTTAATATTGTTATTAACTTTTTTAAATAATGGAAAAATCAAGCGAAAATTTCGCTATTCTATTATTAAAATTATATCTAAAAAGTTTTGGCACTCTCTTTAAAATTTACCCTGTGGCTGCTGTAACGCTACTCTAATTTGACGGACACTACATAGAGGTTCTCCTTTTTCCTACACTCCATGCCTCGGAGTCTGTCACATAAAATAAAGTACTTCGGTATGTGTTTCGACTTTTGTGCGTGAAACCTGTTCACTCTCTCAGTATCTGGCAGTCTGCGGTTCGCAAGGCACTCGCAAGGCTTGGCAACGTAGAAATTCCTGTAGTATCTATGGGAAGTACGTTTTACCATGAGATGGCCCGTATGCTATACATTATTACCTGCATTTAAGTGAACCTTCTGTCATGATATTTTACGTGTACATATTACGACTTAGTCTGTGTACATCATAATCAGTTCAATTTATCAGTTCATTGTAGGTTCGAAGGGAATCTGGTAATCTCTTAGAGGGACCCTAGTAACAACTAATTTTAAAAACTAATTTAAATTTACAAATGAGTTCAGTTGAAATTATATTACTTGAAACTGCAAGGCCCAAAGAAAAAAATAAGGAATGGAATATCGAAAAATCAAACCAGTTACTCTCATCGAAACCAATTTCGATTATTTCGAGTATTAAAGGTAGATTGAAACGGGATTTAATAATAAAAGTCGATTGCAATTACTTCTCGATTGCATGATTGGAATACCGATTTCGATAGAGATTGAAAAGAACTGCGTGTATTCTGAATAACAATTTCAATTTATTGGAATATGGATTTAATCGATGATTTGTGAAGCTTATGACCGAAAATTTATCTTTCACGTGGGAGACCCATGCTTCGGCACGAATGGGCCGGCTCGACCGGAGTGATCATAGAAAACCGGCGTGAAACAACGCTTGCGTTGTGTTTCGCCGAGTGAGTTGAGGTTACCGGAGGCCCAAACCCTTTTAAAGGCGTGCAACGCACTTGCGACTCCTCTGGTGTTGCGGGTGTCCATGGGCGGCGGTTATCGCTTACCATCAGGTGATCCGTTTGCTCGTTTGCCACCCTATCCCATAAAAAAATATATATATTGAAATTATCACAGAAACAAAGCTATATGTAGAGTCAACTCTCAGCCCTTGCCATAGTAACTAATTATAATAATGAATACAATTTTTTTTTATTGTTTGCTTGCGGCTATAGTGTCACTCCGACCGAAACCGGTCTATTGTGATCGCCACTTTTTGAGTTAGAGTTCACCGCTGAATCCTGCAGCTACTATGAACTGCAGGTTTTTCCTAGGGTTGAGCTCTTTTATTTCATCCGGGCTTAAGGTATGTTTTCCTAGATGAGCGCTACGCTTGTGCATTAGCGATCCACATTCCCCAAGAAGATGAAGTGGCGTTTCATCAGCCTCTCCACAACGTCGGCAGGTTCGTGTATCGCTCAGCCTTAGGATGAGATGATGTGAGAGATGATGATGTCCCGTTAAGGCTCTTGTAACTATGCGTAGATCACTTAGGTATAAGTCCCATCACTCTCATAAGAAATAAAAAACTACCTACCTGCAAAAAGTCTCGTAAAACGCTTAATATAAATTTATTTCTAGTCCTGAAACGGCTTTGACATAAATAAAATAATTTATTAAGATATTTATTATATTACGAAATATCCCATTATGTATGTACAATTGTACATACGTTAAAAAACTTTCTTAGTTGGCATTCAAGCCAAGATTGTTTGGCAAAAATAAAATATAATATGTTACGCACGGCTACTCATCAAAACATCAATTTTATTTGACCCCTCATTGTTGAAAAATCCGTACAGTTTGAGGCCAGTGTATAGTGGTCAATTTTATAACGATGTGTACAGCAAAATTAATATAATATAACCTTATTTCTCTGTGCTAACTCTATAAAAGAAAAAGGTTTTATTAATTATAAAAATAAAGTTAGAAATAAACTTTGTTATTTAAATTATATTAAGTGCTAGCTTTTGCCCGCGGCTTCGCTCAGCTGAAGCTAGCTAGCTGGATTAGAAACGAAAAATCATTTAATAAAAACCAACAATGAAGACCTCTTCTTTGTATGGGCCTCTATGCGTACGCCAGAGAGGTCACACTGTATCTCGGAATTCGTTTAATAGATAAGAATTTCACCAGTTTTAAAGTTGGAGCATATACTTTCTAACAGTGATAATCTATTCAGTAGGCTCATAGTATGTTTGGCTGATGGGAAACAATTAAAGAATAAACAATTATTTTGAATTTGGGACGACATGTAGAAGTGTCTGCGAGTCTTAACAGATTCGATTTGTAAGAGCTAGAGCTTCGCCCCCGTAATAAATACGAAAGTTGAACAAAATAGCTACGTTTAATTGTGTACTAATCCTGGTGCCTTTCTACTATACCTACCTAGTCCTAAAAAGTAAGGAATGTTTTTTTACCTACTAATAATAATAATAATAATAAAGCCTTTTTATTTCCTATAAACCATATTTACAAATATATATATTTTTAGATTATAATCTAGTGTTAGTTGATAAATGTTGTGTTCGTAATTTTGCAACTTATACATATTTATTAGTTTACTACTTCATAGGAATCCCTTGATAGGGTATAGGCCTCCTCCAATTTCTTCCATTTGTTTCTATCCTGCGCTGTCTTCATCCATTTTTTTCCAGCCACCATTATTATGTCGTCCACCCATCGTTTCTGTGGTCTTCCCACGTTCCTTCTTCCGTGTGGACCGATCCATATAGTGGTTTTAAGAGTCCATCGCTGGTCGATATATCTTGCTACATGGCCGGCCCAGTTCCATTTTAGTTTTAATGCATGATGTAGCGCATCAGTAAGTTTTGTCTTTTTCCTTATTTCTTGGGATCTTACTTTATTAATTTTTCTTATTCCTAGGATACTTCTTTCCATTGCCCGCTGACAAGTCGTTATTTTGGATTTTATGTTGTTTGTGAAGACCCAGGTCTGGGAGCCGTAAGTCAAGCAAGGCAGAATGCAAGTGTCCATAACGGTCTTTTTCATATCTAGGTCGTAGTTGCCTTTTAGTATTTCCTTATGCGCCCAGTATTTGTTCCAGCTGCTGGCGATTCTTCTGTTGATCTCGTCCTCGTTATTTGTTTTACAAAAGGATACTTGTTTTC
The DNA here is from genome assembly GCA_947256265.1 of Acronicta leporina. Classification (NCBI taxonomy): domain Eukaryota; kingdom Metazoa; phylum Arthropoda; class Insecta; order Lepidoptera; family Noctuidae; genus Acronicta; species Acronicta leporina. The sequence goes on along the minus strand of OX366520.1, from coordinate 14,228,649 downwards.
CTAGATATATGTACTGCTCTACATACTCCAATTCAACACCTACTATAGGTTTTTAAAAACTGTTTTTTTTAAAGATGTCAACAATGACTTTATCCATCCCTAATAAAATGTATAAGGGATCGTTTTAAAAGTATATTCTATAATAATTATGGAGATATAGACCAATAAAGGAGGAAAAATAAAAACAAACGTCGAACTCAGTTTACAATTCAAATCTAAAACTAATATTTAAATTTAAAACTATTTTTTGCAGTTGACTTTAAAAAGTTTATTAATAATATATTGCTCAAATCTATTCGCCTGTAGTAGTATTTCTTTTCATAGCCGCTCCTAGCTGTAGGTAGGAAGGCAAGGTCGACTACTTTATAAGTCTTTTTGTGAATGTTGATGTCCAAAAAAACTTAGAGCCTTTTAGAAGGTGGGTGTTAAAGTCTCAGAACTGAATACCAAGTACATAATTCCTTTCGCTGTTTCTCGTGAAATACTAAAAGCTTTACATCGATGATAATTTAAATTTATTCAGTCTTGTTATAAACGTCTAACAGAACGACCCATACTTATAAATCAATTCCTACCGATTTAGGATAGGTCGAGTTAGAATATTGTTCTTCACTGCCATTTAGATAGGCATCTCGTAAGAGGTGAGAAAATATCTGACGTACTCGGTGGCAGGACCTCTTGGGGTTCGACTGGCTGGCAACTGCCCTTACGTCAGAGTCTGTCATAAAGCGCCTTAGTGTTTGTTTCGACCTTTGCGCGTGCAATCGGCTTAGTAGGCGTTTCGGCCGCTGAGTTTCGTCCGATTCGGTCTAAACTTAAATTAAATTCCTGTTTCGACCGGATCGGACGAAACTAAGCGGCCGAATTGCCTACTAAGCCGTGCTAGCCCCTTGGCTGCTGCGACTCCGGCAATCTGCAGTCCATAGGACTTTTAAGGCTTGACAACGCATCAGCGACTCCTCTGGTGTTGCAGATGTCTCTCAACAGCGACATTTACCATCATGTGGCACGCTTTTGCCGACATAAACTCGTCAATTTTATTTTTATAATCAATGTTGTTTTTTTCTTGATTATAATTACCATTTCCTATTGTATCTATAAAGAGGCTGTGGTTTCATTTGATGTTGTCACGTTCTATATAGCATAACTTTTGTGAATTGATTAAAATTCGGCTCAAAGGCGGGTCAGACTTCCTCGGGCTTCTATTTATTGCTTTATGAGGCTAGTCATAAATTGCCTATTGCTTTCTTGATGGCTTCTGGAAAGAGGACGGCATTTATAAGATCATGTTATTTTTATTATTTGCCAAAAATGTTATTCGTTATGGGGCAGAGTGTGATGGTGATATTATGATTTCGGAGATATCCACGATACAGTAAATCGGTGCTTCGGGTAACTTTAATACGATTACGATACGGTATACGATACGGTAACCGGGATACGATAAATACGATTATCTTAATATTAAACTAAACTGCGTCATTAGTCTAGTAGTTCTAAGCGCGACACTATGCTGCATGCCATGGGTTTGATTCTAGCTCTACTAAAGTGTTATATAGAGTTTTTCTATGAAATTCTCAGCCCCTATCCCCCTATCCCATAAAAAATATGTTACGTTTATTTGCTATTGCTGGCATTCCCCGAAGGATTCGGTAGAGGTGTATTAATTGAACCTGCACCCAGTCACCTAACTGTTTATCCAATCATGCATAAATATACTAATATATAAAGCTGAAGAGTTTGTTTGTTTGTTTGTTTGCTTGAACGCGCTAATCTCAGAAACTCCGATTTGAAAAATTCTTTCAGTGTTAGATAGCCCATTTATTGAGGAAGGCTATAGGCTATATATCATCACGCAACGCGGACGAAGTCGCGGGCAGAAGCTAGTCATGCATAAATGGTTTGCTTTAACAATATCCAATGATTACAAATTGAATGTTAAGTGGAAAAAGTTATTGAAAATTGAAATTTATTAGTGGCATTCCTATTATCGATATTCAATTACGAGATGAGCGTTTCTCGCAAAGTCAATTCGTTTGTCATTAAACTTCCAACCAATAAAATTTTGCTGATAATTAATTAACAGTTAAGTAATTGGGTTTGCTTGTTTTTGAGGGTTGCGTAACTCGAAATGTAAAGAACGGCACTCGTATACTACTGTCCGTCGGTCTGTCCTCTCCCATTATATTTTTTTAAATAGCATGAGATATACAACCAATTTATACTGTCGCACTGCTACACGGATCTCCTAGCAGAATTGAGAGGGATAAGTTATAGTCCACCACGCTCGCCTAATGCGGGTTGGGAAGACTTCACACGACTTCGAGAAAATCTCTCAGGCATGCAGGATTCCTCACAATGTTTTCCTCTACCGTTTAAGTGCGTGTTTATTAACATGTCTTCGAAAACTTAGGGAATCCTTGCTAATTTGGCGACATCAATATAATATAATTATTATATTATCAAAAGATTACATTGTTATATCAAAAACCTTATATTTTTTTAAGTTTATTAGATATCTTTTGTATTATCCAATATAAAGGTCTATAATATTTAATTAAAATTGCCGTCCTCGTTATTTTGAGCAGTCATAGACTGAAACTAAAAGGTCCCTTTCATTCAGGTTACTCGCCCTTTTGAATTTGTCCTTTGATTTCAGATGTTAATTACATACCCGTAATATTGATTAGACATCGTCTGATGGTAGTCTTATTTAGACTATGTACTTAGAAAAGGTCATATTAAAACTGAACATACTAAAAAAGGCAAGTACGGCTTTGTGTCGGTAAGAATTCGAAATACCCGCCGCCTCCGCAGGTGGCTTAGTTTCCATGCGAATTTTCCGGACCATGAAAAAAGCATTCATAAAAGACATTTTATTCAAACAAAATGTACTTATTTAAACTTCTATACTTTTCGCAACATTTTATGAGATACGAGAAGACAGCCAGACAGATGAATGGGTTTATGATAATAGATTTATCTTTTGTATCGTATGAAATATAGATATTGTGCAGAATACAGTTTAGCGATAGTTGCGCTTCTATCTGAAGTTATTTATATCAAATTCTGTTTATTAAACCTTATTTATTTGTGTCTGGTAGATATACTGCCTCATTAGCCAAGTGGTCCTGAGCGCGACTGCTACGCTAAAGGTCCTGGGTTCGATTCCCAGGTCGAGCAAAGTGTCATTGGGTTTTTCTATGAAATTCCCAGTAGCAGCTCGGAGTTAGGAATTTGTGCCCGGTTAATGGCAATAGGCTCGCCCCCTATTACATGGGACCTAAATATACTGGCGAACTGTGGGTGTATATTAGTACGCCTCTGCCTAACCCTTCGGGGAATACAGGCGTGATGGTATGGTATGTATGGTAGATATGTGACTGAAAAGCAAACTGCTGAATTATGATCATACGTACATTGTAATTGGTTCTTTTCATATGACTGTATTTATTTATTGTTTTCTCATACTTAATTAGGTTAATTCTTTTTTGTGTGTGCTATTGTTTTACATAAAGCGTTTCATCACACTAAATTTATTTCCTGTATCGACGGTGCTTTTACAAATACAAATTCTCAAAAGCACAAACACCTAAACCGGGAACAACTGCCTGTAGATCATACAAAAATATTTACTCCGTGTGGGGATCGAAACCACTACCGTGTCTTTTTTTTTTTTTGAAATGGACATTAGCTGTTGATTCATGGAATCTTAACAGCGTAACCGAACTTGGTGGCGAGGCACCGAATGCCTCCAGCCAGGAGCAACTTAAAATTAAGCAACAGCAGCTAAGGGCGTCCCCTGCGGGACACGGGCCTCGGTTTAGGGCGTTGCTGGGGGGGCAGCTAGGGACGGCTGGATCTGGTTTAAATTATTATTAGGGACTAATTTAAAGCTACTGGCTCGGCGCGGGCCGGCTCGAGCAAGGGTCGGGGGGGGGACTACCGTGTCGAACCCAATCGCTCCGCTACGCCAAACGTGTTGTCAAATTTGTCAGTTGTCATTTGTTTTGTAGGTATTAATTTTGTTTTTGTTTGTCCAACACAATATTTGACAAATACCTTATAAGGCTGTGGTTTCATTTACTGTGGTAAAATCGTCTCCGCACTGTATGTTTACATCTAACTTAAATATGTAGAATAAATAGACGTAACAAACTGTCTGTCTCCATGTTCCCGCTATCAGTTAGCTATAAATTTTAAATTCTCAATTCGTATCATGTTGTTACAGTACAAGTAGTGACTGGTGCCACGAGTGCTGCATTATAAATTTATTCAATACGTGGACCGCGTTGAAGAGTACAGGGTTGGCTCTCCAGGTCCGGTTAGAACAGAATGTGGATATTTATTTTGGTAAAAGTAGGGTTGTCTGCTCATTGGAATACTGATCTTAAAAATGATTAGCAAAGAGCGTCTTCTAAAAATTATGACCACACTTCATCGAATAAAAATAACTAGCTACACGCCCGCGGTTTCACCCACGCTGCCCCGTTCCTAAGAGTCCTAGGGTTATGTTAAATAGCTTACAACCTTCCTCTTGAATCACTCTAAGATCTATAAAAAAAACCGCATCAAAATCCGTTGCTTAGTTTTAAAGATCTAAGCATACATAGACAGACAGCGGGAAGAACAGCGTTTTATGCTATGATAAATGATAAATGATATTTATTTCTGTAAATAGATCTTTTAAAGACACTTTTACAAGTCAATGTTTTTCATTTTTTTTAATCTAGATGGCGCCGGCATTTCCTAACTGACGACCTCTGAGAAGAAACGCCGAAACAAACCCAGAGAATCATGGTCTCTTTTAAAGTCCAGACAGTAATAGTATTATTAGATATTATGTGAGTGTTACGATGTAGGGCAATATCTGGACAGGCCTTTTGAAGAAAGAGCCATAGCAGCTTTGAGTTGACCTGTCTTAGTAAGTAAGTAAATTTATTAGCAGAACAATAATTTTACATATTATAATGAAAGTTACAAACATTGTTTATCAGCACCAAAGTTAATAAGAATATGTTGAAGCAGTAAAATTACTAAATGAAACCCTGCCTCCCAAACTAGGAATATCCTGTATCTTAGGAGGCAGTGTCTTCGCATTAGACTTTATGTGAGCATAGTGTGTTTGCGTGTGTGTGTGTGTGTGTGTGTGTGTGTTTTTGTGTGTGTGTAGGTATGTGTATGTGTGTGCGTGTCTGAGTGTGGGTGAGCGTGCGCATGTGTGTCCATAGAATTTGGGGCCAGCTGTGGTCGGATTGATGTAGTAGGTGTAATATTTTAACCAGGATCCAGGATCCAGGTAAGTAAACTTTCTATATCCTCATATTCTTGATCTTTTATCCAATTTTCAATCTTAGCTTTGACTCTGTAATTATTTAACTCAATTATGTTTATTTTATGTCTTAACTAACGGCACGCATACATCAGGCATATCTCCTGATGTACCCTCATAAATCTGGAGGCAATGGATATAAAATGCAACGTTCTAGATAGATAGATAGCCTATAATATTTACCTTACTATTAGTTAAAAGTTAGTTAAAGTTATTCTTTAGTTTCTTACAAAAATGGATAACGATGGCGTGATAATACGTGCATGTGAATAAAATTTAGACAACAAACAAACTGCCTCTGCAACTGTCCTGAGCGCGACTGCTACGCTAGAGGTCCTGGGTTCGATTCCCAGGTCGAGCAAAGTATTATTGGGTTTTTCTATGAAATTACCAGTAGCAGCTCGGAGTTGGGAATTTGTGCCCGGTTAATGGCAATAGGCTCGCCCCCTGTTACATGGGACCTAAACATACCGGCGAACTTTGAGTGTACATTAGTACTTACGCCTCTGCCTAACCCTTCGGGGAATACAGGCATGATGGTTTGTTATGTTAAGTTACAAATATTTTTCCACAAAAAAAGTTTGTCTAAAAAATTAATTAAAATAATTTTATAACAAAGGGTCTCTTGTGGTTGAATGCCATTGAAATTGAAATGAAAATGAAATTTTTATTATCTGTATTATCTGTAAGAATTGTAGTAAATTACAGTTGGTTCAATTTATAATAAGCACTAGGACAATTCGCTAAATATAGCATACAAATTTTATATAAAACTATAAGGAAAGCCCAATAATGAGGAAGCATGTATTATTTAAGTTTAAGATACTCGTCTACAGAATAAAAGGATTTATCGATAAGCCATTTAAGTAATGCTTTTTTGAAACGATTCATTGGAAGTTCCTTAAATGTTACAGGCAACTTATTAAATAGCCTAATTACCATAGGAAAGCAACTCCTATGATACAACTGACTTCTCATTACAGGAAGAGTCAGTTTGAAATAACAAACAGGCTTAGTCCTGTAACTCTGTTTCAAAAACCCTACAGGCACTTTATCCAACTAATTTAGTTCACCTAACTCGGATTAATTAGTTATTTAATTTTGTAATGTTTAGTTATTTTTAGCAGTAGTTCGTGAAAATTTAGTTTCTATTTTAAAAACATAAATAAAAATAAAGTGTCGATTAAAGGACATGGTAATCTATACTAATATAATTATAATATCGTCGATGAAGTACCAATACCTCCTAACTGACATTTTGGTCCAAAATTACTTTCTTATTATAATAGACATAAAACTCATATTCGCATGGATTGAATTAACTCCTATCCAACATTTCTTCACTAAAAAGCTTTTAGAGCTACGTGAAAATACCTACTAAGTGACGGAATTCATTCGTTCGTATGTATTTTATGGAAATATCTCCTAACTGCTCCGACAACCGACTACATTCGGGCGCGCTCCTTCGCACGATCGCTGCAAGCGGCATTGCGTCGCGTTCCCCGCCATTTGATAGAGCGAGACAAAGATACTGCGTGCGATTTGATTTGATTTAGTTCCAGAAAAAAACACTGATGAGGGTGTCGTAATTAAAATGGTCGGTTTTCCTTTTTCTCATCCTGGACAATTTATTGTTACCTATTTGCCACTAATTTCAATATTTTGGAGAGATTATCAAAACAAAGGTAAGTCAATTCATTTTCATTGTTAAAATTTAAAGATTTTATTTCATTTTGGTAGGTTATTGCTACGAAAATTTCAGATAGTAGGTACCTACCTACGTATTTCTTCAAAAGTTTTGTTTTGTGACGTTAAAAAGTGTTAGTTGGTAATGAAGATGATAGATCGAATAGAACCAGTTATTCTGTAAACTGATATTGATTATGCCATGGTACATTGGTCTATATCGGTTTGAATATCCGTTTACCGACGAGGCCTAAAGTTTTTGCAGGTTTTAATATTTATTTACAATTGAATAACGCAAGAGGTGCGTTATTCATTTGTAAATAATGATTGTTACATTAATTCATTGATTACTATATAACCCACATTTTCGTGGATATTAAAATAAAATAAATAAGAGGCCTCAATTATGTTTGACACTGGCAGTTAAAAAAGGTGACGGTTGTTGTCAAACATACCGAATGACAGCTGGTCATTCGAATGCTAACGTTGGTGAAAGCGCGGTAAATACAATATTCTGTTACAAGTGAAAAACCAATAAAACTGATTGTAACTTGTTGCTGCCTGTTTTCCTGAACCCCTTCTGAGTCTTTTTCATGATTAAATTTATCATGATTGATCATTTGCAAACCATGAAAAACGTTCTACCATCAGATTGCCATCCATATTACGATACATTGCCTAAACTTTAAGCTTAATTCATTTAATTAAAAAAACAAATACATAGGTACCTACATAAAAAAGAAAAAAATTAGAAAGTCGAGAAGATTTTTAGCTTTTTTGTTTATTTTAATTTTTGAAAGACATTTTTGAAGAAATTTTCATGTTTAATTTGAGTTCCTTTATTGTTTTATTTTTCAAATATGAAACACTGTAAATTGCTATTGTTAAATAAAAATAATTGAGTTAAATCTGTGTTTTATTACAAGAAATAACTCCTAACATTAAAGTGAATTTTCAAGTTCTAGAATTAATATCTCCTAACTGACTAAATCCCTATAAAACGTAAATATGGGCACATCCCTTCGTAACTAATAAAAATGTAATGCATTGAAAACTACCTTACTATCAATAGTTGATCAAAATAAATAAAACCTAATTTTTAAACAGTTTTTTTCTTCTGGTGTAAAATTAGGTTCCCAACACTTAGGAGGTATTGGTACTTCATCGACGATATAAAGATTTGTATGTATGTAACGAATAAAATCAAAAAGTACTGGACCGAATTCAACAATTATTTCGCTATTTGAATTCTACATAAAAAGTTAGGGATTTCACCACCCGTACGAAGTCGGGCCGGGTTGCTAGTGTGTTTTAATTGATGTTGGGTACGCGACTTTTCTTTTATTATTATTAAATCTATATTATTTTCAGGTTACTTTCGCCCATAGATACATAGGTACCTTACAGACTAATATTTATATTGTATTATTATAAATTGTGTTAGGTTATATACGGGTGGCCGTACGAAGCCGGGGCGGGTCGCTAGTGGGTTATAAATGGTTGTTGGCTACGCGACTTTTCTTTTATTATTATTAAATCTATATTATCAGGTTACTTTGGCCCATAGAAACATAGGTACCTTACAGACTAATATTTATATTGTATTATTATAAATTGTGTTAGGTTATATAGTGCCTTCAAGCCTCACTAGGCCAGCGGGATGGATTATAGACCTACATTACAATTACATACCCCTCCTATTCTAAGAGAAGACCCATGCGAAATAGCGGGATAATAAGAAATTCCGAACAGAAAATCTCAATTCTGACGGATCCTCAAATATACTAACAATGTCTTCTCTTCAAAATATTCTCTTCTGCAGCCCATTATGCCAGAGTACTTGGCAAACACTCGTTAAAATGGCCCTTATTGATTGGTCCATTCCATCGACTCCTCGACAAATAAACCTAATATATTTTTTTTTAAAAGCATACTAGCACAGATAAAAGAATACTAGTTATGGATTAATATCATTAATCCATAACCAATTAGGGAGGTACCTACTTAAATACGTTATTCATCACAAGTACTTAGGTACCTATTTAATTTTGAACAGAATTGCCATTGACATCATTTGGTTTTAATGAATATCGGAGATAATTATCATAGTTTTAAAATAACTCCACGACAAAATAATGATCAAGTAGGTAGGTCGGTACCTAGCCTACCTACCACTAGCGCTGGCCGGCCGTTTAAAACGAGACTGTCGCGGTTTACTAGAATAAGTACTTTCTAAGTAAGTAGGTAGTTTAGTGATGGAAAAAATCGACTGCCTGAAAATCGAGCCTGCGTCTTCTGGTTAGATAAGTACACCAGACGACCACTGAGCCACCGCGAGTTTAACTATTGAAAAGCAAGCTGCCTACTTTGCTTGTCAACCGACATCAGTGTAGGAACCTACCTACCTATTTAGCCAGAAGACTCTACGCAGGTTCAATTCCGCCCTTCAAAGTTTCCTATATAGCATAGAAAAAAAATGCTAAATATTACAAAAAAATAGTTTAAGTAGGTAGGTACTTACTTAATTGATTATTTTGGGCTGGGAGGTGACAACTGACAAGTGTCCGTGATAAAGACCGAGTGACAAAACGAAATCCACGCGAGCAAAGCCGCGAGCAAAGCTTGTTCTTATATATCTTTATCGCAAAATGATAATAAAGTTATTGTATAAATATACCTAGGTACCTACCTACCTACCTACTTACTTACAAATGCCTACTACCTACATGTCGCACTCGCAAAACGCAACTCAAGTGGCAAGGCAACGAGATCTTCCCGCAAAAAATAAAATATAATATTTGGAAGAGATTACTTACTAAAAACACAGAGTAGTATATCTACTCATGTGCTAAAAACTAGGTAGGTACCTACCTACCTAGTTGCTTTAAAAAATAATTTTAATGTTACGAAAACAAACATGATTTTCCGACCTGCTACTAAATGCAAGAGAATTTATACCAAAACAGGCTTGTTTTAAAGATTAATTTTAAAATAACGAAAGCAAAAAATAATTTTGTGACCTGCTACAAATAATTTTAAGGGAATTTATACTTAAAGTCACTAAGATTAGAGCTTATACTGTGTAACTCGTTCGCCTCGCTATTTATACCTAAGTACATCACAGTCATCAGTTCATCACAGACACATACATGCAGCTAGGCGGCTTGTGATTTTTTTTCATGGGGTTCACAAAAATAGTCTAGTGTTTGTTGAACGTGACAGGTGAACATTATGAGGTCCAGGGTTCGATTCCTAACTAAATAATTAAAGTTTTAAATTAAAGTTTAACTTAGATAGATCTATAAATGTTTAGTTAGGAATCGAACCCGGGACCATACATTTTTATCTAACATAATTATAATACATATACCGAAGGGTTAGGCAGAGGCGTGCTAATGTAGGAACACTCACAGTTTTCAAATACTCGCATGCATAGAAAATTGATCCATATTGCGATACACCCAACGTGCATAATCGTATTGGCAAAAAAAAAACTTTGAACTACGAGTATTTTCAACCCGCGCTGCAGGGACGCCGCGCCCGCGCCGCCCGCGCCGCCGCGACGCGTGCCGGGCCGCGCCTTACGCTGCGAGGCGAGGCGGGCTGTGGTTAGAGTTGTCAACTCTTTATCGGTCAAAAATAGTAGGTAGTTCTAAAATTATTACCCATAAAAATACAATAGATAACGAAAACATGTAGTAGTTTTGCCTACTAATACTTATTTCAGAAATATTGTAGGATAATATTTATATTATATAGTAGGGTTAGAACTCTAGCTGTGCCAAATACTTTCAAGTAAGTAAGTACCTACCTATTTTGATACTTGGTTTTTGACACTGGTAAGTGTATCTCATCCCTACGCGCATACATATGACATCATGACAATGAGTAGATAAACGTATCTACTCATGTGACGTAAACACGCTATAGGGCTTCCCGCCCACAGTATTTTAATTTCATCTACCTACCTACTTGCATAGCGTGTGAGCTACCTACAGCAATGAAAACTCTCTTACTATTCACTACAAAAGCTTAGGTACCTACTGAAAAAGTACTTAAATGATAACGTAAATCTTATTAGATATGTAAGTACCTAGGTACCTCTCTCTACCATTTTAAATATCTAAGTACCTATCATAAGTACTTAATTATTTCAATATGATAGGTAAGTACTTCGTAAGTACATAAGTAGGTAGGTAAGTAAAACTAGTAAGTACCTACTACGTGTCTCACTTTTTTACCCTATTCACTATCTAGGTAGGTAGGTATTTTGTTCGGTAGAAGAAGCGAAATACCGATCTATTAAAAAAAAACAAATACTTAAACGTACGTAGGTGGGTGGTTTTCAAAAAAATTGTTCGTTGCGTAATGGAATTCCACCCAGAAAGAAAAAAACAATATGGAAATTAAACAAGTTATAAGCTAACGAGTTATATCATGTTTTAAAAAATAATGAAATTTAATATGATATGTTTCTAATTTAACGAAAAATACATATTTTAACAAGGGATGGTTACTAAAAAGTTCCGTTACGCCACTAAGTTTAGATTAGTATTAAAACTCACTGGTAAATCAAATAAGATTTTTTTTTATTATTATATATTTTAACAAGAACAGTCTTCAAAATCACAAACTTATAATTAGTAATTTAAGTAACATCAACGTTTTTTCTACAAAAACTATTCCTCTACGTTACTTTATGGCACGGTTCATTGCACAGCCAAGCCTCTACTTTGGCACTTTTCTATAAAATATGATATAAAAAATTATGTTTCATAACACATTTAAATAATATTATTATAAATAATTTAATTCAGAGTAGTAATCTTATGAGAATATTTTTAAATTAAATCTAAATATCACCACGAAAGTAGGACAAGTGACGTTAATGGAACAAATCCTCACGTTTAGGAATTATAAGGCAGAGTTTACATTACTTACAATTAATCAACTTTAAAAGTAATCAAGTAAAGTCATTTAAAACACTATAAAATAAATAACATTTTGAGGAATTCTAACACATAATTATGTAACGTAACATACGTATTCTTTTTCTTCTTCAGTTAATTCGTTTATCTTGTTAAAATGCTTCTTCAGTCTTTAAAGTTCCTTTTTTTTATTAATTTCGTGCTTTACTGGGTCTTGTTTTGTTTTCTCCCGGTATCTTTTCGACCGCTCCGCTGCCGTCAACACCATAATGTAATCTAAAAAAAATAGTCCAAAGCTCCATAATTTACGTTTTAATTATCGAAAATAGTGATTATTACAAAAATCTGTAACTATTCGATCGATTAAATTATTTTAATTAAACCTTTATGCCTTGCACAATTACTTTTCACTAAAAATAATCAATCAATCTCTCAACAATTTAAAATTATTTTTTTTATTTCAAATTGTTTTGATTATAAAAACGATAGTTCGATACATGTAAACCATGCTTTAAAATTCCACTACGTCACATTTTGCGTTCCGCTAGTACAATACGTAGCGTATTGGACGTGACGTATGATGGCTTCACAAAAACAAACTCAAGAAATCAATAGTAAAATGTAATTTAACGGAATATTCCACTTAATTCCGATTAAAGACACTTTTTTTCTAATTAGCTATAAAAAGTTATTAGCCAAATAAACATTACTTACTTAATAAAATCAAGTTCGTAGTGGAAAATGCGAACAGGACTTCGTGACGCCCGAGCGCTGACACTCAATAATAGACAAAATTGCTGATATTTAACAAATATAGTGGACATGTACGTTCTTAAATGCTGCCAACACTAAAAATATACTCTTAGTAACATTCAATTTTCTACTAAAAATCGGTAAAACAGTGTAGCGTATACGGAATTTTCCATCAACCTAATTTTGAGGGACAAGATAAAACGTGTATTTTAAATAATTTGTACTCTAGTATCCTATGAATTAAGTTTATTATTCAATTTAGATCATATAATCCTGCCAAATTACATAAAATTACTGAACAAAAAGTCGGATAACAGTGATATTTTACGTTCGTAACTTTACAAAACCAGCGTGGGACACGTCAAAAATGATCTTTTATCTTTCTAATAATGATTAATTTAATCAATATTACACAGATTTTCGTACTACTGAACATTTTAATAATAAATTTAGAACGTATTTTATCGTTTTCTGATTAAAACACTAAGTTTGAACTGCATTTGCCTGAAGGATAGAGATTTGAAGTCGTAGGACACGCAATTTTCGTATGAACATTTTTTTTGAAAAAGACCCAGGTACTAGTACCTAAGGTAGGTACCTACTTAATATTCTTCGTTCTCTGGTAGGTTATATATAATATAGGTACTATGGTATATATAGGTATGCTTACGGCCTTTAAACACAAAACCATCACGACACCGTTCGTTCGTTACGTAGGTAGGTAGGTACCTATTAGGGCGCATTCGCAGCTGTCGGACTACTGAGTGTATATCTACCGAACTCGAGCGAGACGCGATGGTATGATACCTACGACTCGCGTTCCGTTCCATTCCGACCGTCTGCATGATGCATTTATTGATGATAGAATACTGATATTTACCTATTTTGTGATATATATATATATATATATATATATATATATATATCTATACCTAGTAGATACCTACTTGAACTATGTAGGTATCTACTAGCCTACCTGTTTTATTATGTAAGTATATTCGGTACAAGGCACCTACACGAAGGTAACCCTACCTATTAGGTGTAAGTCGCTTTCTACCCTGTTCGTGTTGTCATCATAGTAGACTATCGTATGTATTAGTGCTTCGCCCCCGATGGTACAAAAAGATAATACATCATTAGAAAAACTTCGTCTGAAATATAATATTCTTATAATAATACTTTATTTAAAAAAAAATGAGAAATAATTATAGACTCAGAAACTGCGAACAGCGCCATCTTTTATTTTTGTAAAATGAGCGAAAACTGCAAACAGCGCCATCTATTTACCAAAGAAAGCGAGAATCACGAGGATTTAATTGAATATCATATAATTGAAGAAATTAGACTTAAATTATATTGTCCTATGTATAAACATCTGATTTAAGTAAGTACATATTTTTTTAAGGTCTTTCCTCGTAAGAATTTCGAAGTCAAACACACGAGGTTTGGGAATCGATACATGCAATGCCATCTATTAACAACTCATTTGAACTATGTTTCATTTGTTCGGGATGAGACCCCATGATACTAGCAATGTGGGTCACACATTACTACTAATCTAGTTAACCCCTCGTGCTAAGCTAAATATGCTTGTGTTACGAGTGGGTTCACGTCGGTAGTGCAATGGGTGTGGTTCGAATCGGCAACCACATGATCGCAAGTCCGACGCCCTAGCCATTAGGCTACCGCCGCTTAAATTTAATATTGTACTGAAGATATACCTACTGTCTAAAAATATCCTAAATGAATGAAGATTTGAAGTACTTTTCGGCTGTTAAATATTTTTTCTAAGTAAGGGTCAATTATGGCGAGTGATTTAAGTGATGGCAAAAGGTGCTTAGAATATCTGAAATATGCCTTGAATGGAGATAATTATCTCTCCATCTTTGAAGTGGAAAATAACGCTTTTAGAGCGCCATCTAGTAAAAAAATTGAGTAATAGTGAAATAAATATAATTTGGAAAGCATTCAGCCAATCGTTCTATTTCAGTGGACTATGTGTAAATGAAATCCTGCGTATCCAGTACAGTTTTTGATGTTGTTGGGGATGCAAATAATGGAAATAGGATCACCCCCTTTTAAACGGGACCTAGAACAAAGCATTGTCCTTAGTGTGTGGATGTTCTACACAACTATAGGAAGTTGTGAAATTTGAGATAGATAAATAAAAAAAATGAAGTACTATCAACACGAAAAACATACCTACACCTCTGGCAAAATCTTCGAGGAATATCGGAGTGCAGATACATAATATATTATTGTAACCATAATACATAAAATTAAAAATAACTATTCTGATCACTGCAGGCTCTAGGTTTGAATACATCGCCCTGCGATTTAGAATATTCACTACTTACACTTAATATAATTAATTAGGTAAGTATCTTTGAACTTGTAAGCCCGCTAAGTTTCGTGAACTTACGACTTAGTACTACGTTTCGAGACTAAACTTAGCCACACATTGCCCTGTAAGCGGGATATTAATAAATTTCATCCAAGTTACACACTTCGCGGTTAGCGGTTGCAAACAATTTAATTAACAGCGTTGTGAACTATGAGTTAAATGTACACACGGTGCACGGTAAACAACTTAGCTATACAGGCAGGTAACGACACCTGGCGTTTGACACTTAAGTATTGCCTAATACTTTATTACACAATTTTTGTCAAGACACTTTTTTTACTTATTGTATTTTGGTTTAACTTTGTACTTAGACTAGCGACCCGCTACCCGTTTCACCCACGCTGCCCCTAAAGAGTCGTATGGTTATGTTAAATAGCTTAAAACCTTCCTCTTGAATCACTCTATCTATTAAAAAAATAAAAAGTAGTTTTAAAGATCTAAGCATACTTACATAGGGACAGACAGACAGGGTAACGACTTTGTTTTATATTATGTAGTGATGATACATAAGATATTGAGAATATCATCACGCCTGTATATCGATGGGATTGGTAGAGGTGTACTCATGTATGTACTATTCACTGGAAGATTTTTAGGTCTCATATAATAGGCTGCGAGCCCGATACATACAAAAGTGCTATTGATTTTAATGTTCTCAATTAGGCATAGTTTAAGTTTAAATAATTTCCTTACAAGTGAATCTAGATGAATTGAATCTAGATGAACTCATTTGCAAAAATGTCATTGGCTAAAGTGATAAACTTACATTAAAATAGCAAATGGTAATCGTGGGATTATGCACAATTTCATTTATAATTTTAATGGTGTTATTTTAGAATATTTTTTTAAATTATAACTATCCCATTCAAATCAAATTAAATCAAATGTTTTTTATTATAAATAAGATTTTACAAGCGTTTATGAAACATTGGTTATGATTCTAGTTGCACGGTTCCAAAAGGTTGATCCTACGGAGAAGTATCCGGTGAGAAACTCCATGGACACTCTTTTAAAATAAAATAAGTTACAATCTTCATTGGTACTATATTGTGATAACAAGATAACAAGATGTGTGAACGTTGGAGGATGTCCAAGTTTGACCGAAGCCGACAATATTAAACGAGGATTCACATTATTTGAGAACCCGATGTCATTTCTAGATAATAAATAAACTATGTGGTAAAAAACGCACACCATCAAAACGACAAATGGAACTAGGTGTCCTTAGACATGCTACAACGTACACACATTTACAGATTCTGTTGAGGTTGCTCAATACTAACCATATGAAGACATCTTGATAATTATGTAAATAATAATATATGGAATCTGTCAAAGCATGTCCATCTACTTATAAGGTACCTACCATAGCTGCTAACTGACATTATTATTTATGACTAGCTTTTGCCCGCGGCTGCGCTCACATTAGGAGTAGAAATGGAAAAATTAATGGTCTCTAGTTTGTATGTGTCTGTATACACCAGAGAGGTTAAGCTGTATCTCAGGATCCGTTCAATTGATTGAGATAAGAAATTCACCAGTTTTGAAGTTGGAGCACATACTTTCTGACAGTGATAACATAATTAAAATCTATTCAGTAGGTTTTGCACCAACTTATAACAAAGAGACAAAAACAAAATCATATTTTCGGGTTCAGAGACGTTTGTATACCCTAACCCACGTATTTTTTTTTAATATCTGCAATGTACAGACACATCTTTTTTACAATTTTATAATAGTATATATATATATATTTTACTGATATCACTTACCTACTTTATCCCTTTGCATTTTTTTATTACGTATATTATTTTTTTAGTAGGTATTATTTAATTATTATAAAGCAGATCTTTTCTTCTTTGGAATTCACATTTCCGAAGTTAAAGTAAATAGAGCACTATGTAAAATTTACATAATGTCGGCACACCCGAATTCGTAATATCACGAAATCCATTTTCATTATCACATTAAACATAAAGATATCAACTTGAAAGCTTTGAATAATAAACAGATTGGAATTACGATATTCGCGTCTATATAACGGTAGTAGGAATAATTATAGTGGAAATTGTCAGAAATAATTTGTTTACATACTACTACGTCCGCGGTTTCACCCGCGTTGTACCGTTTTTAACCCCCGACGCAAAAACGACGGGGTGTTATAAGTTTGACGTGTCTGTGTGTGTGTCTGTCTGTGGCATCGTAGCTCCCGAATGGATGAACCGATTTGGATTTTGTTTGTTTTGTTTGAAAGGTGAATAAGTCGGGAGTGTTCTTAGCTATGTTTGATGAAAATCGGTCCAAGATGGCCGCCGCCACAAGATGGCGGTTTACATATTTTTTCACAACTCCCACAATATTGGTATCAAATGAAAGGGCCTGACTAGTAGAATACTATACACAATGAAAAATTTCAAATCCAACATGGCGGCCTCCACGAAATGGTGAATTTATTAAATTTTTTCACTACTCCCTCAATAAAGGTATCAAATGAAAGGGCTTGACTAGTAGGATACTATACACTATGATATAAGATATCTAATAGCTATGAAATAATTGTACAAAAGTTGAATAACTAAACGAAGAAAATACCTAATTAAAACGCAAGAAAATAAAAGAAATTAAACAAAATAACTAACGAGTCCCTACAAAAAGTGTGAAATAACAAATTAAATTAAAAATTTAAAAAACCCCCGACACAAAAATAAACCTGAATCCCTATAAAAAGAAAAAAATAATCTTGAAATTATAACCCTTCGTAAGTACGTATGAAGTTTTTTGATTAAATTTTGTCGCGTCGGGGGACCGCTCTCTAGCTATCGCGTGTCTGCCCGCTCGGGTCGCCAAACTTGAATATGTTACGCTCCGCCCACTTTACGCCCTCCCGCGCGTCGCGGCGATGTACGCGCCTTTCACATCAATTCTGAATTCGCGCGATTCACGTTCGGGAAGCAAAAGGAAAGGAAAGGATTCAGTTAATTAGAGAGCGGTCCCCCGACGCGACAAAATTTAATCAAATAACTTCATACGTACTTACGAAGGGTTATAATTTCATGATATTTTTTTTCTTTTTATAGGGATTCAGGTTTATTTTTGTGCCGGGGGTTTTTTTAAATTTTAAATTTAATTTGTTCCTCATGAATCACTCCATGCATTAGTGAAAACCGTATGAAAATCCGTTCCGTTTTTTTTGTGTTTTGGGCTTAACAACACATTTAGTCATTAATTTTTATTTATATGGATTTTTTTATCGTACCTAATTGTGTTTACGGAGTTCACCGAAACCCCTCAAGGGGTTCTGGCCTTATCGCAGCCCCCGGGCTTAGTAACCGTGGTGTTCTGGAGCCACAGTGAAGCTAAGCAGAACCCTAGAGAAGCTGCTTCTGCGGGTTTGGCTCAAGAAGCCCGCATTGGAGCGGCCAATGTAGGTTGCGATGTCGTATGGGAGGGAATGCAACTGAGGCGGGCCGCGATATTGTATGGGCGACACTGCGGCTCAAGGTTTAAGGTGCCGCAGCAGGAGAGGAGTGGCGGTATTAAGGTGCGCTGATCTCCCGGCCTTCAGCGGCCTCGGCGGGGTTGATAATAGAGAGATTCATCGAGTTGCTTGTCTGTCATCGAACTTATTGGTACTTAATTCACCTCATTAGTATAAGTTGTGGTCGCAAACGCGACACCTACGTAAGAGATAAAAGCAAAGCAAAGCAAATAATTCGAGCAGTGTTATTGGGTATTCCTATTAAATTCTCAGCAACTCGGGATTTGTGTCCGGTTATTGGCAATACGCTCGCCCTCTTACATGGGACGAAAACATAAAAACGAAAATATAAAAATATCAGTATCCCTGGTACTACGGAAATTATTTTCAACCGCATCTGGATAAACTGGAAAGTGACCCCAACATTATTTGGAAAAGGAAAGGATGATGACATTAAGATTATTCAGTGACATTTATAAAGGGTTGTGAGTGCGAGCAATAGTGGTCCAATACTCTAATGGGTCGAAGTGGCACCTAATGGAATAGAATGGGACAGGATTGGTCGATAAGATATTTCACTCTTCGACATTTTTGCTATGTTCGCATGATAAGGGTCTTGGGACTTTGCAGGAAAATGGGCCCAAGATTTTTGCTTGCCCGTGATTGGAATCCGTGAATGCTTTTCCTTGTTTCTATTGTGAGTAAGTTGTGGAGTGATTTATAAGATATTTATCGAGAGAACGAATTATACAACTTTATTTTTAGTATTATGTCAAACTTTACCTTACCATATAGGTAGTTTGCTCAGAATAAGTAACTGAATCAAATTTTTACACAATGACGTATGTTTTGTCCCAAAAATATTTAAAACCGAGCGACACTTTCCGCAATTCAAAACAAGAATGGAAAAGATTGGGTGAGGCCTTTTCCACCTGGCAAACGGACACACAAAAGTGGAACAAAAGGACAAACTACGAATATTAAAGAAACATTGGCATGTCCGAAGAAAGGCTATAAATAAAATTACTTTTCTCGAGATCTTTATTAGAGAAACAAACTCTTGCCCAGTCGCAATTGTAGCCATTAGAGTTATGAGGTAGTTACTTTTCTTCGTCTTCACTCAATTACCTCTCTAATTATTGACGTGGGAGAGCCATGCTTCTGCACGAATGGACCGACTCGACCGGAGTGATACCACACAGAAAACTGTCGTGAACAACGCTTGCGTTGTGTTTCGCCGAGTGAATGAGGTTACCGGAGGCCCAAACCCTTTTAAAAGGCCGGTAACGCACATGTGACTCCTCTGGTGTTGCGGGTGTCCATGGGCGGCGGTTATCGCTTACCATCAGGTGATCCGTCTGCGAGTTTGCTCCCCAATCCCATAAAAAAAAATACCCGTAAACATTCCTTGATGAAAATATACGCAAAGAGATTTCGGTCTACCAGCAATTATGTCGGTGATAAATTTTCCTTATATTCAGCAAATGAGGAGTTATTCATGATAATAGCTTCGTGGTTCATTATAACGATAAATAACACTAATTTTCTTGGAAGTTAAAAGGAAATGTACCGCTGGCGATGTAATTATATCGGTAAACATACCATTATATCATGTGATGAAACATTATGATAATTAAGAGTATAAAATATATTAAAAATCATAATAATGTATCCTTCGAAGATACGGAGAATTTGTTAATAGTGTTAAAGTAGGCATTTACTGTGTGTTATTTTTATTTAGTTTTTAGTATATTATTATTTTACTGATTTTTTATAAATACTATGATTATTTTAGTCCTTACATTAATTTAAATTTCACGCCTGAAACACAGGATTACCTTTTTATTCTTTATTATAACAAAAATATCTTTTATCTTACAATCTAAAAACCACGAAGCTTTGTCCAGATTGCAGTGAATATCATTCTGCACTCTCAACAATGGTACATGGTACCTAGTTCAGGTACATAATGTAAATAATATAGGTAGTACCTAAGTAAGATATTTTAACTAATGTTTTCTCGTGTAGTCTATTTGAATTTGATTAGATTATTAGATTATTTGAACTGCCACATTAGCCAAGTGGTCCTGAGCGCGACTGCTATGCTAGAGGTCCTGGGTTTGATTCCCAGGTCGAACAGTGTTATTGGTTTTTCTATGAAATTCCCAGTAGCAGCTCGGAGTTAGGAATTTGTGTCCGGTAAATGGCAATAGGCTCGCCCCCTATTACATAGGACCTAAATATACCAGCGAATTGTACATTACAGTACGTCTCTGCCTAATCCTTCGGGGAATACAGGCGTGATGGTATGTTATGTTATATGTTATGTTTTCTTAATTTCACGCCTGAAACACAGGATTGCTTAGTTCAGGCACATAATGTAAATAATATAGGTAGTACCTAAGTAAGATATTTTAACTAATGTTTTCTCGTGTTGTCTATTTGAATATGAATAAATTATTCGATAAAATTCCTCGAAGCAGCCATTACAGCCTTGTTTGGCAGTTGTTTCAATTCTTATGTAAAAAAAAGTATAAAAGAACCCACTGCACACTGACTTGATTTAAAGACTTCCTTTGAATATTAAATTGATAATTTCGCGCTTTTCCCCACGAAAATGAGAAAGCTTAATCGTGTAGGCGTTGTGACTTGAATTCAATTTAGTTACATCAAGTATATGATTACTTCCAAGAAAAATTAACAAGGTTTCCTGAATTATATTTTTTATTTAACTTATCTTCTTCATCTCTACTATTATAAAATTGTAAAAAAGCTGCGTCTGTACATTGAAGATATTAAAAAAAAACTAGTATATAAACGTTGTAGTATATAAATTCTTGTCTGTTTGATACGGGTTGGCATTGGTTATCACTGTTAAAAAGTATAATGCTCCAACTTAAAAACTGGTGAACTTCTTATATTAATTAATAGCTGTTACCCGCGACTTCGTCTGCGTGGTATTAAAAACTCCAAACTGGTATTGAGAATATCATAGAAAACTCCAATGTCACTTTGCTCGAATTGGGAATCGAATCCAGGACTTAGCGTAGCAGTCGCGCTTGGGATCACAAGATCAGCCGAATGATTGATATGCAAACAAATATAATATTTAAGTCTACGTAGGTATCTACAATAACAAAATGGTTCACATCGGTTACCTAATATTGGATACAGTACTCGTTCATCTGGAATGACCTAATTGCTTGTCTGATCTAGATAAATGTTTATTTTGTATTTATAACCGCAATACTTCATTTTTATACTTGGTGACTGCGTTGAATTTGTGGCAATAAATAAAATTGTATTTTCAGAATCACTTCCATAATTTGTTAGTAACATGTAAACTTCTAGTGTTAGCCACGTTTATTCTAAGCTAATACAATTCTCGCCCCATATTATACGGGGCCTAAATATTCGAGCGAACTCGTAAGTAAATACACTAGAACACCTCTACGTAACACCTTTGGCAAAGCGGATGAGAGATCGGCTTCTGCGACAAATGTTGTCTCAGGTAGTTGTCTGGAACAACTACCTCTGGGCGTTTGAGTGTATGATAATTTGTGTTTGTAAATGCACCCACGATACAGGAGAAAATCCTAGTGTAGATCCTAGATCTGTTAAAACAAAAACCTAACCCGATGCGCGTCACTTGTGTCGCGGCCCCCGCTCTCCCCCGGCCCCCGCATCCTTCGTCGTTTTTTTTTTTTTTTTTTTAAATTATGGCGCCCCACTTTTTGTGTATTACCTTCGTCGTTTGTGCCGTGCCGTGTTGTCGTCATCGAGATGATGCGCCCGCTGGTACAGAGCGCGGCCGATAGAGGGTGTAACGATCAGTTGATAGTCGTGCCCCCGGCCTACGAAGCACCAGGTTCCAATGGAGTTTGGTTTTCGTCGGGGTGAAGAAGCGGGCATATCTTTGGGTATGATCTTCGTATGTTACCCCCCTCTGTCCTGATGTTAGCCACGCGTGCTATGCCATCCTTTCCGGCGAACGTCTCCAGCACCCGCCCGAGGCGCCATCTCAAAGGGGGTAAGTGGTCGTGCTGGAGACGTAGGAATATAGGTGGGTTGGTATGCTAAGCTTACTCTTTGTCGGAATTACAATTCAAGGGTTCATCCTTATGAGTAACTCTTGCAGCGATTATATTGTTAAGGGAATTAGAAGCAAGTTTAGTTGATTAATAAGTGATAAGGCAAAAATTGATGACTGATGAACCAGTATTTCATTATGAGTTTGCAACAATGGCAACAATAGAAACCGACATTTATTAGTGAAACAAAGGTATGGAAAGGAAGAGTATTTATCATTAGCAAAGAATTTGGAGGCACACATTAGAGACCACATGTTGTTGAATCAACTCTATTTTAGAAAATCATTTTGGAAGTACATATTGGAATTATACATAAAATGCAATGGCATGGCAGTCCAGTGGTTATATCACTAGGCTATCATGGCTTTTGAATTTGGATATTATTGGCATACTGTGATCTAAATAGACTGATATAACTGGAAAAAAACCAACTAAACTTAGAATACCGTGCATAGCATGGACCAAATTTACTGAACTACAGAAAATAAAACGCTCAAATCTATTTTCAAACGCGTAATATCGGTGCATTAGGTTCCATGTGAGCATTCCGATACATTTTATCTTATTTTGTATCGTTTCTGCATGTGAATGCAGAAGATAAGACTGGGCTTCTAAGCCAGCGTTTATACGCGTGAAGCGAGCAAAATAAGTACAAAACTCTCCAATATGACATCATTAGCGGCGAGAAAATAATATACAGGGATATGATTAAGGCGGTAGAAACATAGTGAGGAAACTTTGTACGCTTGAGAGATTTTCTCAATGGCAGCGTGGTAAGTTTGCTAACCCACAGTAGGCTAGCGTGGTGGATTATAACCTAACCTTTCTCACTCTGAGAGGAGACCAGTGCTCAGCAGTTATTGTTATGATGATATAGTTAATTAATGCTCAAACTTTTTCTGGCACAGAGGCATGGTCGCTCACTATGGGTCTTACAAGAAAGCTCAAGGTCACTTAGCGGGCTAAGTTGCAAGCTATCCTTACTCTTTACGCGATTAAATCAGAAATAGATTGTAGAAGAACTAAAGTTGCCGATATAGCTCAAAGGATTAGCAAGCTTAAGTGGCAGTGGGCGGGGCACATAGCTCGTAGAACTGACGGCCGCTGGGGCAGAAGGGTACTCGAGTGGAGACCACGCACCGGAAAGCGTAGTGTGGGACGCCTTCCAATGAGATGGACGGAGAACCTGGTAATGGTTGTTGGGAGTCGTTGGCTGCAGGCCATATAACCGATCCTTGTGGAAGTCTTTGGGGGAGGCCTTTGTTCAGCAGAGGACTTCAATTAGCTTGAGAATGACTCAAACTATTGAAACTGCATTAGACCAGTTGTTGTACGCGCTACTGCTCCGCTAGAAGTCATGGGTTCGAGCCAAAAACATTTTGCTCTACCTGGTAATTAAAACTAGGGCCTTCCGTTTAGAAACCGCGTTAGACCACTAAATCAAAAAACAGGCTGAGAATATTTTATTCAAAAGTAAAATCGCTTACCATAAGGTGATCCGTTTGCTCGTTTGCCCCACTATCCCATAAAAAAAAAATACAAAAACATCATATAGTAGTTAGGTATTTAAAATGGTATCGACATGTCAGTTTAAAGCCTTATCTATTTTCAGTCATTTTCTCAGAAGACTGCAAAGCGATTGAAAGCGAAGAAGCGAATTTCATACTAAGCTCTTGGTCTAGACGTATTCATGTAAATAAGCTAGGAGCTAAACGTCTGCAAGCTTAATGCAATTTATGTTTTCTGAGTCCAAGAGACGAAGTATGCGATATTTGATTTTTAATTCTCAGTAGTAGCTCGGAGTTTGGAGCTTGTGCCCGGTTAATGGCAATAGACACCCCTGTTACATGTGACCTTATCATACCGGGGAACTGTGATGAAATTATATTTTATTTCTGTAAATAGATCTTTAGAGACACTTTTACAAGTCAATGGTTTTTTTTTATAGCTAGATGGCTTTGGCATTTCCTAACTGACGACCTCTGAGAAGAAACATCGAAACAAACTCAGAGAATCATGGTCTATTTTAAAGTCCAAACATAGAATAATGGAAATAATAATGTGAGTGGGACAATGCAGGGCAATGTCTGAAATGGCCTTTTGAGGAAAGAACCATAGCAGCTTTGAGTAGATCAGTCCTGACGGCAAGCAAGCATCAGTCATCGTGTAGCTCTACCATAATTTAGGGAGTTCAATTATTATCTTTAGGAGTGGCGTGATGGTAAGTTATTTCATAATTATTTCATCCCCATCAATCTTCGTGGCCACACCATGGCACTCACGCCCTGAATACCAAGCTTCACCTAAATTATGTTGTGCACGTTGCTAATGTGTTCAACAATTTATCTTCGGAAGTACCTGCCGAGTGGCACATTACGTACAAATTTGTTAAGCTAGGACATTGAGCTATTATGTATTAGAGATGAAATAATCCGGTGAGTGTAAAACTGTAAAAAAGCTTGTTTTTAGTTCGTGATTTACGGAGAGAGCTCCGTAATTCAGGACAACGAAACAATTTTATTTTGCATGATGAACAAAACCTTAAACCTCTACAACTACAAGATTTTACACTTGTATGTGTGGTGTAAACTGTTAGTATAAGTTGGTTAATAAATAAATAAATATTTTTTTTTATATCACATTTTGATTTACTGATTTTTTTAACTAAAATGAGTTATTTTTAGGAGGTATATTTTGATTTTTGTATGAAATTATTCTGCTTTCTTTCTTTCCATTTTGACAGTTCTAGTTATTAGACGTTCTTATTTTATTTTCCTAGAAATTAAAATAATCGACTAGAACTAGAAAGTTATAATACCTCAACGAGCTAGACATTAATTTTGAGGTCTTTGGCATAAAATTGAGACGGTGTTGTAGGAAATTGGGGTCGCAAGCGTTGAGCGTGGAATCCTGGTCTCGATTCTCATGTCGAGCAAATTAATAAAATTTATTTAATTAATGACTTTGACGGCATTAATTGTTGCCCATGATTTCACACATGCCCTTTGAGATAAAAGGTAGATTCCGATCCAACACAATTTCTCAAAATTGATGCAGTGGTTTAGGCATAAAAATGTAACAATCAAACATACAGGTAAAAATACTTATAGATATAATGTCTATTGGTTTTCCACATGGGACCCAAAACAAACCGGCGAACAGTGTGTGGGTGTATCTACATCAGTACAACTATCTCTGCGTAACCCTTAGAAAACACAGGCGTTGTTGCAAACTCGACTGCTGCAGAAATCAGGATAATGCTGCTCTACCCGGTATCTGTATAGTCGTGGGTTAGACGTTGAGCGATCGCTGAAAAATAGTGCTGGTAATATTAAAATTTCAATATAGGTACGTTTATTTTAAGTGTTAAAATTTTATAAATTGGATGTGTAAAACTATAGAGTGAAAACAAAAGACAAAATATCCCCCACGACGTCATTGGTTGACACGCCTCGCTGGGACTGGCCGAAAATATGCAGTCGTCGCGATCCTCATGCCACCATGTCGCCTTCTTGGTTCGCCAAGTGACATAGGCGGCAACAGGTGTGATAAGTAGTATGTAATGTTGAGCCTTGGTACTGAAGTGTACCTACTAGGAGTTTAGGCGAGAAAATGAAAAGTGGACATTGTTAATTTTATATAATTTTTCAAAAATTTTATTTCTCCGAAGTTTAATGTGTAATTATGGTGGATAATTAACCATTAAGTGTTCGTGAACGTGTGAGAGTGTAGGCAAATGATATAAAATTGAAAATCGTGACTTTTTGGGTTCACTCCTAATCTCCATCGAAGCCTCAATAAAATTTCTACCGTTTTATTGAGGCAACTGAACAACTTATACTTGACACTGGCTAACACAAAAAGTGTGGTGCCATACTACAATCCCATGATGGTAAATATTACTTGATTACTCTAATACTTGACACTGGCAAATACACAAAAGTGTGGCGCCAAAAGTGGTACAAGTGGCACCAAAAGTGCACTAACTATTTTGTAATAGGTAAAACAGAAAACTAATTTCAAATTCTAACATAGCAAAACTCCACTATCGTGTTTGAATTAATTCACACAACTGTTCTCTTTTGTGATGCAGTATAATTATTACAATGTTAAATTTTCTCTTGTTTTAGTTACTCCGTACTTCTTATGTTGGTACAGCTGTGTTGAAGGATCAGAACAAGTCAATCAAAATAAGAAATCGAAATAAAATATATGGAATTGACAAGCTTTCTAGTAAGTGACCGTTCAGTATTGTTATTTCGTAATTTTTTTATCATTCCTCCCTAGTGTGGAACAGAGCACAGAACACACAGACAGACACAGCGCAGACGGAGCACCTACGGCTATATCTCTATTAGCCGTAGGTGCTCCATTCGCCCCTTATGTGAGTCCAGAGAAGACGGTAGCATAGTGATGGTTATGTGCACAGTGAGGTTCTAAGGAGACCCCTTTACAGTTCTCCTAGGAATGTGCCCAAATAGGCGTTCTATGTGCAGTTTGTGGGGTAGTCTTTTAAGAAAGAAAGAAACAATTTATTCAGCGACAGTAAAGACAATTACATTTATGCTAAGAATAAAATGTAAAAACAAAAATAATATATTATATAATGTACTATGCTCTCATAATTGCGCCGAAAAGGATCTGGTTCGGCAATGCCAGACAGATTTGCCCGACGCTGATTTTCAACCAGATCCGAATGATGCACGAACGTTGAGAGGGCACAGAGCCCACGTCATGTGCTGATGGTGATCACCGGGGTGGTTTTCTGGGTCTAACGTCCGAAGACCGGATGCCTTTTCAAGGTCTCCTCCGGTAAACTAAAATGGGGATATACTTATCCGTGTGTTGCGGGGGAATTCAAAAATATGACAATTAAGGGACACAAAGTACACCTAGATTGAAAGCGTAAGCTTAGAAAATAAAAAAAGACGAAATAAATATATGTGGATCACAAAAATATTTGCCACGGGTGGGAATCGAACTGACAACATGCGGCCCAACGGTATTGGCGAGGTGACCACTGACCATCTATTTGGCATTCTCAAGTTACGTAGACAACAGGAAAACAATGAATTCACGGGAAAAATATCATCGCACAATAAAAATAAACGATTCCTTTAGTAGGTATTTTGTATTTAGGCATTATTCTGCCTTATCCATATTATCGATAACGTTTATCCAAATTGTTTTCCTCCGCTCTAATAGAGAAGTAGGTATTATTGTCGACATTGTAGGTAGCTATTATATTTTGTATGGCTTCATTCATATTAAGCCGTACAAAATATATGAAATAACCATTTATTTTTACCTTTCGTTGTATTATAAAAAAAAACAATTAAAAAAAATGTTCGCCTTAACACAGAGTATTTTTTTATTTTTTATGGGATAGGGGAGCAAACGGGCAGACGGATGGTAAGCGATAACCACCGCCCATGAACACCCGCACCACCAGAGGAGTCACAAGTGCGTTGCCCACCTTTTAAAAGGGTTTGGGCCTCCGGTAACCTCACTCACTCGGCGAAACACAATGCAAGCATTGTTTGACGTCCGTTTTCTGTGAGGCCGTGGTATCACTCCGGTCGAGCCGGCCCATTTGTGTAGAAGCATGGCTCTCCCACGTGAAAAAGTACTATTAAACCTTGGATGCGGTAAAAGTCTATGTCATTATATTAACTTATTTTTTAAATGACTAAGGTGGCAAACAGACATTCAGTTTGCCTGGCGGTAAGCGGTTACCGTAGCCTATTGACGCTTGCAATATCAGGGGTATCAGCGTTGCCGACCCAGAAAAATCTTTTCACACCCTTTTTTGAGAGGGTGGGGTAAAGATGAAGGAGGAATAGTTGGGCTGGCAGCTTAGAAGACAATAAGTGTGGTGCTTAAACACCACCGGTCCCCTCCACTGCCAACCCACCACTTCCTTGCGGAGCTCTGGCGACCTTGCTCAGCGTTAGGAACACAACATAGCATGTAGCTATGTTATTAATTTGGCTACGATTCTCTGCAAGGTGGAGATACTAGCCTACTCGCACATAGCTCCAATTGTGAATGGAATTATTCAATTCCACTATGGCCTACCTCTCTTGTATCTGAAGTTATCGGCAAAAGATTTTGCAGTAGTAATAGAAAGCCATGCTTCAGCACGAATGGGTCGACTCGACCGGAGTGATACCACGACCTCACAGAAATCGCCGTGAAACAACGCTTGCGTTGTGTTTCGCCGAGTGAGTGAGGTTACCGGAGGCCCAAACCCCTTTTAAAAGGCGGGCAACGCACTTGTGACTCCGCTGTCTGTCTGTCCGTGTGTCTGTCCCTATATACGCTTAGATCTTTAAAACTACACAGCGGATTTTGATGCTGTTTTTTTTAATAGATAAAATTATTCAAGAGGAAGGTTTTAAGCTAATTAACATAACCCTATGATTCTTAGGAACGGGGCAGCGTGGGTGAAACCGCGGGCGGGTCGCTAGTAGGTAATACAAAAAAAGGAATTATGAGTTCACAATAAGTGGCTCTTAAAATATCTTCATATAAAATATTAAGGGTCCCATCCTCCACAGGGTTTATGGGTTATAAAGTTAAGTAAACGGCTTTTAGTTGGGCAGCAATGTATTGTGGGTAGGTTATATAAAATTGAGTATTCCACATAAAATTATGTTATGAGGTTTCCTTTATCTAAAGCTCTGACCCCTCTTTGATATTCGTTTTTTACCCGACTAGTTCAGAAGAACAGTAATGTTGAAATAAAAAAATAAATAAGATATGACTGCTAAAAAGACAATTTGTAATGCAATCCTGTTACATGAAGCTATATCTATTAGTATTAAAAATGGATCGAAGAAAATGGATCCCAATAAATGGATCCCAAAAATAGTTTAATCAAACCCAATAGTGATGATCTGTTCTTTGTATGGGTTGTATACATCAGAGAGGTAGCTGTATCTCAGAATCCGTTCAATTAATTGAGTTATAAAGTTCACCAGTTTTTAAGTTGACATAAGTTGTTAAGCATATCAATCGATTTTAATTATGTTATCACTATTAGAAAGTATTTTCTAATAGTGATAACATAATTAAAATCGATTCAGTATCTAGGTAGTTTTTATGCGAACCCGTAGCTCTTACTCTTTACTCTTTGATATTATCTCCCTATGGGTGATACATCTCAGTGACCGCAAACAGTGAACGCACTCAGTGATAGCAAACAGATACATTTTTGATTTCGGAGAATTTTAAATACCCAAACCTACTTGTTATTTTTAATATCTTGAATGTATAAACACAGCTTTTCTACGATTTTATAATAGTACAAAAAAAAGGAAAGAAGTTTGCGATGATCTATGAAATACGAAATGCTCAACTGATAATTTTGTAATAACCCTTAAAAGCTCGCACAATCTATATATCAAGCTCTCTCTATCTCTTCTGACCCGTTTTGGAATGTCACGTAGTGCTTCCGTCCCGTTTCGCCGCAAATACTGTGTTCTGTAGTCGCATTTATATATAATGGAATTCTTGAAACCAGTCCATTTACAGAACGTAAATGTGTCTAAATTCTTGTTACATTTAGAACGTTAGTACATGAATGGTCTAATGATGATAATCCAATCGACACATATGCCTACAATATGTAAAGAAAACCCATTGTTAGGTATGGAGATCCAGTTCTATTTATATAACCATTTTCACTTGACAAGTAAATAAAATACCTCGGTTTTTTAAACCACGCGGAAACTTAAACGGCAATACTTACGGTGGTAGTAACACCATCCCCAGGTGTCAAAATGCTAAGGAATTGAGTAATTTCATTTTAAAAAATTGCTGGTTTTTGGGGAACTTAGGATTATTGTACTGTATTAACTATACATATAGCCAGGTTGAACCCAATTTTAAATTCTACGCAGACGAATTCGCGGGCAGAAGCTATAGTTATGAATATTTACAATAAAAAATATATTTTGATATATCTAAGATATTATTTTAAAAGCAATAGATAGGCTCGCCTCCTATCATATGGGACCTAAAAGTACTAGTTAACTGTGGTGTGAGCAGATGGATCACCTGATGGTAAGCGATAACCGCCGCCCATGGAACCCGCAACACCAGAGGAGACACATGTGTGTTGCCCACCTTTTAAAAGGGTTTGGGCCTCCGGTAACCTCACTCACTCAGCGAAACACAACGCAAGCGTTGTTTCACGCCGGTTTTCTGTGAGGCCGTGGTATCACTCCGGTCGAGCCGGCCCATTAGTGCCGAAGTATAGCTGTCCTACGTGAATCTATACTTCTATCTATACTACTAATATATAAAGCTGAAGAGTTTGTTTGTTTGTTTGCTTGAACGCGCTAATCTCGGGAACTACTGGTCCGATTTGAAAAATTATTTCAGTGTTAGATAGCCCATTTATTGAGGAAGGCTATAGGCTATAAGTATATCATCACGCTACACGGACGAAGTCGCGGGCAGAAGGTTAAGGTTAAATGTGCACTACATGAGTACAGCTCTGCCTAACCCTTCGTGTAATACAGGTGTGATGGTAGTTATTATTATCTTATCGTCCCCTTGTATTGATGAATGCACTGAAGCTTTTTATGACATTTTATTTGAAATAATAACAAGAAATACACCAAGTTGTTGCAGCAAAGTCTCATCTTATCCAGTTTGGTACAGCAAATCTTTAATTAAGTGTAATGAAGAAAAAAACTTATATCACAATCGGTTTAAGAGGTTTGGGAATCCCCGCGATTACGATGTTTTCTCTATGCTTAGGGAGAGATGCAAATTTCTTGCCAAGATATGTTACGATAAGTATATCGCATCCATCGAGGATTCGTTGGTCAAGGACATTAAATCATTTTGGAGATTTGTGAATAATCGTAAAGGCCATATTTCAGTTCCCCACACCATGACATTTGAAAATACTTCAGAGTCAGATGGTCAGGGGATATGTGACCTTTTTTCACGTTACTTTGGTTCAGTTTTTGACGGAAAAACTAATAAAACCAACCCTTACACTGGCCAGTTTGGTGGTGTAAATAATACTTATTTTAATACATTATCTGGCTTTTCTATTACGGTTACAGATATCGAACGTAAAATAAATAGGTTAGATATCAATAAGGGGGCTGGCCCTGATCTTCTGCCTCCTATTTTCATAAAAACTTGCGGAAAGGAGTTGTCCATTCCATTATGCGTTCTCTTTAATAAATCATTAGCTAGTGGTGTGTTTCCTAAGCGCTGGAAAACTGCCCACATCATACCTATTTACAAAAGTGGCGATAAGTCAAACTGTATAAACTATAGACCGATAAGTATTTTATCTTGCGTTGCTAAATTATTTGAATCAGTGGTGTATACACATCTGTACAGTCATTTTAAGCCTGCTCTTTCAGATAAACAACATGGTTTTGTTAGAAACAGGTCTACGGTCACTAACCTTTTGGAATACAAAAACTATCTCTGTCGAGTGTTTGCCTCAGGTGGCCAAGTTGACTCAGTTTACACTGACTTCTCTAAGGCTTTTGACAAAGTAAATCACCATCTGCTCTGTCATAAGTTAGCATCATATGGTATCCACGGCAACTTATATAGATGGATTTGCTCATACCTTGACTCTAGAACTCAGTTGGTCGCGTTAAAGGGCTTCATCTCTGCACCCGTCGTAGTGACATCAGGAGTACCTCAGGGTTCCCACTTAGGGCCGTTATTCTTCGTAGTTTTTATTAATGACCTTATTCGGCAACTGTCCTGCAATTGTCTCTTATATGCTGACGACTTAAAAATATTTACTTCCATTTCTAATTCAGATGACTGCTTAACATTACAGCGTGATATCAATACCGTATCACAATGGTGTAAGACTAACTACATGTATTTAAATACTGACAAGTGTTTTGTCATATCGTTTACTAATAAACGAAATAAAATCATATGGAACTATGACATAGATGGTCAATTAATGAACAGATCTTATGTTGCAAAAGACCTAGGTATCCTGTTTGATGATAGGCTTTCATTCCGTGCCCACTATAGTCATATAACGTCTAAAGCAAACCATCTATTGGGTTTTGTTTTAAGATCTACGAAAGATTTTAAAAATCCTCGTAGCACCTTATACTTATACTTCAGCCTCGTAAGAAGTATATTGGAATACGGTAGTCCTATATGGTCACCGAATTATAAGGTGCACATTGATGACATTGAACGCATTCAGAGGAAATTTCTCAGAATTTTAAGTTATCGTATAAAACCTGGCCGGTCTAATTTAAATTATCGCGATAGACTCCTGAAATTTAAAGTTCAACCATTAGAATCCAGACGCATCATCTTTGATTTAGTTTACCTCTATAAAATCACCCACTCCATTATAGACTCTTCCGAACTACTAGCTCACATAAGCCTTAATATTAAATTTAGTGCCCGTAGATCTAATGAAGTCAATCTATTTTCCCTACAAATTTATAAAAACAACATCTCGTTCTACAACCCTTTGACCAGGATGGCTCGTCAATACAACGAGTTGGCAAAGAGCAATCACATGCTTGTTGACATATTTTGTCATAACATTAAAAAATTCACCACTGTCATTAAAGGCATCCTCCATCGTAAGTTAAGTGCGGACCCTTGTGGCCCGGGATGCTATGCCTGATTGACTAGACCCACCCTCCTCGTTAAATTACTGGGGTCGAGGAACGTCACATTTTATTACTATGTTACCTCTAATAGATAAAAGCCATGAGCTCTTTCATTATTGTAACAGTAATTTTGCAGTGTGCACATAGTTTTATGTTACAATCTAGTTTAAAACTTTTAGTTATAAGGTTTTTTTTTTGTAACGATTGTAATGTGTTTTGTGCATCAAATAAAATAAAATAAAAATAAAAATAAAAATTAGTAACTGCCTCGTTAGTCCAGTGGTCCTAAGTGCGACTGCTACGCTAGAGGTCCTGGGTTCGATTCCCAGGTCGAGTAAAGTGTTGTTGGGTTTTTCTATAAAATTCTCAGTAGCAGTTTGGAGCTTGTGCCCGGTTAATGGCAATCGGCTCGCCCCCTATTACATGGGACCTAAACATACCGGCGAACTGTGGGTGTACCTTTGTAAACCTCAGCCTAACCCTTCGGGGAATATAGGCGTGATGGTATGTTATGGTAGTTATTATTTATCCGGTTTAAAAACGCAGCTTAGCTGAGCTGTTACGTCATTTCAAGCGCAACCGTCCGGTTGGTTCTCATTATTATAGTGCCTATTCCGATCGAGGTCAAGCTGATAGGAATTGTGCTATTACTTTATTAAACTTAACTGGGACAGCGGTCTGTGGCTAACTAATAACTATGCTGATCAAACCCTTGACGCGATCAGTCCACAGATGGGCGGGTATTCTTATAAATATTATCTTACATCATCTGCATCTCTACTATTATAAAATTGTAAAAAAGGTGTGTCTGTACATTGAAGATAGGTATTTAAAAAAATTACAATGCGTTTGACACACACGTTTGATACAAAACAAATCATTTGTTTATGGTTAATGTATGAAGGTTGAAAATATGGAGTATTATGGTCAAATTTCGAGCACCGGACGACGACTAGTTTTTGTAAATATATCTTTTAATGACATATTTAGAAGTAAATATTTGAATACAGAATATGAGATGGTGCCCGCATTTCCTTCCTGGCGACTCTGAGAAGAAATGCCGAACTCAGAGAATCGTAGTCTTTTTTTTCTTTATCTTTTCTTTTTTTAAAAAGCTTATTAGTAATGTGGGTCGCACATTACTCGTACTCTCGTTAACCTCTCTTGCTAAGCTAGATTGCTTGTGTTACGAGAGGGTTCACGTCGGTAGTGCAGTGGGTCGGGTTCGAACCGGCAACCACATGATCGCAAGTCCGACGCCCTAGCCATTAGGCTACCGCCGCTTAATATATTTTTTTTAAAGTCCAGACATTATTTTCACCGTGGCAGTGCTATGCTTCTGGGCCGGCTCAACCGGAGTGATACCACCTCCGCCACCAGCTTCACTTCGCTGTGAATGAGGATACTGGAGGCCCAAACCCTTTTAAAAGGCAGGCAACGCACTTGAGACTCCTCTTGTGTTACGGGTGTCCATGAGCGGCGGTAATCGCTTACCATCAGGCAATCCGTACGCGCGTTTGCCCCTATCCCGTAAAAAAATAGCAGTGTTATCAGATATGTGAGATTTTAGAAGATATAAGATAGAGCTGTGACCATTTAGTCAACTAAATAAACAGCCCTTGTAACACACTCTTATATACCACACATATTTGGAATTAGAACTCCACTCTCCGGAAGAAGATACTTAATAGAGAAAAAGAAAAACACAGAAAATAAAAACAATTATCGTTATTTTTAATTTTTCTTACAAACAAAGGTAAAAATAGCTGAACACAAAATTAAAACATGGGCACTTAATTTCCTTTTCCATTTTGATTAATATTTGATCTCTATTTTTTTCTCGAATTGGAACCCCAGGCCAAGGTAAAATGGTACTTATTGCTCATCATTTACGCCTTGGGACGATTCAATATCTTTTGTTACGAAAGCGGTAAACATATATTTTCTTTAATTTGTCTGTTTTTCTTTGTGTAAAGCAGTGATAGCCTAGTGATATGACCATTGGACTGCCAAGTGAAAGGTCTTGAGTTTAAATCCAAGGCACGCACCTCTGACTTTTCGAAGTTATGTGCAAATTAATAGTTAATTATCACGCGCTTAAACGGTGAAGGAAAACATCGTGAGGTTACCTGCACGCCTGAGAGATTTTCTCGAATGCGTGTGAAGTCTGCCAACCCACATTAGGCTAGCGTGGTGGACTATAAGCCTAATCCCACTCATTGTGAGAGGAGACCCGTGCCCAGCAGTGGGACATATAATGGGTTGATTATGTCTGTTTTTCTTTGTGTACCTTTTTTTGGTATATTTTATTGAAGTCCTTGTAACAATACAGTAGGCCACAAATTTGCCGTCCTATATTAATTAAAATAAAAAATCTAGATAGAGGGTTACAAAGGCCCCTCTTGGTTATCACAATATGATTCACAGTAGAAAATTACTATGGATCAATGCATTTATTAGAGTAATTTCTAAATTACGTCTCTAATATGGCCACTAATCAAATTCATATTTAGAATCGGTCAGTAACAGTTTTGTTATTAGTTTAATATATTTCTTATCACAATATAGTTTGATTGATTATGATCCGATTTAAAAAAATATTAAGATAGTGCTTAGCCATCGCCTCTACTACATTACTATTCAAAGCTTGACAGTTTTCTTTTTCAAATAAAGAATACAAATATAAAAATTTTAACCTGAATAGTTTTTTAATGACCGAAAAGGCAGATATTCTTACAAACACAAACCTAGAATTTCCTAAGGATAAAATTTATCATAAGATATTACTAACATTCAAAAAAATTATAAGATGGCTGTATCAAACACGTTGATTAAACCGGAAACAAGGGTCAATATGAAAATAGGCCAAAAACTGTTTTTTCAATTTTTCTATAATTAGCGAAAATTTAGACAACCAAAAAAAATGCAAAAAATTATCAGGTTACTTATAGATTTTACTAAAATTTCAAATATCAATTAAGAAATAAAAAACTAAAATAAAGCAAAGCTTACCTCATTTTACTGAATACGGCTCCCACACACTTTACACAAACTAAACACAATTATTATTCTAAATTCAATAAAACTTTTATTCCGAAATAGATAAATAAGTGTCACATTTATCTACGAAAAAATAAATATTCACATACTCGTATTCCGAATCTCGAATGTAAGCGTAACTTGCGAGCCCAGACGTGTAGTGTCTATGAAAGCTTCCCAGCAACTGAGTGTTAACTCCAGACTCCATACGTACGAGTATAATCCTTAAAGGCAATTTGAATTATTTTTACACTCAATGCTAAGATGAAAAAGGTCAATTTTATTATTCATAAAGAGGTTATGACTAGAGATATGGTATGGTCCAGTACCAAGTTTTTTTTATTCTGTGAATCCCGACACTAGATGAAGTTAATACGAGTAATATTTCTCTGTTTTGTGTATTTAATAATATCACGAAATTCAATATTTTGTTATATTAATACAGATTTATTCTAATTAAATATAGAATGATTTATTTTCTCTAATAAGTAAAGTTCACCGTTTGATAATTGTGTTATTTGGCATAGCGTGGATTTCCAAGTAAATATTTTTTTAGACAAATATTGTGATAAATTATACTTTTAGTCCGAGGTTTTTAAGACCTATTTTTAACAAATTTCGATTTAATTAAATTATGTTCTTAATTACTTCTTGTTGAAGTTCTTAGTTATTAGTGTACACAATAACGCTCTCAACATCATTTCTTTTCCTTTTGGTAGTTATATAACAAAGTTATTTCCTGTTTATAGTTATAACTTGTTCTTGTAACTTTCCTAATTTCTTTAGTGTTTCACTCATATGACAAAGTGGAGGTGTGAATTCGACGGATTACTGGACGCTGTATTTCTCATGATTGTTATCAACCAGAAATAAAATAAAAACTACCTATCAAATTATATAATTAAAAAAACTTATTAAAAACTAGCTTCTGCCCGCGACTTCGTCCGCGTGGAATAGTTAATAGCCTTCCTGAATAAGTGGGCTATCTAACACTGAGAGATTTTTTCAAATCGGACCAGTTGTTGCTGAGATTAGCACGTTCAAGCAAACAAACAAACAAACTCTTCAGCTTTATAATATTAAGTATATAGAATAGATATAAAATAATACTTTACATATTACGAGTTTTTTTTTAATCTACTATGGCAAAGCTACTTGCGGAAATTTGGAAACGTACAATTATTTTGATCATACTGCAGGTAAATGAAGTTTTCTCGAAAATCGTCTCAAAATACTTCTTGAGACAACAATTATCTTGCGTCCTTCCACAGAATACAATCCATCTCCTTGCCATTGATATCAAAACCTCAAAACTCAATAAAAAGGAGGCTTGCTAATATTATAATTATTATTTTGTGCAACGCCTTAGTAACTTAACAGACAGAAATGTGTTGCTGCTAGCGAAAACACTAGGAGGCGGTGAAGGGCGGGCGTTTTAAGGGCTGTCTATAATGTAAAAATGACGTTCAAAAAGTACTACCTAGTAGTCTATATTGAATAAATTATTTTGACAATACTTTATTGTATTGAATAATGTGTAACTACAGGTTAAGAGAATCAGGAAAGGGACAAAGCATCCTCCAATCCAATCTCAATCCCCACAAAAATCTTTAAACGCTTATCTTGGATATTTAAGACAGTTTTTAATTATTTTTTTTGAGTTCGAATTGTATGTAATTAGATTTTTCACTAGGTCTATTATTTTTTCTCTATTATTCAAATACCGAATTATGGGTTATCGTGCTCTTACAGAGCAAAGTGAGAGTCGACCGTTCAGCGGTTTAGACGTGAAACTGTAACATAAATCTAGACGGTAAATTTCGCGTATTTACAATATTAATGTGGATACACTTAGCACACAGCTTTTGTCCGCGGCTTCGCTCACATGAAGCTATAAATATTATGATTAAAATGGATCTCAAAAAAAAAACCAACAGTGCTGATCTCTTCTTTGTATGGGTCTATATATATCAGAGAGGTCAAGCTTTATTTCAAGATTCGTTCAATTAATTGAGATAAGAAGCTAACCAGTTTTTAAGTTGGAGCATATACTTTCTAATAGTGATAAAAAATAATATAATATTTGTAATTTATGATATAAATTAAAATCTATTCAGTAGTTTTTGAGACAACCGCCTAACAGACAAGAATTTTAAAAATCCCATTATTGTGTTTGGACATGTTTATATAATATCCTAACCCACTTGATTTTTTTATATCTTCAATGTACAGACACACCTTTATTACGATTTTATAGTAGTAGTGTAAATCGCAATGGCATTAATATATTGTTGTGTGTTACGTAGCTGTAACTATGATTATACATAAATATTAACTTGGATTTGTACTCAAATGTATGCATAGTTAAATTATGTTTGCGTTCCGTTTGTTTATTATACAGTTTTGGGGGAATAAGGAATATTGTGATTGTTTGTACTTGCTTTTGAATGTAAGGAAATGTATTCATTACCATGAGTACATATTGTTCTGGAAACGTATATATCATTGTTTCGTTCGTGAATTGGTTACGAAGTAATGCGATTGAGTTTTTCTATTAAGTTCCTAGATTGTACCCAGTTAATGGTAAAAGCCTCGCCCCTTATTTCATGGAACCTAAACATACCGACGAACTTCAGGTGTAGGTACACCCGGGGAATACAGGCGTGATGGTATGTTATGACATTTATGTTGTTTATAAAAATACTTTAATTACAAGCACTTCATCTCAAGTTGATTTGAACTATACGATTCTCTTAGTTGTATAAGCCTAAGAGCTTATACTACCGTGAATTAGGATTACTTTTATAGAACCATTTAAGGCACCCAGGATCGGGTAAACATACATACCTACTTACCTAATATTTTAGTTTAGTACCAAATATACCTGTTTTTTTTCAACTACTACCTCAATTTTGATTGTCTTATTTCTGTTCACCTTCAGTACCTACACAGTTCGAATTTTGAATGATTAAGAGTTGCGCCATGAAATAATTA
Organism: Acronicta leporina; assembly: GCA_947256265.1. Taxonomy (NCBI): domain Eukaryota; kingdom Metazoa; phylum Arthropoda; class Insecta; order Lepidoptera; family Noctuidae; genus Acronicta; species Acronicta leporina. Next base: position 14,189,310 of record OX366520.1, on the reverse strand, counting down.
GACGTTCCTTTTGTCCCTTTCTCGCAAATCGAGTACATATTAGTATGTATGTATATAAGATTATTATGGCGCAGTGAGTTTTGACGTTAGAATTCTCTATAGTACTTTTTTGTCTCTTGTCAAGTAGCTTATTGAGTAATTAAAAAACAATATTGCTAAAAATATATTTAATAACTTCGTAACAAATAAGTTACCTATCAAAAGTAACACTAATATATCAATAATTAAATAACTATTCAAATGCTAAGGCGACTTCAAAAATAATTATGTATTAAATTATTCTCAAACAAATCAGCTGTACACTCAAAATAATTATAATTATCTTAGGTAAATTATAATGACCTTATGAATTCTAATTATTTGGTGTTTCCTCTTTAAAATATTATGAGCGTAAATCTCTAGAAATATTATCTACTTAATTTATGGCTTTATTGTACAAAAGTATAATATATTATAAATTTTATTTTTAAAACCTATTAACCTAAAAATCTTTTAACTTTTGTCAGATTTTTCCGTAAAATACAACCTTTTATTTTATAAATTTTTCAAATAGTTTAAAAACAATTCTCATTTTGTAAGCGAATGAAATATTAATAACATTTAATTAAGGCATGGCAGAGAAAAAAGCCTAGCATGTAAGTACTTAAGTTATTTTTTAAAACATTCCTGTTTAGTAATTATCAACATTATAATTATGTGTAAAACAAAAACATAATCTTAATCCATACTAATATTAGATACTATAAATGCGAAAGACACTGTGTGTAGCGTTTTTATGCGTAAATGGCTGAACAAATTTGAATGAATTTTGGTAGTATTTTTACAGAAATACTTTCGGCGAGTGAAATTGAGGGTCAAAACCATTTAGAACATAATAACAGAAAAGAAAATTAAAATTGCCTTCTTGAAAATATTGATTACAAAATTATGGAAATAATTTAAATTCAATGAAATATTTCACTGGAAAAGTAGTTCAAAGTAGAACGGGTATAAAAAAATAATCATTCTTTAATTGGAATTCCAGAAACCATTACGCTTCGAATACATTGTTGTTTACGCTAAATCCCAACAGTCAACTTTCGCTTATGCTGCTGAATAAACATTAATTTAACTATTCCGCTTAGTATGTATTGTTTTAATAAATTACAATTAATTTAACAATAAGGCATAACTTGGCTTATATCTGGTTCATTTGTAAATTTATGTCTAACATTTTCCATTAATTATATCCATTCTCACTTTATGATTAATATTCTAGCTATTTGCCAGCTTTGATGGGATCAGTTTCCATTCTAACCAAAGCTCAATATCTCACACCAAGCGACTGCAATGCAGCCTCATTTTTAAACTTCCGAATATAATCGTTCCTTTATTCTTAAAACAAGTTCATAAGCCTCCAATTCTTAACATAAACCATATAAATAGCTTTAGACATTCTCATAGTCCAACCCGAAAAATCAGTCACGGGCACATTAATCCACCTTTCTCGTCTTCTTGATTTCTAAGAACTTCAGGATGTTGAGGCACCAGAACATAGCTGAAGCTACGTAGAAGGTTTGTAGCGCAGTGCCAAATCCTGGACTGATGGCTACACTCCTGGTCAGGAAGGCCAGGGCGGAACAACGGATGACCTCGAGAAGAGGAGCATGATTAGAGTTGTCGAAGAGCATTCCCATGATGGTCAGTGAGGAGATCACGTAGAGAACACAGATGAGGACTGAGAACGGAGTCATGCCCTGTAACAAGAAGAACAATATTGTTATGATTTTTTATGAACCTTTGAGTCCAAATAACACGAGATTGTGATAGATGGAAACATGAGGGGGTGGGGTCTTAACCCAGTAGCGGTATAATATAAACCAACACACACGGGCCTCTACATTACTGCTTAGATGTAGAACAAAAATAATAAGTATTTAGCTAAATTACTAATGTTGTTAGATAATAATCAGCTGTCCAATTGTTGTCTTTCGGAGAGAGGGAGGTTATGGCAATTATCAGATTCACCCCAAATTTTACAACCATCTAATAAAGGACTTCCAATACTGCACGACCTGAAATTTTCCATTTAAAAATTTATAACTAAATTTTTTGTCGAAATCTGATACTAACATTTTCAAAATGTATTTTCGGTCACCAATTTAATCTAATTTATTCGCATATGACGTTGGCGTTAGTCAAATACCATTAAATTTACTAAACTAAAATGGCGACAGATATAATTAATCACAAGTAGCTGCTTTCTCAACAAAAGCAAAACACAAACGTAAATTCAGAATTTGAAGGCAAATTTCGACCTGGCCATGGGACCAGAACACACATGTTAGAATCCGGCCTGCAGTCGGCATCACAAGTAGGTAGAATAGATTTTGCATTGTGTTTGAAATTTGTTTCTTGACAGGTTTCGAAAGATAAGATACAAGTTTTAATAATAATCCCATCAAAAACATTCTGTAAAAAACTAGCCAAGTCTCGATGGAGCTGCTTGTTTATCTCTAAAAAGTAATGAAATCTAGACAAAGTCGTGCCAAGTGTAACCTTACTACAATTTATTTATTATTTATAGTTAATGTTGTGTGACTTGGCCATTGACTTGTACCGTTGTTGTAAATTCAAATATAAAGGTGAATGTTCAACACACTTGTACACAGAGGATTACGTAGTATGAATGTTCGTTGAGAATGTAATTTGAACATTCTTTATACGTTAGTGGGTACATCAACGGCCAAGTCAAAATGCCGTGCCCCCAGATTTGGAGTAGCGACTAATTGGAGGTTCATCCCAAATTTTACGATTTTCAGACGTATCAGAAACATAAAGTAGGATTTGTTAGGTTCTAAAGTTAGACCATTTGGTTTTATGTAGGTATGACTGTGCTGAGCTGGCCGGCTACTTAATCAATGTATCACTGGAATATCTGTTACGGAATTGGAGTAATACCCAGATGGTTTAATTACTTAATTGGATTTGGTATAAGTATGTATGCCTTCGTTACTTTAATGACACTTTTACTTTAATTTCACTTTAACTTGTAGACAATTAAGCGAAGTGTTGTCTGCGTGACTTTATTTGGATTTGATTGCCGTTATCTGACAACAGGACCGTATAGGGAAAGTTTTTTTTTAAAGCTTACTAGCAATGTGGGTCGCACATTACTAGTATTCTTGTTAACCCCTCGTGCTAAGTTAAATGCTTGTGTTACGAGTCGGTTCACGTCGGTAGTGCAATGGGTGGGTTTCGAACCGGCAACCACATGATCGCAAGTCCAACGCCCTAGCCATTAGGCTACCGACGCGTTATCCCCACGATAACTTGGAGCGTCGCGACGCTCCGAGTTATCGTGGGGATAACGATTTTGTAGTTAAGAGCCGGCGGAAAGAATTTTTCATACAAACATCATAGCAAAATTAATCGTTATTCAAACATAATTTAATCAAATTACGCTTTTATGTAATTTCGGATAAAATTAATTCGTTCCTATCCTACCATTTTCATTTATAAATACGTAATTTTTTTATGACATAACGAGTAAATTTATTATCTTTCATTCTACTTATGTGAAAGACGGGTCACCCCCGTTCTCAGACATTGGATACTGTTAGCCGAATTTTATAGTACTTTTTTCTTTAAAGTAATATTATAATAAGCAGGATGTTTTTTATCGTAAATTCTTTTCATGAATTTCGTAATAAAAGTGACTTCAGTAAAAAAATACTTATTTTGTTATAATGATGCGAACATGAAAAGTTTCCTTGCTTCTAGCAATTAGGATTAAAGCAAATATCATACGAAAATTTACGGATGAGTAATCTGTACGTTCCCTGTAACATAAACATACCATCACGCCTGTATTCCCCGAAGGGTTAGGCAGGGGTGTACTAAGGTTCACCCACAGTTCGCCGGTATGTTTAGGTCCCATGTAATAGGGGGCAAGCCTATTGCCATTAACCAGGCATAAATTCCAAACTCCGAGCTGCTACTGAAAATTTCATAGAAAAACGCAATAGCACTTTGCTCGACCTGGGAATCGAACCCAAGACCTCTAGCGTAGCACTCACACTTGTGACCACTAGACTAACGAGGCAGTTCCCTGTAAACACAAGATTATAGTATTTTGGAATTTTTATGACTGCATTTTTCTGAAAAAATATTTCTCCCTAACCACTTGCGGAATACAGGCGTGATGGTCTGTTATATAAGTCATATTTTATCACCATGGATATAAATGGTAGAATGATTTATGAGTAAACTTTATTTTTAGTAGGTCTAGATAAAATGTCATGCCCTAAATAAATATCATACATTTATTCCTTATTTATTTTATTCCTTATAAATATGATATTTAAGGTAAACCATTCATGCTATTTCTTTTAATATTCTCAATAGAATATTGTAAACAATAACAGGCTTTATGTCATAGTCTATGTATTATGTATTGGTAAGCAAATATATTAAGTACCTACTTAATATATTAGCATTAGCCTTAATGTAGGTAGTAGGTAGCCTAATGGCTAGGGCATTGGACTTGCGATCATGTGGTTGCCGGTTCGATACCCACTACCAACGTGAACCCACTCGTACCACAAGCATTTAGCTCAGCACGCGTGGCTAACTGCGATGAATTGTGCGACACACATTGCTAGTAGGTTTTCTTTTTTAAACAGGTAAATTTTAACATAAAACAAATTTTCACGCTTGTATTCCCCGAAGGATTATGCAGAGGTGTTTTATTGTACACCAACAATTCGCCGCTATGTTTAGGTCCCATGTAATGGGGCGATCCCATTGTCGGTTAATGGCAAATTTGGTAAAAATCCAAACTTTAACTCTTTGATAGACCTGGGAATCGAACGCAAACCCAGTTTTCGCTTGAGACCACTAGATTAATAAGGCTATTGACATTTTGCAAACATTTACATCTTCGTAAGAGTAAATTTCGTAATTCTTACCATATGCCTTGAAGCCAGCTCGAAGAAACCATACAGCACCACTGCGTAATGAGTAACGAGGTAGAAATTGCACCAGGCTGGAAGCTGAACGTCATATTTATCCCTGTGTTCCACCTGTAAATAAAAAATAACTTTTGTAATTCTTCAAAAATACACTTAGATATGGGACTTTAAAGTCGAAAATTGAGGAATACATTTCTTTTGTGCTAAAATCGATCCCGAGAATCGGAGAAGAGAGAATCCAGCTCGAATCCCGCAAGCACAATCGCTGAATCATGCTTAGTTTCGTTAAAAAATATACCTTTAAAGTAAAACTGAGAGAATATATATTTCACCTCATTTTAGCAAATTGAGTGAGGCTCATTTCATGAAATTGATTTTTTTCACAAATTACTTCAATAAGGCATCGACCTTATTTTTTACGGTGCCAGCCTGTGAGTAAATAAAGTCTTAAGGGATTCGAAAATAAATTTTATCGAACAGACTATGACTAGATCACCGATAAGTAAGTACCTAATAAGGTATTTAAATTTAGCTTTCAAGACGACGACAATTTTAATTCTCTAGACATCGGTATCTTTAGTTCCCATGGCGAGCCTATTAACCGGGCACAAATCCAAACTCCGTGTTGAGAATTTTATAAAAACACTGCTCGATCTGGGAATCAAACCAGGACCTCTAGCGCAGCAGTGGATCTTAGGATCACTAGACTAATAAAGCAGTTTTCAGAACACGCGGACTTAAACGGAAAATGCCCCAAGAAATTTCCAGTAAAATATTAGGTAGGATACGACACAGATCGTATACCGAGCATGTTAACTATAAATACGACAAACCTACTACCTATTTAATGTTCCAGCAAGGAGACAGATTGTAGTGCAAGAGAGACAAACTATATATGGCCCATACTTCTATACGGGTGCGAGGCTTGGACGACTAAAGTTGACCTCAAAAGACGAATAGAAGCTTTCGAAATGTGGGCCTACAGGCGTATGCTAGCTATTAGCTGGACCCATAAAGTCACAAATGAAAAAGTTCTCCGCCGAGCCGATCAGAAACGCCGAATTATGCAGACCATGAAACAGAGAAAAGTTGGTTATCTGGGCCACATTATGCGCCATGATAGATACCAACTGCTGCAACTTATAATGATGGGCAGTGGCTGGAAGAAGATCAGCAGGACGGAGAGGAAAGTCGTGGTTGCGAAATATTTGCGAGTGGACCGGCATCAACAGCGCCGCTGAACTGTTCCGTCTCGCGAAGGACAGGCTGAAGTTTTCCGAACTGACGGCTAACCTGCAGTAATTGGAGAGGCACTCCGAAGAAGAAGAAGAACACCACATTTATGCAAATAAAGATGATTATGTTAAGTCATACTAACATCCACTTTCATGTTCTCATCACCCAGGCGGGGGGTGCCTGGCTCCCAGCTGGGTCCCCAGACGACGGCCTTCATCTTGTCTCCCCAATTGTCCATCTTTCGAAACTTGTTTATCACATAATTGCAGTAGAATATCTGTGAAAATTACGAAATAACGTGTGTTAAATTCATTGATAATTAAAGTAAAAAGTTTTTAACACACGTAACATATTATCACGCCTATATTCCCGTTGGGGTTAAGGCAGAGGCGTGCTAATGTACACCCACAGTTAGCCGGTATGTTTAGGTCCCATGTAATAGCAAGCCTATTGCCATTAACCGGGCACAAATTCCAAACTCATAGAAACCCAATAACACTTTGATCGACCTGGGAATTGAAATTGAATAGTAGTCTTCAGTGCGACTGATGCGCTAGAGGTCGGACTACTAGGCTTAGAGTTCCGATTAAGAAGATTTTATTAATACAAAATCATATCTAATAATAGTTATGGTACGCTGACGCTGAGTTGAACAAAATCAATACTTATAGAGTCGTATCTCCATAACTTAGTACCTACCCACACATTTCTATCCAGATAAAAAGGCGAAAAATCTATAGAGTGAAAAATGAAAGAAAAGTTCGATCCATTCCTTAAAGCCATTTAAGGGTACCCGGCAGACCGAATTGACCGTACAAACGTAATACCAAAATAAATCGTAATTCAAAGAGAATTTAATCAAATTTTGTTATTATTCGGATTCAGAAACTATTAATCGAGGTTACCATTCAACCATTTTCCCCAAAATACTTTACGGAAAATAATTGTAAGTGAATGTAATTTTTATAATTTTACGAAGTTTCGACGGATTTTCTGGTCGTATATTTTCAGTGAAGTAGTAGTAGAGAAAATGGTTGGGTAGGAACCTAGATTGGCGTATCCGAATCCTAATAATAACACAATTTGATTAAATTATGTTAGAATTACGATTTATTTTAGCACTAGCTTCGTCCGCGTGGAATAGTTACTTGGTCTTAGCGTGATGATAATTATATAGCTTATAGAATTCCTCAATTAATGCCTATCTAACATTGAAATAATTTTTCAAATCGGACCAGTAGTTCTTGAGATTAGCGCGTTCAAGCAAACAAACAAACTCTTCAGCTTTATATATTACTTAGAACTTTTGCGATTTGTGAGTGTGAATATATGTAGGTACGAGTATAATGTTTAAGAGCAATTTTTCTTTTACCAAATATTGTTCTCGGAAAATCCTAACAAGGCATAAATTATAATAAGCTTCGTACATAAGCTATTTCAAGACAAGCGAGCGAGATTACCTCTTTCTCATTACAAGGCTTTATGTATATTTTTTGTTGGCAATCATTGTCGTGACAGGCCACAAAACCTTATAGTAAGGGTTTCCCGCACACATTGTGTAAAGGTTTGTTCAGATAGGCGCTTCTAGTCTCGCGATTTATTTAGTCATTTTAGGTTAGCGGCTGATCCTGATTACGATTATGTGATAACAACACATAATATGAACACGCATAAGGATTCTTAATACCGTAAATATGTATATAATCATTATCTTACATCGTTACCACCAATATGTAAGATATTTAACATAACATAACATAACATACCATCACGCCTGTATTCCCCGAAGGGTTAGGCAGAGGCGTACTAATGTACACCCACAGTTCGCCGGTATGTTTAGGTCCCATGTAATAGGGGGCGAGCCTATTGCTATTAACCAGGCACAAATTCCTAACTCCGAGCTGCTACTGGGAATTTCATAGAAAAACCCAATAACGCTTTGCTCGACCTGGGAATCGAACCTAGGACCTCTAGCGTAGCAGTCGCGCTCAGGACCACTTGGCTAATGAGGCAGTAAAATATTTATAATATACAAAAAAAACGGGACTGAGAAAAAATAAGAACGCCGCGAGACACAGCTTGTCACTAATAAATATTTAACAAATATCTACTTTTATGACTTTTATTCCGAATTGTCTTGTTTCTAACACACTCGAGTATTATATACTAGCTTCTGCCCGCGGCTTCGCCCCCGTGGAATTCGGTCTGTCATCACATCCCACGGGAACGGGACTAGCTTCTGCCCGCGGCTTCACCCCCGTGGAATAAAAAGTATCGGGACCGGGATAAAAAGTATCCTATGTCCGTTTCCTGGTTCTAAGCTACCTCTACACCAATTTTCAGCCAAATCGGTTCAGCCGTTCTTGAGTTATAAATGAAGTAACTAACACGACTTTCTTTTATATATATAAGATATATATAAACCGTGAACAGTTGTCCTTAAAAAGGTCCTTTAAAACGTTTAAACCGACGTAAATATTGACGTATCTAAACACACCCTTATAATCCCTGCTAAGTACCGCTTTTTGCTGTATTGTTCCGTTTTGAGGTTAATTGCAATGTTCTGTTTACTACAAGAGTTGTGTTTTACGTAATGTCATATAAATAATCCTCGTTATCGTATATAATGTTCGTTGGAAGTATCTGAATCTGGGATACGATAAAATATTATTTGACTTGAAAAAACGGAATTGTGAACTAAGCCAATATCGGAATTATATTTTCAACATTAAGGACGAAAGCTAGATACTTAAAAAAATACCTGTAAGTAAACAGGGTTGAATGAAGGTTGGTTGTAGATAAGTCCGTAGACGATCTCAATTTTGTCAGTTTCTGGTTTGAAGGTGCCGAAGAGACGGTCCCAAATGATGAGCACGCCGCCGTAGTTCACGTCCAAGCAGTACTTGTTGCTGCCTAGAAACAGAGAACAAAATAATCTTAAAACGGAGCTAGAATAAAAAATAATACTACGCTGTACATAAAATATAGGCTTATACAATGCCTAGACACTCCAGAAAATGAATGAAGTCGATAAATATGAAATAATTGTTAAGGAAATATTTAAAATAGAATCATAATTCGATTCAAGGATACATTACTACACAATGTGCCTTACAGTTACAGTATAAGCTGAGCTCTAAATATATGAAACGCCTAAACCATGTGAGATCAGCGTATACTAGAAATGTATGGTATTGGAGCTTCGTATCAAGGATAGACTTTTGTCGATTGTTCAGCTACGAATACTGAAATTCTTTGGCCATATCTCCAGAAACGAGAGCTCCATGGAAAGGCTGGTCATCCAACGCCAAGTTGAAGGAAGACAAGCTCGTGGCCGATCTACAACGCGCTGGACTGACCTTATTATGAAAGCTACCCAGACCACAATGGTACAGTGCTCTCGTAATGCTACTAATCGTCAAAAATGGCGACGAATTTCGAAAGCTGCGACGCTCAGAGGAGAGAACGATGCCGACGAGAACCCAGCGGTTATACCATCATAACTACCACGACCACTCTGACAAGAGTGTCCGACTAAGAAGAAGAATGGTATTGGAGTCTTTGTCCGTGAATCATATTGTCATCTTAGGCCCTTAAAATCCAATTTCTGAGAACTCGCGTCTTTGCCTGATTTAGGAATCAAATTCTCACCAAAATCACTATACCAAAAAGTCACCATGCATAAAGTTACTTACCATGATGGACTCTATGATGGCTTGGAGTATTGAGGATGTACTCCAACGGGCCAAGGCTCTTGATAGCTTCGGTGTGAATCCAGAACATGTAAAGATAGCTGAATTGGTGGTGCATCACGAACTGGGCTGGAGGAATCACCAGGGCGAGCGGCAGGTAGAAGGCCTGGAGAGGAAAAGATTTTGGTAAGGTTGAAATTGCTGTTAATGTTAACAATATTTTCCTCAGTGTCGCTAAATTTATTTCCTCAAAAGTCCGTTTCAGTCATTGTCCTACATAAGTATTTTACAATGTCTGGACTTTAAAAGAGACCAAGATTTTCTGTGTTTCGTTTTGCGAGTGGGACTCACGATAGCTTAGTTTGTCATAGAGTCTGGTATTTTGAACCAGACGAAGTAGGTTCGGATCCTGCCCGCAGTCTAATTTTCCTTCACTAGAATAACTAGTTCACAAGTCTATATTTTAATTTGTTTATGGTAGATGTTGTCGAAATTTGTTAACGGATGACCTTTGAGAAGATACGTCAAAACCAACCCCGGGAATCATGGTCTCTTTTAAAGTCGAAATTTCGGAATTTAGTAATTATAATAGATATCAATGTAACGTTACGTGATACAATCCGTGAAGAGGTTCTATTTCAATATTTGGAACTATAGGTCGTGTACAAGCTGCCTGATTAGCCAAATGGTCCTGTGCGCGACTGCTACGCTAGAGGTCCTGGGTTCGATTCCCAGGTCGAGCAAAGTGTTATTGGGTTTTTCTATTAAATTCCCAGTTGCAGCTCGGAGTTAGGAATTTGTGCCCGGTTAATGGCAATAGGCTCGCTCCCTATTACATGGGACCTAAACATACCGGCGAACTGTGGGTGTACATTAGTACGCCTCTGCCTAACCCTTCGGGGAATACAGGCGTGATGGTATGTTATAGGTCGCGTAAACCACACTTTAAGTGTAAGAACTGACTTTGGAAATAACATTTCTAAATGTACTGCGCAGTTCATCTGAGTGTCTACATTAATATTTGATTAGTTAAGGAGAAGGCGACATCCATCACCCTATCTGGCTCTTTCTCATGCGAGGCCTTAAATAATAAAATCCCTAAAACGTTTCCTGTGTAAATGGTAATAGAATGTTTATTTTTGATAGAATGAAAGTTTTTGTTTAATATTAAAGCCTTTTTCGTTTGCCATGAAATTATTTTTTATGTAAGGCAATGTATGCAATTTATTCCGATTGTTCACAGTATCATAATAACATGTTTTTATTATGAATCTATTACCAGTAACAGTTACAATACAAATAACTGTGATTTCACGGAAAAAGAAATAATACTTTAATAGACCTGGCAATCAAATCTAGCGCCTTTACTAAGTAGTCTTAGGATGGATGTTTAAATCAGTAATTATGATTTCAATGGTTATTAAATATAATTAACTACCTCACTCGCGACAGCTACGCTAGAGGTCCTCGGTTCGATTCCCAGGTCGAGCAAAGTGTTATTGAATTTTCCTATGAAATTCCCAATAGCAGATCGGAGTTTCGAATGTGTGCCCACTTAATAGCAATAGACTCGCCTCCTATTACAAGGGACCCAAGCATACCGGCGAACTGTGGGTGTACCTTAGTACATCTCTGCCTAACCCTTCGGGGAATACAGGCGTGATGGTATGTTATGTATTATATTAAATACTAGCTTCTGCCCGCGGCTTCGCCCCCGTGGAATAAAAAGTATCGGAAACGGGATAAAAAGTATCCTATGTCCGTTTCCTGGTTCTAAGCTACCTCTCCACCAATTTGCAGCCAAATCGGTTCAGCCGTTCTTGAGTTATAAATGGAGTAACTAACACGACTTTCTTTTATATATATAAGACTAGCTTCTGCCCGTGGCTTCGCCCCCGTGGAATTCGGTCTGTCATCACATCCCACGTGAACGGGATAAAAAGTATCCTATGTCCGTTTCCTAGTTCTAAGCTACCTCTCCACCAATTTGCAGCCAAATCGGTTCAGCCGTTCTTGAGTTATAAATGGAGTAACTAACACGACTTTCTTTTATATATATAGAAGATAATCACGAGCTAAACCTTTATACGCTATTAATATTAAACATTGCCAGCCACATATACTGATAAAAAGGAACACAAAGCGCCAAGCCACGTAAAGTGTTAATACAGAGGCTGTAATATATTCTACGTCACGTTTCCCGACCGAAAGTTCCAGTACCATCGACTTCCCTTATGTATAATTTATGAAGAAGTGATGGAAATCATAGAAAAATATAAAAATAAAATGACCGCTACGGGCAAGTTGGTTCAGCTTATAAATATTGATTACAAGCGAAGTCTTACGAGTCTTCGGGCAACAAGATATCGTGACTATTCTGAAGTCGTCAGACAAATATCGATGATATTTTAGCGTCGATTTGATACAACACTTAAATATAGGTATATACCATGACGCCTGTACTCCCCTAGGCGTTAGGCAGAGGCGTACCAATGTACACCCACTATCGCCGGTATGTTTAGGTCCCATGTAATAGGGGGCGAGACTATTGCCATTAACTGGGCACAATTCCCAAACTCCGAGCTGCTACTGGGAATTTCATAGAAAAACCCAATAACGGTTTGCTCGACCTGGGAATCGAACCTAGGACCTCTAGCGTAGCAGTCGCGCTCAGGACCACTAGGCTAATGAGGCAGTATCTTAAATACTTGTGTATAAAGTATCTTAATAATTCTGACGTGGGAGGGCCATGCTTCGGCACAAATGGGCCGGCTCTACCGGAGTGATACGGCCTCACAGAAAACCGGCATGAAACAACGCTTGCGTTGTGTTTCGCCGAGTGAATGAGATTACCGGAGGCCTAAACCTTTTTAAAAGGCGGGCAACGCACTTGTGACTCCTCTGGTGTTGCGGGTGTCCATGGGCGGCGGTGATCGCTTACCATCAGGTGATGCGTCTGCTCGTTTGCTCCCCTATCCCATAAAAAAATCTTTTTATTACGTATATATAAAAATAAAATTCAATAACACTTCTCGACACGGGAATCAAACACAAGACCTCTAGCGTAGCAGTAGCGCTCAGGACCACTAGGCTAATTACTAGGCTAATTAATTATTTGATACAACAAATATTAATATAGCTAGTGAAAAAGTTTCGAGTTACTAAAGGTGTATTATTAACTTGTCCAACGAAAAATTGGGAGATGTCAAATAACAAAATCTGAGGTGTGAAACGATCAATCAATACTTTTTAAATATGATAAATCGAAAAAGTTATAGTAACTAATATTTCGTAGAAATATATTCATAATTAAAGATATTCTCACAAATTTCCTTACAATGTTTTCCTTCAGTGTGAAAGTTTGTGATAATAATTAATCGAATGGATTTGAAATACTGATCTATGACTTATTGTAGGTACCTAGTCCATTACCATGCTGGGCTATCACTGCCTCAATCAGTACAAAATATGTATCTTTATTTACATCATTATCCATATTATAACACAAAGTCCCCCACCGCGTCTGCCTCTTCGCGAAACACTCAAAAACTACTGAACGGACTTTCATGCGATTTTTACCAATAGACAGAGTGATTTATGAGGAAGGTTTCAAGGTATTAAACATCACGCTACGACTATGAGGTACGGGGCAACGCGGGTGAGACTGCAGGCATAAGTATAGATGATAGAGATAGAGGCCGTGGTATCACTCCGGTCGAGCCGGCCCATTCCTGCCGAAGGCTCTCCCACGATAAAATTTATATATACAATCAGCTCACTTTTTAATTATATTCCTAATACTAGCTTCTGCCCGCAACTTCGTCCGCGTAGCGTGATGATATATAGCCTATAGCCTTCCTCAATAAATGGGTTAGCTAACACTGAAAGAATTTTTCAAATCGGACCAGTAGTTCCTGAGATTAGCGCGTTCAAGCAAACAAACTCTTCAGCTTTATATATTAGTATAGATAAGATAAGATATATATAAATATACTTACAAAGCCACACCAACCCTGCAGCATAGACTGTCTTATTCCGACGCCCATGTTGAAGTCCTCTGAAGTATGATGCACTTGATGCTGTGCCCATAATATATGGATCTCTGTTGATAATAAACAATCATATTACTTATAGGTCAAATTAATATGGTTTTATGACAGGACTTCTGGCTACTTCGAATCATTGCTGGCAGCTTCACGTATAATATTTGAGGGACGGATGGATCAAAGTCAAAATCATTTATTCAATATAGACTATTAGGTAGTACTTTTTGAACGTCATTTTTACATTATGGACAGCCCCCAAAACGCCCATCCTTCAAACAAACAAACTCTCAGGTGTGCAGGTTTCCTCACTATGTTTTCCTTCACCGTTTAAGCGCGTGATAATTAAATATTAATACGCACATAACTTCGAAAAGTCAGATGGGTGTGCCTTGGATTTGAACACGAGACCTTTGACTTGGCAGTCCAATGGTCATATCACTAGGCTATCACTGTTTATAGACTAGATAATTATGTAATCTGTTCTTACCATGACAGGCTCTATGCATCCAATAGTAACAGAAGTCGACGCCCAAAGCAGCAGCATACCAGGTCACAGTACTATCCCAGGGTAAGTCTACTAATCTGAAGTTGGCGTATATCCACGTATATAAAACTGATTCCGCTCCACGCCATAATAATCTGAAAAATATATTAATAAACATAACATACCATCACGCCTGTATTCCCCGAAGGGTTAGGCTGAGGCGTACTAATGTACACCCACAGTTCGCCGGTATGTTTAGGTCCCATGTAATAGGGGGCGAGCCTATTGCCATTAACCGGGCACAAATTCCTAACTCCGAGCTGCTACTGGGAATTTCATAGAAAAACCCAATAACACTTTGCTCGACCTGGGAATCGAACCCAGGACCTCTAGCGTAGCAGTCACGCTCAGGACCACTTGGCTAATGAGGCAATTAAAAATATATTAATAAACGTTAAAAATACGATTCGTATTGAAATGCCTCATTTGTCTAGTGGTCCTACGTCTACTATGAGGTCCGGTTCAATTCCCAGGTCGAGCAAAGTGTTATTGGGTTTTTCTATGAAATTCTCAGTAGCAACTCGGATTTCGAGATCTGTGTCTGGTAAATAGCAATAGGCTCGCCCCCTATTACCTACATGGGACCTAAACATACCGGGAAACTTTTCTTAAATTAGGTTTTCTAATTGTCGAATATTCTTTAAGCTGTAGTAACTGCCAGGGATTAATTCAATTGATATGAACAGTGCTCGATTTTCTGATCGAAAAATAGCTTATATAATTTTTTAAAAAAGCTTACTACCAATGCGGGTCGCACATTACGCTTCAATTCATCATTCCGGGAATTCTGTGAATTCCAGGATGGTCATTTTCGGAAACCGAGACCTAAAAGTTCCATATTGAAAACATTCATTTGATATTACAAAGTCTTTAAACCCTTTTATTGTCCCTTGCGACACAAAACTTGTGTGCTAATAGGGGAGGTGTTTTTCTTATAAAAGAAGGTAAGCAACGAGTATTTCAGGAGATCTTACCTGCCAGACTCCTGAAGGATTCCATGTGATACGCTGGTGATGCCATCATTGAGTCTGATGCCTGGCTTTCCTTTTAACCTTAGTACTATGTGTTCCAGGATCATGAAGATGAAGAAATATGGCCATGACTGTAAAAAAATTAAAATAACTTTATAATTTATATAAAAAAAAACTTTATGTAATAATTAATATATATAAAACAAACTCGGTTTAGTTTCACTATTTATTGGATTTGCCTTCTACTACGAATAGCAGAATGACTATAAAAATCGAAAAAAAAACATGAAAAAGAAAATTATGGAGAAGATTAATTTTCATAAAATTTGTATTGCGAATGGATTCACTGATTTAACAGAAAGAAAACACGGATAATAATGAAGGTTTTCGGTAAGGCCAGAAGATGGCGATGTGTGCATTGTCTGAACTCCTAAGGTGGTGTAATTTCTTTTTATGTGTGTTTAAGGTGTAACCCCTTTCAACACACATAAACATTATATATGTTACAGTCAAAACTCATAACCAGTCAAAACCACTTTTGACTGTTTTTTGCAGTTAAAAGTACTTTTGACCAACGTCCTTAGTTAAAAACACTTTTGACAGGTTATGAGTATTGACTGTAACATATATACATACATAGGTACCTACATAGATTAGATTCACAATTTGAGACAATATGTTGCACTGCTTTTTTATTTTCAGAGTAGTACCATGTTTGCCGGGCCCGCTAGTATATAAGACGTTGTTATCCAAATGTTATTTTTTAAAGTAAAATATCTACTGTTTTTTTTTAAATATTTCTGAGACACATTTGGATTAGTGTCTGATCCATTGGCTTCCATGCGAAAAATGTGTCATAATCATTATGTATAAATAAATCACATTATATCATTGCAGTACACTCATTCTTATGTAATCAACTCAACCTATCGCCCTTCACAGCTTGTCACAGACTTCATTAAAATTGTTTATAATAAACATAATGCCTGTAATATAGATTTTGTCTCCCACATTTTCCGTCAATAATGTTACCTACACACAATAAAAATCATATTCAAATCATAATATACTCCAATAAATCACTTAGACATAATCTGTAGGTAGGTCTTTACGTTCGAAATATCAATTTTGACAATTTTCGCACGTGGATACTAGCCGTACTGGACATTTCAATACTTTTGCGTTTCCTTCTAGTCAACTCAGGCAGTAAACCACACAAAACCAATAGCTAGGTAAGGCAATATCGTTATCCACACCTGTGTTTGCCCATGTATCATTTTACTATTCCGTTCTCAAGACTGAGTGAATGTACGTATATCGTATTCCGGCGGTTTCGTGACTATTGCAAGGGAATCGTTGAGAAATTATATACAAGTATGAAGCTTGATATTTTTCTGTTATAAGTTTCATAGATCTTGCTGGGAATTTCGTAAAAAACTGAAAAACCCAATTTTTTTTTTATGTGATAGCAGGCCAACGAGCAGACGGATCGCCTGATGGTAAGCGATCACCGCCGCCCATGGACACCTGCAACACCAAAGGAGTCACAAGTGCGCTGCCGGCCTTTATAAATAATAATAATATATATTGCTCAATAATATATTGCTCGACCTGGGAGTCAAAACCAGGACCACCATAGGAGTCGCATTTACTTGCCACAAGACTAATGAAGTAGGTAGTTGTTAATAGAGCATAGTTAATACGGACTGCCGGCATACAACACAATAGATTTTGCATCGTGTAAGTACCTAATTAAGAAGTGATAGCCTAGCTATTGGACTGCTAAGAAAAAAAAACAATGGGTCGCACTCCGAGAGTGCCGGCGTGCATTTTTGATATTTTGGAATGGTTAGGGAATAATTTCGCACTAATTGCTTTAATTATCAGTATAAAAGCACTATCATTTTATGTGGTAAAATACAATATTCATTTATTGCGCTATCGTACACAAACATGACAATTTATATTACATTTTTTTAATATATTTTTTTTTAAGCGTAGCAGGCTGTAGTACAAACACACGCACACACACTCGCGCAAGCGCCCTGCACACCCTCCCTCTTACCATCCTCGGTCAGGTCACGTGTTATGACATGAGTTTAACATTTTAAACCTATCCCAAAAAGTAACAACACGCTAAAGAAGATTTCAATTCAAAATTCTCGAGTTCGAAACCGCTGACTTTCGAAATCATGTGAGTATTAGTATTTAGTTAATTATCACGCGCCTAAACGGTAAAGGAAAACATTGTGAGGAACAGTGGACTATTACAGGTTAATGAGAATGATGAAAGTATTAAATATTATGTGCATGCCCGTGTCTAATATAGCTGTTGTCAGACGTATGCAGTTTTTTTGTTTTTTTTTTATTGGATAGGGGATCAAACGAGCACACGGATCACCTGATGGTAAGTGATAACCGCCGCCCATGGACACCCGCAACACCAGAGGAGTCGGAGTCACAAGTGCGTTGCCCGCCTTTTAAAAGGGTTTGGGCCTCCGCCTATTACCTAGCTTTATTTATATCAGTGCGCATAATGAAATGTTTTGAATTCTTTGGGTATGTTTTGTTTAGTTTATAAGTACCGATTTACAAAACCACAATAAGGCTTCCTTTGAAAAATTTTCCTAAAAAAAATAAAGACTTTCATTATACCAGAAATAAATTACAAGGTACCAATAAGATTATATGTATTCTAAGCGCGTTCCCGTTATTGTGCTTCAACAATAAAAGGTGAGGTTTTGAAGGAATTGGCGGTGATTAAATGAAAAGGTATAAGTATTATATATATCTATTTTTTTTTAACCCCGATCATGTATCTGGGTATTTGTCACTCTGTATACCTAGCGCCACTTGCACCAACTTCTTAAATGTGTTTAAATTGTATTTAAACACAACATTTGTATGAAAAATTGTGTTTAAATATGATTTAAATTAATTGCACCAACTTCTTAAATTTACATTTGTGGCCCCTAATCTCTGTTTGATCAGGAGAACTTAAAAAATAATATTTAAGTAAAAATATTTTTTCAAATAAGTATAATTTTTTTCAGAATACGAATTGGAGACATTTAATTTAATTTTTCACAAAACTTTATATTTTAATAAATAAAACACCAGTCAAGTACCTAATTGTAAGTATTATAAAAAATACAAAAGGTTAATAAATTTTAATTTGGCGCGATCAGGTGATCGATAATAGTCTTTACCACCTTACAAATAGATATGATGCCCATTAAACATCTAAGCAAGTACGACTTAACCTCGATAGCGAAAGTGTAACCCAACAAATGAATGCCAACATGTCAAGAACGTTCCACAAAATAAAACATACGAATCAAATATTTACTAATAATACCTTGGAAACGTTGCGACATGAATTCAGATGTAAATTTTGCAATAATAATTAAATCTAATAAACTTTACGTGTTCAATAATAAAGGTTATTATTGAATGGCAAATGGAGTCAAGGTGCTATAATTAAGTTCTTAAAATTGTCTATTGATTAGTTGGTCACTGAACTTTTAAATGGTTTTGATAATATTTAAAGATTGTAATTTGGCCATGGCCGTTATCGTTGAGGCCTGTTAGCCTGACATGTAACACGAAATAATTTTCTCGCTGTACATTTATAGTACCGAGGTTATGGCTGTAGACGACATAATGTGATGACAATATTAACTCACTTCACTAGCCGCTTTATTTTTTACTAGCTTCTGCCAGCGACTTCGTCTGCGTGGAATAGTTACTTGGTCTTAGCGTGATGATATATAGTCTATAGCCTTCCTCAATAAATGGGCTATCTAACACAGAAAGAATTTTTCAAATCGGACCAGTAGTTCCTGAGATTAGCGCGTTCAAGCAAACAAACAAACAAACTCTTCAGCTTTATTTATTTGTATAGATATAGATAGATATAGATTACCTATCCGAAATATCATGTTATATTTGAATGAAAATTAAATTAACAAAAATTATATCTTCGGTTTCAGGTGGCTTATACGACTTGGGTTGCTGGGTTCAGTTCCCTTGTGGAACAAAATATTTGTATGACCTACTTGATCCGGCTCTGGGTGTTTGTGTATATAAGAATTTGTATTTATAAACGCTATAGAACAGACAGTTCTAGACAGACAACTCATCGTCGCGTTTTTTTATGTGGTAAACGAGCAGATGGATCACCTAATGGTAACACCAGAGGAGTCACGAGAGCCTTGCCAAGTCTTCAGTTTTTTGTTTGTAACAACACTTCAAGCTATATTTGCACTCAAAAATCAACCCTATAACGACGGAATACGGGTTTTCTAAAGCGCAAACTATTAAGCTTGCAATTGCGACGTTTATATAATATTTTAGATCTAGATACAGGTGTTCTCACGGTGCATAATATTTTAATAATACTAGTTATATTGTATCTCTCACCTGTCTAAAAAAATTAGGTACATCTTCCTTTCTTTCAAACATGGTCTCTTTGGGGGAGTGAAGGTAGAAGAGCCTCCCGATACCCTTTAAATGGTCACTGACAACATTAGAGAGCCCACTGGGTTCTGTCAAGTTGGCGAAGGAATAGTCCGCCATCTTGCGATAAAACTATCTGAAACAAAAAAAGTTACATTATAATACTTGTATTCCCCGATGGGGTAGGCAGAGTTATACTGATTTGCCGTTAAGTATAATTATGGGCCATTTAATAGCCGAACCTATTGCCATTAATCCGGCACAAATCCAAACTCCGAGCTGCTACTGAGAATTTCATAGAAAAACCCAATAATATTTTGCTTGACCTGGGAATGGAATCCAGGACCTCTAGTGTAGCAATCCCATGTATATGAAATAGGTAGGTACTATTATTGCAAAGAAGTGATAAATATATAAGTCTTCCTATATACAATATGTATGTTACACAAAAAAAAATATGACGCACATTCTCATATTTTTTACATACACTGCAATTTAAATTAGGCCTAAAGCATTAATTAAACGATTGTTTTAAGATTATTCAACACATAATTGTGACATGTAGGCTACAATGTTTTTGTAACCAAGCAAAATATCACGCCACGACACAAAAAATTTTGATTGACATTATGCCTATCTACATAATTAAAATTCTTAATTATTATCATTGAACACGCTCGTAATCGTGGCTTTTTAGTAAAAAAATTACATAGGAATAGGTAGGTACATTCCCCGTAGACGTAGACGTAATTTAAGACTGTGAAGGCAAATTTCGACCTAGCGGGTGGGACTCGCGGTGGCTTAGTGGTCATGGCGTCTAGTGTATTGAACCAGAAGATGCAGGCTCGAATCCTGCCCGCCCGATTCCTCCACTAAAATAATTTTATATTGTTAGGCAAGGAAAATGAAAAAAAAATACAAGAAGCAATTAGCTATTTTCAGTTTGCCAGTATGTTTTGGTCCAATGTAATAGGGGGCGAGCCTATTGCCAGTAACCAGCCACAAATCCCAAACTCCAAGCTGCTACTCCGAATTTTATGTACAGACGGCAAAAGAATTTAGGCAGCCAATAACATTTTGACATAAATATTGCGTGATACTGTTACGTGGAACTGGAATAGTGGTAATCCTATCCTACTTCCTACTAATATTATAAATGCGAAAGTTTGTGAGGATGGATAGATGGATGTTTGTTACTCTTTCACGCCAGAACGGCTGAACGGATCTGGATAAAATTTGGCACAGAGATAGATTATAGTCTGGAATAACACATGGGCTACTTTTTATCTGAAGTCCACGCAGACGAAGTCGCGGGCAGAGGCTAGTCTTAGATAAAACACTGCTTAATCTCAGTTGTATTAATTTTTAACTAGTTACCTACAAATGACAGTTGTCTAATGCGCACTGACATCCGTAATACCTCCATTTTGCGGTATTTTGTTCGGATGATGAAAAAGAAGTCTCGTAATTTTACGCCCAAATTTAAAAATATCCTTATAAATGAGAAATTAAGTATAGATCACTAGTTGTATGGGAGCATTATTATCATAATGTATTGTTGTCATCCAAATAAAGAAAATTTTAATTTAAACACATGGCGATCATTGCTAATGCGACTGATTATTCAACCAGCCAATACGGCACAAAATATGCAACATTAACAGATACATTATTACAGAAACTTTAGCGAAATTTGAGACAGCAATATCGATAACTGCTGGTATATACCTAACTCTTTTGTTGACTGTACATAAGTATGCAGAGGTAAATTCTTACACATAACATACCATCACGCCTGTTTTCCCAGAAGGGTTAGGCAGAGGCGTACTAATGTAACCCACAGTTTGCCGGTATGTTTAGGTCCCATGTAATAATAGGCGAGACTATTGCCATTAACTGGGAACAAATTCCAAACTTCGAGCTGTTACTGAGAATTTCATAGAAAAACCCAATAACACTTTGCTCGACCTGGGAATCGAAATCAGGACCTCAAGCGAAGCAATCGCGCTCAGGACTACTAGACTAATGAGGCTGTTTATTTTATATGTTTCTTATAATATTTTGCTCTAGTAAGCATGTTTACTGTACACACGGAAGTAAGTGCGACAATGAAGATATTATTAGCTTCATTTCCGTATCGTATGTACAGTTATTAAATTACTATAACAAGGTATCTAAGGAACCAGTATTAAAACACGTATCAGCCACTAATCCCGCTTCCGTTCGTCACGTATCAAGCCCGGACAAATCGGATCATTCTATGTCCTTAATAGGTTCACAACTCACAATGTAAATAGTGTCCTTTCTGTTCATTCACATTACAATTGTGTAACTAACGCCTTTTAGTCGTCATTCAACGTCAGACATACTTAAACTTTTGTATTTGCAGTAAGTCACGTGATATAGTTCATGAACGCTTGAGCTAACAAAGATATAACCTAGGTTTTTTTTATGGGATAGGGGGGCAAATGAGTAGACGGATCACCTGATGGTAAGCGGTAACCGCCGCCCATGCACACCCGCAACACCGGAGGAGTCACAAGTGCGTTGCCCGCCTTTTAAAAGGGTTTGGGCCTCCAGTAACCTCACTCGGCGAAACACAACGCAAACGTTGTTTCACGCCGGTTTTCTGTGAGACCCTGGTATCACTCCGGTCGAGCCGGCCCATTCGTGCCGAAGCATGGCTCTCCCACGTGAAAGAACGATTAACGAGAGGAATTAATAACAAAATCATCACAATTTGGCGTAGCGGCTGAGCGATCGGTTTCTGCGACACGTGTTGTGGGTTCGATCCCCACACAGTGCAAATATTTGTATGATTTACAGGCAGTTGTTCCGGGTCTGGGCGTTTGTGTATGTGAGAATTTGTGTTTGTAAACGCACCCACGATACAGGAGAACATCCTAGTGTTGGGAAACGTTTTTAAAGTTCTAAATCAGAATTGATGGCGCCGGAAAACTTCCCAATAGCATCTTTGTGCTCTGGGCACAAATTATACACAGAGAATACACACTTTATATAACACAGTTCAGGAAATGTTATTGTACTTTTATGCACATATATTACAATGTTTACGATAAACAGTGTGAGTTTATCTTCATTTCATAACTATGTTAATTAATATGCGATTTGACATTGCTAGAAGTTGCATATTGAATTGCATACTGCAGATTTTATTTGAAAACTGATAATTATTGATTATCGAACTAATAGGATGAAGCAGTGATAGCCAATGATTCGACCATTAGACTGCCAAGTCAAAGGTCTCGAGTTTGAATCCAAGGCATGCCTCTGACTTTTCGAAGACATTTTTGTCGTCACGGTCTTAAACGGCGAAGGAAAACATCCTGAGGAAACCGGCATGCCTGAGTATTTCCTTGTCGGCTGTGTTATTCCTCTCATTATGAGAGGAGACCCGTACCCAGTAGTGGGACAGTATTGATTATGTAATAGGAGTAGGTAGGTGTGTTGTTTAGTCTATTGTTTGGTGTGTGATGTGAGTCCTTCTTGGTGCATCTACTACACCTACCTAATATAATGTTTATCCCAAAAACAAGTATAACAAAGTAAAAAACAATTGCTTTGCATTTGATTAATTAATTAATTAATCAACTTATTATATGTTCCATTAACTGCCTCATTAGCCAAGTGGTCTGAGCGCGACTGCTACGCTAGAGGTCCTGGGTTCGATTCCCAGGTCGAGCAAAGTGTTATTGGGTTTTTCTATGAAATTCCCAGTAGCAGCTCGGAGTTTGGAATTTGTGCCCGGTAAATGGCAATAGGCTCGCCCCCTATTACATGGGACCTAAACATACCGGCGAACTGTGGGTGTACATTAGTACGCCTCTGCCTAACCCTTCGGGGAATACAGGCGTGATGGTATGTTATGTTATGTTATATGTTCCACTCGGCGGGCACGGGTCTTCTTTCACAATGAGAGGGATTAGGCCGCAGACTTTACACGGCTTCAGGCATGCAGGTTTCCTCACGATGTTTTCCTTCACCATTTATGCGTGATAATTAATAATTAACATTCACATTTGAATTTGATTGCAATTATAATTATACAATTCCAGAAAATCGCTACTAGGTGGCGTTAATTTCAATATTTGTTATTGTAAGAACCCGTTGGAAATTGACATCCGATTAAACAACGAAAAATATACCTAAGTAG
Source organism: Acronicta leporina (assembly GCA_947256265.1). Classification (NCBI taxonomy): domain Eukaryota; kingdom Metazoa; phylum Arthropoda; class Insecta; order Lepidoptera; family Noctuidae; genus Acronicta; species Acronicta leporina. Next base: position 14,165,237 of record OX366520.1, on the reverse strand, counting down.
TTAAAATAAATTGTTATTTAATCTTTAGTTTACACTTCCTTGCCTGTTTTATTATATGTTATCTAGAAAACATTATGTTTTCATATGACAAGTGAAGGGGTCAAGAAGGTTAGGTTAGGTTAATTACATAAAAAACCTACGTTATCACTCGTTTTTGAATGTTCCTCATTATTAAACCAGTGACGTGTGATAGCAGCGTTATTGTCAAGTCACAGTAGTCAAAATAACTGTGCATTTCTGAAGTTAGCCGTTCCGACCAACGCCAACGGCGCAGATAAAAAAAAATTGGCTAAATAATATCAAAATTGTGGGCACAATAGGTACTAATGCTTGGCATGGAAATGTTTGCTACTTTCATTCATTTTAATTTGATTTAATAATGATTTATTATTTTTCACAACGATTTCACATGCGGAATTTCGCATCCTGCTACTTTTCATCCGCAATGAATTTTCATTCAAAAAGAGGTCGTCCTAGAAGGACCTACACCGATCTTATGGCGAAGTCCTTCAAAAAGGACCGGTTCGAAACCCACCAAGTTCAAGTTCAAGTTCACATTGCACTACCGACGTGAACCCACTCGTAACACAAGCATTTTAGCTTAGCACGAGGGGTTAACAAGAATACTAGTAATGTGCGTCCCACATTGCTAGTAAGCTTAAAAAAAAAAAGATCAGGTGCGTAGTACTCGCAACCGGCGCGTATGTATGAGAAGATGTATGAATGTCGCAGAAGCAAAAGAGGCACTTGCTACGAGGCAAGAATCGTAGCAAGTGGCAGTCTATAGTTTCTGCCTACCCCTGTGGGAGAAGGGCGTGAGTGTATGTATGAATTTTCATTCAAAATCATTTACCTATCGTCGCACGCCGCTATTTTGCTACTTACAATAAAATCGTGAACAAAATGCGATCACATTAAAATGTGATTTAATTGAAATGCGTGAGCCTTTTATGAGACTCCTTTAGAAAAAATAGAATCAGGAACAGTCGGGTATTCATTCTAGATTGCATGATATCCAACACAACGGTAGTGTCAGATAATAAAAGAATAAATCTTGACGTTCCAACTTGAGTATATTTATATAAATTCCACTGTTTATATTCTCCTCACACTCACCAGATTCTAATTTAAATACACTCGCAAAAGATTCGAATTCAATAGTGCAAATACGTTATGTCCATATTTTGTTGATCTCATGCCAAGTCTTGTATAAGTTTATTTTTAGTATGTAAATGTTGTAGTAAATCAGGAAAGTTAGACTTTATGCAGCATAACTTGTTCTTAGTCTCTTAAAATAATCTAATAAACATAACATAACAAACCATCACGTCTGTATTCCCCGAAGGGTTAGGCAGAGGCGTACTAATATACACCCACAGTTCGCCGGTATGTTTAGGTCCCATGTAATAGGGGGCGAGCCTATTGCCATTAACCGGGCACAACAACTCCGAGCTGATAATGGGAATTTCATAGAAAAACCCAATAACATTTTGCTCGACCTGGGAATCGAACCCAGGACTTCTAGCGTAGCAGTCGCGTTCAGGACCACTTAGCTAATCTAATAAAATACGATTTAACATCCTACTATGAATATATAACAATCGTAATTACCTACTATATTATTTATCTTTTGCCAAATCTTGTCCGTTTATTTTTAGTTTGTAAATGTCGAAGTAAATGAACAGATATATTCTGTTCTTGCTTCTTGGCCATTTATTTTAGTCTTGTTAAATTATCGGAAAGAAATAGATTTATCATCATACATAATATGATGTTGCAAATGATAAAAATTCAAAAAAGTTAAATGCATCCAGCAAGTGCTAGAATTTTTTTGTCATTTTCCGATATAAAAAACACTTAACCTAAGGCTGCAACGTCGCTAATCCCATGATCATGACTATAGATTAGACAAGGTAAGGCAAATGAGGTTTTTAATCGGTACGAGTCTAAAATATCCTGCTGCGTCTCCAAGTGGCACATGATAAGGATTATAAGCACTCTCCAAAAAAAAAAAAAATGGCTAAAGTTACACTGTTTTCAACCTCAATTATTATTATTACAATTATGTACTTAGTAATAATCCAAAAAACGCGGTTCTTAATAGTTTCCTGCTACGTAAATATCGAAGACATGTTTATAAAAAATTGTTTGATCAAATGTTGCCGTCAATGTTATTTCTAAATATAAATATTTGAAAATCTTCAAAACTGTTTGTTTGAAGAAGTTGATAACTTTCTTTAGATCAAATGGTTCAAAGAAAAAATAAATAACATTATGAATTTGTTTGTAGGGAAGAAAAGACTGCGCCCATTCCAAGTAAATAAGTAGTTAGGTCAGGTAATATGTTTTCTGGAGCATATAAAAATTTAAAGGGCTTAACACGTTACGCCTACTTAAACTGTCATATTGACAAATATTATAATAATTGCTTTCATTCAAAAATATGATAGCTATCTAATCTATGCATAGTACCTATCTGCATTAAAACGTGAGACAATGAGACGACGTGACACAGTTGTCTTTTTTATTGATAAAGAAGTTCGGTAATGTTAGGAAGATGAGATGTACACCCAGTTTCCAGTCACCACTGTTCTAGCTTAGGAATTGAATCCAGGACCTAGTGCTCAAAGACCAATCTGACGACTACTAGATCAAAAACTTTAACACTAAAGTTACACAATATTACCCAGAAGCGAGGGTAAGTAATTAAATAAATAAGTGTAATGAACTTCTAACTGCCTCATTAGTCAAGTGGTCCTGAGCGCGACTGCTACGCTAGAGGTCTTGGTTTCGATTCCCAGGTCGAGCAAAGTGTTATTGGGTTTTTCTATGAAATTCCCAGTAGCAGCTCGGAGTTAGGAATTTGTGCCCGGTTAATGGCAATAGGCTCGCCCCCCATTACATGGGACCTAAACATACCAGCAAACTGTGGGTGTACATTACTACGCCTCTGCCTAACCCTTCGGGGGATACAGGCGTGATGGTATGATAATGATGATGAAATTCATACAACATTATTTTATTCTTTCTTTATTATTATTTTTTTATCTTAAATGGTTCATTCACATCTGTGACCTCCCAGTACGTTCCTAAATGTAACCGAACTAGTTGCAGCTCAAAGAGTGTTTTAAATCCGTCGTTACATTGTCATGATCGCTCTTAATAACACCAATTGTTTTGTTCTATTTACGTCAACGGTATTAGGAACGGTAAACGCATGTTCTATATTTATCATGTAGACACAACCTTAATTCCGATGTTTCCTTTCAAACAACAAAGATTAACAAAACTATTATTTATTTATTGTTCATGCGAGATTAATGTGAATTATGAATGTACTATTATCTTATCAACAATTATGGCAAGCGCTGCTTCATTAAACAAATAATTGGCTGTAGGTACCACATTTATTTAGTGCGGAAAATTCCGCTGCAATGTGTCGCTGCCAGGGGAGGCGACAGGATATTTTAAGTTGTACTTGTACCGAATAATTGGACTTTTATAGGAGAGGTATGCTTCGCCACGACTGGCCTGGCACGACCGGGGTGATACAATGCCTCACAGAAAACCGGCGTGAAACAACAATTGCCGAGTGAGTGAGTATACCGCAGGCCCAAACCATTTTAAAAGGCGGGCAAGGCACTTGCGACACCTCTGGTGTTGGGGGTGTCCATGGGCGACGGTAATCTCCTACCATCAGGTGATCCGTCTGCTCGTTTGCCCCCCTATCCCATACCGCGGTTACCTTCCCTTACTTTACGATAGGGTTACATAGAACTCACGACAACATTCACTTTAGTTCACTATTAGAACAGCGAGTTCACTATTAGTACCGCCTGATGGTAAGCGGGAACCACAGCCTATAGACGCCAGAAACACTCGTGGTATTATTAGCCCGCTGTCACCCAGCGACCTTTGTTATGTGTCAATAACGTTAGCACATTATGGCATCGTCGCAGAATATTTAGCATTACAAACGAACTCAGTCACACAATTTTCACACCTGAACATGATTAAGATAAACTTAAGTAGGTATTAAACATTTTATTGTATGTAGTGATTACAAAATCAGCCTATGTAAGTATATGAATGTGTTTGCATTATGTAATCATACAATAACAGAATAGTAAACCTTGTATCCTGAAGTAAACTTTGATAGCTGCCATTATCATTTCAATAGTAAACAGACTATACAGATCATTGATATGCCCAAGAGACCGTATTCTTTTCACAATAAAGTTTACTATTGTTTATTACTTTGTTTGTTTGAATTGTTTTTTTTATTGGTTAATTAAATCGGACGCGAGCATACGAGTATCTAAGTAGTGATCGCCGCCCATGTAAACCTACAATGTCAAAGGAAGCGTTGAGACTCAATACGGAGTGTAGACTGCCAGAATAACAGCAACTGAGGGGGAACTGGATTGAACTCTCACGTGCAAAAGTTGAAATACACCAAGGTGCTTTATGACATGCTCCATCGTAAGTTTAGCCAGCCACTAAGACCCCAAGAAGAATCCTACCACGGCGGTCCAAAGCGTAAATGTTTTGTCGGTACCATTTTCATCTAAAATAGTGATGAAAACCAAAGTTACCAACCTATTTTATTTGGGACGTACCTATTTACAATTTGTATTAGATACATTGTTTTAAGAATTGATTAAAAACTAACGATAAACTATGTTTTTGTGACCTGGAAGATTAGTTTGTTGTCACGTTGGGAGATGCGTGAATTGACGAAATTGTGGTGAAATCAGTAGTAAATATTTCAATAGTTCCAAAATATATACATTATTAGATTAGGAGAAAAAGATATGGAGCATGGCAACTAACTGACACAGATATGGACACAATTGGCAACTCAGAAATCGTGTATATATTACGCGAATCATTTCGAGCTAGTTTCGAACTACTTTTGACCCCTTCACATCTCGAAAAATGAACCTATATTTACACGAAATTTGGTAGATTTATTAAACCTAACTACCCAAGTCAAATCTTATTTACAAAACTAGTCACCCATTTAGATTTCAATTATTTTGTCGGTGTTTACGTCTTATTTAATGGGGGCGAGCCGATTGCCATTAACCGGGCACAAATTCAAACTTAGTAACTACTGCTGAGAATTTCACAGATAAAATGGCTAACACTGGTTGACCTGGGCATCAAACGGCGTTTTATATTCGCATGTATCAAATATCAACACTTTTGTAATTTTGAATCTATGTCAATTAAAGAATGGGATTATATTAATCAGAAATGACACTTCGTAGTTGTAAAAACGTGGCGCTTGTAATAACAAGTTTATCTCATATTAATTACTGTTACAATTAACGATTTAATTAATCATTAACTACATTGTGTATTATAATGGCATGTATTACTGATTAGTGGTCAGTACGTGGGGTCTTAGGATCAATTACTGAGATGGGATGATATTACGGTCTCACCCGACTGTGCCGAAGGAGGATTATGTTTTTCAACTGTATGTAGGCACATATATTTCTTTGGCAAGCTCTGTAGTGTCTCAATGGCTTCAGGGATTTTAGTTTGAGGCATCGTTAGAATAGTCTAGATTGTGTGGAAAGAGCGCAAAAAGTTTGTAAAATTAAAAAATTGGTGACGAAGATAAAAATTCTCTGTGGCTAATTTTTTATTGATAAGCGGGAACCACAGCCTATTGAAGCCAGCAACATCTATGGTGTCATTTTTAATGTTTTATTTGCCCAGTAATTTCATTCATTTCATTTTTTCACGTGGGAGAGCCATGCTTCGGCACGAATGGGCCGGCTCGACCGGAGTGATACCACGGCCTCACAGAAAACCGGCGTGAAACAACGCTTGCGTTGTGTTTCGCCGAGTGAAGGAGGTTACCGGAGGCCCAAACCCTTTAAAAGGCGGGCAACGCACTTGCGACTCCTCTGGTGTTGCGGGTGTCCATGGGCGGCGGTTATCGCTTACCATCAGGTGATCCGTTTGCTCGTTTGCCCCCCTATCTCATAAAAAAAAAAAAAATTGGGCACTTACATTTCCCTTCAGACCGGAACACAATAATGTTAGCTCATTATTGCTTGGCAGCAGAATATAATTATATGAAGACACTGTGGTATCGACTGAGACGAACTCAGTATCCAAATAAAAAAAATATGCTTTGTAATATAAATATGTATCTAGTTTTTTTCTTTTGAATACTAAATTCCGCATCTAATATGGCTATTATTAAGTTAGTATAAAATATAAAAAAAGGATATTTAATAACAATCTAATTTTGTTGTTTTGAATAACAAGATCCAGCCACCGTATCAATTCATACTAAAACATCTACCTAATCTTATCTAACCGGTTTATCTAAACGAGTCCTTGTGTTATTTTGAATTCCAAATAATACTGAATATTGCGTTTTTTTTACTGTTTTTAGAATTAATTTTAGACGTTATTTTTACCTAAAAACGAAGGTATGTATGTTGATAGTACGATATGTTATAAAACTAACTGATTAATTTATTTTAATATCAATAATGGACTCTCTCCTTCGTGGTGTGTTCCTATAATTCCTTATATATAATAACTAGCTTCTGCCCGCGACTTCGTCCGCGTAGAGTGATGATATATAGCCTATAGCCTTCCTCATTAAATGGGCTACACTGAAAGCATTTTTCAAATCGGACCAGTAGTTCCTGAGATTAGCGCGTTCAAGCAAACAAAGAAACAAACAAAGTCTTCAGCTTTATATATTAGTATAGATTTAGCCAAATAGCCAGTGAAATTGCTGGGCTAATGAAACAGCTCTTGATGTCAGATCTTGACATTTTTGCGAATGAATGGAAGATGAGACTATCAAAATGTAAGAACTTTTGACTGTGTTAATTATATGTTCAAATAGTGTAATTGGCTTCGGATATTTTATTTACATAAATAAGTACGGTACAAAAGCGGCGGTATCCTAATGGCTAGGGCGTCAGACTTGCGATCTTGTGGTTGCCGGTTCGAAGCCTACCCATTTAGATTTTTTTTAGAATTAGAATTATTTATTTATTTGTAAAACATATGGAAATAAAATATAGGTCTATAAGGTCCATTGCACTAACGACGTGCACCCACTCATGATACAAGTATTTAGCTCAGCATAAGAATACTAGTAATATGCGACCCATATTGCTAGTAAGCTGAAAAACCGAGGAGGAAAAGTATGATTGAGCTTCACTATGAAACTCTCAGTAGCAGGCCGGAGTTTGGATTTATGCTCTTAATATGTACCGGTGAAGTGTGATGCTACTCTTAATTTAGTTGTTCAGATCTTATCTTATCTTATCTTGTGTGGGGCCGAGGCAGCACGGCCTCAGATCACTTCGACCCAATGGGATCTTTTGTGCTTACCCTAGATACTTAATCCTCATCCTCCCCCAGTTCTTCAAACAACTCTTCCATAAGCTTTATAATGAAGCGGCGGTAGCCTAGCCTAGCGCGTCGGACTTGCAATCATGTGGTTGCCGGTTCGAACCCCACCCATTGCACTACCGACGTGAACCCACTCGTAACACAAGCATATTTAGCTTAGCACGAGGGGTTAACAAGAATACTAGTAATGTGTGACCCACATCGCTAGTAAGCTTTTTTTAAAAAAAAAAATGAGGCCTGGGGGTATGAGTCTGTAGTCCTCTGGTCTTGAATAATTGTAATTTTTGTTCAGATACTTTGTGGTCACTAATCAAAAAAATAACCAAAAAATTGTACATTGCTGTCACTGTAACACGTAATGCTCGTAAAGAAAAATATCCGTAAATTAATGAATCATCGAACAATTAGTGAGTAAGAGTTGTAGATAATGTGAACTGTAAGAAAATGTATCATAAGCTTGATATTGATTGAGTGATGTAGTGACACGTATTGAAAAGAATATGCTGAGATGGTTTGGACATGTTAACGAAAGGAATTTATAAAGCGAATATCAGCTACAGCGTCAAGAGAGGTCCTCCTAGAAGGACATACCTACATACGCCGATCTTATCGGTGAAGTCCTTCAAAAAGGTCAGGTGCATAGTACTCGCAATCGGCGCATATGTATGTGAAAATGTATGAATGTCGCAGAAGCAAAAGAAGTACCTATGCTAGGATCGTAGCAAGTGGCGATCTGATTCTGCCTACCCCTTTCAAGTTCAAGTTCAAGTTCAAATGTTTTTATTTCAAATAAGCTTTTACAAGCGTTTTTGAAACGTTATGATTCTAGTAGCACGGTTCCAAAAGGTCGATCCTATGGAGAAGAATCCGGCAAGAAACTCCATGGACACTCTTTTAAAATAAATAAATTACAAACTTCACTGGTACAATATTGCGATAACAAGATGTGAGGACGTTGAAGGATGTCCAAGTTTGACCGAGGTCGACTATATTAAACGAAGATTCACGTTATTTGAGAACCCGGGGAACAGAACTTTGGGAGGAAAGCGTGACTGTATGTATGTATGTTATTATAACATATCATCACGCCTTCTCCGAAGGGTTAGGCAGAGGTGTATTAATGTACACCCACGTTTAGCCAGTATGTTTAGGTCCCATGTAATAGGGGCGACCCTATTGCCATTAACCGGACATAAATCCCCCAACTGTGAGCTGCTACTAATAATTTCATATACACATTTACTCGACCCGGGAATCGAAGCCAGGACCTGTCGCACTTGGGACCGCTAGATATCATTGTCATCATTTTATTTAATTTACTCTGATAAGAAATACACATGAGTGTTGTACTTTATCAGAACAAGTAAGTACTCATTGTGAGATCCTCGTTTCAATTTTCAAGTCGACCATGGAATATGTAGGTATTTTGAATTAAGTTTTTTTTTATAAAAAAGTCCGCTCCACACTATTACATTCTCCGGCATCGGGGTACCAGCTGCATTTTCAAACACAAATTCTCACATACACAACTTACTGCCTGTAGATCATAGATACAAATATTTGCTCCGTATGGAGATCAAACCCACTACATGTGTCGCAGAAGCCGATCGCTCAGCCGCTATGCCAAACGTGCTGTAAATTTTATATTATAAAATGTCTAGTACCTACCTACCCGCAATACTACTTAAAAAAATATGTTTTTTTTAAATGTGTCCATTGAGTAATTAATACATATGTAATAGGTTTAAAATGAAGGCGTGCACATTTTATCATTTTAGGTTGGTACTTAGTTTCAAGAACGTTAGCGTAATTTGTTATTGTCAACAGTGAAAATTGTGCAAACAAGTAATTAATAGGTCAATGACACTTTCAATTTATTTTACGCAAATTTTAATATATATGTAGGTATTTCGTTATTCATAATCTACATTTTGAAACACATTTTAATTTAAAAACTATTGACTTACTGTCATTAATACTTAGTAATGAGGTATAAAAACGACGCCTCAACCAAATACAATTTTGCTGGATAAAATAAAGCTAATAAAATAAAATAAACTTACATCTGACGTTTATATTAGAGACGTCCGCACTGAATAAATTATCAACCACTAAAACAAGGCACTCAGTCCCACACTAGCTTATAAGTTCTAACCCTAATTTGCGACACTGTCGAAAATTACCCCGAATTACGAAAACGAATACGTATTGCGATCTATATCGATCAAGCGTGCACTCGCGGTAAGAATCGAATGCAAACAGTCGGCGGGAGTAGGTCGCATTTGTATTAATAGCCACTGCGACGGTAAGTACTTTAACACTACGTCATTAAATTGGTCTTATAAGCCCGTGAACTTGTTTATATATTATTCATTGATATTTTTTATAAAAAGAGTAATTTTCTTTTATTAATTTCTGTGCGTACGAGACACAATGCAATTTTATATTATCTACTAGCTTCTGCCCGCGACTTCGTCTGCGTGGACTTCAGATAAAAAGTAGCCCATGTGTTATTCCAGACTATAATCTATCTCTGTGCCAAATTTCATCAAGATCCGTTTTGCCGTTCTGGCGTGAAAGACATCCAAGCGTGAAAGACGTCAACTTTCGCATTTATAATATTAGTAGGATTGGTAGGAGACTTAAACTTATTTAAAATATTTAATAACGTGTGTTATGATAGTTTAAGGTTAAATGGAGCTATTTGTGATGTACGTATTGGTGAGGGTACTTGGAAATAATATAAAAAAACAGGGTAAAATTATAACGACTAGGTATTCTTAATAGTAAATAAAACGACTTTTCATGGATTTATCATAATTTTTATAAACATTACTTAATTAAATAAATCTTTATATTAATTAAAATAATCTAACCTAAAATATTTTCTATAATAACTTTCGAAAGAAAAATCTTAGTAAGTATTTAAAATATTTTATTGATTTAATTAATTTTATATCTCAACCATTCAATTGACAGTTTTCTGGCCTGAGGAGCTAATTGTTCTGCAATAAATATAGGTAACGCTTCCTTTAACTGAAATCCAAGGCAGGCCGTATCTAGTTGTTCCGATTGAACTTCTTAGCAGAATCCAGGAATCGATGAACATAACGACATAAAAAACTTTAGCAAAACTAAAACTTAAATTATATACCAGTAACCTTAAATTATCTGAAACAATAAACTGAGTAAAATAAAACTAGAACAAATATAAATTTTTCACAATTTTGACACTTTGCCATTTCTAGAATTGGCAATTCTACGCCCAAGCCATTTTATTTCTGAATGATTAATTATTTATTACTCATCTGATGAATCTGTTAAAACTTTCTCAATATTCTATTCAAATTTCTAGAAAATAATAATAATTGATTTACTATTTAAAAAATACGAAAAGAGTAGTTAGTACATTTTTAAATTAAAAAAAAAAGATAAAAAGGAATATATATATATCATGGAGATTCGAACTTAGTATCTAGTGTCTGCGATATGCGGTGTCAAGCCGGACAGCGGCGCGCTAAGCCAATCGTACATCTAACAAACGTTTCGAAATTACGTTTCTATATTAAAAGGACGTCGCGCATCGCCGAAATTCGTCCGAGGCGCCCCGCAGTGGGCGGGCCTACTTGTGCTGAGTTGTGCCCCACGTACCTGCTTCACCCCCTCCAATACCTAAACATCGTCTATTCACCGCGCCTTAAACCAATGCTGTATTATTGAAAATGAAAATGTTTTTTATTTATCTTAGATATTGCATACAAATCAAGAAATTGAGGCAGTCCCGGAAAGTTACAGAAGTATTATTGACTACATACTTTATTATTTATTACAATATTTTTCTAAAATTTCATCATTCTGACGATATCTACCGGCTTAAAATATTTTTTAATACCTCGCAGGTCTTTTGGACCTCAATCCTCATTAAAGTGTTAAGCGTCAAGTATTAATATCACTGCGTTTGTAGGTATGTCACACGTAGTGTTTCATTTTTCGATAAAACTACTATAAAGTAATACGGATCTTGCCTGTTATGCAATTTTATTGGAGTTATCGCAGTTCACTGTTTTTGTTTGCTTGTTTTTTATTTTACATACATACATTATTATTATTTGCGTTAAGTTTTCGTACTTACCTAATAATGACATGTATTTTTTGTATAATATACTAGCTTTTGCCAGCGGCTTCGCTCACATGAAGCTATATTAGGAATAAAAATGGAAAAACCAACATTGATGATCTCTTCTTTGTACAGAGAGGTCAACTGCTGCTGAGCTGTATCTCAGGATCCGTTAAATTAATTTAGATAAGAAGTTCACCAGTTTTTAAGTTGGAACATATAGGACTTTCTAACAGTGTTATTAAAATTTAAGTCTATTCAGTAGTTTTAGCGCCAACCCGTAACAAGCAGACAAGATTTAAAAAATCACATTTTTGGTTTCGGAGACGTTTATATTACCCTAACCCATTTGTTTTTTTTAAATAATATCTTCAATGTACAGACACAGCTTTTAAAAAAAAATTAAAAGAAGAGAATTTAATTATTAATAGTAAAAGGAGTGTGAGATTACATCAGTTTTAATAGATATATAATGAGACGTTAAGTAAGTAAAAACGAAATACTGTCTTTTTGTGTATTTTTTTTTATTATGTTCGAAAGAGCACGAATGTGTATTATGTTAAATTGCGTGCTCTACCTTAAATCCTATTTGTGCTCTCCTTCAAAAATAAAGTAGGCATACATTCAAAGTCAACAATGAAAAAAAAAACATTGGGCCGTTGACGGCTATTGAGCCGGATGACAGATGTCCTGGTGAAGGTCGCTGGTAGTGATAACACTGGTCCTATATGACCTAGATTGTTGCGGAAATCTTTGGGAGGCCTTTGTGAGCTGTGTAATGAATCTCTTATGACATAATTCCATGTGATCTTTTACTTCCACGACATATTTGTTGTAGTCGCGGAACGACCGGGATCTGCGTCATGGGATTGTAGGTAAACACTTGTGAGTTTTACTCCTGCATGGATTAATTATGAGTGTTTGATCTTGATCCAATGTTACAGGAGAGTACACTCACATCTTGCTCTCACAGGGTATATATAGTCGCTGCTATAGACCGCCACTTGCTACGATTCTTGCATACTTGAAAGAAGAAGAAAGAAAGATCATTTATTTTCGCCCATACTTCTTTTGCTTCTACCACATTCATACATCTTCTCATAGATTCGCGCCGGATGCGAGTACCACGGATGAATATTTAACCCTCATACCTCACATTCAACATTTATTGACAATGACACTGGATTGGAATTATAATTAAAACGGATTATAAGTACCAAAATTACCCTTTATGTGTCTGGACGCTGTATTGTCCATAAAAACGTAATACCAAAATAAATCGTATTTCAAACACAATTTAATCAAATAAATGTTGTTATTTAGGATTTAGGATTTGGATACCGTTTAATTTAGGTTTCTACCCAACCATTTTCTCTATTTCAATGAAAATCAACGACCGGATAATCGGTTGAAACTTCGTAAAGTTAATAAAAATTACATTCACTTACACTTATTTCATGTGAAGTATTTTGCACGAAATGGTGATAAAGGAACCTAGATAAACGGTATCTGAAGCCAAATAATAACAAAATTAGATTAAATTCTTTTTGAATTACGATTTATTTTGGTATTACGTTTATACGATTTATTCAGATTCACGTTAAAATTGATTTAACTATTTTTTAAAGCTTCTAATCACCACTAAATAATATTATTATTTTTGAAAACAATCCAGTACCTTACAATATTATTTACGTTTGTACTCATAAGTGTTTTTTTATAATATTCATAATGATATTTTATATCCAATTATCATGTTGTTGTTAGTACATAAATTACAAATAAATAAATACATAGCACATTAAACAAGTTTTGTAAAAACTAACTTAGATTGTTGTTATTGAGAAGCCTTGATAGCTTATTCAGAATACCTATGTCATGACTGTTACCGTGTTTTATTAGAAACTAATGTTATGTACAAAGATCTTTTTGACTTTTTTTTGGGATAGCGGGTATACCAGCAGAAGGATAGTCTGACGGTAAGCAATCACCACCGCCCATGGACACCCGCAACACCAGAGGAGTCACAAATGCGCTGCCGGCCTTTTAAAAGGGAGTACGCTCTTTTCTTGAAAGTTTAATGGCCTCATTAGCCTAGTAGTCCTGAGCGCGACTTCTACGCTAGAGATCCTAGGCTTGATTCCCAGATCGAGCAGTGTTATTAGGTTTTTCTATGAAATTCTCAGTAGCAGCTCGGAGTTTGGGATCTGTGCTCAGCTAATGATAATAGACTCACCCCCTATTACATGCGCCCTAAACATTCCGGCGAACTGTGTCCATGTAACCATGTATGTGGAATACAGGCGTGATGGATTGGTAGGTTATGTTTTTCGTCTTTTCCCGGCTATATCGGAATTGGCTTCCACTCTAAGCGGATATGGCTGAATATCAGCATTTTATACGAAGATAATGCCATCAGACATACGCAACCCACGTTTTTCACGTGGGAGAGCCATGCTTCGGCACGAATGGGCCGGCTCGACCGGAGTGATACCACGGCCTCACAGAAAACCGGCGTGAAACAACGCTTGCGTTGTGTTTCGCCGAGTGAGTTGAGGTTACCGGAGGCCCAAACCCTTTTAAAGGCGGGCAACGCACTTGCGACTCCTCTGGTGTTGCGGGTGTCCATGGGCGGCGGTTATCGCTTACCATCAGGTGATCTGTTTGCTCGTTTGCCCCCCTATCCCATAAAAAAAAAACCAATTTACCCTACATTTAAGCTGGATATCTCGCGAATCAGCTTGGGCAGGAATCGCCTTTCTTTTGCAAGGACTTGCAGTTTATCAAATCTAGTGTAGTGCTGGGTGTGTCTTCCCAGAACGATGGTGTTTGACATCGGCGATGGATTCTTTTTCGCATCTTGTAGAGGTATATGAGACTTGACAGGCGGTAAGAACTGACTGATCTTCATAGGCTTGAAGTAAGCTTTGATTGGGGCCGTCCTATGCTCAGATACGACGATCACGCCATCCGAATAACTCATACAACCGTAATTGCAAATCATGTGACGTAGGCTTATGGTTATGCAGTACACAGAGGAAGCTAAGTAGGGAATGAAATCTCGAGTCTAGGTTACCAACTTCTTTTTTAAGGGGTAGGGGAGCAAACGAGCTGACGGATGACCTGATGGTAAGCGATAACCGCTGCCCATGGACACCCGCAATATCAGAGGAGTCACAAGAGCGTTGCCCGCCTTTTAAAAGGGTTTGGGCCTCCGGCAATCTCACTCACTCAGCGAAACACAACGCAAGCATTTCACGATGGTTTTCCGTGAGGCCGTGGTATCACTACGGTCCAGCCAGTCCATCGTGCCGAAGCATGGCTCTCCCACGTTAAACTACTAGAGATCGCAACTAGAGATCTCGCGTCCAGAAACATTAATTGGGTTACCCTATATACCCTTTTCGGATCGAACAGTATTTTTAACATCGTGTATAAACGTCACTCGTGAACACTCCCAAGTTTTCCACCAATGACTCATAAATCATAATAAGGCATGCAATTTTTCCACAGTGAGTTTGCCATGATTTGACCCCGGAAGGGGTGTAATACAACCAGCCTCGTTCTGGTTGGATCTTTGAATATTCCCAAAGTTTTCCACATACCTATGACTCATAATAAGGCTCCCTCAACTATTTCTACAGTGGAAAGTCCTTAAATGGACCCCGGTGAGGTGTAATCGGGCTAGGATAAACTCAAGTTTCTTTGAGGAGTTCTCCAAGTTTTCCACCGATGACTCATAATAAGGTACGCAATGCTTCCACTGTGAGTTTGCCATAATTTTACCCCGGAAGGGGTGTATTGTGACTAGAAACATGCCATAACTCCTATTAAGGACCGTTTTTGGCAATTCTGTTTTTGTTTTCCAAGTATAGTCCCGAAATAGTTCCATATAATTATATGTATATAGGTATATTGTATCTGACAGCAATAGAAGTCCGGTTTGCTTCTCCAAAAAACCTTAATTATTAACAATGTAAAGAAATGATCACAGATCTAATAAATTTTAATCATCATTCTCCATCTACGAATTGACCGCAGCAAGATAAAACCTAACCTAGTGGATTCATGGATCTACGTCGTTGTTTGGCCGTAAAATATTACCTACCCACAATTGTATTTTTTTATGGGATTAAGCTAAATGGGTTAAATGGGATAGCAAACGAACTGACGGATCACCTGAAGGTAAGCGATTACCGCCGTCGATGGACACCTGCAACACCAGAGAAGTCACAAGTGCGTTGCCCGCCGTGGAATGTCTACTATATACTCCAGTCGAGCCGGCCCATTCATGCCAACGAATGGTTCTCCACGGTAAAGTCTGCAAGTTGCCGAGTTTAGAACCTTCTAGAACTGGCAGTGGGTTTTCTTTCATTGCTAAAAATATTTAAAAAAGTACGAAAACATACTTAGATAAATTACGACTATCAAAGTGTATTTGTCACTTCCTTTTACATGCCTAGAATGTTAATAGTAATTTAATGTTTGTTATTGTTTTTAGCTTTGTTTTATTTGAGGCTAATTTAATTTTTATAACTATTTCCTTCTTCCTTATTTCTAGAAAAAATACGCTAATTGAACGTTTTTCAAAACCATACTCCTGACTCAGCTCTTTGTTGCGTACAATTTTTGTTAATTATTATTTTCGTTATTCTAGTGGTCCCAAGTGCGACTGCTACGCTAGAGATCCTGGGTTCGATTCCCAGGTCAAGCAAAGTACTACTGAAAATCCCAGTAGCAACTCGGAGTTTAGAATTTGGGCCGGGTAAATGGTAATACGCGCGAACTGTAGGTGTATTTTAGTACACCACTGCCTAACCCCCCGGGGAATACAGGCGTAATGATACGGATTCTTTTCGATCGAATGTATTCAGATGGATTGATAAATAAATCACGTACATATGATTTTATAGGTAAGTTATACTACTACCTACTACTAATGTTTTGTCTCTAACCTCTGACGAAATAATTTTATTCGTTAAGTTTTTTTCCACAGCGGACGAGAACTTGCTGTAAAATATCATAGGTCAGTTTTATAACTTATCGTTGGGATAGATAAAAATAATAGAATAGTAATGAGATAATATTTGACACTTAGTCGCACCCAAGCGATTTTTTTTTGTAATAGATATGTTTTTTACATATCATATAACCTACCTATAATATTTAAATATTATTATTAGGTATTAGGAACATTTTATAGGTAAATTAAATAAAGACTTATGTAGGTACTAAAATTTTACCCGCCGTTTCGCTCACGTGAGCTATATTAGGATTAAAAATAGATACCAAAAATAATTTAGAAAATTCGACAGTGATGATCCCTTCTTTGTATGGGTCTGTGTACATCAGAGAGGTCAAGCTGTATCCCAGAAATTAATTGAGAGAAGAAGTTCACTAGTTGGAGCATATACTTTCTAACAGTGATAACAAAATTAAAATCTGTTCAGTAGTTTTTGCAACAACCCGTAACAAACAGACAAGAATTATAAAGATTTCATTTTTGGATTCGGAATATTTTAACCTTAACCCACTTGTTTTTTTTTACATACATACCATCATGCCTCCATTACCCGAAGGGTTAGGCAGAGGTTTACTAAGGCACACCCACAGTTCACCGGTATGTTTAGATCCCATGTAATAGAGGGCGAGCCTATTGCCATTAACCGGGCACAAATTCCTAACTCCGAGCTGCTACTGGGAATTTCATAGAAAAACCCAATAACACTGCTCCACTTGGGAATCGAACCCAGGACCTCTAGCATAGCAGTACCACTTGGCTAATGAGGCAGTTGTTTTTGTTGTTTTTTTATAATATCTTCAATTTACAAACCCAGCATTTATACGATTTTATAATAGTAGTAGAGAATTTCAAATTTGTTGCCTCATTATTCGTTATCATCCAACTGAACAAAAACCTCTGGCCAAAGACTTCCCCAAGGACCGGTTGTATACCACGTGCATTCAACGACTCCCATCGACCTTTACCAAGTCGTCCGTCTCTGCCTCGTTGGAGGCACCACAGCAGACTGTTTCCTTCAGTTTCCTGTACGTGGTCTCCACTTGAAGACCTTTCAGCCCCTATCATCACATCACATCACTCAGCGATAGCCCCGTGATATGAACATTGGACTCGAATTCAAATCCAAGGCAGGCACCTTTGACATTTCGAAATCACGTGTGTATTAAAATTGAATATTCACGTGCTTAAAATATCCATTTAAGCCTGCATACCTGCCTATATTTTATTTTATATCGTTCCACTGCTGGGCACGGGTCTCCTCTCACAATGAGTGGGATTAGGCTATAGTCCACCAAGCTAGCCTAATGCGGGTTGGCAGACTTCACAAGCCGTCGGGAAAATCTCTCTGGCAGGTTTCCTCATGATTTTTTTCCTTCACCGTTTAAGCGCATGATATTTTTTTAGAAAAGCTTACTAGCAATGTGGGTCGCACATTACTAGTATTCTTGTTAACCCCTCGTGCTAAGCTAGATTGCTTGTGTTACGAGTGGGTTCACGTCGGTAGTGCAATGGGTGGGGTTCAAACCGGCAACCGCATGATCGCAAGTCCGACGCCCTAGCCATTAGGCTACCGACGCTTCAAAAAAAAAATTAATTATCAATACACGAGAATTATCAATTCTCGTGTACAACGTAGCACTAAGGCCGATATGGACTTATGGGATAGAACTTTGGGGTTCAGCATGCAATTCCAATATTATGAAAATACAAAGGGCGCAAAATTATATCCTAAAACAAATAATAAATTCGCCATGGTTCATCAAAACAAAGGAGATCCATGAAATCCTGAACCTGCCAATGGTTAAAGAAGTGATATGCTACCATGGTGCAAACTACTTGTCACGTCTACTTAAACACCCAAATCAGCTAGCGGGACAGCTTACCATACCTGAAAACATTCGTCGACTGAAGACGAGGCGAGACATATTTTACGAGGCTAGTCACCTATAAAGTTGACTACATAACATCAAGGGCAGGCTCCACTGGGAGTAGGCACCTACACAACTTCTCGACTATATTGATTGCAAGATACATTAATAAAAAATAAAAAAAAATCAATACGCACATAACTTCGAAAAGAGGTGCGTGCCTTGGATTCAAACTCGAGACTTGGCAGTCCAATGGTCTTATCACTAGGCTGTCACTGCTGCATTGTAACCAATCCCTTGATTTTTTTACTTCATTAATAATTGTTGGTAACAGAAAATGTCAAAAGTGATTGCTGGTTCTTCCACGAACTTCACTTCTACAAAAACCAAATACCCACATAATATCCAAAATGCATTAGTATCAAAACAATTTTTTGCGATGTGGCATCGTATAAAAACACAATTTCTTGAGACCTAAGTAGGATTTCTCAAGAATTTCCTTTGTTATAATTTTCCCTGTCGTAACCACATTTTATAATCTGCATCACGATGTTATCCAACTCAGTAAATATAATAGTGATTAAAAAATATAGTCATGATTAGTAAGAACTAACTTACGTATATTGGCTTTCGAGAAATACATCAGTTGTTGGGTTTGTTCAAGATATTACCCATTTATTATAAACACTAGCCTCCGCCTGCGACTTCGTCCACGTGGAATAATTACTTTGTCTTAGCGTGATGCTAATATAGCCTATAGCCTTTCTCAATAAATGGGCTATCTAACACTGAAAGAATTTTACAAATCGGACCTGAGATTAGCGCGTTCAAGCAAACAAACAAACAAACAAACTCTTCAGCTTTATATATTAGTATAGATTAGACCCAATAAAGTTTATAACACCATCGTCATTTCAATATAGTTTTTTAAAATAACTTTTAAAAAAGTTAATTCGCCTAAAACGTAAAAAATAACCAGAATCCGAAACTACTTTGCACATAACACACACACATACACACATTTTATGATTTTGACGACGACGCGACACGGTGGTTTTTCTTTTTGTTAAAAGTTATTTTATTGCAACATTTTGAGTAGCGAGGAGAGTTTTATGTACCTACCTACTTATGATGTCAACATTAATTTATTCGGTTGGTAGATTGCTTTATTGTTATTTTGTTTTATATTTCGTGATCAGGTCTTCACCAAAATTTTAGTGGAAACTTGGGAGTATACTCTTTAATATAATTAATATAAAATGTAAATGTGAGTACTATTTGGGCTTATTACACACACAAACAGCATTCTTTTGTCTGGTGGGTTTGAGTGTTTCTTGTGGCCAACGCAAATGTTCCGCCGATCTGGCATCGTCGTGCAACAGGCTGTTGAGCTCCCTAGATTGTGGTCGAGCTACACAGTGACTGATGCATGCGTGCCGTTAGCTGGGACTGGTCTACTCAGAGCCGCTATGGCTCTTTCCTCAAAAGGCCATCTCAGACATTGTAACACTCACATATTGCTACTACTATGTCTGGACTTTAAAAGAGACCATGATTCTCTGAGTTTGTTTCGTTGTTTCTTCTCAGAGGTCGTCAGTTAGGAAACGCCGGCGCCATCTAGTTTAAAATAAAAAATGACTTGGAAAAGTGTCTCTAAAAGATCTATTTACAGAAATAAATATCATTTATCATTTATATAATAATAATAAGTAACTAGCCTTTGCCCGCGGCTTCGCTCACCAGAAGCTATAGTAGGATTAGAAATTGATACCAAAAATAATTTAATAAAATCCAACAGTGATGATCTCTTCTTTGTATGGGCCTCTATACATCAGATAGGTCAAGCTGTATCCCAGGATCCGATTAATTTATTGTGATAAGAAATTCACCAGTTTTTAAGTTGGAGCATACAAAAAAAATTCAACAAAATTAAAATCTATTCAGTAGTTTTGGCTCCAACCCGTAACAAACACAGCCTTTTTAGAATTTTATGATATTAGAGAAGAATAGAAGAAGAGAAGAAGAGAAGAGAAGAAGAGAAGAGAAGAAGAAGAGATATAAAAATATAGAAGACCACCATAGAACCTACATGATTAAAAATCTAATAAACTCCATTATTCCACGGTAAACACATACCTACTAGTAATAAATGTCATCTATTTACCAACTCTAAAATGTAGTAATTTTATCACGTTAACTATAGTTTTGCACCCCTATTTGTATAATAAACAACTGTAATAAGCACAAGACCTGAAAGTAGCCTATTCAGAATTGACAGAATTTTAATTCGTTTTAATTTTTCCCGTAATGATAATTACAATGCCAGTAACTATGCTGCCGTCGTACCGAAAAAGGGCACAACTAAATTCTTTTTAAATTTGACTTTAACATATTCGGAATCAAAATTAAAACGCCCATCTGCCTTGTTTTTTTGTAAAATTTTAGGAACAAGATTAAAGAAGAATCATTAAGCTCAAAGGGGACAACTTTGCAACTATTTATGTTATTTTATGTAAGAAAAGCATATCTGACTTAGTATACGTCAAAAGTCACAAATGTATAGATGTAGCTTTTACAATATTTCGTAATTTATAATTTTAATCATTGAAAAGGCATAAATTAGCCTATGTTAAATATAAAAGGCGTATGTACTCATTCATTATAGATCATTTATATTGTATCTACTAGAATGAAAGGCACAATTGAATAAATGTGCCTTTTAATTTGATCACTTCATATTTGACATGCAAAAATTTAGAATGAAACGTCACATTTGGTTGTTAATGCCTTTTTTACGTAATATTAATCTGCATACTTTATTTTTTACGTTAAGTTGAAAGAGAAAATGTTGATTATTTAATATATACCAATCCAATAAAATCTTGCAATTCAGTAGTAGGTATTACAGAAATCGTATAAATGCAACTATTTTCATCCATACCTTTTCGAAAAATAAAATTTTGACGTATTTTTTCGCTCAAAAACCAAGAAATATTTTAAACTTGATTTACTCCGATTTTACAAAATGTTAGATGTGCCTTTTTTCATTATGACGGCAGTATGGCCCTCTGATCTATTAGTGGCTCAAGATTATGGAAAACTGAAACCTACTTACACATATTGTTGTGTGCGTGTGTGCACTTAAACAGTAGTCGTAATCTGTATGACTGTAGTAGTGCAGTCACGAGTTTACGTTTAGCGGGTATAACTTATTTCTTGAAAATAATATGCTTACGTGTCTCAAAATGACTTAGAAGTAGAAAAATGTTGGTATAAGAAAAGGGAGACCTTTACTCAGCATTGAAGAGATTGGGTCCTTCGTGATAATAATTGTTCGGTGTTTCTTATGTATTATGAGTATGTATTTACAAAAAAAAAAGTATATAAGTATTATATCCATTGTCTAGTACCCATAGTACAAGCTCTGCTTAGTTTGGGACTAGATTGTGCTGTGTAAAAAATGTCCCAGAAAATTAAAAAAAAAAATACATCCATCGTATAATTATTAAGGTAAGTTAGGTATCTTCCCACAATGGACCACGAATATGTCATGAATGTTACAATCAGTATTGCTGTTAACTGATATATTTTATGACTAGCTTCTGCCCGCGGCTTCGCTCACGTGATGACCTCTTCTTTGTATGGGCCTCTATACATCAGGGAGGTCAAGCTGTATCTCATGATTCATTTAATTAATTCAGATAAGAAGTTCTCCAGTTTTTAAGTTGGAGCATATACTTTCTAACAGTGATAATAAAATTAAAATCTATTCAGTAGTTTTTGCTCCAACCCGTAACAAACAGACAAACGGACAAGAATTTAAAAAATCACATTTTTGGGTTCGGAGACGTTTATATACCCTAACCCACTTGTTTTTTTTTAAATATCTTCAATGTACAGACACAGCTTTTTTACAATTTTATAATAGTAGAGAAGAAGAAGATAAAGAAATTGTTGAAAGAACAGTTTACCGTGTGAGAGCAGTGCTTCCGCACGAATGGGCCGGCTCGTCCGGAGTGATACCACGGCCTTACAGCAAAGCGGCTTGAAATAACACTTACGTTGTGTTTCGCCGAGTGAGTGAGGACACCGGGGTTCCAAACCCTTTTAAAAGGCGGGCAAAGCACTTGCGCCTTCTCTGGTGTTGCGGGTGTCCATGGGTGACGGTAATCGCTTACCATGAGTCGAACCATCTCCTCGTTTTCCCCCCAATCACATAAAAAAGAACGTATTATTCTAAGAATGTTACTATTTATAATAAACATATCGTCGATGGGGGTCGATTCTTGAAGCGGTGTATTTCTAGCGATAATATTAACGACAGGTCAATGACAATCAGTACATTAGGAATAAAAATAATATGTTGTAACAACTATTTCACAATTATAAATTATCTTATACTCATTATCTAATTGTTACTACTGATGATAATGCTATAACTACTGTTTTTTTATATTGTATAATTTTATAAGATTAGAGAAATAAAAAGAACTTTGACCTTTTTGTACCTGATTGTCAAATATGAGATAGTGTCGTGGACCCGAATTGTTACTGTAGAAGGCTATTCAAGTATTTCATACAAATAGGTACATAATTAAAAAGCAAGTTCCATAGACGGTAGTAATTAATTTATTTATTATTATTAAGGACCTCCAACAAGGGACATACACAAATCGTGTTTTTTTACAAAATGCAGGAAGTAATATGTGTGTACTCCCTCAATTATAGGAAGCCACAACATGCACAATATATATGTATAAGAGCTAGCACTTGTAAATACATTTGGAGATTATTGATATTATAAATTATCCTTAATTATTTTATAATTATTCACATTGATTAAAACATAAATATTCAAATTAGAACTACATAACAATAAGATTTGAAAAATGTACTATAAAATGGATATCTATAATCTACAATAAAATTGATAAGCAATATAATGAAAAAATAGAGTATATCATCAGAATTGATAAAATTGATTTTTTATAATGAGATTGATACATAAAAAAAATGATAAAATTGTCAAAATATTAAATTGCTAGCTTAGATATGTTTTAATATACACTGATAATGGAGCACAGATATCCGCATTATGAATTTTTGACAGTGTATTATATTGTCTACAGAGTCTGGGCACAGCCGCATAATGACCGAGGTTAGTTTTGGATAGTGGGGTATTTAAAAACTTGTATAAATTTTTTCTATGCCCCATATACGTACTTATTATCAAATAGGCGAAAGTAACTCTCTTTGTCTGTTAATTTCTCGCACCTAAACCGCTCAACAGATTTCGATACGATTTGGCAAAAAGAAGTAGCAAAGGTTATGGACCTCAAGTCTACTATTCACAGTAATTAATACTTCAGAATTGTTGTTTTTTGAAAGTTTTGTCAGTCAATATGTCATAGGTCGTTTAAGGCCATTAAATAACTATTCTGATACGATCGAAATAGCAAACTTGGACCGATTAGCTGGGGAAGGATATAGGCTAAACTTGAAAAAATAGGAATTGTAAATAGCCCTTTTCGAACACGTGTAAAACCACAAGCATTCCACAAGTTCACAGCTGAAGAAAATATATTGTACTAGCTCCACCCGAGGCTTCGTACGCGTGGAGTTCAGTCTGTCACCTAAGTCTATATGTCAACAATCCATGTCATTCTCCAGCTCAAAATAATCGAATATTATCATAAATCACATCAATGCCTCGCTAAAAGTATTTTTTACAGTTTTTTCAACATTTTTCATGGATACTCCGATCCTATCCTTCCTCGATAACTAGGTTATCCAACACACAAATATGTTTTCACTTCGAACTAGAAGTTGCTGAGATTAGCGCGTTCAACCAAACAAACAAACTCTTCAGCTTTATAATATAAAAAATAGCGTTCTAGCAGGCAGCAGCATTGTCCTGCCCCGAAAATAAATACAGTTCTAGAACCCGACTGAAGCGCTACCTATCTGGCCCAATTGTATTTTCAAACCATCCAGGGTCCAACTTTATCCAAATCGGTTCAGCCGTTCGGAAGGATAACACTTTGCTTTACCTAGGATGGGTATTCAAACTTGCGACCACTGGACTAATGAGGCAAATTAGGAGGGCATAACAAGGTAGGCAGTTAGGACAGATCAACTCAAGACTGCTATGGCTCTTTCTTCAAAAGGCCAGTTCAGATTTTGCCCTACATCGTAAATCCAAATATAAATATCCTATAATTTTATTTATTTATTCATTTTTTAATTGGATAATACTACTACTATGTACTGTCTGGACTTTAAAAGAGGTCATGATTCTCTGAGTTTGTTTCGGCGTTTCTTCTAGAGGTCGTCATATAGGAATTTTATTTATTTTTTTATTGGATAATACTACTACTATGTACTGTCTGGACTTTAAAAGAGGCAATGATTCTCTGAGTTTGTTTCGGCGTTTCTTCTAGAGGTCGTCAGATAGGAAATGACGGCGCCATCTAGTAAAAGGTAGGTATCTTTTTAAGATCTATTTACATAAATAAATATCATTTAGGCAACTCGTAAGAGGCCAGAAAATATTTGTCTTGCTCGATGATAGGACCTCTTCGGGTCTAACTGGCTGGCGACCACCCTTACGTCGGAGTCTGTCAAAAGGCACCTTGCTGTGTGTTTCGACATTTGCGCGTAAAAGCCTTCCCTCTCGGTTGCTGTGGCTCTGGCAGTCTGCAGTCCGTAGGGGCAGCTCATCTGCAGTTTCTCTGGTGTTTCAGGTGTACATGGGCGTTGATGACTTCTTACCAGCACGTAGCTCGTCAGCTCTTTCGCCGACTTAATCCATAAAAAACACGTGTTTTTTTAATTTATATTTTTTTTGTTTTTAATTTATTATAATACCTATAATTGTAACGTTAATATACAGTATCTTCGCTTATCGAAGAATTAAATGCAAGTATAATTGAGAATAATGGTTGACCTTCGATTTAATGAACCATGAACTTGGAAAGTGTATTGTGTAATGCCAACGTGACACACTGCCTTTTATTTTGTCTAGCAATATGACCATCATCCATATATTGTCTGATTACTGGACACGGGTGTCCTCCCAGAATGAGGAAGAATAGCCCTTCGGGGAGGCTTGATGATATGTCATATTGTAAAATCTGAAATATCTTAGGTAGGCAGGTAGGCAGGTTTTGTGGATACCGTCGTGAACAGTGTATTTGGCACTAACTACTGTTGAGGAGTTTGTACGTAAGTAGAAGAGTACGTTGTTTTTATCTCGATACGCCATCGAGGTAAAAAACGTCAAGTTAGACCTACAGCAATACAAATGTGAAAACTGCATCCAATTTTGTGCAGTAGTTTTTACGAAATGTGCGTACAAACATACGGACAGGTGAATATTTAGACAAACAGAAATTTTAAATATTGATGGTGGTAAAAGATAGATACTTGTTTTGGCTTATATTGTTCTCATAAGGACTCCTCATATTAAAAAAATAATTATTTCACACATATCTATAGACATTAAGTTCAGCAAGTTTAAATTATATACAATATACTATACATTACTTACAATACCATTAATACAACACATTACTTACAAAAAGAATAACAAAAAATATTGCATGTTGTCCTTCCTGACCGTGTGTATTATGGACACCATTGGCCCAGTTTCAAGCTTCCGTATGAACAAAACTTGATTTAAAGTTTAGTTTAGTCATGCAGGTTATAAAAAATAGTAGCTGTTTACAAACAATCTTACTACCTATTATAAATAAATAATAATAAATAAATAAATAATAAATATTCTGGGACATTTTTACACAGCACCATCTAGTCCCAAACTAAGCAGAGCTTGTACTATGGGTACTAGACAATGGATATAATACTTACATACTTTTTTTTTTTTGTATATACATACTTATAATACATAAGAAACACCCAGACGAACACAAACACTTATATTCATCACATAAATTTTTGTGTTCTGTGGGAATCGAACCCACGACCTCATGGTCGGCAGTCCGGTACTTGAACCACTAAACCACAGAGGTCGTCAAAATTATATTGAAGCCGCAATGGCGTCTAAAAATTAGCATTTTTTATTCGTTTAAGCTAACTTTAAGTAATTAATGTGAGACTAGACGACATTTTTTCTAATTTATCAATTGCGACATATCATTAAGAATGTTTTTGCTGTATAATTACTTGGTTGGCGATTAATAATGAATGATAGTGGACTTCTTAGGCTGAGATTTTATGACGCACATAAATTCATTGTCGCTTAGCGTAACAAACATTTTTTCATCTATATAAATACTTACAGACTATAGATTTACACTTGCTACGATGCTGGCACACCACTTTCGCTTCATCTACGTTCATTAACTTCCTCATGCATGTCATTTGTCGGTAAAGGGTGATCTTAACCTAACCTTTTTTGAGATCGGCTGCAATTTGGTTGTGGTTCGTTCGTCGAAGTCAGCTTCTTCCAACTCTTCCATCCATACTAGCCATGTATACTCGTTTCGTCAATCTCTGTTTACCCACCCTCTCTACATGCCCAAATTACTTTAAAATACCTTTCTCGATCTTTCATTTACATAACAATAAATAAAGGGTTGATTATGTTTAATCAACCCATTATAATGTCCCACTGCTGGGCACGGGTCTCCTCTCGGAGTGAAACGGATTAGGCTATAATCCACCACGCGTCCATAATGCGTGTTGGAAGATTTCACCGTTTAAGGCCCACTTGCACCAACTTTTTAAATATGTTTAAATTGCATTTAAACACAATTTTTCATAGTAAATTTTTGTTTAAATACATTTAAGAAGTTGGTGCAAGTGGCCCTAAGTGTGTGATAATGAACTATTAATACGCACATAGCTCCGTAAAGTCAGAAGTGTCTTGGATTTAACTTAAGACTTTTGACATGGCCATCCAATGGACACATCACTATGCTATCACTGCTGGTTCTACATGAAAAGAAAAGGAGACATCACGATAATATAACAACATCAAAGATAATCCTGGGTGCTTCTCCGAAACCCTAACGACCAGGTTTATCCAAAGATCGATATTTGTATTGGCTTGAAATTGGATTGCAGAGGTCTGCAGTCACTAGTTTTTTGATAAAATTTAATTAGGTGACAATATTTTTTTTTTAAAGCTTATTAGCAATGTGGGTCTCACATCTATCTATACTAATATATAATGCTGAAGAGTTTGTTTGTTTGTTTGCTTGAACGCGCTAATCTCAGGAACTACTGGTCCGATTTGAAAAATTCTTTCAGTGTAAGATAGCCCATTTATTGAGGAAGGCTATAGGCTATATATCATCACACTAAGACTAAGTAACTATTCCACGCGGACGAAGTCGCGGGCGGAAGCTATCACTAATATTCTTGATAACCCCTCGTGCTAAGCTAAAATGCTTGTGTTACGAGTGGGTTCACGTCGGTAGTGTAATGGGTGGGTTTGGAACCGGCAACCACATGATCGCAAGTCCGACGCCTTAGCCATTAGGCTACCGCCGCTTCGTTTTGTCCTCTATCTGTGTACAGTAAGACATGTATAACTACATTTTTGGATTTAGCTTTATACTATAAAACAATTGATAGTGGAAAAGAGATTGAGAGAGTGGAGAGAAAGAGAGGGGGGATGGACTAGTGTTAGAGAGCGGGCAGAGGGAGAAGGAAGTGGATAAAGAGAGTTTTCCTTTGTCGCCATCTTTAGGATAAATTGGATTGATAAAAAGGATAAATTGCATTTTCAAAGGATTCTCACGGTCAATAGTATTTTGGTGTAAACATGAATATTTTAATTACAATTGTAGCTTATTATAATTTTAATGATCTTTATACAAGGAACGGGAACCTATAAAATCATTAAAGTGCTTTAAAATAGTTTTCTATGTTAATGAACTTGACTGTAGGTAGATGATGCAAGAAGCATGCCTCCTTTCATAATAATAATAAAAAACTGGTTATTTAAACCTTTTTTATATTTTACTGCCTCATAAGCCAAGTAGTCCTGAGCGCAACTGTTACGCTAGAGGTCCTGGGGTCGATTCTCAGGCCAAGCAAAGTGTTATTCGGTTTTTCTATGAAATTCCCAGTAGCAGCTCGTACTTAGGAATTTGTGCCCGGTTAATGGCAAAAGGCTCGCCTCTATTACATGGGACGTACAACTTACCGGCGAACTGTGGTTGTACATTAGTATACCTCTGCCTAACCCTTCGGGAAATACAGGCGTGATGGTATGTTATGTTATTTTTGATAAATGTAAGGGATCCGATCCACACAGAACGAGCTCACCGTATCCTTTGGTCTTGCAGTTTTGGGCTTGGATTTAGATTGAATAGATTCTATAATGGGGTTCCAAGCAGCTGGTAAGATCCAGCCATCTTGTCAATTGAAATTTGGGTGTTTTTTAATTTCAATAGTGTCACGAATCATCCTGGATAGGAATCGGTTTTCTTTTGCGAGGACTCGTGGTTTATCAAATTTGATATAGTGCTGGGTCTTGTCTATGGTGTGTTCACAAACTGCAGACTTTCTGGAACGGCGGGGGCGGTGCTGTAACTGTATTTCTGTTTATATTTCCAAGTTTTACGTCAGTACAAATTTTTGATTACGTAATATGGAGGTCAGAAATAATGTATTCAGAGGTGGCCCTAAGTGTATTTAAAGTAGGTATGGAAAAATATATGGAGATTTTTCGAGGCAGTTAGTTGAAACTTGGACAGAGCGACGTCTGTCAGGCCAGCTAGTTTAAATAATTATAATTTACACTTTATAATTTTTCTTCAAACATTATAATTTTCTTGTCTTATTTCTTTTTACATAATTTCTTTGATTACGGTTACACATTAATATATTTTACGGTTTAGAAAAAAATATGGCATTTTATTTATTTAATTCTTTATGCACAATCAGTGTACAGAGACGGACTTAATGCCTAAGGCATTTTATGGTATGGTGTAATGTCAGAGATCCCCAAACTTTTTTATCCTAACCACTTGCCATAGTTAATTATATTTTTTGGTTTTGGGTACACCTACTTTTATTAATTAATTTAATTCTCACCCAATTTTAATTTTTCGCAAATTCGTTACATCTCTCACACAGACTCCCTTTTTTTGGTACGAAAAATCCTCATGGATCGTTCGTCACTTGGCCCCCCAAGTGACGAACGATCCATGAGGATTTTTCGTTTTTTCGGCAGGGTATGTCGGACTTGTACCGACTAAAAATCATACTTGCCTTCTCTTGCCCTATAGCCACGGTCATGGGATCCGTGAAATGCGCCACGACCGTGACAAATCTCATGGACCCCTAGACGTTATTTTGAAGTTTTAAGATGTTTATTGTTCTTCTTTCAAAATAAATAATTTTATTAATTAATTATTAATTACTTTTCTTCCCGCTGACATGTTCCCTTTTAGGTCGTTGTGGGTTGATATGAACCGGTTAATTCATATATTTATTAAGCGTAAATGAACAACCTCATTAGCCCAGTGGTCTTCAACGCGACTGCTTCGCTAGAGGTTCGATTCCCGGTTTCGGTGGGCGAGCGAAGTGTTATTGGGTTTTTCTATGAAATTCCCAGTGGCAGCTCGGAGTTTGGAAATTGTGCCCAGTTTATGGCAATAGGCGACCCTATTGCCATTAACTGGGCACAATTTCCCCTATTTACAATTTCCCAATTTCCCCTTATTACATGGTACCTAAAAATACCGACGAATTGTGTATGTTATGTTATGAGTGATAATGAACTGAGAGACAATAATAATATGCAAAATAGCCCGAATCGGTGAATAGCGTAATACAATTTGCTAATTCTGAAACGTATTTCCTGTACGAAAACGTACAAACAATTATTTATACACGTGGTCATAACATTATAGTAGATAAATGATATGATAAGAACAAATTGTAAAAAAATGCATAATAAATGCCAGTTAATGTAACGACGCAGTTATTATTATAATTTATATTGATAATAATGTATAAGGATTATAATTTTATGCCCATAATATTTGTAACTCGAAGCTTATGCAATGAGCTGTGATAACATTGTAGAGTAATCAAGTAATATTTTCTATCATGGGATTATATTGTGGCACCACACTTATTGTGTTCCCCAGTGCGAATTTCAGTTTTTCGGACCGGTAGAAACTTTATTGAGGCTTCGATGGAGTTTAGGAGTGAACTCAAAAGTCACAATTTTTAATTTTATATCATTTGCCTACACTCTTACACGTTCACGAACACTTAATGGTTAATTATCCACCATAATTGCACATTAAACTTCGGAGATATTCAAGTTTTGAAAAATAATATATAATCGACAACGTGCACTTTACATTTTCCCGCCTAACCTCCACCATGAGACGTCATCACCTCTCTATTTCTCGAAGCGTTATTGAGTTGTGTATAAGCTATGCTATTTTTTTAGAAAAAAATCCAATAGCAAATTGCTTGTCATGATTATAGACTCTCAAGGCAGTCTCGAGTTAATTCAAAACTTTTTTAGAAATTGCTTAATTTTATTTAGAGTAGCTAGGTCTCACAAATAGTATTTTTTTCCGTGCAGGGATTGATAACATGACTTGTCTAACATACAGCTACTGACTGCTCAGTCGTTAGATCAAATGTGATGTGGAATTGGCCTAACGATTCCATGCTCCACAGGGAGCGGACCTAAAATCAAGCCTTGTGGAACTCCGCACGATATCTCTTAATTTTTTCTACTACTAAGATGGAAAGCAAGCATAGGACCCGCATGGTAAGTGGTTACCGTAGCTTAGCTTACAACAACACTCGCGTGTTACAGGCCTTTTAAAAATCTTTTCACACCATTTTTGAGAGGGTTTAAGTCCACCACTGGTCACCCCCACTGCCAACATAACTCTTCGTCTCGGAGCTCTGGCGACCTTGCTCACTGTTGAGAACACAACATAGCACGGAGCTATGTTATTTGGCTACGATTTTCTGCAATTTGGAGATACTTCCCCAGACGGGCAGCTCAAATTGTGAGTGGAATTATTCAATTCTAATATACTTCACTCAAAATTAACGAAATAAACAATATCAATACATTTCGATAAAAAAGTATATTTTGCATGGCCCCGCGTATCTACAATCATTTGCCTAAACCAATACTAGAGATGACAAATATTAACGTATTTAAAAATAAAATAAAATCAATATTAATTAAAAAATGTTATTACTCTATTAATGAATATTTAAATGATGGAAGATGGAATATTGTAATTTGATTATTGACATTTAATATAAAATTGACATTTCTTTTCAATTGATTGTATTGTTATATTTTTTTATTTTTTTTATTAAACTGGTTATTGATGGGCTATCTATTGCTTTACTTATTGATAAAAAAAAAAAAAAAATTTGTTCTAATTTTGCATGCCGTTTAATGGTCGAATATGGTGATACTCTGTATTTATACTTAAGAACTATGTCTACAATACCCATATGTCGCAAAATAAATGATTTGATTTGATTTGATTTGATTTGAAAATCTGTATACTTAAAAGTAGTTTTATTTCAATATCTAATATTCGCGAAGTGTTAGAAACTTACGTAACTTGTCTGAAGGTAAGTGAGTATTTACTTTATTTCTTTATTAATCCATTAAATACCGAATTGACATCTAATTAATAAAACCGATTACTCAATCCATTTTTTGTTTTTATTATTTTTTTCCTGGTGTAACAATTTATTGTCTATTAATAACGCAATTAAGGAAACTCGTTAATTGTCTGCGGTAAAGGGCGAACGTGAAATTGTTAGATAGAAATTCTGAACATGTTTTATCTTTGAGAAATTTATATTTAAACTAAAAAGGATGGGAGGTCTTTGCTCAGTAGTGGGATGAACTAGGAACATCTAGATTAGATCTAAAACCTACATATGAAACTTATATATTCAAAAAGAAAATCTCAATGATTTTCTTGTTTCGGTACGAATTTTAGCATTCCACCCATCTTCAATAATTGGAGAAAAAATACATTATGCATTTCTGCTACAATACATAATACACTGTCCACTAAATTGTCTCTGGTATAATTCTCCCATTCCCCACAAGAACCCTAAACGAGAATGCAAATTGTAACAATACAAAGTGTATCTAATTATGTTTGTTTAATTTGTTTATAAGCCAAAGCAGATGGAGCAACGGACTGAGCATATTGCATCATAAACGCAGAAGGTTGTTGAATTAATTAAATCGACACTTAGTGGAGTTGTTAAAATGGTAATGTGATTTGATTCGATTAGTATTGATTGCGGTCTAGTTTTTGATAGTAACGGTTCTTGATGTTCTCGACTAGTCTCTGAGGTTCCATTTCATTCTCTAAATATTTTTTTTATGGGATAGGAAGGCAAACGAGCGGACGGATCACCTGATGGTAAGCGATCACCACTGCCCATGGACAATTGCGGGAGTGTAGTCACAATTGTGTTGCCCGCCTTTTAAAAGGGTTTGGGCCTCCGGTATCCTCTGAGGCGAAACACAACGTAAGCGTTGTTTCACGCCGACGGTTTTCTGCCGGTAGAAATGCTAGTTAGTAGTTAGTCCCACTTATCGGCAAAATACTATTGAGTCGGTTAAAAAACACCAAATTAAGTCCTAAGTGGGCAAAAAAAGAAAACGATTCCATTGTAAAAATTCAAATAATAAAACCAAGTCACGAAATCATTAAATGCGAAGCATTCAATTCAATTTTAAAGGGCCCACTTGATTCTACAAATTGTACCTTCGAATTGGACTTATAAAAGTATAATTGAATTTTTCTACCAATAAGGCAATAAAAGAAAAAGCATTTTTATTCATAACGTCTCAGTAATAAGCGTTTTTTCAGTTAGTTGAAGCGCAAAATTTTCATAACCTTCCATTTATATTATGAAGGAGTACCTACTTACTACTGATATAAGAATATCCCTAAGAGCCTAAAACAATTTATTATAAAATTATTATTGTACCCACAGTGATCTCATTTTTTCTCAATTCTACGTGTGTCTCAGTGCTTCACGCCTGTATTCTGCGAAGGGTTAGGCAGCACTGAATGCACCTGCAGTTTGCGCTTTACTTTATGGGCCCACGTAAAATGGGTGAGCCTATCCAAACTCCGGACATCATTATCTTCATCAACCTATATATTGTCTACTGGTTACGCCTCTTAGAATGAGAGGGGTTGGGCTATCATCCACCACGCTAGGGTGGGTGGGCAGACTTTAAACGCCATCGAGAAAATGTCTCAGGTGTGCCAATTTCCTCACGACTTCACCGTTTAAGTGCATGGTACATTAATTAATATTTGAAAAGTTAGAGGGACGTGACTTCGATTGGAACTCGAAACTTTTTAAATTGACAGCCCAATGGTCATATTGCTAGGTCAGACACACTGGACTGCTTCTGAATTTCCCAGACAAAATACCCAATTTTGCACAGTCTGGAAATCTAACTCAAGAATCTACGGTCAGCTACCACGCCTACAATTAGGTACTAAATTGATGAGGCAATTAAAAATATGGTTAAAGTTGTGCTTTAAAAAAAATACTAGCTTCAAGACTTTTGTGATATTTATTATTAGAACCGAAAGTCCGACACCAAACAAATTTTATGGAACCATCTAGGAAGTACACTGTTTTCCACTTAATACAAAAATTCGTTATTATCATTTCCTTTCCTTGCCAAAAAACAAAAACGATTATTACAGAACTGAACCCAGTAGGTAAACAAACACTGAACAAAACTCCTAACAATAGAACAAAACAAATACTATAATGGTTAGACACGGAAACATTATGATAAATGTACCAACTTCTACACAAAATTGTTTGTAGGCTTTGAACGAACTGATTTAGAGTTCAAGTTAAGTATAATATGTATCAGACCAAGTACAATAGACAGAAATAATTGTGCTTACCAATAGGAATTTTTATTTAACATACCATCACGCCTGTATTCCCCGAAGGGTTAGGCAGAGGCGTACTAATGTACACCCACAGTTCGCCGGTATGTTTATGTCCCATGTAATAGGGGGCGAGCCTATTGCCATTAACCGGTCACAAATTCCAAACTCCGAGCTGCTACTGGGAATTTCATAGAAAAACCCAATAACACTTTGCTCGACCTGGGAATCGAACCCAGGACCTCTAGCGTAGCAGTCGCGCACAGGACCACTTGGCTAATGAGGCAGTTGGAATTTTTATTTTATGACAAATAAATCAGTTTTCTTTATTCTTGTACTTATCACCACAGATCACTGCAGATTACCTTGTTGTTAGATTGATATATATTATTATTAGCGACCCGCCCGCGGTTTCACCCGCGCTGCCCTGTCCCTAAGAGTCGTAGCGTGATGTTAAATAGCTTAAAACCTTCCGCTTGAATCAATCTATCTACTAAAAAAAAGCGCATCAAAATCCGTTGCGTAGTTTTAAAGATCTAAGCATACATAGGGACAGACAGTGGGAAGTGACTTTGTTTTATAATATGTACTTAGTGATGATGCCTCATTAGCCAAGTGGTCCTGTGCGCGACTGCTACGCTAGAGGTCCTGGGCTCGATTCCCAGGTCGAGCAAAGTGTTATTGGGTTTTTCTATGAAATTCCCAGTAGCAGCTCGGACTTAGGAATTTGTGCCCGGTTACTAGCAATAGGCTCGCCCCCTATTACATGGGACCTAAACATACCGGCGAACTGTGTGTGTACATTAGTACGCTTCTGCCTAACCCTGTGGGGAATACAGGCGTGATGGTATGTATGTTAATATGAGATCAATTTATAGTCACACAATTTTCACCCATGTGAAATGCACCCTATTACACACACAAAGTCAAAGTCAAAATATTTTATTTCATTTAGAGTAGACCATTAAAGAAGGTAGGTACTTACTTTTGAAAAGTCAAAACTACATAGATTACATGATCAAAGTAACTCTAAAAACGTCTGAATTTTTGTAAAGCCCTCATGTTTTATCAGCGATATTTGCTGAAGTTTTAATCTCGTTATTATCATATCAGACTCCGACATCTAGGCGGATTTCATTTCTGGCGCACTCGAGCACAATAAGAAAGTTTGCGGAGATCAAAACAATCTTCAACGGTGAAGTATGAAAATTACTTGCAGGGTTTTTAAATACAGTTTGTTTTCATTTAGCGCGGAAAAACTATTGTTACAAGTTATCCCCTTGAACGTTACGCAGACTTAAGAAGTCTGCGTCAAAAAAACACGCGTGCGTTAGCAGACTTATTAAGTCTGCGCGGTTCGGATCATATTTCACGTCCATTTTTAATATGTAATATGTTTTCTATCCTGTTCTTACTTATCTAAAGTGTATGGACAAGAAAAGGACCGTAATATAACAGCTCCAGTACCGTTTTACCTTATCAGCAATTCAAGTACCTGACCTTTTTTTGTCCATTGTTCGCCGCCGGATGTTATGATTACTTTTTTTGTAAACACTTGTGGGTAATAAAAGTGTTTGAGCACTTCTGTTTTTATAGTTGAATGACGTTATACGATATATCAAATAGTAACTAAAACCGTTATTTCTTAATATAACGATTTCGTTATTTTATAATGATTTTTTTTGCGATATTTTTTGCAATTTTTTTGCAAATTTGCTGACGTAGATTTGTTTATTTTAACTGATTTTTTTGTATTTTCTATAGATTTTGATGTTAGTTCAGTAAGATAGCTTATTTAATAGCGATTCCAACGATATACAGTTCTTAAACAGTTCCCATACAACGGTTTCGAGATATCGTTGTCTTAATGACCCGCGGCGGACCACCCACGTCGTTTGGGTGATGACGCGTCGCATGCGTCATCTTGCGCGAAATTGACGTTACTCAACGAGATGTTGAAAAAATTAGCCATAATAACTGTGCGTTAGCCATAATAAATTTAATATATATTTATATATATTATTAGCTATCAGAAGCGGATTGAATTAAAAAAAATACACACGAAGTATCTAATCTAAATTTAATTCTTAAAACAACAATTAAAAGTTATTTCAACATAAAATTTACTGAGGGTAGGTAGCAAACTACGTCCGTTCCGCACGAAGTCTCGAACGATTATGAGCGAGCGCCGGTTTTGCTTCGCCTTTCATACGATTTTGCTCCAAGATGGCGTTAGTCCGCTAACAATATATATTATATATAATTTCTTTATATAGAAAGCCATACCGTGGCTTGAGCCATCCTTCGTCCCGTATGGGCCGGCCGGAGTGACACCACGGCCTGACAGAAAACCGGCGTGAAACAACGCTTACATTGTGTTTCAAACAGTGGGTGAGGGAGGATACCGGAGTTCCAAACCGTTTTAAAAGGCTGGCAACGTCCATGGGACGTTTGCCCCCCTCCCATATATAAAAACCGGAGAATTTTACGGTGTATTTTCAGATATGTTAGAAAATGTTTCATGGCACTCGTGATTTCTAATTTCATAGGTAAGTAATAAGTGTGGTTTTTAATCGGTTGGGGAGACATCGAGCCTTCACTGACGTTAGGCGATCTACGATAATTTTCCGCACTACAAAAAAGCATAACAACATATCTAAATCTAAGAAGCCAACTTAACTATCTTTTTGTATTTTTTGAGCATTTGCCATGCTAAGATTATAAATTTATTTTAGTGAAGGTAAATTCTACTTGCGGGCAGTCTTCGAACCTGCGTCTACTGGTTAGATACACCAGACGTTATGACCTCTAAGCTAACTTGCTTTTCAAAAGTTGTCACTGGCGCCATCTATAAGACGTAAATTCAGAATGTGAAGGCAAATTTCTACATGGCGGGTGGAACTCGCGGTGGCTTAGAGGTCATAGCGTCTGGTGTATCTAACCAAAACACACAGGTTCGAATCCTGCCCGCAAGTAGAATTTTTCCTTCAATAAAATAGCCACCTTATTGTTTGTCTACAAGTCTTTAAAGGTTTGATACACATCTTTTTTGTTGGTATATTTAGGTGAAACAGATAAATATAATACCCGAGTGCAAGAAATACCATAATTATTATATAATATAACATAACATACCATCACGCCTTTATTCCCCGAAGGGTTAGCTATTGCCATTAACCGGGCACAAATTCCTAACTCCGAGCTGCTACTGGGAATTTCATAGAAAAACCAAATAACACTTTGCTCGACCTGGGAATCGAACCCAGGACCTCAAGCGTCGCAGTCACGCTCAGGACCACTTGGCTAATGAGGCAGTTATATATTTATGCAATTCCCATAACTATAATATGGTAGTCTTGTAATGTAAGATATTAATGTGCCTCAAAGCATAAGCAAAATTAAACGTGAATTCCTTCCTCAATTTCACTAGACAAAATAACGAAACCTATTATTATCACTGAAGCTTGCGAAAACAATGCTCTAAATTCAGTCTGGAATTTCCTGCTCAATATATTAAGTAGGTCATCTATACAAAAAAATAAAATTGAAATGGCTGTTTGTAATATTAAAATAACAGCCTTTTAATAAGTGCATTTGGATGTATACACGGTAAATACATACACCAACACAACATTTTTTACAATTTTTGTCTGTCTGTCTATCTGTCTGTTTGTTCCGGCTAATCTCTGAAATGGCTGGGCCAATTTTGACGGGACTTTCACTGGCTAGCTGATGTAACAAGGACTAACTTAGGCTACTTTTTTTAAATACCACGCGGGCGAAGTCGCGTTTTACTGCTAGTGTTTACATAAAACTTGCAGATTGCGGCCAACAGTATTATTAAAAAAATTATAACTGCCTCATTGAAATCGTGGTCTTAGGCGCGACTGCTACCTTAAAGTCCCAGGATGAGGAAAATGTTTCGTAGTCAGGACTTTCTAAAATATTAACTATTAAATCCTTTTTCGAACACATAATGCGCGTGTTTAAAAGAAAATACACATTGACACAACAATTTGTGACAGTCAAATGTCAGTGTCAA
Source organism: Acronicta leporina (assembly GCA_947256265.1). NCBI lineage: Eukaryota > Metazoa > Arthropoda > Insecta > Lepidoptera > Noctuidae > Acronicta > Acronicta leporina. The sequence goes on along the minus strand of OX366520.1, from coordinate 14,126,869 downwards.
TTAACTGTCAAAGTCATTGCGTGATTATACGTGCGCGGCCGTTCGAAAACTCTAACTTTAAACACGTACAGTTGTTTCGTTCGAACTGTAAATATAACACCCAAAATAAACACAGCGACGCCACCGAGCCTGGCTCACTCCTGATAAACGATTATAGTCTGAAACCACGCCATGTTTGCTTTCATTTTATGTGTATTTCTATTTATTTTATAGGTTATAATTTAGTTCTCATACATTTATTTTCAAGAATAACTGTTGCCCATGGTTTATCTCGCGTTCCAAAAGGATTACCTACTATAAACTCGACTTCTAGGCGGCGTATCAAGATGTAACATGCACGAAATTTTATGTTATACCTCCTCCACCTTATATACAACTGTGAAATTCGCATACAATTTCATGCATTACTTTTGCGTGATGTGCATACAAACATACAAACAAAAAAAATGTTTTAGGTGTAGCCTATTTTCTTCTCCAAGGCTAATCTTTCTCTAGGTGTAACAAAATTCATTAACATTACAGTCAGACAGAGATACAAAGTTACATTGAATTAACAACATTCTTTTCGATTTTTAGATTCAGATTTTTAAAATTCTTGCCTGTTTGTTACAGGTTGGCGTAGAAACTATTGAATAGATTTTAATTTTGTTATCACTGTTACGACTTCTTATCTCAATTAATTGAACGGATTCTGAGATACAGTTTGACCGTATATACAAAGAAGAGATCATCACTGTAATTAGTTTCTGATTAATTTATTTTTGGGATCCATTTTTAATCCCAATACCTATAGCTCCATGTGAGTGCAGCCAGCAAAAGTTTCTAATATTATATGGATAATGCTACGACATACTATACATACTTCTGACTAGGTACACCGCCGCGAGTCCCACCTGCCATGTCGAAATTTGCCTTCACATTCTGAACTTACGTCTTAAAGGTGACGTCAGTAACATGTACCTATTGAAAAGCAAGTTTTTAAATGAAGTTTTTTCATGGGCATCGTGTTAAAATACTCACAACATAACATAACATACCATCACGCCTTTATTCCCCGAAGGGTTACACCCACAGTTCGCCGGTATGTTTAGGTCCCATGTAATAGGGTGCGAGCCTATTGCCAATAACCGGGCACAAATTCCAAACTCCGAGCTGTTACTGGGAATTTCATAGAAAAACCCAATAACACTTTGCTCGACCTGGGAATCGAACCCAGGACCACAAGCGTTGCAGTCGCGCTCAGGACCACTAGGCTAATGAGGCACTCACAATGACCCCAAAATGGAAATAGGCCCACCCCCTATTACATGGGACCTAAACATACCGGCGAATTGTGGGTGTACATTAGTACGCCTCTGCCTAATAAAATTTTATAATGTCATCGTAGGCCAATTATGTTTAACACCAAGGGATGGTGTCGCTGCCACCCTGAGTATTGCCATGTGAGTTTCCTCGTTTTATAATATTTCTTAGGGGATTTTTTTCTTGTACTTAAATTGAAAATCATTGTATAAATAGAAACGGATCTCGACACCAAACAATACCATCACGGGTCGGATAGGATTATTTTAACACATCTTAGATACTAAAATATAAAGCTGAACAGTTTGTTTGTTTGTTTGCTTGAACTCGCTAATCTCAGGAACTACGTCAATCCGATTTGAAAATTTCTTTCAGTGTTAGGTGGCCCATTTATTGAGGAAGGCTATAGGCTATATATCATCACGCTAAGACTAAGTAACTATTCCACATGGACGAAGTCGCGGGCGGAAGCTAGTTGTATAATAAAATACTTGCAAAACTACGTTTTACCCACAAAGTTGCCAGAATAAAGCTGCATTTGCACTGAATTCTCACTCAAGAGATTTGCGGTATTTCAATATCAGCAATCTTAGAACTACTGCATTATTAATTTAATCTGTTCCGTTTAGAACAAGGACGGCCCCAAAGGAATTTAAGAAGAATATTCAGTAATGCAATTTAGTAAGACATACCATGACGCCTTTATTCCCCGAAGGGATAGGCAGAGGCGTACTAATATACATCCTCAGTGACCCATGTAATAGGGGGCGAGCCTATTGCCATTAACCAGGCACAAATTCGAAACTCCGAGCTGTTACTTGGAATTTCATAGAAAAACCCATGTTCTACCTGGAAATCGAACACGGTACCTCTAGCGTAGCAGTCGCACTCAGAACCACTAGGCTAAGAAGCAGATAAAAGGCTAAAAAGATATTTGTTTAAAATATTCGTTATTAATAAATAATTATAAATTTACATCATTGTTTATTTTTATTTTATTTTTATTTTATTTTATTTTCATACAGTCACCTTAATGCTAACAGAATTCCATGCGCAGAAAGTGTATCTTAATAGTAAAGTTCATTGCATTTTAGATAGGATAATTTGAGTACAGTACAAGCAAATTGATATAAATTTAATGGAAGTTATACAATAAATAAGAGTCCATTTAAATTAAAATTGTAAAGGTACAGTTTTATCAAAAAAATAAAGATGTAAACATATAATTGTGAAGTAGGTAAAATAAATTGTAGAAGTAAAAAATTGTAAAAGCAAAAAATTGTAAAAGTAAAAAATTGAAAAAATAATTCATTGTAATAATAATTCATTTAAAAACTTAGTTGAGTATAATATTTGGTTAGATTAGATTAAAATTTATTAGATACATAAGTCAATCAGGTTATAGTACTGGCCACAGTCAACGTCTCAATGTAACGCCCTGCTGTTTTATGGAACGCACATTCGGTGCAAGAGAATAAGTCTGTTGATGAGTCATGCAGTATGATTTCATTAATGTATTGAAGAGCTCGCGGCACGGGTGCGTACCGGGCCAGGTTAGTGCGCGCAGCGGGCACTGACAGCGGGCGATGACGGTGCCTGCGAGCCGCTGATGCACCTCGGCGCGGCACATGAAAACCTATCTGCGACAGTAACGTAGGGTTATAAGTATAACCACGTATTAGGCGGAATACGTACGTTACAAGAGCGACGTTGCGTCGAACTGCCAACATACGGTAATCCACCATCCCTATAATATATAATGTGGGGTATAAATATGGGTAGAAGTAATATATTCTTTTGAATAGGTATCGTATGAAGGATTTTTGTACTTTTTCAAGTTCTAGTGTGTATTGTGCTTGGTACGGGTTCCATATCATAGAATTTGTCTCCAAAGTACTTCGCACATATGAATTATATAACACACGCATTGTCAATTTATTGTTGAAGCGCTTGGATTGTCTTATGACGAACCCGAGGCTCTTTCGAGATTTACTACAAAGTTTATTGATATTATCATGAAAGGTCAGTTGTGTGTCGAACCAAGTACCCAGATCTTTAATGGTAGTTACTCGTCGCATGGTGGTTTGGGATATCGTGTAATTCTCACAAATTGGAGAGCGAGATCGACTGTATGACATGATAGCACACTTGTTAATGTTAAGATTTAAACTATTATCGCGACCCCAGGCACAAACATTATCTATATCTGTTTGTAACAACGCGATGTCCGACGGAATGTTTATCGTGCGTGCCAATTTAACGTCATCAGCGAACATTAAACAGGTACTATGTTGGATCTTAGATGGTAAATCATTAATTAGTATCAAAAAAAGCAAAGGCCCAAGGCAAGTTCCTTGACCGATGCCAGAGTGTACATTATATTCTTTGGAAACAGTGTTGTCAAATAATACATACTGTTTCCGGTTTGATAAATAGTTTGCGAAGAACTGGATGAGGTTTTCTGAAAAGCCTATTTTAGCCATTTTGTTGAGGAGCACATCATTGTCTACCTGATCAAAGGCTTTTTGAAAATCGAAGTACGCAACATCCACCTGCTTCTTCGAATCCATCTCATTTGTTAGCATCATAACAATATTTATAAGGTTTGATGTCGTCGACCTGCCCGGCAAAAAACCATGTTGTTGATCACAAAACCATCCTCGAAGTTGTTTATAAATTAGGTTATATAAAATAGATTCCATTACCTTGCCGAACACAGACAGAACTGCCACAGCACGGTAATTATGTACGTCACTTTTAGTGCCATTTTTATGTATGGGAAGTACTTTAGTTGTTTTCCATGCAAGTGGGTAAGTTTTATATTTAAGACATAAATTGAATATATGCAAGAGTGGGTCGGCAAATATTTCATAACAATCCCGAACTATGACCTGAGGCACTCCATCAGGACCTTGGGTAAATTTTGGTTTCAGCTTTTTTAGAGCTTGGATAACATCACATTTTTTTATGCTGTCCAACTGAACGTGGACGTCAGGTGCAAGGCCTAATGGTGGTGAATCCGCGGCAGCCGCCATAGCCGAACGCGGGTCGAGTGCAGGCGCGGTTTGTAAAAATACGCTGCTAAAGAACGTGGCAAATGCATCTGCTACTTGCTGCGAGTCTGCCATGCCAAATGTTGATGGTTCATTTGACTTTCTGTTTTGCTTAATAAAAGACCAAAAATTGTTGGGATTATTTAGGATGCTATTTTCAATTTTTTTTAAATGATTAGCTTTATTTTTTTCTAACAGACTTTTGAATTGTTTTCGATAGTAACTGAAAAATGCATAATAAAACTGGTTATTATTAGACATTTTATATAATTTGTGGTAGTAGTTTTTTAAATGTAAATAATATAATAGTTCGCGATTGTACCATTCAGGAAAATTATTCGGAATCTTCGATGGTTTGCAGTAGGGAACAGTTTTGTCAAACAAATTATTCAACATCTGGCATAGGTTAGTTACAGCTTGATCAGGATTTGATGATTCATATATAGACGACCACTCAATGAGGGACAATTGTGTATAAAGTACATGATAATCTACATTTCTAAAGTTCCGGTAACGTATTTTATTCTTATCGTTAGTTTTATCATGATTTCTAGAGTGAGACACAGCAAACCGGTTTACATTGGCGGATATTTCCAAGGGAAGGTGATGAATTTCTGAATTAACTAGACTTACCTCAGATTCCGAAACAGTGAGCGTTACATAATCCGTTTGACTTAAGACTAAGTCAAGTACACGATTAAGATCATTGTTGATTGCATTATGTTGGGTTAGGTTACAGATAGACAACAATAACTTAAAATCCTCACGCACCGATTGTGACGCGGAATACAAATTAAAATCGCCCATTATTACAACAGGTACTGATTGGGATGATATTAATGTTTCTATGCAATTAAAAACTGAGTAGTATCTTGAATTCGGTATCCTCGGCGGTAGGTAAACAACGCAACAAATAAAGCGATACTTTCCCACAGTAATTTGACCGGCGACAAGTTCATCCTCGGGCGAACATTCCACAGCGATCTTGCGAAGTTGATAGGGGTGACGCACTGCTAGTAAGACACCACCGCCAGTGCCTCCCTGTCGATCCTGGCGCAAAACTGCATAATTTGAAGTAAACAACTCGGAATCGTAAATGCTGTCATCTAGGTTTGTTTCTGTCAGTGCCAGTGTGTGGCCAGGAAGTTTGCAAAGGGCGTTTCTTATTACATCGGTTCTTGATTTCAAACCTCGGACGTTTTGATAAAAAAATATTGTTTTTAACGAATTAGTCTTGTTTTTCGGCTTGAGCTCGAAAGGTGCGCCCTGGGTTGTTCGTACGATTGCGTAAGGTGTACCATTGTTGAATTGATATTCCTGCCGGCCAGTTACTGGGGCATATCAGAAACTTGAAGTGTTCACCACTGCCGCCTATGACGAAGCAGTTATGGTTTTCGTGGGTGGTGTCTGGTTTCTTAATTTTGAAGTTCAAGTCTGGTTGCTTCCTTTTGAGATATGTTGCTATGTTTTCCGCTGTCACATCTGGGTGGAAATTCCATACATGAACATATTTTGTCGGCTCGATCGTTAGTAATTCCGTGTCTGCATCACCAGTCGCTCTTATAACAGAGCGGCGAGAGCGACGAGGCTGTTGCATTGCGCTGTGGTTAAGTTCATCACTTGTTCCCTCATCTATTTTGTGATCCGCAACTAAATTGAAATCTGACACGATATTCGCTGCATCTACGTAGGTTGATTTCGTGGCCACACACTCTTGGTCTGACGTTATCGGTGCGACGGGCATCTCTCGGGTGCCATCGGGTGTTTTCGGTATGTCTTCGCATTGCGCGCGAGTCCTTCCAGCGCTTACATTGCTTGAAGATTTTTGCCTCTTCGTTGCTTTGCTGCTGATCGCTTCGACTGCTTTAAGACGAGCCGGGCGCGTTAAGCGGTGCAGCGACTCAGTGTCCGTGTCTTCTAAGTCGGGATTAATAATTATAGTTGGGGGTACTTGACAATTAGGTGGCACTGAATTTAGATGAGATATTAATGCATTTTGTTCACTTATTTTGTTTTCAAGAACACCAACTTTAGTCACAAGCACAGATACTGTTTTCTGTAAGTCACGGATAAGGTTTTCAAGCACTTTCTGCGACATTTTATATTTTTAAATCGTAAGTAAACACGGAGCTCAACTAAAGCTTTACATAATGATGGTAATGAGAAACACCGTGGGAGACCGTTTTCACCGTGGAAGAGGTATGCTTCGGTATTCACGGCCTCACAGAAAACCGGCGTGAAAAAACGCTTAAGTTATGTTTCGCCGAATGAGTGAGGATACCGGAGACCCAAACCCTTCTGAAAGGCCGGCAATACACTTGTGACTCCTCTGGTGTTGCGGGTGTCCATGGGCAGCGGTAATAGCTTATCATCAGGCTATCCGTCTGCCCCTTTGCCTCCTATCCCATAAAAATATGAATGAACAACACAACTATTAGACAGGGGCTCGAAGAAAATGATGTCCAAATTTATTATTTTACCATAAAAATTCAAGCTTTTGGGGTGATTGCTAACCAGATTGACTTCAAGAGGTCCTACCACTAACCAAGTTAGATATTTTCTCGACTCAATTATGACACTTAACTATCTTAATCATTCGTTATGCAGGGTGAATAACACTTTGTCGTACCTGGGAATCGAACTCAGACTCAGTACTAGTGCTTATGAACGCTAAATTAAAGAGTAGGGCTTAGAACGGCATGTTCTAAAAGTAGTTATGTAACTGCTATCTGTCTCTACCTAAGAAATGTGATGTTAACAGAAATGTTGCTCAAGACAATGTTTTTCTTTCATTCTGAGGCCCTTTAGAAAAACGGTCAACCAAAAATAGTCCTTGACGACCCTTCACAGCCTATTAATCTTCGCTTTTATTTACTTTTCTTGGTTAAGTAATGATCTTTCGTACGCTTGGTATGAAGGGATCGGAGAAAAATGATCCTTATGTGCTTCATTTCTTTTTTCCAACTCATTTAAAACTAATTCAAGTTTGTAACTCTGGAAACTGGAATTTTTGGGTAAAAAATACTTTTAGTATTTTTTTTATATATTTGGCGTTCATGCATTTTAACATCTTTGCAGTTTTTTAATACTACTGAGGTATACGCAAAAATCTAGCGAATTTTTAAAATGTCATAAAGCCATCATATGCCTTAGTGTGTTCGGCACCCAGTATTGCCAGTTAGCATCATTTTTTGCGGGTATGTTTTCATGTAAAGTAAAAACGAACTACGGTAAACTCGAACTGCGGTCCCAGTTGCTGGATCCATTTCATTTGCATTGCAACTGGGACCCGACACGGTTGTATACACAACAATTTTGTAAAATGAATATATTTTATTAAAGGCGACTCGGGCAGGATTTAAACCTGCATCTTTTGGTTAGATACACCAAACGCTATGACCACTAAGCCACCGCGAGTCCCACCCGCTAGGTCGAAATTTGCCTTCATAGATAGATAAATAGAATATATTTACTTTATTGCTCACCAAAACTAATGCTAAGTACAAGCTTCCAAGTATTAATCCTGGAATGGTACAATGGGCGGTCTTATCGCTAATAGCGATCTCTTACAGACAACCTATAATTTACGTCTTTTTTTTAATATTACTAGCAATGTGGGTCACACATTACTAGTATTCTTGTTAAACCCTCATGCTAAGCTAAAATTCTTGTGTTACGAGTGAGTTCACGTCGGTAGTGCAATAGGTGGATTTCGAACCGGCAACCACATGATTGCAAGTCCGACGCCCTAGCCATTAGGCTACCGCCGCGTCGTGAACCAATTTTGTTTTGGCAATACGTGTGCCAAGCATACCTACTGGGTACCATTGACCTTTACGACCCGCATTTCTTCCCAGCATTCTGACCTCCCAACGGCAAAAAATATATATTACCACAATACCCCAGTTTTTCTATTGCCCTGAGCATTATCATAATAATCTTAGTAATCACTTGGGTATCCTATGATAACACAGGCTTTCAATATATGAAAGGCAAGTCTATTGAAATTGTTTATATTTCTTTCTTAATGTAATTGTATTACAGCTAATTTAGTTAAAAGCATTGCCAGTCTGCAATCACTGTAAGATGTTTTTTTTTTTCAATTGATTCAGCGAATATTTCTGTTTAAATATCTGGTTCAGATTGTTCTTTATCGTAGATTAGTATTTTTTTAACTCGACTTTTTATTGATTATATGGGAGATTGCTGAACTTGAGGTCCTTAGTTCGATTTCCAGATCGAGCATAGTCATCATAATTGCGTATGACATCTATCCTGCGTGGAATAAAACTCTTTATTCAAGTTTTTTAGCCCGCTTGTAGCGGTAGTTGTAGACTTATTTTATGGGATAGGGGGGCAAACGAGCAGACGGGTCACCTGATGGTAAGCGATGACCGCCGCACATGGACACTCGCAACACCAGAGCTGTCACAAGTGCGTTGCCCGCCTTTTAAAAGGGTTTGGGCCCACGGTAACCTCACTCACTCGGCGAAACACAACGCAAGCGTTGTTTCACGTCGGTTTTCTCGTGCCCATTCGTGCCGAAGCATGGCTCTCCCACGATAAAAAGACTGCCGCAGTTGGTCTATCGAGGATAGAGTTATTCTATAGAATTCTCAGTAGCAGTTGGAATTTGAATTTGTGCCTTTCGAGTTTAATGGCAATAATGCTCGCCTCCTATTTTTTTAAAGCTTACTAGCAATGTGGGTCGCACATTACTAGTATTCTTGTTAGCCCCTCGTGCTAAGCTAAATGCTTGTGTTACGAGTGGGTTCACGTCGGTAGTGCAATGGGTGGGTTTCGAACCGGCAACCACATGATCGCAAATCCGACGCCCTAGCCATTACGCTACCGCCGCTTCATTTTAAATGTACTTATATTCAAGCAGAGAACTCCCAATATCTTTTAAAATATACTCATATTCTGAAAAACATAACATATATATAACATACCATCACGCCTGTGTTCCCCGAAGGGTTAGGCAGAGGCGTACTAATGTACACCCACAGTTCGCCGGTATGTCTACACATACCGGCGAACTGTGGGTGTACATTAGTCCCATGTAATAGGGGGCGAGCCTATTGCCATTAACCGGGCACAAATTCCTAACTCCGAGCTGCTACTGGGAATTTCATAGAAAAACCCAATAACACTTTGCTCGACCTGGGAATTGAACCCAGGACCTCTAGCGTAGCAGTCGCAGTCAGGACCACTTGGCTAATGAGGCAGTTTATTATATTATTCTGAAAAATAACTTTAGATATTATATGTGCTTCTGTAGGCGAATAAACTAATTAATTTTAAAGTGCGTGTTGATGATCCGTACATGTAATGGGCGGGCCTATAACTAATAAGCTATCTGACAGCCAAATATAGGTACATATTGTTAAACTGTAATGTAGTGTTATTAATAATTTAATATGTTCTATTCATTTATTAAATAAGTTGATATAGTTTAATAAATTAATAGAATATTAAATCTTTATCTCTACTATGACAAAATTGTAAAAAAGCTGCGTCTGTACATTGAAGATAATTATTAAAAAAAAAAACACGTTTGTCTGTTTGTTAGGGGTTGGAGCAAAAACTACTGAATATATTTTTATTTTATTATCACTGTTAGAAAGTATATGCTCCAACTTAAAAATTGGTGAACTTTTTATCTCAATAAATTAAACGAATCCTGAGATACAGCTTGACCTCCCTGATGTATAGAGGCCCATACAAAGAAGAGATCATCAATGTTGGTTTTTCCATTTTTACTCCTGATATAGCTTCACGTGAGCGAAGCCGCGAGCAGAAGCTAGTCACATATATAACTGCCTCAATAGCCAAGTGGTCCTGACCGCGACTGCTACGCTAGAGGTCCTGGGTTCGATTCCCAGGACGAGCAAAGTGTTATTGGGTTTTTCTATGAAATTCCCAGTAGCAGCTCGGAGTTAGGAATTTGTGCCCGGTTAATGGCAATAGGCTCGCCCCCTATTACATGGGACCTTAACATACCGGCGAGCTGTGGGTATACATTAGTACGCCTCTGCCTAACCCTTCGGGGAATACAGGCGTGATGGTATGTTATGTTATGTTATGTTAAATCTTTATAAAAAAGAAAGTGTTTACAATTATTATGCGAGCTGTTTCCCATAGATGTCTCTTATTAACATAGGCTATATTTATAATATTAGGTCTTTACCTATGAAATTGCCGTTTTATATGAAAAAATTTAAACGAATTTTTTTCATGTATTCTTTATTTGTATTAATCGAAGTAATCACCCATGCAATCAATGCATCTTTGCCAACGCAGTGGCAGTTTATTGATGCCCTTCTTAAAGAAATCAGCTGGACGGGAGGCAACAAATTCTTCAAAGGCATTTTGTACTGCCTCTCGGGTATTCAATTTTTTTCCCGCCAAGAAGTTATCCAAATTCTGGAAAAAGTAGTAGTCTGTAGGCGCAAGGTCTGGTGAGTAGGGCGGATGACGGAGAACTTCCAACCCCAATTCTTGCAACTTGGAGACCGTCTGCTGTGCAGTATGAGGTCGCGCGTTATCGTGCAGGAGCAGCGGAGACGAGCGATTTACCAATGCTGGTTGGAGATGTGCCAGCTTCTCCATCATTGTGTTCAGTTCTTCACAGTACACATCTGCAGTAATGCTCCCCCGTTTGGTAAGAAGCTGTGATGAATCACTCCGGCGCTAGACCACCAAACAGTGACCATTACTTTTCTAGGGGTAAGTTTTCGTTTGGGGCATTGTTTAGGTGCTGAACCAGGATCCAACCAAATTGCTGAGCGCTTGCGGTTATCAAACAGAATCCATTTTTCATCACAGGTAACAATGCGGTTCAAAATTCCTTCATTTGTGTGTCTGTTGAGGAGTGCAAGGCACGTTTCGACGCGTTCTTCGCGCTGGCGATCATTGAGTTCGTGGGACACCCATTTGTCAAACTTTTTTACCTTGCCAATTTGACGCAAATGGACCAATATTGTTTTGACGCTAACGTCGAAAGCTGCTGCTAATTCAGCCGTCGATTGTGTATCATCAGCTTCCACAATCGCCTTTAATTCGTCATTGTCGACCAAAGTCTTCGGACGACCGCGAGGTTCATTTTTCAGGTCAAATTCCCAGAACGGAAGCGAGCAAACCAATAACAGGTGATGCGTTGGTTTGTAGTGTTAGCTCCGTAAACGTCGTTGATGTTGCGTGCCGCTTGTGCCGCGTTGCTGCCACGACGGTACTCATCTATACTAATATATAAAGCTGAAGAGTTTGTTTGTTTGTTTGCTTGAACGCGCTAATCTCAGGAACTACTGGTCCGATTTGAAAAATTATTTCAGTGTTAGATAGCCCATTTATTGAGGAAGGCTATAGGCTATATATCATCACGCTACGCGGACAAAGTCACGGGCAGAAGCTAGTATTCCATAATTACTCGAAATTTTAACGTATCCATGATGACGAAAAAGATTGAAATGCGATGAAAATGTAACACTAATTAATAAACAAATGACTACATTTGGAAAAAGAATTCCATGTTTTTTAAATAAAATTAATTTGAAATTAGAATTCTTAGCCGAACAAAAATTATTTAGATTTGAAATGGCCAGTACTGCAGAACGGCAATTTCATAGGTAAAGACCTATTATTATAAAGTAAAAAAATTTAGGGTTGATTTTCGGTTGGTGCGCCACTGGAACACAATCCATGTGGGGTCCAGGCCAATATACGAGTACATAATCAACCCAGTATATGTCCCACTGCTGGGCACGGGTCTCCTCTCACAATAAGAGGCATTAGGCTATAGTCCACCACGCTGGCCTAATGCGGGTTGGCAGACTTCACACGCCGTTGAGAAAATCTCTCAGACGTGCAGGTTTCCTCACGATGTTTTCCTTCACCGTTTTAAGCGCGTGATAATTAACTATTAATAAGCACATAACTTCGAAAAGTCAGAGGTGCGTGCCTGGGATTTGAACTCGAGACCTTTGACTTGGCAGTCCAATGGTCACATCACTAGGCTATCACGGCTATACGGCAATATACGAGTAAGTTAGGGTAATTGTCTTGTACTACGTTAGTATTATCTAAGTTGTAAGTCTAACCAAATAAAGTTAGTTAAAAATGAATCAGTGTTACATTTCTCCCTTTCTGTCACCTACTTCTGTAGGATTTGCTTAGTACCTATTCTCAACCACCCTATCAAAAGGAATAGGTACATAAATGAAAGTGCCGTAGTAGTTAGCTATATATTATAAACAATTAATTAAAATATCGAAGTCTTAATAATTATGCTATCAATTAAGGGGTAGGTAGGTATAGGTGAGAGGTATCAGGAAAGAGGTGCAACTTATGAAATAATCATAAAATATTGTGAAACTAATAATGCTTTGTATTTATTAATTTCTCATTAGGTAAATAACTTCGAATGCATTAAGTATTTTATGAAGGATAAAAATATGCATTGAGTAGTTTATGAAAAATAGTGGAATCATTTTTTAAAGATTCAATTTGATTGTTGGAAATATGAAAATATAATCGCTGCTTAAAATCAAAACTACCACAAATCAAAATTACGCAATTTTATAATAGGGATAGTAAAAAAAACATGATTATCAAATATATTATACATAGGTATAGGTACCTACTTGATATAAAAATAAAAAAGTAATAAGCACAAAATAGTTTTTTATTAGCCCTCGGTACTTTAAAAAAGTGTAATATTAATTTGTGGTAGTTTTGATTTTAAGCAGCGATTATGTCAACGTTCTGGAACCTCACTAATTGGACCGGAACCATTTGTAGGACTGGCCCCAAGCGCAGTCAAAACGGCATTTCGGGAGTACCCAAGGGCGAGGCACATGGATGAGTGGTTGAGCCTCACGGGACTTGCTCACTCCAAGAAATTCATAGGTTCCTCATCGAAATGGCAAAATGCCATTTGGAACTCAAGCAGGCGGCAGGCCCGTCTTTTGATGGGGGCGCTGACCGGCCACTTCGGGACTAACGCTCTCCTACAAAAGATGGGTCTGACGGACACATCAGCCTGCAGGGCCTGTAAAAGGGAAATTGAGAGCATGGAACACCTTCTGTGTACATGCGATGCACTGGCTAGAAAGCGAATGTGCCTCTTGGGGCAGGGTTATCCATACCCCCAGGCCTCATTATAAAGCTTATGGAAGAGCTGTTTGAAGAACTGGGGGAGGATGAGGATTAGGTATCTAGGAGAATCACAAAAGATCCCATTGGGTCGAAGTGCTCTGAGGCCTTGCTGCCTCGGCCCCACACAAGATAAGATAAGATAAGATGTCAACGTTCAATGTCAGTATGGAATAAATAAACAATTACCTACATTTGTGACTCAAGTGGCTGTACCTAAGCCTGTAAGGCTCCGGGTTGGATTTCCTGGTTGAGAAAAGTGGGTTTTAACATGAAACTCTCAATAGCAGCTCTATTAATCTTACTTAATTAGGTTTTAAAATAATAATAAATAATACAGTAAGTAAAAAAAATATACATATTTGTGGCGCCATCTACAAAACATTTGCAGTAACCACATTTAACTCAAAATGAAACGTGTTTATAGTCAGTCGTGTACTTTGTTGCTTCTGCCATCTGTTGATAGATGTCGTAACTGGTATTTTTTTGTTATTATGATAGATGGCGGTACCAACGTGATGTAGTCACAGTTAAAGTAATGTAGTGGATTGTCTCCTAGTATCATATTTTTTTAATTTGAATTTCCAATACAAACGTAATACCAATATAAATCGTAATTCAAACACAATTTAATCAAAGTGTAATATTCGGATTCCGATATCATCAATCTATGTAGGTAGGGGGTAGGTGTGCAATTCTTGTAGCTTTACTAAGTTTAGACCGATTTTCCAGTCGTTTATTTCCAATTAAGATGATTAACGGTATCTCTTTCCGAAATATAACACAATTGTATAAATAAAATGTTTGTATAACGACTTTTTTGGTATTAGTTACGTTTTTGTGGAAAATTGAAGCTCTGCCGGTCCATTCACAAATAAAAATATAGTTTAAAAGTATGTACTTAGATGTATAAAAAATTGATTAAATAAACTTTATTAATGAAGCAAAGTTGGAAATGTAATTTCCGTTATGTTAAATAAAAGTAGATAGGTAGGTAGGTATTATTTTCTTTCAATGACGTGCAGAACTTTTATATAAAAAGTTTGTCGTATAATTGCGTTAGCCACTGACTGGTAATAACATGAGTCGTGAAGCGTATAAAGAAAAAAAGTAATGAAAAAAAAGAAAAAGTTTTGTTTTTAAATGTAGAAGTGTGTTTGTAAAAGTACACAAAACAAAATTATTTGGTTTACATACTACTAGCGACCCTAGCGGATGCTAGAGGCAATCGGTGTTGTCTAATTCAATGCGTGCGTATCTACGTACAGTGCGTATTATGCACACGCTCAAGCGAGGATTGATAAAACGACTTGCACACAACTATAACCAAACCAGAAATTAATCTCATACATAAAAGGAATATGATGCAGTATTTTAGCCGGCAGAATAATAGCTTCTGTAGCGTTATGGTGAGGTGACTGGAATCGAAGCACAAGCGGCGTGTCGTGAGTTCAGAGATAGAGGAAATTATTTTTGTCATTATGTCATACTTTTTATATTTAAAAAAAGTAAATTGTGTAAACTCTTTTGGTTTAATTGACTTGTTTTTATTTGTGTTGTATTGATTTGTTTGTTATTGAAATAAAACAACAAAAATGGTATATTAAAACATTTAATTAACTAAATAACGGATCGATTAATATACACAATAGAAAAACAATTTTATCGAGCCTCGAGGCAGTTATTATTTATTTATTTATTATTACACACACTACTCGTATCGATACAGGATAACCTCCACTACAATAATGGTTGAAAAATCAACTTACAGTTAATCGTTTCTTTAATGAAACGGTTACTATTTTATCAGTTATGAATACAAAGTTTTGTTTGATGGGTAAGTATGAGCGTAATATTTTGTTAGAGGTGATCAATTTAATCAAAAATAAAGACGTCAAGTAAGTAAATAAAAATTTACAAGTTAACTTTTCACATCATAATAAGACAAAGTTATTTTTGTTGGATAAGGATGGACGTAATATATTTTGTCAAAGTATTGAGTATAGGTATATCAATTTAATCATAGTAAAATAAAATGTGAAGTGAATCAACATGTTAGAGGAAGAAATTATGGCAATTTCTAACCTCAGGAACAATAACATCACTCACATTACAAAATGGCTACATATTAACTAAAGACTTTCATTATTTATGATACACGCGTCGTTTAAAACAGTGGGATCACTTTTAAAATATAGTGTGAAAAATATAACACGTCATGGCAATTATTAATGTGTCGGCAAACCATCGTTATCAATTACCTCTTGTAACCTTCTAGGAATGCTGGCTACCATACTAGCGCATATATTGCTACCCCGTAGCGACTCCCAAGTGGATGTAACTAGGTCATCTAAATTAGATTTTGATCTTGTATTCGATGAGTCCCAGTTTAGCACCATGTGACCCCATAGGTTTTCTATGGGGTTTAAATCTGGACTTTTAGCAGGCCAGTCAATAATAGTCATGTTTTCTTGGTTGTCAAATCTTCTGTGCTGGTTTGCTGCATCGTAAACCAGCTGCACGCAAGTGGTTTCGCACGGTTTGTAAGCACACATTATGAGCTGTTGCGGTTATTCGGGTGGGGAGGAATGGGTCCGCTCTGTGCCTAGATATGATGTCCCGGTGTCATTTGAAAAAATCGCCGATGGTTTTGGCCCACGTCGGCGATGGTCTACGTCACCGGAATCTGCAAATCGTCGAACCCATAACTGCACGGTTCTTCTCTGTAATAAAAAATAAATGCTCAGAAACCAGTATAAGTATATAAATGCTGATATGTGTAAATAAATATTAATCATAATTTAACATGTCATATTAATATAATTATAATACTTTGATTAAACATTGATTCCAATGATATACCTATTATTTGTATCATCATTAGTAAACATAATTAATATTAGTTACTTGCTTAATTCGAATAAGTAATTGAATCTTGGCTCAAATCCTATGCCATAAATTTAATTTATTTATATATTGTGTTAAGTCAGTATTACTTATATGACACTTTCCTAAATGAATTAATTATTATGTGTTTTAATATACTTCCTATATTAATTAATAATTAATTATATATATATTATATTATTAATATAATTAGTTAATTATATTATGAATTAATATAGTATATTAAAACAAATAATAATTAATTCATTTAGGAAAGAATAAAATATTTAATATACTTACTATATAATATAGTATAATTTAACGTTTACAGGCAAGAAGAGCATAGGTTAATGAAAATGTCCATAAATGTTACTCACCGATATCATTAATCGCCTCGCTATTTCACTGATAGAAATGTTTTGCTCGTGTAATACAACAATTTCGGCCTTCTTAAACATCGTTAAATGTTGCATGATTAAGCAATAAAAAATAGGATAACACCGCACACAAATTATTACAGGAGTTGTAAGAAGCAATCTATGCTTAAACGAAGGTCATAATACTTAATGCAAAAAGACTGGACAAATGACGACGTTCAATTCTTATGAAATAAAATAATTGAAAAATTGTGGGTAGCTTTGTCTACCTAAGGACACAAAATAAAATGCTTAAGTAGTTAGTTTCGATGGCATATCTCAAACGTTGCAAAACTTCGATTATCTTATGAACTGGATTAATAGTAACTTGTAAAAGATTTAAATAATATTATAAAAAGAATATAATTCGCAAGTGTGGTTTGATCATACGGCATTCGTTTTACCAGTCAGAGACATTAGCAACGGTGCTAAAGCTGCTCTAGTAAAATTGTTTGAAATAGTGCAATGCATTCAACCACACCAATTAGTAATAAGGACTATTATAGCGTGTTAGCCATGCCTAAGTATTGATGTAGGTGTGTGTGTAGTAGAACTCGCTCGCTTGGACGTTAGTATGCGTACTGATTTACATCGTCTTATTAGTTTACGCACACAATAACAACGGCAGTTATCCATGTGTTGATGTAAACTAATTAGGTGGTTAAACTAATTAGTAAAAAATTATACCTTAACAAAACTTAAAAACCTTAACTTAAAAATTAGTAAGTACCTACAACTCTAAGGGCCACTTGCACCCACTTCTTAAATGTGTGTAAATTGTATTTAAACACAAAATTTGTATGAAAAATTGTGTTTAAATATGACTTAAACATATTTTAAAAGTTGGTGCAAGTGGGCCTAACAGTGTGGATCATGCAATTATAATCATTAAAGAAAAAAAAGAAAGAAAATACGTATTTGCTATACCTAGAGAAGACGCACTGTTGTAGTTCTTTATGGCGCGATGTAAATAAAAAAAGAAAAATACAAATTACAAAATAAAAAAAACGGATTAAAAAACTGACTGAGTTTTAACTTTGGGTGTGTGTCCCGCTGCAGCAAATAGATACCCAGCTCAGTATGTGTCCGAATAACACCTGGCGCTGGTATTCTGCTGAATCCCGCTTGTAGCATCCAGATGTCAAGCAAAGCAGTATTATCACTACATAGTATAAAACAAAGTCGCTTCCCGCTGTCCGTCTGTCTCTATGTACCTATGCTTAGATCTTTAAAACTACACAACGGATTTTGATGTTGTTTTTTGAATAGATAGAGTGTATAACAGTAAGAATATTAAGGTATAAATAATACGGGCGTAATATGGTTAACGCATCACTTTTATTCTCGACCGACAAACAAAGATTGAACCTGACACATTTTTTTTTTTTTTGATATGAACAATAGCTGTTGATTCAGGGAATCTTAACAGCGTAACCGAACTTGGTGGCGAGGCACCGAAGGCCTCCAGCCAGGTAAAAACCGAGAACTCATTATATAGTGGCTGGCTGGCTTGGCTTGGCTTGGCGGCAACTGTCACCCCTCCACTATTGGCTGGCCTACGTGGCGGGAGGAGGTGACGTCACGGCTTGGCTGGCTGAGGCTGGCTGGCAACACAGTAGCGACATCTTTTGGCAACGCGTTACAAGTGATTCAAGAGGAAGGTTGTAAGCTATTTAACATCACGCTACGACTCTTAGGGACGAGACAACGCGGGTGAGTACCTAGTTTACTTTATTGATGACGTACGTGGTACAAGTCACAGCTTACTGAACCATTGTAAAAACAAATTAAATACAATCGGCAATACGATATAATATTCCTGCACATTAGAGTTTTTTTATTATAATATTTTTAAATGCCTCATTAGCCTAGTTAGTGGTCCAGAGCGAGCGATCGATTCCCATGTCGAGCAAAGTGATATTGGGTTTTTCCATGAAATTGTCAGTAGCAGCTCGGAGTTTGGGATTTGAGCCCCGTTAATGGCAATAGGCTCGCCCCTATTACACAGGTACCTACCGGTGAACTGGGGATATACATTAGATGTGATGTTTTTTTTTTAAAAAGCTCTAATTATTAAATTATTACTTAAAATGACCTGAATTTTTTTTTGTGATGCAGACAAGCTAGAGAAAAGCCATAGAGGCATAAACAAAACTAAGTTTAAATTAACCCTATCCCCGCACTATATAAATAGGCGTGTGTATTGGAGCGGGAATCGAACACGTGACCCGAGCGAGCGGCGTTCGACTGTGATTAATTGACACGAAACCTTTGTGTGTTGTTGTTGAGGCGTTACTTTAAAACTATCGCTAAGTTAATATTAAATGCAGTTCAATACAGTTTAGGTCTATTTGGGTCTATGAAAGCCTTCATAAATATCATGTAACAGTTTTTTTAAGAGGTAAAGAGGTTTTCAGCGCACAATAAGACGTTATTAAAGTTAAACAAATATATAAATACTTACCACTTATGGTAAGGTGGCAAACAAGTATATGGCTCGCCCGATGATAAGCGGTTACCATAGCCTATGGACGCTTGCATCAGGCAGGGTGACTAGCTAAGATGGCGACCGGTTACAATTACGAAATCGCGTCTGTCATACTCAAATTTGTACCACACCGACTATGCTTCCTCTGGTGAGAAACTGAGGCACTAAAGACGCAACCCAGAAACGGGAACCTCGTTACAAAAGCTCCAACATTCGTATTATGTAAGCAAAATGACGGCCACGTGACGGTAACCGAAGAGGATTATGAACTGTCAAAGATAAATCAGACATTATTTGGCTTTAAAAGCAAGCAAAAAGTTATACAATATTATTCTAAAACGATTACTACATAAAAATGTAGTACTCGAAGATACAAAATGTTGATTTGTTGATATTGTTTTGAAAAAGTTTAGTTATGATATCAATCTGCATAGAAACTAGCGCTTGTGGTAATCGACGGTACTAACAGATCTAAGTTGTATGGTATGTATGTTGTAGGTATGGAAACTTTTTGCGTACCCTTAACTGAATATTTGGAACTTGAGTGGTTTCTGCCGTCGGTTGCCAATGGCGCTAGTTTGTATGAAGATTTCATTGACAGCGACGATTTAAGAATTGAACCGAGACGAGCAGACTTCGCTTACGAAATACCAAATCAGCGACTGGATCGCGCGACGATTTAGGGACCGGTAGCTGGTTACTCTTTTTACGTAGTTACCCTGGCTTTGCCGACCCTGTAAAAATCTTTTGACAACCTTTTTGAGAGGGTGGGGTAAAGATTAAGGAGGAATAGTTGTGCTGGCAGCATAGGAGATAATACGTGTGATGTTTAAACACCAAAGCGGGTCCCATCCCCACTGCCAACACAACTCTGCCTAGCGGAGCTCTGGCGATCTTCCTCACCGTTAGGCACGGAGCTATGTTAATTCGGCGGCGGTAGCCTAATGGCTAGGGCTTCGACTTGCGATCATGTGGTTGCCGGTTCGAACCCCACCCATTGCACTACCGACGTGAACCCACTCGTAACACAAGCATTTAGCTTAGCACGAGGGGTTAACAAGAATACTAGTAATGTGCGACCCACATTGCTAGTAAGCTATTTTTAAGAAAAAAAAAAATAAATTCGCTACGATTTTCTGCAAGGTGGAGGTACTTCCCCAGTCGGGCAGCTCCAATTGTGAGTGAATTTATTTATTCCACTCCACTGTGCCCTAATCTCGATTTACTTGCTTTCGGGGTAATGATTTCGATGGCTTGTATAGTCTTCGTCATCATTATCATATCATCCAAAGGACGTCCACTTCTGAAGAAAAGCCCCCTCATTGTCTTCGACAAGGACCGGTTGTAAGTATAACCGGTCTTTTATATTAGCTTCATCCAACGTCTCCCAATGATAATTTATTTCTGAAAAAAGATCTTTTAAAGACAGTTGTAAAAGTCAATGTTGCAATGCAAATGCAATGCTAGTAAGCTTTAAAAAAAAAACCTGTTAGGTATCGTCATTTTGTCTAATCTAGTTCTCAGCAACCGCGATTGCGATTTCGATAATTGAAGCCATTTTTATGATACACAATGTGAAAAACTTGCGATCAATAATTTGTTACTTACGCATTTATGTCATCATACCTTCCAGTCTGTTGTAGTACAGAGGTGGCCAAACTTTCTGGCCTATACTTCGGGCGATTTTTTTGTGCAGTAAAACAATACAAAAAAACGCATTTAAATATTTCTGTGTAGAGAGTAGGATTAAGTAGGTTAAATTAAACTGCCTCATTAGCTAAGTGGTCCTGAGCGCGACTGCTAAGCTAGAGGTCCTGGGTTCGATTCCCAGGTCGAGCAAAGTATTATTCTATGAAATTCCCAGTAGCAGCTCGGAGTTAGGAATTTGTGCCCGGTTAATGGCAATAGGCTCGCCCCCTGTTACATGGGGCCTAAATATACCGGCGAACTGTGGGTGTACATTAGTACGCCTCTGCCTAACCCTTCGGAGAATACAGGCGTGATGGTATGTTATGTTAATTAAAGTACACATTATTTTTTTGATTTTTCAATTCATAGAGAGACTAATATTTCAGTCACGGCTTATCTTATCTTATCTTATCTTGTGTAGGGCCGAGGCAGCAAGGCCTCAGTGCACTTCGACCCAATGGGATCTTTTGTGCTTCCCCTAGATAATCTATTCCTCATCCCCTCCCAGTTCTACAAACAGCTCTTCCATGAGCTTTATAATGAGGCCTGGGGGTATGAGTCTGTAGTCCTCCGGGCTTGGATAACCCTGACCCAAAAGGCACATTCGCTTTCCAGCCATTGCATCGCATGTACACAGAAGGTGTTCCATGCTCTCAATTTCCCTTTTGCAGGCCCTGCAGGCTGATGTATCCGTCAGACCCATCTTTTGTAGGAGAGCGTTAGTCCCGAAGTGTCCGGTCAGCGCCCCCATCAAAAGACGGGCCTGCCGCCTGCTTGAGTTCCAAATGGCATTTTGCCATTTCGATGAGGAACCTATGAATTTCTTGAAGTGAGCAAG
Source organism: Acronicta leporina (assembly GCA_947256265.1). Lineage (NCBI taxonomy): Eukaryota > Metazoa > Arthropoda > Insecta > Lepidoptera > Noctuidae > Acronicta > Acronicta leporina. The sequence continues at coordinate 14,105,044 of OX366520.1, read as the reverse complement.
TCCCGTGAGGCTCAACCACTCATCCATGTGCCTCGTCCTTGCGTACTCCCGAAATGCCGTTTTGACTGTGCTTGGAGCCAGTCCTACAAATGGTTCCGGTCCAATTAGTGAGGTTCCAGAACCTTCCCTAGCCAGCTCGTCAGCATGCTCGTTGCCCACAATACCCCTATGACCAGGGACCCAAACAAGCCTGACCTTGTTTCGCTTTCCCAGCTCATTAAGAGTTCGGGCAGCGTCCATGGTCAGCCTTGAATCGATCCTGTAGGAGGTCAGGGCCATGAGTGCCGCTTGGCTGTCACTAAGAATGTAGATGGACCTACCTGTGGTACCGCTACTTTCCATCTGTTGTGCACAGGCAAGAATAGCATATGTTTCCGCTTGGAAAACTGTAGCTAATTTGCCCATGCTTTGACTGACCTTATGGTCCCTTGCATATATGCCCGCCCCTGTACCCGACTCGGTTTTCGAACCGTCAGTGTACCATATCAGACTGCCCTCCTCTGGTGGATCTAGTCCCTTCATCCATTCTTCCCTTGACGGTAGATGAACCTTGTAAGACCTCTTGAACCAAAACATGGGCTGCATTTTGTCGCAGTGCATGTTCGTTAGTTCGTCAAGGCCTTCCTGTATTTTAAGCCTTGTGTGTCTAGTTCTAGGCTTAGAACTATCCCACAGGCCATTTATTGCCAGTCTGTGTAGTGCAAGACGGGCCTCAGTCTCTATGACAATATGTAGCGGTGCAAGGTTGAGTACCTTTTCCATCGCCGCTGTTGGTGTGGTTTTGAACGCCCCTGTGATAGCTAGGCATGCCGTTCGCTGTAGTTTAGCGAGGGCTTCCCTGCATATCCCTAGTTGCGTCCTAGGCCACCAAACAATGCTGCCATATGTGATTATTGGTCTAACCATCATGGTGTACAGCCACTGCACAACCTTTGGTCTAAGTCCCCAGGTTTTGCCATACGCTGAGCGACACATACCCAAGACTCTTAGAGCCTTGGCTATGGTATTGTCCAGATGTGTTCGCCACGTCAGTTCTTTATCCAGGGTTACCCCTAAATATTTTACCTCTGAGGCCCAGTTTAGTTGTTTGCCATAAAGCCGAAGTTGGCCAAGGCCTGATAGCAGTCTCTTCCTAGTAAATGGAATGACAACTGCCTTGCTTGGATTGATAGAGAGGTGATTCTCTTCGCACCACCTCTCTACTTTACAGAGAGCCCTTTGGATCAGATTTGAAACCGTGTTCGGGAATTTGCCATTGACAAGTATGACTATGTCATCGGCATATCCCACGGTTAGCAAAGGGCCCTCATTGAGATTGCTTAGTAGTGAGTCTACTACTAAGCACCACAGTAACGGTGACAACACTCCCCCTTGTGGACAGCCTTTGGTCGTCCTAACGTGGAGTGTGTCCCCTCTAACAGTGGAATGAATGATCCTACTCCTTAGCATGCAAGTCACCCATCTGATGATGGTTTGGTTGATGCCATGTTTTTCTGCAGCTCGCTGTATCGATTCAAAGGTTGTGCGGTCGAAGGCTCCCTCGATATCAAGAAAGGCTCCGACACAAACCTCCTGCGATTCCAGTGCCGCCTCTGCGCGGCTTACGACGTAATGTAATGCCGCCTCTGTTGACTTCCCTGCCTGATAGGCGAACTGAAGCCCATGGAGAGGGTATCTCTTTAGAGGCCCCTCTCTAATATACCTATCAAGCATTTTCTCAAGTGTTTTGAGTAAAAACGATGAGAGGCTGATAGGCCTGAAAGCTTTGGCATCCTCATAATCTCCCTTGCCAGGCTTAGGTATGTAGGTTACTTTGACTTTCCTCCACCGCGCAGGTATGTATCCAAACGCTACGCACGCCTTATACAGCCTGCATAAGTGCGGTATCAGAGTCTCAGCCCCCTCCTGTAATAAAATAGGGTAGATCCCATCCGGTCCAGGGGCCTTGAATGGTTGGAAACCCATCACTGCCCACCTGAGCCTATGTTCATCTACCACCTTTTTAGCAGTATCCCAGTCAGCCCTGGTGGTGCGAATAGATAGCTCCTCCAGGGTCACTGAGTCCTCCTTATCATCATCCAGTTTTACTGATCCCGGGAAATGAGTTTTGAACATTACATTCAAGACCTCCTCCCCAGTCTCAGCCAGTTTACCATTCCCATCTTTAATAGATGCTAGTGGAATGGCCTTAGTTGTAGAAATTGCTTTACTAAGCCTCATACCTTCAGAAACACTCTCGATCGCCTGACAGTGTCCCCTCCAGCTCCTACGCTTGGCTCTTCGTACAGCCGAGTTAAACTTTGTGAGGCTAGCACTGTAGCCCGAAAAGTCGTTAATGGCCTTGGCGGCATTAAAAGCCTGTCGTGTATCTCGACGAAGTTGTACTATCTCCGGAGTCCACCACGGCTCCTTCTTACCAAGAGCCTTCTTTTCAGGACAGTTATCTGTCCACGCTGCATGTAGGCCCTTAGTAACTCTGTCAGCTTCAAATTCAATATCTAATACGGAATTGAGCTTACCTATAGGTTTCCCTAGATTCACCTCCAGGTCTCTGCGAAAGGCATCCCAGTCGGTATGTCTAGGGTTCCTCCTTCGTACAGTCACATAATCATTATGGGTCCTATACCTAAAATATATGTACCTATGATCGGATCCAGAGATCTCATTCGGTACATGCCAATTTTCAATGTGAGCGCCTGCCCTGCTAGTGGCTAGCGTGACATCAATAACTTCAGCCCTTCTCCTGTTTACAAAAGTAGGTCTGCTGCCTTTATTGAGAATCTGAAGGTTTGCGCTTACCACGTAATCCAAAAGATCCTCCCCTCGTCTGTTCACATCTGTGCTGCCCCAGACTACATGATGTGCATTTGCATCACAGCCAATTACCAGTTCAGTGTTCCCTTGGCTGCCATATTCGACCAGTTTTTTGATGAGCGGTGATACTGGCTCCTTGTTTTCATAGGGAAGGTATGCTGAGGAGAGCAAGATCTTGTGTGCCCTCTTCCCTGTCCCTAGGTGGATCCAGGTTGTTGTTAGATCCCTAGAACATAAATCACGTACGATGGAAGCATCTATACCATTTCTGACATAGATGCAGGCTCGCACGTCGTTAGCGGAATGTTGATAAATTATACCCCCTGTCCCGCCTAAACCCTTAATCTCGCCCTTATAAACATAAGGTTCTTGAATGAGGGCAATATCAAATTTATTCATTTTCAACTGCCTTGCCAGAAGGGCAGAGGCAGCCTTGGAATGTTGCAGGTTGATTTGTACGCACCTTAGTCCCTCCATCTTGTCATCTGTAGATGGGTGTTAAGTGGTTCCTATATTAGGCCCCTCCAGCCCCCGCCGGTGAGTTAAGACCGAGTCCGTCCAGTTCTCCGAGTAGGTCATCCGTCTTCACCGATACTGGTGACGCCGGATTCCCCACCGAAGCACCCGAACTACCCTGTCCTCCCCCACCGGTGGTTGCTGCGTGCAATAAATCCTTTTGCGTTTGCCCTGAGGTTCCTGCCCCGTTCGCGGATGCATCACTTTGGCAGAGTTTCGGCCCTCCAGTTCCCATATGGGCCCCAGAAATTAAGCCTCCTCTCCCGCCTCGATGAGCACCACGACCTGAGACGGTCCCTCTGGCATCCCTAATTGACTCAGAGAGTCCTTTTGTAGCACCGTTAGACGGCGTCCACATTGAGCTGGCCTCGCCAGCCATCGGTTGCGATCCCTTGACCCCCCCAGAATACACGGGTCTGCCCGAGACATGCCCGGGGCCGGATTCTCCAACGCATGCATTGGTACCGGCCTGGGGTAGTTCCTCTTTAAGTCTCGCTTCCATTGTTGTACTTGGGTGTCCACTACTTGCCACATCGGCGCTACCCACCCACCCAACAGTGATCGCGCCAGAAGGCCTCCGAACCCATCTATTGGGTTACATACAAGGATAGGATGAGACGGGAGTTGGGAGAGTCGGGATAGGATTAGATAGGAAGCAGGTGATAGGATTGCGTGACTAGGCAAGGGTGCTATATGGAATACAAAGGCGCCCGGTGTTTTTTGTTATGTCTAATTCTTAAGGAATTAGACCAAGAACAGGGCGGCAACCTCGAGAAGGCTAGACCACCGGACTTGCCTTGGGGATCTACACGACTGTAGCGCTCTCCCCCAAGACCTCACCCCCTTACCACTTCAGAAGGAGGCGGTAAGGTAGGCCTGCACCTATACTACCACGCAAAGCAAAGCAAAGCATGTCATTGTGCAAAAGCAAAAGCATAGCGGCAGACCCGCCCCTGAGTCACGGCTTGCTTAGAAGGGACTCCTACGGACTTTCTCACTGACTTCGAGCCAATGAAGTTTTATCCAGTCAACCTAACTTGTTCTGCTGCTCAAGTCAGAGGCACCACTTTGGGAATAACTGTTATACTTCATTAAGTATTGACGGGCCAGGTCAGCCACAGTTCCCATAGGGAAATTCCAGAATGCAGCATTAATTATTTAAAATGGCGTCGTTGGTAGCATGCAGTTCAACGCGTGTGGGAACCTCCTTTGATAATAATGATATTATTTTAATGTGTCAAGAAAATAATAGCCTTTTTACTGTATAGCAATTTTATTTTATTCTGATAAATTGTAGTACATTCTAAAGTTCTACCGTGGGAGAGCCCACAACCGTGTGATAACACAGCCTCACAGAAAACCGTTGTGAAACAACGCTTACGTTGTGTTTCGCCGAGTTAGTGAGGTTATCGGAGACCCAAACCCTTTTAAAAGGCTGGCAACGCACTTGTGACTACTTTGGTGTTGCGGGTGTCCATGGGCGGCGGTAATCAGGCGATCCGTCTGTTAATTTTCCCCTCTAACCCATAAAAAAAAATTATCATATTAAAAAAAATAACTTCGATTTCAGACACTCACTCAAATCAACTCACTCACACATTATACATTTTACTTATTGGATTTAGTGCATTTTAATTTAACATTAGTATAAGGTATGATCTACACAATTTCCTGGAAATTGTGTTTAAATGAAGCCTCATGATATCGGCTTTGCAAAAAATTACCCAATGTAAATGGGCCAACCTGTGTATCTATATTTAGCGCGGGGTCTACAAAATACTTACTATTCTAATCTCGCCCCCAAAACAATGCGAGAGGGATGAAATTCAGTTATTTCTCATATAACGCTATCCGGGATATTGAAGGAATATTAATTTTGAAAGGGGCCGCCCCTAGGGGTTTTTCCTCGCAGAATATGTAATACCTACTAAGGTATTTCGGATGTGATATAGGTACGTACGTTTTTGAGGAACACTCTTTTGGTCCCAGATCTAAGTAAAAGCTTCTAACGTAGTCCAGGAATTTCTATCTTGCGCTTCTTTATACCATGCTGGAAAAACTGACAGTATGTTAATTAATCTTTTCATTCAAATAGAATTGAATACAATTCAAAGCTTCCTTCCCGCACGTTGCTGGTGACAAGTGTATCGTAAAAGTAAAAAAAAAACACAGCAAACTTGTTGTTAGGATCCAATGGTCCGTCTGACTCACTACTAAACTACCCTCACAAGTAGAAACTCGCCTCGACAAAATATAAAACAAATGAATAGTGCAAGCATGAAACTATCGAAATAGTTATTTAAATCGAATTTAATTAATCGAATAATAATAATTAATAATAATTAAATAATTAGTTTAATTTATCGAATTTAAATGTCAACTTAACCTCAGGATAATTTTGACAATTTTTATCGTGAATAGCATAACATACCGTCACGCCTGTATTCCCGGAAGAGTTAGGCAGAGGCGTACGCTAATGTACACCCACAGTTCGCCGGTATGTTTAGGCCCCATGTAATAGGGGCCCCTATTGCCATTAACCGGGCACAAATCCCAAAGTCCGAGCTGCTACTGGGAATTTCAAAGAAAAACCCAATAACACTGCTCGACCTGGGAATCGAACCCAAGACCTCTACCGTAGCAGTCGCGCTCAGGACCACTAGGCTAATTGTCGAGATTTTATATTAATTTCTTAGCATCTAAGATCCATTTTTCACAGCTGTTAACTACCTTTTTTAACTAGTGGTATTAATTCTTAACTGTTTATTTTCAATTAAAAATTTTGGTGACCCTAAATCCTAAAGTTTCATGCTGCAATGCTGCCGTTTACGATAAAGTTATAGATTTTTAACATATCGATATTTTCGACTTTTTGTTTAATCGATGTTCTTACACCACTTAAATAAATAACAAATATTGTAAAATCTGAATCTGAATGCGCGTGATTTGCCGTTGTCCTAGTTTTTCCAGAACTCATTTGGCACTGAATCACAATTTATTGCTCAGCTATTGTGTCGGCTCAAAAGCATATGTGCAATTTCAACAATATATTGCGGTGCATTTTGTGGACGATTCATTAAAATTTAATTTAATTTTGCGGTGTTGAACATATTGGTAAATAATAATATTGAGAACAATATTTTAAATTAAACTGTAGTGTAGGTAATTTTTAAATTTTACAAGCTAACAAAATAATGGATTTGAAATTTGTATTTGTACCTACGGTACAGAGAAAATTGATTTATAGGTACACATTTTTACCCGACTACAAAAAAGGCAGGGTAATGAGACCCTAATTTTTCTTCCAGCTGACATAGACCCTCTTGTAGGTCTTTGTCGACCCCTGGGGGTCGATATCCATGCATCCATGGTCACGGGTAGACTGAGGTGTTGGACGTCTTAATGTTAAAATTACTAACAGCTACCTTACATTTTTGTAAATTATTAGTGATCCGATTCACGCAGAACGAGCTCACCGTATCCTTTGGTCTTGCAGTTTTGGGCGTGACCATGGATGCTGTAAAGGATCCGAAACGTTGGGAATTAAATAAAATTAATACAACCCGATAAAATCCGTAAAAATAGCTTTATTTCAATGTCCAATATTCGCGTGTCAGAAACCAGTATTTTAGAATGATGTTAATTTTAGTAAAGGAAACATTCAGCCTGAGATAGGATTCGATATTTTCTTTCAAATTGTCTGTCTCAAATAACTAATATCACGCGCAAAGCCAGACAGCTGAAAGAGGAATAGCCATTCTCCTTTGGACAAGTCTGCCGCATGTTAACCAAACTGTGGGCAAAAGCCATAACAAACTGGATCCCAACGGAGCGAAATGACAGCATAGTCGGCCCAGACGGAGGTTGCGCGATGAATTGGATTCTTACGATAGACATCGAAATAAAAAAAAAAAATAAAAAAAAATTTACTACAAAAATTTTTGTTGAAATAAAAAAATATTTATTTATTTTATCGGGTCGCTAAAACCATAGATAGCGATTGGGAAAGAGGGAAGGGAGGCCTTTGCCCAACAATAAGAAGAAAAGAAAAACTAAAAAGAAAATAGAATAATATTCTTCTCTTCAGATAGCCATCTCGTAAGAGGCGAGAAAATATCTAACCTGCGCGGTGGTAGGACCTCTGGGTCTGACTGGCTGGCGGCCACCGTTACATCGGAAAGCACCTTGGTGTGTGTTTAGAATTTTACGCGTAGGAGCCAGTTCCCCCTCAGTTGCTGCGGCTCTGGCAGTCTGAAGTCCGTAATGGCTCTTGAGGGTCGGCAACGCTTCAGTAACTCCTCTGGTGTTGCAGGTATACATGGGCGACGATGACTACTTACCACCACATGGCTCATCAGCCCATTCGCCGATTTGATGTATGATGTGTAGATTCTACATGGTACAAGAGAGTGAAAATGATCACTTGTTCTTATCTATTTGATTTTCAGTAACAACCAATAACCACCAATGTACGATTCGATAAAACTTAACTACTAATCTCTTTTTTAACATCCCTTTTTAATCTCAAGTACGTGTCTGCTTCTGTAGAGACATCTTAATAGCTGTGAAAGTTCTACCCAAAGTGATACCAGCTTTATCTCTGGCAGTTTAAAGTTCCTTTTGATTTGAGATGAAAATCTTGACAGTGTGCCAAACTCAGACAATCGATAAGTTTATTTGGCTACTGGGGCAATCTAAGAAGCCAGACGGGGTGTCCAGACTTAAAAGGAAATGCGGCGTTGATGATATAGTGATTTTATCTATATATAAGACGCAGTTGGGTTAGTGACACCATTTATAACTCAAGAACGGCTTGACAGATTTATATGATCTTTGATTTGTTGGAGTCGTCTGCACCCTGAATAGTAGAATGACTACAAAAACAGGAACAAGATCACGAAAAAGAAAATTACGAAGAAATTGATTTCTCATATTATGTATATTTCATATCGGGAAAGGATTGACTGATTGAAAAGAAACAAAACGCGAACAAAAATTAACATGGTAAATATTGTACGTTGGTTCCAGTAATCCCAGCAGATGGCGTTGTGTGCATTATCCTATGACAGCGGGTTTTTCAAGGCAAGACAAGGTACGCCAGGTCCGCGCATACGAGCAGGTGGAGTGCCTGATGCTAAGCGATTGCCAGCCCAATTAGCCAGCCAAGATTAGAGCCCATGGGGGTGTCCAAATTGTAAAAAGCTGTGTCTGTACATTGAGATCGAGGATAGTGGAGTGAAGTGAACAATATTATAGTCGAGCCAATGGCAAGCGTTTTTCACGTCATTTGTAGATGTTTTGATTGGCTACAGAAACAATGTAGTTACCGGTACTAAATACGAGGATTTTTAGCGTATGTGTGAAAAATACCATTGATTCAGTTTGTAGAACAAATAAACTTTTATCTTCAACAGTCAATCTTCCAAGGTTGTCACCGTTCTATCTTAACAACTTCATTTTAAGTGTGATTAAGTTCCTTCCGCGCTCACAAGCCAATTAAGGCAACCCTAAGAGTTTAATCTTATAAACGAGTGGTAATTGAAGTTGTTAAGATCCCAGACCACGTTCCTCTTTTTTGTATTCTTGTCAGCTTTGTTTCACAGCAATGTTGCTTTTCATATTATATGATAAAAACAAACATAAAACAAAAACGACAAAACCACAAGAAACGGGAATTCTACCACAAATTTATAAAATTACAGGTCGCCTGAGCTACGATTTCAGTGTTTATTGCCATACTCCTGCCTAACCCTTCAGGAAAGAGAGGCATGATGGTATGTGGCATGTTTGAATATAGTTTAAAGGCATTTAAATTGTTTGCCTCTTTAGCCTAGGGGTCCTGAGCGCAACTGCTATGGTAGAAGGTCCTGGGTTCGATTCCATGGTCAAGAAAGTGTAATTGATTTGTGCTCGGTTAATGGAAATATTAGCTTGCCTACATTGGACATAAACATAACGGCAGTGAACTGTAGGTAGGTGTACATTACTCCTCTGCCTAACCCTTCGATGAATAAGGGCGTGATGGTATGTTATTTTATTGTTTATTATACTGATATCTCAGGCGAAAAACATCGTAAGGAATTCAGAGATTAATGACCTCAAGCAGTGAGAACGCAATGAGCTAGCGACGTGATTAATACTAAAACTGGAAGACAAAGTTTGTACTACAGGGAAAGACATTCCTTTCTCTGATTAACAAGCTTTGTCTTGCAGCTTAGGAGATAAAACCACAGAATTAGGAAATACACAGAAAGACCTAGTTTAGAATTAGAGTTAGTTACCTCTAAACAGAGTTCTTTGGTGGATAGAATTCGCAATGAAATCATTCGCCAAAGAACTAAAGTCACCAACATTGCGTGCAGATTAAGCACGCTATAGTGGAAGTAGGCGGGCCATGTCTGCAGACGGACAGAGGACCGATGGAGCAGACAAGAGTTTTAATGGAGACCGCGTGTAGGCAAACGTAGGCCTTAGTGTGTGTTTCGACTTTAGTGCGTAAGAGCCAGTTCGTCCACGGTGGCTGTTCTGGCAGTGGATATGGGCTTTCAAGAGTCGGCAACGGGCGATGGTGACTACTTACTACCAGGTGGCTCATCAGCTCTACATAACATAACATACCATCACGCCTGTATTCCCCGAAGGGTTAGGCAGAGGCGTACTAATATACACCCACAGTTCGCCGGTATGTTTAAGTCCCATGTAATAGGGGGCGAGCCGATTGCCATTAACCGGGCACAAATTCCTAACTCCGAGCTGCTACTGGGAATTTCATAGAAAAACCCAATAACACTTTGCTCGACCTGGGAATCGAACCCAGGACCTCTAGCGTAGCAGTCGCGCTCAGGACCACTCGGTTAATGAGGCAGTTTGTCGTCTTAATCGATAAAATAAGCCTTTATTGTGCTTCGTGTTCATTGGTTTAAGTTTTAAAGACGACAAGGGTTAGCATTTTGTAATATTTAAAAAGACGTACCATTAGGTGTTATTGCGACCGCTTTGTTATTGGAAGAGAGAGATGCCGCTCTTAACGTCAAATAGCGCCATCCCTTTCGCACAACCTGTAAATGTTGCGGTATGGTAGGAGGTTTCTTTCTATAAACCGTCTGGAAAACGATCACGACTCTAAAGGACGAGACTGAACATTTTATAGTAGGTAACTATGTGTGAATTCAAATTCTACTTAAGTACAGCGAACCGAAATAAATTTTGATAGTCCAGTAGGGATGTCTGATCTGAGGCTATAAACGGGTTCAATGTTAATCGGTTCGCATGGGAATAATGTTATTTTTAGGTAGGTACTCCTATCTTCTTTAATAAAATTATTACTTTTGTTTCCTTAGAGATTTAAGCAGAGGTGTTCTTATAAACACTCACCAAATATGAACACTGTTCGCTATTTTTATGGTAGCAATGCCAATGTCATATTGCTGAGAATTGTGTAAGTCGTGTGGGTTTGGAATAATATCCTGTAGTGGGCAAGTCGGCGCTCATACTTGAACTCCACCCATCAGATACCTATGGGCCCACCCTATTGACATAACATAACATAACATACCATCACGCCTGTATTCCCCGAAGGGTTAGGCAGAGGCGTACTAATATACACCCACAGTTCGCCGGTATGTTTAGGTCCCATGTAATAGGGGGCGAGCCTATTGCCATTAATCGGGCACAAATTCCTAACTCCGAGCTGCTACTGAGAATTTCATAGAAAAAATTTTCTATACAATTCTATTGACATAAACCATCTACAAATCCAAACTCACGTTCAGAAATGTTTGGGAACACGAGACAGAAATTGTGGTTCGTTCTACTACCTTCTATATCCACAGAAACTAAGAAGGGAAACAGGCTCTCACGCGCAAAAGTCGAAACATAGGTCAAGGTGCTATATGACAGATTCCAAATGAGGTTGGTTTACAGCCAATTTCACGACTAACTGGTAGAAAAAAAGGAAGTGACTTGATTGCTGAAAAAAAAACTCCAAAATAATGATTACCTATTCATATCGGATGATTGATTGATAAGTGTTCCTCAATATACGAAGTACGAATTACAAAAGATAACAAAGCATGAAGGTACTTATGTATCTGTTTTTATCAAAGTCTTTGTTGAAACATACCTACTTTTCGACAGTGAGTGATTATCTTGCGACAATGTTGCTACTATGAGGTTCAATAAATTTATATTGGAAAGATAAAGTTTCTCGAAAGTAATTTTGGCTACATTCAAGTCATCCAATCAGAGAACTTACGTAGATAAACATCTGCTACCATAAAGGTAATAAATGCAATTCTAGAGAATTTTGTCCAGTTTAGAAAGATTTTACTGTTAAGTTTAGAACTGCCTCATTAGCCAAGTGGTCCTGAGCGCGACTGCTAGCTAGAGGGCCTGAGTTCGATTTCCATCCCAGGTCGAGCAAAAGTGTTATTGGGTTTTTATATGAAATTCCCAGTAGCAGCTCGGATTTAGGAATTTGTGCCCGGTTAATGGCAATAGGCTCGCCCCCTATTACATGGGACCTAAACATACCGGCGAACTGTGGGTGTACATTAGTACGCCTCTGCCTAACCCTTCGGGGAATACAGGCGTGATTGTGTTATGTTATGTTATATGAAATTCCCAGTAGCAGCTCGGATTTAGGAATTTGTGCCCGGTTAATGGCAATAGGCTCGCCCCCTATTACATGGGACCTAAACATACCGGCGAACCGTGGGTGTACATTAGTACGCCTCTGCCTAACCCTTCGGGGAATACAGGCGTGATTATGTTATGTAATGATGAAATTCCCAGTAGCAGCTCGGATTTAGGAATTTGTGCCCGGTTAATGGTAATAGGCTCGCCCCCTATTACATGGGAACTAAACATACCGGCGAACCGTGGGTGTACATTAGTACGCCTCTGCCTAACCCTTCGGGGAATACAGGCGTGATGGTATGTATGTATGTAGAACGATTTTCCGGTTGTTTATTTGTAGGAACCTTGATTAACGGTATTTCCATCCAAATAATGACACAATTTGATAAAATATTGTTTGGATTACGATTTATTTTGGTATTACGCTTGTATTCGAAATTCGCTCCGCCGGATTTTTTGCCAATAAAAAAAGTATGTACTTATTTTTTCATAAAAATTCTTTTCGTAATAATTGAACGTTAATGTAGGTACTTTGCCTTTCATTATGTCGAGTACATACTTAGCTCGACTTGCTCGCGTTCTTTGTTGGCTTGACTTGTAAAGTTTAAGAGGCAAACAATGCTAGAGCTGATTAAGAATTTCTAAGCTTCATCAATACTTGAAGAGTCATTGTTGCTTCGTAAGTTTTAACTATATTTGCATTAACTTTAATAAATACAGAGTTATTAAAGCAACTCGCATCTTATTTCCATCTTCTTCAATTATATTTTATGTATCATTAGACCGCTTCATTGGTTTAGTGAGGGAAATGTACTATTGAGTACGATTCTCAGATAAATCCAAGTAATTAGTATTGGGTTTTTCCATTAGGATATTCTCAGTGGACAGAGCTGGAGTTTGGATTTGTGTTCGGTTAATAACAATATGCTTGCTCCCTATTACATATAATAAAACCTTTATACTGACGAACTGTGGGTGTTTATACCTCTGCCTAATCTTTCGGGAATACAAGAGAAATTCGAGACAGGAAATTGTTAAGTATTGTATTTCTAAGCATATAGGTAGGATGTATAGTTCACATTGGTGTTATAAACACTGTGTTGGGTTGTTGACTTGGTGTTGGTATTTCAATACAAATTGATAAAATACTGTTTGGATTACGATTTATTTTGGTATAATGTTTTTGTGGACAATTTAAGCTCCTCCGGTCCGAGCCACCTGGTTGTACTAAAGTAATCATCGTGGCCCATGGATAGTTGCTACACCAGAGGAGTTGCCGATCCTTTGCCGACCCATAAGAGCCCCTACGGACTGCAGACTGCCAGAGCCGCAGCAACCGAGAGGGAACTGGATTTTACGCGCAATTGTCGAAAAACACACCAAGATGGTTTCTCGGTGTCCATGGGTGGCGGTTATCGCTTACCATCAGGTGATACGTCTGCTCGTTTGCTCCCCTATCCCATAAAAAAAACTAACTAACTATCTTAGAACTCAAACGCCTACATGTAAATCAATCGTATGTGTTTATTTTCAAATTCATTTGTTTACAATATTGTTACCAGAATAGAGAGAATTGTTACGTAATTTGTTGAATCATAATAAGAGCAGATCTTGTACATCAAGACCAATTTTATGCAAATAAATGCTTTGACTTATCTTGACTTGAATGTGTTGAGTACCTACGTAATGTTTTTCGCCATACTAATGCCTTTTTCGTGAAAATCTTCACCAATATTCTCCCTCACTCGGAAAGGAAATGCGGAGATTCATTTCGGACTCCCAAGCATCAGCGAATGTCAGAATGAACGCCTCCACACTTTAATTATCCCCTGTACTATCAAAAAGGTACGATATAGGACACCTTATCACATACACAAACACCAAGATCATATAAATATATTAGTAATAAGTAATGACAATACACTTTGAAATGAAAATACTTTTAACGGATTTTATCGCGTTATATTGATATTATTTAAATCGTAAAAATCGGTAACTAATAATATAACGCAATAAAGTCCGTAAAAAGTAGCTTAATTTCAATGTCAGAAATCAGTATGATAATACACTAATAATACCTACTAGTAAAAACTTAAAATAATTTTAAAATATGTATTTAAAAAAGACGCCAAAAGTCCAAAGCTTGAAGTTTGAAGAAAATATAGCTTCGCATAGCTGTGTAAAGCCACAGTTGACTCAAATGTATTATTTACCACAAAGACGTGGGGTCTGTCAGTCTACGTCTTTTGCGCATGTGCAGAACATTTTATAGGGAAGGGACATGGCTCGCGAAGGTGAAGCGGTAAATCGGTAATTTTACTATTGTTGTCCCTACATCGGATCGGTATATCATTTGTAGGTGCTAGGAATTCCTATTGTTTCAGTATTCAAGTATTAGACGCATTATAATACATATCCATAAATCTATACTTAGGTACCTGTTTATAATATTCCTGGTATTATTTTATATGATCATTAAAAAATGATAAAATATTGCCATGACTGAAATTTACACAGAGATAATTGATCATTATCAATATTTATGATTAGTACCTAGAAGATAAAAACATGGGTTTATAAATGAGTATGAATTTCCAATAATTGAAAATTACCACCTGTCAACAAATTTTCCTACGAATTTTTACCGCCCAATGTTACCTCTATCCCATCCCTATTTCGTCAGAGCAGGGTAGTCGGCGGCCGCACGGTAGTGGCCGCGCCCGCTTCCACGTTACGTCTTCAATATTCCGCATTGCACTACCCCTTAGCTCATCAATACCAAGCTAAAAATGCAATTATCAAAAAGTTCCGTGTGACGCGTCCTTGATAAGTGTTTGAAACAATAGTGCCAGCGATTTTGACACATGTGGCAGAGGGGAATACGATTCAATACCGCTTGGCACAAGCCTGGATAGCTCAGTGAAAAATAGTCCTTTGTGCGCCGGAATGACACGGTGAGTTTCTGTGCCTAATTTTAATACGTTCCAGGTACACTTTGAAGGTAAAAATAGGCTTTTTATGTGGGGAAATGTGTGGGCTTTCCAGTTGAGCAGATTCTTTTTTATCAACTTTTACTCGAAGATATTTTTCTTTAGTTTTCTTGGACTTTCATAAAGTTCAAAATTTAAGTTGGACTTTTAAGTAGAAGGTACCTCATTACATCATTATTATTTGTTTTATATCATCATATTTAGAATTTCACTTCAAGTAGGTATTGCTGCGCTTATTTAGTACCGTAATTATAGGTATATAATTTTCTTCGTATATCAAGTTTGCGATATAATTTTATACAATAATATTTTATGGTATATTTGATATTAATGAAGGTAAGTGGATATATTAAACACTACAAATTTTAATACAGAAATGTTTTTTTATTAATAATGGGCTTGTCGCCAATTTTGACTTCAATCAAGCCCACCTAGTCTTTGCCCCTGAGGTAACTCAGGGGCAAAGACTAGGTGGGCTTTTTGTAGGATTACGAATTCTTCAATTGAATAGGTAGGTACCTACCCTACTAACCTATAATTGACGCGGATTGACGAACACCATTCAATTCATACCATTCAAAATTGGTACTTAATTGACTATTTGTAGGTACTAAAAGGTGTAAAGAGACTAGTCAGGAGTACCTATATGTCTATATAATAAATATGTGTACGATAAATTACCGAAGCGGCGGTTGCCGGTTCGAAACCCACCCATTGCACTACCAACGTGAACCCACTCGTAACACAAGCATTTAGCTTAGCACGAGGGGTTAACAAGAATACTAGTAACATAGTATAAAAAAAATCCCAAACGGCGATATCTCCATGCAGTTTTTGAAAACATACCGTTTTTTATGGTTCGGTCGGGCCTGCTATGAATTGTTTTGTTACGAAATACGATGGATATCCGTCAATATTTCACAAATTTGTGTCCACCGTCCCATTAATCAATATATTGACTGTTCCACTCCTAGGCATGGGTCTGCTCTCAGCACGAGACGGATTAGGCTATAATCTACTAGGCTGGCTAGGTGAGAGTTGGCAGAATTGATTTGCCGCCGTTTCCGCAAGAATGTTTCCGTCACTGTTTTAAGGGCTGTGGCACTCCAAGAAAATGTAACAACTACTGTCTGCTAACTGTTCTTTGTCAGGTTCAGCGAGTGTTCATTAAAATTATTGATATATGTACAGTGACACAGAGGTGGAATATGGTGGCACCTACAAACTTTTTTTGTAACATGTTATGTAATACCCATATTCGCAACAAATAAATGAATTTGAATTGGAATTTTGAATTTGAGTATATGAAATACTAGGTGAGCTCATTCAGGATGAATTGAATCGCTAATAATTTAACAAAAATCTAGGTTAGATAGTAATTTTAACATTAAAATATCTAATTGCCTCATTAGCCAAGTGGTCCTGAGCGCGACTGCTACGCTAGAGGTCCTGGGTTCGATTCCCAGGTCGAGCAGAGTGTTATTGGGTTTTTCTATGAAATTCCCTGTAGCAGCTCGGAGTTAGGAATTTGTGCCCGTTTAATGGCAATAGGTTCGCCCCCTATTACATGGGACCTAAACATACCGGCGAACTGTAGGTGTACATTAGTACGCCTCTGCCTAACCCTTCGGGGAATACAGGCGTGATGGTATGTATGTATATCTAACAACTCAGTGAAGCATATCCATGGATTCTGTAAAAGATACCAACCGTCGGAAGTTAAATAAAATCCAGATGACGCGATAAAATCTATAAAAAATAGTTTTATTTCAACGAGTAATATTCGCGCAAGTAAGATTAGAAACACAAACTAGGTACTTTACTTTAAAAGCTACAGTTGCATGTCTTAGGTTCGAAATGGTCTTATGACTTGGCAGTTCTTGATCACATCACTAGGCTACAACTGTCAAAGGTGCCATTGTCTGTTTTACAGTGGTATAAAACTTTAAAACCTCTGCAAAACCGTGGCTCCGTGTCGTCGCCGCCCCCAAATCCCACCCATACATTTCCAACACTACGTGTAACATTATGCGTTTTTCCCTGGCACTTCGCCAGCTCACGACGCCATGAAACCAGGCCATTGTTCACGGATTAAGTGCATAATGACAGTGGTTTACCATGCTACTAATTTGTCTGGTTTTTTAAACTAGGCTTAGTGTATGTGTAGGTAATGGTTTGAACAGGATGACGGTTAATAGTGCCGGCGAAAAGACAATCTGGTTTCATGAGAGTTGACGTTCTTCAATTCAGCGTGTTAAAATTTAGCGGTATTGTAGCTAAACTTTAACGCGCTGAATTGAAGATCGTAAAACGTTCATGGAATCCCGCGTGTCACCAATTATGCATAACTGCTGTTTTGTAAAACCACTATAGTTATGTAAAACAAAGAATTATACAATTTAACTTATACATACACCAATGTCAAACGCAACAATAACATAACATATAACTTATACATACAATTTATATTGTTATGAGATCGATAATTTACCCAAAGGGGACATTGGTGCCATTAACGTTACTGAAAAAATTAAGTAGGTAGGTAGTCTAGAATTATGATTAAGTAGAATTTTTTAAATTACCACAACTACCTAAACCTTACACTAAATTATTCAGTTTTTTGTTAAGAATGTAACAATATGGTGTTTTATGGTGGTTCTTGAGGGAAAAGCAAAGAAAAAAATAATGTGAAATCTGCCTGCAATTTTGCTGAAGAAAGTCTGATACATCACAATAGCTTGTAACTACATAATGACAAATTGCGAGTCCATTAACTGGTAACGAGGTAACCTTTAAGTGGCCAGTTAACCCATAACTCTGTTATCGACTTCAAAAAGGTACTTCAATCATTTTTCTACTTACCTATTTAAGTATAGCTTTGTATAACAATTACTGTTAAAGTTATGATGTCGTAATATTTAAATCGAATTATCATAAATGAGAAAGCTATGCTTTGGCAGGATTTCACACGGCCTCATAGAAAACTATTAACCGCACACAAATACCTGCTACTCCGAACTGCTACTGAGAATTTTATAGAACAGCTATAAAATACTTTGCTCCATCTGGGAATAGAACCCAAAGTATCTAGCGTACCAGTTGATTTCGGAATTACTAAGCTACTACAATGAAATCTGACTGCAATTTCAGCTGAAGAATGTCTGATACATCAGTCGCCCAAGGGCGAACACTTTCGAAAACGTATTCGTGTCGAAATCGAGAATAATTTGTATTGAGGAAGCTTAGTGAACGTAGATAAGCAACGTAGTAGCAAATGTAGTCTCTGCCTACTTATGACATAAATGTGATAATATGTAGTTATGTATGTATGAGATTTGTAGCACCAAAAGCCTCATTCGTTTACGATACGAATTCGATAGTTGTGCTTGGGCTACAGAATAAAGTGTCTTTAAAAGATCTATTTACAGAAATAAATAACAATTATCATTTATAATAAGTAGACTGTATTACACAATACTCGATAAAACACACGCAAACACACAAAAGGGAAAGGTATAATGATATACAGAATGAATAAACGCACATACCGAAGAAGTTTAAATCAATGCTTAAGCGGCACATGTTTGTATCTTCAAATGGCACCATTTATCCCTGACAGGAAAGTGTCGAACGAAGGTGGAGTTGGGCTAACAGATTGCCAAATGCCTCTTTTTGCAATATAAATGTCGAAAGCCAAACTTGTGTAATTTTGCTTTGCGGTTGGAGGATTTGGTAGTGGAAGTTGTGCAGGCATAAACGCTGTAGACGACGCTATAGATGTTTATGAACAGAAATAGGTCGTATTGTTAGAGCTTCAATAATAGAAGAGCGTAAATCATCCGGGGCAGTGACCCTCAAAATCATCCTGCAAACAAAATAATATTTTTACCACTGCATGGATGGATCAAATCAACACCATAGATCGAAAATAAATTTTACTATAGTATTTTCTTTTCTATAGACACATGGCCCACACAGGCATTTTTACTGACTACAGATACCTGAATCAAATATCCATAGGTTATATCAACCACTAGTAGGAATATAATCTATATATATAAAAGAAAGTCGTGTTAGTTACTTCATTTATAACTCAAGAACGGCTGAACCGATTTGGCTGAAAATTGGCGGAGAGGTAGCTTAGAACCAGGAAACGGACATAGGATACTTTTTATCCCGTTCCCGATACTTTTTATTCCACGGGGGCGAAGCCGCGGTCAGAAGCTAGTCTTATATATATAAAAGAAAGTCGTGTTAGTTACTCCATTTATAACTCGAGAACGGCTGAACTGATTTGGCTGAAAATTGGTGGAGAGGTAGCTTAGAACCAGGAAACGGACATAGGATACTTTTTATCCCGTTCCCGATACTTTTTATTCCACGGGGGCGAAGCCGCGGGCAGAAGCTAGTAATCTTATATATATAAAAGAAAGGCGTGTTAGTTACACCATTTATAACTCAAGAACGGCTGAACCGATTTGGCTGAAAATTGGTGGAGAGGTAGCTTAGAACCAGGAGACGGACATAGGATACTTTTTATCCCGTTCCCGTGGGATGTGATGACAGACCGAATTCCACGGGGGCGAAGCCGCGGGCAGAAGCTAGTCTTTGGTAAAAACAAGTGCTAAGCTAGTACCTACTTTCATTGACACATCTTATTAAATATTCAACAGACTGTTTTTGGTTATTACGTTATTTAAGTTAACATATTTTTAAACCTCATTAATTAAGTATAGCATCACTTTACTTTCTTTCCTTCCACTCTTTAACTTCTTTTATTCTCTTGCTCAGAAATTCTGTGTAGGCTGTATTGAATGGTATGCAAATATTTGTCAGCGAAATGGTTTCTAGTGGTGTAGAGGGCAATATAAATGACATCTCATTTCTAAGTCATGGAACTCGAGACGAGAGACGTTAAAAATGTGTGTGAAAAGTAATCTTTTACCTTAGATTAGAGGTTCCCTGACTTTTTCTCATAGACCACTTTCAAAATTTTGCGGGTTACAGTGGACTCCCTGCATAATTTCTACCATAAGTATTCCCAAAATGTCACGTTTCTGTCACGCCAACGTAGACCCCCGTCGGGTCCCTGTGGCCCACTTTGGAAACTAGTGCCTTAGATGATGGATTTTCACGTAAATATATTCAATGCAGAAATATTTTTATAATTTAAAGATACCAATCTTTCTAGACTTTACACAAACTTTACAACAAAAATCAAATGCCTACTCGAATCGTTAGGTAAACTTAATTAGAACACCAAAATTAGTGGTTTCTACCAAAGTTGTTTTTTTGCGTTATACCTACATCAAGAAAACAACATCCCGCTTGGAGTTATGAATATTAATAATCGAAGTTCATTGAGATTTGCCATATTAGGTTTTGTGTGTTGTTTTTTTGCGGTTTGCGGAACAAAGCTGCACAATATATTGTTTTGTTGATATAATTACAGTATATTATAATTAAAATCCGTCAGCTCATCGAATAGATTCGTTTCAAATCGTTTTGCTTTTCGTAATTTTACACGTGAAACAGAATATTATACAATTTTAACCAACTGCACGATTGTGACTGAAAACACACTCGATGCATATAAATTGCTTAATTCTTCTTTCTAGCTTCCATTTCAATTTGTTTCGCTTTGAAAAATATCGTTCCATTTGCTTATGTGACGTATATTTTCAATGGTTTCTTACTTTTTGGTATGCAACTTTACATGTCGATACAAATACATTTATTTAATTTCAACTTTGTTTTTTTTTTTATGGGATACGGCAGCAAACGAGCAGGCGGATCACCTGATGGTAAGCGATAACCGCCGCCCATGGACACCCGCAACATCAGAGGAGTCACAAGTGCGTTGCTCGCCTTTTGAAAGGGTTTGGGCCTCCGGTAACCTCCCTCACTCGGCGAAACACAACGTAAGCGTTGTTTCACGCCGGTTTTCAGTGAGGCCGTGGTATCACTCCGGTCGAACCGGCCCATTCGTGCCGAAGCATGGCTCTCCCACGTTTAAAAAAATTCAAATTGAATCAAAGAATTATATCTTATTTCATTTCTGTAAAAGAAATTTGCTGTATATTAATTCTTCCTATCAGCTTCGTTATTAAAACAAATATATTTGAATTATTATAGAACATTTTAGGAGTAAGATGTCATTACAAAATTGCATTTCCAACTTGTTGCCATAAAGTGCCATTTAAGCTCTTAAAACTTGCACGGAACATTAGGTAGCTGAAGCATCGTTCTCTTTCTTTTTGATGTTGGCTACACAGAAAATGGCGCCGTTCTCTGAGAATATTTACACAGTAATAGCATCACGTTTTGCAAATATTATTCAATACCAAAATACTCTTCCATTTCGTTTGTCAATATTTTCGCTGGAAAGATAAGTATTTTGTATCTCACAGCATTTTTTCACAAACCCTTCTCGAAACGGACGCCGATAAAAATTCTATGTTAGCACCCTATTATTGTGTTACGTCTTCAACGTTTCCGACACTTTACCCGCTTTAAGTATTTCTCGAAGGAGATAACGGCTTACAAACGACAAGCCTTTGTACCTATCTTGTATCTGGAGAGTCGAATGATGCCAGTAGTATTCAAGAATTGACATTATCGGGCTGTCGTTTTCAATCGTCATTGCAACCTATTTCAGCCAATAGGAAATGGTTATGATGAATATCGCACTCGACATTGTAATATTTTTTTTTATTACTTTGTAGCAATTATAATAATAATCTTTCGATATTATTAATTTGTGATGTGAAGTAGTGAGAGAGAAAATCTTGAAATAATTTTTTTTTGGGATCAACAGAATTAAACTATAAATAAACTAAATAATACCAATATACCGCGATAAAATCCGTAAAAAGTAGTTTCATTTAAAAACAGTAAGTATTCGCGTGCACTTAATAATACTTACCTAGAAAGTAATTTCAATTTCGAATTCACCAGTTCCATTTCAACCAAACTGCAATTCTACTCGCATCCAGCTCCCTTTGGAGTTATTATCCACAAAGCTACTGAAAAATATTCCGTAACATATTCTGGGCCAGCATTATAGGAAAATGTACCTATTATTAACCAGTCGTGCGGAACCCAGTCACGTTTGCAAACTGATCCCGTCGTCGTCATGGAACTCCGAAAAAAAAGTCTTTAGAGTTTTTTCAAATTTAAACGTCACTGGAGCCAAAAAGCTTTGTCTCCCGAATTCTCATCACGTAATTTTCGACATGGTTTTTGATTAGCTACATTTAAATTATACATAGACGAAGCTGGTTGAGGTGCTTTTTTATTTTTTACTGCTTATCTGTAAAGTATTGGTGTGAGAAGAGAAATAAAATTTATAGGATTTTTTCACGATGATATGAATGGAGAATGTAACTGAAGTAGTTTATTTGAGCGAAGATTTTATTTTGGCTCGGCTTAAGAGAACTTATTTTTTGATGAGATATACCTAATCGAAAATTGATCATAAATACCATCACGCCTGTATTCCCCAAGGGGTTAGGCAGAGGCATAGGTACTAATGTACACCCACAGTTCGCCGATATGTTTAGGTTCCATGTAATAGAGGGCGAGCCTATTGCCATTAACCGGGCACAAGTTCCAAACTCCAAGCTGCTACTGAGAATTTCATGGAACCCAATAACACTTTACTCGACCTGGGAACCCAATCCAGGACCTGTAGCAAAGTAGTCGCCCTCAGGACCACTAGACTAATGAGAAAGTTTAGTTCAAAATTGTTCATGATTGAGAATATATCGAAAAATAATTTATTCAGTATGACATATATCATAGCATGACATTTGAAACTGATCTACTTAGATCAAAATGATAATAATAATTAATAAGTGCAGGGTAACTTGTGACTAGATAATACGATATAAATCTGTGACCACTTTCTTTAGGAAACATCTAATCAAAGGAGAAATGGCTAAAGCAACTTACACTTGTGTTTAACGAAGCAATGTACGAAAAGTTCATATTATCATGCTTAGAGTCTTCAATAAGTTTCAGGATAAGTGGTAGAGACCAAACTGTAAGTAAGGATATTACGAAAAAGGGATCAACAGAGAAAAGAGTTATGATATAATGGCAAAAGTTTGTAGATGAGGAAAATAATGATTTTCGAAAAGTCGTTATTGTAATTTCTATCATTACCGCTAGCTCATTATCTAAATGTTTTGGAAAAATAGTAGCACAATTTTTTACATTCTAATTTTGCTAAATTGTTTTATTTTGATACAGAAACCATACAACAGATTTTCAATATCTATATACTAATATATGAAGCTGAAGAGTTTGTTTGTTTGTTTGTTTGTTTGCTTGAACGCGCTAATCTCAGGAACTACTGGACTGATTTGAAAACTTCTTTCAGTGTTAGATAGCCCATTTACTGAGGAAGGCTATAGGCTATATTTATCATCACGCTACGCGGACGACGTCGCGGGCAGAAGCTAGTATGTATAAATAAATGATGTGAAACGTGATAGGAATACCATTATTGCTAAAGCAAAATAATAGTACCTACTCATATTACGTGGAAAATTAGAAGCCATCTGCGCTTAATCTGGATAGTTACAACCAAGAACAATACTACTTCATTCAATATGAAGAATCTAAGTTAGCTTATCTAGATATTGATGAGCAAACTCAGTTAATATTTAAGTAAATCGTTATTTAACTTCAGCAACATTAATCTTGGGATCCAAGTTTGTAATCAAATTCATTAAACTTTGACGAACTTACTAGTCTCGCGTTTCTGTTCTGTTTATTATTTCTCGCGGGATATTGTCAATTTTCTGAAGTCATTATTAGCCTGATTTAGGTAAAAGGTTTTTGGTGTCACTTCCATTAGTGAATTGTTTTTATACATTATTATATTCATCTTCTTCTTCATAATAGCATTTTGTGGGCATATTATCATTAGCGTCTTGGATAAATTGTCGCTTTGTAAAATCTGGTTATCACGACGGCGGGCTAATGAGTTCATTCATCCATTGTTGAGCGCCTGAATTTCTTTATTTGCATCATTTGCAATTTTGACTCTGAGTACTTTTTTAACTGTGCTTTTATATCTCAATGCTGAACGTTATTTTTTAAAGCTTTAAAATTTTCAGCTTATCATGATTATTGCTGTGCATTAGTGAATGCATATTTCAATACCAACTGCGTGTAGCTTGCAATTGATGTCAATGAGACAAGCTAATATGATGTGTTTTGGAATTTGAGAGCTAGCGTTTTGTGACTTATTTAAATATATGTTGTATAAGCAAAATTATGTTGATTCTTGCTTGCCATGCCTAATTTTGTTTTCATTGTTAACCTATTCACTGTCTCCTTTCTACGACTGGTCTTCATTCAGATTGAGAGTGGTTGGGCTATAGTCTAACGCAGTGACCTATTTGTCTAAAGGGTTTAAGAAGCTTTAGCTTACATCTAAAAAGGTAAAACGGTCTAAAAAGGTTCGTAATAAGCATATATTCTAAATTTCTGACTTAGGAGTCAAAACAAGTAAAAAATCTAACACGATATAAACTACGAGGAACTAAAATTACTTGACATCATAATAATGTAAAGTTAAGAACACTATTTAAAACTGCACCAGGCAGTAATATATTCTGTGCTCGGACACAGAGCATTCTTATCACAGCAATTATTCCCCGAGACCCACGACACGACGATGGAGAATCTCAATTTTCTGGTTGCGAATTAAAATTAATGTGACCAATAAATTTCAAGCCTCACCTCCTACCACATTAGGCTCTAATACTTCCATTTGTTTCAAGTGTTCTAGTGCCGTTTGAATTACAGCAAGATCTTTTACTATGAAGCAAGGCATGGTAAGTGTTTTCGTGGGAGAGCCATGCTCCGGCACGAATAGGCCGGCTCGACCGGAGTGATACCACGGTCTCACAGAAAACGGGAGTGAAACAGCACATACGTTGTATTTCGCCGAGTGAGTGAGGATATCGGAGGCCCAAATCTTTTTAGGCTACGCACTTTACGCACCGGTGTCCATGGGCGGTGGTAATCGATGAACATCAGGTAATCCGTCTGCTCGTTTGCCTCGCTATTCCATAAGAAAGTGTGATTTTCACTTCGACATACTTTGCAGACAATCCATGAGGATATTTCCTATTTAAAAATAAATAATCAGGGTCCACAAAGGTTTTATCGTATAAACGTTTTATCGTTTAAGTACCTAGACAGGGTGCATTGAACCGTGCACTACGTTATTCCAGACGAATTAAGGATCAATGTGGACTAGAATATACAGACATCGTGAGACTTGGAGAATATTACAAGTAAGGCGACTTTAAATCTTTGTTACATAATATTCCTTTTTTCATTTCTTGATTATGCTACACTGCGGCAATTTCAAAACTGAAATTTTTGTTCATACTAAAATGTATTTTTTTTATATTAAATTCATTTACTGTGTCATACTTAAATATCGCTTCTGGAATAGGGTTCAATAAATCAACTAAAGCTTTAAATGGAATTCAAAAAATAATTGAAATAAAACTATTTTTTACGGATTTTATTGCGTTGTATTAATTTTATTTAATTCCCGACGTTTCGGATCCTTTACAGCATCCGATAAAATCCGTAAAAAATAGTTTTATTTCAATGTCTAATATTCGCGTAAGTGTCAGAAACCAGTATCAAAAAATAATATTTTGGAGAATATTTTATTAAGAATTCAGAACACCTTATTCTATTTTCTTTTTATTCAATTTATTCTGATCAGACAAGTTATGTTCAAAACACACACAAACTTTAACCTATTAATATTAGTATGTATTTTATGTCACAATGCTGTACCATGGAGTGCCTTGTACCGCATTCACTGTTAAACTTAGGTAAATATATGATTATCACTAATGAATGCTAAAATTAATGGTAGCAGACTGCCAAGCTTTTTGAAAATGCCATGGTTTTAAGATTTATGTTGTCATTTGGAAGGTATGTAAATTAGATAGTTAGGTTTTGTGTTGTCTAGTTCAACTGAATAGCTGATACGTTTAATTTATATATATATTTTTTTTTATGTGATAGCAGGCAAACGAGCAGACGGATCGCCTGATGGTAAGCGATCACCGCCGCCCATGGACACCTGCAACATCAGAGGAGTCACAAGTGCGCTGCCGGCCTTTTAAAAGGCAGTACGCTCTTTTCTTGAAGGTTTGAAGGTCGTATTGGTCCGGAAATACTGCAGGCGACAGTTCATTCCACAGTTTTGTTGTGCGAGGCAGAAAGTTTCTAGAGAAACGCACAGTTGTGGACTGCCAGCCATCAAGATGATGGGGATGGAACTGTTGTCGCGTAGAACGATGGCGAAAAGAGGCTGCAGGGATCAATCCGAACAATTCCTCGGAGCACTCCCCATAGTATAGGCGATAGAGGATGCAAAGTGAAAATTTGTCCTCAGAAATTATATACTCAGCGTAAGACCTCTTAGAAAGAGAAAGGTTAGGTTACCTAAAGAATTTATGAGGCGGAGATCGCAACGACGCGGTGGTCTGCCACTGCTGGGGTCGCAGAGTAATGAAACCTCGCTCCCGTAACCAGCAAAAAGTTGTGAGGCGAAACACTCGTGTAGTTTTAGGCGTAGGTCGCCTACTCTGGGAGTCTGAAGTCCAAACCACCCCGTCGCCTTCTCCGGTCAGCGGAAGTTCACGAGGACTTCCACAAGGTAGTGATTTATGAGACTTACTCAAATATTGGACATTTTTGCCACGGATAAGTAAATACGGATTTTATCTATACTAATATATAAAGCTGAAGAGTTTGTTTGTTTGTTTGTTTGCTTGAACGCGCTAATCTCAGGAACTACGTCGATCCGATTTGAAAAATTATTTCAGTGTTAGGTGGCCCATTTATTGAGGAAGGCTATAGTTTATATATCATCACGCTAAGACCAAGTAACTATTCCACGCAGACGAAATCACGGGCAGCAGCTAGTCGTGTTATAAAATCCGTACTAAAAGTGGTTTTATTACAATAAGGTTAGTTTAGTTTACTATGCTACCTTAATACAAGTTGGCAGACTACAAACTTAGCAAAAATCTCTCAAGCACGCAGGTTTCGATTTGATGGAGTTCTAATAAAACATTGTAATTTCAGACTTCATGTATTTCAAGAACATAAAATATACGGCAAGTGTGCACAAAACGAAAACTCCATTCGCAAATGAAAATTTGATTAAAGTCAACGACCCGTGAGTTGGAGCCCTCAAAAACACTCCTTGCGGTCAGAAAAACGTTCATATTATGAAATTTGTTTTTTACGGTGACTTCTATGAATAAAATTGACATCTGTGATTTTAGTGAAGAATATATTTAACTGCGGGTACATACGACATCGAACTAACTGCAAAGTAATGGACGGTTCGGTTTTCAATAGTTGTCACTGACGCCACCGCCAAGACGTAAATTGGAAAATTTCGACCTGGCGGATGGAACTCGCGGTGGTCATAGCGGTGTATGGTGTATCTAACCAGAAGACGCAGGTTCGAACCCTGCACGCAGTCGAATAGTTGAATCGGGCATTAGAATAGTACGCCTCTGCCTAACCCTTCGGGGAACACAGGCGTGATTCTCTTTCACATATTGATGATGAAGATAATAGTATTGTTGAGTATCTCATGGGATCTATTAAGGAAATATGCATCTACATACCATCACGCCTGTATTCCCCGAAGGGTTAGGCAGAGCGTACTAATGTACACCCACAGTTCACCGGTATGTTTAGGTTCCATGTAATTGGGGGCGAGCCTATCGCCATTAACCGGGCACAAATTCCTAACTCCGAGCTGCTACTGGGAATTTCATAGAAAAACCCAATAACACTGCTCGACCTGGGAATCGAATCCAGGATCTCTAGCGTAGCAATCGCGCTCAGGACCACTTGGCTAATAAGACAGTTGCAGATGCATCTAATTTCCCTTTAATGTATTTTAGAGGCTGACGCCTTAACAGATTTTGTAATAAAACAACAGAAATTAAACCTTAAATATTCCAGTATCTTCATTTAGCAACCCTTAATAATTTTGTATCTCGTGGAAACCTCATTAGCAATTTGTCTTCGCTAGCAGTAGCTTTACCTTAGAAATTATAATGTACTCGAGAGCTGCATGCCTCTTTGTTGAAAACGAGATTTTCAATGTAAGGAGTTTAAAAATATTTCTTACAAATTGTCGAAGGAAGTAACCAATAAATAAATAAAATAAGGCCAATTTCTTTCTTTCTGATTGTTTACTGGATAATATACATTATTTCATAAAAAATAAATTATTTTTTATGAAATAATGCGTCGTATGACCATCGCGTGCGTAATATGACCATCACGCTATATTTGAGAAGAGTTAGGCTGTGATGTACATCTACGGTTGGCTGGTATATTTAGTACCGCTATACTAAAGGGCGATTATTAAAGGTATGAGCTGCTGTTAAGAAATTAATAGAAAATCCCCTTGTTTGAGCTGGGAATAGAATTCAGTACGTCATGTTCAGTAACAATTTGGACTATGGATATAGCCACAAAACAAATACTGTAGTTTTTTAAAAATAACATAAATAAATAAATAACATAATTAAATAATTAACCAAATAAATCTAGCCGCAATCCCAAATATTCTGCTAAATAACAGTTCGTTAGAGAATTTATGCTTATCGGAAGTGACGGTTGGCCGGCGGATATTACGTTATCTCACACCGGATATGGTTGCCGGCTACTAATCCGATTAGCAGCGTGCTATCGTTAGAATCAATAATGTTCTTAAACGTGGCGGACAAATCTTTTGGGAACAATTGGTGATTATCGATGGTAAGCAAAAAGACGGCGATAGACAAGTGAACACTTGTCTTATTATGACTTACTCAAGTACTGACGTCACAATTTTCAAAACCAGATTTTGAAATCTTATTACTCGTGTGTATGTAAAGAAAAACATATTGAAGAAACTTGCATGCCAAAAAGATTTTCTTAACAGCGTGTGAAGTCTTCTAACCCGTATGAGACCAGCGTAGTGGATAATATCCTAAGCTTTAATTCTGGAAGGCCTACTCATATCCATTTACGGGACATTATAATTGGTTAATTTTTAAACTTACTTACTAAACTACTCCTGGGTACTGGCATAAGGTTTCTTCACGGTTATTTCCTTTATCGTTTAAGCGCGTGATAATTAATTACGCACATGACTTCGAAAGTCAGAGGTGCGCGCATTGGATTCGAACTCGAGACCTTTGACTTGGCAGTCCAATGGCCATATCACGAGGCTATCACTGCAGATAGTAAATGGGTTTGAAGATGATGAATCATAAAAAAACACAGACTTTATTTAACTCAAGAATTATACATCTCTACTCTACAGAAACGTTGTCTAGGGACCGCAATTCCACAAGGCACATCACTTAAATGGTAGTGATATTTCAAATGAGTACACATCGTGGTATTTATTTGAAGTGGCGCTGGAAAATTTATGAGCTTTCCCCATTGGGGAGTGAGAACAGGGTAATGAATAAGAAGGCTTAAAGAAATAAATGCTAAGAACTTGTTAAATCAGCGAAATGGAAAAAATCGAAAATATACAATTATTATTCTGCCGAAACTAATGTTTAGTAGTGAAAGTTAGGTATGGTAGAAGAAACATGAAAGTAGAATAAATGCTGTAGAGATGAGAGTGTTGAGAAGTATGTGTGGGGTAAACTTGAAAGATATAGTGAGAAACAGTGTGATAAGAGAGCGGTATGTTGTGAAAGATGTAGTAACAAAGATTGAGAACGGTATGTTAAGGTGGTTTGGGCATGTAGGAGGAACGGAGATTGACGAAACGAGTATACGTGATGAGTACGGACGGAAGATTTGGAAGGGGCCGACCTCGACGAACGTACCACAACCAAATTGCGGCCGGTAAAAAATAAGGTCAGGTTAAGAGCACCCTCAACCAACGATCATGCATGAGGAGGTTAATGAACGTAGATGAAGCGAAAGTGGTGAGCCAGGATTGTAGGAAGTGGAAATCTATAGTCTCTGCCTACCCCAGTGGGAGACAGGCATGTGTATTTATGTTATGTATATTCTGCCGTTTAATTAGAAATCGAGCTCTAAAGACGAGTATTTTTTATTATTTGCTTACGGCTATAATATCACTGCGGCCGCAGAGATCTATTGTGATCTTTTATCCGGACTTAAGGTGTGTTTCCCTAAATGAGCACTATGATGATGAGTGACATACCATCACGCCTGTTTAATTCCCTGAAGGGTTAGGCAGAGGAGTACTAATGTACACCCACAGTTCGCTGGTATGTTTAGGTCCCATGTAATAGAGGGCGAGCCTATTGCCATTAACTGGACACAAATTCTTAACTCCGAGCTGCTACTGGGAATTTCATAGAAAGACCCAATAACACTTTGTTCGACCTGGGAATCAAACCCAGGACCTCTATGGTGAAATTATAATATGGGGCATTTCACGTCAAGCGGACAACCAAAAAAAAATGAGGTCGTGAATTTTGTTTATACTCTGGTCAGTTATACTCCTAGTAGACGTGGATGTGTACTCCCAATTTTTTTTTCGTATGATGCCTTATTGCTGAGTTATGCGCTTTTACAAATTTACTAAGAATGAAGTCATGAATTTTTGGATGCTTATTATCAGTATCAATTAATTTGTAAAAAAATCTAAAACGTATTGTTTCATATAGTAAATAAGTTGAAGTTTTTAATTTTTTTGTCGAATTCTAAATTTGAATATTTTTACTATAGTAAACCGGAAGTGAAAATTTGAAATCGATGTTTGAGTAACTTCGACACTTTTCTTTTTTAATTTTTTTAACTTGAATTAAAGCTTGAAATGTACTTATTCTTCACAAAAAAAATTTAAATGTGATCGCCAATAGTTTAAAATTTAGAGCACATAGAGTACATACACTTGAAATTACTATTTTGTTTGAACTTGTCATTATTATAACAAATGCGTAATTATATTTTATTTAAAAAAATCGTTAGTTTTTATATATTTGCATTTAAGAATGAAGGAATAAAATATTAATAGCGTAGTATTTCAGCATGTTAGCGTATAAACCCGATTGATTAGAAAGTGGCTCATAGCTATGTGTGTAGGTACTCTATATGTGCTCTAAATCTTAAACTATTGGCGATCACGTTTAAATTTTTTTGTGAAGAATAAGTACATTTAAAGCTTTAATTCAAGTTAAAAAAATTAAAAAAGAAAAGTGTCGAAGTTACTCAAACATCGATTTCAAATTTTCACTTCCGGTTTACTATAGTAAAAATATTCAAATTTAGAATTCGACAAAAAAATTAAAAAACTTCAACTTATTTACTATATGAAACAATACGTTTTAGATATTTTTACAAATTAATTGATACTGATAATAAGCATCCAAAAATTCATGACTTCATTTTTAGTAAATTTTTAAAAGCGCATAACTCAGCAATAAGGCATCATACGAAAAAAAAATTGGGTGTACACATCCACGTCTACTAGAAGTATAACTGACCAGAGTTTAAACAAAATTCACGACCTCATTTTTTTTAGGTTGTCCGCTTGACGTGAAATGCCCCATATACTAAATTACTATTGTCATTATGTCAACCTTTTTTCTGCATTACTGGAAGAAATAGGGACCGTTGCCTGTTGATTGTACCCCACTACATCTTCTCATGGCTGTGGTGATTATAATTAATCTTGCGGTCTTAACTATTGTGTAAGGGTAGATAAGGTTTTTAGCTGCTACGAGTCCGATATACCCCAATCCATTCTTCCGCATCTTAAGGTGGCATTCCCACACCCTAAAAATAGAGAAGCACATAGAATATAGTGCACTTTTCTTCCAATGACATATTTACCACAACCCCAAAAGACTGGTCCGTCAATCACTGTTACAGTCATCTGTAAAGGTTTCATGTTGATTTCATGCTAGTATCCTAGTGGTATAACAAACAGTCCCTACATTATTTCAATATGACATTAGAAATCTGTTACAGAGGTTGTAAGCTCAAAAAATGGAAGGATCAAGGCCATTCCTCCCGGGCTGCGTGCCAATAAATACAACCAATGTGTCACTCAGCTGAATTTCGTTTCGAAAAGCAGCGATATTAAATCTTCACTAGATTACCTAGTCATGCCGGCATCGTTGGCTGTTAAGGTGCTGATGAACTCGCAAGAGCAGGGGCTAGTAGCACGTAGCAGGATCCCCAGCCCTTCCATGGAATACTAAAAACCTGAATTCTTGAAGAATGAGTTTATGCTTTAAGACCGCCATCAAGCTTTAGACGGAATTTCCAAAAAACTAACGAAGGCCTACAACAAAGGTCACATAAGCCTTATGATAACGATGAGGATAAACATTTTTTTAATTATGATGATAGCTTACAGAACACTTTTGTTTAAACAATCACAACTTAAATCCAAGTCTAAGTAATACGCGAACATTACTTGTGCAAGTAATGTTAGTAATGTCAAAAAGCAAATCTGTAGACTGATTTGTTAATGAGACTGGCCGTCGTTAGAGTTCACCGCTAAACTGTTTAGAAGATGAAATTCGCAATTTATAGGATCTTTTACAACGTTCATGAGCAGGGGGTAGACATTTGAATGTTAATAGCTACCTTACATAAAACATAATATAATCAACCCATTATACAGTTCCACTGCTGAGCACGGGTTACCTCTCAGAATGAGATGGATAAGGCTATAGTCCAACACGCTAGCCTAATGCGGGTTGGCAGACTTCACACGCCGTCAAGAAAATCTCTCAGGCTTGCAAGTTTCCTTACGATGTTTTCCTTAATCGTTAATGCATTACAATAAAATAACATACCATCACGCCTGTATTCCCCGAAGGGTTAGGCAGAGGCGTACTAGTGTACACCCACAGTTCGCCGGTATGTTTAGGTCCCATGTAATAGGGAGCGAACCTATTGCCATCAACCGGGCACATATTCCAAACTCCGAGCTGCTACGGGGAATTTTATAGAAATACCTAATAACACTTTGCTCGAAAATTATTAACTATTAATACGCACATGACTTCGAAAAGTCAGAGGTGCGTGCCTTGGATTTGAACTCGAGACCTTTGAATTGGCAGTCCAATGTTCATATCACTAGGCTATCACTGCTATCACCTTACATTTTGTTTAAAATACTGAAGCCTCATTTTATTACCCTGGTAATTGGACCCTAAAATTATTAGGTATAACTTAGGGAATGAAGTTTAGCGTCGGCACATTATTACGCTTGGAATCCGAGCTTAATTGCTAAAATTATTCGTGTAATTATAGGGTGTGGTGTAATTGTATGTTACTTAAAGCCAGTTATAGGAAAAATGTAACACAATCTATAGTATAGAATTTCTATTTAGTTAACTAATGAATTATTGTGAAAGTCTGTAAAGTAGTAGTAGTAATGAGAAGATGTATTAATGTGGCAGAAGCAAAAGAAGTGTGCAAACACCGTGGCAGTCTATAGTTACTGCCTACGGCGGTGGGGGAGCTTCATAATATGCTTACCATTTAGAATCAGATTCAGACATTTATTCGCTGTAATATGGGTAGATAAATATATGGTAAATATTATGCTAAGAAGCCGACATATTAACACATTTCTGGCATTCGATATCTAATAAGTTACAATTTATCTAGTTTACACACTTAATTAAATTTTATTAGTAAAGAACATCTTTTAACTTTAGTAGTAGTTTTTTTGCTAAATGTTGCTACATATAATAACAACCCAATCACAAGGATGACTCTAGATTCATTACTTAATATATCTAGAATTGTCACGAATTCTGCCAATGAACAATTAAAAATGTCAAGTCCTTAATGTCTCGTGTAAGATTGTATAAATATAAAACAAAAAATAAATTAATTAAATAATTTACGTGGTCCACATGCTTTTACGATAGTGTTGATTCAGCGCCAGCTTTAAGCTTGCTATAAAGATTGCACGGTTTTACCCGCTGCTCCTCGTGAGCGATCCAAACAGTTTTTATTTAAAATTCGTTGAAATAACACGCATTTTCTGCAGTGCGAAACTAAAAATAAAAAAAGTGTTGGCTTAAGGCATCCACACACAGTTTTATGTCTGTCAGATACTTTGTTCGGATTTCAAGATCTTTGAAGACTTTTTTGGAGACCCAATTTGACGAGGTTTATTAGTGAAACAAAAACGGTACGACAAAGTTCGCTCATCTATCAGGACTTTTATAACTTGCACAAGTAGGTATGTATCTGCATGATACTCTAAATCAATTGAATATGATTTACTTGTCTCATAAATAATTATTTTCCTACTATATTTTGGGAGCGCAAACTAGTTTTTTTTTACGTAGATACCTATACAACCACAAAGACTTACAGTTATCTTAGCATGACAAAATGCGAAAAAAAAACAAAAAAAGATAGTTAATAGCATCGTACGACATAGAACTAACCGTAAGGTAAGTCTGTAAGTCATGTCTGTTGAGAGGCAAAGTAACTTAGTAAGTAGCTTTTCAATAGATGTTACTGACGCCACAAGTTCAGAATGTGAGGCATATGTGCTAAAAAAATTGGTGTCGTAAGAGGAATACTCCAAATATTTTTGTCGCCTCATGCCTCGAACAAAGACAAGACAATGCAAAGACAAAATTGTCGCGAGACTTATATTAAAAGCCACATTTAGCAATGCCTAATTTTATATCTCTGCGTGCAGTAGGTATTTATATTTCTCGTTGTCTAAAAATAGTGACCTATTGTGTTTATTATACACTTAGCTTAGACTACTCGTATTGAGACATACCTAGTTAAGATTCGACTTTATTTATATAGAGCTACCTTTTATTAGGTAATACTAATAGTATTACCTAATAAAATTCTGCCTCATTAGTCAAGTGTTCCCGAGCGCGACTGCTACGCTAGAGGTCCTGGGTTCGATTCCCAGGTCGAGCAAAGTGTTTTTCTATGAAATTCCCAGTAGCAGCTCGGAGTTAGGAATTTGTGCCCGGTTAATGGCAATAGGCTCGCCCCCTATTACATGGGACCTAAACATACCGGTGAACTGTGGGTGTACATTAGTACGCCTCTGCCTAACCCTTCGGGGAATACAGGCGTGATGGTATGTTAATGTTATTGTAATCAGAGATATTTTATTTTTTTACAGACGGTGTAAAAAATATTTATTTATTTATCAATACTTTATGCATGCCATTAGTACAAAGGCTGTCTTAATGCCATTAGGCAATACTAGTTGATATATAATATTAATCAATGACGTAACCAAGGCCTTATTTACCTAGAGATTACTTTTCCGCGGTCCCATGCGAATTGTAGGTAAACCAAAAAAATCTATACTAATATATAAAGCTGAAGAGTTTGTTTGTTTATTTGTTTGTTTACTTGAACGCGTTAATCTCAGGAACTACTGGTCCGATTTGAAAAATTCTTTCAGTGTTAGATAGCCCATTTATTGAGGAAGGCTATAGGCTATCATCATATCTCTCATATCATCATATCTCATCTACCTCATATATCATCACGCTACGCGGACGAAGTCGCAGGCAGAAGCTAGTATAATATAAAAATAAAACAACTTGCTGATTGCGAAACAAGTAACTTAAATAAAAGTAAGTCCACTCGTGCCCGATTGCTTAAAACTAAACTGTATTTATCATTGACCTTGTGTAGGCCAAACGATTCTCAATAGATTGGGTCAATCGATACATTTCGATCAATCGAATACAGCCATCACTATTCTTACCGAATGTCGATACTTAAGTATAATTAATTATTGAACTCTATTTAGAGACGTCTTTTTTGCGTTTCTGACATTTTCTTTATTTAATTAATTAGAGCTTTTCTATTTCGTTTTTCATTGATAGATGTTTTAATCTGAGTTTTTATAGCTATATTTAATAACCATTAATACCTACTTGTATGAGCTACTTTGTTTCTTTATGGCTTGTTATGTGTTTACAATTTGGAAATTTGGTCAATATCGGCCAGGTCCTCGTCTTCAATGAGATTTAAATAAATTTTTGTACAATATTTTTATAAGGTTTTTCTATTGAAATCACATTTGCAGCTTACTGTGGATTTGTGACCAGTTATGGCATTGTGCTCACCCTTATTAAGTGAGACCTCAACATACCTACGATGGGTGTAGATTAATTAGTATACCTCTGCCTAACCCTTCTGGGAATAGAGGCGTTGTTATGTAAATATATAAGTTTCCCCGTATTTTTTCGTAACAAATGAAGGAAAATAATTACTCAAATTTTCTTACATCGTTAAAAAACTTTTTTTGTCGACCTTGTCAAATTATTCGAGACTCAACTCGACTAGAGTCCTGTTTACTGTCTTCATATTCAACCTTGACACTTGACTTTATAAGAAACTATCTTATTGAGCTGTCTTGCGGGCTGATAAGTTACAAATTAATGACGCAATTAACATACCATCACGCCTGTATTCCCCGAAGGGTTAGGCAGAGGCGTACTAATGTACACCCACATTTCGCCGGTATGTTTAGGTCCCATGTAATAGGAGAGCCTATTGCAATTGACCAGGCACAAATTCCTAACTCCGAGCTGCTACTGGGAATTTTATAGAAAAACCCAATAACACTCCTCGGCCTGGGAATCGAATCCAGGGCCTCTAGCGTAGCAGTCGCGCTCAGGACCACTTGGCTAATGAGGCAGTTTAAATTCTATTTTTTTTTTATTCTGTTTAAATTCTAATGACGCAATTATATTAACGAATTTATAGACTGTCTGCTATACAAATACAAATATGACACATTATTATTACATTATCAATTCAATAGAGCTATTTATGCTTAATTTTACATAACATAAATATAATCAACCCATTATAATGTCTCACTGCTGGGCACGGGTCTGCTCTCAGAATGAGAGGGATTGATCCACAGTGGGGTTGGCAGACTTCGCACGCCGTCGAGAAAATCTCTCAGGCATGCAGATTTCCTCACGTTTTCCTTCGCCGATAAGCGCGACATAATAACTTCGAAAAGTCAGAGGCGCGTGCCTGGATTTGAACGGTCGCTCGGTCTCTCACTAGGCTATCACTGCAATATATATGTTTTACATTTCAATTATTTAAATTCTTAAAAGAATGTGGCTTTGGAGTTTCTGTAAAGGGTCAAAAGACACTTTAGAAATTGTATTCATGAAACCCAATAAAATAATGAGAAAATATTCAACAGCTGTGTACATAAATCTGCAACAAATTATTTTCAGAGCGGTCACAAAAAAATATTCAGAAAATTACTTTACTAAACACTGCAGTTAAGTCCAATGACACTTCGACACGTCAAACTTCGTGACAAACATTGGCCCAAATACTATAACTGTTTCCGATTAACCAGACATTTGTACAAATGTATGTGCAAACATGGTTGAACTATTTTTTTTCTGTAGGTAATGGGGAGTCTACACGCTCTGGTGTCGGGTCTTACGGGCGCCGCGCACTGCGGTAACAAAACTACGCATGCGTGGCGCTTTCAATACAAAAACAACCTTATTTATGTCAGATATAAAGTTTATTTTAAGTCGGTGTGAAAAGAATTTCAGGGTGGAAATTTTGAAGTAAAAGTTGATTGAAAAAAGTGTGATTTCACGCTGTGTACATGGAATATTAACAATGGTATAGTTTGAAAGTATGGTTGAATGTGGAAATAATGTGCCTAATTTCTTTTGTAGGTAATCTTGATGTCACTAAGGGCTACGCAAATTTAAATAACAATGTAAGTTGTATTAAAATGTATTAAAGCTCTGCTTTGCAACCAAAGTCACTGTGTTTTAACGGTTCCGTACCTAAAAAATAAAAAACGGAACCCTTATAGTATGTGTCACTTCACCTACATGCGTGTTTATCTGTGTGCGCGAGAATGTGTATGTGTGCGTAATTTTTTATTGATGGAAGTCTTTTTTTTCGTCGTTTTTTTGTCGTTTCCTTTCAAAATAGTCGAACTTTAAGAAAACATATCATCACGCCTGTATTCCCCGAAAGGTTAGGCAGAGGCGTACTAATGTTCACCCACAGTTCGCCGGTATGTTTAGGTCCCATGTAATAGGGGGCGAGCCTATTGCTATTAACCGGGCACAAATTCTTAACTCTGAGCTGCTACAGACTGGGAATTTCATAGAAAAACCCAATAACACTGCTCGACCTGGGAATCGAACCCAGGACCTCTAGCGTAGCAGTCGCGGTCCGGACCACTTGGCTATTGAGGCAGTTTACGAAAGAACAACTTTAACTTTAAGAATTACAACTACAATAAATTACAACTTTAAGAAAACGAATTAAAATTCTTATGTTATAACAATAATAATTAATGGATAGCATTGTATTGAGGTATTATAATATAAGTATAGGTTGATTGAACTTACTTGAACCCGTATCGATTAAAAATAAATACCTAGCTGGTAATAAAACTAGTTGAGGAGTTTCCAAGAAAGTTTGCGTATTAAGTAGCAATTACCTATAGTCAGTAGATCACACGTTGATAATACCTATCTAATTATATTTTTATGGCATAGGGGGGCAAACGAGCAGATAGATTTATTTATTTATTTATTTGTTATTAAACCTTAATTAGAACGGCCGCAGGCCACTTATACTAACTAAGAGGTAATTAGAGACACAAACTAGCACACAGACTTCTCGCAGTACTCCAGACATATAGATAAAATTCTCTTCCATTCGTCCACAAACAAATCGCAGTCTGGATTTACTTCCAGGAGAGTGTTGAGTGACTTAAGTACACGTGGAATAGGCGAGTTCGCACGTGCTACCGTGCGGCTAGTAGGTGGGGCAAATGACCTGTGCTTCCTGCTGCGCCGGCGATAGATAGATATAGACATAGATGACCTGATGGGAAGCGATTACCGCGGCCCATGGACACCCGCTACACCGGAGGAGATGCAAGTGCGTTGCCCGCCTTTTAAAAGGGTTTGAGCCTACGGTGTTCTCACTCACCCAGCGGAACACAACGTAAAGCGTTGTTTCACGCCGGTTTCCTGTGAGACCGTGGTATCACTCCGGTCAAGCCGGCGCGGGCGCATTTGTGCCGAAGCATGGCTCTCCCATGGTAAACGACTAAAGTGTATTTTTCAATCGTCTTCAATAAAATAGAGGAGATTCTCAATTCGAATATTATGTTTTATAATTATGTTTGTTAACGCAGAACTCTGTCATTTGTAAAACTATTTGTTTTTTTTTTGTTTTTCGAAATTACTCCTATAGTGGTCCCATTTCAATTTGGTAAAGATCTGACCACGAATCTACACTTTATAAACAGACAGACAGGCGTCATTAGCTTATGGCCGTGAGTGTGACTCCCAGGTTCTAGGTTTGACTCCCAGATCGAGTAAAGTATTAAATTCTCAGTAGCAGCTCGAAGTTTGGGATTTTGGCCCTGCTATGGCAATTACCTCGCCTCCTAATGGGAGCATTTAGCTCCCATTAGGAGCCAGCAAACTGTGCAATAGAATTGTATAATAGAACACATCTGCCTTACCCTTCGGGGAATACAGGCGCGGTGATAGCATGGTGGTAGTATGGAAGAATTAAAATAATTAAATCAAGTAATTATTATAACTTTATTTCAAGTAACCACTCATAGGGTTAGTAACAATATTTACTTAAAACTATGTTAGTAATACAGCGTGATTTTAAATTTTATTAATGTTATTACGTTATACGTTATTTTAGTAATGTTTCAATCGCCAAGAAAATTGGGTTGCCAACATATAACTTGGGCTATTATCTTTATTGGTTTTATGACTTCCTCAATAAAGGGAGCAGTTAATTCAATTATTCTTCAACCCTCATCAGAACACATACAATCGAGAAGAATAATAAACATCACTTTCTAAATAAACGATAGCCCAAAATACAGCTTAGAACTAGTTCAGGCAACCTGCTTTTAGCTATTTTAAGTCGAACCAAAGTGCAGTGATAGTTCAAATCCAAGACCATTGACTAATATATAAAGCTGAAGAGTTTGTTTATTTGTTTGTTTGTTTGCTTGAACGCGCTAATCTCAGGAACTACTGGTCCGATTTGAAAAACTCTTTCAGTGTTAGATAGCCCATTTATTGAGGAAGGCTATAGGCTATACATCATTACGCTGGGGTTCTTTTGCATCTGGGGTTGAAGGTATCCATGGACGGCGGTATCGCTTACCTACCACTAGGCGTAGTGGATAGTCTCGTTAGTCCATCATCCACCATACCTGTTGGGTGGCCAACAAAAGTTGGAGGTTGGATTTGAACTCAAGACCAACGACTTGGCAATCTAATAGTCTTATCTCTAGGCTATCATTGTTTTACCTGCTTAAAAGATTAGAACGTTCTAAGTAATAGTTTTTTCATACATTTCATTTCCAATCTCCACTCAAAGCACAATATCAGTCCAAATACAATTCCATACATATTTATCCAAGCTTACCCAGACTCAACCCTCTGCGGTTCAATGTACAATTACGTTCCGTATTTTTTACCTGAAAGTAGTTTGTTCAGTATCGACTACTGAATCAATGAAAGTGGTTTTTAAATATGTGTTTTTTTTCCGAAATGTTAATTTGCACAATTTATTATTGTGTGCGTGTGCGTGGTGAAATTTTAGTCGGTATGGGTAGGACTGTAGAGCCACCAGTTTTGCCTTTAGCTGGTATAACTAATATCTTGAAAAAGATTTTGCTTATGTATCTCAAAATTTTCACGTGGGAGTGCCATGCTTCGGCACGAATGAGCCGACTCGACCGGAGTGATACCACAGCCTCGCAGAAAACCGGCATGAAACAACGCTTACGTTGTGTTTCGCCGAGTGAGTGAGGTTACCGGAGGCCCAAACCCCGCACTTGTGACTCCTCTGGTGATGCGGGTGTCCGTGGCGGCGGTTATCGCTTACTATCAGGTGATGCCTCTGCTCGTTTGCACCCCTATCCCATAAAAAAAATACTTTAGGGTTTCGATATTATAATTATGACTCCATATTCTAATTGACGTGTTTGAGGTCTTGTGCTTATTCACAATTAATTACACGCTGTATACATTGTAGTATACGTGACTGAACACATTATTCCATCGACTACATGATGGAAATTCCATGTCAATTGCTGATATATAGGTATATTATCACTTAATAATATAATGTATTATTCCTATCAAATAATGATTACTTAGAAAAATCTATACTATACTAATACTAATCTATACTAATATATAAAGCTGAAGAGTTTGTTTGTTTGTTTGTTTGTTTGCTTGAACGCGCTAATCTCAGGAACTACTGGTTCGATTTGAAAAATTCTTTCAGTGTTAGATAGCTCATTTATCGAGGAAGGCTATAGGCTATATATCATCACGCTAAGACCAATAGGAGCCGAGCATCAATGAAGGTTGTTTCAAAATCGGGGGTTTTCCTTTTGAGAGCTTCCGATGCATGCGCTGCGTAAACGATTAAAGTTTCGCAAAAATCATATATGACAGAATTGTTCCTCTTTAAAAGTTCTAAAAAAAAGTCCGCCACAGCATATGTCTATCTTTTAAGGTTGGCTCACTATAACCGGTTTTATGCTAACTTTGTTCTAAAATTAGTTTTTTTTTCCTTTTGAGAGCTTCCGATGGGTGCGCTGCGTAAACGGTTAAAATTTCGCAAAAATCATATATGACGGAATTGTTCCTCTTTAAAAGTTATAAAAAAAAGTCCGCGACAGCATATGTCTATCTTTTAAGGTTGGCTCACTATAACCTTTTTTATGCTAACTTTGTTCTAAAATTCCAAATGCATTATTTGCGTAGGTGTTTTTATAAACATGATATTAATCCTTATCCAAATAAATACGTTATTCATCAGTCTTTAGAGCTTTTGTTTTGTATCCGTGCGGACCGAGCTTGGGTACGCTCGGACCCAACAAACGCTCTAAAAGACATAATATCCTCATTTAGCGTTCTTTTATTATTCCTGTTCCCGTGACATATTTTACTAAAGTTCCGCTCGGATATGAGTATCCGATCTGAGTATGATACTCAATTTTCAACACATACTACAAGCCGCTGAAGGGGATCATCAT
Organism: Acronicta leporina; assembly: GCA_947256265.1. NCBI lineage: Eukaryota > Metazoa > Arthropoda > Insecta > Lepidoptera > Noctuidae > Acronicta > Acronicta leporina. Next base: position 14,062,972 of record OX366520.1, on the reverse strand, counting down.
CTTCTTACCACCTGTCAAGTGCCACCTGCCAAGTTTGCTTGAACGCGATAATCTGAGGAACTATTGGTCCGATTAGAAAAAATCTTTCAGTGTTAGATAGTCCATTTATTGAGGAAGGCTATAGGCTATCATCCCGCTAAGACTAAGTAACTATTCCACGCGGACGAAGTCGCGGGCGGAAGCTAGTAATATATAAAGCTGAAGAGTTTGTTTGTTTGTTTGTTTACTTGAACGCGCTAATCTCAGGATTTACTGGTCCGATTTGAAAAATTCTTTCAGTGTTAGATAGCCCATTAATTGAGGAAGGCTATAGGCTATATATCATCACGCTACGCGGACGAAGTCGCGGGCAGAAGCTAGTACTTAATATATAAAGCTGAAGAGTTTGTTTGTTTGTTTGTTTGTTTACTTGAACGCGGTAATCTCAGGAACTACTGGTCCGATTTGAAAAATTCTTTCAGTGTTAGATAGCCCATTTATTGAGGAAGGCTATAGGCTATATATTATCACGCTACGCGGACGAAGTCGTGTACAAAAGCTAGTTATGTATATCAAATCATTATTATTTATGGAAACAATCGAATTAAATTGAGAATACAACGCCATTAACCTGCATACCATCACGCTTGTATTCCCCGAAGGGTTAGGCAGAGGTGTATTAATATACAACCACATTTTTATGTTATTTGTTATGCTTAGCTATGATGTGTTTATCTTCTTTTCCGCGGCGCAGAATATCACGAGTCAAAACAAGACAAAAGTTTTATATTTGAATCTTCTTCTCCGAGGTTTTTCCCAACTACCTCCGCAACCCAATTTCTGGGCAATACCGATTTTCGGAGGATAGACTACTTATCAGGCTTTTTTGGGCTCACGACTACCATTAACAATTGTCATAGATTTTCGTATGACAACTGGGACCGACGGTTTTACGTGCTCTCCGAGGCACGGAGGAGTCTCGATGTGTTAAGAATGGTCACCCATCCACACACAGACTGCGGCGAGCGCAGCTTCAACTTGCAGATTAGGGGATCAGCTTAGTTATTACTTAGCCTCGTAGCTAATAGCCCCTCATATTTTCATGAATAAGGGGGCTATAATACTATTTGTAGATTTTAGATTTGAATGAGTAAGATATCAAGTGATTTTAATTCGTTTTTCTTTGCTACATTATGAAGTCCGTATCAATATTAGATGAAAGCAAGATACAATTCAATTGAGCTAGGTTTATTTAATCCGTGTGTTTGTTTAAACGGATAAAGTGGATCGCTAGCTCTGTGTGTGTGTTTGCACGTTGAAATTGTTTCCTGTGTGAAAAGGGAAGTTGAAAATTAGTATTGTTTTTATAGTGTTGGATTTATGTCAGTAGATTTGATTCTTTGAACCTATAAGGTCAATTAAATAGGGGGAGAGCTTTTGGTCAATTTTGGGATAAGTTGGACTAAATAATAGTAATAGCCAGTGCAGCCCGTTCGGTACCGAACTGGAAATCACCGGGGCCGGACGGACTGCACAATTTCTGGCTTAAATGGCTACAAAGCTCACACGCACGCTTGGCATCGCAATTCCAGTCGGCCTTAGAGTCTGGATCGCTACCACAGTTCCTTACAACGGGAATCACCTACCTGCTCCATAAATCAGGTGATGCCGCGGAACCCAAAAATTATAGACCGATCACATGTTTACCGACGGTCTATAAACTTCTTACGTCCATTTTGAGAGCAAAAATTTATTATCACATAGAAAAAAATTCTATTATGTCAGCCTCTCAAAATGGATGTAGGAATGGGTCCCGCGGCACCAAGGAGCTTCTCCTCATCGACATGGCCATAAGCCAACAGGTCCGTCGATCCCGAAAGGATCTGTCAACATGTTGGATAGATTATAAGAAGGCCTACGACTCGGTGCCGCATACATGGCTCATGAAGGTGCTGGAGTTGTATAAAATAGATACAACTTTACGCACCTTCCTGATGTCATGTATGGGGCAGTGGAGAACTGTTCTTCGCTATCCAGGATGTAGGCAAATTCAAGGGAACGACGAACCCATTGAGATTAAGCGGGGAATATTCCAGGGCGACAGTCTGAGTCCACTGTGGTTTTGTTTAGCCCTGAACCCCCTCAGCACCCTGCTGGAGGGTACAGGGCTGGGCTATACGTTGCGGAGAGGGGGTCAGGTAATATCCCACCTGCTTTACATGGATGATTTAAAACTGTTTGCCTCCACCAAATTGCAACTGATGGAGTTACTAAACTGAAACTTTTAGTAATTCCATTAGGATGGAGTTTGGTGTAGATAAATGTGCGGTCATGCATGTAAGGCGGGGCGGGATTGTGGAATCTGAGGAATTACAACTCTCAGATTCTATAAACTTGAGATCACTCTCCGCAACTGATACCTACAAATACCTGGGAATGTCAGAGGGGTTAGGCATTAACGGGGCTGACATGAAACAAGCGTTGCAGGAGCGCTTCTTCGGCCGCCTGAAAAAGGTACTTAATAGTTCTTTGTCGGGCGGCAACAAGGTGCGCGCCTTTAACGGTTGGGTCATGCCGGTCCTGATGTACTCCTTTGGCATACTCAAGTGGACCCAGACGGAGTTGGACGCCTTGGATAGGAGAGTCCGATCGATGTTGACCGCAAACCGGATGCATCACCCACGTTCGTCTGTCATGAGGCTGTACATCCCGCGGAAGTGCGGGGGTCGAGGTTTTTTAAATGCTAAGACCCTCCACAACCGCGAGGTGTGCAGTCTCAGAGAATATTTTCTCAAGGCTGACGTGGGTATGCACCGAGATGTGGTCGCAGTGGACAAGGGACTCACCCCGCTATCTCTGGCTAAAGAGAACTGGCGCAAACCTGTGGTGCTTAGTACCAACGACCGCAAGGAAGTATGGCAGAGCAAGGAGCTTCACGGACGCTTTTTCCGTGCCCTTCATGGGCCCGACGTAGATTTCTTAGCGTCCGTGGCCTGGCTACGCTTTGGTGACCTCTTCGGGGAAACCGAGGGTGCGGTCTGTGCAATTATGGATGAAGTTATGCTGACGAACAACTACCGGAAGTATATCATGAAAGACGGGACGATCGACATATGTCGGGCATGCCATTGTCCCGGTGAGTCTATCAGGCATATTACTTCTGGGTGTTCTCGTCTGGCTAACGGTGAGTATTTGCACAGGCATAACCAAGTGGCCAGGATTATCCACCAGCAACTTGCTTTAAAATACGGCCTTCTGGATTCTGAGGTACCGTATTACAGGTATGCGCCCGACCCAGTTCTTGAGAATGACCATGTCACGATGTACTGGGATCGACCTGTTATCACTGACAGGACTATTGTTGCCAATAAGCCTGATATAGTGGTAATAGATCGATCAGCGCGCCGCACAATGATTATCGATGTCACCGTCCCGCATGACGAGAACCTCGTGAAGGCTGAGAAAGAGAAAAAATTAAAATATCTCGACTTAGCCCACGAGGTGGTCGCCATGTGGGATGTGGACTCGGCCATCATTGTACCGATAGTCGTCACGGTCAATGGACTTATCGCCAAGAGCCTCGACCAACACCTCAGGAGGCTCGAGTTGGATGGCTGGGTTAAGGGCCTGATTCAGAAGGCAGTACTCCTTGATACGGCGCGTATTGTGAGGAGGTTCCTGTCTGTGGGGCCCTAACCACCGGTAGCTTGGACCCTGCTCCCCATGCTGGTGGACAACTATTTTTATATTTTTAAATGTTTTTATTTTCCCTTGTTTTTTATAAAAATATTTAAAAATGTAAATTATATAATTTTAAAGGAAGAAATGGAGTAATAATAAATCCTGTAGGTAGTGATTTTCCTGGAACCTGGAAGAAACCTGTCAGTCATTTCCGCTGAATTATCAGAATCTTTGTTAAAATCATAAATAACTAGCCTGTAAAGAATCAATCAAGTCTGAGAAAAAAGTACTGGGAAGGGCCTCAGACTTCTGCCCAGTGAATAAAAACGGTTTATTTTTTTTCAAAATCTTGAAATCATAGATCATTCCATTCTGTATTGATTCTAGGTAGGTAAAGATAAATAAGAAAATTTTGATTATTTGAAATGTTATATTTTTTATTTCAAGAAAACTATAGAACCAGACGTTTCAATATTTTTTCCAGCGTGTTGTTCTTTGTTACAAAATAATATTAATTTATCAAGATTAATATGGAACGGACAAAGGGTTTTCACGTAAGGGGTAAACCAAAATTTTACTTAGTAACCCGCTTTCAAAATTATAATTATACGAATGCGAAAGAACCTCCATTCCCGGAACCGTATTAGAAGTTAAACTTTACCCCTCGAAATTAAGGTTTAATTTAATTTGTGCACCGTAAGCCGTAAACGGTCTTAGAAATAATAATTATTTTGTGCGTGAGGCACGCACTGTTTGGAACCACAGAACATCATTGCTCGCGACCACGGAACATTTTATAAAGTAAATCATTGCAATATTATGCAATCCTAGTACTTCATGCCTTTATGTTAATCATGTTTGACAATCGGGCACGCACCAAAAGGTGGCAGTTACGTTCCTATTGGAAGTACCTATTTTTGTGAGGTTGTTTTACCAAATAAAGCGATAAATTGGTATGGGGTGATATAATTTTGCGATGAATTTATGAAAAATTTTGTAAGGATACAGAATGCGAACCCTAAGCAAATTATTTTCTAAAGTGTACATCATTTTAATTTGGTAGGACATTATTAGAAATTTTAATGAAGGACTTGTGATAGTCTACGAGTAGTACCTACATAAATATTTAGATTGGAAATTTACAGCAATGGTTATTTCTTACCAATCCATCGTTTGCAATGGCTGCAATCATAATAACTCTTGCTAGAGTGAACCAAGATAACTCGGCTTCTAGTTGGAGCTTATCAAGATGAAACATGACACCAGATTTTAAGTTAGACACCCAGCAATACAACTCTAAAAAGTGCATCCAATTTCATTTAGTAATTCTTGCGTGATGCAAGTAGAAACATACAGACAGAATGACAAAATTCTAGAAATAAAATTGTTGTTTTGGCTTCTGTTGCTCTAATAAAGTCCCAACATATTAGGTTTTCTTCAATATCTATAATATACATACATCGACCTGTTACATAATTATATAGATGGGTATCAGATATCAGAAGAATTAAATGAGCTCACTTGGATAAATGATATAAACAAGAACGTCAAAAATTTGTATATTAACAAAAAAATTCATGAGATACGGTCTGGTACGCATCAATGCTACAATCTACAGATGAATATTGTGAAATCATATATTTTTAAAGCTTACTGGTAATGTGGGTTGCACATTACTAGTATTCACATATTTTGACGACCTCTGTGGTTTAGCGGTTCGTGTACCGGACTGCTGACCATGAGGTCGTGGGTTCGATTCCCAGAGGACACAAAAAATTATGTGATGAATATAAGTGTTTGTGTTCGTCTGGGTGTTTCTTATGTATTATAAGTATATATTTACAAAAAAAAAGTATATAAGTATTATATCCATTGTCTAGTACCCATAGTACAAGCTTTGCTTAGTTTGGGACTAGATGGTGCTGTGTAGAATGTCCCAGAATATTTATTTATTTATTCTTGTTAACCCCTCGTGATAAGCTAAATGCTTGTGTTACGAGTGGTCTCACCTCGGTAGTGCAATCGGCAACCAAATGATCGCGAGTCCGATGCCCTAGCCATTAGGCTACCGCCGCTCAAAATGTTTGGTCTGTACACAATTTCGGTAGTTACTGGGGTTAAAAAAGTTATTATTTTCTTCACCTTTCGAATAATGTTTCTTTATGTAGGTACACGAAATCTACTACATGATTATTGTTGGGAACATTAAAATTCACTTAGTATTATAGGTACCTATCGCTCTAATGGCACACAAAGGTACGCCCAAACGCTCTAAGGTACTTTACTTTTACAGAGCTATACCTGGAACTGCCTCAATAGCCAAGTGGTCGCGACTGCTACGCTAGAGGTCCTGGGTTCGATTCCCAGGTCATGCAAAGTGTTATTGGGTTTTTCTATGAAATTCCCAGTAGCAGCTCGGAGTTAGGAATTTGTGCCCGGTTAATGGCCATAGGCTCGCCCCTATTACATGGGACCTAAACATACCGGCGAACTGTGGGTGTACATTAGTACGCCTCTGCCTAACCCTTCGGGGAATACAGGCGTGATGGTATGTTATGAGCTATACCTACTAACAACCGGTCCACACATTGGCCTTGCACGACTCTGCCAACTTCAGCAATACAAGCAATACCGATCTGAGCCAATCAGATTTTTTTTTTTTTAAACAGTAACACAGTAGTATCGCAACAGTAGTGATTTTACAATTTGTAAATATGGAAAAACGCTCGGCAAAATAATTTGACATAAATTTTCAGACAGACAATAATGGCGCCGGCTTACTACTCTTACCAGATGCGGCTGAATATAAATATTTTACACGAAGCGACCGCCATCATAGTATACCTTCTTAGCCCAATTTCTGTACAATACCAGAGGATAGACTGGTTGTTGTTGTCAAATTTTTCGGGCTTCTGACAACCACTATATTATAATAGTGGTTGTCAGAAGCCCGAAAAATTTACGTGCTTATTTATAAATAGGCAGGTATTCAAATGACAATCGGGACGGACATTTGCGTTCTCTCATTTATTGATATAATTCACGAAAATATTGTACTAAAACTTTGTGTTATTTTTTGTGGCGCCAATGTGTGGACTCGAAAAACCCGACGAAATCGTTTCAGCTAATGCTTATAGATACCTGACGCGATATTGAATCAGGTCCTAAAGATATGAAATTCAGCAACCTTTTTCATCTTTTATATCCTAGGACGTATTTTTTTATGTATGTGTTATGTTGAGCATGTTGATAACACGTAAATTTTATGTTGGGATTGGGGATTTTCTGCAGTTTTGATTGAAGTGGACTGTAGGTTAGTTATATTTCTTGGTTACAGTCATTGATTGCCGCTAGAGAGAGTCGTATGCATCCTAGCACATAAGTAAAAATTTATAACAATTGAGTGAATTGTATGTCTTAAAATGAACTATGAACCCGAATAACTGACCCAAGGATAAATTATGTTTTATTACGGTCCAGTTTAATTATTCAGGGATAATATCGGCAAAATTATTTCAGCAGCAGTTTCCTTCATAATTGAGCAATTAGGGAATTTAGGGTCCATATTAAATTAAGTTGACGCTGTATTAGTACTATAATTGTAAGATCGTCTGTTTATAAATCAATTGCTTTTCGTTAGTCTCGCTAAAACTCAAGAACGGCTAGGCCGATTTAGCTGATTTTGGTTTTGAAATGTTTGTGAAAGTCCAGGGAATGTCTAAAAGGTGAGTAGATATGAAAACAAAAATCTGATGCGGTAAGTAGTTCGCCGGGTTCGCTAGTTAATATTATAAAGCTGAAGAGTTTGAATGTTTGAACGCGATAATCTCAGGAACTACTGGTTCAAATTAAACAAATATGGTTGTGTTGGATAGTCTATTTATCGAGGAAGTTTTACGATACATTACGCTACGACTTACTGGAAGCAGAAACGTTTCTTGCGGATGAAATCGTATGAAACAGCTATTGGAAAAATATTCAAACCCAAATTCTAGAAGGATTCTCTTTATTCTAGTGATCCCGAGCGCAGGTGCTGAACGGTCCTTGGTCTTGGTGTCTATTCTTAAAAATTGCTGCGTTATTCTATTAAATGGATTATATTTCAGTGCGAAAAATATTCATACTACTTGTCTTCCCTTATCGTATCTTATAGTCATGACCATGGTATTCATCACACTCACCTCACCACAACCATGAGAGGCTCTATGAAATACCTGAGACAAATCTGGATGTGCGACTAAAGCTTGTACGACAAAACTGTACCGCGGTCTGCGACTCTTCACATTGCAAATGCACGCTTATGCGACATACTGAAGCTTGACATTATGCCAGTGGTACATTGAAGTTTTGAATTTCCCTTTAAATTGGACACGTTATTTTATATGAAGACAGCAGCAGATTTCTTCCATTTCACAAGCTCTCATTTGGAATAATCATTATTCCAACGTATTGATATATTCTTCAGTGATCGGCTAGCAGTTGTTTTTTCGCTCCAATACACAGCTAGGTGATTAGGTTGCAATGCCTGGCTCCTGTCCAACATCCATGACAATCATTTAAATGTCGTGTATGGCCCATTAGGTCAGTAATCCCGTAGTCAGTCGTTGAAACTGTGGAAACTGTTGAAACTGGAGAAGTACCCCTACCTTGCAGAATATCGTAGCCAAAGGCGTAATGGTATGATTTTTGATGGATGGATTGTGTTCAGGTCGATATGATGGGGACGGGTGAATGTTGTTGAGTTGACGGCTGACAGGAATGAATGGAAAAATGGATATGCTGCGCCGACCCTATATTTACCTATGTCATAGGGGGGCAAACTAGCAGAGGGATCGCCTGATGGTAAGCAATACATGGCATGCATTCTTGGTCAAGTTAACACAGCATAAAAATTGTTTCTGATATTTTGGCTCGCCTACCTTTACATTTGATATTTTTTTTATATCCATTAATCCGTTTTTTTTTTTTGCAAGTAGTGTGTACCGCTTAATATTGTACATCAAGTATTAGTGTAATGTGCTCTATTTAATTATGCATGGATGTAACAATTGTTGGTAAACCAATAAAATAAAATAAAAATAAATACCGCCGCCTATGGACGCCCGTGATGCCAAAGGAGTCTAAAGTGCGTTGCTGGCCCTTTAAAAGTGTTTGGGCCTCTGGTATCCTCACTCACTCTGCGAAACACAACGCAAACATTGTTTCACGCTGGTTTTCTGTGAGGCCGTGGTATCACTCCGGTCGAGCCGGTCCATTCGTGCCGAAGCATGGCTCTCCCACGTGAAAAGACACACACAAGATTTGTGTGCGCACTAGTGATCATATTTTATTATTATAATACAACAAGTGGGTCATTAGGTACCTACTTTGTTTATTTACGAACAATTATCGATAATTATTGCATGGACTTTAATAAGAATGCAAGTATTGTATGATTATTCTTATCGTAACAAAAACATGTTTACGAATTATGCGTTGTCTTGACAGGGTAACCTATTTACTTTATATACCGTAATGTGATGAATGATTTCTATGCAGAATGAAAGATGCTTATAACAGGTTCTACTTGGAGTACCTACAAAATCAAGCACTCTCATAAAAACTGCTGTAATTACCTACACGGGCGGATCATTAGATCCACTCGTCGACTCCTCTCGCATTGGTCTAGCCGATAAGACCAAGCTTGCTAATTTTTAACCCCCGACAATAAAACGAATATTGTGAATTTGTATAATATGTGCTTAATATTATGTACCTATACCCCTGTATCTGTGCATCTCTCTGTGGTATCGTAGGTCTCAAACAGTTGGACCAATTTTTATTAAGTTTTTTTTTATTGAAATGACTTAGCTAATGATCCTCCCTTTTGTTCGAGGTGCTACATATTTCTTCCCTGTAAAAAGTAATGAAAAAAAATTTGCTATTATATTTTTTTAAACTTTATATATTTTTGAGTTTGATATACTATTTATAATATTTATTATGTTTTTAAAGAAAGACGCGCGCAGATGTTTCAACCGTATGTACCTACTTTCCTTGCGCTTACGACCATCAATGCCAATACATGTCATATAATAAAATTTAATAATCACTGCAACGTTGCTATTATAATTATACCTTTACAATGAATTACACGGAATGATATGGTACACATTACACGCTCAACCATAACACACACGCAATCATATTGACGTTATGCCAACAGTGTTTTTTATAGATTCCTTTAAAACTTTTTTACACTTTACCATCTCTGACGCTGAAAATTAATTATTTTACATAGCGTATCTGAAGTTATGCAAAGCCTTTTTGCTTGACTTTTTAATAACACTCCAGTCTAAATTATAAAACTTATCCAGATTATTCTTGTTTATTACTTTTCTTTTTACCGTGAGTCATGCTTCGGTAACAATGGGTAGGCGCGACAGGAGTGATACCACGGTCTCATAGAATACCGGCGTGAAACAACGCTTAAGTTGTGTTTTGCTGAGTGATTATGGATACTGGAGGTCCTAACTCTTTTAAAAGGACGCAACGCCCTTGCAACTCCTCTAGTGTTGTGGGTGTACATGGGTGACGGTAATCGCTTACCATCAGGCGATCCGTCTGCTAGTTTTCTCCCCTATCCCATAAAAAAAAAATACGTTCAAAATCTCGAGGTAATATAATAGGTAGCTATCACCCATTTTCCATATTGAAATTGAAACTAATAGTATAAAATTGTAAAAAATATGTGTCTGTACATTGAAGATATAAAAAAAAACAAGTCAGTTAGGGTATATCTCCGTCTCCGAACCCAAAAATGAGACTTTTAAAATTCTTGTCTGTTTGTCTGTTTGTTACGGGTTGGTGCAAAAACTACTGAATAACTTTTAATTTTGTTATCACAGTTAGAAAGTATGTGCTCCAAATTAAAAACTGGTATACTTCTTATCTCAAATAATTAAACGGAACCTGAGATACAGCTTGACCTCTCTAATGTATAGAGACCCATACAAAGAAAAGATCATCACTGTTGGATTTGAGCTTCAAGTGAGCTAAATCGCGGGCAGAGGCTAGTTGAAACTAAAAACGTAAAATATTCAAAGGAGTGAATTCATATTTTAGTTAAATCGTCTAAATTCAATTCGTACTTATACAATGTGTTAAGAAAACTGTCCGACCCGCAACGGTATTGTTAGATAGAGATCCGATTATATTTTTATAATCATTTGCACTTTAAAAGTTAAAAAAATACTGTGATTTTTTTATAGGTAGGAAACTGAAATGGCAGTCAATCAATCAATCAATATATTTTTATTTCGGAATTACATCCATATTTTGTTAGTAACAAAAGAAACTTAAAATACTTACGGTGGCAGTGACACCATCCTTAGGTACTGAACTTACTAAGGCCGATGATGTATAAATTATCACATTAACAAAATGTGAAAACAATAATGAGTTTTAAACTTCATGAATACCTACCTACCTACTCTATTCTATTCTATTCTAATACCTGTTTACTTTTCAAGAATATTTAATGTTTCTTATTTTATTCGGTGATCTGATTGGCATACCTATTATGCCGCTTTCGGATCGGAAGATAGAAGATAAGGAAGATTTTAACACATGTTTAAGGATGTGCAGGGCCTTTTAATATATTGTAATATTTTACGATGCTATTTAAATTGATCCATACGCAATAAATATGAATATTTTTTGAGTATTTAAGAAACTGTCGACCCCCTAACCAACGTAAGATATTAAAACAAAACAACTTAAAGTTAATCATGCGCTCATAAGTAATTATATTTTTGTAGTCATAATAACGCCAACTATTGGCTGATCAAAGTCGACATTAGTAAAGCTAAGCGAAATTAAGCTTTAACTAAGTACATTAAATTGGCCTCAAGCCAATATAGACCTTATTGCTATAGCTGCTAAACACGGCAATCAATTCCCACTTATTTCATCCGGTAAATGGCAAAAGACTTCACTCATACCTACAACATGGAATCCAGTACAACTGTCTAAGTCAGTGTCCTTAGAGTGCGGTATAGTATTGCGTGTAGATTCTATGACGTCATTTGGCATGTGGCCAACACAGTTGGAATTGAAACTATAGCTATGTAGTGAAAATGCTGAGTTGACGCAGTCCTTCTTATTCAACGTGCAATCTTTTGCCATTACTTAATTCAGTAACTACAAAATTCTGAATTTCTATGATTTTATGCTGTGTTTTATATATTAATGATTTGATTTTGATATTGAAATAAAAAAATCTCAATTTCAAATCAAATCGTTAAGATCAAGTTACTCTTTACGGATTTTATCGCAGAGTATTGATATTATTTAATTCCTGACGTTTCAGATCCTTCAATTATTTCCATGTCTAATATTTGTATAACTGTCAGAAACCAGTTTATTTGATTTTGATTATTGACTAACGAGTAATTAATGACTTTCATAACTTTCTTTATGGAATTAGGCGTCACCTTTCAGGAGAAGAAAGTACTTTTAAACAGCTTTGACTAAACCCGAAATAATGAATATTTCTCAGCGGCTCAATTAGGAAACTTCAGCGCCATGAAGTAATTTTTATGACTCTTAATACTAAATTAAGAGTCATAAAAATTACTTCAAAATTGTCTTTAAAACATCTCTTTACAGAATACATAATATATTATTTATTAACGATTTTGATATACCTAGTCACAAGACGGGCATTCTTTTCTCGGCTCGAGGCTCAGCTATTCACGGTATTGAGATAAATATTTTAATGCCCAGAGGGTATTTGCCCATGTCAGTATGTTTGTGAACGTTTTTCGTATCTGTAATGGCATGAAGGGAAATCCATAGGGGAGAGTAGATATTTAGTATTTATGTTACATTACGGTAATATGGGCATAGCATACAGGCTGACTGGTTATTTACTAGCAATACTTCGGAGAGTATTCGGTACTTACTCGATTCTCGTTCTAATCTATATCTATATCTATACTAATATATAAAGCTGAAGAGTTTGTTTGTTTGTTTACTTGAACGCACTAATCTCAGGAACTACTGGTCCGATTTGAAAAATTATTTCAGTGTTAGATAGCCCATTTATTGAGGAAGGCTATAGGCTATATATCATTACGCTACGCGGACGAAGTCGCGGGCAGAAGCTAGTTATGTAATAAAATTAAGTACTTATATTTCACTGTGTTCATAGTCTTACTAAGGCCCACTTTTTTGATCCGTGGTCAAACTGTATAACCATTTGTGAGATTAATCTCAGGTTATCTTGTCAAGGAATAAATTGAAGCGGCGGTAGCCTAATGGCTAGGGCGCCGCCGACTTGCAATCATGTGGTTTCCATGTCTTCATTTTTTTCAATGTCTATGTTGACTATAGTCAAACTGGGTTTGTTGGTTGGTTAACTATTTGCTATATTGTTAACTCTCCAACGTTTTAAAGTTATTTTTTTAACCTAATAGTCAGATATTCGACCGTTGGATAAGCTAACATGTGGTCAATAAATGTATTTTTCCGGAATTAAACCATTGGTCACTATTTTTAACTATTGGTTAAGTTAACTACGGATCAAGAAACTGGGCCTGACTAATCAATTAATATTAATTTTTAATGCTATATTTTTCTTCATATATGAATGCCAAATATGTCCTCAAGTATTGTTACTGTCTCACCGGTCATCCTGTATATCAAATTTTCAAAATATAAATGCTGTTTTCTGTTCTACATTCCTTTTTTCATGTACTATCCTTTTTCTTAACATCAGTACCAAAATACTAAAAGGTACAGCCCAAGTTACATAAGTGCTTATGAAATATTCTGAAGCAAAAAAAAACTTACAAGACCGTCTGGTACCATCTTGTTAGGATTTAGGGACGATATTTTCTTACAAAAAGAATAAAGCGTAGGCGTATCACGGCCGTATTAAGGGTGAACTGTGGCGATAACCCTGCCTCCGGTAGGCAAACGACCCTTAAACTGCTGGTACTACAAAATAATATGATAGAAGGGCAACTTCGAGGATAATATTTTTTTAAATAAAAACAAAAAAGCATTTGTTACGCGGGATTTTACAAAATATTCAATAATAGGTCACAAAGCACATATATATTTAGCTTATCTGAGGTAATTAATGTTTAATTGGTGGGTATATTATAGATAGCAGTATCAAATGCGTTTTAAATTTGATTTAAATTTGATTTTTAACTTACTTAATCAGTGAAGATAAACCTGCCTGGATAAGTGGATAGCTTGTTGAAGAAACAGGGTTCGAAATCTGCTAACGAGCACTTAAACAGTATGGTAGACTCATAGTAGGTTTTCGTATATAGACTTACTACAGACTAAAAATAAGACTATTAAATATACGGAGTGGATTTACGGTTCCTTTCTCTGTATGACCTGCACTAACAAATATAAACTTGAACGATCTTTATCTTTGCACTACTTAACCTGCTTGTGACCAATGGCCACTTGATTTGACACTTAAAATTCAGTACTCACCCCGGTTTTATTCGGAACAACTATGCTTTTGCCTAATTGACAGCTAGTCTTTACTTATAATGATGACGCATAAAATGTCGTGTAATTTTTTTTTGATTTTATGCATTGGCTAAATAACCTGTAATGTGTTTTCGATAGATATAGCTGACGTTATCTTAAGCCATTCTTAATAAACCAAGTGCAGTACATAAAAAATAAGGAAATCCCTTTAATGCGAAGTAATAGAGTGTAGGAACACCGATCAGAGACCGAAGATGGGCAGATAATAATATAGTAGTTCAATGGAAAGATACAAGATTGGCGCAAAAAGAGATTGGCATAAAACGAAGGAAGATGGCGTGGAAAGAAAATTTGAAATGAAGTCGGAAATCTTAGTAAGACATTTAGCTACAATAAACACTAGCACAAACTTTGACAGTGACAAGGTTTGGAATCTGAATAACAAAAAAAACAGACTTAAATCGGATTACAAAAAGGTTAAAACAAACACTCTTTTGTTTAATAACAGTGTGTTCTACTCTTTTTAATTATTAACTTTTGTGTTCAGATACCTATAGTAACAACGCTAAAGACGTGTGCAATTAAGCTTCAGCTTAAATGCACAGGTTCAATGCACAAGTAAAATGTAAAATGTAATGCACAGGTTAAAATGTAATTCTAGATAGATAATGTTTATACTCTAATCATAGAGGTGTTAATGTACTTTACAATCATGGTGGCGATCATGAGTTTTTAGAACTTTATTAAGTACAGTCGGCAAATGCGTTAGGTGCCTATACAGGCAGCTTATGACATCTTGCGTAGTAATGTGTGTCAGAATTTATAGTTATTATTTTTTTCAATATTTTATTACGGAATCTATTGGCAGGGTTCGAGTTGTATTCAACGAGAACACTATCTAAGTTATAGCTTTTCGTATATCTTACTTTACGTTGAGTTGACGGGCTAAATGGAACAAAAGTATATGCTATTATGATCCCAAAAAATTAGGAACGAGGCGGTGATGATTTTATTAAAAATGTCGCTGTTACATTAAAAATCCACATTTTAAATAACGCTAAAGTATTGATCAGTTAAAATAATAATATTTGTTTGGATCAGAGAAAGACAAATTCTACATCAATATTTCTTTCGATTTGTAACATTAATATTAAAATCATACCAGAAACGACATGCTTAATATTTCCTACATTATTTTGTCATTATGAAACCTTCTGTCGATTTTGCACAAAAATAAAACAGATGCCTGGGTGCTCTTCCATGATGATAGATTGCAGTAGTAATTTGCGACAGTGTTCAGTCATCCATTTTCTTCGGGACGACTTTTTCTTCCGGGAAATGACAGGCTGCTAAATTTTATTTAATATTCGTTTCCTTCGTAGTTAGTAAAATAATAATCTTGATCTTTGAGCATTGCTATATTGTTTTTATTCGTTGTCCTATAGTTCCTATTCCATCTGTATAATATAAATGATCCATTGAATCCATCCATATGAAAAGTTTAAACTATTGCAATTTGTAGTCTCTTAGCAATTATCTAATTGAAAAAGTTTTATCAATGATAACTATTGAGAACTTGGTGTATTAAAATTTCTTCTTACCTACTGTTTTCTTCCAGAATATAGGTATTTAAATAGGTATTTCCATTCGGCTTCTTCTCCTATCAATATCTATTATGCAACTCCATCTCATCCATCATTATCTCTTTTTCTCGGTGCGTCTCTCAACAGAGGTTATTCTATTATTTTTACTCCTTTCTTTACCATGATCCTCTATATTGTGTCATAACATTACTTTTATCGTTCGTGTTGTAATTTCCAATACTCACGATGGAATATGTGGTCATATTCCATCATGAGTAAACTGATTAAAGAGAGTTCTCTCTCTTTAATCAGTTTTTCCAATACACAAAGAATATTTCCTAAATAATTCAAGTTCCCCAGACAGTCTAAACCCTGGCCGAATATTAGTTTCTTGAACCCTCACATAATATCAACGATATTGTTTCATAAGAAAAGGGATGCTGACGCGTCTTATCCCTACTTTGTGAAGCGATACAATTATATACGGTGAGCCATTGAGATGAGAAAGACTGCATCTAATACATATATAGCAAAAGGTATTCCAAAAATCTGTTTTTTTTTTCACCGTGGACATATATATTTTTACAAGTTGAGGAATTGCTGCAATAAATCACGTCGCAATTTTTGGTAAAAGTTCGATTCGCAGGTTTTGAATGAGGTTTTTTAGATCACTAGGTCCGTTCCCCTTTGCTTCCAACTCAATGTCTGAGCTTTGTTTATGTCCTTTTAGACTGCCTTATATAACTTCACCGGTATGTTACTGATCCACTTTAAGTACAACTAGTACTTCAAATACTATACTCTATACTCGTCCCATTTAAACTTTTTAAACTTTTTCCGTGTTCTGTAACATAAGATACTATGAGATCAAGTGTTTAGGCTGTTTTTAGAAATAAATATTGTCCAGGTCAATATAGTAAAGTGCGTTTTTATCTTGGCATTTTCGGTGTGTAAGGCTCCGCTTTGCTTATCTTGTTTCTTAACGTGTAAGCAAGGCCACAGGGAGTTGTGTTTGGGATTATGTGGATATAGTATCTCGATGCGCGAGGCAGATGTAATTTTGTCTGAGTGCGTAAAGCATTACTATATCTTAATAGGTATTTGTTTCTTTGCATTATTTTGTGTTTTATCACTTATTAAAAATTATTGTCTCTTGAAATATGCACAATATTGCTTGCAATTAGAATATCAATTTAATATGTATTTTGTTTTTGTTTCCAGGCACTTTATTGGCATGTGACGCGGGTGCTGTGAGCGGCATGCGAGGCGAGCGCTCGAAGCGGGCGGCGGCCTCGCTCGCCGCCCTCGCGACGCTCCTAGCGCTCAGCTTGCCACAGCTAGGCGCGGCAGAGCTTACATCCACCGGTAAGTTCTTATATGTGTAGAAATGTGACATGCTTGTGATATGCAAAGATAACGCTCGAAAGAGCGCCAGCCTCGCTCAGCGCACTAGCGTCGATTCTAGCGCTCAAGCTTAGCGCTTGAAACGACTACAGCTTGACATGGCTAAGCTAACATCTATAAGACTTTATCTGACAAGTGCTCGACCAATGGAAGCGAATTACTTATTTCTAGGCCTTAAGCACAAGTTTGTTGCTGATACTTCCATATATAGTTTTTATATTATAAAACGGCTTTGGTATGGAAATCTTTATTATTGTTTCAAATAAGCATCGTTCCACATTTAAATTTTTCTTATCTTGTGAAGTAAATTTTGAGCTTTTTGCTCATGTGTAGGTTTTAATAAAATAGGTGTCTAGTCTTGATTACATTAGCATATCATCGATATCAGTCTGCTACAAAATCGTATATCAAAGCTTCCGTGAAAACCAAAACAACAATAATGATTTTACAATTTAACTTTGAATTTATTGTCAGATAACAACGCACAACGCACAACGCACTCAAGGATCGTCAAATAAAATAACTTTTAAAGTAGCTTAAATGCATGACAATCAGATGAAACGCTGGTATCAAATCGATTGTTTAGTTGTAAAAAAGGTGCAATTCATTTGCCGAATCTTTAGCGTTCGATTTCTTAAATAGGCCCCATCGTCTGATTTTCTCGTTTGACTGTGGTTTCATACATGCAATAAGATAAGGCATAAAGATAATTTTATTATGAGAAGATGTATGAATGTCGCAGAAGCAAAAGAGGCATGCAAGAATCGTAGCAAGTGGCAGTCTATAGTTTCTGCCTACCCCTGTGGGAGAATGGCGTGAGTGTATGTATGTATGTATAATTTTATTATTTGTTGGTAAAGGTTGCTCATTGGATCCAATGTTATCACGATAATGGGAGGCATTGCTAACGCTGCCTCTTAACTAAAGTGCTTCAATCAAGTTAATGTTTTGTCACTTCTCACTCTCCTCAACATAAGTGCAAATGGGAGTTGCCGGTGATTGGATGAGTTCTTTTTATGTCTTTCGATAGACATAGATACAGTTGCAGATACAGCGCCAATTTAACATTGAGTGTTACGTGGTTCAACGTTTTTTTGTAAAGTCACCATGTTGGTGAATCGGGTGAATCAAATCAGAATCGGAATATGATTCATAATAACAATGAGTAATAGTTGCTGAGCATTATATGATGTTAACAGTAGATGCATAGCTGGAATTAGGTATTTTAGGCCTCTGAGTAGTAAGATGTCTTTAGTCAGCTCTGCATAATTGTATCTCACGATGAAAAAGAGTTCTGCGAAACTCGGAATCCCGATTTATTATCGGATTTGCTTTTGAATTTTTATAGGCACTAGCTTCTGCCCGCGACTTCGTCTGCGTGGACTTCAGATAAAAAGTAGCCCATGTGTTATTCCAGACTATAATCTATCTCTGTGCCAAATTTTATCCAGATCCATTCAGCTGTTCTGGCGTGAAAGAGTAACAAACATCCATCCATCCATCCATCCATCCTCACAAACTTTCGCATTATAATATTACTAGGATAGTAGACTATTGCCTTTAAAAATCAAGTGTGCGGAAGAAGTATAATACTGTGATAGGCGACGAGATTATTGCCATTATCTGGGTTCAAATCCAAAAGCTTAGTTTTTACTAAGAATATTATAGAAAAATGAAATAAATCTAATCGATCTGTGAATGGCACCCAGAACTTCACGCTCAAAAGGCGATATTCTAGTACTCATTGCACCATGCAAATATATTTTTCTACTAATAATTTACATAATTAACAAGTTACATTGTATTTATCTTAATGCCAAATTGTTATTACGAGCATGTCAAACTATCTAATTGTGAATAGAGCTTCCTCTTGAAAATAACGATTGCAAATGAGGAATATTCAGGATCATAGAATTCAGCATTAGAAATGGTGTCTTTATGCAAATGACAGCTCAACATTTGCCGATAAACGAACTATTGAGCCGATACCGTAGACAGCTCTGTCTACGGCCGATACTGTTTGAGCTTTGACTTTGACATCACCCCGATAGATTTTACGTCATCCCCATATCTTTCAGCTTCTAGTAAATGTATTTATAAGGCTGCGTTCAGGTAAATGAGGGTCGTAAACATTTTATGGATATGAACGTGTACTAAGCGTTTGCTGAATGCATTCAAAAATATATATGTTTTATCTCGACAGAAATATCAGCATTACGTCGTTGAGATAAGGGTGACTTTGCTATATTACCTTTTAGATTAACTCTTCGAGTCGTTGTGCTTCGACTCCGCGCTAGCATGGATTGATCTTATGATAAACTTGAGTGTGTTCTCACGCTTTTTCTAGTCTTCTGAACTTCTTAATAACAAATATGATAAGTTATTATAGCTTTTCGAACAGCTAGGACCAACGGCTTAATGTAGTCTCGGAGGGCCAAAGACCGAAGAGGTCTCGGTATGGTTAGAATGGTCACCCATCCGTAGATTGACCTAACAACGCTTAACCTTGCAGACCAATTTGCTATTATTTAGGCACAAGCCCCATCTTATAAAAATAGTAAAAATTTGAATATAAGGGATTGTTTCAAGCGAAGTCCATCCAATATACATTGATTGCATTGTAGTTTTAGAATTTAAATAAATAATAACATACCATCACGCCTGTATTCTCCGAAGGGTTAGGCAGAGGCGTACTAATGTACACCCACAGTTCGCCGGTATGTTTAGGTCCCATTTAATAGGTGGCGAGCCTATTGCCATTAACCGGGCACAAATTCCAAACTCCGAGCTGCTACTGGGAATTTCATAGAAAAACCCAATAACACTTTGCTCTACCTGGGAATTGACCCCAAGACCTCTAGCGTAGCAGTCGCACTCAGGAACACTAGGCTAATGAGGCAGTAATAAATAATAATAAAAAAAAAATAGTTAGAATTTTTAGAATTAAGTGTGAAATAAATAGCTAATGATTTAGTTGGTCAAAATTATAATTTATTTTAAACTAAATTCCAATTAAGACGTTGCGATAAAATTATTTAATTAATTTCTGCTAAATAATTTGCGGGGCTAATGACAACCGTATAAACTCCCATGGCATGGCCCCGTATAATCAATATAGCCGGTGCATTGAACCGCACTGCAGTCATTGAACGCATTGCGATTACCCTCAATAATAAATGCTACAATTTTATATATATTTATTACTAGCTTCTGTCCGCAGCTTCGCTCGCTTGAAGCTCAAAAACCAACAGTGATGATCTCTTCTTTGTATGGGTGTCTATACATTAGAGAGTTCAAGCTGTATCTTAGGTTCCGTTTAATTATTTTAGATAAGAAGTATACCAGTTTTTAAGTTGGAACACATACTATCTAACAGTGGTAACAAAATTAAAATCTATTCATTAGTTTTTGCGCCAACCCAAACAAACAGACAAGAATTTTAAAAACCACATTTTTGGGCGTTTGGTTGAGTTCGGTTTGGTTGGTTGAGGCGTTTTTATACCCTAACCCACTTGCTTTTTTATATCTTCAATTATTATATTTTTTATAATAGTAGAGATTTCCTATAATTATATAAAATGTATGTACCTACCTAATGTGTCTCATGTGCTGTGGCTAAGTAAATATTTCTTTCTTTCTGGTGGTCCTGAGCGTGACTGCGACGCTAGAGATCTTTGGCTCGGTTCCAGGCCGAGTACCTAGTGTTATTGGGTTTTTCTATGGAACTATCGGTAAAACCTTAAATTTGGCTCTGTGCTCGATTGATGTCAATAGGCTCGCCCCCTTTTACATAGGATCTCACGTACCGTTTCAGTCACAGTATAACCCTAGAAATTAGTTTTTCTTGCCAGAGGAAACCATGAATATAGTACCATGATACAATACCTATTAAGAATTATGATCAAGTTTATGTAGCAATACGTTGTATCTTCAGATACCTAATATTTTTCAAGCTATTTTTGGGTGATTTATATTTTTTCCAATCGGATCGGACTTGGGTTTATATAGTCCAATATTTTGTTTAGATATGAGAATAATTATGCTTATAAATATTTATTTTTATGATGTCACGAAGCGATCAATAAGATTACTGTCTCCCCTATAATTTCCTCGTTCTTCAAAATAATCTAGGTATGTGTTTGTCTCCCAGACCCACTAAGACGCGGGCTGTATGGCGACCTGTGCTCCACGGTGGACGACTGTCACTTCCAGCAGGCGGTGTGTGATGACGTGCAGAAGACGTGCCAGTGCCATCCAGACGTGCCAATCAGCAACTACAAGGACAAGTGTGGGAAACGTGAGTAATTGTTTAAATGTAACATTCGAAATACTTGTCTCCAGATTTTAAAGATCAGTTCCACGAGTGATAGGCCTGAATTTGCGGTGCTTGTTTTCCTATTGATCAATCTATTATTATATCATATTCTCAGTAACAGCGAGTTTAGTGTGCCCAAATACTTATTTTTTTAATTTAATTTAATTTATTGTCCCAGTTTGGGCATGAATTAACTTTAATTCATGCCCAAACTGGGACAATAAATTATTTCTTTTAACGGTTATAGGCTGGCACGCTATTAGGTTTGACCTAAACATATCGGCGAATTGTGGGATTACATTAGTATAATTCTACCTTGCCGTTTTCGGCCATGGTGACTTTTTCTGTCGCGGTTCAGTTAAAAGTTTGGTTTCGTGTTTGAGGAGTACATTAGTACACCACGGCCTAACCCGTACTTAGCGTTGCTGTGCCCAACAGGGTCCATAATTGGTTCTTAGTTTTAAGCTTACCATCTGTTTAATTTTATATGTACATTATGGAACGCAATAAAGAATTGAATTGAATTGAATTGAATATAGGTGTGATGCAATGTTGTAAAATAAAAGCTGTCACTTTTACTTCACGATATACATTTTCTATGTCAGCTGTTTAGAGCCCGAGAGGCCCATATAAATTGTTTTTATTATGTCCCTAGTAATGGGAATTTTGTGGAATACGTTGTAAGCTCAGTATTTCTTTTTAATAAATTATTCATAGCTCGCGGTTTTTTCAGTTACCAAGCGCCTTTCATGTTTTATTGCCGCCATTGCAAAAGGAATGCAGAAATATTACTTAAAGCTAACTTTCATAGTAATTTTTTTCATAGTGATTCTGAAATAAATGAAAATAATATATAATAATAAATAGTAGGTATCTATAATTGTGATTTAAAATCAATTCGCGGAATAGTTCTTTTCAAAAATTACCTTATAAGTATGTTGAGGCTAACCTTGAAATAATAAGACGAAATGACTTTTTAGAAATAGAAACTTGATACCAAACATTTTATATCCTCAGAAATACAGACAGATAAAGATCAAAAGAAGGGACCATCTTAAATTAAATTAAATATCCAATCTTAAAGTGATCAAATTAAAACAATAATAATTATAGCTAGCTTCCGCCCGCGACTTCGTCCGCGTGGAATAGTTACTTCGTTTTAGCGTGATGATATATATCCTATAGCCTTCCTCAATAAAGAGAAAAGAATTTTACAAATCGGTCCAGTAGTTCCTGCGATTAGCGCGTTCAAGCAAACAAACAAACAAACTCTTCAGCTTTATATATTAGTATAGATAATATTCAAACATAAATATGTATAGAAATAATACTAGTAGATGTAGTACTTACCTATTAATAAAAAGAGAAACTCAAAACACCGCCATTAAATATTTATATTAGTGGCGGGCACGGTTTGTGGTGTATTTCTTAAAAATAGATTATTGGATAACATATTCTACAATATTACATACATACGGGTTGAATTGATAGCCTATTTTTTAAGTCAGTTAAAAATAAGTAAAGCAAGATGATGGTCGTAGTTTTCTTTAGAGGTCGAGGCTCTCGGCTGTTAAACCATAACTTTGATTATTATCGCTTTACAAAATAATTAATAACAAAATTATTCATTAACTTATTAGATACTATAAAATTATTTATTTGTTTATGTTGCTCTATAAGTGTTCCTATTTTTGTTAAACTTCTGCATTTCAAATTCTGTGTTGAAAGTCGTTACGAATGAGTCAAGTCGCGCCTTTGCGAGTTTTGCGTCTAATAAAGTTAATGGTAGAATCAAAAAGTCAATTAAACTTCAGTACTGTAGAATTATTTCGTTGCTTTTGTAGTCCAAAATGCAATCAGTAAACAGCCTTGAATTGTGCATAAAGAATCCTGGGGTTAATACATTCCCCGACATGAATTTGTCGACGCATTAACTCGTTTCTAGCGATATCTTAGTGTGGGATGTGTAAAGACAAAATTATTTCGTGGCACGGCTATCATATCAGGAGTTTACGGCCAAAGTATTGAGCTTAAATTCAAGGTACTTCTGACTTTTGAAATTGACTCAATTAACAGTCGCTTAACCATAGAAAGAAGAGCATAATGACAAAATGTGCATGACTTCCAGTAAAGTCTCCCAATTTTGTTTGAAGACGAATAAAACGCAATTGTGAATTTCTTATTTACTAACCTATTCAAATTTCACTCTGAATATCCTTCATTATTCTAAAGAACAAAACAAGAAATTCAGAGCTGAATGTTTGTTATCAAACACAAAGCTTTGTTTTTGTTTGATAACAAAAACAAAGCTTTGAGAAAGAGGTTTTAGAAGAGAAAAAGTTAAAAGCATTAATATACTTTTAACTCTTTCAAAGTGTCCTGATGAATAATTATTGTAGGTAATGCAAGACTCCTTGTTTACAAAGATAGACAATTAATCTACACGAAGGACCAAGTGAAATAAATTATTAGAGTCCTGTTTTTCATTCAATTAATTAAAAAATATATGACTAACTGCCTCATTAGCCTAGCGGTCCTGAGCGTGACTGCATCGCTAGAGCTGCAGCATTTCGGAGATTGGAATTGGTGCCCGGTTCATGGCAATAGGCTCGCCCCTATAACATGGGACCTAAACATACCGGCGAACTGTGGGTGTACCTTAGTACACCTCTGCCTAACCCTTCGGGGATCACAGACGTGATGATATGTTATGGATATTTCTTGAATTAAATTTGATGTTACTATAGTGGCCCAAAAGGAGATGGCGGGATGAGCTGGACATCTATTGTAAAGATTGGCCACAGAAGGCTCTAAACCGTGAGGAGTGGAAGAAGGGTAGGGAGGCCTTTGCACTGCAGAGGGAAGATAACGACTGAAAAAAAAAAAAAATGTGATTGATCTCTTAAGAAGTGAACTTATTTTCAACAGTTTAGTACCCATCATAATACTAATTTTAACACTAATGTACCACTAGGTTTTACGTGCACAAAATTATTAACTAAACGTAACTTCAAAACACATTAACGTCACGCTACTTTTCAAATTTACAAGCTTATGCCATTTATCAAAATTACAATTTTCTTGAAAATAATTTAATTGCAAATTTAATTGTGTGAATCATAATGGATTCAGGGGATTAGTCGTTTCTAGAAGAAAAGTTTACTTATTCATGTTTCGTGTGAAAATTATTCCGGCGATGTTTTTCTTTATTTGTCATAATTTCAACAATCCATTTACTGTTCTATTGCCGGGCCGGGTGACTTCTCAGAATTGAAGAGGTTATATTGCAACATTACATTCTTTCTGACTTTCATTTAACTAGAAACTATAGTAAATAACACAAAGAAGAAAAAGTTAAAAGTACTGATACCTAAAAATACAATAACTGCCATGCTTAATGTAATTTAAAAAAAGACTGAGTCGTAAAAGTATTTTCAATTCGAAAATTGAAATTTTGCAGAAAAACGTAAAAATTAAAAACATAACATAACATATAATCACGTCTGTATTCTCCGAAGATCTAGACAGATGCGTACTATGTCCACCCACAGTTCGCCGGTATTTTTAGGTCCCATATAATAGGGGGCGAGCCTATTGCCATTATCCGGGCACACATTCTAAGCTCCAAGCTGCTAACGGGAATTTCACAGAAAATCCCAATAACACTTTGCTCGACCTGGAACTCGAACCCAAGACCCCTAGCGTAGCAGTCGCGCTCAGGGCCCAGTTAGCTAATTAAAATTAAAAAGGTTGGTACACTAATTCGAAAAAAGAAGAACTCAGCAGGTTATTAATAATGGTACTCAAAAAATCTGAATAATAATTCTAATCCTATTTCAATGTCGTTAATCTCCGCATTTAATCCTTTCAGCGTTAGATGTTGATAAGTAAATTAATCATAGTATATTGAGACTAGCTGGAAATCTTTTAGTGTTTTTTTCCGAGAAGTCGAATTTTTCCTTCACTAAATAACTTTATAATCTCAGCATGAAAACTGCAAAGAAATCACAAAAAGATAGTTAATAGGTATGGTAGCATCGTATGACATAGAACTAACCGTAAGGTAAGTCATCTCGGTTGAGAGGCAAAGTAATTGGCTTTCAATAGATGTTACTGACGTCACCTTTAAGACGTAAATTCAGAATGTGAAGGCAAATTTCGACATGGCAGGTGGGACTCGCGGTGGCTTAGAGGTCATAGCGTCTAGTGTGCCTAACCAGAAACGCAGGTTCGAATCCTGCCTGCGAGTCGAATTTGTCTGTCACCTGAATAACTAGATTGGAAATTTCGGAATCGTTTTCAAATACCAGAATTCACCTTCTAAGCAACCCTAATGTATGTAGCGTGTACAAGTCCTAATATTATGCGGTACTTTTAATTTTGAAGTCCTAATATTATGCGGTACTTTTAATTTTGAAGTCCTAATATTATGCGGTACTTTTAATTTTGAAGTCCTAATATTATGCGGTACTTTTAATTTTGAAGTCCTAATATTATGCGGTACTTTTAATTTTGAAGTCCTAATATTATGCGGTACTTTTAATTTTGAAGTGTCCTTGACTTACTTATCAGGCCATTTAAACAAAGGATTAGTACTGTGCATGGTTTGTACAAAATACAGTAGTTTCCTTGAAATAATATCTTAATAGATTTAAGCTAGGTATATCTTAACACTAGCGTGTAGCGTGGGCTTAACCACGACTTCTTCCGTGTGGAACAGTTACTTAGTCTTAGCGTGATCATATATAGCCTATAGCCTTCCTCCAGCCCATAAATGGGCTATGTAACGCTGAAAGAATTTTTCAAATCGGACTAGTAGCGAGAGTAGTTCCTGAGATTAGCGCGTTCAAGCAAACAAACAAACTAACTCTTCAGCTTTATATATTAGTAGGTATAGAGTATAGATTTAATGCCTGTTGATAAAGCTTTGTAAATTAAACTAGTTTCGTGAACCACGCTTTAGTTTCTCGGAAGGTTATTTAAAAGTGAATTTGGTACTTTAAATATACAGTTTTAGTGAGTTTAATTTTTATGTCTCATGTGAAAGACTAAAAGGGTCAAGCCCCGAGGCCATTAAATGACCATAAACGATTAACTATTGAATTTTATGCCAGAAATCTCAAAATTAATTAAAAGCGACGAACTCCCCAAGTCAGCCGCCCACATCATACCTACTCCTGCCATCATTCTGATTTCCTTAGATTCGGCGCAGTATGTCTTTTTCATGCATACTTCCTATCAGGCATTCTTTCATTTCCTTTGTAGCCAAATCTTATCCTTAACAGTCCGTCGATATTAAAAAATTAAAACAATTTTAAAAATAACTAAAATCAGTCAAAGCCGAGTATATACATTAAATTCTACTAATCAAGTCCTAGTACTACGAGTCAATACTAATCAAGTGAGGCAAGTCACGCTTTTGGAAATGGTGTTCGGTTACCATGGCAACTAGATATAGCCTTAATTTATGACGTATGAATAAGCAATGGCTGTTAATTTTATGACTCCGGCGCAGTAAAGATCCAGAGCGATGAACGGATATGGAACTTCAAGAATCGTCTTACGGCCGGTTTTTATATCAAATCTGTCAGTAATTTGCCTCCTTAAATGACGTCACTCGAACTTTATGATTTTTATACTTTATGACTCTCTCCCGTCCTTGCCTCACATCATTGGCGAGACCTCCTCCCCCTAGTGCGATTTAACATACAATACATATTTTGCATCTAGAATTTAATCAAATCAAACAGCATTGTAGACAAATAATTTTTACATTTAATTTTTGCGTTTATATGTACATTTGAACATTTTCACTTGTGACGTCACAAAGCTGACGACCCTTATACCTCTTGTGACACAATTTCACATTTCTCTACTCCCCCTTCCGTGAGATCTAAAACCTAGAGATAGAACTCTGACATTAACATCAAAATCTAAAAATATAATTTAGGGACAGGGTTTTGTAGTAGGTGAGTTGCGTGCTCTGGATTGAAACTTGGACTTCTTGCGGCAGGTCAGTTCTCTAACCACTAGGTATATAATTAATAAACAATATCATACGTAACAGCTCCAATGACCAAATAATTAATAACAAGAAATGTGATTTAGGTAATATACGAGTATTATCTGCCGTTCCCGAATTCTACCGTTCAGCCCTGTTCACAATGAATTTTCTTAACAATTTAATCCTTTTGGGACGCGACTAAAACCGCAAGCAACAGCTGCTATCTTCATATTTGTTTGAGGATTACATAGACTTTTATATACACTATAACATACTGTAAGATAACAAAGGAACCGCATTTTAATCCGATCAAACAAACCTCTAGCGAAGTTATTCACCTGAGCTTAAAGCGGTCGAGAAACAAATGGCTTACCAAGTACAGTGGAGCCAAGATTATTACATTTAATAGTGTATGAAGCAATAGTTAGTCTTTATCGTGATTATAATAACAAAGAAAATATCGTGAGGAAACTTGCATGCCTGAGAGATTTTCTCGACGGCGTGTGAAGTCTATCAACATGGGATAATAGCCTAACCCCCTTACAATCTGAGAAGAGATCCGCCCTGCCCTGCAGCAGGAAGTAAATGGATTGAAGATGCTCTGTATTCTTCCCTGAGAACACTGTACTTAGTAGGAATTATTGCTTTACTATGTGTATTAGTGATCATCAAGCAAGTCCTTCACAAACCGTTACTAAAAATTACATACAAGAGAATAAGTAGGTTTCTTTGTACGTCAAAGAAACATACAAGTGGATGACGTAATACTCTGTTGAAGAAAGATTTAGGACATAATAGTCGTGAAGGTTTTTATTTACGTCCTTTACTTTTTATATTTTACTAGCTTCTGCCCGCGACTTCGTCCGCGTAGCGTGATGATACATAGCCTATATAGCCTTCCTCAATAAATGGGCTATCTAGGTAGCCTATGTCCTTTCTCAGGGACTAAAGATTGTCTGTGCCAAATTTCATCAAAATCGGTTGAGTGGTTTAAGCGGGAAAGCGTAACGGACAGACAGACAGAGAGTTACTTTCGCATTTATAATATTAGTAGGGATTTTCTCAGCATGCTATTAATCAAATTCAGTGTAACATTTGAACACGAGAATGAAATACTGTCCGAGAAATTCCCTGAAGATTAGTGTTTGCGAAGACGATCGCTAACGGTGTCGTGTTAATATAAAAATGGTTTTGTTTTCCCAAAACATATTAACCTTCCACAATAAGAATAATGGTGTGGAATAATTTGTTATGTTATTCATGGTTTATTACTATGTATCCCGAATTCTCTCGAAATTGAGCAAATGACTCCCGCTTTTTCCTGCAGTCGTTTACAGGTGAGTGGCTGGTAGACCAGTCTGGTAGAAATGTATCCAAATCATCCTACCACCCACGAGTGCGTCCCCTGATCATTGTCATGCCATTAAGTTATCGTTTTCTTTGCATTTTCCATGCAAAATTTGACTGCGAGTAGGATTCGTACCTGCAGCTTATGGTTCAATACACCAGATGCCATAACTTTTTTTTGGGTCACTGGTCCTTCACTAAAATAATTTAATACCATAAAGTTGTTAAACTGGCCCAGTGCTGATCTGATATTCGGTGATACGACGTAAAACGATGTAACGTAAAATGGCGCCATTAACCAATTTATCTGGAATTAATTTTTATTTAGATTCCTAAACAGACTCTTACTCGTAGCTGTTCTATAACATATAAACGTATCGTGTCTCTCCTTATTATTCTAAACGGTAATCCCGATATGTCTGGCACGTTATGACACGTCATGCAACACAAGTATGTAGTAAAATCCAAGTTTATTGCCGTAAAGAATAAAATAATGAACATAACCGCGAGCCTACGAGTAACTTAACATAGTGCGAGTCGTGTGTAGTCCTCAGTTTCATCCCAAAATTTTTCGAATTATTCATGAAGTGCTTTTCTGACAACCCTGTGGCGCGGGGGAGTGAAGGGTCCTTTTCTAGGGCAGCAGAGATGAAACAAAATTACTAAGTACATTCAGGGAATTATGTCATGGCAGGTGGGACTCGCGGTGGATTAGTGGTCATAGCGTCTGGTGTATCTAACCAGAAGACGCAGGTTCGAATCCTGCCTGCGAATCGAATTTTTCCTTCACTAAAATAACTTTTAAACGAATGCGGTGCCAGCCTAATGGCTAGGGCGTCGGACTTGCGATCATGTGGTTGCCGGTTCGAAACCCACGAATACTAGTAATGTGCGACCAACATTGCAAATAAGCTTTTTCAAAAAAAAAAAAAAAACTTTACAAAATAAGTCCCAGCCAGCCATAAAGGCCTCGTTCTTGGTGGACCTCCACACCACTGTATCTCGATAAATAAAGTACCTACCTAGCGGAAAAAGCCACACGTTATTACTATATTTCGACCTAGAAATACATTATGAAAATGGAATCATTTAAATGTATATCTGAATATACGTTTATTTTACTTTCATTTCATTTTCATATTCGCCTTTAATGAGGGACGTTAATGACTGCGGCAAGGCGAAGATGCGGTAGAATTAATTACAATCATTAGTGCGTTCTTCGAAAGAACTTGATAGGAAATCAAACTTACGTATACTTTGTTAGGAAATCAAACTTATTCCTTAAGCAGCTTTGAATGGTGGGTCATTAGGAGAAAATAGGAAATTGTAATAAAATAATCTATTGTCATATCGAACCATTATGCATGTATTCGATATATTTAAAGACCTGGGCAGATTCGCTGGTATGTGCTTATTAGGTCTCATGGACTAATTAAATGATGAGACTCGCCTGTGTAGGTATTCATGATTGCCATATGCCATACCTTCGAGTAGGATGTGAAACAAGGCGTACCCCTTGAAGTGGTCCATGTATCACTGGACTAGAGCCTATCATGGTCGTGGCGAATGTCATGAATTCCATAACCGGAACCATAGGGCAAGGGAAGGTTAGTGCAAAAAACTCTTACCTCCTTTTTAATGTTATAGGGGAAAAACGAGCGCATTGCCTGATTCTGAGAATTTCATAAAAATCAAATAATCCCCCAGGGTCCGGGGGATATCGCTAATGATGATTCATGAATATGGCTTTTATTGTTATTTGTGATTTATCAGAAGTGACAATTTTAGGCCTTTGAGTACAGCATCCACGCTGGCAACCAACGTAACCAACGAAATGTTTCTTACTTTTTTAGGGTTCCGTACTCGAAAGGATAAAACGGAACCATTATAGGATCACTTTGTTGTCCGTCTGTCTGGCTGTCAAGACTCTTTTGCTCAGGAACGCGTGGAGGTATCAAGCTGAAATTCATATCAAATACTCAGGTCTACTGTCCCTTGAAGCTGTGATAAAATCAAACTTCTAAACCAACAAAATCAAAAGATACAGCCGTTTAAGCTGCAAATTTTCGACACTCGCAAAGGAATCAAAACCTACTTCCCGTGAACTTAGAGTCTTGAAGTTTGGTACGAAGAAAATTTTAAATTATTTTTAAATACCTATGGAACCCTGAGAGCGCGATTCAGCACTTGGCCGGTTTTTTATTTTCTAACAGTACTAAACCGATTTATTTCACATTTCAGCTGCCAGTATCAACGAAACATGCATGTTTAACGAACAATGCGAGGACGTGTACTTCAAGACAGAATGCAGGAACGAGCGATGCGCGTGCAAATTCGAGATGGTGCCCGAAGTGACGGTGGATGGCGCTGTCATCTGCACTTGTGAGTTCTGCCACGTTATACTTTGAATAATTTAGCAAGAATCTCATGCCAACAGGCCAGCGTTGTACATTGTTTATGCTCGGGGAGTTCGTCCTACGCCACAATGCATTCTATTTTTAATGTTTGTTGTTTTATTTTGCTATTTTCGCAAGTATTTGAATAAACTCAAAGTTTGGTATTCGTGTGGTTATTCAAGATCGGATAGGCACATTTTTTTACAGGTAGCTCTCCCCCTGTATCAATTAGGAAAAAGTCATGTGTCACACGTCATGATACGGCCCCTGATCAAGCTTCATTCTATTTCTATATGGTATCCTGTATTGAAAACTCTAGGTAACCTCGGAATCGGCCTCACACTATAATCGTACCGAACTAATATTCTCTCGAGGGTCAAACCAATTTTTTATCGAAATCAAGGCTCGGTTCTATAATATCACTGATTTAAAACGGTGAAGGAAAACATAAGGAAGCTTGTATGATACATTTTCTTGACCGTTCTGTGAAGTCTGCCAACCCGCATAAAGCTAGCAAAAAATGGTGGAAAGATCTTTAACCTTCTCTTATTGGGAGGAGACTAATCCCGAACACTAAATGATTGATGATGATAGTCCTAAAAACATACGCGTACTGTATATAAAAATACAATGTTTTCAGCGGTGAAACCGGTGGAGGAGTCCACGCGGACCCTGGACCCCGCCATGATCGGAGTGCTGGTGGGCATGGCGCTTATGTTTGTCATCATCTGCGTCGTGCTGCGACTGTTTAGCAGGTAATTATCGGACGCAGTACGATCGAAATAACTGCGGGTGTCTGAACTTAGCCATTCTTCAACTCAAAATTCGATTCGGTCAGATCTTTTATTTTCGCCACTGAATTCCGAAATTGTTTTTAAAATAATGTTATTTTTTGTGATTTTGAAGGTAGTTTTACTTTTTGTGGAAAGATTTATTTTGAGATGTATGTTTTTTACTAAAAAAATGTGGTAGGGTCAGGGGTAGGTATAGGTACATAAATAATATAAAAAAAATATATCCAAATCGGTTCATACATTACGGTGTTCAGAGGTAACAACAACAAAAAACATTGACAACAACAAGTTTTTTTTTATGTGATAGCAGGCAAACGAGCAGACTGATCGCCTGATGGTAAACTCTTGTAAGCTTGAGAAACTCCTCGTTTTTTAAGTCGGTTAAAAAGGGAGCCTGCAATCATAATTATAGGAATTTAGTGACATTTTATGCATAAACTAATTATTATGATTTCAGAGCGAGATGGAGGGAGAACCGCACTATCTTCAATACGCCCAATCCTCGACTGATGAACGTGTCCTTATTGAGAGATTCCAAGCTGTTGCATTCACAGGTAATTAATATTTAGGAATTAAAGTAGAAAGCAGCGGTAGCCTAATTAATATATAGGTTTTCAAGTAGAAAGCGGCAGTAGCCATTAGGCGTCGGACTTATGGTCATGTGATTGCTGGTTCGAAAGCCACACATTGCACTACCGACGTGAACCCACTAGTAACGCAAGCATTTAGTTTAGCACGAGGTGTTAAGAAGAGTACGATTACATTAAGACTGAAAGTAATGTGCTATCCATATTGCTAATAAGTAATTTTTTTTTATTAAAAAAAGTAACATAGCTACTGAAAATATTGTCAGCATAGCCAGTTTCAGTAAAAATAAAAATTCTACAAGAGGTCCGGCAAATAATCATCCCGGAACTTGAAACTTGGCGGGGACTTTAGTCATTTGATTTTTTAAATGTTTATCGTGGAATTTTAATCCGTCATAAACTGCATTAGGAAGTTATAATACTTTTTTAGTTTCTATACATCTCTATTAGCCGTGTTCACATCAGTCACTTAAAGTATTATTAGGTATACCTACTTAAAAAAGTAGGTGTTCTCAAAAAATTTCATGTTGAGAGTTCATCCTAAACTGACGCTTATGTGTGAGGAGATTAATGAACATACTCGTAGATGATGCGAAAGTGTTATGCTAAAATCGTAGCATGTGGAAATCTATAGTTTATAAAATATGTAGGTATGTAAAAAACACGTGGGAGAGCCATGCTTCGGCACGAATGGGCCGGCTCGACCGGAGTGATACCACGGCCTCACAGAAAACCGGCGTGAAACAACGCTTGCGTTGTGTTTCGCCGAGTGAGTTGAGGTTACCGGAGGCCCAAAACCCTTTTAAAGGCGGGCAGCGCACTTGCGACTCCTCAGGGGAGGAGGGGCGGTTGCGGGTGTCCATGGGCGGCGGTTATCACTTACCATCAGGTGATCCGTTTGCTCGTTTGCCCCCCTATCCAATAAAAAAAAAAACACACACACTTTTTCAGGATCGCCGCGGGTCTCGCGTGAGTGTACGACCCCCGTCGAGGCAGGCGAGCCAACAGGACCTCAGACCTCACTCGCCAAGTCCAGGTACGAGTCCTGAGCAAGTCCGATTGAATACCTAGGAAGTAGGTACTTATATTTTATGTGTTCATTATTTTATAACGGAACTGCGTTTTATTTCATTTAATAGAACGTTTACTTTTGAAAAAACGGCAAAAGGTTTCTCTCCGGTACTATCCTATAATCACAAATAAATCGTAGTTCCATTGTAGATGAAATGTGTTTTTTGTTTATTTATTTTTTCTTTTAATTATGTAGTACAGTAAGTTGCAGAAGTAATAAAACTATCGAGGCTTAAACACACCGCAAAATGCAGATTTTCTTCTTTACGTCATTTCAAAAACACCTAACATTTTAAAATGCAGCAAAAAAACCTTTTACCAACAAAAGTCTGAGTTGCGGTCATTTTAATACTATCAAAAACGTGCGCGTAAGGGGCCAAGTTTTGCTGAAAAAGCTATAAGACAAAAGACACTGGATATTCTCTGGCACTGAATTCACCTCAGTAAATTCTACGAGCAAGCATATACTCATATGGATCGAAGTAGCCGCGAAATAACAGCACTGTGTGTGGTGTGCCTCAAAAGTTGGCTGTGTTCTACCGCGTACCTAAATTCCAAGCGTTTTCTATGAAAAATGAGTAGGCAAAGTTTAGTTTTTCGCGCTCTTTGGATAATAATTATATATTACTAGCTTCTGCCCGCGACTTCGTCCGCGTAGCATGATGATATATAGCCTATAGCCTTCCTCAATAAATGGGCTAACTAACACTGAAAGAATTTTTCAAATCGGACCAGTAGTTCCTGAGATTAGCGCGTTCAAGCAAACAAACAAACAAACTCTTCAGCTTTATATATTAGTATAGATTTATTAGTATTTTGCGGTGAAAGTATTAATTATTATTTAGAGCCATAATTTCTGCAATAGCAGCCTCGCTTCTTATTTTTGCAGCTGACTGTATTTTTTGTACTGCACCAATAATAATGTGATAGATTTTTAATTATAAATGTTTTTTGACTATCTAAATGTGGTGTTTTTTCCAAAAAGAAATTCCTGGGGAACGGGCAAAAATGAAATTTTCATAATAGTAAATAGGTTTAGATTTTTTTTTAATTGGCGTTGATTTACGAGTAGGTACTCAATATTTTAATTTAATTACAAATCCTCTGGCATTAAAAATATTATAAATGAAATCGCACAAGGTTTCACTTAATATTATGATATGAAACATAACCTATAGCTTCAACACAGGATTCTATTACAATGTCCAGCAATGTATGCTACTGAGGGTCTGAAAATGAGTTCTAAAAATCACATCCCTCAGTTCTAAAAATAGCTTCCCTCTTCACCTAATCAGGAAAAACAACCTAATTTTGCAAAGCTTTTCCAATTTAACACATTTTTTTTAAATAGGCTTTTATTTTCTGAATACATTATTAGGTAGAGGTGCTACAAGTACACTTGCATATAACAAACTATACCTGCACAACTTTGCCTGTTTTTGGACTGCCCAAGGTAGCTTGGGCAGTCCAACAACAGGCACATGCGTGAGGATTTCCCGCCTCTATAAAAAAGAAATAATAAATTGCCCGTTCCCCTCCTCACTGACAATGCTAATCATGATTATTTCATGTATCGACAGCACGCCACCATCAAAGTCATCAGCTACACCGAAAACCCTCAGGTTACATACGATATCATTTTGCTTGTTATGCTCAATTATATTAGTTACAAATTCACTAGGGATACAGCACGTATAAGCCATTATTATCTTAGATGTGGGCTAAAATCGTCACTCTAAATAAATCATATTATGATTCATGAACACACAGCTACAGAAGAGGCCATAAAAGGCTCCTTGACTGTTTGTTTTTGCTTGTTTGTTGGCCTTGAATAGAGTCGATCAATAAAAGCAAAATTAAAATCTGTTAAAAATTAAGGAAATTATAAACATTTTAATGTAAGGCTAGACCGAGAACGCGGCGTTCTTATTCGACGTGAAATGTTCTGTGCACCACACAGTCCTCTTAATTAGAACTTTAAAGTCAATTGAGATTATTTTTTCAGTATACAAATTATATTTAATTCTATTATCCGCTAAGCTCATTATTTTTAATAAATAAAATACTAGTTAACTAGGTACCCTATTCTCCAATGTAAGCTGTCCACTCGTGGCGTAGGTTTTATGTACACTTATTAAATAGGTTATTTAATACTGGAATGTATGGCACATTGTGAAGTTGTGTGGCCGTGAATCATACTATGGTTTAAAAGTGGCTATATTAGCCTGCCTGTTCATCTATCGGTAGGCTCACAAAATAAAATATAATTACTGATTCCACAGAAACATACCTACTCGAATTTACTCAAAATAGATATAAATACTTAGTTTTTGAATGGAAACGAGACTTGTCTCCGGGAAAAATACATTAGTTTTTGAGTTCATTTTATTAATTTGATAGTCAATACCTGAAAAATATATGTTTATTGACTAATCTACCTATGTTATATTTTTTCCTGGTTTAAAATTAATACAAAATAGGTATCATTTCAAATAGTTGCAACTTTTTCAAATAATTTGTAATTATTCATTATACATAGGTTTTAAGTTCTTCCGTAGGTATCTCAAAAACTACCTACTTACCATGTTACTTTCTGTGTTTCCTTTATATTTGAAAATTACATAATATGTCTTATTATATTTCCACTCTCTCGTGCTAAAGAAGTATGTATTGCTAACATTATTTTTTATCATATTTTACGAGTAAAATATTAAGTACGAGTAAATTTGAACTTCTTCGATCACTAATGATAGCAGTTTTTGTTTTTTTTTAATCACCGAAAAGTGCACACGATTTATTCAGACTTTACAACACAAAAACACAAATAATTATAATTTCGAGTCATTGTTATAAATACGGTATTCTGTGGTTTGACATTTATTTTTTTATTCGTCATTCACACCAAATTGTGGAGTGTGTTTTGTAGTGTAAAAACACAATTTGTAGATATCTTTTCTCCATATTTGTAGCTTAGTTTTTAGGGTTAAGGAATAATAATGAAATGTATCCTATCTACCTACTATAGCATCACCTCCTTAATATTCTATTTTTAGTTATAAAATATGTAGGTATTTAATTTACTCTCCCACGAGCCAAATTCATTCAATATCATGATTTGTATGAAATTCTTAACAACAAATCAATTCAAATTATTTTGCTGCTACATATAATTAATTAAGATAATGCTTTAGCTTTGACATGTAATTTATCATTTTGTCATTAGGTATTTTTCAAAAATCAAATCTTTAATCATTACCTCAGTCATCGAATGAGATTTATATAACGAACAACTCACATTTTAATAGAACTTCTTCAAGAATCGATAAATCTTGTAAAATATTCTTGCATGTAAATCTCATTTTTACTAAAGGATTTAGGAATTATTAATTTCCAACATAGATTTACAGATAGTAAAATTTTAGATTAAGATCCTATTTGTCTAGGTAGTAATTATTGACTCGATCTTCTCAATATATCGATGCTGTCGTTAAATAACAGTAAAATCACACAGCATGGTGATCCATCCGAAATCATGCTCAAAGCATGCTTTGCCTTACCATACGTATAATGATATCTGAATAGGATATTAAGTATATGAAACTGATTTCTGACCAGCCGCGCAGATACCGTTGAAAGAGAGGAAAGTGAGCATAGCTGCTGTATTGATACAAATTGCTTAGTGATAGTGATTACTCTTAGATATCATTAAAGGTATGGCCTTACTGCGTCAAAGCCACGAAAAGCGCCGAGGTCCACTCCTTCTGTCATGGCATGCTTCCCCCCGCATCAAATCGGGTTATCAATCGCGACTACATCCATGGACATTGTAGGAGTAAAGATAGACTTGGGCGCTCTTTGTTGCCGCATTGAGAATCACAAAATTTTAATACAGAATCGATTGAATTTACAGATTATTTTTGCTTGCAGGGTCCCGGCGCGGATCTAGAGCTAGCAGTGGCCCCTCCGCCACATCCTTGAGATCGGCTACTCTAAGGTCCCCGACAACACCAGGTCCGACATCTGTTACCGTCGAAATTCGCGCACCAGATGTGTAAAATGAACATGACAATCATGAAATTGTTATCAAATAAAATACAGATTTTAATTCAGATCGAAAAGATCTTTGAAGTTTCTAACAGAATGATGTAAGTAAAGATAGCAAAAATCTTTAGAACAATGTGTGTCAGAAAAATGACAAAGTACTGTAAAAACCAGTCCATCGTTTAAATTATTTGTGATATATTATACCGATGGTTCAACAAATATTTAGGCTTATATTCATCCATTTTATAGCAATAATATTACGCACTACATCTGTCTTTTACAGCCACTTGGAAAGTGCCTCAAAAATAACAAATTTTTGACTCACATGATATAATTTTCGTATTAAGATAAAATAATAACACAAAATTAGTAAGTAATGTTAACATAATGGTTATTTAACACGTTCACAACCCAATTAAGTCACGTTAAATAGAGGTAGAGCACAGTTCATCAGTATATAGATTAAAGGAATTAGTTCTACTTAAGTAGGCTTTTTTAGCAATAAAAAAGGAAGCTTTTTGGCAAACATTTTTGTAGTTTGATAGTTTAAA
Source organism: Acronicta leporina (assembly GCA_947256265.1). NCBI lineage: Eukaryota > Metazoa > Arthropoda > Insecta > Lepidoptera > Noctuidae > Acronicta > Acronicta leporina. The sequence goes on along the minus strand of OX366520.1, from coordinate 14,024,719 downwards.
TGGTCGATTATTATTATAGATAAGTCGTAATGGTTTCTTCTTTTCACTATCCCATGTAAGTACTTGTGCTAGGTTCTACTCCCTGCCTTAGGAATAAAGTTTAGCTTACAAAATAAGCATTGTAGAACTAAATATTTTATTTATGGGGACCATCCTCCGGAAGGGAACGATCAGAATTTTGAACGGTGGATATTTTAATAAAATGTGGGAAGCTTCGATGCCGCTTTCTATTCTATAAGACTTTTAAATTTTAGCTTTAAGAGCGATAATAGCTTTTCTTTAAACCATTTCTATGAGAGAGAGTTGTGAATCGAAGTTAAGATTTCATTACTTACTGAGTTCTATAGTATCGTTAGTCTTGTCAATGTGTAAAACGGGGAAATTTACACATCATAACTATTTCATAGGTTCTATTTTTCATTGCACTTCTGATGCTTAGACCAACAATTTTATGCAATGCGCACAAGATGTGAGTACATTTAGTGATTCTGCGATAAATTGTGTACAACGGCAAAAAGCATAACAAAATGGTTAACAATATATAACTTGTAAAATCAAAAAAATATTATCATCAAATATTATCATTATTAAGTATGGGTGATACTTCAATTATGGGGAAGAATTGACGTATAGCCGATACTAGATCATTCACTAAGGAAAGAAAATTACTTATGTAAGCTATTGTACTTAAACATGATAAATTATGCTCACATTGTGAAAAATGTATTTCGTACACAGTGCTAGATATTATGTACCTACTGAAAATTTATGCTGTAATTTAATTATATAAACTTTTATTATTATATAACTTATACTTCCCAATATTGGTGTTTCAATTTTATCCTGAAGGTAATGTAGTAATTTTTTCGTCATGAATACATAACATACCATCAGGCCTGTATTCCCCGAAGGGTTACGCATAGGCGTACTAATGTACACCCACAGTTCGCCGGTATGTTTAGGTTCCATGTAACAGGGGGCGAGCCTATTGCCATTAACCGGGCACAAATTCCTAACTCCGAGCTGCTACTGGGAATTTCATAGAAAAACCCAATAACACTTTGCTCGACCTGGGAATCGAACCCAGGACCTCTAGCTTAGCAGTCGCGCTCAGGACCACTTAGCTAATGAGGCAGTTACAGTCATGAATACATTCATTTCTTATAATTAATTCCTAAACGTAAAGATAATCAGGAGGGTAATAACAATGTCTTAAATTAAACGTTCGTTTTCGATAGCATTCTATTTAAAACGAAATGTAGCTGCGATATTACTAGAAGCAATAAAAAAAACATTTGTGGGTAAATACTTAGATTTTTATTAAATCTTGATGATTTTCTGGGTATCATCAGTACTTGAAGGTTATTCAAGTTCTAGTTCAAGTTCAAATGTTTTTATTTCAAATAAGCTATTACAAGCGTTTTTGAAACCTTATGATTCTAGTTGCACGGTTCCAACGGTCGATCTTAGGGAGAAGGATCCAGCAAGAAACTCCATGGACACTCTTTTAAAATAAATTACAATCTTCACTGATACAATATTGCGATAACAAGATGTGAGGACGTTGAAGGATGTCCAAGTTTAACCGAGGTCGACTATATTCAACGAAGATTCACGTTATTTGAGATCCCGGTGTCATTTCTAGATAATAAATAAACTATGAGATATTCATGGAGGAGATGTTGCTTCTACGGCAATATATGAACTTTGAGTCAATAAACCGAATTTAGCGTAATAAATAGCTTCCGATATAAGTTTCTGTGTTATCGTGTGCTGTTTTCTATCTAGACCCCGCAACTGTAGGCCTATGGACTTCCCCAGTATTTCCCATTCCTCGTCCTTCATTCTGGGAAGTTCTCCAACAGATTCCTCGCCACCGCTTGTAGTTTGACAAAGTTTTGGTGGTGTGAATTTTTCCGCCTTTGTTGGTGGAGTGGAAATTTCGGAAATTTCGTAACTTACTTCTGCGTCAGATGAAGAAGACGAAACTATCTGGAATAAAATAATATAATGAAAAAATATAAATACTTTTCAAAGGTTATGAAAATTATATCGGGCAACTTGATGACTATACAACAGATTAAAAAAAGTAGGTCACGGAAACGAAACGATCTCTTCAATTTATTTCATGAGTTAATAAAAGTATTTGCGTTCATTAATTAAAATACCAAAGAAAAGATTGCAAAATAATTCATTTTGTATCCTAAAGAGGTCAATTTCTAAAAATCCCCCTTATTAAACTAAGATGCTATTGTATAAATCGTTCTAATTAGACCTCTATTTTCAATGGATCCTTTTTTATTTCACAATTATCGCCATCCTCACCGATAAACCTCAACGCATCAAAGTACCATAAAGTGGGTTCAAATACTTCTCGTTGGTCTGATCGCCGTGAATGTTTGATCTAAAACAATAAAATATATGACATGCTACAAATAACTTGAACAATGAAAGAAAAGGACAACTAATAAATAATGTATAAGCACTTTCACATTTCTTCTTTTTACGGCAAGGCGGAGCAAACGAGCCGATGGATCATCTGATGGTGAGCGATACCGCCGCCCATGGAAATCCGCAACACCAGAGGGGTTGCAAGTGCATTGCTGGCCTTTTAAATGGGCTTGAGCCTCACTCGCCGGAACATAACGCTACCTAAGCGTTGCTTCACGCCGATTTTTGCTCATTCGTGCCAAAGCATGACTCTTCCACGGTATCACGGTATTATTGTTTTAGCCTAAATTTCTTTCCTTCAAAATGTATGTGGTTACAAAAACAGAGGACAACAAAAAAAGAACCATATCATCATCGCCGTTTCAGCCTCAAAATCCAGTTTAATCCAGATATATAGTTGCCTCATTAGTCTAGTGATAAATTTTATAGAAAACCCTAGGGTTAAGGGTAATATTAGCGTTTTTTATAAAATTCTCAGTAGTAGTTCGGGGCTTCAGTTTGAACTCGGTTATTGGACCTAAATATAATGGTGAACCATATGGTATGATATTGGTCACTTAGTGTATAATAATACTTAACAAAATATTATGTTGTTAAGTATTATTATACACTAAGTGACCATTGGAACCCAAATTTTAGCATATAAGTATTTTCCAAAAAAAACCGGCTTTACGAACGTCTGATCTAACTTACAATAACAATAGTTGTTAGTATGTAAAACCATCGATAGATGGCTTAACGTGCTCTCCTTGGCACGGGTGGTTTCAACATGCTAAGAATGATTATAGTCTGTAGGTACTCAGCAGGCTCATAAAATATTGCGGATAACTCATGAGTGTAGTTACAAGAAAAAATAACCTTGAAACTCCCTAAACACTCTGTTGAAATAAGAGGAGTTAAATTCTTCACTGATGATACCTACCTACTTTATTGCGACAACCGGATGGGAGGTGTAGACATTGAAGGTTACCTAATGTCCAAGTTAGGCTGTAGTCGAGATTATTAAAAGAAGTCAAAGTCAAAGTTAAATGTTTTATTTCAATTAAACCAGTAATACAGGTACTTTTGAATTGTCAAAAACTAGGTGCGCGGTTCCAAATAGTGGGTCTTATGGAGAAGAACCGGCAAGAAACTCCATAGATATCCTTTCAACAAAGATTATAACATTGTTTTTTTTTACCATTTAGTTCTTATAATGTGAGAATGGTGCAGATCGATGTGCATGATAACAATTGAATTTAATAAACTACGATCAATGGCCTTCCAAAGAAAAGAAAAGTGATTACTATAACATGTCAAGAGCCGACCAGTCCCGACAGACGGCGCCCAAGTTCCCAGCATCCGTGAACTCAACGTAAAAAACAAATCACTCACCTTTTCCATCTGTATAAAATAATTCGTTCGTAAATTTTGAATCTTTTTATTCATTGTCTTTACCGTAGCACTAGTAAAATACTCTTGGTATACACTCAATAACATATTATTGCCTTTTGTTCTGCAAGCTTTGTTCTTGTATTGTGGGTGATCCTTGTCCCACAGAAAGGGCATATTCTTATACATCTCTAGAACCTTTAGTATTATATTTCTTTCGTTGGGCATTTTTTTATTACGGCGATAAAAGTAATCGTATAAACGTGCGCACCGCTCGCTAGCCGTCTGGCAACTGACGTGGTGTTAGCTCGCTGGTTCATTCCCACGCTAACAAGTACACTAACTAGACTCAAAATGGCGCGCAATGACGTCGATACCTACTTACATTTAGATAATGATTCAGTATTACATTTAGACAGTCACTCGCTTTCCTAATATTATTCTAGATTTTCGCTTTTTATTATATTTTACACGATGAAATCGTCACAAAGGTCATAGGAAAGTCTTTTTAATATTAATAATTCATAAAGTTTTAACAGAAAGAATATGAATAGATACTAGGTAGTCACATTCTGTTAGAGTCATGTTTGGTTAGATTAAGATCACGCTAATTAAACTAAACGCGCTAAACTGAGTTCTAGACGTATACAATATGCCTACCTATTAGCTGAATTTACCTATGTCGTATATGTCGTAGTTACCAGAGGCAAAACAGTTCATACTGCATGCGATAGATGGCGCTTTGTTGTAAAAATGATCAATTTTTGATTGTTCGAAGTTTATTAGCTAATAATAATTTGGACAAGAAAACCGAATTTCAATTCGGTTTTCTTGTCTTCAAGCATTTTGTTCTTCAACCTGATCTCAAGGTGATCTTAAAAATTAATAGAAATCAACCAAATGTATAATTATGGGACCAATAAGGAAGTAGAGTACATAAATAGCTAAAAAAACTTCGTAATCATAATAAAAAATAATACAGTCTGTTAAAAATATAATTATTTATTATTCTGTTTAAGCCCTGCCTCTTGCAAGATACAAATAATTGAACAGGGAATTCCAATATTCTGTTACATATAAAAGTACGCTTAACGTTACAATCCTCCTAGCAATAAAAGTTCTATTAAAGTTAAACATTTCAAATAAAAATAGCAAACAAGATATTACCTCCAATACACGCGTCTCTATACATGGCTAACAAAAGTAGTGGAGCAAATATCTTACAGAATGCGAGCAAACAAGCTCACGAGCCTTGAATATGTGGAAACACACGCCGTAGGCGTTTTGATGCGTGAAACGCTGATGTCTTATATATAAAAGAAAGCCGTGTTAGTTACACTATTTATAACTAAAGAACGGCTGAACCGATTTGGCTGAAAGTTGGTGGAGAGGTAGCTTAGAACCAGGAGACGGACATAGGATACTTTTACTGATGTGATGACAGACCGAATTCCACGGGGGCGAAGCCGCGGGCAGAAGCTTGTTATATATATTTTATACTTAAAAAAATTGCTGACTGCATATCATTTTTAAAATGAATACTATAAATTATAAAAAGAAGGCTACTTACATATATCTAATCTGCTGCTTTACGCGCCGGGAACAGATGGCACCACAGAGCAAAATCCTGTTTTAGACAGTCTTACCAACTGCCACGATAAACAAATTTAAGCACCACGAACAAACGAATAGTCCTACGAACATGATTACGATCGATGGCATAATGACATAATCTCTATCTCTACTATTATAAAATTGAAAAAAAGCTATCTTTACATTGAAGATATTAAAAAAAAACAAGTTATCTCCGTTAGAAAGTAACTACCTAATATGCTTCAACTTAAAAACTGGTGAACTTCTTATTTCAATTAATTGAACGGATCCTTTGATACAGCTTGAATAAATATCTCTGATGTATACAGACCGATACAAAGAAGAGATCATCAATGTTGGTTTATAAATTTTTACTCGTAATATAAATAAAATAAATATAGCTTTATGTGAGCGAAGCCGCGGGCAGAAGCTAGTAATATTATAAGTCTGGAAGAGGCTCCTGTTGTTCTTTTTTTTTATGGGATAGGGGGGCAAACGAGCAAACGGATCACCTGATGGTAGGTGATAACCGCCGCCCATGGACACCCGCACCACCAGAGGAGTCGCAAGTGCGCTGCCCGCCTTTAAAAGGGTTTGGGCCTCCGGTAACCTCAACTCACTCGGCGAAACACAACGCAAGCGTTGTTTCACGCCGGTTTTCTGTGAGGCCGTGGTATCACTCCGGTCGAGCCGGCCCATTCGTGCCGAAGCATGGCTCTCCCACGTCAAAAAGAGATTATTTTGAGAAGCAGCGGAATATTACAACACATTCTACTTAGGTACCTATATCGTTATCAAAACAATAGTACCTATCTTCAAAAGTATTTAGCCTCCTGCCAATTAATCCGCTTTCATAATTATCTTCCCTATATATCAATTTGTATATACCTATGTCATCATCATATCAAATTCAATTGTAGCTGATACATTGCTTACTTTGGAAAGCACGAGCGTGGCCGTCCAAACTATTATGATCCGTATATTCCCAATAGCGGAGGCAGTCAAGAAGCTTATACCAGAAACTGGGACAGTGTGGGAACTCACTATATTTCAGTTTCTACTGAATTTCCACTAAGTCCGACATTCAAGAGTTCTCTTTGAGTTAACATTATTTATTTTAAGTTTTAGATGTAAATCTTGAACTCCATCGTTGCGCGGCTGCACTGAATATTTCTAAACTGTTATTATTGTATCGGAATTGAAATGTTGCGTTATTTTTCCTTGTTTATCAGGGAATTGAAAGGAAATATTGTTGGTTAGTTTCCAATTCAGACTTGATTTGACAGAGATTTATTTTATTCTACAATGTTCTGTGTCACGTGTTCTCTTAAACTTACTTCTAACATTTACGCAAATATTTCAGAATACACCGAAGACTAGCAATGAGACTAGTTATATATAATGGGTTGATTATGAATATGAAGCAAATATCTGAAATATATTCTCATGTTCATTCAATGTAACAACTAATGATTTTTGGAATTAGATTAAACAATTTTAGGGGTATTTTTAAAGTAAATTCGAGTATGTTTTATGACTTATTTGCACCCACAACCAGAAAAGAGTCCTAGAATTGACAGCCATTTTTTTAAATAACCTCTTCTCTCGCATGAGGCTTAGAAGACGGGCTTAGTTGAATTAAAAAAATAAAATATTGCATTATAGTTATGGCATTTCCATTCTATCCAGATAAAACAGCAAATTAAACTTCAAAAACAGATTTACATAGACTGATAACAATTAGAGAAACATTACTTGTATCAGCCCTAAACTTAATTATGGACAACAATACTAATAGTTTTACTTAATGGCCCATTCTAATTCGGGCCGGCATCCATCATGCACGGCTCATTCATGTTATATTCATTGGCTAATTGCATAAATTATAGAATGGACCACTCCCAATATGAATGCTAATTTGTTGGAGCACATTGTTTTCATTATCGAGGAATCGAAAAAACATAGAGACATAATTAAACTAATTGTATGTTTTAAGACCTTCTTTAAGACCTAAACATATAGGCAAACTGTACCAAAGAAAAAGTTAGAGACACCAAACCGTCATGCCTGTATTTCCCGAAAGGATAGGCAAAGGCTAGTACGCCTCTGCCTATCCTTTCTTATTTTTATTTATCTTTATGTACGGTACAGTTCACCGATATTTTTAGGTCCCATGTTGGGGTCGTAATTGCCATTAACAAAGTTATAGATGAATTAACGAAAGGAATTTTTAAGGCGAATGTCAGCGGCAGCGTTGGAAGAGGTCTTCCTAGAAAGACAAGCCAATCTAATTGGCGAGGTCCTTCAAAAGGTCAGGCGCATAGTACTCGCAATCGGCGCGCATGTATGAGAAGATGTATGAATGTGGCAGAAGCAAAATAACCATGCAAGAATTGTAGCAAGTGGCGGTTTATACGTAGTCCACAAAGGACCGCAGTTTTGAATCCAAGGCACACCTTTGACTTTTCAAATATGACCATAAATGTGTTTTCTTTTCTTACTTTCGTTCTGGTTTCCTCATTATTTTCCACTTAAAATGTAATACTGTCCCGCACTATACATACCTACATATATTGATATTTATGTCTATAATTATACATAACTAATACTGTAAAATGTATGATCTATGTATCTATAACGTTTATTTATTATTAATTTATACTAGTAAAATCATTATATTTTTATCCTTTTTACGCACATCAAAACTCATACATGCTATTAAAAATTGTTTGCATCCGGGACGCCTCAGATATTGAGGCTCAGTTGAAAATCAGCGCCAGGCACTAGCTGCCTGGCATATGCTGAACGGGGCCTATTTGCCACAGCCGTGAGGCACAATAATTTAGTCTTTTCTCTATTTTAATATTTTTTTGTTTTCTCTTGTAAATGTGCCTTGACTGTGTCAAATAAACTTTCTTTCTTTATTTCTTTCTTTCTTTCTTTCTTTCTTTCTTTCTTTCTTTCTTTCTTTCTTTCTTTCTTTCTTTCTTTCTTTCTTTCTTTCACTAGGCCAACATGGTAGACTACATAATTATAGCTTAACCCGTTACATTTTTAGATGATCCCTGTGTGTGCCCTGTGAGACAGTAAATGAATTGATGAGGACTAGGAGTATACTTTATCGACGAAGTTTTGATATCAATTTATTTATGTCTATAGCCACTGCATGCAAAACCAATTTCCCCAACTAGCTAATAAAAAGAGCGTATTCAGTTTGACGCGGGTACCTAATATTTTACAAAGGTATGTCTGTGATTGGTATCCGTTTAACATAAATTTTGCCCGCGGTATTAGATGGCGGTGGTCCCTAATAAGATTTGTGACTCGGTTTCGGGATTATTCGATATTTTACCGATGTGTAGTTATGTAATTCGATTTTTATGTTTTCTGTAGGAAATTGTCGAGGAACATACATACCATACCATCACGCCTGTATTCCCTGAACGGTTAGGCAGAGGCGTACTAATGTACACCCATAGTTCGCCTGTATGCTTAGGTCCCATGTAATAGGGGGCGAGCCTATTAACCGGGCACAAATTCCTAACTTCGAGTTGCTACTGGGAATTTCATAGAAAAACCCAATAACACTGCTCGACCTGGGAATCGAACCCAGGACCTCTAGCGTAGCAGTCGCGCTCAGGACCACTTGGCTAATGAGGCAGTTTTTGTCGAGGAATATCGTCGATATAAGTAAATACTAAATATTTTTTACTTTATTACTCTCACATTTATTTTGGTAAAATCTCACTTAGGTACTTGTGTCGTGTTTTCTTGCCTAGGTAATACAATTGCCTAAAGTTTACTTGATTATATCGTGAGAATATACAGAAGCTGGAAAAGAAAAATATGAGCAACCAAAGACGTTGAAAAACGTTCCTATTCTTTGGATGATTTGGCAAACATCACACTTAACCAATCATATAATAATAATGGAGAATTAATGTTGCCATCATCATGAAAATGCCTTCATCAAACTTCTGAACAAAGGTGTCGCGGATCTGAGGGCTAGTTGTTATAAAGTTCGCCCATCCACACCCTGACCGCGGAAAGCGTAGCTTAATTATGCGTATTGATGGAAGAGCTTAGCTATTACCTAGAGCGCGTTGTCTAATTAATTATTAATCTATACTTACTAGTATATAAAGCTGAAGAGTTTGTTTGTTTGTTTGCTTGAACGCGCTAATCTCAGGAACTATTGGTCCGATTTGAAAAATTATTTCAGTGTTATATAGCCCATTTATTGAGGAAGGCTATAGGCTACATATCTTCACGCTACGGACGAAGTCGCGGGCAGAAGCTAGTTTCTAATATTCGCGTAAGTGTTAGAAAGTACATAATTATATAGATACTTTGGACTAACACTCTGACTAATACTCACAATAGGAAAAGACAGTACGTACATAGAGCATGCATTGTATCATCTTCGAACTTTCACACAGGCCATCACAGCTTACCTTGTGCCAAAGTTTAATATTCAGAAACGATATATTGAGTAAAACGAATTCGACACGAAACAGCAAAACTGTCTACTCGAATACTCGAATAAAAAATGTTCAACGTCGATTTGCAAGCTCTATCGGAAATTATGTCTGTGTATGTGTGGAACTTGGCAGGCATTGGTGTCGTGTGGTATGCTTACAGATTTGGAGACTTTTTATTGAGATGTCACAGAGTAGAGTATGCAGTGTGAAAACATCTTGGGAGACTCGGGTGAGTGTATTTTTTATGAGATATGGTGGCAAACGACTTGAATGATCAGCTGATGGTAGTTAAGCGATTACCGCCACCCATGGACTCTATCGGAGTGATAGCATTGATGGCCTCAAAGAAAACCGACGTGAAACACACTTAAGTTGTGTTTCGCCGAGTGAGTGAGGATACCGGAGGCCCAAACCCTTTCAAAAGGTGGGCAACGCACGTGTGACTCCTCTGGTGTTGCGGGTGTCCATGGGCAGCGCTATCGATTACCATCAGGTGATCCTCTAGGTTGTTTGCCCCCGTATGCCATAAAAAAGGATAGTAGGATTGTTTTTAATCTATTATCTTCTATTAACCAGTGATAAATTTTTATACTGTGACCTTTTTCTGAACACAATTGTATACACATTTCAAAATTGCAATGATATAGGTAATTTATAACTTTTACAAAATCATAAAATATTCTTCTCTCTACTATTATAAAATTATAAAAAAACTGTGTCTGTACATTGAAGATATTAAAAAAAAAAGTGGTTTAGGTAGGGTATTATGAACGTCTCCTAACCCAAAAATGTGATTTTTTAAATTTTTGTCTGTTTGTTACGGGCTGGTGCAAAAGCTACTGAATATATTTTAATTTTGTTATCACTGTTAGAAAGTAACTTAAAAACTGGTGAACTTCTTATCTCAAATAATTAAACGGAACCGGAGATACAGCTTGACCTCTCTACTCTAATGTATAGAGAGAGACCCATTCAAGAAAGAGATCTTCACTGTTGGATTTTGAACTTCAAATGAGCGAAGCCGCGGGCAGAAGCTAGTACCTATGTTATAGGTAGTCATCGTAAATACGTATACTATTTATCGTATGAAAACACTTTATTAGTTTGTATAACGTACTACATCATACGCAAAGTTGATCTTCAATATAAATAATGTTTATTTTATTATCACTGAATTATATTTCTGCTCTGTGACCCGTCAGTGTACAAATATGTACACACACCGTTACAAAATGATAGGGCCAATAGCGCGCCACCATTATTGCGAGCAATTTGCTATGTGCCTACAATAAGTTCACGTCTTGTTCGCTCACATATTGAAACGTTGTTTGTGAATGCTTTATTTATAAAGTAACAAATAATATTGGGCGAAGTTTAATAATAAATGTTTGCTTGTTTGGACTTTCTTATTTGGCTGGGTAAATAGAAGAGGCTATTTTTAATGTTGTGTAGGTATATCAGAAATTATATATTTTTGTTTTGTCTGAGAAAACACGAGCATTTTCTCAATATCAAACAGTAAATCTACGATATTATTATTGAAATAGCAATACCTGAGGCCAATTGCTATTTCAATCGTAGAATGTTTATTTAACAACACTAATGACACATATCGTAGATAAAACCCACAAAAATCTACAATTCTAAGGTTATTGAACGATTTTGACACAGTAAAATCACAGACTTGAGTAGGGAATTTTAAGAAATATTTTCTATTAAATGTATACAAAATTAGTTTTAGTAGGATATGCAAAAAACCCGAGACACTGTCTAGTATTTTTATGTAAAGAATCTATGTACAAATTTTCAAAACTGTATCACGTAAAATCACAAAGTTATAAGCTTGTTATATTACCTAGTTGTCCGTACAAAATCATGCTCACCACGTCTTATTACCCCCGCCCCGCTGTGCGCCCGCGCCTAGTGTTGCTATGACCTGCCGTGATTTGCGTTGTGCGCGTATGATTGCGGAAAGATACAGTATCGGTCAGATAATTACTACGCAAAATATTAACGCTTTGCACTTATTGTTATCTATTCATGAGGAAAATAACAATTGAGGCGCAAGACATATAATGGGTTGATTGTGTGTTCTAAATTTCCTTTGTTACACATATAATCATATATTTTAACTAGCTTCTGCCCACGACTTCGTCCGTGTAGTGTGATGATATATAACCTATAGTCTTCCTCAATAAATGGGCTATCTAACACTGAAAGAATTTTTCAAATCGGACCAGTAGTTCCTGAGATTAGCGCGTTCAAGCAAACAAACAAACAAACTCTTCAGCATTATATATTAAGTATAGAAGTATAGATTTGTCTCGTCTATTTAATTTCACCCAGTATAGTTTTTCTTACAAAATCAATCTAGGTTAAAAATCTATTTACCGAGTATTTAGACAGCAACATGCAGTAACTCACCGGGCCCTAACTAAGATTATTTATCCCAAATTTATGAGCGAGGAAGGGTTATCTATGGGGTGCGGGGGTGGATTTATACGTCCGTGTGACTGTGGTTTGTAGGATTCGATATCCTGTATATCCTGGGTCGAATATATGGATAGCAAAAAAGTTTGTGAATTAATCTATACCTCTATGCCTTGATATATAAAGCTGAAGAGTTTGTTTGTTTGTTTGCTTGAACGCGCTAATCTCAGGAACTATAGGTCCGATTTGAAAAATTCTTTCAGTGTTAGCCATAGCCCATTTATTGAGGAAGGCTATAGGCTATATATCATCACGCTACGCGGGCGAAGTCGCGGGCAGGAGCTAGTTAAATATAAGTAGGTACAATAGTAAAGAGCTAAATGTGTTTTTTTGGACTAAGTCGGCAAACAAGCTGACAGCCAAGTAGGTAGTAAGTAGCCATCGTCGCCCATGGACACCTGCAATACCAGGGGAGTTGCTGTAGCATTGCCGATCCTTAAGAGGATCCTTACGGACTGTAGCCTGCCAGAGCCGCAGCAACGGAAGGGTAATTGACTCTCACGCGCAAATTTGCACACACACGAAAGTGCTTTACGACTGACTCTGGCAAAGGGTGGGGTAAGGGTGGTCACAAAAAAATGTTAGCAATTATATTATATCAATTATGCCTAGCTGGAAGTCTTTAGCGTGACGTGGCAGTCACACTAGAGATCCTGAGTTGGATTCCGAGATCGAGCAAAGTATTATGGGATTTTTCTTTGAAATTGTATCAGCTCAGTTTGCATTTGCCTCCTAAATGGCTATAAGCTAGACCTCTATGGGGTCTGAACATAGCGGCGAACTGTTGGTGAACATTAATACACCTCTGTCTAATCCTTCGGGGATATAGGCCCTATAGGCATAATGGGTGAGCCCTGCTTCGGCACGAATGGGCTGGCTCGACCGGAGTGATACCACGGCCTCACAGAAAACCGACGTGAAACAAGCGTTGTGTTTCTCCGAGTGAGTGAGGTTACCGGAGACCCAAACCCTTTTAAAAGGCGGGCAACGCACTTGTGACTCCTCTGGTGTTGCAGGTGTTCATGGGCGGTGGTTATGGCTTACCATCAGATGATTCGTCAGCTCATTTGCTCCACAATCAAAAAAAATATATATATTATAGCATGTAAAGTTCATGAATTCTATATAAGCATTCTTATTTTACGTAATGTGATTTTAATATAAAAATATAATTATAATATTTTATTATTATTGTTTAGGTACCTATACCGATTGGTTATGGGTCTCTGCTTAGAATGAGAGGAATAACGCTATAGTCCACCAAGCTAGCCCAACACGAGTTGGCAGACTTCACACGCCGTCGAGAAAATCTTTCAGGCTTGCAAGTTTTGTCACGATTTTTTCCTAAACCCTTTCAGCGCGTGATAATTTACTATAAACACGCACATGACTTAGAAAAGTCAGAGGTGTGTGGTACCTCTAAAAGATAAGTTCTAGAAACCTACTAGTTAACAATTCATAATTGTAACTATGTAAAACTCCTATAATTCAATAGAAGTTCAAATGTGCAATATTATTTGCGGACCATACGGAACCTCGACCAAGTAATTTATATTTATTATTGAAGGGAAGTCTGAATATGCTATCAATTTTGGTACATATCTAGTAAGGTACCTTCATAACTATACAAACATTGTGAAATTGTAAGGTTGATAATGTTATAGGTACTCTAAGGAACCAAGGAAGCCGTGATATCCTAGTGATATGACCATTGGACTGCCAAGTCAAGGGTGAGTTCAAATCCAAGGTACGCACCTCTGACTTTTCGAAGTTATGTGCGTATTAATACATAATTATCATGCGCTTAAACGGTGAAGCAGAACATCGTGAGGAAACCTGCACGCCTGAGAGATTTTTTCGACGGCGTGTGAAGTCTGCCAACCCGCATTAGGCTAGCGTGGTGGACTATAGCCTAATCCCTCTCGTTGTGAGAGGAGACCCACACCCAGCAGCGGGACATACTCGTATAATGGGTCGATTATGTAAGGTTTACTTATGTTTTTATTTGGGTTTTTTTATAAACATAAACATAAACATACCATCACGCCTATATTCCTCGAAGAGTTAGGCAGAGGCGTACTAGTGTACACCCACAGTTCGCCGGTAAGTTTAGGTCCCATATAGGGGGTAAGCCTATTGCCATTACCCGGGCACAAATTCCTAACTCCGAGCTGCTACTGGGAATTTCATAGAAAAACCACTTTGCTCGATCTGGGAATCGTACCGAGGACCTCTAGCGTAGCAGTCGCGCTCTGGACCACTAGGACAATGAGGCAGTTTTTTATAACCTATTTTATGCACTAGACATCTTCGAAATGCATTTACGTATTTTCAAAAATGCTCAATGCTTCTGCCCGCGACTCAAATTTAGCGATGTCAAAATTAGATTGGACCTATATTTAAAGTAGCCTATATGTTATTTCAGCTATAAAATATCTCTGCCCCAAATTTTATCCAGATCCATTCAGCCATTCTGGCGTGAAATACAAACATTAAATCCATAAATATAAAATAAATATCTCCATACATCCACACAAACTTTCACATTTATAATTTTAAGTAGGGATTTTATTGATAGTATTCGTTGGGTTTTTGTACGATTCTGAATAAAAATCCCCAACAGGCTTCGCCGTTAAGCCTCTCTACTCACTCAAAATTTAACAATATATTTTGGTAGGTACTTTTAAACTTCAAAGAAGGCAAGACACGGGAACTTTACCGAAACGCCTGCAGACGCGTTTATCTGAAAAACTAAAAAGTTACGAACAAAAGCCAGATTTAATTACTCCTCTCGAAGATCAAAGTGAGCAGAGACGGAGCAACTTAACACCGGCGTAGAGGCGGACATATCGGGAAATTACTATGGGAATTTGCTTGTTAAAGGTTTTTTATCAGAAGCGATATTTGATCGAGTTTCTTATCATTTAATTTTGACGGGAGATGAGGCATGGAGAAGCCAAACAAAAAACAACAACACCTACATCTAATACATAATCAACTCAGCGAACAACGAAGGCATACGTTGTTCGCTGTGCCATCATGTCGTACCGTGGCCCGCGCCAACTCACCCATACCGCGCAGCCTAACCAGGCTCAATGCATGAGTGTGACTTGTTGGCGGATGGATGGCAGGACATATTGTTGGAGTGTTTGCGTTTTTGTGAGCGAGATTCATGATAGTGTATAATTTTATTATTGTAAGTAAGTATATTGTTTTATTATTTTATTATATTGTGATGTTGCCTTTAATTATTGTAATTGGTTTGTACCGTTTTAATCAAAGTAAATAAATAAATAAAACTCATTATGTTGTCCCACTGATCTCCTCTGAGAATGAGAAGGATTAAGCTATAGTCCAACACGCTAGCGTCAGGTTAGCAGACTTCATACGCCGTCGAGAAAATCTCTCAGGCGTGCAAGTTTCCTCACGATGTTTTCCTTCACAGTTTAACACGTGATAATTAGCTACAAGTCTTCAAAAAATCAGAGATACCATCACGCCTGTATTCCCCGAAGGGTTAGGCAGAGGCGTACTAATGTACACCCACAGTTCGCCGGTATGTTTAGGTCCCATGTAATAGGGGGCGAGCCTATTGCCATTAACCGGGCACAAATTCCTAACTCCGAGCTGCTACTGGGAATTCCATAGAAAACCCCAATAACACTTTGCTCGACCTGGATATCGAACCCAAGACCCCTAGCATAGCAGTCGCGCTCAGGACCACTTGGCTAATGAGGCAGTTTCAAAATCAGAGATGCGTGCCTTTGATTTGAATTCCAGACCTTTGACCCAAGTCAATTGGTGTCCAAAATTTGTGTTTAGAAGTGACACCAGGAAAGCTAGTATGCGGCAAGATTTTTCGAGATAATAGTAAAAATTTCTTAGTAGGGGCCGTATAAAAGTAGACACAGTAGTAAGGCTTTGGTAACACTATATATAAGTTATTTTACTTTGTTAAAAGTTTAGTGTTGTCTTTTTGAATCGTACCCTTTGGTAGAGTCTCCTTTTGTTCGAAGTTTCTTTTACACCTGATTCTGCACACAAGGAAAGAACGTTTCCTTTAGTTACTTTTTTGTTTATTACTTCCAAGAAAATTACTGAGTGGAAGTAAAAGTACTCAATTAACTCTAATTGTTGTTAATTCAGTGATCCCCGAGTGATATGACAGAGTGCCAAGTCCTCAATTTAAAAAAAGTCCTCAATTTCATTTCCAATCTATGGAATCGTGTGCATATTAATATTTAATTATCACGCGTCAAAACCGGTGAAGGAACTCGTGTGGTAACCTGCACGCCTGAGAAATGTTCTCAAAGGCGTGTGAAGTCTCCCAAATCACAATAGACTACCGTGGTGGACTTAGCTTAACCTTAGCAACTTCTCATTTGGAGCGCAGAGGGGGTGCCCAGCGGTGGGACAGTGTATGGGTGGACGAAGATCATTGTTAGGTATATATGATTTATGATATTGTATCTGTCTTATATTAGATACAAGCTGTCTCCCGTTATTTCATACCTCTTACAAAATGACTCTTTCAGATAAAATGTAGTCTATGTCCTGGTTAACAATAACGCTAAATGTCGCTCTAATGCCTTCCAAATAGAGCCCAGGTATACAAACTCTGTCACTTGTTGCACTCTTACGCCATCTATTAAATTGTACACAGTCATAAATTGTTCCCTTTCAAAAACCTAACCTTTTCTAGTTCATAATAACTCAATGGCAGAGACTTCCTGAGTAGGAACTCAGGAAGTGATTTATATCCTTTGCTAAATTTTGTCATGATTTGTTCAACAGTTTACGCGCCAACAGATAAAACAAATAGTAACAGATAAAAATAATGAGGTTTGAGAGATCTTTATTTCTCATAAGAAAAATAATAATTTACTTTATTAGTATAATTAGTGTTTATCCTGCCAATGAGTGTTCCTTGTTTTAATTTGTACTGCTATTCGCGTAAACCTATAATTGGCTTACTGATTTTTCTTTTTTATATCTATGTCAAATATCCAGTTGTTGGCTCTTCTATGTAAAAAATATATAATGGTCACTCATCTATAATTTGACTATGGTAAGCGGCTATAACTTGCATATTGCTTAAAGTTATTATCTTAACCACGAAACCCTCTCGTCCTTATTCAGAGCTTGAATAAATAGCGGAATAACAAAAACACAATATATTTATCAAGAACTTCACTAATCCTTGCCAGTATGTAACACACTGAACGTCGACATTTTTCCCTCTGAAAGCGGCACGGGAGTGCTGAAAGAGGCGAGGGTCCATTAGTGAAGGACCCCTGACACCGAGAAAGGGCCTCGAGGACGTAACGGCGTACAAGGAGCCGCGACAAAAACCGTCAGTCTGCCATTGAGTTATTATGAACTAGAAAAGGTTAGGTTTTTGAAAGGGAAAAATTTATGACAGTGTACAATTTAATAGATGGCCTAAGAGTGCAACAAGTGACAGAGTTTGTATACCTGGGCTCTATTTGGAAGGCATTAGAGCGACATTTAGCGGTACTGTTAACCAGGTGTATGGGGCGCTACACACTGCCGTCGATAGTCAAAAAGTGCCATTGATAGCAAAAAAGCAAGCTAGCTATAGAGTTTCTGTTAGTCCCGATACTAATTACTGACCCACTACTGACTATAAAACTAATATAAGCAGTTAATAAAGTATATTTATGTTTGTTGAGATTATAAAATAATCAGTATCTATATGCAGAAATATTAAATTTATAGCTATTTAAATTTCTATTACGGACATATACGCAGTGCAAAATAAGCGTAGCATCACCATTAGCAGCTCTATAGTGGTCGAACTAAGTTCAACATAAATTAAAATGGACTTTATTAAAAAGACAAGAGAAATTAACAGTAATTAAAAAATCTGCGACAGACACAAAATTCAAGACAGGAGAATATACACCAATTCACGCCCTAGAACAATTAACCACAAAGGAGACAGACTTATTTAACTACCTTGTGACTTAGATAAGTCACGAAAGAAACCTGTGTACGGGCATTTATCTGACATAAGTTGCTTCTGCGAAAAGAAAAATAAAGTAATCCTGTTTTAATAATAATTTTCAGTGACAGCCAAGAGTACATAATTGTGTTTGATATTGCTGCTCTACTGAACAATACCTCAATGGCTTTCGGAGGTCTTCGCACTTAGTACCGACGTATTTAGTAGCGTTTTTCTGGTAATCGGTTTTGTGTAATTTTCTATGATTCTTTTCGTTTTCCTTGTATATGAAAAATGGTTCGTTATCCTATCACTTTAGTAATGTTATATTTAAGTACGGTATTGTTAGATGTTTCAGAGTAAATATATTTGGTTGTGGATTGACATGTGTAGAATTCAACCCATCAGGCAATAATTAATTAGAAATAATTATATTGGTACAGGGTAAACTTATTAGGGCAAATAAATTACATTACGGATCTGGGTGCTTTTAAATCACGAGCGAATCGGTTTCTTCTAGGCAGTATTAGTAGTATCGTAGATTGCAGTGTCGCTTAACATCAGGTGAACTTGCGGTCAGGCGTAAGCCTATTTCGAATAAAAAAAAAAAAAAGATTACACCCGGTATTGAGTACCTAATAACGCATAATAGCCACTTAACGCCTTGAAACGCCAACAATATAATAAACAACAGGCTCTCTCTGTGGATGTTTTAATACCCTCTTGAATATTGAAATTAACCATACAGCGCACAATATGACTGCATTGTTCATAATGGTATTTTATATATAGTTGCAGTTGATTATTTTATTACCTACTAATTTGTATTTAAGTAGGTAAAAAAGTAACTGATTGATCAATCTTACATGAAAATGAAAATATTGGAAATTGAATTCCAAACATACAGAAAAAAAGGAATCAGAATTTGTGAAGAAATCAGTCAAAGAAACCTTATTCCAAATTTCATTATAAAACTCTACTAACTTTTGATATTGCAGCGACATCTACCGCGCTACATACGAAACAAACGAATAAATATTGAATCGCGCAAGTGAAATTTGCAACGCTAAATATATAATATGTACCATCGAGCGACAACAATCGTCAAAACCGATTTACGCGCAAAGCCACGGGCGCTCCGTGGTACGTGCGTAACAGGGAACTCCACTTAGACTTAAAACTGCCTACCATCAAGCAGTTTATGAAACGCGCCTCCAAGCGTTACTTCGATAGGGCCCCCCATCACCCCAATCCCCTGGTGGTCAGTAGCGTCGACTACATCCCCTCCCAGATTAGTAGAACTCGCCGTCCAAGGCACGCTCTAGCTTACCCTGACGACCCTATAACGGTCCTACAAGAGTCGAATAGAGAGACTAGCACTCTCAAAATACACTCGCACAAACGCCGCCCGATTTACCGTCCTCGCCGGCGAGGCCCGTCGCGAAGACCCAGTAATGGTAACCCCCCCCCCCGACCCTTGCTCGAGCCGGCCCGCGCCGAGCCAGTAGCTTTAAATTAGTCCCTAATAATAATTTAAACCAGATCCAGCCGTCCCTAGCTGCCCCCCCAGCAACGCCCTAAGCCGAGGCCCGTGTCCCGCAGGGGACGCCCTTAGCTGCTGTTGCTTAATTTTAAGTTGCTCCTGGCTGGAGGCATTCGGTGCCTCGCCACCAAGTTCGGTTACGCTGTTAAGATTCCCTGAATCAACAGCTATTGTCCATTTCAAAAAAAAAAAAAAAAACGACAACAATCGCTGGACTGTGGCCCGCCAGGATAGGATAGGACCCAAAAAACGCTCTAGGGGCGTTTTTTGGGTCCGATCGGACCCAATACAAAAAACCAAGCTATTTGAGATTAAATAAATAAATAATAAATATTCTTCGACATTTTACACAGTCCCAAACTAAGCAGAGCTTGTACTATGGGTACTAGACAATGGATATACTTAATACTTTTTTTTTGTAAATACATACTTATAATACATTAGAAACAGCCAGACAAACACAATCACTTATATTTGTGTGCTATTCGTCACATAAATATTTGTGTCCTGTGGGAATCGAACCCACGACCTCGTGTTCAGCAGTCCGGTACTCGATCCACTAAACCACAGAGATCGTCAATTATATTATTAGTTGTTAATACACAATTATGTCGTTCGTATTATAAGCCTAAACGTCCTTCCACAAAATGTTCGAAGTTCTTTTTAGAAAATACAGATGTTTCATATTTTCCCTTACCACAAGGCGCCCTCCACTTTTAATCTAACAACCGCACAAGCCCACAAATTGACATAATTGCAGAGCAACACATAACGCCCTCCGACATGTGCTCTTACAATTACAATGTAATCGGCCACAGAATGTGGATCCAATTAACAGATGAAAGTGGTTAGCAAAACGAGATATTTTTGCTTTTTGCTTTGATTAAAAAACATTCTTTATTGGTTGCAAATGGCGGTTGAGCGTGAGCTCTTGGGTTTGATTTTCAGGTCAGTGATAATAAATATTTTAATTTAATGGCTGTGTGAGTGTGTAGAGTTTAAATAAGATTCACCTTTATGACGCAAATTCAGAATGTGAAGGTAAATTTAGGCCTGGACGGTAGGACTCGCGGTGGTTTAGAGGTCATAGCGTCTTGTGTATTCAACCAGAAGACGATTCAAGTTCGAATCCAAATCGCAGTCGAAATTTTCCGGCGTGGGTCGCTAGTTCCCTATATAAAGGAATCATCCAATTTCTTTATTTTATTTTATACTAGCTTCTTCCCGCGGTTTCGCCCCCGTGGAATTCGGTCTGTCATCACATCCCACGGGAACGGGATAAAAAGTCCTATGATCCTATGTCCGTCTCCTGGTTCTAAGTTACCTCTTCACCAATTTTCAGCCAAATCGGTTCAACCGTTCTTAAGTTATAAATAGTGTAACTAACATGACTTTCTTTTATATATATAGATGATTACGGCATTCACGGCATTCACGGCAGATCACCACTCACGGCATAGTCCCTATCTGAAAACCAGCGCTGCGGCATTACGTTTTACCTAATGTCGCAGCATTATGAGATAGAGACCTTTTTCAGCCTCGCGCAGGGTCGCTTTTTTGTATATTTTTTAATTAATGTATGTATGAGTAATGTGCGAGTCCAGAATAAAAAGTTTTCTTTTTTTCCTTTTTTCTAAGTATCTTGAGGAAATATCGCACCTTCGGTAAGACAAGGGCATCATTGTAGCAACTGCAAAACTGCAATTATGACCTTGTCATACTGAAGACAAGGTCATAATTGCAGTTTTTCAGTTGCTGCAATTATGACCTTGTCTTACCGAAGGTGCGATATGTGCAAAGTTTGTTTAAAAACCTACCACGTGACTTTTTCTAATTAAGCCAACAAGAATAGAATTGAAATTCGATTACAAGAATACTCTCAGAATTAAAAGTACGCTGAACGTGACTAATTTTGAAACTGTATTTGGTTCAGTAGTTCTGTAGGTATGTTCACCTAATTGGATTCTCGTATTGGAACAAATTCTGATATTTCTATTAAAAACTTTTGTTGGTTCGCTTGAGAGCTGGTTCGTTACATTTTGTGGCAAGTTTTTTAATTTTCCTGTGAAATGCAATTGAAGTTTTGAAACGTGTAATTAGTTTTGTCGGATTAGAATTGCTAGCTAAATTAATAGTTTTATAAAATCACCATCACGCGTGTATTCCGCGAAGGGTTAGGCAGAAGTGTACTAATGTCCTATCACAGTTTGCCGGTATGTTTAAATAACGGGGGTGTGCCTATTGCCATTAACTGGAATTAAATCTAAACTCCGAGCTGATAAAAATAATTTTATACAAAAATGCTATCCTATAACAATTTGTTTATTCTAGGAATCAATCCTCTCGGGTATCATAATAATTAATATATAGTGAATAGTCCTATTTTTTACCGATTTTATCGCATTGATATTATTTAATTCCTGACTTCTCGGATCCTTTACAACATTCTATATCGGTAATTAAAAAATATCGCGAATAAATCCGTAAAAATAATTTTATTTCAATCTCTCAAACAACAATCGTGTTTGCGATCACTACTTAATAAAAAAAATTCTATGAATATAATTTTTTGGTTCCTTAGAGTACCTATAACATTTTTTTTAAATTATGTTAGGGGAGCAAACGAGCAGATGGATCACCTGATGGTAAGCGATAACCGCCGCCCATGGACACCCGCAACACCAGAGGAGTCACAAGTGCGTTCCCCGCCTTTTAAAAGGGTTTGGGCCTCCAGTAACCTCACTCACTCGGCGAAACAAAAAGCAAGCGTTGCTTCACGCCGGTTTTCTGTGAGGCCGTGGCATCACTCCGGTCGAACCGGCCCATTCGTGCCGAAGCATGGCTCTCCCACGTGAAAATAATTATATAATTATTATATAATGTAACATTAATTCAATCAACTTAATCAACATGCTTAACACGTTGACCCATAACACGTGACGACCTGGCACGTCGACAATCCCTGCATCACGCTAGTAATAGTCCATAATTTATACGATAACTGAAATGTTAATTATCAACCAATCCCATCTCTGATCGGGTGCGTGTTAACAATTCACTGTCTTGTAAGAAGATGTATATCATAACGTGATATAGATTATATAGGAGCACATAAGCATTGCCATTCAACGTGGCAATACTGCCAGTCTTCTGGGCACGTTGCCAGACGACAGTGATGCCGATGAATACTTACTACTACACTTTATACTTAATACTACACTTTGGCTACAGGACCACAACTTAGAAGTAAATTATAAAAAAACTAAAATGATACAATTCCGATCATATAAACAACCTGCCCAAAACACAAATATAATTTTTAATGACACCCCGATAGAAACAGTTGCAACCTTTAATCTCCTCGGTATAAACATAGACACCCATTTAAATTGGAAGTCACACATACAATACATACAATCTAAATTATCTAAATTCACCTATGCCCTTTTCCAGTTAAAATACAGTACAGACTTAAAAACTGCACTATCAGCGTACCACGCATATGCTTACTCATGGCTTAGATACGGAATTATGCTTTGGGGAAACAGCGTTGATGCCAGTGAATTATTTATAATGCAGAAATAATGTATAAGGATTCTGGCCCATATTGATAATACCGAGAGCTGTAAACCTCACTTTAAAAAACTAAATCTTTTAACCTTACCGTCCATGTACATATATGACATTTGCTTATTTGTATACAAAAACCTCAACATTTTTCCAAATGTCAAAGATACTTAAATACGCGCCATAGAAATAGATTATATCTCCCACAATCTCGATTAAAAATGCTTAACCATAGCCCATACTATATGGCAGTTAAAATATATAACAAACTTCCACTACAAATTAAACAAGAATCCAAATTTATTTTATTTAATAAAAAATTGAAATGTTTTTTAATACAAAATTGCTTTTACTCTATAACAGAATATTTAATTTACTTTAATATTTAAATTACCAAATACTGAATTGTATAAATAATAATAAATAATAAAATGTAATGATTAATATTGTGTTGTCTCTTCTATGTAAAATATTACATATTGTAAAAAAAAAAAACATTACGTTAAAATATAGTAAAATTCATATTCAATTGGCTTACAAAAATCTAAAATAATCCTATTATCTAATAATTTATTAAATACCTCATCAAAAAATTATGCAATATAGATTTATAATTCCAAATAGATTAAGAAATATCTACCTACTCAACATAAAATTTTAACAGAACTGTATGTACCAATTAGATTAATTAGAAAACGAATGTATGTATGTATTAAAGTATTAAGTACCTACCTATAATTTAACTAATTATATTGCTGTACCCTTACCGGGTTTCATGTTGAAACTGATCAATATTTTGTAACATCCTTGTAACACATGAATGCAAATAAAGAACTTGAACTTGAACTACTTTGACGCCTAGCCACACCTCAGTCTTTTAGTTTTATATATATATTTTTTTTCATTTTATGTAATTAAAGTAAATAGTGTAAATATATTAAAAGTAATGAAATTTTGTTATAAAGGACATATTTATGTTTAAGATAACATTGCCTCATGCCTCATTAGCCTAGTGAGCCTGAGCGCAACTGCTAAGCTGGAGGTCCTGGCTTCGATTCCCAGGTCGAGCAATGTGTTGATGAGCAAAATTGGTTTTTTCTATGAAATTCCCAGTAACTCGGAGTTTGGAATTTGTGCCCGGTTATGGCAATAGGCTCGCCCCCATATACCATTACATGGGACCTAAACATTACCAAGAGGAGCAAAACCTTTGTATTCTGCTCTTTTTCCAAAACCCATAAATTCTGCCTGTACTTATTCGTTGAAGAATTAGACGTAACAACGGGCGAAACTATCTGCGCACAAAAAATAAACTACCGTTTTTCTCTTGAAAATTTCATAGAAAACCCCCACAACACGTTGCCTGAGCTGGGAATTGAACCCGTAGCAGTCGTACTAATAAACTAGTATGGTATGTTATCAATCCCAAGTGAACACATGAATTATAATTACAGAAACAGCTTTGCGCTATACACAAAACGATCACGATTGTATCAAGCCCTGCATTAGTTTCTGGCTGATAGGGATGCGACACGGAAATATCCGCAGTTTTAATAATATCGATATATCAGAGTGATCCGAGATCCAAGTTCAAATAAGCTTTTACAAACGTTTATGAAACGTTTATGAAACGTTGCACGGTTCCAAAAGATTGATCCTTTGGAGAAGAATCAGGCAAAAAAATAAATGATGTTACAATCTTCACTGGTATAATATTGTGATAGCAGGATGTGTGGATATTGGAGGTTAAATTTCAAGTATGATCGAAGTTGATAATATTAACGAAGTTTCACAGCATTTGAGAATCCGATGTCATTGTCATTGACATTCTAATAGAATATATAAACTGTGGTAAAAAAATACAATACCAAAGTAGGCAAATAAAACTACATGCTACAGTGTACACACATTTACAGATTCTGTTACAAGACATAGGTAATACATATTGGTCTTAATAAGTAATAAATCTATAGAATAAGCCATCTCGATATGAATGTATGTAGATACTAATAATAATATAATTATCGATACTATTATAAGATCTGAACTTAGTAAGATTGCTAAGGCAGATTGAATAATTTCACGGAGTTTGTTGCTTATATTTCAATTTGTAAAACAAACTTTAATTTAGTAATTTAAAAGAAGGTTTTAAGTAAGATTAATATGATGAACTTCGCTTAAATCACGCAAATTTAAGCGCTCTAAAAGTTTCATTTCAACACATTAATTTTAAACTTTATTAACAACAAAGGCTCTTTAACATCGTTATAATGTCATCATTTGACGACATAGTGCATGGGGCGCGTGTTGCTACAATACAAACAGAGCACTTTGCTGTTAACAGTTCGAAACTCGAAAGTAAAAAGATAAGTTAAAAGTTCACCCATAAATAGAGACAGTTACTAGCGCTGGCAAGTTCGACAGCCTGCTTTTAGCGTTGCTTTTTTTTAAACGCAATCATGCTACTATTTCCACAAACAGTTATGTATGAAAGTGTTTGATATTTAATGGGTACAATCTTCATTAAAATCTGTTTTTGTTTATTTATGAATAAAATTATATTTTAACACTCCTAAGCCCTTGTCTATCTTTTTAATACCACTGAGGTGGCAGAAAAGCATACAGCCCGCTTGATGGTAATCGGTTACCGTAGCCTATGGACGCATACAACACCAGGGTGTCACTCGCGCGTTGCCGATCCTGTAAAAATATATTCACACCCTTTTTAAGGGGTGGGGTAAATATTAAGACGGAATAGTAGGACTAGCAGCATAGGAGACAATAAGTGTGATGCTTAAAGACTACTGGTAACCCCCACTGTCTATACAACGCTTCCTCGCTCTGGCGACCAACGATCAACGATGATTTAAATGCATCAACATTCTGGATTCAGTCAGGCCCTGTATAATTAAACTAAATACGGAGCGACGTTACTTCATAATTCCTAAATTAACCCAGTGCTGAATTCAGCGTTCAATTTACGAACTTATAATCTTGATATTGAATTAATAAATAAGAAAAATGTCATACAATCATTTGCGTCTATGGCGGATATCTGAAAAAAAATCCCATCACTATTCTCAGTACGGACACAGATATTCCTCTAACTAGAGACATGAATCAATAGCATGACAATCTCCTGCACTGATCTCTATCTGAATGTCCGTTGACATTAATATGCAGTCAGTAGCATTGAATAATTGAAAGCTTATCTCGACGTTCATAGTAAGGTGCAGCTACATTATTGTGGTTAGATATTCAACGAAACAGGACATAACTAGTTAATCATTACGTCTTCCATAAACACAAAAAGACTTATAATAAAAATCATATTTTACTCATAATTTATTGCATGGTATGTAAAATACTAGCTGTTGTGTTCACTTATCTCACTTTATTTTTAATCGAATTATTTGCATACTCACATTATTACCCGACTGCCGAAGGAGGAGGGTTATGTGTTTGACGTGTATGTATGTATGTATGTATGTCCGTTCCTATGTCCGCTCGTAACTATTCAACGGTGCAACCGATTTAGATAAATGATACCTCATTAGATTTGTCTTGATGGCACGAGTGTCACTGGGTACAAGAAATTAAAAAAAAAACAAAATGGCGGATTTTATACGCTTTAATGCGTGGGCTGAAAAATATATTTTGAGCATTCTGTAACAGTATTGTATAAATCTTGCACAAGTAAATAACACACCTTAGTTTTAAATTAAGCGTCTGCAGATTTTTCGTAGATTTGCACTAAAAATCCGGAAACAAGTTACGTAATTAAATTAACTAAAAAACCCGACTGCATAAAAACACTTTAAAAAAAACTAAAAAGACAAAAACAAGTAGTAGTCCAGACCTATGTAAAGTAATTACTGGGAATTTTAGAGACGGTCACGATTTTGAATGGGTCCCGACTGCAAGATTGACTTTATTCTACGTTATAATTTATTATTTTATGTATTTATCGATCATGAAAACATTTAAATGGTGTAGTTATTCAATATTACTTTACATAGGTCTGGACTACTAGACTTGTTTTTGTCTTTTTAGTTTTTTTTTAAGTGTTTTTATGCAGTCGGGTTTTTTAGTTATTTTAATTATTTGCCTATATTACTCACAAAATTGGTTCAGCGGTTTAGGTGTAAAAAAAATATCAAAAAAACAGAAACATAGAGTTAGGTACAATCCCATTTATTACATTAGTATGGACATTGCATTCGTAGTTAAAATGTTTAAGTCGCGACACGTTTTGGAGCAAAAATTTACCACAGATATTTGAAATGACGAAATGGATTGGCTTCGTCCGTAATATCGCGCATAGGAATGTGCGCTTGTTGTAGATTTTTCATCAGTTTTATGGAGGTACAAGAGTTTACGTCTACTCTTTTCGATTCCGATGCGTAAAAAAGGGGTCCGTATTTTAAAAACTCGATTCTAAAAATTAAATCAGTAAAAATGGTTTTCTCATATTTAGTCATTATGCTTTTAAAGTAGGTACAAGGAAAGAAAGAAAACAATTCACGCTGAAAGCTAGTTCAGAAGCTATGTTTTATTTAACTTAGCTATTGCATATTAGTAGCTGATCTGAAATAAAGAGTAAAAAGACTATATCACATCAATGTAGCTAGCTGACATTACTCTTAATCAACCATTGAAGATGCTTATTCAAATTATGACCTAAATATAACCTAATTTTAGTCAATATCTATATAATATATCAAAGAAAGTCGTGTTAGTTACACTATTTATAACTTAAAGAACGGCTGAACCGATTTGACTGAAAATTGGTGGAGAGGTAGCTTAGAACCAGGAGACGGACATAGGATACTTTTTATCCCGTTCCCGTGGGATGTGATGACAGACTGAATTCCACGGGGGCGAAGCCGTGGGCAGAAGCTAGTAATTAAATAAATATAACTTACCTCACTCCTACCAAGTTTATGAAAATATATTTGTACTAAACTAGACAACTATTTATCTTATTATTAATTTCCCATCGTAGTGTTATTGTGGACGTACCTTTAGTAAGCGTATTATCTTCACTCGGTAGAATATTCTAAGTAGATACAGTTGTCAATCTAAGCTGTAATATTACTGATATTATTTATGTTAGTAGATAGATATATGATTTGATATTCATATAACAGGACATTGGTGACTTAAATACATTATGCATTGGTTAAAAGTTTTGTCTAATATGATGAAGCAAGAAACAAATAAATTCAGTTGTGGGCTGCCTCATTACTCTTGTGGTTCTAAGCGTGACTACTATACTAGAGATCCTGTTTTCGATTCCTCGGCAAAATGTTGTTGGTTTTTCCATGAAATTCTCTGTCAGCTTGGGGTTTGGATGTGTGCCTCGTAAATAGCAATAGGCTTACCCCATATTCTATGAACCTAAACATACTCAAAAACTGTACCTACATTTTAATTAGATTACAAGCGTGATGGTACACGTAATAAATTTCAATTTCAGATACATCCTTTACAATAAAAATGTTTTTATTCTCATTAAATTAATGTTTAAAAAAAGTAGTCTTCATGCAACCATTCGTCAAAATGATTGATTGTATCGGTTCGCTAAATAATGATCGGCTCCTTTTGTTTTTGTTATGAACGGTTACTCTTACATATCCTTCTAAGTATAACAGTGAAAAAGTAATTTGTTAAGTGATTGGTTGAAAATATCGCGTTCCGCAGTTGCGCCTACCACCACTAGAAAAGCCAGAGTTTTGTGAGTGATTATATACTTTAAATTTGTATCACCAATGTATCTAAGTAGTTTAAAATTCAAGTGAATTTGTGTTATTGAGAAAGAAATGTCCTAAATCATGAAATAGGCTTAGTGTAAAATATAATTCATCAAAATAACTAAAATGAGAAATACATAGAGTATTGATAGCCTAGTGATGTGACCATTGGACTACCAAGTCAAAGGTTTTGAGTTGGAATCCATATCGTATATATCCATATCCATATCATATATATCGTGTCTATTACAATAATAGCAATTTTTTATCAGCAAAATTATTTTATCCCTTTTCTATTTTTACAATAATATCGTGACAAGGGGCTCTCATGTTAACCGAAGCCTTTCCAAGGACTGCCTCTACTTTGCGTGTGAACAGAACCTTTTTCTTGACCCACAAACCGGCTCTAGTGTTTATAAGGGCAGCCTGAGGGTCTCTATACTAGAAATGTTAGAAAAACTTGGAATGTATTCTTTACGACCTTGTTACTAACTTAAGTAACGCAGTATACTGAAGAGGTTGTATATTAAAATGGCGACCAGTGCGCAACCTGCGTAATTTTAATACCTATCCACATCAGGAATGTTTAGCGAGGCTAATACAGACTGCTTTAGAGCGATAGTGCGGAAAAGAGTAGCCTCCCTGATGTACCGTGTGCGGGGCAGCGACAACAGCCTCCTAAATACAATAATGGATAGAGTACAATGCCCAATTGTAAAGCATTGGAACTCTGTACATGCGTCAAGAGCAATATTTAATACTAAATAAAATGTAAAATAATTACTAACATAGTTATAAGATGTACCTACTAACAATTTATGGAAGTGTGCCTACTCCGAAATAAAATAAAATAATAATAATTAAAAAAAAACCTCGAGACCTTTGAATTGGCCGTCATACCTACTCTTCATCTCACTAAGATAATACTGCTATTTATATCACTAGAATGGGTCATACCACTAGGCTATCACTGATTTTCATAATACTAGGTTCTGACTGCTCTAGATATTTGCCAGTATTGTTATTTTGATATAGGTATCATATTTTTCCGTCAAACTTTTTAAAATTACTTATAGAAGATCGTGGAAGATAGATTTTAACCTGCTGTATATTTTACTTCATTGCTGCCTCATTAGCTAAGTGGTCCTGATTGCCACTGCTACGCTAGAGGTCCTGGGTTCGATTCCCAGGTCGAGCAAAGTGTTATTGGGTTTTTCTATGAAATTCCCAGTAGCAGCTCGGAGTTAGGAATTTGTGCCCGGTTAATGGCAATAGGCTCGCCCCCTATTACATGGGACCTAAACATACCGGCGAACTGTGGGTGTACATTGGTACGCCTCTGCCTAACCCTTCGGGGAATACAGGCATGTGTATGGTATGTTAAATAGTAGTTTATAGATAAAATGTTGATATAAATATTTAATAAACATTTTACTCTAATAAACATACTCTAAGACAACTTGCAACTCCCTTACAGGGTGTATGGTTAATTTTTGGACATGGCCCATAGACACCCGCAACACCAGAGCACCCGCAGTCAAAAGTGCGTTACCCGCCTTTTAAAAGGGTTTGGGCCTAAAATAACCTCACTCACTCGGCGAAACACAACGCAAGCGTTGTTTCACGCCGGTTTTCTGTGAGGCCGTGGTATCACACCGGTCGAGCTGGCCCATTAGTGCCGAAGCGTGGCTCTCCTAATAACTCTATAAACTATATATAGTAATAAATAAATTACTTGGACACACTTGGTAACGTGGCTTCTACTTTCCTTTTCAACAGAAACAGACAAATTCAAAAGTGTATAATCGCGCTCAAAGCTGAGGCTGCTGTTTTATTCTGGTCTGCATTTATTTATGCGCATTTGCATGACCAAACATTTACTTTGTAAACACATTGTCTAAAGTTAAAATAAATGGAGAAAGTTATTGATACAGTTGAACGTAAACTGCACAACCAAGTTCAAGAGACAGAGGAAACTCCACAGTAAGCCGATTCAAGCCGAATCAATGCTCTCTATCTTAATACCGCAAGGATTGCAACTAAACCTATAAATTCGATAGTAGATACCTACGTTAGGTATGCAGACATGTCAGTTGAGAATTGGCAATTGAACATCACAAAGACCTTTATACATGTTATAGGTATGGTGCATCGCAACCCCGTGCACTCATAAAGTAAGCTTAAAATAGTTAAGTGATATTTGTTTCTGTAAAAAGATCTATAAAGACACTTTTACAAGTCAATGTTTTACTTTTTTTTTAACAAGACGACCTCTGAGAAGATACCTACGCCAAAACAAACCTAGAGACTCATATGAAATGAAATGAAATGATATGAAATGAAATGATATTTATTTCTGTAAGTAGATCATTAGAGACACTTTTACAAGTCAATGTTTTGTTTTTTTTTTATAGCTAGATGGCTTCGGCATTTCATAACTGATGACCTCTGAAAAGAAACGCCGAAAAAAACTCAGAGAATCATGGTCTCTTTTAAAGTCCAGACATAAAATAATGCAAATAATGTGAGTGGGACAATGCAGGGCCATGTCTGAAATGGCCATAATTGGCATAGTTTCTTTCAAATACCAGTCAGTATTACTAGATTATCATGATGTTGTGACACGTATTGAAAGGAATATGCTGACATGGTTTGGACATGTTGAGAGAATGAATCAAAGAAGATTAACGAAAGGAATTTATAAGGTCATCCTAGAAGGACATACGCCGATCTCATTGGCGAGGTCCTTCAAGAAGGCCAGGTGCGCAGTACTCGCAACCGGCGCGTATGTATGAGTACATGTACCTATGAATGTGGCAGAAGCAAAAGAAGTATGCAAGAAACTTAGCAAGTGACGGTCTATAGTTTCTGCCTACCCTATGGGACAAAGGCATGAGTGTATGATAATATACCATCACGCTTGTATTCCCCGAAGGGTTAGGCAGAGGCGTGCTAATTGTACACCCACAGTTCGCCGGTATGTTTAGGTCCCATGTAATAGGGGGCGAGCCTATTGCCATTAACCGGGCACAAATTCCTAACTCCGAGCTGCTACTGGGAATTTCATAGAAAAACCCAATAACACTTTGCTCGACCTGGAAATCGAACCCAGGATCTCTAGCGTAGCAGTCGCGCTCAGGACCACTTGGCTAATAAGGCAGTTGTATGTATGTATAATAATATCATATATCATGTGTGTTACGATGTAGGGCATTATCTTGACAGGCCTTTTGAGGAAAGAGCCATAGCAGCTTTGAGTTGACCTGTTCTAACTTACGGCACGCATACATCGTACATCGTATAGCTCAACCATTAGGAGCTTAACGACCCGTTGTTCGTTTGTTAAGTTTATTAAGTTAGTTAATGATTGATGTGTGTTTAGACGAGTGACGTAGTGACTAAATAATTGGATTCTACGCCACGGCTTGTTCAATTCCCGTAAGGACTACTCTACTCTAAAAGTTCCTCTACTCTAGCTATAATTTCCGTATAGCTAGAGTAGAGGATTTTTTTGAAGCACAACAATCAATTATTGAGTGTCCGCGGTTTTGCTTGAATCCCAAAAGGACAATTTTTTACTGAATATTCTTTCCTGAGATGCAAAATGTTATAACATACCATCACGCCTGTATTCCCCGAAGGATTAGGCAGAGGCGTACTAATGTACACCCACAGTTCGCCGGTATGTTTAGGTCCCATGTAATAAGGGACGAGCCTATTGCCATTAACCGGGCACAAATTCCAAACTCCGAGCTGCTACTGGGAATTTCATAGAAAAACCCAATAACACTGCTCGACTGTGTAGCAGTGCGTAGCAGTCGAACTCAAAACGACTAGGCTAATGAGGCAGTCTATGTTATTGTAAAAATTTTATTGTAATGAAAAGGTCACAAATAAATAGATGTAAGTAAGGATATAATTATAAATAAGACTCTTCTCCATAAGACCCACTTCTTGGAACTGTGCAACTAGTAAGACTTTTCTAAATGAACCTATTTTAATGGTATAATTGAAATAAAACATTTTGACTTTGACATGATCTCCAAATACAAAAACCCATAATCTTACACAATCAAAAGTAACACAAACCACTCGAAATAGTCCAAATGTTTCTTACGTGCGTCCCCCATCGTTTGTCAGGTCAGCGATCCATCTTCCCGCTTCATTCATCAATGACTGACTCCAGTCACGTAGGCCATTGTTTTATGTATATTTTTTGTTTTGAGGGGAAAGTTCAACACGTATCAGACACTGGGATTTTGATATTATTTATTGGAGATAACCGTATAAATAGTGCATCGACTTAGAGATTGGTTTCTATGCTACAGGTGGTGGTTCAATCCCCATGCGGAAGAAGTAAAGCCTATGGGTATTTTGTTTATAATTAGATATAATTTGGGTGTGGCTATAAATCTAGGATGGAGCGCTCTAGGCAAGAGCGCTCCATCGTAGATTGTAGATATACAAATATCATAAAGCTAAAGAGTACTATGTTTGTTTGGATGAGCGCGCTAATATCAGGAACTACTGGTTCGAATTGAAAAATTATTTTTCCATTTATATAGTAGTCCATTTATTTAGAAACTAATATTATATTTTTGAGGACATGTTACATCAAAATACAGTCGACAAAAGAGTTAGGTATCCAGGTAGCAAACGACATCTACGTCTTGATATAGATTATGTTATAACTATAATTATCCGTAGAAGGGTTTCGTATGTAAGCTAAAACATATTAAAACATATACAAATATTGCTTTTTATTCTTAATAGCCCTACGCTTGACCGCTACTTTGCTTGATACCTACTTAATTTATTATTTTTATTTTATTTATTTATTACAAACAACGTTACTTAATCTATACTAATATATAAAGCTGAAGAGTTTGTTTGTTTGCTTGAATGCGCTAATCTCAGGAACTACTGGTCCGAATTGAAAAATTCTTTAATTGTTAGATAGCCCATTTATTGAGGAAGGCTATAGGCTATATATCATCACGCTACGCGGACGAAGTCGCGGGCAGAAGCTAGTCTTTGTTAAGATACAGTGTCGTTAGCTACTAGCTACCTAATTATTTTATCGTAAAACAATGTATTTTCTTTCTATCCTGACATAATTTAGTCACAAACACATTCAACGCTAACACCAAGGCCGTCACATCATCACACAACTCTAGTGGTCTAAAATCCAATCTGCATCTAATTTCCCGAGATAATGTGACGTCTGTCGCTGTATTACTATGTCATGTCGCTACAATTGGAATTGCAATTTTGTCAATGCAAATCGTAGTAGTGGATGTTGCTACTATGTGTTGAACTTATTACCTTATCGTTATATATATTAAGTACAATTTTCTTAATAAAGTCCAGAATTTGTACTGGATCTGTTATTTTAAACATACAGAATCGCTTAGAATTGGAACAACTATCTGTAGGTGATATAAATCGCAGAAGCTACCTAGAACCTAGTTTTATTTGTCGCTTTGATGGTGTGCGTTTTTACCACATAGTTTTTTATTTAGAAATGACATCTTCGTTTAATATAGTCGACCTCGGTCAAACTTGGACATCCTTCAACGTACTCACATCTTATTATCGCAATATTGTACCAGTGAAGTTTGTAATTTATTTATTTTAAAAGAGTGTCCATGGAGTTTCTTGCCGGATTCTTCTACATAGGATCGACCTTTTGGAACCGTGCAACTAGAATCATAACGTTTCAAAAACGCTTGTAAAAGATTATTTGAAATAAAAACATTTGAACTTGAACTTGAAGCACAGAAGCCGATTGCTCCGCCACTAAGCCAAACAAATCGTCAACTAGCTGAAATTTGCTGAAGCTGAAGTTGTCTTCTTTAGTCTAGTCACAGGTCTAGTAGTCCCAGCGCGACTGCTGCGCTACAGCTCCTGGGTTCAATTCCCATGTCAAACAGTGTATTATTGGGTTTGAAATTCTCAGTAGCAGCTCGGTGTTTGGGATTTGTGTCCGGTTAATAGCAATAGAATCAAAAACCGCATTCCATTTCGTTCAGCCGTTTTTACGTTACGCGCATACAGATATAGAGACTGAAAAAATCATTCTATAGTTTCTATTGCTTATATAAGCCCTTATACAAGTAGGTACATTTTTCTAAAATATATCTTATATCTAGACATCGGCCACTTAAAATTTTATTATATTACTAGCGGCCCGCCCCGTCTTGCCACGGGTATTTAACAAAAATTTCTACCAAAATAAACAAATAATATTTAATAGCCCATTCTCAGACCTACTGAAAATGCATATAAAATCGGTCATTTCGGTAACTAACATTGTGACTCGAGAATTTTATATATAAGAAATAGAAAATCTGAAATACCTTGACACCGCCCTCGTTCTTTGTGTCCATTAATTGTATTTTTGTAAAGTTCTAATTTATTTCGTACTATGTTGGCTATTTTTTTAAATTGCAATACTGCTTTTACAGGCAGCTCACGGAGCTCACTCGGCTTTAGTGACTTATAAGTGACTTGTTACAATGTTAGGAGCTCTTCATACCTACGAGACATAATGGAATTTGCAATCACGCGCGTATAAACCGCCACATTACCGGGGCCCGTGTTATAACACTCCATACGTCTCTAGAACTTGACAAGGATTTCCAAGTTTATGTTCAACAAAATATCCAGTAAATGCTGATACTCAGCTGCATCTGAGTACCTACGTTAGACTAGGAGTACGACAACGTGGTAGTTGGGAAATAGGTTTCTCCATCATCATATCTTACATATAATAAGAATGTAAGTGAGCCGTGTCTGTACATTGCTTATATTTACAAAAAAACTAATTTGGGGGACTCAGAATCGGTAACACAATCCATTTCTATTATTTTTGGAACTTTTGTCTGTCTGTTTGTCTGTCGGTTTGTCTGTCTGTTTGTCTGTCGGTTTGTCTGTCGGTTTGTCTGTATGTTTGACCGCGCATCAAATGAAAACTACCGAAGAGATTTGGAGGAAGTGGACAGGAATTCATAGCCTTTTTCTTGGATTAACATTTAGGCTATATTTAATTAAAATCGGTTCACTCTATCAAAAGTTATTAACATTTTAACGATTGAAAACGTAGAATTTGAACAATAACCGTTGAAGCAAATTTCCTTTTTAAGTATTTCCGTACTAGACTAGCACGGGTCAAACATTATAACAGAATCAAGAAATAAAATTAAAAAAATACACTCACAGGTACTAAATAAAATAAAACAAGAAAATAAAATAAAGAAATCAGAAACCATTATTGTGAACGGGAATTGATTATTAGTACAGTTATTCTGACTCTACTTCTACAGGGCATCACGGGACATACATAGGACTTATCCAGCGAGCACCAGTCGGTGTAAAAACTAAATATTTGAGTAGGGTAAAGAAGTAAACAAAGAATGACAACTCTTTCTCTAGATGACTAACACGAAATCGTTATTACCTCAATGAAATTTGAGTCCATAACAGGTGTCATTTTGAGTTTACAATTATTCTTTTCTTCTTTATAGCATCCAGCTTTAAAGTAACTGATTTTATAACGTGAAACCTCCATAGTGTAGATTCTAAAGAGTTTCCATCTAATCAAATCATAGAATAATATACCACGTATGTGCCTATGTATAATTATAATAAATAAAAAAAATGGGTCTTTTAATAATAATAATAACTGCAACGTGCGTTAATCTTTACTGATGCCGAAACAGTTATTTGAGATTTTTGTCTATGTAGGTATGTCTGTTTATATTTGCGAACATTAAAAAAAATTAAGTAATGTAAATTAAGTCAATGGCGCTAAGTGTTTTAACAATATGGAAAACCAGAATCCTTTTTTCTATGAGATTTTTCGAGGTAGTTAGTTGAAACTTGGAGAGGACAACGTTTCTCAGGTCAGCTAGTCTTACATATAATAAGAATGTAAGTGACCCTTGTCCGCACATTGCTTATATTTATAAAAAACTTAATTTGGGGGACTGAGAATCAGTAACACAATCCATTTCTATCATTTTTAGAACTTTTGTCTGTCTGTTTGTCTGTCGGTTTGTCTGTGTGTTTGAACACGCATCAAACGATAACTACTGAATAGATTTGGATGAAGTGGAAAGGAATTCATAGCCTGTTTCTTGGGTTAACATTTTTACAACTATATTTCAAAAGTTATTAACATTTTAACCATTGAAAACGTTGAATTTGAGATGTAAATTTCCTTTTTAATTATTTCTGTACTAGACTAGCACGGGTCAAAATTTATAACAGAATTAAGAAATAAAATTAAAAAATACTCTTAAAGGTACAAAATAAAACAGAGAAATTGGAAACCATTATTGTGACCAGGAATTGGTTATTAGTACAGTTATTTTAACTCTACTTATACAGAGCATCACGGGACATACATAGGACTTATCCATATCCAGCCATAAAGTAACTTATTTTATAATGTGAAACCTTTATAGTGTAGATACAGTGCGCACAATTTATTTGAGAAATTATAGAGTGCCTGTGAGAAATTATAGAGTGAACTGCCTCAATAGCCAAGTGGTCCTGACCGCGACTGCTACGCTAGAGGTCCTGGGTTCGATTCCCAGGTCGAGCAAAGTGTTATTGGGTTTTTCTATGAAATTCCCAGTAGCAGCTCGGAGTTAGGAATTTGTGCCCGGTTAATGGCAATAGGCTCGCCCCCTATTACATGGGACCTAAACATACCGGCGAACAGTGGGTGTACATTAGTACGCCTCTGCCTAATCCTTCGGGGAATACAGGCGTGATGGTATGTTATGTTAAATTATAGTTTCCATCTATACAAACCATAAAATAGTATACCACTGTATAATAAATATAAAAACGGGTCATTTAATAATTATAATTGCAACATGCGTTAATCTTTACTGATACCCAAACAGTTATTGAAGATTTTTTTTTTTTTTTGAAATGGACAATAGCTGTTGGTCGAACTTGGTGGCGAGGCACCGAATGCCTCCAGCCAGGAGCAACTTAAACTTAAGCAACAGCAGCTAAGGGCGTCCCCTGCGGGACACGGGCCTCGGCTTAGGGCGTTGCTGGGGGGGCAGCTAGGGACGGCTGGATCTGGTTTAAATTATTATTAGGGACTAATTTAAAGCTACTGGCTCGGCGCGGGCCGGCTCGAGCAAGGGTCGGGGGGGAAGATTTTTATCTATGTATGTCTGTTTATATTTCCATGCTTGACGTCAATACCGTGTGAACAATTTTTTTTGAAATTAAATAATATAAAGGTCAGAAATAAGCTATTCAGAGGTCAATGGCGCTAAGTAAATAAATAAATAAATAATAATTTATTTAAGCCAAACAAAAACTTATTATTAAAACTAAAACAAAAGCTATGGCTATACAAGTAGCAGGTTTCAAATTCCGCTGACTCTCAAACTAGGTGAGTCCCTGTGTTTTGAGTCATCAGTGGTTTCTGATTCTGACTACGTGATTAGCACTAACAATAAACATACCTATGAAGTAAAAAAGTAAAAAGTGACAGATTGTAGGTATAAATTATCATTGTTTTTGTGTGATTAGTGTAAACTGTGTAGTTGTGTTATATGAGCCGTGTGTGTGAGAGAGTGTGGCCATGATAGTAGTGTGCGGCAGATAGGAGTGAGTGAGGGATGTGGAAGAGACTGTAGTCAGGGAGTGAAGTGAAATTCTTTAAGTACTAAAGAGAGTTTCCGTAGCTTCATAGCTTAAGGGGTGTAGCCATTCGAAGAGTTTTCTCTTGACTTCAGATTTGGTACGTGGATATAATATATATTTAGCCTTCTATTTGCTTTATTGTATAAAAAACCACTGAGAAAATGTGCGTGTTTCTTGGCCAGAGTGGTTCTGCATCGTTCAATATGGCACACTCTGTCAAATCTTCGTTTCCGAGAATAGATGGTCGGGTCATATGTTATTTTTGAGTGGGTTCTTAGAACAATTTGCATAACAAAAGTGTATTAAAAATATGAAAATCCAGAATCCTTTTAACTATGAGATTTTTCCATGTAGTTAGTTGAAACTTGCAGAGGACAACGTCTGTCAGGCCAGTTAGTTCTAAAATAAGCTTTATTATTATTAATACAGTAAATAGCAATTAATTACGGATATTTTTTACTTATGTATTAAGTCGGCAAGGGTAGGTAGTCACCGTCGCACATGGACACCTGCAACACCAGAGGAGTTGCTGATGCGTTGCTGACGCTTATGGAATGCAGACTACTAGAGCTGCAGCAACCGAAGGAGAACTGACTCTTACGCGCAAAAGTCGAAACACACACCAAAGTGCTTGACGACAGCTTTACTTAATCAACATAGATGTGTAATAAGCACCCGCCATCTTACTACGTCACAAAGGGACAAAGAACTATCTCGACTAGGTACTTGATTGAGTGACTGAGCGGTGTTGTTGGTCTGCTGCTAGTGTTTGATCGCTTGTGTGCTTGACTTTAAATTGCTTGGACTGAGTAGACGAGCAATATTTTGTTGACTGCAACAGGTACGATTAAATTTAATTTTCATGAAAGATTAAATTAAAAACTTGTTTTGTTTGGCTGCGATAAAGGTGGAGGGATATTATCGAAAAGAGTTGTCGAAAATCATCCGTATAAGTGAAAATATTATGACTAGATTTTTAATTGAAAAAAAAAAAAAACAGTTCATGAAACGCCGTTAAAAATTCTACAAGATTGTATTCCAGCATTTTTAAACGTCTAAATATATTTATTTAAATCTTATCTGTCACCATTCTTTGAAAATTACATACCATCACGTCTGTATTCCCCGAAGGGTTAGGTAGAGGTGTACTAAGGCCCACCCACAGTTCGCCGGTATGTTTAGGTCACATGTAATAGGGGGCGAGCCTATTGTCCGGGCACAAATTCAAAACTCCGAGCTGCTATTGAGAATTTAATAGAAAATTATTTTGACAATATTTGAAGGAGTGTATTATTACTAGTACTATTTTATTTACATCCTTACATATAAATAATGTATTTACATATTTCACACGTACACCATCCGACAGAGAAGTTAATTTACAAGGTGGGCGATAATATCAACACAAAAAAATTGCTCGTCTACATCCAACAACCAACCAGTGTTTCTAGCGCACTCTAAGATAAATAGCGTACAAGATCGATGTTTATTTGGGACACTCCTGAGCCCAACGGTCCATTGTTACAACATGTATTGACATACCCTTACGAAGTTAAGCTGGGCAAATATTAAATTGGCTTCGTTTTGTTTGTGAACACTGTATATTCACGCACCCTGACAAGGCGGCCACTTTCATTCGCAAATACCAGTAACAAGGTGGCAATGTTTTTGAGCTCCTAAGCTCATTTACATGGAGAGCTTTGCGCTTTGAAGACATTTCTTAAAGGAAAATAAGAAGAAAAAATATACAAATTTATTGACTAAACTACATAAATGATGCGCAAAAGATTTACCATCAGGTGACCCGCAAATTGCATGCTCATTTCTGTAATAAAAAGTATTTCTTTAATTTATCTTTACATAAAAGACTTTTTTTAGCCCATTTAATTTTCGTCGCTCTGCTGGGTAAAGTCCTCCCTTCCATCTTTCCAAATCGCTCTGTCTATGGCTTTTAGCCCTCCACTCTCTATCGTAAGGCCCACCACGCTGACGCTTCGCTCCATGTGGGATCCAATTTGTGCTGGCTTTTGCCCACAGTTCGTTTGGCATACGGCAGACGTTTTTTTTTGGTTAGAGGTACCACGGAAAATCCTCATACATCGTCAGCCATCAGGGTGGATTAAACTCCTACCTAAAAACTGCACTTGCCTTCCCTTGCCCTGGGATTCATGATTTTTAGTGGGCAAAACTACACCATCATACCACAATTTACAGTATCTATATACTAATATAAAAAGCTGAAGAGTTTGTTTGTTTGCTTGAACGAGCTAATCTCAGGAACTACTGGTCCGATTTGAAAAATTCTTTCAGTGTTAGATAGCCCATTTATTGAGGAAGGCTATAGGCTATATATCATCACGCTACGCGGACGAAGTCGCGGGTGGAAGCTAGTATAAAATAAAACAGTTCCCCACACTAGGATTTACTTCTGTATTATGGGTTTTTACCGTGGGGGAACCATGTTTCGGCACGAATAGGCCGGGTCCACTCGAATGATACCATGTTCTCACAGACAACCGGCGTGAAAAACGCTTAAGTTACGCACTTGTGACTCCTCTGGTGTTGTGGGTGTCTATTGGGGGCGGTAATCACTTAACGGTAACTATCAGGCGATCCATCTACTCATTTGCCCCACTATCTAATAAAAACATGTACCTACAGAACAACTACCAGTAGGCTATAAAAATGTGCCTTCCAATTTTGAATAACATAACTTGGGCCATTCTAGTCCAGTTTTCTTGCTTGCCATCTATCGATAATAGGACCTTGCTGTCGCTAAATTTTAGAAACTCATTCCATGTAACTGGCCCTAGTGTCTCCTTTTCTCCTAAGATAATGCAAGAATTTTGTTTATATTTATTGTAGGTGTTTAATTAAGGGTGTTCCGCTGCTACGCCTCTCGACGTTAAGCCTGTCTAGTTATTGGGGCGGTGAAAAGGGTTCTGTGCCGTAATGGTAATTTTGAAGGAGATGGTATCAACCTGAGTAATACCATAAATACGGAATTAAATTCTGGTATTTTTAGCCTGGCATTTATTTTGTTTAAAATTTGTGTCGCTGTACGAGAAATATAAAAATAAAACTTTCCGTGTCTGTTTCATGAATGAAACAGACACGGAAAGATTGTATCCTTTAAAATAAATAATTTATTCCATCACATATAAACGACATGTGTGCTTATGTCGTTTATATGTGGTGCTGAGTGCAGCACTCGATAAGTCTACAT
Organism: Acronicta leporina; assembly: GCA_947256265.1. NCBI lineage: Eukaryota > Metazoa > Arthropoda > Insecta > Lepidoptera > Noctuidae > Acronicta > Acronicta leporina. The sequence goes on along the minus strand of OX366520.1, from coordinate 13,982,604 downwards.
ACGTAAAATTAGTGATGCGTTTATTTCAAATTAACAAGATCTTTAATATGCATCTACGTTCTTACGATCAAATCTTTTTTTTAATTTGAATACGGAAGAAATGAACACTCGTTTTAAATTACTCAAAAATAGTTCGTGGAATAATCTTTTTATATTTGAATACCTATAAAACTGTTACTCAACAGAATAACACGTGCACTTTTAGACAAAATTATTGATTTTTAGATTAAAAACTAATACTTGCATACTATATATTATTTGATATTATTCAAATAATAATTTAATAATTCGAATTAAATCTCCTCCTCCATTCAATATCCTCTCAATGTCAAAAAATTAATTGTTTCCGTATTGAAATAGTAGATGCATATAATATATTTCATCCAATAAATAGTAGAATTTAATATCGCCAGGAGTGCCAACTTCCAGTCCAAGTGTATATTTCACTACACTAGTTTATACTTGTTTAAACAGAGTTCTAGCTTCCGATATTAATGGCTGTGCGTGGTTGTGATTTGAATAGCTTCGTATTGAAGACGTCCTCTGCTTAGATGATAAGTGGTTGAGGATAAGGTGCATCAATCATATTTAGATGGAAGAACTTCTGCAGAGTTTGTCTGAGTTCTTATTTTAGAGCATATGAAAAGTATACTATAACCTGCCCAGGAGTATGAAGAATAATTGTACCAAGTGTAAGGTCCTTTTAATTTTTGTAAGACTCAACTTATATTTCTACCCGTTTTTTATAAAAATAATCCTAGTTGCTCATTTGACTATTACCGATTTTACGTCACGCGGTTGAAACCAAGTGACGTTCATGGCGTTTGGGAGGGGGATAGAAACGGTGGGAAGGTTCGTCCTTCCCACCGTTTCTATCCTATCCTATCGGTCGGGAGATTCATTTCTGGTGTAGGCTGCCGAGTTGTACGGACGCTAATAACTTATTTATATAAAGTTGTGTAATTTTTAGTGGAATAAGTGGTATCAAAATATATAAAGTTTTAATAGCACTGTCTGAGTTTGATTTGGGTGCATCCTTGTAATTAGGGTGCATTACTACACAAGTTTCGTTAAAATCCGTCGAGTAGTTTTTGTTTCTATAACGAACATACAGACAGACAGACAAAAATTTTACTGATTGCATTTTTGGCATCAGTATCGATCACTAATCACCCCCTTATAGTTATTTTGAAAATATATTTCATGTACAGAATTGACCTCTCTACAGATTTATTATACTTACGTATAGATAGAAGATAGATAAGTGATCCGGTTTGAATTGCTGGCGTCTACAGACTACAGATACCGTTGCAGGCTGGCCTTATTCTTGTTTAAACATTTCAATAACGTGGCGATTTATTCTAACCCAATAAAGGCTAAGTACTGAAATTATACTCAATTTTAAGATGACGTACTAGTAGATACTATCACAGTCAGTTGGTCTCAAATTAACAGCAAACAACATTTTAAAATTGAGTAGTGTTTGAGTATTTGACCGTATCGCTACCAATATTTTTTTAAGAAATTTTTAATTGCTTGTATTTAACATAACATACCATAACGTCCCGAAGGGTTAAGCAGAGGCGTACTAATGTGAACCCACAGTTCGCCGGTATGTTTAGGTCCCATGTAAAAGCCTATGGCCATTTACCGAGCACAAATTCCAAACTCCGAGCTGCTACTGGGAATTTCATAGAAAAACCCAAACACACTTTGTTCGACCTGGAAATCGAACCCAGAACCTCTAGCGTAGCAGTCACGCTTAGGACCACTTGGCTAATGAGGCAGTTTTGCATTTGAATATTTTACCATATTATGCTATTGAGTTACCCAGTATTTCTTAAAAGATTTTTTTTATTGTTTTTTGATTAGGTGATGCTAATTACCCGAAGTATCTCCATTTTGCCTTTTTGCTTATTTATTAATTTATAATGTAGTTTATATTGTTTTTCTGCGTAAAGATAAATAAAATGATTTTTCATTCTTTATCACTAAAAACAAACTGCCTCATTTCCTGAGCGCGACTGCTACGCTAGAGGTCCTGGGTTCGATTCCCAGGTCGAGCAAAGTGTTATTGGGTTTTTCTATGAAATTCCCAGTAGCAGCTCGGAGTTAGGAATTTGTGCCCGGTTAATGGCAATAGGCTCGCACCCTATTACATACCGGCGAACTGTGGGTGTACATTAGTACGTCTCTGCATAACCCTTCGGGGAATACAGGCGTGATGGTATGATGATGATCACTAAAAACAACAGCATTTTCTGCATTATTGTCTGTCAGGTCCACTAGTTTCTCTCAGTGGCAATGTCTTCTAATATATAGGAGTCCGTTGTCTGTTATCTGTGTTATGTTCGATGCACGCGCGGCGAGTCGGAATATTTTGAGAAATTGCCGCCCGTAACACATGGTTACTACTAACAGTAGCAAAAATAAATGTATTTTGCTGATAAATTTATTAGAAACTAGCTTCTGCCCGCGGCTTTGCCCCCGTGGAATTCAGTCTGTCATCACATCCCACGGGAACGGGATAAAAAGTATCCTATGTCCGTCCCCTGGTTCTAAGCTACCTCTCCACCAATTTTCAGCCAAATCGGTTCAGCCGTTCTTGAGTTATAAATGGAGTAACTAACACGACTTTCTTTTATATATATAGATTTCGGGTGCAGTCATAGAAATTGTTTCAATTTGCCTCATAAATATTAAAGTGAACATCCACACTAGTAAGCAGTGATTGAATATCTGTACCATCATTTAAAGTACTTGCTTTAGTTTTCTAAATTAACTAGGAATTTGACAAGACATACCATCACTCCTGTATTCCTGTAGATAGGGGCGTAATCTACACCCATAATACGCCGTTATGCTTAGGTCCCATGTAATAGGGGGCGAGTCTATTCCCAAACTCCGACCTACCACCGAGAATTTCATAGAAAAATCTATACCAATCCCTTTGCTTGACCTGGGAATTAAAGCCGCGCTATCAGGAGCGGTTTTGAGTTTTTGAGAAATTGACAAGAAAAAAACTCATAATATTTATTACATACGTCTACATAACAGGTAGTAAGTAGCTGTATAGATTTGGTAGGAATTCCAAAATCTCAAACGATAACGAAACAACATAGAATATTATAAACGAGCGTGAATATCGAGAAAAGGAACTTACATCGTTAAGCAAACTATTTTCATCTCTTAATTCATTTTATGTGTTAAGTATTAGAAGCGTTTAATGGACTTTCGACAGAGAATTATTATTGGGGCTCAACTAGAAGTGGCATTGTTAAAAACCTATTTTAGGGATGGTAGAATTCTGGATTGGAGATGTTGAGAAAATGAATGAAAGACGATTAACGAAAGGAATTTATAAGGCAAATATCAGATGAGGTCGTCTTAGAAGGACATACGCCGATCTTATTGGCGAGGTCCTTCAAAAAGGTCAGGTGCGTAGTACTCGCAACCGGCTAGTATGTATGAGAAGATATATGAATGTGGCAGAAGCAAAAGAAGTATGCAAGAATCGTAGCAAGTGGCGGTCTATAGTTTCTACTTACCCCTGTGGGACACAACATGACACAACCTGGGAAAGAGCACTGCAAGTACCAGGTGTGTCTCCAGCGATTAGGTCCATATGCTGAATGGCGGGAAGGACTTTGAAAAGGAAGGTGGGTTACCCCTGTGGGAGAAAGGCGTGAGTGTATCTATGTAGAATTCTGCTGCTGAGATTGTCTGGGCATTGAAATTTTTTCTGTCGCTATTATTATTGTAATTCGGTATGAAGGTTCAATGTTAATAATAGGATAAATATTACTTAACATCAAAAAATTACAACGTTCAGTAAATCAGGCTACAGGCTATTTCATCACCATTCGCTCTGACATTGTTTCGGTGTTCTTTCTCAAAGATCGTTAGTCAGGAAATGCTGACAACCCCAAAACCATTAATTTTTAAATTGTAAAGTGAATGATCTACTTACAGAAATAAATATCATTTCGTCTGATCATCACGTTAAAAACCATGAATTTTATAAAAAACTCTAACTGAAAGACTGCATCTTCCATATGAATTGTTTTTAATTGAAATACCGTGTAGGTATATTAGAAAATAACCTAAAAAACGTAGCCTAAAATAGTATGATGGAGTAAAGTCTCCCAATATGCACGAGGTGAGTATGGTGGTCTCTATCTGGAATATGGCCCTCAGAAAGCCCAAGTGCCATCACATCATAATCATACCGTTCCATCTCATCATCATCCTATCTCGTCTAATACCAAGCAAGCAAAAGTAAACATCATACAAACATCCAATTCTTTCACAAATAACATAACATACCATTTTGCTTGTATTCCCCTAAGGGTTAGGCAGAGGTGTACCGATGTGGTATACAGTGGTTATATTTAGGTTCCAAGTAATAGGGGGCGAGCCTACTGCCATTCATGGCACAAATCCAATCTCTGAGCAAACAAAATGACAGTATAAATTAAAGCCATATCTAGAATGTTTAGTAAACTTTACTGTGCTTATTGAGCTCTCAAGAAAGGGCCGTAGCCGGAGTGAAAACACGTCACGCAACGCGGAACACGCAATCACGCGACCGCCGTGATCGCTTGATCACGCTGCTGACACCGCGCGGAATTGCGTCGAGAAAATATTAAATGGGAGAATGGTAAATTTTTGGTTATATGCAAACACTAAATGTGTTGAATAAGGTAAGCACTTTGCCATTAAGGCTGATCGTTCACCTGAGCCCGCCAAATTCAAATTTCAATTGGTTTTTCGCAATTTGTAGGTCTATAACACATTCTAGATTCCTAGCTGTAGTAATTGCGGCATTAGCTATACAATATTCACAACTGCGCATTAAAAACTTTGCTTAATAAACGTTAATGAAGCTAAAATTAGGTACAATCGTCAATTTTGGCCAAAAATGACGATTGTACCTAATTTTAGCTACAATATCGATTTGCAAGCAAAGTTTTTATCGATTTACAAGAATTTGGCGGGCTCAGGTGAACGATCTGCCTTAATACTCTACACAAGCGGAGACGAATTAACGATGCATTATTTGCTCGTAAAATTGTTTTGTTTCGATAAAACTAAGCAAAACGACTTGATGAGTTTCTTACAAAAAGTATAATGAATAATTGAATATATTTCTTTACAGAGTAACAAAAACAATATTATATTGGACACAGATTCGCAAAATAAATAAAGTTTACTCGCGACGCCGGTTGGTGGCGTTGCTGGTTTATATGTAACTTACATATATCTAAACAGCGTGACATTGAGTGTCCCAGACTGATAGGACTTATAAACTTCCGGGATCCATCAATAATTCCACGCAACTCCATCATTCCGCACTGTCCTCCACTTAGGCGAACTGTTTTAGGCACAAATTTTCTGTCTGCTAGATTTGTTATATAAGAACATATTGTAAACAGATTATAACTGCCATACTAAAGCATTATTTATATGACCAGTAAAAAAGATTAGGTTGAAAGGAAATATATAAATATCTGCTACTAAAACACCTCATACAATACCAGTAGCACCTAGTAAATCATGTTGAATACTTAGTACATAATCTTTCTCCCACCGCGTCGACAAACCAAAGGACGGTTAATTTATGAGGTAATAAATGCAACAGTAATGTTGCTTAAGCCTTTAAAGCTGTTCTGTTTTATATTAACGCTTATAAATTATCTAGACCAGGTACGGGAATTTTTTCAAAGCTGGCAACATTTGAGATATGGTAATGTTGTTTCAAGACGAAGATAAAGTGTGTTCGCTGTCTGGCCGGATCGGAATTGCGACAAATTTAATAGCACGACTGTGGTGTAATTGTTAAGATCGGCTTGTGTAGTACGTGTAGCGGCTTCTATTTCCAGAAATTTGGGTTTGTGAACGCAGACATATCCGTAAACATACAATAGAAAATCCTAGTGTGGAATAAATTATTGCTAAGAATTCTTTTTAATAACGTAGGTATACATAAAATATTTAAAGAAAATGACAATATATTTTAGCGTTTTTCGCAAGCCTTAGAACATATCATATATCCAACCTCATGCATGCAGCTTAAATTATTGTTATTTTAGTGAAGGAAAAATTCGACTCGCAGGCAGGATTCGAACCTGCGTCTTCTGGCTAGGTACGCCAGACGCTATGACCTCTAAGCCACCGCGAGTCCTACCTGCCATGTCGAAATTTCCCTTCACATTCTGAACTTACGTCTTAAAGGTGACAAAAAAAGGTAAAGGTGAAGGTTAAATTATTGTGTTCCGTTTTGAAGGACAAAGCCAATGAAAATACTGGAAAAATGAAAACACTTAATAACTGAGGTCTCAAGAAGACTACGAGCTAGTGATACTGGTGTATAGTTAGCGGTTGTCGCTTACTTATAACAAAAAAAAAATCAAGCCATCGCAGCTTCTCCATCATATGTTTTACCGTTGGTGAGCCATTCTTCGGCACGAATGGGCCGGCTCATCCGGAGTGATACCACGGCCTCACAGCAAAACGGGCGAGTGAGGATACCGCAGGTTCAAACCCTTTTAAAGCCTGGCAACGCACTTGCGACTCCTCTGGTGTTGCGGATGTCCATGGGCAGCGGTAATCGCTTACCATCAGACGATCTGTCTGCTCGTTTGCCCCCATATGCCAAAAAACAACCAGCTAATCCTGATTGGCCAAAAATCACTCTCTCTCTATTTGCTTTGGAGATATAAGGGATCAATAGCAACCCTGCACTTGCCAACATGGCACAGTGTACCGGACAGCTCCTAAATACGCTTAATCCCGCTTTATGAATTCGGAATCCACGATATTGCGACTGACCACAGATGAGTAAACTATTCAAAGCAAACAGTTTATGAATAGCAATATCATTTTAGGGTTAACATCAATGGCTTATTTCTCATACTTCATGATGATTTGGTAGGTAGGTCGAGTTCATGTAAATAATTATGTTTTAATTCCATGAAAATTCATAGTAATCTTTCTAGTAATAATTCATAGAAATTTCATAGTAAAACTACCTCATTAGCCAAGTAGTCCTGAGCGCGACTGCTACGCTAGAGGTCCTGGGTTCGGTTTCCAGTTCGAGCAAAGTGGTATTGGGTTTTTCTATGAAATTTCCAGTCGCAGCTCCGAGTTAGGAATTTGTGCCCGGTTAACGGCAATAGGTTCGCCCCTATTACATGGGACCCAAACATACCGGCGAACTGTGGGTGTACATTAGTACACCTCTGCCTAACCCTTCGGGGAATACAGGCGTGATGGTATGTTATGTCATGTTAAGTAAATACTGTAAATTTATTAAGGGGAAGACACTGACACCTGCAACACAGTATTTACTAGCGCAGATGTAAGAGAACCAATAATGTAAATGTACCAATTTAAATCATTAAAGAATATCATATTAGTTATTTCTTAGCCACGATGTTTAGCTCAATAAAAACTGAACCAACATTAAGACCACATATTCCATGATGGCGTCGAAGGTTGTGACGTTGTCAGCGCGTTCCGGGCGTCAAAGCGCGCCTCGCCGGATATTGGCTGGTGCACGGCTGTGACGACTTCCGATCGCTGTCCGCGTTCATGTATGTCTACACGATGCTGAAATGTGTGATTTTATGTTGTGTTCAACTTTTTTGTTATGTAGTGTTTTTATATCTCTACTACTAGCTTCTGCCCGAAACTTCGTCCGTGTAGCGTGATGATAATTATATAGCCTATAGCCTTCCTCAATAAATGGGCTATCTAACACTGAAATATTTTTTCAAATCGGACCAGTAGTTTCTGAGATTAGCGCGTTCAAGCAAACAAACAAACTCTTCAGCTTTATATATTAGTATAGATTATGAAATTGTAAAAAAGCTGTGTCTGTACATTGAAGATATTTAAAAAAACAAGTGGGTTAGGGGCTAAGGTATATATATATCTCCAAACCCAAAAATAAGATTTTTTAAATACTTGTCTGTTTGTTACGGGTTGGCGCAAAAACTACTGAATAGATTTTAATTTTGTTATCACTATTAGAAAGTACACATATACTCCAACTTAAAAACTGGTGAACTTCTTATCACAATTAATTAATCAGATCCTGAGATACAGCTTGACCTCCCTGATGTATAGAGGCCCATACAAAGAAGAGATCATCACTGTTGGTTATTATTAAATTATTGTTGGAATCTATTTCTAATAGGTACTACTATAGCTTCAGGTGAGCGAAGCCGCGGGCAAAGGCTAGCTTAGTCTATTTTGGTGGAAGCAGTGATAGTTCATAGATAACATATGGCTGTGACCTGCTACGTTATATTAGGCTATCTCGAAGATGAAGCGGCGGTAGCCTAATGGCTAGGGCGTCGGACTTGCGATCATGTGGTTGCCGGTTCGAAACCCACCCATTGCACTACCGACGTGAACCCACTCGTAACACAAGCATTTAGCTTAGCACGAGGGGTTAACAAGAATACTAGTAATGTGTGACCCACATTGCTAGTAAGCTTTTATAAAAAAAAAAAAAAACGAGTCCAAGGGACCCATATTGTTGTATTTTTATTTTGTATTTTTCATCCTAAATTTATTAATTATATACCTACTGCTTAGTGGTCATAACTTCTGTTGTATCTAACCGGGAGACGTAGATTCGAATACTGCCCGCAATCGATTTTTTCCTTCATTAAAATAACTTTATAATCTTAGCATGGAAAATACAAAAAAAAACATAGTTACTAAGTAAGGTGGAATCGTACGACATCGAGGTCATGTCGGTTGAGAAGCAAAGTAACTTACTTTTCAATAGTTGTCGCTGACGTCACCTTTAATATTTTTCACCTTTCTATACTGTCATGCGAAAGAGAGGGACGTCGCTAGTACAGCGAGTTAGGGGGAGTTCCAACAGGATGCTGGCGGTGCTCGCGGAAAGGCTTGATTGTGCCTACATTACTGGCTGTTGTAGGTTGCACATTGGGCACAGGCAGTAAAGTAACATTACTGGCTGTGGGCGGTGTGTGACCCCTTCAAAAATTGAATTGTATTAGATAATGGAATTTAATGTAGGAATATGTCATTTTATTTTATTTTTTCCTATGTATAATTTATTTTAATATGTAATGTGACTATATTTTAACTATTTGTTTGTGCCTGAGTCTTGATACTTGTAATAAAGAAATTATTTATTATTTAAGACGTAGATAAGTTCAGAATGTGAAGACAAATTTCGTGGGGTGGTACTCGCGGTGGCTTAGTGGTCATAGCGTCTGGTGTATCTAACCTTAAGATATAGGTTCGAATCCTGCCCAAGGGATCAAGGATTTAAGTGGTGGCTCCTTCATTAGTCTAATGGTCCCGCGACTGATAAACTAGAGGTCGTGATTTTGATTCCCAGGTCGATTGGATTTGTGCTCGGTTAATGGCAATAGGCTCGCCCCTATCAACATACCTTACATAAAAACATACCAGCGTACTGTAAGTGTTACATTAGTACACTTCCGATGTCCATATAGTGGTCTAATTTATTGTATACCAAAGATAATATCAAACTCAATTCATTATTACTAATTGCAAATATTAAAAAAAAAATGTTTTTTTGAAAGCAGTTTTACTTTTTTGATTATTTATTTTATTTTAACATTTTGAGTGGTGAGCGATAGATCGTTGACGGAAATAACGAGACTACAGCTTTTATGCAATCGTATTGTTTATAATATTTCTCAGTTTATCTACTCCGCACGCTCGCTCCGCTTCAATGACAGGAAGGCTAAGACCCACTTATCGGGACACGGGTTAATAATAATATATAATCAACCTAAAAGAAAACTCATAAAAATGCCGTACACAAACTAAAATTACATCGTCCACATAACAAAAAAAATAAAAAAATAAAACTACTAGGTCACACTAAGAGCCACTTGCACCAACTTCTTAAATGTATTTAAATTGTATTTAAACATAAATTTACTATGCAGAATTATGTTTAAATACAATTTAAATATACTTAAGAAGTTGGTGCAAGTGGCCCTAAGAATCACGTACATCGGATCATAACATATCAGCGTAATCGATGTACATACACAAAAAACACAAATCGAATTGAGAACTTCCTCCTTTTTGAAGTCGGTTACTGAGCTCTTTGCTTTTCTGATGACAGTCTTTGGTATTAAAAAAAAAACAAGATTAGCGTAGTCGAGCGTGCCATGGTTTATTAGCCAGATCATTTTTAATATCAGCAATTGACTGCACTTTGTGATCTACCAGCGAATCAATATGCTAACTAGTCGAATTACAAACTGTTATTAATTGTACCTGTTTGATACTTTAAACTGTTAAAAAAAATGTAAAACATTGACTTGTAAAAGTGTCTTTAAAAAATCTGTACAGAAATAAATATCATTTATCAAACCATAACAGAATGGACGATCCGGCTAAACTCTTTATTTTTCCGAGCCTTTTTCTCAGTTATATTGGGGTCAGCTCTCAGCTTACCTGCGGCCTATATGCGGCTGAATATCAGTATTTTACACGAAGCATCTGCCATCAGACCTCCGCAACCCAAATTCTGGGTAATACCGATATTCGGGGACAGACTGGATGTCAGGCTTTTTTGGGTTACTAACTACCACAAAAAATTGTCAAAGATGTTCGTGTGACAGCCGGGACCGACGACTTTAAGTGCTTTCCGAGGCACGGAGGCATGTTGTGGCTAAAAAAGAAGAAAGACAGTCCGATGATGTAAAAAGAATAGCAGGCCTAAAATGGCTACATCATGCTTAGGATAGAGACAAGGTGTCACATAATCGGTATCATGTGGCAAGTTGACCATCCTTTCAAACAGTGTGTATACTAATAATGTAAATGCGTCAATTGATTGGTCGGATACTTTTGTATGGGTTATGAATGGGTTATCCAGGGGTTGGAAATGAAAACGCTCGATGTAAGTAATTAAAGGTATTTTAGTTTGCAGTACCAGGGGAGTAACTAGTGGTATCTATAATTACAGTTCTTAACCACACTAAGTTAAATGAAATGCTTTGTGATGCAGTGATGTGTGTGGCTTATTTTCACTACATAAATCATTTTTATTCCTTAGTTACATAAAAATCGGGTGAAATATGATTTAGTTATCCGTCAAGATGCACACATAAAACGAAGATCATCCTCTCCTCTTCTCCCTTTTAATCATAATACTTTACAACTTCCCGGGCGGATATATCACGCCAGTTTTCTGTGAGGCCGTGGTTTTCTATCACTCCGGTCGAGCCGGCCCATTCGTGCAAGGCTCTCCCACAAAAAAAAAAATTTGTAATTTGTATACTGAAAAATAACTTCCTTATTTCTTATCGATTGTAATTCTCTTTTCTCGTGAGACCATTGTATCTTGAGCATTTGAAACGTATACAAATTAAACGATATAAGCAGAATCACTCATCAAAATTTATTTTTATGTCCTCCATCTTTCCAATTGAATTGCGAATTGCCAAAAATAATAAATATGCCATAAAAGCTATTGATGGTCAAGTTTTCTATCAATTTAAGGTTCAACTCGCAAATGGCCAGTTTTACGCTTACGCACAGCAATGCGTAATAAACATTACGACTTGAGTGTCAATTTTGTGAATTGACACCAATTTGCAAATTGCGGCCTGTAACATTTAATGACCGTAAGGGCGTTTTTAAACTAATAAAATTGGTTTAATTTGCCAGTTGATACTCTGGTTTGGAGATTGGTATTTCATTTTAACCAACCTCAAAAAGGAGGATTCTACTCTCGTAGTATGTTGTGTGGTTTTGCTGCTTTATACCTCAGAAGGTAGGTACTTAACTTAATGATTATAATTAAAATTTTCAAATCTTTTAAAATTTTCATTAGTCCTTATCAGTGTAGATCTATTTTTATTTAAAATGTATACTACTTTGAAATGAAACCACTTTTTTAGTTTAAGGTCCACTTTTATGCCATGTAATAGTTAGGCAAGCCTATTGCCACTAACCCGCCAAAAATCCAAACTGCAAAAACGGAAAAATCCAATGACATGACAAATGCTCATCCTGGGAATCAAATCCAGGACCTCCAGCTTAGCAGTCACCTTTATTAACACTAGACTACTGAGGCAGTTATAACGTCCAAACGTTTGTACCATGCAGGAATCGAACCCACGACCTATGCTAGCTTATTACTCGACCGCCAACCGGTCTTTCAAATTCTGATTATTCGAAAATCCCCATTTGACAATACCATTCACATGCTCAGCTTCAAGCTCCATTTATTAATAGACATGCAAGCAATACCACCAAAGCCACACAGAATGCTATCAAAATAGCAGCTATGTATTCTAACAAGCCGTTTTGAAACAACACCAACGGAAAGATGGCAAATTGTAATTTGTATGATAATGAAGTAGAAACATGGCTGTCGTGACGTAGAACGCTTGGCAATCGCTTTAGCGTCGCATGTCATGATACAATGACTTTATTTTTTGGAAGTTCAAAGTGGCACATATTTAGAAGAGTTTTTTTGTAAAACGCAATTTATAACATACTAGCTTCTGCCCGCGTACTTCGTCTGCGTAGACTTCATAATTGGGTCCGACCTAGATAAAAAGTAGCCCATGTGTTATTCCAGACTTTAATCTATCTCTGTGCCAAATTTTATGCAGATCCGTTCAGCCATTTTGGCGTGAAAGAGTAACAAACATCCATCCCTCCATCCTCACAAACTTTCGCATCTATAATACTAGCTTCTGTCCGCGACTTCGTCTGCGTGGAATTCAGATAAAAAGTAGCCCATGTGTTATTCCAGACTATAATCTATCTCTGTGCCAAATTTTATCCAGATCCGTTCAGCCGTTCTGGCGTGAAAGAGTAACAAACATCCATCCATCCATCCATCCATCCATCTATCCATCCATCCTCACAAACTTTCGCATTTATAATATAAGTAGGATTAGTAGGACTATAAACATCTGTATAAAAGGACTTCTATATTACTTATTATTAGACCCGGGGAGTTCACAGTGTATTAGATTCGTACCTACCTACTGACAAAAAATCGCACATGCCTTGTTTTTCCCTATAGTCACCACGGCTATGGGAATCACGCCATCCGTCACGACCGTGATAGGTTGTGGTCTAGTTTTTGCACGACTCCTTCAAAAGCAAGGCCTGGCGCCCTACTCGATTGGCCACGTGATTTTAACACGTGCGCCGCCTACTAAATCCATTACTTCGCCTGCAGGCCATAGCTCATCGAAGCGAAACCACTGTAACCGAAAAGCGGCGGTAGAATTATGGCTAGGGCGCCGGACTTGCAATCATGTGGTTGCCGGTTCAAAACCCACCCATTGCACTACCGACGTAAACCCACTCGTAACACAAGCATTTTAGCTTAGCACGAGGGGTTAACAAGAATACTAGTAATGTGCGATTCACATTGCTAGTAAGCTTTTAAAAAAAAAACTATTTGAAAGGAACATTATTCCAGATGGATATAGGCTATGTATTATGTGTTTCAGATTGAACCATACATTTTGCTAATATTTCTAATACGCACGCCAAGGTGTGGAACTCATTGTCGGCTGATAATATATTTCTAGATGATCTGGTAGTCTTCAAAACTCGAGTAAATACGTTTCTGATGGGTAAGCGTGAATCATTGTCAAAGTAGGGGTCAAAAGCAATCTCATAGTCCATATATAAAAAAATAATAATTGGGACGAAGTCGGGGCGGTCACCTAGTATGAAATAATGGTACAGCAAAGCATCTCTTCCATTACTTAACATACCATCACGCCTGTATTCCCCGAAGGGTTAGGCAGAGGTGTACTAAGGTACACCCACAGTTCGCCGGTATGTTTAGGTCCCATATAATAGGGGGCGCGCCTATTGCCATTAACCGGACACAAATTCCAAACTCCGAACTGCTACTGAGAATTTCATAGAAAAATCCAATAACACGTTGCTCGACCTGGGAATCGAACCCAAGACCTCTAGCGTAGCGGTCGCACTTGAAACCACTACACTAACGAGGCAGTTCAAACTAACAGTTCATAGTCAAAGTAGGGGTCAAAAGCAATCTCATAGTCCCTAGATAAAAAATAATAATTGGGACGAAGTCGGGGCGGGCCGCTAGTATGAAATAATGGTACAGCAAAGCATCTTTTCCATTACATCGTTCGTAATAAATTCAATAAAACCGAACAGAAATAAGGGGAGACCGTCACAATGGGCCCAGCACGTGTGAATTCTATAATCGGGTTCTCATGTCTCTTTGTAATGAGTTTATTTTCAGGGCTGAAAAGATAAAAGGCTTTGAGTTTCGATATTGAAAGGTCCAAATTAAGGTTGTGGAAAATTCACTCACGTTTTTGCGATGTAAAATTGCCTTATATACTCTAGGCTTAAACGATTTTTATCGTTATCTATGGTGAGAAAGGAGGTTTGGTACTTAAAGTCGAAACCTTTTTGAACTATTTTTCTACAGCCAACTTTGACTATCTAAGATAGTCAAAGAAAAGAAAATTTAAGAAAACCAATGATAGGAGATAACAATATGCTTATTATGTATGGATTTTTTGGCACAAGTTACCTAAAAGGCAATCAGCTCAACATATTGTTATGTATCTGTGCTGGTACCTAACGCTGATTTTTCAGCTGCGACGAAGAGAAAAGAAGTGAATATTCTAATGTCATTAAAAAAAAACTTAACCCTTCAGGGAATAGAAGTGTGATGGTACCTAAATACTTTGATAAAAGGAAGAAGTTTCTTTCGTCTATAAATACAGATACCCACAACAAACAAAGCAACGTATAAATATTCCAAGTGTCCCCTTACATTCATATTCCAGTCAGCGCAAAGTAATTCGTTGTGTGATGAGCGCAGCGCCTCCCGTCAGTCCCCTGTCCGTAGCAAGCGTTCTCAGACAGATATTATTACGAACGGGGTGATTATGAGCGGTTAGAGATCGCCTAGGGATTATGTGAGATAAAAGACATTATAGATAATGCGGTAGAGGGTTTTATATTGCATGGTGTTGAAGGTTAACGAGTTCATTCTCGGGACGCAAAAGATTGCGTAAGAAAGTAATTTAGATGTCACGTTTGGCGCAGAGGCCGAGAAAGACCGGGGCTTACAAGCCGTGGCGGCTTCTGTGCTACGGGTTGTGGGTTCGATCCCCGCACGGAACAAATATATGTATGACCTACGCATAGTGGTTACGGTTCTGGCCGTTTATATGTTTGAAAACGAATTTTTGTAAAAGCATCGGCATTATTTTTTCGGGATACTTTAATGCAATAATTTCTAATCATTATACCTATAGACAAAATATTATATTTTTGTAGGGTTTTAGGGAAAACTGCTGAACACAAGTTAACGATAGTAAATTTTTACAAATAGGTAAGTAACTAAAATGTTTCCAGATCTTCCTATTTGTGGTTTTCTCCAGCAGCCATCTATAAAGACTTTTGAACTTTGAACACCAAGAAATTTATTAAGGGTAAAGCTTAGTAAATTATCTTTTTAATAAAAAGAAAAGATTGTTATGAGTTTTACTGTTTAAAAAGTGACAAACAGTGGCGTAAATGAGTTGTCGAGTGTAGACCGCGTTTAGGCAAGCCTGCGAAGCTCTTTGGACTTCTGGCCTTTGTGAGGAGGGGAGGCCAAATCCAACAGAAGAAGAATGATAGAGATCGATTATCATGCCAAGCCAAATTGACCTTTCACACATAAATAACAAATCACATATTACTTTTGACTCCCTGTCCCCAATAACAATATCTCACAGTAATCACAACCGTTTCCGAAACGATAAAAACAAATAATAATCTATTAATCAAGCAAGTAGCACGGCTGGGCAATAAAATGGGGGGCGTGGGGCGTGAAATTAATAAATCCATTATAACACAATGTTTAACGACGGCTTTTTCTGTCCGCGACAACGCCGGATTTATGGCGAGGAGCTGGGTGTGGTAGTGGCATAACGGTAAGTGTATGGCAGAAATTAGGGTTAGGTTTTTTTTAAATAGTGCCTAAACAATTTGTTTCTTAGAGAGGCTTTTGTTCAAAGTAAATGATAAAATATAAGTATAAACATTACAATACATTGAAGTAACGTCTTAAAAATGATAAATACATAGGTTATGCTAGCAGTAATTTAGGAACAGCAAGCAATTCTGTGTTCTGAGCAGGAGGTTCTTGGCTTATTAATAGCCTTGAGTTAATCTCTTGCTTTCTAAAAACTCTCATGCTTACTACAAAAAATTTAGATCAAAATGAAGCAATAACATTGATGGTGGGTAAATGCAATTTAACATACGCACAACATCTTTCGTCTGTAATTATAATTATAACTTCCTTTTATATTATACAAAATATACAAAAACACACAAAACAATACGTGATATAATTAATCTCTGCTCATCTAATGAACTGACCCTCGTCAGAAAAATAAACAGTGAATGAAAACAAAATGACGCCTACCTACCATGTGACGTTCGCGGGAAGGGATAATGTAACTGAGTCGTCGCAATATGGGAGAGGCTTGTGTAAGTAATAGCTGCTGCAGACATTGGCAGCTTTGTTTGAATTAATGTCACGTCACGTGGCGCGTGACCATACCATCACGCCTCTATTCCCCGAAAAGTAACGCAGAGGCGTACATATGTCCACCCATAGTTCGCCGGTATGTTTTTTGTCCCATAGAATAGGGGGCGAGTTTAGGTCCCATAGAATAGGAGGCGAGTCTAGATCTCATAGAATAGCGGGCGAGTCTAGATCCAATAGAATAGGGGGCGAGTCTAGGTCCCATATCAGAGGGGGCGCGTGACCGTGATGAAGTAAGAAAGACACATTTTTCTTTTTATAAAGAAATATTTTTTGTTCATAAAATTAAAAAAAACCTACGTACGGCCCCCGTTCAAACAATAAACTTCCTTATTTTTTTTACCGATTTCAATTTGTTTTTGCTAATCGGTTCTATTTGCGGTCAACTTCATTACGGTCACGAGACCCTAAATAGTCAAACTCATATGGAGAAAACTTGAAATGCTTATGCCATAGCAACCTTGATTCGTACATATTAATTAAGTTATATTATAACTTGTAACTGAATAACAAGTTCAATAAGAACTAATTTCGATCCCTGACCCAAATCAAAGTGTAGCCAAGTTATTAGAGAAAACATTGTTTTCTTCGACTGTACCTCTGTCAAGGAATATTGGCTCGTTAGTAGTGTTTATCACCTCCAAATCTAATTAAGAGTAACAGGTGGAGGCCACTTGTCACTTCTAGGGTACAGTCGGCATCAAATATATCTGGACAAACAGATTGATCAAATATTATACATCTTACCTTCTTCTATCTTGTGTGGGGCCGAGGCAGCAAGGGCTCAGTGCACTTCGACCCAATGGGATCTTTTGTGCTTCCCTTAGATACAGTCTAATCTTCATCCTCTTCCAGTTCGTCAAACAGCTCTTCCATGAGCTTTATAATATAATGAGGCCTGGGGGAATGAGTCTGTAGTCCTCTGGTCTTGGATAACCCTGCCCCAAGAGGCATATTCGCATCCTAGCCAGTGCATCGCATGTACACAATATTATACATACCATCACGCCTGTTTCGCCGAAGGTTTAGGGCAGTTATATTGTTATACACCTATTATTTACTGGTATGTTTAGATAGTTCAGAGCAATGGTAATAATATAGCCTATTGCTATTATCCGCGCACAGGTCCAACTCCAAGCTACTACTAAGAGTTTCATAGAAAACCCCATTTCATACAATAGCAATTTGCTTGACCTGAAAATCTAACCCAGGTCCTGTGTATTCTGAACTCTCTACACGATATATAGGTTATTTTTTAATTTGACCTTGAATTATTGTTTGATGGTATTAAGACATAATTTGTTTGTATTTATGTATATTAAAATCGACATAATTTTAATGTCTTCAGTGATAGTTTTGACTAGTTTTTATGGCATGTAGTTCCAACTACAATTCTAATCAAATTGCAATAGCAGAATTGAGCCCCCAATCATCTTGAAGAGTCTGTCCAGATATTTCTGATGCGGACTGTACTATCACGATTATTAAACGCAACACATTACAGTTATAATAGATTTTGGGCAAAGGGACCTTAGGCAGTATTGCTCAAAATGACCTTTCTACTTCCAAGGAGTTATGGGAACAGGAGGAAATAAGGTGTTGATGTTATTGGGACTTACCGAATACTGTGCTAGGTTTTCGCTTTGTAACAAAAAGCTATTTGGGAATAATACCTATTATCTTGAGTTTTATGCAGTATGTTCCCTGATATAACATAACATTGGTTCTTTCTTTCATGCCAGTGTTAAGCACACTTAGTTACTGGTATTTTTTAAGGTCTAAGAACAAGATAAATCTCTGAGCTTTGTTTTTTTTTATAGGATAGGGGAGCAAACGAGCAGATGGATCACCTAATGGTAAGCTATAACCGCTGCCCATGGACACCCGCAAGTATCGAGCATAGTCATCATAATTGCGTATGACATTCATCCTGCGTGGATTATAACTCTATGTTCTTAATTAGTCCGCTTGTGGTGGTACGGGTAGGTGTAGTTTTTTTTTATGGGATAGGGGAGCAAACGAGCAGACGGGGATCACCTGATGGTAAGCGATGACCGCCGCCCATGGACACTCGCAACACCAGAGGAGTCACAAGTCCGTTGCCAACTTATTGCATCAGAACAATCCGATGCTTCAATTTGCTCCTTGCATGCAATTCCAGCAACAATTTTGATATCAAGGCAGCCAATTTCATCTGTAACTTTGTAAGATGGTACCAATTAATTGGTATTCGATTAAATCTCCAATCTGTTTCTATGCTATGGCATTTCCACCCCGAACGAGATACAAAATTGGATTTGTACTGCAATATCTATCCGACGGCAGTTCTATTATGATGATGTAACCTAATAAAACCTTATTCTCCGAGGAAGATGTCCCTTAAATTTATTCGACAGACTTATTAGAATATTTTCAAGGATCAGAGGGAT
Organism: Acronicta leporina; assembly: GCA_947256265.1. Classification (NCBI taxonomy): domain Eukaryota; kingdom Metazoa; phylum Arthropoda; class Insecta; order Lepidoptera; family Noctuidae; genus Acronicta; species Acronicta leporina. The sequence continues at coordinate 13,963,578 of OX366520.1, read as the reverse complement.
AGGGCAAGGAATCTATGTGAAAATTTTGTAGATATATTTTTAGTGTTTCGTATAGTTCAAAGTGAATAATTTGAGTTCTAATCAATTATTATTATATTCTTAATAAATAAAGTACGAATACTTATACTACAAGTAATAAAACAAAACATTTACCCATTTCACAGAATAATTCCAGAAGTCACATTTTAATCGTCAAAAGTTATTCCTCTCTCTCTCTTCTTCTCCGTAGAATGAACATTTTGGAAGCATGCACTGAACATAATAATATCATCATCGTTCCCTTCTGCCCTTATCTCAATTTAGTTGTGGTCAGAGCAGTGCATCTTGGCATATGAAACTATGTGGACAACGTTTAATAAAATTCTTATCAAAGCTTATCTATACGAATATATAAAGCTGAAGAGTTTTTATTTGATTATTTGCGTGAACGCGCTAATCTCAGGAACTACTGGTCCGATTTGAAAAATTATTTCAGTGTTAGATAGCCCATTTATTGAGAAAGGCTATAGGCTATATATCATCACGCTACGCGGACGAAGTCGTGGGCAGAAGCTAGTTTTAAATAATAACATTTGAAACTGAAATTATTTCTATGTATTTAATAAATTATCATATCTTAACTTGGCTATATTTTCCCAACTAATCAGTCACCCCATCGTTTTGAAGTCACTACCGGAACATAATACCTGAATATAATCGTCCCTTGCGATAATAATGGTCCATTAAGTACTCCTTGACAAGCAAAAATTTTGTATGCTTTTAGATTTTTTATTTTATTTTGCAAGGGCCCTAACGAACGCAATAAAAAACGAATTAGTGACCCGCCGCGTTGGATATTTGAAGGCATTATATTATAAGTACATGAGTGTTATTTTTCGTATCTAATAAAATCTCTTCTAGGCCGAAAATCTATTTGTAATAGCCGCAATCTGATATTTAATTCCATAAAAACGAACACATTTTACACGAATAAATACTTAAATAATTTTTTTTTTTGGTTTATGAACACTTGTTTTTTTTCTTCAATAAATACAAACACCCAAAGTTGGGACAACTATCTGTATGTCATATACATTTGTTTCAGACAAGAATAGAACCTACAACCCAAGGAGACTGAAGCTAATCGGTCAGCCACCGTACCAATGATGTCTTCAATATAAGATAGATTGGCTAATTAATTACAGAACTGCCACTTTAAGTAAATGTAACTAATGTTCGCCCGTACTCGAAATCGACCATAATAATTATATATCTACTCCATACTTAACCTTCATGCGTTAACCATAAACAAAAGGTGTGTATCTGTGTGTCAAACTAATAATGGTAGTTTTTTAGTTAATTTTTTTTATATATTTAATGTATCTTTATAAAGAGCATTATTATTAAAATAAAGAAAAAGTAGCAAATAGTCTATTATGTAGTGTTAATGGGGTTTTCTATGAAATTCGCAGTAGGAGCTCAGATTTGGATTTCTGTTCCGTTAATTTAAGTGGGCTCGCCCACATGCTGATGAACTGTGAAACATTTTATTAACTTAAAAAAGTTGCCCCACACTAATATTTTTTCTGTATCTTGTGTTACAAACACAGATTCTCACATGTACGCATACCTGGAACAACTACCTGTAAATCATATAAATATTTGCTCCGTGTGGGAATCGAACCCTCAACACGTGGCGCAAAAGTCGATCGCTACGCCATATGTGTCGTCAAACATTAACACTCCTTTGTCTAAACCTTCGCAGAAGGCAGGTGTAATTGTATATAGTCCATGTATTGTAATATATGTCCTTCTGAGAAATTATTGTACACAAAACAAAATATTTGCATAGTACCAAGAATTGAACGTAAAACCAGTTCCATCCAAATACCAGTGTTACTACACCAAATATTTGTAAGTTAATTTAAACATCGCAGTGTATTGAATAGACAACATACGTCAGTAGGAGCTTTATACAGGCTGATATAAATATGTGTACCGAGTGATATTTATTAGGGTCATATTACATACGTACGCGTGACTCGGTCGGCTTATTACAGGGACGGCTTTGGAGTGGCAAATAAATAATTAATTAAATTTAAAATGAGAGTTTATTTACATAACATACCATCACGCCTGTATTCCCCGAAGGGTTAGGCAGAGGTGTACTAAGGTACACCCACAGTTCGCCGGTATGTTTAGGTCCCATGTAATAGGGGGCGAGCCTATTGCCATTAACCGGGCACAAATTCCAAACTCCGAGCTGCTACTGAGAAATTCATAGAAAAACCAATAACACTTTGCCCGACCTGGGAATCGAACCCAAGACCTCTAGCGTAGCGGTCGCACTTGAAACCACTAGACTAACGAGGCAGAGTTTATTTAGTTGTTTTAATATAAGCTCCCTCAAAATAGCTTTCAAGTTGGTTTCGTAAGAATAGTTCAATAAAAAATAGGATGGAGCTGGTGAAAATAGAACAGACTTTTAATTCAGAATATGAAATTTATTGAGTTATTAGAGATTAATTTTATTGTTATAAGTTAGAGGCGTGTTACTAAAGTTAACACGGTTGGTGGTAGGATAGAATGATCCACCAGGGCAAGCTACTTCCCTCACCAGCAAGACTGTATGTTATAGCCAGAACCCGTTTTGTTTTACGTAAAACTATCAAAAGACCTTAAAAATATAAAAGCCTTTGAAATGAAACTACTTTTTACGGATTTTATCGCGGTATATTAATATTATTTTGTTCCCGACGTTTCGGATCCTTTACAGCATCCATGGTCACGGGCAGACTGAGGTGTTGGACGTCTTGATGTTAAAATTACTAACAGCTACCTTACATTTTTGTTAATTATTAGCGATCCGATTCACGCAGAACGAGCTCACCGTATCCTTTGGTCTTGCAGTTTTGGGCTTGGATTTAGTAATGGATACGTCGGTCCTTTCATCGGATGTAAACACCTACAAACAAGTGAAAACAGATCCTACGACTAAAACATTAAAATTAACTAGTGATCTAATAAAAAAGCACTCCGATACATTGAAGTTAGACGTAAAATACATAATTCCTAGTTGTGCAAAACCACCAAAGCTGTATGGGCTGCCCAAGATACACAAACCCAATGCTCCGCTAAGACCAATAGTCAGCCAAATCGACTCACCAACCTACAGATTGGCTCAACACCTTGCTACAGTACTTTCATCACTAAGAGGAAACACTGCAGCATATGTGAAGGACTCATACCATTTTGTCAGTGAAATAAAAGATCTACATCTCACCGACAATGAAACTATGGTCAGTTTTGATGTTCAGTCATTATTTACATGCTTACCAGTTGAAGACTGCATCAGAATTGTATCTAGGAAACTATTAGAGAATAACATGCCTATTGAATATGCTGAACTACTAAAACATTGCCTAACATCTGGCTATATGTTGTGGAATAATCAATTCTACACGCAAGTGGATGGTGTAGCAATGGGCTCTCCAGTATCTCCCATTGTCGCTGATATCTTCATGGAAGATTTTGAGGAGACTGCCCTGCAATCTGCACCTGTAACACCAAAATTCTACAAGCGGTACGTAGATGATACTTTCACCATATTACCATCTAATAAAGTAACAGCATTTTTGAACCACCTTAGCTCCTTAAATTCTAAAATTCAATTTACTATGGAGGCAGAGGCAAACAACTCTTTAGCATTCTTAGATGTTTTGGTAATTCGTTCCCCCAATAATACCTTGAGTCACACTGTGTATCGAAAGAAAACCCATACGGACAAATACTTAAATGGTGAATCACACCACCACCCAACACAGCTATCTACCGTCGGTAAATCTTTGTTTCAGAGAGCGCGTGGGATCTGTGATGAGCAACACCTGGCTGCAGAGCTTCAACATGTCAAGCAAGTGCTGCATGACAACAAGCTCCGAATACCGCGCCCTCGTCACAGAAACCGCGTGAAACGTACCACAGTTGAGCGTCTACCTGCTGTTTTGCCATATGTTAGAGGAGTCACAGACAAGATTGGCTATATCTTGAAGCGAGCTTCAATCAAAACATACTTCAAGCCGCTGAAGAAGATTAGTCAGTTCTTACCACCTGTCAAGTGCCACATACCTCTTCAAGATGCAGGAGTATACAAGCTTGATTGTGATTGCGGACTCTCATACATAGGCCAAACTAAAAGAAGCATAGGGACCCGCGTAAAAGAACACATTGCCGATGTCAAACACCGCCGTTCCAGAAAGTCAGCAGTTTGTGAACATACCCTAGACAAGACCCAGCACTACATCAGATTTGATAAACCACAAGTCCTCGCAAAAGAAAACCGATTCCTACCCAGGATGATTCGTGAGGCTATTGAAATCAAAAAATACCCAAATTTCAATAGAGAAGATGGTTGGGTCTTACCAGCTGCTTGGAATCCCATTATAGAATCTATAAAATCTAAATCCAAGCCCAAAACTGCAAGACCAAAGGATACGGTGAGCTCGTTCTGCGTGAATCGGATCGCTAATAATTAACAAAAATGTAAGGTAGCTGTTAGTAATTTTAACATCAAGACGTCCAACACCTCAGTCTGCCCGTGACCATGGATGCTGTAAAGGATCCGAAACGTCGGGAACAAAATAATATTAATATACCGCGATAAAATCCGTAAAAAGTAGTTTCATTTCAATGTCTAATATTCGCGTAAGTGTCAGAAATCAATATAAAAGCCTGTTTCATATCTCACTACTGGACAACGTTCCTAAAATTTCCTGATATTTCGTTCCTAAATAAAAAATGCTGTGCAGGATATTAAAATATAAAAAGAAGTTGTATTACATATTTTATTAAACTTACGATTGGGTATGTTTGTGGTAATTGGTGGTGGAGGGATGGCAAGAGCTTTTGGAGTTCCAACACCGAGGTTGTACATAATTAAAGGAGGAGCGAATTTTGATGAGAGTAGCGCAAGACCTTGTAGGATGGAACAAATTGATAGAGGCTTATATCTGGCAGTAGGTAAAGTCAGACTGTGGATGTCAATAAGTGATACTTGTATTGTCGAAACATAAAAATGTACCAGTTCTTCAAAGTAATCTATATATATAAAAGAAAGTCGTGTTAGTTACTTCATATATAACTCAAGAACGGCTGAACCGATTTGGCTGAAAATTGGTGGAGAGGTAGCTTAGAACCAGGAAACGGACATAGGATACTTTTTATCCCGTTCCCGATACTTTTTATTCCACGGAGGCGAAGCCACAGGCAGAAGCTAGTCTGTCATAAATAACGGTTTGTTTAGGACTACTGTTACCATTTTATAAAACAATAATCTTGTCCAGTTTCTCACAAATTGTTGAACATCTAAATCCGCAGGGTGACTAGGTATGGCGGCGACTGGTTACAATTACGAAATCGCGTCTGTCATACTCAAATTTGTACCACACCGACTATGCTTCCCCTAGTGAGAAACTGAGGCACTAAAGACGCAACCCAGAAACGGGAATCTCGTTATAAAAGCTGCAACATTCGTATTACGTAAGCGAAATGACGGCCACGTGACAGTAACCGAAGAGGAATAAGAACTGTCAAAGATAAATCAGATATTATTTGGCTTTAAAAGCAAGCAAAAAGTTATACAATATTATTCTAAAACAATAACTACATAAAATGTAGTGCTCGAATTTACAATACGTTGATTTGTTGATATTGTTTTGAAAAAGTTTAGTTATGATATTAATCTGCATAGAAACTAGCGCCAGTGGTAATCGACGGTACTAACAGATCTAAGTTATGGTATAGAAAGTATCGATACTCTGAGGTATCAAAACTTTTTGCGTACCCAGAACTGAATATTTGGAACTTGAGTGGTTTCTGCCGTCGGTTGCCAATGGCGCTAGTTAGTATGAAGATTTCATTGACAGCGACGATTTAAGAATTGAACCGAGACGAGCAGACTTCGCTTACGAAATACCAAATCAGCGACTGGATCGCGCGACGATTTGGGGACCGGTAACTGGTTACTCTTTTTAAGTAGTTACCCAGCCGTCTCTGCTTCGTCCTATTTGTATTCCCCGCTCGCTGCGCAGGGCTGGCCCAAATACACGGGACGTTTATACCCTTACCTTAACTTGTGGCCTCTATCTTCATAACGTTCAGTCAAAATATTAGGAGCCCCGTTATGACCATGTGGCCCATTGACAAAATCGAACCATTTCCGTGGAAAAGATGAGTTTTCTTTTATTGCGTTTCCAATTTTATTTTGTTTTCTATTTTTCTGGAGCAGTATGGTTAAATTTTCCTATTCAGTTTTTTTTTAAAAAAGCTTACTGCAATGTGGGTCGCATATTACTACAAGTAGTATTCTTGTTAAACCCTCGTGGTAAGCTAAATCACGTCGGTAGAGCAATGGGTGGGTTTGGAAGCGGCAACCACATGATCGCAAGTCCTATGCCATAGAAATCAGGCCACCGCCGCTTCAAATTTCGATTTAATTTTAAAATATAGAAAACGCATGATAAAATGCGTAGCTGAATAACATTGTATTCAGTCACAAAATTACACGACTGAAACAATCTAATTAATTATGAATGTTAAAATATGAAAACAAAAAGTATTCTTTTAAAATTAAAACGTTTATAATTTTATTAATCGTGTCCTTTGTGTCACGTAATTTACGTTGAATATTATATTTTTTTTTTTTGCGAAAAACCAAGTACAACTTAAATTACATCTCTACTCTCTACTATTATAAAATTGTAAAAAAGCTGTCTGTACATTGAAGATAATATATTTAAAAAGAAACACGTGGGTTATGGTATATAAACATCTCCGAATCCGAAAATGTGATTGTTAAAATTCTTGTCTGTTTGTCTGTTTGTTACGGGTTGGAGCAAAAACTACTGAATAGATTTTAATTTAATTATCACTGTTAGAAAGTATATGCTCCAACTTAAAAACTGGTGAACTTCTTATCTCAATTAATTAAGTGAACCTGAGATAATAGAGGCCCATACAAAGAAGAGTTTATCAATGTTGGTTTTCTATTTTTACTCCTGATATAGCTTCACATGAGCGAAGCCGCAGGCAGAAGCTAGTGATTCATAAAATCGTGCTCATTTCGGCTGTTTAAAACGTATTGTCTTTTCATACATACATACATAGCTACCTAGTATCATGAACCAGTTTACTAATATGAATCCTACACATCAACAATGACTTGAAAACAAAAAATAATTATTGCTATGTCTGAGAATTGAACCCACGCTAATTTATTTATATTTATAAAAAGGACAAACGAATAACAAATTATTAGAAACTATAATGCTTACAAAGACGTAGGTTTTTTATAGAGTGTAGGCTGCAGGCACCTGCTAAGAAAAGAAATAGATATCAACGCAGGTTGTATGAAACGTTAATGGAATGTTAAAAAAATAACATTTATTTCCTCAATCTAGTTTAAAGCCATAAATAATTATAATGAAATGTTGGCCATGGCAACTGCCTCAATAGACTATTGGTCCTGAGTGCGACTGCTACGCTATACTTTCTGGGTTCCATTCCCAGGTTAAGTAAAGTATTATTGGGTTTTTCTATGAAATTCAGTAGCAGCTCGGAATTTGTGCCCTACCCCAATTACATGACATAGTGGTGACATGTGGGTTACATTAGTATCCTACACTCTGCCGAACCCTTCGGGGAATATAGGAATCTCTCCTCTCTCCGATTCTCCTTCTATTATTATTAATTCCCCGAAAATTCAAATTCTCATCTCCAGATACAACTTTGATTTGGGAACTACAATGGTTTAATATCGACAAACATCTGTATAGAATGAACTAAACACCATAACGACGCATTTGACCAAACCATTCTCCGTACAAAATGGTCTCGCTAATATAATTCCCTGCCCAGAATAATGCTTTGATTAATATCTAGTTATTAATCATCTGTGTAGCCAAACTATTCAACGGTCGCCCGGGAATAGCCGATGTTAGTCGAATTTCAAATTTTGAAATTAGATCCGTATTAACAATATGGCGGGCGTACGTTCGAATTTAGAATTTCGTTACTGTTTCACTCCCTGTTGGTTTAAGAGGATATTTGGGTTATCGGATTAAATGGTACCGTATTTTGATTTAAATATTCTATTTTGAATATTAGGTAGAAATATACTATTGAATTTAGTTACCTGTTATACATTTTATGTAATTGCTACGGCGTAGCTGACTACGTTTTATTGGCTACGCAATCGTAGCATATTGCTACGTGGTGTCTCAATTCATTCGTGGTGTCTGAAATACAGGGTTTACCTGCATTTGTGGTGGAAATTAAAAGAGTTTTTTTATTATAATGATATTGATGTTATTTCAAAGTTGTTATAGTCCTGTCACGAAAAACCCGCTCAAACTGTATACATATTTCTACTGATGTATAAAATAAATACCAATTTTTATGTAAATTAATAAGTACACTTCTGCCTACCTCTTTTACACCTAAAACATACATCTATATAGAGCTGCTCGAATACCAACACAGAGGGTATAAAAACACTAAAGTTTGTTTATAACAACATGGGACCCACAAATGGAGATTACACGGGCAAAGTTGGAGTCAGTCAACGCACGCTGATGGCAAAGTTTTTAATTGTTGCCACTTTACTATATTGTGTGGGCTGTGCGCTTGTGAGTTGGTTGTATTCTGATTGATCTTCTGTGATATGAATAGAACCTACCATCACGCCTGTATTCCCCGAAAGGATAGTCAGAGGTGTACCTATATTGCCCAAAGAGTAGGTTCCAGTGGTCTGATGTCGCTTTGTGTATACATAATATAGATAACATACCATCACGCCTATACTTCGCGAAAGGAAAGTCAGACGTGTTCTAATGTACACCCTCAGTTTGCCGTTATGTTTTTTGAATTCCATGTAATGTGAGCTACCCTATTGTCATCCGGGTAAAAAACCAAACTTCGAGTTACTGCTGAGAATTTCATAGAAAAACCCAATAATTATCCTGGGCATCGAACCCAGAGCTCCATCTAGAGTAGCAGTCAAGCTTAGGACTACTAGACTAATGAGGTTATCTATACTAATATATAAAGCTGAAGAGTTCGTTTGTTTGTTTGTTTGTTTGTTTACTTGAACGCGCTAATCTCAGGAACTACTGGTCTGATTTGAAAAATTCTTTCAGTGTTAGATAGCCCATTTATTGAGGAAGGCTACGCGGACGAAGGGGGTAGAAGCTAGTATGATATACAAAGACAATTCAACGCCAACAACACTTATACTTACTAAAATGAGGAAAAAAATGTATTTAAGATTGTATTTATTTTTAAAATGCTTCCACAAGCTACACTATTCTGGAGTAACATAGGTTATATTGTTACTTTAGTGAAGGAAAAATTCCAGGCGCTTTGACCAACCTAAGTAACTAACTTGGGGTGGCTTATATTGTCATAGAGTCTGATGTATTAAACCAGAAGACGCAGGTTCAAATTTTTCCGTCACTTAAATAACTTTATTACCTTAGCATGGAAAAATCAAAAATAACGTCTATTCAGGAAATAGTTATTTGTGATATATGAAGTCTTGTATGACAGTAAAGTAGTTCAGACCAAGTTATTTAATATTGCTTCGGTTTCAAACGAGAAAAGTTATAGAGGTACTAGCGCAAGTGCTTTTTGATGAGTAGTCATTACTATTCGCTTAGCTTAGGTTCATGATAAGATAACTTGAGATGGTAGAACTATTGGTAAGTGTACCTGGGTTGGTTACACCGCTTTTCTTGTATTGGACACAATCAAAAGCCTTTTATTTTACCTAATGGTCGCTCGGTGCTCGAAATCCGACCATAATTTCAACCTTCATACGTTAACCAATGGTAGTATATGTACAGTTTTTTAATTAATTTAATGTATTTTTAAGCATAATTATAAGAAAGAAAGCTTTGAGGGTTCACTAGTATCAATCTCAGACTCCTTTATGCGTGCAATATCCTTAAGGGACAGAGTTTTCTTTTCACGTATTATAATAATTATTATTATATAGTTCACAGTCAGTTGAACGACGGCGGGATGACAGTTAGGCCGCTTCCTGACTTGGCAGTGCGGTACCGAAAGCTTACTGAGCGCCTATATTTGAATTCACGCTTCCTGACTGGCGCGGGCTGTGCGGGAGCGGGGCGGTAAGCGAGCGGCATACCGCGTCGCGGGTCGGACAGCCAGTAAAAGCCTGCATGCCGAGCGCACACCGCGTGTATTTGGTAAACAAAATGGCGGCAACAAAAAGTCTGCAATTTATATTTTTGGCAATGTAGGGATGTACTCAATACTTCTTTCTTTTTTTACGCAATCGCAAATACGCGTAACACGCTAAAGCATTCTTCATCTGACGACGACATTCTCGCGACGCGACGGCACAAACGATTCTGCCAAGATCCTACTGTTTTATACCGAAAGCATACCGACAGTATACCGCCTAGTGAGGAGATCTGAGCGACATTAGTAAAGTCGCGGTATAATATAAATTACTGCATACCGATACCGCACCGCCAAGTCAGGAAGCGGCCTTAGATTGACAGAATACAGTTTGCGGCACGGCATGGCAGTGCCTCCCCCCCCCCCCCCGCCCAATTTAGACGTGTACTAATGTAGGTACACCCACAATTATGTTTCGATCCAATGGCCATTCCAGTTCTGTTGATTTTTTAGCTTTCGTTTATAGGTTATCTAAATTCGTATGTAACTTTCGCCATGGATTTCAATTCAACACTTATTTTCTACACAAAGAATGTGTGCAAACCTCTCAGCGAGTCGGTCGCAACATGATTGCGTAAGTTTTTGCAACTGGACAGCAGTGTTGGGCGAGCGCAAATGAGAAAACTTCCGGCGCTTTCCGCTGACATAACAGATGGGTATTAAACGTTTTAATATTTCTTTCTAATGCTGTGTTTTGGATGGAATTCCATTTATTCTTATTATACCGGCTGACCATACAGACATTATTTTGTCTTTATTGCAATAACTTATTATAATAATACATAGAAAGAATATACAGTTTATATTATAATAACATGTGCGCCAGCTGACATGTAGCAATGAATAATAATTAACAAAAATGTAAGGTAGCTGTTAGTAATTTTAACATCAAGACGTCCAACATCTCAGTCTGCCCGTGACCATGGATGCTGTAAAGGATCCGAAACGTCGGGAACTAAATAATATCAATATACCGCGATAAAATCCGTAAAAAGTAGTTTCATTTAGATGTCTAACATTCGCGTAAGTGTCAGAAATCAGAATGAATAAACTATTAAGTACCCGTAACAAAGATTTGAATTCTATTTTATGAACGCCTTAGTAACTCGACAGACAGAAATGTGATGCTGGGCAGTTTGTTGCGCCGCTTCTTCATCTCAGCGATAGCACTAGGAAGTAGTGCAAGGCGGGCGTAATGGGCGTCTACAATATAAAAAACGTTCAAAAAGTACTACCTAGTATTCTATATTTAATAAAAGATTTTGACTTTGACTTTGACTATTCATAACGTACCATCACATCTGTATTCACTGAATGGTTAGGCAAAGTTGTATTGATATACACCCATAGTTAGCCGGTATGTTCCTCCATTCAAAAGGGGGCTAGCCAATTGCCGTTAACCGGGCACGAATCCAAATACCGAGCTACTACTAAGAATTTCATAGGACAACTCAATAACACTTTATTGAAATAAAACAACTTTACGGATTATATCGCGTTATATTAGTATCAAATACAATACAAATCCCGACGTTTCGGACCCTTTACAGCGTCCATGGTCATCATGGCCCGTGACCATGGACGCTGTAACGGGTCCGATTATTATATTATTATATTAAAGGTCCGTTTATTTCAACATGTCTGATATTCGCGTAAGCTTCAGAAATCAATATCAATAACACTTTGCTAGACCTCGGAATACAACCCATGACGTCTCGCGTAGCATTCGCGCTTAGAACAACTATGTTAATGAAGCGAATGTTCGTCTAACAGAAAGGTAGAGTATTGTAACGTAATTAATGCTCACAATTGAATCTGTAATGTTACAGGTTCAGGTTAAAACAAAAGATAATAAAACTCATAATTAGAAAATTTTAAAAATCCCACGACGAATGTTATCGTAAAAGGATTAAATAACATTTTCGAAAACCGATTATGACTACCTACACAATATTCACTTACCTACCAAAAATCCGTCAGGGACGCTTTTTATTCTAAACTAGCTTCTGCCCGCGACTTCTTCCGCGTAGCGTGATGATATATAGCCTGTAGCCTTCCTCAATAAATAGGCTATCTAACACTGAAAGAATTTTTCAAATCGGACCAGTAGTTCCTGAGATTAGCGCGTTCAAACAAACGAACAAACAAACTCTTCAGCTTTATATATTAAGTACTAGCTTCTGCCCGTGACTTCGTCCGCGTAGCGTGATGATATATAGCCTATAGCCTTCCTCAATAAATAGGCTATCTAACACTGAAAGAATTTTTCAAATCGGACCAGTAGTTCCTGAGATTAGCGCGTTCAAGCAAACAAACAAACAAACTCTTCAGCATTATATATTAGTACTAGCTTCTGCCCGTGACTTCGTCCGCGTAGCGTGATGATATATAGCCTATAGCCTTCCTCAATAGATGGACTATCTAACACTGAAAGATTTTTTCTAATCGGACCAATAGTTCCTGAGATTATCGCGTTCAAGCAAACTTGACACTTAAAAGATAGACATATGCTGTCGCGGACTTTTTTTTAGAACTTTTAAAGAGGAACAATTCTTATTTTAGTGAAGGAAAAATTCGACTCGCAGGCAGGATTCGAACCTGCGTCTTCTGGTTTGATACACCAGCCGCTATGACCACTAAGCCACCGCGAGTTCCACCTGCCATGTCGAAATTTGCCTTCACATTCTGAACTTACGTCTTAAAGGTGACGTCAGTAACATCTATTGAGAAGCAAGTTACTTTGCCTCTCAACCGACATGACTTACCTTACGGTTAGTCCTATGTCGTACGATGCTACCATAACTTTTAACTATCTTTTTGTGATTTTTTAAATCGAACCAGTAGTTCCTGAGATTAGCCCGCTCAAGCAAACAAACAAACAAACTCTTCAGCTTTATATATTAGTATAGTATAGAGTATAGATTAAAATTAAAATATAGTACCTACCTACAGATGTTTAAGACGTATTTTGTAGAACTAAATGCTGTTTCACCGGGAGAAACTTTAGGGTATCCTCTTTTTATTGCTTTAACCTTGAGGTACTTTGTTAGGTAGCCGCTGCCAGAAGCTAGTAAAAATAAAACCATACCGGTATTGCTAAGTGTTTTCTTTAGGCATGGTAGCGCGATGTTTCGCTACACCGTCTGTACAAACATGACCTAAGAAACACCTCTCAATTCTCATTATGTATATACATCTACATAGAATAAACACATTAGGTATATGCCACGAGTGACGGCACTCGTTAGGGGCAGGCTAGACGTGTAATTATTGTAATTGTAGCGACAGCAGTACAATGTCTTGGAATTATTTTAAAAATACACTTTAATTTAGTTTATATATTGAAATAGTTATACAGAGTAGTTAAGATACTATGTCTTTTTAAAAGCTTAATTTAATTGTACAAATTAGTTATTATTTATTTCATTTTTTTTCTTTCATGGTGTTTTTTTTAATAATTGTTAAAAATTTAATAGTTAGACCCTAGCTACTGCAACATAGTTACTACTAGTGCAGAAGTCAGTGAATTCTACTTATTTTATGTCAACAAAGTATTATTAATATAGAATTATTTAAAACTGCCTCAATAACCGAGTGGTCCTGACCGCGACTGCTACGCTAGAGGTCCTGGGTTCGATTCCCAGGTCGAGCAAAGTGTTATTGGGTTTTTCTATGAAATTCCCAGTAGCAGCTCGGAGTTAGGAATTTGTGCCCGGTTAATGGCAATAGGCTCGCCCCCTATTACATGGGACCTAAACATACCGGCGAACTGTGGGTGTACATTAGTACGCCTCTGCCTAACCCTTCGGGGAATATAGGCGTGATGGTATGTTATGTTATGTTATGTTATTATTTAAAAAAATGTTATAGGCATAATCATTAGCAAGCAAAAGTTATTGGATTTTTCATAAAAATTCTTGGCTTGGAGCTTGACTTGTTGTTCAGATATTGTACCTATTATTGACCTATTAAGATATTTTAAGGACAGGACCACGTTTTCTGAGCTCGCAAATAAATAAATAAATATTTTTTACTAAAATGTATCTTATTTTAACATCTACAACCCCATTTTCATATTTAAATATCAGATAATATGTATTATCATAATTAAAGTCAATTTATTAATTATCTCCTCGCCGTTTTTGCCGTCGCTACCGCTGCTGTCTAATTGCTGACATTCGAGGCGCAGTCCCAACTGGGGACGCCGATGACTGGAATATTAATAATGCGAATATTCTTGACACTGTCATACTATCTTGTAATTATAGAAGACAGGCCATAATAGGGTCTTGATGTGCATTTATTTGTGAGAATATTAATTGTATTTTCCTGCCTGGAAATGTCGCTTATGAGTGCCGGTTCGTAATTACAATTCCTTTATCAAGAGACTTTTCTCTTACTTTAAAACGGTTCTAATTATTGCTGTGTAAGCTAAACTTAAAATTACCACCATCACTGATATTATGAAACTAGCTTCTGCCCGCGACTTCGTCCGCGTAGCGTGATGATATATAGCCTATAGCCTTCCTCAATAAATGGGCAATCTAAAACTGAAAGAATTTTTAAAATCGGGCCAGTAGTTCCTGAGATTAGCGCGTTCAAGCAAACAAACAAACAAAAAACTCTTCAGCTTTATATATTAGTAGATATAGATTAACTGATCTACTCAAAGCCGCTGTGGCTCTTTCTTCAAAAAGCCATTTCTTACTTTGTCACTAAGATAATTTGATATTAATGTGTGGTCTTTAAAAGAGACCAGGAGAAGAGGACGTTACTGCGTCAGCAGAGGAGACGCCGTCGCGGACGCGCCATCTAATACTTTTAAAAGTTAAAATCATTCCGCTAGTGAGTGTCTTTAAAAGTAAAAAGAGCGGCTAGTGACGGACAGTTGGTGGCCAGCTATCGATTATCGATTACCAATCTTTTAACTAATTGCCAAAGAAAAAAACACGTAAAATTTAATGATACTGGGAAGCGTTGCTTTGTGTAGCGTTTATTTCCATAGTGTTGTACCTGATAATTAGGAATACATTATTAACCTGTATTTAAAGTAACAAGCTTTACAGGAAACATTAGCTTTTGAACTGGGTTAATGTGAAGTTATACGCATGAAGTCTTTGTATTTTTAACGACATAGTTCTTTAAAACCCATGATAATAGTATTAAAAGAAAAACTACCCCTGTTTGTGTTATCACTACATAGTATAAAACCAAGTCGCTTCCCGCTGTCTGTCTGTCCCTATGTATGCTTAGATCTTTAAAACTACGCAACGGATTTTGATGCAGTTTTTTCAATAGATAGAGTGATTCAATAGGAAGGTTTTAAGTTATTGAACATAACCCTACGACTCTTATGAACGAGGCAGTGTGGGTGAAAGCGCGGACAAGTCGCTAGTTAGATATAATTTCACACCTAAACTGCTGAACAGATTTTGATAAAAGGATTGCAAACTGAGAAACGGGCCATAAAATTTTCGTCTTTCGTCTATCGTTTTTCTTTTAAAAAACGATGCCCCACACTAGGATTTTCTCCTGTATCGTGGGTGCGTTTACAAACACAAATTCTCACATACACAAACACCCAGACCCGGAACAACTACCTGTAGATCATACAAATATTTGCTCCGTGTGGGGATCGAACCCACAACACGTGTCGCAGAAGCCAATTGCACAGCCGCTACGCCAAACATGTCGTCCATTTTGTGTTGGGGTTGTTCTTAGAGTTTTAATTTTTTTAGAAGCACCTTTATGTGTGTTTCGACTTTTGCTTGCCAGCCAGTTCCCCCTCAGTTGCTGCGGCACTTACAACAGTCTGCAGTCCTTAGGCGCTCCAATGTAATAGCAAATCCTTTGGTGTCCAGGTGTCCATGGGTCCACGGCTGTTACGCGCAGTCGAAACACACATCAAGGTGCTTTACGCCAGACCCGACGTTAGGGTGGTGGGTCACCGAGCAAATCAAATATTTTCACGCCTCTTACGAGATGCCTATCTGAGGGGCAATGAGGAATAGTATTCTAACCCTTCTCCACACGGGGGAAATAAAATAATAGTATTATATTCATAATAGCTGTTACCCGCAACTTCGTCCACGTGATATTAAAATAAAAGTAGCCTGAGTTACTCCTTGTTACATCAGCTATCTGCCAGTGATAGTCCCGTCAAAATCGGTCCAGCCATTTCAGAGATTAGCCGGAACAAACAGACAGACAGACAAAAAAATTTGTTTTGGTATATGTACCGTGAAGGTACATCAAAATGCACATCGTAAAAAGCAGTGATTTTAATATTACAAATAAATCCTCCAATTTTATTTATTTGTATAGAGTATACGCGATTCTCACTAAACTTTAAAAATGTTATCCAGCTATAAAACCACATTAGAGTGCAGTTAAAACGGTTGTACCTGGTTCCAATCACGGAGCACTGCAGAACAGTTACAAATCCGATTACTTACCTGCTACTTTTGTGGTGGATTATCACTGCCTAAGGTAGGGTTGGCAGTAAAAGCAGGGTGAAAATTATATGTAAGATACTTTATATATTATACGATGATAAACGCCGCCTGATGCGCGTTGTCATCTCGAACTCTGTTATTAAGTCTCATTTATCTAATCACTAGCTTCTGCCCGCGGCTTCGCCCCCGTGGATTTCGGTTTGTCATCACATCCCACGGGAACGGGATAAAAATCCTATGTCCGTCTCCTGGCTCTAAGCTACCTCTCCACCAATTTTCAGCCAAATCGGTTCAACCGTTCCTAAGTTATAAATAGTGTAACTAACACGACTTTCTTTTATATATATAAATTATATATATATATTTTTTTAAAGTATTTACTGTTAAATGTATTATTAGATACGGTAAATGATTCCTAATAACACAAAATAACTGTACTTCATTGGTACAGAATTCACTTCCCAGCCGTTCGAATCGAAATGAACTTCAAACCGATCACGATGCAGCGTACAGAGAAAAAAATATTTTGAAAATCTGCTGGCATTCGAAGTCATATTCAAAAATCGGCATATTTTTTTTTGTGTGGCAACCCTAAGCGACACACGTGGGCACCAACAACAGTGGAACTAGGAACGATTGCACTAGTATTTTTGCTATTCACACTGGCAAAATGGCCGCCTGGAACGCACATTTAAAAAACATTCAGACTACCATGGATATACGAATACAAAACAATGTTTATAGTTAAAACATTTTTATATGACAAGCAAAGAGATATTGTAATGTTTATTTTTTTATTTTATGTAGCACACTGCACACACACTGTTACAGCACTTGACACATGTACACAAGACTCGATTGCATTGTGTTCAGCGACTTTTGGCGCTGACTGTACCTTGAAGATCATGTTGAATCGTCCGTTGGTCAGAAGTGTCGTAAATAATCACCTATGAACGTCAGTGTTAGTCGGAATCCAAAAAGTTTGGCAACCAGTTTATTACACACTAGCTTCCGCCCGCGACTTCATCCGCGTGGAATAGTTACTTAGTCTTAGCGTGGATATATAAAGCCTATATCGATGCCTTAGTAGATTTACACTAAATTTCATGCTCTTTCGTTTCCGCGCATCGAAATACCGTTATTCCGTCTCTTTCTACCAAAAACGTGGGTCACATTTGCATTAAATGAGTTCGTTTAATGTTCCATGAATGTGGTATTATACTAATGGTCTTTATTTTTGTAAAACCAATCAAGATATACTTTAACTGATTTTAAGTTTCTCAACTGCAGGAAATTTCAAAACAAAAACGTATCATATACATTTGCAATATCTGCTCATACTTTTTAGCAGTGCTACAAGAGTGTATTATGTGTTGGTAGTACAAAAGGATCAAGAAAGTTTGATGCACAAGTGTGCTAAGTACTTTTACTTAGCAATTTTTTAAAAGCACAAATACATTAAACCGTTTTGAGATATAGTCCGAAATGATGCACTAACTATGAAAAAATAAGATAAGCAAAGATGCTTGAATTCAGATGGAGCTTTCCGGGCTATAACATTTGACCTTCAAGCTATCCTATCGGTACCTTTTACCGGAGACTGCAAAATCTATTATTTACGTAAATTATCGATGTACAATTTTACTATCCTAGATTGTCATGCTAACACTGGTTACTGCTATTTATGGGACGAGTGTAATGGCAAAAAAGGTTCTACTGAAATCGGATCGATATTGTTAAAATATCTGAGTAGTTTACCCGAAACTGTTACTCATGTCGCATCATTTTCTGACACTTGTGGTGGTCAGAACCACAATAAATATGTTACTCTAGCGGCTTTATACGCTGTCAATAAGATACCTCACTTAGATACGATCGATTTGAAATTCACGGAAACGGGGCATTCGTATTTAGGAGTGAATTCAATTCACGCGTTTATTGAAAGAGCGCGAAAGCATATTCACTTTGCGTGAATATGCTTTGGTGATAGGGTCTGCTAGAATCAAGCCGAAACCCTACGATGTTATTATTATGAAACACGGGGAATTCTGTGATTTGAAGGGATTCGAAAAAACTTTGAATTCCAATACTACAATAAATACAAAAAACGAGCCAGTACAGTGGCTGAAAATTAAGTGGCTGCGGCTTCAGAAAGAATCCCCTTCTTCAATTTTTTACAAATATGATTTGACCGATCCAGATTTCAAAGAAATAGACATTTGTAAGACAACAACAATGAAAATAAATAAAGACATATGTATAAGCAAACTAAAGAAACCTCTGAAAGGAGCATAATAAATCACTGATTGCAGTGTCACAAACTAAAAAGAAAGATCTGATAACACTTTTAAATGATGGGGTTTATACCACCAGAATATGAGCACTATTACAAAGATATCCCATCCACATCTGCGGTTATTGTTAACAATAATTGTGATGACACTGAATCGTCTGATGATGATCCAGATGAAGAGTCCATTGTTGAAGAAATTGATTGTGGATAAAAACTGTTTGTGTTTTATAATAAAAATAAACATTATGAATATGGATCACTGGTTTATTATTTTGTCTATTTAATGCAATATCCATAACTATTATTATCCTTCTTCTTGGACCTTGAACCAGCCTGGTGAAGCTGTTAAATATTTTTGAGTTTTTCACTTAATGCCGGTCAGCATAATAAATCTTAGTGCACAAATGTATTAAATGGGGGGTTTTATGTTTATTAGGCCATTTTGAAAAGGTTACGTTTAAACTAATATTACAATATTGAGATATGATGGAGTAAAAGGACTAGTCTTATGGATAGAATGCATATTTTTTTGTTATTTTACTTGGATTTTCTACTGTTCTCGTCTAAACTTTAAAAAACTTTAAAGCTCTCTCCTCAAAAATGTAAATTTTGTAGTTAGTGCAATTGTGAACTAAGGCATCGATATGTTGACCCGATCTGTTCGTAATATTCATGCAAAATTTGAAGTAAATCCATGCAGTACTTTTTCAGTTTAGCCCGGACATACATACAGACAAACAGACAAAAATTCTAAAAACTATATTTTTGGTTTCGATATCGATTATAGATCACGCCCCAAGTATTAATTTAAAAAAATATTCAATCTACAGTTTTGACTTTCCTATGATTTTATTATACTTACATAGGTATAGATTTCACATTGACTTTTTTTAATGAAATGATATTTTATTTCTAGAAATAGATATTTTAAACTAGTTACAGACTTCCTCTTACACTTTAAAAATCATCATAGCTTTAAAAATGTAAATCACGTATTTAGTCCGGAGGTAAAATTTAATCTGAAAGAAAGTGTAAGTACTGAAAGAATTCGATAAACACCGCCCACTTTTCAAAACAAAGAAAAACAATCATACCTGCATTTCTACTTCAAGTTTAATAGAACTGAACGCAGGCCGAGTGAATGACTGCGGCACGTGACGGGGCAAAATGTAACAAAAAAAAAATTATAGCCACTACAAAAAACCCCACTCCGGTATCGGCAAATTGCAAAATAAAAGTAGTGGCGGTAAAGAGGGTAGGTACTAAAAAACAATGGAAAAAGCGAACGAGTTTCGAGTTAAAAGATGTTAAATAGGTAGTAAAATGTGAAGTATTTTAAGCCTTTGAGGTTTTAACCGGACTTGGCTTACGGTGAATCAGAAGTATGTGTGAGTGAGATGATTCAGCTTTGAACTAAAAATATTGCTGGTTTGTGTGGTTCAGTGCGATGTAACTCTAAAATGATAGATGATAATATTATAAGTCAAATATCAATATGAATTGAGAGTATTAACAATAATAATTATTATGTTCAGATTGTTAAAGTAGGTATGTTGAGATAATTCATCAAAGGCTCTGAGAAAAACGCAAAATGGAACTTGGAAAAACATGATCTCTTTTAAATATTATGGCCACCTCCTGTAGGTTTTTATTTACAAGTTGTACTTACAGGTGTTTGAAAGATTATTTTTCTTTCCCTTCTTTGACGCTACAAGTATTTTGATGTTAATAGAATTATAAACGATTGCGGAATCCAAAGGATTAACTTGTTAATTAACGTTTTGTACCACATTGTTCTTTAGTAACGGTTATCTTTTTAATATAGATGCCTATTCACGTAACTGAAATTGTATGAATATGATTTATTGTTTAAACTTTTATTTGTCTCATATCTAAGATATTTTTTCAGTTTTATCATTTGTAATAAGATTTCGTAGAAAATCTACTAGCAAGATAAATATAAGTTAGGTCACTCTTTACATGCTAGATCACAGAATGCGTGTCCATCAGACATCCAAAGCGTACACGCTACCCCTACCACGAGTCGTTGACGAGCCTAGAATTAGATTGCGTGTGACGTTTTCCCACTAATTATTTAACGTTAACGAGTGGCTTGACGGACACACGACTGACGGGAGTTATTACACTGGACAGTTTGTGCGTATGTAATGGAACTAGTCATGGGATTTTTGAGTGCCACTGAAATATAACTATGATGAAGCTTAATTGTATTGGTGTAACTATAACATTATAGGAACATACTTAGTGGTAGACAGAAGAGCGAAAAGTCTGACAGCCTGGGTTGCAGATATTTGATGGCAGCCTCTTCATGTAAATTACTGAAGTTCAGCCGCATCTAATTAGACTATTAAATAAGTAGGTATAGCTAATACCGAATTTAAATAGTGGAACAAATATAACAATATAACTCTTCATCGTTTCAAGTAAAAAAATATAGACGCAGTACAAAATCGATTAAGGGTCCGGTGTACCGATTTGGCTGCACAAACGTAGGTATCACAAAAAGAAATCGTAGTTCAAAGAGGATTTAATCAAATTTTATTAATATTCGGATTCAGATATCATTATTCTAATTTCATATTCTACCATTCCGTGCATACGTAAGTGAATGTAATTTTTGATAACTTTACATAGTGTCGACCAATTTTCCGATCGTTAATTTCCAGTAAAGTGGTAGGAGACGTAATGGTACGCTAGGAACCTAGATTAACGGGATCCAAATCCGAATAGTATCTAACACAATTTGATTAATTGTATAATCCGAACAGTAACACAATTTGATTATATTGTGTTTGAATTACGATTTATTTTGGTATTACGCTTTTATGGGCAATTCATCATCCTCTCGACTCTTAATCATTCCTGTGCCCTGAGCCCTTATACGCTATGCTAAATTAACCACCTTTTACGTCATTCACTAGGGGATAGGTCCTTACTTAATATCATTTGTTATTCCAGTGCGGGTTGTCGTATTGACACCGAAATACCTGTCGTATCGACGCGAAGCCACTCTGAGTGAATTATACCGAATAATTCGATGCTCTCGTAAAAAAACACGTTACCCAGTTTTACGATCGCATTTGTTTCTACATCAGTACTTACTACCATTTGTTCACATGTCAGAGTTTTGTAAAATACAAAAAATACTGAAAATTCAGGTGAACAATAAAAAATGAAATGACACGTATCGCAATGAAGTACTTTTTTGTAATGCTCTTACTTAATTTTCTGTTATACATTATACAATTAAGTAGCTCAAAAATGGAGTACAACTGGTATATTATATTAAAGTATTTTTTTGCTAAATATCAGAGGAAGTTAAAAATGTCATAGAGGTAAGTTTAAAGATTCTATACTTTTCTTTTCTACTTTAAGTAAGTAGGGTTGGTTAAAAATTAAGAAGCTAAAGAATAATATTCTAGATTTTTTAACCACTAGCTGTACGGACATTAATTTGTAAGTGAGTGAGAAGATATTTTATTTTATAAATTTTTTTTGTTTATACAGGGATATTTCTTAAGCAGTGCGCAAAAAAATTTTGGTAGTTCAGTATCAGTAATAGAACACATTCCCATTATTAGTTCAAAACTTTTTTTAAAATTTTTATCCGGCTTGAAATCAGCAAAATATGGACACATAATATCTATTCGCAATAATAACAATATGCACGTGTGCCAGCCGACTCACGCGCCGGTGTACAGCTGATGTAGGTACTAAGGCGCGCGCGCTTTGCCGTGCGCTAGCGAGTAACCATAAAATCAGTTTCAAAGTAAACATCTTTCGTTAACGATAACTTCGATATTTTGTACTAAGACATATCAAAATAACAAATTGGTGTTTAATAAAAGTCGTTTAAGTATCAATTGTCAAAGTTTGCGCACTGAATAAAAAATATTCCGGTATAAAGCCGCCTCAAAAATAATTATGTCATTGTGAAACTCAATATCTTTCTTCTCAATATCCATCGAAGATGTTACCTACATAATAAACTCACACAAACCCTTCGTAGGGGATCCAAGTGACGTTGGTTGCTTGGTAATAAACATATCCAATGTTTTATTGAAAATTATATCGAATAAATTCTACGCGTGTTGTAAAAAAGATCTTGGTATTGAAATAATATGTACCCTCGCTGTTACAAGCCTGATTATTTCGCGTAAAAATGTATTTTTGATGGTAGGTTACACGCATTTTCTTGTATTTTATGTGAGCAAACAATACTGTGGGTGAGCTTGGCAAAGAAAATAAGCTAAAAAAATACAGATAATAATAATATGTTATTTTTGCCCGACGCTAAAGACAAAAGCAAGGATTATGTTTCATGTATGTTTGTGTTTACGTCTGCTCCATTATAACACCTAAACTATTTAGGTATGTTCGTTGATTATGGTGTGAAATTGTGTATTAGAATGGTACCTAATATGAATTCACTAATCTAACGATTTTCGTCAATTAATTCAAACAGAACTAGTTTATTGTTTTCAGTTGATTTTTCCGTAGTTAGTTTTTCAAGTTTTGACTTTATTTGCATAACGGTTGGTCTAGTTTTGTCTGGTGGTTGATCCATATTATAATTATGTTTGTTGACTTCACGGATGAACATAATAATAATGATGATGGAAGTGATCGCCTCCTATGGACACCTGCAACTCCAGAGGAATTGCTGGCATTTGCCGAACCAGTGGACTGCAGACCACCGGAGTTACAGCAACAGAGATGAGGAGTTCCCCATCGTTTATGCATAGTTTGGGCTCGTAAATGTTGAAACACATAAAAAGTTCCTTTACGACGGATTCCAACGTAAATCGCCAACCAGTCAGAGGTCTAAATAAATACTAACCTGAAAGCAGTGAGGAATTGTATTTCAATATGTTCCCACTCGGAGAGTCCTTTAAAACAAGATATCTACCTAACCTGTTAGGAGTACAGGCGTGATGATAATATTCTGGGACATATTCTGGGACATATTCTGGGACATTTTTTACACAGCACCATCTAGTCCCAAACTAAGCAAAGCTTGTACTATGGGTACTAGACAATGGATATAATACTTATATACTTTTTTTTTGTAAATACATACTTATAATACATAAGAAACACCCAGACGAACACAAACACTTATATTCATCACATAATTTTTTGTGTTCTGTGGGAATCGAACCCACGACCTCATGGTCGGCAGTCCGGTACTCGAACCACTAAACCACAGAGGTCGTCGTAATGGGTTGATTTAATTCATTATTTTATCGCTATAATTTAAAATAATGTAATCCTCTCGAGCTAGGCTGCGTGCCTTAGCGATAGTGAAGCGGAACGCCTCCAAACTGTTTATTAAAAATTTAATTAAAAAAGTAATAATCTTCGGATTTACTTCTTTTGATATTTTATGTTTGTAATAAACAAGATTGTGAGGAAGGCTGTTTTTCATCGTCACTTTGTTTCTTTTTTATAAAGACTAGGCTTCCGCGAGCCATTCAAAGGATCCATTTTGACATACAAAGAATTATCAAAAATTTTCTCTTGGAATTTTACGCAGATTACATTAATTTTCACAAGGAAATTAATTTAGTTATTACATATAACCCCAACAGAGGTAATAACACTATGTAGGTACCTACTTAATGTTCGAAATATTACAATGAACGTGTGTGTGTGTGAACGTCTATTATATTGAATTTATATGATTAAAGGTGTATTGATGTAGTGGATCAATATTTAAAGAAATATATTTATTTTATCTTTTATCTTTTTAAAAAACACGGAGCCCACACTAGAGTTTTCTCCTTGTCGTGGGCGCATTTACAAACACAAATTCTCACATACGCATGATACGCCTACGACCATTGTATTGGCCTCGACCATATTACTCGACACGATAACAAGTACCATTTTAAAAATCTGACATTAAATATAAGGTAAAAAAACACTTCGTATTTCCTGAAGGGTTAGGCAAACTCTGAGCTGCTATTAAGAATTCCATAGAACATCCCAATAACTGCCTCATTAGCCAAGTGGTCCTAAGCGCGACTGCTACGCTAGAGGTCCTGGGTTCGATTCCCAGGTCGAGCAAAGTGATATTGGGTTTTTCTATGAAATTCCCAGTAGCAGCTTGGAGTTAGGAATTTGTGCCCGGTTAATGGCAATAGGCTCGCCCCCTATTACATGGGACCTAAACATACCGGCAAACTGTGGGTGTACATTAGTACGCCTCTGCCTAACCCTTCGGGGAATACAGGCGTGATGATATGTATGTATCCCAATAACCGTGCGAACCGAACCCAGGACTTCTAGCGTAGCAGTCGCAATTGGGTAGTAACAAATTAGGGTAGGTAAATATGTAGAGAAATATGAAGAAATCAGCATAAAATTAAGAACTTATTGCTTACTATTTTTTTCGGCAATAATTACGCTTTATCACTATTCAGTATTGACCCTTGCGGTAAAGAAAATAAGGTAGAAAAGCGATTATCAGCCAATACTACAGATTGTACATCAAACTTTAACATTGCATTCGAGTTACCCATAAACAAACTTAAAGAGCGCTGCAGACCGCTTGAGGAGACCGTTAGTTTGGTCCTAGCTTTACTTAGCAATCTCGTCCGCAGCATATTGGAATATCTTAGTGCAACAATTTGAAGCGGAGGTGTATCGTCTAACCGAGCGATTAGCATGCGCAGCGCTGCAGCAGCTGCATGAAATGAATTACAAATATCTCGATCGATGTAAATATTAGGTACTACGTGTTTCACTCAGTAATGTTTTGTGAAAATATTATTAATTAGTGTTTAGCTTTTTTATGTCAAACAAGCAGACTGATTGCCTGAAACAGGCAACCTTATGATGGACACATCTGGACTGAACTTACAAATGGGGTCGACAACGGTGTATATACCTACATACCTATACATAATGTTATGTATGTGCAAAATAAAAGCAAACGTATATAAATATAGGCCTTGATCCTCAAACAACCCATATCCAAATGGATCACGCTCGCTAACGTACGACCAAGTCCGTGAATGTCGGCACTCTACAGAAAATAGGCTCTCCCAACTCATAACAAGCCTTTGATAACATGTAAAATAGGGGCCATCGGTGAATTTCTATAAAATTTTAGTACTAACAAGAGAGGCGGTATAAAATCTTTCGATACGTGCATATAGTCGTAAAGCTGAGCAGTAAAACAACTGATGCTTATGCTTCTCAGGGGATGGCCTAGTGCCTATTATAATATATAGGTATGCTCTATATAACATACATCGTAAACATACCATTACGCCTTTATTCCCGAAGGGTTTAGTAGAGGTGTAGAAATGTACATCCACACACATATGTTTAAGTCCTATGTTTAATAAGCCTAATAAAAATAAGAAAGAAACACCTCTAAAATTGAGCGGTTAAATAGTTGTGTCGATACAAAGCGGTGACATTGGCTGCTTATAAGTAGTTTAAACCGTCTCATAACCTAGTTGATTACAGATAATCCTCTATGTAACACATAATTAATATGAGCTGAATATTAATACGTAGCTTTAACGTAATAAAATAAAATTGAATAAGTAGATAAGCTTGTTTGTACCTACATGTGAAAATTACTTGCCCTCTAGTGATAGTATTGCCAGATAAATAAAATTAATAGTTTAAAAATCACGTTCAAGTTGGCTCTATTTCTGGGCTGAAGTGATATGTACTTTTAATTATAATATTTGATTGTAAAAGCGCGGGGTGCTGGAACAGGAAAGACTTTCTTGTAAACAAATACTAATACTAACTTCCTGGCGGAAGCTGATCTTCCGGCTCCATCATCAGATCAGTTCGACAGTACCATATTATTGTATTGTCATCAGAACTACATACAGCTGCCAATTTTCATGACGCTACGATCCTTGGAAGATGGTTAAATTAGTTACCTTAGAATCTATCTATATACTTATACTACTAAATAAAGCTGAAGAGTTTGTTTGCTTGAACGCGCTAATCTCAGGAACTACTGGTCCGATTTGAAAAATTCTTTCAGTGTTAGATAGCCCATTTATTGAGGAAGGCTATAGGCTATATATCATCACGCTAAGACCAAGTAACTATATCACGCGGACGAAGTCGCGGGCAGAAGCTAGTCCCTTATATAGTTAGTTACATACAGGTGCACCTAATATAAGCGTGTTAATAAAATATATTATATTATATTATATTTTTTTTATTTCATCTGGTAAATAAGCAGTTATGTTACTTTATAATAGTTTTTCTTGAAAGATTTTGCAGGTTTATCTTCGATAAATAAAAAAAAAATATTTTGTCTGGTACTCAATTAGTAGGTAAGTTGTTGTTGCTCACAGATTCACTCGCATTGCATTTTGTGTTTAAATTGCATTTAAACACAAAATTACAATAGAAAATTGTGTTTAAATGCAATCTAAACATTTTTAAGAAGTTGGTGCAAGTGGCCCTAGGTGCAAGTTTTTAATAATATTATTTTTAAAAATCTTTTTGTAAGTTCTTTATGATTCAAGATCTAATTATGTATCAAACAATGAATAATCGAAATGCAGCTGCCTTACATACACCTACCCCGAACTTATCGCGAATAATTATTTAAAATGCAATATAAGTCATGACGTATGTAGATGCTTTTTGTTGAATGTATACCTAATTCTTCTGTTGATTGTACATAGTTGAGGGAAATTGTTTGTAAACAAAATAAATAAATAAATTTTAAATTTGAATTCCAGGCTTACCTTTCATACGTATGAAAAATATTTTGTTTTTCCCTGAATTTGTTATATTAGTATTTCTGTTTCTATCAAAAATATTGTTTCAAAATGTAGTCAGGTTCATTGTTTACGTAGCTAACGTCCAAAGTCAATTTTTATTTTGATACCTAAATCCTAGCTGGGTTTGGAGTTTATTTTAAATCTCCACCCTGGAAATTCCATCCAAGGGCTTATAGACACATTTTATATGCTCAATATTTTACATAATATGTAAAATATTATGTATTTTTTCTCTCTTTTAAAAAACATTTGAGACAATGTTTTTTAAAAGAGAGAAAAAATACATAATAT
This sequence comes from Acronicta leporina, assembly GCA_947256265.1. NCBI lineage: Eukaryota > Metazoa > Arthropoda > Insecta > Lepidoptera > Noctuidae > Acronicta > Acronicta leporina. The sequence continues at coordinate 13,935,511 of OX366520.1, read as the reverse complement.
TTTACATATTCTGTACACAAGGATTTTCTTCTGAATCGCGAATTACATCCACCTACCACCAAATGATACAAATGTTTTATTGTTATTGTCGGCGCCACACCTAGCGCCATCTATCGTCGTATCGTTTATTGTAAATGAAGCGTAGACGAGGGTCTGGCAATTGGGGGCTATAGATGGCGCGCGCCTAAAATTTAAATCATTGATACCATAGTAACCAGCTGAAACAAAATTATCTATGAACCGTTTCAAAAGTGGAGCCGGTGTTAGAAGCCTGTCGTTGCAACGGCTCTCACCGACGACTAGCGCATATTCTTTCCTTACAATTTTTCCATATTCTTAATTCTGTCAATGTAACGCAAAATAAACGTATTTTATAATTTGAATAACAAATATTCATTGGAGAAGCCCTGGAAGATCCCCGTTGCCTGAACATTGGTCCTTCGGCCGGATCTCCAACCAAGATCGGGATCAAGACTCTTGGACGAGATTTGGAGCTTTGAACGAGATCACGAGAGGAAGATCATCGAATGACGCAGTTACGAAAGCGCCCTGTCTCCTCATCGCAACGTGATTCAACATTCAGCAGCTCAACGGTCAGGTCTTCCTACCCATATCTTCTCCTCTCCTATGCGAATCTGTGTTAAAACCGTGTTGTTGTGCATTACAGAATCGTTACTGTCGTGTCGTGGTTACCGTGCAGGTGAAAACCGTGAGTACCTTCTCTTTTCTTTGCTGTAGGCCTTCAAAATGCTTGGTGAAGATAAATTAGTTGTGCCTTCAACTGGCTCATCAGTTTCTCCCACTAGAAAACGCTTAAGTGAACTTTCCGATCTTAAAAAACAACGGGGTAACGTTAAATGTAGGTTAACCAATTTTAAAAAGTTTTTAGAGTCATTTGAAAACGTTACCCCTTCTCAAATTCAAATTAAAGAAATTAAATTTCGAATGCAGGCAGCGAATGAATTTTTTAAATCATTCAATGATATTGAAAGCCAAATTGAACTTATTTCTCCTGAGTCAGATATATCTTCTAACATTGAATACGTCGAAACTCTTGAGGGTATGTATTTCAACGCTTTGGCTACTGCTGAAAGTTTAGTTGAGGGTGGGAAGGCTGGTGATAATACTTGTGACTTAAATTCAAATTCCAACGTTCGTATGTCTCGAGCCAATATCAAGTTGCCCGAGATTAAATTACCTACTTTCGATGGATCATACGATCATTGGCTTGAGTATAAAAATTCTTATATCACTATGATCCACAAGCGTTCAGATTTAGATCCAATACAAAAGTTTCATTATCTGAGATCTTCACTTAGCGGTACAGCATTACACGTTATTAGTGCTTTAGAATTCACGGCAACCAATTATTTGCATGCGTGGGAATTGCTAGAAAATAGATTCCATAATAATAGACTTTTAGTGCATAATCACTTAAAATCTCTATTTACTATAACGGCTATAAAAGAGGAATCAGCATTACAAATAAGAAAATTAATCGATACTATCTTACGGAACTTACGTGCTCTCAAAACATTAAATGAGCCCACCGAGTCATGGGACACAATAATTATTTACTTGATCGTATCAAAACTAGATTTAAATACTGAACGAGATTGGGAAAAACACAAGGGTTCCATTATTACTGGTTCCTCTCAAAAGTTAAAGTTGGACGATTTGCTCTCATTCCTTAGAAATAAAGCGGACTTGTTGGAAATGATTAATGCAAGTCATAGTCATATTCATCACAAATCGCAGAATAAACTAATTGCGTCCGAGTCAAAACCTACTCAACATAAAAATAACGCGTCGGTACATAGCTATGTATCTACGAAAACTAACGTTTCACGAGGCAAGTCATCCAATAATAACACGAGTAACCGTAGTCGTAGCTGTCCCTCCTGTAATGGTGATCATTTATTATATGCGTGTTATAATTTCCTAAATTTAACCATTAGGGAACGAATTAAATTTGTTGACGATAAACAAATATGTCGTAATTGTTTACGTTCAGGACATTTACTAGCGGATTGTCAATTTGGTCCGTGCAAGATTTGTGAACGTAAACATAATTCCTTACTTCACATAACTGGTTCCGATAGTAATACGTGTGTGCGTAGCGAGAACACAGCTGATCATAGCGTGACTCATCAAGCTACCACGTCGACCATGTTGCATTCCTTATCTAATGATAACTACGATGCGAACTCATTAGTGTTAGGGTGCACCGGCGACAATACTACGGAACAAGGTACTTTGCAATCGGTATTGCTTTGTACAGCGTTAGTGGAGTTGGTTGACAACCATAAGCGAGTGCATACAGCCCGCGCGCTGTTAGACAATGGAAGTCAACACAGTTTTATTACGGATAAACTGAGAAAGCGAATTAATGCGAATACTATACAGTCCACTATTCAGATCTCAGGCGTCGCGCAGTCTGTGACGCAATCTACACAATCATGCGAAATAATTATGCGTTCGAAAGTATGCGGATATAATACAAAGATTAAATGTTTTGTCTTGCAGCGTATTACAAACAGTATACCCTCGACGAGCATTGATAGTAATCTGATATGTATACCGAATAATATTCAGCTTGCAGATCCGACCTATCACATTCCTTCGGAAATCGATTTATTAATTGGGGCGGATCTCTACTGGAAACTACTATACGACAATAGAATTCGATTAGTTAACGGGCCTTATCTACAGAACTCAAAACTAGGTTGGTTGTTAGGAGGTCCTGTTATTAACTGTAAAAATACATGCATAGACAAAGAGATTTATTGTAATTTTAATCAAACGTTAAGCGATCAACTTCAACGGTTTTGGGAGATAGAAAGCATCCCACAGCCAGGTACAGTTCTTACTCACGATGAACGAATATGTGAGGAGTTATTTGTTACCACAACAAAGCGAACGGCTGATGGTAGGTTCTCTGTCCGCATTCCGTTGAAAGAGTCTCCTGATACGTTAGGTGATTCGTATATCATGGCGAAAAATAGATTTATGTCGTTAGAACGTAAGCTAGAACGTTCGCCTGATTATAAACGGTTATACTGTGATTTTATGCGTGAATACGAGAACTTAGGTCATATGACGCGTATTGATAAGTTTGAGACCCCTAATTACTTTCTACCTCATCACGGAGTGTTCAAAGAAAGTAGTACCACAACAAAACTGCGGGTGGTCTTCAATGCCAGTGCTCCGACTACGTCACATAGGTCACTTAATGATATCCAGTTGCCGGGGCCGGCGCTTCAAAACGACATCTTCTCTATACTGTTACGATTTCGGCAGTACAAATACGTTGCCTGCGCTGATGTTGAGAAGTTTTTTAGACAGACGTTGATCCAGCCCGATCAAAGATCTTTACAACTTATTCTTTGGCGGGAAAACGCGACAGATCCTCTGAATGTCTACCAACTTAATACCGTAACATATGGGACCGCATCAGCACCATACCTAAGTATGCGCTGTATACGGCAATTAGCTATGGCATGCAATGATGACGTAATATCACGTGTTCTCGTTCAGGATATGTTCGTCGATGACCTGATTCTTGGTGATGATGATTATCATGAATTATTATCAATCTGTGAACGCACATCTAAAGTATTGCAGTCTGGCTGCTTCTCCCTTCGCAAGTGGACTTTCAACTCAGATGTGACCCGCAGCGCGCGTGTTGATATGTTTACGGGCGACCATACTCAAAATAAAACCCTTGGTATCGGTTGGCATAACGATACTGATGAATTGTATTACGCCACAAAAGTCGATGAATATTCCAAGATATCCAAGCTAACTAAACGTGTAATGTTATCCACCATTTCGCAGATTTATGATCCATTGGGTCTGCTTACCCCGGCAGTAATAATTGCAAAAATATTAATGCAGAAACTATGGCTTACTAAGATTGACTGGGATACCCGTGTGTCACACGACATTGCCTTGACGTGGAACCACTTTATCAATACATTGCAATGTTTGTCCGAATTAAAAGTACCTCGCCATGCAATGAGTGATCATGGTCAGAATAAGGAGCTCCACATCTTCACGGATGCATCTCAAAATGCATATGGAGCATGTGCCTATACACGCACATATAGTGATGGGTCGGAATTTACTGTAAAACTACTATGTGCCAAAAGCAAAGTAGCACCTTTGAAAACGATTAGTATTCCTCGTCTTGAGCTTTGCGGTGCACTGGTAGGCGCTAGGCTTTATAAAAAAATTATCGATTCGTTAAGACTGGCGTTTACCAAAGTATACTTCTGGACTGATTCAACTATCGTCATTGGTTGGGTCCGGATGTCACCGCATCGCTTGAAAACGTTCGTTCAAAATCGCGTTACGGAAATAAACGAACTTACAGGTGATTCACTTTGGCTACATGTTGTTAGCAAAGATAACCCGGCTGATTTACTGTCCAGAGGTTTAAGTCTTGATTTATTGATAAATAATTCGTTATGGTGGAGCGGACCATCTTTTTTACAAAGTCATAATAATTTTAATACATTTTATTCGAATAATACAACAGATACGAATAATTTGCCAGAATTGAAGTCGAATAATATATTAAATTTAGTTTGTGTGAGTGAAATTAATTCCTTTAACTTTAATGATTACTCATCATTTGCTGAAATTAAGCGCATAGGTGCTTATGCATTACGATTCATAACATATTTACGCAACTCATTAGCAGTGCGACGCGGTCGCAGCGATGAATCAAAACACCAAACCGGTTCGTTATATGTGCACGAGTTGAACGCGTCACAGCGCATGTTAGTTCGCCTCGCACAACGGCAGTCATTCCCAGATGTTTACGACAAATTAGTGAATAAGTTGTCTTTAAATACCAATAGCAAGGAAAATAATCGTATAAGTGGGTTAAACGTGTTTTTGGACTCTGATAACATAATTCGAGTGGGTGGTAGACTTTCGAATTCTTCTAACTTTGCTTACGAGAAGAAACATCCAATTCTTTTATGTGGTAAACATCAGTTTACAGTTTTATTAGCGCGACACGAACACAAACGATTGCTACACGCCGGGCCGCAACTTTTATTGGCTAGCCTGCGTGAGTGTTGGTGGCCACTGAGTGCAAGAAATCTGGTTCGGAAGATTGTACATGAATGTTTTGTGTGCACCAGAATTAAAGGTAAAACGTTGACCCCAATAATGGGAAATTTACCATCTGAACGCTTGGACCCTGGACATCCGTTCATGCGAACTGGCGTAGACTATGCTGGGTCAGTTTTCGTATTGTCTCGAAAGGGCAGAGGAGCTCGTTTAACGAAGGCCTACGTATGTTTGTTTATTTGTTTCCTCACTAAAGCCGTTCATTTGGAACTCGTAACCAGCCTTTCAACTAACGACTACATTTTAGCGCTAAAACGTTTTATTAGCAGAAGGGGTAAACCTAATGCTATTTACTCCGACAATGGTAGGAACTTTGTAGGAGCAGAAAAGGAACTTAGTGGATTTTTCCATATTAATTCCCAACAAATCTTAGATTTTGCCGCTCATGACGGCATTGAATTTCATTTTATCCCACCTTATTCACCACATTTTGGAGGCTTGTGGGAAAGTGGGATAAGGTCTTGCAAATATCACCTTAGACGTATTGTAGGCAATGCTAACTTAACTTACGAGGAGCTCAGCACGGTTTTGACACAGATCGAAGCTGTCCTGAATTCCCGTCCCCTGTCTCCACTGTCCGCAGATCCTCACGACCTGACCCCGCTAACCCCGGGTCATTTCTTCATCGGCCGACCGCTGACTGCGCCTGCTAGTGAGGGCCTGAGTGATGCAAAAATGTCACACCTTGACCGCTACCGCCGCATCGAGCAACTACGTCAACACTTCTGGCAGCGATGGTCCAAGGAGTACATAGCTGGGCTGCAACAGAGGACCAAGTGGAAGGCGAACAAAGACGATATCGCCTTGGATAGTTTAGTCCTCATCAAAGAAGATGGTACACCGCCTCTCAACTGGAGACTGGGACGTATTATCAAAGTGTTCCCAGGAGCTGATGGAGTCTCACGCGTCGCTGACATACGCACCGCTACTGGGACGATACGGAGGGCGTTTTCGAAGATATGCCCGCTACCACAGCAGCCTGCAGACAACACCAATGATGCCTGAGCACTCTTGGAAGCCGGTGCTTCCAAGGCCGGGGGCATGTCGGCGCCACACCTAGCGCCATCTATCGTCGTATCGTTTATTGTAAATGAAGCGTAGACGAGGGTCTGGCAATTGGGGGCTATAGATGGCGCGCGCCTAAAATTTAAATCATTGATACCATAGTAACCAGCTGAAACAAAATTATCTATGAACCGTTTCAAAAGTGGAGCCGGTGTTAGAAGCCTGTCGTTGCAACGGCTCTCACCGACGACTAGCGCATATTCTTTCCTTACAATTTTTCCATATTCTTAATTCTGTCAATGTAACGCAAAATAAACGTATTTTATAATTTGAATAACAAATATTCATTGGAGAAGCCCTGGAAGATCCCCGTTGCCTGAACAGTTATAAAACATTTGTATCATTTGTATATATTTTACAAATGATACAAATGTTTATTGTATCATTTGATTTTTTGTTGTATTCGTAATTGTCAGAAAGAAGTTTGTATGAAAGTTTTTTTTGAATTCACCGGAAACATTCAGAAAATTTACGTTGGCAAAACTGGGCAAGCGTTGCTAGTTTAATATTAAACATTTTGACAGCAAATACGAGAGCCTTTTTAGGCATACGTACCTAGGTTATGGTTCGTTCAAGCCCAGCAGAGATAGCAATATTTGTAAAATGTAGCCTAAGTCCTACTTCAATGTCCAATCTACCTCAGTAGTATACATTTTATGTAAGTTATAAGTTTTTTCTGATTCTAAGATTGTGTGACCATGTATCAGACAATAAATAATCCAAATGTACGTGGCAAATAATTTATTTAGCAGGTTGCTTTTCCTGTTGTCCCAAGTATGTAGTGTTGGTGATTCTGAAAAACACCCTTTATAACGACAATAAGGCACGAAGCTGGTCGCCTTAAATGTAGCTGTTCTATTTGTAAGGCTGTTGACCCAAAAGCCAAGCAAAGCCGTACCGGATAACTATATTTAATAAAGCAAGCTATTGAGCTGTAAAAGAGTTTACGGCGTCTCTGCAAAGCCAATTAGAAGCTGAAATTTATGGCGGCCGTCTTAACATAAATTGTTACATTTTAATTTAATTCCACTGGCCCAGTCCTACTTCGAAACTTCCAACTTTGTAGTTCAATTCTTAATTTGTGGTTGGAATTTATTGCTTTTTTGTGACGTGGGTACAGACTATTTACGCTAGATTGATGTTTTAATTGGTTTTATTCCTTAAATTATATAAACAATTATAAATTATTATGTCAGTTCCTCCTTTCTAATGCATGTGGAAATATTTATTTTCCATTTTAGATATACTTAGGTATTCAAACCAAATTTGACTAATAACATTTAAACAAACCTGCCTTTTTGCCTATCAATCTGCTTATAAAACCACACTTGAATTTATTAAATAATTATATTACTTAATTCGAAATCTCATTTGAAATTTAGATTTCTACCATACCTACCATCTTTCTCAAATCAATTTCACACGTTACAATATTTTCATAATCCTAACTCACACACTACAAATGTATGCTAAAAGTTAAGTTCTAAAAACCTTTTTACACCAATTGAAAGAGGGAGATTTGAATATGAAATCCTTATAAAATATGCAGACACAAAAAAGAAACATTTTTGCTACAACAAACTTTGTTCGCGAGTTCACGAGGGCTTGTAACTTTATGATTTCCGAACGAATGCCAAATCTTGGTAAGCAGGAAAGTGTTAAGTGAATTTATGAGCGATTTTCATGTGTTGCACGTATTTTATAGCGGTTTTTATGGGTTAAGAAATTGGACGATGTTGCTACTAATGCTCAACACGTGTTCCTAATCGTTCCGGATTTAAATAGACTTTTTTTTTGGCATCGGGATGGACATGGTAGAACGACACAGGTATTCTCTTACCGTGACAGCTGGGGCCCAAGTCTGCTATTTCAATTGCCTCAGAATGACCGTCCAATGGCACTAAATGACATAAGAAATGACAGATTTCGTAGACAAAACTGTCAAAAATCAACAATTTTGAAGTCACTGAATAACAATTCTGACACAACTAAATAGTAGACTCGGCACCCTGGGCACGTGTTGATGTCAAAGTTTGACATGATACCACTGTGTGTAATTGAATTAGTTAATCAAAATGCATCTTTTCACTTTTTTCACATCACACTGGAATTTTCGCATTGTAATATTAAACATAGCATACCATCACGCCTGTATTCCCCGAAGGGTTAGGCAGAGGCGTACTAATGTACACCCACAGTTCGTCGGTATGTTTAGGTCCCATGTAATAGGGGGCGAGCCTATTGCCATTAACCGGGCACAAATTCCTAACTCCGAGCTGCTACTGGGAATTTCATAGAAAAACCAAATAACACTGCTCGACCTGGGAATCGAACCCAGGACCTCTAGCGTAGCAGTCGCGCTCAGGACCACTTGGCTAATGGGGCAGTAATTTTAAACAGATTACTTTTTTAACTAATACGCGGCGGTAGCCTAATGGCTAGGGCGTCGGACTTGCGATCTTGTGGTTGCCGGTTCGAAACTCACCCATTGCACTACCGACGTGAACCCACTCGTAACACAACCATTTTAGCTTAGCACGATGGGTTAACAAGAATACTAGTAATGTGGGACCCACATTGCTAGTAATCTTTAAAAAAAAAACTAAATAGATGATTAAGAAGTTGAAAGTGCATGATGAATTAAAAATTCCATTATAGGTAGCTGTCAATAAATGTCAACACTGATCATGTAATGCACTGACTGAATTGACGTCACTCACTGGGAATTTTGGAAGAGAATACCTGGGGTGTAACCAAAATATTATTTTTCTGCCATGGGGATGGACACTGGATTATTTTTATTCCTGTAAGTAGCAGGATGAGATTGGGTATTACTTTTAGTGGATCATATAAATAATACGTATTTGGTGTAACTGCCTAATTAGAAATGTGGTTGTCGCTAGAGATCGTGGGTAAAACAATTGTAAAGAGTGTATTATTAGGTACATAGTACATAGAATAGAATGGAATGGAATGAACTATTCTTAATTGCACAAAAAATAATGTAGAGTTTGATATTTTTTCCTTATTATCTTATGTAAGTACATATGTAAACACGATCATTATCATTATTAAGTTGTGAATATTATGTTGGTACCTCTTTTGCTTTTGTTTTGGTCATAGATTATTGACAAAAATCTATATAGATCGTTGGCTATGTTGCTATCTGCCAATCTCTAAGCAACCTGTATATAAGTTTACAATAGGTACATATTATTGTGGTTATTTTTTTGGTTTGTTATGCATCTGCAAAACTGTTTCTTTCTTTCTCTTCTTATTAAAATAAAATAAGATCTCCAATTAAAAAAACTGCCTCATTAGCCAAGTGGTCGTGAGCGCGACTGCTACGCTAGAGGTCCTGGGTTCGATTCCAAGGTCGAGCAAAGTGTTATTGGGTTTTTCTATGAAATTCCCAGTAGCAGCTAGGAGTTAGGAATTTGTGCCTGGTTAATGGCAATAGGCTCGCCCCCTATTAAATGGGACCTAAACATACCGGCGAACTGTGGGTGTACATTAGTACACCTCTGCCTAACCCTTCGGGGAATACAGGCGTGATGGTCTGTATGTATGTATTAATACATCGAAAATCCAAGTTTATTCACATCTCATAACGCCGATTTGGAAGACTATAAACCGAAACTAATCAAATAGCACAATGAGATAACCCATAAAATTGATTTTCAATAAAATTTAACACTTTGACACACTCCATAAAGTCATAAACTGATAAAACTTAACGACGATAAGAATTAGAGGCGGGCAGAGCTTAATTTCACGGGTTATGGGCTGTCCTTCCAGATATTTGATGTTTATGGGCCGGTATTAGGGGAGACGGTCAACAAATTAAGTGGATACCTTCAGATGTTTCTTGGGGATAGATTTGTATGGATACGTCTTAAATAAATATTATATATATTGAAGTTAGAAATTGTGACTATTTTAATCTTTATAATTGTCAGTTTTGGTCAAGTATCGTTTTTCAGGATAAGGAGTCCATGCTTAATTCGAAAGAAGACAGACGTAGTGGCAGAGCAATCGGCTTTTGTGCCACGTATTGTAGGTTCCGGGTCTGGGCGTTTGTGTACGAGTATATCAGAATTTGTGCTATACAGGAGAAAATACTTGTGCGGGGCAATGTTTTTTTTTGCGATTTATCGTGATACATAGATTCTTTGCAAAAAAATACTAGACTATAGACTAATGTTGTATAATTATTTAACAAAAAAATAATTTTAATAAAAAGTAGGATTTCTCGATGGGCGAACCAATAGCCTTACCTTTCCCATTTGGATAGGATAAATTCATACCTAGCGGTAGAGTGATAAAAGGGTAATTGATGAATGTTGTGTCTTTAATTAAATTTGATTCAATAACAAACGTAGCATCAACCTTCATAATGTTGATCTCATAAACAAACCGGTCCTAACACTCCGCGGCGATAAACAGTCAGCGGTCCTACATCAAATTTTACAACTATCCTACTAATTTCAACCGTTACGCGAACATAACTCGACCCATCGAAACACCAGCATAAATGGATACGCGGCGTTGTATGGAACTAAATTAATAAAATGTTCTAAATTTAAAATTAGTAACTGATAAATCGCAAATCCGTTGTTAAACTGTTATAATATGCCACAAAAAAAGGCAAATAATAATACGTGATAATACCATATTTTTGTAAATTAAATGAAAGATAATATTCTCTTAAATTAATGTTGAATTTTTATGAATATTCTAGGTAAGTAACAAAATAATGTTGTTATTTATGGACTTTTTATTGAAATTCTTGTTTAAATTTGGTTTTAGAATTTCAAAAAACTAAGACTCAGGCGGGCACTTGCACCAACTTCATAATTGTATTTAAATTGTATTTAAACACGATTTTTCATAGATATTTTGTGTTTAAATCCAGTTTAAACACATCTAAAAAGTTGGTGCAATTGGCGCTCAATCTCATTTTCTGTTATTTAATTTTCCAATAGTTTTTCAAGAATCAAGGGATCAAGAAGAATCTTCCACTCAGCCGTATATGTTCCTGAACTTATTTTTAACATAGTTTCACGCCTGTATTCTTCGAAGGGTTAGGCAGAGGCGTACAAACGTAAACCCACAATTGGCCGGTATGCTTAGGTCCCATTTAAACCACCACCACTTGGGCCTAATGAGGCAGGCTGGCTACTTCGATAGATAGCCGCGATGAAGGGTCAAGATATACTGGGCGTTTTATGGCCTCGTCCAACACTATTCTATTGTTCGACATTCTCATCTGACGGTGGGGATTAATTTATATGGACGTTAGATAGCAGATATTAATACCTAACACCCCGTCTGCTCGTATTTATTTCTGTAGGATTAATAAACCGTCGAGATCGCTTACAGTTAATTGTTTTTGCGATTGGTTATTAACTCGAGTGTCAAGAATTGGGGTATTTTGTGTGATATATGAGTTTGTGTTGGAATGAGGCTTATTTAGAACTCTATTGCTATTTTGCTTTGAATTAATCATGACGGGAATCATCAAGAATGTATTCCCCGAGGGGTAGGACAGAGGTATACTGATACACTGAGTACTTACATTCACAATTCACCGGTATGTAAGGTCCCATGTAATACGAGACAAACCAATTTCTATTAACCAAGAGATTCCTATCAACCATAGGATAGCCATTCTTCGGCACGAGTGGGTCGGCTCGACCAGAGCGATACCAAGGCCTCACAGAAAACCGACGTAAAAAACGCTTACATTGTGTTTCGCCGAGTGAGTGAGGATACCGGAGGCTCGAAACCTTTTAAAAGGCTGGCCACGCACTTGTGACTCCTCTGGTGTTGTGGGTGTCCATAGGCGGCGGTTATCGCTTACCATCAGGTGATCCGTCTGCTCGTTTGCCCCCTATACCCTAAAAAAAGGAATGTCGTCTCTTTTTCTAGGTGCTAACTGAAATAAATTATGCTGAGCTGGCGACCCATTAGAGGTAAGCATGGAGACAGCACATCATACGTTTTATTTTTTAATTTTCCTGTTTTGTCTTGTCTCAATAAATGCGTTTTTCTTTCTTTCTTTCTTTTATGTTTTCCAAAAAAAATAACTGTAAATTGCAGTCATTTTGAACAACATAACAACTGTCGATATTTTACTGTAACTTGTCTAATGCTATATAATTATAAATGGAGTACACCTGGACACGGCCCACATTGTCAACCCCTTGAACTTCAAAACACTTTGTATCTTAACCCGTGTCGAAACATATAATCCTTTTTTTTTCTCCGCCAAAGCTTTTACATAGCAAAAAAAAACAGGGTAATTCATTTGTCGTTGAATAATTGAATAAATCACGGTAATGGAACGGGGATTCTGCAAATGGATCTGTTTTCAAAATGGCTTCCAATTCTCGATCATCTGGGCGCGCTGATTTTTACTTTACAGGATCCTTAGAAATGAGGGAACGATGAAGAAGAAGGATGTGAATGGATTTTTAATATTGATATTTTTGAAACCGGCGATCTATATTTTTATAGATTAAATAGGCAAACAAATTTAATTTTAATTAATTTAATTTTAAACAAAATTTATTTTATTTTAAACAAAGACTTTATTCTTTTACAAATTTTACAATATTGTCTTAATATTTTTCCTTAATTAACTTTAATGTATATTAATATACTAGCTTCTGCCCGCGGCTTCGCCCCCGTGGAATTCGGTCTGTCATCACATCCCACGGGTACGGGATAAAAAGTATCCTATGTCCGTCTCCTGGTTTTAAGCTACCTCTCCACCAATTTTCAGCCAAATCGGTTCAGCCGTTCTTAAGTTATAAATAGTGTAAATAACACAACTTTCTTTTATATATATAGAGATATAGATGTATGTAAATCTTAAGTGAGAGTACATATTATACTTATTTAATAAAAAAATTAGTTTACCAAACATTAATTGCACATCAAAACGCATTCAATTCGACGAGCCAAAAACAAAATTCTGAAATCACCTAACTGGCTTCCGAAAACGTTATCCAAACCTTGGAAAATCCTATAAAAACATAACGTGCGTCGCCATGGCAACCGTAACATCATTTCCTAACTCGCTCTCCAAAGCGAAGCATCACACAAGCCGGCAGAAACCAAAATTTTTTTCATCCGTCCGTTTTAATTGACTATACGACGGTTGCGTCACAAAGATAAATGAAACTAAGCCTTTTTGCTAACTTGTCACACAAGAATAAACTTTAGCAAACAAAAAATAGAGTTAAATTTCAGTGACGAATGAGTTATGTGGCTACAAGGCTTGGTTTAGGGCTGGTTATGACGTAAACACGAATTTGGTGGGGCTTGCCCATTGTGTGCTTCTATGAATCGTACGTTACTCATTAATGATGACACATGTGATTATAATAGATTTTATACAACAAGAAAGGGAAGTTTATTTTTAGAAAATAAAAAGGTTATCTTCCTTATGTGGGCAAATCTATTACTGTCACCACAAGGAAACGTGTTTCTGTTTGCTTCAAGGATAACGGTAACCGTTTCTTCGAAATATAAAAGCGGTATTAACAGCATTGAACTCGTTCCTTCTAATGCCTGCACGCTACATTGAAAGAGAACGCCATAGAAGGACATGACGTACCGATCTTATTAACGAGGTCCTTCAAAAAGGTCAGATACGTACCTACTGTTCGCAACCAGAGTGTGTGTTACAAGAGGTACGAATGCGGAAGAAGCAAAAAAGTATTCAAGAATATGCAAAAAGGAAAAAAAAGGCGTGAATAGACTGCAATGTATCTATACTTATACATATATAATTACATTTACTAGCTAGGTACTATCGGTGCTCGAAATTTGACTATAAGGTGAACTTCATACGTTAACCATAAAGGTGTGTGTCAACCGCATGGTAGTGTTTATGTTTTTTTTATCGATTTAATGTATTTTTTAACATAACTATAACAAATATAGGCTTTCTGCAATTATCTTACTTATAAACTATAACTATGTACAATTTTACACTCCATCATACGCGCAATATGCTTAAATCAGGGTACAAGTTATCTCTTCACGTATTAGTATTATAATAATGTATAAGTTTATATACATTAGAGTTTCAAATACTGCCTCATTAGCCATATGGTCCTGAGCGTGACTGCTACGCTAAAGGTCCTAGGTTCGATGCCCAGGTCGAGCAAAGTGTTATTGGGTTTTTCTATGAAATTCCCAGTAACAGCTCGAAGTTTGGAATTAGTGACAATAGGTCCGCCCCCTATTGCATGGGACCTAAAAATACCGGCGAACTGTGGGTGCACATTAGTATGCCTCTGCCTAACCCTTCGGGGAATACAGGCGTGATGGTATGTGAGTTTCAAATACATGCTATATTAAAATTGTATTTCAATATTGTGACATATTCTATGTATAAAAAGTTCAGCACTTAGTACCTATAATTTGATTGAATTAGACATGTCGAAGTAATGTTTTTCTGAACCTCTTTTCACCCAATCGTTTTCTTAATAAATGTCAAAAGGGGTCATGAGCTTTAGCATAGGTAGTAAGATCTTTGTAAAGCAGACATTTGTATTCATATGCAAAAGGAAATATATTCAGGATAATATATCATTTCGATAAGTGGGTTGGGATGAGTATCATTGAAATTTAGGTTTGATTTTCAGTTCAAGCTAAGTAAGTGTTTATTCATATTTTATACAGTTCTAAAGTAAGTAGTATATGTAGAAGAGGGAAACAAGAAACTCCTTAGTACATACATACATACGATCATGCCTGTATTCCCCGAAGGGTTAGGCAGAGGCGTACTAATGTACACCCACAGTTCGCCGGTATGTTTAAGTCCCATGTAATAGGGGCGAGCCTATTGCCAGTATCCGGGCACAAATTCCTAACTCCGAGCTGCTACTGGGAATTTCATAGAAAAACCCAATAACACTTTGCTCGACCTGGGAATCGAACCCAGGACCACTAGCGTAGCAATCGCGCTCAGTACCACTTGGCTAATGAGGCAGTTTACAAACTCCTTAGATAGGCTTGTAAGCAACTTAATATTTGATGTTTACTTTGGAGTAGTAAGTATAAGTAGTTAGTGAAATTACAGGGCAAATGAGTAGTTTAACTGCCTCGTTAGTCTAGTGGTCCAAAGTGCGACTGCTACGCTAAAGGTCCTGGGTTCGATTCCCAGGTCGAGCAAAGTGTTATTGGGTTTTACTATGAAATTCTCAGTAGCAGCTCGGAGTTTGGAATTTGTGCCCGTTTAATGGTATCTAATAGTCTCGCTATTGCCTATTACATGTTTAGGTCCCATGTAATAGGGGATTACATGAGACCTAAACATACCGGCGAACTGTGAGTGTGCCTTAGTACACCTCTGCCTAACCCTTCCGGGAATACAGACGTGATGGTATGTATGTATGAGTATCTTAAGAATCTGGTGAACCGAATTTCCAATACAAACGTAATACAAAAATAAATCGTAATTCAAACGCATTTTTTTTTCAATATTTGTTATTCGGATTCCGATACCGTTAATTTAGGTTTCTGCTATACCAATTTGTCCAAAATAATTCACTGGAAATAAATGTAATCGAACGTAATTCTTGATAATTTTGACATGTTTCGAACAATTTTCGGTCGTTTATTAGCAGTAGACAAAATGGTACGCTTTAAAGGACCTTCATGGTATCTCAATCCGAATAATGCGAGCTCCGTCAGACCCTTAAGATGACAACCCACGAGTGATACCACTGGTGTTATAGGCGTTACCACGTTTATCCATCAGTTTCCCCATATTATATGTTCCATCATCATACCATAATGGTGATGGTGATGATATATTATATTCCTCATTTATGATATATTATTTCCTATAGTCCCCAGAGGGTTAGGTTGAATGCTACACCGCTCCCGTAGGCCCGGCACCAAAGTGGTGACGCGAAACGCCGAGGTTAGTTTTAGTCGGTAGATCACTCTTTTCAGAGCGGAGTCCGACACACCCCACCGCTCTCCCCAGAGTGGTGGATACTGCATAAAGCATTTCCAACCCCGTCAACAACAAAAAAAAGGTTGATCTCTTTTTTTATGTAGGTAATGAAAAAAACCCTACACATCAAACTGCATAATTCTCAGCAACTATTTCAAACAAAGTTGTAAAGCTAAAGCTAAGTGTCGTTGTGTTTTTTTAATAGTATCTATGGAGTCATGGATCATTACTAAACTAAACTGCCTCATTAGCCAAGTCGTCCTGAGTGCGACTGCTACGCTAGAGGTCCTGGGTTCGATTCCCAGGTCGAGCAAAGTGTTATTGGGTTTTTCTATGAAATTCCCAGTAGCAGCTCGGAGTTAGGAATTTGTGCCCGGTTAATGGCAATAGGCTCGCCCCCTATTACATGGGACCTAAAACATACCGGCGAACTGTGGGTGTACATTAGTACGCCTCTGCCTAACCCTTCGGGGAATACAGGCGTGATGGTATGTTTATGTTTATGAGTCATGGATCCTATAAATAAGACTCCATAAGATCCACTTTTTGGAACCGTGGAAAGTTTTGACTTTTCAAAAGTAGCTTTCTTTTTTGGACTTTGACTTTGAGACTTTGACTTGAAATCCACAGTGTTCCAGTTTATTTAGGTCCCATGTAAGCTAAACACGCTGGCAAACTGTGGGGGTGAGCCGATTATCAATAGGCGGGCCCAAATCCAAATTCTGATATGCTGCTCAGTATTTCATTAAAAAAAAACCAATAACGCTTTTCTCGATCGAATCCAGGACCTCTAGCATAGCAGTCGCACTTGGGACCACTAGACTAATGAGGCAGTCAAATGCTTGTTTACGTTCTTATAAAATCCTAGGTACTTATTCTCCTAGTAATGGTGTCAATTATAGGCAAAGCTTCATATATTTACACACACCACACTCGCGTGACTAACAAGTTGGTTATTTAGCTTTAATAAGGCTTTGCTGAGCCTACAGGAAAACATTATTGTTTGTAGAGGGAGCTTGAAAGTATTAAAATTGGATTTACACCTTTTGCTTTACGGCTGCGATCGATAAGCGTAATTGTTTTCATTGGCATAAAATTACACGCCAACACCTTTTCCTCAAAAGGTCAACACAAGGTAAGGACACCTATAATTTGCCCATACATATTATATTTTAACGTGGAGGGGCTTGTGGCTAAGTTATAACTAACTTATCAACTGATCTGCAAGGTTAAATTGCGCTTCCTTCGGTCAGTGTGTGGATGGGTGACCATTCTTAACACAATCATCATGGACTTTAAAAGAGACCATGATTCCCTGAATTTGTTTCGGTGTTTATTCTCAGAGGTCGTCAGTTAGGAAATGCCGAAACCAACTAACTATAAAAAAAACAAACCATTGACTAGGATTCCACGATCACCAGCCGGATCACTAAATGAGCGAGGCAGCTATATCGTGACCTGATAATAAACAATAGCTATATTTAAATGAAAGCCATCTGCTTATCCTCATTACGCAAACCGGCGCACACATAATTTGAGTTGAAAAGCAACAACACCAATCTCGAAAGGTACCAGAAGCCACGAGCGATCATGCTAAAACTCCAACAGAATTTGGCAAATTAAATTTTCAAAAAGTCGTATCTCGTAATCAACTCAGGCCGTGATGTGGGGGGAGGGTCTCCCCACCCTCCCCGACACACAACTGAATTATGTAAAACTTTTAATTGTCCTCTCGCCTCACCTTCATTAAAATTCGAGGTGTTTTGTTTGGGTAGAAAAACTTGGCTGTACCTATTTTCGGGTGTTGTTTTTGAGATGTTAAAAAGGGATTTGACAGGTATACCCAATATCTTCATTAATTTATTACTTCTCAAGCTTGGGTGAGGGGTTAATATGTATCGTAAAATGTTTGTTTACGAACACTGTGGGCGATACAATAAGATCACACCTCGATGTATGATAAATAAATTTATTGTTCTGTTATTACAATAGCGTATTTTACACCATGTAAGAAAAAATATAAAAATGCATGTTAATGATAGATTTTTAAAACGCCATCCGCTATATTGGATTCCGACGTGATGTCACTCCGATAGTAACTTGACGTTACTTGGTCTTTTGCAGTTGTATTGTTTACTAACGAAGTGACGTCACGACCCGAAGTAGCATGGCGGCTAGCGTTTCCGCGCGAAAATTCAAAATCATAAATTAAAAATAGTTTTTAAGGCATTTTGCGGTTTTAAAAAATTGAAATAAAAATTCTACTGATTCATTACGATCTAAGGATTAATTTAAAACAGTTTTCAAAAAAAGGTGTAATACCCTATTGTGTCGAGACAAAATGGCGGTGTTCTTCGTAGTACGTTGTGAAGTTGGTAGCGTTCCTGCGCCGTGAAGCCCGCAGCGAGCGATGTTGCTAGGGTGCGTTCGTAAATATAGAAATATGAAGAAAGGCGGCGTTCAGGCGTAGATAAACACTATACCTCTTAAATCACGCATATTTCAAACATTCTGCAAAGAAAGGTTAAAATAAAATTGAAAATTATAATTGTATTTTTTTTGTTTATATTTATGCAAGCAATCGTAAAATACCAATAGGAAGTGTTCGTGGCTAGCAATCGCAAACGTATAAGTAGGTAGATAAGAGGGGCTAAGTTAAGACTAAGTTGATTAGCCGATCACTGTGCTTGCCCCGGTCAGTGTGTGGATGCGTGCCTTATCTTTATTCTAGTTCTTTCATACTCGTCAGTTGGTTATGAAAATGTATAAATTTTTTATTATTTTTCTTCTATATGACGAGCTACTAAGAATTCTATAACTAAAAGCAATGAAACAATTTTTTAACCAGTTAAATTACGCTTTCTGCGGCTATTCTATGGATGATGCCCATTTAAACTCATCGAGACCCTTCCGTGCTGTGGAAATTTCATTAAAAAGCATCGTGTATACAAAATACAACAGTACACAAATTCCTAACTATGAGTATACAAAGCCCCTTGCGTGCTACGAAAAGAAAAATGCCAAGGAACTCCTGACTGACGTAACGTAACAAATAATAATCATAAGTTGCCCTTATCGCACCCTTCATAAAACCATCAGGCCGTGTCTTCATGCAAAGTCGAATTTCGTGAAAAAATATTGTGAGTTTCGAGTGGAGAAACACTTGTAGGAGGTTTGAAACATAACTCTCATGTCTTTATTGAAAGGATTAGGCAGTAGTGTATTACCTTACCATTTACCATTAGCCAATTACCATTAACCGGGCACATATCGAAGCTCCGGGCTGGTATTGAGACTTTTTTTTTAAAGAAGTTGGCCTAGGGTTTTCTCCTGCATCGTAGGTGCGTATACAAACAAAAATTCTCACATACACAAACGACCCAAACACGAGTACCTGTAGATCATAAAAATATCGATCGAACCCACAACACGTGGCGCAGAAGCCGATAGCTCACCCGCTACGCCAAAGTGTCGTCAAATTGCATACAAAAACCAAATAAATCTGCTCGTCCTAGCAATCAATTAAGCGTGGAAGTTGCGCTCACCGCCAAGATAATGAGACAATTTGACAAATTGCAATTTGGAAAATATTGGAATTTTCTCGAGTATTTTAAACTTCTGAATGGAGTATTTTGAATGCTACTTGGTTTATAATTGCTTGGCAATTAATTTAGTTTCTTTGATAGATGCTAACTATAGACACTGTGATATTGGTGATTTTAATAGCAAAGAGTGAATGCTAATTGGGAACTACGCGAGACTGTACCTCTCTGTTTCCATATACGTTAAGGAAATGTTGGGCATATTGGAATTGAATAATTCCACTCACAATTGGAGCTGCCCAACTGAGGAAGTACCTCCACCTTGCAGAAAATCGTAGCCAAATATAGCTCCGTGCTATTTTGTGTTCCTAACTGTGAGCAAGTTCGCCAGGGCTCCACGAGGCAGCGTGGTGTTGACAGTAAGGGGACTGGTGGTGTTTAAGCACCACACTTATTTGTGTCCTATGCTGCCAGCCCAACTATTCCTCCTTAATCTTTACCCCAAGCTGTGAAAAAGGTGTGAAAAGATTTTACAGGTTCGGCAACGATCGAGTGATACCCCTGGTGTTGCGACCGTCCATAGTCCTTGGTAAGCCACTTACCATCAGGTGGTACTTGTTTGCCACCTTATTCGTATATATTATCCTAAAGCACTAAGTAAAGTAGATTATAAATTGTTGATTTTAACGAAAACATGTTAATGGCTATTAATGTACTATAATTCTTGAGGGGTTTGGCGCTGATAGCCGAAGTACAGGCTCTGCCTAGTTCGGCTACAGATGAGTACACCTATTAATCTGGCCAAATTAGCCTGTTAAAATATTTTGTAATTTATGTATAAACTTGTCTATAAATTATTTCTATTAAAAAAATAAAAATAAAAAAAAAACATTGCTACAATCGTGCTGTTCGGGGTACGTAGGATTAATTATGGGTTCTCGATGTCATTATCAGCAGCATAACCGCGGAAAACGTAGATCAATTGATTGGTTTAATCATTACGTACCTACGTACCTACTCCTTTAAATAAGGCATGAATTGAATAGCTCCTAAGACGGTAAACGGTGGGTGTGCATTAGTACGTCTCTGCCTAACCCTTCGGGGAATACAGGCGTGATGGTATGTAAGTTTTCATTACCAGCTTACCGACAGAGCTAGAATTAAATATGAGGATAATAAATAAGCATCTGAATTAACATATTAATTATAGCTCGAATTATTCCTTCATACACATAGATATCAACACTCTGATAATAATATTAGAGTGTACGAAAATTTAATAACATTTTGGGCTCAACCTACGCTTGAAATTTGATCTTTCGTAAAACTATGCGTGAGCCCTTGGCCGAATAAACGAGTAATTACATAACGTCCCTGAAAAAAAAACAAGCAAAAGTAAAGGCATTTTTTAGATCTTCTAATAAATCATCGATATCAATCAGTTATTGATTTTAAATCCAAAGAACGCACCTTTATCTCTTTCTTTTCTTTTTAAAAACATCGTTAGGAAACTTTTGTTCAATACTAGCTTCTGCCCGCAACTTCTTCCACGTAGCGTGATGATATATTATATAGCCTATATCCTTCCTCAATAAATTGGCTATCTAACACTGAAAGAATTTTTCAAATCGGACCAGTAGTTCCTGAGATTAGCGCGTTCAAGTAAATAAACAAACAAACAAACTCTTCAGCTTTATATATTAGTATAGATAGATTTCATTGTATCAGGGCTATAACTCTATCAGCCTACACTAGACATACATAATACTAGCTTCCACCCGCGACTTCGTCCGCGTGGAATAGTTACTTAGTCAGCGTGATGATTGTATAGTCTATAGCCTTCCTCAATAAATGGGCTATCTAACTGAAATATTTTTTCAAATCAGACCAGTAGTTCCTGAGATTAGCGCGTTCAAGCAAACAAACAAACAAACTATTTAGCTTTAAATATTAGTATAGTATAGATTCGTGGTGGTAGAGCTAAAACAAAACATTTTTTTTAGGAGCTTTGTGTAACTGTCATAAAAAACCCCACGGCAAGACATGGCTCTGAACTATACTTTATTGTTATTGATTTGAAATCGTTTGTTTAACTGACTGCTTGCCTCATAAATCTAGTGTTCCTAAGCACGATTGCTGCGTTTGAGGTCCTGGATTTGATTCCCAGGATTTTCTTGCAACTGAATTCATGAATATTGAATATACCCGGCAATCTCGCCGGATGGTCACATAACATGAAATGATAACGGGCCACGCTCGTTGACGGGCTATTGTTGTTAAAATATTAACGGTGACACCATTGAACGCAATGATGGCTTGTAATAACAGAGTTGTATAGTTCAGCATATTTTTGGAAAGCCGAGAAAAAATTACTTGGTACACCCATACTTTGCCGGTATGTTAAGGTCACGAAATAGAGGGCGAAAAAGTACTGGATCGAGAGGAGTGGATAGAGGGTAGGAAGGCCTTTGCCTTGTAGTGGGACAAATCGGGCTTATTAAGTAGTAATAATAATAATAGGGGGTGAGCCTATGCAATTAACTATATACAAACCCAAACTGCTTAAACAATTACTAACTGCCTGATCGGTATTATTATTATTTTTTATTTTTTTTTTATTTATTTAGGATCTCCAACAAAAGATATACACAATTAATAGACCACAACAGTTTCAGGTGTACTCCTTCACTTATAGGAGACCACAGCATGCACAGCAATGTTAAATGTATTATAACTAGCTAACTAATTAAAACTAATTAAAAACAAAGTATAGTATTGGTAGAAAGTTATTAATTTATACAATCCAAAGATAAAATATGAACAATTTTGGTTAAATTTAGTAATAAAAACAAAAACTTAAAACAATAATAATACGTATCTAATTTATAAAACAAAACTAGGTGCTAATCGATAAACTTTTGAGGATGGAGTTCATTTTGGCAAGTGAATCAAAGTGAAGATCGATACTACTTAGCTGTTATAACAATATAATATCTGATATAATTTCTAACAAAGAACACAACTGAAGAATACAGGAAACGGTGACGAGTTAAAAATTTGATAAGTTAAAAACGTTTTACTGTTAAAGGTGATCTGATCACAGATGTTCAAACGACTCAACGAGAATTTGCATTCAAATATTGCAGCCACATAGCTGTATGCAACTATCTGTCATTATGGTAACAAGTAAGGAAATACTAGCTTCGCTGAATTGACTTTTAATGTGGAAAATAGCTAAAAAGAATTACCTGTTCCGCCAGTTTCTTCGTCTGTAAGTACAATCCAAATTAGCGATGAAGTTATTAACCTTTTAGAAACTCCTTGTAAAACACTTGGATGTCAACTTCGAAAGCGTTAATAAATAATATCAAATACGATGGAAAGCGCCTTTTGTTGGAAGCCGATTCTTTGTAGTCTACAAAGTTTGTTCAAAGTTCAAAACCTTTGTGGGAGTCTCACATTTCACTCACATTATTACGAAATTATTTGAGAAGTTAAATTTCCAATTTGTTTAATGGATACACGAGTACTTGAGTCGTAGCTAATCAAGTGTACTTTGCTGTAAAGATAATGTAAGATTAAAGTGAAGTAAATGAGAATGTGATTAATGGAAATTGTAACATAAATGCGATCTAGTTTTAATCAGTATTATTTCGTAACAAATGAGAAAAGGGTTTTGTATTGAATAAAAGAAAGAGAGGGAGAGAAATTTCATTTGATGTAGATATAGTTGATAGGTAAAGGGGTACAGATATTGAAAATAAATTTGATTATTAATTTGATATTGAAACAAGAATAAACCTACTAAGTTTGATATTATAATGTACCTTGTAATATTTTACATTACTAAGCAAACTCTACACATAAGGAATTTAATGACATTAAAAAAATTTAAATCTTAATAAATGATCAAAAAAAGTAAAACGAACGTAATATCGATTTTTAAAAATAAAAGAACTAAGTAATATTTTGCAGGTAGATACGAATAGATTCCAAAGAGATGAAAACATTCGCGTCAAGGATCAACATTTCACAGATTCAGTTTGAACTATGAATGTTTTATGGTGTTCCAATAGAAGAATAGGCTATATATCAATGCGATATGACATCTGTGAGCCATGCAATAAAGAAAAAAACGGCTGCGCCGCGGGATTCCATTTGAACATAGATTTACAACTTAGTTAGAAAAAGCTTTTTGACGTACACTTTTTTAGGCGTAACGTTAGTAGCCCTGGCAATCTGGGAGTATTATGAGTAGAAAATTGTTGACGTGGACAGACTGGAGATATCTTTAACGAAGTTATAATGTATTTGTAAGAAAACTTTATTGACAAATTAGCAAATCATTTCATACAAGTAATGTGACGGTGCTAATTTTTTTTTTTTAAGTGCTACATGACATTTACCAACTCTGGCAAATATCAGTATAGTTGTAAGATTATGAGCAACTACCGATCATCATGATATTTTCTTCTTTATGCCTTTTAAATATTTAATTTACTGCGTCTATATCTTGTCCACTATCGGAATTAATAGGAATATTTTATGATATTGTAATGGTTGCATATGCCGTATATCAATGCGGTTTGACACCTGGGAGCCACGACAATAAAGCAAAAAGTCCCGTATAGCCCGTTCGAACATTGATGAACAATGTATTCGAGAATACTAGTTTTTATGACGATTTTTATACTCCAAAAAATAACCCTCTTATTCACTCTTTCACACCTATTAATTTGTAAATGCTATCTTAATTTCATAGTTTTTTATTTAAAATCAGTAATACTGTAAAATAATATATCGACGCCCCCGGGGAATAAAATCGTAATAGACAAAAGTAAATTTTACAGGACGAGCAAAAAACTGTTATTCTGTTTTAGCTCATAAACTAACCGGCCTATATTAACATACAATACATCATTTTTTTCAGTATTTTTTTTTCTTAATAAGTAGCTATAATAAAAAAATATATAATGTATGCTTTTAAAGTTATTACGAAAGATGTATAATACTGATTTTATATTTAAGTGTATCCTAAGTAACGGCACATAACGATTTTATTCTCGTGAAATTGTAATATCATGAAAACTATATCCCTACATTACGATGTTTTTCTACAGTATTTTCATGAATGAATGGTAATTGTAATAAACTAATACGATTTTGTTCTTGTAAAAGCTACCAGTGTCTTTTTTCGTATAGCTATATAACGACTTTGTTTTTGTATAAATGTACTTAGAGAGTTCACCGTAATAATGCATTAATGTTTATGAATTTTGGTTATAAATTATTGTAACACTGTTACTGTAATACCACTAGGTCAGTCAGTACCTACATATTGTAAAAACTTAAATAAAATAAACAAATCAATTTATTTACGTGAATAAAATCGTATAATGCCTTACCGATTTCTCGCGACATGCGTTCGTTCCATAATGAACGACTACGATGTTTTTACGGGAAGAATTTGTTACATGATTTCCGTAGAATAAAAATAAAAATTGTTATAACTTTATGAATTTTCCGTAAAAAATCTAAAAAAAATCAGTAGGTGTATATCGACACCATAGATGCCGAAAATGCAAAAACATTAAAAAAGTGGTAATAGCGCATAACCAGTTTATTCCCCGGGGGCGTCGATATGTATTATTTTTTATTGCAATTTGTTGATCTTGGCAGTCTTTAACATTAATCAGGAAGCAAATACTATCAAAACCAATTATTTAATCAAATATAGCCCGTCTTTTTCCTGCAATAGACTGTATTAAATAGCGCGTGAATAATTATGAGAGAAAAAACACAACCCTTATTCCAAAATCAATACAAACCTCACACGCTACAAGTAAAAGAAAATCAAGGGAAATCAGTCCCCCACTCAAGGCTCACAAAAACACAATCAGTATAGAATCGACATGATAATTGCCGGCAACGAGGAAAACGCTCGCGTGAGAGGTCGCGTGTCAAACTTGATTAAATCCAACTTGAACAGGTCTGTTTGGTTATTCACAGCCGTGGTAGCAACGTGACGATAGAAAATACAAGCAATTTTCATTGCCCACTCCACTTAGCGTGACTTACCTTATGCATTTGATAAAGTATGCAATAGTGTTTCGGGAAAATTTTAAGATAGTACTTCGATAAAGGCTGTTGTTTCTGTCAGTTCAGGGGATTTTATCGAAAAAATATATTGGATCATTACATTTTGAATAATATAAATTGTTATGTGGTTACTTGGTTTTTGGAATGCCGCAAGGAATTTACTTGGACCTTTGTCAATCATAACTTATTTCGATTTATTATTGATATACTGTTTTCAATTTTATTCTATTACCTTATAAATTTTGTAAAAGAAAATTACAACCGCGGGCTTGATTTGAACCTGCGTATACTTTTGTACACGTGACGCATTAACCAGGCAAGCTACCGAGATCCCTGTTTGTCTTGAGGTTAAGTCAACAATAACTAGGCTTACTACGTCTTTCAAATGATGTGTCTTACTTTAAAGATTTTGAAGTTGGTATTTTTAAACCTTTTTAAATATTCTACAAGCACGCCAACGAGTCTAGACAATAAAATAAATAATACGAATATTATTCTATACCAAGTAATTTTAACTACAAACGTCTTTCAGGTGTGCAAAATCTATTCAAATTTTTTTGAACATAAAAAGAATTTCATTCTGGGAATGAAGATCTTACTTATCTTATACAATATTCAATTTTTTTTTCTTCTAAATAAAAATGTATTGCTCAAATCCACTGATATTAAGAGTGTTGTGCTTACTTTATTTTTTCGCTTATTTTTCTTAATCTTCCAAGTAAATCCGCTTACATACTGAAACCTTTGTGAACACGAACGAATGAAATCCCTTTTCGTACGTAGCTCGGTTTTGGCATGGATAGCAATTTTATTTGAGACTCGTGTCAAAATAAAATTGGAGTAGTAACTGCGTACTTTTTTATGATGCCAATTAAAACGATGTACGTACTGAGTCACGGGGTAGTTTAACTGCAATTCACTTCGTGTTCAATTTAGATATAATAGCAATACAATTTTGTTGTGGCATATCTGTTTTTTGTTAATTATGTTTTTTATTGCAGTGCGAAATAACATGGAGATTATTTATTTCAGTTTATAGCTTTGGTATTAGTCTTAATAGCCTATGCTTTTTTGCTACAATTTAAAAAAAACATTTGTATAAGAGACGTAGACGAAAGAAATGAAAGAAGATATATCCGACAAAGGTAAACAAAACCAACACTGAGCATCCAAATCATTATATGAACAGCCTACATCGTTCCATTACATGATCAATTCCCATTCGGGCAAAGGTAAACATGCCGATCGAGAAAGGTGTTACCAGACCACTCCCCGACTGCATTAAATATGAACACCATAAATTGAGAACGTGGAACGTTAATAAAAAATGAATCCATTTCGATTTTTATATTCCACGCATCACAGACGCGAACTATAAGGGCTTTGCCACACTAGCGATTTCCGAGCGTGTTTTTAGCGATGTGATTAGTCACGAGGGATGGCGGACGTCTAGTGAGTTCACCTGTACACACTAATACACATCAGCAATACATATCCAATATAACCTGAGCTGACATTTATTCAATATAATCTGACCTGGCTAATAAATGCTAGGTTAGTTTGTATTAGATATGTGTTGGCTTTCCTTGATGAGAGGTCAGATTATACTATTTGGAATAGCTCGCAGGGTTGGACACCCGCAACACCAGAGGAGTCGCAAGTGCATTGCCCGCCTTAGCGAAACACAACGTACGTGTAGTATCACGCCAGTTTTCTGTGAGGCCGACTCCAGTTGAACCAGCCCATTCGTGCCGAATCATGGCTCTCCCACGGCCTAAACGTGTCCGGGTTGATAATCGCTATGTACCTGTCACAAGCTCGCCGCAAACCTATGATAAATTCGTTGCGTTTAAGTGTCGAATTAACTATACTTACATCCCTGATGTCTCCACATTTACAAAAGTCAAAATCGCTAGTGGAATATCGCTCATAAAGAAGTGGCGGCTACGAATTGTACGAAAAAAGGCGAATATTCATGCCCGATGACTCGGAAAAATTCAATTACAACTGTCCCAGGCTTGCATTCTAATGGACAGGCTGAAATAGGGCACAACAAATCTAATCAAAGTTTACAATTCACGGACTGACTGTCTGACCTTTTGCACCTTGGCGTGGAGGCCTTGAAAGTTCTGATGTCAAGGAATCTGAGTTGGGTTAATCAATGCCATCTTATCGATTAGATATCTGATTCTGTTTTGTATAAATATGAAGGAAGGTAGTTAGGTATTTTTTTTTTTATAAAGATCATAACTTTTGTTGTAAATGCCTTGTTAGTCTAGAGATCCTGGGTTCGATCCCCAGGTCGAACAACGCGTTGAAATTTTTAATAACAGGTCGGAGTATGGGTTTTGTCCTTGGTCGCCCCTTATTACAAGGGACCTAAACATACTGGCACATAACTACCCCTCAGACTCACCCTTCGATAGAGGTGTAATGGTATATTATGTTATAACATTCGTTGCAAGTAGTGTGTATGTAGATTTAGATTAAATAGATTCAGACAGAAATTTCATTCTTGTCCTACTGCAATAGGAAGGCAAATATGGCCACTTTTGATGGATCACAATAAAATCCACTGACACATAGCTCAACCGGAGGGATACAACGGCCTCACAGAAAAGCGGCGTGAAACAATGCTTGCGTTGTGTTTCGCCGAATGAGTGAGGTTACCGGAGGCCCAAACCCTTTTAAGAGGCGGGCAACGCACTTGTGACTGCTCTGGTGTTGCGGGTGTCCATGGGCGGCGGTTATCACTTAACATCAGGTGATCCACCAGCTTGTTAGCTTTCCTATCGCATAAAAAAAGAACAAGCTGATCTCTTAATCTACGAAAAGCCTATGTCAATCCGTTGACGGACGTTTATGGCACGTTTATTAGCTTTGCGTAGTATCCCATTTTAATCTCCTAGGGCTCCTCTTAGTTAGCAATGTTGTACTGAAAATTTATCAAATAATAAATATGCTTCACCCACCTGCTTCAATTTCTTCACCAACCCTGTATATTCGCTGTTAGCATATTTATTTAGAAGGGCCTCGAACTATTAATCACAAAATTTAATTCGAGAAGCCTTGTAAGCAAGGCAGCTAACTGTAGTACCACCACCTTATAAGATATTCGCCGACGTACATAGCTGAATAATAAAACAATTCGCAGGTAGTACCTACGTGTTAACATGAAATTACAAGGCAACACGATGAGAAGGAATTCTGACTGGATAAGGCATTATAGCATCTCATCGGTGTATTTGTAGGAAGCGTTACTGCTGAACGCGAGGTTTGCTTCCCAGGTCGAGCAAATTGATATTGGGACTTTCCATTAAATTCTCAGTAGCAGCTCGGAGATTGGATTTGTGGATAATAATTATAAAAATAACAAAAGTTTATTATCACACCTTTTGACGTGGGAGAGCCATGCTTTGGCACGAATGGGCCGGATCGACCGGAGTGATAGAAACAGAAACCGGCCTCACAGAAAACCGGCGTGAAACAACGCTTGCGTTGTGTTTCGCCGAGTGAATGAGGTTACCGGAGGCCCAAACCCTTTTAAAAGGCGGGCAACGCACTTGTGACTCGTGTTGCAGGTGTCCATGGGCGGTGGTTATCGCTTACCATCAGGTGATCCGTCTGCTCGTTTGCTCCCCTATCCTATAAAAATAAACCTAAAACAACACATACAATCTTACTATACACAAAACTTGCGTTTCCCGAGTAGGTCTTCCCTGATAGATATAATCTGAATGTCTTAAATCACGAGTGAATCGGTTTCTCTAGGCAACCGCGCTTCATCGCGCAGTGTCGCGTATTATCAGGCGAACTGGTAGTTAAGCTTAAGCCTATCAATAATAAAAAAAAAATAGAAAATAACAATATAAAAAAAGAAGCTTGTACTCGCTTATTACTCGCGGTGCAGGAAAAAATCATAAGGAAACCTGCATACCTACCTGATCAAATTTCTCGATGGCAGGTGAAGTCTGCCAACTCGCATTAGGCGAGTCCAGCTGACTATGGCTTAAACCCTCTCATTCCTAGAGACCCATACCTAACCATGGGACATTATATGGGACGATTTTTTACGGGATAGGGCAAATGAGCAGAAGGATTGCCCGATGGGAAGCGATTACTGGCGCCCATTAACACCCGCAACACCGGAGGCGTTGCCGGCCTTTTAAAAGGGTTAGGGCCTCCAGTATCCTCATTCACTTGGCGAAACACAACTTAAGCGTTGTTTCACGCCGGTTTTCTGTGAGGTCGAGGTATCACTCCGGTCGAGTCGGCCCTTTGTGCCGAAGCATGGCTCTCCCACGGTACAAATGATATTTATTCATAATACTCTGAACAACTAATATTAATGCAATCTCCTTGCACAGTTCTCGATAGTACCTACCTATCATTAAGCTGCTTGTTATAAGCGTTATTTTTTAGATCGTTCATTATAACGGTTTACGAGGAAGGCTCAGAATTAACAACAGACCGGCTATCAGGGATAACAGAAGGAGTTATAACTTGAAAACAAGTTCTTAGACTATAACTTAAAGAGAGTAAGATTTTTCATTTTAAAATATAGCTTACCGTGGAAAATCTTCGAGATAAGTAGACTTAATTAAATCATAAGCACCTACCGTATTTTCTGGCTTCGGTTGAGCAAGATTGAAAGTCATGTCATATTAAAAGACAGACTATATCGAGGTGACAAAACTGCTGATTAAATAATATCAATACATACGCGATAAAAATAATAAAATCCATAAAAAGTGTATACTTTTATTTCAAAACTGCTGAATTCGATTGTGTCCAAATCGTCAATCAATGATTTTGAAATTGTTTTTGTCAGTTTTGTGTACGCACTCTGTCAGTTCTTATGTCATATTTAGTGACATTATGTCGTTTAGTGTTGTGGGTTCGACTAGGTTGGTAGGTAGGTACCACTGCCGGGTCCGCGGACGAATGCTACAGCGCTCCCGTAGGCCCGGCACCAAAGTGGTGACGCGAAACGCCGAGGTTATTTTTTGTCGGTAGATATCCGACACACTCCACCGCTCTCCCCGGAGTGGTGGATAGTGCATGAATCATTTCCAACTCCAACAAAAAAAAAGTTTGGTAGGTACCACTACGAGTACATTATAAAATATTCTGTCGCTGAACAATAATTTAGGTGTATTCTGGTTAGAAACGTAATGTAGCAGAGTCATCAGGAACTGGGCATATTAGACTTTTTTTTTTTTTATGGTTCTGGCTCCATCGGTAACGTTCGATGATTTTGCCAATAGACTTATTAACAGAGATTTCAAGATGACGTAAGTATTAAGATGAAAGTTACATTTTTTTTTATGGCATAGGCGGGCAAATAAGCAGACGGATCGCCTGATAGTAAGCGATTACCGCTGCCCATGGACACCCGCAATACCAGAGGAGTCGCATGTGCGTTGTGGCCCCTTAAAAGGGTTTTCTGTGTGGCCGTGACATTCGAGCTGGCCTATTCGTTTTTTTTAATTTATTGAAATTATAATAACTACAAAGGATTTACTTAATTCTAAACTCGCCAAACTTTCACGTTTGATGGCGAGATGCGCTCTTTTACATTACAATTAACCACCTTACACTTACATTGTATTGTACACAAGAATAACTCTAAACCTTATTACAAGTTTTAGACATAATATAATAATATTACGTTGACAGTATGAGTATATATATATATTGTAACTATAAATAAGTATATAGCTCCTCGTTACATCTTATATTCTAACCTAATCGTGCCGAAGCATGGCTCTGCCACGAATTAAATTTGTCTGTATATTTAACCGTTCAAGTAACACATTACAGACACAATGCAAACTCTATCTTTCTGGTGCCTCGGGGTCTTAACGCGATTTGCTGTAACGCTTACATGTTGCTATTAACTTGCTTTTGTCATTTCAACCTTCCCAGAAACAAGGCTAAACCGTAAAAATATTTCCATCTCAAAGTTCCCGAGTCCGCTTGACTGGAACGAGACGGCTGGCGAGCGAAAATAGACATCAAAGAACAAACTAAGCATCGATTTGTGGTGTCTACCGCTCTGTAACCACGCCGCACGTCTTCAAGCGAGACCTACGAGTCACTCAAGCGGTTATTTAGAACGACTGCACTCTTGTAGCTATATTCGTCGTAGTTTTGATTTTTTTTGCCAGATGGATTTACGCTCGAATAATCTTAAATTGCTGCCAGCGCCATAAGCCTAGTAGTCTTTAACGCGATTCCTACACTAGCAGTCATAGGTTCGATTCCTAGGGCGAGAAAAAGTTTAAAAAGTTTTTCTGTGAAATGCTGCAGCAGCTAAACATAAACCAATATTTATAATAATCTAACAGTAATGTCCCGCAAGGCGCATTTTTACAATAATACGGTAATACCGCCCAAGGACTACGAGACAGGCTCGATCTAGTGTGGAGTTCTTAAGTAAAACATTATATTCCTTTGTGTCGTAAACGTAGTACATATACTAGATAATAATATCTATTAACTAGAACCCTAACCTAATGTAACCCTAACCTAGAACCTAATGTAAAACACTTGTAATTGTAAAATGTAAAACGTAAGTTGTAAGTTGTGTAAAATGTAAAACACTTGGAAATGTACAACACTTTCTGGCAAATAAACGATTATTAATATTATTACCTCGAAGTTTGGATTTGTGCCTGGTTAAATAAGCTCGCTCCCTATTATATGGAACTTAAACATACCGGCGAAATGTAAGTGATATTAGTACGCCTCTGCTCAATCCTTCGGGGAATACAGGCGTGATATTATGTTAAATTTGGTAATTAAATAATGCTAATGTTATATTGTAACTGGTCAATGTTATATTACACTGTTAGGCCCACTTGCACCAACTTCTTAAATGTGTTTAAATTGTATTTAAACACAATTTTCTATTGTTATTTTGTGTTTAAATTCAATTTAAACATATTTCAGAACTTGGTGCAAGTGGTCCTTAGTGTCATAATATTGTACCTATAACAGATGTAATACCTATCTATACTAATATATAAAGCTGAAGAGTTTGTTTGTTTGTTTATTTGCTTGAACGCGCTAATCTCAGAAACTACTTGTCCGATTTGAAAAATTCTTTCGGTGTTAGATAGCCCATTTATTGAGGAAGGCTATAGGCTATATATCATCACGCTACGCGGACGAAGTCGCGGGCAGAAGCTAGTTGTTATATAAACTTGAATATGTCCGAGTACGTCCTTCAGTATGTATAGCCCTGATTCTCCGACATGTATTAAATAATTACGTATGATGTACTATTTAATATATAAATGCATAAAAACATACCATCACACCTGTATTCCCCGAAGGGTTAGGCAGAGGCGTACTAATGTACACCCACAGTTTGCAGGTATGTTTAGGTCCCATGTAATAGGGGGCGAGCCTATTGCCATTAACCGGGCACAAATTCCAAACTCCGAGCTGCTACTGGGAATTTCATGGAAAAACCCAATAACACTTTACTCGACCTGGGAATCGAACCCAGGACCTCTAGCGTAGCAGTCGCGCTCAGGACCACTTGGCTAATGAGGCCGTTATAAATAAATATAAAAATGTTTTTACTGTGGTTAGACTATATTACTCCGAGCATTTAAAAAAGCGCTCACGGCTCGAATGTTGTTCCTACACTCGTTGCTTCGGTTCCAGTATTCTTTGTATAAACAAAATGACAAACAGAACGACCGCCTTATTTGCATTTCATACGAATCGCCTGTGTAAAAGGGCTTGAATAAAAAAACATAAGTTGCAAACAGCTCACAAATATTCAAGTAACAACTAGGTATTTTTATTACATTTTTGCTCCTATAAATATTTAGGACATACTTAGTTCTTTTTTCAAATTTAAGCTTATCTCCAGATTTATAGTTTACCAGTTGTGGCCCGCAGTGTTACTCGCGTTTTTTATACTAACTATATTTTTTTTAATTTCACAAGGATAAGCGACACTTATAAGGGGCAGTCTATAGATGAGTAACCATTATAGCACATGAAGACCCCTCCGTGGCTTGGACAGCCCGCTTATAAAAAACGCACCTACTTCACCCGCTCTATAGTTACGGCGAAACTTTTTTACCGTGGAAAGCCATGCTTCGGCACATAAATAGGCCGGCTCAGTATCACAGCCTCACAGAAAATCGGCATGAAACAACGCTTACGTTGTGTTTCGCCGAGTAAGTGAGGGTACTGGAGGCCCTTTAAAAGGCCGGCAACAGATTTGTGACGCCTCTGGTGTTGCGGGTGTCTATGGGTGATACTCGCTTACCATCAGGCGATCCGTCCGCTCGTTTGCCCCTATCCCATAAAAAAGGAACCATAATGAAAACCTATCATTGGCATAGTCAAAAACTCGAAAAGTTTGACAGCCATACATTGTTAGACTGGAAGCCTTATAAAGCTAAGAAAGTCTCGGACAATGAAAGAAACAAAATTGTCATGTAAAGTAATGATAATTAAATAATTTTTAAAAGATAACATACCATCACGCCTGTATTCCCCGAAGGGTTAGGCAGAGGCGTACTAATGTGCACCCACAGTTCGCCGGTATGTTTAGGTCCCATGTAATAGGGGGCGAGCCTATTGCCATTAACCGGGCACAAATTCCTAACTCCGAGCTGCTACTGGGAATTTCGTAGAAAAACCCAATAACACTTTGTTCGACCTGGGAATCGAACCCAGGACCTCTAGCGTAGCAGTCGCGCTCAGGACCACTTGGCTAATGAGACAGTTCGGCAGTTTAAAAGATATTTGAGTTTTTATAGTCAATAAAGTTAAATTTGCAGGACTTTGATGATGATATTGATGAAGTTCAAGCAATTTCATCGTGATCAAAAATCAATCCTGGACAATTTAATGATCCTCCCTTCCATTGGAATATTACCGGTCGTAACACGCATTACGAATTACCGGAGCGCACACAATCCCGAACCTTTACAGCCCCGTGATTATCAAATTTGTGTCCACCCAAACGTGACGTCAGCACATCGGTATATTTTATTAGTTTATGAAATTCTAACACTTTCTGCTCGAATGCTCACCGGGATTATGATAAAACTTTAATCCCTTCTGGTAGAATGGCTCTGAACTCCATAATAGGAACATAATAGGAATCCACTTTCAGCTTCGAGGAAAATAGAATTTGAAATTTACGTAATTATAGTTTGATTATTTTGCGGCGTTAGATGGAGGTGCTAAACTTCACTTTGATTTTCTGACGACGCCTTTAGTTGGAAAATTATTAAATTTGCTTCACGTGTCTCCGTATCTACCTACTTATTTCAACTTTGTTCATGTTTAATTCCTTTGAAGTTGAACGGAACTCTAAGTGGACTTAAGGCAGTTGAATTGTTGTTTGAAGCACCTGTAACAATGGACTTAGCGTCCGGTTGTTAGACCTTTGCCTGTATCTAGGAAGTCTAACTTAGTTCGCTTTAGTTTAAATTGACTGGATACTTGAAATCGTTAAAATCTTCTAAATTTTTTGTAATCTTTTTTTCATTTTGCTCTGCTGCATTTTAGATCATTTTGCATCATTTATCATCTAAAAATGCAATCCTATTGTAACAAGCGCTTAGTGAGCTTGTTTCTTTGTTAATTACGTACGCTATTCGTTTTAGCCATTTATAAATATATAGTTCTACTAGACATTGAAATGAAACTACTTTTTACGGATTTTATCGCGGTATATTGATATTATTTTGTTCCCGACGTTTCGGATCCTTTACAGCATCCATGGTCACGGGCAGACTGAGGTGTTGGACGTCTTGATGCTAATAATTAACAAAAATGTAAGGTAGCTGTTAGTAATGTTAACATCAAGACGTCCAACACCTCAGTCTGCCCGTGACCATGGATGCTGTAAAGGATCCGAAACGTCGGGAACAAAATAATATCAATATACCGCGATAAAATCCGTAAAAAGTAGTTTCATTTCAATGTCTAATATTCGCGTAAGTGTCAGAAATCAGTAGTTATACTAGCTTTGCCCGCGGATTCAACTCACATAAAGCTATGTTGGTAGTAAAAATGGAAAAAACAACAGTGATGATCTGTTCTTTGTATGGGTCTCTATACATCAGAGAGGACAAGCTGTATCTCAGGTGTAATAACTAATTGAGATCAGAAGTTCACCAGTTTTTAAGTTGAAGCATACACTTTCTAACAGTGATAACAAAATTACAATATATGCAGTAGTTTTTTCTCTAACCCGTAACAAACAAAAAATATTTTTTTAAAATCCCATTTTTTGATTCGGAGTGAAGAAGAAGATATACCATACCGCTTCTTTGCTTCAATAACGTAGTATCTCCAAAATCACAAAAGGTTGAAAAACAACCTATTGTAAATTACAATAGGCTGTTTTTCTACCTTTTGTGCTTTTGGAGATACTACGTTATTGAAGCAAAGAAGCGATACGTGAATGCAATCCTATTTTTTTACGATTACGTACGCCATTCGTTTTAGTCATAAATAAAAATACATAGCTATATATTATATACTTCGGCACATTGCCATCCATGTGAATTTCAACAAAAAATGAGAACCAAATTCCCTGGAAGTCACATTTTCTGATGGGAATTAAATTCCTTGAATAAAACGTCTGGCATAAAAAATAAGGTTTAAAATTTTAATATCGCCTAGCTCAACATGTTTTTCGTGGAACTAAATTTTCAAGTATTTGTTATCCGCCTTCACTAATCCCGACGTACTTAATTTGCAAAAAAATCTTCAAGTTGCTTTTTCAGTTAGAGGATAGCTGGAATATAAAAAAAAAAATTAAAAGCAAAGTCCGCTAATGGACCGTTCACAATGTTTCCAAGAAATCAATGAACTAGCTTATAAAGCAAATATGGCGTAATGGATGCGTAATGACGTCAGTCTTACACGCTAGAACCATGTTACTGACATGACCTGGTAATACCGCCACGCTAAATTATTACCATTGGAATTAAATTAAGGTTCAAAATCCTGTTCTGCTTAGGTCTTTCTGAGTGAGAGGTTGAATAATGGGTTGGCGGATGACATGAAGCCAAATTTTTACCACGGTTTTTCAAATAATGTAGTATCATTTTTTATTTATCGTGGGAAAGGAAACCGGCGTGAAACAACACTTACGTTGTGTTTCACCGAGTTAATGAGGATACCGGAGGCCCAAACTCTTTTAAAAGTTGGGCAAAGAACTTAGTACTCTTCTGGCGTTGCAGGTGTCCATGGGCGGCGGTAATCGCTTACCATCAGGTGATGCGTCTGCTCGTTTGCCCTCCTATTCCAGCTAACTCAACTTTCAACTTTAAACAAGGTCTAGGTTCAAGGTCACTTATGTCTCTCTTCTTTCTCGCTTTCAGGTAACCAATCAGAGTACTATTATTGCTACCAAGTCTATGACGAGACAGTACGAGCACGTAGACAATGTATTGTCTCCGTGCCGATAGCAATTTTTTTTTTCTGTATAATTGATATTATTGAAATTATATTTTGAAATGAATAATTACAATCTATAACAAGACGCCATCTACTGGTTCGAGTGCATAACAGTATATACTACGAGCGCCATCTATTATACGTCATGTGACAACATCTAAGATAACAACTACATATGAAAAAGAATACATGAAGCACACATAGTCATCGGCCACCTATATAAGCAGCGACCCTCCGAGGAAACATCACTCACTCGTTAGCCAGACGGAACAGAGGACGATAGCCCCGCAGTCGCCTTTGTTGTCTAAAGCTTTAACTGAGCGGTAGCCCCGCAGCCCTCAGGAGAAGTCAAGCTAGGAGGTTAAGGGATACGATAGCCCCGCAGTCGATCCCAAGAACCACAAATAGGTTGACCTAAGACTAGCCTTAGTACATTAAATTTTTGATAAGTGTATTGAATTGAAATAAACAATTTCCTATCTGTCATACATCGTTGGTTTCATTCACAAGCCACTATCATATTGGCGCCCAACGTAAAATTCATCTACCCGCAACAATTTTTATCGAAGTACCCGTATATATTTTTATGGATACCTCCATATTGGCGAATAATACAAATCTACCCTCAAGAAATTAATATTGGTTTGACATGTCTGAGAAAAAACAAGAAATGATGGTGATGACTCAGGAACAATTCGCTGCACTAATCAACAAATTGTCAGAAGCGAACGAAGCTGGAAATAAATACAGTAAAAGTTTTGCTCGATGTACGAAACGATACGACGGTGAAAGAAATTATAATAAAGTAGAAGAGTTTGTTACAAGTGTATCAGTGTATAAAAAGATAGAAAAAATAAGCGACGAAGACGCTTTGGAAGGCTTAACCTTACTATTATCTGGTGGTGCTGCTACGTGGTGGAGTGGTATAAAAAGCGACATAAAAAAGTGGAATCAAGCCCTAGACGCAATCAGAACTGCTTTTGCTCCGAAAATGCAACCACACGAGATATATTTAGAGTTATATGCAAAAAAGCAAACTAATGAAAAAATTGATACATTTGTATGTGAGAAACGTGCCTTACTTTCTCAGTTACCAGCAAAAAGAAACCGAGAAGAGGAGCACTTGGATTTTGTGTATGGACTTCTCAATATTTCTTACAAAAAAGAGATATCTCGCTCCGACATAAAGACATTTGCGGAACTCCTCGAACGTGGCCGACATTTAGAAAATTTAGCCAAGGAATCTGGTGAGGTAACTGCAGTAACAACTTCTGAGCGAAAAGCTATAAAAAGATGTTCTTTCTGTGGCAAGAAGGGTCATCTCTCTGACGTATGCCGCAAACGATTAGCTGAACAAAAAGAGTCGGCAGCTACATCCGAGAAGCCGACCATGGCCTGTTATGGATGCGGAGCACCAGGTGTATTTAGGAGTAACTGCAATACTTGTAAAAACAAGGAAACACCTCCAAAACCTGTAACGTTCTGTAAGATTCAAGCTACAGTCGAAAATAATAGTAAGATACCTACAATTGAAATTTCTATAAAAGGTGAAACCGGATATGCCTACATCGATACAGCTGCTAGAATAAGTATTGCTGGAACCGAATTATATAAAATGTTGCTACAAAAAGGGATAAAGTTTGAAGAAAATTGCACAGACATAATATTAGCGGATGGTACAGTAAAAACCACAACCTTGTTATCTGCAAAAGTAGACATGGTTATAGGCCAACGTATACGACCTGTAACATTATCCGCAATACCCGAAGCCAACAATAATCGCACTCTTCTAGGCATAGATTTCCTGGAATCAGCTGGAATTATACTGAATCTCCCACAGAGGTCATGGAATTTTATAGACGACCCTAATACAATTTTCAGCTTTCTACAACTGAAGAATGTAAACATACCGGTGAAAGCTGCCAAAATAATTACATTTGACAGTGAACCCGAAGAAGAATCGCTGTCAGACTTCTTAAAATGGGCAAGGGAAATAACCATGGTGACTCCAATGAATGAGACTCCGTCACCATTCCGGGATCCATACAGTCCACCTGCAAACAAAAAACCTAGATGGACATTAAATAAACTGGATACGCCACCACGTCCTATACGTCCACGAGAACCCGCTGACTATATATCTTGTGTAGACCCACGAGTAATTTATGTACCAATAAATCCTACTTCTTTGTATTCTGTTGATATTTATTTACATCCTGATGAAGGAACCTTACTTACAAATAATGAACGAATAACATTCAATGAATTGTTACTTGAACACAGCGACATCTTTGAGAAAAACACAGAACCAACTCCGTTTACACAACATAGAATAGATACAGGCAATCACCCACCTATTAGTGTTAAGCCCTATAGACTATCACCTACAAGGCAAAAACAACTGAGAGAGAAGCTGGATGATATGATTAGTAATGACATTATCGAGGAATGTGATTCCCCATGGTCAGCACCTGTAATTCTAGTTCCAAAAGGAGAAAATGATGTGCGAGTATGCGTAGATTATCGTCGACTCAACGAGATAACTAAGCCTGACAGATATCCATTGCCACGTATTGATGACTTATTACATCAGGCAAAAGCCATGCCATATATGTCAACAATTGATTTACAGCATAGTTACTGGCAGATTTTGGTACATCCAGATGATTATGATAAAACAAGTTTTGTATCACCATTTGGAACGTTCCGTTTCAAGCGAATGCCATTCGGTTTGCGAAACGCGCCAGCTACGTTTCAAAGATTAATGGACAAATTCATACAAGGATTACACGCAAGATGCGTACTTAGTTATTTAGATGATCTGATAATAAGATCTAGTTCTTTCTATCAGCATATAGAAGACTTAAAAGAAGTATTTATTAAACTTAGAGGATACAAGTTACGAGTTAATAGAAACAAATGTAAGTTCATGTGCCCTGCAATTAAATATCTGGGACACCTAATAGTTGCCGAAGGGATTAAAACAGACCCAGAGAAAATTTCTGCTATTGCAAATCGTCAGGCACCTAAAAATCTAAAACAATTGATATCATTTTTACAAACTGCATCGTGGTATCGAAGATTTATCAATAATTTTGCGGAAATCGCTAGACCGCTTACCAATCTAACAAAGAAGAAAATAAGTTGGAAATGGGATCAAGAGCAACAGGAAGCTTTCACAGAATTAAAGAAAGCATTGACTACTGCACCAGTGTTAAAACAAGCAAGTAACGATTTACCCTTTGCTATCAAGACTGATGCCAGCCAGTACGCCATTGGAGCAGCTTTGGTGCAGGGGGAGGGAGAAAATGAGCACCCTGTTGAATATGCAAGTAGACTTTTAACCCAAGCCGAACGCAATTACAGTGTCACAGAAAAGGAAGCATTGGCTATAGTATGGGCTATATCGAAATTTCGTGGCTATATAGAGGGAACAAAGTTTATAACTATTACAGATCATCAACCGTTGAAATGGTTAATGAATCTTAAAACACCTTCTGGTCGTCTTGCACGATGGGCCCTACAGCTACAGCCGTATGAGTTCAAAATTCAATATACCCCAGGACGAACTAATGTTCTAGCCGATACACTTTCTCGGCCACCATGTGAGACGCATGATGAAAATTGCACCATATGCAGTACAGATTTAGATCTGCCTAGATTCAATGAAAAACACTTAAGAGAGGAACAAATGAAAGATGAAACTCTTAAAAATATCATAAAAAGTCTAGAAGAAGGAAAGGAATCAGCAAATTATGTAGAATACATAAAAAAAGGATACCTACTTCATAAAGGTGTCTTGTACCTTTACGTACCAGAGCAAGAAAACGAAAATGCCAAGTTGGTTGTCCCACGTCATGAAATATGCAATGTTTTAAACGCTTACCATGACTCACCGACTGCCGGTCATATGGGAGTAGAGCGAACAGTACAACGCATAACCAACCATTTTTATTGGACAGGACTACGAAAAGATGTTATAAAATACGTAAAAACATGTGTCGAATGCCAAAAATATAAGCCTTCAAACAGGAAACCAGCAGGATTATATCAGTCTACACCAAATTCTCAAAGATTTGAAATACTGTCTGTTGATCTCTTTGGGCCACTACCAAAAGGATCATCAGGAGAAAAGTGGATCCTGATAATTGAAGATACTGCTTCAAGATGGATTGAAATATTTCCACTAATTGAAGCAACTGCTGAAAATTGTGCTTTGATTTTACTCAATGAGATATTTCTTAGGTACGGATTGCCAAGGAAAATTATAAGCGATAATGGAGTACAATTCATTTCCGCGATTATGCAAAAACTTGCATATTGTTTAGAAATTCAACAAATTTTCACTCCAGTATACCACCCTGAACCAAATGTGGTAGAAAGGAAAAATAGAGACATGAAGTCACAAATTGCAATTATGGTAAAAGATAAACATCATAACTGGCCATTGGCTTTACCTGCAATAAGATTTGCAATGAATACAGCTCAGTGTCAAACTACAGGCTTCTCACCATCTTACCTTACATTTGGTAGAGAATTGCGTACACCGTATGAATTGACACACGATCTAAGTTCGGTTGTAGAATCCGAAAATTTTATAGCAGAAATCACTCCAAAATTAAAACAATTAGCTCAAGACTTGGAGCTAGCAAAAGAAAATATAGAACGCAACAAAGATACGTCACGCCAAAGAGCAAATAGTAAACGAAGGCCAGACCCAAACTACAAAGTTGGAGACTTAGTCCTGATACAATCACACCCTGTTAGCAACATTGATAAACAGTTTACTGCAAAATTTGCACCACGACGAGATGGTCCATATATTATATTAAAGAAATATGGAGCCTCCACATATGAAGTTGCACACCCAGATACTCCAGACAAGTCAATTGGGAAGTACCATACTTCAGCAATCACGAAGTTTGAAAAAAGAGGCAACATGATATACAAGCCCACATATCCAATACGTCGCAGAGGAAGGCCTCGGCAGCAAGTTGGTGCTGGTACTCAATCGGGACGACTTTAGAGTACCAGAGGGG
Organism: Acronicta leporina; assembly: GCA_947256265.1. Taxonomy (NCBI): domain Eukaryota; kingdom Metazoa; phylum Arthropoda; class Insecta; order Lepidoptera; family Noctuidae; genus Acronicta; species Acronicta leporina. The sequence goes on along the minus strand of OX366520.1, from coordinate 13,893,197 downwards.
GAGAATATAACAAGACGCCATCTACTGGTTCGAGTGCATAACAGTATATACTACGAGCGCCATCTATTATACGTCATGTGACAACATCTAAGATAACAACTACATATGAAAAAGAATACATGAAGCACACATAGTCATCGGCCACCTATATAAGCAGCGACCCTCCGAGGAAACATCACTCACTCGTTAGCCAGACGGAACAGAGGACGATAGCCCCGCAGTCGCCTTTGTTGTCTAAAGCTTTAACTGAGCGGTAGCCCCGCAGCCCTCAGGAGAAGTCAAGCTAGGAGGTTAAGGGATACGATAGCCCCGCAGTCGATCCCAAGAACCACAAATAGGTTGACCTAAGACTAGCCTTAGTACATTAAATTTTTGATAAGTGTATTGAATTGAAATAAACAATTTCCTATCTGTCATACATCGTTGGTTTCATTCACAAGCCACTATCATAAATCTTAAATAACACAACACCATCCTTAAAATTACAGCTAAACCTTTTAAAACGTGAAGGGGATTTCGATTCCCTTATCATTTTAGGTTAATCTCAATAACAAATACTATACACCGAATCAATAACGAAGTCCAATATAACAGCGATAAAGAAATTCACCCCAGACTATAGATTCGTGTCACGTACAAGGACCTTTATAAATAAATATATGTCATGCTTATAGCTGTGGCCAGCAATTTGTTTCACCTGTAATTTGATGTATGAGAGAGAGAAATGTGTAAGAAAATCGTGCCGACGCCTCGCTGAGATTTATGGGGAACGATACGTTTTTTGGCTATTTATGAAGGTGCCTATGGGTAGGGTCAGTTTATCACAAGCTGTCTTCATTCGCATGTCTTTATCGCTACATAGGGATTTTGTTGGAGCTTATATTGTGGTGCGAAGAAAACAAAATGAGGTTTAGTATGAGCAGGTTGTATATAATGTTAGTAGCTTAGATTAAGAAGAAGGTACAAACAATAAAATATACGTTTATGTATAACTTTTCTGTGTAATAACTGATTTCGATAACTATTTAAGGTTCAAGTTAATTATTACATCAAAATGACGTATTAAAATTAAATAATAGGGTAGTAAAAACCTATTTGGATTAGAAAAGATAAAATCGACATATTTATATGTAACACTTCAAAGCGATATAAAATAATACTGGTACGTTATTGAATTTAATAAATTCTAAGTAATACCCAATTGGAAAATACCTTATATTTAAAAAAATAAAAATATCTTAGGTCTTTCACTCAGACAAGCTTAGTAAAAAGAAATCTAATTTTGTACGCGTACTCCAAATTTAAATAAAAATCCTCACCTCTCACCTGCCTATATAATCCCTTCAAGAAAGCTTTCTAAATGATACCTAAGTACGAAATGCAAAAAATGTCGTGACTTTGCGACACCCAGACTTAGGGGTAATTCACAAGGAGAGACTGAAACGCGGAGAAAAGCGATGCGATGGGCTATTAACTACTAAGGCGTATCCAAGTTTTATTTCTATATCTATACCGGGAAGAAAAAAAATGGCTTGTCATTTTTAAATATTTACGGTCGGTCAAAATAGGGCTGGCCGTAAATATTTAAAACTGACAAGCCATTTTTTTTTTAATTTTTGAATTATCGTATTACAAATCAGTCAGTAGATTTGCTTACTAGAGATAGTATTTAGACATAAAGTCTGAACAAGTAATGTAAAAATTCTATCTCTAGTAAGGAAATCTATCGATGGATTTGTTATTGGGGCTGGCCGTTGTTAGTAGGTAATGAAAACGTGCCTTATATTTGCTGGTTTTTTTTTTCTATAAAAATATTTCACTTTTAAGGTTTTTGAATTTCCGTCAAAAAATATTATAAGTACCTACATTTTAGTTTATATCATTACTAGCTTCTGCCCGCGGCTTCGCCCCCGTGCAATGCGGTCTGTCATCACATCCCACGGGAACGGGATAAAAAGTATTCTATGTCCGTTTCCTGGTTCTAAGCTACCTCTCCACCAATTTTCAGCCAAATCGGTTCAGCCGTTCTTGAGTTATAAATGAAGTAACTAACACGACTTTCTTTTATATATATAGATAGATAATAACGTAAAAAATTAAATGCCATATTATTTTTATGTTATAAAAAATAAAAATACAATCTTTATAAAAATCCAAACCTTCATAATTACAGAATTCAAAACCTAGTGAAATTCTCAATAAGTGGTCTAAGTGGTCTCGTGTTAACCGGTTATTGTTCTATTATCGTTTGCTTATTTCAATTCATTATGCGATATTTTAATAATGATCTTTGTTTAATAAATAATATTTTTTTTTATGGGATAGGGGGGTAAACGAGCAGGCGGATCACCTGATGGTAAGCGATTACCGCCGCCCATGGACACCCGCAACACCAAAGGAGTCGCAAGTGCGTTGCCCTTCTCTTAAAAGGGTTTGGGCCTCCGGTAACCTCACCCACTCGGCGAAACACAACGAAGTGTTGTAACTAATAAATAAAACCTACTTACTCATTTTGTATGCCGTCCTGTGACGTCTGCGTCACATCTCAGTGTGAATCACACCTTAGTCCTGAACTTTAGGGTAACCAAGATACAGGAGATCAGACGCGATGACGCGAAAAATCCAATTACTCGGCACCAATTCACGCATTCTAATGTACGGTGAAGCTGCGTGTTACAAAATCTAATCAAAGTTTATGGTCGCCCTTGCGGGTTCTGTCGCGCCACCTTGGATTAGACTGACAATGTGGTGGAAAGATTAGCGTGTTAAGATTTTTTATCTGTAGGTACCTACTGGTAATGAGGTTTTATGTAAAATACAGGTCGCGTACTAGAAAAAAAGTACTGTGAGATATTCTAAAAACACACAATTATTTCTAACGGTGACAAAGTATACTCGATTTCTGTGTATCACAAATATTTGTCTCGGGTAATTGAGCCTACGACACTTGTAATTAGGTGTATAGAGTAACTGGTAATTAGTGTAAAATACTTAAAGATATAGTAGTCCTTATAACTATCAAGGCTAGACTTAATTTTCTTTATTAATTTAAATTTCAAAATGTTTTACTTACCTGCTAAGGCATTAACGACTCAAATTGATTTTTTTTATTACAAATCTTTCTGTGGGAAAGTTGATTGTTATCATGAGTTGAAACGCATTTTACTATATAATTAATATTTTTGTTTTATTTTAGTTTTATTGTTTGAAGATTAATTATAGCAGAAAAAATAATTAATAAAGAAATATAAAATAGTTTTAGTTACTATGTTTTATCATCAATGTAAAAGTTTTTCTACTAATTTAAAAACACCAAAGAAAATTATCATTCCTCACCACCCAGCTACTAACCTTACAGTTTGTGCTAAATCATCGAGTTATAGTCAAAGTATTATAAAATATATATAAAATGTTTTTGATTCAACATGAAACCCTGTTAAGGCACAGCACAGACTACATAATACCTACATAAAGTTAACATAAAAATACTTAAGTACTTAAAACTACAAAAAATTAAGAAGAAAACACATATTAAGGGCCACTTGCCCTTGATGGGAAAAGCATCCAAAAGTTCTAGCTATTTTTAATTTATTTTGGCAGTAACGCATGCTATACTTCTTTAAAGATACACATTTTATCTTATAAGCCCTTTTGGTTAAGTATATCAGACATCACTGGCAGTAACCGGAGGGACGCTGGGTCGAATCCTGTCTTTATCGAATCGAATTTTATTTCATTAAAATTGAAAAGATCCTTTTTTGTCTGTAAATATAAGTACATAACAGGCATTGACCTCTCACACGGAAAAATGACTAAAATTCACTCGTAATAAAGAATTGAATCTAAAAATAGTGAAAAAAAATTCAGCAATAAGACCGCATACCTGAAGAAGTAACCGGATGTAGGCTGCGCGGCACCGGAAGTGCTGAATGTACGTCAGCACATTGTTAATAAGGGGCCGCGGGTTTCCGCTGGGGAGCGAGAATAGTGACGTATATTTAGTACTAGGTACTTAAACATACTTATATATTATTCTTATTCAATTTAACGGTGAAGTTTTTCTTTCTATGGAATACACATAGCAGACGGATCACCTGATGGTAAGCAATTACCGCCGCCCATGGACACCTGCAATACCAGAGGAGTCATAAGTATATTGCCCGCCCTTTAAAAGGATTTGGGCCTCCGGTATCCTCGATCACTTATGAGTACTCGCTTGCTTATGAGTACCTTTACAATGCAACAAACTAATAGTTAGTTTTTTGCACATTTTAATTTGTTTTTTTTTATTCTTTGTATTTTGTGACCGCCAGTGCACCTGATGTTAAGCTACACTGTGATTAACGATGGAGCGTGTTTTCCTACAAGAAACCGATTCACTCGTGATTTAAAGACACCCAGATTATATCTATCGGGGAAGAAAGACCAACTCCAGAAGTACATTCCACATTTCGGCGGTAGGTACGCAGGATAAAAGTGGGCTTAACATCTATGTAGTACAGCTACGGTCAACAGGAGATCATGGTATTCAAAACTGTCAAATCTCTATAATCGATTTTGAAATTAATCTCATTTAAATTAAAGTTTATTATCTCTCGGGGTAATTTGACAGTTGGTGGTAACTTGATGTTGCTGTTGATTGTCCGTTTTTTATAGCTTCATGATACTTGAGTAAGCCCCATGATAATTCTTTACAGAGCCCGCACTTTGCTATGTTATTTCGATTGACTAAGAAAGAGATGCAGCTCAAAAAATTAAATAGTGCCTTCCTTTTCTCACGACCTAAAAATAATCGCGTTAAACTAATACGTTGTGAGACCACCGCTGGAGGAAAAGTATAAAACAGTAAATTCAGAAACAATTTAGACATCTGCTAGCTACTCGTACACCAAAAATATTAAACTTACTACATCATTTCAAAAAATACAATTTGCTTAACAGAAGATATACCCAACATGCGACGCTTCTACGTTCTATAATACTATGCAAATCGTTGACACAAACTCAATTGGTTAGTCGAGTATATCAATTCGCGTGAATGTATTACGCCAACACTATTCCATTGAGTGTAGAATTCCGAAATAAATACATCTCAGTTGACATTGTGATATAATATTAATGCCCAGAACTTTTTAATACTTCTTCAATTACTCGTCTAATACAGGTACTGCTTACTAACCTATGCATTATAACGCAAGATATTTCCTCAATATTTTTTCTTTTTAAGAAATAAAATGAAGAAAGGTTTAAAAAAATGACTGAGGAGACCTTACCCAACTGTGGGCCAGTGGTTTTTTATTTATTTATTAGTTCGGGAAAACAAACAATTACACACTAAAATACACATGACAGTAGGCAAAGGTATACATATTATAAGTGTGTAACTCACTACGTTATACACAGTTTATATAGGTACGTCCACGAGTGTGACACAATTCAAGTTTCTTAATAACTAGAAATAAAATGATTTTATTTTATTTTTCATTTTATTACATGTCCTTGATTTTATTGTTTATAGTATTCCGAAATTTGCTAGCAGGCAGAGAAAATATATCCACATCAGATAATTCTACATTGTAATTATTAGCCAAGCGACGAAGATGGATGGTTTTATTTGATTCTGCTGAATTTATATTAATGTTATGTTATTTGACTGATTAAGCAAACATTAATTGATTTGTATTTATAATTAAGATACAACAGCAACAGCTCCTATCACTTGTCTGTCATTCCCTCATATCATCCACTTCACTTGCTCTGAAACTGCTTAGGCTATAAACGTGTACTGGTGTCCAAGTATGTGATATTCAAGTAATAAAACTTCATTATTCAACTGAACTAACTATATGTAAACACATATAGTTAGTTCAGTTGAATAATGAAGTTTGTTCATAACCTGATCCCAATATCGTTAAAAATTCTAAATTCTAAATTTCTTTATTGACATAAATTATGTATACCTACATTTAGGGCCACTTGCACCAACTTCTTAAATACGTATAAATTGTATTTAAACACGATTTTTGATTTAAGTCAAACATTCGTCTTGCACCAAAATAACTTCCGTGTTAAATACGTTGAAAGACCTTTCAAAGTTAAATATGCTGAAGACCCTATTTATCTCCTACTTAAATACGAATGGCCGTTTATTGAACTGTCATCTGACGAATGGAGTTTATTTTGAGATAAAATACTACTAGAAGCCTTGTAAAAATTTCTATGAGAGATTATTCACCTATTTAAAATTATTTCTTCATTTTATCAAATAAAAAACAACAACAAATAAATATGACTTTGTTTGGATTGGTTGTCATGGCAGCGAAAAGTCAAAATAATGGCGTAAGTTTCGTTACATGCAGACTATTTTCAATAAAAATCATCGATTTATCATTAATTAAGATTAATTAATTATAATAATTATTAAATTTGATTTAATTTTATATCTATTATTCATAACATATTTTTTTTAATAGATTTTTCACATTACTATGATGTAATGTAGATGTAATTTAAAAACGGAACGTAGAGAACTGTTTTATCGACATGTTCAATTCATATAACTAAATTGACATAAGACAGACTTGGTGCAAGACGATCTTAAATGTATTATGTTTATGGAGTTAAAAATATTTAACTAAATGCATAAAATAATGATTTAAATAGAATTTGGTGCAAGTAGCCCTTAATGAATTTCCTGCCTCCTGAGCTAGTTGAAAACTGTATTACAGGAGCCAGTGCATTCCCCATATTTATATGATACAACTCTGCCAACAGCATTATCACAAAAAATTTAGGTAATTCCATTTAAAAACATGACAGACAGAAAAATTAAATTAATAGCAAAATATTTATATCACAATAATTAAAAAAAAATTAAACATGCAATATGAAGTGTGGATCTGTGAATATTTGTTTATGTGTGCGTGCGTGTGTTTGTGTGTGTGTATGCGTGTGTGTGTGTGCTCATGTGTGTGTGTGTCAGTGAAGGATTTCGTTTTATCCTATTAATTTTAATAAGTTTTCAGTAGCATCATAGTCCATATTCTTTAGCCAGGTAAGTAATTCCTTCTTTATTCCGTTACTATTTAGTTTCTTAGTTTTTCTCGTTTTGTTTAATTTATTATAGATACGCGGTGCCAATACCGAAAAATGTCTTTGGGCGAGAGACGTTTTCACACGAGGTACCGCTACCGCGTAAGGGGTTACAGTCCACCACGATGACATTAATGTGGGTTGGCAGACACTTCATCTCACGATGTTTTCTTTTACCATTAAAGCGAGTGATAATAATTATTATCAATATAAACTGCCTCATTAGCCAAGCGGTCCTGTGCGCGACTGCTACGCTAGAGTTCCTGGGTTCGATTCCCAGGTCGAGCAAAGTGTTATTGGGTTTTTCTATGAAATTCCCAGTAGCAGCGCGGAGTTAGGAATTTGTGCCCAGTTAATGGCAATAGGCTCGCCCCCTATTACATGGAACCTAAACATGCCGGCGAACTGTGGGCGCCTCTGCCTACCCTTCGGGGAATACAGGCTCATGCCTGTATTCCCCGTTACAAACAAACAAACTCTTCAGCTTTATATCTATATATTCTATATATCTATACTAATATATAAAGTTGAAGAGTTTGTTTGTTTGCTTGAACGCGCTAATAAGGAAGAAAGAAAAAAAAGATTTTTTCTTTATTTTCTAAAAAAAAAATATTTCAATGTTAGATAGCCCATTTATTGAGGGAGGCTATAGGCTATAATATCATCACGCTACGCGGACGAAGTCGCTGGCAGAAGCTAGTACTAGTATAGATTAGTATATGATATTTTGAAAGTAACAAAATATCGGTGAACGATATCAATTTAATGTAGTAATTTTGGTAACTAGGGCGGCCGCCTATCTCGTTGATATATCTCGTATAACCATACCCCGCTGGATAGCTCGTCCTCACAATCTGCAGGATAGCCGGCTACATATTCTACCGTGAATATTTACGTAGCTACTGAAATTCATTAATGGAAATGTTCACTAAAATTACTCCAACAAATACAGCCCATTTCAGCCAGAAGCCTAATGTAATCAGGCTGAAATCTAAAACTTGCACTAGAAATAATAATTCTATTATAACAGAAAGTAGGCCGTCGTAAGTCAGAATGAAAACTTGTGGAAACGTTTATTAAATTTATAATTAAGAACATTATTTATGGGGGAATTCTCCGCCCATGAACGAGATTTGGACATTGGTTTTGATATCTGAAAATGATAGCTTAGTTATTAATGGGTCATTGTGAAGTTAGTCGCGATGGATAACCTGTTTTTACTCGAGAAATTTGGTACTTAAATACATAAGCTTTGCATTTTCTTTTATAAAGATAAGAAAACAAGCGTATATTCGAGATAATTTGTAAACCTTAGAAATATACCTACCTATAATTAGGGTGTACCGAAACTCAACGTCAAGCCGGCACCCGGTGCTATGCTAGGTTACACCAGCTCTGGCAAAATTAAGAAAAAAAACCATGTCACTTCCCAATTTTGCAGTGTTTTTTTTTAAACGTAATCCTAAATAACCATGCTATGGATTACAGTCACAAATCCATTATTTAGTATTATTATTTTAATAAAAAAAATATCTATTACCACTTAACCAAGTGACATGGATTTTTTTCTTATTTTTGCCAGAACTAGTATAACCTAGCATATCGCCCGGTACCCGCTTGACGTTGAGTTTCGGGACACACTGTATATAAGACCTATTTGGCACAGCCGCGGGACAATTTTTTTATTTTTAGTCTTTCACTTTCTCTTTTTGTAATTTAAAAGATAATTAGTTATAAGTATGTATATTTTTTATGCTATTATGTGCAGTGTCCTCGACTGTGACAATAAATCATTTTTTCTTTCTTTATATAACTTTATAGAAACTTAAAATTGTCCAGTGTATCCCATTTAACGGTTTTTAAAAAGGACTGCATAAGAATTTGTAAAAATAGAGAATTGAGACTAACAAAAATAAAATAAATTTAATAATTACACTTTTTAACAATTTTTATACAACTTTTCAGCCCTCAGGGCGAAAAGTGCTTCTTTCTATCCCAGTATTAGAGTAAAAATGGGACACTATCCGAGTAAGTGAGGTATAAAAATATTTTTATGTCCCATATGGGTATCAAACGCGCAACACACACACAAGTGACCTTTACTCCTACACTATATTGGGTATCAAACGCGCAACACACACACAAGTGATCTTAACTCCTACACTATATATGTATGTACAGTCAAAAACAAATTTATTACTATGCAATGGATAATATTTTATTATTCATTCACTCCAATCTTGTAAAGTAGGTAAGTTAGCATAGCTACTGCTTATGCAAAGAGGATCTAAATCAATCACATTACTATTGCATGCTTCGTGGATACTACTTGGAGTTCTGCTTAACCGGAGGGCAAAACGTGAGGTTAATAAATCAAGTTTACGTTACCGACTCGCAAGTGCGGGTTTATAACACCGGCTCCACACATTGGCCCCAACGATGAAACCAATCAAAATACGTAAGCCAGCTACATGGGTGTTTGTGACAATGCTATTTTGCTGATCCACACGTTAGCTAAATAGCATTAGTGCTGACGTTGAGGCCAACATGTGGAGTCGACCCATAGAATGCATTTTCAAGGTCAAGCAAAAGTGAGTACAGTTAGTAGTATTGGCTATTAATACTTTGAAATGAAATGAAATTATATTGAAATGATGAAATGAAATGATATGATGATGAAATGAAATGATATTTATTTCTGTAAGTAGATCATTAGAGACACTTTTACAAGTCAATGGTTTGTTTTTTTTTTTATAGCTAGATGGCTTCGGCATTTCCTAACTGACGACCTCTGAGAAGAAACACCGAAACAAACTCAGAGAATCATGGTCTCTTTTAAAGTCCAGACATAAAATAATGCAAATAATGTGAGTGGGACAATGCAGGGCAATGTCTGAAATGACCTTTTGAGGAAAGAACCATAGCAGCTTTGAGTAGACCAGTCCTAACTGACGGCAAGCATGCATCAGTCATCGTGTAGCTCAACCATAATTAAGGGAGCTCAACGACCCGTCACACGACAATACCAGATCAGTAGGACATTCGTGTAGGTCGTATAAAATTCCCAAAGCCTCCAGACTATAGAAACTGGTATAATAAAACTTTAAGCCATTATACCTGTTTCTAGTGAGATATATATATCCACATTTCACTGTTTCTGGGGCTTTTGTAATGAGAGGGAAAAACGATAAAACTCAATAAACCTTTGTTCGGCTCGGCAATCATGATGTGATGATGATATGTTGGAGATTTTGGGTATGATTCCCAGGTCGAGTAAAGTGTTATTGGGCCTTTCTAAGAAATTCTCAGCGGCACCTTGGAGTTTGAATTTGTTTCGTTTCTTGTCATCGATCCTAGATATATCGGCAAACTATTCGCATGAGTGTATAATAGTACACCTCTGCCTAACCTGTCAGGGAATACAGACGTGAAGGTATAATGATACCGATTAAAAAACGAAATGTACCCTGCTTAATGGATATTTGCAGGTAAGGCAAATACCTGCAGGCCACAGCACGAAAGCAGTCAAATCGGTTCTATATAAAATTTACATCGCCATCTCAAAATCGCCTACAAAAGAAAATTTCACCCACAAACAGCTGCATTTCAACTGAAAAAGGTTTAAATAAATCACATTAAACTGTTTCGTGCAAGATCGTTCGCGTAACGTGCCGTTTACGTTGGCGGAATAAACTGGGTTACAGAATTATTTATAGCTAGAGTGTTAGAAAGAATTTGCATGTAATGTGCATTGCTTTTGCGATCCGGAAAATCGATGGGCCGGACTTTTAGATTAAGTTCTAGTAGTTTATTTTGGAGCTGACAGGTAAAAATACAGGTGGTTACTTGTTTAAGTTTTATATTTACTAACTTCCTAAAGCGGTCCTGAGCGCGACTGCTATGCTAGAGGTCCTGGGTTTCATTCCCAGGCAAAGTGTTATTGGGTTTTCTATGAAATTCCCAGTAGCAGCTCGGAATTTGGAATTTGTGCCCGGATAATGGCAATAGGCTCGCCCCCTATTACATGGGACCTAAACATACCGGCGAACTGTGGGTGTACATTAGTTACGCCTCTGCCTAACCCTTCGGGGAATACAGGCGTGATGGTATGTTATTTACTAACTTATTTAGATGATAGTCTCAAGGTCACGATTAAAGGAATCAAAATACAAAGTATTTCTTTATTTTTCTAAAAGTTGATCGACACTAGGAATTACTCAAATATAAAAAAAATACAAAAACCCAGACCAGGAATAATAACAGGACAGGGGATTGAACACACAACACGTAGCATAAAAGGTGATCGCTTAGCCCCTGCGCCAAATATTGTTGTATATAAAACAAACTAAGGATTTTTTGAATCAAAAGATGCAAGTAAAGAAAAAGAAATTCTTCAGGATGCAATCCAACTCCTTTCCAAAATATTACCGAAATTCGTTCAGTGTTTTAACTCATCAATTGTGTAGTCATTGACATCATGCAAAATCAGTCTTGACATTCGGGAGTCATCACAGGACTCACTGAATTAAGCGTGTGGTTACTTTACTAAATTATAATACTACTTAATATACATTTATTTATCTGCAACACAGTTTCTTAATATCTACCACTGTGTAAAACATCACGTAATGCCATTTTGTATTTATTTATTTATTTTAATTTTTACTTATCCCGTCTCATAATGCTTTACACTCGATATTGACAATGAATCATTTGAACACGGGGTTTGTATAACTATTAAATATATTTACATACATGCATACATAAAGTCACGCCTCTTTCCCGTAGGGGTAGGCAGAGACCACAGACTTCCACTTGCTACGATTCTGACATACCTCTTTAGCTTCATCCACACTGATCAATCTTTTCAATATATTTATTTAATTTATTTCAGTTTGCTATTTTATTTTTAATTGTACATTGTACAAATCTATTTCATTTTACAGCTTAATTATACAACTTGACTGCACGCAAACCCACAAACCGTTTCCTAGATTTCCAACCCAAATTTAATAGAAATGTGTACCGCATTATTCCAATGTATTTGAAAACCAAATTCAACTCATGCCTTTCCCGTAATAGTTTACAAAATTGATTGATTACTTGATTTGATGCAAGAACGTTATAGTGGCTGGGTGGTCATCTCCTGCGCTATCAGTTGTAGGTTTGATTTCTGCAAACACATACACTATACTTACTTTTCTTTCTGGAGACTGGACACTTGAGCATATTATATTAGTAATCACTTTTCTTTTCTTTGGAAGGCAATTGATCGTAGTTTATTAAATTCAATTGTTATCATGCACATCGATCTGCACCATTCTCACATTATAAGAACTAAATTGTAAAAAAAATCAATGTTTTAATCTATGTTGAAAGTAGTATCTATGGAGTTTCTTGCCGGTTCTTCGCCATAAGACCCACTATTTGGAACCGCGCACCTAGTTTTATTATATGTATTACTGGTTTCATTGAAATAAAACATTTGACTTTGACTTGACTTTGACAATACTTGTCTTTATTTTATTTGTTTTTGTCTTACTTAATACCTACACTTTTGATTGCCAGATTCTTCTCCATAGTAGCAATCTTTTGGAACCGTACAACATCATAACGTTTCATAAACGCTTGTAAAAGCTTATTTGAAATAAAAACATTCGATCAAAAATCGCAGTAGGTATACATACAAAATTTCCGAATTGAAACAACGGATAGAATGTAAAAGGAATTGGCGGCCATGTTCAATATAAACACTACACCATAATTTCGGGAGGCAAAACGTCACGTTTTCAATTTATTTCGTGACCTTGCACACCTATAGACATTTTTCTCTTTTTGTGTGGCGCCAAATGAAAATTTCTACTAAGAATAATGTATTGTTTTATTCATATAACCAAGGACTACAAAACGTATATAATTGAAGCTCCATAATATAATAGAGGGCGAGCCTATTGCCATTAACCGAGCAAGTGCAAGCTCTGGCCTGCTTCTGTTAATGCCATATAGAATAACATAACATAATCTACCCATTATATGGGTCTCCTCTCACCATGAGAGGGATTAGGTTAAGTCCACTACGCCAGCCTAGCGGATTGGCAGACTTCACACGCCGTCGAGAAAATCTCTCAGGCATACAGGTTTCCTAACGATGTTTTCCTTCACCGTTTAAGCACGTGATAATTAACTGTTAATACGCACATAACTTCAAAAAGTCAGAGGTGCGTGCCTTGGATTTGAACTCGAGACCTAGGACTTGGCAGTCCAATAGTCAAATCGCTAGGCTATCACTGCTTTTTATGCTGCCATACAAAAACCAATAATAATTTACATACATACATAAAGTCACGCCTCTTTCCCGTAGGGGTAGGCAGAGACCACAGACTTCCACTTGCTACGATTCTGACATACCTCTTTAGCTTCATCCACACTCATCAATCTTTTCATACATGAACGTCGGTTTAGGGTACTCTTGACCGAGCCATTTTTCAGAAAGTCCTCAATCTGATTTCGGAACGTTCGCCTATATAGGCCTCCCCCTTCCTACAGACAAACAATTTTATTTTTATGTATAACTAGCTTCTGCCCACGGCTTCGCTCACGTGAAGCATCTATATCAGGAGTAAAAATGAAAAACCAACATTGATGACCTCTTCTTTGTATGGGCCTCTATACATCAGGGAGGTCAAGCTGTATCTAAGGATTCATTTAATTAATTGAGATAAGAAGTTCACCAGTTTTTAAGTTGGAGCATATACTTTCTAACAGTGATAATAATATTAAAATCTATTCAGTAGTTTTTGCTCCAATCCGTAACAAACAGACAAGAATTTTAAAAATCACATTTTCGGATTCGGAGACGTTTATATACCATAACCCACGTGTTTTTTTTTAAATATCTTCAATGTACAGACGCAGCTTTTTTACAATTTTATAATAGTAGAGATTTTAGTGACAATTAACTACTCACAGATTGGGTCGACCTGCCCACACGTATCGTGAACACAGCGCCGTCGCGTGACCGAATTGATTATCACACTATAAACACGGGTTAGTGCTTGAACACTTCTTACATTTTTTTAATTTTTTTTCCTCTATCGAGCACCTGTTCTTGCTTGTTCGTTGTTTATTATTTTTGTAGGGAGTATTTTTTTTAATTGGGTCGCCGTTTTGTATTTGTTTAGTGTGTGTTAGAATATGTTCTGCTAGCATACTGATTTCTGACACTTACGCGAATATTAGACATTGAAATGAAACTACTTTTTACGGATTTTATCGCGGTATATTAAAGTAAAGGATCCGAAACGTCGGGAACAAAATAATATTAATATACCGCGATAAAATCCGTAAAAAGCAGTTTCATTTCAATGTTCTGCTAGGTCAATCGGTCAGTATAGGTTATTTAAGCTTGGTTCGCAGTCTGTTTATGCATGGGTGATCATTCTATTATTCATCACATCATCATTATTATTGTTAGATATCACAATATCCCTCGGAAAACAAGTTAAGAGTCCGGCGCACCGAATTTCTAATACAAACGTAACTCCAAAAAAAAAAGTATTTCGAACACAATTTAATTAAAGTCTGTTATTATTGGGATTCCGTTGATCTAAGCTCTACCATTTCATCCAAAATACGTAACTGGAAATAAATATAAAGAAATGAACTGCCTCGTTAGCCTAGTGGTCCTGAGTGCGACTGCTACACTTGAGGTCCTGAGTTAAATTCCTAGGTCAAGCAGTATTATTGGGTTTTTCTATGAAATTCCCAGTAGCAGCTCGGAGTTTGGAATTTGTGCCCGGTTAATAGCAATAGGCTCGCCCCCTATTACATGGGACCTAAACATACCGGTAAACTGTAGGTGTACATTAGTACGCGTAAGTAATTAATTAATTATGGAACTGGTTTCACGTCCGTGCGTGATTAGGACCTGGTTGAAAACCAGCGTCAGGCCAGTTTGTCTGGCATATGCTGAACCAGATCCCTTTCGGCGCAAATTTGGGAATAGTACTATTTTTATCTTTATTTTTTGTTATTATAGCTTATTATTATGAATGTACTTGACCTTACTGCGCTGAATAAACTGTTTCTTTCTTTCTTTTCTTTCTTTCTACGCATCTGCCTAACCCTTCAGGGAAAACAGGCGTGATTGTATGTTATGTTATGAAATAAATGTAAGCGAATGCAATTTTTGATAACTTTACCAAGTTTGGAACGATTTTCCGGTCGTTTATTTCCAGTGAAGTAGTAGTCGACGAAAGTACAGTAGCAACATAGATTAATGGTATTCCAATCTGAATAATAACATAACATACATAACATACCATCACGCCTGTATACCCCAAAGGGTTAGGCAGAGGCGTACTAATGTACACCCACAGTTCGCCGGTATGTTTAGGTCCCATGTAATAGGGAGCGAGCCTATTGCCATTAACCGGGCACAAATTCCTAACTCCGAGCTGCTACTGGGAATTTCATAGAAAAACCCAATAACACTTTGCTCGACCTGGGAATCGAACCCAGGACCTCTAGCGTAGCAGTCACGCTCAGGACCACTTGGTTAATGAGGCAGTTGCATAATAACAGAATTTGTTAAATTATTGTTTGGATTACGATTTATTTTGGTATTACGTTTTTGTGGACAATTCAAGCTCCACCGGATTTTTAAGTCGTCTTTCCAAATGTAATTTGAACAATTTAAACCATGGTGGGAACTGTGTAAAGCTGTGCGACTTATACTTATTTTCTTTCTTACTTTCTTGGTTAGAAGTCTGAAAACCCTAACATACCAATATATCCTTAGGGTATTGGTATTGCCCAGAAATTGGGGTAAAATGCTGTTCAAACATAACATAATCAACCCATTATACTGTCCCATATCGGTGTCCTCAACGAATGAGGAGGAAACTCCGCACTATTAAGTCATGGTTACCATGTTCTTGCAATATAATTTAAGTAACAGGATAGCAAATTTTACAAATCTATTACACCTGCGAAAGTCACTCAAATCCCTTCACGAATGAACTAGAAAAACGCTGATAATCTTCAAACGGATTTTCTTAAATCATAAACATTCTCGATGAAGTCACCTTTCAAACAAAAAAACGGAACCCTTATAACATCCCTATATTTGCGTCAGTTATTAAAAAGAAAATAGAAAGGAAAAAACGCGAAAATTCCCCGAAACCAAAGTATAAAGCAAAACCGTGTCAAAAACTATTCAAAACTAAGATTTCGGAACTTGTCCGGTCCACATTAATAATAAAAAAGGTAGCCAGGGAAACTTCTCACCTAATCATACTTTTTCATCTCGGGGAAACTTTAGGTGGGAAGGAATAAGAACATAAAACAATGTTTTGGACTTTGGAGTTGCGGACTGCGGGAAATTGTGAGAACTAACTCCATGTGTCTGTTAAGAATACCTAAACAAAATATAATTTATTTTTATTAAAGACCGTAACCCTCTTGGGGCTCGAAGGAATGGTTTTTGTTATAATTTCTGCTAATTGAT
The DNA here is from genome assembly GCA_947256265.1 of Acronicta leporina. Classification (NCBI taxonomy): domain Eukaryota; kingdom Metazoa; phylum Arthropoda; class Insecta; order Lepidoptera; family Noctuidae; genus Acronicta; species Acronicta leporina. The sequence continues at coordinate 13,876,597 of OX366520.1, read as the reverse complement.
CATTATGATCTGCTATCATTAAACAGTTGGATGACACAATAGAAAAACAATTGTTTTTTTAATGACTACTAATTGATCCTTTAATCACGTTGACTAAAAACGTGTATATTTCCATATCTATAGGATTTTTATTTGTATAACCTTTGACAACTTATTTCACACATTACTAAATTGGCTCAGCATTGTATACATTTCTTAGCAAATTTAGAAATTCCTAGATGTATTTGTCCAGCAAACGCACTCAGGTCGTATCTGTCAAAAACTCAGTCAGTAAGAGGTGAACAAAACTATTTTTGTATCCGACAGTCTGAGATTTCTACTGAGAATTGCAAATACGAACCGAATAACCCTGATTGACCTGGGAATCATAACCCAGACCTCATGTACAACAGCCACGTTTTTAGCCAATGAGGCAGTACATATAAGAGTTTATATGAAAGAAAAAATCAACTGCTAGACCTTTTTATCTCTGGTTATCTTGACATGTCATCCCACGACACGCCTACAGACTCACTATTGTCTTCTAAGTAATATGTGTCAGTGTTCTGACGTTGACATATGACAAAGCATTCTTAGCACGCATTGAAGTCACACTGACATTATTTTAGTAATTTTGTCTTATGTTTGTCTTATTAATAGCTAGGAAATCTTTATTTAGCTTTATTAAAGCACATTAATTTGGAGTCGAGCTTAAAAATAAACCTTAATTTTACTTGGAAAGTAATTTATATGACAGTGAAGGAGCTTTAAATAGTCTTTATGTAAGGATGAACAATATTTTCGGGGATTAATTCGTAATTCGTAGCCTTGCCTTTTTTTAATTGTTTAAGTCAGACTATTATTATTTTACACGAAGCGACGGCCATTAGACTCAACCCAACTGTCAGCATTTTTTTTATTATCTTTATTTCTTTATGGGAATTTTATTTTATTACATGTCAGCCCTATAGCCTTTTTCTTCAAGACCTCCAATTGAAAGGTCTGTTGGACTAAATTGAAATTGTAATCAGGTTGAGATTGAAATTTGATGAAAATTGAAGTTACAATCATATTTATGTTATTAGAATTATATAATCTAACGATATTATGTATGATTATATTCAATGTACTTACATAAGTACTTACCTACGTAGATATCTAAAAGGCCGTTTTTAACATCCGTTATGAAAGGATTAAGGAAAATTCCTACAGGATTATAAAATTCATGTGAACACCGTAGAACACCGTAAAGGCATGATGATAAGTTATTTAAAACAACATTTAAACCATCTAATTCCAATCATCTCATTGCAATTCAATTCAAAGCAGAGATAGATCTTTGCATTTAAAATTTTACGCAGTAATTAATCAGCGATTTAACTGAGAGATTGATATGTAGATAGCTCGTTGATCTCTCTCAATGACTGGGAGTCGGCATTGAACGTAAAATGGCTTTATGTACTACTAAAATATGCTTTGCTTTATTTCCATAAAGATTGGAAATTTTAATCAGCTAATGGCTTGAAGTGTCATTAAGCTGGTATTATATTTAAATGACAGTGATTTTGATATTGAAAGATGTCTTTGTTTATATAATTTTAGTGATCTAGCAGTTACCCGTGACTTTGCCGGTATCCCGAGCAATTTTTTTAAACTAAACGTATCCTATCCGATTTGGGACACATTTTTGTGATAAATAATGATAAAGAATAATTTATTGTATCTTTTACATTTTCATGAAATTGTGGTTTTCCATTTGTATGTTGAAGTGTGACTAGGTGATACAACTTATTAAAATCTAACTTGATCCCATGCTTCTGCCAAATATTATTAAAATCCCAAACTCCGAGCTGCTGCTGAGAATTCATAGAAAAATTCAAAAACTCTATGCTCGACCAGGAAATCGAACCCAGGACCTTTAGCGCAGCACTCGCGCTCAGCACTACTAGGCTAATGAAGTAGTTACTTTCATTACTCAGTCATAAATAAATTTTAAATTATTTTGGAACGCAATTCAATGTTGATTAGAAAATAACCAAATTGCACTCTATAATAAACATGAAATTTAAATTTATTACAGTAAAATCAATCTGATTACAACTTTATGTAAGAGCTTTCAAAATTTCCTATAATTATTTAAACACATTAATTAAAACTTAATTTTAATATTCAAATATGAACTTAATAAAACCAGTTTTCTGTTATAATAGTCTCAATGATCGAGAAACCCAATAAATATGCTCAAGATTTCTAATTAACCTAGTTGATTGAAAAGATTAATTAACCCCAGCGTAGGGTGACCATCTTGCGGACATAAAAAGAAACGTCTTGAAATGTAAAAGACATTATTGATAGCAGAAGTTACTAGTAGACTTTTTATCTAGACATTCATGTCAGATGCAGAAACATAAGTTTTTCGTACCATCCACGTGGAAATCTGGAAAGTATAAAAACCTTTATTTTACCATAAAGTTAGTTATAAAATGGCCATTGACGAGCTGGATTTCGAAAAAATAATTGGGTTAAAAGAGTTCGAAAGCCGGATCAGAAAAGTGTTATCAGGTTTATTATTAATAAATTCATATTCACTGCCTCATTGATCAAGAGGTCCAAAGCGCGAGTGCTAAGCAAGGTCTTGAGTTCGATTCCCAGGTCGAGCAAAGTGTAGTTATTGGATTTTTCAATGATATTCTCAGTAGCAGTTAAAAGTTTCGATTCATGCCCGGTTAATGGCAATAGACTCGCCCCCTATTACGTACATAAACAGACCAGCGAACAGTGAGTGTAGGTACATTATTGTTCACCTCTGACTAACCCTTGGCAGAACACAGGCGTGATGGTATGTTATGTTATGTTAAATTCTTAGTTGCAGTCCGGATTTTGTATCTGTTCCTGGTTAGTGCAAAAGGCTTATATAAGTCTTATCATATGGGTGAACATTAAAAATTATTTTCTGAAAGGGTAGCTTTCAGAAAATACAGTCCGAATGATAAAAAAAAATATTGTTTTTAGATCCGTAACACAGTCTACTCTTGGTCACCCTATGCTTAAAATATTGAATATAAGGTTTTGTTAGTATTAAACATGCCTCGAAAAGATTTATTTTACGAGCTTTACCGGAGAATTAAAGAGTTATATATTATGGGATAAACAGTATTTTAGTTAATCTGGATTATTTAAATAATTTAAAAAAAGAAATATTTAAAGTTGGGAAGAAGAAACTTTTAGGGCGAATTGCGCCAACTTCTTAAATATGGTTAAATTGTATTTAAACACACATTTAACATGATCAATTATTTAAGAAGTTAGTTCAAGTCGCCCTTAGGTATTTAATCCTACTCAGCAGCATAAAATATTTATGTTATGAGTCATTAAATACTCAACAACGACACAAAATCATAAATTCTTCGTATTTAAAAATTGCGTACAACTATTGAACCACATTAATGCAAAAATAATTTTAATATTCAAATATGAACTAAACCTAATTTAATATAACTTGTATATTAAAATTGACGAGCATTTATAATATTTGAATAATGAAATTGATATCACTACCGATGGAAATGGATGCAGAGTCTCCACTAGAAGAAAAACATTACATACATACCAGTATTCCCTGAAGGGTTAAGCAGAGGCGTACTTATGTACACCCCTAGTACACCAGTATGCCTAAATTCCATGTAACAGGGGGCGAGCCTATTGCTATTAACCGGGCACAAACCCAAAAGTGGTTTGTACTACTGGTTTGTGCCCGGTAAAAGGAAAGTCTAAGTAAACTTTTGTAGAAAATCCCAATAACACTTTTACACGCATACAACAGCAGATGAGTTGCTGATGCATTGCTGAACGATAAAAGCCCCTAGGAGCAATCGAGAGGGAACTGGTTCTCACGCTCAAAAGTCAGAACACACACCAAGGTGCTTTACGACAGAGTCTGACGTAAAAGTGGTCGCCAGCTAGTCAGACCCTAAGAGATCCTACTACCGAACATGTTAGATAATGTTTCGCCTCTTACGAGATAAATAAATAAATAATAAATAATTATTTATTTCAGACGTAATACATCCATAGAACATAACATAACATACCATCACGCCTGTATTCCCCGAAGGGTTAGGCAGAGGCGTACTAATGTACACCCACAGTTCGCCGGTATGTTTAGGTCCCATGTAATAGGGGGCGAGCCTATTGCCATTAACCGGGCACAAATTCCTAACTCCGAGCTGCTACTGGGAATTTTATAGAAAAACCCAATAACACTTTGCTCGACCTGGGAATCGAACCCAGGACCTCTAGCGTAGCAGTCGCGGTCAGGACCACTTGGCTATTGAGGCAGTTACATACATCCATAGAGTGTTAGTTATACACAGAAACTTAGGAACTATGTTAGTAATTATCAAAAGACAAAAGTAGACAAAAACAAACTAAAATTACATTTCTATGCTATACTAGCTTCTGCCCGCGGCTTCGCCCCCGTGGAATAAAAAGTATCGGGAACGGGATAAAAAGTATCCTATGTCCGTTTCCTGGTTCTAAGCTACCTCTCCACCAATTTTCAGTCAAATCGGTTCAGCCGTTCTTGAGTTATAAATGGAGTAACTAACACGACTTTCTTTTATATATATAGAGTAGGCTGATCCAATGCCTCCATATAGGACTTTCAATGTGTTCAGCAATGGCACTGAGGAACTGTATTCTAATCAAACCCCACATGGGATGGATTGTGACTGCTAATAATTCTTTGACAGGTGATACACAGACACCGACACATGTATATCTCTTTTGTCGACTGTACATATAAAATTCTACTACTTCTTATTACAATAAAACAACTTTACGGATTCTTTCGCGTAATATTATTATAATTATTACGCGTTATGCGTATTATTGCCTCAATAGCCAAGTGGTCCGGACCGCGACTGCTACGCTAGAGGTCCTGGGTTCGATTCCCAGGTCGAGCAAAGTGTTATTGGGTTTTTCTATGAAATTCCCAGTAGCAGCTCGGAGTTGGAATTTGTGCCCGGTTAATGGCAATAGGGTCGCCCCCTATTACATGGGACCTAAATATACCGGCGAACTGTGGGTGTACATTAGTACGCCTCTGCCTAACCCTTCGGGGAATACAGGCGTGATGGTATGTTATGTTACGCGTTATAATTATATTAACTCTGCATCACCCTCCCTCCGCCTTTGTACCAACAGTGCATAAAGTATTAATAAATAAAATAAATGAAATATATTAGTAAAAATCTCATCACAAATCAGTACAAGTCTGCCCATGACCATGGACGCTGTAAAGAGTCCGACACGTCGGGATTTGATTTATACTAATATAACGCGATACAATCCGAAAACTGGTTTATTATAATATTTATTTTATTGATTACTTAATAAGTATACATGTCACGTTATTTTACATAAAAAATATACGTAAATATTACCTGCGTAAATCGTATTGTACAAACAACATTTTACTATATTAATACCCGAGGCGATATAATATTATGAAATATGCGAATCGCCAATACTATTTATCGATAAATACTTTACTACACATATTCATTTACTAACTCGGATTATAAGAGAAATACTCGATATTCGAATATATCATGAAGCGACAGCCCTATCCCTGCGTCGCCGCTTTACACCTGCGGGCATTCGTCGTCCGATCACCGAGCCGTACGGACGTCCCTTACTCCGGAATTCGGAGCCAATCGGTCGCGAGTGCGTGTATTTCGAATCTCGAACGGTGTTTACGTTCCAATTTCGTGATTTGTGACTTTTTTTGTTGTCCTGGAATTTCACTCAGCGATATACAGAGCCTATGGAAATTTCTAAACGTGAGTTCCTCTGAAATGATAATAGCATTGTTGTGTTTGTTTAAATTAAGGTTTTGGGCCGTTATTGGGATGTTTATTTTTATTGTAAGTAGGTAGGTATAATTAGTTGGAAAAATATAAATTTTTCTTTTCTATACTCTAATAAAAACTTTACATATTTAGATATTTATTTAGTTTAGCAGTCTTCAGTATTGAGGTCCAATTTCCAATCAAGATTCGAATAGAGACTCCAATTAAAAAAATATATATTCTGTTTTAAAAATACATACCAGTGATTCTAAATTTGATATTTTGATCGTTTACACTAAACTTAGCAAGCTGTTGTTGCTGGCTACGCCGTAGCAGTGCTACGATGGCTACGAAGATTGTGTGGCTATACTCGTAGGTCTTGTCAATTAAATTTATCACAACGAATCTATTTTTTTTATTTCTTTTGTCCTGAATTTCTACTTTTTTTTTAAGTAAAATATATTAAAATGTCGTAACTAGGTACGTATGTTGTAACAGTGCTACAAGAGCTACGTTCACTATCTAAATGGGATACGCACATTTTTAATAATTTTGCTATAGATTTCTATGTCTTAATTATTTACTTTTACGGTCGTGCTTTCTCAAATTCATTAATTGTCAGGTTTTTATTTCAACTGACTTGTAAATAGTTAATACGAAAAAATCAAGATGTTTTCTACAACAACGTACCTTCTGCAAATGCTGAGCACTTCTGTAAGTAACAAATTCACACTATACAAAAATTGTATAGTAGAAACATTGTAAATATACTAGTGAATAAGTCGTATAAGTGTCTAATAATAAATAAATATTTTCAATATATAATTATGTACCATATTAAATAATTATGTATTATAGAAAATAGTTTTAACTCTTCTTAATAAATAATAAATGATTTTATAAATCTTCAAATTTCAGAATTTACTTCATTAAGGCCCACTTGCACCAACTTTTTAAATGTGTTAAAATTGTACTTAAACATGAAATTTCTATGAAAAATTGTGTTTAAATAAAATGTAAACATATTTAAGAAGTTGGTGCCAGTGGGCCTAAAACAGCATCCATAAATATATAAATTCATGAACCAGTTTAATTTATCAGCAATAAGAGCTCATAGTAACAAAACAGCGTCAGTCCTATGTGGAGATCAAGAAACGCGAAGCAATTTATATTCAAAGAATTAAAAGCACTGAAACTTTTTCGATGCGTGTTACCCTTAATTCAGCGATATAAAAAAGGTTGCTATAACAAAAACTCTGATATATATCCATCCGAATATATACTCAAATATATATTCAACCACATGACAATGATGAATTGTGTAATTATCTCCGACGTTTTTAGGGTATTTAAGAGGGTTAGGTTTAAATTGTAAGGGTGAATTTTTTTGCTTCCGACTAATTAAATATCCCAGGTTGATTAGGGTTGGGCACGAATAAAATTATTACTTTCTGTTTCAGACCTTTTGTAGGATTCTTGGGTGTCCTGAATTTGTTCGAGGTGCTTTTATAAATAGATTAGTTTTTACGATTAAAATTAGGGTGATATTGTATTTACCTACCTCTGTTCTTATACCATTAATTATTAATTGCTTTTTATAAAACCACTAGCTTCTGCCCTCAACTTCGTCCGCGTAGCGTGATGATATATAGCATATAGCCTTCCTCAATAAATGGGCTATCTAACACTGAAAGATTTTTTTAAATCGGACCAGTGTTTCCTGAGATTAGCGCGTTCAAGTAAACAAGCAAACAAACAAACAAAATCTTCAGCTTTATATATTAGTATAGATTAAGCCTTTAAAATAAATAAAAATCAAAATGGTCCAATATAATGTGTGTGTAATGTGTAGCTTCTTTAAAAATATTTATTTAGATAGATCTTATGTTTAAATAGATTTTTTTAAATTACTGGCTGCAAGTAAGAGTTTAGAAGTAATAGCGCAAAAGACGGTTATTTGCACTTATATGCACATACAGTTAAGTTCAAATTTAGAACACCTGTATGATATAAATTATAAAGTGGTCTGAAGACAATTATCATAGCGGAAAACTGTAGATGTTCAGCAGTGTACTAGTGTAATTTTCTACCATGTTAATGTTATACGTAATGTTGAAGGCAGCTAAATAATCATTGTCCAGTCAATACCTAACGAGTACAACAGTATTATTTATTTTGATGCATATAATACCTATCACTGTACAGAACTAGTTTTAATATACTATCATGCCTGTATTCCCTAAAGGGTTAGGCAGAGGCGTAATATTGTACATCCACAGTTCGCCGGTATGTTTTCGTCCCATGTAATAGGTAAGAGCCGGGCCTATTACCATAAATAACAAATACAAAATAAAATCACGTCAGTAAATTGTGATTTATATCCACGTATGTCAGAGTTAAACAAAAAGTTTGCGCCTTCCAGTCAAAGTTCATCATTATTGTTAGTATAATTTGATGTCTCTGTGTACGAACTCCAATATTGAATTTCCAAGAAAGCTTGTTCGAGTTAGGTTTTCTTATGTTGGCACAATCATTTTCGCTGTTTACTTTGTTGTGTTGGTAATGGCGTGTTATGATCTTATATAAAGTTTGACGGTGATCGCGAAGTTGTGTATGTTTGAAACTGTGTGCGCATATTTTAAATTGGAATTTTGAAGTATCATTATGTAAAGGAAAAGATTGATATACAATATGTTTTGATTTTTCATTACTTAATTTTTAGAGTATCATGATCAAGTTTTAGAGAGATTCTTCCGTAAAATATTAAAAAAAAATATAGTTTTGCTCCTATAAAAAACAAAACAAAGTAAATTCGAGGACTACTTTTTCGAAACCCAAAACGCTCGCCTTCACCTCTCACAGTAAATTTAGTATTGAAGGCTACAAAAAAAAACAGTATTACGGTAATTATAAATAAATAATTGAATCATTCTTTGTGAATTTAATATAGACAATTTATATTTTATTTAATTTATTGTAAACAATTATTACACATAAATATAAGATATCTATTCAATTAGCAGTATATGTATTTTTTGTATAAAATTTATTGTCTCAATTGCATGTTTGATAATATCTTATTAACTATACTTATTTATGTCTTTACAAAGCATCAAGCATATATTTCCTGAAGATTTAGACAGTGGTGTACTGATGTACTCCCAAAGTTCAACCGTGTATTTTAGGACCCATGTATTATTCCTAGCAGCAGGACACAACACCTTACTCCGAGCTGCTACTGAGAATTTCAAAGAAAACCCCTATTACACTTTGCTCGACCTGGGAATCAAACCGACGACCACTAACGTAGCGGTCGCTCTCACGAGAACTAAACTAATGAGGCTATTACTGTCTTAAATAATGATTACGTTACAGTCTAAACACAGGATCTCAATAACAACTATACGAACTAAATTTAGCCCCGAGCCTTCATATTATATTTGCGAGAACCAGTATTAAATTCACATAACATAATATGTAGGTACTAATAAACTGGTTTACCGCAGTGTACATAATTATATAAGCACTATATCTATAATTTAAGCACACAATGTTACCGCCTGAAGACTTAAGGAGCTGCTAGCCCACAATTTCATAAAACGTGCTGTTTTTCGTTATAACATTAGTAGTGCTCTGACATCCTACTAATCTATACATCTACGAGTATACTTATGTATAAAGCTGAAGAGTTTGTTTGTTTGCTTGAACGCGCTAATCTCAGGAACTACTGGTCCGATTTGAAAAATTATTTCAGTGTTAGATAGCCCATTTATTGAGGAAGGCTATAGGCTATTTATATCATCACGCTACGCGGACGAAGGCGCGGGCAGAAGCTAGTATTATTATAAACGTAAAACTTTGAAAGGATGTATGGATGTTTTTTTACGCCAGAACGGCGAATCGGATCTGTTTAAAACTTAACACAGAGATAGATTATAGTCTGGAATAACACGTGGGCTACTATTTATGTAGGTTGGACCTCGGGCCCAATTCTGAAGTCCATACAGACGAAGTAGCGGGAACAAGCTAGTAAATAAGAAAACCTTCGCATTGAGTAAAACGGCTAGGTAGTTAGAGTTAGTTTTTCACATTTAATTTGAATTCAGACATAAACATGTCTGAATTCAAATTAAATATCAAATCTCAGGCGTAATAAAACTATTACGCCTGAGATATTTATGATGTGTTCCTAACATGAAAGAAGATATTATATTTTAAACTGCCTCATTAGACAAGTGATCCTGAGCGCGACTGCTACGCTAGAGGTCCTGAGTTTGATTCCCAGGTCGAGCAAATTGTTATTGGGTTTTTCTATGAAATTCCCAGTAGCAGCTCGGAGTTAGGAATTTGTGCTTATGGCAATAGGCTCGCCCCCTATTACATGGGACCTAAACATACTGGCGAACTGTGGGTGTACATTAGTACGCCTCTGCCTAACCCTTCGGGGAATACAGGCGTGATGGTATGTTAAGTTTATGTTTTATATTTTAATGTAAAAACTGGCATTTTCAAATGGAGTGTCATTATGTAAGCCTAGATGTTTTATTATGATTATGCAAATTATATAAATGCATGAAAATTTTCTGTTTGAAAGATGATGTAGTGACACGAATTGAAAACAATATGCTGAGATGATGAGAGGACAAAATATAAACCGTCTCGTAAACCTTACATAGCTCTAACGTTTTTTGTCTTGTTTTTGACACGTTCTGTAACAGGGAAAAGAAGACAAAACAAATTGTAGCTATAAGGAGTTTATAAAACTATTTATACTTTTATAATAAGAGCGTTAATATATTATAATCTATCAGTTCATAGGTCAGGTTAGTTACACCATAACTCAAGAACATTTGCATAAATTTTTAATGAGCTGAGATTCGTAGGATGTGTAGGAATAGCAGAAAAATTCGCATACATCAAAAAATTTCACGAAAAAAGTCAATTTTCTCATAGGTACATTTTGCATCGGGAATGGATTGACTGATTTCACAGAAACAAAATACGAATGCGGGCAATGGTACTACTCGTACTATAAACAACAGATTGAAGTGAGCTTTTCTCGTAGAAATAACAGAAGATCTTCATAAGCTCCCCACACTAGCGACCACACGTGCAGCATCCGTGCTCGCTTCTAAGTTCACTGTCTTAATAAAGATCTTTGAGGTGGAACTGAGTTGAAACACAGCTATATGAACAACGTTTAAGCCAATATTCGTACTAGTTTAGTTTATATTAAAGAGACTAGTTCAAAATGATGAGATTTTTTTTCTGTTTGGTAGGTAAATATGCAATATGATAAGATAACCATGTCAAACCCGACGGTATCGTTAGGCAATCCGGTATTTTTTTTCATTCTTGATGACCGATGGAACACGCTTGCGTAGAAGAAACCGATTCGCTCATGATTGATATAATCATCACTATATATAGAAGCGTGACACCTTCCCTGGGTAGCAAACATACTACACATATTAAAAAAATCCTAGATTTTGTGGTAATTAATTGCAGTAATTTGGGTAAGACAATCATGGATTTTAAACTCCTTTACTGTCGTGAATATTTAATGTTTCTTATTTTAATTGGGATACTCGTATGCTGCTTTTAAATTGGACATGGTTTTTTTACCATAGTGTATAGTATATACTATCTGTTGTTTGTGGTTTGACTCACGCCTCTGAAAGACTCTTAGGCACATTTACCTAAGTATAAATCCCTCAAACTAAAGCCTTTGTCGCTTATTCCCCTAAAAGTACTTGTGTTATATTTTTTCTAGAGAAGTCCAGACGCCCGTGCTTGATTATTATCAACAAGCTCACTTGTTACATATTGTTACATACTTCAACAATACATACATACCATCACGCCTGTATTCCCCGTAGGGTTAGGCAGAGGCATACTAATGTACACCCACAGTTCGCCGGTATGTTTAGGTCCCATGTAATAGGGGGCGAGCCTATTGCTATTAACCGGGCACAAATTCCTAACTCCGAGCTGCTACTGGGAATTTTATAGAAAAACCCAATAACACTTTGTTCGACCCGGGAATCGAACCCAGGACCTCTAGCGTAGCAGTCGCGCTCAGGACCACTTGGCTAATGAGGCAGTTTTACTTCAACAATATTCCGGCGAAAATCAAAAGTCATTAGTACACTTCTGCTTACCGTATTAGAATACAGCCGTGATATTTTATATGTTAATTCAGTCTTATCAAATTCAGACGTAACCACTTAATTATTAAATAACTTTAAAACAAATATAATACCCGTTTTAGGGTTAACTCTATTACAAAACTTCGAGTGATGATTAATGTATTCATATGGTAAACACCGCAATGATAAATTAATTTGTAAACCTATACCGAGAATATTGCGGTTACAACATATTTACGTTATCAATGTGCGAATTATAACATGTTTTTTATCCCAATTCAAATGCTAATACTAAATGGTATGGTATGGTATGGTACGCATGAATTATTCGATTCCAACCTTATATTGATAGAACTAGTAGTTTTTTTTATGAATCTCACATTATTCTTATCTCAATTAATTGAACGGATCCTGAGATACACTGCTTGACCTTTCTGATGTATACAGACCCATACAAAGAAGATATCATCAATGTTGGTTTTTCCACTTTTACTCCTAATATAGCTTCATGTGAGTGAAGTCGCGGGCAAAAGCTATCTACTATAACTGATGAACTTTATTGTCCGTATACATTAGTACGCCTCTGCCTTACCCTTCGGGGAATATAGGCGTGATGGTGTGTATGAATTCTCATAAATATTTACGGTAAAGTAAAAAATCACATACATTCAAAATGGCTGTTTGTCAAATGTCAAAGTAGTATTAATTATTGATTTCTGACACTTACGCGAATATTAGACATTGAAATGAAACTACTTTTTAAACGCGATAAAATCCGTAAAAAGTAGTTTCATTTCAGTATTAATTATTGTTACTGGCCATGCACAGATTAAAGAAGTTCTGAGGAACATTACAAAACAAAAGAAAATACAGTTCCAAAGTCAAACGGTTCCAAACACGACCCATAGCGGTGACCACGCATTAGCTCCGAGCGATAAATCCTGGCCAGTGAGAGCGGTTTCTTTGTACCCACGCTGAATTTTAAGGCAAGACAAATAAAGACCGGCACGGATTTCACAAACTTGTTTGTTAACAGCCAAGAAAACAAAATATCAGCGGATTTCGGGGAAACCCGTGCGTGGAATTATGTATGGGTTCATATCCGCATATAAATAAGTACATGCTGACTTCGTGGTGACCACGAACTGCTTGTTTATTTTACATTTCCTTTAAGATTTTGGAGGGTACAGTCCCTTGATCAACAATATTATGGCAACAAAAAAATTACTTTCATAATAATTGTGTACGTCCATACATAGCTTACACCTTTTCCCCATAGAATTATGCAGAAATTACAGAGTAACAATTAAACAATTTATAAGAATTTGATTGTTTTGTTATAAGTATTCACACACAAGACTACCAACTGACGGACAGTATTATTTTTAATTTTTATTAGGACGTCTTAGAACGACCTACATCGACCTTATTGGTGAGATTCTTCAAAAAGGTCAGGCGTAATACTCGCAACACGCGGGCGTGGATGAATGTGGAAGCGAAAGACATATGTAAGAATCGTAGCAGTGAGGTTCTGTAGTTTCCGCCTACTCCTGTGGGAAAAGGGCGTGAGTATATGTATGTAGGTACTATAATTACCCCATTAATCTAGTGGTCGTAAGTGTGACTGCTTGTAGAGGTCCGAGGTTTTGATTCTCAGTTCGAGCAGTGTTAATTTCTGAAGTTAATGAAAGACCCGATCCCTGAATTGGAATTCATGAGACAAAACATATTTGTGGACGTACGTTACCTGCGTGGTGATATGTACTATATAATATTTCACCATCTTTCTTGTAGTTACTTCTAAAACAAACATCTCTCAAAAAAATATCCTAATGAGGCAAGGAATTCCTTCAAATATTTCACAATTCCACACAATTTGCGAGGATACATTTGAAAGACGAAGAAGGGCGCACTGCAAAGATCCTTTACTGCAAATTGGCTGTGAAATTGTGGTATGTTCCTTATGCTTGTATGTACCGCCTTTATTTTTTTCCCTCAAACGAGGTAAAGCTGTAGGTTCAACGTATAGAGGTTGTTTAAGGTTTCTTATAGTCAACTTTGCATGTCATTACGTACTGTTATGTTATGATAGTGAGCGGTTTATGATTAGAACATATAGTTTAGGGCCTTCACTCACAATATGATATTTGAACATCAGCGATTAACGATTAGTGACGACTGATGTGGCCAAGCGATCGGCTTCTGAGACGCGCGTTGTGGGTTCGATCGCCACACGTAGCAAATAATTGTGTCTACTGATGATTCACTTCTATCAACTTAGCTTCTAGCAACTGAATTGCTAATCGCCGATACTCGAAGTAACCTCTATGTGTCCTCATTTTGATGTCATTCGAAAATACGATTCAAAAAGCATGCGACAAAAGTCATAGCGTTTCGACTTTAATGCCAATGGCAGCACAAAATGGCCGATAAATTACTTTGATGGAGCTTTTGTACTCGTATGTATGGAGAATTAAGTGATGCGCGAATGAGTTCACTGTTGAAAATTGTTTCAGTATGTTCATAGTTGTAGTCCCTTACCTTACTTGATTCATCTTCTGAGCATTTCCCAACTATGTTCGGGTCGGCTTCCAGTCTACCAAGATGTGGCTGAAGACTGCCATCAGACCTCCGCAACCCAATTTCTGGGCAATACCGATATTCCCAAAAAAGCCTGATAACCTTATCAGGTTATTTTGGCTTCTGACTACCTACTAATAACAATTGTCATAGAAGTTCGTATGACAACCGGGACCGAAGGCTATAAGTGCTCTCCCAGACACGAAGGCGTCTCCATGTGTTAAGAATGGTAGATATAATCAATATCATAATCTAAAACCTGCATTACCTAAGGGGTAGGCAGAGGTATACCGATGTACACCCACCTTCGGCTAATATGTTTCTAGGTCCCATGTTATAGAGAGCAAAGTAAAATAAAATTTGTTTAAATACTTAAGGAATTCATTTAATTAGTAAATTAAACGTCATGTCTATATTTGCTACAATTTGAACCTTGGCGTCTAATACCACATGTAATATAACGCAACTGTTAGACAATATTAACTAACATTGTCGTTTTAAACACGAAAGTTTGCTAGCAAACAATTTTATCTCCACTCAGTACAAAACACAATATTTTCAACCAAACACAAAAGCTACACAATTCAATAGAACCTTTTTGCTCTAACCATAAACTATAGTGTATAATATATTACATTTGTAATATTACTTTATTACTTCTTTTTATAAGAAAAAAATCTCTACGGAGCAATAGGAAATACCTTTGTGAGCCTTGTGACTCACATCATTCAGTCAATTGTGTAACAAAATAAAGGTTCGAACTAACTAGAAGTACTTACCTAATCGACCTTTTTTTATTAATTTCATATAATTTATTTTATTGTTGTACTTAACAAACGTTTAAAAAAATATTTTATGACCTACGAAGAAGCTAGTCTGGTGATGATGGAGCAAAGACGAAATTAAGGCGGGTAGGGACACAATGTAAGCTTGGAAAATATAATAATAATATTAAATGTATTTATTGTTCAACAGACACATCACGACTTAGTACTAGTTTATGAGCAAGAAGTATACAATTAGTGTATTGCCGGTACTTAAAATAGGTAAGCCCTGTGCTATAAGTACCAGCAACCTTTCAATGACACAGTTAAGCAATCCATGCACTATTTTACAATGTAGACATTGTGTAATTACAATAATACATAAAGGTTTAGGTAAACGAATGCTAGTCATGCAAAATTATAATCTAATCTACTAATCTTTTTTAACCTCCAGGGCTTCCAAAAGGGAAATTGAGAGCATGGAACACCTGCTGCGTACATGCGATGCACTGGCTAGAAAGCGAATGTACCTCTTGGGACGGGTTTATTGAAAACTAGGACTAGAGACTCATACCCCTAGGCCTCATTATAAAACTAATGGAAGAGCTGTTTGAAGAACTGGGGGAGGAAAACGAATAGGTTGTCTACAATAAGGGCCACACCCAAAGCCATCATATTTCCTTCTTTTTTGTAACAGAGACAACGGACACAAGGTACACCTATTCGGAACTAATATTTGTGGTTCACATAACTATTTTTCTTGGGTGAAAATGGAATCTAAGATACTTGGCGTATCGGTAGTCACGAAGTAACTCTTAATCGCTATGCCAAACGTGCAATCAAATAATAATCAAATTTAAAATTCTGCATCAAAATATGTCTCATTTGACCAGTAATGTGGCTACATTACTTTTCCAACCTGCCCTTGCTGATATATTTCCGAGTCCTAAAAGCCTCTACGGACTGCAGCTGAGACGGGAAACTGGCTCTTATTGTGTAAAACTTAAAATACATTTAAAGGTGCTTTACGATAAAATTCCTTATTACTACCTAGCAAATTATTGCTCAGTGGCAGAATATTCAGCAGTACGGTGCTACCCACTCAGACGTGTTCCGAAAGATATTTCTTCCGCTCGAAGCGAACATTACGCTACAGTTAGTAAGCACCTTAATACTATTATAAGATGGGATAAAGAACTCGATTAAGGGATTAATAAGGGATCCATCGATTCTTCTTTTTGTTTGATTTTGGAGGTAGAAAATGTCGGATTACACAAAGGTAGATTGAGATTAATATTTATATCATTACTTTTTGTAAAGAATACGATAAAATTAAAGGGATATGTTCTTCATTTGGTACGCATACCTATCTGTATTGTTTTAAGTTGAATTATAATGGAAGAGAAGTTTTGCAATATGAATGTATTTTTATTGTATCTAATGGATAGCTTTACCGATTGTGTTATCTTAGTAGAAAACTCAAGTATAATTTATAACATACATACATACCATCACGCCTGTATTCCCCGAAGGGTTAGGCAGAGGCGTACTAATGTACACCCACAGTTCGCCAGTATGTTTAGGTCCCATGTAATAGGGGGCGAGCCTATTGCCATTAACCGGGCACAATTTCCTAACTCCGAGCTGCTACTGGGATTTTCATAGAAAAACCCAATAACACTTTGCTCGACCTGGGAATCGAACCCAGGACCTCTAGCGTAGCAGTCGCGGTCAGGACCACTTGGCTATTGAGGCAGTTAGGCATTGAGGCAGTATAATTTATAAATTGTTCCATATGTTAGTTTGGTTGGAATCAAATCGTCGATTCTAAAGATACATTAACTAACGCCTGTATTCCCTGAAGGATTAGGCAATATAATTAAGCAAGCCTATTTTCATTAACTCATCAATCTGTTTGTGAAATATTCTATAATAAATCGAGCTAGGAATTGAACCTAGCTAGTAGTCATGCTTACGACCACTGGACTTATGAAGGCAGCTAACAATGTATATATAATATATATATCATACCTAATAAGTCTCAAAATCTAATATTCCTTCCAATTCTGTTTTGGCACCATTTATATCGTTGTTTTTACGTAAAAAAAAAATACAATTACAACAATAATTTTTTTAGCCTCAAACAAAAGGACCGTACCAGAACTCGTTTTTTTTGCCTTAACATTTTTTTCTTTTATGTTACCATGTTTCACCAAACATATGAAAAATATATAAAAATTAAACATTTTGGACTGTGACTATGTAAATTGGGAATGTACAATTATGTTACAATGTCGTAATGTTTTCGTCATTTAAAATGGGTAAATTATCAATGCTTGCTAAGGTTTTTATTTTAATAACATACCATCACTGAAATAAAACTATTTTTACGGATTTTATCGCGGTGTATTGATATTATTTATCCTTTGACTTGTCAAATCTGATGTAGTGCTGGGTCTTGACCCTGACTTGACTTTATCACATTGTCTATCGCTGCCCATGGACACCTGCTACAGCAAAGTAGTGGCTGTTACGTTGCCGAGCTTTAAGAGCCCCCTACGGACTGCAGAATTAAACCCAAGTCAGAGCCGCAGTAACCCGGGGGGAACTGGTTCTTACGAGCAAAAGTCGAAACATACCAAGGTGATTTATGACAATATCCAACGTAATTGTAGTCGCGAGCCAGTCAGACCCCAAGAGGTCCTACCACCAAGTAAGTCATATAATATGATTTTCTCAGTTTTTGTATTGGCATTTGTAATGCAGAACTCTAGTTCTTCATTACAAAATTGTGACAAATTTTGTCTTGTAGTGTACTTGTAGTGATATGTCATGTAAGTTAATTATGAGATACTCACTGTTTATTATAGCCCAAGTCCATTTAAATGAAAATATTAATAATTAGAAATTTTAAAGGTTCTTGGTTGATACAGTTTCCTTACAAATACTGAAACTCTCTAGAAAAACAACAATAACTAGAACATGGTCATCAAAAACTGTTTTTTCTTTTCTTTTTTAAAGTTCTCTGAAGATACACAAACAGTCGACATTTAATTTATAGTTTACCAGCAGTTTTTCATTTGAACCGGTTACAGGCTATTTGAGTTCCGGTGGTAAGCGCATTACAAAGTTACTAAGTACACTTCGTAGCAATGCTACGCGGGTTGCTACGCCGTAGCACTGTAGCACTACGAGTTTAATACGTAGCGGACCGTTCTCTGTTTTAATTTTAAACTTTTATAGAAACTAATTAAGATGTTGTACTGAAATAAAATGTTTGTTATTTACTAAATCAGTTTTGGATTAAGAATTTGAATGGAGAATTAGATTAAATATTTACCTTCAACGAATATTATTATATTCTTCAGTATTCGGATACAGTATTTCTTTCACAGTTATTAATACGTTAATAGAAGCTGCTGTTAATAGAAGCCGGTTAATGGCAATAGGCTCGCCCTATATTACATGGGAACTACACATACCGGCGAACTGTGGGTGTACAGTTGTACGCCTCTGCCTATCCCTACCGGGAATACAGAAGTAAGGGTATAGAAGAGGGGTCTTGGCTAGAAGAGGCTGGCTATGTAATAACTTCGAACACCGAGCTGATACTGAGAATCTAAGAGGAACCCAATAACACTGCTCGTCTTGAGAATCAAACCCATGACCGTTGCTCTTACGACCACTAGACTAATAAGGCATAATTATATTAATCTACTTTTACGTTAACAATTAGTTGATATTACAAATTATCACAATTTGAGCAGCATTAACATTTGGATAAAAGTTGTTATTGTCATGTAAAGGGACTCAGGCTAAGTAATAACTAAGCTGATCAACTGATCTGCAAGGTTAAGCTGCGCTCTCTGCGGTCAGTGTGTGGATGGGTGACCATTCTTAACACATCCGTGCCTTGGAGAATATACAAATCCGTCGGTCCCGGTTCTCATACCAACATCTATGACAATTGTGAGTGGTAGTCAGAAGACCAAAAAATCCTAAAAACTAATCTATCCTCCCAATAAGGGTATTGACCAGAAATTGGGTTGCGTTGCGAATCGCGATAGTCATGTAAACAGCTTAATAACTTAGACAGAAAAGCCCTACAAAATAAAATGATTTTACTCTACAATAGGTCTCAGAGGTCTTTCTGTACTATATCTGAAGGTCAGAAAGGTCATTCCATTAAAATATTCAAGGTAAAACAACATGAAGTCTATTAAACTATAATACTCGGTTGTACCTGCGACTTTTCCCGTGTTCTTTTTTCAAATATCCGTCAAACGTTTTTCAAACCGCAAATGAAACAAAAGCAGTTGCTCATTATCAGTGTAGATTTTTTACATGATTAGTAAATCTCTACTATTATAAAATGTACATAGGAGATATTTAAAAAAGTGCGTTAGGGGTTTGTATAAACGTCACCAAAACTAAAAATGTGATTTTTAAAATTCTTTACTGTTTGCAATTTGCTACATTGAAAATTGGCGCAAAAACTACTGAATACATTTTAATTTTGTAATGTAAGTATATGCTCCAACTTTAATGTTGGTGAACTTTTTGTGTCAACACAGCTTGACCTCTCTGATGTATACAGACCCATATAAAAAATAGATCATTAATGTAATAATTAATGCATCTTTCCGCAATCATACGCGCTTAACACAAGTCCGGGCAGTGTCACTAGGCGCGGGAACACAGCGGGGAGGGGAGGTTAATAAGACGTGGTGAGTATGTTTTTGTACAGACAACCAGGTAACATAATTGTACAGACAACCAGGCAACATAATTGTACAGACAACCAGGTAACATAACAAGCTTATAACTTTGTGATTTTTCGTGGTACACTTTTGAAACTTTGCACGTAGATTCTGTACATAAAAATACTAGATACACGTCTCGGGTTTCGCATATACCTACTAAAATGAATATTGTATATTTAAACAAACAAACTTGCTTTCGAAATGCTAGTATTATTAGATACTAGCTTCTACCCGCGGCTTCGCTCACGTGAATTAGGAGTAAAAATGAGGAAGGAAAAATTATATCAGGAGTAAAAATGGATAAATTAACATTGATGATCTCTTCTTTGTAGGGGCTTCTACACATCAGGGAGGTCAAGCTGTATCTCAGGATTTGTTTAATTAATTGAGATAAGAAGTTCACCAGTTTTTAAGTTGGAGCATATACTTTCTAACAGTGATAATAAAATTAAAATCTATTCAGTAGTTTTTGCTCCAACCCGTAACAAACAGACAAACAGACAAGAATTTTGAAAATCACATTTTCGGATTGATTTATATACCATAACCCACGTGTTTTTTTTTAATATCTTCAATGTACAGACACGGCTTTTTACAATTTTATAATAGTAGAGATTTTACTAAACTAATTTTGTACATTGGAATTTGGGATATTACGCTAAACGCATTGCCAGTCATTGCGAGGGTTCTAGTCGCAATAGTCGTTATTTTTGCATATTTAATTAGAAATGCCAGTTTTATAAGGACCTTGGAGGTTCATTTGAAGATTATTTCGTGGATCTTTTGTTTTTTTGAGAGTTCTTTGTGTACATTAGTGGTAAAATTATGTACTTGCTTTATGTTTATTTATATTAGGTACTCCTATTATCTGGGATAGAGTCTCGGTGTATTTCTTTTTAGTATTATTGTAATCGTGTTTTTTTAAAATATTGGAGTTTTTTGCCAGCTACTCTCCATAAGACCCATTTTTTTGGAACCGTGATACAAGTTTTGTCTTTTCAAAAGTACTTATTTTAGTGGTTTCATTTAAATCAAGATTTTTTCTTTGACTTTTGACTTAGAAATAGGTACGCTTTAGTACTTCCAAGTTAGGATTTGTGCCCGGTTAATGGAAATAGATCTACGGGACTTAACAAAGTGGCAATCTACATATGAGTGTACATTAGTACGCCTCTGCCCAACCTTTCAGGGAATATAGGCGTGATGGTAT
This sequence comes from Acronicta leporina, assembly GCA_947256265.1. NCBI lineage: Eukaryota > Metazoa > Arthropoda > Insecta > Lepidoptera > Noctuidae > Acronicta > Acronicta leporina. The sequence goes on along the minus strand of OX366520.1, from coordinate 13,855,300 downwards.
TTTACGCTAGTTTATTTTTAGAATGACGTTTAAATTTCGAATGCTTTGGTTCTCTCTTCAGTTTGTCAAAGTCCATATGTACCGCAGAACGCGTCTCATTATATTAACGAAAACAATCGAATTATGACATTAACCTACTTAATATATAATTTAGACGTTATCTACTTTGTTAGTCTAGTGATCATAAGCGTGACTCCTGTGCTAGAGGCACTACGCTCGATTCCGAAATCGATCAAAGTGTTATTGGGTTTTTAAAACAGTGTAATATAGTGTGTGTGAACTATAATTATTGAACTAGGTATTGACATTATACTTGAGAAATAATGTTGATTTGTTGATAAAAAAGCTGTGTCTGTACATTGAAAATATTAAAAAAAAGTGGGTTATAAACGTGTCCGAACCCAAAAATATGTTTTTTTTTTATTCTTGTCTGTTTGTTACGGGTTGGCGCAAGAACTACTGAATAGATTTTAATTTTGTTATCACTGACAGAATATAGGTATATGCTCCAACTTAAAAACTGGAGAAGTTTTTATCTTAATTAATTGAACGGATCCTGAGATACAGCTTGAACTCTCTGATGTATACAAAGAAGAGATCATAAATATTAGCTTTCCATTTTCACTTCTAATACAGCTTTATGTGAGCGAAGCGGCGGGCAAAAGCTAGTATAGAAATATAAGTAGTATCTGAAAATACATTAATAAAATTTCCAAAACTTTGCAAAGGTTTCGATAAAACTTTTTCGTACCTTAAACAACAATGTGATCCAAACATCAATATACTATATATACATGCGAGTATTCCATAAGCTTTGTATGCTTTGAATTCCACAGACAAGTTTAACATAAAGCCCTCGCTGAACAATAATTTAGTTTTCAGTGTTCATACTAAAAGTAGTAAAACACAAACGTCTGAAGTTTTGCTTTGAAGGTTCTCTGATTTTTGGTTGAACATCTACATACGTAACACGCTGTTGAGACTTATGGATTTGTGAGGGCATTCACCGCAAACAATAGAGGTATTGTTTCTATCATTTATTAATATTTTATTTAGTTATTTTTTTGTCTATCGGTAACATTGACTATTATTACAATAATAGATGAAGATAAAATGTTGTACCTCTTTTGAAATATATATCGCGCATATCTATGCGCGATATATATTTCAAAAGAGAAATAAATATTAGCACTCTGCACTTCTCCGCCATATAAGCTTAAACTATGTAAAATCTCACACTGATCTCAGTGTGAGATTTTACATAGTTTAAGCTTATATGGCGGAGAAGTGCAGAGTGCTAATATTTATTTTATACTAATGCTTAAAAAATACATTATTTAATAAAAAAAACATTAGAAAGTAAGAAGAAGAAAGAAAATGTTTTTATTGTCATCCGATTACACATACTACCATCCGTTTGACACCTTTTGTTTATGATTAAAAGTAATAGCTTCTGCCTGAAATTCGTCTGCGTGAACATCAGAATTGAGTCCAACCTAGATAAAAAGTAACCCATGTGTTATTCCAGACTATAATCTATCTCTGTACCAAATTTTATCCAGATTCGTTTAGCCGTTCTGGCGTGAAAGTGTAACAAACGCCCATCCATCCTCACAAACTCTCGTATTTATAATATTAGTAGGATAGGATATTTTCGTCTAATTTCGATTACCGGGCAACCACCCGTTCTATTATAAAATTTCATTTGTTACATTAAAGCCATCATCGCCTCTTTTCGTAAAATAGTAGGTTGTATTCTCGGATTAAATATTTGTATTGCCTAGGGGGTAGGGGTGCACAAAGCCTGTGATAGTCATGGCGAATGTCAGTAATCACATAGCCATAACGGTAGGGGAAAGGCAGGTGAGACTTTTATTCTGTAACTAGCTTCTGCCCGCGGCTTCGTCCGCGTAGCGTGATGATTTAAAGCCCTTCTCAATAAATGGGCTATCTAACACTGAAAGAATTTTTCAAATCGGACCAGTAGTTCCTGAGATTAGCGCATTCAAGCAAACAAACAAACTCTTCAGCTTTATATATTAGTATAGATATAAATCCGACATACCCTGCGTTCCGAGGTGGCAAACGACCAAAGAGGATTATCCTTTTTATAAAAATGGGGAGGTCTTCCTAGAAGGACATAAGCCGATCTCATTGGCGAGGTCCTTCAAAAACGTCAGGTGCGTAACACTCGCAACCGGCGCGTATGCATAAGAGGTGTATGAATGTGGTAGAAGCAAAAGAAGTATGCAAGAATCGGCATCGGCAGTCCGTCTATAGTTCTACCTACCCCAATGGGAGAAAGGCTGAGTGTATAAGGTACAGTCGCCAAATATCGCCCCCTTTTTGTAAAAAATGTTTAGTTTTTTATTAATTATAAGTAGAGTAATAAATAAAACGACCAACATTAGCCAAAATACTCCTTTAATATAAAAAATAATCACAACCACGTTAACTTTGTCACAAACTCTACAAAAAAAACTTTAACAAAACAAATAAAAATTCTAGAATTATTTTTATGGCACCTAATTCCGTCCCGGGGACGATATTGAGATCACAATAATCAGTACGTGAACTTAAATTGTACTTATAAGAATATTATAAAAAATGTACTTAGTAATTGTATTAAATCAGTCTTTTAAAGTAGCTCTTGGGACATTAAATAACTTTACAGCTTTTTTATAAACCATTTCCTTCGTTCGGACCGCTTCAACAGCTTTTTTCACTGATTCTAGATCCCACAACTTTCTCGTTGGCATCTGTAAAATAATGGAAAAAAATAAATTTCGAAAACAGCTTTAGATAACAAACTTAAAAGTAAGGCAAAGTTACCTACCGTCCCCGACCATATACCAAATATCGTCCCCGGGGACGATATTTGGTCTACGTAGGGGGACGGTATTAGGCATTTACTATCTATTTTATTGAACATCTATTCAACAAAAAACACCTGACAAAACCTAAAATATTTTCTATCGTTTTAAATCATACGTAAAAACAATTGATTTTGACAAAAAAATTGTCTCAATACGACAAACATATCAATATGTAATTGGTTCACTTAATATTTCAAAGAAAAACTCACCTTGAACAATTTTTTCCTTTTCCAAATATCTTGTTGTAGGAGCGACGTGTCACTATCACTTTTTTACAATGGCCGACTGACGTAACTAACTTTAGATTCGGGATATGAAAACTAGATGGCGTTCATTGGAATAAAAAATACGGAAGGGGACGAAGTTAGGTTTGGGGACGAAATTTAGCGACTGTACCTTATATATGTGTATATATATTTAAATATGGGGAAGAGTTCCCCAGTTTAGAGGTCTAGATGTCTACGGTTATCAACGAACCCACGATACAAAAGAAAATCCTAGTGTGGGGCAAGGTTTTATTTTTAAATGCAATCCCTTACCTTGATATGTATATTGTTCAATCCGACTACGAATTCATGGGTGCAGAGCAAAATAATAGATCTGGAAGCCGACGAGTGATTGAAGCATTAAATATTACCTGGAATTTAAAACAAAATCGAGTTATTTTTTATACAATTCTTGAGTTTTTCATTTAGAATTTATTTCCATTATTAGATCTACCACGTGATAATCACACATATTGTAGAAAATTATAATATAAAAGTAAACGATGTTTATGGATGTTATTAATTTTTATCGAAGGAGAGCCCGGCTTGACCGGAGCGATACCATGGCCTAACAGAAAACCGGCGTGAAACAACAATTACGTAAGTTGTGTATCGCGGAGTAAGTAAGAATACTGGAGGCGCATACCCTTTTGGTGTTACTGGTGTCCATCGACGGCGGTAATCGCTTACCATCAGGCTCAATCCTTTTATTCTATTAGTCTATTCAGGATCCATCTGCACGTTTGCCCCCAACAAAGTTTGTTATCCAAAAAAATACTAACAATCAACTGCCTCAGTAAGCTTGTCGTTTTGAGCGCGACTGCCAGGTAAGAGGTCCTGGGTTCGATTCCCAGGTCAACCAGTGTTATTAGGCAACACACTTGTGACTCCACTGATCAAACGAACAGATGGATCCATCTGCTCGTTTGCCCCCTCTTTCCGTAAAAAAAATCACTCTTTCATCTTTTTTACTATGCAATAAAACTCAATCCTTCATAAATTATACCTTCCTCAATTATTCCGAGCAAGAATAAAGTACAATTTTCATTAATTAAACAGGTTATAAACTTTCAAACTGGATTTCTGAATTAAAATTTAAGCAGATTGGAATCTTTCACCACGAACTTTCTGCCAAGCGTTTTGCCACTTTTTTCTCTGTTATCCAGAATCAGTAATGGCATCCAGTGGCAATTCTGGCATCACTTGGCGTTGTGCCAACTGGCAACGGAATGCGACCACCTATGATTAATTGTTGTTTAATTCCCTACATGAGTGCTTGGACGAGATAAATACGTACTAATACGTCAGTGAAAAGTTGATGAAGAACCAGATGCCATTAATTAAAATAATGCCGATTTTAACGACTTAACATAACATAACATACCATCACGCCTGTATTCCCCGAAGGGGTAGGCAGAGGCGTACTAATGTCCACCCACAGTTCTCCGGTATGTTTAGGTCCCATGTAATAGGGGGCGAGTCTATTAACCGGGCACACATTCAAAACTCCGAGCTGCTACTGGGAATTTCACAGAAAAACCGACCTGGGAATTGAACCAAAGACCTCTAGCGTAGCAGTCGCGCTCAGGGCCACTAGGCTAATAAGGCAGTTAACGACTTAATCGAAGCGATAGAAAGAAAGAAAAGAAAGAAAGAAAAAGTTTTTATTCAAATTATTCAAAAAGTTCCTACGTATGACGCACAAAAAACCAAAAATTACCACAATAATAAGTACCCATTTTAAACCTATCCCTAGATTGCATAAAAATTAGCAGCTGGCAACACAACCAACTTATTTTATAGATTTATGTATCTATGACCAAAACGAAACCGAAACGATACTGTACTTGGTATCGTTATCAATTTAGATTTTACAGATTTTAGTTTCTAGTCTAGTCAAATTCTACTGACAGTGTTAGCTAAGAAAGATGTAGATATTTCGTTTGCCCTAATCATCATCTTCATGTTCTTACGGCTATTTAATTGCGGGCCTACGCAGTAGTTATTTATAGCTATGCTCAATATAAATGTTGGTTTTTAATATTTTGAACAAAAAACTCGATGAGACAACGTTGCGGACTGGAAGATGATGTAGTGACACGTATTGAAAGGAATATGCTGAGGTGGTTTGGACATGTTGAGAAAATGAATTAAAGACGATTAACGATAGGAATTTATAAGGCGCATATCAGCGGCAACGTCAGAAGAGGTCGACCTAGAAGGACCTACACCGATCTTATTGGCGAAGTCCTTCAAAAAGGTCAGGTGCGTAGTACTCGCAACCGGCGCGTATGTATGAGAAGATGTATGAATGTGGCGGAAGCAAAAGAGGCTTGCAAGAATCGTAGCAAGTGGCAGTCTGTAGTTTCTGCCTACCCCTGTGCGAGAAGGGCGTGAGTGTATGTATGTAACTCGATGAAAGTAACAAATAAATTGATGTTATATAAAAATGTAATTCAAATATATTTTTTGTGTGTTATGATCATCATCTTATATTCGATGTTGTCTTGTCTGCAATTTAATATAATGTCAAAATGATTATTGATAAGGGATTACCGTCGTCCATGGACACCATCACCACCAGAGGAGTCGCAAGTGCGTTGCCCGCCTTTTAAAAGGCTTTGGGTCTCCGGTATCCTCACTTACCCGGTGAAACATAACGTAAGTGTTGTTTAACGCCCGTTTTCTATGAGTAAATATAAATTCGGCAAAACATTCGGCTGTGAAAAGTCAACCGTTGTAAAAGGATGTAGAAGAATCTTAAATCAGTCGACGGAAAATACAAATATTTTTTTTAAATACTATTTAACTAACAGTACCAGAATACAAAGCGTAGGTATAAAACACGTTCGTCTGTAATTTGGCATCTACTACACGCTCTGTCATTACAAACTTAGACCACTTAATTGCAACTATAAAACTTGACCCCACAGCAAATAGTTGAAATGCGAATAACACAGCAAATTAGGTTAATTATTATTAGAGGTGACCTCTATTGTAGGGTTAAGGAGTAGTCTGTTGTTTTAAGTAACAATATTTTTAGTTTTAATTAAGAAGCGAGGGAGTGAAATATTATGCTGAAATTTTAGTATGATGGACGGAGATAGATGGGATTCTCGCCCGGAGACTTGTGAAGAAACATAGCTTGAAAATATAATTACACCAGCTGTATCCTGCGGTGTTACCTGCGTTGAAAATTTATTGTTTTATTAATTTCGTCTGAGTAAAATGTAGAAACTGTAGATACTTTTATTATTTAGTTGAGTCGGCAAACGGGCAAGCGGCCTATCCATCTGATTATGAGTAATATGGACATCAAAGGAGTTGATGGTGTCTGAACGGGCCTTAACGCCAAATGCCACCCTCCTGACTATAGACAACTAAAGCCACAATCGAAAGGAAAATTTCTCTCACGCGCAATAATCGAAGCTTTTTGCAAACGTATTTTTTTTTGGATAAGTGAGCAAACTAACAGACGGATCACCTGATGGTAAGCGATAACCGCCGCCCATGAATACCCGCAACACTAGAGGAGTCACAAGTGCGTTGCCCGCCTTTTAAAAGGGTTTGGGCCTCCGGTAACCTCATTCACTCGGCGAAACACAACGCAAGCGTTGTTTCACGCCGGTTTTCTGTGAGGCCGTGGTATCACTCCGGTCGAGCCGGCCCATTCGTGCCGAAGCATGGCTCTCCCACGTGAAGCTTACATATAGCTATTTTGAATTCTGGTTCAAAATATATAGTTAAAAATCATCCGAAATAACGTCTATCTAGATGATTCTATCACCTTGAGTACGTTTTATCTAAAATTATTCAAAATTGTAATATACGTAATTTCCAAAACAGTCAAGCAATGAATTGGCAATTCCAAAAACGTAAAACATCACAAATCAAATATTAACAAATCGAGGGCATTCCAGCAGAAAAAAAAACTTATTTTTATAATTTAACTTTGTAAGGGCGAAATTTGACTCTGAAAAATTGTAGCTTTATATTTTTGCTCGCCCATTTTTCAGTTCCCCTCCTGAAAAATGTCCAAATAACGAAATTAATTCAGCGTTCCCCGGCCGAGATTAAATTAAATCGTTTCCTTGTTCTGCCCTTGTGACTAGCCCCTTTAATGCGCGTTGTACCAATGAGAATTCATTCTGTTTTTGTCAGTTTTCATGTTCTTACAAAAGATGTAATAGTATTTATCTGCGAGTCTCGGTTTTGTAAACATACCGTATCAAATTAAGAGCAGTTAATTAGTTTTTTTTTTTAATAAAGCTTACTAGCAATGTGGGTCGCACATTACTAGTATTCTTGTTAACCCCTCGTGCTAAGCTAAATGCTTGTGTTACAAGTGGGTCCACGTCGGTAGTGCAATGGGTGGGTTCAAACCGGCAACCACATGATCGCAAGTCCTGCGCCCTAGCCATTAGGCTACCGCCGCTTCAAAAGATTAGAGGAATCTTGCACATAATTGCTAGTCTGGTGTATGACGATGACTTGTTCGGAGTAGCGGCTTCTGCGACACGTGTTGTGGGTTCGATCCCCACACGAAGCAAATATTTGTATGATATACAGGTAGCTGTTTCGGGTCTGGGCGTTTGTGTATGTGATAATTTGTGTTTGTAAACGCACCCACGATACAGGCGAAAATCCTAGTTTGGGGCAACGTTTAAAAAAGATTCAAGGTAAGTTAAATTAACTTTTTCGAATAAGAAAACAGGCTTTAAGCATTTTGTACCTTAGAACTGAAGGACACAAAATTGATGGAATGATGTATGAAACAAACTGTTATGATTAGCCTGGTGTATCCATCGATCTCAATCTATATGAAATTTAAATATGAATTGCAATGTACTTAAATACTAAAAGTGCCTCGGAAGTGTCCTGATAATGGCAATAGGCTCATACCTATACGGTGACCTGTACGTTATCTCTGACTTTTCCATCTGGAAGTACCTAAAAACACAATGATAGGTTAAAAGATTAAATGTACTAGTTTCAGATGACAATTGGAGCTGCTCGATGAAGTACTTCCATCTTGCAGAAAATCGTAGCCAAATAACATAGCTCCGTGCTATGTTTTATTCCTAACGCTGAGCAACTTCGCCAGAGCTCCGCGAGGCTGTGTTGGCAATGGTGGATCGGTTATTGTCTCTTATGCTGACAGCCCAACTATTCCTCCTTAATCTTTACCCCACCCTCTGAGTGATACCCCCTGGTCTTGCAAGCTTCCATAGGCTACGGTAATCGCTTACCATCAAGCGGGCCGTATGCTTGTTCACCACCTTAGTGGTATAATCATACATTTATTCGCTCTCAAACGGTTCACGCCAGCCTACATTTCGCGCCCGTGTTTTTAAATAAAACATCATAGTGCCTTCTAGAGCACTTTAAACAGCTTTAACCCATTATGATGTCGTTACGTCAATACTTTTAGCTTATGTACATACCTCTACATAATGTTTGTTGAACTTTTAAGGACACATTGTCTTTTAAGATTCCTCCCGGTGTAATGTTGTGATTTAAAATAATCTTGTTCGGATTTTTAACGGGGAACGATGGTTGCATTGTCTCTCTTTATTATTTACTGAAAGCTATGATTGGTGCAAATTTTGCATTACCTTATGTAGTTATATAATTTTTCTATAGTAATTTTTTTCTTCTCTAAATAGGTATGACAAATAATATTATGTTATCCAACTTTTTCATTTTCAAAATATTTTTGTCTACAAATCAGATTTAAGGGGACACCTACATATACATACAGTCAAGCCTGCATCCTTGAATGGTTCGATAGGGGTACGTTTTTGTATCCCATTAAATACATGATAAGACTTTTGCCATTTAACCATTGGGCACAATTGCAAACTCCGAGCTGCTACTGAGAATTTCATAGAAAAATCCAATAACACTGCTCGACCCGGGGAATCGAACCCCGGACATGTAGCGTATATTATGGCAGTTTTAATAGTTAGATTGCAATTCACGCTGTAATCTGATACAGTATACTTCTACACAAGCTCGAGATAAATGTAGATACCAGTACTATATTTTTATGATTGACCTGGTATCTACATAGATACCAGGTCAATCATAAAAATATAGTTCTATGTTTGTTCCATACATCATTCCATCAAATGTTATGTACGAAGCACATAACATATTCTTCTTCTTTCTTTAATTTAAGAGCTCAGCTCTTGTCGGTGGAGCAAACGCCACTGTTCTCTATCTTCTGCTTTCCGTTTTACCTCCTGATACGACTCGATCGCAATCCTTTCCTTCACTTGTTCCACAAAACTTCGTCTAGGTCTACCCCTTCCTCGTTTTCCTTCAATTTTACCTTCTAGTATAGTTCTGAAGAAGTCGTCATGTCGTATCAAGTGGCCAAACATCTTACCCCTTCTATTATCTATGGTTCTTAACAACTGTCTTTTCTCTCCTACAATTATTAATACTTCCTCATTAGTTTTCATTTCCGTCCAACTGATCTTCTCCATCCTCCTCCAGCACCACATTTCAAATGCCTCTAACCTTTCTCTGTCCCTTTGGGTCATAGTCCAGGTTTCACAGCCATACAATGCTATACTCCAGACATAGGTCTTTATCAGTCTTTTTCTAATACTGGTTTTTATCTTCTTTGTAAATAGTAAATAACATATTATATAGATACAACATTCTTAAAGCCTGTTTTCTTATTCAAAATAGTAAATTTTACTTGCCTTGAATCATTTTTATGAAGTCCATTGAATTTGATAGCATTTCAAGTTGTATAGAACATATTATATCGTTTATTTTTAGTGAAATCGATTGTTTATGACATTAATTTTATTATATGCGAAACCCGATGCGTAATACGTGTCTAGTATTTCTATGTAAAAATCTCACTTGTAACCATCCCACTTGTCCATCCCACAACCATATTGGAATGGATTCATTAACTTATTCTAAACAAACAATATTCCTGTTTCACATATACAAAAATAATAAAAATAATGTTGTTTAATATGGATATCGTAGTGGCGGGCTCGGCCATATACACTATTAAATATTGCAATTCAGGCCAATGATGATAGGAAGCAATAACATTGCTTTTTTTCACCCAAAAAATTCACATTCCGGTGGTTCGGAAAAAATAACGACATTTTTATGTTGATCGTAAAAGATTTAAGCCGTAGTGGCCTAAAAAAGCGTCAAGCGATGCAGTACTCGTACGATAATCCATTACCAGCCAAATGGCTATGCTAATAAGGTTTAAAATCGATCATCGCCGTCTTATTCTTAATGTTAAGGCTTAGTGACTTCATAGCTAGCATTAAGGTCGGGTTTCGTACTCTATGGTCGACTTAAGTCAAAATTCTAATTGTGGTAACTGAATTTGCATACAGTCTTGCCCGTTCATACTTATTCGTTCATGGTATGTTAGTTGTTGAGTATATAAGAATGAAATTTTATGGCTGGTATTAAGGTTTGGACACATTGACTTCTCTGGTTTAAATAATTTGTTACTGATTACTATTAGGTATATTATATATCGAATTGTCGCACTAAGGAGGCTATGATAATAATAATGCTCTAGATTTCTTTTTATATATATATGTCATAGTAGAGTTGTATAATAATCTATTTTACTTAACTGCTAGCTGCTTTACAAAATAGCTCTGTTATGTAAAATTGCTGATTATCATCCAGCTGGATATCCATTGCAATATGTTTATCAAAACCGCTACCTACGTTTAGTTGTTTTACAGAATGATTTTATTAAAATCGCAAAAAACCTGGATTTTACACCTATGCCTACTGCTTCGAGAAATACAAGAGTGCTGCCATGTTATGTTTTATTTTAACCTATAACCCACTATGACACAGGACCTAATTATTTGTCGAAAAATAAACGTATAATGAAAGTATAATCGCGCTTAGTGTGGCCACACCTCTAGTCACCTCCTTTTTGCATTCCCCAACATTCAAACTCCATTCATGGATGTTCTTATGTTACAAATGCTTTTCATTTTCTTAGTCTAGAACTCTTTGCTTCAGTCTGTTTATTTAACCGACTTCCCAAAGAGGTTTAGTTCAAGTACTGCTATTTATAAAGCGCTAGACTATTTTTCATACTCTAAACAAACTAAAACAGTTAACCTCTGTGAAATTAAGTGTTTCTGTTAGAAGCAATTAAATTCAGATTGGTTTTGAAACGTCAATTTCAGAAGTGTTCCTAGTTGTTGTAGTTACAGCTGACACAGGGCATTGACCTCGGGATTGGTACAGTTAGTTTTTGTGCCCGGTTTTGACTGAATCAGAGAAAGTTTAACCTCAACCTAGTTGCAATACAATGTATGACCATTACATTAGTTTAGTTATTAAAGTTATTTTAATAGCCCCATTCTACGGTATGCCTTTTGGCCGACGGACATGGATACATGGATAATGTAGACTATATGTCTGCTATTTAAAAGTGTTAAAGTGAGAACCTTTGTTCAGAGGCCAAATGTTATTGCGATTATTTTTAGGTTGCGTGATAGAGACGACGCTATTAAACATGTAGAGTGATATCCCTCTCTCACCTCTCGCAATTACGCGTTGTAGGCCGTCGTATGGTCGCAGTTTATTCAAAATACATTTATTTGCTTTGATAGTCAAGTATAAAAGCCTTTTGAGCATAGCCTAAAATTTAATACCTACCTATCCTCAAGTTCAAAGCACGAATAAAATATTTAAATAAATACTTAATCTTATTGTTTTATAAACAGCTTCTCTTCAAAGGGAATCCGTATTTCTTTTTGCAAACATCGTGAAGACTATGTAAACATGATGGAGTGACTATAACACGTTTATCTATTAGTAAGCTGCCCTTCTTCGGGACTTCACTTTTTTACGATTATTTTGAAAGTGCTCGGGAAAGATGCTTTTTGTGTATGGTTGAAGCTTTAAGATGCGAGCGAAGCAGTAAACTTTTTATGCCAAATTTACTATATCATATTCATAATATATAACAAGGCTTTCCTGCAAAAATACCTCTAGTGAAAAAAGACTACGGTACCTATATCTTCTCTACAATTATAAAATTGAAAAAAAGCTGTCTGTACATTGAAAATATTATTTTTAAAATTCTTGTCTGTTTGTCTGTTTTTTACGGGTTGGCGCAAAAACTAAATAGATATTATTTACTTATCACTTTTAGAAAGTATATATCTCAATTAATTGAATGGATGCTGTGATTCAGCTTGACGTCTCTAATGCTTACAGACCCATACAAAGAAGAGATTATCACTGTTGGTTTTTGATAACATTATTTTTTAGCCTAATATAGCTTCATATGAGTGAAGCCGTGGGCAAAAACTAGTAACAAATCCTATTATTATAGAACACTCTAGAAAAGTAGTATTACAGTAGTTACTTTCAACAAAACATTATGACTACAGTTTTGTAAAGTTGTGTAGTTATGGCGCGTCTAATGGGAATCGGACCTCAGTTTGGGGTGTTGCTGCAAGGACAGCTAGGGACGGCTGGATCTGGGTTAAATTATTTAGGGACGAATTTAAAGCTACTGGCCCGGCGCGGCCGGCTCGAGCGACATAAACGTCTCTCTAGCAACTGTACCTCATCTCCGCTGTCCGCTCTCTCCTGTCCGCTACGCCTGACAAGCCAGCTTAAATTATAAATGAGGCGGACACAAACACACCTGGGACGCTGGACCCACTGAAATAACGTCCGTTTATTTTTACCTAGACGTTAAGTCCGAAGATTACTGGTTAAGATTAGTTCGCAGAGTGGATCTTAGCGAGTTCCTACTTTCACTGTTTATTTTTGGAGGACTTAAAGGGGATTCGGACTCTTTCGTTTCGTGGGATGTTTTCGTTTCATGATTGTGGGTGGCCAAATTAATCGATTAGGTATCTGTATGTTAGACGACCTCTGTGGTTTAGTGGTTCGAGTACCGGACTGCTGACCATGGTTCGATTCCCACAGAACACAAAAAAATATGTGATGAATATATGTGTTTGTGTTCGTCTGGGTGTTTCTTATGTATTATAAGTATGTATTTACAAAAAAACACGTATATAAGTATTATATCCATTATCTAGTACCCATAGTACAATCTCTGCTTAGTTTGGGACTAGATGGTGCTGTGTAAAAATGTCCCACAATATTTATTTATTTATTTATTTATTATTATGTGTTTCTATGGAGCAAAAATAATCGTATCTCGTATTTTTTAGTTACTTAAATGGCTCATTGGAAAGAAGGATTAAATTTTGATTTGGATTTTTACGGCACCTTAGCGAAGTGAGGTTTCCATCAACACGGAGCATAAAAATATTGGGATCTAGAGATACTTGTTCCGGGCCTGGCGTTTGTGTATATGAGAATTAGTGTTTGCAAACGCACCCGCGATACAGGAGAAAATCCTAGTGTGGAGTAAAGTTTTAAAAAGAAATATGCACGTAAATTGTATTAATTGAATAAGACGAATTTTTTTAGAAGAAAATAATAAGGATTTGAGCTTTAAATACATAATTATGATATTTAATAGATATTATATATAAAACATATAGTAATATCTGTATTAATAAGAATTCAGAACCAATAAAATTTCAATAACATTTTGTGACAGCTACAAAAATCAAGAAAAGTAAAAAATAAACTATTCATACAATGTAGTTAAAAAGTTCTTATCAAACGAAGGCATCATAAAGCATCAGTTGTTATGTTGTGTCAAAGGAAACGTGCGCTTTTCAAAAAGTTTTCAATAGCATACCTACTATTACTTTGTTATACCTGGAAATATGAAAAGTTAAGCGTAGAATACACCAGCGATTTCGAATAAACATAGTATCGTCTTTCAAATAAATATATTATCAAACCTTACCTTGAGGGCAAAAAAATCTAATTCAAATAAAATCCACTGATATTGGCTGACGATGATAATGTTGATTAAATTCTCAGTTGCCCTATGTCTCGAACTGCATACCTAATGGTCATAAGCATGCCCTATATTATGTGTGACTTTTTTATGGATTAACTGCCTCATTAGCCAAGTCGTCCTGAGCGCGACTGCTACGCTAGAGGTACTGGGTTCGATTCCCAGGTCGAGCAAAGTGTAATTGGGTTTTTCTATGAAATTTCCAGTAGCATTTCGGAGTTAGGAATTTCTGCCCAGTTAATGGCAATAGGCTCGCCCCCTATTTTTTTTTTCTTCTTTTTAAAGCTTACTAGCAATGTGGGTCGCACATTACTAGTATTCTTGTTAACCCCTCGTGCTAAGCTAGATTGATTGTGTTACGAGTTGTGGGTTCACGTCGGTAGTGCAATGGGTGGGGTTCGAACCGGCAAACACATGATCGCAAGTCCGACGCCCTAGCCATTAGGCTACCGGCGCTTCATTAAACATGGGACCTAAAACATACCGGCGAACTGTGGGTGTACATCAGTACGCCTCTGCCTAACCCTTCGGGGAATATAGGCGTGATGGTATGTTAAATTAATATTCACCGTGGGAGAGACATGCTTCGGCACCAATGGGCCGGCTCGACCGGAGTGATACCGCGGCATCTCAGAAAACCGGCGTGAAACAACGCTTGCGTTTTGTTTCGCCGAGTGAGTGAGGTCACCGGAGGCCCAAACCCTTTTAAAAGGCGGGCAACGCTCTTGTGACTCCTCTGGTGTTGCGGGTGTCCATGAGCGGCGGTTATCGCTTACTATCAGGTGATCCACCTACTCGTTTGCTCCCATATACCATAAAAAACGTTCAACGAGCTGACGAGCCATATGATGGTAGGTTGTCATCGTCGCCCACGGAAATTTACTACACTAAAGGAGTTGCTGACACTTAAGGGCCCTTACGGACTGCAGTCTGCCAGAAACGCAGTAACCCATGGGGAGCTGATTCTTACGCGCAAAAGGGGAAACACACATGAAGGTGTCATAAGACATAGGACCATCGGCGCCATCTAGTTTAAAAATATCATCACAATAACTTGTAAAAGTGTTTTTAAAAGATCTTTTTACAGAAATAAATATAATTTATCACACTGCGATATAAGGGTGGTCGCTAGCCAGATCCTAAGAGGTCCAACTACCGACCAACTCAGATAGTCAGTGGCTGTACAGCAATAAACCTTAGCCTAACCTCTCGGGGTAAACAGGCGTACGTCCTATTACTTATAATCCTCCTTTTCGATCAACAACAATAGCGTGACATCAATCAGACTTAATACGTTACTAACTAAACACCACCAGTCTTGCGTGATAGGTCGCGTCCCCCCATGAATGTATAACAACCCTTATTTGGAAAGAAATCAATACTGCACTAACAAAAGATTATGATAGTGATGTTATTTCTCTATACGAATAATGTATGCCAATAAAAACTTAACTTGTAAGAAAAAACCAAGTCTCGCAACTCAGTTCCTCAAGTTCTCCAAGTCGGTCAATTTATTCAGTCCCTACTTAAGGGTCCTTCTGTCTTAAATTATTACGTAATTAGCTAAACTAAGAACATCTTATTGTAACCATATCAATATTAAAAATCTTTTATATCCGAGCTGACACCGGTTTTTTTAAAGAAAAAACCCAATAACATTTTGCTCGACCTTGGTTCGAACCAAGGAAGTCTATTCTAGGAGGACTACTAAGCTAATGAGGCGGCCTAGGTGATCTTATTATTATAATTATTTAATAAACATGGTGTGGTGGTGGTGACCAAGTACTCCGAAGTACTGTAGTAGTAAGTACCGAAGTAAGTAGTGTTTGATTTTAATTATTAAACGAGGCTAATTATGTATTTACAGCTCTTTTCGTTTAACTAAACAATCTGTTTTATTTCACACGACGAGAACTGAAAACGGATTATTACTACTAAATTATTAATCACATTTGCTTAGTTGGTAATTTATAACTATTGTTGTAGACATTAGTTCAGCCTATTAATTATCCATTGTATTACTATTAATTTATTGTCTAGGTAAAATATTAATTAATGTCTTTACACGTTACGGTTATCACTTACTTATATAGATAGACCTTGATATTGTTGCTTTATAAATTTAAATCTCTTTTTTTTACAACAACTTTATTTACATTAAAAAACAAAATATTAATACTCACATACCTACTAATAACAAAATCTTCACATAATCGCAATCCTAGAAACTATGACGTCAATAATTTTGAAATTGACAAACAGAGACAAAAGCAATGTAGGCATTTACTAGAAAATAATGAAATTATATGCAAATCAGTGACAGTCAAGCGATATTACTATTGGACTGCCATTTTAAAGATCTCGAGTTCGAATCCAAGGCACGCACCTCGGGTTTTTCGAAGTCATGTGCGAATTATATGATTAACTATCTCGCGCTTAAACGGTGAAGGTAAACATCGTGATGTAACCGCCAGGCCCCAGAGATTTTCTGGACGGGTGGCGTGTTAAGTCTGCCTACCTACATTATGCTAGCGTGATGGACTATAGCTTAATCGTATCCAACAGAATATTGGGTTGATTACGTATGTATGTTATGTATGATCGCAAGAAATAAGCTCAATACGTGTAAGATCGCGGAACACAGAATCCAATAAAACCTATGTGAAGTTGAAAACTAACTAAGCAATAATTCATTTTTATCTATTCTATTCGTTTGTACCGGGTTTGTACCGGATTGTACCGCTTTTCAAATCGTTTGTACCTCAAAAGGGTAAGAAATATAGGGGTGGGAAAATTTATGGTAAAACTAACTTTGCAATAATTAGTTTTTATCTATTCTATTCGTTTGTACCGGGTTTGTACCGGATTGTACCGCTTTTTAAATCGTTTGTAGCTCAAAGGAGTACGAAATATAGGGGTGGGAAAATTTATGGTAAAATTAACTTTGCAATAATTGGTTTTTATCTATTCTATTCGTTTGTACCGGGTTTGTACCGGATTTTACCACTTTTCAAATCGTTTGTACCTAAAAGGGGTAAGAAATATAGGGGTGGGAAAATTTATAAAACACTAAGTATGCGATAGTAAGTGTTTATCAATTCTATTCGTTTGTACCCGGATGGTACCGGACAGTACCACTTTTCAAATCGTTTGTACCTCAAAGGGGTAAGAAATATAGGGGTGGAAAAATTTATAAGACACTAAGTATGCGATAGTAAGTGTTTATCAATTCTATTCGTTTGTACCCGGATTGTACCGGACAGTACCACTTTTCAAATCGTTTGTACCTCAAAGGGGTAAGAAATATAGGGGTGGGAAAATTTATAATACACTAGGTATGCGATGGTAGGTCTTTATCAATTCTATTCGTTTGTACCCGGATTGTAACAGACAGTGCCACTTTTCAAATCGTTTGTACCTCAAAGGGGTAACAAATATAGGGGTGAGAAAATTTATAAGACACTAGATATGCGATGGTAGGTCTTTATCAATTCTATTCGTTTGTACCCGGATTGTAACGGACAGTGCCACTTTTCAAATCGTTTGTACCTCAAAGGGGTAAGAAATATAGGGGTGGGAAAATTTATAAGACACTAGGTATGCGATGGTAGGTCTTTATCAATTCTATTCGTTTGTACCCGGATTGTAACGGACAGTGCCACTTTTCAAATCATTTGTACCTCAAAGGGGTAAGAAATATAGGGGTGGGAAAATTTATAAGACACTAGGTATGCGATGGTAGGTCTTTATCAATTCTATTCGTTTGTACCCGGATTGTAACGGATAGTGCCACTTTTAAAATCGTTTGTACCTCAAAGGGGTAAGAAATAAAGGGGTGAGAAAATTTATAAGACACTAGGTATGCGATGGTAGGTCTTTATCTATTCTATTCGTTTGTACCCGAACTAAATCAGACAAAACCGCTTTTAAAATCGTTTGCACCTCAAAGGGGTAACAAATATAGGGGTGGGAAAATTTATAAGACAATAGGTATGCGATAGTTAGTGTTTATCAATTCTATTCGTTTGTACCCGGATTTTAACGGACAGTGCCACTTTTCAAATCGTTTGTACCTCAAAGGGGTAAGAAATATAGGGGTGGGAAAATTTATAAGACACTAGGTATGCGATGGTAGGTCTTTATCAATTCTATTCGTTTGTACCCGGATTGTAACGGACAGTACCACTTTTCAAATTGTTTGTACCTCAAAGGGGTAAGAAATATAGGGGTGGGAAAATTTATAAGACACTAGGTATGCAATAGTAAGTGTTTATCAATTCTATTCGTTTGTACCGGATTGTAACGGACAGTGCCACTTTTCAAATCGTTTGTACCTCAAAGGGGTAAGAAATATAGGGGTGGGAAAATTTATAAGACACTAGGTATGCGATGGTAGGTCTTTATCAATTCTATTCGTTTGTACCCGGATTGTGACGGACAGTGCCACTTTTCAAATCGTTTGTACCTCAAAGGGGTAAGAAATAAAGGGGTGAGAAAATTTATAAGACACTAGGTATGCGATGGTAGGTCTTTATCTATTCTATTCGTTTGTACCCGAACTAAATCAGACAAAACCGATTTTAAAATCGTTTGTACCTCAAAGGGGTATCAAATATAGGGGTGGGAAAATTTATAAGACAATAGGTATGCGATAGTTAGTGTTTATTAATTCTATTCGTTTGTACCCGGACTAAATGAGACAAAACCGCTTTTAAAATCGTTTGTACCTCAAAGGGGTAAGAAATATAGGGGTGGGAAAATTTATAAGACAATAGGTATGCGATAGTTAGTGTTTATCAATTCTATTCGTTTGTACCCGGATTGTAACGGACAGTGCCACTTTTCAAATCGTTTGTACCTCAAAGGGGTAAGAAATATAGGGGTGGGAAAATTTATAAGACACTAGGTATGCGATGGTAGGTCTTTATCAATTCTATTCGTTTGTACCCGGATTGTAACGGACAGTACCACTTTTCAAATTGTTTGTACCTCAAAGGGGTAAGAAATATAGGGGTGGGAAAATTTATAAGACACTAGGTATGCAATAGTAAGTGTTTATCAATTCTATTCGTTTGTACCCGGATTGTAACGGACAGTGCCACTTTTCAAATCGTTTGTACCTCAAAGGGGTAAGAAATATAGGGGTGGGAAAATTTATAAGACACTAGGTATGCAATAGTAAGTGTTTATCAATTCTATTCGTTTGTACCCGGATTGTAACGGACAGTACCACTTTTCAAATTGTTTGTACCTCAAAGGGGTAAGAAATATAGGGGTGGGAAAATTTATAAGACACTAGGTATGCGATGGTAGGTATTTATCAATTCTATTCGTTTGTACCCGGATTATGACGGACAGTGCCACTTTTCAAATCGTTTGTACCTCAAAGGGGTGAGAAATAAAGGGGTGGGAAAATTTATAAGACAATAGGTATGCGATAGTTAGTGTTTATCTATTCTATTCGTTTGTACCCGGACTAAATCAGACAAAACCGCTTTTAAAATCGTTTTTACCTCAAAGGGGTAAGAAATATAGGGGTGGGAAAATTTATAAGACACTAGGTATGCGATAGTTAGTGTTTATCAATTCTATTCGTTTGTACCCGGACTAAATCAGACAAAACCGCTTTTAAAATCGTTTTATAATCGTTTTAAAAGTGGCACTGTTCGTTACAATCCGGGTACAAACGAATAGAATTGATAAAGACCTACCATCGCATGCCTAGTGTCTTATACATTTTCCCACCCCTATATTTCTTACCCGTTTAAGGTACAAACAATTTTAAAAGCGGTTTTGTCTGATTTAGTTCGGGTACAAACGAATAGAATTAATAAAGACCTACCATCGCATACCTAGTGTCTCATAAATTTTCCCACCCCTATATTTCTTACCCCTTTGAGGTACAAACGATTTGAAAAGTGGCACTGTCCGTTACAATCCGGGTACAAACGAATAGAATTGATAAACACTAACTATCGCATACCTATTGTCTTATAAATTTTCCCATCCCTATATTTGTTACCCCTTTGAGGTACAAACGATTTGAAAAGTGGTAAAATCCGGTACAAACCCGGTACAAACGAATAGAATAGATAAAAACTAATTATTGCAAAGTTAATTTTACCATAAATTTTCCCACCCCTATATTTCTTACCCCTTTGAGGTACAAACGATTTTAAAAGTGGCACTGTCCGTTACAATCCGGATACAAACGAATAGAATTGATAAACACTAACTATCGCATACCTAGTGTCTTATAAATTTTCCCACCCCTATATTTCTTACCCCTTTGAGGTACAAACGATTTGAAAAGTGGTTCTGTCCGGTACCATTCGGGTACAATCGAATAGAATCTATAAACACTTACTATCACATACCTAGTGTCTTATAAATTTTCCCACCCCTATATTTCTTACCCCTTTGAGGTACAAACGATTTTAAAAGCGGTTTTGTCTCATTTAGTCCGGGTACAAACGAATAGAATTGATAAACACTAACTATCGCATACCTAGTGTCTTATAAATTTTCCCACCCCTATATTTGTTACCCGTTTAAGGTACAAACGATTTTAAAAGCGGTTTTGTCTGATTCAGTTCGGGTACAAACGAATAGAATTGATAAAGACCTACCATCGCATACCTAGTCTCATATAAATTTTCCCACCCCTATATTTCTTACCCCTTTGAGGTACAAACGATTTGAAAAGTGGCACTGTCCGTTACAATCCGGGTACAAACGAATATAATTTATAAACACTTACTATTGCATACCTAGTGTCTTATAAATTTTCCCACCCCTATATTTCTTACCCCTTTGAGGTACAAACGATTTGAAAAGTGGTACTGTCCGGTACAATGCGGGTACAAACGAATAGAATTGATAAACACTTACTATCGCATACTTAGTGTCTTATAAATTTTCCAACCCCTATATTTCTTACCCCTTTGAGGTACAAACGATTTGAAAAGTGGTACTGTCCGGTACCATCCGGGTACAAACGAATAGAATTGATAAACACTTACTATCGCATACTTAGTGTCTTATAAATTTTCCCACCCCTATATTTCGTACCCCTTTGAGCTACAAACGATTTAAAAAGCGGTACAATCCGGTACAAACCCGGTACAAACGAATAGAATAGATAAAAACTAATTATTGCAAAGTTAGTTTTACCATAAATTTTCCCACCCCTATATTTCTTACCCTTTTGAGGTACAAACGATTTGAAAAGCGGTACAATCCGGTACAAACCCGGTACAAACGAATAGAATAGATAAATATGAATTATTGCTTAGTTAGTTTTCAACTTCACATAGGTTCCAATAAAGTTCAAAGTTCCGTATGCCTAAGCGAAACTAGTATAAACACGGAGATACCCAAACGAGAAACAACAACTATCACCAAGGGACTCGGCAGTAAACATCACGAAACTCGTAAAACAATCCCATTCGGGACAACTCAAAACCGGGGCTATAAAAAATAATCGTATTCTTAGTACACTCGAAGAAAAACTTTGAATAGAAGTTTTAATTGGATAGAAAAACAGAATTATGCCGTTTTAAACGGATAGAGAGAAAAATGAGAGAAATAACGTTTATTTGTCCAACAACAATAAGATTGAAGGTTTGAGGAATATTTATTTATTATTAGGAAAGCTTAAGCACCAGATTTTTCTATGAAATTCTCAATAGCAGCTTGTAATATTGATTTGTACCTCGGTTTGTTTGGTTGGTTCATGGTTATAGGCTTATTGTATTTATTAAAACTGTATTTTAAAATCATATTAACATTACACAAACATAACACTTCAACAAAAATATTGAGCGACATAGTCCCGGAAAAATAGGAACGCAAAACACCTCAAAAACGGATCACCGCTCTACAAATAAAACATGCAAAACGCTCTGAAGTGCGAACATGTGAACCGACCTACATTTACGTCCATAAACTAGGCACAGTTAACAAAAAAAACTCATTTGCACTCAAACATACTACAAATGTTGTACGACAGCGCGTCGATCTCTCAGAACAACGATCGGTATGTTGTTTGGTACGGGAGACAAGCTTTAGCGATTTTGTTTTAGGTAGTCTAGATCTAGTTTTAGGTACAGTCAACACCAAACATAATTATCAAGACAAATACATGCATTATATTTTCACTCAGATTTCTTAAGACAGCTCCGCTTGCAAGCCGGTTGCATTAATTATTTGGGATGCTGTTAATTGTAATGACATGGCTTGTGGTGTCAATTTAAAATTATGCAGATGAATATCTGTATTATTAATGTAGGGCTTAAAAGCAAAGGTAAGCAATATATGGGTGATATATTATTTTGAATTTACGTGCGTACAATCTTATATTTCTTATACATAACATACTGTCATCTCATATCATACTTGTACTTTCCAAACTGTTACCCACACGTGCACTAATTTACAACAACAATTTTATTCAAGTTTCTAACAATAGGCAAGCTCATTAACCGGACATGCAAATTATTGGGCTGCTGAGAAATTTATATTAAAACCCTAATAACCTATAACCTTTAATAACCCTACTTGTATATCATGGACAACACACGTTTTGTGTTTTAACGATAACTAGAATACAGCAGGTTCATGAATTAAAATTATATTATTCATAGGTCAAACCGCTTCCGCTTGTAGCTTGGACCACAGCCTCATTCAAGTGGCTCTAGTAACCCGCTTCGAGTGCCCATTTGTCCTTCACTGACCGTTTCGAGTACCTACGGAGTGTTGTCCCGTATATTTGTTTTGTTTAGCCCACTCTTGGGCTCTGTAAATTCCTACTACACTCCAGCACATAATTGCTCCAGTTACTTACGAACCATACTTGGTACTAAGCTAAAGTAATTAGTTTTAATTTCATGAATTCGTTGTGATATTGTACGTTGGGGGAGTAGTCAATTTCAGTGATATAATTAAGACATTTCAGTAAAGCCTTTCAGGTGTTTTGTTAATGAAAAGATCTCATTGCGTTGTTATTTGATTATGGTCGTGCTTATGATGAATGAAAACGAACAATACCGGGTCTTCGAATTTAATTAACAGTGCCATTCTTATTTATATTACGAGTTTCTAATATATATAATCTGTATTCTAATATTGTAAGAAAAAAATTTTTATTTACTTTTTCACAGATAATAGAGACTTTTTCAAAAGCTGTAAACGATCTGAAATATTGGAATGTAATTTATAATAATTTATCGAGGTAAAATACGTAGAAAGTAGTATTTTCAAAGTCTAATATTTTCTATGTAATAAATTTTCTGTGTTCTAATAGTTCTATTAGTGCATTAGTATCTTACTTATGTAAAGTTGAATCAACAATATTAACATGATAATACCATCACATTCCCGGACGAGTTAGGCAGGTGTATTTATGTTTACATAATTATTTTTATGCTGGGCAGCATTTATTTGTAATTATTTGTGCAACTAAAATTCAGATAAGCTGAAGTAATTAAGTCAATTTTATTAGCAGAACAATAATTTTATATATTATGAAAGTTACAAACATTTCACAAGCTTTGTGAATGAATACCAAACGATTAACATTGTAACAGACATTATAAACTTGAACAATAAAATGTAAGCAAGTCCATTGTCTTTAACTGGCAAGAAATCCAAAACCCGAGCTGCGTGAGAACTGAGCGACTGAATTTCATAAAAAACAACAATAACATCTTGCTCTGTATGGTAATGAAACACAAGACCTTACAATCAGCAAGCATGTCACGTTCAACCGGCACGTCAACGTATGACCAATTTAAAAAAATGATCATCATATGCAGCCCTTTCTCAAATATGTTGAGATCAGCTTCTAGTCCTGTCAAATGCAGTTAAAACATTAGGTGGACCATCAAACAGTATTTATCAGTGCGACTCTGCCTTAACCCTTCGAAAATACAGGCGTGAAAGTATGCTAGGTCAAAATAAGGTCGTATTATAAAAAATCACGATCATGTTTGTAAGCAATCTGTCACTATAAATTGTCAAAACGTGCTACAATTCACTCTAAATGTGTTTCAAAACACATAGCTCTCTTTGACACGGAAAAAAAAATGTTTTCAGATATCTATGGCCGATAAGTTAGTGCTATATGTCACGTGCTTATAAAACAGTCATAAATCAAACTTGTTTATCATAAAGCATAGATATTACATAAAAGGATCAGTTTTTTGTCATAAATACATATATATTTGTTATTATTAAGATTGAACACTAAATTATCTTTCACTCATAATTTGTGACAGTAAACCAATATGGAAGTGTGATAGGAGGTGCTTATTTTTTTTTATTGTGCGTACACAGCTAAACAGACCTTCTTATACAATCGAGAGTCTTATACAATGCTATTTTAACGAACACGCTTATCCCAGCGAAGTATCTAACATTATCATGAACTACAAAACAAAAAAAAGAATGCGGTTTTCATAGTTGTATTGCCAGAGATCTCACTTAAAATCTGGTGCATGTTTCATCTTGATAGGCTACGGCCCACTTGCACCAACTTTTTAAATATGTTTAAATTGCATTTAAACACAATTTTTCATAGTTAATTTGTGTTTAAATACAATTTAAATATATTTAAGAAGTTCGTGCAAGTGGGCTTAAAAGCCAAGTTATAAAACCTAAGTAATAATCCTTTTGGGACGTGTGAAATAGTTAGTTAATTAAATAAATACAAAACAGAAAATATATCAGATACCTACTTCGATTCCCAGGGGAATAGAACCTAAAACGTCAAGATGCACGGCCGCAAATGCGGCTACTAACCGTAAAGACAGTTAAAGTAAACATCTAAACCAGTAATGACGGAAGTTAATTCATCTACCCTTTCTCATTTGAATCCCTATGGACGAGATGGGTTTGGAAAAGGTCGCAGGAGACCACCTCTGTAAAATTAATGCACCGACATATTATACATATTAATTAAAAGTACAGCTATATACCTGGCCGTAAGAAACTAGAGGAGGGTTTTGGAAATAAACCCCTGAAGCTTTCTCGGATGAGTGTTGTAACATTGGTTTACATGTGTACTGCGCGGTTTGAGAATGATTAAAAAAACGTGTTGAGAGAAGTTTTAAATAAAATGATAGAAAAATACATTACTTATCCACCTTACATAGTATAATTTACAATCTAAGAACAACGTTCCGTATCTTTTTTTTGGGTTCTGAAATGCATGTTTTGTCAGTGAAGTAGCTGACGAGACATGAGGAATTTAAAAAGAAAAAAGTCAAAAATAAACCGTCGTAGTTTTGTCTCCTGTTACTAGAACCTTACCAATTGTGTAAATTACCAATTACTGTAGATGTAAACATAATATACCTCAGCCTAAATCTTTAGGAAAACAGTCATAAAAAAAACTACAATATTAAAAAAGAAAAGAAACCAGACTAAGTACACAGATACTATAAAATATCACTGCTTCTTACAATCCTTTAGCACTTACCTCGGCCTGGTAAGCTGTTCAAACAAAAGAAAATCGCCCGATCACTGTTGACATTGACCGAAGTTAAATAAATACTTTGTATAGTCTGTATTGAACATATAAAAAGGGTAGAAAAGGGACGAGAATCAACAGTGGTTCACTGAATAGTAACTACTGTTATTATGTAGAAAAAATAAATAAGTATTATGGCCCACTCAATATTAATAAATTCAGTCGCTCGGCTTGATCAAAGTCAAAGTTAAAGTCAAAGTCATAATATTTTAGTTCAATTAGACCGTTTAAGAAGGTACTTTTGAAAAGTCAAAACTAGTTGCACGGTCCCAAAAAGTGGGTATTATGGAGAAGAGCAGGCAAGAAACTCTATAGACACCTTCTTAAAAAAACATGATTACCACTTTGTTTTATATAGTTGCTGAAAATTATGCAGTTTAATGTGTTAGATTTATTAATTACATATAAACCTGCTTTCACAGCAGGCAAGAGCTGACCAGCTGAATGGCTAATCTACGAATATAGTTGCATATGTTCTGGTCACCAAGAGACAAAATTGTCGGGAACCATTCAAGAGTACCTACATAATGGCTTAATTGCAAGTTGAAAAGTTCTACTTGCAACCAGTATGCTTATTTTTAACATAACATAACATACCATCACGCCCGTTATATTCCCCGAAGGGTTAGGCAGAGGCGTACCTACTAATGGACACCCACAGTTTGCCGGTATGTTTAGGTCTCATGTAATAGGGGCGAATTCCTAACTCAAACTCAAAGTGTTATTGGGTTTTTCTATGAAATTCGCAGTATCAGCTCGGAGTTCGGAAATTGTGCCCGGTCAATGGCAACAGGCTCGCTCTCGCACCGAACCCACCGGAACCTAAACATACCGGCGAACTGAGGGTATAGTGGTTTGGGCATGTACAGAGGATGGATGAACGGAGATTGACGAAACGAGTATACATGATGAGTATAGATGGAAGAGTTGGAAGGGGCCGACCTCGACGAACGTACGACAACCAAGTTGCGGCCGTTCTTAAAAAAGGACAGGTTAAGAGCACCCTAAACCGACGTTCATGCATGAGGAGGTTATTGAACATAGTTTAAGCGAAAGTAGTATGCCAGGATCGGTGCAAGTGGAAATCTATAGTCTCTGCCTACCCCAATGGGAGACAGGCGTGAAAATATGTATGTATGTATGTATGTTATACCAAAATTATTTTGCTGTTTGAGTAAATTCGCCGAAAACGTGTAGTAATAGTAATTTTCTTTTTTACAGGAAATGTGATGGACGGTGGCAATCAGAGGGCACACCTAGCGCAGACAGCCGGCGTCATGTAATACTTTAATATGAATCTAAGTAACTTCGTCATTTACATCACTAGCCTACTGTGGCTAACCCTCACTGACGCTAAAATTGGTAAGTCTTTTTTTTTATGAGATAGGGGAGCAAACGAGCCGACGGATCGCCTGATGGTAAGCGATAACCGCCGCCCATGGACACCCGCAACACCAGAGGAGGCACAAGTGCGTTGCCCGCCTTTTAAAAGGGTTTGGGCCTCGGGTAATCCTCATTCACTCGGACGAAACACAACGCAAGCGTTGTTTCACGCCGGTTTTCTGTGCGGCCGTGGTATCACTCCGGTCGAGCCGGCCCATTCGTGCCGAAGCATGGTTCTCCCACGTAAAAATCAAGAAGTATATTTACTTTTTAAGCAGTGATACTCTATGGATATTGGAATAATAAACTGTCAAGTCAAAGGTCTCGAGTTTGGATCTATAGGCACGCACCCCTAATTTTAAATATCACGCGCATAAACGGTGAAGGAAAACATTGTGAGGAAACCTGCATGCCTGAGACATTTTCTCGATGGCGTGTGAAGTATGCCAACCAACATTAGGCTAGCATAGTGTACTATAGGTTAATTCCTCTCATCCTGAGAGGAGACCGGTGCCAGTGGGATAATGGGTTGATTATGTTATGTCTACTTTTTGTTTGTGTACTGCCAATATGTTTTTTTTTATATGTATAGATACTGATTTCTAAAGTTTACGCGAATATTAGACATATTGAAAAAAAACAACTTTACGGTTTATATCGCGTTATATTAGTATAATACAATACAAATCCCGACGTTTCGGATCCTTTACAGCGTCCATGGTCACGACTATTGAACAGCTCCCCTCCATTAACCCTTTCAATAAATACAACGATAAGACGCATGACACCTCACTCTGCCCCTGACCATGGACGTTGTAAAGGATCCGAAACGTCGGGATTTGTATTGTATTATACTAATATAACGCTATATAATCCGTAAAGTTATTTTATTTCTACTTCAAGATAGCCTCAATATAATCTTTATATAACTATGTATAAAGATCATATTGAGGCTATCTACTAACTAGTATCTGACCGAATCGAATCGAAATGTAACTCCGTATGCTTGCGGTATTAATAAAAAGAATAGTTAAATGAAATAGCAATATTCAATAATTTGAGTCAAATAACAATTGAAAATCAAAATCATTTCAACAAACTTACAATCCTTTTTCAACAGAATCAACTAAGGGATTTGTTAAGGCTGAATTTCTATTTAGCTCGAGTTTACTCGGATCGTTTCGAAGTAAAGGGTCGACCTTCGTCGTCGCCTTCAATTAACTTCATTCACTAAATTTAATTGAAATTAATCTACGTCATTATTTTTATCTAATTCAATGTAATTTGAGTCTTTTTGTTCAAGAGATTTTTTTTTTTGAAATGCGAAATGTTAACATAATTAATTACTTTTGGCGTGGATGAATTTGCATTTAAAACACCTAATATCTATGAATATAAGACCGCTTTTTATTCCGAATAAATATCATCATGCTTGCAAAGTTTGTCAACAATACGTTGATACCTACCTAATAAAAATTGTTAGACACCTACTAGTACTCTTATGTATGAATGTAGTTTTTTGTAATAAATATCCTTGAATTCGATTTTTAAGATTCCCCCACACTAAATTTATTACGGTAAGGGCATTGTATCAAATCGGTTAAAAATCCGCCATAGTTAAATAATTTTGTCGCAAACGGTAACACAATAAAATTTCCGGATTTATCGATCGATAAATTTGTCAGCACGGTAATAACTAAGCTCCATGCTGAGCAATGACACAAGAGTCGACAATTTACGATAAACATCGACAAAATTGTGTTGACGGTGAGGTGGCTTAAATTCAAAAGTTTAATCGATCGGCAAAATACGTTATTATGTTGACGTTGACTGTAAGACGGTTTTGTTTTCTCAAGCATAAAAATGCTTGAGAAAAAAAAAATTATAGTGATTTAGGCAGTTGGCTCACAAAATAATTAAGTTTAAGAAAATAAGCCACTCTTTATCTATTTTAATTAAGTCCATAATTATATCAGTTGGTGGTAAGTTAAACTAACGATATTCTGCCGAGGTAATCGAGAGGGCAGTAAGTCACCTGGTGGTCAGCTTTGACTTACTGCCCTCTCGATTACCACGGCAGTATTTTACCTCTATTTTTACGACAAGCAATAACGATGCTCGAACTATTTCAATAAAATATTCATAAAAACCTTATTGTTTGGTTAGTTTAACTTACCACCAACTGATATAATTATGGAGTAATTTAGTAAGGCCTTGACTGTCAATCAAAGTTCCTAATTTTACCCACTCAGTCTTTCAAATACCGTCTTCCAATAGCTTTGAATAGTTTTTATTCAGCTTCAATATTTTGTATGATATCCAAACTATCAATCACTCAATCCATCCAATCTATCTAGCGTGTCAGCTTTCCAATCTCTTGTGACAAGACAGAATCGTGGAACTATATACCTAAACTAATTCAGCACATTATTTGTAGAGAATATACGCTCGAATACTCGAGTAATAACAATCCGATCAAAAACATTCTGTAAAAAACTAGCCAAGTCTCGATGGAGCTGCTTGTTTATCTCTAAAAAGTAATGAAATCTAGACAAAGTCGTGCCAAGTCTAAGGTTCCTTACTTCGATTTCTTTGTTATTTATATTTAGTTAATGTTGTGTGACTTGGCCGTTGGCTTAACTTGTTTGCTTCGCGCTTGACTTGGCGGGGGCACTGCCGTGCCCCCAGATCCAGTGTTCGATTTGACAACACTTAATTTATTTTTTTATCGATTTTATTAGTTTTTTGTTTATTAGTGATACTAGTTGCCTAGTAAAAAACGAAGGGATTGTTTCACCACCTCCGGATAAGCACTATCTACCAAATTCAAAATTGGAACAGGATTTGTATGTATTTTTGTGTCAGTTAATTTATTATTAAGCCTTATTAGAGGACGGTGAAATAGGCCCTAAATAAAATAAAAATCATCTGAAGAATAAAAACCTTGACGTTAATGTTGCAGCTACGACTTTGGTAGTCGGTAATCGATTTGTTTCGAGTGAAGTCGATTTATTTATGTTCTTATTTAGTATATTAAATAGATTTTACTACTAAATGTCGTGGGTACTGGCCGCACGTCTAAATTTTGATCTTTCAATCTATAATAATATAACAAAGAGGAAATATTTGTATGTATGTAACGCTAACGAATAAACTCAAAAATTACTGGGCCGATTTCGAAAATTATTTCATCATTTGAATGCTACATTATTCCAGATTAAGGCAGTAGAATATTTTCAAAAAAAATGGATTTCTCCACCTTTGCGAAGCTGGGGCGGGCCGCTAGTTTTTAATATAACGAAATAATACAAATTAATATTTAATCGGATTAGTAGAATTATCAATCCTAAATCTTTATTAGGCATAGCGAGTAAATTTTTCATAGTCTTTCATTATAATTTAAAATAACATATTAAAAAAAAACAACTACGGATTTCATCGGATTTCATCGTCCATTCGTAAAGTCGTTTTATTTCAATATATCCAATATTTTCTTAAGCCACAGAAATCATTAAAATAACATTTCAATCTAACATTACGTTACATATGTTTGCAACTTTTTTTAAAACTACATAAAGATGCAAACAAAAACACACTTTCTACAAACTTTTACAGCAGCAAAACTTTCTCACAGTGTTCCAGGAAAACTAACCCATAATTTTGTTACAGGGTACTTTTGGCACATCACAGATCTTCATTATGATCCGTTTCACAACTCCCCGGAGTTACATAGAGGTACTTTATGAAACGCATTCTGTTGTTTTATGTTGATGACATGCTATAGTGAACGATACTGTAAATTATTTCCAGTTATTTTAGTTAATGTCAATGTTCTTTATTTTATTAATATGTAAAGCATTTCATGAATTATTTATTAGTATTGGAAATTTGATGAAAGGTAATCAAATATAATTATTAATAATAATTTTGTTTGTGTATCAACAAAACATAGTCACAGTCTTGTCAATATTTTGTCTGTAATTTTCCCACTTTGTGTTTTTCAACATTAATCATTGTAATAATGTTTATAGAGGTCAACTTCGACTTTGAGTAATTTCTACTTCTATTTCTAACTACCTCATAAGCCTAGTGAACTGACTGATATGCCTACGCTAGAGGTCCGGGGTTCGATTCCCTGGTCTAGCAGTATTATTGGGTTTTTTCTCAAATTCTCAATAGCAGCTCGGAGTTTGGAATTTGAAATTCATTCAATTATCAAAAGAGGTGATGAAAAAATATGATTAAAATTACAAAATTCTATTAAAAATAACCATGAACATTTTTCGATAGGCAAGTTATCATAAGCATATTTGTTAATCAATAATACTTGATAAAAAATATGTCTTATCTGGTTATCAGATGGGTGAAGCTCGATCTTCAACGGCTCTTACCATGAACTATGTCTTATTCTTGCGATTTCTTCACCAGGTTGCAGACACAATCGAGGCAACAGCGAGCATAGTCATCGCAACGGACGGCACCGGGACCACACGTGTGACAGCTCCTGGCCTCTGATACAGAGCGCCGCCGCTCTCATGGCTGAGCGGCATCCTGACACGCTGGAGTTCGTGCTGTGGACAGGGTATGTGTAAAAAGACCTTCATAATATCATATTCTGTGGGGTGCAGATGGCTTGGATATTTACAGAGAATGGATGAACGGAGATTCATAAAACTGTATGAATGGAAGATTTGGAAGTACCACAACCAAATTGCGGGTGTTCTCAAAATATATATGGTTAAGAACACCGTTAACTGACGATTATGCATGAGGAGTTTAAATAGATGCTAGCAAAAATTGTCACAATATTGTATAATGTCTTTTTTTCACTAGAGACATTCTCTCCTCCTCAATGGAGCATCTAAGCGAAGAAATAAAACTGGAAGCAGTGAGAAACGTAACAGATATCCTGAGCAGGACTTTCAGCAGTCAGTTCGTGTTCCCAGCGCTAGGACACAATGACCCTGCACCTTCAAGAAGACTGGTCGATATGTGGATGCAATGGTTGCCCACTGAAGCACTTCAAACTTTTGAAACTGGTTAGTTTTACAGCAAAGGTATTATTTTATTTTAATCCGTAGAAAGCGGTACGCAAATGCGGAGCGAGGTACGGGCAGGGGGGCTGCCCTCCCCACCTGCCCGTACTGACACCGTTTACCACAAACCGTAAAGTAATATTACGTAGGTAGCTTGATATTATAGCTATAGCTTGATAAAGTTGATTTTAGTTCAACGTAACCTGTGCTATTGCTCCTGTAGCATTTACATTAGATTTATATTCTTGGTTTGTCTACGCCTGCTCCCTCTTAACAAAATCCTAGCTCCGTCAAGGGTGGAGCTAGGATTTAAACTGTCTCATTAGCCCAGTAAGTGGCAAATGGCTCGCCCCCTGCTAAAGTGCCTTCTCACTAGTATTTTTCCAGTATAAGCATCCTTTAAATCGAATGCTTACGCTGGACAAACGCTAGTGTTGTGAAGGGGCTCTAAAATGCGGCCTAAAGATATTTGCGAAAAAAAATTCCCACCCAGCAATTACGATTAACGAACAAGAAATATCAGCCAACCTCTTGTGGATAGGATATAAGGCAAGGGAAGGTAAGTGCAGTTTTAGTCGGTACGATCCTAATACACCCTGCTTGCTGCCTTCCCTGATAGCAAACGATACATGAGAATTTTATACTCCCAAAAAAAGTTTATTTATGTAAAGTTTTGCTTCTAGGTGGGTATTACACGATAGAGCAATCACACAGTAGATTGAGAATCGTGGTACTGAATAGTGTGCTGTGGGCTGGAGGAGCCGCCAGGACTGATGGTCCTCACAGAGGTAGACAGCAGTGGGAGTGGCTGGAAGAGGTGCTTATCAAAGCTAGGAGAAGAAATGAAATGGTAAGATATTGATGAGATTGAAAAATAAATAGTGTCTATAGCTACTGTATTATGTAATTATGAAATCAAATTTCTGCCTACATGGACTTTCTTTCTTACTCGACATGGCGAGAATGTTCTTTGAATTTCATCATAACACTTTTTGCATACTTAAGTGTCTCAGACAGAATTGAAATTATTTTATGATAGACACAAGCGAAGTCTAACCGTTTCTTTTTCTGTCAAGGTCTACCTAGTAGCCCATGCTGGTCCAGGAGTGGAGGAGCGGCACAACGCTGGCAGCTCCTCAGCGGCAGGTGGAGGAGAACTGACGCCCACTGCCAACGCACGACTGGTGCATGTCATCAGAGCGTTCAGCGATGTGATCGCTGGACAGTTCTACGGTCACCGACACGCTGACACTTTCAGACTTATTTATAGTGAAGGTAAATGATTAGAAGACCACGTAAAAGCAAGTCCCCTCTTGGTTGCTGCGGCTCTGGCAGTCTGCAGTCCCCGCCTCGCCGCCAGGCCGACCGGAAGCCAAATCGGAAGTACCAATTTACTTCCGATTTTTAGCAATAAAAAAATTCTTGTACAAAAACTATGAATGCTACATCAAAATAATAACTACCGTTATCAAGCTGAATAAATAACGGATCTAATTATATACCAATTAGGAGGTATAATTTTCATTAAAATATTTTAAAAAATATGTAATCGTGAAAAAAAGTGATGAAATCTGATATACCCCGAAAATAAATATTTTTTTAAAAAAAATCTTTTTTTTTATATCCATATAAATTATATTAAAATAAACTAGATTTAATATCATTTCTAAAAATACTAGAAGCATTAAACTTATTTTATACCATCAATAAGAAAAAAAATCGCGAAATTCGCGAAAATATCTACTACCTGCCATTTTTATTGCGGCCGTGTGCGCTCACACTCACTCAGTTGATTATCGACATCACAATGACTCATTGAAACCAGTTTGAAAGATAAACATAATTTCATTACGAACTATTGTTCCATTTAAACACAATTGCGGGCCAAAGTAAACAAAAACTTTTTGTAAAAAAAAATAACAATGGGCCCCCATTACTTACATTGTCATCGCGAACAATAACTTTTTGTCCGGCCAAATACTGCATTCCTTTACATTCTAAAACCACTTAAATTCAACAACACATTGTAGCCTAGTTCTTCACGAACATTTTGATGTATAATAAGCGTCAAATGAAACAATCACAACACAGCACAAGAATAATTTACGACGTCGGCACCCATGTCACTTGACAACCACTCAATGTCGCGGACTAATGAAACTTCAAAAAATTTTTTAGGATGACATTTCATTCGTATAGTGTTGGAACAAAGTTTAAACGTTCATTCATTTCATAGACAACAACGCTGTGTAAAAATTTTTATCGATAAAACGCTTTAGTCGATTTTTGAGGTACTTTTTCGACTGAGTGCCGCGTCACTCAGGGAGTGGGTCAACGTATACCCAGTGGCGTTTGGGCGGGTAGGGGCTTCAAGCTGCTTTTATTTCATATGCGTGTCGTATACATAATTTAGGATTATTTCTAAATTATATACTTTTTTCTTTTAAAGTAACCTTCCCTTATGGCTACAACTCTGGATTTGATAGGAACACAAAAAATACCAGCCATTTTTACATATTAAGACAGACACGCGACATTTGCTTGTAGGTCATACAGACATTTTGCTTGCAATTCCACACCTCCAAACGTGACGTCACATTGCCAACTTGGTACAACAACATTCTGTCTACAGAGAATTTTTGTAAGAGCATTATTTTTCTTTGTCAAACTGACAAACTACGCATAGCTGAACTATAATCAATGCTGCTTTTCTTTTGTTGTTTACTCTCGTTGAATTTTATTTTTGCGTTGACGATATAACGAACAGACTTATAACGTCATTATCTTCGGAAAGGAACGGAAAAATACTGAGTACTTATTAGATATTTCAGTATCGGAGTATATAGGAATTTCAGAATGAAATAACATGACTAGCTTTTGCTTGTAATTTCACTCGCATCCATATGGACTTTTTAAGAATAAAGATGAACTATATCTATCTCCAAGCTCCGATCTATCTCTACACCAAAGTTTATCAAAATTTGTACACCGGCCTAGACATTTAAATTTAACAGACAGGCAGAGAGAGTTACTTTCGCATTTATAATATTAATCATATCATCATCATAGTATCTTCTAATAATATCTCGGGACTCGCAGGTATATAAATTTAGTTGTATTAACTTATAACTTTTTTTAAATATTTTTACTAAATAATAATATCCTATTTGATAAAAAACTACAGCTATTCCAACCAGTTCCCAATCCTTGAGTTAGAATAGATATGAATAATAAAACCTGGCCATTCCTTTGTGTGAAAAAATATAATATGATGTTATTTATCTTTTTCCTATCTGTTAGAAGCTTTTCATAACTTTTTCTAGTATTCTCCGAATCTAAGGAATTGCCTCTTTTCCTTTGAAAGATTACATAGATTGAGCGGTATACATTACTTAGAATTACATTCCTAGGTAGTCTTTTTATATGATACTAGGATATGTAAAATGAGGATTATTAATTCAAATATGTACTTGAATTTGAAAGCAATATGATATTTCTGGTATACCTACCACAAATCCGAAAATGGCTCATTGTACAATGAGTGATGTTCTTTTTTTAATTGTGGCTTACTTGATAAATTCCACCAATGGCAAAGATAGGCACTGTGTGGTATGTGGCATTAGCTCTTCAATTCTTTGAGAAGACCCGGAGAGGTAGTAGAACTTATCCCAAAATGTTGTCCACAGGTCGGCCAGTATCTTGGGCATTATTGGCGCCTTCGGTCACTCCAAGAGGCGCTGGTAGTACTTCAAATCCAGGACTAAGACTTTATAAGTTCGACTCTAACAACGGAAAGGTAAGATTTAATCTAATTTGATATCTCCCTTACAGTTTCAATATTCCAATCAATTTCAAATAATCTTCCACTTTACGTTCATTCTGAGAATTGAGATCTCTATGGAAAATCGTTTCAAAATAATCTCTATCTACCAACGAGTTTATAAGGCCACTACGATAGAATAAGTTACTCATAGTTCGATTCTACGAAATGTTTCGTTCTTTTAACAACATTATTTACTTCGGTTGAAAGCTTTGAAAAAGCTTAGTCATAACAGCTGATTCTTGTAGAAAAATGGCACAAAAATACAAAATGATGTCTTGTTTTTAGACTATAAAAACGTTATCAATGGAAAGGTTTTTAGTTTCAATTTATACCTTTTTTAGTATTACTAAGGCTTTGTCAAAAAGAGTGTGAACGTGCGGGGAACTAAACGCGAGGTAATTTTCTTTGATAATCTAGATTATCTTTCCTTTCATTGGACTGTGGACAGTGGACTTCATTTGGGTTTTAGTAACTAAGAGAGGTAGTGCATTGTGAAATTCAATAATTCCACTGACAATATTGGAGCTGTCCGACTGGGGAAGTACCTCCTCCTTGCATGAAATCATAGACAAATAACATAGCTATGCTGTGTTCCTGATGTTGGCAAGGTCACCAGAGCTCCGCGAGGAAGCATGTTGGCAGTGGGGTAGACTGGTGGTGTTTAAGCATCACACTTATGCTGCCTGCTAAACTATTCCTCCTTAATCTTTATCCCACCCTTTCAAAATGATTCATGATTTCTTTGAATTATAAATTGACATTACATTGTTAGATGGTGCTTTTAAAAATTAGTAATGTTCTTAGCTTAATAAAAATATTTGTACGCTCGTAAGAGCAAAACATAGTGGGCCATGATTCATTTATAACACATCTAATGTACCTGTGTTTGTTGTCAAATAAATATTAAATAAAAAAGGGTGTGAAATGATTACAAATATAGGTATAAAAAAAATGGGGAGAGCGGGCGTTTTGGGGGCTGTCTATAATGTAAAAATGACGTTCAAAAAGTACTACCTAGTAGTCTATATTGAATAAATGATTTTGACTTTGACTTTGTTGAGACATTGAGGATTCTTCAAATGCTTATTAACGTATTTTTTTTTATCATCCAGGTTTTGGATTACACGCAGTATTATTTAGATGTAAATAACATAAGAGGAGAAGCCCACTGGGCGATAGAGTACAATCTTACTCAATACTATGGACTGAGAGAAGTAAGCGCAGTTTCACTCGACGCGTTGGCTGAAAGGATACGAAACCATCACGATCGTGGTGTTTTTGCAAAGTAAGCATAATTATATTAATTTGAACTACAATGTTAAAGTTTTTATTGCAAACTAAGTGTACCTAATATAAGGTATACACATACCACGTTATTAATAAAACTTTAAAATTTCATAAAAACGTTATAGCTATAGGAAGCAGTCTTCTGTTCTGTTCCCTGTCACAGGGAAAAGAAGACAAAGAAGATATCACGTGATCAAAACATAATATTATAGCTATGGAAGGTTTATGAGACGTTTTCATATTTCCATGAATAAGGGAATTAGCTTATAATAAAAACTTTGACTTTGACTTTTGATTTCAGAAATAAAAAACTTCATGAATTGAATCTGTTCTCAAAATATCCTTTTTGTATCATATCATATCGTTTTAATTTATAAATTCCATCACATACTATTTAATGAAAAAAGGAATAACATAATCTGAACAAGTAGGTAATAACGGAATAACACTGTACATTTAATTGGGCCAGGTACCTAACAGCCCTCCGAGTACGACACGCTGCAGACGTTGCGGACTGCGACTCAGCCTGCGTACACGTCCACTTCTGTGCAATAACTCGCGCCGACTACCACGAGTTCCGAGCATGCGTCCGCAACCCGGCGTCGGCGCTAGCGTCGCGGGCCGCTCACAACTCCGCCGCCATATTACTTTATGCCATCTTGATTTTAATAAGGTCGTAATACGAGTATTTTGTGGTTGAATGTAGGCTTCTGTGTTTTCCAAATAGACTTTTGTATACAGTAGAATTTTTTGGTGTTCAGTTTCACACCCTTCGTTTATAAAGCAAGATATCAATCTGTATATATTTAACTACCCACTCTTTGTATTCATTTGTCTTACGAAATAATGATTAGTTTGATTAATAATATTTATGACGAATATCTAACAAATACATTTTCCTAAATAATTTTACATTCAAAGTGACAAGATTAATTGGAAAACTTAGCAAAGGGTTATCATTTGTTTCACCTGAAAGCACTGTTTCTTGATTATTGTAAAATACATTAACCAACGCTTTTGTTTGTATCAAAGTAAAAATGGATTATAAATCAAAAATATTGAGTGTAATTAGAAATTGTTTATTGTGATCTTCGTCGCTAATTTGATTGTGATAATTGACATTTTTGTATATAATGATAAGTGAACTGAATCAGTGTAAGTAATAAAGTTAAAATATTTGAAGAAAACAGCTTCTTTTTTTATTAAAACTTCCATAAATAAATCTGCTATATATTCCTGGGATTACACAAACACGCACACATACTTCATTCACACAAACACACACACAGACCCAACATACAATTTCTTAGTTATTACTCAACAGAGGACTTAATATTTAAGTATTTAGTACTCGCATTATTAAAGAAAAATATATATATATATTTATATAAGGTAAATTACTTTTGGCCGAACACTGTTTCCTAAGATACAGGCGCTGCCTACGTTAGGAGACAGGGTTTCTCTAATTCTCATAGATTAATATCAAATATTGTATAATTTTCTGAGTTGTTTATAACATTTTGGGTAATAAATAAATTTTTTATTTATTTATTTTATTTTTATTTATTTGCGAAGCCAGCCAGACTACATCTACTTAGCTTGGGTCTACCAAGCTAAGTCTTTATTAACCCTAAGTCGAACCAATCGGATGAATCTTTCCTCTTTATAATATTACTGTAGATATACAAATGAATCACCTATCCAATTGAAGGTGGTTTATGAAATACCTCAGAATTCTTGAGCAGTGTAGATTAGTATCAAAATATAGAAACATGTTACTCATTAATGTTCAATCAAATTAATAGGTGTATACCTACTTACAAAATTAAAGGCGGAAATCATGAATATTTAATTCGTCAATATACTGGTAACACCAAAGTTCTTTGAATAGATATTTAAAAGCGTTGATTTTGTGTGTAGGATCGGTATTTTCCAGTAATTGGGTTTTAAAGGTCAGGCGGCAATTACTTCGGGAAAAACCTGGTTTGTCGTGCGAATAAATTAATTATAGATTTAGGCAGCTAGTTACAAACACAGCTACTGTGTTGTATTGTACAAGAGAGATGGAACTAAGTTGATATTTCTATTTTATATCGGCACGGATTACACATAAGCGCGTCTGATATGTCTTGTTTGATCAATTTAAGCGTCGGTAGCCTAATGACTAGGGCATCGGACTTGCGATCATGTGGTTGCTGGTTCGAACCCCACCCATTGCACTACCGACGTGAACCCACTAGTAACACAAGC
Organism: Acronicta leporina; assembly: GCA_947256265.1. NCBI lineage: Eukaryota > Metazoa > Arthropoda > Insecta > Lepidoptera > Noctuidae > Acronicta > Acronicta leporina. The sequence continues at coordinate 13,815,931 of OX366520.1, read as the reverse complement.
ATTTTAGCTTAGCACGAGGGGTTAACAAGAATACCAGTAATGTGTGACCCACATTACTAGTAAATTTATAAAAAAAAAACAAGTTTTAGGAAACATCAATTTCTAGCATTTTGCAAGGATAGTCAAACCCGATCAGCTATATTAAGTATAAGTAAAGCCATTTCAAAAGCATATACATAATATGGTATCAGATAAAGCATCCGGTAGAATAATCGAATTCGGTTCTCAATTGGATATCAAAAGAAAAAATTGTCAAATTAATAACCTTCTTCTCTTTTGAAACCGGATAAAAAGACCAGAATGATGGTAATATCAACCCGATATCTAACAAATTATAGATACAATCCAAACTCTATTATTCTTGTGTGCCGGCCTCTTTATTGCGACCGCTATGCTAGAGGTACTGGGTTGTATTCCCGGGTTGTGATTATTGGTAGAGTGCCCTAATAGACGCTCTGCACACTGTGTATACAATTGCGCTGCCCTTAAACTGGCACCTATATTAGTGGCCTTTATACTAATAAGGAGGAAGAAATAATGATAAAATGTTTACTTTGAAGTTTAAGGTACCTACCTACTACACTGAATTATACAGTTTGGGTTATATGGTGCTCAAACTTGACTAGAAAATGTATTATTATTATTATCAGCCGTGATCGCCCCACTACAGGGCAAAGGCCTCCCTTTCCTTCTTCCTAGAAAATAAAAGAGTTTTTTTTTTTAAATAATGAATCACATATTGAGGCTCTTGATAATGCATCCAAATTCTTATTATATCTTAATATTTATCTTTTTACCTTGTTTATTACCAAATTAAGTTTTTTTTTTTTTTGTTTTTTTTTAAAAGCTTACTAGCAATGTGGGTCGCACATTACTAGTATTCTTGTTAACCCCTCGTGCTAAGCTAAATGCTTGTGTTACGAGTGGGTTCACGTCGGTAGTGCAATGGGTGGGGTTCGAACCGGCAACCACATGATCGCAAGTCCGACGCCCTAGCCATTAGGCTTAATTTGTTCTTAGTTTATGAAACGGATTTTTTACTTCAAAGCTTTCGTACCTGAAAAACAAAATAATTAATACGCCACCCTTATATCCAATAATAAATTCCGTATTCGCCAACAAAAGCACAAAAGCTGAAAGTCATCCTATAAATGCGAATACGGGTGGAACAAGCATTCCTATTGTTATGAACGCACCTACAAAAAAATATTCGCATTTCTATAAATACCGACATTATTGGGTCTTCAAATAGCCCGGCAATAACCGATCCCCCATTCATATCCTCGTATCCATATGAATATATTTCTAAGGACCGTCCTAGTATTACTAATCTTTAGGGGCCGCCCTAAAACGACCGAGAAAAATGGGTCATCTGTACCTTTCTCTGAACGCTTACTCACCAGTATAAGTGGGCCTCTATTTACGAGATAAATGGATAGTACTGCAGGTCAGTATAAACTGGTTAAACGATACGTAGTTTTATATGAATACATCTCAATGTACCAGAGGATGAAGTTCATGTAAAAAAGTGGTAATATGGTAGTAAGCATTTATGTGTTGGGTTTGAAAGGGAGGGGTTAGGTCGGAGCCCCTTTGTCGTGTTATGATGGGTATATTGTATGGTAAACAAGAAAGTACCATATGGCATTTTCTGACCGGGCCACCATCACCAATTTGAATTCTGATTGCACAGAGAATTAGTTGCTAATTAGTCGGGAAATATGGAAATTAGTCGGTTCGTGGTTCGAAAGTTATAAGGGTAGTCCGGGGGCCCAGCCAGAAAGCAAGTAAGTAAACTCTGTGCAATCGATGGTGGCTCAGCGACATAAAGCTACACAAAAGTACCGACTCTTATTTCGTTGCCCTCGTTTTAGCAACGGAAGCCTAAAGGCAAGCTTTGAGTGGTACTTTGAGTGGAACTTTTTACAAGTAAGTAGATTTATTTACGTCGGCATAACACCGCACTGACTGAGTATAATGGTCTACATAAGCACGAATGCTATGCCAGAGGTCCTAGGTTCGATTCCCAGGAGTAATTAGGTATCATGTATATAAAGGATAACCAAAAACTATTGCCGCATACAAGTCACAAAGACGTCATAATAATACTTTCGGTATGTATTCTTAAAGCCTACCAATACAACCTTCAACCTCTACCGAAAACCCCCAATATTTATTAAATTACCTCAAAAACTGGCCTCACCAATATTGTAATTCAATTCGTTAGTGAATTAATGAGATTCAGGCCACGGGGAGCGGGTCCCTCGGATTTTCCACTTCCAATCAAATTAGGTGCCTAATGATCTCAGAAATGGACCTTTGTTAAGGTCCAGTGATTTTACAGAGCCTGTATAAAAAAGGAACGATACTTCGCGGAACGAGGTTTTTAGAATAGACGTTTTAATGGAGCCTTTAAGGCTGGTATCGACTAGAGGCGAAATGTGCCGAATCGAGGCGCGCCGAATCGAGGCGCGCCGAATCGAATCGAATTTAATTTATTCCGTATGTGTTCATTAATAGAATCGAAAAAACCATATACTAGACACTGTACCATAGATTCACATCCACTGAAGCCGCATTGAGTCGAAACGAGTCACCGCAAAAATTCGATGCGCGTGGTAGATTCAACTCGGCGCGCTGGGCCTTATTGTCGCAATAATAATGTACACAGTTGCATTTTCAATATATAGCAGTAGTTACCAAAGTTGTCCAGGACCCCCAAGTGTCCACGGGAGACTTGACGGGGGTTAGCGTGACAAAAAACGTGACGTTTTGAGAATATGGTAGAAATGTAGCTGTATAGGGCCCACCGGAACCAGCTAAGTTTGGGAACCCCTGGTATATATAGCAAGCAAATTATTGCTTTTCGATTCAATTTGACAGGGCGAGCCTAGTGGTCGCTATTCTTAAGAACTTGTTAATTATTTGAAGGATCAATTGGCAATCTACCGACCGTCTTATTCTGCATAATAACTAATAGTACTACGTACAGAAGGACCAGTCTCTGCCCCTCCGCGATTGATTATCTCTGACCCTGTATTTCATTGTAGCGTTTATTGTCTGTTAAATAAAGCATATTATGCTCACATTTGCATGTCATCTCGTTTATTTGTGGTAGTAGGTATAGGTATCAGATTATTGCTATGAATTTTCTGAAGCATGCTTCTGCGCTACGGGTTGTGGGATTGATCTACGTACGGAATAAATTATGTTTTATGACCTGCCTAGTAGTCAGTGATACCGTGTCTAGGTGTTTGTGTATATAACATTCGGACTTAAAATTGTACCCACGACGAAGAAAAAAACAAGTGCAGGGCAACTTTTCAAAAAACTTTTGAGGAGTCTCCCGGTTTTGTATCCTAGTCTTTGTTAGAGTTGGATCGTTAGGTTAGTCCGACAAATGTATATGAAAAGACTCTTTTGTTAAGACCATATACTCGACATTGGATTTATTTTTAAATCTTTTTTTATTTATTAAACTAGTACTTATTTAGTTTTTTAACTAAATTCCATTAATTCCACACTTAAATGCAAACATACGAGTAGCTCTGTTACCTTTTCACGCCTGCGTCGCTGAACAGATTTCGATAACATTTGGCGAGAAGATAGATTGCATCCTGAGCTCAGCTAGGCTACCTTTATCTCAAAAATAAACTCATTGAAATACGAGGTAAACCGCGAGCTCCAGCTAGTTTACTATGAATTCCGATTTAAAAACAATATCGCAAGAGAGAAACATTAGTAAAGAACACAAAACGTTTTGTATTCCACGACCCGTAATTTATAAATTCTCCAACGATATTTTCAGACGTCTCTCCCCAAAACGTCCCCTTAAGAAATTCCATTCCACAATTATTATTTTTTACATTATTGTCGTACAATGTAAACGGCGGCGGGAAAAGGAAAAGATAATAAAACGCTAAAGATGTGGGGATTAAGCGTTCGTTAAATTCTCGGATTATCTTTGGTGCGACTCATGAAATTTATTTTATGTGGCGATTAAGATGATTATAATAAGCGGCGGTAGCCTAATGGCTAGGGCGTCGGACTTGCGATCATGTGGTTGCCGGTTCGAACCCCACCCATTGCACTACCGACGTGAACCCACTCGTAACACAAGCAATCTAGCTTAGCACGAGGGGTTAACAAGAATACTAGTAATGTGCAAACCGCATTGATAGTAAGCTTAATAATATTTGACAGATTAAGCAGATAGGCTACCGCGATCTGTAGGGTATACAAATATTTATTCCACGCGGGAATCAAACTCACTATTCGTACAGTACCACCCACTGTACCAATCGATCCGTATATTGGGATTCTTACCTATATTTGACAGATATTTAATCCTCACGTACAGTAACCACGCTGGTGACTGTTATAATGATATGGTAGACAATGTACATCAAAACAAGTATGATAAGTAACTACGGGTAACTAACAAGACTTCACATGATCTATAAATTAACTACATAACATACCATCACTGTGATACCCGAAGGGTTAGGCAGAGGCGTACTAATGTACACCCACAGTTCGCCGGTATGTTTAGGTCCCATGTAATAGGGGGGCGAGCCTATTGCCATTAACCGGGCACAAATTCCTAACTACGAGCTGCTACTGGGATGGATTTCATATAAAAACCCAATAACACTTTGCTCGACCTGGGAATCGAACTCAGGACTTCTAGCGTGGCAGTCACGCTCAGGACCACTAGGCTAATCAGCAGTTAACATTAACTACCAAAGTCACATTCCTTATTTTAAATAGCCTAAACTCTTCACCAACGAAGTCTTGCGTTGAAATAAAGCGGAATTTTTTAGTGTTACTTCGAAAATGTCTAGAATAACTTGCACCAGAATGCAGTGCAGAGCATCCATTGTGCCAGCAATGACCTTTACAGGTCCGCGCCGATATTTCATGTAGCTCGGCATTTTCATCGCAGGCCGCGCTGAGCTATTTTGAGCTATATTTTTATTTTGTTGTTAACTAGTCGGCTTACAATCTTGAAAGTCTCGGCTTTAGTTTTTGCGTTAGTTACATTTTTAAAGCAACGTAAAAATGTTATACTAGCTTCTGCCAGCGACTTCGTCTGCGTGGAATAATTACTTGGTCTTGGCGTGATGATATATACCTCTCCAAGCCTTCCTCAATAAATGGGCTATCTAACACTGAAAGGATTTTTCAAATCGGACCAGTAGTTCCTGAGATTAACGCGTTCAAACAAACAAACTCTTCAGCTTTATCTATTAGTATAGAATTATAGATTTCATCAAACCATTTATCTAGAACAATATTTATTATAATTTACGTAACAATTTTCAAAACATTGTCTATAGGTCAATTAAGACTGCTTGTGCTTGTCGGTTATAAATCTGTAAATAACTTTATAGCATTTTGTAGTAACCAATAAAATATAGAAATAACACAAAAAGATTCTCAATACTGCTATTATTTGTTTATTTCAATTTGAATTAGAATCATGAAATCAGTACAACCCTGTCTAACCCATTGGGGAAAACCGGCGTAATGATATGAGTATGAGTCCATGTACAATGGAAATACAATCTATATAGTTGATACAATACCCAATTCCGTCCGGAAATACCCGCAAAGAAACCCTACCATTAGTACCCTTTTAAGTACCACTTACCCTAGAAAAACAAAAGCATGCTCGCCAATCGAAGTTTAAAAATTCACGCGACACAAAAGAAATCCTTTTGCATCGGCGTATTCAAGATTCGACCATAAAGTTGAAAGTAGGGTGGCAAGGCTAAAAACCTGCTTCATTTGTTTACTTTTCCAGTCACGGGGCAAGACCGCAGTGGTCGGACATAAAATCAAATTAGCCCACTAATAAACCAAAAGCAATCCGCTTTTACCAGCCAATTTAATATGGCCGAATTGTGGTGCACGCTTCCACTAACTTTTTTAGCGTAGTAGAATGGATTACTCGACGCGTGCCGTGTTTTTTTTTTGTAATGTTTCAGAGGCCAGTTTTGTGAGTTTGACTCTATAGTGTAGCGATATGGTGTGGTTCCTTTTTGATGAGTTTTGATCGGTTTTTTTTTATCGACCTTGACCATCTTCGCTGTTTTCATTCTTACATAATGAAAGCGCTTCTTGTATGTCATAACAAAGTCAACAAACAAATATCATGGCTTCGCTTATTCGTCAATACTTACCAAATATAAAAAAAAAGTTGAAAAATTAACGCAAAACAAAAACATTTCAACAATATCGTATTTACTTGCAGTCAAATTGATATCCACGATATTATAAAATAAATGCAAATCTGATACCTCGTATTTTAACCAAACTGTAGTCAAAAGCGAAGTAAAATTTTCAAAAAAAGAATGCCATGCGGTATACCGGTCACGCGCGCATTTCCGGGTTGCGGTACAATTTTCTTTTTATGCCAGCAACATTTTATTCGTTGGAATGAGGACTTTTTTGTGAAAACTATACGCGTAAAAAGTATCAGTATTTATTTCTTTGACCTGAACTGGGTTGTTCGGAAATTGAGTTAAATTATTTGCAGTTGTTCAGAGTGTGGAGATGGGTTACAATACAGTTCCTCACTGCCATTCAGACAGACATCTCCTAAGAGACGAGAATCTCATTTGCTCGGTAGTAAGACCTCTTGGTATCTGACTTTCAGGCGACCATCCTTACAGAATCAAAGTCAAAATGCTTAAATATCAATTAGACCACTAAAATAGGTACTTTCAAAAGTCAAAACTACTTGCATGGTTCCAAAAAGTGGGGTTTATGGAGAAGAGCCAACAAGAAACTATATAGATACTTTTTTAAAAAGAATCATGATTACAATATTCAGCATTACAACTTTGTTTTAAATAGTTCTTGAGAATTATGCAGTTTTATGTGTAATACTTATTCATTACATAAAAAAAGGATTGCCACAGCAATTAGGAGCTGACCAGCCCCGAAAAACAGCATGCTTTCACGAGTATTGGCCTGGTTCGACTCAACCATGGGAACAAAACAACGCCACCATCAGCAGGACATCTAAGTGAGCATGACAAGCTCAGAAACTTGTAATAGTATAATCGTCTAGAAATAAAAAAACACTACGTCTCCGCGACGACATTTTCCCTGATATTCCGTAAACCATGAATTTAGAGATCCAAAGTATTCCCATCGCGGCTGATATTTGGGGCTTCACTACCCACGTCACCCGGCCTCACCCGGGAATTCGTATTATAATAATATCTTATATAATTATCCCCTGACAACTTATGTCTGTCTACGTTTCCCTAGTTGAAGTTTTTTGGTTTCAGAATATTTGATTATAATATAGACCAGAATATACGCCTGTATTCCTCGAAGGGTTAGGCAGAGGCGTACTAATACACACTCACAGCTCGCCAGTATGTTTAGATCCCATAAAATGGGAGGCAAGCCTATTGCCATTTACAGGGCACTAGTCCCAAACTCCAAACGACTACTGAGAATTCCATAGAAAAACTCAATGAGACTCGACCTCTAGCGTCGCTCAAGACCACTAGGATAACGAGGCAGATAATAATATCTTATATGATATGTATATATACATACTAGCTTATGCCTACGGTTATCCCTCGCATTTACGTGAATAAAAGAACAAGACTAGTTTTTTGTTTACTTCAATAAATCATTCTGGATATTGAATTAATCAATCAATGTACGTTTTCTCTATAGAAGATTCTGCGCAGGTGTTCCAAAAATAGCCTAACTAACAGAACTTCCCAAAAATCTGCAAATTTATCTGACAACCTACTTAAACCTCTTACACGCCTACACTACGTTCTTTTTTGGTAAAAAATATTTCGATATAAAACGAAACTGTCTGAAATTTAGATCAAATTACCTACATTGAAATGCACGTCTGAGAGATTTTTCTCGACGGCGTGTGAAGTCTGCCAACACGCATAAGGCTAGCGTGGTGGACTATAGCCTAATCCCTCTGATTGTGAGAGGAGACCCGTGCCCAGCAGTGGGATATATAATGGGTTGATTATGTTATGTTATGTTTCATTGAACTTGTGTTCGCAAACGTCGAGCAAAGTGTTGTAGGGTTTTTTGGGTTAGGTTTGTAGATCGGAGTCAGGAGTTGTGCCCGGTTAACGGCGATAGGCTTGCCCTTTCTTACGTGGGACCATAAAACCGTTGCACGAAATCTGATTTTGCATCAGTACTGCTCGACTGCATATTTGGTTGCCATTACCGTTGCGCGTTATTTCGTAGATTTGATTATAGACTTCTAATAACTAGAATACTATACTATACTACAGCTATACTACTGGAATATATGTTTATTTCGAGTTTAATCTTTGTAAAGTCCCGCGCGACACAAGTCTTGTTTTGTAGTGAAATATGGTAATAGAAAAAGCACAGCTCTACCTAACCTTTTTTTGATACAAGCGTGATATCGTAGTATTAAATCACAATTTAAGTTTAACTTTTAGTTATACTTTGTTGGATTCACCGCGATACCGTATTGCGCTAATTGTCCATGTAGACTTTTACAATGCCTACAATGCCATAAGTTGTGAAATCAGTAAATCAAATTAAGGAAATAATTAAATTTATTAAATTTTGGATAAAATTGAGATAGGTAAGAAATTGTTGGGAAAAAACCACTGCCACGGAATCGAAATATTAAATCTTTTAAATATTGTAAAATTTTATAATGGATTACTTTTTAATTCTATTGTGGTAGTAAGAAATCGCATCGTAGTCATAAATATTGTTAAAAAAGGTAAAAATTCACTCGATTACGAAAAAAGTTTCAATATACACTGTGGGACAAACTAGAGCCTAGGCATAAACTCCAGACATCCAGCGGAAAAAAATGTTGGCTATCACTTAATGGATGACTAATAATACCAAGTAAGTAATGACTTTGCTAAAGGATAAAAATTACAAACTCTGTTTATTGAATCATATTATGTTAAGCAAACCTAGTTAAATATGGAAATCTGCGAATACACATTCTCATTAATAAATAATTTTAGTCATTGGACTTAGTGTTTCAAGGTTGGACACTGGGCAGCACTTGGAAACCATTTCAAAAAAATATATAGGTTTTAAATGTAGGTTCCAAGTAGTCTTCGAATGTAGGCTTCACTACAGAAGCCTAATAGTGTCTTTGATTTTACCTAGAATCTATTTTTATGGCAGTAATATCAAGAATCAAGGAACGTTTTTTCTACGCCCATTGCTACGACGTAACTCCTACTATAATTATAGCTTCTGCTACGCCGTAGCTCCTATTACATTGTAGCTTCTGCTACGACGTAGCTCCTATTACATTGTAGCTTCTGCTACGACGTAGCTCCTATAACATTTTAGCTTCTGCTACGCCGTAGCTCCTATTACATTGTAGTTTCTGCTACGCCGTAGCTCCTATTACATTGTAGCTTCTGCTACGACGTAGCTCCTATAACATTGTAGCTTCTGCTACGCCGTAGCTCCTATTACATTGTAGCTTCTGCTACGACGTAGCTCCTATTACATTGTAGCTTCTGCTACGACATAGTTATTGCTACGACGGCTGAGACAGTGAGTCGGCTTTCTGAGTCGTTGCTACCCACAATATTTCCTCAGTAATTCACCTTATAAATCCTTTTTATTAACCGTCTCTCATTTATTCTTTAACAACCAAAAAAAACGTCATTTCTTATTAAACTATCGACCGAAGCCTTGTTATCGGACCTACAAGTACATGCAAGCACACACATAAACACTTATAGCCCCTTAACTTAAATGTACCCCAAGCATATTAATAGTAACAACTTGTCTCTTTATAATCGCACTCCTGAGCCCCAAGATACAAGCTATGCTAGTTTGAGGCTCACCATAACTCGTGCTCTCTGTTTCTTACTTTTCTGGCAATAAATTATTAATTGTATTCTTTCAAAACGTGATTATTTCGATTCGATTCATGTTGAGCAACGAATGAATTCTTTCTTAATCGTTTTGTTTTTAATAGAACTAATACATACGCTGATAGATATAAGATGCTATTACACTTGCATACCTGAGCTTCTATAGACTCAGATATTAGATCAAGCATCAATTATGTAGTTCAAGTTTATATAGATGATGACGTTTTATCTTATATCAAACATGTACGAGGAAATCGGTGCTATTTGAAACATGACCCTATAATGTTAGCATGATTTAGAAATATACTTATTATATTGCTAATATTAATATATTGTTTAATCTTTTTTTTTTTTCATGTTTTTCATGTAAAGCGGAATTTATATTCCTATTGAGATCTGCATTTTTTAAATAAGCAAAATGTCGATATATTATAAAAGTAAAAGTCTGAGAGCTCTTTGGAAATAAATCGACAGATTCTTGTTTACTGATTAACGACCATAATAACCTACCCCTGGATTGTTTTTCCTACTGGAAATAGAAGTTCAATACTCAATACACTTCACAAGTTTCACGATACTTCTATGGATCTTATGTCAAACTTCAATCTCCAGCAGGGAAAACAATCCAGAGATATGTTCTTAATTACGGCCGTGAGTCAGCAAAAGAATAGACAAGCATCCTGATGACAAGAATTCATTGTCGCCCATGGATACAGGGCACTCGAAACTGAAGGAGTTTCTGATGCACTGGGTTGCAGACTGACAGAGCCGCAGCAACCGAGAGGGAACTGGGTCTTACGCGCAAAATATAAAATCAAGATCAAGTTTCTTTACGACAGACTCTGCAGTGTGCAGTGCAGTGTTCTGACTGGTGACCACATTTCAGTAGTATGGTCGCCATTCAGAATCTACCATTTCTCGCCTTTTACGAGATGCCTATGATGTCTGAATGACACCTGAACCCACATGAACCCCTCGGACGTAACGGTCATTTTTCGCAAAATGGCACAACTGCACTGCACTGCACTGTATAAAAAAAAACTTTATAATCTTAGCATGGAAATAACAAAAATAAAAAAGATATATAGGTGTGTGTATAATATGTTAGTGTCTTTGACCACAATAATTAAAAACAATATCAGATTGAATCGCTGTTGAACCCGCTGCAAGGCTATAAATCGCGGTTGTTATTATAATAGCGTCGATTTGTAATATTATACAGCTTTGGTTACAATGTTATTGTAACGTTATTTCTACTAAATTAACCACTGAGTGTGTATGACAATAATAAATTGTTACATTAGTTTACTACGGATTTGTTTATTTAGACTACTACAGATTTCTACTTACTACGTTTCCCGACTATGTATATTTAGGCGTCCCCAAATATTTTTATTTCGAATAACCATTTATGAAACCCTAGGAGTCTTTTGCTTAGTTCTGAAAAAATATACGCAAATAATAAATTAATAATAATAAAATAAAATAAATAATAAGCAACTCCGAGGACACTATTTTGAAATAAAAGGTATTACATTATTCATTAGTACAATATTACGATTACAGGGTTTTCAATTATAAAAAATATATAAAATTTCGGTTATGAAATGAAAAAAAGGAAATAATTATTACATAAATATCTTATTGTCGCGGCCTATTACATGGGACCTAAACATACCGGCGAACTGTGGATGTATATCAGTAGTACACCTCTGCCTATCCCTCAGAGGAATACAGGCGTGATGTTTATGTATATATCTCTTAGTAATTGTACTCTATCACTAATAGGAGACTACCAAATATAATATAAAAAATATATTTTAAGAATAACTAAAGGATAGACAAAAACAAGTACAAAATAAATAAATTATAGATTTTGATCGTATCTGCCTACCCCTAGTGGAGATAGACGTGATATCTGACCTATATAATTATGATCTGTTTTTTTATAAAGTAAATAGCTTTAAATCTTGTACTATATATAAATGTGGGCGTGTCATCATTTACGAGACAATGTTAGCACTGATTTATTATTTACTAGCGACCCGCCCGCGGTTTTACCCACGCTGCCCCGTTCCTAAGTGTCATAGGGTTATGTTAAATAGCTTAAAACCTTCCTCTTAAATTACTATATCTATTAAAAAAAACCGCATCAAAATCCGTTGCGTAGTTTAAAAGATCTAAGCATACCTACATAGGGACAGACAGCGGGAAACGACTTTGTTTTATAATAAGCAGTGATGATAGTGAAGCCCGGAGTTATAGGATGTGAAAATTATACACCACTGCTTAACTTTTTGAGTAATTTGGGGTGTCATGGTATTTATAGTTTATATCCTGAGGGTACAGTGCGTGTTACAAAATGCAGTTTTATTAAGCTCTGATGACATAATAGGACCATGTGGCCCAACACTTAATCAAATAAAAAATGACACAGTTACGGATGCTATCAATCTCCAAGAAAAATGGTAAAAATATATTTTACTAGCTTCTGCCCGCGACTTCGTCCGCGTAGCGTGATGATATATAGCCTATAGCTTTCCTCAATAAATGGGCTATCTAACACTGAAAGAATTTTTCAAATCGGACCAGTAGTTCCTGAGATTAGGGCGTTCAAGCAAACAAACAAACAAACAATCTCTTCAGCTTTATATATTAGTATAGATTTAAGATAATTTTATCATACCCTATACTAAAACTTTTCTCGTACAGTTTTGGTAAATAATATTTAAGCAGTAGATATTTTTGATCAGTTTTGATTGGATAGACTCTTCACGGCTTAGGAGATTTCAGCCCGTTTTCTCAAGTAAGATTCATAACATAACATACCATCACATCTGTATTCGCCAATGGTCATACTAATGTATAACCACAGTTCACTGGCATGTTAAGGTCCCATGTAATAGCGAGCCTATTGCTATTAACCGGGTACAAATCTGAAACTTCCGAGTTGCTACTGAGAATTTCCTCCAAAAATCCAATGACACTTCTCGACCTGGGAATCAAAATCAATACCTCTAGCATAGCAGTCGCGCTAACGATCGCAAAACTAAAGAGGCAGTGGAATTCTCATGTCCATTAATTTTACTTGTGTAAATGTAAATAAAAGACAATCCTCCAAATGAACTTTGTCCAAAGCTTAGGTATCCCAGCTGTAAGTACAAGTAGATTGACACTTTAATACACGCAAGAGCTCAGAATTTCCCTCTGGTAAATAATTAATTACATTTGGTAGACGGAATTGTGTCAAGCAAATGTTAAGGAAAGAAATTATTTGTCAAATGTGGCAGATAATAATTAACTGGCTTTCGTTATCAAACCTGGAGACTTTTGGAAGGATTATTTTGTGAAAGATATACATCTTAGAAAACGAAACCTTGAAACTGCGACACCGGAAGAATATACATAATACTTGAATACAACTAGTGATCTCGGGTAATCAGTTGGTTGGATAGTCCAACGTATTTAACCGGGATGACGCAGATATTTTGAATTTCGTCTGAGATCGATTTTTTCTTTAGCTAAAATATACATATTTAATTTATTTTTACATGCTTAAATATACATAATATATACAGGAATATTTTTTAAGCAGTGCGCAAAAAAATTTTGGTAGTTCAGTATCAGTAATAGAACACATTCCCATTATTAGTTCAAAACTTTTTTTAAAATTTTTATCCGGCTTGAAATCAGCAAAATATGGACACATAATATCTATTCGCAATAATAACAATATGCACGTGTGCCAGCTGACTCACGCGCCGGTGTACAGCTGATGTAGGTACTAAGGCGCGCGCGCTTTGCCGTGCGCTAGCGAGTAACCATAAAATCAGTTTCAAAGTAAACATCTTTCGTTAACGATAACTTCGATATTTTGTACTAAGACATATCAAAATAACAAATTGGTGTTTAATAAAAGTCGTTTAAGTATCAATTGTCAAAGTTTGCGCACTGAATAAAAATTATTCCGGTATAAGTTGATTATGTATATTATATATACATATTCAACCTATTATTCTGTCCAACTGCTGAGCACGGGGTTTCCTCTCAAGATGAGAAGGGATTAGGCTACAGTCCACCACGCTGGCCTAATGCGGGTTTGCAGACTTCACACGCCGTCGAGAAAATCTCTCAGGCACGCAGGTTTCCCCACAATCAGGTGACGAGGCTTCCAATGCTTCTTCTCATAACATACCATCACGCCTGTATTCCCCAAAGGGTTAGGCAGAGGGGTATTAATGTACACCCACAGTTCGCCCCGGTATGTTAAGGTCCCATGTAATAGGGGGCGAGCCTATTGCCATTAACCGGGCACAAATTCCTAACTCCGAGCTGCTACTGGGAATTTCATAGAAAAACCCAATAACACTTTGCTCGACCTGGGAATCGAACCCAGGACCTCTAGCGTAGCAGTCGCACTCAGGACCACTTGGCTAATGAGGCAGTGATGCTTCTTCTCATTCTGCTAAGAAACACGTGCCCAGCAGTGGGAATGATGGGGTGATGATGAAAGAATGAGTAAATTATATTTCATTCAATTCTGAATGCAATTTTGAAATAACAAAATCCACAGTGAGAAATGAAAGCAAAGTATAGAGATATCATTTTTCTGTTCCCACAGAGGCTGGATATCCCTTTCATCGGTTTTACAAGCCATGAATCCGATACGATATCTCATTGGCAAATTTAGCGTAAACCATCAAACGGTTTCAGAGTGAATTTCGCGTTACAGTTATCTGATATGATAGTATTTCTACACTTTTGGGAGTATGTTTTTGTACGGAATTTGCTTGTATGAATCATTTTGTTAGGAAGCCTTAATTTACTGTATTATAAAATCAAAATAAAGACAAATTACTTTAAACAAATACCTAGACCTTTATCGACGTGCGTGGGTGAATTGAATTTTTAAAGAGACTACATGGGACCTAAACATACCGGCAAATTGGGAGTGTACTAACCTTGTTGTATACTCCGCCTAACCTTACGGAGATTACAGGCGTGTTGGAATGTTATGACTTTTAAAAATACATAATCCGTACACCTTTTATCAACTGTGTGCATAAAGTTTAGCCTGCCAGATAGGCTGCAATGACGACTACCTTGCCTAAAATTATCTAGTTTGCTTTCTTACAAATATTATTACTTTTTTTGTCAAAAATTGCAAATATTTATGTCTGCAAAACTCGATAAAACAGTCAAAATTATATAAATAAGTCAATCACTCATTCATAAGTCAATATTAATTAGCGTGGCGTTTAATAAGCCAAATTTATAATTATTTTCATATTTTGTCAAATAGGTAGGTTTCTTGTTATTATATACCTATACATATATATTTTATTAGACACGAATAAAGTTATTTTTAACAAAACAAAGTACCTAACCTAACCTAACTTATACATCATGAAAAATAAAAAAATTACAGTAACAGTAGAAGACGCAAATACTGCCTACAGTCGATTTACTCCTTTACTAAAATAACTTCATAATCTTGGCATGGAAAATGCAAAAAAAAAAAAATTCAGCAAATTAAAAATATCGAATTCTCTTGCCATACATCGAGCGTATTGCACCAGTTTCCCCTAACGACAGCGTCCTAATGGCCGGATAACGAATAATCCGCGCCGATGATCGCTACATCTCATAAATTATTCGCTCCACAATTAATAACAGATCAGCAGGAAGCCCGACCAGCCACCGTCAGGTGTGTCCAATAGATTACATCTCTCAGAAAATTTAATGAATAAAGTTCTGTAAGAAAGCCTTTCAAATGGACAAACTGATTGCACGACTTTGTGAATGTTCATTTGTGGATGGAACTTTTGTATATTTTGAGGCTAGACCTCGTCAGGATTATAATGTAAGAATAATGTAAATTTTGAGTAACTTATCATACAATCACGCCTGTATTCCCCGAAGGGTTAGGCAGAGGCGTACTAATGTACACCCACAGTTCCCCGGTATGTTTTAGGTCCCATGTAATAGGGGGCGAGCCTATTGCCATTAACCGGGCACAAATTCCTAACTCCGAGCTGCTACTGGGAATTTCATAGAAAAACCCAATAACACTTTGCTCGACCTGGCAATCGAACCCAGGATCTCTATTGTAGCAGTCGCGCTCAGGACCACTTGGCTAATGAGGCAAACAAATATTAAAAGATATTACTATACGTATTAATTTATTAATATTTTTATGATTATCACTGGATATTGTGACTACATATGGTGTTGCTATTCACATTAAAACTATAAGTTCTTAATATCAATTCTATTTGGTTTTTCATTTGCTGTCTACTTACTTTCATCCTGCATTCAAGCATATTTTATTATAACAACATTTACAATTAACTCAACCATGCAATTTACTTTGAAAAAATAGAATACATTATCCAACATCACGAAGCTAAAACCAACACTAATGTGTCGTTACACATTCTATGAAACATCGGTAGCTAGCTGCAAATCACGGAATCGCACGAACAATACGTAGGTTCGTGTAGGTAAACACATAACTACAGATTTGAACTGCTAGGTCAACATACTTCGTGTTGCGATACTGCGTAAATCTTCGATGTGGGGCCAGGTGACCAGCGACTTACTTATCATCATAATTATCATCTCTCTTCTCTCTCTACTATTATAAAATTGTAAAAAAGCTGTGTCTGTACATTGAAGATACATATTTAAAAAAAAAACCAAGCGGGATACGGAATATAAACGTCTCCGAATCCAAAAAAAATGATTTTTTAATTTCTTGTCAGCTTGTCTGTTTGTTACGGGTTGGAGCAAAAACTACTGGATAGATTTTAATTTTGTTACCCCTTTTAGAAAGTATATACTTCAACTTAAAAACTGGTGTACTTTTTATCTCAATTAATTAAATAAATCCTGAGATACAGCTTGACCTCCCTGATGTATAGAGGCCCATATAAAAAAGAGGTCATCAATGTTGGTTTATTATTTTTACTCCTGATATAGCTTCACGTGAGCGAAGCCGCGGGCAGAAGCTAGTACTATTATAAAATTGTAAGAAAGCTGTGTCTGTACATTGAAGATATTAAAAAAAAAACAAGCGGGTTATGGAATATAAACATCTCCGAATCCAAAAATTTGATTTTTAATATTCTTG
The DNA here is from genome assembly GCA_947256265.1 of Acronicta leporina. Classification (NCBI taxonomy): domain Eukaryota; kingdom Metazoa; phylum Arthropoda; class Insecta; order Lepidoptera; family Noctuidae; genus Acronicta; species Acronicta leporina. Next base: position 13,798,909 of record OX366520.1, on the reverse strand, counting down.
TCTGTTTGTTACGGGTTGGAGCAAAAACTACTGGATAGATTTTAATTTTGTTATCCCTGTTAGAAAGTATATACTCCAACTTAAAAACTGGTGAACTTTTTATCTCAATTAATTATTCGGAGATACAGCTTGACCTCCCTGATGTGTAGAGGCCCATACAAAGAAGAGATCATCATTGTTGGTTTTTCAATTGTTACTCCTAATACCTATAGATTCACGTAGAAAAAGCAAAAGCTAGTAATGTATAAGTGTACTGTGGCGTCCCCTAGTGTGTGCCATTTCACTATCTTTAGCTTTTCACATCAACCTTTCGTAAATGATCACTCCATCTTGCCTCTTACCCTCTTGCATATTTAGGTTTATAGAATTTATTCTCAAAAGAACAATATTACAGTTCACTTATATGAGAAACATTTTTACAAAACAATATATAAATAAGTTGTCGCCTAATGACAAAGCATGCATACATTTGTTAAATATATTTATATTTATTAATTACTACAACGTAAAGTGCAAGTAATAGAATATATACGTGAAAGAGGGTAATTCTACAATAATGTTAGCTTCGGCCGCTGCGTACGCGTATATTTCGTTTGCCGAGTCTCTCACTTCTCTTCACTCAAGAACATGTCGATGAATAATGATTTAAAAGTATTATATAGAAGAATTAGAGGAATCCGTCAAATGCCTTATTTAAATAAAAGCGATTTCTTGTTCGGAACCCTAAAACCAATTCAAAACAATACAGATAAAATAATTTTAATATATATGCTTGATGCTGTCAAATGCACAACCCATTCTTTTTGATCTCCTAATCTTTCAGTCGTTTGGATAACATTTAGGAATGTACCTACTTGTTTTTGTTAAATGTGACCTTCTATGAAATACAATAAAGGTACTAAAATTATTTCATGGTATATTTTTTGATGATTAATTTTTTGATAGTTTAAATTCACACAACGTGTAACGGAATAAGAGAAAGACCTCAAACACGTCAATTAGAATATCGAGTCAGAATTATAATAACGAAACCCTAAGGTCATTTTGAGACACATAAGCATATTTTTCCAAGAAATTTGTAATACCAGCTAAACGCTAAACTCGTGACCATAGTACAGTCATACCCAAAACGACTACGATATCGGTGCGCACACGCACACAATAACAATTTGTGCAAACGGGTTTCAGCTTTTCATACCTCAACCCAATGGTGGATCAGGAGTCCTAGTTTCAGGTATTGTAATTATCTTTTCGGGAAGAATTAAAACATATTAAAAAATACTGTAATCAATTCTGAACAAACTACTTATTCTGTTACACGTTGTATAATCTCTGTGGACGATCTCTTTGGTTTAGTGGTTCAAGTACCGGACTGCTGACCACGAGATCGTGGGTTCGATTCCCACAGGACACAAATATTTATATGATGAATATAAGTGTTTGTGTTCGTCTTGGTGGTTCTTATGTATAATAAGTATGTATTTACAAAAAAAAGGTTAATAAGTATTATATCCATTGTCTAGTATGTACCCATTGTTCTGCTTAGTTTGGGACTAGATGGTGCTGTGTAAAATGTCGTAGAATATTTTTTTTTTTATAATAACGCCATTTTTGTAGCCACAATCCTTCGTCGCCAACAATAAATATGAACACAAACCGATCTGCGGCATCGCGTGCCGTGGCAACTTAATGGACTATTAGCAACGGCCTCATGTATAGAATATGTAAGCCTCGTATGAGACTGTATGCCAAATGCAATGCGTGTTCTATTCCTTGAATATTAGTCAGTTATATTTCTGCGATATCAATTAAATTATTACCTGAAATGGAAATACCGTTGATGACAAAATTTCAGAAACGATGAAGTCTGCAATCTTAAGATTTGGTACCTACGTAAGCGCCTCTTAGTCTAGAGGTGTTAAGTACGATTGCTACGCTAGTGGCCTTAGGCTCGATTTCCAGGTTGAACAAAGTGTTATAAATATATTCTATAAACTGCTTAACAGCAGGTAGGGGTTGAATTTTGGACTAGTTAACTAACAATTTAAAAAAATAGTTACGGCTAACTGTGAATGTGTATTAGTTAATACACCTTTGCCTATAACTTATATATAATTATTTTAGCCAGCCAAATTTTCAGTTCAGATAGATCTAAAGTCTTGATTTCACGATTCTAATTTACTTAATATGGTATATATACCCTCGCGAGAAGGTAGAGGAACAAGCACAGAAGGTCTCAGTGTGCTAAGAACACCCATTAGTATCAGTAATTAGCAATATTCTCAAAATACAACTGTTCTACATAAGAATGTACCATGGTAACGATTCAAAAAGTCCCACGGATGAGTACATCGTTATGGGAACAGACAAAGGAGCGGGGCGCCATTTTGCTTGATAGCTCTCTCCTTTATTTCGCCTCATTAATCTGAGCACTCTTGGATTTACAGCGGAGAACTGAGCGAGATTATTTTACAATTAAAAAGTGCAGTGATTGTGCGCATGTGTGAATTTCTTAATTAAGTAATTAAACTGATAACAATTTAATAAAGAAGCTACCAGCAAAGATTATTAATTAATAATTTATACGAACAAAAAGCAATGCTTTTATAAAATTCTCAGTAGCCGCTGGGAGTTTGGATTTGTGCCCGGTTACTGGCAATAGGCCCTGCCCTAACACCTAGGTCTGCCCTAATTCGGTCATTCACATTAGAACAACTTCGCCTAATCTTTCGGGCGTGATAGTATGTTATGTCATATTCGTTGGCTCTAAGTAATTAACTCCTTTATATTCAAATTCCTAGAAGCAAGTTTTGTTTAACAATTGCTGGGCGAAAGCTTAGCTGTATTTTCAAAAGATAATATATTATAGAGGAGAGCTTGGTAAATATTCCAAAAATTTATGATTTCAGTAAGTCCTAATGTTGCCTATGATACAAAAGAATGCAATATTTTAAGGCAGTGTAACCACAAATCAACAAACCTGACTTCTCATGCATTATTTTTCTGCATGGCGGTAGGATTCACACTCAAAAATATAACTGCATAACATCATAGCTTTATTTTTGTGAAAATGTAACGTGACAATGTTCTTTGTCGTTACATGTTAAGCCAACTAAAGAACACCGTATTAATCTCTACTATTATAAAACTGTAAAAAAGCTGTGTCTATACATTGATTCATGTGTCATATTTTGTTGTTGTTATATTATTTTATAACAAAAAGGTACATTATTTTATTAGTATTACTAGCTTCTGCCCACGACTTCGTCCGCGTAGCGTGATGATATATAGCCTATAGCCTTCCTCGATAAATAGGCTATCTAACACTGAAAGAATTTTTCAAATCGGACCAGTAGTTCCTGAGATTATCGCGTTCAAGTAAACAAACAAAAAAACAAACTCTTCAGCTTTGTTATTAGTATAGATTTATGTGACCTATAAACTGTATGTATAATTATTATGAAGTTCAATGATTGATTTAAACCTCGAAAAATAACACACGCATTACAGCATTATTTTGAGTATATGCAAAACCAGAAACTGTTTAAAATAATAAGTAATGTGAATAAGTAACTGAATCAATTCCAATAACTGCCTCAATAGCCAAGTGATCCTGACCGCGACTGCTACGCTAGAGTTCCTGGGTTCGATTCCCAGGTCGAGCAAAGTGTTATTGGGTTTTTCTATGAAATTCTCAGTAGCAGCTCGGAGTTAGGAATTTGTGCCCGGTTAATGGCAATAGGCTCGCCCCCTATTACATGGGACCTAAACATACCGGCGAACTGTGGGTGTACATTAGTACGCCTCTGCCTAACCCTTCGGGGAATACAGGCGTGATGGTATGTTATGTTATCAATTCCAATAATTTTTACACCATGTTATAAATTTTGTCACAAAAATATTTAAAAAGTTACAAGTGGGACACTGTGACATTAAAATATCTTTCCGCAATCACATGCGCACTAAACAAGTCACGGAAGGTCATAGCGGCACTAGGCGCGGGCGCACAGCGGTGCGGGGATAATAAGACGTGATGAGCATGATTTTGTACAGACAGCCAGGTAAAATTATAAGCTTATAACTTAGTGATTTTTCGTGATACAATTTTGACATCGTTTTTTACATAAAAATATTAAACACGTGTCTTAGTTACTAATTACTAATATATAAAGCTGAAGGGTTTGTTTGTTTATATGTTAATAATGCTGTAATGCGTGTGTTATTTTTCGAGGTTTAAATCAATCATTGAACTTCATAATAGTTATACATACAGTTTATAGGTCACATAAATCTATTATACTAATAATAAAGCTGAAGAGTTTGTTTGTTTGTTTGTTTACTTGAACGCGATAATCTCAGGAACTACTGGTCCGATTAGAAAAATTATTTCAGTGTTAGTTAGCCCATTTATTGAAGAAGGCTATAGGCTATATATCAACACACTACACGGACGAAGTCGCGGGCAGAAGCTAGTATATACTAAAACTTTGGTCGTATATTTCAATCCACGAGCATGTTGGCGATAATCGCTGTTTCCACAATATAAAACAAGAGTTATTAGCTAGAAAACTTTTTCAGTACAAAATAAAAGTCTTGCAGTCTCAAATCCCAGCTCGAGTAGGAGCCGGCGGCTTCTCTCATTAAATAAATTAGTTCCATCTTGGGAGGCAAGCGGAAGCGTACCGACTATATTTTTGCTAGAAAGGAATTTCTACATCGGTGTCGGCTTGTAGGCAAATTATTATTTCGCTGATATTTTGCTGCAGATATTTAGTTTTCTAGCTTACGACCATGTATTTTCGTAGCTAGTTAATGAGTTAATGGCTTGCATATCTAAATGTGGTTTAGTTGAAAAAATTGGCCAAAACATAGCTAATGGACTGTATTAAATAAAATATGATTATGTGATAAAGGCAAGACAGAAAATACAGACAACTCAGAGGGCAATGGAAAGGAGCTGTTTAAATTTAAAGCTGAGGGATAGAGTAAGAAACATAAAAATTCGGACAATAACCAAGGTAAAGAATGCTGTACACTTCTCTCAAAGTCTCAAATGGAGATGGGCTGGCCATGTCGGGAGATACGGTGACAATCGATGGACAATTAACACCACAAAATGAAAAGGACCGTATGGCGTGAGAAGTAGAGGTCGCCCGGGCGCCCGGTGGCAGGACGAGATTGTATCCAAAGCAGGAAGAGACTGGATGACCACAGCTAAAGATAGGCAAAAATTGAATTCTTTGGAGGAGGCTTTTACTCTGAGGGAGTCCACATTAGAAGGAGATTAAATTGCATGAGTAGCAGATTTATCATGGTTGATTAGTAATATAATTATTAAATATCAAATTAATCAAATATCTGTTGTCACTCACACTCGAAATAAGATAAAATAAAGCATATAAATAATTATTGGATTTGACCGGAAGTAGGAGGGGTGTCCGTAGGAGTGGGGGCGACACCATGGCGGCACTCGGTGGCTCGCACTAACGGAGAGTATCATTATCATAGTAACTTTCGATGAAGGAGGTTGTTAAGTTAGCCTGCAATCTGTTCTTATGTTGTGTGTATTAATAAGTTTTAGTGAATATAGAAAGAAAGAAAGAAAGAAAGAATGAAATTTATTTGGCATCGCTCAAGACACACAAAAACAGAGTAAGTAGACAAAAAAATAAAATAAAAATAAAATAATCTACATATATATTTAATCTATATTTAATTTTAAAACTAATCTATATTTAATTATGTGATTATTCCTATTTAATCTCCCGAAATGAACTTTTAGGGCCACTTGCACCAAATTCTATTTAAATCGTTCTTTTATGCATTTAGTTAAATATTTTTAACTGCATAAACATAACACATATAAGATCGTCTAGCACCAAGTCTGTCTTATGTCAATTTAGTTAAATGAATTGAACATGTCGATAAAACAGTTCTCTACGTTCCGTTTTTACATTACATCTATATTACATCATAGTAATGTGAAAAATATATTTAAAAAAATGTGTTATGAATAATAGATATAATATTAAATCAAATTTAATGATTATTATAATTATAATAATTTTAATTAATGATAAATCGTTGATTTTTATTGAAAATAGTCTGCATGTAACGAAACTTACACCATTATTTTGACTTTTCGTTGCCATGACAACCAATCCAAACAAAGTCATATTTATTTGTTGTGTTTTTTAATTGATAAAATGAAAAAATAATCTTAAATAGGTGAATAATCTCTCATAGAAATTATTACAAGGCTTCTAGTAGTATTTTATCTCAAAATAAACTCCATTCCTCAGATGACAGTTCAATAAACGGTCATTCATATTTAAGTATGAATTAAATAGGGTCTTCACCGTATTTAACTTTGACAGGTCTTTCAACGTATTTAACACGGAAATTATTATGGTGCAAGACGAATGTTTGACTTAAATCAAAAATCGTGTTTAAATACAATTTAAACGAATTTAAGAAGTTGTTGCAAGTGGCCCTTAAAGTCTGAAAAAGAAAATCTTGGTTAGGTACTTAAAATGTACTTTATTTTTTATAAACAAGGCTTTAACGAGTCATTTATCTTAGTGTTAGGTTAACCAATAGCCATTAATCGGGCTTCTATCCCTTATACGAAACTCAATCAAACCCGAAACCACATAATCGAATCCCATTTAAAACACGGCGTGAAAAATTACCCGTTATCTTAAGCGATTAATCGTATTTCATCCATGATGTAGTAGTATTAATCTCTACTATTATAAAACTGTAAAAAAGCTGTGTCTATACATTGATTCATGTGTCATATTTTGTTGTTGTTATATTATTTTATAACAAAAAGGTACATTATTTTATTAGTATTACTAGCTTCTGCCCACGACTTCGTCCGCGTAGCGTGATGATATATAGCCTATAGCCTTCCTCGATAAATAGGCTATCTAACACTGAAAGAATTTTTCAAATCGGACCAGTAGTTCCTGAGATTATCGCGTTCAAGTAAACAAACAAAAAAACAAACTCTTCAGCTTTGTTATTAGTATAGATTTATGTGACCTATAAACTGTATGTATAATTATTATGAAGTTCAATGATTGATTTAAACCTCGAAAAATAACACACGCATTACAGCATTATTTTGAGTATATGCAAAACCAGAAACTGTTTAAAATAATAAGTAATGTGAATAAGTAACTGAATCAATTCCAATAACTGCCTCAATAGCCAAGTGATCCTGACCGCGACTGCTACGCTAGAGTTCCTGGGTTCGATTCCCAGGTCGAGCAAAGTGTTATTGGGTTTTTCTATGAAATTCTCAGTAGCAGCTCGGAGTTAGGAATTTGTGCCCGGTTAATGGCAATAGGCTCGCCCCCTATTACATGGGACCTAAACATACCGGCGAACTGTGGGTGTACATTAGTACGCCTCTGCCTAACCCTTCGGGGAATACAGGCGTGATGGTATGTTATGTTATCAATTCCAATAATTTTTACACCATGTTATAAATTTTGTCACAAAAATATTTAAAAAGTTACAAGTGGGACACTGTGACATTAAAATATCTTTCCGCAATCACATGCGCACTAAACAAGTCACGGAAGGTCATAGCGGCACTAGGCGCGGGCGCACAGCGGTGCGGGGATAATAAGACGTGATGAGCATGATTTTGTACAGACAGCCAGGTAAAATTATAAGCTTATAACTTAGTGATTTTTCGTGATACAATTTTGACATCGTTTTTTACATAAAAATATTAAACACGTGTCTTAGTTACTAATTACTAATATATAAAGCTGAAGGGTTTGTTTGTTTATATGTTAATAATGCTGTAATGCGTGTGTTATTTTTCGAGGTTTAAATCAATCATTGAACTTCATAATAGTTATACATACAGTTTATAGGTCACATAAATCTATTATACTAATAATAAAGCTGAAGAGTTTGTTTGTTTGTTTGTTTACTTGAACGCGATAATCTCAGGAACTACTGGTCCGATTAGAAAAATTATTTCAGTGTTAGTTAGCCCATTTATTGAAGAAGGCTATAGGCTATATATCAACACACTACACGGACGAAGTCGCGGGCAGAAGCTAGTATATACTAAAACTTTGGTCGTATATTTCAATCCACGAGCATGTTGGCGATAATCGCTGTTTCCACAATATAAAACAAGAGTTATTAGCTAGAAAACTTTTTCAGTACAAAATAAAAGTCTTGCAGTCTCAAATCCCAGCTCGAGTAGGAGCCGGCGGCTTCTCTCATTAAATAAATTAGTTCCATCTTGGGAGGCAAGCGGAAGCGTACCGACTATATTTTTGCTAGAAAGGAATTTCTACATCGGTGTCGGCTTGTAGGCAAATTATTATTTCGCTGATATTTTGCTGCAGATATTTAGTTTTCTAGCTTACGACCATGTATTTTCGTAGCTAGTTAATGAGTTAATGGCTTGCATATCTAAATGTGGTTTAGTTGAAAAAATTGGCCAAAACATAGCTAATGGACTGTATTAAATAAAATATGATTATGTGATAAAGGCAAGACAGAAAATACAGACAACTCAGAGGGCAATGGAAAGGAGCTGTTTAAATTTAAAGCTGAGGGATAGAGTAAGAAACATAAAAATTCGGACAATAACCAAGGTAAAGAATGCTGTACACTTCTCTCAAAGTCTCAAATGGAGATGGGCTGGCCATGTCGGGAGATACGGTGACAATCGATGGACAATTAACACCACAAAATGAAAAGGACCGTATGGCGTGAGAAGTAGAGGTCGCCCGGGCGCCCGGTGGCAGGACGAGATTGTATCCAAAGCAGGAAGAGACTGGATGACCACAGCTAAAGATAGGCAAAAATTGAATTCTTTGGAGGAGGCTTTTACTCTGAGGGAGTCCACATTAGAAGGAGATTAAATTGCATGAGTAGCAGATTTATCATGGTTGATTAGTAATATAATTATTAAATATCAAATTAATCAAATATCTGTTGTCACTCACACTCGAAATAAGATAAAATAAAGCATATAAATAATTATTGGATTTGACCGGAAGTAGGAGGGGTGTCCGTAGGAGTGGGGGCGACACCATGGCGGCACTCGGTGGCTCGCACTAACGGAGAGTATCATTATCATAGTAACTTTCGATGAAGGAGGTTGTTAAGTTAGCCTGCAATCTGTTCTTATGTTGTGTGTATTAATAAGTTTTAGTGAATATAGAAAGAAAGAAAGAAAGAAAGAATGAAATTTATTTGGCATCGCTCAAGACACACAAAAACAGAGTAAGTAGACAAAAAAATAAAATAAAAATAAAATAATCTACATATATATTTAATCTATATTTAATTTTAAAACTAATCTATATTTAATTATGTGATTATTCCTATTTAATCTCCCGAAATGAACTTTTAGGGCCACTTGCACCAAATTCTATTTAAATCGTTCTTTTATGCATTTAGTTAAATATTTTTAACTCCATAAACATAACACATATAAGATCGTCTAGCACCAAGTCTGTCTTATGTCAATTTAGTTAAATGAATTGAACATGTCGATAAAACAGTTCTCTACGTTCCGTTTTTACATTACATCTATATTACATCATAGTAATGTGAAAAATATATTTAAAAAAATGTGTTATGAATAATAGATATAATATTAAATCAAATTTAATGATTATTATAATTATAATAATTTTAATTAATGATAAATCGTTGATTTTTATTGAAAATAGTCTGCATGTAACGAAACTTACACCATTATTTTGACTTTTCGTTGCCATGACAACCAATCCAAACAAAGTCATATTTATTTGTTGTGTTTTTTAATTGATAAAATGAAAAAATAATCTTAAATAGGTGAATAATCTCTCATAGAAATTATTACAAGGCTTCTAGTAGTATTTTATCTCAAAATAAACTCCATTCCTCAGATGACAGTTCAATAAACGGTCATTCATATTTAAGTATGAATTAAATAGGGTCTTCACCGTATTTAACTTTGACAGGTCTTTCAACGTATTTAACACGGAAATTATTATGGTGCAAGACGAATGTTTGACTTAAATCAAAAATCGTGTTTAAATACAATTTAAACGAATTTAAGAAGTTGGTGCAAGTGGCCCTTAAAGTCTGAAAAAGAAAATCTTGGTTAGGTACTTAAAATGTACTTTATTTTTTATAAACAAGGCTTTAACGAGTCATTTATCTTAGTGTTAGGTTAACCAATAGCCATTAATCGGGCTTCTATCCCTTATACGAAACTCAATCAAACCCGAAACCACATAATCGAATCCCATTTAAAACACGGCGTGAAAAATTACCCGTTATCTTAAGCGATTAATCGTATTTCATCCATGATGCATGACAAATATATGTTGCAAATGTCAAACTCACTTGTAACAAACGTTGGGTCCAACAAATCGTCGAACAAATCATGGCAGAGCGTTACAACAGAAGCGACCGCTCCTTCGTAGCGAACAATTAAAACTTGTGTCATTTATAACCAGAGATTTAGCTTGCCTTGGAGACACTGCTGTTATACTATGTATGTAGTTGTACGTACTGGGACCCATATTACTAAGTACCTATATATATGTAGGTAAGTATAAAAGCAGAAACTGATAATTATGAAGTCATTAATTATATTACAGCCCTATTTCACCGCCTCAATTTACCGATTTAACTGCCTCAATAGCCAAGCGGTCCGGACCGCGACTGCTACGCTAGAGGTCCTGGGTTCGATTCCCAGGTCGAGCAAAGTGTTATTGGGTTTTTCTATGAAATTCCCAGTAGCAGCTCGGAGTTAGGAATTTGTGCCCGGTTAATGGCAATAGGCTCGCCCCCTATTACATGGGACCTAAACATACCGGCGAACTGTGAGTGTACATTAGTACGCCTCTGCCTAACCCTTCGGGGAATACAGGCGTGATGGTATGATGGTATGTTCAATTTACCGATAAATTTTATTGGTAGTTAATACAAATTATGTTTCATTTTTGTATTTATTCTCTGAGCAGCGGCTACTCAAACTTGGTGAAATATGTAGGCATCATGCTTATGTAAGATCTACTATTGTACAAGAAGGTAAAACCAGAAGAAAAGATAAGTGTGTAGGTAAGTAATGACAGCTGCACTGTGATGGGACACATTGGCGTTATAACTGAGCAATCGGTTACGTTATGCCACGAGTTATGGCTTTGATTCCCGCACTGAACAAAATGTTTGTATGACCGTAAATAGAGTTGTTCCAAGTCTGGGTATTTGTGTGTAAGTAAAAGTTTGTAAACGAAACCACGTTACAGCAAAAAACCACACTGTGGTGGCTTGACGTGAACGTCAAGAAAAATGTACCAGGGAGATTGTTAAATAGTTAAGTTAATTTTTAATTACTAGTTTTAATGAGTTTTCTGTTCTATAAAATAATCTTTTATACTAATATATAAAGCTGAAGAGTTTGTTTGTTTGCTTGAACGCGCTAATCTCCGGATCTACGGATCCGATTTGAAAAATTCTTTCAGTGTTAGATAGCCCATTTATTGAGGAAGGCTATAGGCTATATAATTATCATCACACTACGCGGACGAAGTCGCGGACAGAAGCTAGTACATTATAAAGGTGAATAAGGCGTCGGTTACACTGTAAATTGAATCCGAAAAGTAATTTACTCCTAAGCACTTTAATACACATTTCACGACCACGGCTGCTGTCAATAAAACCTCGTATGTGATAAAACGGCAAAATGATTGCAGGATGCAGCTATATTTGTTTAGCTCTTTCCCCTAGGATGACGAGACCCCTAGAGGAATCAACACTACGTCACTAAGCAAAGAAATGCAGTCTCTGGGATTATAAACAGCAGAACATCAACATAAGGTACTGACAAGAACAAAATTATGGTGATTTCAGCATCTGATTAGGGACATTGTAACTAGTTGCGTTTTTATCTGGTTACAAAGTAACTAGTGTTATCCTCCACCACCGCCACTGCCACGTGAAGTTACCTGTCAGACAAACTAAGACACCTACCTACCGATACTAGCGCCAACTCTATTCGATGAACTAATTATTATTTAAATCACCTAAATTAAATTTATTTGTATTAAATATAAACCTAATTATGTCAATCTCTTTAGTTAGTTATACTTATCTATGTTTAACTTTATTTATCGATTTCTAAAAACGTATTTAGAGTAATTGATTTGACTTCCATTATTGTCTATTTAAGCAAGATGTCAGTTCATCTGATTCATTCTCTTACTGAACTCGATGTAAGGCGAAGCTCTGCCCGAATAACAGATTACAAGTGTTACAGACTGTTTATTAGGTTTCCCTGACCCGCTTTTCTGGAACACTAGACTCTGGTACATTTTACTAACATTTTCTACATAGTATCAACAAAATTGAAGCGGCGGTAGCCTAATGGCTAGGGCGTCGGACTCGTGATCATATGGTTGCCGGTTCGAAACTCACCCATTGCACTACCGACGTGAACCCACTCGTAACACAAGCATTTAGTTTTTTTTAATACCTACCTTCAATGTACAGACACAGCTTTTTTACAATGTTATAATAGGTGAGAAGAGATATTGCGCAGAGTTCTCATATGTTGCGCGATAAGATAAGGTTTCCGTTTTCAACTCACATGATGCTTGATGATGATGATACATCACAGTAATATATCGTAGGCAAATGAAAAGAAGGGAAACCCGCCCTTATTTATCTGGCTCAAATATCAATGAGCTTGAAAAATGCTCTGAAATTGGATATGGGAAAGAACAATGACTGTATATATCATTATCTATCTATACTAATATATAAAGCTGAAGAGTTTGTTTGTTTACTTGAACGCGCTAATCTCAGGAACTACTGGTCCGATTTGAAAAATTCTTTCAGTGTTAGATAGCCCATTTATTGATGAAGGCTATAGGCTATAATAATAATTATATCATCACGCTAGGTGGACGAAGTCGCGGGCAGATGCTAGTTAGATATAAAATAAAAGTTGCGCATAGCTGGAATGGCAGATTTGGGCCAAATATTTGGATAAGCAATTGAAGAAGAACAGGTATTGAGAAGAAGAATAGTTTATAGAAGAATAGATTGTTGAAGTATTAGTCTAAAAATCAGCCCTGCGGGTAGCATATAGTGCGATATAACAATACTAGTAGATAATTATATAAATAATCAAATTAAAATGATTCATATGTTGAGTAATACTAATACAGTAAGTAACCCAGACTCGGAATAATTTTGCATTTTGTATTTTTCATTGTTTGAAATTTTCTTGTAAAAGCACCCAAGTTATGTCAGAAAACCCTAATAAGGCAATAAACGTTTAAAAGAAAATTATAATCATAACATTTCTTTTTTAAGCAATCCCCTATGTATTACATTTCATTTTTCAATATAAAATAAACATACCATCACGCCTGTATTCCCCGAAGGGTTAGGCAGAGGCGTACTAATGTACAGCCACAGCTCGCCGGTATGTTTTAGGTCCCATGTAATAGGGGGCGAGCCTATTGCCATTAACCAGGCACAAATTCCTAACTCCGAGCTGCTACTGGGAATTTAGATAGAATATAGAAAACCCAATAACACTTTGCTCGACCTGGGAATCGAACCCAGGACCTCTAGCGTAGCAGTTGCGCTCAGGACCACTTAGCTAATGAGGCAGTTCAATATAAAATAACGCGAATAAACTAAAAAAATATAAGGTCCTATAAGTTTACTGGCGCGTAAAACTACTTCAATTTTTTACGTGCCAAAAACTTCACGTAAAAGTTGAAAAGTATAAGTAGAGGGCGCCAGCATTGATTACGAAAGTCGGAATTAACGCCTGAACGAAACTTAGTTGTAAATTCAATCGTTGTTTTTTACGACGGCTTCCTAAGGCCACAGAATTTTATATATCATAACATAACATACCATCACGCCTGTATTCCCCGAAGGGTTAGGCAGAGGCTTACTAATGTACACCCACAGTTCGCCGGTATGTTTTAGGTCCCATGTAATAGGGGGCGAGCCTATTGCCATTAACCGGGCACAAATTCCTAACTCCGAGCTGCTACTGGGAATTTCATAGAAAAACCCAATAACACTGCTCGACCTGGGAATCGAACCCAGGACCTCTAGCGTAGCAGTCGCGCTTAGGACCACTTGGCTAATGAGGCAGTTTTTTAGACGGACAGAATTTTATTCTGTTGCTAATCTACGTAACATTATCGCGTACTAAAGCAACAAGCTGAGTTCTAAGGATAAAATTAACTTTCTCTTGGTCTTTGTTTTATTTTTTTCTAGAATTGTCGACGCTAAGACCTTGGATATTACACTGAAATTTTCCTTCCGTCATTGTTTTAACTAGCTAAAAATGGAAATATATTTTTCTGTTTATAGTCAGTAGTAAAGTAGGTATTTTTGTCACAACTACGCTGATTAAAGTAACTAAAAACAAGAAATATGAAGAAAAAGGGGACAAAGTTAAAAAAAATCTAAAACAGGATTATGAAAATATGCATAACATACGAAAACCATGAAACATGAAAATATTCTTATGTCAACTTCAATTGTCAATTTTTTTTTTATGGGATAGGTGAGCAAACGTGTAGACCGATCACCTGATGGTAAGCGATAACCGCCGCCCATGGACACGCGCAACAACAGAGGAGTCACAAGTGCGTTGCCCGCCTTTTAAAAGGGTTTAGGCCTCAGGTAACCTCAATTTATTCAACTCAAATAAAAAATTCATATAACCTTAAAATGAAAATACTTTTTACGTATTTTATCGCGTTGTACTGATATTATTTTATTCCCGACGTTTCGGATCCTTTACAGCGAAACGCCGGGAATAAAATAATATGAATACAACGCGATAAAATCCGTAAAAAGTAGTTTCATTTCAATGTCTAATATTAATTGCGTAAGTGTCAGAAATCAGTATCATATAACCTTAGTTTTAGTATAGCGGGCAGAGGCTAGTACCTAACTAGACTCTGCCCGCGGCTTCGCTCACTTCAAGCTCAAAAACCAACAGTGATGATCTCTTCTTTATATGGGTCTCTATACATTAGAGAGGTCAAGCGGTATCTCAGGTTCCATTTAATTATTTGAGATAAGAAGTATACTACTTAGTTTTTAAGTTGGAGCATATACTTTCTAACAGTGATAATAAATTTAAAATCTATTCAGTAGTTTTTGCTCCAACCAGTAACAAACAGACAAGAATTTTAAAAATCACATTTTCGGATTCGGAGACTTTTATACAACCCTAACTTAATTGTGTTTTTTTTAACATCTTCAATGTACAGACACAGCTTTTTACAATTTTATAATAGCAGAGAAAAGAAAAAGAGATTTGCGAAACCCGAGACACGTGTCTAGTATTTTTATGTAAAGAAACAAAATTTCAAACTGTATCACGAAAAATCACAACGTTATAAGTTTGTTATGTTGCCTGTTGGTCCATACAAAAACATGCTCACCAAGTCATATTACCCTTGCCCCTCTGTGCGCCAGCATCTAGTGCCGCTATGACCTGCCGTGACTTGTGTTGAGCACGTATAATAGAGGAAAGATACTTAGGGCCACTTGCACTAACTTCTTAAAGATGTCAACCTCTGTGGTTTAGTGGTTCGAGTACCGGACTGCTGACCATGAGGTTGTGGGTTCGATTCCCACAGAACACAAAAATGTATGTGATGAATATGAGTGTTTGTGTTCGTCTGGGTGTTTCTTATGTTATAAGTATGTATTTACAAAAAAAAAGTATATAAGTATTATATCCATTATCTAGTACCTATAGTACAAGCTCTGCTTAGTTTGGGAAGAGATGGTGCTGTGTAAAAAATGTCCCAGAATGTCCCAGAATGTTTATTTATGTTTAAATTTCATTTAAACTCAAAATAACAATAAAAAAAAGTGATTTCTGAAGTTTACGCGAATATTTGATTTGTATTGTATTATACTAATATAACGCGATATAATCCTTAAACTTGTTTTAGTTCAATACTAGCTTCTGCCCGCGACTTCGTCCGCGTAGCGTGATGATATATAGCCTATAGCCTTCCTCAATAAATGGGCTATCTAACACTGAAAGAATTTTTCAAATCGGACCAGTAGTTTCTGAGATTAGCGCGTTCAAGTAAACAAACAAACAAACAAACTCTTCAGCTTTATATATTAGTAATATATTAGTATAGATAATAAAAAATTGTGTTTAAATACAATTTATACATATCTAAGAAGTTGGTGCATAGTATCCAGTCTATAGCTCTACTGTGATCCTCTACTCTAGAAATCTAGACTTAGAATTAGCCCATCGTACTTGGGTAAGCTAATTGGACAACCATTCTGATACAATTGAAATACCTAGCGAACTCGGGGCCTGGATGGTAGACAAAGCGATGGAAACAAAAAGTGCGCGCCATCACAAACACATAATTCTATATAAGGACGCAATCACTTCAATGGGATCATGACGGAATAACGCGCTGCTACGCACATTATACTGGGAAGGTACACACGGGGTAAAAAATCCACAGCATTTTGAAGATAAAGATGTGTCAACGTACCTGACGATAATTATGGCACCAGTGAAAAACGTTGAAATGGAATCGTTTGTCTTTGTATAGGCATGTGATGGGGAGGAAATCTGAAATCCATGTGAATATAAGCGTAGAGAGAGATAGAAAAGATATAGATGGAGTGAATGATGAGCCACGCGCCGACTCCAAATTAATTGGGACAAGAACGGGAATATGATGAAGAACTCTACAAATACAATAATAGAGTCAACACACAGTATTTTGAACACCTATGTAATGATAATGATAATTGATAATGATAATGATAATGATAATGACCATAACCATGTTGACGAGAGCCAAAGCCAAAGCCGCACGACTACCAACTCCGGAATCGTCGCTCAGCTCCGCCTCGCAACCGCCGAAACCTAGGGAATCTCAGACCTCAGTGGTTGCAGTTGCGTCGAGCTCGAGCGACGAATATTACTCTCCACCGACGTCGCCACCACCTGTACGCCGGCGGGGAGACCGCCGGCCATCGGACTGCTTGGGACCACGAGGCCCACCGGCCTCTGGAGGGGTCCCCGCTCCCGGTGGAAGTGTGCAGCGCATGAGATGGACTCAATCGCTAAATGAAAACGTCATGCGCGCATACTATGGGGCTACAGAGGGGGGAACTAAACTGACTGCGTACCGTGGTCGGATGCTCTCTCTGTTTCAGGCGCTTGAACCAGCCATCAACGTGTCGGCCCAACGATTGTCGGATCAGGTACGAGTCATCCAGCGTAATCATATGCTGGACGACTCCGTGCTTGATCAATTACGCTCAGAAGTACAAAGTAGCCGTGCCATTGCCTACCCATCGCAATCTGTGGCACCATCAACGATACTGCCACAACCAAACCAAACGGATGTGGGTAGTGATGACAGGGCTACAAATGTAAGTACCCAGCATAATGAGAAGCTAAAGAGCGCTTTGGAGGGTGCATTGCGGGAGTATCGCTTCACACCGTCTGAACTTAGACCGCGTTTACCTCGTTTGCCCATGAATAACAAGAATCTAGCGCTTGTGTGTGCTCTGGATTCACTGCTGTCAGATTACTTTGACAGCAGTGAGGATCTTGTTGATACCCACTCAATCCTGTACTGTGCGGCTGTTGCTGCGTGCCGTGTAGCTAATGTGAAGTTTATTGAATCTGATAGAGCTACGCGGCCGAAACCTGCAGTACCAGCTTGGCAGTCCAGGATTGAGCGACGTATCGACGGGGCCAGAGCACTCATAGGCAAGCTGATCTGCTTCAGAGAAGGCAATACTCGTCCAAGAGTGATGCGCTTTGTGAGGCAGGCTTTCTCGGGGACTAATGTCAACCCCCGAGATTATATATCCTGCATCACTGAGCGCATCGACTTTCTGAAGCAGAAAGTTTATGCATGGGCAAACCGTATTCGTAGGTATAAACGTCGCGTGGAGCGGTACTCCCTAAACCGCACGTTCCAAAGGGATCAAAGATGGGTGTATAGAACCTGGGAGCGTCCTAATAACAATGTGGGTGACGGGTGCTGGCCGGATGATGACGCCATGAGTTCGTTCTGGCGCAACATTTGGTCGGTACCCGTTACTCATACCGAAGATGATTGGACACGCGACGTTGAGCGGGCGTGTGAATCACTACCACCCATGGGGGAAATTGATATCAGCCCCCAAGACGTAGCCAATGCAGTTCAGTCTGTGCCAAATTGGAAAGCTCCTGGGCCGGATGGACTGCACAATTTCTGGGTTAAATGGCTACGTAGCTCACACGCTCGCTTGGCGTCGCAGTTCCAGTCATGTTTAGAAAGTGGGTCGCTTCCACATTTTTTAACCACTGGAGTCACCCATCTGCTCCATAAATCTGGTAGTACTACGGAACCTAAAAATTATAGACCTATAACTTGCTTGCCGACGGTCTATAAACTCCTAACATCCATTTTGAGAGCAAAAATTTGTAACCATATTGATGAGAGTTCAATTATGTCTGCGTCTCAGAATGGATGTAGGAACGGGTCCCGTGGTACTAAGGAGCAGCTTCTCATTGATATGACCATCAGCCAACAGGTTCGCCGATTCCGAAAGAATTTGTCGACATGCTGGATAGATTACAAGAAGGCCTATGATTCGGTGCCACATACATGGCTCATGAGGGTGCTAGAGCTATATAAGGTAGACGTTACTCTACGCACCTTCCTGCGGTCGTGTATGGGGCAATGGAGAACAGTCCTTCATTATCCAGGATACCGACAAATTCAAAGAATCAGTGAACCAATTAGGATTGAGCGTGGTATATTCCAGGGAGACAGTCTGAGTCCTTTGTGGTTCTGCTTAGCCTTGAATCCTCTCAGTACATTACTGGAGGAGTCTGGGCTAGGCTACCGATTGAGGCGGGGAGGTCAAGTTATATCTCACTTACTTTACATGGATGACCTAAAGCTCTTTGCTCCCTCTGATGTGCAACTGATTGAGTTACTGAAGATAACGGAAAACTTCAGTAACTCTATCAGAATGGAATTCGGTGTGGAGAAATGTGCAGTCATGCATGTAAAGCGAGGAGAGATTGTGGAATCTGAGGGAATCCAACTCTCGGATTCCACTCAACTTCGATCTCTTGCTTCAACGGAGACCTACAAATACCTGGGTATGGCGGAGGCTCTAGGTATCAACGTGGACATGAAACAATCGTTGCAGGAACGCTTCTTTGGCCGCCTGGCTAAAGTCCTAAAAAGTCTTCTGTCAGGCGGAAACAAGGTGCGTGCCTTTAACGGCTGGGTCATGCCAGTGTTGATATACTCCTTCGGCGTACTCAGGTGGACCCAGACTGAACTTGATACCCTGGATAGGAAGGTCCGTACACTGCTGACCGCATATCGAATGCATCACCCACGTTCCTCGGTAATGAGGCTGTACATCCCGCGGAAGTGTGGAGGTCGAGGATTTTTAAATGCCAAAAACCTTCACAACCGCGAGGTGTGTAGCCTCAGGGAGTATTTCCTAAAAACCGAATTGGGGATGCATCGAGATGTGGTTGCAGTAGACAATGGACTTACACCTCTCTCCATGGCTAAAGAGAACTGGCGCAAACCTGTAGTACTTAGTACGAACGATCGCAGGAGTGTATGGCAAGGCAAAGAGCTACACGGGCGCTATTACCGGGCTCTCCATGACCCTGGTGTAGATTTCTTAGCGTCCGTGTCCTGGTTACGCTTTGGAGATCTTTTTGGAGAAACCGAAGGGTTTGTGTGTGCAATTATGGACGAAGTTATGATGACAAAGAATTACCGGAAATATATTGTGAAGGATGGTACGGTTGACATTTGTCGGGCATGCCACCGTCCGGGAGAATCTATCCGTCATATTATATCTGGTTGTTCGCGTCTGGCTAACGGCGAGTACTTGCACAGACATAACCTGGTAGCCAGGATTATCCATCAGCAACTGGCCTTGCAATACAATCTTGTGGAGTCGGAAGTACCGTACTACAGGTATGTGCCCGACCCAGTTCTTGAAAATGGTCATACTACATTATACTGGGACCGATCTATCATCACTGACAGGACTATTGTTGCCAATAAGCCTGATATTGTGGTGATAGATCGTTTAGAGCGTCGTGCAATGATTGTCGACATCGCGGTTCCGCATGACGAGAACCTCGTGAAAGCCGAAAAAGAAAAAGAAATAAAGTACCTTGATTTGGCACACGAGGTTGTCGACATGTGGGAGGTGGATTCGGCGGTCATTGTACCAATCGTTGTGTCAGCTAATGGTCTAATAGCCAAGAGCCTCGACCAACACCTACGGAGGCTCTCACTAGCTGGCTGGATCAAGGGTTTGATACAGAGAGCAGTACTTCTGGACACGGCCCGCATCGTTAGGAGGTTCCTCTCCCTGGAGCCCTGAACACCGGTAGCTTGGATCCTGTTCCCGATACCGGTGGGCTACTATTTTTTATATTTTTAAATGTTTTTTTTAATTATTTATAAAAATATTTAAAAATGTATGAAGTGAGTAAATCTAATAAATGGAAGACATGATAATGATAATGATAATGATAATGATAATGATAATGATAATGATAATGATAATGATACTACTGGCAACACTCGAAACGTCAACAACAAAAAAATTCTCTCCAAATATTTATTTTAATTTACCGTACAAAATCAATTTTATCCATATATTATACCTTTTTCTTTTCAATAACTAACCTACCGAATTAATATCAGAAACCTAAATAACAGAAACCATGAAGAAAAAGAGGAAAAACTAATAAAATATAACAGTGACATTTCACTGTCAGAATGCCACAACATAACTGAAAAATATTGTAAAAAAAAATGTTGACGAGAGCCAAAAGTAGACAAATCGCACGCCCACCACCCCCGGACTCGTCGCTCAGCTCCGCCTCGCCGCCGCCGGAACTCGGACCACCAGTGACACCGGCAGCTGCAGCCGCGTCGAGCTCAAGCGACGAGTATTTCTCCCCACCGACGTCGCCACCACCTGTACGTCGGCCGGGAAGAGGCCGGCCACCGAACGGCATGGGATCCAGGGGCCAACCGGCCCCTAGCCGGGTCCCCGCTGCCGGTGGTTGTGTGCAGCGCATGAAATGGACTCTAAAAATTAATGAGAACGTCATGCGCGCATATTACAGGGCTACAGAGGGGGGAACTAACCTCACTGCGTACCGCGATAGAATGCTGTCTCTGTTCCAGGAACTTGAACCAGCCATCAGCGTCTCGGCCCAACGACTGTCGGATCAGGTGCGGGTTATCCAACGGAATCACAGATTGGACGACGCCGCACTTGATAGGCTACGCTCAGAGGTACTAAACAACCGTACCGTCCCTATCCCTGTCCCTGCACAGACCGCGGTACATCCGCTAGCACGCGATATTATACAACCGCGGTCAAATGTCAACGATAGGGAGGGAGACGATGGGGTTGTTACGGTAAGTAGCCAGTGCAACGACCGATTGAGGAGCGCACTGGAGGATGCGATTCGGGACTTTAGAACTGCTCCCCCCGAACTTAGGCCTCGTCTACCTCGCTTGCCTATGCACAGAAGGAATAGGGCGTTGGTGTGTGCCCTGGACTCGCTGCTTGGTAGTTACTTTGAAAGCAGCGAAGATCTCTTCGATACTCACTCGATAATGTACTGCGCGGCTGTTGCGGCGTGTCGTGTAGCTAATGTCACATTTCTAAAATGTGACAATTCTACACGACAAAAATCCGCCGTACCGGCCTGGCAGCGCAGGATCGAGCAGCGTATCGAGGGGACCAGGGTGCTCATCGGCAAACTATACTGCTTTAGGGAGGGCAATACTCGACCTAGAGTGATGCGCTTTGTGAGGCGGGCATTCTCGGGGACTGGAATCAGGCCTCAAGA
The DNA here is from genome assembly GCA_947256265.1 of Acronicta leporina. NCBI lineage: Eukaryota > Metazoa > Arthropoda > Insecta > Lepidoptera > Noctuidae > Acronicta > Acronicta leporina. Next base: position 13,776,984 of record OX366520.1, on the reverse strand, counting down.
ATATATGCCCCGTGTCGCGGAGCGCATTGACTTCCTGAAGCAGAAGGTCTGTGCATGGGCGAGCCGTATACGAAGGTATAGGCGACGGGTTGAGCGGTATACCCAGAATCGCATGTTCCAGAGCGATCAAAGGTGGGTGTATAGAGCTTGGGAGCGACCTGACCAAACTGTGGTTGATGGAAGCCGCCCAGATGATGATGCCACTAGTACATTCTGGCGCAACATCTGGTCGGTGCCCGTCTGCCACACTGAGGCTGAATGGACGCGCGATGTTGAGCGCGTGTGTGGAGCCATACCGGAGATGGAGGCAGTTGTAATCACTGCCTCAGATGTAGCCAGTGCAGCCCGTTCGGTACCGAACTGGAAATCACCGGGGCCGGACGGACTGCACAATTTCTGGCTTAAATGGCTACAAAGCTCACACGCACGCTTGGCATCGCAATTCCAGTCGGCCTTAGAGTCTGGATCGCTACCACAGTTCCTTACAACGGGAATCACCCACCTGCTCCATAAATCAGGTGATGCCGCGGAACCCAAAAATTATAGACCGATCACATGTTTACCGACGGTCTATAGACTTCTTACGTCCATTTTGAGAGCAAAAATTTATTATCACATAGAAAAAAATTCTATTATGTCAGCCTCTCAAAATGGATGTAGGAATGGGTCCCGCGGCACCAAGGAGCTTCTCCTCATCGACATGGCCATAAGCCAACAGGTCCGTCGATCCCGAAAGGATCTGTCAACATGTTGGATAGATTATAAGAAGGCCTACGACTCGGTGCCGCATACATGGCTCATGAGGGTGCTGGAGTTGTATAAAATAGATACAACTTTACGCACCTTCCTGATGTCATGTATGGGGCAGTGGAGAACTGTTCTTCGCTATCCAGGATGTAGGCAAATTCAAGGGAACGACGAACCCATTGAGATTAAGCGGGGAATATTCCAGGGCGACAGTCTGAGTCCACTGTGGTTTTGTTTAGCCCTGAACCCCCTCAGCACCCTGCTGGAGGGTACAGGGCTGGGCTATACGTTGCGGAGAGGGGGTCAGGTAATATCCCACCTGCTTTACATGGATGATTTAAAACTGTTTGCCTCCACCAAATTGCGACTGATGGAGTTACTAAAGGCAACTGAAACTTTTAGTAATTCCATTAGGATGGAGTTTGGTGTAGATAAATGTGCGGTCATGCATGTAAGGCGGGGCGGGATTGTGGAATCTGAGGAACTACAACTCTCAGATTCTATAAACTTGAGATCACTCTCCGCAACTGAAACCTACAAATACCTGGGAATGTCAGAGGGGTTAGGCATTAACGGGGCTGACATGAAACAAGCGTTGCAGGAGCGCTTCTTCGGCCGCCTGAAAAAGGTACTTAATAGTTCTTTGTCGGGCGGCAACAAGGTGCGCGCCTTTAACGGTTGGGTCATGCCGGTCCTGATGTACTCCTTTGGCATACTCAAGTGGACCCAGACGGAGTTGGACGCCTTGGATAGGAGAGTCCGGTCGCTGTTGACCGCAAACCGGATGCATCACCCACGGTCGTCTGTCATGAGGCTGTACATCCCGCGGAAGTGCGGGGGTCGAGGTTTTTTAAATGCTAAGACCCTCCACAACCGCGAGGTGTGCAGTCTCAGAGAATATTTTCTCAAGGCTGACGTGGGTATGCACCGAGATGTGGTCGCAGTGGACAAGGGACTCACCCCGCTATCTCTGGCTAAAGAGAACTGGCGCAAACCTGTAGTGCTTAGTACCAACGACCGCAAGGAAGTATGGCAGAGCAAGGAGCTTCACGGACGCTTTTTCCGTGCCCTTCATGGGCCCGACGTAGATTTCTTAGCGTCCGTGGCCTGGCTACGCTTTGGTGACCTCTTCGGGGAAACCGAGGGTGCGGTCTGTGCAATTATGGATGAAGTTATGCTGACGAACAACTACCGGAAGTATATCATGAAAGACGGGACGATCGACATATGTCGGGCATGCCATTGTCCCGGTGAGTCTATCAGGCATATTACTTCTGGGTGTTCTCGTCTGGCTAACGGTGAGTATTTGCACAGGCATAACCAAGTGGCCAGGATTATCCACCAGCAACTTGCTTTAAAATACGGCCTTGTGGATTCTGAGGTACCGTATTACAGGTATGCGCCCGACCCAGTTCTTGAGAATGACCATGTCACGATGTACTGGGATCGATCTGTTATCACTGACAGGACTATTGTTGCCAATAAGCCTGATATAGTGGTAATAGATCGATCAGCGCGCCGCACAATGATTATCGATGTCACCGTCCCGCATGACGAGAACCTCGTGAAGGCTGAGAAAGAGAAACAATTAAAATATCTCGACTTAGCCCACGAGGTGGTCGCCATGTGGGATGTGGACTCGGCCATCATTGTACCGATAGTCGTCACGGTCAATGGACTTATCGCCAAGAGCCTCGACCAACACCTCAGGAGGCTCGAGTTGGATGGCTGGGTTAAGGGCCTGATTCAGAAGGCAGTACTCCTTGATACGGCGCGTATTGTGAGGAGGTTCCTGTCTCTGGGGCCCTAACCACCGGTAGCTTGGACCCTGCTCCCCATGCCGGTGGACAACTATTTTTATATTTTTAAATGTTTTTATTTTCCCTTGTTTTTTATAAAAATATTTAAAAATGTAAATTATATGATTTTAAAGGAATAAATGGAATGATAATGATAATGATAATGATAATGATAATGATAATGATAATGATAATGATAATGATAATGATAATGATAATGATAATGATAATGATAATGATAATGATAATGATAATAATTGTTATGGGGAGTCAGAAACCTAAAAACCTAACAACCAATCTATCCTTAGAACATAATTATCACCCAGAAATTGTGTAGCGAAGGTCTTATGGCAGTTACTTGTGTGTAAAATAGTGATATTCAACCGCATCTGGTTAGAATGAAAGCCAGCCCGGACCGCGCTTTGTTTTTTGGCATTTCACTTCATTAAATCGCTTGCCGTTCTTACGAGCAGTATGTCTTTCAGCAATCGTCACGACGCCAACGTCTCAGTAGAGAATGTTAATGTGCGCTATTTGAAGCCAGACGTTGACAAATCCAGCACTCGTGGAAACCAGTTCGCTCTGGTATCTGTTCCAGCACCAACGAGAATTATTCTTCGATGAGCTGTAGAATAACTATGCTGATCAATCAAATGGGTGACAATTTCGATCCCGGTTGCTACATCTCTACTATTATAAAATCGAAAAAAGCTGTCTGTACATCTATACTTAATATAATTATAAAGCTGAAGAATCTGTTTGTTTGTTTTCTTGAACGCGCTAATCTGAAGAACTAGGTACTGGTCCGATTTAAAAAAATATTTCGGTGTTAGATAGCCTATTTATTAAGGAAGGCTGTTGGCTATATATCATCACGCTAAGACTAAGTAACTATTCCACGCGGACGAAGTCGTGGGCGGAAGCTAGTTTATAATATTTAAAAAAAATACAAGTGGGTTAGGGTATATAATCGTCTTCTTGTCTGTTTGTTACGGGTTGGCGGAAAAAACTACTGAGTAGATTTTAATTTCGTTATCACTGTTAGAAAGTATTTGCTCCAACTTAAAAACCGGTGGACTTCTTATTTCAATTAATTGAAGGGATCACGAAATACAGCTTGACCTCTGATGTATACAGACCCATACAAAGAAAAGATCATCACTGTTGGGTTTGATTAAATTATTTTGGGGATCCATTTCTAATCCTAATACCTATAGCTTCAAAGCTTCGTGAGTGAAGCCGCGGGCAAAAGCTAGTAAACAATAATGATAATCTTTAGTGCTGTTCAGAAGCTCAAAAGGCCTAACAACCAGTATCGGTATTGATTGTTAATTGTCACGCACTGAAACGGTGCAGGAAAACATCGTGAGAAAACCTGCATCCTTGAGAGATTTTCTCGATGGCCAGTGAGAGGACACCGTACCCAGGAGAAGACCGGTATAATAAGTTGATTATGCCGATATTTATACAACCCGTTTTTTACGGAGATACTCGTATCTCTCTGTGTTCTAGAATTTTAGATGGGGTTTCAATGTCGTAGGTATAAACACTAAAAAAGTAAGTTTTATATTAGCACGTTCAAATTCGTCAATTCAACATATAATTTCATTATAATGGGACCAATTGTATCAAACAAAAATAGAATACCAGAAATTGGTTTATAAATATACATACAAAAACAAATAAGTATTTATAGATGAATTAACAATTTCTTCCTTTTTGAAGCCGGTAAAACAAATCAGGCACAATTACATTTTCCCAAGTTTGTTGGGCTTGAATAAATTTAAGTCTTATAAGAAGACTTGTAAAAGTAAGTGTAGCCGACCGCAGATTCTTCTTGTACGAGTAACTTTTAAACAAACTTGAACGTCTGTTAAAATTTCACAGCTTGGAGATCAAAGGAACTAATCATAAGCATCAAAGGAACCGCCGACATTTGCATTGAGCCTGTAACAGTCTTAAGTGGAATGGAGAGAAAGATCCGTATTAACGGAGAGATTAAAAAAAAAACATTTATTGAGAAACTTCACATAAGTAATTTTCGGATTAGGAAAGGCTACAAATCCAAATCGTCACAAAGTAATATGACAAAGTAAAGTTATTTTAGTGAAGGATAAATTCGACTCGCAGGCAGGATTCGAACCTGCGTCTTCTGGTTTGATACACCAGACGCTATGACCACTAAGCCACCGCGAGTCCTACCTGCCATGTCGAAATTTGCCTTCACATTCTGAACTTACGTCTTAAAGGTGACGTCACTTTATAATCTTAGCATGAAAAATGCAAAAAAAAAACAAAAAGATGACAAAGTAATTTATTAACCATCAATAAATATACTGATTTCTGACACTTACGCAAATATTAGACATTGAAATGAAACTACTTTTTACGGATTTTATCGCGGTATACTGATAAAGGATCCGAAACGTCGGGAACTAAATAATACCAATATACCGCGATAAAATCCGTAAAAAGTAGTTTCATTTCAAAATCAATAAATATAATAAGAATATATATATATAGTCTCAAGCGCAAAACAGATTTAGATAACATTTGGCAATAAGATCAATTTAAAAAAAACGGAAACCACTTCACAGAAAGTACTCTCAGAACAAAAGGACACAGGCTATGTACCTACTTTTTGTCTCAATACAATAATTAGTATATATATGCGAAGAAAACCGCAAGCTACAGCAAGTATAGGATACATTTACCGTACTCAGATATTCTACCCAAATTTCCATTTCCTTATGCTCTCTACCTTGTTTAAGATGTACCAAGAACAGCACGTAAGCCTCCCACAAATTGTCAGAACTAACGGCTTCGTGCGGTTTGCATGTAGTGGTACAAGTGACCATGGTCTCTTATAAATGTAGCCTATTTCATTCAGTTTGTAAAAAGGAAGTAAATTTACCTCAATTAACAGTGCCCAGTTTGGAAAATTGAAAAGAATACTTTAATGCATGACAAAATGAGGACGTGCGAGGTTTTGAGTTCAATATTCAGGTCGAGTGAAGTAGGTTTTATTGGGTTTTATAATCCTTACTTAGGTACTTACTTACTTATAGCTGAACTAATATTATAAATATGAAAGTTTTTCACTATTATTTACATTTTTATTATCATATAAAGTCCCCCATATTTATCTTCGTTATCTATAATGTATAGACATCGGTCCATTACAATTTTATTATAAGTATAGATTAGTAATTTGGTCCTTTGAGACGCGAGTAAATCTACGGGCAAAAGCAAAAGCAAAAGTATTCTGTCTATATTTTTGTTAACTTTTAATGCCTAAACTGCTGAACTGATTTCTATCAAATTTGCCATGGAGATAGGTTGCGTCCTGTGGCAGGACCTAGGCTACCTTTTTTTTGCTGTTACCAAAAGCTGTATTGGGTTGCAAGTGACAGCTAGATGTAACTTTCTTCAGTAGTTTGGCGTAGTGACCGAATATTGGATACCTCGAAGAAAGATTGTGGGTTATTTAAATTTAGAGAGGGGCGGAACTGACCATCCGCTAAGTAGTACTCTCTGCTAGTACTTATTGTAGGTACTCGTCAACCCAAATAATACAGTAATTATGCTCTAGTAAAGATTGTGTACTTACTGACGTGTATCGCTCGAATAAAAATCAGTTCTTTCAACAGTAAGCTAGAACTGCTAACTATCTAGTAACATAACTAACAACAATAACTTTACATTATTACAGGTGTTGTAACTTTTCAAAGTTGCCAAGTTGCGTGGTTGAGTTGAGTCGCTTACCGCAAACTAAATGATAAATACTTGAAATTGATGAGACGAACTTCTAAACAGGACTTAAGCTAGGACACACTTGAGTAAATACCGACTATACCGAGCTTATGAAGGCTCCATTGTTTAGATGAGTCTATACCTGCTTTTACATCTATTATTTACCACCTACAACTATTAATTATGCTAATATTATAGAGAGGTAAAGTTGTTTCTATATTTATTTTTAATTAAATGGATAACTTACAGTTTTGTAGATACAGTGTTTAAGATTTTAAATTAAATGTCCGGTTATCTTCTCTACTATTATAAAATGGTAAAAAGCTGTGTCTGTACATAGAAGATATTTAAAAAAAACAAGTGTGTTTGGGTATATAAACGTATGCGAACGCAAAAATGTGATTATTAAAATTCTTGTCTGTTTGTCTATTTGTTATGGGTTGGCGCAAAAACTACTTAATAGATTTTAATTTTGTTATCACTGTTAGATAGTATATGCTCCAACTTAAAGATTGGTATACTTTTTATCTCTAATAATGAAACGGATCCTGAGATACAGCTTGACTTCTCCGATGTATACGATGTATATGTAGAGACCCATACAAAGAAGAGATTGTTGGCTTTTTGAGCTCCAGGTGAGTGTAGCCGCGGGCAAAATTAGTCAATGTTTTGGCACGAATGGTATGATTGAACTAAATATGAAATATGACCCAAAAAACTGTAAAGAAAAACAAAATATTCATTATAACAATTTTATTCTCCAAAAAGTCTATTATTATGAATATCACGACCCACTAAGCTGTTGTCGACGGCAGACAGAGAATAATTCACGTACACGCACATCGCTGTAAATAACACTTGATATTTTAATATCTACTCGTTACATATTCATTTCGTAGGGTTGTCACTACCCGGTAGGGCTTACAAGCTTATTTGAATTGTAAAATAATGCGTTCATAATTTTAGCTTTATTTATTACTAGCCTCTGCCCGTGGCTTCGCTCACTTGAAGCTCAAAAACCAACAGTGATGATCTCTTCTTTGTATGGGTGTCTATGCATTAGAGAGGTCAGCTGTATCTCAGATTCCGTTTATTTGAGATAAGAAGTTCACCAGTTTTTAAGTTGGAGCACATACTTTCTAACAGTAATAATAAAATTGAAATTTATTCAGTAGTTTTTGCGCCAACCCGTAACAAACAGACAAACAGACAAGAATTTTAAAAATCATATTTGTTTTATTCGGAGACGTTTATAAACCCGAATCCACTTGTTTTTTCTTAAATATCTTCAATGTACAGACACAACTTTTTTTCAATTTTATAATATTAGAGATTAATGAAGAATACGTACAACAAAATAACTTTTAACAAAAACTAAAACCGTCTGGGTATATCTCTACCTACCTTCGGCGTCTTTACCAGCTAGGTACTAAATTTCCGGGTAATAATAACCTAAAACGTTAATGTGTATTAAAAATTACGCTTAATGTTATTACAATGAGATTTACAAATGAAAAGTAGCACTTAATGTTTATTTTTTATTTAAATATTCTGGGACATTTTCACACTACACCATCTAGTCCCAAACTAAGCAGAGCTTGCACTATGGGTACTAGACATTGGATATAATACGTATATACTTTGTTTTGTAAATACATAGTTATAATACATAAGAAACACCCAGACGAACACAAACACTTTATATTCATTACATAAATGTGTGTGGGAATCGAACCCACGACCTCATGGTCAGCAGTCCGGCACTCGAACCACTAAACCACAGAGGTCGTCAAATGTGTAACTGTTTAGTGTAAAAATGGGTCGTAATGAATAATTTTGTTTAGGTACAGTAGTTTCATGATTGCCACGATTAGGAAGGTCATTGTATTGTTGTGTGTATTTAACAGTCTAGCAAAAAATAATAATTTAATGTAGCGATATAAATCTTCGCAATTACCTACCAACCGACCGGCTCGGCCCTTGATTGTAAATATAAGATAATAATTATGGTTACTCGAAACAACTATAATACATTAACCTTTTGAACAAGATTTTTATTTAACTTTTTATGAAAAGAAAATGGTTTTTTTTTTATTCTTGATAGACTTACGCTTGATCGCCAGGTCACCTGATGTTAAGGGATACTGTGACCTAAGCTGGAGCCCACTTGCTTAGAAGAAATCGATTCACTCAAAATTTAAAGACACCCAGATTATATCTATCAGGGAAGCCCCACTCGGGCAGCGCATTCCACATTACACATGATAAATGTGGACTTAGGCATTTCTTTCGGGTTTTCAGAATATCCACCATGAATCGATGTCGCATTTTTGTGCTTCTGGTCATCCGATAGTAGAAAGGGCAAGAGGGAATAATAGAGGGGAAGGGAAGCATAAATAAAAGATCCGTAGCACACTCTCCGAAATGTATCCGATAAAATACAGATAAGCTAACAACTTTGCGGCGATGTTCCAGACTTTGGAGCTCAACCCGGATAAGGGAGTCGTTGCCAATGAGCTTCCTGGCACGCTACTCGACGAATTTGCAGCTTTTAATTTAAAGCATTTTATAAAGCGTCGGTAGCCTAACGGCTAGGGCGTCGGACTTGCGATCATGTGGTTGCCGGTTCGAACCCCAACCATTGCACTACCGACGTGAACCCACTCGTAACACAAGCATATAGCTTAGCACGAGGGTTTAACAAGAATACTAGTAATGTGCGATCCGCATTGCTAGTAAGCTTTTTTTTAAAAAAAATAATAATATGTAACATCTGTATAACCTATGCCCACAATAAAAACATTTGATTTGATTTAATTTATTTATTTTTCTTCTGAATTATCAGGTAGGTCTTAAGATAATAATGGTAATAAATCATACTATCTTCAGAAATACATCCCGGAAGTAATTTTCTATCAGATACAAAAAAGTAGGGTAGTGTAACAAACTAACATACACACACACACACAAATTAATTCTTTAAATAAGAATTTCTCCTGATTTTAAATCTTTAAAAAGTTACATAGAAATAGCCTCTGTGGTTATGTATATTATAATATGTGAATCAGATCGTTTAAATTATAATTGCATTTCACTAATCTGTTTCTTACTACCCTCCTATTATGTGGCTGGTATCGATAAGACAGCAAATAAGTATATAGATTATTGGTCAGCTCTTACCTGCTGTGGCAATCTTTTTTTTTATGTAATGAAAAAAAAAACTACACATCCAACTGCATAATTCTTAGCAACTACTAGGTACTTAAAACAAAATTTTAAAGCTTGATTATTTAAAAAGAAGAGTATCTATGGTGTTTCTTGTCGGCTCTTCTCCATAAGACCCACTTTTTGCAACTAGTTTAGACTTTTCAAAAGTACCTTCTTTAATGGTCTAATTGAAATAAAACATTTTGACTTTGACTTTGGTCGTGTGAATGTCATGGCTGTCCCAATAGGGCAAGTGAAGGCAAGTGAGGTTTGAAGAGAACTAGCTAGAACATACCATACCATCACGCCTGTATTCCCCGAAGGGTTAGGCAGAGGCGTACCACACTGTACACCCACAGTTCGCCGGTATGTTTAGGTCCCATGTAATAGGGGGCGAGCCTATTGCCATTAACCGGGCACAAATTCCTAGCTCCGAGCTGCTACTGGGAATTTCATAGAAAAACCCAATAACACTTTGCTCGACCTGGGAATCGAACTCAGGACCTCTAGCATAGCAGGCGCGCTCAGGACCACTTGGCTAATGAGGCAGTTAGTTAACTAGCTAGAAAGGTTCAATAAAACCGTTGCAAAAAAAATTAAACGGCGCACTGCCAACCCTACGGCGACATGCAAATTAAGACCCCCGTGTTTGCGTTTTAATTCGGTCCGGTGATCAATAACCTTCAGTGCTCTGAAAAAATTGAAATTAAAAGCTTCCGTGGAAAAGTTCGTCCCCTTTGTCCCAATGTAAATGATACAGACTGCTGTGTATTTATTGAAAACAATTGAATCAAAACATTTATCTATATATATAAAAGAAAGTCGTGTTAGTTACACCATTTATAACTTAAGAACGGCTGAACCGATTTCGCTGAAAATTGGTGGAGAGGTAGCATAGAACCAGGAGACGGACATAGGATACCCCGTTCCCGTAGGATGTGATGACAGACCGAATTCCACGGGGACGAAGTCGCGGGCAGAAGCTAGTTGTGAATATATTACTGGTGGAGTGACCTTTAAGGCAATGATAAGCTTGTCATGAACTGAAACTGCCTCATTTACCTAGTAGTCCTGAGCTTGATTTCTACCCTTAGCAATCAAGCTCAGGACTACTACGTAAATGAGGCAGGGAGGAACAGGAGAAGTAGGGATCGAACCCAGGACATCTAGGGAGATGTCCTGGGTTCGATCCCCATGTCGAGGTTATTGGGTTGTTCTATGAAATTCACAGTATCAGCTCGGAGTTTGGAATTTGTATCCGGTTTGAATTTTCCGATCTATTGGCCTAGAACTCAACCCTTCCAAGTGTGAATTATATATTTCCGACACCACTGACAGACGGACCACTTTCGAGAAATTTGAAAATATTGCTCCTCTTATTAAAAACATTGATAAATGTTCTCTCCGCCTCCTAGGGTCTCCTATTTTGGATGAGTCTTACGCAAATTTCATAGATGAGAAAATTCAAAATTTTAACAATATTTCTGAAAGACTCCTCAAAATTAACATGCATTCAGCACTTACTATCATTCGTTATTGTTGCTTTGGACCCCAATTTAATTATTTCCTTCGCTCTTCCCCTTTATGGAAGCATCCTGAACTTTTGGTAAAAATTGACGGTATCATACTCAAAACCCTATCCAACATTTTGAATGTAGCTTTGGACGACCGAGCCTGGACACAAGCTTCCTTGCCCATCCGTTTTGGAGGCCTTGGCGTCCGTAAAATTTCCAGTATAAGTTTACCGGCATTCTTATCCTCGGTTCACGGTACCGAGAAATTAACCAGGAATATCCTAGCTTTGTCACTGGTTGATTTCGAAATACCGTACGTGACCGAGGCTAAGAATGCTTGGGGTAGCATGTGCCCGAATGCCGACCCACCCTTGAACCCATTTTCCCAGAGGCTGTGGGATGAGCCGCTCTGCAGTTTGATACGGAATGAACTTATTAAAACGTCAATCAATACTGCAGACAAGGCCCGCCTGCTGGCTGTGGGTAAATGGGAGTCAGGGCTGTGGCTACAAGCACTTCCGTCTCCTAACATAGGTACTATGTTGGACGACTCAACTTTCCGGATCGCTGTTTGCCTTCGTCTGGGAGCTCCTTGTTGTGCTCCGCATCGCTGTCAGTGTGGTGAAGCTGTCGACAGCCTCGGACACCATGGTTTGTCTTGTAGCAGGAGCGCAGGTCGCATAGCGCGACACGCCAGTATTAATGAAATCATACGTCGTGCTCTTGCCACTGCCGGCGTTCCGGCCATTTTAGAACCGAATGGCCTGGCCCGCGACGATGGCAAGAGACCGGACGGGATGTCATTGCTACCTTGGAAGATGGGTAGGCCTTTAGTGTGGGACGCGACATGCGTCGACACTCTTGCGCCATCCCATCTTCCTAGCTCGGCGGGTTGCGCTGGCGCTGCTGCTGCAACTGCGGAGACCAACAAGCGGCGAAAATATAACAATTTTATTAACTGTTATATTTTTGAACCGTTTGGGGTCGAAACGCTAGGACCGTGGGGTCCGAGTGCACTTTCCCTCTTTAAGGGTATTGCCAAACGCCTGAACGACGCTTCACGTGACCCAAAGGCTGGCGTATACTTTGGTCAAAGAATCAGCATTGCCATCCAACGTGGCAATGCAGCCAGTCTTCTGGGTACCCTACCGGCTGATAGCGATGGGGAGTTCTTTGACGCCCTTTTTTAGTCTTATTTTTCTAGTTTTAATTTAGTTAGTTTTTGTTTTATTTAGATATTTAGGTAGTTATTTTAAGTTATTTAAGTTTTAGATAGTAATTGAACAGTTATATTTCTTATTTAAATTATTTAATTAAATATAATAATACGAACAGAACCAATAATAATAATAAATATTCTGGGATATTTTCACACAGCTTTATCTAGTCCCAAACTAAGCAGAGCTTGTACTATGGTTACTAGACAATGGATATAATACATATATACTTTTTTTTAAATACATACTTATAATAGGTACATAAGTCCGGTAAGTACTCGCAGTTTGTTATAGTCTCGCAATTTTCTTTTACCAGTACAAATAAATATCGTATTAAGTATCACTGGAGAGTATGTAGCCGTAGAGCAAATGGCTTCAACAAATGAACATTGAACAAATTAGACGAAAACATTCAATTACAATTGTGTTTATATTCTATTCTGCAGGATAAAGTATTCCATTAACATTTACGTGTTTTCTTGACAGTGAAATTCTCTAGTATTACCAACATTACAAGAAAAATATAATTATATTTTTCACTATATTTTGCCCGCGGCTTCGCTCACCTAAAGCTATGTTAGGATTAGAATTGGATTCCAAAAATAATTTAATCAAATACCAACAATGATGATCTCTTCTTTGTATGGGCCTCTATACATAAGAGGGGTCACGCTGTATCTCAGGATTGGGTTAATTAATAGAGTTAAAAAGTTCACCGGTTTTTAAGTTTGAGTATAATTATACTTTCTAACACTGATAACAAAATTAAAATCTATTCAGTAGTTTTTGCACCAAACACAAAACAAGAATTTTTAAAATTACAAATTTGGGTTCGGGGACGTTTAAATACCATAACCCTTTTGTTTTTTTTAATATCTTCAATGTACAGACACAGTTTTTTTTTTTCAAATTTATATTAGTAGAGAAGAGAAGATTATGTAAGACTATAGGGTAGGTGGGACATGGGCATCATCATTTTGACAGATGCTTACTAGCCTACTCACAAAAGTAAAAATTTATTTTTATGGGATAGAAGGGCAAACGTGCAGACGGATTACTTGATGGTAAGCGATTACCGCCACCCAAGGACACCCGTAACAGCAGATCACTCGCAAGTGCATTGCCCGCGTTTTAAAAGGGTTTGGGCATCCGGTATTCTTACTCACTCGGCGAAATTGTTCACAGAATTATATTCAGGCGTGCACCTAAGATTTTTTTTCATCGTAATCGAATGAACGTTTTATGGACAGAGAAACAAATAATTAATTTTCAATTAATAGATAAAACTATCGTAATCAATAACATTCGAATGACAGATAAACAAATGGAAATACCATATGTATACCGCATGCACCACCCCCATTAGTACTACCCGTAATCAGGGTTCGTTGGGCGTAAATAGAGAACCGCACAAATACGTACGGGGCCCACTGCAAATGACGCGGTTGCCGGCCGCACGCCCGCAAATTTGAATGCGTTACTCATTTTCAGCTCATTGTAATATTCAGTAGTGGTATTTATAATTTAACGATTAATTTGTAGATTTTTATAATGGAAGTAGATTTCAGAAGATTCGGTGGAATAAAAGTTAAATAATTCTACTGAAATCAATTAATATTCAGATCCCTATACATCTTCCGTAGTCGTTCCTTCAATAGCCGTGATAGCCTAGTGATATGACCATTGGACTGCCAAGTCAAAGGTTTCGAGTTCAAATCCAAGGCACGCACCTCTGACTTTTCGAAGTTATGTGAGTATTAAAAGTTAATTATCACGCGCTTAAACGGTGAAGGAAAACATCGTGAGGAAACCTGCACGTCTGAGAGATTTTCTCAACGGCGTCTGCCAACCCGCATTAGGCTAGCGTGGTGGACTATAGCCTAATCCCTCGAATAGGGAGAGGAGACCTGTGGCCAGCAGTGGGACATATTATTATAATGGGTTGATTATGTATACATCTTCCAATCTGAATCATATTATAATTCTATGTATAATCAGACTGACCTTAAGGTTAAAGACATTTATTTTCTCAAAAGATTTTACAAAATCACTTACAGAGAAAATACAATAATTACCTATACTGCTTTATAAACGAGAGACTAGTTTACTGAAGATTTATGAAAGATTGTGACCAGCTTTTTGATGGCACAGCCGTTGGCCACGGGGAACATGATAACGTACTGATCAACCCACAACTTGGATGTATGTGTATACGACAACACCTTAAACTTCTTCTCTTCTTCTCAGCCGATTCGCTCTTGGCAGAGCGGTCGTGGCCCTCATGTAGTATCTAGATGTTTCAGTTGGGGGCAGATGTTATTCGCCTCACAATGTCCCGCCAACTCGCTCTGTTGGCCGTCGTCCTGGTACACTCACTTAGGGGGGCACCAACTGTATCCTTGATTTGGTCCTCCTCAAACTAGATATACAAAAATAAACGTAAAAAATATTTTTCGTACGCAGCTAATTTTGCGTGCAACACTAAGTGTGTTACTATAATAAGAATTACTTACCTCAGCTTTTAGAGTAGAGTCCACAGGGATGACCCTAGTTAAGTTCTCGTTAGCCACTAATGAGTCCAATACATCTTGATTAACATCGGCCTCTAGTAATTTTGGCTTCGGCTCAGTAATGGCGCTTATTTAGTTTGTTGATATAATTTACTTGGGTTACGCTAAAATTTGTATATTTTAGGATGCCTCAAATTGAGGTTTACCCGACACTAAAGTTTATAGGTATTAGTTTAAAGTAATTTAGTAAATAAACAAGATTTTACTATTATTTTCTTAACTACTTTGCATAGCAGGCATTTAATGCATATTTTAGTTAGAGGTGTAACTAATATATTCGTAATAGGTATAGATATTATGATACGAGCTGTATATTCATATTAGTATATATTAGTTAAGCGTAGACTATTACCAGATATTAGTCAAATAAAAGGCACACCGAGAATATTGATATCGTACCTATTCTGAGAATAGTTACGATATCAATATTATGTTAGAGAATACGGAGAATACGAATCTCAAAATTGCTGACTAATATTTGACTATTACCCAGTAATAGGTATGGTATGCTAATATGGCTTAGTGAATATATTCAATAATAGTATTACTTAAATATGACCCTAATATAACATCTCTAATTTTAGTCGTTCATTAGTGAACTACGATAGTCTGCTCGAAGCAAACTCGTGAATACCTTCATTCATATAAAATATATTTTATGTACCTACATGCAATGGTTACCCTTGGGGTAACTTACTAAAACGATTAATGAAATAAATTGATATCCCAATTGGCGCAATGGTCGGCCAACGTCTGGTTAACGGTCAGCAAATGTCTACAATTTTCATAGCAAATAAACAGTCAAAATTCATTATTTATATAAAAGCAAACAAATGCGCACACATATTTTACTACATACATAACATACTATCACGCCTGTATACCCCGAAGGGTTAGGCAGAGGCGTACTAATGTACACCCACAGTGCGCCGGTATGTTTAGGTCCCATGTAATAGGGGGCGAGCCTATTGCCATTAACCGGGCACAATTTCCTAACTCCGAGCTGCTACTGGGAATTTCATAGAAAAGCCCAATAACACTTTGCTTGACCTGGGAATCGAACCCAGGACCTCTAGCGTAGCAGTCGCGGTCAGGACCACTTGGCTATTGAGGCATTTATATTATAATACAAACATTAAAATATACTATACTACTTACTATGCAAACAGGTTTTTGCATAAAATTCCGGGTCTAAATAAACTCATACAAATAATTTGATATAAATTCGTTACGTCACTCAAATGAGCGAAATCCCCGGGGCAAAGTGTATGTATTGTAGTAATGTAATTTTTGATAACGAAATAAGGCTGGCTATACTATAGCGATGGTTACTGCATTTTTTTTTATTAAGTTGTTACTGTGTGATTTTTGTTTGTGGAAAATAGGCAGTTTTTTTATTTATTTTTAAATCTCGCGAATTTCAATGTTTTTAAGTTATCAACTGAGATTGATGAATTGATTAATTTTGGGAAGTATTTTTTTTAAAAAAAAGCTTACTAGCAATATGGATCGCACATTACTAGTATTCTGGTTAACCCCTCGTGCTAAACTAAATGCTTGTGTTACGAGTAGTTTTACGTCGGTAGTGCAATGGGTGGGTTTCAAACCGGCAACCACATCGATTGCAAGTCCGGCGCCCTAGCCGCTACCGCGGCTACCGCCGCTTAAAAGTTGAAGTATGTACCTTCTTTCACTATAATAACTATGTATGTGTGTCTTCATGTATTTCAGTGATTATAGTACAGTACCTATAGATAGTAATACAGTACAAGTAACGCAGCCAGATATAATAATTTTCAAAACCGACACAAAAATGTAACACGCCTACGACCCAAAAGATTGAAATAATGTAAATGACAGGACATTATCTTTCTGGCATAGTGACGCACTACGTACAAGATTAGAAATAACTAGGGGACTTCACATTCGTTACGCCAGTGCGGATGGCAGTTGAATAGAGATAACTTGCGCAAGTTTCTTTGTTTTTGGGATGGAAAAGGAACAGTTACGTCCAAAAATACAATGTAATGCTGCGAATTTAAATAAATGTAGGTATTACAAATTTTTACTCTAGATTTCATAAATTATCACTATCAACCTGTTTGCTGTCTTACTGTTGGCGAGAGTCCTCTTATAATGAGAGGGGTTCGACTATATTTTAATAGGATTGACATCCTATCCTACTAATCCTACTAATATTATAAATGCGAAAGTTTGTGAGGATGGATGGATGTTTGTTACTCTTTCACGCTAGAACGGCTGAATGGATCTAGATAAAATTTGGCACAGACATAGATTATAGTCTGGAATAACACATGGGCTACTTTTTATCTAAGTGAAGTCCACGCAGACGAAGTCGGGCAGAAGCTAGTACTACATACGCCAACTACAAAATCTCTCAGGCATGTAAGTTTTACGATGTTCTTCTTCACCGTTTAAACGGATGTTTATTTAATATTAATACGCACATGATTGCGAAAGGTCAGAGGCCTTCAATTCTTAAGACTTGGCACTCCAATGGTCATTAAACTCCTCTATAGATTTCCACAAAGACAGGTTCCACCGTCTTATAACAATATATTATATCCAAGGTTAAGGGTAGACTGAGGTGTTAGACGTCTTAATGTCAAAATTATTTACCACATCTCGGTCTACTCGTGACCATACGTGCTGTAAAGGGTCCGAAACGGCCCAAACCGACGAGGTGTCCATGGGCGGCGGTTATCACTTACCATCAGGTGATCCGTCTGCTGCGTGAGCGTTTACCCCCCTATCCCATAAAAAAAACGTCGAGAATTAAATACCTAGTATCAATACAACATAATGTTGCTTTGTCTACCTACCCCTCTCTCTTCTTCCTTCTATTATCCCATCTAAGAAGTTTTTTATGCAGTTGAAAAGAAACTTAAAACAAACATAACAGTCGAAATTTACGTAACAATAATACTTCGAACGAAGCCAAAAGCTATATTCCCAATACAATAAGAAGGATATTCGATATATTTCGTTTCCCATTACTAGTGTAAACACACGGGGCCGCGTTAGTTCGCGCCAACGTTGTTGGTATACTTCCACGATGACCCTACTGAACATAGTGTCGTTTTATCAGAAGTGCAGATGGATGGTGCCGTTAGGTACAAGCAAAAGCGGGTACAAACAAAGTCTATGTACATAATTACATAGTTAATGTCTTAATACTTGTTCTAGTATTTTCTATGAAATCATTCACAAACAAAATGATCCACCTAGAACTACCTTAATTTTTTTTTATTTTGGTGACATTTTTTTTGTTAGGTTGGTTGATTTACGACCTCTGTGGTTTAGTGGTTCGAGTACCGGGCTGCTGACCGCGAGTTCGTGGGTTAGATTCCCACAGGACAGAAATATTTATGTGATGAATATAAATGTTTGTGTTCGTCTGGGTGTTTCTTATGTATTATAAGTATGTATTTACAAGAAACGACTGCCTCGTTAGTCTAGTGGTCCCAAGTGCGACTGCTACGCTAGAGGTCCTGGGTTCGATTCCCAGGTCGAGCAAAGTGTTATTGGGTTTTTCTATGAAATTCTCAGTAGCAGCTCGGAGTTTGGAAATTGTGCCCAGTTAATGGCAATAAGCTCGCCCCCTATTACATGGGCCTTAACATACCGGCGAACTGTGGGTGTACCTTAGTACACCTCTGCCTAACCCTTTGGGGAATACAGGGGTGATGGTATGTATGTATTTACAAAAAAAAAATATATTATTAATATATCCATTGTCTGGTACTCATAGTACAAGCTCTGCTTAGTTTGGGACTAGATAGTGCTGTTTAAAAATGTCGCAGAATATTATAATAATATTAATTAATATTTTGTACAACTGAATTTATAGCAACCGAACAATTCAATTAAAATTTATTTATTATTTTCAATTCGCATTCGACTTCAACACCATCAATTCGGTGTGAGTCGATTCCCGTAAGTCGTCACTCCATTTTAATCGGAGATCACCCTACATCTATGGCGATTTCCAATTATCTATCCCAACCGCAAAGTTCTTTTAACTTAGAACAAAAACAAAACAGAGGCACTAACACGATATTGCTTTTTCCCATATAGAGCCGTTCCTTTTTCATGTAAAACACGCCGGTGTCCCACCTAGCGGACGTGGGCGTATGTAGATCGGGCTTTATTTCCAGATATAGCCAATGTGTGATGCGGGCCTTAGATGTGGAGATGTTCTAAACGGTGATGGCCTCATGGGAGGGATGGGTAAGAGGTTTGATATATTTTCATAAGTAATGTATTGCAACATGAGTGGCAAAAAGTGTTACAAGTCTCCCTTTACAAGTCACCAATAAGGTTCTCAGAGAGCTGAATTTTGATGAAATTGGGCCAGTTTGTAATTTGATTGATTGTTTTATCTCAACAAGAACGGCTGGTAGAAAGTGTGTCATAAAAATGTGCTTAAGACTTGTGCCTCGGCTGAAAAATGAAATGAGATAAAAAAATCTTCAAAGTCTGCTTTGCGAAGCCCTACTTGCTAAATGTTACAGTAAAAGACATCGAAATCACAATCATGATAACTTGGCCAAAACAGATTTTAATAAGTAGTATGTGATACTATTTTATAAACCGCATTAATCTTTAAAAATGTGATGCACAACCCTGCACTATTTCACAATAGGTTCCTAAAAAATAAAAAAGATCACAACTTAAAATAAATTAAATACTATTTTGTTTTCAAAACTGCCTCATTAGCCAAGTGGTCCTAAGCGTGACTGCTACGCTAGAGGTCCTGGGTTCGATTCCCAGGTCGAGCAGTGTTATTGGGTTTTTCTATGAAATTCCCAGTAGCAGCTCGGAGTTAGGAATTTGTGCCCGGATAATGGCAATAGGCTCGCCCCCTATGACATGGGACATAAACATACCGGTGAACTGTGGGTGTACATTAGTACGCCTCTGCCTAACCCTTCGGGGAATACAGGCGTGATGGTATTTGTTTTCAACAAACGCTATCGGTTGAACAAAAAAAACATTTTACGTGTAATTTGTAAAATTGGAAGAACAGGAATTCCTTTTGTGCCAAAGTGTTTTGTAATAAAGCTTTTTTGTAACGCCCCCCAAAGCCATAATCAAGTTATTTTAGGAAAAGTCAGTTTTAATTAAAGTAAATTAACAAGGAACCCATCTCCGAGGACAATGTTTTGATATTTCCCAGAAAAAAAAGCCAGGAGGGTCGGTCGTGTCGTGGAATTCTTCTCCATTACGCTTTTTGGCTTTTTGCCGAGATCTGGTTAGTTTTAAGAACTTTTATTCCGGTCAGAAGCAAGTTTTTGGTTTATGGAGGGTAGGTAATAAATTGTATAGGTATGCAATAAAATTATTAGAATTGCGCTGAATCGTACAAAATAGTGTGTTGTAACATGATGAGTTTATACAGATAACAAAACTAGAAAATCCCCACTGGGGTTAAATTATATTGAATTCTAAATACATAAATATCTTATTAATATGTACACTTTTAAGACAAGTCAAAGTTTTAAATACCTAACACAAGATGGCGCCGCACAGTATCTGGTTGACTACCTCTGAGAAGAAATGCCGAAACCAACTCAGAAACCAACTTGGTTTTGTTAAATTCCAGACATATCTAAAAGTACTGACTAGACTAGACAGTAAAGACTGCCTCATTAGCCAAGTGGTCCTGAGCGTGACTGCTACGCTAGAGGTCCTGGGTTCGATTCCCAGGTCGAGCAAAGTGTTATTGGGTTTTTCTATGAAATTCCCAGTAGCAGCTCGGAGTTGGGAATTTGTGCCCGGTTAATGGTAATAGGCTCGCCCCCTATTACATGGGACCTAAACATACCGGCGAACTGTGGGTGTACATTAGTACGCCTCTGCCTAACCCTTCGGGGAATACAGGCGTGATGGTATGTTATGTTATGTTATCTAAAAGTATCAAAATAATGTGTCATAATGCAGGACAATGTCTGAAATGGCCTTTTGAAGAAAAAGCCACAGCAGTAGCAATTTAAGTAAACGCTGTATTGTCATTCTTATTACGACCAAATTGGTTGCATACCCATTGCTGTTTATGGGGTTCATCTAAAAATTTCCCATGATCCCACCTCAATGCGCACAAGTTTTATTTATCTTTTACTTATACACAGGAGGTTCTTCCTCCTGTGTAAAATGTTCATACGTTTTTACACGGAAGTTTATTCTGTGCGTTTTCTGTTAGTGTTTTATTCAGTAGAATATTGTTTCTTTATTATAGCAACACGATAACCTAGTGATATGACCATTGGACTGCCAAGTCAAAGGACTCGAGTTCAAATCCAAGGCACGCACCTCTGACTTTTCGAAGTTATGTGCGTACTAATTTTTTTATTTTTAAAATAAAGCACCATCTAGTCCCAAACTAAGCAGAGCTTGTACTATGGGTACTAGACAATGGATTTAATACTTATATACTTTTTTTTTGTAAATACATACATATAATGCATAAGAAACACCCAGACGAACACAAACACGTATATTCATCACATAAATTTTTGTGTCCTGTGGGAATCGAACTCACGTCCTCATGGTCAGCAGTCCAGTACTCGAACCACTAAACCACAGAGGTCGTCGTAATAGTTAATTATAATAATAATACTAGCCTTTTATTCCTAAACATAGGGTTACAAAAGGTCCCTAAGTTCGGTGTGCCTTTTGGCATAGGCCTCCTCCAACTCCTTCCAATGGATCCTGTCTCTTGCTACTCTCAACCAGAATGGTCCCGCTGTCATGTAGTTAATTATCACGCGCTTAAACGGTGAAGGAAAACATCGTGAGGAAACCTGCATGTCTGAGAGATTTTCTCGATGGCTTGTGAAGTCTGCCAACCCGCATTAGGCTAGCGTGGTGGACTACAGCCTATTCCCTCTCATTGTGAGAGAAGACCCGTGCCTAATAGTGGGTTGATTATGTATTTATGTATTATTGCAAGCTGTCGCTTTTTGCGGGATATTCAGCAATATTTAGGTAAGCATTGTATGACTTGTTCAGAATAGGACCAGTGTCTTAGTCTCAAATGTTGTTAATGTTTTACCAGCAGTGTTTGTAAGGGATAATTTTAGGAGATGTTTATCTGCGCAATGTTTGGCTAGGTTCCATAAGAGACTTAGCCAAGGCTTTAGGGTGATAGAATATTTTTAAAGCCGCAGTTCAAACAATATATAAGTAAGTACTAAAATATTTTTTACAGTAGGTAATTCACTCAACCTTTAACCATCTGTTGTGCGACATAATATTCCCCATTTGAGACGAATCGACTACCAAACGAGACGAATATTAGACTATTTGCCTCCAGAAAACTCGTGTCACGCTCCCAATTTAAATACAGCCAACCGTCACTCGATACCAATAACTTGTCACGTGTATGTTAAGAAAATGAAATTTCCCGTGCAAGCAAGCGCAAATTAAATAAAAGAAGAAAGATACTCGAAACAGTTGGAACACGTACAATATAATAAATTATTTCATTTGTACCGTTTTCATTTAATTTATACTTACAAAACAAGGTGCGTTGGTTAAGGTGTGGCCATAGTAGCTATTAATTGGCGTTTATATTGCCAGTCTCAAATAAAAAAATGTAACTAGGTGCGTTATTGGCCTCAGTTTTTCCAAGAAGATTATCACGATTACTAGAAAGAAAATACTAAAGATAGTCCATAATTGTCAGGAATTACCTAATACCAAGTTACAGAATATGAACTTGGAAACGTGTAGCGAATAACGTGGACGATTGAATAGTTTTCCAACCCAAGAATATTGGTGAAACATCAATAATACCCAAGACCTGTAGGTACCTAATCATCATCATCATCACCAGCCTATAACAGTCCACTGGTGGACGTAGGGCTCCCCTTATTGTTTCAACCTGTCCTCGACCTGTCGCATCCAGCTATTGCCTTCCGCAAATCATCACTCCATCTTATAAGCGTATGTCACTCATAAACGGCGGTAGCCTAATTGCTAAGGCGTCGGACTTGCGATCATGTGGTTGCCGGTTCGAAACCCACCCATTGCACTACCGACGTGAACTCACTCGTAACACAAGCATTTGGCTTAGCACGAGGGGTTAACAAGAATACTAATAACATGAATTTAAAAAAAATTGCCCGAAGAGCATCCAACTACAACCCAACCATCTATGTATTAAAAAAAATCCAAATAACCTAAAATACCATTGACTAAAAGGATTTAGATACCTACGTTACGTCAAAATTACCTCCGCAAGCTGTTCTACTTGATTAAAACACATACAAAAATATGGCCGCCTCAGAAAATATCTAATAACAATTTTGAACGTGTCTCTTTGTCCCTATTCACAAATATAATTCGGGCAAGCACCGGCTAATAGGTCCCAATGGCGAGATAACGTGCCAGGAAATAGAATTCTGTTTTCTGATGCTCCTATAATTTGTTTTGCAATGTTTTATGGTGTCAATTTTCCATGGTGTATATAGCGTTTAAATCGATCCTTTTGTTAAATTGAATAGGATTTTGGGGCCGGTAAATGGGCTGTTTTCCTCTCTTGTCAATAAGTGAAATATGAGGGAGGGAGTTAGTCAGGAAGCTGGGCAGGGAAAGCTTCCTCAGCGTCAGTAGCAGTATTTTATGATCACGTATTATTAATTGCGCAAGTGTGTTATTCTCATTTTAATGACACCTCATATAATACAATTCATTAACATACCATCACGCCTGCTTTCCCCGAAGGGTTAGGCAGAGGCGTACTAATGTACACCCACAGTTCGCCGGTATGTTTAGGTCCCATGTAATAGGGGGCGAGCCTATTGCCATAACCGGGCACAAATTCCAAACTCCGAGCTGTTACTGCGAATTTCATAGAAAAACCCAATAACACTTTGCTCGACCTGGGAATCGAACCCAGGACCTCAAGCGTAGCAGTCGCGCTCAGGACCACTTGGCTAATGAGGCAGTTATTAGTATAGATATAGATTTAATACAATTCATACAATACATAATAACAACTATGTTTGGTATCAACTTCCAGTCTAACCAGATGCGGCTGAATATCAGTATTTTACGCGAAGCGACTGCTATCAGACCTTCGCAACCCAATTCATTATTATAATTTGATATTTGGAGGGTAGACAGTTTATCAGGCTTTTTTGCGCGACTACCACTATGTATGTATGACAACTTGGACCCACGGCTTACGTGCTAGGTACGGAGGTGTCTCGATGTGTTAAGAATGGTCACCCATCCACAAACTGACCGCAGGAAGCGCAGCTTAACCATGCAGATCAGTTGATCAGATAGTTATTAATTATCATACAAATACCTCATCTAATATAAATAATACTGACATATTCCTTCAATCAGCAATATAATGATGTCGAGTTTGTAAAAGAGACGAAATATTTTTTTTTTTAAAGGATGGTGACGCAGTACGTAGGCTATAAACTTTTTGCTAAAAAAAGTTAGTTTTCAATTCCCAAACCAAATTTATTCCTTTTCATTGTATAAAATATAGTCCATATATCATAATATCATTGACGGTATATTCCCCCGATCCCAAACCCATATCTTTCCACAGCAACACCATTATGCTCGCGCCCGTACACAAACAATAATAAAGAGAAGCTGTTAATCTTGCTTCGACTGTGACCACTTTATTAGACACAGACACTCGTGTATAGAGAAATATACGCCTTCGGGGAAAAGTTACCACTAAGATGTCGGTTTACTAGATGAGACTAGCAAGCGCGATGATGTCTATACCTATGTAAAAACATGTGTACTAACGTGCCACGCACAAATATAGGTATATCGCCTAGGCACTTTCAAGTAGGATTCGAGACAAGTTCTCGCCCATTGAAGAGGTCCAGCGAACGTTGAACCATAGCCTGTCATGGTCCTGGCGAATGTCGTGGTCATTAGTACCTATAGAGAAAGGCAAGTATAGTTTTTAGTTGTATAGACTAATTTTGATTACAATAAACTAATTTTTTACAATACTTAATTCTGCCCGCGACTTCGTCTGCGCGGATGTCATAATTTGGGCCGCCCTGGATAAAAAGTAGCCAGACTATAATCTATCTCTGTGCCAAATTTTATCCAGATCTGATCCACCCACACAAACTTTCGCAATTATTATTTTATTAGTAGGATAGGATTCAAAGCAAATTTACCGAAAATTTTAAAGTAATAAACCTAAGCATAGCACCACTACTTCATCAAAAGTTCCAAATTTAATTTGAAAATGGAACTTAACAGTTGACGATCTCATGACGTATTGCTATTCAATTGAGTTCAATCGCTTCCATTCGGTCTAACTCAGGAATTGCCGTTTAAACTTACACCGTCCAAATTTATGGGGGCCACTTTAGTTGGTGCATAGGTGACTTCAGTATAAAGTGCTGGCGTCTAACTTTAGCATCTAAGTGTTTGCACCGCTGTCTGTTCCCTATATGCTAATTTCACTTTAAACTTTCGGAAGCCAGTTGTACTTCGATCTTGGAGTTGAGAAATATGGAGCTCATCAGCCACGTGTTAAAGTTATTTGAGTAATTATGGAAGTTAAAAAAGTGCTTATAGAAGGAAATTATTATACTATCACGCCTAGTATTAGGATTTTAGGTCCCGTGGAGCGAGCCCATTCCCGTGGCCATTGCCGCCGGATATAACATTGGTATGTATTACTACGTAATAAATAGGGAAAAAATTCAAATTCCAAACTGCTACAAAAGTTTCATAGAAAAAACAAATAACACTGTTGGACCCGTGAATCCAAGACCCGACTTTCAGTAGTATTACCTACAACCACTGGATCGATGGCATTTGGAAAAAAATATACCTATACACACCAAAGCTGAAGACAGGTTATTTTAATTCTTTTTTTACCTGCCTTGTTTGTGAATAAATGTTTCTTTCCATATTGTATTTTCTATTCATTATGGCTGTGACAAAAGATCACTCAAGAATACCAGTGTTGTTTTTTCCAGATATTATTAAAAAATTACGAATGTGATTATTCCGAGATTAGCGAGTTGTCGTAGCGAACTTTTTGTAGTACTGACAATTTATTATCTGTATTTCAATTACTGTAACATTATTCTGTTCAACGATGTCTGAAAATGATAACTATGATAGTGATGGTATGATAGAAAGATATTTACGATATCTTTTATCTTCGTAATCCTATTTTGCAAGTCACGAAACAAAATCATAACAAAATCGGTAACATCAGGCTAAAAGCGTGCTAATCAACACCAATTCTATTTTTAAATTATTCAATTCTCTTGCTTGCTTTTGTACATAGTATCACCATGAAGGTCTGTTACCATTAAAAATGCATATAAATTGATTGTTCGAATTTTGAATATTTTATCTGTTTAAAAAAACAATTTACCTAAAATGCTTCTGTGTCATCTTCTCTTTTATTATAAAATTGTAAAAAAGAATGTATTAACAGAAGTGTGTATTACTATCGTAATTAAACTAAGTAAAAGACATTTACTAGATCAAACAAGCGCAATGAAAGTCTAACGTACTTCTCATATCTCATCAATTATAGAAAAAAAACCTCACCATTTTTGAAACAAAATGAGGCTTAAACGTATTCAATTTCTAAGTCGCTCGAATCCATTAAACACAATATATTCATCAAACGGCATACTAAGCGATCCTTTACCATGATCCCACGAGATAATGGTTAATGTAAATAATGTATTGTATATTGCGCATAATGAAACTCTCTTTGTCCACAAATTAGTCTTCATCTCAATTTATTATGTAGATCCGCCAGACGTGACGTCACACGACAAATTAAATTATGACCTCGGTGAGCGTCAATGTAGCACTCAAAATTTCAGCAACCAACTCTGTACGCAACTATAATGTATGAAGGTCCCTTGGGACCTTAGGTGTATGGTCTAATCCACAAGATTTTGCTGATTAACATTTTTTTATTCTTGTCGGCAAACGAGCTGACGAGCCACCTGGTTATAAGTAGTCATCGTCGCTCATAGACACCTGCAACACCAGAGGAGTTGCTGAAGCGTTGCCTTAAGAGCCCCTACGGACTACCAGAGCCCCAGCAACCGAGGGATAACTGGCGCAAAAGTCGAAACAAACACCAAGGTGCTCCACAACAGACTCCGAATTAAGGGGACCACCCTTACATCGGAGTCTGTCAGCCAGCCAGTCAGACCCCAAAAGCTTAGATCCTACCATTTGCTATTACCATTAACCAAGAACATATAGAAACTCAGGTCTGCTACTGATGTTTTTTTAATCTATAACACTCCGTTCCACCCAGGAATCGGATCCACGACCTACAGCGTAATAGATGCGTTCACGACAGCGAGACTAATGAGTCTGTATTTAGTAGAGATGTTAATTCAATTACTTCAGTTTGTTATTTTTGGACAGCCTCACTAGTCTAGTGGTCTCAAGCGCGACTGTTACGCCAGAGTTTATGGTTTTGATTCTCAGGTCGGGCAAAGTGTTATTAGGGTTTTCTATGACTTTTTCAGTATCAGCTTGTACTTTTGATTTGTGCCCGGTTAATAGCAATATAGGCGCGCCCCCTATTACATGGGACCGAAACATAGCGGCGACCTGTGGATTTACTTAAGTAGGTACACTTCTGACTATCTCTTCGAGGAATAAAAGCATGATGGTGATGATATGTTAGTTTTGGATAGTTCTCTGTTCCAAATCTTTCGTTATCTCATCATTGAAACAACTCCTGCGAAAAGTATGAATATGTACAAAGTATTATAATTTCAAATCTCGCTGTAATAACGAGCTAGTTTTGCATATAAAAACGCTCCCGCTCATCACTTGCACCAAGACATAGTTACCTCAAAACTTTCGGACTTACGCACACGTTTCGCGAAACGTCAATAAATCTCGCTTGAAGGCAACTTGGATGATGGGTACGGAGTAATGCGTTGCTGCTCCAGATTCTAACCGACACCTCCCACCAATTCATGTTGGTGCTTGGTACATTAATTTCGCTACATGAATAAGCGCTTTGGTGAATTGAAATTTAGGTGCAAATAGATTGGTTCAGGCTGCCCTAGTTTCTATTGAAGCTGGGTTTCTTGATTGTGTTCAGTTTTTGGAATAAATTATAAAGGTATATTTGTTTGTTATTCATTTAAATATGATAGCAAATTGTGTTTCCTCAAAATTAATACGCCTGTATTCCGCAACAGGACTTTTTAAAATCTTTTGGTTAGGTTAGGTGAGTTTCTTTTGTCTGAACACTCACCATTCACCGAGATTTTTGGTCCCATATAATAGGGCTAGCCTATTTTTTATGGCATAGGGGGTTAAACGAGCAGACGGATCGCCTGATGGTAAGCGACTACCGCCGCCTATGGACACCCGCAACATCAGAGGAGTCACAAGTGCGTTTCCGGCCTTTTATAAGGGTTTGCACGTCCGGTGTCCTCACTCACTCGACGAAATATAACGTAAAGGTTCACGCCGGTTTTCTGTGAAGCCGCATGTGGTATCAATCCTTCGAGCCGGCCCATTCGTACTGAAGCATAACTCTCCCATGGTTGTTTTATTTTATTTGCTCGTTATTAATTATATTCTATTGCTCGACTTGAGAATCGTACCCAGAACCTTTAGCGTAGCAGTCGCGCTCAGGACCACTGGGCAATGAGACAATTATGTAGTAAGTATCAAGGGATCAATTCTATTTATTTGAATTAGATATTAAATATACGGGAAATATTAATATTATTGATTGACTTGCGTTAAAACAATAGTAAATTATTGAAAATTACTCAAATTCTAACCTTTCAATTTACAATGACATCATAAAGCTCGTTTCCCACTGAAACATTAAATCATCATAACCAGAGACATAAATAAATAAACACATTATTATTTAGGTAAAATATTACTAGCCAATAAATGGGAAATCACGACCAAAAACGTTATCCATTACTTTTTCCAGATGTAGTCAGTATGACTGTTATCTATTTAACAAAATACTTCTTCTTCATCTTCCTTGAAGTTTCTCTGGTATTTCTGCACTTTTCCGATTCTCCGCTTCACTTTTCCGCTCCACATCACCGCTACGCTTTGTCATGTATCCTTACACTGTTCAAATGATTTTTATATTTACTAACAATCTATTTAGAAGCACTACATACCATCGTGACGTGTATAGCATGTAACATATTAATTGATTGCTTTATTTACCTGTCGACTACAATATTCCTTTTGGCGTTTAATTTAATTTAAATGCATTCGGTTACTCATAACTATAGGAAACTGATTCTACGCAAACATTCCTTTCCAATAAAAAATATGTAGAATTGATTTCATGTTTGTTTTATGTAGTTTGAGTATAAAATTACTTTTTTCGTATTTTATCGTATAATCTTACATATAATAAGAATGTAAGTGAGCCATGTCTGTACATTGCTTATATTTACAAAAAAACTAATTTGGGGGACTCAGAATCGGTAACACAATCCATTTCTATTATTTTTGGAACCTTTGTCTGTCTGTTTGTCTGTCGGTTTGTCTGTGTGTTTGACTAGACTAGCACGGATCAAAAATTATAACAGAATCAAGTAATAAAATTAAAAAAATACACTTACATGGGCTAAATAAGATAAAACAAGAAAATAAAGCAGATCAATCAAAAACCATTATTGTGACCAGGAATTGATTATTAGTACAGTTAATCTAACTCTACTTATACAGGAAATCACGGGACATACATAGGATTTATCCAGGGAGCACAAGCCGGTGTAAAAACTAAATATTTGAGTAGGTTAAAGAAGTAAACAAAGAATGACAACTTATTTTCTAGCGGACTAACATGACATCGTTATTACCTCAATGAAATTTTATTCGATAACAGGTGTAATTTTGACTTGACAATTTTGACAATTATTGTTTTCTTCTTTAAAGCATCCAGCCATATAGTAACTCATTTTATAATGTGAAACCTCCATAGTGTAGATATATTGTGCACACTTTATTTGAGAAACTAAAGAGTTTCCATCTAATCAATTAATATACCCAATGAATATACCACGTATGTAGATATGTATAATAATAATAAAAAATGCAACGTGCGTTAATCTTTACTGATGCTGAAACAGTTATTTGAGATTTTTATCTATGTAGGTATGTCTGTTTATATTTCCATACTTTATGTCGATACCATGTGCACAAATTTTTGAAATTAAGTAATTTATAGGTCAGAAATAAGGTATTGAGAGGTCAATGGCGCTAAGTGTATAAAACGCGATTTTTCGAGGTGGTTAGTTGAAACTTGGAGAGGACAACGTCTGTCAGGTCAGCTAGTATTTATATAAGAATCCTATCGTTTCACTATTTCTGTGTACATACTCGTGACCATGGATACTACACGGATCCGAAATGCCAGAATGCAAAAATGTCAATATAACGCGATAAAAAAATTGCACATTTTATTTTAATGTCTAATACTCACTTGTGTCTGAAACCAGTATGGTTTTTATTTTAAAAATAAAACTTTCTTATTTGCTTACCCTTTTCATACGGTACTTAGATACGAACAGGGTAACGTAACCGCCTAAGCGCCTAATAAGTCTAACCGCCATAATCTCTGAACCTACCAAAACTTTGTATAGTTTTGGTAGGTTCAGAGAAAACTATACAAAGTTTTGCTGCTTTCCAGCTACTGACGTCACATGACTAATGTCACATTGCCTGATAATATTGCAACATTACTCTACTTTTAGAAATGGAACGCAATAATTTTGTAAAATCACTTAATTCTCGGGTTACGAAGCGCCTAAAAGCTGTATTATTTTTTCTTATTTTCCTAGTAATTTTAAATCTGAGCAAACGGACAGAAAGATAATTTAATATATTTCAGTCATTATTTTGACGTAGGTACTCGTGTCTTTAATTATTACTGTTTGTTATTCTCGCTAAGTACAGTGTATTGAAACCGCATTATCATAGCTATCTGTGTCAAGTTTTATCTGTTCAAGTTTTTGTTTGTGCTACTTTTAAATAAAGTATGGTTGACAATGATAAACAAGTAAAATTATGTAAACAATATTATATCTATTTATAATATATGTAGCCCTCAATTTGCTCAATGAGGCCCGCCTTGTTAGTCTACAGTTGGAATTTGATGCGACTTAAAGATGGATATCGGTGTGTTAATTTTTTCTATTAGATGGAAAACAATCATACGGCCCGCCTAATGGTAAGTGGTTACCGTAGCCAACAAACGCTTGCAAAAACAGAGGTAGGTATCACTTAATTTTCTATTTGTAATGACGACGCAAATAAATTCTTGAATCTTTTTTTCTTCCTTCTTATATTCTTTACTAGCTTCTGCCCGCGGTTGCGCTCACGTGAAGCTATATCAGGAGTGAAAATGGAAAACCAACATTGATTACCTCTTTTTTGTATGGGCCTCTATACATCAGGGAGGTCAAGCTGTATCTCAGGATTCATTTAATTAATTGAGATAAGAAGTTCACCAGTTTTTAAGTTGAAACATATACTTTCTAACAGTGATAATAATATTAAAATGTATTCAGTAGTTTTTGCTCCAACCCGTAAAAAACGGACAAACAGACAAGAATTTTAAAAATCACGTTTTCGGAATCGGAGACGTTTATATACCATAACCCACGTGTTTTTTTTAATATCTTCAATATACAGACACAGCTTTTTTTCAATTTTATAATAGTAGAGATTTACACGAGAAAAGGCGCATGTAAAAGTTTTATGCAAGATATAGAAACAAAACCGTATAGCATGCCTACATCAACGCGAGCACCCCTTCCAGTAATGTACGTACGAGCTTACAGTGTGGCCGCACAATTTAACTTGTGCTTGTGTCAGCCACCGTGACGTCATACCCCTTAGTGCCAGCCCACGTTACAAATTGACCGTAAACATAGTTCCGCTTCAACTTGTAATGCTATGCCTTGTTTTGGAGTGCAGAATACACTAATTATAAATTACTTACATTCCATTTAACTTTGGTTATGAAATATGAAGTGCTGGTAAGTTTGTCATGTTAGTATTGGAAAATATTTCGGGGTCAATGCCCTGTGTCAAATAGTAATAGTAATTGATAAAGAAAAATTTCGTCGCGCCTGTATTCCACGTAGGGGTAGGCAGAGAGCACGTACACATAAACACACACTGTGCGCCCTGTATAATATTCTTGGTTTTCTTTTTTAATTAATGCCCATCAATCTGCTTAATTTCAACTGCTTAGATTGCTCACAAGTGCTTAGCTAAAGTCTTTGGTTCTATTTCCAGTGTAATTTCGCTACACTATGCGATTTTATATCAATGAAGATTTTTTTTTTAAGCTTACTAGCAATGTGGCTTACTAGCATTACTAGTATTCTTGTTAACCCCTCGTGCTAAGCTAAATGCTTGTGTTACGAGTGGGTTCACGTCGGTAGTGCAATGGGTGGGTTTCGAACCGGCAACCACATGATCGCAAGTCCGACGCCCTAGCCATTAGGCTACCGCCGCTTCTGATTTATTTATTTATGCTTAGATAGAGACCTGTATTGGCCCTGTGTACAAAATATCCCCACATTTTATAAACTGATGTATCGTAACCAGTGTTGCAACTCAAAAATAATAATAAAAAAATCTCCTCTAGTTAATGCATGCCAAACTAAGCGAATCACGCCACCGCCAGAGGGCGCCACGACCGCCAACTATTTTCTTTGTACCATGTCCCAGCAACTGCTTTGTAATGGACGGAGTTATCTTTGTACGTTGTGGCTTGACAACGCAGAATTCAGTGTCCTTTGATAAAACCTTGTTTGTTGGAGTGTGGGAACACATTTTGTCGGGTGGAACTATTTAGTTTTTTTTTGTAATTTTTGTGTACATTCATGAATATGATGTTAGTGATGAATTTTATTTTATGTTTCCAACGCGTTAAACAAATTTTGTTATGTATTGTTTATGCAATTTAATTCGTGACTCCGATTATATTTTGAGGAATTAGAAAGATTTTTACAGAATCGTTTAATTCTGTTCTGTGTCAAAATTAATTACATTTTTCTAAGAAATTCTCAGTAGTAACTCGGTTACGATTTATGTTCAATAATGGCAATAACCTCGCACTCAGTGTGCATTGGTACACCACTCATTTACCCTTCGGGGAATGCGGTATTTTTTTGTTTCTGGAAAACAATTGAAATTTTAGATAATTTTAACATGTTTAATTTAAAATTTATTATTTGATTTATTTATTATTATTATTTTATATTTATTTATTGATTAAAATTTGTGAAGATTATGTACAAACCCAGGGACTCAGATACAATGCGAAGAAGAGTGTAGTGATGGTGTTTAAGGCAGGGAGTAAGTCTTATCAGTATGTGCCTCCCTTAAATCTAGCCGGTACCTCCCTGAACAAAGTGGACCGCGTTAAGTATTTGGGTCACTGGGTGTCAGAGGATCTAAGTGACAACTTAGATATTGAAAGAGAACGCAGGGCACTGTCTGTTCGCTGTAACATGCTGGCCCGTAGGTTTGCGTGGTGTACCGACCAGGTGAAGGTGACGCTGTTTAGAGCGTACTGTCAGTCGTTCTACACCTGCAGCCTATGGACTAAGTACACGCAGCGTGCATACAGTGCTCTGCGAGTACAGTATAACAACGCGTTTAGGGTGTTGTTCGGCCTGCCACGCCATTGTAGCGCCTCAGCTATGTTTGCGGAGAAGAGAGTCGATGGCTTCCATGCTATAATGCGAAAGCGCTGTGCCTCTCTTCTAGAGCGCATGCGGGCCAGCTCGAATAGCATCCTGAACGTGTTTGACGGTCGCTGGGACTGTCCTATGTGGCGGCACTGGATGCGACTACACTCTGCAGGTGGTCGGGTCTTGGGCCGGCCATAGGATTGCAACCCTTTGTTGTTTTATTTTCAATTATTTTTATGTTTTTACTAACACTAGCTTTTTAAGGTATTTCTGTATTACTAACATATTTTATGGACTATGTCTGAAATAAACGTTATATTATTATTAAACTGCTTCAGTAGTATATTATTATTCGCATCCAAGCAACAACGAGTATAATACAGAAATCCGCAAAACAGCTTAAAAAATCCTCATTTTTCCCAAACATCTGACACAAATAATAACCCAAGCCCGACCCTCGTAAGTACACCGACCATTAACCGAAAAATCAGCATTTTTAATCAAAATATTTGCTTAAAAAGGTTGACGTGAAAAATAATACTTTATGGCCATTAATCTCGTTGCGTTGGGAAAAAGGTCCAGACCCAAGGTGGGACAAGTAATGGAGTTCTGGTGTACAGTCGTGAACTGAGGACTCTGGATATCCCTACACTCCCAACCCCTTGACGGCATTACATAAAACATTTGGGACGGGAGTCGGGAATGAAAATAAATGTACTCGTAAAAATATTGTGAAGTATTTTGTGTGAATTTTAGAGATCAGACGTATGAAATGAATATAATGATTGATCTTAGCTTATCCATGTTGGTATACAAGACCTGCTGTGATTAATTCCAACTGAAAGTAACAAAGTAAACTATTTGAAGTTGCAATTTATATAGTACTAGCGACCCGCCCGCGGTTTCACCCGCGCTGCCCCGGTCCTAAGAGTCATAGCGTGATGTTAAATAGCTTAAAACCTTCCTCTTAAATCACTCTATCTATTAAAAAAAACCGCATCAAAATCCGTTGCGTAGTTTAAAAGATCTAAGCATACATAGGGACAGACAGCGGGAAACGACTTTGTTTTATAATAAGTAGTGATGACTTGCCGGCTCTTCTCCATAGGACCCACTTTTTGGAACCGTGCAACTAGTTGGACTTTTTAAAATTACCTATTTTAATGCTCTAAATAAAATAAAACATTTTGACTTTTACTTTAAAATTACAGGCATTGGGACTCCTGGTTAACGGCAACAGCAGCCCATACAGCCTATAGACACCAACACGTCCAGTAGTATCTTACCTTGTCATCGTGAAACCTCAGTTGTTTAAGCTTCATTTGGCCAGCTATTTCACTAGGTACCTACAATTGCCTTTCGTAACGTGGCGTTGTATATCAGGTTGTTTTATTATTTGTGGACTAGTTGCATCCTACATATTTGGAAGGCAACTGATCATGGTCTATAAAAATCTTGCACATCACACTGCATAATTCTCATTATTAAAATAAAACTTTAAACAGAAATTTAAATACCGTTTAGACACCGTTACGAATTTCAGATTGCCTGAAACCGAACGCTAACGTTTATTTACACAATGGATCGCATCTCCCGGTCTGCTGTTCTAAAAAGTTTGAAACTACACTTCTGGTTTTATGTAAAAAGAGTTGTAAAAAGTTCGCGTAAGCAGACATTACCTCGACAACGAGTATGACATACCACGGCATGTCTGTATGGTGCAGTAGTTATAATAGGTTTTCCTTTTTAAAATTACTTAAGTACTTTGATAAGTTATAAATACGCATAATTTAAAAAAATGTCTTTAACGCAAGTTAAAGCTGCACATGTTACGATCAGTGGATGGGTGACCATAGCACATGACTCCTTCGTGCCTTGGAGAGCTCGTTAAACCTATTACCATACAATCACAATCGTTTACCATAAGCAAAAGCCAGAAAATATTTTAAAAAGCGTCATCTGCTTTCTTAGAAGTTATAGGTATGCTTAACTTATCTAGAGTTCAAGACATGACTCAAACTTTAAAAATATAAATAAGATATTTTTAAATAACAGCTTCTAAGCCCGTCGAATCTCTCAAACCAAAAATGGCATTAATTATTTGCAATAATGCAATTTTTAGTTTAAGACCGCTGTCGCCTGCTCACTCCCTAAGTTTTATACCTCAACTTACTTAGTGTTCCTTTCACATTTCAAAAGAAAAAGGTACAAAGAACAAAACTTTCAAACTCTGCTGTAAAAGTGGCCCACCTCTGTGCAATTTCTTATTTTTATTTCAAACAAAAATTTCGTGAAACAACAATAAAACGCGGGATTACGTCAATGCATCCCACTGGGAGGCTAACTCTATTAAAAATAATGTACCGTCGGCTCTATCAAATTGTAGAGATGACTGCAAGATGTTTGTGGTGAATCCCGCCCTATTCGCAAGATTATATTCGAGACAGGGTCCCGGAATGTGGCACGCACTATGCGATTTTAGCGTAGCGTTGAAAACCACAACAAATACAAATAAACTTTTACGTTACAAAGATAAAATATTATGTATAATTTATCACTAATCCAAAGTAGAATTTTATCAATAATTGGATGGGTAAATATTTTTAAAAACGATCACTTACAGCTCAGTCTATAAAGTCTATACTTTAGAGAAAACATTCTTGAAATCAATTAAAAAGCTCTTTCTGTGCACTCTAAATTCTAGCAACACCAAAGACGTTATTTTTTTTAGTAATAGGTATTTTTTTACATACATTATAGGATTGTCATAAATGTAGTGTGAGTGGCAGTGTGTATTCTGGGTCTCGGCGCTCAAAAACAATACTTTCTTAGGTGTTTCATCCAGCATCTAAACACATTATGTTTCTAATTTAAATAGAACCCAGAACCCGTGACGCAGATATACATTGCTCAGTTACTGTTTTAAAAAAACTAACAACGGGATTGGGGTAGGTACCTATCAGTCAAAAAAATACAAAAAAAAACGCCTTGATTATTTTACCTAGTGCGTCCAAACGAGATTTCCAAGTGACAAGCGTCAACATTTATCAATGTCTCGCGACAAACGACAGCAATTAACATTCCGCAACCATTGTTAGCGACTGCGACTGGTTGCTGCAACTATTGTGGAGACAACTGAGGTGTGAGGCTCTACTGTCGGGTTATGAATGGCTGGATTTATCTCGGAGTTGAGTAATTTAGTTAGTATTGTTTGTTTTAGGTATGAGAACATTGAAGTAAATACCAACGATGCAGAGCAATGATCTGCAAGGTTAAGCTGCTGTTACCAAGGTCAGTGTCTACTATTATGTTGTGTTTATTCCGCCCGCGACTTCGTCCGCGTGGAATAGGTACTTAGTCTTAACGTGATAATATGTAGCCTATATTTATTGACCCGACCTGTTAGTAATATTCATGCAAAATTTGAAGTAAATCCATGCAGTACTTTTTGAGTTTAGCTCGGACATACATACAGACAAACAGACAAAAATTCAAAAAACTATATTTTTGGCTTCGATATCGATTGTAGATCACGCCCCAAGTATTCTTTTAAAAAAATATTCAATGTACAGTTTTGACATTCCTACGATTTTATTATATGTATAGATATTATTAGGCTATCATTGCTTTTGACGTTGTACCAAGGAATAGGAATAAAAGAACTTAGCGAACTGGCGGTCTATAGTTTCTGCGTACCCTTGTGGAAGAAGGCGTGAGTGTATCTATGCATGTATGTAAATGGCCTAGACGTACTTTGTACCGAGAGGAGACATAATACTACGTAGATTTTTATTTTTATCGCAAAAATCACAGTTCCTGTAGGAGACGCGGACGAAGTCGCGGAACAAAATTTAGCTAAGCAGCCGGTAAATACAATTATCAAACAATTATATTATTTCAAGCCCAGGAAAGTTCAATTGATAATACTTACCTAAGTATTTATAAAACTAATTAATAACATTCAAAATTATGGATGTCTCAAAATTTGTCCAACATTGTGATTGTGTCAGAGATTGAACCAGAAACGCTTTTAATTCGGAAATTGAACTCGAAATTGAAGGCGGGCCGGATTTAAGATTTACGTTGTTAATAATTTTAATAGGTTTATCCATGGCCATGGGTTTAAACGTAAACCTCGTTTATCTTTTTTAATGTTATTCCGTTGATTTTTTTAAAAGCTGTGTTGTGGATTGTGGTGATAATTCTAGGAGGCTTTATAGGAAAGTTTTATGGGTCATTTATTCCTTATTTGTTTCTTTAAAATTACTTATTTCGTTTTTGTGGGTTATCTACAACATTATTAAGAGATGAAGTATATGCGAAACCTGAATACAGTTTTTTTTTTTTTTTTATGGGATAGGGGAGCAAACGAGCAAACGGATCACCTGATGGTAAGCGATAACCACCGCCCATGGACACCCGCAACACCAGAGGAGTCGCAAGTGCGTTGCCCGCCTTTAAAAGGGTTTGGGCCTCCGGTAACCTCAACTCACTCGGCGAAACTCAACGCGAGCGCTGTTTCACGCCGGTTTTCTGTGAGGCCGGTGTATCACTCCGGTCGAGCCGGCCCATTCTTGCCGAAGCATGGCTCTCCCACGTAAAGATAATTTAGAATAAGTAACCGAATCGATGCCAATGATTTTTACACCATGTTATATTGTGTCCCAAAAAAATATATAGTAAAGGTAGGGTAGAAGTGGAACACCGTGCGACACCTAGGGCCTTATAAGCAATATATTTAAGAAGTTGGTGCAAGTCCAACTTCTTAAATATATTTAAACTAGCTTCTGCCCGCGACTTCGTCCGCGTAGCGTGATGATATATAGCCTATATATAGCCTTCCTTAATAAATGGACTATCTAACACTGAAAGAATTTTTCAAATCGGACCAGTAGTTCCTGAGATTAGCGCGTTCAAGTAAACAAACAAACAAACTCTTCAGCTTTATATATTAAGTACTAGCTTCTGCCCGCGGCTTCGCCCCCGTGTAATTCGGTCTGTCATCACATCCCACGGGAATGGAATAAAAAGTATCCTATGTCCGTTTCCTGGTTCTAAGCTACCTCTCCACCAATTTTCAGCCAAATCGGTTCAGCCGTTCTTGAGTTATAAATGGTGTAACTAACACGACTTTCTTTTACATATATACAGGAATATTTTTTAAGCAGCGCGCAAAAAAATTTTGGTAGTTCAGTAACAGTAATAGAACACATTCCCATTATTAGTTCAAAACTTTTTTGATAAAATTTTTATCCGGCTTGAAATCAGCAAAATATGGACACATAATATCTATTCGCAATAATAACAATATGCACGTGTGCCAGCCGACTCACGCGCCGGTGTACAGCTGATGTAGGTACTAAGGCGCGCGCGCTTTGCCGTGCGCTAGCGAGTAACCATAAAATCAGTTTCAAAGTAAACATCTTTCGTTAACGATAACTTCGATATTTTGTACTAAGACATATCAAAATAACAAATTGGTGTTTAATAAAAGTCGTTTAAGTATCAATTGTCAAAGTTTGCGCACTGAATAAAAATTATTCCGGTATATAGATATATTGTATTTAAACACGATTTTTCATAGTAAATTTATGTTTAAGTTGGTGCAAGTGGGCCTAAGTATCTTTCGCAATCATACACACAAAACACAAGTCAGCAGATCAGTGGCAGGTTATAGTGGCACTAGGCGCGGGTGCACGGTGGGGTGGGGTAATAAGACATAGTGAGCAAACAACCAGGTATTGGTATTCAGTTCCGAAATTACATAAAAACATTAGAGCCTATTCTTTTCTCAAAGGTCGGCAACGCAGTTGCGACCCCTCTGGTGTTGTGGGTGTCAATGGGCGGCGGTGATCGATTACCATCAGGTGACCCACTTGCTCGCTTGCCTCCCTCTTCTATAAAAAAAAACACAACATAAGATCATAGTATGGACCTAACACTATCTATTTCTAAATCCTATCGTTGTCAAGCGCTAAGCTCCACGTCTTGGAAGCACCGGCTCCTCACTAATCTGTCGCTACTCCCGTCTTTGTCAATGTCTAGGTTAAGAACCGCCATTAACTATGTCAAAGGGTCTAGTCTTAGTAACTGTGTAAATGTTTTGCTAGGTTTTTTGTGAGGTTCCGTGAAATATTAGGTTTAGCGTTGCTAGGTTGAATAACTATAGGTATGAAGAGTAACCCAATTTTTTAGGTTTGATATTGTAAGGATGCTCATTAGCCAAGTGGTCCTGAGCGCGATTGCTAGGCTATCCTGGGTTCGATTCTGACGTCGAGCAAAGTGTTATTGGGTTTTTCTATGAATTTCCCAGTAGCAGCTCGGAATTAGGAATTTGTGCCCGGTTAATGGTAAAGAGCTTGCCCCCTATAACATGGGACCTAAACATACCGGCGAACTGTGGGTGTACATTAGTACGCCTCTGACTAGCCCTTACAGGGAATACAGGCGAGTTGGTAGTGAAAAGACTGATCGTGGAAATATGTTTAGCCTCTATCAAAATAAATATTCGTATCAGGATTCATTATAGTCTCACTAGTCCTGTGGTCCAAACTGCCTTATTAGTTTAGTAGTTTTCAGTTGGATTCCCTGGTCAAGCAAAGTGTTATTGAGTTTTGTTATGAAATTCTCAATAGCAGCTCGGAGTTTGAACTTGTTCCCGATTAATGGCAATAGGCTCGCTGTCTATTAGATGTAAGGTAGGTGTACATTAGTACACCTCAACCTAACCCTTCGAGGAAAACAGGTATGATGGTATGTTATCATGTTATGTTTACCACATAGTAAATAATACATACATATAAAGTAAGTACATAGTTCTACCCAATTACCTCAAACGGCTGAGTCAACAAATTCAAAGTTCTGAAACACTTGAAAGTTTTGCCTAGTTGCTAATAAGAAATTGCTGTGTTAATTTCGTGGCAAGCTACAGATTCTTGTGCCGTTACCTAGAGCCTTATTATTCTTAATGGTTTACCAACAAACTGAATAAGTAATTGAGAATTAAATAGTTTTTATGGTATAGGAGGGCAAACGAGCAGACGGATCACCTGATGGTAAGCTATTACCGCTGCCCATGGACACCCGCAACACCAGATGAGTCACAAGTGTGTTGCCCGCCTTTTAAAAGGGTTTGGGCCTCCGGTATCCTCACTCACTCGGTAAAACACAACGGTAATTATGTTTCACGTCGGTTTTCTGTGAGGCCGTGGTACTCCGGTCGAACCGGCCCATTCGTACCGAAGCATGGCTCGCCCACGATGAAATGAAAGATAAAATGTATGAAATCGATACGATATTTTCATCTGCCGTCACTTTCCTCGCCTTGCCGCCGAGGGCAAGGAAAGCCACAAACCTATTGTAAGTTATGCTGGCAAAGAAGGTGGTGGAACGGGAGAAGCATTCACCTCTATTGAAATGAGTTCTACTTTTTACGGATTTTATCGATATATTGATATTTTTTAGTTCCCGACGTGTCGGATCCTTTACAGCATTCATGGTCACGGGCAGACAGACGCGATAAAATCCGTAAAAAGTAGTTTCATTTCAATGTCTAATATTCCCGTAAGTGTCAGAAATCTTGTATCGTGGGAGAGCCATGCTTCGGCACGAATAGGCCGGCTCGACCTTAGTGATACCACGGCCTCACAGAAAACCGGCGTGAGCGTTTTCGCCGAGTGAGTTGAGGTTACCGGAGGCCCAAACCCTTTTAAAGGCGGGCAGCGCACTTGCGACTCCTCTGGTGTTGCGGGTGTCCATGGGCGGCGGTTATCACTTACCATCAGGTGATCCGTTTGCTAGTTTGCCCCCCTATCCCATAAAAAAAAATCTGTACATTCACCTCTATTTCAATTCATAGTAAGCGCATCGGGTGCTAGAATGTACTAACAGACCTCAGGGGCTATTTACGACGTGTTATCGCTATATCCGAATGGGATAGCGCTATTTAATATATAGAGCGGCATCCCTCTCTTTCAATCGGAAAATGATGGCCGTATCGTGTCTTTTAAAGATTTATTTACAGAAATAAATATCATTTATCATTTTCATTTAATGGTTAAACGCGGTCTTCTTATTCAAGATATTTGCGTCTAAATAATTTTAAAGAAAGAATACATATAGCCCAATGACTAATGACACAACACCACTGCAAATTGTACACAAATCTTCGCTTTGTTTTTTTTTATTTCTCCCCAGAAAGCGCAGGTGTTATTCCAACAATGAAATATAACTGTTACCTCGAGTTGCTGTGAAACTGAAATTAACTAAACTCAGCGGGGACTGTTAATTTCATTAGCCGGCTAACGCAGAGAACACTTTTTGTTGGATATAATACCTGGTTGCCTCACAGTTTTGGGGTTCTTTCGTGGATAAGATAATAATATTTAATAATTGCCTCATTAGCCAAGTTATCCTGAGCGCAACTGCTACGCTAGAGGTCCTGGGTTCGATTCCCAGGCCGAGCAAAGTGTTGTTGTTTTTCTATGAAATTCCCAGTAACAGCTCGGAGTTTGGAATTTGTGCCCCCTTTACTGGCAATAGGCTCGCCTCCTATTACATTTTTTGTTTTAATTAATCGATTTAGTAGTCGATTCTGAACAAACTACTTTCAGGTCTTGCGCATATTCTGTCACAGGTTGTATAATTTATACGACTACGGAACCCTCCCTACTTTAAATGCAACATCTTGAGCTGTTAACGAAGTGCGGGTTATCGTTGCGAAACAAAAAGTCCCATTCTCTTATTTTTAAATATATTCAGCAACGTAAGAAAGTAAGTAAATTTATTTATATCTTCCACAAATAAGACTTAAATTAGATTTATAACATAAATTAATATTAGCGTAAACAATGTAATTTACATTTTTAATTTCTTTTTCATACATTCAGTATATACTTAGAATATTTACCTCCTGCTGATGTCATCATCACTATAATTACATATTGTGCAACAAAGTCCAATGACGCGTCAGTCTGTCTCAGCGCCATAATAAAAAAATGGTGGAAACCGCTTAAAATCCAAGTGACTAATTTTCATGTGATTTTCGCCAATAGACAGTGATTCATAAGGAAGGTGTTGGTTGGTTATTTTTTGGTTTAGTTTTGCCGCATTCCGTCCAATGTGTATATGAGGACCTGAACGTTTACTGGATTGGTTGCTATCTAGGCTTTGTATACTATAGCTATTAAACTACTTTTTAAGGACTAACAAGTTAGATGCTGTAAAGTATCCGAAACGTCGGGAATTAAATAATACCAATTCAACGCGATAAAATCCGTAAAAAGTAGTTTCATTTCAATTTTTCAGTTCAAATAACTGACGCGGCAGTGCACACACACAGACATTCGATGTATACACTGAGTGTTTAGTGTCTGCTGTCGTCGTGTATCCTTACCATAACATATACAGGAATATTTTTTAAGCAGTGCGCAAAAAAATTTTGGTAGTTCAGTATCAGTAATAGAACACACTCCCATTATTAGTTCAAAACTTTTTTTTAAATTTTTATCCGGCTTGAAATCAGCAAAATATGGACACATAATATCTATTCGCAATAATAACAATATGCACGTGTGCCAGCCGACCGACGGCGCGCGCGCTTTGCCGTGCGCTAGCGAGTAACCATAAAATCAGTTTCAAAGTAAACATCTTCGAACTTCGATATTTTGTACTAAGACATATCAAAATAACAAATTGGTGTTTAATAAAAGTCGTTTAAGTATCAATTGTCAAAGTTTGCGCACTGAATAAAAATTATTCCGGTATAGTAATTTCTTATAAGTATCAGAAATTACTATATATGTTATCTTTGGTCATGCTTTCCATAAGCTAAGCTTAGAGTCATCAGATTGCACGTTTGATGGAGGGGTCAAAGTGGTACCATTATCCCCGATTATAGTGGGTTCAATTCGCACCTGCGTCTAGGTGTAGGTACTTTGTGTCCATTCTATTGTATGTTTACAAAAACTTCCGAGATACAAGTCAATCGTCTTCAGATAACAATGAAATCTATACCCCGATATTGATAATTTAGTTTTCATCTAGTAGTATTTGTGAAAGCATTTGCTCGTAGAAGATTA
This sequence comes from Acronicta leporina, assembly GCA_947256265.1. NCBI lineage: Eukaryota > Metazoa > Arthropoda > Insecta > Lepidoptera > Noctuidae > Acronicta > Acronicta leporina. The sequence continues at coordinate 13,733,382 of OX366520.1, read as the reverse complement.
TTGGATTCCTATGTGAAGTGGTGTCGACGAATCCTTTGCCTCCCACGCGGTGGTTTTAATGAGATTTTATCGTAATTACTTTTCGGCTAGATACGTTCTAAAAAGAAGCGATAAATGGAAAACTTATCTATGTGAAAACCACGTATTTCTTAAGCTAACTGAAATGGTGTTGCAGGTGGCCATGGGTGGCGATAATTACTTCCTATCAGGTCGTTCGTCTGCTTGTTTGGCAACAAATACATACTTACAAAGAAAAAAACCAATGAAGCACGTTATGTATTACTTAGCGGCAAGATATTTTATAATGAAGTGGAAGGTCTACCCTGTCTACTCCAGAAGTAGTGCAGTAACAAAGTCCTATCACCTCTTTTAGAATAATATGTAGCACTTATAGTAAGATATATGTAAGTACAATTTATTATATTGTACCTTTTTTTTGTTTACGGGGGGAAACCTTCAAAAGGCGACCGGTCTTCGGGGATTAAGACCGGGGAGTGTGGGATTTTTACCCACTAAAACCACCCCGGTGGCCACCATCAGCACAAAACGGGGGGCACTGTGCCCTCTTAAAAGACCACCCCAGTACCCCCCTGTGCAACGCCTGTTTGGGCACATCCCTGGGGAGACTGTAAAGGGGTCTCCCCTGAATCTCATTGTGTACGGTAACACGTGACCACTGTACTATCGTCTTCTCTGGAGTCACATAATTGTCGAGCAGAGTCCCCTCTCTGCGCGACTGCGACTCCTAAGGCCCGCCTACCTTGCGTAATGCAGGCGGGGTTTCGGCGTGTTAGGCGCTGAGGCGATTACCTCCCCGGCGCCTTCTTCTCCTAGCAGGATCAGCCCTCTCCCAATCCCGCTCGGCAGCCACCTTTTGGACCATCACATCCTAACAAAAGGAAGCCATTTCGGTCCAGTTGGCCGGTTCCGCCAGCATGGCCCCCACCACTGCTGGCAGGGAGAGATCTTGCCCGATCCTGCCAGCTAGGATCCGTCGCTCGGAGACCCACGCGGGGCATTGCTCGAGCGTGTGCTGTGCGGAATCTAGGTCCCCATCACAATGGTGGCAGTTTGCCCTGGCCTCTCGCCCAATCCTGTTCAGGTTCTCACCGAAGCAACCGTGGCCAGTCAGTACCTGAGTCATCCTGTATGTGATGCGCTCCTCACTTTTGAGCCAGGCTTTGAAGTGTGGCAGGATAGCTTCGACAACGCGCTTGCACGAGTATTGCGGCTGTTGTAGCCGCTCGCGCCACTTCTCGAGCGCGTGTCGCCTTTCCTGCCGCCTCAGCCTCGCTATAGTCATTCCTGGCACGGTGTTTCCGCTAAGGCGGATGGCATGGATACGGTCATAAACCCTCGCGTCCATGTCCGCACGAATATCAAGCGGTGGAAACCGCGCCAGGAGAGTTGCCGCCTCGAAGGATACTGTTCGGTATCCTCTTGCGATGCGAATGGCCATTTTCCGCTGCAGGCTGTTGATTTTAGTCCTGCAGCGCCGGACACCTGAAATTCTAGCCGACCAAACAGGCGCCCCATAAAGGACCATCGATCGCACGACACCCGCGTAGAGGCGGCGAACTTCTTCCCGAGGTCCTCCGAGGTTAGGCAGCAGTCTGTGTAAAGCACCCACTGCCTTCTCGACCCGAGGGACCAGGCGCTCGAAGTGCTCTTCGAAGCCCCACCGACCGTCCAGGATAAGGCCAAGATATTTAATGTATCGGCCCACCTGAACTTGCGCATCTCCAACACGGATTAGCAAGCTGGGTGGCTCTCTACTCCTAGGCAGTTTATGAAACCATAGCGCCTCAGTTTTGTGAGGCGCTATCTCTAGACCCAGCCTGCGGATTGAGGCCACGACTCGTGCCATCCCTAACTCAGAGAGCTGGGTGGTCTCTTCAAAGGTGTCCCCACCGGTCAACACCAGGGTGTCGTCTGCATAACAAACAACATTGACGCCAGCGGGGAGGTCAACACGCAAGACCACGTCGTATGCGAGGTTCCACAAGAGAGGACCTAAAGCCGACCCCTGCGGAACCCCACACGTAATTTCCCTCCGGTGGATGCTACCGTCTCGACCCACGTAGCGAATGTGCCTGTCGTGCAGGTATGCACCGACTATGCACTGCAGGTAGGGGGGTATTCTGTGATATACTAGGGCCTCCCTAATCGCACTCCAGGGTAAGGAGTTAAAGGCGTTGACGATATCTAGACTTACCACCAACGCTACCCTACCCTGGGACACTACCTGTTCCGACAGCGTGCGGACGCGTAGGATCGCATCCACTGTTGAACGTCGCCGCCGGAAGCCATATTGGCCATCAGCAAGGTCGGGACCATCACACGACAGGTGCCTAACGATTCTCTCTGCAATTATTCTTTCAAAAAGCTTAGAGACCTCGTCGAGCAGGCAAATGGGACGGTATGCAGAGGGAGACTCTGCGGCCCTGCCTTCCTTCTTTAATAATAATAATAATATTCCGGTGGGGAATATTCCTGAACGAAGACAACTGTTAAACAGCCGTCTCAAGCGGCTCCCCAGAGTATCCAAAGCAAGAACCCACGCCCGGCCAGGGATACCATCCGGGCCTGGCGCGGTATTACGAACCCCCAACCGTCTAACGACTCGGCTCAGCTCCCCTTCTGTCACCCCTAATTCATCAGACCAGTCCAACGATGATAAGGGGAGTGAGGGACTGTCGCTGACTACTGGAAAGAGTGTGCTTACGACCCTCTCCAGCAGGTCCGGATCCATGGTTTCCGTGATAGGGGGGACCCATGGCCGCAATTTGCCCATGACCAGCTTGTAAGGTTTCCCCCATGGATCCCTATCCAGCCCCTCAAGAAGTTCTCCCCAGGACTGAGATTTGGCATCCGATATGGCGTGTTGGAGTGCCATAGTTGCCACCCGGTATGCTCTGTAGGTTCTGGCTATTTCCTCCTCTGTGGCCCTTGGCTGCGTTCTACGTCGGGTGCGCTGATACTGGCGTCGAGATCTCAGACAGGTGACACGTAATTGTGCAATGTCTGGCGACCACCAGTAAACTGCACCAGGGCACTGGACGCATCCGACCCGGGGCATGGAAGCATCACAAATTGATGTCATCTTGTCGCGAAACCAGGCTGCCTCATCTTCTGGATCGGGAGAGATCCCTTGGGAATCAACAACCTCTGGCCATGCCGCGATGTTGGCAGCGGCAATGAGCATGTCTCTATCGAGCTTTTTGAGGGCCCATCGTTGCGGTTGTGGGCTAGAATTTGGACGACTTGAGACAGTCAAGGGGCGGCGGAGTGCCACCTCAAAAATGATGTGACGGTGGTCGGAGAGTGTAATAATCTCCTCCGCTACCCTCCATTCCGACACCAACGGGGCTAATGGCGGAGTCCCCCATGAGAGATCCACGATTGACTCCCCCTGCCACCGAACACATGTGGCAACGGATCCCCGGTATTATATTGTACCTACTGACAAAATAAAAGCAATTTCATTTTTTTTCGTTCTTTACTCTTCTGATATGTAATAGACTATGGATTAAAAAAAAAAGAATCACTATTGAATCCTGTTTGCTAACAAAAATCGTACGGAACCATTAACAAAATTTATATTATTGTCAAGTAGCACTGGCAAAAAAAAACTCGCAAAACGAACTAGAAAGTTTTTTCTGCTTTATTTTGTACGTATTGTGAACTTACTTTAAATTTCATAAACGTAATTTTGTAACTTTCTCGAAAATGTACGGAAGTATTTTCCTTGTGAGTAAAACTTTTAGAGCTTACTTTGTTATATATCATACTAGCTTTTGCCCGCGGCTTCGTTCGCCTGAAACTATATTGAGATTAAAAAACCAGCAGTGATGATCTCTTCTTTGTATGGGTCCGTATACATAAGAAGAAGGTCAAGCTATATCTCAGGATCCTTTGAATTAATTGAGATAAGAAGTTCTCCAGTTTTTAAGTTGGAGCATATACTTTCTAACAGTGATAACAAAATTAAAATCTATTCAGTAGTTTTTGCTGCAACCCGTAACAAACAGACAAACAGACAAGAATTTTAAAAATCACATTTTTGGATTCGAAGACGTAATACCCTAACCCACTTGTTTTTTTTAATATCTTCAATGTACACACAGCTTTTTTACAATTTTATAATATTAGAGATTATGCATTTTTTGTTCTTCATGTTCGAAAATTAAAATGAAATGGTAGTGACAATACTCATTTTTTCATAATTCAACTCATTTTGTCAAAATAAATACGAGTACAGTTGGCGCAAAATAACTTGAACCAAATTGGCGGATGCGCAGTAGTCGATATTTAATACATTTTGCACGCAAATGCACTGCGCAACCTTCCCCCTCTCCGTTAGTTTTGGGTCAAGTTATTTTGCGCGAACTATACCTATACCTTCGTCAATACGTAATCCACCACTGACAAATAATTGACATCCAGCTGATCAGCACCGAATTATTAATACGCTTCCCGCAAAACCTATTTTGCCATCTCCCGACGCACACATCATCTCAAAAGTTCTCAAGGCTTTAAAATAATATCGCACAAAGGCGAACTATTTTATTTCTAGCGGCGCCACGTCCCGGAGTTCAATCATCACATGTATGGTCTCGGAGGGCGAGCGGGAAAGAGTTTGAATTACCACACTTACCTCACGGGATTACTGAGGTCCACTACCATTTGTTTCTATAAGGTACAGTACCAAAGAAATAAACGTGCATACGATCGATGGAGCAGACTAGAGTGGAGACCGCGTTTAGGCAAGCGTAGTGTGGGACGCCCTGCGAGAACGATGGACCGACGATTTGAAGAAGGTGGCTGGCAGCGGATGTATGCCAGCTGCCCAAGACCGCGATGGTTGGCGCTCTTTGGGGGAGGCCTATGTTCAGCAGTGGACGGCAATAGGCTGATATGATGAACCGTGCATGCACGTTTGAAGCGAATGCGAAACTTACGAGCTGAACTGTGTATCGCAACTGCGCAACCATCTGCGTACAACTTCTGATACCTACGTAGGTACAGTTATTATTTTCAAAACTGTGTAAAGTTTTGACCGCATGTGTGTGTAGAAAGTGGTCACCTCTTCATTGCTGCCAATTCGTACCCAAGACTAATATTTATGGGATCCATGATTTTTGTATAGAGTCTGAGCCCAGGTACCTACTTTATTGGCGGTTTATGAAGTTCTTTGATACTTAGTGCGGTAGTTTTTTTTAAAGAAACGTATCCAGGATTTATATAGTAATTTCAGTGCTTTATGGAAAAAAATAAGTGTATTAGGTTTTCTATTCGTCAGCTTACTCAGAACTTTTCTCTTTAAAAACATTCTAATAAAGTATGTTTTCATTATACCTATTTGAAATTCAATCGATACATTGAATCATAGATTTATAAGCAGTTTAATATTTATATACCGTTGTAGGTAGTTTTAAGTAGGTATTCACGATACCTAAAAAAATCGGCCAATAAATACCGTCATTTTTATGTGGTCAAAAAGGCTCAACACTGATATTTCATAATTAGCCAAAGTCTCTTTAGCTAAATAGTCGTTCAACTACACTTTCACTTGTTGAAATATAGCTACCGTCGAAAACCAATAGTAAGATTAAGTAGAATAAAGACGGTGAGAATTTTAACTCGCCTATAAATGCTCGGTGGCAATGATCGTAAAACATTTTCACGGTATTGCGCACCGAACACTGATCTAGATCAAACTGGTCTATATCGGTTTAGACCAGTTAAAAGCGGTTCAAAGCGGTTATTAGTAACTGCTGTGTATTTAAATGGACTTTTGAATGGAAAGTCATGCTTAAAATCAGTTTAGGTTTTTGTATTTGATGTTTCTCTCTGAATAGCATACGCATTGACGTTTTTTATAATTAAAACGTGAACAGTTTATCATTTATTTCAGTTTTAAAAATATAAGTCCATCATCCTCTTAGCCTTTTCCCAACTATGTTTGAGTCGGCTTCCAGTCTAACTAGATGCGGTTATATATATATCAATATCTACTTTACACACAGCGACTACAAAATTTTCTGGAAAATACCGATATTCGATGGACAGACTGGTTGTCATTCTTTTCTTTGTGGACTTTCTGGGCCCTACGGCTTTAGGTCCTCTCTAAGCAACCGAGGAATGAGTTAAGAATTGACACCCATTCACAGAATGACCGCGTCAAGCACAGCTTAGCCATACACTCAGTTGGTTTGCGTAGACCGTCTAATATCTCAAACAAATTGAAAAGTACGGAGAATTTTTATTGTGAATGCGTATAAATAACACTAATGCTTTATTATTATTATTATTCCATTTATTCCTTTAAAATCATATAATTTACATTTTTAAATATTTTTATTAAATTTTTATTATTATTCCATTTATTCCTTTAAAATCATATAATTTACATTTTTAAATATTTTTGCCTCATTAGCCAAGTGGTCCTAAGCGCGACTGCTACGCTAGAGGTCCTGGGTTCGATTCCCAGGTCGAGCAGTGTTATTGGGTTTTTCTATGAAATTCCCAGTAGCAGCTCGGAGTTAGGAACTTGTGCCCGGTTAATGGCAATAGGCTCGCCCCCTATTACATGGGACCTAAACATACCGGCGAACTGTGGGTGTACATTAGTACGCCTCTGCCTAACCCTTCGGGGAATACAGGCGTGATGGTATGTTTTTATGATGGTAAATATTTTTATAAAAAACAAGGGAAAATAAAAACATTTAAAAATATAAAAATAGTTGTCCACCGGCATGGGGAGCAGGGTCCAAGCTACCGGTGGTTAGGGCCCCAGAGACAGGAACCTCCTCACAATACGCGCCGTATCAAGGAGTACTGCCTTCTGAATCAGGCCCTTAACCCAGCCATCCAACTCGAGCCTCCTGAGGTGTTGGTCGAGGCTCTTGGCGATTATTATTATTATTATTATCAGCCGTGATCGTCCCACTGCAGGGCAAAGGCCTCCCTTTCCTTCTTCCATTCTTCCCGGTTGAGAGCCTTCAGTATCCAACCCACGCAGTAAGAGTCAAGCTCATCCCGCCATCTCATTCTAGGTCTACCGCGATGTCTTCTGGTATTCTGTGGCATCCACATTGTCGTGGATTTTGCCCACAACTCATCAGACATGCGGCAGACATGTCCAGCCCAGTTCCACTTGAGGCTGGCGGCTTTTTGCCCAACATCGGCGATTTGTGTTTTGGAGCGCAGTGTGGAATTCCGTATACGGTCCGATATTCGGACTCCTAGAATACTGCGCTCCATAGCTCGCTGGCATACTCCAAGTCCGGACTTTTGCTGGGCAGTCAAAGACCAAGTCTGTGCACCGTAGGTGAGGATAGGGAGAATGCACATGTCCATGAGCTTTTTTTTTAGTTTCAGCGGTAATTCACCCTTCATAAGCTCTTTCATCGACCAAAAGCTCTTCCAGGCGTTTTCGGTGCGTCTAGCAATTTCCACGTCTTGTCGCGCATGGAAGGAGACTAGTTGGCCGAGATATAGATATTCTTGGACATATGCAATTTCAACCCCCTCAACTTCGATTCTACGTTTGGTGCTATTTGTCATGAGCTTGGTCTTCGACATGTTCATGCCAAGTCCAACGCTGAGGCATGCCTTGTTGAGTTCCTGCATCATTGAGCCTAATTCTTTGGCGGTGGAAGCAAAAAGGACAATGTCATCGGCGAAACGAAGGTTAGTAAGCCTTTTCTCGCCGATAACAATGCCCTTATTCTCCCAGGAAGCCGCCAGTGTCTTAAAAGCCTCTTCCAATGTGGCCGTAAAGAGCTTAGGAGACAGCGGGTCGCCCTGTTTGACTCCTTTTTTAATAGGAAATGATGGTCCGTATGTATGTAGCTTTACTGCTGCAGTGCTGGTACGATATATGGCTTGTAGTAATCTAATGTAGGCTGAGTGGATACCTTGGTTATAGAGTGCTTGAAATATAGAATTGTGGTGTAGGCTGTCAAAAGCTTTGGAAAAATCTATGAAGGCAAGGTACAGCGGGATGTGAAACTCGTGGTGTTTCTCCATTAACTGGTTCAGGGAATGTAGATGGTCAGTGGTCGAAAGGCCTCGTCTGAAGCCTGCCTGCTCAGCAGGTTGATGAAGATCTAGCTGACCGCCGATACGGCCCTCGATTACTTTAACAAAAGCTTTGTAAAGATGTGAGATAAGGCTTATAGGGCGATAGTTACTTATTTCGCACTTCTCTCCTTTTTTATGTAATAGGATGATGTTGGAATGGCAGAATTTTTCGGGAAAAAATCCTGTTTTTAGAATTAAGTTGTAGAGTTTAGTTACGTAGGGTAGCAATATTTCTTCCCCAACTTTAAGTGCATCGGTGGTAATACCGTCTTCACCCGGGCTGCGACTGTATTTCATATTTGCGAATGCTTTTTGCAATGCTTTAGATAATATTATTAATAGCAGTGCTCGTTCATAAAATATACAAAATTGATTTCCAAAACCATTGAATTTTAGGGATTATCAAATTTCATGTACATACCTACAGTTTTTTTTTTCAACATCGTACATATCGGTCGAAAAAATTACGACGGTACGAAATATATCGTTGAAGCCCGTAGATTTGTACCATTCGATATACTCCACCTTTTTCAATGTCCGATTTCTATAATACACTTCTTTTTTCTTCAATCGGAGCGTGCAAATGCTATCTGATTGGTGATAAATCGATTTCAGACAAAAAATATAAGATTTTTTTTCGTCTACTTTGGGTTCGTAATTTACGGCTTGTTAGTGTGCGTGGAACAGTTATTTTATGTAACGTGTGAAATGTGTTTGTGTGTATGGTATTATTTTTAATTTAGATATTGTTTAGTAATTTAGTCCTCCATAGATTTTAGTACCGCAAAGGCTTGATAACTCGCCTTTAACACCTGAAAAAGAAATATCAAACTGATTATACAAAGTGGTGATGTCCTTTGTAGCAGAAAACATTTGTGTGCCGTAGTTTAATTTTGTCGTCGCATTATAATCGTCTTTAGCTATTGCTCCGGACATACACACAACATAGTTAGAGTACACACACACATAGTATAAATACACAATAATAGACTTATAACGTAAGTCTATTTGATGTGGTGAATAGATTGTCGATGGTCGCCAAGTAGGTAAGTTGCTTGTTACGTTATCAGACACCTGAGCGAGACCTTTTTTGTATGAAACATAAAACCCATATTAAGCCGAAATTTACAACCCTTATGGTGCCGAAACCTAAAGCCGGTATGAGGCCGAAATCTACAGTCCATATGGGGAGGAAATCTACAATCCGGTTAGAGTCGAAATCTAGTCCGTAGGTATAGTGCCTGAAATCTACCTATAGACCATATGCGGATGAAATCTACCTACCAAAAGTAGGTATGTATACGAAATCTACAGGTCGTACTTATGCGGACAAAATCTGCAATCTTTATGCAGATAAAACCCCCATGCCTTTTGGTGATAATGTCCGCTACTGCATGCTAACTCACGTGAGAAATTGGTCTTAATAGGCAAACGTAAGTCATTACTATAGGATCGGGCAAAGAAAATTTGTGGGAAAAAACTAAATGAGAAAGGCTAGACACTTAAAAGAATTGTGAGATAAGGAGGAGACCTAGACTAAACATTATGTGAATAAAGGCTGAGAGAAGAGAGAGAGGAACCGCTTCAATTTCTCATAGTCATGAAATACTTACAGAGCTCATAGTAATAAGCGACAGGTCATTCCCCACAGCGGTCTTGATACATAATTCTTTGGTCATGTAACTGATTATTATCAAGTAGTTCCTCCTATCTTTCACCCTCATGCTGGGCCAGTCGAAGTTTAATAAAGCCATATTTAACTGCGTTCCCTATGTGATGATAAAAATATATAATTATGTATTATTGATAAGTTCATCCTATGGTTGCCTGGAAGAGAGACGCCCATTGAATTTTTTTAAATATTATTTCAAATTTCAAACACAATGTCAATAATCTTTATTTTTAAAACTCACCCCAATTCAATGGAAATTGTACTGTTAGAATGTTCTATCTAGAAGAATCGAAAAGATCTAGAATAATTCGATTTTTATCTTTTTTTCAGTTAGTAAAGGAAAGAGGTGAGTGATTTAAATGGTCTTAAACTTACGGTATCATCATCATCAACTCAAATACTGTTCCACTGCTCTACACGGGTCTCCTCTCAGAGTGAGAGGAGTTAAGCGATAATTCACCACGCTCGGCCATTGCGGGTTAGCAGACTTCACACACCATTGAGAAAATCTCTCAGGGATATAGGTTTACACATGAAGTTTTCCTTCACCGCTTAAACGAGTGATAATTAATATAGGTACGTACGATTCTGAAAATTCAGAGGTGGATCTTGGACTTGAACTCGAGGCCATTGAGTTAGCGGTCCAACGGTCATACATTAGGCTATCGCTGCTAATTAAACTTGCAGTAAAATAAGCACTCATTGGAGTCCCTATTATACCGTACTACTGAAGATAATTTTGCTTTTATTTACAAGTAAATTACCCACGATTTCATTTGCATCCAAAAGGACCCATCAATCAGAGTCCAATCAAATCAAAAAGGACCAATCAAGGTCCCATCTATCGTCATACCAAAATTATGATGATACTTTAACAGTTCTTCAATTCAAAGTTCAATATCAAAGTATTTACTTATAATGTAAACAATTGTTTGAGCTGCAATCACTTGGTTCGCAAAGGCTCGCAAAGGCTTACCTTATTTTTGATCTGTTCCCCGAACCAGTTGTAAGCTAATAGTTCCAGCGCCGTTGGCAGAAAGTTGGACAAAAACATCCATTGGATATTCTGAAAATGTTGGAAGTCTAAAAATCACTATGATCAAAAGAAAAAAAACTGGCAGGCAACGTTTAAAAGGAGATACTGACTAAAAAGTTTTGTGTTGTCCCCTAAAAGAAAAAGAAATGGTAATGAGATTGTATCATAAATCTCCTTTTAAAGATTTTATGCATTGATAATCATACATATTGAAAACTCATTTACCTCACTCATTAAGAACAGTATTAAGCAGAAAGCGAGTAAAGCACACACTAGTGGAATTATAGTCGGCCACTTGGACATATCGCTCAAAATATTTAAATACCTGAAAAAAGAGCATATGTTTTAATAACATTGACTTTAAAATTTAAAAAACCACCGGAGCATCATTTCGTGAGCACAACCATGTTCTTGCAATATCATGAAAGTATCAGGATACCATTTTTTTTGGGATAGGAGTGCAAATGCAGATTTCTTGCCCGCCTTTTAAAAGGGTTTGGGTTTACGGTTTCCTCACTCACTCTGAATGAAGATACCGGAGGCCGAAACACACTTACGACTTCTCTGGTGTAGCGGGTGTCCATCGGCGGCGGTATCGCTTACCATTAGACGACCCATCTACTCGTTTGACTTAAAAAAATCTTTGCATATGCGGAGACAAATATTTTGTTTCTATTCTTGAAATGTTTTGTGTCCGTAGTCCAAACGATATGGTAGTTTATGCCGCAAATTTGGCACTCAAAACCTATAACCGTTAACTTAGCATCATTGCAACAAGAAGCTATGTCAAAAAGCACCAATAAAGGAAAAATCTGAAAACTGTAAATTTGTAGTTACATCACTTTTTTTTTGTGATGATCACCTTTGCACTAAAGAACAAGCCTTATTATGGGGATTTCACAAACATACATTAATAGACAAAAAGTATCCTCCGACTCGAAACTAATACCCTTACAAATATTTACCGATATAGATGTTATTTATGTATGTATATAGACATTAAATTTATGATTCCTTGTACGTAAGCTGTCTCTTAACTTACTTCATCAACTGCTCATGGTTCTTGTAAAACACCCTCAGGCTATTGTTCAATCGTTCCGCATATTCTAATTCAGATTCATCGAGTTTCTTCGGTTCAACCTTTAACGATTCCACAGTGCTATCACAAGCCCGGCAGAAGAAAAATGACAGAAAAACAAACCAAGTGTCCACCATCAAGTAAGTAAATGCCATCTCAAATAAATAAATTGTGTGCAGGGCCAGCCCTATCTCGTAATACGGGCTCGTCATAGGCATTAGTGTTGTTGTCGATTTCGACAGTGTCACTCTGTTCCCATGAATATAATTCCAAATTGCAGAGCCCAGGTACATTGATATAGATGAAAATACCGTTGCAAATAACATTTTAACCAGCAACTTCATTCTCTTCAACATATCCTTACATTCCTCAGCGGAATTTGCTTTCACCATTTTCAATAAGGTTGTCTTTGCAGTCAAGTACAAGGTTTGGAATGTACCACGATTGATGATGTACAGTAAATATTTTATCGTGAAAAATGACGTTATAAAAAATGTGTAATAAGCTTCGCCTACTGATGTTACGTCTGTCGCGTCTTTTAGATAGTCTTTGGTACCAAGGATTACGTAAATAAGCAACAATGTTACGAAAATTTGTTTGAAAAGTGTTCTTTTCCAGTTCCAATTTGGATTCAAGACATTTTGTCCAAGGATTTCCTGGACAAATAACGACATAGTCATGATTTCGTCAACTTCATTCCATTCTCCTATGGTGTTTGAATAGTCTTTTATGGTGGCGACAGAAAATATTTTCATTTTCGCAGAAGCGTTTTTCGCGGGCGGTGCAGTTAGGAATAGTGAATAAAGTCGGTGTGAAAGTACTGTCGTCGAGTAATGTGAAATGAAATATAATATTTGGGAACGTGAAGATTTAGTGCAGAGGTATTACAGTGCGACGTGCAAGTTGAATATATTGCACAAGTACTTTACGAGACTGCTATCTATATTTTAAACATTAAAACAAGCTCGGTAAGTAGTATATATTATTAGATAAATGAGACCATTTAAGAATAATGGTAATATCGGTTTAATTAATTTTTGTGTGGACATAGTTAAAAAGAGTATTCTCTAAAGTACAACAAAGGAACAGGGCCCCAAGTCTGATATTTTATTATATAAAAATCGTCATTTAATGGTTTTTTTTTATGGGATAGGAGGGCAAACGAGCAGACGGATCACCTGATGGTAAGCGATAACCACCGCCCATGGACACCCGCAACACTAGAGGAGTCACGAGTGCGTTGCCCGCCTTTTAAAAGGGTTTGGGCCTCTGGTAACCTCACTCACACAGCGAAACACAACGCAAGCGCTGCTTTACGCTGATTTTCTGTGAAGCCGTGGTATTACTCCGTTCGAGAGCTATTCGTGCAGAAGCATGGCTCTCCCACGTTAAAAATTTCAGATTTCAGAATTGTTGATTTTTGACATTTTCATTTCATTTAAAGCCATTGAGCGGCCATTCTAATAAAATCTAAATAGCAGACTTGGTCCCCTAGTCAGAGAAACATCAATCAAAATCATTCATAATACACAAAAAAAACTAAAAGAAATATTGAAGGCTCCTTCCCAGACCCCTTGCTTCTGCCCCATTACCCATAGTGTGTACATGCCTGTGACATTTTTTTTAAAAAAAGCTTATTAGCAATGTGGGTCGCACATTACTAGTATTCTTGCTAACCCCTCGTGCTAAGCTAAATGCTTGTTTTACGAGTGGGTTCACGTAGGTAGTGCAATGGGTGGGTTTCGAACCGGCAACCACATGATCGCAAGTCCTGCGCCCTAGCCATTAGGCTACCGCCGCTTCAAAACATTAACCTTCAAATCAGAACACAAGAGGCAGAATATTTGGCCATCCGGTGGTGCCAAACCACACGAACTCAGCATTTGAATTCTACCATCTCAGTATGTTTTAATCATAATAGTAATATTATGAAAATTATATGAATGTATTGAAGGGGAAGGCCTAGGCGAACGTTCCGAAATCAGATTGAGGACGTTTTGAAAAATGGCTTGGTCAAGAGTACCCTAAACCAACGTTAATGTATGAAAAGATTGATGAGTGTGGATGAAGCTAAAGAGGTATGTCAGAATCGTAGCAAGTGGAAGTCTGTGGTCTCTGCCTACCCCTACGGGAAAGAGGCGTGACTTTATGTATATATGAAAATTATATATGCAATTACTTCACAGTGGATTCAAGATCAAAGTCGTATGAAGTTTTGGGTTTATTACCTAAAGAAGTGTCCTTTAGCTGTATTTTATGATACCGTTGGGACTACCTAAAGGGGTCATGTGTGGAACAAACCTTGCTACTGTGATGAAAAACTTTATGTAATAATTTTCAATTACCCGAGTTGTGTTCGCAAGTTGTCTGTTGGACTTGGAGATTCTTGGAGACCAGGAGTTTTTTGAGGGCGCAAAGAGGACTGTAGGGACACTGCGTATAAAGCGTCGGTAGCCTAATGGCTAGGGCGTCGGACTTGCGATCATGTGGTTGCCGGTTCGAACCCCACCCATTGCACTACCGACGTGAACCCACTCGTAACACAAGCAATCTAGCTTAGCACGAGGGGTTAACAAGAATACTAGTAATGTGCGACCCGCATTGCTAGTAAGCTTTTGTAAAAAAAAAAAACTGCCGACGTATTAGAATTTTATTGCATTGTGTTAGCTAAGTGACGATGCGCGAGCAGTCGTCTCCCAACACTCCTGCAGTTAGATCGTACGTAGCACCTAATAAATAATACTATAATATGTATTTGTAACTAGTACCAGTAAATTATATAGTACCTATATCAAGTGACGACCTTTATTTAGTAACCACCTTAATTTATAATTCACAGGACCATCGCCAAGAGGTGACAAGGATCGAAAATATGATTATTGACTCAATCGGATCTCTCTTGAGAGATCTCTCGATCTCTCTTCAATGAATTTAGTTGGCCAGCTTGGTGAACGGTAACCTAACTCCTAGGTGACCCTTGCGCAGCGATACTATCACGCCTGTATTCCCCGAAGGGTTTGGCAGAGGCGTACTAATGTAAATCTACAGTTCGCCTGTATGTGTAGGTCCCATGTAATAGGGGGCGAGCCTATTGCCATTAACCGGGCACAATTTCCAAACTCGGAACTGGGAATTTCAAAGAAAAATCCAATAACACTTTGCTCGACCTGAGAATCGAACCCAGGACCCCTAGGTACCTCAGTCGCGCTCAGGACCACTTGATTACTAAATTATGTTATGGTATAATGTAATTAAATTATCTTATATTATTATGTTCTTAAACAATAGTCTATGTTATGTATAACATAGGTAGTCTATGTTATGTATAACTCTATTTCAAAGTCCCCCATAACACATTGTTTAACTGAACTATTAGGTACTCACAGGAAATAATAATAATAAATATTCTGGGACATTTTTACACAGCACCATCTAGTCCCAAACTAAGCAGAGCTTGTACTATGGGTACTAGACAATGGATATAAAACTTATATACTTTTTTTTATAAATACATACTTATAATACATAAGAAACACCCAGACGAACACAAATACTTATATTCATCACATACATTTTTGTGTTTTGTGGGAATCGAACCTACGACCTCATGGTCAGCAGTCCGGTACTCGAACCACTAAACCACAGAGGTCGTCAAATTCTAAACATTATTATAATTATGTACTAATTCTGAAAATTTTCTATTCTATTCTTCTTTTTCTCTTTTTTCACTTCTGTCAGTAACTGTACCATCAATAATAACTAGGGTTATTATCCAATCATTCTAATTAATCTTTTGCCGCCTTATGTCTGTAACGTAACTGCTTTATAAATGCAATTTCAGATAGTTACCATTTATCGCAATTATGTCGTAGTGAATATATAAACTCGTCTATTAACGAAGAATATACCTTATTTGAAAGCAGATAAGGTGTGATTTTAACTAAATTTCGGCCCCGTTTTATAGTTAATTAGAGTGAATCAAAAGCTATTTCTCTAATTAGGCTGGCAACTTCAAAATTGTGCAATAATAGTTTTCGTTGGCAATGAAATAGCTATTAAAAGTAAGATTTATGTGCTAAAGGCGCGGTTCGCAAAGATTTTCCTTTTATTTTTTAATTAGTCGAAGCTTGGTATTAAGTCGTAATAATTTTATTACATAGGTCAGTTATAAAATTTCGTGAATAAAAAAATATTATAGTTTAGGCCGTGACTTCCTTGATTCGATTTCCCGGTAGAGCAATTTTGATAAAAAATATGAAAGTGGAACTATGGATATGCATCGATACGTACTCATGCATCTGCCCACCCATTCAAAGAGTACAGTCGATCCTTACAAGTCATCACGCCTATTCACGCGCATTCACCAAAGAGTTAGGCAGAGACGTACTAAAATATACACCTTCATATCGCTGGTATGTTTAGATCCCATGTATTTTAACGTGACACAAATCCAAACTCTGAGCTGCTCCAGAGAATTTGTTAAAAAAAAACAATAATTGCTTGACCTGGTAATCGAACCCAACACCTCTAGCATAGCAGTCGTGCATAAGACGACTAGACTATTGCGGCATTTTGCGAAAATCCACAAGTACCTACTAAAATAATACTTTTTTTCATCACACGCGCCGGAGACAATTTCTTATTACCTTATTCCAACTACTTATATAGTCACAATTAATAAACATTATTTAAAAAATGCGACTAAGACAAGCGACTGCGACACGACTGCGATTGTTTTTTTTTTATGGTATAGGGAACCGACCTGACGGATCACCTGACGTAAGCGATAACCGCCGCCCATGGACACCCGCAACACCAGAGGAGTCACAAGTGCGTTGCCCGCCTTTTAAAAGGGTTTGGGCCTCCGGTAACCTCACTCACCCGGCGAAACACAACGCAAGCGTTGTTTCACGCCGGTTTTCTGTGAGGCCGTGGTATCACTCCGGTCGAGCCGGGCCATTCGTGCCGAAGCATGGCTCTCCCACGTGAAAGTTCATTTCATTGTTCAACAATCAGTC
Source organism: Acronicta leporina (assembly GCA_947256265.1). NCBI lineage: Eukaryota > Metazoa > Arthropoda > Insecta > Lepidoptera > Noctuidae > Acronicta > Acronicta leporina. Next base: position 13,716,490 of record OX366520.1, on the reverse strand, counting down.
GCAAGCTGAGGATTGCGTGTTGATTAAGAAAGGCCCATTAAACTTTATATAGCTATGACGTAACGCAGCAACCGTTAAAAGTTATAATTAAAAATAAATCATGAGAAGTTTATTGCAGACTTTAGATTGGTTCAGATTTTATTTACTTTTAAAATTAAAATTATTGTTATTTAATTAAGTATTAAAGCGAAACATACCATCACGCCTGTATTCCTCGAAGGGTTAGGCAGAGGTGTACTAAGGTACACCCACAGTTCGCCGGTATGTTTAAGTCCCATGTAATAGGGGGCGAGCCTATTGCCACTAACCGGGCACAATTTCCAAACTCCGAGCTGCTACTGAGAATTTCACCGAAAAACATACCGGTACCGCTAATATTATTGGTTGATGAAAGTTTGTCTGTCTAGTGTTAAAAGTAGACTATGTTTGCTATGACTTTTAGAACTCTTGATGCAATATCAAGAGTTAAATATGGAGCTGCTAATAAACCATTATAATAAACTGATCAGCAAAAACCTATCATCTATTTTCTATTACATTATAAAACACTAGCTTCTGCCCGCGACTTCGTCCGCGTAGTGTGATGATATGTAGCCTATAGCCTTCCTCAATAAATGGGCTATCTAATACTGAAAGATTTTTTCAAATCGGACCAGTAGTTCCTGAGATTAGCGCGTTAATGTTCTATAAGTCAATCTCGTGTTATCTTTATTAAATGTAATAAAATATCAATAAACTGCCTTGTTAGTCTAGTGGTCCCAAGTGCGACTGCTACGCTAGAGGTCCTGGGTTCGATTCCCAGGTCGAGCAAAGTATTATTGGGTTTTTCTATGAAATTCCCAGTAGCAGCTCGGAGTTTGGAATTTGTGCCCGGTTAATGGCAATAGGCTCGCCCCCTATTACATGGGACCTAAAAATACCGGCGAACTGTGGGTGTACATGAGTACGCCTCTGCCTAACCCTTCGGGTGATACAGGCGTGACTGTATGTTATGTTAAATACCAATAATAATTTCAATTTAATACCAAGACTAGATCTTATCTAGATACATTTTGGACGCTTTTAACCATAATAAGTCTATTGCGATTTTGTATTAGGTACCTAGTTTAAATTGCCTTTAGGCAAAATTCTTCTCGCTATTGATAAAGTTAAACTTAAATAAATCAATCTTAGAATTTATCTCAGAAAACTTCTAATTATTATCTATACCAATTTCAATAGACGCTTAGAATGTCCCTATTTCAACAAATAAATAAATATATTATGGGACATTTTTACACATCACCATCTAGTCCCAAACTAAGCAGAGCTTATACTATGGGTACTAGACAATGGATATAATACTTATATACTTTTTTTTTGTAAATACATACTTATAATACATAAGAAACACCCAGACGAACACAAACACTTATATTCATCACATAAATTTTTGTTTGTGGGAATCGAACCCACGACCTCATTGTCAGCAGTCCGGTACTCGAACCACTAAACCACAGAGGTCGTCAATGGTTTGAACTTGAAATCATTGTAGAAAACCATTATAGCTTCTGGATAACGAAAAATAATTTTGACTTTTAAGATTGTTTTATACCGTTTCTCTTGGGTGTAAATCAGATACCTACGCAGTCTTTGAAAATATCTTTATATCATACTGGTAATAGATATTGTTTGGTCTGGTTTGAGTCACTGTAGCCAGCTAAGCTACCGAGGCATTTGACCATGCAAAAATAGTTAGTCATACTTACTACATGCTTGGGTGGATCTTTATTTTCTCATCCACATTAGTCTTCAGGTAACATAAGCAACATCAGTATTTTATCGATGACATATTAGTATTCTACATGCTACGACGAGGTACGAATGGTCACACATCCATAGAATGACCGCGGCAATGGCAGCTTAACCTTTCAAATCGATTGATCAGCGTAGTTATTACTTCACAACGAGCTCCACGCAAATTAAAATGCGCAATTAAAATCCTAGCTTAAAATTATTTTTAACAAAATCAAGTGAATCCGAGAGTTTGCTCTAGTCTTATAAAGTAACGGTCAGTATCACCGCACAGCTAACTGCCGTAATATATTTAATAGTGGCTACTATAAGCCGGACCTTTCAATTATGACTGCGGTAAATTGAACCACTAAGGCAGCGTTGAAATTAAATTAAAATTTTCACTGTTTTCTTTGTGGTTTGATGAGAACATTGTAAGGAAAAGCATGAATATTGTATACACTCATCCCTTTTACCCCAGAGGGGTGGGCAGAAAATACCATGGTATATTTTCAACAAAAATCTGAGCAATACAAATTTGCGTTCCTCATTAATCTAGTGCTCATAAGCGCGATTGCTACGCTAGAGGTTCTGAGTTCGATTCCAGAAATAATTGCCATTTAATTTGGATATCCAATGACAATGTTGTGTTCTGAAACTAGTCAAGGATGGACAAGTTACGTACCTATAATATGAGATAATTTCCACGTTACATATATAAAGGACATCAGGCGAAATTTAAAGTAGGTAAGGCCGGTGACACAACACGCTCCATTAAAGAAACGTTATATGTACGAGTAGTTAAAATCACTACTTATTATAAAACAAAGTCGTTTCCCGCTGTCTGTCCCTATGTATGCTTAGATCTTTTAAACTACGCAACGGATTTTGATGCGGTTTTTTTTAATAGATAGAGTGATTCATGAGAAAGGTTTTAAGCTATATAACATAACGCTACGACTCTTAGGAACGGGGCAGCGCGGGTGAAACCGCGGGCGGGTCGCTAGTAGCTTAGAAGTAAAAAAGCTTTTTTGAAAAAGCTTACTAGTAATGTCGGTCACACATTACTAGTATTCTTGTTAACCCTCGTGCTAAGCTAAATGCTTGTGTTACGAGTGGGTTCACGTCGGTAGTGCAATGGGTGGGTTTAGAACCGGCAAACACATGATCGCAAGTCCACGTTATTACCTAGAATATCTTATCTAGTTATTTCTTATTTAAATTTTGAACGGTCGAAATATTTATGTGCACCTCTGAAGTTCACTCAAGCTAATGTCACATAAGTATTACACATACTATCACGCCTATATTCCCCAAAGGGTGAAGCTAACTCAGACAACCCACAGTTCATGTTTAGATTCTAAATTAAAAAATCCGGCGCCATCTAGATGAAAAAAAAAATGTAAAACATTGACTGAAAGTGTCTTTAAAAGATCTATTTACAGAAATAAATATCATTTATCAGATCCCATGAAATAGAGAGCGAGCTAAAGAGAAAATCCCAATACCACTTTGCTCGATCTGGGAATCAAATTCAGGATCTCTAGCGTTTCAATTGCTAGGGATCACTAGCCTAATAAAGCCTTCGTGCTAAGCTAAATGCTTGTGTTATGAGTGGGTTCACGTCTCTAGTGCAATGGGTGGGTTTCGAACCGGCAACCACATGACCACAAGTCCCTCGCCATTAGATTACCGCCGCTTTTACCTTACCTTTGTGTCATAGTTAATGATATCTACAAGCCTGGTAATATAATATCATACCATCACGCTTGTATTCCCCGAAGGGTTAGGCAGAGGCGTACTAATGTACACCCACAGTTCGCCGGTATGTTTAGGTCCCATGTAATAGGGGGCGAGCCTATTGCCATTAACCGGGCACAAGTTCTCAACTCCGAGCTGTTACTGGGAATTTCATAGAAAAACCCAATAACACTTTGCTCGACCTGGGAATCGAACCCAGGACCTCTAGCGTAGCAGTGCGCTCAGGACCACTTGGCTAATGAGGCGGTCAATATAATATCACCAGCTTTTAATAACTATTCCGCTTGGTGTGCCTCTAACATCCAGGACAAATGGCAAGCCTCGCCCGGGGCGGGGTCGGCCTCATGATAAAACACGGAGTTGTAACGATGCAACCGGGACGGAAGTTCGTCGCTGCCAATTAATTAGTATTTACCGCCACAGTCTGGTGTTTTGTGTACTTCAAATTAGCTCGTCTGATGCGCTTGATATAGGAGAAGAGTTTGTTTTTATAATACTTAATACAGTACTTTTTGATAATTTTTATAACTTTATATGCACTGGCAATTTGGCGAGCAAAAACATATTAGAAAAATGTCTGACATATCATCACGCCTGTATTCACCGAAGGATTAGGCAGAGGCGTACTAATGTCCAACCACAGTTCGCTGGTATGTTTAGGTCCCATGTAATAGGAGGCGAGCCTATTGCTATTAACCGGGCACACATTCAAAACTCCGAGCTGCTTGCTACTGGGAATTTCATAGAAAAACCCAATAACATTTTGCTCGATATGGCAATCGAACCCAAGACCGCTAGCGCAGCAGTCGCACTCAGGACCACTAGGCTAATGAGGCATTTCTGACAAAAAGGTCTGATAATAAAATATTTTTCCCAGCAACAATTGACTTTTTGCAAGATTTTTTTGTCAAATTATACATTTCTTTCACGTCTTAAATAGAGGTATAAACATCTTAATGGCAACTGCCATTATTTACCGTAAGCCCATATCAATAAATCTATCCACTACAATCGATCACAGCGAGTCAAATGTCTACGTGCACAGGAAAAGTTTCTTCCGACTGAATTTATTTCGGATACAGATGATTTCGTTATGTGGTTCGAAGCTGGGATTATGTAGAAACAGCTTCTTAAATTTAGTACGCCATCACACCTGTATACCTCAATGGACGGAGAGAGGTGTAAGTACTGATACTCATCCACAATTTATTTATTTTTTCTTTAAACAGGCTTACTAGCAATGTGGGTCGCACATTAATAGTATTCTTGTTATAGTAGTATTCTTCTAGTAGTATTCTACATGATAGTAGTATTCTTGTACCCCTCCTGCTATAAGTTAAATTCTTGTGTTTCGAGTGAGTTGACGTCGGTAGTGCAATGGGTGAGTATCGAACCGGCAACCACATGATTAGGCTACCGCAGCTTTCTTTAATTCTTTGGTGGGTCTGTTTTGAAGTCCCATTTAATATAGAGCGAGCGCGAGCCTATTGCCATTTTAACTGGTATTAATTAAACCTTGAAATTATACAACCTTGAGATAAAGTTGAAGAAAGATAGAAAAACTATTTATTTTACCTTCAAGTTAATACCCTAAAACCTCAATAACTACACCGAGACTACAGATATATGTTAAAGATCGGAAACGCGACAAAATAATAAAAGTATTTTTATTTCATAACCCATTAACACTCGCACAACCTGCAAATAAGTTAACCCAGATCGAAAACTTTTTTATTATTTATTTACATATGCACACCATCACGCTTGTATTCCCCGAAGAGTTAGGCAGAGGCGTACTAATGTACACCCACAGTTCGCCGATATGTTTAGGTCCCATGTAATAGGGGGCAAGCCTATTGCCATTTACCGGGCACAAATTCCAAACTCCGAGCTGCTACTCGGAATTTCATAGAAAAACCCAATATCACTTTGCTCGACCTGGGAATTGAACGTAGCAGTTGCATTCAAGACAACTAGGCTAATGAGGCAGTTTTTTATTTATTTAATTAAATGATTTTTTCTAATGATAAACCTGTGTCCCACAAAACTGTGTTATTAGAATGAAAATATTATACAATGGTTACAAACTAGTCTCAAATCTTTATCTTTATTATTAAGTAACGTATTATCGTATTGTCATATCCTACTATCCCATCAATCTATATCTATCTATACTAATATATAAAGCTGAAGAGTTTGTTTGTTTGTTTGCTTGAACGCGCTAATCTCAGGAATTACTGGTCCGATTTAAAAAAAACTAGCAGTGTTAGATAGCCCATTTATTGAGGAAGGCTATAGGCTATATATCATCACGCTAAGACTAAGTAACTATTCCACGCGGACAAAGTCGCGGGCGGAAGCTATAATATTATAAACGTGAAAGTTTGTGAGGACGTATGGATGTTTGTTATTCTTTCACGCCAGAACGGCTGAACGGATCTGGATATAATTTAGCACAGAGATAGATTATATTCTAAAATGACAACTTTTTATCCAGGTCGGACCCTACTCTGAAGAAGTCCACGCGGACAGTAGTAGCGGGCAGAAGTTAGTATTGTTTATGATTGTTTAGATTGTAGCTTGAATGTATTGTAGTTCGTGGGGCGTCTGATTTATCTAAAAGCCCCTTCTACACATTCATAGCACACCTACTTGTCCACAGGTAATGCATCGTGTGGCGGCGATCTATCATTTATTTCAACGTCAGAAATCCATTACGGGGCGTCGTCTCGTCGACTGAGTCGAGCCACTATCTAAGCAAATACAGTAATGTACACGGTGCCTCGCGAAACTCTCGACAGCGTACTGACGTTACCGTTTTAGAATTGAAAGAAAAATTGTACTGGCTGACAGGTTAATCAAATAAATAAATGGCTTAAAGCGCGACTTAAGAGCTAGCTCCCCGGGTAGTTTGTTAGTCGGTAGTGTGAGGTATCTAACCGTGGATACTGTAAAAAATCTGAAATATTGGGATTTAATAATAACAATATAACGTTATTTTGTTGAAGGAAAAATTCCACTTGCGGGCACGATTCGAACCTGACATCTACTAAAGTTATTTCGTGAAGGAAAAATTCGACTCGCAGGCAGGATTCGAACCTGCGTCTCCTGGCTAGGTACGCCAGACGCTATGACCTCTTAGCCACCGCGAGTCCCACCTGCTATGTCGAAATTTGCCTTCACATTCTGAACTTACGTCTTAAAGGTGACGTCAGTAACATCTATTGAAAGGCAAGTTACTTTGCCTCTCAATAGACTGACATCTACTGTCAACACAACACTAATAAATTCGTCAAAACCTATTCCTTCAGCCGTGAAACCAGCCAATTCGAGTTGTTTACACCCGCAATTCACATCAACGCCTACGCTTGATAATAGAAATTAATCAATTATAAACTAAACTAGTCTTAACCGCAGCATCGGCGGTTGTAAACTAAAGGCGTTTCATCTCGCCGCTAATCCGCGAATCGTGTTTAAACTTTCGCCTGTCATAGTTCAAGGGAAAATTAACTTTAAGTTCAATAGGAGGGGCTATTGTTCAAAAGTTTTTGTTTACGGTTTAGCTTCGTTTTCTAGAAGTTGGCTTTTGAAGTCTCCGCTGCCTCCAGGTGAGACTCGAAGTAATTGCTTTTGTTGTTTTGGAGGGACATACAATGACCGACACTAATGCCCACTAAAGAGATATTCTATTACATTTCTGTCTCGATTTCCCGATCGCATGGGAATTTCCTTTTCTGTAGGTTTTTAACGGGCACACACTTTTAGGAATTTACCTATACTTTCAAGTTTGTAAATATCTATTGAATTCCGAATTAAAGAGCAGTGATGCCGTAGGTCTCGAATTCTAACCCAAGGCACGCACCTCTGACTTTTCGTAACCATGTGCGTATTAATAATTAATTATCACTCGCTTACAACGGTGAAGGAAAACATCGTGAGGAAACCTGCATGCCTGAGAGATTTTCTCGACGGCGTGTGAAGTCTGCCAACCCGCATTAGGCAAGCGTGGTGGACTATAACCTAATCCCACTCATTCTGAGAGAACACCCGTTCACAGCAGTCGGACAGTATATGGGTTGATTATTATGTATGATTGAATTCCGACCTTCCCCGGTGTGATTTTGGATGAATAGAATAGAATAGAATAGAAACATTTTATTCAGAAGAACAGACGGATACAAATACATACACATCAAATTTTGATAGGTACCTACCAGTAACAAGGAAAAACATTGTCGTCATGTCCGTACCGAATGGGTTACCAACTCAGCATGTGCTGGGTATCAAAAATGCCCAGCGCTGGTTTTCAGTTGGCACCCTTGCAGTGACGCACGGAAGCGGGAAACATAAATGATACATAAACTAAAATAATCACAATACATAAATAATAATATATATTTATTCGAACAATAATTTTATGTAAAGATATCTTATTGATTTCTGAAGCTTACGCGAATATCAGACATATTTAAATAAAACAACTTTACGGATTATATCGCGTTATATTAGAACCCTATTATAGATTCTATTAGGTCTAAATGCACGCCCAAAACTGCAAGACAGAAAGATACGGTGAGTGAGCTCATTCTGCATGAATCAAATAACAAATGATTAATGTAAAAGTGAAAGGGTTAATGGAGGGGAGCTGTTCAATAAATACAACGATAAGACGCATGACACCTCAGTCTGCCCGTGACCATGGACGCTGTAAAGGGTCCGAAACGTCGGGATTGGTATTGTATTTGATACTAATATAACGCGATATAATCCGTAAAGTTGTTTTATTTCAATATAAAGATATCTTATAAATAAGAAATATAAAAAGAAGGAAATGTGAGTTCATAAAAATATAACACATACATAGATTAAAATGGGTGGGTAGTTAGTATATTAAGAGGATGAGTGAGTTTCTACGTTTTCATTAGTTGTATGATGCGCGTAGTAAAGTGGGATGGCTGCATTGAAAAGTGATTTTGAAAACTATCCAAAAATATTATCAAACATTTCCGATGAATATTCAAAACTTTATTCTATGAATTATTTTCACAAAATAGAACCAGCTTTATGATTTTGGTAACATAAAAAATATTATCGAATTGTAGATACTCAGTAAGTTGTGTAAAATAAACTCTAGACTTAAAAAAATAAATAAAAAGCACAAAAACTAATGCAAGACTATAATATATTACTTTCTTATACTATATTGGATATATAGTCTACGAAACTCATATATTATCGGTTCACAGTAATTAAACTCATTTGGTGTTGCAAGTATCCACGGACGTTTAGGTACCTACTTAGCTTGTCTACTTGTTTACCAACGTCTATATAAAAATAATATAAATAAATACCTTCTATGTTGCACTCTAATATTTTTCATAAAGACAAATCAATATAACACTATTCAAACAAGGTAGGTACCTACATGTATGTCGTCAAAAAGTTACTAACTAACGATGCGTGAAGACACCTTTAAAAGTAAGCCATTACGGGCTAACCTCCGAAACTAAACACGTTTGATTTATATACAGGACCATGTATTGTGGTAAATCGGCATCAAATACAACGGGGCAAATCCTTTTTACGAGATTTACAGCGGGATTCGGGACGTCGTACGGTTCTACGCCTGCTTGGTTTTGTAGTGCGGTCCAATGCGAGAGCGGGCGCGACATTGTGGAATATTGACAATTTTAATAACTAACTTTTTAAGATATCTAATAATAATCTAAGATCTGTGAAAACAGCCTTTATTTTGACATAGTATTTTTATGAGCCAGATAAACAAAAAATCTATAATCTTTACTATATATAAAGCTGAAGAGTTTGTTTGTTTGTTTGCTTGAACGCGCTAATCTCAGGAAGTACTGGTCCGATTTGAAAAATTCTTTTAGTGTTAGATAGCCCATTTATTGAGTAAGGCTATAGGCTATATCATCACACTACGCAGAAGCTAGTATAAAGATAATTGTTTTAGTTTCTATTGCTCATCATAAATCATCTCTTCATTTCTTTTTTTCTACATAGGTAAGCCTTATATCATAAAATTGTAATCTGCACGATAACAATTCCTTACATCATAAAATTTTCTTTTTTTCTTTCTTTTTTCATCTACACGCTTATAATTTTATGATTATTATATAAAGCATACTATTTAATCAGAAATCATCTCATCTGATGTTTTTTTACTTAATAATTATGCCTTAACTCATTTGTAATTTTTTTTTTAAATTAATTTCAGAAGCACATTTCACAAAAGATTATAATATTGGAACATTATTTACAGTAACACATTTTAATTTATTTCCGAAAAAATTGTAAGTCTATGACTTATACCCAGGCTAAGTCAAAGGTTCTCAGAGAGTGGAGTCAAAAGCTCAGATAGAGCAAAGGTACACATTATCTTATTTTTACGCGCTATTTTTACCTTTTTTGTAAAAGAACAAGAACGGTCCAAATTGTCTAATCTTTTTTTTGTGTGTAACAAAAGACATAATTTTCTTCCAAAAAGGTATTGTTAGACTAAGGTTTTAGCTTTTAAGGGTTACAAGGCACTTAATTATACCTACCTAATTTGTATAACATGTAGTTTGATGATAATGTCTACTCATTTGAAAAAGATACTTGAAAAATATTGGTGCCATTATCTTATTTTCATAGCGTAAAAAATATCATTATTTTTTCACGTGGGATTTTCCATGCTTCGGCACGAATGGGCCGGCTCGACAGGAGTGACACGGCCTCACAGAAAACCGGCGTGAAACAACGCTTGCGTTGTGTTTCGTCGAGTGAGTGAGGTCACCGGAGGCCCAAATCCTTTTAAAAGGCGGGCAACGCACTTGTGACGCCTCTGGTGTTGCGGGTGTCCGTGGGCGGCGGTTATCGCTTACCATCAGGTGATCCGTCTGCTCGTTTGCCCCTATCCTATAAAAAAAAGCGTGTTGGCAAATAATAAATTACTTCTTAATTCTGGTAAATAAAAGGTGTAAAACTATAATTTTGATCGAATTCCAGGGCCATATACGTCATAATTTAAATATCACTTGGGTCAATTCAAAACCTCTATTCAATCTCATTTGTTTTTGTTTTACATTTATTTAAGTTTAGTAAAATAACGGCTGTAATACAGAAGTATCTAACCCTTCAAAGATATAGTAGAAGTAACGCATTTTCTAAGCTTATGAGCTTAGGAAATAAGTGGCTCAAAGTCACCCGGCTAACTGTAAAACTAGCTAGTGTAAACAAAGCCTTAATATTTATAGGATTTAAACAAATATTCTCAGGTATGTAAACTCATCGCCAACTATTCAAAACACACATTAATATCAACCAAAATATAATGTTTCGTTTACTAAAACCACCTACGCTTCAGCACCAAACTAAGGTAATATATCTGGTTACCTTAATAAATCTAATGATACCCGATTTGTCTGGACCCTTTGGGAAAATAATCTGTTTTAATCCAATTCATTTACAATCAAACTTATCTCATACTCACCTATATATGCAAAAAATTAAAACAACCTTTGTTATAATTTTATTATGTAAGTTAAAATTTTTTATCTTTAGAACCAATAATGAAATCGGTTCAATGTCGGAGAGAATATTTCGTAATTTAGGTACACAAATAATATGAGGGAGAATAAAGTTCACTACGCTAGCCTATTGCGGGTTGGCAGACTTCATACGTATTCGAGAGAGTACGAGTACCTATCTCTGGCGTGCAGATTTCCTCACGCTATTTTCCTTCATCGATATGAAAAGTCAGAGGTGCATAACTTGGATTGTAATTAGTTGGCAGTCCAATATCCTATATCTAGGTTATCACTACTTTCTTAATAAATACACCCAAAAACATGGAGCCTCCATTAGTGGATTATTAGTGATGTAAAAATTGTATTAATCAAATTTCCTAGGAAAACTGATTTTAATCAGATTCTCGTGAAGATTAATAAACTTACTTTTCTAATGAATTCGGTGCCCATAACTCGCAAAATATAATAATTAAAAAGGGTTTACCTCCAACTTTTCGTTAAACAAAACAACAGCGCCTAAATTAATTACACAATTTTCCGAGACCTAGATCACAAAAAGAGTACTGCAAGAGCCGGTAAGCTTTACGTAGGTGTTGATTAAAGCTGGCTTTGAGTCTGTAGCTCATCATTATTTTTCTCATTAGAGCAGAGCTGTCGGCGACGATTAAAGATGATGAGGTACTCTTGGAGGTGCGGACAGACTGGCGGAAAAAAAGGAATAATGTTATTAGGTAATATTAATGACGGCGACGAATTTCGAAGAAAACTATTCGGGGAAGTTCGGAAAGTATGATTAAATTATTTTGTTACAAAGTTTAATTGTTGGTGACAAGTTTTTAGATGACGTCAAGATAAAAAGTAAGATAATTACTTTATTTCTTGTTTTCTAATTGGATTGCTAAAAATACATCATATTAATATAGCTGAGTCAAAATCTGTAGTGCGTATGTCTAATAGATATAATTAGAAATACCAGTTTGAAAGTTAAAGAAGCCCTTTAGAGTTAGAGATACAACTTTAACCCTAAAACATCAAGCTTATTTTCAAAACATTAACTTAAAAGGTAAAGTTAACTAATTGATTTGATATCTAAAATATTGTATTTCAAAGCAACATCTTAATTGATCAACAATTCTGATAATCAAAATCTGGTCGCAGTATCGTTAATGTCGAATTGTTGCTATTTTCTCACGTAAAACATAGACCAATTATAATCATAAATTATATAATGTTATAATTGCAATAAATTTTATATTATTCTGATAAAACGACATATTTTGACATTTACACTTAATCTATAATTATTAGTGACGTTGACATTGAAAGCACGTTTCAGTCTCGGGAGCATATATAGCTATATTGATTTTATCGTAATTCAAATTCAAACCCAATTTTACCTTATTTAAAAAAACTATAGAATAAAGATAAATGTATAAAACAAAATTTTACTGAATAAAAGGTGCAGTATTTATTTCGTCATATTGAGTTGTTCTATTGTGTGTACGGAGCCTAAATCACCGTCCTCGTTAGCAACTATCAGGCAGGGAATAAACCTCTTATTTGTGAACTAATCTGCACCCGTGTTAATAGTGATAAATGGGCTCAGCCCACATTCTTTCGCTCTTATTCTTGAGAACCGCTAATGCACTGGGATTCCGTTTTTAAACTGTATTATATCTTCGGGCCTGGCTAAAAGAGGTAACTTTCCAGGGGGTCTTAACAATAATTGTTTTTTTAGTGTTCAAATTGACTACCATCCTTCACTAGTGGGACAGGCACTATGAGAAACACAACGTAAGTGTTGTTTCACGCCGGTTTTCTGTGAGGCTGTGGTGGTATCACTCCGGTCAAGCCGGTCCATTCGTGACAAAGCATGACTCTCCCACTTCTAAAATTTCATCAGGCCAAACGAAAGTATTGAAGTCAACAGTTGTGATCGCAATTACATAACATAATCAACCCATTATACTGTCCCACTGCTGGGCACGGCTCTCCTTTCTGAAAGATAGGGATTATGCTATATGCTGGCTTAGTGCGGGTTGGCAGACTTCATACGACGTCAAGAAAATCACTCAGGCATGCAGGTTTCCTCACGATGTTTTCCTTCACCTTAAAGCACGACATAAAATTAACTATTAATACACACAGAACTTCGAAAAGTCAGAGGTGCGTGCCTTGAATTCGAGACCTTTGACTTGGCAGTCCATTGGTCATATCACTAGGCTATCGCAATTATGATATTAAAAATTTCGGACGCGTTCATGCATAGTGTATACAGTACAATTGTACATATTTAAGAGACTATAGTCACCAATGTTCCACATGACATGAACACTTATAAAAGCAATAAACAAAAAAGAAACTCTTCTGCGCTGTAATTTCTCAGCCATAAAAACTCTTTACTGCTTGTCTCCTTACTCCATATGATAATACTTACTTCCTTCTCTGCTTACCCGTAAAACGTGCAAATGTATGGCAATAAAGCTTGCAATACCTGTGGTCGAACTAAATTTGAGTGTCCCTTCAAATATTTAAAGTCTTTGATGCAAACAAAACTCTATAGATTGTAAGGTTGAGTTAGTGTGATAAGCGGCGCGAGAAGAGGAAGCGATTTTTGTCTTGTAATCTTATATGAAATAGCTATCGCGTCAACATGACTTCATAAATTAGAACTAATATCATAGACCTGTCTCATTAGTCGAGTGGTCCCAAGCGCGACTGCTACGCTAGAGGTCCTAGGTTCGATTCCTAGGTCAAGCAGTGTTATTGGATTATTTGGAGTTTGGGATTTATGCCGGGTTCATGGCAAAAGGCTTGCCCCCTATTACATGGGAACTAAGCATACCAGCGAACTGTAGATGCAAGTCTCTGCGAAACCGTGATGGTATGTTTTACAAGACTTAATTAATAACACAGTACCTAGCTTTGGCTATACTATAGCGACAATAATTCAAACTTCCATATTAATATCATAATTATATAGCGAAAGTAACTTAGTCTGTGTTTATTATGTTTATACACATTAACCGTTGAATTTTGAATAATTTTTAGCATAAAGATAAATTGGACCTTAGAGAAGGCTAGAGGCAAACTTTTGTTTTAAAAAAAACTTGTGAATCCGCTGGTAACAGTTATAATTAATTTTACAAACACATTAAGTACTCTTTTCGCGAAGAATAGAGAATAGCCGCAGTCCACTACGCTAGTCTTGTGCAGGTTTGAATTCTAACGTCCAATATCAAATCATGGATTCTTTTATCGAATACTTGTTTATTCATAAAATATCATTACAACACTAATTCTTATCACAATAAACACAAATAATCACTTAGCTCTATAAGTCTTCGTCAAGACTATGCTAGGTGTTTAATATTTTCACCAAACGAAAAACGATATCTATGTTAGCTGTGACGAGACGAAGCGTTGTCTATCCGCTGAATTGAAAAAGGTTATATTAAAAAGAAACAATACTTTTAATATAAGTTTACGAAAACAGTACGACATTTTCGTTGTAAACTAATACTTAAATTATATTTTTTTAAATTACTTTACTTGATGGAAAACTCGGCCATAATATTTGTGCAATGAGTTTGAATTCGGGCCAACTAAACTTCAGTGCCTAATCAAATAGTTATAATACGCCTGTATCTGAAAATAATCATGAACAAGTTCAAATTCGTAAAAAGTGTGTCAGAAATCGCAAACACAGCAACAGCGTTTTAACTCCCAAAAAAGTTAAATATCTAACTGTTAGCTAACTTATCAATAACTGAATACTCAAAAAGCCATATTCTTTGGTTACCTATTGGTTACTTATTAAAAAACTACAACTACTGCCTCATTAGTCACGTAGTAGCAAGCAGAGCTACCGAGTCTGAGGCCCCAGGTTTCATTCCCAGGTCTGACAGTGTTATGTGGTTTTCAAATTATATTTTTCACAGAGCCTACTTTGAATGTAAATCAAACTCCCATAATAACAGTATCTTCTTTCCACATCATCAATAATTAATTAACAAAATATCTCAGAAAAAAGAAAATATACTCCATTGTAAGTGTTATATTTTAATCTCGAGCAATAAAGGGAAAGATTAGTCAAGCAATTCACACCTCGCCGCAGTCGGGTAATAGGCAATGTTATCTCGGGTCTCGGACTAATGAGAAAAATAATGGGGCGGTCTTATCTGGGCCTGGGAGGCGCTTAAGACTCACTTTATCTGGCTGGGGAGAGAACGGTAATTGAGCGAATACTGTATGTATTTTTATTGTTCCAGCAAGAATTATGGTTCGTAATGTTTAGGCGTATAAACATACATTACGTTATTTTAGTGAAGGAAAAATTCTTCTGCGGGCAGGATTCAAACCTGCGTCTTCTGGTTAAATACAACAGACACTATGACCACTAAGCCACCTTGAGTTACACCCGCCATGTCGAAATTTGCCTTCACATTTTGAATTTACGTCTTAAAGGTGACGTCAGTGACAGCTGTTGAAAAGCAAGTAACTTTGCTGTTTAACCGACATGACATACTGTGCAGTTAGATCGATTTCGTACGATAAGTACTTTTTTCCTTTCTCCTTTTTTTGTTTAATAATAACATACATACCATCACGCCTGTATTCCCTGAAGGGTTAGGCAGAGGCGTACTAATGTACACCCACAGTTCGCCGGTATGTTTAGGTCACATGCAATAGGGGGCGAGCCCCCTACCGGGCACAAATTCCTAACTCCGAGCTGCTACTGGGAATTTCATAGAAAAACCCAATAACACTGCTCGACCTGGGAATCGAACCCAGGACCTCTAGCGTAGCAATCGCGGTCAGGACCAATTGGCTATTGAGGCAGTTGTTGTTTAATAATTAGCCTAGTAATATGACCTATGATTACAAAAAAAAGGTTTTTACACAGAAATTCCTATGAATCTAATTATATTCGTTATAAAATTCTGTAGCAATTTTCTAATCTGATTAAAACGTGATAATTTTAGACTATATTCTCCGATGTAGGTTCTAAGACATGTCAATTTTCCGTCTTATTACGTATGCTCTTCTATTTTTTTGCATTCTTGCGTTGGACATCCCAAAAAGTATTTTAATAAACTCTTTGCACGTTTTAATAAAGCCATGCCTTGGGTTCATGAAATACAAGATGTTGCGTTAAAGTGACTTTAAACAGAAATTTCTTAGATATTGGTACGTCCAAATTTACACACTTATTTATAATAATATAAAACGTCTTTTATTATGGGATAGGAGGTCATCTGATGGTAAGCGATTACCACCGCCCATGGACACCCGCAACACCAGACGAGTCACAAGTGCGTTGCAATGCTTTAAAAATGGTTTGGTCCTCCGGTATCCTCACTCACTCGGCGAAACACAACGTAAACGTTGTTTCACGCCGGTTTTCTGTGAGGCTGTATCAATTGTATATTTTCGAATTGTACGGTCGAGCCGGCCTATTCGAAAGCTTATGAATATAATATTGTGTATCTTATTGTATTTTTTTTTCCTTTTTAATATTTTACATAATTATTTTATTTTGTCTTGTATTGGCACGTGTTCTGATAGAGAAATGAACACTAAACATAGGTATATTACAGCAATATAAAAGACATTTTATATTTTTATCAATAATGGTGATAGTCTGCGAAGTCTTTTTCTTGAGGGTTTGTAATTTTTTCAAATACATACCATCACGCCTGTATTCCCCGAAGGGTTAGGCAGAGGCGTCCTAATGTACACCAACAGTTCGCCGGTATGTTTAGGTCACATGCAATAGGGGGCGAGCCTATTGCAATTAACCGGGCACAAAGTCCTAACTCCGATCTGCTACTGGGAATTTCATAGAAAAACCCAATAACACTTTGCTCGACCTGGGAATTGAACCCAGGACCTCTAGCATAGCAGTCACGCTCAGGACCACTTGGCTAATGAGGCAGTTCAAATACATTACTGTGTAAATATAAAATCATGTTCTAAGTGTATATTACTGTCTCATCGTAATTGTAGTCGCAAGCGCAACTGTTGAGAGTGAACCTTTTTTTTTCTAAATATCTCTCTCTCGGGGTGCAGAAATGCCTCACGGTTCTACCTTCTCTTCCCATATACTTTATGCCCTATACCTAATTCAACTTCACTTCACAGGAATTCATATAATTTTAATCAAACAATTAGGTGAATTTTTGTTTTTTTTTTCTAAATATTTGAACTTTAAATCACTCTCCTGTAAAATTTACTCAATGTCGCTTAGTGAGGGTTGCTTTTCAAGCGTCGATTAAATTTTCAGTAACAACTCGTAGTTCAAATTTTTCGTAAAGGAAAAATAACTTTATACTCTTAGCTTGAAAATTAAAAAAAAACCATAGAAAGATACACATATTACTTATTATGCCGCTATTTTGGCATCGAGGATTCTTTTTTTAAGGTATAGGGGGGAAAACGAAGAGGCGGAACGCCTGATGGTAAGTGATGCCACCGCCCATGGACACCCGCGACACCAGAGGAGTAGCAAGTGGGTTGCGGGCCTTTTAAAAGGATATGATGACCCATAATTATACATAGGTCCATTCTCACACGTCACAACATATAAATAAGTATTGTTAGATTCATCACAATATTCGCAGCTAATCAATCAAACTTCGCACGGTTGTATGTGTCATGAACGTGGATGAATCCAGGGAACTATCGAATGTGCAGAGCCAAAGGCAACCTCCATGGTCAATTAATATTCATTAAAACGCCCCCAATTAACAGCTGGGAGCGACGCCCGATTGAATTGTAAAACATTTTCATGGGCTGTATGAAAATGAACGATAATTTAATGATAAACTTAATATGTAATTCCTCCTTTGAAATTATAACTTTTGAGAAAAACAATTTCAACTGGAATGGTTTTGTGATGTATCTTTAGGATTATTAACAGCATATAGGTACCTAAGTATTATGTTATAGTATATAAATATTATGTGTAAGACTATCTCGAAAACCAACTTTACTAACCGAAATGAACCCAAAAATAGGTTGACAAGCTCGTACCTCCACTTCCTCTTTTTTGAAAGTATGAATAGTTTCATTTAGATGGAACTAGTCAATTAAAAGGTAGCTATGAATGATAATTTTTGTATCACTTAACATGAAACATCAATATTACTTTAGCAAAAAAAGGAAATCTTTGAGTTCTTCAAGACGTAAATTTATATGAAAATCTATTATTGACCACATTAAAATACGTCAAACACGCAATTTGTCTTGCCCAACTACCAAGAAACACCTGCTACAATAGAAACCTACATATATTTTGTTAGGAACTTAGTTATTTGGGAATCATAAATATCGTAATATTATCGTTCACCACAATACTCACTACAGACGGCCACCCATTTCGTTTGTTTTCGCGTTGTCGCGTACAATTAGCTATACGTGAATTATCGGTGCTCCTAGCCGACTGCAAATTTATTTTAATGTTACAATTAAGTTAAAGCTGAACTAACTAGTCCTTTGTACAAGCAATGAGTGTTTTATTAACATTATTAGTTCTCTTTTTACTTTGAATCTAATTGGAGTACTGCAAATGGAAAAGTAAGAATATAATAAAGTCTTTTGTGTACGTAAAAGATCGGTTTATACTATTTAGACACATACCATCACGCCTGTATCTCCCGAAGAGTAAGGCAGAGGCGTACCTACTAACACTTTGCTTTGCCTGTAGGTTTATGTCCCATGTAATAGGGAGCCTATTGCCATTAACCGGGTAAAAAATCCAAACTCCGACCTTGTACTGAGAATTTCTTAGAAAACCCCAATAACACTTTGCTCGACCTCGAATCGAACTGTGTACCTCTAGCGTAGCAGTAGCACTTGGTACCACTAGATTAATGACGTTGTTGTCTAAGCGAGTCATTAATAATTTATTATATCGTGTAACGATTGTACTTTCTAAATATTTTGTGTATGTAAATGTATCTTTCTTTCTGTATATCGTCCTTCCTGGAGGTTCTTTTAATATAATGCCATTATAAGATACTATGTAAGCAGTTCACCCGTATAAAAGTAAACATCGGTTCACTTTCAAACGACTGCGCTTGCGTTATTCATGAGATACATTCCCGGTAAAGTTGAAGATAAAGTGAACTTTCCTGTAGCAAGAGCGAGACACCGATTCATCTCCCTAATGTTTATGTTTTATTTTAAGGTACGTTCAGATTTGGCGAATGCGTCACTTGCGAATAGCTCGCGAGCGACTAGCTAGGTGCCCAATTACTGTAATTATTTGTTGCACCTCTTTAGAGCAAATCACGCAAGGCTTGTATAGAAGGCGTAAATGTGAAGTGTAGAGTTAGCTTCAAAAAGGCGATAACATTGTGGATTGGCTGGTTTGAAATTAAAGAATAAAGAATTATTTGAATTCGTAGAACTGTTTGAAGGGTGATCGTGCATTTTTCTTAAAAATATCACATAGATTTCCCAGTATATCCACCACTGACTATCGGTAGATATATCTATGGGCTATATTTAAGGAATACGCACGATTAGGATTAGGTATTGATTATATTCAAACAGAAAACTAATTGACGAAAGATTTTCGATTGTTTTACTGTATATTGTCGCGGACGTTGTTGAAGCGTCGCGCGAACATGAAACACACGCACGTGACTCGCGGTTAGCTCGCGAGCGACGCGCGAGTATCCTATTCGCTTAATATGGTCATACCTTTATGTCAAGGGGCCTATGCAATGGGGCAGTGTTGACCTGAAAATGAAGAGAAACTTCAATTAAGTTTATATGCATTGCTTTGAGGAGAACTCGTTGAAACTGAACCTTGTAACTGGTTATACAATTTAGTTGATATAAACTTTTGCTACCAGTAATTACTAGTTGCTACCAGCAGTTCTGCCCGAATCCCTAAGAATTTGCCAATGTCCTTCCTCTGAATGCAATCTATCTCCTCGTTAAATTGAATCGAAATCTGTTCAGTGGTTTAGACATGATAAGGTACCAGACTTGGCAGACTTTAGTATAGAAGTCTCCATCCAGCTGGCCATGTTGGGGTCGGCTTTCAGTTCAACAGAACAACAAATACGGTTAAATATCAATATTTTACACGATAAAACTATCATCAAACCTCCTTATCCCAATTACTAAACTAATCCTAAGAAAGAAGAGAAAATATCTGACCTGCTGGCTGGCGACCACTCTTACGTCCTACGAGTCTGTCAGAAAACACCGTTGTGTATTTTTCGACTCATGAGAGCCAGTTCCTTCTCGGTTGCTCTGGCTTTGGTAATCCTATCGTCTGATTGTTGTTGATTGACTGTTTTTTTTATGTAAAAATTAAAAATATCTATATACAATTGTGCAATAACATGTATGCTAGCTCAAACTTGCGTTCGATGTTTGCGCGATCTTCAATATTGTCAATACGACGTTCAAAAATATAGTGCGTGCAATAACCAATATTGCGCAATAATAATTAAAATGTAGGGCCTGCCTTACTGCACGTCACGTGGACAGATTCACATCACTGCGGTTACAATTGCAATTGCATTGCAATTATAGCTCGAAAATAATTTATCAAAGAGAGGATTCCCGTAATGATATACGGCGTAAGAAATTGAATGCATAGTAACATCATCTTTGGTGGGTTCGATTCCCCATTGTGTGTGTGTGTAAAGTCTCCCATGACATGGTGCGTGTATTTGTATAAGAAAAATACTGGAGACGTTATCGTCAACTGAATTTTGGTGCTAATGGCCATCAACTCGTGACAAGATGGTCACCTCGCATCAAATGTCGGATTCGATCCCCACTCTACACGAAAAATACTTACAGATTATATATTTGCTTCGATTCGGGGTGTAGCTACCTTGTATGTGAAGATGCAGCTATATTTTAAAAAAACAAAAGAGCTCTAATGAATAATATTTAAAAAAAATATTATTCGGCTCTATTACAAAAAAGGTTGAGTATCTATGCCATAGCGAATGGAAAGCTCAACATAAATGTCACAGACATGTAAATACCTTCCACCATTCCGATGTCCGACACCGTTCAGTGAAAAACAAATATTTTTTCCGTGTTTTATTTATATCGGAAGTGTTGGTGTGATGCGTGAATAATTAATGTAGCAGCTCACTCTGGCTCGCCTGTGAAATAACAATTATAATTCACTGAAATACGGGTTTTTTTTTCGTTTTATTGACCTTATTTAAGTATTCTGTACGAGCTACGAAAAAAGGCCTAAACTTTTTTTATCACCTTTATGGTAAGAAGTCACCGCCGCCCATGGACACCTACAACATCGGACGACTTGATCATGTGTAACCGGCCCATAAGATAACAAACGGCCCCATATAGGTGGCGCCGTTTAAGAACCCATGTTATCTTCATCTTGTGTAAATATATTTACTATGTATATATTTATATACCTATTCTACTAGCTGACCTGAGAGACGTTGTCCTCTCCAAGTTTCAACTAACCACCTCGAAAAATTTGATTTTCCATATTTGTAATACACTTAGCGCCATGGACCTCTGAATACCATATATATTATTTAATTATATTAATAAATGGAAACTCTTTAGTTACTTTCTCAAATAAAGTGTGCGCACTGTATCTACACTATGGAGGTTTCAAATTATAAAATAAGTTACTATATGGCTGGATGCTTTAAAAAAGAAAACAATAATTGTCAATATTGTCAACTCAAAATGACACCTGATATCGAATCAAATTTCATTGGGGTAATAACGATGTCGTGTTAGTACGCTAGAAAATAAGTTGTCATTCTTTGTTTACTTCTATAACCTACTCAAATATTTCGTTTTTACACCGGCTTGTGCTTGCTGGATAAATCCTATGTATGCCCCGTGATTCCCTGTGTAAGTAGAGTTAGAATAACTGTACTAATAATCAATTCCTGGTCACAATAGTGGTTTCTGATTGATCTGCTTTATTTTCTTGTTTTATCTTGTTTAGTCCCTATAGGTGTATTTTTTAATTTTATTAATTGTTTCTGTTATAATGTTTGATCCGTGCTAGTCTAATACAGAATTACTTGAAAAATAAATTGACTTCAATAGTTATTTTTAAAATTCAGCGTTGTCAATGGTTAAAATGTTAATAACTTTTGATAGAGAGAACCGATTTTAATTAAAAATAGCCTAAATGTTAATCCAAGAAACCGGCTATGAATTCCTGTCCACTTCCTCCAAATCTCTTCAGTAGTTATCATTTGATACGCGGTCAAACATACAGACAAACCGACAGACAAACCGACAGACAAACCGACAGACAAACCGACAGACAAACAGACAGACAAACCGACAGACAAACAGACAGACAAAAGTTCCAAAAATAATAGAAATGGATTGTGTTACCGATTCTGAGTACCCCAAATTAGTTTTTTTGTAAATATAAGCAATGTACAGACACGACTCACTTACATTCTTATTATATGTAAGATTACTAGCTTCTGCCCGCGGCTTCGCCCCCGTGGAATTCGGTCTGTCATCACATCCCACGGGAACGGGATAAAAATTATCCTATGTCCGTCTCCTGGTTCTAAGCTACCTCTCCACCAATTTTCAGCCAAATCGGTTCAGCCGTTCTTGAGTTATAAATGGAGTAACTAACACGACTTTCTTTTATATATATAGATGTATCAATAATGGATTCTTACTAATCCAATTATGTGTATCAAATCACATCAATCACATTTGTTTTTGTATCTGTTTAATATGCTACAATGCACTCCTATTCTTACTCCACTTCCCTTAATTTTTACCATTATCTGAATAAAACACAATAATATCATAAACAACTTTTCCGTGGGAGAGCCAAGCTTCGGCACGAATGGGCCGGCTCGACCGGAGTGATACTTACCACGGCCTCACAGAAAACCGGCGTGAAGCAGCGCTTTCGTTGTGTTTCGCTGGGTGAGTGAGGTTACCGGAGGCCCAAGCCCTTTTAAAAGGCGGGCAACGCACTCGTGACTCCTCTGGTGTTGCGGGTGCCCATGGACGGCGGTTATCGCTTACCATCAGGTGATCCGTCTGCTCGTTTGCCCCCCTATCCCATATAAAAAAAACAAATGGAACTGTTACATAAAAAGACATAAAAGAGTAAAAAAAAATGGCAACAAACATAATCCTAAAATCTCGCCAACAAAATAAATGATGCTTCTAAAGCTGACTCAAGCGTATCTTATTGATGCAGCAGAATCAAATTGTGTGGATTGCATCACATAAATGCATTCAGTAAACATACGCGGACTATAGGAACAATTCTAATAACAGTTACCGTGGCCAATGCTACTCGTAAAAACGTATTGCGAACGCGTGGTCCACTCCATATCAAACTATGGTCACAGCCTGAAAAACTTTTGTCAAAATTTTTTGGCCAACTGTCTCTTTTATGAATTTGTTTGGTGGGATCTTTTTGGTTTACGGTCATGGAAAAGAGCATGCAATCGATACGCCGACCGCAATAATGCCCCATAAAACGGACTGTTTTGATGTTATTTGCTAATGTGTACGCGAATGGGTAGTTGCATATAAATTGACGTTAAACAGAATTGGGGGCTTTGTTTTTCAAAGTTTTTTCAAAGTTTTTTCAAAAAAAATTCAAAACTAGCTCTCGAAAAGAGCATTATCAAATAACGTAATCATTATTGAAACTTATTTCACATACAATTACAAGACAACAGAATAACGATAACATAAAGAAAAAACAGCGAATACATTTAAAGAGATCGTTGAAACCTTTAATTGTGTCCTATTTATTTCATAATTATGATTATGATAAGCCTAAATTATTATTGGCTTATGGATTAAATATATTTTATAAAGTTATCCCCAAAATTGTAGAGTAACGCCCACATGGATTTTCTTTTTCAATTTAAGGGTCCGGTGGAGCTTGAATTGCCCACAAAAATGCAATACGAAAATAAATCGTAATCCTAAAAATATTTTATCAAATTATGTTATTTCCAGTTCAGCTAGCATTCGTTCGCCTGCTTTTATATCAGTTCAGCTCTGCTAGCTTACTACTACTTGGACTTAGATTAACGGTGTCGGAATCCGAATACTTAAACATTACACACATTTTCAATAAATTGTGTTTAAATTAAGACTTATTTTGGTATTACGTTTATATTTATCACGTGGGAGAGCCATGCTTCGGCACGAATGGGCCGGCTCGACCGGAGTGATACCACGGCCTCACAGAAAACCGGCGTGAAACAACGCTTGCGTTGTGTTTCGCCGAGTGAGTTGAGGTTGAGGAGGCCCAAATCCTTTTAAAAGGCGGTCAACGCACTTGCGACTCCTCTGGTTTTGCGAGTGTCCATGCGCGGTGGTTATCGCTTACCATCAGGTGATCCGCCTGCTCGTATGCCCCCCTAAACCATAAAAAAAAAAATTTGAAATTCGGTCCGCTGGTGGCGTGATGCTATGTAGGTCTTAAACATATCTGCTGACAGCTCTTACCTTTTACAGAAACAGCTGACATCTAAAGTTTTCTTAGCGGTTTGCTCATCTGAGCGACATAAGCTCCCTTGGCGCACATTCAGTTTATGCATCAGTGCTCCGTTCAAAACGTCGAGTTCATTGCACAGAATACGCTCACTCTAAGCTAGGCTAATGCCATAGTTCACCAAGTTCCTATTAAGTAACTTGACTATTGAATTATACAACAGACTTGAGAGGCTTTAAATCAAGATGGTTTTGGAGCAGTAAATATTCATTGTCCAATTCAGTTCTAAAACGTAATTTTAGATATATACATAACATACACACTACGCCTGTATTACTAAACGAGGGCAGAACTTAAGAAAGAAAGAAAATGTATTTATTAGCACAAGCAAACAAACATCATAATATATTTTGTTTTGCATTGTATATATACACAGCAATTTAAGTACCAAGTACGGGTACCAAGTAAAGGAGAAAAAGAAAAAGTACCAAACTTTACTAATTGTGCCAAAAACTACCGGCTCAGCATAATGTTTGATGACAGTGATAAGCTTTTTACTTTTACTATACTGAGTTTCCTAGTATTATATTCAGTAGTAGTAAATGATTATTTTGATTAAAATAAATAACTAAATATTTAAGGTCACTTTTACATCAAAATCTTGGCTGTTATCTGTGGAGCAATCAGCTCTCCTCTGTATCCTCTGCTTTTTGTTTGACCTCTTGATAATACATAATATCCACAAATGTCTAATATACATAGAGTAAACAAAAAAGAGGAACTACCACATTAGAAAATATCGGGTCAAAATGTGTGAATTTTTTGTTTTGTCGTATCGTAGCAAAGAGTTGCTTTTAATTTACATAGAACCTTTTCTATTCCATTCTGACCCATCACCTGGCCGGCTGTATACAAGTAAAACTAAACTATTCATTACTTATTAGTAATTACTCATCCGATATTAAATCACTAGAAGCTTTTTAGCACAGAATGTAAAGAAAAATATTCATCAAAAAATTAAAAGACAAAGTCAAAGACGGTTATTTATGTTTTTTCTTTTTTTTAAAACGTTGCCGCGCACTAAGATTTTCTCTTATATCGTGGGTGCGTTTACAAAAACATATTTCTCACACCCAGACCCGGAACATTTACTTGTAGATCATACAAATATTTACTCCGTGTGAGGATCGAAACCACAACACGTGTCGCAGAAGCTGATCGCTCAGCCGGTACGCCAAACGTGTCGTCAAAATTCGCAATATTATCATAATAATCTATATCTATATATATAAAAGAAAGTCGTGTTAGTTACTCCATTTATAACTCAAGAACGGCTTAAACCGATTTGGCTGAAAATTGGTGGAGAGGTAGCTTAGAACCAGGAGACGGACATAGGATACTTTTTATCCCGTTCCCGTGGGATGTGATGACAGACCGAATTTCACGGGGGCGAAGCCGCGGGCAGAATCTAGTCTATATATATAAAAGAAAGTCGTGTTAGTTACACCATTTATAACTCAAGAACGGCTGAACCGATTTGGCTGAAAATTGGTGGAGAGATAGCTTAGAACCAGGAGACGGACATAGGATACTTTTTATCCCGTTCCCGTGGGATGTGATGACAGACCGCATTCCACGGGGGCGAAGCCGCGTGCAGAAGCTAGTATAGCATAAAACTTTAAGACAGAATTCTGTAAACCGACACAGGACAGTGTAATCTATCCCTGACAAATTTACACCAGCCGTGAACAGAAACACCTGTTTTTGTGGTTTCACAGACCCAAGTTTGCTTATTTGGTACCTCTGTAAACCAATTTCAATTCTCGCTTGAAAACTACCTTACACTTTTAATATAAGGTTGATTTTCGTGAGTTTATGTGTAAAATTTAATTTGGTTAATGACAATAGGTAAGTTCCTTGCGAAGCCGAAGTGAACTAATCTGCTAATGGCAAAGAAACTTGGTGTCGTTCCGAGCAACGAATAAGGCAGTGATTATCATTTGCCGGCGTGTAATAGATTCCATATAACTTCACAATCGTAAACTGAAATGAGGGTAGTGTAGAATCAAATGAGTATTCTTACATCTTATTGGGGGATTATTTCTGTAAGGTTGTATATCCAAATGTTGCTGCAACAATGTTATTTTTGACCTCGACGTATTAATTAATTATCACGCGCTTAAACGGTGAAGGAAACGATCGTGAGGAAACCTGCACGTCTGAGAGAATTTCTCGACGGCGTGTAAAGTCTGCCGACCCGCATTAGGCTAGCGTCGTGGACTATAGCCTAATCCCTCTCATTGTGAGAGGAGACCTGTGCCCAGCAGTTGGACATATGATGGGCTGATTATGTTATGTATTTGTAATGATATTTTTATACAGATATTATATATTATTCAGTCTCCGTGTGGGGACGGGTTAGTTTACTAAAATATCTGAACTCTTTTTTGGAGTCCCACTCACGTCGGAGTCTGTCGTAACGAACCTGTGTGTGTTTCGACGTTTACGCGTAAGAGCCAATTCTCCCTCGGATGCTGCGGCTGTCGCCGCCTGCAGCTTTGAGGCTCTCAGGGGTCGACAATGCTTTAGCATCTCCTCTGGTGATGCCAACTGCATCACCAGAGGGTGATGGGTTTATGGGCGACTATGACTACTTACCATCACGTAGCTCGTCTGCTTGTTTCCTAACTAAATCCATAAAAAAGATCGGCAGGAACTATTAGATCAACAGATAAGATACATAATGTAGTGTTTATTGACAAAGTAACAATTTTTTTTATGGGATAGGGGGCAAACGAGCAGACGGGTCACCTGATAGTAAGCGATAACCGCCGCCCATGGAAACATTTGCCCGCCTTTTTAAAGGGTTTGAGCGTCCGGTAACCTCACTCACTCGGCGAAACACAACGCACGCGTTGTTTCACGCCGGTTTTCTGTGAGGCCGTGGTATCACTTCGGTCGAGCCGGCCCATTCGTGCCGAAGCATGGCTCTCCCACAATTATAAAATTCTACAACTAGGTACCTGAATCTTGTAAATAAACTCAGTCCCTATAAAAGTTTAAAACAAACATTATAGGCAAACTGTTAGCCTCTCCCAAACCCTCTCGCAATAATCTAAACCACAACAATATTAAACTCATTAATTTTATTAATCTCTGCAACGTTTCTGAATTCTTAATCCTAAGGGAACTTTCAGAAAATCCATTAAAAATATTATCTTTTGCAAACGCTAACAATACAGAGTACAGAGATATTACTTAAACATTGTCGTGGAATAAAATAGAGCGTCGAAATGAGACGTGGGAATTTGGACCCCGTGCGATATCTCACCGAACTATATGCAGTAGGACGTAAACGAACGCAAAAGTCTAGAAAATAGTCTAGGATTTCGATCTCGACATGAATACATAAACCTAACCTTTTCTTGGTCCGTGGGAGGCCAGATAATTATATAAACACTAGCTTTTGCCCGCGACTTCGTCTGCGCTGACTTCAGAATTGAGTCCAACCTGTAATTGAATAGTGAGATGACCGCCGATATATTAAATTACTTATTGGAACTCTGTTTCACCTTATTTTGTTACACATAACATAACATACCATCACGCCTGTATTCCCCGAAGGGTTAGGCAGAGGCGTACTAATGTACACCCACAGTTCGCCGGTATGTTTAGGTCCCATGTAATAGGGGGTGAGCCTATTGCCATTAACAGGGCACAAATTCCAAACTCCGAGCTGCTACTGGGAATTTCATAGAAAAACCCAATAACACTGCTCGAGCTGGGAATCGAACCCAGGACCTCTAGCGTAGCAGTCGCGCTGGGGACCACTTGGCTAATGAGGCAGTTACACATAGTGATGTTTATAAGGGATCTCCATTAGTACTCTAGACTTAGACAATTGAATAAAAAAAACATTACCGCTTTACTTGACCTGAGAATCGCACCCAGAACTTCAAGTGTAGCAGATGCGATTGCGACTAGGCTAATGTGATACGTTTAAATATATAACTAATAAATATCTAACAAAACAAGTTACACCCTATCATGTTCTCTTTATTCCTTAGCGTGAACTTCTGAAGTCTCGCAGGATGTACTCCTTGAATGCTTCCGTCAGCACTCGCGTCTGACAAATGATTGTATTTAACTTTTTTACATTCGTTATGCATTTGAAAGGTTTACTTAGGAAAATGTTAAGGATCCCATAGACTGAACTATTACTATTAACTATTACTACTGGTCCCAAGTGCAACTGCTACGCTATTGGTCATGGGTTCGATTCCCAGGTCGAGCAAAGTGTTATTGTGTTTTGTATGAAATTCGCAGTAGCAGCTCGGAGTTTGGAATTTGTGCCCGGTTAATGGTAATAGGCTCGCCCCCTATCACATGGGACCTAAACATCATAAAACTGTGGGTGTACATTAGTACATAATCACCCCATTAGATTATCCGACTGCTGGCCACGGGTCTCCTCTGATAATGAGAGGGATTAGGCTATAGTCCACCATGCTGACCTAATGCGGGTTGGCAGACTTCACACGCCGTCAAGAAAATCTCTCAGGCATGCAGTTTTCCTCACGATGTTTTCCTTCACCGTTTAAGCGCGTAATAATTAACTATTAATACGCATATGACTTCGAAAAGTCAGAGGTGCGTGCCTTGGATTCGAACTCAAGACCTTTATTAACCTCGAGACATTAGTACGCCTCTGTCTAACCCTTCGGGGAATACAGGCGTGATGGTATGTAATGCTTTTGTTTAAAGCAAATCCAATTTAGGCGCTCTGACAATACTAATAATAAGTATGTCATATTATGCACATTATTGTCCATACGTTTGACCCGAAAAGTAAGGATGGGGTGGCTATTACTGAATAATCAAAGCTAGTCAACAGAACATAGGAGCCGTATACAAAGTTCTTAACTACATGCTAATACGATTTATCGACGAGCGACACAAGTTGGCAGGACTAACATTTAAGCTTGTACCGGATGCAAGTTTAAAGCACTTTGTATTTAACACAGTTCTATCAGTGTTGCATAATGATATTAAAACAATATTTCATTTTTGTAATTTGTAGGTCATTAAAATCAATTATTGTAATTTGTGATATTTATTTCAATTACGTTACGTAAATAACTGCCTCGTTAGTCTAGTGGTCTCAAGTGAGACCGCTACGCTAGAGGTCCTGGGTTCGATTCCCAGGTCGAGCAAAGTGTTATTGGGTTTTTCAATGAAATTCCTCAGTAGCAGCTCGGAGTTTGGAATTTGTGCCCGGTTAATGGCAATAGGCTCGCTCCCTATTACATGAGACCTAAACATACCGGCGAACTGTGGGTGTATCTTAGTACACCTCTGCCTAACCCTCCGGGGAATACAGGCGTGATGGTATTTATATGGGTATTTATTCAATTACAATTGAGAAAAGTGATAGCCTTATGATGTGACCATTGGCGAAGTCAAAGGTCTCGAGTTCCAATACTCTAATTCAAAATTTTTGAAGTCGTGTAGTTGATAATCATGCGCTATAACGTTGAAATATTGTGAGCAACCTGCATGCCTGAGATAATTTCTCGACGGCATGAAAACCAACATGTGAAGTCTGCCAACCCGCACTAGGCTAACGTGGTGAGTGGATCTGGATTTTTGTTATTAAGTAAATACGAGTATATTCTGGTTTTTGAAACTTACGCGAATATTAGACATTGAAATAAAACTATTTTTTTACGGATTTTATCGCGTTGTATTAGTTTTATTTAATTCCCGACGTTTCGGATCCTTTACAGCATCCATGGTCACGGGTAGACTGAGGTGTTGGACGTCTTAATGTTAAATTAGTAACAGCTACCTTAAATTTTTGTTAATTATTAGTGATCCGATTCACGCAGAACGAGCTCACCGTATCCTTTGGTCTAGCAGTTTCGGGCTTGGATTTAGATTTAATTGATTCTATAATGGGGTTCCAAGCAGCGTCGGGACTTATCTAAATAAAATTAATAAATCGCGATAAAATCCGTAAAATATAGTTTTATTTCAATACGAGTATATTGTTTTTTATCAAAAAATTTAAAAATACCTAATGGTATTTGAAGAACCTGGCAGACATGATTTCACAGAGAATCTACATACACTTTGAGTCTTTTATTGGTACTTTTTTTAGGATAACGGTGAGTTTTCGGGCCTTGGGAACCTTATAATCACTCCGATTTAACTAAGTTTCTTTAACTAAGGCCCACTTGCACCATCTTCGTAAAGGTGTTTAAATTGTATTTAAACACGAAATTTCTATGAAAAATTGTGTTTAAATACAATTTAAATATATTTAAGAAGTTGGTGCAAGTGGCCCTAAGAGTGTTATCGCAATAATGTATCAGTGAAAAATAATTAAATTAAATTAAATAAATATTAATAAACTGCCTCATTAGCTAAGTGGTCCTAAGCGCGACTGCTACGCTAGAGGTCCTGGGTTCGATTCCCAGGTCGAGCAAAGTGTTATTGGGTTTTTCTATGAAATTCCCAGTAGCAGCTCGGAGTTAGGAATTTGTGCCCGGTTAATGGCAATAGGCTCGCCCCCTATTACATGGGACCTAAACATACCGGCGAACTGTGGGTGTACATTAGTACGCCTCTGCCTAACCCTTCGGGGAATACGGGCGTGATGGTATGTTATGTAAATAAATATTCGTGGACATTTCTTACACAGCACCATCTAGTCCCAAACTAAGCAGAGCTTGTACTATGGGTACTAGACAATGGATATAATACTTATATACTTTTTTTTGAAAATACATACTTATAAGAAACACCCAGACGAACACAAACACTAATATTCATCACATAAATGTTTGTGTCCTGTGGGAATCGAACCCACGACCTCATGGTCAGCAGTCCGGTACAAGAACCACTAAACCACTAAAGGTCGTCAAAAATATGTAAAACCGCTTATTTTAATAGACTTCGTCGAGTTTCTTGGTAGATTATCTTCCATAGGATCATCTTTATGGAACCCTACGGAACTCTATGGAACTAGACTTATTTTGTATTTCATAAAATGCCTGTAAAAGCATTTGTCTAATTTGAATATTTCTCTTGCGACTCATAAACTGTGTTAGGTACTCACATTTTATTGGCCATTATAATCTTTATCTCTCTCATAATTTTAAGTTCTAGGCAATTATCTGCGTCTGAAACAGGCATAGTAAATTAATATCTTTGATTTAGATCATTGGAGCTTAAGAAAATTATATTACTGTGGCCCCGAAGAGAATCTATACTAATATATAAAGCTGAAGAGTTCGTTTGTTTGTTTGTTTGCTTGAACGCGCTAATCTAAGGAACTACTGGTCCGATTCGAAAAAATCTTATAGTGTTAGATAGACCATTTATAGGCTATATACGGCTATAGACTATATATCATCACGCTACGCGGACGAAGTCGCGGACAGAAGCTTGTTATACATATATTTTCGATAATGCAGGTGTATAAGTACTGTATAACAAACATAAATAATCTCATGTCAATAGTGTCATATTATATGGGAGTACACATTTGGTACACAAGACAAAATATTAAAAAGAATATATAAAAGTTTTGAACAAAAAAAGCGAATAAAAAGCAAGTAAGTTCAAACAAAAGCTCCTTTAGTTCAATTATGTTAGTTACACAACTTCTAGTAGGGCTTAGTGAGGTAATGCTCTACAAAATACTTTCAGTATCGAACTTTATTACTGCATACAGTTAGTTGTAATGGACAGTTTAATTATGTACTTATTTCTAACGCCGCTTACGGGTTCAAATAAATTTAGTTCCTTTTAAAAACAATCCTCATGTTAAAATTGCGGGATGCCGTTTTGCAATCTAAAAATAAACTAAAAATAATCGCTATAACACACTGTAATAAAAAAATTATATCAATTTATGTAGGTACAGTGAACAAAAGAGTTAAGTCGACGATATCGAGATCAGAGACATCGACAATAGAGAGGCATAACGATAGCATTCTTCTTTACCACCAGAATATAAATCGCTTCTCTGGCAAAATCTTAGATGTAGAACTTTTAGTAGATAAATATTGCATTGACATCTTATGTTTTAGTGAGACCTGGTTAAAACCTAACACAATGCAATTTAATGTAACTAACTTCACGGTTGCCAGTGCGTACAATAGAGTATCAGCTGCGGGTGGCGGAACATTGATTTTATGTAAAAATAATTTTAGATTCAAAGAACGAAAAGACATCACCTCGTGCTCTGTTGATCGCTTATGTGAGGTAGCATGTGCTGAAGTAGCAAACTATATTATCATATGCGTGTATAGGCCACCTTCTTCAAGTTTTCCAACATTTTTAACAGTAATGGAAGATGTTCTTAGAAAAGTTTTTAAATGCAAAAAACGCATATTTGTTTGTGGTGATATAAACATTGATATTCTGATAGAATCGCCCGAAAAACGTAAAATTTTAGCTTTATTTAATTCTTTTAATTTGGTAAATATTTTTAATGAACCCACTAGAATTACTGCTACTTCCATTACTTGTATTGATAATATTTTTTCAAATTGTATAGTTCAAGGCTCTTCAATAGTTAGCGGTGTTAGATCGGATCACATGGGACAACTGATCTCTATAGAGACTAACAAAAGGCCACATAATAATAAAAATATCTTGGTTAGATCTCTAACGGAAAATAAATTGCGTTCGTTCTATGAACTAATAAAAATGCAATTGTGTAACACTAATATTATTTCAAACGACCCCAACATAAATTATAATAAGTTATTCAATATAATATGTAAATCATATAATAAGTCATGCCCTCTTAGAAGAGTTACCCAACGTAAGAACAGTAAATTTAATGAATGGGCCACAATCGGCATTAGAAAAAGTAGAGATGTCCTTTACAAACTGTATTATGAAAAATCACTAACCTCTGACGTAGGTTTTCATAATTATGTGCGAAAATATTCTAAGTGTTTTAAAAAAGTATGCATTCAAGCTAAATCAAAACTCATTAGCAGTCAAATAAACAAATCTGATAATAAGATTAACCTTTCCACTGGCATGACCTTCGCGCGTCATTATAACAGTGTGGAAGATAATAAACACGGAAACTAGCAAAAACCGAAAACAGGATACAGATCTGAGTTTGAAAATAAACAATAAAGTAATCTCAGACCACGCAGAAGTTGCAGACGCATTTGAACAATATTTTACTAAGGTTCCGTTCGAGGTCACAAAATCCTTAGATTCGTCCTCTTTATTAGCAGAATCTCTAGCGAAGATTTTTTTCAAAAGAGACATACCAAATTTTGAATTCAGCCAAGTATCTCCTCCCATGGTTAAAAAAGCGTTTAATAGTTTAAATATTAAAAATACTGAAGATTTATGGGGCATATCTGTTAAAGCACTTAATTCAATTATTGACAATATTGCTCCAATGCTTACAAACATATTTAATCTTTGTATTAAGACAGGAACCTTTCCAGACTTAATGAAACATAGTAAAGTTATTCCTATTTTCAAATCAGGCTGTAAAGCGAATCCCTGTAATTATAGGCCCATTTCTGTTCTCCCTGCCTTAAGTAAAATATTTGAAAAGCTTATGCTTAATCAAATGATAGCACATTTTCACAAAAACAAGATTTTACATGATCAGCAATTTGGCTTCACGAAAGGCAGGCGACGTCTGATGCTGGTACAAAGCTAGTCTCTCACATTTTAGAGGCTTGGGAGGGTTCACAGGATGCCATAGGTATTTTCTGTGATCTTTCCAAAGCTTTCGATTGCGTTGATCACGATACGCTTATCCGTAAATTGAACTACTACGGTATAAGAGGGCTGGCTTTGGAGCTTGTGTCTTCCTATCTTTCTGAGAGGCTGCAAAAAGTGGGCATAAATGGAGTCACATCTCGCGGGTCTGCAGTTAGAATTGGTGTTCCACAGGGTTCTATTTTAGGCCCTTTTCTTTTCTTAGCGTACATTAATGACCTTCCCTATATGATGTCTGAGATATCGAACATAGTATTATTTGCTGACGATACCTCACTTATATTTAAAATCGATCGAAATGATAGCAATCTCTATAATGTAAATGAGAGTCTAAAATCCTTATCCAAATGGTTTGCTGCTAATAACTTACTACTTAATGCTAGTAAAACTAAATGTCTTAAATTTTCGCTACCAAATGTACCACAAATTGAACCTAATCTAATTCTTGAAGGCAGCAAACTTGACCTAGTTAATGAAACTGTTTTCTTAGGTATTACGGTTGATTGTAAGTTGCAGTGGGGTGCGCACATATCGGCCCTGTCTAGCAGGTTAAGTTCCGCTGCATATGCAGTGAGAAAAATTAGGCAGATCACTGATGTAGCTACAGCCAGGCTCGTGTACTTTGCCTACTTTCACAGCATTATGTCGTACGGTATTCTGCTATGGGGATCAGCTGCAGACGTAGACTCCATATTTATCTTACAGAAAAGGGCCATCCGCGCAATCTACGATATGGGCCCTCGCGAATCCCTAAGAGAAGTGTTTAAGAACATCAATATACTTACGATGCCATCACTCTACATCCTTGAAAACATAATGTATGTGCGCAAAAACCTGCAGAAGTTCAGTGTCAATAGTGACTTTCACAACCTTAATACTAGGAATAAACATAAAATAGTGGTACCTAAATTTAGACTAACTAAAACAAATAAATCATTTCTAGGAAATTGTGTGCGTTTCTACAATAAACTCCCAAAATGTGTTACCGATCTCACTGGCAAGAAATTTAAAAAGCACGTCAAATCTGTTCTTCTTAAGAAAGCCTATTATAAAACCAAGGACTACGTTGACGATAAGAATGTGTGGTCGTTAAGTACGGATGCACTTGTGGCCTCCCTGGCAAAATGAAACTGTTGATTATTAGAGACTAATTTAAGCTTATTAATTTTCATGTTGGTCAGTTACTAGTAGCTATAGTAGGAACCTTGTAAGTAGATGGACATAGCTTTGACAGATTCTATATTATTTACATATCGAGATGTCTTCATATGTTTAGTATTGTTTACCACAACAGAAACTGTATTATGTGTGTACGTTGTAGCCTGTCTAAGTAGACACCTAGTTTCATTTGTCGCTTGATGGTGTGCGTTTTTACCACATAGTTTATTTATTATCTAGAAATGACATCGGGTTCTCAAATAACGTGAATCTTCGTTTAATATAGTCGACCTCGGTCAAACTTGGACATCCTTCAACGTCCTCACATCTTTTTATCGCAATATTGTAACAGTGAAGTTTGTAATTTATTTATTTTAAAAGAGTGTCCATGGAGTTTCTTGCCGGATTCTTCTCCATAGGATCGACCTTTTGGAACCGTGCAACTAGAATCATAACGTTTCAAAAACGCTTGTAAAAGCTTATTTGAAATAAAAACATTTGAACTTGAACTTGAACTTGAAGTCAACAGGCAGCGTCCGACGTCTACGTCTTGACATACATAGATTTTGTTATTTAATTATCGGCCAAAGGGTTATACTCGCACACATGCAGCATACGCGAGTGTTATTGCATTATAAAAATAAAATATTGTAACCCGTGTGGGGACGGATTAGAATATAGTTTCTTACTACCATATAGAGATACTAGATATGACTTTCGTAAGAAGCGAGAAATGTCTGACTTGTTCGGTAACACTCTTGTTGTCTAAGTGACTAGCAACCACCATTATATTGAGAATAAATCTGTCGTAAAATACCTTGGTGTGACTTTCGTCAGCCAGCTAGTCCCCCGTCTCGGTTGCTACAGCTCCGACTGCCTGCAGTCCGTGTAGGCTCTTAAGGCACAGCAACATATTAGTAACTTTCTGGTGTTATTTTTTTTTATGGGAGAGGTGAGCAAACTAGCCGATGGATCACCTGATGGTTAGCGATAACCGCCGCCCATGGATACGCGCAACACCAGAGGAGTCACAAGTGCGTTGCCCGCCTTTTAAAAGGGTTTGGGCCTCCGGTAACCTCACTCACTCGGCGAAACGCAACGCAAGCGTTGTTTCACGCCGGTTTTCTGTGAGGGTGTGGTATAAATCCGGTCGAGCCGGCCCATTCGTGTCGACGCATGGCTCTCCCACGTAAGTTCTAGTTTATCGATAGAAAACATATACCTACGTAAAAATAAATCAGTCTTTGTCAAAATATAAGTTATATCGTAAACTGTCTGCATACTTAACACTTTTCTCGACTGTTCTATATTTCTTCTCTTGTATGATTTTCCCACACAATGCCTTCAAAGAAAGCAAGTGATAAATGACTTGTAACTTCAGATTGTTTATTACGAGACCGCAGCTTCGAGAGAACTTCAGCGTCCAATCGCTAACTGGAAATGAGAAATGGTCCTCACAAAATTTTCTGGCAGACAAAATAGTCATGTTGGTCTTATTATGTCATAGAATTTTCGGTAACATGAAGGGAAACGTAAATTATTATTGAAGATAGAGTAATATTCGATCTGCGAGTAAAAGCTTATATGCATCATATGCACAACTTGTTAACTTTGTAATAAATTGAAATAAAATACTAAAAGAGAACCTACCTATTTAAAAGCTGAACTGATTTACATCAAACCGACTATTACGAATATCCAACGTAAGAAAATCCAACTAAAATCAGTTGTTCCACAGTGCAGTTACTTTGCCTAACACCACAGCCTAACACAGACAGACAATAGACAAACGTTTTAAATTTCATGGGACTAAAAATGGGGACAAACCTCATTTCAATAATCCTTTAGCGCAACCAGTTCAAATACCCACAAAGTTTCTTGGAGTCAAAATTATCTTAAGAATAGGCAAGAACATAACTTGAAAGTATAACAATACTTAAAAAAAATTAAAAAAACCCCCGACACAAAAATAAACCTGAGTCCCTATAAAAAGAAAAAAATAATCTTGAAATTATAACCCTTCGTAAGTACGTATGAAGTTTTTTGATTAAATTTTGTCGCGTCGGGGGACCGCTCTCTAATTATGTGAATCCTTTCCTTTCCTTTTGCTTCCCGAACGTGAATCGCGCGAATTCAGAATTGATGTGGATGGCGCGTACATCGCCGCGACGCGCGGGAGGGCGTAAAGTGGGCGGAGCGTAACATATTCAAGTTTGGCGACCCGAGCGGGCAGACACGCGAGAGCTAGAGAGCGGTCCCCCGACGCGACAAAATTTAATCAAAAAACTTCATACGTACTTACGAAGGGTTATAATTTCAAGATTATTTTTTTCTTTTTATAGGGACTCAGGTTTATTTTTGTGTCGGGGGTTTTTTTAAATTTTTAATTTAATTTGTTATTTCACACTTTTTGTAGGGACTCCTTAGTTATTTTGTTTAATTTCTTTTATTTTCTTGCGTTTTAATTAGGTATTTTCTTCGTTTAGTTATTCAACTTTTGTAAAATTATTTCATAGCTATTAGATATCTTATATCATAGTGTATAGTATTCTACTAGTCAATTTTTTAAATTGACTAGTAGAATACTAGTAGAATACTAGTCAATTACAAATGAAAGGGTAAAAAAATTTACCCTTTCATTTGATACCTTTATTGAGGGAGTAGTGAAAAAATTTAATAAATTCACCATTTCGTGGAGGCCGCCATGTTGGATTTGAAATTTTTCATAGTGTATAGTATTCTACTAGTCAGGCCCTTTCATTTGATACCAATATTGTGGGAGTTGTGAAAAAATATGTAAACCGCCATCTTGTGGCGGCGGCCATCTTGGGCCGATTTTCATCAAACATAGCTAAGAACACTCCCCACTTATTCACCTTTCAAACAAAAAAAACAAAATCAAAATCGGTTCATCCATTCGGGAGCTACGATGCCACAGACAGACACACACACACACACACACACATACAGACAGACACGTCAAACTTATAACACACCGTCGTTTTTGCGTCGGGGGTTAAAAACAGGAACAGATCGCCTTCGCCCCGACGACATCCGAAAACTTCTAAAATTCGCGTGGAATACTTCTTGTTGAATCCAACGCCTATGGCATCGTTCATACAACTTGTACATGAAGTATAACAATGCCACTGCTAGCATCACAGCTATTACTGTCATCACTATGTTATTGGTTCCCAAATGCCAACCCAAGTCTTCCAATTTTGCATTATTGGAACCTGCTGCATTCTGGTTCATAAACACTTCTTCTTTATTCTGCGTGGACTGGCACATCTTTGTCTACCTCGAAATTGAACCCGAGCGACCAACGTCCGTATTGGTAACAGTCTTTTAATTTACAAGTCACAATCATTGTTATTTTATTTGATTCCATAAAAGGTACCGAAACCGCAGATCACCCGCGGCGCTAGCTCTTATGGCAGGGTCGCCATGTGAGGTTCGGTGGTTGGGAAATGTGATTAGAACACATACGATCAGGTTGAAGGTGCAATCGATACTAATTTATTATAAAATCAATGTGCATGATTGATGATTACATATACATACAGCTATATCTCAATGTAGTATTCACACTATGCACTCCACACCACAGTATTCATAAAAAACAAACATTTCCCACACAAGTTTCATATTCAACGCCACGGGCCACGGAGAAGCCACGGGAAGCGAAGCTCACTTATTCATAAAAGCGAACTCATTAACATTAGTTAAAGTGTGATACAACTTACCTGCAACTAACTACAGCTTAACGGGAGTTTTAAGTGCATGGCTTAAAACAAGCAAATGTGTTTAGGTTACGTGTAAATATTTTATACATTTTAAGCATGTCTTGTTTAATTTGCAAGGATTAAATATTACATATTTGTTCTGGAAAACGGATTTAAAGATGTTAATTATATTAAACAATGAGGGTGAAATATCGATGGTAGTTAAATAATCCGTGTTTTCCCGCACATA
The DNA here is from genome assembly GCA_947256265.1 of Acronicta leporina. Taxonomy (NCBI): domain Eukaryota; kingdom Metazoa; phylum Arthropoda; class Insecta; order Lepidoptera; family Noctuidae; genus Acronicta; species Acronicta leporina. Next base: position 13,677,052 of record OX366520.1, on the reverse strand, counting down.
GAACCTGACTAAAAACCATTCCTTGGGATTTGTAATAGCTACAACGGAATCCTATGTTGACTTCGATTAACTGGTGTATTGGTCACAAGCACGACTGCTACGGGTCCTGGGTTTTTATTCCTGGGTTGAGAAAAGTAGAATAGAATAGAATATCCTTTATTGTACACCAAAAACTAATGTCAAGTATAAGCTTTATCAATCATAAGGTACAAAAGTAGTATTGGGTTATATCTAAAATTCTCAGTAACAGCTCAGAGTTTGGAATTGTGCCCGGTGAAATGGGAAGAGATCTACGATCATCAATTTTAAAAAGATTGAATATTATTGTAGGTAGGTACTTATCCAATAGATTTTTTTCTGGGTTTTTGGAATAGAATTCATCCTTCTACGTTTTTCCACATGTTCAGGTCGGCTTCCAGTCCCCAACCCATATCAACATCAGCAACATCCAACCCATATCAGTGTATATTCTACACGTAGTGACTGCATTAGAATCCCACCAAATCTTTATGATATTGGTGGAATGGAAGAAAAAGTAATACCGTGGCCGAAAACAAACTTTTCTGTGTATAAAAAGGCAATGATTCCTTATTTGTCACGCTTCCCACTAATTTGAACAAATGGTCTAAACATTGCGAAATTAAACTTGCAGAATAATGAAGAGGGCGCATTCGTCTTAATTTAAGTGATACGGTGGGGGCCTACTATGAAATAACGAACGAGAATAATAAGATTTCGTGGTACATTACGTTATTTCCATGCAATTTATGACACGTGGTTCCTACGAACGAGGAGTGTATTATATTCTTGTAAACTTGTTACACGTTGAGTGAATTTTAATATGCGTGTAGTCTAAACGTGTTGACGTCATGCTATGCATTAAATTTTCGTTATTTTTTAATATAAAAATATACAATATTTTTACAAAAGATAAGACAGCAGACGCCTTGGCTGTTCCATTATTAAAACATTGCAACACGTCATTATTCAGCTCTCTTGTGAGGTAAAATATATTTTATTAATATTTTTTCAATAAAATACAGCACTTAACGATTAGAAGTAATACTTTTTATAGTACTTACTACAATATTTCACGAAAATATTTCTACGACAGCCAATCTTCAGAACTTTTTATTGCTGTTTTTCTTAAATTGATAGAAAATATAATATAAAGTAACCGACAGGGGCTCCATAAATAGTAATACCTATCAACATTTATATCTTTTGGTAGAGCAATTTTATTCTGAAGATAATATTATTTTAATAGTTTTATTGTGGACATACATACGCATAAATAGAGACTGAAAAATTTACACGTGTTTGAAGAAAATACATCAAATTTGGGAACATGAAACTACAAATCTCTTCATATATACAATATACAAATATGGGTTTAAAATAATAACATGACATACCATCACGCATGTATTCCCCGAAGGGTTAGGCAGAGGTGTACTAAGGTTCACCCACTGTTCGCTGGTATGTTTAGGTCTCATGTAATAGGGGGCGAGCCTATTGCCATTAACCGGGCACAAATTCCAAATTCCGAGCTGCTACTGGGAGTTTCATAGAAAAACCCAATAACACTTTGCTCGACCTGGGAATCGAACCCTAGCGTAGCAGTCGCACTTGGGATCATTAGACTAAAGACGCAAAAAAAAAACAGATATTAAAGACATATTGAGCTGACATGACATGGACTCAGCTATGAGCAAATACTTAACAAATCACCATCGAGCATTGGTCAATGACAAGAGTAGCCTGTAAGCTAAGGCATAGAAGGTACTCTGTGACATAATATCTATGGACATCATTATGTCGTATTCGGCCATAGTTTCTACTCGAAATATACGACGACAAAATCATTTAACGACGGGCATTGAAGTCTGGGCGGCTGTGTAGAGTTCAGCCTAATCAGATGACTCGATTCGAGCATTTGGTAGAGTTGCTATGCTAGGGGTTAGTTCAACATACCATCACGCCTGTATTCCCCGAAGGGTTAGGCAGAGGCGTACTAATGTACACTCACAGTTCGCCGGTATGTTTAGGTCCCATGTAATAGGGAGCGAGCCTATTGTGTTCGTAAACACAAAGGCAACACATTTACTTAAAGAAAGAAGGAAAATAATGTCGTAAAACCCTGATTTACCCATACTATACGAACTAAAGTACAACTACCTTGTGGCATCGAAAAAAATCTTACAAAACTAAAAACTCCCAGGTCCCCGACGACCTCTTACCGTGGTAAGGGCAAACTTTATTAGATTCGTATTAAGTTGTATCGCCCAACTTCCTGGCCGGTCACAGTTTGCCCCCAATGAGACTATTTGACAGTTTTGGGTGAACACAATGTATTAAGCCCGCTATTTATTGGAGGACCCACACGAAGGTGTACTGAGAGGAATCATACGTGAGTATAGTATAGTACTTATATAGTATAGTATAGTATATACACTTTATTGCACACCAATAACACAACGTTTACATAATTATAAAAATAACATAAAGCTTCAATTAATGCACAATGGGCGGTCTTATCGCACAAGGCGATCTCTTCCAGACAACCTTTGGATGGACTGGAAGAAAAGAACCAGACAGATAGTGGGTAGTGTTGGTGTACTTAATTATGAATAAAAATATATATATATAGTACCTATTCAGAATTTCATTATTTCAAGATTTTAGCCAAGCCTCATTAGCCAAGTGGTCCTGAACGCGACTGCTACGCTAGAGTTCCTGGGATTGATTCCCAGCTCGAGCAGTGTTATTGGGTTTTTCTATGATATTCCCAGTAGTAGCTCGGAGTTAGGAATTTGTGCCCGGTTAATGGCAATAGGATCGCCCCCTATTACATAGCATACCGGTGAACTGTGGGTGTACATTAGTACGCCTCTGCCTAACCCTTCGGGGATGGTATACACAATGTACCATCATGAAGCAGTGGTAGCCTAACGACCATTGGACATTGGATCAAAGGTACCGAGTTCAAATCCAAGGCATACTCTTCTGAATTTTCGAAGAGCGTTTCATGAGCGTATTACTTAATAGTTTGCTATCACGCGCTTCACGATGAAGTAAAAAACTAAGTGAGGAAACCTGCAAGCCTGAGAGATTTTCTCGACGGCGCGTGAAGTCTGCCAGCCTGCATTAGGCCTACGTGGTATTTTATAGCCTAATCCCTCTTATTCTGAGAGGAGATCCGTGCCGAGCAGTGGGACAGAATAATGGGTTGATTATTTCATGTTATGTATGTTATAACCATCACACCTATATTTCCCTAAGCTTAGAGCACCCACTCATAAATACTGGGGGTTAGTAAGGTCAAACTCCGAACAGCTACTAAGAATTTCATAGAAAAACCCAATAGCGGCGGTAGCCTAATGGGTAGGGAGTTGGACTTGCGATCATGTGGTTGCCGGTTCGAACCCCACCCATTGCACTACCGACGTGAACCCACTCGTAACACAAGCATTTTAGCTTAGCACGAGGGGTTAACAAGAATACTAGTAATGTGAGACAGACATTGCTAGTAAGCTTTAAAAAAAAAAAGTGTGTCCATGGAGTTTCTTGCCGTATTCTTCTCCATAGGATCGACCTTTTGTAACCGCGCAACTAGAATCATAACGTTTCATAAACGCTTGTAAAAGCTTATTTGAAATAAAAACATTTGAACTTGAACTTGAGCTCGATTGCTGTGGCTTCGGCAGTCAGTAATCCATGGTGGCTCCTAAGGTATGATCACGCATTAGCAACTAGTTTGGTGTTGCAGGCGTCCATGGGTATGGCGATGACTACTTATCATCAGGTTCGTCTGCTCCTATGCCGAAATAAATATCTGGACACGATGTCTGAAGTAAAATCAAGTTTTAGCAGCTATCTCCATCCATCATTATCTCTCTATTTCATTCGGAATAACTTCTCGTAATAAAAAAAATATGCGTGAAAGGCTTTTTTGTTGTTTTTTTTTGTATATTATTGTTTCTTTCTTGATATAACTGTGTAACCCTGTTTTCTATCACATGTATATTTTATTAATGTTATCATTTATCTATGACAACTTGTAATTGGCCATTCACATTCATTCATAGTGTTCTTGTTTAAGTTTTCCTAAAATAATACTTAAGTAAAATAGAAGAATTAGGCCCACTTGCACCAACTTTTTAAATATGTATGCTTAAATTGCATTTAAAAGCAATGTTCCATAGTAAATTTGTGTTTAAATACAATTTAAATATGTTTAGGAAGTTGGTGCAAGTGGCCCTAAATCATGATATATATACCGTTTCAGCATAATTAGCCAAAAGTCATCCACTGCTGTACAAAGGCTACCTTCTTTACTTTTTTATTTTTAAATTGGTTCATCAAAGAGCATACAAAATCTAATGTATCAAGTAAGTATTAATAATTACGTTTTCAAACTTACATCACCCAATTACGGGTTAGCCAACATTCTCCAAAATTGATGAAAGTAATATTATTGTTGTGGTTTGGGTTTTAATGCCTATTATGTTGAAAATTAAATATGTAGAACGGTATAAAATATTGGTTAATTTGAAATACGTCATGTGGAAAATTGTATTCTAATACTCGAGAAGTTGTTGAGTACATTCATACATTGTTTGATCTTGATTTTGTACGATAAATAACATTTTAAAAGTAATCGCTCATTAATTTACAAGGTTTTAAACATTGTGATTTAAACATAATGCATATATGAATAAATAATTATAGAAAAATATTCCCAGTTGTAATTGAAATCGGTTATTTTTAATGCGGCGGTAGCCTAATGGCTAGGGCGTCGGACTTGCCATCATGTTGTTTCGAAACCCACCAATTGCACTACCGACGTGAACCTACTCGTAACACAAGCATTTTGCTTAGCACGAGGGGATAACAAGAATACTAGTACCTAAAAAAAAAAAAAGGTTTTTATAAAGTGATAGACTATTTGAACGATAAAAATGCTTGGGATTGAGCTGCTCTGATGAACCGGGCTATTACTATGCTAGTCAGACACTGTGATATAATGACATTATTATGATTATTGACATTATTTTGTACTGACATTATTTTGATTATACAGATTCTCTTGTTATTAGTGAATTGAATTTTGACATTTATGAATTTTATTAATATTTTGTTGTGACATTACAATTCATACTGACATTTATTTTGTTTGTAAATGTGAGTACCATGTAGGCTTAATTTTATTATACCAGTTTTTATTTATTTTTGGGAATTTTATACGACCTACACGAATGTCCTACTGATCTGGTATTGTCGTGTGACGGGTCGTTGAGCTCCCTTAATTATGGTTGAGCTACACGATGACTGATGCATGCTTGCCGTCAGTTAGGACTGGTCTACTCAAAACTGCTATGGTTCTTTCCTCAAAAGGCCATTTCAGACATTGCCCTGCATTGTCCCACTCACATTATTTGCATTATTTTATGTCTGGACTTTAAAAGAGACCATGATTCTCTGAGTTTGTTTCGGTGTTTCTTCTCAGAGGTCGTCATTTAGGAAATGCCGAAGCCATCTAGCTATAAAAAAAACAAACCATTGACTTGTAAAAGTGTCTTTAATGATCTACTTACAGAAATAAATATCATTTCATCATTTCGTTTCATCATCATTTCATTTCATTTCACCTAATGTGCGTTCTACATATACGCCTGAAATGCTGGTTGGCTTTATTAGGGTCGCCTCTCATCTGACGGGATGCGTCGAGCGTTTTGTTAGCTTAATCTGTTAGTACAGTCGACGCACTAACGTAAGTTCGGATTATTTATCTGTCTGTTCTTGAGTTACGCGATCGAGAATATGCGGCGCAATATCCGTCAGGTATGCGTCAACCCTTACAGTATTCATAGTAATATTTTAAAATCAAGAAATCAAGACCCTGTCACATGTCAAAATTCTTTCATAGACAGTATTTTGTTTATTTTGTATCATGTTATATTGTTCATGTTGTATTGGGGCTCCTGGCTAAGTAACAATTAAGCTGATCAAATTATCTACAAGGCTAAGCTGCGCTCGCTGCGGTCAGTGTGTGGAAAGGTGACCATTCTTAACAAATCGAGACCCTTCCGTAACTCGGAGAGCACGTAAAGCCGTCGGTCCCAGTTGTCATACGAACATCTTTGACAATTGTTAGTGTTAGTCAGAGGCCCAAATAAGCCTGACCACCAGTCTATCCTCTGAATATGTTGGGTTTTGCCCAGAAATTTGGTTACGTATGTCTGATGGCAGTTGCTTCGTGTAAAATGCTGATATTCAGCCGCATCTGGTTCAACTGGAAGCCGATCCCAACATAGTTTGAAAAACGCTCGGAGAATGCTCATGTTATATTATCGCAGCTCGAAAGTTCCTAAGCCTTGTTTTCTTTGAAGGAGATTTAGTAAGGTTGCAGGAGCAATAAATAATGTTTAATTTTGTATAGATGTATTTATTAGTTAATCAAATTCTGTGTTTATTATCTATAGCTTCTGCCCGCGACTTCGTCCGCGTAGCGTGATGATATATAGCCTATAGCCTTCCTCAATAAATGGGCTATCTAACACGGAAAGAATTTTTCAAATCGGGCCAGTGGTTCCTGAGATTAGCGCGTTCAAGCAAACAAACAAACAAACAAACTCTTCAGCTTTATATACCTATTAGTATAGATATAGATGTATAGAGATAACTATGTATAATACCATCCATAAGGAATTAATTATAATATGTATGTTCACTTTTTCTTTTCACTAAATCTAAACGTGAAGACTTGTAATTGTTTCTCTGTTTTTATTGTTATTGTTATCACATTGGCTTGTTTCGCTGTAAGTCTTCCATAAATATATAAATATTGTCAGCGCTCTACCACACTGAAAATCCAAATGATAAAAAAACTACTGTAGGTCTCAAAAGGTTACATTACAATTTTGTAGCAATTTTCTAAATTGACTATAAAGACGCGACCTTTTAGCCTTCCAATAATAATTATTATGGACATTTTGGCATAGTGATTGGGTTGAATATCGATTGAGTATTTCTATGAAGTAATTTAATTATGATGTATTTCATGGAGGCTAAAAAAATAATAATTGTAGCTACTGCTTTTTCATGTCTTAGCTTCCATCCAAGACTGAATAATGGTCTTCTAATACGCGAGCCATTCAACACACGTGGGCTTTCCATAACCAACTTTGTGTTCACATTACCCTCTTCAGAATTTCTTCCAATTTGGACGAAGCATCAAATTGTAAACACAACTTTAGGTATATCCATCAATGTCACAGGAAATAATACTTTTCGATCAGATTTAATCATTTTGGTTGAACCTTTAAGCATAAATTTACTAGAATTCTTTGAAATGGTTATTTATATCAGTGTTTTGTACATTATTAGTGCTAAGGTCCCTCATTTAGAGCATTCGTCTGTAATGTAACATTTTAGACTTGATTTTGAGCATTACATTCACCAAGTTGTAGATACATTGTATTGCTCGAATATGTAACATTACATGTTGCGCACTGTAATATTCGGTTCTCCGCCCTCACTGATGTAATGTTCGACTCTGTAACGTTACATTACAGGCGGATACTCCAGGTGACAACACCTTAAATTTATCATTAAGCAGAAGTAGAAATATTGAGCTGGCTTAATGCTTCGCTATTCAATTTATGGCGTAATCTGGTTGCTTCATCCAAATTGGATAACTAAAGTGACGAGTATATTCAGAGCTGCATTGTTTCCAAACATATCACTTCGCCTTAAATGAAGACTCTCGCATTGAAGAATCTCCAAGCATTGTTCCAGAAATAGACACCTATCGTGTACATCCCTCATCATGATCCTTTTGACTTCACAACAGATCGATAGTCAGTCCCTACGATCACTTCAATGAACTGAAACTATAGAGCCGAGGGAACACAATAGACAATGTAATAGATACCAATCGTATACAGATTTATTGTTCTTGTAAAGCTATTGTGCGTGCTACTTGTGGCATGGCTAATTCGTGGGTTGGGGCCAATACGGTCTGCGAATGTTAGCGAAAATTTGTACCTAAAATTTTGAATTTGGAATTCATCGAATTATTCTCTTTTGGCTTTGAGGGTTGTGTGCCTTTTGCGTCGTTATAATATTTTCTGTGGTTAGTGTTTTGTTTTTATTGTTGCCAATTCCAGTGTTGCCAATTTGAGTTCTATAATTTCATTCATTCATGTAGGTTTTTATGTCTAGCTATTTGTATTTACAGAATTATAACATTATTTAAAGCGACTATTTTATAACGCAGGGGGATTTGTTTAGGCTCGAAAGGGCAACAAGCAGACTTTCATTACCTGTCTATTATTCTAAAATAAAAGCATAAAATAATGGAATAAACGATTTATTCATTACCCATGTACATTATAACTTATTACAATATTAATTATTAAATTCAAAATTTGTCTTTAAATATATGTTCGAAGTAAGTACCTAGTAGTGTTAAGTAGATGCTGAAACGTGACCCAAAGGCTGGCGTATACTTTGGTCAAAGAATCAGCATTGCCATCCAACGTGGCAATGCAGCCAGTCTTCTGTGTACCCTACCGGCTGATAGCGATGGGGAGTTCTTTGACGACCTTTTTTAGTCTTATTTTTCTAGTTTTAATTTAGTTAGTTTTTGTTTTATTTAGATATTTAGGTAGTTATTTTAAGTAATTTAAGTTTTAGATAGTAATTGAACAGTTATATTCCTTTTTTATAGTAGATGCTTAAATCAAATATATACGTAACGGCTGTCACGAAAATATATTTACAGGATTAAAATTATCTCAAATATTTTTTTTTAATATCTTTGAGTTTCTTGCCGGCTCTTCTCCATAGGACCCACTTTTTGGAACCGTGCAAAAAGTTTGACTTTTTAAAAGTTGGTAAGTACCTATTTAATGGTCTAATTGAAATATAACATTTTGACTTTGACTTACAATGTTATACACATAAAGCTTTCGCAAGCTTTATGTTGCGTGTGAGTAGGGTTAGATGATCTCTTAGTTCACCCGTAGGTGGTTAGGGCACACCATGGAAATAGCGGTAAGGTACATCATGGAGAAGTGGCTAGAGAGAAACCACTATGATTTCGTAGATAAACTGCTGTAGCAAATGTTAATGATTTTGGTCCCAATAGTAAAGAATCCTATGTTTTATTTAAAAACACAGTCCAACTGTTTTTTTTATAAATTACAAAATATAATTATATTAACGTTATTCGTACTCATAACTAACAAAACAAAGACACACGTAAATACACAAAAAAATATATTCAATTTTTCTATTTTGATGAGATTCATGCCACAAAATTCACATAAAATTTTATTTATTGCTTCGTTTATCAAAAATTCGCAATGCGTACCAACATCACGTCAAACCACACTCCAATATTATTTTAAAGCGTCGTTTTTTGATTTACATCCATTCTTTGTTCCCTCCCTTATCTTTCCAATAAATGTGAATTATCGTCGACCACTGTTCAGGAAACGGACCATATATTTCAAAGAGATTGTCTAATTTAAAACTGTTCCTAGACTGTTAATTTTAAACCCCACTTTCATAATACTACCATTTTTAAAAGACAAAATATTTTTTAAGTCGACCAGAAAATAAGTCTGGGGAGTACTTTAAATTTTACTTTTGGTTCTGACAGCTCTTAAAGTGCCTGAAAAAGTTGGGGCCATTCTTGTCTTTGAGCGATGAATTAAAAAAAGTTTTAATAATAGTCAGTCCGTTCGTTTCATGTTCCGGTTGACAAAATATTGACTTTTCTATAGTGTATAAATAAAAAAGTATCACTGTTTCTATTAACCACTATTTAGTTAATATTAGTTTGACTACTTATATTACTAAAAACTTTATTATTCCTAATAAAATTCATTACCCTGAATTCCTACGTACACGTAATAAATCAATCAATCAGTATATATACCTACGTAATAGTCATTTTATTTTAATAAATCTCTATAGTACTTTATGTCTAAAATTAACCTGTATTACACCTTTGGAAGGAATTTAAGTAAAAATCATTAAAAGCCAGCAGCACTACCGTTACTTCTAAGATCAAAAGCCCCTTCCAGTGTTCCATTAGGATATCTAACCAAAGCTCCCGCTTGACCAGCTTTTTCAGTGTAATCAGGTAACATAACAATATCATGTCCTCTATCTTTTAAATAATTGACAGTGTCCGCAGTAAACCTACCTTCTAACTTCAAAGTATCGTCTGGATCGCCAGAAAGTCTTCCATAGATTGCTCTAGGTGCTGTCACTGAGGTTTGTAAGTCAAGACCTTGGACAACATATCTGTGAAAAATGGCTGCTTGTGTTTGAGCCTGCCCATCACCACCTCTAGTACCATAAATTAAAACCCGACCATCGTGAAGACGAGCTGCAGCAGGATTCAATGTATGGTAAGGCTTCTTGCCAGGCTTTATCGACAAAATGTGATCCGACTTCAGATTAAATGCTACACCTCTATTGTGCCATAAAATACCTGTTCTAGGAAGCACCACGCCACTGCCAAAGTCATGATAAATGCTCTGAATAAAAGAAACTGAGAAGCCTTTACTGTCCATTGCACCCATCCATATTGTGTCCCCAGGACCTTTGCCTGGTTCCGATACAGATGCACGGTCCAAATTAACATCTTGCGCCATTTTAAACAAGTTTTGACTCGTTAGCAATAATGTTGGATCTATTTTCATGTAACTGGGATCAGTTATATATTGATCTCGCATCCGAAATGCTTGTTTAGTAGCTTCAACCATAGCGTGAATAAATTGACCTTCATGTTGACCATTAACGTCCAACTTGTCTAGTATTCCAAGAATAGCTAGCGAAACTAAACCTTGAGTCGGTGGAGGAACGTTGAAAAGCTCACCCTGGCTATGCAATAATCGTAAAGGAACTTTCCTAACCGGCGCGTAGTTTGCAAGATCTGATATCGTGATAGGCATGCCTAACGACGACATGTCTTCGGCAATCAATTTCGCCAATTCCCCATTATAGAAACTGTTTAGACCATTTTCGGACAATTGCTGAAGGGTTTTCGCGAGTTTTTTTTGGTAGAATTTCTCTCCTACTTCCAAAATCTTTCCGTTGGGCATGAACACTTTGGCAAACTCATTAGAGACTTTTCCTGAATTTTGTGCATTTTTTACACTCAGATATTGAGACTTTGTCATTGCGTATCCATCGTCTGCGTATCTAATAGCGTCAGCTAGTAATTTGGATAGTGACATTTTCTTATAACCCAATTCAGAGATGTATTTAAGAGCTTCATCCCATCCACCAACTGTGCCTGCGACTGTATTGGCTGCCTTAGGACCTTTATAAGGAATCGTACTACAATCCTTGAAGAACTCTGGTGTTGCTAAAGAGCCAGCTGCACCACAAGCTTCGATGACTATAGGACTATCGTTAGGTGGTATGATGAGCCAAAATGAATCGCCTCCAATACTATTCATATGTGGGTATACTACGGCTATCGTTGCGGCCGCAGACACCATTGCTTCTATAGCAGTTCCTCCTTCTCTAAGGATTGATACAGCACTTTGTGTGGCTAGGTGATGAGGAGTCACCACCATGGCGTTAGGTGCTATGTTACTTTCCATTGTATTAAAAACTTTTAGTGTCTTTAGTTGTTACGCTGAGATTTTTCTGCAACAAAGACATTGCGAATTAATATTGTAGCATAGATATGCTAACAAACATAGCATACAATCAAATTTTTATTTTTTATGGGCTAGGGGAGCAAACGAGCAGACGGATCACCTGATGGTAAGCGATAACCACCGCCCATGGACACCCGCAACACCAGTGAGGAGTCACAAGTGCGTTGCCCGCCTTTTAAAAGGGGTTGGGCCTCCAGTAACCTCATTCACTCGGCGAAACACAACGCAAGCGTTGTTTCACGCCGGTTTTCTGTGAGGTCGTATCACTCCGGTCGAGCCGGCCCATTCGTGCCGAAGCATGGCTCTCCCACGTGATGAATAATCAATTTTAATGATTTTAAAAGCATATCCCTTCCTTTTAACCTTGCCGCTGTCGGGTTAAGTATCAAATTTTGTTTACGACAACCTAGAATCCCTTTATTTACAACAAAGTATTAAAACACGTATAACATCTTAAAAAGTGCTGTGAAAACAAAAATCGGAGGCGTGGACGCCTATAATATAAATTTTAACATCCAGATAGCTTCTAAGCCTGTCCCTCGTAAATAGCTAGAGTGTTATACCAGAATTACACCCTGAGGATACGAAGCGCTATAAAATGATGTCGATACTTCGACATAATACATTGTAATAAAGATTAGAATGACTGTAATAGATTCCTCCATGTGTATTGATATACCTTCGGGGAATAATATGTTTTTTCGTCGAATATTTGTTGAACTTAACAGCATCATTAGTCTAATTGTTGTTAGACCGGACCGTGGTTCAAGCAAAGTATTATTTAACTTTTCTATAAAATTCTCAGTAGAAGCTCTGTTTTGATTTATGCCCAGTTAATTGTAGATAATAAGCTCTTTGATGAGACCTATACGTACGGTTTCTACAAAAGATACGCCACTAACACAATTTTAAAGCAATCCCAAATCGTAATTAAATTTTAAACGAACTTAAGTCCGGCTCTACGTAAAAATGACCGAATGAGGGTCATACGCGCATCAAAAGCTACGAGTATAGTCAGTCCGTAAACCACACTAAACCCTTCACGATCTCGGAGCATACGCGTAAAATATGTTTTAGAACCGTATCCGACCCGAGACATATTGCCGGCCAACGAACCGGCACGATATTGAAAATGAAGGTTTTTGTATGCATTGAAGGGTTTACGGCCGTAGTGACGACGGAATAACGCGCCGCGGGTGACGGGTTGAGTGTTCCATGCTTATGACTCTATTTGACATTTGTTTCTTTTTTTACTCGCATGTTTTCTGTGATTTTGCGGGCTTTGTTCCTGTTTCGCAGCTAAGACGAAAAAAACAAAATTCAATGTTTGGGTGTGATTTAAGGAGGCTGTACCTATATTTATTTATCGTATTTTTTTTTTTGGAATTGGCACACATCGGTTCTGTAAAATCCACAAAGCTGTGCGACTCCAGGGCCACTTGCACCAACTTCTTAAATATGTATAAATCGTTTTTAAACACAAATTTACTATGAAAAATTGTGGTTAAATACAATTTAAACATATTTAAGAAGTTGGTGCAAGTGGGCCTCAGACTAGTATTCTGGAATATTACAGCAACATACAAATAATATTTTGTGGAAAACATCGTAGTATGAGGGTAGTAATAATTTAAATTAGTGGATATATTCAAAATTCTGTCGCGAAAGAGGACTATTGATGGCCGTCTAATATGAGATACATACCCTTATGAGAGATACATTCCTTACACTGGAAGAATAACATTAATACAATCATACAGAAAATATTAACACTGCATTTTCAGTAAAGTCCAGTAGTAAAAGTGTAAAATTAAAATTGCATGAATCAACTCCTTTGTCCTATGTCCTTTCATCTCCATTAGCTTTGAGATAGAAGCTATTGGCAATTAGCTATAGGTACTAATTAACTCCACGCTGCTTGCTGCTTTTTTATTAGCCAGTACCTACTGTGGGACTCATGAGCAAAGGCCTTAATCATTTTTAAATGATAGCTTACTGCTAAATGCCTAAAAATAAGATTGTAGCTGCTCCAGCTATTTATTATCATCATCACCAACTTAGTAAAAACAGGTGTATAAAAAATATTTAAAAATAATATTATTTATTCCAAACTTTTTGTGTTTTTTTGCATTTTTCATGCTAATTTTATATAGTTATTTAGTGAAGGAAAAATACGACTCGCAGGCAGGATTCGAGCCTGCGTCTTCTGGCTAGTCACGCCAGACGCTATGACCTCTAAGCCACCGCGAGTCCCACCTGCCTATGCGATATGATGATATGATGCACAATCAAGTCTCAAGTAAGTTTTTAGTGTGCAAACAAGAATATTCTATTCTGTTCTTTATCATATCGAAATTTCTACTGAGTTAACATAACATACCATCACGCCTGTATTCCCCGAAGGGTTAGGCAGAGGCGTACTAATGTACACCCACAGTTCGCCGGTATGTTTAGGTCCCATGTAATAGGGGGCGAGCCTATTGCCATTAACCGGGCACAAATTCCTAACTCCGAGCTGCTACTGGGAATTTCATAGAAAAACCCAATAACACTTTGCTCGACCTGGGAATCGAACCCAGGACCTCTAGCGTAGCAGTCGTAGCAGTCTACTGAGTTACCAAAGTCAAAGTCAAAGTTACAAATTTTTCAAAATTGGACAGGCGGCTCCTGACACACTTTTTTAGCTTCTGACTACCACTGGCGATGTCAAAGGTGTTTAAATGCTAACTGACACTACCTTTTTTGCGAGGCACAAAGGGGTCTTAAATATGTTCGAACGTCACCCATTCACGCACCAACCGCAGCAAACGCAGCTTATCCTTTCAGGTTGGTTAATCAACTTAGTCACACCTTGGCCTTAGCCACGAGCTCCTCAAACAAAACCCAAACAACTAGTTAGTCATAAAAAAAATGTAAACAGTTGTAGATAATTGTTATTTACAGAACAAAATAACGTCTTAGGGCTAACGCGCACTTGTGATTTTTAGTCTACCGATAGTTTAGTCGCTGTAGTAGTCGTGTATAATTTCATGTCGAATTCTAATCGTCAAATGCGCGCACTGCCATATAATTCTATAGTGAATCCCAGAACGATCAAACTATCGCCCGACTAAAAATCACAAGTGCGCGAGCGCTCTTAACTACCAGGTAAACATAAATCTCAAGAGAATAAAGACAACAACTAAAATTTAAGTATGTAAAACCAATTTCCATTTAAATTGTACACAGCGTTTGGTACGGGATCCAAGAGCTGCACTTTGGTACAGAATAATGAAAACTCCAGTAACTTCATATCTCAACCTTTGTCGAAAGAAACTTTGGGCCGAGACAACTAAATTCGATTTATTTACTCTGCAAACCCGAACTAGACTCCTAGTGTCACTAGCAACCTTTATTATATGAGTACCTTCTAGTTACTTTGTGACTAGAAGTGTAATATTAAAGTAAATATTTGTTGGTAAAAGAGTTTATGGTTTCAAGTTCTTTTAGCACTTACATGATTCAATTTAATTCTTTATTTGCATAACATGTCACAAAATGTCAAAATACGTAAATATTAGAATTGTTTCACCATATTATTCATCCTGAAAACATGCCAAAATTAATCTTCATATATCTTCAATCTTAATTAAATTATAATTATTAATATTATTATTAAATATAATATATTATTATTTAATTATAATAATAATTAAATACCTATCTACGAGGCAAGGAACACGGGGGGCCGTTTCCGGTAAAATTCTTATAAGAACTGAACGCCACCAGCTATCTCCGTTCTGTGAACGGTAATAAACTCTTGAATAGTTTTTCTATACAGAAGTATAATAATTTTGACACCAAGACTAGTTCTTATATAAGTTTTATTCACTGGAAGTTGAATAACGGTAAAAATCATTATAAAATAATTATAAATACGATATATATAACCTAAATTTACTATTGTTATTAATGTAATTCATTACATTCTTAGTGACAGCCAAGCGGCACTCATGGCCCTGACCTCCTACAGGATCGATTCAAGGCTGACCATGGACGCTGCCCGAACTCTTAATGAGCTGGGAAAGCGAAACAAGGTCAGGCTTGTTTGGGTCCCTGGTCATAGGGGTATTGTGGGCAACGAGCATGCTGACGAGCTGGCTAGGGAAGGTTCTGGAACCTCACTAATTGGACCGGAACCATTTGTAGGACTGGCCCCAAGCACAGTCAAAACGGCATTTCGGGAGTACGCCAGGGCGAGGCACATGGATGAGTGGTTGAGCCTCACGGGACTTGCTCACTCCAAGAAATTCATAGGTTCCTCATCGAAATGGCAAAATGCCATTTGGAACTCAAGCAGGCGGCAGGCCCGTCTTTTGATGGGGGCGCTGACCGGCCACTTCGGGACTAACGCTCTCCTACAAAAGATGGGTCTGACGGACACATCAGCCTGCAGGGCCTGTAAAAGGGAAATTGAGAGCATGGAACACCTTCTGTGTACATGCGATGCACTGGCTAGAAAGCGAATGTGCCTCTTGGGGCAGGGTTATCCAGGACCAGAGGACTACAGACTCATACCCCCAGGCCTCATTATAAAGCTTATGGAAGAGCTGTTTGAAGAACTGGGGGAGGATGAGGATTAGGTATCTAGGGGAAGCACAAAAGATCCCATTGGGTCGAAGTGCTCTGAGGCCTTGCTGCCTCGGCCCCACACAAGATAAGATAAGATAAATGTAATTCATTAAAAACACTTATATATAATACTAGATAAATACTTTTAGATTATTAAATGTATCACATGCAAAGAAGATATGAAGGGGAAGAAGAAGAGACTAGTCTAAAACTTTCAGTACAATTTTGGAGTTTATAAATTTGTGTCCAGTTAATTTCTTTCAAAACAAGTAGGTATTCGTCTGCCTGACTATAAATAAAGCTTCATTATAAAGCCCTTCGCCCACTGAACTGTAATATTATAGATTTAGATTTACTGTAGTCTATTATCTGTGCTGTAGTGTAGAAAAATATAGTCACTTGGGCGTTCAACAACAATTCTCCATTGCGACCAATTCTGCACAACGTACTTTATTTACAAACACCGAGGTATGAAAGGGACGTAAAATGTGATTTTTATATCTTGTGTCCCGGTCTAATCGGGCAAACAGTGTAGAGCTGTAAAATAGAGGCGAATGATGTCACGCGTCAGTGGAGGCCAGGCTTAATCTACACATTTCACGAGTATTTCCATTTAGGTACGTTTTATTTTGAACGACATACATACAAAAAAATTTAAAAAAACCCCCGACACAAAAAAAATCGACTTAAAAACCTAAAAGAAAAACTATGATGAAATAACCACAAATAGAACAAAAAAGGTATAAACCTGAATGCCTATAAAAAGAAAAAAATAATCTTGAAATTATAACCCTTCGTAAGTACGTATGAAGTTTTTTGATTAAATTTTGTCGCGTCGGGGGACCGCTCTCTAATTACGTGAATCCTTTCCTTTCCTTTTGCTTCCCGAACGTGAATCGCGCGAATTCAGAATTGATGTGGATGGCGCGTACATCGCCGCAACGCGCGGGAGGGCGTAAAGTGGGCGGAGCGCAACATATTCTAGTTTGGCGACCCGAGCGGGCAGACACGCGAGAGCTAGAGAGCGGTCCCCCGTTTCAAACAAAAAAAACAAAATCAAAATCGGTTCATCCATTCGGGAGCTACGATGCCACAGACAGACACACACACACACACACAGACACGTCAAACTTATAACACCCCGTCGTTTTTGCGTCGGGGGTTAATAATTCAAAATGTTCAGTAGATAAAAAAAAGATGTGATAGCCTTGGGGTATGACCACTGGACCGCCATGTCGTAGGTCTCGAGTTCGAATCCAAGACACGCACCTCTGACTTTTCGTAATCGTGTACGTATTAATTATTAATTATCACTCAATTACAATGGTGAAGGAAAATATTGTGAGGAAACCTGCATGCCTGAGAGATTTTCTCGACGGCGTGTGAATTCTGCCAACCCGCATTAGGCAAGCGTGGTGGACTATGGCCTAATTCCGGTCATTTGAGAGGAGACCCGTGCCCAGCAGTGGGACAGTCTATGGGTTGATTATGTATGTATGTTCAGTAGATAAGTTTATTTACCTATAATTCTAGATAACTTTAAGGGTGAAATTAAATTTATTTATTTTATTTTAACCACCTCTACTTATTCGGCAGATCGAATTGACCGTACAAACGTAATACCAAAATAAATCGTAATTCAAATAGAATTTAATCAAATTTCATAATTATTCGGATTCGGATACCATTAAATTCCTAATTCAACCATTTCTTTCAAAATACGTCACGGGATAATAATTGTAAGTGAT
Source organism: Acronicta leporina (assembly GCA_947256265.1). Lineage (NCBI taxonomy): Eukaryota > Metazoa > Arthropoda > Insecta > Lepidoptera > Noctuidae > Acronicta > Acronicta leporina. The sequence continues at coordinate 13,659,003 of OX366520.1, read as the reverse complement.
AGTAATTTTTAATAACTTTTTTTGTTTTCCACCGATTTTTCTGTCGTTTATTTTCAGTGAAGTACGAAGTAGTACTAAAAAATTGTTGCATTAATCATGCAATTCAGCCTCCGCCGTACCCTTAACTTACCTGGTCTACACATACGTACATAGATGCTGAAATCGAAGTATGTATTCAGATTTTTTTCTTTTAACTTTTCATTTGTCTTAAAATAAAAAGCTCATCAAAAAATTTTGACAAATTTGATTTGTCAAGCAGCTAACTCAAAATCCACCCTAAAGACTTTTTTACTTTTCAAATAATTTTGCGCTTATCATCTTATCAAGCAAAGGACATCAATTGCCGAAAAGTAACTACCCCATAGATTTCCAGGAGGAAATGCCGCCTGCATTCAACGGCATTGCTTCGAGGATATTCATACGGTAGGTACGTTTTGTGCTTATCACGTTGGAAGAATCCATTAAACTAAACAACTATCAAAATCTTGTCTCTTTACTGGTGTAGAGTCACTTTGGAAACTAATGGTCAATATTGTAGACCATTAGTTTCCAAAAGTGGTCTAGTTGTACCCCAGGGGTTCACAGGAGACTCGACGGGGGTCTACGTTAATTTCCGTAGTTAGATCTAACCTTCACATTTCTTGTCGAGTTACCCATAACTCGACAAGAAATGTGTTTTTTTAAGAAAGAATTTCTACCATATTCCCAAATATGGTAGAAATGTAGCTGCAGGAGATAAATTTTGAAAGTGGTCTATGATACTGATTTATAACACTTACGCGAATATTAGACACTGAAATGAAACTACTTTTTACGGAATTTATCGCGTTGTATTGATATGAATACCAATACGTTTCATTTAAGTAGTCTTGAAAAAAAGTTTGGGAACCTCTGATGTAGACCTAATAAATTCTTACGGGAAATTGTCAACGTTCAGATTGTATCTTCATAAATGGCTTCCCAACTCGAACTAAACGCCTCTAAAAGCTATCCAGTTTTAGTATAAATGGGTCAGTTTTAACGAGAAACGTTCTTGACCATCCTGTTAGATTGGTTAAGAAGATAGCTGTGTTCACAGACTATTAAGAGATACTAGTATGCTGTGTTTTCCGTATAGGTAAAGAGGAGTTGTGTTACCATAGATATAGTGGTACTATAGCTAAAAATGGCTATTTAAAATGTGAAATAACTAAACTCGCATTGCAATTATGTACTAAAAATGAATTGCCGCATGTAATTTTGATTATCATGTCAGAAAAATTCGACCAATTTTGCAGATATCAATTTTTTGGTGATTTCGTAATAGCGAACACAAGGGTTGTAAGAAATTTATTGAAAAAAATCACCGAAATAGTCGGATATTTAGTCGGTAGAAGTTTCGTGAGCGATGATAATCCAGATTTCAGTTTTTTGGCGTAATCAAGCATTAATACATTTTTTTCAGTAATTTTTGCACTGAAATGAGCTACTTACACTTTATTCTTTAACTTTAAGTAGGTATAGAACACTGTTCCGACAGTCGTTATTTTAGAAAAAGATTATCTACTTTGCCGTCCGTCTAAGTACCTATATATATTTATATTAGAACTTAGCCTACAAATATATATTAGGCACTACGATAACTTTTAACGCAAAAGAAAATATGGCAACACCACTCACAATATATGACCTCCTTTTTCTCCAAGGAGCTCGCCTATCATAGACTGCATGCCAAAGGACTGAAAGCTTATTCGGAAAATCCTCTTACAGCGTTTATTGAATATTATTATGGAAATTGCGTACAAGTAAGGCCATAGTGTTTGAGCCTCTACGGCTAAATGCAGCCAGGCATCTATGCATCTATAAAATATTTAATGTTATACACATAGTACTTTCCTGTTTGCGGTAATAGAATTTCTGAAGACCTTTGCATAAAAATCTTTATAATATTGTGCACTTTGTTTAATAGTTCACGTTGTAGGTACCTACCTACATACTGTAAGGATATTTTTTTCTGCTATAAATACGTAAAGTAATTACGCAAGTAAATAATTTTATAGCTAAATATGTAAGACAAGTTTTGAGCAAATTATAGTTCAAATGTTTTTATTTCAAATAAGTTATGTTATTAGTTGCACTTGTTCTTGCCGGATTCTTCTCAAGGCTGTTCCTATGGAGAAGAATCCGGCAAGAAACACCATTTATATTATACCTATTTATAGCTAAGTTATTCCAAATGGACGAATACCATAACCTAATTGTAGTCGTTGTGTAGATGCTATAAAATAAGTACCAAGTTGGGTCGTACTTACAGAAGCTTACATCGAAGATAAATGGTTAAGATAGGTACTTTTTTCATCATTAGATGAACATTGACAAGGACTGACCAAATAATTCAGATGGCTAGGTATGTAGTTTTTTAGAGGAGAATAATGTTACGTGTTGATTAATTGGCACCCCTACAATAATTATTGTTGTGTTACATAATAATAAATATAAATAGGTAGGTATACATGCTATAACCGCGTGAGCAGGATTGATGCAGTAAATAAGAGTAAATAACTTATTGTTATGTCTACAGACAGATACGGGCTGATTTGGATTGGTTTTATTTTTATTTATCAATCTCACAAAAAGATACTTAGGTACCTACCTACTTAGGTGACTTGTATTGTACGTTACAGTAGAGTGCATTGTACGTTTTATTGTTTATTATTTATTTTTTTATAATGAAATTGACTTCTCGACTGCAAGGAACCTCCTTTTAATAATAATAATATCGACTTCGGTCCCACATTAACCTTCAATATCCACACTTCCTGTTATCGCACTGTTGTACTCGGAGAATGTAATAACACTTAATTAGATTCTTCTCCGTAGGATCAAACTCTTTGGAACCATGCAACTAGACTAAAAACGTTTCATAAATGCTAAAAGGTAAATATTGTAAAAGCTTATTTGAAATGGAAACATTCGAACTTTGAACCGATCATTGAAATGATCGGTTCAAAGTTCGAATGTTGGTATGTTAGGTAAGGTATATTAGGGCCGTCCCTGACGTAGACCTTCAGGTCTACGTCAGGGACGGCCCTAATACATCGAGACCCCACCGTGCCTCGAAAAGCACGTAGCCCTCTTCGGTCCCGCTCGTCATGTTAGTAGTAATTAGTACTTACTACTAGTTTTACTTTTGGTTAGACTCTTAACCGACCCCATCATAGAAAAAAGGCTGGGAAAAAGGATGATGAACTTCACGCATACCTACATACATCTTCCATAATTATGTGTAAACAGTAGGTAATGAACCTAGATATTCTTAGTTTATAGCATTTTGCCATTAATCAATTAAAATTTCAATCAATTATGTTTTACCTTTGAATTTAAATGCTTAATTAATTGATTAATGCCCAACGCTAGTTGATATTATGTTTCTAACGTTATGTAGGTAGGTACTGTTCAAAATGTCCTGATAGGTAGAAATCTTTTAATAGGTACTTAAGTAGCTCAATGAATATCAAAGCTAATAATCATTTAGCTGAACCAAGCAAAGTGTTTTAATTAACGGGAAGCTGTGACATCCGATAAAAACACATTAGCAGAAACTAAGTATTGGAAAATTCAAATTCTGGATGTAGGTAGTCGTATACAAGTGTGAATTACAATGTAGTATAGTTACATACCGTAGCGATAAACTAGGAATGCCTTTTTGAAAAACATAAACTTGTTACAGACCTTATTACGCTACATTTTAGGTTTAGAGTACATTGCTGAGGGCCATCAAACGATTCCCGCAGTATTTTGCAGGCCCAAAGCGAAATAGTGACGTGCATTTGTTTGCAGTTGTGACCGCAACAGCGAATACGCTAACGAACTTATTATTCGAATTTCGAATTGTAATCCGCAAATAGGAGACTGGCACTGGCAGGTAATGCTCCAACCTTTTTTATATACCTAAGTAGGTTAGTCAGACGGACAACTTATTGGCGACAGTTTCGATGCAAAAAGTTGCGTGTCGACAAGGACAGGTTCATACTACATGACATACCTACTTATTAACATTATCAATTATATCTAAAGATAGGTTTATGCTGAGATATTATTTAGGTCAAAATAAAATAAGTGCCTCGAGATTATTAAACCCATCTTATACGTAGAAGGTTTTCTGCCGAGACTATGCGATTTTGCTTAGGCATAATCCTATCCCTAATCATATCTGATAATATCTCTAAATGTTAGATAGTACCTATTGCATGTTACTGTGGGGACCCATTAATATTTAGTTATCTTCTCGTCGCATGTTTTGGAATGTCCTTCAAACTTCCGTTAACTTTTCACCTGGATAAAATACTTTTGGTAAGTCAAAAACCAATAAAAATAAACTGCGGAGGCACACCTACCTACCTATACATTCTTATGATAATTCATAAAATGATGTACCTAAGTGTAGTTAATGAAAGTTCCAAAAGTGATGCTTCGGCCCATTCTTACTCGGGTAGGTACCTATTCTCTTTCATGCAGCTGGATATTTCTAGCCTTTTTTTTTAACTACGGAAAATCCTCCTCATGGATCGTCCACCGCTTGGGGGGCGGCGGGGTATGTCAGACTAGTACCGACTAAAAACCGTAGGTTCTTGCCTCTCTTGCCCTGCAGCCACGGTCATGGGATCAGTGACATGCACCACGACCGTGACAAGCTATGGTCCAGCATGGGCTGGACCCCTTCATGTGGAGGCGAGGCCTGGCCTCGCGTCCTCTTAGCGCGCGTGCACCGTATATACGCGCGAAACCCACTGGGGGGATATTTCTAGCCTGCCGAAAAAGAACGGTAGGTACACATACCTAGCTGTTAATAATTAAAGGAATACATTATACACCACCTAATTTACATTGGTCGGTTGGTAGTCGTACTGCGGTTTTATTTAATTGCTCGTCTGTTCTACAGTGGTCAGTGGCTAACTATATAGATAGATAGCCCAACTTTATTACAATAGGTAGTTATTTCTACAAGTGAGTGTTTTCGTAGATTTATATTATGTTGGATAAATGGAATAAATAAAGAACCATGATGTGGACCCTATTCGAAATACCTAGATAATTTATATGCAGAGGAAATGGACGACGGCATAGCCATAATAACAATTTTGGTTTTATATTTAAAACAATATATATAATTTTAAACTTTATTAAATGGCATTGTAATTATTTTTTACTAAACGCTTATTGTTCCAAAAATATTACTTACCTCTGTCTTCGGCCATGAATAACACACCATCTAGCGACATCTGTGACTGGAAAGCAGCTTTAGTACCAGTTTGAGCGAGCTAAATATTAAATCATAATACCTTCTTGTGTTTTTTACCCGTGCCCGTGCATTGACAATAGAAAATCGTGAAACTACAATTCAATAAAAAACCTATTAATGGTTGTTTTATGACTGATTGAATCTAGAAAATTACTTCTTGATAGGGTTGGTACCTAACTTAAATTGAAATCTGTTCAAAATTCAACTAAGTACCTAGGTATATTATGTAGGTACTAGCTATGTACTACTTTAATGGAAATAGCGTGGTCTACACAACTGTCAAAATAACTGTGCGCGTCTGAAGTTGTCTGCAACTAGTTTTGCCCTGGTAAAGTTTACAAAAATTCGTTAAACAGTTACCATAAATATTGTTGTACCTACTTATATTTTTCGCATTGTAAGTATTGTAGTGTCCTTACAAATTCGATATTTTTGCAAAAGAACCCTAATTAAGATATTTGACCTACGCGGCTGTTCGCAGTCTATAACTTCAGACGCTGTTATTTTGGGAGTAGGCATTTAGGCATAGATAAGAATAAGTACCTACTGGTGTAGGTACCTACTACCTACTGTAAAGACCATTGGGGTCCTAAATTTTTCGTATAGATAGATAAGTACCTACCTGATCGTTTTTGATAATGAATTTTCGGTAATAATGAACATAGGTAATTAATTTAGTTAGGTATTTAATTAAGTGATTTGACCTGCGCGGCCGTTCGGAATGGCTAACATCAGACTCGCAAAGATATTTCGAACGTACTGCATTTGAAACACATTATTTTCAATCATTTCATTGTACAGCTATATTAGGTAGTATATTATATAGGTATACTTATTTCTGAAACTAATCAGTATGTACTCAGTACGGACTGCCTATTGCCAATAAAATACGTAGATAAGTACATATTGAGAATTTGAGAATACACAGTAAAATAAAAGATGATGTTTAACGTAATTCACATCACTACAAAGATTATGGAACTTAGAACATAACCACTTCGCTTACATCACTATTACGTCAAAATTTGCAAAAAACAACGAGCTGTGCGACCAAGTTGAGGAGTGCAAAATTATTTTAGGTTAGGGAATAAACAAAGGCATTTTTAACATTTTTGTATTATCGTAGCCGGGCGGCTGATACTATCATGAGCTCAGTGCGTGTCTAGCAAAAATAGATTTTTGTAACATTTTTATGAATCGTGACGTATTATCAGGACAAACGTAGTTTATTCAATTGTTACCGAGTTTAAACATTACAGGTTTTCTTTAGAAAAAGTAGTGTTGTGATAGAAAAACACTGTAATGTTTAAATCTTTGTTGAGCTCGGTAATAACTCAGGCCAGCTGTCAAGAGGTGGGTAAGTTTTTAATTGTATTCAAAAAAGGTTTTATTACACGAGCTGCGATCAATTAGTCCGTATCGTAAATGTAGACATGTAACGTTATCAATGCACTACCTATATTTTTAAATATGCCCTTGATTTGTCTGCCCTTGAACTACAATGATAGATACGTCATTGCGTCTTGACGACCTTCGCATACCAAAAACACCTGATAAGTAGGCCTAAACAACAGTTTCAGTACCTAAAATTTATTATTTACATGAACAATCTCAAGATCATATATTAGGTAATCAACCTAACCTATTCGACCTTTTGTGAGAAGAATTAAAAATAAATTGGATGTACACTTCATGTAGATAAGATCACATAGACCAGCATTATTACAAAATAATATATCCCATTTTGTATGATATATTTAGTTTTACTTACCTAAAATTCATTAAAATGGCCAATCTATACATAATTAATTTATAATTTAAGTGAAAACATGTAAGTCTTGATTGAAGAAACTTGCTAATGTAAGATAAGACTATAGCATGTGAAATATTTTATATTACTTACTTTATGATGTATGTACACTAGATAATATTATTCTTATCTGTTACGTCAGCTGTGTTGATGGCCAGCAGTTCAGTTCGATAGTATTCTTCACAACAAAATGACAACTCGTCGGGTAACTTATTTTATAACCTTTTTTAATAATATTATACTTGTGTATCCCACTGATTCAGAAATGGAATAGTAATTGAATGCTATTCCTTTTTCAAAAGTGCTTGTGAATTGTGTTTTTATTGTGATTATAATGATGTGATTTTGTTTTTGAGAGATGTGCTCTAAATACTTGGAAATATGGTTTGAAATCAGTTTTATATTAATAACATTATTATTTAAACATTTATTAACAACTTATCTTTTTTATTGTCAATATACCTATTGAGTAAAGAAAAACAGTTTTTATATCTATATCACAAACAACCTCTATAAACCGGTCATTGGTTTCATATTATCTATATTAATATTAAAGTTGAATAGAGAAACATCTTATTGTTCTTAAAAGTGGCTGTATAATATATAGGTATTTAGTTATGTACTGCTATTATCACTTCAAGCAGATGAAGCCTTGAATTATAAATAACTACTACTTCTATTTATAATTCTTATATATATAGGGAGGTACCTAATTAGATGACAATAACATTCTTTAAATCATAACATACCATCACACTTGTATTTCCCAAAGTGTTAGGTAGAGGCATACTAATGTACAACCACAGTTTCCTGGTATGTTAAGGTCCCTTGTAATATGGGGTGAGCCTGTTACCATTAACCAAGCACAGATTCCAAACCGCAAGCTGCTACTGAGAATTTCATAGTAAAACCCAATAACACTGCTGGGAATTGACCCCAGGAACTCTAGCATAGTAGTTGATTTTCATCTATCAATGAAAGAGCTGCCCCATGCATGACATAAAATATAGCTGACTATAATATGCACCATCAAGTTTGCTAACATTCCTAAATTTATGAAATCCCTCAAATTAATAGGATCTTGTTCAAGTTCAATAACAATTGTATGCCATGCCTGTAAAATAAAATTTTTCGTCACCTTGTTTGACCTTACCATTTTCAATAAATTTATCATCACTAAATATTACTTATAATGTTATCTATGCCGTAGTAGTAATATGATAGTATGTAGTAATATGATAGGTATGTAATCAAATCAAATTATGATATAATATGCCATCTTGACAAAGTGTAAATTTTTTTAAAACTATAATTATCATTTTACACTTCATTGTAATATCGGAATGTCTGGAATGTTTTGATATTTTTCTATCAATGAGATTGACTGAATTTACTCCAGTCAGAAATAACTATTGCTATGTGTCTGTATCAATCTCTACATAATACATAAACTCAAAATTTTAAATTCATATTTTTTTTAATTAGCCAATATTATAGTTTATAATAATAGTCAGATATTCTGGAATGTAGATTGAATAAAAGAAAATGTATTCTTAGGGTAGCCTATTTTAAATGTCAACTTAAAAGTTCTTTGCAATTCTTATAGCCACAGTCTGTTTAATGTATTAAAATAAATTTACTATTTTCTTAAACAGAATCATACTTGATAATATATGTTACAAGAGACAGACACAGCGGGGACTGTTTTATAATATGTAAGGTAAGGGGGGACTGTTTTATAATATGTAAGGTAATATTATTACCTTACATATTATAAAACAACAACTGTGTCTGTCTCTTCGGGATAAATTCAAAATCTATTGAACGGATTTTCATGTGGTTTTCACTAATGGATGGAGTGATTCATAAGGAAGTTTTTAAGCTATTTAACATCACGCTACGACTCTTGGGAACAGGGCAAAGCGGGTAAACCGCGGGCGGGTCCTTAGGATAAAGTGAATTTATTATTTACTAGCTTCTGCCCGCGACTTCGTCCGCGTAGCGTGATAATATATAGCCTATGTCCTTTCTCAGGATCTAAAGATAGTCTATGCCAAATTTCATCAAAATCGGTTGAGAGGTTTAAGCGGGAAAGCGTAACAGACAGACATACAGACAGAGTTACTTTCGCATTAATAATTATTAGTAGGGATTGATAACAATACATTATGATTGTGATATACTACTTTCAACCTTAGCAATCATTTTATAATTTAATTATAATTATTAGTACATGGTGCTTGCTAACCCAATTAAAAAATATTTATACTTATTTAGTCAAAGAGATAAGAGTCATGATGTTCAGTTATAATCAGCTTGTTTTTCCATAAGTTTGTGCAACCCATTGAAATATTGTTACATAATTTTATCAGTTTACCTAACTTCTTGTTTGCATGTGCTATAGGATGAGTATTGTTTGTCCTTGGCCTTGCAACCACAACCATATTGTCTATAGCCACTGTCAACGCAAATCGGGGAAGGAAGAGATGGAGGGGGAGGGGGTGATTATGTTGATATTGATAAAACATGAAATCTGATTACGTAGTTCGTTTTAACTGAGTCCTTTATGCTTTCTAAGTAAAATTAATTTCGTCTCAAACTAAAGAGCTAAATAATCTTGATGTAACAAGACATAGTAAATAGTTAACAATTTTCCGTAATTTAGACAGATTAGTAACCAAAGATGGTTAGTGTATGATGAATTCAGTCCTTCACTAACCATCTTCGGCTACTAAAGCTTATTTATATGTCCTGCTCAAAAAAAAATTTTTTCGGGAGTACCTACCTATATATCAAGTGACTAATCTGTCTAAATTATGGAAAATTGTTACCTATTTACTGTCATCACATCCCCCTCCAAAAGAGTTTTTTTCTCTTGAAGGCTCTTTTGGGTAAAATGGAATGAAGTAATATGAGGAATATCTTTTTATGTGCTAATTAATGCCTATAAACGAGGGCCGAACCTTCTACAAATAATAATGTCGCGTGTAAAATTCATCAGCCATGTCCGTTAGAGAAAATTAGATCTTCTGTCTTTGAAATAAAATTTAAAGTTGATAGTGAAGTTTAGGCTCACGATAACACTACGCTTCCTTATCATCATTTCGGTAAGGGGTAATAAATGTTACTATCAATACCTAACGTCAGAGTCGCGTCAATGGAATCGTTTTTTTGCTCTGATTATGAAATTGGAAGTGAACCCAAATACATAATGTAAATATCACGTTCTATTAAAATAATGATAAATAATTAGTTAATTAGAGTCGTGCGGGGCTAGTTTTAGATGATCTTTTTGGATTTAAGTATACTGGCTGACAAGTAATAAGGGTGAAATTATTTTAGGGCCTGGGTACCGACTAAAACTAAATATTTTGGTGAAGTACTTTTAGAAAAAATCACAAAAAAATGAAGATGAATGATGTTAGCTGATTAGTTTGTGAAGTGTCATTTGTTTCTAAGCTAATATTTCAATAATGTTCTGTTTTATAGAACTAATAAAGAGTATTATTATAAAAGTATTTTAAAAAGTTTTCACGCGGGAGAGCCATGCTTCGGCACGAATGGGCCGGCTCGACCGGAGTTATACCACGGCCTCACAGAAAACCGACGTGAAACAACGCTTGCGTTGTGTTTCGCCGAGTGAGTTGAGGTTACCTGAGGCACAAACCCTTTTAAAGGCGGGCAACGCACTTGCTACTCCTCTGGTGTTGCGGGTGTCTATGGGCGGCGATTATCGCTTACCATCAGGTGATCCGTTTGCTCGTTTGCCCCCCTATCCCATAAAAAAAAAGTTAGCACTGGATCTCCCATTTGAAAAATAAATCTTTTCGCTTTGATATTTTTTATTAATTAGGTACTTGAAAAAAGACATTTTTAATAACAAACTATTAAATTTTGAATAATATACAATTAAATAGACATCTTTAAAATGTTCTTTAATTATTTAATAAGTTAATTAATTGTAACTAGACCTTAAAACTAGAAAAAGGCCACTGATTATTATTCTACCTAATACTCGCTACTACCTACTTACTATAACTACAACAATAACGTTTTAGTGCTTTACTAATTTCGAATAAAACATAAAATACACTTATCAAAAATATATTAATATAATTTATTCGAAATATAAAATCTAACTCAGTCTTTAAAATAATACTTTACACCTTTTAACATAGGCGTGTTATCTTTGTCATCTAGGTGACAAGGACCCTAATAAATTACGAAACACCTCTTTATACGGTTTTCCACCTACAATAGATCAAATTGTTCAATTGTTTAGTAGCCGAGAAGCTGAACCGACCTTTATCAACCAAAATCCGTTGAATGCCACAAGGAATTATCTTGGGACCAATCATTATCTTCTTCAAGTCGTATTAAAACCTTACAAGAGATATTTATCACGGCTTTTCCATTTAAACAGAGCTGGTAATTTTGCAAGAACAGCAGCAAGGGACTTCGTAATTCTTATGCTTGATTTGACGTGTCTCAGAGTCGAATACCAGCAATCTTCGCGTCGCTGTAGAGGTTTCGCAAGTGGACTTCATGTTGAAGTCACTCAACCCTAAGTGCTGGAAACACTCTTGAGAGCCAGTCTGGATTTTATCATTCCTGTAGTGAAGAACAAAAACAAAATAAAATAAATGCTTAAACAATTTTCTTCAAGTGCTTGTGCACTGAGGGTTGTGTTCTTGCAACTTTAATTTGTATTCTGTATCACTATATTAATTAATTACTAAAATTACGCTATTTGCGAACTAAAATTATTCCTTGCGTCGCCAAAACCATGAGGCAACCTATAAAAAAAATAACTATATACTTTTAGTACTCGTGAGGGTAGGATTCTTGCCTTGTTATTAGGTATTCTTCCTTCACTATTAGTATTAACAAAAAAACACTATTTGCCATCAAAAGATATCCCTTATGTCGCCAAAACCTAGCCTATAAAGAAAGATATACTTACGCGCAAGTAACGATTTCGATGGGCTGATAAAATAGCTTAGTTTGAATGATAACGTCTGTAGTCATATTGTTTCCGTGAGTAAAGGTGTACGCCGGTTCAATCTGTAATAAAAAATAATTATACTCATATTCCACATCTTACTTACGAATTTTCATTAATGATTTAAATTTATCATTCGTTCAACCTTTTTTATCATTCGTTCATTACGCAAAATCATGCACTACCCCAACACTATTAGTTGTAGTGTGGTATCACTATTTTCTTGGAACTGTCAAGTTACTTAATAGATACAATTAAAAGTATTGACTGCTCTGTAAGAAAAAAAGAAAATCATACCGTTTTTCTATAAGGGCAGTTATGCCAATCACTTTCAGGGGAAAGCTCTGGGAGTTCAGTTCCATCTCCGAACCGGTCACCAATGTTTTGCTAAAAAAACAATAGCTAGTTTAGATATCTATAGAATTTAATAAAAAAGGTTAAAATTCGTATAATGAAAAAAATATTCCAATTTCTATCGTATGTTTGACATCATAATAATAATGATGCTATCTGAAATGCTATCTGAAATGAAATTCAAAATAAGGAAGTTGAAAACTTCCTTATTTTGAATAAAAAAAAAACTAGAAGCAATGCACATTTTCATATTAAAAAGCAAATACATTTTATTTAAACAAGACTGGAGTTGCCATTTGATTTAGATTGGTCACTCATACCTTCTAGAAAAGAGCATTTCAATGTTATTCAAGTAACTTACTACAATCAGATGTGGCGGTAGAAGGCTGTTGATTAGCTCCTCCATTTCGTCGTACCCTTTCGGTTTGACAGAACAGAAGCCTTTGCCCTTACATTCATCAGGAACTTTTAGGTCGAACTTCTTGCCTGCAGAAAATCGATTCATGAACAAAAATCTTCAAAAAGATACAACCTATATCGATTTATTGTAGAACTAGCCAGTTAATGAATTAGACAATTCAATTTTTCGAACGACATATCAATTCTATTTTTTTTACGTGACTATTTTACGAAATTATCATTTTTAAAATTTTAATGTAACATGAAATTAAAAAAAACTTACTATTAGGGGCAGCACTGCAGGTTGCCACTACAATTGTTACCTGCAATAAAAATAGACACACGTTAACTGTCAGTTTCTGAACAAAATTGAACTTTTTTTACCACATAATTTTTTACACATATACTTGAATAAGCAAATATTCACCACAAAGAAAACAACTTGGAAAGTCGCCATTGTTAATATAACAATTATTTGCAACTTTTTTAACACTAAGATTGCACTATGCAATGTTGAACTATGAGTGTTATAGCTGCCTTTGATGGCAGTTTATAACTAATGGCAAGTTTTTGACCCAGACAGCTTTTATATACTGAAACGTATTCCAATCAGTCGTTTTCCTGTTAACGGTACTGATTCATCAATAACAACGTCCCTATAAACGTAACCGGATGGGCGTAATGCAAGAAATTACGTCGTCAATATTCCCTGTAGCGTCATTATGATCATGACGAAATTATTATGCGTACGTATTATGTTATGTTTTATAACAACAAACAATGCTGATGTCACGCACCTAATTTGATAAAAAAATATAGCTTAAATCGGGCTTAGACTCTTTTGCAATCGAGTAACGCACTTTTGGCCTATCAAAATTTTACCATCAGGCAAAAGCGTCATTCATTTGACTGATGCAAATGATTTAATTGGCTGGCTGAAAAAAATGGATATAGGGATTTGATCCACGCAAGGTGACTGCCACACACAATGATGATAACCAGTAATTACCGGTCCATGTACTGTCTGGCTCTTCCTCCTAAAATAACGTTTTCGCTGGACTTCGCTGTAACATCACGATGTCAGCAACCCACAACTGACATTGATGTGACCACATTTTTATGTTAGTGGCTGATTGTCAATTGTCAGTTCTTTTTATTCTGAGGCCCACTAGCACCAACTTTTTAAATTGCATTTAAACACAATTTTCCATAGTAAATTTGTGTTTAAATACAATTTAAGAAGTTGGTGCAAGTGGGCCTTATTATTAACCCTTCCCTACCAATACTAATTACTAAATTAGGTACCTACTTTGTGAGGTTTTGTAAAATATGAATACGCATTTTTTCCCTGTTCCCCCTATAATGGGGAAATACGGCTTTCGATACTGATACGAACCGATATTTCCGGGAGTTTTCTTTACCAGGAATTCCCTAGATTATGGCCTACTTATAGCACGTTTTCAAATAACTGAGATATTGAATAATCAGTTTAATGCAAAGTACATTTGTTGACAATAACGCTGTTGAGCACACAATGTTTTTTTAATGAAATAGGGCAATTTGCTTAGTAGGTATATTATGAAAAACCATTGTAAGTTTAACTAATGATTATAGCTTAACCGATATTTATTCTTGATTCGATTCTATTGATTTTGAAATTGACGACCTCTGTGGTTTAGTGGTTCAAGTACCGGACTGCCGACCATGAGGTCGTGGGTTCGATTCCCACAGAACACAAAAATGTATGTGATGAATATAAGTGTTTGTGTTCGTCTGGGTGTTTCTTATGTATTATAAGTATGTATTTACAAAAAAAAAGTATATAAGTATTATATCCATTGTCTAGTACCCATAGTACAAGCTCTGCTTAGTTTGGGACTAGATGGTGCTGTGTAAAAAAATGTCCCAGAATATTTATTTATTTATTTATTTATTTGAAATTGACACAACATTTCGAATGACAATGATCGCAGAAAACGTTGGTTATCTTGTCTTGTCGACAAAGTGCGTGTCGTAAAGTCCAAAGATAAATCAGTAATTAATTGAAGTAATACCGCTTTAAATACCCTTTTAAATGAGTTTTATTTCTATGAAACAATGAGAGCATTAAATTGATTATTTAAGTAATTGAGTATTTAATCGTTATTTAATAAAAATACGTCAATATTAGATGAATTCCTGAATGCAGTTTGATCTGTGGCCTACAGAATCTAGTGTTCCGGTGTTTGTGTATTTGAGATTAATTACCAAGCAGCAGGGAAAGTTCAAGTCAGAAAAAAAAGTATTTACTTGGTTCCAAACTTCTTTTTAATATAATTCTTGTTCACAGGGGGCTGGTTATCTTAAAAGGGCGGACACAGACCGTCTACATGAGATATTCCTGAAATACGCCACCGTCGACAAAAACGGTGAAAGGTATATCACCAGCGAAGATTTTGTACGGAAGTTTTTAGGATTATTCGAAGAAGGTTAGTATTTTTTAAATTTTATTTAAACTTTATCTGGGTAGGCACCTATTTATACATTGGCGGCCTTGGACTTCAATTGTATGGAGTATTCTGACAAGAATCGTCCATTGATTAATATTGTCGTAGGTTATATGTAATTCTTGACAAAATGTAAACTTCCACTGCTCTGGCGAAGTTCTGAAAAAGTATATATCTCGGAGATAACATTGCCGAAAATAATATTATTTTATGCTTGAGAACTATTTGAGAACTTGCTGTTTTTTAAAGTCGGCTAAAAGGAGAACAGATTGCCGTGTAATGCCCAATCATTACAATTCTTACAAGTCAGCGAGGTCAGCGTCATAAGCAGCTGCGATCAATCAGATAAACGAACAATTGAGGCTGGTTTGGCCCAGAGAAATGACTCAGATACCTACTTGGAAAACAATCTGTAAATTTGAAGGAGGAAAATAATCATTTTAATTGTTTACTATCAGAACTTTTTTTATGTACGCATAACTAGGAATGATGTTTCTCTAGAGTCCATCTAAAGGTTGTCCGTAAGAGATCGCTCTTAGCATGAAACCAACCATTGTATATTTTAATGAATAAATTAAATGCAATAAAGAATATTGTATCTATCTATAAATATTAAGTTAGATACTTATATGTTAACTCCATGTGTAAATCAAGTTACATTGATCGTAATCACTATAAGTAAAAAACTATCCATCCATCCATCCTCACAAACTTTCGCATTTAAAATATTATGTAGTAGGATGTGACGCTTTTTTTATCAGTGTATTTTTAGGTTTTAGAAAAAGATACCGGCGCTATCAATGATCGCGATAACATTTGGTATCTGTTCCCGTATTTAAAAACGCACAGGCTATCAAGATAGCCTGTGCGTTGCGAGATATGGATATCAAGCGATTATATAACATAATCATGTCATTCGATGACTAATTCATTCGCTTGGCAATTGTAGTATTGATGGCATTAATCGCACAGGCCTTGATTGTGGAGGCTTGAGCCGATAATCCTTAAAAAAAGAAAAAAAATGAATGATTACTTCGCTCGATACTTACGTTATTACTTATGTACCTTTACCATCATGCATGCATACCGCGTGCAGGGACATGGAGTTACTTAGATAATAATTTGCAATACTGCATGCATGCTAAATAATTACGTAGAGTATGCCATAGCCTTATGTCTATAATTATTATCGATAAGATTAATCATCGGATATTTTTTTGCAAATAATATAGTGATAATACGTGAAGGAGTTTTTAAATAGTCATAATTCATTTTTAAGATACATTCACTTTTATAACCTAGTCGTTTCCAACGTTAAACCAATAAGTGTCTCGTGTCTATAAAGGCATGCCTATTTTTATTAGGTATACTAGCTTCCGCCCGCGACTTCGTCCGCGTGGAATAGTTACTTAGTCTTGGCGTGATGATATATAAGCCTATAGCCTTCCTCAATAAATGGGGCTATCTAAAATTGAAATAATTTTTAATTAAATCTAGTTCCTGGGATTAGCGCGTTCAAGCAAACAAACAAACTCTTCAGCTTAAAAAAATTTAATATAGATTTTGTGAATTGAGCTTTGAAGGTTTCTTTTGGCAGATAAATAGTATAAGCACGTGTTGTTAGAATTGAGACCAACTCTCACTTGATTAATTTGTTGAACACGTGTGTTGCTCAACGGAGCCAAGATGTGTTTATAAACAATCGTCGTATGTATTATTAAAATGCGTCGCATAGCTTACGTATCGTCAGTTGATATACATTTTTATGCCTTCTATATTTATGAAAACATAAAATACCTACTGCCTTAATAATAAATCATCTCTTACCATCTGTACCTACTCTGATGACTTGCTCTACGCTCAAACCAGCCTAGATAAATATAGACAGCTCCATAACTAATCTCGACGAGATTATAGTTTGGTCTTGTAAATTTCAAGTCATCCTCCATCCTCATCCATCCATCGGTAGCTCGTTTCACTTAAAAAGCTTTGATACAAAGAACGTTATTCCTATTTTATTTAACAAATCCGTCATTGCTCTCTCAAAGAGCAACAAAGACCTAGGCTTGCATATTGACGATAGGTTGGGTTAGCCAGTCACCCAAGTTACTCAGAGCGCGATGGCCACACTGCTATCTTTCTATAGGTTCAAGAACTTTATTCCTAAGCACTAAAATCCTCCTAGTCCAGGGTTCTCGCCCCCTATTACATGTGATATAAATATATCGATCGATATCGATATTCGACGACCTCTGTGGTTTAGTGGTTCGAGTACCGGACTGCTGACCATGAGGTTGTGGGTTCGATTCCCACAGAACACAAAAAATTATGTGATGAATATGAGTGTTTGTGTTCGTCTGGGTGTTTCTTATGTATTATAAGTATGTATTTACAAAAAAAAAGTATATAAGTATTATATCCATTATCTAGGACCCATAGTACAAGCTCTGCTTAGTTTGGAACTAGATGGTGCTGTGTTCCAGAATATTTATTTATTTATTATTTATACCGGTGAACTGTGGACTGTGGGTGTTCATTAATACACCTCTGCCGACCCTTCAGGGAATACATTATGTAATTCTTAATTTTGGGACGGATTGCCTGATGGTAAGCGATTACCGCTGCCCATGGACACCCGCAACACCAGAGGAGTCAGAAGTGCGTTGCCGGCCTTTTAAAAGGGTTTGGGCCTCCGGTACCTTCACTCACTCATTGTAGTATGGATTTGTTTCAGATGACTACAATGCGGAGTCAGTCAAGCTTATCGCGGGGATCGTGGATATGGACAAGGATGGGTTCATCTCATTTTCGGAGTTCCAAGCATTTGAGGGTCTGCTGTGTGTTCCCGATGCGCTGTACAAGACCGCCTTCCAGCTGTTTGACACTAATGGCAATGGACTCGTCGCTTTTGGTAAGAAAGATACCTGTATCATTATCAACCTATGTACTGTCTCACTACTGGAGACGGATCTCTTTTAATATGAGTCCACTACGCTAAAAAAAGCTAACGCTAGAAAATTTGGCAACACAACATGTGTGCGTTTCGATCCCCAAACGGAGCAAATATTTGTATGATCTACAGGGAGCTGTTCCGGGTCTGGGCGTTTGTGTATGTGATAATTTGTGTTTATAAACGCACCCACGATACAGGAGAACATCCTAGTGTGGGGTAACGTTTTTTAAAAAGATAAGATAAGATAAAGAAAAATGTATCTTTCAGGCGTGCAGCTTTTCTCACGATGTTTTCCTTCACGGATTAAGCGAGTGATCATCACATAGTACATTTGGATTTATTTAAAAAATATATCCTTTTTTGGAAAAGAATATAACTATAATAATGTTAACTGACTGACATGACTTGTAATGTTGAATATTAATCTACGCTATCTGTAAATATTATAAAGAGGAAAGCTTTGATTATTTGTAAGTTTGTAAAATTGTATATAATGGGTAAATCCAAAAACTACTCAATAGATGATACAATATCTTTCACTAACGGAAAGCTACATTATTCCGAAGTAACACAGGCTGTATTGATGACCGAGTTAACCATAACGTCACTTTAGGTCATGAGTAAAACCGCGGTAAACAGCTAGTATATACTTAAATAAATAATTGAAGCCCGTTTATAACAGAATGTGACTGCCTAAAACAAAACTATTAAAGCTGATAGTTTACCTGAGTCCGCCAAATTCAAATTGCAAATGTTTTTCGCAATTTGTAGATCTATAACACATTCTAGATTCATAGCTGTAGTAATTGCGCCATTAGCTATACAACATTCACAACTAAGAATTAAAAACTTTGCTTAAAAAACGTTACAGAAGCTAAAAGTAGTGTCAATCGTAAATTTTTGCCAAAATTGACGATTGACACTACTTTTAGCTATAATATAATATATTCCTTGTTCTGAAAATAAATTTATATTCCAGATGAGTTCGCAGAAGTCATGCGCAAGACAGCGCTGTACCAGAAACTTCCATTCAACATGGACAGCACCTTCATCCGGTTATACTTCGGCAAGGACAAGAAGCGGCTAGTAACTTACCCGGAGTTCAGCCAGTTCCTCCATGACTTCCACGAGGAGTACGGTGTGGAAGCCTTCAAGAAGTGCGACAAAGATGGCTCTGGTTTCATCACTGCTGGAGACTTCAGGGACATCATGCTGTCCGTGAAAAAGCATCTCTTGACCAAGGATTTGCACCATAAAGTTATAAACGTTAGTATTTTTTTTCTGGCAAAAATCTTTTGAATTCCAGAATATTATGCGTGGTTGATGTAGATTGGCGACAACCAGGTTTTCTTCCTGCATTCTTCATCATCCACCCAATTATTACCCCATTGCTGAGCACGGGCCTCCTGTTAAAAAGAGAGTGGTTAGCCTATCACGCTAGCCTATCACGCTAGCCTATCACGTTGTAGCCTGTCTAAGTAGACACCTAGTTTCATTTGTCGCTTGATGGTGTGCGTTTTTACCACATAGTTTATTTATTATCTAGAAATGACATCGGGTTCTCAAATAACGTGAATCTTCGTTTAATATAGTCGACCTCGGTCAAACTTGGACATCCTTCAACGTCCTCACATCTTTTTATCGCAATATTGTACCAGTGAAGTTTATAATTTATTTATTTTAAAAGAGTGTCCATGGAGTTTCTTGCCGGATTCTTCTCCATAGGATCGACCTTTTGGAACCGTGCAACTAGAATCATAACGTTTCAAAAACGCTTGTAAAAGCTTATTTGAAATAAAAACATTTGAACTTGAACTTGAACCTGCTGCGGGTTGGCAGACTTCACACGCCGTCGATATCTTAGGCATGCAGGTTTCCTCACGATGTTTTCCTTCACCGTTAACCACAATAAATACTATGATAATTCATTGTGTTATAAGGTATTTCTAATAAATAAAGGTATTTAGTGTATAAACTTAACTAAACTGCCTCATTAGCCTAGTGGTTACGATTGGTTAGAGTGCGACTGCTACGCTAGAGGTCCCTGGTTCGATTCCCAGGTCGAGCAGTGTTATTTGATTTTTCTATGAGTCGTAAGACAGTCTCCACTTATTGTCTCCGTTCTAAGTTTAGGTAAAGATTAGCTCACCTTTTTCTGATCACCGGTTATAATCTATACTAATATTATAAGGGCAGAAACTAGTCATAATAATTATGTCAAAATATGTAGGCCACTAAGTATGTAAAGTTTTATCACCTTACATTACAAACTATTTGTAAAGTATACTCATGGTTTTACAATTAAAATATCTCTAATCTCTTATCGCTCTCACTTGAGCTAGTGATAATAAGTTATTATATTAAAATACTTAGTTTCAGCCAGTGCTAATTTTATTTCACAAATTTCACGATTTTAGTTACAAACATAACTCTTACAACACAATTGAACTCTGTTTCTTATAACAGAAATATCAGATAAACTAGCTTCTGCCCGCGACTTCGTCAACGTAGCGTGATGATATGTAGCCTATAGCCTTCCTCAATAAATGGGCTATCTAACACTGAAATAATTTTACAAATCGGATCAGTAGTTCCTGAGATTAGCGCGTTCAAGTAAACAAAAAACCCACAAACAAACAAACAAACTCTTCAGCTTTATATATTAGTATAGATCTATTAGACTGGTATTTTATTAACGTGGGAGAACCATGCTTCGGCACGAATGGGCCGACTCAACCGGAGTAATACCACGGCCTCACAGAAAACCGGCGTGAAATAACGTTTGCGTTGTGTTTCGCCCACTGAGTGAGGTTACCGGAAGCCTAAACCCTTTTAAAAGGCGGGCAACGCACTTGTGACTCCTCTGGTGTTGCGGGTGTCCATGGGCGGCGGTTATCGCTTACCATCAGATGATCCGTCTGCTCATTTGCTCCCCTAACCATAAATTTTTTTTTTTTTCTTCAAAGTACAGTCGCCAGCATAATATATCAGGGTATCGAATACTGTCAAATAAGGGAGAATAACCAAAGGGAGGATCCTCCGACCAGGCGGGTTGCTGTCGGGCGGTTGTATATATGCAAGTTGCGTTGCAAACTTCACTTGCGCGATTCAGGATTTGTCCGTTGATATTTTTTGTACAAATCTTTTCAATCGATTTTCAAATTAATCTCCAACCAATATTGTCCATTGGGGAAATTGATATTTAGGTCCAATATAATGTGGTTTGAGCCTATTGCCTCGTAACTGCAAAATCCAAACTCCGAGCTACTACGTGGGAATTTCATAGAAAACCCCAGGAATAAAACCCAGGAGTCGCGGTTACGACCACTAGTATAAATATTGAATTAACTACTAACAGTTTAAATTATAATTTCAGGCATCTGGTTTCCCTCAAGGCGAGCGCAAGATCAGCTTCCCCTACTACATGGCCTTCAACTCTCTCCTCAACAACATGGAGCTCATCAAGCGAGTGTACCTGAACGCGACCAACGGCACCCGCACTCAGGAAGTCACGAAGGAAGAGTTCCTACATTCCGCACAGATGATGTCGCAAATCACGCCGCTAGAAGTCGATATACTGTTCACCCTGTGCGACATGATATATAGTACGAACGGGTGAGTTGATTCAAAGATTATTTATTTAGAACTGCCTCATTAGCCAAGTGGTCCTGAGCGCGACTGCTACGCTAGAGGTCTTGGGTTCGATTTCCAGGTAGAGCAGTGTTGTTGGGTTTTTCTATGAAATTCCCAGTGGCAGCTCGGAGTTTGGAAGTTGTGCCCGGTTAATGGCAATAGGCTCGCACCCTATTACATGGGACCTAAACATACCGGCGAACTGTGGGTGTACATTAGTACGCCTCTGCCTAACCCTTCGGGGAATACAGGCGTGATGGTATATTCTTTATTTAGTAGCTGTAGTCCACAATTAGCCTTATCCCAAAATGAGACAAATGATTGTCTTCCTCAAGATATAATCTATGTCCTGCCAAATTTTATCGAAATCAGTTCAGTGTTTAACGACATGTTTAGCTCAGTGGCTGAGCGATCGGCTTCTGCGACACGTGTTGTGGGTTTGATCCCCACACGGAGGAAATATTTGTATGATCTACAGGTAGTTGTTCCGGGTCTGGGCGTTTGAGTATGTGAAAATTTGTTGTGAAACTTCGTCTAAATCATGTAGTGCTTAATACTACTCTACCGCTTATTTATTTATTAAACTGCCTTTCTGTTTATTGTCGATACACCAATATCTCGTTATTGACACTGCCGTAAGGCCTATTTTTCAATGTTTTCAATGTTAGTTAAAGTTATAGGTAAGTGTAAGTTAATAGAACTTCTATTTACAAATAGAACTTGTCTTAGTAGGTCGTTAAGTAAATTCCTTTGTCCCACAAACTCCGCATTATTTATTTACCTTGAATGCACATCCAAATTAATTATTAATTACTAGCTTCTGCCCGCTACTTCGTCCGCGTAGCGTGATGATATATAGCCTATAGCCTTCCTCAATAAATGGGCTATCTAACAGTGAAAGAATTTTTCAAATCGGACCAGTAGTTCCTGAGATTAGCGCGTTCAAGTAAACAAACAAACAAACTCTTCAGGTTTATATATTAAGTATAGAGTATAGATTTTCCTTTTACATTGACGTTAGTTATTTTATTTAATTACCTTTATGGGAAGTACATGCCGAAACACGTTATATTATTCGATTTCCCTATACGTCAAAAATACTGCGTGTGATTCGCTTCAATGCGCTTTACTTTGAGTAATGGATTGTCTTACATCACACCAATATTTGAAGCACTGAGTGAAAAAAACCTTCGGCATCGAAGACCCGTTTTGGTGTTATGCATGAAATTAAACACATTGCGTTTATTTTTTAATATATTTCCAATTAACCTATGTTAAACACCTTTAAAGATGTAAATTTTAGTGAAAAAATATTCGATCAAGCAGTATTCGAACGTGTGTCCCTCCGTACATTGATGATGTAGCCACTAAGCTAAGGAACGAAGATGACTTCATTTTTACTAGTTCGAATTGTTGAAAACATTTGAGCATAGTGCAATGACGAGTCATTTTACTCTAACGGCACGTTACACCGGGTGTCTTGGGTTCGATTCATGCTTACAAATATTAGACTACCATATCATAATTTCTGCGCAATACCGAAGTGGCAGCCGTGATAGAATAGGCGAAAGGGAAGAATGAAACGGACTAAAAGAGGGGTGAATATGAATATGCAGGGACAAAGGGGGGACACCAAAGAAAAGATTGATGGATTGTGTTAAGGCCGATATGATGAGAAAGGGAGTGAATGATGAGATAAGTGATGAATGGCAGAAAAGGATATGCTGTGCCGACCCCAAATAAATTGGGACAATGGCAAGAAGAAGAAAATGACCGATATTCCAAGGATAGACTGATCGTCAAGCTATTTGAGTAACTTAACTAATGCTGTTTATCTCTAGAACATATTTCTTAATTATTCTTCGAACTTCTTACATAATAATTTGGCAATGCTGCACTAATCACTGTCACCCACGTGCTATTCCGACCTCCAGTGCTGTCAATGTCACGTAAATGTACCTAAAGATAACTCGTAATACGTTACGCCAATCTTATCTTTTATCTTTTCTACTACATATACTCCGACTATCAGTCTCCATCGCCGGATATAATTAGTCTTCATTTTATTTAATCCTACTTCGTTACTATGCTAAGTATGGATATTATGTGGAAGTATTATTTATTATATTATGTTCTAAAACTTAAAGGATCGCATAAAATGTACTACACCATCGCATTAGGTATGAGCCTGTAATTATATGTGTAAAGTTGGCAAATAAATAAATGTTTTACCGTATCATTTAGGGATTTTTCGGGAATACACAATGTAACAATAAGTCTCTGTTCTATCACGCTTTTACTTTTTTTATACGATAGTGCGGCAAACGGACGGATCGCCTGAAGGTAAGCGATTACCGCCGCCCATGGACACTGGCAACACCAGAGTAGTCAAGTGCGTTGCCCGCCTTTTAAAAGGGCTTGGGCCTTCGGTATCCTCTCTCATTGGTGAAACACAATGTAAGAGTTGTTTCACGCCGGTTTTCTGTGAGGCCGTGGTATCACTCCGGTCGAGCCGGCCCATTCGTGCTGAGGCATGGCTCTCCCACGGTATAAAGAATGCGCTAATATCATAGCGCACTCTTTAGAATAATCGTAACGGAAAATTTTAATACGACAGTATTATTCCTTTATAATAAACTAATAAATAATTTTTTTTTTCACAATCAACTTATATCGGTAAAAATTCGAACGAATGTATGTTTGCATTTTTCACTACATCGATAAGATTACAACTAATCATATTGATTAAAATAGCTCATTTTTGCAATTCACAATAGGATGATGTGATGTTTTCTGACTTTGTGGAAGTCTATGGGGGTCTTTCGCAGTAGTCAATTTTTGGCTACAGTGATGATGATGCATATTTATTCAACATGTGTATCATTTGTTTTATGGGATTGGGAAGCAAACGAGCAGACGGATCACCTGATGGTAAGCGATTACTACCGCCCATAGACACCCGCAATACCAGAGGTGTCGCAAGTGCGTTGCCCGCCTTTTAAAAGGGGGTTCTCCGGTATCCTCACTCACTCGACGAAACACAATGCAAGCTTGTTTCGCGCTGGTTTTCTGTGAGGCTGTGAGGCTATCACTTATGCAATGCTGATAATCATATATTTAATACTAAACAAGATACCTAATTCAATTAAGAACATTTGCTGAATAAGACTTCAAATTAAATTCCTTGTAGTCATCAGACTATCCGAGAAAGATATGTTATTAGAGTTGTGTGATTAACAAAAGCTTATGTTAAGTTCAGATAATTCTAGGAAAAATATTATTACTTTATAATTGCTAATATAACTATAGGGTAACGGGTAACTAGTGTAAAATACTTAAACGTCATATCGGCACGCGGTTCGACCGAGCTGCGTTACCTAGCGATTTGGAATTAAAAATAAATATAAAACTAAAAAACTACACCATTTGTAACTCAAGAACAGCAGAGGCGATTTTATGATCTTTGATTTGTTGGATTTATCTCTACCCCGGACAGCAGAATAACTATTAAAACATTGGAAATTCACGATAAAGAAAATTATGAAGAAAATTGGTTAGTTTGAATGATAAATTGATTGAAAAAGATAGGCATGCGGTATTTACCTGTGATAACCGGTTTCTTGATGATGATGCATTTCTTCGATATGTTATCTATGATTTTTATGCTAAGTTGAAAAATTTCAATGATATTTTATCAGACGATTTTGTGGGCTTACTTGACTAGCTGGACCTCTCTGATGTATAAGGACCCATACAAAGAAAGATCATCACTGTTGGTTTTAGATTTAATTATTTTTGGGATCCATTTCTAATCCTAACATAGCGTCAGGTGAGCGAAGCCGTAGGAATAAGCTAGTATAGTTTATTACATAACATACCATCACGCCTGTATTCCCCGAAGGGTTAGACAGAGGCGTACTAATGTACACCCACAGTTCGCCGGTATGTTTAGGTCCCATGTAATAGGGGGCGAGCCTATTGCCATTAACCGGGCTCTAACTCCGAGCTGCGACTGGGAATTTAATAGAAAAATCTAATAACAATTTGCTCGACCTGGGAATCGAACCCAGGACCTCTAGCGTAGCAGTCGCACTCAGGACTACTTGGCTAATGAGGCAGTATATTATTAAATATCAAACTGATTTAAGTATATTTTTTCTCATTGCAGAAGAATCGTATATAATGATCTCAACGCCATCACCCCCGAACAGTACTTCAAGCAGGTCACACGCCGCATCGCCGAAATCAAAGCGGTTTCCGTGAGTATCACCCTCTCTTTCACACACATACCAACCGGCATAAAGCCGTCCTACTTCCCTTATAGCTTTCAGGAGCAGATCCGTAATCTAATGTATGTTTAGTGTAATTTAGACTTAATGTATGTAGTATAAGAGTTGTGTTTTGTTTGGAAACATCACTAACTGACAGGTATATTGTTCTCTTTCTTTCAATGCTTAAAAAGGAGGAGGTAAATATGTTAGAGCCTTGTCGATTTGTTAACTGTTTGGAACGAATACTGGTAAGTAAGGTTGGCGGAGTTTATGATGTTTCTATTCTTAGTATTTCTTATGACAGCGAATTTTTGGTAGAAACTAATATCTGAAAAATTTTATAGCTTTCATTAATTGTTAGAATTAGTACAAGTTTGACTACTAGATGGCATTGTACTGTTGACGTCATAATCTGAACGGCGGTGTTAATATTCTCCGCCGTTCAATGACCCCCGCAGTACAACTTTTGTATATCGAGCTAAAATAGTAAAAGAAGGCCAAGTTCCAATAAATTGTTAGTTCAACAGTCGATTTGGTTTTACTTCTTTGCGAAAGTTCAACCCCAAACATTAATAATAATGCGGTACACTTTACAACAAAGTTTTGGGCAAAAACACACTTGTGACGTGGCACTTCAAAAAACTATCGACATTTATTTTTTACATACGTAATAGTTGACAAGCCACTAAGCGTTCTATTCGTCTCGAACCGCTAGAAACTCACTAGAGTAGTCTGCTAAAAACTGAGATGCCCTTTGTCTCCATTTTTGCATTTTCATTAGCTAGAGTTTTTATCACAGCTGTCCTAACCCAAATATAATGGCCAGAACGATTTCAACATTTTCATCTACCAAAAATTGGCTGCCTTAGTCAAAACACTCAAATTCTTAAGTTTATAACTCTGAACACATTTTATCCACACAACTTATATTACCCGTATTACTAAATAAACAAACTAGATATTTAAAGAGCAAGTATTATTCAACTTGTGATTTTAGGTTCAGATCTCGAAACCAACGCTACGTTGAGCCCTATTGTGCATTACATTAATACATAATGGGACACCACAATTTAGGGTCACCACACATCTGATGGGAGATCGCATAGTTGCCAGAACGGACGGTTAGTGACTTAACCGTAGGTATAACTGTCTACACTAACGATACGTGCTCATCCCGTCAGATGTGCGTCCACCCTTCACGATTCACGTACACTGTGCTATTATAGCGTTGCCAGTGTAACTTGACCCCTTATTGTACGAAAAGCCTATACAATGTGAGTTAAGCGCAAACTGGAACTTTATTGCATGACATGTAGCTGTGGCCGTGAATCCTATGATTAATTAAGTCTAGGGACTTTTAGCCTCTCTGCTGGTTGGACTATCGAATAACTCTGGGCAGTTTTACGACCCCAATCTACCTGCCTTACGCTACCTGAAGGAGATTTTATTTCTCTCAGTTCAAGTGTCAATTGCTAAAAGAAACTAAAACATTTCTTCTATTTAATCATTTCTCAGTTAGAACACTTTTTACAGCATGTACATTAACGCTAATTGCTAGATCACTTCACAGTACTTTTGTTAGGTACATGATTCCCCGCGGACCGGATTTCCAATGCAAACGCAATACCAAAAGAAATCATAAGTAATTCAAACAAAAATTTCATCAGTTTAGTTTCTGGTTCCGATACCGCTAATCTCGGTTCTCGGTTCTCGCTCTACCATTTCATCCAAAATACTTCACTAGAAATTAATGCAAGCTAATGCAATTCTCTTGATAACTTTACCAAGTTTGGAACGATTTTCCAGTCGTTTATTTCCAGTGAAGTAGTAGTCGACGAAAGTACGGTAGGAACCTAGATTAACGGTATTTAAATCTGAATAATACAATACACAATTAGGCCCACTTGCACCAAATTCTTAAATGTGTTTAAATTGTATTTAAACACGAAATTTCTATGAAAAGTTATGTTTAAATTCAATTTACACATATTTAAAAAGTTGGTGCAAGTGGGCCTTACTTTGGTTTGGAGTACGATTTATTTTGGTATTGCGTTTTTGTGGGCAATTCAAGTTCCGCAAGACACTTAAATCGGACCAATAGCTCGTTGACACTTGCATAAACATCTACAATATTGAACGGGAGCAATCCATCTGGTCCTTTAGATTTCCCGCGTTCTTTCACTTTTACAAATGATCGAGGAGTCGCGAGTGACGGAAAGGATGTTTGGATACGCGCTACAGTCTTATTGGATAAGATTTGAATGTTGCATACTCTTTACAACTTTGTCTAAATGGTATAAAGTTGATATCTCAGTGCCACTACTCGAGCTTTTTGCCGCCTGATCTGAATTGACCTTTATTCTCAAGAAGCTAGAAATGGCTTGGTAAATCTGGGAACCTAGAAATAAAACACAATATTAGTTATCACTTTTTAATCAATTCAATTTGACACCAATTATTAATATTCGCGCGGTAATGTGTAAACTCTGTTTACTGGGCAACAACGCTTAAATTCCTACAGACTAAAAAATGCCTCGTTCAGTATTGTACCAACATTTTACAACTCTTATATTTAATTCTTATAACCGAGTATTTGAACTAGATGCTGGGTAAATACTGGTGTATGCTTGTTCCAGAGTCCAGAAGAACGAGGCCTGCTAATTCAAATATTGGAGAGCACGTACAGATTTACACTTGGATCTATCGCTGGTGGTAAGCAAAGATAACTTTTTTACAATAAACTTGTATTACTATAGTTTTCCGGCACGACAGGAGTGATACCACGGCCTCACAGAAAACCAGCGTGATACAACGTTTACGTTGTGTTTCGCCGAGTAATTGAGGATATCGGAGGCCCAAACCCTTTTGGAAGTCCGGACAGTTGTGTCTCCTCTAGTGTTGCAGTAAACCATGGGCGGCTGTAATCGCTTACCATCAGGCGATCGGTCTGCTCCTTTTCCCATCTATGCTATAAAAAAAGAATGCGATTGACATAATCATCTGTTAAGGTCAAATACCTATTCCCACACTAGAATAAGCTAAATATGCTGTAACACAACGACATCTGTATAACTCCGTATGCTTGAATATAGTTTATATTCCATTCTAACGTTAATGAAATTAATGGTAACCATAAATACCTCAGATATGTCAGAAAAATATGTCAGAAACCAGTATACCATAAATAACAAAAAACCACATCTATATTGAGGCATAATGCAGCATTTTACACGAATCGGCCTCCATCAGACCTCCGGAATACCATTTCTATCCTAAATTGTTTGTTAAGCTTTTTAACTAGCACAAACGATTTTGATCAGCTTTCCGTGCTCTCCGATGTATGAAGAAGTCTTATAGTGATGTTCTAAGAATCGTCAACCATCAATAAACAGACTGCAGCAAGTGCCTTTTAAGCTTTGAAGTCGATTGATCAGCCTTTCCGAATTAATAAGTTTCACAATAAACTTCTGTATCCAGCTGTGGGTGCGTCAGCGGTATATCCTATCGACTTGGTGAAGACTCGTATGCAGAACCAGCGTACCGGCTCGTTCATCGGTGAGGTGGCGTACAGGAACTCCTTTGACTGCTTCAAGAAGGTTATCCGACACGAAGGTGTCTTCGGACTGTACAGAGGATTGGTGCCGCAGCTGATAGGAGTGGCCCCTGAAAAGGCGATCAAGTTAACGGTTAGTAGCAATTATAATCATGTTTTTTAAGTACGCTAGACTTTTCTGTCTCAATCACCTTTCCTTTCCTAGTGAGAGCACCCTAAGGTTGTTTGTAATGCGGCCGCGTGACTGTGGCAGCGTGCGCGCTATGCATTTTCAGTATAGCTAATTATATAAATGTCGTAAAAAGAAATATACATCGTCGTCGTCCTCCTCGCCAACGGAGATAGTGGATCACATCTATTCATGCGGACTGCGACCGCGCAATTATATGGCCAGCCACTTATTGATCCATGTGTCTCTAGTCTCCTTATACCTATAAGTTTTTAAAACAAGGAATTTCTACCTGGAGGCGTGGCGGTATTTTATGTTATAATACCAGGGTAACTTTGAACAATTTTGAACCGTAATGGTCTGTATCTTTTTCATTTGCGATGACTAAGAGCCACTTGCACCAACCTCTTGAATTTTTAAATTGTATTTAGACACAAATTTACTATAAAAAATTATTAATCGTATTTAAGCAGTTGGTACAAGTGGCACTAAACAATGTTGAAAAAATGCACCAAATTGCAGTTCTTTTCTTTGCATCCAGTTAGCAGATAGGCGTCTAATATTTTATGTTTTTTTTAATAATAATAATTATATATGTTCTACATTTCAGATGAACGACTTCGTTCGCGACAAACTAACAGACAAAAAGGGCAATATACCGCTTTACGCTGAAGTCTTAGCCGGTGCATGTGTGAGTACTTATATTTAAATAAATAATTAAATAACGTTTAAGTTACAAATTTTAGGCTGAACCTTCGCGCGAATAAATTTGAATTTGCGCGATTTTTTTCTAAAACATGCTATTGTGCCAATAAGGTTTTTTTTATGGAACAACTGCCAGTGTCCTGCATACTGTTGCACAGAATGAAGACCGCTAGAATGACTTAAATTGAAAAAAAATGTAACTATGTATAAGTATACATTTTTGTGCTACGGAAAATCATCACAGATCGTCTCCCACCCCCGAGGAGGAGGCAGGGTATCTTGGACTCGTACCGACTAAAAGCCAGATGATGATGATCCCTTCAAAAATATTATTTTTAAAATTTTTGAAGGGATCATGCATCGCTTGTCTATGGGGCAAAATCATCATCACTATACTTATTATAAAACAAAGTCGTTTCCCGCTGTCTGTCCCTATGTATGCTTAGATCTTTTAAACTACGCAACGGATTTTGATGCGGTTTTTTTAATAGATAGAGTGATTCAAGAGGAAGGTTTTAAGCTATTTAACATAACGCTACGACTCTTAGGAACGGGGCAGCGTGGGTGAAACCGCGCGGGTCGCTAGTTTGCTATATACTATTATTGAACCATGTGTAAGAACTAGTCTCCTTATATAACAGTTTTTAAAACAAGGAATTTCTACTTGGAGGCGTGGCGGTATTTTATGTTATAATACCAGGGTAACTTTGAACAATTTTGAACCGTAATGGTCTGTATCTTTTTCATTTGCAATGTATTAACTTATTTTTCTACAGGCTGGTGGCTCCCAAGTAGTGTTCACAAATCCATTAGAAATAGTAAAGATTCGTCTGCAAGTGGCGGGCGAGATTGCTAGCGGAACCAAGGTGCGGGCTTGGTCTGTCGTCAAGGACCTCGGCCTGTTCGGCCTCTACAAGGGGGCGAAGGCCTGTCTGCTGAGAGACGTGCCCTTCAGCGCTATTTACTTCCCTGCTTATGCTCATGTTAAGGTTGGTATCACTGTATTTTGTACGAAGGTATTTCAACTATACGGGGTGGGTTTTTGACCATGAAATGATTGGTAATGATTGCTAAAGAGTAAAGTAAAAATACTTTATTTCAATTACATCATTAAAATAGCTAAACGAGTTTCACCGTACGAAAAAGTAGTTCTTATGAAAAAGAGCGAGAAAGACACAAAACACTAATTTATAGTGCTGTGGGACAAACAGATCTCATATTCCAAAAAAAAATTAGATATTTCGGTCAATCTTTTAAAGGTTAATATTTTCAAATGTATTCGTTTTTGCGAAAGAAAATTCGACACTGGCAGGTTCGACGTAACAGGTTCTCGCCAGTCAGACTCCAAGAAGTCCTACCACCACATATTTTCTCGCCTCTTATGAGACGCCGATCTGAATGGTAGTGCGCAGTGTTGGACATTAAATAACTAATCAATTGATAAGAAATTATTGAGTTTAGGATTAATCACCGATTAGGGATGCGGTGGAGCTTGAATTGCCCACAAAAACGTAATACAAAAATAAATCGTAAGCCAAACAATATTTAATCAAATTGTGTTATTATTATCCACCGGTAATCGAGGTTACTACCGAAGCATTTCGTCTACTACTACTTAACTGGAAATAAACGACCGGAAAATCGTTTCAAACTTGGTAAAGTGATCAGGTATTGCATTCGCTTATATTTTATTTCCAGTGTTGTTAACGTTATAAGATATCGATAATAACTAACTCTACTCTTGATAAGAAATGGATCTCAAAAATTATTAATTTAAAAACCAACAGTGATGATCTCTTCTTTGTATGCGTATGTATACATCAGAGAGGTCAAACTGTATCTCAGGATCCGTTTAATTAATTAAGCTACGATATTCACTAGTTTTTAAGTTAAAGCATAAAGTTATTTTAGTGAAGGAAAAATTCGACTCGCAGGCAGGATTCGAACCTGCGTCTTCTGGTTTGATACACCAGACGCTATGACCACTAAGCCACCGCGAGTCCTACCTGCCATGTCGAAATTTGCCTTCACATTCTGAACTTACGTCTTAAAGGTGACGTCAGTAACATCAATTGACAAGCAAGTTACTTTGCCTCTCAACCGACACGACTTACCTTACGGTTAGTTCTATGCCGTACGATGCTACCATACCTACTAACTATCTTTTTGTGATTTTTTTTGCATTTTTCATGCTGATACACCAGACGCTATGACCACTAAGCCACCGCGAGTCCTACCTGAACCAACCAGAAGACGCAGGTTCGAATCCTGCCTGCGAGTCGAATTTTTCCTTCACTAAAATAACTTTATAATCTTAGCATGAAAAATGCAAAAAAAATCACAAAAAGATAGTTAAAGCATAAACTTTCTATGGTAATAAAATTGAATTCTATCCAGTAGTTTTTGCGCCAACCAGTAACAAACAGACAAAAAATCTCCAATGTACTGACACAGTTTTTTTACGATATGGTTAGAGATGATATTTTTTTTTAGCTAAAGTTATAAAATGGCTTCTTACAGGCTAAATTCGCGGACGAGAATGGCTACAACCATCCGCTGACGCTGCTAGCGGCGGGAGCCATCGCCGGCATCCCCGCCGCCTCGCTCGTCACCCCCGCCGACGTCATCAAGACACGCTTACAGGTACGTACGGCTATGTAGGTACTTCCCTACTATTGCCATAGCTGTAATACGACATCGAAAAATACAGAAATGAATAAATAAATAGAAAAATGTACAGCCATGAGCATAAATATGTGCTAAAATTCGAAAGCCTTTTTTTGTTTCGTGAAATGACGTTTGCAAACTTTGATATACCAATATAATTAAAGTGTTCGTCCGAAAATACTAATTAATAACACCATAAAATTTTAATTAATACTTTAAGAGAAAATTGCTTTTGAGTTTTGCCAAGCGTATTATACTATACACACTTGGCAAATTCTGTGCGCATTAACGTTCAGCGGTATTGTAAAATACCGTGAAACGAAAGTTTAGTTCATTCCACGGTAAGTAATTAGTTAGTTTAGTTCTAAAATCCGGCGCTCGTGGTGCTGTATGTCATAACAACGGTAAAAGCTCGTCAAAATAACCCTAATTTCTTCCAATGCACAATAGCTACAATTCGGTTCTGGCAATTGTAGTCATGATCCTCAACATAGTCATCATCATCATCAACAACAACATAGTCATCATCATAAAAAAACATAGTTATTATCATAATCATCAACAATGTAGTCATCATCATGAACAACATAGTCATCATCATCAACAACAACATAGTCATCATCATAAAAAAACATAGTTATTATCATAATCATCAACAATGTAGTCATCATCATGAACAACATAGTCATCATCATCATCAACATCGTATTGTGGTGGCAGTTCTAACCTAACCAATATAAAATCTTTTATATCTTTCATCCCGAGTTTACCCTGTCATAACTAAATTTGACCGCAAATTGCACCGCAGACCACAATTTAAAAATGACTTATCTGCGGCTATAATTATTTAGTTATATTTTGATAACTAAATATAGCCGCAGATAAGTCATTTTACAAAACAACTAAACGGATGGCGGTATTGGTGAACGTATTGCAATGACTATCTATTTTGTGGAACACCTGTGTGAACAACCGGTTATGGAAAATGTCGTATTATACAATCCAACTTCGACATATATGTACAAAATTGAATGTTGTCTTTGTGTTAGGTGGTGGCTCGGACAGGACAGACTTCTTACAACGGCGTGATCGACGCTACTCGCAAGATATACGCGGAGGAGGGCGCCCGCGCTTTCTGGAAGGGTGCCGTCGCCAGAGTATTCCGCTCCTCGCCACAGTTCGGAGTCACCCTCGTCACATACGAGATACTACAGCGCCTCTTCTTTGTAGACTTTGGAGGATCGTGAGTATAAGACAAACACACATATGTACACATATATGCCCTTGATCTCGCCGCTCAGCGCATTCGTACACAATACACAGCTAGACTTGAATAGGCTGAGAGATCTTGTATAATAAGCTTTCCGTACATTGGGAGGTCAAGTTATACCAGAAAAAATTAGCTCAAATATCGAAATTCCGTATCCCTATTTAAATCTTCTATACATATAAAATCGTTTGTCCTGACTGACCGACTGATGAGTCAAACTATGCTAAGAACGGGCGTTAGGGGGGGTTAAATGGGGGGATAATGTTTGTATGAAAAATGTCTTTGTGTCTTGAAAAATTTGAATTACGAACTTCAAAATTGGTATTTTAGCTATTCATCATGAATAAATAGACGTTTTAGAGGAGGGGCGGGGGGTTTAACCACTACACCAAAAGTAGTTCCTATTAAATATATATTGACTAGATAAATGAACTCACTATTTCCTTGACAGTCGACCGTCCGGCTCGGAACTGAACGTGGCGACTCCAATCGAGGAGTCCATGAAGAAGCCGCAGCACATCGGTGGCTACCAGGTGGCGCTGCCTGTCCTCACGGGGCTCGAGACCAAGTTCGGCATCTCGCTGCCGAGGTGGTCCCACCCCAAACCTGCGCCCGCGCAGTAGTAGTCGTTCTCATAGAGCGGAGCAACTATCTAGATGTATGGAAGTAAGTTTAGATAGTGTAATATATATATATATATATATAATATTTTGAGTTATATATGATATTTTTAGTTTACCAAGTGAAATTAAGGAATATAACTGTATGGTCAAAATAATTGCGCGTCTAAAATAAGCGTTCCAAATGGCTGCAAGTAAAATCTTACATTTTTAATATTTCTCTACTACTTTAATTAATCATTAGCATTCTGAGGGGCTCGTGATCTGCTGGTAAGATGGAAACAGACCTTAAAATAGTTGTGAAAAGGTTCGGAAGACTCATTCAGAGTATAATGAATATTGTGCAAAATATCGAAATCAGTACACCCAATTATCACGAATGCACAACATTCAGGCCCACTTGCACCAACTTCTTAACATAACATAACATACCATCACGCCTGTATTCCCCGAATGGTTAGGCAGAGGCGTACTAATGTACACCCAGAGTTCGCCGGTATGTTTAGGTCCCATGTAATAGGGGGCGAGCCTATTGCCATTAACCGGGCACAAATTCCTAACTCCGAGCTGCTACTGGGAATTTCATAGAAAAACCCAATAACACTGCTCGACCTGGGAATCGAACCCAGGACCTCTAGCGTAGCAGTCGCGCACAGGACCACTTAGCTAATGAGGCAGTCTTCCAACTTCTTAAGTGTGTTTAAATTGCATTTAAATACAATTTTTCATAGAAATTTCGTGTTTAAATATAACTTAAACACCTTTAAGAAGTTGGTGCAAGTGGGCCTTACAATCCCGAGTTTTTGTATTAAAATTTACCAGTAAAAGCATTTGCGGACAATTGCAGCCACGGACTGTTATTTTGACTGTAACTGTTTTTTTGTTATACACAAAATGAAGATGGCTATTAAGTAAATTGCATCCCTAACCTATAGGCATAGGTAGGATTTAACCATAATATTGTAAAAAAAAAACAATTCGTATGTTGTTAATTTATTTCTTTTCAAAATGACACATAAAAAAAATATTTATACTATACTATCTACTTACTTTTAAAGCTACATTAGCGATGGTATCTATAAATAAGGCAGGCTACACTGTGGCTCTGCGTGATGGCTAGTCGACGTTGTATGAGAATCCTTATTATCTGGACCAAATAGAACTGAAAAAAAAACTTGTTGGAAGGAATTGTTGTAATTGTAATTTGTAACAATGCCTACCTGTTGGCTATTACCCATAATTTAATTTAAAAACGGGGATACCGTCGCTTGTCCTTGAATACCGCGTAACTGACACTGCCGTAAGGCTCAATTTTAAATGTTAATTAATCAAAATTAGACCTTATAGCGAAGTGTTACTGATGCGGTATAGGAGTACTGATGCTTTATGAGTTCCTCTGTACACTAAAATTGGTTCCAAAATCACTTAATTAACCCTCTATTTACTATTGACCCTTAAATATATATATCTCTTAATAAAGAGAGACGGCAATAGAAAAAAATGTTTTTAAACAGTATTACAATAATGATGTTATTAGTAAAATAATGTTAGCGATGTGCTGTTATAGGTAACGCTCTCTTTGAAGACCCAATGTTTACTCTCAAAATTTTAACGTTTTACTATAAAAATATTTAGAATAATACTGTGTATTATATCCCGAAAGTCCCTAAAAATATCTTTATAATACTATCTTGTAAAGGTCCTTCCCAGAAACGGACCTAACTACTATAATTATCATGGATTTTCATACAACGTTCTAGCACACATTGTAGGTAATACGATTTTATACATAAAGACACGATGAAACAATTGCGTAGCCTACTCGCACATAATAGCATTTTAAACAGACGCTTCACACAGAAGGTCCAACTTTTAGATTTGTTTTTTTTTAGCATTTGATATGTTACAGCTAGCAGTTATAAGACTATATACGTATTTTGAGCTTTTGATTGACTTGCTTTAAAGATATTATTGTGTGCATTTTACTTTTATACACTGCCATATTATTTTGTTAGACACATTTTTTATAATAGTACTATATTTTTGTAAAAAAAACTTCTCGACATTTGCATTTACAATATAAAATTTGTATTTTTGAAACAGATCTTTATAATATCAATTTATTTATTTATATAGAAATTATTTTATAATCTTGATAATTGTAACATATCAGAATGCCTTTAGTTTTTAAGTGAAAATCGAAATCAAAGCGAAACATTGTTATTTTTTATTTGTTAAAATAAATAGTCAACCAAGTCGTCTAGATAGATCATAAAATTGCGTTTAGCAGAATTGGCGGCGTAAAGCAACTTATTTGTGGTATCATTTGTGAATTTTGATCGGCTTAACTTATTATACGACTTGTCCATATCTCAGAGCTTTTAAGTATCTAAACACATACAAATCATAATTATATACTTATTCATAACAATAATAATACTTGTTTAAATATTTAAAAGCAAATTAATTTGTAAGTGATAAACAAATATCTAGATAGGATTTCACCAAGAGATATTTAAACAGAGTTCAAATAATTTACTAATTAATATCAACAATTGTGAAAAGAAATTGTACAGAAATTAATAGACAAATATTGATAAAATATACAGCCCTGTTGGCCCGTTCACGTTCGATATCGAAAAATATATTTTTTTCTTTATTGAAAACATACACTTACCTAAGTATTTTAATTCGGTAATATGTAAGTCGATGACACGAAGGCGAGCGCTGCACTACTTGTAGGTACCTCCTTCACTGTGCAAAGAATTCGTGAACTTCCAGCTCTCATCAACTACATGTTAAATTAAAATATTTATTGCATTTATATTTATTAAGGTTGTTACAAAAGATTTCGTCCGTAGACCCTTTTTCTGTCACTAGTTATGAACCGTAAGGAATGTGTATTGTTTTTGTTATTTAACGAGTTTATATCGATTCTGAAATCTTAGCCGAATGGACCAACAAGGGTATTGTTATATATTGTATATAAAGGCCATATCAATCGTTGGGTAAATCTCGATAGATGGATTAATAATTATGATTAATGACGTGGGCTGTGCCGATAATAGTTCTCAAAATTTTGCCACAAGAGTTGACAACTGTTAGATTACTATAATTTATATTTATTTCTCAAAGCTTACCCAGCGATTATTGAATATTTTGCTTGTATTGTCAATAATACTGAGATTATGAATAGAAGAAAATCGCCTTGTTTTGATAACCCTTAAAAGTAAAATAAGGTTTACATGAACAAGACGAATTATTAAAATATTCTAATTACAAGCTAGCTTGGGCACGTCTTCGAATAAATAGCTTCACATTAATAGCAATAAGCTATGTATACGCTAAGTTATTAACACCGTTTGGTTCTTAAAACTGTGAACAGATCAATTTCAAAGCAAGAAGATCTTTTAGGGGCAGGACATTATATTATCACCTTTATTAGAATTGGAGAAGGGCGATATTACAGCAAGAGAATACTAGAGTTATTCTCTTTGCTTCCGAACCTAAAGCTACAGCCCGATAGGCCATTCGTGGGAGCCATTTATATATGTGGCAATGAAAGTGCCCCATACCAAAATATAAATAATTATTACCTACCGTAATTTACATCCCTATGTATGGGTATGGGTGTTCTTAGCTTTAACTGGAAAAGTTGTAACAAAAGCTAAAATAATATAATTCAGAATGTAATCCTATGGAAATACATAGTAAAACTATTCACCCACTCTAATTTAAAGGGATGACATTAAACTGTGGTGGTTTATGATACAGTACATGACTTCCCTCAAAAAATTGTTTACTCAACTCTATAATTCAAAAAAAAAAAGTGATACAATTTAGTTAAATACTAATCGAGATTATTTTTCATTGTTTACATCTTTTTGAGGATGACTTTTTAGGATTGTATATTTCTTGCTTTAAAATTGTGTGTGGCGGCCCAATTTCTACTGCACAATTTTGTTAAAATCGAGTGTAAAGATAAGTTAATGTTGTATGACAACATTGTATAAAGTGAATCATAAAGTAACTACAGGTGATAGAAAGCCGATGTGACTATATTTATTGATATTGTACATTTGTGTTAAAAATAAATCGAATAAAACCTGAATTTTGTGTATTTATATTTTCAACCCAGTAGAGATTATAAAGTTATATTAGTGAAGGAAAAATTCGAATGGCGAGCAGGATTCGAACTTGCGTCTTCTGGTTAGATACACCAGGCGCTATGACCACTAAGCAAATTCAAATTCAGCAAGCAAGTCGAATTTTTCTTTCACTAAAATTTTTGTCGAAATGTCCTGTTCTTTTTACAGCATGGGGTTGACCATAGAAACCATTTAGGTTCAGAGAACCATGGTCCCACGATGCACCGTTTCCGAATTAACGATGCAAGAGCGAGTGAAGCGAGCTCGACACTTGGGGCACCCCAACTCGAATAGATTATGTTAGAAGGGGAGGGCGGCGCCTTCCCCTTCGTGTTTTTTTTTTGTAAATCTCCCAGAAATAGGAGCCCGGCGCAGCGGGGCTCCGTCGACTACGCCTTATTACTATAAGCATAATTAGAAAAAATTGTTATGGGGTAGTCAGGGTAGTTACTAAAATTCCACACACATCGCGCATATTGGCTGTCGTACATTTGACCTTCACCTCAAGGTCATGACCCTCCAAGGTCTAAAATTGTCTTTTACTGTGCTTAGAATAGCGGATATTTACTTTCGTAAATTTGACCTTGACCTCAAGGTCATGACCCTCCAAGGATGCCTTGACTTTCGGAATTTTGACCTTGACCTCAACGTCATTGCCCTTAAGGAGTCCCCTTGTGTTCCTCCACCCTAATACTCCCACACCACCCACGATATCCCGTGGTGTCGGCGGCCGGTCCCGAAGACTTGATTAGGCGATCTTTGAATGATTGTTTTGTCTAATTTCGTCCTCCGCTTAGGAATAAATAAGGAATTGAATAAAACGCAATAGGTTTTCACCGTAAACTAAATGAAATAAATAATTCATTTATCAAATTTATTTATGCCATTTTGAGCCTTATTTTACAATTTACAAGTCATAATATCCCATACATTGGCAACTCAACAACGCTGACGGTGACAAAAATATGTTGATCTTGCTCATGCGCGTTTAAGCCGCCAAGGAGCCGTATAACAAAATAGCTTATTATCTCGCAAACACGTAAATCTAAGGCTGGAAGTAAATTTGGTGTTAGGTAGTTAATAATTATTGACTAAAGTTTATTTTTATTGCATTGCTGTTATTGCTTATATAATTTTGTCGATCCAAACGTAGGTACCTACATTCTTTCAATATTATGTCACTAAACATGATTAAAATATTGGCAATATTGTAATGTAATTCTTGATACTTTACAATCCCATCGACAAACGATCATGTTTTTTTACACCAGGAATTATATTACAAGCTACACAGGTCCACTACTCATTGATAATAATCTCCAATACATCAGTCTTCATCGACAGAAACATCTCTTTGTATATTTTGTAAAGCAAAATGTTAAACATCTGAGAGACAGTTTAAAATATACCAAAATCTATGACAAAGCTCTATTTTATTTACAATCAACGCGAATTTTAGAACCTAATGATTTCCTATCTTTTGCTCCAGGTGATCACTTGTAAAAACATTTTTTTTTCTATAGGACTACAGCGAAATAACTAATTTTCCAGAAGCATTATTCAAGGTCGGTAGTGGCGCGCCTGGGGAATTGATATGTTCCACACTTAATCATGCTATGCTCACATAATTGATAGAGGATTTAGAGCTGATAAAACAGACAGTTTTCTAATCAATGAGAACATTGATAGAACATAATTATTTGACTGGAAAAGGTTCATAATGACGGTGACGTCATAATGAACCTTCATCCACAAAACATAATATTACTGTCTGTTTAGATTGAAGGATACCCATGTATCTATAACATAGGTATCCTTCGATCTAAATTTTGAAAACAATTTCGACATTAAATTGAAGTGAGTTAGCAGTGGCAAGAGTCTCCCTTATTGACCATCAATATTATCAAATAGCAACTTAATTGTAAGCATTTTTTTTGCTCCCTCATATTTTACCAAAATTGACCATTTACTAACTGTATGGCAGTTATTCATGTGATGTTAATAACTTATCATATCTACATAATATTAATGTAAGTACTCAATATTTCAAAGATTCTTTGAGAACATAACTTTAGTAGATCATAATTCTCTATTTACTTCCATGAAAATTGGTACTTTCGAATTGCCTTTTTCAATAAAATCTATATCTAGCTGTAGCTAAGTAGTAGGTACTAAATATTCTACGTGTGCCGCATTCTGTATACTACTTTGGTGAAAATTACATTGAGCATCTAACAAATATACAACATAAAAATAAATAATTATTATAATAAAGACACTCCGTTCACAACAATAGACTCGAACGTGCTTGTGATTGTGTAAAAATAATTATTTCATCTGACCAAAGACCTCTGATGTATGCATATTTCATACAAAATACATGCTGCCACGATATGTTCAATCTCATGTAAATAAATCTCGTTTCAACAATAAATATTGAGATTATAAACAAATAACATTTATCTCGAATCAGCTAAGTTCATTTAATAGGAGAAAGGTCTTCAGGGAATGGGAAAAATATTAAAAATCCTAACAAAATTAAGCTAAGTTTTTGATTGTGTCTGCTTGACAATTTTATACTATTTTAATAGGAATATTTCAACTAGTATAAGTGCACTTTATGAAAATTAGGTTATCGTTTTGTTTTAAGAGTGAAATGGAATTGATGTTGTATAGGTTAACGCCACAAGAAGCCTTGGTGACACCGTCAAAATCGGAAGACGTGCATGTTAATCAGTCAAGAGAACTCATTGAAAATCGATGAGGACATGTAACAATATCTTGTTAAAAGCTTTTATTATATTATACTCTATCATCTCCAACATTTTCCTACAAGCAGACACAATCTGATTAAACATACATAGTATGTCCACTGTAATAGTTGAATTGTTTGCTAAACTTCACCAAAATTTGTGTGCATAGTTTCTTTAGCGTGTTTCTGAGCCTCGACCTGGCCGGTTAGGAACTTGTCACACACCATACATTTGAGCGTGAACTTGTTGAGGTCAGTAAACTGTCTCGATGACTTGGCCTCGTGTGCTAATTGCTCGGCTTCATTGTATATCTCCATGTCCTCTGCTGGGAATATCGTTTGGATACCACCCTGAGAAGTAAATATTTGACATTTTAGTACACCACTAAGGCCTGGGCCTTGTTTGAGCTGTAGTCAAACTGTATAACCATTTGTTAGATCAATCATGGATATCGCGTCAACTA
This sequence comes from Acronicta leporina, assembly GCA_947256265.1. Classification (NCBI taxonomy): domain Eukaryota; kingdom Metazoa; phylum Arthropoda; class Insecta; order Lepidoptera; family Noctuidae; genus Acronicta; species Acronicta leporina. The sequence goes on along the minus strand of OX366520.1, from coordinate 13,616,466 downwards.
ATGGTTAAATAGCTATTATGTTTTTCAGTGTCTATGTTGACTATAGTCAAATTTGGTTTGTTGGATGGTTAACTATCTGCCATATCGTTAACCCAATGTTCATATTAACCATCGAAGTAAAGATTATTAACTTTTTTAACACAAGTCAAAAGTACATTTGTACACACACTCTGCTAGCACTCATCAATGTGACAGTTTTATAATTATATGGCTGAAGTTAGGTTGACGACATATCATCGCGCCATGGAAATATTGTCTTTCCCCGAAGGGTTAGGCAGAGGTGTACTAATGTACACCCACAGTTCTCGGTATATTTTAGTCCCCTGTTATGGGAGGCGAGCCTACTGCCATTCGTACTGGGCACAAATCCAAATTCCGACCTGCCAATTGACTGCGTGAGAATTTCATATATTATAGTAAGAACTAATAAGACTTTACTCTCAACAGAAAATCGAACTGAGGGCCTCTAGCGTAGCAGTCGCGCTTATGAACACTAGATTAATGGGGCAGTACAATATGGTTAATTTATCTATCCCTACTAATTCCTACTAATATTATAAATGCGGAAGTAACTCTGTCTGTCTGTTACGCTTTCCCGCTTAAACCTCTCAACCGATTTTGATGAAATGGCACAGACAATCTTTAGACCATATAGCGTAGATAGCCTAGTGATATGACCATTGGACTGCCAAGTCAAAGGTCTCGAGTTCAAATCCAAGGCACGCACCTCTGACTTTTCGAAGTTATGTGCGTATTAATAGTTAATTATCACGCGCTTAAAACGGTGAAGGAAAACATCGTGAGGAAACCTGCACGCCTGAGAGATTTTCTTGACGGCGTGTGAAGTCTGCCAACCCGCATTAGGCTAGCGTGGTGGACTATAGCCTATAATCCTTCTCATTGCGAGAGGAGACCCGTGCCCAGCAGTGGGACATATAATGGGTTGATTAAGAATCTTTAGACCCTCAGAAAGGACATAGGCTACCTTTTATTGCGATTTGTACTAAGTAACTATACCACGCGGACGAAGTCGCGGGCGGAAGCTAGTAGAATATAAAATATAGGTGTTATACTCACATCAGACTGTTCTAAGTAGAGAGGGTCATAGTGCACACCATCAAACAACAAAAACACTCTTTGTCCATAATTCTTATCTTCACCAAACCTATTTATAATTGCATTCAGTGTGTCTACAACAGCCATCTCCAGTCCATAGAAATGAGATAGGATTGCTACCTGGAATAAAAAACAAATTATATTTTATTGCCACCATTTTATATTTTATTTATAAACTCTTTTTTTTTAAACTGCCTTGTTTGTCTAGTGGTCCCAAGTGCGACCTGGGCTCAATTCCCAGGTCAAGCTTTGTTATTTGGTTTTTCTATGAAATTCTCAGTAGCTTGGAGATTGGAATTTGTGGCTGGTAAATGGCAATAGGCTCGCTCCCTATTACATGGGACCTAAACATATCGGCGAACTGTGGATGTACCTTAGTACACCTCTGCATAACCCTTTGGGGAATGCTCCACCTGGGAATCAAACCCAGGACCCCTAGCGTAGCAGCCGCGCTCAGGACCACTTGGCTAATGGTATTTAAATTGAAAAAGAAAAATATGGCTCTTTGATATACTTGTCACAAGCAAGCTGCTTGCATGTCCCAGGTTTGAATCATCAAAGAAAAACTTAAATTTTAGGTACTGGTTATTCCTTTTTTGTATATATTTTTTTATTTGACAAGTACTAAAATTACCTCTATAGCACCGCCCCATGAACTTGGCTGTTGGATCCAGGCACAATATTCTGCATTTGGTTTGCCTAGCACTGCTTCATTGTAAGTATCTAAGTCGCTAGCTACCTCCATGGCGATAATCTGTCGCATAAGAGTATGTACTGATGTGTCTACATTGCCATTTAAAACAAAACCTGGAACATAATTCAAATTATTGTACTAAGAACTAAAGTTTGGGTTGGGGCAAAAAGGTGAAATTAAATTATAACCCACAGCAAATCTAATAATTTTAAAATGTAAACCATAATGTCTAATTAAAAACACCTTTTTAGCCTTAGAGTTGAGAACTTTAAAAATGGAGAGTTAATGAAATTCATCATGATTTAATTCCTATGGAGAAGAATCTGGCAAGAGACTCCATGGACATTCTTTTATAAGAAATGTTGTTATATTCTTTACTGGCACATCGCGATAACAGGATGTTAATGTCCAAGTCGATAATATTAACCGGTTTTCCAACATTTGAAAATTTGATGTCATTCTTCTTTAATTTAAGAGCTCAGCTCTTGTCAGTGGAGCAAACGCCACTGTTCTCTATCTTCTGCTTTCCGTTTAACCTCTTAATACAACTTGATTGCAATCCTTCTCTTTAATTGATGTCATTATAAGAAAATAATTAATTATGTGGTAAAGACACATATTTTATCATCAAAATAGATATATAAAACAAGGTAGATTTAGTAATATCTGCGTGCAATTAAAACTGCAGTAACCTTCAGGCTACACACACTTGTAGATGACCTCATGAATTATTAATTTTTTTATTGTACAAACAGGCTGAGAATACCGGTTACCTAACAGTAAGTGGCAAAAATGGCAGTTTCATGGTACCTCTTGGTACCTTATAGTTTCTTGTTTAACAATTTAAGGTTAAGTGGTATGTTATTAGCTATTATGTAAACATTAATGTAATTTTACTTAACACAGTTTGCTTGGTTTATCATTAAACTTTTATGATCCATAGCGAGACCACATGACATTCGATAATGCACTTAACATTGACAGAACATCACATAATACAGTGTTAATTAGATATACTTGCTATATTTAGACATCAAGCTGGTGGTTACATTATAATCAAACCACCATCCAGAGACCATTCAGTCACATCTTTGCTTTCTTTATTTTTAGATTATGGTGGTTGTATGAATATGAATGTAAAATAATTCAGTAATAATTATGTAGTTATATAGGTTCAGATATATTGGAAACTTACCTATACTAGTAAATAAACATGAATTATCAGAAGGGACCACCTTCTTCATAAGGATGCCAGGTCTACATGGCACTAAAGTTTCATGTGACGCAATACCGTTTTCCACGGGTTTCGCCTCAGGGGACTTGCTCGGACCGGTCGTTGACGCTGCCTTCTCCTCGACTATGAGTGTCTCACCAGTTTTCAATCCAATTTCACTAAGTTTCTTACTGTCATTACTAATATCCAAAGGCTTCGGCGGATAACCACACAACACACAAATTCTCTCGACGCTAACGTCCGATATGCTTGACAAAAACATCTTCAATTCGCCCACGGTGCTATCAGAGGTCAAATCTTTAAGAATTTGTTGACCATTTTTACTTTTAACTTTAAACGCTAACGCAGTCATTTTAACAAATGTACGCTTCGTGAGCAATCTAATACGTGTTCAGTTATGTTTGTCGTAATTGGGTCAAAAAGACGCTAATATAGATAAAATAAATAAATTACTAGATTTGACTTTTTCTTTTTGAAATGACAAAACAATAAGTTTGACATTTGTTGCAATGTTGCCATGAATTTTAAAATTTGACAATAACAATAGACAACCATAGACAACCTGTAAGTTAAGAAGAACTGTCTAATCCGAAAATCGGTAGAAAGGTGGATCATGTTTAACCTATCGCCGTCGTTTGTGCCATACACACTAAAAATGTATAAAAATAGTATAGCTAGGTAATTCTATTTCTTGTCTGTGTTTGACACTTTGTGGAAGGGAAGTGATATAATGGAATAATACGAGGACACGTTTGGCGGCTTTGGCGTAGCGGCTGAGCGATCGGCTTCCTACCTATAGGTTGTTCCGGCTCTGGGCGTTTTTATATGTGAGAATTTGTGTTTGTAAAAGAACCCACGATACAGGAGAAAATAGGACTAAAGTGGACAACATTTTTTTTAAATCAAATAAAAAATAAGTAAGAATTATAATTTATGTTTGAGTTATTACTTGCATGGCGTACTTTGGATTTTTACACTACCTATTCAGTTTTTGTATTCATTTTGTAACAAATAATTGCTAGCGGCAATAAATCACTGGACTAATCACTGGACAATGAGTAGAGATGAAACTATTATATTCGTAATAGGTATAGATATTATGATACGAGCTGTATATTCATATTAGTCTATATTAGTTTAGCGTAGACTATTACCAGATATTAGTCAAATAATAGGCACAACGAGAGATCAGTGTTCTGATATACGCGCTGACTTGCGCGGCTGTGTGCGTCGACGAGCGCGCTACGGGAGGTTGCCGCACGCATACACATAGTTACTCCGCTGCAACCGCGTCATAGCGACAAGATTCGGGGTAGTGAGCGAGATGCATTTATGATTCGAAATGTCGAATAGAATAAAATGCTACTGCTTACTTCTCTTTGACGTGTGCGTGTGTGAGTGAGATTTCTAAAGACAAAATTATACACGTTGGGCTTTATATGCAAGCTGAATGTGATGGTTACAAAGTAAACACTCAATGAAAACAAAATCACTACATTTAGCGCTGAATAAATTTCCGAACAAACTGTAGTTTGGTAGTGCTACGTCCTTTAAAAAAAATGCTATGTTCTTAAATACGCCAATGTATTTACGTTGACAGTCCTAAGCCTGTTAAAGTATGAAGGAAAATTTAATCACCTTTTCGTTTTGGTAATAATATAATAGGCAAACCAGAATTATGAATATTCAAGAATATCTTGTGTACCTACCTATATTAAAGAGAAAGAGAATAATTCTGTATTCGTAACGAATAATAATGAGCCATATTAGGATACCATATTTATTACTGGGTAATAGTCAAATATTAGTCAGCCATTTTGAGATTCATATTCTCTCCGTATTCGTTAACTCAACATAATATTGATATCGTAACTATTGTCAGAATAGGTACGATATCAATATTATGCTATTACCCAGTAATAGGCTATTACTGGGTAATATTCAAATATTAGTCAGCCATTTTGAGATTCATATTCTCTCCGTATTCGTTTACTCTAACATAATATTGATATCGTAACTATTCTCAGAATAGGTACGATATCAATATTATGTTAGAGTTGACTATTACCCAGTAATAGGCTATTACTGGGTAATAGTCAAATATTAGTCAGCCATTTTGAGATTCATATTCTATCCGTATTCGTCAACTCTAACATAATATTGATATTTTTTTGACGACACGTTTGGCGTAGCGGCTGAGCCATTGGCTTCTGCAACACGTGTTGTGGGTTTGAACCCCACACGGAGCAAATATTTGTATGATCTACAGGAAGTTGTTCCGGGTCTGTGTGTTTGTGTATGTGACAATTTGTGTTTGTAAACGCACCCACGATACAGGAGAAAATCCTACTGTGGGGCTAAGTTTTATTAAAAAAATAAAAAAAATATCGTAACTATTCTCAGAATAGGCACGAAATCAATATTATGTTAGATTAACGAATACGGAGAGAATATGAATCTCAATATGGCTGACTAATATTTGACTATTACCCAGTAATAGGTATGGTATCCTAATATGACTTAGTGAATATATTCAATAATAGTATTACTTAAATATCACCCTAATATAACACCTCTAACAATGAGCCTAGAACCTTATAACTCAGGGTGGTCCGCCGGCATCGCAGGTTGCCGAATGCAATTCTAAGAGAACTACATAATTAAACCTAACATTGTGGAGTGCAATAAACGATTTGAGTATCTGTATTGAATTTTAATAATGAAACAATTATTATGTTCGTTTCATTCAATTTTAATAAAAATAACATTTCTACGTATAAATATTCAGATTAAGTTACAAAACGCTAACCTATTTTACACTAGGTATCCATATTGGCACAATTATAACTTGTTTAACTAACACTGTAAACAACTTTATTGATCATTGTTTATACTTATTACATTTATTAATAAACATAACTTTAAAAAAATCATGGAAAAACAAAGTGAATAGTTAGGTACTTAGCTACTTGTCCATATTATATGTGTTCTTAAGTACAATAAAAAATAAAAATGATGGACCATTTGAAGAAATCAAAATAATTCCAATAAATGATTTAAAAAAATACAGGTAATTAAAAAATATTATTATGATGGCACAATAATGTACTACTGCTACTGTACTTTACAGTGACATAGAAAAGCTTAAAATTATTCAAACATAATGTTTGGTATAGCTTTGGTATAAATAATACGCAGCGATATTGTGTTACGTAGGTAAACGATCTACATCAATTCAGTAAAATTCTTAAATTATTAGTATACAATAAATTGTATTTAAATATTGATATGAATTGAACACCTATTACAACATAACTTTTTACATCTTAAAATAGCCCTTAGATTTATATATTGTCTCAAATTCTATCACTAGGTATTTTATATTATTAAGAATATATAAATGCATGATAGGTAATGGAAAAATGTTTCTATGTGCGCTTTTCTAATAGATATTAATTAGTAGAAAAATCTATAATTAAAATCAAATAACGTTAATGTTAGTGTAGTGTTAGCTTTTGAACTAATGAGAGTATGAACATTCTTTGGTAAAACTGTAAAAGACATAAGTCAAGTCATAAAGTAAAAATAACTTTTGTATATTAAATTACGCAATTCATAGACTTCCTTTTCTTGAACGAGTATTGTAATGGTAACCACTATTTTAAGTAATAGACCTAAATTAGACTAGGAATAGGTACCTATTAGGTTATTTACATTTTGTTTTAAGTCGTAAAAAATAACATTTCAAATCTTTTGAAAGTATCCTTTTCAATTAAAGAGCCGACTTCCACAATTAATTTAAAATGTTTTCGTAAAAGTCAATTCATTAGTATTTCTAAAATAAAATTATACCAAATGAAAATTGGGCTCACATTGGTATAATATTATGGCAACTAAAGTTCCTAAACACAATCGACAACACTGCCCAACACGACTAGTGTTGTCAAACTACCGGAACACAAAAATCATAAAATTAATTGTTTAGATCCGGCTATTGCGATGCGGTCGCCGATGTCGGGGGTGTCGGGGCAACGGCCAGCGTCACGTGGGGCGGCGAACAAACCGCGGCAGGGGGGCTCGTAGACCCCTCCTCCCAACCACTAAAGGGGGCGTCCTTTCGTCCTCCTCTTCATCATATTCTACGCTTTCTACGCTGTCCTCTTCAGTCCACACTGGTTTGATCATCTGATAAGATGCTGAGAAGCCTTTAAATACTAAGGAGTCATCTGTGCGGAATCTGATGAGGAGGGCCTCGGAAGTTGAGACTATTTCGGGAGGCATCTAAAACGAGAAAGAACAGTTTAATAGTTACATTTATAATACTATATGAGCTGTTGCTTAGTTGGGACATGTTGAGAGATCCAGAGATTGAATGAAAGACGATTAACGAAACGGTTTTAAAAGACGAATAACATCAGCACCGCTGGAAGAGGTCGTCAGGTGCGTAGTACTCGCAGCCCCTCACGTATGTATGAGAAGATATTATTATTATGTATGAATGTGGCAGAAGTAAAGAAGGATGCAAAAATCGTAGCAAGTGGCGTCGTCTATAGTTTCTGTACTTCATGTACATGTATGTATGAGCTGTTGCCTGCGCATTTCCTCGTATCATCAAAGGCCTACTCTAGGTGTCTCCAATTATAATATGAACCTACAACCCCCCCCCCCCCTAAACCTTTACATCGTAACGTGTATTTAATAAATAAGATAATTTTATGGAGGAGGTAACCTTTCTTAAAATTGGATGAAAAGGAAACCTAATAATAACACCAGTTACGTATGAATACTTTCAATAGTGTGGATTTTATCGTATTGTTTGATGTTTTTCCTGGAGATAAATAATAGAATACCAATTACTGTCTTCCTGCTAACAGCTGCCTCGATCCTGGACTCTAATATAGGATTTGATGTCTTACCTTAGTTCCGCAGAAGGTACCATAGTTCCCTCCACTGCCATCCAATCCCCCAAACACTTGGACGAAGTCATAGCGGCAGTTTGCTTCGGGTTCCAACTCGAAAGTCAAGAAAGTGAGTTTCACAAAGTGGTTTCTAGGAGCTTCTATGTTCCAGTCGCAGTTGGCTCGTGATTCGTACGCGTTGTCGCCGTAGCGAGCGTGGGAGTACAGATGCTGAACTGCTTCTGTTGCTGCGAGGTAACCACCACAAGCTATGGGCAACAGAATCCATTGTTAGTAGTGTTTGGATTTAAATTCCAAGTTGGGAAGTAAAATCATTACTATTATCAGGAGTAGCTAAATGATGTTCATTTTAAATTGGTGATTTGACGGGCTGGTTTATTCATGAGGCAATGTAGAAAACTACTTAGGGGGCTTGCACTGCGCCTCAACAAAAAAACTGCATAAGTACCTAGTTATATTATACATGAATCCGTCAGGTGGCGCCGATGTCGACAACTTTTAGGATGTGAGTGAAACCGACAAATTGTGTAGTGTGGTCCAACTCACCAGTAGAATGGTTGGCCAGGAAGCCGCTCCTCTGCACGGAGCCGTCGGACTTGAAGACCACGTACATCTGGTTCTGTGACGCGACGATAGGATGTGGCAGTCGGTTACCACAGAACAGCCCCAGCGTCTTCTCGTCTGCTGACGCCCCGTCGTATATTGTTACGTAGTCATATGCACATTCCTGGAAAAATATATACAGGAATTTTATTATTATCACACCAACTCTTCTCATTCTGTATTCATCAAAAAGTTAGGTAGAAGTTGCTCTATAAATTCTCAATTTGAGAACGGAATATAGTACTTACAGGATGTGGCTCCAATTCAAATTTCTGGAAGATCAGTTTGATTCTGTGACCAGGCGTGGTCGAGAATTGCCAAACACAGTCCTTGCGTGGTGGGTACGCAGCAGGGTAATTGGGACTGTTGAAGATAAAAATAGCAGATTAGATTGCATCTTCGTGTCCAATTATTTGGAGTTGGTACAGCATATCCTTTTTCCATTCATCCCTCTCAGCCGTCTCCTCATCATTAAGGTACCCCCTTTTCCATCATATCGGCCCCGACAAAATCCATTCATCCTTTTTTGGTCTTTCTCTAGCTTTTCGTCCCTCAACATTCATATTCAACATTCTATCAGTCACATGCGTTTCATCCCTCCTTGTCACATGTCCATATCAAGACAAACGACGTGGGAGAGCCATGCTTCGGCACGGATGGGCCGGCTCGACCGGAGTGATACCACGGCCTCACAGAAAACTGGCGAGAAACAACGCTTGCGTTGTGTTTCGCCAAGTGAGGCAGGTTACCAGAGGCCCAAACCCTTTTAAAAGGCGGGCAACGCACTTGTGACTCCTCTGGTGTTGCGGGTGTCCATGGGCGACGGTTATCGCTTACCATCAGGTGATCCGTCTGCTCGTTTGCTCCCCTACCCCATAAAAGAAGGATTCCTTAACAACTGTTCTGCCACTGTAGCCACTTTCACACGTTCCTCTATAATTTCGTTACGGGTGCGCCAAAGTTCACCTAAATTTTCAACGCCGATAATTGGAAATCCGAAAATGTTCTTCCTAACATTTTTCATCCTACCAATAACAATTCCTAACTACTCTGTCTCTAATGTTCATAATTCCGAAGCATTCAACTTCATAATGTCAGTAGCAATAAATATCTATTATACTTTTATTTGTTTTCCTATATTTTCTCAACATAACCATCTTTTACACTATTATTCAAGGTCATATATTTTTTGTTTAGATTTCTTTTTATTCATAATAATCAGTACTATATACATTGGTTTAGGTTAGGTTAGAACTGTGACCACAACGCACGAGCCGAACGAGCGAAGCGAGCGTGCCGCGGTAGCGGCCGGCGAAGTGCTAGAACGGAATTGGTCCTATAGTTATTGGTTTATGTACGTTGTTGCACTTGGTAAATGTTTTTTTCTGAGTATGAGTGAAAATATTATGGTAATTATGGTTAGGGATAAAAGCGTTATGATAAAAAACAGTAGGAGTTTAAATATATTTACATTAATGATATTATTAATTACGATTTTCAGAAATAAGAGTGTTATGAACATCGCCGGTAGCAGTACAAATAGTATGAATGAAAACTTTAGGATGAAAAATTTTAGGAAGAGTGATCATTCGGATTACAAATGATTAGGGAGAACAATTTCGGGTAAATAACTTTAGGTGAGCCAATATGGACCCTTTCGTTAAACTTTACACTGAGTTACCTGAATATAGTGCCATGTGGCTGCGTGACGTCATGCTTGCAGCCTCCCTCCTTGCAGTCGTGGTTGTTGGGATGGAGGGTAAACCCACTGTAGCATGCACATTCATATCCCCCGAGCGTGTTGCGACACTCGTGTTGGCAGCCGCCGTTGTTTTCAGCGCACTCGTCGACGTCGATGTAATAGGCTGCTGCGAAGCCGGACCGGTGGACTGAGCCGTCCGATGTGAACTAACCAGATTGAAACAGATTAACATTTACTGATAAATTAATTCTTAAAAGTAGTCATAGCCTAGTGATATGACCGTTAAACTGTCTAGTCGCAAGTAGGTCTCTGACTTTTCGTAATCATTGTGCTCACTCGAACGGTAAAGGAAAACGTCACCTCGTGAGGAAACCTGCAAGCCTGACAGATTTTCTAGGCCGGCTTGGTAAACTAAGCCCTCTCATACTGAGAGGAGCTTCTGGGGATTTCTTCTTCTGGGGAGCTTCTGGAGGGATTCTGCTCAGCAGTGGGACAGTTTTTTTTTTTAATTATGAGATAGGGGGGCAAACGAGCAAACGGATCACCTGATGGTAAGCGATAACCGCCGCCCATGGGCACCCGCAACACCAGAGGAGTCGCAAGTGCGTTGCCCGCCATTTAAAAGGGTTTGGGCCTCCGGTAACCTCCTTCACTCGGCGAAACACAACGCAAGCGTTGTTTCACGCCGGTTTTCTGTGAGGCCGTGGTATCACTCCGGTCGAGCCGGCCCATTCGTGCCGAAGCATGGCTCTCCCACGAGAAGTATTAGACGTATTAGAGTTGATTATGATGATTTTTCAGTAATATTTCATATCATATTCAAATTATAATTAACTATGCTATTCATATAAGAGTTTTATTACCTGTACTCTCAGCACTGATCCGTCGGAGGTGACGGGGGGAGGCAGGGATGAGCCGCAGAACACGCCATGCCGTCTCAACACATCAGCTCCTAACTTCGAGTGTACTGTCACACTGTCGTATTCACACTCCTGCGAATTGAAGACCAACCTTTTTATTTCCAGTACCTGCCTATATATTTCCGTCAATAATCATTATGACGTCACGCTTGTATTCCTCGAAGGGTTAGGCATAGATGTATGCCTTGTAATGTATATCCTTAGTTAATCGACAGTTTCATAGAAACACCAAATAAAACGTTTCTCAACTTGAGAAACGAGCCCAGGACCTCTAAAGTAGCAGTCGCGAATGAGTAATGAGGCAGTTATTATAAATAATGGATTTCATAACTTTGGAGATCATGTGTACACCTAAACAACCTATAACCTAAACATACCGGCGAATTGTGGGTGTACCTTAGTACCTACCTCTGCCTAACCCTTCGGGAAATGCAGACGTGATGGCATGTTATGTTATGTTTACCTGTTGATACATATTGTTTCCTTCCAAGTCGAAGTGTGTGAAGTTGAGTGTGATCCTGTGTTGTGGTGGCGCCACGATCTCCCACAGACAGTTCTTGGAAGGCGGATACAAGTCAGGGAATGATGGAGACGTGATAGTCCCGTTTGGAGCATACAGAGAGCCGCCGCACGCATCTAAATAAATAAGAAATTGGTTTTATATCTAGTTAGACCAAAATGAAAAATAAAATTTCACACGACGCTCTGAAGACCCATTTTTACTTATCTCAATAGGTTCCCCTAATGGCTAGGGCCTTGCGATTAGGTTGTTGCCGGTTCGAAACCCACCCATTGCACTACCGACGTGAACCCACTCGTAACACAAGCATTTAGCTTAGAAGAATACTAGTAGGTAATATGCGACCCACATTGCTAGTATGCTTTTTTTTTTAAAAGAAAAGAAATAAAAGGTAAAAAACTTCTACATATTTTTTCAAAAAACGGGAGATTCGTAAAATAATTCGGCGTATTTTTATGAATGTATACCGATTATTCGGTTGTTTTGTCGATGTCTATTCTTTTTTTTTATTCTTAGACATTTTACATAGCACCATCTAGTCCCAAACTAAGCAGAGCTTGTACTATGGGTACTAGACAATGGATATAATACTTATATACTTTTTTTTTGTAAATACATACATATAATACATAAGAAATACCCAGACAAACACAAACACTTATATTCATCACATAAATATTTGTGTTCTGTGGGAATCGAACCCACGACCTCATGGTCAGCAGTCCGGTACTCGAACCACTAAGCCACAGAGGTCGTCAATTCTATTCGATTACTTTGCATTATTGCCTTTTTCTTCGATAGGGAAAACATTCGAATCGGTCCTACATAAATTTCATCCGCTTCGGTTGAATAGTTTCATAACTTCAATAATATTACTATTCGTTAGATACTTATGGATGTTGTTTCAGTAGGCACCCACAATTTCAAGTATAGGTAGGTATAGTTAATAATACGAGTATAAGTCTATCCTTCTTGTGAAGTCAATGTAAGCAATAATGACTTAAAAAAACGAAAAACACTTTGAAGTAGGGGCGGACTAAGCCAAGTTTAGAGTCCGATTTAATTTAGTGTTTATACATTTATAAACCGTGTATGGCCTCGGATTTTGGGTTTCCGGTAGGGAGATGAGTCGACGACATTAGAAAATTCATTGGTGAATTATCACGTGGATAAGATTAGGACAGTAGCACAAATTATGACATAGGACAAAGAGGCCTTTATTCAGCATTGGGTAGATTCTGTGGATATCGATGATAATGATTAAACCACCCGCCTTAAAAGTAGTAGATTACATAGTCAAAGTCAGTACAAAGTGGCTGTTTTTGTCTGTTTGTTTCTGAACTCCGCTAATTTCTTTTACACCGCTTTTGATATAGATTCACTATCAGTTAGTTTCTTTTCTGGAGAGTATATAAGTATGTATAATACATGCATATAAATAATAAATAATAATAAATATTCTGGGACATTTTTTACACAGCACCATCTAGTCCCAAACTAAGCAAAGCTTGTACTATGGGTACTAGACAATGGATAAAATACTTATATACTTTTTTTTTTGTAAATACATACTTATAATACATAAGAAACACCCAGACGAACACAAACACTTATATTCATCACATAATTTTTTGTGTTCTGTGGGAATCGAACCCACGATATGATACAGTAATGGCGAGAATTTCAATCAAGCGAAGCCTGAGACGTTAGGTAGTTAACAATAGGACTTGATACTCGACTTACCCTCACACTTTTTCCCATCAGAATGAAGTTCGAATCCGATGTCGCAGGCGCATTCGTACCCGCCGAGCGTGTTGACGCAGGAGTGGCTGCAGCCGTGCTCTATAGAAGCACACTCATCAAACTCCTTCATGAAGGTAGCAGAGAATCCAGCCTTCTGCACTGTGCTGTCTGACTCGAAAATCACTAGCAATTTGTTTGACGTTGATCTAGAACAATAATGTTATTGAAAGATATGTGAAATTACGGAACTAAATTTCCTTCAAGATATAAATTATGAGGTACACCGGCGATTAAAAGTGGATTCACATCGGTAGTGCAATGGGTGTGTTTTGAACCAGCAACCACATGATCGCAAGTCCGACGCCCCAGCCCTTAGGCTACCGCCGCCGCTTCAAAATTCTCAGCATGCGTGATTGATCAATAAGGAATTTTCTCATTTCATAAAAATATTTCATTCAATGCATTTGATGTAGCTAATGTTTCCTTTAAATCCAATAGGCAAATCAACTCAACTAGTTTATTTTCCCTTAATATACCTAACTAGCTTCCGCCCGCGGCTTCGCTCACGTGAAGCCATATCAGGAGTAAAAATAGTAAACCAACATTGATGACCTCTTCTTTGTATGGGCTTCTATACATCAGGGAGGTCAAGCTGTATCTCAGTATTCATTTAATTAATTGAGATAAGAAGTTCACCAGTTTTTAAGTTGGAGCATATACTTTCTAATAGTGATAATAAAATTACAATCTATTCAGTACTTTTTGCTCCAACCCGTAACAAACAGACAAGAATTTTAAAAATCACATTTTCGGATTCGGATATACCATAATCCACGTGTTTTTTTTTTAAATATCTTCAATGTACAGACACAGCTGTTTTACAATTTTATAATAGTAGAGAAGAAGAAGATAAGATAAGAGATATATTCCGTATGCCTGTGAATTTGATTTTGGGCAATAAAACGTTGAGATTTAGATGCAGTTAGGATCACCAACTATTTTCAAAGATTGTAAAATGTTTTGTTAGTTTTACAAAGTTCCAACGCAAGAGAATATTTAAGTTATTAGCTAGATCTTTTATTTTGTTTCTGAAGTATAAATACTAACCTGATATCAGGGGGTATCTTGTGGCCGCAGAACATACCGATGAGCGGGCTGTCCATGGAGTCACCGTCTCTAACCTTGACCTTGTCGTATGAACAAGTGTCATGGTTCTCCACTTCAAAAGAGTGAAATCTAAGAGCCACTTGGTAATCCTGCAAAAGACATTATAACTATATACCACTTGCGAGAATTAATTACCGCAAGAATTAGCGAAATTCGTCCAGCCGTTCACGCGTGATGTCGTGACCAAGGGAAATAGGGATTACTTTGTATTTATATAGATTAAAATCTAAGTAATCTAATTTATTTTAAAGTAATATTTTCCGCAGTTTCACTCTGGATTAATGTAGTTTACCATGAGTGAAAGAATTTTTAAAATCAGTTGATTAGTTTGTGAATTTATCCATGACAAACAATTTACAAATCAAATCTTCCCTCTTTACAATATAATTATAGAAAAGCTCTCCAAGCCATGATGTCTATTATAATAAAGTACACGACGCGTAGACGGAATTCTAGAGATTGGAATTTTATGTTAAACCTTTATCACAAGCGTCTGTAATTTCAATGTTTCTGTATTGTTGACCACTGTAAGATAGTTCAGTAATTCGGTACGATACTAAGGTCACAATATTACATAGAACTAGCTTCGATAAATTATATTTATTTCTACATAAAGACACTTTTACAAGTATTTTTAATTATTTTTTTACTTGACACCTGTAATTGCTGTCGATCTCTGTGAAGAAAAACGGAACCAAACTCAGACAATCATGGTCTCTTTTATAGTTCAGACGGTAGTAGAGTATTATCAGATGTGAGTTGTACAATATCTGAACAAGCTTTAGAAAGGACCATAGCAGCTTTGAGATGACCTTTTTTTGTGCGTGTAGCGGGCCCCGTCTGCAGATTTTGTAGGGGGGGAGTGAGGCGTTGGACTCCCCCCCATCGCCTTAGAGGGGCGCACGTGGAACACTACGCGCCACCGCCTCGGGTCCTATAAGGGGGGCGTGGCGGACGTCCCCGCGTCCGCCACCCCCGGACCCATTTATGGAGGTCGGAAGAGGGCATTGTCGGCCCTCCTCCGACGCCCGGTGCGCCGGCTGCGGATCGGGTTAGTGCTGACACACTCCCTCTCCCGTTCCGCAGCTTCCTTCTGCGAGATGACTGTTTCGCAGAAAGCGATCACTGCATCCCAAGACGCCGCGCTGCCGACCATGGATTGAACGACGGCCGGCAGCGACAGGTCGTCTCCCACCTTAGCGACGAGGGCACGGCGCGGCTCCTCCCAGGAGCTTTGAGTTGACCTATCCTAACTGCCGGCACGCATACATCAGTGATCGTGTAGCTACAACGATCCATCGCACAAAAAAACGAAATGAACTATATGTATTTATTTGTTTACCTGCGGTACTGAAAGCCTCCAAACACAGAGTTTATTGGGTTGATAGTCGTCAGGGTAATTAGGAGACTCCAGATGACCAGTACTGTCCACTTCTATGTCTCCACCACATACAGCTGGAAAATGGTGAGCTTGTCATTTTTTGTAGGCATTCATGCAATGATATATAATGTATATGAATATTGTAGGTACTGCCAAGTCAAAGGTCTCGAGTATGAATCCGCTTCTGACTGACCTTCGAATTCCTGTGCGTAATAGTTAATTATCACGCACTTAACCGTTGAAGGTAAACATCGTGAGGAAACTTGCATGCCTGCTCTGAGAGATTCTGTCAACAACGTGTGATGTCTGTCAACCCACATTAGGCTAGCGTGGTGGACTATAACCATTGGAAAATAGTTCCGTTATACTGCTAGGAACGGGTTCTCCTCTCTTTCCGAGAGGACACCAGTGATCAGCAGTATAATGGGTTGATTAGTTATTAATGACTAGCGACCCGCCCGCGGTTTCACCCGCGCTGCCCCGTCCCTAAGAGTCGTAGCGTGATGTTAAATAGCTTAAAACCTTCCTCTTGAATCAATCTATCTATTAAAAAAAACCTCATCAAAATCCGTGGCGTAGTTTTAAAGATCTAAGCATACATAGGGACAGACAGCGGGAAGCGACTTTGTTTTATAATATGTAGTGATAGTGATAGTGATGATGATGATGAGTCGACATCATAGTATGGAGGACGTATCTACTTTGATAAGACTTGCACAAAACCATGCCGGATAGGACAAAGTGACAGTGCAACAGTGAGCTTCTTTTCGGTGATATCATGATAGTGATGATTGAAAAAGCATAATTTTCGCAAACTTACCTTCATAAAAAGCCTTGAATCCTCTGTGAGGTTTGGACCGCGGCCCAGGCTGGTATACCACAGTAAGCCTTGACCCAGTAGACCTCATCATGGGGCCCTTTCCAGAGCCACAGATGCGGGTGAGCAGGGGTGCGTCAGGCATATACCCATCCCTCACTTCAACCCATTCGGAGCGACAATCTTCAGATTTGTGGATGTCGATCTCTGCAATAAAGTTGTTTTGTTCTCGAAAATCTCATCATAGTTTATGTACGATAGTTGTAAATAAAAAAAACAGAGATAGCCTAGTGATATGACCATTTGACTGCTAATTCAAAGGTCTTAAGTTGTAATTGAAGGGGCGGTAGCCTAATGGCGAAGGCGTCGGACTTGCGATCATGTGGTTGCCGGTTCGAAACCCACCCATTACACTACCGACATGAACCCACTCATAACACAAGCATTTTAGCTTAGCACGAGGGGTTAACAAGAATACTAGTGATGTGCGACCCACATTGCTAGTAAGTTTAAAAAAAAAAGCGTATTAATAAGTTAATTATCACGTGCCTAAACGATTTCCGCACCAAAACTGTTATGTGGGCGTTTGTGTATGAAAGAATTCAACGTTTTAAAAATCTCTCATACGTATAATAATGTTTTGCTGGCATGTAAACATACAGCCTATCGCCAATCACATATTTTATCAATACAAACAACTTCAAAGGTATTCGTAAATATATGTGCGTTTAGCTTTACGTTTCAGGCGCATGGGTTCCAATAACCTTATTTATATTACGCGTATATTACAAACGTTTGATGTTTGGCTACGGAGCAAAATATACTCGGAGGAAGTAAATGAGGAGGAAAACCTACGTATCTAAAAATAAAATACTTATATTTAACAACGTTTAGACGTTACATTATTATTTTTTATTACATATCTACACACTCTTTGATAATAATATTTTAAGTTTCTTTAAGCTGTATTATTTTTTTGCGCAATTGGTTTAAATAAATGTCCTACACAAAAGTTATGTTCACACACTAGACAACATGAAAATAATGTTACGACAATTTACTGCTTTTACGCCACTTTTTAAAGTGACGAATTCACCGTCAAAGTGTCTTCTTCATCTTATATTTTGAATGCGTATTTAGTGAAAAGTGAAGTCGTTGAAGTGCCAAAATAAAAAAAAGTTAAAATACTGAATATTTTAACTGATAGATGGCAAAACGCAAAGAAATCTGCTTATTCTTTTTGCACACAATCATTTTAACGATTTTATACATATCACCTGTGTTATTTATTAGGCGTTTCATGATACATAAAGCGATGAAATTCGTAAAAAAATGAAAATAAATAATGTTGTGTTTGAGCAAAAATTTACACATACATAATTAAATCTATATTATAACTGGTCCAATGAAAAGCTACGTTTATTAAATAAATAAATTGGATATTTACAGGCCAAAAAGTATCGACCAGCTCCGTCAATTTCCATTTGGAGCGAGCAATCAATCAACTTGCTAGTTCATCAGTTAATTGCTAGCCAAATAGTTGGAGCGAACGTTTGGTTAGAGCTGTCTATGTAAGCGTGTATTACTAAACAAACTATAATTCATTTATAGCTACTGTAAATAATTTAAATGGAATAATAAACCTCTTAAACAATAGTTTAGTGGCAATAGTTCTAGTGTTTCAATATAATTCGTAAACTGTAAATAATTTAAATCACTACGCACTTGCGACTCATCATTGCTTCAAGCGATCCGTCTGCTCGTTTCCGTTCCTATGCCATAAAAAAAAAGGAAACTTTTCTCGGTGTTATTATTTGTGTACACTATACTTGGCAACCCCACCGCCATTTACCTCCTGTCCTCTATAACCCTCTCTCGCTGTCCAATTCGTACAACAATAAATCTCGAGGCTCGCCTTTGTTTTGCTGTATTTGTCACTTCGCTTACACTTAATGGATGCCCTTTTTGTGTGTCTGCGGTATGCCTTACTTTAAATTTAAAGGGTTAAAGTACGATGATGATTATTAGGTAATTTTTTACCGTGTATAATTTGTTCATAACGGTGTAATTGTGGTCTAGCGTTAAATTAGGTCATTTATTTTGCGTATGAAGTAAGATTAGTTTCCCTAGTACACACTAGTATTAGTAACTCTATTTTATAAAAACGTTGAGATGATTCTGCCAGAGAATTGAAGTGGCGTCGTCTTTATTTGCTTTTAAAAGCATAGCGTATTGCCCAGAAGTATGGATCGTATGTACAAAGAAAGAAGAATTCGTCGAAATCGAAAACCATTCATTGAAAACAGAAGATTTATAAAGATTGCACCTTCTGGGTACAATCTATTTATATCTTCGGTTCTACCATTTCAGCTAAAAGTGACGCGGAGATGTTCTTTGATGCCCTTTTTTAGTAGTAGTTATCTTAGTGAAGTAGAAATCGACTGCGGGCAGGATTCGAACCTGCGTGATCTGGTTCATTACGCCAGACGCTATGACCAACTATGCTAGCGCGAGTCACCCTCCAGGTCGAAATTTGCCTTCACAATTTGTATTTACGTCTTTGAGGTGACGTCACCGTAGGTGCAGGTTCGAATCCTGTCCTCAATCGAATTTTTTCACTCAAAATAACTTTTATTGTTGTGCCAATCGTTATCATACCTCCGCATTCCCACAATTATTAACCCTGTAAATGAGGTAAACAATGGATTTTACAATATCAATATCAGTTATGATAATTAAATACAGTGGATTATGGTTTATTCCAATTAACTGTGTAGGAAATGCAATATTTCATCTGTATTTTGTACTTTGTAGCTATATTTTATGGGTGGTACTCTTTGAGAGTATAAAAGTGTTTTTATTATGGCCTATCTTTGATTTAAATAACATAATATAACATCACGCCTGTATTCCCTGAAGGGTTAGGCAGAGGCGTATTAATATACACCCACAGTTCGCCGGCATGTTTAGGGCCTATGTAATAGGGGGCGAGCCTATTTCCAAACTCTGAGCTGCTCCTGGGAATTTCATAGAAAAAACCAAAGGACCACTAGGCTAATGAGGCGGTTTGGTTAATGAGGCAGTTTGGCTAATGAGGCAGTTTGGCTAATCAGGCAGTTTGGCTAATGAGGAAGTTTGGCTAATGAGGCAGTTTGGCTAATGAGGCAGTTAGCACACACATTTAACGTAGCGACTGAGCGAACGGCTTCTGCGACACGTGTTGTTGGTTCGATCCCCCCCACCGTGTGAATTTGTGTTTGTGAACGCACCCACGATACAGGAGAAAATGCTAGTATGAAAAACGTTTTAAAAAAAACTAAACCAAACCGCCTTATTAGTTTAGGTCTATGAAATTCTCAGTAGCAGTCGAAGTTTGGTTATGTGCCCGTTAATAGCAATAGGCTCGCTCGAGTCTTACCCTGCCTCCACCAGTGGCAGATGATCCATGAGGTTTATCCGTACTATAAAAAGGGTTTATATGACCTCGAGGATGGGCCCAAAAGTCATTGCCGGGATCTTGAGAGAACAAGCACTTCTACTACATTTTTTTATGGGATAGGGGGCAAACAGACATACCTATCGCCTGATGGTAAGCGATTACCCCTGCTTATGGACACCCGAAGACCCAACGCGCAACACCAGAAGAGTCGCAAGTGCGTTGCCTGCCTTTTAAAAGGGTTTCGGCCTCCGGTATCCTCACTCACTCGTCACAACGTAAGTGTGTTTCAAGCTGGCCGTGATATCACTCCGGTCAAGCCGGCCCAGTCGTGCCGAATTATGGCTCTCCCATGTACTGATGGTGACTACCGGGGTGGCTTAAGTAAAGTAAGAATCCCACACTCCCGGATCTTATTTCCGGAGGCTGAGCGCCTTTTAAAACTTTCCCTAGAAAAAAAGGGGCTTATTAGGAAGTGATTTCTTATGTTTCCGTTGCTTAATTTGTGTCCGTAATTTTAAGCAATTAACGAACAATTAAAGCACAGTTTCGCAGTGATAAAAGAATTAGATGAACAAGAGAAACCGTAGTAGGTACTCGCAATAAAGATTTATAGTCGCAAGTGACCGGGCGTAGGCCACTTAAAATAAAAGCTGGTAATAAATTCATTAATTCACCAGAATCCATTTATATTCCCAACCGACAAACGAAATGGTACATTTATTTGCATGTATTGGGCCTTTTTACACAAGCACATATACATTTACAACATAAATATGTGTGTGTGTGAGCAAAAAGGATCCTGTTTCACGGTATTTGATGAGAACCGCTTAAAAGACCTTTTAAGGGAATATTTTTTCTATGATGTTAATTTGGTATTTAGGATCAAATGCCCGTATCGAATCCCTGAAATTTTTGCACGAGAGTTTACCAAAAAGGTATTTTTTAAGCTTCTTTTTTGCAGAGAAAGGGCCAGGGAAAAGTAAGGAGGATAGATAAAATGCGTCACCTACCTATATATAATACCTACTCGTATTTCAGAAAATCATAAAACGATATTCTGAGAAAAAGCTGTATTTTGAAAGAAATCGAAAAGCCAAACAATGGATTAGTGAAGTGACATAAAACGTAACATGTTTGCAATAAATCAGAATCGTTGGAATATTTGATAAACAGCTGATAACAAGACAAATCGGCCCTTTGTTCACTGATTCAGAAATGTTAGTAGTTAGGCCTTCAAAGGGAAACCCATTCTCACGTTTGTCGGTTTCCTAATGTCAGTAGTCAATGTGATGTGTAATCAGACTTCAGTACATAATGAAATGAACAGCTTTTATAGGGTGAAAATGGAGAATACACCCATATGACCTGTTTTATCTAAAATCACGAACAAAAAACAATAATTGTTCCCTTCATTTATTTCATCATCAGATACTAAAAGGTTTTAATAAGTATGAGTACAATGGTGCACAGTTTTTTTAATATAATTAATAAATAAGAAGTTAAATAATGGCAGTACTAGGAGGTTGCCACACCAAAGCTATGGAGTTGCCCGAGAACCACCTTCAACAGTCAGTGGTTAGTGTCATCACAGCCATATGGCGGTTTAGTTATTTAGGATGTATAATATCGTCAAAAATCATAAGTATTTGTATACACTCCAGAAATTTATTTAAAGAAAAAGTGTCTTTCTATTACAGTGAAATGTATCTTCCCTACCGCCGAAAATCGCCTAAAAATTAAAAGAAAATGAATGATCCCATAATTCATAATTAAGTTGTCATCCAGATAAACTTAAGCAGATTTATT
The DNA here is from genome assembly GCA_947256265.1 of Acronicta leporina. Taxonomy (NCBI): domain Eukaryota; kingdom Metazoa; phylum Arthropoda; class Insecta; order Lepidoptera; family Noctuidae; genus Acronicta; species Acronicta leporina. The sequence continues at coordinate 13,594,405 of OX366520.1, read as the reverse complement.
TTAATTATGGCAATTACTGAGCCCGTTTTTCAAGATATTCACGTATAAAAAATATACTTTCGTTGTCTTTCTTCATTAGTTAGGTACAGTCAGCGCCAAAAGTGGCTGAACGCGATCCAATCTTCAAAACGTTTTTACATCATTACTAACCAAAAAATTCTGACCTGAGAAGTTAGTACCAGTTTTCTTATATGCAGAAAACTGGTACTAACTGCGGCGCTGACTGTACCTACATTGAGAAATTGCTCAACTTTCCGAAGAGATGATCTTTTGGGTCTTTTTAGTTCTTAAATTAGAGTTCGTAGTCTTCTTTCGTAAGATTACGAAAGGCTGAAAGACATTTCATAAGTACCAATACCTTATGTTTGATGTAGTCTTGCCCAAATACAGGGTAGGTAGTTATGTAGCCATCCTGAGCTCAGATCCCACTTACATATACTTAGAAGTATACTACGTGTCGTGGCGCACGTGCTGATAGGTAGGTACATACACTTAACACGATTAAAGACACATTTGCATGGTCAGCCATGTCCTGAAGTTGTATGAACTGGATTGACAACAACACGACCATAAGACATAAGGTTAATATATTAAAGAACCACACAAACTATCGGTGTGCTTTTCGTACGGCCAAAACGATTTACAACTTTGCTAGAAACATTCGAAAGTTGGGCTGAACTATAGCTCCCAGGCTCCGAGCACCTTTGGTATTCGAAATAAATAATCGCTTGATGCAATTCTACTTGCGGTAATTTTGTCTGTTGGATCAGTAAATGCTATTTGCCAATAATTCTGTGTAAGTTTGAACAACAATTGTTATCGTTTATGTGACTGAGAACACAACAGACTATCGATGGAGCAGACAAGTGATAGAGTGGAGACCGCGTTTGGGCAAGCGTAGTGTGGGACGCCCTGCGACACGATGGACCGACGATTTAAAGAAGGTGGCTGGCAGCGAATGGATGCGAGCTGCCCAAGATCGGGATGGTTGGCGCTCTTTGGGAGAGGCCTACGTTCAGCAGTGGACGGCAATAGGCTGATATGATGATTTGACTGAGAAAGAGAGACGTCGCTCTACACTTCATACTTCATTCCTTTCTCAACAAAAATATTATGCGTTGTTACTATACAGCCTAAGTTCGCTTATTCTGTTCTCAATCTGACCATACCTTTAAACTGTATAAATCTTCCAGATTATGCAACAAAAAATACATCTTCCTTTGACAGCAGCTTACTAACAAACTGCTTCAAAACTGGATTATAACTGCTTGTCCAAACGCCCATTTGTCTGCTAGATAAGGATTAACGAGATAAGGCCGTCAAAGTACTTATAATAATATATTTCTACAAGTATGAGGGATTATTGTGGAGACAATTTGTCGATATAATGAAGGTTTCTGCCGTAATTTGGAGCTTATGGTTGCTTTTACTTTTCTTTGAGGTAATAGCGCCCTTGTTTTGGGCTGAAATTAATCTTGTTTTTTCTATCCTGTGGATTTTATTATTTTCTTTACTACTTTCATTCGCTGCAAAATTGTTAAACCTGTTTTTTAGGAATAAGAAACAGTTGTTTTAATTCGTAATTCGATACTTATAAATAACTATCTCTTCTTCTTCTCAGTCGGTCCCTCACTGCTGAGGATCGTGACTCTGTTTCAGTCTGCAGATTATGTGCCTCCATTTGTTACGATCAGCCGCTTGATGGAGTGCGGCGCTGACGGGTATCTCCAGCTGTTCGGATATCTGATCCGTCCAACGCTTTGGGCTGCGGCCTCGAGATCTTTTGCCCTCGACTCTTCCCGTCACCATCAATCGCTCCAGGTTATCGGAATTTCTACGGGCAATGTGGCCAAAGTATCGCATCACGCGCTCTAGGCAGGTTGACGACAATCGTTGAGCTCTACTCATTTTTAATTCTTTAAGGACCGAGACATTTGTGCGGTGCGCCGTCCATGGGATCCTTAGTAAACGGCGCCAGCACCACATTTCAAAGGCGTCGATTCTGTGTCTGTCGGCTGCCTTCATGGTCCACGTCTCAGCTCCATAAAGAAATATGGAGAACACAAGTGTGCGGACCAAGTTGATTTTTGTACGGTTGGTGATATTCCTGTCCTTCCATATCTATCAATAATAACTATTGTGGGGTATGTGAATGTTGAGGGGTTGTGAATGAAGGTCGTCACTTTATATATATACTTTTACTGGTACCAGATACATATTGGACTTATAACTATGAACGACCTAACTGCCTGAGTGTGGGGAGACGACTGCTGCGCCGCGCTAACACAGTAATGCGCCTGTATGCAAACCGAATGCGTCAGCAGTGTCCCTACAACTATCAATCGGGTTATTTTCAAAAACATACATAGATAAAACATTGCTATAGTTCAAGCAGTTCAGCAAACAATTTGTTGTGAAACAGTAAATGGGAGTAAGTCTGCTTCTTTCGTCTAAAACCTATTAGTCCCAATCACGAATGCTACTAGAGGTCCTGGGTTCGATCCAGGGGTCGAGAAAAGTGTTATTGGGTTTTTCTATGTAAATTCTCAATAGCAGCTCCGTCTTTGGGATTTGTGCCCGCTTAATAGCAATAGGCTCGCCCACTATTACATGGGACCGGTTCGACGGTACGAACTGTGAGTGTATATTAGTATACCTCTGTCTAACAGGTGGGATGGTATGTAGGTATCATTTGTGATATTCTAAATAAAGTAGTACCCAGTAACCCGCTCATAGTGCGATAAGCACTTATAAATGTGATCCACATTAAGCATTACCTGCATTAAGCCAAATCGCCCATTTGCGTGCATTTAAAAATGTATGTATTCGGTTACCACGCAGGGTTGTCTCAAGTGGACACTCTAACAAAATTGGGCTGCCGAGGCTCTCAGCAAACACTTCAAGCTCTTCCTAAAAGGGCTCTTTTGGGACATATTGACTACGCAGTGCTGTATGGATTTAAGGACAATATGCAGACGTTAAGAAGGTATAAAAATAGAATTTATTGAGTGACATGACGACATTATAACCTCCTTTGATTAATATTTTATAAGAAAATGCTACTTTTTAAGTTGCTTTAGCGTGAGAGCACACGATGCGGTGCACCGCAAAGATATCATGGCAGCGGGCACACGAGCGGTGCGGCTCCGCAAGGTTTTTTTGTCGCAGCGGCGCCGTAGCAGCGTTGGTAAACAACGGATCGTAAAACAACTGAGCGGTGCCGCTCCAATGTCGCAACCATCGGGGCTATATGGTCGATGGTCGCAACGCATTCGGCCCGCCCCGCCTCGTCTCGATGGTTGCAAGTCCGGTGCGGCGCCGGAACGCATCGTGTGACATGCCACAGATATTTCTATGTAAGACGACGCAGCGACACCGCTCCGGCGCCGCACCGCCGCCGCAACGCATCGTGCCCCCACTACTTGGCTTGGCTACTTGTAATCATCATTATAGCCTTTTTCCAAATAATGTCGGGATCAGCTTCTAGTCCAATCAGGGGTCCTAAATTACGAATCACTAGCGGCCCGCCCCGGTTTCGCAGGGGTAGAGAAATTCTTAATTTTTTTCAATATATTCTATAGCCTATGTTAATCTGGAATAATGTAGCATTCAAATGGTGCAAGAATTTTAGAAATCGGCCCAGTAGTTTTTGAGATTATTCATTACATACATACATATATTCCCTCTTTATAATATAAAAATAACAAAACCAACAGCGATGATCTATTCTTTGTATGGGTTTGTATACATCAGAGAGGTCAAGCTGTATCTCAGGATCCATTTGATTAATTAAGATAAGAAGTTCACCAGTTTGTAAGTTAGGGAATATACTTTCTAACAGTGATAACAAAATTAAAATCTATTCAGTAGTTTTTGCTCCAACCCGTAACGCACAGAGCAACAGAGCAGCAATCTATGATTAAATTGTGTTTGAATTACGATTTATCTCGTGACATGCTTGGTGGTAGGACCTCTCGGGGTCTGACTGGCTGGCCACCACCCTTATGTCGGATTCTAAATTACTTTGGTATATTTCGACTTTGCCCATAAGAGCCAGTTCCCCCTGGGTTGCTGAGTCTGCAGTCCGTTAAGGGTCGGTATCGCATCATCAAATCCTCTGGTGTTGCAGGTGTCCGTAGGAGACGGTGACTACTTACCACCAAGTGGTTCTTCAGCACGTTTGCGAGCTTAATCAGTAAAAAAAATAGGCGTGGTGGTATGTGTATTATTCAAGACTTACCAGTTATGTTCAAGACGACTCTTTCACCATGGGTGGCTACGATCCTCCATTCGCACCGCTCTGGGGTCGCTGGGGGTGTCTCGCTGCCCCACCCGGGCGAGTTGAACCACCCAGAATTGCCCAGCAGCGTCCTTCCGCATTCTGTTTACAATATTAAATCATAATTATTACCTATAAACAGCGATATAGGGTAATTTAGTGCGGTCATTTTATATTTTATCGCATATTAATTTTCTGTATAATCAAATTAATGTTTAGTTCAATGGTTTGTCCGTGGGTTTTAACCGTTCAACACATGTTATAGTTTATATTGACTATTGAAATAGAAAGTTATATGAATTATAGTAAATTAATAAAGTTATCAGCAAATTCAAATTATTGGCAATTAGTAAATTTTCTACAAGCAAACGCACATATTTGTTCCGTCCGGGAACCGAACTCACGATCCGTAGCGCAGAAATTAATTCTTCACCCACTGCGGCAATGAGTCAGTCAAATCATTAATCTTTTTCTACTATCATATTTAAAATTTGTTTCCAAAAAGCTTTGTAGTTTTAGAAGAAGAAAGAAGGTTTCACTTACATTCATGATCTAATAATGGAAAAAAAAACGGTCAAATATTACAAATATCACCATCGAGCGCTGAGCTATACTTACTATTATTTTCAAGACAATACATAAAACCATACAGTTCCACTGAAAAATCACTTCTATTGCGACGGAATACGTGTCGTCTAAAAAACAAATTTGTGTCATGAACACATGCCTGTACCTACGCCCGTTTGTTTTATGAGCTAGATAATCTAATAAAAAGAGAAAGAGTAGAAATAGAATACTTACTATCACACTTGTACAACAAGTTAGTCTGTGCTATATCGCTGCTACTCAATCTCACTCTTTGCCCGATCTCCGGTCTCTTCTTCCCGTGGAATTCGAGAGGGAGAATCGTGTCTAAAAACGTCCCTTTACTGAAAGTATTCCTCGCGTAGTGCATGATGGAGTCATAGTCATACGTCTGTCCTAAAGAGTTTACTTCTTCTTCTGTTAACTTGTTGAAATTGTATTCTTGACCTGTAAAAAAAGAACATTGTTAGTACTCGTAGTTTTCTATGACATTTTCTGTCACATAATACCACGACGGCATTCCCAGAAGGATTTTCTCGTGTATCGAGAAACATAAATTATTAAATACAACAACTAATTATAGTTGTTCCGGATCTGAGTGTAGTAGTATGTACCTGTAAGTCTTACAAATATTTGCTCCGTGTACACTTGGCACAGAAGCCGATCTCTCAGTCACTGCGCCAAACGCATCGATTAGGCAGAGGTGTATTTATGTAATAATGTTCCCGAGGGGGAAATAGTTCTTACGCGAAAAAGTCGAAACACTCCAACGTGCTTTAAGGCAGACTCCGATGTAAGGGTGGTCGCCAACCAGTCAGATCCCAAGAGGTCCTACCACCGAGCAAACTTCTACTTTAATTAATATAATTTTATATTTTTTTTAATTGAAATAATACTTTTACAATTTTGATATAACTTTTTGTGATTTTTTGCATTTTTTTATGCTAATTTTTATAAAGTTATTTAGTGAAGGAAAAATTCGACTCGCAGGCAGGATTCGAACCTGCGTCTTCTGGCTAGGTACGCCAGACGCTATGACCACTAAGCCACCGCGAGTCCCACCTGCCATGTCGAAATTTGTGACCTGACATGTTGAAATTTAAGACGTAAGTTCAAAAAATGCAAAAAATCACAAAAAGTTAGTTATTAGGTATGGTAGCATCGTACGACATAGAACTAACCGTAAGGTAAGTCATGTCGGTTGAGAGGCAAAAGTAACTTGCCTTTCAATAGATGTTACTGACGTCACCTTTAAGACGTAAGTTCAGAATGTGAAGGCAAATTTCGACATGGCAGGTGGGACTCGCGGTGGCTTAGTGGTCATAGCGTCTGGCGTACCTAGCCAGAAGACGCAGGTTCAAATCCTGCCTGCGAGTCGAATTTTTCCTTCACTAAATAATTTTGATATACCTATCGAACTAGGCACAGCCTGTATCTCGAGAGGTCGTGCCTAGGTCTTCTGTTCTCTGATATGATAAATTCTGTAGTCATTTATGTAAGGACTTTTTTCATGGGATAGATGTGAAATGATTTGTTGATGGTGTTAAAGAGGCGAGAGCTAAGAATGTAGTAGCTTCTAGTAGCGGTAGCGGTTCTATGCGGTAAGATTTCACAGATTTTATTCATCCTGCGAGTGGTATTAAGTCTATAGGGAGTGGACGAATGCCTGCGTAGGATAGTGTGTAACACAAGGAGCTGTCTGACAGTGAGTACCTCAGATTCTTGGTAGCGAAGCGAAGTGGATTATCTAATATTATCTAGGATTATCGAAGTGGTTTTTTCGAGATGACTTTTAAAACAGCTCTTTGTGCCATCTCTAATTTAATCATGTAGCAGGCAGCCGCGCCACCCCATACAGGAACACAATACGTTAAAATCGACTGAACTAAGCATAGATAGACCAGTTTTAATATAGCAAGACTAGCAGATGGGCGGAGTTTTCTAAAGATATAGGTATAGTACATTAGTTTCCTTCATGCATTAATTTAGACTTTACTCTGCAAAAAACGTTATCTGTTTGAATGACTATACTTTAATAGTAATATATTATGTAACAGTAGTCAATCTCAAAAGTGTAAAGATCATTAAACTTACCCGAACGTGTATTTAATATGAAGTCCTCTGTCACGAATTATTTTTGTTACAAGTAAAAGGGAAATTGGATTTTTTGACGAATGTTCGCAAAACTTCTACAAAAAGATTATTCGAATTCTGTTTAGGTATTAAAGGAAAATCTATTTTTGGAAGCAATATTTTAATTCCCGATTTATGTCAAAAATTTTAATAACACTAAACGATTCATAACTTTTATAGGTTTCTTAGAAATATGATATCAATTTATTTTCGTGAATATTTTCTTCAGTGCTGCTTCAAAAGGTATGTCGTTGACTGACAGACTACGTTTTCCTTGAAATACTTGAATGACATATTCATAGGTAGAAATTATCTACGACGCGAGAAAGCGAGAGACACTAGAAATATAACAAAATCTCGCCGATTTTGATACTTTTTCATTAGCCTTTGACCAACCTCAACTGTAACATATGACTTTTTACACAACAATAAAACTAAGAATGCAATTTGCTACCGCACAGGTACTTAGTAACATGTAGGGGGCAGAATTTAAAAAAGTATTTTTAATTTTGTATAAAAGTAAAATGTGATGTTAAATTATTAAAAGTCATGTTCTTCAAGGCTCTTTCACGGTAGAAGTATTCTATCATGAAAGAGCCATGCTTTGGCAATAATGGGCCAGCTCGACTAGAGTGAAACACAAACAACCAGCGTGAAACAACGCTTACGTTGTGTTTCGCCGAGTAAGTGAGGATACCGAAGGCCCAAGCCTTTTTAAAAGGCGGGCAAAGCACTTGCAACCCTTCTGGTGTTGCTGGTGTCCATGGGCGGCGGTAATCTATTACCATCAGGCAAACAGCCTGTTTGCCCCCCTATCCCATAAAAAATAAAACAAATCTGTTGTTTAAGATGATCATAGTTATCTTCGAGTACATACTCCTCTTTCTATGTCCGTGTGTTCAGTCCGTATTCAGACATTGCACATGTCATGATAGGTTCCTTATCTACACATTAATACTACGGTATAGTAATCATTGATATTTAAGTGTAAATAGATTGCACATTGACCTGAGCATTGTCACTCAATGTCAGCCGTTAATTTGCTGACATCACGCACACGTTTTAAGAGTATGAGCAAAGTAGGAGCAGAGCGGAAAGAGTTAGCGGAAACCATGAAGATATATTTGTAAAATACAAACAACTCGCAGAACTAAATCAGTCTTCGGCTTGTCGCATCCAGCTTCCGCCAGCAACCTTTCGCAAATCATCACTCTATCTCGCCGCAAGGCGTCCTACGCTACGTTTGCCGAGTCGCGGTGTTTTTTTATAACATTTAAATGCCTTCAAATACTTAACTAAAATTTGTTTTTGTACACTGGAGTGAAAATAGTATACTAGGTAGTAGTAGTGTAATTTATGTACTTAATAGTGAAATGTCAAAAAAATTGTTGCATGATTTCAAATAGCGTATGAAACTTAAATTTTATTTATACCTACTTATTTATAAAACTATTGTAATGTGGCAGGAAATAAAATAAAACATAAATGTATAGTACAGTACCTACGTGTTTAATAAAGATACTTCTTTATTAAAAACGTAGGTACTGTCAGAGGAACATTTTTGGGACATTATTGTTAGGAAATTCTATTGAAGTAGCTATCGCGAAACACGCCAACGATTCACTTCGAATTTAAGACAGGGGAACTTTAACTATTTGGGCAGCCTTCAACGAGAACAACCGCATTTAAAATTGGTCTCTATCATTTAAACTTGAAAGTGCAATTTTGTATAACATCAAGGGGTTTCCTAGTTTAATTAAATCTAAAATGTACGTGGTTGTTTTAAAGTTCAATTTTGATTGTTTTAAGTTATTAAGTTTAGGGTAGAATGTCTGAGATTTTGGCACGCTCACTTGGTATTTTAGTTGTCTACGCTTCAGTTCTAAGCTGGTATAAGGACCTAATTTATCAGCCGCCAACGGTACCTACTCCAGGATTTTCGTCATGAAGGACGCTGGATTATTAATAACGGTTAGCTTATCTAATCTTAGCCTAAAATTTACAAATTATGGAAAGTAAGTAAAGTAAGGGGTATCAAAAAGTTTGGTTAAGCAAGGAAGTAAGTCGTGCAATGACGAGACGACCGACGAGAGATGGCATGGCATAATATAATTAGGTATGTACTGTAAGTTTAGACATTTTAATATTATGATCTATCTGATAAATTCTTTTGTATAAATATTACTTAACACACCATCACGCCTGTATTCCCCGAAGGGTTAGGCAGGGGCTTAGATAATGTTTATGTCCCATGTAATGGGAGACGAGCCTATTACCATGAACCGGGCACAAATTCCAAACTCCGAACTGCTACTGGGTATTTCATAGAATTTACCCAATAACACTGCTCGACCTGAGAATCGAACCCAGGACCTAACGTAGCAGTAGTATAAATATTACTATAAATATTTATTATGGTATTTAATTAGAATAATAATAAAGCGGTTGTCAAACATAGTTTTTATGTAGGGTGTAATCCGGAACAAAGTATCCAATATGAAAATACTTTTACTGGTAGCAGCTAAATTGTTTTTAGCTAAAGTGCTATAGTTATAGATGATATTGTTTAAATCAAGTATAATATTATTTATATTTATATTATTTTCATCTTGTATTGTGATTCAGAATAAATTATCTTTCTTTCTATAGGCTGTTTTATCGTTATTATGTTTTAATTATTTTATATATATCCAGTGTTTTAAATATGTTTTTAAGTCTGCAAAACTTGTTAGCATGAATATCAATAAAACTATATTGGAGTCATTACGAATTCTGTTTTATTTTACAACAAAATCGTAATGAAAATGATTACTTACCTACATACAAAATAGCAAATGAAACTTTGAACTACACTTATACAAACATGTTATTATTAAAGACCTCTACTGAAGAGGTTATCTGTACAAGTGTCGAGGTCTAAATATAGCAAGTAATTACTAATGTTAGCACTAACTATTAACACGTTCGGTGCGGTATCGGGTTGATTATATCCGATGCCCAACTTTCCTCCGGTGCGGGGTAAAAATTATCGTTCTAACCGCTGGTGCGGGACAGATATATTTGGCCTTCCTATGAATTTGAATGAGACAGTTATTGTTTTCGAATTGCCTCGTTAAATAAATAAAATAGGTATGAAAAAATTGCATCGGGTTCTTACGACCCGATGCCGACTGAAGAAAAATTTTCAACATCTAGTGCGTTTATCGGTTCTAAACGACCCGATGCCCGATGACCCGATAGCCGCACTAGATTACATGCTAGTTGAGCTAGTGAGGTCTTTGTGTTTAGAAAGTTTAGATGATATGACATGTGAAGGTGAAAAGTCAACGAAAAATAAAGTAAGCGAATGTATTCCAAGACAAGTAATATTGGGTAAGCGATTCCGCTTACCTTATATCTGATAATGTATATACTAGCCCGTCAACTGGTCACACATTACAAGTCTGGTTACACATTTAGTTTACTTATATTTTGTAATTTTGAAGTCGGTTTACCTTTTTTTTAAAAGTTATTATATTTAATTAACAGATCTCACAAATATAATTATAGGTAAAGGAATTGCCTGTCGTAAGGATCCGACAGGCAATCCCTTTATTTACAAACAAACCATTCAGTGCAGGTACCTACGATTTTAGCCTTTTATTGAGTGTTTATTAGTCAACATATTGCTTTATAGAAATAAGCTTTAATCATGATACCTATAAAGATACGTCCTTCTAAACAGATGGAAGTCGAACGGGTCTTTTCGACCCAGCAACGCACCGGGAACTAATCGTGCTCCGGATATAATAGACCCCATGCCGCACCAACTGAAAGTCATCAAATTTGACTAACGCAGAGAGCGTGTTAAACTCAGGAAGAACAACAGAAACAGACCACTCACAAACAAAGTAAGCTTCAAACGAGATCAGAGACCCATAAAGAGATATTATAGCATTACCACGTTGCCTACTAATTGGAACCGTGGGGAATTACTCTATAACCTATTATGCTGGGTATTTAAGAAGCTGGGAAATAGTTTAGCTTATGTAATTGCGTAATGACTATCATACACGGTCGGGTTACCGCGATAGTCCAGTTGATAACGCGATTACTGCGCTATTTCGAATTGTGAAATTGGACAAACGTCCTATATTAACCGATGTAAGTAGTTGCTACAATTGCATACCTTAACTTCCTATAAATATGGTTGTTTTTGAATTGGGAAACATGAAGTGGATAATGGGTATAAGTATTCGTACTTCCTAACAATAGTTTTGGATTAATGAAGTTAATCTGACATAATCACAGCAATCATTTAGCCGATGGAATTGAATTTTAGCTTATGAGATTAAGTGGTTACAAGCGTATTTCCCGAACGTGAGATCTTGCGTTCAATACCTAGTAGTGCTCCAAAAAAGGTATAACTTATATTCGTTTTTCTATGAACTCAGCACTTACGTTAAATGTACTAGTACCAAAACTTGGTAGGACTCGCGGTGGCTTAGAGGTCATAGCGTCTGGCGTACCTAGCCAGAAGACGCAGGTCCGAATCCTGCCTGCGAGTCGAATTTTTCCTTCACTAAAATAACTTTAAAATCTTAGCATGAAAAATGCAAAAAAAAAGATAGTACCAAAACTGTATGTAGGTACCTAACTGTCTAATGTATGTTTGCTATACAAATGTATTAATGGCAAAATAGAAATAAATATTTAATGTTGACTGTATTAATAATTGTGACTTAGTGTTAGATCCGCCACTTCAGTTTCTCTCCGTGCTCTGCTCGCACGCAATTATATAGGTACAATTAGTAAGTTTTTTTTGACTACTGAAAGATTCTTGTTTTATCTTCTTTCAAGCCGATACCTTTCACTTCTCACACCACTATTCTAACAACTATGATAATTATCAAGGTGATGTTAATGGAACGTTTCAAAAACGTATCAAATCGAATTGTAACATTTTTTTATGACATGACATTTGCCCCTCAAACGAGCAGATGCAAGAACAGTAAGGTAAGCGATACCGCCGCCCATGGACACCCGCAACATCAGAAGAGTCACAAGTGCGTTGCCGGCCTTTTCAAAGGATTTGGGCATCCGGCATCACTCACTCACTCGGCGAAACATAACGTAAGCATTGTTCCACGCTAGTTTTTTGTGAAGTGTGGTATCACTCTAGTCGATCGAGCCCATTCGTGCCGAAGCATGGCTCTCCCACGGTAAATTATTACTACCAAAACATTCCCCTCTACAACGCTTTGACCTGATTACCTTTAAGAAATAAATCAATTCCTTACTACTCTCACAGATGTTAATAAACAGGAAGTAGGATCATGTTTTGATTCCGGCGCGAGCTGATTATGCGTCAGATGCCACGGTGACGTGACGGGTTGAATGTGGGACGTGAGTGTCAGTGTCATAAGACATGCACTCACACCGAACAGTAACGATGTTGTTTGTAAAGTACGAACATAATTCTGCTAAGTATAGTAGTTTGGTGTGAGCGGAAGTTCATTCGGTGAAAAGTTTTTAAGTTTTAAGTTTAGTTTTGTTTTCCTACAACTTAATATTTTATGATAAAGGTTTTTTTTATAACAGATGAAGCAAATGGGTAAACCTGCGGGTCATAATGATGGTAAGTGATTCCTGTATTGATAGCCTTTATCATAAAATATTACGATGAAACTATCAGAGTTATCTAATGGTTAGAGCAATTAACAATATGAATTATTTTTTTCAGATGATTAGAGTAGTTCAAAAGAAAATTCTAGCTTTGCACCTATCCTTAAAATATAACACAATATTGAGTACTTTCTAATAATATTAAGTACATATAAATAAGTAGTAAGTATAATTATTTTATATTACAAAGATTTATTTTACTTTTGTTACTTCTGATACTCTTATATAACTTCCACGCAGAGATTACTATGGCATTTGCTAAATTGTCGTTAACAGTGATGTTCTGTTTAAGATAGAAACGTTTTTGCACGTTAGGTTTGTTGTAATTAGAACCTGTTATTTACCTAATCTTTAAATATTCAGAAATCTAGATATAATTCCTGGTCTGCAGCGTTCCACTTTCGCAAAACTAGAATACGATTTGCTGTAGTGGAATTAGATTATAATTTAGCATTGCAATGCTAAATTAATTAACTACTTCATTAGCCACTAGGCTATATAGCATATAGATTATATATATATATAGCATACATATATATACATAGCACTCGCGCTCAGAACCTCGTGGTTCTGAGCGCGAGTGCTACGCTATATGTCCTGTGTTCGAGTCCCAGGTCGAGCATTCCCAGTGGCAGCTCGGAGTTTGGAATTTGTGCCCGATTAATGGCAATAGGCTCGCTCCCTATTACATGGGACCTAAACATTCCGGCGAACTGTGGGTGTACATTAGTATACCTGTGCCTAACCTTTCGGGGAATACATTAGTGATGATACCATCACTAATGTGAGTATGTATTGTCTATTTTATCGAATACATAATATATAGTATCTTCTATTACCGTATATTTTTCAAAGTGAGATTACAATCCTTATAGTATAAAGATATTAATTATAGGTAGGTACCTACTCAATATGGATATTGTTATTTTCTTTATTTGGAAAATTTATAGACTTCATTATTTCTTATCATTGATAACAATTTTAAATTTTCATATACCTAATACCAGTTCTGAAAAATAATTTACATGCCATTTATTAACAAAAAAGTAAGTTAATAAATACCTTTCTTTTCAAATCTATCTTGTGAATAAATATAAATTGAACAGCATTATTTTGCTGTATCAAATGTCTGCGTGTTATTTTTATTGACAGCTATGTCTATCAATATATAATTTTAAATGTTGATTTATAAAATCGATTATTACACGTCAATAACTTTGAAAACTTCTTTGACAGCGCATTCGTTTTGAAAATATCTGATATTGTGAAATATTAACGTTTTTAAAAGCCGAATACTTGGCAAAAATTTTATCAAAATTCATTTTACACGTAAAAATTGCCTCTCATAAAAATGTACTCGTATTCACATTTGTAGTTTGTGTATTCTCTTAAGAAAAAATATTTTAAAGTTTACAATAGTTAAATAAATTAAGCCCGAGGCTTTTGAAACGTGTATGTGCATAATTCTGGTATAGCAACGTTAAAAATGTAACAACATTTTACAAATTTATTTATATCGTACATAAAGTATCAAGTTACAGAGTATCCATGGAGTTTCTTGCCGGATTCTTCTTCATAGGAACTACCTTTTGAAATCGTGCAACAAGGTATAATCATAACGTTTCAAAAAGATTTGTAAAAGCTTATTTGAAATAAAAACATTTGAACTTGAACCTATTTTACCACTGAAAATTGTAAAGAAATCTTTAAACCTATTTATTTGTTTAATAATAAAACTGAAATTCATATTCATAATTAATTTAAAGGGAACATCAAACTTCGGTGTAATAGAAATCCCTCGTAAAGTTTTGCGGGAAGATGTTTGCAATGTATTCGGGTCAAGTATGCGTAGGTACCTACTACGCACGTAAGTAGGTACTTTAGTGCGTGCCCATTGTTCAGGGTTACGCACTCGTAAAGAGATGCTTATGAGCTCAGATAGGGAATTATAATCAGAATCGTGTGGTATTGAAAGGGGAAGATACTTGTGATGGAATAATTGGGTCAATTTCTGTTGTTATGTCTTCTGAATCTTGCCTAAGTGAACTATCATTATGGGTTAAAAAAATTGGATACACATGATTTTGGTGATTTGAAACTGCCTACCAATATACCTATATATACTCATATAATAAAATCAATCATCTTTAGAATTTTTGTTAGTCTGATGCAATTTCGGATATTGCTGAAGGTCTAATTTCAAATCCGGTGAATATTTCATGTTGACATGTTGCCTAAAAGCAGAGTTATATTAAGTATATCTGTTCGAGATTTAAATCTAACAACTAGTAAAAAAAGAAACAGTCCCATAGGTTCTATTATTAGTTGACTAGGTACGTAATCTTTCCCAGTAATGATACTAATGTTGGTTACTGCTCGCATGGAGGTCACCCTCGGTGCTAACAAGCAACCGTGACATTGTTCTCGTGTCTACACGACCCTGTTTTGGTCTGATGCTCTCGTGAACCTGACCATAGTTTTCTCGTTCTTGAAACTAGGACTTCAACACCTGTTTTTAGGCAATAATTGAAGCTTTAGAATTGCCTTTGTAGCCAATTACAATGGCAATCCTATCAGCTCCAATTATTGCCTATATACCTTAAGGTACCTCTGAATTTTGTAAATCATAATGTGCTATTTTGAATCAATTAAGTTATTTGTTTCATAGAATAAGCTTATGCAGAGGGTAATTTAATAGAATAATGGGATGTGCAGTATATAGATAGCCTAGTGATATGACCATTGCACTGCCAAGCCAAAAATCTTGAGTTCGATTCCAAAGCAGGAATTTGAACTCGAGACCTAGTAATTTGCTTTGGTTTTACTTGGGACTTGGAAAAGTTCCGAGTAAAGTTATTTATATCGCGCTTAAACGGTGAAGGAAACCTGCATGCCGAAAATATTTTCTGAACGGAGTGTGAAGTCTGCCAATCCGCATTAGGCTAGAGTGGTGGACTATAGCCTAATATAATAGGTAAATGCTCACGTGGGAGAGCCATGCTTCGGCACGAATGGGCTGGCTCGACCGGAGTGATACCACGGCCTCGCAGAAAACCGGCGTGAAACAACGCTTGCATTGTGTTTCGCCGAATGAATGAATGTTACCGGAGGCCCAAACCCTTTTAAAAGGCGGGCAAAGCACTTGTGACTCCTCTGGTGTTGCGGGTATCCATGGGCGGCGGTTATCGCTAACCATCAGGTGATCCGTCTGCTCGTTTGCTCCCCTATCCCATAAAAAAAAAATGGCTAGGTGATTGGGTGACTATTGGATATTGTCATGTAACTTGGGGTACGCTAAATTTATAGAACAAAATGTTCATTAAGATCAAAGTTGACGTCCTCATTGGTAACACTTCATTATAGCCCACCCTATGTCCTACGGTTTACGATCTACGATCTACGGACCGTAGATAGGATAAGAACCAGTTATATGCCGACAGCATCCAATGACTCGCAGCGTTCTTTACTAAGTCATCTGTCCTTATGATAAGACTTACCATCCATAATATTGTCCCTGATGATCTGCACGTGGTTGTCTCTGTCAGGTCGGGTGTGCTCGTGCCAGAAGCCGACCACGTGCCCCAGCTCGTGCACAACTATGCCGAACTTGTCACAGTTCTTGCCGATTGATATTGCTTGAGCTCCACTACCGCGCTTGCCCACGAAGGAACAACAACTGTGGAGGAAATTTTTGTCAGAAATAATGAATGGAACCAGGGCCCAAGTCTACAATTTCCATTGTATCAGAATGGTCGTCCAATGAGAACGACCGAAGACATAAGAAGTGACAGATTTTGAAGGCAAAACTGTCAAAAATTCTGAAGTCAATGACGATTTTCACACAATAACATTGTAGTCTTGGGACCTTGGACACATGACGCAAAGTTAGGGCCAGGAAATCATGACAACCCACTAAATGTGTGATAAGGACATGAGGATGCCTGATTAGTCCAGTCGCCATAAGCTTTACTACGCTAAAGGTCCTGGGTTCGATTCCCACGTCGAATAATATTTCACTGAGTTTTTCAATTAAATTCTCAGTAGCAGTTTGATTTTGTCGCCCCTTACGTAACTTAACATACAGGCGAAATGTGGGTGTACAAGTTCATTTCTGCCTAACCTTAACGTGGGAGAGCCATGCTTCGGCACGAAGGGGCCGGCCCGACCAGAGTGATACCACGGTCTCACAGAAAACCGGCGTGAAACAACGCTTGCGTTGTGTTTCG
Source organism: Acronicta leporina (assembly GCA_947256265.1). Lineage (NCBI taxonomy): Eukaryota > Metazoa > Arthropoda > Insecta > Lepidoptera > Noctuidae > Acronicta > Acronicta leporina. Next base: position 13,577,518 of record OX366520.1, on the reverse strand, counting down.
CCAAGTGAGTGAGTAGGTATACCGGAGGCCCAAACTCCTCTGGTGTTGTGGGTGTCCATGGGCGGTGGTAATCGCTTACCATCAGGTGATCCGTCTGCTCGTTTCCTCCCCTATCCCATAAAAGAACCCTTCGGGGAATACAGGCGTGATGGTACGTCATAAAGACAATCATTGTATATCCTGTGTAGTTAAATATGATACTGAATGATTTGCTCAAGCATTTTGAATCACAGCTCACTCCTATTAGCTGGTTCTGACATCATGACCATATGATGCCATACCGTTTATTTCTATCAAGCAAATAAATTCCACTGTTATCCTGATTCCTAACACAGAGGTGGTGACAACACAGGAACTAAGATATTGTGAAGGTGGGTAGTGAAATAGAACTACATAGAATGGGCAATATGAACAGAGTCCCTGTCTTTGAATGTGAATCCAATTTAAAATCATTTTTTAAATCGAATTGTTATGAAATTCGTAACTTAACTACTAAACCAGTGGCTGAATTTTTTGTAAGGCCAATTTTCAAGCATTCAGTCTAGTTAAGTATATAGGTAAATAAAAATGTAAATATCCGTTTGTTCATCATCACTGATTACTTTGAAATGTTTACATAATGTTGAAACCAATATCCCAAAAATATAATAGTAATTAATGTACCTACATATATTTATTTAGTATAATATACTTTATTGTACGCAATAACAATAGAGAGACAAAAATTTACAATGGGCGGCCTTATTGCTAACTGTAATTTCTTCCAAGCAACGTAAGGTTGGACATATCTGGACTGAAGTTACAAATGCAGCACCTTACGTGCACCATAGTGCACATAATAAAATATAATAAACTAGCTTCTGCCCGCGGCTTCACCCCCGTGGAATAAAAAGTATCGGGAACGGGATAAAAAGTATCCTATGTCCGTCTCCTGGTTCTAAGCTACCTCTCCACCAATTTTCAGCCAAATCGGTTCAGCCGTTCTTGAGTTATAAATGAAGTAACTAACACGACTTTCTTTTATATATATAGATAGGAATTATAAATTATTATTTTTATAACTCGGTAAGAAACTATAAAATAAACTTACCCGCAAGGTCTTTCGGTAAAAACAATATAATCCTTATGCAGATCTGCATCCCTCTCCACAAATTTGACGCAAGTAAAATTCTCCCAATGCCTCATGGCTTGCTTGAATAACGACTTGTGAGCCCCGCTGAAGTTCCCGTCAATCTCGTAAGGTATCACGCCATTCTCCCAAATACGTTCCTTCCTGTTCGTCGCTGCTCGTATGGAGCGGTGACGTTTTTTCGCCTGTGGGAAAAAGTTTATTTAACTTAGAATCCCCCTTAACGTAACTTAACCCTTTAGAATCAGAATATTTTTTTACTTTTTCGGATTCAAAAGGGTAGGCGTATTTTGTAGGATTCGTTGGATCCTGAAGGGTAAGTGTTTAGATATACTTAGGGCTAACGTGCACCTGTGATTTTTAGTCGACCGATAGTTTAGTCGCTGTAGTAGTCCTGTATAATTTCATGTCGAATTCTAATCGTCAATTGCGCGCACTGCCATATAACTCCATAGCGAATTCCAGAACGATCAAACTATCGCCCGACTAAAAAATCACAAGTGCGCGAGCGCTCTTAACAAAGATGAATGATGGATGAATAGATAGTGGGTTTTTTGTCTTGTACGGAAAATTCTTATGAATTGTCTGCCAACTGAGGCGGTAGGTTAAGGCGGAAAATGATCCTATGCACAAGTTGCGGGTTAAGCATAATTAAAAAAAAATACCTATATAAACTGTCTTAGTATGGTGGTCCTAAACGCGACTGCTACGCTAGAGGTTCTGCGTTAGATTTCTAGGTCGAGTGAAATGTTACCTATTTGGTTTTTCTATGAAATTTTGAATAGCATTTGCCCGGTTAATGAAGGAATACAGGCGTGTTAGGTAACACGTACATTTTACCCGTATACTTGCGTATAGAAAGTGGACAAATTCCATGGTAAATTTCACTTTACAAATCTATCAATCTTAAAAAGTACCGAAGAATTGGACATCTTATTCACTGTGCAGCATTTAAGAAGTTAATTTTCTTCAATATGAAAAGCACTCATTTGAGTAATCTCATTTCGGTAACTCCGTAATCCGTTATTATGCAGATGGCTTCAATGAGAATGCCTTTAAGCTAGGGCTCCAATTACCGGATTAACATAATGGCCGGTAATTGGTTTAATCGCTGACAACGCGGCAACAGAGCCTAAATTGGAATATCTGAGTCATCTTACATGCAGTATTAATATCTTAAATGAATTATGGCCTTCTTTTATTAAAAGTCCTACAAAATGATATTACAGGTGGGCGGCGAACCATCCTTGAGAACTTTTTGCGAAATAAAATAATGTAGCCTAGTGCCTAGCCTAGTATAACTGCTAATTAGCCTAGAGATCCTGAGCGCGACTGCTACGCTTGAGGTCCTGGGTTCGATTCCCAGGTCGAGCAAAGTGTTATTGGGTTTTTCTATGAAATTCCTGGCAACAGCTCGGAGTTTGGAATTTGTGCCCGGTTAATGGCAATAGGCTCTCCCCCTATTACATGGGACCTAAACATACCGGTGAACTGTGGATGTACATTAGTACGCCTTTGCCTAACCCTTCAGGGAAAACAGGCGTGATGGTATGTTATGTAAAATAACGTGATGGTTTTAATTTCAAACTAGAAGACTATTATCATTATGTATTATTATGTACCGATATTCCTTAGAAAGAGCTTCCTCTAATGAATACAAGAGAGCTTACAGAACTGTTTATACAGTTACTGTTGTAAACATCATAATTCTAAATTATTTGTTATTGTTCATAATGTCCAGTATTCTATCGTCCTTAATTTTCAAGTTTTGATAATTACTTAGGTAATTTTTAAAGGTTATCATTTTTTATGACAAAATTTATAATAATACTAGCTTCTGCCCGCGGCTTCGCCCCCGTGGAATTCGGTCATCACATCCCACGGGAACGGGATAGAAAGTAAGTCCGTCTCCTGGTTCTAAGCTACCTCTCCGCCAATTTTCAGCCAAATCGGTTCAGCCGTTCTTCAGTTATAAATAGTGTAACTAACACGAGTTTCTTTTATATTTACAGATGTTGGGTTTATTATTTTACTGATACTTTTCTGTAGTTTAGTTTATTTGTGTAGGTAATAAGTAAAGTTGAAATCCTTCTAATATCTTTAAAATTGGTTAGATAACAGTTGTATTATTGTATATTTTCTTGAAATTAGTAGAAAATATGATCCATTAATAATTTATCTTTTTGTGATTGTTCTGCATTTTTTATGCTAAGATTTTAAAGTTATTTTAGTGAAGGAAAAATTCGACTCGCAGGCGGGATTCTAAGCGGGGGACTCGCGGTGGCTTAGAGGTCAGAGCGTCTGGCGTACCTAGCAGAAGACGCAGGTTCGAATCCTGCCTGCGAGTCGAATTTTTCCTTCACTAAAATAACTTTAATAATTTATTTACTTGTGCGAATGTAGGAATTCACTTTATTATTATTTATTTTACTACTTTCAGAAACCTACAGCGAACGTACAGATTTTTTTTTCAATATGGCCAATTGCACTTGTAATATAATGTCATAATATAAATTATGAAATTATGTAACATTTAAAAAAAATAAAGTTTACTAGTAATGTGCCTGGCAAATTACTGGTATTCTTGTTAACCCCTCGTTCTAAGCTAAATGCTTGTGTTGCGAGTGGGTTCATGTCGATAGTGCGATGGGTGGGTTTTGAACCAGCGACCACATGATCACAAGTCCGACGCCCTAGTCATCAGGCTACTGCCGCTAATATAAAATTATTCTAATTACGTTCGTTCGCAGTATAAGATCGATGCATTGACAGCTCCTGCTAATTAACATAATAAATAAATTAAACTCACCTCGGTGTTGTTATAATAGCTACTTTCAACAGCTTCTAAGTCTTCCACGTCGTCACGAAAAAACCAGTCATTAAAATGTTGATTATCTGTCCCGTTCAAATTTTTCTTCGGCGGTGCTTTAACCTCGAATCTCTCTTCAAATTCATGTTCAGGTATTTCGAACTTCTTCTCCGTTTTATGTTCTCCACTGTTGTGTTTCTTGTGATGATGAATTAGCTTCTTTCGTACGAATTGAGAACCTGTTTTGTTTTCTGCGGTTGTAAGGGTGTTCTGGCCATTTCTTTCTCCTGAATGTATATTCCTGAGCCTAAAAAAATTGCGGTACTTTTTATCTGGTAACACTTTTATTTTACTTTCCGCTGTTGAAAATTCGAGACTGAAAAGAGGTTTTTCATGGAAGTATAATTTTACTAAACTGCCTCATTAGCTAAGTGGTCCTGAGCGCGACTGCTACGCTAGAGGTCCTGGGTTCGATTCCCAGGTCGAGCAAAGTGTTATTGGGTTTTTCCATGAAATTCCCAGTAGCAGCTCGGAGTTAGGAATTTATGCCCAGTTAATGGCAATAGGCTCGCCCCCTATTACATGGGACCTAAACATACCGGCGAATTGTGGGTGTACATTAGTACGCCTCTGCCTAACCCTTCGGGCAATACAGGCGTGATGGTATGTTATGTTATAATTTTACCATGGGATTATGGTAGAATTGGTAGATGATGTATTTGAATTGGTATATTATCACAATTAAGTAATTTGCCTAGTTTAGGACAATCTCCGATTTCTGCCTATGTTAACAAAGTTCTAGCCTATACGCCCGGACATCTAGCCAGGTCAACACAGTCCCAAAAAAATCGAAGTTTTTTTATTCACCTTAAATTCTTTAATTTGTTTTGTTAATTTATTTGATTAATTAATAATGTACCCAATTCAACAATGAATACAAAATATATAAAATATAGCTATATAGAGATAGAGCATAACTGAATTAGCGATCTAGTAACAAATATTTATAATTATGTATACTTTTGGCCCTAACTAAGAGGTGCCGAGGACAACTGATTTGATTCAATTAATAAGTATAAATATCGTTTTTCGAATAATATTTGTAATTTTATAGCTTCACATTTTATTCATTAATTAAAGACAAGCAAGCTCATTATAACGGTCTAGAGAATACAAACATTCCAAGCCGAGCGTTTCTTAAGTCTACTCTCGTTTAAAAAAGATTAATGAATGTAGGAATTACAGCTATGTAGATTGCATATTTAAATGCATTTCATCTTAAGTTCTCTTCTGTGTTTCATATCTAGACACCCTTACCACAAAAACTAGTAAATCTTTAGAAACTCAAATTAATCGCTTTACTTTTCGTATTTTTTTATTATAAGGGCCACTTGCACCAACTTCTGAAATATATTTAAATTGTATTTAAACACGAAATTACAATGGAAAATTCTGTTTAAATACAACTTAAACATATTTAATAAGATGGAGCAAGTGGCCCTTAAATATGATCAAATAAAAAGTAAAAACACAGATTGTAAAATAGCATCATCTTTTTTTTGTTCTAATTTGTCTTTTTAGGCCTGAGTTAGTTTGTTAGTTATATTTTTTTTTATAATGGAAGAATCGAGAATAGGGATTGAAAAAGGAAGTCTTGAAGAATGTTTAAAATTTCATCCACATCGATATCACGAAAAAAGATTGCTATAAACATTTACATAAATTATAATAATAAGGAAATGCATAATTGCAATATGTTAAAATAAATAAAGCAAATCGATGTAATATAATTTAAAAAACTTTTAAGTTCTCTATTCTAAATAATGCTGCCTCAATAGCCAAGTGGTCCTGACCGCGACTGCTACGATAGAGGTCCTGGGTTCGATTCCCAGGTCAAGCAAAGTGTTATTGGGTTTTTCTATGAAATTCCCAGTAGCAGCTCGGAGTTAGGAATTTGTGCCCGGTTAATGGCAATAGGCTCGCCCCCTATTACATGGGACCTAAACATACCGGCGAACTGTGGGTGTACGCCTCTGCCTAACCCTTCGGGGAATACAGGCGTGATGGTATGTATGTTTATTCTAAATAATATATCATCGTAAGACGTCACTTGCAAGCATGGTAGAGTAGTTATACGAGAAGAAGTGCATAATTTAAATTTCAACATGCTTTTAGATTCTACTTTCATAGTAAAGGAAGGAGTCGCAGCCAGCGCAATTACGAGACGAGGCTTATTCATAGGATTCAATAGAGCCGATTTTTTGCACGATGGTAAAGTAAAAAGTGCGCAGTGAACAGAGACTAATGAGCATTTATTAGAACACAAGAACAGCTTAGAGAATAATGTCGAAGATTAAGAATGTTGGCCGACGGTAATTTTTATCAGTTTTCTTTATTAATAACCTACTTTTTATTATGTGTTGTGGTTATCCAACTGAATAAAAACTTACTGTGAATGGTAGTACCAAAATCTTACATATAATAAGAATGTAAGTGAGCCGTGTCTGTACATTGCTTATATTTACAAAAAAACTAATTTGGGGGACTCAGAATCGGTAACACAATCCATTTCTATTATTTTTGGAACTTTTGTCTGTTTGTTTGTCTGTCGGTTTGTCTGTCTGTTTGTCTGTCGGTTTGTCTGTCGGTTTGTCTGTATTTTTGACCGCGCATCAAATGATAACTACTGAAAAGATTTGGAGGAAGTGGGCAGGAATTCATAGCCTGTTTCTTGGATTAACATTTAGGCTATTTTAAATTCAAATCGGTTCTCTCCATCAAAAGTTATTAACATTTTAACCATTGAAAACGTTGAATTTTAAAAATAACCATTGTAGTTAATTTCTTTTTCAAGTATTTCTGTACTAGACTAGCACGGATCAAGAATTATAACAGAATCAAGTAATAAAATTAAAAAAATACACTTACAGGGACTAAATAAGATAAAACCAGAAAATAAAGCAGATCAATCAGAAACCATTATTGTGACCAGGAATTGATTATTAGTACAGTTATTCTAACACTACTTATACAGGGAATCACGGGACATACATAGGATTTATCCAGGGAGCACAAGCCGGTGTAAAAACTAAATATTTGAGTAGGTTATAGAAGTAAACAAAGAATGACAACTTATTTTCTAGCGGACTAACACGACATCGTTATTACCTCAATGAAATTTGATTCGATAACAGGTGTCATTTTGAGTTGACAATTTTGACAATTATTGTTTTCTTCTTTAAAGCATCCAGCCATATAGTAACTTATTTTATAATTTGAAACCTCCATAGTGTAGATACAGTGCGCACACTTTATTTGAGAAAATAACTAAAGAGTTTTCATTTATTCAAATAATTAAATAATATACCCTAAGAATATACCACATATGTATGTATAATAATAAAAAAAATGCAACGTGCGTTAATCTTAATTTACTGACGCCGAAACAGTTATTTGAGATTTTTGTCTAAGTATGTAGGTATGTCTGTTTATATTTCCATGCTTCACGTCAATACCGCGTGAACAAATTTTTGAAATTAAGTAATTTATAGGTCAGAAATACGGTATTCAGAGGTCAATGGCGCTAAGTGTATTACAATAATATGGAAAATCAAATTTTTCGAGGTGGTTAGTTGAAACTTGGAGAGGACAACGTCTCTCAGGTCAGCTAGTTGAGAATAAGGTTCTATTTATAAATCTCATTCATCATTCATATTGTCTGGTGAATGCGTGCGTAAAAAATCTGTTATTAGAATATTACATTATAGGCAACCGGATAATGGAATAATCTTGTTTTACGCAACAAGAAGATTTGAAATATAAAGGAAAAAATATAATGGGGCTTGAGAATTACGTGATCATTATAAGAAAATTAAATACAAGAGACATAGAACAAGTAAAAAGAAGAGAAGAAATTAATATCATACCGTCTCCCATTACCATGTCTCCGTCTTCTTCTTCTATTTCTCCTACCACCAGATTCTTCCATTAAATTCTGCAGGCTCTCGGTTGGTCGCAGCAGATTGGGTTCTAACAACTTTCCATCTACGTCCAAGTCTGTCTTATTTATTAGTTTATCTTCATCTTGCTCATTTGGTGGCAAAACACCATTTGTCGGTGCGGGTGCTACAGTTATATTATCAGGTATACCTTTAAATTTAAGATTGTTTTTTGAATCTCCGGTTATCTCTCTACTATTACTTTGAATCTTGTTAGTGATCTCATCCATTTTATTAGAAACATTTGTAATTTGCATATGAGGGTAAAACTCTTCCAAATTAAGAATGTGGTTAGTTGATACGTTTACTATTAAGACTCCGTCTTGTTCAAGGCTTTCTGATTCGGTCAGGTTATCCTGTAATGCGATTTGGTTCAAGTAATCCGATTTAGTTTGATTGAACGTATTAGTGTAATTGTCTAAGATTTCTTCTGGGGGTAATTTACCGTTTTTTAACAGCAGCGATTTATCTAAACCTGAGGGTAGAACCTAAAAAGGAAAATGTCTTGTTAGTTTGAGTGATTCGGTGAATTTCTTAAGGCGAAGGCGTTCGCATGATCGGCTAAACTCAAATCACATTTTCTGCTCAGTTGTGTTTATGGAAAAGGTAATATCGCGATTACTGCTGCCATGAACCTAGAATGTGTAACCTGTAGAATTTAAGAAAAAAATGATGTTCGCGGGCAATTTGAACGATCAGCCGTTAAAAAAAATGGCAGATATTTATGCAAATTCTGATGACAAAATTTTATTAACATTTCAATATAAGTTTCAGCTAAATGCTGATTAAATTTCGATCTTGAAAATATTTTATACCTTTAAAAAGTCGAGATCGCCATATTTTTAGACAAGATAATTAGAATTTCTTATCAATTTCGGTCGCAACAGGTAGTAATCGAAGTTTGTGGCTGTGAAAGACAGGTGACCGCTTTTATAAGGTTTCATAAAAATATTTTAGCAAAAATTCAGAGAATCAATATTAAAACATAAGTTCTGGAGCATGGAAGCTGTGTAAATATAAATTATGTAAATAATAATTATGTAGGTCTTATTGATAGGCAGACAATTTTAACTCTTAGATCAATTCCTAAAGATCATTGATGAGGAAAAGACATATGAGATCCTATTTATAATTAGAAAAGAACTTAATTTATGCTGTAAGAGGAAGAAATAAATCTTACTTTTGTCATCAACACAGCTTCGTTGTATTTCTTTGGCTTTTCTTGAGACAGCGGCAGAGGCTGCTTCGTTCTCTTCCTCAGAATATCTGGCAAACCTTCCTCTTCTACCTGTAGTCCTTCTAATAGCACCTCTTTTTTCAGTCTCTCTACTTCTTCTTGGAGAGATTTGTTGATTTTTGACACTGGCGCACTTTTGGGCGGTTTGAGGTAATCCACGTTTGGTATCGCGATGTCACCTTGGAAGTTATCTGTAAAAAACGTGTATGATTTTAATGTGCTTGCATAAGAAACTTAAGTTCTTATCTATTTTTTATTGTACCATAAGTAAATCACATTCAAGAACACTGACGTTTAGAAGTTAACATGATTGAAGAGTTGAAGAGGTGAGAATTGAAGAGTTGAGGCTGTTAGATCAATAGTGCATTTCCGCAGTTTCCTGGCCATTTATAGTCACAATGAACATATTATTATCCCACAAGACACCCAATAAACACTAATATCACATCAATAACAATCAATACCTATAGTCTGAATAGTGTGAGACAGCAATTATATTAGGCCATTAGTTGCACCGCAATGCGCCGCCAGTTGTAATCCAATTACTCGCTACAACCGCTCCAAACGTCGCGCATAATCTACATATTTTAAAAAATGGAGAATTTAAAATAGCCTGTCTTGGCAAAAGCTTCTTTGATGTTGTTTTTTTAACTGCTTTTTATTGGAAAGATACTAATATAATTACTATTTGGAACTAATTAACAGATACAATAAAAAAATAATCGTGTCACGCCGCTGGCAGCCGCTGTTAATTACAGATGAGAAACAAAGCACCGAAATAAACTTACTTTCTCAGTATTGTTTTTTATAAGAAAAAAAATCACAAAATATTAAATACGAATTAATTACGAATTAGCACACAGTTTTCTTCCCGCCAAAAGTATATAGATAATCAACAGATTTAAAATAAATCAACGCCACAGATTATACATTCCGTCAATATTTTTGTTACAATAATAACAAGTCTCTTTGATGAAACCTTTTTATAATCACATCACATTTCTAATTCTGAAGACACGATGCATTTGAATTAAGAATGTCATTCCAAATTCAAATTTACGGTAACGCCTCAACGATTGCATGCGGCCATTAACAACATGGTACATCTGCTGCGATCATAAAATTTAATCGCCGATCCGTGTCTATGTCCCAGATGTTGCCCAACGCTGGCTGGCAATTAATTAATTGCGTATGTATGCTTACACGGCGCGTATTGGACATGACGGTTTACGATAGTACGGCCGCATGAATATTCATGGTGTGGCCGTGTTTGAGGATTGAATTTGATTACAGCACCGACTTATGTTTTGCGTAGGTTGTACAAATCGGTTGTTAATTAAATTAACATTTGTCGTGAATTTAATATCCTTTAACTCAAATTGTGTGCTGAGTTATTTGTAAAGTAAGAGTTATGTAGTTCGAGTAGTTGGTTGGTTCCCTAGGCTTTCGACGGAATTGCGGATTTTTAACATTATTTAAGGAAGAACAGAAAGCGTAAACTTGTAGATATTTCATTTTTAAGATTATTTTGTTTAAAAAATACTTCAGTTTAATATGAACCGTGTTGTAATATTATTGCATTTAAACTACCATCAACCTTAATTTGCCGCTACGCCGTAGAATCTTGCTACGACAAACCGCTACGAGACTGCTACGTAAACCCTACGTAGCTCCCGACATGAAGCATGGTTTGTTCTACGATGTACTTTGCAGTTAATAGTTTGCCTACAATGGGCAACTTCACCACATATCATAGAAGCGTCGGTAGCCTAATGGCTAGGGCGTCGGACTTGCGATCATGTGGTTGCCGGTTCGAACCCCACCCATTGCACTACCGACGTGAACCCTCTCGTAACACAAGCATATAGCTTAGCACGAGGGGTTAACAAGAATACTAGTAATGTGCAATATGCATTGCTAGTAAGCTTTCTTAAAAAAAAAATTACTGAACCGAAAGTCTGAAATATGACATTTAATATCCGAGATATTTTACGGTAGTACCTATAGTATAATTATAGTCATACTAAATTGAAAGTAAATAAATATATGTAATGTATTTTGTAATTAGTAAAGTGGCCTAAAGTGAAATTATGATTTTGAGCGAATCGTCGATACTGAACTTTTATAATGAGAGTAATTATTGAAAAAAACAGTGGCAATAAATTTTATCTCTAAACTCGTTTTTTATTTATTTTCTTTTACTACAAGAAATGTTATAATTCAAATTCAAATTTAATTTAAAATAAGCGTTGCTTGTAATACAGAGAATGTAATAATTTATGTAAATTTTGTAAACGAGAGTTATTATTAATCTTTATTAATCATTATAATGACTTTTATCATCCCATCAACGTAGATTCAGACTTAAATGAAGTATACAATATTTAATGAAGTGAGTGAAGTTTAAAACAATTTTAGTAATTACAATATTTAAACACAAAGGGTGTTTACGTATTTATATCTGTTAGTAAATACCTAAAAGTTACAATTACTAGAGCGGAGTCCCAGCTCATTAGATTTAATCAAAACATACCCTCACGCTTGTTTACCCCGAAGGGTTAGGTAGAGTTTTACTAATGTACACCCACAATTCGCCGATATGTATATGTACCATGTAATAAGTGGGCGAGCCTTATGTCATAAAACAAAACTTCTGACTTTTTCACGTGGGAGAGCCACGCTTCGGCACGAATGGACCGGCTCGACCGGAGAGATACCACGGCCTCACAGAAAACCGACGTGAAACAACGCTTGCGTTGGTGTTTCGCTGAGTGAGTAAGGTTACCGGAGGCCCAAACCCTGTTAAAAGGTGGGCAACGCACTTGTGACTCCTCTAGTATTGCGGGTGTCCATGGGCGGCGGAGAATTTTATAAAAATAAATATTTCTCGACCTAAGAGTCAAGCCCAAAACATTTAGGGTAGCAGTAGACCTTACAACCACCAGCATAATGCGGCAGCCTGGAGCCTGGACGTAGATTAGTACACCTTTGCCTAACCCTTAAGTAAATACGGGCGTGATGATGATGATGATGTTATGTCTAAAACATACCACCACGCCTGTTTTCCCCGAAGGGTTAAGGGCAGAGGCGTTCTAATGTACACCCACAGTTCACCGTTATGTTTCGGTCCCATGTAATAGGGGGCGAGTCTATTGCCATTAACCGGGCAGAAATTCCAAACTCCGAGCTGTTACTGGGAATTTCATAAAAAAACCCTATAACACTTTGCTCTACCTGTGAATCTAACCCAAGACCTCCAGCAGAGCAGTCGCGCTTAGGACCACTTGGCTAATGAGGCAGTTTATCACTTTTAAATTTTATTTTTTTAAAAAGTTACCCCTCACTAGGCTGTTTTCCTGTATTGTGGGTGCAACTACACACAAATTCTCACACATAAAAACGCCCAGACCCGGAATAACCACTTATCTGTAAAGCATTCAAATATTTGCTCCGTGTGGGGATCGAACCCACAACACGTGTCGCAGAAGTCGATACGCCAAACCTGTATAATTATAATATATATAATATATATTATAATTATGAGTCTCTTTGTGTTGTTTTCCATATTTACTGGGAGATCACTAACTTTCTCGAATACAGAGGCCGCAATGTAAACTGCCACTATATTTTTACTCGAATATTTAAAATATTTCAATATGGCGGATATTTATTCTGAATAGCCTCGGAACCCGTGTGGCAATTGGTGTTAGGGTTGCCAGTAAGTAAAATATAATTATTTTAAACGATTTTCTTTTTGTATTAAGATAAGCTACTTATATATATAAAGATAAGATAAGCTACTTATATAGATAAAGTTTGATACTGTATGCCGCTAAGTATAGCGGCTTACAGTATCAAACTTTATATATAGGTATTTTATTATAGATCAGCTTAATTCACTTATCATTTTATATCCTAAGTAGCTTTTACCCTTGGTGTCACTCACGACGTCACGTTATGTTTAACTCGATTATCAATATGGCTTATTAAGTGTATACAGTGGTAATGTAGCAATTCTATTTTAATGAATAATTTTTAAAACTGGTCCAGTAGTTTTTGGGTTTTTTTTATGGGATAGGGGGGCAAACGAGCAAACGGATCACCTGATGGTAAGCGATAACCGCCGCCCATGAACACCCGCAACACCAGAGGAGTCGCAAGTGCGTTGCCCACCTTTAAAAGGGTTTGGGCCTCCGGTAACCTCAACTCACTCGGCGAAACACAACGCAAGCGTTGTTTCACGCCGGTTTTCTGTGAGGCCGTGGTATCACTCCGGTTGAGCCGGCCCATTCGTGCCGAAGCATGGCTCTCCCACGTGAAATTATTATTATTTCACGTTTTCATTTCATTCATATTTTATTATTATTATTATATTATTCACTTCAAACAAACATACACAGCTTTTCTATTTATAATATTAAAGATAAATAGATAGATTAGTATCAATATAAATAAAGCGAACTGAAAATAAAATTCTAGGACCCGTTTGTAATTTTTACCCTTATTGTATTTTTCACAAAATGTAAATTTTGTCAAGTATTTCAAATTATTTTAGTGTAGGAAAAAATCTACTTGTGGGCAGGATTCCAACCTTAGTCTTCTGGTTAGAAACACCAGATGACTTGACTTATGACCACTAAGCCACCGAGAATACCACGTGCAATGTCGAAATTTGCCATTGAAACTTGCTTATCAATAGCTGTCACTGACGTCATCTTTGCGACGTAAAAGTCGTCTGTTGTATCTCACCAGAAGACGTAGGTTGTAATTCTGTCCACAAGTCAATTTTTTTCTTCACAAAAAACTTTATAATTTAGCATGGAAAATGCAAAAAAATAATACAATATGATAATGCATCAAAGATCATGCAGATGATTATAATTAACAGAATCCATTGACTTAAATTTATCAATACTAATTACTTATATATACATAATTACTTATATCTATTATCTTGCTTTTCAATAAATGCTACAGACGTCACATCCAAAACGAAAACTGTGAAGGCAACTTTGCGACAACCCTAGCCCCACTTGAGTGTACCTACGTAGAAGTGGCAAGCCAACCGATCCCGGCTCCGCCCGCTATGGTTCACAGGTAATATATCAAATATAGAGAAATCGAAGCCAATTTTAAACGAATACACTGCAGAACATATTTTATTTGATACTAGTTTTTACCCGCGGCTTCGCTTACCTGAAGCTATATGAGGATTAGAAATAGATCCTAAAAATAATTTAATCAAAAACAAACAGTGTTGATCTCTTTTTTGTATGGGTCTCTATACATCAGAGAGTCAACCCGTATCTCAGGATCCGTTTAATTAATTGAGGTAAGAAGTCCATCAGTTTTTAAGTTGGAGCATACTTATACTTTCTAACAGTGATAACAAAACCCGTAACAAGTAGTCAAGAATTTTAAAAATAACATTTTTGGATTCGGATACGTTTAAAGGTATACTATATACCGACTTGTTTTTTATTAATATCTTCAATGTACAGACATAGCTTTTTTACTATTTTATAATAGTAGAGATTTTTGACATTGAGGTATATTATTTTAATACCGTTATGAATTAATTAATAGTGAGAATATCACATTTTATGTATATCCGCTTATAACCCATAATGTGAATCTAAGTGGCATCAGTGAATTTTAAAGGTTTCTCTAACAATGCAATTTCGGGGCCATACAATATATTAAAACCAGCTCAACCCAGCCACACTTCGCTGTAGCTCAGTCTAGTGGTATGAAAAAAAAATACTTTATGGCCTATTCTTATACCTACCAAATATACTCGTACATAAAAATCGGGGAATATAGGCGTGATGATGGTATGTAGTAAATCCCAATACCACTATTCGAACCCAGGACTTCACGCTCAGTAGTAGTGCTTGCAAACACTAGAACCATGACCCTAAGAAACAGCCTTTTTAATAAAGTTAATTGGTTTGTAACAAACTAGAATTTGTAACGGCTAAAACCAAATTTCTCGAAAAGGAAAAATAAATCTCGTAATTTACCCGTAACTCCAAGCAGCGTATTTTGCACTATACACATAATTTCCTACAAAGTAACTGCGAGGTATCCCGACATTCATCACACATCAGCTTTGTTTCAGGCGGAACTGAAGTACAAAGTGAAGGGATGCGTCTTTTCAACGAGATGCAGCTTAGAATGAGCACAGCTCGGCGTAAAAGAGGATTGAGGCTGCCTACTGGATGTGTATAAATAAATAAGGTTGCATAAAATATACTAGTTTGAAAAAAAAACAATTTTTAATTTTAGAATCAAGAAAAATGTTTCGTGCTACATAATGAAGAGATGACGTCTAATAAGGAGTTGTTTGAAGGTTGAAGATTTTATATTTATCAAAATAATTACTGTTACTTGTTACTAAATTAGAGGTTTGATTCCCAAGTCGAGCAGTATTATTGGGTTTTTATATGAAATTATTACTAGCAGCCTAGGCGCAATAGGCTCGCCTCCTACAATTTTTTTATGGGATAGGCAAACGATCTGATGGATCGCAAGATGGTGTTCTTTTTTATCGAATAGAGGGGCAAACGAGCAGACGGATCACCTGATGGTAAGCGATTACCGCCGCCCGCGACATCCGAGGAGACCCAAGCGCGCTGTCGGCCTTTTAAAAGAGTTTGGGCCTTCGATATCCTCACTCACTCGGCGAAACACAACGTAAGTGTTGTTTCACGCCAGTTTTCTGTGAGGTCGTGGTATTAATCCGGTTGAGCCAGCCGATGGAAAGTGTTGGTAGATAATAGTACAGCTACAAAACCTAACGTAAGAATTTTACCATGCATAATTTGAACAATAGAGTTCAGAAACAAACTGTTGTACAAAACTCCACAATATATTCGCTTATGTAAAACTTTGAGATATATATAACAATTTACGGAGTGCATTATTCACCGCGCTATGGGAGTTGGCAGCTCAATGGATTCCTGCAAAGTTGCAGACTAGTTTAAAGACTTTTGTTGAAGCGGATAATGTCTCTTTCTATGTGTCTGTAATGTCGTCTTGTGAAGACTGAGGGTAGAAGATTGTGAGACTCATGGCTAAGCAATAACTGACCTATTGATATTTAAGGTTATGCTGCACTTACCGCGGTCAGTATATGCATGGGTGACCATTCTTGTGCACATGAGCACACAATGGTATAATGGTAATATCCTACTTGCGTCATTTGTGCGTTCGTGTTCGTAAATTCGTGCGTTGTCGTCAGTCTACTCGTAAATCCGTAAAGTTGTTTATTTCAATACATAGTTATATATGTAGCTTAGCACGAGGGGTTAACAAGAATACTAGTAATGTGTGACCCACATTGCTAGTAAGCTTTTTAAAAAAAGAAAAAAAAATTGAATCAAAGTTTTCGACTCGTCACGCATCTCATTCCTACAATGTTTTACTGGCGTATCTATTTTCTGGCAATGGGAAATCTTTATCTTGTCTAGACCCCATGTCATATGACTAAAGATGCCGATCGACCACTGATTTTCACGATTTTGAACATTGTTGTCTAGGTAGTAGGGATATTAGTGCGGTCGCTGCGAGTTGACCGCGAGTCGGCGCCGAAATCTTTCGTGTCGTCATCTTATCTTATCTTATCTTGTGTAGGGCCGAGGCAGCAAGGCCTCAGTGCACTTCGACCCAATGGGATCTTTTGTGCTTCCCCTGGATAATCTATTCCTCATCCCCTCCCAGTTCTACAAACAGCTCTTTCATGAGGTTTATAATGAGGCCTGGGGGTATGAGTCTGTAGTCCTCTGGTCTTGGATAACCCTGACCCAAAAGGCACATTCGCTTTCTAGCCATTGCATCGCATGTACACAGAAGGTGTTCCATGCTCTCAATTTCCCTTTTACAGGCCCTGCAGGCTGATGTATCCGTCAGACCCATCTTTTGTAGGAGAGCGTTAGTCCCGAAGTGTCCGGTCAGGGCCCCCATCAAAAGACGGGCCTGCCGCCTGCTTGAGTTCCAAATGGCATTTTGCCATTTCGATGAGGAACCTATGAATTTCTTGGAGTGAGCAAGTCCCGTGAGGCTCAACCACTCATCCATGTGCCTCGCCCTTGCGTACTCCCGAAATGACGTTTTGCCGTGTCGTCATCAGTGAGCTTCCTAAATTTCTTATTTATCATCTTCCCAATGTAGCGTTGTACAGTATAAATAGAAATAGGTATTTTCTAATAGAATTACACATAAACGAACATAAAAATAAGAAGTTTGTTGTTTCATTCAACAAACACGCGCGATTAATTTCGTTTTACGATGATAAACAATTAAACGACGAATTTGACGACCTCTGTAGTTTAGTGGTTCGAGTACCGGACTGCTGACCATGAGAACACAAACATTTATGTGATGAATATAAGTGTTTGTGTTCGTCTGGGTGTTTCTTATGTATTATAAGTATGTTAGGTATTTATAAAAAAAAAGTATATAAGTAAGTATTATATCCATTGTCTAGTACCCATAGTACAAGCTCTGCTTAGTTTGAGACTAGACGGTAAAACTGTTTGTGAACTTATTAATAAATCAGGAACTGATATTTTTTTAAATTATATTTCATTGATAGCCTAGTGATATGACCATTGGTCTGCCAAGTCAAAGGTCCCAAATTCGAATCCAAGACACGCCTCTGAATTTTCGAAGTCATCTGCGTATTAATAGTTAATTATTACGCGCTTAAACGGTGATGGTGAACATCGTGAGGAAACCTGCTTTACCGAGAGATTTTCTCGATGGTTGGGGCGTGTGAAGTCTGCCAATCGGCATTATCAGGGCAGCGTCACCACGCTGGCACGGGCTTTCTCTCAGAATGAGGCTATAGTCCAACCATAGCCTCATTCTCAGAGGAAACCCGTGCCCAACAGTGGCAGCAGAGCCGTGCAACAGTAAATGGGTTGATTATTATTTCAATACATTTTCTGTCATGTTAAATTACGTATTATATATATCGTTAAACTGCCTCATTAGCCAAGTGGTCCTGAGCGCGACTGCTACGCTGAAGGTCCTGGGTTCAATTCCCAGGTCGAGCAAAGTGTTATTGGATTTTTCTATGAAATTCCCAGTAGCAGCTCGGAGTTAGGAATTTGTGTCCGGTTAATGGCAATAGGCTCGCCCCCTATTACATGGGACCTAAACATACCGGCGAACTGTGGGTGTATATTAGTACGCCTCTGCCTAACCCTTCGGGGAATACAGGCGTGATGGTATGTTATGTTAATGTTAATGTAAATTACGTATAGTTTGTATTATATATTCAACATTATAAGAATAAAGCATTTTTATATACTTTCTACACAGATACGAAATTCCTTTGAAATATGATTGTTTTCATACATTTTGCGGGTGAATCCTTTTACAATATGTTTCTTTTACACCTCCCTCTATTTTCTTAACAAATATTTACAGAGAGCAACTGCTTTCTGAAATATCTTTTGCAAAGTAATCGTCGCCAGTGTAAAATGAGCTTCCTATCTCCCCTCTTTCATTTGGAATACGAACAAAGAGGAGTAATGTGAGAACACGTCAGGGATCTTAGAATAATGGGTGTTATTTTCGTCGCAACTATGTCTATGATTGGAGATTCTTTTGTGACAGCCGTGTTTGTGTTGACACAGAATATTGTAGTTGTAATACAATATAAATGTTGTTGTTATTCACTTGTGCTTTTGTGTACCGACATTAATGTTAGAGGTACGTACGAGTAAGTTTTAGTTTGCTATTGAAAGGAAATAAATCCTTTCAATTGCAAACTAAACTATTTGCTACTACTACTATCTAGGTTTCACAAATCTAGGTAAATTAGAAATGCATTTTCTTGTTTGATTTAGATATTTTCAGTCACTTACTGCTAATGTTCCGGTCAGTACTTAGGCAGCTATGGCAACCCTACCCTAGAACATAATATCTTATTGGCGGGATCCTTCAAAAAGGTAAGGTGCGTAGTAGGTAATCACAACCGGCACTTATGTATGAATGTGGCAGAAGCAAAAGAAGTATGCAAGAATCGTAGCAAGGTGGTCTATAGTTTCTGGCTTCCCCTGTGGCAGAAAGGCTAGGGTATGTATGTATAGAAAACCATTAAAAATATGACCATAAATCATCCAATTTTGTTTTTTTTCGAAGAATTACCTGATAACCTAGACAGTAAACATAATCATCCTATCATTCTGCTCCACTGCTGGGCACGGATCTCCTCTCAGAATAAGATGGATAAAACAATTAGTACTTATTTTTACTAATAAATTGTAAATATCTTTTTTTTTCATTTTCAGAAGTAGAGCACCAAAATAACAGGCTATTCTGGATTTAAGGTGATTACTACGAAAATTATTTTTGTTATGAACTCAAGTATTTTTGTAGGTAGAGTACCTAATAATTACATCTACCTTCGTTGATAGAATCTTTATACATACATTTTTATAATAGTTACAAAATAAAAAGAGGCTTTATATGTGGAGTGGTATATACGTATGTATATATACCCTTGAACTGAATATAATCCAGCTTCTTAGTTAATTTTAGTGTGTCTTGTACGTAGTAAATAAACTATTTTTCATTTCTTTCTTTCTTTTCTTTCTTCTAACTGTGGTTGTAGACTGCTTCGAGAATACAGGCGTGGTAAATCTGATATGGAGAGATTTAGCTTAATTACATTCAGCCTCTATTTTATATTCGCACAAGTGTATTATAATAATAAGTTTGATAATACTTGCAAAAATCAGTCTTATTATTTCAAAAACCTATTTTTTAAATAACTGCTAGTCTAGTTAGATTAATAGTGGTCCCAAGTGCGACTGCTACGCTAGATGGCTCGATTTCCAGGTCGAGCAAAATGTTATTGGACTTTTTTATAAAGTACTCAGTAGTAGCTCGGAATTTGGATTTGTGCCCGGATAATGGGAATATTCTCGCCACCGATTACATGGGATCTAAACATACCGGTGAACTGTGGGTGTACATTAGTACATATCTTTCTAACCCCTCGCGAAATACAGGCGTGATGGTATATTTAAAGAAGGTATATACATAACACAATATTTACACCAAATATTCAATTCATATAAACCTGTTTCCTTCAAACATGCGCCCACAGCTGCGTCATTTTGATACTAATTGGCGTAAAATTGTCACCGCTTGAGAAGTTAATCCGGTTTGATCCGGACCGAGTCGTGTAATTGGTATCAATTTGTCCGCATTTTTAATTATTGCTACGAAAAATAATATCGGTTTGAATTAAGCTTTTGAATGTATTATAAACTGTATTCCTTTATAGCTAGGCTGCCTCTTTGTTGTTTAGGAATCATAGCTGCTGGGGTTGGGTTTTATTGCCACTTGGGGAGTCCACCGCTCGACCAGAAAACTGAGAAGCGAATGTTACATACTTATCCCATAACCGTGACTAAAAGGATGGTGATGGAAATTCGGTTTTAGTCGGTGAGAGTCCGACATACCAGATCAACTGATGGCAAGCGATTACCGCTGCCCATAGACACTCGCATCATCAGAGAAGTGCATTGCCGGCCTTTTAAAAGGGTTTGGGCCTCCGGTATCAACACTAAGGCCCACTTGCACCAACTTTTAAATTGTATTTAAACACGAAATTTCTATGAAAAATTGTGTTTAAATACAACTTAAACACATTTAAGAAGTTGGTGCAAGTGGGCCTAAGCGTATTTCCTAGACCCAGCGGTTTCAACTCTGTGTTGATACGTCAGTCAGTCTGATTCTTCTTTTTTATAATATACTAGCCTATGCCCGCCGCTTCGCTCACTTGAAGCTAAAAAACCAATAGTGATGATCTCTTCTTTGTATGGGTTTCTATACATTAGAGAGGTCAAGCTGTGTCTCAGGTTCCGTTTAATTATTTGAGATAAGAAGAATACCAGTTTTTAATTTGGAGCACATACTTTCTAACAGTTATAACAAAATTTAAATCTATTCAGTAGTTCTATTCTATTTATAATTTGGGGACGCCGGCAGGCACCAGGCGGGCGATCAGTCCACATATTGGTATTATTTCGCCCAGTTCCCCATTTTTGGTGGATCCCGTCATGGGTTACTGGCGCTCGGCGTCGCAAATCTTCCCGTAGCCTTGCAGAAGCCCACCAGTTGTCCGATGGAGAGTTCTGCTAGCTGTTCTTCATTTATCTCATCGGTTCCTAGTAAGTATTCAGTAGATACAGACAAGAATTTTAAAATCACATTTTTAGGTTCTAAGACGTTTATATACCCTAACCCACTTGTTTTTTTAAATATCTTCAGTGTACAGACACGGCTTTTTTACAATTTTATAATAGTAGAGACTTAGAAAGAAGATAAAGATAATACATATTATAAGATTTTCTTACAACGAAAAATCTACGCCGTCTCTTAGAATTCAGAGGTAGGTAACTATTACAAAAGATTTATATTGTAATAACTTTGATATTTCCCGTAATCACTGAAGCGAAAAACGTCAACGTGGCATCTATTATCGTAATAATAGGTACTTCACAATGACGGACGTCGACCTCAACCCATCGCCATTGAATGCGAACTCTGAATAATATCATTCAATACAGGTACACGTGTACACCCAACTAAGAAGTGGGGTAATGTGCTTTTATTATGTTATAACCTTTTTATTCTGTTGAAAATCCTCATGACGGATTCCTACCGACCGAACACCATACCCAACCCTGGCTTACCCTACAAGTCGTTGAGGTGAATAAATTTTGTTCGAATCCATAACATAACGGCTGAAGCGGCGGTAGCCTAATGGCTAAGGCGTCGGACTTGCGATCAAGTGGTTGCCGGTTCGAAACTCATCCATTACACTACCGACGTGAACCCACTCGTAACACAAGCATTTTAGCTTAGCACGAGGGGTTAACAAGAATACTAGTCATGTACGACCCACATTGCTAGTAAGCTTTTTTAAAAAAAAAAAAAACATACGATCACACGGACTCTCATACATAGGCCAAACTAAAAGAAGTATAGGGACCTGCGTAAAAGAAAACATTGCCGATGTCAAACACCGCCGTTCCAGAAAGTCAGCAAGTTGTGAACTACATCAGAAGACCCAGCACTACATCAGATTTGATAAACCACAATTCCTCGCAAAAGACCGATTCCTACCCAGGATGATTCGTGAGGCTATTGAAATTAAAAAACACCCAAATTTCAATAGAGAAGATGGTTGGGTCTTACCAGCTACTTGGAACCCCATTATAGAATCTATAAAATCTAAATCCAAGCCCAAAACTGCAAGATACGGTGAGCTCGTTCTGCGTGAATTTGTAGTAGTTAGTAATTTTAACATCAAGACGTCCAACACCTCAGTCTGCCCGTGACCATGGATGCTCTAAATGTAGGATCCGAAACGTCGGGAACTAAATAATATCAATATACCGCGATAAAATCCGTAAAAAGTAGTTTCATTTCAATATTTGTAATATCTCAATGCCATATTGGTGCGCGTTACCAGAATCCTAATCTATAAATAGATTTGATGTAGAGAGCACTGTGTATAGTACCTACGCAGATTAACGTATGTAAATTATACCTCAATATCTCAAGCGTAAACACAGCCAGCTTGGAGCGCTTGACATTGAAATTCCAAATTCCTGAATTGTTTTGCAGTCCTAGTCGGCAGCTTAATGCCGTTAAACATTACTGCTTTATGTCGTCTCTACTCCAGTAATTGTGTATACATAAACTCTGTTTGTTTTAGAAAGATAGTTTTAACTCTCTCATTCACAAACGACTTACAAGTAAAATGAGCCAACTATATGTTTGGTTGTAAAATTTTAAAGACATGTATAAAAGTAATGCATTCACTTTATTATTTAATAATTTGATATAATCTTCTTACATATACTAAGAATGTAAGTGAGCCGTGTCTGTACATTACTTATATTTACAAAAAAACTAATTTGGGGGACTCAGAATCGGTAACACAATCCATTTCTATTATTTTTGGAACTTTTGTCTGTCTGTTTGTCTGTCGGTTTGTCTGTCGGTTTGTCTGTATGTTTGACCGCGCATCAAATGATAACTACTGAAGAGATTTGGAGGAAGTGGGCAGGAATTCATAGCCTGTTTCTTGGATTAACATTTAGGCTATTTTAAATTCAAATCGGTCTCTATCAAAAGTTATTAACATTTTAATTATTGAAAACGTTGACTTTTAAAAATAACCATTGAAGTCAATTTCTTTTTCAAGTATTTCTGTACTAGACTAGCACGGATCAAGAATTATAACAGAATCAAGTAATAAAATACATTTACAGGGACCAAGAAAATAAAGCAGATCAATCAGAAACCATTATTGTGACCAATAATTGATTATTAGTACAGTAATTCTAACTCTACTTATACAGGGAATCACGGGACATACATAGGATTTATCCAGCGAGCACAAGCCGGTGTAAAAACTCAATATTTGAGTAGGTTAAAGAAGTAAACAAAAAATTACAACTTATTTTCTAGCGGACTAACACGACATCGTTATTACCTCAATGGAATTTGATTCGATAACAGGTGTCATTTTGAGTTGACAATTTTGACAATATTATTGTTTTCTTCTTTAAAGCACCCAGCCATATAGTAACTCATTTTATAATGTGAAACCTCCATAGTGTAGATACAGTGCGCACACTTTATTTGAGAAACTAAAGAGTTTCCATCTAATCGAATACTAAAATACATAAATAAATATAATAATAAAAAATGCAACTTGCGTTAATCTTTACTGATGCCGAAACAGATATTTGAGATTTTAATCTATGTAGGTATGTCTATTTATATTTCCATGCTTCACGTCAATACAATGTGAACAAATTTTTGAAATTAAATAATTTATAGATCAGAAATAAGGTATTCAGAAATCAATGGCGCTAAGTGTATTACAAATATGGAAAACCAAATTTTTCGAGGTGGTTAGTTGAAACTTGGACAGGACAACGTCTGTCAGGTCAGCTAGTTATTTATAAATATGTTAATAGGTCCCTTCATACACTTCAGTATTTGGCAAATGTATAACACAGGTAATCGCCAGCGCACCTATTCTCAACTATAGTGTTACCTAACACAGAAAAACTGAAACAAATCAGTCATGTCGAAATCAAATAATGTGTTTCGCAGTCTGGAATTTTACCACTGCAAACATTTTTGTCGACAATAGTCAATATTTAGACACAAATAATAATCGAAATTAGAAAGTATAATTTTCATAAAAATATATGAATTTATTTAAGCAGAACTGACCACTATTGACCACATACTACATAACCTACATAGACAGTACTTATGTGTAATAGTTGAATAGCAGACATCACACTCTAGACAAAGGCGAGTTCCAGGTGAGGGAAGCTTACGTCAGCACGTTTTGGTGTACGAAGCCAGACCGGGAGCAATTACACAAAGGACAAAAGGAACAATACATATCCGTGAAACAGCTGCAGTTACACATAATATATGTATGTACACAATGAACTGTCCTAATTGTGTCCATCTATACAAAGCAGTTCTAATAATAAAGTACCTAGTGATAATTAAATGTTTAGAAATCGAGATGAACGGACGACATGTAGCCGAGCACAAACGTATTCGTATCGAATTCGAGAATATTTTTTTATGAGTAGAAGTGGAAGTGGTGTGCCAGTATCGTAGCAAGTGGAAATCTAATCTCTGCCTACCCCAATGGGGAGACAGGTGTGAAAATATGTATATACTAGCTTCTGCCCGCGGCTTCGCTCACTTGAAGCTCAAAAACCAACAGTGATGATCTTTTTTTCTTTTTCTTTTCTTTTTTTTCTTTTTTTCTTTTCTCTATACATTAGAGAGGTCATTTATAGTAAACTGAAGCGATTCAATTTATTATAACATAACATACCATCACGCCTGTATTCCCCGAAGGGTTAGGCAGAGGTGTACTAATGTACACCCACAGTTCGCCGGTATGTTTAGGTCCCATGTAATAGGGGGCGAACCTCCGAGCTGCCACTGGGAATTTCATAGAAAAACCCAATAACTATTTGCTCGACCTGGGAATCGAACCCAGGACCTCTAGCGTAGCAGTCGCGCTCAGGACCGCTTGGCTAATGAGGCAGTCAATTTATTATGACCTATGCTATTAATTTTAACCAAATCCAACATTTTCAATGGCTGAAATTTTAATAACTCTAAATAGAGTGAACTGAGATAACTCGACTTCTAGTTGGTGTATCAAGGTGAAACATGTAGCAGATGTTAAGTTAGACCCCAAGCGATACAATTGTGAAAACTGCAACCAATTTCATGTAGTAGTTTTTGCATAATGCGCGTACAAACATACAGACAAACAAAAATTCAAAAAGATGTTGTTTTGACTTCTGAATATGTTGCTCTAATAAAGTCCTCCCATATTCGTTTTTCTTCCATATCTATAATCTACAGACATTAATTTACAGCTTGTTATAAATATATTATAAGTAAAGCTATAAAATATGCAATAATAATTATGACATGGTCTCGATTTCGATTCCAAGGCTCTCTCCTCTAGTTTTTTGATATCCTTATTATGTGCATATTAATAGATCAGCCGTTGGGCTATCATGCACTTCATAATTGAATACCATGTAAACTATCCAAGCAGGAATTTAAACAAGACAATACATAAATAATTCCGACATAAAGCAAGGAGTACGCAATGGTACCTTCATACATTTAAATACATAAAGAATATCATAGTAGCTCGTATTGTAGGAGTACTACTAGCAAAGACTTGAACAATACTTAATCTCAGTAGTATGTTCAGATACAACGTCATTTCACCATTTCGATACAAAACACGTAGCGCGTGACAGTACCTACAAAGACAAGCTGGCATTTTCCCACAGGCAGCAGACTGAAGGGACAGTCGCGTACATTAGCGGACAGTTGCACTGATCGTAAAATGCCGCTTGGTTCCGACTCGCTTAGTGCTGCTATGACATCGATATAGGACTTTTAAAAATGGAAAAACTGTCTGTGACATTCAACACTTAATTTATCTGGTTTGGTTGAGGGGATTATGTCAATTAATTTACCAAAGCTAGGCTATACATAAGTACCTTATGGTTTCCACACGATGATTATCTAGTCGCGAGATAAATGATTAATATGCGGAAAATTCCTTGATATAACAAAGTCTTCCATCACTTACGCTTTCTCTTCTTATGTAATGCGATTAATATAAAAAAAAATATTCAGTATTATTTATTATTCTTTGAAGAAAATCGTCTTTTATCGAAGTATTTGTATATTTCTTCTTTTTATCTTAGCATGGAAAATGCAAATAAACATCACGAAAAGATTTCTTCACAATTTTGTTAAATCAAAAAGATGAAAAATATGCCTATCGCTTAATATCATGTATGTGTGTTGTATTGTCAATTTAATTCCGTCTTATGCGTATAATCTCTTCTCTTCTCGTCTCTTCTCTTCACTACTATTATAAAATTGTAAAAAAGCTGTCTGTACATTGACGATATTTAAATAAAACAAGTGGGATAGGGTATATAAACGTCTCGGAACCCAAAAATGTGATTTTTTAAATTCTTGTCTGTTTGTGTGTTTGTTACGAGTTGGCGCAAAAACGACTGAATAGATTTTAATTTTGTTATCACTGTTAGAAAGTATGTGCTAGAAATTAGAAACTGGTGTAGTTCTTATCTCAAATAATTAAACGGAACCTGAGATACAGCTTGACCTCTCTAATGTATAGATACCCATAAAAAGAAGAGATCATCACTGTTGGTTTTTGAGCTTCAAGTGAGCGAAGCCGCGGGCATAGGCTAGTAAATAATATTATTAATAAGTTCATTGATCACAAATTGAATCTATAAGGATATTAAGCAATAAGTTTTGTTCGTTATCTTTATAAACTAATGTCTTATAAAATATTGGTGTGTTTATGTTTAAACTGTTGTTAATTTTTATCATTCTGTAATGATCTGTGACCCATCGGCGTCGTATTGGCTGGCAAACTATAACATTTACCTTGTGATGGGTAACAAAAAAATATGGGTATAATAACGAATGTAGGTACTATTATTTCTAATTTCATCGATTTTTCCCAACACTATTCCCTTTCAGAACATATTGAGCGACATGATCGCCCATCCTACGGTAGATACAATATCGATAAATGAGGTACAGCTTTGCGTGACCATGTCCACATTCGATGCTATTGTGTCTTGATACAACTGTAACAATGCAGTTGATATCACTTTAATTTTTACCCAGTAGAGTTCAATATTGCTCGCACTAGGTAATTTTGCTTTTCGTTTCATGGACTGTAGAGCCAGTTTTAAGTTGCGGTAAGTTTGAACATTATAACGTGGAGTTAAGGTTGAATTTCATTTGGTTGTGTTGTCTGTGGTCTGTCTATGTCTCGGCTTTTGCGTTTCGAGTGTGTCAACAGAGTTCTGGTGGGTGCTTCAAGATCTTTGTTCAAGTATCCATTTCTGATGTATTACAGAATAGCATTGTTGTCTGTGTAGGTATTTCTGTCAAGCTCATGGTGTTTACTGACTTACGTCAGAAATGTCTTATATGAGAAATAGTAAGGCTTATTTTTAGTCTTCCGCCCGCTGGCCAGGTGGAGTGACGACTTGCGGAAGACAGCTGGCAGTCTGGCAGTGACTGGATGAGGTAAGCCGAAGATCGGGCTGGCGCTCAGTAGGAGAGGCCTACGTCCAGCAGTGGACGAATATAGGCTGCGGACGATGATGATTTTTAGTCTTATAACAGTTAAAACTATGTATCTATCGATATTACTGTATTAAAAAGTTTTTATTGCAGTTTCTCCAGAGAAGAACGGAATCATATAACTTCAATGTGTGTCATTTATTTTCTTTTATCTTCATAATAGGTACCTACCTAATACTTCTTTTTTCATAAAAAATGATCTGTTAAATTCTAGTTATAAGTTGGACCACACAAAAGGTTCATTACGATTATTTGTTATAAACAGGAACCCGTCTCTTGTTATTTGTTACCAGCTAAGTATCATGGCCAGTTTAGTCAAAAAATACTCTTTTGCAGTCTGTCTACGATAAGTACCTACTATCCGCCTATATTAATTTTGATCTGGGATATTGACATAACAGTAGTGGGACGGTTAAAAAAGTTTGTCTCTGCCCGTATTTGGCTTGGTTGAAAAACAATTGGGTCTTTTTTATACCTACATATATTCAATCGGACTATAAAAGCCTTGATGAAAGACGATTATATAAACAGCTTCAGTAGTCAAAAGTGGAGCAACTGATCATGATTTTCTTGGGGGTTTTATTCACAGGATGAGTTAATTATTAGTGCGTCACTACATTGTAGGTATAAAACAAAGTCGCTTCCCGCTGTCTGTCTGTCTCTATGTATGCTAAGATCTTTAAAACTACGCTTTTTAATAGATAGAATGATTCAAGAGGAAGGTTTTAAGCTAACTCTTAGAAACTGGGTAGTTTTATTATAAAGTTCTCAGCTCAGAAACTCGGAAGAGTGTATGTGTGTGCCCAATTAATTCAACTTATTAACATAGCATACCATTGCGCCTGTATTCCCTAAAGTGTTTGGTAGATGTGTACGCTGTACACCTACATTTTGCTGGTATGGTTGAGTTCCATGCAATAGGGGGCGAGCCTATTGACTGGTGACAAATCCAAACAGGTACTGAGAATTTCATAGAAAAACCCAATAACCATCCTAAGAAAGCCAAAGCACCTCTCACGCGAGCAATTCGTACTGTTAACGAAATTCAGAATAGGTTGGACATTTTTTCGTGTTACTTTAGTGAACTTGCAAAAGTAAGTTTATATCTAATATGTTACGAAAATAACAATTAGTGTAATTTTATGTTTATTGTTTATTTTATGTTAATTGTTTCTTTTATTGTTAGTATAAGTAGTGTTTTTTAAAATAGTTAATATATAAGTAGGCTTAGCTATCGAATTAGGTTTCCAAAACCTGTAATGATAGTTTAAGAGTTATAATAAATAAATAAATAAAGAATATAGAAATCTTAATCTAAGCTCTGAGCCAATAATACTGTTTTATTTTGACTTGCGAATCGTCATGTTTTTTCTTTTTTTTTAACAAAGACAGGTCCCGTACTAGGGATCGATATAAGGACTCTATGTTATTCAGACTGATAAGCATTTGTTATGGGTTAGGGGGAAAACGTGCTGACGGAACCTGGTGTTCAATGGTAAGCGATTACCATCGCCCATGAACGCCAGCAACACCAGAAGAGTTGCAAATGCATTACCCGCCTTCTAAAACGGCCTCCGGTATCCTCACTCACTCGGCGAAACATAACGTAAATGTTGTTTTACGTTTTACGATACCTTATCTGCTATAATAAACTTGCATACACTCCATAATACGGTTTAAGATTCTTTATTTCTCATAAGAATAAAATATTCACTTACATGAGAAACACACATTACACGCAATATTAGTTAACGCACGTACATAGGTATACAAATACTTACACATAATAACCACATATAATTTATTTCAATATCAACCCTTCAACATTCGTTAATACAAATATCACAATATTAATCATTTATGCAACGGACAGTACCTATTTGTAATAAAAATACTTTTGTAGCCTCAAATATAAATAGCCTGGATGTCAAAAACAAAATAAATAATAATATGTAATAAAATTAATTAATTAATTTGCGATGACAGCCGTCGTTGAGGCAATGTTTGAGTTTCTGTACTTATTATGGTTTTAACATTCATGAGGTGATCATTGATGAATTTGTGTGATTTTAAAGGCTTGTGTTTCCATTAACCAGACACGAATTCCAAACTCCGAGCTCGACCTGGGAATCGAACCCAGGACATATAGCTTAGCAGTCGCACTTAGGACCACTAGGCTAATGATGCAGTATGTAATGTAAAGGCAAAATACAAAATGATTAGTCAGTTCAACTTAAAATATGTACTTATAAACAGCCTGACTACATACTTATGTATGCTGTAATAGGGGTTTTATGTTAGTAAAAACTAGGAAAGAATTGACAAAGTTTTTATACTCTTAGTAAAAGGTATCGATAGAACTGACATTCATTTAAAGAACATAGGTACATATTCATTTCTGACTCCTGTAACACAGGTATATAACCTAGCATAGGAGTCAGGGACTTCAGTCAGAAATGTACCCAAAAATGTTTATGCCAATAAAGATTATATTATTATTATTATATGTACATAGCCTAAATTTGGCAAAGCTGGTTGCCAAACCTGACTCGTGTACAGTGTACATATAGCCTTATTGTACCTAACCCTACCCTTGTCAAGTGTCACACAGATTAAATAACGTACACGAATAAATAAATCGAAATAAATAAAAAAACATACGCACTCGAACAAAGCTTTTAATTTCATTAAAAGAGGGATTTTTCCGCGAAACATTTCGTCCATAATTATTTATAACAAATAATGACTGAGTGTGTTTCGTGGTTTTCCCTTTGAATGTTTGTTTTTTACTCTGGCAATGAGTTGGTGTTGCATTAACTTTTGCTTGGCTCTAATTGGTTGGTGCAGTCATGAATTGCTGGCTTGCATTTGAGTTTTGACGCGTTTCTGCCGCAGCCGGGAGCAGTTTCAGGATGATAAGTTAGCAAGTATACTCGTGTAAGTAGGTATGTATGTAAACAATATTCCTTTTAATGCTTTGCTTGCATAGCCTAGGAGCAAGTTAAGGTACATGTTAATAATTGAATACGCTTGCGGTGATAATGCGTATAAAACCTACATAAGATTTCTATATGAATAAATCTTACGGGTTGGCAGACTTCACACGCCCTTGAGAAAACCTCTCAGGCCTGCAGGTTTCCTCGTGATATTTTCCTTCACCGTTTAAGCGAGTGATAATAATTTATTATTAATACGCATTAATCATATATTACGAAATGTCAAAAGTCGGATTCGAACCCGAAACTGACTTGCAGGCTAACGGTCATACCATAACGGTTATTACTGCTAATAATATAATAACAAAACTATAAATCTACCAGAATCTACGATTGATAAATTATACCTACTTGACATTCAAATTCAAAATTCAAATTATTTTTTTTGTGAACACATTTAGATTTGTATGTTAAGAGATAGAATTATAATAAATTAAAATATTTTTTACACATATATGTGTTTATATATATATATATATATATTTTTTATGGGATAGGGGGGCAAACGAGCAAACGGATCACCTGATGGTAAGCGATAACCACCGCCCATGGACACCCGCAACACCAGAGGAGTCGCAAGTGCGCTGCCCGCCTTTAAAAGGGTTTGGGCCTCCGGTAACCTCAACACACTCGGCGAAACACAACGCAAGCGTTGTTTCACGCCGGTTTTCTGTGAGGCCGTGGTATCACTCCGGTCGAGCCGACCCATTCGTGCCGAAGCATGGCTCTCCCACGTGAAATATATACATATACCATCACGCCTGTATTCCCCGAAGGTTTAGGCAGAGGCGTACTAATGTACACCCACATTAATTTTTGGTGTACAATAAAGGATTTTCTATTCTATTCTCTTCTATTCTATAAATGTAATTTGCCTAGGATAGTAGAATTGTTGAAAGGAGTATGCTAATAGGAACCAATTCCATAGACAAATATCCATCTCAAAAGTACCAAAACACAACATAATAAATCAAATTTTAAACATTGCCATGTTCAGAACGCTGTCAATTAAATAATCAGCGCGTCACGAGACAAACGGCAGTTAAAATTAAATGGAGTGTTAAGTTTGGCCGTATATCATGCACTTCGGGCGAGGTCAGACGGTGGAAGGGTTAACAAATGACCCACACCAATCAGGCTTAAGAGAACCCGCCTTTTGAGTATAGATATAGCTTAACTTTTTTTGAGTTATATTTTTGTAAAATACGTTTTATCATAGCTGCATTCGCACTAAGGCGCTACACATAATACGTAGGCGAATGAGGAACAAACAATTTTGTTAATTTATACTTTTACAGTATTCAATACGGTTTCACTCGCGTTGTCCCGTTTCTAAGTGTCGTAGCGTGATGTTAAACAGCTAAAAAGCCTTCTCCCTCAATTATTGAATACCGCATGAAAATCCCTTCAAAGTCAAAGTATAATACAATAGTAACATTCAACACAAAACGTAACGTGCGATGGCTTCCAACGAAAATGACAAACGGGACCGTTCCGGACCCTTTCGTTGTATTAAGATTTGTCACCTATCCACAGACTAACCACAGCAAGCGCTACAGCTTGCAGGTCTGTTGATGATTATTAAATCGCGTGCCACTGAAGTAAAATGTTATATGTTAGAGGTCAGAGCGTCTGGCGTACCCAGCCAGAAGACGCAGGTTCGAATCCTGCCTGCGAGTCGAATTTTTCCTTCACTAAAATAACTTTAAAATCTTAGCATGAAAAATGCAGAAATATCACAAAAAGATAGATAATAGGTATGGTGGCATCGTACGACATAGAACTAACCGTAAGGTAAGTCATGTCGGTTGAGAGGCAAAGTAACTTGCCTTTCAATAGATGTTACTGACGTCACCTTTAAGACGTAAGTTCAGAATGTGAAGGCAAATTTCGACATGGCAGGTGGGACTCGCGGTGGCTTAGAGGTCAGAGCGTCTGGCGTACCCAGCCAGAAGACGCAGGGTCGAATCCTGCCTGCGAGTCGGATTTTTCCTTTACTAAAATAACTTTAAAATCTTAGCATGAAAAATGCAGAAAAATCACAAAGAGCTAAAATCTTATGAATAATAATATCAAATGAACAAATTACATAACGTTATCACCATAGGGCATCGTTTTAATATATTCTCTCGCAAACATACGCGTAAATTGTCAAATCACGCTATGTATCAGCCGAGAATGTTAGCAAAAAATACGTACGAACAAACAGCCGTACGTACTTGTGCTTGTCAAGATGTCTGTTTAGCATTTTTACTCTGAAATGAGAAGAGGTGACACAAGGCCAGGGAGAATAGCTAAGTAGCTTTATTTTAAACATCCAAAGTTTTTCACTGTAAGTTTTTATTTTTCGTTGTGATAAAAACTTTTTGATGTTCTTAATCGTTTTATTTTTAAATGATCACAACGTTAGTACAAGAAACTGGGAAAAAATTTGAAGTTATATTGCAATAAACTTATCTCGACGGCAGATTGCACTGAAATTTTTGGATGGCAAGCAGGCTTACTTTCTATTTATGAAAAAAGATAGCGGAGAAAAAGATAGTGGATTTAACCAGTAAACCTCTGTTAATTATTGTGTGTACCACATACCTGTTGGTAGGTGTTATATTATGATATAGGTATAGAAGCTATACAAAATAAATTCAACTCAATCTTCAAAGAGTTCTTCAATCGTTATTTCTAAAAGCCACCACGTAAAGGTCATTTAAACGATAATAATTATCATTTTATTTGACCTTTTAAAAGTCACAGCCAAAACAAAGTACGATGGATGAATTATTTTATCGACTGTTAAAACAATTAAGAAGTTTCAAAGTTAAGATGAAATCAATTTAGATTGAATTGGTGATTGAATTTTAGATGTAGGTCAATCAAATGAATAAATGATATTTAGGTATTTCTATAAATAGATCTTTCAAATAAACTTTTACAAGTATTTTTTTTACTAGATGACGCATATATTTACTTTTCATTTACGTTACGTTGCATTTGGAGGAAAAACAAGTATGTACATATATGTGGTAGGTATTATAGACACAAAAGTATAGATACCTAATTTTTTCTTTAAAAAAATTTGTTAATCTACACTAATATTATAAAGAGGAAAGATTTGATTGTTTGTATTGAATAGGCTCCGAAACTACTGGCCCGATTTGAAAAAATAATTTACCATTAGAAGCCGAAATTATCCCTGATGAACATAGACTACTTTTTAACACGGGAAAATGCTTCATTCCTACGGGAAAATGGCCAAAGCCGGGCCGGGCAGCTAGCCTTTAAACCACATTGGGCGAGGCCTAGATCCAACAGTGGACTTATACATATAGGCTGATGATGATAATGAAACATAATTATAATGACAGTCATTTGTACCTATATTATAGAAAATTAATGTTGTGTGCCACTGTCTTACAGCCTTATCTGCAGTACAGCCCGGTATGTCTCCCGATTAATTTGATTACTTGCAGACTGCGTGTCGCCAAGACGCGCGTCCTTACGTATCAAATTACTTTCCGTTTGCGCCACTTAGCAATGTAACTAAGCAGTATAGGGTTAAGTGATCAGCGTTTTTATTTAGGTACTCTTTAAGAATACACAATTCATAGACAGACCCGATAGGGCTAGCGAGAGTCGTTGTCAGTCGCCTTATTACTAGTATTTTTGGAAATCTATCTCTATATATATATTAGGCTATAATGATAATAATTTCGACTTCTAGACTCTAACATCTCAAATCTAAAAAGCATTGTGTCTCAAAATCTTATTAGAACAAATCTAGCGTTGTCACATAAACAATTATTATAATAATAACAAATAAATTTCGTTCATATCAGGCACGTAAAATATATAAACACGCAAAATGATAAATAATATTAAAATTAAGTATATATATAGTCATAATCTGATAATTCTGTTATATACAATATTATGTTATAATATTGTGAGTGTTTAGTTTTTATAATGAAATATTGTATCGTTTGGTCCTACATCTTGAAAAATTTATCTGCACGCCACTCCGTAATACTGAAGTCGAATGAATCGTCAATGCATAAATATCATATAATAATTTGGGTAATTGCGGGCGATCGGCTTCTGCGACACGTGTTGTGGGTCCGATCCCTACACGGAACAAATATTTATACGATCTAAAGGTAGGTAGGTTGTTCCGGGTCTGGGTGTTTGTACCTATATGTGAGACTTTTTGTTTGAAAACACACCCACGATACAGGAGAAAATCCTAGTGAGGGGCAACGTTCTTATTAATAAAAAAAAAATACTTTCACAAGTAGAGAACCGCAGTAACTGGGAGGGGTAATTGAATCTGAAATCGAAAAGTCGTAACTCACAAAGATGAGATTTTCGATGCAATTTAAAATACGTAAGGGCACGCACCAGCCATAGCCTCAAGAGGAGGACTCATTGAAGACATCTATCTGAGAAATTGTGTACTAATGCGTGCCCATACGTAGAAATATATAATAATGTTTTTGGAACATTGGCCTCACTTTTTGTCCGTGTGTCAGCCATTTATCTGTCATTTGAAAGAGCTCATATCCTGAGCGGCGTGCCTGCGTGTCATTCGCACCGAAATGACACGGTGATAAGAGATGTTATTACTTTTAAAAGCTCTCCCTTATGAGTATTGGACGTTGGAATTTAAAGAGTTTTTGCTTGTTCCTTTATTAAAAACATCACTTGCTCCCGGACTAGGGAACAAGTGGGTCGGTATACAAACTGACACCACTTATGTACACCAGACTTGAAAAAAAATAATATTTATTTATTTATTTATGCACACAACAGAACAATGACAAATAAAAACTAAGGACTATTGGGTACAAAGGTGCTGCTTCTATCTATGTGCCTATGTGGAACACAGAAATATTTCTCACCTTAACCGCTACATCAAACATAACATAACATACCATCACTCCTGTATTCCCCAAAAGGTTAGGCGGAAGTATACTATAAATATATATTATGCCAACAGTTTTTCGCTATGCTAAAGTTCTATAAATAAGGTCCCTTAAAAGGGGATGAGCTTATTGTTAGTTAGTTAAATGCCTCATTAGCCAATTGATCCTGATCGCGACAGCTACGCTAGAGGTCCTGGGTTCGATTCCCAGGTCGAGTAAAGTGTTATTATCCCAGTAGCAGCTCGGAGTTAGGAATTTGTGCCCGGTTAATGGCAATAGGCTCGCCCCCTATTACATGGGACCTAAACATACCGGCGAATGGTGGGTGTACATTAGTACACCTCTGCCTAACCCTTCGGGGAATACAGGCGTGATGGTATGTTATGTTATATAGGAGCACGCACTTCACAATCACGTTCAATTGTTTTTATTACAAATACGCTTTTATAAGCATTTATTTATTCATTTTAAGCGTTAACTCTAGATAGTTGCACGGTTCGGATAATAATCCGGCAAGAAACTACATACTCCATTCAAGTACATACCTTTTGCTTCTAAAGTACTTAATTCCTATTAAAAAAATATTATAAGGCATAAAATGTAGGTTAAAGTATTTCCTACAGCCAAAACTTATCAATTTGTAAATTGCGTACTAAGTTGAAATTGTGAAGGGAAGCGTTAGAGCGGGGCACACGATGCGTTGCGGCGCCGCACCGCAAAGATTTCACCGTATCAGCCGGTACACGAGTAGTGCGGCGCCGCAGCGTTGTTTTGTCGCAGCGGCGCCGTAACAGCGTTGGACTGTCTGTTAATAACAATGGATCGTAAAACAACTGAGCGGTGCTGCTCCGACGTCGCAGCGCATTCGCCCCGCCCCGCCTCGTCTCGATGGTTGCAAGTCCGGTGCGGCGCCGGAACGCATCGTGTGCACGCCACAGATATTTCTATGTAAGACGACGCAGCGACACCGGTCCGCAACGCATCGTGTGCCCCCGCTCTTACGAAGTTTTCATAGGTACTAAAACTTGCACGATCGCGTGAACGATGACAGACAACGCCATCCATCACGACAGGTGTTGTTCTGGGTAGGCAATAAACTTAGGTACTAAGATGTTGTTATATTTCTTTATCTATTCAATTATAGGGGAGGAGTTCATTGAAAGACACAACTAATTAGGGATCTTTGGCGCAAATTATGCTGTATTTTTATTACGGCCCGCACGGCG
This sequence comes from Acronicta leporina, assembly GCA_947256265.1. Classification (NCBI taxonomy): domain Eukaryota; kingdom Metazoa; phylum Arthropoda; class Insecta; order Lepidoptera; family Noctuidae; genus Acronicta; species Acronicta leporina. The sequence goes on along the minus strand of OX366520.1, from coordinate 13,540,463 downwards.
TGTCATGAGGTAACTTACACACGATAGAAGAGGCTTTTAATAAAATGAAGTCAAAAATAAACTGAAGCCATCAGACGTGAGTCGTGACAATAGTTGATTAAATAATTATTTCAGTAATTTTTTTATTAACAAAAAAAATTCAACCGACGAAAAAACTGAAAAGCAAAATATAAAAAACTTGTTTTATTAACCTTAATAACTAACTTCTTAAACTAATCTAATGTATATATAATAGTGTCGGCGCCAAATAATCAATGAACGAAGTAGTAAATTGAAAGAAGTAGATGCAATATACGAGCACAATACAAGTTACGGAAGGTTATAGCTGCAATAGGCGCATGCGCACAGCGGGGGCAATAAGACGTGGTGAGCATGTTTTTGTATGGACAACCCGGTAACATAACAAGCTTTTAACTTTGTGATTGTGATTTTTCGTGATATAGTTTTGAAAATTTATACATAGCTTTTTTACGTAAAAATACTAGACAAGTGTCTCGGGTTTTGCATATACTTACTAAAACTAAGTTTGTAAAAGTAAAATCAACTAACACTACACTAACACAATCCATCGAAATTGGTTCAGTGGTTAAGGTGTGAAATCGTAACAGACAGCGTTATTTTGGCATTTTTATTAAAGACTAGCTTCTGCCCGCGGCTTCGCTCACTTGAAGCTCAAAACCAACAATGATGATCTCTTGTTTGTATGGGCGTCTATACATTAGAAAGGTCAAGCTGTATCTCAGGTTCCGTTTAATTATTTGAGATAAGAAGTATACTATTTTTTAAGATGGAGCACATACTTTCTAACAGTGATAACAAAATTAAAATCTATTCAGTAGTTTTTGCGCCAACCCGTAACAAACAGACAAGAATTTTAAAAATCCCATTTTTGGGTTCGGAGACGTTTATATACCCTAACGTACAGTCATGTTTTTTTTTTAATTTTATAATAGTAGAGAAGAAGAAGATAAGAACATAAAAAGAGATAATTTAATTAATTACCTATTTTGTTATAGGATTATCACAAAAAAAAAGAATACATGTACAAGAACCATCGATCAATGTTTCTAACAAATAAGCAAAATACTCGTTTAACAGCGATGCAAAGAGCTTTATCCTTGAAAAATAATTCGTTTAAGAAACTCGATTTTCTCATAAACTTGCTACATTATAATGTTGCCGCGGACTTGAAGGAAACTGTTTAACAAAGTTAGCATATTTGTGCGCGATAATCTTTAGAACTACTGACCCGGTTTTAATTAAACTCCTGACAAGTTTATAATTGTTCGCGTGTAACTATGTGTTAAGCTTGCCATGTTAAGACATTGATTTGTCGGTATATTTTTGATATCACTTTGAATTATGCTAATCATTATATATTTTTTTAGTGGTTTGCAGACACTCGTTTGTAGTTGCTGAGACGTTGCTGAGCCCTAAGTGCTCCTAAGGACTGCAGACTTCCAGAACCCTGGCAGCCACTTGGATGACTCTTCACGCAAAAGTCGGAACACATATCTACCAAGGTGCTTTACGACAGACTCTGACGTGAGCCAGTCAGTCAGACCCCAACAGGCCCTACCACTGAGCAAGCTAACCCGTTCCAACACAGGGGATAAAATAAGATATTTTTGGAGTTACCATGACTAATAATACCTTTGCTTGATCTACAAGGGTAAGCTGCAGTCTAGCAAGCAAGGCCTGTCTGGATGGGTGGCTGATCTCTCTCATCGAGCCTCTCTTCTCTCCATACCTATCATGCTAAAGTGTTTGTCTGGTCATCGGATCACATAATATGGTATGCGATTATGGGAACGACGATACAGTACGCTTGCATTGAAGCACAGAGAGTGACCAGAATTTAACCTATTTACTCGTGACTGAAGTAAAGACTAATGAGAATTTGACTTCTTACCGAGACGAACACAAAATAAATTAAAATATGTATTCTTTCATCATTATACATAAAAACAGCGATGTTTGTATAAATCGCTGTATGTATTAATAACATAAATCGTATTAAGACAAAACGGGGGCACAGGAGCCAGAGTTCTACCAATTATTGTAATCGTATTTATGTCAATAAAGATTTATTTATATTTTTTATCATTAGGAGTTCATTTCACTCGTATAAAAATTAAATAATAATTCTTATCGCGGCAGCAGGCACAACCAAAATATATAAGTCGTAAACTCAAATATTCCGAGATAAAAGATAAAACATGCCTCCATACCTCCGTGTCTGCAAACTTTTCTAAGTTGACACTTTGAATATTAAACACAGTTCGGATGAATTGGAGATTAAAAGCTTTGTTTAGATAACGACAGGTTTGAAGTAGATTATTCAGAAGTATTTGAATAAAATATATTGTTCAGCAGAATAAATATTTTTATCCGTAAAAAATCTTTAATTTAATTTATTGACATCTTTACCCTACGGGTAATAATACCTTTGGGGGGTGAATTTACAAGTTGACAGGTATTATTGCGATATGAGTGAACACTTTTTGGAATTTCAGCTGTTCAGCGTCGGTAGCCTAATGGGTAGTGCGTTGGACTTGCGATCATAATTATGGTTGCCGGTTCGATACCTACCCATTGGACTACCAACGTAAACCCACTCGTAACACAAGCATTTAGCTTAGCACGAGGGGTTAACACTCAGGTTCTGTGCCTTAAGTCGAAATTTTTCTTATAAAAATTTGTAACTTCAACCCGTATTTTTCTTTGCTCAAGTTTAAGTTCCAGTAGTTTGTGTGACGTGCACGTGTCTAGGTATTTTATAAATTGTAGCTTAGTGATATGACCACTGCACTGCCAAGTCAAAGGAATCCCTGGCACGCACCTCAGACTTTTCGAAGTCATGGTCCTCTTAATAGTTAATTATCACACTCTTAAACGGTGAAGGAAAACAACGCGAGAAAACCTGCACGCCTGAGAGATGATCTGCGAAGTCTACCAAGCCGCATTAGGTTAGCGGGGTTCACTGTGGCCTGATCCTCCTCATTCTGAGAGGAGCCCCGTGCCCAGCAGTGGGACAGAATAATGGGTTGATTGTTATTATATTACCCATACAGCACCAAAACATAATTAGGTATAGCTATTAATTGGAACATCAAATAATTTCCTATAAAGACTATTTTTAAAATAATTCTAACTACCTACATCCTCCTACGCGATGGAAAAAAACTCTTTAAAAACATGATCTCTCAAGCGAGACTTTTTTCAGAAGTTTTTTATCCTTAAATATATTTTATACTCCGTACAAAAAAGTTACATAGTCGTGTAAGATGAATGTTAATTTATATTAACATTAAGCTGGGTTATATTGCTAACGATATAATCCCCTTTTTTTTTCTTTTCCTTTCTGGTTTATATTTATATATATACACTCACACCTTTATTTTTAATGGCATTGGGGGGCAGACGAGCATACAGATAGCCTGATGGTAAGCGATTACCGCCGCCCATGGACACCCACAAGACCAGGGGAGTAACACTTGTTACTCCCCTGGTCTTGGCGTTGCCCACTCAACTTAAACAACTATTAAGATTCTCACATATTATTATGAGAATCTTAATAGTTATAATAATAATAATAAATATTCTGGGACATTTTTACACAGCACCATCTAGTCCCAAACTAAGCAGAGCTTGTACTATGGGTACTAGACAATGGATATAATACTTATATACTTTTTTTTTTGTAAATACATACTTATAATACATAAGAAACACCCAGACGAACACAAACACTTATATTCATCACATAAATTTTTGTGTTCTGTGGTTGTTGTGGTTGTTGAGGAGTTGTTTGAAGTATCTTGTCTCATATACAAAATATTTCAAACAAACCTTCCAGTTTATAAAAGTGTCTACTGTCAGACTTAATAATTATTATTCATAATAAATTATTCTGTCAATATCTCTCGTCACTGGTTTTTTTTTAGGATTTAATTTTTCTATAAAATTCTTCACAGCAATACAACACTAGGGGTGGATACAGTAATCGCGCGATGCCTCAATCAATAATGAATTTTATTTCAATACGTGTTAAATTGAAAGTGGATTACATTCCATGACAGTCTGGACAACGTAGGTATCTACTTGTAATATATCTTCCATTGAAATCAATAAATGTCCAGTATAACTCAGTATGAGAGTTGGCGAGTGTAACGAATGTCGGGCGATTTTTTTCAAACTCGCAACATATATTACAAAACGAAACAAACATGGTAAATGCCAAACAAAGCCTTTCTAAGCGATATGGACAAATACAAAAAGTATAGACATATTCCAAATGATTCGGCTGGCGTTTGTTCTGCGACTTTGACCACATTCTTGTGAAAGCATACATTTGCGAAGGAGAGAAAGTTGTATAGTATGTACTAATAAAAATGAAAATCCATTATAAATATTATTCCATTACTAGCTTCTGCCCGCGGCTCCGCCCCCGTGGAATTCGGTCTGTCATCACGGCCCACGGGAACGGGATAAAAAGTATCCTATGTCCGTCTCCTGGTCCTAAGCTACCTCTCCACCAATTTTCAGCCAAATCGGTTCAGCCGTTCTCAAGTTATAAATAGTGTAACTAACACGACTTTCTTTTATATATATAAGATACATTCCTATGTAGTAATAAAATGAAAAGCATTAACATAAATATTAAAAAACTGAGTAGTATTGGAATATGTCATTTTTATACGACATACAACTGAAAAGATATTATATTTTCTCCCCTTCACACCTCTCTTTCAAAGTAAAAGTAAAAAAAAACAGTCTTCTTTATTTCAAACTTAGTTCTACTAAAAGCTAGTTAAAAGCTGTCTTTTAAAGGAATGAAAACTTCTACAATAGAGAACTTGAAAGCTAAATTCAGCTGGTACTGTACAAAAGTGCAGCTAGCTAAAGCAGTAAATACCATAATAATGGTTCATCGACGCGCCCACAAGGCAAGAATGACTTGCACATACCATAAAAATGCTTTCTCCATGAATTGAAAGAATTTATCAATGAACTTAGCAATGGTCAAATTTTATTTAGAGAAGGAATCCAAATTCCTTTAAATTAACAGGTAAGCTACGCAGTGCTACGAAGTGCTACGAGATTCGATCGCGTAGCAATTCAGGCGTAGCACTGTGATCTACAAAATACCAATCTGCGAATTTGTTCCGTTTCATTAATTTTATGTTAAATTTAAGAAGGAAATTTAAATATTTTTAATCTCATTTTCAGCCTGCTGGGATTAATAAATGTGAGTCTAGTTGATTAAACTCTGACACTAATATACAACGCACAGTTAAAACAGTGAAATTAGAAACACAAGAGTTCCTAACATAGGAAAGTGTGCACTTTGAACTAATTTATTAGTATTTTACCGAATAAACGGTCTCGTCTTCTCGTCTCGGTAATATAATCAAATTTATATTTACCTTTATTTAAACGTTGTTGTAATATTTTAACCTAGTGAAGATTATAAAATTTGAGTGAAGGAAAAACTCGACTGCGGTGTGACTGCGGGCAGAATGGTTGGGAAGCAACTCAAATTCAAGTCAAATTTCATTCTTGCGGGTGGGACTCCCGGCCAGTGTTCGTAGCGTCTGGTGTATCTAACCAGAAGACGCAAGTTCGAATCCTACCCGCAGTCACATTTTTCCTTCACTAAAACGAGATAAGCGGTACTTAACGTATAACGGCATATAACAAAATAACAGTTTGCTTATTATTTCTGACTTTTTGGTTAAATACGACCCATACACGACGTTTATTTAGTGCCTATAGAATATTTTTCCATACCGAAAATGGATCATTTTTTCAAAAATAAACGCGGCAGCAATCAACAATTTTAAAAAAGAAAAATAATTTCGTCGTCGGTCGCAGTGACTGGTGTAAAAACCGGAGTTTTACCGGTTTTACGGGTCACTTGATGAGGGACCGTTTTATTGACATTAAAGGTTTATAGAGTGCCAGATTCCAATTTAGTGGCGGGCGACCGTTTCGTGCCGATAAACTTTGACGGTTTTTCCATCACCCGTCGGTTTGTGAACCGTTAATTGTTTATTCTATTTTAAAACGACAACGCAGCCTTATTTATTTGCTCGTGGAACTGGGTGTTGATATTGATTTTTAAATTGTTTATTTTTGGGCAGCCTGTGACAATGAAATCCGTCAGCTGCGTTTTTGTACATTACATTATTGTCTTTTTTGAAATAATTTACGTCATCAAAGTAGTATTTATGTACTTTCGGGATTTATTTCTGAAATATAGTCTAATACTGATAATTTCTAATCAAAAACACTTTGATCGACCTAGGAATCGAACTCATGGCCGCTTAGATGCTGTGCTGGCGACCACTAGACCAATGAAGCAATTAAAAATAAAAATATATATAGTAAATTTGTCAAAAATAACCCATCCTGCACAGGAAACACATAAAAATGCGAAATGCTACCACGTTCCGAATGCGTGACATTGCGATGTAATGGAATGTGTACTTTCTGAGATGAGGGGTGTGGGTTGAATTCCTGCATGCACAAAACTCGCCATGATTTATGTAAATGTAATTTATGTTTATGTATGTAATCTGTATACCCAAACAATATATAGTTGGGTTATATTTCGGAGAATATGCATTGAGTAATGATTAGATTAAAAATAAACAACAATTTTAATATTTAAAAAACTCTACTAAGTTTTAAGAAAAATTAAATCCTTTAAAACATAAAACCTCGTTTTAAATTCACAAAAGCGTTATTACACAAACTTTTTACTGTTTTAAAAAGGCTGTGGGAACTATTCTGGTGACTAAAGGCGGACAATGTAGGTTATTTAAATCTCGGCCAGGGAGGTACTATTAAAAAGTGCTAAAACAGATATCAACGGCGGACGATAAAAACGACCCTCTCGCTTTAAAAGCAGTGCAAGTTGTGAGAGATGGGCAATTAATACATCAGTGTAATAATCGCCCATCTCTCACAACAATACATATATTATGATACATTGAATCAATCACTTTTATAGAAATAAAGAAAGAAAATATATTTTATTTCTAAAGGACACTTGAAGTAAGGAAAATAATAATAACTACCTCTATAGTAACTAAAATTACGGTAACCAAGTGAATCTTAAAATCGTTATATCTAGTCAAGCTTACATTAGCGTCTCTGGAAAATATTAGGTATGACAATTTCACTTTTTCAATTTATTGTAAAAAATAATGTCAGAAATCTATGTATAATGCTGTTTATTATACCATTTTAGTAAAAAAAATACTTTAACAGATATATTGCCTGCATAAATATATATAAACTGCCTCATCGCTGCTGTCTGCTGCATCCGAGCACGTGTTGTGATTCGGAATTTCTTACAGTTTTTAATTAAGTACCTTATAATAATTGAAATATGTCTGATATTCGCGTAAGCTTCAGAAATCAATATACCTTATAATAAGCTACTTTATAGTGTACTTGGTGCCATTCGAGACAGAGACAGAGAGAGAGCAGGGGCTAAAACGGTATCTCGATGAAAACAAATAAACGTAAATACGCTATCGCTTATGCGTTGTGCCATAACATGTTGGAATTGTGTCAAATTCCGTACGGAGGTAATCAGCGGGAATTATATAAGCTGTCCGTGACATAAACCTGACCTATCTGACCGACGGGACTTTCACGGTTTGTTTGTTTCAATTGCCTGAAGCTCGTGAACGCAATATTGTTACGGTTTGAATGTGCAAACGGATTGTACAAGAATAAAGAAAGATATGACTCAGGTGTGTTTTGTAATTCCTTTGTTTGATATTTGAATAGAATTGCCCTTTAAATTCTATTATATTGTTCATGTCATTGAATGGTCGAATGAAAGCTTTTAATAGAAGAGTAGAATTAAAAAGTTTGCAACAATCTTTTTTAAGTAGTTTCTCATGTTCTTTTATCTCTATTTTAAGTTAGTTTTTTAAGCATAATATTATCACACTTTTGTTTTACCAATGGCTAACTAGAGGGTATTAGTGTAGATGTTTAATTAAATTTTAGTTCCAAATTAAAATTCAACCATGAAAATTATAGGTACCTACGCGGCATTCATATTCCTTTAATGAATAGGTACATAAACGGGTACAGATATTGTATTCAATAGATAAAATGTGTTTATTACCTGGATAAAAGAGAAATACCTCGTTATTCTAGTCTAGTGGTTAAAAGCGCGGCTGCTACCCTAGAGGTATGGGGTTCGATTCCAAACTCGAACAAAGTGTGATTAGATTTATCTATGAGATTCATACAGATGCTCGACATTTTGTCTTGAACCCGGTTAATATTAACAAGGGCCTTAAATATATCGGTTAACAATGTCTACTCAAGAGTACCTACACTTCAAGCTAACCCTTCGCGGAGTACAGTCGTGATGGAATGTTATGTTTATGAAAGAGAAAAAATAATATTATTTGTATATCTGCGCCCCAATTGAAGCGGCGGTAGCCTAATGGCTAGGGCGTCGGACTTGCGATCATGTGGTTGCCGGTTCGAACCCCACCTATTGCACTACCGACGTGAACCCACTCGTAACACAAGCATTTAGCTTAGCACGAGGGGTTAACAAGAATACTAGTAATGTGTGACCCACATTGCTAGTAAGCTTTTTAAAAAAAAAATGTTAAGTAGGATTCTCCAACACAGATCCCTCAGGGTCGTCAATTACCTCGCAACGTTGAATTCCCCCATTTCCTCACCTTTGCCCCTCATAAAACGTCAGAGAGGAATTTGTCGACATTTGATATCTGTCTCCTTCCCATATTACGGATTTATATGAGCGACAAAGAAAAAAATCGCCCATCTCTCACAACAATACATATATTATGATACATTGAATCAATCACTTTTATAGAAATAAAGAAAGAAAATATATTTTATTTCTAAAGGACACTTGAAGTAAGGAAAATAATAATAACTACCTCTATAGTAACTAAAATTACGGTAACCAAGTGAATCTTAAAATCGTTATATCTAGTCAAGCTTACATTAGCGTCTCTGGAAAATATTAGGTATGACAATTTCACTTTTTCAATTTATTGTAAAAAATAATGTCAGAAATCTATGTATAATGCTGTTTATTATACCATTTTAGTAAAAAAAATACTTTAACAGATATATTGCCTGCATAAATATATATAAACTGCCTCATCGCTGCTGTCTGCTGCATCCGAGCACGTGTTGTGATTCGGAATTTCTTACAGTTTTTAATTAAGTACCTTATAATAATTGAAATATGTCTGATATTCGCGTAAGCTTCAGAAATCAATATACCTTATAATAAGCTACTTTATAGTGTACTTGGTGCCATTCGAGACAGAGACAGAGAGAGAGCAGGGGCTAAAACGGTATCTCGATGAAAACAAATAAACGTAAATACGCTATCGCTTATGCGTTGTGCCATAACATGTTGGAATTGTGTCAAATTCCGTACGGAGGTAATCAGCGGGAATTATATAAGCTGTCCGTGACATAAACCTGACCTATCTGACCGACGGGACTTTCACGGTTTGTTTGTTTCAATTGCCTGAAGCTCGTGAACGCAATATTGTTACGGTTTGAATGTGCAAACGGATTGTACAAGAATAAAGAAAGATATGACTCAGGTGTGTTTTGTAATTCCTTTGTTTGATATTTGAATAGAATTGCCCTTTAAATTCTATTATATTGTTCATGTCATTGAATGGTCGAATGAAAGCTTTTAATAGAAGAGTAGAATTAAAAAGTTTGCAACAATCTTTTTTAAGTAGTTTCTCATGTTCTTTTATCTCTATTTTAAGTTAGTTTTTTAAGCATAATATTATCACACTTTTGTTTTACCAATGGCTAACTAGAGGGTATTAGTGTAGATGTTTAATTAAATTTTAGTTCCAAATTAAAATTCAACCATGAAAATTATAGGTACCTACGCGGCATTCATATTCCTTTAATGAATAGGTACATAAACGGGTACAGATATTGTATTCAATAGATAAAATGTGTTTATTACCTGGATAAAAGAGAAATACCTCGTTATTCTAGTCTAGTGGTTAAAAGCGCGGCTGCTACCCTAGAGGTATGGGGTTCGATTCCAAACTCGAACAAAGTGTGATTAGATTTATCTATGAGATTCATACAGATGCTCGACATTTTGTCTTGAACCCGGTTAATATTAACAAGGGCCTTAAATATATCGGTTAACAATGTCTACTCAAGAGTACCTACACTTCAAGCTAACCCTTCGCGGAGTACAGTCGTGATGGAATGTTATGTTTATGAAAGAGAAAAAATAATATTATTTGTATATCTGCGCCCCAATTGAAGCGGCGGTAGCCTAATGGCTAGGGCGTCGGACTTGCGATCATGTGGTTGCCGGTTCGAACCCCACCTATTGCACTACCGACGTGAACCCACTCGTAACACAAGCATTTAGCTTAGCACGAGGGGTTAACAAGAATACTAGTAATGTGTGACCCACATTGCTAGTAAGCTTTTTAAAAAAAAAATGTTAAGTAGGATTCTCCAACACAGATCCCTCAGGGTCGTCAATTACCTCGCAACGTTGAATTCCCCCATTTCCTCACCTTTGCCCCTCATAAAACGTCAGAGAGGAATTTGTCGACATTTGATATCTGTCTCCTTCCCATATTACGGATTTATATGAGCGACAAAGAAAAAAATGAAGGTCTCAAACTGTCATTTTACGAGGGCAGACGTAAAAAGTTCAACACCAACTGACTTTTATTGCAAATATTCTGTTCAGAGATTTGTTTCTCGTCATTGGAACCTTATCTCTTTGCGATTCGTGAGTTTTTGAAGGAGGTTTATTCATATTTTGAAGACTTCTTCAACTGCTAATGGTGTGTAACTTTATGCCCCAAAACATAGACACCCTATAATTTCCAAAATATATGTTTTGTAGTCCTATGAGTTAATTTTAGCAGTTTTTGAGATAAGAAATTTGTATCTCGTCTCTTAGCGTAGTTCAAACTGGAGGATACAATGTCGAATGCTGCCGGAGTTAAAATTATAAATCATGAAAATATAAGTTCAAAATTAATTACAATAATTTCATAACTCTTACGAATTTGGACAGAATTATTGTTTGATCTTGTTTTTATTTAAGCGTGCCCAATCTGTGTAACGTATCTATATATGCTGATATACCTAACACTATATTAGTATATCATGAAAATGTAAGGAAGAATAACTTACCAGCCTTACAAGGATCCATTCCAAGGTCACCAGAGTCTTTGTGTTCGAAATTCGTGGACAATAATTCTTCTATTGTATACTTATGTGGTTCTTCTCTCCCCTCCACCGAACTTACTTCAAGGACCGCACTCACTAATATCGTCAGTACAGCGCTGACCGCTGCGGCAGACGCACGGTTATGCCGACAAGTCATTTTGTGAAACATTATTGTGTACACTTTCTATAACACTATGGCATAGTATATTGATGTTATTAAATTATCTGAAACAAAGAAATTATGATTTACTAAATGTACTTTCAGGGTAAATCACATTTGATTAAACTACTACGGGTAAGACTTGAGTAGGTACTTAATACTCGTCAACTTTATTGTTCGAATAGCAATTCACACTGGGAGTTAAATTAATCAGATTCCGTTCAATGCGCTTGATTACACTTTATCAGTACAACTGTATTATTAACTGTTTTTGAAAAGCCGTTGTAATGCCTTGTATTTTTTTTTGTAAAACATTGCAATCGACATATTTTGTTTCTTTAAATAACTTTAAAGAAACAAAATGTTATTTAATAATACAAAGCAAAGGAAAAATCAATCAGTAAGTAATAAATGCACAAATACTATGGACGTTTCATGGTTAAGCGTTGGTTGGTTGGTTGGTTGGCGAATGGTTTTAGCGAATCTGAAAGCCCAAAAAAATCCAAATTTATTGGTACATTTGTAAATACGACTCACTTATATTTAAGACTAAGCTTTAAAACAAAATTATTGGGCAAGTAAATGAGAAGATAAAAGCTTTTAGTAAATTATTGAAGCCTATTTTTAAATATAGATAAGTACCTACCTACTAAGTAAAACTTTAGTCTGGTAGGTGCTTGTTGTAAACCTTAAACAAATAACCTGGTAGCGTACCTCGAAACAGTGTCAAAGTATAGACAGAACAGTAGGTAAGATACCTTCGATAACCACAAAGGTGGCTGAGAAATCTGCGCGCCATATTTTTCCATATTAAATTTTTTACGTGACTACGAACCTAGGTGTAGGTAAAAGGCTTGTTTTATAGAGGTATTTTTTTTAATAAAAAAATACTTTTTAATTTTAACTGAAGAATAAACCGAATAAAACTTATCGAATAGCGAAAAATAAGTTGACATCCTGTGCGTTGTAATCCCACATACATAAGCCGCGTTACAAGAGATTACAAGTTTCAGTTCATTGAAGATGACTTACTGTAGCCCAAGACGAACACTTTCGAAAACGTAATCGTATCGAAATCGAGAATAATTTGTATGAGAATGAGGTTAATGAACGTAAATGAAGCGAAACTGGTGTGCCAGGATCATATTATAGTAAGTGTAGTCTCTGCCTACCCCAATGGGAGTCAGATGTGAAAATATGTATGTATGTATGAGATTTATAGCAGAAAAAAGCTCATTCGTTTACGATATAAAATCGATATTTGTTCTTCCTTGGGCTACGGTTCTGTTTCTACTTTGTCAGCGTCGGCCATTAGAAACTGCCCACAGATTCTGTGCAACATTATATGTTTGTTTTTGTTGTTTGCATTTAATTTAAACTAGTCTCTGTGATAGGGAATTAAGTGGGAATAGAATTAGAAGTTGCTTACTCGGTTTGTTTAGTTAGTTTATCTAACTTATTTAGTGCTAAATTTACGTTAATGCATTTTATTCTGCTAGGTTAAATTAGTCTTGGAAGGGTGATGGATTCGAACGAAAGTAAATCGTAATAAGTAAGCATGGTTAATCACCAATTTTTTTTTTTTTCAATGCTTTCTTATTACGTTTTACTTTTAATAGAATAAATTAATACACAGCATTACCATCTAAACAAAATACTTATATACCTACATTTCTCTACATATTTATATAGGGCTGCCCGGCTGCCCGGCTGTCATGATACTTTTATCTCTTACGAGGTCAAGGGGCCTGCCTCAAAGCAGGGCCGCCCCTAACCTACCCATGAGGTACAAGTACCCACTCTCTTAGTACGTATCATCACGCTATCCCCACTTGAGGCTAGGGAAACGGTTACTTTATATTCTGTGTGATACCGGAGAAACGAGGTTAGGGTGGATGGGTTCGCATACAATTTTGATGATCTATATAATTGGTAAATTCATAGACCCAGAATGTTTCGACGGCATCAGTCTTGAAAATGTTGCAGCTGTTTTTGCAATTCCCCAATGCCCTGGTAGAGGTTTCTTTATTTTGCTTGCAACTATAATATCAGTGCGACCGCAATCAAAGTGCTGATCACAAAGTTGAGTTAGAGTTCACCGCTGAATCCTACAGCTAATTATGAAATAAAGGATTTTTTTGGGGGTGAGTTTCTTTATTTTAGCCGGCCTATGCTGTGTTTTTCTCTTTGGTTTTTCTAGATGAGCACTACGATGTGTATTAAAAGTTTTGTACAATGAACCCTTCTGTTACGTATTTCAGTAAATAATAATTATAGCCTAAATATCCATACTTTGATATGTAACTAGTTCATAATTGTATAATTAATAAAAATATTTGACTTAAGTCGTTATGTCTTCCGAGTTTAGATATATCGTTAACTATTTTTGTAGTTTTGTAGTAACTAGGAAAACACTAAGGTATATAATTAAATCATGACAACTTTTTGTCGATTCGGCGCAAGAAAAGAGATCAATATCTGTACCTCATTGAGGATATCAGTAGCAAAAACGATTATGACTTGCTCTCCCTCACTAGCTTCAGTGATTGACGCGAGACCTCAATTGATACGCACTAGTTTTTGCTTACCTACCATCTTATCCGACTGAATTTAATGTAAGGCAAGGACAGTGCAAAGATAGCCTTGTGATATTACCATAAGACTGCCGAGTCAAAGCTCTCAAGTTCGGATTCACGGCACGCACCTCTAACTTTTCGTAGTCATGTTATTAATAGTTAATAATCACGCGCTTTAACCATGAAGGAAAATGTCGTGGGGAAATCTGCATGTTTAATTTTCTCGATGGCGTGTTAAGTCTGCTAACCCGCATAAGGCCAGCTTGGTGGACCATAGCCGAATCCGTCTCATTCTGAGAGGAGACTTGTGCCCAGTAGTGGAACAGCATAGTGGGTTAATTATGTTATGTAAGGACTTATGTAATATGTAATTATATAAATGTATGTAATATAATGCATACTCCCCATCCTCACATACGGTGCACAGACTTGGTCTTTGACTGTCGTTCAAAGGTCCACACTCGAGGTTTGCCAACGAGCGATGGAGTGCAGTATACTGGGAGTAAAACTCACTGATTGTATAAGGAATACAATACTGCGCTCCAAAACTCAAATCACTGATGTAACACGCAAAGCCAGACAGCTTAAATGGGACTGGGCGGGACACTTATGCCGCATGCCAGACGAACTGTGGGCAAAAGCTACCACAAATTGGATACAACACAGAGCGAAGCGACAGCGTGGTCGGCCCAGACGGAGGTGGCGCGATGAATTAGACTCTTACCGATAGAGATTGGGTGGCTAAGACTACAAACAGAGAGATTTGGAAGGAGGGAAGGGAGGCCTTTGCCCAGCAGTGGGACGAAACGGGCTAGGAAAAAAAAAAATGTATGTAATATGTAATTATGTAAATGTATCCTTTTTTCCAATGGGAGTAGGGAGAAATTACAAAACGCCGAGTCGTCACATCGTCGGGTAGTATATTAGAGGCAAAGATATTTCAAATATTTATACTAGAGCGGCCATAAGAACACACACGTACGTTTACACGTTTTACGTTTCACGCGTAGGTACTAAAACTTTAATTTAGAAGAGTACTTGTAGTATGTAGAAACCGTTTAATATATTATATAAGATTAATTGCTTGATGCAGATTAATTGAAAAGAGCTTACGGTGACAATTACACTAAATATAAAAAAAGATTATCTTCTTTACAATATAAACAAATTAAATTAAAAATTTAAAAAAACCCCCGACAAACATAATCCTGAATCCCTATAAAAAGAAAAAAATAATCTTGAAATTATAACCCTTCGTAAGTACGTATGAAGTTTTTTGATTAAATTTTGTCGCGTCGGGGGACCGCTCTCTAATTATGTGAATCCTTTCCTTTCCTTTTGCTTCCCGAACGTGAATCGCGCGAAATCAGAATTGATGTGGATGGCGCGTACATCGCCGCGACGCGCGGGAGGGTGTAAAGTGGGCGGAGCGTAACATATTCAAGTTTGGCGACCCGAGCGGGCAGACACGCGAGAGCTAGAGAGCGGTCCCCTGACGCGACAAAATTTAATCAAAAAACTTCATACGTACTTACGAAGGGTTATAATTTCAAGTTTATTTTTTTCTTTTTATAGGGATTCAGGTTTATTTTTGTGTCGGGGGTTTTTTTAAATTTTTAATTTAATTTGTTATTTCACACTTTTTGTAGGGACTCCTTAGTTATTTTGTTTAATTTCTTTTATTTTCTTGCGTTTTAAGATCCAGGTAATTTAGTGTTTATTTAGGTATTTTCTTCGTTTAGTTATTCAACTTTTGTACAATTATTTCATAGCTATTAGATATCTTATATCATAGTGTATAGTATTCTACTTATCAAGCCCTTTCATTTGATACCTTTATTGAGGGAGTAGTGAAAAAACATAATAAATTCACCATTTCGTGGAGGCGGCCATCTTGGATTTGAAATTTTTCATAGTGTATAGTATTCTACTAGTCAGGCCCTTTCATTTGATACCAATATTGTGGGGGTTGTGAAAAAATATGTAAACCGCCATCTTGTGGCGGCGGCCATCTTGGACCGATTTTCATCAAACATAGCTAAGAACACTCCCCACTTATTCACCTTTCAAACAAAAAAAACAAAATCAAAATCGGTTCATCCATTCGGGAGCTACGATGCCACAGACAGACACACACACATACACACACACACACAGACAGACACGTCAAACTTATAACACCCCGTCGTTTTTGCGTCGGGGGTTAAAAAAGAGGATCTTATGTGGGTCCTGTATATCTGGACCTAAATATGTGACAAAAACAATAATAACAGGAATAGCTAAATTCTTCACCTGACTATAAAATTAATTTCACACAAAAGGTTCAAATATTTAGGCAACTTGGTGTTTTACTGCACCGCTCGCCATTTGATAATGTAAATGCAATCCCATTAAAGCTTAGTTACATTACAGCGTGCCAAGATAAATAGAACCTAGATGAAACTGCAAAACTGCCCATATATTTAACAGGTTAAGTCCAATTCAAGTAACTAGGTTAATGTAACTGAATTGAAATCAAGGATCTGGTATAAGGTTTTTCCGTCTCTATAATTCTGCACACTATATTTTGTTGTTGTCTTTCTTAAAGAGAAATTACTTACAATGATTTGCATAAATATTGTGAAAATTTGTAAAATAATATAAAAAAATGTGTGGGGCATCGTTTTATTTTAATACTAGCTGCCCGGTCCGGCTTCGCCCGTTTTCCCGTAGCGATGAAGCATTTTCCCCTTGGTAAAAAGTAGCCTATGTTCATCAGGGATAATGTCGGCATCTAATGGTCAATTATTTCTTCAAATCGGTCCAGTAGTTTCGGAGCCTATTTAATACAAACAAACAATCGAATCTTTCCTCTTTATAATACTCTAGTTGTAATACACTAAGTATGTAGATAAAAATAATCCGGATCTGAGTTTTGTATACAACAAGCGGCGGTAGCCTAATGGCTAGGGCGTCGGACTTGCGATCATGTGATTGCCGGTTCGAACCCCACCCATTGCACTACCGACGTGAACCCACTCGTAACACAAGCAATCTAGCTTAGCACGAGGGGTTAACAAGAATACTAGTAATGTGCGACCCACATTGCTAGTAAGCTTTAATTTAAAAAAAAAACTACTTAATACTTTATGTTAAGCACGTATTAACAATGGAATGAGTAACTCTTATAAACTTCAGCATCTAAACTCCCAAAATTTGGGCACCCTAAATTACCTCCAAACTAATTAGTACAAACAATATTATTGTTACACTAAATATCCTTTGAAGCAATGATTAGCGGTCGCAAACTGGGGAACTAACTAGTTCTGAAGCTCGCAAGTTTGTTGAGTTTCACTTAAGATAGTTTGTGCTTTGTAGCGGTGGCGCTGCCAATGTTTTTTAATAGGGAAACAATCGCCGGCCGATTATGGAGGGGTTGGAACGTCTGCTGTGAATTGTTTTGAGAACGTGTTTGTTGTTTACTATGTGGATTTAGGTCAGTACGCTATGTATAAGGAAATAATGCGATGTCTTTTAGTAACGTGCGGCCCGACGATGGTAAGCGGGAACCAGCGGTAGTATTCGTGCGTTGTCAATTGAGGCGTTAATATTTGGCAATGTGGTAAATCACTAATCTGCAAGCTTTTATTAGGTACCTTATATTGCTCTTGCTTGCTCATTTCATTTCAGAAATATGTTGTCATAGTATTTCTTATAGTAAAAGACATAAATAAACGTATAATCAACAGAAAAAATATTTCTTCTAAATAACCAAAACATCATCTGAGTTTGCTTATTGAAAGGAAATGAACCAGCGTCCGCACACCAGTTGTGAGGGTCGGTTTATCGAGAAGTTTGACGCACAAAAAATTTGTTCGCCCACGATACAGGATAAAGAGTGTTGTACTTCGACGATAAGGCGGGAGGTCAGGGGCGGAAGATATGGCTGACCGCCCAATATTTTTTTTTTCCATATAATTCTTGTTGCGAACGGGAATCGTTCACTTTATGTAGTTAATGTAGTGTGAATTGGCCGGCTCGACTGGAGTGATACCACGGCCTCACAGAAAACCGGCGTGGTGGAACAACGCTTACGTTATTTTGCCGAATAAGTGAGGAAACCGGGGACCCAATCCTTTTTAAAAGGCGGGCAACGCACTTGCGACTCTTCTGGTGTTTCTGGTGTCCATGGGCGGCGGTAATCGCTTACCAGCAGGTGACCCGTCTGCTCGTTTGCCTTCCTATACCAACCATAAAAAAAATGACTGCGACAACCATGCGAGCCGATGGAATATCTTATTTTCCCAGTTAATTCTTTTATACCTACCGCATTGATCTAGTTTTCGCAAGCACGACTGCTAAGTTCGCTTCTCAGGTTAAGCAAACTGTTATTAGGGATTTCCATGAAATTCTCAGTATCAGCTTGGAAATGCATTGATGCTGATGTAATGCCAATATACTCTCCCCGTATTGCATCTCCCCGGTAAACTGTGAGTGTGCAATAGTACAACTCTATGTAACTCTTTGAGGAATATAGAGTAATGGTATGAGGTTTATCGGCCATTGAGATATTATGTCATTGTCATGTGAGTCTAGCATTATTTGCTTACTCACAAACTGCCCAACCATTGAAACATTCGTAATAAAAAGAAAAAAATAATCTTGAAATTATAACCCTTCGTAAGTACGTATGAAGTTTTTTGATTAAATTTTGTCGCATCGGGGGACCGCTCACCGAATTCACCATTTCGTGGAGGCGGCCATCTTGGATTTGAATTTTTTCTTAGTGTATAGTATTCTACTAGTCAGACCCTTTCATTTTATACCAATATTGTGGGAGTTGTGAAAAAATATGTAAACCGCCATCTTGTGGCGGCGGCCATCTTGGACCGATTTTCATCAAACATAGCTAAGCACACAGCTAAGCACACTCCCGACTTATTCACCTTTCAAACAAAAAAAACGAAATCAAAATCGGTTCATCCATTCGGGAGCTACGATGGACACAGCACAGACGGACACACACACACACACAGACACGTCAAACTTATAACACCCCGTCGTTTTTGCGTCGGGGGTTAAAAACATTAATATCCAAACAGCACGTATATAGTTCTAAGTACTTGCAATCGGCAAGCCTAATCAGCCAATGTTCTTTGACCTCTAAGCATGAATATATTCAAATATCACAAATTTTCACAATAATTAAGAACGCATCTTTTATTATAAAGAATAGAGTTGAATTTAGTTTGTATGCCAATGTTACATAGGACGTTGTGACGTAAGGCAAATTATGGAGCATTGGTCACTACTATCAGTGGGTGATAAGAATGATACATTCCAATAATAATGTGGACGCTTTCTTTGTATACTGGTAGTTAGCGAGATTGAAAATAATTGTGTTGTTATTTTGAGTAAGAGTGCAATAGTTAGTTTCGAAAAAAAATGATATTAGTACCTACTTCTATCATAAGTTTACCTTACAACCAAATAGACTTTTAGGGCAAGGTAGTCCGTCTTTCTGCAAGGTCCAATCTATCTCTATACCGAAATTCATCGAAATGAGTTCGGCCGTTTTGGCCAAAAACGTGACAGACAGAGTTGTTTTCGCATTCATAATATTAGTATGGATGGATTTCAAACATCACAAACTCACTGTTAATCTGTTATTTTCCTGTCTAAACCATTGAACAGATTTCGATAAAATTTGGCAGATAAAGGCTTTGGCTAGTTAAAAGTTATTTTATTGCCTCGAAAAGTCCTTTTGGAATGTAAATGAATCCGCGGGTAACAGTTGTTTTATAAATAGTTTTTTAAAGATAATGACGTTGTGTTTATTTCAGCCTGCTGCCTAACTGCCTCATTATTTATTTATTTATTCAAAAAGTACAGTAACAGACTACAGACTAATACACACACAATTATTTATTAGTATACCATACTTAAATCTGAAGTCCAATTATAACTATACACAACATTCTTTTGTTACAAAGTTTCTGCTTGTACATTATAGAATTATATATATCGACCCCTCCCACGCATAAGGGCGTATCGAGATTATGACAAGTTTTCAGTACGCGCATTCAAAGATTATTTATGTGATTACTAAAAATTTAGTATAAATCCTTAGTTCCTTTCTAGCTTAAAATGTAAATTACCTATATATCTTTATTAGTTAAGCACTATTTACTAGAAATAATTTATAATTAGCAAGAAAATCAGAAATTAGATACTTACGACTTTATGCGTTGGGATGAAACTGCCGTATTATGAAGTTACGACGACTTACAACGATATGCGTGGTGAATATTTTTTGTAGCTTAAAGTTACAACGGGTTACAACTTTATGCGTTGTAAGAAAATATACCAAATAAGTCCCATCAAGTGTTACGACGTTATGTTTGTTGATCATATTTTTTTATTTACAATGGTTGCCAATGGACAAAGATATAAAATGTATCATATACATTATTAACTTCAATTTCAATTACGCGTAATTGAAATTGAACTGACTTATTTACTACTAATCTACTAACAATGAAAATCATATTGTTTTCAAATCAACTTTAATTATTGTTTAAGTTTACAGCTGATACTAGCTTAAAGTATAAGAATATTTTCTTTCATTATAATTTTCGGCAAACATAAACCTTATAATAAAATAAGCTTCTGAACTAATCAGTCTTGAAATAGCTTAATTAGTCTTAAAGTTAATTTTTGGAGACCAAATATTAAGTCACTCTAAAAACTAGATTTTAGAATGTAATAGCACAATAATCAACTTCACTTAAAATACGTATACATATTATACCTTGTAGGTTTTATATGCTAATCACGTAATCAGTCATGATAATATTTTAAAGCTTAATTTGCATTGAATGTAATAAATGTTTTTAATCACTTAAGATATATTTTAAGAACTAAAAATACCTTATTAATAAATCGTAACGTTTTTATAACAATGATAAAGTTTTATAAAAAAATTGAAAGCTTTCAAAAAGGAACATTATGTGGAGACTAATAAAAAAGTTTAAGAATCGTCAGATGAATCGAGATCAGTATTTTCTTGGTTGATAACATTGCGTGTGTTTGGTAAATTTTCATAAAACTTATGATATTCTTGGGGTATTATTCGCCCATGGCAGAGACTCTGTAAATCATTATACTTTGCTACTGTTATAGGCAAATTATCTATGTAACACCGCTCTAAATTAATTTGAGTTTCATTATTATTAGTTCTACGAGATGAATAAGTCTTTTTAGTTATTAATAAAGTCAAAGGAGTTTCGTTTTCGAAGCTGTAGCGATATTTTAGCATATGCGGATCATTGGAAGTAACTTCAACTTCTTTAATTTTATTCCAATTTATCTTTTGTTTGTTAGAGTTTTTTGTCCATTTTTTACTATCAAGTAACTTTTTAAAATCATAAAAATCCGTGATACTCATTTCATTTACATTATAATAGGGCAAATTAACTTTGGACCATCTTACTAATGCATACCATTGTTCTGGAGTATATATGAGTTTATTTTTAGCGTTTCGTTCTATCAAAGCATGTACTGAATCAGCTTCGTTCTGTGTATGTTGTCCACGCTCCAAGAACCTATGTGTTATTGTTACACCATATCTTTTAGCTGCATACGTATAAAACGAAAACACAATACGATTTCGATTTTGGCCTGCACAGTTATCAGACCAAAATCGAAATTCTTTTGCACCCTCTTGTATTTTTATTTCAATAAATTTAAGTAAGCAACTAGCAACTTCACAAGCACCATGTTTCCCATTAATCTCTGGCCACATATAACAATAGCCTTCTTTGCTAGCTAAGTCAAAGACTGTAAAATTATGGATCGATAGTTTTCTTTTGTAATAGAATAGACCAACATTACCGTGCGGACAATTTAAAATTTTTTGAAAGTCAAAGCATGCAGTAATTATTCTTCCATTACTTTCTATACCTGCTTTTTTATCATTTTCCTTCATTTCTCTTGCTAAAACTTTTGATTTCATGTGTTGTTCTTGCTTTTTTATTTCTTCTTCTGTCAATTTATTTTTATTTGTTTCATAAACATGGCATTCGTTGCAAATATCTTTTTTCGGCTTGTGAAAAGAAATGTTCAAACTTTCATTCACAATATCTCGATATTGCCGAACTGTTTTAACTTTTTTTGTTATATTTTCAGCAGTACACCACTCATTATAAAGAGAAAACATCCTTGTAAACGTGAGCCCGCCATCTAAGTAAACTTTTGTTGACTTTTTGCGCACATAATGCGATTCCACAGGTTGAAACGTTTGCACGTGATTTATTACTCCTTGTTTTATTTCACTATCTATAATAATCACTCTCGAACCTCCTCGATGGTCTGGGGAAATAGAACCACCACCAGAACACCACTTGGACAAAGCCGTATTAACCGTTCGCTCTCCGACAGAAAGAGTATTGAGGAACATGCTTTTACACACTAACAAATTATTAGGCACATCTGAATTGAGCTCACTTAGCGGTAATGAGTACTTAAAAGTTTTCTTACGTCTAGATCCAGCCTTTGTGTTATTCTGAGTATTACATACATCTACATATTTGGCTATGTAATCCCACTGTCTAGTATGGTCACCAAGATTCCAAAATGCATGAAAAATTAGCTCTCGTTGCTGGTGACTTATCTTCTGAAAGCATTTAAGACGACATGTTGAAGGACATGGTGGTTTAATAACCTTTCCTTCTCTACGAACACCATCTTTTTTACTTAAGTAAGCCTTACCTAAATTCTTAAGGTATTTTCGTTTAATATCTTTCCAATCATCTCTTCGAATATGCCGTTTACGACTAGTAGTTGGGGTACTGTCAACAGACAAACAAGCGGAAGAACCAAAACTGGAGGCATCACTATGTTGAGGTGTCTCAGGTCTGCTAGTAGTAGTAGAAGTACAAGCTGGTAATAAACTGCTATAAAGTGGAAAAGCAGAAGTGACCTCTTCAACCCCAAAAGGCTCGCTGAGAGGTGACGGGACAGGTGTTTTCTCGAAATTATTTAATGCTTGTCTTACCTCACAGGAGCTTGTTCTAGCATCCTTATTATTAGCGTTACTCATTAGGGATTCTTCGCACGTTGATTCGTACAAATTCCAGTACTGCTCCATTTCAAGTAAATCGGGTGATTCTAAAAAACATATTTCGAAAAACATTAATAAATACAATCAATCAGTGTCACAATATTTTAGTTTTTTACTTTATTTTAGCAGACATCATATTGCATAAAGTCTTATTTCATATTGTAGTCGGAGCATATCGTTGTAGGTACTAGAAACGACTATATGAATACCGATTTAGTTAAATAAAACCAACGCATAAAGTCGGAAGTACCAGTTACGACCCATAACTTTCAAAAATAAACAACGCATAGCGTCGTAACTACAGTGTTACGACGTTATGCGCTGGACAAGATGTAAAATAATTAATTACAAAAAATCTTAGATATCACGTTAGATTATAATTTTTCAAGTAAACATTGCAAAATAATTAGTAAATATTTCATTGTTTTAAATTAGATATCAAGCATAACTTACCAGATCGATGAGATTCATTGGAGGTTAGATTTTCATTTGAATTGAGAGCTAATTTTAAGATTCTTGATGAGCGTAAGTTGTTCATTTTGCTAACATTTAAAAATAAAACTATTATCACAGCTTAATCTACACTAAACACAAACAAAATCTTATTATTTTTATAATGCAGGTCCCATGTTTACTGCGCGTGCCGGTAATGTCATACGACGCCGTAATTGACCGTGATTGGTCAAGTGCGAGCCAATAGCACAACGCAAATCGTCGTTACTCGTGATCGGGCCATATGCGCGGGCATTTTGACTAGATACGACTATAAGCGTTTCAAAATCTCGTTAGTTATTAACAATATGAAGATTTTAATTTCAGGGATGTATAGAGCTTATTTTCATAACTACTATGAGCTAAAAATCTGATTTTCAAAAAAAAAATGTTATGACTTTATGCGTGGGAGGTGTCGATATCTACATGAATGGTTTATTAAATATATACTATAATTTATTTAAAAAATGTTTTTTATTAAATTATTTATTAATCATTATTGATTTAATAATTAAATTGAATTGCTATTTATTATTACCTAACAATTATATTATTAGCCAAGTGGTCCTGAGCATGACTGCTACGCTAGAGGTCCTGGGTTCGATTCCCAGGTCGAGCAAAGTGTTATTGGGTTTTTCTATTAAATTCCCAGTAGCAGCTCGGAGTTAGGAATTTGTGCCCGGTTAATGGCAATAGGCTCGCCCCCTATTACATGGGACCTAAACATACCGGCGAACTGTAGGTGTATATTAGTACGCCTCTGCCTAACCCTTCGGGGAATACAGGCGTGATGGCATGTATGTTTATTTCAGAATTCAAGTATTTCTAACAGGGAATATTATAGTAGCCTATTTACCTTATTTAAAAGTTTAATTCTAGGAAACACCAGTAAACATAATTATAATAATAACGTTTACATTGTGAGATAAACTTTACGGGAAAACACAAACGATAATTCTTATAGGCAGTCTAAAGTCAAACTGTGTTCTGATCTCGAGTGAGTAAAATATATCACGCCTGTATTCTCAAAATGGTCTCCCATGTCATAGTGAGCGAGCCTATAGCCATTAACCATGCACAAATCAACTCCGATATTCTACTGAGAATTTCAATAAAAAAACCTAATAAAACTGCTCGACTTGGGAATCGAACCGAGGACCTCTAGTTTCGCAAACGCACTTGGGACCACTAATTTAACGATAACTTTTATTTATTTCAATTAGAAGATTATAATCAGGCTATCACTTTATTTTATGGGATAGGAGGGCAAACGAGCAGACGGATCACCTGATGTTAAACGATAACCGCCGCCGATGGACACCCGCAACACCAGAGGAGTCCCAAGTGCGTTACCGCAACTTTTGCTGTCGCAAGGTTTTGGGCCTCCGGTATCCTCACTCACTCTGCGAAACACAACGTAAGTGTTGTTTCACGCCGGTTTTCTGTGAGACCGTGGTATCACTCCGGTCGAGCCGGCCCATTCGTGCCGAAGCATGGCTCTCCCACGGTACACAGTTCCACTGACATCTCGAATCTTAATCTATATCGAGTAGGTACGTAATTATTTAAGAATATCCTTCAACACAGATAAAAGGAGCTAGTTACTCCTATTCAATCATTTACATAACAAATTAAATTTAAAAATTAAAAAAAACCCCCGACACAAAAATAAACCTGAATCCCTATAAAAAGAAAAAAATAATCTTGAAATTATAACCCTTCGTAAGTACGTATGAAGTTTTTTGATTAAATTTTGTCGCGTCGGGGGACCGCTCTCTAATTATGTGAATCCTTTCCTTTCCTTTTGCTTCCCGAACGTGAATCGCGCGAATTCAGAATTGATGTGGATGGCGCGTACATCGCCGCGACGCGCGGGAGGGCGTAAAGTGGGCGGAGCGTAACATATTCAAGTTTGGCGACCCGAGCGGGCAGACACGCGAGAGCTAGAGAGCGGTCCCCCGACGCGACAAAATGTAATCAAAAAACTTCATACGTACTTACGAAGGGTTATAATTTCAAGATTATTTTTTTCTTTTTATAGGGATTCAGGTTTATTTTTGTGTCGGGGGTTTTTTTAAATTTTTAATTTAATTTGTTATTTCACACTTTTTGTAGGGACTCCTTAGTTATTTTGTTTAATTTCTTTTATTTTCTTGCGTTTTAATTAGGTATTTTCTTCGTTTAGTTATTCAACTTTTGTACAATTATTTCATAGCTATTAGATATCTTATATCATAGTGTATAGTATTCTACTAGTCAAGCCCTTTCATTTGATACCTTTATAGAGGGAGTAGTGAAAAAATTTAATAAATTCACCATTTCGTGGAGGCCGCCATCTTGGATTTGAAATTTTTCATAGTGTATAGTATTCTACTAGTCAGGCCCTTTCATTTGATACCAATATTGTGGGAGTTGTGAAAAAATATGTAAACCGCCATCTTGTGGCGGCGGCCATCTTGGGCCGATTTTCATCAAACATAGCTAAGAACACTCCCCACTTATTCACCTTTCAAACAAAAAAAACAAAATCAAAATCGGTTCATCCATTCGGGAGCTACGATGCCACAGACAGACACACACACACACACACACAGACAGACACGTCAAACTTATAACACCCCGTCGTTTTTGCGTCGGGGGTTAAAAATATAACCAACTGACGATTGATCTAGCAACATGCTAAAACAAGTAAAACAAAAAGTGAATAGTTTATATCATTCTTACATCGTTCTCTTGCCATAAGATAGAATGAGACTTAAGACAGTTTCAGGTTCATATTTTCATCTGGTTTCTAGGCTTGTCATACTTCTGAGATTTACATACACATCACCCATCACGTCAACGCTAAGCCTATTATGTCATGACGTCATCAAGTCGCTGATATCTGGGCGAATTTTGACAAAACGTTAATTAAACTGTCAAGTAAGACGCCGCTTGAGTGTGTACATTAACGGCTGGTTTCTATAACAATGCTGCGAGTAGATTTGCTAACTGGAGATAGGATTTTGACACAACCTAGCTATATGGGACCTTATGTAAAAATTTTATCTCTAGTAAAAAAATCGAGCAGTGTTTTTTATGAAGTTCTGTCTCAGCAGCTCAGCGTTTGAATATACTCCTGGTTAATGGCAATATGCTCGCCCCCTATAAATGAGACCTAAAAATACCTTCGCTGGTATTTTGGGTGAACATTAGTATACACTTCATTTTTTTATTAAAACGTTACCACACACTAAGATTTTCTCATATAAACAAAAACCTGTAGATCATACAGATATTTGCTCGGTGTGGGGATCGAACCCACAACATGCGTCGCAGAAGCCGATCGGTCAGCCGCTACGCCAAACATACCGTATTCATACCTCTGCCTAATTCTTCGGTGAATATAGGCGTGATGCTATGTAACATACCGCAGGTTAGTTTGCTCCGTTCCTACATGTTAAAACTAACTTTGTGCTAACTTTCGGTTTTAAAAGCAAATATGGTTAAACAATAGCCAAATATTTAAACTACTATTTACACGATTAACGCGGTTTAGTTTGCGACATTCAAACATCGTCCTACGTAATGTTTATTTGGAATTTCGTAGTAAATGGAATATGATGCTTCACGTTGGAAAGTTTGAATTATTTTTATCCAATTAGATGTAAATTTGTTTTTTTAGACAACCGCTGGGGTAGACGTGTTCTTGAGTGGAGACCGCGACTCGGCAAACGTTGCGTAGGACGCCCTCCGGCAAGATGGAGTGATGATTTGCGAAAGGCTGCCGGCAGTAGCTGGATGCGACAGGCCGAGGACAGTGTGAAATGGCGCACATTGGGGGAGGCCTACGTCCAGCAGTGGACTATAATAGGCTGATGATGATGATGATGATGTTTTTTTATGGCATAGGGGGGGCAAACGATTAGATGGATCACCTGATGGTAAGCGATACCTCCGCCTATGGGCATCCGCAACACCAGAAGAGTCGCAATTGCATTGTCGCTTTTTAAAAGAGTTTGGGCCTCGGTAAAAACATTTAAATGACATTCTTAGTTGGAAACATTGGTTCTTGTCGTGGGAGAGCCATGCTTCGGCACGAATGGGCCGGCTCGACCGGAGTGATACCACGGCCTCACAGAAAACCGGCGTGAAACAACGCTTGCGTTGTGTTTCGCCGAGTGAGTTGAGGTTACCGGAGGCCCAAACCCTTTTAAAGGCGGGCAACGCACTTGCGACTCCTGTGGTGTTGCGGGTGTCCATGGGCGGCGGTTATCGCTTACCATCAGGTGATCCGTTTGCTCGTTTGCCCCCCTATTACATAAAAAAAAAAACACAACATTTAAAATTTCGTGGATATTTATATATCCACGAAATTTTAAATGTTGTGTTTTTTTTTTATTGTATTGAATTTTACAATAACGTCATAATTATTTAATTCTAAGTGGGTTTCAAAATATTTTGTTATCGTAATAATATGACAAACAAGCATAGTAGGTACATACATATTAATCTCTATCTCTACTATTATAAAATTGTAAAAAGGCTGTGTCTGTACATTGAAGATATTTAAAAAAAATACGTGCGTATTATATTGTTTGTCTGTGTCTATTTGTTACGGGTTGGCGCAAAAACTATTGAATAGATTTTAATTTTAATACTACAAATAGAAAGTATATGCTCCAACTCAAAAACTGGTGAAGTATTTATTTAAATTAATTAAATGGATCCTGAGATAAAACTGAGATAGTTTATTTTTGGAATACTTGTTTTTACTGTCGTTGAATTAATTGTTTTTTTTTTCATATGGGCATGTACCACGGAGTAAGTCAGATATTTTCTCGCCTCTTACGAGACGCTTAGATCTGAAAAGCAACGAGGAATAGTATTCAAATTTCCCAAACTACTCGTACCTTATCGGTTTAGTGGTCCCAAGCGCGACTGCTACGATAGAGGTCTTGAGTTCAATTCAGTTCTCATAAATTCTCAGTAGCAGCTCGGAGTTATTTGTGCCCGGTTAGTGGTAGGCTCGCTCCCTATTTCATGGATTCGAAACATACCAGCGCATTGTAGGTGCACATTAGTACGCCTCTGCTTAAGCCTCCGGAGAATACAGGCGTGATGGTATGTTATTTCCCACGCCACATTCCTCTTAAATAGGGAAGTATTATTATATTCAAAATTTCCACAATTATGCAAGCCTTGTATCATAATTGGAGTTGTTTGAATGAATATTAATAAACCATTATGGTTTGCTATTGTTTCGCTGTAACTTGCTTTTACGTGAAATTATACTTGCAGCTACTTTTGTGGGCTCTCTGCGGTGTATGTAGTACATACACAAGCTTTTTGCCGTGACTTTGTTCGCATAACGGAGCATTCGCATAAGACCCACTTTTAGGAGCCGTGCAACTACTTTGAATTCTCAAACGTACCTATTTTAATGAAATGGTCTAATTGCAATGAAACATTTTGGCTTTGACTAACGAGATAGCGTAGCAAAATAGAGAACGTTCTCTCTTTTTTCTTTTTAAATAAGGCTGGAGTCGCTTTAATTTGAGCTTACACGTGTTAATTTGCTAAACGTGAGAAGCGGCGGTAGCCTAATGGCTAGGGCGTCGGACTTGCGATCATGTGGTTGCCGGTTCGAACCCCACCCATTACACTACCGACGTGAACCCACTCGTAAGACAAGCAATCTAGCTTAGCACGAGGGGTTAACAAGAATACTAGTAATGTGCGACCCACATTGCTAGTAAGCTTTTTTTTAAAAAAAAAAATTTTGATAAACTGCTTTTTTATGGAATTTGTGGTATTTTATGAAAGTCTCAGTAGTAGTTCGGAGTTTGTAGTTGTTCCCAGTTAGTGGCAACGGTCTCGCACCCTATTAAATATATGGGACCTAAACATACCGGTGGTATTTTATCTATGGGATAAAGGGCAATCGAGGATTGCCTGATGGGAAGCGATTACCGCCGCCCATGGACAGCCGCAAGACCGGAGGAGTCGCAAGTGCCGTGCGTTGCCGGCCTTTTAAAGGGTTTGGGCCTCCGGTATCCTCACTACGGAACACAATGTAAGAGTTGTTTCACGCTGGTTTTCTGTGAGGACGTGGCATCACTCCTGTTAAGCAGGCCCATTCGTGCCAAAGCATAGCTCTCCCAAGGAATATTTTTTAAATAATAATATCTAGTTTCTGTTCCATGCTTTAATATACTCCGAAATATTAACTGGACTTTTTACGTATATAGCCTAGTTCCTTCAGCACTTAAAGCTTGACAGAAGAAGAAATCTACAGATACCTGCCTCAATTACCTCCATGAATAGGTATAGTTAGAAGATTTGAAACAGAGCGTCTTTTAGCTTGGTAACCGGTAAAAATCTTTGAAAAAAATATGCTTTAGATGTTTTTTTTGTAATCTCATGAAGTAGACATACAAAATAAAATATTTTATGGAAATGCCAAATTATTCTAGGCACGTAACAACAACATAGATTAACCCAATTAGTGCGATAAAGAGACTTTGTTTTGTAGAAAACAAAATCACACTGTCTTGTAAACATAATATTCATTTTAATTAAAATAAGGAAATGTAAACATTGCTGTGCACGATATTACCCTGGTTAAATCCTCAGCCGGTCATATCACACTACAGTATACTTTAATGTTGATAAAATAAAGTTCAATTTTCAAGTTAGATACAATTTCAAAAGTGCAAGGGTAGAATGTCGTAACTAGGTGACACAGTCTGATACGCAAAGGATTAAAAATATTTTTCTACGCTCTTTGAGCTCTTTTTAAATGTGAAAGAGGTTTTAGTCTGTTGATTTTAGATGTTTTTTTTTCTCTTTTTATGCAGCTAAAGCCCCTATTCATTTGAGAGATTTTGTTATGTTCAAATTGTAAGAGGCGAATCGTCCAAAGAACTAAATAAAAAAACCCGAAATTGAAAAATGTACAGGGAGTTTCTGTATTTTTTTTTACATAAAAACTTAATTCGGTTTATTACGAATATTTAAAAGTAAAAAAATAACCAAATCGATCTAGCTCTTCTCAAGTGATCCGCTTACCAACGAAGAGCAGAGCACCTGTATTTTCCGAAGGACAATAATTAGGTTGAGGCGAACCACAGTTCGCCGGAATGCTTAGGTCCCATGAACAAGGCACAAATTCCAAATACCGAGCAGCTACTGAGAAATTTCATAGAAAAATCCAACAATTCCATATTACATGGGACCTAAACATACCGGCGAACTGTTTTTGTATGCGTGTGCGCATCTATATCATAGTTGTTATGAGTACTACGACTGTGGTACAAGTACCACTTTTTCATTTAGCTAATTTTTTTTATGGGATAGGGGGGCAAACTAACAGCCCGATCACCTAACAACAACAGTAAAGACAACACTAAAGGAGTTACAAGTGCGTTACCAAAATATTCAAATACCCACTCATACAAGTTTACAAATACGATATTACCTGAACCTTTAAAAAAAATAAACCGAACCTAGCTACAGCTACTATTTATCTCGAGAAATTATAAAAAATCAAAGTACCCACCGTAACATAAGAACACAGACCACTACCACAGTGCACTCGCGGCGGTATCACTCGTCACTTATCACTTACAGACACACGGTCACGGCGGGGTCCCGAGGGCGACTGAACGCGTCACACTCGGGAGACTCAGTACTGGTGGTTGCTGCGGTGTTATGCAGCTTTTGAAATTGTAATAACAAATCAGTTAACATTTTGAAATTCGAACTTACTAATTTGGTATTGTTTTAAGTATTTTATTGTTCTTAATATTTATTTACGTGTGGTAAAATACCATTTGCCTTTAATGCATTTTTTTCCTTTGGTCACAAAAGCCTAAGTCGTCCAGTGAGTTTGTGGTAATTTCTAGAATTTAAATATTACAGACATTTCCTACAAGCTCCCAGTTACTTATTCGATTTTCTTTAAAAAAAAATACGCTGACATTAATAACTATTCATCTTTAAGAAAAATATCTGTTCAAAGAGATATATGAATTAATAAGCTTTTTCACTTTATTTCTCAGCAATTTTCTATGAAATTTATTTAAGTAGCGCTACAGAAATACAGCTTTCTATATAAAAAATCTTCCTGCCTACATTATATAAAAATAAAATCACTAAAATGTCACATTAATGTCACTGATTTTTGTCACCGATTGTACGTCAGTTGGCCTTTATTTAACCATCCGTCAAAACTGCTCAT
Organism: Acronicta leporina; assembly: GCA_947256265.1. Classification (NCBI taxonomy): domain Eukaryota; kingdom Metazoa; phylum Arthropoda; class Insecta; order Lepidoptera; family Noctuidae; genus Acronicta; species Acronicta leporina. The sequence goes on along the minus strand of OX366520.1, from coordinate 13,508,658 downwards.
AACAGACTACTTAAGCCCGTGTTAAAGTTTATCACGCGTTGTAAACATCGTTTTCATTAAGTTAACAACAATTTAAAATAATTGACACTACTAATGAAACGCTAATTAAAGATACCGACAGTGGTTTAGTACTACGACGAGTTGAAAAACAGTTTCTCAATGAAGTGTTTACTTTAATAAGACAAACTATACCTTTCTTTACACACTTATACAAATTTCCTATAAAATTTGTATAAGTGTGTAAAGAAAGGTATAGTTTGTCTTATTAAAAGGTAACAAACATATTATCTACATTACTGGAAAGATGCTTAGGTGCGCTAAAAGATATTTTTATTAATTATTCAAAAATATATATAAATCTATATTTAGGCGTTAGATAAGAATATTCCATTGCCTCATTAGCCAAGTGGTCCTGAGCGCGACTGCTATGCTAGGGGTCTTGGGTTCGATTCCCAGGTCGAGCAAAGTGTTATTGGGTTTTTCTATGAAATTCCCAGTAGCAGCTCGGAGTTAGGAATTTGTGCCCGGTTAATGGCAATAGGCTCGCCCCCTATTACATGGGACCTAAACATACCGGCGAACTGTGGGTGTACATTAGTACGCCTCTGCCTAACCCTTTGGGGAATACAGGCGTGATAGTATGTTATGTTATAATATCCATCACCTATTTGATAAATTAAGGCCTAAGTACTCATTTTCATTTTGGATTTCGAGATAGTTTCAAATAAAAATTAAGTAATATTTGCGGTTCTCTGTCTTACTTTTCACGCGTCATTCTTTACCAGTTATCACTCAGTTACTGAGCTTATACAATGTGGGATCAGATTATACCTACTGGAAAATTATAGCTTAATATGTAATCGTTTGTACAACGAAATTGTAACGATATTCCTTCAATCATTAATGAAAATATTTGCATATCATATAAGTCTTAGACAGGACTTGAAACGGTGTCAAATTAGTCGCTTCCTATGAGCTTCCTTTGTAGTTTGCCGTGGCCTGCGACACGCTATATCTTAATTTGGAGATGATTGAAAGACTCTTGAACACTGATTATTCGTTTAATTACGGGAACATATTTTAGGTAAAATAACAGTGTTAGCGTAGCGAGCGTTCCGAAGAGATTACGTTGTAACTTGTAAGTAAGTACTAGAATACTTGGGAACGATGCCTGTGGATATATGATCGCTACAGAGTGATCTCTTTTATTTCACCCGGGCTTAAAATTTCTTTCCCTAGGTGCGCATTGTGCTTCAGATTAGCGATCCACATTCTCCCAGTAGATGAGGTGGCATTCTGTCAGCCTCCTCATGGCAGTATGCTTCTGACATACTTGATGATTGGCACACCAAAAAATAATGTAAGTAGAATTTTATTAATCACTAGCTGACCCGGCGAACTACGTACCGCATGAGAAAACATTTTTGTCATATTTACTCACCTTTTAAACCTTCCCTGGACTTCCACAAACATTTCAAAACCAAAATCGGCTAAATCGGCCAGCCGTTCTTAAGTTTTAGCGAGACTAACGAACAGCAATTGATTTATATATATATTGATTGAATGGATAATCTTAATGCTAAGAAGTACAGACAACGACAACAGACAACAGGTAACAACACAGGTTGTGTTGTGAATTGGTTTTCCAAATGGCATCTGAATACGTATCACATGACATTTAAAAACAAATTCATCACGTAAGTAATGCATTACAATTCCCCATAGATTTAGCTTTTACTTACGCGTTACAAAAACAGTTTAAGTAATACAAAAAAGTGTCACATAAAATCTTCACGCTTTTCTCGAGTGCTTACCGCAACATTTTAGCGGGATTTATTTCTTTGCCGTCACTCAACGTTGAATAAATTCTGCTTGACGGACGGACGACATTTCAACCATTGTTTTTTCACTTAAATATCACTTTGGTCCATTCGCGGCATTGCTGTATTTACTTAGATTTTTTTTTATTCAAAAATATTCGGGATTTTATTCCCGATGATAGATATGTAGAACCGCCTTTGCATTCGAGTATTTTATTATATTTTAAGTGTCAATGAAGAAAATTAGATTATTCAAAAAGTATCAGACCACATCTAAAAACACAACATAACTTACCATCACGCCTGTTTTCCCCGAAGGGTTAGGCAGAGGCGTACTAATGTAAACCCACAGTTCGCCGGTATGTTTAGGTTCCATGTAATAGGGGGCAAGCCTATTGCCATTAACCGGACACAAATTCCAAACTCCCAGCTGTTACTGGGAATTTCATAGAAAACCCCAATAACATTTTGCTCGACCTGGGAATCGAACCCAGAACCTCAAGCGTAGCAGTCGCGCTCAGGACCACTAGGCTAATAAGGCATATATATATATATAGACCATATCTTATAGCCCTGAAACAGTATATTCACGGCTGTATCTTGCGAAGGACTAGACAGAGGTGTACCAATGTACACACTCGAAAGAATGTAATATTAATAATGTTACTATTAATATTTCATGCTTTCAATAACTCAAAATATCTAGTTGTTCCTTTTCATCGACATGTATCGTAATCACCGTAAATTTGTGCAAAATGATAATATCCATCTAAACGGTTACGTTTCTCGGTAGCACCAAGATTTATTTCTATATAAATACTGAATAATGGCGACCCTCGTCATGACGGGTCGAAATTCGGAAGTAATACGAAATTTTGTATATCTTTTTATTATCCAGAGTTTGTAGCGAGACCGATTAAGGTTGGATGGTAGTTCGGACAGCTGTATTTATTAGTTTTTCTGATACACTGAGGGTACCAACGGTATTTTGTGACGATTTCGAGATTTTCGAGATTTCGATTTGTCGTTTGCGAGATTATTGCTAGGTGGTGATCTTGCCGATGACTGCACATTTGATGTAGCGTTTAGGACGGTCACTATTTTTTCGAGACTGGTTTTATTTTGTTATTAATTATTATGTTTGTGAAGGGCTTGTTCCCTAGTGCAAGAGTAACATTTAATAAAAATTACTGCCTTATTGGTTTTGTGTAAAAAGTCAGAGACCATAGAGTCATATCACTATTCCATCACTGGGGCTCATGGCTAAGTAATAACTAAGCTGCTAGACTGATCTGCAAGGTTAAGCTGCGCTCGCCGCGGTCTTTGTGTGGATGGGGGACCATTCTTATCACATCGAAATCCCTCCGTGCCTCGGAGAGTACGTAAAGCCTTCGGTCCCAGTTGCCATACAAACATCTATGACAATTGTTAGTGGTACCTAGTCAGCAGCCCAAAAAAGCCTGACAACCAGTCTATCCTCCGAATATCGGTATTGCCCAGAGGTTGCGGAGGTCTGATGGCAGTCGCTTCGTGTAAATTACTGATATTCAGCCTCATCTGGGTAGACTGGAAGCCGACCCCAACATAGTTAATAATAATAATTAATAATAAATATTCTACGACATTTTACACAGCACCATTTAGTCCTAAACTAAGCATAGCTTGTACTATGGGTACTAGACGATGGATAGGTTACAACTTAAATACTTTTTTTTGTAAATACATACTTATAATACATAAGAAAGTTGGGAAAAGGCTCGGAAGATGATGATCACTATTCTATCACTGTTAAAAAAATAGGAAAAAAAAAGGAAAAAAAAAAAGAAAAATAAAGGAAAAAAAATGTCCTTATAAATATTATCACCTCATCTCAAACATTTCGTCATTTCAGGAGGGCCGTAAAACTGCCGAGCCATCACGGAGTCATTCGCTCGGAACATTTTTAATTAAGCCCATTAAATAGATCTGTTCGCTTCAAAAATAACAGTCCAGGTAAATGAGAAAGTGACATATAACACCATCGCGCCTTTATTCCTCGAATATAGAGGCAGAGATGTCGAGGAGGTATAAAATGGGTACTAGAAATTATTTTATTTTAAAAATAAACATACTCATTTATGGCACTTACGCGAATATAAATATTAAGACATTGAAATAAAACTACTTTTTTACGGATTTTATCGCATTGTATTGATATTATAGAATTCCCAATGTTTCTGATCCTTTACAGCATCCATGCTGTTAAACAAAACTGGTAAAAAGTTTTATTTTAAAAATAAACGTTACCCCACACTAGGATTTTCGCCCGTGCGTGTGATCCAAATTCAAATTTCTTCATTCGGACAACAGAAATCCAAAACAACAAAATTACTTACAAACACTAATTCTCATATACACAAATGCCCAGCCCCGGAACAACTACCTGCAGGTCATACAAATATTTGCTCCGCATGGGAATCGAATTCACTACACGTGGTAACGATTTTTTTATTGATTATTTCGGCAAACTAGCAGGCGAGGCACTGATGGTAAGTATCCATCATTCAGTAAGTACAGAATCTATTATCTGATCATTAAGTAGGACTGAGTATATTTTATCTCAACATCTACACATTTTGGTATCCATATCTTTCAATATTTAGATATGGCAACACTACACAAGAACATCGGCAACACCGACTAACGATGACTATAAAACCGAGACGGGCAGAAACATAAAATAAATAGCAGAAATATCTCAACTTACACTGGATTGGTGGCTTTAATGGAGTGAAAAAGAGACGCAGATAAAACTGTTTCATGTTATAATAAGTATTGTTGAGTTTCTAGTAATGAGAACTCTTTTGTGATTGTTTAAGTAGATGTGAACGATGTGATTGGCTATAGAATTGTTTAAGGCTTCCATTGTTTGTGATAGTTAAGATTGTTTTAACTTTTGTACTAAGTATTGTGACCGTGATTACGAAAAGTCTCGAAAAGACATTGTCTTTATCCATGTTTATAGATTAATATTTTGAGGCTAATGAGGCCCTGAGCGCAACTGCTACGCTAGGGGTTCTGGGTTCGATACTCTGGCCGGTTTTGTGTTTTTAATCTATACTCTATTACTAATATATAAAGCTGAAGAGTTTGTTTGTTTGTATGTTTGTTTGTTTGTTTGCTTGAACGCGCTAATCTCAGGAACTACTGGTCCGATTTGAAAAATTCTTTCAGTGTTAGATAGCCCATTTATTGAGGAAGGCTATAGGCTAAGACTAGTATAGTTTATGTACCTAATTTGTATAAAAACCGATACTACTCAACACTTTTTCAACCTGAATGGTTTCTTAATAAAAATGTAAATATAGTCTCATGGACCGTTTAGACGTCTGCCGTTCCTTCATCCCCGAATAATAAGTCACCCCTCTGCCTTTTTATTTCCGGACTATTTGCGAAGTGATTTCATTTCTTATTAAAAGTTTAATCCAATTTTTGGAGGCGACAGGGGAATTTTGCCAACGTATTCTTGTTAGTTTCCTGTCGATTCGATTAAATGGGGGAAGTTGCATTTTTGCTATCGTTATTTATGTTGTTTACGTGTAACGAGGGAAGACTAAATTGGAGTGTTTTTTCTGCTATTTTTTAATGAAATAATAAACGCTGTATATCATGCTTTGATTTATAAATGAAATGATAGGCTTACAACTCCTGAAACAGTTGACAGTTAATTTAAATAGGTGATTGACCAAACAAAGTAGCTAAACAGACTAAGAAATATTGTAAATAAATATTATATAAAATATTAATATTAAAAAAATAAAATAATATAAAATAATAAAAATATTGAATATTATTATGAATATTATATCCTGTTTATAAATATCTGGTATAAAATATTAAACATTATGCATCTCAGCTAAGATGGCTAAGATATGAATTATTAGTCTTAAGTGACCACCTGAAGACGATAACTACTCGTAAACGCAAAACTTCTCAAAACCACAAGGTTATTCCTAAGCATTGACTTACTAACCATTTGTTATATCCTACTTAATAATTTATACGTGAAAGTTTGTGAAGATGTATGTATGTTTGTAACTCTTTCATACCAGAACTATATAATAGTAACTATATATTATAATCTGGAATAACACATAGGCTACTTTTTATCTAGGTCAGACCCAATTCTGTCATCGTAAACGAAGACGCGGGCAGAAGATAGTATTGTACACGTTTCGCCAAGATTCGTACATAACTATATCACAAAACGCGGGACGTAAGTATACCTATAATATACTTTATTATTCTGTATTTAAATATGCGTGATATACATAATTATGTATCTATATAGCGCGTAGCATGTCAAAGTGTAACACACAGCAGTACGTGTCGTATCCGCGTTGAGATGTAGATACACATCGCTTTGATCTCGATTGCGATCCCCTCATTAATTGGAGACCTACTAATAGCCAGTCCAGTGGCTCGTGTCCAGTGAAATTGTAATTAAATTAAAAACAAGCATACATGCCAACAAACATATAGTACCTATTTAACACTCACGTATTTTTCATCTTGAGTTGTCAAGCCTCGTTTACCCAGTAAACGAGGTTTTTGAAGCGGCGGTAGCCTAATGGCTAGGGCGTCGGACTTGCGATCATGTAGTTGCCGGTTCGAACCTAACCCATTGCACTACCGACGTGAACCCACTCGTAACACAAGCGATCTAGCTTAGCACGAGGGGTTAACAAGAATACTAGTAATGTGCGACCCGCATAGCTAGTCAGCTTTTAAAAAAAAAAGAAAGTAATGTCACTGGCTACATTACCCTTCAAACCGTAACACAGTAATGTTAGCATTGTTGCGGCGGACCGAATCTATACTTACTATATATAATATATAAAGCTGAAGAGTTTGTTTGTTTGTTTGCTTGAACGCGCTAATCTCAGGAACTACAGGTCCGATTTGAAAAATTCTTTCAGTGTTAGATAGCCCATTTATTGAGGAAGGCTATAGGCTATATATCATCACGCTACGCGGACGAAGTCGCGGGCAGAAGCTAGTTTCCAATACAAACGTAATACCAACTAAAATCGTAATTCAAACACAATTTAATTAATCGAAGTGTGTTAATATTTGGATTCCGATACCGTTAATCTAGCTTCCTTCTCTACCATTTCGTCCTAAATATTTCACTGGAAATAAGTGTAAGCGAATTATTTCGTGATAACTTTACTAAAGGCCTTTTGCACCAACTTCAAAATTGTATTTAAATACTGACTGACTGCCTCGTTAGTCTAGTGGTCCCAAGTGCGACTGCTACGCTAGAGGTCCTGGGTTCGAATCCCAGGTCGAGCAAAGTGTTATTGGGTTTTTCTATGAAATTCTCAGTAGCAGCTCGGAGTTTGGAAATTGTGCCCGGTTAATGGCAATAGGCTCGCCCCCTATTACATGGGACCTAAACATACCGGCGAACTGTGGGTGTACCTTAGTACACCTCTGCCTAACCCTTTGGGGAATACAGGCGTGATGGTATGTTATGTTATGTTATGTATTTAAACACGATTTTTCATAGAAGCACATTTAAGAAGTTGGTGCAAGTGGGCCTAAGTTTGGAACGATTTTCTGCTTAGTCTATTTCCTGTGAAGTAGTGGTAGACGAAATGATAAGGTAGGAACCTAGATTAACTGTATCTCAATTCGAATAATATCGCAGTTTGATAAAATATTATTTGGATTACGATTTATTTTGGTTTTAATTTTTTGTGGACAATTCAAGCTCTACCGGCAGTATAGATAGTAGTATTTATGGTAAAATTGTGCTGAATTTTTCTTTCTTCTGTCTTTCTTTCTTTCTTACCGGACCCATAATGGCAGAATATGTAGCAAAGGTTTATCACCTTAATACTCACCAAACCTCAACCAGAATTTTCGTGCTGTTTCCGTGTTGAGGTGTAAAATGTAGATAGGTAGGTAAATTGGACACCAACTGATAGCCAGCCCGCCAGCTCGTTTACCTACTTTGCCCGTCTCATATAATTATGGTAATTGGTCCCTTGTTTGTGTACAAAAATTTAAGGGAAAGGTAAAAAATTTGAAAAAGAGCCGTGATAGCCTAGTGATATGATCATTGGACTGCCAAGTCAAAGCTCTCGAGTTCAAATCCAAGGCACGCACCTCTGACTTAAACTGACTTCTGACTGATCCCGCGCTTAAAACGGTGAAGGAAAACATCGTGAGGAAACCTGCACGTCTGAGAGATTTTCTCGACGGCGTGTGAAGTCTGCCAACCCGCATTAGGCTAGCGTGGTGGACTCATTCGGTCACGGGTCTCCTCTCATTGTGAGAGGAGACCCGTGCCCAGCAGTGGGACATATAATAGGTTGATATGTGAAAAATTCAAACCTTTTACATTGTACTAATTTAGCATTTAGGGAAGTTTAAGTTAAAGAAGAACACATTCAATCATGATAATATTGAAAATTTGGTCGAAAATGAAAATCTTTATGTTCAAAATGAGGCAGCCATTGATATAAAATATATTGTAAGATAAATAGTATAATACTTACTTTAATCCAGGATTGATATTAGGTATTTTCATGTGGATTCATGTGAGTGTATCTAACCAAAAGACGCAGGTTCGAATCCTGCCCGCAAGTCGATATTTTCCCTCACTAAAATAACGTCGCAATGATTATAATGAATAGACTTCAATGACAATGAAATAAGTATAAATAAACCATTTCTAAACATCCTTTAAATACTGTTCGTATATAAATATAAATTAATGTGTCACTGTCTCTCCCATACTTTCTACCCACCTCGGCTAAAAGTGAAATTGGCAATTTCAAGGGGTAAGTACCACCGGACGTCGCGCGTCGTCAAGGCTTCCATTAATTTGGTTGAAACAATCGGGTGCATTTGATAGCGACGCGACAGCCCTAGGAGAGGGGGGCGAGATAAGTGAAAATGCTTGTTCCTTCTCTATTTTCGAAAAAAAGGACGAAATTCAGGTGCATACATGATTACCATCACGCCTGTATCCCCCGAAGGGTTTAGGCAGAGGTGTACTAAGGTACACCCACAGTTCGCCGGTATGTTTAGGTCCCATGTAATAGGGGGCGAGCCTATTGCCATTAATCGGGCACAAATTCCTAACTCCGAGCTGCTACTGAGAATTTCATAGAAAAACCCAATAACACTTTGCTCGACCTGGGAATCGAACTCGAATGACTTGAGACCACTAGACTAACGAGGCAGTTTGAGCATACATGATTAAAAATATGAAAAACAGTCTAATTAGTCAGTGGTCCCAAGCGCAGTTCTGGGTTCGACTCTCGAGTCGTGCAGTGGCATTGAGTTTTTCTATGAAATTCAGTCAACAACAGCTGGGGGCAATAGGCTCACCACCTTTTGCATGGCACTGAAAGATACTGAACTGTGGGTGTAAAATTAGTTCACTTCTGACTAACCCTTCGGGGAAACCAGGCGTGACGGTATTGATGTTACGTATTACCACAAATAATAAAATACTAGGTATTATATAAGTTCCTAAATAGTGCAATGGTCCTAGACGCAATTGCTACAATTTTCTATGCATGAAGGCTCATATTTCTTTCCTTCCATGGTCATATCAGATACTAGCTTCTGCCCGCGACTTCGTCCGCGTAGCGTGATGAGATATAGCCTATAGCCTTCCTCAATAAATGGGCTATCTAACACTGAAATATTTTTTCAAATCGGACCAGTAGTTCCTGAGATTAGCGCGTTCAAGCAAACAAACTCTTCAGCTTTATATATTAGTACTAGCTTCTGCCCGCGACTTCGTCCGCGTAGCGTGATGATATATAGCCTATAGCCTTCCTCAATAAATGGGCTATCTAACACTGAAATATTTTTTCAAATCGGACCAGAAGTTCCTGAGATTAGCGCGTTCAAGCAAACAAACAAACTCTTCAGCTTTATATATATTAGTATAGATTCATTCATCTTCCGAATCCTTTCCCAACTATATTGGGGTCGGCTTCCAGTCTAACCAGATGCGGCTGAATATCAGTATTTTACATGAAGCGACTGCCATCAGACCTCCGCAACCCAATTTCTGGGCAATACCGATATTCGGAAGATAGACTGGTTGTCAGGCTTTTTTGGGCTTCTGACTACCACTAACAATTGTCATAGATTTTCGTGTAACAACATATCAGATATTTATAACTCCAAATAAAGCTCGCTCAAAAAAAGATAACAGACGATATTCTGGCTATAAAAAACATGGGATCTCACGATACCTACCCTGTAACCGCGAGTCTCTCGTCAAAGGGAAAACTTAATTGTTTCGTTCTCTCCTGTCTGCGCAGATTACTATTAATTACTCGGCTCGACGCGTCAGCCTGATATAATTACTATAATAACCCCTCAGAGGTTCAGGCAAAAATTAAGCCCAGTATAAATCAGTTATTTAATAAATAAGCTCCAAAAGTTTATAAAAATATTTTATGTTTCAACAGTTTCTTGTTATAAGTTTTCAGGGAATTTTCATTAAAAAAACATTTTTACTCGTTTTGTTTGTCAGATTAGATTATTTTTGTTGTAATAAGTAAAGTTTATCCGGCTCATTTTCAAAAATATAAAACGTCTTAAAAACTTCTTTTAACTATACCTACTATGTTTTGTCTGGTTTTTCTTGTCATTGAATATCACATGTCAAAACAAGACAAAACATATTATAACTCTATGAGGTTTATAACATTATATAATCTTTATGAATAAGTGGGTTTGTTTCCTTTGTATTGTATCAGTTCAAATTTATAAAAAAAAATGTCTATTTATTTGATAACAGTTTAAGACGCGTTCAAGAATATTTAATTATTGTTGGATGCATTCGTATCAGTGAGTGACCTCAAACTACACCAATGTCAGCCTTTACATTAAAACGCGAAAATACAACACGCAATCCTAAAATCTGACCTTATATTTTATTACTGGCAACATTATCGAGCAATTCAGGCAAAACTAACGTACCGTTTAAGCAGTTAAACAACAAAATATCAACCTGTCACGAACATTCTCAGGTTGAGCGCTACAAAAATCGATTCGGTACGTTACTTGATATCGATGTCTCGATATATTACATCGATGTATCGGTAAATAATAATCGATATAAATTAATGGTCTGTCAGCGGCAGGCGGGTTAGAGGTACAAATTCAGTTGAATACGATATTTCAGGCTTTGTGTTGTTAGTTACACCGTTAACCCTGTTGTGGATGATGGGATGTTACATTACCTATTGTGGACGAGTGGCTGGCCTAATCTTCATAATAGTATTTCCATAACACTTTAGGCTCTCTTTGTTCAAGGAAAATCAAATGTTATTTTATCCACTAACTCTTTCTCTCACTAATCTCTTTTCACTCTACTCTGCCATTATCGCAAGTTATACGTGTATAGAGTACGGTTCCTAATGCAAACTGACAACAAAGTGGAAAATTTTAATTAACCCCTAGATTACTGCGATACATCGTTGTACTTCACAATATACTCTTAAACTCATATAATTTTCTTCGAAGGTTTAGGCAGAGGCCTACTGATCTACAACCACATTTCACGAGATGTTTAGGTCTCGTGTAATAGGTACCGAGCTGAGCACAAATCTCAAACTCCGAGCTGCTACTGAGAGTTTCATATAAAAACCCAATAGCAGTTTGCTTGACCTGGGAATCGAACCCAGGACCTATAGCGTAGCAGTCCCACTTGGGACCACTAGACTAACGAGCCAGTTTGATTCGAATAATATTATTTTATTGATACCTTTGCTCTTACTTTGCTCCAATTTTACTTACTGAGATACCCATGTGCAGTTTATTTTTGCTTGGGCACAAAATATAGTTACGTACTTATTACCATACAAAACTAATGTAGGGACAGGTTTTCGCCTCAAATATTGGAAGTAATAAATTACAAGATATATCTTCTATCTTATCTATACTTCTATATCTATACTAATATATAAATCTGAAGAGTTTGTTTGTTTGTTTGCTTGAACGCGCTAATCTCAGGAACTACTGGACCGATTTGAAAAATTCTTTCAGTGTTAGATTGCCCATTTATTGAGGAAGGCTATAGGATATATCATCACGCTACGCAAACGAAGTCGCGGGTAGAAACTAGTCTATATATATAAAAGAAAGTCGTGTTAGTTACACTATTTATAACTCAAGAACGGCTGAACCGATTTGACTGAAGATTGGTGGAGAGGTAGGAAACGGACATAAGATACTTTTTATCCCATTCCTGTGGATGGATGTGATGACCGACCGAAATCCACGGGGGCGAAGCCGCGGGCAGAAGCTAGTATTTTTATAAATCTAAGCAATCATCCCTCATTATCTGACTGTTGGCCATAGACCTCCCTCAAACTATGTCATTTGACTCGATCCTACGCAATTCACAGTCAGGTTGAACCCATGACTTTACGCAGTCGACCCATCTACCACAGGACGACCTTTGAACTTTCGCTTACTGGAATACTATAATGTTGTTTATTTTTTTAACTAGGTATATATTTTAAGCAATAGCAAATTTAAATTGAAATTAATAAATAAACAAAATCGCCTAATGAGGTACCGCACTAAAATTTAACAGCGTAGGTACAAGGTTTGTTTGCTGCTACGAAAGCGTAGGCGTCGTAACTGTAAGTTCACCGTAGCTTGGCTACGTCGTAGCAATAGCTGAATGCTATTCCGAACAGACAGATACAATTAGAATACGAATTTAAGATATACCGATAGAATAGGATAGGATAGGATGGGATGGGATAGGATAGGATAGGATAGGATATAATATTTTTTTATTGCACACCAAATTGACATTGACATTATCTAGATGCCCATCTCAATTATCACATGAAAGAGAGGCAGCATGAATTAAAAACAACGGAGACTCTAGCATGAGCTTCAAACTGTGCTAAGAATATAAGGCATTCAGCTTTGGATAGCGAGGCTCCCCTTAATGGGGTCCAGTGCCTGTACCAGACCACAACGTGTCATGGTCGTGGCGAATGACACGAATAAAATGGCCGTGACTTTAGGGCAAGGAAAAGTAAGTGTCGATTTTTGTCGGAACGTGTTACATAAATACAACTTGTAACGGAGTTTAAGCGCAAGACCTAAAAGTAGTTTGTTCAGAATCGACAACTAAATCGATTACAGTGATTTTTAAAACGTGTTATTTTTAATATGTGTTATTTTTTCCCGAAAAGATTATGACAATACCTGAAACTATGGCTCCCTGATCCATCACTGGCTTGAGTTATGGAAAACTGAAACCTATTTGCACATAAGGTAATTGTGAACGTGTGCGCGTCAATATCGTAGTCGTTATGGGTACGCCTGTAGTGCAGCCACAACTTTTGCCTTTTATCGGTATAACTAATTTCTTGAAAGATGTATGCTTGTGTCTCAAACTGACTTTAGAGTTTAGATATTAAAATTATGACTTAATATTCTAATTAACGAGTTTGAAGTCTTGCGCTTATTCACGTTGTTTATCCCCTCCGCAAAGCCATTTCTTCCACTTTACGAAAAGATCCAAATCCAAAAATAAAATATCAAAGGTCCAATTATATCTGAATTTAATAGTTCGTTTAACTCCCATAATAAATTCAGAAAGGTTTCGTCGAGAAAGCTTTTCGTATACATTATTCAATTAATTGGACCGAAATGGACCTATTGTGTCAGAATCGCGTTTGTCTGTAACCAATCCTAACTTAGGCGGTGCCAGAAAGTATAATTTATTAATTATTCCGTTGTTTTCTTTAATCTTTTTATGAATTCTTTTTAAGAAATTAAAAACTACTTTTGTGTTGTGTCTTTATAATATCTACTTCTTCTTCTCTTCTCTACTATTATAAAATTGTAAAAAAACTGTGTCTGTACATTGAATATATTAAAAAATAAACACGTGGGTTATGGTATATAAACGTCTCCGAATCCGAAAATGTGATTTTTTAAATTCTTGTCTGTTTGTCTGCTTGTTACGGGTTGGAGCAAAAACTACTGGATATATTGTAATTTTTTTATCACTGTTAGAAAGTATATGCTCCAACTTAAAAACTGGTGAACTTCTTATTTCAATTAATAAAACTAATCATGAGATACAGCTTGACCTTCCTGATGTTCACAGGCCCATACAAAGAAGAGATCATCAATGTTGGTTTTTCCATTTTTACTCCTTAGCTTCACGTGAGCGAAGCCGCGGGCAGAAGCTAGTAAGAAATAATATTTGAATATGATAAATAATAATAGATACCGCTATTTGATTTTTTTATGTATACACATGGAAAAATCAAATGTCAAAATGAAAAGCATTTTTTTAATCTGTGGAAAACTTCTATGTCTCTCTATTCTATCTATATTCAGTTCTAGTTATATCATGATTACGTTTATACATACAAACTATCATAAATACAAAGAAACGTAATAAATAAAAGAGACGACACGTTTGGCGTACATACATAGCGGCTCAGCGATCGGCTTCTGCGACTTGTGTTGTGGGTTCGATCCCCACACGGTGCAAATATTTTTATGATCTACAGGTAGTTGTTCCGGGTTTGGGTGTTTGTGTATGTGAGAATTTGTGTTTGTAAACGCACTCACGATACAGGAGAAATTCCTAGTGTGGGGCAAAATTAAAAAAAAATAAAACTAAATAAAACCCGGCTACGAAAAAGATTTTAGATTTAGTGTTTTATTTTTGGCAATAAATCATTATTTATTTTAAAAAAAACTCAAAAATATTAAGGGTACGGCGGACGCAAAATTTCCATTAAAACGTAATACCAAAATAATCATAATTCGAATTATCCTGTGTTCAGGTTCATTAGGGTCCAATTTAAAGCCGTGGTCGCTTCCTTTTCCGTAATCGGGTAAAGAACAACATGCAAGTTAAGCCTAGTTTACACGAGGCCATCGCTGGCTGCCACTCTCACTGGCAATCAGCGCTGGCTTGGTATTTTGCCTTGTGTAAACAGTTTTTCAAGCCAAGCCAGTGCTGGCTGCCAACGCTGGCGAGAATAGAGAGCCCGTCTATTTTTCAAGCCAGTGACTGGCGCCAGCATTACTAGCTTCACTTCTACTAAACTCTGCTTTATTCAAATGTTTTTGTTCCAAAACGAAAGTTACTTTAGTCATAGTCATAAGATGCTTTATATAAAATTACCTTATACTCGAATTTAACTTGATTATGATCTTAAACCTCAAATATTTACACACACGATGTCTGTACACAACAGCATGTGTGCTTTACCTCAAATAGGAGACAACCCTATGAGTTATACACCTAACACACATATTGTGCGTAAACCTTTTCTACAGGGTAAACTAATATAAGGTACCGGTCAAACTATTAGCGGACATTAGAGGCCGTAATGGCTGCCTATTAAGCTGATCCGACCATTGATGGGCGAGCTACCCAGTAAATAAATGTTCGCATAATGTTTTAATGGATGGTAAGTGACTTTGTTGTTTTTGAAACTTAGTAACAGAGAGGAGCCCGAGATTATGCATAATAACTTTGGTGATTATTCCATCTGCAAGGTTAAGCGGCCACGGTCATTCTATTGATGGGTGACTTTTCTTAGAACATCAAGCCGTAGTTTCGGTTGGTGGTATACTAATATTGACAATACAAAATATATTGTTGGAGGAATCATGACTACGGAAGGTGTGTTGACTTATCGAGACGCTAGTGCCACCTGGTGGTACTAAATGGTACCTATCAATGACGTCAAGAGTACTGGTGAAATTGCATCTATATAAGTTGCGGCACTCCTCATTTCAAGGGTCCTAATCCTAATCCACTCCTAATCCTTGCTCGAGCGGGCCCGTGCCGAGCCAGTAGCGTAAATTCGTTCCTAAATAATTTAAACCAGATCCAGCCGTCCCTAGCTATCCCCCTAGCAACGCCCTAAGCCGAGGTCCGAATCCCTTTAGGGGACGCCCTTAGCTGGCGTTGCTTAGTTTATAAGTTGCTCCTGGCTGGATGCATTCGGTGCCTCGCCACCAAGTCCACCGCGGTTACGCTGTAAAGATTCCCTGAATCAACAAACCAATGCCACTCATAAAAAAAATACAAGGCACTTTCGCCGAAGACACCTGCCCGTTTGAATAGTCAAAATTGCTAATTTGTCTTATTATCAATTTATGCTTAGCATTCGTCTTAATATCAATTTTGAGTTTAGATGTTAATTTCGTTGATTGTTACTTTTTTTATTATTCCCGGGTTGCTAAGAATATAATACATAGGTTATGAATTTAAAATATGCCATGCGATGGATTCGACCTCTAAGACTTGATAACTTATATTAATATCACTAGCTAGTAAGTTTTAATAAATAAATAACTGAACCCCGACTTAGTTTTATCGTTATAAATTCACATTTAGAGGCAACAACTGCTCGAAAGTTTTATAGATTACTGCCACCGAATCATTTTTTCCAACAGTGTGCAAATATGATACTTATTATGACGGGGCTGATGTTTCCAAGAAAGAAAAAGCTCCGAATAAAAAAAGGAACGTTATAAAAGATCCTACCAAAATAACCGTTCAGGAAGCACTAAACTGAACATGGAAGTGGAGATTTCAAAAAGAGAACTTGATAACTGACCGAAATAGTAATAAAAAAAAGTAAAAAAAAATACAATAAATCGTATCGAAATACAGTCTGCTCTCTCGGTCTGCACCCCGCTTTGACGATTTTTTTCTATTCAGCTGAGAGCTTGTACTGATTCAAATGTTGTTGTGAATGCTAGAAATAAAATCTTTCTTTTATACATTACTGTCTCTTCTACTTAGAATTAAAAGATTATGTACTGTAATTATGTCAATTATAATACAGGGTGGTATTTAACTCGTCACTATTCATCAATAGATGTTAGTTATTAAAATGGAGCGAGCCTGATATTGAATATGTTCTTATAATTAACGCACTGTTGAACCGTATCAAAAATTATAAGTATCTTAGTAACGCGGTCGAGGTCACTCGGACTGCTACCAAAATGTATTTTTTCTTTAGTGCTAAAAGTAGCTTTTAAAAGAATAAAATGTAATTTTACCAAAGTGAACGAAAAATATTCAACCCGTTCAAATAAAGCTCGTTTTTACGGATTTTATGGTGTTGTATTGGTATTAATTCTCGACCCATCGGATTCTTTACAGCGTCCATGGACAAGCTTTGCAAGAAAAATGTTGACACCCAAACACACTTATGACTTCTATTCAATATCTTATTGGTGTTAAAAACTTATACCTAAAATATAAAACCGCTCTCACCTAAATAATAGATAATATTGACACCGACAAAGCCATCAGCATCTAGATTCCCTTTTGCTAGAATTCTCAGGCATCTAAAGGTCGGTGTGTGACAGGCCACCGCGCCCCCCGCGACACCCAGTCGTGGATTATCTTGGATATAGGAATTCCAATAATATTTCATTAGCCGCCCACTGCGGGGTGAAATGTGGAACAAGCCATGAGCGATTGTTTTCTGTAGTTTACGAGTAGATATGAAGGCACTTTTCATTCTCTATTTAGAACTACAGTTTCGGTTAAAGCGTCGGTAGCCTAATGGCTAGGGCGTTGGACTTGCGATCATGTGGTTGCCGGTTCGATACCCACCCATTGCACTACCATCGTGGACCCACTCGTACCTAACACAATCATTTTAGCTTAGCACGAGGGGTTAACAAAAATACTAGTAATGTGCGACCCACATTGCTAGTAAGCTTTTTAAAAAAAGTTTCTAAATTATGGACTAAATAAAGCATGACAATATATTCAGGTAGTTAAAAATTTTTTGAAATTCAATATTCTATCATGCATAGTGCATATAAAAAGATGCAAAAGGTATAGCCTGTTTTTTTGTATCAATATAGAACATACAATATATAGAACATTTTATTTATTTATTTAAAAAAAATATATATCAAACAAAGCATCGCCACCTAAATTTGAACCATCAGGCCATAGTCACTAGGTACTGTATTATCTACATGTTATCATATCGTAGTGATGTTATATTGTCATCATAATAAAATCATATAGGTTATTAAAACGCTACATCTTTTGAATTGTACCGCGGCGTTAGGGCAGCGACTATCAAACAGTGGACCTTTGCATTCGGAAATCTGGCTGGCTTTGACGTCCCATTAATTTGTGCAACTTCCGCCCACCGGCTTTTGGATTTGCGATTAATGTTGGCCCAATAGATTCACAGTCGGCACGCCACCGTATATTCAAGAACTGACCGAAACAGCTTGCTATATATTGAGCCAATGAATTTGTGAATCGAGTACTGGTTTTGCAGTGCTGGGATCAGATTTCCTTTGAGGAAGTAGGTTCTGAGCTAAGAAAATAAAACTGTCAAATTTCAATTTTTGTCACAGATTTAGTAACGGAGAACAATGCTTTTGCTGCTAAATTGGAATCTATTTAAAGTACCTACCTACTTTTATTTGCGGGCCTGCGGGCAGGAGTCGATTATTGCCTTCACTAAAATAATTTTATAATCTTAGCATGGAAAATTTAAAAAAAATACAAAAAGGTGCCTATTCTTTTTGTGTAAAGTTCGCTTTGCGAAAATTGATTTTAAAGATTTATAAATAATCAAGGTTATACGTATTGCATAAATGCTGCAATTTAATCATTCAAATTAGAAACTAATCACTGTTACCACGGGTTTTGCATACAGCATTATTGAATAAGTACAATATTTATGCACACATACCGCAAAGAGATACACATAGAGTTCGACGATGCAAATAAATTAATAATATTATTGTTACTCATACCATCACGCCTGTATTCCCCGAAGGGTTAGGCAGAGGCATACTAATGTACACCCACAGTTTGCCGGTATGTTTAGGTCCCATGTAATAGGGGGCGAGCCTATTGCCATTAACTGGGCACAAATTCCTAACGTAGAGCTGCTACTGGGAATTTCATAGAAAAACCCAATAACACTTTGCTCGACCTGGGAATCGAACCCAGGACCTCTAGCGTAGCAGTCGCGGTCAGGACCACTTGGCTATTGAGGCAGTTAGTCAGTTATTGTTACACATTTTCTTTAATAAATATAGTCTTACTTATAAGTTTTATTACAGAATTAAAATGTTCCCCGAAATACTCACATGAATAAGCTCTTAGTGTAATATTGATAACGTCTGGCATTCCTTTCAACCGTAATGAAATTCAATCAAGAATATAAGCACGTTACCCATATATTTCACTCATACGATACCAATCGATATACTTAGAATTCTCCCAACCGTCAAGAATCGTAACGAGATATAAAGCATCCTATGGAACGTATTTCTCACAATCCGTTCAGAAATTAGCATTCCCCATTCGTCCCCTACGTATAAAATCCTAAACCAATAAAGTCTAAAATGGTACACGAATGTGAAGCCACACAAAAGTACAGCCTTCTGCGAGATTGAATTTCTCTGGTCCATTCGGCGGAACAAAACACTCAATTTAAGATCAAGCACTTTTTTATTGGCCCAATCTACCGTCTTAATTTGGAGTGTAAGAGAACTTTCGTTATGTAAAAGCGAATACTGGACGCTTCAATTTATTCCTCGGAGATTAAGTAAATTATTATTTGTTTAATGAAACTATAAAAAATAAATAATTTGTAAACAAACACACAAAAGCACGACTTTTGAGTTATTTTACTCGGAATAAGAATTAACATTTGCAAAAATAAAAAAAAATGCACCGAGAGGAGTGGAAGGAGGAAAGGGAGGCCTTTGCCCTGCAGTGGGACAAACCGGGCTTATAATAATAATAATATTGGCAAACTAGCAGACTGGTGGAATATCAGTACCTACCTGCTGTAAGTCTCGGTCATGCCTTACAGCATTTATACAGGCATAAACTGGTGAAGATACAACACTGCAGACTGACAGAGCCGTAGTAACTAAAGAGCAACTGGGCTTCACGCCCAAAAGTAGAAACACACACTACTGCTTTACAACAAACTTCCAGGTAAGGGTTGCCAGCCAGTCAGAAACCAAGATGTCTTATTACCGAGCAAGTTGAAGGCAAAACCAGATGTGCAAATATTGAACGATTATTATAGTATTTCTTTTGAAATATGTAGCATTTTTTTATTATTTAAGTGTGACAAAGTCTATTATTATGAAAGGAATACCTCTACTTTCCTTTATAGAATATAGCTTATTAGTTTAGTCCTGAGAAAAAAAATGCATTTTTTGGATCCTATACCAGTTGCTTATAAAACTAATTGTTATAATTAGGAGTAGTAGTAAAAAGTAGTGCCAGCATAAAAAAGTAGAAAATGCCAAGCCCAAAAATGGAACAATAATATAGTATACAAATTAAAAAGAGTGCTTAACAAAGGCAAAAGCTATTTGCCTCAAGAACTCTGGATTACCGGACAATATTAATTTCTTCCCTGAACAATCTACAAGACTTGGAAATTGAATCGGCGCAGATAAGATCAGTTCTTTCCATTACAAAGTGGGTGCGCTTCACCTCGATCGAGGGAGATTTGAATTTAATAGGGTGTATTAATTTTTTGCCGAGGTAACACGGCGTTTAAGGTTCGGAGATTCCGCCGACGGCTTACAGTTTTAAATTTGAGACAGTTTTGAAAGTAGAACGAGGGCTTTGTATTTTGACATATTTAAAATATAAATTCCAATTTATGTCGTGGATTAGATTTCCAACTTTTAGGAATTATTATTTATTCTGGGACGAAAATATGTGTTTAATACATTTTGTTTACCATTTGCAGTGACTCATAATGGCACACATTAAATAGTTTCGCTGATAACTATATAAACTAAATATTTTTAAAAACTTGTGAGCATTAAAAATGAATCACCGAAATGTATGTACGCGCATAAATTCCGAACGACTGCAAATCGGATAATTCTTTTTATTATCATTAAGGTTTGTAGAAAGTATTTTTTTATTATAAATATTCTTCGACATTTTACACAGCACCATCTAGTCCCAAACTAAGCAGAGCTCGTACAATGGGTACTAGACAATGGATATAATACTTAATATATTCTTTTTTTGTAAATAATCCTTATTAATAATACATAAGAAACACCCAGACGAACACAAACACATAAATATTTGTGTCCTGTGGGAATCGAATCCACGACTTCGTGTTCAGCAGTCCAGTACTCAAACTACTAATCCACAGAGATTTTCAAAATTATCCAAGCGAAGCTACTGGTCCATCAGTACGTTGGTCATTCTATTGATGAGTAGTTAGGATACCTTTGAAACTTGTTTATTCAGCGTAGTAATGATTATTCTAGCCCCTCAAGCTCATTATTCTTAAGTAACACTTAAATAATACCACTTTATTGCATAATTACCATCTTGCAATACATAATGGTCACGCGTCCGCCCAGTTACTGCGGTATTGGCTCATTGCCTAGGAGGCACATTACCCCATTTCCTCCCATAGCGGCACGGTGGGCCGTAGGAAACAAATTACCCTCATCTTTTATAGGTTTTTTTCGTAACATATAAAGGAACTTAGAGTGATGACGCACCATGTAAACAGACCACTGGCTGATACTATTAAAAGTCCCTCGGACCAAATTTCCAATTCAAACGTAATATTGAAATAATAATCGTAATATTGATTTTTTGTTTAGAGATTGATTTGGGGACATTTTTCTATTCTTGGCAAGCCGCGATCGAGGAACCAAAACGCTAAAATATTCAAATATAAATCAAAGCCTTTTGAAAAATTATTTAATATTTAGAAGCGGCGGTAGCTAGGGCGTCGGACTTACATTCATGTGGTTGCCGGTTCGATACCGACCCATTGCACTTCCGACGTGAACCCACTCGTAACACAAGCATTTAGCTTACCACGAGGGGTTAACAAGAATACTAGTAGTGTGCGACCCACATTGCTAGTAAGCTTTTTTTAAAAATATATTGAAGTGTTTACTTTGATAACTCCACATTTGGCATTCAAGTTTAATTTAAAAAAAAACTACTTAGGTACTGGATGGAAATCATATAATCATTATAGAACCCTACAAGTAGACCTTAGCAGTCGCGCTTACATGGCGGAGGCATTGAAAATAATAAAACCTGTAAAATTTACTAAATGGGAAAAATAAATCTTTTTTTTCTTAAATTCACACACCAATCAAAAGCAAAATCACAATGTAATAAAAGATTTTTTTTCTTAAATAAAAGTTAATACAAAGTACTCACCGATACAAAGCACAGATCACGATACAACTTAGATCGCGGGTTGGTCGGGCCGCGGACAGGAGCGAGCCGGCCCAGTGACGCGCTCCGACTGGCCGCCCGCCCCGCTACGCGCTACGAGCTACGTCGCTACGGCGCGCTACGAGCATAGCCTGCAAACTTTGACTATCTATCTATAAGGACCCGCCTCTCATGATCATTCCCCTCTGTCAAGGTAGTGGATTAAAAAATCTAACGCGTTTATCAAAACTGTTTCCGAAATAGATTTTTCATTAACAGAATCGTTTCCGCTCAGTAAGGTCATCATAAATGCTCCGTGTAAATACCGATATACGTGCAGTTAATGTATGCAAAAAAATATCTAATATCTTATTTAGATAAAGATGGAGTTATTTTCCGTATGTAAGTATTAAAGTTCATTTATTTCTATTTAAATTACATAATACAATTTATTAATAATGATCGAGGACGTTACCGATTCAATAATCGAGTATAAAATAATCGTTTAGTTCAAGCATGCACTCCCCACGAGACTACCCGCACTCCCCACGAGACTATCCGCACTCCCCACGAGACTAGCAAATTTTTTTTACTAACAATTTCAGCCTTCTTCTAATAAACGTAAGATTTAAATTTGAAATATCCATCAAAATGTCATTTTTTGATTTTCAATTATATATCATCCAATAGGATGTCACCATTTATGATTTCCAATTATAGGTCTTAATGCAGAATTACCATCTTTTGGCAATTATAGGCCTTATATATATAATGACATAATGCATAAAACTCGATTTTTAAAAGTGTAGCGAGACTATGTCCCTCTTTTGTTTTGTCATTTTAATTAATGATGTGATAGTGTTTGTTTACGATTTCGAATCGATATCGATATTATTTTCGTGTTCAATGTAAGACCAAATTATAATAATTGCTAAAGATCACTAAAGATGAATATCATGAATTTATGATATCACTATATTTTAATAAAATAACATTTTTGGAAATGACGTAACTAAGATTATTGATTATTTTTGATATCCAGTATTAGATATTTTATTTGTTACTTTTTCAGATCTACAAAAGACCTTCATTTAAAATGATATATGTGTGATTGATAAATAATAGCTTAAGCCGTTGCGGATAAATTTGTTGACAAAAGAATTTATAAATTAACATATTTAAATCGTATTTCAAAAATCATTGAAAATGATTTCTAAGATACGGAATGGTTAGAAGGTCTGGGGTTTCTTTTACCGCTTAGGTGGAAAACCAGCACATGTCCCGCCTGATGGTAAGTGTATATATAGTGTTAATGTACCCTATTATATGAACGCTTGCAACACCTGGGGTATCACTGGCCCGTTGCCGAACCTGTAAAAATCTTTTCACACCCGGTAGACAACCCACAACACCGGTACCCCCACTGCCAACATAACGCTTCCTCGCGGAGCTCTGGCGATCTTGCTCACCGTTAGGAACACAACATGGTACAGTCACAGATAATAGAATACTACTTAGTAGTACAGTGCTATGTTATTTGGCTACTATTTTCTGCAAAGTGTAGGTGTTTCCCCAGTTGGGCAGCTCCAATTGTAAGAGAGTTATTCAATTCCACTATGCCCTGCCTCTCGGGGTGTTTCTTCAAACACATTATTTTCTTTGTTCGATATCCGGCTCAAAGAAATAACGAGAGTACGGAACACGACATACCATCACGTCTTTATTCCCCGAAGGGTTAGACAGATGCGTACTTAGGGGGCGAGCCTATTGCCATTAATCGGGCATCAACCCTTAATTTTATAGAAAAACTCCAATAACACATTGCTCGACCGGGGAATCGAACCCAGGACCTCTAGCGTAGCGCTTCTGTTCATATTAACGCGCGACATAATGAACAAAATCGTATTTACTCCTACTTATATCTCGTGGGAAACAAAATGCTCTGTCTAGTGTTATTCCTAATATATCAGCCTGGCAAAGAAAAGAAAAAATCAAAATGAAAGAATCAAACTAATTGGTATTTGTAACATAACGTCCCCAATATCCGCTCTATCTATACTAATATTATAAAGAGGAAAGATTTGTATGTATCAATGTATGTAACAAATAAAATCAAAAACTACTAGGCCGATTTCGAAAATTCTTTCACCATTTGAATGCTACATTATTCAAGATTAACATATGCTATAGAATATGTATTTCGAAAAGTTTGCGATTTCTCTCACCCGTGCGTTTATTTTCCAATTACATAGTATGTTACACCTATTTATCTATACCTAAACAGTTCCTTTGTTTTGTATTTAATTAGCATGCAATGAGAGCATTGCATTGAAAATAATTATGACGCAAGATATTAAAAAGGTGTGTATGGATGATTTTAATGTTGCAAATAAATAATTACATATAAAAATAATTTGTAATGTTACGTTTTTCTCAATTCTTCCTAAAATAATCTATCGATATAAAATATCGACATAGTAGCTTCCTAATTATTTTTATTGTATTATTACGTTCGTATTGTCGTCAATTCTTGTATGTTGACGTATTTGACCTCTATGTGTGCGTAAATTGTGTTAGTGGTGAAGAATTTAATATGTGTGAGTTCATGGCGATACAAAATGATTTTGAGTATGTGTGCAGCAATGTCTATGTAGTGTTTCCTCCCCCCGCACCAAAAGTGACAGACTTTTTTGTTCATAGAATTAAGCGCGTCACTTGTCCAGGGATAGATAGTCAAAGCCTGCAAACTGTTTTGTTAGGCTCTTGTGATTTTTAGTCTATCGATAGTTTAGTCGCTATAGTAGTCGTGTATAATTTCATGTCGAATTCTAATCGTCAAATGCGCGCACTGCCATATAACTCCATAGTGAATCTTAGAACGATCAAACTATCGCCCGACTAAAAATCACAAGTGCGCGAGCCCTCTTACCGATACTATTTAGCTTCAGTAACATTTTAAAATGAATTAAAATAACACTTCGGTTAATTGTTTTTTTCTTTGGATTTGGCTTTAACGCATTTCAAAAGATATAGTTATATTATGTACCTAAATCTAATAATATCTAAATAAAGCGTCCGATATACCAAGCCGAAGAATATAGGTTCGAATCTTGCCTTAAATAAATTTCTTATACGATAAACTTAAGTTAAAGAATATTACATACCATTATTATTTTTACCATTATTATTAGTGTTGACCGAAGGGATAGGAGATAAGAGGCGTACAAAATAAATATACATCCACAGTGCGACCGTATGTTTAGGCCCCATTTAATAAGGGGCGAGCCGGGCACAAATCTAAATTACTACTGAGAATTTCATATGAATTTCTCAACCTGGGAATCAAAACCAAGACTTCTAGCGTAGCAGTCACGCTTACGACAGTTAGCGTAACGTCAGTTAGACGTTTTATTTTTTACAACAATAGAAATATCGATTTCAATCAATTTGTGGTGTATTTTCAAAGCTTATAGCCATGATCAAGCACGAATAAAATATGATTATTATATATTATCTCGAGAGTATGCATTATAAAAAAACAGAAGAGAATAGTCAAAATCGGTTATAAATGCTAATGGTAGTCTTATTCTATTTAATAATATTACTGACTGAGGTCACCGTGATGAATCTTAATATTGACAACCTAGTGCATTTAGAACTTACTCATACTCAACGTCTTAAATTTTCTTTAAAAAAAAAACAGTTGAACATTAAGCGTTGGGAGAAGACGCTCAAGAAAATTCTACTCCAACGTTTGTAATTAAAGTGAGTTCAGTTTAAAAAGAGTTAAAAAAGTCAAATGCGTATTACGTACTTACAAAATCGCTACCGACGGTGTGTATGAAAAGATATATGAATGAAAAATATAATTATGCAAGTATCGTAACACTTGGCAGTCTGTAGTTTCTGCCTACCCCGGTGGATACGGCGCAAGGATATATATTTGTAAAAAAAAACTGCTTCTGTAGCTAGCCTGAAAAGGTATTTGTCTCATCTCACCAGGACCCAAACAATGTAGGTACTTCAAAAATTCACAACAAAAAATCAATTCTAATATTTCAAGAAAAAAGTCTCTTTCACGCCGTCGGATATTTTAACTTTTCATCGCATTCAGGAGACAAAATATTAAGGCCGTTGTATAAATAAACAGCATTTTCATGGCGCCTCAGAAAAGAGTCTTTATTCCGTCCCCATTCAGGCTTGCTATTGCCGAGGTGAGAATGTTTTTTTTTATCACCTCAATGTTTATTGAAATCTTTACCTGCGATATTTTAGGAGGTACGGAAATATTTAATGACGTCATACAAATAAAACATCCACGGTAAAATATGTATGTAGTTGTGGCTTGAGAAAAAATAATTAAGGTTTAGACCAAAATGATTTCCTCTAATGAGGCTCTGGTTTCGTTTTACTGTTTCATAATTTTTGCCTATCCTAACTTATCATCACGCCTGTATTTCCCGAAGGTTTAAGTCTGTAAAGAAGCCTAAGATACCCAAAACGGTAGCTCACTATTAGACGGGATCCAAATACGTCTATCTAAGGTCTCGCCCATTTTTTTTACAGCAAATTGTTTGGTGACAAACTTATAAAACTAAACTCTATCGTAGGTGCATTTACCAACACAATTTTTTACATAGCTACCATACCAACTTGCTGTAAACTAAAATGCCAATAAAAACATAACTTGTAAAAAAAAACCAAGTCTCGCAACGCAGTTCTTCTATCGTAAAAAGTTGTGAGATCCATGTAAAACCAAGTCGGTCAATTTATTCAGTCCCTACAGTCTGTCTTAAGTTATAAAAAAAAATTAATAAAAAAAAATAATTTAATTATTAAACGTAATTAGCTAACCTACCAACATCTTTTATTGACCATATTAATATAAAAATAGTTTATGTTTTAAATAAATAGATTGACTTGGCAATAGGCCAGGCTTCTAGTTTACCCTGACAACTGATACAGTGACCAATCGGTCCAACTGTCATTTTTATGTCAAATTCGGTACACAGTCCAACGGACCTATGGGTCCGAACGCTACCTATTCATTTCAAACATTATTTTCTAACTGCTAGAGCTTATTTCTATTCGGCAAGTATTTTACCATAGAAAAAAAAATATATCTAATCGATACAACTGTCAAACATTCAAATGATTCGTTCAATTTTTTTGTACCAACCTTCTAAACTTGACCATTCATTCGACGACGCGACGCGACATTGTACGGAGCTCGGGAGTTAGAATATTGTGATTTACAAGGTAAGTGCTATATTTATTCATAAAAGTGATATAAATTGTGTGATTTTACTAATGATGAATAGTTTTACTTAGTTGGTTTTTGAAATTTCGTTGTAATTTTAGCTATTTTCAACTCTGAAAATCGGCCGTCTAAATCCGACTTTTTCACGTGTTTTCTTTAGAATCTTACCAAAATATGGTATAAATAAGCTACATACATATGTTTACAGTTATTATCTCATCGAATCAACTATAATTTCAGTAAAACTTGCAAAATATCAGTGAACAAAGAAACGGAAAAAATTTGAATACGGTCGCGTGTCATGACGTCACCAACTGTCATATTTCATGCACGCAATACTGGCCTGTATCCGTATGGACATATGGCATATATTTGGTTGAATACTAGTGAATTCCTATTTGGTCGGTTGTAGTCGATAGTGACGATGCTTGTATCGATAACTTGTATCGATAAAAGTGTTTGTTGGTTTTGAACTTACGATAATATTTTATTCATATTGATGTTTTTTATTTGCGTTCCACAATGTCATATTAGACATTTTAGGTACTAGGTAGATAATATTTTGTTTTTATATTTACTTTGGTAAAATATTTTTTTACGATACGATGTGTATATCTTGCGTCTAATTGTTATAACTTTTTTCCTTTGTACTTTTTTACGTATTATATTTGTATGTATTTTAGACTATATCGGTCCTGGGTTCGATTCCCAGTTGGAGAATGTTATTGGATTTTTCTATAAAAATTGTAGTTTGGGTTTGGGTAAGTAGTAATACGCTTGCCCACTATGATGTGGGACCTAAAACATATAGGAAAACTGTAGGTGTACAGTCGTACACCTATGCCTCGTCGGGAATTACAGGCGAGATGATGATATTTTTTTTATATCAATAGAAACCATGGCTGGAAGGCATTGGAATGTTGGGGAGGGGGACGCGTCCGCGTCGTTTGTGGAGGACGCCGACGAGCTGTTAGCGGCGTACGGCTCGTCGACGGATGAGGAGGCGCGAGGAGGAGGAGGCTGGGAGTCAGAGGAGGAGGAGGGGCCGCCTGAAGACAGGGTGGCAATTGAGGCGACGTACATCGGGGTATGTACATTTATTTCATTTTATAATCAATTCTTTTACTGTATATGAATATATAATTATAGGTATATATGTATAATATATTATATACTTATATATTGTGTATTGCATATGAATTGATAAATATTTTATTTCTTTACATGTATTATAATGTGTTATTATGTATCATGTATGTTCCTTATAATATATAATAATAATTACTACTTCTTCTAATTTTAGGAGGGAACAAACATTCTTGTGGAAGATAAAATTGGATAAGTATTGTTACCACAATCAATGGATCTTTTCACGCAGGCTTCTTTGATTTCGTTTCGACATTTATAATTCATGTCATACACATGCTCCGTTTGCAATTACTTTTTTTGAGCACTAGCACTTGATTTTTTGTGATTGTGGGTGCATGTATGTCATGCTGCTTTCAGTGATGGTGTTATGGTGGTGGTGATGGTGTGTTTATGTTTCTTACTATGTGTATTTTATATAGATGGTCTCCAAGGCCCAACCGTCTGCGCCCTCGCCGCAAGCTCCTCCGTACTCGCCTCTGACTCCCAGACGTGGAGGTCCCGTAGACCCTGAGGCGAGGCGGTCACGGTCCCCGCTGTGGCCCTCCGATCCGTAAGTTTTTACTATGTTTAGATCAGCTACATATACACACTTAGTCATTGTCTTCATGTACCGATATTGGTGTATTTATTTTAGAGAACCGTCGACTTCTGGGATGGCGACTGTTCGGCCACAGCGGCGTACCGCGATACCGATCCGGCGCCCCGATCCGTAAGTTTTTACTATGTTTAGATCAGCTTGCTACATATCTACAATTAGACATCGTCTTCATGTACCGATATTGGTGTATTTATTTTAGAGAACCGTCGACTTCTGGGATGGCGACTGTTCGGCCACAGCGGCGTACCGCGATACCGATCCGGCGCCCCAATCCGTAAGTTTTTACTATGTTTAGATCAGCTTGCTACATATCTACAATTAGACATCGTCTTCATGTACCGATATTGGTGTATTTATTTTAGAGGACCATCCACGTCATCTTCGTCAGGCATAGTCCTGGCGATCGGTGACGCACGGGAGGAGGAGGTGCCGATCGCCCTGGACGCCCTGGAGGGAATGTTGGCCCCAGACTCGCACGAGGTGTTTGAGATGCGTGAAGGTGGACTGCTTGTGTGTGTGACTGAGGAAGGAATAGATGGTGAAAAGGAATCCGTAGAGAGGATCGCCAGCGTGATGGATGCAGACGAGCTTAGAGAAAGGGACAGTATATATGAATTGCCTGGTGAAAGAGTGCGGGCTGGACGGGGAGGGCGTGTTAGGGGACGCGGGCGTGCGAGTCTGAGGGGGCGTGGAGGTGGACGTAGTCGTTCTGGTCGCCAGGAAGCCGCGTGGGTTGCTGGTGACCCACTGCGCGAAATCTGGTCGACTGACGACGACGTCCCCTCCGCAATAAGGGCAAGTGCGATGGACGCTATGAGGAGGCGAGAGGAGGGAGCGCAGGAGAGGCGTGCGCGTGCGATTAGGAGCGCGAGAGAAAGAAGGATAAGCGGAGAGACAGTAAGCGAGAGCGAGAATGAGGACGAATATGAGGACGCCACTGAAGGTCTGCTGTCTGAAGAGAGCCTTCGGTTTGAATGGTCTCCTATGGAGACCTTCAACCCTACCGAAGAGCTCTTCACACAACAGCATACCGGTTCGGTCGAGTGTCATCAGACACCCTATGATGCCTTTCGTTCCTTCTGGAACGATGGCATCTTAGAGCACATCGTCGACCAAACGAACCGGCATGCTGAGAGAATAACATCAGAATACTTCAGACAGCGCTGGTTTCCGACCAATGTCCATGAAGTAATGTGCTTGTTCTCATTCTGGATGTCGTTGGGAATCGTCAGATTGCCAACGATTGAAAGTTGCTTCTCCACGGTCAACGTGTTAAAAACTGAAGTTTTTCGCACGTTGTTTACGCATAGGAGATACGTATTACTATCACGGGCATTGCATTTTTCGGAGGACCAGTCGGCTAACAGTGGCAACGACCGATTGTTTCTGATTCGGCCTGTAATTACGCATTTGAACGCATGCTTCAAAGCTAATTACATCCCTTCCAAAGACATTTGTATAGACGAAAGTCTAACGCTTTGGAAGGGAAGGCTGAATATCAGACAATACATTCGGTCGAAGGCTGCAAAGTTCGGTATCAAGACGTTCGAGCTATGTGATAGTACCACAGGCTACCTGTGGTCATTCATAGTCTACACTGGTAAGCAGTGTAGTCTAGACTTACCTCAAGACCCGACGGTCTTGAAGAGTACGTCCATAGTGAAGACGCTTATGGAACCTCTACTGAACAAAGGACACAGGTTATTCATGGACAATTGTTACAACTCTCCACATTTAGCTCGCTTCTTGAAGCGTAATGGTACCGACTGTGTTGGTACCTTACGCCCTAATCGCCAGGACGTCCCCTTCATTGTTACCAAGGCTCCGCTCAAGCAAGGACAGCTCATTGCACGGCATTCCGGTGACGTTTGCGTCTTATCCTGGCAAGACAAAAAACGCATCACCATGATCTCCACCTGCCACGGGTCGGCCACTGGCTTGGCTACAGTGGAGTCCAAACCTGGGTATCGCCCTCTGCCCGTCAAGCCCCAGGTTGTATTGGACTACAACAAGTCGATGGGTGGGGTCGACTTGAAAGATCAGATGCTCGAGCCGTACCTACTTGAGCGGAAAAAGTGTTCCAGATGGTACAAGAAGCTCTTC
Source organism: Acronicta leporina (assembly GCA_947256265.1). NCBI lineage: Eukaryota > Metazoa > Arthropoda > Insecta > Lepidoptera > Noctuidae > Acronicta > Acronicta leporina. The sequence goes on along the minus strand of OX366520.1, from coordinate 13,477,483 downwards.
AAACGGCTTGTAAACGTGTCTATCCTAAACGCGCGGATCCTTCTGGAATCTTCACTCCAGCGTCGTGTAGACCATCTAAAATTTCGGCTTGATTTAGTGAATGCCATTATGGATCATCACTTGCCTCACATTCCTAAACCGCGTATGTATTTCAGAGCTTCGGCTCCCGTTAACCCTAGGGCAACTTCTAATACCCACTGGCCTGTACTGATCGAGAGAAGCTCACTGCAACGCACGACGAACCGGAATCATCGACTCCGGTGCGTACAATGCTCTCGAGAAAACAAGGAGAGCAAGACAACAGTTATGTGCGAGTCTTGCAAAACACCCTTGTGCATGTTTGGCTGCTTCAAAAAATTTCATACCGGGTAGGGGGGTCTACGTGGTATAAAATTTTTTGAAGCTTTACTCCCCTTTTTTTCTTCTGTCCCAGTGTCCACGAATAATCTTTTGGCAGGTATTTTTTTGTAAGATGCAAATGTAGTATAACTTTTTTTTGTATGTGAGTGACTGCTGTGTGTGACCTTCAGAGGTCAAGGTACTATCTCGTTTGGGTTGGCTCCCAAGGTATCGCTTTACTCTGATAATTTACTATACCATTATAAACATGATCTTTCTAAATAACTGTATAAATGCTAATATGTCAGATGTCTCACGATGTAAGAAAACACGTATATGCATTTATCTCATATGCTTTTATAGTATATTTTTTTACACACTATTTTATGTAAACAACGAAGCACATTTATTTTTCTCTCGTAATGTAATGGGAGCCGCCACCCGAACTGTAGAATAACTGTTATGTGTAATACTTTATCATAACATTGAAAAAAGATTCCTCGTATTGTAAAAGGACATAAATATGAGTGATGAAAGCTAATAAAGATGTACCTATGTTATAAAGATAAGTGTGATGTATGATATGTTGTGAATGTAATACTGATAATTGTACTTACTCATGTAATATTTGTTTTTGTATCACCGCTCAGTGCTCTGGTGTACAATAAAGAATACTCAATCTATCTATCTATCTAATGTAGAGTGATTTTGAAACTATTTGCTGAATACATAAATAATAAAAATATTATATTGTAATACTGATAATTGTACTTACTCATTTAACATATGTTTTTGTATCTCCGCTCAGTGCTCTGGTGTACAATAAAGAATACTCAATCTATCTATCTAATGTAGAGTGATTTTGAAACTATTTGCTAAATACATAAATAATAAAAATATTATATTGTAATACTGATAATTGTACTTACTCATGTAACATATGTTTATGTATCTCCGCTCAGTGCTCTGGTGTACAATAAAGAATACTCAATCTATCTATCTAATGTAGAGTGATTTTGAAACTATTTGCTAAATACATAAATAATAAAAATATTATATTGTAATACTGATAATTGTACTTACTCATGTAACGTATGTTTATGTATCTCCGCTCAGTGCTCTGGTGTACAATAAAGAATACTCAATCTATCTATCTAATGTAGAGTGATTTTGAAACTATTTGCTAAATACATAAATAATAAAAATATTATATTGTAATACTGATAATTGTACTTACTCATGTAACATATGTTTATGTATCTCCGCTCAGTACTCTGGTGTACAATAAAGAATACTCAATCTATCTATCTAATGTAGAGTGATTTTGTAACTATTTGCTAAATACATAAATAATAAAAATATTATATTGTAATACTGATAATTGTGCTTACTCATGTAACATATGTTTATGTATCTCCGCTCAGTACTCTGGTGTACAATAAAGAATACTCAATCTATCTATCTAATGTAAGTAGAGTGATTTTGAAACTATTTGCTAAATACATAAATAATAAAAATATTATATTGTAATACTGATAATTGTACTTACTCATGTAACATATGTTTATGTATCTCCGCTCAGTACTCTTGTGTACAATAAAGAATAATCTATCTATCTAATGTAGAGTGATTTTGAAACTATTTATACATAAATAATAAAAATATTATATTGTAATACTGATAATAAAATTTTACTTATGTAACATATGTTTTTGTATCTCCGCTCAGTACTCTGGTGTACAATAAAGAATACTCAATCTATCTATAAACTATTGCTAAATACATAAATAATAAATATATATATATATATTATAATAATGGTGTTTTTCATTTGTTCTCACTAACAGTAACCTTTTTGATGGTAACCGATGGGTATCAGTACCCCTAGGCTTATAACTTGTCACATACAATATAAAGTATGTTATAAAAATTAATATTTACGCCTATGGTCGTATGCGCAAATGCTATGCTAAAGTTCCTGGGTTCGATTCCCAGGTGGAGCAGTGTTAGGAGTTTGGATTTGTTCTCGGATAATGGCAAAACGCTCGTCCACTATTACATTATATTACTGTGGGTGTACATTAGTACACCTTTGCCTAGCCTTTCGGGAAATACAGGCGTGATGATATGTAACAACAAATAAAACAAAATGGTTGATGGTAAAGGTCATTTTTATTTCTATCTAGTAAGTACCTAATAAAAAATGCAATAAAACCCTGAATGATTTTTTATTCATTTTGAAAAAAAAAATCATTCAACATCATATTTTCTGATAACAAATGCTATAGTCTATCACTAACAAAAAAAAATACGATAATACGCCACAAAAAACTTATCCTTGTACGTTTCAAGTAAAATATCGATAAGTCGTACGATAGGTGAGCGCTACGTCACTATGGCAATAACGAATTTTTCGTAAAAAATGCTCGTTTTCAATCGGGATTATGTTTGTTTTTTTCTACAGAAGTACTTGCATTTATTATCTTATTGGAATAATCAGACTTTCATTACCCAGTATAGACATTATTTCGATCAAAATACTGCAACTATGACCATGCAAACTAGTTGTAAAAAAAGGCCTCGAAAATTGACCTACTCCTAATTTATGTCTTTTTTTGCCATATTTATTCATTCAATGTGGGAAATGTTACAATCATAAATATGAATAGTTTATAAAGCCTAAACAATAACTTTTTCAAAGATTCCCCATAGAAAAATAAACATTCGACGAACGTAAACATAATGGCACGAAACTGAGATTCTTATCGCAGTGTCGAGTTTCAAGTGGTGTTTTTGTAAAAATGTTGTTCCATGGATACTATTATTTCATGATAATAAATTAGGACGGTTCATATTCTCGTTATTCATTACAATATTCATAAAAAAATTTTTTTTTTATTTTGTTTCAACCATATGTTCTCACCCACAGACTTTATAAACTTTCCATGGACTATTCAAATTATGGACCTGTCTCAGGGATACCATATTCATATCTGTGAATAGAAAAAATATTCATTAGCCAAAGATTCTTTACAGAATGGAGTTACCTTGTGTGGTTAACGAGTTATAACCTTTTTTCTGAGCGTCAGTAACGGACCGCGCGCGGCGCGAAATTGACGTGCTTTGTGCGATCGGTGGCGGGTTTTGACAGTTTGAATTGGCCCGTCAAAGGGATCTACAACGAAGTTAAAGGGGCTTGAAAATGGGCTGGACTGCTTCAAGAAAAGGATGGTACGGCCGTGCCGCTTATTTTTGCTCGACTTGGGGGATTTTCAATAGCAAAATCGTCAACGTAATCTTTAACACAATTCACACACTTCTGCGACTGAATTATTAGTCTAGTGGTCTCGAACGCGATACTACGCTTAAAGTTCGAATGCAACGCATGGTTTTCCTATAAAATTCTCAGTAGCAGCCCGGCTTTACGCCCAGTTAAAGGAATAGGCTCGCCCCCTATTACATGAGACCGGAACATACCGGGGAACTGTGGCTGTACATTATCTTATCTTATCTTGTGTAGGGCCGAGGCAGCAAGGCCTCAGTGCACTTCGACCCAATGGGATCTTTTGTGCTTCCCCTAGATAATCTATTCCTCATCCCCTCCCAGTTCTACAAACAGCTCTTCCATGAGCTTTATAATGAGGCCTGGGGGTATGAGTCTGTAGTCCTCCGGGCTTGGATAACCCTGACCCAAAAGGCACATTCGCTTTCCAGCCATTGCATCGCATGTACACAGAAGGTGTTCCATGCCCTCTATTTCCCTTTTGCAGGCCCTGCAGGCTGATGTATCCGTCAGACCCATCTTTTGTAGGAGAGCGTTAGTCCCGAAGTGTCCGGTCAGCGCCCCCATCAAAAGACGGGCCTGCCGCCTGCTTGAGTTCCAAATGGCATTTTGCCATTTCGATGAGGAACCTATGAATTTCTTGGAGTGAGCAAGTCCCGTGAGGCTCAACCACTCATCCATGTGCCTCGCCCTTGCGTACTCCCGAAATGCCGTTTTGACTGTGCTTGGAGCCAGTCCTACAAATGGTTCCGGTCCAATTAGTGAGGTTCCAGTACCTTCCCTAGCCAGCTCGTCAGCATGCTCGTTGCCCACAATACCTCTATGACCAGGGACCCAAACAAGCCTGACCTTGTTTCGCTTTCCCAGCTCATTAAGAGTTCGGGCAGCGTCCATGGTCAGCCTTGAATCGATCCTGTAGGAGGTCAGGGCCATGAGTGCCGCTTGGCTGTCACTAAGAATGTAGATGGACATACCTGTGGTACCGCTACTTTCCATCTGTTGTGCACAGGCAAGAATAGCATATGTTTCCGCTTGGAAAACTGTAGCTAATTTGCCCATGCTTTGACTGACCTTATGGTCCCTTGCATATATGCCTGCCCCTGTACCCGACTCGGTTTTCGAACCGTCAGTGTACCATATCAGACTGCCCTCCTATGGTGGGTCGAGTCCCTTCATCCATTCTTCCCTTGACGGCAGATGAACCTTGTAAGATCTCTTGAACCAAAACATGGGCTGCATTTTGTCGCAGTGCATGTTCGTTAGTTCGTCAAGGCCTTCCTGTATTTTAAGCTTTGTGTGTCTAGTTCTAGGCTTAGAACTATCCCACAGACCATTTATTGCCAGTCTGTGTAGTGCAAGACGGGCCTCAGTCTCTATGACAATATGTAGCGGTGCAAGGTTGAGTACCTTTTCCATCGCCGCTGTTGGTGTGGTTTTGAACGCCCCTGTGATAGCTAGGCATGCCGTTCGCTGTAGTTTAGCGAGGGCTTCCCTGCATATCCCTAGTTGCGTCCTAGGCCACCAAACAATGCTGCCATATGTGATTATTGGTCTAACCATCATGGTGTACAGCCACTGCACAACCTTTGGTTTAAGTCCCCAGGTTTTGCCATACGCTGAGCGACACATACCCAAGACTCTTAGAGCCTTGGCTATGGTATTGTCCAGATGTGTTCGCCACGTCAGTTCTTTATCCAGGGTTACCCCTAAATATTTTACCTCTGAGGCCCAGTTTAGTTGTTTGCCATAAAGCCGAAGTTGGCCAAGGCCTGATAGCAGTCTCTTCCGAGTAAATGGAATGACAACTGCCTTGCTTGGATTGATAGAGAGGTGATTCTCTTCGCACCACATCTCTACGTTACAGAGAGCCCTTTGGATTAGATTTGAAACCGTGTTCGGGAATTTGCCATTGACAAGTATGACTATGTCATCGGCATATCCCACGGTTAGCAAAGGGCCCTCATTGAGATTGCTTAGTTGTGAGTCTACTACTAAGCACCACAGTAACGGTGACAACACTCCCCCTTGTGGACAGCCTTTGGTCGTCCTAACGTGGAGTGTGTCCCCTCTAAGAGTGGAATGAATGATCCTACTCCTTAGCATGCAAGTCACCCATCTGATGATGGTTTGGTTGATGCCATGTTTTTCTGCAGCTCGCTGTATCGATTCAAAGGTTGTGCGGTCGAAGGCTCCCTCGATATCAAGAAAGGCTCCGACACAAACCTCCTGCGATTCCAGTGCCGCATCTGCGCGGCTTACGACGTAATGTAATGCCGCCTCTGTTGACTTCCCTGCCTGATAGGCGAACTGAAGCCCATGGAGAGGGTATCTCTTTAGAGGCCCCTCTCTAATATACCTATCAAGCATTTTCTCAAGTGTTTTGAGTAAAAACGATGAGAGGCTGATAGGCCTGAAAGCTTTGGCATCCTCATAATCTCCCTTGCCAGGCTTAGGTATGTAGGTTACTTTGACTTTCCTCCACCGCGCAGGTATGTATCCAAACGCTACGCACGCCTTATACAGCCTGCATAAGTGCGGTATCAGAGTCTCAGCCCCCTCCTGTAATAAAATAGGGTAGATCCCATCCGGTCCAGGGGCCTTGAATGGTTGGAAACCCATCACTGCCCACCTGAGCCTATGTTCATCTACTACCTTTTTAGCAGTATCCCAGTCAGCCCTGGTGGTGCGAATAGATAGCTCCTCCAGGGTCACTGAGTCCTCCTTATCATCATCCAGTTTTACTGATCCCGGGAAATGAGTTTTGAACATTACATTCAAGACCTCCTCCCCAGTCTCAGCCAGTTTACCATTCCCATCTTTAATAGATGCTAGTGGAATGGCCTTAGTTGTAGAAATTGCTTTACTAAGCCTCATGCCTTCAGAAACACTCTCGATCGCCTGACAGTGTCCCCTCCAGCTCCTACGCTTGGCTCTTCGTACAGCCGAATTAAACTTTGTGAGGCTAGCACTGTAGCCCGAAAAGTCGTTAATTGCCTTGGCGGCATTAAAAGCCTGTCGTGTATCTCGACGTAGTTGTACTATCTCCGGAGTCCACCACGGCTCTTTCTTACCAAGTGCCTTTTTCTCAGTACAGTTATCTGTCCACGCTGCATGCAGGCCCTTAGTAACTCTATCAGCTTCAAATTCAATATCTAATACAGAATTCAGCTTACCAATAGGTTTCCCTAGATTCACCTCCAGGTCTCTGCGAAACGCATCCCAGTCGGTATGTCTAGGGTTCCTCCTTCGTACAGTCGCATAATCGTTATGGGTCCTATACCTAAAGTAAATGTACCTATGATCGGATCCGGAGATCTCATTCGGTACATGCCAGTTTTCAATGTGTGCGCCTGCCCTACTAGTGGCTAGCGTGACATCAATAACTTCAGCCCTTCTCCTGTTAACAAAAGTAGGTCTGCTGCCTTTATTAAGAATCTGAAGGTTTGCGCTTACCACGTCATCCAATAGATCCTCCCCTCGTCTGTTCACATCGGTGCTGCCCCAGACGACATGATGCGCATTTGCATCACAGCCAATGACCAGTTCTGTGTTCCCTTGGCTGCCATATTCCACCAGTTTTTTGATGATTGGTGATACTGGCTCCTTGTTCTCATAGGGAAGGTATGCTGAGGAGAGCAAGATCTTGTGTGCCCTCTTTCCCGTCCCTAGGTGGATCCAGGTTGTTGTTAGGTCCCTAGAACATAAATCACGTACGATGGAAGCATCTATACCATTTCTGACATAGATACAGGCTCGCACGTCATTAGCGGAATGTTGATAGATTACCCCCCCTGTCCCGCCTAAACCCTTAATCTCGCCCTTATAAACATAAGGTTCTTGAATGAGGGCAATATCAAATTTATTCAATTTCAACTGCCTAGCCAAAAGGGCCGAGGCAGCCTTAGAATGTTGAAGGTTGATCTGTACGCACCTTAGTCCCTCTATCTTGGTCCTCTATAGATGGGTGTTATGAGGTTCCTATAGTTAGGCCCCTCCAGCCCCCGTCGGTGAGCCAAGACCGAGTAGGTCCAGTTCCCCGAGTAGGTCATCCGTCCTCACCGATACTGGCGAAGCCGGACCCTCCCCCGGAGCACCCGAACCACCCTGCCCTCCCCCTCCGACGGTTGCTGCGTGCGTTAACTGATCCCGGCGTGTTTCCCCCCTCCTCTCGGAATTTTCGAAGAGTTTGAATACCGCCGGCCCTAATCCTCCCGGTATCGCGTAACTGGCCCCTCGAATGACCTCAGAGGAGACCCGGTCCATCAGGAAGACACGACGGATGTGGCGGCTCTCAACTTGAGTGCCTACCACCTTCCAGTCCGCCGTCCTAAGAGACGGGTTCAGCCTCTGGAGCATCCTCAGGTCCGGCTCCGCGTCCCGAAATTGGGTGTTCTGGCTCTTCCAGGCCATTTTGACCGGTCTTGGAAGATCCGCCGCCAAGACCACCCTGACCTCTACCCCACTCTTCACCCGAACCCTACTCAGCGCGGCTTTGAGCCATTGCGCTGCCATGTCATCGTGGCAGGAGACGTGTATAGCCCCTGCCACGACGTGGCTGTACATTAGTACTCCTCTGTGTAATCCTTCGGGGTATAGAGGCGTTAAAGTGTGACGCACTTCATTCATCAATCAGCCCGATGCTATCCACTGCTGGACCAAGGCCTCTTCACGCACCTTCCATTTGTTCCAGCTCTGGGCTATTCTCGACTATATCTTCCCCGCCACCTTCACGATGTCGCCGCACCATCTGGCCGAAGGTCGACCAACACTTCTACGACCGGTCCTCGGTTGCCACTCCAGGATCTTGCGAATCCACCTTCCGTTCTCTCTACGACATTCCTACATCCCTACTTGACCTGCCCATGTCCATTTCAGGGAGGCAAGCCACTCTATAAACTTTTATTAGCGTAGTATTAAAAAAGTGGGGATTCCTGGAGCGAGTGAAAAGAAGGTGTTAGCAATGAGTTAAACATAACTTCGTAACATTTTGTTAATTGTTAAAGATTTCATCGATAACGAATTACATCGTTATCGATCGAATCTTTGCTCGAAACACGAGCGGGTAGTCGTAAAAAGAAAAGTTGTAAAAGTTAATAATCTGTAACACCGGCCGCCATCTTGTTTTCAAAACTTATAAAGTCTATGTCAATAGAATGAGGGGCTCATTCAGGGGGGGGACACTTAGAACATGCATCACGTCAATAAATACAGACATGCCATCTACTTTGCATAACAGAGAAACACTGCTACCTAATAGTTTCAAGTCTATCGATAGATGTCTCTTCTCTCAAACTGTAATGCAATTAATAAAATAGGTTTAAGGATGACGGTTTAGCTGGGCCCGCCAAATTCAAATTACAATTGGTTTTCCGCAATTTCGCAAAGTTTTTGATGCTCAGTTGTGAATATTGTATAGCTAATGCCGAAATTACTACAACTTTGAATTTAGAATGTGTTATAGACCTATAAATTGCGAAAAACCAATTGTAATTTGAATTTGGCGGGCTCAGCTAAACTATCAGCCTTAATATGTGTGGGAATTTAATTCTGTATTAATAGTATTATTTATAGTATTTATTGTACAGACCATTTATAACATGTTTGGTAAAAACTATCACATTATTTTATTTCAATAGCACTGTAGCTTATGGTAACATTGTTGTGAATACTTTTCATATTATTTAACTGGCAACATTAAACAATATTATTATGGTCGCTGAAACTTGTGTTTACATATGTTAGTGTTTCGTGTTCATTATATGATGAATTATTAGTTTTTTCAGTATTTTGTCTACTTCAAACTTCGAGTTAAGATCTCTTCTTCGTCCTGTTAGGAGATTATATTTGGAAACCACTTTAGATAAATGAAAACGTATACCTGTATTTTAAATATCTATCTACCTACCTATAGCTATCTATAGAGCGTTTGTTTGTTACTATTAGGAAATGCAGATGTCGCTTCATAACTTCAAATCGGGATGCCTCAAATTGGCTCAAGAGGGCTCTCTTGTACAACTATATTATTATACTCTTTGGGCTCATTCCTTGTCTGGCGGCCGGACAGTAAATATCTCGTTGCAGTGTACCTTAAGATAATATTTATATCGGATTGAGGATTGAAGTAGAGTAAGTGACTCCATTTGTTTTAAATTACTTTCTAATATTTTTTAATATAATTAATTAAATGTAATAATATAATTGTAATACTTATATACCAAAAAGGTAGTATTAAATAATTCTGTTACGCACATTTTATTTTATTAAACTCGTATTTCCCCAACATAAGTGTATTATTTCCAACAAAGGCTACCTTAATATTCATTAACGTATGTATGTAACGTTCTTGAAACTAAAATAACTTTACCTAAAAAATATCCTATCGTGTCTCGGAAGCTTCATTGAGAAGAATATAATGAATATTTGAATAAAGCCGGGTCTGTTACATTAAATGTTTTTTCTTTATTTACGTGACACCCCCGAACCCTCATTATGTCGACCTTGAGATGCATTTAAGTTAATCCCAACAATTAACGAACTTAAGCGGACAACGCACTGCGAATCCCTTTTATTAGAACTCCCCGAAATGTCCGGGAATTAGCAAAAGAAGAAAGACGGCAATAAATATTGTTAATCCCTGCAGATTATTACTAAGTACATTTGTATTGTAATCCTCCCGATTTGTATGGATAATAATAGTTTATTTCTATCCTCGACCTTTTTATAATTCTACTGAATAAACATCCAGATTTGCATGAATAATGATTTGAAGATTCTATTTTTGTATTTACAAGCGGGATTTAAAAAATAGTTGGCAGACGCGATCATCAGGTTTCATTACTTATAAATGAAAAATTGCGCGTAGAATTAAATGCTCTGCCTGCTGGGCCTGCTCATAACAATTGATGAATGAAAAATGAAATAACATGTACATGTGTATGTACAGATTTTAACTTTGGTATGTAGGTACCCGATCGGAGGCGTCAAATATTAGGTACGTTGGGCTATTCGTTAATTTGGTCTGCCTACTTTGACTAATGGCTCCGAGACTACCAACTCTTTCTTGGTATTGGTAACTCATGGATCAAAACCAAATTCATCCTATTTAAATCTGATAAATATTTTTCACGCTTGCATCACATTGGGGTAAACTGAAAGTTATAGTTTTCTAGTAATGCTGCGATCCTGTCACACTACTAAACTTTTACTTCATCTACGTTCATTAACCTCCAGTGTCGGTGAACCAAAATCACGCTAACCTCATTTTGAAAGAGTATTTAAAACTAAAACGATACTGCGATTAATTTGATACCCATCGCCCAATTCCTGTTACTAAATTGTAGGTATCGACATTTTCCGCGAGAATTAATTTAATTTTGGTTCATTTGCCTCGCCTTTTAACAATTAATCTGCTTTGTGTGTAATTCTAGGGTATAAATGAAACTAACCCGACAAGGCTGCTGAAACTTCAAGGACAATTTGTTAATTAATTCTGTTTTACCGTCATTTTACATCACCTAAACATAATAATAAAATTTATCTTGCAATCTAAAAAAAGAACTTTATCACGATTGTGTGCATTATAGAGTTTGGACCATGAAATAACTACCTAGGTATCTAATTAGTTGTAGTTCTTCTTCGGTAACGAGATACAATTGTAGCCATTGTACAAATAAAAAAGTATTTTCTAAGTTTTGGGGCCCAACCAGTAACTTATCAGACATCATTTCTACATAATTATCAATATTTTTTTACGTAGATTTAAGACATTTAAATACATGCTTTACATAAATGGCAATGAATTTATTCAATAGTGAGTGGGAAAACGAGACCTACCAACTCATTACCTTAAATCATTATTTTTTTAAAAAAAGCTTACTAGCAATGTGCGTCGCACATTACTAGTATTCTTGTTAACCCCTCGTGCTAAGCTAAATGCTTGTGTTACGAGTGGGTTCACGTCGGTAGTGCAATGGATGGGTTTCGAACCTGCAACCACATGATCGCAAGTCCGACGCCTTAGCCATTAGGCTACCGCCTCTTCGTAACATTAACTAACAGCCAACCAATACTCACCTATACTTAGTTATCTATAAGAATATAATTATCTAGGTTCACATTTGCCTAACAAAACAGTCTTTCAATTAATGTTAATAAGCGGATAATTAATGCGAAGGATCGTCTCAATGTCGATGCAACCGTACCTAAGTGTTTTACGGCATACGGAAGATATTCAGTTATACTTTGGCGAGGGATAGAATAAGACGTTGGTGAAATTAATAATCTACCTAAGTCCTAGTCTTTAGAAGTTATTTTTCAATCGCGGGTTTTAATATTTTTGTAAGTATATATTTAGGTAAGTACCTATGTTTATGTAAGTACCTACCTAGTGAGAGCAAAACATGGAACAGTGGGTGCTTGCTCCACCGACAAGAGCCGAGCTCTTACAGCAAGTACCTAGTGAGAGTGTTTTTGAAATCTTATTCAACCTCTGTGCTAAATAGCAAGCCTAAACCTACCACCCACCCTTTGTTCCGAAACAAAAACACTTATTATCCGTTATCAATCAACTTCGCGTGAGTAAGAATTCTGTAGCATATTTGTTTCTCACTGTTTTTTTTTTAATTTATGTAACTCCCCCTTTTAATTCTTTTGAGGTCCTAATTTTCCGAAGTTGATAAAATGTCTGAATGTGAAGAACCAACAACATTCTTGTTCAATTTAAGTAGTTCCTGACGGAACAGGCTAAGGTCTGAGACCATGCTGCCTAGTCATTAGTTACGAACCAACAACAAAGGTTTTAGTTTCTTTTTTTTTCAGATGAAACTTTTTGCAGCCAACTCTCTCAATCAAGTGGGGAACGCGAACGCCAATAAAAATATTGCGAATCCGACTGGAACTGGACTACGCTCTGTAGCGCTGGAAGAAAATAAACGCTTTAAAAATAGAACATGTACTTTTAAAACCAAATAAACGTCAATCGTAATACATATTGACCGCCAATCAACAGGATTTCTTTACTAAAATAATTTTGAAATGAATTTGTAAGCGATGTCTATCTAAATTCCAGTTCTAATAAAGTTTGTGTGATTTTAACATAATATCTAGGTATCTAACAAAATACAAACAATAGGCATCTGAAAGATTTAAGTTTTTGTGAGTGAAAATTTGGTGAAAACTTTACTGTAGTGTACATAAATTTAATATACTCCAATGGACAGTGGTATATTATTTTCGGCGTTCAACTTTGTCTATGTTCAGTCTAGAAACGCAATAATCCGCTCTTGGGACCTTCCTGACGGCTGGTTGTACAGCATTCGTAAACCATTTGGTTAGTACCTACCTATGTACCTACTTGGCTTATTAATTTAACGTAGGTATTTGACTTGAATAATAATAATATCTATAATATTATTATTATGTAGTATTGTATAGATATCTAAGTCTATTCTAGCCATTTTTCTTTTGTAAATGTGAGTACCATGTAGGCTTGATTTTATTATACCAGTTTTTAGTCAGCTTTGGGAATTTCATACGACCTACACGAATGTCCTACTGATCTGGTATTGTCGTGCGACGGGTCGTTGAGCTCCCATGACTGATGCATGATTGCCGTCAGTTAGGACTGGTCTACTCAAAGCTGCTATGGTTCTTTCCTCAAAAGGCCATTTCAGACATTGCCCTGCATTGTCCCACTCACATTATTTGCATTATTTTATGTCTGGACTTTAAAAGAGACCATGATTCTCTGAGTTTGTTTCGGTGTTTCTTCTCAGAGGTCGTCAGTTAGGAAATGCCGAAGCCATCTAGCTATAAAAAAAAACATTGACTTGTAAAAGTGTCTCTAATGATCTACTTACATAAATAAATATCATTTCATCATTTCATTTATTCTATTTCACGAAGGCCGTTAAATTATTGAAATTTGAACTTTATTTCAATTATAATATAATGGTCATCATACAGGACTTCGTGAGATAGAATGACTATAACAACTTAGCTCCGTTTTACAGAAACTTATACAGAAGCCCAATGATGGTTGACGTGGAGGTACCCGTTATCGAGGTTATCTTACCATTAAATGAACCAGAAATTTACGGTAATTTTCATAACTGCATAAACACATGAAGTGGATCAAATAAAAACAGAATAAAAAAGCTATTATAATACTGACCGACCTTGACTAACTTTAGAACGCTTTTTAATCTAATTCGGAACGCGACCTACTTTGTTATTAAATTTAGTACAAATTGGTAACACTGACTTACGTCATAAAAAATGACACTTTGAGTACTTTGACAGTTACTCGTAAAAATGGCGGCGCTTGGAATGTGTGAAACACCCGGCTGCAAATCAATTGCCCAATTACAATGTCCGACGTGCATAAAACTCGGAATACAGGGCTCATTTTTCTGTAACCAGGACTGCTTCAAGAAATCTTGGAAGAATCACAAAATAATTCACTCTTTGGCGAGTAAGTGCGTTGTAGGTTATGTTACGGTATTAGGTTACAAGTCGTTATGACGATGTGAATTTTGTTTTAGAGGGTGAGAGTACAGATGTGTCCAATGTGGAATATAACCCCTGGCCCTCATTTAATTACACTGGGAAGCTGAGACCCTTCCCGGCGGGGCCCAAGCGTACAGTGCCGCCGCATATTGGCCGTCCAGACTATGCCGACCATCCGACCGGGTTCCCGGCGTCAGAGAACGCCGCAAAAGGTTCCGGGCAGATCAAAGTGCTTGATGATGAAGAGATTGAAGGCATGCGTGTGGCGTGTCGCCTCGGAAGAGAGGTGTTGGATGAGGCTGCCAGGTATGGACATTTTTGTTTTATGAATAACATATTTTGAATGTCCTGGTTTTTCTATTATTAGGTAAAGAAATTGTATGAGTGAGATAAAGAATAAATATATGAAGGTGAAAAATTATCATATTTTACTGTGTAAATTATAGGTATATCATTTGATTTCCAGAGTGTGTGATGTTGGAGTGACCACAGAGGAAATTGACCGTGCTGTTCATGAAGCATGCATTGAACGAGAGTGCTACCCTAGCCCTCTCAACTATCACAACTTTCCTAACAGTTGCTGCACCTCGGTCAATGAAGTCATTTGCCATGGAATACCAGATTTACGCCCATTAGAGGTTTGTTGCTTTAATATTTACTTAGAACCCTTTAAAATAAAGGAGGTAATGTTTAAATCTCTTGCCCTGTCTCATGCTTCAACTCTCCATCTCTCATTACCACTCCCAAAGCTTCCTTAATTCTTAAAAAAACATTTAATGTGTCTGTAATTCATTACTTGACAAGTTAATGAATTGATTATATTCAATTATATTGATTAAATTTCTGTTAGTAGCCTAAATAAGGCCTATATAATATAAATAATAATAGCCTAAATAATAAATTTTAAGGCATTATGGTAAATATTAAACTTAATACTCAATATTCAATGAAAATACCTTGGTGTGGATGTGGAGGTCAAAAGGGTATTGACTTTAAAGAAATGCAGTTAATCATTTTGTTTTTCTTACAGAACATACAGGCAATATACCTACGTCATTAACTTTTATGACCATCGATTATCTCTGAACAATACCAATGACTATTTTGATACAACAATATTATTGTTTACTTTGATTTGATAATTTTATTATGAGTGGTTATTACTTTTGCATAATATTTTGACTTTTATACTTAAAATAAAAATCACTTAAAACTAAATTACTACAACAACAATAGTTTTAGATTATATTTTATTTCATAAAAAAATATTTATATTTTCTTACAGGATGGTGATATCTGCAATGTAGATGTAACTGTCTACCACAGAGAATTTCATGGAGACTTGAATGAAACCTTCTTTGTTGGCAATGTACCAGAGTCTAGCCGGAAACTTGTCCAACTCACATATGAATGCTTAGCAAAAGCTATAGAGATTGTGAAGCCTGGTGAAAAGTACAGGGAGATTGGCAATGTTATCCAGAAGCATGCGCAGGCAAACGGGTTTAGTGTTGTACGGTCATACTGCGGCCATGGAATACATAGGTTGTTCCACACTACACCTAATGTTCCTCATTATGCCAGTAAGTACTACTAATATTATAATAATGAAAGTTTGTGAGGATGATGAGGAAGTTCTTTCTACAAAAAATATTAATTGGATTTTAATGAAACATGAATATAATTAAAATATCTCCGTGGACACATTCCAGGCAAAAGCTGGTATTACTATAACAACATAATTATGACAACTCAGTACCATTTATTGTGATAGATACTGTACAATCTTTTAAATGTTATAAAATCACTTGCCCAGTTTTCTCAAGAAGATATAGATGTAACTTTACATCCAAAATTAACATGTGTCTTAATAGAATTTTGACAAAACTCTGTAAGTAATGTTAGATTTCCACTTTTGGGGCTCAAATTATTAACAAACATTTCTTTTATAATCCAGAAAACAAAGCTATAGGAGTAATGAAGCCTGGACACTGCTTCACAATTGAGCCGATGATCAATGAAGGTGGGTGGCGCGACGAACAGTGGCCGGACCACTGGACTGCAGTCACTGCTGATGGATCTCGTTCAGCTCAGGCAAGTTTATATCCTTCCATAACATACCTACTTTTAGTCTATCTTTTTTTCAACTACAATTAAATTAGTGTGTAGTTGTTACTCCTATTAAAATATCAACTATAGTTATACTTCAGTCAAGAGTAGTCATAAACACCAAACAACATAAATTTTATGTTTTAATTTCAATTTTCAGTTTGAACAAACTCTACTAGTAACGGAGACGGGTTGCGACATACTCACACAACGCTCGACTGGCCGACCCTGGTTCATGGACCAATTGGAGAAGCTCAACGCAAAGTCTTAGGGACCACATCACTCATCCACTGAGGTGAACATAATTCTTTTAAAAATACTATAGAAGCACCCAAGAGGCAGGCATGATTAAATATAAATATGAAAATTATAGTCAAGACTGCCCAGGAGTGTTAATTAAAATTTAAAGAACCTTCTTATACTAAATAGACATGCGCAAAACATCACCTTATGAAGTAATGTGATGCAACATTACTTTTTCGGTCAGGTGATATTACTCGATAACATTACGCATTACTCGAAACATTACGCGACGTATTCGAACGATCTGATAATGTTTGTACTTCGACTGTACTATTACTTTGAAGTGATATTAATTTTAAAGAATATCTAGCCAACAAAATGCATTTCGCCAACTACATAGTTCTGACTCAAAAAAATGTAAACAATGCAAGTGATCATAGGTA
The DNA here is from genome assembly GCA_947256265.1 of Acronicta leporina. NCBI lineage: Eukaryota > Metazoa > Arthropoda > Insecta > Lepidoptera > Noctuidae > Acronicta > Acronicta leporina. The sequence goes on along the minus strand of OX366520.1, from coordinate 13,460,563 downwards.
AAAATCCGGCTAAATAAAAATAAACCTCATAAAAGCTTACGGCTTAAAATCCGTCACTAACGTTTCTTGTCTTCGCCTTATCTCGTCTCTCTATCTAACTTGTGGAACAACGTCCATCTGTCTCACTCTACAGCGCGTCGCGCGAAGTCGATTCGAGTAGGCAGAACAGAATGCGAAATTACGTTCCAGAAACGAACATTACTTATCATCAAACATCACTTCATCACTCCTCACACTCGCACTCTAGGAAATGCGCGGGTGATGGTGTGATGTTAGTTTTCGTCGCGTAATGCGTAATATGGCATCACATTGTGAAGTAATATCACCCGAGTAATATTACGCGCATCACCTACACATGTCTAATACTAAACTCTCATTGAGTTTCTGATAAAATTATTATGCAAACTTCCAACCAAAGTCAATACTTAGGTACTTGAAGGAGTCAAGTCTTCTTCTATAGATGACTATGGTTTTAGCAAATATTGGGACAATAATAGGCTTATAAAAAGAGTTTTGTTCTCTGATACAATTGTCAAAAGTGACACCAGTTACCAGAAGCTTCTATAACTGTTTCAGAATTAGGAGGTGATTTATAAGTAGTAGAACCATAATTTAATAACTATCAGCCTCAAATAGTTCCAAACTATTAAAATAAGTATTACTATTAAAGCCATTTTCATTATATTCATACAAGTATGACATAGATGCTAGATAAAAAATGTTTATAAATGAATAGATTACTAGATTTTTATTGACAAACTCAAGGCAAGTTCCACCTCAGTGGAACCATAATTTAGGGTAGATTAAAAAAATATAACATTTTTAGGTGGAACTGTTTATAATATTATGATTTTTTCATGAACTGGTCTTGGAATTTGAGACATGCTGCAATTTTTTTATCATAGAGGATGAGTTACTATAAGGTCTTATATTGCTAGTATTAGCCTATGTCCACAAGTGAACAACTTAATAATGTCACTTGCGAATTCCAATGCCTGGTTATTAAATTTGACATAAAAGTTTCAAATTCAAATAATCACACTTGTGAAATGTAATATAATGTATGCAAATTTAGCAATGCACAGTACAGTATAGATAACTACAGGCGTACTTATCTACACCCACATTTCACCGGTATGTTTAGGCCTAAAAACTCAATAACACTGTTTGAACTAGGAATTGAACTCAAGATCTCTAACGTAGCAGTCGCGCAATGAGGCAGAAATTATGAAACAATTTGCAATTAATTCAGTATATTTTTAACGAGGTAAATAGATGAAGGATACATTTATAAAATAATTTGGTTAAGGAAGCAAGCAATTTTTTTGTCATAGTTAATTGAGTTTTAATTATAATATAATACATATGGTAACACTGAACGTGATCGCCATCGTGAAAGAGAATGCTGGCGTAGCATATTATATTATGGTATTATTGTTCATGTCTCAAATGCTTAGACTGTCTAATATAAAAATGTAAGTATTTTTGTAAGTTATTTTTACAGTTTACTCAAATTTTCCAAAAAACATCCTTTGTTTCATCGAAAATTAACTTTATTATTATTAGAAACCTGAGAAGGTTCAGAGGAGTTCTCTTATCAATTTATTGTGAATTAACTTTTATGTCTTATCTTTTTACATGAAATAACAGATACAGGATACGAATACAGAAGATGAAATAATTATATTATAATTTATGAGTTTTATTGGAGTACTTTTACATGGAGAGATACAATGATTTTTACTTATTGGAAAAATAGTCATTGAGACGATTTTTAAGACATTTTTTGTCATCGCAGTTCCTAAACTCATCATAGCCGGTAAAATTTCATGGCCTTGATTAGATTTAGCTCATTGTCGACTAAGTTTCACCAGTCATTTTCGAATATATTTGAGACTGCCAACTCCATGTAACTCAGAATTAATTGGATCTTGTGTGCAAGGAACTACTTGGAAACCCGGTGTTTTTTTAACCAATCTCCTAAAGTAAATCTTCAAAGTGATCCTTCTGAATGTTCAAAACATTACTTAATATAATTTTCAATTACTTTGTGCAATTCTCGCATAATCGTCTATTATTTTTGATAATTAGTAGGTATTTATGGTTAAGACTTGTAATTGACGGGAAACGTCGTTAAACCAAAATACAATAAAATTTATAAGAAATGAAGTTGAAATTTTATAAATTGTAATAGCGATAAATAATGAAATAAATGAATAAAAAGTAATTTGATTTTTTTTATTTGAAAAACAATTTGGCATTTATCAATAAATAACAATTATTATTCTTAAAAATACATTGCTTTCATCACTTGCTATCTACAAATAAAGTATTTAAACGCGACAATTTTTTTTACTGGGGCTCAGTGTAACCGCTTATCGGCCTTTTGTTTCTAATAATATGGGTGAGAAAAGATCAAACATTAATACACTCGTATTAATGATTGATTCAACATTAATACACACATATAGACATTTGTGTCTTAGATGAACATGATAATAATGCGGCGTTAAGTCCGCCATGTACATTTATGTGCGCAAAAGAATAAAATAAATAAATATTATTGATTAATATCCCTGCAAGTGGTGAATTTGTCCTTTCAATAACTATAACTAAATAATATCGACTTATAACTATTCGAGGAAAAATGCATATTTACATAAAATAGGTATAGTTAGTAGGCATGTAGGTATAATTAGTGATTATTTGGACTGATTTTAATGCATAAAATCTAAAACTTCTTTAGATGCCTAGCATTGCAAATCTATTCTTATTATGTAGCAATTTAGTGCAAACTATGTTTAGTAATAAATAATATCTAATAGCTTTTGCAGAAGTATTTTAAAGAACGGGTTACTAAAACTAGCAAGCTGACAGACTAGGTTGTACCTACTGACAAAATACCATTTTGTGAATAAGTACAACTCAAAACGTAATATAACCAGTTTTATAAAGGTATGTACATATAGCTATTTCAGCACCAAAAATTGCCAGTCTTCGACTATTTTTAATTATTTTATTTTAATTATGTATCGCGGAATACCTAGAATTATTGCACAGTTGCAGACAAAATGTAATTTTCTCTACTTTCGCTTCATAGATGCAAATGAATTCAAATTCATCTACATCTCTGAAGCGAAAGAATATTTTTTTAGCATTTTGAGTGGTAATTTTTAAAATCGAATCTTAGCCTTTATTAAGTACATTTTCTTCATACGGAACTACATAACGATAAAATTTAAACCCTATTCTATTATCTAGAGCTCTTCATAATCTTCAAAGAATGGTTCATAAATATACTCATTTCTATCCCTAAGTTTGAGTCCAAACTGTGTCACCTGATTCGTGTCAAAACCCTGCGTTTGGTCAGCTGACTTTATGGTCGCCGCTTTCCAATTGTCCACCGCTTCTCTCCTGGTAACGGCGTCCTTTGCTTGCTTTAGACTCGCCAGTTTTGATACAATTGCGTCTTTCTGAAAATAATATAATTGGAATAGTACCTACATTTTAACTTGGATGTTTGTAGATGATCCTTGCTAAGCTTGTCATGAACTTAATAGGGTCAAATCTAGAGGGGGACATAACGGTATTGGGTTTCATTGTCAATTTGTTTTCAGTCAGGTCCTATGTTGAGTGGAAAATTATAGGTACTTAAATGCTACTGGTATTGAGTCTGGTTATTAAACCAGTTGCAAGTGCAGATTTATGCTTGTTGGAAAACGTTACCTGCGTTTGACTATCTACATAGCTCGCGTATATCCTCAAAATAGGCTCCCCAGTTTTATCGTCAAATGTTAACTTGCTCTTTGGAGGAATTTTTGCTTTCACCATAGTAACTTGAGGTAGTTTATTCGCTGAACTGGCAATGTTTTTCGTGTCTGCTACGGCAAATAATCTAATAGGTGCTCTTCGGGATATTATGCTAGCTTTTTCTTTATTAAATTCATGGTCTTCACTTATAGTTGCTTCTACAATTTGTCCTGCATACACGGCCCCTTCTTGATTCACCTGCGGTTGTTTGTCATCAGCCCTTACCAGAGTGTAGGCGACATTGACAGAATCTGTTGATTTAGTAAACGGAACTCCTAGTAGTGGTTTCAATTCAGTAGCCGTTTTATTCTCAGACTTTTCATCATTTTTCGCGAAGTATGCTTTTAAGTCGGAGCTAATTGTTGTCGTAGTTACATTTTCTGGTGGCTTATATACTGGTGTTTGTTCAACTTGTGCTAGTGCTGCCGCAGCTCTCACGTCATTTATGGCAGAGTAAAACCCATTGGCTATAACGCTACCGACACTTTGACCAATCTGTGCGTAGTAAATCGGGGTTGTGTTTTGTTCTTCTGTGTTAGTTTCAACTACATATTTTATTGTTGTTGTTGGTGGCTGTGTTTCGGCTGCTACTGTTTCCTCAGTATTATTTTCTGGTTGAGGAGTTTGAGTTACTTCCGTCTTCTTTTCAGTTACATTGGCAACAACGAAAGATTGAGGTACTAAAGTCACAACAGTATTTTCTTGTGTTTCTCGTTGCACTACTGTCTTCTGCTCTTGTTGTGGGTATATTGGTTTATCTAATTGTTCATTTTCAAGAAGAATCATTTGGGGTTGTAGTTCCTGTGGATGAAGAACTTGAGTGTGAACTATCTGAGGTTGAATAATTTGCGGATGAACCACTTGAGCATGAATCTGTGAGGCTTCGGGCTGTAAATGGACTTGGTTTGGGGCTTCAGCTGCATATGGTATGAACTCCACAGAAGGGAATCGTTGGAGTAATTGGTTTTGAAGTTTTTGCAAGAACATTGGATCATGCTGATACAAGGCGTGCGGTGATATGAATATGCCGTCGGCTCCAGTATTAACTAAGTCTTGTTGCGTCGGCAGTGCGTTTTGTAAGCCCTGGAATACATTTTAGATTTAAAAATATTTAGAATGAATTTAAATGGGAGCTTTTTCACGGTTCAACTTCAAGTCGTGTTCTATTCTTATCGTTCTAACAACGAGTTTGTATCCTGAATTTAAATAGTGTAAGTATACTTTGTTACCTGCAATGAATATTGTTGGGGCAAAGCTTGGTGCTGATTGATGCTGATGGCTGGCAACGAATATTCTGATGCCAGCTGTAGGGCTGCACCATTTCTTATCAGTGTTTGCAATTCTGGCGTTGTGAAGGACTGGGGAATTGTTGATTAAACAGTTCTCAGTAGGTATGTGCATTTTTTACCGAAACGCTGAAGATTTATCTATGGGTTAAATAATTAAATAATAAGGCTTTTCGGCAAGCATATTTTTACTTAAATATGCGTCCGTCCGTCCGTCCGTAGTTACAACATTTGTACCCTAAGTACCTTTAAGTAAAGCTTAAAATACCTACATAGCATTCAGTATAACGTTAGTCTTAAACTTACTGTAGCTTTTGAGAATCCTATAGGCGACTCAATTTTGGCGATGCTGTATTCATTCTCCGGATATTTTTCCGTTACTTCATATGATGGCCTGGGCTGAAATTGATGACGTTTACTTATAATTTTTTTCGCAACCACATTGGTTGAGATTTTACAATGATAAGTAGGTATTCTCAACATAGGCTTTCTCCAAAATATACAAATCTCCAAATTACTGAACCGTAGATTGGTAAGTGTTAAATAAAAACCTTCCAATTTGAGGGCCCTCAGGCTTGTCGATTCGTCATGGATCGCCAAGAAGTTTAGTGATTCGTAACTACTTTTTTTTATTGTGATGAGCAATTTAAGTATGCCAGCAACATTATCTAAGTAGGAAGGCACGTCTTATATTTCGCTTATGTTTGCAAGAGGTCAAGTACGCGATGAAAACCTTTATTGTTGATTAGAGCCCATAACATCTCGGCCCTCGAAAGCCCGGGTAAGAAGCTTAACCTGGGTAGGAAGGATATGCGTTTTTTCTTCAACATTAAAAAGATGGTGTTACTCTGCTCTCACACAAATAGGCAGCTGTAGGTATCTACCTGGCGTCGCCATATCAGTTTGGTAAAAACATTTCAACGTGATTTTTGCTGATTAAATAAAAAAAAAATTTGGCAAATTTGTTACGATATTCAGAAAGGTAAGGTTCTTTAGGTCGTATCGTATGACTTCCAGAGTTACTAACCTGTTCTGAGACGGGGCTGTCGGATGTTTCGATGACAACGATAGGCTTCTCAGACAGACTGAGGTTGGGTGCTGGTATTGTGTGGATCGCACCTGTTGGTCACACAGCCTTGAACCGAATGCCTTCGTCCACAGCGGCAATTACGTCACAAGACATATGAGACAGGAATTAACAGTACTTATGTTTTGAAAATCTTATGACGTAACTTCTCGCAGTGAACGACAGATTAGTTTGATGTGAATTGTGCACGAAGTCGAAATACATAAAAATGCAACCTCTAGGTAACATAGTAATGGTATAAGCTGCAGATTAGGTTTAGGTATAAAGATGTAAGTAGGTATACAAGATCGAGCAAAAAAAGAGATCATTACCATAGTCCATAATGAAGTTAGTACCTAATCAACGATATCCAGGATTTGAAAGACTTAAATCAAAGGAAAAAGTTTATTATTTCATATTTGTTGACCCTTGTAAGCCTCCCAGTAATATGGGGGTGAATTTTCTCCTGTAACACATGTGCCTACTTAATAACCATGTTCGTAGTAAAAGGACTGAGTGAGAACATGGACCTAGACTAGACCAAAAATTCTAAGTTCAAATGTTTTAATTTATATATAATATAGGTACCTATAGGTAGAGATAGGTAACTACTAGCCTTATTAATCTTTTCTATCAAGAAGAGATTAACCAGCCTAGTACCTATTTAGGTAAATAGGTACACTACATGCTGCCTACATAAATCTTTTATACCAAATTCTTTAGTAAGAAGCAGGATTAACTAATACCTCATACACATATACAGACTGAAGAGGAAGCAAGAAACAAAAAAGATATTTGACCACACAGCTGAAATACCAGCAAAGATCAGTATAAAAATAGAGTGCAGTGCACGTTAGCCAGTCAACCTGTACCACCGTCAGTTTGCACCACGGGCGGGGAGGACGCTGCCTTCATGAACTCGTACTCTGTCGTGACGGCCGCCAGGGGGGGCAGGCGGCCTGTCGTCTTCCACGGCCCGCCCGCGAACATGTTGCGGGTCGCTGATGGGGCGAAATGCTTTACAGCATACCTGGAAGGTTTGAGTCGAAACGCTTGAGTTTTGCTGCAATTTCATACAAGAACAGGACTTGATAGCTTGATAGCTTGATAGCCTGAAGAGCCTTCTAGATAAGATAACCTTCTAGAACTGCCAAATTATAGGTTTCGGAGCCAAATCCAAGGTAACCTGCGTGCTAAAGATAGAATTTGTACCTGTACTAGGCCTAACCCAAGCATTGACAGAGGGAACAACCATGTCAAGCAGTGGAACTGGAACAGTAAATGGATGGATTCTAAAACAGTCTTAGAAGGTAGGTAAGTAAAGCTTTGGAGTTTCTTTAAAATAGGTCGTACCGGGACAAAGAAATTGGGTAGGTACTCGTATGTATCAAGAAATAAGATTTCTTTTGGCTTTTCTGAGACATGGAGACATTAGAAATTGATTAAACCGTAACTTGCCATAGGTATTGGTAGTTAAGGGACTCTATGGTAAGGGAGAACATTATGAGTGAATGCACAACTAAGGAGGCTCCATAAAGTGAAGGAAGGATTGTAAAGTCTGCTACACTGCATCTGGCTACTTTCGTGGTCTACTATGAGGCACCTTACTGTGTAATAATCACGGTCTGAATTACCATAAATGCTAGGTATACCTGTGAGGTGGTTTTCTATAAAGTACATAGGGTGCTCGATGCGAAGCAGCTTGGACCAGTCGAGTGTGCCAGGGCCTCTGCAAATTGACTCCGGGTCTGAACGGCGTGATGGGCCGCAGCCGGTTGACGGACGACATACGGCTGATATACACGGCTTGAGTCAAGGAGCAGAGCGCCAGGAAAATGACGTAAACCTGTTAAAAAAATAATTATTTACTGAGAAGTCGAGATATTAAGAGAATTATTTTCAATGGGTATCCTAAGTTTATTTTCTTTCATGGAAAATAATGATGATTGAGGCTTTTAGAAGGTCTACGGGGGGCTGAAATGCGGACCTTCGAGTAGGATAGGATGCGAGGGCGTCGCCCTTTGAAGGGGTCCAGCGAACGCTGAACTACAGCGCGTCATGGTCGTGGCGAATGCCACGAATCTTATGGCTGTGAATATAGGGAAAGGAAAGGCCAGTGCGTCTTTTTGTCGGTACGAGTCCGACATACCCTGCCAGCTCGTCAGGCGGCAGACGATCCATGAGGATTTCTGTAGGAACTACAAAAACGAACTTTAGAATTAGTACATAAACGAAGATGTACAGATAGGTACCTATTGTTCTTGTTTACTACTGTGCCAGGCACAACGACGTTCAAGTTCGCTTCAAAAGATATCTATACCTACATAACTGACGCACACGCACATAAATAAATGCAATTACTCAGTTACAAGGCGACATTCCGTATTTGTAAGGCAGCGGGGAAAGATCTCCGGCGACCGGTCCGGTTATTTCTAAGTCGTGAAAATTGTTCGCAGTAACTGTTACTGGTAACTGGATCTAACACAGTTTGCAATAAATAATGTAGGAGTTAAACTAGCGTATTTTTATTCTGTTGTTTTGAATGCGTTTGACTCTATCATGCATGATAAAACACAAATAGGCTCTAAGATAGAGCAGGCAAAATAAGAACTTATGTCGGTACGTGCTCTTTCGGGCTTTGGTATTTTTTTGGGTGGCATATAAAATAGTAATTCCTCTTACAACTATCTCGATATACTTATAAAGTAGGAAACTAACCATGTACCTACCTACCTATATGATAGTGCATTTTACAGTTGATTTACAGTTGTGTAACTGTAAATCTTGACCCATGCACGATCCTGTTTGAGCCTTTCGCCATAAGTGTATTGGTAGTTTACATATATTTACAGCTAGGTACCTACTAAACCGAACAAGCATTATGAGAACAGTTTGCTTGCAGCTAAGTAAGTACTTATGTAGCTTCGCAATAAAATTGCCAAAAGACAAGAGGAGACTTTTTATCGTGGGAGAGCCATGCTTCGGCATGAATCGGCCGGCTCGACCGAAGTGATACCACGGCCTCACAGAAAACCGGCGTGAAACAACACTTACGTTGTGTTTCGCCGAGTGACTGGGGTTACCGGAGGCCCAAACCCTTTTAAAGGGAGGGCAACGCACTTGCGACTCGGCGGTGGTAATCGCTTACCCTCAGGTGATCCATCTGCTTGTTTGCCCCCCTATCCCAGAAAAAAAGATACGAAAATAGACGCGAGGATATCGTGTAACATACCATAAAACATTATCTATGATTAATGACGACACGTTTGGCGTAGCGGCTGAGCAATCGGCTTCTGTGATACGTGTTGTGGGTTCGATCCCCACACGGAGCTATATTTGTATGATCTACAGGTAGTTGTCCCGGGTCTGGGCTTTTGTGTATGTGAGAATTTGTGTTTGTAAACGCACCCACGATACAGGAGAAAATCGTAGTGTGGGGCAACGTTTTAAAAATAAAAATTAGTGCTCCTAATGACATTATGTCAGCCTTTAGGTGGTTAAGTACTTTTTCAAAATTATTGGTTTGTACATGAAGGGATATAGATTATAGGTAGAGTAGAGTCCAATTAAGAACCTCCTCCTTTTTTAGATCAGAAAGAAAAAGATTTGTAGCGTCAAATAAGTTGAAGTAGCGCTATGTTTATTGACAATTTTCAAATAAGCACTCAACAATAACTTACTCCTATATAGCGTCGGGACACAACATACATTATGTTATACTAGTTACTTAATTACAGTTACAGTGACATTAGAGCGTATGCCGTGGTTTACAAACGTGTTCACATGTCGCGGGAACGTGCACAAATGTTTGCAGTGAAACTGTCACGCCTGGATGCGCGCGAAAACGAGCGATATTATATTTAACATGAATCTGACGGAATCTTGATTGCTAGGAGTATAACATCAGCATAATTTGTTTTATTGGGTAGGTAGGCAAGCGAGCAGACAACCTCTCTGATAGTAAATATTCATCGCCTGCAATGGGGACACCTCCACTACTGAAGTAGTTCCTGATGCGTTTGCCGGAGCAGCAGCAACGGAGGGGGAACTGGCTCCCACGCGCAAACGCTGAAACAATCACGAAGATGCTTTAGGATAGCCGACGTAAGGTGGTCGTCAGCCAGTCAAGACCCAAAGAAGCCCACCGAGTAAGTCATACTAAAAACTGCTCTACCCTTCTGCGCGAACCAGTTGAGCCCTATTTTCTAGAATGGGGCGCTCGAAATCAATGGGTTTTCAATTCTTAGGTAGGTTCTACTAGTCGTCATACTTTGACTGGTTTATACTTAAGTATAAGTATCTAATTAGCTGAAAAAAAATCATATCTATACTAATATATAAAGCTGAAGAGTTTATTTGTTTGTTTGTTTGCTTGAACGCGCTAATCTCAGGAACTACTGGTCCGATTTGAAAAATTCTTCCAGTGTTAGATAGCCCATTTATCTAGGCTATATATATTATCACGCTACGCGGACGAAGTCGCGGGCAACAGCTATACTTTATATACCGCTGAAAAGCTTCACGTTATTAAATAACATCTATTTAAATGAACAAAGCATTGACATAGCTAATTATAGCTGAAATATAACTTACGATGACATTAGGAATCCGGCATACAACTGCAGAAAACAAAAAAAAACCAATTGTATATCATAATTACTCTGAGGAACATTCGCGTTAAACAGTCCTGATGCGTAACATCACGCAACATGTAGGTAATTGGCTCGATAATGTTAATAAAATTTTACTCGTTGTTACATCATTATGATTTTGCATAATTTTATTTTATTTTTCTTAAATTTAATATTTTGCATAATAAATTATGATTTTGCAAATAATAGATATCTATTATTAAACAAAACTCAAACGATCAAATAAATGCATAACGCCAGAGGAGAGTCTCAAGTGCGGTTTGGGCATCCGGTATCCTCACTCACTCGGCGAAACACAATGTCAACATTATTTCACATTGGATTTTTGTGAGGCCGTGGTATCACTCCGGTCGAGTCAGTCCATTTATGCTGAAGCATGACTCTCCCACGGTAAAATTCTATCCTTTCTCAGAATCTTCCATAAGAGATAGATAGAGTGACTTGTTGTAGGTTCTTAGGGTAACTATACTTAGTTGTAGGATTCCGATTTTATCCGTGTGATGTCGCGTCTAAATTGTACAGCCTACACGAAAAAAGGGAAAAAATAATGTACGCGCTCTAACGATAGTGAAGAAACATCCATCCCGGTTGTTTCAAATGCCAATATCTCAAGGAAATCCTGGGTCTCTTATAAACCTATCATTTTCCTATCATTACGCTAGCTCAATGTTGGTGTTTACCCTACCAATCTTATCATTCGATGCTTTCTCGATAATGGACAAATTGCATGTTCTGCAGCTTTAATCAAAGAGTCTTGGCACGTTAGTGACAGCTATTGCTTTACCTTCCTTCCTGTAAAAATATAATGCGTTAAATAAAAGTTACGCGATCAAATAAAATCGAAAAGCGATCGAATAGAATCCAGATGAGATATTTTCCCTTCTGTTCAGTGTTAGTCTTTTTTTATCAGAGCACCCAGTAAGTATCTATCCCACAGACAAAACTACAGAACTGATACACTGTTTTGAAAAATACTTTGACTATATAGAAAAATATCAGGACAATATTAGGTTTAATGAAACTTTATCACTACATACTTAGTATAAAACAAAGTCGCTTCCCACTGTCTGTCTGTCCCTATCTAAGTATGCTTAGATCTTTAAAACTATGCAACAGATATTGATGCGGTTTTTTAAAGATAGAGTGATTCAAGAGGAAGGTTTCAAGCTATTTAACATAACCCTACGACTCTTACGAATAGGGTAGCGTGGGTGTAACCGCGGGTGGGTCGCTAGTTCTCAATAAAAGCACAATTATCTCGCATAGGTAACTACTTGCAAATAATAATACTAAAACTACAACAATAGGTACTTTTTGTTATATCGACAGAGATTCCGGAATCCTGGACTATAATTTTAATTTTGGCTTGCGTCTGACTACTATTTCACCGTAGACAACCTACTTTTCTTTGCTTAGTTATTATTATTACTATTCACGCCGAATACCGTTACTTTTCCCGTAATACATAGTTGGCTGACGTGCAGTGACGTGTAGTAAATAAAGCAGAACAGTAACGGGCAGCCCACAGTCTAATAGTCACGGAGACGCTGGAAAAGTGGCTAATGTTAAGGCTAAGTTGTATGTAAGTGTTGGCTCGAGATCATGCGTGAGTCTGTAAATACTGAACGGCGATGAGAATAGTTGTAGAGACAATCTAGATACTTTCAACGAGGATAAGTCGAAGTAGACAGGAACCTACTTCGACTTATCCTTGTTTAAAGTATCTAGCTAATGTGTAGGAACACATTAGCTTACAAAGGTAATTGGGGAAAACGTAATGATTATAAACTATCTGTTTGTAAATAATTTCTTTTGCATTTTCCATGCTAAGATTACAAAGTTATTTTAGTGAAGGAAAAATACGAGTTGCGGGCAGGATTCGAACCTGCGTCTTTTGGTTAAATACAGCAGATGCTATTACCACCAAGCCACCACGAGTCCCATCCGCCCTGTCGAAATTTGCCTATAGTGGCCACTGACGTCACTTTTATGACGTACCTTCGAAAATAGATACACATCTACTCTACTCTACTACTAGTATTCTATTATCTATGACTCTACTATGCTACAGTAGAGTTTCTAGCCATTTCAATTTTGCAAAAAAATACATATTGGCACACAAATACCATGCTTTATTAAGTAGATGAAATCGTGTATGTACCTGTCCCATGGAAAATGAAAATGGCAAAAGTAAAAAATTCAAAGAAGCTATATTGTCCCCTCACTCGGCTTAACCGCGCGGATGACACTATGGCATTGACGGTTGTCATTAGGTAGGTACCGGCTGATGTGAAACCTAGACTGGTTCCTCTACTCATACCTACTAGGTAACTACTGCTTCTTTCTAACACCCGTGTTAAATATAACTGTACTGTAACTTATATTATATACTGTTATGCACGGGCCTCAAAATACGGAACAGATATAAATCTATCTTTATTTTTATGGGCAGACGGCTCACCTGATGGTAAGCAATAACCGCCGCACATAGACACCCGCAACACCAGAGGAGTCACAAGTGCGTGTGCGTTGCCCGCCTTTTAAAAGGGTTTGGGCCTCCGGTATCCTTACTCAACCAAGGCGTGAAACAACGCTTGCGTTGTTTCTGTGAGGCCGTGGTATCACTCCGATTGAGCCGGCCCATTCGTGCCGAAGCATGGTTCTCCCATGTTTACATATTTTATTTTTTATTTAAGTAAGTAATTATAGTCTGAACACCAAAATACAATGTTTTAATTAAGAAAGCCCTGTCCAACCCCTGAAGATATTGTTAGGTATCGAGATCCGGTTCTGTTATATAACAATTTTCACTTTATAAGAAAACAACCTTTCGGATGATCAGGGTTTTTTTAACATAGGGTATACATACCACAGACATAATTATTCGAAGGGTCATTGTACTCATACGTATAAAAAAATACTGTAGAACCAACTCTCAATTTACGGAACAAAATAAGCTGTTACTTATAAATGCTAGGGTCGTACCCCAAGGCCTCAATCCGGCCTTGGCAATGAAGCCAGCCCGCTGTGATAGATATGACGTATTATGCTAATACAATTTCTCCTGTTCAGCTATGCATTGCGTTAATTGACAGATTATGCTGTGCCCGTGACAAGACAAGAATCTGGGCATTAATCCTATTTTAATTATAATCATATAATTATGAAATCTTAAATCAATTTAAATAGGGAAATTTTATGTATTCGGTATCAGAATATACCTACATTATTTTCCTAATTGTGTGGTTCCAATCAATCAATATTAGGTACCTAAATAAAGACAACATAGTAACAAAAAGTAAAACTGCGTTCAAAAACAAAAAAAGTTTCGTTCGTTCGTTCATTTATTTTCGGTGAAGTAACACCGAAGTAAGTGAGTAGACAAAATTGTACTCAATCCGACTAATGCCATAATTTGAGAAAATATGGTTTGGATTGCGATTTACTTTTGGTGGTATTACGTTTATATGGGTCCGCCGGACCCTTAAAAAATCGTTAATTTATGAGAAATACAAATACATAGTGTTGTATATACCTACTTAAAACAGGATCCAAAAACCGCGAAAATCATCACACATTTTCTTTTTTTTATGGGATAGGGGAGCAAAGGAGCAGGCGGATTACCAGATGGTAAGCGATAACCGCCGCCCATGGACACCCGCAACACCAGAGGGGTCATAAGTGCGTTGCCAGCCTTTTAAAAGGGTTTGGGCCTCCGGTAACTTCACTCACTCGGCGAAACACCACGCAAGCGTTGTTTCACATTGGTTTTTTTGTGAGGCCGTTGTATCACTCCGGTCGAGCCGGCCCATTCGTGCCGAAGCATGGCCCTTCCACGTAAATTACAACACACATCTTGATTATAATGTTTAATATTTGATACATAATCCGGAAACAATTCTTTGTTTATGGAAATGAAGTAAAAAATTAAAGAAATTACCTACCACTAACTCATGATTTTACGTCGAAACTAATTAGGTACGTGATGTAAAATACTTCCTATTTTAGTAATAAAATTGTATTATTCATTGTTAAATACTGTTTAAGGAAGCTTAGACATAATAGGTAGGTACTTATAAATAAGCGCTGAAGAAATTGTACATTATTTAATTTGTTGAAAAACTACAAAAACAAATATGTATATATAAATCGTCATGTAAGGTAGATAGAGAAGTAATTAATAAATATGCATAAATAGGTAAATCATTCCATGTATGTTTTTTATTTAATGTACATACCTACAAGAAAAAAAATAGGTACTGCAAAAGTATGCACTTGAAAAAATACATCTGAAACCAACCTTCATCGTAGCGAAGTTGTTTACAAACGGACACACAGATCACTTCGTCCAAGCACAAACTAAGATTTATTATAATTAGTTAAGTTAAAAAGTTCACTGTCAGTTTCCACTAATACAAAACAAACTTTTAAACACTACAATTTTCAACTTGTAACACTATCTTTAATTGAAAGAGAAACAACAGCTCTGGACTACAGTCGGTTGATTGTGGGGGGCGAAATAGGTCATATCGAGACTTTATACCAACCCCACTAGATGCTTGGAGCACAGTGTGCTTGGAGTTGGTAGTTTGCGGGGTATCACAAACTTAGTTGTGGGGTAGATGTTTATTGTGTTTATTGAGAGGGTTATTTTAAATTATTATTATATTTTATGAGCCCCACAAAACCGTACAATACAGTTTGTCTGTGGGATCAATAATACTTATATCACGGTATCAACATTTAGGTAAGGGATGACAGTGATGTGGAGGCGTACTTTGACGCCTAGGCGTTAATGTTATATTTTTATGAATCTAGTTGAATTTTGCTGTATACATTTTTGAGCTTTTTAAATTACATAAATACAAAATTTGTCATTACAAAAAATTGGTAATTATGCGGAGTGCATAATTAAGGTACTTAGAGGTATATTTTTTTTAATTTAATTTTTATTAGGTTCGGTTCTGATGTCTGAGGGTAAACTGTTAAGGAATACGTTAAATAGATTGATACGTTAAAAAAATTAAAAAAAACTGGTAAAAATACCTGTAGGTACCCGTTCAGAAATAAAATTAACTAGAAGGTATTGTGTATAAGCGAGGAGAGTATATTATTATACTACTGTATTATATTATTATGGTAATCGATAGTACCTAAACGCCTTATCACAAAATATTCTAATACCCTCTTTTCGGAATAAGACATTAGAAAGAGATAGAGATAGAAGTAAATATTTTAACCTGTCATGTAGCTACATACCTACATACTAAACATCACCCATCACTAACAAATTACAAACAATAAAAAATCTTTTGTACTCGGAGCCAAGACCGCTAAGGTAATATGAGAATTTTATTATCAGGAAACTATTAGTATCAATGAATTTTTTAAGTAAGTATTTTACAAATATTGAAGCTTCAAAGCATAACTACTTACAATAGGAAGCTATAGTAAATAAATATATTTACAAATTGAAAATGAGAATAATATCTAATTTATAATTAATTGACAGGCTCTTTCATAATGTTAACAAGATTAGCATCGGCGGGCGATGCATGCGACGATTTGCTTGGAATGCTTAATTGATTATTATTCCACAAATAAATCAAAATACAAATTTTAATGATTCATTATCAAGGTATACTTTAATATTTTTTTCTTAAAATGCCGCCGCGCGTATAGTTAACGTTGTCTTTTAACATTATACAAAAACTAAGTCTAATATTATGTGTGGGGTGTATTAGAGTTACACAGCTAAACCTAAAACCGTCTACCTATTATAATCTGCTGCTGGATTTGCTTAATGGCCAGGTCCTTTACAATAAAAACCACAGATGATTCATCTGTATTAGGTATTATCTGTGAGTTGGTTGTTTCTTCTGACAAAGGAAACGCCTAATCCATAAGATGTTAAAATTCCTAAAACATTAACATGTAAAAGTGTGTAACTCCGATTGCAAAATTAAATATAATTCGTGATTTACGTTTATCATTGAGCTAAGTATAACACATTATATCATCCATGTATTAGAGAGCGCGTTTTTCATCGGCGCACGAGTCACCGACTCTTGCGCACGCAACTTGAAATCGTCGCCGTTGACCAGTGACAACGTTTCACACTAGTTTTTACTTTTGTTGTGAATAGGTTGTTTATGTGTATGGGAGGTACCTGACTGAGTGAACAGATCATATACCATCACGCCTGTATTCCCCGAAGGGTTAGGCAGAGGCGTACTAATGTACACCCACAGTTCGCCGGTATGTTTAGGTCCCATGTAATAGGGGGCAAGCCTATTGCCATTAACCGGGCACAAATTCCTAACTCCGAGCTGCTACTGGGAATTTCATAGAAAAACCCAATAACACTTTGCTCGACCTGGGAATCGAACCCAAGACCCCTAGCATAGCAGTCGCGCTCAGGACCACTTAGTTAATGAGGCAGTTTGTTAGCAGAGTGAACAGATCACCTTTTATAAACGCAGTTGTAATGCTCACCTCAGATGAATAAATCTCTTTGATTTGTTTCATGTCATCACGCCAGTGCCTAGTCCCCAAATGGAAAGGAATAGAGGTTTGCGGCTATACACCAACAGTTTTCCTGGTAAGGTCCCACGTATTAGCTAGGTCCGCTCTAGCGGGGTTAACTTATTGTCATTCAATCTAAACCCTACTGAGTGCTCGACCTGGAAACCGAACCCAAGAAGTAGCAATCACTTCACAAAGTCATTTTTTGGGATAACGCCGACATGAAACACCACTTTCTGTGATTATATGATGAAAATACTGTAGAGTATTGTCGTCTTAAAGGAAAGAATCACTCGTCAGGACCACTGGACGAATAAGAATAAGAAATAAAAAAAATATTAACCAAAAATACCACATTTCCATAGTGTTATATTTATTGAGACATTATAAGCATAGGTTGATGTGGAGTGTGGAGGTGTGGAGGTGACCTCCGCATAAGGTTAAGCCTGTCTGACGGAGGCCAAATCATTTTATCAGGTAAATTTGGCACTTGAGGTAAGTAAGTTGTGTGCGAGTGTGTGTGTGTGTGGACTTACAGAAAGCATAGTACATATTTTAACCACGCCCGCTGCTGTGTTTGAATATTTCAGATAGCAGAAGAATTATGGAAATGTTTCAAACAAGAAATGTTGTACTGCGAATATAATTTTAAATGCTTTCCTTCGCCACTTCCGCACAACGGGAATACTTATCTGATGGTAATGATTTGTGCCAGTGTTCAGAGCAGTAGGTTGGATTTTGTTGATGTAATGTTGAAGATTCAAAAAGAAGTCTATGAAATTTTCAATAGTAGGACTTTGGTTTTTTTTCGGTTAATGGCAATAGGTTCGCCTCCTATACCATGGAATCTAAACAAACTGTTAAATGGGGCTGTGTTTATTATAACGCCTCTACCCAGCCCTTTCGGGGAGGGCAGGCGTCACGGTATGTAAATCTCATTATAACTACCTCACATTATATGTACTAAAAATTGTATGGTCTCATTATAATCTTGGTTAAAATATAATACTATTTGAGTATTTTACTCGAATATGCTCAAAATGTTTAGTGTGTCTTGTCGAAGTAAACTTTTTTTATTTTCCTCGAATAGCCTGCAAATTTAAATATAGACATTCGCTACTATATTCCATGAGTTCATGCAATATAAATATATATATAATTATTTATATATATATATATATATTTTTCTTTATATATATTATTTGTTTTAAATATTAAATATATGTCTAAGTATGTAGATTAATATCATTTATGTATATACATCTTTCTTTTATTTAATTTTAACCCCTTTGAATATTTTTTTTCTCTCTCATTAATAATTACATAGTTAATGCTTAAGCACCTGCCTTTACTATCTCTGCACCACCCGAACATATAAGTGTCCGTAATTCCGCCATGTACATATAAGTGTGCAAAAGTATAAATAAATAAATTTAAAAGGATGATTTTAAAGATTTTTGAGCAATTTTGAAAAGGTTCTCGATTAAAGTGTAATTATTATTTGGGATTTTTTTTGGGATATCGAAACAATTGTGAACCAATGAACCAATTTCGTTGGTTCTTCATTTCGATTAAATAGCGAACGTAAAAAATTAGCGAAATTAAAAAAAAAGTTACATCCATAAATAGCTTTTTTTAAAAACTACCGATAATCCGAATAAATTTTCTAAATTCTCATAATTTCTGTAACCAAAAAACCATTGAAATTCCTTATACAATTCCTTATACATTTCAACAAAGTATGAATTGATCTTAAGGTCGGCAACCTTCCTTAATTACTGCCCCAGCACTACAATCATTCTGAAAGTGAGCGTAATGAAGCCTAACGCTCCAGGAAGTCGAGTGCTCAGCCATAAGTAAACTTATGGTTTTATTTCGCTTTATGGAACTTCCACTTCCGCCATTACTATTGCAGGCTTCGAATGTGGATGGAGTTATGACAGATCGAATTTATATTAGTGAATTAGTTTTTCCTTCTAATTTTTTTATAGGATATGGGGCAAACGAGCGGACGGATCACGCGATGGTAAGCGATAACCGCCGCCCATGGACACCCGCAACACCAGAGGAGTCACAAGTGCGTTGCCCGCCTTTTAAAAGGGTTTGGGCCTCCGGTAAACTCACTCACTCGGCGAAACACAACGCAAGCGTTGTTTCACGCCGGTTTTCTGTGAGGCCGTGGTATCACCCCGGTCGAGCCGGCCCATTTGTGCCGAAGGATGGCTCTCCCACGTGAAATACATAAACACTAATGCCGGAATTTATAGCCCTAACCAAAAGTTTTCATATATAATTTGCATGCAGTTATAAGGACATGCAATAACAGTGATAATAGTGTAAGTTTTAAGATCAAAGAAGCTAGACACTATAGTTCAATAGATTATAAAAAATATGCCTAAATATATAAAATAGTAAAAATTCCGAATATTGGGAACAAAACACTATTCCTAAGCTCTACTACAGTATAGAACTAGGCTCCTCATCTTAAAAGATTGACAATATACTTGACATTTGCTCTTCTGAGATTATGAAAGAGTCTGTGTGAAACACACTGCTTTCTCGACCTTCACAATGATTGTCCACAGGTCGGTACGCATATCAGAGAGTATAGATTTATGTATAACCACGGCCTCTATAAAATCAACTTAATCTGCAAATTAAAAGGAAGTTTACCGAAGTATATTAATTCGTGATCGCGGTTAATTTCCTCCATAATACCGGATGACTAGGTTCTATCAACGTCGTAATTGTGGTGTTTAGTGCTCACGACCATCCTAGTTCCTGGAAGATACCGATACCCACATAGTTATTAATAAGTATCTGTTGTACCTAATAGGATGAGCGTTAAGATCTTGGATACCTAGTTCAATTATAGAGTGGTAATTAACATAACACTAAGAAGGCTAAGGCAGAGGCGTACTAATGTACGCCCACAGTTCACCGGTATGTTTTTTAGGTCCCATGTAATAGGGGGCGAGCCTAATTGCCATTAACCGGGCACAAATTTCAAACTCCGAGCTACTACTGGAAATTTCATAGAAAAACCCAATAACAATTTGCTCTACCTGCGAATCGAACCCAAGAACTCTTGCGTGGCAGTAGCACTCAGGACCACTAGGCTAATGAGGCAGTCTGGTACCTAATTAACTAGTAATTAAAGTTAAGATACGTCTAAAAGCTCCCCAATTTCCTGGTTAGGTATACCATTTTGAAAACATGCGACAAATCTAAATGGGAGGTTCAGTAACCGTTAAATATTCATTTAAAAATATAATATCAATAAATTCAAAAATAATGTTCTTTGTCATCTTAGATGGCACGACTTAGCTATTGTCTTCACCCATTCAATACATTACGATAGATAAATAGATAGTTACCTAGCATGTGAAGTGTGGCAACGCTTTGCACTACGATCGCTTGCCTATTTTGTTCTATGCACGAGAAAAGCAGTAGGTGCGCACGAAACGTTACCAAATTCTTTTTTAAAACACTAAATAAGTATAATTATTATATACCTATATTAATAAAATGAAATTATTTTATTCTTCATATTCTATTTTGGCTCGTCTCTTCAATTTCATCCTCAATAGATAAGTAAGTAATACTAGTAATTAGGTAGGTAGGTACATAGGTCTCAATACTCAATACTCAATACATTTATTGCACTCCACAAGTTAAATAGATGTTACAATGGTTATAAGAAACATGTTATTGTACATGTTTCTTGTATGTATGTTACAATGGTTATAAGAAACATGTTATCTTGTCGTGTCGACAAGGCGTGGGCCTTGTGGCCCACGTATCCATGTAGGAGAGAGGAGGAAGTTTTACATATTTTAATATTTTCATATTTTACTTATTGATATTTATTGACTATTATATTATATAGGTAATTATTAAGGTGCGCTTACTATAGTTAGATATATTACTATAATTATTTTTATTATTTGATATTCTATTATGTAATTATATTATTTTATTATATGTTATTGTATTTTTATAATTATATATTATTGTAATTATGGTCATTATCATTATTATCAGTTTGTAAAAAGAAAATAAATTAAATGTCCCAGATATTATTATTATAAATGTATGTCATGCTTGTTTATATATTATTTATGTATTTCACACTGTCTCATATAGATTATAATACATTCTTATGAAATGTGAGATACCTCCAAGAATTCATAATGAACCACCTATTCATACCATGTAAACCATTTTGAAACATTACCTACTTGAAATGAAAAAATAAATAAACCTATTTTAGGTATATACTGCTGACGATATATAGTAACATAACATACCATCACGCCTGTATTCCCCTGTATTGGTTAGGCAGAGGCGGACTAATGTAGGTACACCCACAGTTCGCCGGTATGTTTAGGTCCCATGTAATAGGGGGCGAGCCTATTGCCATTAACCGGGCACAAATTCCTAACTCCGAGCTGCTACTGGGAATTTCATAGAAAAACCCAATAACACTTTGCTCGACCTGGGAATCGAACCCAGGACCTTTAGCGTAGCAGTCGCGGTCAGGACCACTTGGCTATTGAGGCAGTTGGGCGATATAATTATAGTAACAGTAAATGAATTTGTAGAAAACACCAAATAATCATGAGACACTGCTGGGCTCTTCTCAGCATAAGAGGGATTTTTATTAAGGGATTTTTATTAGCATAAGAGGGATTTTTATTACAGAAAAAATACTACAGCGTTAATGAATATTTAGAAGATAAGATATTATAAAACATAAATTTAAGTAGGTTAGAGAAAGATTATTTCATATTTGTTGAATTTTTCTCTTTATTAATAACAACAGTCTTACTATTATAATTACCTATATATATTTGCACGCCTCATGAGGCAGAATATGTCGTACTTTAAAATTAAGACCAACACCTGTATTTTTACGCATACCATATTTTAGCAAATAAATACATTTGATTTGATTTGATTAGGCTATGCCATGCCGCCCACCTTCCTAAAATTCTCGGGCCTTTTTTGATACACGTGGCATGTTTCAATATCACGTTTAGCTAGTCATTTTCCATCAGGCGCTTTGTTCACCCGATTGATGTTAGTACTGAAACCGACAAGCAACAAATTACAGACACAATATAAAATCGGGCGCCAACAATTTATATTTTTGAAGTGATCAGGAAAATCCCTGATTGTTTTATCAATCCGTCGCAATAGAAGGGTCGGTAGCCTAATGGCTAAGGCGCCGGACTTGCGATCATGTGGTTGCCGGTTCGAACCCCACCCATTGCACTACCGACGTGAACCCACTCGTAACACAAGCATATAGCTTAGCACGAGGGGTTAACAAGAATACTAGTAATGTGCGATCCGCATTGCTAGTAAGATTTTTTTTTAAAACACGTTTTCAATGCTGGAGCTATTTTTGATTATTGTAATACGGATACTACCTCTATTTATTAGAATCTTTGCTTCATAATTACGAATATACCAGCATTAAACTTGTGTGATACCATAGAGAAACTATTCTCTTCATGAAAATAAATGTTATAGAAATGCACACGCTTTTCAAGCTTCATCTTGACGTTCATGTCGAAATAACCATAAGAACTGTTTTGTCTGTTATTATTTATTCCATTATACGTTTTCATCTGTAGATACACTGAAAAGCTATCAAAAAAGTTTTGTAGAATGGTAACCTTAGATGATTCAATTGGTATGATAACATTGCTGGTCAGCTTTTACTAGTCGTTGCCATCGTTTTTTTACACATTGTATAATGTTTTAAAACCACTTAACACTGAAGGTCTGCTGAAACTTCTTAGGAGATTGTACACAATCACCATAACATTGTCAATCGTATCGATGACCCTATCAAGAATAAAAAAGGAAGCAGTAAGCAAGGCAATATACTTAGATACTATAATACCCTGGTCACCCACGATACTTCTTTATTCTTGGGAAACATGTGAAATTCTTTTTTGTGTAAATTATCTTCTTCATCACCTTCCTTACTTGGTTCAGCGGATAACCATCCGGACTTTCTCGGACGAAATCATGCGCGTATTTAAAATTATATTCTTTCATAAATCAATGTTCTCTTACACAAATCCAACAGATTTTGGTCTTATAATTGGAATGAAGGCCAACTGTCTATCTTATCTATTTTTAAGATATGATTGTGCTGGATAGTGTACACCGAAGGTGTAATATCCAGTACTTTCACTAGAGTGATGCCCAAAGGTACCCCAGCACAGGGCACAGACCAGGACCGGCGCGGGCGCAGAAATGACGAGACTCGATCAGCTGCTTAGGTAGTAAAATGAATATTTATTGTTACACACCTCTCCTTCATTTATTTACAAAAACAGTAAATTACATAGGTACATACATTACATAAAAATATAAATATTATCTAAAACTTATTTGAGCATTATTTACAAAATAATTTTTAATCTTTCTACGTACTAAAAAGGTAACACCAATTCATCAATTAAGTGGCTAAATAAATTAGGTACAAATGTGGTACAAGTAGGTTCAAAAGAGTCTGTTCATTTATGTATTTAGTTTGCCTACTTTAATACTGCGTATTGTTTTTATTATACATTTGTATCCTAGATAGAATATGTAAGCTGGAACAACTTCGAATGATATAGAGAAGTGAAAAAAATAACAAACGGCTGTATGAATAATTTCACATACTGACTATGTGAACCAATGAAAATATTTACAGAAGCTTACGAAATACTGGACTAAAAAGACGTGTTTGAAATAACCATAACATGATTCACTTTAGTAATATGCTAAGAGTTCCAAATTTGAATTTATTGCAGAGTATTCGGAGTCTTTTTAGCGCCCCCAGACTTTCACAGGTATTTCCAAAGCTACATAAATAAGAAGCTTCTGTACACAAATCCATTGAATTGAGTCATAAATTCTAATAGATACCATCCTTAGCAAACTGTCTACGTCACCGGGCGGAATATAACTTAATTAAAACGTCGTCATATTTAGGTCCGCAAGTTCCATTGAATGTGAAATTGAATCCAAATAATGAATAATAAAAATGTTTGAAAATATCCATTCTTAGAATAGAATAGAACCCATTTTTTGTATAAATTTAATTAAAATTATGCCTAATTGGCATAATCTTCAATTAAATTTTTTGAAGTTTGCTCCACTTTACGCATACCTATAAACTTGGTTTTTAATATTATTAATTACAAAAGTGTTACAAAATTCTAATTTGAATTTCCTCGGTGTCAAATATATTACGTTATTAAATTTTTTGGTAAATTTGGGTAGATACGTTTTTAGTATCACAATTTTTTTATTATGTAGGTACTAAACAATGATAAATGATTTAACTTTATAATGTCAGTGGTACTGACATATTTTTATAACCCTTCGCAAAACTTAGTTAAGGAATTGAGCAGTCTTCCAGACACATTGCGTAAGTTTCAAAAACGTTTTGGCTTTAGATATAAGAGTTATTTGCGTAAATTAGGATATAAACTAAAATTATTACCACCAAATAAATATAATAAATTAATTAGTTATGGTAATAATGCTGCAACTCTTCAGCATCGAGCGATGCATGCTGGGCAGGAAATTCTGAAAAATAAAAAGAAAAAGTTAACAAATAAATATTTACTATATTTTGTAGTTCTAATAAACATTTAGGTAATCATTAAAACTACTGAAAATGTTTAAATACAAGCTTTATCTAACATTTACTTTCTAGTTACTAAGCTACGAATAAATGTCAATATCTGTCAAAAGTGATGGTAACATCCATGATTTATCATATAGCTTGAAGCTGGTACTTAATGACGATAACTTTCTAAATAATGACTAAGCTTTAATCGATAATTCTTTTATTTCTTCTTTAGATCAATACGTCATCGCCTTACATAATGCATCATTGTTCACTAAGTAAATAAATAATTCTTGACAGATATTAACTCCTCTGAGTGACTAAACTACTAGTTATACTACACATGCAAATGAAAAATGATGTAAAGAAAGTGATTCCTGTAGTAGTTATGTCTTGTTAACGTTCTACAGAAGACAAGCAACTCTTAGTCAAGAAGAAACAGTCGAATGAGTCACCGAAGTCATCAAGATTTATAGGTCAGTCATCGTCACATACCTTCAGTCAGTCAAGAGTCAGAGCTATCGGACTTCAACGATCTTGTTGCCACGTAGGAAGTATTTCACGTCTTGTCTTCTGTTCTGTTCTGTGCTTGTCTTTGGCTTTTCTGTGGTCGTTGTGGTTGTAGATGTGGTTGTGCTTGTGGTGGATTCGGAGTCGGGGAGGAGTTCCGCGGGGAGCACGCCAACCTCGTTATCTGAGACTACAGGCGTAGGCAAGAAGGGGATCTCGCCTTTAAGAACCATGTTGCGATACGCTTCTAAATCAGTCAACTTAAATTCCTCTGAGGATCGCTTCTGTTGATTTAAATAGGCAGTGACCTTTTGCAAGTTGTTATTGATTTTCTGTATTTTTTCTGGCGTTAAGCCTTTCTTTATAGGGACCATTGAAAGTTTGGAAGAGGCGTAGTCGTAACCGTGAGCTGGGGTTCTAGGATTATAGTCTGTGTATGAGTCTGGGGCGGCGGGCTGGCCATACGAGTTGACTGCTCCCCACGACATCGGTTTGAAAGTGGGGAAAGGTTGAGGAGGAGGAGGAGGTTGATACGCTACGGGTGCCACAGGAGCGGTTGGTTCTTCAGGGTAAGCTGGATCTGTGTAGGAAGGAGGTGCATACGAAGGAGCGGTATAAGAAGGAGCAGTAGATGAGAATGCGTTCTTGATGGCGCTGTAGACGGTATGCAGGATGGAGGAGGGCGGGTCTAGGGGCGTGTGTCCGGGGTGCGACGTGTGCGCAGTGTCCAGGGTCTCGCCCGCTACGTCGTCCAGCGGGGTCAGAAATACGAGCCCGGCGTGTACGCCGTTCAGTTTACCTCGGCCTGTCTCAAAAATATGTCTGTCTTAGGTGATTATACTATGTTGTTAGTGTTGATGGCTGTGTTGAAATGAAATTAGTTTTAATGTGCTTAAATTGTACGTAGTATTATTAACTGATTAAGGGCCACTTGCACCAACTTCTTGAATATGTTTAAATTACATTTAAACACAAATTTACTATGAAAAATTTAGTTTAAATGCAATTTAAACATATTTAAAAAGTTGGTGCAAGTGGGCCTAAGTGTTGAAACTTAGATAATAACTAAATCAGTGTAAACTAACTACTTAAAAGCTACTTTTGTACGATTAAATTACTGTCTACACTACTCTATTATTTACTTTTTACTCAAACTGCGAGGCTTTACTACGAGGCTTGGTCACGACAAACATACACAATCAACGTTATATTGTACCTAAACGGTTGTAAAACTGTAGTACGTCTCGATGAGGCTGTAGCGTTTGGTGGTGTCCTAAAATAAACGTACACTTATTAGGAGTTGAGCTGAATTGATGCCGAATTGCGAGAGAACTGAATCTGCATGAATAATTGACTGACAAATCAATTAATTTCTGGTTATTTATTGCAAGGATTATGATAACAATTCGCCAATGACTCTATAAGGTCCTGAAGTTTGCTGTTCAGCCGAAGGTAGCTCCAATAACTCCAATGTATAAGGCGTGGTTTTAGTAGTAATTAATTACTAATTGTTTTATAAGAGATGAATTTTATTAAACACGGATAAGTATGTTTCTACTGTTTATACATTATATCTTATAGCTATATATCGTTTTAAAATTGATTATGTAAATTTTTCATGAAAAGATAATTACAATACCTGAAACTATGGCCCCCTGATCCATTATCGGCTCGGGTTATGCATTAAGCTGGTATAACTGTTTTTTTGAGATAAATATTCTTACGTGTCTCGTTATGATAATATTATGACTCAATATTCTAATTGACGTTTGAGATCTTGCGCTTATTCAGTTACTAGTTGTATATAGATAGAAGATAGTAAGATATAGATAGTCAAACCATTTATAACTTAAAAGCGGCTGGACGGATTTTAATAATCTTTGATTTCTTGGCTTCGTTTACAACCCAAAAAAAAAACAAAATGACTACATAAAACATCGAAAACAATCATTGACTTTTTCTCATACATTTTGTTTTGTTATTCACTGCTATCGTGGAAGATTGACAATCATATCGCCATAGAGTAAAACAGAAAAATAGAAAGTAGTTAATAATATTTTGGGTCAAAACTTGTCACATTAACATCGCGAGGGAGATGTGTTACTTACCTGTATTATAATTAGCAACTACTACACTTTCACTACATAACTCTTGGGAACTACACTATAAGATACTTTCTCTGTTGTGCCCTACGAGACATTGGAAGACAGAAACAATTTAATTAACAAAACCTGCTAATTAAAATGTGCCCTACTTTACTAACTACTAATTTCTATATTTTTAAAACAAACTACATAAAGAGGGTAGATCAAAATCTTACTTTTTATGATCACTTCTAGACTATTCTGCTGAATGTATACTTCAAAATATTATGTTTTTGTTTCATCCACAATTTGTTTTTTATGGGATATGGGAGCAAACGACCAGACGGTATCCTCATGGTAAGCGATAACCGCCGCCCATGGACACCCGCAACACCAGAGGAGTCACAAGTGCATTGCCCGCCTTTTAAAAGGGTTTGGGCCTCCGGTAACCTCATTCACTCGGCGAAACACAACGTAAGCGTTGCTTCACGCCGGTTTTCTCTGAGGCCGTGGTATCACTCCGGTCGAGCCAGCCCATTTGTGCCGAAGCATGGCTCTCCCACGTGAAAAAATTATACTAAACACATAAATATTTCATGTAATATTTTATTTTACTTGGCGTATTAAAAAATAAATAGTTTGTTATCTGGTACTTTCATCATAACTCGTTACTATACTCGACTACAAGATCAAACTGACACAAGTAAGTTAATCGATTTGCAGCCACCGTCCGACGATTAAAGTGTTTAGTTTTACCAACATTATCTCGAGACGCGTTTTATGGCTTGTGTGTTTTTTATTTTAGGACAATGTGTAACGGTACGGTGCGTCGAGCATAGCTTTTTAAAAATTAAATGCCGTTTCGTCGTCTCTCTTGGTATGGAATAGCAGACGGGTATCCGTGACTCCTCGATAGTATTTTATATGTAGATGTCTATTTGAAGAACAAATAGACACTATTTTGAAGCGGCGGTAGCCTAATGGCTAGGGCCTTGCAATCATGTGGTTGCAGATTCGAAACCCACCCATTGCACTACCGACGTAAACCCACTCGTAACACAAGCATTTTAGCTTAGCACGAGGGGTTAACAAGAATACTAGTAATGTGCGATCCACATTGCTAGTAAGCTTTATAAAAAAAAACATACCATCTTAAGAAAGGCCAGCAAGCCTTTGATATTGTTCATTTATGTTGATTTGATATCGGTCTCTTCATCATTTCCCAAGCAAGCAGTGCCACATAGGTCTTTTTTAAGGGATAGGATAGAAAACGAGCAGACGGATCACCTGATGGTAAGCGATAACCACCGCCCATGGACACCCGCAAGGCCAGAGGAGTCACAAGTGCGTTACCCGCCTTTTAAAAGGGTTTGGGCCTCCGGTAAGCTCACTCTCTCGGCGAAACACAACGCAAGCTTTACGCATACGTTGAGCATCAACTAAATAGGGATCTCATGGTCCTATTTATTTCTAAAGAACTGTTTTAATGATCAAGCGCGGCTGCCGAGCGCAATATCCGGGATTCGACTCCCAGGTCGAGAAGAAATTATTTTTTTGGAAAAGACACGTCACGGTTTATGTTATAAGGTATACGTCCATACCATCACCGTCCATATACCTTAAAGGTTAGGCAGAGGTCTACTAACCTACACCTACAGTTCACCAGTATGTTTAGGCCTCATGTAAGATACAAACTCCGAGCTGCAAAGTTATAACTTCACAGATAAACCCAATAACTCTGCTCAACTTAGAAATCGAACCCAAGACCTCTAGCTTAGCATTCTTGCTTATTCCCATGATATGATTTTCGATCATGTGGGTACAGTTCGAAACCCACTCATTGCACTACCGACTTGAACCTTAGCTTAGCTAGCAAGAGGGGTTAACAAGAATACTAGTAAAGAGTGTCCCACAATGCTGCTAAACATAAAAAAAAAATGTTAGCCCATTCGTAACACAAGCATTTAGCTTAGCACGAGGGGTTAACAAGAATACTAGTAATGTGCGTACCACAATGCTTGTAACTAAAAAAAAGGTTTTAACATCATCTCTTACTGTTTCAAGATGTTATTTCTTTAATCTAGATATCAGCTCCATACGAAATGGTACAATATCACTTACGTCATTATAGTCTTCTTTTTAATCAGAAAATAGTAAGCCCTATAGAATCTGTTTTCATCGGGACAATAACAAGATGATCTGAAATTTTATTTCGTAACTGTAAATATAGGTATAGAGCGCGACTGCTACGCTAGAGGTCCTGGGTTCGATTCCCAGGTTGAGCAAAGTGTTATTGGGTTTTTCTATGAAATTCCCAGTAGCAGCTCGGAGTTTGGAATTTGTGCCCGGTTAATGGCAATAGGCTCGCCGCCTATTACATGGGACCTAAACATACCGGCGAACTGTGGGTGTACCTTAGTACATCTCTGCCTATCCCTTCGGGGAATACAGGCGTGATGGTATGTATGTCCACTAAGCCTGACGCAACACATTACATCCGACGAGCAAACGATACTAATAAACTTTTAAAAATAACGACATTTTTATCTGTCACCTCAGTTGGATAACCATTATGCAATAACAAGACAAGAATACACTAGTTAATGCACTCGGGTTTCTTTCTGGAATTCATTGTTATTGACGAGTCGTCCGTAACAATTTTAGTCAACACTTTTATGTAACAGATGAAATGCGTGTAATTTGTTATGTTGTTAACTTTATTGCAAAATGTATATCGTCTCATATAATATGATATATTGTATCTTATTCTCAACGAAACATTAAGAGGCCAGTAAACGGGAGGTTATCGGACGACTTAAATTTTTACTCACCTCTACCTCTGAACTGTCTCATTAGCCTAGTGGTCCTGAGCGTGACTGATACGCTAATGGTGCTGGGTGCGATTCCCAGGTCGAGTAAAGTGTTAATGTGTTTTTTTTTTCTATGAAATTCCCAGTAGCAGCTCGGAGTTTTGAATTTGTGCACGGTTAATGGCAATATGCTCGCCCCCTATTACGTGGGACCTAAACATACCGGCGAACTGTGGGTGTAGATTAGTACTCCTCTGCCTTATCCTTCGGGGATTACGGCGTGATGGTATATACGTTATGTTTAGATTTTTGAAATGTCAAAATCACGTTCAAATTGTTCTAATAACTAATTTATCTTGAATATATGATTTTGAATTTGACTTCCAAATTGATTGTCATTATTCGAATGGAAATTTTAATAGTCGAATTCCTTTTCCACTAGTCTAGACGCTGTTAAAGTGAAACCATAACAGCATATCGAGATTGTAAATTATAGACAGTCACTCTCTTTTTACCCGACTGCGCAAGAAGGAGGGTTAAGTTTTTGAATATATTTGGGAGGCGTCATTAGATTCATCTCAATTGTGAGAGTGACACGGATACTTTTACTCATATCATATACTAAAAAGAGTAAAATAAAAAAGTTAATTTATAAAAACATTGATTCATTCATTGTCCTACGTCCATCACAAAAAAAAACTCTAGCCTGGCAGTCGTATTCAGGACCACTAGGCTATTAAAAAAGTAATGCTTCCGACTGCATGAGATTAGTCATATTGTTTTCGTCTTCTTTGGCGGTTGGATTTTTTAATACATTGCATAATATTTTTCATGAATAATTATTTAGTAATCAGCCCGAATACCCGAAAAGTTATGAAATTCAGTCTCGGAAATAATTAGTAAAGATTTGTATTGATTTTTATAATAACATCTTATTATAATGCGATGGTTGTTTTGATAAAACTGTATTCGCATTAAGAGAATAATAATACCCGATCACATTTCATTGATAAAATTAATTGGAGGTACTTATTCAACTCGATCTTTAATAAATGCTCAATAAAATAACTGCCTCATTAGCAAATTGGTCCTGAGCGCGACTGCTACTCTAGAGGTCCTGGGTTCGATTCCCAGGTCGAGCAAAGTGTTATTGGGTTTTTCTATGAAATTCTCGGTAGCAGCTTGGAGTTTGGAATTTGTGCCCGGTTAATGGCAATAGGCTCGCCCCCTATTAGGTACATGGGACCTAAACATACCGGCGAACTCTGGGTGTACATTAGTACACCTCTGCCTAACCCATCGGGGATTACAGGCGTGATGGTATGTTATCTTTAATAAATAATACCTTGAACCTAATACACTCTACAATCCGAACCACAAACATTTTCAAAAAAATTTACGTCATTGTTATCCCCCTATCCCCCTCTGACCCACACACCATGCTTTTTTGCATTTTCTATGCTAAGATTTTAATGATCTTTAAGTGAAGGAAAAAAACGACTGCGGGCAGGATACGAACCTGCGTCTTCTGGTACACCTTCGAAATGTGAAGGCACAAATTTCGACCTGGCGGGTGATATAATGCAGGGGCTCAGTGATCATAGCGTTTAATGCATCTAACTAACTCACTTAAATAAAATACTTTCACACCATGTGATAAAAATAAAATCATCACTACTTATTATAAAACAAAGTCGTTTCCCGCTGTCTGTCCCTATGTATGCTTAGATCTTTTAAACTACGCAACGGATTTTGATGCGGTTTTTTTAATAGATAGAGTGATTTAAGAGGAAGGTTTTAAGCTATTTAACATCACGCTATGACTCTTAGGACCGGGGCAGCGCGGGTGAAACCGCGGGCGGGTCGCTAGTTTAATATAATTTAGCACTTACAAATTAACTCTCACCAGAGATGGGCAATTAAACATGTAATATATTATCAAAAAACTAATGTGTTTTTTGTGTCTAAGTCTACTTTGCATTGTTTTCACTTACCTACGTTACGTTTGTATGCAAATGTATCTATGAATAAACATGGTCATTATTGTAGTGTGTATGTAAATTTATTTATATATTATTTATAAAAAATTTGTAAATCATATTACTTAATTAATTGTCAGCTAAGTATATACCTGTTAGTACTTTAAGTATATAGCGCGCTTAGTTTAAGGAAAGGTTCGTAACAATAAATCGTGTTTTACGTAAACACTGCTTTTCATTTTGACTCCTACCTTGAACACCACATGGCGACCCTGCCAGGATTCGGCTGTTAATTTTCTAGTGTTGAAAACTGACTGGATAGATTTGGTTACATTATAAAATGAATTGAGTTTGGTAAATCATGGTAAAAACAAATTCGAAGGAAGATCGTCGCTCAGAATGCAGCCGGAGCGAGTTTCAACGACGCAATTTGGAAGGCTCGGTAATCATCTCAGCACCAACAGTTGGATTACTACAATTTTGCTGGTTATGTTTGGAGTGGCAGCATTGTACGGCGGTTATTGATTGTACAAAATATTACCTCATTGTGATAACCAGATACCAAAGTATTCAAAAGCCATGGTCCTACATGCCAATTGAACGCAGTATAATCGAACATACCTTTTGCTGTTTTCTATGTCATGATTTACATCTATACTAATAATATATAAAGCTGAAGAGTTTGTTTGTTTGTTTACTTGAACGCGCTAATCTCAGGAACTACCGGTCCGATTTGAAAAATTCTTTCAGTGTTAGATAGCCCATTTATTGAGGAAGGCTATAGGCTATATATCATCACGCTACGCGGACGAAGTCGCGGGCAGAAGCTATACTTAATATATAAAGCTGAAGAGTTTGTTTGCTTGAACGCGCTAATCTCAGGAACTACTGGTCCGATTTGAAAAAATCTTTCAGTGTTAGATAGCCCATTTATTGAGGAAGGCTATAGGCTACATATCATCACGCTAAGACTAAGTAACTATTCCACGCGGACGAAGTCGCGGGCGGAAGCTAGTAATAAATAAAATGTGAATAAATACTTAGAATTACTTCTGTTTTCTTAGAATTCGGCTGATCGATTGGCATCTACCATCTGGGTCTCTGTGTATATAATATCTTTAGTATATAATAGTTTAGTATATAGTATTTAGGAAGTAAAAAATAAATGATCTCAACTGAAGGAAAATAAATTCTTCGGAAGGAAATTTACATTCAGTGTTCATTTCATAATATCAGAAGCAAAATGAGTTTACTAAAAAACGAAAAAAAGCAAAAAAATACTCAAAAGCAAAAAAATTGTGATTTTTGTCTCTTTCATATCACGCGTGATATCCCTCTCACACAATCTCAGCAGCTCCCATACGATATACGTGAAAGTGATGTGTGATTCGCGTCAACGGGCGATTTATTGTAAATGTCGCGCGCGCGCCCTACATGGATTGAAAGTTGTGCAGAATGTAGCAGCGGCAGGTCCGGGCTTGCGGTCTTTGTGCCCGCCCGTGACTCCGAAAGGTCACTGACATTGGGTGCCTATTTATAGTCAAGTTTGTAATGTAATCAATTAACGTGATTAGGCTATCGGTTTTTTTTTAATTGGAAAAGTTGATCGACATTAAAAATAAGTAGGTAGCGTGATAATTTTATTGAATAAATAATAATAATTGAGATGTATGTAAATAAATATAAATGAACTATATAGAAGTTAATGATGTTTTTGAAGACTTGCAAATTTTTGAAAGATAACAGTTAGTGTAGCAATCAAATCACACCTATGTGTACTAAGTGCTGTATAAATAATGAATGCTGCATTTGTTCTATTAATGTACTCATGCATGTGATGTTTCGTTAATACCAATTGTAGTAAAGGCGTTTCAACACAATTACAAAAAACAGTAGATAGGTAATATCAGGTCCTTTCCTATATTTCAATAATTCTCTATAATTTTCAACCAACGCATGAAGAGGATGTTACAGTAAACGTTTAACGAAAATGATAAATAGTTGGTCAGTTTCGTATTTTTTCTTTGTTCGCTATTGCACAACACTTGTTTGGGAACAAAACAGTCTAAAGAAAACGGCAAACTTTTTAAACACTCAGACTAAGTCCATTCGAAAGATATTATGCAATACTATGACAGCGTTGATGATTGATTATTTAATTTTATATGATACAGTAATGAATAATTTTAATGCGTAATATTTTTAATCTGACTTAATTCAATTTAAACGAGAACGTTATTAATATTTATAATTCTAACAATTAAGAATAAAAAATAGACGCGTCAAAAGAAAGTAACATAAACACGTAAAAAGTTATGATGTAATCAAATATATTGCATCAAATATATCATATTAACTATGTATGACCTAATATATTATTATATTTCAATATCAGAATCTTAGCTACGCCAAATAATAAAATTGTTTTCCCGCTTATGGGTATGTGTATATCCTCTTTTTGCGCAACAGCGTAATTAAGATACCTATTATTTACAATACAATAGAGCGAGAGATAATATCCAATAACGCGTAATTAGTCATTACACGTACTGTAAACCCTTTGGAGCAGTAATTCCCAGATTATTATTAAAGACATAGTAGTCATTCACACAAAATCACAATGAGTCACATTGCAAAACATGTTTTACTGAAACCAGTTGCATAATTTTTATGTTTTGTGCATATTATGTATCATTTTTCAAAGTTGCAACAATTATTGAACAGTTGTAATCGAATGAGGGATGACAACATAAGAGAATTCTCGTGGTAATGTATCATACGGATACAGTAACAACCGGCGTGGCGGGATCCGTGACATAATACACTTTCACTAAAAGGCACCCGAACACGGGGTTTACTAAATCTTAGCGAGTATTACGGGCGCACCTTCTTTAAATGTTACGAAATATTACATCTTGCACTTCCCTGATCTAATAGATATTTCTAAATAGGTCTTTTGTTGACTTTTAGTTATTCTGCACTCACTTCCTACTTATCCAGGTCAATGATTCCGCAGATACTACCTACTATTACAAATATGTTATTGGTGGATGCAAAAAATATTTCAAATGATACGCTTGGAAGAATTTTGTAATTTCTTTGCGAAAATTTGTGAGATGTGCTTCCTTACCAGTATTTAGAATGTAGGTAAAGATGTGCAATATCACGGAAATAAGCATCTTAATGTTCTAAATGTTTGAAGACAGTCGTGTAACAACAATCTGTGAATATTGTCTAGTCAAAGTATGGGAAAATACGACACAGAAAATTGTTCCATTCTTTTTATAATCTCTGAAAAATTGCAATTCGTATGTAACATCCGTCGTCAACTAAAAATTATCGGGTGAATTGCAAATGACATACACAGTTATTTGTCTGTCAAGCGTTTTGAGTTATTTCGTCACGTCAAACGTCTATTTCCGTTTGAAAGGGAAAGTCTTATGTAAATGAAGAGAGGACTTCGCTGCGGTTTTTGGGTATGAAAACGGGTCAATAAAAACCAAAAATTTCGTTATAGATTTAAAACATACAATTACAACAGAAAAGTGGGAACTGTAGGTACCTACAAAATATTTCGAAAAAAAAATGTAACTACATGAGACTAATGAAACAATACTTACTGAAGCAGAATGAATAGGTATCTAGAATTGATGTCCGTCTATACTTATGTCTCTGTCTTTTTATAACTCAAGATCTACTTGACGGGTTTCTATTAAAATCTGGTGTATTATGATCCTGATCAACATTTAGTGCCACTTGCACCAACTTCTTAAATGTGTTTAAATTGTATTTAAACACAAAATTTGTATGAAAAGTCGTGTTTAAATATAATTTAAATATAATGTTGAAGTTGGTGCAAGTGGCCCTTACTAAACATACTTAATATAAAAACTTACGGAAATATTATTATAAAAGAATGGAAAGATGTCGCACTTGAAGAATTGTAGAAATGATTATCTTTTTGTGATTTTTTTGCATTTTTCATGCTAAGATTATAAAGTTATTTTAGTGAAGGAAAATTCGACTCGCAGGCAGGATCACCTGACGTCACCTTTAAGACGTAAGTTCAGAATGTGAAGGCAAATTTCGACATGGCAGGTAGGACTCGCGGTGGCTTAGTGGTCATAGCGTCTGGTGTATCAAACCAGAAGACGCAGGTTCGAATCCTGCCTGCGAGTCGAATTTTTCCTTCACTAAAATAACTGTAGAAATGATATTTAAAGAATTTGTGCATTCATGTATACATATTTTATCGCTTACTTCCAGAATTATTGACGTCGCTCGGTGACTCCAAGTTCTGATACGTCATTTGAAAGGCGAAGAAGATGGGATTTCGTAATCTAAAGGTAAATAATACAATTCTACAACACAGAACACTTTAAGACAATGTCGTGAAATCTGTTCTGCTTTAGAGTGCTAAAAGAGAAAATATGTGCGAGACTGCTAGAAGAGAAGATTTGCATACACAGCCTGTAGAAGAATCCAAATTGATGCTAGAATATGTTATCAGTAGAACCCATTTGGGAAAACTGTTGGCCTACTTTTCAAAATAAGAATCCCAAACCCATTCCTTATTAATATTTTGACAAAAACATACCTAATTCAGAATAGAAAGATTCTCAAGACAAACGACTACTTCAAAGATGCAAAGCGAAATGAAGCTATAAAGAAACACAGTGCCGATAGGCCAGAAGACTTGGACTAAATACTCTTACCACAATTCACTGACTAGGTCAAAATAGCGATACAATAGCTCTTCTGAGGGTAAGGGCATCGGCTCCTCTGAAACAGCATCAGATACTACTGAAGATATCGCTATCATTTCTGAAAAAAGAAATTCAAATATAAAAAGGCAAATAATTTAAAGATGTGACGGAACAATTAGTCGGACCAGTTCTTTAACGAAGAGAAGCCCTTACTTTAATAGGTATAATTGCATTACATTTGCTCAATTTCAATGTAATTAAACCTTGATGAAGTTATGCATAACTTTCGAAAAAATGCCAGTAAGAATTTCAAAATCTAGACACTCCTCTTAAAGCGATTTAGAATGCACATCAGCAACACATTCACTTTGTTATCGTTTAATCAATTCACATAATTATAAACATAGTCCCACTTTGCGTACAACGACTTTTCTTATATTGGTTGCTATATACCTACATGCTATCCCGTTCATTTAAACACAAATTTCGTTCATTTATTTTCTTTATTGAACAGACTAAGTTCTAATTTATGACTATCATTTATTGTTGCTCAGATTTACGATCAGAGACTGCTAAATGCGAATTTACTTTTTTCGGAAAGTAATGTTTGTAAAATAACAATTATTCAACTTTTCAAGATGCCAAAGTAAAAGTCTTCTTGACAAAAAATAGGTGGCTATACTAATATGACCTCTTTAGCACATTAATTCACTGCAATAATAAATGTTATTGAACTCAATTATATAAGACACTCTATCGTAAATGACTTCACATCTGATTAATTGAGTATCGACATGATATAATTTGTTACTCAGAATTACTTAACTTGTTTTTTTATGAATATCAATTAGAAATAACCCGCTCAACTACTATCAGGAAAATTTTTATTTGAGCTTGGTTTTTACGACTGATGTTTTCACAATAAATTGATTGAAAGCACAAACAAAAATAGGATTTTCCTGATGAAAATAAATTCCCAGATAATCTAAAGTCTTGACCGCGATGAAACCCTCATGTCATGCTAGGATAAATATAAAATATTACATTAGTACTGTTTATTGTGAAAATAGGGATACCACAAAACAACAATAAACGTCACTTTCCTGGGAAACCGTGTATCATATTTAACAAAATGGTTAGAATTTAATATTTAAGAAAAAGCTAGATTATTATAGGTACTCACATTAACTCGTTGAATGCAAAAAACTATTTCATAAGCATCTAATAAGTTGTTTTTTTCGTAAAGTGTTATACTCAATATCGTAAAATTTACATTTGCATGTATATTGTAATACTTAAATTAAAAACCAAAAGCGTTGATACCATATATGGGCATCATATCTTTTAACAATTATGTGGGATGCTACCTAGTTGCTAAATGCCAAACTTTATGAAACAGCACCTAGGAAATACAGCTTATATAATAATGACCTAGATTAAGCACTAAATGATACAATAAATGATAAGAGCGACGTGCTCGTAGTTGCGTCATTATGAGATCGTAATACGGAATTCAGTCAGGTTAAAATTCTACTGAGAGTGCTAATGCTGTTAGTTAAAAGAAATAATGTTTAAATAGCTTAAAGAAAGCATGACGAATAACTAGATATAGGGTCGGTACATATCTGACGGAAAATGCGTCGAGCGTATCATCATTGTACGCTCGACGCACCAACGCATCATCGGTTAGGTGTGAAAGGTTGAATGTTTTATCATATATTTGTCT
The DNA here is from genome assembly GCA_947256265.1 of Acronicta leporina. Taxonomy (NCBI): domain Eukaryota; kingdom Metazoa; phylum Arthropoda; class Insecta; order Lepidoptera; family Noctuidae; genus Acronicta; species Acronicta leporina. The sequence goes on along the minus strand of OX366520.1, from coordinate 13,421,767 downwards.
GTTTTGGCGTTACGCGACCGATAAAACGCGACGCATTTTCCGTCAGATATGTACCGACCCATATTTGTATGTTTGTCTGATCGGGTCTGTTTCCGGATTCTGCGCTATGGGACGCGAGAGTCCCGCGACTTCGTCTGCGATAACATCAGAATTGGGGCTGACCTAAATTAAAAGTAGCCCAGCCCCAGTGTTATTCATGACTATAATATATCTCTGTGCCACTTTTAAGTATATCCGTTCAGCCATTCTGGCGTGAACGAGTATCCATCCTCACAAACTTTCGCATTTTTTAATATTAGTAGGGTAGGCTGCATCGAAAATGCAGGTACAGTCAGCGCCAAAAGTCGCTGAACACGATGCAAGTAATGATGTAAAAACGTTTTGAAGATTGCATCGTGTTCAGCGACTTTTGGCGCTGACTGTACCTAATGCAGGCAGGCAGGCATGCTCTAGGTATTTGTTTTACTTGCTAGCATGCTCACAAGCTTGTATAATTGCTTAAATGTAGGTAGTATTCTTCTATCTGTGATGTAGGTAAAACGTATTAGAATAGCCAAATAAAGAAAGGTGAATAAGATACAACGCGTATTGTTTTGCTGTGTGTGTAACACAGCAAAACAATACGCGTCACCATCGCGTTATTTTTTTTATGTACTACTTCCATATAAGTGAATATTATGTAGGTGAGTGGGATATTAACAATTAGGAACTTGCATCATTTATTCGTAGTATAAACAAACAGCAATAAATAATATCAAGTTATTTAGCTATAAAAACATGGTCAGGCGTTGCTCGAATATCAAATGATCTCCGCCTAGTACTGAATCTGGCAAATGGCGATAAGGGACAGGAAGAAATATATTAAGTATTAGCTTATGCCCGCGGCTTCGCCCACTTAAAGCACAAAAACCAACAGTGATGACCTCTTCTTTGTAGGGGTGTCTATACATTAGAGAGGTCAAGCTGTATCTCCGGTTCTTTTTAATTATTTGAGATAAGAAGTATACCAGTTTTTAAGTTGGAACACATACTTTCTAACAGTGATAACAAAATTAAAATCTATTCAGTAGTTTTTGCGCCAACCCGTAACAAACAGACAAGAATTTAAAAAATCACATTTTTTGGTTCGGAGGCGTTTATATACCCTAAACCACTTGTTTTTTTTTAAATATCTTCAATTTATAGACAAAGCTTTTTTACAATTTTATAATAGTAAGAGCAGAGAAGAGAAAAGAAGAGCAGAGAAGAGATTAATGAGATTTTATTGCAAAAGTTTTAGGCCAATTTAACAAAAAAACAACAAATATAACCTACATAAATAGTGTTCGTAAAATAATATTTGAATATACCTATTAATAACTTTATTCATTTTCAATTCCTTTAGTGAAAATATAAACTATATGACCTTTATAGGTAATATAACCAACATGCAATGCTTTTATGACAACATTATGAGCATCGTCAAATTCATTCGTGTTAGAAAATAAGTCATCACTAATATTCATAAATGTTTTGTTTTACGATCAGCTTTGAATAGTGGATGTTTGATGACAGAATGCTCGATGTCAGACTACATTCAATATCTCTTGTATCTCAATGTGCTGCCTTGACATGCTGTAATTCATATTCTAATTTGTTCATAATTTATTCAATGTTTAGAATCTTTGAACGTCGGGTTGTTCATTTTCTATGTGATGTACTTAACTTAACATACAATTTCGTCAAGTATTACGTTTCTGATATACGTCCACAGTTTAAGGGGCTGCTACTAAACCTAAAACTGACAACAACCTGGGAATCGATCCTAGAGGCAGTCAGTAATAATAGTATGTAAAGCAAATTTCAAAATTCATATTTTCCAATCAATTAATTTCATAACATACCATCACGCCTGTATTCCCCGAAGGATTAGGCAGAGGCGTACTAATGTACACCCACAGTTCGCAGGTATGTTTAGGTCCCATGTAATAGGGGGCGAGCCTATTGCCCTTAACCGGGCACAAATTCCTAACTCCGAGCTGCTACTGGGAATTTCATAGAAAAACCCAATAACACTTTGCTCGACCTGGGAATAGAACCCAGGACGCTCAGGACCACTTGGCTAATGAGGCAGTTCTATGTGATGTACTTAACTTAACATACAATTCCGTCAAGTATCACGTTTGTTATACGTCCACAGTTCGCAGGGCTGCTATAATCTCATGAGGCAGTCACATTACATAATTGTATGTAAAGTCAATTTCAAAATTCGTCTTTCTAATTAACAAATTTCCGAATCTATAAATTATTGTTCTTAATGATTCTGTGTCTGGTTCTCGTCGCTTTGTTTCATAAATTGTATGTATGTAGGAATGCCCCTTTTTGTTGATCGTCTTTCATTCATTCTCTTAGCATTTTCAAGCCATCTCAGTACCTAGGTATATTCTTTTGAATACGTGTCTACCACATCATCTTTCAGTCCGCAACGTTACTGTCATACCGCACTTAATTCGCAAGAAACACATTTTATTTCTATATAGAAGAATAAGATAACTAACTAATAACTGCCTCATTAGCCAAGCGGTCCTGAGTGCGACTGCTACGCTAGAGGTCCTGGGTTCGATTCCCAGGTCGAGCAGTGTTATTGGGTTTTTCTATGAAATTCCCAGTAGCAGCTCGTAGTTAGGAATTTGTGCCCGGTTAATGGCAATAGGCTCGCCCCCTATCACATGGGACCTAAACATACCGGCGAACTGTGGGTGTACATTAGTACGCCTCTGCCTAACCCTTTGGGGAATACAGGCGTGATGGTATGTAGAAGAATAAGAAGTTTTATTATGTAGATTGAAATAGGTTTTTATAACCAGTCCTTTTTTTTGTATCGGAAAAGCTGCATCTTAAATAATGAGTCACTATGTCACACTTTCACTGTAATATTGACAAATTGTTCAATAATCATTGACAATCTAAGTCTAGCCTTAATTACTGTCTGTTAGGGTACAAAAGATTATAATTACTCATCATGGTCTCACGGTAATATCTATTACTACTAGGTACCAGCCGAGTTGTGTAAGCAAGATGCGTTTTATATGATTCTTATATAACTCTTTAGTTCCGTAGAATCGAGACCTCTGACCGTTCGCATTACGCAATAGATTGAAGATAATATGTTCTACATTGCTTGTTTTTGTTGATCATTTCTTTTATGATATAGTATTTATGAATATTTGAGTGAGGACTGAAAAGTCTTGTTAGTTTTTTTTTATATAGGATTCCAATATCACAGGGGAAAAAACGCAAATGGTTAGGTAGTGGTGTATTTTGACTCCTCTGATGTGCTATTTCCGGGCACAATGCTCAACCTCAAGCAACTACTGATAATTTCCGAATAAAAATTACAATAACACATTTCTCGGTCAGGGAAATATACCCAGGACTTCATTCTCAAGAGCTGCACCTGCTTACTATGTACGATTGTTACGGCCAACTTCTTAACCAACTTCTTAAACGTGTTTAAATTGTATTTAAACACAAATTTACAATGAAAAATTGTATTTAAATACAATTTAAATACATTTAAAAAGTTGGTGCTAGTGGGCCTTAGATCTATTGGCAAATCTATTCTTATATCAGATATTACATATTACATACCTATACACTGCCTGGATAGGCTAGTTTGCTTAAATATTTTTTAACTAAAATATAACTAGCGATCCGCCCGCGGTTTCACCCACGCTGCCCCGTTTCTAAAATGGGTTATGTTAAATAGCTTAAAACCTTCCTCTTTAATCACTTTATCTATTAAAAAATACCGCATCAAAATCGATTGCGTAGTTTTAAAGATATAAGCATACCAACATAGGGACAGACAAACAGCGGGAAGCGACTGTTTTAAACTATGTAGTGAAGTTGTTTGTTTTTATTGCCGACAATTCACACTTCAATTTTAAAATCCGAGCTAATATTAATCTGCATTAGGTAATTAACTTCTTTATGAAGACACAAAGTTGAAGATTCGGATAACAGAGGCAGATAACATTAATTAATAAATTATCATCCGGAATGCTTGCGACAGCACCTAATTAAATCATTTCCTGACAATCTCGACGAACGTTTTTGCCGAATAACGAATGCTTACGCAACTAATTTTATAGTAACAAGTTCCTGGGCGGACTATTAACTTACATAATATAAATAGAGTAGTTTTTATTGATATTCTGGTTTTTTTAAAACAGTTCCGATATCTAATGAGTTACAGTGACATAGTTATACTTTTTTATCTATACCTAATCGTGATATTATAGAGACCGATCTCTTGTTACTCTGAATTTTTTGCTTCTGTTTAAAACACGTTTGCTTTACAAGCTACAAAAGATACATTCTTGAGTTTAACTATTTTTATAAAGAACTAGCTTCTGCCAGCGGCTTCGCCCCCGTGGAATTCGGTCTGTCATCACATCCCACGGGAACGGGATAAAAAGTATCCTATGTCCGTCTCCTGGTTCTAAGCTACCTCTCCACCAATTTTCAGCCAAATCGGTTCAGCCGTTCTTGAGTTATAAATGGAGTAACTAACACGACTTTCTTTTATATATATAAGAGATAGAATCATTGGCGAATACTTAGAGTTATATCAGCTCCATTATCTCATTACCAGTGGTTACCACCATTTTTCACCACCTGCGTTTAAAGTATCTGCCAGATATTTTATATTATTCTGGTCCTATTTAAAAAATACCGCTTATCCGAACGGGACTTTGTGAAACAAGCCTTAAAACTCACATGGTACAGTAAACTACATAGGTATATTTTTATTCAGCTTCATCTTTCATGCAATTGATTAATTTATGTAACTAAGGGTTTCACTATAAATATTTGAAGAATGATTAAGAATATATTTAAGTATAAATCTGCTTACCGTCTAATTGTGCGGGGTATTTGTGGGCAGCGTATCCCGTAGGCACAGAGGGAGCAGTGAAGTGCGCAGGAGCAGTGGGTGCGCCGTACGCGGTGGGCGGGCCGTACTCCACGTGCGCGGTTGGAGGAGGTCCGTAAACTGCTGTAGCTGGAAGATATGATGAAATTATTTAGTTTTTTTATGGGATAGGGGAGCAAACGAGCAGACGGGTCACCTGATGGTAAGCGATAACCGCCGCCCATGGACACCCGCAACACCAGAGGAGTCACGAGTGCGTTGCCCGCCTTTTAAAAGGTTTTGTGCCTCCGGTAACCTCACTCACTCGGCGAAACACAGCGCAAGCGTTGTTTTACGCCGGTTTTCTGTGAGACCATGGCATCACTCCGGTCGAGCCGGCCCATTCGTGCCGAAGCATGGCTCTCCCACGTGAAAAAGATTAGTTGTCATCGTTGTCATCGTCAAAGATTTGTAGTCTGAGTCAAGAAGAGGGTTTCCTGGAAAGTTCAGCAATTGATTGGCTATCGATGATAACTATAAATAAAAAAACAGGACATGTAGTTCCAGCAAAAGAAGTTTTCGAACAGATTGCCATAGTGCAGAAAATACGTTAAAAAAAAGTTGTCATCGTGAGGAATCGAGGTAATTGTCTGCAATCTATAAGCTAGAGATGGACCTCGTCAGCCGTTATAGCTGTATATAGAGGTGATGAAAGAGTATTCTGAAACATCGATCGATTTCTTATAAAAGTCTGTGTTCAAGACGACGTATCATACTATGACCGTAATCGAAGAGCGTCGGGGACAAAAGAAATTGTCCATACGTTAAATTGTGAATAATTTAGATATTACTTAATAGTTTCTTGCCATATTATGTACGGTGTGGTTGGTAGAGTCATAAAAACGTTCAATTTTGGTAAATTATTACTTATATAAAAATTAAATGAAATATTGCTTACTTAGCATTGGGATTTCTGTATTTAATTCAGTAGGTAACCAATATTCCTTAAAATTATTCGTCATACATTAGATGATAGTAACACATTACCTAATAAGGATAAAATTATGTACGTAACATTTTGATATCATAATTCGCGCATTACGTTTACGTACGTAATTTAGTTTTTAATTGAATTAAACCTCTATTACCGCCACATGTGTAGGTACTATGACGTAACCATAACGGCAAACTGTGGGTGTACATTAGTACGCCTCTGCCTAATGCTTCGGGTTCGGCTTCAAATTCAGTATCATTTTTTTTAATAGAGATATTTGGAGAATGCAGGGGCTTATTAGCAGAATAAACGGAATATTTCATGAAGTCAAAAATCACTCAAATATAATATAATAAATTAATAAGTTATAATAAATTATATTTTTATTTATTTTCGACGAAGGTATTTTTTTAAGAATAATTTAAGTAAACTTAACTTTCTACCTATAGTAGTTGGAAACAATATTATTTGACTCAGGTACATTTAATTTAAAAACTCATTGAAATTGCTTAACTTTTGAATGATATGTGTTACAGTTCTAAATAGATATTAGATATACAATTGATATTATGTATGTTTATATAATACTTTAATCTGTTTCAGTTTTTGTACTATTAAATAAAATATATAAAATAATGAATTATCTAGATTTTGAGTTTTTTTTTAATTTATGTTATTTTGATTAATTTTATAGTTAAGTACATCAATTAGGGTCAGATATTTGGGGTTATTAATCTCATTTTATGTCAAATAAAAATTCAACGTTCGTTTCGGAAATATAATTGCATTGGGTTTTTACCTAATTTGGTACTTATGGGGAAGATAATAATCTTTCGAGTACTATATGGATAGTATTTGAAAGATTATTTATCTTCCCTACACATACATATAGGTTAATGGGATTTATTTATTTAAGCGGCCGTCGAATAAAATAATTCTTTAAGAATAATAATTATTTATAAGCATTGAAATACCTATTCTTATAATTTTTAACCTCGGAGTTGCAGGATCCACTTATAGCTTCCGCCCGGGTAAGATAGGTGTTTTGTTTTATGTACAGGAGAAGATAATATTATTTTGATCACTTATCTCACGGGCCTACCTACCTACATGATGCACATATTTTGGCGTCCGCCCCAGTTAGATATTTGTATTGGGGTATTATGTCTAGAGAAGCTTATAATGATTCCTTCATCTTGCGGGCCTGCAAAATTATCTTATTTCGAAGTACATCCCGGAAAATTTGGTTATGTAGGTACCTATAGTAACTATAATATTCCAATGACAGCCGCTTACCGGGGCTACAAGATAGAATAAACTTATACCAGCTTCCAGTTACAGAGAAGTTTTTTTTTTTTTTTTTTAAAAGCTTACTAGCAATGCGGGTCGCATTGCTAGTAATAATATTGTTTTGTCGCAAAGATATAATATTGTTTCGAGTAGGTGGAGCTATTACTTTTTTTTTAAATAAAGCTTACTAGCAATGTGGGTCACACATTACTAGTATTCTTGTTAACCCCTCGTGCTAACCTAATTGCTTGTGTTACGAGTGGGTTCACGTCGGTAGTGCAATGGGTGAGTTTCGAACCGGCAACCACATGATCGCAAGTCCGACGCCCTAGCCATTAGGCTACCGCCGCTTTCCTATTCAGTGTCCGTCCGTCGACCTTATCTTTCGACTACCTTACTCGAAAGCATCTACTTAGCGGTAGTTTTTGGTGTGTAATACAGTACGTAAATTCTATCTAGATTTGTTTAAACAGGAATATGTAATATTATAAGGACAATCTATTTAGCAGGGCTACGGGATTCACGCAGTCACCACATAAACACGTAGGTAAGTACTCATTGTCTAACAACGGTAACTAGGTAGGTAACAGTAGTATTATTCGCTTTCCGTAAAGCAATAAAATGATCTAATTCCTACGTAACTGTTACGTAGCAGGATAATCAAACTAATCGTAAACAGTTTTGAGGTAGGTAACTATGATGAGACATCCTGCGGTCGATAGAATTAGGTAGGTAGGTAATTAGCATACTTTACAATTATGTATGTACATGTTAAATGTATGGAATAACCAGGAATAAACGTTTAATTAATAAACGTTTTTAATTATATTAGGTACAGTTGTGGTCGCGTATAGTAGGTAGGTAGGTACAGCCGGCATTCCAGATAATTATTTCAATAACCCTGTGACTGTGACGAGTATTTCACGATAATAATTATTTGGTATTATTGCATTATCTTAATATCGAAATGGTTCTTTATTATTTAGCAATCTAAGGTTCCTTTTTTCCAAATTTGGATAAATTAGATCTTGATCTTTCTATTTCCAAAACATTACATCTTGTCAGTAAAAATAAATAAAAGACAACGAACAATTAAATTATTTATTTTCATTTTAAGATAAACAGCAACATACATCTAACATTCATCATAAGGTATGAAATATAAAACAATATTTACACTGAAAACTCTTCGATCAATAATACAACATTGACGGAACATATTAATAAAACAAACATTGAACAATACTTATATTTATTTAATGCTAAATAGCCTAACAATATTATTTTTCAATGTACGATTCTCGTAACTCTACTTTCACTAAGAAAATTGATCAAACTTTTCTAGTCGATCCAACATTCTATCTTAAAGGTAAAAACATAATATCATGAGAATATATTTTTATCATCTTGTGATCAGTCGAAATTTTTCCAATTGTGTTCTGCCAGCAGCCCTCTGTATCTCTTCCATCCATGAGATTCAGAAACTCACTCGTTATTGGACTCAATGTCTAAATAAGTTTCTTATCTATACTAATATATAAAGCTGAAGAGTTTGTTTGTTTGTTTGCTTGAACGCGCTAATCTCAGGAAATCTCAGTCCGATTTGAAAAAATCTTTCAGTGTTAGATAGCCCATTTATTGAGGAAGGCTATAAGTCTATATATCATCACGCTACGCGGACGAAGTCGCGGCCAGAAGCTAGTACTAATATATAAAGCTGAAGAGTTTGTTTGCTTCAACGCGCTAATCTCAGGAACTACTGGTCCGATTTGAAAAATTCTTTCAGTATTAGATAGCCCATATATTGAGGAAGGCTATAGGCTATATATCATCACGCGAAGACTAAGTAACTATTCCACGCGGACAAAGTCGCGGGCGGAAGCTAGTAGGTAAATAAATGTTGTACAGGTAATAGTGTTGTTTGTTTTGCTCAAGTAACGTATTTATTATTAAAGATTTTTGACACGCGAATTTGGTTAAAATTGTAAGTGAAATCCCACTATTTACACAATGTAGGTCACACATTATGTTATCAATGTATATTTTACGTATTAGGCAAGTGAAAGTAAGTTTCATTGATTAGTTAAATACCACACAACCTACTAACACAAATATTATATAAACAATAATAATTTGGCCGGTTTAATTAACTGTTACATATATACGTACTTACGTACCTATTAGATATTATATATATATAATATCTAAACTAGATATGGCCATTTTAAAGTCTTACTATACCTTAAGTAGGTATAATAAGACTTTGATTAAACAAAATAACAAACATTCATACAATTAATTAGACTATTACCTAATATCATTATAAGGTAAGTATTATGTCAACGTACCATCACGCCATATGCCCGGAAAGTATATACAAATAGTAAATATTACTTTTTTCCTAATGGTCATAAACGATGAAATAATAAATTGCCATACGATTCGATTCTTAGCCAAGAATCGAACCCGAAAATGGTAATAACAAAAGGCAAACAGCTTTTGTTATAACTCCGCCTGTGCTGTGGTTAATGTTTTCTATGACGCCCCATGATGTAGATCACAAAAAATATCGGATGCGTGGTCGCCTGGAGGGAGAATTATTATGGTAAATGAACAATTAATTACATAATCGTGATGCTTCTGTTTCGCAACACGACAACATGTTAATAGATACCACTGTAAAATATATTTCACTTAAAAAACTAAAATGTACTACTCACAATGAGGTTTCTTGTTACTTAGAGCTGCAGAACTGACGATCTTCTTGCCCAGGTTGCTGACGGCGTCACCCTTGACTGAGATAACTTTGCCCAAGGACGCGGCGAGAGCACCGCCTCCCTTGATTAGCTGCCCCTTGAGGATCGTCACTCCACCAGTGATGGCTTTCACGGCTTGGAAGAGGGTGTATAAGATATTCTTCTTCAAGCCCCAGTAGTCGTACTTCTCGTCTTGTTGGTGCTGTAAAAATATCCAAGGTTAGGACAACGAATTCATCCTTTCTCCCACAGCCGGTATCCTCTTGAAAAGAGAGAGCCATAGAGCGGATAAGCTACCATCGATATAAACTTTATCACTACGTTTTTCTTCACCTTAAAAGCAGGAATTTTAATGTAAACCAATGGGAAGGCGGTCAATACAACACAAACAAAATATGCCAAACTTTAGGGGGGCAAACGAGGAAATGGATTACCTAATGGTAGGCGATTACCAGCGCCCATGGACACTCGCAATACTACAGGAGTCGCAAGTGCGTTACTGGCTTTTTAAAAGGGTTTGGACCTCCGGTGTCCTCACTCTTTCGGCGAAACACAACGTAAACGTTGTTTCACGCCGGTTTTCTGTAAGGCCATGATATCATTCCGATCGAACCGACCCATTCGTGTCGAAGTGTGGCTCTACCACGGTAAAAAAGAAATTTATTTTTTAATCTCAGTTAGTTATTTAATCTCCTGAAAGGCTCAGCTTTTCTTACAATAATTTTTGCTGAGAAGGTAACACCCACTGCTGAGTGAAGGCCACTTCTCCGTTCTGCCACCGTTGCCGATCTTGTGCAGGTCATACCTACTCATTCCCTGCTGCCCTAACAATATCGTCAGACCATCGGTCCTGCACTGATGGTCTACACTGCGCTCGTTTTATTCCAGCTTACCGGTTCATAATTGTATCCGTGCTCGTCACCATGTCCTGACTTGCTGGACGCGGAAGCGATGAAGGCGGAGGCCTGTCCCAGCAGCCCCACCTTGCTCTGTATCCCAGACGACGCTTTGGATGCGACTGAAGCCAATGCTTGAGCTGATGACCGCTTTGTCCTAGAAAAAGAAAATATTTAATTTCGTGAAAGTATCAGTACATGCTTGTTTAGGAATCTTCTTTCAATGAAACGTGGCCCTACCCTTTACCTTCTCCACAGCAAAGAGCGTACGGTTTGTGTGTGCGTGGATTCGAACTCAACACCAAGTTATATTACAAGGCTATCATGGACAACTAATGATATTCACAAAATAGAAGTGGCTCAAAGAATCAGATCTATAGTAGGTATCTAAACACGGAATTTCAATAGTACCTCATGATTTCCTCAGCTGCTAATCCTTCAGCGAGGCTCTCGAGCTGCTGCGGTGTCATCCTGCTGATGGCTGCCATGTCGATAATGTCCAAGTACAGTTGGGGTTTCTGTGATGGCGCAGGCACCGCTAGTGAGGACGCTAAGCATGCCACGCATATCCACAGCTGCGAAAGAAAATGAGGGTTAGTGACGGACTACACGAGGAGACTTTTTGAAGCTTCACAGGGACTTCATTGTTTTATAATAAAATCCTGATCAACAACAAGTTTAGTTTGAAAAAGCCCTTAGAGTACCTATTTAAAGGCATGGTCAAATATTTTTAAGCTAAATTTTGTGGTGGATATTTTGAATTGTATGGCGCATTAGATACTATTTTTGTTTCAAAATATTAATATTGTGAAATCGGGCAGGATGAACCTCTGTTTCGTACGCCGTTGGATGCTATAGCCAAATAAGCTACTGTGGTCTATCCCCGTGATGTCGAAAATCTTCCACTTTATCAGTACCTACTAACCGACATAGACCTACGTATACTTGAATGTATTTCCTTGTTGAAAGGTTTCAATGCTAGTTAATATTTTAGAATTTCAAGCTGTTGCATACAATGAAAACAGAAAGCACCAGAATGTGAAGGCATTGCATCTTCACCATATTTATAGTTAGGTATTAAGTAGGAAAGGAATGAATATGTCAATACAAAAGTAACATTGTCAACAACCTGTAAAGCTACTTTACACATTTAATAATAACCTTTATTTACGATGTAACAAGCCTTACAATAAATTACGTAGGAAATGCTTATATTACTTTATTATATTTATTTCATGCAGGTCGTTATCGTTTCTACATTTCCCGTACAATTGAAGTAACACAAAACAATAGATTATATTGCTATAAACATAATATGATTATGACAGTGCGACCACGGGCCGAGCCTTGGCAGTGAAAAGAAAAGCGAAAGTTTTTATGAGCGCGCGCCGCCGCTGTGACGTCATCGCGCACGGTTCCGCTTGGTGGGGCCACGATATTTGTGCAGCGGAAGCGTTGAACGGAAGGTATATTTTTATTAAGTAACTAAGTATTCGATTGTTTAAATATAATTTTGATATTAAATAAGAAAATAATATAATTTTATTCTATATTATTTTCCGTTGTTCTGTTACGTAATTAGTAGTTTTATATGTTTAACACATTCGTGCAAATCATTCGCAGAGCATGTGCAATTCAATTGTCAATAGCAACCCCTTTTGTTGATATTGACTAATAGGTAGGTACTAATACCTGCTAAAAAGATTAAACGCTACACATAACAATCGTCCAAGATCCCATAATCGCTTATTTTGTTGCCTCAAAGTTTAAGTTGATATGTCAAGAAGATGCGATAAATTATAGCTTTGGAGTCCGGTAAACAAAAATTTCACCATCTGCTCAGAAATATTTAATTTGCTTATATTCACTTGACTACGTCGCGCGTTTTAAATTACAATTTGAAATGGCCCTATTATAATACAATATAATATTATTACGGAGGACTCACAATGTAGTAGATGGATAGATAGATAGATATATGTAGATCACTAGGTACTAGACAGCCTCACTCATACTTACATACATACACAGTACTCAGTCATACAAATCCCATCATCCACTTACGGATTTCATAACCAAATGCGACTGTATATCGACACGACAGAACTTGGATAAACATCTTTTGCTTCAAATGACTACAGATTAAAATGCATATCTACGTATTATAAAAGCTATATAATATAATATATATATATATATAATTGTTTGTATAACAGGAATATCGCTATATATACTTGCATTCATCCTACGGAATACAATAAAATAAAATAAATAGGTACCTACTAATTAAATTGATTTTATTTGTTCTGCGGTCGACTCCATGTCCCGCTACCGGACAATAACCTTCTTCTGAGTATTGGATGGTATCGCGGTCGGTGCGATCCACAATATTCCCATCTCCGATAGAGAAATCGTATCGATTAATGGAATTTATTTTGGCTTCGTCTCTAGAAGCTCGGTATGGTGTTGAGATCTACTCAACGGAAGTTTATTATTAAAATTGGTCGCGCGCTCGCGTCTTTGCGGAAAACATTAACTGATTTCGACAAGTTGAGATTTATGGGTGTTGAAACATTCGTGTTTAACTACGTATAAAGTCACCATTTTAGACTTAAATCCCCTTTAAGTATTCCTACACGTAAAAAAATAGAAAGCTTTCTACTTAATGTATATTTAAACGACTAAGTAACAATTAGCAGACACTTTACAAAAACAATTCATTGAAGTTCGTCATGGGGGCAGGCCACAATTTCGTTAATAAAGTCTACTTTGGTTTAGTTTCAAAGCTGTGCTAGTTTTTTACACAGCTTTAAAAAGTAAGGCCAAAATCCTTTCAAGTAAATGGTATCAAGTAAAGTTTACCCAGAAATTTCTTTTAGCATTTAAAGAGTTTTTTTTCTCTCTTGAATATCACCCACTCACTATCAACCAACTTTGCTAATCACTAATCAGGCCAATAAACCAATTCATGGAGCATGTACCTAAAGAATTAGTGACTTTAAAGGAAACTGTTCAATTACAGGCCACGGAGTGCCTATAAAAGTGTCATATATATAGCAATTTGTGGGCACTGGAGCGACGTAATAGCATATCGGTACCGAGCATTTCCTTTTAGGACATTTTTTATTTCAAACAATGGGCGGCAAAGAATGATTATTATTTCGTAATTTCGCTTACATAAAACGTTAGTTACTTTTTAAGGTTCTAAATCCGAGATATTATAGGAATGCGGTCAGTATTGTCACATGGCAGTTTTTTTGTGTCGTAAAGGTAGAAAGTCTTCGGTAATGTCAATGTTTGATCTTTGATCTTTCCTTTAATGTCGAATTTTAAAATGCTTGGTTTTTTATGTTATCTGATATATTCAATGAGATGTCCATTTTAAATCACCATCATCATCACTACTTATTATAAAACAAAGTCGATTCCCGCTGTCTGTCCCTATGTATGCTTAGATCTTTTAAACTACGCAACGGATTTTGATGCGGTTTTTTTTAATAGATAGAGTGATTTAAGAGGAAGGTTTTAAGCTATTTAACATCACGCTATGACTCTTAGGACCGGGGCAGCGCGGGTGAAACCGCAGGCGGGTGGCTAGTATGTTATATATTAACATAAATATTATTTAGATTTCACAATAATAATCTAGCTTCTTAAAATCTCTAGAAGCTTCCTGACGCGAGTGCCTAGTGCAGTCAATATGTATTAAATAAAGGAAGCACCTTCCAATGACGGTGAGACAGCCGTCATTATCGGGCGTGTTTCGCAAACCGGATTGCTTCTCAGAAAAACCATACACTACTTTCTTTCCTTCTCGAGTCCGGTCGGTGTGCACATTATCAATATGTATTTAATACTTTTACGAATTGACAGAATTGTAAATCTAAGTTCTTTGTTTTTTATTTCTGGAATGTCTTGAAATGGTTAGTAGAGAACAATGATAATTTTCTATGCATATTGAAATTACACAAAATAGGTATATTATAAAGATTACTTTTTATATATGAGCCCGCTACTAAATTGCAATTTGCCAGAATTTAACATTACTTAACATAACATATAATCACGCCTGTATTCTCCGAATGTATATAAGTACGCCTCTGATTAAACCAATCAGAGGCGTACTTATATACATCCGCAGTTCACCGGTCCCATAATATATGAGTAATAGGGGCACAAATCCCAAACTCCGAGCTGCTACTGAGAATTCATAGAAAATTCAATAACACTTTGCTCGACCTGGGAATAGAACCCAGGACCTCTAGCGTAGCAGTCGCGCTCAGGACCACTTGGCTAATGAGGCAGTTTAAAGATTTAAGCCCCGTAAATGGCAGTAGCAGCAGTTGCGCCTGGGACCAGTAGACTAATGAGGCATGCTGTAGTCTAGTAGGAAGGACTAGGTTAGGTTAGGACTAGGACAAGTAGGTTCACTGTTCATAAAAGTTAAAATTGTCATGTAAACTACAAGAAAGGAGGCTTGCTAATATTATAAACTAGCTTCTGCCCGCGGCTTCGCCCCCGTGGAATTGGGTCTTCATCACATCCCCCGGGAACGGGACAAAAAGTATCCTATGTCCGTCTCCTGGTTCTAAGCTACCTCTCCACCAATTTTCAGCCAAATACGTTCAGCCGTTCTTGAGTTATAAATGGTGTAACTAACACGACTTTCTTTTATATATATAGATACTGCTTGAAAAATAATAATAATAACATGTGCGCCAGCTGACATGTAGCAATGAATAAATTATTTGAATTAAACGTAACGTATACGGAATAAAAAATAATATTTTTTGAATTAATAAAATGAATTGTAAAACTAGTAGCTACCTACATTGTTTTGTATTATATCACTGTTTAACTGACAAACATCGGTTATGTATTGTTTGAATCAGTTCTCTGAACTGTGTTTAACGATACAATCATTTTGTTTACTGGTTTTATTTATACTATCTACAGAACCTACTTATAATTCGTAACTTTCTGAGCTTTTTGCCGATAGAAAAACAGCAACTCGGTATAACAATTAGTACTTGTGCTCTTGTCAGTTCAGCACTCTCTACTCCCGCAAGTATAGTGCGACAACTAGATAAAATAACGGTAGGTATAGACTCTTCAATCGACATAACCCCATAAAAATAATATGTAGGTACTTTTTTTTCTAAATATTGAGAGTACAATAGTAAGCAACACACCTAAAAACTAAACTGCCACAATGTTTTAGTGCGCAAGCGCAGCTGCTGAGTTTGGAGTCTTAGTTTCGTTTCCCAGCCTGATTAAGGTGTTTTTGGGTTTTCATAGAATATCTAAGCAGCAGCTCAAAGTTAGGATTTATGCTGGATCTATTAGCTATAAAATAAAAAAAAAATCATCATCGGAAATCTACAGCTCTATCTATGCCTTCGGATATACATAATACAGGCGTGATGGTGTGTTAATGCGCTACACACAAAAGTAAAACGAATATACAAACTGATTCATCTTATTCACTTACGTCAGAAGTGAGCGTAATTGACGATCAAATGTTAATACGTAGATTGCAGACATCATATCGATGCTTCTAATGAATTTGCTTGAAGTGAATGTGAACACTGCCTTATCGTAGGTACGGAACATGATAGTTACGTGGTTTTGCTCAGGTGTACTCTAAGCCAGATAGTGCGTCCTCGAATTAGGGCAACAAGTGAGAGATCCGTTAGACTCATTCACGAACACCACGCACGTCACAATGCGGTCAAAGTTTATTTATCATATGAAGAGAAAGAGTTATACAATACGGTACACAGGCAACAATATTTATCCAACTGGTTAGCATTGAGTGATAGTTTAATATTTAAAAAAATATCCACACACAAGCACAGCAAAGCTCTCCAAAAATCAGAGAAGAAAGAAACTAGAGAAGACATTGAAATGAAACTACTTTTTACAGATTTTATCGCGGTATTTAACTGACTCATTAGCCAAGTCGTCCTGAGCGCGACTGCTACGCTAGAGGTCCTGGGTTCGATTCCCAGGTCGAGCAAAGTGTTATTGGGTTTTTCTATGATATTCCCAGTAGCAGCTCGGAGTTAGGAATTTGTGCCCGGTTAATGGCAATAGGCTCGCCCCCTATTACATGCGACCTAAAACATACCGGCGAACTGTGGGTGTAAATTAGTACGCCTCTGCCTAACCCTTCGGGGAATACAGGCGTGATGGTATGTTTTATTTATTTTTTATGTTTTTTATCGCGGTGTTTTCAATCAGTATAGAGAAGACATGTATATTCTGGACAAATTGAAATACGCTTTCTAGGCATATAAGGTATTGTTTTTTCCTACTCATTGTTTCAGAAGGCGCAAGCAGAGCAGTAGCCGTGGACAGTAAGGGAGATATTTTATATAATAAGTCAAGATATAAAGATTTGGAAGGAGAAAGGGGAGCCCTTTGCCCAGCAGTGGATAGGCGATTAAAAAAATCAGGTTCATTACGTTTCTGAGTGATTATTGAATATTTGACAACGTTTGACTCGTGATTAAATTTCCAATCATACTAATGGGTTAAATGCAATGAAATGCTACATTTCATCAATGCATTTTGCCTGTATGCGTAGGAGTGCTTATAAGTCTCTCGGAGGTGAAAGTCAGAGTGCAACTCAAACACAGGCAGTACTGCTGTGGTCGTTGAGATAATAACTTGATAAAATATTATTGTAAATATTTGTTTGTTCATCTTCATGCTTCCTTGTGTGTCAAGTATTATTAGTCTTAAAAGTTAAAATATACTACGTTCGCTTTAATGTTTTGACTGGTTCCGTCAAAACTTTTTACTTTTGGTGAAGTGCTTCCGGGTCTCCTTAATTATTTTTTTTCAGTACCTATATAATGTTTGTCGATATTTTCTGATCGCAATCGGGTGAACGGTGGAACGCATAAAGGACAAACATAAAAACCGTTAATTTTTTGTTATGCATAAACATCAAAAAGTTATACTCGTAAACAACTTTGAATGGGCCGGCTCGACCGGAGTGATACCACGGCCTCACATAAAACCGGCATGAAACAATGCTTGCGTTGTGTTTCGCCGAGTGAATGAGGTTACCGGAGGCCCAAACCCTTTTAAAAGGCGGGCAACGCACTTGTGACGCCTCTGGTGTTGCGGGTGTCCATGGGCGGCGGTTATCGCTTACCATCAGGTGATCCGTCTGCTCGTTTGCTCCCCTATCCCATAAAAAAAAACTACGCTTCATACCGCAAAGGTATGTATACAAAATAATTTGTATGCGTACTCGTACTTTCCTCCAATCGCAGACGTGTCTTCTTCAAGCCAATACTGTGACAAACCGCAGTCGGATTTTGCGGCGCATCGTAATGCGGATCGGTTAGATCCGGCTCCAAAGAGTTCAAGACTACGGCTGACTCATATTTTGTTACTTAATACTACGCGAGAAGACTTATTATGTATCTTATACGTTACAATAAATGCAACTTTAGGTACATACTAATATTACAAAATGCAAAAGTAACCCATACTGTTTGTCTGTTTGTTTGTTTATTACGGTTAAAGCGCTGAACCAATTTTGATGAATTTTTTGACATAAACTGGACCTTAGAGAGAAAAGACCATAGTTGGTAAGCAAAGATATACCGATGCAAACCCTTAGTGGTCACAGTTCACGGATATAATTTTTTGGTAAAAACCATAACATACCATCACACCTGTATTCCCCGAAGGGTTAGGCAGAGGCGTACTAATGTACACCCACAGTTCGCCGGTATGTTTAGGTCCCATGTAATAGGGGGCGAGCCTATTGCCATTAACCGGGCACAAATTCCTAATTCCGAGCTGCTGCTGGGAATTTCATAGATAAACCCAATAACACTTTGCTCGACCTGGAAATGGAACCCAGGACCTCTAGCTTAGCAGTCGCGCTCAGGACCACTTGGCTAATGAGGCAGTTAGGTAAAAAAAAACAACAATAACCCTGCCTAATCTGGCATCAATCGTAAAAGTAAACGTAAACTCACAAGCACCGGCAACATCATAAGCAGAGTCTTGCCGAAACTTGTGAGTCTTCAATTTTCTTCTTGTAGTAAGTCAGTCTTTTTAAATCTACTTCTTCGGTCTAGCCGCGAGATATATTTTTTCAATTCACTTTGAGTATCTAGCTACTCTTTCAATGCAAACAAATGCAATCACTATCACACAAACATCTAAAACAATCAAGTACTTTTAAAAACCTAAAGGTACATAAAGTCGACCTGAACATTGGATACTTTTTTTTATGGGTTAGCAGGCAAACGCGCAGACGGATCACCTGATGGTAAGCGATCACCGCCACCCATGGATACCCGCAACACCAGAGGAGTCACAAGTGCGTTGCCCGCCTACGCTCTTTTCTTTAATGTTTGAAGGTCGTATCTGTCCGGAAATACTGCAGGCGACAGTTCATTCCACAGTTTTGTTGTGCGAGACAGAAAGTTTCTAGAGAAACGCACAGTTGTGGACTGCCAGCCATCAAGGTGATGGAGATGGAACTGTTGTCGTGTAATAATAATAATAACTGTAACTTTTTTTTATATCTACTTAATAGGCTTACGCTTGATTGCCAGTTGGCCTGATGTTAAGCAACACTGTGATTTACGATGGAGCGCGCTTGCCTAGAAGAAACTGATTCACTCACTCGTGATTACTGCAAATAGTCCAGTCCAGTCCTAGTGAAAATCTATGGCGAGGTCTTTGTTCTGCAGTGGATGTCCTTTGGTTGGTGATGCTAAAGACTGTACATGGATTTAATGTCTCTTGTGTAACAGTTAATAGCTCACCTTCAATGCAAGCCATTGTTTTATTTTACTATCAGCAAATTAAGGACTTGTTACGATATTTTTACTGCATATTACTAATAGGTTATCGATTTTCGACCCTTTCATGATTATGATGGACAAAGTAGGTTAAACGTAAATCTATCCTTGCTGAATAGTTACGCAAGTGATTATTGTTCATTCTCAAATCGATTGAATTGTAACGCTACTAAGTCTCAATACGGAACGGCTGTGTGTATTTATCAGAGAAAATTTTAAATAACTGACAATATCTTTCATCTTTTTCGTGTTTGAACTGAAAATTGGATCGAGAGCTCGAAATGGATGGAATGGAATTGAGACACTTTCCGCCAACTGACTACCTAATGTTCACAAATTCCTAAATAAAATTTGCAATAATATCAAGTTATATCAATCTCCAATTTTCCTGCATTCTTACACCTAACATGATTGTAATCATTCATGTCAACATAATTTGTGGGTCAACGTATAGAAAATAGCTGTGAAAACTGAAATAATCCTCACAATGGAGTTGCATAAGACCGTTTATTTAGGTAGGTATGACTACATACTAACTATATTACGTAAAAACGATGTCCCCAAAATTTGTTATATGCAACCAAATTTCCTGTAACAGCAATGAGAATTTGTAAATGCATCCAGCATTTATAAATCCTCTTAGATAGTAAAATCTAGACCCGGAATAACCTGGAGTATAATAAAATATATATAGTAAAATAATAGTATACTTCACGGGATTTGAACCTTAGAAAATAACTTCAATCAAAATTAAGAAAATTGAAAAAATCCATTAGGAATGTACTAATCGTAAAAAGATTGAATAACATTTTTCGAGAAACTTCACTAAATTATTACACATATTAATTTTCCTAAAATAAAATCCGTCGGATCCGCCATTCATATCTCTGTTCTAAATTTCAATTAAAATGTAGTAAGTACCTCTAGAAATTGTATGAATGCGTCCTGTAGAACTAAATGCAGCCCCCAACATAAGTGATTATGTGTTTATTTATTTATTTATTCAAGGCACATCAACAATATAAACACAAACATTGATATTTTAAAGACAGAGATATAGGACTATAAGTGTTTACATCAAATTACAGACATGCACAACATTAGCTGTGTTACGGTCGTCGAAGAATTTGAAAATGTTATATTTAATCCGTTAACGATTGGTATGATTTGATTCGATGTGGGTATGTCAAAAATGTTGATTTTTAATTTTATCTTGTGTTAATAAAAAACAATAAAAATATTACTTAGGTAACCGTGGAGAAACTTTCTATAGATAAATGCAGTCCTAACTAAATATAGCAGATAATGTTCATAATTTGGCCGCCACCGGACGGGCGGTGGTAGTCAGAAAGCAAAACGACTTCACTTTCAATGTTCGGTGTTACGTTACATGTCAATGTCCGAGCGTGATCGAGATTATAGGTGGCTGTGCTAGTATACTATTTCTTGTATCGTTTGTCAAATGAACATCGGGTGGCACTCACGCACTACCGCGTTATTAGTGTAAAATAAAATGACATCGGTATAAAACACAAACATTGTTGAGACGATAAAATCTGAGGAATAAGGAACTTGTATGGGTATCTAAATAACATAACATACCATCACGCTTGTATTCCCCGAAAAGTTAGACATAGGCGTACTAATTAATAATACCCACCCCAATAATGTATACCCACAGTTCGCCGGTATGTTTTAGGTTTATAATACGGGGCGAGCCTATTGCCATTAACCGGGCACAAATACCTAACTACGAGCTGCTACCGGGAATTTCGTAGAAAAACCCAATAACACTTTGCTCGACCTGGGAATCGAACCCAGGACCTCTAGCGTAGCAGTCGCGCTCAGGACCACTTGGCTAATGAGGCAGGTATCTAAATAAAGGTTTTTTATTGTGTGTGTCGGCAAATGTGCAGACGAGCCATATAGTAAGTAATAATCGCCGCGCAATCACGCCTGCTGGTGGCGGATTGCAGACTGCCGAGTGACGGAGCCGCAGCAATCGAAAGGAGGAACTGGGTCTGACGCACAGAAATCAGAACACACAAAGGTCATATCTGACAAGCTCCCACGTAAGAACGTGGTTGTCTGCCAGTCAGACCCAAAGAGGTGTTATCTCCGAGCAAAGTTTTTACTTTTCTCGGAGATAAAGACCTCTCTTAATACAATATAATAAATAAATAAATAAATAAATATTCTGGGACATTTTTTTACACAGCACCATCTAGTCCCAAACTAAGCAGAGCTTGTACTATGGGTACTAGACAATGGATATAATACTTATATACTTTTTTTTTGTAAATGTATACTTATAATACATAAGAAACACCCAGACGAACACAAACACTTATATTCATCACATAAATATTTGTGTCCTGTGGGAATCGAACCCACGACCTCATGGTCAGCAGTTCGGTACTCAAACCACTAAACCACAGAGGTCGTCAATATAGGAGCGAATAGGGAAAAGACAATTGTGTCAATAGAAAATGTTCATTGTAACTCATTTCATTGATAAGCTTACGCATCTACATGCTATAATAAATTTAATATATTAAGGTAAAATAGATCTTCTCGAAGAACCATGCTATCCAATTACAACAGTAATTTACCTCCTTTTATACAATTTATCACATCAAATGAATACTACATAATGCTAAGTATAACATACATATTCATTTCCTTTACATAATTTCTTTATAACCGGAACTGTTAATTTGGTCAACGAGTTGGAAGAGGTCGCAAGACTTTACTTGATTTGTCAACCGGCTTTAAAAATGTCTTACACTGAGGATAACGCGATTATAATACCACAAGTGAGCCAGTTATGTAACAACTATTTGAATAGCTCTCGAAACTATACTAATATATAAAGCTGAAGAGTTTGTTTGTTTGCTTGAACGCGCTAATCTCAGGAACTACTGGTCCGATTTGAAAAATTCTTTCAGTGTTAGATAGCCCATTTATTGAGGAAGGCTATAGGCTATATATCATCACGCTACGCGGACGAAGTCGCGGGCAGAAGCTATAATTAATATATAAAGCTGAAGAGTTTATTTGTTTGCTTGAACGCGCTAATCTCAGGAACTACTGGTTCGATTTGAAAAAAAATTTCAGTGTTAGATAGCCCATTTATGGAGGAAGGCTATAGGCTATATATATCATCACGCTAAGACTAAGTAACTATTCCACGCGGACGAAGTCGCAGGCGGAAGCTAGTTATTCAATATAACCCAGTGTATGCCGTCATTGGATATATTAATTATGATTGATATGAATAGAAAATAATATAATAAAATTAGGCATATGAATTGAACTAGAACTACGTAGAACGGCTCCATTTGTCTATATATATTTATAGGTTCTTTCTGTTCGTTAAATATTACTGCATGATGTGGTCTCCTGTAATTGAAGAAACACAAGGAATATCTGTTAATGTAAACACTTTTATACCATGTAAGGTGTATTCTTTGTTGGAGATCCTAATAAAATAAAAATAAAAATAAAATTCCCATGTCGAGTAAAATGGTATAGGAATTGTCAGTAGCAGCTCGGAGTTTGGTAGTTCATTTAATGGCCATAGGATCGCCCCCAGTCGTGAGACCTAAACATAAAGGCGAATTTTGGGTGTACATTTCTACCTAACCTACGTACTTATGTCTATAATTGATATGTCGGAAAACTTGTAGGTATGGGCAACACAAAATAACTTTTCAAATAAATCATTTGTGAAAGTTAATTCTTTAATAACATACTTGGCTTCACCATTTTGAAAAGCTTAACACAATTCAAAATTTGAAAATAAAACACAACTCTAGAAGCAGCAAAAGTCCTACAGTAAAAACTTGATTTTTATACAATGAACGTTTTCAAATGTTGAAATTTTCAAATGAATCGTCTTCTACGCTACGTGTAGTGGGTTCGATCCCCGCACAAAACAAAAAAATATTTGTTGGTCCTGGTCTGGGTGTTTTGTGTACGTGATAATTTGCATTTACAGAAACCTACTTCACAACATTTAACATATTAAAATGAATGCAATGTCTCGGAAAAAAAGGTTGTTAAACTCATCTTTATTACGCAATAGAGAAGAAAAAAATACAGGTAGAAGTAGGTCGACTAATTACAACCTTTTGTTTTTTAATATAAAGACGCATAGACTACGGAAACTGTTTCTTTTGTTTATTTTATACTTGTGAATGCTTACACCATCTTAGATGGTCTAGGTGTGAATGCACCGTGACTTATGCGGCACATTCCAATTTTAAATAGTTTAAGAGACTAAAGTGATAGGTTTTTAGTGTTCAATTTAAAAGTGCTGTACCTACTGATACCACACCATAGGATCATTTTATTAAAATTATAAATACTCTTTGGTTCACAAAGTAATGGCAACAAAGAGATCGATAATTATTACAGAGCCATAGAGAGGAGGAAATAATTATATCTTCTCTACCAGGAGGTAATATATCTTCTTCTCTACTATTATAAAATTGTAAAAAAGCTGTGTCTGTACATTGAAGATATTAAAAAAAAAACTAATGGGTTAGGGTATATAAACGTCTCCGAACCCAAAAATGTAATTTTGAAAATTCTTGTCTGTTTGTCTGTTTGTTACGGGTTGGCGCAAAAACTACAGAATAAATTTTAATTTTGTTATCACTGTTCGAAAGTATGTGCTCCAACTTAAAAATTGGTATACTTTTTGTCTTAAATAATTAAACGAAACCTGAGATACAGCTTGACCTCTCTAATGTATAGACACCCATACAAAGAAGAGATCATCATTGTTGGTTTTTGAGCTTCAAGTGGGCGAAGCCGCGGGCAGAAGCTAGTAAAATATATAGTAATCAGTTATCTTTTATCTAAAGTTCTTCGCCTAGGTATAGGTAGCTATTTTAAAAAAAAACATCAATCAAATATTCCCTGAGTAATTTACCTAGTCATGATTATCTTAACTTTATTGCTTTTTGTTCTTTTCTCTTATAAGTTTAAAACATTTAACTAAGTATTTCATAAATAGTATTCTTTTTAAAATATTTTATGAAGCGGACATCATCATTTACATCTACGTCGGCGACTAACATTTTAGTTAAATGTGTTTCATGCGGTTAATTACCGAAACCAAAAGCGAGTTCAGTTTTACGAAACGTATGTCCCAATATTACTTGTCTTCTCATTAAAAAAGTTACATAGGTATGTAAGCATCAGTGACGAAATGTTATAAGCAAATATAAATAAACGATACATTCACTACTCTTGCATAAACACGACCAGTCTTAAGTAACGCAAAATAATCTGAATTGATCTCGTTTATATTGGGTTCTGTAGGTAATTGTTTGCGACAATATTAGAAGAGCGAATTAAACTCAAAAGGTCAATAATCATGGCTATAAAAAAAGAAAAAAAAGTGTGTAGGCCTCGCTAACGCGCTTGTTCACAATACCCGAGAAGGTGGAGCGGCGTTCCTTCAACCCCGAGCGTGATCGTTGGTCAGTCAGCCGTAAGCTGAATTAATAAGGTCATCAGCCCAAGCAAAACCTACCCACCTTTTACCGCTAGCAAATAATCACGCTAGTTTATCTCTAATTACTAGGTATTATTGTAAAGCTTCGCGTGTGTCGTATCTTTTTCATTGAATTCAGTATTCATTAAACATGTGTTATACTATGATTAACTTTACTTTAGATGGATATCTTATATATACCTAATTACCGTATTTAAAGAGCTGATAACAATGAAAATATGGGAATAATATTTGGCCTGAGACTTGCACTTTCAAGCCTTGACCCAAAAACGGATCAATTTAACTATCGTGGTTTTCTTGGTGGGTTAACTATTATATTACTAGAAATATAAGAGGCTATGTTTTATTATGTTAGCATACAATAAACAACTAAATTAATATTTCATGGCAACACTGAATTAAAATATTTTGTTTTTCATTTATTAAAATTCTTAGATAACAATTGGTTTACTTGAAAACAAACCTGTATTTATCTAGTATAGCTTTTTCCTCGGTTTCATTCGCGAACAGTGACATTATTTTAAACTCGATTAGCAATATAGCCTGACTCCGGAATAATGTAACTTTCCTTTTAAAACCGTCGAGTAATTTTTAAATTCATCTATTACAAGCAATTTTACAAACCAACTGCACATTATGGACGGATCACGGACCCCTAATACGAACCAAAACAACAAAAAGTAGGTACGAGAAAAAAAACATAGGTATCAAGACTGATGTTTGCTCTTAACTTGCATAACATAACCATCTCGTCCGGAAGAACTTGCAACTGTTATTACTCACTCTTTTATAGAGCAACTTGTCTCAATTTGTGTCAAGTACCCATCCGTAAAAATCATGTTACGAGGAACACTTACTTAACTAATTGGGCTCTTTAAAACGATCGCATCAACAATTAATCAAAGCGTCAACAGAATTTCTTTTAATATCTACGGTCGGTATCTCTTTGAGTTGCCATCAATCTGATTTTCTGCAAAATGGGCCTCCTCATCATCGCTTTGAAATCTGGGTATGTTAATTGGAACATTACATTAGTACTTATCTAATTATATCATCAGTATGCTAGGCTTTTCATAACTAGGTTGGGGTTAGTTTCAAGTCTACTCAAATGCGGAAAAACTTATGACAGTATCTAACCCCCGCAACTTAACTATTTTAGCGGATATATTTTGAATTACTTGTGTTAGAGTGGGTACTTCCGAGATGATTCCCTAAAAAATTGATTAATACTACTTTTAGACTATTAGTTCTTCGTTTTCGGAAAACACACATAAAAAATGCTATAGGTTTTCCTTTGCTTAAAACTTACCACTATTTATCCAAAACTTGACTAATGTAAATATTTTAATATTTCCGTCTTGCAACTAGATATTTATAGGAACGTAAGGGAAAAAAATATAAACATATTTTATTATTTTTTATTATATTTTTTTGTCTTCAGTTTTCCTGGATTAAGTATTTGTATGACAGATTTATAAGCAAGATATGAACCACAAAGGTGCGAGGGTAAAGCAATTAAATGAAAACCTGGCATGTAATAAAAATTACTACCTAGGTATATTTGCATAGATTACATAACATAAAAAAAAGAAACACCTTTATATCTACTGCATCGCTACCGGCCGTATGTACATATCCGTACGTACGTATGTATGTATGTGTAACTATAATTACTTAGATTTATTAAACCAAGATAAGTAAGTGTAATTATTAATAAGTAGAAAATGTTTTTGTAATTCAGTGAAAACCGTTCAACCGAATATCCTATTGTGTAATACGAAACTTTTTTCACAAGAATCACAAATTGCTGTAGTAGAATCGAAGATAATAAAACCTATACGTACCTAAACATTGATTTATTATATAATGTATATAAGTATCAATAATAATTGGTTAATTATTAATCCTTGATTCCGATTTTAACAAGTTTACTATTAATACATTTTTGAACTCCTGACTACTAACAATTGTGATAGATGTTCTTAGGACAACCGGGACCGACGGCTTTACACGCTTTCCGAGGTACAGAAAGGTCCCGATGTGTTAAGAATGGTCACCCATCCAAACACTGACCGCAGCGAGCGCTTAACCTTGCAGATCAGTTGATTACTTATTACTTTGCTACGAGCCTTACATGTGAATAAGTAAATAAATAAAAAATCAGAAATACAATCAAACAATAAACACGCATAAATAACAAATTGACACGCAAGTGCGATGCGTGTCATGTGGTTATTTTCATACGACTCAATGCTTTATTAAATCAATTATTTTATTTATTTGTATAATTATCCGGTGAGAATTTTTTTTTATGTTAAATTACTTTTCTTTGGAGCAACAATAATGAATTCCCACTTTTTTGTTCCCCGGCATTGTGAGGAAAGGTGAAACTTGTCAATGATTGAAAAGACTTTTCATTGCGCAATGTCTTCATTGATAGTTATCGTGAACTATAACTTCAAACGGAACTTATAAAAATAGGTACAATAACCATGTATTAGTTAAGAAAAAACCGTAATATGAGTTTAAGATATTTACGTGATTATAAAAATAACGCTATTACTGTCGACCAAGTGTGAACTTACCTTAATATTACGAATATTCATCATCCTAGACAAACAGACGGCGAAAGTCACTTAGCACTTGCACACACAAGCAAATCACTAAACACTTATTTAAAAAAATACTAATTCCATAAACAATCGACCAAAACCTTTGTGGTATATATCCCGTTTCAGAAAAAAAAGCGATTCGGATGACGTTTGTAATGGCGCGAATTCAAACACAACTTTCGCGCGCGGTCGCTAAGACGTCTCACTCTCACTGGCGAAGGCGCTGTGTTTTCTTTTTATTTAAACTTGCAATCCCCTCTAGCGATTGTGAATTATCACATAATATCTTGTGTTATCAATACGCTATTCGGGCCGGACGGATACTTCTCGTTTGACGAGCTAGTTACAGTTATTGCTTCAGATTGGCACTTACTATAAATTATTGTGTGTATTTTTGTAGTAGGTAATTTATTTAACAAAATGATAATGAGGTAGGTAATTCATGTAAGTATATTCAGGTAGGTCACATATTTGGATGTGCCAAATCTGTGGTACCTACATGAATCTACAATTAACAGAAAAGAAAATGCTAAGTACTAATATTTGACCAAGGGAGTCATTTAGTCATCTTTATACAAAAGATACCAACGCGTGACAGCAGCACTATGGAGACATATAAATTAAATATGTAAGGTTTATTTTTTTGTATTTTTTTAGCATTTTTCTACTAAAATTATAAAGTTATTTTAGTAAAGGATAAATCGACTTGCAGGCAGGATTCGAACCTGCGTCTTCTAGTTAATCACTGACGTCACCTTTAAGACGTAAATTCAGAATGTGAAGGAAAATATGACATGACGGGAGGGATGCGCTGTGGCTTATTGGTCATAGCATATAGTATATCTAACCAGAAGACACAGGTTCGAATCCTGGACGCAAGTCGATTTTTTCCTTTACTAAAATAATATGTAAGGTTATCATCTATTGACCACTGAGCTACAGTGTACCTAGATATTGGTTAGACAGTATATTTATTTATTTATTTATTGACATGTGATTTTCCAAATAATGTAAACGTTCAATCTATACTTTAATATATAAAGCTGAAGAGTTTGTTTGTTTGCTTGAACGCGCTAATCTCAGGAACTACTGGTCCGATTTGATAAATTCTTTCAGTGTTGGATAGCCCATTTATTGAGGAAGGCTATAGGGGGTATATATCATCACGCTACGCGGACGAAGTCGCGTGCAGAAGCTAGTCATTTTATAAATTAACTAGCTTCTGCCCGCGACTTCGTCCGCGTTTTTTTTCATCAAACCCATACGTGTGTGGTATCTATGGATAGGTCTTTAAAAATGATATTGAGTTTTGTAATATTTTTTTTTCTAAACTGGGCAGTTTACGCGGGAGACACTTCCAAAGTGGTAAAATGTGTCCCCCCCCCCCCGTAACTTCGAAAATAAGGGAATGATAAAAATTGAAAAAAATATATGATGTACATTACCATGCAAACTTCCACCGAAAATTTTAACGAGATCTAGTAACTACATAGTTTTTTTTTAATACATCATAAACCGTTAACCGCACTTAACCTTTCATTCAATCAACTCAAATATAAAATAAAATCATTTAATTTCATAAGCATAAACCGTGAACCATTATTTTCTAATAATAAATCTGTAATAGGTGCCTTGCTGCTACGGAACCCTTCATGGGCGAGTCCAACTCGCACTTGGCTGGTTCTTTTTAAGTGTTTCGCACTAAGAGCCAATTGCACCAATTTCTTAAGTATGTTTAAATTGTATTGAAACACAATTTTCCATAGTAATGTTGTGTTAATTACAATTTAAACGTATTTAAGAAGTTTGTGCAAGTGACCCTTAATATTAACCTACTATTTCAAGACAAAATCTTCCTTCGATAATAATAATATCTAAACAAAAAATAATTTTATGAGAAACTCCATAATTATGTATCCATTAAAATTGCTACTTGTATGACGTAACATAACATAACATACCATCACGCCTGTATTCCCCGAAGGGTTAGGCAGGGGCGTACTAATGTACACCCAAAGTTCGCCGGTATGTTTAGGTCCCATGTAATAGGGGGCGAGCCTATTGCCATTAACCGGGCACAAATTCCTAACTCCGAGCTGCTACTGGGAATTTCATAGAAAAACCCAATAACACTTTGCTCGACCTGGGAATCGAACCCAGGACCTCTAGCGTAGCAGTCGCGCTCAGGACCACTTAGCTAATGAGGCAGTTTTGTATGACGTAGCTTTTGTAAACTTTCTGACGGAACAAATTCCGTCTTAAAGCAGTCCAAGGATTTTCATCATGTTGATTTCATGTAAGATACCTACCTACATGAGCATTGCCCTAAATTGTGTTTGTGGAGGTTTGGTGACAGTTGCTTTATAAAATAACTAGCTTCTGCCCGCGACTTCCTCTGCGTGGACTTCAGATAAAAAGTAGCCCATTTCTTATTCCAGACTATAATCTATCTCTGTGCCAAATTTTATCCAGATCCGTTCAGCCGTTTTGGCGTCAAAGAGTAACAAACATCCATCCATCCATCCGTCCTGACCAACTTTCGCATTTATAATATTAGTAGGATAAGATTATATTCAGCAGCATCTGGTGAAATTGAAAGCCGATCCCAGGTGATGATAATGACATTAACCGATTTACTACTTACTATGCACAAGTTTCATAGAACAAAATCCTTATGCGCAAACAAACACCATTGAAGTAATGGCCATCACTTGAGTGCCTGGAATACATTGCACCCTTTGATGGTTGAAATGAATTATGTCACTTGTGTTGACTTGAGTAAGTATCAGTGGCACTAACAGCCATAAATAATTGACTACACACGCAATACCACGTCTAGACAAAAAATGATGTAGGAAGCTCTTAGAGGCATGCTCTTAATGACCCCAATCACATTTATTGCTTTACATACATGTTTCGCCCATCATTGCTGGCGATTGGCAATTGTCGGCACTTGCGACATCCAGTGAAGGGATGCTGCTTGACGTTACAATATACCCACCAAGCTATGGTTATGAAATTATTATAATTTATATTAGATAATTGAATTTTTCAAGACAAAGTCCTAGATTTGTTAAGAAGTCTATCTTAAACTATCGCATAAAAATTTCGAAAAAACATCTTGCAAAATATTGATTTGTCGGTTGTTAAGCATTATAAATTGGAAGATTTTGCAACGTTTAACCTTTAAGTCAAAATGGGTGTGGCTTGCATAATATTTATTGGTATAACAACGTTAACCCGTTTAATCGTATATAAATTATATAAAGGTGGGTTGCAGTGCAGCAATATTGCAATGTACCAACAGATGTTTTGGGTATATTGCAATGGAGTTGGAGCGCGTGGCTTCTATATCGGGCAATATTTATACAAGTTACTTTAGAACCCAACTCGAATTACTGTTTACCAATCTTCTTGGGAAACATGGAGATTACATATCTTCTCATAAAATATAATTATAATTTTATTTTTCTGTATCTGATCTTACATCCAGTGTTATAATCATTATTGTAACTTTTTTTTATGGGATGGGGAGGCAAACGTGCAGATAAATGATCTAATAGTAAGCGATTACCGCCGCCCATGGACACAAAAACTGGAATAAAATCATATTATGGTCAATCAAGGTCACGGCAGGGCCAAAAAGCCCAAGTCTCAAGCTCAACTCTCAATAGTGGAACGATCACTTGAATATATATTATACTAGCTTCTGCCCGCGGCTTCGCTCACGTGAAGCTATATCAGGAGTAAAGATGGTGAACCAATATTGATAACCTTTTCTTTGTATGGGTCTCTATACATCAGGGAGGTCAAGCTGTATCTCAGGATTCATTTAATTAATTGAGATAAGAAGTTCACCAGTTTTAAGTTGGAGCATATACTTTCTAACAGTGATAATAAAATTAAAATTTATTCATTAGTTTTTGCTCCAACCCGTAACAAACAGACAAACAGACAAGAATTTTAAAAATCACATTTTCGGATTCGGTGTCGCTTATATGGTATATAAGCGTCCCGTATATAAGTATTCGGAGACGTTTATATACCATAACCCGTATTTTTTTTAAATATCTTCAATGTACAGACACAGCTTTTTTACAATTTTATAATAGTAAGTAGAGATAATCCACGTGTTTTTTTTTTTAATATATCTTCAATGCACAGACACAGCTTTTTTACAATTTTATAATAGTAGAGAAGAAGAGATTTCTTAGAATCTATAGTTTTGACATTACCAATCACTTTCAAAAAATTAAGTATAGTGATGCAATACTTATTTTTTAGTCCAAAAATGAATTAATATTAAGTTTTTGTAAGTAGTTACATCATCAATTTTATATCCTAGACCAGGCGATGGCGATTAATGTCATGTTGCACATAATTTTGTTATGACACTGCAATTCTAACACTGTTAACAATGTTGCTGTTCAATTCTATACCTACATCAATAACAGTTCATCGATGTAATATTTAATTATCATTGTTACGGAGTATCCCATCTAGGTAAAATTTAGGCTGGTTTTTGAGTCACGCTGACCGTACGCTGACCGTCGGCGCTGACCGTCGGCGCTGACACCCGAAATGTATGAACGTGTAGCGAAGCACGCGCTGATTTGCTACGCATTATTCTAAAACGCTTCATAGACGTTCATGCGTTTCGGCTGTCAGCGCCGACGGTCAGCGTACGGTCAGCGTGACTCAAAAACCAGCCATAGGGGTTGTTAACTTCCAGAATTTATACAGCAGCAATGCAAATATTGCCTAAATTAGGTACGCTTGATAAGCTAAAGTAGTACCTACTTATTTGACGTGTATTACAACTATCAGAACGGGTAAGTATAATAAGCAACGTATAAATGCGTAGCTCCATATCATATAGGCACATACCTATATGATATGGAGCTACGCATTACATTATACGCAAGAGAGCTACATTCACATGAATGTAGCTCTCTTCATACCGATGGCATTATTTAAAATACAACACTCTCACCTTGATTATGAAAAGTAGTAAGTGCCTCTAATGAAATAATGCAATAGCGCTGCTTCCAGGATGAACATGTTTTATAGTTAAAAACTAAACTTCGATGTCGGTGCTAACTGCCAATTAAAACATAAAAAATATACCTTACTTATCTTATCCATAATAACGAATAAAGTACGCAATAAATTGTCGTGCGTAGATATTGTAAAATATTTATTATTTATTAAGCTTAGCTTTTTCGTTAACTTCTTATGTTAATTATCGTAAAATGGGCCTTTTTGAAAACCGAGGGGCTATTTGAGAAAAAGTAAAAATAAGATTGCATCCTTAATTTCTGCGTAAATCTGAACGCGATCATTGTGAGCCTCAGATGAGATGTGAGTTCACGGGGTTTTGACGCGGGCGCTAGTGTCGATTTAAAAGCAACCAATCAGAAACGTTATTTCGCGAGATGTCAAAGAAAAAACGGTTTTTTGTAAAAAGAGGTGTCTTTTTTTAAGGTACCTACGTGGTTTTTTAAATCTTTTCAGATTAATTTGGTTTCATCTAATTGCGTTTTGGGATCATAACTAATCGCCACCATAGATTAATTTATAAATTGTAAAAAGCTCCGATATCTGCGAATTTCTCATTTAGATAATTAATTGATTAGTGATAGCCTAGTGATATGACCATTGGACTGCCAAGTCAAAGGTCTCGAGTTCAAATCCAAGGCACGCACCTCTAATTTTTCGAAGTTATGTGCGTATTAATAGTTAATTATCACGCGCTTAAACGCTGAAGGAAAACATCGTGAGGAAACCTGCACGTCTGAGAGATTTTCTCGACGGCGTGTGAAGTCTGCCAACCCGCATTAGGCTAGCGTGGTGGACTATAGCCTAATCCCTCTCATTGTGAGAGGAGACCCGTGCCCAGCAGTGGGACATATAATGGGTTGATTATGTACTTACTTCACTGGAAATAAACGACCGGAAAATCGTTCCAAGCTTGGTGAAGTTATCAAGAATTGTATTCGTGTTCGATATATCAGAGAAGTATTTTTGAAAGAATGGTAGACCAGGAACTTATATTAAAGGTATCGGAATCCAAATAATAACCCACTTTGAATAAATTGTGTTTGAATTACGATTATTTTTTGTATTACGTTAGTATGAGAGGTTCGATCCGCCGCCGCCACTATTTATTTAATATAGCTTCTGCCCGCGACTTCGTCCGCGTGGAATAGTTAATTTGTTCTTAGCGTGATGATAGGTATATAGCCTAAAGCCTTCCTCAATAAATGGGTTATCTAACACTGAAATATTTTTTCAAATCGGACCAGTAGTTCCTGAGATTAGCGCGTTCAAGCTAACAAACAAACAAACTCTTGAGCTTTTTTATTAGTATAGAGCATAGATGTGCCTTAAGTAAATAAATAAATTTTAAATTCTGCATTCTTAAATTTGAGATGAAGTGAATGACGTTCGAATGTTTTTAAATATTCACCCAGATGCACCGGGTATATTACCGCCATTGCACAATGCCCCAGATTCGACGTTATCTAATCCGGCATCCTCGTGTGCGTCCGTCGGTAGCCTGCGCAAGAGTGGTATCGGACGCAGGTTTCATTGTAAAACTTAATCGACTATGTGCAATGGGATTTCGTTGAGGAAAATGTTGATAGTTAAGCCTGTGGTTATAACCAATAAAAATTATGAGGCCAATTGTTGAGTGTTGCGATGGTTTTAAAAGCATATCGTTATTTTGTATAAAAGTAGAATGTTTTTTTCTCACTGAGCTTTTAGTATCATATTTGTATGTAATGTATTCACCATCCAAATATTGAGTGCACGGCACGAATGGCGGAGAGACTGAGCAATTAGCTGCTGCGCTATAGGTCGCAAGTTGGATTCCCATGAGGAACTAATATCCGTACTTTTGTTTGAGTATTTATAAATAAGTATATTATGATTTTAATATAATATCCACTAAATTACTGTCAAACCCTCTTCCACTCTCCTAACTTTTATAAAGAATTCCACCTTTGTAATGCAGTATAGAATGCAATAACATAACATACCATCACGCCTGTATTACCCGAAGGGTTAGGCAGATGCGTACTAATGTACACCCACAGTTCGCCGGTATGTTTAGGTCCCATGTAATAGGGGGCGAGCCTATTGAACCAGCAGGGCAGAAGTACAGTACTCTC
This sequence comes from Acronicta leporina, assembly GCA_947256265.1. Classification (NCBI taxonomy): domain Eukaryota; kingdom Metazoa; phylum Arthropoda; class Insecta; order Lepidoptera; family Noctuidae; genus Acronicta; species Acronicta leporina. The sequence continues at coordinate 13,386,786 of OX366520.1, read as the reverse complement.
CAATCTTTTTGGCCGGGCTGAACATAGGCGCGAGTCGCTGCGCACAATCCATTTTAAGGTATCATAGGGGAAGATGGAAGAGCGCGGGTGCACGGGAGGCCCACCGCGGTCACCCGAGCGTTTTTTTTTTTGTATGGGATATGGGGCAAACGAACAAACGGATCACCTGATGGTAAGCGATACCGCCGCCCATGGACACCCGCAACACCAGAGGAGTCGCAAGTGCGCTGCCCGCCTTTAAAAGGGCTTGGGCCTCCGGTAACCTCAACTCACTCGGCGAAACACAACGCAAGCGTTATTTCACGCCGGTTTTCTGTGAGGCCGTGGTATCAATCCGGTCGAGCCGCCCATTCGTGCCGAAGCATGGCTCTCCCACGTGAAAACGCGTTGCATTAGTAATGTTCCACTCGACTGTACCATGCGCAAGAAGGCAGGTGCAACAACTTCAGCCCGGCCAAAAAGATTGGGGAGTACTGTACTCCACTTATAAATGGCGGCATTATTTACGTGGCTGATTTATTGATCTAAAACTATCCCTAAGTACCAAAATGCACAAAAAAAAACGACTATTTAATACTACTTAATCACGCAATCCCTCTCATGTGCAGTAGTTATCTATCCCTCTCAAAAAAACCCTAAATTAATATACTTACGCGATAAATTATGTATGTTATACAAAACTTATTTACCTAGTTCCAACCGGGAAAATCCCAAATCCGGAATCTGTGACCCGGGGTTCGATAACCACAAGTACCTATCCTGTATATCATTTTAGTTGCAGGTTATTACAACATAAGTTGAAAACTCTAGTTAAAATCAATTATGTATCCATGTGTTATGTTTTGAAAGTACCATGAGAGACCACTTCTTTCTTTAACAAACTCAACTCTTGTATTCTAAATCATGTGGCATGACAATTGAGAATGTAACATTTGTCGTAACAATATAAAAAAATATGAACGGGAATATCATTTATGAACAGGTACCCGATTTGGCAAAAAGATAAGTTTTTCTTTCTATGGGATGCAAACGAACAGACGGACCACCTGATGGTAAGCGATCATAGACTCCTCAAGATCAAAGGACTTCCATAGGTGCATTGCTTATATTGGTTTGTCGATCATTACTTGTGAAGATCGGGGTTATTACGTAAGATATATCCGACAGTTGCAACGAGAAACAAACATAAAATCCCTTTCTAACTTACATAATGGTTCTTCTTAAGAGGATAAGGAATAGCATTTTTAATAATCATAGCAACTGACAGATTTTTCTTACGTAATAATCCTGCAGGGCCCTAAGCTTGCACTTAAGTATAGTTCTGAATCAACTCCCAATTTAAAAATATGATTTTACTAGCTTTTATGTTTTCTACCAAACTTAAAAGAAAAGATTTATTTCCTTGTCTATGTATCGCTTTTAACGATTGTCTTTGTAAGAAAAGCTGAAATAACCTAAGCACTTGTGTTAATACATGGACTTGACGTTTGAATTTAGTTTTATATTTTTTATACCTGTCACTGGGTTAAATTAGGTAAATAAAAAGGGCGCTAGTTTGCCTGTAGGTTATCTACACTTTTGGCTATCGCAACTTTAAATTTGCAAGAACTATGAGAACTATCTTAGTAACATTCACACACGGACATACTTAGGTCCAATCCAAACAAAAACCTGCAATACAATGTAAAGTATCAAAAAGTTACAAATACACCTGTACAGTGCCTTACGTTGTGTAACTCACAGCTTATAAACTCATACATACATTGCAGGCCAAGGAATGTGTTAAAACGTTACATGTCCAATTGTTATGTTGACAATTTGGACAAGAAACAGGGCGAAACGGGTATCGTAAAACAATCTAACTTTATCAAGGGAAATAGACTTTGAAGTTCTGAAGATAGAGTTCAGTTTTGCTAAATTAATCGTGGGGTTGCAAAAATATTTTTCCAAGACGAAGTTTTTAGGACGTCGTCTATTTTTACATTATAATGATATAACGTGACAGTTTTACATGAAATCAGTATCATTACACATAATTGCTTAGTGAATTTTTCGTCATAACTATGTACAATACAACTACGTACGGCATGCACTGACAATTTTCACATGCAATGAGGAATACTTCAACTAAAACAAGCGCTGACATCCCAACACTTTTGTAACAGTACTAAGCGCGACGGCTATAGTGTAGTAGAGGCGCGTAGACTATTTAGACAGTTTCAAGGTAACTCTAAATTTTAAATCTTTAAATCTGTATTATCCCACTGCTGGGTAAAGGGCTCCCCCATAATACAACATACCCCTACATACATACATACATACATACATAAAGTCACGCCTCTTTTCCGTAGGGGTAGGCAGAGACCACAGACTTCCACTTGCTACGATTCTGACATACCTCTTTAGCTTCATCCACACTCATCTACCCCTACATAAATGTCATTATATTTCAAAGGCCAGCCAAATTTTAAAATTAATATTTTAAGGTCAAACCCAAAGAACCTTTTAAGATTATTGTCAAATTAACACAATAAATTGTAAAAACTTTAATTTGGAAATGTAAAAAATAAAAAAAATATAAACGTTGCGGTTTTTTTTTAAAATTCGATTCGTGGATTCGTGGTCATGTGCATGTGTTTCCGAATTATGTAAGTATTAATGTGTGCTATTTTGATTATTGAACTAAATGTTGTAGTTGTAACGTAGTTGTAAGTAACTACATATTATATATACCTATCCACGCGCACAGGAATAAAATCATGTAAAACAAAAATGCCGCTGCTTTGCCCTAGCGAAGCATACCTTCAGCGTGTGCTGCACGTCTTCAGAGCAGACTACGCAACAGTAACAACCGGGCGTTGGTTCCCAGCGTATGCCACACAGGTATATCCGGATACACCCGCGTCCCCTGAGCACCTGCATCAGACGGAAACAGAGCACCGTAGCGTCTCTCTCTCTCTCTCCCCAGCCATTTTTCCATGACGAGCCTCAACGCCACTACCGCGGCGTGCCCTAATTTGTATATAACATAACATACCTTCACGCCTGGTATTCCCCGAAGGGTTAGGCAGAGGCGTACTAATGTACACCCACAGTTCGCCGATATGTTTAGGTCCCATGTAATAGGGGGCGAGCCTATTAACAGGGCACAAATTCCTAACTCCGAGCTGCTACTGGGAATTTCATAGAAAAAGCCAATAACACTTTGCTCGACCTGGGAATCGAACCCAGGACCTCTAACGTAGCAGTCGCGCTCAGGACCACTTGGCTAATGAGGCAGTTGTATATAACTACTATGTTAAATTGTTTTAATCTGAATCACTTACGATTCAGATTAAAAAAAATTAACAATGTGTACCGTTGTGAATGTGGTCGCTGCCCAATCAATTTCATCATAAAAATAAAGCGGCTATTAAGTTTAACGGATCTATTAAGTAGATATAGATCAAACCTTAAGATTTCTGAATTGAAACCACAAATAGTACCTGATTATTAAAATCGTAGGCAATCTTTATTACAACATCACATATATATTTTCAATCTATTTATCGTGTTTCTCTAGCACCCACTGCAGCAAAGGCACTTACAAAGATCCTTATGGTCACTCATAAAACTAGTACGATAATTAAAAATCCGTAGAAAAGAAAATCCCGAGAAGTTTTTGAATGGGGTTCTCAGATACCACAATAGAAATAAATATGTATAGCGATTTGTGATCGACACAATGACGTTAAAAATAGTATTCACATTATTTGAGTATTTGCCAGTGTCAATTATTAGAGTAATCAAGTATTATTTCCCATCACCCACCACACCTTTTGTGTTCGCCAGTTCAAGTATTAAGTGTTTTAGTTGCCCCATTAAAACGGTAGAAACTATAACGAGGCTTCGATGGTTTAGGACTGAACCTAAAAAGTCACGATTTTCAATATTATATCATTTGCCTACACTCTCACACGTTCACGAACAGTTAATGGTTAATTATCTACCATAACTACACATTAAACTTCGGGAGATTCAAGTTTTGAAAAATAATATAAAATCCACAACGTGTACTTTACATTTTCTCGCCTTAACTCCCTTTTTTGGTTAACCCTATTATAACATTGGATTGACTTGCTTAGTTTCAGGTCGCCTGATGCAAAAAAAAATGTCATTACGCATTTTAATGTCATATTGAAATCTTATTACATAATAATTACTTCAAATTAAATATTAATCATCGAAATACATGCAAACACAAGTCGTTCTTACAGTTTCCTGCGTCTGTCAGCACAGCTCAAACGCTGCAGTATTTATGATTATTATTTTCCTTAAAAAGTTTGTGTACAGTTCCAATATAAACCAGGGTTGCGCAACGTCTGTCCATCAGTTGTGCGTTTTCATCGTTCGAAGCAACATCGCATTATTGTTAATTACAATAGTTCAGTGTCAACTAACCTGATCTATATTGACCACTAAAAAACTAATATCCGATTGTTTTATTTAATTAACAATGGCGTTTCTTTCCTGTGTTACCTTTGCGGTAAGTCGTTATGTATACCATTACTTACGAAATTATATGCTGTATCGTAAATTATTTATAGTAATCAAACAAAGTTTTGAAAAACCAAGGCACACTTAGGTGGGTTATGGCTAGCAGTATCTAAGACTAATAGTTTGATAGATAGCATCAGTGACATCAATGGTTTATTCACCAGTACAGTGTGTATTTCTATGAAAGTAGATAGCATAGCGGTAATTTGGATTTGTCATAGATTTTCCTGGCCGGCAGGGATTGCATAACGCACCGCACACCTGTTGAATTGACTTAATTAAAAATTACATTTAAAATGAATTAAAGTTTATAATAACATTTTAATCTATATACTAATATATAAAGCTGAAGAGTTTGTTTGTTTGTTTGCTTGAACGCGATAATCTCAGGAACTACTGGTCCGATTTGAAAAATTCTTTCAGTGTTAGATAGCCCATTTTTTGAGGAAGGCTATAGGCTATCATCACGCTACGCGGACGAAGTCGCGAGGAAGAAGCTAGTTTAATATAAATGTAATGGGGTTGCTTAAACAAAATTAACTACATTAATCATCACTACATATTATAAAACAAAGTCGCTTCCCGCTGTCTGTCCCTATGTATGCTTAGATCTTTAAAACTACGCAACGGATTTTGATGCGGTTTTTTTTAATAGATAGATTGATTCAAGAGGAAGGTTTTAAGCTATTTAACATCACGCTACGACTCTTAGGAAAGGAGCAGCGCGGGTGAAACCGCGGGCGGGTCGCTAGTTACATTATAATTATTTTACAGGTGGTGCTACTTATGGCAACTAGCAGTGCTGCCCCTAGAAGTAAGTTATCACAATCCTCAATTTATAACTCTACTATTATCTATACATATTTGAAATGTGAAAGTAATTGTAATTATAGTTTTTTGTAGGAAACAAAAAGATTAAATTAGTTTCGGTTGAGGCATTTTAACAATAGGAATTAAAAGTTAAAGTCATAGAATTAAAGTTAACTAGAGCTGTACCCCTTTACTTAGATCACTAGAAATGAAAATTTAAAGGCATCTTTTTTTCAGGCAATAAGCTCAGTATTAAAGTTCCCGACGAATGCAAGGATAAAAAAGGGTTCTGCTCCATCAGGCCTGAGGGATACGATGAAATCGAGAAGAAGATTAACAGCCTTCTACCACCATTTCTAACTGTAAGTATAACCGTGATCTGGGAGCTTACATGGCTATTTTTGTTAATCTTAATTCATAATTACATAATTATCACAAATTTGCTAAGGAATTCTAATAGTTCTCAATATCAATTGATCAAAGAATTCTTGTGGCCGGGGGGTAAAGGGCCGCATTCAGCATTTTTTCTAAATCAAATAATATTAATATAACCCGCAGAACTCCTTAAAAAAAATATTATAAATCAAATTGTTGGCTGGTTTCTTCGTGATATTTTCACGGCTAAAGCAAGTGGCATTCCACATAATTCCCAACTGAATTCAAACTAAGGAAGGTCGAAGGTTGAAGCGGCGGTAGCCTAATGGCTTGGGCGTCGGACTTGCGATCATGTGGTTGCTGGTTCGAACCCCACCCATTGCACTATCGACGTGAACGTGACGTGACGTGCGTTAACAAGAATACTAGTAATGTGTGACCCACATTGCTAGTAAGCTTTTTTTTTTTAAAAAAAAAAAGGTATTTAAACTGGATTGAAATATGCTTTTTCAGAACTTTGGTGACCGAATCAGCGAGCCTAACACGCTGACAATGACTGAGAGTGATGAAGATAACTGCCCTTGTCAAAGGACGGTAAGGGTACTTTTCTATATAACATGCCATAGTCTAAAGGAATTTAGGAAGGAGTAAAAAGAAAAGGAAACATTAATTTGTACATACATTTGTATTAAGCAGATTAGCGCCAAAGTTAAAAACTTCTAAAAAAGTTTCTGATTCAGTTTTCCTGAAGCTAGTGAGCTTCATTGTAACATTTTGGTTTCTTATAATATTAGCCGTTTTAAATTCTAGCTAGATACAAAATTGTTGTTAAAAATCAATGCAAAAAGATGTATTATATAAAACCCATTTCTTATAGACGCAACGAGTTTTTTCACATCAAGAAAATCAAACGAAAGTGGACATTATTGTCAACACTGAATTGTTCCCGCAATCAGTTCAATCAATCACTTGCATGTAAGAATATTTTTTTAATATTATACCACCTATCCACGGACATACACCTGTGTCGGCTTCGAAAAGATTTGACACACAAACATAAGAACTGCCTCATTAGTCAAGTGGTCCTGAGCGCGACTGCTACGCCAGAGGTCCTTGGTTCGATTCCCAGGTCGAGCAAAGTGTTATTGGGTTTTTCTATGAAATTCCCAGTAGCAGCTCGGAGTTAGGAATTTGTGTCCGGTTAATGGCAATAGGCTCGCCCCCTATTACATGGGACCTAAACATACCGGCGAACTGTGGGTGTACATTAGTACGCCTCTGCCTAACCCTTCGGGGAATACAGGCGTGATGGTATGTTATGTATGTTAATGTAATAACTTCTGTTTTTTTACCTAAATCAGTAGCACAAACCAACTCAAGATCTTTTAGCAAGACAATTAATTGAATGAATGTTGCTGATGAAATTAAATGGGATTTTACTCCAGACTGAATGGGTTTTAACCCATGAAATTCCATACGGTCTTGCGTCTAAGGTAACATACCATCACGCCTGTTTTCCCCGAAGGGTGTCGGATATTTATATAATGTCAGATTAATATGACAAACAGGGTGGATTCAAATTTAGGACGTCTTGCTCTATCTAATTATGATATGTTTTATACAGCCACACCGAGTTTGAACGCAACAGGCTAATGGAAGATGGTCCACAATGCTTCAGACAGTTGGGGCTCACGGACATGAACATGAAGTTTAGTTGTCAGGAGTCTTCAGCCAACAGGACGCTCCTAATTTACGATCCTGACGTACACATCCTCAAGCCGAAGAACTATACAATTACAGTCTGTTGTTCGTGCCATATTACTGGAGTTCTTTGAGTCGTTAGATGACTTTACGTCTGCAACATTTATGTATTTTAGTTGTTTTAGAATTATACTAGCTTCTACCCGCGACATCGTCTGCGTGGACTTCAGATAAAAAGTAGCCCATGTGTTATTCCAGACTATAATCTATCTCTGTGCCAAAAACAAACATCCATCCATCCATCCATCCATCCTTACAAACTTTCGCATTTATAATATTAGTAGGATTTGGGGCGACTTTCAAATTACTTAACAAAGAATATAAAGTAAAGCCAAAAGTAGTTAAGCTTGTATCAAATTTATTTATTTTTTGTAAAAACCTATTAATCAATGTTTGGTTTTCATTACTAAAATGCAGAGAGCTGAGAAAATCGATATTACATATTTTTTGGTTGATTTTATTTTTGGCGAATTGTTTAAAAAAAATTCAAAGTTACTATAGTATTTGAAATTTGACTGAAGCTATATACCAGTAATTATTTTATCTTAAATTATTAAAGTAGTTCCCGGTAGTGTTATTTATATTTTTCAAGCCTTAAAGTCTTGAAAGGGAATGTGAGACTTGTGGTAGTGCAGATCTCTGATGCAAAAAGGCTTACATAAAATAGGTTATTATGTTGTGTTAAACTTTTTAAAAGTATTACTCTTTATTTGTATCTTACTTTGAAATAATTATAATTAAATAATTAAAAGGCTGGCCTGTTACATGTTGTAGATGTAATAAGATATCACATAAGATAAGAAATCGTAGGGTATAATTGCATTAATTTAACTTTATTTATGTAGGTATCTATGACTTAGGTCATACACAGGTGGAATTCCATATATTTTGTCTTGGTTACTCTTTTCTAATAAAATTAACGGTGACATCCATATAACATATTAGATATTTAAACGCTTTTAGATTTTAGAAACTTTTAGAAGAGTATTTTTGGTTTTATATATACCTACCTAAATTAATGAATAATTCATTAAAGTTAAAAAGTTATATAATGAATAAATACTTACGTTTATTTAAAACGGTTTACTGACATACTCGTATTACCGTTATTGATATTAGAATTTTCTGAGTTACTCTGTTCTAATGCCTTTTTACAAAAGGTAGAAGAATTGGACATGTTGAGAGAATGAATGAAAGACGATTAACGAAAGGAATTTATAAGGCGCATATCAGCGGCAACGTCAGAAGAGGTCGACCTAGAAGGACCTACACCAATCTTATTGGCGAAGTCCTTCAAAAAGGTCAGGTGCGTAGTACTCGCAACCGGCGCGTATGTATGAGAAGATGTATGAATGTCGCAGAAGCAAAAGAGGCATGCAAGAATCGTAGTAAGTGGCAGTCTATAGTTTCTGCCTACCCCTGTGGGAGAATGGCGTGAGTGTATGTAGAAGAATTTACTCGTGCTCAATATTTATTTGTTAATAGTTAATTAATAGGTAATTTCATCTATACCTATATATAAAAAATAATTGTGGTAGATATTTGGACTAGTAATACTCTTTTCTATGATTGCTGATGATGATGCAGTTACCCCACTTGACAAAATATATTAGGCAGATAACATAGAATTATATATATCTATTAAAATGCATAAATGTTGGTAAACGGAAATTAGGCACCTATGTTTTTTTTTGTAATCTTCATAAAATATAATGAAAAATTCCATTACATATTGATGTTTAATGTATTGTGTTGAGCATTTATTTAATGACTTACAATTGTTTTTATAGTCTAAAGCCCAATTACAACAACTATTTAAAATATAATGAAATGTTCCATTACATATTGATGTTTAATGTATTGTGTTGAGCATTTATTTAATGACTTACAATTGTTTTTATAGTCTAAAGCCCAATTACAACAACTATGTATATATAGAGGATACAATGTTTTTGTTTAATACAACCTTAACAATAGTATAATTTATTAATAATCATTTTATATAATTTCACCTACTTATTTAATGCAGGTACTATGTAAAAAATGTTTAAAATACTTTCTGTAAAATATAAAATGATGCGCATCAACATATTCTTTTATTTATTTGTAGGTAAGTAATATGAAATGTACTTTAAAAAGAGCACACTACATGACTCAATAATAGATAAGTAAATACTTGGTATGACGATTTAGAAGTCATGCTTCTGCGACAAACAATCATACGGTCTCATGCTAAGTTGCAACCGCAAACTATAGATGCTACCAAACCGGTGGTATATCTCGCACATTGTTAGCCATTCATTGAAACCTCAGCAATTAACTCTCATATTTAGGCCCACTTGCACCAATTCTTGAAAATGTTTAAATTGTATTTAAACACAACATTTCTATGAAAAATCGTGTTTAAATACAATTTAAATATTATTTTAAAGTTGGTGCAAGTGGCCCTTAATTTCAATTGCTTATATACCAAAATATTGCTTAGCGGCAGAATATTTGGCAATACGGTGGTTAAAATGATCCTGACGAACTGGGCAGTCGAGTTCTAGCATCCCGTAATTACTATTTTGAAAGGAATGATCGTGAAGAGCCCTGGTTTGAGTTGGTTGAGTCATTATCCCGATCTTGCTATAAAGGGGCATTTATCCAAATAATATTGACGACCTCTGTGGTTTAGTGGTTCGAGTACCGGACTGCTGACCATGAGGTCGTGGGTTCGATTCCCACAGGACACAAAAATTTATGTGATGAATATAAGTGTTTGTGTTCGTCTGGGTGTTTCTTATGTATTATAAGTATTTATATACAAAAAAAAAGTATATAAGTATTATATCCATTGTCTAGTACCCATAGCACAAGCTCTGCTTAGTTTGGGACTAGATGGTGCTATGTAAAAATGTCCCAGAATATTTATTTATTTATTTAATATAGTTAACATACATAACATACCATCACGCCTGTATTCTCCGAAGGGATAGGCAGAGGTGTACTAAGGTACACCCACAGTTCGCCGTAATGTTTAGGTCCCATGTAATAGGGGGCGAGCCTATTGCCATTAACCGGGCACAAATTCCAATTCCGAGCTGCTACTGGGAATTTCATAGAAAAACCCAATAACACTTTGCTCGACCTGGGAATCGAACCCAGGACCTCTAGCGTAGCAGTCGCAGTCAGGACCACTTAGCTATTCAGGCAGTTCTTACGTTACTAGTACATACGATTTTTTTATGGGATAAGGGGGCAAACGAGCATACGGATCGCCTGATGGTAAGCCACAGGAGTCACAGGTACGTGGCCAGCCTTTTAAACGCGTTTGGGCCTCCGGTATCCTCACTCACTTGGCGAAACACAACGTAAACGAAAACCTAAAATCTTAGTTTTTTCTGTTACGGTTTTACGGTTTTCTGTCAGGTCGTGGTATCACTCCGGTCGAGCCGGCCCATTCGTCCCAAAGTATGGCTCTCCCACGTAACATTGTTGGTATTACAGAAAGTCTTAGTAGCAATAGTACGGTCTGTGTATTTCTAACTACTAGTGCCATCTCTTTAATCGACGAAGTACTAAATAATATGTTTTATCATTTTGTTCTTTGACCCATTCAAAGAAACTGCAAAACTTGCTTTCTGGTACATAAAGTAAGCACGAGTCACCAAAAAGAGTCAAATGAAACGAAGGCTCAAAAACGAAAACCCGGCAACGAATAATTATACGAAAAATAATTATAGTTAAGAGGCCACCGGGTCATAGCGTACTTTATTATTTAAGGAAATCCCGCAGTCAAACTCTTTCTAAATGAACTCTATATAAATCACGATTAGGGGTTCGGGCGTCAATGTTATCAAAATGATAAATATTTATATAAATATGGAATTTCCAATCTTATTATCGATTCTTGGAATTTATTCTGTATACTTAGGGCCACTTGCACCAACTTCTTAAATATATTTAAACTGTATTTAAACACAAATTTACTATGAAAAATTATGTTTAAATGGAATTTAAACATATTTAAAAAGTTGGTGCAAGTGGGCCTTAATCTTAAATTTACCAGAATTATTTTCTTTATAATTCCGGTAAATTACTAGCATATTTTCTTTATAATTCTGATGAATTAATATGATATTGTATATAGGATAAATTACGTCATATACCTGACGTAAATGTTTGATTATTGTTATCATTATCCTTATACGTAAATTGTTACGTATATCACGCCTGTATGTATCCTAGAAGAGTTAAATTATTTCTGGTTTGTTAATTTTCGACAGCCTACTAGATAGTCAGTGACGCCAAGCTCAAAATGTCATAGGCTCTGCTCTCACTACGCGACTTAAATGTGACCAGTTACTAGATAATCGCCCATGATTCAATTTTTAGTTACAGTAGGTACTGAGGAGTACCGATATTGCTACGGGGACGGAAAATTTTAACTTCCAACTACATAATAATAATGCAACCTCCTCGCATCGGTCATTACAGTACCTACTTATGAAGCCCCCCCCCCCCCCCCTCTCAAGGAATTTTCACCTTGTCAGGGCGCCTTTGCTTCTCTCAAGGGACTCTCACATTGTAGCGGCGCCGAGTATGTCCCGTGGCGCAGTTAAGTAGAATCCCAGGTAGAGGCTGTGTCAGGGCGCCGAGGATGACCTGCGGCGCAGTTAAGCAGAATCCCAGTTAAGGGCTGCGTCTGCGGGTTTGACCCGGGAAGCCCGCATTGGAGCGGCCACTGTAGATTTCGATGACGTACAGGAGGCGCCGCAACAGGGACGGGCCGCGGTGTTATACGGGCGATATTGCAACCGAAGGTTTACAGGGCCACAAGGGCAGAGGAGGAGTGTTGCTATAACGATACGCCGGTTTTCGTCCCAGCTGCGGCCGAGGCGTGAACACTAGCAGGGCCACATATCTGTCCCACCGCAAAGAGAGGTTTGGGGAACAGCAACCTGTAGACGCCAACAGTAGTATCAGTAGCGCGTTGACATCTTGAGATATCAGTTATCATGCCAAGAAATCTCACTGGCTACATTGCCCTTGGAAACGGAACACAATAATGTAAGTACATTATTCCTTAGCGACAAAATATTGGCAATGTATTAGACCAGACGAACTTCAGCACCGGAGTCCTACCACCTTAAAAACTTTGACGGTAATTTACAAATTTTGATATAAATTACATTAATAATTATGTGTACGGCTCGTGGCTGAGGTCCAGGCTGATAAAAAAGCTACTGCCGTAAGTAGCAGTCAGTCCCGGTTGTCGAACGAACACCAGTCAGCGTTAGTGAGAACCAAGGAAAGCTCCACTAGCCGGTTCATCCTTAGGATATGGTACGGTCCTGAATTTGGTATGCGTTGTTCCGATAGCAACCTCATCTAGTTTAACTGCAAGCTGACTTCAACGTAGACAATAGGACGATGACTAATGGTACTTTTTTAATGGAAACTACCGCGAATGGTTACTATTCTATAAAACATACAAGGGTACTTATCCTTATGAGGATTTAAAGAGGGAAGCATCAATTCAAGCCTACAAAAATGTTATTCATTTTGTAGATTGACCAGTGCGTATAAAGCATAATTTATAACATAACATACCATCACGCCTGTATTCCCCGAAGGGTTAGGCAGAGGCGTACTAATGTACCTACACCCACAGTTCGCCGGTATGTTTAGGTCCCATGTAATAGGGGGCGAGCCTATTGCCATTAACCGGGCACAAATTCCTAACTCCGAGCTGCCACAAATCGGACCAGTAGTTCCTGAGATTAGCGCGTTCAAGCAAACAAACAAACAAACTCTTCAGCTTTATATATTAGTATAGATATAGATGACTGCGTATCATATTAAGTAATGTACATATTTTATTGATCTCATAATTTGATTATCATTGTGGACAGATATTCGGTGTTTAGATTGTACATATTATGAGAGCCATGCTTCAGTACGAATGGGCTGGCTCGACCAGAGTGATACCACGGCCTCACAGAAAACCGGCGTGTAACAACACGTTACGTTGTGTTTCGCCGAGTGAGTGAGGACACCGGAGGCCCAAAGCCTTTTAAAAAGCGGGCAACGCACTTGCGTCTCCTCTGATGTTACGGGTATCCATGGGCGATGTTAATCGCTTACTATAATGTGATCCGCCTACACGTTATCCCATAAAATAAGAACAATACTTAAATACTAAATACTAGGTACTTATTTTTCTTGCTTAAGGTGCGAATTTTATTTTGCTAACGTTATGACCAGGCGATGAGTATTCAGCATACAGACACACACAACACACACATAGGTACAGGCTTTGGTCCAGCATAAGCTAAGCTGGACCACAGCCTGTCACGTTGTGGCTTATGTCACGAACCCCATGACCGTGACTAAAGGGCGAGGGAAGCCCAGTACGGTGTTTAGTCAGTACGCGTCCGACATACCCCGCCGCCCCTCAGGTGGTGGACGTTCCGTATTAGGAAAAAAAGGCGATGATTATCCTCCGTCTTTATTTCAGACATATATATATTATGTATAATATGGGTTTTCTTTATCGTTTTACGCTGCTGTTATACATAATATATAAAAGCCCACTATTGTTAATGGCAATTCATTCGTAACGCAGCGCTACAGTTAAACGTTTTCCTTTTATTATAAAGTACCTGTAAATAATATAAATTTATTTAAAATGAATAACTTTGTCGTGGCTCTACTTTTGGTAAGTCTATTAAATAAATATTTATAAAACCTCTTTGTAACATTACTAGCTTTTACCTGCGGCTTCGCTCACCTGAATCTATATTAGGATTAGAAATTGATTCCAAAAATAAGTCCAAATCCAACAGTGATGATCTCTTCTTTTATGGGCCTCTATTCATCAGAGAGGTCAAGCTCTATCTCAAGTTTTGTTTAATTAATTGAGATAGAATTTCACCAGTTTTTAAGTTGGAGCATATACTTTCTAACAGTGATAACAAAATTAAAATTTATTCTGTAGTTTTTGCTCCAACCCGTAACAAACAGACAAACAGACAAGAATTTTAAAAATCACATCTTTAGATTTGGAGACTTTTATATACCCTAACCCACTTGTTTTTTTTAATATCTTCAATGTACAGACACAGCTTTTATACAATTTTATACATAGGTACTTAATATATAAAGCTGAAGAGTTTGTTTGTTTGTTTGCTTGAACGCGCTAATCTCAGGAACTACTGGGCCGATTTGAAAAATTCTTTATTGCCCAAAGCCCATTTATTGAGGAAGGCTATAGGCTATATAATTATCATCATGCTTCAACAGCAACTTTAATGACTAGTATTAGGTCTTAATTTTAAATCCTTATTAGGGTAGGTAGTACTATCAGACCCTGCTGAACTACATACTAAACAATTTTTTTGAGCGATACAAATGTTTTCTAATATCGAGATACCCACAATACACTAACATAACAACAGCCTATTACTATACAGGGTTCGTTGTCTAGTGGTCGAAAGTGCGACGACTACTAAGCTTAAGGTCCAGGGTTAGATTTTCAGGTGTTATTGGGTTTTTCTATAAAATGCACGGTAGCAGCTTAAGCCCGGTTTCCACCGCGAGCGGAACGGACTCATTAATGACTTTCGTTAAACTAAATACAAGTATGCAGTTTGCGCTTGCGAGTCATTAATGGGTCCGTTCCGCTCGCGGTGGAAACCGGACTTAAGACTTTGTCGACTTTATCAAGGGAATTTAGGACCTAAGTATATTGGCCTACTGTGGGCTTACATTATTGTACACCTTTGTATAATGCTTCGGGGATCAATACATGCAAGGTTAAAGTTTCAACAATCTTTGCAAGGGTATTAGATCCAAATCCACGATGTTTGTTTTTGTTGTCATATTTATTTTTCTATGCCTCATGTCGGCGCAAATAAAAGTATTTTCTTTCTTCTTCTTCTCTAAGATACGATAATCGGCTGGCCAATCTTACTACATTATGATAAGGGTTTTCATGCCTAAGGTGTCTGTTCTTGCTGTTGTATGAATACGAATTATAATCATTACTAGACACAAGCAATCGAAACCACGTTGCGTAGCACAGAATCCATTTTCTCAGAGTACTTGGCTAATCTAGACAGCATTAATAGTTTGTAATTGTTATTTTTAAGGCGGCTGTTCACATGGGAACTAGTTCACCTGCACACCAGACAACCATCATATACACTCCAAATGAACCCTGTAAGTATTAGCTTATCGAGATGCTTATTTGATGTTATGTTTTTAACAAAATAAGCATACTTAAATCGTCGAAGTTTCTCGACCAAGTTGAATGATGAATGACTTGCTACAACTTTAAAAGGCCGGAAGCGCACTTGTGACTCCTCTGGTGATGCAGGTGTCCATGGGCGGCGGTGATCGCTTACCATCAGGCGATCCGTCTGCTCGTTTGCCTGCTATCACATAAAAAAAAAACTATACTGCATTTGAAAAATGAATTGAACTTCGTATCTACCTTCTTGTTAACCTATTTAGTACTTTCCTTCAAACAAAAAGGAAAATATAAAAAAACCTCATTAAGGTACCTTTTTTATATAGATACTATTCAGGAATGGTCTGTCTGCCACCTCGGGTAATGTTGGGACAAAACCGCATTTGCCTTTTCTGGCCCTAGAGACACCGCTATGGGATTCATAACATTCGTTATTATAAGCTTATAGACCTCTAATTATGATATGATTTTATTTGAAGACCCATTTTTACTCCTCGCTATTGGGTTGTTCCCAGTAGCAGACCAGATGTTGGAATAATTCTATCTAAAACACAAATCCTCCTCAATATTTGTGGGGAGCCTTCTACATAAGCATATTCTATGTATAATTTACTAATTATTTATGATCCATTTTCTAGATAACATGCCTGACTCCTGCGTGGAAGATACATTTTGTTTCGAAAAAGGTGATGACTACCCTGACGAGATTATTGAGATACTACTGAGAGATATGCGGGAATTGGTAAGCAAAAACAAGTCTTTGTAACAAACCCCATAATATCTATAGAATAAGCCACTACCTCATTAGCCAAGTGGTCCTGAGCGCGACTGCTACGCTAGAGGTCCTGGGTTCGATTCGCTGGTCGAGCAAAGTGTTATTGCGGTTTTCTATGAAATTCCCAGTAGCAGCTCGGAGTTAGGAATTTGTGCCCGGTTAATGGCAATAGGCTCGCCCCCTATTACATGGGACCTAAACATACCGGCGAACTGTGGGTGTACATTAGTACGCCTCTGCCTAACCCTTCGGGGAATACAGGTGTGATGGTATGTTATGTTATGTAAGCCACTACCCTGGTATAGCCACCGTACTTTTTATGTGTTAGGTTCTTACACGTGGGCCTTTTTATAGTGCGAAAAACCTTCATGGTTCTATCACCACTGGGGGAGGCAGTGGGGTACGTCGCATTTATTGTACCTACTGACCAAAAAATTCACTTAGTTACATTCCCTTATTCTGTTCATTGAGTTCTTGTATTGAGTCCCATTAGGATCACATATAAAAATAATTCTATTGACTGTATATTATAATATAGAAGTTGTGATACAAGCTAAACACAGAACCAGACGGAATAGTGGCTTCATTGCATGAGGTACAGTTGCGATGAATGGTACAGCCTAGAAGGTTGATGGATTCTGATTCGAAGATGCATTTGCTGGTATTTAGAGTGAGCTTATACTTTAAATTCATATCATTTTGACGAGGGAGAGCCATGTTTCGGCACGAATGGGCCGGCTCGATCGGAGTGATACCACGGCCTCACAGAAAACCGGCGTGAAATAACGCTTGCGTTGTGTTTCGCCGAGCGAATGAGGTTACCGGAGGCCCAAACCCTTTTAAAAGGCGGGCAACGCACTTGTGACTCCTCTGGTGTTGCGGGTGTCCATGGGCGGCGGTTATCGCTTACCATCAGTTGATCTGTCTGCTCGTTTGCCCACCTATACTATAAAAAAGTTGGTTTACACGGTTATGGGATATGTAACATTCGCTTCTCAATTTTCTGGTCGAGTGGTGGACTCCCCAAGTGGCAATAAAACCCAACCCGTTTTTTTATATTCTCTAATGCCCTTATTTCAGCCGGTGGAAAATCCTAAACAGCCAACATCCTACGTTCAAGACCGTGATGGAAATGACCCGAAGGAAAATGTCGATTGCCCGGCTAACACCACTTATACTGTAAGTATATAATACTTAAAGATAATTTGGATATCTAAGTGTAACGGTAT
Source organism: Acronicta leporina (assembly GCA_947256265.1). Taxonomy (NCBI): domain Eukaryota; kingdom Metazoa; phylum Arthropoda; class Insecta; order Lepidoptera; family Noctuidae; genus Acronicta; species Acronicta leporina. The sequence goes on along the minus strand of OX366520.1, from coordinate 13,369,064 downwards.
AAGCTAGGATTTTGTCTTACTTCTAGCCGACTTTACGTCTGAATTATGCAAAAGAGATCGTCATTGATATACATACGATTACATACTCTGCCTGCAATTTGATTTCTGACTCAATATTGCCCTCACAATGTTTATTGACAAAAACTTACTTTTATTTTCAGAATAAACCCATTTACTACATCGTCGATACGAATGACACTGTCCGGGTGGTCGTACAATCTCCTAAGAAGTTTGAGCAGTTCTACAGTGTTAAATGGTGCTTGTAAGTTATTCAATTACTGAAGTATTTTGTAACGGCCATGGGTATATTACATTTTAAAATAGTCAGGAGGATGCGCTAAGTAGGTAGAGTTTGACGCTTTGATATTTATTAGGCATCCTTTACACATCTACTTACGTATCTTTTATGAATACTGGTACTGTTATCGTTTTCACTTAGTTAATTTTTAATCATTAAGCTATTAGAAAATAAGAATTCATTTCCTTTTAAGTACTTATTTATATATATAAATGCTTACTAGCTATGTGGGACGCACATTACTAGTATTCTTGTTAACCCCTCGTGCTAAGCTAAAATGCTTGTGTTACGAGTGGGTTCACGTCGGTAGTGCAATGGGTGGGTTTTGAACCGGCAACCACATGATCGCAAGTCCGACACCCTTGCCATTAGGCTAGCGCCATGGTGTCTATGAGTCTATAGTTATTATCCAAAATGCTCTTTCAGAAAGATTAACATAAGTTGTGATAAAAAAATTAACATTTTCATTTCAGAAAACCTGGAAGGATCATTGAGGGCTCGGAACATTTCTTAAAAGCTTTACTGAAAATCTTTAAAATTGAATGTGTCAACACTGTCATGGATGTGGACTTCTTCGTATTAAACGATGATTATGAACCTAAGATAGAGATAGTTAAGGCCAAGGGTGGTATCCCTGTGTGTTGCAGGTGTAGATACTCCCACTTGCATAATACTGTGGAATAAATATTTGACCATTGAAGCGTCTTCTTCAGCTTAATAAGCTACCGAAATGACAGTATTAATATCATGATGCATGCGAAATGCTTCCCTATCATGCTTAACAAAAAAAAAATGGATATTTGATAAAATTGATTGGTTTGGATTGTAATTAGAAAAATATAGCCTCAATTCTTCATTCTGAATTCAGGCTATACTTTTACAGAAGAATACACTAGCCTAGCTTAGTGAATTATAGTCTAATCCGTCTCATTCTGAGAGGAGACCCGTGCCCAGCAGTGGGACGGTATAATGAGTTGATTATGGTTATGTTATATGTATAATTATAAAACAGCGCATTTAAAAAAACTAACAGTACTTAAATTATTATTTTGTTTAACTATCATTCGGCGCTGGCGCCCGATAGCAAACCTTTTTTTATTGTATCTCTGTAATTAGTTAAGATTGTCTAGTTAAAATTTACTTTATAAGACTATGTTTAAATTTCTAGTCTGTTAAAATAAATTGTTTGTAGTAATTAAGTTCGATAATGACAATTATTTATTTGGATATTAAACATGTAAATCTGTAAGTGCTACTCGTACCCACTATGTATAAAATAATAATGTATTTTAATGATTATTTGTTTTTTTTATTGCAATTTTGCTGATTTTATTTTCTTCCTAATTTTTCAATTAGAAGAAGAAAGAAAGAAAGAAAAATTTATTTTTTTACACCAGGACGCTACAAAAGTTAAAACAACAAAAAAAGAAAACACGAGTGCACCTTAAAATTAAACAATGTTATACATACCTCTAGATAGTCTGTGGCATAGCCTAGATGGACCAGATGCCAAAGACCAATAAGCCCACGCTATTATTAGAAAAAAAAAAGCTTTACATATTTATGGCGTGGTCTGTGGATGGTCTGTGGTACTGTGGTTTAGAGGTACATACAGTAAGTATTAACAACAAAATAGAAATAAAAATGTTAATGTCCATTCACATTTTCCATTTTCATTTTCGTACATAATTACGTATATATGAAAGTGTTACATCAGTCGCCACTGAAAATGTTTCTTATACAATAACTATTTATTACCGATATATGTACATATGTATATATTTCATTCGTAAGGCCTTTGTTTATTGGCAAGGTATTACTATTCTCAGCATTCATTAAGTACCTACCAAGCTCACGTCTTGTCATTTTCACGACATCGTTAAATACATTCTTCTATGGTACTAGGTACACATATACAAAAAACTCATACCACGAGACTGAGCTGACTAGATTGCGCCGGAGCTGAACAATGAATTTATAATATTGACACCCAAGAAGGATAATATAATTGTACGTAAGAACCCCGTTTATTGAGTAATTTTCGAGTTCACATAATATTATTTCACGGAAATTCCTGACGCGCGCTGATTTTAATGCGGCTATGTAATGTACTCGTATTTTATTATATCATCACTGAAAAAATTCCATTTCTGAATGTAAAACCCAACCGCGGGCGTGGCTGGAGGATTTATCTTGTCAAAATGGTAGTTTATTGCAAAGCAAATAACAAAATATACAATTTGTGGCCATTTGGCCAAGCATTTACGAAATAAATAATTATGTAACAGTAGGTATAGTTCGCGCAAAATAACTTGACCCAAAACTGACGGAGAGGGGGAAAGTTTGCGCAGTACATTTGCGTGCGAAATGTACTAAAAAACGACTACTGCGCATCCACCATATTGGTTCAAGTTATTTTGCGCCAGCTGTACCTACCAACAAATAAATCTCTACTATTATAAAATTGTAAAAAGTTGTGTCCGTACATTGAAGATATTTAAGAAGAAGAAGTGCATTATGGTATATAATCGTCTCCGAACATCACATCACAATTTTAAAAATTACTAGCTGACCCGACAGACATTGTCCTGTTTAAACTATGAATACCTATTGAATTCGAATTGGCAATTATTGGTAATTGCAGCGCGCACTCTGTCAATTAATTGCAAGAATGTTTTGGCGCCATCTGTCACATAACTGGCAGTTACGTCAAACGCCATAAGGTTATAAAAGTGGAAAAGTTTAAAAAAAGGTTTTAATAAGGTCAGAACAGTTATATAGTCGATAAGTTTTCTTAGGAGTTTAGGCGGGAAAATGAAAAGTGCACATTGTCGATTTTATATTATTTTTCAAAACTTGAATTTCTCCGAAGTTTAATGTGTAATTATGGTGGATAATTAACCATTAAGTGTTCGTGAACGTGTGAGAGTGTAGGCAAATGATATAAAATTGAAAATCGTGACTTTTTGGGTTCACTCCTAAACTCCATCGAAGCCTCAATAAAGTTTCTACCGTTTTATTGGGGCAACTCAACAACTTATACTTGACACTGGCGAGCGCCAAAGGTGTGGTGCCATATTACATTCCCACGATGGGAAATACTTGATTACTCTAATACTTGACACTGGCAAATACACAAAAAGTGTGGCGCCATAATAAAAAAAAAAAAAAAAAAAAAAAGTTTTCTTAAATTTCCTATTGTTCCATGCAACTTTCTTAGTTTTTTCTGCGTCTTACAATAACAAACACAACGAAAAAAGAATTAGCGAAATTGGTCCAGCCATTCACGCGTGATGCCGTGACCAAGGGAAATAGGGATTAATTTTCATTTAGATAGATTAGACCACTAAAGATCGTATTAACATTTTATTTACTAACACTTCCTTCACCGCAATATATTTTTGACTACCTTCTGCTCGCGACTTCGTCCGCGTAGCGTGATGATATATAGCTTATAGCCTTCCTCAATAAATGGGCTATCTAACACTGAAATATTTTTTTAAATCGGACCAGTCGTTCCAGAGATTAGCGCGTTCAAACAAACAAACAAACACACTCTTCAGCTTTATATATTAGTATAGATAGAATTCAATCTCTTTTCCTAGGAGGGATTTTAAATGAGAAACTTCAGTCATTTCAATCAGGGGCCCAAGTATACCATTTCAATAGTATCAAATTGGTCGTTCAATGGTTTTAAATGACATAACAATTGACAGATTTCGAGGGCAAAAACTGACAAAAATCAACAATTCTGAAGTCGTTGACTATTCTGACACAATAAAATAGTACTTAGACTTGGGGCCCGGGAACTAATATTGGAACAAATTATCTACATATTTACAATGCAACAAAAAGCAAATCTATCATTAGTATACGTTACATAAATATCCGAATCATGAATGGAACAGCCACGGAGGAGACACCCCCTATTCAAGAACTATTTTAGTGTCCTAAACAAGACTTTCATGCTCTAATTACCTCACTGCATAAAATCGGATCTTATGTGTAAATTAGGAATGGGCTGACCTACTATCTAGTAGTAGGTAATTTAATTCATTCATACAAAAATGAAAGCATACTATGTAAGTCTATATTTTTCCCTGTACCTTATCAACCAGTAACAGGTATACGTCACTATATTTTCTATGACGTTGGCTTATGTGACGTATGGTAGTGCATAACAAGTCTTGTTATTACCCTTTAACGTAATGTTCACGATAATCGGCAAATCCACAGCCTCTATGTATTTACACTAGGTGAATTTTTGGTCACATACCTAGGAATAAAATTACCTTATTTAAATTCGGCATTTGGACCCAGAGGTCATCAGTAATTAAATTAAATGCTGACATCTAATACTAAGGGCCACTTGCACCAACTTCTTAAATATATTTAAATTGCATTTAAACACAATATTTCATAGAAATTTGGTGTTTAAATTGTATCACATTTAACAAGTTGGTGCAAGTGGGCCTTAGTATTAGATGTCAGCATTTAATTTAATTACTGATTTTTTAAATCCCCATAAAAAAGTCAACGTTTGAAGTTTTAGGCCCACTTGCACCAACTTCTTAAATATATTTAAATTGTATTTAAACACAATTTTTCATAGAAATTTCGTGTTTAAATACAATTTAAACACCTTTAAAAAGTTGGTGCTAGTGGGCCTAAAACTTCAAACGTTGACTTTTATAGGTTTACAAAATCTGGTTACAAAAATAATATTTTTGATTAAACATTTTATATAATTATAATATGTTTTAATCAAAATTATATGCGTATTGTAACTAACCGTAATATTTATTTTTATTTAGTTTACATTGGGATGGGTGCTTTTTTTTATATTTACCTAGTACCTACCACAAATGTTATAAATACTAAGCTACTACTACAGTATCAATCAAGCCAAGTCATCACAGAATTTCTTAGAAACATGATGAACGTGAAAATTCAATACTGTTAAAGAATGTTCTACTTTATTGGATAAGGACTAATGATTTGTGCCTGGTAAATGGCTAAAGCCACGCCCCCTATTACCTACTTGTTGTAGGTTATATACCTCTGCCTAACCCTCGAAAAATACAGTCATGATTATGATGTTAAATTAATTTCAAAATATTTTGTTTGCTAAAACCACAAACTACTTAAGGTACTACGTAAGGAGAATCTTTGTTTGTGGCAAACTAAGTGAAACTATTTTCCTCAATGAGCGTTTTCATTCCATATAAGCGAATAATATTGTGCAACAACGCATCATTCATCTGTGAAGCTTCAATCTGAAAGCATCGAGTACAGGCGTCCGTAAACACAATTAAAAATGGCGCGGAATACTATCTCGTTCGTTTCTACGTTATTGGTGAGTAGTTATTTTTTTTAGTGAAATTTAGTGAATATGGCAGGTGGGATTCGCGGTGGCTTAGTGGTCACAGCGTCTGGTGTATCAAACCAGAAGGCGCAGGTTCGAATTCTGCCTGCGAGTCGAATTTTTCCTTCACTAAAATAACTTTATAATCTTAGCATGAAAAATGCAAAAAAAACACAAAAAGATAGTTGTTTTTTGTTATTTTTATACCTAAGTATATATATATCTATAAAACAAAATCGGGTTAGCTACAGCATTAGTAAATCAAGAACGGTTGGACCTATTTTTATGATCTTTAAGGATGGAAAGATGGATTTTTCTGGCATTCCAAACTGCAGAAATCGGAGAAAATCACGAAAAAAAATTATAGCAGATCCTTTTGCAGGCAAAAGCTAGTGAATATATATATACCTATACATCGATTTTCTAGATTTTGCCTGCAATTGGTTTATTAGTTTATGGTTTATTAGGTATATTGGTTTTATTAGCTGTTTATCATGTTTTGTATTTCATTAGAAATTGTATGTTGCTACAAAACTCAAGTACCTTTATTAGTGCATGTTAGATACATACAAAATGTACCTATTTAATTAATTTTGGGAAATTGCATAATTATATTGCATTATTGTATATGACATTACATCAAGCTTCGAAATTGCGTGCTGCTCAACTGTGACTCAAATCAGTTGCATCACATTGTATTTCCCGAGACATTTTGCAGCAGTTTTACGTCATTGAAATTAATTATTCTGTTTTCCCTACTTACATTTTTCTTGTAATTATTGCAGTAGCAGGGATCATCATCAATCATTGTTAGGATTGTCTGTGCACAGGCAATAATTAAATCTTAAATGTTATATAATTATTTTACATAACATAATAACCATCACGCCTGTATTCCCCGAAGGGTTAGGCAGAGGCGTACTAATGTACACCCACAGTTCGCCGGTATGTTTAGGTCCCATGTAATAGGGGGCGAGCCTATTGCCATTAACCGGGCACAAATTCCTAACTCCGAGCTGCTACTGGGAATTTCATAGGAAAACCCAATAACACTTTGCTCGACCTGGGAATCGAACCCAGGGCCTCTAGCGTAGCAGTCGCACTCAGGACCACTTGGCTTAATTAAAAAAAGAAATAATTAAATTGCATCTGGGGGCAAAGCAGTGCCACGCCAAGTTGAACAAAACAAGCTACCGGCTGTAACATCTATTTCTCAAATTTACATTTTCAGTTTGCCCTTCATTTGAGCTCAAATTCAGCGCGAGCGGCACCTTCAGAAGAAATGCCAGTTGACGCCAATTCTAAAGACGATTGTAAGTAGTGTATGTAGTGTACTTCGATAAACTTAACGTTATCTCCGCGTGTAAATACGTATCTACTAAACAAAATGTGCCAATAAACTGTGATAAGCTATACAGGGTGGCGATTTAATCACCTGCACTGCTTCAACATGGTATAGTATTGATAACATATAACATATTAGACATAATTTATAATTTGTATCTTTAAGCAATCCCATGTTAAAGGACTTGATAATTATTCAAAATTTTCATAAAACGATATGTACCCTGCAGTACATTGACCTTATGCGGACGGCCCGATCAAGTAGTTGCTTGACTCACTATCTCTAGATATATACATACCTACAATGAGTTCAAGATCCGCGCTTTGTCTTTGACTCTTTGCATACAAAATTAAAAAAACTTTTTGATGAAAAATTAAGGTATGTTTTTTTTTATTAATTTGGGTAGTATTTCGTGGTCTAATTCACCTGCTAGAAGGATGCAGGAGATTAAAACGCCATCCTGTATATATACTTATACATATTTAGATTTGCTTGATTAAATGTTTAACCAGATTCATGAGACCTAATTTGACTTCGCTGTTTATCAAATGCCTCAAAAACTACAAATATAATCATTCTGTCATTCATTCATTAATAATAATAACATAATCATTAACAGCTGTTAACTAATGAGGAGTTTAGTGGTTAGGAGCCAACCTTAAACGCAGTCACCATGTCATGGTCAATCTTAAAATCGATTATCATTATAAATCCGTATACAAAATTTCATGTCAACAGTCTGTCTGGAGGATGTCTGGATGTAAATTAAATTCCGTGGGATAACAGGAAGTTGTTCTAATTCAGCTTGCAAGGTTTTATCAAAACAAACACAAACATTGCAAAAAAATAAATGATTTAAAGTATAAAGTATAAGTTTAAAAACACTACCTATTGCATGTAATTAAGTAGTGATTTTACCTACAGAATAGGTACCTAATGATTTAGTTTCCTGTTAGTTTTTAATTTTAATAGGTATCTGGTTTAAATAGTTAGTTAATTAATTGAACATTTCCTACTAATTCACGTGGGTTTACTACCTACTATTTATTAGTTTTGATCGTACCTATTCTTATTTTATGAAATATTAAGTTTGTTTCGTCGGGTGTTGTAGAATTTGATAAAAAATAAATTATGTAATTTTGCATTTGGTTCTAATTTTGGTTACAGCGACTTTCATTAACTTTTTAATACTTCAGTCAATTTAATCAATAAAAGTTCGACTACTATGACGATGAACATCAGAAACAATCTGAGTTCACAAAATTGAACCTAAAAATGCATTTTTTTTACGTATTTATCTTTTAGATATGATGCCGGATTCCTGCAAAAAAGATGGGCTATCCTATTGCTTTGATAAAGGTGACAACTACCCTGAGGAAAAAATTGCCGAGCTTCTAAAAGACATGCGACAATTGGTAAGGATATAAATTAAATAATATTTTTTTCAAAATCATAGAGCTTTTAAGAACTTGAGTGTTAATTTGTTTAGTAGTTGTCACTAGAATATTTATTTATTTATTAATAAGGTACATCAACAATATACATATAATGCTATTTTTTTTATAATTTATGACTGAGACAGAAATCTTGTACTTATCTAACAGATGTACACAAGGTTCACTGCATGTAAACATAAACCAAAGAAAAGAGAAAAAAATGAAATGGACGGAATATTATTAAATCTCATACAATATTATTAAAGATACAAATATTTCGCTAACCATATTAAATCCTCAAATATTTGAGAATTGATTAAAATTTTAAAGAATCATTTCGTTCGATTTGATTGTGACGTCTGCTCATACAAGACATCGTGTAGTGGTAGAGCTAAAATTTATAATAGCGATTTTTTTAACTGGATACTAGATAGTTGCAATCGGATCTTTTGTATATTGACGTGGGAGAGCCATGCTTCGGCACGAATGGGCCGGTTCGATCGGAGTGATACCACGGCCTCACAGAAAACCGGCGTGAAACAACGCTTGCGTTGTGTTTCGCCGAGTGAATGAGGTTACCGGAGGCCCAAACACTTTTAAAAGGCGGGCAACGCACTCGAGACCCCTCTGGTGTTGCGGGTGTCTATGGGCGGCGGTTATCGCTTACCATCAGGTGATCCGTCTGATTTGCTCCCCTATCCTATAAAAAAAAATACCTATTCATACAAAGGATTAAAGTATTAGGAATTTCTATACAGACTGTTAATAAAATAACATTATTTTCAGCAAGTGGAAGCTCCTGAGCCCTCCAGCATTGGATCTCGAAATGGGGACACGTACGATGAACCCGACTGCCCTGCCAATTCCACTGTAAGTACTACTTACTAACTTCAAATTATGAATTGGACAACATTATTTAAGTAAGGTTAGATTCAGAATCGAATCTCAAGTGTTTTCTGAGAAATTCCAGTAGCAGCTCGTAGTATGGATTTGTGCTCAGTTTAATGGCAAAAGATTCGCCCCCTATTACACAGGACCAAAAAAATCAGCAAGGATCCCCTACATCGGGAATTAATTAATATCTAGATATAACGCGATACGTTTGAACTACACTGCAAAACTAAGTAGGTAGGTACTACACTTTTTTTTTCTAAACTATAGAAGTTAGAGATTTAAAATATATAACCCACCTTCTGGCGCAATTAAAAACGTTTTACAGCATTTTTTATTAGCTTTCTTCGAAACTACAGTAAACTATAAGTACCTAAAACTCCTTTTCAAGTCTTTTTTTATTTCAGAAGATTATCTTGTGTAGTGTAGTGTATCTACTTAAAAAGTTATTGTAATTTTAGAAGTGTGATACTTAGTTTTGCAGGCCAGTGTATTTATGTGAAACTATTAATGTTGAGAGTATTAAATTCAGCTCTTATAATATTATATTTATTCAATTTCCAGACCAAACCTATCTACTACATCATCGATGAGAATGATAACGTCAGGGTTGTTGTACAATCACCAGAGAAATTCCAACAGATCTACGGTATTAAGTGGTGCTTGTAAGTATAAATCAAAATATTAGGTATTTAAGTATATTTTATGCTAGCTGTACCTACCCTGTGGCGTTACTCGTATGGATTTCGTTTTTCCTAATACCATCTCGTTCCTGTTATGTAGGTCAAACGGTTTTCATAAATCCATTCTTTATAGCCTTAAATCAATCTACCTGTCACGTTTATGGACTTGTTTCGTAGTAAATAAGTACCTAACAATGGTTTATGTACCTACTAAGGAAAATCGAAGCGCAAGAAAACATTATAAACATAGGTCTGATCAGTATTTTTTATAGAATGAGTCGGGAAAATTATGTTCCGTCCCAGGTTTTATACGTAGGTATATGTACACATTAGCAATACATTTTCCGTATTAGAATTGCTACTGCTAAACTTAAAGGCACTTTGATATATTAACGGTGTACTTTTTGTAGTCTCCTCATTATTTGTGTGGTCAATGTCATGCATACCTGTAACTTGTATGATTGCTAGAAACTCAATTTTACTTGTTATATTTATATTACATTTAAGTGATTGTATTGTTGGTATGCTTATGCTTAAATAAATAAATAAATAGTCACCACAATACGACTAACTTAAGCTGGTTCTCATCCATCGTACGTTTTTTTTACGTTTTAAAACGCCTGCCAATATGATTGGTGTTATTTTATAGTAAGATCCACTTGCGCCAACTTCTTAAATGTGTTTAAATTGTATTTAAACACAAAATTTCTATGAAATATCGTGTTTGAATACAATTTAAACATATGAAGTTGGTGCAAGTGGCCCTTAGTCTACAAAATGTGATACTTAAGTATGAATATTTTTACAAGGACTTTTTTAATTTCAGAAACGAGGGGCGCCTCACTGAAGACACGCCACACTTCTTAAAGAGTACTACCTTGGAACAATTCAACATTGAATGTGTCAACACGAGAATGAACTTCGACTTCTTTGTGTTGAGCGATGACCAGCTCAAGATGCAGCTCGCTAGGGCTAAGGGCGGGATCCCTGTTTGCTGCAGGTGTAGGTACACCCCAGACAAGTAAACCTAATCGACTGCAATTTTCGAGTCAACGAAGGAGAAAAAGACTGAGGACTCATATTTATTACTAAATTAGTTTAGTATTAGTCTTATTAAATCACTCTATCATGATTTCCCTTTACATAGCATAAGAAAAGAGAACCATACCAATTTTTTTTTTTAGTGTATTATAATGTATATAAAAACAGGATTATTTTTCATAGAACTACGGTGATTTCTATAAAAAGGAAATTGATCTGTACAAACGTTTTTTGCAACTAAAATACTTAATAATGTTTTCAATGTAAATAATTTGAAATTTATGAACATCTAATACAATAGAATCCGTATGAAACAAATTTAATTATATAATTATATTTACGTTTAAGATATAAGTAAGTTTAAATTGTATGGTAAATAAACGCAATTATAAACACCTACTTATAATAATTTTACTGCACCACCCTTACCGAGGTTGGTCCCAAAGGTTCTATTGTTCTTCTTTTCCTAACGGATCCATGAGAAAATTATACTTAACTAAGACCTGCCCGCGACTTCGTCCGCGTAGCGTAATGATATATAACCTATAGCCTTCCTCAATAAATGGGCTATCTAACACTGAAAGAATTTTTCAAATCGGCCCAGTAGTTTCTGAGATTAGCGCGTTCAAACAAACAAACAAACTCTTCAGCTTTATATATTAGTATAGATAATGTTTTAAGTGTTCCTACAAGACTTCCCAACGGGTCCACATTTAAAAATATAAAATTTTTGTTTCCCTACTCGTCCATGAGATTGTTTGGTACAGTCAGCAATAAAATCTTGGCTAAAGGATAAAAAATGTTTAATTCATATTACTATTTTATAATAAAAAAATAGTATACCTATCTCAAAAAAAGTAATGTATGAATTTTAATTTTTAACCGACTTCAAAAAGGAGGAGGTTCTCAATTTGATTGATATTTTTTATGTATGTACATTGTACACCGATTACGCTGAGATGTATGATCCGATTTACGTGATTCTTCTTTAGTTTGATGCGGAATAGCTGCCATTTGGTCCCATAAAAAATTAACATATTTTAGTAGTTAGCATAATAGTTTTTATTTTATGAACATTTTTTTATATATTTTTTTGTATTTGTTACCTCAGACCTTTTGACTGTGTGAACCGATTTTGATGATTCTATTTAGTGTTTCCCGTGTGGTCCCATTTCAATTTGGTCCAGTTCTGACATTGGCATCCATGAGAAAATCATATGTCTTAAATTTAAGACAGATTTCGTAGTCTCGTTATTTCCGTCAACGATCGCTCGCCACTCAAAATGTTGAAATAAGCTAACTTAAAAAAAAGTAAAACCAAAAAATAATGGTATGTGCGAAACTGTTTCGGAAGTCGAAGTGAAGCGAAATAAAAGATTCGATCATCATTGGCACCGACTTCCGAAACGGTTTCGCACATAACATTTTATTTTGTTTATTGAAGGCGGTTTTACTTTTTTCGAGAACATAGACTTGTATTTCAAAAGATTTCTTAAGTAAAAGCTAACCCATGGCTTCTCCAAAATCCAATTAATCTCTGTATCAAAATTCATCAAAGCTGGGTCTGCGGTTTAGGTGGGAAAATGTAACAAACAAACCGATTTATTTTTCTATTTAGGTATAGGTAGTATTTGTTTTCATAGGACATTTGACGAGGGGAGTATGACGCAATTTATGCTAGTGAAAACAAAACTGCGAATACGCATGATGCGAATAGTAATGAGCAAGGTATTAGAGGTACTTATTCGGTACCTACTTGTTTACTGTCAGTATTAGTCAGTTAGTCAAAAACACGATGTCTAGCACGAGACCGTTTTAACCGTGTTCTAATTCAAAATTAGGAGTTGGTCCTTTGGTTGTCTGTATGTGTGCATTCTTTGTGTAGGTACATAGGTAGGTTCTATTGGTACCTATATTCAGCAATATTTTCGTCAATTGTAGAACGATTTTAGTAATGATTTCTTATTTGAAAAAGTATTCTCTCGAGTTGGTCTCATTTAATTTTGATGAAGATCTAATCCCTTGAATGTAAACAAAGCAACTATTATACGTACCGTTCTTACATACGATAAAATCGTCAACGTAAGTACCTAAAAATAAAACATAGGTATCGGTGTGTATATTAGAGATCTCAAAAAATCACATAAAAGGTATCTGAAAATTATAAAACGTGGGAACTTTTTAGTTTAACCCATTAATTGATATAATATTAACAGTAATTTTTTACTAGAATATCTATCTATCTAGTTCTATTTTTTATGCATATAGGGGGCAAACGAGCAGACGGATCACCGGATTGTAAGGGATTACCGCTGCCCACGGATACTCGCAACACCAGAGGAATCGCAAGACGGGCCTCCAGTAATCTCACTCACTCGGCGAAACATAACGTAAGCGTTGTAACACGCCGGTTTTTTGTGAGGCCGTGGTATCACTCCGGTCGAGCCGGCCCATTCGTGCCGAAGCATGGCTCTCCCACGTGAACGTGTGTTCTTATTCTATAAAAATATAACATACTAGCCTCTGCGGGCAGAGGCTAGAATGTTATATTTCGGGGCTTGGACTTTGGGCTTCGCTCACTTGAAGCTAAGAAACCAAAAATGATGATCTCTTCTTTGTATGGGTGTCTATACATTAGAGAGGTCAAGCTGTATCTCAGGTTCCGTTTAATTATTTGAGATAAGAAGTATACCAGTTTTTAAGTTGGAGTACATACTTTCTAACAGTGAAAACATAATTAAAATCTATTCAGTAGTTTTTGCGCCAACCCGTAACAAACAGACAAAAAGACAAGAATTTTAAAAATCACATTTTTGGGTTCGGAGACGTTTATATACCCTAACCCCAATTGTTTTTTTTTTTAATATCTTCAATGTACAGACACAGAATTTTTACAATTTATAATAGTAGAGATAAAAACAAAGAAAAATTGTCACCCCTAGACGTCAAAGTACTAATCCAAATCATCATGGTAGATTTAACTGTCATCTGGTAACGTAACCAGAAGGCTAGCTGCATTGCCACGTTGAATGGCAATGCTGAGAACGAGTAAAAATCCAGGCTAGGGTGCAATGCGAACCCTGAATACTTATGATTTTTATAACAAAAACTAATTAGGGTTTAGTGAAATAGCTAGATTGTTTTATTTTTTTAATCTGCTGGTACTTAGCTATTTTATTTTTACCGCTGCTTCACAACAAAATATTCCCTAACCGAAATTTATAAAGGTACGAGTAAGTAGTACTCAACTTATTCATAGTTATTTTAAGTGTTTTTAAGGAAACTTGAAGTAATAATTCCGTCAATAACGGCATAAGGAAAGCTCTAAATACTATGGAAATATAACCCGTCTTATCCTTTACAATTCCACGAGGTTTACCTACAAGTTACACATAATTTGATAGATATCTTGGTATGACGCGGCTTTAGAAATTATTTCACAATCCTTTTGGCAATGATCCACTGCCTTCAATATTACGTTAGAACTAATGACAAATTTATGATTATTTAATCTATAAATCCTAAGGCGTTACTAGGCAATGTAAGTTAAAATAAGAAAATTCTGAATAAATGAGTCTGGATTTGTGCACGGTTAAGGGACTTTCAAGTTCCATGTAATATGGTGCGCCATATTACATGGAACTTAAAAGATACAGGCAAACTGAGGGCTATAGGAGAGATACAGACAAAATGTTCTCCGAATTTCATGACGTTATTCAACACATTACACTGTTCACATAGGAAGCATTTTTTCCACAGTTAATTATTATTTAGGAAATCCCCAACAGTGGGTTTAGTATGAAATTCCATACGACAGCGACTTAGGTACTTTAAGGTCGGATGATTTACCTAGTAACTGGTGCATTTACCTAAAACTGCACAATTAAGTACTAAGTAGGTAGGTATCTACTTAAAATGAACAATAACTTTTAATCTTTCAAAATTAATTCTAAAAGATTATTTTTCTATACGTAGGTAGCGATTGTAGAAGAACTGCTTATTGAATCAGATTTAGGTATGGTTTCTTTTAAAAACATTTCACTAATTTAAAAACAATTCCTGTAAAACCCCGTAATTCAATATATAAGAAAGATAGGTTTGGGTGTTTGGGGAGTGCATTTATCATTATCATCATCATCATCAGCTTAGAGTTAGTCCATTGCTGGACGTAGGCCTCCCCCAATGTGCGCCATTTCGCTCTGTTTTTTTTTTTTTTTTATGGTATAGGGGGGCAAACTAGCAAACGGATCACCTGATAGTAAGCGATAACCGCCGCCCATGGACGCCCGCAACACCAGAGGAGTCGCAAGTGCGCTGCCCGCCATTAAAAGGGTTTGGGCCTCCGGTAACCTCAACTCACTCGGCGAAACACAACGCAAGCGTTGTTTCACGCCGGTTTTCTGTGAGGCCGTGGTATCACTCCGGTCGAGCCGGCCCATTCGTGCCGAAGCATGGCTCTCTCACGTGAAAAGATCGGTGTGTCCTCGGCTTGTCGCATCCTGCTTCCGCCAGCAACCTTTCGCAAATCGCTCGGAGTTTCTCTGAAGGATAAAATCCGCAACGACGTTATCCGACAGAGAACAAAAAGCGTCGGCAAAGCGCACCGAACTAGCAAGCTGAAGAGCCAGTGGGCTGGCTATATCTGTAGAAGAACTGACAACGGCTGGGGCTGACGTGTTCTTGTGTAGCGTTGTGCATTTATTTATAATCATCAAAAATAAAAATAAAACAAATAAAAACGTCGGTATTTGTATTGTATTTGATACTAATATAACGCGATATAATCAGTAAAGTTGTTTTATTTCAATATCATCAAAAATTTTAAATGCCTATACCCGTACACCATACAAATTATAATCAATACTCTATATACTTTACTAATATATAAAGCTGAAGAATTTGTTTGTTTGTTTGCTTGAAGTCAACGGCCAAGTCACACAACATTAACTATAACTAATAAAGAAATCGCAGTAAGTAATGAAATCTAGAAAAGTCGTGCCAAGTCTAAGGTTCGTCCTTAGACTTGGCACGACTTTTCTAGATTTCATTACTTTTTAGAGATAAACAAGCAGCTCCATCCCAGTTTCCCATCCATCTCCAGTTTTTTACAGAATGTTTTTGATGGGATTTCACTTCTTTTTGTAGAAACGTGGGCATAGTGATTTATTTTATTAGCGATATCTCTAATAGTTTGGTTGGGCTCTTGTGTTTTCTTATAAGGGTCATCAGGTACTCCAGATCTTCGATTATCCTAGTTTTTATAGTTTTCCCCCTTATTAAACCCTTAACTTACTAAAACCTAACCTAACTTTACTTCCCATAAACTCAGAGAGCTGAAATTTGGTACAAAACCAAATTTCAGCTCTCTGAGTTTATGGGAAGTACTAGTTCTATTTTGATGATCATGAGGAGCGAGTGTCATAAATGCGAAGCTTTGCTTTCGCTTAACTTCGGTACTTAAATGACCTACAGACTTGAAATTTTGGATTTTAAGTGTGTGATTATAGCTTACTGGATGACGAAAATTTCTGCATTCTGGTCTTATCCAGAGGTTCTCAAATAGGGGCCTGAAAATGCGGCGAAATGGTTCCAGTAAAGGATGGTACGGCAGTGTTTGCTTCGCGCTTAACTTGGCGGGGGCACTGCCGTGCCCGACTATTATCGTAGGACCTCATTTCAGGCGGCGAGCCTCCTTGTCGGGTCAGCGCCGTGGAATCGCGAGGCGGGGACCTTCGAGTCACTGTATCGGCGCGAGAAAGGATTTTCTGTAAGTACTATAAAAAAATATATCCCGACTAAGTATAACTAGGCTGTAGCAGACATACAAACTATCGCCAAAATTGACAAGTGTTCTTTTTAAGCCATTTTGATACGGAATGTGAATTAAGTTAGAGACTAAAAGATTTTAAATAATTCTAAATTGTACTAAACATAATTATACGTAACTCTACGAACAAGTTCTCCCATGTAGGAAAAGAGCCGTTATTTAGGCCACAAAATGACGTAACAATCTGAATGACGTACTTACTCTACTGTTGTGGATTTACCTATAAGACTGATTTTACAATCATGACGCTTGCAAATAGGCAACATTGCGTCAGTTCCCCTAAGGAAAAAATTAAGCACGCGAAGGGATCTTACCCAAATTCTAGGACAAAAGCAACCCTGTTGGTATCAAAAGCAACCGGCATGCTTTAACAATACATATGTATTATGTACAAACATCGACGAAGAAGAAAAGTATGCAACAATAATAGAAATATTTTTATGAATCAATTCACCTTGAAAAGATGTTATCAAAAATATTTTACAAGTCGATAGGCGTATCAAATATGGGGAAAGACAGACATTGAAATCTTATAATTGATGTTCTTTTAGTCCAGTTTATACGGGATTTTTTTATTAATGACAAGTTTGATGATGTATTATAAAACAGGAATCTTCCAGGTATTAATACCAAACAATTATTACGGCCATCAATTAATCATTACGAATTTATACCGTGGGAGAGCCATGCATCAGCACGAATGGGTCGGATCGACCGGAGTGATACCACCTCACAGGAAACCGGCGTGAAATAACACTTACGTTATGTTTCGTTGAGTGTGTGAGGGTACCGGAGGCCCCAACCCTTTTAAAAGGCCGGCAACGCACTTGCGACTCCTCTGGTGTAGCGGGTGTCCATGGACGGCGGTATCATTTACCATCAGGTGGTCCGTCTGCTCGTTTGCCTCCATACCTACCTTTTTGCGATCTATACAGTACCCCCCCAGATGAATTCCAATAGTAGAGTCCTTCCCCCTTGAATAATACACGATATTCAATAAAATTATCGGTTCTTTGAAAGAGCTTTTAGTTCTAATGAGGACCATCATAATTATGATAAGTAATTTACACTACCTGTCAGTCACCCTGTATACTATACATAGTGTTGTTTTAAGTTAAAAAAAATATCAATTATTTGATTAGATAGATTATACATTTGAAGAGAAAGCATGGTAGGCATATTTCAATTTTCTTAAGTATTATTTTAGTAGCGTCTACAATATTTGTAGCGTTTTATTAGAATCTAACTGCCTCATTAGCCAAGTGGTCCTGGTCCTGGTCCTGGGTTCGATTCCCAGGTCGAGCAGTGTTATTGGGTTTTTCTATGAAATTCCCAGTAGCAGCTCGGAGTTGGGAATTTGTGCCCGGTTAATGGCAATAGGCTCGCCCCCTATTACATGGGACCTAAACATACCGGCGAACTGTGGGTGTACATTAGTACGCCTCTGCCTAACCCTTCGGGGAATACAGGCGTGATGGTTGTTATTAGAATCTTTGTCTGTCCCACGTGCAGTATGCGAATACTGCGAACAACAAATATAAATACGAATGACCGTAGTGTGTTGTACCAACATTGCTTAGTATCCGTCGAGATAGAGGCTGGAGCGCATGCTTCGTACAGTCGCAGACAGTAATCGTTAAATATGTTCGTGGGAATTTACATCGTGTTTGTGAGTAATACCGTGGAATTATGTATTATTTTGTTCTATTATATTATTCTCTTATTTGAATTAATGGCCACAGAGTCAATTGGAATTTATATTTATTCTTTTTTGATGACGTTCTCTAAATTGGTGTTGTTATAACTAAATAAATAAAGGGGTCGAATATTTTAATCACTTGAAATAAAGCCCGATTGACTGCATAAATTATTTATTGCAGAAATTGCGGATTGACCAAATGTTTTTTTTTTAAAGTAGAGGAATACTAAAAAGATTAATTTGTCTATTATATTTATTCTATCTAATATCATGCATCGCTTTCATTGTGAAACGATAAATTTTATTTATTGATTTGGTTTTAGATCTGATAGTTGATAGAGTGTACTTCCTTTAGGTATATAAAGATTGATATCTGACCATAAGATAATCCCCAAATTACTTGAAATCGGTTTTACTTTTCTAGGTTAACTTTTGACTATGACGTCACGGAGTTAAATGCAGGTTTCGTGTAATCAGTATTTGTAGGTATGTGTTTGTTTAAAAATTACAGTGTGACGTATTGTATATTTAGGTAGAGACAGCTTGTTTTGACTATTATTACACCCTATCAAAATATATTTTACAAAAGTATTCCTAATACTTATAAGGAATGTACATTTAGGGCCTCTTGCACCAACTTCTTAAATATGTTTAAATTGTATTTAAACACAAATCTAAAATGAAAATTCTTATTTAAATACATTTTAAACATATTTAAAAAATTGGTGCAAGTGGCACTTAATGTTTTAAAAATAAAAAAAAATGTTAGATATATAATAATATAAAGTCAATGCTAACCTAATTAGAGTAATAGGTCTCTACGTAGTATTTACTCATTAGAATTTTCAAGCTAACTGCCAATTATTAAATACGAGTTTTATTATAATGAAATACTTAGTCCAAAAAATTTGTATCCAATATGTTCTATCTGGGGTGGAGTACACTGCTAATTGCCATCTACTCTCTGAATTGGCCTGAATTCCTGCCAGTAACTAGTGTGAAATTATTTTTTTAGGCAGGAATATGTAAAGTGCACGTTGTCGATTTTATATTATTTTTCAGAACTTGAATTTCTCCGAAGTTTGATGTGTAATTATGGATAATTAAGCATTAAGTGTTCGTGAACGTGTGAGAGTGTAGGCAAATGATATAAAATTGAATATCGTGACTATTTGGGTTCACTCCAAAACTCCATGAAAGCCTCAATAAAGTTTCTACCGTTTTATTGGGGCAAGAACAACTAAACAACTTATACTTGACACTGGCGAACACAGAAAGTGTGGTGCCATAGTATAATCCCATGATGGGAAATATTACTTGATTACTCTAATACTTGACACTGGCAAATACACAAAAAGTGTGGCGCCATAATAAAAAAAAACTAGTGTGAAGTATGTTTGGGAAATCTTTTTGACTGTATTAACTATTACTATTAACAAAATTGATAATTACTCTTTGTTCAGTGTTCGGACCTAGGTATTGGGAAAGTGTTCCATGATTAATATAAATTTAATATACTGTATAATTGTACATACGGTACAGGCCATCGTACTTGTATGACCGTCACACCGTTTTTACAACTCTACAATGCAGTCTGCATACTTCCGCATGTTCCTTGACAAGGCATTTAAAATTTATTAAGTCTTTTTATAACAATGTACCTACCTACAACGTACATGTTGCTGCAAAATCTACATTCTATGGCCCGAATGGCTTTCAAACGGATTTTTTTATTTATTATTAAATGGCAAATCAACTCATTTATAAATTTATTAGGGAAGAATAATATTCGATATGTTATCTTGTGCAAATATGTTAGTTACATTTTTTGTTTTTTAAAAAGATTTTTACTAGCAATGTGGGTCGCACATTACTAGTATTCTTGTTAACCCCTCGTGCTAAGCTAAATGCTTGTGTTACGAGCGGGTTCACGTCGGTAGTGCAATGGGTGAGTTTTGAACCGGCAACCACATGATCGCAAGTCCGACGCCCTAGCCATTAGGCTACCGCCGCTTTATTTATTATTAAAAGGCAAATCAACTCATTTATAAATTTATTAGGGAAGAATAATATTCGTTATGTTATCTTGTGCAAATAAGTTAGTTACTTACATAAATGCACATCTTTTACAGTAGACAATTATTTGAATAAGTTATGATAAAAGTCACTCATTATATATTTTAAAAAACAGATCACAACTTCACGGCAAAACTTTGACAAAAAAGTTTTCTCTCATTAAATAATTTAGAAGGCTAGTGATACTGCAGGTAATAGGTAGTTCGAAGATAAATAAATTAAAACTATAAATTATGGGCATCGTCTAGTCTCTACAGAGCATAAATATGAAACCATTCACCTTTGAAGGTCTGTCTTTGTTTACTCTAATTTGCCTGGCCAGGCAAATTAGAGTAAACAAAGACAATTCAAGCAATTCCGATTATTATAAATATATATTATTATAATATACACATTGCACTGTTTACGTACTTATTAAAAGAGATTAACTGTCTCCTAGAAACTAAATGATCTGAACTAAAAATATATCGGGATTTGCCCCCGCAATATAATTCATTCATAATTATTTCTCTAATTTCAAAATAAATCTAAATAGTCGACATCTGGATTGTTCATCACAGTGATTTTAGCTAACTCATGAGCATATCAGCCGTTTCCAGCCTCATAAACATTTTGTATTTGCCAATAACTTAAAATGAACCTGAATTGCCAAGTTTAATGGCAATACAATTTATTCAATTAACGATTTTGCAGTTTACACTAAGTACCTGTCTGCATTAGCTAGTTTTCTCATAATAACTTCTAGCTTTCTAAACGAGAACCTGTACAGCCTGCCTATAATGATCGTAAGAAATACCTGTTTTAACATTGATTCAGTATCAATGACACTAATAGCTTAGATAGTTCTATTTCACTATGTAAATAGGGCGCTGTGTAAGTGTGGTTGATTCAGCTTCCAGACAAATATTTGTGTTTCACAGATTTTGTATTCGTCCAATATTATGTTTGAAAAATCTTGTAGGTACTTTAGTGGGGGAGCTATCTTTCATAATACAAACCTTAATCTAAATTTGCGCAGTAGTTGTTTTTTAATACATTTTGCACGCAAATGCACTGCGCAAACTTTCCCCCTCTCCGTTAGTTTTGGGTCAAGTTATTTTGCGCGAACTATACCATGCCAGCTGCTTATCAATCTATCTTAGATGATGATCTCGCTATGTTTGAGAAATATATATTAAATACTGATTTCCAGTGATTATTACAATTGCGAACATAGCTCGGAGTGTCTATCGGTTATCTAATCGGTAATCTACGGGTAAAATTAAGCTAAAATAAAATTACTACTGGATTGGTTGTACCTACATACCTATATGATTTCAGTTAACTTTTGATTAATGGGTGGGATTAGTATGTACCTAAAAATGATGGCCACTGCTATTCTAAATATAAAAACGTGACACCGTTACGTATGTTCTTTGTTTTATTAATTTTGTGACGTTTGTATCTACTTAAAATTAAATTTAGGCGTTATGATTATTGTGTGGTCACAGAGTTTCTGAACAGCCACTGTGAGTCAACGGCGGCGGCGTTAGCGTAAAAAATTCCATTTGACAAAAGATTGAAAACTTTATACCTTAATCTTTGTGGTTTAGTGGTTCGAGTACCGGACCGCTGCCCACGAGGTCTTGGGTTCAATTCCCACAGTACACAAATATTTATGTGATGAATATAAGTGTTTGTGTTCGTCTGGGTGTTTCTTATCTTTAGGTACTTATATATATATATAATTCTTCTGTACGTGTGTTGACAGTGATCTCCTCCTAAACAGCTGGACCGAATGGAATGTTTTTTTTGTGTGTGTTCAAGTGGATTCGAGGATAAACGGTTCAGCAGTTCGCTGCAAGTAAACTGCTGAATCGACTTGAATTATTTTTTGTGTATGCATTCATTTCATTCCTAATCGCTTGGTATATCATGCAGGACAACGTCTGTCGGGTCCGCTAGTGTATTATAAGTATATATTTACAAAAATAAAGTATATAAGTATTATATCCATTGTCTAGTACCCATAGTACAAGCTCTGCTTAGTTTGGGACTAGATGGTGCTGTGTAAAAATGACGCAGATTTTTTTTTTTTAAAAAAAAGCTTACTAGCAATGTGGGTCGCACATTACTAGTATTCTTGTTAACCCCTCGTGCTAAGCTAAAATGCTTGTGTTACGAGTGGGTTCACGTTGGTAGTGCAATGGGTGGGTATCGAACCGGCAACCACATGATCGCAAGTCCAACGCCCTAGCCATTAGGCTACCGACGCTTCAATATAATTATTATAATATTTTATTATTATAATTATGACATCATTTGCTCACAGGGTGCGCTGAGTGGCCTGCAGCTAACAAATGGAGCAGCTAATAAGAAAAGTAAGTAGTAATTAATTATATTCACAGATTCACAATGTATTCAACTATAATGAATACAAACAATATAGGTATTCACACAATAAAGATCATTACAATCACAATACACCCTCTCTAACAATAGGTACCAAAACAAGTTAATCCATTCATGTTAATTATGTTCATCACAGTTTTAGCAACAGAAACGTTGACTTTATTCACTATCCAATTATCAGTGATATATAGTTTTTTTTATGGGATAGGGGAGCATATGAGCAGACGGATCACCTGATGGTAAGCGATAACCGCCGCCCATGGACACCCGCAACGCCAGAGGAGTCACAAGTGCATTGCCGGCCTTTTAAAAGGGTTTGGGCCTCCGGTAACCTCATTCACTCGGCGAAACACAACGCAAGCGTTGTTTCACGCCGGTTTTCTGTTAGGCCGTGGTATCACTCCGGACGAGCCGGCCCATTCGTGCCGAACACGTGCCGAAGCATGGCTCTCCCACGTCATGTAGTAAAATATAAAAGAGCTTGACTAGAAAATAAAAGCGTAGGCTGCACCTGACACCTGTTCTATATTTTTCTAACTTAAATTGCTTCTAAACCTTGTAATGATTTGACAACCCTGTGTGCAGTAATCAAAAATACCTAACTATGATAGTATTCATTTACGGATCTGTGCAAGCAATTACATCGAACATTGATATAACCCAGATAACCCGTAATAATATTAGTTGTATCTGTTCATATTTATCTTAAGTCGCAGAAGTACAGTATACACCAATAAATCATATTATTTAATATCTAGTAACTTCGTTATATTGTTGTAATTCTATGACATCAGTCTTCACAGTAATTAAATTGTAGTTAGTCTTAAAAAATATATATTTAAATAATCCTTCACCTGTGAGCTGAAATTTTATTCACTACGAATCTTTCTCGGAGAAACGAAGGACGAAACTGTTAGATACAGTGTTTAATTTGCCTTTTTTCTCTACTTTGAAGCTACATCGGGTTGTTCCGGGGCGTCATCCGATGGCGTTTCATCCGACACTGTTTTTCTTACTAACTTAACCTAGTTAAGTTCATGACTCAACCGACAGCAATTATTTCATTTTCAATTCTTTATTCATCCTGAAAGTACTTTGAAGCTACATCGGGTTGTTCCGGGGCGTCATCCGATGGCGTTTCATCCTACACTGTTTTTCTTACTAACTTAACCTAGTTAAGTTCATGACTCAACCGACAGCAATTATTTCATTTTCAATTCTTTATTCATCCTGAAAGTACTTTGAAGCTACATCGGGTTGTTCCGGGGCGTCATCCGATGGCGTTTCATCCTACACTGTTTTTCTTACTAACTTAACCTAGTTAAGTTCATTACTCAACCGACAGCAATTATTTCATTTTCAATTCTTTATTCATCCTGAAAGTATTCCTAGCTCAACTGATCATAAAATCACCCAAAAAATCTTAAGGTTTGAAGAAAATAAACTGTTTTAGTAACAACAAAGTAGTAAGCTACTTTTAAGCTTGTCTATAAATTATAATGACATCAAATCTTACATATCGAGTTAGTTTAGGCACCAGTCTCCCACAAATTGTTTGACATTTTGAATATTGTGTTAATTACTAAATTGTTTCATAATTTGTGGAAAAAAATAAACCCATTTTTTATTCATTTTATTCTTATTTTAAGAAGATAAGAAAATCGTTTACCTAAAGTAAAGGGATCGATCTCTTCATTAACAAGGTCTAGATTTGGTGATGTAACACTAAATGTTATACACTAGATCCAAAAGAGGCAAAAAGAAAATTGTTTATAAAATAAAAATTTTAGGATATAAGAAAAATACGTATCTAATATGTAGTTGTTTTCTTTCTTTGTTACAAGATTCTAATACACTACAATTATGATTTCAGATGAAGACTACTCACCAATCATATACCCGGGCCCAGTGCAAGACGTCAGCAATCGGTATGGAACCAAAAACGTGACCGATAAATGTCGAGATCTTACTTACTGCACAGTTAAACCCGACGACTACCCACAAGAACTGTTTAATAGGATGTTCAAAGGAAAGTATAAGGTGAGCTGCACTTTTCGTTTCCTTTTTTATGGGATAGGATGCTGCGGGTGTCCATGGGCGGCGGATGGTAATCGCTTACCATCAGGTGATCCGCCTGCTCGTTTGCCCCCCTTTTATAGGATATAAAAAATACCTACAACAATAGTCCAGGCACAACGCGCAACGTGCATCTTGCTGACAGACTCACTCTTCCCTTTTTATTATGATTACGTATTAGTACATATTTTTATGATTACTTTTAAATATTAAACGAATCGAATACCTACTCAAGATATTGCAAACAATGTTACATCAAACCTCTGAATATCTAATTGTTATTTTTTGTTCTAATAATGCAATGCTGTGATTTCAGGAGCCCATTTTCCAGCCTACTCTCGTGATGACAGACGACCGGCAAGGAGACCCTGATGAAATCGACAACTGTGAGCCCATTGTTACGGTAAATACTTTACTAACGTTTACTCACACTTGGATTTTCTGTGTATCGTGGTAAGGGTGTTTCTATACACCATTTTTACTTTACTACCCGAAATCATTACTTGTAGCTGTAGGTCATATAAATAATAACACTAGTGACTGAGCGATTTTGATCAAAGTATCGTAATACGTGGTTCAAAAGTCACTACGCCAAATGTTACTTTAATTAGAGAAATATCCCATTGCGATCATCAGCGTCTTCGGCCTCCTCTAAGTTTGATAGCGATGAACCTTTATTCCAATACGCTGATAAACGGCGCGGGTTCGCAGATTTAACACACATTCAAGGTCAACAAACAGCAAAAAGTCATCATCACAAAACAACTATATTGTCTCATTCATTCCATTCATAACATGAATGGAATGAATAATTTCATCACTTTTTTTTTTGAGATGAGTTTATGCCAGGACATTAATTTTTTTTCGCCCAAAATGTGTGGGCAGAAACCCATCTATACTTGCAACATGAAAGCAAACGCTTTGACTACGACGACTATTGATAGCCGACTCCTAATCATTCCGAGAGGAGAAATGGATTGATGATTAACATCTTTATTACCAAGGTATTAAGGTCAGACATTTAAAAAATATCTTATAACTAGCTTCTGCCCGCGGCTTCGCTCACTCGAAGCTATATCAGGAGTAAAAATGGTAAACAAACATTGATGACCTCTTCTTTCTATGGGCCTCTATACATCAGGGAGGTCAAGCTGTATCTGAGGATTCATTTAATTAATTGAGATAAGAAGTTCACCAGTTTTTAAGTTGGAGCATATACTTTCTAACAGTGATAATAAAATTAAAATCTATTCAGTAGTTTTTGCTCCAACCCGTAACAAACAAACAATCAGACAAGAATTTAAAAATTACATTTTGGGATTCGGAGACGTTTATATACCATAACCCACGTGTTTTTTTTTTAATATCATCAATGTACAGACACAGCTTTTTTACAATTTTATAATAGTAGAGAAGAGAAGAAGAAGAGATTACTAAACCAAAAAACTTGCAATTTCTGATATCGCTGTGTTTTCGGGTGATAAAAATTCAAGTTGCCATTTCAAAATATATTCGTGGAAGCGTAGCGCAGTTTTTTGTGCCCACTGGCAGATAAAATGTATGCCCTTTGTCTGACTTGCGCTCAAACAAATACAGCGATAACATCGCTTAAATCATTTTAAATTTAGCGGGAAGCTGCTTTATTTTCAAGAATGTTAAAAGTTTTTTTTTTCTTTGAAACCATTTTCTTATTATAAGTAAACATTTCGTAAGTTTGTAAAACTTTACTGTCACGTTAAACATTACTCATATACCTACCTACTACCATTATTCATTATTCACTAAATTTTGGAATGTTGAATGTTTTCGAATAACAACCTTATAAAAATAAGAATGCTGAATGAGAATAATATATCTGTTGTGTCTAGATATATCTATACTAATATATAAAGCTGAAGAGTTTGTTTGTTCGTTTGCTTGAATGCACTAATCTCAGGAACTACTGGTCCGATTTGAAAAATTCTTTCAGTGTTAGATAGCCCTTTTATCGAGGAAGGCTATAGGCTATATCATCACGCTACGCGGACGAAGTCGCGGGCAGAAGCTAGTAGACAAATATACTCAAAAAAGATATTTTTTTGTTTTGACTTTTCTCTTCCGCTTTATTAAGCACACCACCATTATCTAGTAAAATGATTGATAATATTTTTTCCAAAATGCGAAACACTGATTCATATTATAATAAGCAATACAAGATTACAGCGTCTCGCATAATAAATCAGATACGCGAACAAGCGGAACTCGCAACTCGCAAGGTTACCAACACGTTTTCCTCTACAAGACGAGTTACTATGGAGGAGCCCATATCTAAGATATTGTAATCTATAATCCTCGTTAGTCAAGTGGTCCCAAGTGCAACTGCAACGCTAGAGGTCCTGGGTTCGATTCCCAGGTAGAGCAAAGTGTTATAGGGTTTTTCGATGATAATCTGAGTAGCTGCTCGGAGTTTGGAATGTATGCCCGGTTTAGACTTTAAAAAATGAGTTGGAATCCTACTCTTCACTTTACTACGTAGTATAACACAAAGTGGCTTCCTGCTGTCTGTCCGTCCCTATGTATACTTATCTTTAAAACTACGCCACGGATTATGATGCGGTTTTTTTAATAGATAGCGTGATTCAAGAGGAAGGTTTTAAGCTATTTAACATAACCCTACGAGGCGTGCCCAGCGTGGGTGAAACCGCGGGCGGGTCGCTAGTTACCAATAAGATACCACACCGTTACAGCTACTGAAACCCAACACCTATAATGACACTATATCTAGACAACAATATTTACCCCTCTTTTTGCGTCGGGCTTAGAATGTACCAAATACCTACCATATTGTAATACTAGTTTCAGCCCGCGACATCGTCCACGTAGCGTGTTGATATATAGCCTATAGCCTTCCTCAATAAATGGGCTATCTATTACTGAAATAATTTTTCAAATCGGACTAGTAGTTCCTGAGATTCGCGCGTTCAAGCAAACAAACAAACAAACTCTTCAGCTTTATATATTAGTACTAGCTTCTGCCCGCGACTTCGTCCGCGTAGCATGATGATATATAGCCTCTAGCCTTCCTCAATAAATGGGCTATCTAACACTGAAAGAATTTTTCAAATCGGACCAGTAGTTCCTGAGATTAGCGCGTTCAAGCAAACAAACAAACAAACTCTTCAGCTTTATATATTAGTATAGATATTGTAATTGTAATATTTAATTATCTGCATTCCAGTATGAGCCTCTCTACAAAGTGAAAAGCAAAGAAGGTGAATGGCATACAGTCGTCCAGGCTCCTAAAGAAAATTACATACAGTTGGTGCGATTAGAAACCTGCAAGTGAGTATCTTTAAAATAAACAAAAAAAAAGCTTTGTTACTTACCTATACTTTTTGGCACTTTTTTATTCTAGGGGGTACTTTAAAGGTACTTTTAAGATGTACGTGTATTCTGGTTAAAGTTCTGGAATTCTAAATTTTAGTTTTCCAACTAACAGCCCTGATAGCGTAGGTACTGTAGAGCAGTCTTTCTCAAAGTGGAGGATAACGCGCCCTTGTTGGCGCTGGGTGGTAGAGGGCCCAGAGAAAATTGTGATGAAGCGGTTTATTTATTTATTTATTTAATCTTCAATGCACTTTGATGGTACATAAGGCGGACTTAATGCCGTAAGGCATTCTCTACCAGTCAACCTTCGGGTTAAATAGAAAAAACAAAAATTAGGGTAACATAAATAAATTGTAAATTTTTACATAATACTATACATACACTTACAAATACTATATATATATATTTAAATATAAATATATAATGTAATACATACAATAAATACAATTATAAATAAATACATCAGCTTGACGAAGACATACTCAAAAATTAGGGGTTCAAAGATTTGTAGTAATATTCCCGAACTTTGCGTTTAAATGAGAATTTGCTTGTCGATTTCTTGATGTCAAGTGGTAGCACATTCCAGAGTTTGATAGCTGAAACAGCGAAAGAATTAGAGATAAAACCTGTTCGGTGAGAAGGTATTTGAAAAGCAAATTTTCAGAAGCGCGAAGGTTTCGATTGTGGAAACTGCCCAATACTTGAAAAAGAAGTTTAAGATAATCAGGAGTACATGGATCGTACATAAATGTGAAGAGCATGCATAGAGAGAGAGAGGTTTAGTGGTAGAGTTAAAAAATTTGGGGGTGTTAAAAATAATTTATCCTCAAAGTGTGCGGTGAACGAAATAATTTTGAGAACCTCTGCTGTAGAGGCACATTACTTTTAAGAAATCAACACGTATGCACTGACAATTTCTGCGTGACTCACGAAATTAATATTATGGTCAATTGTTTGTTCATTGTCGTCCTAATATATACATTTAACTTACCTTTCATTAAGTATGTTTTAAAATTACACAAGCAACAAATTTATTTTATAAATAACATAACATAACATACCATCACGCCTGTATTCCCCGAAGGGTTAGGCAGAGGCGTACTAATGTACACCCACAGTTCGCCGGTATGTTTAGGTCCCATGTAATAGGGGGCGAGCCTATTGCCATTAACCGGGCACAAATTCCTAACTCCGAGCTGCTACTGGGAACTTCATAGAAAAACCCAATAACACTTTGCTCGACCTGGGAATCGAACCAAGGACCTCTAGCGTAACAGTCGCGCTCAGAACCACTTGGCTAATGAGGCAGTGTTTTATAAATAATACAGTACAAATCTGATTTTAATCGCCTAAGTAATAAAACTTCCATTTTATTTTTACAGGGTTGTTGGAGCTCCCTGTTTTACGGACTTCACTAGTCCTGAAGAGTTAGAGACATTTTGTAAACAGAAATACACCGTATGGGAATTCCTCGTCCACGACGGCAAAAATGGCACCAAAAAAGTCAAGGCCGACTTGCCTATCTGTTGCTCCTGCCATTTCAAGAATAAATACATATAGAAGAAGATTCTACGAAGACTGGCGTTAATTTATTAAGGAAATATATTTAATACTTATAGCGGATGACTACAGTTGGAAAGAATTGTAACTATTGGACAATTAACTGAGTATTAAACTCACATAATTCTAAACAAGACGGCGCTCTGTTTTTTTTTAATGTTACCCCATACTTTGGTGACATAAACAAGAACGTGTCAAAAATATAAAAAAAATAGTCTTACATAATATAACTACGATGATTGTACCTACAAACCTATGCTACAATTATTTAAAAACGCTAATGTAATCGTAAAAAACACGATAATATTAATTATATTAATTAATTTAATTAATTAATTTAATTTACATAATATGTATTCGATTTTAATTGATGCTACGAGTGTCATCAAAGAATTTCATTGTTACTAGTCAAGTTAAAGTTATGAAAATATAACTGTTTTTTTACCTTAAATTTATGAAGTTTTTTTTATGGTCAATGTTTTCCCAAGTCATTCCAATCCGTAAGATAGTTTAAAGGTTAGCATTCCAATCTAGTTCAATTCTGTTGCAGTTCCCTATAGAAACCGACTTTATGTTTCCTTTATTTATATTTATACTTATATTTACTTTACTTTGTTGATAGTTTCACTAAATCACCAAAATTGCTTTAATTTAAAATGTAAGTACTGGTTTTAATCTAAAGGGTGCACGCATTCCAATATCTACATAAATTACTCTGAGGTCAAAATATTCCCCAAATCATTTACTTTATGTCTAGAAGACATATAAACAAATAGCTGCTAACTGCCTGTCCTGACATATATAGTTCAGAGTCTTAGGGCCACTTGCACCAACTTCTTAAATGTATTTAAATTGTATTTAAATACAATTTTTTTATGAAAGATTATGTTTAAATATGATTGAAACACATTTAAGAAGTTGGTACAAGTGGACCTTAACAATGGGCGGTTAACTTGAAGAGTCCACCACTCGACCAGAAAACTGCCCCAACAGGCAGCGTGCCCTCTGTAGCAACTAGCATGCAAAGCCAATCTTCACCCTTTAGAGACCACTGTCTATTAGGTACAGTATTACGGTCGTTGCGAATGTCGCAAATCCGATGGCGCCACTTGTAAGGTAAGAGAAGGCCAGTTACAGTCATTGTCGGTACGAATCCGACAAACCATGTTACCTTCTTATGAAGCTGACGAGCAAAAAATAAAGTCATACTGCTGGCAGGTAGACGGCAAGCGCGCTATTTGGCGTGACGTGAAATTCACCTTTCACGTCACGCCAAATTGCGCGCTTGACGTGAAAAAAAAATTTGGCGTGACGTGAAAGGTGAAACTACGTTGCTTTTTAGCTCCAAGCCATAAAACTAAGAACCTGGGTTCGTTATCAATAGATATCTACAATAATATAAGAAATATTATTAATAAACTAGTGACTGAAAACTTGTACATAGGTAAGTATACAAATCTTGTCCTGACAATTACGAACACAATAAAAGCCAAATCGGTCGGGGCCTTTTTTATGTGATAATCATAGCCATTCTCAAGTGATAATCTTATTTATATATTAGCTTCTGCCCGCGACTTCGTCCGCGTAGCGTGATGATATATAGCCTATAAGCCTTCCTCAATAAATGGGCTATCTAACACTGAAAGAATTTTTCAAATCCGACCACTGGTTCCTGAGATTAGCGCGTTCAAGTAAACAAACAAACAAACTCTTCAGCTTTATATATTAGTAATATAGATTATATACTTAGGTACATATAGAATATTGATTTTCGAACTAATTCTCTTAACTTTGCATTAGTATCTATTTAGCTGTTGTAAAATTATACAAATCTCTCGTAACCGCGATACATACCGACTCGCACTGCCACGCTTTGCCACCCTGAAGTGCTATTCTGTAAGAACATTTTTGAATTTCGAATGCACAGATTAAGTATGCCCAGCTAAAGGTTTAGAATGAAATAATTGGTACCAAAGCAAAGTAGCAATTGGTGCTGCACTTTAAAAAAAGTAGCAATGTAGTCAAAGTATAAGCCAATAAAATAATAATAAGAGGGGCTTGTGGCTAAGTCAGTAATAACTTTTTTTTTATGGGACAGGGGAGCAAACTAGCAGACGGACTACCCGATGGTAAGCGATAACCGCCGCCCACGGACACCCGCAACACGAGAGGAGTCACAAGTGCGTTGCCCGCCTTTTAAAAGGGTTTGGGCCTCCGGTAACCTCATTCACTCGGCGAAACACAACGCAAGCATTGTTTCACGCCGGTTTTCTGTGAGGCCGTGGTATCACTCCGGTCGAGCCGGCCCATTCGTGCCGAAGCATGGCTCTCCCACGTGAGTACTAACCCCGCGTAACTATCGATTTTCAAGATTAAACTGCGCTTGCCGTAATCAGTCAATGGATGGATGACTATTGTTAACACGTAGAGATCCCGCCACATATCGCAGGCACGGCACGTAAAGCCGTCAGTCCCGATTGCTATACGAACTTATGAAAATAATTGTTCAGTTAGAAGACGAAATTGCCTTACCATCAGTCTATTTTTACTATATCGGTATTGCTCAGAGTTGCGGCGATGTGATAGTAGTTGCTCCGTCAGCAATACTGATATTTGATAGTTATTAGTTGGGGAAGGGCGGGTAGAATCACGAATCAAAAGATAAATTGTCTGGCAAGGGGTTGAAACTATCAAAAATGTCTGGCTCATGAGGAAACATAATCTAATTATTACTCAAGTATTTTACATACCATCACGCCTGTATTCCCCGAAGGGTTAGGCAGAGGCGTACCAATGTACACCCACAGTTCGCCGGTATGTTTAGGTCCCATGTAATAGGGGGCGAGCCTATTGCCATTAACCGGGTACACATTCCAAACTCCGAGCTGTTACTGGGAATTTCATAGAAAACCCCAATAACACTTTACTCGACCTGGGAATCGAACCCAGGACCTCATGCGTAGCAGTCGCGCTAAGGACCACTAGGCTAATGAGGCAGTCTTACAAAATTACAGATAAATAAAGCCTTGTTTTAC
The DNA here is from genome assembly GCA_947256265.1 of Acronicta leporina. Lineage (NCBI taxonomy): Eukaryota > Metazoa > Arthropoda > Insecta > Lepidoptera > Noctuidae > Acronicta > Acronicta leporina. The sequence continues at coordinate 13,335,975 of OX366520.1, read as the reverse complement.
TTTAAATACTCGCACAAGCGAGGGAAGCTTTTACCACGATGTCTTAGAACTGGTCTTGGTTAGTTACAGGCCAATTTATAAAACTTTCACCGAGAGGAGCGGTGAGCGGTGAGCTTTATTGAAATAATTTCTTGATAGATGGTGCGATAAATTTTAATAAGCTGCATTTGTGCAGTTTCACTGCATGGCAATTATATATGTTGTCGCTATAATTCTATATATAAATTAAATTACCTTGTTAACTGGAAATTCAAGCAGCAGTAACGAGTATTTACTCTGTTAGAATACTGCATCACAAGTGTATTAAAACGTACCAGTTTACATAGGAATTCTATAGATATCTGTATTAAAACCAAAATTATTAATTCATATTATATATAAAATTCTCGTGTCACGTGACCGATTTTTATATGCATAACAGTAGGTCTGAGAATCGGCTACTATCTATTTTTCACACCCCTAAGTGATAAGGGTTGTCCACCACTAACATATAGGCTATAGAATATTTTGAAAAGTTAGGGATTCTCCACATATGCGAAGCCGGGGCGGGCCGGTAGTATAATTATAATAAGTTATAAATAAAAATCGGTAAAGTAACTTGCATCCAACACGGACAAGATGGAAACGCCTGAGGAGGGTTGTCTATGTGATAAATAACAGATTGCATGTCAAAGAACCGAATACGTAGTTATTTGAGATAATTATCCGCGCCGCAGACGAACAAAAACTTCGGATTACTGGGATTTCTATAAATAATTGTGGTATCTAGATATAAGACGGTTCTAATTTGAAACAAATTTAGGATGTAGTCTACCTAGAGCTCTCGTCCAAATAGAACCTGCGCGAATGGCACATATCAATATTATTGGCAGGTGCTCTTCGTGGATTAAAATTTATTTTTACATTTTTGCGCACGTGCCAGTCATAGGTGCCTATGACTGGCACGTGCACAAATGGCACCTAGCCACTAGGCCATTCGGACGGATGCTTTAGGTGGACTATATCATATTTAGAACCAATTTATAACTTATTATAACACGTCTCGATTCCCACACAGAGCAAATATCCGACTGTGGGGGCAACGATTCTTTTTACTAAAAAAAAAACTACATAATATCCCGATGTAATAATCCATTATGGATTGAAACATAGGCCATAGACACAGCTGTTTGATAGCAAATGGGTTTTTGACTACTATAATGATGTATATCTGGACCGCAGTTATATTAACCAAACATGGTGATGTTCCGTTGTCGTGGATCAGTAAGAGCTGTTTAAGTATTAATATATCTGATACTACCTGATGGTAAGCAGTAATCGCAGCCTATAAAACCCAGAAACTTGTGCATCTATTCTCAAGACCTCGTTTGTTAAACGTCTGTTAGTAAAGTACTAATTTCGCTGGCTACATAAACCCTCAAACTTTAATTCAAAAATGTCAGCACATTATCGCTTATCGCTATAAGCTCTCTGCCGCTAATTATTCTGCTGCTGAGTGCGCCTGGGTTGGTACTCAGATGAACTCAGCAGCACAGTTCACCACAAAAACTTCCATATAATCCATATTTTTATTTATTTTCTTCCAAATAAAAATATGGATCATGCATGTTTTCCCCGAAAAGTTAGGCACCGTTATTAGGAACAGTTTATTCACCCACAGTTCGCTCGTATGTTAAGGTCCCATATAGGGAGCGAACATATTGTCATTTCGGACAATTCATAAATTAAATTAAATTAAAATATTTATAACATTTTTTTTTTATTTTATCTTTTACGTTATTACCAGACTATTCATAATAGGTAGGTACTTTATCAAAGCGCAGCATGTAAAGGAAAAACTGCAGTAACATGATAAAAAAATAAATTTAGATTAGTAGGTACGAGTACTTAGTGTGTGCATATGCATAAATTCGCACCATATTAGGTATTCCCCATTATATTATAAACAGGTTAGCAACTGTGTATATACGATTACCTTATAAAATAATAATATATATAGTTTATCTAACTAAAATAATTTCATGGCAATTTGAGGAAAATAAGCTGGAATACGGTTGTAATTGTTACGATGAATAATATCGATATTCCTTTAAAAACTTTCAAAGTCAAATTGTGATCCCAAAAGCTAGAAGGTGTTACGTTACGTAGTTACGTAGCAGTACGTAATATGTTAGAAGGTGCCAGTGGTTGAGCAATAAAATCGTGCGATCAAACGACAAGAAGCTGATTAATTAACCTTTGTTATCGTGGGAGAACCATGCTACAGCACGAATGGGCCGGCTCGACAGGAGCGATACCTCACAGAAAAGCGGCGTGAAACAACACTTACGCTTGAGTTTCACCGAGTGAGTGAGGATACCGGAGTCCCAAACCCTTTTAAAAGGCGGGCAACGCACTTGCGTCTTCCTCTGGTGTTGCGGGTATCTATTGACGGCAGTAATCGCTTCCCATCAGGTGATCCGTCTGCTCGTTTGCCCCCCTATCCCATGAAAAAGTTTGATCGTATTATAAATTACCTACCTACTACACAAAACGTGGTGATTATAAAGTAATAATATCCACCAAGAATCATTAATTATAACCGTTAAAGAACTTCAATAGAATACGTAATCAATGCATAGTAGGTACTAATAATTATCGTCGTTAATTAATTATCATCATTACATTATAATTGAGTCGACGAGACTCAAGACGTAGCAGGTACTGTATATTGATATATAATAATAAGATAGCTTTGTATTCTGTATAGACTGTATGATATTCAGTTTTCAGATTCTACTTAATTATAAAAAAATATCTCTATGTCGGTGGAGTTATCGCCACGGTTCTCTTTACAGCAGTCGCTTTAGTCTGTTAAATCAAAATGTTTTTTTTTTCAATACATTGCCAAAAAATATCAATGATAAAGATAATGTCGACTTCGGTCAAACTTGGACATCCTCCAACGTCTTGTTATCGCAATATTGTACCAGTGAAGATTGTATTGTAAAATAATTTATTTTAAAAGAGTTTCTTGCCGGATTCTTCTAAATAGGATCAACCTTTTGGAACCTTTGAAATAAAAACATGCGAATTTGAATTTGAATGTGGACAAATAAAAAAAACGCTCACTGACTTCTTACTTAAAAAAGCATACAACTCTGTTAAAGAATATTTGGATGATAAAATACTATGGCCTATAATGTTTTGAAATCAATTGAAATATATTGTACCTACTAGCTTGTGCCCGCGACTTCGTGCGCGTAGCGTGATCATATATAGCCTATAGCCTTCCTCAATAAATGGGCTATCTAACACTGAAAGATTGTTTTAAATCGGACCAGTAGTTCCTGAGATTAGCGCGTTCAAGCAAACAAACAAACTCTTCAGCTTTATATATTAAAGTATAGATGAGTAGCTCCTTATTTGACAGTTATTGTAATTTCCATTTTGTAATTTTAATATTGTAATTCCCATAATATTATATAATTAACCCATAATTATTAAGTTATATTTGTATACCTTTCATTTTCAAACATACAATAATACTTACAAGTTTCCGCTAAGTTTGTAACTTTTCACCTATGTTTGACGTATAAAATATTTTGATTTTGATTTTGCTTTTTGTTTAACCCCTTGGTGTCTCAATTCCAGTCATTCGTAGTTCATTCTGTATTTAATAAATCCATAACTACACAGTTATTAAAGTATGATATACAGGCTCAGTAAACAATTGTTTATCGACCTTTGAACTTGGAAAGTGAATAGGTCAATAAAATTATACATTTATCGTCAAACAGTAGGACGCAACGTCCTTACAAAAGGCCAATATAAAAAGGTCTCCCGCACCTCTTGGTTTGTTTTATTTCTGCAAGTGAAAAGGGATTTTGAAAGTGAACGGAAGGTTCTTAAGATAGTGGTCATTAAAGACGACGCGACGACACGTCTTGAACCAGGCCGGTCAGTTCAACTGTGCGCGCCAGTTGACATCTATCCGCGAAAACGGGTGTACGTGTGCCACTACATCGATATCGGTGTTTCGCTTAAACCGCATGCCTACGTCATATCAACACATAAATAGTGTCGCGGTTCGATATGTAATTATTGAGTGACCACTACCTGCTGTGGCCGGATTCAAATTAAATAATGTTTTGAGTACCATTCATTCATAGCAATGGCCTGGACACTATATTTACTCGTTGGGATAACTTTTGTAAGTATATTTTTTTTATTACCCGTATTCAGTTTATTGTCAAGCCATGATAATAATTCAAAACACTTATTTTTAAATTACTTATGTTTAGATTATTTTACAACGTTTTAACAACAAATTCGGAATATTAAAGATCTTGTTAACCATAACAAGATCTTTAATATTCCGAATTTGTTGTAACGCACAAATCACTATGATAAGATCAACAATTTTACTAAAAATAATAAACTGGTCTTCATATCATGATTTTATGTACATTAAATTGCAGAATCTTGGTCAGAAACAAACTACTAAAAACTTGTACATAATTATTTATGTTTATGTTTTTTTATGTCCAGCACAAATCAATTTCTTTTTAATAAAAATATTAACGATACGTCATATTGACACAAACAAGTTCGCTTATACTTTTACTAAGTGTGTTCATAACGGCAATTTCATGAAAGTAAAAGTGATAGTCACTTTTACCGCGCGTATAATATAATAATATGATGAACACGAACGATGATATTGAGTGCATTCTGAATTAATTGTTTTATAATGAGCATTCGTTTGTATAAAACAAAAAACCGGTGTCATTTAAAATATAAAGAGAAAACATTATCTCCCTTTTGAATGGATGTATATAGATCGCTTTTCTACCAATTAGGTAATGAAATGTACATGTGTAACCCTTAACCTCTCATGACATCTCACCTCAATCCCTGAATGTTCCCTGAAAGCAGACAGGTACTACTGTACGCCCCAGTGTATGCGCTAATAAATTTTAGCCATTAAATAACATGGTGCGAGTCTGATTGAACCTTTGATTTATTATTTATTTATTTATTTAGATAATAAGGTACATGGTAATAATTAATATGAAGTACATGGTGTCCAACAAAACTATTCTTAACAAAACTTAGTTTGTCTGTTGGATCACTTTTGCTAATCATTACTAATACTAAAACTTACAATTATTATAAGTATTTATACATGTATGTTATGTATATATTAGTTATATAGACTTGATTATTTCGAATTATATTAAATAGTATTATATATTTGAATATAAGTATATGCTTAATAAGTATAAAATATGTAGTGGGTATATCTAGGTCCATAATAGCATAATATATAGTGTATATAGGTATATATGCGTAGGATATCATATTATAAGGTAAATACTAGTATAGAAAAATATATGTATCTAATAGTAACATAGTGGTAAGTTATTTAAGTCAACATTATGGTAGTGTACTAAATAGATATTTTTTTAGCCTTCGCTTAAATTTATTTTTATTTTTTTCATCCCGGATTTCGTCGGGTAAATAGTTAAGTAAATAAGGGATACGCTTATTTAATGATCGATCACCATACACATTATTAACTTTTGGTACCACATATTTACCAGACGACATCGTTCGGGTGTTGTATTTGTTGCATACTGTTATCAATCGTGAATTAAACTCCTGTTTGCTATGGTTATTGGATGCGAGGATGTATTTATGCTTAAGTCTAACTGGTAGGACTTTACAGATTTTAAATAGTTTATAATAATCGTTTTTATATTTATTTTTAGTTTTTTTATGTACTAATAGTTTTAAGAATCTAACTTGTATATTTTCTAATTTTTCCATGTAAGTTTTGAATGTAAGCCCATAGCAATCAAGAGCATAATCCATTACAGACTCCACCATACATGTGTACAATACTCTTAGAGTAACAGCAGGAACTCGATAACTTAGGTGGTAAAATTTACTTAAAATAATTCTTAGTTTATTGCACAAGAAATTTATATGTTCTGTCCACGAGAAATGCTCGTCAACTTTGACCCCAAGGTAGGTCACACAATTTACTCTCTGAATCGGTTTGCAGCTACAATTGACTCGGTTACCATGAATGCAATCAAAATTGTGAGTGTATATTGGTAAAGGGCTTTCCTTCAGTGGTAAGTAGGGTGAGTGTATAATTAAATATTGTGTTTTTTCCGTATTAAGAACAATTCCATTGTCATGAGACCATTTAACTACTGCGTCCACGTCTTGCTGAACTAGTCGGCACGTTTCTGCGATGTCTGTACCGGCCCGCAAGGCACAGAGGTCGTCCGCGAACATATGCGCCGAGCAATGTTGTAGCACGTTACATAGACTATTTACATGCATTAAAAAGCATACGGGACCACTTCCTGAGCCCTGCGGAACCCCACATCGGACCATTTTTTCATCACTCAACGTGTCGCCTATCTTGACCCGGTAAGAGCGAGAGGTGAGGTAGTCTCTGAACCATTCTTTCAGAGGCTTCTCCACACCACACTCTTCCAAAGCTGTTATTAGTGTGTCAGTTTCTAATGTGTCAAATGCTTTTTTAAAATCGAAAAATACTGCGACTACAAACTTCTTCTCGTTTAAATAGTTGTTAATTTCGTTAGTAAAATTTGATAGTAATGTTTGAGTACTCCTTTCTTTCTGGAATCCGTGTTGTGATTTATTTATTATGTTATTTGTACGTAAGTAGTTCCCAAGTTGATTTATTATGCACTTTTCTATAACTTTGTCAATACTGGATAAAATTGCTATCGGTCTATAATTAGTGTATTTCTTATGGTCACCTTTTTTATAAATAGGACGTATTATTGCTTTTTTTAGATTATCGGGAAATGTATGTTTACCTACAGATAAATTAATTAATTTCGCTATAACGGGACTTATTTTGTTAGCTATTACTATTAAATCCGACATACGAATGAGATCGCTTCCAGGTGATTTATTTGCGTTCATTTTTTTGATAATTTTACTTACATAATTGTCACTCACTGGTTGCCATCTCATACTTCTGTCAGATTTATGTACGTAATTGCCTCTGTTTAACCACTTAACCTCACAATTATGTTTAATCAGTTGGATTTCCTCATCAAAAGTAGTTGCAAACCCATCCGCTATAACTTTCGTGCTACCCTGCATGTTCATATTCGACAATATAGAACACTGCCCGTCCTGAGAATTAAAGTCAACAGGGCACTGAAATTTTTAAATTCTTAGTCAATAGTAAGTAGCAGTAACAATTTTCCAAAGATATTTAGTTCAAATGATACCACGGCCTTTCAGAAAACCGGTGTGAAACAACACTTGTGTTGTGTTTCGCAGAGTGAGTGAGGATACCGGAGGCCCAACCCTAAAAGGCGGCCAAGTCGTGTTGCGGGTGCCCATGGGTGGTGGTATCGCTTACCATCCTTCCGATCGTTTGCCCCCTATACCATAAAAAAATGTTTATTTATTAATTGGCTTTTTCCTAGCTTTTACCTACATGACAAAAAAAGGATCAACAGCCAAATAAATAATACCTACAACTAGGAATGTAAAATCCTAGAATAAGTAATGAATACACTCACGTCCTTCTCCCAGAGGGGTAGACAGAAAATATAGACCGCCACTTGCTTGCTTGTTTCTTGCGTACTTCTTTTGTTTCTGCCACATTCATACATCTTCTCAAACATACGCGCCGGTTGCAAGTACCACTACTACTCTACAATATTTTAACTCTACAAGTAAAATAAAACCTACCAAACATTCAGTTGACATTATAAAATTTAACAACGTTTATTTGATTTGCCTAGTTGTTTTAAGGTATTTATTTGCATAAAAAATTACACAGGCATCGGTATGTAAGTTGTCTAAAGGCCGTGTTTGCTATCGCCTATTAGCACTACAAGGCACTAGAAATATATAGACATGTATTATATACACGTAGAATAGATATAAGAATTCTAAACACAACATCGACATTTATAATAGAAATAGTTATTATGTAAATACTTGACGTATTTTCTACTCGCTTTTCATAACTTGTATCTACATTATATCGTGTCGATCTTAACAAAAAACCCGGTGTCATTTAAAATATAAAGAGAAAACAATTATCTCCGTCTCCCTTTTGAAGTAACATGCTTTATAAAAGATTAATTATGAGAATCGGCATAGTTCATAAATTTAGATCTATAACACATTTTAGGTTCATGATCTTAGCAATCGGGACAAAATAATTATGCTACATGGGGCACACTAAGGCCCACTTGCACCAACTTCTTAAAATAATATGTTTAAATTGTATTGAAACTGAACTTTTCATAGTAAATTTGTGTTTAAATACAATTTAAACATATTCAAGAAGTTGGTGCAAGTGGCCCTAAAAGTTTTGCACTTCTAGCTAATCGGAACTATTTGAATTTAGAATGTTATATTTTTTTAAACGTTGCAACCTTCTTATGTAGTAATAAAAAAAAAACAATTGGCGGGAAATCATTTTTCAATTGCTTTTTTATCACACATCAAAGTTTTTAGAGCGATGATTTTTTATGATTTTAAAAGTTCTCTCTCTCTCTGCAAGACTGTGCAGCTCGTCTTTAAAATGCTTTTGGGAGAGAAGCACCCTGTTTGAGCACCGTGAGGCGATGGTTTGCTGAATTTGAGAGAGGTCGAGTTTCTGACGAATTTCGTAAAGGGCGGCCTTCAACTGCCGTCAACGAAAATAATGTGGCATAATGTGTAATTGAAAGTTCGGAAACTTTGTTGTCGTTGGATCCCTCATGAACTGACAGCGGAGCAGAAGCGGGCTCACGTGGAATGGTACTCACAGATGCTACTGAAGTACGACCACGAACATTCTAATGCTGTTTATGACATTGTCACAGGAGACGAAACGTGGATTTATTGTTTTGAACCCGAAAAAAAACAGTTATCTTGTGAATGGGTGTTTGAAAACGAGAACAGGCCAACAAACGTAAGGCAGGCGAGAAACGTTGGTAAAAAAATGATCGCGTTTTTTTTCTCAGCTACGGGTCCCATCTATACAATTCCACTTGAAGATCAAAAGAGTGTAAATACCGAGTGGTATTCTACCATTTGTTTACCCAGGGTGTTAGAAAAAATTCGCGAAAGACGACCCCCCTTTTTTTAAATTAGTTTTTCTTTAAATATTGTGTATAAACCAAGTTCTGATACACCTTTTAACTTTTTTGGAATCTTTGTATATCTTTGTCATTAGAGATATATAAAAATACCAATATTTCAATGGAAAAAACGCCTTAAATTTGATATTAGGAAAAACTTATTAGTTAACGTAATCTAAATAAATCATCATAAAAAATCTATAAATACACTTTGCCAATGATACGATCTGTGTATGAGGTGTATTCCCCACACAGAGCAGGTTTTGTCACAAAGACTGGTGTTGTTAAATATCATTATGTAATACTACATACACGTGCGTATATTTAATAGAATTCAACTATTACCTATAATACTATTCCAAAACGTATACAGATGATTAAATAACTGGATCTTTTACATAAACTGGAGCATGATAGATAAATAAAAGATTACTTAATTTTGGGAATTCCAGTGAGCAAATCAGCGAATGAAAAAAAACAAGTTGTAACAACTAAAGTTTGAAAATGATTTTAAGTAGGTATCTAAGATTTATAATATACTAGCTTCTGCCCGCGACTTCGTCCGCGTAGCGTGATGATATATAGCCTTCCTCAATAAATGGGCTATCTAACACTGAAATATTTTTTCTAATCGGACCTGTAGTTCCTGAGATTAGCGCGTTCAAGCAAACAAACAAACTCTTCTCTCAGCTTTATATATTAGTATATAGATAATAATTGGCTTGTCTGTGGAAGTATTTAGCACAGATACTTGTTTTAAATTGATGCACCTACAATCTTCGAGGTAATCTTGACACGTCAACTCTGAGAAGCAACCTACTGAAGGAAGTTAACTGCACTAGAAGTAGGCGAAGGGCAACACGTCTCAAATTCTAATATTAGTTCTCTCTTAGTATATCTAGGTATCGTTTGCATAAAGCAGAATACAACCTAGTTGAAGCCGTCATAGAAATATTACAAATTCAGGGCGGATTTAGGTTTCAGCGAAGCCTTTGATAAACCGGGCGCGCCAAAGAATCATTAGATTTATAAACGGTCACTCAATATTGATACGTCCAGAAATTTTATGATAGAAGCTTTAGTGTTGTTCTTATTTCAAATATCTCAGAAAATAACCCTTCCTTGGCAGTCGGGTAAAAATAGTTATCGCTCCAAATCTAACAATAAAGCGTATGTAATTAATTACATATTCGGTAACGTACGTTGGTTGAGATCCCTTTGCAAGATGTTAAAAATATTCGCAAATATAACGGAATAATTTCCTAAGAACGACGCTCAAGAACCACTGGCGCTGATCTAACATACAGACATAACTATAATATGAATACGACCATTAGGTCGTGGAATGGTCAGTAGTGTTGATATGTACTAGAGACGCATAGAAAGAAAAGCAAGCCTGCCTACACACTGCTAGGAAGATAGCAAACTGCTACTTTAATTCTTTATGTTATGTTGACTTTCTCTACATAATCAGATACTAGGTAGGTACAGTTGAATCTTTAACGTTATTAACATATCTGTTTTACAAACGCGATATTGTTTGCAATAAATTTAACAAATAAACTGCCTCAATAGCCAAGTGGTCCTGACCGCGACTGCTACGCTAGAGGTCCTGGGTTCGATTCCCAGGTCGAGCAGTGTTATTGGGGTTTTCTATGAAATTCCCAGTAGCAGCTCGGAGTTAGGAATTTGTGCCCGGTTAATGGCAATAAGCTCGCCCCCTATTACATGGGACCTAAACATACCGGTGAACTGTGGGTGTACATTGGTACGCCTCTGCCTAACCCTTCGGGGAATACAGGCGTGATGGTATGTTTATTAGCATACTTACTGATTTTTGAAACACTTACGCGAATATTAGACATTGAAATGAAACTACTTTTTACGGATTTTATCGCGGTATATTGATATTATTTATTTCCCGACGTTTCGGATCCTTTACAGCATCCATGGTCACGGGCAGACTGAGGTGTTGGACGTCAACATTTACATGAACAAAAATGTAACGTAGCTATTAGTAATTTTAACATCAAGACGTCTATTTATACTTTACGAATAACAAATCGATCTGTTAATTAGTGAGGATTTAAAGAATTAGGTTTAAGATATATAATTAAGTACTACATTGTCTCTTTCGAGACTACGTAATACTTGTTCAGTTTCAACATATGGGGCTTTCCAGTGACGTTTTTCCTGTAAGTGATATCTATATAAGTATGTATATAGGTAAATATAAATCATAATTAAAGGTTAATAAGTGTAATATGTAGGTAGGTACATTAAAAAGTAAAGTAGTATACCATAGACTTATATGGGTCTTTTCCTGTACTGTATACGGGATTGTAATAAATTATACATACTATCACCTACGTAGGTACCTACCTAGACCCACGGTTCGCTGTTAACCCAATAACACTTTGCTCGACTTGGGATTCAAACCCAGGACCTCTAACGTAACAGGTTCATTTGGGAACACTAGACTAATGAGGCAGATATAATTCATTATTGCAGTTAATGATGGTACTAAGTAAAAAAACCCCGTGTTTTAACCACAATTTGCTACCTACGTTCTTAGTTTTAAAACCCCTTTTGCGTTATTCGTGACGAATCGAAATGGAAGGTATATTACCTAACTTACTCGTTTTAAAATGAAATTTCTAGAATCTAATCGCTTGTGTTGTGTTTCGCCGGGTGAATGAGATTACCGGAGGCCCAAACCCTTTTAAAAGGCGGGCAACGCACTTGTCTCCTCTGGTGTTGCGGGTGTCCATGGGCGGCGGTTATCGCTTACCATCAGGTGATCCGTCTGCTCGTTTGCTCCCCTATCCTATAAAAAAAAGGTAATATCTTAAAAACATATTGTCTTCCGGTATGATTTATCAGTTTTTTATTAGATAAACTCTACTGAAATAAATCATTTCAAGCAAGTATCAAAATATTTGCGCGGCGCACCTAATCAATCCATTGCGCAGAAATTTACTGCGTGAAGTATGGAAAGGTTTAGAACTTAGAACGATAAGTTACCTATTTAATTTGTTTCCGAGAAAACTAGCAGTAGAGGCGCGCAAGACGTTGCTACTGTGTTGACTTTCTTTAATCTGATGCTTACAATTTTCTTTTTTTACACATAGAATTATGTATTTTAATTTGTAGCGTCTATTCAATTCCACCCTGTATAATAGGAGTAATTATTAATACCTACTACTACTGGTTGAATACGCTCTATGACGTCAATATTCTATACGTAATGACGTCAATATTATATATATAACATAGAGTAGGTATCGTACTTCCCAACTGTAAATAATTCCCGTTTTATCAAAATTGAAAATGTTTCTAATTATTTATTTATAACCTCAATATTAGAATTTATTTTATAATTGGCAGTTGCTAGGCATCATCACATCCTTTAATTTTATCTCAGAGATGTTTATCTGTATTGATAACATTTTAAATACATTTCATTCAATATCTCAGAATTACAAAAAGAATAATTTCAAATCCCTATCGACACCTCGTCACTGAGACCTGGAAACCTCAATTAAGCCCACTTGCACCAACTTTTTAAAGGTGTTTAAATTGCATTTAAATACGAAATTGTTTTGAAAAATTGTGTTTAAATGCAATTTAAACACATTTAAGAAGTTGGTGCAAGTGGGCCTTAGACTCGTAATAGTTGAAATAATCTGCAACCTATGTAGGGACACTGATGTTTTCATTTAAATAATTTAATTAAGAAGTCATTGTAAATATTTATGGTTTAGCGGGCCCTGGATACTCCAACCCACGTTTTTAATTGCTAAATTGTTTTATTTTAAGCACAGTATTCACTTACTGAGTCCCAGTTTCTATGTGCCTAAGTATTGCCATTTAAAAATTTATCAATATCCTTATTTTGTCTGGCTGTAACATTCATATAATACTTAGCACAACTACGTTCTTTCTGTTCCACAAATACTTAGAAATACTTCGAGTAGTTACTTACTTACATAAAACAACTATTATTATGAATAGCTAATTCTGGTTTCAGGCAAGGTAGTCAACTTGCAGAATGGATAAAACTTCATTTAATGTTATCCAAACGACTTTTAATAAAAAATAATGTAAATGTCTTATTTACGAAACAATCGTAAAAACAGGCAATAATAATAAATATATAATCATCAGTAAAACAGGTCAACGAACGGTTACATTATATTTACATATTTTTAAGTAAGTAAATTGAAAATATTGTATGAATAAAAATATTGTATGATAAATCTATCTACAAAAAAATAAATAAAAAGCTTTTAAAATTTTTTTGTTTACTTAGTAAGGCTAGCAAGGTACCTTATCGAAACTTACATAATAATGTTTTAATTAAATGTTTACTCCTGTTCAATGAGAGAATGAGATATAGCATGGCAAGTTCATGGAACTCATAACCAAGTGACCTGGCGTAGGATGTTTTATGCAAACGGAAACATCCAATAGCTTATAAATTCATACACATTATAATATTAATGATTTGACGAATTAAATATTTTTATACGTCTTCTATTGTTATAATTTTCTTAGAACTTTTACACAATAGACTAAGTACTGAGAAAAGTAATGTCATAATGATATTCAAAGGCTGTTTTGAAATTCCCAAGTCGTATATATTTGTCGGTACTTAATGACATTTTGGCGACATAAAAGGTTAACGAACTTGAACCTTACACCAAAGCCTGTCGGTGTAAAAAACATGGAAGTATCCATAGGCTATCATTTTCACAGTGTTCCGAAAATATATTAAAAAAACATTCAAATTGTTGATACGCTGGTTTTCCCGAAACCAACACGATTGGGACAAACTGGTAATAATATGTCTTGTCCTATACCAGGGTACAAAAAAGTTAACCATAGGTGGTTTTTTCTCTCCATGGTTTTTTCTACTTTTAAAGCAACGAATATTCATTTTAAAATCCTAATCGAAATTTATTAGAAAAGTCAAAGGTATGCCCTAGATTTATCGAAAGCACTAAGCTATCACTATTATTTGCATAACGAGATTTGCAACTTAGGCAAGTATATGCTGCTTGTATTAAATTTGAATTTATGTGACAGCTAATTGGGATTAGGAATGTGAAATTCTGACATTCGATATTGCCTTCTGAATTCTCACTCGATATTAAATAAATATAATGCCGAGTAATTACATATATCCAACATGTGAATTATTACATATGTATGTACACTTACAATCATTTAACCGAGGTCATTCTCCGATAAAATGTATTGATAAATCTATTTTAGCATGTAATATAAAAAAAACAACTGTAATGATTTATGTACAAAAGTGAACAAACTATTTTTAGGATGGAAAAAGATACCTATTGTTTATATTTTTGTAACTAACAATACGACTAATAGTAGCGATAAGACTAATTAGTATTTTCAAGATTTATACTAAACAATTGTTGTATTGGCGAGCTTAGTCGATCTTTTCGCTGACGCTAACAAACCGAAATTTAATAAGCTAATAATTAACTTGTAATATTAGAACACAGTACTACCAGGATCTACCTAGCGCATTCACATCCTAATATACCTAGTAATCTATAATAGTATTTCTCTATAATTTTGCGAAGGGATTCTATCTGGCTGTTTTTTACAACATTTTCACGCTTGAACTGCTGAAACAATTTTGGTGTAGAGATAGATTAGGCCTTAGTGAACGACATGTATTGCATTTTGTCTCAAGAAGTATTTTCGGTATGCAAGTGATTCCGCGGATAACAACTTGTAACTTAACATTATAAATGAAAAAGTAACTGTTCGTTAGAACTCTTCATGTCTAAACTTTCGATAAAATTTTGCTTGAAAGTCTATAAATGTTATTTATAGACTTTTTGTTTTTTGACTTTGTCTATAAATGTTATTTATAGACTTTTTAGAACAACAGCTACATAGTACCTAATACAAGATTAGTTTCTCCTTTTGAACATCATATCTTTTCGGCCACTAAACTCAAATATCGCTGAATCACTGTACTGAAACTTGGAAGTGTACTTGGACCAATCAAAGAATTTTTTTTACGGTTTTATGTACGGTACGTTTTACCATTACCATGCATAAAGATGCACGGTATTGATCTATTTGGCTTCAAGTTAGCTGTATTCACAAAGGTGAATGGTTTTGAACTTTAAATATAAATAAATTGCGGAAGCGACAAAAGTTACTTCTGGAAGTTACATATTATAATTAAAAGTATTGTTTTACGCCTACGTTTACTTGCTTTCCTCATTACGTACACTCGTTAAGATTTGCCGATGTCAAAATAAACCTTGAGCGAGTTCTCCGAATTTGACTTGCGCTGTAGATACATTGCAAACATTACAAAATATGAAGCAGTCATGGAAAAGTAGTATAAAATTCTAGCCAAATATTTTAACCAACAGACGTTACGCGAAAAGTCGAAGGTTTCGCATAAAACTCGAAATATCATGTAGTTAGTTTCATGTCATACTTTGCAAACCTGCCTTACTCCTGTATTCAAGAGAAGAAAGAAGGTTTTCCTCCAACCTATGCCACTTCTTTCTAGATTTTTTTTCTCTGGTCTAAGTTTCCACACCTATCCTTTGTAACCTCCTTTCATTAGATACATTTTAAAAACTGTAGCAGCTTTTTGCAATTGAAAGAAAAAATCCGTCTCAATAGTTGCTCATTACCTACCTAATTTCGCATTTATATTCTATAACTACTTAGTAAACGGATAGAGTTGCACATTTAGTTTTCGGCAGTGACCGAGAAGCTACGTTTTTGGCTTTGTTTTTGGTATGTTATTAAAAATAGCAGAACTGCCTGGTCTCAGATCGAGCTAAGTATTTTGGGTATTTTCTATGACACTGAAAATAGTAGCTCGGAGTTTCAACTTGTGCCCAGTCAATGATCTTATCTTATCTTGTGTGGGGCCGAGGCAGCAAGGCCTCAGAGCACTTCAACTCAATGGGATCTTTTGTGCTTCCCCTAGATACCTAATCCTCATCCTCCCCCAGTTCTTCAAACAGCTCTTCCATAAGCTTTATAATGAGGCCTGGGGGTATGAGTCTATAGTCCTCTGGTCCTGGATAACCCTGCCGAAGAGGCACATTCGCTTTCTAGCCAGTGCATCGCATGTACACAGAAGGTGTTCCATGCTCTCAATTTCCCTTTTACAGGCCCTGCAGGCTAATGTCTCCGTCAGACCCATCTTTTGAAGGAGAGCGTTAGTCCCGAAATGTCCGGTCAGCGCCCCCATCAAGTGACGGGCCTGTCGCCTGCTTGAGTTCCAAATGGCATTTTGCCATCTTGATGAGGAACCTATGAATTTCTTGGAGTGAGCAAGTCCCGTGAGGCTCAACCACTCATCCATGTGCCCAGTCAATGATAATATGTAGGCTCTCCTGCTATTCCATGGGAGGTAAAACGGGAAATATGATTGTCAATATGGAGTATATTACCTCGGATTCCATAAATAGTTGGTCGTACAGCGTAGGCACTGTTTACAGTTAAACCACAATCGTTAACGTTCATGGTCAGTTTACTACAGATCGAGGTGACATATGAGCCAGACTTCTTTGCTTTATTTATTAACATATAGGCGCCAAGTTGTACAATGATTGTAAATAAATTTTGCTAGGGCAACGACTTTCAAATCAACTAAAGTGCAGAAAGTTCCAAGCTTAAAGGATTATGTTTTCTGCACTTTTATGACATAAAAGAAGGAATTTAGAGTGACATAACATTTACCAAAAATATATCATTAGAATCGAGCGTCAGAAATTGTATCTACGTAAAAATGAATCCAGTAGTAACATGGTTCCAAAAATGAAACTCGATGGATATTTTTTTGAAATCATATCTAAAGAATTACAGTCTTCACTGTTTCAATACGTATCGCGATAACCAGATGTATTTATAAGGTCAATGACTTAATCAAATTTGTATTCCTTCTTTCAGGCGACTGCATCAGCACACAAATGCAAACAAGAAACGTCCTATTCGGATCCTGACCAGAACCCAAACGGACAATCTCAAGGACCGTCAGGTATACCCAATGCTCATAACTATGATCGCATGAGCACCAGGTCTGTCAACATAGCAACCCCCGCTTACTTGAGAAACGTTCCAGAGCAAGCTAAGAGATTGCAACTTAAAATTGAAGAGCCAGCTCGACGATCTGAAAACGGTTCTAAAGTTCTGACGTGGAAGCCATATGCAGAAAGTAGACGAGGTAAGACAAATTTTTCGGTTGCTAGCTGTTTATATATTTAATCCATAAAAAAAACTATTCTTAGGGTAAATTATAAAGAACATGATTAATACCGTCTTAATTAAACTGGGACCTTCACCTACCTACTTAAAATAGTAAATCTAGTATGATGTACATAATTATTGTCATCTGTCATAAGATAAACAAAAGTAGGTAACATATAAGTATACATCAGTTCAATCTAACTGCACTACCTAGCTACCTACACAAGGTCGGCCATTTACATCGCTTGCAATACAAAGATTATTTTAGTACTGGCGTCATTACTGGCAATTTCCTCCTTTTACACAATGTACCTACATGTATCGTAAATGGTCAATCCACTACTGCCTTATCAAAGAATGCAGCGATAACTCGCGTGAATTTTAATTTCAATTTTCCTCTAATACTTCGATGTACATACTTTCTAGTAATTATTTCTATTTATAGCTTAATCTATGGTGATCGTAAACATAATGAAGGCCACAACTTCATTCTGGCCACTCAGTTATGTTCCATAACTATTTATTTTTCTGCTTACCTTTTCGTTCGTTTTGATAGTTTTTGAAAATGCAACACGTTAAATTGAATTTACAAATACTATTGTGACATTTATATGATTATTGATTGAGTACCTACTTAATTTAAATTGCTTCAAGTAATTCTTGTTTGTATTATCGGTACCTAGTAAACAACCAACGAAATTAGTTGACTACCTGACATTCAAAGTTGCAAGACAAGTCACACAAATCTTAACCATTTTAGTCGACAAAAAATCGCGACTGTCATTGAATCTGAAATAAAATTTCCATAAAAAAAATCCATACTATAATATTCTAACTGCGAAAATACAGCTGTCTGTCTTTTTGTTACCTTTTCACGCTTAAATCACTGCACAAATTTTGAGAAATTTTTGGATAGAGATAGATATAGATATCGGAGTAAGATATAGGCTAAAGAACTTTAGGTGCGAGTGAAACCGCGGGTAAAAGAAGATAAAGAATAGTTACATTATTTATAAGCATAATAATTAATATACATATATATATTTTAATAAATAATATTTATGGTCATTATTTAAGTTTAATGTTAACCATAACTTGAATAATAATAATTGGTATCATAAATCCCAAACAAAATTCATAAAACTAACGACTAACATTTAATTTCGGGACGGTACCTATTTAACGACTGTTAGGTCGTATACTGAACACCAAAAAAATATAAAACCATCAGTTTGACTGGAAAAAACGGTATTAAATGCTTGCAAATTACCTTATGATTACATTGTCTCCGCTTTTAAGATTAAACTCTGTGTTATGAAAAACGTACATTCAAACACGGATGTATACCTACCTACCTAGGAACCTAATTGTATTTTTTTCTTCACATTGATCTCATAGTCATTGTGGTTATCTTTATTATAAGGATATTATAATAATATTATAATAACATTGTACTTGGTATTTGGATCTAATTGATTTTTATCTTTACTCCTGAACTTCCACAATTTATATTATAATATTTTCTAAATTTAATGAAATTTTTTCAGGGCAAAACAACGACAAGATCGTATTCCCTGGACCGACGTCTGAGGTGTTTCAGCTAGAAATACCTGAAAAGTGCAAGAAACTGGGTATTTGTGAGGATGTCCCCAACTACCCACAAGAATTAGTGAAGAAAGTTATTGCGGATGTACGTACCTAGTAACCTTGAAATAATACGCAGGATTCTTTTTATATACCTTCTTTTTTGTACCACTGCTGGGAAAACTAGAATTTTCTATCCTGGACTGATTGAAATCATCTCACCAACGTCCAATAGGTACCGAAAAAGTCATCGTCGTGGTCATATAAACGGCGGTAGCCTAATGGCTAGGGCATCGACTTGCGATTATGTAGTTGCCTGTTCGAAACGCACCTCTTGCACTACCGACGTGAACCCACTCGTAACAAAAGCATTTAGCTTAGCTCGAGGGGTTAACAAGAATACTACTAATGTCGGACTCACATTATTAGTAAGCTTTTTTTAAATAGAGAGCAATGACTTGCTAGTGATATGCACAATTAACTGCCAAATCAAAGGTCTCGAGTCATAAGCTCTCGGTCCTCTTGACTTTTTTAATGTAATTAATAGGTAATTACATAACATACCATCACGCCTGTATTCCCCGAAGGGTTAGGCAGAGGCGTACTAATGTACACCCACAGTTCGCCGGTATGTTTAGGTCCCATGTAATAGGGGGCGAGGCTATTGCCATTAACCGGGCACAAATTCCTAACTCCGAGCTGCTACTGGGAATTTCATAGAAAAACCCACTTTGCTCGACCTGGGAATCGAACCCAGGACCTCTAGCGTAGAAGTCGCGCTCAGGACCACTTAGCTAATGAGGCAGTTAATAGGTAATTATCACGCGCATAAAAGATTTTCACAACGCGACGGCGCCGGCGCGGCGAGTGACGTCTGCCAACTTGCATTAAGTAAGCGTGGTGAACTATACACAGCCAAATCCCTCCCAGTCTGAGAAGATACCCTCGCCCAGCAGTGAGACACTCTAATGGGTTGATTAAGTATGTTATATTATCAAGGTCAAGAGAAAATTCTATTAGTAATTAATTTATATTTAGTTGTGTTGGTTAAGAACAAGGTCCATAACGTAATAAAGAGTGTAGAAACGTCATCACAGTCGCTGTACAGCATATAAGGTTTATCGGTAATTAAGAACTAGAGTTAGGTACGAACTTAATTTCAGACATATCAAATACGAAATCGGTCGGTATAAATATTCAGTTTTGTCTGATCTCTACTGAATGGCGACAAATGTTTTTTGTGACTATGGTACTTAATTGATACTAAAAACATATTTTAAAGAACTACAGTTTTTTTATGAAGTTTTTTTATTGGAAACCATAAAAAAACTTCTTCATATCTTCTGTGCGATGCTAGAACAACGCTAGCGAACCTTTTAGTAAATCACCTAATACCACCTAATACCACAACCAAGTTGCGGCCGTTCTCAAAAAAGGTCAGGTTAAGAGCACCCTAAACCGACGTTCATGCATGAGGAGGTTAATGAACGTAGATGAAGCGAAAGTAGTAGGTATGCCAGGATCGTAGCAAGTGGAAATCTATAGTCTCTGCCTACCCCAATGGGAGACAGGCGTGAAAATATGTATATGTATGTATGTACCTAATAAGATATGCGTGCAGGTGCGTTAAAAAAGACGACATAATCTAGCATTTCCGTTATCCTTTGAGGACAAGGAGTTCTGAAAAACGGTAAAAAAATATTTATGGTATTACATAAAACATGGAAAAAAAAATTTTTTACTCATTCTTCTTTCTCTTGTTTCAGCTTTCAAATAGAGGTATATTCGAGAATGATAACCTAGATCTTCCTGATATACCTGATATCACTCAAAGGGTGGGACCTCAAGAAGATAATATAGAGCTGTGTAATTTACAAGAAAAGGTTAGTCTATTGATACCATTAATCCATTATGCCTGTATTGACTGAGAGGTAAAGGAGCGGTGTCAGCGCCAAAAGTCGCTGAACACGATGCAATCTTCAGAACGTTTTTACATCATTACTAACCAAAAAATTCTGACCTGAGAAGTTAGTACCAGTTTTCTGCGCAGAAAACTGTACAAAAGCATCGTGTTCAGCGACTTTTGGCGCTGACTGTACCTACTGGTATGTACCCGCCGCAATTTTAAGGTACCATACAAAAATTGAGAGCGACCTAATCATCTTTTAAACTACGAACACGAATCCAATTTTAAGCTGCTATCGAAAACTTAACAGGCAGCCCAGAACAGTAGCCCAAGAACGAACACTTTCGAAAACGTATTCGTATCGAAATCGAGAATAATTTGTATGAGAAGGAGGTTAATGAACGAATATGAAGCGAAAGTGGTGTGCCAGGATCGTAGCAAGTGTAGTCTCTGCCTACCCCAATGGGAGACAGATGTGAAAATATGTATGTATGTATGAGATTTGTAGCAGAAAAAAACTCATTCGTTTACGATATGAAATTCGATAGTTCTTCGGTCTTAGGCTATAGACCTCATACTCTGAAGCCTCGCTACAAGTCACTAGTGCGGTATTCTATAATTTTATCTAATTATATACTATCACACCAGTATTCCCCGAAGGGTCAGGCAGAAGTGTAGAGGCCCAGTTCGCCCGTATGTTTAGGTCACATGTAATAGGGATTTGTGCAAGGTATCTAGCATATGCTCACCTAACAGAACCTAATAGGCAATCACCTATTAGGTTCTATAAGGTGAGCCTATTGCAAACTCCAAGCTAATACTGAGAATTTCATAAAAAAATCCAATAACGCTCGACCTGGATATCAAATCACCTCTAGCGTATCTCGCTTACGACCACTATACTAATAAGGCAGTTGATTATAACTGGGTAGTTAATTAAGTTAATTATAAAGTAAACTATTTCATGATAGCGATGTTGTCTTCTTCTTCGTTTTCTTCTCTACTATTATAAAATTGTAAAAAAGCTCTGTCCGTACATTGAAGATATTTAAAAAAAACAAGTGGTATATAAACGTCTCCGAAACCAAAAATGTGATTTTTAAAATTCTTGTCTGTTTGTTACGGGATGGCGCAAAAACTACTGAACAGATTTTAATTTTGTTATCACTGCTAGAAAGGATGTGCTCCAACTTAAAAACTGGTATACTTCTTATCTCAAATAATTAAACGGAACCTGAGATACAGCTTGACTTCTCTAATGTATAGACACCCATACAAAGAAAAGATCATCATTGTTGGTGTTTTGAGCTTCAAGCGAGCGAAGCTGCGGACAGAAGCTAGTTTTCAAATATATTTATATCTACTATTTCAGGTGGTGTACCCCAAAGCCGCCGTTGACGGTAGCGGAGAATGGCATGTTGTTCTCAACCAGGACGACAACCCTCTACAGGGATTCAAAGTGGAAATATGCGAGTAGGTTATACATATTTTAATCTTTCTCATACCTATTATTTCAGAGCTGATGACTGGAGACTGCATCCTTTAATTTATTGAAACAATAAAAGCGAAATACCATTCGCTCAACGATTCGTCATCATCATTATGATATATTTTATGATTTTTTTGCATGTTTCATGCTAAGATTATTGAAGGAAAAATTCAACGCGCAGGCAGGATTCGAACGGGACGCAGGTTCGAATCCTGCCTGAGAATCGAATATTTCCTTCACTAAAATAACATCGTCAGTAAAAACCCATATAATGTCCAATGGCACATTATATGGGTTTTATCCTCAGGGCGAGCGGGGTTATACTATACATTGGCAGACTTCACCGGCCTCATCTCATTATTCCATCTCGAATCTCTCAGGAGTAGGAAGGAGGCCTTGGGTTTGAAGTTACCTTTGTCTTGGCAGTCCAATGGTCATACCACTAGGCTATCACTGCTTAGTCACTCAATGATTTTAACCACGAAATATCAAAAACTTCTGTAGCTAGAAGGTACCTATCATGAAATTTGGTCTCATGATAGTAGTTTATGAAATATAGGGATGGACTTTCAAATCCTACGGTATTGGGAAACGCGAGATCAACGCTAGTTTCTTTAACCAATAGTTTCATTTATGCAGAGATTATGATTATGTTCGGTATAAGCAAGTTAATTTTCTAACAGTTTTTTTAGGTTCAGGTAGATCTCTAATTGTAACTATTATATTTTCAGTGTGGATTCATCACCTTGCTCTGACATTGCCACTTTCCAACGTGGATATGAAGCCCGTTGCCAACAAAAATTCGTGTACCGCAAAATGTCGGTGCTCCATAATGGAACGCATTTAACGAAGACACTCAAAGTGCCCAGTTGCTGCTCATGCGTCGCCAAACTCTCTATACGTTGATTTCATACACAATTGATAAAGTGATTCATGACTAACATAACCTTTTGTCCTTGACCCCGATTATTACAGTGCCACAGAATTATCATGCTCTTAGCATTATTTTATTATATAAGATTATTAACTATTACAAAACCTAGTCCATTACGAATTATTGTAACTGTGTGTTATTTTAGTAGGACATGCATCCTATAGATTTTATTATATGTAATGTAAGGAGGACCTATGTATACATAGATGAATAATTAAATCTTCAAAGAATTGTCAGATCCGTCAATTTCGTGCTACTTCAACAGGGTGACTTTGAATTATAACATACATAACATACCATCACGCCTGTATTCCCCGAAGGGTTAGGCAGAAGCGTACTAATGTACACCCACAGTTCGCCGGTATGTTTAGGTCCCATGTAATAGGGGGCGAGCTTATTGCCATTAACCGGGCACAGATTCCAAAATCCGAGCTGCTACTGAAAAACACTTTGCTCAAACCCAATAACACTTTGCTCGACCTGGGAATCGAACCCAGGACCTCTAGCGTAGCAGTCGCGCACAGGACCACTTGGCTAATGAGGCAGTTTGAATTCATTAGCATTATTTAACTTTAGGTTCTGCAAAGTACAAACGGTATTGATTTCTTCAGTCAAATTAATCACAAGACTATGTGCGAATTATTTTTATCATTGAAATTAGTTATACAAAACGTCTTGCCTACTTGGGCAATGTCTAAAATGAACAAACAACTTGTTTCCTTTTGAAAAAATTCTGATAATAAAGTATGATTGATAATTCAAAGTAACCCAGTACCTAGACTATTAGATTTTTTTATACCATATGAAATGCATTTGGACATGTATTTTTTTAATTATTGTTATTATACCTACTCGGTCAATTCTTAAAGCAAAAAAATATCTATTGCCACAGATAATAGAATACTAGTACTATTGCTATACTTTTAATGATTACAGATTAGGGTTAATCTGTTGTGAACTTGTGACAGAGGGAATGAACTAGCCTATGTTGTTCTATGTTTCCTGTTCTACGTGAAATACCTATTTAAAGTCACATTAGCTAAGAGGCTATAAGTCATTCCATATTTAATAATTTTATAATATAAAACCTAAAGATTTAGTTATGTTAATAAGCATGGACGTATCGAGCTTATGGCATAGAGGGCTAGGCCCATTTTCATGCCTCGAAGGGGATCAATTAATCTTAGATAATAATAACTAACCACAGATTACAGTAAGCGATAAGACCGCCGATTGTACCGATTATTCTATAATTTATAAAATTGTATTTTACATTAGTTTGTTGTGTGCAATAAAGAATATTCTATGCTATTCTATTCTATTCTAACCAGGAAAATGTTAGGAAAAGACAGTATAGCAGGCCAGTTTCCACGGGTGAAGCTGCCCTACACCTTGGCTATGCTCATGATAAGACCGTTACTTATTAATAATAACGTTATATTCAAATGTCTGTCTCTATATCGTTATATTCTAATATCTAATGATATTTCTACTTAAGAATATTATTCATGTCTATCTAAGTAAGAACAAAATGATTATTTATGCATCAAGGTGGATGGATGCTTATCTTAGCTCAGCCGAAAGGCACGCTATGACGTTACACTATGACGTTCTAAATCCCGCACACTGTCAGAATTTTAGTGTTCTATTGACCAAAGCTTTTTTTATCAAAGTTTTGATTGTAGGTATACCTATAACAGTGCATTTAAACAGCCTGGATAAATAAGAAATAAAGAATCACAATGAATTATAAAAAAATGGGTTTACTGCAACCTGCAGTTTTCTACTTGGCTACTTGGATATAAGGCATTTTGGAATCCCCTCTGAAAAACTCCCCTATAATGTCTCAGTTGGTAAAATAAATAAGTAGATAGGTAGTGAATGTCGCACTTGTTATTATTAACACTTTAAAATAAAATCCAAAATGCTTTTGCTGATGATGACACTACTTACAATTGGTTTTGACCTAATTGCAATCCCATAACTAAGTATCGGTAGGTTCCCTCTAGCTTCTAGTGAAGTGCTTGTAAATATGTTAAAGCGTTTTTTTTTTTAAATCTTTGTACACATCACTCACTCAGACCTGTGCAATATTGCCTGGTACCACGGCTCCTGAGAATGAGGTAAGTATGCTTATTAGGTATCTTCATCGCGTGATACCTTTTGTCGATAACTAACGAACCTAAATATATCAGTAGGTAATATACGCAAGGACGAAGGTACGATACGAATCGTATACAAGTGTGCAAAATGCTTATTTTGTCGTGTGATAGATATACTATATATTTTTTTAATGTACACGTCTAGGAAGTTGGAGAACTTCCTAATGAAAACCGACACAACGGACTCGACCGTTTTTCATCAGACGGGACTTCTCGTAAACAGATCGAATCACAATGGATGACTGCGATTATATTTGATATACATAGTACCTAACATAGGTATGTGCTTATATGCTAAAATATAAGAGAGGACCCAGACCTAGCAGTGGGACAATACAGGTAAAGGTGATAGGTACTCCAATAGGTACCGCATAACTTAAACTGCTGTAAGACCTATTTTTCAATGTTATTTAACTGAAAATAGACCATATATTATAGCTGCTTAGTGCTTACCTACTGCTTGATATCTAATAATATAATTAGGTAACCAGTCAATATTTAATTTTAACTGTTGTCAATCTAAGTATGTAAATAAATCCGTGAAATAGGTACACTGAATCGTATGTAAATGTATTCCGTATAGTCATTTCTAAGAATAAACATTGTCTAGATTAAAAAATAATAAATGAATACAGATTTAAACTGGTTTTTAATGTTACTTGAACATAAACATTAACTGGGTATGACCTTCACATTTGTTTACTGCGGCTAGCAGCTGACAGTTAAACACACTTATTTTTATTATACCACATTAGGGCTGTCATCAGACCCAGGATTTGTCCTAGTTTAGAGGCCGTCCAGGGAGCGTTCGGGAGAGTTTTCGAATTATCCGGGTGAACACACACAAAAAATTTACACTCATTTTTTGTAATAAGGGATTCCCAATAATTTTGAAGATAAGCAATAAGCAAAAAAAATGTTTAAACTGTGTGTAAATATATTTTTAGCGGTGTCTTGGAAAAAATAAACAAGTTTACCTACATGTTCAGGGTTTTGTAAGTATTTGTCCAGCGTCAGCAATTTAAGTGATGGCAGCCCTATATCAAATGAAATAATTGCAGTCATACAACTACTAATTACTGGCTATACACGTTATGAATTACGGTCGTATTGTTATGTTATTGCAAGATTTCTTTATCCAACTCATTGGGTTTAAATAGGTAGGTACCTACCTAATTACTTGATAAGTACCTACCTACCTGCCTAGGTACCTAAATACTTTTGACGTTATAGAAATAAATAAACTTTTTATGATCCACTACGACAGCCAGTACCTACCCACTTGGTGTGATGAAATGCTAGTTAACACGAATTGGATTTGGATGTGAGTAGATACATATCTACCCACCTATTCTATTTAAAAAAAAAATAGAAAATAACCATTAAGAAAGAAAATATTAGGCATATCTATCCATAGGCATTATATACCTACATAAAAAGAAAATAAAAACATAGGTCGGAGGGTTAGGCAGAGGCGTACAAATGTACCTACACCCACATGACATTTCACAGGTATGTTTAGGTCCCATGTAATAGGGGACGAGCTTATTGCCATTAACCGGGTTCAGAAGCTGTACCTGGGATTTTTTTAAAACCCAATAACACGCTGCTCGACCTGAGTGTCGAACTCAGGACCAATTTGTCTAGTGACAAATCAGAGCTTATATCCTAATGATCACACTTAATATTTATTTTACCCTGTAATAGCTCTAGCATTATTAATAGGCATGTAATTTAATTCTGATTATCTTTTTGTGATTTTTTGCATTTTTCATGCTAAGGAATAGGCAGGTGGGACTCGCGGTGGCTTAGTGGTCATAGCGTCTGGTCTGTGGTCTGGTGTTAGGTGTATCAAACCAGAAGACGCAGGTTCGAATCCTGCCTGCGAGTCGATTTTTTCCTTCAGTAAAATAACTTAATTTTGATATCTCGATATCAAATTAAATAGGTAGGTACCCTATAAGTACCTACTCTGTACATAAACACTACTATGTACATAAACACCGACAATTAGTAATTACGAAGCTGATCAACTGATCTGCAAGTTTAAGCTGCGCTCGCCACATCGAGAGCCATCCGTGCCTCGGAGACCACGTAAAGCCGTCGTCGGTCCCGGTTGTCGTACGAACATCTTTGACAAATTTTAGTAGTCAGAAGCACAAAAAAAGTTACTTAGTCTAAGGTTAGTCTATCCTCCGAATATCGGTATTGCCGCAAAATTTACAAGGTCTGGAGATTTAAATATACCTATATTTTATTATTATTATTATGGCGCCACACTTTTTGTGTATTTGCCAGTGTCAAGTATTAGAATAATTAAGTAGGTAATATTTCCCATCATGGGATTGTATTATGGCACCACACTTTTTGGGTTCGCCAGTGTCAAGTATAATGTTCAGTTGCCCCAATTGTAGTGTATATACCTGTTTCATTCCTTTAGCCTTTAGTTATCTTCACAATTATCTGTTCTTCAGGCATAATACACTTCTCATCACACCATTATCCTTAATTATTATAATTTTTCACTTTGCATCATCAACGTACGAGTTTTTAGTCTCAAACTGTAGCTTATAACGTAATATGTTTATATATTGCTGCCATGGTTTGTATTTTTAGCTATTTTGTTTGTTTTTGCACATTTTATTTCTTTTGACATTTTAGTTATTAAATGCAACCATGGCAACGGTCTTTACTTTTCAGTAAAATCCGGGTGCATGGAGGTTCCGAATAAAGTATTTATTCTAATTTCGATTACAAACTTCTTCTAGCTACTAAATATTTGGTTTTAAAGTATACCATTTTGCAAAAACAAACAAAATAGCTAAAAATACAAACCATGGCAGCAATATATAAACATATTACGTTATAAGCTACAGTTTGAGACTAAAAACTCGTACGTTGATGATGCAAAGTGAAAAATTATAATAATTAAGAATAATGGTGTGATGAGAAGTGTATTATGCCTGAAGAACAAATAATTGTGAAGATAACTAAAGGCTAAAGGAATGAAACAGGTATATACACTACACAATAAAACGGTAGAAACTTTATTGAGACTTCGATGGAGTTTAGGTGTGAACCCAAAAAGTCACGATTTTCAATTTTATATCATTTGCCTACACTCTCACACGTTCACGAACACTTAATGGTTAATTATCCACCATAATTACACATTAAACTTCGAAGATATTCAAGTTTTGAAAAATAATATAAAATCGACAATGTGCACTTTTCATTTTCCCGCCTAAACTCAAATATACCTATACTTCTTTTAATTGTATTCAGTAACTTGACAGTTCGAAGAGAAATAATGATACCACACTAGTGTTGGGGTAGTGAATGATTTTTCGCAAAGATTGAATGATAAAAATCCTTTAATATAAAATTAAACTAAAAATTCGTAAATAAGATGTGAAATATAAGAATAATTAATAAAAGTAATTTCCTTTTCTATTTTCTTCTAATAAAAACCAACCAAAAATAAAAATTAACTTTTTTTACTTTTGTCATTTTTGACATTTTATAGATTACCTTACTACTGAGGAACAAATTCTACATTTTTTAATAGTTAATAATGTGTTTCGAAGACAAGCTAGTACATTTAACATAAAATGTTTTTTTCATAAAAGTACATTATTTATGTTCATTCAATTTCGTTCATTCTTTGACCACCTCACTACCTTTTTTTTGTCAAAAACTGGTAACCCTTCAACTGTCAAGTTACTGAATACAATTAAAAGTCGAAGTTTAGTCTATGTATTATTTATGATACAGTGAAAATTAAATAAGCTTGAGTTCGTTTTATTAAAATTATTGTGATATCCCAAAAATGTAACCATCGACACGACGAAACAGAAAACTGTCTTTGTTACTGTCAACAGTGTCAGCAGTCACTGCTGTCACAGTCATAAATATGATTATTATGTCAATGTCAAAATTGTCAAACAACAACAACAGAACAGCTGTCTTCGTACTCGCAGAAATAAAATGTTATTTTCTTATAACAAAAAATCTTTAATAACATTATATTTCTCATTTCTTAGGCCTTGTATAATACTTGCACAAACCAATATGTCTACTGGTAGTGTAGACGCAGGTGAGTAGAATAACACAATTTAAACAAACAGATGATTGGCCAAAATATTGACCAGAATCTTCAGATCTTGTCTCCAACATTAAAGTATTTCACCATTCTACTGTAGCAATAGCCACGGGAACTGATATAAGCTTATTTAAGCTTGATGTGAGGATAAGGTTTTAAGCGATGAATCAATTAATGATAATATAAGAGGTTTAAATAAATAAATAGTAAATACGTAATTTCTAATAGGTATTTTAATCACAGAGCTTCTCACTGATCCAACCTTTGGTATGACAGATTCAAAAGCTGGTCAAAACCCATGAAAAAATATTAAATTACATAACATCATTCAAACGGGCTGATTATTATACTTACCTTGTATAATGTTGAGAGGTAATTTTGTTTTTCAGATAAGTACTCTGTGGCCTATGTCACAGTTCCAAACACAGAAGTGGGCAAGACTATTGGGCATGGTCTTGTGAAGAACAAGTTAGCTGCCTGTGTGAATATAGTACCACAGGTGACATCAATATATGAATGGGAAGGAAAAATTAATGAAGATAGTGAGGTAAATACTTTTTATAAGTTTCAAGCTGTTGTCCGCAGTCTCACTTTAATCCCAAAAGCATTTCCTTAGTGTAACTTGATTTTTAAGTGTCAAGATAAAAAATACCATATTTAAAGATAAATTAAGACCAACTCCAGTAATGCAGCTGTTAAAACCACACTAATTTTGCGTCATAATATGATGATAATGCATGATAATTATAATTTTACAATTCTTAAAAATAGGTGGACAGGAAAAAAGCCAAAGATAATTTGTTTTGGCGTCTGTTGTTCTTATAAAGTCTGATGATAGGTTTAAATTCTTTAAATTGAATTATCAGCACTTACACAACAGTTACAATCATTCAAGATCAAGAGGATTAAATGGGTCAAGTCAAGGGTCAAGGTAGAGACCGATCAACTGGTGATGATGAAGTTACATTATGGTTCTAGTTGCACTGTTCCTAAAGGTTGATCCTCTGGAGAAGAATCTGGCAAAAACTATGCTTTTAAAATAAATAGATACAATCTCAAAACTAAATCCCCCACCCTGTCTGTCTATCTGTTTGTGATAAACTCAAAAACTACTGAACAGATATTTGTGCAAGTTTCACTAATTTATGGGGTGATTTGTGAAGATTTTAAGCTATTTCATCACATTACAACTCTTAGGAACAGGTTAACACGGGTAAACACACAGGTAGGTCACCATTTACCAATATACACCAACAATAATTTATAATTATAAATATTCTGGGACATTTTTACACAACACCATCTAGTCCCAAACTAAGCAGAGCTTGTACTATGGGTACTAGACAATGGATATAATACTTATACACTTTTTTTGTAAATACATGCTTATAATACATAAGAAACACCCACACAAACACAAACACTTATATTCATCATATAAATTTTTGTGTCCTGTGGGAATCAAACCCAGACCTCATGATCAGCAGTCCGGTACTTGGACCACTAAACCACAGAGGTTGTCAATTAAAGACATAATACAACTGTGGGTGTACAATTGTACATTAGTACACCTCTGTCTAACCCTTCGGGGAATATAATATAGTGATTATGTTAATAAAACATTACTTCATCATTGTCTTTCCTCAATTTTCAGGCACTGCTGATGATCAAAACCAGGACATCTCAAGTAGACAAGCTGACAGAATTTGTTCGCACCAACCACCCTTACACTGTATGTGAGGTGATTTCACTCCCAATACAGAATGGAAATCCACCATATTTGAAATGGATTGGTGACAATGTGCCAATGAATTAGTGGGCTGTTGGACGCAAGGATTGAGTTATGAGAATTGGTGCATTTACCATGGCAGGAAGCACAGATGATAAACTACTGGCACAGCATTTCAATGCCAAGATAAAAACCTAGTTGGAGTCTATGGAGGATGTCTGATTATGTCCTAACAATTTGTTCTTACCGAAGGCAGTTAATATAGTATTTATTTAAGTTATTATATACTACTGTTATATAACAATATAGCTTCTGCCCGCGACTTCTTCCGCGTAGCGTGATGATATATAGCCTATAGCCTTCCTCAATAAATGGGCTATCTACCACTGAAATAATTTTTCAAATCACCAGGACCAGTAGTTCCTGAGATTAGCGCGTTCAAGCAAACAAACAAACAAACAAACTCTTCAGCTTTATATATTAGTATATAGATAGATATAATAATATGTGTCAGTTTATAAGGTACTAGCTGCCCGGCCCGGCTTCGCCCGTTTTCCCGAAGGAATGAAGCATTTTCCCTCCTCCCTTTTTCAAATCGGTCCAGTAGTTTCGGAGCCTATTCAATACAACAAAAACCAATCAAATCTTTCCTCTTTACAATATTAGTGTAAATGTATTGACGTGCCAAAGTAGCCTGAAAAGAAAGAATAAATAAATATAGACAAAAAAAATATCGCTCATCTATCTGAACTAACCAATTACCAATTGTTAAATCGCATTTTTCCAAACATAGATTGGGTATACAACTGAAACATATCTTTTAAAGTCTTGGCTAAACCATCTGTGGTAAATGTACTGCCAGTAGAAAGACATAATTGATGAATAGGTATGAAACTGTGTGGTATGATGTTCATATCCTGGTGCAACTTGATAAATTTATTGGGAAAACATGATTGCATTTGTTTTATAATCATTTAGTTGATTATGAAGTTGGCCTCTGCATGCTATTTTAGTGAAATATTATTAGATGACCATTATTATGATCACACTGGCTTTTTCTAAAAATTCATTGATATGTAGGTATGCTGTTCAATTTTATATAATGTGTGCAGTTATATGTACATTATAATGTAATCTATACTAATATATAAAGCTGAAGAGTTTGTTTGTTTGTTTGTTTGTTTGTTTGCTTGAACGCGCTAATCTCAGGAACTACTGGTTCGATTTGAAAAATTCTTTCAGTGATAGATAGCTCATTTATCGAGGAAGGCTATAGGCTATATATCATCACGCTAAGACCAATAGGAGCGGAGCACCAATGAAAAATGTTTCAAAATCGGGGTTTTTTTTCCTTTTGAGAGCTTCTGATGCGTGCGCTGCGTAAACGGTTAAAGTTTCGCAAAAATCATATATGACAGAATTGTTCCTCTTTAAAAGTTCTAAAAAAAAGTCCGCGACAGCATATGTCTATCTTTTAAGGTTGGCTCACTATAACCTTTTTTATGCTAACTTTGTTCTAAAATTCCAAATGCATTATTTGCGAAGGTGTTTTTATAAACATGATATTAATCCTTATCCAAATAAATACGTTATTCATCAGAAGTATTTAATTTAAAACAAAAGTGCACTTTACATCATTGGATTTCAATGAATATCTTAGGAGATATCGCAGTTTTAAAATAACATCGCAGCAAAATAATGATCAAGTACCGCGCGCGCATTTATGATGTGCAAGGCAGTCATGATTTTTTTGTATTATAAGCTAATTCTTTTACCGTGGGTAGGCGATATCTTATCGTATAATCTATACTAATGTATAAAGCTGAAGAGTTTGTTTGTTTGTTTGTTTACTTGAACGCGCTAATCTCAGGAACTACTGGTCCGATTTGAAAAATTCTTTCAGTGTTAGATAGCCCATTTAGTGAGGAAGGCTATAGGCTATATAGCATTACGCTACGCGGACGAACTCGCGGGCAGAAGCTATACTTACTAATCTATAAAGCTGAAGAGTTTGTTTGTTTGTTTACTTGAACGCGTTAATCTCAGGACCTACTGGTACGATTCGAAAAATTCTTTCAGTGTTAGATAGCCCATTTATTGAGGAAGGCTATAGGCTATATATCATCACGCTACGCGGACGAAGTCGCGGGCAGAAGCTAGTTGTAATCATAAGCCAAACAAAACATGTTTAAGAAATACATTATTATCTACATTATAAACATGGTTTCATTCAGTGTCTGAAAATTATCTGTATCATCTTTAATAAATTCAATGTCAGACTTGAAAGTCTGGAAGTAGGTACCTACGTTAAAAGACAAAAATCAATAAGTTTCTGAAATGGTTAGACGCCCGTTGAATGTATTTTGCACCGGCCCAAGGCAATATCAAATATTAATCTTAATTATTAATGCTAACCTATTTAAGGCTGATCGTTCACCTGAGCCCGCCAAATTCAAATTTCAATTGGTTTTTCGCAATTTGTAGGTCTATAACACATTCTAGATTCCTAGCTGTAGTAATTGCGGCATTAGCTATACAATATTCACAACTGAGCATTAAAAACTTTGCTTAATAAACGTTAAAGAAGCTAAATTATGTACAATCGTCAATTTTGGCCAAAAATGACGATTGTACCTAATTTTAGCTACAATATCGATTTACATAACATACCATCACGCCTGTATTCCCCGAAGGGTTAGGCACAGGCGTACTAATGTACACCCACAGTTCGCCGGTATGTTTAGGTCCCATGTAATAGGGGGCGAGCCTATTGCCATTAACCGGGCACAAATTCCTAACTCCGAGCTGCTACTGAGAATTTCATAGAAAAACCCAATAACACTTGACTCGACCTGGGAATCGAACCCAGGACCTCTAGCGTAGCAGTCGCGCTCTGGACCACTTGGCTAATGAGGCAGTCGTGGCTAGTGAGTATCGATTTACAAGCAAAGTTTTTAATGTTCAGTTGTGAACATTGTATAGCTAATGCCGCAATTACTACAGCTAGGAATCTAGAATGTGTTATAGACCTACAAATTGCGAAAACCAATTGAAATTTAAATTTGGCGACTACAGCGAAGAAAATCATAAGTACCTACCTACTTAGGTCCCAACCATACTCCCAGTAGGTGGCGTCTTCGAGTGGGATTCATAATAGGGCCTCAAAGCCCCTCTGAAGGAGTCCACAACACGGCCAATCATGTCGTGGTGAATGTCACAAATCCTATGACAATAGGGCAAAGAAAGGCAAGTATAGTTTTTAGCGGTACGAGCAGAGGCGTCTGTAGCCTATGTAGCGCCCGTGGGCCGTGTGCAATCTTTACCCTAGCGACCTCTAGTAAAAAAAGTTGAGAGTGCCGCGGCCGGCCAGCTCGTGCGGCGTGTTGCAACGCATACCCTGCACCATTGTTAAAGCCGCCTCTGGGTACGAGTCTGACATACCCTCCCAACTCCACGGTTTGTAGATGATCCTTGAGGATTTTCCGTACCTACCTACTACAAAAAAATATAGGTAGGTATACTC
This sequence comes from Acronicta leporina, assembly GCA_947256265.1. NCBI lineage: Eukaryota > Metazoa > Arthropoda > Insecta > Lepidoptera > Noctuidae > Acronicta > Acronicta leporina. The sequence continues at coordinate 13,301,168 of OX366520.1, read as the reverse complement.
ACTTCCTAGATGTAGTATACTAGAAAGATGAAAACTAAACAACCAATTAAAGGAAGTTCGATTTTTAATCCTATGTAAGATTTTAAGATTTTAAACGCCCAGACTAGAACTACCTACCTGTAGGACATACAAATATTTGCTCCGTGTGGGGATCGAACCCACAACACGTGTCGCAGAAGCCAATCCTCAGCCGCTACGCCAAAAGTGTCGTTGAAACATAGAAAACGAGTTTATGTAATACACGCACGCCACGCTTGAAAAATGTTCCTTTCTCTGATATTTCAGAGTACCTACTGCCAATCTATTGCAATATTTATACCACCCATTTGGCAGCGAGCATTAATACACGATGTGGCTCCAACTTGCCAGTGTACAATATTCAGAGCACCCTAAAGGTCTCCGGCATGTACTAGTTATCAAGTTTTTGCCTATTTGGCTTCGTGCCAAGTGTATTCAACTATGATAATGTACATTTAAATTACAATATAATTGCCAGTTTTTGCTCGGAGTTCTGACCAACAATATTTTTAGCTTTATTTCTCCCTGTGGATCATCCTATTATAATAAAAGTCGAAAGTTATTATAACAATAACTAGGCTAAGACATATAACCGCTTACCAAAGGTCACTAACTAGGGAGGTAAATTCTTTCTTCTGCTACAATAGAGTGTGTGACGTCCAGAATCCGTAGATAGGTACTTATGAAAGACGTCAATAGATTTGGTGGGTAGGTTTAATAGTGGATGAAAAAGTTGATTATATTATTTAATTGTTATCCAAAGGGTATCTATAGGTATTAAATTGTATCACTCGATAGCTTCTGCCCGCGACTTCGTCCGCGTGGAATAGTTACTTAGTCTTAGCGTGATATATAGCCTTCCTCAATAAATGGGCTATCTAACACCGAAATAATTTTTCAAATCGGACCAGTAGTTCCTGAGATTAGCGCGTTCAAGAAAACAAACAAACAAACTCTTCAGCTTTATATATTAAAAAAGTATACTCTATAGAGTATAGATTATACGGTGAAGGAAAACATCGTGAGTAAACTTGCAACTCTGAGTTTTCTCGACGTCGCGTCCTGTGAAGTCTGCCAACCCGCACTAAGCCAGCGTAATAGATTAGAGCCTCACCCCTCTTATTCTGAAAGGAAACCGTAGGTACCCAGTGGGACATTACATGGGTTGACGATGAATGATCTGTATGATGGTTTATCGAGCAGGTATCACACTGGTATGGTATACGAAAGCAAATTGTACCAACATTCATTGATATAAGTAAATATTTTACAGCCAACTGACTTGAATGCGTTTTATCTAGTCTAGAGAAATGGAAAGCACTAACAGGGTCTAAGATGGAGCGTAAAACCTTCACGTGCTCCACTAGAGAACACATTAAAACTGCTAACTAGTCACCGGTTTTATATGTTTGAAGTAAAACCTAATAATAATATGAACGGTAGGTAACTACCTACATAATATATTATATGAGTAATAGATAACAAACAGTACACATATTATGATATTTCTTAGGAACTTTCAGAAATTGTATCTCTAGAAATTATTGATGCCTACTTATAATAAATAATAAATACTTATTTATGTTCGCCTTCGCAACTAAATATAGACCTAATACATAGTACCTACATACTAAATTATTCGTACGAAAATACCTGCGCGCTTAACTACATATTAGGTATAGTGTTTAGTAGTCAAAACAGACACATTTAAGTACCTAATTCAAAAATATTTGACACTTAAACTTTGCGATCAATTACGTAAAGTTATATAATATAGGAATTCAACGTAAAACTACCATTATCCACTACCTAATTGCCTCATTTATATTAACTGGAAGCTTACATAAAACATAGGCCGTGTGTAACAAAGAAAAGACAAATGGGTACTTTTGGAACGAAACCGAACACATCTTTGGTCGCATTCCGCTCGACCAATCGTAGCGCCCGTAGACGACTACGAGTTTCGTAGCGCTCGCTGACGCAGTAGGGCGGCGTAGCACGCTTATCGGGACACACGCTGAATACATTGACCTTTGTTAAAATCGTCGAAATTCAGTTTCAATTAACTACGTGATACAGTTAGAAAAAATAAAAGCACTCGAGTGACGGCACCGCGAGGTGACGGACGTTACGTGGGACTAGTTCTGTTATGGCATCAACAAAAATCTTTACGGAAACATCTGCAGTCATAAAAGCTATCGCATCAGTGTCGGCGATGCTCAGGGATCTTGTCGAGGAGTGAGGCTGCTTCAGTTGGCATCGAGGATCGGAGGCGAGAAGGTGGTGAACGGGGTGGAACGATGGTCATGGTTCCAACGGGTCGGTAGTGCAGTGCGGCACGCGCCGGCGCGGATCGATCGTGCGACATCGACCGCGCGGGGTGGGGCGCCGTCGCTCAGTCGCGCGCGGTCACGGCGTGCGGGCGCGCGCATCGCTGCACGTGCATGGCGCGCCTGACTGGATGCCTCGCGCCCTCGGGGAATGGCTTCGTCCGAGGAAGAGGCGACTACCGCGTCGACCGACACTTATCCTGAAGATGATGATTGCCTCAGTGTACGAAAATGGTGGTGCTTTCTGCTGTCGTCGATTTTCACCTTCGTTGCGGGGTTGCTCGTGGTGCTGGTATGGCGCGCGTGCGCGTTCGTCTGCTGCCACAAGGAGCCGGAGCTGTCGCCCAACGACCCCAAGCAGAAGGAGCAGAAGGCGGCGCGGCAGGGCAAACAAGAGTTCGAGGGCACGTTCATGACCGAAGCGAAAGACTGGGCCGGCGAACTCATATCCGGTCAGACCACCACCGGACGAATACTGGTAAGTAATCCTGTCACATCTTGTCCTACCAACGTACCTGGCACTTAAATGTTATAGGTTAGCTTGTCCAGTAGGTCTCTCTAAATAATTTATATAATTTTGTCAAGGTGGGTAGGTAATTGCTAATGTGCGTGGTACGGTTACATTCAAATCCCAGTGTTATTAAATACGGGGAAACCTCATAATGTACCGAAATATTTTAGGGCAAATTAGTTTATATGTTTTGGTCGTGATAATGAAAAACGATTGCTTTTATCGTTAAGATTAGAGTTTAATGTGCCGTAGCAATTATACGTTTAAGTGCGTATTTTTACACGGCACCTCTTTACTATAATTCCCATTATGATTTTCTGACAGTGGATAACAATATTTAATTACAGGACGACAATATTCCTGTCTTTTTTAATATTGAATATTATGGCTCATAAATATGAGGGTAGATAGATATTTAACATTGCAATAATAATTCATGTAAGTAGTTACATTTACGTACGGATCAATCGGCGTTGCAGTAACATGGTAACACAAAAAAGGTCTTTTATCTTTAAGCAATTGATTGAAGATTTGCATTCACAAAATACTGATGTCTTATCTAAGATGCTACGATGTCTAATGCCTTTCCTATCTTACTATTTTTATGTAAAGTTGTGGATAGTGGTGTTGGTTACGTCTTTCTGTAAAGAATATTATTGTAAGAGGTAAAGTTTTTTCTCCCTTTCCTTTTCAGCGAATCAATTTTCAAATTAGTTGTATCATTAAATCTCGTAGTGATGGAGACAACGCCCATTTTCAATTTTTTTTAAACCCCTCCCCTATTAAGTACCGATATAAAAATAACCGTAGACATTAACCCAAATCTGTTCAGTTTGGCCCACACCCCCATCCGAGTGGATCACCAATATCATGACGTCACTTCTATCAACCTTGTACGAGCAAGATAATCTACAAGTTCGCACTAATATCGCCCGTTTAATATTTATTGCTCGATAAATCTTTAATGTATTGCCTATTTACTCTATGGTAAGCAGTTTGCCTCGTAATTTATTATACCGTGTACGACATGAGATTCGGTGTCAGCGTCTGTATATCATACAGGCGTTGACATCACCTAAGTAAATGGTTTTTGGGGATACTAATGATAATTGGATTCTTCATCTAGTCTGCCATTTAATTACATAACATGCCATCATACCATCACGCCTGTATTCTCAGAAGAGTTAGGCAGAAGTGTTCTAATGTACACCTACAGTTCGGCGGTATGTTTAGGTTCCATGTAATAAGCGACCAGCTCTATTTTCATTAACCCGGTCCAATCCGAGCTCTAAGCTGCTACTGTGAATTTATTAACAAAATCAATAACACGGCTCGAGTTGGGAATTGCACCCAGGATTTCTAGCGTAGCAGTCGCGATTCACACCACTAGACTGATGAGCAAGATACCAACCTTTTTGTCAACACTGAAAGCTCACCACAATGATCTGGTATGTTGGTACGATACGTGTAAAATACTTAAGGCCGTATCTAATAACAAATCAGTCAGTAGATTTTTTTCTTTTTTATTATGGCAAGTTTGCCGATGACGACAATTCAGCCAATTACAGAGTGAAATGAAAAAAACGTGTGTATGTCTAGACATCAATATAAACAAGAATTAAAGGCAGAATAATTAAGCAAACGTTAAATCTTGATAGACTAATATTTGTGCTCAGTGTGGGTAGATTCTAAAGTTTAATGTTATTACTATAAATGAACGATACCACGATACTTGAGGCCTTGATGCCTCAAGTATTTTGAGGGAGGGATAGGTCAAAATAATAGATTTACTTCCTTTACTTTATGATACTTGTATGGACTTTATGTGAATTTTCACATAAAGTCCATACAAGTAATGTCAAAATCCTATCTCTAATAAACAAATCTATCGACATATTTGTTATTTGGCTCGGCCGTTATTACTTTAGGTACCTATATGACATAGGGAGATAGGGAGATACTAATATGTATTCAAATAAGAATTATAGGACTTGGCAAGATAGAACTTCGCTATTATAACTAATGTGACTATAACAAAAAGCTTGTTTTTGCCGCAAGTAATATCTGTATATCGTATCGTATCGTATAAATACACTTTGCAAAAAATTCAGCTTGGACGTTTTTACTTGTATTTTTTGTTCCAACTTAGTCTCAGTTTCATCTTACTATAGACTACGTTTACTTTGTATATTTTTTTAATTGTATATATTTTTAAAATAGGTATCTACTCTATAAATTTTATAATGTAAATATTGAATGGTCAAAGTAACCCATCATGAATCACAGCAATGACCTAATACGCTTGTAAAAAACAAATCAACATAATGAGATTACAGAAGGTATCGTAAACGCTTCAACTAATAGTGCTAAGTAGTTGCTATGGCAACATCTTTGAGTGACTCAATCTTTTAAACTTTGTGGCGTAGCTCGTAGGTCGCGTATTGTTGAGTCATTAGCAGAAAAATCCGAAAAAAATACTATTGTTTTTTTCCATGAAAACGGTATCTTCTATGAAGCGACAAAATGCGTATAAACAAGACACTACTCAATTTTATTAATGTGCTGATACAAGTTGCCTTTTTATGCATAGCACTCAAAACTTCTCAAAAGCAAGCATTTCCTCTATGGCCCTATATATTTTAAAAAGGGGGTAGGAGGTAGGAGCTTACTTACATTATGTTTCCTTAAATAAGGTGTAGGGACCTTCGGTATTAATAAGTGAATTGTTTATTTGTTATTGAGTAGGTAGTATTAAATGGGACGTCTCACTGAACACATGTCTAGTTCGAAACTCACCCACACACACACACACACACACACACACACACACACACACACACACACACAACTCACACACACACACATACTCACATTCTTTTATTTATTTTTTTGTCATAAACATAGTCCATTCAATATAATTTATAAGAAATCTATATAATGATTTATTAAGTTAGCTGCTACTCTGACTCCCAAGATACAGACGTCCGTCTAGTTTGGGGGTCATAGTTTTTTTAAATAAGCGACCTGTGTTTAGTTACAAGATGTATTTTATGTAAACCTAATTTAAGATATCGTAAACATGTAACGAAGGACTCAATAAATTTTTAAGTTACTTTACTTTACTTTACCCATTGCACTACCGACGTGAACCCACTCGTAACACAAGCATTTAGCATAGCACGAGGGGTTAACAAGAATACTAGTAATGTGCAACCCACATTGCAAGTAAGCTTTTTTTTAAAAAAAAAAAGTATAGCGTAGCAAACTCCTAACAATACATGACGAGTTGTCAGGATTTAATACTACTCAATAAGATAAACATACAAAGGTGTAGGCCACTTTCGATGTGATGATGCTGAATGATCACAATATATGATTCATGGACACATGACTTCACAACGTATGTATCATATTCTTGAGCTTAATACTATAGATACAATATGAAATCAGCTTATAATGAAACTGTACGCCCCATTCTGGGAGCCATGCGACTGTGAGTCATGTTATTATTCTTTTAAATTGTCAACTGCCGCATTGGTCTAGTGGATCCAAGCGCGACTGCTACGCTGTCCTGGGTTCGGGTCCCGGGTGGAGCAATGCCTTCTTGGGTTATTCGATGGAATTCTCAGTAGCAACTTGGAGTTTAGCATTTGTGCCCATAGGATCGCCCCCTATTACATGGGACCTAAATGTACATGTGCATTAGTACCTCTCTGCCTATCTCTTCGGGGACTACAGGTATGATGGGATTATGATGATTATGGCGTGATTATCAAGTTGTTATCAAGTTTAAGCCACAGGGTACTATACAAATTACAAAAATACTAAAGCTCATAATGTAAAATCTATAGGAGATCAATCAACATTTTTGCAGCTGTATGGTAATGCCATTGCATATTATGATAGTAGTATTCGATCACCCCGTGAACTAAAATATTTTTAACGAGTTTTGACGAGAATCGTAAATTTACTACTGCCATATATATTCATACTGCCAATGCACACTTGTGCATATCTCAATAGTTATGTTTGACTTCGATTCAAATTTTCGCGAAGGCTAATAACGTGTCTACCTCTTTTATATTGCAATTTCATTACTGCAGCCAGTTTTAGATACATAAAACTGTGTCTGTACATTGAAGATATTTAAAAAAAACACGTGGGTTATGGTATATAAACGTCTCCGAATCCGAAAATGTGATTTTTAAAATTCTTGTCTGTTTTTTAAAAACTGTTATACTTCTTATATCAAATAATTCAACGGATCCTGAGATACAGCTTCCCCTCTCCGATGTATAGAGACCCATACAAAGAAGAGATTATCAATATTGGTTTTTTATTTTTACTCCTAATATAGCTTTATGCGAGCGAAGCCGCGGACAAAAACTAGTATCTTTATATTTTTAAATATTTTATGAAACTTTATTTACAATGAATTAAAAACAATATACCGTAAACGAAAATAAAAACCCAAACTACTACTACTACTTTATTAGCAATTTTTTTGCCTTTTTTATATATACTAGCAAAAAGCGGAGCTTTACGAAGGCTCGCGAAGTTTTATTGCCCAGTATTTTTTTAAATCTTGACACATGACTTGGGACGTATCCACTCACCTACATGAAAATCTTTTTGAAAAAGTTTGTCTGTTTGTTACGGGTTGGAGCAAAATCTACTGAATAGATTTTAATTTTATTATCACTGTTAGAAAGTATATGCTCCAACTTAAAAACTGGTGAACATCTTATCTCAATTAATTAAACAAAACTTGAGATACAGCTTGACCTCCCTGATGTATAGAGGCCCATACAAAGAAGAGATCATACATGTTGGTTTTTCCATTTTTACTCCTGATATAGCTTCACGTGAGCGAACCCGCGGGCAGAAGCTAGTATTGAATAAAACAAACGATAGATTGCTATTATGGATATGTACAAATATTTGAACCTCCTCTAGTTTTAGAAATCAGTCGAAAATTATAGGCTGCTGCCCAATCCATTAAAAGTACCTAACATAAGTTAAATTTTTAAATCTTATTAACGTGTAGGTACTTATAAGCTTTGCAAGCAAAGGCATATGCTGAAGTAGGTCATTCTGGACATTGTGTAACTTCCTCACGTTCTACAGATCTCGATGAATTCTTTACGGATAGTTTGACACAACGAAATATATGTTTCACAGAGGATCTGCCATTTTGTATTTATAGACGTGCCTTCCAAAAAGATTCAGAAATAAAATCCTGTAATTGAGCTGCTTTTCAACACATTTACTATATTAAATTTTCTGGTTTTTTTTAGTATGATCAATGAATGACCTTATTAGTCTAGTCATCACACGCGACAACCTACGAAAGTGTTATTGGGTCCTTCTATGAAATTCTCAATAAGTTAGTACTCCTGTGCCTTTTGAGATTTGTAAGTAAGACTTTCAAGAAAAGAGCGTACTCCCTTTTAAAAGGCTGGCAGCGCACTTGTGACTCCTCTGGTGTTGCGGGTGTCCATGGGCGGCGGTGATCGCTTACCATGAGGCGATCCGTCTGCTCGTTTGCCTGTTATCACATAAAAAAAAAAGAAAAAACGTGTATGTTTATTATCTCTCTTGTATATCTCTCTGAAGAGTTTGTTTGTTTGTTTGCTTGAAAGCGCTAATCTCAGGAACTACTGGTCTGATTTTAAAATTATTTCAGTGTTAGATAGCCCATTTATTGAGGAAGGCTATAGGCTATATATAATCACGTTACGCGGTCGAAGTCGCGGGCAGAAGCTAGTGGTTCATAAGGTAAACGGCCCAGTAACCGTTAAGTTTTGAACTTCGCCGACTTTGCAGGTCTGCTATGCTAAAACTAGAAGACTTACAATAATTATTTTTACATTTAAAGATAGTAAATTTATTCTTGTTTTTTATGATTACTATTTTCAAAATTAATATAAACGTTAATATACAATAATACAACAAAATCATTAAAAAGGGTCATTTGTACCAGTATCCGTTAGATTTGTACTAGTAATCGTTATATTGTCCCAGAATCCGGTATTTTTTACCGCAAATATGAACTCTATCGCTTGATATTAAAGTTCACATTATAATACGTATCCAAAGAAAATATATATTTTATAAAATATAAAAGTTTTAATAAAATCAGTCTTTATCAATATTATTTTCAGAACATTTTACTTATATAAATTTCAATGTTATAATTAGAAAATTGGAACCAGGTAGGTAATAACCTACATAGGTAAAATAAGGTATGAATTAACTTATGGCTAAACTCTGATTTTATGCTTGAATAACATAAAGCCTCAATTTCAATGGGTTTACCTGCGAAAAAAAATTGCACCAACATTAAAAACTTAACAATCTTAGAATGAGAATACAAATCTGGTAGTTTTTGTAAATACAGCTTGAATAATTTGTTAAAATGACACAAAATTAACAAACATCTTTGCAACAAACATTTGGAGATATACAATGAGATCATTATGATAAAATTATATTAATAGGCTTCCCCCTTAGTCTCGATCGCCTGTGCCAAACGGTGTGTCAGGTATATCAGAAGATCACCAGCCGACCTACCCTTTCGAAAGCCGTACTGCTAGTCACAAAGCATCTGGTCATCCTCTAAATACCGAAGGAGCTGGCAGTTGATAATGGACTCCATTATCTTCGAGAAAAGGCTATAGGGTAAGGGCTATCGGACTGTAGTTGGATGGATTTGAGCGGTCGCCTTTTTTAGGGATCAGGTGGACCAATGCTGGCAATGTCTTCCATGATGTTGGGACAACGCCAGAAGAGTAAGAGAGCCGAAAAAGACGTATTAAAACTGGTGCCAACTCTGGAGCGCACATCTTTAACACAATAGGAGGGATTCCATCAGGCCCACTTGACTTAGATATCGAGGGATCGGCGGCCGCAACGTGCGATATCCATACGGGTTATCCGTGGATATCGCACGATTTCCGCGGAGTCGGCATGCGCGCTGGCGCGGTCCCTCCCTTGGGACCTGGACGCCCGGATCCTTGCGTCACTCTATACATGGCGCAAGGAAGCGCGGGATCGTGGTGTGATGGTGGACCCGAGGGAGCTGGAACAGTGCAGGGCGCATCTGCGGCGGGCGGCGGTCGCGGAATGGGTGGCGCGGCTTGAACGGCCAGGAGCCGGTATACGGACGGTCGAAGCTCTTCGTCCCGTCCTGGAGGAGTGGGTGGACAGGCGTCACGGTGTGTTGACCTGTGTGGTGCTTCGGCAATACCTGTGCCGAATCGCCGGAAGAGAGCCGGACGCCCGTTGCCACCATTGTGGAGGCCTCGAGGACACGACGCAGCATACACTCGCTGAGTGCACTGCTTGGGCTGAGCAACGCCGTGTCCTTAATGCTGAAATTGGGGGAGATCTCTCGCTCCCGGTCGTTGTGTGTAGTATGGTCGGGAGCGAGACCGCGTGGCATGCGGTGGCCTCCTTCTGCGAGGAGGTCATCGCCACGAAGGAAACCGCGGAGAGGGAAAGGGAGATCGCCTCCAACCTGCCAATCCGCGCCCAGCGAACAAGGCGCAGGAACAGGGCAAATAACGCCCTGTTCCAACCACCATAACCAAAGCCACGGGCGGCGTGCTTGGGGAAGTCCGTCCGCCCATCATACAAGGCCCGAGATGGCGGCGCGGTAGGTGTTGCCGCGCCCCACTCATGTGGATTGGCAGGTAAAAAATAATAGTGCTGGAGACCGCAATGGCGGTCTGCCACTGCTGGGGTCGCGGATGAATGAAATCTCGCTCCCGTAACCCCAGCAAAAAGTGGTGAGGCGAAACACCCGTGTGGTTTTAGTCGGTAGTTCACCCACTCTGGGTGGAGTCCGACACACCCCGCCGCCTTCCCCGGGCGGCGGATGTCCATGAGGATTTCCACACGCACAAAAAAAAAAGATATCGAGGGATACAAGTGCTAAACGCACTGCGCGTTGGTGGAACCGGATATCCGGCATACAGCCAACGAACCGCGGTATGGTAGGCGGCTCTTCTCCCCCGTCATCAAAGTTGAGTTGGACGAAGAGTTTGCCCAGAAGATCGAAAGAAGGCAGGCGCTCAAGCCTCTCACCAATTCTACCGATTTGCACCGACTTCGCCCTTGCAATGTCTCTTTTGAAGGACCTAGAGGCAAAGTTATACTTCTTTTTTAATGCGCTGGTATTTACATCCCTTGCCGCCACCGCATCAGCCCAGGCTCGATAGGCTTCCTGCTTCCGACGAGAGGCCTTTTTGGAAGACGAACCGAACCAAGGTCGAAATTTGCCACTAATGGGGACTACAGAGGATGGAATGAAAAGTTCCATACCCTGCAGCACCACATCAGCAACAAAATCAGCAGCGGCGTTGGGATCATTCGGCGAGAAGCAAACCTGTCTCCAAAGGTAGGACGTAAAGAAAGACCGAATCCCATCCCATTCTGCTGACTTGTAGTGCCACACACGGCGGCTACGTACAACTCGCGATCGCGACGAGCACATGAGAGGCACTGTACTCCGGACAAGGCAATGATCCGACGAACCAAGCGGGGCGCCTACGGATACATGATAGCCGTCCGGATGAGAAGTCAGCAGAAGATCCAGCATTGAAGGCTTCTGGCTCTCCACATCTGGGATTCGCGTGGGCGTGGTGACCAGTTGTGTCAGGCCATAATATGTTCTTATCTCAAATAATTAAACGGAACCTGAGATACCTACGGCTTGACCTCTCTTATGTATAGAGACCCATAGCCACAGCAAGTAAGAGCTGACCCACTGGTCAGCTCTTGCTGATTAAAAACTGATACCTACCAGTCAACGACTTAATGTTTGAGCACATGATGTGTTGTATACCCAAAACTACCTTCAGCTGAGTTTTTATTACAACAAGGCATTTTAAAATGTCTGTTTTGAGTACTATCTTGTATGAAAGGTGCGTGGTATAAGGGGTATAGTTATAGGCGTAATCATTTAGAAATAATACAGAAAAAAGAAAAAAGAAATCCAATCCATGTGGTTTTAAAAGAACGTACACAGTCATTTCAATTGAAGTCAAAGGAAAATAAGCTCTTACTTAAGGCAATAAGAATCATTACGGATTTAGGTGCAACTGTTAATATACGTCCTAGTACCCGGCAGATCTTTTTATCACAGTTTCAAAGGAAAAAGAGACCTATTGCAAGGCAATAAGGATACAATAACGGGTATCGGTACAATGGATATTACGGGTATGATGCTTGCACCAATATCCGGTAGAAAATGGAAAATATATGCCGGTTGCTGGGTCAACTAGGGATTAGTGCGTACCAATAAATGTGACATGCAAAAATAAATACTTCTCAATTAGATTCACCATAATTTATAGTTTATATCGTTAGATAGTTCACTCAAATATTTCAATAAATTAACACCCTTACCGTATGGTCATCCGTAGCAGCATGCCAAGCTGAATAGTACGACGGGGTGATCTCGCAGTTTAGAGACAGGACCTCCAATTTTCTTAATATTTTTGGAGAGCACACTTTTATGGTTACACAGTTTTGCCACCATAAAACTTTTTGATCAGTGTTGCAATTATTATTGTACAAAATATTACCAAGAATGTGTTACAATTAACAAACTTTAATTTGTGCTTGGTAGAAAGGTGGAAAACAAAAAAAACTATCTAGTTACCGGGTATTGGGACGCTGCCGGAAATACGTACTTCTACCTTATATAATATCAACACGGAAAATTGCTAACGACATACACCCAGCTCACACGATCACGCTAAAATTATTGATGTCGATGACTCAGGAACTCATCAATGGTTGGCGAGAGGGAAAACGTTCTTGAACTACGGGGCGTACCACATCGATAGCGTAAAGTGGGTCACGGTCCGCCATCGCGTGGCGTGGGACGCGGGCGTGCCTGCGCCTCCGGCACCCCGGGCCGCGACCCATGTTCCACTATGTTCCTATATACTGTAGTCTATATTAATTCCAAAACTATCATTATTAATAATTAATCAATATTTATTTTTACAAAGGATAGAACAATATAATACTACTAGCCTCTGCCCGCGGCTTCGCCCACTTGAAGCTCAAAAACCAACAGTGATGATCTCTTCTTTGTATGGGTCTCTATACCTTAGAGAGGTCAAGCTATATCTCAGGTTTCATATTATTTGAGATAAGAAGTATACCAGTTTTTAAGTTGGTGCACATACTTTGTATTAGTGATAACAAAATTAAAATCTATTCAGTAGTTTTTGCGCCAACCCATAACAAATAGACAAACAGACAATAATTTAAAAAATCTCATTTTTGGGTTCGGAGACGTTTATATACGAGATTTACTTCGTTTTAACCTTATAATTATTTCACTTAATTAATATCAGCAACTTATTTTGCTACTAACCAATATTTGTGTTTATATTGTTGATGTGTTGAAGAGGAAAGATTTTTATGTATGTATGTATGTAACGAATAAACTCAAATATTCTGCCGTTTTCAAAAATTCTTTCACCATTTGAATGCTACATTATTCCAGATTAACAGCTATAGAATATTTTGAATATGTTGGGGATTTCTCCACCCGTGCGAAGCCAAGGCGGGCTGCTAGTAGAAAATATTATAACATACCATCAGGCCTGTTTTCTCTGAAGGGTTAGGCAGAGGCGTACTAATGTACACCCACAGTTCGCCGGTATGTTTAGGACCCATGTAGGTAATAGAGGGCGAGCCTATTGCCATTAAGCGGGCACAAATTCCTAACTCCGAGCTGTTACTGGGAACTTTATAGTAAAACCCGATAACACTTTGCTCTACCTGGGAATTGAACCCAAAACCTCAAGCGTAGCGGTCACGCTCAGGACCACTAGACTAATGAGGGAGAAGACAATATATTCAGAAAAAACAATTGTAATATTTAATCTCAAGTAAATGTCTTAAAAAGGTGTTGAATCTCAATGGGTATTTGAGGTACAGTCCGTTTTTTTGGACTTGTCTTTTTTGGTAAACAAACCCTGCCCGATGCGAAAATCACAAGATTTTCTTTAATCACGCACTTGATGTAGGAAACGATTTTATTAACACTTACACTATACACATACACTCTAAATTACACCAAAAACTGTTTCGAAATCACTGTAAAAGTCTATTATTTTTAATAAAAACTAATTTTATGTAATTACATTTTCACAGAATAAAATAATCATGACAATTTGACATTTCAAAACTCTAGATTATCTACGAATTTTAGGGGATGTGACAAAATAATGAATGATTTTGTTTAAGTGAATGAGCAAAAAATCCAAAAAGTTCTTATCTTCACAAAAATAATATTGTTATTGTACAATATTATCCATAGCATTTTTTTGCTATTTAACATACTACGTTTTTAATCATGAACCCTGTGCTGACATCAAAATATGAAATATTACAGATGGAATTAACAAGAATTAGAATTAAGAACAATAATAGTTGTAGCTAGGATTTTTGTCAAGAAGGGGCAGACATTCTGATGCGGACCACAGTGACGACGTTGTTCCCGAGGTGAACGGCGTAGAAATGAGTGGTGGTTGAAGTCTCAAGGCCAGAAATACTGCTCCAGGACCCGACGGCTTGCATGGCAAAGAGTGGGTCCCGGCCTTGGCGGCTCTCGGGCCTCAATTGAGGGAGTTCCTTAGCGCACGAGGGGCCAATTCCACTCCGATGGAAAACGGGGAAGCAGATCCTCTGCGAAGCCGGGACGCCCTGCAGATTCTCCGTAGGCATTCCGATCCTAGTGCTGCTCGTCGAGGTGGGCGTCGGCAAGCTAATCGAAAGTCCTTGTGGACTGCCTTGTCGGGCACCTGGTGGGGGTGGGTTTTACTCTATCGGGTACAATGATACTGCATCAGATGAACCGAACCAGAGGTTCATAATACATGTGTCGGAATCTGATTTGATTTAGTAACGCACTGTTACATTTTCTTATGTTTTAAGAAATTTATTTCTCATAAAGAATAACACTTCATTTATCTGAGAAATACAAGGATATCTTATTCTATAAATGGTTAGGCCATATTAACAGGTACCGGGAACACGTATCTATATTCTAAAAAACATAATTATTAACAGATAACTAAGTAATAGTAGGCATATGTTATCACTACGCAAATTACAAATTAACAGAAAGCAACACAGAAATAAAAAATAAAAAATAATGTAGGTAGTTTTAAAACAAATTGTCAACATTGCTCAGCCAAGACTAGTTTAGCGCGATGCATACCAGAATGACGATTGACGGCTTCTATTAAGTATCTAAATTCACTTGCTAACGCCGCAAATTGAGATAGCAATTGTATTTATTTATTATGTAATAAGTAAATATTTTTATTTTGTATATATATTTTATTTAATGTTCATTATGTATGTTAATTATTGTTTTATTATTATCATTATTTATATAACTGTACTTTATTTATGTATTACGTGGTTATTAGGTAGGTATATTGGTAGGTACGAATATTTAGTAGGTATGAATATTGGTTTTTTATTAATTTACCAATTTACTTATTATAATATTGTTGTTTTATTATTCTTGAATGTATTTTTCATTGTTTACTTGAAGACATATTTTTTAGGATGTGGTACTTTAATTTCTTTTTAAATAATGCCAGCGATTGAATTTCTTTGATATCGTTGGGTAGCTTGTTGTAAAGCTGTGCACCCTCGTATCTTACATTCTTAATACCATAGTTAGTGCGAGGCGTTTGTAAACAAATATTATTGGCATTCCTCATCATGCGATGCTGGATTTGAGCCTTTTTCGTAAAGCTAATTTGTGTATGTATTTTTTTTTTCAAAATTTTACGAATGAGTATGCACGTATTATACTTATACATTTGTGTTAATGTCAGTATTTTTGTTTTACTATAAACTGCATCTGTCGGTGTCAGGTAGTTTAAATGAAATAGTAGTTTGATTACTTTATTTTGGGTTGTTTGCAACTGTTTTAGATTTGATTTAGCAGCAGAGCCCCAGAGTTCGATTAAGTAAGATAGATGTGACTTAATGATAGAATTGTATATAATATAGGAAACAGATTTTGGAAAGCATCGAACAGTTCCCCGAAGCCTGCCTATCAAGGCAGACAACTTGCACTGTATTTTATCAATGTGTGGTTTCCAACTGATTTGGCTATCCAGGACAAGGCCAAGATATTTTTCTGATTCTACTCTATTTATGGGCACGTTATTAATGCAGAGAGGTTGGAAATCTGGTATATTTTTATTTTTGGTTTTAAATATCATATAATTAGTTTTAGCAATATTTACAGTCAGTAAATTATATTTGAACCAAGAACTTAAAATATTTAAGTTCTTGGTGGGACATTTTCTTCGTGGGACATATCTTATTTTAACAGCTTTGTTAATTTTAAATGCTGATTAGTTAATGCCTTGTTAAATAGAAATTGGTGAAACTGGGTCTTAGGCGTGAAAATAACTGTGGATGGCTAAAGTTTAACATAATGAATTTTAATATGTTTTTATTTGCGAATAAATAATTAGATAATGAAACCGAGAATAAGATGAGAGATACCAGGGACCCATGTATACTATTTTATTATGTCAAAATCGTCATTGAATGACTTCAGAACTGATGATTTTTGACAGATATCTCTTTAAAATCTGTCAGTTAGACTCATGTCATTTATTGCCATTGCACCATTGCACGGCCATTCTTTTTTATTTTATTTTTTTTTATTTTATAAAAACGTTGCCCCACACTAGGATTTTCTCCTGTATCGTGGGTGCGTTTACAAACACAAATTCTCACATACACAAACGCCCAGACCCGGAACAACTACCTGTAGATCATACAAATATTTGCTCCGTGTGGGGATCGAACCCACAACACGTGTCGCAGAAGCCGATCGCTCAGCCGCTACGCCAAACGTGTCGTCGTCTGATACAATTGTAATAGCAGAATTAGAATACTGATTAATATAATTATTTTGCAGCGTTTATATCAAAGTTACTCTAATAAAGTCCTATCATCCTTGAAAAGATATCAACGCACGCGCACCAAGTTTTAATCAGAATTGGATGAAAGTTTGTGTGAACTTAGTCAGGTTTTATTTTGGCTGTGGACAATCTAATTAATACCTATACAAGGTACTTTATCTATTGTCCATTAGAAAACAACTTTCAAGCCATAGGGGTGGCCATAGCCATGGGTTAGGCAGAGGCATACTAATGTACACACAGTTCACCGGTATGTTTAGGTTCGATGTAATACGGGGCGCCTATTGCCATTAATCGGGCACAAATTCCAAACTCCGAGCTGCTACTGGGAATTTCATAGAAAAACCCAATAACACTGCTCGACCTGGGATTAGCGCGTTCAAGCAAACAAACTCTTCAGCTTTAAATATTAGTATAGATGTAAATATAACGTAGCTAAGCGACATTCTGCAGTTCGCGACATTCGGCAGAAGAAAAAGAAGTATGCAAGAACCGTAGCAAGTTGCGGTCTATAGTTTCTGCCTACCCCTTTGGGAGAAGGGCCTGAATGTATTCTGCTATTTATACGAAACTTAAAAAGATCTCCTAAAATGGGCTAGTTATCTGTTCTTTATATAACTACCCTCACCGGGCGGCGTCGCGTGACGTACTTGTCCTTGCGCCGCTCGGTCGGGGACGAGCCTCGTATTTCTTTATGATAAACACACGCCACTGCAGTCTCTTATATATTTAATAAGGTTACACTTACACCGTGCCACGTGGCGTTTCATATTGATTTTTATTTGATAGTCGAAACAAATAAATTATGCATCTATAGATCGTGATTCTACTAAAAGGTCTAATATGAAAGTCTTTTAGTAGATATCAATAGAAAATGTTTAATCTACTGCACCATAGGTGGTCATAAGCGTAAATGCTAACCTAGAACTCCTAGTTTTGATTCCCATTGCTGACAATAGGTTCACCACCAATTACATGAGACCTAAATATACCATGGAATTGTGGGTGAATTGTGACTACACATTAGTAGGTACACCTCTGTCTTACCCTTCGGGGAATATATGCATGATGATATTTCTTTTTTATAATATCATATATTTATTCATTATAATTATTTTCTGATAAGACTCAGTATTACAAACTATCAATTTTCAAACGTCAAGAGTCAGATGTGGCTTGGATTTCAACTCGAGACTCATTCAGCAGTAGCAAAAAAAACTTTGCCCACCGATTTTCTCCTGTATCGTAGCCAATCGTGGACTTTTAAGAGGGCACAGTGCCCCCCGTTTTGTGCTGATGGTGGCCACCGGGGTGGTTTTAGTGGGTAAAAATCCCACACTCCCCGGTCTTAATCCCCGAAGACCGGTCGCCTTTTGAAGGTTTCCCCCCGTAAACAAAAAAAAAAAAAAAAGGTGCGTTTACAAATACAAATTCCCACAAACACAAACGCGCAGACCCGGAACAACTACCTGTGGGTCATACAAATATTTACTCCGTGTGGGGATCGAACCCAACACGTGTCGCAGAAACCGATCGCTCAGCCGCCACGCCAAACGTGACTAGGTCACCAAATATAAATATAGAATATGTCAGTATCACTCTTCGTCTAAACGTTATTGTTACCGCTAGAAATTCTCTTGCAAAAATGCATCTGAAATAGAAATGCACACAATACCTTCCACTGTGACCTATTAAACTTTAACGTCTGGCGTGGAAATAAAATGGGACAAAATATGCTCCAACGACATGCCTACTTATATGCTAAAATAATCTATGTACATTCTAGCCGCTAGAAGCAACTGAAAGAGAAATGACTATTAAGTTTATTGTATAGGTATTCTGGCTCAAGTTCAAGTTCAAATGTTTTTATTTCAAATACTAGCCTTTGCACGCGGCTTCGCTCACCTGAGCTGCTATAGTAGTTTTAGAAATAAAATTATTGAGAATCCAACAGTGGTGATCTCTTCTTTGTATGGGCCTCTATACATTAGAAGGGTCAAGCGATATCTCAGGATCCGATTTATTAATTGTGATAAGAATTTCACCAGTTTTTAAGTTGGAACATATAATTTCTAACAGTGATAACAAAATTAAAATCTATTCAGTAGTTTTTGCTTTACCCGTAACGAACATAGCTTTTTACAATTTTATAAAAGTAATAGAGAATAGAGATAATAGAGAAGAGAAGAAGAAAAGAGATAAGTTTTTACAAGCCTTTATGAAACGTTATGATTCTAGTTGCAAAGTTCCTAAAGGTTGATCCTATGAAATGAGATGAGAAATTCCAGCAACTCCATGGACACTTTTAAAATAAATAATGTTACAATCTTCACTGGTTTGCGATAACAGGATGTATGCACATTGAAGGTTTTAATTTGACCAAAGTCAAAAACATTAACGGAGGTTCACAGCATTTGATAACCCGATGTCAATATATGAGAAAATACTAGTTACTACGCAAAAGAATTAATCAGTATAACATGTCATCACGCCTGTATTCTGCAAAGGATAGGCAGGGGTGTACTAATGTACACCCACCAAAGTTCGCTGGTATATTTTGGTCCCATTTTATGGGGAACAAATCGAAACTCAGAGCAGATACTGAGAATTTCATAGAAAAACCCAATAACTGCTCGATTTGGGAATTCAACCCAGAACCTCCGCGTAGTAGTGGCACTTAGGACCACTAGTTAGTACTAATTACATAAATAAAAGGGTCCTAAAGTCAGCTGAATTTCAAAAAGTTAGTCATTAAACACGTGGGTAGCAGAAAGTCTTTTATGACGTAAACACTCAATAAAACATATCATTAAAATTCTTTCATATCTTTAGCAAAACCTAGTATTCTTTTATCTGTGGCAAATTGAACAATAGGAGTTTTCAGTTGTAATACCTCATATTCATCGGTCTCTCTCGGCTGCTGTGTGTAATATTTCCTTTCAATTTCAAACCCCAATTGAGTACCTTTAAATCGTACTCCTTTTCTCCGTACTTCACGATATGACAAAATTAAAAAGAATTGTAAGATAAGCAAAAATACAAACAAATTTACTTCTTAAGAAAGGTACCCAATTAAGGTAACTAATTAATTGTGAAGGGATAGGGCACAAAATATATTACTAAAACTGAATTTTAGATGTGACCTTTCATTGACCTCGTGTCTCGTGCATTTATGTACTTAATCCCATTTGAGGCCGAAGTTGCATCCAATCCAATACGTTACATAAGATGGGCCCGTACCCATATAAAGCGACCTCTAAATCACGGACAGGTTCTATTCCTGATATAGACCTGTCAGGTCTGCCCTCCATCTGTCGGTTCATTTAAAAATATAACCGTTCGCGGCGCCATTTTTGGTCAACTGTCAGAGGTGTGACCTTTGCTAGTGGGACTCATTGTATATTCTTGCAGTATTGTTGGAGATCGATTTAGTCTCGAGTGGAAGGCTGTGAAAACTCAAATGTCTGCAAGCTTATTGTTTTGAATTATTAAGGAGTCAGAAATGTAACGAGATTAACACGCTTTTGCAATTGCTTTTACGTTTACATGACAAGACAATATTTAGATATTATTTATAACTTCTGACGGCTTACATCCCTGGGATGACTATTTAGGTACCTATAGTTGATACTTAATGGTTTATCGTTTTAATTATAATTCTGTACAGTATTTAGTACTTATTTTTTAGCAACATGTCAGAATTTTTTTTTTAAATTTAGGATAGTAATAAATTTGCTCATAAATAAAACTGCCTCATTAGCCAAGTGGTTCTGAGCGCGACTGCTACGCTAGAGGTCCTGGGTTCGATTCCCAGGTCGAGCAAAGTGTTATTTTTCTATGAAATGCCTAGTAGCAGGTCGGAGTTAGGAATTTGTGTTAATGGCAATAAGCTCGCCCCCTATTACATGGGACCTGAACACATCGGTGAACTGTGGGTGTACATTAGTACGCCTCTGCCTAACCTTTCGGGGAATACAGGCGTGATGGCATGATGGTATGTTATGTTATTGAAGTAGTTTTAACTAATTATGCTGATTTTTTTCGTTCATAAATATATTTTGGAATAGGTTCCCATCTCATGAAATAGTGGTGCCATCAATCAATGACTTTAACTCCGCCATATATCACCCAACGATTCTGCTGGAGACGGCCGAAATCATTGGGCCCTCAACAAAGAGCAGCATGGCTCACGTATGAGAATACCCCGCTCCAACGGGCCATTACACATTCCGATGTCGATAAAAGGCTTTATTTCGATCGGAAATTTGTACCAAGTTTGTTCAAAGTCTGGATCTCCAATATTGGTTGCCGGAGTGGGCAAATATTTGGAATGTAGGGAACATTCCAAATATTGGCCAACTACCTAAAGTTTTTAGGAGAGGAAATTATATTGTTGGCGTTTTTGTTGGATGTGTAGGTCGTGACCAAAAAGTTCAAGTATTTATGGTTTGTACAGTTTATATTATCATTCCTTTTATCTAATTATTTTAATATCTAATTAAATTAAATTCAGCGATAACATTTGGGTTATATTGTGACAATTTCTGTTTTAAAATATAATAATCGGTATTTAGTCCCTCCCAAATTTTGATCCAGATTTTAGACTCGTAAAATACTTTCCCATTCCCCCAAACAGGTAACAATAGCACCTTAAAATGAATTTATTTCAAATTCAAATGAGCTGCCTCTTATCAAGATTTCCTCTGCAAAGGTCAAATGTATTTAAAATGAAAGATAGTCGGTTTATGTAAATGGCTTAATTCTGTGGATTGTGCCCTTTGGAAACAGAAACCGAATCGTTGCAGAAATGTTTGCTGTTTTTCTGCTATCTGTTAGAAATTTTATTGCAGCGACTTGCTTTTTTAGGTGACTTTTTTATTGGGAAGTAGGTACTCCTGCGATATCAGATAATGTTGAAAGATTTTATTTTTCAATGGGAAAAAAGAAAGAGAAGATCTGCCTCGTTAGTCTAGTGGTTTCAAGTGCGACCGCTACGTTAGAGGTCTTGGGTTCGATTCCCAGTTCGGGCAAATGTTATTGGGTTTTTCTATGAAATTCTCAGTAGCAGCTCGGAGTTTGGAATTTGTGCCCGGTTAATGGCAATAGGCTCGCCCCCTATTACATGGGACCTAAACATACCGGCGAACTGTGGGTGTACCTTAGTACACCTCTGCCTAACCCTTCGGGGAATACAGGCGTGATGGTATGTTATGTTATGTTAGAACGTTAATTGTATTTCGCTATTATAGTTAACACTGCTACCGAAGTACATAATTTTTATGTTTTCTGCCGAGCCTTTTACCAACTATGTTCGGATCGGCTTCTAGTCTACCCAGATGCGGCTGAATATCAGTACCTACCTATTTTACACGAAACGACAACCGAGACCTCCGCAACCCAATTTCTGAGTACTTAATATCGATATTCGGAGGATAGACCGTTGATTGTCAAGCTTTTTTGTGCTTCTGATTACCACTAACAATTCAAATCAAATCAAATCATTTATTCAAATCTAAATAAGTACTACATGATTAAATTAGTTATAAAATCTTGCTTAGGTACTATATTATTTACATTATGTGCCTGAACTAGGTAATCCTGACTTCAGGCGAGAAATATAAATACATTTAAGGACTAAAATAATCACACAATCATAAATATACAAAAATTAAGTATAACAATAATAAAGCGTGAGTGAGTAAAGCTTAACCTTGCAGATCAGTTGATCAGCTTAGTTATTACATAGCCGCGAACCCCTCCTTTTATGTTTCATGTAGGCAGCAGTGAAAAACCTTGTTTAACGTGAAAACTGTGGTAGGTAGGTACAGTGAACACTATATAGCTTAGTGGGTCACCTGTTTGACCACTTCCACTTCAGTTGTCCTGACCAATGACCAATGCTCTAAATATACGGTAGGTACACTTCGGCAGATTGTACTGGCTCTGATCGATTGAACCCTACTGTGACGACACAGGTATTTTTCCTGCAATCAACATAGTAACAAACAATTCGTTCATAATTATCTACAATAGCAAAGAAATTAAACTTTATCTCAGTCAGATACAATTCATGTTGGAATGTTCATTCTGGAACTTCCTTTGAACCATTGAGGTCTCTTTGTGTCCATAATTCCAGATTTATGCTAGTAATATGGTGGTTTTCATAAAATCGTTCAAGACAAACAGTTGTTTTTCTCATGAGCATTGCAAAAAGCAGAAAACCCTTGGCAAGGCCGAATATAAGTCTCCACAAGCTGTTACACCTTATTCCCATCTCTTTATATACTTATAGTGAGAGAACCACAGTCCGATACCTTCATTTACATGAAATGAAATGAAATGAAATGATATTTATTTCTGTAAGTATATCATTAGAGACACTTTTACAAGTCAATGTTTTGTTTTTTTTTATAGCTAGATGGCTTCGGCATTTCCTAACTGACGTAACTATTATAAGTCAGGTTTTTATCATTATATTATAAGTCAGATATCAAGAAAACTCTTGTGTGTAGCAACCCTTAAACGCATTACTCCGGCCCTGCATTAGCAGGCCGTTAGAAGGTTTCTGCGGTTTCCTGATTTAGGACACTGTGTCATGACTTACTTCTCCTAATGGTTTTGTGCAAGGCCAGTTGGGTTCTCAGTTATGAAAATACAACTAACTACAGATCTGCTAGCTGTTTCACTACTTGCCAAAAGAGACTAATTGAGCGAAAAAGGAGCGCTGACATAACAAACATACCACCATAGAGGTGTACTAGAATGTACACCCACAGTTCACCGTTGCGTTTAGGTCCCATGTAATAGCGGGTGAGCTTATTGCCTTTAACTTGGCATAAATCCCGTTTCATTTTGAATAACCAATCATATGAAAAATACAGAATCAACTACTACCTACATAATTCAAAATACAATATTATCGATACATTACAGGGAGGGTTACATACATACAGAGAATCCGACTGACGAATTATCCGTCGCATTTAATCCCATCTTCGCGATAAAATGTTAATTTGAAATACAGGGATATCTTACCAAAACAATTCGTTATATTTCTAAACTCCTAAACCCAGATAAAAAATGGTCATTCCTTATCTAAGAAATAAAGCTGTCTTGACACGAGACAAAAACAAGACATCTCGGGCGGGCAGGCCTCTTCCTAATCTCTGTTATATAGGTCAGTGGGTGGTGCCTATCGATTGCCAACACTTGTGCGTTCACAGGAACGTTCGTTTTGTCGTTAAGTTTGTAGCCTTTGCAGGGGAACTTGAATTATTTATTTGTTTTTATTCATTGGTAGTTTTGTGTTATAGCTAACGTCTTGCCGTCTTGCTGCTTAAGAAGTTGAGGATAAATATTTCACAATAGTTACACGATTGTATTAATTAGAAGTTTAGTCAATTCGATTCTGTACTAATTGTAGATATATATCGTAGTAGATCCATGATAGTTTAAATAGTATACGAAGTGAAATTTCCGTGTTTTCTACGAAAAATCTAACCAAACAAAAAAGTAAGTGCAGTGAAGCAATAAGAGATATTGTTTTCTATTTCAAGAACAATACTTAACAGAATGACACAAACCTTACCCGAAAACAATAACATAATTAAACATTTCTAATTATTACGTTATATAATCGCCAGCAACGCAACAATGGGCTTGTCGCGTCCGCCTATTACATTTAATTTAAATAATAACCGCCATTTATATAATGTCAGTTTCAGCAACAATGTTGCTGATATGTGACGTCACCGCCCCTGCCCCTGAGACTATAAGTAGGAGTCGGATCAATGGAATGGCTAGACATTTGTCTAGTCGATTTTAACAATATATCCTTCTGGCGCCATCCAATACTTATTACATAATAGTTTTTATGTGGAAAGTATTAGTCCTTGTGGAAAGGTTTTTTTTATTCTCGATAGGCTTTCGCTTTATCGCCAGTTCGCTTTATGTGAAGCGACACTGCGACCTAAGATGGAGCGCGCTTGCCTAGAAGAAACCGATTCACTCTTGATTTAAAGACACCAGATTATATCTATCGGGGAAGACCCACTCGGGAAGCGCGTTCCATTTATTCTTCAATTGTTAGTACATTTTGCGTAGCAACAGAATATTTTAACAAAACGGTGTTACGACTCCTATGGTAGGACTCCACTCCTGGAGTTCGCATGGAGTTCGCCTTTTTCGTGGTATGGAAATCCTCATGGATCGTCCGCAACCCTTGGAGTTGGGAGGGTATGTCAGACTCGTAGGCAGAGATGGCTTTACCTATGGTGCAGGGCGTGCGTTGCAACACGCCGGAAGCGCTGGCCGGCCGCGGCACTTTATATTATTCTTACTAGAGGTCGCTAGAGTGATGATTGCACATTGTGAAGTTTTGTTGCATTAGATTACGGGGAATATTTGTTTACAGCCGTAACTACCAAAGCGTAGTACATAAATCATTTACGATGTATTTTGTACTAACACACTGTCTAGTTCTATAGCTTTAAACGTAGAAGTGTCGACTTTGTGAGAAACTGTACCCCAAACGTAATATGGCTCTTAGAGTAAAACTTTAATAGCTGGCCTCACACCAGTAACACCCCGGAAGTAAGGAGAATTTTAAAAGGGTTTCTCTTGATAATGTATTAAGCGCGCGATGAAACATGTACGTTAACGGTGATAGAATCCTAGAATATGCTACCTATTATGTTGTGTAAAAGCCGTCATTCAATGATTTTAAAATGATACAATTTTGATTTACATTGGACTACCATCCATCTGATACAATTGAAATACCACTTGGGCCTCTGTTATTGAGATAAGTCAGGGGAGCTCGCGAGCATACCCGTACATATCGATACTTTTAGTTAGATAGGTTTTGGCTCATTGCCTGCGTGGACCACTAAGTAAGCCATTGCACTCGGTTGACACAACTTGCGATGAAATATATATTGTTACGTGCGTACATTCACGGTGGCTGCCTCGCGGTGTTGGCAGAGTGAATAAGAAACCACGTGCACCCTGTTTTAAAACTCCACGATTTTAATTAGAAACTTAAAATCCATTACTATCACGCCTGTTTCCCGAATGGTTAGTATTATACACTAAGCTAGGCGTATGCTTTATGTCTCATGTAATAGGGGGCGAGTCTATTGCCAAATCTGGAGATCGACCTACTACTGATTTTTTTATAAATCAGACTACTTTGCTCGACCTGGGAATCGAAAGTCACGCTGAGAAACCACGCTTGCGATCATTCAACAAATAATCCAGGAATTAACATACCATCACGCCTGTATTCCCCGAAGGGTTAGGCAGAGGCGTACTAATGTACACCCACAGTTCCCCGGTATGTTTAGAACCCATGTAATAGGCCTATTGCCATTAACCGGGCACAAATTCCTAACTCCGAGCTGCTACTGGGAATTTCAGGACCCAGGACCCAGACCAAAACCCAGGACCTCTAGCGTAGCAGTCGTGCTCAGGACCACTTGGCTAATGAGGCAGTTCGCTTCTAATCCAGGAATTAGAACCGAATTAAGACATTTTATACACATAATTCGTATGATTTTCCAAAACACTTCCATATCGCCGACACTCCCATTTTAATGACAAACACATGACGTGTTAACGCGTGCAAAAGAGACAGCGAATGTCCTCAACTATGACGTCACTGGCGTACGTTTGGCAAATGGCATAGTACACTCCCTGGCAGTATGCCACCACAGCTGTCTTCAAAATGTCCCCTCAGTTATTAACATTGGATATTATTTATAAAATTGTATTTGTTTTGAATCATAATCGGGTTTCACGTGACTAAGATCCACTTTATCAACTTGTAGTGAGGACAATCGTGTTTTGAAATAGAGTATGAATGCAGCTGCTTACTGCGTTGTACTCTTAAACTGATGATACCGTACACCTGGTGATCTAAGATCAAGATTAAGATAAGTCCCGAGTGTGTCTTCGCCGATAGATATAATCTTAAATCACGAGTGAATCGGTTTCTTCTAGGTAAGCGCGCCCAATCGAAGAGCGCAGTATCGGTTGACATTAGGTGAACTGGCGCGGGCGATTAAGCGTAGGCAACATGAATAAAATAGCAAACAAAAAAAACTAAGATAACAAACAGACAAAAAATACTAATATTCATTATGTAGGTAGGTAGTCAAGAAATGAAGGAAAAATTCGACTCGCAGGCAGGATTTTTCCTTCACTAAAATAAGTATATAATCTTAGCATGAAAAATTCAAAAAAATCACAAAAAGATAGTCTAGAAATGGTTTATAATCTATTAACATAAACTAAAAGCCAACTATACTCACTGTAGTGAGTCTAGTGGTTCTCAGCGCGAATGCTACGCTAGAGGACCTACGTTCGATTTCCGGGTCATGCAGTGTTTTTCTATTAGAAAGATCATAATAGCAGCTCGGAATTTGAATTTGGTAGTAATAGCCTCGCCCCGTAACACAAGCATTTAGCTTAGCACGAAGGGTTAACAAGAATATCGTATCTTGAAAATTTTATCTTTAAACCCCAAAATGTGATTTTTATTTACTTATTAAGTAGGTACCTACTGTAATTTGTAAAGTATTATCAATATTACATACAGCTTTAGCTATAAAGTTCATACGTAGTTATTTGCAAATCACTGATGTATCAGCGAAAATCATAGACATCAAAATCATATTGTTATGTACCACCATTACATACTTATGTAAATTAAATATGATTAACTACCTCATATTACCGAAACCAAATACAAATCCGAAGTATTTACCAATAGAATAATTCCTAATGAAAAATGCAAGATAATCACAAAAAGATAAAATAATTCCTTCCTTTGCCGCCATCATAGTGAGTTACATCTAAACCTGCTTATGACATCATCGAACAAAACAAAACCGAGTGGAGGCTTGGAGCATCGCTTGATGATTTTTTCATATACGAGTAAATACCAGCGAACCTGTAGGTATTCCCGGAAGAGTTAAGCAGACATGTGTCGATTGGCTGGTATGTTTTATGTACTTATAGGGATCAACCCCTAGTACATAGACATAAAACACTAAATCTAGCCCCCTTTTAAGTATTTTTTTAAAGATTTAACATAACATACCATCACGCCTGTTTTCCCCGAAGGGTTAGGCAGAGGCGTACTAATGTACACCCACAGTTCGCCGGTATGTTTAGGTCCCATGTAATAGGGGGCGAGCCTATTGCCATTAACCGGGCACAAATTCCTAACACCGAGCTGCTACTGGGAATTTCATAGTAAAACCCAATAACACTGCTCGACCTGGGAATCGAACCCAGGACCTCTAGCGTAGCAGACGCGCTCAGGACCACTTGGCTAATGAGGCAGTTTAAAGATTTAAGCCCCGTAAATGGCAGTACGTAATCCAAATTCCGAGTTGCTACTGAGAATCTATCTACTTCTATATATATAAAAGAAAGTCGTGTTAGATACTCCATTTATAACTCAAGAACGGCTGAACCGATTTGGCTGAAAATTGGTGGAGAGGTAGCTTCGAACCAGGAGACGGACATAGGATACTTTTTATCCCGTTCCCGTGGGATGTGATGACAGACCGCATTCCACGGGGGCGAAGCCGCGGGCGGAAGCTACTTATATATATAAAAGAAAGTCGTGTTAGTTACACTATTTATAACTCAAGAACGGCTGAACCGATTTGGCTGAAAATTGATGGGGACGTAGCTTAGAACCAGGAGACGGACATAGGATACTTTTTATCCCGTTCCCGTGGGATGTGATGACAGTCCGAATTCCACGGGGGCGAAACCGCGGGCAGAAGCTAGTTAATTCATAATTGGAAAGTGCAGTATGGGATGACCTCCAACGAGATGGACGGAAGACTGGATAAAGGTCACTGAGAGTCGTTATAACCAGTCCTTGTGGAAGTCTTTGAGGGAGACCTTTGTTCAGCAGTGGACTTCTATTGGCAGATATGATGATGAATAAGGACCTCTTAAGTAGCAGTCGTAGCAGGCCAGCACCAAATCTTCCCTCGATCCGCTGAAGTTGAAGTTCTATACAAATCTATAAATGTGTGTTCCATAGATAGCCAAGTGGTCCTGAGCGTGACTGCTACGCTAGAGGTCTTGGGTTCGATTCCCAGGTCGAGCAAAGTGCTATTGGGTTTTTCTATGAAATTCCCAGTAGCAGCTCGGAGTTAGGAATTTGTGCCCGGTTAATGGCAATAGGCTCGCCCACTATTACATGGGACCTAAACATACCGGCGAACTGTGGGTGTACATTAGTACGCCTCTGCCTAACCCTTCGGGGAATACAGGCGTGATGGTATGTTTATGTGTTCCATACATTTTAGTCACAGCATCATACAAACAGCTTCAAAGTTATACCTTAGGAATGCATTGTTCCCAGTTCGTTGACTGATGAAATCACTACATATACCTAGGTATTTACTAAGCGGCCATGATTACTAAGATCGACGCCTAC
The DNA here is from genome assembly GCA_947256265.1 of Acronicta leporina. NCBI lineage: Eukaryota > Metazoa > Arthropoda > Insecta > Lepidoptera > Noctuidae > Acronicta > Acronicta leporina. Next base: position 13,271,861 of record OX366520.1, on the reverse strand, counting down.
ATCCGAGACTAACATTTGTGTACCTATCAATTAGTGTACCTACCTAGTATCGAATCCATTATTAGCTCTGAGAGTGGGTTGAATAGCGTCATATTTCAATTTTCCCGTGCTTAGTGTTCACAAAACATCATGAAGTTGAAAAAGCGGTTTATTGTGTTTTTTACACTATACTCTTTTTTATGATTTTTACACTATACTTTAACTGCTTCATTAGCCAAGTGGTCCTGAGCGCGACTGCTACGCTAGAGGTCCTGGGTTCGATTCCCAGGTCGAGCAAATTGTTATTGGGTTTTTCTATGAAATTCCCAGTAGCAGCTCGTAGAATATGTACCCAGATAATGGCAATAGGTTCGCCCCCTAATACATGGGACTTAAACACACCGGCGAACTGTCGGTGTACATTAGTACGCCTCTGGCTAACCCTTCGGGGAATACAGGCGTGACGGTATGTTACACTATACTTTCGTATACAAAAGTGTATAATTAGTGTAAAATCACAAAATCACTTTATACATAAAGTTGAAAGTTGTCACTTCACCACTGCTCTGTGAGTTCAATTGCCACCCGTGGCAAATATTTGTAATCCGTACTGAATGAAAAAAATGAAAAAAACAATGTCTAAAACACTTTTTAAAAATAATTTAATTTTCACAACGATACAACATTTTAAATTAATTAATTCAAAAATAAGTCAACCATCTAAAAAAAGTACCGTTCAGAAGTTATCATAAACAATTTAATTTTTTTTTTAAGTGGGCCGTCAAAAAAGTATATTTAGAGGACCGCCGAAAACATGTTTACAGTCAAACACGGTACATTACTCACAATCACTCAATGTCAGTAACTAAGCAATTTTATTTTTGCCACAGAAATATGGCCAATAATGTGTTCGTCTATTTACAAAAATAAGATACCTACTCCTATTTGAGATCCATTTACTCCCTATAGTACCAACACTACTTATTTTGTGGTTGAAAGCTACAAAACTACTACCCTCCTCAGAATTTCTTCTAGCTTAGAGCGTTTTAAACACACACGACAGGTAGTGGTTCCAACTGCGTTTCAGCTGCGTCGAATATATATGACGAAGACTTTAAAAGCACGCAGCATTTATTGACACGTCATACCTACCTATTACAAATAATAATTAGTCAATCAAGAGAAGAACCGTATGATTACAAAATAATCTATATACTTAATATATAAAGCTGAAGAGTTTGTTTGTTTGTTTGTTTACTTGAACGCGCTAATCTCAGGAACTACAGGGCCGATTAGAAAAAAAAATTCAGTGTTAGATAGCCCATTTATTGAGGAAGGCTATAGGCTATATATCATCACGCTACGCGGACGAAGTCGCGGGCAGAAGCTATTATTTAATATTCCTTCAAAGTTTCTAAAGTCACAAAAAGGTACACTAATATACCTGATATATAATTTCACTGGCACTTAAATAACGCCACTCATTCTGCATTATAATTAGATGTGTTTCAAAATCATCCTCGTTGCAATTTACTAGATATTGGACACAACAATCGTGAAATTCAAATTTCATTATTTATAAAGTTATTTTAGTGAAGGAAAAATTCGACTCGCAGGCAGGATTGAACCTGCGTCTTCTGGTTCGGTACACCAGACTACCTCTAAGCCACCGCGAGTCCCATCCGCCATGTCGAAATTTGCCTTCACATTCTGAACTTACGTCATAAAAAACTTTAAGTATAATCTTATCATGAAAAATGCAAAAAAAAAACACAAAACGATAGTTTCATTATCATGGTGACACATATATGTTTATTATTATTATTTGTGATGTGATGGAGATACCTAGAGTCCGATATCGGATCGAACAGGGTTTTTTTATGTATAGTCACATGTTCGTGCTTTCACTTCGTAAAACGCATATATCTATGTTCCTGTAAAGCACTCAAGCTATATATGACGTCTATACGATATTAGATGAAGCACTATAAGTATAACGTCATAGCGGCGCCGGAGGTGGCGTCACTACTAGGAGAAAAGCTCGTAAGGGAGGGGAGAATGAACCAAAATTTTCTTTTATTGCTTACAAAGAGATATGGTCTGTCTCAACTAGACTATACCATAAACAGGCAAGATACTACAGTGAATAAATATAATACTGCAATATCTGCCACATTATTAGTCTCGTGGTGGTCAACGTGGCTGCGAAATAATAATCAACCCATTATATGTCCCACTGCTGGGTACGGGTCTCCTCTCACAATGACAAGGATTAGGCTATAGTATATATATATATGCGGGTTGGCAGACTTCACACGCCGTCAAGAAAATCTCTCAGGCGTGCAGGTTTCCTCACGATGTTTTCCTTCGACGTTTTAAGCGCGTGATAATTAACTATTAATACGCACATAACTTTGAAAAGTCAGAGGTGCGTGCTTTGGATTTGAACTCGAGACCTTTGACTTAGCAGTCCAATGGTCATATCACTAGGCTATCACGGCTACGAAATGCTATTACTTTTTTCAAAATTCTCAGCTGTGTGTGTAGCTGTTTGGTGTTTGAATTCTTGGTAAATTTCTAAAGGATTTGTCTTTAAATAAATGGACACCAAAATATATAGTAACATGATGTATGTCGGGTAAAACAACTACATACTTAACCGTACTCCAAAGTTGCCGATATGTTAGCTAACTTGAAATATGCTTTGTAATTCCATTAAGGTTTAACCTATCAATCATAGTCGTATGAAATCGGATTTCTGATTAACTTATTAAGGCGAAGATACTTGTGATAGGAATAATATATAAGTAGCCACTTATTATTCAAAACTAGTCGATATGATTTTATAAATATCGAGTTGCCAAATACTTACTTTTCGTACGTGGTATCACGCGCCCATCCCTAAAGGAGTCCCGGTACCAATATGTGTTGGTATGGCTTGTTGTCACGTACCGGTAAAGTGTGCCCTAAATGTTGTTATTGCTCGACTATTACTGTTTTATTGCCTATTATTGAAACAAACCCCTTCATAACCCGCCCCCTCGTATCGTTACGTCTTTTTAGAACGCTGTCCCACACTAGTGAATGTTTTTTTTTTTTAAACTTTACATCGTAATTAATAATTTATAAGGATTAATTGAGTTATTATCGGTTATCTAGCCTGACTCTTCATTCTCGAGTTACTTATATTGATTTTTAATTGATCACATTTTCCACAGTAATTGGAATTCTGCACATTTGAGCTCGTAAATATTGTTTACATGCTAATTATATATTGTTTTTTTCAGAAGCTTTTGTCGTAAAAGCCTCTTATCACTTCCTAAAGACAAAGCAGCACTATAAATCAACATTACCATATGATGTATTTCTCCATTTTCTTTCATTTTACGTTCCTTATATCCCTAATGAATTCTGAGAATACTGCCCATAAATTTGGCAATAAATCCAAATTACCAAATATACCTATTACACGTTCTCACTGGTCTGACTCAGTTTATTGTTACTACTTTTATTTTATACTTTTATTTATACAGTTTATTGTTATACTATTTTTATTTCTTAAGTTGTCTGTAACCGCCACAAAATTTGGGAAGCTATTGTCGTTCCCGGAAAGTCACATCATATCACGTGGCCTACTTTCTAGAAATACCTAAGCTATGTTGAGAATAATATGATGGACAAATTTGAATTAATTCTTGATTTGGGAAAATATTGCCTAATGTCAAACTGACTACATACCACTTCAGTTAATCTCTGTGTCTCTGTGGATAACAACAGGAACACAGAATTAGGTTTTAAAAAGAAATATAAATAAAAGAAGAATAAATAGAACAAACAAGCATACATAAGTAATTTTGGAGTAGAGCATTCAAATATTGCTCTACTCTAAGAAATTCAAAATATAAAATTAAAAAGAGGGTAAGTACCTACGCAATGCTTATTTTTGTTACAACAGCAATCTTAAGATTCATCTTAAAGTCTAAAATAACCGACTTGTCGTACAGAATGAGACGCGTCCCAACACATCTAAGCCACAGATTACACGAAATAATTCACAATTTAGCAGAGGTGACGTAACCGTAAGTAAGGTCATTCCCATTGGCAGCGTTTGAGTCACACCCACCCACTAAATTCAATATTGATCTCATGTCAGTCACCCGACAATATTCTAACATCAGGATATTTAAAACACACGTGTATAAGCGAATCATTGCCACCGTGTATCGCCATGTCCTTTTTCGGTACTAGCTGCTCTTAAAGTTCTAATCTATATAATATCCTACTGATGAGAACAGGTCTTTTCTCAGAGTGAGAGAGGGGTTAGGCTTATAGTCCACCACGCTAGACTACTGCGGGTTGGTAGACATCACACTCTGTTGATTTTCGTTCCCTAAAAAATCCTTTTTTCCATATCTATCTATTGTTTCCAATAATTGCCGCATCCTTCAGCAAATCATCCGTTTTTCTAGTGGGATCTATCCTTTACATAATTTCCTCATATATAACATGGGTAATATATGGCGCATAAATAAAATATGTATTAGGATAATTCAGACCCAACCCTACCAATATCCGATAATGCTTTCTCTGCATCCGTATTTGTCCTTCGCAAAATCCGTGTGTTCGAAACTTATTATTCAATTGATGAGCAATGTCGCTGATGTTACGTTAGTATCTCTTAGATTTCTAATCTTATTACATACTATACATCAAGGAGCTGAAAGGAGACAATGGTAAACACTACCCAATCTAGAAACCTCTTAAGCCACCCTAGAAAGATCGTCAGTGTTCGAAAAATAGCTATGATTTCTCATTATGTGACATGACTGTGGTCAGTTCAGCTGGGTGGCTAGCCTCTAGAAAAAATCCTTAGCTACGCCACTTATACAAATAAGTCCACCAACATAATATTTTATCTATGGTGTTTCATATTCATAACGATGTGCTTTAGGACACAAGTTGAAAACAAATAACGCAGTGCAACGTACTCACTGTGCAACTCACAGTTTGCTGATAGAAAAGACTGAATTGAAATCATGACTTCATGAAACAAAGGTTAAGGTACTGGACTGTAAATCTACACTCATTGATATGTAAAATAATATATTAAAAACCTTATAAATCATTGGGATCCTACCCAACTTCATCTTCTTCAACAAACAAAGCTATTTTCCATTAAAATATAAAATAATGATAATGTAAATTTTATAATTATTGATATTCAATATTCGCGGTTATAGAACTAGTATTCGGGTTTAAGAAACATTATTCTTATAAAGAATTTCATTCACTTACATAAGAATACAATATACATTTACAACATGTGCCGAGCGGCGTAATCAGAGAACACAACAATTCACAATACTAGTACTTAACAAATGAAAAAAAATATTGCTAGAATGATGAAGGAGAATTAGTGAATACTAGACTAGAGTATTCACTAATTCTCCTTCATCATATCAGCCTATTGCAGTACACTGCTGAACAAAGGCCTCCCCCAAAGACCTGGGCCAACCATCCCGGTCTTGGGCAGCTCGCATCCATCCGCTGCCAGCCACCTTCTTTGAATCGTTGATCCATCGTGCCACAGGGCGTCCCACACTACGCTTGCCCAAACGCGGTCTCCACTCTAACGTTCTCCTTCAATGATTATATTATTATATTATACTTACATTAGTATTCTATTCTAGTATTACTGTCCTAATATTTACACATTTCGGCAACACGTGTACCATCTTTTTTATCTGGTTTTTTCACGACCGTGATCATCATGTTAGCCGATAAATCAATAGAAGACACTCGGGTATCATCAAAACCAAAACTCGGCTAATGCGTACCACGTTTGTTCTATATTTACCCGGCTATATTTAAAACGGTCTTGTCACAGTGTGCGACATCGTCTCGTTATTGCTCCAGTATAATTGGACACACGACTTTAGACTTTATTGACATAGGATGGATGGATAGGATAATACATAATTTGATGTTATTTTATCGGTTCCATAGTTATGTTTCTGTGCTGTAAGTAAATTATATTTTACTAATATTAATACGGAGTCGAATTTTATAAAACGACTTAAATTGTGTCAGTTGTTGCTGTTGCTTACCCACAAAATTGTGAATTTCAAAAGATTTATATGAAAACCGGAAAATATATATCAATTACGTCAAAAATCTTCCGTATTTCGTGAAGATAATACAAAATTCAAGTGCATCTAATAGTTACCTAATACTTATGTAAATTAAAGTTGCAAGTAACAATACTGTTACGTACTTCATCAAAAACACAAATTGTAGAGAATGCCATATGGCATTAAGTCCGCCTTATGTACTTTTGTGCATAGAAGTATAAATAAATAAAAACACAAATTGTCACACGTGTGAACAAGAATTCTTTTCAATGTTATTTCTGGCTTTATGCTCAGATACCCTTAAACTGTAAAAATGAGCGTACAAAGAAATATTTCAATAATCACATCCCTTTGGAAAGTTCCCCCGCGTTTCATCACTTTAACGAGAAAAGGTTGACTCATCTAAATATTTGCACACAACTCGTCCTTGATGCGAAGCATTTGTTTATATTATAAAGTGGTAAAATATTGCGTACTAATAAAAACGTTTAATAAATAAATGAAGTGCGAATGTCAATGTCGGGTTTTCTTTTGAAAATAGCCAGTGAAGCTTTGAGTGAATTTATTGCTTTCTTTCCGTTAGATAGAATTGTATATAATGTTTGTACAGACTAATCTAAGACGCATTCACTTCCACTGTGTAATCGGTTGCAAGAGTGCGTGCTATCTTTTTTTGGATTCCATTATCAATTCGAGCATAATGTTATTGGGTTCTTCTATAAAATTCTAAGTAGCAGCTTGGCGTTTAGATTTGTAGCTGGATCATGTCAATAGGCTAGTCTCGAGGTATTGTTAGAGGTATACCTCTTCTTAGTCTTTCAATAAAATAGCTCTGATGATATTTATGATCATCATAATCATCAACCCTTTATCTTGTCTCACTGCTAGGCACGGGTCTTCTCTCCGAATGAGAGAGATGACACGTATATTTTTTTTTTTAATTTAATTTAAGGGCTCGCACACACTATTGCACAGTAACGTATAAACTTGGTGAACTATTTCTGAAATTTTTATAGTAGGTACTTATATTTTACTTCAATATCCTATTCTCATTTATCCATCTTTATCATCCATGCTGTCTTTGTTGTCCTTCCATAATATCATACAGAAAGTACATTATCAATACCGTATCAACATTTTACGGTTAGCGACCTCAAAATTCGAGTGGATTCCGCAAATTGTCTGGATTGTATTCCCAGTAAAAGCATTGACAATAATACAATTGGATCGGGGAGCCTGATAAACACGACATCGACACATTTTCACACAAATTGTGAACATAAACACTTTGTATGTCAGGCTTTTATGTTACTTCGCTGATCGCTTGTATCCCAAGAAAGATTAGGCAGAAATAACGAACTGTCATAACGAACACCTTGCCTATTAATTTCATGATGCGCTAAGATTGTAATACAATATTTAATAAATACAATAATATACTCTCATACCACGTCAGTATATGAGATAATTTGGCTTGCAAAAGCATCAAAAACTATTACTATGAGATATTCTCTGAGCACTTTACTATCATAAAGGTTTTAAGATTAAAACTGGATTGTAAATGTTAAAAAAAACCTTCTATTACACAGTTAGAACCAGTTATAAGAACCATTTATACTCGTAGTTTTGATAGTCAACTAGAGTGGGACATTATATAACATCCATAGAAAAACATAGCACTATGAAAGAAACTCTTAACAACAATAAAGTCATACCCAAATTGGCTGTTTAGCATAATATGAAATGCAAACAGCATTCATATGAGGCAGCTAACAAAAGATACACAGTTCCACTATGACACAATGGAAGCCCGAGCCAAACTTCCTGCGGGAACATTAAAACTGAAATTGCAATTCCGAGTAATATACATTTCAGAATTTTTGTTAATGTAAATGTTTGGCTGAAATTTAAAACCACTTTAAGGATTATCAATGTGTTATATTCACACCGTCAAATCCCGACGTTTTGGAGTCTTTACAAAGACTAAGTTGTTTTATATAAATATGTATAATGTCTTTCTAAGGATTTTCGTCTAAGGATGAAAGCTCCATCTAAAGAACGGTCCAAGTGTTGAAGTCATAATGACATCATATCAGTGAAAGGCTAATCTAATAACTTTAAGATCTTCAAAATGCAGTACAATGCATCAAAAGTAAAAAAAATATATGCTGTATTACATTTTGGTACCTGCGGCTATTAACGCTATTCTCATTTTCAGCTTTTTCGATCCATATTAACGAACATTCAATTCCTGAATTTCATACTTTCGACGCTTCTAGCCACCTGGAGCTGTCATAAATCATGGGAATAAGAATCTGTTTATTGATATAGGAAAACGTGTAGTGGGTAGCAGTTAATATGTAACCATTTACCATTTTTTTTCTGCTAATCGTGAGAACATAGTTTTGGGTTTTATTTTAACACTAGCGGCCCGCCCTGGCTTCGCACGAGTGAAGAAATCCCTAACTTTTTCAAAATATTCTATATCCTATGTTAATGTGGAATAATGTACCATTCAAATAGTGAACGAATTTTTGAAATCGGCCAAGTAGATTTTTGAACTTATTCGTCACATACATACACACATACAAATCTGTCCTCTTTTTTTTTTTTAAAAAAAAGCTTACTCGCAATGTGGGTTACACATTACTAGTATTCTTGTTAACCCCTCGTGCTAAGCTAAATGCTTGTGTTACGAGTGGGTTCACGTCGGTAGTGCAATGGGTGGGGTTCGAACCGGCAACCACATGATCGCAAGTCCGACGCCCTAGCCATTAGGCTACCGCCGCTTAAATTAGTATACATTTATATTGAAATCATTTTAATATTAATTCATTACTATTAACTAATGGTATTTTCTGTAAAATTTCAATTCCCAATTGTCAAAAATATTGAGAATCGAGAAATATTTCACATACATAAAGTCACGCCTCTTTCCCGTAAGGGTAGGCAGAGACCACAGACTTCCACTTGCTACGATTCTGATATACCTCTTTATTTTCATCCAAATATTTCACTTAGTTATTAATTTTCATTTGCTTTTCATTTTCCGCTTATTTTAGCGTTGAAGTGGTCTGTACGTCTCCGTTTTAATTGATAAACAAGTCATTCGATCTTGACCTACTTCAGTTCTTTTACCGATCTACTTCCAGATCTTTCATCAAACAGCAAATCCGGATATACTTGTATTACATTATTTTTAACTACAATTTGACCCGGAATCAAAAGTTTGTTTACGTTCAAATTACCAACTTGACAAGCTAAATAATCATTATATCATCTAAATATACAATATTCGTAAGCTACGGGAGATGTCCGTCTATTTTAAAAGCGACATAAAAGCTACATCTCCTTAAAAGAATGACAAATATTAGTTTATTAATAAAATGTCTACTACGCCTTTTATTTGGACGTTGAAACTATAATGGTCAAGATACTTATATTTGATAGTATTCTAGATGTAGAGCAACAGTAAAAAAATTAACACTGCAAGACTTTTATTTGTTTATTAGTGATTGATTGATAATGAATCTGATAAATGATTTGATAATGAATCCTGCACACCTAAAGGATAAAAAAATATTCTAAAGTGACTGAAGGGAACCAACTCGCTAGTTACACTGTCATGAGCTGAATTAGTGCAGCAAGTAAGTTTCAATGTTATTTTAAAGTGTAGGAAGTCCACCAACTTGCTAGTTACAGTCACGAGCTGAGTTAGTGCAGGGTAGTAAGTTCTGGTCCAATGACATAAACACATATGTTTTATACAAGGTTCATCTACAATCTACCAATATGTTCTGATGAAACCAGTGATACTAAAACTGCTTTATTTCAACCTTCACATATTATTATGTTTTGACAAAAAATATTCTCAATGATGTGAATTTTATTGGTTATCAATCAAAACATTTCGATTCCGAGGCCGAGCAATGTGTTATTGGATTTTCTATTAAATGTTCAGTGGCAGTTTGGAATTTGGGATTAGTGTCCACAGTTAATGTCAATAGGCTCGCCCCCTATTACATGGGACCTAAACATACCGGCGAACTGGGAGTGTACATTATGTATGAATGTGAAATCATAACATCAGGTTTATATCGCTTATATTTAAATGTACTTTATGTGTTTTCATTCCCTGCCAGATGTTGACATTCATCTTAGATAAATGGAGTTTTCTTATCTACGTCTTCTTTGCAGATGCTCTAGGACCATGGACTCATAAAAGCAATTTATGAAACTTCATTGTTCAGATGTGCTATATCAATTTTGTAATTAGTACACATTATGTAATCATCTTCATTGTCAATCATTCTGTTCAAATTAAAAAAAAATATAAGTACCTACAGAAACTAATGTTTTTTTATAAAATATCAAGTAAAGAACATATTATATACGATTGTGAAAACGTGACCATAAATAAAACGATTGTCAATATCATCATTGTTTACAACAATGGGTATTAAACGATTAAATCTACCGTTGAGTGCGTGGAAAAGAGCAAAGCTTGTAAAAACATAAAAAAAATAATGGAACCCATTGCGCATTCGGGTTACGTTTGACCTGTATTTTTGGTCATTTGAAGACCGGGATTGTCGATTTTGGCGTCTATAAAATGAAAGTGAACGTTTTGTTTAATTGCTTGTGAAAACGTAATAAAACATGGCCGTGTAATGTGCTCCAGTATGACTTAATAGTTGACCGACGGCTATAAATCTATTTTTGCTAGTAACGTCTGTCTGTGGTGACGCCTGAGTGGGATTTACCACGTGGGATTTATATGGGAATTGAAATTTATGTCGTAAACTTAAGGGATTATAGTGTTTTTATACTATTTTTCCTGTGAAATCAGTGACATCTATTTATTCTTTCATACCTAATTAATAATGTAAATAAAACCATTTTTTTATCCTCCATTTTGAAATTATCACAAATACTCAGACCAACAACCAATCACTAAAGATCACCAACACTTTAATGATAAAATTCAATTCAATATACCCAATTAAAGCAGCAATATTACATATAGGTAGTCTAAAACTGAACGCAATTACGGACAGAGCGATCTATCCCTGTAAACGATCTACTATCACCCCACCCCCTACACGGAAGTCAGTTGATACCTTCACTAATCCTAACAACTATTATCCAAAGCCGTACATAGCCTCGCGCAGATTATACCCCCACTAATCATTGATAGGGATGTTACCGCCACGTAAATTAAGTCTGAAACTCGGATATATTCGAATTGTTGAAATGCGATTTGTAGATTCGCAAGGTTAACCTGCATTGAGGTTACTTTTTGGGGGGGTGACCAATGACCATTTAATTTCATAACGCCTATATGACAATAAACACATTGAGGGAAGAAGTCCGAAAATCTGACGGAGTTCTAAGTCTGAGTTTAATCTTCGAGTGTCTCTGTTTCACTCTCTGTAAGACTTTGTACAGAAAGCGAACCAAAAAGCGTTTTAAGAAGGATTTCATGAGAGTTATGTTACGTTTAATATATTTTACGAATTTAAAAACCTTTACTGTAGAAAAATTAAAGGTATACATATTTTTTTCTATATTAAAGGTGATAAATAATATGTATTAATGTACCTAAATCGGTTTATAGCACACGTGTTTTAACAAATAAATACATCTTTATCTTTATCTTTATCTTACCTCTTAGAAGGATCGCGGAAACTCGAAGAATCATGGTATCTTTTAAAGAAAAAAATAACATCCTTAAAAGTAGGTCCGCTGCACATAAACCTATTCCTCCCACATAGCAGTTCCATCTATCAATTATGATAAATACACTATGATTAGCAAACAGGAGCAACTAACAAGCAATTTGACACCGTCGGTACCTACATTACAGTGCTGTTTAGATCAATTAATTTCGTCATATGTCATAGTAGTAATGTAAAGTATAACATGATACTTATTTGACCTGACACCTTTGGCTGAGATCAGTCATCATCATAATTTGCGCAACGGTCTATTAAATTAAGTACCTAAAATAGGTGGGAAGTAAAATCAAACTATCAAAATCTATTATAAAAGACGGTTGAAAAACAAATATTTTGACGGTAAGTATTTAAAGGTTGGTAAATGAATTAAACACTCCTGTGTAGGAGTCTATAATTTGGAACGTTTAAGGCGTATCCTTCGGAAATCGTCATTTTACAGAAATACGTTTGTGGGTAGTTGCTTTTTTTTATAGAAAATGATCAGACGGATAGCCGTAGGGATAACCGTCGCCCATGGACACCCGCAACACCAGAGGAGTCACAAGTGCGTTGCCCGCCTTTTAAAAGAGTTTGGGCCTCCAGTAAGCTTATGTTTAAATACTGAAATTCAGCAGTATCTGACTAGCAGACAACCCTAACTTAGTTGGGAAAATTAGTTGTAGTAATTTACTAATTAATACGATTACATTTTTGAAAAATAATAGATAAATTAATCCCAGGAATACTTTCCTAAAACAGTACAATGTTTAGGTAGGTACTATATTTTGAACAGTTTAATACCAGAATTGGCCTTCAGGTCAGCTCCACATTTACCGCATATCCGCACAAACCCCATGCCTGAGCAAGCTTGGGCGACACCTCGTTACAGTGCCGTGACCTGAATTATAGCCTTCAGTGCCAATCCACGTTTCATTGCCGGCCGTATTTCTGGGCCAGAGTATGGCGGCTGCGTTCGAGTGGATTTTAATTCGCAAGAATTCTTTGACACTTTTATAGCTCAGTGATATTCTCGCCTTTTAGACGTTTATGAGTAATACATCAATGTTTCTCGTTCACAATTTGACGTTGAGTCATTAGACTGCATTAATAGATGTTTGTTTTCGGTATATACAACTTCAACAAAAGCTTAGTTTATTAAGCTGTGGTTTCCAGATATCGTAGCACTGTTCTTTTGTATCCGTCAAACAGATTAGATTTTATTTATTAACAATATAATCTTTCAGTTACAGAAAAAGAAATAAGCCGTGTCCTTACGATCCTATGTTTCTCAAATTAGTCAGGTTTTAAATTGTTAAGCTTATTACACTGAATGATAAAACTACAATATTTTGTCAACTCATTGTATCTACACTTATATTATAAGAGAAAAGGTTTGTAAAATTGTTTGTAATGAAAAAGCTCAAACCTACTCAACCGATTAAAAAAAAACACCATTAGCAATATTCCGACGTAACATAGGCAATATTGTTAAACATAAAGTTACTCTATAAACCGAAGAAATAGCTAGTCTGTTAATAAACATGACTACTCTGAACATTTTTAATAGATTGTTTACGTGTTCCGAAATGGTAAAAATATATATCTTATACCAAACTCAGTTCAATAAATACCATCTCGCCTGTATTCCCCGAAGGGTTAGGCAGAGGCGTACACCCACATTTCGCTGGTATGTTAAGGTCCCATGTAATAGGGGACGAGCCAAACTCCGAGCTGTTACTGAGAATTTCACAGAAAAACCCAACTCAGCTCAATACAAAAACTCACATAAAGTCTACTGACCCAATTCATAGCTGTTCGCGTAGTTTCACACACATATCATTCCACAAAAGTACCCGCCCGCTTTTATTCTAGAATTTTCTCCCTAGACGTTTATCCGCAAAAAAGGTCAGTTGTCGGAAAAAGAGGTCATCAAATCGTAGCGTTTGATCTCATAATAGTCTTCAAAGTTTCTGAGACAAATATCTAGGTCTGTTGTTATCGGGACGAGTCTACTTTTTAGATGATTCTACTGAGTAGAATATTCGATAGCAGTGATAGTCTAGTAGTATGACCTTTGCACTCCAAGTCAAAAGACTCAGGGACTTGAAGTCCTGTGCGTATTAATAGATCATTATCACACGCAGAAACGGTGAAGGAAAACATCGTGAGGAAACCTGCAGGCCTGAGAGATTTTAACGTAAGCGTGTGAATTCTGCCAACTCGATGCCAGGGTGATGTACTATATATAGCCTTATCCCTGTCATTCTGAGAGGAGACCCGTCACAGCTGGTACAATGATTATGTAGAATAATTAAAATCGGAACCTAAGAACCAGTTATAGTAATATTATATTAAAGCCTAGAAAGAAGGACCAGTAATGTACTCATAAATATGTTTGTTAAAATATTTTGTTAAGCTCAGTTTAATTTAAATTACATAATTATGTATATTTATATTTATGTAAACTTTTACAAATTATTTTGGGTTCATCAATATTTTGCACGAGATAACTGCCTGCAGACGCCGCACCGGGTGTTTTTGTTTAATCATTAAAACCATCAAATAAAAACATACCTTGTCTTTATAATCATCTCCACTATTATAAAATCGTGAAAAAGCTGTTTTATAATTATTCAGTACGTGAGTTTGTTACCTTACTCCTTCTAAACGACTGGACCAATTTGTATGAAATGTTGTGTGTATGTTTGAGTGGGTGTCCCTGAGAGCGGATTCCAGGACTTTTCTTATTTTTAGGGCAGGACAACGGCTTCTCAGCCCACTAGTTGAAATATAAAGCCTAATAACGTCTGCACAATTTTGCTATTACATTTTTTTAGGGTATTATTTGTCAAAGTTGCTGGCGTGTCAGAGTCACATTAGGAAAGTTGTGTCTGCTAGCTAATTGCGAGCGCGAACAAGAACTTTGCACATAAATATCACTATACTCTGAAAGTTCGTGGCAATTTTATGGGATTTGGTGGGATATTGCGTTGGAAACGGAACGAGCCAAATAAATGCTTGTTGAACTTTTTTAATATTTCTTTACCGTAGCTAAGTTGAGCGTAGTGATAACCTAGCCAAGTCTCAAATTTTAATCCAAGTCACGGTCACATTATCTCGTGCTTAAACGATGAAAGGAAACATCCTGAGGAATCCTGAATGTCTAAAAGATTTCTCAACAGCGTGTGAAGGTATTTTGACTTTACCTTGCAAGAATATATTTTTCTCAACAGCGTGTGAAGGTATTTTGACTTTACCTTGCAAGAATATATTTTTCTTCTTCGTCATTTCATATTTTTTTTATCTCCAGGCATTAATCATCAAGTGTGTTCCTTACCCAACATTTTTGGAAGCCGCAAATAGGCAATTTGTGCATCCGGGATATTATATTATCCTCATTGAATATGTTTACTAAAACCCACATGATATTGTGTTCAAAAGACAGCACACACCGATACATACTATGACGACCGTATCCTATTAGGATTGGGCAGGGACTATAGATTTATAAATGCTACGTGCTTGGGACACCATTTTGTCTTTAGATAAAGATATATATCATCAAAGGATTCGAAAGTAAAAAAAAAACGACTTGAAAATTTTATTTACTGGAGTTCCTCAATTGCTATGTTTTACCGCTCCGCTTTAAGAATACAATACTTACCCCACTTAAAGGAAATATATTAACTGCCTCATTAGTCAAGTGGTCCTGAGCGCGACTGCTGCGCTAGAGGTCCTGGGTTCGATACCCAGGTCGAGTAAAGTGTTATTGGGTTTTTCTATGAAATTCCCAGTAGCAGCTCGGAGTTAGGAATTTGTGCCCGGTTAATGGCAATAGGCTCGCCCCCTATTACATGGGACCTAAACATACCGGCGAACTGTGGGTGTACATTAGTACACCTCTGCCTAACCCTTCGGGGAATACAGGCGTGATGGTATGTTATGTTATGTTAAAGGAAATCGGAGTCCGAGTAACGTAACGCAACTTAACGCAAACCATTCAGTTTCCGCGCCGCTGGGTCACGCGCGTTTCCTGAGCCTGTTTAGACTTTCCATTAGACGCTAAGATAAAAGAATTTCAGTGGGCTGAAAACATACATGCTTGGCTGGTTTGTTGCTTGGCTTGAATACTCATGTGAAAATACCTATTTTTTCATAATCTTTATATCATTTTTGAATTTTATCTTATAAATGCGAAAGTGAGTTTGTTTGTTTGTTACGCTTTCGCGCCTAAACCACTAAACCTACAGCTACAATATCAGCGAGTAACATAAGCTGAATCTCTACGAAAATATTACAATACTGTATCAAAAAGTTGCCCATAAAAGTCATTATTTGACGACCTCTGTGGTTTAGTGGTTCGAGTACCGGACTGCCGACCATGAGGTCGTGGGTTCGATTCCCACAGAACACAAAAAAATATGTGATGAATATAAGTGTTTGTGTTCGTCTGGGTGTTTCTTATGTAATATAAGTATGTATTTACAAAAAAAAGTATATAAGTATTATATCCATTGTCTAGTACCCATAGTACAAGCTCTGCTTAGTTTGGGACTAGATGGTGCTGTGTAAAAAAAAAAAAATGTCCCAAAATATTTATTTATTTATTATTTGACGTGCGCTGCCATTTCGGTATTTGTTATATAAATGATGATAATATGGATATTTTTTTGACACTTAAGATTCAACAAAAAGTAAAAATACTTCTGTCACCTGGGGAGTACATCGCCCTCGTACCGACTAAAAACAGCACATACCTACATATCTTCTCTTGCTCTATAGTCACAGCAATGGGATTCGTGACATTTGCCAAGACGGCCTTCTTAACCCTACCGATCGCCTTATGACGGAAAGAAAGGGCGTGGCTCCCTTGGTTTAATCTCAATAACTTTCTCAAGTCAAGGCGGTGCCCTTGGGTGGCCACTGTTCCCTTAATTGGATATCGACCGCTAAATGGATTACCTTGCTGCGTGCGCCCGCGCCCGCTTTAATCTAATAACATTCATAACTCGATACATTTCCTTATCGCTTTCTGTATGCTAAATATGTACTTTGGTACAAATGAACCCGTACCTACTCTGATTTATGTTTGAAAATATTGTGATTTTTCTTCTTTAAAGGAGGTAAAATAGTATCAATATTTACTTTATCAGTCACCCATCTTGTACCTATAAATTACAGTCTCTTTGAAAGCCACGCATATCATAAAAAAGCGATTATTATCATGTTAAAAGTTCAAAAAGTACTAACTAAAGCTCCCAAACTGAATACTAAAAGAAATCAATTTTAAAAGCTATAATGAAGTTGAATACCTCACAAGCGGATAAGCGGTAGTTTCTCCGAGTGCCAAGTTATCGGCAAGTTGCCAAGCATGACCACTTAGGAAACAAGTTGATGCAATTTGAAACTTGGCCTCTTATACTTCAAAGCTTTGATGGAATCGCGGAAATTATTTAAAGAGCACATTTTTGCAGTTGCTCTGCGATGATCTCGGAAAACTTTAATTAGTTTATTTTCTGCCACATTTCTTCTCTTTATTAATTTAGGCAGCAAACAACGTCTATGTTTTGACTCATATTGTGTTCAAAAATAAAACAAAATCTTTATCAAAAAAGAGATGTTGTTAGCCACTTGTGTACCTTAGTGGTTTGTCGACTGTACTAAATATATAATGTTTTGCGTGTTCAATAATGAAAAATTATAACATTTGGTATATGAGAAAGTGAAGCCGTGATAGCCTAGTGATAATAACATTGGACTGCCAAGTCAAAGGTCTCGAGTTTAAATCCGAGGCACGCACCTCTGACTTTTCGAAGTTATGTGCGTAATAATAGTTAATTATCACGCGCACGAAAACATCATGAGGAAACCTGCACGACTGAGTGATTTTCTCGACGGCGTGTAAAGTCTGCCAACCCGCATTAGGCTAGCGTGGTGGACTATAGCCTAATCCCTCTCTTTGTGAGAGGAGACCCGTGCCCACCAGTGGGACATTACCTAATAGGTTGATTATGTTATGTATATGAGAAAAAACAACTATACATTCTGCTTGTTATGTTATGACACAAATCATCACCTTTATAGGAAACTCTGAAGTTATTCTTATGCAAAACAGCATGATATATCTGGTAGGAGGAGCTCGTTTGCGCCCGCGTCACGTCTGCCCATGTCACGCTTTTTGCTCTTACGTGATGAGCTGTGTTTCATGACATGAAAAATTTAATAGTTGCAAGCTATATACCAAAATATTCTATACTTCTGGATCTTCGCTGATATACTTTAGCCTCGTTCCCACTAATACCCGCGTATAACGAATCGCGTCAATAGGTTTGCTTACTAGATGTAGAATTTCGAAATTACATGTATGGACATTATGTCAAAATCTTATCTCTAGTGAGCAAATCTATCAACGGATTTGTCTCGATCCGTCTAAATGTGAATTTTCATATAAATTTTGCTGCCACTAGCAAATACGTCTCGTATGACAGACGGAGAAACAGACAGTGTGACTAAGAAGGAAAGCTGGAAAGCATGTGACGTGACATAATCACCGTCACAATGTTGTCATTTTTGCATGTTCAGCGTTCAATGGAACTTTTTGTACCCATATTTGCAAATTAAATCATATTTCTTTCTTACAATTGGACTCTAATTGTCATAACCAACAGCTTTACATGCACTTCGAGGTATGGAGGAGTCTCGCCGTGTTAAAATGGTGTGGTAAAAATCTGGTGCATATCATCTTGATGTGCCACCCAAAGGCCGAGTAATAAATAAGTTAAACCGTGGGCAACAGCTTAGTAAATAATAATATATTCTTTAATTAATTCTCACCTCGTTATGAAAGTAGACGTGACCTGCCGAATCTAACCGTTCAAGTTTACCTATACCCCTAAACGAAGTCGTAATAAATATTTCATTAGTCGCAATGTGCAATAAAAGTTTAACTTCCTATTAATTTTAGTACTGTGGCGATTAATGGCTGTCACGCCACCGTAAAAGGCTATAAAACGCTTAATAAACTTAATTAGTATTCTCAAAGTTGAAATGTAGACATCCTACAGCCCATAATTGTGTATCTAATGTTAGTTTATGTGATCATTTTAGCTCGTTAATATTCATGTTAAGAGGCAATTAGGAATACGAATCAGCTACTGTCTTGGCTTTGGAATACCTATTAGTATTATGATAACTAGTAAGTTCTGACAGCGGATTCAAGGGTGATTCAATGTTGTCATTTACATGTCCTTTGACGCCATTAGTTTTTTCAAAGGTTGAAATTATAACTGAGCTCTTTATTGGATCTATTGGCCAGGTGTATTTTAAACCACAGTTATAAAATATTGTGAGCCCCATTATATTAATCGCAAACTTGTGCACAATGAAATGGAAGTAAATGAAAAAAGAAAGAAAAAATATATTTGTGTCACACAAATAAATGAAAAAAAAGGAACAAACTTAAATATATTAAAACAAGTAAAATACAAT
This sequence comes from Acronicta leporina, assembly GCA_947256265.1. Taxonomy (NCBI): domain Eukaryota; kingdom Metazoa; phylum Arthropoda; class Insecta; order Lepidoptera; family Noctuidae; genus Acronicta; species Acronicta leporina. Next base: position 13,252,546 of record OX366520.1, on the reverse strand, counting down.
ATTGGCTGAATATCAGTATTTGACGAGAAGCATCTGGAAAGCCGAACACTACATACATAGTTCGCGAAATAGTTGATTACAATTGATAGATACGAAATCACTAATAAAATTGTAATCCTACTACTACTAACCACTACTAACTAGTACCAAAACTTTGTTACTGTTATATACTTTTGTAAACATGTGGGTGGTTGCATCCACTCCTATAAAACTTGTGTCGCTTGACAAATACATTCAGTGTGCTACTAGCTATCTGCTGTTTCACTTGTCCCTACGTCCTATACATAACAGTGGCGACGAGTACCCACAACATAAAAACAAAAAAAAATGTCTACGTTGGGGATTTTGTCTAGTTTTGACCATAATATTCATACGTGGCAAAATTATAAGAAACGAATTTCCCAATGGTACATCGCGAACGACATCGACGATGTTAAGGATCCGACGGGAATGAAAAGACGGGCAATATTGCTAAGCGCACTCGCCGACAGCACTTACAAACTGGCGGCCGATTTAGCGTTACCGAAGGAATTGACGGAGGTGCCATACGAAGATATTCTTGCACTTCTTGATAACCATTTCACGCCTAAAAAATGTGGATTTGGCGAGCGGCATAACTTCTATGCTGCTACTCAAGGGGTGGAAGAAACATTTCCCCAGTGGGCTGCGCGTCTTCGTGGACTAACCACACATTGCGGATTCCTGAACGTAGAGGAGGCACTTCGTGACCGGTTTGTTATGGGTATGCAACCGGGCCCAGAGAAAGACAAATTGTTCGCGCGTGACCTTCAAGAGTTAACCCTAGTGAAAGCAGTGGAGTTGGCGGAAAACGTGCGGAGCGCACGTAAGGGAGCAGCAGCATCATCATCAGCGGCGGCGCAGGGGTCGCCAATGACCGAGGCGCTGTTCAAGATTGCGACCACTTCAAACGAATCCAGTGTTAACAAAGAAAAGTGTTCCGTGTGCGGCTATAAAAATCATAAAACGTCTCAGTGTCGGTTTGCTAGTTATACATGTAAAAAGTGCAATGTGAAAGGCCATTTACGTCGAATGTGCAAGAAAATAAATTTTGTAACTACCGGCGGTTCGGGCGAGAGTGACGATGACGGTAAGGCAACTATGATATGCTCACATAAAGGTGAACCTATGACTTTAGTAGTCTCGATTCATGATATTAGGTTAAAGTTCGAAGTTGATACCGGCTCGGCAGTCACGGCGATTTCTGAGAAATTGTACAAAAAATATTTTGAAAGCATGCCATTATCACTAACGACAGATCAATTGTTTACGTATACAGGACGTGTAATCCATTGTTTAGGAGTAGTGCAATTGCCTCTTACCTATTTGAACAAAACACACGTAGTTAACGTGAGAGTGATACGTGACGGTGGACCCCCAATTTTAGGCAGAGATTTTATTTGTTTGTTTCGATTACAAATGCTGCAAATAAATTTTTGTCAATCTGATTACGTTGAACAGTTTAAATTACAATATCCATCTGTTTTTTCAGACGAGTTAGGTGTATTTACAAAGTATCAAGTAAAGTTACAATTAAAAGATAACGCAAAACCAGTTTTTTTTAAAGCACGCCCCATCGCATTTGCACTTAGAGACAAAGTAAACAGTGAGCTCGATCGCTTGGTAAGTATAGGTGTACTCAAACCGGTTCAGTATTCTGATTACGCGTCACCCATCGTGCCTATATTAAAGCGTGATGGTTCAGTTAGGTTATGCGTCGACTATTCTGTAAGTGTCAACAAACAGCTGGTTATCGAACAGTATCCGTTGTCGACAGCTCAAGAACTTTTTACTAAATTACATGGGGGCCAACAGTTTACCAAATTAGATTTGACACAAGCGTACTCGCAGTTTTTATTAGATGAAGAATCACAGAAACTTACCTGTATTAATACGCACCGCGGATTATTTATATATACGCGGTTAGTTTTTGGTCTCGCTAGTGCTCCAGCTATCTTTCAACGGGCGATGGAGTGTTTGCTGTCAGGTTTAGAAGGTGTTATGTGTATGCTCGATGACATATGTATTACAGGACAAACTAAAGAACAACATTTAGAGAGATTAAGTTCGGTTTTGAAAAGACTGCAAGACGCAGGTCTTACACTGCGTAAAGATAAATGTGTCTTTTTCGAAGACCAAATAGAATATCTAGGCTATACTATAGATAAAAATGGCTTAAGAAAATCTCAACAAAAAGTCAAGGCAATAGTCGACGCGCCAACACCCACAAATATAAATAAGTTACAGTCGTTTTTAGGATTAGTCAATTATTACAGAAACTTTGTCCCTAATGCATCGTCAATGTTGAGCCCACTTTATTCCTTATTGCAAAAAGGCAATAAATGGAAGTGGGAGGCAGAACATAATAATGCATTCAACGCTATTAAGCAATGTTTAGCTTCAGATCAGGTTCTTGCCCATTACGATCAGAATGCCAAAATAATTTTAACAGTAGACGCGTCACCCAGTGGATTAGGAGCGATATTGTCGCAGATAGGTTCTGACAAGGTGGAACGTCCTGTCTCGTTTGCCTCACGTACTCTGAATGCAGCAGAAAAGCGGTATTCACAAATACAAAAGGAGGCTACAGCAATTATATTTGGAGTACGACGATTCCACCAATATATTTACGGTAGGGCCGTACCGTTTATACTCCGTACAGACCACAAGCCTCTTTTGTCTATTTTTGGTCCCTATCGTGGAATCCCAGAGGTTTCAGCTAATAGGTTGCAGCGTTACGCTATGTTTCTTAGTGGTTATAATTATACCATTGAATACATACGCAGCGTTAACAACAGCGCAGATTACTTGTCTCGCGCTAGTTTGCCTGACAATGAGTCAACGGCAGCGGCGACCGGGGGGTGTGGCCACGAAGTCGACGGCAGTCTTGTACCCGTGGAGGATCGAGCCTCGTATGTTAACTTTGTTATTGATGGTAGTTTACCCGTTACGCTTAGTGAAATTAGAGATAAAACCACCAAAGACGCAATATTAAATAGGGTTTTATCATATATTGTCAATGGCTGGCCTAGGCGTTTAACAGATGTACTGATGAAACCATATTTTCTGTGTAAGACTCAGTTATCGTACGAAAGCGGCTGTATCATGCGCGGGCATAAAGTTGTTATACCAGAGGTACTAAGAACCAAATTATTGTCAGAGCTCCATAAATCACATTTAGGTGTTGTTAAAACAAAAGCTGAAGCGCGAAGTAGATTTTGGTTTCCAGGAATAGATAACGCCGTAGAAAAAATGATTGCGGACTGCGAAGTTTGTTCTCAGTTAAGACAGTTACCTGCGCGAGCCCCGCTAGCGTTGTGGCCACATCCACCACATGCGTTCTATCGCATTCACATTGATTTTCTCGGACCCATTCATAATCGTTCATATTTAATTATTGTAGATGCGTACTCAAAGTGGGTAGAAGCGTATGATATGGGAACGAGTACGACATCATTAGCTGTGATTAATAAACTGTACGAGTACATGGCGAGATTTGGCTTGCCACATACTATAGTTAGCGATAATGGCACACAGTTTACTTCCGTGGAATTTAAAAGATTTTGTATGTCTAATAGTATATCGCACGTGACGTCACCGGCTTATCATCCAGCAAGTAACGGGCAGGCTGAAAGCTACGTAAAGGTTGTGAAGAAGGGAATTAAGTCTTGTATGTTAAGTAACAATAATAGTAAAGAATTAAACAATCGGCTGTTTAAATACCTGTTTGATTATAGGAATTCTATTCATTCGTCAACGGGTTATTCACCTGCCCAGATAATTTTTGGACATAAATTGCGGTCGCGATTAGATTTAATAAATCCAAAGCAACCCTTACCGCCGTTCGTCACTCTCACTCGAAACGCCGAAAACAAACAGTGTTTGCAGTCTAAGACGGTCAATGATACCCAGGCAACAAAGTATTTTAAGTCAGGGGACTATGTATGGTACAAAAAAAACAATATGAATATGCAAGGATCATGGAATAAAGGAGTCATAATTAAAAAAATTGGAAAAGTTATATATATAGTCAGGGACTGTATTACTTCTTGTAATGTTAAGAAACATAAAAATCAACTAATAGCATATAAAGGTACAGCGCCAAGGATCCATGAGTCAGAGTATTGCCCGATCGAAATTGAAGATGTTACCCGTCTCGAACCCTCTTCGCCACCGAATTCAAAGTCCCTTTTGGTTGATAGTGTGGCAGACATAGCAGGGGAAGGAAGTGATGACCGAGAAGAGAGAATAGACCCGGAAACACATGCCAGCAACTCAATGGAGGGAGAAGAAGAATTCTATGAGGCAACAGGAGCAGAGGAAAACCTCGCGGAGTCATCCCCACGGCAGCCACCTCAGCCAGAAAGGCAAACTGACAGTGGGAAAATACTGCGGCCTGTACCTAGGGTGGATTATAAGCGCTTTTATTAAAAAAATAGAATTATTTTAATATTGTCAAGCTAGGGGAAGGAATGTTATATACTTTTGTAAACATGTGGGTGGTTGCATCCACTCCTATAAAACTTGTGTCGCTTGACAAATACATTCAGTGTGCTACTAGCTATCTGCTGTTTCACTTGTCCCTACGTCCTATACATAACAGTTACCAAATTACCAAAACTTTGTTATCTTTCAAAGTTTATGTTCAGAGATAACATAACCATCTCAAAGATAACATCTAGTGTCAAAGAAATCATTGGGATGAAAAAATTGGTATGGAAATGTTCCCCATATTTACTCATGAACGATAGGACCACTATTCTGCAGTAGTGGATTGCATAATAATTAAATTCTTATTATGCAGTCCACTACGTGCTCTTCTTTCTCAACTGAGCTGACGATCGAACGCCAATTGTGCACTATATTACTATAAATGTCGAGGTCTTGACATAAATGTAGGCCTCTGAACACACAGTGTAATCAAGATGACAGTGTATGTCTCAAAATCAATAACGGAAAACTGATCAATCACAAGCCCATATTGTGTTACTGATAGGGGGCGGGGTGGTGTCTACACTGCCTTACTTTGCTGATGACTCATCGATCAAAGTCTTTCATAACGCAAATTGATTTCCATTCGGCCAGATGGCTAGATTGACACGTTAACTGAACCAATCCAATCACTGAAAATTTCACTCTATCACGTCATATAAAATTACCTATGTTTAATGGTTAATTTAAGGTTTCCGAAAGAATAATTATGTAATTGTTTCTTTATATATTTTTTTAAAACGAGGGACAGCAAAGTATATAGGATATAGGGGAAAAGGATGATAGGATTTTTTCACGTAGAAGAGCCATGCTTCGGCACGAATGGGCCGGCTCGACCGGAATGATACCACAGCCTCACAGAAAACCGGCGTGAAACAACGCTTGCGTTGTGTTTCGCCGAGTGAGTTGAGGTTACCGGAGGCCCCAACCCTTTTAAAGGCGGGCAACGCACTTGCGACTCCTCTGGTGCTGCGGGTGTCTATGGGCGGCGGTTATCGCTTACCATCAGGTGATCCGTTTGCTCGTTTGCCACCTATCCCACAAAAAAAAATCTCCTGTGGATAGAAACAGGAACAGAAACAAACATACAAACAATCATTTTACTTACACAGTTACGAGATACAGTCACGCCCTTTTCCCATAAGGGAAATACAGAACGCCACAAATATTTAAAAAAATTTAGAAAATAATTTTATAAAAAAGGTCCCTTGACATCCATAGTAGTAACCTACCCTTTGCTACGCCAATTTATTGTGACTACGAGTTACGACTCGACTACGCGCCACTAGTTTACATTATTTAACCGTATGAAAAACAGTATTTTATTGACGGCCAAGTCAATAAACTACAATAAATAAATAATCATGAAGTTTCCTAGTCATTGGCAAATTCATGCAAACCAAACTGCTACGCTCTAAGTGCTACGCCTGCGTAGCCTTCCGTGTCGTAGCGCTACGCGGCCCTTTACGCAGAGTTTTATTTCCCTCTTTTCTAAGAAGATACCTACCTACATATCTTAATTATTTGACATCGTGCTTAATTTATTTTCGACGCCTCCAAGTTACATAATGTTGTTGCGTTACGTTACTATTACATCAGTGATGTACTATACCTACCTAGTCAAAGTACCTACCCTTTGAAACACCCATTTTCATTACAATTTTCAAACGATAACTTAAACGACTAAAGTTCAATTTCGATATTTACAAAAAAAAACATTCAGATTAAAAAATGCATAATACTATGTCAATTTTTTTCCTTAACATTGACAAATTCCATCGAGGCAGACCGCTACGCTCCAAGTGCTACGCCACCATAGCCTTAGATTTCGTAGCGCTACGCTGCCCTAACAAAGGGCCGCGTTTTATCTTCTCGCGAGAAATATTTTAATCTAGTTTTATATTTTATCATTTAATTATTTCTATAACTAACTGCCTCGTTAGCCAAGTGGTCCTGAGCGCGAATGCTACGCTAGAGGTCCTGGGTTCGATTCCCAGGTCGAGCAAAGTGTTATTGGGTTTTTCTATAAAATTCCCAGTAGCAGCTCGAAGTTAGGAATTTGTGCCCAGTTAATGGCAATAGGCTCGCCCCCTATTACACCTAAACATACGCCTCTGTCTAACCCTTCGGGGAATACAGGCGTGATGGTATGTTATGTTATTATTTCTATACTATTTTTGTTCATTGTTTATTACCATTGTTTGTTTATAATAATTATGAAGAAAAGGAAAGCTTTATTTTCCCTCTTTTTATATTTATACATTTATTTATACTTCTATTCACAGAAGTGGTACATAAGGCGGACTTAATGCTATATTCTATATGCTATGCATTCTCTATCACCAACCTTTGGGTTTGGGATAAAAAGTTAAACATGGTACAAAAAAATAAATATCTGAGTAAAATAGTGATACACAATATCTATTTGTGTTTCTATTATCTTATATGTATTAAAACCACAAATGTTTTCTATTACAGGTAGTGTTGGTGTTTATCCTGAGTATAGCATCGCTCATCATCTACTTCATTGACGCGTCCAGGTAAAAAACATTCTTAACATTAGTTTAATAATCTGCATCGCTAATATATTAATAACAAACTAATCTTAATAATGCTGAATTCAAGGAATACGTGAGTCAAAACTCATAATAAATGTGGTCAAAACTGTTTGCTGAATATAGTCCTATATGTAGCTTGTGTTTATTTGTCAGCTGTGATATTTAGATAAATGGCTTTAAGTGAACCTGTTCCTAAATGTTGTTGTCGTTGTGTAGAAGTGTGAGGTACATACGTGGTGTTTGTTTTCAGTGAAGAGGTTGAGCGATGTCAGAAATGGAGTGACAATATTACTCAGCAAATCGACCTTGCCTTTAACATATTTTTTATGGTCTACTTTTTTATACGAGTAAGTTATATCTTTATATGTTAATAATAGTATAGTTATTCATCTTCAATAAGCCAGTTAATTGTTATTAATCTAAAATACATAAAGAGTTGTATTAATATTTTTAAAATAAAACAATAACGTGACCACAACAGGTGTGAAGGATCCTAAACGTCGTACACAAAAGGAGTAATTTATTTTTACAATAAAAAAGAAAATTAATAAATAAGAAAAGTATCTACGGTTACCTTTATGATATTTATTCCAGTAAAAATAATAATATCTTTATAAAAAAATTGTAACTAATAATATCTGCAAAAACATTGGGATGTTTTACGAAAAACAGATCAGTTTTGTTAATCCACAGACAAAAAATTGCAAGTAGTTTACCTAAAGTGACGTGTGTATTTATACAAGACTAAATTACATTGACTGGCTGGAATTTATAGAGTAACAACGATAATATGATAATTTACGATAGATAGTTATAGAAGCTTTATCCTCAAGAGATCTTCATGAAGAACGCTTGGCTTATACCAGACCCACTGGTAGCATAACCCAGGGGATGGTATCCGCCTTCGACACCGACAGCTTCATGGTTCGTGGCACAAGAAGACTTCAAGAGACGGATCACTGGATCAACAAGGTGTCTCTCTTCGATCCACACAGGATCTTCAAGCGTAAAGATCTTTGTAGTGCGTCACTTCTTCAATATCTGAGGCCGTACGTGATGTGTTATTGCGATTGAGAGAAAGGGAAGTCGCTCTACACATTTAATAATGCCATCTTTTTCTAACCACCTTAAAATTATCACAATAACACATCATATACGGTTCTTTTAGTGTTGTGTGTTAAAATAATATTAATTATTATACGAATAGTATACCGTGCCCATTTATTTCTGTTTCAGTTTATAGCAGCTAGTGACAAACTATGGTTCATGCTCGAGATGTATTCATTTGTAGATTATTTCACGATACCCCCATCCTTTGTATCAATATACCTGGATAGAACGTGGATAGGTGAGTTTATGTTGTTTAATTTATTGAAACAATAAATAATTTTGCGAATTAAGGCTGGCCACACATGGCGACCATCGCATTAAATATTGGTCAATAAAAGTCGTCACCTGCCTTTTATTTTATCTGCTAGTAGGTTGGCTCAAGCGATCATTACGCTTGTATTTTTAATATTACGCCTTTTTAATATTTTATTTAAAATACTAATAAATTCATAAATGTAAAATTCCTAACTCTCTTAATGGTTACGCATCATTACGCAACATTGTTTTGTTGACGTGTCATGTTACGTTATGTACCTGTGGATTAGGATTTATCGAGAATAACTAGATGCTTTTGCGATAGTCTGTAATGTGAAATCAGCCTTGCATTTGCTTGAATACGATTGGTTACTTTTTAAATAAACCACACTCATCAACATTGTAATAAAAACACCTAATTTATTAATAAATCTTTCTATGTGTGCTAAATATTATTATTCTCCGTTCCAGGGCTGAGATTTCTCCGAGCTCTACGCTTAATGACCGTGCCTGATATTTTGCAATACCTCAATATATTAAAAACATCGAGCTCAATTCGGTTGGCGCAATTGGTTTCTATATTTATATCGGTGTGGTTGACCGCTGCCGGCATCATTCATTTGGTAAGTGTACCTAAGATAATTATATTTCGTTCTGAGTACCTATGTGTTAACATGAGTCATGGTTGATTCAATACTTAGCTCATATTATGGCTATAAACTTTATGTTTTGGATCAGGCAAAAAACTGGACTGAAATTTACCTGTATATAAAATAACACATTTAATACCAATTAAAAGCCAGTAGTCCCATTGCAGGCCAAAGGGCTCCCCACTCTTCTTCCATTTAACACCAATGTCCACAAAAAATTAAGGGAGTAGGTAGTAAGTAAATGAAGTGCTCACAAATAGATAATTTATAAAGATGTATTATAAACTCAACATCGATCATAACGAAAATATTAAGCAAAACCAAATTATATCTTCAGTGAAATAAATTCTCGTGCATAACTTTTCATTTCCTGAACTTATTGTGTTTCAGCTGGAGAATTCTGGCGATCCATTAGAGTTTGAGAATGCGCAGAAGCTGTCATATTGGACATGTGTGTACTTCCTCATAGTGACCATGTCCACTGTAGGTTACGGTGACGTGTTCTGTCACACAGTACTTGGAAGAACATTTTTGGTTTTTTTTCTCCTCGTCGGCTTGGTAAGTTTCACTTTCAATCAATCTTCTGTCTATATCTCTAATAATCAAATATTTAAAATGAAATGAATCTTATACTCAATAATCTGACATTTATTTGCAAGGAGACGCAAGTCTCTTATTTCCTTTTGACAATGGCATTTGAATCTCACAGAGTTTGTTAATTAGCCAGTAATAATAGCTGTCTCATATCGGCTACTAAGTCGTCACGACAAGCTTGCGGTTCCTTGTAAGGCTAAATTAATAACAAAGCAAAAGGAAATATAACAAACATTTGCAGTGTAAAGGTTGGAATATACCTAGTTCACATGGGACTTGCTTGACAAGTGGTTTATCGCACAGCTCGTTGAATGATTGTAAGCCTGAATAGTGCACCATGTGTAGATAGCATGACAGTTGAGGATGAGGCTCGCGCGACTCCGAGCGGCGGCTGCGCCCCGCCCGGGCGGCAGCCTCTCCGCCCTCGATGTGCCATCTTCTAACTTCCCGGCTTCGAAGGACTTTCTTTCGACTATCGCCGAACACTAAATTTTAATACGCTTTTCTTCGAGCGGCTGCATGGGTGTATTTTGTTTTTTCTTTTGCTTTGTTACGTGATACTCACCGCGAACGTGCCGCCGGAGGATCTGTCTCGCCGCGCTTAAAGTACGGAGTGTACTGGGGACTGGTCCGAACGAGATACGTAGCGCGCTAGGCGAGCCGCGTGTGTTGCGCGTCAAGTTGCGCGTTATGTTGCGCGTCAGTGTGGCGCCCGCCGCCTCGGCGACCCGGTGCCGCGTCCCACCCCTCCCACCTCGCGATGCATGCCGCACCACGCCTGGCTGTGTTCAGTTGCTCACATCACCGGTAGACATACACTACTTCCTTTTATTTTTATTTCGCTCCGCTACCGGCTACACTTTACGACTCAGCGTCACCATAGAGAGAATACCGATCTCGAGGTGGACATTGTCGTGCACCACTCGATGGTGTCCGCGTGCGCCCGGACTCCATGTTCGATCGACACCGTGGTCTGTTGCAGGCAATGTTCGCTAGTAGCATTCCCGAAATTATAGAGCTGGTAGGAAGTAGGTCCAAGTACAGTGGCGAGCTGAAGCGTGAACATGGAAAAAGGTATCCGTTTGATAATATAAAATGATCGTCGGAAGTGAAGGCGATTCATCTCACGACGCACGGCGCTCGGTATGAATCGCCCGAGCTCCCGGGGACCATGTGGAATCATCACCTTATAAGAAAGCTTGCTCAGTGCCGTCAGATGTATTGTGTCATCTACTCGTGTTCACGCGCGGGTCTGTCGGCGGGCGGCGGGCGCCGTGTGGCCCCGCGCTACCGCGTACCGCCGGGGCCAGCGGGGCCGCGCGGCCCGCCGACCCGGCCCGCCCGTGCTCGCGCTCTACCAAGCGTCTATACCGAATGCCCACCGTTTTTAGATTAGGTACCGGTCGAACCGATTTCTTTTTAAGTTCTGTTCATCGATTAGTTAGCGTATGTATCCTTAGGCTTTGCATGCACCCGGTCACGAGTCCCGTCACGGCTCCCGCCGCTAGCGTAGCTCGGCACGGCACCCAAGTCCCGCACACCCACACACAGCCACAGCCACCACGCAGACAGACGACACTCATCGCACACAGCCTCGTGCGCGAGGGTTCGCGGGCCGGGCGGGCGGGGCGGGGCGGGGCGGGCGCGCGGGGGCGGGCCGGGGGCGCGGCCACTCACCTCACGGTGTTGCTGTGTATCGTAGGCTGTGTTCGCCAGCTGGATCCCCGAGATCACGGAGCTGGCGGCGCAGCGGAACAAATACGGCGGCCGGTACAACAAGGACGTCCGCCGCAGGTACCCTGCTCTCACGCCCCCGCTCCACGCGGCTTCCTGCCTTCCTACCTCTCACGGTTTCGATCTTGGTTGATTGAATGCGGAGTTTGCTAATGAAATTTATTAATCCTTCACTAGAATCGGTCTCTCGGTGCCGTGGCGCATGCTCGAAGAGTTAGCTCCCGGCGGCCGCGCCCCTCTCCCCCAACTAGAGAGACAGGCGCGCGGTCGACCGACGCACTACTACATGCCTTTTTTCGTAAATTTTACTCGAGATACCGTTGAGCTTTTTAATCCTTTCTAACGAGACTAGATCTGGAGAGAGCCGATGTAAAGTTTTGTAATGCTGTCGATGAAGTAGTGTTTGGTTTGTTCGCTTGCACACGATGCCTGTCGCCACGCTGTAGCGCTAGCTCCGGCACTCGCCACAGTCCCGCGACACACAGCCAGTGCCGCGCCGCCGCGCGCCCGCGCCGCGCCGGCCCGCGCCGCCCGCGCCCTCCGCCGCCCGGTCGCCCGCAGACAGGCGCAGTAGGAGCGGGTCGCCGCCGCGCCGCCGCGCCACCGCTCGGCCGCGCGCCGGCGACCCGCTCCCCGCTCTCGGTCGTATAAATGTGAACGTCTTGTTTTGTCTGTCGGCGTTTAGGCGATATTTGCCAGTTGTATCCCAGAGATAATTGACTTAATCGGCACTAGACCCAAGTATGGCGGCACCCTCAAGAATGAGCGGGGACGCAGGTGAGCCGCTGTCTTCACTCCGTTCCGTTGAATGTGTTCCGTGTTGTGACATCTATTCTTCCTTTTCCTCTCTTAGCACGCTTCTGTGTTCTCACTTATCTTGGCGGGACGCAAGTCCCGCGAGTTGTCTTTGTTTTTATGAGTCGATATTGATTGTAAATTACCTTTGAATTGATTTGAGTTCAGTTGAATAGTGAACAGCAGATAGTGGCTAGTGTTATCGCTCGTCATTATAGGTATCATGATTATGTTCTGTTAGTATACGTACGTAAAGTAAAGGAATGTTAACGTAAAGCTTAGTTATGGAGAGTTAAATGTTGAGTGGTACCGTACCGTAGTGCGTTGTTGGAGTTCTGGTGTGCGTTGCGAAGCGAAGCGTCGACAGCTCCTCACTGTGGGCGGGCGGCAGCCGCAGCCCGCGGGGGGCGCTGTTGATGCGAGCGCACCACCCTGCCTGTCCCCTCCCCGCGCCGTCCGCTCGCCCGCCCCTCCTCACGGTCCGCTCCGCTCCGACTGTACTCCTGCCTGCACGACTTATTGTTATTGTACTTGTACTCTTAATGTTGACCCTCTTAATGTTTTATGATCTGTAATGTAATTTTGAATCGACCCCCTCGGTTATTTTAGTGTAATGTATTTTCGTAAATATATTCATAGAGCGTGGCAAGGCTGTGTGCATTGAGGACATTTTAACGCAAAATTAGTTTAGTTTTTATGGACATATCATTTGACATGATTGACATCATCCTAGCAACGATACACGAATCATTTTATATGAAATTTTTAATTGATTTTGGAAATTGTTTGCAATGTTTATGGATCGTATTAAAGATACAAGGTAGACAGATTTAATTGTTTATAATATGAATAAAAATGAATTCAGATCCTTTGCCACACCTTAGATGAATAATAGTTTATGCATGATTGTAGATATGATTTGTTTGCATCGTTTGGTTTATTAAACTTTCTTATTTGACTGCCCTATAATGATTTTTCTTTTCTAAAACCTCCGTATGTTTTTGTTTTAACAACATTAACCTCGACCATTATACAGACTGTCGATTGTCACATTTCAACAAACCAAGTGTCCACCTAACAGTGTCGATGTGAACTTATAAAGAATTTCGACTCTGAATCCGAGACATAAATACATACCTAGTTACTTTTATACGTACCTACATAATATATTGGTCCACAATTATTATTATACTCCAAATACAGAAACTGTACTGAGACGCAAGCTTTTACTGTTTATGATTTTTATTTAAACACAGTTTAAAAATTGCGTAAAGTATAATAAATTAGTATCAGAGAAACAATTACAAACGTAATAATATATTTATTATTCATTTACATAGCTACACAGTACGTATTTTAACATTCATACATATTTGCTGTGTCTAGATAAAAATTACTAACACTGGCTTTTTCGTGGTTCCGCAAACAGAGTTACCTACAGAATACTGATAAACTACAAAAAATTAACTTAAATTCAATCTTTATACACTACTGTATTTGTAAAACAAATATATTTGTATAGGCTACAACACTACAATTCCCATTTGTTACTTATATATATTTTTTTAATACCGCTTTTTCTTTAATCTCATATAATATAAAAGAGAATAAGCAGTCCAGTTTTTTGTAATGCCACTAAAAAGTCAGTGTGATTACATTAGTTTCCCCAGTCACCATTTCACAGTGTATTTCTACTCCAAACAATGTATTCTATATATTTATTATTGTATGTCCCCCTATAAGACACCACCTCATTTCCTGCAAGTGACCCAATTTGCCCCCTGTCTATAGTCGTCGTGTCATTTTTTATATATATATATATTTTTAGTGTGGTAGATAGTTACACAAATCCTGAACGAAACTGAGCTTTCTAGAAAACTGTCCATTTATTTGTGGCTGTAATTTTAATATTACAACTTAATTTGAAGTGTATTTCTTGTTAGAATTCTGGAAAATATTTTTTTTAGTCATTCTTTTACGTGCCACAAACGAATGGGCGTATAGTTAATTATGGACGTTTTATTTTGCAATCCACGCCGGTGTTTTATAAAAAATAAATTTAAATGTCACTAGTATTTCAGTATTTTGATAAACTAGAACATTAGTTTATAATTAATTGGCTTGAATAAACATTGGCGTTGGTTGATATAAGTGTAGCATATTCTTCACGCTTCTATCACTTATCGTTTTGTTTAACCCTGTCGTGACCTGTTTGTTTCAATTATTTTTATTACCAGTTACTTCCTCTGGTCCCAGGTGTTAAATAAAACTTCAAATTGCTGTGACTTCTGTCTTTTCTTACTACTATTAAGATGAGCTTTTTGAAAATTTGCTTCGTAACAAAAATCAAGCAAAAATTTAATTATTTCAAACTTTTAACAACACAAAGCTTAAAATTAAATGTCAATTTTGCATTTCCAATCAGTTTTTCTGACTTGACAAGCTTTGAACTTTCGCTCTCAGAATTCGCTTCGAAAGCTTCTTTCTTTGTTTTTCAAAATGCAATTAATTTTGTAGATGCACCTTGTGTAGAGCGAAGTGATACGATGTTATAATAAAGTTGTGCGTTTTCAGGCATATAGTCGTATGTGGACACATAACTTACGAATCAGTGAGCCATTTTTTAAAAGACTTCCTACATGAGGACAGAGAGGATGTGGACGTAGAAGTTGTTTTTTTACACAGGTATGTAACTACGCTGATAAGTTTGTACAACGCAAATTTAGAATAGGTAATAAGTAAAATATGACTAAAGTAATTTAAATCTAAAATATGAAAAAACTGATATTGTATTAACGGTCCCCAAAATATGAGATGAATATTATTAAACTTTGAACCAATTGTTCAAAAGTTTCAAAGAAATAATTCTATTAAGTACTTACTTTATAGACATGTGAAACGTTTTACTGTGAATGTGGCCTAGAAAAGGCGTAATAAAGTAAAGCAGCAAATGATTATCTATATAGACAGGTGTATCTATTTATGTATATATGTATTTAAACTATATTTTTCAAAGTAAATCTAATTTCCAAATGTGAGAACTATCTTGGGATACTGTGCAACATCGAAGTGAACACTTCCGTTTATTTAAAAAAAGAAAATAACATGTTGCCATTGCTCTCACATGGTAAATTATTATTTATAACATTGTACTAGTCACAATATCAAGTAAATAAATAAAAATACTGAATTAATTGTGAAACACGTGACAAATGATAAATGAACGATGGAAGACAAGTCACGCAATCGCTGTGTGACGTGGCTTGCAACACTGTCGAGGGTGGTGTATCATGTGTGATCCGACGACGCTTTCAGAAAAGAGCCCGACCTTGAGCTGGAAGGTCTCCTCAAGCGTCACTACACCACCGTCGAGTTTTTTCAGGGTACAATGATGAATGCCGTCGACCTTGAACGTGTCAAGGTTAGAATACAACCATAGAACAGGCATTAGATTAACGCACGGCCGTAATAATCATTGACGCGTCTACGTGAATCAGTACTTTTTTTTATTTATTTATATGTGCATAAAACAGATATTTTTCTTCTGTAAAGACGCTGTTCCATAGTCACAGTAGGTATTGTTCACTTTGGTAACTTTATCTTGTGATTATTTTGATGCAATCATTGCTTCTCACGGTGTTGCGGAGTCGGCTGGCCTCTGGCACTCGACCCCGCACCACCACACGACTGCGTATTTTGGTACATAGAGTTGCATGGTAAGGCCACGCCAGGCGGCGGACTGTCCGGTAACCATGGCCAGCGGTGTTAACTGAGCGTTCATGACAGGAAACCGCCCGACCTGGAGCTCGAAGGCCTGTTCAAGAGACACTTTACCACTGTGGAATTCTTTCAAGGCACCATTATGAATCCAATCGACCTACAGAGGGTGAAAGTAAGTAGCAATGCACACACGAGAACAAATCAAAATGGGCGTGGTGTCGGTTTGACGATGTAACGATATTGTCTAGAGTAGAGCGATGCTCGTACTAACCTGTCGCGAGACGTTGTTGGCGCGGTGTTCGGTACCCTTCCGTCGTGACTGACGCTGCCTGCCTGTCGCTACTGAGTGTTGTTGACGCGCTCCGCCCGCCCACTATGTGTCTGATTGGGTGTTGTTGCAATGCTGGCCCTTCGATATCGATTTCCTGTACGTTACGATGGCAATATTGGCATTAATGGCTGCCGAAGAAAGGGTTTCCATTTCAAAATTAACATTTTTATATGTAGTATCGAGTACAGTTATCGATTGTCGATATTTTTGTGTATGGCATGGCTTTTGGATGATAGCGCCTGCATGTGTATCTTCTTCTCTAAACCCCACCTGCTTCTTTTAAATGAATACCACGCTGGTAAATATTTTATGAAAATTAAAGTAGCTACTTAGGTACTTAAAGGAAAAAAATCTAAGAAATTGTAACGAACGCGTGGTGTCCATTTTTATATTTACGGCCAATGTTTTGCATGAGCGATTTCACGCTTTCGTAAACCTCCGCTTGAATTAGAACGTAAACTTTAGTAAATATTAGATTGAAGTCTACTAACATATCTCTGTATATCCTCCTAACAATAGATGTGTTAAAACTAACTTTTCCGATAACTTAGTGTGTTCACGTTTGGTTGGTAAGTGTTGTAACCCTCATCAATGTTTAAATTGCTTTAACTACGCAAATAATAATCCCCAAAAGTCGCTTTCTATAAATGTAACAAAAAGTATGAATTCATCAGAAGTCTGTCTTGTACCATATTTCCAAACCTGGTAAATCATTGAATACTTAGCTAATTCTCATTTCCTCTGAGCAAATGCTTGACATAGAAACTGTAAGTGTGACACATAGAAAGCAGAGGCGAAAGAGAGAGCGGTAGCGGAAATTACCATATCATCGTAATTTAAAACTTCATTTACCCATTAGGCCTCAAATATCTAGTAGTTTTGTATGTCAAAAAAATATATATACCTGCTACCACTCCCAAGGCCCGCTACCCGCTATCGATGTGACACACGCTTTACGCGCAGAAACTCTAATACTGTTAACACTTAGGTGCATGAAGCGGACGCGTGTCTGGTATTAGCCAACAAGTACTGCCAGGACCCCGACGCGGAGGACGCCGCGAACATCATGAGAGTCATCTCCATCAAGAACTACTCCGACGACATCAGGGTTATCATCCAGCTGATGCAATACCATAATAAGGTGAGCTTTTGGTTTTAAAAGATTTCGGGAAAAAACTGATGACGAATAAAGAAATTCCTCATGCTCATCTGTGTTATTATTGTAGGCCTACCTTCTAAACATTCCATCCTGGGACTGGAAGCAGGGCGATGACGTCATCTGCTTGGCGGAGCTCAAGCTGGGCTTCATCGCGCAGAGCTGCCTCGCGCCAGGCTTCTCGACTATGATGGCAAACCTCTTCGCCATGCGGAGCTTCAAGACGGTCAGCCTTGCTTTTTTATTTCATTTTCCTATGTTCGAAAAGTACTTTCAGAGATCGATTGACCTTCGGGTGGTGACGTTAAGAGTCGCTCTCTGAACGTACAAGTTCTAACATTACTATGCGGCATTTTCACAGTCACAAGAAATGGCTATATGGACTAATGACTACATGCGAGGTACCGGCATGGAGATGTACACCGAGACACTAAGTTCAACGTTTATCGGGATGCCGTTCAAACAGGCCGCAGAGTAAGTGGGCAAGGAACGAGACGCTTTCCATACCGTGACCAGAGACAAAGTCACACACCAAACTTTTTTATACTGTACAAGTGTTTGAGCATCCATACCGTGATTGCAGGACAATCAATACTAACCAACTACGAAACGCATAGCTTATCATTTTAGTGTTTTTGTTTCACTTTGTTTGCGAGCTTACCGTCTGTGATTTTGGATATCAATGTTTTTTTCGATTTCATTGTCATAGGTACTGCACTGAATAACTTTTAGGCGGTAACATAATATCTAGATTGAAATTAATACAGGGTTATAATGTACTAATTGTGAATAGTTATGTAATATAGCCGGCGAGCGTCGACGAGTGGCAGCCCTGATGAGGTGGCTATGACTAACATAGCACGAGCTTTAGCGTCTCCTATTGGTTGATTGCAGTCCCCCGACACACAAGCTTGGCAGAACGATTACCTGCAGGGTACTGGCTGCGAGATGTACACCGAAACACTGTCGACATCCTTCACAGGAATGAGCTTCCCGCAGGCGAGCGAGTAAGACCCCTCGATCCTTGGGCCGCCTGTACCGCACCGTAGACACTGTGTGCCGAATTGCTAACCCTAGCTAAATGAGTGTGCACCGTTAACAGATAACCTAGACACCTGTAGGCTGGATATGTGTAGAACTAAAATGTCTTTCTGAATTTCCAGAATAGATTGTGCATGTTGAATGGGTAAATTAGACAATTAGTGGTATGTATTATAGAACGAGTAGGTATAAGTAAATTCAGTCTTCTTTAATTTTTAAGCACATACAAAGTTCCCATTCGAATAGAATCTTATATTTCAGTGCAGTAAAAGAGAAGATTATACAAATACTATCATCTGTCTAAATCATTTTCATGGCACTCTTCTTGGGCTTTGTCGCACATCTTTTTACTAACCAATCTTTTTTAATACTATCATCTTCAATATTTCTGGGTTTGGGTACCTCGTGGTGTAGTTAGCTTCCTCCGACTGTCGCTTTCCATGTCGTACACTTGGTTTGCTATACAACACTATAATATTATGTATTCTATCTTATGTATCGTTGATTATTTCATTAGACAATGCACAGTATTTTGTAGTACTTGTACCGTATTATGTGTATATTATAGATTGGTAGGTTAGTAATTTTCAAATAGTACTTCATGAATTTGGACATACAAAATAGACCATATTTCAAATGTATCTTACGATTAAATCTCTTCTTAGTGATTGAGTAGTAAAGTAAGTATCTAAGACAAAATAAAAGAGAAAAGTTCGAACATTCAAATCAATTTTCCAATACCATAGCGTATTTCCATAAGTGTCTCCACAGTAAAATATATTTATAGCTTTCTGTATCATTTCTAACTATTGAGATGTTTGTCCTAGTTTTCAAGACCAAAAATATTTTTATTTTGTTGAAACTTTGGTTTCGACATTCCACGCAAATCATTTATTTTTTAAATTCTACGCTATTGTAATGCCAAAAAAAATCTTTGATGAAAATTAAGACGGGCTGGTACATCATCTCAATGTCTTCCAGGTTATGCTTCACAAAGCTAAAGCTACTGTTACTTGCGATCGAGATCAAGGGCGAAGAGGGCGCCGACAGCAAGATCTCCATCAACCCCCGCAGTGCCAAGATCCACGCCAACACACAGGGTTTCTTTATCGCGCAGTCCGCTGATGAGGTTAAAAGGTAGGTTCTAGCTTACATTCAAAATGCTACCTCATAGACGCTTCTAGTATTTCGCCAGCCAGGAACAGTGCAAGGCTTTTTCTTCTTTTAAACTGATTCCAACTTCAAATACAAAACCATCTTCCTGAAGATCTTCAGCTAGTTTATCTTTCTTCTAATTAGTTTGTAGATATCTCCTTAGTACTTACTACAAATGTTATTATTCCAGAGCTTGGTATTATTGCAAGGCCTGCCACGAGGACATCAAAGACGAAACGCTCATCAAGAAGTGCAAATGCAAAAACTGTAAGATCACTGTATTGCTATCATTAAATTACATTATCAACCTTAGTGAGACAATCTGTACAGAATTCTCTACATAAAATACTTTAAGCTAACTTCTTAACTTAATACTATTCTGTGACATTCTTTCTGGAAGTATTTAAATGTTGTTATGAACTGTCCCGTAATATATGTGTCACTTACACATGTCTGAGTACAAGATGTTCACAAGTACACGTATGCAGGTGCCCTCGCGGCCACGTCGACACAGACTCGCTCGACCTCACACTGTTTATTTCTATTTGTGAGACATTAATGAATATTGTTCGGCTAAACTTTTAGTGACCGCGCACCAGCGGAAGGTTGGAGCCGACATAGGTAACTTGCACCACACCTAACCTCACAAATTGACGTTTTCCGATATTTATTTTTCGTGTCTATAATTTTGTTGAGTTGCTTTAGTGGTGTTGCGTCCGTACCTCACTGACTGGATCGGCTGCAAGGCATTATCTTGATCCGTGCTCGTTCACACCCTATAATTTAGCGATCATTGTGTATGTCCGCTCGCTCTTGAATGGATTCCGCCACAAGATGAAGCACTCCGACACTTCACCATTTTTCTGCCTTTTGAGATATTACTCGCTCTGTTTCTGTATCAATTGAGAGGATTTAGTGCATCATACAATACCGCTTAACATTCACGTGCCCAATCAGGAACTATACATTTATGTCAGACTGTATTCACTTGTCAAAATTATATGAGGACACGCAGTTCGATGCGAGCCAACAGAGACGAACACAATATTTGCTATGATGCACTTCAGCGCCCAGCACAGACAGTACAATGCATGTAAACATTAAAATCAGTAGAACTAAATATTGCAAGCTGCAGTGCACCGTCATCATGCCCCGAACACCTAGATAATATATATTATATATATGAATGTGAATCCACGAAAGCATGTCTCAGAACCAAAGGAGTGAGAATCACAACCTGCTGATAGAATTGGCATCGAGAGTGAGCTTTGGAGGATAAAGACTTTAGAAGACAGTTCCGGCTTGTCTGTGCTAACGACAGTGACTAACACAGGAAGGAAACTAAATACAGTCACTATCCATCACATTCATCCACGCTTTGACAGAATCAAATTCTCCAGCTGCAACATCTAGTGTCACTGCACAGAATTTGATTCTACCAAACTCATAACAAATTACCCAAATCATAAATGTTAGGAGCGTACATTCGTATTGTCAGTGTTTGGATTTTTACAGATGTTGGAATGATGATGATGCAGACTGGGATGGTGAAACAAAGTCTTAATACGTACCGTGCTTGTCTCGACGGTACGGAAACGAAATGACAAATATACCGTATTACCGTACCTTACACACGTATAGTTTGTTTGCATCAACTAACCATTGCTATGGACGAACTGAAACTGAGCTACAATATATGCTAATACACGATAAAACGACACACGCAACTAGTATAGTGCAGCTAGGCTAAGACACAATATATTAACTACAGCTCGCTTGATATACGACAGACTTAGGTAGAGAGTATCAAAGTAAAACACTGTTCACGTCCGCAACTCCTATAGGAAACTTGACCTCTGTTACTATCCAGCCCAAACTGAGCAGTCTCCTCACAATATATTTCCCAAATCTTTGCAACAGATTCCAGGTTGGGTTGGGATGTAGTAATCAGAAGTCAAACATATAACGCGTTGTCATCAACTACTTCCTACTCAATGAGATCTATCAGCTTTGCATCTCTGTCTGCAGAACTATTTATTTGCGTATCTTCTATAACACCCACAATTGAAACAGGTTAAAATGGATTGTATAACCAGTGCGCTTAAACGTATGTTTCTCGGTTCAGTGGCTACGTTCAGGAAGGGCGTACGAGCCGTCCAGATGGTTGGCAGGGCAAGTACGTAACCACAATGTGTATAAGATTCAGTGTAAATGTCAATGTGATGTTTTTACGCGACATGTGGGGCGGGTGACTCCCGGCCACCGATCGCTAATAGCAAACATGTCCTGTTTATCATTGTCTTGTCTTATACGTTTCTATATGTGCATTTATAAAGCAGTTAGATGTTTGCCTCTCTTTTAGCCGATATTTAAAACATCGAGAGACATAATGTGATGTCGTTTATTTATTTTGGTGTTGTTGTTATTATATTATTATATATATCTCAAAATATTTTTCTAGGAGTATTTTGATCCCTGATTTTACTGCATCGACATAGTCCCTCTGATTGATGTTGTGAAGTTATAGATTTTAAACGAAATTAATTTGTAATTTTACTATGCTTTCGAGTTGACAAAGATAATTTAATGACACCCTGCATAGGGAACGTTTAGATGCTCCCGCCCGATAGAACCGTGAGGATCTTAGCAGTGGCTAACTGCTGCGTCCATATCTGCCGAACGATTTGGTATACTCGCCTTACTGTTTTCACATCCCTGTAATATTTACGATTTTATAATTTCATTTGAACTACCAGTCCTTAGTACGCTCAACGCCATTCTGATCACTCCATATGTTCATACTCTCATACCCTTTGCATTAGCCATGGTAATAACTAGGATTTGAAATCCATTTAATTCAAGATGTGAAACATAATATTTTGGCACGTAGAGCTTGTCTAATAGTTAGATACTTTCGTTTTGTGTGTCGTTTGTATTCGTAGCTATTGTGTCTGTTGCATGTGTGGTGGTAGGTATGTTTTGTTAATTGTAGAATTAATCTGTAGTTGTAACTATAAAGTTGTTTTTTAATATATAATTTGACTGTGTATCGGTTTCATCTTAAGCTTTCTTTGGAGCTTCTCTCAGGACAAATATATTATGTGCTATTTTTAATATTGTGCTAATTATTTTTATCTAACACCAGTACAAAACAAATTTTGTGATAATGTTTATGTTTATCTAATATTTAAATGCTAATTGCTTACAAAAAACAAGATGAAACCGATGATTGTAATATTGAAATGATCTGAGTCAATATGGACAGACCGGCCACACGCTGTACGATATCGCGATGTGCTGTAGGAACTGTATTTACTGAGTGGAGTGGAATGCGAACTTGTGCTGATGTTTTGCAGATGATCACCATCCTCCCCCCACCTTCACGCCGCCAGAGTTGCCCAAGAAGGTCCATGTTCGAGGTACATCTCAGGCTCCGAGCCGAGTGTTTTTTTTTTCGTTTTCCTTTTTAATCATCGGCCCACTAAACCATTCGATCGGCAATATGCTTCGTCCTGGGTTACCTGAAGGTACCGTGCACCTAGTTGCTTTGTCACGCATTATTTCATAGCGAGCACTGACAACAGGCGGGGATGCCTTGGGTTATGCGCTTGTCTCGCATGTACCCGGCTGATCTGTAGTTACACGACCCACCGTCTCTCCGGCGACCGATACCTAAACTAACAGCCTCACACAAAATTCCCGACTAACAAAATTGTAATGAACACTTCTCAAAATAATTTTGTTTTTATTTTATTTTCGCATTCACTATTTCAACGAGTAATGAGTTCAATAACGATTGAATTGTTTTCATCGATCTGTGCTTCTTGGTAAACTCTAAAGCGGATGTATCATTTGTGGTTTGTACCCTCTGCCGCGCATTGCAAATATTCATGGCATTGCATTTATTTGTCCGAATGATTAATTACCTACCATATTAATTAATAGAGTTGCCAATTCATGGATAGGTAGAAATTGCTACATACATAGATCAAGAATACAATAGTTAGTGGCCTGTTACATTCAAATTTGCGGCAAATTGCCCAAAAAATTTATTTTCCTATCTCGACGAAGAAAAATCTTGTCCAAAATTGGCAACGCTAAAAGTGAATGCTATGTGGGTACCTACATATTTTATGCTTTTGTTGTAGAATTTCTATTAAGAATAAAACTGCCTACATATATTATTTGAATTGACCTTAAGAACTTTAAAGTAGTAAAATTCTAACAGTTTAAAATGAATCCCGGATAAATAACCTACTTAATTATATGAAGAAATAAAAATTAGAGACATTTTGAAAAAAAAAACATAGACAACTTTTAATTTTTTAAACACTTGCAGGCTTTGCTACCCTCATTTCGTCTATATCGAGTAACATTTTTACGTAAATACTTATAAATTGCCTTTCAGGTGAAATTGCGAGAGAAAGAGGGGAGGATACTAGTTGTAAGTACTTACCTATTAACAATATAAATTATGATACGGTTCTCTTGATGCCTCTATAAAAAAAATTACTGGTCTCATACGTTACGCTGCTGAACTTCATCATCTCATTGAAGAAATCACTAAATTTAAAATGACCGATTCGTGAAAAGCGGACAAAAATTCGTGACAGCCTCGCGGTTCAAAGGGCTCAAGGCATTCAGACTGCGAGGTTGTAGACAGTGGCTCACGTGACTCACACCTCTGGCTCTAACGCTTTGTAATACCGCTCCAGGAATAGAGTAGATATAAAAAGAATCTTTTTTTTTTTTCTTCAGTAATAAATCGTAACCACCGGAGCGCGGCGCCGACAGCGTTACTGTCCCCAATGGCGAACCAGCTCATGAACACCACTACCACGAGGCAGGTCAACAAGGTGAAGCCGAATGTCAACAGAGCACCCCCTGATACGTGAGTCCACTGCAGATACAATACTCGTATTTTAATTAATCAATGTTAAACAAGTGGTGGTACTTTTGTCAATCATGTCAGAATATTTCAAAATGTGTGTTAGAACAAGACAATAATAATTTTAGACAATTTGGATTTTTTTTTCTGTTCTTGGCAATGTTCTAGATCATTTTAATAAAACTTTTTCTAACATAGGAGTTTATTAAAATTAATATTCTTTGAAACAGAGTCCTTTGATGACCATGTACCACCACTCCTAATAAAAACGCTATAATTGGAGCTTTCTCTGGAGCTAAGCAACACGATCCGTGTATTAATTTTATTTAAGTCCAATGTTTTAATTTTATCCTTGCTCAACGAACCAACTATAAACTATTTGGGTTTAAATCATGAACATAAATAATTATAGACCTAAAGTCTCTTCTTCTATCCTTGATTTTTCTATCTATCGCGGCTTTATATCCAAATAAGTATTACTTTTATTTTAGCACAACGTGCACGATGCACTACATTGATATACCTACCTGTTAGCACATTATTTCCTTTAAAAAAAAAACGGAGACGATTCTTTGACCCTGTGTTACAGGAATCCCCAGGATCAAGATACCAATTACCAGGCCTATCACCTTGCCTACGAAGTGAAAAAACTCATGTAATTGAAAATTATTCAGATAGATCATTTTATCAGTAGTTTGATATATGCAAAGTAAATTCTTTTACACGAGTTAAGTCAGCAATGTGTCAATGTCGCCAACACTGCCCAGTGGTGTGTACTGGTGTGCACTGCCCAGTCTTCGGACTCAGCAGTGCAGACATCTGCGCAGACTTTTCTCGATTAATTTCGTAGAGTAGTGCTTGCATCACTAGTCAGATATTTTAGTTGAAATACGTTAAGAAGTTATTTTTTAATATTCTACGGTATATTTGCACTTGACTTCAGCACAACACAAAACTGCAGCATGTTTATATCTCTATATTATGTTCGTACACTTTATATTTATATCCACCATGTGCATTCCTGTTTTATAAAGTAGTTTAGATATTATTGTTCATATATTATTCATAAAAAACATTAGATATACAATTTCATTTGTCATGTCCTACTATCCAATAATATAGTGTAGCTAATGAAAAACTATATACTTGTAGATGCTCTTCTAATCTTTCCAATATTACCTGTACCTATCCAGTACCAACTATCACACTGAGCTGTAAATTACCAATTTCCTCTACTAGATTAAATTGGAAACGTTAAAAAAACTATAAAATCATCTAGGTACAGATACACTTTATTCGAACGCACAAGAGCAGAACTTGACGGAAACCGATAATAAGATCTAAATTGTGTACAGGCCAACGAGTAGAAGCAGTGGTGGTAATCAAAACAGTAATGGCGTCAGTCTCCCCGCTGGCCTGGCTGACGATCAGTCGAAAGACTTCGACTTCGAAAAGACTGAAATGAAGTACGACTCCACTGGGATGTTTCATTGGAGCCCCGCAAGGAATTTGGAAGATTGTATATTAGTAAGTCAAATTCTTGAATGTTGTCTTGCACTATCGACAAATACGTAATCCTCGGGAAATTTTTGAAACTTGAGGCTATTTTATAACAAAACTTAACAATCGGGTCTGGCACGAAACTATCAAATATACTGAACAATGGATTTCCCTCGATTATAGGACAGAAACCAAGCGGCCATGACAGTTCTAAACGGGCATGTGGTAGTGTGCTTGTTCGCGGACCCGGACTCGCCGCTCATCGGGCTGCGCAACCTGGTGATGCCACTGAGGGCGTCCAATTTCCACTACCACGAGCTCAAACACGTAGTTATCGTGGGAAGCGTCGACTATATTAGGAGAGAATGGAAGATGTTGCAGAATCTACCTAAGATTTCTGTGTTGAATGTAAGTAGCCCCTATCTTGCGCTCGGTCTTAGTTTGATTGATCTAACTTTAATATTGGTTGGGTCCGTAGTATATAAATAAAATACAACAATTGAAGCACATTATCTAGAATTCTGATCATTTCTTTTACTTTCCCAGGGTTCACCGCTAAGCCGGGCCGACTTGCGTGCAGTTAATGTGAACTTGTGTGACATGTGCTGCATCTTATCAGCAAAGGTGCCATCCAACGATGACCCTACGCTGGCAGACAAGGAAGCTATCTTGGCTTCGTTGAACATCAAAGCTATGACGTTCGACGACACGATAGGAGTGTTGAGTGCCGGTGTGGGCACGAACGGGAACAGTACGGCGCCGCCGCCGCCCGGACAGCCGCCCGCGCCCGTGCTGCTGCAGCGGCGAGGCTCCGTGTATGGTGCCAATGTGCCTATGATTACTGGTCAGTTTTTCTACCCTCTACAGTTTTTTTAACTTGCTCAAAAGCCAATTTTATGGAACATACCTTTAAGTGTTAATTTTCATGTTTGTATTTATCACTTGTCCGGTCCAAATTTCTACATGTCATACAAAATGCCCGTTGAAAATTGGAGATCTACCAATTTTGAAAAAAAATACGGGAATACTCAAATTTTTATTTACAAACATTTTAAAATAAAACAATAGCCAAATCAGTTCAATCATTTACTACTTTAAGTTTTTTTATGTTTTTTACCGCAGAATCCCGTTATTTATAAACCGATTTTATTTTATATAGATTATAAATAATTAATTTACTTTCCTATAATTACATATTTCGCTCATCAGACTACGCTGTTCCATTTCAAATAAGTGTGTCTTCTTAAGCCGCTTTCTCATCATGGAGATTATTTCATACAGTGTATATTGTTACATAATCTTGATTGATATCTGTCTTCTACAGAGTTGGTGAACGACAGTAACGTGCAGTTCTTGGACCAAGACGACGATGACGACCCGGACACGGAGCTGTACCTGACGCAGCCCTTCGCGTGCGGCACCGCCTTCGCCGTCAGCGTGCTCGACTCACTTATGTCCACCGTACGTTGTACTCTAATAGCAAAACTACTTCATATAAAAAGTTGTTTATAGGAGTATCTATTCAAGTTCAAGTTCAAGTTCAAATGTTTTTATTTCAAATAAGCTTTTACAAGCGTTTATGAAACGTTGTGATTCTAGTTGCACTATTGATTATTGAGTTTCTTGTGGGTTCTTCTCCCATAAGACCAACTATTTGGAACCGCGCACCTTGTTTTTGACAATTCAAAAGTACCTGTATTACTGGTCTAATTTGACTTTATAATACAATAAGTATATATGAGTTATTCTAATGACATGTGCGCACATATATAATTTCTACCCGCCTACCCGCCAATACATATACCTGCCATTGCTACTTTTGGCGATCTTTACTCACATAATTATACCTATCTTGCTGTAGAAACTCTTTCTCCTTTTTCCGATGGGTCCAAAAATATACAAATCTTTACCAATCAAACTGTATAACATCACGTCATTTTTAATTTTGGTACTCCTAACTTGAACTTATTCTAAATTATTCTCCTCCTGATACGGCAGATATCCGAAGTCAAAGTAGCACTTAGTCAATTGGAACGGAAACTTTCAGCTAAATTTGCTTTTTCTAACGCGTGTTTCAGACTTATTTCAACCAAAATGCCTTAACGCTGATCCGGTCGCTAATCACGGGCGGCGCGACGCCAGAGCTGGAGCTAATCCTAGCTGAGGGCGCCGGCCTACGCGGCGGATACTCCACACCAGAAAGCTTAGCTAACAGGTAACCACGGGGTCGACGTTTGACCTTCGATAACTCTTTTCAACGGCGATAACACATACGTTTATGTTGAGATTTATATACAATTTCGGTAATGAGTACCCCAGGAAGACCAGAAAACGATCGTCAATGGCAGACAAGTATAGACAGAGTACAAGTAAAAGTTTTGATCCATATCCTTATCGACAGCAAACGGAAAGTAAAGAGCATAAGAAAAGAAATCAATTGAAATATTAGAATAATAGTAACCTGCTCTGTCTGTGCTCTGCTCTCATAGTTACAAAAACGGACAACAGAATCTCTATTATTTTTTAACCTTAATTCCAGGGACCGGTGTAGGGTGGGTCAGATCTCGTTGTACGACGGCCCGCTAGCGCAGTTCGGCGAGGCGGGCAAGTACGGCGACCTGTTCGTGGCCGCGCTCAGCACGTACGGCATGCTGTGCATCGGCCTGTACCGGTTCCGCGACACCTCGTCCTCCTGCGACGCCAGCAGCAAGCGATACGTCATCACAAACCCACCCGATGACTTCTCGCTGTTGCCTACCGACCAGGTCATTTTCAAACTTGAATTCTTTTTTTTATGGGATAGGGGGGCAAACGGGCTGACAGATCACCTGATGGTAAACGATAACCGCCGCCCATGGACAAAACCGCCCGCAAAACCAGGGGACAAAAGGTCACAAAAGTGTTGCCCGCCTTTTAAAAGGGTTTGGGCCTCCGGTAACCTCACTCACTCGGCGAAACACAACGCAACCGTTGTTTCACACCGGGTATCACTCGGTCGAGCCGGCCCATACGTGCCGAAGCATGGCTCTCCCACGTAAAAAAAATCTATTGAATAATTAAAATTGACAAATATTCTCAGTGGCCCTGCATATCCTGCACAGAAATATCTATTCAGAACTAGGTTTGGAGTCGAAGGTCACGTGTTCTCGCGTCATTGTATTTTATTAATTTGGATGAACAAGTTGTAACATTGACTATGATAAGAACTGTCAAATACTTAGTCAAAAGTAATACCAAAGTAATGTTTGGTGGGTTGACCCACTGGTGTGTGCAGGTGTTCGTGCTGATGCAGTTCGACCCGGGCGTGGAGTACCGCTCGTCGCGGCGCGCGGCGGCGGGCGCGGGCGGCAAGGACGACGCCTCCTGACTATTGCTGTGCAGCGCCCTCACGGACGGGCCCTACTCCTACATCTAGGCTGTAGGCCCCCACTCCGACAATCCTGCCCCGCCCTGCCCCGCACGGGCCGGGGCCCGCGCTGGCGCACGCCATATCGCGCCCGGCGCGGTGTGGCGTAGCGTGTGACCGGCTCCCCCGGCCTTACCGACCCTGAAGCATCACTCCCGCACTCAACTCACGGGTAAACGTCCACACATAACTAGATTTTGTCCTGACTTATTTAGTCGTGAATGGGAGTGCTGCTAACTCCACTGCCCCCTTTTATTTTAATTTTCTCAAAGGTATAAGTTAGTATTATAAGTTGAACATTTCCTGCACAGCAATATACACTCCTCAAATGCACTCTTGTATAGTATAGCATTCGTTTGTTTTAGCTGTAACTACTAAAATCAATACAATAATGAATACTTAAACAATTAAATGTATCGATATAAACTCCTATAGAGACTGTTCCTATAGTCAACAGTACCTGCCTCATTTGAAAATAATAACAGGATTTTATAAGCCACAAAAAGGCAGTCAGCAATAGGAGCCATAACAAAGTATAGATATAATAGAAGTTGTTAGCAATACAGAATTTATAGAAAGCGCTTGGAGAGTTTATAAAAGCTTTTGATGTTTAGGGATAAACATTAGACAGAGTTCACTAAAAACACTAAATCTAAACAAATATATAAAATTTAAAGGATGGAACGTAATCTAAGGCATTAGGGAGCTGGAAATTTAAAATATTATGGCACATTACATCAGCTATTTATGTCTACATTATCGCTGAAGTCAGAACTTTCGAGGTGGTTGCTTGAACAACAACAGGAGCTCTCATTCTGTTGCAAATGTATCGCAGAAGCGGCACATTTACAACAGACAGCTTTAAGAGCTGTCAGGACGCCAAATAAAACTACGACTACCCACAAAAAGTTCTCACTGAAACGGTACACACTCTACGATTTATTCATACTAATATTGACACATTTAAATACAACGACTTTCAATATTATTTAATTTTAACTGATCTGATGAGGTGGTGGTTGTTTAGTAATAGGCTTTGTATAAGGTGTTGGGAGATTACATACACACATGCATACATTGACGTCAGAGTTCTGACATACCTCTTTGCTACAACAGTGGTTCTTGCCGTTTGCTAGAGTGAACCAAAAAGTAAATCTCAAAAATTTTTGTTTTAATATTCAAACCGCTAAGACCCGTGCCGATAAAGTGCGAGATTACACAGGCAAACTTCAATATGGCTCCGGTTACAACGGGCAAAAAACGAAGTGTCCATTTTTAGAGCGATTTTTTGGCCACGAAAGATATTTTATAGGACGTTGCAAATGATATGTTTTAAATTAACTTAAAGGGCCCCAAAATATTTTTACAATACGTACTCGATAGATCAAAATAATAAAATAAAATTGTATTAAGAACCATTGTTGTACCAATAAAATATTCACGTCGACAAACAATTCTCAACAGTTGCTCCTACAAACTGTTCTTCTTCAAGATGACAACTCTTTGCAGTCTTTTTTCTATTGAATTCTTCTACTACTTGTTTTCAAATATCTCTGGAACTATTTGTAAGCAATGCTCAATGAAAGGAACCTTTTAAACTTTTAATTGCATGGTTTCACGTGTACATGGACTTAGGTGTAGGCTATCGCTTTTCTTAGAATATCCATTCCTTATTCAGTAGTTTTTTTTTCTCTCACGTTTCACTTATTTAAGTGCTACTTTTAAAGCTGATATATAGATATATTTTAAGCATTTAATGTTATTCATCGACTGATTGTTAAGCACATCATAGTTATCAACATCGTTACTTTGTGATTGTACGAAGTTATTTATCTTATATTTAGTCATTTTTATTTTTTATGGATTCACATTGAATTCATGGTTTATTTTTAAGACACTCTGCCATATTTGAAAATGCACGTATGGTATTAGTCTGCATACAGTCCTATTGCTCATCGTTTTTCTCTTTTTTTCCTAAAAAAATATTATATTACTAAGGTTAGACTTGATAGTTGAATATTTTTGTGCAGAAACATTAAATACTCTCACTGAAGTTACAAGAAAATAATATTTACCGCGTTCTTTTATAATGAAATCTGCATAAAAGTATGATCAACTCTTACAAGAACATAGTAACTCTCAGCCTCACTTTATAGTACCACGTTTTGTTTTTATTTCAATAAATTATATGCTATATTTTATACTTTTTTTTATTTTTATTTTTTCCTATATTCTTTGGCGGGGGGATTGTCAAAGTGGACGTGAAATATGGCGCTGCACATGAAAACAAATGAACTGAAACAATTTATATACCTACGAAATGCCATTGCGAGATTAGTTCAAATTCGATGATGGTTTTTTTTGTTTGCGAGGGACACCGAGTGCGAAGTGTAATTTTGCTGTAAATGTGTGATATTATTTTCGAATCGTTGTTAAAATAGAGAGGCTTCTGAAGCCTGCGATGTATTTAGTGTTAACTCCGGGTGCTTTGACGATTGTGGACTCTCATAGTTTACTATGTTGATTGTATTAGATAAGATATTTTTAATCGGCTGCACACGAGCTCGCGCTCAGTACCAGTTCAACGGAAGCATTCGGACGTGCAGTTGGTTAAAGGTCCTTTTTTTAGAATTTATTAGGCATTAGTTAACATTGTCTCACCAATTAGAATCATTACAGTACGACGAATAGTACTTAACACAACGTAACGCAATAATTATTACTTAAATACAAGATGTTTGATGAAGATGTAAAGCCCCCACCAAGTCCGCTACGCGTCGCACGCACGCAACAGCACTAAGTTAATTTATATAAATACCTAATAATTAATAAATACCTCAATTTTACTGATAGTAAGTATATTTGAAAGTATTTAAAGTTTTATCAAACATCCTGTACATAGATATCTTTATCACATTCATATAGATATCATTTCATTCGAATAGAATAGGCAAAACCGGCCTTAATTACAGATACATAGGTTAATGTGTAACATTTCACGAATATTCGAATGTGTGCTCTTGTCCTGAATATTCAAAATTGTGTCTTCGAGAACATTCCATATGCGGTCTATCAATATTCGAATATGTGTGTGTGGAAGTCCTGTATGATCGCTTCGGTCCAAAACAAAAGGAAATAGAACAGCTACCCTAGTTCGTAAAGGAATTGAATGCAAACATACTGCCATATTTTTGTAAAGTCACTAACATTATCCATAGAGCAAACTACCCAAATAAAAAGTACAAAAATGAGGCCCTGTGTTCACGAAAATTCCTACGACATAAATATTTGAACATATAAAGAATATAATATAACTAAAAGTACTGACACAGCACAACCGTATCTATGCCAAAAGGAAGGAAGATCTAACATGTACAAAGGGCCAACAAAAAAAACAAATATATTACCTACACAACGTAAAAACCACTGGACGTTAAGAAAACTGTAAAGTTTTGAGATGGTTGTGCACGATAGAATATTATTTATATAATTATAACTAATTGGTCTGTCCAAAATATTAAATTAAATATGATCATATTGGCTTATTCGGCCGGATTGGCACCGCCAACATGTATGTCTGCCAACGCACGGGGCGGGTTGCGCGACTTACTGGCCATCTCACACAGCCGAGTATAGTGGGTTAGATGTAATTTGAGCTTGATATATCGGTAAGTAGTGACCTATGCATGGAGCCCTAGCCAAACTAGGTACCTAATATTTAGAGTACCGCCGCGAGCTGCATCCGACACTCAATTTTTAAAGTTTTTAGCTAGAATGTTGTAAATAGTCAAATGTAATTTTGTATGTTACATAAGAATTTTTCAATATACGTCTCCTTTGCATTAAAATAGAAGGCTATGGTTACATTAACAAGTTTATATTCAAATACTATCGTGTGTAGTTTGTTGTGAATTAGGCTTCGATGTCACTGTATGCTAGTTAGGTATAGAGTTCGGACGTCTCATTGTAAAAATGTAAAAACACGCTATTGATTTGGGATTAAAATATGAATGTTAAATAAGTATTAATATTAAATGACGATTTTTCCTTTAATATTTTTATACAGCATTACAATATATTTATCGCAATTAAAAGTTTATAGAGGTGGGTCAGTGTGCAATTTGAAAAAATAAAAATAGTGTTTAAAATTGTATAATCGCCTTAACGAGAGAGAATATAGCTGAGTCCTTCTGCGTGTGTTTGCTTGACGTCTGTTACCATTATTGTTTAATATGCAATGTGTATGTACCGTATGTATGTCACGACTCACGTGAAAACTTGTTACTAGGTGATACTTAGCGGCCGTGAAACCGTACTAACGTAAAGGCACGTACGCGAACGCACTTCCGATACTCGATTACCAATTGAATCTTTTATATGCAATTTATCATTTAATATAACACAGATGTCAATTAAAATATTACAATGATTGACGGAGTAAGATTTAGGGCCGCTTGCACCAACTTCTTAAATATGTTTAAACTGTATTTAAACACAATGAAAATCGTGTTTAAATACAAATTAAACATATGTAAGCAGTTGGTGCAAGTCGCCCTTAGTGAACGAAAGTGGATGTAACTTATGAAAATAAATTAATTGTTGAAAATTTTGATGTCGGTAAAAATATTTTAATTCACATCTGTATTTATCTGTCACCGTTAGGTTGTTTTGATGTAATTTAAATTAGATATAAACGCAATTTGTATCTCAAATCGGATTTCTACGATAATTTGACGTGCGCAAGTATTTAATGGAGGTGATCTAATCGTCTTAGCTCTTCGGACTAGAATTAACTTGTATGAAAAATCGACAAATAGCACGAAAACAACATCTCTTAATTGTAGTTTATTTAAAATATTACAAAGCATTTGTCCACTGAGTTTACTACTATTGTTGGGTAAACATTTAGACTACTTAGGCATGGAATTATTGCTACTTTTAAGTCATTTTCATTTGATGAAATTTTGATTATATTTCACACTAGCGACCCGCCCGCGGTTTCACCCGCGCTGCCCCGGTCCTAAGAGTCATAGCGCGATGTTAAATAGCTTAAAACCTTCCTCTTAAATCACTCTATCTTTTAAAAAAAACCGCATCAAAATCCGTTGCGTAGTTTTAAAGATCTAAGCATACATAGGGACAGACAGCGGGAAACGACTTTGTTTTGTAATAAGTAGTGAGTAGTGATGCGAAATTTCGCAGAATGCTACAGCAACATTGAATTTTCATTCAATATAGTTTATCGCCACTTGCTATTTTGTTATTTACAATGAAATCGTGAACAAAAAAGCGCAGGTGTGACCGTGTGACTGACACATGAAATAATTTCACGGGATTTTTCAGGCCACATTCCATCTTTTCGCAGATTCCATCTTTTCCGTTCCATGCCTAATTAGTCTCGGATAACTCTGAAATGGTAGTTCAAAAGCTTCTTATAATAATTGCAGGAGCCAGATCCCTCCAGAATAAATCCTAGCTATGTAAACATACTGGTGACATGAAGCAGCTCTTTAATACTTATTAGTAGTCCAAATAAATACAGACAGTGTCCTTTATAAACCTTTCTCCGTGACTCAGTGGACAATGTGCTTTGTAGCGACACGAGATGATATAATTTAGATATTTCCGCCCCTGAAATTTCTCTCTACGATTCAACGATATCTACGAAATCACTTACTAGATCGATAATTATACAAAAAAAAAAACACTAACTAAAAAAATGCCTACTAAGCATACTTAGTGAATCCATGTTCTGTGTGCATTAAATTATAGAATTAACAACATTGTTGACTATTGCTAATAGCTTGAGGTTGTTATCGTTTTTAGAACGGACAAGGTGAATTTTTCATGTATTATATACGTATATATAAATCTTACGCTCTATAACGAATGTTCGCTAGACCTTTTTTGTAAGCAGACGCCATCTAACGTGTTGTTACACTAGTCCTCTCTTATTAAAGTAGTATCAATATATTAATGATGGCTGTGAGATAAAATATTGTAACAATTTAAATTATATTGTGTAAATGAAGATACTAAAATAGCAACACAGCTGAATGCTCTATCGCAACGAGTCTGGTCACATAGGTTTTGTCCTTTTATCGGATAAGTTCTGATTGAAACCTTTGTCTGTGGCATACGGTTTGAATTTGAACCAAATGTTGGTGATTTCTGATAATTGGGCGTGTAATGTTTTGGCACTGTATTTTCATGCATGACATAATTATTATGCAAGTTAGCTTACCTACCTACTGTAGATATTTCTTTACATTTATGGTAAATAATCAGATATCCATATAGGATAGTCACCTAGTTGTGTTTGCTTTTTTAATTCTATAGACCAAATATATAAATATACATAACATAACAGCAACAATTTTTAACAAATTACACTTTATTAATTATAACATGCATCTACACAGTGCCAAATAAAGATAAATCAACAGTTTTGATCTGATGCATAAGGCGTCTCTAAACAACGGGTTGCCGCATAAATAAAATTTTTGAAACACAATATTTCTAATTCGGAATTAAAGTAAGTAATAACTTCCTTAAAATTGTCTTATTACGAAATTATAATCAAATAAATTGTTGGATATTTTGCAGGAATTGCAAATTTCCATATTTTCTAATGGCAACCCAAAAAATCAAGCTCACAGCTTTCTCCGCAGTTGCTCAAGTACTCAGCATAATAACCCCATGTTTCACCGCTTCTAGTTAACCATTTACAAAACCACCATAAGACAAATGATGTTACATAACCCATGCATCCGGACGACATTTTGTGCCCCTACCTAAACAAAATGGCGTCCACCACGGGCTGTGTAATATTATCAGACTGTTCGAAATGTATCACACCACGAAAACAAATTATTTAATATTGTTGATGTTGATTGTTAATAAAATGCAAATAATGTAAATATCAAAATAAATTCTGTATTTGTATTTGAATATTTGTTTTACTGATACCTCTACGTAACCATTACGCCTGTGTTCCCCGATTTTCATTTTCCTTAGAGTATGTTTTAAGTGCCATGTAATAGGACCTCCTCCAACCTGCTACTTAGATTACCTATCTAAATTTAAAAACCAAGTACACTTCGCATCTAAGATTCTGGGAACCCAACACCTCATATACAGAAGCAGAGCTTGCTAGCACTAGCCCAATATAAATATCGCGCGGTTTACTCTCACATCCTAACGTTAATCCAAAATCCGTGAATAACGCCATTATTTATATAATAATACTAGCTTCCGCCCACAACTTCGTCCGCGTGGAATATTTACTTGGTCTTAGCGTTATTTTAAATGCCTATAGCCTTCCTCAATAAACGGGCTATCTAACACTAAAAGAATTTTTCAAATCGGGCCAGTAGTACCTGAGATTAGCACTATAATATTAGTAGGTATAGATGACGAGTTAGTGTTTGTACAATTTTCAGATCCCATCTTTAACTGTTACTCTCTCGCAAACATGTAGCGTCCACTGCTCTCTCAGAATGTGAAAATCCAAAAACCCTGAAGCACATCATTATTTATCACTAGCTACTGCCCGAGACTTCGTCTACGTGGACTTCAGAATTAGGAGCGACCTGGATAAATCGAAGCCTATTATTTATTCCAGACTTCGTCTAAGCATCGGACAAAGGATTTTATAAGTATAGATTATTATCTTTATTTCTTTCTTACCGGATAGATACGTCATACAGAAATCAATAACGCATTTTTTAATCTGTAGTAAACTGGTGTCTTGGCCTTTGTTAAGCTCTTAAAGTATGTTAAATGAGGATAGTAGATAAAAAGACAAGAGGCTTTGTAAAGAAAATATATATTCATAATGTCACAAAGCATTCAACCTCTAGTAACTGAAATAGCCAACAAATCACTTATGTACAATCGAGAAAACAGTGCTCTACTAGACAAGTATCAGTCACACATACATTTTATATTCTAAAGACTAGTTAAAAGACTAGAAAGTGATTTTAATTTAGATACAACACAACTTCCTACTTACTTTTCACAAGTTAGTGAGCTTATTATACAAAAATAGTGAACTTTGTTTATTTACAGTACGTACGTACATGGTGTCAAAACGTGGTCTTTTCATCCGCATACATTTTACAAGCCAAATCATGTACGACAAATCTGCTGACTCACTTAAATATCTAAAACTTATGGCAGGTTTACATTATGACTATCCTCAGTTCATTTATCTGGGTAAAGATAAAATACCAGCTCAACTCAGTACCTAATAAGGTACACATTAGCATGGCTCTATATTAATAATTCTACAGTGAGAATAGATTATAAGATACGAATAGACATGTCGCAGAATTATGCATGCAGTTGTGGTAAATATTGGTACAGATAGTTCAACTCAGTTGTGCGCGCGGCCCTATGTGTGTATTAACTATATGAAAGTTGTATGTAAATATACAACTTTCATTCGTGTGGCAGTGACGCGGCAGTCGTCGTCCACTGCCGCGACACTGCCACACGAATGAAACTTGTATATTTACAAGCCCACGCACACATAGGGCCGCGCGCACAACTGAGTTGAACTATCTGTATTATATTAGGTACGTCATATTGGTATTAAATAATCTGCCATACTATACGTATTCAATAAGGGTGATATCTTGAATAAATAAACCGTAGACAGAATATAATACAATGACTCTAATAAAATTGGAAGATAGTGCTGTTGTGAATTTTCGCAATATCAACGAAATTGTAGATCTAATGGGGTCTTATAGATCCCAATAGTCGCCTTCGGCAATAATATGAACCCATAACTGCGCGATAAGAACACACAAGTACTTTTTCACACATATCGAATTGTTGATATTAACAATTAAACTACAAGGTGTAGTCTATAACTAAAAATATTTTTTGCAAGAATGT
This sequence comes from Acronicta leporina, assembly GCA_947256265.1. Classification (NCBI taxonomy): domain Eukaryota; kingdom Metazoa; phylum Arthropoda; class Insecta; order Lepidoptera; family Noctuidae; genus Acronicta; species Acronicta leporina. The sequence goes on along the minus strand of OX366520.1, from coordinate 13,214,240 downwards.
ATTAATTGAGATCACATTATCAAGAAATTACAAGTCTTCAATTGTGTTTCACCCTGTCTAATTGGAATGAACTCTTTGTAAAAGACCTTCTAGTTTTAACACTGTGCTTCTTAGCAGAGCCAATACTCACTTTTTTCTTCTCTTCCTCTAAAAGCAAAGGTGGCAAAGATACTTTTCTAATATTATAGTGAGGTGAAATACCATTCGGCTGCCTTGAAACTTCACTCTGAGGTATCTCTGGTGTGCATATGGGTTCTAATCTTGCCAAATCTCTATGCCTTGCAGTTACAACTCTATTATTGATCAGCGTGTTACGTTCCGATGCGCTCAAAGCCATATTCCCGTAATTTCTAGTGTCCAAAGAAACAAAAGACTTAGCACTATTTCTATCACAATTTAAAGATGAATCTGGCCTAGGGTTCCTCATCCACCGGGAAGATGCTAACTCGGATCTCAGAATGGGCGGATTTTGTCTCTTTCTGTAGGGACTGTGAATGTGTATCGGTGTAATTTGGAGTAAGGAGCAAAACGAATCGGGTAAATCCGATTCGTCGTTATACATTGGATAGAAGGATACCTTTTCTCTGGATAGTCTGTGTTCGCCCAGGTCCTCAGCGATGGAGACCCGCGGTGAATTTTGCGGTGTGACATCAGTGCTACTCTCGGACAGCCGCTCCTCGCTCTCACTGAACTCTTCATAATCACTGTAATGCATAGCGATGATCTCGTCGTGTTCGATTTGTCTGTACGACAAACGTTTTTCGGGCAATTGTATCGCTTTGCCGACGATTCTGAAAATCAATAATACTTATAAATATTATATTCAAGGTCATCTCGCATGTTATTATTATAAAGACGTGTCAGGGTAAATGTCAAGAACGATTTCATTTAATTTGAATGACAAAGCATATTTTTGATATAAGGGCATAATTTTAATTTATTTTTTGGGAAGTACAATAACTATTCATAAATACAAATCAACATCATAAAGGAATAAGTTAGTGCAAATGTATGCCTGCAAATGTAAGTCTTTGCATGTGTGCTACTTCCAAATATGAGAATTGTGGGTTAATTATGTAAAGATGATATGCTCTGGTAAACACCTTACGTAAGACTGAGTACCTAAGGTAATTGACGATTCCATGACCTAATGAACTTACTTATAAAATATGTGCCTGCTACATACCGTCTCAATGAAATGAATGTTAACAATGTTGATGGCGCTCTCATACTCTAAACGGCATTGTTGGCCCAGATTTCATTTGGAATGTCAACCCAAATATCAGGGTTTTAGGATAAAATTTGACATAATTTAACATAGTGACAGAGCGATCGGCTTTTGCGCCTGGGATTATGGGTTCAATCCCTACACAGAACAAATATTTGTAAGTCCTACAGTAGTCATTCCGAATCTGGGTGTTTGCATAAATGTGTTCATTTATGTTTGGAAAAGCACCCACAGTATAACAGAAAATCTTAGTGTGGGGAAATGTAAGAACAATTAAATTGAATCAATTATTTCACATTGCCAAAGGACCAAATTCTGTGGATCTAAAGAACACCAATTGTATTCTTTAACAGACTCAATATTTTCATAGCCTCTGTTCCAGATTTGTGGGTCCTAAATTGCATACATAATTTATACTATATTGGAGATGGAAAACCATAATATTTTTTATGGACTACTATAGCCTACATTCTGTCCCTTCTGACTGGCTTGATATGGGTAATTTTTGTAACATTATCGTGTACTCTTTCGTGAGAATATACATGCAATATTTGAGGATCTATGCAGCCAGACAAATAGATGTGTAAGTTTGTGTATACATAGTCGAAACACAGGATCTTTTTAGGCAGTGTTCAACACTTCAATAATTACAACAATTTATAAAAAAATGTAATATGAATATTTTTACAAATGATTTCCAATTAATTACCTGTAAACTATGGGTTCAAAGTTAAAGTAACCCATATTATAATATATCAATGTGGTATTGTACTTATGTTGTACTAGGCTTGAAATGAATGGACATGTATGATAATTATTGTACAATTGTGAAACTGCTTAGGCTTCACTTTACCTGAGTTGAGGATGAAGTTGTCGCCATTGTTTGCACTCTTCAAGTATATGTGGCCTTGCGCACTTCTCGCCATCTTCATTATACAGTGTCCTCTCAATCCGGTCCCACTCAGAAGCTAAAGTCTTTGTAGCCTCCGCAGTATTCCTGCGCAGTGCTGACCCCGAACTACTGTCACTCTCCTCACTATGGAAATCTGGAGTGCCTGAAATCAAGTTTTGGTCAGAGTCGTCTTACAGCCTTTATCTGATTGTTGCATCTAAACTAGCGTAGGGCTAGCGCTATAACCTGTCAATGGCCATATTCCAGACACAATTGACAATTAATATAAAGTTCCATTCAACTTTATTTAATTAATTCTATAGTCATCAAATAAATGTATTTACCTGTCTCACTTTCCGAGAAAAAATCCGAAAAAGGTGTTCCGGCCCTCTCCAAACTGTCCACCATGTAAGGCTGGACTTCAAATGAATAATTCAAATTTCGATTCACGAAGTGACTAGTATTCGCTGACAATCGAGGCAGCTCCTGTCCAGAACGGTAACCAAACTTCTGCTGATTGATATTTGGCAAACAATCGATTAGTTTACTGATATTTTTCTCACGCGCTGATAAATAATTCCTTGCAGACATACTCAAAACAACCTTGAAACAGCTAAGTGTTTAAAACCCATATTTAATTTACTCTTCTAAGAAATTTCGAATAGGTTGCACTCTCTCTCATTTACAAAATAATTTCTTGATGTTATTTGTTTGGAAAATCAACAAAACACAATTGAATAAAAAGTAGAAATGTCACTTTTACAATACATTTCAAACTTTAGTTAGCATTGTCACTTGTCAGTGTCAGCCAGGGTAGAATTTAGGTGAAGATTTATTATGTGAAATGAAATAAATAGTACGTAAAAATTAAAGAGCTCAGATTAGTATATCCTTAATCTAAGGTAAGAGAATAGGAGATAAAATCAGGTCCGACCGAGACCAAGTTTTGTCGTCGGTTGAAATAAAGACCGAGAATGAAATCATTGTTTTTATAAATTGACAAAATCACACATCGTCCTCGTTCGCTCGCTCGTCAGGCTGAGCGGTTGAGGATATTTAAAAGACCAGGAAGGTTTTTTAGCCGAGAATGGCCGAGACCGAGACTGAGACCGAAATCTCAGTCGGACCAAGGTCGGACGATAGTTTTTTTTTAAATCGTTTATTCATATTAAAATACATGCATGTACACTTAAACTAATCATCGCCAAACTGTGCAACAGTTTGTTGGCGATAGTGGCGCTCTTTTATAAAGTAAAATCATGCTTGAGTAATTGCTTGTTTGTGTAAGGTGTTAAAAATCGAAATAAATGACGCACAAAACTCAATGGAAATGTAGCAATTACAATATAATTCAGTTAAAAAAATAGAATCAGTATTTTAAAAAAATATAGCACGACTTAGGAACTACATAGTTTCTGACACTTACGTGAAAAGTTTACATAAAATAAAAAAACGTCGTCGAATTGAATGATACAACGCGGTAAAATCTTAAAATACCTACGTAAAAAGTAGTTTTATGTTATTATACACTGATTTTATTTTATTGTATGAAAAACATTCTTCCGGTAAATTTAAATAGGTGAAGCTGCGTAGGTGTCGAAAGTTATTAATAAAATTTTATTCAATTTCAATGAAAATCAATTTCCAGCGCACTATACGGTAGTTAGATGCATGCGACATACAACCGGTCCTTGTGGAAGTTTTTAGGGGAGGCCATTGTTCAGCAGTGGACTTCTTTTGGCTGAGATGATGATACGGTAGTAGAATGTTTTGCAACGCGCTACCGCCGCCGCCGACACTGCTGAGATGCTGAATGCATATATATTATGTGTCGATCGTCCCTAGATTAATAACTACAACAAAAAAATTACGCAAATTAGAAACTGCCAACCGCCTATAATAATAAATAAACGAACAATGTATGAACGCATCTATTCGTTTATCACTCGTGCTGTCAGCTGGTCGACTCGGCTGTCAGTGAGTGTCCAAGTGTCTTAAATTTGGTCTTCAGTAAAATCGATTGGAGTGCTGTGATTTGTGATCTAAAGTTGTTTAGGAATTTTACGCAAATACTAAAAATGTCTAAAGTTTCTACAAACACTGGCGATAACACTCAAGATGAGGTAAATAAATAGATCTTGTTTTTATTAGATTATTTGATTTTCCATACGTTTGCCGCCTTTATCCGTGGTCCAATAACCCTCTAAATTTTGTCTTTGTTTTATTATTTTGCATACAATTTTCATACAGAATAAACGTTATTGTAATGTATGATATTTTGGTGTGAAAGTTATTTATAAAAAAAATATAATGACGCAATGCGCTAAAGCGCGAGGCGGTGACTCCTCTTCATATTCTATGAAACTAGAAATTTGAATTTTAGTGTAAGACGGACCATCGAACACAATTCAAGAATATTATCACATTACATACTTAATATATAAATCTGTAACCAACAATAGAATAATTGTGATTGGTAATTTGAACAATATTAGATAAAATTACCTTTTAGCAATAAGTACCTTTTCTTTATTTAAATATGTCCAGATAATAATCAGTGTTTTATTGTAGTTATCATTTGTTCTAAAGGATATGGTAGTTTATTATGAAATGCAGTGTTGAATAATATAGCAGAATTTTGGTTCAGTTAGGAAAATTCTCACAAGATTAGGCCAAATGATGTCATTGGGACTATAGCTAGTATAATAATGTATGGTGGGTGTTCTTGGGCCCCCAGGACACTTACATACTTTGTTGAACAATGTACTTATTTTGTAGAATAAATGTCTGGATATACTATTCTAGCTTCTATAAGTGTATCATTTGATGTCTGAGTGTGGCATCCTATTGTAAGTAATAGTTCTAAATAATCCATCAACAAAACCATGGCATCGTAAAAAGTGGTTTATACTATACATTACAAAGGTTAATATACTTTCAGAAAATCTTGATGCCATACACATACATCCAACAAGTACCAGGCAAACAGATACGACAGAAGCTTGCAGCTGCATTCAACTACTGGCTTAAGATCTCTGATGAGAAACTACGAGCTGTGGGTGAAATTGTACAAATGCTGCACAACTCGAGCTTACTGTAAGTTAATTAGAAGTCTACCTTATCTATTATAAATAAAAAAGTTGTGTGGTTTCTAGTATGAAGGCTGGGGTGCTATTAAGGCTTAGGAAATCCTTGGTATCAGCCCAGAAATGTACCTATTGCTATTGCTATCATTTAGCTCAGTCAGATTTGAGTTGTAAGTACCTTCTTCATATTCAGCAATACCACCAAAAGATCAAGACAAAATAGAACCACCATGGAGTCCATGGCAAAAAAAATTGCATTGCATAAATGATACAGGACTTGTATGCGTTTATGACAAAAGGCGACTTTAAGATTATGGGACCTAAACATTACTAGGGATCTGTGGATGTACAGACAGCGACACATTTGACCTTTAGACTGCTCATATTCAAAGAGTGTTTTTTTTTGTAGGTAATGTAATTCTGGAGCTTATACATTTCTACCAGCTCGCTGTCACAATTCATTTGAATGTATTTTATTTAATCCATTCAGCAGCACTTCCACAACTGACATGTTTTATGACTATAATATTATTGTTGCTGCTAATAAAGTTAAAATTGTATGTCTAGATTGGGTTTCTAAAATTTCTCTTAAAATAATTAAACCTTACTTACTATTTAAAATATCTAATTTTAATTAATTAGGTAAATCAGTGACAGTGATTGTAACCTGTGGATGCATAATCTCAGATCAAAAAGTACTTACGTAATACATATATTTACTGCAACACAAAATACTTATAATACCTATACTATTACCTACGGACCTTATAATATAAATATAGTTGTATGTTTGTGATTTTTTGTTATTGCTTATCATATAAACAAGCATTAGCATAATTTTTAAGTTCAAAAGTAAAAAAAGATAATGAAAATATTACGAATCCGTATTTGTTATAATATTTATTCAATCTAAAACAATTTTTTAGTGAAGGAAAAATTCGACTTTTAGGCAGGATTCGAAAGTGCGTCTTCTGTTTAATTATACCAGACGCTGTGACCAGTGGCGGACTAACAGGGGCCGGAAGGGGCGGCACGCCCCGGGCCTCCGGTCTTGGGGGGCCCCCAAATGCCTCTGCGTTCCCCTGACCAAATCCTAAACAAGACTAACCCTTTGAGCACCGGAAAATGTAGGTATTTATTTATTAGGGGGCCCATACTGCACTGCCTGCAGTGTGCAATCTACATTTCCGTTAGTCATTCAAAAAAATATAGATCGGCGCTCACTAAAATGCTTATAAAAACTAAAACTGAACGTCACCAGCTATCTCCGTTCAGTAAACGGCAATGAACTAATGAATAGTTTTTCTATAGCGAAATATAAAAATGTTGGCAATTTAATTCGAATTTAAATTTCACTTGCCAGATTTTAACAAAATGAACTAAAACACTTATTTATACATACAAATGTGAACTGAATAAAAAGCTTGTATAACTACTTTTTTTAAAGCTGGGGGGCCTCGTTTAGGTTTGACGCCCCGGGCCTCTGACGGGCTTAGTCACAAAAAAAGAAAAGTTAAAAAAAAATCAAAAAAAGATAGACATCTAAAACCGAGAAAATTCAAGGGTATTTAGTGGGTCACGAGTTCACAGTCACACCGTACTAAAAAGGTTAAAAAAAGACTCGAGACAGTAGTTTTACCATCATCAATCTTTTTACTTTTCTTAAAGGAAGTAGGGAAAGGGAGAAGTCATCCACCTCTCGACTACTATTCATACACTATTCGACGCCGGAGGGCGCCGTCACATTTCTGGCCTCCATAAGGGATGACCTATGGGCGGCTGACTTCGGGAAATCGCCGCTGTTACAGATAATGGTGTAAGCACGCGTGAAGCACATACTATTTTATGATTACGAATACTTGGTAATGTAGTGGTCCAAAGTAACACAGCAGAAGACTTCTCCCACGTCAAAAACTTCCGCCCTTGCACAAATCTGTCAAGAGATTCGCATAATAGAGATAGAGATACGATTTTGACATTAGTTGTAGGGACATTATTTCAAAATCACATTTCTACGAGTATTAAGCAAATTTACCGACAGATTTGATGCAAAAAACCGGTAGTAATTCGCGGGTGGGTCATTCCTGGCTTCCCTATGTTAAATCTTAGGCTGTTTCTCTTACAATTATCCTCTCCATCATGTTACTGTGTGAAACACAGGTTGCCATCGGCCTCGCAGGACACGATTGACATAACTTTCTTTAACGCGTGAGTGTAAAAATATTAATTAATTTGGAAATCTATGCGGTGATTGGTCACTTGTCCTGCTGGGTGTGGTCGCTTAACAGCGGGTTGATAATACTGGTTAGGTAGGTAAAAAAAATGTACCTAGTAGGTACTAGGTACATATTTTTTTAATAAACCGCTCCTGGGCGTGAGGACCTGAGTGGTCGTTCTCACCAGAGGACGTGGTCTCTTCCCTTTTTTCTCACACAGATTTCTCATTGTTACGCTATTTCTGTCAAATTGATCGTTCTGCCATATCAAGCCACAGTTCATCACGTATGCGGCATACTGCTACCTACTACCATTACCATATGTGTATGAATATATGTATAATATGTTGGAGTAATTACCATTCCAATTGGGACAGGTTGTTTCCCAGAATTCGGGGGTACAACTGCTTTCAAGAACATTGTGGAGTATAGGCGATAGGCGTTACAGTTTAATATATTTGTTCTTTTCTTTTTTACCTCCTCTACATCTACTTCCGGGTCTCATGGCTACGTCATGGCTACCGAGTCTGGCTGGCTATTCCGAGTCATGGCTACGTAACATCAGGGGTTGATAGCGAGTGCTGCCGAACTGTTTCGCCTCGCTAGAGATAGGAATCGATATGCTAAATGGACTACCAACCTTCGCTAGTCGGAGAGGCACTATGAGAGAGAGAGAGACAAGTTGCATTAGTTCTTGACTAGTTTTAATAATATTGATAAGAAAATTTCTTGACCATATTGTACACTGTTACTAGAGATAGACATAAGTTCCATACAAGTAATGTCAAAATTCTATCTCCAGTAATTAAATCTATCGACGGATATGTTATCGGGATGGGATGGGTCTTAAACAATATTTGACTTTAAATTTGCCTCAAACTCCCATTGAATATTATTTTATTATTGTGATCAGGTTGTTGACGTAAGCCCTAGATCATTGAGTGTTCTGTTATATTAACATCGATTAATATTATCATTGTTTCAGCTGTTGCACACAAAAGTTATAAATTATTTCTTGAATTAAAGTTGACCTCGTCGGTTTATAGGTGTTAGTAGACGATTATATCAGCAAAACAACTAAAAAACCGAAGTCTGGTGATTGGCATTGATAAGAGTGTTGTTTCAATAGTTGTGACAATCGTTGCTAAATCTTGAACTCTAAAACTACTGGATCGATTTTAAAAAATCTATCACTAATAGTATGCTACAATATTATGACTGAGTAACGAAGGCTATTCGGTCGCGAGTGAAACCGCAGGAAAAGGCTATTTAAAATAAATAATTATAAATAAATCTTTATTATCCAAAGAGAAAATTGCTACTGAGCTGGGTCTTGTATGCATTTTGTGTGATCTAAAGGTCTGGTGTTTCGTAAGTATTCATAGTTATTTATAGTAATGACGGAACATCATACACTAAAATAATATTCAGGTCAATTCTCGTAATGAACGAGGTTCAGAATGTACTGTTAATAATTGAATGTGTTCATGTAGTCTCAATTTCTATGTCAAACGTATATAAATAAACTCGTAAACAACGTCAAATATTATAGACTAGCTGACCGATTGAATTTTGACAAGAGCTGAACCGACAGACGTTGTCCTGACTATGTATATTGAATAATTCTAATTGGTTTAATTAATAAAAAAATCTAATTCTAACTTAAATTTTCTAAGTTTCCGCGCAACTTTCTTAGTTTTTTTTTCTTTCTTAAACCTTCTGTAAGAAGAGAAGAAACACGAAAAAAAAGAATTAGCGAAATTGGTCCAGCTGTTCACGTGTGATGCCGTGGCCAAGAGAAATAGGGATTCATAACATAACATACCATCACGCCTGTATTCCCCGAAAGGTTAGGCAGAGGCGTACTAATGTACACCCACAGTTCGCCGGTATGTTTAGATCCCATGTAATAGGGGGCGAGCCTATTGCCATTAACCGAGCACAAATTCCTAACACTGAGCTGCTACTGGGAATTTCATAGAAAAACCCAATAACGCTTTGGTCGACCTCTGGACTCGTGGATCTCTAGCGTAGCAGTCGTGCTCAGGACCACTTGGCTAATGCGGCAGTTATTCTAAATAGGGATTCATTTGTATATATTATATATATTACCTATATACTGGTAGTTATATTAAGTAATGATATTGAGATCCAAAAAGACATAAATTGCTTCAGAGATCAGTTTTTTTTTATACATTACCTTTACACTAGTATTCTATTATCTGTGCCTTTACTCACGAAGGAACGGAGGTGTGTGCGTTTAGAGTGAGAGGTTGTTTGTTTATGGGTGCAAATGTTCCCATTTGTCTCCAAAACGTTTTGACCCACTTAGATGCTGTTTTCTTTAAAAGGCTTTGTGATTTATCGGCTATGTTCTGGAATATTTAGGTGTTATGGTGTTAACTCGCCAAGGGCAGATATAATAAACATTTTTCGCTCATTATAAAGTGTTAAAGGTGTTGTTTTTTATTATGAACTAGCGACCCGCCCGCGGTTTCACCCGCGCTGCCCCGTCCCTAAGAGTCGTAGCGTGATGTTAAATAGCTTAAAACCTTCCTCTTGAATCAATCTATCTATTAAAAAAAACCGCATCGAAATCCGTTGCGTAGTTTTAAAGATCTAAGCATACTTACATAGGGACAGACAGCGGGAAGCGACTTTGTTTTATAAGATGTAGTGATATTAATAGGGTTGGCGAGGCAACGACCTTAACCGTTAGCAGTCAATTTCGAGAATTGTAATGTTAGGGCCATAATAATTAAAGGAGGTGACTAATCCACTTTATACCATAGAATGGTATTTCCTATCTTATATCTTGTTCATAGAACTAACTAAAGTTATTACACGTATTTCCCGTCTTTGTGTTGACATAGACGGGAATGCCTAGTGCCTGGGTTCGATGCCCAGATCGAGCAATGTTATTGGGTTTTTCTATGAAACTCACTAAAAGCAGTTTGGGATTTGTGCCCAGATGATGGTAAAATGCTCGCCCCCTATTACATGGGACCTAAACATACCGGCGATTTGTGGTGTACATTAGTACGCATCTAACTCTAACCCTTCGGGGAATACAGGATATGTTACGTTATGAATAATTTTAAGAATAAGCCCCTGAGGTTATACCATATAATACCTTTTCGAGATCTCAATCATCCTCATTCTCCGAGGCTTTTCCCAAATTTGCAGCCGCTTCTGGTAAAACGAAGCCGACCTCAGTATTTTACTCGAAGTGAGAACTCCGCAACCCAATTTCTGGGCGATATCTATATTCTGAGGTTAGACTGGTTGTCTGGCTTTTTGGGCTTCTGATTGAATCTAACGATCGAGATATCTCAAGGTATTGCCAGTAAATACATTAGTTCAGAAGCGAATGATTTGTTTAAGAAGATATAGTGGCTGCCTGCATCTGGGAGGTGAGATTTTCACCCTCGCAACGGTCGCTCGTCTTTTGAAGATTTCCTTTACATAAACTTCATAAACAACAAAAAAACAGTATTAGGTTCAGTGTGTAAATTTTATTAGGATCGACGACATTCAAGACAACTCGATCCTACGTCGCGGCATCCCGGTGGCCCACTCCATCTACGGCGTCGCGAGCACCATCAACGCAGCTAACTACACCATGATTGTCGCGCTGGAGAAGACGCAAGAACTGGGACATCCTATGGTAACTACTTACAATATTCATAATAAACTAGCGACCCGGCCCGGGGAGAGCGAATGATCTGTCCCGTTCCCGCGAAACGAATGTCAGAATAGAATTTGTATGGCGGACGCACGTGTTGACGTCACAACGCTATGTCTAGCAGAAAATTGAAGCTCCTTATCTTGATTTCACTGAGGTACACTATTCTTGAGTGACCTGGTTATATTTTATTGTCACGAGTTAATTTAGTGATTATAGGAAAACCGCTTAATGTAGTCCTCGCCTGCGGGGTATAGGGGCGTGGGGGTAGGGCGAATACGGGGTGCGGAAGGGGTGCGGGTGGCAGGTAACGGCCCGCACTTCTCAGGCGAGGACTTAATAAAGCCGTACCTCCAAGATTAGACTAAAAAGTTTGTCGGTTTCAGGCAACAACAGTGTACACAGAACAGCTGTTAGAGTTACACAGAGGACAAGGCATCGAGATATACTGGAGGGACAATTTCCAGTGCCCCTCCGAGGAGGAGTACAAACAGATGACCGTCAAAAGTGAGAAATCTTCACAGTAAAGAATATAATAAAATTGTGACTGATGTTACTCAATTTACACTTAATAGATTACTTACCTACACTTAAAAAAGAATATGAGGGTCTTTTTATTTGACATAATCAGGAAAATTAGGACATGATTAAGTATGTCAAAATTCGATAGGATATCATTTGACGGGATTTCCATTGAGAAAAACTGATTATCTAGGGTACACACCCGCCAGTGCCAGTTGACAGCGCGCGTATTTAAATCACGCGCTCTTTTGAGTTTCAACTAACTAACGCTACGCTACTACTAAAAAACCCCCGATTGAAACCCTGAAAACTTGAACCCCTTTAGAGGGCGAAGTAAGGGCGTATTCCATTCCACCGATCATACTTAGTTCTCCCATGTAATAGAGGAAAAGAAAAAATCTAATAACACTACTCGATCCGGGAATCACGCTTACTAAACTACTTTTAGCAGTACTTAGTATTGTAGTAGTATTTACAAATAACTCAAATTGGATTGTCTGTAATATTAAAATAACGGCTTTTTACTAAGTGCCTATATAAATAAAAAAAAAAATTTTTCTGTCTATTTGTTCCCGCTAATCTTTACTTTAACAGCTGATGTAACAAGTAGTAACTTAGGCTACTTTTTTTTTAATACCACGCGGACGAAGTCGCGAGTAACAGTAACATAATGTGCCTTTGAATAACGTGACTGCGGTGTACCACAGCCGTCCGCCTATCAGCCTACCGTCTGGTGGCAGATGATGCATGAATATTTTGCGCACACAAAAAGAAAAGGGTTCACTGCTGGCTTAAAGTGAATAAGGCTTGTGATTTCAGAGACGGGTGGTCTGTTCATGTTGGCGATTCGTCTGATGCAGTTGTTCAGTGACAACAAAGCCGACTTCAGCAAGCTGTCGGCCATCCTAGGACTGTACTTCCAGATCAGAGATGATTACTGCAACTTGCGGTTACAGGAGGTTAGTAGTTTTCGAAGTGAAAACTTCTAAAGTTGTGCACTTCTTGGGATGGGTAAAAAATGTTGAAACTCGCGTCAGGACACGTGACCTAATCGAAAATTCGTAAGACGGTTGTAATAGTTCTGAAGTGTTTGTTTTAATGTGAAATAAATTGTCATGTTTGTGTACGATATAGCGCAATAAATGAATATTGTATTTTACCACATAAATGATAGTACTTTTATACTGATAATTAAAGCAATTCGTGTGAAATTATTCCCTAACCATTCCAACGTTAATGTTCAATTTTTCACTTCCGCCGGCACTCCCGGAGTGCAACCCGTTTCTTTTTTGTTTTATGATAAAAAACAGGCGTAGGTACGGGTAACCTGATAATCACACATCATTAAACAAATCATAAGTCATTTATTTAAATTCATTAAATTAATAAACGATTACAGCGAAATGTTTTTTTTTGTATTGTGTTGGCGCGAAAACATTAGCTTGTCGACGCCAGTAACTTGACAACGATGTTGACGGAAGCCACAGATTATTTTGTACCTGACTCGATAAATGAAATACATACCATCACGCCTGTATTCCCCGAAGGGTGAGGCAGAGGCGTACTAATGTTCACCCACAGTTTGCCGGTATGTTTAGGCGCCATGTTATAGGGGGCGAGCTTATTGCCATTAATCGGACACAAATTCTATGCGGACAACCACAGAACATAGAAAAGAGTTCTATGTTCTGTGCGGACAACACACTCGTAACGCATTTTGGTATCCCGTGGTTTGATCTTCTTGAACATTCCTGACAAAAAATACTTGAGTATGACGACGATATGAAGGTAAGGTAAGAAAATGAAGAACTACAATGAGATGCGACTATATTCAAAGATTTTTTCCGGTGTACTAGGCACATCATGTAAAGATATTGTATTATAATTTGAATACCTACTGTAAAGTTATCTTCCAAGTCATAAAACCCCATTTTTTATAAACATAATTTAAGCGACATCGAATAGCGAATGATTTGAGTGACGTTACCGAAAATATTTTTTCACTAAAATAAAACGAAGTGTGTTTTATTTGTGTCTAATTTATTATTTTTCAATTGTCTAGTACACGGAGAACAAGAGCTACTGCGAAGACCTGACGGAGGGCAAGTTCAGCTTCCCCATCATCCACGCCATCAGGAACCCCGAGGGAGACAACCAAGTGCTTCGTATCCTTTAAATCTATACTAACATATAAAGCTGAAGAGTTTGTTTCTTTGCTTGAACGCGCTAATCTCAAGAACTAATGATCCGATTTGAAAAATTCTTTCAGTGTTAGATAGCGCATTTATTGAGGAAGACTAGGCTATATATCATCACGCTAAGTCCAAGTGACTTAATATTATAGATTCTTCCCCGATATATATAATCTGGGTGTCTTTAAATCACGAGTGAATCTGTTTCTTCTAGGCAAGCGTGCTCCATCTTAGGTCGCAGTGTCGCTTAACATCAGGCGAACTGGCAATGATGCGTAAGCATAACAAGAATAACAAAAAATTACGTACCATTACGCCTGTATTCCCCGATGGGTTAGGCAAGGGTGTACTAAATGTACACCCACAGTTCACCAGTATGTTTACGTCCCATGTAGGGGGTAAGCCTATAGCGATAACCCAGGCACAACTCCAATGTCCGAGCTGCTACTGAGAATCTATCTATACTAATATATAAAGCTGAAGAGTTTGTTTGTTTGTTTGCTTGAACGCGTTAATCTCAGGAACTACTGGTCCGATTTGAAAAAATCTTTAGATAGCTTTTTTCAATTTAGTTTTAGATAGCCCATTTATTGAGGAAGGCTATAGGCTATATATCATCACGCTAAGACTAAGTAACTATTCCACTCGGACGAAGTCGCGGGCGGAAGCTAGTTTTATATAAAACCCCAATAACGCTGCCCTGCCCTTGGAATCGAACCCAGGACCTTTGGTATAGCAGTTGCTTAGAACCACTAGACTAATGAGGCAATCCTTGAAAATATACAAACAATGTGTCTACGGTATACTTACCAATACAAAAATGGTATACCTATGATAATGAGTTCATTACCATAAGTTTTACAAATACATACTTACAAACTAGACCACTAAACTACGAGAACTACTTAAATCTAAAACGTCTTATAACCTTCTTATAGCTATAATATCTAAAATATCTCTTATCTCTACTATTATAAAATTGTAAAAAGCTGTGTCGGTACATTGAAGATATTTAAAAAAAACAAGTGTGTTAGGGTATATAAAAGTCTCCGAACCTAAAAATGTGATTTTTAAAATTCTTGTCTGTTGAAAATGTTACGGGTTGGCGCAAAAGCTACTGAATAGATTTTAATTTTGTTATCACTTTTAGAAAGTATGTGCTCCAACTTAAAAACTGGTATATACTTCCTATCTCAAATAATTAAATGGAACCTGAGATACAGCTTGACCTCTGTAATGTATAGAGACCCACACAAAGAAGAGATTATTACTATTGGTTTTTGAGCTTCAAGTGAGCGAAGCCGCGGGCAGAAGCTAGTGTAATATAATACCAGTCACAGAATATCACGTATAAAAACAAGAAAAAACCCTCTAGAGCAATGGAACGTTTATAAAACGTGTTATATTTTATAACTGAATGAATAGTTTTCGTTTTATTTGAAGTTTTATTACAAAGAAGAATTTAGAATTTATCCAGCAAGTGTTGCAATACCTCCTTTAATTGTTTTATTTTGGCAAGAAACCTTCGCGGGTGTTTATGCATAACAACTCAACAAAGTTTCATCATAATAATTCAATATAAGTGTAAAACGTTTATAACGAATTATACCCACCGTTGCAAAAAATTTCATATCCTTCCACTTTACGAAAGGCGAAAAATATCGGATCTGGTGTTTCTTTTCAAAATTGCCAATGGAAAAACTGGTGTTAGCGAGTTATTACACAAAATCGGGCTGCGAGTGCCGTCTGCCTTCTTACGTAGACCTCATTTACTACACACCCCAGTGGTAGCCACTACGTATAGACAGAACTCGTACATGGTGAGAGCGAGTCGCAGTTACAACGCAACCTGCCTGGAAGCTGATATCGACATTTTCAATACTAGTGTTGCTAAATTAAAGAAACTTTTATCTAATAATTTCTTTGAGCGCAGATAGCCATTTATGCTTTGTGTCAGATTATAACTTTATACAAAAACTTGTTATCATCATATTTTCATACATTATCTGTTTGATATAATTTTTAAACTACATGTGGAAACTTGTAATTGGCCATATTTTACATAAACAAATTTAATCACTGTATTGTTAGCTGTAAGTTTTCCTAAAATGAATAAAATAAAAATAAAATAAAATAATCGGGTGAATGGTTTAGAAACTCTAAAGGACAAACATACAAAGAAACATTCATTTTTCAAACGATGACGACCTCTGTGGTTTAGTGGTTCGAGTACCGGACTGCTGACCATGAGGTCGTGGGTTCGATTCCCACAGGACACAAAAATTTATGTGATGAATATAAGTGTTTGTGTTCGTCTAGGTGTTTCTTATGTATTATAAGTATGTATTTATAAAAAAAAAGTATATAAGTATTATATCCATTGTCTAGTACCCATAGTACAAGCTCTGCTTAGTTTGGGACTAGATGGTGCTGTGTAAAAATATCCCAGAATATTTATTTATTTATTTTTATTTATAGAGAGGGTACTATACTCTACTAACCTCCAGATTAATATACCTTTGTTGATTAATCTTGTAACTTCAATGAAATAACTTGTAGATTTATTCTATAGACATTATTTTCGACTGCTGACCATTCTTAATACATCGAGACCCCCTTCCGTGCCTCGGAGAGCACGTACTGCCGTCTGTCTTGGTTGTTATTCGAACATTACAACGGTTAGTAGTAGTTAGAAGTTGGTATTGCCCAGGCATTGTGTTGAGGAGGTCTGATGGCAGTTAATTAAAGCGAAGCTAACGTAATGATTTTTTTTCTATAGTTTTTACAATTATCTTCTTTTTATATAAAAAAAGTAAGGTTAGTTGTGTGTGTATAGCATCGTCATTATTAATCAAACAGAGAGGGCTCTCTATTAAAACATAAAAAAATCACAAAAAAAAATATGAAGAAAAAGCGCGAGTGAATTTGCAGGGAACAAACTAGTTTTTTATAAAAATAAATCGTTTATTGAATACGATCATGTTAGTATATTTCCTTAGAGCAATATTTAGATATACTGCGTCAAAGAACACGTGACTTGGAGGTGAAGAGGTATTGCATTACAATGTTAGAGCGACTCGGCAGCTTCGCTTACACGCGCCGCACGCTGCAGAGCCTGGATGAGGAGGCAAGGAGAGAGGTCAGATACTATCTTTTTACAAGCTATCACGCCATGTTGGATTTGTGGGTCTACCAAGCTCTACGGGAAAGAAACGTATAAAGTTGTTGCTTTTCAATAGATGTTACTGACGTCACCTTTAAAACGTTAATTCTGGACCGGGCGTGTGTGACTTGCGGAGGCTTAGTGTTCATAGCGTCTGGTGGTAAAATGCTTGTGCTACGAGTGGGTTCACGTCGGTAGTGCAATGGGTGGGTTTTAACCGGCAACCACATGATCACAAGTGCGACGCCCTAGCCGCCGCTTGAACCTAACCAGAAGACGCAGGTTCGAATCCTGCCTCCGGTCGGAATTTTCCTTCATTAAAATAACTTCCCTTTATTATTTAGATACATGTGCGGCCGTTTGGAACGGCTCACTTAAGACGCGCACAGTTATATTGAGTGTACTATAAATATGTCCGCCGCTTGACGAGGATGAAATAAATAATATTGAAGAATTTATCTACTTCCCTTTCTCTCTCTCTTTCTCACACGCACAAACATACACTACGTTCACAGTCCTGTGTGTTGCAGGTGGCGCGTTTGGGCGGAAACCCTCATTTAGAAGCCCTGCTGGATGATCTACTGAGCTGGCGACGAGATATGCCGCTCGACAAACTTGAGAACAACTCGTAAACAACAGCACCTTCACTCGTACGCGTAACTGGGAAATAGATGGTGAAACATCGGGAAAGTGGCAATAAGTGAAATTATTAACCTCCTATACTCTTGTAGCACGTGACAAGCTCAATTTTTAAAACTATAGTGGAGATCTGTTTACTAAAACAAATATATCGGAAAATATACAGCCAAAACCTTTGATTGCGTAGAATCCATAAGGGGAATCGTTCGACTTACTAGTTAAAAATGTAACCTCTTTTCCAGTTACGTCTAAAAGTTGGCAAATGTAGGTTCAATATGAAAGACAAGTTTTCTTATAAATTTCATTACGGAAAGAAGATAAATTATATTACTGATTGAATTATTCACTTACATTATATTTTATGTTTTCCCTAGAATATTTTTGTACTGTTGCACCAAGGAAAAGTATGGATATGCCATAGAAGGTCCAAGTCTCAAGTATATATTTTATAATGTCAAAATAATATTTAATGTCGTATGTACAATAAAAACTATGGCATATTAGAGTACCGTAATGAAACGTTAAAAAGAAAAATATTCTTTATTTAAATTATTATCTACATCATTTTTAATTTGTAGTTTTGTTGTAGATTGTAGATAGAATCACCTTATTTTTTATCGATAAACATCAAAACTATTATAAGGCGATATTTTTACTTGTAAATATTATTGTTTTTTAATCAATCATGATGCATTCCGACTGTTTTATTAGTGAAAGATTATTAAGTAGTGTAGAAAATTTAATTAAAAGACATCTCTGGAGGTAAATTGAAGCTTAACAGATGTTAAGGTTCAATTGGTTAAATGATTCAAATTGATAAAAGCAATTACTTGGTCTAAGACCAAGTAATTGGTTTTATTAAACTCTAAATTTTCATTTCTAAAATTTTATTTACTTAGATGTTTTTCATTTTTTCACAGTATAACTCAGTTAAATGTCTTGAATTAACACAACTGTCTTTAAAAACTCAACTCTTAAGTCTTTCACCAAGAATGTTATAAATTATATAAATTTCTTGTCTTTCACTGTAATGATCTATCAAACTTTAAAAAATATAGTCGAGATAACGAGTGATGCCAGTAGAAATATTTGTATACTTAGTAAATTCATACATAATATAAAAAATCTGATACTGTATAGTTAAGGTCTCATTCCAATATAACACTTATTTGTGATTTTAGTGTTCTAACAACCCAAAGAACGTCATTAGTCATTTTAAATATTTTTGTAGGTACGTACTTTAGTTATGACGCACCAAATGAGTGGTTTGGAATAAGATAATAATAATACAAAAAAAAACATTAATCACAACAAAACCATTTTTATAAGATAAATCACTCACTGCCGATACTTTTATTTAAAAAAATTAATACGTATTGATATGAATTAGCATGGAAAGCTATTTATGCTTGTAATAAATACCACATTAGCTTACTTAATCGCTTTGTACTTATTCGCAATAAACGCTTAATAATAAACTTCTTTATTTTTATAATTTATTATAATATAAATGAAACTATTGTTATGGATCATTTCTGCTTTTATTTATTTCCCATGGGAAAGAAACATAAAAAAACATACACTAATTTTGAGATCCGTAGCAATGGTTTTATTTTTAATTTTGTGTTTTTTGGGGTTGAAATCTCTTAACCTATGGGTATTATGTAATTTAAATGTGTATAATTATTTTTATATAATAAAATCTGCCTCCATAATACAAAGGGCGAATTGACCAAAAAGTATGCGTCTTTAAGGAATTAAGGTACTAAAGCTTTTTACTTCTACCTGTTGGCGAACAGCGCCTGGTTTTTGTTGTAAATGAAGGAATAAACATCTTTTACAAATATCTTATATCAGCAACTTGCATGCTGATTAAAACCATAGAATAGGGGGGCTATTCTATGGTTTCAACTGATCCCAGTAACTATTTCGGATAGTTTTAAATCTGTTACTAGTTTGGTTTTATCCATGTCAAGGAATAAATATGGGCTCTAGATTTTTCTTAAAATATCTTGTTTATTACGGAGATATGTCATGTAAGCAACTAAATTCATAACTCGATGCTCTGGCGTCAATATCTTCAGAATAAGATTTTTTCTCTTCCATTTGATTCGCTAGTCAGCTGTCGCAATTCTCGCTATAAATGTATATTGCTAAAATATTCTGTTAGTATAATTTAATGCTTCTGAAGCATATATCTTAAATAATAAATATTCATAAATCATTATGAATATTTATTCTTATTTTATGTCGCATTCGCACATCATTGGGTCGAGAGTTGTATCCAACTTAAAAACGGGCGTTCTCAATATGTATTTAAGCTCTATTTTCGGCGTGCAGCTTTATGTAGGGAGTAAATAAGCATGAAGCATGCCTTATATACAGGGTTATTTGTAAAACCCTAAACATTCTGCAGGACTTTGCTATTATTATATTTCTATCACCGTAAGTACCTACATAACAACTTTTGTTCTACAATTTTACAAAAAAGTAATTATGGGACCCTTTCGGAATAATATGTAATTCTCTTTGGAACAAAAAAGAATCATCCAAGTCCATCCAAACCTCACGCAGTTAATGTTAATGTTAACGTATGTCCAATAATACATAAAAATATACAAATATCGAATTGAGAACCTCCATTTTTTTTATTAGATTTTGCCACTGTTCGCCTTAAATGTAAGTGGCTCTGCGTGGTAGTAGAGTTACTTACATTTAGGTAAGACGAACAGTTTATATATTTTTAATTTTGGTTTGAAAGTAAAATTTGATGAATTATTAAGTAATAGAACAAAAGCTGTTGTTTCTGATGTTAGAAATCTACAGTCCTACCAGGTTGTAAATATTTTAAGAATAACCCTGTTTAATAAAATTATTATTTTGTAATTGGTATGAAGTAATCTTGAAAAGTTATTTATATTTGTATAATTCATTATGTACTTAGCCTTGTAAAGTATTAAAAGAAAAAAAACGTTTTAAAGTATTGGAATAATAATGTATTTTAATGTCAAATTTGTATTTTTTACTGTTGCTTTTTTATTGTGAAATTTTAATGCACTTTCGGAGATTGGTGCCATGTTATAACTTTGTATTTTATAGTATTTCAAAGTACCTAGTTCATTATTATTCGCTTGAACATTCCACAAGATTAGACTTTTTGCTATTTATGAGCTGTCAAGAAATTTAAAATTAGAATCTTGATGGTTTCATATTGGTTGATAGTAATAGGGAATTCTAGAAGCTAGCTAGAAAGTTGTACTTAGTAGGTATACAACGATAGCCAATATGGACAATAAAAACTTCCTATAAATTAAAAAAAAATGTACTGAAATATAAATCGTTTTGACGTTAGTGAGGACTGGAGTGCAATTTTTTCATAATAGTTTTTTATTAGACTATAGCTTAAGAATCCAGCGGACGAATTTCCAATGCTAACGTACCCTAATACCAATATAATTCATAATTCAAACACTATTTAATTAATGTGTGTGATTATTCAGATTCCCATACCATTAAACTAGGTTCCTGCTTTACCATTTCATCCAAAATGCTTCGCTGGAAATAAATGTAAGCGCATGCATTTTTTTTTTGATAACTGCCTAGTTTGGAACTATTTTCCGGTAGTTTATGTCCAGTGAAGTAGCAGTAGACGAAATGGTATGAACCTAGATTACCGGTATCTCAATCCGAATAGTATCATAAAATTTTGTTTGGATTACGATTTATTTTGTGAGCAATTCAAGCTCCGCTGGAATCTTAATACATACTAGATTGTTTATTCAACCAACTTGCTAAACTACCATGCCCACTAGCGCCGTAGACATAATATTAACTTTATCAGAGTTTTTAAGAACTAATTTTATCAAACATTAAAAATGTTGGTTATTAATATTATTGAGTTTAAGTTAACATTTTGTTAGAAATTGTGTTGTTTTATAAAATATACTTTTTTTCGCGTGATTATTTTGGATTTTATTTATGTTTTGTTACCCGTTAGCCCTTCCCTAAATGACAAAGAGATTCCTGTCGGAGGTCAAGGTGGGATCCTCATAAAATTGCCAAGAAGTTAATTTAATCAAGTTTTTTTTTCAGTAGGTTTGATGATTTTTTTTCTAACCACACGCGTTGTCTTCCAATGTGACAATAAATAACTATATTAACTATTACCTATATACATTTAGTGCCACTTGCACCAACTTAATGTGTTTAAATTGTATTTAAACACAACATTTCTATGAAAAATCGTGTTTAAATACAATTTAAATATTATATTGAAGTTGGTGCAAGTGGCCTTTAGAGTTGCTCGTTGGCTCAATGGAAACCAATAAATTGGTGGTTTTATGAACAATGAGCCTCCAATTTAATTGTTTACTTAAATTACGGCACTGACCTGTACACACACGTGACAAAATAAAATTAATGATACTCACCCGTAATTTGCTAAAATACCACTCATTATTTACATGCTGATTAATTAGATGCCTGTAACGTGAATTGGTGTATTGTGATGATTATTCACGTAGGTAAGCCTTCTCAAAGATTCATCACTCTGTAGGTGAACGATGATGGCGGTGATGAGCCAGTCAGATTTGTTAACAAAAACTAATGGTTTTTTTTTTCAGGAAATTAATAGAACTTGCGTGTTCGATGCAATAATTTAAAAAGTAACTTCGCTCCTAAAATTATATTATGTAGCTAGATTGTAGGTATTATAGAATTGATATTGCTCTTTTGTAGCGAAACTGTCATCGAAACATATCTAGTGGATCAAAAATAAAGCTTTGTTTAAATTTAATAATAGTTTTATTTACTTATAAAACTCCTCAATCTAAAACTTAGCAAAAAGAATAAGCGGCGGTAGCCTAATGGCTAGGGCGTCGGACTTGCGATCATGTGGTTGCCGGTTCGAACCACACCCATTGTACTACCGACGTGAACCCACTCGTAACACAAGCATTTAGCTTAGCACGAGGGGTTAACAAGAACACTAGTAATGTGTGACCCACATTGCTAGTAAGCTTTTAAAAAAAAAAAAAAAGCTGATAAGATAAATTTCAAATTTGTAATCTCGTTCCTATTGTAGCGCAAAAATTGCAATATGTGGGGAATGTTTATAATAAAAATTTTTATTACGCAACAAATAGTCATACTAAATTAAACTACCGTTAAAATATAAGAAAAGCTAATGTACATATTTAAGATTGATGTTTTTTTTTTGTTAAAGGGAGTCTTAATTTAGTCATTATGAATAATAAAACACTTAATGATGTTTATGCACTTTATTAATATTTTTTACAGTTGTCACAAACTACAGAACTGCGACTCTACTAGTCAAGGTTTTTCGTTGGATCAAAATGCTCCTGAACCGTAATATATCAACATAAATAAAACTAACATTACAATTAAAATTATGATTTATATTAATTTATTTTTTCATAAATCGTCACAATAAAAGAATATTACATTTTAAAAATCTAAAATCATATACAAATAATCTCTCTTATTGAAACTAACAGACGAAAAAAAATCGAAGCAGATTTTTAATGGAAAATATGATGTCTGTATCACAATGTTATGGACACTTAGTTCCCCAGTAGATTCACTAAATATACATAAAGTTACATTTTTAAGCATTTTTTTTTTGTTTCAAGAAAGCAAAAGGTTACGTTATAAAAGCTATCTTCATATCAAAAGCCTCAGTACATCGCTAGTCGCGTATAGCTACAATCGAATACATTTTTTTAAATAAAAACCCATCGAAGGCGTATAACATCGAAAGTTTTACTAGACACAGCGAACAAAACCTAGTGCTTTATTGAAATATTTAAAGTTACCCTCCATTGACGCAGAACATGGCTTCTCTATGCGAGTTTGATGTCTATATTCTTAATCATTATAATCAAACTCAGTTGGCAAGTCATAATTAATCAGTCATTTATAAATGTTATTTACTTTGAGCTGTTTTACAATAATCCATTGATGTGCATATTAGTCAAGAAAATTAATAAACTATAAAGTTACAAATATAACAAGGAACTTTATTATAAATACCACAGGAACCTCTGTCTGCGGTATATGTCGAGGTAGGTAGGTATGTAGTTTAAATTGTCAGTAGATCAAATGGCTAGTAAAAACTGCATCAACCGCACAACTACCAAAAACAATATCAAAAATGGCATTATTAAAATTAAATTTAGTCAATTTATAATAAAAAGTTTATTATACACTAAAAGCGTCAAATATAAGAGAAGCATGTTTCGCATTAATGGAATGTGCACATCTATAAAATATATTACAATTTAATATCATAATAAAATTAATACGAATTCATTAGCACACTATAGTAAGAATTAATAGTAAAACGTCCATCGTTCACACTGAATACAAGAACTGTGATTTTATCAAAAATATTTATTTCACATACTACTGATGGGCCTGCCATCTTACTAGTGGTGTTATAGATAGAATACGATAATTTCTGGTTTTGACGAATTAAAATGATAAAATATCAATTCTTGTTTGCACACAACATTCATCTTCAGATGTAACTTTTTTTTCTGTTCGTACTACGAGGTCGTTGTGATTGCGTATTTTGAATAATAAATAACTTTAAAAGGCTTTAAATAAATTAGAAATTAACTGAATCGTTAATTTCCACATTTGTCTTAGGACTTATGGTAAATTAAAGGTAAATGTAATCATAATTATATTTAACATCGAAGCACCTTAGGTAAGTATAAACTATTTCACAATACAATGAACAACACCGTGATTTAGTGACTAGGAAATCTTTAGAGGTCTGTTTATAATACGGCTAGTAAGTAAAGCATCTTGCAATATTGACTGCAAGCTCCTAGTTAGCTATTATGAAAATGTTTCTTTTTTATAGGTGCGTACATAAATATTTATTTGTCCCAAGCATCAGTTGTACAAGTCGTGAACTATAAATAGTACCAACCCTCAAATATCATAAGACTATTGAATGCTTAACAGAAAACAATATAGTTACGCAGCTACACATCTAGGTATAGCGTTCAGTAAAGTTGAACTTCTCTTGTACGGAAAGTCCATAGAATGCGAGATCAGCTTATACTAGAAATGTATAGCTCGGTGTGTAGCCGTGCGTACTTAAAGCTTATAAGTAACTACGTCTATTGGTAAGAGAATGATAAAGCATAGCGTAACTGACACGAATTTTAACTAGCCTCATTTCGAATTGTCGTTGATTTGAGTTTGTTGACCTTACTGCATGATCAGCTCCTAATCAAGGACTCCGTTAGAATCCAAAGCTAGTTGGGAGCTCTTAATGATCAGGGGCTCAAGTCTGCTGCTTCATTTGTATCAAAATGGTTTTTCAATGACAGAGACAGATTTGGTAGAATCGACCGTCAAAAATAAATTCTGAAGCAATTGGAAGGCGATTTTGAACACAATGAAATAGTAGACTTGAGTTCCAGGTGATCACACGAGTCGAAGACTTACTGAAATAAGCACATGAAATGTTTTATAAAACTTTTGAAGATTTTTTTTATCAAAATACTCAATCACAGCGTCCGTGTAGTAGAGCGTGCGGTGCGCATGATGCGTGCGGTGCGCGCGATGCGGGCAGCGAGCGCGAGCGGGCGCGCGCTCAGGGGATCCAGCCCACCACGTAGCTGCGGCTGCGGGTGAACTGGCTCAGCCGGCGGACGCGACCGCCTGCAATGTGGGACAACATGTTACAATACATCATTCCTGAGCTTGAGAAAACGAGATCTTGAATTTGAAAATGTGGGAATATAGCTCAAATACTATGAAGTGGTACAATGATATCTAAAATGGCGATCGTAATACTGAATATTTTATTTTAAACAATATACTCAAAGTTATTTCTATCTCTATTTCTTTCAAGCTATTAATTATTCATTACATTCAAGAGTTCCTATACTGATAGAAATTTATAAGAAGAATTTTACCACACATTAGTTTAGGGCCAATTTTTCAACCATCAGATAACTTTTATCAGAGGAATTATTTTACATAAAAAGCTGAGTTTAAATACAAAAACTGAGTGTTAAACTTATGCTTCTAATAATAGCTTACTAAACTTATCTTGATAACGTCATTGTATAAGTTAGCTTATTTTATAGTGGATTTCATAACGTGTTTAATGTTATGTAGGATACGTAAAATGTACACGAGTTACGTGCTAATAGCGTTTAACCTGAAGTTAATTTAGTACCTTATTATTCAAATAAACCCTACAGTCAAATTTTAATGTTAAAGCATTTTTATTATTACAGCATTTGAGTAAAAAATACATAAATATTAAGAAAGTATAGAAAAGAATATATATAAATAATATAAAGAAATGTTCTACATATTAATTAAAAAACTGATAACTGATTAAAGTACGGTAGCAAGGCGTATCTTAGTCATTGTTAAACTTATATTTGTTTTATCTTATTAATATAAAAGCAAAATATGGAAAAAAACATTAGATTTTAAGATATTTGTTTTTTTAGCATCTCTTCGAAATTAGTTTGGGAATAGGGGATGACAAGCACGGTACATGGGGGAATCATATTCATAGCCCAGTGCAGACATGCTAGAGGGGATATAATGCTTGCAAATTCATGAATACTTGTGCATAAAATACTTATTCCTAAATAATATGGTCACATTAACTGCTACATTTTTCTTTTACCTGCTCCATTTGAAGGTAATAGTTATTTTAACCATATGATGTAACACATTACTGTAATTTATGTATGTTTGACAGTTTCATTACAGAACTGTAAAGTAGCTATATTGTTAAATATCACACAAACCTACTTAGACGAACCTAAAATTAGTGACCTAATATTAATTGCTGCATCAGCAATATTAAATCACAGGAGTAGCAGTGGCATCATGCAAAGCTTTGTCAATTGTAATCAGATCAAAATGTCGAGTTTTAGAATGCCAATGACATATCTGCGTGACATGATAATTTGGTTATTTTCAAGATATAAATATTATTAGGGAAATTATTTAAATGAAACATTACTTTTGGAATTCCGCTATATTTTGGTAATTCAAGATAACTTTGGCATACATTATTATATTAAATATACCTTTATATGGTTATATTTAATGATTATTTTGGAAGTTGGAGCCTTAATTTATCTTGGCCTGTTGATGATGCTACTGTACTGCAATGTATGAGTTATTGCAAAATATTTTGAACATAGCTACTCTTGCGATCGCTGCTACTAAAATATTAATGGAATATTTCTCCATATCTTTTGTAAATGAGTCTAAAACAAGCTGATGACGATAACGACCATGAATGTATAAGTGTATAAGTACACGTTACATGTGGTATTGTCCTCCCGTAAAAGCCAAGACACGTGATTGGCTTACGACTATGTCATTTATACTGTTACTTTTATAATTAAATAGACAAAAAAACGAGATAAAAATAATTGTAACGAAGATGTAACGTAGTCGTGGGCCATCGTGGGAAGACCATACCTGGCGTAGCGTATTACTGTATCATGATAAGTACCACAGCATAAGGTATAAACTTACCACGTGCGACAGTTCAAGGCTCTAAGCGCTGTTCTGGCTCCGTCGCTGCTGGCGTACTGCAATGCATACACACCGAAACGTGTCACACAATTATATACACATAATTATATTTGGTCACCGATGCTCGCCATATTGAGGATTTAACTTCAGAGTTTAATATACAAAAAATTAGGAAGAATTATAATAACAAGTTAGGTCTTTTTGAAGCAATTCAAGGGAGCTTCGTGATAGTAAGCAATCATCGCCGCCAACTGCAATAACGGAGGAGCTGGTGATGCGTTACCGAACCTTTATTATAACTTTATTCAACGGGATCAAGATAAAAAAACTGGTTAACTAAGGTTGAAAGATGTCTGTAGATATAAACCTCATTTTAGTTAATAGACTTTCCACAATAATATTTAGGTATATTATGGATATAAATACGTAACAATTATTATTGTATTGTCTTATTACATATTATATTATGAGTTAATAGCAAATATGAGACCACGGTGCAATTTCTGAGCATTGAAATCTAAATGGATGGATGGATCCAATTTGGATGGCTTCGAGGAGTTTTCAACTCAAACAAGATATTTTTAGCCTACTTGAGCAGTCAATTTGGTGTAGCGAACATCGGTAACGTAGTTGGTACATTTAGAAATAAATCACAACAAAGGATAAACATATTGACAATCATCAGTATCACAACATAACAAGTACAACGTGGAAATTAAAATCCATGCTTATTTTGTCTTCTTAAAATTTTAGTATCAGAAGTTCATTCCGCAAACTTGTTAGTAGTCACAACCATGCGTGTCATTGAACTCAGGAAAAAATATATCTTTTTTTTATTTATGGTTCTAGTTAATAGATGCTTAACAAATGTTTATGACTATCCTGTCGCAAGAGGGACCCCACAGCTCCGACGTAGGCTCACTAAGCGGAAAATCTTGATTAGCTTAAGCCTTTGCGCTGTGAAAAACCGTTATTACCCGAAAAAAAATAGCACGGCACTAAACGTCTGGCCATTTACATTCGCGCCAAAACAGATGATATTTTACCGATTTTTGCGGCCAATTCTATATATTATCTTTCTGTTCTACGTTCCCCTCTCTGCTAAAAATTAAATTGTTAACTGTTATTAAGTGTATAGTAAAAACACATCAAAATATATTAGTTTCGTTTTATATTGAGATTTTAATGGAAATATTTTTAAAGAATTAATGTAGATTGTATTATTCTAGTCATAGAGTAAAAAAGAATGTTAAAGCTATAAATATGGCACCTATGGCGACTTGTAGCGTCATCAATGTCATATTCTACTAGAGATATATTTTATAGTGCAGTTTTATAGAAAGGATCAATACTTACTATTATATCTTTCTAATAACTTCATCAATTTTATATAAATATATTTCTTTCTAAAATATAATCTTGTGACAGGATTATATGGGTAAATCTTAATTGCACTATCTTTAAAAAAAATTCTTTGCCAAATATATAATTATAATATGACAATTTCCTAGAACTTACTAATTATTATTTTACCCATTTTCGGGAAAGATATTACCCAATTTAACAGTGTATTCAAAATAATTGAGTCATAAGAAAACCTCGAAATAAAACTGCACTTGTGTGTGTGTAAGTGGTCACTCAATCAGCCGGCATTGTAAATAAGCTGTAACAAAAGCGTAGTGTTGTTATCTGCCGTGCCAACAAAGTACCGTGGGCCTGACCTCCTGTCTATTGGCTACGCGCCCCCTTTGCCAGGTTGTTAAAGAATCTGAACTGAAGTCGCAGCGTTAGGTCTTTCCGTACTGGAATGGAACAACATATCTCTCACTAATGTTTCACACATGTGTTTTTGTATTCAGTTTTCGTGTGAATTAGAACAATTTTTATTAAATAAAGCAACTTATTCTAAATTATTTTTTAACATTCACAGTTATCATGACGTAAAATAAAAAAATAATATGGAGCACCTAACACCTGTAGGAATGTATTAAGTATATGATATGACATAAAAAAATCCGTTTCTTGGATATTCATCTGAAACGTAAGCCATTGTTATGATATTTATCGACAAAGAAGCTTGCTTCAAAATATAAGTAATGTCATTTTGAAGTTCCTGTATGAAAAGAATATCTACAAATTGATATTTCTTCAAACCTTGTTACAATACGCCATAACAACGATAAGAACACTATATTTAAATTCAGAAGAGAGGAATGAGATGAGACATAGAAATCGATCCGCCGTTATGTATACTATCGTACCGAAGTTTACTTCAGAGGAATCCATGCTCGTCAGTCATGATAGAATTTCCCTCTTCTGTACATATGTAATTTTAGTATTATATTGTTCGAATTCACACAAAACTTGGTGTAATACATGTCTACATAAATACAGTTGGGGGCACGCGTGTGGTGTGAGTTGCAATCAGTACGCGGCTACTCACGAGTGCGGGTTGGGGTTTATGTCTGGTCGGGCCGCCAGCACGAATCTCTCCGCTTGCTCGCCCGTCGGTAACTCTACCTTCTCACTACTCTCTTCTGCCTTTCCTTCCTCTGTTATTGGTATTACCCGCTCGCCAGTAAGGCGGTCTTCCGTAGGCTCAGGTTGAATATTTTCGGTAGTCACCGGTTTTTCTGTATCGGTAGTAACCGGTTTTTGTGCGTCGGTAATTACCGGTTTTTCCGTTTCAATAGCTACTGGTGTTTCT
Source organism: Acronicta leporina (assembly GCA_947256265.1). NCBI lineage: Eukaryota > Metazoa > Arthropoda > Insecta > Lepidoptera > Noctuidae > Acronicta > Acronicta leporina. Next base: position 13,184,358 of record OX366520.1, on the reverse strand, counting down.
GGTGCATCAGTGATAGGTGTATCGATGCCGTTTGACATAGGTTTGTTGGTAGGTTCAAGAATACCATCGCCTATAACTATTTCAGTGGGTCTCTCGTCAGGTGGGGGTTTTGCTTTTATAGTGAGTGAGGTTTCCACAGATTCGGTGACTACCGGTTTTGGTTCTTCCATAGTGGGCGTGACGGCCTCAGCGCTGGGCGGCGTCATGTTGAAGAAGCTACTGTCGATGCCGACGGCGGGCGGCCGGCCGCGAGGCAGACGCAGGCTGAGCGATGCACTAGCTCGCTTTAGCACTCGGCAATCTGATTGCGATAATCGATTTGGTTTATCGATGTTGCTTGTGTCTAATGGGTAATCGATAACATCATGTGGGCGTTGCCGATGATTGGTTAGATTTTTCGACATGTAATGAATGATACAAGATGTTTTTAGAAACAAAATCCAATAAATGATTAATGGTGTATTCATCTATAGTTAAAACTGATGAGTTTATACAATTCAATCTGTTTCTCAAGCGGCTGTAAGGCTATTGACCTGAGATATTCTAAAAATAATACTTTAATTTAGAGCTCGCCTGAAGGGACTTCGCCACTTTTTCTCTTTCATTGCATTATACAAAAGCAATACTGCATGTTTGTTTTTTTTGTTAATTATAGCCACACATCTGTTTTTTTTACGGCTTTAAGTGCTCCTTAAATACAAGTCTCGAGTTTTTATTTATTTAAATGTCTGCAGTATCAAGCAGCTGTTTTGTTGACTCGCATTAGACACCAGCATAACTCCTCTCTATTTACAGGTGTATCTTCAATGATGAAACATGAGAATTTCGTGTTCTTACGTGTTAATACAAGCTGAGTTCGTGGCAGTCTCAAAATGCGCTATAAGTGCATATGTAGACTTGCAAGTGTTTAAAGTCGTGGTGAGTTGACTACTCCTTAAGGGTCCGACGGATTGAATTGATCGTACAAATGTAACACAAAAAAAAAGGAATTCCGCTGTTTTACATAACCGCTTGCTGCTTTACAATACAGCTGTGTTATGTAAAACAGCAAATATAATACCGACATATTTCTCTTTGTACTTTTAGTATAGATCGCGCAAAGTAACATGACCCAAAACTAACGGAGAGGCGGAAAGTTTGCGCAGTGCATTTGCGTACAAAGTGTACTAAAAATCGACTACAGCGCATCCACCATTTTGGTTCAGGTTATTTAGCGTCAACTGTAAAAATTACGAGTTACTATTTTTAATTGACTGAAAAATCATACTTATTTTAGTCTTTCGAAGATCTTATTGGTAGCTAGTCATTTCACCACGACAAGTTCTGATGTAAAAGAAACACTGATGCGATAGAGCAGTGCACGCCATCTGCCATAGTATGTATGTTTAATAGTGAGAGTACGAGGGGCCGGATCAGACATCGCAGCTATTTATAGTGAAAATATTACCAGAAAAAAAAACAACTTTGATAGTATTTTGGTGAAAATATCATAACACTCATAACTAGAGGCCTATTCTAGCATTCCATGGACATATAGGTCTAGGCTATTAACTGTCATTACAGCAGTAATATTTTACACTAGCTTCTGCCCGCGGCGTCGCTCACTTGAAGCTCAAAAACCAAAAGTGATGATCTCTTCTTTGTATGGGTTACAATACATTAGAGAGGTCAAGCTGTATCTAAGGTTTCGTTTAATTATTTGAGATAAGAAGTATACCAGTTTTTAAGTTGGAGCACATACTTTCTAACAGTGATAACAAAATTAAAATCTATTCAATAGTTTTTGCTCCAACCCGTAACAAACAGACAAGAAATTCAAAAATCATATTTTTGGATTCGAAGGCGTTTATATACCCTAACCCACTTGTTTTTTTTAAATATGATATATATATATCAATGTACAGACACACCATTTTTACAATTTTATAATAGTAGAGAAAATGACTGTATATAGGGGAGCGTTAATATTTTCCTGCAAACAAATGTTTCTATTCTATAGCTGCAGATGTCTGAACCAGCCTACAGTACTGTAATTAGTGTAAAATACTTTAATACGAGATAACGAATGACTTTCCCAAAGAAAGACTACAAAGAATCCAAATTAAGTCATTGATCACTGATTACGCGATATCAATGTTTTAATTTTAAACACACACAAATACGCGTGGATACGACAAATGATAAGAATTGTTTATCTTTGTTTATATATATATGAAAAGTTATCCAATTATTATAATTATTAATTACCATCATGTGTTTAAGTATTTTACACTAATTACTGTATACTTCCTGGATGGTACAACGATCAAATGGTAATAGATGTAGTACTTCCGATGGGTTGTGTTTCTTGACAATAGGGTATTTTACACCATGTAAGAAAAAATATAAAATGCATGTTTATAATAGATTTTTAAAAAAGTCAACGAGAAACGTTAGTTTTTATTTATAAAAAGGCAATGTAAATTTTATAATTCAATTTCAAAAATAGTCTTTTTTAATCTGTTTTAAAACGCCATCCACCATATTGGATTCCGACGTGATGTCATTCCGATTTGTTCACTAACGAAGTGACGTCACGACCCGAAGTAGCATGGCGGCTAGCGTTTCCGCACGAAAATTCAAAATAATTAAGACTACAAACAGAGAGATTTGGAAGGAGGGAATGGAGGCCTTTGCCTAGCAGTGGGACGAAACGGGCTAGGAAAATAAAATTAAAAATAGTTTTTAAGGCATTTTTCGGTTTTATAAAACTGAAATAAAAATTCTACTGGTTCATTACGATCTAAGGATTAATTTAAAACAGTTTTCAAAAAAAGGTGTAATACCCTATTGATATACACGCTATTATGAGCATTAATGTTCAAAGTTAAGAGTGAAAGTTCTCTGCAAGATATATGCTAATACATTTTTATAGTTCATAAAATTAATGCAAGATGATGTTGTTTGAACATATAGATGGTAATAACATTTATTTTGATTTGATGCATGCAACGTCATCATCTCACATTGTACGTAAGAACCTGTAATAAAATTGTGTAAATATTCATCTTAAAATTTAATTAGAATTCTAGATTTTGATGTGAGCTTATCAAACGAAATAATGAAATGATTTTTATCGTAATATTTGTAAGTTAAGTTTGAAATATAAGCTATACACGGAAATTGTGAGGAATTACGATATTATTTTTCATTTGTGCAAAAAAAATGTTATACAGTAGCTTGGCTTAAAAATGTAGTATTTTATAAATAAAAAAAAACAACTAAATCTTTTAACATAATTCTGTTTCGTATCCATAAATGACGTTTTCCGCTTTTAATGCATTATTAATTATAGAATCTAAAGCTGAATGAATCTGTTGCGAACCAACCGGACCAAATTCCACTATTAGAATGGTCATTCAAGGTCACGAAGTCTCACGAAAGCTCTGACAAATTTGATAGACGAAAATAGATTCCGAAGTCAGTGAAAGATGTTTTTAAGACAATAAAATAGCAGAATTAAGGACCAAGACCCCCAATTCTACTGTTTTACTTTGTCAAAATCGTCAGAATTCGTTATTTTTGACAGTTTTGCCTTCGATATGACATATTGAAATCACTGGATGACCATTCTGACCAATTCGGCCCCAGGAATTAGATAATAGCAATATCACAAATCAACGTGACTACTACTATACTTATTGTTGTACATTTTAGGGTCTGTGTATGTATACAACATGGAAGAATTCTACGGGTATATCGATATATCGAGAACGTTCTTGACCAAGAAAGTATATTTATTTTAAACGACAAATAATAAAATATCTAAGTATCAGAAATAGAATTGAATGAGCACAAAAATATGTGTTTACGCCTAACACATATTTTTGTGAAACTAAGGGCCACTTGCACCAACTTCTTAAATGTATTTAAATAGTATTTAAACAAAAATTTACTATGAAAAATTGTGTTTAAATGCAATGTAAACATATTTAAAAAGTTGGTGCAAGTGGGCCTTAGTGTCCTTTTTTAAAGGATCAATTTATATAAATCCCAATAAATATAATAAATACGAAACTAATTTTGTGTCTGTTTGTCAGTTATATTTTCAAGCCTAAATCTCTGAACCAATTTCGATGGATTTTGCTGTAGATATAGATTGAATATTGGGCAGAGGACAGAGATACTTTGTCTCAAGAAGTCCTTTGTAAAGAGTTACATATTTATTACTTTAGTTAAGCTAGCATGGTGAATAGCTTTTATTTTATTATCTATACGTATATAGAGTATGTATGTGTATGCAGGTGTATACGTGTGTATGCATGTGTCCACGTGTGTATGTGTGTGACTCACTTCTGTCGATGTTCCGCTGCAGGTGGCTGGCGACGCGGTGGCGCGCATCGCTGTACTCCAGGTGCAGCCCGAGCCGCAGGAGCGTGGGGTTCTGCTCCACCAGCGACGTGATCTCCATCTCGATCTTGTTGCCCAGCACTTGCGACCGCTGAGGGAAACAAATACCTTCGTTACTGCGCTGTGCTATCCATGATAAACTACTGGGACAGGACCATCGCGGCATCCATTATACTGTTATAGACACAATGCAACATCTTTTTTCTTGGCATCCGGGAGGTAAATACGGGCTTTGCTGAATTAATCGTCTATATTATGTCAATTGCAACTTGAAGCTCTTGTATATAATAAATTTTATCTATTCTTAAATATTATCTAGTGTTTTAATTTGATAGCATAATTATAGGATAGGCGGGGCACATAGCTCAGACAGTACAAGATAGGCTGAGGAAGTTGGTCTCCACGTTGAGCTGTGTAAGTGTGTAGTACCTGGTTGGAGGCGCGGAACTCCTCGAGGGTGTTGGTGTGGAGCAGCGCGCGCAGCAGCTGCAGCAGCGCGGCGGGGCTGAGGAAGTTGGTCTCCACGTTGAGCTGTGTAAGTGTGTAGTACCTGGTTGGAGGCGCGGAACTCCTCGAGGGTGTTGGTGTGGAGCAGCGCGCGCAGCAGCTGCAGCAGCGCGGCGGGGCTGAGGAAGTTGGTCTCCACGTTGAGCTGTGTAAGTGTGTAGTACCTGGTTGGAGGCGCGGAACTCCTCGAGGGTGTTGGTGTGGAGCAGCGCGCGCAGCAGCTGCAGCAGCGCGGCGGGGCTGAGGAAGTTGGTCTCCACGTTGAGCACGCGCAGCGCGGCGTTGTGGCTGAGCGCGTCGGCCAGGCGCGCCGCCAGCCGGTCGCTCAGCCCCACGTTCACCAGCGACAGCACCTCCAGGTGCGTATTACTCTCCAACGCGCTGAACAGCTTCTCGAATTTCTCATCGCTTATGTTCTGCAAATACAAACATTTGTTACTACCTCATTGGTCTAGTGGTCCCCAGTGTTGGGCTTTAAATATTAAAAGTTCAATTCAAATTAAATATAAATTGCAATTACTTTAATTGTAGACAACATTTTATTAATACAATTGCAAATGATTAAAAAATTAAAATCTAAAGAATAGCGAACTTATATGTAGTTTAAAACCCAGACTTCCAGGCCCCGTGTACGACTGAAATAAACTGATACTTGTAAAACTAAGTAACCCTAAAAAAAAAGTTAATAGGCGTTACCCTCTGAAATCAGGGAATAAAGAGATATAGAAGGAATATCGTTTAGTGAGGTTAGGTTTTGGTTAGTTGATTTTTTTGGCTTATAAACCAATTCAATATGTATGCAAATAAACCAAAGGCTTTTTTTTTATAATAGCTTATCAAAACCCGGTTTTATTTATGGGTCACCTTTATGGATGATTTTAAACTTGCTTCCGCAATAAGTTTCGCATTTAGTTTTTGCATTACTTGGGATGTTTCGTTGTGAGACAATTTATATAACTTGTAAATTATTTATTATTCAAAAACCTCCTCCTTCGTCCCTACCCCTTCTTTCAAAAATCTAGTTTTTTAATGGTAAGACATACTAATCATATCATACTAAGGTTTTATGTTTTTGAACATGAACAGTCCTTGAGATTATAGGGTTCAAATTTGTCATACTTCTTTTAATTTATTGATTAACTAGCTTCTGCCCGCGGCTTCGCCCCCGTGGAATTCGGTCTGTCATCACATCCCCCGGGAACGGGACAAAAAGTATCCTATGTCCGTCTCCTGGTTCTAAGCTACCTCTCCACCAATTTTCAGCCAAATCGGTTCAGCCGTTCTTGAGTTATAAATGGAGTAACTAACACGACTTTCTTTTATATATATAGATTACCGACACTGGTATTCCCACGAATGCTGCGCTAGAGGTCCTGCGTTCGATTCCCATGTCGAGCAGTGTTGTTTTCTTTAATTTATAGCTGACTAATGGCAATAAACTCGCCCGCGATTACAATAACAATAAATTTTATTCAGAACCTTACTAAACATGAGTACTTATGCTAATAAATAAAAAATAGATGAATTACATGAAACCTTTGATATTATTAAAGGTGTACATTAGTAAACCTCTGCCTTAACGCTACGGGGAATAAACACATGTGTCACAACAATCACAGGCATAAACTTCTGCCTGAGCTGTCCATACAAATTTCTAGCACCAATCATGGATAAATATAGATATTGTTACCTTAATATTATTCCAATTGAGATCAGTGAGGTTCGGGTCATTCTGTTGCACCCGCGTGATGGTGTCATCCGGATCCGTGTCGTTAGGGGGGTCCATGGGGTAAACCTGTAAAAAATAATATCACCTCGTTAGTACTAACATCAAGAAAGCTACTAGTACCACATAACATACATACACTCACGCCCTTCTCCCACAGGGGTAGGCAGAAACTATAGACTGCCACTTGCTACGATTCTTGCATGCCTCTTTTGCTTCTGCGACATTCATACATCTTCTCATACATACGCGCCGGTTGCGAGTACTACGCACCTGACCTTTTTGAAGGACTTCGCCAATAAGATCGGTGTAGGTCCTTCTAGGTCGACCTCTTCTGACGTTGCCGCTGATATGCGCCTTATAAATTCCTTTCGTTAATCGTCTTTCATTCATTCTCTCAACATGTCCAAACCATCTCAGCATATTCCTTTCAATACGTGTCACTACATCATCTTTCAGTCCGCAACGTTGTCTTATCACACTATTTCTCAATCTATCATTCCGAGTTACACCACACATACTTCGCAAGGAACGCATTTCCACCGCATTTATTCTACTTTCATGCCTCTTCTGCCACACCCAACATTCACTTCCATACATAAGTGTAGGTACCAGCACACCATTGTGGATAGCCAACCGTGCCTTTTTCGACACACACTGATTAGCCACAACCGCATGCATAGCACCATTCACTTTATTTCCCGCATTCACTCTGCTTTCCACATCTGCATCAATCTTTCCATCCCTAGTAAACACACTTCCCAAATAAACAAACTCATTCACCTGCTCCACACTCTTACCCTCTATCTTTACATCACACATACAAACATCTTTCTCTCTCTCAAAAACCATCACTTTCGTTTTACTAACATTTATTTTCATACCCTTCAGCTTATATGCTTCATTCATTAAAGTCACCATGTCTTGCAACTCTTCCGCTGACGATGCAAGCAGAACCTGATCATCAGCATAATTATGCTTAAAATTAAGATTATAACTAGTTTTTGTCCTCGTGTCGTGGCTTGATGTGTAATAGCTTGGAATTTTCCTCATGATCTTCTCATTTGCATCATAGATACAAATACTTAAAACTTATTACTTACTCGATTTGACTCGCTCTTACAGTGTGGAACTGCTTAGTATACATGGTCAGCTTCGTATAACTAATTATGCAAATTAAAATGTATGGTTAAAGCCTTTTAGTTTTAGCCAGATACCGAGATTTCTTCTTATGAATACTCACTGAAGAAGAATATTCAGTATTCGGCGAACACGAATACTGGTATTTTTTGCATCACTAGTTTATTACCTTGGATTTGGTGGCTTTGGTGATGCCATCCCAGCCAAGGCCGACAGGCTGCCCCTTGTTAAGAAGAGACGCGTGGTACTGATCCTGGTTCATCATCGAGTGGAACCCGAGGATCGCTGGAAAATACAACAAATTCAATAGTATTCTAAATATGGACGAGTCTTTAAAAAATCTCTTTACAGAAATAAATATCATTTATCATAGCAAGACGACAGGCTTCTCAGGACAGCAGTTCTTCACTGTCCCTAGAATCAGTTGGAAATTTGTGCAGTCGTTATGAGGAATGTTTGATGAAGAGAACTCATAGTCACCATTTCATAGAGCTAAGACAAGAAAATAATATGAAAAATATTATGATATTCTTCTACAATGTGAAAATATATAACATATTTTCGCATTCATTACATTTTTACGCGGGCAAATTACCAACCGGAAACTAAGATAAAAAACAAAAAAAATGAACCTTGAAGATAATCATCCATCTAATATCGTAAGACCAATTCACTCTGAAGTTGTTTTTCCACAGCTAACAATGTTTTTCTTTTAATATAAGAATATTTTAGGCACATCGTATGATTGCCAATGTAATATAAAGACATAAATTATACGAGAATGCTACCACTGAAATCTAGAAAATTAAATAAAGCATGTTATCTCATCAAGAAACAAAATGCATTTTTCTTTCACGAAATTCCAGTAGCGAGAATTTTGAGATTAACACACTAAATAATGTTATTTTAATATTGAAAGCTGTAAATATTTATGGTTCTCTTACGAAATACAAACTTTTTCGTCCATGTTACACGTTGCAATGATTTCGAGACAATACTGGCCGGTCGCCAGTGTTACATAAGGCCATTTTGTCATAAAAAAAAGAATATTTTCCCGATTCAAAGCTATCAAGCTATCATAAATAATAAGATCTGTCGTAAGTCCGAGTCGTTTATTTTGACGGTAACCGTGTCACTTACTGATGCTGGTATTTAGAATTGTGGCACTGGGATTATGATATAATGTTACTGGGTTAGTTCAACAACTATTTTATGAATTCTGTGGCGTACGTTAATATGGACTAGTATGGTCCTGAGCGCGACTGCTACGCTAGAGGTCCGGGGTTTCGATTCCAGGTCGAACAGTTATTGCGGTTTTACTATGAAATTTTCAGTAGCAGCCGGAGTTTGGAATTTGTGCTCGTTTAATGGCAATAGGCTCGCCCGCTATTACATACCGGCGAACTATGGGTGTACATTAGTACGCTTCTGCTTAACCCTTCGCGGAATACATGCGTGATGGTGTGTTATGTTTATGTTAGAATTTATCTGAGGTATAGATTTTCAATAATAAAATACATATTGATTTGCATAAACAATTATAATGGTAGGGTAGTTATAGAAGCCCAAATAGCTTGACAAGCATTTCATCTTTAGGATATCACTGTGGCCTAGAAATTGTGTTGCAGAGGTCCAAATTGGCAAAGTGTAATTAGGTTTGTTATTTAAGAATTCTCCGGAGTTTAGATTTTTAGGCTTGCCCTTACAAATATATCAGTTAACTGGTGATGCATATGTGTGACTAGGCTTTCAGAAGAGAATGGAGGGTACGTACCAGCCAGGTCAATGATCTCCTCCTGCGAAGCGGCGGTGAGCGCGTGCTCGTACTCGTCGCCGAGGTCGATGCTGATCTGTTCGTCCGCTTCACGCACCTTCTCGGGCGGCGGCGGCGGGATCCACTGACAACCGTCACAATACATGTTAATACTTGGTGGACGAATGTGACTAAAATGACTTATGGGGGCTAAAATGGCCATGGGTCCTAAAATGGTCACGGCTCCTAAAATGCCCAGGGGTCTAAAATGGTCACGACTCCTAAAATGACCAGGGTCTAAAATGGCCACACGTCCTAAAATGACCATAGGCTACAGTAAAAAAAACCATATCAATTGAATTTGTGTGATAAGTGAACATTAAAGTACTGCAGCAATAATGTAACATATTGAAATGAATTTACTATGGAAATCACTCATGTGTTATCTTTATGTAAGCACAGTTACCAATGAACCTGAACCTACGTGCCTTTTGTCGGTCTAATCTATCGCACAGCAGGGTCAAAATCTAATATTTAATTAATAATTATAACTTGCATAATACATGTTAGTATTAGTTTGTAAATTACTTTCTTTGATAAGGTGGTCTATAATTCTTCTATAGCGGAAAGCAGTAAGTCAAACTTGTATCAATGTTACAATTCATATAATATTATTAAAATTCGGGTTCAGGCAAATCACCACCTATTTTATTAGGTATCGTGCAACCAGAAATCTACCGGTGGAATACAGGTGTGATGGTATATTCAAGTTGGCAGGATTACGATGACACTTAAAAGATCATTTGTAATTTTATTAATTTTTCTACAGCAAACCTCAGATGTTCCATAGAAGTTATTCAGTGTCAAGTTATGAAACAGGAGTCCTTCCAATATGGAACCTGGATATTTCTTAAAAGATATCATGTCATTATTCCCACTACACACCTTCTTTCCACGGACAACACCGGCCACATATGGCTTGATCTCAGGCCGGTCGGGTGTCTCCATTGCTTGCTTGTTGATGTGTTCTATAAGTTTCTTGCGGTTCAAGGGTCCAGTGGGATCCTTCTCGCAATCGTAGTTGTTGCGTTGTGATGGTGGCAGGAAGTTGTCCTGGAATATATGAGGTATTAATAAATATAGATAGATGATGAATTATTATGTGGTTAAAACATAGCATTGATATCAGTGCACCCCTGCCTAACATTAAAAAAGGAAGCACTTCCATGTCAAGGCCTCCACAAATTATTAAATTCTTTGATAAAAACTCAAGGAAAATCAAGTATATAAAAATTTAATGGGTATTTAAAATACTATGTTACACCTACACTAAATATTCAGTGGAAAGTGTCATCATTTTCAGATTACAAGATAAGCTGCACCCACAGAATATCAACATCATATTAAAAAAACTAAATCAAGATTATTATTTTCTAGTTCCTCTTCTATATAAAAATGAATCATCACAAGCACTAACAGGGATTGTTATTTAATGACATTTATTTATCAATCTATTGATAACTAGGGTTGTCGTTTTGAGCTGATAACATTCATTCAATGATAATCTTTCAATAATACTTGGAAATATTGAGAATATTAATAATAATGGACTACTTACTCTGTGTAACCTTGTATTTAATTGCTGTTTATTGATAGTATTATTATACAGATAATACAAACATTATAAAATAATTTTGATAATAGTTTTCTGAAACATTTGATCAAACAGTGGCTCGATTTTGTAAACTTGGTTTTTGTTAGGTAACTTGGAAAATAATTATAGTGTAATATAAGTGATTGGAAAGTGTTATGAAGTTTTGTAAGAAGAAAATTAAGTCACATGCTACACAACAGTTTATTACAAACAAACTCAGCACTACTGCTAAGCTAAAGGTCCTAGGTTCGATTCCCATGTTGAGCCAAGTTATTGTGGTTTTTTTATGAAATTCTCAGTAGCAGCTCAGAGTTTCCTATTAAATGGAAATAGGCTTGCTCCCTTATTACATGGGACCTAAACATACCAGTGCTGCTTTGCCTAACCCTCCAGGGAATACAGGCGTAATGGTAGGTATAGATAAACACAATGACCATAACACTACCTTATAACTCGCTCAATGTTCCTTGCATTCAAAGGATTAGTTACAAATAATTCTACAGCTAACTGTGCACAACCCTGGTGATGTAATCAAAGATATACATTTCATGGCAGCTCACATAAGTATATTATACTTTAATTAACACAAGAGTTAGGATAATCTATATTAAATAAAAATATAATGTTGTTAGCTGGCAACTGCATCAATGGAGAATGGCTGGACTTATTTGGATATCTTTTTAAAATCTTTGTTATAGTTACAATAAGTAAGAGAAACCTGACTGAGTTAGAGGAGAAGTTTGACAACCAGTTGGTGTGTTGAGGCTGTGATTGGCTTCCATTATTACATGTTGTATTGACAAATATTTGTATGTCCTACAGGTAGTTGTTCCAGGTCTGGGTGTTTGTGTGTGTGATAGTTTGCATTTGTAAATGCAGCAAATGAAAAATGAAAAAAAAAAAACAATAAAAGTGTTTACCGAGCCATGGGACACAAAAAACGCTACATACAAATTCCAAATAAGATTCATAGGTAAAGAGAAATTAAAAAGAAAATACATTTGAAGGACACTGAAAACAATATCTCTGGTATTTTTGAATTTGAACACTCAAATTCAAATATGGATAACATCTGTTAGGTCTTGTAGTACAAAACGAGATTGACATTCAAATTAATAATGATGGAACTAACATTTATGATATTATAACATTTTTCAATTTTGCTATTTGCATAGTATTCAAATGTTGAATTCATTATTACATTCAAATGCAGGGGAGCAACACAAATTAACTGCTATGTAAAATTATTTAGAACTCTTTTGAGACTTAAATTAGAATGTCCATCTATACAAATAAATGAAATTGGAGTGTCATATTGTAATATTAAAACAACCACTTTCTCTAAGTGCATTTGGATGTATACACGGTACATATACCAAAACAATACCATGCGGAGTCGAGCACGAAGTCATGGGTAACAGCTAGTTACTTAAATAATAATATTCATTTAGATTGTTTAAATAACTTATTATTGTTGCAAATAATTATACCCATATTATAACATGTTTGTGGATACTGCAACCCAGCTATTTTCTTTTAAGCAAAGTTGCCATGCTAGAATAAACAATGTGGTATTTCATATTATATGTGTGTGTAACTACTTATCTAAAATGTCAAAGTAAAGCTTAAAATTAATTATATTTTAGGACTTCATACCTACACAGTTGACTAATAGCTAAACTTTAGGATACCATTCATAAATTTTCTGATAAACATGCACCTTTTTGTTTCAAGGTAAACACTTATCAAAAAGACCTCCAAAGTAATTGTGAGAAATGTATGGTTAACAATAAGGCATGTCATTTGTGTGAATGTTAACAGCGTTATCCAACATAATACTGTATGTGGCCTTCATAACCAATTGGCTTGGCTGAAGATATGAATGACTGAAATGTGGGTAGAACATTATAGTAGAAAAATACCATCTTTATTCATAAAAAAATCATCATGCTTGGCATATACCATTGTTAGTAGTGAAATTTGGGCCCATATAATGCATAACTTGAGTAGATAACCCAATTTATTTAAAAATATTTTAAGTTTTTAATGTTTTCTTCTACTCTTGCTTTTTACTTGTTTTTCAAATTATGAAACAGCCAAAGTAGTAATTCACTGTATAAGAAATGTATGAGAGAGTGTAAAATTAAAGTATAAATTCAGAACGTACATAAAACTAAGGAGAATACTCACATCTGGATCAACCTCCTTGGCCAGCATGGTAAGTTCTTCCTGCGACAGCTTGGCCAGCAGCTCGTCGACGTCCACCTCGTCGTAGGTGGACAGCTCTCGTCCGTACAGCTTCGCAGGCGTCGTCATCGTCGTGGTCTTCGTCGATGACGATTTCTACAAACACCAAAACACTTCCTTTAGCAACTCGGAACTGTTTAAGTCAATTTGTATTTGAGGTTATTGATATAAACCGCCGCATTAGTCAGTAATCAAGTTTCCCATTAGAGGTAGAGTTACGCAAGGAACACAATCAAACATTCAAATTGAAGATAAAACATCAATATTTGACAAGACACTTTCGGCGTTTACCACACCCATGAATTTAATTGAATGACGACATTTCAACACTGCACACAAGTTATTAATTTATACTGACGTTTTTAAAAACACAATAAACGTGTGGACACATAAAAATATGCATTTTCTTACATTTATAAGCAATTAAAACTTTTTAGTGACAACGAAAACGCAACCAACGTCACAAGCGCCCTCTTCCAATGACAACTTTATACTAAAAAAGAAGTTTAAGTTAGAGCAAGATAGAAATAAGTCAATGTAGGCGCAGTTGAATAAGGTTTGAAAGGGATAGAAGAAATCAACTATGGTTAGGTAGGGAAGGGATTCAAAGAGAAAATAAAAATCTTGCGATTGATACCGGTTTCTTATCAAGGCGCTAAACACAAAAATAAATAAAGAAATATTTTACTCTAGAAACATAGAAAGGAACTAAAAAATTGCAGGAACCACTCCTCAAATAATGGAAATTGTGGTACTCGGACTTACTCGGATGCATGTTTATCATTGTCCTATTTAAAATGCCGTATTTTTCCATCTAGCGTTTCTTGAGCATTCCAAACTAATATTATTTAAATGAAAAAGTAACCCTGTCTGCCTATTTGTTTTCACGGCTAAATAGCTGAAGGAATTATAAATAAATAAAAAATACTGTTATTTATAATCTCCTATAAAATCATTTTTAAAGTCTGTGTTTATCACTTTTTAGTTATAGCTTCATTAATATTAACCAAGCGGTGAAATCCTAGTACGTACTGTCTTAAATTTGTATTTACCTAAGTGACTTAAATTAGGATGTCAGTGTTATAAAATATTTTAAACGGTGAAGGAAAATATTGTGAGGATCGGGAGTAGTACATTTACTACTCCCGTAAATGGGTTAGAGACTCGAGACCAATGTCTCGATTCTCCTCTTAGAACCACGTGGGCCTAATGCGGGTTTGTGGACTTCACCGCCCTAGAAGAAATCCTTCAGGCTGAATGAGGCAAGAATGATGTAGGTGTCGATGTGTCGATCCTCACAATATTTTCCTTCACCGTTTAAAATATTTTATAACACTGACATCCTAATTTAAGTCACTTAGGTAAATACAAATTTAAGACAGTACGTACTAGGATTTCACCGCTTGGTTAGCGTGGCTTGGACAAGCTAGAATTAGGATCATAAAAGTTTCTTAGGAGAGTTTATCTAATTAACACGTATGTTTATTGCTAGAACTGATGCGACCAAGTTGCAGTGTGAGGCATGACGTGTGCGCTAATTATAGGTATTCTGAACTATAATGGAATGATGACGTCACATGTGTGCCCGACTACTGGCCATACCAAGCCTATCCCACTATTTATTGAACTCGCGACCTTTGTAATTACATACCTACATTGTAGATGCATTATTATTGACAGGGTGAGCTAGGTGCGACTATTGTTGTCTTGATATTGTGAATAGTCTAATTTGGACAGTGATAAGACTATCAAGGTTGTATATAAGTACATATAAAAGACCGGACTTTAAATATAGTCTTTCATCTTCAATGTCAATGAATTCTATATATATTTTCATACTTTACCTAAGTATACTTGATTAGGGATAATTTGAAACTAAAGTAGCAGGAACAGTCAACAATAATCATTAATCAACATTCCATTACCAAGCATAAACGTTACAAGGCCTTCGAAGAGAAGTCGTAATTTCGACTTTATAGTGGAGAAACCCAATTGTGCACCCTTACACTTACGGGACTCTTGAACACTTTCACCATAACCCTGACAGGCTTTGGTTCAGCGCAAACATTATAACTTACACAATCAGGGACTGTATTTTTTACAATTTTATTGGATTGTTAATTCTTACCCACTATGAACAGGCAACACACATGATTTTCTTAGACTGTACCACCACCAACACTCATTTAATGTAACGCTAAAACGGGCTTGACCAAAATCTTATACCATATACCTAACTACACCTAGGTGGCATTTTTAAGTTAATATACAAAGTACCTTTGCCATTTTCAATTCAATGTTTGATATCCAATAATATCTACAAATGGCATAAACGTAATAGTCACGACAGGGTTATTACAGTCACATAATCTTCAACTCTCCAGAATGATTTGAATAAACAGTAGGTACTTACTTGCCTACTTACGTAATATTTCGATGAAATCGTTATAGGGTTAAGGCCTTAAAAGTCACGTTTAAAAATAGAAAGGATTTTGTTTTGTTATTGAAAAATGCGTAGGCGCTTGACTGAAGCATATTCGGCGTCATGTTGTTAAAATATCATTACGAGATTGTTATCGCAAGGTCAAATTAAAAGAAATATGCATCGCTCATGATTAATTTAGTGTTCTGTCTTGTCTTAGTGGACTTCTAACTTTTCACGACTTAAATTTTCACTTAGATTGAGGCAATCTTTACTTTAGCCTAGAGTGTTAACATAACATCCTCCATTTTACTGGTCTATAACATTGAAAATTAAATTAAATAGCCCACTATATTTCCACTCTAATTACATGGTTTAGGATATTTTCACAATCTCGGAAGCTCGTTCTGAAAACAATAGGCTCATTCAATGCGTTAATTTATGGACGTTAGTGAGCGTACAATGCAATTAGCGTTGTGTGGTAGGTACCTACATTGTATCTTTGAATGCTACAAAAATGAGTGAAAGTGAGATATAGATATAATAACGACCGTGAATACTGTGATAATTGCATACATTGTAGTAAAAAAATTATATGATTTTATGTACAATTTGACTTTAGACCTAGTTACTATTAGATAATCGATCAAGTTTATTTTAGAATGCTATAACTAGTAACAGAGTAACATAGCATCGTTACTTATATCGTCTGTCTTCAAGACGATGCAGTGATTGATCTGAATCGATAAACGTTTGTTCCTGTTAACCACGCGACGCTTGCCGACCGCTGGCGTGACGCCAGTCCGCTATAATTGGTGGTCGCCACACCAGAGACAAGCGGTATTCTTAGCTGCCCATTCGGCCACTGGCCTTCCTACAGATACAAATGTTATTCCCACGAAAAATAAATAATAATTCGGTGCTATTCGCACTTGACCTAGTACTGGGCAATAGGTATGTCTTTTAAAAATATCAGGTAAACAACCTATATGGTTGGTTCATATCACCTCCTAACAATAAAAAAACATATTATTTGATATCACTGACCTCTTTATACTACACTCTACATTACACAGCATAGAGAAATATAGACAGTGTTTGACACAAACAACTGAAATTTGAAAATTCCTTTGACTTTCCATAAAATATGTTTTTTTAGTATTGCACTTTGTCATTTTGAATATACTTTCATAATGGAAAGCTATCCATATGGCCCACCGATTTCAGTATCCCCATTAATAAGGGGTGCAAGATACGTCTTTCTGCTGGCTGGTATATTTTACGGAGTTACCAAACAAAGAATTTACGAGCAGAAAGAGGAAAAATGGCAAGAGGAAGAAGCTAAGAGGAAGATAATTCGTGACAAGGAGAATGCTATTTTGAGAGCAAAAATCGCAGCGGAAGAGAGAGAAACTGTGAAACTGTTAGAAACAGGGAAATTATTTGATCCTCCACCAATAATTATCCCAGAAGACCCTAAGAAACGAAAACCTGTTTGTCAAGAAGAATAATGCAACTTCATAGCGTCCTCCATTCTTAGACTATACATCCTCTATTTCATTGTAAATGCTCGCTGACAAAAGAGTTGTTACCTACCTAAATAAATCTAAAGTAGGAATAACAATAAAATATTATTTGGGGCAATGGAGTTTATTTCATGAGGACAGTAAAATTTCTTATCCTCCATTAATGGTGGTCAGCCGTGATGCATATTAGTGAACTTGATAATTATTAATTTGTAACCTAAATTACTAAGTCCTACTAGCTAACCAACGTGACAGCTTATTAACGTGTCTCCACAGTTCCACATAAGCAGTCACGCAAATAGCTTTTCGTACAACTTTCCTCGGTGAGAAAGTTTAAGAAAAGCTTGTATCTACTTTTCACCGATCCATAACCCATTCACACCATTGTAGCACGACGTGTTATGTATATTTAACATTCACAAGAGATTGCACCACTTTCTACGGATGTGGATAAAAGTGTAATAGACATGTAATAGACGAGAAAACTCTTTTCTAACTTCTTAAATCTGCTACCAGCTTTGACTATCTATTAGATAGTCAAAAGCTACCAGCGCTGATTGGAAGTAGGTTTCTGTTAGGAAGACTGACCCTTCAGTCCCCATAGTTACATAGTTGTTGTTAGACTTGTCATTCTATTGTAAAATATAAATGTTCTACACAAGCTGTTTTACGCGTATTCATTTAAACTTTAACATGGTAGCAGAGCGTTAAATATTACTAAAAATAAAATAAATATTTGATCACCATGGCGTCGGGCTCAAATACAAAAATTGAGTGTTTGAATAAAGAAAATTTCGAAACATGGCGAATTCAAGCAAAGGCCGTTCTCATAAAAAATAAATTGTGGAGTGCAATTGAAAAGCAATTGAATCCAGACACGGCTGATGAACAGACTAGGGAGAGGGATCTGATGGCACAATCCGAGTTAGTACTCCTTATCTCTCCATCAGAATTAAAGCAAATAAAAAACTGCAAAACAGCTTTTGACATTTGGAAAACTCTCGAATCGATATATGCCAGTAAGGGACCGGCTAGAAAGGCCTCACTTTTAAAACAATTAATAATGTCCAAAATGGAACATGGCAATATCAGAGATCATTTAAATAGGTTTATGGATGTGGTAGACAAATTGCAAGATATGGAAATTCATATTCATGAGGATTTACTTGCCGTTATGATGCTATACAGCTTACCACCTGACTACGAGAATTTTCGTGTAGCTATAGAATCTAGAGACACGTTACCAAAACCTGAAGAACTTAAGATAAAAATTTTAGAAGAATCAGAAGCCAGACAAATTAATAATGGCTCCAATACCAATAATGGACAAGAAGAAGAGTCAAATTTCGTAAAAACGTGCAAATTTTGCAAGAAAAAAGGACATCTAATCAAAGAATGCAGAAAGCTGGAAAACAAGAAAAAGAAAGAAATGAACGAACCAGTTCCTAAAAGTTCCCATGCTTTATGTATGTATTCAAAAAGTAAGGATTCAGATGACGAAGAGAATAAATGGATTATTGACAGCGGTTGTACATCGCACATGTCTCATAACAGAAACTTATTCGAAAATCTCGATAAATCTAATTTCCAGTCGCTACAACTAGCTTCAAAAAATGCGACAACTGAAATTATAGGTAAAGGCCAAGTCACTCTTATGGTAAATGCTAACGATAGAGGCAAAAGTAAAATTCAAGAGATTATTTTAAAAAATACTCTTCATGTGCCTACTCTATCTTCAAATTTACTATCCGTTGGAAAAGCCACAGAATCTGGATGTACTGTGCTATTTACTAACAAAAAGGCCACAATTAAACATCCTGAAGAAGGAATTATACTTGATGCACCAAAAGGCAAAGATGGTCTATACTACGTAAAACAAACTAAACTCGTAAATCCTGCTTCATATAAACACTGCAACAAGCAGAAATGTAACGTGGCTGAAGACACCAACATTCAAAAATGGCATAAATGCTTAGGCCACATGAACGAAGCTGATATGAAGCTAGCGTTCAAGAACGAGTCACTTATCGGTTTAGACTTCAAACCAAGCGAGAATCTCGGAGATTGTGAAATTTGCATCCAAGCAAAGATTAAAAGACTGCCTAGTATACCCAATAATACACCACGCACAACAAAACGACTAGAGATAGTGCACAGCGACGTCTGTGGTCCGATGAAAATACAAACTTACTATGGAAATAAATACTTTGTCACTTTTGTCGACGACTATACCAGATACAGCCGCGTGTACTGCATTACAAACAAAGGTGATGTATTAGAGAAATTCAAACTTTATAAGGCAGAAATGGAAAATTTTACAGGTAACAAAATTATCAATCTCCAGTCAGACAATGGGTTGGAATATTGCAATCGAGATTTTGACAACTTTCTGAAAGAAAATGGCATTACTAGACGCTTAACAGCACCATATACACCGCACCAAAATGGTGTTGCAGAACGCAAAAACCGTACACTACTGGAAAAGGCTAGAAGCATGATGATCGAATCCAAAGCACCTCAAAACCAATGGGGAGAAGCTATTCAAACTGCAAACTACCTTTCTAATCGGAGTGTTAACAAAACTATTTCTGCACATTTTGGTACTGTCACTACACCTTTTGAAAAATGGGTTCAAAGAAAACCTCGTATATTTCATCTACATCAGTTTGGAATAAAAGTTTTCATACTTCTAAAAGACGGTAAAGAACATAACAAATTTAAATCGAAAGCTATACCTGGGATGTTTGTAGGCTACTCAGAAACTAGCAAAGCCTATAGAATTTGGGTACCGTCAAAACAAAAAATCATGATTGCCAAAGACGTCCGATTCACAAACAAGCTCTACTACACCGAGACACAAAAATCATCCTTAGAAAATACAGAATCTTCAAAGACCGATAAAGATGATAAAATTTACGCCGAAATAAACTTCTTTGAAGACGATGATGAAAGTGAGTATGAGTCAGTACAAGATAATGATGAACAAGAATCAGTACAAGGTAATGATGAACAATCCATCCTAGATACAGATAATGAAGTCACTACCAATGAAGCTCCTGAACAACGAGTACTTCGTGATCGCAGCTGTCTCAGAAAACCAGAAAGGTTTGATGATTTTGTTTGCAATGCTGCAGAAGAGTTTAATAATTATAAAGAACCTTCAACCTATCACGAAGCTCTGAAGAGCATAGATAAAGACAAATGGTTAGGAGCGATGCTGAATGAGATAAATTCCCTGAATGAGAACAAGACATGGGATCTTGTTCCTTTACCAAATAACAGAAAAGCACTGCCTTGCAAATGGATTTTCAAAGTTAAGACCAATCCAGATGGTAGTGTCGAACGATATAAAGCAAGATTGGTAGTAAAGGGATTTTCTCAGAAACCAGGCGTAGACTATGATAAGACCTTTAGCCCTGTAGTACGCCTAACTACCGTCCGTGCCCTATTAGCAGTAGCCGTTAAAGAGAAATTATCCCTCTGTCAGTTTGATGTTTCAACAGCATTCCTTAATGGTAAGGTAGAGGAAGAAATCTACATGAGACAGCCCGATGGTTATTACGATGGGACAAACAGGGTGTGTCGCCTAAAAAGGAGTCTATATGGTCTCAAGCAGGCCCCTAGATGTTGGAACACTAGTATACATGAATTTCTTGTAAGCTCGAACTTCACACAGAGTTCTTCAGATCCATGCTTATACATCCGAAAAAATGGAAAATCTAAAGTGTTAATTGCACTTTACGTTGACGACGGGCTAGTTGCATCGACTACAGAGGATGATGGGAAAAGATTCTTAGAGGAACTACAGAATCGATTCAAAATTGTAACGAAACCCACTACATATTTTCTTGGTTTAGAAATTAAAAGATCTAACGGAAATATAATATTAAGTCAAAAGGCTTACACCAAGAAGGTATTAGAAAAATATAAAATGGCTGAGTGCAAAACAGTAAAGACTCCAATCACAAAAGATATTGCTCAAATAGACAATTCACCAAATGGAGGAGAAAAGTTTGCTTACAGAGAAGCTGTGGGTTCTTTAGCCTATCTCATGGTTGCCACAAGGCCAGACATAAATTTTGCAGTCAGCTCCGCTTCAAGAAACTTGAATAACCCATGTAAAGCGGACATTCTAGCAGTAAAAAGAATATTACGCTACTTAAAAGGTACTATGGATAAAGGCCTAGTGTTCAGTAGTGCAAAGAATGTAAATAAACTGATTTGCTACAGCGATGCAGACTTCGCAGCCGCTCACTCGACATCCGGGACACTGTGTCTGTATTATGGACCAATTAGCTGGCGAAGTCAAAAACAAAAGACCATTGCCCTCTCATCAACAGAAGCGGAACTGGTGGCTGCCTCAGAAACTACACGAGAGATAGTGTGGTTACAGAAGTTGATAGAGGAAATCACCGAGACCGAAAAGCCTCCGGTCCTTTACATTGACAATGAATCAACCATAAAGCTTGCCTACAATCCACCATATGAACAACATAGCCGAACTAAGCATATCCATAGAAGGTATCTTTATGTCAGAGAGTGTGTGTCAGCTGGTGTGCTTGAGGTCAAGCAAGTTACAACTGAAGACCAACTGGCTGATTGTTTAACAAAGCCCTTATATGCACCTAGGTTAGAAAAACTCTCTAAGGCACTTGGCCTCAGTTCCTAAAAGAGGAGTGTATGTTAGGAAGACTGACCCTTCAGTCTCCATAGTTACATAGTTGTTGTTAGACTTGTCATTCTATTGTAAAATATAAATGTTCTACACAAGCTGTTTTACGCGTATTCATTTAAACTTTAACAGTTTCTTTATATGCACGCCATTTATTATCTTGGGCCTTCCGCATTCAGTCCTTTCCAACCACCTTGGCTAGTTTCTTAACCCATTCATTTTTGCCTATCGACGTTTCAGTGCCCAATTTGTGGTCTCCATTGAAGGACTTTGGGTCTCCCCCTATCATCTCGACCGCGCGCTTGGTGGGTCAAATTTTGTTGCACTATAATAATCTATTTTTTTTTAATTCAAGATCTAAACCTTCAAACCGCGGACATGTATCCAAGCGCATGTCCGTCTAAGCTATCCAAACTAAAGCCACAAAATGAAATCAACCGAAAAAAAATCTTCTATGTATGTATGCTACACACACACACAGTACACAGGTAGATTAAACTAATACCTACTCGTATTTTACAGTTGGCGCAAAATAACTTGAACCAAAATGGTGGATGCGCAGTAGTTGATTTTTAGTACATTTTGCACGCAAATGCACTGCGCAAACTTTCCCCCTCTCCGTTAGTTTTGGGTCAAGTTATTTTGCGCGAACTATACCTACAACTATTTTAGGCCAACCACAGCTGCAATGTTGTTTTGTTTTGCAAACAACGTGTAGTAGTGTAAGCTAACTCTGTTTCCGGTTAATGAAGCACGTAAATAGAGCTTGATTTACCGGTTGTTGTCGCAGCATTACCGGTTTTTGTGCGTTCAATCCTCGTTGAATGGCATATCAGTCTAGGAGAAAGTTTTTTTTCTATCATTTTTCTATTAGCAGCAGCAGCTATTATACGATCTTACCTTTTCCACGAAGTAAGTTAATTTTTTCACCCTAGTATTCTTTTATCTGTGCCCTAGAGTAGGTTAGATAATAATTTATTTGATACAAAACTTTATTATTCAATTCAATTCAATTTATGTACTTACCTACGTAACGTAAATAAAATAGTTAACATTCAGAAGTTCCTACCTACAGGGTTTTCTTTTTTTTATAATAAGTCCACACTACAATAATATCGCGAGTGTGTTGATATTCACAAATAATTGACTCTCATAAAAAAGCACACAATTTTTCGGGTGCGGGAATCGATCCCTCGACTCGCGACAGCGCGAATGCCGCTCCGCTCTCTCATCCACTAGGTCAATCGTGCCGTTACTTATTTGAATGAATTATGAAATAAAAACTAGCTACACATCATAATTACATACCATCACGCCTTTATTTCCTGAATGTAGGCAGAGATGTAACATTGTACAGTTCGCCTGTATGTTTAGGTTCCGTAAATAAGGGGCGAGCTATTGCCATTACACATAATCATGGTGCATAAAGCCATAAAGGGAAAGAAGACCTAACAATGCTGTGTTTAGGAGGGACGCATAATAATATATCGGGGTGCGGCAGGTCGGAAAAGAAAACTAAATTGGGTACTTAAGTATATTATAGAAGGTAACATAAAACCTCAACTTTTACGGGCCTTGGTCAGAACATAAAGAGAGCTTCAAGGTTTCATAAATAACGGATGAAGTACTTCGGGGCATGTACTTTGACGAACAGATGAACATAATCATTTAATATTGCCTTCTCGTGGCTACAAAGAAGGGTGATGTTGTGTTCCTCATCCCCTCATACCACATGGATTGGGTCTTAAATAAATGGTGTGGCATGATTGGAAAACTCAACCCCGTGTAACGGGAAAAGGCGAGGCCAACGAAAAAGAAGAGAAACTTACAGAAACGTTACTTTTCTGCGCACTGGCACAATTACAACAATCAATAGAACAAAATAAGTTGTTATTGGTATATACCTCCTTCAGGATCAAAATGCTCGTGGATTGAATGTTAAGTAACTAGGTATAATTTGATTGACTCCTTGGAGAAATTCTAAAATGAGACGAGAATTCTGCCTTCCCATTGCGGTCACAACGAATTAATCTAGATTATCATATTTTAATAGTGAATTTAATTGAACAACTATGTAATTGCCTGTGCTTATAAAGTAGCTAGTAGATAGTAAAAAAACTATGTGTTCTCTCTGAATAAAAAAAAAATATTCGCTAAGTTTACATAATTCAAATATGGAATCCCACATCCTGTGTCACAGCATCTCAATCGGAAATAATGTCCGTGGAATTACTAATTAATTTTTTATTATAATTTATATGCAGTGGTCTTGCACGGCATGATTGTATCACGAAGTACGCCGTGACATACAAATTACTGTGGGATCCTTTCTTGTGAAAGGACTATCGGCTCTAAATATTATTCCGTATTCGTTGTTGTGTCTGTGATTTACAAGATAGAGAGTCAGTCTGTCGACAAACTTGACAAACGACATGCATAATGTGTGTCTACTACTGACTATAGCTAGATACACTTTCGAACTTCAGTCGTCATTTAACTATGGAGTAATTCCCGGCTGTTTCATCCGATTTACCCTGTTGTTATGAGTCATAGCGTGATGTTAAACAGCTTGTAACTCTTCAAACCCCCCTCGTGAATCTCTTCCATTAGTGAAAGCCATAATTATGATAATCCGTTTTATATGTAGGTAATATGTAGAGACATAGTAATTTATATCTTTAGGTTGTATTTTTCTATCTAAAACTTATTAGGGAAGTTTCATAAGTTTATACAATGCATGCAGAGAAAAAAGTTGTAATCACTTTTTCCGTGGCAAAGTATGTACCTAGTTCAAAAAGTAAATTCCTAATTTTTTTAATATAATATATCAGGGTCAGTGAAACGGAGGTTTTTATTACGCAGAAAAATTACTTAACCAATAATCGCTACGCTTTGATGGCTTGTTAAAAAAAGTAAATGGAAAATTGGCGCCATTTTTTCCACCGACCGCCATCGGCTCGGCCTGCTGCGATTGTGATTACATTACATTGATGGAAAGTTAGCTCACTAGCTAATAGTTTTTGTTGGTTTTTTTTGACCACATACGAGTACATACATTTTTGGTAACATAGAACTTTAGGTCAAATATTTTTTATTACATATATCAGTTGCCCCAGTAAAATGGTGGAAACTTTAAAGGCCTGCTTCAATGGAGTACACAAATATTTTCCCGTATAAACTTCTTCATTTAATTACCTATATTATTAAAATATCGATCGGATATGTTTCACTATCGTGGCCACGTCAATTTATTTTTACGTACTTACCTAGTAGGTACGTCACCAACCAGAGGAATTTGTGCTTAGACTTAGTTTTTACACCTTCTAGTATATGCATTAGCTGTGTATTGTTTTTAATCTATATCACTACATATTATAAAACAAAGTCGCTTCCCGCTGTCTGTCCCTATGTATGCTTAGATCTTTAAAACTACGCAACGTATTTTGATGCGGTTTTTTTTAATAGATAAGTAGATTGATTCAAGAGGAAGGTTTTAAGCTATTTAACATCACGCTACGACTCTTAGGGACGATGCAGCGCGGGTGAAACCGCGGGCGGGTCGCTAGTTATTACTTATATAAAAGAAAGTCGTGTTAGTTACACTATTTATAACTTAAGAACGGCTGAACCGATTTGGCTGAAAATTGGTGGAGAGGTAGCTTAGAACCAGGAGACGGACATAGGATACTTTTTATCCCGTTCCGACCGCATTCCACGGGGGCGAAGCCGCGAGCAGAAGCTAGTATTGTATAAGTAGGTAGGTACCTACATATTATTGAAGATTTCTCCTTATGTTTTTATGTATTACTACGTGATTGAATTCTGTTTCTTACTGCATTGCATGACCTACGAACGGTTCTGCTACAGATATGTAGGTACCTACTTAAATATTTTTAGTTTTACATAGGTAAAGTATCTACTTATCTACTTAAAAAAAGAAATTAAATATTTTTTCGTAGGCTGTACCTTCATTTAAAAATTATAATTGACCGTAAGTTTATATTTTAGATGAAAACCTTTAACTTATATGTACCTACGTGTGTCAACGTAGTGAACATATTTTAATTTAAATTAAAGTCACTGCATTGACCTACCAAAAAGGCAAAACAAACTTTTTATAGAAAGTGATTTAGAAATTGCCTCGTTAACTTAGTAGTATTGAGCGTCACTGCTTCGCTAGAAGTGTTGGGTTCGATGAGGCAATAGGCTCGCTCCCTATGACAGAAGACCTAAATATACTAGTGAACTGTGAACGTAATTACGCCTCTGCCTAACATTTCGGGGAATACGGGCGTGATAGTATAATTTATAAAACGTTTGAGTATCAAGATAGAAATAAATATTATGTAGTCTCCCGTTATTCGCTCCCCTCTTTTACGCATGGCTGGGTAGCAGGAAACATAATAAGGAATTACACAGTTCCATCAAGTCTTTTTCAATAGTAGGTACAGTATGCAATACATACATACATAAAGTCACGCCTCTTTCCCGTAGGGGTAGGCAGAGACCACGTCCACTTGCTACGATTCTGACATACCTCTTTAGCTTCATCCACACTCATCAATCTTTTCATACATGAACGTCGGTTTAGGGTACTCTTGACCAAGCCATTTTTCAAAAAGTATGTAGATAATGACGTGCTAGATAACATTATTATTAGGTATCACCTTTCTTTACTTTAAACCAGGTAAGGTCGGTCCGATCCTGAACCCCATAGTCATATAACTAGACCACCACT
Organism: Acronicta leporina; assembly: GCA_947256265.1. Classification (NCBI taxonomy): domain Eukaryota; kingdom Metazoa; phylum Arthropoda; class Insecta; order Lepidoptera; family Noctuidae; genus Acronicta; species Acronicta leporina. Next base: position 13,157,584 of record OX366520.1, on the reverse strand, counting down.
GCTCCGTAAACCTGCTCGTGCCTACTCATAGTAGAATAATGTGCTAATGATGCATCATTAGCACAATATTCTACTACGAATAGGCAAAATTTGCATAAGTCCATTGTCCATGCACATAGATTACCTACCTATACTTCAAATAACTGGTGAATCGGTAGCGTAGGTAGGTACCTACTTATAATTTAACTAGATACTTATACTTTCAACTTGATATTTCAATATTCTTGAAAAACTAGTTTTCCTAGTCTTTGTTTGTTTCGTTGTCATGTGGCGCTAAATCTTATTTTAACATTTTTTTTATGGAATAGTGGGGCAAACGAGCAGACGGATCACCTGATGGTAAGCGATTACCGCCGCCCGCAACACCAGAGGAGTCGCAAGCCGCTTTATAATTAAAAGGCCTCCGGTATCCTCACTCACTCTGCGAAACACAACGTAACCGTTATATCACGCCGGTTTTCGGTAAAGCTGTGGTATCACTCCAGTCGAGGCATTTTACGAATAAATAATGCGAGTAAGTCCAGATTGTTCTTCTGAAAAGGAAGCAAAATCCATCCAAAGCCAGTTTTCGAAGTGTGCTCCACTTATTCGAAATTCCCGTTAAGGATTAACCCTAAGTAGGTAGGTAATGTTATGCAACACTACGTCCATATTAGCGCACTCTCGTTCAACCAGTTTATTTTCTTGATTATTTCTGAATGCAAAAGTTTATCTATTTCATATTTTGAACTGGGTTACCGTTCTGAAGTCTGTTAAAAAACCTGTATATTTTTAGGTCCCATTAAATCATTATTATAGGCAGCACTTTGCATAAAAAACGGTTAGGACAATTTGGCAAGGATAACGATCTTGGGAAGAACATAGGCTGAGTTTTGTCTTGTGTGAAATCTAGCCAGTCAGCATCATTATCGAGCAGTCGATCATTTACCTACATTTATTTTATATAGGTGCCAGCTCTTGCCCGTAGATTTACTGGCATTCTATTCGATAAAATGTCCATTAGAATGTCAGTAAATCTACGGGCAAGAGCTGCTTGGCAACGGGCTAGATTTAACACAGTACCTACCACCTATTATCACGACGCTCACATGACAGAAAAATATTTAAATAAATAGATTTAGATCGGAATCTGCGACATAATATGGACGTCTTTAATCTTAAGCCTGCAATTTTTTGCATGACCAACTTAAAGTCCCGTTACAGCAACCGGTTTTGTTCCACCGTGTGCCATTATTATATTACAGCGTTTTGGTTTTGCATAGTGTAAAAACATGCAAAAAAGGAAAATTCGTTTTTATAACCGAAAGTTAAATGGCCCTCACTTTTTATCGAGAAGTATTTAGTGATGGCAATCAAGTGGGCTAGTGAGATGAAGCGCCAAAACCGCGCCGGGACAGATTTTAGAATAACATTTAATCTTATACTGAATTTAACTGAAAATATAGTTCGTTCATACATCTGCTGATCATAAGTAGCTAAGTATTATAAAATACGTTGAGTCATCTGGATATGCCTTGAATGGACCTATCGGACAGGAAAAAGTATTATGAAAAGTGACCGCCAAATTTTGATTTCCTTGATAGTACAAAGCAAAACTATATAACATTAATTATTCATGCGATTATTTTTATTATCCTTCATTCGTCCGATAAAAATATAAGTATATTTAGTATACGCGTCGCCAAGCTACAATGTTTCAATTTACGGTTTTGTAAGTGTACCTCCGCTAAACACCAGTTGCAACAAACGTCACAATTTTATGACATCAGATAATATTATACAGACCGTTAGTTCGAGTGCATATCGAGGCCACTGACGGCAACAGTGTATTAGTATTAAAATATGTTACCAATATTGCGTGCACAGTAGGTACATTAATGTCTTAGATTCGAAGAATAGAAGGAATATTATAGTTTTAACGCTGTAAAATAAGCAGTTCAAATATTAATATAACAGGAGGAGGGACATTTCGTTCAAGCCTGTAAACAATTTTAATTATGTAGAGTAAGAATAAGATTTCATATATACTAGCAGCAGGGTAAAGTAATTTAGATTATTTATTATTCTTATTTATCTCTGAGTCTCCTGAATTTAGAAATAGTTTTAGGTTTCCTACTTGTATAAAAAGAAACAAGGTACGTACGTTTCGTTTATTAAATCTATATATATAAAACAAAGTCGTGTTAGTTACACCATTTATAACTCAAGAACGGCTGAACCGATTTAGCTGAAAATTGGTGGAGAGGTAGCTTAGAATCAGGAGACGGACATAGGATACTTTTTATCCCGTTCCCGTGGGATGTGATGACAGACCGAATTCCACGGGGGCGAAGCCGCGGGCAGAAGCTAGTATTATTATATTTTACGGGTTTTTAGTTCATTTATAACGTTGACCTTTTAGCACCAGCATACAATCCATTATTTTGACCTTTCCCATCAGTAGGTATCTGTCAGGTTTAACTGCAGGTCATTGACATATATATTACTTCCTTTTGAAATAATTGCTGCAGGTACTATTTATATATTATATTTCTACATATTTTATGGATTACCTGTCCCAAATGCTATTTATAACTTAACAAGTATAAACAAAGCAATTGCGTCGTAAGTTAATACGTATACTGAACCATGCCAACTACATCAGTTGGCATGGTTTAATATTATTTTTATAATAAAAAAATATTTTGTAATAACTAACGATTTTTTCTAAATCTTAATTGTATGCGACTTAGCTACTGATTTATAATTACTGACTTAATTGATTACTGATTTGATTGATTGTCTATTGATTTACTGATTCGTGTTAATCGCTTTCAAGGACTGTCTCAATAATTTTAGAAAATCACCGGAAATCTGAGTACTTACAAAATTAGACATAAAGTAAATATTACTAATATTCGATATTAGGTAGTATCTAGTATAGTCTCAGTAGTATTACCTATAGTTCTATTATCTGTGCCTATAGTATACCGTTATAGTAAGTACCTATAGTTTGGCAACGTCTCGTGCGTCTCTCCTGCTACTTTTCTCGTGAATAGAAAAAATAGGTAAATGATAGTTGTTTGAAATTAGTGTTTTTAGTTAAATACCGGTAATTTATGCCCCTCATAAAGACATTAGCTTTGTTTGCAGTTTGCACCATAATAATATGTAAAACTAAAAAAATATATAAAACTAGCTTCTGCCCGCGGCTGCACCCCCGTGGAATTCGGTATGTCAGCACATCCCACGGGAACGGGATAAAAAGTATAATATGTCCGTCTCCTGGTTCTAAGCTACCTCTGCACCAATTTTCAGCGAAATCGGTTCAGCCGTTCTTAAGTTATAAATAGTGTAACTAACATGACTTTCTTTTATATATATAAATATATAGATATAATTATAAACACAATAAATTATATGATAATAATTTATCATATAATAATTTATTTGATAATAAAAAAACCTCTCTTAATATCAAATAAATAAACTGCTTGTGGTGGTGAATAGCTGATGCAGTCTACTCCATTTAAATGATTAGCATGACTACAATATGAACAATATCTACCTGAATATCTCAACCTACACTAACAAATTTTATGATTTACAAGCGTTTCCTGATACCTAAACATTCCTAGTTGCTATTTATAAACGTTTAACAACACTATTCTGGAGTTTTGGCGTCTAACCTCCGCGCTTGCGCAGCGGTTATAAATTTAAAAGCCATTCAACTCTGGCGATCGTAAAGGTTTTTATGTATTTTTATACGTAATAATTAAATATGAGTGACGACACATAAGATAGTATGAGAGAGTAATGATTATTAACTGAGTTATGAACTACCGTTCTGTAGAATATTACGGCTCAAAATAAAACGGGAAGCAGTGTTAGAAAACAACTAAATATTTTTTCCGATAAACTCAATTCTGTATTCACTACATTAATCGAGTATAAAAATCGATAACAATGACTTCAGTTAGAACAAGCGGCCATCGTAAATCAATTAAATGCGTCGAATCCATTTGATACAGTTCACGATACGCTCTCGTGGTTCATTTTACTCTAAAAAGTGAATACTATGGGTAGAAATGAAAAGTTGGTTTGGCGTAGAGCGCCGCGAACAAATGCGTGAGAGACTCCTATAATTAGAAGTAGGTGAATGAAAGGTTCGATACTCCAACATTTTGTTATACGTGTTTCCTTGTGTTTTTAAGGCGGAGCTTTTCTGTAATTAAATCCGTTTTTACATATTCTTCTTATAACGATTCAAAGTACTAGTAATCGTCACATTCACACATGTGTTCATATTTTCATCAACTATTATATTACATTGACGTCAGTATTGACCCCCATAATGCACTAAACAGTGATGTCCTAATTATCATGTGGAAATGAGTCCCCTATAACCTCATTCGCGGGGTCAGGCCATGTTAAATAATGCTTAAATATAACTCATGATCCCATAGTTCAATGCAGAAACTATGTAAGTACTTATATCTAACTACTGGTTAGATAATATTATCTACTAGACTCTCTATATATAAATTTAATTATTATCTACTAGACTCAAGTAAGTAGAAACATTCGATAATATTACTGGAGATTTATTCAGCAATAGCAATGCAAGTGTCGCAAATAGGTGCCATAATGAAGTGTTCTAGTTATTTACGCTAAAATTAAGCAGACATTAACTTTGCTAATTGGCTGCACTTAAAGATGTAGGTGAAGTAATGGTAGTTATTAAGTCAGTAGAGGACCATACAATCTCAACTAAATAGGTACTCGTATTTAATTGCTGTTATCGCTACGAGTAGTACAGTTTTAAACGTGTTTACCGTGGTTTTAATTATATCTACCTACTATAGTAATTATTTCAATTTATTTATTATTTATACCTGGCATTGTATCAATTTCTTTTTAGGATACAAAAATGCTTTGACTTGAAAAAATCTACAAAAATATTACATTATATTACTATGGCAGAATATAATAGCTATGAAATTAAAGTCTCTACATATTTTTCTCGTTCAAATGTTTATACCAAGACTAACCTACATATTCAAGACACACGTCATACGCACGTGGCGTGACGTAAGCTTGAGGTGTTTTTGGTTTCTGAAATAACGAAATGATTGAGAATAATGTGCTCTTTAGTTTAGTTTCCTGAAGTAAGAATATAATTATTTCAATTGTAACGTAGTAGTCATTAATATTCAAATATTAACAAGCATGGCACTACTATTGATTTAACTTTGTTATTGCAGGCCGCGTGTATAAAAATATCGGGATTCCATGTAATAAATAAATCATCCTTGAAAACGGGATCAAAATAGTTTATCTATTTCGATTTGAATTCTTACTGCATATAATAAATAAGATGGACTGTGGACATTCCTTGCCTTGGGCACGACATTATTGGCGAAGGTCAAAAGAGACGCCTACACTTAAACAATAATATTTAGACTCATTTCCTAGTCGAAACGGAATCTAGGTGGATGTAATCAACGTTATTTATACTTGAAATTTATTATATTGTATATCATCACTAGGGATATAAGGAATCTGGATAAATGGCGCAGTTTACGGAAATAAGTCGTTTTTATAATCACAAAAATTAAAACATAGCATATATTTTATGCAACATATTTTATTCTGTATATTTATGAGATTGTTGCACGCATTTTCAGAAAGCCGAGAATTTTCAGCATTTGCAAAAATTTACAGAATTCCCTTTGCATTGTACTGACTTCGCATCGTCTACGCAACGACTACGCGATTATTACGTCGTATCTTTTACATGACGACTACGAATCGACTACGCGACTATTATGCATCGTCTACGGTGCGACTACGGGACCGCCACGTGATGTCTAAGCCCTAATGTGGAGTACCACCTAATTGATGCATTTAATACTCACGATTTCTTTTTTCAAATTGTAAAAAAAATATATATCTACCTAAATAAAAATAGTTGAGAAAGTAATCTCAATTTTTGTGAATTACAATAATTATTATGATTAAGAATCACAACAGGCCATACATTTCTAGTATCTACTTATAAGTTGACAACTTGTAACGCTTTTCGAACAAGGTTTTTTTATTATTACTCGTATTATTAGCACGGAAAATCCTTCATTCATGATTCATCATCATCATATTATGCATGATTGATATTATACCTCATAGATATGTCACCTGGGGCAAGGTATGTCGGAATCTTACCGATTAAAACCTTTTTCCCTTGCCCTATCGCCACGGCCAAGGGATTGGTGACATTAGACACGACTGTGACAGGTGGATTTTCATACACATAGAGACAACTTGCACCGGTAATTAGAGGGTAAGTATATTGATCTGCCGGTAATGTGTGACAAGTTGTGTAGCCGTGTTCGTGAATCATATTGTAAGTCATCATAAGTGACTATTTTATCTAGTTCGGGTAATGTAACGTACGTAACCTCTGAAGTCAGCGCTTGCGAACATAATTATAATAGTTTTATGAAGTTTTTTTTTTAAAAACGTTGCTCCACTAGGATTTTGACATGTATTGTGGGTGCGTTTACAAACACAAACACCCAGACCCGGAACAACTACCTGTAGATCATACAAATATTTGCTCCTTGTGAGGATCAAACCCACAACACGTGGCGCAGAAGCCGATCTCTCAGTCGCTACGCCAAACGTGTCGTCAAGTTGGACAATATGATAGGTAAAATCACCACCGTTATTGGAGCAGGTAATCAAATCGGCAACCTGTATAAACTCATATCTTTTCTAGAATTCATAACTCAAACAAGTTTCGCATTCACAAACCGAATTTCATAATACTAATAGAACGGAACGATATTCCTAAGATATCCGGCGGCGATGTCGGCATACGCAACTCTGGTAGCCTATATATTGACGCAATCTTGACGTCGCATCGCCCTTGAGTCGCGCTTGACTAATGCCATATTTTACCATTTTTACGATCACAATCAACCATTAGATTATAATCAATTTTATTTGGCGAAAGCTGTGAGAAAAGTTCAGAAAAAAGTTGTATTTTGAGTGTTCAAGTTTTACTGCGTTCATGATTTAAATTTGGAACTTATTAAATACCTACATTCGAATCGTCGGAAAAGCTACTGTGCCCGGGAAATTGAACAGGAAAGAAAAATGGTCATATGACGATCTAGCCCCATTCAAAATGGACGGAATTATTGAAGTTATAAATTTGTTACGTTGAATAATCTAATCATTTGCAGCGTTATCTTGCAAAATAATACACGAAACCTTTACAAGGACCCTATACTATATATATTGAATTCATTCAACACTGTAAGTTACATGATTTTAAACATTTCATTTAAAAAAGTAACTAAACTTTGAAGACTGTTTTACCCATTTTTATAGCGACTAACGTCATCTAGTTACTTTTATTTGAAGCTAAAAGTAAAGACTGTTTTACCGACAATTCTACAAACTCTGCGACTCTACTGCAACGACGAGCATAATTTCTAGGAGACGGTTACGCCCCATAGACGGAATTAGCCACCCTGACCTTAATTTTTTTATTCTCAAATAATTTGAATATAGGTAGGTAGGCGTAACGGCTGAGCCTTTTGCGCCACGTATTGTGGGTTCAATTCCCACAGGGAGCAAATATTTGTATGACTGTGTGTGACTATGAGAATTTATGTTTGTAAAAGCACACACGATACAGGAGAAAATACTACTGCCGGCAACGTTTTTTTTTTTAAAAAAGGAGTAAGTATCTAAGTACTACATTTTTACAACGTGATACTTGTTGCAAGATTATTTACGAACAAGGTATGTAAGTACTTACAGCATCTTTTATGTTAGTGCTATTTATTATTACCGACCTGTTGCAGCCGTACCGTGTGCAGTGTCATATTTGAGCAAGACAAATTGTGGTAGAACTTTCCAAATTAGACGGCCGGGTCGGAGAAAAAGCTGTCCGTGCGTGATGCCAAACTAAAGTGTGAATACATTACATAGTGTGTTAGATATTCGGTGCCAGCTCTTACCGGAAGATTGAACATCAAACAATTAATTATGAGAGGTCTCCAGTTGGCTATGATGAGATAGAATTTTTAAGTTTCCCAAATCAATAAAGTGATTATACAATTTGTTAAAAAATCCTTTGAATCGTGAAGGTAATGTAAGGTATCGATACCAGGTTCTATTTTTATATAATCGTCTTCACTTTACACGAAAAAATACCCGAAAAATATTCATTTATTCATTTAATATTGTGGTACATAGGTAAAAATAGATAACATTTTATATAGGTAACAGTGAAAGTTGCTCTGCTATGTCCCGCCATGAAGGCATACAATAAAACTAAGGCTAATGAAGCTAAAAACGTATAAATGAAACATGTCATAAATTAAGAAAATCTAGCCAGCTGTCTACAGATTATCAGCTCTTTTCTTATTCATGACGGGATGTAGGCAAGGCATAGGTCTGATTGATTTGCAAGTTGGTATTCTATTACTTCAATGATATTGCAAGAACATGCAACCACGACTGCGGGCTTTTTTTAAAATATTAAACATAACATACCATCACGCCTGTATTCTCCGAAGGGTTAGGCAGAGGCGTACTAATGTACACCCACAGTTCGCCGGTATGTTTAGGTCCCATGTAATAGGGGGCGAGCCTATTCCCATTAACCGGGCACAAATTCCTAACTCCGAGCTGCTACTGGGAATTTTATAGAAAAACCTAATAACACTTTGCTCGACCTGGGAATCGAACCCAGGACCTCTAGCGTAGCAGTCGCACTCAGGACCACTTGGCTAATGAGGCAGTTTTTAAATATTAATCATGAAAACTCAATATGTGTAATTCACTAGTCCTTATTGTTTTCGGTCAAGTGCGTAATACTAGCGACCACTGCCTGTCTTGTGTAAAAAAAATGTATGAACAAGGATTAAGCAAAAGAAATATAAAAAATCTGCAGTTTTTGTCTACCTCTAGGAAACTATATAGACAATTACAGTCATGCCGCGTCTGCTTTTGTTTGTATATATTATGTCATTTACTAGATAATAATTCAAGATCTGTTTCCTGTGTATGATATTTATGTTCTAGCCTTAATTCTCCAGGTCATCCATTATTAGACAATTTGGCAATGTTATACTTGATAATATTTCATTAGTAATTAATTATGACTAATTGGACTTTAATCTCTGTGGAAAAGCTCCCAATTTAGAAGAGCAGGTAGTTCCATGCACACTTATAAATTTATCTTGTATATGTATAATTATGGTATACTTTAATGATAAAATACCTACTACTTAGGGTAAGTAAGACTCAGGGTGGTTTTCACCTGAAAGGATTTTTTTAAATGGTATAATCCGGTTCATTGAGGATACACATAATGTACTAACTTTAATTTTTTTTATATGGCGCCAAAATTTTGCGTATTTGCCAGTGTCAACTATATGGAGTGATCAATTAATAATATTTTCCATTAAGGGATCATATTATGGCCCCACACTTTTTGTGTTAGCCAGGGTCAAGTATTCAGTTGTTAAATTGCCCCATTAAAACGGTAGAGACTTTATTGAAGCTTCGATGGAGTTAGGAGTGTACGCAAAAAATCACGATTATCAATTCAATATAATTTGCCTAGTCTCTCACATGGTTAATTAATTAAATTCAAGTTTTGAAAAATAATATAAAATCGACAACGTGCACATTTTCCCGCCTAAACTCCATATTTTAAATTTACCTCAGTATTTACTGTCGTGGCAGAAAGGCACGCTTGGTGTCATCGTGATATTGAATATGGAATGATCAACGCAAAGGAATTGCTCCATACATTCAAGTCGTGCACTCACGGTCACGTCACACGTTACAGAAGGCGTTATCTGTCACCGTTCTCAAGACCAGTTTAGAATTTATTATTACCATGTGAACTTCTAAACGACTTCCCTTCATTGTAGGTTTAGCCTCCTGAGTCCTATAATCCTTTTAAAAGTACAATTTGCTCGACGTCATTCAGTCCCAACATTTATCGGGTCGCTGTAGTCTATTGACCGCATGTACTTTTTAACACACAAATTCGTTTTTAGTTTTGAATTCCGCGCTTATTTTTTAAAACATTTATGTCAGTGTCAAAGCATAACGTCCAATCTTTTTAGCATTGGATAAGCCAATCACGAAACAGTTATTCATACAGTTGGCCAGTGTAGGAGTTCAAAAATGGAGCGTCACCGAACTACAGGTAACTAAATTACTTATTTTTTGTATTATTTCATTGTAATTTGTGCTAAACTTACATTTAATAATATGATATAGTCATGATTTTTACTTAAACATTAAAATTGTATCCAAATTCGAATGTTTACTGTGGAAAAATACAACATAATTGTATTTGTACTTTTCAAAGTACTTTCGGATATATTAATAAAAGGGGCATCTAGAATTTGTACTAGTAAGAGTACATTCGGTTTAGAAACCCATAATTAGTTTATCTGTTGTACTGATTAAAATCTGCATAAAATCTTTAGTATTTACTTTTATTATTTAGATTTGACTGAGAATCAACTGCGAGATATTCTCAACCAATCAGACTTTGAGGATGATGACGATTCTGATATCTTCGAAGTACCCACAATAGAAGAGTTAAATCGTTCGTTCGAAAAAGTAGTGCTCACGTTAACCGAAACCAGGGCATTTATTATATTTCGATAGATATTTTACCACGCTCAGATTGGCTGATGAAATTGCAAATAGAGGCTTTAAATGTACCGGTACAATTATGAAGAATCGGGTTCCTAAAGAAGTTACTGATAAAATTGATGATGACAAGACTTTGACTAGAAAAGGAAGAGGGAGTTGTGACGTGTTAGTACGAAATGATGGCGTAGTTGCGTTTACAAAGTGTATGGACAATAAGTTGGTTTTAATGCTATCTAATATTTATGCTGCCGAAAACCTCGATAACTGCAGAAGATACAATAGGGCAACAAAGCAATATATAAACATTCCACGTCCAGAAGTTATTAAAGAATATAATAGCAATATGGGTGCAGTAGATTTGGCAGATAGGTTGCTCGTTGTATGTCCTAGTAGAGCACGGACACGTAAATGGACAGTTAGGTTCATATCACATTGCTTAGATTTGGCTGTCACCAATTCGTGGATAAAGTACACGCAGGAACAGATAGGCAAAGTATACGTCTTCACAAAATTGTTCAGCTGCGAGAATTTAAAAGATTTATTGCGGAAAGACTTATTGAGGAGAATGTTCACGCAGATGAAGATAACTTAACTATAAATGACAAAGAAGCAGCTGAAGAAAGAAACAGTAGAAAAAGGCGTCCCCCTATTGTACCTTTGCCTTCAAAAATTAGACGCAAGCATGGGATTGACCACATGCCAGAAATGGTTTCAACTCTGAGTCGTTGTAGAAATCTTGGTTGTTCCAAAAAGACTTCGGTGAAATGTTCAGGTTGTAATTTAGCGCTTTGCTTGACGGCAAATAGAAATTGCTTTAAACTATTTCACATTTCCGACTAGTTTTTATCACATTATTTTCTTTATTTACTTAAGTTTTGTTCGTACGTCCATTTGATCTCTATGATATACTTTTAAGACTGAGAGAAATTTGATTAAAGTTTCTGTTATTTTATTATTTGTTTTCTATTTAATAAATAGGCACACACAATACTTACTTTTGTGCTATTTGTAATAAAAGTTAATTATTTTATATTTATGTATGAGTTATTATTTCATTAGTCTTTAGTCCCAAATTACTTTGTAAAGAACAAATTCCAACCTACCATCTTTGTTATTAAGCCCCGATGTCCTCCAAAAAGAACAAAATATAGTTCAGTAAAGTTCATGCTAAAATAATCTTAAGATCAATACAATTGACGTTTGTTTTAGCAAAAAAAAAAGTTTCTATTTTGAACGTTATTTCAAAGCCATTCAAGTGCCAGGACTTAAGCCCTTCTTCATAATTGTTCTTTAAAAAGGATATTCGGTCAACTTAGCAAAATAAATAAATAAAATGGCGGACTCAGGAGGTTAGTATTAAGAGTGGGGAAAAAAACGCGAAGTTGAATCATGTGCATTTGTATCATTGGTAGGTACTAATGTCTCAGCATTAGCAAAGCCAAGCCAGCAAATTTTTTAAATATGTAGTTCCATCACTCTTTGTCATAATCAATAAGAAAGTGACGGATATATTTTTAAATCTTATTTAGGTGTCACTTTGACTAAAGTGTCAATCATATTTAATACTGGCTGGTTCGGTTCAAGGAAAATTTGTTACCCTATGTGTTTCTCTGGCTCGAACTTTAACTGCCTTGAAAAACAACCCAGAATGTCTCAATTATGAAATTTAAAAGTCCTCTAACAAAATAACGTGAATATGCCTTTTTTAATTTTCCGTAACCGAACTTTAGTTATCTAGGAACAAAAATGTTAAATCTGAACTCTTATAATTATCTTACAGTTTTTAAACAGCCGAAATAAATATTTTTTTCATCTGTAAATAGTTTTTTGAATGCATTGGACTCTGACGATAGAGATTGGGTGGCTAAAACTACAGACGGAGTGATTTGGAAGGAGGGAAGGGAGGCCTTTGCCCAGCAGTGGGACGAAACGGTCTAGGAAAAAAATATTTCTTATACAACCTATACTAATAAGAGTGAGGGAGTAAAAACATGATTTTACCATCTCACATGCTATTATGCTTAGGTTCTTAAGTTTCTGTGAAGAGGTATGGTACACTCATGTTTCCACAAAAAAAAATCTTATCTTTCCATAGCTCTTTCTCAAAGTAACATAGTTAAAACTTTTCTTACGTAATTAACACCCAGCTGATGAGCCATTAACAACTTTAAAACTAATAAAACCGATAATAAAGCTGCATTCCTCATCCACTTTCATTATCTGTGAACAATTTATATTTCGAATAGCGACGGGTTTTTAGCATCACAAGTAGGTACTTGTGGCACAGGTTTTACGGCTTCTTTCCTTAGCAAGAAGAACATTAGAAAAGTTTTTTTTAACTAATACTTATCGAAGTTTGAAGTCCATGATACGCAGTATAGTTTGCGCAAAATAACTTGACCCATAACTACCGGAGAGGGGAAAAAGTTTGCGCAGTGCATTTGCGTGCAAAATGTATTAAAAATCGACTACTGCGCATCCACCATTTTGGTTCAAGTTTTTTTGCGCCAACTACCAACCTAGTGTAAAAAAATATGAAGAAAACTGATTTTCAGTGTTTTTGTGGTACCGAATTCAACTTCACAAAATTATTCAATATGTATAAAAAAATAATATTCTCTTTTCAGCAAATAAACAATAATTAGATTGAATTCTTAAGCAACTCTGTTATTTAGCCTAAACCGCTGAACCGATTTCGATAAATTTGGCAATGAAAGATTGCCTTCCTAGGTAGATCAAACACCAATAGTCTCACAAGTTCTTTGGGATTGGAGTGAAACCTTGGGCATAAGCTAGTTCTTAGTAGAAATGAAAAAGTTACATAGTTAAAATTGTTTATGATTTTCTCTTCCATGTCTTCATATTCGAATATTGATGTTCCAATTGCAAATTTAGCCCAGGATTAGTGGCCATGACGTATGCTTACTCATCCACTAACAGTATGCGCAATTTCATTAGCAATCTTTGTTCTCACTAACAACTTTATAACTGATTCATCATGTCTGTTCTCCTTGAACTGACAACAAACCTTCCTACGTTGCGCGTTGGTTACGAAGAGATTATCACACAAAAAGTCTGTGACATTTCTTTCTGACGTGTCATTACAAATAGATGTTACGTGTACTACGAGATCTTTCGATGTATGTTTTGTTATTGCAATAAAATTGGGGTGATATCAGATTTTGTGGATTTCGTTTAGTTTATATTGGCGTGGTCTGGAAGCGTTTCGTTTACGTGCGTCTATTTCGATCTTTCAATGTAAATTCACACTTTTGACCGAGTCAAACGAGATTATTAACCCTTGCACTCCGACTTTATCATTAAACAAACGTAAAGTTGACCTTTATGATTCATACATTTTGCATGCGCGCTTTCTATTTACACACAACCTTGCTTTAATTTTATTTTTAAACGCTTTGCTTTTATTTGATTTCCAAAAATGTACGTATCTCGGCGAGGCGGAGCAGTTGGATCTATTTTAGATTCGTCTGCACGCAATTCAACAACGACGTATACTTACACGTTTCCAACCGACGAATTTCGCCTTTATTTTGTTAGTGTTACGATACGCTTTTGTTTATTTTCAGTTGAAAGTAAACAAAAAAGTGTACTCTTAATTTAAAATTTCGATATACTGCGAACCCTAGTATAAAAGACAAAAATTATATATCAAAATGTTTTAAAAACTCGTAAAATTGTTTCAAAAAGAAAGTTGCAATGTTATTAAATTTATTTCAGTAGATAGGTACCTACTTTCATTCTTACGTGATAATTAATTAGTGCTAAAAAGGTGCAGAAACAATCCTTGTTTTACACGCATTCACAATGCGTAGGTGGTTCGTAATTTCGTACTATCGTATCGTATAATCGTATTGTTAGAATGTTCCCGCTTGGCTGTTTCTACTGTCAGGCAATTAGCACTTTTCCGAAGCTGTCATCGTACTAGTGTGATGAAACTGTTCACCGTCGACGTGCACTTTGTAACAACATAGTTATCGGTGGACAAACAGATGGAAAGTGGTAACGTTTACTTCCCGTTTATATTTTGCAGAGTTACCGCTGAAACCTTACCTTTTCCTATCGTCGTCAAACCGGACTGTCAAAGAAGTGATTCCCTAGTTTAAAAGTAAAAAAAAATGTCCAATCTTTCCAATGAAATTAAATGGTTGAAACTGTTTTTTTTTGTAATAACTTTGTAACACATGAATGGAAATAAAGAATTTGAAACTTGATTAACTAGGATCCTTTAAATAACGTATGCGCGCGCAGCGTGACTTCTGGGCACAAATAGTCATGGGTCTCACACGTAAACGTTAATTTAACAATTTATTGTATGCTCGGAGGTAAACTAGGTATTATTTATTCAACGAATGTAAAGGTTTACATTTAAGCCGAAGTTACACAAGGAGAGTTTCTCGAACGCGAGTGGCGAAAAATCGTACCTAAGCGATATTGAAATAAAACAACTTCACGGATCATATCGCGTTATATTAGTATACTTCGGAAATTAGTAAATCGTAAGCGATTATCCAATGCAATAATTCTCCGTAATTCACCTGTGCTATGGCCCTACGGATCGGCTGGTCTACTTGTACTACTTACTTATTCCCATACTGGTCAAATATTAACCTCCTACGATTTAACACCTTTAAATTGTTTAACTCCTATAAACTAAGATGTATGACCGACTATAACTTAAGATGGCATTCTTAACACATACAATTTCTAACATAATAAGAATGGCCTACATTGTTTGTTTAGATAGATACAATGTACTATGTGATACTAAAGCAAACACACCTGAGAGGATTCTGTGTGACAAGAAACGTCAACAGGTCAAAGGCCTTTAGATTCTAAACTGAAGGCAATCCCAAAAGCGAGACACGTCTGACGTAACCGCAAACAAAGACTTACACAAATACTCGCAGAACGAATAAGATATTCAGCTCCGAACTCATATCCTCAGCTCCACAATAAAACAGTGAGTCACGTCAGCCCAAATGGTGGTTACAGACGATCGAGTTTAGTTTCAAACTTGGATGGAACCTACTTGAAGTTTGAATAATTTGCAGCGAAATTCAAAATTAAATGAAAATCAAAATTGAAATCGACTGGTGGGCTCAAAATATCTAATTTTAATTGGATATGAATTAAAATTAGATTATTTGAGCCCTATTAAAATTAGATTATTAAAACCTATGTTCATGCAAGAAACTCGATTTTTTCAGTTTTGTCAGGTAACACCTTTGTCCACTTACCCCTTCAATTTGTAGTTGACTTTATAGTTACAGTTGGCGCAAAATAACTTGAAACAAACAGGCGGATGGGCAGTAGTCGTTTTTTAGTACATTTTGCTCGTAAATGTACTGCGCAAACTTTCCCCCCCTCCGTTAGTTTTGGGTCAAGTTATTTTGCGCGAACTATAACGTTTTATATAAGTAAACTGCGTACACTGACAAGTATACAACTCTGATTGATGATAAGATCTGATACGAGATATGAATTTGCAGGGAAATTCACATTAATTGCAATTGTCAAAATTGACATTAACTGTCAAGTTTACAATTGATGTCTCAATTTAATGTCATAGGGCAACAAACGATCGTGTGTAGCTACCATATCACAGTAAGTATAAACATTTCTCACCCGGCCGAGTTCAACGACCCCAAGGCTACTTAGCCAGATTTTTAATAGACTGCTTTCTTCAGTGTTTTGATATACTTATTTGATTTATTTAATTGATAGTTTACACGCGCGACCAACAAATCTTAGGCGTGGAAATATTTATCTGGGACACTTACAAATCTTGTACCTATGAAATTTTCCAACGTTTGTTTTTATGGAGATTGCAAATACACCTTACTGAATCGTTTGTTTGTAAAATACCGGGTTAATTAAACATTTCCAGGAGAATTGCCTCTATAGTCTGAATATCTTATTCAGTGGTTATTTTACTGAGAATCATAATGATATTATTGCAATGGTTTGAAATTGATGATATCATTGGAATCCCATACATAGATAATAAATGATCAAACGAACTTACCTGTTGTGAAGTTCGATCATTATTATATGAGTGCCCTGCTCGAAGATATATATTTAAACAAGCAGCTCTCATCATTCACTGGCAACTCTGCGCAATTTTAGAAGTAGCTAAAAATTTGCTTAATCTGTGCTCGGTGAACGCTTTCATTCTTTTTAGAGTCGCGAATTATCTCAAATTTTACCCGGGGTGGGATGGGTAGGGACCATATATCTTCGAGCAGGGCACTCATATAATAATGATCGAACTTCACAACAGGTAAGTTCGTTTGATCATTTATTATATTGCGTGCCCTGCTCTCGATATATATTTAAACAAGCAGATGTTTAGAGTATTGGTAAATTTGAGATAAGCCGAAAGCATAGCATGTATTCCTGTAAAATAAATCTGTTATAATCACATTGCATTATTTTAAAACATATCAGTCTCTTGACTTTCTGTTAAGGACCAATTAGCTAACACAAAGCCGACCAGCTACAATTGCTGTGACCCTCCAGAGGGTCAGGGTTCATCAATCATTTTATTAAATATGTAAGAAACTGATTCCCTTAGATAGTATTTACGGTAGGTACCTGGAACTTGAAAATAAATGTTAATGATCATTCTTAATTGTTGGAGAATAATGAATTTTGTAGTAGGACTACATATGGCATGAATCAGCAAGATCAGTGCCTGATATTAAGTACTAAGTAATAATTCTGGATTAAGCACAGGATAAACAATAACAAAATGTTATTAAAATATCAGAATTAATATCATATCAAATCAATATAAATCTGCTGAATCGTGAATCGGTCAGTTTCAATCATAACTATTTATAACTAAATAGTTATAAATATTCGTAAGTTAAAAGGCCGACCAGCAGTCTGTGTGATTACAGCTTATGAAATTTCTTTTGTCATAGTCCTGAATGTAAAGACATGGCGCCTACCAGGTTCCAGTATGGCTCTGGTATCTATAATACTGACTCGAATAAAACTTTGAAGAATACTTTATTTGACGATGTAAAACATAGTTATAGTAAGGTAGATAGGTACTTTTAAAAGAATTACATTAAAATTTCAGAGCTGTACTCTACACTACTTTCTAATCACACAATTTTCCCTTCACTGGGCGAATGGGCCATTCATCACATCTAGATTATAGATAAGTGGTAATGATTATATCAGCACACCCTTCATTCCATATCTGTTGTGCTTAATACAGGGAACTTCATTCCATATCTGAACAACCCCTTGCCACAAAAACACTTTTTAAATAATCATTTAAAAATGTAATTTACAGTAAAATATGAATATAGAACTTTGTTTGGCACAGTCCTACATATATATATATTGATATTTACCAATATTAGTTTGGACTTATACATTCCCTAGAGACTCCCTTACGAACATTCCCCCCCAATTTTAGAGCAAGGATGAAACTGACTTATGACGGACAGTCTATAGGCAGCCGCAAATCCAATGATTTTTTCATAAAATACCTACTTAATACCTGGTATGGATAGAGGAGATCTCCCTGAGAATGGGTTCGCCATATACTATAGGTGCTTATCTATGTTAATATTATAAAGAGGAAAGATTTGTATGTACATATGTTTGTAACGAATTGGCTCAAAAAATACTGGGCCTATTCCAAAATTTCTTTCACGGTTTGAATGTTACATTATTCCAGATTAACATAGGCTATAGAATACTTTGAAAAAGTTTGGGATTTCTGGCAATGAGAATTGTTGGTGGATGAGGTTTCTGTAGGAAGACTGTAACCTTTATTTTTGGTGAGATTATCAGTTTGTTCTAAATCTTCTAATCAAAAGGTGTTTGGAAGGACACCATAACAAAACAAAGAAAAGATAATATATCCAAGTCCAAGTGAAAGTTTCAATATTCATTGGCTTTAAATGTTTCCAGAAGACTAAGGCAATGCATTTATTTATTATGAGTCTAGCCCAGCTTTATCCTAGTAGAGGCACCTAATATTGTAGTTCTAAACAATGTAGGTATGTACCTATTTGTATCTAAATTCTCCTTATAAATGTGAACTTTGATAAGTACAAACTGTTCAAAGACTCAATATTTTTATCAGTATAATATTTTCTGAATAAATGTAATTATCACTACTATATAAACATTGGTGTAAGGTGTAACAAGCAACAACCAGAATCTTTTCCAGGTCAAATACCATATTTCTGGGTTCATTATGTAGTTCTCTTGTTTAAAAATAAAAGTACTAAATAAACTTTATTTTTAATGATGTCCTGTGACGAAAATGTGCTAGCATGTGTTAACCCTTTGCACTACTGCCATATGAATGTGGCCAAGGCAATTTAAATGAACATAGAAATGTCTATGTATAATAAATGAAATGTTTATTACAAAATTTACTAGGGTATATGACACATCATGACACCTATGTCTTGTTATACAATAGGATGATTTATGATGTTGCTTAACATGCACAAAAATAATAAAAAACTATATAAATATCTTATATATGATGTAGGTATTGTTACTACCTACACCTCTTATCTTTTCTAAAATCAATGGTATGCACATAAGGGAATTTATGCACTATACAAATGTTACAACCTAACCTGGATTGGTTAAATGATTTTCGGTTGCTTGTCCACATTTTTTGCAAAATCCATGGGCTTCAAAGTCTAGGTCAAAATTGATTTATTTCAATTAGACCAATATAATAGTTGAAAGGTTGAACTACTTGTCAAACTGGATGCTTGTTGACACAAACAGCACTGGATTAGGTGATATAGACTTTACCAAGTAAATGCTATGTCATAATACATAAGTTATGCAATACTTCTATTTTACATGATAGGTACTCCTATAATAAACAGGAATTTTATTACAACATTTTAGTTTATCTTATCTTGTGTATAATGTACCTATTCACTGTGGCCCAGAATTTGGTGCTGGGCAAGCTGCAATAAATATTGCTAAATATTATTATAATGACATATTTCTGGTAGATATCATACAGGAGCTAAGAAATTATCAAGACAATGATAACTGGAATTTTTTACTGATAAATTCTAAGCATTTCTAGAGCTAAAGTTTCTATAATCATATCATCTCATCTCCATGTATATAATATAAGGAATACTTTATATTAATAACCAGATTCTATACATATTAATGTATTGATTGTCTTGTAATGTCCCCATCTTGTAAAATTATTACGCATCTGAGCAACCCAATGTAGGAATTACTTTATTATAACAATATAGGCAATACTATATTCTGAATAAACATTTACTAATAAATGTGGTTTTCCAATAACTTTTTGGTATGTAATGTCATTTCCAAATGGAAATAAAGCTCTATTTGACAGCATTCTTCTGAGATGTTATTTTTCTGATACTAAAGTTTGTTGTATCATAATGGGAAATGAAAGCTAAAGTTGGCCAAAGTAGATAGCTCATCTGATTTTCCTGAAGACAGTAATGGCACACGGTCTTACGAGACTTGATTACAAAGGTAATTGAGTATCCTTTAACATGGTTAAGTAATACACTTAACATTGCATGCTATCCTGCAGTGAGGTAAAAAATGTGTTAGCCTTCCGGCATGACTTACCACTATGGCTAAGTTGGCCATTTCTTGCACACAATGTTGGTCTTGTGCACAATGCTGGTGTTCCAGCCTGTATTGAAGATTCATGTCCTTCAATAGTAATGGGTAGTTGTGGGTTTCACTTACAATTGGTTGTAAGCTTATTGAAGAACTGGTCGCTTTTAATGGCAGGTTTTCAAAACATCTTGTCACACAGGCATTCTATAGATGCTTACAGTGGTCTTTTACTATTTCACAACATATAAAAACTAATTATCACATATAGGGAGAACTAGAATTCTCATTATTTTTGTTAGGGCAAAATGTCAGTCAGGATCCATCACAAAATTCACAAAGTATATCTTTTATGTACCCTTAGTGAGATGAATTTACATTGTTATTGTTATACTGCATATTATGTATTTATTCAACTCAATATCCTTGTCTATACTGGCAATATTGTTGCTTAACAAAACAGAAACCTGTGGATATTGTCTAACCGGGATCTGTTCCACAAGATTTTGTGGTGTCTTTAGATCATTGGGCATTGGGGCCCTCAAGGGTGGCCGTGCCCTATTTATAGGTGAAAATTGAAACAAACCAAGATGTAGGTTTATCTAGCATGAGATTGTGTCTCCTAGAGCATAAAACTCCAGTGAGTTTTGTGTTCTTCTAGAACCATATGTACCTACTCGTTTTAATTATTATATGCACTCCTTCGAATTGTGATCAGCACAAGACTTACATGTTATTGTAATCTGCAGTAAGTAGGTATAGGTAACCTATTATTTAAATCAACATACCCATGAAAAACCATTGTAGGCACTTACATGTGATTGATAAAACTGCTTATTGGAGCCTCACGGGCTCCACATAAGAGTAAGAGATCTCGTGTGTACATCTCGTGTACGCCCCGAGTCCAATGAGCACGTCAGTGTATCACGTACACCACCCGCGTCAACCGGTACCTCCGAAGGTTATGGAAACTCTTGCGGCTTTAAACTGCTACGAGAGCCAGTAGCCATACCGGTGTAATCACAAGACAACTTGTCACTTTTATTTCATGAAGAATAATTATTATCTCCGTTCCAACGACGCTAGGTACTCCGCTTTATGACGACACTTTATTCGGCTTATAATTTTAAGACGACATTTCATTTATCGTCTAACTTTTGTAAAACTTCTTTATGTTGCCGTTTAGGCATAGATTTGGTTGAAATTATATTAAAATACACTTTAATTAAAATAAACACAGAGAAACGCAGAATCAGTTGCCGCGCAAACGAAAAGAATGAAAGCGTTCACCGAGCACAGATTAAGCAAATTTTTAGCTACTTCTAAAATTGCGCAGAGTTGCCAGTGAATGATGAGAGCTGCTTGTTTAAATATATATCGAGAGCAGGGCACGCAATATAATAACTAGATAACTTACGATAATAAACGTTCGTATCCAAATATTTCTGTAGGGAAATTTCGGTGAAAAGAAGAGAATTTAAGCTCATGCTTGCAAAAAAAATTATTTTAAAACAATAATTATGGTCCTATTTGGCCTTTAAACATGACTGAACAAAAAGCCTTTACGTCTCTTGTCTCTTATTTTTTTTGGTTATATTATTTGAATTTAGAAACTAGGTTACGATTCTAAATATGAACAATTAGTGTACTTATAACAATATACGCATGTACCTGCCTGATTTACGGTTGCAAGCTACCAACATTGTCTCAAGGAAACTCTAATATTTCGGTAACTGGAGCAATGGATGCAATGAATCATGCTTATTGTTTACACTGTATTGTAAATTAAACATTGTTAGCACGCCAACCAAAATTAGAAAATGTGAAATAATGATATTCCAAAAATATTATAAAAGTGTTTGGTGGATTTTCCAAAAATATTTGCGCGCGAATTTCAAAACTGACCTGAAAAGCTTGATTTGTAAAGTAGCAAGTTTTGAATCAATTCATATTTACTTAGAGCTCTTACTTTTAGTTCAACTGGTGCTAATGATGGAATAGGCGAGAGCTACTTTACAATTATGTGTACAATAAAGTTACTTAGATAATTATGCAACTCAAGTGCATGGCTGTGTTAAAATCCTCTGTTTTTATACAACACATAACATTGGAACTTGCGAACAATAGATCAATGCCACATTACATTGTCGGGACAAAAAGACGCAGAACATCATAATTCCTTCATTTCTGTGAAGAGGCGAGCATTTCCAATTACAAAATTGACCATTGTTCCCAAACAAAAGACCATTCACTGCGCATGTGCATTGTGCTGACGTGTAACCAATTGTCTCGACGATACACACGCCTCGGTTCCATGGTTCCTTCGTATGTGGCTGAATTGTCGTCATCGGCCAAATCGCCAATAAAAAAAAGAAGATTGTAGATGTCTTGTCGTCTTACGACAAGTACTTACAAGTTACAATTGGAATAGGACCACTTTATTGTTGTTTTCGCAGAACAGATATTGTTAAGTGATACGTAAAGCTACAATTAGGATGTACTTCTGCAAGGACAGCAATATATTATTATCTATCTACAATAACACCTATAGAAATACCGTCGATTCCATTTACTTGATTGATAATATTGCTGTGATGTGATTAATTAAACACTCTTGGAAAGAAAAAAAATAAACAGAAAGAGAATTCTGCGGGAAATCCATTGGTTTTGCGACTTTTGTAAGCAATATCAGAGTTCAAGAAGCTATACTGAGTACTTAGTTTAGACAGGCATGAAGTGGCTGAACCTAGACAGGCATGAAGCGTGAACCACCTCACATAGTAAAACATTGGCTACAAAATAGAGGAAAACAATCTAAAATAAACACAATGTAGCTTTCTGCGTCTTGCCACATTAATTATACCAGCAATTTGGCATACGGAAAATAGATGAAAACAGGGTCCTTAGTAGCGGCTCTGTAGATAAAAAGACAGCCGCACAAGACGTATATAAATTATTTTCAGCACAAGAGGCCTCCGAGAATCCTAATTATCTCTTCACGAGACACTTGTGTTACATGGGCCATAAACCAGAAAACATTAAAACTACAGTAATAATTTCTTCCGAGGCCTGCGCCAACATCAATTACTTACTGTGTTATATAGTATTTTGGCTTAGTAAAAAATAAAGCTGGAAACGTGTGGAATTCTGGAGCCAGAATTTTTGTAGAGTGGAATTTCTGACACAACTTGTCATAAACCTGCTGAGATCAAACACTTTTTATATTTATTTACACCTTAATTTTTGGGTTGACATCGCAGTGACAAGGACAAATAGACGTTGCGATGTGCTGTAAAACGATGCTTTTCAGTATTCGCAGAAATAATTAATTTGCACATAATGATGCCAAATTAAGATGACTCGCAAAGACCTTTTTATGTGTCGCGTAGCAAAAAATATGTAATTTTAGAGTGGTGCGTCAACTGATTTATAATCGCGGTGACAGTTGACGGTGGAACTTGCCTTCACCTTGGTGCGAGAGCTGGTTTCTATCAAGGGGATTCTACATTGACAGCGCCCGTGACACCCGCGCTCGTCTTATCCAAAATAAACACCTCAACAATGATACAGACGAGACGCAATAAAACTATATGTGTCACCATTCGCCTTCTCTCTCATTTGTTAACAAGGTGATTTTGGAATCAAGAACATGTCACGCGATTACATTTTTTATTTCACCTGATCCCAAATGCAATCGGCTGTTGCTAAGTATATTATTGGCTTTTCGGTAAAAATAAAACGATTCGCAATTCACAACCAAGGCTAATTAGTTGAGGATGATGTCGACTTACTGATGGGATCTGTTTCCGTGTGGTGGTCGTGGTAATGGTCTCCACAGTTTCCTCTACCACCTCCTCGTCGCCCTCTCCCTTGTTGTCCCATGGTCCAAAGAACTCCGACATGTTTGCCGTTATATTCTACTTCACCCACTGCACTGAACTCCGAAAGACCGTTGACACACATTCACTGCACTTCACAGAACCCTCACATAAAAGTGGTCGGTATCACACATAAATCGCTAAATGATTTATTTTATGAGGACTTTTTAAACATCGATTTTGTCGTAAACTTCTGCTTATTTGGGTGCAGTACCCATTTCTGCAATAAAGTTTAAACGCGGATCAATACTGGGAAAGCGTCGAGAGGAGCGTTTTCTGCGGAGACGGCTAGAGTTGATGTTGTATAAAATCCTACTGGAAAACTGAAATAACCGGCGCGAACAAAAAGCACCAGCCAAAACATTTCACGTGCGGGCGTATTATTAGTTGGACGATCTAGTCGAAAGAGTTAAGTGTTGCGGTGGCATTTTAGGACAATTTGTTCCGGATAAAATTGATATTGACATCTCAGTATTAAGTAATTATTTTGTAACACGAAATGCCTCTAGTTAATTCTGTGCGATTATCCTGTGCACGTTTCACAGAAGTTAGTCTGACATAAACTGCCTCTTAATGTCACTTTTTGACGCTCCGTTAAGCTCACTAACCTGTTAATTTTCGAAACAAATATCACACATGTAGCTTTTGTCTTATTTGCCGTATGTGTGTTTTATGGTGGAATTTCGATAGCAATCCGACATATTACGAGAATTGGCTCAACTTCAGAGTTTTTTATGATATCTAAATTAAAAACAAGTATTTATATCAACGCAAATGTCTGCTCTTCTTTATAATAAGCTTTTTTAAACTGATACAAATGTAAACTTTAAAACTATTGGTGCGTAACTTATTTATGTGTTATTTGAACATTTTGTGCTAGATGAAACAAAATATATATATAAAAAACAAATTAAGCGGAAATATCCGAAAGAAAAAAATAGTTTCGCTATCTAATGCCGGCTGTTTTTTTTTTGCTGTAAATATTTAGGGAAAATTAATTACCAAAAAGTTTTTTATATGTAATAATGTGTTTTGGTGGTGGGATCATTATTGTATGTAGCCATCCAGAGCGGCATCGGCGTAGGCGCTGACAGCTCCTCCACTTAATATAAATACGCGGTTCTCCTAACAGCCCGCGATAAATCTGTGGCATGCTTCGGGGATTAACGCCCGACTTGATATTTTAGCAGCTATATCGTTATCGATAAAGTCCTCTATTGAATGTAGGCACATCACTGTGCCTAACATGATACACCAAAACACAAAGATTTGAACCGTAAATAATTGGGATATGACTCAAAATCTAATGCAATAACAAATTGTGGGTCAACCTAAGAATATTCCAGGTTTTTATGCATGAATTGGTAATAGCACCGACTCTTTCATGTGAAGATCACTGTGCTGGTAAAAATTCAGAAAAAGACGTTAAGGAGAAAAAGTGAGGAATTAATTGTATTGTGAAGCTCTGTGCCAAGAAACACTACTTGTCACTTGGTAACGTGTAAGAAATTGAATTCTCTAACCAAGGCCTAGGGACTGAGAAGACCTGTCACTATAAATTAAATTCGCAGAAAGAATTACCGAATGGAATCCATTTAAAATACTATTTCCTGCGTTTAAATTTATGTGTTGTAAGTAATCATTGACGGTTGAAAAAAAATCTAGTTTTTCACAATGGATGGTTCTAGAACATTTTGTAACGCTTTTATCGTCTTTAATGACTGCAGTTACAAGGTCTATTTACTAATTACTACACTTTTTTATTATTTTCCTTTTTGATAATTTTGCTAATAAATGTTTAAATTCAAAGCTTTTCATCAATGAGTCTTTCGCAAGCACTAAGTAAAGACAGAAACAAATGTATTTAGAAGCATTGTTCCAAAGGGTTGGTCCTATGATGAAGAGTTAGGTACCAAGAAACCTCGCCGAACGGCAGAACTAAAACCAAATACCTACTAAGTATATATAGTAGTACTCATGTAGTCCGACCACAATGAACTTCGGCAAATGGAAATGGTAAACGCATTTACCCCAAAATCCGAGCTGCTACTAAGAATGCTAGACCAAGACTGATAATTTTTGTTGAATCTTTACAAACAAAATGGCTGCTAAAATATTATCAGAGATATCAGAGATAATGAGCATAATGAGACGGGCGGTGAGGTATGTTTACCACAGTGTGAGACCACCACAATTTGGCCACGCGAATAGTGTCGTACTATTAGCGTGGCCCCTGCGGTACGAGTTGTGGGATGGCCGTGGTAGTTGTTCCGGGTCTGGACGCTTTTGTATGTGTTAGGCAACTTTTTAGGACCTCTAGGAGCAGTAGTCACGCTTACAACCACAAAACTAATGACAGTACCTATATATTTATTTTACGTGATAGGCGGGCAAACGAGCAGACGGATCACCTGATGGTAAGCGATTACCGCCGGTCATGGACACCCGCAACACCAGAGGAGTCGAAAGTGGATTGCCCGCCTTTTAAAAGGATTTGTGCCTCTGGTAACCTCATTCACTCAGCGAAACACAACGCAAGGATTGTTTCACGCTGGTTTTCTGTGACTCCGGTCGAGCCGGCCCATTAGTGCCGAAGCATGGCTCTCCGATAAACTTTTATTGTTTACATTATTTTTATTGTTTAATTTTATTGTTTACATTAACTAATTCTCTATTGTTAACTTTTTATTTTTATGACCTTTGACACAAATGAGAGCTGCTGTCATTACCATATTTTTTCAAAACCCTCTGTGGCCTGTCATTCTCTATAGAGCATACCGCATAACATTAAAAGGTAGGTACTGCAGCTAACACAACAATAATATAATGGCATCATTATTTGACGGTTGGATAAAAGCGAATTATTTATAACAATTAACGTAACCTACTATAGAGGCTAGTGCGTGCATATTGTTTGTAAAAATATGTAACAAAGGGACAAAAGTAGTCCGAGGTATCCACTTGTGATTGAGTAACATTATGTCAAATACGCAGTGTTGTCAATCAACGTTTAAAATATAATGTTGGAAATGCATTGAATTTTGGAATTTTTTTTTTTTCACCCAAACCTCTCAAGAAGATTATTTTACATACATACGGCAATTGTATTTATTTTTGTTTACTTAGATACATATCCATTGTTTGTTAGAAATAAATTATTTATAGAAACGGTTACGATAAACAAAAGATTTTAGAAGCTCCAGAATTGTAGAGTTATCTTAATCATTCATCATCAAATCATCACTAATATCATGAATGCGAAAAAACTGTAGCTTGACAGTTTTTTTAAATCCTACGAGAAAATGCTTTGTAATGGGAACAAATAATTTTAATAAAGGGCTTATGCGTAGTTACTTCACGAAAAGGGACTTCCCATTGACTCATAAATTTGACAACTCGCCAATGCGGAATAACAGAAACTTATGTCGCACGAACTTCTGATAAAGCTCTTGTAAAATGTAATGGACGGGACTTATGTTGTCGTGTCATATCAATATTTTAAATGAATAATGTTACAGGAATGTTTATTTATTGTGACTTTTGGAATGATCGTGGCAACCCTAAAAATAGCCGCGCTTTTCAAGGGGCGCTTCTGAATTTAGGGATTTTTAACAATAGCATTTTCCCGGTTTTATCTCATCTCATCTTAAGCTAATTTCGTTGAAAACAACAGGCAGAAGGCAGGTACAAGGTAGGTAAATGCTAATTTTAGCTATACATAAGTATAGTTCTAGAAAAGTGATGCAAAACAATATTTAGAAAGACATTGTCTATGCTAAAAAGATATTATCTATAGACAGTACAGTCACATGTAGACCGTCGACAGTGCAGCATCCACGGTTAAAGGTAGGACATGTTTAACCATCGATGCTGTAAACAATTAAACTAGTATCCGAAACGTCGATATTTTGTCATATAAATGAAAGAAAAGTGATAAATATAGCACTACTCACTTATATACAAACTAGGTATATTATAAGTTATTATACCTACATGTGACTTTGAAAACAGGTGACAAATAGATATTAATGGGAGATTCTGTAACCGTTACTTATTCATTTTAAAATGTAATTTCAATACACTAAATTGTACAAAAAAATATTAATTTTTCATCTTAGATGGTGCAAACTAAGTTATTGTCTTCGCCCGAACAATCCATTATGTAAGTCAATAGTTTCAACGTGACATGTATGACAACGATTTACACTAAAATCATTTACCATTCACTAGAAAAGTAGCAGTAAAGGCGCACGAAAAGTTGCCAAACTCTTTTCAAAATACTAAATAGGTATAATTATTTTCTCTAAATGTTCTAGAATCATATTTTTTAATTTGTCACGTCTATTCAATTTCTCCCTGTAGGTAGTTAATTTAATAACAATGATTAAATCGGACGATGCAAAGTGCCTTTGATTTTGGAATTTATGTGCCATTGTTGTTTTACCTTCAATATTCACATACAGAAGTAGACTGAAGGACAATCTCATGACTTACATTTTCATTTCCAACGGGAAGTAGGTACTCACGTGTTTGTGTTTATTAGCGCCTCCATCATAATGTCGCCTTGCCAAGGTCACTTACCTGCAATTACAGTCCAAATTAAATGTAATGAATGACTAGCATGCGCTCGTAATGTCAAAATGGTAGTAGTCTCGTGACATGACATGTGATTATAATAGCTGGCATATTTTCACATATTGGCACTGAATATTCAACTTTGTCTTTGAACAAGGAAGGTTCATTTTATTATGACTAAATAAAGAAAATTGTTCTACAAATACGCCATGTGTACTGCCAGTATTTGTTTCAAATTCCAAATTCAAAAACCAATCGTTTTTTTTTTCGAAATTTCTAGGTCTACAATACATATTGATTTCTGAAGCTTACGCGAATATCAGACATATTGAAATAAAACAATATTTTATTAATACTAATATAACGCGATATAATCCGTAAAGTTGTTTTATTTCAATATGTCTACAATACATTTTAAATTCGAGCAGGAGTAGTTGCGCCATTAACAATACAAATTCCACAACTGAGAATTTTATTAAAACGTTTGTTTAAAAATCCTTATCAAGCCAAAATCTTGCCTAAAACTGTGCCAACCAACGGCCAAAATTGTTGATTTACACAACTTTTAGATACAATAAGTATTTTTTAGGAAAGGTTTTATTTCTCAGTTGGGTACATTGTATAGTTAATGTCGTAATTACTACGCAATTGCGAAAAACCTGTTGAAATTTGAATTGGTGGGTTCAGGTGAACAATGTTTGTGTGCGTGTGTTTATGTGTAATAATCGTAGCTGTATTAGGCGTAGGCTTTGCGCTACGGGCTACGGCCTACGGTTTGCATCAGAGCTTACTTTATCTAATCTTTGTCCTAGGCGCGCTACAACTTAAATATTATATACCACAGATTGTAAATTATTTGACGTTTTGTGAACATGAGTTTTTTTTTTCGTAAAATAGATATTCCACACACCACAATCAATACCTGTTACGATAAAATTGTAGATCGAATTTGGGATTTTTGTGAATTTTAAATGGCTCTAGACCATCATCATGATAACATAACTCCTATTATAATTAGGTATACCTGAAGGCAAAGCATGAACAACTTGCGAAAACGTATTCGTATCGAAATTGAGAATAATTTGTAAGAGAAGGAGAATAATGAACGTAGATGAAGCGAAAGTGGGGTGCCAGGATCGTAGCAAATGGAAATCTATAGTCTCTGCTTTCTCCCCGATGGAAGACAGGCGTGAAAATATGTATGTATGTATGAGATTTGTAGCAGAAAAAAATTCGATACGTTTACGATACGAATTCGATAGTTCTTCGTGCTTAGGGTACATATATATATGAACCACTCATATTGCGTACACGTACAGTCGTACACTCATATTATGTACTTTAAAGTAGGTAAGTACCTGTAAGCCTCAGACTACTTGATTGTTCCAACCCTGTTTTCAACTAGTTACTGCAAACGATAAATCAACCGTAGTATTATTGATTTTCTATGAAATTCTTAATAGCAGTTCAGAGTTTGGATTCGTGCCTATAACATGCCGACGAACTGTGAGTGTATTATGTATGTATGTTATATAAGACGTAGTCGGCGAGTATAAATTTGGAATCGACTACTGTTAATTCAAGTTGTAGCGATGAATGTGACCCAAAATGTTTCAAATAACATAACATGCCGTCATGCCTATATAAGTGTTCTAATGTAACCCACAGTTCGCCGGTATTAGGCGAAGGGCTAGCCTAGGGCAAAATTCAATATCTACTGAGATTTAAGCTGTTTAAAATTCAAGCTGCTACTGAGAATTCTTAGTTGAGCCCAATAACAATTTCCTCGACCTCGAATCGAACCCAGGACCTCTAGAGTAGCAGTCGCGCTTGGGACCACTCTTTGACTATTGGATATATAATCAAAGGGGACCACTGGACTAATAAAGCAGTTCAATATACATGTACCTACTTATAGATAAAATTGGAACTACATATTTAGTCTATGAAGCTTCCATAGGCTACATAACACTACAGTGCATAATATATTTGGCGACCGCAGTTACTTCCAAACAGTTTGATCGTCACTTTACAAAAAGTAAAAAGACACCGGAAACTTATATCACAGCCAGAAATAATAAAGTGACAGGTGCTACAAAGCTCGGTAAGCGTCCCTGTCATTGAGCGAGGACATAGGCGTCTCACCTGGACGCGCCCGTGACCCCCACTATAAATACCAAACACATCCATTGACATTTACGTCACTCAAGGCTGTTTGCACATTTTCCGACAGTCTGACGTCACAATTTCTAAGCTTTCTTCAGCTGTCAAAGGCTGTCAATTCATACAAGCCATAGACAAGATTTTCTGGAAAGTTTATTTTTTCACTAGCTAATGAAGCGGACTTTGTCAGACAACTGGGTCAGCTGCCATAATTTTTAATTAAAAGAGACTCTTGTAGTTGCATAGCTTTACCAAGCTTTATGAAATTAAATTGACTTGCGGCAGCATGACACATAGATTGACAACTAGATTTCAAGACTACAAATAAAAATGTAATAATGTATCGCTATTCAGAAACTCAATTAAGTCTATACTTTACGAGGTCAGTAATGAAAGGAATGACGTATATTGACATCCGATGCTCAATAATTCATAAAAAGTAATATTTTCTACATGGCAACTCAATTTTCAGCAAGAAAAAATACTATCACTTTTCACATACTCTAAATAAGGTTAACACTTTTCTTATACTATAAAATACTTTTTCATAATATGGGAAATCCTAATGGATTGGCAATCTATTAAAAACAGCACAAATAGGCAACAGCTCAACCAGGCCTTGCCCATGGTCAGGCCATGGAACTCATGAGGAAATTTTTCACGATCAACAAGTGACAGCCAAGTTTTCTTGAGTTCGAAATTTCGAATTCAATGCACACATCCCTGAATTTTTCAAATCGTGTGCGTGTTTATTAAAACTGGCTATCAGTTAACCCGCCAAATTTTTTTTTTTGTTTAATTTTCCCAAATTATAGGTCTATACCACATTCAGGGTACATGAAAATAGACATATGGCAATAGGCTCGCCCCCTATTACATGGGACCTAAACATACCGGCGCACTGTGGGTGTACATTAGTACCAGAGATGTGATTTATTTAAAATACTTCTATTTTAAATGCAAATAGAAAATGCAAAATACCTATTTTATATTTTGTATTTAAATACCTTTCAGTGAAAAGTATTTTGTATTTTATTTGAAATGCCTTTCGAGATGCATTTTGTATTTTTAATATTAATTTCAAAATGCAAAATACTTTGTGATTAAGTTTAGCCAACATTACCAGTCAAACAAAACAAAACGCTTGTATTGCCGAATTCGACCGATAGAGGCGCCTGCTAACCATGCGCGACATCTTTTTCTTCTTTGGTCAAAGTGCGCGCCCTAAGTCAAGTAATGTCTGACAAGTGTCAATTTCCAACGAAAACGGTGAACATTATCGATGGCTATGAATTTATGGATATGAAACGCATAGCCGTTGATATAGTTCGCGCAAAATAACTTGACCCAAAACTAACGGAGAGGGGGAAAGTTCGCGCAGTACATTTGCGTGCAAAATGTACTAAAATCGACTACTGCGCATCCGCCATTTTGGTTCAAGTTATTTTGCGCCAACTATACCGACGATTTGATTTAACGACGAGTTTATTATTTTCTGGTGCTAGTGAAGTAGTTACTGATTTGATTACCTACTTTTCTGATATTGAAGTGTTGTTATTATTTCTATAATACTGAAACGGTTATGCACTATACCTGGAACGGTTACGTACTACAAGATAATTTAGATAATCTAAATAGACGTGACTTGGTAGATTTGGCTGGTGTCTAACAATTTCTACTTAGCAAAAAAATGTAAGTACTTACTGAAATACAAATAAAATGCATACTAAAAAGAAAAGACGTCGACTAACTTAAAATGATTTTAAGTTTTATACCTATTACAATAAACTTTTATACCTATTACAATAAAAATATAATAAATATAAATATCTGTGATTTGGTCAGGGGGTATTTTATTTTGAAAAAGTATTTTGAAAATACCTATTTTGCATTTAGCATTTGAAATACAAAACGCAAAACTATTTAGTATTTTGCATTTGAAATAGAAAATCTGAAAAGTATTTTGCATTTTGTATTTAAATGCTTTTTTAAAACCATTTTGTACATCTCTGATTAGTACGCCTCTGCCTAACCCTTCGGGGAATTCCGGCGTGATGATGGTATGAAAATAGACAACAACCTTTACACATGACCTTAGTTAGGTAAGCATTCTCGACGGGACATTAGACCTTAAGAAACTATGCTTTCTTTCTTTCTAAAAGAACAATAGCATCAGGTATTACGCTAGCTGTTACTTAACCAGTCTTATCAGTTAATCAAGGCGGATACATGTAAGTTACTACCTCCTCTGTTTACAATATCGATATATCAATGAATATTTATCAACGTTTCACGTCGTGCGTGGCTGCGTGCACTAGAATGGCTCCTACATATTCAGTAGTTTCATCAATGCAATGGATGCATTTAGAACGGTTCCGTACAAATGGTGTAGTATGATGCAAGATTTATTAAAGGCAAAAGCAGTTTATCAAGGTTGTAACTGTGATACCCACGTGCGTGGCTTGAAACTTCCTTTCAAATTTTCAAATATAGACGCAAGGACCATATTCGTACAAAATTTTGGATCCAGAATTGTTTTTTTTTCTGATATGCTGATATAATATTATGACACATTGAGCATTCAGGGCGATTTATTTCCAATAGGAAAAAAGTAAGCGCGTTTAGGGCCATTAAACAGTTATTTCATTATGAAACACGGAAATCGTTCTATTCCCACTACTAAGCATTCATCCCTACCTATGTATCTCTAACATATTATCGTTTACAGTCAGTTTCTAGTAGAAAAGCTATAATCTGGCATTTTATTACGATGCTAATTTTAGAATAAAGGAAATACCGTGAGGACATTCAATGTCGCCCTTCTGTATACTTTACGGAGGAGTGTTTTGGCAAGGTGAAAAGATTCATTTGTTTTAATCTATTTGATGGCCCAGAGGCCGTACTAAGACGTGTTATCGCGATCGTTTTGCGATTGAGTTACGAATGCCACGCTACAGATTATGCTATAATACACACTGCTATATTGCACTATAAAAATTAAAACGAATACGTGTCGCCGTGTACTACATAAGGCATTCTTTTTAAAAATTAATATATTTATAATGTAGGTCACCAATACATTAAATTTTTTTAAATTGCAAACTGTATTTAACTGACGTCACGGAAAATAGGAAGCAAGTGATGATCAAATCAAAATAATTAATGTTTTCTTGTATAACATAATTGTGTTTACAGGAGCTAACACCGAAGCGTTTTGGCAATCGTGGGCGAGAATGAATCACAGTCGCACAGTGTACTCATGCAGTGTCATGAGGACAAAAATATTTTTATTTTACTTAGTGTTAATTTTCATAGTGCATTTTATCACTGTTTTGTTTGAAACTAAAGTGACAATAACGCATATGATTTTCCGTTGGCGTTAAAAATATTCTTTATGGTTGCAATAAATAATGACTAAGACTTATATTCTGTTTTGACAAACATAATAATGTTAAATTGGGTTAGTGCATAGTGCGTAAGTGAGCGCATAATTATATATTTGACTAGCTTCTGCCCGCGACTTCGTCCGCGTAGCGTGATGATAAATATAGCCTTCCTCAATAAATGGGCTATCTAACACTGAAAGAATTTTTCAAATCGGACCAGTAGTTCCTGA
The DNA here is from genome assembly GCA_947256265.1 of Acronicta leporina. Taxonomy (NCBI): domain Eukaryota; kingdom Metazoa; phylum Arthropoda; class Insecta; order Lepidoptera; family Noctuidae; genus Acronicta; species Acronicta leporina. The sequence goes on along the minus strand of OX366520.1, from coordinate 13,123,051 downwards.
GATTAGCGCGTTCAAGCAAACAAAAAAACTCTTCAGCTTTATATATTAGTATAGTAGCAATACTGACAGTAGCAATGAATAAATTATTGAGTACCCCAAACAATGATTTGAATTCTATTTTGTATAACGCCTTAGTAACTTAACAGACAGAAATGTGTTAGCTGGGGAGTTTGTTGCGCCACTTCTTCTTCCCAGCGAAAACACTAGGAAGCGGTGAAGGGCGGGCGTTTTGGGGGCTGTCTATAATGTAAAAATGACGTTCAAAAAGTACTACCTAGTAGTCTATATTGAATAAATGATTTTGACTTTGACTTTGATACTTAATTATGATCCTTTAATGATTTATTTATAGGGATTCAGTTTTCATTTATAATGATATTTTATTTAATTTGACATTAAAAATACAGCGGCACACCTGTAGATTGATTCCGGGTACTGAGGAAAAAAAAGGATAGACAATTTCAAATAATATGATATATTCTGTAGAAATATTAACCCTGTAGATGCCGGAAAAGTCTTTGGATCAATACGAGGACTGTAAACAAAATATAAATTAGGTAGGTAAATTATGAACGAATTGCTTTCGACTCCTTTGATACGAATATGACACTTCGCGGTCCATCGTTTATCGCTTTATTTACCTAATAAAATATACTGAATGTATCATACCAAAATATAATATCGATGTCAGAGATTAATTACAATGTCATCATTTTCAAAATAGCTTCCTTGTCTCCAGTAATGTCATTAAAGTTTAAAACTAAAATAAGGTACCTAAAAGTTATTTTATTTCCACATTTCTAGTGGCGAGTAGAATCTGACGACGACCCTACTATATTTGTATTTTTTTTCCAAATCTACATAATTGAATTGTTTTTTCATGCCTCTTTGATTTCTAAGCAGTTTCGAGTTAAGTTTTTATCAAATTAATCCATTATAGTGCGTATGGGCGTTGCTAATACAAGGGCACAAGAGCAATAGATTTTGCATTGTCTATATCAACTATCAGTACGCCACTGCTTAATCATTTGGCAAATACATGCGCGATAGTATGGCAATAATAAATTGTTTTTCGAAAACGTCAATGTAGTTCAAGAACTTATTGACTAATTATAAAACATTGCAAAGGGGAATGCTCTAGCGCACCCACACTCCGTCAAGGCGTGACACATCGCGTATAACGTCAATTCTTTTTTTTAACATTCCCGACATTCACTTTCATTACTAAATTAAGAAAACCAAAAACACTTTTTAAATTCAAGAAAGCAAAGTTAATTTTTGTGTGTGTATTTTGATATTTACAAATAAGACAAGGGACAGTAATATGTTAGAGGTACCTTTTAGCTTAAAAGGTTTCCTAATGTGAAAGAATTCCTGACATTTCTCAGAACATTCATTAAATAAACTATTTTAATGCGCTCTTAGTCCCATGACTAAGACAAGAATCTTTGTATACCAAAAAGGGAATATAAACAAAAGATATTTTTGTCCACGCTTTGTCCTGCGCCGTCACACTGTGCTGTTGTCCTGTAAATTATATTCGGACAGCTGCAAGTGACGCGTGTCTACTCATCGATGTAGGTTAATGCAACTAGCGACATCTCTCGGACGGGTTGCGAACTAACGTTCCCGATGGCCTACGTAGCAAAACGTGATGTTTGAAGAAGTGAAGAAAAAGCTTTTCATAAAAGTGTCTTATGAATTCGGAAGATTGCGTTATCTCAACTCAACATGGATTTTCCGCAAATTTCTACAAAAATACGCTACAAATATAAATCCACCATGTCCAATTTATTCATCAATGAACAACCATATAATCGGGATTGTGTCGTTATTATATTGGATAATCTACCTATAGGAACGTACAAAAGGTTAAGTATAAGCACATATAAAAGAATGGTATAAGCTTCCTCCATTCTCATACAGCTAAGGAGTGGATTTATTGGCCGGAGTTGGGTATTCCGATTACGTAAACCTGGCATTCTTCGAGTCGCAATTGAATAATATGTTCTTCCTGGGTAAGCGATCTCACTCATAGTGGAATATAGGTACGTACGTCACCTTTTTCCATACGATAGTAGAATCCAGTAGTCTGATTCAACTATCGGAAGGCGTTTCTATATTCAATTGTTCGAACACTCAACACGTCCGATCCGATAGTCGGATCGTACCTAATCCGAGTCGAAAACAGTGCCAATGCTTCAAAAATAATCGCACAGAAAACTCGGACTTCGAATGAATATCAGATATTCGGAAACAAAATCTGACGTACGAGAATATTTCTGGTCTTATTAAAACTACTTACTAACTAACTGCCTCATTAGCCTAGTGGTCCTGAGCGCGACTGCTGCGCTAGAGGTCCTGGGTTCGATTCCCAGGTCGAGCAAAGTCGTTATTGGGTTTCTCTATGAAATTTCCAGTAACGCTTGGAGCTCGGAGTTTTGAATTTGTGGCAATAGGCTCGCCCCCTATTACATGGGACCTAAACATACCGGCGAACTGTGGGTGTACATTAGTACGCCTCTGCCTAACCCTTCGGGGAAAACGGGCGTGATGGTATGTTACTAACTACTAACTTATTGATGATAGTGTAGATGTTACACGAAAGCCTACCCAAAATAAAAAGGTATAGGTACGTACTTCTACTAAATGATGAACTCATACCACCATAATCAATGAAGAGATTATTGCCTATTCGCAATACAAAGAAAGCTGTCATTATGTTGTCAGTGACTATTTACTGACGGATATAGATAAATACCGAGACACGACATAGAAATGTTTTTAGAAGTCGGCGCCAAAACGTTTTTATGGTGCTATAGTTTATTTAGCTTTCCTCAAAATGTGCAATGACCTGATTCTGAATTAGTAGTCGTTTTAACGCTGACTAATAATTACATTTTCTATATGTTTATACCTACTTAGTTTTTTTTTATGGGGTAGGGGGGCAAACTAGCAGACGGATCACCTGATTGTAAGCGATAACTGCCGCCCATGGATACCCGCAACACCAGAGGAGTCACGAGAGCGTTGCCCGCCTTTTAAAAGGGTTTGGGGCCTCCGGTAACCTCACTCACCCAGCGAAACACAACGCAAGCGCTGCTTCACGCCGGTTTTCCGTGAGGCCGTGGTATCACTCCGGTCGAGACGGCCCATTCGTGCCGAAGCATGGCTCTCCCACGTTTAGTTTATGATCGTTATAACACTTTTCATCAACATCTTAGCCTTTTTCTAACTATATTATATTGGGTTCGGTTTCCAGTCTATCCAAATGCGGCTGAATATCAGTATTTCTGTTCAACCTCAACCTTGTTGGGTAAAGGCTCGAAGAATGATGATTTTAGATAAGTAACGTACGGCTAAAGATCTTTGAGAAGACCCGGCAAGTAACTCTCTGTCTATGGAGTTTCTTTCTTCTTTAGCTAAATGACTTTAGATAAATAATGATAACAATTTGAAAGCTACAGTCAAAACAGAAACGAACACGGCTTATCTATTATAATAAATTTTTCGGCTACTTATAACAGTCGCACCATTGACCCTCTACACAAATAAACTGACCATGATAATGATCTTCTCTGTATCAATCAGCATCAATCTAATCTGATTTGTCAATTCAAACAGCTATGACTGACAACTAACTGTCAATGAGTTTCATTGAACGACGAATAATATAATAAATCATTGTCTATACCCTAGTTAATTGTATCTACATGTCTATGTATACAATATTGGCACATGCAGTTTGACATGAATATTTTAATGACACTTTAGATATTTTATAGTTATTTTAGTGAACGACAAATTCGACTGCGGGCGGGATTCGAACCTGCGTCTTCTGGTTCAATACACCAGACGCTATGACCAACTAAGCCACCGGAAATCGCGCCCACTAGTTCGAAATTTACCTTCACATTCTGAATTTACCCTCTTTAAGGTGACGTCATGTCAGTGGCATTATTGGAAACGCAAATTACTAATGCTTCACTGACGTGACTTACTTTACAGCTATTTCGATGTCGTACGATTAACCTTACCCAATTAACTATATTTTTTATTACTTTACAATCTCAGCGTGAAAAATACAAGAGATACCTACCTTAAATATTCTTTAAAACTTTCGATTCATAGCCTCTGTCAATGTTAAGACTTAAGATGGACTTTAATTTGCGATCATAATTAACTTTTGTGGATAAGAACAGACATCAAGATTATTGTGACCATGGTCAGACAAATTTTGCTAGGAAACATATTCTATGAAATTTGGAAGAAAATTGGAAATTGTAGATTAATTAGGTAGATATAATATTTATACACACAAAATAAATCAGTCGAATTTGGAACAACAAAATATATATTGCAAAAAATCAAGAGAAAGTATAACGCACCCAAAAAAGTTATGGACAAATTATTATAATAAAATCACTTTGTCTATAGACGTCGATACAGCTGGCGAGTTTTTGCATGGTAGCAGTTTCACTCTTGTTTTTATCGATTATGATGCACGAACTGGGAAAATCGAGACATCGCTGGCTCAAAGATTAGAATCCATTTAAACGTTTTTGTCTTATTTCATGTTTTTTTCATAAGAAAGTGAAAGCTAATCCGTTTGCGTAGTCAGTAAGTACTTACTCATTGCTAGCAGCAGCTCATAATCTTACTCCTGTGACGTTTACCCTACGCCCCACAACATTTGAAACGACTATTTTTTTATAGCACTTTGTTCTAAAAACTATAGCGCCAAGAATTCATTATCACATTGAATAACTTGCATTTTGCTTTTGTATTATTCATATTAATATAATTAGTTTTCATAAAAATAGTAAAACGTATGGAGAAAGTATTCATTAATGATGTTTTATAATACAACGTTATGCAATCAAATTATATAAAATTCACGAAACAAATACCTACACTTAGGCATAATAATTTATCCCCACGAACGTTAGGTCATCATTATAATAATTATTATACAGCTCGTTGGTTTAGTAAGTTCGAAAAAATAAATGAATAACATTAAGTTACCCAATGTAATTAAATCATTTAAATGATCATAATCAGCTCGTAAAAATGATAAATTAAAATAAGCACCTGCGTCGATCAATCGGCTATAATCGAATTTATAGTTTGACCTGTGGTTTGACACTTCAGATTTAATTGGATCGTAAATTCGTAAAGGCTAATCGAATAGCAACAAGAATCGATACAGTACGCATCGATGAAAACGTTATAACTTGCTGCAGAATAAAATTGAAAATGCTAACTGTATCAAATGCAACGCAGACTTGCATATAATAACATTGCAAGTAGGAACTAGGAACATAGTTTTCTTTGGCCATCTCAATATTTTCTTACACAAGTTCACTGTGCCAAGGTTTTAGAAGCGGCAGTCGCCAGGTGTTTATTAATACGTGCATCTTTAAAATGGAGGGTAGATCTCAACCTCGGCCCTGCAGGAAGGAATGCGTGAATGGCTTGCGAGTTACTAGTCATTCACTAGTAATTAATTTTGTATTACGAGATAGCAGAGGCGAGACTAGTTGATGTCCCATTTCTAATAGACTATTTTGTAAATGTCATTTTCGCATTTCAGCGGAAATTTTCACAATTCATTTTACTTTTTTCATGCGCGGCGACTGTCATGTGTATTGTGCAACATATTAATATAGAAGACAGTTTTGTCATTTGAAAACTCGCAATTTCCTTCAAGATGCAATTATTATTTGGACCGCTGTCTGTCAATATCTCATTTTTTATTGAACAAGATGTTATGTGAAAAAGCTTTTTTGAAAATATGACAAGATTAAAAAATATATTGCTATAATATATGGGGGGATAGAAGGCCACATTTAAACATGTCTCTGAAATCAGCAACACCTCTGCATTTCCGAATGTGAATCGTATTAGCCTAGCTAGTTTCGCAGCTAACTTGCTTAGCACCCACCATACCAGACAGATCGTAAAACCTATCAAATCTCACGATTTTGTGGTATTTTATTGTACATATTTTCTAAGTTTTGTAGTGGGTACTTCTAAATTTTAGCTATCTTTATCATGTAATCCGCAAACATAACCCAAAGTACTGATACATAGAAAAATACAAAGGTCGACTGATAGTTCACGAATCAAAGGACCAATCTATCTTGGTCCTATGATTCGTATCGTTGATCGGTTTATTAACTGAACAGGAATTACCTTTCAACAAGTCCCCACGAGACTAGCTAATAAAAGCCATCTCCTAAAGTCATTTCGATATAGTCATCGCGCCGGTCTTCGCCCGTTTCGCAACTCGGGCCCTGTGACCGGCGGGCGGTGGGCGGCGTCTCATATTTAATCGTTAATTGGTCTCGTTGCCACATTATGCAAGTGATAGCCAGATGAAAATAGACCGCGCAAACAGTAAGCGATGATGGCTATCTTGTTATTATGGGTTAAACTCCGCTTATGAAGTTATATAGTGAAGAACAATACTTACATTAGATGAATTTTAAAAAACTGTATCAAGAGTTCAGCAATATTCACTATTTTATATGGTTCAAGGATTGTGCGCGATGGAATCTATACTCCTTAGAACTATACTAATATATAAAGCTGAAGAGTTTGTTTGTTTGGTTGCTTGAACGCGCTAATCTCAGGAACATTGGTCCGATTTGAAAAATTCTTTCATTGTTAGATAGCCCATTTATTGAGAAAGGCTATAGGCTATATATCATCACGCTAACGCGGACGAAGTCACGGGCAGAAGCTAGTGTTATAAGGGATAATTCCATTCAGGATTCACGATAATTGATTGAGACAAAATCACAATAACTGACGTCAAGTAACTTTAACTCCCAGGGCTCTGTATATTGGTGGTCTTCGTAGAATGTGTTAATAGACAGCTTATTGTGGATGCAACTTTTATTTGACGCTATTGTCATATTTGTCACTAAAGTGTAGACTACGCAACATAACGGTAGGAAACAGTGTCAAATGCAACAAGATAATAAAACGTTCATAATCTTTATTCCATTTTTAATACCGTTATAGTTGCGTGTGAGTGGTGTGGTGACCGACTTTGACCGAGTTCACTTTATTTCGTTGCTCGTATGTACAAGTATCGGCGCATACCTAAATGCCCATACTTGTACATGCATAATAAATTGGTCCGAATTGAGATTATCTTTTAAGAAATTAATGATTTATGTATTACCTTAAAAGTTTGACTAACTGTATTTAGTTTTACCGTTTAGTTTTGTACAGCTAATTTGTTATTTAAAGGTTACCTATTAACTTTGTAATTATAATAATATGGTTATTGTTTAAAGATCCGATGTTTGCAAATTTTGCAATCTATTACTATCCATATTTGTAATCCATGGTCACGGGCAGACTCATGCTGTAAAGGATCCGAAACGTCGGGAACTAAATAATATCAATATACCGCGATAAAATCCGTAAAAAGTAGTTGCATTTCAATGTCTAATATTCGCGTAAGTGTCAGAAATCAGAATCTTTGCAACCTGTTGTCTAATTTGTTATTTTTACTTATAGAGCATTGTTTTCCGTGGTTAATGATACTTAATCATATAAACAAATAATGATTGTATTTGTACTATATACATAACATACCGTCACGCCTGTGTTCCCCAAAAGATTGGGCAAATTAGTACTTAGGACCTACACGAATGTCCTGCTGATCTGGTATTGTCGTGCGACGGGTCGTTGAACTCCCTTAATTATGGTTGAGCTACACGATGACTAATGCATGCTTGCCGTCAGTTAGGACTGGTCTACTCAAAGCTGCTATGGTTCTTTCCTCAAAAGGCCATTTCAGACATTGCCCTGCATTGTCCCACTCACATTATTTGCACTATTTTATGTCTGGACTTTAAAAGAGACCATGATTCTCTGAGTTTGTTTCGGTGTTTCTTCTCAGAGGTCGTCAGTTAGGAAATGCCGAAGGCATCTAGCTATTAAAAAAACAAACCATTAACTTGTAAAAGTGTCTCTAAAGATCTTACAGAAATAAATAAATATCATTTCATTTCATTTCATTAGTCAAAGGGTAAAGGCGTACTAATGTAACCCACAGTTTTGCCTTTTTTCTATCTACTTAGATATAAAATACCTAGTCATCAGATAAGCTTTGACAGTTAAAAAAACTACTTAAAAATAACAAATTTTAATCGAAGGACTATGGTTTCTTTAACTTTCGACATTTCAACATGTAATGGTTGTAGTAACGATATTATTTTGTACTAGCTTTTGCCCGCGGATTCGCTTAGATGAAGCAACACTATCGGGAGTAAAAATGAAACGACCACATTGATGATCTCTTCTTTGTATGGGTCTTCATATTCAATGGGTCTGTTACATCAGAGAGGTCAAACTGTATCTTAGGATTCGTTCAATTAATTGAGATAAGAAGTTCACCAGTTTTTAAGTTGGATCATTTACTTTCTACAGTGATAACAAAATTTAAATCTACTTAGCAGTTTTTGCGCCAACCCGTAACAAACAGACAAAAAGACAAGAATTTAAAAAAATCTCATTTTTGGGTTCGGACACGTTGATATACCGTAAGACACTTGTTTTTATTTTATATCATCAATGTACAGACACAGCTTTTTTTCAATTTTATAATAGTAGAGCAGATTCAAGCAATAATATTGTCGTCGGATCATTTAGAAACCTGTGTCGACTGTCACGCTGTGATTAATTATGTTGTGAATATGTACGCCAATCGGCATGGACTGCCAAAAATACTATCGCTATCTACTTTTCTCGATAAACTATGTAGCTTGATGCATTATATAGTTGAGCTTTTTTGTGTATGCTCATTACCTATGTAAATTTAAATTTCCACTAGCCGCATTTTCAAGCATGTCAATTCGAAATTCATGATGTTTTTTGTTATGGGATAGGGTATAGAATATTTGTATTATTATTAAATAAAACACTATAAATAAGCTCTATATATAAAAATTATTATGCGTTACAAACTTATAATCAGCCATGTATTCTTCCTCAAGCATTGACAACAAAAATATATGTAGGTCGTGATTATACGTTCTAGAAACTATTCACATAATTATTTTAACACTCATTCGCATTTTTAATAAGATACAGTTCATCTATCACTCGACAACAGTCATTTTCTTTTAGTTTTTTTAACTTTCAGTTGAATATATTCGGATGTAATAATAATTAGATTCAGTCTGTGGTTTCCAAATGTGTACCAATAGGCATTTTTTTCATATTTAGCGAAATTTGCATTACATGTCGCAAATATTATTATCAAACTTCAAAGATATAAATTTTAGTAACAGAAAATATCGGTCTAGAGCAGAATTTTGCTTCAGTTTTTATATCTTTTAATATGTTTATATGTGTTACTTTTAAGTGCATGCGTTTATGAGAAATATAATAAACTTTTAATACGGTTCCAATACCTACAATGTAGCATGACCATTTTCGAGAATTGGTCCTAGTTTTGAGGACGTTCTGGGAACGTCCGGCGCAGGGGTTTCCAAAAAGGGAATACCTTTTGTGTAATGGAAATCCCAATTAATTGGAAGATAACATAAATTTCCGTGGTTTTACTTATAAGTTTTTGTCCGCCGTCGTTAATTAAGGTGATGGCAGCCCTAGGTTGGCCCCGTAAACACCTGTAGTAGCTACGGTCCTTCCGATTCCACAAGATTGTATTTCAAGGCAAGCAAATACATTAATTATAATTATAATAAAATCAAAAATACTAATAGCAAACTTCTTTAGATTCTATTTTTAAAATTTCTTCTGTTACCTTTTTCGGAAAATTTATCACAGGACTCGAAAGTTGTCACGTCGGTATCTAGGTATCTATATTTATCCTTTACGAATTCTTTTGTATTTTTAATTATGGAAATATACACGAACATTTTTTTTCCATGATTGTTAAAACTAAACCATAAGAAGCTATTATATTTAACTAGGTTATATTCGGCTTCTTAGAGAATGAATTTAGGGGAAATAAGAAATGATTGTGGTCTTTTCTCTTTTTATTGAGACGCAAAGGATTAAAACCGTTTATTGTACAGGTGCTGTTCAAATATAATAAAATGTTGCCCCAAATCTTTAATTTTTTTTTTATAAAGAAGTAAACGGCGGCTACACTAACCTATACGAATTATAAATCATTCATTTCCTAATAAGACCTGTGCAAAATGGTATGAGTAAGCTATTCTGCACAGAAACTTTAAACTATGTATCAATGATAGATGTTAAAATCTATTTCTAATCGAATACGGAAAAGGTTATAACAAAAAAAAAACCTGTTGTTTTTTTCAATATAATTATACTGTTCGCCATAAAACTGGAATATTTTCGGATATTCCCCGAAACATTTGTCATCAATCGAATATCGAACTTTTAACGTAAATATTTTAAGTCAATGTCCCAGTTTACGGAACACAACAAAGAAAAAAACGATTTATTACTGTTACTAACATTTATGACTATTTTCGTTTCGAACTACCGAACTATTTTTAAACGTGAACGGTTTAGATCACTTTAAAGGAAGCGTGGAGTATTTGGGATAGTGTTGCTCACGTGCCAATGACCTTACGTGTGACTACCGATAATTTGGAAAGAATATTTATTGACATATGAGTAATTTGGTAATTACGGTGAAAAATTGTGCTAAATCATTTATACGTATTAGTTTTTTCTAAATGGAATAGTCAATTACAAATGCCCTTTAAAGTTTTCAATTAACAATATTTATAAATTTAATTTCATATAGCTTTTGAGCTTCCACTTGATCTTGTAGGTATGTCCAGATAATTCTTAATATTGTAGCTTCAAGTTTAGTGTCGATATATTTAAAACCTACCCCACATGCCAATGACTTTACTAAGTGAACTTTGTAGAAAATAAAACTTGGAAACGCTAAGGCGCTTCGGAGATAATTGTTACATTTAGTAAAGCGGTAAAGTACTTACTGTCAATTATTACTTGTTTACTCTTTAAATGTAAGTATAACCTATTGAGATTTTATACAGAGGCCAGAAATTACCCTATAAGTATAACAAGGACTGACATTGTTTTATATAGTTAATTTAAACATTAATTGGACGGTCTAGCAATCCTTCTATTTATAAATTTTGTAATCCGCCAACAACCGCAATAAAAGAGTAACGATGGCCTTTTTATAAAAACGTAAACTCCATTCTCCGAAAAATTACATAATGAAAATCTTCGGAGCAAACTCCAGCGGAAAAAATCCATGAACTTCCAATCTAACCTAGAACTGCAAAAACTAGAAAAAAGTAACGTAATGAACTTTCTAAGGTCGTCAAAAAGAATATTCAGAGTACAAAATACTCGTGATTCGTGATCGTACGCACAATGCATATCACCTCGACATTGGAGCCGCGACGGGCGACGCGCTGCTATTTCTGTACCTTCCCGCAGCTCGTTTTTCATCTTCTTACATTGTGAACATGTTACAGATAGATAAACAACTTATGCCTCTTTTGCTAAGGATGATGAGATCTTATCAGCTGCACCTGCAAATCTATAAATCTGGCGCCTTAGTGTCGGTCCAGAGTCAAAATAGATTACGTTTTATAAATGAGGCAAGTCAATGTACCTACTTCTAATTTTAACGAACTAATCGCCTGAAATAAACAGTGTGAACAGGTCTTAAGACAGTCCTATATAATACTTTTAGAAGTAACCAATATTAGCTATGGAGTTAAAAGCGTTGATTTCACCTATAATAATATGATTTACCTTTATTAATGAGTAAAGACACATCAAAATCTTCCAAATTTCTATATTAAATAGGTAAACACTTTTTAGAAGCAAGATCATCATCCTCCGAGCCTTTTACTTAACTATATTGGGGTCGGTTTCCAGTATAACCAGATGCGGCTAAATTTCAGTATTTTCCACGAAGCGACTGCCATGTGACCTCCGCAACCCAATTTATGGGCAATACTGATTTTCGGAGGACTGGCTTTCAGCATTTTTTGGGCTTCTAACTACCTACTACTTACAATGGTCATTATAGCAACAGGGATCAAAGTCTTTAGGTACGTGCTCTCTGAGGCACGGCGGGGTATCGATGTTTTAAAAATTATCACCTATCCACACACTGACCACAGCGAGCGCAACTTATGCTTGCAGATCAATTGATCAGCTTTGTTATTAATTAGCCACTAAAAGGGCTGCCATCACCTAAATTGCCAACCCGGGATAAACACTGGTATTTTTCCCGGACACCACTGAAAAAATATTGCCTCTTGAATTTTTTACTAAGATTTATTTCATATACCGCTTATTAAAAAAATGGGTTTCTCCTGACAACAAAAGTGATTTTTTAAAAACCCCTACCGGACGGCCCCGGACGCCGTTCAAACTAGGACAAATCCGGGGAAACCCGGACGTATGGCCCTACTAGCCGCTAGCAACGGATATCTGTTCAAATTAATTTGTAGGTAGATACTTATTTGGTATTCTATCATAGCCATTCACCACATGTGCATATTGCACATAGTTTGAGTGAAGTCTGGCACTTGAATTGAATATTAGAAATTGCACTGCATTTAATTTGAGAATACTCGTATACACCTTTCACATTTATTGAAGCAAACTTCATAATATCTAATTGGCAACTGTGAATTTTGTTACCGAGAACCAAAATATAGGTAGGTAGGTATATGAAGTAAATAGTAGTATATACCTAGGTATTTATAGTAGTATTTATACCAGTCCCCCGTTTATAATTTTACCCCTTTGGAGAGAAATAAGGGCTGGCGGATCATCATCAATTGTAACTTTGACATCCTTAATTTGTAAATATAAAAAGAATTACCTACAGTGAAAATTAAAATGAAATAAGAAATTAATATAACGCGATAAAATCCGTAAAATTTAAATATGTCTAATATCGCGTATATTAGACATATTGAAATTTATATTGATATTTATTTATAAGCTTCAGAAATTAGTACACCATGGGTTATTCACGCAAAAAATAAATGAATAACGGGAACGAATCCAATCAATATTCAAAGGAATTTACTTTTGAAAGGAAAATATATCTTCTCCCAATGTTCATAATAATTTTGCGGTCGATAATCTCACTGTCATGTTTACAATATCTCTGTCATGACACGCATTTAGTTTGTCGCCTTGTCGTCGATCTAATGGCTTTTCTGGCTCCGATTTTCATGTACATATTTCAAAAGCATACTAATTACAGCTGTAACATAATAATATAAAAAAATATCATGCCTATCATCTTCCACAATTTGTCCATATATGTTTAAGTCCCGGGGCCAGATATATGCCTATAACCGGGCCTTAATCTAATCTCCGCTGCTACTAATTTCATTGAAAAATCCGGTAAGTCTTTCCTCGAACTCACAACCTCTAGAATAATGAGGCAGATCAAAATTAGAAAAAGATAGATAGGTAGGCATTTTATCATCGCACTTCTCGGCATCGGTAGTGTATTCATCCTCACACCTTAGAACCACTAGATATCATCGCTTACTGTACGGTCCCAGAGGAACTTCATCCCAATGAGCTACCTGCCGAGGGTTTCACAAAAGCCAGCATAATATTCTTCAAAAAAGGAGTGAAGAGCTTTTTACAGATTCGGCAACGCGCGAGAGACATCTCTGGTGTTGCAGACGTCCATGGCTTCGGTAACTGTTTACCATCAGTTGGGCCGTAAGCTTGCTTGCCACCTCCACCGCCTAGTATTGTGTTTATAAATGTGTCATGGACTCTACAATTGTTAAATATTCTGCGATTCCTTCAGGGCCGGATCTACCTTAAGTTTTTTTGGGCTTCAGCCCAGGGCCGCGTGGATTATATAGATGTTAAAATATAAATCAAATATTTAATTGTCTCATATTTTTCTATACTTTTGGGTAATTAGGTGGGCCCCTAAGTATTATTAGCCTGGGGCCCCCTAAACTCACGGTCTGGCCCTGGATTACTTCCACTTCTGAGGAGACGACAACGTTCTAACATGTAAACAATAATTTGTGATCTAAAAATTCTGAATTTAAATAATAAAAATGTGGACAAGAAATTAGGTAAGTCGACTTTGTTTGATCTATTTATGCCAGACATTATATCAGGTCTATTTATCAAAAATGTGGATCACGTCTCGAGAGAAAATTAAAATTGTGAAGAATGTTTTTTTTGGTGATGTTAGAAGAAAATCACAATAGATAGGGAAAAACCAAGAAGTTTTATGGTAAAGTGTCTACAAACGCTTTTTATTCTTGTAAGAGTCAATCAAAACAAGAACTCGATCTACCATTGAATGTAGCTAGTTCAAGAATGAATAACATAATTTACGTGAATTTTACATAATTGTGCAATGTTTCGTTTTGGCGTAGCGGCTCAGCGATCAGCTTCTGCGCCGCGTGTTGTGGGTTCAAAAATATTAATATCAAGTATTTGCATGACCTACAGGTAGTTGTTCCAGGTCTGGGCGTTGTGTGTGTGAGAATTTATGTTAATAACAGCACCCACGATACAGGAGAAAAGCCTATTGATGGACTATCTGACTGGATTGCATTTTAGACGAGAAGTGTTTAAATATGGCTTCTTATTCAGTCATTTCTATTTTGAGTTATCGTTGGTATTATAATAATAAAACAGGCCTGGATCTGTTGGAAACTTCTCTGAACTGCACCTCCATTTAAATAATAAACTATCTATTCTTCAGGAGGAAATTGAGTTTAAAAAATGAATAAATATTTTCAGAAATACTTACCTACATTATTTTGATTCATTTTTTATAGAACACTTTCAACGATATTCAACGGTTTTGATGCATTTGGAGCAGCAGTTGTTTTAAATCAAAATGCTTGAAAACTAGGTAGGATATCAGAAAGGTAGTAAAATATGTAAGAAGCACCATTGCCCTCATTATTTACCGCGGGAGACTAAACAACAGTGCACTTTACATGCAAAAGTGAATAAACACCAAAATGTTGAAAACTAGAAGAATGAAATAACCATTTATATTCAACTAGCACTTGTCCGCGGTTTCACTCGCATCCCAAGAATTTTTCTTCTCTGCCTACCCCAATGGGAGACTGATGTGAAAATATGTAAGTAGGTATCTATGTATGAGTGGTACTGAACTAGTGGAACTGCCTCAATAGCCAAGTGGTCCTGACCGTGACTGCTACGCTAGAGGTCCTTGGTTCGATTCCCAGGTCGAGCAAAGTGTTATTGGGTTTTTCTATGAAATGCCCAGTAGCAGCTCGGAGTTAGGAATTTGTGCCCGGATAATGGCAATAGGCTCGCCCCCTATTACATGGGACCTAAACATACCGGCGAACTGTGAGTGTACATTAGTACGCCTCTGCCTAACCCTTCGGGAATACAGGCGTGATGGTATGTTATGTATGTATGTATGAGATTTGAAGCAGAAAAAAATTCATTTGTTTACAATACGATCTCGATAGTTGTGTGTGCTTGGTTGGGCTAAAGAATATAGTTTGTTCAATCCATTTCAATAATTGTTACACCATGTTATATTTTTCCTAAAAATGTTTAAAAAGGTTACAAGTGGGACACCGAGCGACACAAAGTACTAGGTATCTCTCCCCATAATACGCGCACAAGTCAGGGCGCACAGTGGGGCGGCGGTAATAAGACGCGGTGAGCATGTTTTTGTACGGACAACCAGGTAACATAACAAGTTTATAACTTTGTGATTTTTTGTGATACAGTTTTGAAAATTTTGTACATTGATTTTTTACATAAAAATACTAGACACGTGTCTTGGGTTTCGCATATAGGTACTAAAACTAATGTTATCTATCTATCTATACTAATATATAAAGCTGAAGAGTTTGTTTGTTTGTTTGCTTGAACGCGGTAATCTCAGGAACTACTGGTCCGACTTGAAAAATTCTTTCAGTGTTAGATAGCCCATTTATTCAGGAAGGATTAGGCTATATATCATCACGCTAAGACTAAGTAACTATTCCACGCAAACGAAGTTGCGTACGGAAGCTAGTATAAATATAAAGAAAAGATTGAGTTTTTATTTGTAATTATAATTTAAAAAAAATATTTTACTAAAATGCTAAATTATCAATGATTAACATAGACAAGGTATATTTTTAATCGAGTTACACATAACGACCTCATAGGTCGCGGGTGACCATACGTAAAACTAGAAATTATATTTATAAATAGTGTCTGTAAAATTTAGAAATAGAATCTTCTTGACTTCGCAATTCGCTATAATGACATTGAATTAAGTTTTATCGGTGTCAAGAAACCTATTAACATTTTGGCGAAATTAGCGCCTTTGGGCTTTATTAATAATTTTATATAGGTTACAGACATTGATGGTCAAAATTAAATAGCTTTGTCACCAATCGAGCTCCCAGTATCGAGTAATCGAATAGCAACTAAAAAAATTGAAGGGGCTTTAATATTTTTATGCACAGGTAATGCAGTAATATGGTCTAAATTCTATTAAATATTGACATCAGGTCTATGTATAAGTAGTACCTTTTCAAGTATATAAAGTCATTCTAAATTAAACGAAAGTTAAAAAACTAAAACCTGACGACGAAAAAAATCTGCTAAAAAGCATTAAACAAGTAAATTTTTCTATGTCTAAGAACAGTGGTGTAAAGGAAAAAGTTTTTTGTAATTTCTGACTTTTTGAGTACTATGGATAGTCTTCTAAGACCATTTTCGTGTAGCTGCAACGGATAAGGTACTTCCCCTTACTGCCCCGCTGAAAGTTTCCACCTTGTATATAAACTAAACATCTCAAAAAAACATAAATTTTTTTGCTCACTAGTTTTAGTTTTCTTGTAGTATGGCAAACGAACATAAAGATTCGTCTAGAAACTTCTTTAAAACTATTGTTTTTGAGATTTGAGCGATATAATTCCCTTAACGGTTTGTCTAGGTGCGAAATATTGGCCTTAAGTGGGAATCGAATCCCTGACATGCAGTGATTTTTTATTGTGAGTTTTTCTAAGAAAATTGAGTCTTATAATATCCTATTTAAGCTTGATACAACATCGGACGGACTAAGGCATTATAATTTGATCATAACATAATTTACCACTCCTGGGTACTGGTCCTTCTACGGAAAAAGAGTATTCTCTAAGATTGAGAGGGTTTAGGCTATAGTCCACCACGCCCACGCAGGTTGTGAGACTTCACGTGGCGTAGAAAAAACCTCTCAGCCATGCAGGTTTCCCCACGATGTTTTCCTTCACAGTTTGAGTGCGTGTTAATTAATTGCGTGCTTTGGACTCGAACTGGAGACCTTTGACTTGGCAGTCCAATGGTCATATCACTAGGCTATCACTTCTCTATAATTTAATAATGATGTAAGGAAAGTTTATCTGATCATGTTTGTAAATACACTCCAAAGCTGCCAATGACCATGAAAATAATGTGTCATGTTTTCTACTGACTAAAAAAATATAATCAAACTGCAAAACTCTTTGGTCTAGTGGTCCTAAGCGGGACAGCTACGCTAGAGGACTTGGAGTAGATTCCAAGGTTCGGCAATGTTATTGGTTTTTTTAGGAAATTCTCAGTAGCAGAGTTTGGAATTGTACCATGCACTGCACCATAGGACATGGGACCTAAACATACCGGCGAACTCTGGGGGTAGATACATGATACCTGTGGGCTCTGCCTAAGTAGCCGTTTGGCGACTTCAGGCGTTATGGCATGTCTATTATAATCAAACTTCAGGTAACATCTAGATTTTTGTTATAAATCATGTACACTTCATATTATAAACTACTGCGCCGACCTTAACGAAAGTGGAGCTGTTTATTAGAGCAAAATAATTTGACAAATTACCAACATAGAGTTCTCTCTTCATTTTCTCTTATAGTTGACGCCTTAACATATTGCAAAATTAATAGGTACTTTTACTTGCGGATTATACCGGAATATCAACTTGTAATTTGGTAATAAGTATCATGTTGTCGAAGGAATGTGGGACATAATTTTATACGTGCGTAAAGTAGCGTACCTACACGCACTGATTAGGAGTGCTCAATATGGGTACCTATGAGTTGAATATATGCAGTTTACCTGATTTTATATAGGTATATCTAGTAGGTAGGTATAGTAAGCATTTGCCGTTGTTGTTGATGTTGTTAGGCAACAACAACATTTGTTTGTAGATAAGCGTGTTAGCGGGTATGTAGATTTGTTGTGTAAAATTCCGATTTTCGCAACAATTTCCCTAGTCCGTAACGGACATGTTTTGCGACCTACATAGTCAGCAGCATTTAGTGTCACTTTAACAACAACAAACATTGAAAACATCGCTGGGCAAGCAATGGCTGACCGAATTCGCGCGTTAATCCCCCGCCAACGATTTGTCCGTACAGTTTTAATTATATCCGCTGCGTTCCATTTTCGCGCTTCGCGACCCAACAAGTGAGTTGACGTTGACCCGATCGACGATCGCCCGTCGAATGCATGATGGACGCCGGAATATAATTAAACTCACCACGCCAATTTGCCTCCGTTCAACAACCCTAACTTGCGATCAAAATCTTATAGAGCATACTGTAATGCACAATGACAAGCAATACATTTTGTTTTCGCAGTAAAGCATGTTTTATACCCGGTGTAATGGCGGACAAGCGTGCGCTGGAGCGCGATCAAACGAACGGGATGTTCCGCGCTCGTCAATTAAGCAAAATCGCACATTTGGCAATGTTCCCGAACAGTTGTTCCACTCTTGAGATTTTAGTTTGATTCACGGAACGGGGAGCGCCGATATCCTTTTATGGCGGTATTGCAAACTTGTACAGTTTCCGCACCGCGCCATGCGACCTAAAACGGGCGCTCGCAAAAACTCGTCCCAAGGAATTTGTGTCACAAAAGTAGCACCTAACTCTAAATTTTTCGAGTTGGTTTTGTCTTTTCAAAGAACAGTGAAGCGAAACGAAACGAAAACTTATTGTTGTTTTAAAAATACTCAACATAGTTTATTCAGTGAATTTGACAGGATTACTATAAACTATTTTTCAGCTTTCCTTTCTCTTGAGTCCTTCCAAAGGTTTTTAGCGATAAGACCACCCATTGTACCATATTCTACGATTGATAACTTATACTTGACATTAGTTTTTGGTGTACAATAAAGGATATTCTATTCTATTATATTCTATAAACTAACAAAAACCACAAATTATTTACAATTTGCTAACATATTTTGTCAAATTGGTTTAATTTAATAATTTGGTACCTACTATGACTAAGAGTGCCTCTTGGAACGGCCATTGATTCAGCGCTTTTATAATATTATTATAAAATGTAGTAAGTAATAATTAAGTTGGGCTAACCTTTTAAATATCTAAAACACGTCAGGGTTAAAAGTAATAGTAGTAATCAATAATTACGTCGTCGAGAGACGTGATACTAAAATATTTACCTACCTATATAAAAAAAACTGGAACAGAGCAGTTTGCTATTATGTTCATGATCTCGTCCTCTTTTTATACTAGGTAGTAAGCACTCTTTGCAACTACACGCTGTCACAATTTTTAAAGATTAATTGAAAAATTTGTTCCTGTATCATCTATGGTCCGTTTGACGTTCTCCGTGTTCTTCCTGTCAATGTCATTGTACTTTTTTGTGCAGTGCGCTGTTCACGTAAATTATTAACATTTATCCAAAATGTTAATAAATATAGGTTTTAGTGCCATTTTTGTCATAGAAACATATTATGGGAGAAAGGAAACGCGATATTTTCATGGAAAGCATTCGCGTAGAACTAATAATACAGAAGAAACATAGGATGAAATGGAGACGTAAGTTAGTTTATCAACTATAAAAATCATGTTCATGAGATTTATCGTGCCTAACCACGTTAAAGATCAAAGTAACCGATTATCACAATGCATTTAATGCAATCATAACCTTCATAAATCAGCTATGAAATAATTTTATAAGTAGGTACCCCAAACAGTTCGAATACTGACAAGTCCTAACATGAATGTTGATACCTACTTTCAAAATAGTCGACAATGTCTCAATTTCTACTAAGAATCAACAAACAGAAACAGAAATGTGCTGGTCTTACTTATGTACCTCAACAGTTCGCACGATAAGCCAGCTACCTATGTTATGATACTCAGTACCGATCTACTATGTATGTTGAGCACAATACTGCGTGTTCATACTTGGTGTAACTACTTAGAGTTTTCATGGGAGGTTAACCAGTAGTAACAACATCAAACAACCATCTGGTGTAACTAACTAGAGCTTTCACGTGAGGTCAGCCGTTAGTGACAATATGAAACAATCATAAATTGGTATACCTACCTACCTTGAGCTTTCACGAGAGGTTAGCCGTGTAGTGATGTAATCAAGCAATCATACCTGGCGTGTCTACCTTGAGCTTTCACGAGAGGTTAGCCGGTAGTGCTATTATCAAGCAATCATGCCTAAGGTATCCTGGTGTAACTAACTAGAGCTTTCACGAGAGGTCAGCCGTTAGTGACAATATGAAACAATCAATTTGGTATCCCTACCTTGAGCTTTCACGAGAGGTCAGCCGGTAGTGGTAATATAAAACAATCATACATGGAGTACCTAGAGCTTTCACGAGAGGTTAGCCGTGGTCATGATACCATGTTTGAAATGGAGATCAAATACATAATAAATACAAGAAGCAGATAAGAAAAGTCAAGAGAGTGGTGAGAGAATTAACAGCAGCAAACCCTTGTTTATGAGGTCTACCTGCTCACACATCTTTAACATGTGACATTGGAGTAACCAATAATCACATGTAGGATTAGTACTGTGATCCAAAATTCAATATCTGTCTCCTCCGGGTAACTTGTATCAATAACATATTATATAGCAGATGTGCTATGTTTTCATTCATGTAGCCAGTCTAAACTCAGGTCATTAGGATGTTTAATCTTAAACCACAACCCTCTGAACCAAGAGGTTGAACTATATCAAGATAATCTAAATATAATACCTACTGCCTTTTGCTTGACAAAAAGAAACATTCTACGCTGACTGCTGTTTTGGAGATAGGTCACATACTGAATCATAATAAAAATTATTATGTTCACAACAGAATATTGAGATATTAAATGATACTGTGTGACACCTACCATATTGGTACAGCAGTTGACAGACAATCATCTGTATAAGCTGACTCAAAGAGATCAATAAATTGACTAAAATCTCCACAATATTGTGAGTACCAATATGTATGTGTATGAAGTATGAGTGCTACTTGTTGTTAGACAAGCTTCACAAATGAATGATCTGAATTTCAGAGACAATCTGTGAATCTAATCATTATAAGAGGTAACATCAGTAAACTTGAACATGATGTTCGACGGAGACAGTTTTAACAACATCACTATATAATATGTCATTAAAACAAGAATGCATTTGCATTTTTAAGTGGAATTGTATACATACTAAACTTATTATTTATATATTGTGACCACACAACAGATTGCAAAAAGTTCATATCCTGATAATAATTTTCAAGTTGTGGTTTCACCAAGAATCTTTACCTGTGTATGATGCCACAAATACGGTGGTGTGAACCATGCAGACAATTACAAAACCAATGTTCCTCCATACAAAAACAGATGGCACCTGCATGCATGTGCCAAATCTCAGAAACTTAAGTTTCTTTACTCCAAGACATAAAACATTTATTACATTAAACACAACCTAAGATTTCAAATTAAAGGACATTTCAATAACATTAGTTATTGCTCCCAAATGAAATAATCTTACCATAGACTTAAAATGCACAATATTCATGCATAATATACATATGTGTATAATAATTAAGATTTAAATCTTAAAACAATGATAATTATGTAGGTATATGAAAATACATTCTATGAATGTGTATAGTACCTACCTACCTATATGTATATTCAAATTCAAGTTCAGAAAACTTAATGAAGCCAATCATCTCTTACTGAGGTCAATAAGATTGTTCTCAGGGATACATTTATATGATACTTATCCCTTGTCCTGCAGATTCATTATGCATTTGTATTTCATAATGTATTTTTTAATATGCTTGTAAAATCTGTTCACTAGAGCATACCTACACAAAAATATTTGGATTAAAACATTTTAGAACCTAAACGGTCCAGTAACGGATTTATGTTAAATATCTACTGTTTTTCCTTAAATTTCACTTTCACAAAAAAAAAAAAAACAATGATAAATAGTTTCTAATTTATTATGACTTCTGACTCAAGTCAGGTGATGTAATGAAAAACAACAGCTTAGCTTGCTCATCTGTTTGGTCTCTCACTCACTACACAGAAGTGTAAAGCTTGTTTAGCTAGATATCTAGGTACTAAATATATAGAAACCCATTACTAAGGGACCAGCTCAACTAGAATAATTGTGGTTCATATCATATGAATTTAATCACAACAGTATAACAAAAATAAAACAAGGTTATTCTTTAACTTTGCTTCAGAGATTTTCTCAGATACTTTACAAGTTGGCTACCTGGAACTGCTAACAGGCAGTCTTTTTTACAGTAGAAAGATATTCAAAATACTTCCATCTGGGACACTGTCAGATTCTATTTAAGTAGAAAACACTATCACGACAAATTAAGAGGCATTCACCTCCACCAGCTTAAAGCCTTAGCTAGAAAGCTGACAATGGAGCAACACAATTGAAACATAATTATGTATAACGCCTTTTCCTAAAAGGAGATGCCATTGCAGAACTGCACACCTCCCAAGTGAATGGAAGTTAGGTAATTATAATCACACAATAGGGTATTTTCAAAAGACAACTTTTGCTAATCTTAGCCAACATAATACTGATTTGTCACCAAATGATTAGTGTTAAACCATAGGTACCTATGTCATGGCTTGCTGATTCAGACACATACTTGATGCCTTGATAATATATTTTCTTTTATAAACCCTCCCACAGATGTAAATTGTTACAGAAAATAAAAAGGCCGGGGGGGGGGGGAGAATCGGAAGGCCAAGGAAGTCCGTGGTAGCCTTGAGCCATGATATTGCTATAGCTTATATGGAAATGTTCCTAAGTATAACTTAGTAGTGGAATGCTAATTTTATTAAATAGGATAGCGCTAGCTGTCTTAAGAAGCAATATTTCTTCTTTTATAACTGTAATTTTATATTACAGAAAACATTTGCCTCAAGGCCGAATTCTGGATTTTCAGCTCAATCTCCATGGCTATATATTATATAAATTATACATCTACGAAAACTGTTGAATTGATAACCTCCTTTTTTGAAGTCAGTTAAAAATGTAATACCCTGGAGGGATTATCACAAGGTTCACTGAAAACCAGTACACCAGCCATATATTTTCAATTTTATTACCTGTTTCTTGTCAATAAGCAGCAGAGTGACACGGCTTTTAGGGTAATACTTGAACGAAGGCCTTATGAATTTGCAGATACAAGTAGTTGGGATCTATAATTGTTTCGAAATGCCTAGCGTATTCGCCTATGAAGTCCATAGTTTTGAACTACGACTACTTACGTAGAACGTTAGGATTCGCTTGTGCCCTTGTAACTGCACACTGGATTCTACCGTGCCCAAAAATCAAAATCTTTGCGTCTCACTTGATATATATATATAGATAACATTATAAATAATAGAGTTGACATGACAATGAAACTCTAGAAATAATTAATGCCTTCTGCATCAGTTACTTAGTTTACAAAAATGGATATTTATATTATATTCTTTTTATTTATTTTTTCTTATTGCTATTACTGTGTTGCAGAGAAATGTCTATATTTGGCCTACAATTCATCTTACGTCTTACTTAGATGTTCTGGAATTTCTCAAAAGGCAATAATCTAATAATTATGGACTTACGTCATTAAGAAAGCCTTTCCTGTTTCATGTTGCCTCCATTGCAACCATTATTAGGTAGTTTAAACAAATTTAAACTATAAATGAAATAAGTAAACCCAAGTATCAATATAATACTAGCCTATAATTTCCTACCTATACCTACGCTTTTCATCAAGCTGTATTCTTACACAGAATATTTACTTGCGTAACTTTAATTAAAAGGTGTTCCTTATATCATAAGTTAATTGTTCTACAATTGTAAAAAAAAAAAAAACTTAATAATAATAACTGGATTAATAACTTTATTAAGTTTTAGGTAATATCAATAGCTGCAAAGTGATATTTATTACCTACGTTCTAGCAAGTTTAAACTACTGAAACTGACTAGATGAATAAATAAAATAACTAAAATCATTATTAAGTTCTAGATTTATTTCATCAGAGAAGTCTAATGATTAATTAGTGTTGATTATGAACACAACTTCCTTCTTTAAACATCTACCTAGTATAAAAAGAGGACGAGATCATGAACATAATTATATAGATCGGACTAACTTACCTAGTGACGTCCGATCCTCAATTATGTGAAATGATCTCGTCCTCTTTACAGCCCAACCCCACCCATATATTCATTTGACTTCATTATATAAATTTCGTAAGAATAACCCGTTCTTAGAAAGTTGTGTTGTTGTTTTGTGGCCAGGACTATACGACGCCTGTTTCAGCTTTCGAGAAGTCCCGGTCTTATGCTTTGAAAGAATGACATTGACAGGAAGAACACGGAGAACGTCAAACGGACCATAGATGATACAGGAACAAATTTTTCAATTAATCTTTAAAAATTGTGACAGCGTGTAGTTGCAAAGAGTGCTTACTACCTAGTATAAAAAGAGGACGAGATCATTTCACATAATTGAGGATCGGACGTCACTAGGTAAGTTAGTCCGATCTATATAATTATTTTGCTCCAAGGGTAAGATAATTTAATGTCATAAATAAAAATAATAGGCACCTTGATAACTATCTTGATCTGTCTAGCTTGATCTAAGTATTCTGTGAGTGTGTGTTCGCGAGTACTAAGTACCGGAAGATTTAATGTTTATGTAGCATTACAACAATGCAACATATTTTTCTGAAAATATTATGTAGGTAGGCATGGTCTGCGTATGTTACCCAAGTTCAAATATCCGTCTCAGAAAAATTGACGATAAGCGATACTGGTTCTCGATTCGCATTCATGTCATGTACCTACTTACCCATGAAAATGACCATAAGCCAATAGCTACCATTGGCTATCTTTTTTTATCTAGTACCTACATGGAGACATAAGGTAACGTTATAATCTTAGCATGAAAGCTGCAGAAAAATCACAAAAAGATCATGAATACATAAACCAAGATAGATATACCCATTTTTTCTGTAAAATGTAGTCTAAAAAGTACCTAATCCTTTAATTTCAGTTTTGCATTTAAAACTGGAAGCCATCAGCTTTAGAGGCAATTTGGGGAAGGAAAAAATAAATATTCTCCTTTATCAGTTTTCCTAAATAACATTTACTTGCATTTTCCCACAGAGTCAGTGACCTGTAAGTCTGAGTCATTAGTACAAGACTGGCCCATTCTGTTTAGGCTATGATGACCAACTGCTTCCTAGAGGTGACTAAGGAATATTTGGAGAAGTAAAAATATGATTTTTCGGTTTCATCACAAAAGGTGGCTATCTGGGAACATCAGGTATCTAGTGTTCAAAAGTGAATATTATGTTGACCTGTATCTTAAAAAATCTACAGAAATCGAAGTGTTTCACCTTTCTCTGCCAAATTTTAAGAATTTTGTATCAAAATTTTAGGTAATTTTGTATACTTAAGAGTAGTTAATATTTAAGTTTTTCTCTTTTGTACTTAAGCCATCTTTTTTATCGCTTTGTTCCTTAGTTTTTTTTTTAATCATTTGTCCGTCGCAAATAACTAAAATAACTGAAAATTATTATGTGGAAACTGTTTCTGGATTAAGTGTTGTTAGCTATGTCTTAACTAGGTATATTAAATATAATATCTGTTTGTTTCCCAAAGAAATAATTAAATATAAATACCATTTATACTTACAGCTTCAGAGTATTTAATTTTGTGTTCTTCATGAAGGTATTAAGTTAGTGTGCATAATAAAGAGACAATTTTTAACTAACTAGTCCGAATACGTAACGGTAGGTATCGTCAAAACATTTTTTTTTATTATGGCGCAATGTTTTGTGTAGTTGCCACTTTGCCAGTGGTATATAGAGTAATCAAGTAATAATAGTTCCCATCATGGGGTTATATTATGGCACCACACTATTCGCGTGCGCCATTGTCAACTATTCAGCTGTTTCAGCCCCGTTAAAATGATGGAAACTTTATTGAAACCGATGGAGCTTAGGAATGAACCCAAAACGTACACGTTCACGAACACTAAATGGTTAATTATCCACCATATTTACACATTAAACTTCGGGGAAATTCAAGTTTTGGAAAATAATACAAAATCGACCACGTGCACATTACATTTTCCCGCCTAAACTCTGATAAAACGTGATTTATAATTTAAACTTATTTATGAAAACGCAGGAAGACCTAAGCATTAATCAACTCAATAGAATTAAAATTAAAATAAAACTATTTTTTACAGATTTTATCCCGTTGTATTAATTTTATTTAATTCCCGACGTATCGGATCCTTTACAGCATCCATGGTCACGGGTAGACTCAATAGAATTACTTGTTTTTATATGGAATTATATTTATAATAGTTTTTTTCTGTGCAATTATTATTATGGATATTATGTCTGGGAGCATTTTGATTCTAAATTTGTCAAAATTGATATACTTTACTAAAACAAATTACTGTCATTTGGTAAACACACCACACAGAACGCTGATCACTTCTTTTTACGTGTATAAAATGAAAATATGAAAAATTGCCCGGGAACTGGGAAACCCGAGTGATTTTTTCTTTGGATTTTGGTATTTAAAACTCTAGATACTTCATTCAAATTTGGACATATTAACGTTTAAATTTGTATGTTTTAGCACAGAATTACCTGCGCGACCGTTCGGAATGGCTAACTTCAGAAATACACACTAGGTACTTACACACTGGAGTTAGTGAACTTTAAGGCTAGGTTAGTAGAATTGTAGATTTTTTAAACATAGAATTATAGTCTTTTTTTATAAAAAAATCTTGGATTTTCTCCTGTATTGCCGGTGCTTTTATAATCACAAATTATCTCATACACAATCAAGATATTGCTAATATGGTGCACAGACTTCCTTTCGATGTATTTTCTAAGATAGGTATTTATTTTACAAATCAATACAATGTTTTCAACATTTGGGTTGAAGGAATATTATAGGCATACTATACGCCGCAGTGGGTACCATTACATCGGCATCGGTGACGGCCGGGCCCCGAATAATTAGCCACATGTTTTCATAAACGCCCACAATGTTCTCAGAAACGCAATTCGTCCGTGCAACACTAATTAAACGTTACAAATTCAAAATACTCAATGTACTACGTGTCGCAAGTTGTTCAATTTTTGAAATTGACCTAATTTTTTCCAATAACTGTCATTTTTCGTCATCAAACCATGTATTATTTTTCCACAATTAGGTATTTCCTTTTAGAATCGACTTTTACTACGGATTGGCAAACTTAACGTGATTATTTTTTTATTTTGGATGGTGTGTTAATAGATTTTATTTATGCATTACATTTTTAAACAAACATTAATGGGACTCGTAGGATCATTAATGTTCGCTAATGACTTCAATTATACACAACAGAATATGTTCCAAAGTTTTGTGTTTACCAGTCTGTTTCCTGTAATATGTTAGAATATTCGGAATACAGTTCTGTAGCCAAGCATCATAGAGATAGGTGAATTTTTAAACGCTTATGTCCAGACGTCAAGAATACAATCTTCATGCAAGCAAATCTAGTTCTTATGTTAACGTAAATGTATGCGTGTTTGTATTGAATAATAAATTGTTTTCCAGTAAATATTTGAGTTGAAAAATAGGATTTTTTTTTTGGTTCTTGACTGCACTAGGAATATTTCAAACTACGTGTGCATGACGCTGGCAAATGTTTTGCTTTCAAGAAAGTATCGGAGCAAATAGTTTAGCATTCAGAGTGCATGAAAACTTCTATGGTGTTTTATGAGCTATTCGATTTTTCGACTATTTGAACTGTGATGTACCTTCCTACGAAGAAAGATCCGAAAACAATTTTTATTACCTACTGATACACTAATGGGCTCACGGAATTTATCTATCATATTACCTAATCACTTGTTATAGGTACTTGTGAGATGATCTTTGACAACGGCACAGCTGCTTTTCATTAATCATTCGAGTTTAATGCCATGTCCCTTAATGCGCTTAACATAATCGATATCCAAGAAAAAAACATCACCTTTTGCCAAAAAGCTTCATCCAAATATTTTCGATCTTTTGAGTCAGTTATGCAAGGACAGTGATGTCAAATAAACACACGCACTGTTCTGCCAGACCACTAATATCAGCGGATGTATAAAAATTGTTATAGAGGTTAGAAGTGGAACAACTAGGATGTTTAATAAGTTCGTGTTGTACCAGAATTCGTTTCTAAAACTACGACTGTATGCAGGTACCTACCATTGGTTTTGCGCCCAAAGCAACTGTAAAGACCCAAACAGAAGTGGTTCGGGCGAACACATTAATGCTCGCATTCGTATTGTGAATAAACATCGTAATGTAGCAGATAAACTAGGATGGGAGCCAAGACGAAAATATGCCACGGCGCGTTTTTCCATTGGATTTTGCGCTTTGGAAACGAGCAGTAGTCGCGACAGAGCCGACGGACAATCATTGTTCACAGATGGAATGTGATAACAGGGAGCGACTCCTATCACTTATGCTGGTGTCAGATGCTGCACGTACACAGAATAATATATTAGTCACGCTTGAGAATCATTACGTGTACGAGAATACATCTTTAATGACGACACTTTCTTCTAAAAGAGAACGTCGCACACTGGTCGCGTTGTTGTCTATGCTTTACTTAGTTTCGGTCGATAACGTTTGTGGGTGTGGAGTGTAATGAATGATAGAAAGTGTATGTACCTATCTGTTGTGTTCATTGTGTATTGCCCCATGTTTGTGTATGTCTTGCAAGGTCACACGTGGAGTGGTCATGTACGAGACAGGCCGATGCACACGCGTCAAGGTGGGCACGGAAACTTTCATTCAACCGCCTGTTCTATTTACATCGGCGATTGCCACAAATATTGTAAGTGGCGCATCGCGCGCGCACTTCCTCCACACTGACGTAGGCAACATCGGACCTTCGCGTGCCAAACACAGATACACTCGAACCATAACAGATATCATTAAGGTTTATGAGTCGGGGCTTCTGTACTAATGCGTTCCCGGAATACTTTGGACATCCGGATGTCTGTCATCGGAAGTAGAAAAGAGAGAAAGGGCGCTATGACATAACCAATTCGAGGTTCGTGAATGACAGGCGACGTGCCGAGCGGCGGGCGGAGTGCGCGCTTGCGACAGGATCTGGTGTTTACGTTGTGTTCACTGTCAAACGTGTTATCTGTTATGTGAGCAGGTGCGTCTGGCGCTGGCGTCGCGGCATGCGCGCGCGCCGGCTATATTTGTGTCGCGCGGGCGTCATTACATAAAACTGTCGTGTGTCGATCCTCACCTCCTCTATCTTGAGGCTGGTGCGGACCACCTTGCGGGTGACCGCGCTCTCGTATGATTCCTCGATAGTCTCCGCCATGGTTGCGAGTCGCGGGCGCAGCGGGCGACGCGCGCGGTAGTTGCGCCGGTACTGAGCGGCGCGCGGTTATTTTTAGTCAGCGGCGTGGTACGGCCGCCTTACAGTGGTGTAACTGGCACTCGGGAATCGGGGTGGCGATGCCGATGGCGGGCTGAGCGATACTGCCCGGCCTTCGGACGCGGTGGCGGTTAGGGGCGCCGAGACGCGGGAGCAACGCAGTCACCGCGCATCTGTGTTGTGACGCTGCAGACGGTGGCCACTGCGCACCACCAGACAAAGAGCCTCGATGACGCTCACTTTTATTTGATTTTATTGTCTCACAAAACTGATTCACTAACTTATCTATAGAAATGATTGCATCTCTCACAGGGCTCCACTTCACTGATGTTCGACTGTAAGTCTGATAAAATTATTACAATATTGATTGCAAACTGAAGGTGGGTAGTAGTCGCTGCATTTAGTTTAGTGTCAACGTTAATAAAGATAAAATGTTTTCAAGCCCAATTTAAGTAGTGAAAACATACATTAGCCAGCAGCATAAATAAAATCAATATTTCTAATACTACCCACACTCAATCGTAATAATACCATCAGAGCCATCTAGTAGAGAATTGAATACCTAATTAATGGCAGCAACAGCTTCTAGATGGCGTTTTTTTTATTTTAGAGAGAACTTTGCGCCTGAGCCGTGCTTTGACCAAACCGCTTGTAATAATAAACAAATCGTTACACTATATGTAAACCGGATATTTACAAGAGATGTTTGTAGATTTCCATGCGGATCAATAAATGATCGATAAATAGAATGACGGCTACCGGACGAAGACGGCCCCACTGAAATAGGACAAATTGGGATGGACGAAGCGGCTTATGAGCAGATCCATAATAGATTATCTAATTATATATACAGGTTAATTGACAATTATTGATATATATTATTACAGAATAAACATGGTGATGTGCAAGTGGGTTAGCAATGTCTGTCAAGGACTCGGTTCTTCAACAGACTGCGTCAGTCCAGCCCGGCAGTAAGACACCAACAGACGCACTAAAGCCTAGAGGATATAATCTGGGATTACCTACTTGCAAGAATGTACTCTCGAGCCATGTGGAACCTAGCCAACAAATTAATTCTGGATTCCAAAACAAAATAATGACATAACTATGGGAGGCCTTTGCGAAGAAAAATAGGCAGATGGGAATTCATCAGAGTAAGAAAAAAAAATCACATTCCTCTGTTAAATTGTGATTATTTTAGAGAAAGAACATAATATAATCAACCCATTATAATGTTCCACTGCTGGGCATGGGTTTGAGAGGGATTAGGCTATAGTCCACCACGCTAACCTAATGCGGGTTGGCAGACTTCACACACCGTCGAGAAAATCTCTTAGGCATGCAGGTTTCCTCACGATGTTTTCCTACACCGTTTAAGCGCGTGATAATCATAACATCGAAAAGTCAGAGGTGCGTGCCTTGGATTTTAACTAGAGACCTTTGATTTGGAAGTCCAATGGCACTAGGCTACCACTGCTTCTTTTACATTAGCATTAATAAAGACGCTCATGGACACCTGCAACACCAGAGAGGTCGCTGATGTGTTGTCGACCTTTGAGAGCACTTAAGAAACGCAGACTGTCGGAGCCGCATCAACCGAATGGGAACTGGCTATTACGCGCAAAAATCAAGTCATATAACAAGGTGCTTTACGACAGATTCCGACGTAACGGTGGTCGCCAACCAGTCAGACCCCAAGAGGTCTTACCACCGAGCAAGGTAGTGTAGAATCTGAAAGTGTATTCTAAGACTTAGATTGCACGGGTTAGAACTTAGAATCTAAGTTCTCGCATATCCAACATATTAAAAAAATATATAAGTACCTACTTCAGTTCAGTTAACAAACAAATATTATCTTTTGTCACTTTCTTCTGAACTAGTTTCTATTCAAGTTTAATTATAAAAATAATTTGCGGTAAATAATAGGAAAGGTAGGCTTCACAGAGTAGTAAACAAATGGAGGAATAACGTGAGATCGACGACAAAAATACAATAAGTATATTGTCGCGACAGCCACCTACACCATCGACGGTACACAGAACTGGCGCCAGGCCAATGATCTACGTTTCTCCTTTCCCGCCTACCTACCTACCTACGTTACCTATTTAATAAAGCATAGTAAGCCTTCTTAAGCCTTTGTTTGATCCAACTCGATCTCATCTGTTCTCTACTAATAAAAAATC
Organism: Acronicta leporina; assembly: GCA_947256265.1. Lineage (NCBI taxonomy): Eukaryota > Metazoa > Arthropoda > Insecta > Lepidoptera > Noctuidae > Acronicta > Acronicta leporina. The sequence continues at coordinate 13,091,149 of OX366520.1, read as the reverse complement.
GTAAAAAGCTGTCTGTACATTGAAGATGGTACCTATATAACGGTTTCCGAACCCAAAACTGTGATTTCTAAGTCTTGTCTGTTTCTTACAGGTTTGCGCAAAAAATACTGAATAGATTGTAATTTTGTTACCACTTTTAGAAAGTATAATATGCTTCAACTTAAAAGCTCGTGAACTTTGTACCTATCTCAATTAATAAAACGGATACTGAGATACAGATTGACTTCTTTAGAGACCCATACAAAGAGATCATCATCGTTGGTTTTTGAAATTACTATAAGGATCCATTTTTAATCCTAATATAGCTTCAGGTGAGCGAAGCCGCGGGCAAAAGCTAGTGATTTCAATAAAATTATTCATTATGGCACACACTGATGTCTATAATTTTTTTTATCACTGATAGGCTTACGCTTGACCACAACTTGCCTGATGTTAAGCATCGAAGTGGTCTACGATGGAGCGCGCTTGCCTAGAAGGTACCTATTCACTCTCGTCTTGAAGACACCCAAATTGTAGGTCTCAGGGAACAAAGATTCCGGTAATTCTACCAATGTCAGACTCAGTAACAGTTACCCGCGCTAAACCCTGGTGGTACTTACAATTATTAGGGTACAATAAGGGTCGCACAAAAATTATCAACACTTACCCGGTCTGAGCCGAATCAGTATCATGCTACTGGGAAAAATCAAGGCAATCTGTCGAATTGCCGTAGCCAAATGTCCAAGTCCAAGTGGCCAACAGATATAGTTCACGTTCATACACCTAGTACCTATTTTCCCCGCGGCTTAAAATTACGTGTCGATAAGTGTGAGAAGCCCATAACAGACCCACGAGTGACGATTATAATTGTTCCTTCCCGCCTTACCTGAGCAAATAGACCATCATATCAACCTGCTATAAATTAAATATTTTATTCCCATATGTAGATCTTTTACATTTTAAAAACTAGATGCTAGTATATATTTTTATGGAACAATTTAATTATCTCTCTCGTTCCCCAGGCTATCGTCAGTCATCATTAAATAAATAACACGAAATTACGTTCAAATCTTTATTTTCATTACACAAACATGCAACGAATTATTATTATAATATAAATAAATATGTACGCCTAACACTTATGTATAAATTTCGAGATAGGTACATTCTTTTACACATATATATCACTTAACGTATATTATGGAGCCTGCGTTTTATTAAAAAACCGAGGCACAGCCCTGGAATGAGAATCAACCTCTTCGCCTCTTTGATCATGTTGTAATATGGCAGTATTTAATATTGAGGCTTGTTATTTGTTTGAGAACTCCATATTGCACGTTATAATGTCACTCTTCAGCTAATACTTAAACATATTTTTCATATTTTATTTTTACGCCTGTAGATTTGGGCTGCATCTCTATTCCACTTGGCTGGAAAATAAAAATAAATTATTTAAAGGACAGTTTAAAAAGTTAAATGGCGACCGTACAATCTATCTTCATATATAAAAAATCCTCAAAATTAGTTCAGTGGTTTAGGCGTGAAGATGTAATAAACGGGCAGACAGAGGGCTGTATTCAACTACTTTTTCTATATACCCTGTACTGTCGTCAAGTCAAGTGCGTCAGAAAGGCGGTCAGTATAGACATAGGTCAGACATAGAGGGAGGTGAAGCCAGGCTCGTTTTCGTACATTCTCGGTCTACATTGTGCTCCCTAAGATTAATTATTCCGGGTATCTTGTATCTTGGCAACCGAGCAAGAGGTACAAATTGAATATAAAATATTCTATTAAAAGAGTTCGCGTTAAAAATATGTATTGCAAAAATAGAGGTTGTAGGGGAGCGGCAATTTTTTTTTATGGGATTGGGGGCAAATCAGCTGTCGGATCCCCTGATGGAAAGCAATTACCGCTGGCCATGGACACCCGCAACACCAGAAGAGTCCAACTGCGTTGCCCGCTTTTAAAAGAGTTTCGGCCTCAAAATATGGGGTCTACCCCGGGTGGCATAAATTGACGCAACTAAATCAGCACCCTGTATATTGGGGGGACTTCGATATTCTCACTCAAATTTGGGGTCTACCCCGGGAGGCAGAAATAAACGCTAGGTCAGGTACTCTGTATAATGGAGCGTGTTGACTCGAACAGATGTACCGACAAGTTTTTGAAGAGAAGAAAGTACTAACATGACGCGCATGGTGTTGGTGAAGCCGGAGCCCTGCTTCCAGCCGGTGACGACGACGACGCTGGCGCCGGTGTTGATGAAGCCGCGGGCGCGCCCGAACTGCAGCCCGCTCTGCACGCGGTTGTCCACGTCCTTCAGCCAGTCACCCGCCGGCGACGCTGTGGGGGACAACGGTACTCCTTAAAACCATTATTTTTAATCCTACTTTTGGGAAATGATTGTCATTAATCCAGGCTACTTTGTAACCTAGCTAGGGCATCAGATCTAAATGTCTATTGTTACTCATTTAAATGTAACCTTTCGTAACTTGTTGTCTTAATTTAAAGGATTGTAGGTACCCTCCTTTGTGAAATAAATTAAAAAAAGTGATTTTCAAGCTAATAAGCGACAACCAGACTCATAAGGCAGTTACTCTAGGTTACTGTGAGTCGAATTTTTCCTTCAATAAAATAACTTTATAATATTAGCATGAAAAATGTAGAAAAATTACAAAAATATATTACATAACATAATCAACCCATATACTGTCCCAATGCTGGGCACGGGTCCCCTCTTACAATGACAGGGATTAGCCCTTCAACTGTCAAGTTACTGAATACAATTAAAAGTCAAAGTATAATCTTTATATAAAGATTATACTTTGACTTTTAACAATATTGTTATATTGTCTATAACACACGTATAGAAGAATTATATAATTCTTCTGTACGTGTGTTGACTGAACGGCGATGATGGGGCAGCGCGGCCGGTACTTGCTCAGCAGGTGCGCCGACTTGCCGCTCGTCGTGATCACCACGATGTATGTTACCTTGGTACACGATGGGCAGCACGCCCCGGTAGAGGTGCGCCTGTCGCGCGGTCTGGGCGTGGCGCGTGACGGCGATGATGGGGCAGCGCGGCCGGTACTTGCTCAGCAGGTGCGCCGACTTGCCGCTCGTCGTGATCACCACGATGTATGTTACCTTGGTACACGATGGGCAGCACGCCCCGGTAGAGGTGCGCCTGTCGCGCGGTCTGGGCGTGGCGCGTGACGGCGATGATGGGGCAGCGCGGCCGGTACTTGCTCAGCAGGTGCGCCGACTTGCCGCTCGTCGTGATCACCACGATGTATGTTACCTTGGTACACGATGGGCAGCACGCCCCGGTAGAGGTGCGCCTGTCGCGCGGTCTGGGCGTGGCGCGTGACGGCGATGATGGGGCAGCGCGGCCGGTACTTGCTCAGCAGGTGCGCCGACTTGCCGCTCGTCGTGATCACCACGATGTATGTTACCTTGGTACACGATGGGCAGCACGCCCCGGTAGAGGTGCGCCTGTCGCGCGGTCTGGGCGTGGCGCGTGACGGCGATGATGGGGCAGCGCGGCCGGTACTTGCTCAGCAGGTGCGCCGACTTGCCGCTCGTCGTGATCACCACGATGTATGTTACCTTGGTACACGATGGGCAGCACGCCCCGGTAGAGGTGCGCCTGTCGCGCGGTCTGGGCGTGGCGCGTGACGGCGATGATGGGGCAGCGCGGCCGGTACTTGCTCAGCAGGTGCGCCGACTTGCCGCTCGTCGTGATCACCACGATGTATGTTACCTTGGTACACGATGGGCAGCACGCCCCGGTAGAGGTGCGCCTGTCGCGCGGTCTGGGCGTGGCGCGTGACGGCGATGATGGGGCAGCGCGGCCGGTACTTGCTCAGCAGGTGCGCCGACTTGCCGCTCGTCGTGATCACCACGATGTATGTTACCTTGGTACACGATGGGCAGCACGCCCCGGTAGAGGTGCGCCTGTCGCGCGGTCTGGGCGTGGCGCGTGACGGCGATGATGGGGCAGCGCGGCCGGTACTTGCTCAGCAGGTGCGCCGACTTGCCGCTCGTCGTGATCACCACGATGTATGTTACCTTGGTACACGATGGGCAGCACGCCCCGGTAGAGGTGCGCCTGTCGCGCGGTCTGGGCGTGGCGCGTGACGGCGATGATGGGGCAGCGCGGCCGGTACTTGCTCAGCAGGTGCGCCGACTTGCCGCTCGTCGTGATCACCACGATGTATGTTACCTTGGTACACGATGGGCAGCACGCCCCGGTAGAGGTGCGCCTGTCGCGCGGTCTGGGCGTGGCGCGTGACGGCGATGATGGGGCAGCGCGGCCGGTACTTGCTCAGCAGGTGCGCCGACTTGCCGCTCGTCGTGATCACCACGATGGCGGCCGCCAGGCACTTGGTGGACGCCTCCACGGCCGCGATGGCTGTGGAGTGCGCGGGATCGATCGGGGGCCTCACCTGATGTATTAATCACTTGTTAGCTATTATAGCCAATAATAATAATAAAGTATTCATTTCTCTCTCACACAAAGGTACATATTAGATTTTCAATGTTATTTCATTGATAATTAGAGCTTAGAGCAATGGCTAGGTAAAATTTTCAATGAATTCCAGGGACCCAATAGGGTATTTTACACCATGTAAAAAAAATATGAAAATGCATTTTTATGATAGATTTTGAAAAAAATAAACGAGAAACGTTAGTATTTATTAATAAAAATGCAATGTAAAATTTATAATTCAATTTCAAAAATCGTCTTTTTTAATCTATTTTAAAACGCCATCCGCCATATTGGATATCGACGTGACGTCACTGGTTCACTCGATGACGACGTTTGTCGTCTCAGAGTAACAATTCAACAATAATTTGTTTGTCGTGCTGTGTTAGTTTGATTAAAATCGCATCATGGAAGACGGTTTTGTGAAAGCAGAAAGTACAAATCTACCAATGATCAATACGTTGATGGTGGCAAATTTTTTTGCATCCAATCCCGATTTCTGTTCTACCGAGTTGAGAAATATTAAAACAGTAATGTAAGTACCTACCTAACTATCGTATCAAGTTTTGTCTAACAATAAGACCCAGTTTCACCAATTTCTATGTAACAAGGCATTAACTAATCAGCATTTAAAATTAACAAAGCTGCTAAGGCTTCGTCGTTCACCTGAGCCCGCCAAATTCCCGTCAAAAATTGCGAAAAACCAATTGAAATTTAATTGTTTTTTCGCAATTTGTAGGTCTATAACACATTCTCGATTCCTAGCTGTAGTAATTGCGGCATTAGCTATACAATATTCACAACTGAGCATTAAAAACTTTGCTTAATAAACGTTAAACAAGCTAAACTCACTACTTAATATAGGTACATAATATAACCTTTAAATACATTAGGTACAAATTATGAAATTGTAATATTAACGAAGTTTTTTTTGTTTATTAGTTAACATACTATTTATAACGCATACTTACATCAAAGTGGTCTTCACAGAAATATAGTACTTATAGTCTTTGTGGAAAATAATTTTGGATCTCTTCTTGCCAGTTTCAACCAAGTGTTTCTCATTTTAATACCACTTGGCAATTGAATCCACAATTTTTGTGGCGTTTTTACACTTGTATTATTGCATTCAGGCACAAGACACCAATGATAAACATTATAACTCATTATTTTCACAAATCGTGTTACTTGGTCTTTGGCAGTTGTATTGTTTAATAATGAAGTGACGTCACGAGCCGAAGTAGCATGGCGGCTAGCGTTTTCGTGAGTAAATTCAAAATCATAAATTAAAAATCGTTTTTAAGGCATTTTTTGGTTGTATAAAATTGAAATAAAAATTCTACTGGTTCATTACGATCTAAGGATTAATTTAAAACAGTTTTCAAAAAAAGGTGTAATACCCTATTCTGCTATTTCAATTGTATTTCAATGGTCGTCCAATGGCATCAAATGACATAAGAACTGACAGATTTGACAGACAGACAGACGAACGGACGGACGGACAACAAAGTGATCCTATAAGGGTACCGTTTTTTCCTTTCTAGGTACGGACCCCTAAAAAAAATAGATATAAAATCGGTAAGCAGTATATTAATACCACAAAAAAAAACTATTGTTTTATTTTCCGCCCATTTTCTTGCATTACGCAAGCTCTAGTTGTAAACACAAGATTTCTTAAAATAAAAACAGCCACGAGTACAGTTTTTAGTTTTTCATACCTCAACAATGAGGTCGTTGAACAGTTGTCTGTGCCAGATAGCGGCCTCAGCTTCCTTGCAGATGTTGGCCATGGTGAGCACGCACTCCAGTGGGTAGTCTCCCTTGGCGGTCTCCCCGGACAGCATGACGCAGTCAGCGCCATCCAGGATCGCGTTGGCGACGTCTGAGATTTCAGCACGGGTGGGGCGGGGCTTCTTGACCATGGACTCCAACATCTGGGTGGCGCAGATCACTGGTTTGCCGACCTGATTGGATGAAGAGATGGTTATTAACAAAAGTCAGTCTTGAACTCATGAAACCATGCACTGTGCTTCATAACAAGCGGCCTTCGAAAAATGTGTTTGAGACTTGCAATATCTAGGGACCTTTATAGGAGTTAATCTGGGTCTGGTTTTGATTTTGGAATAAAGTTGACATCTTACCCTGTTGCAGCGCGCGATCATGGTCTTTTGCGCGAGGAACACTTTCTCTGGTGGGATCTCAATACCGAGGTCACCGCGGGCAACCATGATACCGTCCGAAGCCTGAAAATAATGAAAAATATTTTTATTAAATTGGTCATACAAATTAATGTGAGACTACCGTCATATTAACGAATCTGTGGTACTGGTTGTACAAGTGGCACAAATCTGAATATTATGTAGTCTTACAGTCGCCATGTATGGATGTAGTATGTGAGAGTGAGCATCAGATCCCCACGATCTTATTCTCCCTTGCCGTTTCTACTATCGGATAACCAGCAGCACATAAAAGCGAAATCGATTCATGGAGGATATGCCGAAAAAAAAGCGAAAGAAACGCTTAAGTCCAGTTTTCTCATGCGTACCGCCGAAATGTGGAATGCGCTTCCCGATAGATATAATCTTGATGTCTTTAAATCACGAGTGAATCGGTTTTTTATAGGCAAGCGCGCTCCATCGTAGACCAAGACTTAAAAAAAAGAAAATAGTATAAAATGTTTAAAAATAACAATAATCCTGTTCAATAATATGAATATTCTGGTAGTTTCTTTGTCAGGTGGTTTACAATCGCATGAAAATGACCTCCTCCTGACAATTCAAAGTTATAAATGATACTTCAATCACTACTATTCTGTCCGGTAAGAACTGCATTCCATTACCCGTGGCCCACATAGTGCAAGTGGGAGGAACATTATGATCGCGTGACATGCAAATTGCAACCATCCGCCAATTTGTTCGCGAAGCAAATCTGACCTGTTATTCGGCCATTTGAACCTGCTATAGAGGGTGCAGACGACCATACGACAGACATAAATGAAATCACAGTGTATCAATCCTAGATTGGATTATACATCCTTGTTACTAAGCATCCTAGAGGCGGCAGATTTCAGGGAACTCTCTTTCGCTTCGGTGGGAACGTCTAGTAAGGAGTTATGGCCTATTCGTGCCGAAGCATAGCTCTCCCGCGGTAAAATGATACCTATTAAATATAGAAATAGAGGGTAATCTAGAAATCTAGTTTAGTTTCACTTGGAAAAAATATATGTATATTTTTAAGAATCCCAATGGTTATAGTAATCGATTAGGACTTACGGTAATAATTTCATCAAGGTTGATCATGCCCTGGTGGTTCTCAATCTTGGAGATGATCTTAATGTTCTTCCCCTTGTCCCCGAGGATGCCACGGATCTCCTGCAGCGCAGCGCCGTTGCGGATGAACGACGCGAAAATCATGTCCACCTTTGGAAAAATAAAATGGTAATTACATTGCAATTAGTTGTAGAAAACTGTTTTATTGATCTAGAAAAGAAAAAGAAAGAAAATAACTCCTGTACACGATAAACAGCTGGCCCTCCAGAAAACTATGTCATAGAAATTTTGTAGGTAAGTTTCAGTAAGACCGATAATTATAAAGAAAGTTACAGGTACAACCTACAGGTTGAGAAACACTGGTCTAGTGGTCACAAACGTCGCTCGTCGATCTTTTATTCGAGATCTCCAATGGAGATTGATCGGATGAAGGAGTGAAGAAGAAGTCTCTCTTTCGTATCTTTCTCGTTTCCTAAGTTGAATTGTGTTTCGGCATTATCACCAAACGTTGAGAAACTACAACTACAGAAAATTACAAAGAAAAATTAAGCTTGATCACATTGGGATACTATGTTCAATCAAAATATCCTTTGTGTCAATGAGATATACCTACTTCGATTTCCTTAGTTGTCATCATCTTCATGTGTTCGGTAAATGAGTAAACCAGACTTTCTCCTGCACCGACTTACAATCATTTTGAATATTTCATACATAAGTTCAGATACATATATCTTTTTTTTTTCAGAGGAGTCGCAAGTGCGTTGCCCGCCTTTAAAAGGGTTTGGGCCTCCGGTAACCTCAACTCACTCGGGGAAACACAACGAAAGCGTTGTTTCACGCCGGTTTTCTGTGAGGCCGTGGTATCGAGCCGGCCCATTCGTGCCGAAGCATGGCTCTCTCTGATTGTCGTTAGGAAATTTTGTTAAAATTACTACACAGATTACTAAGCTGATATGAGAAATTAAGTTTATTTCCGTACACTCATACTTCTAACTGATAGGTGATAGCAATGTTCGCGGGTAATGTTTATAATCTATTGATAATTATTTTTATTTTTTTATTCAGTTATTGCCACTTGTTATGACTACGATAAGGTATCACAATAGGCGCACGTGGCTCGTTTTATCGATCACAAGTAGATCAGTTGCTCTTGACGTCACCTTTAGCGGTATGATGAGATTTTGAGCTCAATTGATGATAACGTCTATCGAGAAATATTTGTTCAGATAATTCTAAAACGCTTCTAGCTAGCTGTCATATAACATACTATACCTATTATGTAAACGCATGCATCCACAAATGAATAAGCAGAGGTGTACTGACAAAATGGTAGACTGGCATGTTTTAGGTCCCATTAAATACCCCGGAAAGCACACCTAAATAAATTGCACTCGACAGTAACAAATCAAAGCTGCTAATGAAACAGTGAATACCCTTTTGCTTGACCTGGGAATCAAAACTGGGATTTCACAATCGGCAGCCGCGTTTGTGACCAATAGTTTTAACTAGGGGGGACTAAAATCGTAAAATATATGATTGATTACACGATATCACTATCGTGATCGATAGAAGACAGAGACTATCGAGAGCGTTAACTCTTATTACCTACTTCCATACCGTCTCGCGTCTAGAAGTCTTATTTAATATTTTATCTATTTCGTGTTTAAAATATGACGAATAGGTATTATCTTTCGGAATGCTCGGCCCGCGTGATCGCTGATACACGTTTTTTATCCGATTATAATGTTTACTAACCTGTCAAGGAGTCTGTCCACTATACCGTCTCATACCGTTACCGATACGTTCCTAGTATCTACGGTCATGGTATGAGTGGGTAGCGGTGTAGTGACTCCTTTAAATATTAGGTCTTTACCTATGAAATTGCCGTTTTGTATGAAAAAATTTAAACGATTTTTTTTCGTGTTTTTTTTATTTGTATTAATCGAAGTAATCACCCATGCTGTGTACGACGATACCAATCACTTATGTACATAGTGTATAGAACGATGTCTTTATGTAAATAAAACAAATGACTAAATATGTACAAAATTACCTATGTAAAATAGCGCGTAAGACGAATAGCTTTAAGAATTCTGTTCCTTAATAAAACTTATCCCTTCCATGAACGTTGTAATAGTAAAATAAAGATTATTTGGTTTGTTGTTTTCTTATAAGACTCCAATTAGATTAATAAATAAGAATACATAATAAACTTGGTAAATAAGAATATAAATAGTACATAGTAAATAGCATATAATATCTTAGAATAAATGTAAACGTATAGTAGGATTTAATAAAGCACTACTTGCGACCCCCCGCTCACGTAATATAAGAGCGCGCGCTAGCCGCGCAGATTTAGTCATCAAGTAACCGGCGTGGGGGAAACAAGTACGATTAATACAACAAATGAAGCCTTCTTATTTCTGCCTGCCTTCAGACGTCGCCAATCCCAGCGGGTAATGTGCAGTCGTGCACATTATATGGTCCTTCGAGCCGGATTCAAGCCTCGTCTTTCAAGAAATATCAAGACCTCAAGATCATAGAAAAATTCGTAGAAAATGCCGGTTACAAGATCAACGTCGGGTCGTTCCTGCGCGCCTGTGTCCCGTGACCAGGGGGAACCTTCCTCCACCGCCGAGCCGTCCGGGACAACAGGCCCTGCCGCCACGCAGGCAACCGCCACGTCGGAGACTACCGCCACGTCTGCGACAACCGCCACGTCCGAGACTACTGCCACGTCCGCGACGTCCGCCACCGCCACGGCTACGGAAACCGAAGCACGCCATCACAAACCTAGCCGTCAAAAACAGTCTCTAGGGTCGTCAAAAACGAAACGGGATTCGAAGAAATTACGACTCGCACGCGCCAACGAGGAAGTAATCAAGCTCCAGCTGAAGCTCGCCACAGCGCGCATCGCAACTATAGAAGCGGAACACGAAGAGGACGACGACGACAGCGACGCCGAAACAACATCGTCGCGACAAGATACGACAAGAAAAGTGGGGGACTGGCTGAACGATTCTCAGCGGCACGCTGCGCTTACTGACAAGCCTCACGTGACCGCTGAGGAAGCGCCGACACTTCAGCCAGAGGAACGGGTCGTCTCACCCCCCCTCTGCCCGGTACCGTGTGAGCTGCCGCCTGCTCACGCCGTGCCCGTCGTAACGGAGCCGTCAAACGTTAACCTCAAGAAAGAAGAATTCGTCGACGCCCGCGCACCACAGCAAATCGGCCTCACCGAACTAGCGTCCGCAATCGCCCTCGCCGCTAAGGCGGGATCTCGCCCGAAGTTCCTAACCGAGTTGCCAACATTCGCCGGGGCCCATCAAGAATGGCTCACATTTCGCGCGGCGTACGAAGAATCCGAGTCTGCATTCACAGAAGCCGAGAATCTAGCAAGATTACGAAGAAACATAAGAGGACGAGCAAAAGAAGCGGTCGAGAGTCTTCTACTGTTCAACGCGAAGACTCAAGAAATTATGAAAACTTTAGAAAATCGCTTCGGACGCCCGGACTGCATCGCGCTCGCCGAGATAGACCGCATGCGGACATTGAACAAAGTGACAGACAACGCCCGAGATGTATGCGTGTTCGCGAGCCGCGTATCAAACGTCGTCGCTACGCTGCGTGCACTGAAGAAGACCCACTACTTGTACAACCCGGAGGTTACGAAGCTCACCATTGAAAAATTGACGCCTGCCCTACGGTATAGGTGGTTCGACTTCGCCGCGGACAGTCAAGAGGATGAACCGGATTTGGTGCGACTCTCGCGCTTCCTCAACCGAGAAGCCGAGCGATGCAGCCCGTACGCGCCCCCGGAGACTTGCAACCAAGAACAATCCGCGGCACCGAGGAAGCCACCTACAAGAACGTACGCCGCGACCGCTGCCAGATCGCCGCCGCCGGACCGTCAACCTACGTGCGCGTTGTGTGCGACCCCGGGACACGACATAACAAGTTGCGACAAGTTCAACAGTGCCGCGACCAACGAACGCTGGGACATAGCAAAAGAGAAGAGATTGTGCTTCGCGTGTCTACGGTATAGGAATCGGACTCATCACTGCAAACGCAAGAAATGTGATGCCGACGGCTGCAAGTACTCTCATCATCGACTACTGCACAACGACGTGAAGGCAACCGAGGTGCAAGCAGAGACAGTCGCGTCGACTCGAACTAGGAAGAATTTCACATCGTACTTGAAGATACTACCGGTGCACGTGTCCGGACCGGCGGGAGCTGTGGACACATTCGCTCTCCTGGACGACGGCTCGACGGTCACACTCGTCGACGCCGACATAGCAAGAAAAACGGGAGCGTCGGGACCTCAAGAGCCGCTACGCATCGAAGCGATCGGCGACAACGAACTCACGTCCGCCGCGTCGCAACGTGTTCACCTGACACTCAGCGGGCCCTCCAGTCAAGAGTTTGATGTTCATGCGCGCACCATAGAAGATATGAACCTGTCGGCGCAAGTGATACACACCGAAGACATAGAAGACTGCGAACACCTGCGAGACATAAGAAGCGACATTATGTACGAACAAGCGGAGCCGCGCGTCCTCATAGGTCAAGACAATTGGCACCTCCTGCTCCCGACTGAGGTGCGCGTCGGACGCCGCGACCAGCCGGTCGCATCACGCACGGCCCTGGGATGGGTCGTACACGGAGCCAGCGCGCGCACCCTGACGCAGCGCATCCACCACGTGAACTTCGTGCGCACAGAAGAGGAGAGCATGGACGAGCAGCTACGAGATTACATCGCCCTCGACTCGCTGCTAGTGAACCCCAAGCTGCCGAAGAACGACCCAGAACAGCGCGCCCTCGATCAACTCAACCGTGACGTAGTCGCCAGAAACGGGACGTACGAAGCCCCCCTGCTGTGGAAGAGTGATGACGTCGTGATGCCGGACAACTATGACAACACTTTGAAGCGACTACTGAACATCGAGAAGAAACTCGACCGTGATGCGTGCCTGAAAGAAAAGTACAACGAGCATATGTCCGCACTCGTCAAAAAAGGTTACGCCGAGCCCGCCCCCGCCGAGAAATCCGCCAAAAAGACGTGGTACCTGCCACATTTCGCCGTAGTCAACGCCATGAAGCCAGGAAAACTCCGCATCGTGCACGACGCCGCAGCCAGGACCAAGGGTGTGTCACTGAACGACTACCTACTGAAAGGGCCGGACTTGCTGCAATCACTGCCCGGCGTGCTCATGAGGTTCCGGCAACGAAAAATAGCGGTATCGGCGGACATACGGGAAATGTTCATGCAAGTGAAAGTCAAGCCGGAAGATAGAGACGCTCTACGGTACCTGTGGCGAGGCGACCGACGCGACTGCCTACCCCCCGACGAATATCGAATGACGTCACTCATATTCGGCGCAACGTGTTCGCCCGCGACAGCTATATTTGTCAAGGATCACAATGCGAGAAGATTTCAAGACACGCATCCCGACGCGGTGAACACGATCATACGAAATCATTACGTCGACGACCTGTTGCAGAGCTACGACACCGAGACACAAGCGATCGAAAATGCAAGCGACGTAGACAAGATTCACCGCGCGGCGCACTACGAGTTACGACAATGGACGTCGAATAGTGAGACGGTGCTAGACGCGCTGTCGCCGGGCGCAACGCAGCACAACGTCGGCCTAGCGAACGCCGACAACCCGACGGAACGCGTGCTTGGCCTGGAGTGGAGACCGAAAAATGACGACCTAGGTTTCAATCTGAACCTAGCTAGACTTCCGCCAGACATCCTAGACAAGTCTAGACCGACGAAGCGTGAAACACTCAAGATATTGATGTCGCTGTTTGACCCGCTCGGACTCGCCTCGCCTGTGACTATACGTGCGAAGCAAATACTACAAGAAATCTGGCGCCGAGGCACGGAGTGGGATGCCCCCATCGACTCTGACCTAGCCGAACAGTGGTCAGCATGGACTCAACACCTACGTCGACTCGGGAACATCAAGATACCCAGGTGCTACGAGATGTACAGCGCAGCAGCAACACTCGAGCTACATGTCTTCGTCGATGCCAGCGAGTCTGCCTACGGCGCCGCTGCTTACTGGCGTGCTACTACGAGCGACGGCCGCGTGCACATCACCCTTGTGGCCGCGAAAACCAAAGTCGCGCCTCTCAAGCTGACGTCGATACCGCGCCTCGAACTACAGGCCGCGGTGCTGGGAAGCCGACTGGGAGCGACGGTCACCGCCGAGCACGACATCAAGCCCACTCAAACCACGTATTGGACAGACAGCAAGACCGTCATGACGTGGTTGCATACAGGCGCACGGTCATACCGTGCGTTTGTCGCGCACCGCATCGCCGCGATAGAAGAAAACACACAACTGAGTGACTGGCGTTGGCTACCCACCAAGCACAATGTAGCCGACGACGCGACGCGCGACGTGCCCCCCGACTTCAGCACCAGCCATCGCTGGTACCGTGGCCCGTCGTTCCTGTACGACGCGCCGTCAGCGTGGCCCTCTGAAAGGCCTACTCTCCCGGAATCAACCGGTGAGGAGAAGGTCCACGCAGCCATCGAGCGACGAGCGTCGGTGCGAGAGGCGGTCCCTGACCCCGCTCGCTTCTCCAGCTGGCAGCGCCTACTGCGCGCCATGGCGCGAGTACTCCAGTTCATAAAAAAGTGTAGTGAACGTGTAAAAAGAAATAGTGACAGTGTAAACTATAAACGGTGTGCGCGAAATAAACAAAAGGACCCTCAGTGGCAAAGTGTAAATAGGAAAAATCAGTGTAAAAAGACGCTAAAAAGTGACATAGTTTTAGACGCGCCCATACCTATGGACATACAGTGTATGCTGGACGCTGAAGTGTTATTAGTGAAAGTGATCCAAAGTGATGCGTATGGAGCGCCCCCTCACGACCTGGACGCTCTAAGGAAGGGCGCCCTACGCTCGCTGCCGCTAGTGATAGACAATGGACTAATAACAATTAACGCGCGTGTTAGTGAAGACATTAACGACATGCGTCGTCGCCCTGCAGTGTTAAGTGGTGATCATCATATCACGAGACTGTACATTGATTACGTGCACCGCCGGTACCATCACGCCGGTGTAGAGACAACAGTGAATGAGTGTAGAACAAAATACTGGGTGACGCGCCTACGCCCTACCGTGCGGTCCGTGTTAAGCAAGTGCCTGCCGTGTCGCCGACTGAGAAATATGCCGCCGACGCCGTCTACGGGCGACCTACCTCCGTGTCGCCTCGCCCATCACCGACCCCCGTTTACATATACCGGGGTGGATTACTTCGGCCCGCTTACCGTCACAGTGGGCCGGGGTACACAGAAAAGGTACGGGGTGTTGTTTACCTGCCTCACAACACGCGCCGTACACGTCGAAGTCGCCGCCACGCTAAACACGGACTCGGCGGTCATGGCTCTCAGGCGATTCATAGCACGCCGAGGGCGCCCCAGTGAGATATGGTCGGATAACGGAACTAACCTGCACGGCGCGGACAACGAGCTGCGACAAGCGCTCGAAAACGCGACACAGTACGAGGCCACGAATAAAGCTATATCGTGGCGCTTCATACCCCCAGGCGCCCCGTTCATGGGCGGCGCTTGGGAACGCCTGGTGAAAAGCGTCAAGACGGCGCTGTACACGGTGCTGCACGAACGACGGCCTACAGAGGAGGTGCTGACTACACTACTGGCCGAGGTCGAGTTTACAGTGAACAATAGACCGCTGACCCACGTGTCAGTAGACCTACTCGACCCCGAAGCCCTGACGCCGAACCACTTCCTCCTGCACGGCCCCACCTGGAACCCAGCACCCGGGACGTTTGACGACAAGGACTTGATCGGCCGCACTCACTGGCGCGCAGCCCAGCGCCTCGCCGACATGTACTGGGGAAGATGGGTAAAGGAGTACCTGCCTGAACTGCGTCACCGGCGGGAGCCCCATGGACGAGGGCCGCCACTGAACGAAGGCGACGTCGTCCTGATTGCTGACAACACCCTGCCCCGGAACATGTGGCCCATGGGCCGTGTGGTCGCAACGTACCCCGGACCTGATGGGGTAGTAAGGACGGCCGACGTGCGCACCAAGGGAGGGCTGCTGCGAAGACCTACTAAGAAGTTGGTCATCCTGCCTACATCGTGATCGTCTACACCGTGAAGATATGAACCGGCTGCCAAGCGGTTCACGGCGGGAGAATGTGTACGACGATACCAATCACTTATGTACATAGTGTATAGAACGATGTCTTTATGTAAATAAAACAAATGACTAAATATGTACAAAATTACCTATGTAAAATAGCGCGTAAGACGAATAGCTTTAAGAATTCTGTTCCTTAATAAAACTTATCCCTTCCATGAACGTTGTAATAGTAAAATAAAGATTATTTGGTTTGTTGTTTTCTTATAAGACTCCAATTAGATTAATAAATAAGAATACATAATAAACTTGGTAAATAAGAATATAAATAGTACATAGTAAATAGCATATAATATCTTAGAATAAATGTAAACGTATAGTAGGATTTAATAAAGCACTACTTGCGACCCCCCGCTCACGTAATATAAGAGCGCGCGCTAGCCGCGCAGATTTAGTCATCAAGTAACCGGCGTGGGGGAAACAAGTACGATTAATACAACAAATGAAGCCTTCTTATTTCTGCCTGCCTTCAGACGTCGCCAATCCCAGCGGGTAATGTGCAGTCGTGCACACATGCAATAAATGCATCTTTGCCAACGCAGTGGCAGTTTATTGATGCCCTTCTTAAAGAAATCAGCTGCACGGGAGGCAACAAATTCTTCAAAGGCATTGTGTACTGCCTCTCGGGTATTGAATTATTTTTCTCGCCAAGAAGTTATCCAAATTCTGGAAAAAGTAGTAGTCTGTAGGCGCAAGGTCTGGTGAGTAGGGCGGATGACGGAGAGCTTCCAACCCCAGTTCTTGCAACTTGGAGACCGTCTGCTGTGCAGTATGAGGTCGCGCGTTATCGTGCAGGAGCAGCGGAGACGAGCGATTGACCAATGCTGGTTAGAGATGTGCCAGCTTCTCCATCATTGTGTTCAGTTCTTCACAGTACACATCTGCAGTAATGCTCACCCCGTTTGGTAAGAAGCTGTGATGAATCACACCGGCGCTAGACCACCAAACAGTAACCATTACTTTTCTAGGGGTAAGTTTTCGTTTGTTTCGTTGTTTAGGTGCTGAACCAGGATCCAACCAACTTACTGAGCGCTTGCGGTTATCAAACAGAATCAATTTTTAGCATATCTTTTTATTTATATTTTAGCATATTTTAAAATCACCTGTGTATATCGCCTAATTCTGAATTTACTTAATGATCTTAATAATGGAGATAAGAACATATTTTGTGTCCCAATATATAATAATAATTTTAAAATAAATAATAATTGAATAACTAATGAGTAATCCGCCAATCGAATTTATTTAGCTTTGGTTATATAATTCAAAGCGAGATAAATTGATTTCAATAAACTTCTCAATAAATCTCGATTAACCTGTATGGTCGTAAAATGACATATTATCATATCTAGGTACCTACTCGAAAAGTAATCACTAACCTAGCGCGTGATTCTGAATTGATTTTGCCACACTTTATAAGTAAGTAATTAAGTAGGTATTTTAATAAGTACAATTAGGTCAAAAGTCGAGAAATTAAAAACGGTTATACTTACGCCCTGTTCAACACCGAAGAGCAAGTCAGACTTGTCCTTCTCGGAGACGGCTGGCAGGTCTACGGGCAGCCCGGGCAGGTTCACTCCCTTGCGTGAGCCTAGCATACCTGGAGGCACACAAGGACATTGGAGATTTAGACAAGACACCATATAACCTTCAATGGCGTAGCGATGACATGTGCCTTGGCCCCGAAGGGTCAAAAACGAAAAAGGAACTTTATAAAAAATCCTATTCATAATAGGTAATTTTGTGTTTAAAAACTAGTTTGTAACATGAGGGCTAAAACACGTTTTATTCCAGACATGTTCCGCCTTATTATGATTTCAATACTTTTATACGTCGACATCCCTTTAATCTAGAAACTTAAACAGCTGTACACATGAGCGGTTGATAGATTCAACGCCCGTCTATTAGAATTATTTTCGTAAAAGTTCGTTTCGTACTTAGTTCACTTTTTCATTGTATTTTTTTTAGACCTTGGACTTCATCACGGAAAAGGAATCCTTATAATAAAAACTGGACTTGCCTTCTAATTTTTATTATGTGGTTATGTATAGATACACACTACATATAATTATGTATACTCAATCATATCTCATATTATCACATACCACATCATATTTCTATCGGAAGTAAGTTAGTTGTAAAGTTAGAATGTGGTCATAATCGCAATGTAGAACAAACGAAAAAAAAATCAGCGTTGACCTTAGTGACTCACGATGAGTCATTTGAGTGCCTAAACATGTATTAAGACAGCATACATTTGATAACTGATAGCAAAATCATAGTAGGTGTCACGATACTAAAATGACGTAGACAATTCATTCGCAATATACACCATTTTTGGTTCCAACAGAGTCGGAACGGATAAGGCAGATGAGGTGCGTCGTGAGGTGTCCCGCAGGGTTCCATCATCGGCCCGTTCCTATGGAACTTCCAGCTTTAACAAAGATTGTTCGCATTTGGGATTGTTTTTAATAAAAAAAAAGGAGATTATTAATTCATATTTACGTCATACATTAGTTTTTTTATGGACCGAGATGATATCCTATCTCATAGTCATAAAATCAGTTCTTGTTATAAGCCATAAAATGCTTGGAAAGATATTCATTTTTCTAATAAGTCATAACTATTAAATAACTAGATTGCCTCGTTATTCTAACTGTCGTAAGTGCAGCAGATAATAGGGACGATCTGAGTTTAATTCACAGATCAGGTTGTCCTGAATCTGTTTCCCGTTAAAGTTAACCATTCAAGATATACAGAAACCTTATCTGTTTTTGTAAGATAGCTTTTAGTGGAAATAATTCAGTCCATCTATAATGAATCTTCAGAAACTATATAACAAAGTACTGACCTCCATTCTCAATGGTGCAGACGAGGGTATCGACACTAGAGGACTTGCAGATGATGGAGATGAGGCCATCGTCAATGAAGATCCTGTTGCCCGGCTTCACGACGTTGGTGATGTTCTTGTAGTCCACATAGATAGTGTTGACTGTTCCACGCTCTTGGTAAGCGGGGTCTGTAGTCAGCTTGATAGTGTCACCCTTCTTCAGTTCCACTTCGGCTGAGCCACCCTTGTTACGAAAGTGATCAATGATTTAATTTTAATGACTCTTAATTAGAGTTTAAAGCAGTTTATGAAATAAAATACAGGTAAGTACTACAGATTATGACAGAGTGAATTCTTCACAAAAAATAAGGTTTTTTTTAAATTAAAGGACCTAATCTTACAAAACAATAAGCTACTTATGAATTTTCACTTCAAATTAGTCAGACAATTAAAAAAATACCTACTGTTTTCAATCAGAGAGCTATAAAAAGCCAAAATATAGGATTGTTACATTTGTTCATAAATTACTTACACCTTCGAGTAGCCCAGTCCTGATCTCAGGTCCCTTAGTATCAAGTGCGATCGCCAGGGAGAAGGGGGTGCCAATCTTCGCGCTGTAGTTCTTCTCAGCCTCGCGGCAGTTGCGAATGGTCTCCGCATGGTACTCGTGGGAGCCGTGTGAGAAGTTCATGCGGGCGACGTTCATGCCCGTCTCCATCATGCGCTCGAGCATGCCAACATCGCGAGAAACGGGTCCTGGTACAGAAGAATAGGAATTTCGTACAAAAGGATTCTTACATCGGCCTAAACTTATTATAGCAATGTTTTCTTAGATACACATCAAACTAAGTTATTATCAACGAACATTCAGAACATTTGTAAACCAAAGAATAATAATTATTATTGTTGTTATCATTTTTAAAGTGGTTTTTTGGAACACCGCAACTAGTTTTTTACTTTTCAAAAGTAACTCTACTAGTGGAATAATTGAAATACAATAATTTGACTCTGATACGCAAAAATCGACATGCGAAAAAATCTGTTACGTGTTTACTGGCATCCTCCCTTGTTTAAATATATTGTTAGTTGCCATAACATAATGTTGGCAATATGTTTCGTTGCCAACATTATGTTTGCCAACGTTTGTTATGGCGACATGTAGCAATGATAGATTACCAATAGTGGACTGGAAAGCCATCATGATCATTTGTATTCATCACAATAAGATATTAGCGTGTCATATGTTCTTCTGCTACTTTGGAATTACATGTTTGGGAATTCATTTAGTTGAAATTCGCTTAAAAAATATTATTTTGTTTTCAAATAGCATGCCTATTTGAACTCAATTGTAACCGCTTTCTGAAAGTCAAACAATGGTAGGCCTAGAAGACCTTGTCCTTGATAAGATGTGTCCGTAAGGCGATTCCTTTCAAAAATCAACAAGATGAAGCGGTTTATATCACCATATACGTCGTTACACTCACCGATAGTACAGATGATGCCAGATAGGCGCACGTACGAGGACTTGGAATCGATGTCCAGACTGCACATGTTCTGCAGGTGGGACGGCGCGTTCGCGGCGCTCATCTGCATTGCAGGCTTGTCATTTGATCCCGCCTGCACAAAATAACACCTATGATATATTTTTCTTTTAGGTAGACCAAGATTCAGCGTTGACAATGATAGACTATCGGTTCTTCCAAACAATTGTTTCATCTTGTTGAAACAAGACTTCCGTATCATATTTCTATATTTTTTTAAACGGAAGTGTTACGTGCGAGCGACTAACACTAGCTTCTAAACATGTTCTGTCTGGATCTAATTTTCAGCTGTTAGGTAAGTAGGTCGCCCTTGACTTCGGAGGTCTTTGAACTAAGTACGAGGTATTGATTTCTGGTCGTCTGAACAACAACCGCTTGTATTGCTATAAGTTTCAAATCTATAGCAGCTTGCCTATATTTTTTCATGTATTCTAAAAATATAGTTGCAAATCGCAACTATTGAGATTTCAATTCAAACAAAATGTTATGGTCACGCGCGACTCAAGATTGTCGTGTAAATAAATGGTTATTTATGGATTTAGTAGCAGAATACCATGAAGCATTACGAAATATTAAGTTTATTATATTACTCGGTATTCCATGCGATTTCTTTGGCGAGAAACGTTTTTGATTCGCCCCCGTAGGTCGTAGCGTGATTTTATATAGGTACCTAGCCCATTAGGCCCATCATTATTCTTCGATAAATGAACTATCCAACAGAGAAATCATTTTTCAATTTGAACCAGTAGTTCCTGAGATTAGCGCGACGAAACTTACTCTTCAGCTTTATAATTTAGTACTTACTTATAGATGAACTTAAATTCGAGATTTTTTATTAACTGTCTCATTAGTGGTTCTAAGCACGACTGCTACGCTAGAGGTGATCGGTTCAATTCCTAGGTAATGTTATTGGCATTTTCTATTAAAAGAAGTAGTTGCATTTGTGCGTGGCAGTAAGATTCGCCCGCCCGGCGAACTGTGAGTGCAGATACATTAGTTCGGCCTAACCCTTTTTCGAATACAGGCGTGATGGTATGTTAACATAAATCATAAAGCCACCATCATCATTATAAAATGAAGTTGCAATCCGCATCTGGTCTGTTTGTGCGCTTAATTCCTCTGAACTACGCAACGCAACTGATTTTGAATTTTGTTACGATTTTACTGACATTTTGTGTTTACATAATTTAGTGTACTTACGTACTACACCTCAACAGTCTTTAATTTAGTACCTACCTATGTTATTAGTCTGTTTTTATTTTGCGAATATTTTGAGAGTATGGTTACTAGGTTCCTTGCTTCCTAAGTCTAAGGTTCGATTTCCAGGATTTTTCGTTAGAGAAAATTTGTGCCAATATTCCTCTGGCAATAAAGATTATTTTGCAAAAACCAACGTTCTGAAAATTATGACCGCCATCAAAACAAAAAAGCAACCTCGTGAACTGCTTTAGTAGGTAGGTATGTCTCGATCGATGTGAAAGCGGATTTCCATGAATTGCTTTTGTATGTTAAGGACTGCAGCTATAGCGCATTGTGATAACGAATATTGTTTTTTTTTTACATATGACACGTTAGTTTGCCGCATGTGTCTAGTGGTCCAAGCGCGACTGCTACGCTAAAAGTCCTGGGTTGAAGCAATGTTATTGGGCTTTTCTATGAAATTCTCAGTAGCAGCTTGGAGTTCGGATTTGTGAACAGATAATGGCCAATAGGCATACCCTATTACAGGTGATGATGTGTGTAATGTGGGCCTACCTACTTTAGGAATAACGGTATGATGTTATGTGATTCCTATGTAATAATTTTCTTTAGGCTACAATCACTATAATACACAAATTGAAGTTATTTACACTTAATTTGCAAGTGTCCTATGTACTAGTGGAGTGATGTACAATTGTACACCTATAAAAACACAACAGCTCCATGCCTCCAATACACTTACTTGGTCTAATAGCATTGGCATTGATGTATTTACTTAATGACAATGACTGCTAATGAACCAGTAGGTACAATATCGCATTATCCAGACAACAACAGCCATATATTTGTATGTATAGGTACCTATAACGCTATAAGCATGTAAGTAATTAGGAAGACTGAATATACTTATCATGTAGGTACCTATTTACTTAAGTTTTTTTTTTATGTGATAGCAGGCAAACGAGCAGACGGATCGCCTGATGGTAAGCGATCACCGCCGCCCATGGACACCCGCAACACCAGAGGAGTCACAAGTGCGCTGCCGGCCTTTTAAAAGGGAGTACGCTCTTTTCTTGAAGTTTTTATTACATATACCATTCTGAAATTTGAAATTATTTATTGGAGTTTACTTTTACTTTAAAAAAAGTTGTGGACACCTAAATGGATCCATTTTTGGTACCACCTGCTTTCTATCTACTTAAGTGAGTAAATAACTAGTGAAAATAAATTATTATTTTATTGGATGACTATGATGTCACCGAGGTTAATTATTGTAAGAAGAAAAGACCATTTTGGAGCTTTTTTCCATTCCTTTAGAAATATATTATTAACTAGCTTCTGCCCGCGGCTTCGCCCCCGTGGAATTCGGTCTGTCATCACATCCCACGGGAACGGGATAAAAAGTATTCTATGTCCGTCTCCTGGTTCTAGGCTACCTCTCCACCAATTTTCAGCCAAATCGGTTCAGCCGTTCTTGAGTTATAAATGGAGTAACTAACACGACTTTCTTTATATATAGAAGATAAGATATATAGATAACTAGCTTCTGCCCGCGACTTCGTCCGCGTAGCGTGATGATATATAGCCTATAGCCTTCCTCAATAAATGGGCTATCTAACACTGAAAGAATTTTTCAAATCGGACCAGTAGTTCCTGAGATTAATGCGTTCAAGCAAACAAACAAACAAACTCTTCAGCTTTATATATTAGTAATATAGATTATTGAAAATTAACAGCTCCTTTCTAGGCATGGAAATAACAATTTTTCACAGCAATTTCACAGCCTGCTTTTCGCCACTTTTCGTCCACAATCAATTTTCATTCAAAATAATTTATCACAACACATGCTATTTTGAACAAAATGGGATTTCATTAAAATGTAATTTCATTGAAATGCGATTTTGAGCAGGCTATGTGAAAAATAATCACAGGTGTGAAAATAATGTTTCATTAGATGTTTTTATGTATTCCATGCCTACTCCTTGCATTATAAGAAATGTTGTAAACAACCCATAGAGTAACAGACACAAAAATAAATAAATTATTATTAGAGAGCTATGATTTAATCTAAGTGGAGAGTGGAGACCCATAGCCAGCAGTGCAGTGGGATAGTGTATGGATGATGGCCGATTCAAAGCTATGACATGTCTATTACAGAAATAAAGTTAAATCAATAAAAATATGAGTAAAATTCCATAAAATAACAGGAAATGATTACAAAAACTTATTGTTTTGTTTCAGTAATAAAATCATAATCAGTTCATGTGTAGTCATGTGCATAAAACATGATGTTGTTATGAGATCATGCCACCATAGAGGATGTTTCATATTACAGACTGTCACAATACAAACATTAAAATATCCTGTATCAGAGATTGGAACTTGTTTGTTAATTAAAAAAAATTTTTTTTTGTGCAATAATGCTGTGCTGGTGCGTTTTGTGATTAATTATTTAAAATTAAATAGACATTAGGAAAATTTATTATACTCAGATGCCGAGACCCTAATGTGATGTGATTGGCTTAAATTGCATATTTTAAATTATTTGATAGTAAGATAATATTTTGTGTGTACATACTTATTGGATTTAAATGAATATCATTAATTCTTGATTAATTTATTTCTGCATCATAGGATTAGATATAGGATTTAGATTATGCATAAATAACATTAGGGGTTTATTGACTGAAAAAAATTGTAATATAACATACCATCACGCCTGAATTCCCCGAAGGATTAGGCAGAGGCGTACTAATGTACACCCACAGTTCGCCAGTATGTTTAGGTCCCATGTAATAGGGGGCGAGCCTATTGCCATTAATCGGGCACAAATTCCTAACTCCGAGCTGCTACTGGGAATTTCATAGAAAAACCCAATAACACTTTGCTCGACCTGGGAATCAAACCCAGGACCTCTACCGTAACAGTCGCGCTCAGGACCACTTGGCTAATGAGGCAGTTTGATGAGAAAAAAAAATTAAAAGCAGAAATATGATGAGTACAACTTTGTAAATTAAGAAAAAGAAAGAAAACATTTTATTTCTGGAATCATACAGAACACAGATTAAAAAAATACAGATATGAACAAAAAATTAGCAGCCCCGCACAAGGCCAAAAAAGGGCCCCCTATCTCAGCCTAGTGCATAATAATAAATTAGTTTATTGCAATTTACGAGATATTGACTTACTTATTAATTACCTAACTTTGCAATTATGTATCTATGGGAATAATAATGTTAATGTTGCTATTGTGATAACATTTGACACATTCTAATCTCTATCTGCTCTGTATAATACTAGTATCACCCTTTGCTGTATCATTACATAGAAGAACTCTATTCCTATAAGATAATGTACTATAATGGAAGGTTCCTCAAATCATATGGGAGAACTCCATTGTTACTCCAACATCATACACATTACGATTCTTATCAGATTTACATTATCAAACAAAAAAAAACAATTGATAGGTATATTCAATTAGAATGAGAACACCAATGTGAAAAACGATTGTCAAGGTAACCACAGCAGCCGTAACAGATTGTAAGCTCACGTAATCGCAATACGGGACGAAAATAGAATAATAGCACAAAAGGATCAGTCATTACCTCCACTTTGCCATCGTAGACCGTAGTGAAAACCATATTGACAGTGTTATTGTGCAGAAATCTTTCACTTAACAACGCGGGAGGTCGGGCTGCCGGCTTTCGTGATCTTGAACTGCCCTTCCGAATGGAAAACGGATTCCCGCAGCGCCGTGCGAACGGAGTTGCGTACTCGGCGAGACGCGACCGGCGCGCGCAGAATAACGTCGCGACCACCGCGGGGTGAGTACAACAACCAACGAAACCAACTAGACCACCAATTATTACTTGATTTTCATGACATCATGTTCCTTATGTGAATAAAAGAGCTTAAATTCCAACTAACAATTAAGCCCACCCTAGGTGTAGTGATCGGTTTTCTTCTAAATTTACACATTTGAAATCTTGCCAAATATTGTGTCTGTTGGTTTAAATAGTTAACACTATTTGAATATTAATCACAAGAGGCTTAAGTATTGTCATCTAAACAAACAATAAAATTTAAACGGATTTTTATTGTTGTGCAATTATATGTGCAAGGCAAGGGCAAGTTTTTATTTTTACCGCACAATTTTTGACAGTATTGACATTACTCTGTTGTCTATAAGTTTTGAGAGGTTACTTCCGTTTCCTGTTGGTAACACCAACAACTTTCATTTCCGCACACGCAATTTACAGGGGTAAATAACAATTTTGATTATTTATAACATTTTAAATATTAAAAAAAGCTAATTTCTGTTCATCTTAAGTTTCAGGGATGTATAACTAGATTTCCAATGCATCCGCGAGATTTAGTTTTGAAAAAGTTCATTTGTATCGTAGTTTAATAGTAGAGATAAGTATGAAGTACATAGTTGTAGATAAGTGTTCATAACGTTAACAATTACTTAATTTTCAAACATTCAACATTTTTACCATCTTTGAAAACATAAAAAAATTATGGCTTCTAAATCTACTCAATAAGAATAATAAAACTAATAAGAAATAAGAATAATAAAAACTGCCTCAATAGCCAAGTAGTCCTGAGTGCGACTGCTACGCTAGAGGTCCTGGGTTCGATTCCCAGTTTCGAGCAAAGTGTTATTGGGTTTTTCTATGAAATTCCCAGTAGCAGCTCGGAGTTAGAAATTTGTGCCCGGTTAATGGCAATAGGCTCGGCCCCTATTACATGGGACCTAAACATGCCGGCGAACTGTGGGTGTACATTAGTACGCCTCTGCCTAACCCTTCGGGGAATACAGGCGTGATGGTATGTTAAGAATAATAAAAATGCTTGATTCTTTGATGTTTATTCTATAGATGTGTTCCTTAACCATTTATTCTATTGCGACGATTCTATGGTAAATAGCCATTCAAGTACGACACGCGCTAAGATTTGTGATTTAGGGAAGGGCCACAGGATCTTGTGGGTATACTTTGTGTCATGTCTAAACCTTTCAATTTCGTAAATCACGAAACTAAATTGAAACCAAAACATCTGTTATATTAAAATTGTAAATGTTATCGAAATCAATCGCGTCGCAGCCACTGCGCCAACCTTTCCACACCACTGAAGCATCCATCGGCGCAGATATTGGTACCTTGACGGATTATTTGACTCTAGGGTCAGAGAGTCGATTTAACTGAAGCTAGCTTCGATTAACTCGAGTTCAAAACGGGAAACGGTATTGTTTTTGGCAAGTTGTAGGTCTATAAACATGGAGGGTAGACCATAGATACATGAAAGTTGTACATAATCGCAGACGACATTAACTGTCCAGTGGAGCGAATTGCTCGTACAAACGTAATTAATACCAACATAAATCGTATGTTAGACAGAAATTATCAAGTTATGTTATTATTCGGATCCGGCTGCCATTAATCCTACCCTACCATTTCGTGCAAATTACTTCACTGGAAATAATTGTAGGTGAATGTAATTTTTGATAATTTTACGAAGTTTCGACTTGTATTGCGGTCGTTTATTTTCAGACAAGTAGTAGATAGTAGACGTATCCGATTCCGAATAATAACACAATTTTATTAAATTGTTTTTGAAATACGATTTATTTTAGAGAAGGCGATTGAACAGTTCAATCGGCCATAAATTGTACTTCCCTTCCCCCAAAAATAAATAAAAACTGAATTGAGCGGGCAAAGTAAACAGGTATCTGAGAATGTGGAAATATCGATGAGATATTTAAAAAAAACAGAAATAAGTTCATAGTAGTTCATAGATAGTCAAGAGTTTAAAACTTCTCATCAATCATAAGTCACAGACACTGAAGTTGCTACCGGATATTTTTTCAATTTTTGTCGAATTGAGAAAATAATGAAAGTAGGTATACTCAAACATCGCTGCTTTTTTGATACTTTTTGGGTTGCTAAATACTACTACTATTTCAACTGGAATTCTAGTTACAGTAAGGAATTCTTTTCTTTACATTACGATTTCAATTTTATTATACCACACCAATGAGTAATGACAGTCCATTTTTAGAACGAAGATGTCGGTGCCGGTGTCATCTTTTTATGTTTTTGTTGAAAAGTTTTGATTGAATTGGCCTGGGGCCAAAATTCAATTACTTTATGAATTAACTACTAAATGTCTCTTTGTTTTGAACAATTGGCTACCTATTTCAGAACATAAATAAATTGCACTTTAATTAGGTTGCTAAGTTTAGTTTAATAACCTAACTATATTATTTCATGTGAAATTACTATTATGTGTAATGAATGTTTACTTACAAATGCCATTTTTATTGTTTGAATGAATTAGATTCCTCAATTTGCAATTTTGTACTTAAAACTTTATTAGCACCAACTTTTTGTAGACTGACAGACAGCGGCTACGCACAAGGACTTCTAGAGGTCAGCCGAATGTCATAGACAAGTGAAGTTATTCAGGTAGCCATTTACGTCACACTATCATCCTGGTAAAATTATTTTGCGAATCTTATACCGATTACATAGTATACAACAAAATAATTGTAATTATTACATAATTAAAACACATAAATAATTATTCACCGTACTATTAAGTTAAATTAACTTTTGACACAATATTTTCAATAATTAGGTATTTACGTAGGTTGGTGTCGTCAAAATGTTTACAGCATCAGCTTGAATTTTCGAACCATAAAGTTTAAATAACTGAACGAATATTTTTTCAAAATTAAATTTGTTTTTTAATTTTGAAAACTGCATTTATGCAGTTGATGGTTAGAAATATATATTTACCTTTATTTAGTTCATATCCCTTGATAATGAAATAGTTCTATAAAAGCTAAAATTATCTGTTTAAGCTTCTTAAGAAAATATTCAAATACTAGCTACCTATAACCCGCGGTTTCATGCTTTACCCCATATAATCGTAGCGTGATGTTAATAAAAAAACATGAATTTCTCATGAATCACTACGTCCATTGGTAAAAACCGTATAAAAATCCATTGGTTAGTTTTTGAGTATAACACGTTCAGACAGACCGACGCGGCGCAGGGACCTTGTTTTATTAGTGATTACTTTTATTACCTATGTAGTCGTATTTAGATGAATAATAGCCCAAAAAAGGTCATGATTTATGAAAAAAAATGGTAGTAAATCTACACCTACATAAATAACCAATAAAGACTATCTGAAATAAAATGTCCTTACTTACCTATAAAGTACCAATTAACTACAATGGTATGGAGTAAAAAGTTTACTTACTTTGGTGAACCTATTCCTTGTTTCCACAGCCTTCATTTTAAATAATATTAATAAAATAAATTAAAAGAAAGACACGCTAACACATTGAGATCTGACACTAAACTGTTCCCGTTGACCCATCGGTTTATCTTGGAACTGATAGCTCTACCTATACCCTTATCTTTATCAGCTGTCAATAAATTAAACTTTACTACCTAAATGTTAGAACCCACTATTTATAGTTGCTTCTATAAACATTGAAGTGATAAAACTTATTCCCAAGATGTAAGTATAAACGTGAGAAAGGAACAATATTTTTTTTAATATCAGGGGCAATGTCAAGAAACAGCACTGAATCCATATTTCATATAGCGTCACCATCCATGGTTCACGAGTTTCCCTTGCATTCGCTCTAGCGGGTGCATTAAAAGTTCAAGATTTATGTAAATAAAAATCGCGTTATTGACAGACATATTTTGGACTCGGAAGTTTTGAGAATTACATTTCTAATTATTCGATTTATTGATTAGCAGGAAAAACGGAGCCGCAAATAAAAACAATTATCATTGAACTTATTTTTATTATCCAATCGAGTTTACAATGAAAATTAATGATAATTATAACATTTTGTTCGTTAATGAAAACAAAATCGTATAGCTACTGACAAGAATTTTACCTTTTTCAAAGGTTTTTGGAATGGCATCCGCAATAACATTAAAATTAAGTAATTTAACTTCGGTTAGTTAGGTTAGGTATGTTTAAGTAGAGAATAGGTGGTCGATGACTGTAGCAAATAAAATAGTTTTTTTGAGGTATGAACATCTCAGCATAAATACACTGAAACCTGCCTAATTCGAGAACATTTCGTCACTGCAATAGCGGACTTTCTCGATTGACTAAATGAAAATAATACTTACTTATATATTTATAAATTTGCAGCAGTACATTAGTTACAGGATATTCACGAGATAACTCAAATTCCTGCAGTCGTCTTTACAAACATTATTATTTTGTATGTTACCTCTGGTTATGTCACGTCACCTAAACGTTACAAACTTTCACATACAAATTCTGATAAATTAGAACACTTTCCCATGTGCCACTTTATATTACACTAGCTTCTGCCCGCGATTTCGTCTGCGTAGACTTCAGATAAAAAGTAGCCCATGTGTTATTCCAGACTATAATCTATCTTTGTGCCAAATTTTATCCAGATCCGATCAGCCGTTCTGGCGTGAAAGAGTAACAAACATTCATCCATCCTCACAAACTTTCGCATTTATAATATTAGTAGGAAGTAGGATAATGTATGTATGTATTACAATATCTGGATTGTATGCAAAAGCGACTGCAGTTGAGTTTAAATTGAGAACAGATATACATAATAATTCTTTGAATACGTAGAAATAAAACTAAATACAATTTTATTAATAGCTGCAATACAAAAATACTTAGTGTCATCCACAGCAACAGTTAGCCATGATACCCATAGCACAGTATGTTTGTAAAAAATAGCAGTCGTATTTTGTAGCAAGCAGTAATGATATCGTTGTAGTCTCGAAGTAACTGTGAGTCTAAGTTTAAAAATAACTACTCTGTGCGTACAGTTCAGAAGTTGGTATAGTTTAGCAACCACTTTATATTGAGATCTATACAGTTTCTAGTAATTATAAGTATAATGACGTGGTTTGGTTAGTTTTTATTTTGGGTATTAGGTTCCCAGCGAAGAATAGGCCACTCAAAGATTTCGTGCCTTTGTTTTTTTTTTATTGATACCTCACAATGTTTATGAAATTTCTGTAGACATCTCGAGTACTTGTGTACAAAACTTAATGTAACATGGTCAACTAGTTTGATTGACGATTAGTTCAACTGCCTATGAGATGTCCTTATTACTAGGACGTTTTGCACCTGCCCTTACGTATACTTTGTGAACAACTACTTAACAAAAAGTGCCATAAAAATATATTTCTACTTTCTTCAACATTTTTTATTCTTCTACTAGGTACCTATTATTGTATGACGAATAGATTGAAATAGAAACAAGAACATATAGTGATTACCGATGTGAAAACTACATATAAATCAAAAAGGTCTGTATAGATATCCCAGAACAGCGTCTGTAGCAAAGCTGTTATACAAAACGTGTATTCTGAAGTTTTTCTTAAAGTATTTATAATTTAATAGGTTTTTAAATAAATAACTTTATAATTGACGGGCACGCGCTGAGTTTGGACCATGGATTGTTATTAATGACAATAATACTTTTAGGCCAATAAATAATCTCGCCAACAGCGCAGTTATATAATAGTTAAATACAGATATAGAATCAACGTTGATATACAATCAGTATGTATACATGGAAGGTACATTCGATCTATTTTATTCTTACTCGAGTTCATATTGTCAGATTGTAACAAGTGAAAATATTGTGAATGTTAATATACTTTACAATATATTTTGTTCGATCTTTTATAACATCCTAATATAATATTTTAGCTACATTCATAATATCACGTCAGGCCGATACGTACGATCCGTGCCTACATTTATGTCTTTTTAAGCATCTAAATGAACAAAAGAAACGTTTCACAGGACG
The DNA here is from genome assembly GCA_947256265.1 of Acronicta leporina. NCBI lineage: Eukaryota > Metazoa > Arthropoda > Insecta > Lepidoptera > Noctuidae > Acronicta > Acronicta leporina. Next base: position 13,059,802 of record OX366520.1, on the reverse strand, counting down.
ATTGCTAAAAAAATTAAAGGATGCGACACTTTTACAGTCTGGATGCGTCGGACGACCTCCGGGCGTCCGAAAACTGAAGCAGTACGAGTAAAGAAAACTGATCTACACACCTTCCGATCTGTGACAACTATCCTTCACATTACCGATACAGGACGCCTAATAAAGCAAATTTTCGAATTTGCCTTATTCGGCGAATAAATTAGGACGCGATGGGAAGGTGTCTAAATCTCAAACGGTAGATACATCGGAGGTGACATCAAGTACTACGAACGAGCAGAAGCGGGTCGCGCGGCACTAGCCGACTTCGCTCTTAACGTAGAACAGCAGGTAGGGCGTGGCGGCGGAGCGCATCTCGGGCTCGGCCGACAGCAGGTCTTCGAACTCCTCGTTGGAGATGGGCTTGACGAGGTCGTCGTCGCAGGCCAGCCAGGCCGGCGCGCGCGCGCGGGGCACGCAGCACTCGCGCGCCGCGCACGCCGCCGCCGCGCGCCCGCGGCTGAACAGCGCGCGCATGAACCCGCCGCCCGCCGCCGCGTCGCCGCCGCCGCCCGCGCCGCCCGCGCCGCGCGAGCAGCCCGCCCCCGCCTCGCCGCCCGCCCCCGCCTCCGCCCCCGCACTGCTGCTGTCGCGTGCGTACGCCACGTAATGCCCGCCCGTCAGCGTCTGACCCAGGTGCATTATCACGCCCCAGAGAATGTATCTGGAAATTATAATAATAACGTATATTATGTAATCAATGATTACAATAAGTAGGGATCTAGGTTTAGTCTTTTATTAACAGCCAGGCATACCTGTGCGTAGGCGGTTGTTCGGGCGGTCTCTTGGCGCAGGGCTCGCAGAAGCAAGGCATGAGCAATGGCGTGGGCGCGTGGCGAGTGATCTTCTCCATGCCGCCGCTGAAGCGCTTCAGCTGCAGCACGAGCAGGCGCGGCAGACGCGAGTACGCCACGCTACGCCTCGCCTCATTATAGCGTAAACAACGTTCGCACCAATACTGAAATAGAAGACACAACTTTTAATATGTTACAAACACATCTAGAAAATTACCTTCAACTAAATGAATGATTGCATGCATCTGAACAGGTATGCAAGGCTAGCTAAATAGGTGCCAGCCAAGTAACCGTACGCACACGACTGAGTTAGTTCATGGACGAGATTGGCCCCTAACTTATTCCAGGATTTTCAACACATTTGCCATGCCAAGCGATGGAAATCATCTCGTCGTCGTCTCAATCGCTTTTGGCAAATGTGGTTTGAAATTCCTGGAATAAGTTAGGGGATGATCTCTACCCCCAATGAGACATAAAAGAGGCTACATACGAAAGTGCAGATTACCTTGTTCTGGTCGCGCAGATACTCAGTGGAGAGGCAGGCGGCGCGGAAGGGCTCGTCGTCGGGCTCGTCGTCCGTGACGGGCACGCACAGCTCGCAAACGGCCTGCGCCTTCTGCGTCACCGCCTCGCACTCCAGGCACATGGTGCGCACCACCATAGTGCCTATATAACAGTAAAACAATATGTTTATAACACATTCATGCGTATTAGGGGCCATCCATAAATACCGTCACATAAATTTAATGTTTTTTGACCCCATACCTCTCACATGTCATCACATTTCTGAAGTTCCCTCTGTTCGCTCTAGTATATTTAAATCTCATCACATAAATATACTTATAAAGATACAATTAAATTAAGCCTTTTGAATTTCTGTAGCACAACTTCTACAATGTGGCAGATTTATCTACAACTAGCTTCTGCCCGCGGCTTCGCCCCACGGGAACGGGATAAAAAGTATCATATGTCCGTCTCCTGGTTCTAAGCTTCCTCTCCACCAATTTTCAGGGAAATCGGTTCAGCCGTTCTTAAGTTATAAATAGTGTAACTAACACAACTTTCTTTTATATATATAGACTAGCTTCTGCCCGCGGCTTCGCCCCCGTGGAATAAAAAGTATCGGGAACGGGATAAAAAGTATCCTATGTCCGTCTCCTGGTTCTAAGCTACCTCTCCACCAATTTTCAGCCAAATCGGTTCAGCCGTTCTTGAGTTATAAATGAAGTAACTAACACGACTTTCTTTTATATATATAGATTTCCTGGAAACAAAGTATGTTATATATCTTGCTGGTAACCAAGGTAAACAACTATGTATCATCATAATTAGCTTGCGGGAATGATTTAAGTTATCACACAATTTAATCATTTCCATCGAAACAGGCAAGCAATACATGAAAAAGCCGAGATTTCGATTATTTCACGTAATTAGATATTATAATTCATACTTGTGGTCGTAGCTTAGCCATATCTTCAAGATTCAAATTAGTTAAAATGTTCAATTAAACCGCACCAGCCTAACCTACCTTCAAAGTCATCAGCTACAAAATCCCATCCTGGTCTTGCTCTCTCATCCTTTTCAGGGTCAGTAGGTGATGGAGGGCGTTCTTCAATGGGCGAGGCTCGCTTATCACTAGCTTTCACCTCTTTGCGTTTCTTCCAAGACTTGCGTAAATTGCTTAACGTTGGTTTTCCACCATCTCCTTCTAAACTTGGCTGACGTCCAAGGCCATTGCTAAAATGTAGAAAAAAACATATTTCAGAACAGTTAGGCATATGGGTAGGTACTAATGCCGAATCACAAATAAAGGTTCGCTGATTACAATAAGGGTAAGAGGATATTGCAATTAAATGGGCACAAATCCAAACTCCGAGCTGGCATAGCATTCGCGCTTAGAACAACGAGACTAATAATGTTTCAACAGTTTCCAAAATTAAATTAGCTAGTTTTATATGCCTGAAGGTAAGCGATTACCGCCACTCATGGACATGGCTTTCCATGATTCCTTTTCATGACGCGTAGCTTTCGGAAAATGAGAAAGGGCCGCACGTCCGCCGCGACCATAAGTGTTGTTTAACATACCTGTCACCATTTTCCTGAAGCTGCAGTCTACTGGCGCGCGCGCTAAGAGCTCTGCACGTTTCGCGAATGTTGTCCAGGATACACACAAGGAGCTCGTGAGCATCCTGTTGTCTGTTACCTGTATCAGGTACATATTTATAGTGATACAATTTAGTAATAAATAAAGTTTGAAAATGACTACTGTTTTATTTAAGTTTCTTGAGAGAGAGAGAGAGAGAAGAGAGTATTTAAATACTAAATTGTGACAGGTTAATGCAATGAAATGTCATAAAGGATTTAATTTCTACAGCATATTATTTGCGAGAATGAATAGGTTCTTTAATACATGAGTCCCACAGAATCCACTATTTCTCTACAGATCAGTGTTAGATTGATAACGCAAAATATGGAATCATTTTATATAGTTAATTTACAATTGGGATGTATAAGTAATTTTATAATACACAAGCATATCAAATCCAGTCACCAAGAATGTAAGTAAACTGTATTGAGTTAAAATCTCATTAGATGACCAGGACCATTTTGAGTAGGTATTTTAATGTTATCTAGGTAATGGTGAGTCCAAGCTGAAAACCAATCAAATTACGGACATTCTCCAAGGAGAATGCAGATGCAGATGAAGTGCAAGTTGTGTGCCAGGATTGTGGCATGTGAAATCTAATCTGAAAGTATATTTATGAATACTCTATACCTTCAAATGTTGAGTTGACATCTCTAAGCGCAGCTAGGAAGGCGTCAGCGGCGTAGGGCTCCGGGCTAGCATCTGCAGAACTGCTGTTCAGACACTTGCTCTCTGCTGCTCGTAGATTGAAGTAAGTTTCGTGCAGCTTCTCTGTCGCTATCTAAAGGCAGAAAGGTAATTTATATATCACATAAAATTATCAATCAATAATGTTGTAGGTAATAAAGGCATTTTCTAAGAGCCCCCAGTAGACATAACATATTCAACCTATACTTTTGTCCCACTGCTGGGCATGAGTCTCCTCTCAGGATGAGAGGAATTAGGCTATAATCCATCATACTGGCCTAATGCAGGTTGGCACAGAGGTGCATACCTTGACTCCAAGTGGCTTTATTTAAATATGTCTAATATTCACATAAGTCTCAGAACTCAGTATAAGAGCCCCCAATGTCAGTCTGGAATCCTTATGTGTAACCAAAGTACACTTAGGTTACAATTGATTTCCATAGATGGGGTGGCGACAATAATATACGAGGTTCCGAGTACTGGACTGCTGACCATGAGGACAACCTCATGGGTTCGATTCCCACAGGACACAAATATTTATGTGATGAATATAAGTGTTTGTATGAGTCTGGGTGTTTCTTATGTATTATAAATATGTATTTACAAAAATAAAGTATACAAGTATTATATCCATTGTCTAGTACCCATAGTACAAACTCTGCAGATTTTGGGACTAGGTGGTGCTGTGTAATATGTCACAGAATATTTATTTAATATTTCTTGATAAAAGAAAAAATCTCTTCATAATAATTTGGTATAAATACTATGGTGGAATTGCCTTTAATGTAACAACATTATTCCATGTGGCTTTGAAATCATGTGGTATTTCATTAAATATAGCTTAGGAGCAATTCAATTATAGCCACCAATAACCTTAACCTATTTAATTATGAATAGACAGACATTATGTTAAAAGGCTTATTCTTCACAAGATGTTGCCACTTCCTCTAACCATGTGTAGATATTGTCATTATTATTGATCTAAAAACATGGCATCTACAAGCATTCACAAAAACTTATCTACCTGATAAGGTTATCAATAAATGAATATCAGATAAACTGTGACCCTCATCTTGTTTATGATTATGATAAAGATGATTTATTATATCAAACACAGGCATTAATACTTAAAAAAATTAATACTACAATGTAAAATAACCATAAGGAATCAAGACAATATTGAAAAATCAATATTACTATGAAAATAAATAACCTTAGCATTGGAAGTTTTGCACCTGGCATGCAACATACATAAACAAGTAGTACATACATAGTTCTTATAACCTGTTTTATTACGTAGTACATAAGGATTACAACTGTACTTGATGTCATATCTGAATGTCAGGTTGGTGGAACTATAGCAGCTAGGAAGAACAATTCCTCAATGTCATGTATTGTAAATGCACAATAGTCCAAAAGCTTTGCTTTATGTAGTGATGTTCCAACTCAACTTGCATTGAGTGAGTTAACTCAGGCTGGGCGAACTAGAGTTAGTGAATCAAGTTGACCCATCCCTAGTGTTCGAAATACAATTTCTACCTATGAAATTTTACCTGTATTTTACTTTTCCCTGCACTGTTATCAGACTGTCCCAATGACAGTAGGTCTTTACTACTCCAGGATCGAGTCCCAGATGAGGCCAAGCCAGCAGCACTGCGGCCAAGAGATGAGCTCTTAAGCCTGATGCTTCCCAGTTTTTGTTCCACGCTTGCTAGGTCCGATACCAGGTGATGGAGGTTGTGCAGAAAGCGAGGTGCATATCTGAAATAGTAAAAATAGTTTGTCTCCACATGAACCTCCACAAGTCCAATATCACAAATTAACATAAGAACTGACAGATATCATAGACAATACTCAAAAATATAACACTTCTGAAGTAATTTTATAATGATTTTGATACAATAAAATATTAGACTTAAGGCCACAATTGAAGTCTTAGTGTTGGAATCTTGGCAGCATTTGTTTTTTTCTTTTTCACTAAAAAATCATTACTAAACTAATCTTGTGGAGTGGTTATTTAGTTCCAAGACCCCCTGAACAATATCATAGTTGAAACACCATTATTGAAATTAAACCATGAGAACAGTATTATGAACAAGTACCTTAATGTATACAGCACACTGTTGAGAAAGCAAGTATTCCCCAAATTGGACAAGGTGGCAATTGGAGTTTTGCGCTGTGTGCTCCCTGCATATTGACTATCCGATGTGTGGTGGCCATTCAACATGGCAGGGCTGGATGATGGTGTCTCCAAAAGTATCAGCTCTAGTTCTGATGTTTTCTCTGGAATATTATTGTGATGTTAGTGAGAGAACATTAAACTGGTGAATATTTTTTAATATATTAAGTAGCAAAATCTGCTGAAACTCATTCACACACAAATTTTATTCATAAATTTTGCTCAATAATGAAACATAATAAACCTAACTATGTAGTATTTCCCTCTAAAGTACTGACTGAGCAATACTGTAATTAAATCACTGTGTATTGCACATCGGCAAACGGCGGTGTCAAGTACCGGTAAGTTACACAATACCTGCTGGCTTTGCTGGTTTCACTGTCTCAGAAAGAGGTTTCAATCTTTTCGCAGCTGACAAAGTGTTACAATACACACTCTTCAGCGGCCTTTTTAACGGCTTATTTTCTTTATTACTACTAGTAGACTGCTTTTGAGGGTCTGAGTTCTCCTTAGAGTTCTCTGTCGGTTTTTTATTTTCGTTGCCTAAATAAGTTGCATTTTTCCTATTTAGTGACAGAGAGAATCTAGATTTGTCGACTCCTTTTTTCGTTTCAGTCACAGAGTTAACTGGCATCTTCAGCATACCTGCAAATTGAGAATGTACGTAGCAATTATTTGTAAAATACACAGAGGCCACTTCACAACTTTCTCACGGCATGTCAAGGATATCATCCATATTTACACATTTCCGTTGTTCATACTTACAGAAACGTCTTCATTAGGTACATTGACTTACATTATATTGTAAGGCAATGTAGTCTCTTTCAAATTATTTGATTACAACAGCAAATTTGTAAAATTTAACCGCGAACAGCTCCATTGGAAGCAGTCGGCCATATTGGATTATTTGATTGATGATCGACGTCCATCCGTCCTTCGACATAATAACTCTATTTTGTTTATGGATTCTACATTTTTACCTGAGATTTCTACGATTTTCAGAGCACTTTCTGGCAGTCCTTTAGTAAAATTAATATATAAACATAAGTTTTCTTGTAGCATGATCTAGTTAATTATTGTTCATTTTTATCATACAAATTTTGGTACTATTTATTATTTTCAATAGTCTATGGTTCAGCAGAAAGCATAAGCACAAGTTTAAACGGATGCGTTCATAGAACAGTCTTGGTTCATGGTATGGTTCATATATTATTATACTCTTTGGTATGGTTCATGGTGAACTATTCTTAAACATCATCTTGTTCAATAGGGGGTTCAAGTTCAAGGGGTGGGATAATTATGCCAACCCTTATATTCTCTATTACAAACCAGTAGTCCAAGCACGAACACTTTCGAAAACGTATTCTTATCGAAATCGAGAATAATTTGTATGAGAAGGAGGATATTGAACGTAGATGAAGTGAAAGTGGTGTGCCAGGATCGTAGCAAGTGTAGTCTTTAGACAGGTGTGATAATATGTATCTATGTATGTATGAGATTTAAAGCAGAAGAAACTCATTCGTTTACGATACAAATTCGATAGTTCTTCATGCTTAGGCTATAGGCCCTATATCACGCTGAGATTATCTAGTTTTGAAGTGAAAACTTCTTTAGCGACGCGGCGCTGTGCACTTTTTGTGATGGGGAAAAAATGTTAAACGCGCGACAGATCATATCGCGACGGATAAGACCGTGTCCGTAAGACGTATTGAAGTAAATCTTCGTTAATATTCACTTCTGCCGGCACTCCCGGAGTGAAACCCATTGTTTTTAAATTATTTTTTGTTTACCTACTACCGAAAAGAATGAGTTCCAGAACCAAATCAAGTTTAAAACAATAAAATATTTCAAAATTCTTTGTGATTTAACCTCACTTGTTGAGTTTAGGCGGGAAAATGAAAAGTGCACATTGTCGATTTTATATTATTTTTCAAAACTTGAATTTCTCCGCAGTTTAATGTGTAATTATGGTGGATAATTAACCATTAAGTGTTCGTGAACGTGTGAGAGTGTAGGCAAATGATATAGAATTGAAAATAGTGACTTTTTGGGTTCACTCCTAAACTCCATCATAGCCTCAATAAAGTTTCTACCGTTTTATTGGGACAACTGAACAACATAAACTTGACACTGGCGAACACAAAAAGTGTGGTGCCATAATACAATCCCATGATGGGAAATATTACTTGATTACTCTATACTTGACACTGGCAAATACAAAAAAAGTGTGGCGCCATAATAAAAAAAAAACCTTACTTGTTGGCGGGGTTTGGCGGGGTTTTTGTAAATGTTGTCCAAAATTGACGATTGACCCTACTTTTAGCTTTTGTAACGTTTAATGCAAAGTTTTGAATGCTCAGTTGTGAATATTGTATAGCTAATGGCGCAACTACAGCTATGAATCTAGAATGTGTTAAATATCTACAAATTGCGAAAAATTAGGAAGGAAGGTTTTTTTTTCTACTCGCCACTAATAATGTTGAAATAAAGGAAGTCTGTGGCGATAAAAAAGATCCTACTAAATCGAAGGTAGGTACTGACTTCCGAAATTATTTTGCGCATAATTATTTTGTTTTTAACGTTTTTAAAGGCGGTTTTATTTTTTCTTATAGTTTCACTTTTACATTTCAGGTATATATCTATCTATACATACAATTAAGTACGTTTTCAATATAAAGTACCTATCTTTATTCTGTAAGTAGGTTAGTATGGGAAATATTATCTACCTACCAATATAATTATATTGTAAAATGGTACAGCGATATCAAAATATGTCCGTCAAGTGTAGTGATTAGGGTAATACTCCCCAAGGGCACAGATAATAGAATACTAGTACCTACCAAGGGCAAGGTTATCTGTTGTACCGAACTATGGGCTAATACTTACAACGTAAGATATACATATATCTACGGATAACAAGCTAATATTCGAAGAGAATAACATGTTTAAATGTAGCAAAAGATAATATTTTACCTTTTTATTTTATTAAATAAAAAATAATAAATTCTATGATGCAGGTAAGTTCGTATAAATATTATAATTAACAGATCAGTGCTTTCATTGGTCAATTAGTTAAATGGCGCCCAAAAGGTACAAATTTGTTATTGGTCCTTCAAATCAACTTAGCTTTTCTTGTGAGCAACGTTCAGTGATTTCAATGCTTATTGTTGCAACTAACTTTATCGGAACCTCCGTGCGCAAGTCAGACTCGCACTTGTCCGGTTTATGTTTCATTTTTTGACTCGTAGTCTTTTAATCAAACCCTGCCCAGTTGAGTCACTTAATCTAAGTTTGCCTCAAAAGGAACAGCGCTATTATTGCGTTTCTCATTTTATTCTCGTTACCAACAGAATGTTCCCAGAAGAGAATTTAATTGGTTAAAGGCCTGTAGATTTTGTTATTCTTATAAAACAGACCTTTGTAGTTTTTTTTATTATCATTGCTTATTTCAGGGCCGTCTAAAGCATATTCTCAACCAAAAAAGGAATTCTTTTATTTATTTGCGCCCCCTAAGAGCCAGAGTCCATATAATTATCCTGCACTATGAGTAAAGCCGGGATCGACTTATTTATATAACAGCATTATATAATTAAATCTATAGATTGAACTTTCTTAGCATATCAATAGAATCAGATTCGCTAAGATATCCAGCAAAAAGAAAATACATACACTTAGCGAATAAACCGCTCTTGACTCCTTGGTGGCGATGGATCTATAGACATCTTAGACCTCATTTATCGCTACTCAACATCCAAGATAATGAAAGAAATGTACCTACCTACCCTGAAGAAGCCTTTTTACTCTTTGAAAGTACATACGTACATTTTTCTATTAAGATTCTTTCTCGTTCCACCGTCTCCTTCGCAATCGGAAGTATAACTTGCTCGCATGAGGAGGAATTAGATTCCAACTCGTTTTGCTCCTAACCATAGATTAGGTACTGCCGAAGCAAGAGGTCAGTCACGGGTAGATCAAGGCACTTTTCTATCCAAGCCAATATAGCTATAGCGTGTGTTGTGCCGTGTTCTCGGTGCAGCCCGTGTAGTGCGCCATATTTATCTTCCATTTACCAAGCGTTGTTCAGCTTTAATTATATTAAATTCGCCATCTGTACTGTTGTGTTAATAAACATTTATTCAGTGATCGGTGCCGAGTGGACGGGTCCAATAATACAAATGCAAATTGCTGGCAGCGTCAATTGCGCCGGTGTCAATATTGAACATGAAGAGATCCGCCCCCACCATATCCCTTTACAAAGCACTAAGCGTAGCGTAGGACCGCTTCGGTATAGCGGTCTTATGCTTCGAGATACCGCAGCAATTTTAAATTGGGCTTTGTTGCCGAAATGAGATCAAAGCTAAGGGTTGTAGCTGCTAAAGATTGATTGTTCTGAACAGATAACGTTAAAATCGTTGAGTTTATTCAAATTGAATCCAAATAAGTATGTTTGATTCTGCCACCTTCATACATCTTCTGATAAATTCGTGCCGGTAGCGAGTAGGTACTACGCACCTGACCTTTTTGAAGGACCTCGCAAATTTTCTTTTTTCAAGAACCGTAGAGAGAGACGTGACTATGTATTTATGTTATTATGCAATTAGAATACATAGGTACTAATTTACTAAGATATTAATTTTACGTCTAAAACCTGAATTCAGAAGTACCAAAAGGAGGAAGGAAAAGGTTATATATATACACTGTCCCTTAATATTCACCCTTGTGTCTCCCATAAGTAAGTCTTGGAAACAAGGGATATTGGTACGTCTTCGCTGGAAAAGACTTAGTAGACTATCTTCAGTTGTAATTTAGTGCGCGTTTGTGTAATGTGTGAATTTCATCTGGCTTTGTGTCTAAATTCATCATCATCATCATCAGCCTATATTCGTCCACTGCTGGACGTAGGCCTCTGCTAGTGAACGCCACAGAGCCCGATCTTCGGCTTTCCTCATCCAGTCACTGCCAGCTGCCTTTCGCAAGTCGTCACTCCATCTGGCCAGCGGGCGCCCTACACTACGTTTGCCTAGTCGCGGTCTCCACTCGAGAACTCGTTTGCTCCAACGATTGTCGGTTCTCCGACAGATGTGACCGGCCCATTGCCACTTCTACTTGCTAATCCTTTGAGCTATGTCGGTAACTTTAGTTCTCTGTCGGATAACCTCGTTTCGGATTTTATCCTTCAGAGAGACTCCGAGCATAGCTCTCTCCATAGCTCGCTGAGCGACTTTACACTTGTCTCACCGTGGACCTCACTTGGACCAGTCTCACCGTGAGAGTCCACGTTTCAGCTCCATAGGTCATAACTGGTAGGACGCACGCATTGAAGACTTAATTGTGTCTAAATTAAGCCTCGTATTAACCCTCATCAGCTTGTAAGTATAAGGACTGCGAAAGACACAGAACAGAGAGTAGTTCCATGATAAGGAAGATGTTCTGAAGCTCTAGAATTTAAACATTGCACGTTTTGCGTTACGTTTAAGGTGGTCATCTCGCCACTAACGTTCCGCTGCTTGTGCGTGAGGTGTGTTTAAAAAAGATAATTGACTTTCCAATTAAAATAAATTATTATCTTCAGTTATTATTCGCGGTGGCTTAGTGTTCATAGTGTCTGGTGTATTTAACGAGAAGACGCAGGTTCGAAGTCGATTTTTTCCTTGACTAATAATAAATTCATAATCCATGGAAAAAGCTAAAAAAACGAAAGGATGGAAACGAAGGAATTATCTTTAGGTTTCACAACAGGCAATAATTATGGTCTAATTAATGCCTCCTAGTTCTATTATTCTTATTAGTTATGTACCTATGCTTCTGTTTATTATAAAATATAATAATTATTTCCGATGAAGGGTATTTGTGAATTGTGTTATTTATTAATTAAAATTCATTAAAATTTTGAAAAAAAAAAAATGTTGAAAAAACGTACTCTAACACGTGAATGTAAAAAAAAACATTAAACATAATCGTCTAAGTAAATACCGTTCTAAATGATAAACCTTCAATGCTTTTAACCAGATTAACCAGATTGGAATACTTTATGTTCATGCATGAAAAGCATGGATTAGAGACCAGGCACCAGAATTTATTATATTATAGGCATAAATTTAGTCTTCGTCTGTTTTTTTTAATTATGTTAAAACATCTGTAGGTATTTTTACAATTAGTTTAATTCAAACGTTTCAATATTTATCTAGATAGGCTGTGATGAAAGCGGGTGTAAATTGGTGATAATTCTTTTACAAGACTATCTTCTCCATTGTAAGCAACATACTTGATATATTATATTTCGGAAATTAATCAGAACTGTCTATCTCATCTCTTGATGTAAATTACTTTTCATTCCACATTAAAGAAAATAATTCGGTGATACCAATACCCATACTCGGATTGTCTAGAATTTTCATTTCACTATAATGAGTAAGCTGATATTTGTCCTTTAGGCAATAATATTATTTTTTTACAACAACAATAAGCTTTATCATTCTGCATGGCAGCTAGTATACATATTCTAATTTCAAGTGTTCTTGCAACGATTTGATTGCCATATAAATTTCCCTCTTCAAGACAGTGCATGTGAGAGCGGGTCATTACTTTGCCACGTATGCAGCTGACAGACACTACGAAATTGCACTTGGAGAGTTATATCTGACTGTTGAAATGTATACAGCCTTAGAACTCAATGGTTTTTGTGATTTGAGTTAAAGTTCACACATTCAGTTACCCGAGACACATTTCAAACACCCGTCAAGGCCCGAAGTATTTAAATTTATTTGTTGATTGTACAAAAGTGCACAAAGGTGGGCTCGATGCCTTAGATTTTTACTGCCAGACAAACGGACTCGAAAAAAAAGAAGAATCACAAAATCAAATCCTTGAATGAAGTGAGAGCATTTCGTTTCAAATTTATATACCTTTTTCTTTTATGGACATACATTAGCATAGTATTGCATTGTGTTCTTTGTTTTTATAACCAAAAGTGAAATAAACTATGAGGTAACTGGTAAAACCAGTAGGTACTTATACCTATTTTTTTTCCTACACTAGGATTTTCTTCTGTATCGTAGGTGCATTTACAAACATATTTTTTTAACACGTAGGCAACGATGGCCGTTTTTGCGTGAGTGTGACGCATGTTTTCCATAGATTTATTTTGAAGTCATATTGTTGTCATCTTAATTTTCCTAATAAAACTAGGAATGTTCTTTCTTTCTTTTCACTAACACAAAATCACCCAGACTCGTAAAATTACCTGTACCTGTGTTTTTGGCTTACAGATACCTACTTAATTGTTCTATGCGAATTAGCCGATCGCACACCTACCGCTCCACTAGAAAATTGTACAGTGTATATGTTACATTCAAAACTCATAACCAGTCAAAACCACTTTTGACTGTTTTTGGAGTTAAAAGTACTTTTGACCAACGTCCTTAGTTAAAAACACTTTTGATTGATTTTCGCAGTCAAAAGTGGTTTTGACTGGTTATGAGTTTTGACTGTAACATAATTATATAATAAATGTAATACTGATGAGAATTTATGTAACAACAGGTTAGAGATTCTGATTACGTCTTAACATCGTTTCAGTACTATACGCCAAATTGCCCGAGGCTTCTCTGCTCGATAACCACAAAATTTGCCCAACTGTGTTTCTTGTTTGAATTTGTGTAATAGGGTATTTTACACCATGTAAGAAAAAATTGAAAAATGCATGTTTATGATAGATTCTTAAAAAGTAAAAGAGAATCGTTAGTGTTTATTTATAAAAATGCAATGTAAATTTTATAATTCAATTTTAAAAATAGTCTTTTTTAATCTGTTTTAAAACGCCATCCGCCATATTGGATTCCGACGTGATGTCACTCCGAAAGTTACTTGGTCTTTTGCAGTTGTATTGTTTACTAACGAAGTGACGTCACGACCCGAAGTAGCATGACGGCTAGCGTTTCCGCGCGAAAATTCAAAGTCATAATTTAAAAATAGTTAAGGCAATAGTTAAGGCAATTTTCTGTTTTATAAAAACTGAAATAAACTGCCTCATTAGCCAAGTGGTCCTGAGCGCGACTGCTACGCTAGAGGTCCTGGGTTCGATTCCCAGGTCGAGCAAAGTGTTATTGGGTTTTTCTATGAAGTTCCCAGTAGCAGCTCGGAGTTAGGAATTTGTGCCCGGTTAATGGCAATAGGCTCGCCCCCTATTACATGGGACCTAAACATACCGGCGAACTGTGGGTGTACATTAGTACGCCTCTGCCTAACCCTTCGGGGAATACAGGCGTGATGGTATGTATGTAAAACTGAAATAAAAATACTACTGGTTCATAACGATCTAAGGATTAAGTTGAAACAGTTTTCAAAAGGTGTTATACCCTATTATATTCACTGCAATAACCGTGTGCTATATAACTATCACAGTTGTGCATAGCCACTGTCTTACCCTGACGGGATCAAAGGGACTGCATTATTCATACTTTCGCCGGTATATATAGTGATAAAAACTATAGTGCGTAAGAAATTAGGGGTACTTTTGGTTAAGTAGTAGTGGTAGACGCTTGTCTCTTGTTGGTCTTGTGCCATGACCTTTGACGCTTGACCCATTCACGAACTGATACCGATAGATACTAAACTGGTTAATGCATGCCACATCTGTTACTCTGAAAGCTGATCTAAAATGAATGCGGAAAGGGCTTGAATGTGGATGCTTAAAGAACTTTATATAAATTACTCTTAGTTATAAGCGTGTATTTAATCAAAACTTAGTTTATAACTAATAGTATCATAATTATGTGTAAATAAGATTAACATTACAACTACACTTGGGTATTTTATTTTTTACTCATCTCTACTATTATAAAATTGTAAAAATGCCGTTTCTGTACATTGAAGATATTTAAAAAAAAAACAAATGGGTTAGGATATATAAACGACTCCGAAACCAAAAATGTGATTTTAAAAATTCTTGTCTGTTTGTTACGGGTTGGCGCAAAAACTACTGAATATATTTAAATTTAGTTTTCACTTCTTATGCTCCGACTTAAAGACTTATCTCAATTAATTGAACGGATCCTGAGATACAGCTTGACCTCTCTGATGTATACAGACCCATACAAAGAAGAAATCATCAATTTTGGTTTATGCATTTTTACTCCTAATATAGCTTCATGTGAGCGAAGCCGCGGGCATAAGCTAGTAAGTACATATATTTAAATATGTAGGTAGTACCGTGGCAATTATAAATGATCTCATTAGACTTGATGTCATTGACTTTAATGGAACTGCATATTTATAATTATTATAAACTAATCTATGAACAAATAGATATTTCTTTCTTTATATCATAAACTACATAACGAAAACCTTACTTATAGATAGAATTTGTGGATAACTAATCCACAAACTGTCCGCAATGACGTCACCGTCCTACGTTACGTACATTGTTAACTGAGGCTTGAATTTCATGGGCTATTACATCAACATAGTTCATTATACGACCATTCTACTATTATACATTAGGATCATTGAGCAGGAAAAGCAGAAGTTGATATATCACACAATTTGCTAATTGTTTCCTTGACTTATGATAAATTCTCCTTTGCTAAACCCAATGGTCCATTAAATATCCACATGGACTAATAAAATTGTAGGTAGATACTCGGCAATTAATTCGTACCGTGGGAGAGCCAAATAACGTGAGACCATGTTTCGTACCGTGGGAGAGCCATAATACCGTAGGAGACCCATGTTATGTACCGTGGGAGAGCCATAATACCGTAGGAGACGCATGTTTCGTACCGTAGGAGAGCCATGCTCCGGCACGAATGAGCCGGCTCGACCGGAGTGATACCACGGCCTCACAGAAAACCGACACACCACCACACCACAGTTTGGCCCGGTTTAATGGATACAAATTTAAATGAGTTACCTACTAGGAAAGTATAGGGAATTGACTAAGCAAATAATTTATAATGATAATATAATAAAAATCACTTTTGTATTCACATTTCTTCTAATAATTAATCAATACTGACAACTATTATATACCTTATTTAAAAATTGATACCTACAACAAAGCAGAATCCTAAAGTGGGTTTAATAGGTAGATCTGCAGAATGAATAACCTGACAGATTTGACCAAATTTCGGTGTACAGTGGAGTTTAGTCAGCGAAAAGGAAGTCTATTCAACTTTTAGACTTGCGTCAAGCGAAGCACAAAAGTTTACTTATCTATGCAATAAATCAGGGTCAAGAGGCGGTTGATTGTATCTGTGTCTATACCTATAGAAATTAACCTAATTTGTCGACGTCAGTGGCTAAGTCGCAGTGTGATTTTCTGTAAAAATAGTCTACAATGGGAATTGTTCGATTCCCTTGTGTTGTGTAAATAAAAGGCCGAAAGCTTGTCAGAAAATAAAGACCCCTAACAGCTACTTATAACATACCTACTTGTATTCAATTTTACTGTCGTAGCATCGTAGCAACCTTATTCGTAGCAAAGTCGTAGCAAAGAAAAACTAGAACACAATATTCGTAGCTAATGCAAACTTCAGCACTTGTAGTCAATGCATAATAGAAAGTTATATCCTAGATATTTAGGTGAACTCATGTTGAGAACTCGAACAAGTAACTATAGACATAGAAGTTTCCGCAAAAGTCCAACATTCACATTTATCATTGTTCACAATTCGACTACGTTTACTTTAAGGTATCGCATCGATTTATATACGTTTAGTGTTTGTACTATGGTAACTTAATAAGAAAAATACAGTCGTATATTAAAATGCTTGCATAATTTACCTAATATAAGACCTATATGGCTGTAATGTGTGCATTTATTGCCGTGTTTAAAACTGTTTAAAATTAATTGACATTCCTGATCGTGTTCCTTTGATAGCTTTTTCTATTGATCTACAACCTGCTATCTTTGCTGGCACACCTCTAGGTTTTTTACTTCTTTTATAACCCAAATCCTAAATCCTGCACTGTACTGCGACATGAAGTAGTTCTAGCTATCCATAATTCAAAATGTCCTAGTTGAACTAGTTCCTTAATCACAAAATAACGATCCATCGTTTACGAAAGTGTCCGAGTTATGAGTCATTATGAAGATATATGAATAGTCCCTGAAGGCACTTGTATAGCCAGCTTTATATTTACTTACTTAAGATGTAAGACCAGGATATTCATGCAGTATTTTGTAGCGCAGTGTTTTGATGCTTCGCGGTAAGATCTTATACAGAAGACGAGCGACCCGCCCGCGGTTTCACCCACGCTGCCCCGTTCCTAGGTGTCATAGGGTTATGTTAAATAGCTTAAAACCTTCCTCTTAAATTACTCTATCTATTAAAAAAAACCGCATCAAAATCCGTTGCGTAGTTTAAAAGATCTAAGCATACATAGGGACAGACAGCGGGAAACGACTTTGTTTTATAATAAGTAGTGATTAAAATAATTAGAGCTTCACTTCGAGAGTCTAATATCTAATGGATAAAGTTATTGTCACGACTCACGAAAATAATTAAGACACTTTAAAATGTTCATAATTTTTATTTTTCAATTTCACATAGAGCTTCTAAACGTTGAATAAATATTATGTCATTACATACAAAATATATTTACACATACTTAGTTGTATTATTTACATAATACGTATATACTTAATTTATATTCAATGTACGTATACATTTATATTATGTTAATATTAATATCTTAATAGCAAATATCTTAAAAACTAGATAAGATGGGATCAAAATCTGTCTTAATTTTATAGATCTTGGATTTCAATATCTTCTTAGGTTTGAGTGACACTGTTAATGAATTTATCTATACAAATAAATAAAATCGGAGTGTCTGTTTGTAATATTAAAATAACAGCTTTTTACAAAGTGCATTTAGATCTATACACGGTACATATTTTTTAATTTTTTTTACAATTTTTGTCTGTCTGTTCGAAATTTCATGCTTCTAGATCCAGCGGTTTCAGCCTTGCGTCAGTCAGTCGGGTTCTTCTTTCATATAATTATATGGATAAAAATGAAAATATAGAGGTGAAGAAAAATCTACCAACCTCCCCCGTCTTGATAGGCCATTTGGCAGGTCCTTCTTTACGCCGCGCTCCACCAGCCTATCTTTTAAAAGTTTCAATATCACAAAAGTCATATAAAGTGCGGAGAATGTTTGTAACACAGACTAAAAAGTTGCACCATATTTGAAATTTAACAGCGGTACGAAAGCGGGTCGCGTGACATAACGAATCCATACATCTACGACTCGACAAACAAGGTTGAGTATCATTGTCCTGTGTCGTTTCAATTTACAAAACGTTGAATAATGGAGACCCTACTAACAACATATCTTTGAAATGGTTTTTATGCCTTGGTATAATAGCGACTACAATTGTGCGCATAAAGTGTTATTCACTCACATTGGCAATGGGAGAATGTATTGGAAAACAATGACTGTTAGTTTCAATATTGGCTTCGGTATAGTCGGTTAATACTGCATGAGCTCGGGTTTCGAAAAGCGTTCCACATATAGCCTAAGAATGTGTGCACACGGATTTTTGGATCAATGTAAATCAATCGTGTACTCTATTATACCTACTTATATCGATTTTTGAAACGCGTAGGTAATAAAGAAAGATATAAGTAGACAATAAAACTGAACTTGCTAGCTTGAGAAGCATTCGATTTTCGAACGAATGATATTTCTGTCTGTGTAACATTGTGTTATTTGAGGCTCCGGTATTTATGCATGTTAGTTTTTTAAAAAAGCCAGCCACGGGATCTAAGCTGTTGTGGGGAAAATCTGTCTGGGGGCAACCTTAATAATCAGGTAGTTATTATCAGAATCTAAGCTATGATTGCCAACAAATTGGTTTCTTTCTATCTTGGCATTGGTTTTGTTTGTTTATCTTCGAGGAATTTTGTTTTTTTTTATCTTAAATCCCTGAAACTTCAATTTTCCAAGTGGTGGAGTTTCGCGCTTCAAATATATATTGCTAGCCTGTACAACATTATCTGTATTGCTCGAAAAGCTTCTTGCGATGGAATTTTCGCGACAAAGCTTTATCGTGTGCATACGACAAATGGTAGCTAATTTAAATTCTGAGTACAACAGACTGAAGTCATTTTATTCGGGAGGATGTAAATATGTAGTGGGAATTGTTCAGATGAAGTACTGAACTGAAAACTGAAACTGTTGCTATTGTGTATTAATTATGACATCATAATTATAACATTCCTCAAAGTTAAGCAAGGGGTATAATAATATCACCCATAGTTCGCTGGTATGTTTAGGTCCAATGTAATAGAAGCCACGAGCCTATTGCCATTAACCGGACACAAATCCAAACTCCGAGCTGCTACTGAGAATTTTATAAATGTAATGTAGCAGTCGCGCTTAGGACCGCTAGAGTATATTATGTATTAACGAAAGTGATATGTTATAATCATGTTTGTATTGCATCAGCTGGTTGAATTATTGAAACGATTTGTTTCCTCATTTACAATAATATATCGATATTATAAATAATTCTATATTTTGCACGGATTTTAATACTGTAGTGGAATAATGGAATGGAAATGTAACTTGGTAATACATACATAATTGAAATAAAAAAACTTTATCGCACTGTATTGATGTTATATATGTAATTCCCGACGTTTCGGATCCTTTACTGCATCCTTGGTCAAGGGTAGAATGAGGTCTTGGACTTCTTAATTTTAAAATTACTAACAGCTACTTTACATTTTTGTTTATTATTAGCGATCTGATTGAGGCAGAATGAGTTAGCTAATAATAATTTATTAATATGTGTATTATTAATGTGTGCATAATATCCAATACAATGCGATAAAATCCCTAAAAGTAGTTTTATGTCAACACTACATTAGATTTTGAAAAATAGATACATAAATAAAACTTGAAAGAAATATTTATTACTAGCTTTTGCCCGCGGCTTCGCTCACTTGAAGCTCAAAAACCAGCAGTGATGATCTCTTCTTTGTATGGGTCAAGCTGTACCTCAGGTTCCGTTTAATTTTTGAGATAAGAAGTTCAACAGTTTTTAAGTTGGAGCACATTCTTTCTTACAGGGTTAACAAAATTAAAATCTATTCAGTAGTTTTTGCGCCAACCCGTAACAAACAGACAGACAAGAATTTAAAAAATCACATTTTCGGGTTCGGAGACGTTTATATACTCTAACCCGCTTGTTTTTTTTTAATATCTTCAATGTACAGACACAGATTTTTTACAATTTTATAACAGTAGAAGATATATAATATACACTTAAAAATACTCTTGTTATCATCGTCCGCCACTCACCTGACAATTTGAAATCTGCTTATAATTAAGATGTCTTATAATATAATTTAATCATTATTATAACATAACATTTATTATTTATATTTATTACATACATACCATCATCACGCCTGTATTCCCCGAAGGGTTAGGCAGAGGCGTACTAATGTACACCCACAGTTCGCCGGTATGTTTAGGTGCCATGTAATAGGGGGTGAGCCATTAACCGGGCACAAATTCCTAACTCCGAGCTGCTACTGGGAATTTCATAGAAAAACCCAATAACACTTTGCTCGACCTGGGAATCGAACCCAAGACCCCTAGCATAGCAGTCGCGCTCAGGACCACTTGGCTAATGAGACAGTTTATATTATATTTATTAATTCTAGTTTATATAAAATCTGTACACAAAATGAATGTTTCGTATTTATTTACAAACATCCACTTTTATATATATATATAATCTCTTATATATTCGTTTATTATTTTTATATAATCAAGATTTATTTAAAAAGTTTAATTTAAGATTGACTTTGGAAATGTAATATGAAATTGATTGTACCTATCAGTTTTAAATTATAAGCTCCTATTAAAACGAATTCTGACTTTTATCAGGCCGTATTTACATGGGTAGTTACTACTTATTTACAGAACTCTACAAAGTAACGCTATTTACAGAAACAATATTATAATCAATTCTTTAAATTACTTATAATATTCTTAGTAGAATCTAGTAAATAATTAATATAGTAATACCTCAATATGTAGGTATTACAACACCGATAGAGTGAAATCTCTTAGAGAAAATTTCAACTGGGGAAGTGAACTCAAAATTACTTTTAATCAGATCGTAGCACCTCAATACTCTGTTATTATAACCATACCAACAAGTAGAACCAGCATACTTTCATAGAGCGGGACCATTTGTTTTATTTTACATATTAAATATATAAACGCAGTTTTGACTAGTACACCACTTATATTTGAATATAATTACTTTTTACATCGGTATTTGTATAAACTTGCAAAAGTTTATACTTAGCGCTCAAGCGACAGTTTCCTCACGGCTCCGTATACATGTTTACGCGTATAGATCGTGAGGGGTGCGTGGCGCGCGTGGGCGGCGGCTCTCGCGTCAGATCCACGTGCGCTCGGTGGCGTGCGGCGCGGCGGCAGAGTCACTGGCGCAAGCGTCGTGCGCGCTGCCCGCGCCGCCCGCGCCTCGCCGATGTCAGGCCGAACTCACCAGCGTCTGGTTGTAAGTGCTATGCATCGAAATTCGGATAGTGCCTGTTTGAAAAACATATCAAAATCAACGGCTTTTTTAACTATTGCAGTAAATGAACAATGAAAAATATCGGAAATTTTTGACCCGGCCACTCGCGGAATTTATAATAGACATGGGGTAATTTAAAAGACAGTAACTACATCGGGTTCGTAGACGATGTAGAAGCGGTTAGAATATTACAATCAACCAAAACCCGTGGATAGAAAGCTATGGAGAAGCAACAGAAAACAATCCAAGGACCTAACTACTATATAAGCTGTCAGGAGTGTGGCATAAACAAAAGTTTCTGGATTTGGCTCCTCAGAATGTCTTACTTGTGTATTTTATTTGCATGAAGCAAGTGGGGAGAGCCATGTGGATTTTTGATGAATTTTGTCGTCTTCAACAAACCTATGAAGAAGAAATTCTCATCCATGAATTGCACACACCTATAATACTAATTGACATTTTAACGTTCTAGCAAGATATTGAGCTTAATCTTATAATAGTGACAGAATTAATGAATAATTGTGCAATAACAACACGAATATTCGAAAGTGGTTCTGATAACAAAAGGAAACACTGGAAAGACACAACATATGAAGTATAAATTGGATTAAACCAATCGGAATAATATGGTTTTTTGTGTGTTCACAACATAGTATTTTGACGTATGGATTGTATTAAATAACAGGATGAACAGATTTATATTAACACGAAAATCAAAAGTTTTATGATAAGCATCTACGGCAAGCAATTCTCTGAAACAGCAAGAATGAGATGTTTATTAGCTTACTGGTACCATTCTTCCTGCTCGGTGAAAAAGATCTAACTGATCGGTCCAGGCGTTCCGTTCCAAAGCCTCTGCGTCTATCCAGTCCACCTCCACCAAATGCACCGCAGCACCAGAAGAATTGCTTGAAGCCCCTTCTAAATCTGTACATTAATTATTTTCTTTTTTAATTAAATTGATTCTTACAAACACTAAGTATATTGGTCTAAAGGTTGAATTGCCTGACAAGTAGGCAAGACTTTTGGGCCATTTCTTAAATGGAAGCAAGTTAACAGATGTCTTTGATGCTAAACTTTGACATCCGGGCCCTAGTTTCCGAAGAGGCTACGGTAATTTATCAGGTTTTCAAACGTTAAATTACAGTTAGGCTAGTGATTTCCGCTGATCTCAAATCAAATAAAGTACCTAAACCTACCTACTGTTAAATTTGCAAAGTAATCTATTTTATATAAAAGAATCAATAAAAGTTAAATAATTTCAAGAGTTCACAAGCCGTTTGTTCACGGTCGACAGAATATAATCGTTCCTACGCAATAAAAGTTTTATAGCTCCGAAAACTTACTTGGAGTTCATCCAACAGTAAATGATGGGATTGTACATCGAGTTACTCATGGCAAGCCAGTAGATGCCCAGGTATATTTCTTGAATGTGAGGATAGTTGACGACATCTGGGTTGTATGACGTCACCACGAAATACACATGGAACGGCAGCCAGCAGACAGCGAATATTACCACAACTACTATCATCATTTTTACAACCTGTTGAAGAATTGTTTGTGTAAGGCATTAAAAACACACATGCCATATTGTTTTCTGGTTTTGTTTGCAGATTTCAATTGCATAGTTTTGTATCTACCACCTACAGCGTTTATATTTACGGCTACATTTGCATGATACACGATTAATTTTGAGTTATTGTTTGGTATAGTTAGTGTAACTTTCAGGTCACAGCTTGATGTATGGCGTATATTCTCACAATATGTTACCAATTTTGCCTACACCAAAACATAAACACATCATTTGAATGTCTAAAAAGTTAAGGCTGTTACATACTGCCGAGCGAAGGTCACTCCAACCCGAGGGAAATCAATTCCCTTAAAAAAGAAAGGAAAGAAGGATCGCATACGAATAATCTCAATCAAATTCCCATTAAGAAAGGAAGACAATAGACAAAGATCGGCTGATAGGATGTTTAATTTACTCAGGATTATAATAATACAGCACGGCTTAAAGTGACTACTGTGCCCTTAAATTCGGTCTTTGAAGAGGCTTACGACTTAAGAGATTTTATTAAGAAGGGGATGAAATATACATATTTCCCTAAGAAATTTTAATAAGCTTTGAAATTTTCATGAGTTTTATTAATTAAAAACTGAACTAAAGCTACTGTTGAGAGCTTTATCGAATGCTATTATTTTCTGATCAATGATTGATTATGATAATGATGTTCTCTTTGGAGTATGTTTTATTATCTTTTAAATAATCATGTTACTCGTCAAACGTATTCAAATAATGCGGAGGATCGCTTTGACAAGATTGCTTTTATCAAATTCCCATGCATTTCCAATAGAGTTAACCTGGTTGGTAAATTAGATTCTTACAAAATGAGATATTTTTTATAGAATGATGTGTATAAGACATTATTCTGCGCAAAAATGTATTAAAAATAAAAGGGAAAAACTGAAGAGTTTTTTTTCTTAGATCCTACTAATATTATAAATGCGAAAGTTTGTGAGGATGGATGGATGGATGTATGTTTGTTACTCTTTCACGCCAGAACGGCTGAACGGATCTGGATGAAATTTGGCACAGATATAGATTATAGTCTGGAATAACACATGGGCTACTTTTTATCTGAAGTTCACGCAGACGAAGTCGCGGGCAGAAGCTAGTACTTTATAATGCTGTAGTTAGTTGTCTTTTTGGATAATGATACGATATTCAGTTTTGTCCCTACATTTAATCAATAGTTATTGTATTTAACAGTTACTAATATTGTTTAAGATCTTACCCTTCGTTTACTTTTGACGTTATCAAGCTGCCTCTGGGTACATTCTCCGATGGACTGTGAGCCCCACAGTTCCACACCGACCCTGGAGTACGTGTAAGTCATCGACATGATGGGTAGGAAGTAGGTAAGAACCATGAACGCTACGTTGTACCTGGATAGTAGAAAGAACGAGGGGTAATAAGATCGTGGAGATCTGAAGCACACTCTCCGAAATGTATCCGATAAATAAAATACAGATAAGTTAGCAACTTTCCAGCGATGTTCCAGACTTTGGAGCTTAGCCCTGACATGGGAGTCGTTGCCAATGAGCTTCCTGGCACACGGATTCCAATGCCTCAAGCTGGTACGTAGCCGTACCATCCCAAAGGTGCAAACAGTACTCCATGCACGACCGAACTTGTGCTTGGTTTGTACCAAGCACAAGTTCGGTCGTGCATGGAGTACTGTACGCCGGAACAAACAATTGTTCCACGCCGGAACAATTGTTTGTTTCGGCGTGGAACAAGAACTTCTTAGAACATAGAAGTAATGATGTACCTTATTTCTAATATAATTAATATTTTTATAACATAAATATATACCTTAGTAAAATTATGTAGATCCTTACCAATGTTCTAGTTGGGACCTCGTGGTAATGCCATCGGGCCATTCAGAGAAGCACACCCGCCTGCAAAATTCAGAATTAAATCCACGCAGTATCACCAACATTTTGTGATAAGTACTGCGTGGATATTAAACGTAATATCCACGCAGTATCACAAAATAGTCGTAATAAAACTTTTTACAAGTGCGACATCGAATTATTTAATTTTAAAATTCAACTAAAAGCTTCGCAGGGAGTTCTTTTGTACATCCAATTTGTACAAGACCTAAAAACATTTTATTTCCATTAAAACTTCTTTTTGGTTCATAGGCACTATGTCGAACGTTTTATGATTGAATTGGAATTGGAGAATTATTTGCAAATTGGCTTGTTTTATGCCAATCGTGTTTTCTAAATTGACAGTTTGGCTTTTGTTGTCAATTCAATAAGCTTGTACGCAGAGGTATTTTTATCAGAGATGGGAAATTCAATATCTCAGCAATAACTTAATACCAACCAGTAAAATATTAGACTTTTATGTATAGAGAATTTTGATTTTGATATTACTATCTTGAAGAGGCATTATTGGGTTTTCTAAAAGTATCTAGATATTGGCATTTTGAGTGAGAGATAATTGACAAAAGTCATTTATAAAACGAACGATAGTAGACCGTAACACCGGAAGAAAACATACAAGAAATTAATTTAAACTTACGTCAATTTTATTGCCTATAGGTATGCTACCTACGGGTGTGAGTATGAAGCTGTAGAAATGAAGAAAATTTCTCAAAAGCCTCAGAACCTTCTTCCGCTTTAGGTTAAAGTTGGAAGAAGTTTTGCGGTATGCAAGAATCATATCAAGCGGTGGTCTAAGTTTCTATATTTGTGGTAAAAAGGCGTGTGTGTGTACCTTATAGTCCCGTCAGGTAGGTAGTCCATGTCTGTGGTGAAGTAGACCAGGTTGGGAGAGCTGAGGATGGAGCTCCACACCCAGATGCCAGCGGTGATACCGAGGGTCGCTCGTTTGCCCAGCCTTGGACGAAGAGGACTCATGATGGCTACGTATCTGTGAAATAAGAGGTAAGTAACTACTTTTTTCTTCTACTTTCCATTCAATTTAATATTTCTCAAACATTGATAAATATTTTACTTCGTTCAGAATCGTCTTAAATTTCGTCTTAGACACGATACCTATTTATTCAAAGTTCCAGCAGTTATACAAAATAATATTATGTATTTATCCTTTTACTGTTCCTTTTTTCCTTAACCTACCTAGAAAGTCCAAGCACCCAATGATTTTTAATACTTTATTGTAACGACCTACTTGAGCGAGTAAATCTTTTATATTGCTGCACCTATTGCGATTCTAGAAATTTCTAACGAAATAAGAATGAAACGTTTCTATCAATAAAAAAAGAAGATGTAAATGAGTGTCATCATATTTATTCTGATTTTGCTTGACATTGTGGATCTCCCTAAGTTACACATAACTAAGTATAATAGAAAACAATTAAATAGCTCTGGTAATATAAAGTACCTAGGTATAATTATAATATATCTATCTCGTGTAGGTATACTGTATAGCTACACTGATATAAAGCTGAGTATACCATACTATTTATTATGTTGGCTTTATTTTAAGCTTTAGGTTTATAAAGCAGTACCTATGTACTGCCTACGAAATTTTCTGGTTCCATAAAGTGCTCTAAGGAGGACGGTCATAAAAACTTGATATTGAATAAACATAATAAAATAAGACATTCACATAATACTATAATTTTATACGGCTTTACTGCCTACCATTATTTATCTTTTGAAGAGGACAAATGTGAAATTTGATTTATGAAATTTGTCTTATATTATTATAATTTTTATGTATTACAGACAAAGCATAAATTCATCATTAACTGTCACACTGCTGGACATGAGTCTCCTCTCAGAATGAAAGGCTATAGGGTTAAAACGAACTCCATTGCACTACCGACGTGAATCCACTCGAAACACAAGTATTTAGCTTAATACGAGGTGTTAACAAGAATACTAGTAATGTATTTTAGTCCTTATTGCTAGTAAGCTTTTTTTTAAAAAATGGGTGTAATATAATATATTATATAGACTAGTATTCCCTTAGCCCATAAGATCCTTCGGCAGTTTATAATAATGAATCGCCATAGTGTACAATTAATACCTAATCATTTAGAATTACACTACCTATATCAAAGTAGCCATTAGTTTTCGTTAACATAATGTCAAGTACGTAAGGGTTTTAGGAGTAGCCGACTCATTTTACCTCCGTGAGATCATTGAACATACCGATGTTTAATGATCTCAAAAAAAGACCGCTTTTTTTAAACAATTTCAATAAGATAGTGGCGAGTGGCGACCTAGTAAAGTTCCTAAGTGAAGGTTGTAGACATCGGGGAGCGGTGACAAGAACAGGGCCGGTAAAAGCCGCGGCAATGAATATAGCTAATGGATTTTCTACGTAGACTAGGTATCTTTTCTTTAAAAATAGGTTTACGTATTATGATTAGAAAGAAAATGTATTTATATATTTTATTTCACTAGAAAAAGAGTGTGATTTTAACGACTCATTCTTAATATTGTTTTTAGTATTTAATTAGGTACTACTAATGGGTAAAAGACAGCGTAGAGATAAGAAATGAAGAAGAGTATTTAAATGTTCTCGTAAAAAAAAGAACGAGATAAATAAACCTCTTTTTGTGTTTTTTTTGCATTTTTCATGCTAAGATTATAAAGTTATTTTAGTGAAGGAAAAATAAATAAACCTATTGACAGAAACGTCGGCTTTCAAATGCTTAGCTAGAAGAACATACTGTATAGTTGAGTCTGTAGTTCCTGCTTTTCCTACATTAAAAAAAAATCTTACTAGCAATGTGGGTCGCACATTACTAGTACCTATTCTTGTTAACCCTCGTGCTAAGCTAAAATGCTTGTGTTACGAGTGGGTTCACGTCGGTAGTGTAATGGGTGGGTTTCGAACCGGCAACCACATGATCGCAAGTCCAACGCCCTAGCCATTAGGCTACCGACGCTTCTTATTGAAAAAGGTGTGAGTGTATATGCGTGGTAACAATACATTGAATTTCTTTAGTTACGAGGAAAAAATAAGCGTACCTATATCTCAACAATGGGACAAAGGCATAACAAAGAATATACAAGACAACAGATGCGACTTATTTTGCGAATTTTTGTATACCGACAAAAGACCCTTCATATGCTCGGTAAATTTTATATGGCTAAAGCGGTGATTCCTCTTAGTAAATACACGCAAATGTGTAGATTTCTTTTGTTCGGTGATTTCCTATTTTGTTCCCATTTCTTATTGTAATATTAAGAAAAGTTCTGCAAAAATTTACTCCATCATTCGTGTTGTCTTGTAGCATAATATAATAATGGCAACAGGCTCATCGAACATACTCATCTCATGACTTGCAGCACGATTAGTATGAGGTACAAAATAATAGAACTGTGTAGTTCCTATTGTGCTGGAGATAGTCACTGATTTAAAAGTAAGTACGTAGTAAGTACGCAGTGATGTAAAAACCCAACGCTGCTCAACTTACTCCTCAAGACGCCAGCAGCGTTGAAATATTTCCTGTTCGAAACAAAAAAGTTATAAGTTTACAGCGGCGGTAGCCTAGGGATTCGGTCTTGCGATCATGTGGTTGCCGGTTCGAAACCCACCCACTGCACTACCGACCCACTGTGTTACGAGTGTGAACCCCCTCGTAACACAAGCATTTAGCTTAGCAATACTAGTAATGAGCGACCCACATCGCTAGTATTCTTAAAAAAAAAATACAAATGCAATACAATAGTTTTACCTGTCAACGCTTATAGCGAGCAACGTGAACACAGATGCGGATATGCTGAGCACTGCGACGAACTGACAGAACTTGCAGTAGAAGTGTCCGAAGGGCCAGTCAGAGTTCAGCATGTACGTGAAATTAAATGTCACGTTTAGGGTTGACACCATGGCATCTGCTACTGACAGGCTCACTGGTGAAGAAAATTTGAACTTAACTTAATTTTTTTTACATGCTAAGATTATAAAATTATTTGAGTGAAGGAAAAATTCGAAATGTGAAGGCAAATTTCGGCTGGGCGGGTGGCACTCGCGGTGGCTTAGTGGTCATTGCGTCTGGTGTATCTAACCAAAAGCCAGGCTCGAATCCTGACCCCACTAAAATATATAAGTTATTTTGTGAATTGTTGCGAAATTTACTTTAAAGGTAAATATAATATGATCTGTTAGGCTTGATCTGTAAGTACCTATAATGTTATGTTAGATTTACAACGGATTCATTAAAAGGAGTAGGTAATTGTTCTTCCTCAGAACATAATAATATGACATGCTAAAGACTAAAAGTGAAGAGACATTGTTTAATTTAACTTAAATAATTTAATGTTTTAATTTTGAATATAGATATAATATACTTTATTGCTCACCAAAACTAATGCTAAGTTGCTGCTTCCAAGTATTAATTCTAGAATGGTACAACGGGCAGTCTTATCGCTAAAAGCGATCTCTTACAGACAACCTTTGGATAGAACTCAAGAGAAAAGAAATCAATGACAAAGTAGTCAAGTCACAAGTGTACATAATAGAAACGAAAGAATTTTAAGCTTTTGAATGTACATGGATAGATATTTGCTTTTAAAAATGATTTATAAGTCTTGCTATCAACTGCCTCATTAACCTTGTGGTCCTGAGTGCGACTGCTAAGCTAGAGGTCTTGGGTTCGATTCCCAGGTCGAGCAAAGTGTTATTGGGTTTTCTATGAAATTCCCAGTAGCAGCTCGGAGTTTGGAATTTGTGCCCGGTTAATGGCAATAGGCTCGCCCCGTATTACATGGGACCTAAACATACCGGCGAACTGTGGGTGTACATTAGTACGCCTCTGCCTAACCCTAACGGGGAATACAGGCGTGATGGTATGTTTATAAGTCTTGCAATACGATACTACAGTAAAACTTGCCGTGTCCTAGTGCTGAAAGCGAGAACTAAGCTCACAGTGATTAAAACCGAGTGAATGCAGCCTTCAAAGAAAGAACATATACAGCCTTCAAGAAAGAGCCTCCGTCTAGATTTTGAATGTATAGAGTACAGAGTTTAGAACGAACTCGTCTAACAATTTTCTTGTTTAATCTACTTTCTTAATGTTTCCCCGGAGAAAATCTAAGTTTGTTTGTGTAGGAATTAACTTTTATTTACTAATGAGGATAATCTGTATCTACTTAAGTAAGTATAATAATAATAATAATAATATATTTATTGACATAAAATACTCTTACAATATGTTAAGAATTCTCTGACCCCTGCGCTAGTAATAATACTGTGTTGCAGAGGCCAGTGTCCTTCCGTTTCATTACAGTTGGGTTATATAATTTTATGACAACAAATTTGACTAATTAGAAAAGTAAAAATAAAAAGGTAAGTTTTACAAACAGAATAAAAAAAAATTAAAGTGTGTGTGTTTCTGTGTGTGCGTGCGTGTGTAAGTATGTATGTGTGTTTATGTGCGTGCGTGCGTGAGTGTGTGTGTGGGGGGTGTGTGCTTATCTATGTGTGAAAGGAGTTTCGTAAAGATGTCGTTTAGATTAGGTTACAACTGTAAGTAGGCTTTCCACCGCTTCGTAGTCGAGCTTCATAAGCCAATTAAGTATAACTGTTTTAAAATTATTATTATTAAGTTCTCTTAATTTATGTACTTTATTGCATTTATTGTACACATAGGGGGCAAGAAAATCGAAATGCTTTTGTGCTAAGGTTGATTTCACACGAGGCACTGGACAACGTTCTACTCTCCTTAATGGTACAGATGGGTTAACTGGATATTTTTTGTGGTATCTTCGTAGAATTTCATATAAGTATACCTTTCTTACGGAAAGTACCCCAGCCTTTTTGTAAACGTCGGCAGTCGGGTGTCCAAATGGTAAGTACATGAGTACTTTTAACACCGCACGCTGGGCCCTTTCTGCCAGTAGGAGAGTAGTTTTGTTAGTGCCTCCCCATGCTGAGATGCAGTATCTAATTATACATTCACCCAAGGCACGATAAGCTTGGATTAGGAGTTTAAGATCAGCAACAGCACGTAAGTTTTTAAAAATATGTATCATCTTTCTGATTCTAGATGTTAATACTATCACGTGCTCGTTCCAAGTAAGATGGTCATCTATTGTAACACCCAAATATTTAATAGAAAATACCCTGGAGAGTACTGAACAATCACATTCGGAGCGTGCGATCTGTCGGTTGCAGGGGTACGAATGTACTTGGAGTTTTTGCTCAGCTGCAGGATTTCCCGATACTGTCTTACTGAAGCAGACGTATTTTGTCTTCGTGGTATTTAGGGAAAGAAGACTGTCTTCCAACCAGGCTGTTACCTTTGCAAGACCATTTTCTGCCTTCTGGAAAACTGCCTCCCAAGTATTATCGTAGAAGACTAAAGCGGTATCGTCAGCAAACATAAGTATGTCAAGATTGGACATGGAAGCAATATTACCAAGTTCGTTAACATATATTAGAAATAATGTGGGGCCAATCGTGCTGCCTTGTGGTACGCCATAACTACAGAAAGATGCATCACTTTCGTGTCCTGCCACTCGGACAGACTGTGATCTGCCCGAAGTATTAAACTCTCGTTCAGGTTTAAACCACAATTAATTTTGAAATGAAACTACTTTTTACGGATTTTATCGCGGTATATTGATATTATTTAGTTCCCGACGTTTCGGATCCTTTACAGCATCCATGGTCACGGGTAGACTGAGGTGTTGGACATCTTGATGTTAAAATTACTAACAGCTACCTTACATTTTTGTTAATTATTAGCGATCCGATTCACGCAGAACGAGCTCACTGTATCCTTTGGTCTTGCAGTTTTGGGCTTGGATTTAGATTTTATAGATTCTATAATGGGATTCCAAGCAGCTGGTAAGACCCAACCAACTTATCTATTGAAATTTGGGGGTTTTTTGAGTTAATAGCCTCACGAATTATCCTGGGTAGGATTTTTTTTTTTCATTTCAATGTCTAATATTTGCGCAAGTGTCAGAAATCAGTACACAATTAATTTTGTGAAAAAATAAATGTGCAGCTATAACTTCTTACCCAAGAAGTAGTTGGTGACGCTTCTCATCCTTTTGTTGGCCAGGACTATCCAGATGACGACGAGGTTGCCCACGGTGGCCACGACCACCATCCCCGCGAACAGCACCGTCCACAGCACCTGCCGCCACCACGGCAGGATGAACGACTGGTACACCTGGACAAATCGATTTCCATGCATAGGTATATAGAGGTCGATCGTCATCTTAGTGACGTCATTTCGCAAACAACTCAAGGCAAGGTTAATTAAACTTGTGTATAGTGGTCAGTTGCTGAAATTAAACATCGTTTAGAGAAGTAGTAATTGCGAGGATATATCCGGAAAACTTTACAGTTAGATTTTTTTTTTTTTTTTTAACAAAAGTTTGCACACACTGTTACAAAGCTTAATTGACCTTAGAATAGTCTTATTACTAGACAAGCGGTACTTCGTAACACAGGAACATCTGCATCCGAACTAGGTGTAAACCTGTATCTCGGAGTGCAGCTAAAAATATATATAAATAAACGAAGTTTACAGTTAGAGTTGTTAATTACAACTGTACGATTCCGAATGAAGATCAGAGTGATGAATGAAGTTCTTAATAAACGCTCGGAACATTATCTAAGGTAGGTATCTTTGAATAGAATTTCGTAAAAGTTAGTTAAGTAGTCTATCTTACACCCTAGCCGGTTTTGAGAATGGCTTTTAGCAAATTAATAATTTTCATACATAAAACAACTGTGCAAATAGCATAGAAAGCCATGGTTCGTCTCCCATCACCGTGTTCTTAGCTTCTCGGGAGACAACCCAACTGCTATTTCGTTAAGAAATATAATTATCTGATGGTATTTTTATTCTGTCCTCTTTGATTACTATGATGCTAATCAGAATAATTAAAATAGCTATCCCTATAGGTACGTAAAGCAAATAGTAGGTATCTTACTTATTCACCCACAGTTCGCCGGTATGTTTAGGTCCCATGTAATAGGGGGCGAGCCTATTGCCTTAACCGGGCACAAATTCCTAACTCCGAGCTGCTACTGGGAATTTCATAGAAAAACCCAATAACACTGCTCGACCTGGGAATCGAACCCAGGACCTCTAGCGTAGCAGTCGCGCTCAGGACCATTTGGCTAATGAGACAGGGACCTAAACATACCGGCGAACTGTGGGTGTACATTAGTACGCCTCTGCCTAACCCTTCGGGGAATACAGGCGTGATGGTATGTTAGCTTACTTACTCAAATATCACAGAATTGCTGGATACGAAAAATAAAAGTATCGAATAAAATGTAGGTATTATTATTCTGAACGAATTGTGAATCGGCGTGGCTTGTTGCTACTGTATAATTTTAATCCTATTGACGTCGAAACGATAACAGAAGCAGCTTTGAAATTTTCGACATTATTTTTATAGGACCTAGGGGAGAAAAATACGTAAAAACAACTTTCATTTCTCAATTTGTTTTGCACTGGTCAAGAAAACAGTATAAATGTTGGTACCTAAAACTAAAGATTTCATGCTTACTTACTTTTAATTTTATACACAGTTAATTACTGCACCTCATAACGATGCCTTTTATCACATCCATATATTTTTTTCTTAAAACTATAGATTTCTTAATTTTACAGACTTGTTTGGTGTAATAAAACTTGTTATAATTCCTAATAACTACAACTGGCCTGGCTTTTTGTTGACTGACGACATGACTTTTTGGTGGCGTCTCAAAAATATTCAAAGTCAAAGTCAAAATCATTTATTCAATATAGACTACTAGGTAGTACTTTTTGAACGTCATTTTTACATTATAGACAGCCCCCAAAACGCCCGCCCTTCACCGCTTCCTAGTGTTTTCGCTGGGAAGAAGAAGCGGCGCAACAATTCTGTCTTTAGATATCATTAAGCGTGCGTTTTGTAGTTGCAGTGCAAAACCCAACCTTCAGTTCTGCAATGCCTTTTTAAATAAAATAAAATACAATATTATTTATTTCGGACAGACAAAGGTATCCATATTTTGTTAGTGAAAACAATAATATAAAATAAGTACTTAAAAGATATGTTAGTAAATGATTAAATTAAAATTAAATTAAAAGTAACATTTTATTGGGCGACTAGCTTAGTGCTTGTAATGCACGTACGAACACAGTGATTAATAATGTGCGAGTCGTACCTTCCTGCTATCACCCTCAGGATGGAGTTGGGGCTAGCCCGTAATCTGCAGAGCAACGAGGCAGTTTTCTTGCGGACGATAGCATAAAAATCGTCCGTATATGCTTCCGCGAACATACCTGATTTTGAGGTTTTTGAGGTTACATCTTTCATGCTACACATCTGAACTTAGCTGCGTTTTCGTACAATCAACAGAAGACCAAGGATCAATCTAATATGAAGAATTAGTGTTGTGGGGGCCTAAAGCAAAGAAAATTAGCAAATAAGGATCTATTTGGGATTGTAATACTTGAAACAAGGTTACAAAAAATCCAGAACGGTTAGTTCGCCAAGTATCCTATAGTCAATATATACAAGATACGCTTGACCAATGCCCTATTTCCGAACATAAATCAAATTACTAACGGGTAGGTACTCAGTACCTACTTTAAAAAAATACTCAGACAGTTCTATATCCAAAAGTTCGTTTTAGAATGTTTAAGTGTGGGTGAGTTTGTGGGGTTTTGTATTATCGCAAATGATGTTTTGCTGAGCTAATTTACTTTTATTATTCGAGTGGAAGTATATAAAACGCTTAGAATAATCTAGGCTCGCAGAGGGCTCTTTTATTTGGGTGAATTTTTACATTGCCTACCGTCAGCATAGATAAAACTTGGTAGATAATGAGTTAATCGTCGCCGCGTAAGGGAGTTGGCAACGGTGAGGTATTAGATGCGCAAATATATATCTACATGAAAAGTAATTCTCAAACTATAAAGACAACTATGTTTCCATAATATTTATTAAGTAGAACGTTAAACAAATAACTTTATAGTCCCGTCTATCGTTATTTAGATAGATGCGTCTAATATACTCCGTTATTCATGATAAATACAAAGGAAAAAGTATTAATGTTGTTCTTAATGATTTCCCCTAACAAGAGTATTGTTTATTAATTTCACAAATGTAGGCCTAATTTACTAATCATCACACATGAGGTAAGGTTAGGTATGTAGGTAAGTTTAATTTTATTCTATTAGTGTGTAGCAGTGATAGCCTAGCCATATGACAATGGACTGTCAAGTCAAAGGTCTAGAGTTCAAATCACAGGAAAATCATGGTGGAGGAAAACATTGTGAAGAAATCTGAATAACATAACATACAATCACGCCTTTATTCCCCGAAGGGTTAGGCAGAGGCGTACTTTAGTACACCCACAGATCGCCGGTGTGTTTAGGTCCCATGTAATAGGGGGCGAGCCTATTGCCATTAACCGGGCACAAATTCCTAACTCCGAGCTGCTACTGGGAATAAAAACCCAATAACACTGCTCGACCTGGGAATCGAACCCAGGACCTCTAGCGTAGCAGTCGCCCTCAGGACCACTAATGATGTAGTCTGAAAATCGGAGTACCTATCTGAGAGATTTTCTCGACAGCGTGTGAAGTCTGCCAATGCGCATTAGGCTAGCGTGATGGGCTATAGACTAATCCTTCTCATTCTTAGAGGAGACTCGACACATTTTAATGGGTTGATTATGTTATTGTTTATTCTAACAATACATTAAATTATTTCTTACCTCCGTAACATTGTTAGTGTTGTTAACATATTCGTTGTTGACGTCATCGAAGAAGGTGACTAAGAAGTTATGGTCGTGGCCAGCCGCCGTGGATCTGTTGGTCGCTATCGTGGGCACGAGGTCGTCCAGCATGGTAGCATGGGACTGTACCTGAGAAAAAAAAAACGTAAAATTTATGCTGTTTCTTAATATCTGAAAAACCTTATCCCGTATCATTTATGCTATCACCGATATTATGTTAGGATTGGTCACCCATCTATAAATTGTTAGGTGTCCAATTAGCTGAATGCTAACTGGCTGTAAGAATAGGGAACATCGCCAATTGATGGATTCTACTGGTATATTTATTACTACGAAATTACAATAACAACGTTTCTTTTTAGCAGAAATAACAACAATATAGATTGGTATGAAAATTTACATTAAACATAACATACCATCACGCCTGTTTTCCCCGAAGGTTTAGGCAGAGGCGTACTAACGTATACCCACAGTTCGCTGGTATGTTTAGGTCCCATGTAATAGGGGTCGAGCCTATTGCCATTAACCGGGCACAAATTCTAAACTCCAAGCTGTTACTGGGAATTTCATAGAAAAACCCAATAACACTTTGCTCGACCTGATAATCGAACCCAGGACCGCAAGTGTAGCAGTCGCGCTCAGGACCACTTGGCTAATGAGGCAGTTCTAATGCTAGAGGCTAATGAGAAAATTTAAACAAACCAAAATTATATATTTTTTAAACCCTGCTTCATTGCATGCCCACATCAAAGCGTACATATCCAGTAATATGCTGTATTAATTGCACCCGCAGCCTTTTGAAAGAACAGATTTAGTCTCTGAATTTACACAGTCAAGGTTTCGCTTTAGCCTCAAAGGCTTTTGCATGGTTTCACATTCAACGCAGAGAAATACATTCCAATTCAACAGGAATGGATTGGAAACCTGTAGTAGAATATTGCTAGTCTCTATTGAAATATTGCTAACTTACCTATATATATACGTTTCCAACATTGCCCTGTCCAGTTAATCAATATAGTCCCACAGTAGTTACGTTTTCATCTAGAATTCTAGATACTTCAGCAAATTTTCCTAGACTGTCAAATTATCTCATTATCAAATGAATGAATTTGTCCCATTATCAAAGATTTTGTAAAGACCTGGCATCCTAGAAGATGTTTTAAATGCTTTTATTTAAATACCTATTCACTCGTACCTACTATAAAGGGCTGTCTTTATTTAAATTTTAGTTATACTTACAATATTTAAGTACAAGTTATGTACCTAGGTATGTGCACGTTAACAATTGGTTTTAAACAATCAAATCAAACTGTTGTGGCTCAAGTTATTCAGTAATCATCATTAACATTATCAATTCATATACTGTCCCACTTTGGGCACAGGCCTTCTCTCAGAATGTGACGGATTAGGCTATAGTCCACTACGCTGGCCTAATGCCATTTGACAGACTTCACACGCAGTCGAGAAAATCTGTCAGGTGTGCGAGTCGTACTATTTTTTTGGGGGCAAATGTACAGACAGACAGACCGCCTAATGGTAAGTATTACCGCCGCCTATGGACACCCGCAACACTAGAGGAGTAACAAGTGCGTTGCCGGCCTTTTATAAGGGTCTGCAATGGGCCTCCGGTATCCTCACTCACTCGGCGAAACACAAGGTAAGCGTTGTTTCACGTCGGTTTTGTGTGAGCCCTTGTTATCACTCCTGTCGAGCCAGCCCATTCATGCCGAAGCATGGTTCTCGCACTGTAAAAAGTAAGTAAGTAACACTGTAGTACCTACTAGGAGTGTATAAACTCATTATTTCTAGTCTATGTACAATGGATAAGGTAAACGTTCGTTTTAATATCAAACGGAACATAAAGCTTTATGTACACTTGAGCTGGCAGTACCTGAAGACGGTGCATCAATGTTTAACCGTGTACCACCTTAATGTTTAGGACGACTGTAAATGTTTAAGATCGGGTAAACCATTAATGCGAATGTAAGGTAATTTTGCTTTCGTCTAAGCACATATACTTTGGTAGCGTACATATGTAGGAACCTCGGATGACAGGCTCATCCCACTTTCAATCCACTAAACAGCTTTTCGTCTGTAATTACTGTCGTGTATGGTTGGTGTGCGGTATAAGTTTTAATTGACCACAGTATAGAAGTTTGTTGTAGACAATATATAAAGTAACTTGTGACATAAAGTGACGTTATAATTAACTTAAGAGAGCCTATGATAATCAGTGATAATGTAGCTGTAGTGTGGGACGCGCCTCCTTACTTCGACGATTAGAAAACTCTCCATTCACATAATATTCTTATTTGAATTGTCCATTTCCAAAACAAAAATGTTGTAGCACTAATTTAATTACCTTCTTATTTAAACCGCGCAGCGCTGCCCGCAAGGCAGCACTGGCAGGGTCGCCATGTAATGACGTGACTCGTGGTGTCCAATTAAACACAAGTGGATGCTATGAATATTGGTATAATAATGAATGCCTTATACGCTAAAGTACATATTATATGGGATGGAGGCGCGTCCCACACTACACATAGCATTATATTAGTGAAAGGATTTTTTAAATCGGTCCGGTAGTTTTTAAGGTTCGTTTCATGAAAAAGATATTGTAGCTTAGAAGTATGTTTGAAGGAGTATGTATTATAGATAAGTATAATTTCTTAGTAGTTAGGTTTTGTTATAACTTAGGGTGCACGAATAGAAACTTGCATGGGTGATGGACCCGGTGTTTGGCTAATCTTTATCACAAAAATCCATTTGCCTTTTTTCTATAAAAAGAGACCTCGCTCATTAGGCGTACAAGCCTTTGTCACGATGAACAAACTTACCGCTATTAAACCGACGTAAAATATTTTCAATGTGATTTTCATGATCTCATGGATTTGAGTGATTAAAGAGAAAGGCATATATTACATCTAGATATAGAAAATAGTAATATGTATAGTTGTGTAGGTATATGTAGGTAAGTACACCGTTGTCAACCCCATTTGTTAGTTCAGTCCAGATTTGTCCATCCTAAGGTTGCCTGGAAGAAATTGCAGTTAGCGATAAGGCCGCCCATTGTATGTTTTTTTGTTTCAATATGTCCTGTCCTATGTTTAATTTGGTGTACAATAAAGAATATAATAAATAAATAAATAAATAGTCTAGGTATGTATATTAACAGTGATACCGAGGAAGATTCTGTCCCGGCTGGCGCGGACGTTTAATAGATAAACAGACAAAGGAAAGCGGCCATTATCTAAACACTTGAGGGTAGAATCGACAACCTATTGGACCTTCGCTATCGTGATAGGGGCAAGGGATACCCTCCAGAATCTGAACTAGCACTGTGCGAATGCGTTGTAAGTATTTTTAATTGAAAAGCTTTGTATTGATGTTTTGTTATTTTCGTAGATGTAAAAAAAATATTGACCGCATAGCCATTACGATGAATGAAGAATAAGACCAAACAACGTCTAGTTAAATAAACATAACATAACATACCATCACGCCTGTATTCCCCGAAGGGTTAGGCAGAGGCGTACTAATGTACACCCACAGTTCGCCGGTATGTTTAGGTCCCATGTAATAGGGGGCGAGCCTATTGCCACTAACCGGGCACAATTTCTGAACTCCGAGCTGCTACTGGGAACTTCATAGAAAAACCCAATAACACTTTGCTCGACCTGGGAATCGAACCCAGGACCTCTAGCGTAGCAGTCGCGGTCAGGACCACTTGGCTATTGAGGCAAAACACAAGATTCCATTGAAAAATCTCATTTACGACATCGGGATTAGATTGAAATTATAATTTCAAGTATCTATAGTATAGTAGGTTCCCTGGTCCATCGCAAGCCTTCAATAGATAAAAAATGAAGTTATTAATATTTTTATTTCCATCTGTTATAGTATGGGTACTAACATTTGCCCCGTGGTTTCACTCGTACCTACATCAAATCTTTTTGAGACTAAAGGTACCTACGAGTAGTTTATGTTTTTCCTGGCGCTTGTCAATTTTGCAGTTAGGGCGTAAAAAATTTAACAGATAAACATATAGGTATAGTAAGTTACGCATTTACCTAAAGTATGGATATAAATGTACCGCACTTTCTTATAGTTTTTTTTGGCATCCGCGTGGGTAGTTATTATAAACAGGAAACTTTTAAATGGTTACTGTGATTGATATACATTTGACATTATCTAAATATTCCTTGTGTTAAACATCTTACAACTTTTGAAATTCTCCGTAATGGTTATCGTCATAAATTATTATTGGAGGAAGTTTGACGTGTTTCCGGTGACTAACTGCTACGATATCTCTACTATTATAGAATTGTAAAAAAGCTCTGTCTGCTCGTACATTGAAGATATTTAAAAAACAAGTGAAATAGTGGATTAGGGTTACGAACCCAAAAATGAGATTTTAAGTATTCTTGTCTGTTGGTCTGTTTTGCTGCGGGTTGGCGCAAAAACTACTGAATAGATTTTAATTTTGTTATCAACTTTTTATCTCAATTAATTAAACGGATCATGAGGTACAGTTTGATCTCTCTGATCTACACAGACCCATACAAAGAAGAGATTATCACTGTTGGTTAGAAATTACATTTTTTTGGGATCCATTTCTAATTCTATTCATGTCAGCGAAGCAGCAGCCAAAAGCTAGTTAGGTACATATGTATAATAATGATGATACTGCCATAAATCCACACATCACGCTGACGACTAGGCAAACTGTTGCATTCGTTTATTGATTTAACTGAACGCGATAAATTGATTTCCCCGTCAACGTTTGGTTTATGTTGAATGATTTATAATATATACCTACCTATTTTATTATATAATTCAATTGATCTTCCACTCTATTAGCTTTTAGGATAAGAATCTATACCTCGAATCAACTAGTGTCAATAGTCTATTTATAGTCATTTAGTTTATAGTCATTTATTTAGTCAAAGATAAAAATAAAACTCAACCACCTATAGTTCGCGCAAAATAACTTGACCCAAAACTAACGGAGAGGGGGATAGTTTGCGCAGTATACATTTGCGAGAAAAATATCATCCGCCATTTTGGTTCAAGTTATTTTGCGCCAACTGTACTAATATTATTGCGTACGCCTCGTCACAGCTCAAGCCGATATGACGGGTCATTCACTGTACACGCAGTACTTACGTCTTTGGAACTCTCTTCCACATTCGCTACGAGATAGCCTGTCACTGGTCGCTTTCAAGAGGAGAACTTTCTCTCCATACCACACAATAATTAATTTAATATATATAAAGTTATTTAGTGAAGGAAAAATTCGACTCGCAAGCAGGATTTGAACCTGCGTCTTCTGGCTAGGTACGCCTGACGCTATGACCACTAAGCCACCGCGAGTCCTAAAGATTAGTGGTCATAGCGTCAGGCGTACCTAGCCAGAAGACGCAGGTTCGAATCCTGCCTGCGATCGAATTTTTCCTTCACTAAATAACTTTATAAAAATTAGCATAAAAAATGCAAAAAATCACAAAAAGTTATTTAATATATATTTTTATTAGTAATTATATATTCTTGTTATATGATAATTATGTAATGTAGTATGTATCTATGTATGTAAGATTATTTGATATATTTTGTATTTAGTTTGTTTATTGTATTATTTATATTTTTTTCAAGTAGCTTTTAAGGTAATGTAAGTACCAACACTTGACTCCCTATCTATATACTATTCAGCAACGATCACTCAAAGGGTTTGCTGGTAGAAAACTCATTGTATATTGTTTGTTTTATAATTATTATATTAATATTTATGTGTACAATAAAGAATAAATAAATATTTTCTCTCTGAATTCTCACTGACAAAATCTTCACTAGCGTCACGCGACGGCGACGTGTCGAATGAATGGAACGAATGAACAAACAAATATTATTTGTTTATAATAACAGATTTAAATTACGAACGGGTTTTTAAAAATAACCGCCTATAAATTTTATTTTAGTATTATAAATTATATGCTTCAGTTAAACAAAGATAAACACTTATCTTTCAGAAGCCAGAACCATTTATTCCATTTTCAAAATACACATTCCCACAGTCACGCGAGCGATAAATTATAACTGTAGCCCGATTCACGTAAACACAAACGATTGAAAAATTGTTGGCGTCCAGAAGTCGTTCGGTTATCGTTCTATCCAAGTTCGCTATTCACCTCTTCGTCGATCGCCGATCAATAGGACGCCAGCTCAATAGGATACGACTTGAACGACCTAATTGCCAGTTACATATTTATGTTTTCTACCAAGTTATCAAAACACTTTTTTTTTACTGAAATTACTGTTATTTTATTTTATAATTAAAATAAATTTGCTTCAAAACATACAAATAGCCACAATCACGCAAATATCAGTAGAAATGATGTTTTTTTTACAAAAGAAAAAAACAAAAAAGAGTGAACTGTCGAATATTTGTCAAATGAAGTGTCAGTCTGTGCTTGAAAATTGAAAACGTTATCGCGGCTTTGAAATAGATTAGGGTGATTAAAAAAATTAAACCAGTTTCCTTGCGGCAACAGGAGATTCTAGTAGAGTTCATGGCCAAGTATAGGGATCTTGCCCTGGGACGAGTCCGCAGTAAAGAGAGGCGGGCTCTATCTGCGAGGCTGTGGAAGGAGCTCGCAGATATTTTGAATAGCGAGGCTGTGGATCCCTGCCCCTATCGCTCGGCTAAGGATTGGAACATAGGCAGTAAAATATGTTGAAATAATAGTGCCTACCTATTCCTATACTTCTATAATAATAGTTTAGAGAGAAAATATTTGTATTTTTGTTTGTAATGAATAAACTCTGATTTAAAAAATTCGCTGTGTAATTTATGCTACCTATTTAACTACTATCTATCTTGTGTAGGGCCGAGGCAGCAAGGCCTCAGTGCACTTCGACCCAATGGGATCTTTTGTGAAAAGAAAAAATATAACTACTAACTATAGTATGAATGAGTATACTAGCTTTAAGCTTAGGTAGTTGTTAACCTACTAATATAAATGTGGGATTAAAATATGATTTTCATCTATCAATAATTACCTTCCTTTATTAGTATTATACCTACATACCCCAAAGCAATGTGATCAAATATAACTTACTTTTGATTGCACTGTTAATGAAAGAAAGAAAGAAGAAAGAAAGAAAGAAAGTAAATTTATTTATTACACACAATCCACACAAGACATTATAGAATTATTAATGTATCGAAGTAATATATATGTCAATGGTATACTGTCTTTGTTCTCCGTCTATAAAAGGAGATATATCCTGAATGAGGCTCATTGCTAAAACTTTAGAGAGCCTAAAAGTCTTTACAAAGTCCCTCTCCGGCATCTCAAAAGCGTCCCACCGTGCACACCTCAATCTATTTCTCCTTATCCGCTCCCTTCTCCGATCGGCTCTCTCGGCTTCGTCTAACAATAAATATGCAAGCTCGAGATTCATTTCGGACTTTTAGGCAGCACAAGGCACACAAACACTCCCGTCGCAGGAAAAAACACCGAAATGTTCTTAAAAACGTCTCAAATTTGTAACTTTTGCTCAACGCTATATGAATACTGAAATTTGACATTATGTCGTTGGCGTCTGATCCATCAAAAAATCGTTTTGTTATGTGAATACCGTCCTGTCAACGTTTTAGAACAATTCTCGCTCAGCGATCATGTGTGAATACGTTTCAAGGATTTTTCAATAGGACGACTTCTAAATCGGTCCAATTGACAGATGTGAATACGAAAACTGTTTCAACGATTAAGTCGCTGCGACATCGCTACGGTTTTAATTACGTGAATCGGGCTACTGGCCGTGAACAATTTGGGTAAATTTGTTCTAGCATTTAACCACTATTTCAGTTCGAAATAGGTTTTAAATTAGACTTACTGAGGTTTAACACTTAATTTTCGTTATCTTGGAATCTTTATAGCGTGTGCCAGTGTCGAACTGTTAACAACTTTCTTTTTGTTGAAGTCACGATGCGAAATAGGTTGTTGAGTGATTTATGTGAGTTAGGTAGGTATTTAATTTCCTACCTTAATCTGAATGGGAAATCTGGTTAATACGAAATGTTCAAAATATAATTTCAGTCTAGTTTCAGTGTCATTGACGTCATAAACGTCATAAACGTCGTGATGATATATAGCCTATAGCCTTCCTCGATAAATGGGCTATCTAACACGAATTTTTTAAACAGTAGTTCCTGAGTTTAGCGCGTTCAAGCAAACAAACAAACAAACTCTTCAGCTTTATTATTAGTATAGATTAGTTATGCTTGTGACTTCTCTGGTGTTGCGGATGTCGTCTATAAGCGGCGGTAATCGCCGAAATACGCCGGTAAACCAGGCGATCCGTCTGCTCGTTTGCCTATCCTACCTATCCCATTAAAAATCCTACTTTACTTCTACGCATGAATACCTTAGGTTTAGAATATCTGCAAGGGTTTGGCTGTCATTTATTAACGTTATAAGAATAGGACTATTGAAATAAAACAACCTTACGGATTATATCGTGTTATATTTCTCATTTATCTTATTTCTCACGTGGGAGAGCCATGCTTCGGCACGAATGGGCCGGCTCGACTGGAGTGATACCACGGCCTCACAGAAAACCGGCGTGAAACAACGCTTGCGTTGTGTTTCGCCGAGTGAGTTGAGGTTACCGGAGGCCCAAACCCTTTTAAAGGCGGGCAGCGCACTTGCGACTCCTCTGGTGTTGCGGGTGTCCATGGGCGGCGGTTATCGCTTACCATCAGGTGATCCGTTTGCTCGTTTGCCCCTATCCCATATATTAAAAAAAATATATTAGTATAACTTTTTATTAACTGCCTCATTAGCCAAGTGGTCCTAAGCGCGACTGCTACGCTAGAGGTCCTGGGTTCGATTCCCAGGTCGAGCAAAATGTTATTGGGTTTTTCTATAAAATTCCCAGTAGCAGCTCCGAGTCCTAACTCCGAGCCTATTACATGGGACCTAAACATACCGGCAAACTGTGGGTGTACATTAGTAGTACGCCTCTGCCTAACCCTTCGGGGAATACAGGCGTGATGGTATGTTATGTTATATTATATTAGTATAAAATACAATACAAATCCCGACGTTTCGGA
Source organism: Acronicta leporina (assembly GCA_947256265.1). Taxonomy (NCBI): domain Eukaryota; kingdom Metazoa; phylum Arthropoda; class Insecta; order Lepidoptera; family Noctuidae; genus Acronicta; species Acronicta leporina. Next base: position 13,015,032 of record OX366520.1, on the reverse strand, counting down.
CCCTTTACAGCGTCCATGGTCACGGGCAGACTGAGGTGTCATGCGTCTTATCATTGTATTTATTGAACAGCTCCTCTCCATTAACCCTTTCACTTTTGTTATTTGATTCATGCAGAATGAGCTCACCGTATCTTTCTGTCTTGCAGGTTTGGGCGTGCATTTAGACCTAATAGAATCTATAATAGGGTTCCAAGCAGGTGCCAATACCCATCCATCCTCTCTGTTGAAATTTGGGTGCTTTTTAATCTCAATGGCCTTAGGAATAATCTTGGGTAGGAATCGATTTTCTTTTGCAAGGACCTGTGGTTTGTCCAATCTGATATAATGCTGAGCCATACCAAGTGCGTGTTCACAAACTGCTGACTTCTTGGAACGGCGTAAGGTTGTTTTATTTCAATATGTCTGATAATCGCGTAAGCTTCAGTAATCATTAAGAATAGGACTAAATATAAAAATACTTTTCAAGAATATTTTTTTGAAATGTTAGCTCAGTCACTCGTCCCTTCCTTTAGGAATTGATACTGTTGTTTTGAAAAAACGTTTCTATTCGTTTTTATCATTTCGAGTTTTGTTTTCTTGTCCTTATTTACGAGCGGGCATTTTTAAATTGTCCCGTTTGAGAAGAGATACGCGATGGTACAAGTTACAACCAACCATATAACTAATAACAAAAGTCCAGTTTATGCCTAAACGTGAGAATATACTTAGATATTTAATTTAATTTTTAGATGAATTGGATCAAATAAAATGCTGAATTCCGATTTTGTTTTCGTCTAGGTCAACGTTTACAACTTAATTAAAAGTTTGTCTTTATAAACTACTAGCTTCTACCCGCGACTTCGTCTGCGTAGACGGATCCGACCTAGATAAATAGTAGCCCATGTGTCTAGACTATCTATCTATTTCTATGGCAAGTTTTATACAGATCCGTTCAGCCGTTTTGGCATGAAAGAGTAACGAACATCAATCAGTCCTCACAAACTTTCGCATTTATATAATTAGTAGAATTAGTAGGATAGACTTCCCGACTCTATAATTTAGGAATACGTCATTAATTACAATTTTATCTAAGTAATCCGTGGGCTAACGTAATGGCACGACAATTTCTGGGATAAAACAAACCGATCGATTTGTTGATTGTGTGTGGACCTAATGGAAAAAATGTAAGCTTATAATGAAAAAGCCAGGCGTGTCATGTCCGCCCCTTGACAACTTATCAGTACCTATACCGAAAATTTCTTCAATAAAAGACGAGAAAGCACGCAGGTACTAGAAAGATCTACGGTACCTACCTAGTTATGATTTATGCAAATCTATAACATTGATTTGTAAAAGTGTATAATTATATATTAAACGATTTCGACCACAGACTGAACAGAAGTACCTACAGTTGAAAATATGTGGATATAATACAGTTGTTAAAGGTACCTAGGTATAAATATTCAACATGTGATCATAAAATTATCCATATAAGGAATTATAGTTTGAATTAACTTTACTCTTATTGTAGTAGGTAGGTACTTGTACCTAAGTATTGTAAGTTACTTTTATTGTTAGGGTTATGGTATTCCTTATTGTTTTACGAAAGTGTATGACTAAATATACATTTGATAATTATTTTGGTTGTTTCAAATAACAGTGTTGGTTTACTTTCAAATAGTAAATATTTTAGGTGTAACATTCATACCGTTTCGCTTTATAATCGCATTTGTGTCGCACAATGGATGTAAATCTCAATGAATATCCTACTATCCTACTAATATTATAAATGCGAAAGTTTGTGAGGATGGCTGGATGGATGTTTGTTACTCTATCACGCCAGAACGGCTGAACGGATCTGGATAAAACTTGGCACAGAGATAGATTATAGTCTGGAATAACACATGGGCTACTTTTTATCTGAAGTCCACGCAGACGAAGTCGCGGGCAGAAGATAGTATCCAGATAATTCAGGGTTTTAGTTAGCTAACCTACGGGGCGCATACGTTTGCATCTAGTGAATATTTGCATAAACTCGTGTTAATCTAGTCGGTGTCAACACATTCTCTAGGATAACTGCAAGGTGTTACATCACCGTGTTGTTTTGTCTACGTCAGCAGCTGGCATTCTGATAGCTTTACAAGAAAACTAAATAAAAAGAGTCTGAATATTATAGGCACGCTTTATACGCTATTTGTGAGATAGCGCCATCTATCCGTAAATTATATGCATAATTTATTGGAGCCTTCTTTTTGTCTAAGTTTTGTCTATATTATAATAAAAAAATAAAGGTATCTATAAAGCTATCTTAATTTAAATGTAACCGACTTAATGCTCCGGTCTTTAACGCTGAAAATAACAAAATTAACATAACAGAGAACTCCACTTCCTACTTCCATATTTCCATATTTTTGTTCCATAGTTTATTCCATATTTCTGTTTTTACAATCTACCCCCAAGTGTCACCTGTCATTTTATCCATAGTCATTTGTCTCGCGACCGCCAATACATTGATTCATCTCTGCTAATTTTGTCGTAAAAAATCGAAATCGCTTATAATTTGCGTATACTGGCTTTGATTGGTGACGTAACATTTTTAGTGAGTGAATCGTGCTGTAGTGAAAATCGAGGACCGTACCCACTTGAATTAGATATGTTCCTCAGAATTGATGGTACCTACCGACTTACTAAAACATATCAAGCTAGTAAGATGGAAGTAAGTTATGTAGGTACAGTTTGTCCTTTTTACCGCTCTTATTCCGTCGTAGTAGAGATGATTTTTGTAGTGTAAAGATGGACGTGTTGATGTGCGTACAATATAGGTATAGGTAAGGCCTATGCGTTTACAGCCATGTTGCTTGAGTTTACTTCATCTTTGCGTAGACTATAAAAACAGACTCGGAAGTGAGCGAAGTTTATGAGGGGTTATGTGAATAGTGGTTCGAGATGCTGGTGTTCTGCTGGTCTGCTTCTTCAACGCTAGCGGTTTCCATTATTAACAGGTACCTATATCATTTATCCCTGTTATTTATGTTAAGCCATTGAAACGTCCAATAAACTTCAATGTCGGGCAATGTTAAATTTGTGAAATGTCAAATCGTTCAGCAGATACCTATATCTTTAGCTGTTTCCAAATAATGTAGTTTTCCACAGGAGAATAAAGAAAGAAAGAATAGAAAGAAATAATGAAATTTATTTGGCAACGCTCAAGACACACAAAAAACAGAGTAGACAGAAAAATAAAATAAAAATGAAATAATCTACAACAATAATAAATATGCACCTACTTACACATTATGGCATATTGTGTGCCTCGCGGCTGCGCCAAATAGGTTCAGTTCAGCATTGTGTCAAGCCACTAGTGCTTGACGCTGATTTTCAACTGAACCTTAACAAGGTGTCACGGATGAAAATCAGTGTATGTAGATAAATAGATAATAATGTTTAAGATAAGTAGTTTGAGTTTATCCATAACATACTATTTTACAAACCTTTGCTCCTAATCATAAAGATGTGTATGTCGATGTAGTTAATGATAATATTAGTGTAGATGATAGATATCTATGTAATATATTTTGATGGGTAATTCAAGTTATAAAAAAATACAAAACAATGGATTAAGGACATACAATTCCAGACGTTTCGGACCCCTTACAGCGTCCATAGTCACGTATGACCCCTCAGTCTCCCCTTGACCATGGACTCTGTAAAGGGTCCGAAACATCTGGAATTGTATTGTATTGTATATACTAATATAACGCGATATAATCCGTAAGGTTGTTTTATCTGCCTCAATAGCCAACTGGTCCTGACCGCGACTGCTACGCTAGAGGTCCTGGGTTCGATTCCCAGGTCGAGCAAAGTGTTATTGGGTTTTTCTATGAAATTCCCAGTAGCAGCTCGGAGTTAGGAATTTGTGCCCGGTTAATGGCAATAGGCTCGCCCCCTATTACATGGGACCTAAACATACCGGCGAATTGTGGGTGTACATTAGTACGCCTCTGCCCAACCCTTCGGGGAATACAGGCATGATGGTATGTTATGTTATGTGGTTTTATTTCAATATTAAGGACATGTTATAAAAGTTCTAATTCCAATTTTCTGTAATAAAAACTCAATATTTATTCGATCGTAGGTATAATGCATCCACCCTCTAAATACAAACTCTACCTACAGATAAAAGACAGGAAATAAAAAAAAATATGTAAGCACAACATACATACGGTCAGTATTTCCCAATGTAAACGTTAGCCAAAGGAAATTGCTTGCCACGTCGATTTGCGGCGGTTACTAGGTGAGCCTACAACTGATAGGTGTGTACAAGGTGGCTATGATGTTACAACATTTAAAAACCACAGCTTACAGTCCCCTCGAAATTACACTTCGCGTCTGAAGTTAGCCAGTGCGAACAGCCGCGCAGGTCAAATAACTTAAGTAGCAATTATCATAGGTACTTTGCAGCAAAAAGTACTTACGAATTATGTTGATTCATATTTAACCTAGCAATAATTACACAAGATTTATAGTAGCGTGAGGGTTCATATTTCATATTCCAGCATAATGCATATGCAATATGATAGTTCGACTGGTTCAACATAATGAGCGCCACATGTTTTTCTTGTGGAGATGAGACTGGAACGCTGTTTTAATATTATCGTCGCTTATTTTTTTTTGTGAAGTCTGGCATCTGCTAGTTATGTTTTCGCCAATGGACATTACAATCTGAATTTCATTGCTAATTATTAGTTAGGCATTAAATAAGACATTAGTTAGGCATAGATGAATGCAAAAAAAAACAAAAGAAGCATATTATAGAGCGGCGGTAGCCTAATGGCTAGGGCGTCGGACTTGCGATCATGTGGTTGCCGGTTCGAAACCCACCCATTGCACTATCGACGTGAACCCACTCGTAACACAAGCATTTAGCTTAGCACGAGGGGTTAACGAGAATACTAGTAGGTAATGTACAAATATTTAGGTACTTCTTAATAAAAGTAACCTTTATATGAGCGATACATGAACAGAAAATGGAAGGGGCTTCCCTAAGGCGTCATGAAGGAGGAATAAGGTACGATAAGGTAATTCAAAGTCAAAGTCAAAGTCAAAATCATTTATTCAGACTACTAGGTAGTACTTTTTGAACGGCATTTTTACATTATAGACAGCCCCCAAAACGCCCGCCCTTCAATTGAACAATAAACTGTCTCCATGGTAATGTATGTATAATATATCTACATTTTACGGGTTGGCTGTGACCATGAAGGCTGTAAAGGATCCGAATCGTCAGGATTTAATAACAGGATAATAATAATAGACGTAGTAGCCAAGTTTCACAAGAGGCTATTTAGGTACCACGTAAGTGTCAGAAATCATGAATTTATTTTTGCATCACAGCTGAAATGCATAATTTGTTGAAATTAAATAAATTCGATTAGAGATTTCAGTTGACACCAAAGTAACCCCATGTGGAGGTCATTTAGACAGATATTTCGTAGAGGTGAGCAAATAAATGCCTTGCTCGGCGGTTAAAAACTCTTAGGGCTAACGCGCATTTGTGATTTTTAGTCTACCGATAGTTTAGTCGCTGTAGTATTCGTGTGCTGTAGCATGTCGAATTCTAATCGTCAAATGCGCGAACTGCCAGATAACTCCATAGTGAATCCCAGAACGATCAAACTATCGCCCGACTAAAAATCACAAGTGCGCGAGCGCTCTTAAATATGTTTAAATTGAATTTAAACACAATTAAGAAGTTGGTGCAAGTGGCCCTTAGAGTTTGGCTGGCGAACACCCTTACGTCGGAGTATGTCGTAAAGCATTGTGGTGTGTGTTTCGACATTTACGTGTGAGAGACAGTTTCCCCTCAGTTGCTGCGGCACTCAAGGCTTGAAAACATATCAGCAACTCTTGTTGCAGGTGGTCATGGCCGGCGATGACTTTTTACTACCAGGCTCTTTTGCTGATAATTTTATTTTAAAAACGCCTAGCATATCGCATTTAAATACATTTAGTGTTTATACGTTTGTAAATTCGAAAACTAGGTTGCAACTTGTTTGTAGGCCTTAGGGAATACACAGTTTGGTTGCCGAGGAAGCGTTAACATTCACAGCGTTATTTCATAATTATAACTAACTTAGCAAACTGTTTTGCTGTCAACCAGGTCTCTTTGGGGTTAAGAGCAAAGGGCGTATTTATTAAAATAAAACAAAGTTAACGAGTTTTTTCAGGTTTCATGTTTAATTTTATGAGCGTTGAGACCCTTTTTAGGGCGTGTGGCCGTGTTGATAATATGGCTAAGAGGCAAATAATAAAAATAGGTTGTTTTATTTGCGTACGGGGTAGGTAGTTGGTATTGAATGAATTAAGTTATGTCGTGACACTCAACACATAGGTACTTTATTTTTATTTATCTTTGCACGTCGACCGGACTGCGAGGATAAGACCAGCGAGTATGGAATTCTTAAGCAATCCTTACAATCCACAGTAAGTACATGGAAGCACAGTGTTCTCCAAAAATTCCGCAAAATCTCCCAGTGTGACACCTGTTAAGGCGCATCCCTAGGGAGACTGTAAAGGGGTCTCCCCAGAAGACCTAACACTGTCACACTCAGTGAGCGCTCACGATCCCTAAGGCCTCCTTGGTACCTTTTCGGTCCCATTTAGGCAGCGGTGTACCAATAAGGTCCTGCGTATTAGTGTGCGAGCCTAGAGCCTAATTTGTTTATATTGCCATCTTCAATAAATATTTTAGGCGTGACTCTTTTCCTCTTATAGGTTCAATGATTCCAATAGGAATCGAAGTGTGAGTAGGCGTAGGGCGTCGGACTTACGATCGTGTGGTTGACGGTTCGAAACCATCCATTGCACTACTGACGTGAACCCACTCGTAACATAAGCGTTTAGCTTAGCACGGGGTTAACAAGAGTATTATTAATATACGTCCCAAAATGCTAGTAATCTTAAAAAAAAAAGATTTTCATACTTGATACATGAAATGTGATTTAGTAAAATTGTTGTGCAAAAGATATCATCCATAGATTATTTTTATGATTAACGACCTCAACTCAAATAGCCGATATTTTTATTTATTTTAGAAATTCATAATTTTTTCCAAATTTCCTGTACCCTCTTAAGTCAATACGTTTCCCGGAAAAATAATAAGGATAAAATATAATAGGATTTGCTTATCAAAATCGAATTTACCGACCGACCGACGCCTGATAGATTTAATTAAAAAATAAGACAAAAAAGTGAAAACGTGCTGATATTTTCCGTAAATTATTTTAGTATTATTCTAATTAATATTTACATAATTTGAATAATCCCCACGCTATACCTAAATAATCAGTAACCGTATTTGATAATAGAAATACACATATACATAAGACCATCATTACTGTTTTTTTTTATTATTCTTAATAATTATCTACGTTTATCAATACATTAAACATACCATCACGCCTGTATTCCCCGAAGGGTTAGGCAGAGGCGTACTAATGTACACCCACAGTTCGCCGGTATGTTTAGGTCCCATGTAATAGGGGGCGAGCCTATTGCCATTAACCGGGCACAATTTCCTAACTCCGAGCTGCTACTGGGAATTTCATAGAAAAACCCAATAACACTTTGCTCGACCTGGGAATCGAACCCAGGACCTCTAGCGTAGCAGTCGCGGTCAGGACCACTTGGCTATTGAGGCGTTTATCAATAATTGCTGGTATTTATTTCTCAAAGGGTTAGTACCTATTTTATACGAAGCGACTGCTTTTTATACCTACATAAAAAAAATAAGCACAAAGCCTTTATGTTTTAATTGTAAAAGATATCCCATGGCACTTGAAAGTGATAGACGATCATTAACTTAACACGCTAGGTACTTTGCTTAACGTGACGTTTTTGACCCGTTAATGTAATATGATATGAGGTGTGACTCTTGTGACCCCAACCTCCAAGAGTCTAACCCTATCAAGGTTTAATTGATAAATGACGCGACAAAGGCTAAGGACATTGTGAAACCTCACTGTAGTCAAGTTTGGACGAACATTATTGTTTACGTATAATAACTTAATTTAATTAATTCTGTGGAAATCCATAGTGAATAGGAACAATTAAGTCCTAACCTTCATCGATGAATTAGTTTAAAAGAAAAATACTAACAAATAGATAATATAGTTGTGTGTACAAGAACCACAGACGGATGACATTAAATAATCATGACATTTTTTATTACTATTTTGTATCTCTATTCTGTGCTCATTGCAAAATTTTGACATATAAATACTTATATGTCAAAATTTTGCAACGGTGTGGTAAGTTTTGACAGTACATTTGAGTACATACATATACATGTATGTACTCAAATGTACTGTCAAAACTTACCACACCGTATGCATAATAATACTAGAATACTACATACATCCTTTGCTTAGTGACGTTAAAAAAATTGGAAACAAAAATGGTTGTTGCGTTAATTTTATGTGTCTGCCATCCCTAGACATCTTCAATTTTAGAGACTGACAACGTCAAATCTGTCCTCAAGTATAGGTTATATAATTTATATAACTCCTTGGCTTAAGGCCTGTTATATAACTCCTTTACAAGCCAAGGGACCTCAAGGATATAAATTGTAAAATCCGTTTCGCAAATAAATCCATAGTAGCATACCATGTCTGACATTGTACTCGTAACTATAGATGACATGGCGTTCCCGTGTTTATCTTTGATATACCTTCTTTATGAGATTGGGTACAACAATTTAGTTTGCGCATGACCCGAGGCGAGATCGTTTACATGTGGGCCGCAGTCGGGCAGACGCTAAACTGGGTGAAATCGAAAACATTGAGATAATTTAAAGGGTAAGTCCCTCTCATGGATTAACATCAATATTGTATGCTATTTCAGGAAATATATGGGACTTCGTGGCTAAATAATGGCCGAAGGGTTCCGTCGATCTGCGAGGTCAGGCCGTATTTGGGTTTCTAAATAACAGAATCGTCTGCGTATCTTTGTGTATGTTAGTACTTCACTAAGAACGCTAAGCATTTGGGTTTCAAAGATGAAGCTTTCGTCAAATAGTAACCTTAGGTCTTTTGTTCTGGGAGAAACAGTCTTATGGTCTCGGTTTGCCTATACATAGTTCGATGACATGATAAGGATAGGTACTATGCCGAAAGCCAGATGCTTGGCATTCTGAGTGAAGTAGGTACTGATTCATCAGTCTCTTTCAGTGAGATTGAAATCATCAGTACATAGTATAAAACAAAGTCACTTCCCGCTCCCTGTCTGTCCCTATGTATGCTTAGATTTTAAAAACTACGCAACGGAATTTGATGCGGTTTTTTTAAAAGATAGAGTGATTCATGAGGAAGGTTTCAAGCTATTTAATATCATGTTACGACTGTTTGGAACGGGGCAACGCGGATGAAACCACGGGCGTGTCGCTAGTATTCTATATATATAGTCAAAGTCAAGTCAAAATGTTTTATTTCAATTAGACCATTATAAAAGGTACTTTTGAAAAGTCAAACTAGTTGCACGGTTCCAAAAAGTGGGTCATATGGAGAAGAGCCGTCAAGAAACTTCATAGATACTCTTTAAAAAAAATATATCAACTTGGATTACAATATTAAGCTTTACAACTTTGTTATTAGGTATTATTCAGTAATTTTATTAAGTATTATTATATAGGTATTATAATAACCTTATCGAATTTCTAGTTAGATATCTATTCAAACTTGGTTCAGTATACATTTAGATCTTCACATTTTCAAAAGCATTTTCTTTGATATGAATCTAAACAAGGCTCGACCAGTAAATTATGCCAATGCTTTCCATTGTTACCTACTTACCTATGTACTATGTATATTTTTGCAATAACTATGTGATATGGGAGTTCGGTGCGATGTTCTGTATGTTAAAGGAGACAGAGTGAATATTTTTTATAGTGTTTACTGTGCTTTCTTTTTTAATGTAATTTTATAAAGGCAGATCATACGTCTTATCCAAAGCTGTATATGTGGTTTAATTTGAATAAGTTTAGCTTCTGTAGAAAGCTGTGGATGGCTGACTTATGGAGTTGGCTGTCCAACTAGAAAATGGTTATCAGAAGTGTAGTCTTTGCCATACGCACTCCTTGTAGTCTATTCTCTAGAAGGAGTGCGTATGGCAAAGATAGTCTTGAGTAGCATGCTGTGCAGCCAGCCAAGGTGTGAAAGTCTGAGACAATATAGGGCAACAGGAGGCAATGATGATGTTTTTTATTCGGTACAAGTTCGATCGAAGAACTCACGATATTTGAGAAACGGCTGATGAAATAATGTAGGTATTCAAGTAAAATTGCAAAAAATAATAATTTGAAAACCTTGACAATGATTATTAAAATTATACATGAGCAAAATAGAGAGAGACCGCAATAGGTATTTATTTGTTTCACTTGTGTTCTGTTTAATTTGATTAAGCTCCGGTTTCAATTATCTGGGACCAACTGTTTACCGATATTTCTATTTGTAAATCTTCAGGTTCTCGCTGGTGACTTTGTTCTTGTTTTCGGCGCGGATTAAATTAGATGCCCCGAAGCTGTTTACTGTTTTGTATTTACACCAGATTATGTTCCTACAATGTTTGCACGGTGTTTGAACAAATAGCAGTTCAAGAGTGTACGCGTATACACTATGCAGGTTGAAAGTTACAGGGTTATTCAGTTATTTGATAGGTAATTTATACACTTGAAGATTAGGTCTGGAACTACTTGATTAGCCTAGTGGTCCTGACCGCGACTGCTACGCTAGAGGTCTTGGGTTCGACTTCAAGGTCTGTGCAAAGTGTTATTAGGTTTTTATATGAAATTCACAGTAGCGGCTCGAAGTTTTTGCCCGATTAATGGCAATAGGCTCGCCCCCTATTAGGTAGTAAGTAGTGTAGTAGGTAGCGGCGGCCCTAACTGGTGCGACATCTCAAAATGGTGCTTCTCCTGAAGTCGTGATCAGTGTTTTTTTTTATTTTTAATCAATTCAGTGACTATGACGGTTCCCTGTGCGGTCGCAACGTTCGCACTGCTCTAGGGCCACCACTCTTACATGCATAGGCTAAAATGTCTTGCAATCATTTATTTACGTCACTGCGGTTTGTATAAAAGATTATGTCGCTCTTGGAATTTTTCCAGTCTACATCATAAAACATTTGTGGTTGAAATATTTCAAAACTTTACTTTTATTGCGGCACTTATATTTTATGCGAATCTACGTATTTTTAAATTTTTATATTTTGCAATAAAATTTTTGACTATGGAATGCTTTAGGTACCTACTTACTTACGTATGATAATGAAATTATCATTTCCTTAAATTAGCTACTACTTTAAATAGGTAACTAATCGGTAAAAAAAGCAATTTCATCTACATACATTGATATTATTAAATCGAATGATGAATGATATTTCGAATCCTTTACATGTAGGTATAATATTTATGTGGACTACAAAATACTATGGCAATGAAATCCATAAAAAGTAATTTAACGTTTCAAAAACCTATATGTAGTTACTTGCTTCTGCCCGTGACTTCGTCTGCGTGAACATCAGAATTGGATCTGACCTAGATAAAGAGTAGCCCATATGTTATTCCGGACTAAAATCTATCTCTGTGCTAAATTTTATCTAGATCCGTTCAGCCATTCTGGCGTGAAAGAGTAACAAACATCCAGCCATCCGTCCATCCTCACAAACTTTAGTAGTTACTAGGATAGAAAGGAGAAATAAATTCATTAATCAAAGGGCTGTTTCGTAAAAAAAATCTTCATAACCTTTTCTTTTTAAATATATAAAAAGATACCTAATATAAAAATAAGCATTCACTTAAATAATGTAGACATACGAGTCATCCGATGTTGCTCATACATTTTTATAAAATACTGATATGATAAGTACAATTCTCAGATATGCTGCTCGGAGCGGGAATTAATGGTTTTTCGCTTGGGTTAACTTTAGCAAAGTTTGCATGTTAGCGAGTAATGTGTTAAACTTACATTGTAAGTGGATTTTATAGTGTCTCAATCGCATAAGGGCTAACGCGCACTTGTGATTTTTAGTCTACCGATAGTTTAGTCGCTGTAGTAGTCGTGTATAATTTCATGTCGAATTCTAATCGTCAAATGCGCGAACTGCTAATATAACTCCATAGTGAATCCCAGAACGATCAAACTATCGCCCGACTAAAAATCACAAGTGCGCGAGCGCTCTAAAACAGGCTTGTAGAAAGAAATACGCTTTGACTATATATCTGTTTTTGAAAGACAGGTAATAAAGTATTTATTCAGATATGTATAATATGAGATTATGTACGAACATGATAGCATTCTAAACTGCCTCATTAGTCTACTGACCCTAAGCGCAACTGTTACCCTAGAGGTCCTGGGTTGGGATCGGAAGTGTTATTAGTTTTTCTATGGAATTCTTAGTAGCAGCTCGTACGTTGGATTTATTCCCTTTTAACGGCAATAGCACACCCTATTACATGGGACCTAAACATACCGGAGAACTGTGAGTGTACATTAGTACTCCTCTGCCTCTGTTTGTATGTTATTGCTCGCGTTATATAGACATATTGAAATGAAACAACTTTACGAATTTTGTAAAGTTGTTTTATTATACAAGGTAATATTCGCGTAAGCTTTAGAAATCAGTAGATATGTATGTTATTTTTTAAATTTATTTCGTACCAACTTACATTTTTTTAAACAATAGAACGAAGATCAGTTTGTTGTGCTAGAAGTGCTACAGAAATCAGTAGGTATTATTTTTTTAGCATTTTGTAACTCTGCTACGAAAGTATGGAATCGTTACATTTTAAACATAGCTAACACATACAATCTTTATACATAAAACAAAGACCGGTTCGTTACAACATTTATAACACAAAAATGCCTGGACCGATTTGTATGATCTTTAATTCTCAGATTATAAAGATAGTTTAGTGAAGGAAAAATTTTACTTACGGACAGGGCTCGAACTACGTCTTCTGGTTAGATGCACCAGACACAAGTCGATATTTTCCTTCATTAAAATAACTAAAAAATAAACAATGCTTTTTTTTATGACAGGTTTTATATTATAGTTAATTATCACGCGCTTAAACGGTGAAGGAAAGAAACCTGCACGTCTGAGAGACTTTCTCGACGGCGGCGTGTGAAGTCTGCCAACCCGCATTAGGCTAGCGTGGTGGACTATAGCCTAATCCCCCTCATTGTGAGAGGAGACCCGTGCCCAGCAGTGGGACATGTAATGGGTTGATTTTGTATTATGTATGACAGGTATTCAAGGCTGAGAATCTTGAGAAGACGAGTCTCGTCTTCTGAACTAATAAGCCTGAGTAATAGGCTGCTAGGGTATCACCCCTGTAATATAAACTAGAAAGTGTAAGTAAATAGCTACGTTTAATTATCAACCAATCCAGGTACAGTACCCCGATATCTGGTAAAGCCTGATAACAAATTACTTTTAATTTTTAGAACAATGGTTATTGGTCAATTAATTATGACAAAGGTGTCCGCCCACCACATCGTAGCGTGCTCGAGAATGTCACGGGTGACATGCACCATACAACGGTAATGTCGTTTGCTCTGATAAATTATGACCGGTGACACTTATAGGTCAACAGAATCGTGCTAATGTAAGCAAGGGTTGCTCGTTGATAAATTATTTCGTTTATTTTAGTCTGGTAAATAGTGGTCACGTTACAATGTCACAGAGAGACAATAATAAAACGCAAGTTTAAATATTAAAACCTATTGTTTCGGTCGATTTAGCTGTGATTTCTGTCACTTGGGAGAGTCATGCTTCGACACGAATGGGTCGGCTCGACCGGAGTGATACCACGGCCTCACAGAAAACCGACGTGAAACAACGCTTGCGTTGTGTTTCGCCGAGTGAGTGAGGTTATTGGTGACCCAAACCCTTTTAAAAGGCGGGCAACGCACTTGCGACTCCTCTGGTGTCGCGGGTGTCCATGGGCGGCGGTTACTACTACTACTACTATTGAACTTTTTTTTATGGGATATGGGTGCAAACCAGCAGACGGATCACCTGATGGTAAGCGCCATCAGGTGATCCGTCTGCTCGTTTTGTTGTTCAGTTCAGTTTTGTTGTTCCAATGAATTTTAATGTCATCACCGTAATTTGGAAAACGGTTCCTTTTTCAACATTTGTAAATCGTTTATAGTTGATAGCATCCTTTAGCGACAGTTAAGTGGAGGGTGTCGTAATAAAAATGGCGCCGTTTCTTTTCTTACAAAAGGAGCTACGATGCTTATTTTGATATCAGGGAGTTTCTACACAATTGCACAGCCCTTCACCAGTATTTTTCTGGTGGTTTTGTAACGCGATGATTAATTTGCGAATGACGTCTTGACCTTCTTACATCGTCAAATAACTTTGGTCAGGGGGATTAATTTCAAAACGCCTTATGGTACTTAGTCCTTTATTGAAAAATTAACCCTAAGTACTTCAGGAAATTATGACTTTTATTGAATGGGAAACCTACGATGTCAATGACCTAATTAATGATTGTAAAATGTATTTTTTCAGTAGTTTCGGTCAAGCAAAAAAGTTTTGTGAGAGTACATAACCGTATAGGTATATGAAACTAACAGATACCATCACGCCAGTATTCCCCGAAGGGTCAGGCAGAGGTATAATAGTGTACACGGCGGTATATTTAGGTCCCATGTAAAAGGAGGCGAGCCTTGCCATAAATATACCTATATGAAATGATAACCTCCTCCTCCTTGGAGCCCCTACAAAAGTTAACATCATTGTATAAGTACTATCCCACAGCACTGAAAGAATCTGAGAAGAAATGAGAAAATGGTAGGTATTACATCCTACTAATAAATAACAAAATAAAAACACAACCAACATAGCAATATTTCACCAAAATACGAACGAAACGACACCATTAGGTTGAATTTAATACATTCTGCCGAGGCTTAAAAGTTAATCCCCATACGGGAAACTAATTAATATTACTGGAAAGGAAGCTAAACGCTTTACATGAGATAATGAGCGTTCAAAATGTTCATTATTGTGTTGAGTAAGCCTGTTATGGATGGTTTATAAAACTAATAAGTTGAGATTTTTTATTGCGGAATTCTTTCTAATTCATAACGTATATCACCTACGCTACTTGTAGTAAAAATGTACACCCACAGTTCGCCAGTATACTATCTCATGTAATAGGGAACGAGCATATTGCTATGAATTGGGCAGAAATTCAACCTGAAGAAAGAAAAACCCAATAACCGTCAGGGAAACGAACCCAGGACATCTAGTGCAGCAGTCACGCTTACTATGACTACATTCATCATCATCATCATCATCTCAGCCAAAAGAAGTCCACTGCTGAACAAAGGCCTCCCCTAAAGACTTCCACAAGGACCGGTTGTATGTCGCCTGCATCCAACTACTCCCAGCGACCTTCACCAGGTCGTCCGTCCATCTCGTTGGAGGTCGTCCCACACTGCGTTTTCCGGTGCGCGGTCTCCACTCGAGAACCTTTCTCGATTGGGGTGCAAAAAGAGAGCCTCCAAGAGTGGCGGTATATGAATGATCGTCCGGCGCACCCTGGGCAGTCAGCCCTAATATCACCTTGCTGACTGGCTAATCTTTTTAACATCAAGGCAGGAACTGACTGCCGATTTCTGTACCAGAGGGCTGGGCAGCAGCGTCTTCTCTGTGGAATAATACCATAGGTACTGCGCTCACTAACCCGCCTGCCAAGCGTGGTGAGTATTGGCAATTTCCCCCCATGACTACATTAATGAGACAAAAAGAAAAAACCATAAGAAAAAAATTAAACAAAGGTAGCTAGATTTCGTTTTATTTTTGTTTTCGTATTAATCTGTATTCAAAATAATAAATTGTAATAGCTACAATAGGCATGGATTGTTTAGTTAATAGAAATAGCGTGGTATAAAAATAACCAACATATTACATCTCAAAAAGCCACCACAATCTTCCCCATCTGTCTAACGAACACGATGGGAAAGAAAAATAAAATAAACTTCGCGAACAAATGTTGTAGTGGATACTGAATCTAATCCACAACAACATGCTGTTTACCAGACATTGATAAATGAAACATCCTTTTACTTACAATCTTAAAAGATAAAAAGAAGTTTTGTAAGCAATAAAAAGTAAAACAATGTAGCAAGCATTATTTGAATTGAGAATATCGTTAACGCCATTGGGGGAGTTTAGGCGGGAAAATGAAAAGTGCACGTCGATTTTATATTATTTTTCAAAACTTGAATTTCTCCGAAGTTTAATGTGTAATTATGGTGGATAATTAACCATTAAGTGTTCCTGAACGTGTGAGAGTGTAGGCAAATGATATAAAATTGAAAATCGTGACTTTTTGGGTTCACTCCTAAACTCCATCGAAGCCTCAATAAAGTTTCTACCGTTTTATTGGGGCAACTGAACAACATTACACTTGACACTGGCGAACACAAAAAGTGTGGTGCCATAAAATCCCATGATGGGAAATATATTACCTACTTGATTACTCTAATACTTGACATTGGCAAATACACAAAAAGTGTGGTGCCATAATTAAAAAAAAAAGCCATTGGGTACTATTATTTGATTTTCCCGCCGTTTTTGCTCGTGTAGAAGAATTACGTCTAGAAACAAAATTATGAATCCAATAGAATTTTTATAGTGTCTGACTCTAACCGAAGTTATTTTTTTAAAATTAATTAGATGATTAAAAGACATGGAAATCTATATAAATAAAAATGAATTGCCGAAATAACTTCGGAACGACTACACCAAATTGTTTTTTTTTGTCGTATTCTTTATTTTCAGGAGTATTTTTTTTAATTCAACCGGAACAGTAGAGGAAATTTACGCAAGCGAAGCTGCGCACGGGTTTCTAGTAAATTAATATTATCAAAGTCGATATTTAAATTTTTTATTGTTTTTTTTTCTATAATTTTAGGATACGGTGCCTTTTAAACATGCTGCTTTTAAAATACACATTTATTTTCTTGCCATCTTCTCTGTAATTGGAAAAGTCATTTGCAAACAAACGTTTTTTTGTTTTTTCATTGTGCCTCTAAAAGAAATTCGGTCGGATGCTCATTGATGGCATACTTAAATCCACTTGCATATTAGGCCTCGGTCTTAGCTCACTTGAGAGCCTTTCTTTTATACCCGAATTAATTAGTAATACAAACACGTAAATTCGGGCTTTTGTATAAGAAAGGGGCAATGATTTTCTTGATACTCGATTGGAATAATCGAATAAAAATTTATTTTATTGATTACTTATTTTATTAATTTATACTTTGAATGTTTGTTTAAATCAGTTTTACTTATCTAAGGCCCACTTGCACCAACTTTTTAAATTTGTGTAAATTGAATTTAAACACAATTTTTCATAGAAATTTCGTGTTTAAATACAATTTAAACACATTTAAGAAGTTGGTGCAAGTGGGCCTAAATCTCTCTTTAAACAACCGGGGTATAGAAGACACAGGCGTTGCACAGGGGAATCTGTTGGACATTTAACAGATAGGTGACCCCTAAAGTGGTTTTAGTGAGGTAAGATAAGAACCCAACACTCCCCAGTTTCATCCTTGAAGATCAGCTTTGTCTTTAAAGTCTCCGTAAACAAAAAAAGCCCACGAGTACGTCACGATTTCTATTGTTTCGCAACTAGAAGCTGATTCATAATTTAATTTCGAAAAGCATTTATATTTTTGTCCGATCCATTTATGATCATTGAGGCGCATTCCTACACAGGCCAACCGACAGCTCTTATTATATAGAATTCAATATCTCAACATTCCGTAAGCCCGGAAAATTCTCGTGCGCGCAATAATGTTCAGTTTGATTGTTGTTGGTAATCTTAAATAAGCCATAGTCGGAAATACGCTAGAGAGAACGGAATAAATGTGAATTCTTGTCGATTATTTTCCTGACATGAATCCGATCGGCTGTTTTTATGAGGAGCGTCGTATTCGTGATTACAATTTTGTCGTTGGCATATAAATTGACATGACGCTTATTTCAAGATTCTACCTAAACGACGAAAAAGATTGGCAATCATGACTGCTGATATTATAATTTAGTGCCTACTTGTATTTAGTTTTATATAATAAACTAGCTTTTGCTCGCAGCTTCGCTCACGTGAAGCTATATTATGATTAAAAATGGATCCCAAAAATTTTTTTTTTTTATGTGATAGCAGGCAAACGAGCAGACGGATCGCCTGATGGTAAGCGATCACCGCCGCCCATGGACACCTGCAACACCAGAGGAGTCACAAGTGCGCTGCCGGCCTTTTAAAAGGGAGTACGCTCTTTTCTTGAAGGTTTGAAGGTCGTATTGGTCCGGAAATACTGCAGGCGACAGTTCATTCCACAGTTTTGTTGTGCGAGGCAGAAAGTTTCTAGAGAAACGCACAGTTGTGGACTGCCAGCCATCAAGATGATGGGGATGGAACTGTTGTCGCGTAGAACGATGGCGAAAAGAGGCTGCAGGGATCAATCCGAACAATTCCTCGGAGCACTCCCCATAGTATAGGCGATAGAGGATGCAAAGCGAGGCCACATCTCTACGCAGCGCCAAGGGGTCAAGCCGGTTTGAAATAACTTGGCAGTCGACGATTCGAATCGCTCTTCGTTGGATGCGAATTTACTCGAACAGTGTTGATCTCTTCTTTGTATGGGTCTCTATACATCAGAGAGATAAGAAGTTCAACAGTTTTCAAGTTGGAGCATACATATTCTAACAGTGATATTAAAGTTAAAATCTATTCAGTAGTTTTTAATCTATTGAATAGATAGACAGATAAACAGACAAGAATTTTAAAAATCACATTTTTGGATTCGGAATCGTTTTTGTACCCTAGCCCCACTTGATTTTTCTAAATATCTTCAATGTACAGACACAGCTTTCTTATAATTTTATGATAATAGAGATATCTTACGATTTTTCCAGATTGGCTTTTTGCCAATACATTTTTCTTGGTTCTAGAGCTTATCTAACTTACACTTTCGATTATTGGATTGAGCTGCAGCATTCCGATCATTTCTTTAGGACTTACTTTTTTACAATAAGAATATATATCTAAGTAGCTACGTTTTAATATAATTAGTGTATGATAGATATATTTTCAGATTTCCTTATTTAAACTTTTTGCTTGTCTTTGAAGTCAATTAGGGGAGTTCTTGTTTAAAAGCGGAAGAACAATTAAACATTTCTGCTTAGGCGGTTGGTTTCAACTTGTTTCGAAACTAAATCATTAATTAAACAAAGTTTCTTAGTTTACAATCCAATGATAATTAGCTGTCCATTAGTCGTGTGAAATTCTCGAATGTCTTTCAACTATTGTCAATGTAAACAGTTTCAAATCCTATCAAAGTTTAGATGAATGTTTAATTAAATACAAACAATATTTTCAAGACATACTTAGTAGTAACAGTTCTCGTTAATTAGTTAGTATTTACTTTCATACAATACTTTAAAAGTATCAAATATTTAACGCAAACATTTCTTGTGTCTCCTTGAAATATTTTATTATATTTTCAGTCTGTTTTACGTGATTTCTTATATCTTGTCGATATTGAAAAGTTTATTCGATTAACTCACGGCAAACTTCGCCGTAAGTCAACTAAGGGTGATCTTGGTTTATTTTTGGTAATATTCAGATGAAGTTGTGATACGTTCAGCCCAGCAAGTAGTAATAAAGGACAGACATTACAGCAAAATCAATTGTTCTAGGGCGCCATAAACTTTAGCCTTATTTTATAATCTGCAGCACCTACAAGAGTGACAAGGGAGTTTCTCTTCATTCTTTAAATTTATGAAAATTTTCGATAGATTAGATGATGATGATAGATTATGTCGTAATGGAAAAAATAGTTGAAGAAGACTCGGTGCTCACAACACAGCCGACCGGTTTCACAGAGAATAATTCCGCTCACAAATTGGAGCTGCCCGACTGGGGAAGTACCTTCACCTTGCAGAAAATTGTAGTCAAATAACATAGCTCTGTGCTATATTGTGTTCCAAACGGCAAGGTCGCCAGATCTCCACGAGGAAGTGTGCATTGGAGACAATAAGTGTGATCATTTACTGTCTCCAATGCTGACAGCTCAACTATTCCTACTTCATCTTTTCGCTACCCTCTCAAAATGGGTGTGAAACTATATTTACAGGGTCAGCAACCCCTGATGTTGCAAGCGTCCATAGGCTACCCATTTTCCATCAGGTGGGCTGTATGATTGTTTCCCACCTTAGGGGCATAAAAAGCGCTTTGAAGGAGTAGATCACAGCCTATCGTGATTATGGAGAATCCACGAAAATACGGTTTGCAGTCAGTACGAGTCTGACATCCAGTCGCCTGCCCAGGCAAATGATCCATGATGACTTTGCATACTATAAAAAGGCCTATGCCTCCAGAAAACTTCTAATTAAATTATACAAGTGCAAGCAATTATGCAAGCTAATCACTCAATGTAATCACTACTCTTATAAGTAGTGATTACAATTGCCAGTTAAGCATTAAAGTAATGACACTGACATCTAAAAACGTATGAAAAATAAATTTTATTCCTTCAAAGAATTAATTTGTTAAGGGAATAAGTAAACGACTGATTGTGAAGTCAGCGTGAATAAACTTTTATGTTCTATCGTATAGGACTTTAAAATTGAGATTCAATAAAAACGAGTGGTCGTGTTTACTAGGGGTACTGCAATAAAATGGGGACGACCATTGAGGTATTATTAGATACTAGCGTACTTGAGAGTGCAGCCATAGTCTAGTGATATCTTCATTGCAGCATTGGATTGCTGTGTCAAAAGTTACTCTTTCTCGAAATTATGTGCGTGGTTCTGCAATAGTTAGAGTTGACACATGCCCAGCAAGCGGACAATATAATGGATTCATAATGCGCACATAAATCAGATCTATAAAGTAGAAAACGTTTTTGGGATTCTTGTGATTAATTCGCTGATTCCCGTTGTCTTGGTCGGTGATTTGCGGTTTTTACTCTACAATATATGAAAGAAGAACTGGCTCCATGAAGCCAGTTTTTCCTGTTGTCTCTGTGATATAATATCCCAATCACAGTGATGGGCTTTATAATGCGAATAACGACTGTGTGTCAGAGTTTATTCATCAGCAGGGAATATCCTCAATGTCAGTTTGTTTCAAACGATTTGAGGATTGGATATTACAAGGTTGTTTCAAGTGCAATGTTCGAGTTTTATGCAGGGTCACGATCAAGTTCATGTCCATCGATCTATCTCCAATTTATGATTGTGTGGGTGAATGGATCACGTTTATTGCCTGATCTTGTCCAATATTTATGTGTGTTAGATTAAGCTATTGTTCTGCTATTATAACTGATGAACTATAATGTATTAGTACTTATTTAATAAGTACTTATTGCCACTTGTTGTGGGTTCGATCCCAACATGGAGCAAATATTTTTATGATCTAAGTACAGGTAGTTGTTCTGGGTCTGGACGTTTGTGTATGTGAGAATTTATGTTTGTAAACACACCACGATACAGGAGAAAATCCTTGTGTGGGGCAACGTTTTAATTAAAAAAATAATATAAAAATATATATATGGTGCAACCCTTAATTTATTGATATTATTGCGTCAAACAATTTACTGCTATGGGTTAATAGAGGTGGGTTGGTATTCTATCAATCGATGCTCCTCCATTGAAGAGTTACGCACAGCTATTCATCCAATATTAGCTGACCTCTCAACATTCAGAAAGCCGATACAATGTGGAAATGTAAAGCCTAATCTGTTGCCGTGTATACTATGAAATACCTAGCTAAGTATAGAAAACGCTTACGTTGTGTTTTGCCGAGTGAGTGAGGATACAGGTGGCCCAAACCCTTTCAAAGACCGGCAACACACCTGCGATTCCTCTGGTGTTGCGGGTGTCCATGGGCGGCGGTACCGCTTACTAACAGGCAATCCGTCTGCTCGTTCCCCCCCCCCCCAAAAAAAAGAAAACACATAAATGTGTTATACCGTCTGTTTCGACACGAAATTTTATAACCATATCGGTGTCGCTTCTAAATCTCCTTACCTTCTGAAATCTTAATAATTCAGGTTGTTATCGCCTTTGCACCTTTTCTTGCAAAGCCGGTGCCGACATTGTTTGAGTATTGTTTGATGAATATTTTAGTGGTGCTCCAAGTACGTTTGTAGGTTGGCAGCCTCCATGACAGATGGTTAGCCCTACCAGGCTTGCGGAACATGCGTTATAAATTGATTAGGTATATTTGGAGTAAGGCAATATTATTTTTAGTACTTATATGCGAAACTGAATTATAGTTTGTTCAGAATAAGTGACGGAATCGATTCCAATAATTTTTACATCATATTATATTTTGTTCCAAAATTATTTAAAAAAGTTACGAGGGACTATATACTAAGGGCCACTTGCACCAACTTCTTAAATGTGTTTAAATTATATTTAAACTCAATTTCTCATACAAATTTTGTGTTTAAATAAAATTTAAACACATTTAAGACGTTGGTGCAAGTGGCCCTAAGTATCTTTCCGCAATTATACGCACACAACACAAGTCCCGGTAGGTCATAGCGGTACTAGGTCATAGCGGTACTAGGCGCGGGCTTATAACTTTGAGATTTTTCATTTTTTTTTTTTTTTGGGATAGGGGGGCAAACGAGCAAACGGATCACCTGATGGTAAGTGATAACCACCGCCCATGGACACCCGCAACACCAGAGGAGTCGCAAGTGCGCTGACCGCCTTTAAAAGGGTTTGGGCCTCCGGTAACCTCAACTCACTCGGCGAAACACAACGCAAGCGTTGTTTCACGCCGGTTTTCTTTGAGGCCGTGGTATCACTCCGGTCGAGCCGGCCCATTCGTGCCGAAGCATGGCTCTCCCACGTGAAGATTTCATGATACAGTTTTGAAATTATGTTCATTGATTCTTTACAAGCAGTGATAGCCTAGTGATATGACCATTGGACTGCCAAGTCAAAGGTCTCGAGTTCAAATCCAAGGCACGTAACTCTGACTTTTCGAAGTTATTGTGCGTATTAATACTTAATTATCACGCGCTAAAACGGTGAAGGAAAATATCGTGAGGAAACTTGCACGTCTGAGAGATTTACTCGACGAAGTGTGAAGTCTGCCAACCCGCATTAGGCTAGCGTGGTGGACTATATCCTAAACCCTCTCATTGTGAGAGGAGACCCGTGCCCAGCAGTGGGACATGTAATGGGTTGATTATGTACATAAAAATAATAGACACGTGTCACGGGTTTTGCATATACCAAGGTTGTATACCTACATATATCCTTATATTATTACTAGCTTCTGCCCGCGACTTCGTCCGCGTAGCATGATGATATATAGCCTATAGCCTTCCTCAATAAATGGGCTATATAACACTGAAAGAATTTTTCAAATCGGACCAGTAGTTCCTGAGATTAGCGCGTTCAAGCAAACAAACAAACAAACTCTTCAGCTTTATATATTAGTATAGATGTAAACTATTGGGAAGCCTTAGTGATGTGCCGTAACAAGTGTTGCATAAACTCGTTCTTGGTGGTGGCGGTTGGCATTTCTTGGGACGATAAAGTGCCCACTGTGTTCTCTTAAAAGATACCATCTGCAAAAACTGAGCTGGTTTTTGGGCAATATGTAGCCATGTTAACCATTTACTGCCTCATTAGCCTAGTGGTCCTGGGTTACGATTCTTAGGTTGATTTTGAAGTGAAAACTTCTTTAGCGGCGCTGTGCATTTTTTGTGATGGGGAAAAAATGTTAAGCTCCCGACAGATCATATCGCGACAGATAAGACCGTAAGACAAAAGTGAACAAATGTTTTCTTAGACAGTACAACTGAACATTGTCATTTATTGAAGTGAAAACTTCGTTAATATTCAAGTTTTCACTTCTGCCGGCACTCCCGGAGAGCAACCCGTTGTTTTTTTTTTACGAAATTCTTAGTAGCAGCTCGGAGTTTGGGATTTGTGCCTGGTTAATGGCAATAGGTTCGCCCCCTATTACATGGGACCTAAACATACCGGCAAAAAGTGGGTGTACATTAGTACAGTTCCCCTTCGTGGAATACTGGTAACTGCGGTCGTAATGGTATGTTTTTAAGCAAATCTTTTACTACTTAGTTAAGAATATTGTAGCGTAACCTAAAATGTGTTACAGATCTACAAATTGCGTAAAACCGTTTGAATTTTGAATTCGGTCGGCCAACCAAAAGCACTTACCTACCTACCTATCCATAGTGGCAACCTAGCTCCTCCCTACTCGAATTTGGTTAACCCAAATAAAACTGGTAGACGGAATATGTCAGGTATATTCGATAAGTCTGAATTCAAAACCTTAGTCTGGCAACATATTGCTCACGTGAACATATTTCCTTAGAACGGAAGCGAATAAGTCTGGACGTCAGTATTTTGGGTTTCATCCTGTAGAACGTTATGATTTCCTAAAATCAGGCAGGGTTTCATATAATGAAGCCTTAGATGCCTTTGATAAACATATACAGAATATATCTACACTTATATTAATATTACTAGCTTCTGCCCGCGACTTCGTCCGCGTAGCGTGATGTTATATAGCCTATAGCCTTCCTCAATAAATGGGCTATCTAACACTGAAAGAATTTGTCAAATCGGACCAGTAGTTCCTGAGATTAGCGCGTTCAAGTAAACAAACAAACAAACTCTTCAGCTTTATATATTAGTATAGATAAAGAGGAAAGATTGGATTGTTTGTTTGTATTGAATAGGCTCCGAACTACTGGACCGATTTGAAAAAATCTTTTACCATTAGTAGAACTTAGACATTATCCCTGATGAACATAGGTTACTTTTTACCGCGGGAAAATGCTTCATTCCTACGGGAAAACGGGCGAAGCCCACGGGTAGCTAGTATAGAATATATATACAGTTGCCAATAATTAAATATTATTTATTTTACATCAGTGCGTGAACTTTAGCACTAAAAACCGCAAAGAACCTAAAAAATATGCCAATACGTGCATTTTTGGTCGTATCTTTTATTTCGTCACCGACTTTCGCACAGGAGTAACATATTTTTTTTAGGCTTTTGAAGGCGGTTTTACTTCTTGTTAAAAGTTTTTATAATTCTAAATCTTGAGTTAGTTTTACAATGTCGTAACCTACTTTGTTCCAACGGTACGTATTATTGTTATTTTGTTCTAAATGTTGTTCAAATTTTATATGAGACCTTGATTAGGTAGGTCATACACCTTCCAAAGAAAATATCATCAAAATCAATTCATAATTGGCGGCATAATCGCACAAACATACAAAAAAGTACAGTCGAATTTAAAACCTCTTTTTTCCGTTACAACTTTAATTCCAATGTTTACAAGAAACAGTTATCTTAGAAAGATTTATTCGCGTTTCTTGAGCCTGCTTCAAGTTATAGGAGTGATAAATACATCGTTGCTAACTGTCGCTATTATTAATGTTAGTAAGAGCTGCAGGTGTCGCAGGAGTGAAGGCTTGCCATAAATCCTTTGATAAATAAATGATAAATTATATTTATTTCTCTAAATAGATAATTTAAAGACACTTTTACAAGTCTTTGTTATGTTTTTTTTAACTAGATGGCGCTGGCATTTCCTGACGACCTCTGAGAAGAAACACCGAAACAAAGTCAGAGAATCATGGTCTCTTTTAAAGTCCAGACATAGTAGTAACAATATGTGAGTGTTACTATTCAGGGTAATTTCTGAGATGGCCTTTTAAAGAAAGAGCCATAGCGGCTTTGAGTAGACCAGTCCCAGCTGACATCACGCATGTATCAGTCATTGTGTAGCTCAACCACAATCTAGGGAGCTCAACCACTTTAAATAAACAACAGTGTACCTAAATAATTTTAATAATAGTGTACGATGTGTACGCACTGCTACGCTGCGGTCATGGATTCGATTTCCGGGTCGAGCAAAGTGTTATTAAGTTATTCTAATTTATATTTAATATTCGAAGTTCTCAGTAGCAGCTCGGAGTTTGGGATTTGTACCCAAAGTCCTTTACCTTTTGTGCTCGCCCCTTATTACATAGGACCTAAACATACGCCGCGAACAGTGAGTACTCCTCTGGCTAACCCCTCGAGCAATACTGGCGTGAATGTATATGTTCTGTAGGTATGTTATATCAATAGCAGGTATATAATATTACACATACATACACACATATAGAACAAAGAGGGTTATTCGGGAGAGTTTATTCCACACACTCTATGTGTGTGGAATAAACATCAATATTAAAAAAAAGGCTTTCAAGATATTTATAGATGTTGAAGTACAAGTTGTTACTGAAGTGTTGTTGTTGAAGGGTTAGGCAGAGGCGTACTAATGTACACCCACAGTTCGCCAGTATGTTTAGGTCCCATGTAATAGGGGGCGAGCCTATTGCCATTAACCGGGCACAAATTCCTAACTCCAAGCTGCTACTGGGAATTACATAGAAAAACCCAAAAACACTTTGCTCGACCTGGAAATCGAACCTAGGACCTCTAGGCTAATGAGGCAGTACTTATCTTGAGCGAGGAATTTGCTTTATTTCATTCCCTTTCATTTTCCATTTTATTGCATTCAAAAGCATGCAAGAATTTAGCTCTGAAGCGTTTTGTCTGGATCTTAGCCAATGGATATTGAAATGCTGAGTTTCTTCTAATATTCACCCTGTAGGTACCTAGCGTTATCGCTCTATCCCTTTCTTACAACTTAGAAAGAATCTCATTAACATTGTGTTACTTAGAAAGATGACCAATCTAATGCCATAACAAAAAAACGCGTAGCAGGCGCGATCAGGACCTAACGAGGTAGACATGCAGATTACCTCACAAAAATTTATGCAAATTAAAGCATGTGATAATTACTACGCACATTACTTCGAAAAGTAAGAGGCGTGCCTTGGATTTGAACCGAGAGCTTTTACTTGGCAGTCCAATGGTCATATCACTACGCTATCATCCTACTAATATTATAAATGCGAAAGTTTGTGAGAATGGATGGATGGACGTTTATTACTCTTTCACGCCAGAACGGCTGAACGGATCTGGATAAAACTTGGCACAGAGATAGATTATAGTCTGGAATAACATATGGGCTACTTTTTATCTGAAGTCCACGCAGACGAAGTCGCGGGCAGAAGCTAGTAGTTTAATATACGAAAAATAAATCGTAGCAAAAAGGACAAGTAGGTATTGTTCCTTCGTCGTAATTTGTAAATATAAACCAAACTAATGAATAGATTGTAATTAGGTTGTGTTAAATACTCCCTTTACGTGTCACGTTGCGTGTTAGCCAATGTCACGTTATGTCGGTAGGTTATGTGTTAATTTAGTCACGTCACTGTGTAGGCCGAATGAACTACATTTTTTATATCCAATTCAATGAAACGATGTTCCTAAATAATGTTCATGACTTCTATGGAAACGTATGTTTGAATAAAATGCGGCATGAGTTATTTTAAATTTTCGCTGAATAACATTAAAAGTTTATTTTTTCTGGAATAGCAAATGAGCAGACGGATCACCTGATGGTAAGCGATTACCGCGCCCATGGATACCTGCAACACCAGAAGAGTCACAAGTGCGTTTCCCCTCTTTTAAAAGGGTTTGGGCTTCCGTTATCCTCACTCACTCGAAACACAATGTAAGCGTTGTCTCTCGCCAGTTTTCTGTGAGGCCGTGGTATCACTCCGGTCGAGCCGGCTCATACGTGACGAAGCATTGCTCTGCCACGGTAAGAAAAGTTAAATACTTAATATGCTTGTTTTGTTTTATTGCCCTCTCACAGAATATCACTTGCTAAACCAGACAAAACACATTATTATAGGTATGGAAGGTTTATATGACGTTTTTTATTTTTATGAATAAGGGGTTAAAATATAGAACCATTACGGAAATATACTCATTCGAATAAAAATAATCTATACTTAATATATAAAGCTGAAGAGTTTGTTTGTTTGCTTCAATCTCAGGAACTACTGGACCGATTTGAAAAATTCTTTCAGTGTTAAATAGCCCATTTATTGAGGAAGGCTATAGGCTACATATCATCACACTACGCGGACGAAGTCGCGGGTAGAAGCTAGTATTTAATATCATAAGCAAAGAAAAATGCGAATTCATAAAGATATATTGATAAATTCCACCTTTTCGGAAGTGCAAGTTTATAGCCAAGAGGGTGGTTGCTTTTCCATTTCATTAATATCACAGTTCACAGACGAACTGTTACAGCGGGATTTTTCAAAGAGTATTTCTAGTTATCGGTTGAGCAAAGATTGTAGGAACGATTCAAAGGAATTTCCCAGGCGACACTAGGTGAGGCTAGAATAATTAACAGAACACTAAGTGCTGATTCTGGAGAAAGTGAAACATTTCTGCTAGCATGATCTTGTCCAGTAGTTATTTATGCATCTTTATTTGCTTTTCCATGCTAAGATTATAGTTATTTAAGTGAAAGAAAAATTCGTTAAAATACTCAAAGACTTCAATTCAGAATGTGAAGGCAAATTTCGACCTGGTGCGTGGGACTCGCAGTGGCGTCTGGTGTATTTAACCAGAAGACGCAGGTTCGAATCCCGCCCGCAGTCAAATTTTTCCATCCTTAAAATAACATTATAGTATTGAAATAAAACTACTTTTCATGGTTACGGGAGACAGACTGAGTGACTCTACCAGTGACTATGAATGCTTTAAAGGATCCGAAACGTCGGGAAATAATTAATATCAATACAACGCGATAAAATCCATAAAAAGTCGTTTTTTTTTTAAAGCTTACTAGCAATGTGGGTTGCACATTACTAGTACTCTTGTTAACCCCTCGAGCTAAGCTAAAATGCTTGTGTTACGAGTGGGTTTACGTCGGTAGTGCAATGGGTGGGTTTCCAACCGGCAACCGTATGATCGCAAGTCCGACGCCCTAGCCATTAGGCTACCGCCGCTTTTACTAATTTTATTTCAATGTGTAATAGTCGCGTAAGTGTCAGAAATCAGCGTAACGAATAGTAACAAAATAATAGTATTATATGCAATTGACATACCTAAACTACACAATCTAAGATGACCTAAACAACGTGAAAATCTTAGAAATCAATAACAAAATTAACTTCGTCGCCCTAAAATATTTGAACAAGTTAAGTTTTAGCCAGAAAGTTATACATTATAATGCGTTTTCTATTAAGATTGACGACGAAGTGGATCGGTTCCAATTATTCAATAGCCAACTGCCAATCACACTTTAGGTCGCGCCGGAATGGTATTAAGCATCATACAATTTTGTAACGGACAAATGTAAATTAAGTTACCGACTTATTCGTATGATTGTGATTTTGGTTATCCATAATTGATCAGGTCATGCCAAATTATTTTTTAAATCTATTTTCATCATTATTTTAATACTATTTTGATGCTTGTTGCCTGTTAAAAAAATCTTAAGTAAGCTAAAAATCTAAAGTTTTAATTAAAGATAGATTTTATTTAGAGAAAAACCTAAACTGTTTTTTTTCTATACGCTATAGTATAGAAAATAGACAGTTTAGTTTTTTCTCTCATGAAAAACCTAGTTTTCGTACAGCGGTTTACACTTAGGTACTTGACGGAATTACCTATCGATATTAAATTAAAATTTCCCAATAACAATACCTAAGTAAACAGCTGTACGAAAACTTGGTTTTTCATGCTAAGATTATAAAGTTATTTTAGTGAAGGAAAAAAATCCCTAAAATTCGGAAAAAACTTGGTTTATTCGGCTTGGTTTGTTCTGTTACTGTTTAATATAAAAAAAAACATTGACGAAGTAATGATATTTCGGTGATGTTGGAGTATTTAATATACTTATTCAAATTTGTAAATTTTCTTCGTATTCCTTGTTTGTTTAACTTGCAATATAGAGTAAGTATACAAACAACTTGAGACGTAAATCTGATAAATCTTTATTACTCCCCCAAAGTAAAAGTTAGGTGGCCATTAATATTTTTTATGGATTTCACTTTCGGAGAGGACCTTATTTTAAAAATAGGTGTAAGTACATACTGTTTTGTTCGGATATACACATTATTTTAAGTTGATTTTCCTTCTGTGACTCGTTTGGAGGTAC
Source organism: Acronicta leporina (assembly GCA_947256265.1). NCBI lineage: Eukaryota > Metazoa > Arthropoda > Insecta > Lepidoptera > Noctuidae > Acronicta > Acronicta leporina. The sequence continues at coordinate 12,984,892 of OX366520.1, read as the reverse complement.
TCATCTTATCTTGTGTGAGGTTGAGGCACCAATGCCTCAGTGCACTTCAACCCAATGGGATCTTTTGTGCTTAAGAGGTACCTAATTGGTTTTATTATTTAGTTTAGAAGAAGAGGGTCTATGTTAGTTTTAAAATAAGATGACAAGTATGAAAATAATTACTCGAATCTTTTAGTTATAAAATTGTACCAAAGGCTGATAACAGAATCTGTACCTATATTTAGTACTAACTTATTACACATTTTATATACATATAACTAGCGGCCCGCCCCGGCTCCGCACAGGTGGGAAATCCCTAACTTTTTTCAAAATATTATAGGCTATGTTAATCTGGAATAGCATTCACATGGTGAAATAATTTTTGAAATCGGCCTAGTATATTTGAGTTTATTCATTACATACATACACTCATAGGTACATACAAATCTTTCATCTTTAATATTAGTACCTATAGATTATTATTTTTTAGTATATAGAAGGGGTGGGGTAGATTTTTTATTACCTTCAACTAAAATGTTCGTCTCGGGAAATTATGACGTGTTTATGTAAAGAGAAATTACCGTCCTGGGACGACTTGTAACAAATTCATTTTGTCTTCTAAAGTCTTTTATCCTGCATTATTTTTACCTACAATTGGGTAAAAATAATGGCACCAGTAGTAGGTCGTTTAAGTATAGTGGTTTGATTCCTAGGTCGAAAAAGTGTTATTGGGTCTTTCTATGAAATAATTCGCAACGTGGAGTAGGAGTTAGGTGCCCAGTTCATAGTAATAGGCTTGTTCCCCATTACATAGGACTTAAAACTTACTGACGTACGGGAGTGTACCTACACCGTAACTAAGTACCTGTAACCTCTACTTAAGCATACGAGGAATATAGACGTGATGGTATGTTGCGATAAAAAACCGGATTTTGATCCAACAACTAATTTGATTTACAAATATTTGATGGATGAACGATTTGATCGATGATTTCAATTTATAGGTAGGATGTTGTAAATTGCAGATATTGTAATAAAAATGTATATTTTACCATATAAAATTAATTCAGCTTCCGTATGTTTGTCCATAAAATTCGAAATGTCGGTGGATTGACTTACATTTGAGTGTTTTACGAGTAATATTTATACACGTGGGACAGCCATGCTTCGGCGCGAATGGGCCGGCTCGACCGGAGTGATACCACGGCCTCACAGAAAACCGGCGTGAAACAAGGCTTGCGTTGTGTTTCGCCGAGAGAGGTTACCGGAGGCCCAAACCCTCTTAAAAGGCGGGCAACGCAACTGTGACTCCTCTGGTGTTGCGGGTGTCCATAGGCGGTGGTTATCGCTTACCATCAGGTGATCCGTCTGCTCGTTTTGCTCACCTAACCCATAAAAAAAACTGCTTACTTTCTAAAAATATGTATAAGTACCGCCTGAGTCAATATGTACTCAGTCGGTAAGTTTCATTTTCAGTTCCTTCTAATTTGTTCTAAGTTAATGGTTATCAGCAAATTTTAAGGAGACCTCTTTAGAATATACTTCTAAATAATCTTCTCTTTCAAATATAATCAGAATTTCCCAAACCGGTTTATAGCTGAATAATCGCGAAAAGAATATACAAAAATAAACATACTAATAGAGTACCTCCTCCTCTTTAAAGTCGGTAGTCAAAAATGAAGAATGAACGCAATGCTATATCATAATATGGGATGGGAAGGGACCTAAATGATATCATGAAGTCGTTATGTTTAATGTAAATTATAATCTCCACAAAGGAAGCCATTACCACTTTCCTGATAATCATGAAGACCAAAGGAGAGTTGAGGATAATATTTAGATAAGGATAACGATGTTAAATCATTTTGTAAGTACCTACCTTTAATATTAAAGCTTAATTAGCAGATCGACCTACCTACCAGTAGTCAAGGTTTAATTTTAGTTAAAAGGGAAGCACGAGTCTAAAATGCCACACATGCTATTTACCATACCATCATTACGCCTGTATTTCTCGAGGGGTAAGGCAGAGGTGTACTAATGTACACTCACAGTCCAGTCGTAGTTTAACGTGGTAGAGCCATGCTTCGGCACGAATGGGCCGGCTCGACCGGAGTGATATCAAGGCCAAAAATTACTTGCGTTGTGTTTCGCCGAGTAAGTGAGGTGACCGGAGGCCCAACCTCTTTCAAAAGCCGGGCAACACACTTGTGACTCCTCTGGTGTTGCGGGTGTCCATGGGCGGCGGTTATCGCTTACCATCAGGTGATCCTTCTGCTCGTTGCTCCCCTATCCCATAAAAACTGATATGTTTCCGATATGGAATGAACCTGTTGCTATTAACCAGTTACAAATACCGTATTCCAAGCTGGTACTGAGAATTTCTTGGAAAAATCGAATAACCGTTTACTCGACCTTGGGATGAATCCAGGTGAGTGCTCAAAAAGGTACCGGAAGGAATCGAGTTGTATGGAGTATTGAAACCTTTGGTACTGCCGCCTACATTCAAGTAGATATAAGTATAGGGGGCCATCTTTGATGAGTCAAAATATAGTTCACAGATTTGCAAAACGTTCCATATTAGTCTCGCAGTAGCCACATTGTACCGTCGTGTGTTGGTGAATCATGAGCAGAGATCGGAATATATTTACCAAAAGTTGGAGGAAGTAATTAGTAACATAGAGTTAATAATACTCGTCTACAATCCCGGGATAATAAACATTACAATTAAAACTCGGGAATTAAGAAATTACAGATAACTTTTTGCATGTACCTATTCTATAATTTTTTTTTGTTTAAAAAAAACGTTATTATTTCAGCAGATACGGTTAGCGACCTCAGTGATACAAGGAACAATCTATAATCTATACTAATAAATAAAGCTGAAGAGTTTGTTTGTTTGCTTGAACGCGCTAATCTCAGGAACTACTGGTCCGATTTGAAAAATTATTTTAGTGTTAGATAGCCCATTTATTCAGGAAGGCTATATACCATCACGCTACGCGGACGAATTCGCGGGCAGAAGCTAGTCATCGAATAAAATTATCGCATGTTAACAGTATGGTTGTCTCAGTCAGGTCTACTGAGAAGCGAGTATTAATAATATACTTTAAAAAATATAAATAAATAAAATCTTTATTGAATAAAAGCCTAAAAATTAAATAATGGTAAAGTAACTACATACACTAAAAGGCTTATGCTTGTTACAAACACATTGAAACCTTGTAAACTAGGTATACCTGTATCTTAGAGAACAGTGTCCCTCCGCAGACAATGTTACAAGCCAATACTTCTAACTAAAAGAAAAAAAATCAAGTAAATTTAATTAAAAGTTAATTTTTTTTAGGTTTTCTTTAACATCACAAAAAATAAAACAACAAGATAGTGTGTATCTATATGAAATACTTGTGATTGTAAAAATATATCTGTTTGTTCCCCAAATAAAGTAAAAAAAAATACTTACTCCCTTTTCAGTAGACTAATGAACGTTGCTTTAATAAATAGCTTTCATATTCTCATGTCCCCGTTTTGCATAAAATAAATAAGGAAAAATTATAGTCTATTTGTTTTTCTTATGAAGACACTGAAGTATAAACTAAACCTAATAAATTGCTATCGTATATAATAATTTCTTATGTACAAAGAAAATAAATAAGCCCGTATCTACGTCAAATGTGAAATTGTGTTGGTAGGTAGTATTTTTCATCACTTAATAACTACTGCTTTACTATTTAAAATGAAGTCCTTCAAGCAAATACTAGGTATATAGAGTATTAGAAACCTAAGCTAATAGTGTTATTTTGCTCCAGAGAGTCTGTAATGACACTTTTCCTTTGACGTTAATGTTTCTCTAATAGTTATGGCGCGGAATGGAATCGTAGTTGACAATCCAAGAATATGAAGGGTGGTGTTTGTGAGGCTGTATATAATGTAAAAATGACGTTCAAAAAGTACTACCTAGTTGTCTATATTGAATAAATGATTTAGTCTTTGACTTTCACTATCGAATATCTGTTTTAAAAAATACATTTTAATAACATAACAATAATAACATAACTTACCATCACGCCTGTATTCCCCGAAAGGTTAGGCAGAGGCGTACTAATGTACACCCACAGTTCGCCGGTATGTTTAGGTCCCATGTAATAGGGGGCGAGCCTATTGCCATTAACCGGGCACAAATTCCTAACTCCGAGCTGCTACTGGGAATTTCATAGAAAACCCCAATAACACTTTGCTCGACCTGGGAATCGAATCCAGGACCTCTAGCGTAGCAGTCGCGCTCAGGACCACTTGGCTAATGAGGCAGTTACATAACAAAAATACTCAAAAAAATGTATGTATTTTAAAGTTAAAATTGATTTTAAAAGGGGTCGATTCTCCTATCCGTCCGAGTTAATCAACCAAGTCCAATAGCCAAATGGGAGCATCAGATTTTCCTTATTGAGTGATGTCACCAACTGACATTTATGAATATGAATGAATCTTGAGAATATCAAAATTGAAATAAAACAACCTTACGGATTATATCGCGTTATATTAGTATAAAATACAATACAAATCCCGACGTTTCGGACCCTTTACAGCGTCCATGGTCTCGAGCAGACATATATTCCGTAAGATTGTTTTATTTCAATATGTCTGATATTCGCGTAAGCTTCAGAAATCAATATCAAATGTGTTTACGTTCTGTACCTACATTAATAATTATGTTTATTTTTCTTGTCCAAAAAGGACATCAAGCTTTATTTAAACACTCAATAAACGGGGTTCAATCTAATTTAACTCGAGTTTAGTTCAAATGGCATGACCCAAACTGTGGCAACTTTTACCCTGTTTTCAATTACTCAGAGGGTTGTGTAGATTGGTGCTTAACGAGCGAGCTCAAACGTCTAGCTGTTGATGGTTAGGCAAATCTGTTTTTGATTTCGAAATATAATTAAGATTAAACGAACTGCCTCAATAGCCAAGTGGTCCTGACCGCGACAGCTACGCTAGAGGTCCTGGGTTCGATTCCCAGGTCGAGCAAAGTGTTATTGGGTTTTTCTATGAAATTCCCAGTAGCAGCTCGGAGTTAGGAATTTGTGCCCTGTTAATGGCAATAGGCTCGCCCTCTATTATATGGGACCTAAACATACCGGCGAACTGTGGGTGTAGGTACATAAGTACGCCTCTGCCTAACGCTTCGGGGAATACAGGCGTGATGGTATGATATGTTGATGATATAGGAATGGACCGCTAGAATAATGATGCAGTAGGTTCAGAAAAATAGATCTTGTAATAAATAAGTTCTATCCTATTATGTTTCTCTAGACACGTCTAGTCTTTGACAAGGTGAGGAATGAAACTCATCTCGATACTCGTTTCTACATCGGCAGGAATTTTAAGGTTCTGTCGCATAATTTGCATAAATAAAATGAGATAAAGCTTGGTTTCGGTAACCTGGCCCCAATTTGCCAAAAACCCAAAGTATGATAATTATTTTCCTTAAAAAGTATGATGTCTATTATTGTAATAAGTAAGTTTGATCGTAAGTGCTGTATCAATGAAATCCAATAATATTGCTAAAAATAATTATTATTATTTAGATGGAAGCTTAAATTAAGTATTTAAAGTTTTTTATACAAGATTAAGGCCCACTTGCACCAACTTCTTAAATGTGTTTAAATTGTATTTAAACACGAAATTTCTATGAAAAGTTGTGTTGAAATATGACTTAAACACATTTAAAAATTTGGTGCAAGTGGGCCTTAGAATACTGGTGTATTATACCCCATAAACATATTATCACGCTTGATTCTCCGAAGAATTAGGCAGAAGTGTACTAATGTACTCCCACAGTTCGCGGGTACGTTTGGATCCCAGGTAATATATAGTGCAAGTCTATGCACATAAATCTCAAACTCCGAGATTTCATAGAAAAACTCAATAACATTTTGTTCGAACTGGGAATCGATCTGAGAACCTTTAGCGTAGCAGTCGCGCTCACGACCACTAGGGTAACGAGCAGTTAAAGTAGGATGTTGTAAATAAAGTTTAGTTAAAAATAAACTTTGCTCTCAAAGGACTGTCTTTCGTTTCTTCAAACTTTTCAAACAATCTTTGACAGATTTTGAAAGTGTTCTTGTGAACTTCTTGTTTTTCGACACGCTGTAGATTTTTAAAAACCAATGCTTTTTGTTTATAATGTTCAAGAGTTTTCCAGATCCGCTTCCTTGCTTCCTTGTTATATGCCTTAAAGATTTGGTCAAATTTAAAATGTGTAGTTTTACTATTAGTGTGATTTTAGTTCTAGATCTTTTTAAAAGAAGCGGCGGTAGCCTAATGGCTAGGGCGCTGGACTTGCTGGTTTTTTGTAGCGCAACCATATCGCTTGACGTGTTGATATGTTCCAAGTTCTGGGACCTACTTGGACCTACCTGGGACCTAACTGCCTCATTAGCCTAGTGGTCCTGAGTGTGACTGCTACGCAAGAGGTCTTGGGTTCGATTCCTAGGTCGAGCAAAGTGTTGTTGGGTTTTTCTATGAAATTCTCAATAGCAGCTCGGAGTCTGGAATTTGTGCCCGGTAAATGGCAATAGGCTCGCTCCCTATTACATGGGACCTAAATATACCGGCGAACTGTGGGTGTACATTTAATGTCCTTAATACAGGCTACTTTGTAACCTAGCTAGGGCACCAGATCTGTCAATTATTGTTACTCATTTAAATGTAACCTACTGTTAACTTGTAAAACCAATTTGTAAAATTGTAACAGACTGTACCACTTTGTGAAATAAATAAATAAAACATTAGTACGCCTCTGTCTAACCCTTCGGGGAATACAGGCGTGATGGTATGTTATGTTATGTTCTGGGACCTAAAATTTGGCTACAAGTAAAACCATTTCAAATTTTAGTAACCAATGAGGTCGCCTCTTTCAAATTTCCTACCAAAGAAATAGCTTTTCTCCTCAATAATATAGGAATACGAAAAAAGTATATTACGTGCGTTAACTTTGTAAAATTCTGATCTGATTAAATAAATATGATGAAGTATTCTTGCTGCCATTTTATTTCTGTAGTCGTCATGTAGAAAAATCACAGTAGTCTCACACGTTGTCTATGAGAAAAAATATGTTTGTAAGCGCATCTACAATACACGCAATATTGTTTGTTGCCTGTAATGTGTCAATGAATGGAAAGCGATCGAATGCCTGGGAATCAAATCTAGAATCGGAGTAGATTAATGAGGCTGGATAATTTTAGTGATTTTTGTTATTATTCTCAGCTCAAAGCCGATTTTAATATATGGGCTGAGACCAAGTAAATTAAGTGTATGTGTGTTTCATTTTCTTTTACTTGCATGAACTTTCAAGTAGATATTATAATCATTAAAAAAAAAAATTCCATTCATTTATTCAATCAACATATTTATTTATATTTTTTTCCAAAAGTAACAATAACATTAAAAAATATAAGGAATAGACGTTAGAAAAACATTAATAACATAAAATATAGTAAAAAGTGAATAGATTAATGCAAACTTGATAATGAGCAGTTTAAAGCCATAAATAAAATACCTACACTAAGGCCCACTTGCACCAACTTCTTAAATGTGTTTAAATTATATTTAAACTCGAAGTTTCTATGAAAAATTGTGTTTAAATATGACTTAAACACATTTAAGAATTTGGTGCAAGTGGGCCTTAGTATTTTAAAGATTTAATTTAATAATAAAATTGTAAATTCTAAAGCCACGATCATTTATTTTAGACGATTCCATACGAAGTTGAATTTTTGTAGTTTTATTGTTACATGACGACTTCGTGATGGAATCAATTTTGTTGCGTAAACCGAGCCTCGCTGGGACAATTTAGCCGATAAGGCGTTTAGCAAATTGACCCGGACGGCGAACAAACCTCTGTTATTGGAGTCGGTAGAATGAGGCGATGTTTTATTTGTCAGTAGACTGACGAGACGTGAAACTTGGTACATCTAGAAAGCTCTTAATTTTGTGGTTTATTTTAGGGTACTTATAGTTGGGTTTTTAATCAAAGCTTGATACAAATAATGTTTTTTATGTTCATTATAAATAGGATTCTTTTTATTATATATCTACCACCTACATAGTTTATAGTTTAATTAATAAATATGTTTACTTATACATCATTAAAAAAGAACTGCTTCATTAGGATCTAAAGGAGATGCCAATGATTTATTCATTGCTCAAAAGAAATGTCTCCGAATAATATTTAAAATTAACCCTAGAGATAGCTGCAAACCCCATTTTATAAAAGAAAAATTGTTAACCTTACCCTCCATATATATATTAGAAGTAGCCACTTTTGTTAGGAAATACATAAACATGTTTAACTTTGATAAGAACGAGCGCCGTAAAACTAAGTTAGTCCTACCAGCACCTAGATTACAGATGTACAAAAATAGTCCAGAATATCGAAATATTCAAATATATAATAAATTGCCCGATAGTATACGGTCCACCCAAACAATAACAATATTTAAAGCTAGGTTAAAATTATTACTTTTACAAAAGTGTTATTATAGTATCCAAGAATTTATGGAAGATAAAAATCTTTAGAATCTATGTAACAATACATTTAAAAAAATTTATGAATACATTTATATTGTTTAATTTTTATTGTAAAGCCAGTTTTTTTTTTGATTAATAGATATGTAAATATAATATAAATTATATTTGTTAAAGTTCCTAAACTAAGAAATTAAGAAAAGCTAATTAATAGAAAATAACATTTTATATTTTGTGATAATATAATATATATTATGTTCTAGTTTTAAGTTATTTTGCTGCGCCCTAACAGGGTCATGTATGCATTAGTTTAAGCCAAGCTTGTTTCTTTGTATACATTTTGCAATAAATAAATAAATAAAAAAAGGTCGCAGTTGCAATGTCAAGACAAAGGTGAGTTCGATGCCCGTATTAAAAAAAACCGTAATAGGTGTATAGTATACTGTATATATTTATTTACGTAATGTTTCGATAAAAACTCGAATATTCAACTTCGAGTAAACTGAAACTAATATATCCCGGTCGTGGTTCTAAACTGGGTGTTTACTGTATCGCAAGCATTCGCAACGGTCTCCGCATGATGAAAGCGAGTGCCGCACACATATCGTTACTTCAGGACCGCTCGACGTCCATCACTTGTCTTCTATCAACAGATGATTTCATTTAGAGATGGCGAACAGCAGTGTATGTAAACAAATAAGGTCAAGGTTTTGGATCGCAGCCAGACCGGTAGCGGTAGATACAGAGAATATCAAAGTTTCATTTGAGAACAGAGACTGTCATAATTTTTTTTATGGGATAGGCGGGCAAACGAACTGTAGGATCACCTGATGGTAAGTGACGTCGCCCATGGACACCCGCAACACCAGAGGAGTCACGAGTTCGTTGCCCGGCTTTTAAAAGGGTTTGGACCTCCGGTAACCTCACTCACTCGGTGAAACGCTACGCAAGCGTTGTTTCACGCCGGTTTTCTGTGAGGCCGTGGTATCACTCCGTTCGAGCCGGCCCATTCGTGCCGAAGCATGGCTCTCCCACGTGAAAAAGCCTATTTTCATAAGCCTACATTCGTTTATTGCTGGACTTAGGCCTCTCTTCTCCCGATCTTCGGTTTTCCTCCTCCAGTCACTGCCAGCTTCCTTCCGTAAGACCGCCAATTGCTCTACGATTCTTAAATACTTTTTTTGCTACTTCCACATTCTAAATCGTCTCTTCATCATATGACTACCTACCTTAAACAAATCTAATGCAGGCCCATCGATCAATTACTTAACTCGTTCCAGGTGAAGTTTGGAAACTAAACTAGAACTGGATCGGAAACGCTCGAGCTTCGAGACCTTATAATTTAGTTGTGAGTAACCAGAACACGAGGATTCTCCGAATTGATTTTATGCAGCGTGCTTAGTACCTGATTCATTCCATTGTTAATTCATAATTGGTAGTACCTAACATTGAGAATCAAGACTGGTTAATTAGGGAAAGCTATTGATGTAGTACTACGAACAAGGTAGAAAATAATTTGAAGCGGCGGTAGCCTAATGGCTAGGGCAATCATGTGGTTGCCGGTTCAAAACCCACCCATTGCACTACCGACGTAAACCCACTCGTAACACAAGCATTTTAGCTTAGCACGAGGGGTTAACAAGAATACTAGTAATGTGCAACCCACATTGCTAGTACGCTTTTAAAAAAATATATGGTTAAAAGTTAAAAGTTTGAAGGCCTTTGCGCAGGTAAACCCTGTTCGCTATGTCGGTGGTCGACTTTTTATTTTCTTTGTATGTTAAATGAAGAGATAATGAATAAATGAAGAGTACAAATATTATTTGACTTGACTAGCGGCCCTTCCCGGCTTCGCACGGGTGGAGAAATCCCGATCGTTTTTCAAAATAATAAATAGCCTAGGTATGTTAATCTGGAATAATGTAGCATTTAAATGGTCGGCCTAGTAGTTTTTGAGTTTATTCTTTACATACATACAAATCTTTATTATAATATTAGTATAGATTACTCTCTCTAAGAAAACTTAATTTAGAAACTTTTAGAAACTATGCAAATATTGTTATTATAAAACTAGCTTCTGCCCGCGACTTCGTCCGCGTAGCGTGATGATATATAGCCTATAGCCTTCCTCAATAAATGGGCTATCTAAAACTGAAAGAATTTTTCAAATCGGACCAGTAGTTCCTGAGCTTAGCGCGTTCAAGCAAATAAACAAACAAACAAACTCTTCAGATTTATATATTAGTATAGATAGATAATGTTACTAAAACATGCATGCAAACTCATACTGATTTTATTATAAACAAGTGGATATTATGCACTTGTAAACTTCACGCATATATCATGTCTGTAACGTATACGGCAGAGTTGTAATGTGTGATGGTTGTTTGTTTATGTTATTTATGTAATGTATTTTCCGCCATCTTACATTTTATGGCGCGATTACGATATGCAACATTGAAAGGGTTTAGGCGGGAAAATGTAAAGTGCATGTGGTCGATTTTGTATTATTTTCCAAAACTCGAATTTCTCCGAAGTTTAATATATAATTATGGTGGATAATTAAACATTAAGTATTCGTTAACGTGTGCGAGTGTAGGCAAATGATATAAAATTGAAAATCGTGACTTTTTGGGTTCACTCCTAAGCTCCATTGAAGCCATAATAAAGTTTCCAGCCCAACTCAATACTTGACACTGACGAACACAAAAAGTGTGGCGCCAATTTAAACCACTGAAAGTCACCGTATGGAAGACAGGATGAAAGGAAAGAATGGGAATGTACAATGTAGGTACCATACTTACCTACTTTTTATATTTCAACACGTAACCACTCTAGGATTTTCTCCATTAAGGTGGGTGCGTTTACAAAGACCTGTAGGTCTTACAAATATTTTTGAAGTGAAAACTTCTTTAGCGGCGCTGTGTGGTGCGGAAAAAATGTTAAACTCGCGACAGGTCATATCGTGACAGATAAGACCGTAAGACAATTAGATAGTGAAAACAAATGTTTTCTTAGACAGTACATAACATAACATAACATACCATCACGATTGTATTCCCCGAAGGGTTAGGCAGAGGCGTACTAATGTACACCCACAGTTCGCCGGTATGTTTAGGTCTCATGTAATAGGGGGCGAGCCTATTGCCATTAACCGGGCACAAATTCCTAACTCCGAGCTGCTACTAGGATTTTTATAGAAAAACCCAACAACACTTTGCTCGACCTGGGAATCGAACCCAGGACCTCTAGCGTAGCAGTCGCGGTCAGGACCATTTGGCTATTGAGGCAGTTTAGACAGTAAAACTGAACATTATCATTTATTAAAGTGAAATCTTCGCTAATATTCATGTTTTCTGCCGGCAGTCCCGGAGTGCAACTCGTTGTTTTTTATTATATAGGTACAACACGTCTGTATGTATGTACAAACTGCCTCATTAGCCAAGCGGTCCTGAGAACGACTGCTACGCTAGAGGTCCTGGGTTCGATTCCCAGGTCGAGCAGTGTTATTGGGTTTTTTTATGAAATTCCCAGTAGCAGCTCGGAGTTAGGAATTTGTGCCCAGTTAATGGCAATAGGCTCGCCCCCTATTACATGGGACCTAAACATACCGGCGAACTGTGGGTGTACATTAGTATACCTCTGCATAACCCTTCGGGGAATTACAGGCGTGATGGTATGATGATGGTACAACACGTAGCATAGAAGCCGATCAACTACGCCACAAGTCCGCTACTATTATAACATAACATACGATATGGATATAGTTCAGTGTAGGTATTCTAAAGCATGTGATGTGATGTGAGAGGTTGCGAACGTATTGCAACATTGAGTTGCTGCTGAAAATATCGCAGAAAAACCTATTGGGTAAAACAGTTTTTGAGAAAATAAAACTAGAAAGATCTAGTTTAGTTTACGGGCAAACGAAAATATGAATACCTACGCATATTTGTAAGTCTTGAAACTAGTAAATGGCATCATATAACAATGTATGTATATAAGCACATAGAGCTGTTACAGGAAAATGTGAAAAGTCTTATATCTTTAAACTTATTTTAAAAGTTTAGTCGACAATCTTAGTGTTTGACCAATTTTCAACTGAAAAGTTAACAAAATAAGGTCCAAAAGTGAACAACCGCTTACAAACTCCTTCGCAGTTACAAGTCTACAACAAAGTAACCACGAAAAACAACATTTATCTTCCAAATCAGTTCAAAAAACACTCAAATCCGTACAAGCGTGAATTCAGCTGAATCCGGACTTTCGAACTTACCTGAATGTTACATGCAAAGTTGCAAAAACATGCAACATTCATTTTGTGTTACAGCCCTAGCTTTTGTTACTGCTCCGAGCATGATAAATATTGCATAAGCGTCAACCCTGCCAACAGTTAGGTATATTTATTGCCATCTACAACTGTAGAATAGCAAATAAAAAGTTCAGCGTCATGAATGGCCGTATTTAGGTAAGTTTCAATATTAAAAAGGTATTATAAAAAAACAATAGCTACTTACCTAATAAGCCACATTGAAGCTAAGTGAAATGTATGTAAAGGTTTCCGATCCCTTAAAGGTGATTTTTAAAATTCTTGTCGGTTTGTCTGTGTGTTAGCGCAAAAACTACTGAATAGATTTTAATTTTGTTATCACTGTTTGAAAGTATATGCTCCAAGCTCCAACTTAAAAACTGTTGAACTTCTTAGCTCAATTAAGTTTTCTTCTTCTATTTTTTTTTCTTTTTTTTTTCTTTTTTTTTAAATTGAACAAATCCTGTGAGATACAGCTTGACCACGCTGATGTATACAGAGCCATACACAGAAAAGATCATCACTGTTGGTTTTTAATCAGTTTAATCCTAATATAGCTTAATGTGAGAGAAGCCAGTGGAAAAAAAAACATTTTTTTTATGTCAAAAATAAAGAAAAAGTTTTCAAGAATCGCAGAAAGCGGCATTCTGTGGTTGTCTACCCCTGTGAGAAAAAGGCGGCTGTATTTTTAATTGGGAATAAGGAATCGTATCTATTCGTAGATTCGTAGCGTTTAACCACATAGGGATGTTGCAAAATTCTTTGATCTCTGCACCCCTGTAAATCGAACACACTGTATACCGGTTATAAAAAAAATACGAAATAATTCCATCCAACCTTGGTGCGAATTACGTTGGAATTGACATCGTTCCAGTAAATTAATTAATGACCGACTGTTTGAAGTAAATGTTTGTGATGTCGCATGGTATCAGGATATGACATAATTGTTGAATGTATTAATGAGATTAGGTAACAAATATATATGACCCTTGGGCCAATTTAGAGTCGTTTGGTAAAAAATCGATCGTTTGCACGTGGACTCATTTTATTCACTTGATGTTTGAGCTGTGCTTAGAATGTTTGGGCTGTGAGGTCTGAATGTGTCTTCTGAGGGCCATCAGTACGTTTATTTCGAGAATTCATGATTCAGTACGCGTTTAACATCACCCAATCCTTCTTTTTTTAAACAATGGTTAAAAAAATAATTATTTTTCTTCTTTCTTTCTATATAAGCTATCTATATATAAATAAAATAAATAAAAAATAAATAAATAAATATTCTGGGACATTTTTTACACAGCACCGTCTAGTCCCAAACTAAGCAGAGCTTGTACTATGGGTACTAGACAATGGATATAATACTTATATACCTTTTTTTTTGTAAATACATACTTATCATATATTAGAAACACCCAGACGAACACAAACACTTATATTCATCACATAAATTTTTGTGTCCTGTGGGAATCGAACCCACGACCTCATGGTCAGCAGTCCTTTACTCGAACCACTAAACCACAGAGGTCGTCAAATATCTATCGTCATATATCTAGCTGAACCCCGCAGATTCACCCGCTACTAAGGGACATAGCATGATGTTATATAAACTTTTTCATGAACTCTGTCCATTCATGAAAACCGTACGAAATTCTGTTCAATAGTAAATATTTGAGTTTATCGAGTTTAGTAGCCTAAGCACGAGGTACTATCGAATTCGTATCGTAAACGTATCGAGTTTTTTTCTGCTACATACATACATAGGTACATTATTTTCACACCTGTCTCCCTTTGGGGTAGGCAGAGATTAGATAGATTTCCACTTGCTAAGATCCTGGCACACCACTTTCGCTTCATCTACGTTCATTAACCTCCTTCTCATACAAATTATTCTCGATTTCAGGCTACAGACTAGTAAGTAGGGATACCATCACGCCTGCATTCCCCGAAGAGTGATACCGAAGAGTCCTAATACAATCTCACAGTCCGCTAGAGAGCGGCTATTACCGGACACAAATAAATAATTTGAAAAATGCAATTAACAGTAGACATTTTATTATTAACAGATTTTGACCGCTAAACCAATGAAACAGAGTATCAAGTAACCGTGTGTACGGAGACCGGTATGTGTAGGTAATTATTTATGATAATGTCGGTAGTGGAATACCTGCGCACGAGTGGGCTACTGTTATTGATGTTCGGCATATAAATACATCGACACATACTAAGTATGTCTAGTAGTAAAATTTTATTTTAGAACCAATACTATTTTTGTTAAATCCCAGGCTAGTTTGGCAAATTGCGGATAAATGGATGATGATAGAATGAAATATTCGTTGAAAGAAAACATTATGGAAAAAGTTGTTTACTAAAGAGGATAACGCGTATCCAAGTTCAAGTTCAAATGTTTATAATTAAAACTAGCTTTTCGCCCGTGGTATCACCAGCGTTAAAGCGTTCCTAAGAGTTGTAATGTTTTATAGCTTGAAACCTTCCTCAAGAATTATTTTGTCTATTGGTCAGAATCGCATGAAAATCCGTTTAGTAATTTTTGAGTTTATCGTTAACAGACGGTCAGATAGACGCGGCGGGGGCCTTTGCTTTTATAATAAAAAAAACTATTATATACTACAATCTACATTTTAAGAAACGCCAGCGGAAACATAGTATTTTAAAACAGACAGAAATATATTCACCAAACCCTTACCATGTTTCAAGGTGAAGGTATATATATTCAAATACTTACAATCTTACATGTTACGTAATATTGGTATAAATACTACACTCGCGAGATTCTCGGCCTACCTAAATGCCCATTCAAAAATTTAAAGTGTTTAGCTGTCATGTTTGTTTTAGTTAGAGTATGTTATATCCGATTTTCAGAACATTCTTTGTACAATTTGTTTTGGCTCTAACACCTAAATCCAAAGCTCTCTCACATGCTTTTTTATTTCACTTTGAAACTTATCCCGATGTGGCTGAATTCAAGATTTATATCAAGTGACTGTCATGTTATCCCAATAACTGGTTATCAAGTCTTCAAGCTTTGGTATAATTGGCAAACAAATTCGTCTGACATTATATAGAAAGAGAGAAAGATGTTTGTTTTAAATAAATTTTATTTTCTTTCTTTCTTTTTAAATTCGTCTGATATTATATCAATTCGTGTCGGTATTTAACCTGTAAATATAGAGCTATAGATGGATAAAATATTCTTTATTGCACACTAAAAGCAACCGGTAAGTACATGCTTCAAAGTATTAGTTACAGAATTGTACAATGGGCTGTGATTATTTTGGGTCAAACGAGCAGACGGATCGCTTGATGGTAAGCGATCACCAGCCACCAGAGATGGAAACCAGCAACACCAGGGGAGTCATAGGTGCGTTGCCGGCCCTTTAAAAGAGTTTGGACCTCCGGTAAAAATAAATCTACAAGTATTTAACATAAAAAAATATGAGTATATACAAAGATAGTTTTAAGTTCTGCCTTATTAGGTCCCGGATTTGATTCCCAAAGTGTTATTGAGGTTTTACATATATGAAATTCACTAGCACCAGTAGCACCTCGGTCTTTGGGCCCGGTTAATGGTAATAGGGTCGACCTAGACCTGGACCCTATTGCCCGCTCGGACCTAAACATACCAGCGAGCTGTGAATGTGCCTACCCAAACTTTCCAGGAATATAGACGTGACGGTATGCTATGTTGAATGCCAACATTTTCTGTCAAGAAATCGTAATTTATTTAATTAACAATGTAGTTCAATCGTTCGTTGTAGTTTTTATTTCGCTACGCGGACTTTTTCTGTTGACATGACACGCACGTATATTCGGTGCGACCGATATGTACTAGCTAATCCAATCCCCCAGATAAAATTGTCAGTTCCAATCCAGTCGACTATTGGACGGATATTTTTATACGCTCTTGGTTCAGTTAGTACGCATGACAGGAATACATTCGTTTCAAATCCCGATTTGCTTAGTTTTACATGGTAAATTAGTTTCTTTTCAGACCAATTTGATTCATTTTAAATGTAGATAATATCATCATATTTTCGTTGTTATCCTATAAAAACATCCACTGCTGAATACACGTCTCAAATCTATTGGGATTTTAAAAAATCGATACTGGATACGATATTTTTTGTAGTAGCAAAATGTCTTCGCCTGAAACTCGGAAATCATTTTAACTCATAACGAATTTAAAGGGATGTCCAAAATTCGAAGTTTGTTGAAAATTCTACAGATAGCGAGAATTATATCGATATTATTCCACAATACTGGCTGAGTTTCGCTTTCTGATTAAACATAACATTAAACTCGTGGAGCGCAATCGTCACATAAAAATTTACAATCAAAGCTGAGTAGAGCTGACGTCGGCACGTCAGCTTTTGAGTAGGTAAGGGTAGGTAATTGTTCCCATTTTGTCTGATGTAGGTAAACATTCTTATAAAAAACTGTGATCATCTACATAGTAGTTACCTATTTTAATAATAAATATGGAAATGAATGGTTATGCATTTGCGAGCAGGCTGCGAAATTTCGCATGAGTACCTAATGATTTTTTTTATCCCATACTAATAATAAAGCTGAAGAGTTTGTTTGTTTGCTTGAACGCGCTAATCTCAGGAACTACTGGTCCGATTAGAAAAATTCTTTCAGTGTTGGATAGCCCATTTATTGAGGAAGGCTATATCATCACGCTACGCGGACGAAGTCACGGGTAGAAGTTAGTCTTTAATAAAAACGATGGTGCGTTTACAAACCCAAATTCTCACATATCTGCATAATGCAAAATTAATGAAAAGTACCTAGGTAGCAATCATTTCCATGCCTTCTTGTATTGCTATTATTTTTTAGTCAGCCAAGAATGAATTCTTCCATTCCTGTGAGGTTTATAGGCTTCTTTTATCATAGTACGTCAAAGCTTTGTTTCTGAGGCTTCTTGTGTTGTTAATAAACAGACTTATTGGGTACTATCGCCATTATAAAATTTAAATTAATGTTTGATCTCACTACCCTTGGGAAATTAGTTTGTAATTATTACTACAAAAGTGAATGCTCTTTCTTATATATATTACTAGCTTCTGCCCGCGGCTTCGCCCCCGTGGAATAAAAAGTATCGGGAACGGGATAAAAAGTATCCTATGTCCGTCTCCTGGTTGTAAGGTACCTCTCCACCAATTTTCAGCCAAATCGGTTCAGCCGTTCTTGAGTTATAAATGGTGTAACTAACACGACTGTCTTTTATATATATAGAGATATAGATTATCTTCTTTGTGTTTATCTTTTAGTAAGTCAGAATTATTATCGATCTAATATTGTGGGTATCTTTTAAAAATATTCAAAATAATTATTAATTTTAAAACAGCTGGCAGGGACGCCTTTCCCCAGTAGTCGTAACCGGGATAGAAAAAAATGTCTACACGACATTAAAATTTCATTCATATGAACAGATTTACCAAAAAATTGACCATTTTTTTGGTCTTGGAAATGACTTATAACTGCCTCATTAGCCTAGTGGTTCTGAGTGCGACAGCTACGTTAGAGCCTTGGTTTTCATTCCCAGTTCGAGCAAAGTGTTATTAGGTTTTTTTATTAAATTTCCAGCACAGCTCGGAGTTTGGAATTTGGCAAAACAATTAACAGTTCCTACCTAGCTATAAAACAATGTGAAGAGCTTTGTTTGTTCAAATAGCTATCGTATTATCGGTTTACAAAGGGATGACGTGCATTGTTTGGCTTGTCAATTATGGGATACCTATTAGGTGAGGTTTTTCCCGATTCTGTTGGAACTTCCCAATATTCCCTCTCAGTACATATAATATATTTCCAAACTCATATTAAAAATGCGAAAGTAACTCTAGCCGTCATTGTTACCTTTGTCTGACTAAGCCGCTGCACCAAACAGTTCTAGCTTTTTAAATAAATACAAATAGATACCCTCGACTTTGTCTGCGTAGACTTCAGAGTTGGGTACGACCTGTATAAAAAGTGTATACTGTATATGTTTTTCCAGACTGTTGAATGTTGTACTGTATATCTATCTCTGTGCCAAATTTTATCAGTATACGTTCAGCCGTTCCGGCGTGAAAGAGTAACAAACACCCGTACCTACATCCTCCCAAACTTTCACGTTAATAATATTACTAAGTTATGTTATGCATTAATAACTGAAGACTAAAGCCACTTTGAGCAATAAAAAAGTAAAATACCTAGTCAGTCTGTAACACGATTGACATTTAAACTGACGTGTATTTTATTATAATTTGAATTAACGGTATTTTTTTCGATTTGATTGACACTAGCCATCGTACCTGAAAATATTTTTATGACAGGTTGCTCATATCGTCTTCATTTTATCGATAATGGAGTTGTCTGTGTGTCCCACCCAATAGAGGGGTACCCTATTGAGAGGTTTTTAATCATGTATTTAAATTGCCTCATTGAAGCAGTAGTGACCTGTAACTGATTCGGAATTTGAATCCCATGTTTTTTTTTAACTTTATTTTTATTTTGGGGTTTTTATCTTAAATAAAGATACGTCAACCCCATCGTACCTTTTCACAAAGTGCAATCACCTGAACCACTCGATAAGTAGTCCCGACTCACTGCTGATTTGCTCAACGACCGCAACCAAACGGCATAACTTTATAGCGGCCTCGGATTTGGGGTTGGCTAAAATGGTTTGGATCAAACCTACATCCAGTCTGTTTAATTTTAATTCGGTCAGCATTGAGTCGCGTTCATTTTTTTTTCGGACACATTCCTTTAGCAAATGTTGCACATCTTCAACTTTATTGCAAATAATGCAATTAGGTGAATTCGTTTTCATTAAGTATGCAAACTTTGCTGACGGAAAGTGTCCGGATCTAAGTCTTAGGGCAAGTTTCACATAGTTTCTACTTAAATTAGTATCATTGAACCAGGGAACATGAGGAATCCCACTCTGTATGGTCATATACCATATGCTTTTTTCTTTCCTTCTTTCTCTCTTGCTTGCTTTCCTTTTCTCTTTCTGTCTTACCTTTCATTCCTTCTTTTTAAACCCCGAGTTGTAGGAAGTAATTCCTTTAGATACGCAAGTGACACTGCAGGCTATATGTAATCTATTTAGGTTACCTGAGGTATATTACTAGTAAACACACTGAAATAAATCCGTGTCTTAGTGTTAGTAAGATCTGTATGTTCTTTGATTCTAATCTAGGCGGACATTTTGATGTATAAGATCTTATCTTTTGCTTGGTACGAAATTATCCAAGATTAATGTGAGAATAGTCGTTGAGGCTGAATATAGATTAGGAGCTGTAGTGTGCTAGGTAACAGCCCTACTCAGGAAATTGGTGCCGTCTGGGTTACTGGTATAGTATTTTTCTTGCGCACATTTCGTATTGATACATTGATATTTACAGGCATTTTTCATATTCCTCTCGCTTACTATGTTGGTCTGAGATATTACATAATAAATATTGTAGACGTGAGCACGAGTAAGTATTTACTTTTGGGAGTAATAAGTGAATTTGAGGATCAGAGGCTACGTTTTGCGATTGAGAACGAAGGATGGTGTAGAAATTTAATAGTGCCAACTCTTTCTCACAATCATTAAACTACATCACTGCCGTCAAGCACTAAGACAAGAAAAAAATATCTGAAACTACTGTACTACTACTGTTATGAGAGATAAGAGGAATTATTTGAATAATGTCCAAATATTCACCTCCAAGTGTCTATGAACTAACAAATTCGTTTTCAAATCGATTCACCTTTGCCTTTTCAAGTCACATCTGCAATGTTAGTCAAGTCAAGTTTATTTATAATTATAAATTATAAATTTACATCAACCTTAGTTTTGGCAATTTAATATGTTCTTCAAAACGACAAAAAGTTGAAACTAATTGGAGAATAAGAAAAAGTTTTTAACAAGATTAATTATTATTTACGGCATGGAATATATACTTATATTTATTTACTAAAGTTAAATATATAAATTGTGGGCACCTAAACTTTTATGGCATAGGTGGACAAACGAGCAGACGTATCGCCTGATGGTAAGCGATACCACCGGGCTCCAGTATCCTTACTCACTCGTCTACAACGTAAGTGTTGTTTCACGCCGCCGGTTTTCTGTGAGGCCGGGGTATCACTCCGGTCGAGTGGCTATCTCACGGTTCAAAAAACAATAAATCTATATACATAAAAGAAAGTCGTGTTAGTTACACCATTTATAACTTGAGAACGGCTGAACCGATTAACCGATAACAAGCAGTTGTCTGGTATAATGTATACATAACTGTAACTTCCAGCTGCGATAAATGAAGTGTGTGGACATGGGTGTGGCTGATCGATGTCCCATTAATAATGGTCACGACATTATCAGCCACTGAACCGCTGACCTAATATCCCATCGCTTGGAATATTTTGCGGCTTTCCGAGTTCCGAATCGGAGGTGCAAACCATCTTGTCGTAGCTTAGAAACTCCTTCATCAAAACTTTTTGTTTCTTTTCAAACAGGACAGTTAATTTGAAAATTCGAATGTTTTTAAATTAGCAGCGTATTTGTTCTTTATTTAAAAGCATCGTTGATTTTAATATTAATCAAAACTATTTTTCTATGCCGAATGATAAAAATAATTATATTTAAAAAAGTGGCTTTTTATAATGCTCTTTTATTTATGGAGGAAATACATCAAAATGTATGCAATAATAATCCGAGAAAGGACGTGGCCATTAGCTTGTAAATTAAAAAAAAGTATAAAATGTCTCTAGCACTTACTGCTATATCAGAGTAATGGATGTCGTTGGTGCACTTAGCGCAGACACAACTTAAAGTCCATTTTAGGTAAAAAACCATTGAAATCATGTTTAAAGACTTCTTGGTTACGAAGTAAATCGATTGGGATACAATAAAATCATAATATAGTAGATACATCAATTACTCACGGCTTTTTCATGTAAGGGTAAGTAGAAACCATAGAACGATAATTAATTACTATTCTTCGTCCATGTTCATACTATCAAATACCGATCGCCGAGAAGAACTTCACCAATGAGGTCGACGGCGTATGTCTTTCTAAGGCATTACCTTTCATTGATATTCGCCTTATAAATCATTCTTGTTTGTTGCCCTTCGACTCATTCCTGAACCATCTCAGCATATTATTTTCAATTCGCGTCACTATATCGTGACATCATCAAATTATTTCATACAAACAATACCTACATACGAAACGAAAGCTAAATGAAATTCTGAAAGCTATTCTCATGTAATCAACACGCACTTTGGAAACTGAGACCGTATTGACAGACTATAACGTTATTGGCTATGGTCGTAATGTTTGCAATAACATGGCCGACGCGAAAAAATACACGTTGACGTCATGGCGATCTCGATTTCATGGTCACAAGCTACCCTGGTGACGTGTGAACACATTAATGAGGATCCATAGAATTTAGAAACATAATTAGTACATAAATTATATTGGTAGCCACTGATTCTAATGTGTTACCTACGTCCTACACATTAGAATTATTGGATACTAATATCATAATTATCAAGATATCAATGTTACATTGAGGTTATAATTCCTACCCATTGTACTAACTATGGTAGGGTCGGCTTCTAGTCTAGCCTGATGTAGTTCAATTTTCAATATTATTTGTAGTGCTGGCGAATTTTACTGTGAACAAAAAGCCTGACAACTGGTAACTGGTCTATCCTAATGGATCCTGGATATAAATATTACCCAGAAATTGGTCGGCGTCGGATGGCAAGCGCTTCGCGCAAAATTTCTGGCGCAATAAATTTCCGCCAAATTTAGAGCATTTGTCGGGGATAAGAGAGCGATAGTGTCTACTTAATACCTCAATAAGTGTGTTATCCAATATTAGGCAACCGAGATGCTCTCAGAACATTGAATCAAAGATTACGCTACACACATCAATAATTCGAACACGATCTGTCAGTTACTGAAATTAATATCTACGTCTATCAAAGAATTAGGTTTGTTAGGCAAATCGTAGAGATAATATATCATTTTAGTGTATGTGCCAAATCACTTGACAGTACCTAGGTAGGTATATTGTTGTTCGATATTTGCGTACTATCACACCTGTATTATACCAGTAGGTAGTACCTACCTGTAGGTACCTACAGTGAACGGCCAAAAGTCCAGTAGCACCTCAATGCTCATATTCGGCGGCTCATACTGTTTGTCTTGAACAGAAACGCAAAATGAAAGAGTTGTGATTCTCGAGACACCGAGAATCGAAGACCGAGAATTATTTTTGTAGCCGAGAATGGCTGAGACCAACTCCGAGACCGAGATCTCGGTCGGACCTTAATATTCGCGTGGTTCTGGGCGTATCTCTAATATTATACAGTGTAATTACAAGAAGGTGATATTAGTCAAGACTTTACATACTTAGTATTCGAACCGAAGTCGGTACTGATATTTAACTCGCAGTACCTATCGATGTATGCTACATTTCATTTAATGAAAATGATGATATTTATCGCATTGCAAACAAAAATGTTATCGTTACTAGCCGAATATTATTGTAAGATCAATAGATCGCATCATATTTTTATAGCAGCGTTAGCATGAAGTAATGAACGTTTTGAAAACATCTTAGGCTACGCATATTTGTGTAAACTGTATGAAAAAATATACCGTGTCATGTGTATTGCGACGTCAATATGGCATTTGGATTTAGAATATTATTTTATTATTGAAAAACAATAGCTCAATAGACCTACTATTTGAGCTATTGCTTTTCAATTAACAGCAGGAAAAAATTCTAAAGAACACAAATATTTTCGAATTCTTCACAAAATTCAAATACGCCTACGTCAATAAAAATGAAATTGGTCTATAATTGACATAAGTATAAAAATTCATTTTTTTTTAAGTTATAAATATCTGTGCAACAAAAAATCGGGGGGTTTAGGCGGGAAAATAAGAAGTGCACATTGTCGATTTTATATTATTTTTCAAAACTTGAATTTCTCCGAAGTTTCATGTGTAATTATGGTGGATAATTAACCATTAAGTGTTCGTGAACGTGTGAGAGTGTAGGCAAATGATATAAAATTGAATATCGTGACTTTTTGGGTTCACTCCTAAACTCCATCGCAGCCTCAATAAAGTTTCTACCGTTTTATTGGGGCAACTGAACATAATATATTATACTTGACACTGGCGAACACAAAAAATGTGGAGCCATAATAGAATCCCATGATGGGAAATATTACGTATTTGATTACTCTAATACTTGACACTGGCAAATACACAAACAGTGTGGCGCCATAATAAAAAAAAAAAAAAATCGTCTAACTCACGGCAGAATATTTTTTTACAAAAAAAAAACATGCTTGCATTACTATCTACTTACGATAAGCTGGCCCAGTTTGCGGACGACAATTGATTCTGTGTGTACCGTTCTTTAGAAGTGAGGATTGATATTCCTAAGGTAGGAAAAGCTTATATACCAAATTTAAAGAATAAAGAAACTACTATCATTTCAGAAATGTTTTAGCACTTGTAATTGGATAAAATCTTTTTTCTCAGTGCAGATACATTCTCCGCATTTGAATGTAAAACCAGACTCGAGGAAACACAATTGTTATTTAAAATAGATTTGCCTACATTTTCTTCTCCACTAAACTTACTCGTGGTAAAATTTGGCTTCCTTAAAAGAGGCTTTTTAGTTCTATTTCTTTACTATTTATTACTCCCTAATAGATCCGTGATTATTACCGTTTCGAGAGAACTCAAATGAAATTTCCATAATATTTTTTATTTATAAAACAAATGTATTTTAAAATCTTACATTTACCTAGCACATGACTAAGTGCCTTTTCAGGCGCTTCAAAGATGAATTAGAAATTTTATGTCAATTAAGTCGTAAGTGCTCCCGGAATTAGTGCGCATATTCTAACTTAGTTTTTCATAAATATATTATAATCATGAATATTTTTTATTTCTATAGGTATACTACTATATAGTGCAGGCACGGATCTCTCTCAGAGTGAGATTGGTTAGATCCACCACGTAACTGCGGGTTGGCACACGCTTTAAAGAAAAAAATTCAAGCATGCAGGTTTCCTCACGATTCATCATCATAAGGTACTCTTGCGTGGATCAAATCCCATCCTAATTTGTCAGTGATTTTTTTATGGGATTGGGGGGCAAACGAACAGACGGATCACCTGATAGTAAGCGATAACCGCCGCCCATGGGCACCCGCAACATCAGAGGAGTCGCAAGTGTGTTGCCCGCTTTTTAAAAGGATTTGGGCCTCCGGTAACCTCACTCACTCGGCGAAACACAACGCAAGCGTTGTTTCATGTCGGTTTTCTGTGAGGTCGTGGTATCACTCCGGTCGAGTTAGCCTATTCGTGCCGAAGTATAGCACTGCACGTGAATAAAAGATGTCTATTTTATTGAAGGTAAACAACTTTTACGTAAAGGGATAATTTTTAACTGTAGATTCGAATGCCAAAACACCCATGAACCTACTACGTGCTAATATTTTTACGGCTCACATTCCACATCTCTACAATCCAAGGTGAATGGGATTTTTATTAATACCAGTTCGGTATGTCTGTTATTGAAAATCCAGGCGGGTCTTATCTGTTCGGAAACAATGCGGATTGCCGACAGCGAGCAACTGCAGTCGGGCTGAGCGTACCTACCTGGGGTGACTGTTCTATATTATGTATCGATTCAGCTAGGAATGTTAGTGTTGTGCCGATGGGTATCGACTAATCGAATCTATCATTGTCATCATCAACCTATTATATTGTTCTATTGCTGGGCACTAGTCTCCTATTACTGCTCAATAAACTGCCTCAATAGCCGAGTGGTCCTGACCGCGACTGCTACGCTAGAGGTCCTGGGTTCGATTCCCAGGTCGAGCAAAGTGTTATTGGGTTTTTCTATGAAATTCCCAGTAGCAGCTCGGAGTTAGGAATTTGTGCCCGGTTAATGGTAATAGGCTCGCCCCCTATTACATGGGACCTAAACATACCGGCGAACTGTGGGTGTACATTAGTACGCCTCTGCCTAACCCTTCGGGGAATACAGGCGTGATGGTATTCGATTATATATTATTATATATTAGTCTCCTATTAGAATGAGAGGGATTAGGGATTAGTCCTAATGCGGGTTGGCAGAATTTACATGCCGTCGAGAAATTTTATTAGGCATGCAGGTTTCCTCACGATGGGCGATGGTATCCTTCACCGCTGGCTTCAAAGATTCAGAGGTGCGGCTTGGATTCGACCTCGAGATCTTTGAATGATCATCATATCACTGTACACTATCATTATAGTATGGAGAGTGTATGCTCGAAAAATGTTCCGCTGATGTCACGGAGTGACACCTCGACAGGAGTGATTCCACGGCCTCACAGAAAACCGGCGTGAAACAACATTTACGTTGCGTTTCGCCGAATCAGTGAGGATACCGGAGGCCCAAACTCTTTTAAAAGGCGGGCAGCGCACTTGCACTCCTTTTGTGTTTCTGGTGCCAATGGGCGGCGGTAATCACTTACCATCAGGTGATCCGTCTGCTCGTTTGGTAACTCAACCCATAAAAAAAACTGTAGTTTCTCCATAAACCTGCGGGAAAAAAGCTTGAGTGTATTTTAAATGAGTACTTAAACTCTATCTAAATTGTAGATACGCTAAATAGAACCATGGCAAAGTTAGGGATGCAACTGATCCAAAGAAACTCCGTCGCCGGCCTATCACGTAGCGGTAACTAAGTTAGTTAACTACTGGTGAACCGGGCCGACAAGCATTAACTGGAACGCTTGCACGATATACCGATGTTTCAGTCTGTTTTCAGATGAATATTTTATACGAAGCTATGTTAAATCTTAGATAGCTTAAAAACATAAAACATCCCGCTTGTATTCCCCGAGGTGTTGAGCAAAGATATAATGCTCTGTCCCCACGCATCAGAAAAAGTATTAAAAAAAATTGTTTAAATAAAAACTAGGAAATACAAAGTATAAATTAGTAATATATAATACAAAATATATAGTTAAGTACCTAATTGATATATTTATATATACAATTCCTAGTGGTTATCCTGTGTTTCCTAATTCGTAAGAATATTTAGGTCTCATGTAACACAAACCTAAAGTCCCTGCTAAAAATCCAATAACACGTTTACTCGACCCTAGAATCGATCCCAGAACCTATAGCGTAGTAGTCGCGCTTGGGACTAATGAGGCAGTTAGTATATCTATACTTCTATACTAATATTATATAAAGCTGAAAAGTTTGTTTGTCTGTTTGTTTGCTTGAACGCGCTAATCTCAGGAAGAAGTCGTCCGATTTGAAAAATTCTTTCAGTGTGAGATAGCCCGTTAGCGCTAAGACTAAGTAACTATTCCACGCGGACGAGGTCGCGGGCGGAAGCTAGTTAATTATATTAATGAAGATTTCGGAGCCCATACAAATAGGACATGGTAGAAGACGAGTAATAAAAAACAACATGATAATAATTGAGGCATTCTCAGAAAGGTCACTGTTTTCATTAATAGAATCATGTAGGTAAAATCCCTCTGATTGCCAATTAGTAGGTTAGCAGTACCTACATTCTACTATTTTTCTTTCATAATACTTTGTTTGATGTCTATATTGCGTCATTATTCTAGGGGACGCCAGTATTGAGTTTGTTTGAAAGCTGATCGGATTTTGGATTTGTGAGAGCTAAATGCCAATAGGGTTGCTTCCTATTACATAACATACCATCACGCCTGTATTTCCCGAAGGGTTAGGCAGAGGCGTACTAATGTAGGTACACCCACAGTTCGCCGGTATGTTTAGGACCCATGTAATAGGGGGCGAGCCTATTGCCATTAACCGGGCACGAATTCCTAACTCCGAGCTGCTACTTGGAATTTCATAGAAAAACCCAATAACACTTTGCTTGACCTGGGAATAGAACCCAGGACCTCTAGCGCAGCATTCGCGCTCAGGACCACTTGGCTAATGAGGCAGTTCCTCAATGCTTCCTATTACGTGGAACTTAAACAATCCGGCGAATTGTGGGTGGGTATGCACCTGTACCTACATTGCGCTAAATACAGACGTTACTATGTTTTATCTCTACTATTATAAAATTGTCTGCTAAAACTGCCTCATTAGCCAAGTGGTCTGAAGCGCGTTTTTATGAAATTCCAAGTAGCAGCTCGGAGTTAGGAATTTGTGCCCGGTTATTGGAAATAGGCTCGCCCCCTATTACATGGGACCTAAAACATACCGGCGAACTGTGGGTGTACATTAATACGCCTCTGCCTAACCCTTCGGGGATTACAGGCGTGATGATATGTTATGTTATGTTATTTCATTATAAAAAAGCTGTGTCTTTACATTGAAGATATTTAAAAAAAAAAAACAAGTGGGTTAGGGTATATAAACGTCTCCGAACCCAAAAATCTCTACTATTATAAAATTGTAAAAAAGCTGTGTCTGTTCATTGAAGATATTAAAAAAAACAAATGGGTTAGGGTATATAAACGTCTCCGAACCCAAAAATGTGATTTTAAAAATTCTTGTCTGTTTGTCTGTTTGTTACGGGTTGGCGCAAAAACAACTGAATTGATTTTAATTTTGTTACCACTGTTAGAAAGTATGTTCTCCAACTTAAAAACTGGTATAAGTCTTATCTTAAATAATTAAACGGAACCTGAGATACAGCTTGAGCTCTCTAATGTATAGACACCCATACAAAGAAGAGACCATCATTGTTGGTTTTTGAGCTTCAAGTGAGCGAAGCCGTGGGCAGAGGCTAGTGTGATTTATAAAATTCTTGTCTGTAATGGGTTGGCGCAAAAACTACTGAATAGATTTTAATTTTGTTATCACTGTTAGAAAGTATGTGTTCCAGCTTAAAAACTGGTATACTTCTTATCTCAAATAATTAAACGGAACCTGAGATACAGCTTGACCTCTCTGATGTATAGAGACCCATAAAAATAAGAAATCATCACTGTTGGTTTTTGAGCTTCAAGTGAGCGAAGCCGCGGGCAGAAGCTAGTATTGAATATGTAGTTAGTTTAACTACCAAAAACATTAAAGTTTTTTTCAAAAAGAATAGTTAAACACAATCACGAAACTTAGCGAAGTACCTACCATTACAATCTAACAATAGAATTCCCGAAAACTTGTAACGATCACGTTCTATTTTCTCGATAAACTTCTCGATATTTTCTCCGAGTGGCACGTAAACTTTGACCCGCTTAAAGAATGTGTATGTGAAAATAGTTGTTGAGATATTCAGATGAACACAGTGAGGGGAAAATCACGAGTTTATAGGTTACACGGAGGTAAGAACATGGCCAAATGCCAGTCTATTCAACATTTTCCACCGTGGTAGAGCCATGCTTCGACACGAATGGGCCGGCTTGAGCGGAATGATATCACAGCCTCACAAAAAACCGGCGTGAAACAACGCTTACGCTTTGTTTCGTCGAGTGAGTGAGGATACCGGAGGCCCAAGCATCAGGCGCAAAGTTTGTCTTTGATTATCCATTTTTTCCCACCTTAAAGTCTTGCTAAGGAAGGTATTATACTGTTAAACAAAAGGTTTATCAACAACCAAAGGAGCTACTTAGTCTGTATCGTGGCATCCTTTTCAATTACAAAACTTCATCCACTTTGATGCGACGCGGAGTTTTATTAAGTGAAACTTTATGAAAAACCTATTAAATATGACAATGTCGCTCGGAATTGCTTTGCACCTGATGCTTTTACGCTGTACCTGCTAGGTATGGCATTCAATAGCTGCTATTAAATATTAAAAGATAACATTTCATTTTTCACTGCGATTTCACCTGTTACTTAATGATTATTATTTGTAACCATTGTTTGCTTTATTGCTGTTGTAGTGCTCTAACAGATATTTTTGTGATGAAATTAAAACTATATTCAATAATTTATATATTTACATATTCCACATAGAGTGGCGCAGTGTTCGAAGATAATACAGAAATTTATAGAATAATATGAACGTTTTGTGATTTTTATAGTCACTGCTACTTATCTATAAGTTTTGTGAGAAAGATTTTGAGCAGATTTTAAAATTACTTTTTTGGTATTTTTCAGATATTCTATGAGTGCGGGAATAACGAGTTACAATAGTTATTTATACGATTTCACAAGCAACCTGTAGAATATTCCATGCCTAGCTTGTTAATATCGGTAAAAGCCAAATATCAATCAGATTACGATATTATATTGCTTGCGTGAGTGCTTCGCGAATATTGCATGATCATCGGCAGCGAAGTGGTCCATTTGTCTCAATCAATTCATGGAACTATTTGAACATATAGTAATTTATCATGATTTTTTTATAACCCTCAGGCTGTGCCTCAGGATTACTAATTGATTCCAGTATTTATTTAGCGATTCGGTAAAAATTTTATGTGTGCATATTTTCCATATATTTTTGGCTGGCTGTTACTTTAACATTAAGTATTTTTGAGAACTTTATGGTGTGATTTTTTGGTAGAATATTATTTCAAACAATTTTTGTGTTCAGATATAAAAAATATAGTCGTGCATATCATACCTATTTAGTTATTATTAAGTAGTTATTATTATTTCCCTTCCCTTTATATATAAATATATTTTCTTTTTCTTCCTTTCTATATTCACTTTGTATGGAAAGTGCAAAGCGTATTCTTACAGAAAAACTTAGGGCCTCTAGTCTAGTGCTAATGTATGTAACTATATACCTTCTAAACAATTTTTAATCCACAGAGGTAAGCGCGATGTTATAGCTAATAAAATTAATTCAGAATATCAGGAAACTCGGTTATAACTGAACATAAAATCACTTCCTACGCCGTTAACAGTAAATTTTATTGGTATCGAGTATCTTCCAGATTCAAGAAACGATAAATTAATTTGTAATGTTGTCCCATATTACCCCATATCCCCAATGGCGTCCATTAGCGTGATTATTCTGGCCACCAGAGGACTCGCAGATTAAGGCTTATAGAAACAGGTAGGTATACCTAAACAAGATAATTATAGCCAAGGGAAATCATAACGATCTTGAGCCCTTTTGGAGCTCATTAATTTTTACGTTAATTAAGGCATATTATTAATTTTGTTAAAAAGTATAACATTTTTTTGTTTATAAATCAAAATGAGGTTATTTGTGGGTTATCCTCTGAAGCTAAATGGTTTGTATTACAACATACTCAAATTTTTGACTATTTAAATATAAAAAAATATATTTACACATAAATCAGATAATGATTTTATGTGTCTTGGCAAGGACAAGCATTGTGACTCTAATTTTTAAGCGAAAGCTATAAAATGAGTTCGTAAAATATTATTTATATAATATCTACCACATATCACCATGCTTGTATTTCTCAAAGGGTTAGGTAAGCATGTACTGGTGTACCCACAGTTCTCCAGTTGTGTTTTAGCTTACATAGGGGACGATAGATGCAGGCAGCATATATCTGGAACTTATGGAGGTCTATGGAGGAGGTTTTTGGTCAACAGCGGACCTCTTTTGGCTGATATGATCATCAAAAGAATTATCAAAGTTGGTCTACACTGAAAAATGTTATGCGAGGTTCACTGCCTCATTAGCCAAGTGGTCCTGACCGCGACTGGTAAGCTAGAGGTCCTGGGTTCGAATCTTAGGTCAAGCAAAATATTATTGGGTTTTTCTATGAAATTCCCAGTAGCAGCTCGGAGTTAGGAATTTGTGCCCGGTTAATGGCAATAGGCTCGCCCCCTATTAGAGGGTCCTAAAATATACCGGCGAACTGTGGGTGTACATGAGTACGCCTCTGTCTAACCCTTCGGGGAATACAGGCGTGATGGTATGTATGTATGGACTAACATGAAAAAATATAGGTATGTGTCGAATTAAGAACCTACTCCGTTTTTTTCGTTGGTGAAAAAGGGCTTGCCCTTTTCATCTATCGTCTCAAATTAAATGTATGTTGTACTAGCTTCTGCCCGCGACTTCGTCCGCGTAGCGTGATGATATATAGCCTATAGCCTTCCTCAATAAATGGGCTATCTAACACTGAAATAATTTTTCAAATCGGACCAGTAGTTCCTGAGATTAGCGCGTTCAAGTAAACAAACAAACAAAAGAACAAACAAACAAACTCTTCAGCTTTATATATTAGTATCTATAGATTTACAAAAATGTATAAAGAAAAAGAGCACATATTAACAGTACTTAGTTAAAAGGAATGTTATAGATTTAATGAAGTCTTAACTAATGAAATAATTAACCAAAATACATCATTTTTTTACATATTACGTAAGTATGTAAGTTTTTTTATGGGATAGGAGGCAAACGAGCAGACGGATCACTTGATGGTAAGCGTTTACCGCCGCTCATGGATATCCGCAACTCCAGAGGAATCGCAAGTGCGTTGCCCGCCTTTATAAAAGGGTTTGGACTACACTCGGCGAATAATGAAAAATAATGCGTGTTAAGCTCCTAGATCATTTAAATTCTGCCTATTTTGATGTGTACCGTATATGGTATAGTACAGACTGTCTTGTCCCATAACGGTTTTTAAGGCAAGCGTTGAAACAATGGGGTTGACGTAATGCGTTGTAATTAAGATAGGCGTAAGTGATAAGAGATAGCAAATGTGCTTATGCTTATGCGATTATACTTACTCAGATGTGTAAAACTTGGTTTTGGTGGTGCGTACGAAAATCTATATACATCTCTAATACAAGTACTCTACCTACATACATTTGTAATATTAAAATAACCGCTTTTTACTGTGCATTTGGATGTATATACCAACAATTTTTTTTTTTCAGTTTTTGTCTGTCCGTCTGTTTGTTCCGGCTAATCTCTGAAATGGTGGGATCGATTGTGACGGGACTTTCACTCTCAGATAGCTGATTAGATGTAACAGGGAGTAACTTAGGCTTCTAAATAAATAAATAAATACTTTAAAGGCATAGGTGGGCCTTTGGGAAAGAATATAGGATCCGAGTTAATCATACAATAAATATGCTACTAATTCTGACGATTAATTGACTTTGGAGAAATTGCTCAGTTGCTTCATCTGTCAGGATCAGTTCAGGATGGGTGACTATTTCTTCCATCTTATAAGAGTAGAGTATCGTATATATAGAGTATAGAGATATCTGAGAGTAGCTCAAAATCGCTACTCTCTTATATTCAACACACAAGGAACTTAACGCGTATTTTATAAGCAGACCTTAATAAGATATTACGCTGCCGCCATGATCACGTCACGCATAACTTAAGGAAACAATAATTGAATGCTCAGAATAGTATACTGTAGCAGATTATTCTGTGATATTAACTCTATATTCTCTGCTTACACCAATGAGACACAGGCGCATGTATTAACTTTGTTAGTCTTCAGTTAGCTTTGCTTGTGAAAGCATTCGCGTTCTAACTTTATATGTTTCAGAGTTATAAGAGAAAATGAGAAAAAGCAAATTCCCTAGAAATCAGAAATCTTCTCCAGCACTACTATTGGAGAAGAATTTTCCTAGAAACATTCTTCTTCCAAACCAATATTGGTTACGACTGTTTTTCTGTGCGGGAATTGGTTTTCTTTTGCGAAGACTCGTGGTATATCTTCTATATGTAGGCTTCTCTCTGTTGCCAATGACAAAGGAAGAGTATTTAAAACCTGTGCCTTTATTGAACTACTACCGACTAAAAACCACACTGTTATTATGAACTTGTAGCTCGGGCCCTCAGATTCTCGAACACACTGACCAAACTTAGCGCCTAACCAAAGTAAATGTTATGTTAATTTAGTGAAGGAAAAATTCGACTCGCTGGCAGGATTCGAACCTGCGTCTTCTGGTTTGATACACCAGACGCTATGACCACTAAGCCACCGCGAGTCCTACCTGCCATGTCGAAATTTGCCTTCACATTCTGAACTTACGTCTTAAAGGTGACGTCAGTCACCCTGTAAGTCCTGCGAGTCGAATTTTTCCTTCACTAAATTAACTTTATAATCTTAGCATGAAAAATGCAAAAAAATGACAAAAAGATAAATGTTATGTGTTCTAAGGCTTAGCTACACTTAAAACATTGTTTACATTAAACCAATTTTGTGTTTACACTATACTTTGAAAGTTCGGAACCCTTATTTAAGCTTTGTCCTTCAAACACCATTATTCCCGTGAGCGATTGATTTAAAAGTTACAGCAGGTGTTAGCATTATAAATTGTGTAGACGTGGTCGAAATGTGTAGGATTTTGTAGGTTTTATTGTTTTTACAGCGTCATTCTGCAATAGTGTTTGTTTGTAATACTCAGTTTGATTCTAATGGTACATTATTTTTCTAGTTTCTCTTGATAGATCTGGTTTTATAGCTGTTTTATGTTAAGGATCAATTACAGGGTTGTTAAAACTGTTATTAGTCTTCTTAACGACCTCTTCTAGTACTAAGGATGTAATTCAATCGATCTTAATGTTTATTTATAAAGATATTTATTATGGAACTCGTAAAATTGATGTCTTTTGAAACTATAACCACCTAGTTAACCACCTAGTTAGCCACCAAGCATACCTCCTGTATTCATTATTATATTAGGCAGAGGCGTACTTATGTACACCCACAGTTCGTAGGTATGTTTAGGTCCCATGTAATATAATTGGCAACAGGCTTGCCCCCAAGCCTGTTGCCATTAACAGACAAGAAATTCCAAAGTCCGAGCTGCTACTGAGAATTTCATAGAACAACCCAAAAACACTTTGCTCAACCTGGAAATGGAATCCAGGACCTCTAGAGTACCTAACAGTTGCACTCGGGACACTTAACCACCTAGTTGCTTTTTCATTTTTATAAGTTATAATTTCAATTATTTTTAAACTTATTCCTGCCTGCAGATGACAGTAAATTTATTCTAAAAAAAAGATATAAAACACAGCGATGCTCTGACTGACGCGATACCAAACTTTTTCCAATTTTTCCGGACCCACGTCATAGGGAAAATTTATACGAATCCATTCGAAAATTTGTTACAAAGCGAGTTTGGAACAAAAGATTTGAGGAATGATCAAAGTTCCGATGCGCTCCAACCTTACTGCGGAAGGTATTCCTAAGATTCAAGAAAACTTTAAACGCTATTGTAATGATAATTTTTTGTAGAAAATTTTATAAATTGTCTGTTTGTTTGCTAAATAAAGCTTTACAAGTTTTAAAAGGAACAACAAAGGTTTAAAATTTCGATTATTGTAAACAACAATCAAAGGGCCGGCCGAGTCTAAATATTTACTTCGAAATTTCACAGCGTTTGTCAGAGGCGAACACAAACAATAATTAATCCGGAACAGAAAATGAGATATTGAGACGAAGAATGAACTATTTATAACAAAGAACAAAGCTTTAGAAATTCTATCTCTATTGATACTACGATATTTCTGCGACTTAATCATGCGAAGCGGAGCGCAATTCATTTCCTTTGATACAAGCAATTTTTTATGTAATTCCGTATTATATATTTTTGCGAAGGGTTATTTTCCAATATTGAGTTGAAATTATTAACTCTCTGTAGAACTAAGTCGGTCGATCTAAAGAAGATGTTATGTAATAAAATGATCATTGTATTTAGAATAAAATAATTATTCTATCATTCATTTAATTTAGTATTGGGATAGGTAAAAAGTTTCATGGAGGTAACAGTATACTGCCCAGCTCGTCTAGATTGATATCGTGGTAAGTATTTGCCATGAAAAAATATCGGCTAACTGTGGGTACCTAATGTTACCTACATAAGAAGGCCTCTGCGAACTCTTCGGGAATAAAGGCGTGATGGTATGTTACATACAAAATATTTAACGATATGTTTTAGATAACCGCCGCATCACTGTTACGAGACTACAACATAATATAATATCTACAATTTTAACCTTGCATTCTTGTAATAAGGTTATAAAATCTTTATTAACGTACATATCAAATATTTATAATAAAGCTTAAAGAAAATATACCGCAGTGGTATAAAAAGTTCATTTGATAGCTTATTTTGTCGTAAAAATACGTCTCATATCTAAATCATTTTTATGGGATAAGGTAGCAAACGAGCAGACGGATCACCTGATGGTAAGCGATAACCGCCGCCCATGGACACCCGCAAAACCAGAGGAGTCACAAGTGCGCCGCCGGCCTTTTAAAAGGGTTTGGGCCTCCGGCATCCTCACTCTCTTGGCGAAAAACAATGCCGTATAAAGGCGTCCATGTATAGATGGACGGCCAGAGGATTTATAAATGATAAATGATATTTATTTCTGTAAATAGATCTTTTCGAGACACTTTTACAAGTCATCGTTTTTTTTAAACTAGATGGCGCCGGCATTTCCTAACTGACGACCTCTGAGAATAAACACCGAAACAAACTCAGAGAATCATGGTCTCTTTTAAAGTCCAGATATAGTAGTAGCAATATGTGAGTGTTACAATGCAGGGTAATGTCTGAGATGGGCTTTTGAGGAAAGAGCCATAGCGGCTTTGAGCAGACCAGTCCCAGCTGACGGCACGCATGCATCAGTCATTGTGTAGCTCGACCACAATCTAGGGAGCTCAACAGCCTGTCGCACGACAGTTTACGTTCCTACTGAGGCACGGAGGAACCCCGATATAAAAACAATGGCAGACCGCGAAAAAAAAGTTCATTTTGTTCGGTACCCCACTTTGCTATTGCTACTAAAATGGATTTATTAATCTGTAAGTTATTAATATGCATCAATTCTTTGTTTTTCTTATCGAAACACTCACCCGTTACAGTTTTTCAAATGAGATTATCATACACCCGATCTGAAAAGAAAAAATATTTATTTTAACTGTGAGCAAGTTATGTTAAATAGAAACCATTTATTTAATTTTTCCTTTGTTCTCTAACTAACGTAATTTGTGGCTGGACTAAAATATCATGTTACATTAGAAAAAAAATATAATTGAGATGGAAGAATATGTTGTTGTCTAAATGTTTTAATTTTCGGTTGTGTATTGTATAGCTAATGGCGCAATTACTACAGATATGAGTCTAAAATGTGTTATAGATCTACAAATTACGAAAAACCAATTGTAATTTGAATTTGGCAGGCTCAGGTAAACGATCAGCCTTAACTATTTGGCTGTATTTGCGAAATAGGTAATTCACGGCGATATCATCCATCACTTAGCCAATTAACCGACCAGAAAAAGCAATTAAGTGTGAAACCTTCATATGACCGAGTATACAACAGTTACCAGTCAATTTCGTATAGTGTGAACTGAGCCCGCGCAAATAGAGGACACCACTTTATTAAGCTGGCTGTGACGTCACTTCCTCGGGCAAATATTGGCTTTAGGAACTAGGATTTGAAGGTGACCGATTGGTTGATGAGTTTTGTTCTTCTGATTAAACGTTACATTTTTCTTTTAGGCCGGTTCATAATAACAAATCTGTTCATAGATTTGCTTACTGGAGATATGATTTTGACATAACTTGTATGGACGATATGTCAAAATCCTATCTCTAGAGCAAATCCACTGACTGATTTGCTATTGGGACTGGTCGTTAGTGTGTCGCTGTTACCTGTGTGTGTATAAGATTGCATGCGTCAACGTCTCTATATACTGAACACCACTGTAGGTTTGTCTTGATTGGTGTTCAATAAAATTGTCGATTAGAAAGGTGACACAAGAACGGTTTCTTGTTGGAAGCCATTCAGTATTTTTTTCAATAGATAGACTGTTTAACTAGTTTTTTGTAGTGATTTTTTTATGACTCAATTTAAGAGTACCTAGCAGGTACTCTTTGATATACCAACTAAATGCCTATATCATAAAACAAAGCCATTCGTTTGCATTCCCGTCATTATAATTTTTAAATATCTTTTAGTATTAAGATTGTAAATATTTTGAAATTAAAACTAGAAATATGGATATCGCTCAGCGACATCAAATACGATACGTGTTTTGAGTTAATATTGGTAATAGTTCTCGGAATATCGAGGGATATTTTAGTATCGAGAAGCCAGTGAAGCTTACTATTTTGTGTGGTAGTTTTGCCATATATGTATGCACCAATATATTATGTATAGAAATATGTATATAAGCGCAGTAAAACTAGATAATTATATACACATTCAACTGCACGTGTTCATCTCCGTACTACCGTTGCTATTAGGGATGATCGATACCTCTTTGAATTTGTGTCGATACTTTGGATTTATCGTATTGTATCTTAGATTAGTTCTTTGTAGGAGTTTGAGCAAGATTCTGGTTTTATAATTTTAGCAAAACTGTCAACACGGGCGAGTCGCCCCATACTGTTTATTACACATACCCTTATTAAGGTTATAATAGGAGGTATTTTAGACATGTAATTATTTAATAAACAACTATGTTATTTTTTATTTATTGATTATTACATCCAAGAAAAATTTAGACCATTCAATACGGTTAAACCTTTCTATCGATCCAAAATATCAGACTATCGCGTGACGTTTGTATCGATATTGTGAAGTTGGATTGTTTCGTACATCACTACAAACAAAACACTATTATAGTGTTCACCTTATGTAGTCAAAATATATTTTTTTTAGAATTTTCATAATCAGTCATGAATCTAGAGCTGGCAACTCTAGAGATCTGGTCTATATCTCCGATACACATTTCAGCAACATTAAATTTGCAACGCTATTTTTAAATTCACAAATCTAATACAAGAAGTAGTAACGCTGACGTAACAGGCAACACGGGTTTTATACATATTGTTTCTGAAGACAAATGTTTTGATGATTTTATGTAAATAAACAATTTTATACTTACTACTTAAAGCAATTTGGCACAAGTCAAAAAAACGCGTTACAAGGGAGTACTATAATTGTTTACTTTGATCAGTTATATAAAGTGTTTCGTACTAAGAAACTGAGTTTGTTTATAAACGTACCTACGTTTGAAGAACTAATTAATTATTATTTTCGTACCAAGAATCCCAAATACAATTTGTTTAATATTTTACATGCTGAGATAAGTAAAGCTGCGTATTAATTACGCGCGACTGACGCGCGTCGATTGTGCGGCACATCTAGGCGTCTGTCTTGCGAGTTTCAACATAACATAACCTAACATACCATCACGCCTGTATTCCCCGAAGGGATACGGCTGAGGCGTACTAATCTACACCCACAGTTCGGTCCCATGTAATAGGGGGTGAGCCTATTGCTATTAACCGGGAACGAATTCCTAACTCGGAGCTGCCACTGGGAATTTCATAGAAAGACCCAATAACACTTTGCTCGACCTGGGAATCGAACCCAGGACCTCTAGCGTAGCAGTCGCGCTCAGGACTACTTGGCTAATGAGCAGGCGAGTTTCAACAAACTGCAAATATCGCTTCATTAACGCACGGTAGCCGCACGAAGCACAGCTTGATAGCTTCCAGCGCACATTCGACACGCGGCTTTACTTATGTAAGAGACAATAAAATAAAGTAAGTATTTTTATTTTTTATATTCTTCAACAGGCACTCAGAAGACCAGTATCGATAGGCCACTGAATGCACTGGATGGTAGCAGGTCAGATAGGTAAGTATGCATGCCAGGTAGTTCAAGTTCAAGTTCAAGTTCTTTATTTGTAAACTTAATTTTATTGGTAAACTATTATTGTGGAAATAATATGTGATGGGAAATGTGGAAGAAACATCCTTCCAAAAAAAATCCACAAAACTATCACAAATCATAATTATAATGACTTGGTCCACCGCAAATTGATTGTATACAAAACTATTTAAATATTCATCCTACTCTTACTGCTTCATTAGCCTAGTGGTCCTGAGCGAGACTGCTATGGTCCTAGGTTCGATTCCCAGGTCGACCTTTTGATTTTGTTTATGGAATTCTCAGTAGCTGTTGTTGGTGTATAGCGGTTAATGGCAACAATTAACCGGGCAAAAATCCCAAACTTCTAGCTGCTAGGCTCGATTACCTACATGGGACTTAAACATACTGGCGAACTGTGGGTGTACATTAGTACGCCTCTGCCTAACCCTGATGACGCCTGTATTCCCCATAAAGGCGTGATCATCATCATATTCTTATGACTATGTACCAACCCTATCTACCCACATCCTTTGTACTTTTCTAATTTATAGATGGTGTAAGGCCGACAATGAACATCTACTCGTGGTCCCTTTGAAACGGTATCTTTATACCTCCTATAACAAGGTTTGCCTATCACCTTTGAGTCATATTAACCCTTAAAATTATATAAACAGAATTTTAGTAGCGTCTACGATAAGCAGTAGAGGTTTTTGTAAAGCTTAAATATCTCGAAAAAATGTCATAACTCTTGCTAAAAATGTTACATGTAAGTGTTAACGACATCTATACTACAACTTCAAGCAGAGCCACCGTCCACACAACCAGCTGATTGGCTAGTACCATTGTGGACCATTAGAGGGCGCTAGCACGAAGATATATAAGGCCTGCGCGGACGGCGCTCGGCCTCTTGCACAGCCCGCTCATTTAAATTACTTATATTATATTCGCTTTATTTTGCAATTGTTAAAATTACAATAAACCCTTTTAAGTTTAAAAAGAAATAAATTATTCATTGGCCAGTCTTATCCAGTCTGATTCCCCTGAGCACAAAATCACCACATATATACACGCCAAAACAAAAACATTTGGACCTTCGAGCCGAAGAAAACGGATCAGCATCAAGGCATCAAGAGCTCCGGAAGGTCTGGCCGTATCGTTCCATTTCCTCCTTTGTTTCTGTTTGTACTAAAACCGTTTTATCTAATCCAGGTCGGGCTGAAAACGCGTGGTTCGCGTTATTACACCACGTGTTGCTGTTTGCAGGACAACTGTGAGTACCCCAGTTTTTCTTAGAGTGCCGTAATGAGTTTAGAGAATTTATCAGTGCGTAGTAAATCCCCATTGCCTAGCATGACCGCGGATTTTATTCGTGAGGCGAATAAAAAACGTGGCTCAGTCAAAGGTAGATTGACTCTCTTCGTAAAATTTGTGTCCTCTTTACATGGTAGTCAATTAAGTGAGTCGCAATTAGTTGAATTAAAGTTTCGTTTGAACAATGCAAAGTCATTATTAAGTGAGTTTAACGCTATTCAAAATGGGATAGACGAGTTAGTACCGGATAGTGAATTATCTCAGCAACTAGATATTCGCGAATCCTTTGAGAATTGTTATTATAGCGTGATAACTGAAGCTGACCGCTTGTTAAATAGTAATTCTGATGGCATTCTAAATAGCAAAAGTTCCAATTCTAAGTGCAATCCAAACCCATTAATTAAATTACCCACAATAACGTTACCCTCATTTGACGGTTCTTATAATAATTGGCTCGAGTTTAGAGATACCTACTTATCTTTGATTCACCAATCCCAACAACTCGACAATATTCAGAAATTCCACTATTTACGTTCAGCATTAACGGGTAGTGCAATTCAGGTTATAAAATCTCTAGAATTTTCAGCCGAAAACTATACAATAGCATGGGATTTGTTGATTGAAAGATATAACAATAACCAATTAATTATTCATAACCATCTAAAAGCTATATTTTCGATGCAGGCTTTAACTAGGGAGTCGCCATTTCATATCAGAAAATTAATAGATACTATTTTGAAAAATTTACGTGCCTTAAAAACATTAGGAGAGCCAACGGAACATTGGGATACCCTCATAATGTATATAATTGTATCTAAATTAGATGCGGTAGTAGAAAAAGAATGGGAACAATTTAAAAGTGCTAAAAGCAGTGAAACGCACGAAAAATTCAATTTAAATAGTTTGATTCAGTTCTTATCGGACAAAGCCGGTATGTTAGAAATGATTCACGCTAATCATTCGTCAAATTTAAATAATAAAGCTTCTCATGATTATCCTAAAAAACCTCAAAAGGGTCATAGTCTAGTGATGTCGCAAAATAATAGGTTCAGTCATACCCGCACATGCGTTATGTGTAACGGTAATCATTCATTGTATGCCTGTTCTCGGTTTTTAGATTTATCCGTTAAGGACAGGTTACAATTAGTCGAGAAAAATAAATTATGTAAAAATTGTTTACGTCAAGGACATGTAGCACAAAATTGTTATTTTGGTCCATGTAGGCAGTGTAATAATAAACATAACAGTTTGTTACATAGCGAGGTTCATAGGGAAAACGCTTTATTGACTGTGAACTCAGAAATTTCACAGTCTTCCAATCCTATTGATACCAATTCGGCTATTGTAAATTCAATATTGCCCACACCTACATGCAAAATTAATACATTAAATTCGCAGTCATTACAACAAGTTTTACTTTCAACCGCGGTAGTTGAAGTTGCTAGTACTGACAATAAATATTATAAGGCTCGTGCCTTATTGGATAGCGGCAGCCAGCGCTGTCTTATTACTACGAAATTACGTGAAAAATTAAACGCTAAATCAATACAGTCCACTTATCAAATATTAGGAGTGGGGCAATCAGTCTCACAGTGCTCAGAAATATGCGAAATTACACTTAGATCATTAAACGATGATTATAGTACGAACATTCAATGTCTAGTTTTATCTTGTTTAACCAGTGCAATACCCTCAGTCGATATAAATATAAATTTATTAGAGTTGCCACAAAACGTTAGCTTAGCAGATCCTTCATTTGATACACCTACTGAAGTTGATATGATAATAGGTGCTGATCATTTTTGGGACTTATTAGTCGAGGGTAGAATTCGCTTAAATAATGGTCCATATCTCCAAAACACTAAGTTAGGTTGGATAGTGACCGGCCCTCTTTATTCTAAACGCCTAAATAGTAAAAGAATTCAATGTAATTTAGTAAATACTTTAGATATTGGAGAACAGCTAAAAAGGTTTTGGGAAATTGAAGAAATTCCTCCCAATAATAACTACTATACTGACGCAGAACGTTCTTGTGAGAAATTGTTTATAGAAACCACTAAACGCTTAAATAATGGTCGCTTTTCAGTGCGCATCCCACTTAAAGAAACTACAAACATGCTCGGTGATAGTTATGATATAGCCAGAAACAGGTTTTTATCACTAGAACGTAGGTTAGCGCGATCACCTCAATATAAAAAAATGTACGTAGATTTTATGCAAGAATATTTGAGCTTGGGACACATGACTCGAATAGATAATTATACTGCTCCATATTATTTTTTACCGCACCATGGGGTATTTCGGGAACATAGTATTACTACTAAGTTACGTGTAGTATTCAATGCCAGCCAAAAAACAACATCGGGTCACTCGCTTAACGATATTCAGCATACTGGTCCACCATTACATAATGATTTATTTTCAATACTTATACGTTTCCGTCAGTATAAATATGTCGCATGTGCTGATATAGAAAAAATGTTCAGGCAAATATTAATACAAGAAGATCAACGAAATTTACAATTAATAATCTGGCGTGAAAGTGAATCTAACAACCTGTCTGTATATCAACTTAATACCGTTACTTATGGCACCGCGTCTGCACCCTACCTTAGCATGAGATGTGTTAGACAACTAGGACAGTTATGTGATGACCAGGAATGTTCGCGTATGATATTAAATGACTTCTATGTAGATGACTTAATCACAGGGAATGATAGTAAATCTAAGCTGTCATACTTGTGTAAAAAGATAAATCAAGTCTGTGCATCCGCTTGCTTGCCATTGTGTAAATGGGTTTTTAATTCGAGTGATTTAGAAACAGGTTTGCTACAGAGTGATAGCACTCTGACATCAAAACTTCTATCTTTAGATGAAAATTATTCTTGTAAAACGCTTGGACTAGGATGGTATAATAATAGTGATGAGTTTCATTTTACAACTAAAATAAATCAAAACTGTACCCAAATTACTAAACGCCTTATTCTTTCAGTTGTGTCACAAATATATGACCCACTGGGTCTTTTATGCCCCTTTGTTATGCAAGGAAAGGTGATGTTACAAAAATTATGGCTTTATAAATTAGACTGGGATGAAATAGTTCCTCAAGATATAAGTTTGAATTGGAAAAAGTTTGTTGATTCGTTATTATTTTTACAAGACATAAGAGTGCCTCGTCATGTAATCGGCGATAGTTGTAGTCTAACAGAATTACATATATTTACTGATGCCAGTCAGGTCGCTTACGGTGCATGTGTTTACGTCCGAACTAGGAATGCACTAGGTGACGTCACTGTTAGATTGCTGTGCGCGAAGTGTCGCGTAGCACCTATCAAACCGGTCTCCATACCGCGACTGGAGTTGTGTGGTGCGTTACTCGGTGCGAAATTGCAACATAAAATAGTT
The DNA here is from genome assembly GCA_947256265.1 of Acronicta leporina. Lineage (NCBI taxonomy): Eukaryota > Metazoa > Arthropoda > Insecta > Lepidoptera > Noctuidae > Acronicta > Acronicta leporina. The sequence goes on along the minus strand of OX366520.1, from coordinate 12,940,771 downwards.
AATTCTTTTCGTTTACAGTTCGATAACATTGTTTTTTGGAGTGATTCTACCATAGTATTATGTTGGTTAAGAACCTCACCTCATTTATTAAAGCCATTCGTTCAAAATCGTGTCGTAGAAATTAGTGATTTGACTAGTAATGCAATATGGTTGCATGTTGATGGAAAGGTGAATCCGGCGGATTTGCTATCACGTGGAACAAATTTAAAGGAACTTAGTGAATCATCTTTATGGTGGAATGGGCCAAGATTTTTACATTCAAAGGTAATAAAATTTATTCCCCCTCAGCTAGATTTTTCAGAACAAAGTAATTTGCCAGAGTTGAAAAAGATAGATGCCAATGTCATGGCATGTACAAATAACGATTTTAATTTTCATAGATTCTCGCAGTTTAATCGGCTCCAACGCACATACGCTTATATATTTCGATTTGTACATAATATACGTGTTAAGAATAAAACTGAACGTTTATCAGGACCCTTGACAGTTAATGAGTTAAATAAATCATTAGAATTTGTAGTTAGAACTGTGCAGCAACAGTCATTTCATTATGAGTACAGTTTGTTGTTAAATAAATTACCTTTAAAATCTTCTAGAAATATAGCTAGTTTGAATGTATTTTTGGATCATAATAATATAATTAGAGTGGGAGGTAGGTTGACAAATTGTGCCGATTTTCAATATAATAAAAAACATCCTATGCTATTGGATAGTAAACATTACGTCACAAAGCTTTTGTTTCGATATGAACATAACAAGTTATTACATGCTGGCCCGCAGCTATTATTATCAAATATTAGAAATAAATGGTGGCCATTAGGAGGTACAAACTTGGCTAAGCAAACAGTGCGACTATGTGTTAGATGTGCTCGTATGAAAAGTAAACCAACCCAACCAATAATGGGTAATTTACCAAGTGAACGTCTAGAAGCTAGTTTCCCTTTTTCACGGTGCGGGGTAGATTATGCTGGGCCTTTTTATATCCTGAATCGTAAGGGTAGAGGTTCTAGACTCGAGAAATGTTATTTATGTTTATTCGTATGTTTTACAACAAGAGCATTGCATTTAGAGTTGGTAACTAGCTTGTCATCAGAATATTATATATTAGCTTTAAAAAGATTTATTTCACGCAGAGGAAAACCATTGCAAATATTTTCAGACAATGGTAAAAATTTTGTAGGAGCTGTAAAGGATCTGGCACATTTTTTACAAGATAATGCTCAACCTATCATTGACTATGCGTCAAATAATGATATTATCTTTACTTTTATTCCCCCATACTCGCCTCATTACGGTGGTCTGTGGGAAGCAGGGGTCAAGTCCTGCAAACACCATATGACTCGGGTGATAGGAAACGCTAATTTAACTTATGAGGAGTTCAGTACGGTTTTGGTGCAAATAGAGGCTGTCCTGAACTCCCGCCCCATGTGTCCTTTATCTTCAGATCCCGATGATTTTACTCCACTTACTCCAGCACACTTCCTGATCGGCCGACCCCTGACTGCGCCTGCCAGTGCTGACATCACCAGTACGCCGTCGCATACATTGTCCCGCTACACACGTGTGGAGCAGCTAAGGCAACACTTCTGGCAACGGTGGTCGATGGAGTACATTGCTGAACTACAAAAGCGTACGAAGTGGCAAGAAACAAAAGGAACCATATCACCAGAAACCTTAGTTCTTATTAAGGAAGATAATGTCCCACCGCTGAAATGGCGTTTGGGAAGAATTTTGTCTGTGTTTCCAGGGCGTGATGGCGTATCACGTGTGGCAACCATCAGAACCGCAAATGGAATCATAAAGAGGACATTTCCAAAAATATGTCCTCTGCCAATATTCTCCACTGAACCTGAGGTCACAGCGAGTGTGACACCTTTATGAAGCCCCATGAAGTTGAGAGTAGGAGCTCTCAAGGCCCGCCGATATGTTAACGACATCTATACTACAACTTCAAGCAGAGCCACCGTCCACACAACCAGCTGATTGGCTAGTACCATTGTGGACCATTAGAGGGCGCTAGCACGAAGATATATAAGGCCTGCGCGGACGGCGCTCGGCCTCTTGCACAGCCCGCTCATTTAAATTACTTATATTATATTCGCTTTATTTTGCAATTGTTAAAATTACAATAAACCCTTTTAAGTTTAAAAAGAAATAAATTATTCATTGGCCAGTCTTATCCAGTCTGATTCCCCTGAGCACAAAATCACCACATATATACACGCCAAAACAAAAACAGTAAGTAAGACCCCAAAACAAACGGATATCAAAAATACGTAAATTGAGACAATCATTGTCAAATAATATTATTTATATAAATTGCATTACTAAACTGTCGAGATTTAGATTAAAATTAGAAGCCTAAGCCTTAATTATTTTTTTATTAATCTTTATTTTATAGGAATGTTACTTTCTTATCTTTGTGATAAAAAAAATATAATGAAATTATTGTTTTACAGCAAAATAATGTATATTTACTTATTAAATATATTTTTTGTAGGCATTTTAGTTGTTAAATACAAATAGTAAAATACTGTTTATGATATATAAATTCTGCTTATAAAAAAATAATTATTTACAATTATTTCAATAATATTTTCATATTTTCACGTGGGAGAGCCATGCTTCGGCACGAATGGGCCGGCTCGACCGGAGTGATACCACGGCCTCACAGAAAACCGGCGTGAAACAACGCTTGCGTTGTGTTTCGCCGAGTGAGTTGAGGTTACCGGAGGCCCAAACCCTTTTAAAGGCGGGCAGCGCACTTGCGACTCCTCTGGTGTTGCGGGTGGCCATGGGCGGCGGTTATCACTTACCATCAGGTGATCCGTTTGCTCGTTTGCCCCCCTATCCAATAAAAAAAAAATATAATTAATCTAGTTAACATTATTTAAAAAGTTAAACTTTTACTATTTTTCAAATAGCTTACTAGCAAATGCTAGCAAGTGCTAAGCTAAATGCTTGTGTTACGAGTAGGTTCACGTCGTCGGTAGTGCAATGGGTGGGTTTCGAAGCGGCAACCACATGATCGCAAGTCCGACGCCCTACGGCTACCGCCGCATTATTTATTACTAGTGACAAATTTAACGTGCTTCAAATTTCCATATTATTTAAAATTCAAATGTTGCAAACTACCGAAAGACAACGAAAAATGAATAGAGATACTAAATTTTAACCAACGTGGATGTTTCTGCACGTTCAATTAAAGCCAACGGTATTTGCTTTTTGAATTTTTAATAACTGTGAAATATTACAGAGGAAGTTGCAACGGAGTGGCAAATTGCGATTTCGTCAGCGCAGTTGTTGAATAGTGCATTTGATGCTGTAAATTGGAGTAGGCCGTCTTTGGACTATTTTTTGTTTTAATTCACGAATTCACGTCACTGATCTCTGTACGCTACATGTATAGAGAATACTGTATTAAAGATTAAAGAAGTCAGTGATTCACGTCGAACTCCGTATAGTGAGTTTTTATAGTTTGAGGAAACTCTTTTTGCGATTTAAAAAAAGAATGTCATTATTTTCAGTTCACCTTTTTTTCAACCTACATTGAGTAATTCTTTTTAAAATGTATTCGAGATTTAAAAACAATGCCAGTGCTAATAAATTTGAAAATGATTGGTTTGTACTTAAAACGTTTAGAAGTAATGTAGGTACCTACCTACTTCCTCATTAGTCTCAAGCGCGATTGCTACGCTAGATTTCTGGGGTTCGATTCTCAGGTCGAGCAGTATTTTTTTTATGAAATCCTCAATATTCATGACACAAGTTCAGAATTTGGATTTGTGTTCGGTTAGTGGAAATAGGTTTCACTGGCTTGATCTTTGTAGATCAGCACACCACTGCTTAACTTTGCGGGAAGTACAAGCGTGATTGTTAGTGTAGATAATATATGACTGTTTTTTTATTACGTTGTCTACGTTAAATCGTTCTATTTTGAACTTCACTTCTTAGTAATCCTAACTTGTTGCTCTACTCTTATTCCACACTTATTACCGACAACAGCGGTTAAGTTCCTAAAAGGTTTTTTAAAAGTTTGTAAAAGGAAGTGCACATTCAAATAAATCCCTACAATGTGTTAAATAGTAGCTGCTCCTGTGAATACGAAACTCTTAACAAGAGCACTGTAATTAAATACCGTTTAAAACAAAGACAAGAATTTACGCCCAGGCAGTGCGGAACTGCGACGAAATTGAAATATTTTACAAAATACTACACACACATTCAACTGTGCTGCTACCCTTACTAATTTAAAATAAGGTGCCTACCTACCCTTTATAAATCTCTCCAAAGTTTGAGTTAGAAAGGATATATTAAGAAATAATTAAATTGTTGATTGACTAAGTATTATGATTAATTTTTTTTTTTTTATTAAATGTTCTTTGTAATCCAATAAAATATTTGTTTCTTAGGTATGTATTCGAAAAAGTAGGTACCAGTACAATAATTTGTATTACTGTGTATACGTTTAATTATAACGAATATATTTTTCTTTTATCAAGTTTACTAAGCGGCGGTAGCCTAATGGCTAGGGCGCCGGACTTGCAATCATGTGGTTGCCGGTTCGAAACCCACCCATTGCACTACCGACGTGAACCCACTCGTAACACAAGCATTTTAGCTTAGCACGAGGGGTTAACAAGAATACTAGTAATGTGCGATCCACATTGCTAGTAAGCTTTTTTTAACTTTTTTATTTTTATTTTGTCTGGGATATCAAAATAAAACTTTAAACCATCAATATTTGTGAAAAAAATATGAACTCCCACATGTCGCCGATACCTAGGATATATTTCAATTTAATGTAAATTCTAAACTTGTTATTATTGTGAAAACAAAAACGGATTGCAGACTAAGCTATCATGGTCTCCGTCTATGATGTCGTTCGTATTATTCCTTTTTGAAATAATCCGTCTTTATAGTAAAGTAATAATATTAATAGCTTTGCAAGGCGCTTGTTTCAAATTGGTGTCTCGACTTCAGATAACAAACGAAATAAGAAGAAAAGTTACTGAACAGTCGAGAAATATAACGAGCTGAAGGCGACAAAAGTGGAAACAAAGCGATTGCTGAAGCCTTCGATTTATCAAGTGCGATGTTAGTACAGTCAGAATAGCAATTTATCAACCGAAATATTCCATGTTTGAATCGTTTTGCGGCGACAAATTGATCCGTTTTCATGGAACGTGTCGCTCGGAATTAAAATGGTTTTGTCCATTGATACAAAGTAATGCAGTCCGCTCACCATACCGTAACATATCCGCACTTATTGAAACGGTTGCACCGTTTATTCTTCTCGGGGTTTAATGTATAATTATTGTGATACTATGTAAATATATGAATTTTTCTATGAGTAAATAAATAAAAATAGGTACCTTGATCGATTGTTTTAAAAAAAATGTGGCTCAAATAAACCCCATTGGATCTCATCTCATATCGTAGTTGTTTTTAAAAGACGTATAATACACTGTCACTCTCAACTCAACCCAGTAATTTAAGTACCTAGGTAGGGTGCGGTAATAAAACTTATTCCGCTATTTTAATTTTATCAGAATTAGTTGTATATTAGCACTAAATGACAGAAGACCTAGCATAAGACAAAACTATCAATAATCAATAGTTCTGAACTAATTGATTTTGATAAAATAGCAGACCCTGACTCGGGCCCTGAACTTCTGCACAAAATACTGGTGGGTATGTTATACAAATATACCATTCTTTTTATGGGATAGCAAACGAGTAGTCTGATCACCTGATGGTTAGCGATAACCGCCGCCCATGGACACCCGCAACACCAGAGGGAGGAGTTATAAGTGCGTTGCCCGCCTTTTAAAAGGGTTTGGGCCTCTGGTAACCTCACTTACTCGGCGAAACACAACGCAAGCGTTGTTTCACGCCGGTTTTCTGTGAGGCCGTGGTATCACTCTGGTTGACACCATTACGAAGTAATCCTTATTATCTATTGCCATTAATTGGGAACAACTACAATCGAATTATTTTCAAAAGCTCGCTTTTGAGAATTATATGAAAAAGAAGATTAATTCATAAAAAAATGTGCATGTTGCGAAAACGTAACGATTACGGTGACAATAAAATGTGACAGTGGGTCGAGTCCCTTATAACCAAAATGAGTCTCGATTTTACGCAATAAATCTACTTTGAATGCCTATTGTTGTAGTTATTCGTGCACGTTCTAGGTATAAATGGAGAATTAGGGCTGATTAGCTGCTTGTCATCGCGGGCAATTTGTAATAGTCGGGAAAAGATTTGTTTTTGGCTTCTAAAAGGTTAAATAATAGAGGTTGGTAGTTAATTGTGTATGCGGATAAATAGAGGTTAGTAGTTAATTATGTATGCAGAATAGTAGCTTTTCTTAACTCCTAACTATGGCCTAGAATGTTAATCATGAATAATAATGAATATTAATCAAGATTAACGCAAGTAATTACAGAGTTATCTGTATTATTATAAATTTCTTAGACTTTATTTTTGTTGCACGAGTATTGTTGGATTCTAACAAAGTGGCCCACAGTAGACTACACCATATATAAATATTCTGGAACATTTTTACACAGCACCATCTAGTCCCAAACTAAGCAGAACTCGTACTATGGGTACTAGACAATGGATATAATATATAAATACACTTTTTTTGTAAATACATACTTATAATACATAAGGAACACCCAGACGAATACAAACACTTATATTCATCACTTATATCTTTGTGTGGGAATCGAACCCACGACCTCATAGTCAGCAGTCCGGTATTCGAACCACTACACCACAGAGGTCGTCGTCATATATCAGTGTTTAAGCTTAAAATCTATTTAAGAGCAGATAAGTAGACGGAGACAGATAATATATGTATATATTGGGGACTTAAACAGATCAAAGTTAAATATCAGTCAGTCAGGACTAAAACTAGCATTGAAAACTCGTTTAGTAGTTAAATATTAACTGGCTTCGTTAAACCGCTGCTTTGAACGTTGACGTATTGTGGGAAAGTTTAAAGGCGAAAACTCACGCAGCTAATACTCTGGCAGCTTTGATATGAGTCTAATAGTAGGCTTTAAAGAGTGATCATTTGATATAGACTAATCCCGGTATTCATCATCACTACATATTATAAAACAAAGTCGCTTCCCGCTGTCTGTCCCTATGTATGCTTAGATCTTTAAAACTACGCAACGGATTTTGATGCGGTTTTTTTTAATAGATAGATTGATTCAAGAGGAAGGTTTTAAGCTATTTAATATCACGCTACGACTCTTAGGGACGGGGCAGCGTGGGTGAAACCGCGGGCGGGTCGCTAGTAATATTATAGAACGTCTTATTAGCTTCCATAGCATGTTTTGTCCCACTCACAAAATTTTATATTACTACTGTATTATTGTATTAGTTGGAGGCTTATTAGTCATTCTATATTACTACTAACTTCTGCCCGCGACTTCGATTGCGTGGACTTTAGAATTGGATAGAAACTAGATAAAAAGTAGCCCATGTGTTATTCCGATCTAGATCCGTGCAGCCGTTTCCGCGTGAAAGGTTAACAAACATCCAACCACCCATCCACACAAACTATAATATTAGTAGGATGAATAAGGTCGTTAATATACTGTTTTGACAGGCATAGCAGCTAAGCAATAATAGTCCTATATTTAGTTCTAAATTTAAGATCACAATATCAAAGACTGCCTCATTAGCCAAGTGGTCCTGAGTGCGACTGCTACCCTAGAGGTCCTGGGTTCGATTCCCAGGTCGAGCAAAGTGTTATTGAGTTTTTCTATGAAATTCCCAGTAGCAGCTCGGAGTTAGGAATTTGTGCCCGGTTAATGGCAATAGGCTCGCCCCCTATTACATGGGACCTAAACATACCGGCGAACTGTGGGTGTACATAAGTACGCCTCTGCTTAACCCATCGGGGAATACAGGCGTGATGGTATGTTATGTGTTAATATCAAAGATTAAAAATATGGGGCCCCGCCGTTTTAACAAATCATATTCTGATTCTTGAAGGATAGGTCTAACTTAAGAGCATGTCCTCATGTCACAAGGACATCGATTTACACAACAATAAACTAAGTTTAGACGTAATACAAAAATAAGGCTTCAGTGATTTCGCAAGTACCTACACACGCTTGCTGAGCAGGCTTGTTATCTCGCCTTAGTAGTTTCAATATCTTGGCCTGATGTATAAATATAGCGTTAGTGTTGTATCAGTCTTGAAGAAGCTATCTATATATCAAAGACTAGCTTCTGCCCGCGACTTCGTCTGCGTAGCGTGATGATATAGACTATAGCCTTCCTCAATAAATGGGCTATCTAACACGGAAAGAATTTTTCAAATCGAACCAGTAGTTCCTGAGATTAGCGCGTTCAAGCAAACAAACAAACAAACTCTTCAGCTTTATATATTTACTGAGGAAGGCTATAGGCTATATATCATCACGCTACGCGGACGAAGTCGCGGGCAGAAGCAAGTTAGAAATATTAGAGTAATGTTATTGTAGATTCCTGTCAGAAAGAAGTGTTAAAACAATTTTTTTATGTCTATTTTTAACTCATGGGGCTTTGTTTTGTATATTTTTTTATAAAGCTTACAAGCATTGTGGGACGCTTACTAGTATTCTTGTTAACCCCTCGTGCTAAGATAAATGCTTGTGTTACGAGTGGGTTCACGTCGGTAGTGCAATGGGTGGATTTCGAACCGGCAACCACATGATCGCAAGTCCGACGCTCTAGCCATTAGGCTGCCGCCCCTTCTATCCATACTTATATTCACGTAAACTGGAATAATATGACGTTATTTTAATATTTTAAAGCGAAAAATCTGTAACTGGTAAAACAGCTTAGCATTTCAAAATGTGTCTACAACATCGTCCAAATTACTCCATGTTTACGACAAACTTTTATATTTTTTTGTTTGCATAATTTTTCGCAAATTTTGCAATTTGCATGCCAAAATAACTTTTGCATGAATATTCTAGTATAGGATATAATGTAGGATTGTTGTATTGTGCGCTGTTTTCTTTGACAAACCTATAAGTATCTTAGGATGATATAGGCCGACCTGATTTATGAGTACTATATTCTTTTTTAATGGTCGTAAAAGTTGTATTGAAAATAAGATACCATACCACCATAACTGTACTCCCCGAACGGTTAGAAAGAGGAGACAATTGAAATAATTGGTATCACTATTTTTACGGATGTACATACAGGTATCAGTTAGTTGTTCCGGGTCTGAGCGTATGTGTGAATGTGAAAATTTTTGTTTATAAACGCACCCACGATAATGAGAAAATCCTAGCGTAGGGCAACGTTTAAAAAAATCGACGTTTCAGATCCTTTACCTACTACCTGTGTGCATACAATAGGTCTGCCTTATCCTTAAGGAATACAGGCGTGATGGTATGTTATGTTAACTACACTATGTACCCGCAATTAAATCATTTAATGTTGCACTGCGGGTTATTCTAGTAGTTACTGCGTTTGCGCGTAGCACAAATTTGCTATTTTGTTAAATCTAGGCTACCAGGTAATACCTCGTACAAAGTCATCCAATTGCTAACAATTAGAGATCAAAAGGTCAAACGTAGGTCCCTAATCGAATTCACTAGCATGGCGCTTGTGCACATAATTGATTTCTACTTAATTATCAGTCTTTGTACCTACTTGATAAAATTTTCAAGGCCATATAGGTGATAGCGTCTGGCGTACCTAGCCAGAAGACGCAGGTTCGAATCCTGCCTGCGAGTCGAATTTTTCCTTTACTAAAATATTTTTTTAATCTTAGCATGAAAAATGCAAAAAAAACACACAAAGATAGTTAATAGGTATGGTAGCATCGTACGTCATAGAACTAACCGTAAGGTAAGCCATGTCGGTTGAGAGGCAAAGTAACTTGCTTTTAATAGTTGTTACTGACGTCACCTTTAAGACGTAAGTTCAGAATGTGAAGGCAAATTTTGACATGGCAGGTGGGACTCGCGGTGGCTTAGAGGTCATAGCGTCTGGTGCATCTAACTAGAAGACGTAGGTTCGAATCCTGCCCGCAGTCGAATTTTCCCTTCATTCAAATCTATATATTATATCTCTCTCTCTGTGTGTCGTTTCCTCATTTCTGAGGGTCGTGACCTCCCTTCATGATTTTCTCCTGCACAAGGGTCTTCCATTTGTTGCGATCTTTGGCGACGTGATATATTATATCTATACTAATAATATACAAAGCTGAAGAGTTTGTTTGTTTGTTTATCTAATCTCAGGAACTAATGGTCCGATTTGAAAAATTCTTTCAGTGTTAGATAGCCCATTTATTGAGGAAGGCTATAGGCTATATATCATCACGCTACGCGGACGAAGTCGCGGGCAGGAGCTAGTACTAATATATAAAGCTGAAGAGTTTGTTTGTTTGTTTGCTTGAACGCGCTAATCTCAGGAACTACTGGTCCGATTTGAAAAATTCTTTCAGTGTTAGATAGCCCATTTATTGAGGAAGGCTATAGGCTATATATCATCACGCTACGCGGACGAAGTCGCGGGCAGAAGCTAGTAAGTAACTATATATTCACAATCGCAAATTGCGAACTAACACCTCAATGCGTGAAGCAAATATAGTGTTAACCTATATTTAATTTCAGTTCTTAATCCGAACGTAAACAGTTTATAGCTACCGGCCGTAGAAAGAATTACTATAGTTACATTATTTGTTGCTGACACATTAAGCTGGTGATCCTGGTTAATGTCATTTGGTAGTTAAGCCGTTTTAGAGGGTCGTAATGCAGCGCTATAACTTAAACATTTGGATAAAAAGGATACTAGATGCCACGCCCTATCTCTGTCTACGAATAAAAGTGATCTATGATTTATGATTAGGAAGGTCGATTGGTTTAAGAGTAGTATATAGAGTCCAAATATAAATTCGAAGGAGTGTTATGCTTTTTGAGTGTGAGGCTAAATCCGTCTCCTAATCAGAAGTGATACAGAAACATTACCTCAATGGGCACTAGACTGGGTCATGCTAGTTCAAACTATAACGTTAGCAATAACTATGTAGGTAGATTTATAAGTATGATTACTATCGGACCTCTGCAACTCGATTTTTGGGCAATATCGATAATGAATTTTTAATTTAAGAATTATTACTTTATCAATATTGACGTTCATCAAACTATGCCATTATAGAAAGAGGCCTCGGCCTACCTAACGCGTGACAGAATCACGACGTGTATTACACAGGTCGGCCATCAGATGTGAAGTGATCCTGCGGATATAGCCCCGATTCTCCGACATCAGAAGTGGGATATGTGTAGGATCAAGCATAAAGTAGCAAAGACGTATGTACGGTCGGCCCAATTGTGTGAGTGATCCTGCGTATTACCTATAGCCCAGATTCTCCGACATACATATGACATGTAATTAGCCTAAACGGCTTGATGGATTTTAGCTTGAGAAGCGTCGTTAGCTTTGTCTCAATTGTGAGAGTACATTACCAACACATTATTCTGGTGGGCACGGGTCTCCTCTCACAATAAGAGGGATTAGGTTATAGTCCTAATGTGAGACTGCCACTGAGTATATAAAAAACTAAAAAGCGTAAAATAAAAAAGATTATTTAAAAAATCAAAACACTCGTCTGCAAAAAAATATGGAATCAAGATGACCAATCTCAAGCAATTGGAGGCATCGACTTAAATTTAACTCCAAAGACATAGTGCCTAATTTTTTTAATTAACTAGTGTTTTACCAGTTTTTTTATATATATATATCCAGTGTCACTCATTACAAACATGAGGGACAAATCATTTATCCATAATTTATTGGCACTCATTCGGTGCTGTAGTTACAAGTAATTATGAAATTTGTGTTTCAAGCTATAAGGTTGTAAATTCTTTACCATTTCTACCATCATCACTCTTGTCTCATTGCGGTATAATTCCATTAATTTTGGCAAATGTCCCCATCTTCGGAACTCTCGTGTTTCTCATTAGAGGAAAGGCTTTATCGATACTGTTGCTGTGTAGATTTATTAATGAAATCGTCTGTATTTTGTGACAAAAATGTATTTTCAAAGGGTTGGCCTTTTGAAAATTATTATAGGTAGGTACTTAAGTGATAAATGATAATGATATTTATTTCTGTAAATAGATCTTTTAAAGACACTTTTACAAGTCAATGTTTTACATTTTTTTGAACTAGATGGCGCCGGCATTTCCTAACTGACGACCTCTGAGAAGAAACACCGAAACAAACTCAGAGAATCATGGTCTCTTTTAAAGTCCAGACAATAATAGTTGATATTACAAGAATAATATTATTAGATATTATGCGAGTTTTACGATGTAGGGCAATATCTGGACAGGCCTTTTGAAGAAAGAGCCATAGCAGCTTTGAGTTGACCTGTCCTAACTGACGGCACGCATACATCAGGCATCGTGCAGCTCAACCGCTATTTAGGGAGCTCAACGACCTGTCGCACGACGATACCAGATCAGCAAGACATTTGCGTAGGTCATGTAAAATACTCAAAGCCGTCAGAAAACGTGAATATAAATTTAAATGTATTTATGTGATGTATGTATGTAAAATATATGTATGTATTAAGTGTATAATTTAAGTGTATTTTCTTTACAAAAATGCGAAACATTAGTCTTGGTACGATGTCCAACAGTTCCATTAACAAAACTGAATACAAATGGAATTTAACGGAGAGAATTTGCTTCCTTATTATCTAATAATTTTAACAACAACTGCCGCAAATCCAAACTCCGAGTTGCTACCAAGCCAGAAAAGCCCAATAAGACTTTGCTTGACCTCTAAGGTAGCAGTAACGCTTAGGACCAACAGAATATTAAGGCAGTTATATAATCGAATACCCAAAAATCTTATTAGTGCAATATTTAAATTAAGTACGACTATCTTAACCAATATTAGTTTCCTGGAAACTGAAACTCACAGTGGGAACCTCCATCACAATCATCCAACCATCTGTCCTTTACCGACACCAGGTGGACGGAAAACTATTTGTTATAATGACCGACACTTCCAACTATTAATCAGTGGTCAATGTTGGGTCCAGGGATGTTTAATGGGGAACTTAGAGGGTTTTCCTGAGATTAGAGAGAATGTGTTTACAAATATCGGTATACTGTGTCAATATGTTAGTGTTGTATTGATATTATTTAATTGCCGACGTTTCGAATCTTTTACAGCATCCATGATCATGGAGATTTATTTCACAACTAGCTTCTGCCCGCGACTTCGTCCGCGTAGCGTGATGATATATAGCCTATAGCCTTCCTCAATAAATGGGCTATCTAATACTGAAAGAATTTTTCAAATCGGACCAGTAGTTCCTGACATTTGACGACACGTTTGGCGTAGCGGCTGAGCAATTGGCTTCTGCGACTTCTGTCTTGTGGGTTCGATCCCCACACGGAGCAAATAATTGTATAGATATATTTTATTATATATTTGTAAACGCACCCACGATACAGGAGAAAATCCTAGTGTGGGGCAACGTCTTTTAAAAAGAAGAAAAAAAAAGATTAGCGCGTTCAAGCAAACAAACGAACTCTTCAGCTTTATATATTAGTATAGATTAATTTTAATGTTCACGTAAGTGTCAGAAATTTTGGTTAATTATTTAACTGCTTACAAATCGTACCTACTCACTAATGATCACCACAAAGAGAGTGAGAAAGGGAAGATAGAGACGAAATCATCTCTACTATTAAGATATTAAAATTGGAATAAGCTGTATATTGACGATATTAAAAAAAAACAAGTGGGTTAGGTTATGATTATGTAATATTTTAAAAATTCTTGTCTCTTTGCTACGGGTTGGTATTTAATAAACACTAACGAATAGATTTTTATTTTGTTGTCACTGTTAGAAATCATATGCTCCAACCTAAAAACTGGCAACCTTTTATCTTAATTAATTAAACGGATCCCGAGATACAGCTTGACCTCTCTGATGTATATAGACCAAATCATCACTGTTGGTTTTTGATTAAGTAAATTACTTTTGAAATCCAATTCTAATCCTATTATGATCCAGGTGAGCGAAGCAAAAGCTAATCTATACTTATATAAAGCTGAAGAGTTTGTTTGTTTGTTTGTTTTTGCTTGAACGCGCTAATCTCAGGAACTACTGGTCCGATTTGAAAAATTCTTTCAGTGCTGGATAGCCCATTTGTTGTGGAAGGCTATAAGCTATTATATATCATCACGCTATGCGGACGAAGTCGCGGGCAGAAGCTAGTAAAATATACTTATATTCAAACTAGCTTCTGTCCGCGACTTCGTCCGCGTAGCGTGATGATATATAGCCTATAGCCTTCCTCAATAAATCTATGTTTCAAGGGCAACTAATAAGTCAATCTCAGGGTCCAAAAGATATTTTTATCCAATTAAATAGCATAAAATCTTACGACCCGTAATTATTTCTACTATTGCCGCTTGCTTTGACTACTGAAATGGTCATTAAAACTAATAACGAGTTTACTATCTAGTGCTCAAAAGATGAGATGTGTTTGAAAAGTTTTCCAATCACAAAAAACGCAGAAAAAATGCTAGCGGCTCGCAGATATTGCAATTTTATTGAACTGCGAGCCGGGTGTTAGTTCAACGCCATCTTGTCCGTTTTTTTCATCATCCGAGTTTGCCAAGTAATCTTCAATCCCTCTTTTCAATGCCGAAATCAATGAATATCCCCTCATTACTCCGTCGTGGTGTCATTAACTGTCTGTTTGTGGTTTACAATCCGAAATCTTGACAGTCGACCCAATGCGACCTTATTATTTTAATTATAAGAACGAAATATAGTAAGAAATATAAATATAGTAAGCTGCCTCATTAGCCAACTGGTCCTAAGCGTGACTGCTACGCTAGAGGTCCTGGGTTGGATTCCCAGGTCGAGCAAAGTGTTATTGGGTTTTTCTATGAAATTCCCAGTAGCAGCTCGGAGTTAGGAATTTGTGCCCGGTTAATGGCAATAGGCTCGCCCCCTATTACATGGGACCTAAACATACCGGCGAACTGTGGGTGTACATTAGTAGTACGCCTCTGCCTAACCCTTCGGGGAATACAGTCGTGATGGTATGTAAATATAGTAATAATGATAATCCTCTTTATAAGCCTAGTTGTCCTAAGTGCATCTGCTCTGCTAGAGGTTTTGGGTTCGATTCCCAGGTCGGACATTGCTATTAGTTTTTTATAGACGTGATTGGCGAGCGTGCAAAAGGGTCACCTCGTGGTAAGTCATCACCACCGCCAATTGACTCCCACAACACCAGAGGGGTTGCAAGTGCGTTGCCAGCCTTTAAGAAAAGAATAAGCTCCCTTTCTATATTCTCGTTTTTCTATTAAATTCTGAGTAGCAGCTCGGAATTTGGATTTGTGGCTGATTAATGGCAATAGTTTTGCCCCCATCCCCGCACAAATATGGGTGTACATCAGTACACCTCTGCCTAACCGTTCAGGGAATACAGGCAATATCTTCTTCTTCTTCTCTACTATTATAAAATTGTAAAAAAGCTGTGTCTGTACATTGAAGATATTAAAAAAAAACACGTGGATTAAGGTATATAAACGTCTCCGAATCCGAAAATGTGATTTTTAAAATTCTTGTCTGTTTGTCTGTTTGTTACGGGTTGGAGCACAAACTACTGAATAGATTTTAATTTTATTATCACTGTTAGAAAGTATATGCTCCAACTTAAAAACTGGTGAACTTCTTATCTCAATTAATTAAATGAATCCTGAGATTAATTAATTAAATGTTGGTTTTCCATTTTTACTCCTTATAATATAGTTTCACGTGAGCGAAGCCGCGGGCAGAAGCTAGTGTATGTTAATAATGATATCTAATACTTTAGCTATAGATTAGCTTTACAAACTAATTTATATTTTTTTAAGGATAGGGATGATAACTCTCCTTGTTTTTTGTTTTTTTTATGGGATATGGGGGCAAACAATCAAACGGATCGCCTAATGGTAAGCGATTACCGCCGCCCATGGACACCCGCAACACCAGAGGAGTACCAAGTGCGTTGCCTGCTTTTTAAAGGGTATAGGCTTCCGGTATTCTTACTCACTCAGCGAAGCACAACGTAACCGCTGTTCCACGCCGGTTTTCAATGAGCCCGTGGCACCACTCCAATCGAGCCAGCCCATTCGTTCCATACCATAATACATATAATGGAATGGAATGGAATAGAATAGAATATTCTTTATTGCACACCAAAACGAAAGTAAGGTACAATTAGTTAAGTCATAGAATGGTACAATGGGCGGTCCTATCGCTAACAGCGAGCTCCAGGCAGCCTTTACTATTTTGGAATTGGCAATTCCGCATACTCATCGTATAATCTGTTGCTATATTCACCGCACTTTGCATTGCAAACACATTGCAGTAAGTCAATTTGTATCAGTCTAAGACAGACTAAGTGCTGACGCTCTGAGCTTACCCCTTAATCTTGCTTTACTACACCCATGGGTAATGACAAGACTAACTTCTACGCACGAATTTGATTTCGCGGAACTCATCTTTCAAATTAAATTTCGAATTGTTTGACGTTTCCATTTAAAAGGTATGATCTACATTCGGCTTCCCTTTGTTACTTTGAATTTGTAGTTGTTTTTCATAAAATGACCCAGGAGAAACTAAACACACTGTCTGACTTATATAGTGTATATATTAGTAGATAAAGTGATATTAATGTCGTAATATAGGTACACTATTCACCTCTACTTTAATCGAAGAATTAATAATAATATATGAACTAACAACTGTAAACACAATTTTGTCTATACCCAAACGATAAAAAGAGTATTATATAAGTAGGTACAAACCTTGATTCATCACAAGGGTTAAGGAAACACGAAGGTAGATATATTTCAAAGCGGGTTTAAATCCACTAACCTTTGATTGGCGATTGACGAAGTTTAGTAATTTACCATCAAAGCCATTGATTGCAGACCTACATTAAGGAGATTGCGCAAGTCCCTTCAGATATTACCGCCATTAATTGTATGGTTAATATCATGTTCGGATTTGTGTACCTTGCGGTTTGTACATCAATGCAATAAGGGTTTTTTCATCGAGTAAATACAGGATTGTTCAAATATATGGAAGGAACTAAGTGATGAGATGACGGCTGACAGAGTCGTAAAAGAGGTTGTATTTAGTTTATTATAAGTAACAACCTGTAGTGATATTTATAATTCAATATATTATTTTTTTCAAATCAGTTTTAAAGTTACGGACTACTAGGCTGACCGGTTTATTAGCCTAGTGGTCTTAAGCGCGACTGCTACTCTAGAAGTCTTAGGTTCGATTACCAGGTCGAGCAGTTATATTGGGTTTTTCTCAGTAACAGCTCGGAGTGCTTTGTGTCCGGTTAATGGCAATATGCTCACTTCCTGAACTGTGCCCTGAACCCTTCGGGGAATACAGGCGGGATGGGATGGATGTAATATTATGTAACTTTAATGTTTTTGGTAGGATTTTAGAAGGCCCTTTTCCTGCAGAATGAGTTTTATTATAGAATTTCTATGATGTGGTAAGTTGTGACGTCAAAAATAATTCCTCATTTTATAATGAAGAATTATTTTTGATATTTATCTTTTAAAGATAATTGGATAAGGCGAAGGAAAGAAGAAACATATATACTATTTAACAAAAAATAAATAGTGTCTGAATTATTCCTGAAATAATGTTTGGCACTGAACTCTTCATGCTAAAGATGTTCCTTTACTTTTTGTGTTCATTAAATTATGACGTCATTACCATAAAAACGGTTTATTCTAACGTCTGTCATGTAAATCATCTTGTGGCAGCAAAAAACTGTAAATCAACAAACGCCAAGTCATCTTAATTTAACCGATGAAATAATATAACACACCATCACGCCTGTATTCACCGAAGAGTTAGGCAGAGACGTACTAATTTACACCCACAGTTCGCCAGTATGTTTAAGTCCCATCTAATGGGGGGCGACCCTATTACCGTTCGCCGGGCACAAGACCCAAACTCCGAGCTGCTACTTAATTCTATCACTACATTACGAAAAACCTAATACACTTTGCTCGATCTGGGAATCGAATCTAAGACGAATCGTGTAGCAGTCGTGTTTACAGCAAAATAAACTAATGAGCCAGTTTATTTATTTATTTATTTATTCTGCATTCATATACCTAATTGGAAAAATTAATCCACAGAGGCGGACTTGCCTTGGGCGGAATATCAAATTAACCGTAGCTTTTTGTCAATGTCAAAAAGAAAATGAAGACGAGGAAATCCATCACTATTTACGCAGAATGCGTAAGCGTTCACAAAAGTATGATTTATCCAAAACTAATAAACTTGTAAACGCATTCGGCTCGTTTCATGTTTACATCAAGATCTATATTTACATATTGGTTGTTTACAAGACGTAGTGAGTTCCGTAATAATCTTTCAAACAAAATGGATTGTAAATCAAAAATTTTGTTTGACAACATAATTTTTATAAGTAAGAAAATATCGATCAATTTAATCACGGTGTTCGAATTCTTGGGAAAATTTCCAATCTGGCTATTTGCAGTTATCATATCTAATGAGAACACCCTTGATGAAGTTACCTTTCATACAAAAAAAATAATAAATCAAAATAGGTTCATACGTTTGGGAGCTACGATGCTGCAGACAGATATATTGCAAAAAATCTAAAAAATAAGATGAGTTGTGGCATTGATATACCTGTAAATATTGTAAAAGAAAGTATTACCTATACTGCAGATGCTTTAGTTCATATTATTAACCTTATGTTGGAAACTGGTATATTTCCACAAAATTTAAAAACAGCCATTATTAAACCATTATTTAAAAAAGGAACTAGACATGATATTAATAATTACAGACCCATTGCGCTATTGCCGAGCTTTTCCAAAATATTCGAGAAAATTATTCATACTAGATTAACTAAATTTCTGGATACTTATAACATTCTAAACACTAGTCAATTTGGATTCCAGAAAAGGAAAACTACATCATTAGCAATATTTAAACTTTTTAAAGACATTTGGGAAAATATGAACAAAAAAAAGAGATGTACAGCGCTGTTTCTTGATATGTCAAAAGCTTTTGACTG
Source organism: Acronicta leporina (assembly GCA_947256265.1). Classification (NCBI taxonomy): domain Eukaryota; kingdom Metazoa; phylum Arthropoda; class Insecta; order Lepidoptera; family Noctuidae; genus Acronicta; species Acronicta leporina. Next base: position 12,921,632 of record OX366520.1, on the reverse strand, counting down.
TGTTAAATTTGATATACTTTTGAATCAATTAGAAAATATTGGTATCAGAGGTACAGGCCAGAAACTAATAAAATCTTATCTCGATAACAGGATGCAAGCCACAGTCATTGACACTTATGACAAATCGATTAAAACAATTGTTTCAGTTCAATCAAGTTTCGAAAAAGTATTATTAGGTGTTCCACAAGGAAGCATCCTAGGCCCATTATTATTTTTAATTTATGTAAATGACCTTCCTAACAGAACCAGTCATCCATGTGTTATGTATGCTGATGATGCTACCATTTTTATATGCAAGGATGATTTAAATGACTCCGAATATAGAACCGAAATAAATAACACATTAACAAATATAACGAATTTTCTAAAATCAATAAATCTAAAAGTAAACCTTATAAAAACAAAGTTAATTCAATTCAGAAATTATAAAAATAAACCATCACAACTAAATATATATCAATCAAACACAAAAATCGAAGAGGTAGAACAAATAATAGTGATTCTCGTTGCGTGCGTACTTGTGAACCTGTAGCTTCTGCATATCTTGTTGTCCACATGCTTTCTTTTTTTATAATTTAATATGATGCCTATTAGCGAAGACCTATAATTGGCTATCTGTTGTTTAGACATAGTTGCAAATTTATTGTAATGCTGTTGGTTTTCCTAAAGTTTTAAATAAATAAATAAATAAATAAATAAATTAATTTTCTTGGTGTCACAATAGATCAACACTTAAATTGGAAAAGCCACATAGAAAAAATTAACAAAAAAATTTCAAGTTATTGTTATGTTTTATCTATTTTAGTTGAAACAACTTCATTACACATTGCGAAATCTGCATATTTTGGTTACGTGTACCCCCTTCTAACTTACGGTGTCATATATTGGGGCAATTCCTGCGAGGTTCAGTCCACATTCGTACTTCAAAAGAAATGCCTACGCGTTATCTACAACATGCAAAACACTGAATCGTTGAGATCCATCTTTTGTGAAAAGGGTTTCCTCACTCTAACTGGTATATATATTTTAGAGCTGTGTTTATTTGTCAAGCATAATATTCACTCCTTTAGTCCTAAGTGCATATCTAAACCCAATGTACGTAATAAATACAAATATGATTTAAACTTGCCAAATATACATAATATGATTTATTATAAAAGTACATATATCACAGCCATACGAGTATATAACCACTTACCTGTTGATTTAAAAAAACTAAATGGTAAATTATTCAAGAGAGTTTTAAAAAAGTGGTTAATGAAAAATGATTTTTATAATATGCATGAATATTTTGCCAAAAAATAATAATTGTTATTGTCTTCAAGACTGTTTATAAGATTGTTAGCCTATGTTTATTAGATTTTATTATTTTATATTGCTACACCCGACTGGGTAGACTGTTGAAACCTACCAAAAATTGTTAAACACCATTATGTACACAGTTTTAAGCAATAAATATCTTTGACTTTGACTTTTGACTTTGATACTGATACACATATAAACTACACATAACACCCTTTTATTTTTGTCGTGGGTAAAAAAGAAGCAATGCAATGATTGTAATAAATGGTTTTGTAATAAAGATACACCTATGCTATCTAAATATTACAATATCTCAATACAAAACTGAAAAAGTCTAAAGTATGTTGTTGGCAGGGTGTTCGATGTCCGTCGCGGCGCCTACACACAAAGAAACTCGTGTAAACATTGTTCATCGAAATAAAACAGAAATCACTTTATTTATTGCATTAATATTCAATCTCTACGAAGCGATTGTACTTTTTGTAACAACTTTTTTCATTTATGTAACACAATATTGAATTTCGAATGCATTAAAGTATTGATGTTCTATGTTTCACAATGGAAAGCAATTATGGCTGATCGCAACAAAATAAAAAAAAAGGGTTTTTTTTTGCTTTTCCCAAATTGTAGGTTTATAGCAGTAGTACTGAAGATATTTACAACTGACAGCGAAAATCTAACTGAACCGATTGACATTTGAATTTGGCGGGCCAAACAAATGCCTTCATTATGAGTAGTTAATTTTTGGCGCAACGAACATCATTGGAAAGTGATGAGAAGTGTATGTTCAGACATGGAATACTTTATAGCTCAAGACGTTATTTAAAAAAATAACTTTTACAGTGTTATATAAGGTTATGAGTGAGACTTTTTGCTTTTCGTTTTTGCCTTTGACACAGGTAAAAACTTTGTCGTAATAATAAACGTCACATAAAACAAGAAAGATACATTTCAGGAGTTGTATATAACTTCGTCAAAGTGCGTGGCATTCTCATTGAGATAATAAAAGCGACTTGTTGCTACATTATTTGCGGCCCAATTCACTGACAGTCGATTAAATATCGGCGGTTTACCCTTACTATACTAGAGCTACAAGAACCGGCTGTTAGCGGGTTGCAAAGGCTGATCGAGACAGCAAACCTCACTGATTTATTATGATAAATTGTTAACTTGTTTCACGACTAAATTAATATAGAAATTATAGGTACCTACTTACTATAAAACACAACTCCACAAGAAATAATATGTTTCCTGGCGTGCCTCGTTTAACGTGATTTCTCTAATACGAGAAACATATACCTCAATCAGGATTCCGGGAAATCGCACCTTTGCCGTACATACATTCCATGAAGTGTACACACGTGTAAGTCGGAAATGTTTATTGTGATGAGGGTCTTGCATCAGTTATAGTTAATAAAGTTAATTAAAGCCAAGTACCTACTTCCATTGCTATGTAGTGCTCTGGGCTACACACTGACCCTAAATTCTTTTGTGCTGAAAGTGGTAAACTCTCTTCTCCTCAGTTCTTCTAGGTTGGCACCAACGCATTGCCAAATATTCTGTCGCAAGCAAAAATGTGCTAGCATTAATATTATAGCATAGTATAATATTAACATTATTAAATAGCATTAATATTAACTGCCTCATTAGCCAAGTGGTCCTGAGCGCGACTGCTACGCTAGAGGTCCTGGGTTCGATTCCCAGGTCGAGCAAAGTGTTATTGGGTTTTTCTATGAAATTCCCAGTAGCAGCTCCGAGTTAGGAATTTGTACCCGGTTAATGGCAATAGGCTCGCCCCCTATTACATGGGACCCAAACATACCGGCGAACTGTGGGTGTACATTAGTACGCCTCTGCCTAACCCTTCGGGGAATACAGGCGTGATGGTATGTTATGTATTAATATTATAGTGAGCATTGAAGCAGTGGAAGCCTTGATATGACTATTACTTTAGGTACTGCCAAGTCGCAAACATGCACCTTTGTTACTTTTTAAAGTCACGTTCGTATTAATAGTTAATTATTACGTACCTACTTAAATGGCGAAGAAAATCATTGTGAGGACACTTGCATGCCTGAGATATTTTCTTGAAGGGTTGTGAAGTCTGCCTTTCCACATTAGGCTAGCGTGGTGGACTATAGCCTGTTTTTCTTGCCTCTTACGAGATGCCTACCTAAGTGGCAGTGAGGAATGGTATTCTAACCCCTCACGAGGACACTTTCAATTATCATCCTGCTCACATTTATCCCTGAACATTGAATACGCAATACCTACTAACTAAAAATAAAACCACTAAAACATGTTCCGTTTACTGGCTACGGCCAGTGAAATTCCTGGGCAAATAAGATATAACAACTGAGGTTTCAAGACGGCATCTTGCATGCTTGTTCGTCCTCGTATTTATTAAATAAAAATAAACTTTCAATTCCACCGCTAGCTATAGATAGGCATTTCTTAAACTATCCTTTGTGATATATCTTATCTCTACTATTATAAAATTGTAAAAGCTGTGTCTGTACATTAAGATATTTAAAAAAAACACGTAGGTTAGGGTTTAAAAATGTCTCCGAATCCGAAAATGTGATTATTAAAATTCTTGTCTGTTTGTCTTTTTGTCTGTTTGTTACGGGTTGGAGCAAAAACTACTGAATAGATTTTAATTTTGTTATCACTGTTAGAAAGTATATGCTCCAACTTAAAAACTGGTGACCTTCTTATCTCAATTAATTAAGTGAATCCTGCGATACAGCTTGACCTCCCTAATGTATAGAGACCCATACAAAGAAGAGGTCATCAATGTTGGTTTTCTATTTTTACTCCTGATATAGCTTCACGTGAGCGAAGCCGCGGGCAGAAGCTAGTGTTTATATAAAAACGAATCCCTATTTCCCTTGGTCACGGCATCAAGCTTGAATGGCTGGACCATTTTCGCTAATTCTTCGTTGTGTTTGTTATTTTAAGGAGTAGGTTTTATGAAAAAAAAAAACTTAGAAAGTTCCGCAGAACATTAGAAAATTTAAGAAAACTTAAGGACAATATTAACTGTTCTAACCCAAGATTATAACCTTTTTTAAACTTTCCTCCTTTTAAAACCCTACGGCGTTTGAAATAACTGCCAGTTAAGTGACAGGTGACAGATGATGCCACATTCTTGGTTGGTGCAATTGACAGAATGCGCTCTGCAGTTCTCAGAGTAATATGCTGCAATGCTGCATTATAAATACTTGCCAATTCGAATTCAATATTCATAGTTAAAACAGGACAACGTCTGTATATTTGAAGGCTTGTGTCACATTTGATGCAGGAATTCGCAAATTAAGGAGCTTTTGGGGATTTAAGGCACCCGGCCAGTTCAGCGAAAAATCCTTAAGAAATTCTCGGAGGTGTGAGATCTTTTGTTCGGCCTTCACAGCGTGAGTGGATGGGGCCTTATTACCATTTTCCGGCATTTTCCCTATTATGCAATGTTAGAGCTGCTGCTGAGATTTTTCTCCAGAAACTGTTATTTAATTTCGTGACTGAGATCAAATTTGAATAGGTTTTCAATTTTGTACAATATAAGTATAAAGAATGTATAAGAGGAAAAACATACATCCAAAAAGTACGTAAGTGTAAATGTGTTAGGGTCTTAATTATTAAAGAAATGTTTCAGTTGCGTAACATAGTGAACTAATTAAGTAATATATCTTTTCTGTAGCTGAATAAAATCTTTCACGTACAAATTTTACTTTTTACTGAAACAAGTTATTTTTTAAACATGAAATAACGTTAAAAAAATGTAACAGTTTAGCGATAAAGCCGCTTATAATGGCTCCGTAAAATTCACCCCAAATCAGGACAAACTTTGTCCATTATTCAATAGAACAATTTATAACTGTGTTACTGTTCGCCGCTTAATATAAGGCCAAATATGTTACAAAATGGGAATTTTCAGTCTTCTTCGTAATAAGTGGGTACCTGATAAGGGTCCGTTTGTGACATTGTTTTTTTAACTTCAATCTGTGGCTATTATCGAATGTATTGCAGAGAATGAATGAAAGACGATTAAAGAATCGTAGCAAGTGGCGGTCTATAGTTTCTGCCTACCCCTGTGGGAGAAGGGCGTGAGTGTATTTATGTATGCACAGGTTGCAGCTAAACCAGCTGAACAGTACCCTGTCCTAGGCGAAATTATTTTAAAACTAAATTCATTAGCACGCGAAACATACTTATTTTTTAAGCTTACGCGAATATTAGGCATATGGAAATAAAACAACTTTAGGGATTCTATCGCGTTATATTAGTAACTAGCTTCTACCCGCGACTTGGTCCGCGTAGAGTATATATAATATAGCCTTCCTCAATAAATGGACACTGAAATATTTTTTCAAATCGGACCAGTAGTTCCTGAGATTAGCGCGTTCAAGCAAACAAACAAACTCTTCAGCTATAATATTAGTATAGAAGTATAAAGATAATCAAACATGCCCGTGACCATGGACGCTGTAAAGGGTTCGGAATGCCGGGGATTTGATTTTTACTAATACAGCGCGATATAATCCGTAAAGTTGATTAATTTCAATATGTCAGAATGCGAAACAGCTCAAAGTCCTCGACATTTACATTTTTACAATAACCGATTTTTTAAAAAGTTCTGGTATAATTTCGAACATAAAAATCGGTATTAGCATAAATCTCCTTACCCCTGATTGGCGAGATTAATGTATGCGTGTCAGCTATGTGTTTTACGCCACTGAATTTCAGTATTTCAGCCGGTTTTGTTTTAAGGAAAATGTGCTAAAAATTATGGCAGTCAAATTGATAGTTATTTATAATATATTCGAATAGATAAACCGAATAGGCATTTTCGGATCCCGGTGTATAAAAACCATAGATTTTCTATTGTTTCAATATTTTGCTTATTCTCCGTTTTTTTTTTTCAGAATTCTCGTTAGATACTCACCCATTTCAATGTAAAACCCTGAACTGTACAGATACAGAAATAACCACAGATAAACGTAGCTACATACATACAATCGTAACAATAAACACTGGTATCGGGAGCCTGTGAGATAAGGAATACGATATTGTACAAGGTTAAATTACATTTGAGAAGTTTTCAATTATTGCACATTTTTTTATAATAAAAATTCATTGTCATTGGAACTGAACCAACATGTAAAAATTCAACTCCATAGGATAAGAGGCATGGCTCTAATTCAGCTTGCAAGATTTAACCTAAACAAACAAACATACAAACATTTTAACATAACATACCATCACGCCTGTATTCCCCGAAGGGTTAGGCAGAGGCGTACTAATGTACACCCACAGTTCGCCGGTATGTTTTAGGTCCCATGTAATAGGGGGCGAGCCTATTGCCATTACCCGGGCACAAATTCCTAACTCCGAGCTGCCACTGGGAATTTCATAGAAAAACCCAATAACACTTTGCTCGACCTGGGAATCGAACCCAGGACCTCTAGCGTAGCAGTCGCGCTCAGGATCACTTGGCTAATGAGGCAGTTACAAACATTTTAGGTAAATAAAAACTTGTTATTAGTAATTCAAGGCTTCTAAAGACTTATCTTGATAATGTGGCAATTTAAGGCATGAAACAGACGGCTGACATAGCCACCCGACGTGAATGTTCTAAAAAATTTGAAAGAAAAGAATGCCTCTCCATCTGTGAACGCGTCTTAAGTTTAGATCAAGCAAATATTATGCTTATATTCGTGTGTGCAATTCAAATAATACATCTAAAATCCTTGAATGCAAGCAAAGCGGCGGAAGCAAGTCTCATACTCCCTTTGCTTGGAACAGTGCATTCATCATTAACCTATGTTTGTAGCTAATATGTATGTTGTTCGGTATTCAGCTTCACATAATTTACATTTACGAGTAGCATGGACTGTGTACCGGAAAGGGAATATCATAAATTAAAAGTTAGTTGTTATTGTTAAATGAATGTTGTATAAATATGAAACAGGAAGGGCGATACTCTCAATTCATGATATTTGTTGAACGGATCGAAACCTAAGAGCTCTTCAGATATTTTCTCGCATCTTAGGTGATGATGACTCATGATGGATGAGGACCTCACTCCCTAAGGGAGTGAGGTATTGTATTCTAACCCGTCGCCACCCGGGGAAAATAAATTTTAAAAGACAAAATCTAATAAATGAATCATAGTAATATAGGTACGTCAGAATCTATTTTTGTATGCAACTTCAATTCAATTCCTTGAAATCGATTCAATTAATTCAACCGATAACAGATCTTTGACAAGGTGGTACGTAGGTCAAACTATAAGTTATATTAGTATTATAGGTCAGTTGTTGTACGAGTAGGTATCTCAAGATAAACTATATATGCAAGGAGGATTAGACTGGCCGTCAGTTATGAGATCCTGGCGCCATACAAATGTCTTTTTTTAAAGCTTACTAGCAATCTGGATCGCAAACTACTAGTATTCTTGTCAACTCCTCGTGCTAAGCTAGAATGCTTGTAATACGGGTGCAATGGGTGGGTTTCGAACCGGCAACCACATGATCACAAGTCCGACGCCCTAGTCATTAGGCTACCGCCGCTTTGAAAGATATATTCACAAAAAAGCTGCGTTGTAAACTAAAATTACTCTAGATACAGAATTAAAGTCAGCCTTATGTAGTCCATATGAAACTAAAATGACTCTAGATACAGAATTAAGTTAGCCTTATGTAGCCCTTCTGAAACTACAATTACTCTAGATACAGAATTAAAGTTAGCCATATGTAGTCCTTGTGAAACTACAATTACTCCAGATACAGAGTTAAAGTTAGCCTTATGTAGTCCTTGTGAAACTCAAACAATTTCTAAGGTGATTGACTCCAATGAAACTGTTTTCACAATACTTAGGCTTAATACTAGATAAGGTAATTGCTTCACAAGAAAACTTATCAGACAATTGCCTATTATGTAAGTAAAAGAAGTCATTGTGATAAATGTTCTAACAGTAGCAATTACATGAAAACGTTGTCCTTATTTGTTATGAGTTTTTCAAACAAATGTGTATAAGATAATATAACCATCAAGCCTGTATTCCTTTATAGGTAAGATAGAGGTGTTATGTACACTCACAGTTCGCCGGTTGGATTTTTAGGTCCCAAAGAATAGGGAACGAACCTACTTCCATAAAAAAATCAAACTATCGGCTGCAACTGAAAAAAATCTGTCAGATAAACAGTTTTCCCGGAAACATTTTTGTATTATCTCAATTTATAGTTTACACCTACTTATCTACAAAATAAACGTTACATAAATACTTGCAAAAGCTTATTTCATATAAAATCTTTTGAATTTGAACTTGATTTACCGACCTGGCAATCAAATATCACGCTCAACAGCCGCAATTAAGACCGTCAAACCAATGAGGAAGTTTAGCACAAAACAAAATAATATAAAAGTAAAGATTCAGCAAATATCTCAATGATCCTAATATGGAACTATTAAATAATATAACAGCCTTATTATGGCCCACCTGTGGAGTTTATTACTGTAATTCTGTCAGATTAGTCCAACATTTGAATAAAGGCGCAATTTTTAGGGTTGTAACATCGAAAATAATATCAAGAAGCGCCGAAATCAGGAAGTTTATGGTGGGATCTATTATTTTTTTGACGTAAAAAACAACGAAAATGGTCGTATTTACTTTTATTGGATTGGATAATAACGGGGTTGGACGAAAAAAATTGTTTCTACACAAGCTTTAATAAATGTGCCAAATTTAATGTATTTGTATAGATAAAATTTATAGTTTTCAAGTTGTACAGTGTCACACGGTTGCTGCGTCGCCAGATCCAATTTTTCTTTGGACTTGTACTTCATGTATAGATCATCTAAGTCTATCAGTAACATCGTTCTCTTGCCCTTAGTTTTTTTTTTTTGTAGTTTGACAGACTCCTATCGTCCAAAAACCGCACTTACCGTAAATTGTCCTATGGTCACATCCATGGGTGACATCCGCCACTACAATAAAAGTATATCCAGCGGTTGCTGGATTTTCTTTGCCACCTATTATCGAGTCGGGTGAAGGATTCCCCATTTTGGCCGCTAAAGGGCACCTGGGTAGCGGTAGGTTTGTTCACCTATGCCAAACGTACACGGGACTTGAACGCCTATCTTTATCTACATAATTCTTCTGTACGTGTGTTGATAGTGAACTCCTCCTAAACGGCTGGACCGACTTGAAAGATTTTTTTGTGTGTTTGTGTGTTCGAGAATGGTTTAGAATCACAAATAAGCCCGGCAGATGGCGCTGCAGTCGGTGTCTAGGTTAATCTATGCTGAGAGTAAACTGCTGAATCGACATGAATGAATTTTTGTGTAAGTATGCATTCTTGACAACGTCTGTCAGGTCCGCTAGTACTAATATATATTAGTGCAGTGAGCAGTGTGTCTCCCCCCTAACAAAATTTACTTGGGATTGACATATCTTTCTTCTCAATCAACGTATAACGTCAAGTTGCTTTAAAAGCTACAAATCTTACTGGCCATCAGAGAATAGAATTAGGTAGGGACACAAGATAAGATAAGATAGGTAGGGACGCATTAGCACATTAAATTCAATGTTCTATTTACATACGTCGGTATGTACATGGATAGGACCAACGCCAGATGTCACACGGAAGAACGACCCTTCGCCACAATGACAGACACTTAATTACATGTAGATATTTCTTGGCTTAAAGTATTTACATTTATATTATCTGAGTATGAAAGTAGTGTTATTATTTATAACAAATGAGTTTTGACAAAGTTTAAGAGAATTACAAACCTTATTCTGACAATTAGGAACACAGCAAAAAGCAAAAAAAACAGCTAAGTAAATCGGTGAAGCTGTTCTCAAGAAAATTTATTCATACAGTTGATTTTTATTTATATAGTATTTTATTTTTATGTACCTACTTATATGGCTAAATTATTTTATTAAAAACCATAAAGAAAGAAATAAAAAACTGAACATAGCGTGTGAGATTGAAATAAAACTATTTTTTACGGATTGTATCGCGTTGTATTAATTTTATTTAATTCCCGACCTTTCGGATCCTTTATAGCGTGTGAGACCAAAATATGGTTTCAAACTCAGCTGATGTTACAGCCGCATCGTTGCTGCAACGCTTTTCAAAAAGGCCCATGATTATGCTTAATCACCGATGTACACGTTTATTTTCCGAAACCTATTCTCTTTTGTTATTTCCCTATTTGTTTGCTAAGTAAAAGGAAATAGTAGTAAGCAAATATCCGTTATTATCGAATGGCGGAAAAATAGCGATGCGGAAGCATTCACGCTCCGCAAGCCTCAAAGGGACTCCGCTCATAAGTCAGCTGTCACTCTTTGCAACTCATAACTTACGATATTGCTGACGTGTGACGGAAAAAATCAGCACGGTAGTAATCTTTGTGCGGAGAAAAATATGTCAGCGCTTCGCTGATGCTCGACTTTAAATTATAAACTTGACTAATGGCTTTGAATCTCACAGTACGCCAGAGAAATTGCCTCATGTTATTCGAAAATTGTTTAACCATGGACAGGACAGTAATAGATAAATAATAATTTAATTTATTAAAGACCTGGGACTCTCCAGAGGGTCGTCCGCATTGTTTTTCTGTTGTAGGCATTTACTAATTGTTCCTTGACAATTGAATCGTGGTTACACTGTTTTCTGACACTTACGTTTATAAGTGTCAGAAATAAATATGAGGCAGCATTTTCCGTTATTCCAGAACAGTCTTTATACAGTCTTATTCCGTCTTAATTTAATAAAAGCTTCATCATGCTACTAGTATTCTATTATCTGTGATCATGGTAATATATTTTCATGCTGTAAGTATTTAGTATTTACGAGAAGAAAATCTTCTTTGAAGCGTAGTCTGTATCCCTAGTATTTTTTTAGTATTATTATTATTTTTAATTCTTGATAGGCTTACGCTTGACCGCCATTTCACTTAAAGTTAAGCTACAATGCGACTGACACAGAACATAGAAAGAGGTTCTCTTTTCTATCTTAAGACACCTCTTTTCTATATGATACTCTTTTCGATACGATATGGAGCGCGCTTGGCAAAAAAATATTTATTATGCACCAGTAGCGCAAGCACGAACACTTTCGAAAACGTATTCGTATCGAAATCGAGAATAATTTGTATGAGAAGGAGGTTAATGAACGTAGATGAGGCGAAAGTGGTGTGCCAGGATCGTAGCAAGTGTAGTCTCTGCTTATTCCAATGGGAGACATATGTGAAAATATGTATGGGATTTGTAGCAGAAAAAAACTCATTCGTTTGCGATATGAATTCGATAGTTGTTTTTTGCTTGGGCCACAGAACTAAGTAAAGAGAATCGTTTAAACCGGTTTATAAAAACCTAATTTACCCGTGATGATAAACAAAAGTATAATATCGATGAATTGACGACCTTTTTTGAAAACAGTATGAGGTTATAAGAATAGCGCCAGAAAAAAGCTACAGCTTCTGAACACCGAGGTAATGTGTATGTATGTAATGTGAAAAATAATGACAATACCAAACAAAGAAACAAAAATTTCCGAATCTCAGCTTGACGAAAAGTAAAAAGGAATAATAAGCGAGCATTCACAGCCTAAATGCCTCAAAGAAGAGCACTCATAATCATGCAAGCACTGTGTTTTCATCTCGACCTCGGTTTTGCATTTCCCTCCTACCTTCTTCATAGTGTCACACCCTCTTTGTTCAAACCTCTTTGTATTCATAGGCAAAGGTGATGCAGGAATTAACCCCTTTCATATTTTGACGTATGTTAGCAAAATCGGGCTTAATCCGGTTGGGTAAGCTGGTTTTAGTCGGGAATGTTATTCAGTAGAAATGTTTCATCGATGTAAATCGGATTGTTTTCGTGTCAGGGCTAGAAAGGCTTTTTCATGAATCGTTTATTTTGGTTACGAATTGTATCCTTTGTTTAGTTATCTCTTTGAAATAATTAAGTAAGAATTGACAACGTTTAAATTCAATCACTTTTACTGCCTCGTCAGTGTAGTGGTCGTTACGATAGAGGTCGCGGGTGTGTTTTTTTATGGGATGGGGGGCAAACGATAAGACGAGTCACCTGATGGTAAGCGATTACAACCGCCCATGGACACCCGCAACACCAGAGGAGTTGCCCGCTTTTGGGTTTAGGCCTCCGGTATCCTCACTCACTCGGCGAAACACAACGTAAATCTTGTTTTACGCCGGTTTTCTGTGTAGCCGTGGTATAACTCCGGTCGAGCCGGCCGAACTCCATTCGTGCCGAAGCATAGCTCTCCCATGTTTAATTTTTTTTTTGCCAAGTATTGTTATTCGATTTTTCTATGAAATTCTCAGTAGCAGCACCTCGGAGTTGAAATTTGTGCCCAGTTAATGCAGTAGACCTACAAGATACGGGCGAACTGTGAGTGTATATTAGTATACTTCTGCCAAACTCTTCGGAGAATAAAGACGTGATAGTATGTTTCATAACTTTGTCAGAATTACGACAATTTACTAATAATTCGACCTATTTTATAAAAGGAGATACTAATTAGTTGTCTATTGCAATATAAAAGATTTATTTGTCCGATGATTTATAGTGTCCGATACTAAAAATTAAGTTAGCTACTCTCGAATTTACGGAAATTGCTAGCATTTATTTCCTAAGCCTTATTTTATTATTCATTATTATTTATTAATAAAGCAGTGATAGCCTAGTGATATGACCATTGGACTGCCAAGTCAAAGGTCTCGAGTTCGAATCCTAGGCACGCACCTCTGACTTTTTGAAGTCATGTGCGTATTAATAGTTAATTATCACGCGCTTAAACGGTGAAGGAAAACAGCATGAGGAAACTTGCATGCCTGAGAAATCTTAACGGCGTGTGAAGTCTGCCAATCCGCATTAGGCCAGCGTGGTGGACTATAGCCTAATCCCTCTCATTATCAGAGGAGACCCGTGCCCAGCAGTGTGACAATGTAATGGGTTGATTATGTATTATGTATGTATATTATTAATAACTATATTGAAGAACAGTTTCATTAACTGCACGAAACTGATTAATTCAATTAATTATAAATAATGTCAATTTATCAATTTGAATAAATAATAATAATGAACAATTATGGATTTAGGCATTTTAAAACTGAGTTTTCAAATGCGTAAGAATTTATTAGGTAGTAACAATATGAAATCATTATTAATATTTTTTTCCTGAAACTAATAATGTCGATTTAAAAAGAGTATTATTTGTTCAATGTTCATGTCGACGCATGAAGAAAATGTAAAATTTTAGTTAATAATAAGTATATGAACTCACCGGGCCCGAAGTGCAGATATAATTTCCCGATTTTCTTTTAAAGCTTTCACTCGCAAATTATCAAGTTACGGTCACTTTTTATGCAATAAATATAAATAGTAAGAAAAAGTATTTAATCTACCCATATTTATATTTTTTAAGAACTACGTGTTTATTTAATTATCAGTTTGTCTATTATCTAATAACTTTAATTTACACACTTTAAAACTTACTTAAAAACTTTCGCCACAAAAAGTTTCCACATTGTCATTCACACAATTTTCGTAAAACAATACATATTCACGCAATTTTGTTCCCAAATTATTCGTAGTTTTTATTTTTTACTTAACTTTTTATATGGTTACGAAAATATTGCGTGCAGCCAGTGCCGCCGGTGGACTCGTGTTCTTGAGCGCTGAGTCAGTGTGACACTGCTGACCCGACGCTCTCCGACCGCGGTTTGAGTTTCGAACGTGGATTCGCGCACACGTCAAATTTTACCTTCGCGACAGAAAATCTTCGGGGATTGTTTATAAAAACAATTATTGATTTATTTTTATTTCATTGTTTAATGTATTTATTTTATCGAAGTTAATATTGGTATTAACTAATATTTCGCATAGATAATCAAGGCAAAACTTCCTCGGTTTGAATTATTTTGAATAATTACGAAGCCATGAATTGTATTTACATTTTTTAAGCCATTATTGATAAAAACTCTTTTTTATTACAAAAAATTAATGAAGCCTTTTTTGTTGCGTTGGTAACAAATCTTAACTTTTTAATTTTGATATCGTTTTATTAATAAAATGAAATAAGTATACTAACGTAATAAAGCCAAGCTGTTGCGTCTAAAGGGATGGATCTTCAATGTCGAGTAACTAAAACCTCCCTCGGAGAATATTCAGGAATACTCAATTATGATAATTTTATTGGTTCTAAGGTACAGCGTGTTTGCGTGCCGAATAACATTTTATTTCTTTCTAGGAATTAAAATACCATTTTTTATGTTATCTTCTTATAAACATACCACGCGTGTACAGCCGAAGGGTTATGATTATTTATATTTCAATTCCTACGTAAATATTTATTATCCTTTGCGGCGAAGGGGTATTATGTAAAGAAGTATTTTCTGAAAAGCTAAATAGCAGTCTCATTTATTTATGAGGATACATTATAAACTATCTATAATAAATTAATTATGAAGAGGAAAGATTTGTATGTATGTGTGTAAGTATGTAACGAATAAACTCAACAACTACTGGGCCGATTTCAAAAATTCTTTCACCATTTGAATGCTACATTATTACAGATTAACATAGGCTATAGAATATTTTGGAAAAAGTTAGAAATTTCTCCACCCGTGCGAAGCCCGGGTGGGCCGCTAGTAGGTGCACAATAATTTGAACTGCGATTTATTTATTTTGCTAGAATACATGTGGAATTGTGGAAAGTCCTTACATATCTATATATTATCTCTACTATTATAAAATTGTTAAAAAGCTGTGTCTGTACATTGAAGATATAGATATAAAAAAACAAGTGGGTTAGAGTAGTATGTATAATTGTTTAAACGTCTCCAAACCCAATAATGTGATTTTTAAATCTTGTCTGTTTGTTACGGGTTGGCGGAAAAAATACTGAATACATTTTAATTTTGTTACCACTGTTAGAAAGTATATGCTCGGAATTAATTGAGCGGATCCTGAGATACCGCTTGACCTCTCTGATGTATACAGACCCATACAAAGAAGATATCATATATGTTGGTTTTTCATTTTTATACCTAATGTAGCTTCATGTGAGCGAAGCCGCGGGCAAAAGCTAGTTATTTCTTATTATATATTTCTTACGCTTCTGACTAAACTAGCTTTAAATGACGATCTGTCGGTGTGGTATATTATATTTCATAGGTACCCACATAAATACTCGTTGTAGTAATTAGTAACGTGATTTTAAAATTGATCACTTGTGGTTGGATAGGATTAATTGTTAATATGTAACAAGTGTATCTAGATACGCTATCACAATGTAAACACTCTGGTGTTGGTCATATTGGAACTGTGAACTAGTAATTACGGTAGTTCTAACATCTAATTAAATATTAATTACTAGCTGTGTATGCGTTACATTTTTTTATGGGATAGGGGTGCAAACGAGCAGAACGATCACCTGATGGTAAGCCATTACCGCCGCCCATGGATATCCGCAAAACCAGAGCAGTCTCAACTGCGTTGCTCGGCTTTTAAAAGGGCTTGGGCCTCCGGTATCGTCACTCATTCGGCGAAACACAGCGTTAATGTTGTTTCACGCCGGTTTTCTGTGAGGCCGTGGTATCATTCCGGTCGAGCACATTCGTGCCGAAACATGGCTCTCCCACGACAAATCAATTATCACACAATTAACTTTAAAATCGCTGGTTTTTTTTTTGAAGAAACCGTCGCGAGCGTATACTCTGCTTATCCTAAAGCTTCCTTTGTAATCGAGTGAATGGTACATACAGTATTATAATTGTAACATATCATACCACCACATACGTCATATAGAACAGTGAAGTAAGCCTAGTGATATGACCATAGGACTGCCAAGGCAAAAGTCTCGAGTTTGAATTCAAAGCACGTACCTCTTACTTTTCAAAGTAATGTGCATATTCATTAATTATCACGCGCTTCAACGAGAAAGGAAAACAGTGAGGAAACCTGCCTGACTGAGAGAGAGATTTTCTCGACGGCATAATTAAGTCTACCAACCCGCATTAGGCCAGCGTGGTGGGCAAGCCTAATCCCTCTAATTCTAAGAGGGATTAGGCTAAACAGGGGGCAGAATAATGGATTGATTATGTTGTTTTGTATACCATCACGCCTGCATGCCCCGAACGGATTTTTTTTATAATTTGGATGATTTACACAGTTGGTTGGATTTTTTAGTAATAGAGGCGGACATGCGATTTGATACATGTCCGCTAACAATTGCCCTGAAAGGTTAGGCAGAGGTGTATACTAAAGTTCGCAACTACTTCTACTGTACTACAGTTTGCTTGGTTGTTTAGGTCCCACGTAATAGGGGAGGAGCCAAACTGAGTACTATACAGAATTTTATAGAAATCAGACAAACATTATCACTTTGCTCGACCTGGTATTCGTACCCAGGAGCTCTAGGGCATGAAGCATATATTCATAAATTGATAATGGTACATTTCATATGCTTCATAGGGTGCGCTTATCATTCACCCCCTAAATTTCACCTTGTGTAGTAAAATGAAGTAGATTATAATGATAAAGTTTACTAGATGGGGCGAGTGTTATATACCTAGGCTTTAATAGAAACCCTAGGTATAAAATAGTACTAAAACAAAATGACTTGTAAATAATCGAAAGTTCAAGATCGCTTAAGAGTTTAAGTTAAAATAGAACTCTTGAATATATTAAAATAATTTCATGGCTTTATTTATTCACTTAAGCCTAAGCAAATAACTTTAATAGTTATTAGCATATTTAATTATACTTAGTATTCGTTCTAGGACTTCTTTATTTGACTTACTTTACATAACAACAATATAGTTTAAATAACAATGTTTGCAAGTTTAAGAGGCGGAAAAAAATTGCATCACGACGCAAGGACAGTTCTAAAGATAATATTATGTAATATTAAATTAAAAATTACTTGAGGCTCAGATGATACAAATCTCTACTATTATAAAATTGTAAAAAAGCTGAGTTTACTAACTGAATACATTTTGATTTTGTTACCAATGTTAGAAAGTATATGCTCCAACTTAAAACTGGTGAACTTCTTATCTTAATTAATTAATCGGATCCTGAGATACAGCTTGACCTCTCTGATGTAGAGGTGGGCATCTATACATCAGAGAGGTCAATAAAAAAGAGATCATCACTGTTGGGTATTAAATTATTTTTGGGATCCATTTCTCATCCTACTATAGCTTCAGGTGAGCGAAGCCGCGGGCAAAAGCTAGTTATTTATAAGTGAGTGAACTACTGTGGTAGCATTTCGCTATTATTGACAACTAGCTGTCCTAACTAACCCGACAGACGTTGTCCTGTCTTAATCGTCCGGTGGAGCTTGAATTGTCCACAAAAACATAATAGTCCCTACTTCCTACTAATATTATAAATGCGAAAGAAACTCTGTCTGTCTGTCTGTTACGCTTTCCCGCTTAAACCTCTCAACCGATTTTGATGAAATTTGGCACAGACAATCTTTAGACCCTGAGAAAGGACATAGGCTATCTTTTATTGCGATTTGTTTAATATTCAAATTAAAAGTACGCAGACGAAGTCGCGGGTACCAGCTAGTACCAAAATAAATCGTAATCCAAAGAATATTTTATCAAATTTTGTTATTATTCGGATTGGGATAGGTACCGTTAATCTAGGTTTCTACCGTACCATTTCGTCTACTACTACTACTTCGCTGGAAATAAACTGCAAATCGTTCCAAACTTGGTAAAACTATCCAAAATTGCATTATCTTACATTTATTTTCAGTAAAGTATTTTGGATGAAATGGTAGAGTAGAAACCTAGATTAAGTACGGTATCGGAATCCGAATAATTACACACTTTAATTAAATTGTGTTTGAATTACGATTTGATTTGATTTTTGTAGTGCGTTTGCATTGGAAATTGGACTCTTAAATATGAATATTGAAATCGAATTGTTACCTATAATTATTAAAAAAAAAAAACAAAAATATTTCTTATTTTTTCTAATTTTCCGCCAAAATTTCTTGTTTTTTTTTTCATAAGAACATACTCCTTACAATAACAAACAACAAAAAAAATATTAGCGAAATTGGTCTAGCCGTTCATATGCGATGCCGTGAACAAAGGAAATAGGGATTCATTTTTATATACGTACTAACTTTTGGCCGCGGGTTCGCTCAGAATATTCGAACAGATAACAAATATTCTAGAAACAGGATACTAATTTTGCGTGTTTACAATTTTATAATGTACTAGCGCGCGGAGATAAGAAGTTCACCAGTTTTTAAGTTGGAGCATATACGTACTTTCTAACAGTGATAACAAAATTAAAATATATTCAGTAGTTTTTGCTCCAACCCGTAACAGACAGACAAACAGACAAGAATTTTAAAAATCACATTCTCGAATTCGGAGACGTCTATATACCATAACCCACGTGAGTATTTTTACCAATAAATATATATTTCTATTTACCTACTACTTAACATATTATGCGCTCATAAATCTAAAATAGATTTAGATTAAATGACATATTTTGTTTTGGTGCTGTTTTAATGTGGCATTTTAGTTTCAAAGTATTGGGAAGCTTTTAAGTACTTACTGTAATTAATCATTTGTTCGAAATTGATAAAAACCGGTATATATAGGTCATCAGGTAGGTATATATTAATAAATTAAGATAAAACACGAAAGAGTCATTGTTTCATTACGTGCAAATTGCACCTC
Source organism: Acronicta leporina (assembly GCA_947256265.1). Taxonomy (NCBI): domain Eukaryota; kingdom Metazoa; phylum Arthropoda; class Insecta; order Lepidoptera; family Noctuidae; genus Acronicta; species Acronicta leporina. The sequence continues at coordinate 12,902,576 of OX366520.1, read as the reverse complement.
CGCTCTGATAGAGTCGTAAGTCAAAAAATAATATAATTTTCAAAAAACCCACTATACCATTTTGTAGTGCTTCAAAAATTTTGTAACTTGCTTAAAAACTTATTGCGCAAATTTTAGTTCTTGAATTATGACCCGAAAAGTGAAATAAAGAGTTAGAATAAATTTCAAACGACTTTTTCTTAATAGTTTGTTTTTTTGACTTACGACACTATTTGAGCGGAGTTGCGGAATATTATTATAACAAAATAATATTGCGTTTAGGAACTGGAAACAATGGAAAATGTTGAGATAATGAGTTAAGGTGGATCGTTCACCTGAGCCCGCCAAATTTAAATTTCAATTGGTTTTTCGCAATTTTTAGGTCTATAACACATTATAGATTCCTAGCTGTAGTAATTGCGGCATTAGTTATACAATATTCACAACTGACCTTAAAAAACTTTGCTTGTAAATCGATATTGTAGCTAAATTTAGGTACAATCGTCATTTTTGGCCAAAATTGACGATTGTACCTAATTTTAGCTTCGTTAACGTTTATTAAGCAAAGTTTTTAATGCTCAGTTGTGAATATTGTATAGCTAATGCCGCAATTACTACAGCTAGGAATCTAGAATGTGTTATAGACCTACAAATTGCGAAAAACCAAACCAATTGTAATTTGAATTTGGCGGGCTCAGGTGAACGATCCGCCTTAAAGGTGATCAACGAAAGGAGTTTATAAAGTGAATGTCAGCGGCAGTGTTGGAAGAGGTCGCCCTAGAAGAACAGACATAAGACGATTTTTTTGGCGAGGTCCTTCAAAAAGGTCAGGTGAGTGCAGCGCATATGAGAAGATGTATGAATGTGGAAGAAGCAAATGAAGTATGCAAGAATCGTAGCAAGTGGTCGAGACAGTTTTGCCTACACTTTGGGAAAAACGTGTAGGTACACACCTCCATACTTTTTTTAATATATAACCCTCTATTATGATTTTTATGATTGACATACAGAAATACTCAGACTTTGAACAAATACGTGTAGGCTGTATAAATATTTGTTCCGTGCCAAAATTCTTGTCTGTTTGTCTGTTTGTTACAGGTTGGCGCAAAAACTACTGAATTGATTTTAATTTTGTTAACGCTGTAAGCTCCTATGTGCTCCAACTTAAAGACTGGTATACTTCTTATCTTAAATAATTAAACGGCTCAAATATTAATCTTAAATAATTAACCTCTCTAATGTATAGAAACCCATACAAAGAAGAGATCATCACTGTTGGTTTTTGAGCTTCAAGTGAGCGAAGCCGCGGGCAGAAGCTAGTATTTAATATTTACAAACAAGTTCCGGGGTAAACTAAACTAACTAATATTTACAGTGCGCAATGCAGCCAATAAACTGAGTTACAAGGCCAATTAGATACTAATGGAAAATTAATTACTAACGTCTGTTTGTTGCACTTAGGGAAAATTGAAAATTTCAGGTATATTTCTGCCTAATTAAACTTTTGAACTAGTCTGGACTTTCCTGGCTTCGCTCGTGTAAGCAATTTTAGGTCACCTGTAGTATTTTAAAATGTATCGATACAATGTAACAATTTAAAATAGTTAGGTATCTATAGGTAAAACTTTCTTGAGAATTTGTTGGCTATAGATGATAGCTTGAATATATGGGAAAAGAACCCAGGACCTCCAGCGTAGCAGTCGCGCTCAGGGCCACTAGGCTAATGAGGCAGTTATATTTTATCCCAAAAATATTTAAAAAGTGGGGCACTGAGCAAGACATATTTTAAAATCTGACAGACAATTCCTCTTGTGATGATAATCGCCCATTATCGAGAAAACTTAATGATATTGATAAAATAAAATATGTACCTAATGTCTACTGACAGGTACGTAAAGTTTCAATAAAACATGTTTATTCGAGAATATTTGACCATAATACTGAACTTTATTTTCTTTGACGACCGACGACGACCTCTGTGGTTTAGTGGTTCGAGTACCGGACTGCTGACCATGAGGTCGTGGGTTCAATTCCCACAGGACTCAAACATTTATGTGATGATAGAATTATGTATATAGTTAAGTGTTTGTGTTCGTCTGGGTGTTTCTTATGTATTATAAGTATTTAGTTACAAAAAAAAGTATATGTGTATGTATTATATCCATTGTCTAGTACCCATAGTACAAGCTCTGCTTAGTTTGGGACTAGATGGTGCTGTGTAAAAATGTCCCAGAATATTTATTATTTTTTTATATAAATGTCAATAAATTCACTTTAAAGAGCTGCTGGCCGAGGAATGGCAAAGTTTCTCGATCATGCTAATATGTGCGGCAGTACTGTACCTACGGTATCAATATTGCTGACATAACAATTTGTGAAGTATTTATATTAACTTCCAGGGTATAACCATAATTAACTCCAGAATCTCAGGTACCTCATACCTAGTACCACCTACCAGTACCTAGACTGCCTCATTACCAAGTGGTCCTGAGCGCGACTGCTACGCTAGAGGTCTTGAGTTCGATTCCCAGGTCGAGCAGTGTTATTGGGTTTTTCTATGAAATTCCCAGTAGCAGCTCGAAGTTAGGAATTTGTGCCCGGTTAATGGCAATAGGCTCGCCCCCTATTACATGGGACCTAAGCATACCGGCGAACTATGGGTGTACATTAGTACGCCTCTGCCTAACCCTTCGGGGAATACAGACGTGATGGTATGTTATGTTATTATTTGACAATGACAATTATGTTATGTTATCTCAGGTACCAAAGTAACGTAATATACCATCACGCCTGTATTCCTAGTAGAGAAAGGCAGGGTGTATTGTAGATACATTCTTAGTTCGTAAGTATGTATATTCAGGTCCCATGTCATTAATCGGGCAGAAATTCAAACTCCGAGAAGTTCATAGAATACCCCGATATTAAATGAAAACTAAAATTACAATACTCCTCGAACAACATAACATTCTGAAAAATAAACGAAAAAGAGTGCATAACTACCCAACCCGCCTAGCCAAAAGAAATAAGCTAGAAGTACCTAAGATAAGCAACTATTTTGGAAAAAGAACAAGAAAATGGATCACACCATCAATAATTAACGAATTGCCCAAGGATCTCATAAATAGTGTTAAATCCAAACGACAACTAAAAAGAATTCTCATGAAACACTATTTATCACTATGCCCATAATATGTTGCAAGTTGCGTCTCATTCATTCATTTATATGTTATCATTTAAAACACTTAGTTAATTTACTTTAATTTTTTCTTTTCTGCACGCTCAATCTTAATACAAATTTAATTAAATTAAGAGAACTCTTTGCCGACAAACTGTTATGTAGTTTGGCATATTATTTGTAAGATTATGCATGTAAAAAAATTGGTTATTAAATAAATAAAAAATAAAATAATAATGTCCTGCACTGCTCGATCAATGAATCGTCCTGGGTTCAATTACCTTGCGTAGCACGCTGTTTATTTCTACGCTATCTAGTGTGGCAGATGCGCTTATTGCGCTCTTAGTCTTACCTCTTTTTGCTGCAGGGTCTGGACCTCAATTGTTTTAGCATTCAGTCCCCATTGTCCTTTAAAGATACATCTATCTTTTATATACAATAAACGTTTCCTCAATCTAGGATTTTCTCCTGTATCGTAGCTGCTTTTTCACAAACACAAATTCTCACATACAGCAATGTCTAGAACCGGCACAACTACATGTTATGTAGATCATCAAATATTTGCTCCATGTGGGGATCGTGGCGCAGAAGCCGATTGCACAGCTTTTACGTCAAATATTAAAGACATTTTAAACATACTTATTATGTAAGTTTTATATAACATCGACTTGATAGAAAATTACATACACAAGTATGTATACAGTATCCGTTATACATTCTTAGGAAACAATTTCTCGCGAAGTTTCAGATTTAGTTTTAATTACAAGGTTCGGGACGCATTTTAAACTATTGACTATATATTTGGAATATATTACTTACATCGTTTTAAACACAAACATTTGAGGGAAAGAAGAAAACATATTTCAGCCTTACACAGATAGAGAATTTAGGAATTAAGGAAAACGAATTTCAAACCCGACTTCATAAAAAAGTTTAATCCCGTTTCATAAAAAAATATTGGACAAAAATAAAACTTAGGTTCTCGTTAATTCAAGAAATATTTAATTACGACAGTAAATCACTGTTTAAAAGAATACTTAATCCAAGTCAAAATATTTATAGGAATTTATTCATTATTGGATTGTATTCCATTATTCCTTCATTTCATGTTTCACACTTCATTACAAACAGAAAAATAATAGAATAAATGAACGGTTCCTTCCTCCGTCTATATGCACCGTCACGCGCGCCTGTGCCCAACCGGACGGGTGTACATACCGAAATTGATGTATCTCAATTTTCCTCGAATCCGTTCCCCATTAGGGTGTCATTAATTTTGTGCTGGTTTTTGCAGAATTGTTTTTTTTTTATGTCGGAAAACGAACCACCTGTTAATAAGTAGTCACCCCGATAGTCACCAACAACAGCAGGAGAGTTGTTGCTGGCTCTGAATCAGCTCAATGAATCAGATCGCACGGGTTTGAGCCGTTGAGCTACAGCTCAGCAACAAAATGACTAGCTCACAGCTTAAATGTGCTCCCATTGTAATTGTGAATCCCTACACAGATGTCATGAAGAATAGATAGTGATTCTGATCTACTTGAGGTTCAGTCAAGAAAGTTTTTGAACAAGCCATTCGTTCTGAAATATTTTATTGATTTGTATTGATTTGTATAACTCAAAAAGATCAATGGATTTTTTGTCTAATAAAGTATTAGTATTTTTAATGGCATGGCAGCTCAGAATGAATTTCAGCTCGGTAAATTAAACGAATTGTCAACTGCCGCAGCTCAGTCGGCTCGATTCGGCGCGCAGCTCGTAGTAGGCGCGCGCGATTCATCAACCTGAATGGGTACAAATTGAGCTGATCTGCGAGCTGAGTCATTGAATCAGCTCACACATCCGAATCATGAGCTGCACTGTATCTCGCATGTTTTTGATGAGTTACCCACGGCTACTGCAGATTGCTAGGAGTCGCAGCAACCTTTAGTGGGCTTGTAAATAAAACAGCGTTTGATGTAACAAGAGTTCTTAATATTATTTATTACTGGCACTATATTATAAGCATTTCGGATGGACAAGTAGTAGGTACATAAATTCTAAATTACATACAATCAGCCAATCAGCTTCCAGGCAGATCGACTGAGCGCCGCAGCGCCCCCAGCCGGCGTTTGGTATAACCGCACCGAGGTTATAAATATATGGCGCCGTCCATCCACAATTCAGTAAGGCAGCGCCGGCGGCGCGCACGCAATGATGCGCGCGAGCCGCTACAGGGCTCCCCTTCAAGCGAAGCGTACCGGCTGCCTAATGACACGACCTGAGCGCGATGTTCGCTCCGAGATGCTGTTTTTTTCAGGCGTATCAGACTTCACAGTAAGTTTGGGCGCATGAAGAATAATATCCCGCGCGTCATCAGTGCATGGAATGGCGAATGCAGGCTTTAGTCTGTCCACCGATATTACTGCTTGTCGTCCGGGTAACTGCACAGTGAATGTTTTGTCGCTTCGGCTGACGACTGCGTATGGCCCTTGGTATGGTGGTTGTAACGGTTTCTTGACTGCGTCATCTCGCACGAACACTTCTTTGCAGGTTTGCAAGTTCTGAGGTACAAACACATTACGGTTATTGCTGCGTGGCTGCATTAATGCTTGACGAAATGTATTGATCGATGACCGTAACTTTTCGACGTAGGTGTAATCCATAGGATCAGGCTTCGACGTTACAAAAAAATCTCCAGGCAGTTTGAGAGTGTGACCGTAAGTGAGTTGTGCAGCACTGACTCCGCTGTCACTCCGTATCGCAGCTCGTAATCCGAATAGCACAGTAGGTAGTTCTTCTGTCCAAGTGCTGGTGCTTAGCCGGGCAATAAGTGCAACTTTCATGCACCGATGCCACCGCTCAATCAACCCATTGCTCTGCGGGTGATATGGTGTAGTGTGGATGCGTTTGATGCCAAGTAGTCTCGTTAATGCATTGAAAAGATTGCTCTCGAACTGCCGTCCCTGATCCGTCGTCATTCGAGCTGGGCATCCGAATCTTGTGATCCAACCTTCGTATACAATCCGAGCAACAGTATCGGCTGTTATATCTAACGCGGCGTATGCCTCGGGCCAGCGCGTTGCTCGGTCGATCATGGTGATGACGTAACGATGACCTTGAGTTGATGTACGTAGCGGGCCGACAATATCTACATGTAGATGTTCAAAGCGTTGCGCCGGTTCAAAGTCCGATACTGCACTGGCGGTGTGACGGAGGATTTTTGAACGTTGACACTGTATGCATGATTGCACCCATTTCTTGACGTCGATGTTCATAGCTGGCCAGAAGTATCTTCTTTGAAGTAGTTTCCTTGATGCCCGAACACCTGGATGGCTGAGGCTGTGTACGGTGTTAAATGCTTCAATTCGATATTCTTTCGGTAAATATGGGCGCATGTTCTGTGTTGATATTTCGCAGTAGATAGCTTGAGTCATGCCAGGTAATGTTATCTTGCGTAACGGGACATTTGATTGGCGCAGTAATTCTGTAATTGTTTCATCCTTTTCTTGTGCGCGTGCGAGTGAGTCATAATCCAGGGGGGTGGGACATGTGATTGTTTCAATGCGCGATAACGCGTCAGCGACAACGTTATCTGCCCCGCTGATGTGACGTATATCATTAGTAAATTCACTAATGAATAATAACTGTCTGCTGCGGCGGGGTGTTTCGGAGTCCGATGATATTTTCTGCAGTGCGTATGTGATTGGTTTATGATCCGTGTAGATAATCAAGTGGCGGCCTTCAAACAGCTTTCTGAAGTGCTTCATTGCTAAGTATATCGCTTGCAATTCTCGGTCAAATGTAGAATACTTTTGCTGTGCTGGAGTGAATTTTTTTGAAAAATATCCGAGCGGTTGCCACTTGCCATAAACTTGTTGTTGTAGAACAGCCCCTGCGCATCTGTCCGATGCGTCACACATTAATCCGAGAGGGACGGAGTGTTGTGGGTGCGCCAGATAGGTTGCTTCTTGAATACATTTCTTGCAATCTTCGAAAGCTTGAGATGTTTCTTTGTTCCACGTTATTTCAGTCTTGTCGTGCTTCTTTGTGTGAGTATTATGTAAATACATATGTAGCGGTGCTTGTACCGCTGCAGCGTTTGGTATGTTTTCCCGGTAATAATTAATCATACCGAGAAAACGTCTTAATTCTTCAACATTCTTCGGCTTTGGGTAGTCACTGATTACTTTGACCTTCTCCGCTGGTGGTTTAATGCCTTCAGGAGAAACGCAGTACCCGAGAAATGTGAGTTCTTTCTTCGCAAATACACATTTAGCCGGGTTAATTGTAATGCCATATTCTTCCAGGCGTTGCAGCACGATTCTTAGATTTTTTCGAGCCGAATCCTCGTCTTCTGCAGCCAGCAATAAGTCGTCGACGAATGGGTATACAAAATCAAAACCACGAAGAACTTCATGTATAAACCTTTGGATAAAACTTTCCCTGCAAATAAACTTTCCTGCTAATTCCCAAATACTTAAGACCAATTTATTGAACGGAAGTAGTCGTAGGTAGCAATAAGTCAGGGAAGCGATAGAATCGAAAAGACAAAGGCCTGTCACAACCCAATAAATTGCTTCAGAGAGCGTACTTTTTAATAAAGGTACCTACGCGTTTGTGCATGAATTACAAAATGGTGGAAATTTAGAAAAATGTGTCGTAATTAAATTCTTTAGGCACATTTTTTTGCTATGTGACTGCCAGCACCTCGAAATATAGAAGTGAAAGAAGAACATATTTTCTTGTAACTTTTAATTAATAAAATATTTTATAGTTGGAATTCATACTAATATTATAAATGCGAAAGTAAATATATTAGTTTGTAAAGTTTTCACACCTAAACCACTGGGCCAAATTGGATGTATTTCAGTATAGAAATAGTAGATATATTGAACCTTGGAAATAGGGTATTTTTTGTCTCAAAAAGTCCTATGAGATGTGAGTGGACCAGGGGAACCTATTTACATAATAATATTATAAATGCAAATCATTTTGACGCCTAAACTACTAAATAAATTTTTGTATCTTTTGGTGTAGTGATAGATTGGACCTTGGAGAATGACATAGGCTACCATTTGTCACAATAAGTCCGTTTGAATTTGAGTGAAGCCGCGGTTAACAGTTAGTTGCAATATAATTTACAAACCTCCAAACTTTAAACAGGAATGTTTGCTTGCTTCTAACTGACAACCGGTCTAACTTACTAACAAGGGTCAAAGTTATATCTCTAAATCAGCTTAAACAGTATTTCTAACAAAGAACAAGCATAGCTGAAGCTTTAAGATGTACCCTGGAGCACTGCGACTAAGGTAACTTATCAATGCAGTTTGACATATTTAAATAAAACCAGTTTACAGACTCTATCGCGCTAAATTCACATTGTCAAATCCCGACGTTTCGACGTTAAATGTTTTTTAGAAATAACTTTATTGGGACAATAAAAATAATTATTTATTGAATATTGTTTTGACATCACGCCTGTATTCCCCGAAGGGTTAGGCGAGCACCGGCAGAGGCGTACTAATGTACACCCACAGTTCGCCGGTGTGTCCCATGTAATAGGGGGCGAGCCTATTGCCCAAATTCCTAACTCCAAGCTGCTACTGGGAATTTCATAGAAAAACCCAATAACACTTTGCTTGACCTGGGAATCGAACCTAGGACCTCTAGCGTAGCAGTCGCGCTGAGGACCACTTAGATAATGAGGTAGATTTTTGAAAAAAATTCATTCGAGATGTTTTTTGAAAAGGAATGTATAGAAACGTTCGAAGCCGGGTCAACTCCGTTAATCTTCAATAACCTGGCCTTATTGCATGCTACAAAGGAGTCTCCCCAGATAGATATTGTTATAATACTCTTATTCAGAGAATTTAAAAGGAATATCAAACAATGCATAGAAAAGGCGTTATTCCTCATATAGATAAATGGCATATTTAATACAGAAATAATTTATTTTAATTCAAAATTTACTTCCCATGCTCGTAAAGTTTCGCCAAAATTCGTATTAGCCTTGTCCTGACAATAACGAATACGACTGCCTCATCGCATCAGTCAAAGCTTTTCTCTATATTTTCTTGTACTTTATAACAATAAAAACTCTTTTCGAACCTCACATGTAAATACAATTTATACCGCAACAATAGCAAAAGTAAAGTGAGTATCACAAAATAAAGTCACGTATAGTTTTGTTAATGTTCCCCTGTGTTTTCATACGGAGTATAGATGATTCCCCTGGCCGCAACTGATACCGGTATCGGCTGATGGCTGTTACCACACCCAACACGCGTTTTGTTATAGCTTCCGAAGCTGTTTAGATTTCAAACGGTCGCGCCGGGAGTTATCCACGCTTCCGCAAGAAAAATACCGTTATATACAGGCTGATTTTTTCAACATGTTGAAAATATCAACGTGTACAGTATACGGTAGTGTTTTTCTGTTTCTGTATTTAAATTTTACTTTATCTCTTTGTAAATACGGCTATTGGTCTTACGTTTAAATTTAAATCAGCTTAAGTGTTTGGGATTTTAAAAACAGCTCGGTGCTAGAATTTATACTGTTTATCCAACCCTCATAGAAATAAATTATGTGTGTTGTATATAAATATAGGTTATTATTATTTTATTAACCTGGACTATGAACCAAAGGCACAGAGAAAGGTTAGAGGCATTTGAAATGTGGTGTTGGAGGAGGATGGAGATGATCAGTTGGACGGAAATGAAAACTAATGAGGAAGTATTAGTAATTGTAGGAGAGAAAAGACAGTTGTTAAGAACCATAGATAATAGAAAGGGAAAGATGTTTGGCCACTTGATACGACATGATGACTTCTTCAGAACTATACTAGACGGTAAAATTGAAGGAAAACGAGGAAGGGGTAGACGTAGACGAAATTTTTTGGAACAAGTGAACTCCACCGACAAGAGCTGAGCTCTTAAATTAAAGAAGAAGATTATTTATAATTCATGGGTTCACGTCGGTAGTGCAATGGGTGAGTTTCGAACCGGCAACCACATGGTCACAAGTCTGACGCCCGCCCTAGCCATTAGGCTACCGCCGCTTCACGTATCACAATTGACGTAGTAATGTAATTTTTTAACATATTTTTGGTTAGATTCACTGTTGTGAAAAAATCAGCCTGTATATTACCGGATGGATATAATCACCAGCAATTGTGAATGATAATGAAGGTTGAATGTCTGGATTGCCTATTGCAAAAACGAAAAGGTCATTTCAGTGGACGTTTATGTAATTGGCATGGAAATAATTGTTCAAAAAAATCGTTCAGCCGAGCGCTTAAAAAATACACTCTTCAAACTAGATTTATTGAACGAACAACGTGATACGAAGAATCAGTTTTTTTTTATTAAATACGTGTTTGGTTATGACAGACACGGTGCCCCAATTACCTCTTTATAAACCCTCGAGGATATAGTCGTCATGATTATTATATTTATTTCATGATGCATGATATGAAATTGTGAAATAATAAAGAGTGTGAGGATAAAACAATGGATAAAAACAGTAAATTACTGATTATACCGCAAATCCGCAATCAATAAAGTTCGTAAAACGTAGTGATATTTCAAAGAAAGAACTTAGTTTTTGAATATTAAGTACCTATATTTTTGAATTTTTCATTCAGTGTTTATTTGAATAGACAAAGTGCTAAATAATCTATTGTGGACTATACATACATCTAACAGTCGGCCTACTTACCTTATACGATCAAATCATTCAATTTGGCAATCGAGAAATAATGGACCTAACCTCATTGAGACAAGTGACATCTGACCTCCTTTCTTTTGTTTTATTAATAAACACGAGAACAGATCTCTGCAATACATCTTCTTCACACGATCTTAAGGTCTCAGATTTTGGTAACGTAACGCTTTTAGATTTATTAAAATACGGGACTTATAACAACATACCAGAGTGATATCTATCTTCACTTCATTTGAAAATTCAAAATTCGAATATTGGAACAACGTATTTCTGATAAACCGACTTAAAAATATTTTCGTAATAATGGACCGATTTCCTAATCACTAGCGCGTCGGACTTGTGATCATCTGGTTCTCGGTTCGAAGCCAACCCATTGCACTACCGACGTGAACCCACTCTTAACAAAAGCATTTAGCTTAGCACGAGGGGTTAGCAAGAATACTAGTAATTCGCGACCCACACTGATAGTACTTACCCAATCTTTAAAAAAAAACTTTTGATGTCGTCAACTTCGATAAAAATTACAATAACATGTACCGACCGGCTAAATTTCAACGTCATCGAGGCAATTCATAAAATAACTTTTGAATAAAAGGTAAAACTGCTTCAATAACAAAAAAATATGTTATGAGCGAAACGAAAAGAAGTTTCTGTTCAGTTAGTCAGTTCAATTTCATTGTTAAGTATTTACTTGACATGTTAAATGTTTTTAATTATGATAAACTAGCTTCTGTCCGCGGCTTCGCCCCCGTGGAATTCGGTCTGTCATCATATCCCACGGGAACGGGATAAAAAGTATCCTATGTCCGTCTCCTGGTTCTAAGCTACCTCTCCGCCAATTTTCAGCCAAATCGGTTCAGCCGTTCTTGAGTTATAAATGGAGTAACTAACACGACTTTCTTTTATATATATATAGACTATGCAGGGGCCACTCTGTTGTCTCAAAATAAGTGCAACTGACAACGTAAATTTCACATTCATTAATAATGAAAATATACCTTCTTACAAATTATTTTAATTGACCTAGGTACATACTTTAGAATTTTCAATAAAACAAAAAATTCTAAGGCCCCTCAGTCTAAGTGCCTTATTCGGCGGAGATGAATGAACCATACTTAACTTTTTTGCAAACATTTACCAGCCACGATCTCCGAAGTCAAAAGATAATTATGCCAGTTGCTACTGTTTTTCAGAATACACGGGAGTATTTTGTGTTCGTGTCTGCCAAAACCATCAACCTTGATGGTTGATGGTTTTGGCAGACACGGTAATACTCTATACAGTCCTTGACCGTGTCAGTCAACGTCAGGCAGCTCACCAGAGCGGTCGGGCATTTAGCTGAACTGAACCTAATTGGCACGGCCGTGGGGCACGCAATTTTTTTTGTTTATACTTATTTTATGTTTTTTTTTATTTAGTTGTTTTCTAGTTTTTCTATGCAGTGTCCTTGTCCGTGTCAATAAATCCTTTTTCTTTCTTTTTCTTTCTTACATAGTTTCCCTAGCGGAGATTTGCTTCCGAAATAACCCCGGAACCCCAACATTTATAAAACGTTTTCATTTCGATGAACACATGCATCCTAACGCGTGACCGCCCGTTATATGTACCGGTATGTTTCCATTCTTTCATAAGTGAATTCTTTTACCAAACTCGAGTTTACTGAAGTGTTTTCAAAATGTTTGAGGGCTTCCTGATACTTGTTTTTCATCTTATTTCTTTATCTTAGAAATGAACTTACTTATAATAACTATTTATTTTAAGGTTTATTACATAGATTTAAATAGTTTACATTGAAAAAATACCTACTTACGGAATCGCGTTATATTGTTGTTATTATGAAAAATCCCTACGTTTCGGATCCTTTACAGCAGCGTGGGTATTACAGCAATAAGTTTCTACTGTATCTGAAAAGACTCCTTAGTAGCGTGTAATACCGTCAGGTTATTGAACCTTAACGACCGAAGTAAAATATGAAGGCACTACTTTATTGTTCGTAATAACAGTGTTGGTTAAGTGTTTTTAGATTTACAACACAATAACTTAACTCCTTTACTACTTCTACCAAGTCATGGTTGTTGACTTCGAAGTTCAAATTGAAAGCTCGTACCTCGGTGATGGCTGTTGATTAGCCTAGTGGTCCTGAGCGCGACTACTACGCTAAAGGTCCTAGTTGGATTCCCAGGTCGCGCAAAGTGTTATGGGCTGTTTGTATCCAATTCTCACCAGCAGCTCGGAGTTTGGCATTTGTTCCTGGATAATGGCAATAGTGTTGCCCCCTATTATATGGGACCTAAATTGTATGTATATTTAGTAGGTATGCCTCTGCCTTACCCTTCGGGACTACAGGTGGTTTCGAAATCATGTATGTATGAGTATAAAAAAAATAGGTCAATAATAATTATAGTGAGTGAAATATAATAAATGCATTATTGAGTGCGCCATACGAATATTTTGAGAACTGCTTGAAATTTAGGTAATATTTGTAGTTTTTTAAGTAAGTACCGAGACCGAGTTTCACGTGGGAGAGCCATGCTTCGGCACGAATGGGCCGGCTCGACCGGAGTGATACCACGGCCTCACAGGAAACCGGCGTGAAACAACGCTTGCGTTGTGTTTCGCCGAGTGAGTTGAGGTTACCGGAGGCCCAAACCCTTTTAAAGGCGGGCAACGCACTTGCGACTCCTCTGGTGTTGCGGGTGTCCATGGGCGGCGGTTATCGCTTACCATCAGGTGATCCGTTTGCTCGTTTGCCCCCCTATCCCATAAAAAAAAAGAATTCATGCCTGCCCGAAGACAATAAAATAGCTTTGTTTGCACTTTCTAAGATATTATATATTTTTTTGTAGCCGATTGGTCGCGTTCTATCCAAATGGGTAAGCCCCGTGGTATGCGCATGGTGCGAAAGCACGTAAACGATGGGCGGATAAAAATTACAAGAAATATCCTCCATATGGGAGGTCGAAAGATAATTCCTTCGGTGGTGCACCTCAGGCCAAGGGTATCGTCCTGCAGAATCATTGAAATTAAAAAGTTATTGTTACTAAACCTGCTATTTCTATTAGTCGCATATTTTCAAAGTATTTTTTTTACAATTTTGTCCTGCTAGCAAAATCAATCTATTTCTGAAATTACAAGAATATTAGATTTGTGAATTCTTTTGTAGATAAAACCTTACAGCCAAAACTGCTTACGAAAACTTTTTAATAAAGTCTTTCGTTCCCTCCTTTTGTTACAACTAGATTGATATTTTTACTAACTCACAAGAATACCTGAAAATAAATCTCTAAAATTACGATGACAATCTTCATTCACCAGATTTTCTACTTAGCATTCTTGCTTGGAAAAAAATGTTTAATAAGTATATAAACTATGATAAAATGAATTTACAAAATGTACAGCCGACGAAAGAATTAATCACACAGTTAGAAAATGATATTTGTATTTTGACAATGGTAATAGACAAGTTAGGTTGTTAGTCATTAGGTACAGCCGAGTTCATTAATATATTGGCCTGGAAGGGCCAATATATTACTGAACGTCAAAAAATATATGAATTACGTTAGTCTAGTGGTTTCAAGTGCGACCGCTACGCTAGAGGTCCTGGGTTCGATTCCCAGGTCGAGCAAAGTGTTATTGGGTTTTTCTATGAAATTCCCAGTAGCAGGTCAGAGGGAGTTTGGAATTTGTGCCCGGTTAATGGCAATAAGCTCGCCCCCTGTTACATGGGACCTAAACATACCGGCGAACTGTGGGTGTACATTAGTACGCCTCTACCTAACCCTTCGGGGAACACAGGCGTGATGGTATGATATGTAAGGTACAGTAATGTACACCCACCGTTGTAAGCATCATTAAATTGTGGTCAAGATTTAGATTAATTATATGAGACTGCTATTTTTATGTCAAGGGTTGGCCTTGACGAATAAAATGATTTATGACTCAATCTATATCAATACGAAGATATAGTTTACTGAATGCACACTTATCTCTTTTGTCGACTGTAGCTACAATCATAATTATAATTATGTTGATTTAGATATATTCATATTAAATAGGTCATTAGTGTTAGTGACAACAATTATTCAACACTCAAGAAGCTAGATTTTCTAAACACAATAGAAATTATATTATAGTACGTGTCACCGGCAGCTCTCAAACACGTAATAGATTTTAATGTACCAAATAACAATGTTATATGAATTTGGAGCAAACCAAAATTTGATTGATAGGTATTTTTATTACTGACAAAATGAAATCTCTACTATTATAAAGTTGTAAAAAAGCTGTGTCTGGACATTGATGATATTTAAAAATAAAACAAGTGGGTAATATATAAACGTTACCGAATCCAAAAATGTGATTTTTAAAATTCTTGTACCTAAATAAAACAATAATATTATCTAATAAATGGATCCATTTTATGCTCTCTTGTTGGATTACACCAGCAGCAAAGAGTATGTCCTGTAAAAAATATACCAATACGCCTGTAGGTATTCCCCGAAAGGATATGTAAGGTAACTGCCTCAATAGCCAACTGGTCCTGACCGCGACTGCTACGCTAGAGGTCCTGGGTTCGATTCCCAGGTCGAGCAAAGTGTTATTGGGTTTTTCTATGAAATTCCCAATAGCAGCTTTGAGTTAGGAATTTGTGCTCGGTTAATGGCAATAGGCTCGCCCCCTATTACATGGGACCTAAACATACCGGCGAACTGTGGGTGTACATTAGTACGCCTCTGCCTAACCCTTCGGGGAATACAGGCGTGATGGTATGATATGTAAGGTACAGTAATGTACACCCACCGTTTTTTTTGTGGGATAGGGGGGCAAACGAGTAGTCGGATCACCTGGTGGTAAGCGATGACCGCCGCCCATGGACACCCGCAACACCAGAGGAGTCTCAAGTGCGTTAACCGCCTTTGAATAGGGTTTGGGCCTCCGGTATTCTCACTCACTCGAAAACACAACGTACCTAAGTGATGTTTCACGCTGGTTTTCTTTGAAGCCACTCTCTCTACCACTACGGTCGAGCAGAAAAGTTCGCCGCTTCCATGTAATAAGGCGCGAGCCTATTGCTATAAACCAGATACAAATACATATTTATCTCATCGCTGCTATTGAGCATTCCATAGAAAAACCCAATAACATTTCTCTCGACTTGGATAATCTGGTAGCAGTCACGCAGACCACTAGAATAATCAGTTACTATTCTTATAGAGTACCTAATTATATCAAAAGGTTTGCAGTATGTAAATTATATAATTAATGTTGGCACACGTCCAAACCGCACGAGGCTCGCCAAGCCATAGCCGTACTTCACTCGACGGGTTTGGTATTAACGCGAACTGACAAGTCCACTTTCATCATCTTCGTCTTCCTGCGCTCTTCCTAATGTATTTGGGTTCCACACAGTATGTCCTTTTTCTCCCATCATCGATGTTCGCCGTCACCTAATGATTCTCTCCCTTTTCCATCATAGCGGCCTAAAACTAATTCATCTGTCTTTTTTTGGTCCCACTCTACTCCTCCGTTTATCCATATTAATATTTACCACTCTTTTATCCCTCTTCATCATATGCCCATAACAAGATAAACGATTTCCTTTCAATTTATACCACAAAATAACAAAACGACTAGGCAGCCTTTTGTAGTTTTGTGGTACCACCAAATATAAATTTGTATTATGTTTGCCTGCTCAACTGAAAGGCGAGTAGGCTTCCTCATTATGTTTTATGTAAGTAGTAGTCAATTTCGAATCGAAATAGATAATTGCTTAGTTCAAAAGCAACTGAATGTAATTATCTTATGTTTCTTTAAACAGACCAAGAAATACTTAACATTTTCTTCATCAGCTTATATTTGTCCACTGGTGAATGTTGGCCTCTCCTCGTGAACGCTACGGAGCACCCGCCTTCCGCAAGTGGTCATGGAATCGTCACACCTCCTAGGAATATGGAGGCAAATGAGCAGATGAATCACCTGATGGTAGGCGATTACCGTCGCTCATAAACAACCGCAACAACAGTGGAGTAACAAGTGTGTTGCCCGGCATTTACTTAGGCGCTATCTCCACTCGAGTATTTGTTTGATTCAGTTTCTCAGTTCTCTAACAGATGATTTACGGACGGGGAAATGCAAAATTCATGTCTCTAAACTTTAATGCGTAATTATGGTTGGTAATTAACCATTCAGTATTTGTGAACGTGTACGAGTGTAGGATAATGATATAAAATTGAAAATCGTGACTTTTCGTGTTCACTCGAAGCCTTAATAAAAATTCCACCGTTTTAATGGGGCAACTGATGACACTGGCGAATACTGTTAAATACACAAAGAGTATCGTAAATACACAAAGGTAAATACACAAAAAAAAACAAAAAAAATAAGGCGTAATACTTACTCTATGAAAGAGTATCTACTTAAATAAAGAAATTCCTGAGAACTGAAGCTAGTAACTTGTATTAAAAAAGGTCTGTCGCTTACATAATGAACTTAATTTTTATCAGAGTTTATTAGATATTAGATAAATTAATTTTGAAAGTAAATCTTATGAAATTTATCCCTATGTAAAATCTAATTATTTCTACCTTTCAGTGACCTTAACTTCGTCTTGCTCACCTTAAGGACTGTTTTTGTCTAATTTAATCAAGTTTCTAAGTAAAAATTCATAACTTTGGTAGACATCAATATTATATCATGGAAGTGCTTGCTTTTAACATTTTTATTTTAAAATGTTGTTTTCGCAAATAATTCATATTATTATGGGCACAGCTACCTAAACACAACACCCATATCCGAAACAATTACTTTTTTTCCTAGCGAGAATCGTACCAGCAACCCATTGTAGACAAGCCGATTGCTCAACCACTGCACTTGTGAAGGGGAAATAGTAGGTATGTAGATGTATCTGCTTTTCTTACATCAGTAAATTTATAAATAGGTATTGGTAAAAAGTACCGACGTCAAGTTTAATAGTTTCTTAGATGAAAGCCTTTTTAAAGATAAAAATGTACATATAATGTATAAATAGATATATAAAAAGTGAAAAGATTGAAATAATAAAATAATAAAACAAAATTAAATGTTTAAAATATATAAATGCAGTAACATTTTGAGAAAATAAACATTTAAATTTGGTCGTGTCTATTTTCAACACGACAACAAAATCGAGGAATATTGTACAGGAGGTAACCAAACTTCGTGCGCATAATTTGCATAGTCCTAATAAACCAAACCGTACTTATCCCGTTTACGACACGTAGGTATGTACACCCTAAACCCTCGTATTTAATACCATCCTAAATTTCAACCACCAACGATCACTGCTGAGACGCTAAAAGATAATGCGTTTTGTGTTTTAAATGTATCTATAATTCTGTTAGACCAATGAGCGAAGCTAGTCGAGATAGAAGAAGTATAAACGGTGACTACTTAGTGATTTTTTTGAGATCAAAACTAGGTTTTGCCCATGGCTTCCACGACTTAAACCTAATATACTTAACTCTATTAGCGTCCGCTCGCGACTTCGTCCGCGTGGAATAGTTACTTAGTCTTAGCGCGATGATATATCTATACTAATATATAAAGCTTAAGAGTTTGTTTGTTTGTTTGCTTGAACGCGCTAATCTCAGGAACTACTGGTCCGATTTGAAAAATTATTTCAGCGTTAGATAGCCCATTTATTGAGGAAGGCTATAGGCTATATATCATCACGCTACGCGGACGAAGGCGCGGGCAGAAGCTAGTAGCCTATAAGCCTTCCTCAATAAATGGGCTATCTAAAACTGAAAGAATTTTACAAATCGGAGAAGTAGTTCCTGAGATTAGTGCGTTCAAGCAAACAAACAAACTCTTCAGCTTAGTATAGATGTGAGACGTTATATTACCTAGGTTTAAAAATTGATCCCGAACATAACATAATCGAAAACCAACAGTGATGATCACTTCTTTGTATTGTCCTGTATATCCGAGAGGTTAAGATGTATCTCAGGATCCGTTCAATCAATTGAGATAAGAAGTTCACTAGTTAAACTTGGAGGTTTTTTTTTCTTTTCAACGTTAACCAAAAAAAAAAACAATGACGTAAACAGAAGACGCACTCATCTAACTCATTTAACTCACGCACATACGCACACATACAAACACGCACACAACATAAAATTCAACACGCGCACATACACACACAAACACAAACACACACACACACACACACACACACACACACACACACACACACACACACACACACACACACACACACTTAAAGTAGTTATAAGTCTTAGCATTAAGGAAACAATGGGTCCAGGTGAAAAACAGCGCAAAGTGCCTTGACGTACTTGACAATAGCTGAACCTGGATGCCTATTTGGTCGGGCCGGAAAACGACATGGACCCACTACTTATATATATATACCCGCTGTAATTGATATAATGTTTGTTCTCCCTTGCCTTGGCCAAATAAATATATTTCTTTCTTTCTTTCTTTCTAGTTTATAAGTTATCACTGTTAGAAAGTAGGTATATCTACTTTCTAACAGTGATAACAAAATTAAACCTACTCAGTAGTTTTTGTAGTTTTTGCAGAAGATCGAGTTATACCTAGTTCAAATAAATTGTACTAACTAGAACCACTGCTGCCTCAATAGCCAAGTGTTCCTGACCGCGACTGCTACGCTAGAGGTCCTGGGTTCGATTCCCAGGTCGAGCAAAGTGTTATTAGGTTTTTCTATGAAATTCTCAGTAGCAGCTCGGAGTTAGGAATTTGTGCCCGGTTAATGGCAATAGGCTCGCCCCCTATTACATGGGACCTAAACATACCGGCGAACTGTGGGTGTACATTAGTACGCCTCTGCCTAACCCTTCGGGGAATACAGGCGTGATGGTATGTTATAACTAGAACCAACTTCATTTCTCTGATAATTACAGCTTAGCTAACTACTTAAATAAAAAAGTAAAACTGCGTCTATAAATATACTCCACTTATTTACTAGCCCCAAGTACAAAGCTTTGCCAATAATGTGTCGTCTAAACAGTTCGTATCTATTACCGGGGCTCTTTGTTGTATTACTATGTATGTTTGCCGACTGGCCGCCCGACAACTCCACTTTATTTAGTTAATACTAGAGACACACATATTGCACAAATGTTTGGTTATTTACATAAAGCATTACGCACCATCAAACCTGTATCCCTGAAGGGTTCGGTAGAGGTGTACATATTTTCTGGTATATTCTGTAATAGAATAGAATATCCTTTATTGTACACCAAAAACTAATGTCTAGTATAAGTTATCAATCATAGAATATGGTACAATGGGTGGTCTTATCGCTAAAGGCGACCTCTCACAGACAACCTTTGGATGGACTCAATAAAAAGGAAAGGCGCAAAATAGATAGTCTGGCGTACACAAAAGAAACTTAACACTTAAATGAAATAATACACAAATTTCAAAAATAATTTGAATCATAGAATAAACACAAGAACACTTAGCTGAACTTAGACATTCATCCATACATTGACCTCGCGATAAACGGCTGTGCTTGCGACCACACCACGCAAGGAAATTGTTAAAGCTTGTAATTTGGTTAGTTTTAACAATTATACTTTTGAGAGGAATACACTCAAAAGTATATTTTTTCTCATTTTCACCGATATAACTTCAATACCATCAGAATCTCTTATAATACCCCTCCACCTCCATCAAGGCATAAGGACTAGACACCGAATCAGAAATGAAGAGAGTCGTAAATGAACTAAAGTTGCCGACGTAGTTCAAAGAATAAGCAAGCTTAAGTGCCAGTGGGCGCGGCACATAGCCCGTAGAATTGATGGTCGCTTGGGCAATAAGGTTCTCGTAGAAAACGCAGTGTAGAATTAACTCGAACGAGATGGACATACGACTGGGTGAAGTCGTTGGATGCGGGCGTCATATCTATAACTGATCCCTGACGACGTTTATGGTAGAGGCTTCGGCGTTGAGCTCCCTAGATTGTGGTCGAGCTACACAATGACTGATGCATGCGTGCCGTCAGCTGGGACTGGTCTACTCAAAGCTGCTATGGCTCTTTCTTCAAAAGGCCATCTCACAAAATTACAGGCTAATGAACCCTTCAATGTTGTGGGATGTGAGATGGTAACACTAACGTTTCGGTGGTTCTTCTCAGAGGTGTCAGTTAGGAAATGCCGGCGACGCCATCTAGTTTAAAAAAATAACAATGACTTGTAAAAGTTTCTTCAAAGGATCTATTTACAGAAATAAATATCAGCAGTGGACCTCTTTTCGCTGTTATGATGATGATGATGGCATTTGTCACGAAATATACCTTTTATAATTATAACAAACACATTTCCCCGTTTGATCTTTTGAAACCGAACACGTGACTAAAAACATTTTGCTGACGTCACCTCATTAAGGTTTTGTGGGATCGTTCAGAAAGCTATGTTATACATGAACTGGTTTGTTTTAATGTAAGCTTTAGCTTCGTATTTTCGTTTCAGGTCAGAGTACAGTTTTGGCTGTAATAATGAGGGTAAAATTATATTTGTTATAAATTCAACAAACTCTAAAATTTAACCTTTTTGAAATTTGATCTGTTTTCATACGTCGTTGCGACTAGATTCATCATAATCATTTATTTCTTTGCAAACATAGGTCGTTGTACACAGATCTTAATAATATTATCCCATTAAAAAAATTATGTAAAAAACTAGCCAAGTCAATTCAATTCAATTCAATTCTTTATTGCGTTCCATAATGTACATATAAAATGCTGCTTGCTTATCTCTAAAAAGTAATGAAATCTAGACAAAGTCGTGCCAAGTCTAAAGTTCCTTACTGCGATTTCTTTATTATTTATAGTTAATGTTGTGTGACCTGGCCGTTGACTGATTTTATTAGAAGAGGTCTACGTTCTGCCGTTACACTGGCATGCAAGTTTTTAACTATAATTATAATATCATATTAATTATGTCTGTAAAATAACGATAAAATTAAATGATTATTAAAATTTAATGTCAAATATATGCAATTATATGACAAATGGATAGCAAGTAGATATGTAAGAAAGAAAATAATTTCATTTACATAGACAAGACCAAAGGACACGGTGAGCTCATTCTGCATGAATCGGATCGCTAACAATTAACAAAAATGTAAGGTAGCTGTTAGTAATTTTAACATCAAGACGTCCAACACCTCAGTCTACCCGTGACCAAGGATGCTGTAAAGGATCCGAAACGTCAATATTGAAATAATATCAATACAAAGCGGTAAAAAAGTAGAAATTAGTTTAATTTCAACGTAAGCGTTGTTTCACGCCCCGGTTTTCTGTGAGGTTAAATAGAAACTGGTGAAACTGGGTCTAACTTAAGCTAATTCTGTCACGACTCTCGTGTCATCTGTTATAAATGTCAAAGAGTTCCTTGGCACATGTATCGTGCCTTCCGTATGATTTGGCTCAAACATTCCCGGACTTAAGATGAGCAAGCGGTCAAAGAATTCTTGCTCCAATTCCTGTCCCGGCGTTTTTCAAGAACTCAAGACATTCAACGAAAAAAGGTTGTGTTTTATCAAACAAGAAAATTCAATGCAATTTTTAACACTGCTTAATATTTACTAACACTTAATATTTCACGTTTGTATATTATTTTAATGAAATGGTTTATCAAAATATTTTAATTATTACCTAAAAGCAATGTTCCAAATTGGTTTATTGTCGTACCAACAACAACACATACCAACAACGTTACGAATTGTGTTCAGTATTCCAATATCGATGAGAAAACTCACCTGCAAGGAATTCTGAAAGGATACCCTTTGTAGGCTTCACGAATAGAATTCAATTAGTTAGGGACAAAATTACTTATACCCGTCAATTTCCATTTCAATACAGTGTGCAATGATACAAAGGACAAAAAGGATTGGATTATCAGTCCGTTACCTTATGCTATAGATGACTTTTATAAAAAATCACTCGGGCACAAAAGGCCCTATTAAGGATTCATATTAATTTATGATTTGCCTTGCTTCGGCACGAATGGGCTGGTTCGACCGGAGCCGACAGGATGATACCATGGCCTCACAGAAAACCAGCGTGAAATAACTCTTACGTTGTGTTTCGCCGAGTGAGTGAGAAAAGTGGAGGACCAAACCCTTTTAAAAGGTTGGCAACGCATTTGTGACGCCTCGGGTGTCCATTGGCGGCGGGATTGCTTACCATCAGGCGATCCTCCTGCTCGTTTGCCCCCTATTCTAAAAAAAACGTTAGAACATTACTTAGCAGCTATGAGTTCTAAATATGAAATGATACCGGGGGAATTTCTTTATATGGCCGTTTTAGGCAATCTGCTATAGCTTCTAAATATTGAATATTTAGCTAAATAAGTCTTCCTTTATCTATTAAGAGGTCTAACAGAGTAGGATAGTGCCATGGTGACGATTACTCCACTCACAAGACCAATATTCCTAAGACAAATAACACACATGCTCAAAGCAAATATCTATGGAGCGTAAATGTTAGCGCAACGATAGTAAAATAATAAAAATAAATAAATATTCTGGCACATTTTTACACAGCACCATCTAGTCCCAAACTAAGCAGAGCTTGTACTATGGGTACTAGACAATGGATATAATACTTATATACTTTTTTTGTTGTAAATACATACTTATAATACATAAGAAACACCCAGACGAACACAAACACTTATATTCAACACATAAATTTTTGTGTCCTGTGGGAATCGAACCCACGATAGTGTGCGAAAAATTTACCAGCAATGCCAACACACAGTCAAATAAGGTTTAAAAATTGGCTATACGTTATCTCATTTCATCGTTATCATATCAGCTAAAAGACATCCACTGACCAAATGCGTCCCCCTAAGACTTCAGAAGTACCCGTAGTTATTACCACCTACATCCAACTACTCCCAGCGATCTTCACTAGACCGTCCGTCGAGGTCTGCGTTTTCCGGTGCGTGGTCTCCCTCGGGAACGTTTATGGCCACCAGTTCTACGAGCTAGGTGACATCCCCATTGCATATCAACAATTACGTATTCAAGGAAGTTAAACATCGAAGACTAAGTTGGTCGGTAGCCTGTCAATGCAAGTTGTTTACTTAGAAACTTCTTGTATGACGTCACTAATCAGAACCTCTCACCACCACATTCTGTTTTAGGATCACTGAGATTTAATCGCACTGAAAATTAATTAGGTACACGATATTCCACTTAGCTAGTTCAAATTTTAAAGCTTTGTTTCGAAACTTTGATTAATGAAAATTAATTAAAAAATTGTCAAATCTTAGATTTGAGGTGTTGGACTTTTTTATGTGCCTTTTATTATTATAGAAACAATAATAAAATAATATGAAAATGTAGCAACAGCTGCATAAATAATAGTACTCCTTTAATTTTCTCGTGGAAACATCAACGGTCTTTGAGTAAAATGTGGCAGGCCCCAGACTTGTAAACGTCCTTCTGATATGATTCAGCGTCTGTCATGGACATCTGAAACCCCAGAGGAGTTTTTAATGCTTCGCCAAGTCTTAGAAGACTTCACACTGCCATTGAGGTAGGTACGAAAAGTGCGGGCTATATGTAAATGGGTTTCTGCCCAGGTATTTTATCGTGGGAAAGCCATGCTTCGGTACGAATGGGCCGGCTCGACCGGAGTGATACCACGGCCTTACAGAAAACCGGTGTGAAACAAGTCTTACGTTGTATTTCGCCGAGTGGCGAGGCGAGCAATGCGCTTGGGCCTCTTCTGGTGTTGCGGGTATTCATAGACGGCGGCAATCGCTTACCATCAGGTGATCCGTCTGGTCGTTTGCCCCCTTATAAAAAAGGTGTTATGGGCGAAATGCCCTGGCTGAGAGATGGGTTTATCTTATTAGTTCTGGTTTATTATTATATTATTCTTGACGACCTCTGTGGTTTAGTGGTTCGAGTACCGGACTTCTGACCATGAGGTCGTGGGTTCGATTCCCACAGGACACAAAAATGTATGTGATGAATATAAGTGTTTGTGTTCGTCTGGGTGTTTCTTATGTATTATAAGTATGAATTTACAAAAAAAAAAATATATATATAAGTATTATATCCATTGTCTAGTACCCATAGTACAAGCTCTGCTTAGTTTGGGACTAGATGGTGCTGTGTAAAAATGTCCCAGAATATATTTATTTATATTTATTTTATTCCCAAGAAAAAAGCATCAGCAGGGCATTTATTCCAAGCCATTAAAAAGGCAAAGTACTTGACACCAGTATAGCAAGCCACTTGACGATAAACGAAAAATATATTGAAGCTTTTACCATTAAACATTTTATGTTGCACTCTAAAACAAAATAGATATACGGATTTGGAACCTTCACCTTGGCAATGTTAGTAACGGATTTAATACATAGCAGCTGATAGGTATTACGGCATTCTTTACTATTCTTTAGTTTATAATGCGTTGGACTGTGATGTTGTCAGAGTCAAAGTTAAATACTTTGACTCTGACAACATCACATACATATACATACATACCATCACGCCTGTATACCCCGAAGAGTTATACAGGCGTGTATGTTTAGGTCCCATGTAATAGAGGGCGAGCCTATTGCCATAACCCGGGCACAATTTACAAACTCCGAGCTGCTGCTTAGAATTTCATAAAACCTAATAACACTTTCCTCGACCTGGGAAACGAACCCAGGACCTCTAGCGTAGCAGTCGCACTTGGGACCACCAGACTAACGAGGCAGTTAAACGGAGTCAAAGTACTTATTTATTTTTCTATTTCTATTAGACCGTTAAGTAGATTTAGTTTTGAAATTTCAGAACTAGTGGCACGGTTCCAAATAGTTAGTCTTAAGGAGGAGAGCCGGCAAAAACTCCATAGATACTCCTATAAATAGGCAATTGATAAATAAATGCTTCATTCTCAATATTTGTTCCCGAATGGCAACAGGCTCGCCCCCTATTACATGGGACCTAAACATACTGGCTAACTGTGGGTGTAAGTGCATAAGTACGCCTCGTCCTAATCCTTTGGAGAATACATGCGTGGTGGTATGTTATGTTATGTCGACTCGTCTAGATGGATCCATTAGCATCACCCTTCCATACCTACTCACGGAAACTACCGGATGCAGTTATCTAAGTTTTAATGCCACGATCTATTTTCAAACCGTCTGGATTGTTCAATAAAACGATATTTCAATCGAAGCTTCGAGCCATAAATCACGTTATTATTTTTACAGTAATCGAGCAGTGATGCGGTAAAAGGACGTAACTATCATTTTTATTAATGAAGATGATTTCAGCATTATTAACATACCATCACGCTTTTATTACCCAAAGGGTTAAGCTGGGGTGTACACTTACGGTTCGCCGGTATGGTTAGGTCCCGCGTAATAGAGGGCGAGCCTGTTGTTATTAATCAGGTACAAATTCAAACTCCCAATTGCTACTGAAAATCACATAGAAAAACACAAAAACAGTGTGCTTTTGGATTCTGGATACTTTTAAAAGTATCATGGAAATATACTGATTTTTGACCGTGAGAGAGCCATGCTTCGGTACGAATCCGAAAACCTCACAGAAAACCTGCGTTAAATAACGCTTACGTTGTGTTTCACCGAGTCATTGAGTATACCGGAGGCCTAAACATTACACGTACTAAACCTTTTTTACAGCCTCTATATTTTATCCGTGACCAAGAACCCCGTAATCAACGTGAAACGTCGGGATTTCGTAATATAATGTAAAAAATGGTTTATATATTTCAATAATATGTTATGAATCAATAAGTTTTAAAACTGAATTTTGTATAAAGTTATTTAGTGAAGGAAAAATTCGACTCGCAGGCAGGATTCGAACCTGCGTCTTCTGGCTAGGTACGCCAGACGCTATGACCACTAAGCCACCGCGAGTCCCACCTGCCATGTCTTAGTGGTCATAGCGTCTGGCGTACCGAGCCAGAAGACGCAGGTTCGAATCCTGCCTGCGAGTCGAATTTTTCCTTCACTAAATAACTTTATAAAATTAGCATGAAAATTGCAAAAAAATCACAAAAAGTGAATTTTGTATATTTTCTAACATATTCTTTTTCTTTCCTTTTCATATCGTTTGCCACCTCCCGTACTCCGGCAGACAATCGCAGGTAAGACTTAGATTAATACGTGAATTTAATCTAGTTTCTGACAGTAATTATTTGGAGTTCCAACCGCTGCCTGGCGCAAATCAATAAATCGTCGGCAAGCTCTCCAGTATGGCTTTCTTAATTCGGATGTTTTATGCCTTTGCGTTATTAATTACTCTTCTATTTAAAATATCAATGGGGATTGGGGCGAAGTAATAACTATGCTATTCACTCGCTCTGAAAGAATTGTAACGTACCTATCAGTGACTAAGTGTCACAATGTTGATTTCTGAAGCTTACGCGAATATTAGGCATATTGAAATAAAACAACTTTACGTCGGGATTTGTGTATTTATCACTATTTATTTATTTAATTACAACTACAACCTGGCTACAACCAATTACAGTAACTAAAACTAAAAAGAAACATTAAATTAAAATAAACAAAGTAAACTAAATTGGGTTAACAACACTCATAAATTCCTCTCACAGTACTTCTGACCTACCAATATAATCTTCGACCACCCATCAGCAAACAGATCGCTTGTAGGTAATAGGACGATAAAATCCTTAAAATTGTCTTATTTCATTATTGTTACAACTACCCGCGCCCTCCAACAATACTATATATAATAATAATTAATATTTTATTTTATTATCATGCATTGTGATATTATAATTAATTTATTCATAATTAATGATTATTAAGCCATTAATCAATAACCAGGAATTATTTTGATTATTTAACTGACTTTGCCAATGTCGTGACGTCACTTGATTATATAGATACTGATTGTATAAAAATGGCGGTTACCCGCAAATCAGGTTCACTCTCTCGTTGTCTGTTGAGCAGCAATAAACGTTTAATTTGAAGTTACCTCATTATTTCATTTGACGTGGATATCCTGCTAATTTGCTAACGCCCCGTCGTTTCATTATGTGACAATGTTGTCATTATGAGCAACTATGACAATCCCTCCGACTGTCGCCAGTTCTTGTAAAGTAGGTACTAATTTTCAACCGGTTCTAATTAGCTTCATGAATTGCATTAGTCTAGTTGTATGAAGCGCGACTGCTACGCTAGAGGTCCTGGCTTCGATTCCCCAGGTCGAGAAAAATGAAAACTTAGTTTTTCTATGAAATTACTGAGAACTTTATATATGACTGTTGATAATTCCTTTGTAGAGCATTGTAGAGTGTATCTTACGATAAGTTGGAAGTGCTTTATTCAGCGCTGTGTATTCCAACATTTTGCCTTTAAAAACTTTGTCAAGAACAGCTCAGTGAATGAAGTTAGGCAATAACAGTATATTCTTCGCCTATATTAATACAGTTTTTCCTTTGAAATTGCGAAAAGCTGTTGTATTAATTTAATATGTACCTACGAAAGAAAGAAGGTTAATATTGAAGAAAACTTTGACCAGAAACAGAGAAAATTAGAAAAGAATAGATAAGGCTTTTGCTACAAACGAACAAACAGATGAAGTTTATATTATTATTCATTAAAGTTTTTTTCGGAACTTCTACGGTGACAACACGATAACGATCATCCTTCGACTGACCGCGGCTAGAGCAGGTCTGCTGATCATATAGTTATTATTAGGTATAATACCTCCCTCTCGAAAATCTAGAAAAAATCATTGTCAAAATTTCTATTCACCATGACATGATGAGTATGAGGGCGAAACTGTTGTTTTATATGTATTGTATAACTAAATAAAATATATACAGTTCGTTAGTGACATCTTTATTTGTCTTCACATATGACATATAAAACATAAGAGAGTTTGTTCTATGTAGATTATTTGAAACAAACTTAAGGCATTAAACACAGCCAGTATTACAACACGCCCCCTTAATCTACATTGTAACAACACTAAAAACAAAACAAAAACAAACTTAATCCAAAAACCCTAAACTACTTAAACATCTCTTAAATTTAACTTTCTGCAGAGGTTTAGTAAAAACATCTGCAGGCAATTGTGTAGTAGGCATAAAATTAAGTTTAATATTGTTATCAGATATTTTTTCTCTGATAAAATGATATTTAGTATCAATGTGTTTTGTCCGACCGTGATGGATAGGGTTCAATGCAATATTTTGTGCACTCTGACTGTCTCCCGATAGAACCACAACGTCTAACAAACCACTCACCTCAAACAGAAAACGTCTCAGAAATACAGCCTCTTTGCTTGCCGAACACAGGGCCATATACTCCGCCTCCGTTGAAGATAGGGCTACTGTTGGTTGCTTTTTGGCTTCCCATGAAATTGGACCACCACCAAACACGAACACAAATCCTGTGTAGGAACGGCGATCTTTAATATCATTTGCCCAATCGGCATCTACAAAACCTTGCAAATAACTTCCATTTTTCTTATACCTAATAGCAAAATGGATTGTACCTTTTAGGTATCTTAGAATTCTTTTTGCTGCCAACCAGTGAACATTTGTAGGTTTTGAATTCCACTGGCTTAAATATGACACTGCAAATGATATATCAGGTCTTGTATTTATAGCCACGAACAACAAACAACCTATCAATGTTTGATATTCATTTTGATCACACAGTTCAGTAGAATCTCCAAGTTTCTTTACCAATGGAATATCTGCAGGTTTACAATCATGTAAATTGTACCTTTTAAGTAAATTCACTATGTAACTGCGTTGCGATAAGTAAACTTCTCCATTTTCTACTGAAATATTTATTCCTAAATAGTAGTTTAGTAATCCCAAATTTTTCAGTTCAAAATGACTTTCCATGTCAGACTTGACAGAGTCGAAGTGACAAACATCTTTATAAAATACAATTATGTCATCTACAAAACATGCCAGTATGACGGTTTCATTACCAAACTTTTTGGTGTAAACACAAGGCTCGGAAGGAGTTCGCATGAAACCTATGGAAATCAATGTTTCATTTAGTTTGTTATTCCACGACCTTGGGGCCTGTTTCAGGCCATACAGCGACTTCTTCAGTAGACAAACCTTATTTTCTTGACCTTTGTTGACAAAACCTTGCGGCTGCTCCATATACACTTCCTCTTCCAGAACACCGTTGAGGAAAGCTGTATCTACATCAAGATGATGCATTTTTAAATCATACTCAGCTGCTAGGGCGAACAAAGTACGCAGTGAAGAGTTTCGAACAACGGGTGAAAAAGTTTCTTTATAATCGATTCCAGCTACTTGAGTGTATCCTTTTGCCACTAACCTGGCTTTTTACCTTATGACATTGCCATCGGCATCTCTTTTCATCTTATACACCCACTTACAGGGAACAATTCTTTTATTTGGTCGATTTACAAGAACCCAAGTCTCTTTTGATTGTAAAGACTGAAACTCTTCTTCCATAGCGAAAAACCACTTACTGCTGTCGTCTGAATTCATTGCGTCTGCATAATTCTTAGGATCATCCGATATGGCTTCAAGAGATTCTGCTACCAAAGAATCAAAATTTAGGTAGTCAGGTCTTTTTCTCACACGTTGTGGATATCTTCTAACATCACTTTCACCTTCAGCCTCACTATCCATAGTAGGTACATCGATTGCTTCAACATAATCTTCATCTGAAGTAGAAGAAACAATAGGTACCTCAGGGAGTACCTGATCAGAAGTTTCCACTTCTCTGTGAGAATTAGAACAATCACTTGATTGAGCATCATCGGAAGTTAAGACCAAAGGAACTAAATTATCATCTTCCTTTTTTATTTTCAAATCAATAAAACAATCCTCAAAAAATGTAATATCTCTCGCCTTAATCAATCTTCTAGGATTTTGACATTCGCGAAGGAGATAACTATGTGGATCTTCTGTATATCCTACAAAAATATGTTGGGTTGCTTTGACTTCTAGCTTGGTACGCAACTGTGTAGGCACATGTACAAGTGCTCTACACCCGAAGACTTTCAAATGACTGAGGTCTGGTTTCTTGTCGTACCACATCTCAAATGGTGTTATTCCATCTAAAGCACGATGAGGAGACCTATTCTTCAGGTAAACTGAACATTCAGCAGCATCTTGCCAGTACGCCTTTGGCAATGAAGATTGAGAAAGTAAGGCACGAGTCTTTTCCATGACAGATCGACCTGTTCTTTCTGCTACCCCATTTTGCTGTTGACAATATGGCACAATAGTTTGATGAACTATACCTCTAGAAGACAGGTAATCAGAGAGAGTCTTATTCACAAATTCTGTACCATTATCAGTACGTAAAGTTCTCACCTGCTTACTAGTCTGTCTTTCAATCAAAGCTATAAAATCACAAATCTTACGTTTTACTTCCGCCTTTGTTCTAACAAAATAAATAAAAACAAATCTCGAAAAATCATCAATAAGGTATAAAACGTAATCATTGCCTTGAAAAGAGGTTGTAGACATTGGACCGCTCAAGTCACAATGTATCAATTCCAAAATCGACGTAGCTTTCTTGTACAAAAGTGGTCTAAAAGGTTTCCTAGCTTGTTTACCTTCTATACACGCCACACAAGGTTCCTTATCGACATCTCCAAGAGTAATACCTGTTGCAAGACCATCTACCAACTTACTCATACCTATTCGACACAGGTGTCCTAAACGCCTATGCCATAGTCTATACTGAGAGACGTCAAAGTGCACATCAAACGCTGATTGATTCTTAGGCATACTAGTACAGTTTAGATTGTACAATCCACCACAATCAGATGCACAAAGTACTGGAACACCTGTACAAGAAAAATCAATATTATTATAAAATTTACAACCATCTTTGTTAAAAACCACAGTTAAATCTTTTTGAACAGCCTTATTAACAGAAAGTAAATTAGATTTTAAATTTGGTACAAAAACTACATCTTTAATAACTTTAACAGTTTCAAGATCAGTCAAAATAGAAACATCACCAATACACTCACTCTGTAGCTCATTACCATTTGCGATAGTTACCTTACCAGTGGTAAAAGGTTTTACATTGTCCATCCAATCCAACCTTGAAGTCATATGAGTTGATGCTCCTGAATCAACAATCCACTTGTTCCCTGAAATAGATTCACGTCGTATATTAACTGCATTCAGAGCTCCCAAATGTGTTGATTCATTGGTGAATGATACCTTCTGGGGTTTCTTTCTGTGTGGACAATCTGGACGCTTGTGACCTGGTTCTTTGCAACCATAGCATATAACAGTTTTTGGTTTTGGTTTTTGTTTGTACTTAGTACGTAGAGCAGTTTCTGGTTCGTTTGTAGTAACACTTTTCGTAAACTCATTCAGAAGTTTAGTTTTTATCATATCCGTGGTGATCAGAACATTGCTATTTTCCAGAGCCATAACCAACGGATCATAATATGAGGTGAGTCCTCCTAATAAAATAGCAGCTATAGTGGTGTCTTCCAGCTCTTTGCCAATATCAGCTAGATCCTGAGCAGTGCTCAGTACTGCACTAATATACTTTTCGATGGAATCGAATTCGGATAAAGAATATCTATATAATCTCCTTTCCAACGCTAGACGACGCCCAAGACCTTTGTCTTCGTAGGCTGCTGCTAGTAAATCCCATGCTTCCTTGGCATTTCTGGCCTTCCTAACATGAGTTACGGCAGCATCATCTAAAGCTAGACATATCTTAGAGAGTGCTTTAACATCACGCTTCACTTTTATGTTTGAAGCAGTCGTATCTCCTTCTGGATAGCCTGCGATGGCCTCCCACAAATCTTCGTGTAGGAGATACATCCTCATTTTGAATTTCCACGTCACATAACCTTCTCTACTGCTTAGTGGCTTAAAAACACTGGATCTCATATCTCCAGAGCAATTAAAAGAATACATTGTTTATTAGATTTCAAATGCTCACCGAGAAAATTATCCAAAAAAAAAACAAAATGAAATTTACCTGGAACTTTTATATTTCCTTTAAAACACACTAAGCACTACACTATATTGAGCTTCGTGCTGATAACGTGTTGTTTTATATGTATTGTATAACTAAATAAAATATATACAGTTCGTTAGTGACATCTTTATTTGTCTTCACATATGACATATAAAACATAAGAGAGTTTGTTCTATGTAGATTATTTGAAACAAACTTAAGGCATTAAACACAGCCAGTATTACAACAGAAACTTTTCGTGGCAATTTTATTTTTCATTTATACGTAGGTACGAATTTACGAAACATATTCCCATGAACTGTTTCCTCGTTTTTCAACATAGAAAATAATATCCCAGACACAAGTCATCGCTATGTGAAACCATCTGTATTTCCTTAAATCTCTTTAGTTCCTCCCATAATTAAAGTTCAAAGGAATAGCGGAATATAGCAGCATATATCAAGAAAGATTACTCTTATCATAATTAGTGTAACTC
Source organism: Acronicta leporina (assembly GCA_947256265.1). NCBI lineage: Eukaryota > Metazoa > Arthropoda > Insecta > Lepidoptera > Noctuidae > Acronicta > Acronicta leporina. Next base: position 12,869,251 of record OX366520.1, on the reverse strand, counting down.
AAAGCTTTCTCCATGAGTAACAAGCTAAGGGCTGCAACGCTAAACACATTTGTAACTCAAGATGTCTCTTTAAGATTTAATTAAAGTTACGTCTGTCACACAAACTTGTTGAGGAGACTTAGATTGTTGTGAGCGAGATTTTCAAGCAACCATATTGTTGGTTGCAAAAATAATTAACCCTTTACCCACCCAAGTCGTATTTATACGACAAAATTTTTCGTTACAATTCGACCCGTCTTAGTCGATTTATGTCGATTAGGTATCCTACAAACTTTTTGTTTGGCATGTACTTGGTTTAACATGACTTAGTTAAACGGATACTTACTCCGTTTTAGTAAAATAAAATGCCCACCATTTTTTGGAGCTGGTAGAACTCGGTTTGGTACCTCTGCAATATCAAATATAGGCACTGCCTCTAAGCAATAATATGCTAATATTATTTTGTGTTGGTCTCAAATCACTAGGCAAATGAGATGCAATATAATAACTGGTGTCTCAAGATGACAACGCGCGAATGATGCTACTGGTGTTGCTAGCGTCTAAAGGCTGCATTTGTGACTTATCTATTACAATAAAATATCTTATTACAATAAAAAATTGATAACATCGTGGCTAGCATCCCAGGATACGTCTGAAGATTATTTATTATAATCGTTCCTTGTCTAATGCTTCTTTAAATAACTGCATCGCGGACAGAAATGGTACTTTACCAAATACAATCTATACAATGAGTCTATATCCAACAATGAGTCCTGGTTACTTGAATAAAGAAATATTTATTTATTTATTTATTTATATACTAATATATAAAGCTGAAGAGTTTGTTTGTTTGTTTGTTTGCTTGAACGCGCTAATCTCAGGAACTCCTGGTCCGATTTGAAAAATTCTTTCAGTGTTAGATAGCCCATTGATTGAGAAAGGCTATATGCTATTACGCGGACGAAGTCGCGGGCAGAAGCTAGAATCACAATAAACTCAAACTACCTATCTAGCAGGAACAGTAAATTCCCAATATGGAAGAACATTCCAATTTTATTGAGTCGTCAGTGCGACCTCACATACCTCTAGAGAGACGTAAAAATGTGTCATATTACGTAGTTGATGGAAAACACAGTTTATTTGTTTATAGATTAAGTTTATTTTAGAGGTGTCGATGTTTCATGCACAGAGCTCACAGTTAGCATCTACCTTACTGAATACACACCGTACTATACATGACCAGTTTAACGTAACCTCTCATCGTACGAAAAAGCTATATAATGCGTGGTTAGCTTATACTGGAAATAGGTAGCTTGATGTATAACAAAAAGGAGTTACTTAAGACTCCCAGAACGACCTTTATCGACACCTCAAAAACTTAAAATTATTAAAAGTACTATCTTTTTGTACTTCTTTTTCGCATTTGCCATGCTAAGATTATAAAGTTATTTTAATTTAAGACTTAAGAATGTGAAGGCAAATTTCGAAAACATTCGACGAGGCGGGTTGGGCCTCGCAGTGGCTTAGAGGTCATAGCGTCTGGTTGAATGTTTTCCTTCATTAAAATTAAACTACTGAGTACTACTTGTTTTCTCTAAAATAAGAGTTAAATATGCAAAACGAAGAAAGGTAATGTATAAAATCCTACTAATATTATAAATCCGAAAGTTTGTGAGGATGGATGGATGGATGGATGTTTGTTACTCTTTCACGCCAGAACGGCTGAACGGATTTGGATGAAATTTGGCACAGAGATAGATTATAGTCTGGAATAACACATGGGCTACTTTTTATCTGAAGTCCACGCAGACGAAGCAGAAGCTAGTGTAATATAATGCATTCACAAAAATCAGCTTCCTACAAGTTAGTCCCAACAACATGCTGAAAGCTATAGCGGAAGATAAGTACATCCTCCGTGATAGTGAAACATTTGTGCGAAGGCTGATCATCTAGATTGCAATTTTTTTAGGTGAACTTCACACGAATTGCTTTTATTACCCAACTGCACCAGAATGAGGACTAAGTTTTTTAGGTAAAAAAAAATGATTTTGATTTGATTTGATATATGGATACAAAAAATATTATAAATATCATAGATTTTATCTGTGATGGCAGAGAAAACGCTGCTTTAATTTTGACTTGCAAGTAATATTCATGTCGCGTTGTGGATCTGGTCGCGAAGGTTGTCTGAATCGCGTGCGAAAATTAAATTAACACTCGAATGGCATTTGAGTGTTGAATGCCAATCCAAAAGAGCATGGCTAAATTGGTAGAAAATGAGCAATTGGAAGTTTTAGTGAAGATAAATTCAAAATTGCGCTTGGCTAACTAAGTTATCAATTATTCCTCTGCCCTATAGCATCTAAGTATCTGTCAATAAAAACAACTTGTATTCCCCGAAGAGTTAGTGGTGTACTTATGTACACCCATAGTTACCGCACATGTTTAGGTTCCATGTAATAGGAGCCGAGCCTATTGCCAAACTCCGAGCTACTACTGAGAATTTTATAGAAAAAACCAATAACACTTTGCTCACACTGGAAATCAAACTTAAGACCTCCAGCGTAGCAATCGGGCTTAGTACCAAAAGATAAATGAGGCACTGTGAACTATTTTATATCAACAACCTGTAGGTATTATATAGCCTGTAGGGGAGTTACTAGTTTTCCATATAAAAGAATCCACAAAACTTCCGATTTAATTACAAATTTCTTTCATAGCCCAGCAGCCTTAAATAACAACACTATTACGTTTAATAACAACACTAGTATCAACGTACTAGTGTTGTGAAAAGAAAAAAAAGCTTTCCTTTCTTTCACACAAGGAAGTAAGCAACCGTGGGTAAAAAGTAGCCGATCCGATTTCAATGATATAAATTGGCTTGCCGTTATTTTGTCACGTGATAAACGACACAGATAAAGATGACGTGGGATGGGTCACATGGCCCCACTATACCACATTCATCAACTGTCAGATATCGGGTAACTATACATTTTGATGGCATTTTTCGGGTATTTTAGAGTATTGAAGGGTCTTATTTATGTTAAGTATATTGTGTAAGGGACTCTTCGGCTATCGGGTTTGATAATGGCAAGGCAATTGATTGCATATTATATAACTAAAATAACTAAATTGCGTACATAATAAATTAACTAAAATTTGTATTCTATAAAAAAATATTGTATTATATTTAGAGGTTAAACAAAACATAAACAAACAAAATCATAATTATCTTAATTCATCAAACGTGGCCTTTTGATGAATTAAGATAATTATGATTCGTATTTCAAATTGTTATTAAGTTGTTCTAGAAAGGAAGAAAGCAGAATTTATCAAAATTGATCATTTTCAGCTCCTTGAACTTCTATATTATGCTCTTGCAATGCAATGGCGCAAAAGATCACGTAGTTAGTTAGATGATATTATTTTAGTAGATTGCAACAGTACCTACAAACAAATGAACTTCATCACTATGTGATAAACGTTATTGCAAAAGAACAGCAGCAGTTCTTGGAAAAATATAATATATCGGGCCAAATCTCAAACGTCAATAAGGTTAAAAATGACTTAAACCTGGTTTGATTCCGGGAGCTCTCGGAACTTTTTCCACAAATGGAGCGCCACAGCTGTGTGGACGGTCCGGTCATTGATTATTCCACATGAAAAAAACGCTCTCCTTGTGACGAAAACGTTTGTCTTGTTCCCACAATTTATTTGACGTCGGTACTAAGCTGTGCGTCAATCGGAATCACTTAAGCAACTCGTTAAGCCAATGAGTTCTCCTTTAAACTGGATAAACTAAACTTATCCTATACTAACATGCTAATTGTTTACTTTTGCCGCTGTTTACATATTTAATGAGAATTATGTATTTAGGTGAATGTATAATGGTAAAGATAAGATTTGTCCCGTGTTGGGACGAGCTAGAATACAGTTTCTCATTGCCATTTAGATAGGAATATCATAAGGGGCGACAAGTCTGTTTTTCATAGACCTATTTCTTATTCATTTTGTTGTCATCCAAAGTCTCCATACATTATTACTGTATAGCATCTACAATCTGTTTGAAACATCATGCTGTCTAAATGTACATGTTAGTTTGCATAGTATGCAAATAAATTATTATTTATTAATTAATTATCTTTATTTTTTCGTGCGTCATATCGACGCAACTGCCTCTTTAGCCAAGTGGTCCTGAGCGCGACTGCTAAGCTAGAGGTCCTGGGTTCAATTCCCAGGTCGAGCAAAGTGTTATTGGGTTTTTCTATGATATTCCCAGTAGCAGCTCGGAGTTAGGAATTTGTGCCCGATTAATGGCAGTAGGCTCGCCCCCTATTACATGGGACCTAAACATACCGGCGAACTGTGGGTGTACATTAGTACGCCTCTGCCTAACCCTTCGGGGAATACATGCGTGATGGTATGTTATGTCATATCGACGTAAATAAAAGTATTTTCTTTCCTTTTTTTTAAAGTTATGGAACGTTGGTAAATCAGAAAATGTCTACTTACTAGGTATATATTAGGAGCGTTAGTGTCTGGCTGAGCTTAGATCGCCCACAAAAACGTAGTAATAAATCATAAATTCGGTCCGTAGGACGCTTAAGACTTAAAATGCTTTCTTTTACCACATTGGAATGAAATTCATATTGTAATCTTCTTCTTCTTCTCTACTATTATAAAATTGTAAAGAAGCTGTGTCTGTACATTGAAGATATTTCAAAAAAACAAGTGAGTTATGGTATATAAACGGCCCCGAATCCGAAAATGTGATTTTTAAAATTCTTGTCTGTTTGTTAAGGGTTGGAGGAAAAACTACTGAATAGATTTTAATTTTATTATCACTATTAGAAAGTATAATGCTCCAACTTAAAAACTGGTGAACTTCTTATCTCAAGTTTTTAAATGAATCCTGAGATACAACTTGACCTCCCTGATGTATAGAGGCCTATACAAAAAGAAGTCATCAATGCTGATTTACCATTTTTACTCCTGATATAGCTTCACGTGAGAGAAGCCGTGGGCAGAAGTTAGTAATGAAATAAAAACGCCTGGCGATATAATATTTGTAAAACTAAGCCTTTTTCATTGCCATATCACTAAAAGGGAGTTAACATTCTCCAATATTTTATATAAGTACTTTTTTGTATATCGTATACACATAAGATTAGTGTTTTATAATTATATTAATAACAAAAAAGCCTTTACTATTATATGTAAACTCCTTTAAATTTGCCGACATGAGGCAATTAAACTTGGAATGAAAATGCAAACAAGGCAAATTAATTCATTAGCAAATTCGGTACGAACTGGTTGGTGGTGGACGTGTATTCCGCGAAAACGTAACTATATTGGAACTAGAGTGAATTTGTTCCATTCCAGTAAATAGAACGGTATGTTTGAGAATTGATGGTAGTTGTCGGAGTATATGTGATTATTTATTAATAAGCTAACGATCCCTGAGCAGCTTCGCTTGTTTCCGTGCAAACATTATGACATAAGCCCGAAGAACTATCGAATTCGTATCGTGAACGAATGAGTTTTTTTCTGCTACTAATCTCATATATATGTTACGGTAAGAGTGAATAATTGAAGTTTATTAATAATTATCTATTATTATTAATAATTACCGAAAGTCGAGGTTAAAACATTTACCAAGTGTAACAACGTACCTAAACCAATAACTATAGGACCGATTCGGTTCTGGTTCAATTCGTTGTGCGGTCACAGTTCTAACCTAACCTAAACCAATGTATATAGTACTGATTATTATGAATAAAAAGAAATCTAAACAAAAAATATATGAATTATTTATAATTACTACCTACTAAAAGTAATAAATTTCGATCGTTTATTCACATTTACCAAAACATGTGGTTATTATTAATAATTTAGGTAATGTAAAAATATTTTCAATTAATCAGATTTACCGTAACATATACATACATATTTTCACATCTGTCTCCCATTGGAGTAGGCAGAGATTACACTTTTGCTTCATCTGTTCATGAACCTCCTTCTCATACAAATTATTCTCATTTTCGGCACGAATACATTTTCGAAAGTGTTCGCGCTTGGGCTACCGTAGACTAAGCGCGAAGAACTATCGAATTCGTATCGTAAACGTATCGAGTTTTTTTCAGCTACAAATCTCATACGTACATATATATTTTTACGCCTGTCTCCCATTGGGGTAGGCAGAGATTAGATAGATTTCCACTTGCTTGCCCTGGCATACCACTTTGGCTTCATCACCGTTAATTTACCTACTTCTCATACAAATTATTCTCGATATCAAGACGAATACGTTTTCGCAGGTTGTTCGAGCTTAGGCTGCTGAACAAAAAAAAACAGTCAAATCGGTCCAGCCGTTCGCAATTGATTTTAAATTTGACGACACTTTTTTGCGTAGCGATTGAGTGATCGGCTTCTGCGCCATGTGTTGTGGGTTCTATCCCCGCATGGAGCATTGTATGACCTACAAGTAGCTGTTCCGGGTCTGAGAATTTGTGATTATATAAGCACCGACAGGGAGAGACCGAGGAGGAGAAAGTCCTAATGCCGGACAAAGTTTAAAAAAAGCCTAACCAAAATAGCTATATCTATATGATTCTCCGAAGGGTTCAGCACCCCCAGTTTGGTTTCCTTCTGGCTTGTAAAGATAATTTAAAAGAAAAACTCAACTGGGAAACGAACCCAGGACAACTCTAGCGTAGTAGTCGCAACATATGGTCTTAATTAAGAATAGCTAATTTTCATTGTTATAGATTTTCATGTCATTTCCTCTACACCTCCACTAGTAGATATTGGTACCGATCCCGTATAGGTAGGTATTGGTATCTATCAATTTCAGTCCTCCACAATTGGTACCCGAATGTCTGCACCGTAGGTACCCGTAAAAGCCGACTAGTACAGTCAACAAAAGAAAACCGTTTTTATGTTAACAATTTGTATGTTTAAATAATATCAATATAGCCCGATAACATCCAACTTTTGTGATTTTTTTTGCATTATCCATGCTAAGATTGTAAAATGATTTTAGTGAATCAAATCCAGTCGATTTTCCCATATCTAAATTATAAAATATCGTAAAAAGTACATAGTTTGTACTTAGTACTTAGTTCACAATACAGACAAAAATTCAGTATAAAAAGTAGAAAAGACAACGAAATTTTGTATAAGTAATAGTAACAGCAATAGTAGTTCACTTTAATCGTCAAGAAGTATATTAATTCACTATGAAATCCTGTTTTGGAAGTTATTCCTTACATTTGTCACTAAAATACTAAAATCATATTAAAATCAACGATACATTTTTCAAGTTCCTATGGTTAGATATAAGTATTAGTACTTATAGGTTTTTTTTATGGAAACCTTGTTCGCTTAACGTTTCCATCTTGCTTGCGACAATGGACTTTGGGGCTGTGTTATCGTCATTATTTTTAGGTTGTGAGAATGGGATGGCGCTATTTAGTCTATAGAGCGGCATCCCTCTCTTCAATCGGAATATGACGTCATGATACGGCCTCTGTAAGTGTTTTGAGAAGCTAAGATTAAAATAATAACGGTACGCCGCGATATAGCTGTAAACAGTAGTTTTATTTCAATATTATATCTTCTCCTCCTAAATATGCAACATTTTCCCGCAGGAAAACCTTCACATCACATTTTATTTTAATCATCAAATTGCATGTTGGCACAACATTCCGCCAACATCCACAATACATGTTGTTTTACTATCCGTACGTCCCGGAGCGTCGCGTTGGTCGCAATCTCATTTCCCGAGCGTTTTAAACCTCGCCCGGTCTCTAAAAATCATTTATGCGATGCATTTGCTCACAACTCAATTTGTTAGTATTGTTAGATCGCGGTAACCCTATTGTATGTTGTCTATTATATGGGTGCTTCTATTATTGCTTTGCTTGTATAAGTTAGGGTTATCACGAATATTGTGGTGCATAATATGACAAGGTTTGGCTCGGATTACAAGACACGGGAAGCGGTTTTCATTGGTACGAATTCAACATACGAATTAATATTTTTTTCAAAAACTGAGATGAGATGCACGGTTTGAATACACAAGCTGGATATCATTAATTTAAAAAGAAAATGACACGACTAGAAATGTTCTGGTAGTACAGGTCAAGATAGGTTCACGCACAAATTTCAAGTTATTTCTAGTTTGTCTATGTTAACAACAAACTAACCCAAAACAAGTAAACCTTTTTATATACAAAGAAGATAATCTTTACATAATTCTTGCGAAAATGAAGGTCGTTAGTCTCAACCCTTTGTATCGGAGACGTTTGAATAAAAACTAGTTCATAACATTAAGAGACAGAATCAGAAATAATTGATGTTTCTTGTATTGATTACCGTCCATCTTAAATGAATCATCACTCTTGCGATCTCTTGGCGATCATCAGAAATCTGGAAACCTGTAGAAAAATTAAAGTTGTCGATATGGTAAAAAATTAGAAGGCTAGAAGCGGCGGTAGCCTTATGACTAGGGGGTCGGACTTTTGATCATATGGTTGCCCGTTTGAAACCCACCCATTGCACTATCGACGTGAACCCACTCGTAACCCAAGCATTTAGCGTAGCACGAGAGGTTAAACAGAATGCTAATAAGCTTTTTTTAGAGGCATGCAAAGTTGTATGTATGTATCTAAAACAATTTAGAATATTGTCGAATAATGGGAATTGTTTTAACCGTGGCGAAAAAGAGGAGTGTTATAAGTTTGTAGTGTGTTTCTGTGTATAGTGTAGGTAGTAGAAAATCGGTCTTGAAGCATGTTTTCTTTACATTTTATATTCTTCGTAGTCCCCCGACACAACAATGCTTAAATTAAAAATAATATTGTAATACTCGTGAAGAGACAATATTTAGATAAGTATTATTTCGCTGTTTTATTAAATTTTGTAAATGTATGTTTATAAATTAAATAATTTATTATTTTAATACCCTTCGCAATACAATAAATTGTCTTTATAAATTTAAAATGTTATTTACATACTAATGTCCACATCGAGTTCAAGTGGTGCCATTTAATTGAATTGCCGTCTTTGATGAATTTACTCATTTCATTGTAGGGTCAATTACTTCAAGTCGTGGCTTTGACTTGAGTCTCTCAAATATATTCAATTAGTACCCACCTATAAGACTTATAGTTCTAGTTTTACTAACTGTATTCAGGTCATCTTCCAGATTAATATGACGCGGCCGATGACTTTTGTATTTGGCTGGCAATATCTGTAAGGAAGAAATCGAGATTTTCTTGAGTACCTAGTGACCTTTCTGGTTGGATATGGAGATATGGCAAATATTAGTGAAAAAACATATCTCTACTATTATATATCTTCTTCTCTTCTCTACTATTATAAAATTGTAAAAAAGCTGTGTCTGTACATTGAAGATATAAAAAAAAACAAGTGGGTTAGGGTATATAAGCGTCTCCGAAGCCAAAAATGAGATTTTTAAAATTCTTGTCTGTTTGTCTGTTTGTTACGGGTTGGCGCAAAAACTACTGAATAGATTTTAATTTTGTTATCGCTGTTAGAAAGTATGTGATCCAACTTAAAAAACTGGTATACTTCTTATCTCAAATAATTAAACGGAACCTGAGATACAGCTTGACCTCTCTAACGTATAGAGACCATACAGAGAAGAGATCATCACTGTTGGTTTTTGAGCTTCAAGTGAGCGAAGCCACGGGCAGAAGCTAGTAAATACAATAAAAAGATTATTGGCGTGTGCAACGGGATTGACTACTTGCAAAAAAATACTCATTTTAAATATGTACTAGTGATTTAAAGGTATGTAACTAAAAGTAGATACAGAATGTTTACATATAATTTTTTATTAATATAAAAATAAAACATAACATACCATCACGCCTGTATTTCCCGAAGGGTTAGGCAGAGGTGTACTAATTTACACCCACAGTTCGCCGGTATGTTTAGGTCCCATGTAATAGGGGGCGAGCCTATTGCCATTAACCGGGCACAAATTCCAAACTCCGAGCTGCTACTGGGAATTTCATAGAAAAACCCAATAACACTTTGCCCGACCTGGGAATCGAACCCAGGACCTCTAGCGTAGCAGTCGCGCTCAGGACCACTAGACTAATGAGGCAGTCCTTTATTAATATAATATTATTGTTTATAAAATGTTTAGTAAATTATTTATCACATTTAGACATTTTTACATAGAGATTTTAATAGATATTATACAATTTCAAAATAACTGATTCGACATGTAGAATGTTTTTGTTCATTTCTAAAATAAAAACATAAATTCAAGACTTATTAAAATGTCAAAAGAATTCTTTGTTTCTATTCTCATTTTGAAATTTTGACAGCCGTCGAAACGAGGCACGGTGACAAGTGACAACAAAGGAATATTACCAACATTTTTATTCCGTCTAGCTCTTGTATGTAATTTTATGTCTACCCGGGGCGTGCCGGGGCTAAGGTCTGCTATTTACTTATTTTTAAATACCTAACTATTGTCAAAGTCAAAGTCAAAATGTTTTATTTCAATTAGACCATTAAAATAGGTACTTTTGAAAAGTCTAACTAGTTGCACGGTGCACGATATACGAAGCTAGAAATGTGATTTTTAAAATTCTTGTCTGTTTGTTTATTATGGGTTGGAGCAAAAACTACTGAATAGATTATTTTGTTGTTACTGTTAGAAAGTATATGCTCCAACTTCAAAACGGGTGAAATTCTTAGCTCAATTAATTAAACGGATCCTAATATACAGCTTGACCTCTCTGATGAGGTCTATAGAGGGCCATACAAAGACGAGATCATCACTGTTGGTTTCTTATTAAATGATTTTTGGAATCCATTTCTAATCCTAATATAGCTTCAGGTGAGCGAAGCCGCGGGCAAAAGCTAGTACGACATAAAAAACCTACATTATTGATAGCTTAAGGCTGTAACATTTTTTACATGGATATTTCTGAATTTTGAGGGAAAAGGTTTTGTTTTTAAGTCAGATTTATTTTGTTATACATATATAAAGCATGATTTCTAGGAACTAGAAAGTATTGTAATTATAATCTCATCCTATCGATATTCCAATTTACTTGTATTTGTTATCCAAAAAAAATATTATCGTGTGTGCTTATAAGACACAATATACAATACTACACTACAAAACCAAAGGATTCATGAAAAAGGGTGCAAAGGAGAAATGCGCAGCTATGATATGCTCGTATAAGTTATACGACTTCATTTCATTTACGACCTCTATGTATAACATAAAATATGTGTCAAAGTCAAAGGAGGTTGCATTGCTCCGTTTATAAGCTTTTTTAAGATGAAACACTGTACTTATATTTTTATATTAAAAAAATAGATACTTACTATATATTTTTAAGAATATTCCTCAAAAATTATGACGCTTTCGTGCCGGTGCCGACATTCACAACAAATAAAAATGCTTTTAGTAAAGAGAATTTTAATAATTATAGTTTTTTATGTGACAGTTTCTTTTTTTACTTTATAGTCCTATCACCTAGTCCCACCTCTAGGTGAATACCTCATATAGTTTTTTTACAAAGAATTATCTGAGATGATCTGATGATGAGATGAAGGCAAAAAATTGCATTGCATTGTAGGTAATTGACATTAGTTATTGGTGTGCATTATAGAATATTCTATCTATTCAGACACTATAGCAAACTAATTGATTTTTGTCCATTCAAAAAGAGATAAAGAGACTTGTTTTGAACCCATAAAGGATCACTTTGTTGTCTGTCTGTCAAGACCCAATGAAATCTAGAGCAGCGGTAGCCTAATGGCTAGGGCGTCGGACTTGCGATCTTGTGGTTGCCGGTCCGAAACCCACCCATTGCACTACCGACGTGAACCCACTCGTAACACAAGCATTTAGCTTAGCACGAGGGGTTAACAAGAATACTAGTAATGTGCAACCCCCTCATTGCGTAAGCTTTTTTTTTTTAAAAAAAATCAATAGTTCAAAACCTACAGGGTACTTTCCGTGAACTCAAAATCTTGAAATTTGTTACGAAGCAACGTCATACAGCACAGATAAAGGAAAAATTGCGAAAAGCATATATTTTAAGTTACATCATATAATAAAAATATTTTAAAGTACGGAACCCCCGGTGCGGTTAGTGAACACTTGGCCGATTTTTTATATAATAAACCAAATATGACATTTAACCGCTCAATCATTCATACTTCTAGTCTAATAGCTCGGATAAGTTCCAATTACTATTATTACATCCATAACATCCTGTTACTTTGTTAGATAAACTTGATCCGGTGAAGACCAGAGTGCTTTGACTATCCGCGATACAAAGCGCGCCCATTCGTCTCGCTTGCCCCCAAACAAAGGTGGAACTGTCTCGTGAATTAGTGATGACTGAGCGTCTGTGAACAATGTTCTGACGTGAACAGCTTTGCACCTCATTATGACATGTTATTTTTGTGCATTGTGTGTCTACGATGCGATAAAAAAAATTCACCAAAGTTGGCATGTAGGTACCTACATCAAAACATAAACATACCATCACGCCTGTATTCCCCGAAGGGTTAGGCAAAGGCTTACTAATGTAGAGCCGATAACCGGGCACAAATCCTAAACACCAAGCTGCTACTGAGAATTTCATAGAAAAACTCAATAACACTGCTCGACCTGTGAAACTGAACCCAGGACCTCTAGCGTAGCAGTTGCGCTCAGGACCGCTAGGCTAATGAGGCAGTACCTACATCAAAAATGTTCCCTTCCCCGGACATAAAAAAAGGAATGTTTTTTTTATTAGGAATGAAATATTAACTTTACGATACGTCCAAGCTTACGAGTATAAAGTGGGAAATAAAATAATAAAATAGTTTATTTAAAAAATAAGATGTACAAAATTACATGAAGAATGAAATGTAAAAAAATAATGTAGATAGCGTTTTGGTGAAACTCTGACATCCAACGTAAGACTAAACTTGTGTTATGGGTGCCTGCGTTCCCGCATTAGATTTTCCCACATAACAGTTACATTGAAGGGCGAAATTTTGTATAGATAAATAAAATTAACGGCTCTTTAATTTCTGTTAAATATTAAGTACTTACATGTAGTACTTACTTAATATTTAACAGAGAGCCATTTTATGGTTATATTAAAATAATCGAGTGTGTGAGATCTATATGAGATCAGTCATCTTCGCTTTGTTGTGTAGCCATGTGTGCGTGAATCATATTGTGATCAATCAAAAGTGGCTATGTTGGCCCCTTTGTTTGGCAAAGGTTCCATTTCCTTTCATCGATTTCGAGAAGGTAACTTCGAGACTAAATAAATGCACAACGTGAATAAGAGTAAGTTATAACACCAAAAACCTAATTTCAACATCATTAAACAATTAAATAAGTTTGACATCATACAGCAGAGAACAACATGGCTAATAATGTAAATGGGATGAACACTGTATAATTCGTTAACTTTGAGAGTTATAACAACTTCTGACATGTCTGGTATCTACTGCATAATTTGCAACGATGGCACTTTGAACTGTGGGCTATTGAACAGATCTGAGCTCTGAAACAGTTAACCGGAGACGTGGCAGACCACGGAGGCGATGGCGGGATGACCTGGATGTCTTTGTAGACAATTAGAAGGAAGTAGCATATGTATTGGACATAATATTCAGTTGACAACTGCGACATATTTGACATGTTTTATTTCAATATTATGCACATCTTTATTGTTCTATTTTTTTATTATATACTTACTTGTCATAAATGTAAATGTGAGTACTGTGTAGGCTAGTTTGAAAAAACACATCAATCCAATAAGAATTTTCTGACGGTCTTGAGTATTCATTTGGCCTCCGCAAATGCCCTGCTGATCTGGTATTGCCGTGCAGCGGGTCGTTGAGCTCCCTAAATAATGGTTGAGCTACACGATGACTGGTGCATGCGTGCCGTCAGTTAGGACAGGTCAACTCAAGACTGCTATGGCTCTTTCTTCAAAAGAGCCATAGCAGGAGCAAGAGGTCGACGGATAGGAAATGCCGGCGCCATCTAGTAAAAAAAAATGTAAAACATCTTGTAAAAGTGTCTTTTTAAGATCTATTTACAGAAATAAATATCATTTATCATTTATCATAGAAACGAGAATTAAAAACAAAAGTTATGAAAGATAGTAATATATAAAACTGGGTCTTTGTCCTAATTCTCGTCATCCTTTTGACCTAGAATCGAACATCCATACATAGTAACTTATATACACTGTTATTAACCTTCCTTTTTCACAGTCGGGTAAAAAGAGTAATGTCCAGTAATATTGGAGTTGAAAAAGGTTTAATAATAAACGAGATGGTATGAAATTGGCATGACGCGTCGCTACCCAATTTCAATTTCGTTAAATTTTTCTTTATGAATATCTGTTGTATTGTTACGTTGAAATTGGATTAAGATTGAAATTAAATTTAAGTGGAATATCCATCTGAAACTAATATAAATTATTTACGCCTGTATTCCACGAAGGGTTAGGCCTAGGCGTTACCAAATTCCAAAGTCCGAGCTGCTACTCAGAATTTCATAGAAAAACCCAATACTCAAAACCCTGCTCGACCTGGGAATCGCAACCAGGACCTCTAGCGCAGCAGTCGTGCTCAGAATCACAAGACTAATGACACAGTTACTTTATTTTTATGAAATACTAGCTTTTGCCCACGGCTTCCCTCCCTTATAGCTATAAATACATCAACTGTGAAATTTTCAACTGTCTAGCTATCGCGGTTCTTGAGATACAGCCTGGTGACAGACAGACGGACGGACAGACAGCGCAGTCTTAGCAATAGGGGCCCGTTTTTACCCTTTGGGTACGAAACCCTAAAAAGAAAGTTGATTAAAAAATATTATTGTCCCATTACGTAGCAAGATACAAAATTTATAATTGAGGTATATATCATTGTCGTTCGCGTATTTGAAGACCCCATAAATCTTGCGTTAGTACCACCTGGAATTTTATATACTTCCCAAGAGAATAATGTAAATATAACATACGATTGTACCTGTGTTATAAAGATATGACTTACAATGTTTTTTCTTACTTTTGATCTAAAGTTTAGTCATTTATGTCGTTTCGACCAAGAACGACTTGATTTCGTAACCATATTTTTTTCTTACTATATAACATACCATCACGCCTGTATTGCCCGAAGGGTTAGGCAGAGGCGTACTAATGTACACCCACAGTTCGCCGGTATGTTTAGGTCCCATGTAATAGGGGGCGAGCCTATTGCCATTAACCGGGCACAAATTCCTAACTCCGAGCTGCTACTGGGAATTTCATAGAAAAACCCAATAACACTTTGCTCGACCCAGGACCTCTAGCGGAGCAGTCGCGCTCAGGACCACTTGGCTAATGAGGTAGTTTGGTTTCTTACTACATAGTTAAGCAATTTAGGTTAGTAGATGCATATTTATGTAAGAAAGGGGAGCCTATCGCCACTAACTGGATTTAATTCCGAACTCGGAGCTGCTACTAAGATCTTATAGAAAAACTCAACCAAGGAATTAAACCCAAGCCGTTGCGTTTACAGCCACTAAACTAGTAATCTTGGATGTTACATGACCTATAAATGTAACTTACCTTTAAAATATTTATTTATACAGGCAATTTCAGGAATTTTCACGTGAAATCTGATGGCACTCTTTTTAATAACAATTGTGTGTACGTAATATTTCCCGTCCCGACGTTGTCTTCGTATAAATTTTCATTAAAAAGATCGATGGACGCGTACGTAGTCTCAATATCGGGTTCCGACGAACCATGAATAATGTATTAACTGAAAACCTTATGTGACCATCAAAATAATCTTTTTTTTTTATTGAAAGGAACAGCAAACAGTTACATTATGAAAACAAGCAAACAGTGAAATATATCTATAGCTGACATAAAATATTAATTTGTTATAAACTATTTTGTATTTAATAGGGAGCAGTATATGAGGTTTTTAAATTTACTCATTGAATCTAGCAACTGGTTCTACTTGTAAGAGTAAAATAACAAGATTTTAGTCCACATAAATTGTCAGACTGATTCATATTATGATCGCAAATACAGCCTATGGCTGTAGTCTTAGGTTCCATTCCCAGGTCCAGCATGTTATCTGTGTCCAGGGTCCAATTTAGTGAAGTGGGGATATCTCAACGAAACGGCTATAGGGTGCGGATGTGGAGCTATGTCGCAAACTATGGCTCACCTCCTATCCTGTCCTCTATGCCCTAAGACCTGCAGTATAGACGATCTCTGCGCTGCCACTAACAACGCTTTAGAAGTGGCTACGTTTTGGGCGAAAAGTATTTAATAAAAAAAAAACAATTTTATCCTCGACGCGAAGAAGAAGAATGGGTCAGTATTTCAGTTTGCCTCTGCTAATCTAACCATTAGATACACATGTTACGGTATGTACGGTGCGAGTAAATTATTAGAAGTTGGTTAATCGACAAACGATTGGTTTTTTATACTACTGTGGTGACAAACAAGCATACGGCCCGCCTGATGGTAAGCAGATACCGAAGCCTATGAACATCTGCAACATCAAAGCTATCCTCGCGCGTTGCCGATCCTTTTTTTGAAGAAACCCATGCTGTAGTTTTTGGGAGATAGCTCGGCAGGCTCTAGCTCATTCGGCGTAACCAAAAGGGGGAACCGTATGAGAACCAGTTCCCCTTCTCGATTGACTCGGTTTGAAGTTCATCGAACAATTAAATCTTCTTGTAACTGTAAATTGACAAGATTTTAGTTAAAATCGTATATATCCGTAGCGTGGTCGATCAAACAATTCAACATAAAGCATTACCTGGATATATTTTTTCCTGTGTGGGGACTGATTAGAATTTTCCTCACTGGCTTTCAGATAGGTATCTCGTAAGAGGCGAGAAAGTATCTGACTTGTTCGGTGGCTGAACCCGTTGGGGTCAGACTGCCTGACTACCCTTACATCGGAGTCTATCATAAAGCACCTTCGTGTCTTTTCGATTTTGCGTGTAAGAGCCAGTTCCCCCTCGGTTGCAGCGACTCTGGCATTCTGCAATCCTTTAGTGGCCCATAAAGATCGGGAACGCATCAGCAAATCCTCTGGTATTTCAGGTGTCCATGGGCAACTATGACTACTTACCACCAGGAGGCTCATCAGCTCAGACTCTATGTCAGTACACTCCAACCCGCCTCCAACCAATAAACTTTGTCTTTTATAGTCTTTCAAAACAGAACCGTGTCTACAAAACGTAAGGGAATCACAACAATCATAAGGCAGCGCATTTAAGCTGCACACATTAAAATAAACGCGAATTAAGCGAACAGTAGACATGTCGCCTCGCGGTGTCGTAAAATGTTAGCATAAAACTTTCCAAACTGTTATCTCCGAATTCCAGCGAGATTGTGGAAATTCATTTTCTTTGAAGACAAGACGAATCAACGCTCCAACTTATAATGGTTTGAGCATCTCATGTGCTTGTACAAATAAGCGTGGCATTGCTTTTCTTACCGACTTATTTTTGTTTGTAAGAAACTTGTAGGCGAACGTAACCGGCGTATCTTGTAGATAGGGTTTGAAACACGTGTTTTTTTATGGGGGGCAAACGAGCAGCCGGATCACCTGATGGTAAGCGATAATCACCGCCCATGGACACCCGCAACACCAGAGGAGTCGCAAGTGCGTTGCTCGCCTTTTAAAAGGGTTTGGGCCTCCGGTAACCTTACTCATTCGGCGAAACACAACGCAAGCGTTGTTTCACGCCGGTTGTCTGTGAGGCCGTGGTATCACTCCGGTCGAGCCGGCCTATTCGTGCCGAAGCATGGCTCTCCCACGTGAGAGACGTACCCGTAACTACTACGATATCATTGAGCTCACGCACACAATAATATTTTTTTGCAAATAGGTTATAGTTTTCCATAACTCTAGCCACTGATGGATCAAGGGGTACATATTTAAAACCAGTATAGTCTAGTTTATTCAGAATAGACTGAATACATAGCGGTTTATAGCGTCTGGTGTACCTAACCAGAAGACGCGGGTTCGAATCCTGTCTGCGAGTCGAATTGTTCCTTCACTGTATGGACTTAGCGTGAAAAATGCAAAAAAAAAATATAAAAGTACAGTATAGTCTATTCTGAATAAACTACTTTCAGGTCTTGCGCTTATTCTATTACAGGTTGTATAAGGTTTAATTCTCCGGAAAATTCAAATGGGTCTGTTTTCGAAACATCTAAATTGATTAACAAAGTCACTATCCCTTTCAGACCTGAAGCTAAACGGAATGGTATTTAAAAATGAAATTTACTCTTTCTAACTAATTTGGGGTCACTGAAGAAGAATATGCTACTGAAAAAAATCTAGGAAAACTGAAAATAGGTTTTTCAGGATACTCACGATTGTGAGGGATCGGGCCAAACCTAGGTACACTCACGATTGATAAAAAGACCATTAAATACAAGATATTAAACTTTAATTATCATGAAAACAGTGAAACATTATCATAAAATTAACTATTAATTATTTAACATTTAAAGCAGTTTTTTCCTTGGGCATATTCAACAAAACTAACATTTGTTACGTATTTACGATTTTTTTAAGTCTTAGTCATAATTTATCAATATTTTGTACAGTTTCGAACACTTCTGTGAAGTAACTACTTCTCAAAATGTTCAGTAGGCGACAGTAGGTACCAAAAAAACTTAAAACGTGAGTTTAAAAATGAAAAAAGTAAGATGGTACATTACATTTTGAGTTACGACTACTAAAAAAAATGCATATCTCTTCCACTTTTAAAGCAACTGAAGGCCTAGGTTTGCCACGAAACGTCCGTCTGGTTCAGGTATTTCTAGTAGCTGGTGCTGCTACAACAGGAACCCTTGCATGTTCCTCCTGGTCTTCAACAGATGGGCTTTCGGGCTTTTCCCCTGGGCATCTTCCATCCAATTTTTGTCTTCATCAGAGTCGTCACCGAAGACCGAGTCATTTATTGCGTCCAAAACAGCATCATCTTCAAGTACTATTTTTGTTCTACTAATAGTAATTGTTTAACATTGGAACAATTCCTAAAACAAAGCAAAAAGCAGTTTTTTTATTTGTATCAATATACTTAAAATTTTTAAAATTCAAACCGGGCCCTCACATTTGTGAGGGTTATTTTCACGGCACCAAAATCCTTTTAACTTAATCATTAATCCACTATTTTTAATCTCCAAGGCTATTTTCCACTCATTCATAACACAATAAAACAAAAACAAACACATAAATTGCTTACCAGAACGAAAAATTAAATCTTCAGGATGACAGGTCGCGATACATTCACCCCGCGCGGCATCGGACGGACACAGACCCACAGAGATGCCAGCTATCTCCGCGAAAAAATACGAAGGCATAAAGAACTACTCTCATATTTGTGCGAGCTCGCCCCCGTTCGCTTACCGTTCCCTAGTAAGCGTATAAAAAATCGTAAAGTCATACTCACAAAAGTGAGTACAGGGTCTGAAAGGGCTATGTCATTCCATTTCGGGGTTTTGTCAATAATTTGGCCTCTGATCTTTCTCAACAAGGAATATTAAATAATTAAGAGTATGATATCTTCCAACCAAACTTACAATTAATTAAAACTGACAATCATGATATTATGGCTAAATTTTCATCTAACAATAAAACTGTATGTAAATTAGAGAAAAGCCACTTATTTTCTCAAGCGTGTGTGATAATTGCCGTGAAATTCGGAAACCAGCAAAGAAGCGCTTGACACAGCCATTTCATAATTACTTTGCGTTTCCAAATATAATAAGCTGAATTCTCAAAGCATCAAATGATTATATTTAGATATGTTCCTCTTTCAACGTTCGTCTGAAGATAGTGAAACAATAAAATGTAAAATGCCTTGCTTCGACTTTTGTTTTTTAGCAAATTTATATTATGTTGAAGAAAACAGCAACGTTATTATTTTGAAATGTGCTTCTAATTTATTTTAGCTTCCGCCCGTGACTTCATCCACGTGGAATAGTTACTTAGTCTTAGCGTGATGATATATAGCCTATAGCCTTCCTCAATAAATGGGCTATCTAACACTGAAAGAATTATTCACATCGAATTAGTTCCTGAGATAAGCGCGTTCAAGCAAACAAACTCTCCAGCTTTATATATTAGTATAGATTAGTAATTAGTAATAGATATAAATATTTGTTCCGATAATTTGCGAGCTGTACTATCTCGATAGTAATGTTGTGTATGACACCTGAGTGCTGAAGGAACTTATTTGATGCCTAACTCGTAGTCTGGCATAAAGTCTGGCATCACTTAGTTTCCTGGTAGATGATCTGAAAAGATTAAAACAGTTTTAAAAACTAGATACTTATCAACAAATAAAGTTTTTTTTTTATTATGGCGCCACACTTTTTGTGTATTTGCCAGTGTCAAGTATAGAGTAATCAAGTAATATTTCCCATCATGGGATTGTATTATGGCATCACACTTTTTGTGTTCGCCAGTGTCAAGTTTATGTTGTTCAGTTGCCCCAATAAAACGGTAGAAACTTTATTGAGGCTATGATGGAGTTTAGGAGTGAACCCAAAAAGTCACGATTTTCAATTCTATATCATTTGCCTACACTCTCACACGTTCACGAACACTTAATGGTTAATTATCCACCATAATTACACATTAAACTTCGGAGAAATTCAAGTTTTAAAAAATAATATAAAATCGACAATGTGCACTTTTCATTTTCCCGCCTAAACTCTCACAAATAAAGTTCTTCTTTAAACTTCACGTCAAAGTCATGAAGGGCTAAAACATGAAGGGTGTATGTAGGTATATCGGAATAACAAAACAGTAAGATAGTTTTCAAACTGCCAATCATGATGAAGTTTGATACCCGCTAAATGTCAACTTGACTGAGGTTTCCCTCAAGCGATTTCTGTCAAAGCTGTCAAAATTTCCGAAAGTATATAAACTTTAACGAACTTTGAAAATAGACATGGATTTTGACCGTCTAAAACTCGAGTATTTATTTGACGCTGTGATCGAACTGATCGATCACAAAAAGGATGAGATTAGAGCCTCGTCCATCAAAGTTGTCTATCGAAGACGCCAATAGTGTTTGTTGATTGGTTGATTTTCTTGTGAAATCGGTAAATCAAATTAATATGCTAGTTAAATACCTAAACGTTTATTTAACTTCGGCTGTGATATTTCATCGTGTCATTTTAGTCGTACCTAAACTCATCTTTATACTTATTAAGAAAAATTCTACTTTCGATATGTCTTTAGTATAGACAAAGCGACAAAACTGCTATTAAAGTATCTACATTTTGTCGAAGGATCTTGATTTTTTTCTAAGGAATTGCTGACGTTTTTATAACGATTTTAGCGTTGGTGCCATTGTATAAATTGTTCATGATCAATGGCCATGAGTTCGAGGCCATAACGACTGTGCTGTCACGTTATAGTAATATGTATCTAATACGCCTCATATATGGCTTATTTAGGCATAACTAAAAATATCCAATCTCAAAATCGGCATGCTCGTCGCCGTTTGGAAATGATAATTTGTTATTATAATATAATATACATAAACCTTTCAAGTACCTAATTACATAGACTGCAAAACCTATCTGCACACGAAGGTCCCTTACAAGCTTTGCTGAATTAAATATCGATACATATACGAGAAAGAGTGCAGACACTGTCCAAAAAGGCCAGGATTAGAGCACTGTGCATGAATTATAATTTAATATTAATTAAATATGGTTCAACATTTACAGGTCATCCTACTCGAAGGTGTGTTACAACTTGGTGAAGGTTGGGAACTGCGTCAAGACTCCCGGATTACCATAAACAGATCGTTACACAGTCCATTCGGTTACACTCGAGTGCAAACTGAATTGCTATGCCGGAATGGGAATGGGAAAGAATGGGATTAGTACAACTTTTAGAAAGTAGTTGACACTACGGTAAAATAATTCCCTTAAATTTTACTAGTTCACAAACCAGTAACCCCCTTTTTCATATCTTTTCTGTCCTGGCTATCTGGCAGATATCGCTATTATCGATAAGACCGTCATTGTAACTTTAGATTTCTAAAATCTTTTATTTGTTTCTACTAAGGTGTACAATAATAGATTTTTGTTATGCAAGGCTGTAAAGTTGATTTTTTTTTCATGCAGTCGTCTTACTGGCCAGTGCGATTATTCTAAAAATGTGGTCGGCGCATTGACATGAAATAAGTATTTATGCATTTTCAGCTGTATAGAAAATTATTGAATAGAAAGGTTCGAATTTTAAAAACTTATTCCACGCTAGCGGACAAAATGCACTTTTGCACGCAGATTTCGAATGACAAACAGAAACTTTCCGAGCTTGTGAGGTGAAAGGATTATTCTATCTATCTATCTACTGTGTAAACTTGAAAAAGGCTATCAGACGAGTCACTTACTGGCCCAGCGACTCGACAAAAGCTGTGCCTTTCTAGATCCAACTGAGATTGCTAGCTTTAGTGCTTCTGTCCAGCTTAAGATTGAATGTAGGTACATAAGTTGTACTGTCGAGAACAATATTGTGAATCACAATAAAAATCCTAATACCTACAGGTTAAAATTTGTTCTAATTTAAAAATAACTGATTTTAGAACGTCGCATTTTTAATTGACTTCAAAAAGAGGAGAAGGTTCTAGGCTCGTCTATTTTTTTTAAAGAACGTCGCCCCACACTATATTATTTTCATGTATCGTGGGTGCGTTTACAAATGCAAATTCTCACATACACAAATTCGCAGACCCGGAACAAGAAGCATACAAATATTTGCTCCGTGTGGGTATCGAAACACAACACGTGTTGCAGAAGCCGATTGCTTAGCCACTCCATCAAACGTGTCGTCAAAATATTCACCGATCACAAAATTTTGAAAAAAATTACAATAACACTGAACCGACTGAGTAAACGAAAATGTCACCGAGGTACGCCAGATTCTACTCGCCACTCCAAATGTTGAAATTAAATAGTTAACTTTTTAAGAAAAACTAAAACTGTCTTCAAAAGCAAAAAATAACGATATTATTGCGAAACAATTTCGGCAGTCGGTGGCGAAAACAAGAGCCGATGGAGCCAGCCTGACTTACAAATAAAAAATATATTCTCCAATAATATTTTCGTCGACTGTACCGAACAGTGTGGACCCGATTGCAGGACACTATACTGTAAATGTTATTTAAATTCCTTCGAATTGACCTCCCCGCGTCGCTCACTTCGTGGACACAATAAAATTGATTTGAATCGCCTGCACTCTCACTATTCATTCATTTTATATCACCTAAAATTATGTTTGCAGACTGAATGCGATTAGTTTGGTTATTGAAATATTGACCAGCATTTTGAGTTTTAAAGATCATAATTTTTTGTGTGGTTGCCAGCTATTTATTATTTATTTTATTTACAAACAATTGCAATACACTACACTTACATTAGCAATACTACTTTCATTTCAAAGGATTATTTGAGATAAAATCAGTCTATGTTTTACTCCAAGGTCTAATCTATCTCTAATATGAACTTCTATGTCAAGTTCATAGAGATAGATTTGACCTTGCCTATGGGTTTCGTACGTAGGCAGCTAAAACGCATCAAATTTGACACGTAGGTATTGTGTGATACAGATGTCGTTAGCTGCTTGTAAATCTCTTTTGTCGACTGTACTATCTTTATACACGGTTTACGGAGATCTGTAGTGTTATAAAGATAATATTAGAGCACGGAACATTTGTTCTGTGTATTAGAGTATCTGACTAGCACGTTAGCTTGGAGACCGTAAGCCCAACTGGTACCCTAGAGGTACGGTGTTTGACTCCCAGGTTGAGCAGTGTTATTGGGTTTTCTATAAAATTCTCAGTAGCAGCTCGGAGTCTGGATTTGTGCCCCGTTAATAGCAATAGGCTCATACACTATTACGTAGGACCTGATCATACCGGCTTAATCCTATGGACAATATAGGCATAAACATACCTATGTTATGTTATGATAACTTCAAAGTTCAGACCATGCTATCATTTGGAGTATTTGCGTTTTTAATAAATAAATTAATTGGTAATTATTATATTAATTTACTCTCATAAATATTGAATGTTTCTTATTCTATTTGGTGATGTGATTGGGATATCTATGTATGTCCTTTTAGTATCGGACAGACTATTTTTGACGTAGTGAATAAGACATAATTTTAATTATATCTAATAAAACAGACATGCTTCCAGCCATGTGGGTTGTGTTTTTAAAAAGTTTTTTTAAATTATTATAATTTTTTTTTTTATAAAAAGCTTACTAGCAATGTGGGTTGCACATTACTAGTATTCTTGTTAACCCCTCGTGCTAAGCTAAATGCTTGTGTAACGAGTGGGTTCACGTCGGTAGTGCAATGGGTGGGTTTCGAACCGGCAACCACATGATCGCAAGACCGACGCCCTAGCCATTAGGCTACCGCCGCTCGATTTCTTCTTAATCTTAATATTTTTTTTTAAATTATACTAGCAAGCTTCCTAGTAGCTTTCATAACCCTGTCTTGTGTAATTTACAGGTTCGAGACGAAGCACAGTAATTGTTACGAGTGGGAGGCCCATTCTTAACATGTCTTGTAAACTTGTTTATTTATTATGCCTATTAACACCTTACCTCATAGCGTCGTTATGAGTCGGCACAATAAGCTTTTCCTTTTATTGTTTTGCTAGCTTCTGTCCGCGGCTTCGCCCACTTGGAGCTCAGAGACCAACAGTGATGATCTCTTCTTTGTATGGGTCTCTATACATTAGAGAGGTCAAACTGTATCTCAGGTTCCGTTTAATTATTTGAAATAAGAAGTATACCAGTTTTTAAGTTGGAGCACATACTTTATAACAGTGATAACAAAATTAAAATCTATTCAGTGGTTTTTGCGCCAACCCGTAACAAACAGACAAACAGACAAAATCTGTAAAGTTTAAAATCTTATCTATATTCCATAATTGAATTGTGATGATTTTAATACGTATAAAGCAAATGCTATAAAATTTTCAGTGATGGTAATAATTAAGTAATCGATCGATCGAATCGAAGAACATGGCATTTTAAAAAAGCAAAATTCTTGCAGTCATCATCTTTGCTGGAATTAAATTTAAATTATGGAATTGTTAGCTTCAGCTCGGTCGATTTAGCCAGATATTGAATAAAATTTCAATTCCAGGCAAAATCGACTGAAGGCTTGATTGATTAGGTACTAAAGAGAATTTCAATGATAAAGCACTTTCGTGTATTACTAAATCTTCTACTTGTAATTTTTATAAATGAAAATATTGAAATGACACAAAGTAATTGAATTGTGTTTGTTTCTATGCTGTACGTCTTTTATAAAGATAAAATCTACACTAATATTATAAAGAGGAAAGATTTGATGTTTGTTTGTTTGTATTGAATAGACTCCGAAACTACTGGACCGATTTGAAATATTCTTTTACCATTAGAAGCCGACCTTATCCTTAATGAACATAGGCTACTTTTTACCGCGGGAAAATGCTTCATTCCTACGGGAAAACGAGCTAAGCCGAGCCGGGCTGCTAGTATGTACTTTAACATTATTCACAAAACGTATTATTTTACTATACATAATTTCACGCCTGTCTCCCATTGGGGTAGGCAGAGACTATAGATTTCCACTTGCTATAATCCTGACACACCACTTTCGTTTCATCTACGTTCAACATGATCGTCGGTTTAGGGTCCTCATAATCTTACTTTTTTGGAAAACGGGCGCAATTTGGCCCCAATTTGGAATATAATAGGTTCTTTTAACTTAGTATCATAATTGTTTAATATTAATAACAATCAAATTACGACAGTACAAACCGGGTCGTTGACAAAACATCAGAAGTCCGCACTCGGGTTATGCCAGCGAGCCATGGAGCACAGTATGATGAGAGTCGAATTAACAGACCGCATTAAAAATAGCTCTCCAAAACACAGATCGCCAACATAGGCCAACACAGATCGCCAACATAGGCCAAAGAGCTGCTAGCTTAAAATGGAACTGGGCTGGTCACGTCTGCCGCAGTTCACCACCACGGTGATACCACGGCCTCACAGAAACAACGCTTGCTTTATGTTTCGCTGAGTGAATGAGGATACCGGAGGCCCAAACCCTTTTAAAAGGCGGGCAACGCACTTGTGACTGCTCTGGTGTTGCAGGTGTTCATGGGCGGTGGTTATCGCTTACTATCAGGTGATCCTCCGCTCAGTTACTCCCTATCCAATAAAAAAATGTCAAACGAGTTGTGGGCCAAACAAATCTCAATGGGTTCCACAAAATGGTGAACGACAACGCGGCAGACCTAGACGGAGATGGTGGGATGAACTTGACTTCTTCTGGAAGGATTGGCCCAAAATAGCTCTGAGCCGTGACGAATGGAAAGAGGGGAGGGAGGTTTTTGCTCGGAATAGTAATTATAAAATAACTGTGCCAACAATATATAATCATTTCAATTTCAATTCGTGACGCAATTGAAAAAAATATATTAAAAGGCAGACTATCTACTATTAGGATTTTCTGTGAAAACCCTAAAGATTTTGCGCCTCGCTTTAAGGTAAAGCCTATTTACGTGGTCCTTCTTTTAATGGACTTAAGTTTACGCTCTATTAACTTTCAATAGCATGACGGTTGAATAAGTAGGTAGTAATTACCTAGTGTGAAGTAATTACCTAGGTAGTAAAAAAAACATTTGGAAAAAGGAAAGGGACTGAATTTCTACACGTTTTTGTTTGCACATCAGTTAGGAGTTTAGGACATAAGAATTTAGGGATGACTCTTGACGATTTTTATGGATCAAAATTTAATGTTACATGAATTTTAAATTAATTATAATAAATAGCCTCGAAAAAAAAACCGCACACAAAAATAAGTAATAATACAGTCTGGTTTATTATTTTTCTATAATAAAGCTAAGTACTGTCTCTATTCCAAAATGATTAAAAATAAATATATATATTCCATGAAGATTTCTTCATGGATTATTTGTATTTATTACGATGCGAGAAACAATAAAATGACATAACATACCATCACGCCTGTATTCCACCCACAGTTCGCCGGTATGTTTAGGTCCCAAGTAATAGGGGGCGAGCCTATTGCCATTAACCGGGCACAAATTCCTAACTCCGAGCTGCTACTGGGAATTTAATAGAAATATCCAATAACACTTTTGCTCGACCTGGGAATCGAACACAGGGCCTCTAGCGTAGCAGTCGCACTCAGGACCACTGGGCTAATGAGGCAGTTAACAAAAAAGTTTAAATTAAAAATAATAGCCAAACATTTTTAGAAAAAGCTCTAAGAGAAAACTTGAATAACATGTCCCAGTGCCTCGTTATAACTTCAGGATTAACTATTAGTATGAAGTAGGTGGTAGGCGTTTACTGAACACTAAATGGTTTATGACTTCCTCAATGTACTTACTTAGAAGTGAAATATTATGTTCTTCATAAATCACACGTCAGTTTTGTTTTATTTGTTAAGTAGCGTCTTTTTTAATGTTCAAACTAATTATTTACCACAAGAGAAGCTCGTGGCTAAGTAATAAGCTGATCAACTGATCTTCAAGGTTAAGCTGTACTCGCCGCGGTCAGTGTGCAGATGGGTGACCATTCTGAAGACATAGAGACCTCTCCGTGCCTCGGAGAGCACGTAAAGCCGTCTGTCCCGGTTGTCATTAATCAAGAACACCTTTGACAATTGTTATTGGTAGTCAGACGCCCAAAAAGTCTATCCTCCGACTATCATTGCCCAGGAATTGGGTTCTGGAGGTCTGATGGCAGTCGTTTCGTGTAAAATGCTGATATTCAGCTGCATCTAGGTAGACTGAAAGCCGACCTCAACTTATGAAAAGGCTTAGAGGATAATGATGACTAATTATTCACCATGAATAAATAAATAATGAAAATAGGCCTGTGGTTAATGGAAGTGTGTAATGACCAATAACAGAGCAATATAAATCTACTCATAATAAGCGCGATGTAAACCTTAATTGGTCTATTATTTGCCATATAATTAAATGTGTGTGTCAAATGTTATAAATTCGTGGTATTGCAAGTAAAATTCAATTAAACGAGATTGAACTCATTGCAATCATCTAGGTATATAAATTAACAACAATTACCGCATGTATGTAAGATCTTCACTTGGAAACGGCTTGATTGGTTTGGCCGATTCTTTTTTGTTAAGTTTGTAATTTTAAAGATTTGTTCGATTTTAATAAAATTAATATCTACTTTAAAACGATTTTAACAAAACTACACACAAAGAATATATAAACCTAAAACCTCAACAAAAATAGATAGGACCACCTCTATTGAAAATTCAAACTAGCTTCTGCCCGCGGCTTCGCCCCCGTGGAATTCGGTCTGTCATCACATCCCACGGGAACGGGATAAAAAGTATCCTATGTCCGTCTCCTGGTTCTAAGCTACCTCTTCACCAATTTTCAGCCAAATCGGCTCAGCCGTTCTTGAGTTATAAATGGAGTAACTAACACGACTTTCTTTTATATATATAGATACTAGCTTCTGCCCGCGGCTTCGCCCCCGTGGAATTCGGTCTGTCATCACATCCCACGGGAACGGGTTAAAAAGTATCCTATGTCCGTCTCCTGATTCTAAGCTACTTCTCCACCAATTTTCAGCCAAGTCGGTCCAGCCGTTTTTGAGTTATAAATGGTGTAACTAACACGACTTTCTTTTATATATATAGATATAGATTCTTCTAACACAACAAGCCTGATTTTCGCCACCACTCTGATGATGACATGTGACAACAAGAGCTTATGTTGGAAGTTTCGAACTCGAACGTTGTAAAAAACTGAGTTGACAACCCTATGTATTTCTCTAAATCTGCCTAATGTCCCGCTCGTGATTTCGGCCCATTTAGCGGCAATTGATGGGTTCACCTTAAGGGACATTTTTTACAAGACAAACGTTATCTAGTATAGCAATGACAATTTGTTAGCACAGTTTTGTTGCGTGTTACTACATTCGAAGATGCCAACTAGAAAACCATAAACTAAATAATAAAACTGGGGAGTTTATTTGTTCGAACGCGCTTATCTGTAGAACTACCTGTCTGATTTGAAAATGCAAATATTGGATAAATTATCTTATATTTAGAAAGTATAATTGTCGTGACACAAAATTAGAAACTGAATAGAGGGGTTCGATATTCTATCTAATTCCTGAAAATTTCTTGTATTAAAAACATTATACTAGCACACCATACTTAACTTATAAATACATTACACACAAATACATTTTGTATCTACATTCCCATTTCTTTTTAAGCGTTGCCCCACACTAGGATTTTCCTCTTTAACGTGAGTGCTTTTACAAACTGCACATACATAAACAAACGCCAAAAACAACGGGATCCGAAACGAAATACATTTGCTCCGAAACCTCAACGTGGCACAGAAGCCGATCGCTCAGTCGGTACAAAAAACTATAGGTGCATAAAAAGTATTCACAGAAGCTTACACGTGTTTCTGAAAAAGTGCATCTACTTTGTATTTCTGACTCGAGTCTCGTGAATGATGATATGTACCCATTGATATTTGTCACGTAAGATATGAAAAGCCGCGTCAAGAATAAATCAGTTACAGACTGACATATCCACTACTTTTCTCAATACAATTTATTCATCTACGTAGTACTGAATAAATTCACTCTCTGGGTGATTTATGCAATGGTCTACGTGCATCGTTCAATTTGCAAGAGTAGTGCGTGTACTGTTGAGTTGAAGACTAGTGAGTTCGCAGCTTCTCAGGGAGGCTGAAATGGCCACAATAAATGTCAACTTATGCTGGCAATATATAGATTGTCGTATAGCCATATGTGCTCATATTTCGATCACCTAGAGAACAGACGTGATTAGAAAATTCAGAACTTTTTGAAATCTCTCTCTGTTTTTTGAGCTTTCCTCATCTGTATGAGGAATCTCTCTGCCACCTGCCACTCTTAAGTTGACTCTGTATTTTGTATTCAGTTTTCCAAAGGCTATGTATGTTACAAGAAACAGATACTTCGATAAAATTAATATAAATACTACGAATTACATCATCATACCATCATGCCTGTATTCCCCGAAGGGTTAGGCAGAGGTATACTAAGGTACACCCACAGTTCGCCGGTATGTTTAGGTCCCATGTAATAGGGGGCGAGCCTATTGCCATTAACCGGGCACAAATCCAAATCCAAACTCCGAGCTGCTACTGAGAATTTCATAGAAAAACCCAATAACACTGCTTGACCTGGGAATCGAACCCAAGACCTCTACCGTAGCGGTCGCGCATGAAAACACTAGACTAACGAGGCAGTTTTTACTGCGAATTACGATACGATACGATACTACTTACTACGATAATACTAAAATTATCATAATACACATCCGAAAGAACTTGGAATACTGAAAGAAAATCGTTTAATATCATTGAAAGGAGAATAACTCGTCAATTATCTCCAGTCGCGTCGTTTTCTCTAGAGTAAGCAAAAAAAGCCTTTATTGGTAAAGGGTATGAATAATCTATAGAGCGTGGCACTTCATTTGCATCTTATACGAAACATTATAGATTATTAAGTTAGTTTTTACACAGTCTCTTCTTGGGGTAGCGTTCTTGAAATTTTAAAAAGTTATGAAGAATTTTTAAATCATTTTATAATTACGGCTTTTTGTAATGAACTTGAAATAAATATTTTTTTAAGGACAGTGTCTGTATATTCTGATTTTTTTAATAACTTTAGTCTGCCATAGGTGTCTGAAATCTATTGTAATTTGTATACTCTGTGAAACTTTTGTTATTTTTTTATTTTGCTAGGGCAAACTAAACTCAAAGGTTTAGAGGTCGCAGGCGAAAGTACTTAGGGATAGATCCTCAGAATTGTATTCAGGTGTTGCTTGAGAGACACTTTTTAGTATAAGGCTTCATAGTCAAGTAGCGCTCTATAGCATGTTTATACACAAAGTGTGTACATTATTATCTACCATATACGATTATAATAAAGGGGATTTCTAAAGGTATTGTCAATGAAGCCGCCGAAGAGGGCGCCCTAGAAAGACATACATCTTTATCGGTGAGTCTTCAAAAAGATCAGGTGCGTAGGACTCGCAACCGTGTATGACAAGATGTATGAATGTGGATGAAGCAAAAGACGTATGCATAATAATGCAAGGATCATAGCAAGCGGCGTTCTGTAGTTTCTGCCTTCCCCTTATGAGATAAGGGCGTGACTGTATGTGTATGTATGCATGAGTTATTATATAGTGAGTTCTGAAAGAGTTATTGAAGATATAACAATATTTTATTACTGAATTTCAAGTGATCTAAAATAGTCCTTTTTAAATTTAAGAATCAAACTTACCTATGTTACATAAAATTCAGAAATAAAAAATGTCACTCATTGAAACCCAATTTTACGCTATAATTATTAGTACTTACCTATCATTTAAAAAACATACATATACAATATAACATACATAATCAACCCAAGTACTCTGTCCCACTGCTGGGCAAGGGTCTACTCTCAGAATGAGAGGCTATAGTCCGGCTATAGCGGGTTGGCAGACTTCACACGCCGTCAAGAAAATCTCTCAGGCATGCAGGTTTCCTCACGATGTTTTCCTTCACCATTGTAAGCGAGTGATAATTAATACGCACATAATTACGAAAAGTCAGAGGTGCGTGCCTTGGGTTCGAACTCGAGACCTACGATATGGCAGTCCAGTGGTCATACCTCAAAAACAATATTATATAAATATTTTATATCATAAATAAAGGAGGATTAATTGGGCACTGTGCTTTATTGGAGTCACTGCAATGAATTGTAGAGATTTACGAACTAATTAAAAATAATGAGTTTCACGTTAAGGCCGTAACGGAATAATAATTACTTACTTATTTTGTTTTGATTTCTGTAAAATTATTGTACCTAAGTTTCATTGTTCTGAATTGTTATATACACATACGTACTAGACTTATTACACATAACTACAAAAAACGACAAATTATTTTATACATAACTAGCGACCCGCCCGCGGTGTCACCCACGCTGCCCCGTTCCTAAGAGTCTAGGGTTATGTTAAATAGCTTAAAACCTTCCTCTTGAATCACTCTATCTATTAAAAAAACCGCATCAAAATCGGTTGCGTAGTTTTAAAGATCTAAGCATACATAAGGACAGACAGACAGCGGGAAGGGACTCTGTTTTATACTATGTAGTGATACAAATACCAGTTGATAAAGAACATTTGAAACTAACTAAGAATGTAATTATTGCTAGCGTCACTTGATACGTAGAATTTGGAGGAGAAATTCTTTATAACAGTCAGTGGTCGCAGCAGCTTAGGTAACTAGAGAGTTCGGTGTATTTAACTAAAAGGATGCAGATTCGAAATCTGAATGTCGGATATTTATTTCCTTAACATTTGTATAATTAAGATATGTACATACATATATATTACAACACGAGGACTTCTTCAGAACTATACTAGAAAGTAAAATTGAAGGATAACGAGGGAGGGGAAGACCTAGACGAAGTTTTGTGGAACAAGTGAAGGAAAAGCTTGCGATCGAGTCGTATCAAGAGTTAAAACGGAAAGCAGAAGATAGAGCTCGTAAATTAAAGAAGAGATAAATATTTACTAGTTGCCTTCTACGTTTGATCACGTTGATTTTGGTTTTCAATATCCTATGGGAGTTTCCTTGTTATTTTCTTAGAGGATGTTTACAACTTATAGAACCGATACCAATTACAAGTTTCTGCGATATCTGATATTTCGTGATTAGTAAATGGAGTTATATTTTACTTGTTTATTATCCTCATCATTGTATTCCACTGTGAACTTCAACTAAATTAATGCTATTAACCGGGAATTTGTCATTATTTGATTGAATCATATTATTGAACGAATTAAAAAAGCAAAACTATGATGACTAAAGTGATGGTGTGTGTTGATTTTAGTTTTTAACTGCAAATGTAAGTTGAAAGGAGTGTCCATGAAGTATCTTGCTGGATTCTTCTCCACCGGATCAATCTTTTGGAACCGTGCAACTAGAATCATAACGTTTTAAAAACTTGTGCAGAAATGTTGTACAGGTCTCCTACGTAGGTAATATCTATATACACTAATATATAAAGCTGAAGACTTTGTTTGTTTGTTTGCTTGAACGCGCTAACCTCAGGAACTACTAGTCCGAATTATTTCAGTGTTAGATACCCCATTTATTGAGGAAGGCTATAGGCTATATATCATCACGCCACGCGGACGAAGTCGCGGGCAGAAGCTGGTCAGTAATATTCAGACGAAATTTCCAGTTTCCAAGAATAGTATGCAATTTATTCAAATCAGTTTATATTCTTCACGGTCTTAAACTGACCTGTTTATGCCTTCCAAAAGAGTATCTATTAAATTAGATTCGCTATAAAAGTTGATGTCACTTCCCAGAAAAATAATAATAATTTTAAGGGTTACCTACATAAAACTAAACTCTTGGTATTTTTTTTGTCCATAAAGAAGACTATAATAATATACTATCATAAAAAGAAATCATACAATTTTACACAAATTGTTACTGCAAAAAATGGCCACGGTGTTTGCGACATAATTTCTAACTTTGTAATAGTGTAAAAACAAAACGTCGAAAGTGTCAACACAGTTATCTTTACGTGGTAACATAAAATGTGTCGTAAAAGTAAAAATGTTGGAGGTCCTCGAGAAATTAGGAGGTCAGTGTCCCACTTACCGGTGTAAACAGTAAACAGACGAACTGTAATTACCTGAGAGGGACGAAGATAAAGACACCCTTCAAGACGTTTATTATTGTTGACCAACTTTTGACTTCGATATCACCTTGGCGGAAACTGCACTAGCAATCGATTATCATAGATAGGTCACACGATTTGTTTTACATAGAGTATGACTAGTTTTTTTAATCGAGGAAGCAACGTAAAAAGATGTCTGCACTTCCGATTTTTCCAAAGCAAAATGAGTTAGTACACCAAAAAGTATTTATGTATATCCAGAAATAGTAAATACTCTTTGCTGATAAAACTCTTTGGTACTTACATATCATCAAAGATATTTACTGCACTTATTAGTAAAGTTAATACTTTGTTTTAATCACTGAGTAGCACGGTAACCGGCTAATGACCATATCTAGATGATAAACAAAATGTTTATCTAGCAAAATTAATACATAAACTTCTCGTGTTTAATATGTATAAGCGTTCACAAATTTGAAATTCTGATGTCATCCACTTTGAATGGAAGTTGGACTACCAACTCATTGCATCGGAATATACCTACTGTTGTTAGTTGTTTATTTTGAATGAATTTTGAATCTTTGAACTTATACTACTTTTACGAATTTTATCGCGTTGAATTGATTTTATTTAATTCCCGACGTTTCGGATAGGTAATTCACTTTTTTAATATATAAAATGCAGCTCTGCATAAAGTATGAGAGAAAAACTTTTAAAATTGCTTCGATATTTAAAACTTAACAGGTACCAGAATACGCTAATGGAATGTCTGGTTAATATCTGTCTCTGCACGAGTAATAATTTTAATTCTGCCAGAGCTGATTAATATCAGGTGTTTTTTTTTTGATTTTTTTTCTTATTTCAAATGGTTTTTCCAAGGACGGACCATTAAATGAGACGGTGAATTCAAAGAGTAATAATTGTAAAGAGTTTTGTAAAATGTTCTTAATAAACTTCTCGGTGATAACTTTTATTGTACTTACTGAAATATTACAACTCACTTCGTCGTTTATACGTCAAGTGAAAGTCATAATATATAGTCATAATGTTTGATTTCAAATAAACAAAGGGCGTACTATGACGTGTTATTGCAATCATTTTGCGATTGAAAGAGAGAGATGCTGCTCTACATATCATATAGTGGCATCCCTTACTCACAATATTCAAGGGACCGCGTTACCAAGTTGTGACCGCAGCTATTTTGGAATTTCACAAATTACTTGCTCTCATGCTTGGGTCTCATGGAGAAGAACCGAAAAGAAACTCCATAGATATTTCTTAAGTCAAAATCTCATAATATACTGCAGATCATTAAACTATTGGTGTAAGAAATCACTTATAATATATTTATCTTATCTATCTATTTTATATAATAATACATTTATCCTAACAAGTTAAAAACGTTACAAATATGAAAACAAGCTTGTATAGTTATTTTAGTGAAGGAAAAATTCGACTAGCAGGCAGGATTCGAACCTGCGTCTTCTGGTTAGATACACCAGATGCTATGACAACAAAGCCATCGCGAGTCCCACCTGCAATGTCGAAATTTGCCTTCATAATCTTTACTTACGTCTTAAAGGTGACGTCAGTAACAGCTATTGAAAAGCAAGTTACTTTTGCCTCTCAACCGACTTGGCTTACCTTACGGTTAGTTCTATATCGTACGATGCTATCATACCTATTGTGTATCTAACCAGAAGACGCAGGTTCGAATCCTGCCTGGCTGCTAGTAAAATTTTTCCTTCACTAAACTTTATAATATTAGCATGAAAAATCCAAAAAAAAAACACAAAAAAAGCTTGTATAAGTTAATTTCAAGGATCACGCAACCTTGCGACAGCTGGTGATACTGACGTCATACAAACGAGTAGGCATAGTGACCTTTGCTAGATCATTTTACATTACATTCACATTTTTGCCAGATATTGTAGTATATTTTTTGCTTGCCCACTTCCTAAATATTATGTTGGAGCATAAATTTGCCGGAATAATATTAATTTTAGTCATTTGAAGGCGGTTTTACTTTTTATTAAGTATTTTATTACAAAATATTCAATGTATATATTTTGACTATATTATCATTTATTCCCAGGTTACATGTTATTGTTGTTGTGTTTTAAAAGTTGTGATTAAATCTTAATCAAGTTTGAATGGGTTCACGTCGGGATCATGCTACATTATTTTGCTGTTTTCGGGGAGTCAGTAGGCTAACTCACACTCGTAATGATAAAAGGTGTATTGATATCACTAGCATAAAAATAGCCTTTATTCTACCACAATTATACATTGATATAAATATGATTTAATGTAATCTTTTATTTATTTACTATATTACAATATTTATTTGCTTAAAATATATGTTGAATTAAATTGATTTGATTTATTATAATTATTATTATCATCATGCATTAATTACTTACTTACTTACTACTTGCATTACTTAACCCAAAGTCTCGTCTATTTAGGTTGATTCTCACTGAACTCTTCGCCACGACTTTGTTACTCCCTCTGAATCACTGATGTCATTATAGCCAGCGACATAGTTGAGCTGAAATGCCACCGTGTTACGTCTGACTAGCAGGGAACAGCGGGAAACTGTAATCCAACGTTATTTAACACTCAACTCGTTCAATATTTAATAACTCTTTGTGAGAGAAAAGTTTTAAAGTCTGGCGTACATCTGGCACCGCGTATCGAAGGTTCGCTATTTTTATATAAAATCGATTAATAATAATATTATAATATAGTTAATGCGTTTGCTACTGTAAATAGTATGTCAACCATTTTTGTTTACAGAACACAACACATTTTCGAACATTGTGTTTTTATTTTTCGAATTTAATATTTCGAATCAGTTGCTTGCTACGCTCACTACGAACATCTGTAGCTGGCGTAGTACTTGCTACGCCGTAGCAATCGGAAACTGTGCTTCAAACTAAAATTAAATTATAATATGCTTGTAGTCTTAATTGGAATAATTAGTTTTATTCAAACATTTTAGGCATAAGAACCGCTGGTATAGTACGCGCAGTAGCAGAGCGGCCTCCGTATGGGTTGCTGGTTCGATTCCCGCACTATACAAACTTTATTGCAGTTTGGTTTACCTACAGGTACAGGTTCCTGGTCTGGGTGTACATAACTGTTGGAGTTTATATTTGTAAATGTTCCCATGATGAGAAAAAGAAACCATATTATTAAATTCATATAGTGTGAGGCAAAGTTAAAATATGTTTATGTACTTAACTAGTTGTTGCCCGTAGTTTTACTCGCTCTCTCTCGCTCTATTTCCTTCTCCAAGTTACAATCTATGTCTATACCAAAACTTTATCAATATGTTTCAGCAGTTTAGTCGTTAAAACATAACAAACATACAGACATAGTAACTTTAGCATTTAAATATTAAATATGCATGTAAGTAACACCGCCACAAGCATCTTAAGAAATATAATATCAACAATTCAGAGTTAACTAAGTGTGTGTGTTGACCAAAACTGTTTCGCACAACATGGGGACTCGGAAGTGTACCACTCTTATACAATTATTATGATACATACATACAAACGCATGAACATAGACGGCGTAAAGGTATGTACGCACTTGCGAAAGCATCGTCCCGACGTTCTAAAATGAGACGCGAGTTCAACGTTCAGAAGTCATGAATTTTTAATGATCAATGGTCGAAAGATAATTTTAAATCAGTGATAGCGTAGTGATATGACCATTGAACTGCTCAAATGTTTGAGAAATGAGCAAAAGAACGAATCATCTGATGGTAAGCGATTACCGCCGTCCATGGACAACCAGAGGAGTCGCAAGTGCGTTACCCGCCTCTTATAAGGGTTTGGGCCTCCATTATCTTCATTCACTCGGCGAAACACAACGTAAGTGTGGTTTCACGCCAGTTTTCTGTAAGGCCGTGGTATCACTCCGTTCGCCCCGGTCCATTCGAGCCGAAGCATGGCTCTCCCTCGGTAAGTTTTTGCAATCATGCGTTTATTAATAATTGATTATCATCCGTGAGGTATGCCTGACAGGTTTTCTTGAGGCTAGCGTGGTGGACTATAGCCGAATCCCTCTCATTCTGAAAGACCTGTGCCCAGCAGTGGGATAATTAATGGGTTTATTTTGTATTTTCCATACTTGCAAATGATATTACCAATTGAATTGAGAACCTCCTCCTTTTTGAAGTCGGTTAATGAGAGCTGTACACATCTTAAAATGATAATTTCCCATACCGTAATAAGTCCTGTTTATATATGACTAGCTTCTGCCCGCGACTTCGTCCGCGTAGCGTGATGATATATAGCCTATAGCCTATCTATAGGCTATCTAATACTGAAAGAATTTTTCAAATCAGACCAGTAGTTCCTGAGATTAGCGCGTTCAAACAAACAAACAAATAAACTCTTCAGCTTTATATATTAGTATAGATATGTTATAGTGGATAAGTCATTGAATTGCCTCATACAACATTATTCTTAGTATATGCGAAACCTGAACATAGTTTGTTGAGAATAAGTAAATGAATCGATTCCAATATTTTTATAACCTATTTTATGTCCTAAAAACATTAAACTAAGGCGCGGGCGCACAACGGGGCGGAGGATAAGACGTGGTGAGCATGTTTTTGTACGCGCAACCAGGTAACATAACAAGCTTATAACTTATGTAGTGATTTTTCGTGAAACAGTTTTGAAATTTTGTACATAGATTCTTTACATAAAGATACTAGAATCGTGCCTCGGGTTGCGCACAAATACTTAAACTAATTTTGTATAAATAAAAACCTTAATATAAAGATGGATCTGGTCTAGGTACTTAAACCACAACATTCTTCCTCCTATAAAAACATGTTTACTTACAAGACGTAAGAGTTTTTATACAATGTTTTATGCAAATATTATTATTATTCGAAAGAATCTGCATTTCCATACATTGTGAAACTCACATCATTCATAATAATATGTCGGAACTTGGACTAAAAAGAGACTATAGCAAAGGATACGACCTTCACCCATCTGTTTAATGGATAAAACGTATTCTATGTCAAATGTTAAAAAAGTATGTTAAAAAATATATAGTGAGTGGGTGGGATAATTAAAAATTCTAAAATAACTTTTTATCAAACAATTGCACTCATGTTCGTTTAACAAACACATTTAATTTCAATCGAAAGTATGTTGTAATAGACGAACGTTAGCGTATCTATATTTTCCTGGCGTAACTACTGGGTTGGCCTTCTAATTATGTGAGAAAGACGCTTTGTGGAAAATGCGTTCGGGAATATATGACGCCATATTGTATAGCACGAACACGCCTTTAGACCCGTCTTATGTTCGAGATAACAAGCCCAAACATTCAAGTAGTAATCCAACAATTTAATTTACATATATCATTTGTGAGGCTCTGCTGGGGCCAAGTATATTACAGTTCACTATCGCTAATTAGTGTGTTTAGTTAGGCTCCTAATGAGTTCGGGCCTATGCCTCATTACACAAAATATATACTGCTAGGCAGCGTCAGTATATTAAGCAATATTGTCAGTTTAATAACTTTAGCTGCAATTTGCGAAATTTCTAAGGTGTTTATTTGCTTGGCGATGTAATTAAATATGTGTACTTAGTTAGGTCTTATTCTGGTGCTTGTAGCTAGCTCCAGAATAAAACCTAACTAAGCAGGTACAGAAAATTCATATCACATCACCAAAAATTAAGGAGCTCATTCAAAGTTTGTGGGCCGTAGATCTAATATATCATTTGTCATGGTGTGCAAAATCCTACGTGGAAAGATCGACGCACCCGATTTGTTTAATGAACTGTGTCGACTCTTCACTCCTAGTAACTATTTAAGAGGTAAGAGACATAGATTGCTTCCAGTGCCAGCTTGCCGTACTCTAACCCGAGCAAAGTTCCCAATATTGCGCACGCTCCCCGCACTCAACGATCTCCTGGAGTCATGCCCAGACACTGATTTGTTTGAGGTAGATGGGCGAAACTATTAGCAGTGTGTTTGAAGTTGTGTGAGAGAGATGTATGATCGGTATTAATTTTGAAATTCGAATTTTCTTTGTAATTTTGTTTTATTATCTCTGTGATATTTTGGAATTAATAATTATTTTAATGTTAGTATTGATACTGAAATTGGTTACATGTAAAAATAATTATATTTAATTAGTGTAATTGGTCTAAGATCGTTCTAGTTAAATTTTATAAATAAATAAATAACACGAACTGATTTACCTATTCTAACATTCTTTTATTTTTTGGAAAGTTATTAAACTATTTTGTGTTACCATTTGTTATTTCGTTTTCATTTATTTTTCTTTTTTATTGAGTTTTATAGTGATAAATGATAGATTATTTACTTCTGTAAAGAGATTTATAGAAGTCAATGTTTTACATTTGATTTTAACTAGATGGTGGTTTCCTAACTGACGACCTCAGAAGAAATACTAAAACATACTCAGACATGGTAGTAATATTTTAAGATGTGTAAGTTTTACTATGTAGGGCAATATCTGAACAGGCCTTTTGAAGAAAGAGCCATTGAAGCTTTGAGTTGACCTGTCCTAACTGACGGCACGCATACATCAGTCATCGTCTAGCTCAACCATTATTAAAGAGCTCAACGACCCGTCGCACTATGTTACCAGATCAGCAAGACATTTACGTAGGCCAAAAAAATACTCAAGACTGTCAGAAGAACGTTAATTTAAATTTTATATATTTTTAACTAGCCTACACAATACTCACATTTACAACTTTACAATAAAAAAACGTAGGATTATGACGTATGATAACATTTAAAAATTAAAACATGTCAAATAGATTTGTCGTAAATGTCAACTGAATGTTAATTGTCAGATACAAATATAATGTCAAATTATTAATAAAAAACTAATGTCAAAAAAATGTACATGCTTATATTATTTTCAAAGAATATTATTATGAGTGAATCTATTTAACTTAACTCTCACAGTAATAAAAAAAATAAATATTTATTTAAACCCTTGGCATTTTTTTCATTTATACACTAGTTATTTACACGTAACACTTCAAATGTAAGTAGATAATGTATTTTGGCTTTGTGCCTCTCACATAAGTGGACGTTTAGTATAAGACCGATAAGGCACCACGCCAAATGAAGATTTGCTTTCACACATGATGACATTATATGGTTAAACAACCTGCTAGTTTATTCCGATACTCATTTATTTTTGTTGTTTGTTATTGTTTTGTTTTTCCTCCCTTAAACGAAGAAAAGGCCTTTCTTATTTTACTAAAGTCGATGCGTACATCTTTGGACAGAGAGGTCGGATTTTGATGATTCTTCTTTATATGATACCGAGTAATACCTCAATATTGGTCCCATTTAAGTAAAATGTATTATTTACGTTTGACATAAATATAATGTAACTAACTTTTTGTGATTTTTTGCATTTTTTATGCTAATTTTTATAAAGTTATTTAGTGAAGGAAAAATTCGACTCGCAG
The DNA here is from genome assembly GCA_947256265.1 of Acronicta leporina. Classification (NCBI taxonomy): domain Eukaryota; kingdom Metazoa; phylum Arthropoda; class Insecta; order Lepidoptera; family Noctuidae; genus Acronicta; species Acronicta leporina. Next base: position 12,827,937 of record OX366520.1, on the reverse strand, counting down.
GCAGGATTCGAACCTGCGTCTTCTGGCTAGGTACGCCAGACGCTATGACTACTAAGCCACCGCGAGTCCCACCTGCCATGTCGAAATTTGCCTTCACATTCTCAACTTACGTTATTAAAGGTGACGTCAGTCTGATCGAATAGTGGCTGTAGTTATGGAAAACTGAAACCTATATATAACCGAATACGAGCCGATATCGTAGTCGTTTTGGGTATGACTGTAGTACAGCCACGAGTTTTGCGTTTAGCTGGAATAACTTATTTCTTAAAAAAAAAATTCTTACGTGTCTCGAAATGACTTTAGGGTTTCCTTTTTATAATAATCACTCGATATTCTAGGTAATTGATGTGTTTGAGGTCTTGCTCATATTCAGTTACATTTTTTATGGGATAGGGGAGCAAACGAGCCGACAGATCTGCTAATTTGTCGTGTCAAAGTCGTCACTCAATGGCTTCAGAATTGTTGATTTTTGACAGTTTTGTCTACGAAATCTGTCAGTTCTTATGTCATTTAGTGCATTGAACGATCATTTTGATACAACTGAAATAGCAGACTTGGGCCCCTGATGGTAAGCGATAACCGCCGCCCATGGACACCCGCAACACCAGAGGAGTCGCAAGTGCGTTGCCCGCCTTTAAAAGGGTTTGGGCCTCCGGTAACCTCATTCACTCGGCGAAACACAACGCAAGCGTTTTTTCACGCCGGTTTTCTGTGAGGCCGTGGTATCACTCCGGTCGAGCCGGCCCATTCGTGCCGAAGCATGGCTCACCCACGTTAAAAATAACGTTACATGTTTTATAAGTATTACATAAATTAAAAAGGTGTATCCTTCTTTCGAAAAGATTGTAAACAAATAACCCTCTTAATGCTTCCATAACATTATTTACTTACCCACTTCTCCGACTTTATCGAATCCCGTAAGAGTCATGACTGTATTACTTTATAAGTATATTGTACAGTATATTAAATGATCAAGATTTTTTCGGAACCTTGACAACAAAATGCCAAATAAACCGACAAATTGTCGTCTGGTTAGTATAGGTTAGTTCACTGGTTTTAAAATTCTTACCCTTGACTTAGAAGGCATTATGTTAATTATTTAACTTAACTGGCAGTCTTCAAAGTATTCAAATATTTGTTTTAAGCATTTAATCGTTAGATTTGTGGGGTCTTTGTTCTTTAACTTGTGACATCACTTAAAAAGGATTAAAAAAATCAATAAATTTTGCTTAATCTGAATGCATTTGTAGTTTTTCGATCTTTATATAGGTACCTTAGATCATAATTACTTTCGATTTGGTTTCTCTCATCGTATACCTAGTTATAATTTAATTTCAAGTTTCGATACGGTTTTAAATGATCAAATCAATCTAAAATTGATTAGATTTTATATGTTTCATGTCATGTGGCATGTTGAGAGAATGGATGAAAGGCGACTAATGAAAGGGATTTATAAAGTGAAAGTCAATGGAGCCGCCGGGAGAGGACGCCCTAGAAAGATATACATCGACCTTATCGGTGAGATCCTTCATAAAGGTCACGTGCGTAGTACTCGCAATCAGCGGGCGTGTATGACAAGATGTATGAATGTGGATGAAGCAAAAGAGGTATGCCAAATCGTAGGAGTTCCTTTATGTAGTTTCTGCCTTCCCCTGTGGGAAAACGGCGTTAGTATGAAACCATGGCTTATTTTTTTATAACTTATAACATACATAACATACCATCACGCCTGTATTCCCCGAAGGGTTAGGCAGAGGCGTACTAATGTACACCCACAGTTCGCCGGTATGTTTAGGTCCCATGTAATAGGTTCCCTATTGCTATTAACTGGGCACAAATTCCTAACTCCGAGCTGCTACTGGGAATTTCATAGAAAAACCCAATAACACTTTGCTCGACCTGGGAATCGAACCCAGGACCTGTAGCGTAGCAGTCGCGCTTAAGACCACTTGGCTAATGAGGCAGTTTTATAACTTAGGTACTCTTAAACAAATTCAATTATAATTACAGCTTAGCTATGAGGACTTCCTTGTACAATATTCACCTAACAGACTAGCATCAATTGATCATAAAGCGTTGGATTTGATTATCACCTTGAAAAAATTTAATTAGGTTTTACTGTTAGCAAATTCTCAGAATAAAAAAATACTGTGAAAGTAGTAGTGAGCATCAGATAAGACCGCTATGGTTCCTAAAACGGGTATGAGTTATAAACTCATTGTAAGGACCAGCGACTTATTTGTCTGTTACAACAAAATATTAAGTAAATTACTTTTAAACTTAAGTTACGAATTCAAATCCCTAAAGTTACTAGCTCAAGTGATTAAGATGAATTTTACTTCAATTTACATAGTTAGAATTTAATTACACTAATTAATTTGACCTTAGTTAATTATAAATTGTAAAACTTAAAGTCGTAAATGGACATCAAGATTTTTAAAGATTTAAATAATAGAAAGATGACGACAAATACTTAGATACTATGTTGTATGATAATAAAAGTAGGTTCGGTTAGAAAAACATTTACATAAATAAACCATACCATCACGCTTGTATTCCCTGAAGGGTTAGGTTAGTCTACATTAAAATGGCGTTCTAAACGTAAAATATTCTGATAGCATTTTTTAATTCATAAACAATTTGGACTTAATATAGGTACGAATACTTTATTTTATCGGACGCCATAATATTTATCGACTGTAATAGAACACGATAACCCTTTCAAAATGCGAGTTACAATAAAAAGTACCTATTGGTCACATTTATTTTTATATAGGTACCTATCATATAAGTAGGAAACATTTTATTGGTTTATGTTTGTTGTATATATCTATTACACATACGTAGGTATGTGCAAGCAGGCAATGTGTAAGCATTTTCAACAATTGTACATTTTGTCACGATCGATTCTTGCACGAAATCAATTTTTGCTTTCACTGTTTCATTAGACTAGTAGACGTAACGAGAAGTACCTAGGTTCGAATCCTAGGTCGAGCAAATTATTAAATTGTCAGGAAATTATCCCAAGCAACTCAAAGTTTGGATTTGTGCCCAGTTACAATATGCTCGACCACACATTACATGGAACCTAACACATACTATTTTTGCCGGTATTAGGCAGACTAATATATAGTATTAAATACCTAAGACCCAGTTTCACCATACTATGTTTGTTAATTTAACAGCCTGTTAATATTTTAACACACTGTTAAGGTTTGTGAGTGTCCCACCAGATGCTTATGGCTTGTTAAATTGCTTAATCAGCTGTTAAATCTAATCACTGCTCTGCGGGTCTGTTAAATTTTTAACAGAGTGTTACTATGACTTGTGTACTGTCAAAATCGTTTTAAAAGAACAAAGGAGACCCTTTCATGAAGGTCTGATTAAGGCGAATCATTTTATTTTGGATAGTTTTAGAATTATTTTTGGATGAATAGAGAGCTAGCTTATTGCCATTAACCGGGCACAAATCCAAACTCTGAGCTGCTTCTGCGAATTTCATAGAAAAAACCAATAAGGCAATAACATTTTATTTGACCTGGGAATCGAAGTCATAGCCTGTAGCATAGCGATCGTGCTTAGGACCTACTAACTTAGCTCAACACTTAGCCTAAACAGGAAGTTTTGCCTAAGGCCTATTGGTGTGTAGGATAATAGTTTTAAATATTATACATAGGTACTTATTATTTTATAGTTTGGTAAAGATATGATTATTATATAAAATAAATAAAACTGCATAATTATGTTATTAACCAGCCATTTTCGACTTTATTTCGAATTAATTTGGAGTAGATAATATTTCCCTCTTCATTTTCCGTTGTTTTGATTTTTCTTTTAGCTACTGTGCCATCGATGCCTCAGCCTCACCATGTTTTTTCATGATTTGTCATCAATAAGTAATTTAGTTTTGCTCTGCACCAATTCGTCATTTATCGAAGTTTGAAATCTGATCTGAAAAACGTGCCATACTTTAAACATTTCACCTTAGTAATAAACATTGAAATAAAATAGTAACAAACATTTAGTTCATTTATATAACTCAAAATTAGTTCCTACCTGTTGAGAATATTATATTGTTTATTGTTGATTGAATTGTTCAATGACACTGAGTACCATGGCATTGAAAAAGCTCGAAGATGTGATTATGGTTTGCTCCAATCTTCGTTTTTATTAGCAGTGGCATCATATTTTATTCTTCATAACATCTTTGTCTTCAATGATGAACTATACCAAAATTTCGTTCTCGTTCGAAGAAAAACTCAGCGCGAATGTTTTTCAGATATTTCTTCTGGTGAGGGCTATGGGTGAAGGTACTTTTCACAGAGATTATGATTTAAAAATATGAAAAAAATCCGCACAACAGAACACAAAAATGATTATTGACAATTTATTGTTAACGTTTTATCTATAAAAATTAAAAATACCCCGGTTGCTTTTGAATTAGAGAAAAAGAACGATGTAATAAATTCGGCCGTATTACATTATTATACGACTAGTTACAATATTTGACATATCAGTATCATTGATATACGTTGCTATGTCTTACTGTTTTGGTCGTATTAGAATGTGAGTGAATGCTTTGTGTATCATTCAATAAATGCTTGATTTAGTAACGCACTGTTAAATTTTCGTCATGGGACATATCCTATTTTAACAGCTTTGTTAATTTTAAATGCTGATTAGTTAATGCCTTGTTACATAGAAATTGGTGAAACTGGGTCTAAGTCTAGCTTATACCGGCGTGATGATATTATGATGACTTCACCATATTTTTCGTAAAATGTTCGATAATATTATGAAAACCATCACCTTAAAATAAAACAAACAAAAAATTCAAAGTTATCTATCACAATTTATCACTAAATCCGTCAAATTGACGTAATCAAACCAAGTAAAGTCAAAACAACACGACAGGGATAATTTCACACACATATGACGCGACAAAAGTCGTTATAACATTGTTTTTTCATCAGGAGATCCTCGTTAATCTGTCACGCGACATACCCCTGACAAATTTGATTATTGCCCGGCCTTAATGAGAGCTTGGGAGGCGTAAAGTGCTGCCGACAAGTCTCTGAGCTGACAGCATTTTGTTCCAAACGATATTACAAGTATGTAGCTATTTTTTTTATTGACGCAATTACTCTTTATAAATAAGCACCTGCGTTATTATGAAGTCGGGTATAGCGCCAAGACTCAAGAAACCAAGTCAATAAAATGTTGATACGTAAGAATTTGATAATTCTTTAAATTGCGTCAACTGTCACACATCTGGCAGTTATGTTATACGCTAGGTTAAAAAAGAAGAAAAGGTTAGAAAAGTTAATGTGATCATTAGGTTTTATTAAATTTCCTAATATTCCGCGCAACTTTCTTAGTTTTTTCTCCTTACAATAACAGACACAAAAAGAAAAGAATTAACTAAATTGGTCAAGCCGTTCACCGTGATACCGTAACCAAGGGAAATAGGGACTTGTTTTTATATAATAACTAGCGACCCGCAAGCGGTTCACTCACGCTGCCCCGTTCCTAAGAGTCGTAGGGTTATGTTAAATAGCCTAAAAGTTTCCTCTTGCATCACTCTATCTATTAAAACCGCATTAAAATCCGTTGCGTATTTTTCAAGATGAGCATGCATAGGGACAAACAGACAGTGAGATGCGACATTGTTTTATACTATGTAGTGATATAAAGATTTGTAAAATAAAATAAAGCTACAAATAAAAAGAAATGATTGTTCTGGTCAGATGCTATGACGGTGACGATATTCACATGACGAACAATTTGCACTTGCTACTCTAACCAAGTTTCTAAATGAAATTGTCTGCCACCCCTCGAAGCTATCCCTAATATTCCAAGGAATATTCTCCGTACTTGCTTCATATTTTAATAACTTCTTCAAGTATTATTAAAGTACAATAATTGAGTTGTCGTAAATTCGTCAAACACAGATATCGAAATTTTTTTACTTGACTGAAATAATGTGTTTCATAACATTCATTTAATTTTATAAAAAAAAAATATACCTACAAAAAGTACTACATAGTAATTATTATAATCGTGTCAGTCATTTGCAAGTTCCAGCCTATTGTTTTTTAAATTAATTTCACTGGCATAGTTTTGCCTGTAAAAAATCTTGATATAATGGTTATTTTAATGAAGGAAATATATGTATTACGCATTTTCTATACTAATATTAGAAAGATTTGTATTTAAGTATGTTTGTAACGAATATGCTCAAAAAGTACTGGACAGATTTTAAAAATTCTTTTACCTATTGAATGCTACATTATTCCAGATTAACATAGGCTATAGAATATTTTGAAAAAAGTTAAGGATTTTCCACGCGAGCGAGGCCGGAGCGGGCCGCTAGATATTAATATAATATTATATGTATTACGCAAAAGTAAAATTAGGTACTTTACACAGGACTGCTGAAGAAATCTGTAGATTTAGCTATCTACAGATTTCTGTACATAAACCCTGCCTCTTCAATTAAGGAAACCTGTGAACCCATCAATATAAATTTTCCTTAGATTGTTATATTACGTTGCAGTGCAATAGGTTTCATAGTTTAAAAAAAATGATGAATGGGCCGATTGACTTCAATCTTATACTCTTACTGACTAAAAAGAAAATTAAAAAAATATTATCGTGCAGTATACCTAATCAATATAGTTCTTATTATTCGAGGCTGACATAGACAACTCAATTAAAAAAATACGTGTTGCCATTAACACAAAAGGGCGTGCTCTTTTATACATTCGAATAGGGGAGAATGCGGTCATATTTTTAATTTGACCTCTCTTTTGTGAAGTGATCAAAATTCATTATTAGGTCTATAATGAATTGTGATCACTTCAGCTGTGAACCAAATATTGGTTATTCTGCGCTTAGAGCCTATTTCCACAGCTATTAACTCATGACGCTTTTTGTCTTTGACATTTTGATGCCAATAAGGCGAGATGGCACTTCATAATGAAGTCACTTAATGAGCATTTGGTAATACAAAAGAAAAGTACGTAGGTATAAGCATTTTTATTGAATGTAACGTAATTAGACTGTTTTCAAGGTAATTAAGTTTGAACCCGATTTTTTAGTTTGTCTTGATTAATTTCATAAACGGTTTTGCAGATAAAAATGTTTTGAAACATTTTAACTGCCTCATTATCCTAGTGATCCAGAGCGCGACTGCTACGCTAGAGGTCCTGGGTTCGATTCCCAGGTCGAGCGAAGTGCTATTGGGTTTTTCTATGAAATTCCCAGTAGCAGCTCGAAGTTTGGAATTTGTGCCCGGTTAATGGCAATAGGCGAACTGTGGGTGTAGTACGCCTCTGCCTAACCCTTCGGGGAATACAGGCCTATGTTATGTTATGAAACATTTGAACTGCCTGTGTTTTAATTGAGCGTTTAAAAATAAGAAAGCTTGGGGACTTTATGGGCAATTAATGATACCAAGACCTCACTCCGTCGCACAAGTTTTACCCTAAAGTAGTATTACAGGATGTTTCAATTTGTGGGCCTCGTTAGCGACATAATTCTGAAGGGCGGCGTAACGACCGGCTATGATTCGGGAAAGGTTACCCACTCAGGAAAATAAACTTCCCACAATTACTGACCACGACTTCTTTACGAATTTAGCTGACAGCCAGGAAAGTTGGGAACTTGTGTCGCATGTTGTTGCGTCATTTATGTTGATATATTCCCGGCGTATGTTAATCGAGGAAACTTTTTGAAATTAGGTACGTCAAAGGGAAATGATATCCTAATAAATAGATGGCCGTTGCGATAAGACCTTTTCGCGAACATGTATATTATATAATATAATCATAAACACATAATAATTTAATTATGTAAGACTCGATTCAATGGTGAAGGAAATCATCGTTGTATGTTTAGGTCCCATGTAATAGGAGGCGAGTCTACCGTCATTGACCGAGTATTTCATAGAGAAATCCTAAAACTTTGCTCCTCACATACTTCACACTTTGCTCAACCTGGGAATCGAACAGAGTAGGCAGGTATTAACTTATGTATAATAAATAACGGTGAAGAAAAATATCGAGAGAAATATACATTTGCATACCTGAAATATTTTTTCGATGGCCGGCGATTCGATGTTATGTTTGCCAACCAAGACCAAGTAAGTGTGGTGGACTATAGCTTAACTAACAATCTGATAGATATTTCAATGCGAAAATATTTTGGAAATCCGCGACATTTTATTTCATGGAGCTATTAAGCAAATTGTTTAATTAAAACCGATTAACGAAATCAACCTAACTACATAATTTACAAGTAGCTCTCAACTCTGAGAAATATGAGGTCCATAAAATTGGAAATCTCATTTTGTAGGTTCGATGCCGTAAAGTGATTAAGTTCGGGAAACCTAAGTTTCCCGTGGGAAATAACTACGTAATATTGTCAACCTAATTTTGAATACGGTGCCATTTTCGAACTTAAAGTTAGAAACTAGTTGTACCCACAAATAGTGTAAAGCTTTCTCAATCTAAAAATACACACCACTCAACTCTTATTATTTTTTACACTTTCAGAAAGAAAGTAAACTTTTTAGAGTCGCTCACATACAATGGGTATAACAACTAAAAATATTCTGAGTTCTGTAGCTGCCCGTGACCATGGACGCTGTAAAGGGTCCGTAACATTGGGATTTGATTTGCACTAATATAACGCGATAGAAAGATAGATATTGTTTTATTTCAATATAACTAAAAATATATTGACCCTACGCGAGGCCAAAAAAGAGCCCTATCATAGCATAATGCGGTGACATTAATGCAAAAAACCGTTTTTTATGGGATAGGGGAGCAAACGAGCAGACAGATCAACTGATGGTAAGCGATAACCGCCGCTCATGGACACCCACAACACCAGAGGAGTCGCGTTGTGAGTGCGAGTGCGTTGCCCGCCTTTTAAAAGGGTTTAGGCCTCCGGCGAAACACAACGCAAGCGTTGTTTCACGCCGGTTTTCTTTGAGGTCGTGGTATCACTCCGGTCGAGCCGGCCCATTCGTGCCGAAGCATGCCTCTCCCCCGGTAAAAAATTACGAAGCGCTGGTTTTTAGATAGGGCAGTTGACGATTGTTAATGCCTCTACACCTAGTCGAAATATACCTATACAGTTAAAAACGAAACATAGGTACCATAAGGTAATCAAAAATATCATAGCAAGAATATCGTTCGGCAGTTTCTGCTCACTACTATAGGAGAAATGCATGCGCAATATAAGATAAATTCAGGATCTATGCAGAATAAATTCTTCGCTACGGGTTTCGGGTTCACGACCTTTAATACATCTAGTTGTTCCAATTGCCTTGCTCTGGATAATTGTACAATTATTGTACATGTTTCTAAAAGTGCAGAAGTAGTCTTGTGGGGCATCGGAGATGTCTAAATGTTTAGATTCTTCATAATAACAAGAGTATCTATTATACTGGGTTTATGCAAAACAAGCTTATCACTGAAGTTTGTGAAGTCTCCTTGGAAGGTTTCATCGCGATATTTTCTCTCACCAATAAAGAAATAATGCAAATAAAATAATATAAGCAGTTAAACTTCTTGGAGGTTCTTGCCCTGGTTTGAACTCTGACTATAAGTAATTTCAGCCGCCAACGCTCTAACCGCTGTTCTTTGGAGTATAATAAAGCAGTTTTACGGGACTACTTCAGAGTCCTCATTAGATTTAGGACTTTAATTTGGTCCTTTGCTTTCTTTTCGTGTCGTGTCGTCTCAGTGTCTTACCCACTTTAAAAGCCAAGTCAAGGTTTTATTGAACTCGAGTAATAAATAAGCTAATTAAAATATATAGAACATAGACCATACCATCACGCCTGTATTCCCCGAAGGGTTAGGCAGAGGCGTACTAATGTACACCGACAGTTCGCCGGTATGTTTAGGTTCCATGTGATAGGGGGCGAGCCTATTGCCATTAACCGGGCACAAATTCCAAACTCCGAGCTGCTACTGGGAATTTCATAGAAAAATCCAATAACACTTTGCTCGACCTGGGAATCGAACCCAGGACCTCTAGCGTAGCAGTCGCGCACTGGACCACTTAGCTAATGAGGCAGTTTATAAAATACTAGCTTCTGCCCGCGACTTCGTCCGCGTAGCGTGATGATATATAGCCTATAGCCTTCCTCAATAAATGGGCTATCTAACACTGAAAGAATTTTTCAAATCGGACCAGTAGTTCCTGAGATTAGCGCGTTCAAGCAAACAAACAAACAAACAATCAAACTCTTCAGATTTATATATTATTAAGTATAGATATAGCACCGTATTATTATTCCCATTAAGCTAATGAGGCAGACATTACTTTATGCATATGAAGCCACAATACCACACAGTTTAATAATCATAAAATTCTTATTCTTGTACAAATATAAGGAAAATCTTCAACTCACCTGAAATGATTTCATTCACACCATAAAACGAACGACATAAAAACAACAGGTAAATATTTTCAGTGGTCTGACAGTAAATTGGAAATATGGATTCCCGTTTCCGCGTAAGCTTTTGTCGTTTGGAGGGAAACGACGTACTTAATGGCAGTCATTTCCGATACCTATACTAGTTATAGGTACCTATGTCTGTATTTGTGCACTGCAGTGGAAAGGGATCATAGCACTGTCAGCATGTCACACCATCAACCATTTGTGGGGACAGGTTAGAAAACAATTCCTCATTGCTATTCGGATAGGCATGTCTTAAGGGAGACTTATTTGGTGGTAGGACCTCATGGGGTTTGACTGGTTGGTCGCTGACCCTTACGTTGGAGTCTGTCGTAAAGCACCTTGATTTGTGTTTTAACTTTTACGTGTAAGATCCAGTGTCCCTCTCGCTGAAGCTCTAGGATTCTTTAGTCCGTAGGGGGGCTTGTAAGAATCGACAACGTATCAGCAACTCGTCTGAAGTTGCAGAGCGACCATGTCTGGTGACTTGGCTCATTTGCCGATATCTATACTGTATACTTAATATATAAGCTGAAGAGTTTGTTTGCTTGAACGCACTAATCTCAGGAACTACTGGTCCGATTTGAAAAATCCTTTCAGTGTTAGATAGCCCATTTATTGAGGAAGGTTATAGGCTATATATCATCACGCTAAGACTAAGTAACTACTCCACGCGGATGAAGTCGTGGGCGGAAGCAGTAGATATTAAATTTTATTTTTATTTTAGTTTACTTTAAATAAAACCACTACTGTTCTATTGCTCGGTACAGTCATTCTCTAAGAATGACAAATGTTATTTCTTTCGATTGTTAAACCTGAAACTTAATTGCCTGTAAATACACTCACCCCATTTGAACTATACCTACCTCTGCCTAACTAACCTTTCGGAAAATATAAGTGTGATGGTATACTAATTAGTTTTAATTAAAACTATGGAGCAAGTTTTACGAAAGTGTATTCTTCGAGTGAAGTTCTGGCAACGGACGGAGCAGTTCCGAAATAGCAGCAAGAAGTGTAGCTGAGTTTCACGGTCTTAGGAAACACCGAAATCTACAGCCGTCAGAGGATTGAAAACGTAATTATTTTATTTCAATTAGATCATTACAATTGGTACTTGAAAATTTTAAAATACGTTGCAAGTTGTACGGTTCCAAAAAGAGGGACTTATGAAGTAGAACCTTTAGGAAACTCCATAGACACTTATAGACACTTATAGATTATAATAAACAAAAAACATGATGATATGTAAATCTTTTAATAATAAAACAGTTTGATGTGTGAGAATAATCTGTACCTAGTTAAGTATATTATAAATCGACAAATAGATTCTGTCTCTTTGTTAAGTTTTCACGCCTAATTCACTGAACCATTTTCGATGATTTTTGCGTTAAAGATAAATTGGACCTTAGAGAAAGACATAGGCTGCCTTTGTCTCAAAAACTCCTTTTCGATGCGAATGAAACCATGGGAAACAGCTAGTTCAGTATATTAAATAAACAGAAAATAATTTAATATTCTATATATTCGCTGTGAGATAATTCGTTTGAAAAATCGTGAAACTACTACTTATACTCGCTAACTTCATAATAAAAGCATAATATATAATTAGCGTGCGCGCAGAATTTTATGTCGCACTAAAGATATCTGAGAATGAACGCCGCTCCCCGCTATTACGTTTTGTGGTTGACTAATAAAGCTAGAGCGCGATACAGACAAATTCCCGTAGATTACATCACTATCCAGGAAAATTAACTCGTTAAATGCACACATAAACTAAGATAATTAGGTAATCTTTGATGGTAAGTATGTACTTATGTAGTAAGCGTATGTAATGTTCGAAGATTAATGACATCATCAACATGAAACCGACCATTATTTTTGGGCATAAGTCTTCGAAAACACAGGCTGAATACTTATTAGATTATATTAAGAAACTACTTATTATAATCTACTCCCCTCATTGCTCTAATACCTTTTGTCTTCTTTTCCCCTTTTTCGTCACAGAATATCACGTTTACAAGCACACACCATATTAATAATAATAATAAATAAATATTCTGGGACATTTTACACAGCACCATCTATTCCCAAACTAAGCAGAGCTTGTACTATGGGTACTAGACAATGGATATAATACTTATATACTTTTTTTTTGTAAATACATACTTATAATACATAAGAAACACCCAGACGAACACAAACTTTATATTCATCACATAAATATATGTGTCCTGTGGGAATCGAACCCACGACCTCATGGTCAGCAGTCCGGTACTCGAACCACTAAACCACAGAGGTCGTCGATATTATAACTATACGTAAGAAGTTTATAAGACGTTATATAAATTTAAAAATAAGGAAGTTAATCTTCAAACCGTCATTTTATCATGCTAATACAACAGTATCTTCAAACTAATAGGCACACGCACAATAACATTGTCGTATCTAAGTACATCATTAAACGGAAGTACCTACAGACAAGGTAACGTACTAAAAGCTCTTGACTGTCAGAAAAAAAGTGATATACAGTTTGCACAAATAACATAATAATCATTATTTTGTTTCCGAATGTACTCACTAAGCGACCCAGAGCGCAATAAGAGGACATAATTTTAGCCAACATATCGTGAGTTTCAAAGCCACCTAGATGCCTCTGTGACACTGTGATTAATTCTCCAACAACGTCCATCGTAACTAGATCCTTCCAGTAAAACAAAGTTTCTCTACGTTTGCAAACAATACAGGTCTCATTTGGTTGGTCATGCGGTACATTGGTGTACATCAATCAAGTCAGTGAATCACGCCTTGCCAGCGACTTTGTGTGACAATTGTTTAAATAAATGAACAATTTATTGTGCGTTTCGGATTAGTAAGTACTTGATTGTACCATCGGCCGAAGAACGTCTTCATCTAAAGATGTTTTCACTGGCTGAATAATCAAAAGACTATGATTAATTAGAAGACTATATAATTGTAAACAGTTTTTTTCAAAACCTTATTTTATGAACGCTTGAATATTCAAATTATTGTTTTCAACACTTGAGAAATCACATCTCTTCATCATCATAAAAACAACTCATACGTTTCTATTGAATACATACACACAAATATTGTTTTTATGGTATGTGGAATACCAACTATGATATAGGCAATAGGCTTTTTAAAAAAGGAAAAATATTTTACACACAAAATTATCAAATTCAGACAAAATTCTAGCAATTTCCATATCAATAGCAATCAACGAGAAATGTCCGAGCTCAATTTCAATATTCATCATTCGATCAGATCCCGTCAAGCGACACTTATCTGATTAATTTTAAATTCATCAGACCGCATTGTACGAGCAAGTTTAAAGAAGGTATTAAAGCTCTTTTGTCATCTATATCTTGAGGTCAAACTTTTTCTTAGAATAATTTCTCATCAAGTTATCGTCAGTGGAAGTTTTTATAATTTTTAACTCAATTATTAGTGTATAGTTTTAACTCAATTAATGGAATTTATGACTGGATATTAAAATTAAGCTCAATATGTACTTAATCACATTACGATATTTTAGGCAAATTTGCAATTTCTTCGCATGTTTTCGTTCTCAGTTCAAGCTAGTGATGATTATGTAAATTTTAATATACTATTTATCTTAAAATTGCATCCCTTTTTATTATCTCATTCAATGTCAAAAGTTTACCTATAAATATTATTTTTTTTTTTGCGCAAAATAAATTTATCTCTTCATTCGTTCTTGTGTCACACTGATGGTGTGTGCGAAACACATCTTAAATGTTTCAACAACAAAATTATTTTCCACGTCAATACCGTCTGAAGACTTATACTATTCCCGTAAAAACCCTGAATAAATCAGTTTATTTTAATACTAGCTTCTGCCTTAGCGTGATTAAATATAGCCTATAGCCTTCCTCAATAAATGGGCTATCTAACACTGAAAGAATTTTTCAAATCGGACCAGTATTTCCTGAGATTAGCGCGTTCAAGCAAACAAACAAACTCTTCAGCTTTATATATTAAACTAGCTTCTGCCCGCGACTTCGTCCGCGTAGCGTGATGATATATAGCTTATAGCCTTCCTCAATAAATGGGCTATCTAACACTGAAAAAATTTTTCAAATCGGACCAGTAGTTCCTGAGATTAGCGCGTTTAAGCAAACAAACTCTTCAGCTTTCTATATTAGTATAGATATAGATATAGATAGATATAGATTTACTGACGAATAACAATTGATCTCTGGAATCAATTCATATGTAGCCAAAACCTCAAACGGTTTTTTTATGTAATGTTAAAAGTGATGTTTCGTATTTTTTAATTTGTTGCCACCACACAGTAGCACCCGTAACCTTTAGAGGTCAACAATATTATTCCCGTCTCATCTTGAGAACTTAATTGTTAAGTCTTAGTTTCACAGTAATTTCACTGGCTACATTACCCTTCCAATCAGAACCCAATAATTTTAGCAGATTATTGCTAAACATAATAAAATTAGCTGCCTCATTAGCCAAGTGGTCCTGAGCGCGACTGCTACGCTAGAGGTCCTGGGTTCGATTCCCAGGTCGAGCAAAGTGTTATTGGGTTTTTCTATGAAATTCCCAATAGCAGCTCGGAGTTAGGAATTTGTGCCCGGTTAATGGCAATAGGCTCGCCCCCTATTACATGGGACCTAAGCATACCGGCGAACTGTGGGTGTACATTAGTACACCTCTGCCTAACCCTTCGGGGAATATAGGCGTGATGGTATGTTATGTTATAATATAATTAATCGCGTGAGAAGTTTGAGAGAAATTTTGCCTGCTCAACTCTAAAGTTCTCTATGAACATTATATATTATATTAACTCAACTAATACCAATTTGTAATCCTTTGACAAACAGCTCGGTTAGTTAATAATGATATTGGATTGCTGCATAAATGATCATTTGTTGAGCTGACAGCGCATATTCGTAATTCCTGATATCGTCATTTACGTAATTTGTGCATTTGCGTTACCTAGTGCTAATCTACCGCTGCTGCTAACATTTTAATAAATAAATAAATAAATATTCTGGGACAATTTTACACAGCACCACCTAGTCCCAAACTAAGCAGAGCTTGTACTATGGGTACTAGACAATGGATTTAATACTTATATACATTTTTTTTGTAAATACATACTTATAATACATAAGAAACACCCAGACGAACACAAACACTTATATTCATCACATACATTTTTGTGTCCTGTGGGAATCGAACCCACGACCTCATGGTCAGCAGTCCGGTACTCGAACCATATTACTATCTGTATATTGGATAGTTCCCTATTTCGGATTAATAAAAATCTTATTTTGCTTTCTCAAAGTTTATTAAGGTCCAATCTACAGATTAAAGATTAAAAAATATACAGGTTAGAGTGATGAGTTAAAAAATGATGAAGTACCACTTCATCATTTTTAGTTTTATGTTAAGAGGGAGTGGTTCTAAATTATTTTGCAAGACCTAAACAAACGAATAAACGTTGTAAATTAAAAATAGCTTGTAAAAACTACCTTGTTAGTCTAGTGGTTTCAAGTGCGACCGCTACGCTAGAGGTCTTGGGTTCGATTCCCAGGTCGGGCAAAGTGATAATGGGTTTTTCTATGAAATTCTCAGTAGCAGCTCGGAGTTTTGAATTTGTGCCCGGTTAATGGCAATAGGCTCGCCCCCTATTACATGGGACCTAAACATACCGGCGAACTGTGGGTGTACCTAAGAACACCTCTGCCTAACCCTTCGGGGAATACAGGCGTGATGGTATGTTATGTTATTTTAAGTATTTTTTATTATATTATCATATAATAAAAAATACTTAAAAATATTTTTTAGTAAACATGATGTATAATTTATGTTCTTCGCAATTTATCCTTTATCCCTGCTATAAGACGTTGCTTCGTACCAAATTTCAAGATTCTGAGTTCACGAGAAGTAACCGTGTAGGTTTTGATTCCCTTGGGTCTTGACAGACAGACAATATAGTGTCCTATAAGGGTTCCGTTTTTTGTCTTTTGAGGTACGGAACCCTAAAAAGGAGATTCTATGTTCATCTGTATGGCTTGTTTCATGTATGTTGACCCATATCTTCATCAATAGCGTACAAATAAAATAAAATGTATTGTCTAAGACATGTCTCTACTGAGATAAAAATAAATAACTAATTTTCCGAATGTGTTAAAATGAATTACGAATTACTTTATCGAAAACCTTAGTAAATTACGATCACTAAAATCCTGAAATATGAAAGAGTCTAAGGATTTATTTTCACGGTACTTTATTTATTAGGAGCTTAGAGAGTATTTGTTCGGTTGTAAATAACATAGAGAGAACTCCAAATCTCTCACATGCCGTGTTATTTGTTACAATAGGACAGTAATTGATCAGGGGCATTTATGAGACCAGAGTTTCCGCCTAGTGTGAAGACGCAAATATTAATCTCTCAAACCTCAATAGCACTTTGCTCGGTCTGGGAATCGAACCCAGGACCTCTAGCGTAGCAGTTGCGGTCAGGACCACTCGGCTAATCAAACAGTTTTAATATCAAAATAAAAGATTTATTCCGTAGGTGAGCCATGCTCGAGAGGCTCGGCCAGAATGATACCACACATTTACCGGCCTCACACTTACGTTGTGTTTCGCCGAGTGAGTGAGGATACCGGAAGCCCAAACCCTTTTAAAAGGTGGGCAACGCACTTGCGACGCCTCTGGTGTTGCGGGTGTCCATGGGCGGCGGTAATGGCTTACCATCAGCTGATCCGTCTGCTCGTTTCCATCACTATCACATAAAAAATGGTGTAAATAATAATAGCACCGAGAAATTCTTGTAATATTTTTTCTTAAAATTCATTCGTTTATTAACTCTCACCCTTGCCCTTCGAGGATACAAGTATGATAGAGTTATTTTATTCGGAATCCGAAAAAACAATGAAATTAATATTCCTATTCGGTCATAAACTGTTCCATTTCGTTACGCTTCGGCGTGACCGGAGGCCGAACCTTAAAATGGGCCAATTTTTCACACAGTCCGTGTACTGTCACGCACAATATTTCAACTGTCAATATAAATTTGTCAATAAGTACTTATGTATCGGAATATTGGACAGCCGACTATTAATTCGAGCGGACGACGCCATTTTTGTTTTTTGTATTTTACGCGCGCTTTCACCATTTTTTGCGATTTCGTTGGCAAAAATATTATTGGGTTTAATAAAAATGTGTCTATATTTATCATGTAAAGATTTCTTAATAAATCACTTATCATAAAATTCTTGTAAGAATAACATTTTTTATGATTTTTAAAATATCGCACTATCGATATAATACCTCAATAAACTGACACAGACGCTACATAAGCGTAAAACCTAGAAACTGTTTTAAAGAAGATAGAAAAATGAAGGTCTTCTATTTTAATATTTTTTTACTATAAGTAAAAAATAAATGTTGAAAGCGCTTTCTCAGAACAAAAAGAAAATTTGCATACAATCATCCCGTAACGAAGGATTACGTAATGGCGTACTACTGTACACAGTTTGCCGGTATGCTTAAGTCCCATATAATAGAGGATGAGCCTATAACCAGTAGCGGGGCACAAAGCTAAACTCCGAGCTGATAATAAAAATTTCGTAAAAAAACTCACAACAGTTTTTTCGCTCGAATTAGGAATCGAACTGAGGACCTCTAGCGTAGCAGTCGCGCTAACAACCATGAGCTTAAATAATATTTTTCTCAGTTAAAGATATTATTTACCAAAGAACCTAAAACTGGAAATAAAAATTTCGAAGTATAATCTTTAGTGAGAATAACCACAGGAAAAACCTTGTTATATTTTCTCTTAAAAAAGTAATTACATTCTGCGCTAATTCTAATTAAAAAAAGCGGCCATTGACATAGTCACACAGTCCAGTTAATCTGACGAAAACCAACCAAACGCCAAACCAATTTAATTTGGGAAACACTCGGATTTTGATCCCGAGATAGGAGAACTTTGTGTCATTTAGAATTCCGTTTGCTACAAATCGAAATAATATTGATACGATATGACATTTTATTCGTAATAATGATTCTTAAATTTCGTGAAGAAACCTGCAAGCCTGAGAGATTCTCTCGACGACATGTGAAGTCTGCAGTCCCGCATTAGGCCAGACCGATGGGTTATACTCTAGAGCCTAATCCCTCTTGGAGAGCCATAAAAAAAAACTAGGTAAATCTTTTATGAAATATCCGGCACGGCAAGTGCCTACTTAGGTCGGAAGTGAAGCATTGTATTCCATGAATAAAAGCCTGAGAAATCGCAATCACTTGAAACTTTTCTATTTTACGTTACAGCATGAAGTGGCTACTGAGTACTGATGGAAGTGGAATGTACATCCTATTTATGAAGTCAGGTCGATGACCCATCAAAAGTCATCATCTGGGAACGTGTGTGTACATCTACAGTTTCTTTCAGTCGTGGCGAAAGTCTCGAATCCCATGGCAGTGCTTAAAATGCAAGGGTAGGCAATTAAGCAAGTCGGTTTGAGTTTTACATACACAGCCTTCTCCTCAGGCAGCAGAAGGTCCATCAAGATTTTCCATCATATATTAAATACCTTCTGCCCGCGACTTCGTCCGTGTAGCATGATGATATATAGCCTATAGGCTTCCTCAATAAATGGGCTGTCGAACACTGAAAGAATTTTTCAAATCGGACCAGTAGTTCCTGAGATTAGCGCGTTCAAGCAAACAAACAAACAAACTCTTCAGCTTTATATATTAGTACAGAGTATAGATAATATGGGACTAGATAGGTGAAAAATAACTCTATCCTTCCTTTTGATTTTCTTTAAAGAGTTACCTACTTCAAACAAACTTATCTTCAGAATCCCAGAGATACATTGCGAGTTCAAGAAGCATCTATTGATTTAGTTCATCTTCGGATGAATGCCATGCCGCCCTTGAATCAAAGCAACTTCCGTGTCCTACTTACTCGAGCTGAATAGAATTCAACTCAACAACTGTACAATCGATAAGCCAATACTGAAGTTCTAAAATACATTGTAAGGAGATGTTCTCTGAGACTATTCCTCGGAACACGAGATTCCAAAGTGATGTCTCTAAAATCCACGTGACTTGTTTTAAAATTCTGGCTTTTACAAACGCGCTAACTGGTTTAAACTAAGTGACAGACTTATCTGACGCTAACGCGAGTATTTAAATTGATAAGACCGCTTTACGGATTTTATGGTGTTATAATTAACATAACATACCATCACGCCTGTATTCCCCGAAGGGTTAGGCAGAGGCGTACTAATGTACACCCACAGTTCGCTTTATATTTAGGTCCCATGTAATAAGGGGCGAGCCTATTGCCATTAACCGGGCACAAATTCCGAACTCCGAGCTGCTACTGGAAATTTTATAGAAAAACCCAATAACACTTTGCTCGACCTGGGAATCGAACCCAGGACCTCTAGCGTAGCAGTCGCGCTCAGGACCGCTTGGCTAATGAGGCAGTTATAATATTGTAAAGGGCCCAAAACGTCGGCTTACAATGAAATTAGTAATGTGCGACCCATATGCCCAAATCCTGTCCGCACTCGAATTTTTCCGTCACTAAAATAACATACATAACATACCATCACGCCTGTATTCCCAAAAGGGTTAGGCAATTTGAATATAATAAGATAAATTATTTTTGTCATCCATTTCTAATCCATCACGTGAGCGAAGCTGCAGGCAAAAGCTAGTCTACACTAATATTATAAAGAGGAAAGATTTGATTGTTTGTTTGTAATGAATAGGCTCCGAAACTACTGGACCGATTTGAAAAAATCTTCTACCATTAGAAGCCGACATTATCCCTGATGAACATAAGCTACTTTTTACCGCGGGAAAATGCTTCATTTCTACGGGAAAACGGGCGAAGCCGGGCCAGGCAGCTAGTATCTAATAAGTAGGTAAATACGCAATAGTTTCTATTACACAGACCGTACGTTGGCTCCTTTCCAGGGGGATACGGAATACAGAATATCTGGTTACATCGTCTACATCATAGCAACTTTTATTAAACATGCCTCACATAATATTGTGATGTACCTAAGTACCGTCAATATATCACAGGGACTCTTTCAGTCATAAAAACTATTACTTATTTTTGAAGAGTAGACATAAAATGTAAAAATGACGTTCAAAAAGTACTACTTAGTAGTCTATCTTGAATAAATGATTTTGACTTTGAATTCAGAATATTTTCCTTCTGTTTTTGCCCAACTACATGAAAAAAGTATTTAAGAAGTTGATGTTACCTAATTAGATTATTTTTCGGTAATCTTTTTCGAAAGCAATGAAATGTATGTGATATGTGAAATTTATCACAGTTTGAATTGACCATTCTGTTCACAGACTATGGCGCTTCTTAATGTTGAATATTAAACATAGGTACCTACGTTTGTTCGATTTTTGGCAATACGGCTCATAACCTCTATATACTTACATTGAAGTAAGACAATCTCTGAGTCTATCTATACTAATATTATAAAAAGCAAAGATTTGTATGTATGTTTGTAACGAATTGGCTCAAAAAGTACTGTACCGATTTTCACCTTATCACCATTTGAATGCTACATTATTCCAGATTAACACTGGCTATAGAATATTTTGAAAAAAGTTAAGGATTTCTCAAAGTGAGCGAAGCCGGGGCGGCCCGCTAGTATATAATGTCTCACTCTGACTTATCTAAGGAACTCTGATAGGAAGACCGGTAATATTGTTCTATTTTTGAATTTGGAATGTGATAGTCCAAATTCAAAAGTAGAAAAATTTTAATGTAGGTAAAACAACCGGTATGCAGGTAAAAAAATTATAGCATTCGGCAAATTCACATCTTGTGAACACGATAGGGCTGGCACGCCAATATACGGCCATTACCGAAAATGGGCTAATGAATGACGTCATACCCAAGCGCAGTTTAATTAATTTGGACACCCGAGCTCACACGTTATTAGCCACGATATTGATAACTTAGCTGTGTTTATTTTGACGATAGTCTATCAAAATTATTTGAAACCGTTCTGTATTTACCCATTAGATGTTTTTTTTTTCATTAACCCTTAGATTATCCATCAACAGGGCACGGGTTTCTCTCAAAGTGAAACGGATTAGGCCATAGTCCACCACGCTAGCCTACTGCGGGCTTGCAGACTTCACACGCCTTTGAGAAGATCTCATAGGCGCGCAGGTTTCCGAACAGTCAGAGCTTGGATTCGAACTGGAAACCTTTGATTTCTCAGGCCAACGGTCATATCACTAGGCTATCACTGCTTTATATTATTCTAGGCATACGAAAACAATGACGTCACTATGTCTTCTGTCATAGTTTAGCCTCAGGACAAATAAATGCTATTAAAGTATCTCAAGGAGCAAAGTTTTTCTATGAGATATTGCCCAATGCCCGCCTTATTATATACACATAAAACCCTTTTAAATCTCGTTGTATGACGCTGGGAACTATTATTATCTACAGTAGGTACTATGTAGTTGCTTTTGAGTCCTCGTTCACAAAAGGCTTAGTTGAAACTAAATGCGACGCATGAGACATTTCATTTCGTATCTTGCTGCTGCACACGGCGGCGCCTAAATACTTACTGCTCTTTCATTATTTTTATAACATACCATCACGCTTAGAAAAATATTTTTTCTATTTTTTATTTTCTACATTTTCTATTTTTTTATTTTCTACATTTTCTATTCTCTCTCTGCCTCGTTAGTCTAGTGGTCCCAAGTGCGACTGCTACGCTAGAGGTCCTGGGTTCGATTCCCAGGTCGAGCAAAGTGTTATTAGGTTTTTTTATGAAATTCCCAGTAGCAGCTCGGAGTTTGGAATTTGTGCCCAGTTAATGGCAATAGGCTCGCCCCCTATTAAATGGGACCTAAACATACCGGCAAACTGTGGGTGTACCTTAATACACCTCTGCCTAACCCTTCGGGGAATACAGGCGTGATGGTATGTTATGTTAAATTTTCTATTTAAACTTTCCGATTAGAAAAAGTCTTTAACAAGATACATTTTATTAGTAAAATAGTCTTAGGACTAAGTAAAAATTAAACCTAAACCTTCCGAAACAGAAAAATATACAAAATGTCCCCAGAAATATAAGAACACAATTTCTGCGGGAAAAAATTGTCACCGCAGCCTTACGATATCAGGAAGCCACAGTGACCTTTTTATTTTCCTTATTTAGGCCACGGTGCGATCCTATTTCGTTTTACAAGACACCTGTCTCGGCTTATGAATCTGGGCAACCGATCCTTCACTTAAAAATGTAGCGGTTTTTCCTTTATGAATCCAGTGTAGAAATGTGAGCGAATTGAATTTGTCACTTTTTGTATAATATAAGTATTTGCCGAAGATGTTGTTCTATGACATGCCATCACGCCTGGGGCCCTAGTCTGCTATTTCAATTGACTCAGAATGACCGTCCAATGGCACTAAATGACATAAGAAATGACAGATTTCGTAGAGAAAACTGTCAAAAGTCAACCATTATGATGTCACTGAATCACAATTCTGACACAACTGAATAGTAGACTCGGCACCCTGTATTCTCAGAAGGGTTAAGGAATAAATCTCTGTTAAGTATATAGAGATATAATATACCTACCTATACAAAGAAGAGATCATCACTTTTGTTTTATGATTAAATTATTTGCGGGATCCATCTCTAATGCTAATATAAGTGAGCGAAGCCATGAGCAAAAACTAATAAAGCATAAAATCTTATTCTGCTTTAGTAATATAAATAATACTTTCTCTCCTAGCATCCTTGGTTATTGTTAATTTCAAAGTATTTTGTAAGAGCACTAACATACAAGTATACATAATAATAAAAGTAATATGTATTGTGTCTGTTTCTTCATAAGCTATAACATATATCACACACTTCTATAGTGGTTCCTTGACATGAAATAAATGATATCTACGTGTCTGGGAAATACTCGTAGCATTTGTCTTTCTTTCTGTGATTCCTCGTGTAAATGGCACTTCACACGTTTTGATCCATCAAAGGCCGTCATATTTACTTATATTCATTTTGAAAGAAATTAATATTTTATTGCTATTAGTTTCGGCCCGTGACTTCGTCTGTGTGGAATTCAGAATTGAGACCCTTCTTGGAAAAAAAATTTCAGTAACTACAAAGATATCTGTGAGCCAATTTTCATCCAAATTCGTTCAGCCGCTTTTGCTCGACTGAGTGACAAACATACAAACTTTCCCATTTAAAATATCATTCATCTTTACTATCATAAAATCGTAAAATATTTAAGAAAAACAAGTGGGTGTATAAACGTCTCCAAATCCAAAAGTGTCATTTTAAAAATTCTTGTCTGTTTGTTTCGGGTTGGCGAAAAAACTACTGAATAGATTTTAATTTTGTAATCACAATTAGAAAGTATATCTATGCTCCAACTTAAAAACTGCTGAACTTCTTATCACAATTAATTTAACGGTTCCTGAGATTATAGCTTGACCTCTCTGATGTTTAGAGATCTATATATAGAAGAGATCATAGTCGCTACGCCAAACGGGTCGTCGTTTCCTTAAATTGTTGTCCTTCACCGTTTAAGATCGTAATAATTAATTTATTAATACGCATGATTGCGAAAAGTCTGGGTTTGAATCCCGTGCCGAGCACAAAACATGAAATATAAATAAATAGTAGCAGCTCTGTGTTTGGGATTTGTGCCCGGTTCATGGCAATAGGCTCTCCCCATATTACATGGGACCTAAACATACCGGCGAACTGTGGTTGTCATCAGTACACCTCTGCCTAACCTTCGGGGAATACAGGCGTGATGGTATGTTTACGTTATGTTCTGAAAATTCAAAAGTTCGTGCCTAGTATTCGAACTCGAGAGCTAGGTACGACTTGGTAGGCCAGTAGTCATATTACCTATTAGGCTAATCACTACATAATACGTAGAGCGAACAAACTGTTTATATTCCAATATATTTATCAAAACCAAGAGTGAAAGCGAAAATATATTATGATCGCTTGGAACATTCGCTCCATTCCGAAAATTCTTTCATAAAGGACATTTTTTGCGTCACATTTCGGTCACGTAACAATTGATTATTGTTATGGACCCACGAAATTATGAGGGTATTGTCGTTTCTATTTCTAGTATTATTATATTGTTGTGAAGGTATAATCAAAGCGGTTACAGGGATCAAACTAGCTCGAGGAAAGCGAACGTGCGTGCTTATTACTGCGAAAAGATGTCAAGTAAGTAATACTTTTGTTTTTAACAAGCATATAGGTTAGGTTCACCTGTATGTAACTATGTAAGGGATTCTAAGGTAACTAATTTAACCATCTTCCAAGGATCGTAGAGTCATGAAATTTGGCAGATGTATGTAGTTCTGATGACAATACAATAATATGGTACTGTCGAACTGATCTGATGATGGTTTTTGAAAAGAAAAAAAAGAAAAAAGAAAAATAAATTTATTTGCGCTCTATACAGGTGGTACCAGATATAAAATTGGTGGTTTTGGAACAATACCATATTCTGCCTACATAAAGCATGCAAATTAATGTTACATTTATATTCATTATAATTATTGAGTTAATTATTATTAAGATGTATTATTATTATTTATAAAACACTAGACACAATAAAATATAGAACCACATTTATACAATCATTATCATTTTGTGTCGATTTTGCGAAGGTTTCCTGGCTTTTACGGGAATCTGTTTAGTCTAAAATTTTATAAGAAAATCGTTGGGATAAATACATATTGGTGTGTGCGTCTTGTCTATGTAAACAAATTAATTTTCTTTCTTTCTTTCTATTCTTATTTACAATCAAAGTGCGTCGGTATGTTTAGGTCCTATATAAAAGGGTTCGAGTCTACAAACTCCGACCTGCTCTTAAGAATTTCATAAGAAACCTAAGAACACTGATCGACCTGAGAATCGAACCCAGGGTCTCCAGACACTTGTAGTCACACTAGGCAATTTGATAATGGTTTTCAATTGAAAGAAATAAATTCTACTTCTACTACTATTAACGCGAATCTTTTGGCTTCTATGCTCCTATAAAAATGCATTATATTATTTACTAGCTTCTGCCCGCGACTTCGTCCGCGTAGCGTGATGATATATAGCCTATAGCCTTCCTCAATAAATGGGCTATCTAACACTGAAAGAATTTTTCAAATCGGACCAATAGTTCCTGAGATTAGCGCGTTCAAGTAAACAACGTTCAAAAAACAAACAAACAAACAAACTCTTCAGCTTTATATATTAGTACTAGCTTCTGCCCGCGACTTCGTCCGCGTAGCGTGATGATATATAGCCTATAGCCTTCCTCAATAAATGGGCTATCTAACAGTGAAAGAATTTTTCAAATCGGACCAGTAGTTCCTGAGATTAGCGCGTTCAAGTAAACAACGTTCAAAAAACAAACAAACAAACAAACTCTTCAGCTTTATATATTAGTATATAGATATTACGATTTTACGTGTTAAAAACGAACCAAAACATAGTAGTAACGAAGAGAAATTCACTTTACAAGCGCTAATTAATTTTATGAGCTTGCTTTAACATAAATGGATCTTGCAAACGCAGGTCGGCCATATAAAACCACAACTCGCGCCGTACAAATTTGCTTGCAGTCAGAAATACTGTTGAGAAATTGAAATTACATTTTAGCTGCGTTAACACGTATAAGTAACTATTTGAAAGCAAACACGTCTTGTGGTTTTGTTACGATTTTCGCTTCAGCGCATAAAGGGTTAGGGCGATTGGGGGTTGACAGCTGAATTTTCTTCATTGTTCTAAACTTGACCTCTTGCAAACAAGTCACGCTCGCAATCCTAAAAGGGTTCAGTAGAAATAAGCATTGTTACACCTATAATTCTTATGCATAAAAATTTTCAAAATAAGCATTTACTGGAGAGAAGCTGAAAGTATCTGAATGACTGCAAAGTGCTTTTTAATTGAGAAAGAATAAGGTGCAGATATAAATTTTTGTGGGAGAAAGATTCGATCTCAGACATTATGTGAACCTACATCACTCCAGTTGACTACAGCGGACGCTTTTGGTAACTAAGCTACCGAGACCACCTACACTTATATCTTTAGAAATCAGAAATCATTTATTTGCTGATAATGTAGGTATACATACCTATAGGTTGGAATATGTATTAAGTGTCCCGATACATTTTACCTTACGGCATGCAACATATTAGGTTTGAATTAAATAGTACTAAATCAATGAATTAAATATAAATCTCTCGCAAATCATACAATAAAGAATATATGTCGTAATATGTAGGTACTCTTATAGAGCTTAATGTCAAAATAATCCAACACAATTACTACTTGTTATATTTTTTTTACTTAATCTGGTAATGTCACAATCTGTTTGTCAAATTACAATAAAGCAACAACCATAAAAAATAAATAACTATGTAATTATCTAAGACATTCGAGATTGCAAAGACAACGCACATTATTTTATCAATAACATTTTCTATACCAATAGTTTTTTTAAAGTTGTTAAAATGCATTTATGCAAAAAATTGCACCACAAATACCAGAAAATTTTGTTTTTCATAGGTATCGTGATATCTTAGTGATGTGACCATTGGACTTTCAAGTAGAAGGTCTCGAGATCGAATCCAAGGCACGCACCTCTTCTCGACTTTACGATTTCATGTGTGTATATCACTCGCTTAAACAGTGAAGCAAAACTTCGTGAGGAAACCTACATGCCTGAGAGATTTTCTCGACGACGTGTGAAGTCTGCCAACACGCACTAGGCCAGCGTGGTGGACTATAGCCTAATCCCTCCCATCCTGATAGGAGACCCAAAGAGAGATTTTTTAAATAAATCTTATAAAAGTACCCACCCATTCACACGCACATTTTCAAAAGAAATAAAATCTTACAAAATTTCTGACTGAGAACGAACATCATTCGTAACAAGACAGACACTCAGATAAAATCAACGTGATCTCGACCTAATTAAGGAGGCATCTGGCTTTAATGACTACGAGTACCTAACAAGCAGAATGTCTAGGCTTACTGAGCTCATTTTAGAAACCCTGTCGCCTAAATGTAACAATATTAAAGTTAATGTGTATTGTAGGTATTATGGGAAGAGGGGCTCATGGCTAAGTATTAACCAAGCTGATCAACCGATCTGCAAAGTTAAGCTGCGCTCGCCACGGTCAGTGTGTGGATGGGTGACCATTCTTAACATATCGAGACCCCTCCGTGCTTCGGAGAGCACGTAAAGTGTCGTTCCGGTGGTAGTCAGAAGCTCAAAACAGCCTGACAACCAGTTTAACCTCCGAATATCGGTATTGCCCAGGAATTGGATTTCGGAGGTCTGAAAGCAGTCGCTTCGTGTAAAATGCTGATATTTAGCCGCATCTGGGTAGACTGGAAGCCAACCACAACATAGTTAGAAATAGGCTCGGAGGATGATGAGGTATTATGGGAAGAGGTAATTAATTTCTTTGAAAATATATCTTGTAAGGGGTAATGTGTGAGGAGATAATACTAAACGCGCAATTTAACAACAATAACAATTATTTATTAATTACTTTATCCTAAATCTGACATACATAAATTCTAATACTAATTCCTCTGAGTTTATCCTAAAATCCTGAGCGAAAGCCCTAAGCGACGACGTATATTGTGACCCGATCGTGTGGTTTCGCTAACGAAGTCAACACAATAAGCAAACAATATATGCCGCTTATCCAGTATCCGGTAAAGTGCGGGAGCGGGAGGTGACCGACCTAAGTCGATGCGTAGATGTGCGCCGGAACAGTACCGAACGCCGACTGGGGCATTTTTTTTTTTTCGAATGGACATTAGACAACTAATGTCCGTGATTCAGGGAATCTTAACAGCGGAACCGAACATGGTGGCGAGGCACCGAATGCCTCCAGCCAGTCTGGGGCAATTAGTAGCTGCCAGGTCTTTTATAAGCGGTCAGGGTCTCGGCGGTCGGCGCATGCGGCGGGGCGTGCGCTCGATGTCGTAGCCGGCCGAGGTGGTGTTACAATCTTAGTTTGCCATAAAAAAAACTCATCTAATAGTCATAAACGAGTTTAATGTATCTAAATATTGTTTACGTCTAGATAGTGTTATTTCAAAATAATTTAGCTGCTATATGTATGTCCGTTTAAGTAGGATTATACTCCAATATAAGATTGAAGTCGTCCTAATAGGTACCATAAAACTTTACGGCATAGAAATACTTGAATGAATTATATATTTTTATCTTTTTGTGATTTTTTTGCATTTTTCATGCTAAGATTATAAAGTTATTTTTGTGAAGGAAAAATTCGACTTCGAAATTTGAGAGGCAAAGTAACTTGCTTTTCAATAGAGTAACTGACGTCACCTTTAAGACGCAAGTTCAGAATGTGAAGGCAAATTTCGACATGGCAGGTGGGACTTGCGTTGGCTTAGAGGCCATATCGTCTGGTGTACCTAACCAGAAGACGCAGGTTCGAATCCTGCCTGAGAAATGAATTTTTCTTTCACTAAAATAACTATATATTATTTTTTTTAAAAGCTGTCTAGCAATGTGTGTCACACATTACTAGTATTCTTGTTAACCCCTCATGCTAAGCTAAATGCTTGTGTTACAAGTGGATTTACGTCGGTAGTGCAATGGGTGGGTTTCGAACCGGCAACCACATGATCACAAGTCCGACGCCCTAGCCATTAGGCTACCGCCGCTTCATGGTTGGCAACCATATCGTTAAAATAATAAATAATTGGTAAATATTGAATAAAAATAAAGAATTCAAGAGTTGTTGACGACAGTGCGGCAGGTGAGCGAAAGGCTTATGTTCGAAGCGCAGGTCAATGAAATGAATGAAAAATTTATGAAAAGGCGCAATGTTATTAGGAAATTCTCGGTAGCAGGTTAGAGTCCCAATTATTGGCAACATGGTCACCTCTTACGGGTATCGGGAGTAAAAGTATATGCATACCTATATGTATGTTTGTATGTTCGCTATCAACCGAATTAACCACTGTGTTTCCTGTTTGCCAGGCTTATTATTAAGATTAATGCGACCATAGACGTCTTCTGTGATTTGTTTATGGCTATCTAGAATTATTGTCACAATAATGACAGCTTGGCAGATTGAAGGACAAAACAAAAGAAGGTATTACATAGTATGCGGCACTATTTTACTGTCGAATTTACCTTGATGCAATCGTTGTAATCTCCGCTGTGTCATTTGGACGTATGCCACTTTTATTAACCTTTTTTATTGCACAAAGGGAATATAAGATAGGGCACGCAATTCGAGTAAATACCCTTTCGAGCTCTACTTTTATTATATACCAAAATACATAGACACACACGCGTTGTTGAAGAGTTTATTAAATCGTTTCTTTTTTCTGACAGTGGACTGTCTACAATGTAAATTTTACTGCTCTTAGCCACATCTTAACGATTTTTCTTTGTTTATTGACTAAAGTTACTTAATCATCTAGTTACAGCCGTTATCCGCTTACAATTTTGTGTCATAGTTTCCACTCTATAACCTCTCGGCAACCAACAAGTACTGCTATAAATTACTATAGTGAACGTGTATCGTTTCAATCTAGTCTAACTTTTACGGAGTTTACAGTAGCTGCGAATAGTTCTAGCATTCATGAATGTTAGCCAACAAGGGAACACGGCTGAAGTCATATCCGGCCGCCATTGTGCATTAGCCAGTTACAAACTTTCCTTGCACATTTGTTGCAATCCTCTGAATTTTTCTTCGGAATTTCCTGACAACATTATATGCGCTCGTTGAAAAAGACTATCCCCATAAAATTCCACAAAGACCAGATTAACGCCACCTGCATCTAAGGACAGCCAGCACCTGTATCATGTAGGACCACCCCATGGATCTCCACAAGGACCAGTTGCACACCGCCTGCATCCAAATCCAATAACTCCCGACGTCCTCTGAATTGTCTCGCTGAAGACCACGCTGCGTCTTCCGGTGCGTAGTTTCCGCTCGAGAACTTCTCAAACAGAGTGACTCAATACTACAACCTGTATGTTATACGCTACAAAAGTGAAATAAAGCTCACTCATCATGATTATTCAGAAAATAAATAGAAAGTCAACAAACTTTTGGAAATGTGCCATAGAAATGGAAACCACGACTACAAAATTAACAAAAATAAGACCGCAGAGCACTTTTACATAATGCTAACGTTTGTAATCGAGGGTAGCAGTTGCTAAATCAATGATTTTTTTAAACTAAAAAACAAACATTTCAACCCTTCGCTTCGGTACTCCGTAATATTTTGGTCCTTCTAGCCGGAAAGTATGGTCCTTTCGGTTCGGTTTGAAGTTGATTGTATATTTGATACTCAATTTTCTTATATTTATTGGATGTTTGATACACCCAATGTTTGATAGGCAAACAATGCAGTGAATATATTATAAATTTTAGTAAGTAATAAAATAGGTGAACGTGTCAAGGCGATAGTAGAAGTAAGATAGATAGGAAAAATACTGTTTGCGTAATGACTGCAGTGTCATGGCGCATATAAGTTCTAATTATGGCATAGAATTCTATACGTCCTTACCTTAATACATTATGTGGTATTTGCCCGTAATCCTACTAATACCTATTATAAATCCGAAAGTTTGTGAGGACGGATGGATGGATGGATGTTTGTTACTCTTTCACGCCAGAACGGCTGATCGGATCTGGATAAAATTTGGCACAGAGATAGATTATAGTCTGGAATAACACATGGGCTACTTTTTATCTGAAGTCTACGCAGAAGCTAGTAGGTTATAACATTTAGCTTGTAAGTTTTAGAATATAATGTTATTTACATGTATAATGTAATAACTAATGGCAATCCAAATAAAAAAACCTTCATGACATTATCTTCCAAATTAAAATGAAATATCATTCGTTGTATGGCTATTAGTATATAATTTAAATTAATTAAATGTTCCGGTGTGCTTATATTTAATTTCACCGTATACTTAACATTAATTATTTAGCGTGATGTGGGTTTACTGAACAATATTCATGTTTTATTCACAACTCCAATGTAAAGTGGTTAGTCCTACTCCTACTGTCGTGGTTTACCTCGTACAAACCACAGAAGAGCCTTATTTATGTACGTTTTAATTTAAATAAGACTCTCACCTGGAAAGCCTATAAATTAAAAGTCAAAATGTTTATAACATAACATAAAATACTATCACGCCTGTATTCCCCGAAGGGTTAGGCAGAGGCGTACCTACTGATGTACACCTACAGTTCGCCGGTATGTTTAGGTCCCATGTAATAGGGGCGAGCCTATTGCCATTAACCGGACACAAATTCCTAACTCCGAGCTGCTACACGGAATTTCATAGAAAAACCCAATAACACTGCTCGACCTGGGAATCGAACCCAGGACCTTTAGCCTAGCAGTCGCGCTCAGGACCACTTGGCTAATGTATAATAAATGGCTAAAAAAACACTTGGCTAGTATTTGTTAATGTACTTTTTGATAATACATCTCATCTGTCATAATTTATTTATTTTTTTCTTTTGGTTTTAAAACACATAAAGCTTATCCACTGCATAAAAACATCCTTTCATACATCCTCAGATTGTGCTGTCATACTTGCAAAGTATACTCTACTTCGCTGTAGGCTGGTTGAACTCGGAATCGGGCAGTGTTGAAGTTTTCTGATGTATTCATAAAAGTTGCTGCTGTAGTTTAATGTGGAGTTGAGCTAAATATACGCGTGTGAGCTACGATTTTGTTAACAAAAGTTTTGTTAAAATTTCATTTAGTTTTGAACTAATCTCATGTATGTGTTGGCTGGCCCGTAATTGGCTAGTCGTTGTATAGACGGAGGCCACTTTATAAAATATAAAGTCAAAGCTTCTATTGCTTATAAGGTATTTAACAAGTCTGCTCAATCAATGGAGTAAATATTAAAATGTTAAAAGCTAGTACCTAGTTATAATCCAAATTAAATTATTGTTTATTACAATTACTGTTTATATTAGCTGTGGGAAAATAAATTAATTAAAGCAATATTTCGAGCAAGCTACCTTTCAGCACCTTAAGTTAAAGTTATAACACAAAATGCTTCCTTCCGGTTTTGAGAATTATTCTTTTAGATTTCTGACTCGAATTTTAGAAGTCAGTTGTTAGTCAGCACGTGCAAAACTAGAACCAAGTCTCAAAAACAGAAACAAAGCCTGCATGTAACTTGTTGGGTAATTTATATTTATATTTGTTTCGATCAATGACATAAAATGATGTAGGATTTAATTACACTCCGAATTTAAATAAAAATTCCAGAAAAACGGACCATATAACATACACATAGGTAGTTCACATACAATCTCAGTGTCATACGTGTCACCTTTGAGTCAATTTTTAATCATCATCAATCTTACTTAAATAACTTGGCAGAATAGATAACAGCTCAATTGTCGCCAAGAAGAAAAAAGAAACAATATAACTTGTTCAAATTTTACGTTGTTAGTTTAGGATAGTCACTATTTGACATTTACGACTCCGAGACTATATCGAAATATTAATAGAATAATTTTATCTTTAATTGCCTCAAGTGACCTTGAATAAATAAGCGTAGAAAATACACTTTTTTACCATGGGAGAGCCATGCTTCTGCACGAATGGGTCGGCTCAACCGGAGTGATACCAGGGCACAGAAAACTGACGTGAAACAACGCTTACGTTGTTTCTCAAGTGAGTGAGGATACCAGAGGCCCAAAATCTTTTAAAAGACGGGCAACGCACTTGTAACTCCTCTGGTGTTGCAGGTGTCCTTGCGGTGGTAATCGTTTACCATCAGGTGACAAACGTGTGCTCGTGTGCCCCCCTATTTCTTAAAAAAGAGAACAGGAAACGTAAGAATTTAATGGAAACTAAGTTTGTCTTAACTTCGCTGGTATAATAAGCGAATACGCTGAATGTTTTCCTTTCATCAAAACAGATGTGAGTTACTCAATACCCCGTTTCTAAGTAGTCTGGTAAAATCAATTAAATTGAATCAAAACATACGTTCAAAGTTAATTATAAGTTTCGATATTCATAACAATATATACAATTCACCAGTATAATTAGTTCCCGTGTGATAGGGGGCGACCCTGTGGCTATGCACAAATCCAAACTCTCAGCTGTTATTGAGAGTGCCATAGAAAACCCCATCCCTAGCAGGCGTGGGAATCCTGGGGTCCTCTAGCGTAGCAGTCGTACTCAGGAATACTAGGCTTTGAGGCAGGTATAGTTAGTATTTCATGAATATTACATAATTATATATATATAGTTTTTTACTAATATAGTATAGTAGCTATGGAATTCGGCAAACGAGCTTGCGAGCCACCTAGTGATAAGTACTTAGTCATCATCGCCCATAGACACCTGCAATGATAGAGGAGTTGCTGATGCCTTGCCGACCCTAAAGGGGCGCTTGTCCGCTGTGGACTGCAGACTGCCAGAGCCGCTGCAACCGAGGGGGAACTGGCTCTTACGTGTAAAAGTCGAAACCCACACTAAGGTGTTCTACGACAGACTTTGAAGTATTGGTGGTCGCCAGCCAATCAGACCCCAAGAGTAGGATCTCTTGGGGTCTGACTGGTGCTACCGAGCAGAATTAACTAAAATTACTAAAATAAATGAGAACCTATGTGACCAGTCAGTCAGGACAAACCTTTATCATCAATAGCGATGCTATAAGATCTGCTTGATTTTTCAATTGACAAACAACTGAATTAGCGTTAAAATTACCTTCAACTAGAATAGAAAACCTTATTTAACCAGCAATTTTAGTATTTACAATCAAATGAAAACCGCAACTGGACTGCTGAAATGAATTAAATTATTACTCTTTGAATCAAGGCCCGTCGCTCTCATTGCGGCTTTGTCGAAACACGCGTTGCATTAATTAAATATACCTTTACACATTATACTTATATTTGCTTGTATTTATAGCTGATATTTCGGATTAAAAGAGACTAGATCCTAGCTTGGGTTTTAGGGAATTATACCATGTGTGAATAAAACCTTTTGAGACGGTAAATTATTATAATTTATTTATTAACTGCCTCATTAGCTCAATGGTGCTGAGCGCGACTGGTACGATTAGATAGAGGTCCTGTGTTCAATTCTCAGGTCAAGCAAAGAGGTATTGAGTTTTTCTATGGAATTCCCAGTAGTAGCTCTGATTGGAATTTTTGCCCGATTAATAAACACACACACACACACACACACACACACCCACACACGCACACACACACAAACACATACACACACACACATACACAAACACCATAACGCCTTAGTTAGGCAAAGGTGTATTAAAGTATGGTTAGATCCCTTAAAATAGTGTGTGAGCCCATTGCCATTAACCGGGCTCAAACTCAAATTGCTGAGAATTTCATAGAAAAAAACTACTTTGCTCAAACTGGGAATCGAAACCAAGACCCTTAGCGTAGCAGTCGCACTTAAGACAACTATGCTAATGAGACAGTATTATACATATAGCTTTACCTAAACAGGGAAAGATATATTATATGTAGAATATGCACTTCGCGTAGATATCGGCAAATGTCGATATGCCGATAATAGTTTTGTTTTCTTCCAATAATTCAAGACATGTATTTTCTCCTTTTTCTCTTACTATTATAAAATTGTAAGCTAAGTAAAGCTGTGTCTGTACATTGAAGATATTTAAAAAAAAACAAGTGGGTTAGGGTATATAAACGTCTCCGACTCTAAAAATGTGATTTTGAAAATTCTTATCTGTTTGTTACGGGTTGGAGCAATAACTACTGATTAGATTTTAATTTTGTTACCACTGTTATAAACTACTGGCTTCTGCCCGTGACTTTGTCTGCGTGGACTTCAGATAAAAAGTAGCCCATGTGTTATTCCAGACTATAATCTACCTCTGTGCCAAATTTTACCCAGATCCGTTCAGCCGTTCTGGCGTGAAAGAGTAATAAACATCCATCCTCACAAACTTTCGCATTTATAATATTAGTAGATATGTGCTCCAACTTAAAAACTGCACTTCTTATCTCAAATAATTAAACGGAACCTGAGATACAGCTTGACCTCTCTAATGTATAGAGACCCCTACAAAGAAGAGATTATCACTGTTGGTTTTTGAGCTTCAAGTGAGCGAAGCCGCGGGCAGAAGCTAGTGTATGTTATAAAATAAGATAAATAACTTTATCCAGCATTTCTAAACTATCAAAAACTTTATTTAGGTCGTCTGTCGCCTATATTTCTTCTAAGAAAGAAAAATCCATTAGTACTTCACTTTGCCATAAAGTAATTTTGAGCACTTCAGCGTCAAGTCAAGTCGATATAGCTCCTTATATTTTTATTTTAGCCGAGAGCAAACATTAGGTGTGTTCCTTACATGTTCATCACAAGGCTTTAATAGCCTTTGTGCCTCTTTGAGAGACTTTACACATAATTTCGGCGAAAGAGCCTTCATTAATTTAGTTGTTTTATAACGTAACTAATTAGTTTTGTACGTGGAAGCAAAGCTAAAAGTTAGTAACCATTTATAATGTATTTCTTTTTACATTGCTTTGAAGACTTATATAATCGTGTTGACATTTCCTGGTTCAACACTGGAATTTCAGTGTTGTTATATCTTACACGACCTACACAATTTTATAGGTTTGAAAATATTCATAAATTGTAGATAATTTTTATGTCCGTCTTTTTTTGTCAAACTGGTTGAGAGACACAACTTATTTAGGTACTTCATAGAGCAACTGTAAATAACGCATTAAATTATTATTTTGCGTTTTTTCGTTTTTATTGTGGCAACACATTTTTCCCACACTATAGTATAGCTCCAAGGGCCAAACCTTTGTAACCGACTACAAAAAAGGAAGGGTACTAAGGTTTAACAGTCAAGGTAGGTATTTATTGTGTAATTGTCTATTAGAAAGGTGACACA
Organism: Acronicta leporina; assembly: GCA_947256265.1. Lineage (NCBI taxonomy): Eukaryota > Metazoa > Arthropoda > Insecta > Lepidoptera > Noctuidae > Acronicta > Acronicta leporina. The sequence continues at coordinate 12,791,459 of OX366520.1, read as the reverse complement.
AAAATATTTCTAGCTTCATACTTTTCAGTATTTTTCGGTTTTAATTTTTATTTTATATCCAGGCTATAGTGTCACAATTCGTTCAATGTCGAGCAAAAAACTGAACGAAGAATAGACTAAAATATTTTCTTTCTCGTCCATTAAACAGTTTGACGGGACTACGTGGCGTGAATATAATAGATTGTTGCGACTTTTAAAAAAATAATTAGCTGGCCAGTCACGTAAATGCGCAAAGATTTCAGGCGGCGTAGATACTTATTTAAATTCGAGTGTACGTCTTTAAATAGGTCTCTATATACACTACAGGTATATTGCTTTAGACATATTTGAGTATTGATAAGTTCACTTGTTTCTTTTAAAACAGATGATATGACAAAAGGCTTGCCATTACATGGGACCTAGACATACCGGCGAATTTTGAATACAAATTACATAATACGTCTCAGGCAATCCCTTCGGGCACTTAAGGCTTGATGGCATTATGGTATGTTATAGGGTACATTTGCACCGCCCCTTCTTTCTTTGTAGAAGTTCCTACCAAAAACTGCCTCATTACTCATTAGCCAAGTGGTCCTGAGCGCGACTGCTACGCTAGAGGTCCTGGGTTCGATTCCCAGGTCGAGCAAAGTGTTATCAGGTTTTACTATGAAATAGCAGCTCAGAGCTAGGAATTTGTGCCCGGCTAATGACAATAGCCTCGCCCCCTATTACATGGCACCTAAACATACCGGCAAACTGTGGGTGTATATAAGTACGCCTCTGTCTAACCTTTCGGGGAATACAAGCGTGATGGTATGTTATGTTCCTACCAAACCGAAAGAGCCTAATCTGCTTCCCATAGTCTGTATATCGATTATTCCAGGGCTGTACCTACAACCCTATCAGCTTACAGACACTTACTTATATACTGCAACTACCCCAGAGCTGTATCCCGTACAACCCTATTGGCTCAAGGATTTCTGTGAAGATACAGGAGGAGGGGGGCAAATGAGGCCACTTTTGATGAATCCGAAAGGACACCACATGTCGTATGTCCAGTATAAGCTGACCTAGTATTGTATATGCTTTACGTACTCTAAGAGGTCAAGGGGTTTATCGGTGTGTCGGTGAATCATCCCTTAAGGAAGGTTGACGTCAATTGAGATCTTGCTGCGGCGTCTCATCAGCCGTAGGATCATAATAACACATGTTGAGTTCTTCTCGTTTTGATTTGTATGTGAAACGTCACAAACTTTTGCCCTTAAGGTTACCTTTCATCCAGACATACCCACATCCTTTTGTTATCAAATAACCTTTAAAACATATTTCTGTTGACCCGAAAACCTCCGCCCAATCGAAACTAAACCTAATACGCAAACTAATAAAGTATTCAATTGATTAATTGTTGGCATGAGGTAGCTTCACACACAATCGGATACGTTGAATATATCTTTTCCCTAAACTTTCCCTTTTATATAACGCTTGGCTGGATAAAGTGATGTTGGTAGAAAATTGTATCTTTTTTATATGTAGCGTAAACAATGGGTGGGTGGCGTGGGTGCGAAGATAGCAGGGTTGCTGTTAGTCATGGTGATACATTGATGATGTGGGTGACACGTGAGTGAGACCTACTTATTCTGTGTCAACGTGTTCATATACGGCGATATAGAGATACGGCGCTTATTTTCTCAACGTAGTTTTACCTGAGTTTATTTGAGCTGTCTCATTACCCAAGTGGTACTGAGCGCGACTGCTACGCTAGAGGTCCTGGGTTCGATTCCCAGGTCGAGCAAAGTGTTATTGGGTTTTTCTATGAAATTCCCAGTAGCAGCTCGGAGTTAGGAATTTACATAACAACATAACATACCTATCACGCCTGTATTCCCGGGCACAAATTCCTAACTCCGAGAGAGATAAGATAAGATAAGATCTCTTAAATTAGGGGTAGTTAACTGTTGTAGTTAATTCTTCTAATTTTTAAATTGAATATTGTTTAGTTTTTTGTTGGACTGGGAGTTAGGAATTTGTGCCCGGTTAATGGCAATAGGCTCGCCCCCTATTACATGGGACCTAAACATACAGGCGGACTGTGGGTGTACATTAGTACGCCTCTGCCTAATCCTTCGGGGAATACAGGCGTGATGGTGTGTTATGTTATGTTATTTGAGCTGTTAGTCTACACGTTTAGGTAGGTCAGTTTGTTACTACATTCATACCATCAAGCCTGTATTCCCTGGAGGGTTAGGCAGAGGCGTCCTTATTTACACCCACAATTCGCCAATTCCAAACTCCGAGCTGCTGCTTGGAATCAAACCCAAGACTTCTAACGTAGCAGTCACGTTCAGGAACACTAGGCTAATGAGGCAGATATTATTATCCTATCCTACGAATATGATAAACGTCAAATTTTATGAGAATGTATGGATGTTTGTTACTCTTTCACGCCAGAACGGCTGAACGGATCTAGATAACTTTTATATTGTGAAGTCCACGCAGACGAAGTCGCGGGCGTAAACTAGTATACAATAATGTAATAATTCTGACGAGGAGGCATGACATTTTTTAAAGTTTATCTTTAAACGAAAACTTAAGAAAAAGGCAATTCACTATCATTATTTTTCATCATTCGTTTTATAAAATGTCATATTGTTTGATATGAAAGGATTAATGATATTACTATATTCTGCTGAGTAAACATTTAATATCACGTTCAATACGTGACAAGATAACATTATATTGTAGAAGCTCTTAAATGTAAGTAGAGTCTCGCGTCATGCGAATCAGCCATTGAAATAAAATTACTTTTTTAGGGATTTATTTATTTTATGTATTAGGTATACTAGCTGTTAACCGCGACTTCGTCCGCGTGGTATTAAAAAAAGTAGCCTAAGTTACTCCTTGTTACATCAGCTATCTGCCAGTGAAAAATCGTTCCAGCCATTTCAGAGATTAGCCGGAATAAACAGATAAAAATTGTAAAAAATGTTGTTTTGGTGTATGTAGGTACCGTGTATACATTCAAATGCACTTAGTATATTTTAATATTACAAACAGACACCCTAATTTTATTTATTTGTATAGAGTAATCATACTTAGTCTAAATGAAACTAGAGTAACATTTGACGCGAACTAGAATTGTACTATAATTACCCTTCCGAAGACTACCACCAATTATGAACCTAAAATCGACTTAAGGGGTATCGTCAGTCGCTCTGACACATTCAAATCAAATTGCGTGCCACTACAACTATTAATTATGGATTCACAAACACAGGACTCAGTTTGCGGTTAGTCGGATTGCCTTTAGCACGGTAATTGGTTGCATGCAAATTAGTAATAATGCGAAATGGTCGCAGATTGGTTGAAATAGATTCACGCGGCTATAGGCTTTAAATGCTCAATTAAAATTAAGTCACTGAAATGCTTCATTAACATATGCCTTCACGCCTGTATTCGCCTAAGGGTTGGGCAGAGGTGCCTATAGGCAAAAATGTGCGCGCTGAGTAAATATAAAATTATATATACGTTCATAATGTAATTATATGCCGTAGGATATCGGTATTGTCCAGAAATTATATTGTGGCTGTTAAGTACCGAATCTCCTGGTACTGGGTTTATGCACTCTCGGGTTTAAATGAAACTACCGTGTACTGATCTGTATGATAGACACCAAAGCGTGGTCTTCGTCGTTTATTAAAAAAAAGTTCAGTGACCTAGTTAACTTTTGTGAACGAAACCATAGCGCGATCTAATTCGATCCCAACGCCATCTAGTTTGAAAAAAGGAAACTCTGAGTGATGGCTCGTTTAGGGATAGATAGATCTGAACAGTGGCCGTTTGGGTACATTCAACTTATAAATTATTAACCTCGGTTTTTCTCGTGACCTAAAGTGACGATGTTTAACTCGATAAAGGATATTGTACCGGATTATGACAGTCGGTACTTGAATTTGACGACTATTGACCTGCAGTACTGGACTAGATGGAGATTATTTTCGGGGTGATTTTAAAATGAAGAAATGCGTAACGTTGAAAACCAAAGATGGCGTGTATATTCGAGTCAAAAATTTGTAATGTACATACTGCTAAAGATAGCAGTAGGGATCACAACGGGACACTGTATACTTAACAGACACCTGGCGATCATGAAAATAAAGGAGGACGCCTACATGCCCAGCATGCGGGGAAGCAGAATAAACGAGCTTTCATCTACTAGCAAAATGCACAATGTATGTGCTACTTAGATGGGAAATACTAGGAACCGATGAGATAAATGAAGAACAGCTAGCAGAACTCTCCATCAGACAACTGGTGGGCTTCTGCAAGGCTACGGGAAGATTTTGCGACGCCGAGCGCCAGTAACCCATGACGGGATCCACCAAAAATGGGGAACTGGGCGAAATAATCCCAATATGCGGACTGATCGCCCGCCTGGTGCCTGCCGGCGTCCCCAAATTATAAATAGAATATAGAATAGAATGTACATAGATCGAGGAAAATGGGGTGAAGGAAGCAATATTGTAGTCAGCCAATGGCAGGCGTTTATCACGTCATGTGTTGATGTGTTGATTGGCTACTGAAACAATGTAGTTACAGGTACTAATTGTGAAGATTTGTAGCATATGCGGGAACAGATATTATAAATGTAGCCTATGTTCTTCGGGAATAATGAAGCTTTCCATAGGTGAAAGGTTTTTCTAAATCGGTTGAGTAGTTTTTGAGTTTATTCATTACAATCAATTTTTCAAAATTACAAACAATAAAATCTATCCTCTTTATAATATTAGTGTAGATGATATTTATCCGTATCTGGTTATACTGGGATCCGACAATAATTCAGTTCAGAAAAGGAATTAAGTTCAAAAAAGAAAAATATTAGTTAATACACGAAGACAATGTATTATGCCTTGTGACTATATTTTTGACGAAACGTTTGGCGTAGCGGCTGAAAAAACAGCTTCTTCGCCACGTGTTGTGGGTTCGATCCCCACACGGAGCAAATATCTGTATGACCAACAAGTATTTGTTCTGGGTCTGGGTGTTTATGCCTACGTGAGAATTTGTGTTTGAAAAAAACACCCACGATACAGGAGAAAATCCTAAAAGAAAGGCAAGGAATACTCATAACACCAAACTTTATAATTTATCTTCTTAATATTTGTTACTTTGTTTTAATGGATAAACCGAATAATGTGCATTGTAATCATGTGTGCAAAGCTTAAATTACTTTGCTGATACTCGCTATACCAACATTTGCGAGACTTGCTCCGCTCAAGCGAATTATTATAATAAGCGGTACAATATGTGTAATATTGTACGGGTAAGCATTCATGCTTACATACAATGCTTACATGCACGACATCTAAAGGCCCACTACATGATGCTTTTAGCATGTAAGTAATATCTGTAGTGGCATGTACACTTGCTCAGATATGTTTGTGAAGATATGCAGATCATGCGAAAAACGGCGCAACAATACATGCATACACAGGTTAGGTAGAGTATCACTAACCACCCACAGTGCTCTGGTATAGGAATAGGTCCCGTATGAGCTGCTACTGAGAATTTCATACATTGTATTCAGCCGTTATCATCTCAAAGCCTCCATACCCTTCTTCCACTCCTCTCGGTTTAGTCTTCTGCGGCCAATCCTTCCAATAAAGGTCTAGTTCCTCCCGCTATCTTCATCTGGGTCTGCCGCGACGTGCGGGTTCCACTCAGCGGTGAGTTTTGCCCACAGCTCGTCTATCATGCCGCAGATGTGACTAGCCCAATTCCATAATATTTTGCTTAATCTGAGAATCTTAACACTATAGCTACTCAGTTATATTTTGTGCTACACACGTCACACTCAATCACGCAAAAACGGCAGAACGGATTTGGATGAAATTTTGCACTCGTATAATTTATAATCTGAAGTATCACACACTTTTTATCCAGGTTAGACTCAATTCTGAACTCAACGCAATCGAAGTCGTGAATAGAAGCTAATACGACACAATTATTTATAAAATGAGAACCAAGTCTTTTTGCTTCTCTAAATCGGTAAAAAAGTCATAATTAAGCTATGATTAATACGTACCAAATAAAACAACCTTGGACAAAATAGACCCATTATACCATAGGTTAATTATACCATAGGCTATTCACACTAGTTACTTATAAACCCATCAAGTGGTAACAATGGGACGAGCAGTTGAGGTGACAATTGATGTTTAAGGGAAACGTCACATTAATCAACTTTAACGACTCCAACTGACAATTCTATGTTAAAAAAATCCTTGTCTAAATATTAGCATGATTAACAGACAGGCATTGAGATGTTAATATACCTACTATTGAACCCCTTATCTACAAGTAATGTATAAACGAACAGCTAGTGCCTGTAATTTCAGCCTGTAATGTCACTAGTAATTCTGGGGTACTACAAAACTCTTAAAAGTAATTATTTTAAACTCTTTAATGAGTGGATTGTAGTTCAAACATTCTTTTTTTATTTGTATGAGCCAAACCGTTCAAAGACAAGTGCAAAAAGTTTATAGTTTATTTATTTCCTTAAAATGATATCGACTTCTTCTTCCTTTGAATATTATCGACTTCGGTCCAACTTTGACATTCAATATTCACACATACTGTTATCGCATTAGGGTACCATTCAAGACTGTAAATCCATTTATTTTAAAAGAATGTCTATGGTGTTTCTTGCCGGATTCTTTTACATAGAATCAACCTTTTGCATCTGTGCAAGTAGAACCATAACATTTCATAAACGCTTGTAAAAGAATAGGACTTGAATTAAAAACATTTGAACTTGAAATCCCAATCCAGTTGCAGTGTAATTATGTATTTTATAAACTTCGAATGGTCATCTTCTTACACAACCTGCTGAGCCATGGGAGACTCATGCTGATCGTGGGAGAGCCATGCTTATCATGGGAGAGCTATGCTTTGACTATGGTAGAGCCATGCTTCGGCACGAATGTGTAGGTTCAACTCAAAACCTCTGGTGTTGCGGGTATCCATGGGCAGCGGTAATCAGTTACCATCAGGTGATTTGTCTGCCCCCCTATCCCATAAAAAAGGCCGCCCATTGTAGTCATATGAATTTGTAAACCTTTTGTTTCATATGTATTTCTGTTTTTATATAAATAAATAATTAAATAAACCTTGTGCCAGCGATGGATATCAAGAATTGTTACCAAATCATAAAACTATATGATCCACACAATGTCGCTTTAAAAGGCGTTGCCAGTCAAGTGAAATTTATTATAGTCGTAATCTAACTGAACGGCGCTTGTGGATTTTTTTTTGACTCGGAAAATCGGTATAGATTCTCTTCTACCGTGCTGACAAGAAACATACCTTAAAATAACTATAATATCATATCAATCATCGTGTCTGTATTTCCTGTAAAGATTATGTTCACAGGTTTACAATACCTATGTTTCCATTTCCATATAAATTTGCTAGCAATGTGGATCGCACATTACTAGTATTCTTGTTAACCCCTCGTGCTAAGCTAAAATGCTTGTGTTACGAGTGGGTTTACGTCGGTAGTGCAATGGGTGGGTTTCGAACCGGCAACTACTTGATTGCAAGTCCCGGCGCCCTAGCCATTAGGCTACCACCGCTTGAAGCCAAATAACCGAGCCAAGGTCCGGACACAAACAAATCCAAAAACTGTAATGCTACTGAGGTTTGAAATCTAGACTACATGTTGATGGTCACCTCGCTATGACAGTTTCCCATCCGAGGCAACTGTGTGTGTTCCACTAGTATTTGTTTCGAGCGTGGTGCATACTTTTTATACGTTAATTGTATGTTTGTAAAATCCTCCGTGACCCATCTTTTGATTCCTAGAGCGGAGGTGTCTTTCTTACCCGATTGTGCCAGAAGGAGGGTATGTTTTTCAAGTGCATGTATGTATATTACTTTGATGGGCTTGATAGATTTTAGCTTGGAGGCGTGACTAAATTCGTCTCATTTGTGAGTGACACCGGATATATCTAAGACTAAAAAGTGTAAAAAAGTTAATTAGAAACCCAATTGCCAAAAAGATGGAATCAAGATGACCAATCTCACGCGGACGGAGACGGGAGTTAAATTTAAGGTGATGCCTCCGACTGCATGGTCGGCGGGCTATTTGATTTTAAATCAACGTCTTTTAAATAAATAAGTGATTTGTTACAATTCGAAATTGAAATGATCTCTATTTATGTCCAACTAAAAAGGATTTGGACGCAAGTTCGAACGTAAACTATGGGCATAAATTATAAGGTTGGTAGGCCCGCCATTCGTCAGAAGGCGCGAGACCAATACGAAACGAAGCGTTCCAGCCGACTGCCTCGCTAGATGTGAGACGAGATTTATAGTGCTTGATAGCTGAAGGACTAGGGCTAAATAATAGCCTAAATGGAAAGTTACACTCACTGTGAAAATCTGTAGAGAGGTGTTAGTCACTCTCTGTAGAGAGGTGTAGGAGGTGTGTGTCAGTCGAAACTTCGTAGAAGCCAATAATAGGGTATTACACCTTTTTTTGAAAACTGTTTTAAATTAATCCTTAGATCGTAATGAACCAGTCGAAAAATGCCTTAAAAACTATTTTTAATTTATGATTTTGAATTTTCGCGCGGAAACGCTAGCCGCCATGCTACTTCGGGTCGTGACGTCACTTCGTTGTAAACAATACAACTGCAAAAGACCAAGTAACGTCAAGTTACTATCGGAGTAACATCACGTCGGAATCCAATATGGCGGATGGCGTTTTAAAACAGATTAAAAAAGACTATTTTTGAAATTGAATTATAAAATTTACATTGCATTTGTATAAATAAATACTAACGTTTCTCGTTTACTTTTTAAAAATCTATCATAAACATGCATTTTTATATTTTTTCTTACATGGTGTAAAATACCCTATTGTGCTACGCCGTAACCGCCTTATAAGTGATACTGAAGTTTACGGCCGCAGCCGCCTGCTACGCCAGCTACGTCTGCTACGAGGTCGTAGCACAGTAAGGCTGCGTAGTTACTCCTGGAACATCGATCGGGAAGTTTAAATACACGTATAATACATTATTTGAATCACTGAGTTTTGATTTAATAGTAGCCGACGTATGTACCGAAATCCTTTTTTAAACTAGCCATGACCGGCCATACCTACATTGTAAACTTTTTTTTTAGAAACCTTTGCGGTAACAACTAATTGCAAAATTTCATCTTTATAGAATTAATGATGTAGGAGCGGATCGATTACGAAAAAACAATCATAATTTGTTTATACTTCTTAGATCAGTTTGTTAGACGATGTAGGAAATACAAGGTCGTGAGGAAACCTGCTATTATATTTAACTAAAATAAAGTAAATAAATAAAACTGTGATCAACTGTATCAGAGTTTTTACATTAATTTACAAACATAATATAGCTTTCCCTATAAACTTTAGAGGCTAGCAGGAGTCATAAAGTATGCCGCACTAACATGCAAGCGGCAACGGAAACTGTGCATCGTCATTTAATTTAACTTTTACTTTGTCAGTTCATATTTCTATACCCGGCGGCCTGTTCGTATATTAAAACAACTTACATGTAATGGTGATATAATATTCCTTTACTAAAACTAAATTGTGTCTTCAACAGCCAGACGCATTCATTGAAAATATATAGCAATTCATTTCATTTTTGTGTCGCACAACTGAAATTTAAAGAGAAAGATTCCAGTGCATGCATTATCTTGACAAAGAACGGGACAAATCCCTTCAATTAAATTAAAAAAGAACTATATTTTATATACATATACAATACATAATATATTTCCTAACAACTCTTGTACTTACAACTTTTTATATAACATTGCACCACGCCCGATATAGAAACTACTTTCCCTCACAGTTTATGTTAGTTATGTGTTATGTGACACATAATATGTAATAGGGGGCGACTCTACTACCATTAACAGAAATCTAAACTCAAACCTGCTATTAAGAATGCCTAAAACGAAACTCCGCATGCCTAAGAATATCTATAACTGTTATAAGGTGCTGCCCTACGTAGAGTCAAAAAATTAAATTTTAACAACCAATCCAGTGGACTTAGGATATTTTCGAAATTAAGTAAATCTTACTTAAAGTTGATATTATATTTTATAGTTATTAATATTTCATAATTATGTATAACATAACTATAAAATATTTGTGACCATTACAAATCACCAAACACCACTTCTTGCCAAAGCCGGTGATATAATCAAGTTCCAACCAATTGACCCAAATATTTCGTTACATTGACGCACTCAACTGAACTTAAGACCTCCATAATACATATTTAGTAGGCAATGAAAGTCAAACATGAAATACCCCTGACTTTATTGGAGATATATAAAGGGAGGAACAAGATTCTTTGACGTCACAGTTCTAATGAAAGATTGCTTAATTAATTTTATTATACTAAAACTTGGAGAGATATAAAAATTTTGATTGGATGAATTTCGAAGTCATTGCTCTCTTTGTTGCTTAATTAAGAGATTTTTTGAATTCTTATGATAAATGAAAATTAAACTTTAAAATTTAATCCATTTCTACTAGCCTTTTCCCGACAATATTGAAGTTCTCAACCACAACCACAAACAGCTCAGTTTACATTAAATAAGTATTTTTAGTAGTAAGAAAGCTATTACTATTAGATCTCAACAAGTAAAATTGTAGACAGTTTGTATCGGCCTCTACAGCGGGTACCATAGAGATCGGTACAACGGTACAAGGAGGCGGTATTCTTATATGGTTGGGCTTTTATTAGAAGAAGGAAGATTATTTGAATTTTATTTAAGTTATACAACGGATGTCTAAAATTCACAGAGTAACAATATGACAGTTTCAGGTTCGTTTTTTCACCTGGGTTCTAGGCTTGTCTTACTTCAATGCTAAAATTGTAAGAAAAAAATTATAGGTAAGTATAGCTAGAAGCAATAATGTCATTAAATGCTGTCTACTCTAAGACCATTTACCAAATTAAATTGGTGAAATAGTCTTAGTGTTTACAATGAACATAGTATATATATTTAAACTAAGTATACCTATATATAATGCCATTGCTTGGAAATGATTAGATGTCCTAATTGTGCACTTTTTATTCAAATTGAGCTCAGGTCCCTTCCACGTGGTCACAGATAAAATAATAACTTACAACACTAAACATTATGTAATCAGTTCCCTTGAAACTTAATTTCATCTTAATTCTCTTTACGAACAATGACACGAATTCAATTAAATGACCCATTGAAAGTTCCCTGGATACCAATACGTACGTCTTTTGTCCGAAATTAATCCGGTCTCATCAAATATCGGCGCAACGAATTGGACGCTTCCGTCATCCGCCACAATTTGATGACAATCTGAATAAATTGTCAAAGAATTCATCGTCTTAAAAGAGTCTTTTGAATTACATGACAAAAAACCGTTCGATTATTTTTAAATTCTACATTTCAGGAAAAATAGGTACTGATTTAAAAGTAACACCAGACGTTTTACATTTTAGAAAAAAACCATGGTTACTTACTTATCCATATATTTTATGAAAATAAATGAAAAACTCATCTGATCCTTTTTGTCATTATAAAAGTTCACCTAAAGGTATTTCATTAGTGATTGTAATTATCAACTGTCCTACTCCTGAGGACGGGTCTCCACTCAGAATAAAAGGGGTTTGTCTATAATAATAAGTGTCTAGTGTGGACTGGAAGACTTCACATGCTGTAGAGAAAATCTGGCTGAAAAAACTTTATTTCTCATTAAAACAATTGTCATTTACATGAGAACAATAAATCTTGTTACTAGTTGTTGGTAGGTTATGGAAAAAGTATGGTTATTGTCAACAAAATTAAAAGCGAGTTCACTGCATTCCTAAGATAAAATCCCTCAGGCATGCAGATTTTCTCGCGATTTTCTGCTTCACCGTTATATGCGAGCACTAATGAACTATTAACAGGCGCATGATTTTGAAAAGTCAGAGAGTCGCTGCGGCAATTCTTTCTACGTCTAGTTCACAATTTTTCAGTTCGCGTGCAGGCGTGGAATTGGTATCATTTGTAGATTTAGCTTGTAGGTGTCAATAGGCAGACAGAACAGAAAGATAAGAAGGTGTAGAGAGCCTCCTAGAGTAAAATCGTGGCTTTATAAGAGCAAGATCGGTGTAGTTCCGCGCAATCGCGCAATCGCGGGATCTTTGGGTATCGCTGCGTGTTAAGTTCAACCCCGACAAATCCCGTATGTCGTGTGCATCATTAATGGATATGTCTCACAATAAAATTGATATTTTAAAGTCATTACATATGATTTACATGCAGTTTATCCAATAGATATTTGTATATGGAAATGGTCCTCAATCTAACATACACTAATAAATAAAAAAGTATTTATTCTATAATTTACACGACACGTTTAGCGTAGTGGCTGAGCGATCGGCTTCTATGCCACGTGTTGGGGGTTCGATCCCCACACGTTCACCTGCAGATACTTAGTTTATCCGGTTGTGGGCGTTTTTTTTTTGTAACAGCATCCACGATAGGTACAGGAGAAAATCCTAGTGTTTTAAAATAGTCAACGTATTTCTAAAAAGAAAAAAAGATTCCTATAATTTCTGCTACTCCTATAATACTGCTGTATCTCTATTCTCAGTCCGTCCCGGACGTAACACGTAGTACCGTCTAGGTATTGTGTAGGTCACAATCAGACGCTATTGTGATAGAATTGCTTCATGTTGGTATTGAACTATATCTAGCATCGCTCAGTGTGATTAGTACTTGTTCTATGTGTCATAATCAGTGTCAAATTTCGTAGCATCATAGGAGTCATCATCCCATGTCCCAATTTATTTGGGATCGACGCAGCATATCATTTAACTTGAATGAATCAAGTTATTTAAGTGATGGAAAAATTCGACTTGCGGGCAGCATTCGAACCTGCATCTTCTGGTTAGATACACCAGACGCTATGACCATAAGCCACCACGAGTCCCACCCGCCATGTTACGTCATGTGACGTCACCTTTAAGGCGTAAATTTAGAATGTGAAGGCAAATTTCGAAGGCGTGTGGGCCTTGCATCCTGCCCGCAAGTCGAATTTTCTTTTCTGAAATAACCTTATAAGCTTAGCATGGAAAATGTTAAAAATCAAAAAAATATAGTTGAACGAATCAAACTTAAAAAAGAGACTATCCAGGATAGACTGCACTGGCATAGAAAAATGAGGAGAGCTACAAAACAATGAGAGAAGGCAAGAAAAACATAGAAGAGAAATATTATGCACTATGTAATTTTGTCCGGTTAATCCCTGTCACCCGTCCCGTCATCATTTATTCCCATTTCAAATAATTGACACAATTCATCAGTATTTTCTTTGATTTCCTTCTACCTCCCCATCCTTCCAAATATTGCCAGTCCACCAGTCTGCTAGTCACATGTCAAGTTGTTTTATTTCACATAACATAATCAACCCATTATATGTCCCACTGCTGGGCACGGGTCTCCCCGTCAAAATGAGAGGGATTAGGCTATAGTCCACCACGCTAGCCTGATGTGGGTTGGCAGACTTCACACGCCCTCGAGAAAATCTCTCAGGCATGCAGGTTTCCGCAAGATGTTTTTCTTCACCGTTTAAGCGTGTAATGATTTACTATTAATACGCACATAACTTCGAAAAGTCAGAGGTGCGTGCCTTGGATTTGAAAACGGTCATATCACTAGGCTTGAATATGTCTAATATTCACATAAACTTCAGAAATCAGTACTCCATAAGTACTCATGCTGATTTTTCTACAGCCCTCCATTGCAAGACTCTGGGAAACATTTTCAAAATTATTCACCCTCACGGACCAACACAAAGGCTTAACGACAATGTAAATAGGAAATACGAGAAATAAATCCCTTTAAAATGGCGCCAACCGCAAACTTTTTGTGTGACAAGCCCTGCCCTGTGTGACGTATGATGCGGGTAACATAACTTTGTGAATTAGACCCCAATGACTGATTGTTACGCTGTACGGATGTAAACGGTTGGTATTGAACATAAAGACTGCAAGCAAACCTTTAAAAATTTAGAAAAAAAACATCGTATTTTTTACCCAACTACGAAAAAGGAAGGATAATGAATTTTAACAGTCTATGTGTGTCGTTGTTGGCAGTGTGGGGGAACAGGTAGTGTTAAGCATCACACTTATTGTTTATGCTGCCAGCCCAACTATCCCTTCCTAATCTTTACCCCACCCTCTCGAAATGGGTGTGAAAAGATTTTTAAATCGGGTCGGCATTGCGAGTGATAGGTACTCCTGGTGTTGCAAGGATCCATAGGCTACGGTAACCGCTTACCATCTGGCGGGCCGTAAGCTTGTTTACGACCCTAGTGATTCAAAAATACACAAAGGTGCTAGCGAATGAAGCCGACAAAAAGGTCAACGGTCGCCAGCCAGTATAACCCCATAATTAAATAGAAATTAACACGATTTAAATAAATCTTAAGAAGACTAACTAGCATGGGCCCGTGCCCTGCACTGGGATAGGTAAAGAGTTGATGATGATAAGAGTAATTATTAAGCAAAATAAACTCTTAAAGCTCCATCATAGAAATGCGCCATTCCCATCTTACAGAGATTAGTTTGACGCGCAGAACATACAGCAATTGCACCGAGAATCACTAAACAAAATACAATCAACTTACAGCTGTTCAGACACAATGGTTACATAATAGTTATTTATGAGGAGTACAGAAATCCCTTAGTTCCGTTTTCAGGCACGTAACTGGTAGCAAGGAGTATTACAGATTTATTCATTACCTATCTCATTGTCAGGTTAAATTGGAAATGAATACCAGAATCACGCCTTTATTCCCAGAAAATCTAAGGCAAAGGTGTACTAATGAACACCCACAGTATATCTAAATTTTTAAGTCCCATGAAATAGGGGACGAGTCTATTGCCTGCCACTAACCGGACACAACTCTAAACTCCGAGATCCTAATGAGAATGTCATAGACAAACCCAATAACACTGCTCAACCTGGGAATCGAAACCAAGACCTCTAGCGTAGCAATCACGCTTGGGACCACTAGACTAATGAGACAGAGAATTACTACAATGGCTGAATTTTCATTCAAGAGGGATTTTTGTTTGCTAGTTCAAACGTTTCTGTAGACAAAACTCTTTTGAGATTATGCTCGTTAGTTGTCTCGACTCTCGTCCGAAGATGAAACGTTCTCGATATCGTCTTCAAGGTAATCTTTTGCAATCTTCGGACAACACAAAAACGTCGTATTTACTATTCGATAACCATTTGAACATTTCCAGAGCCTTAAATCTGTGTCTACTTTATTGTGTTCAAAGACATATTATTAAAATAACTAATATTTTTTTGAATTCTTACGATATGATTGGGATAATCTCCTTGCGATATGGCCACCAGGATTATTATAGGGGGTAAGAATCTCACATTCTTACTTACTTATTTGGAATAATCTTTTTGAGATGGTAGCTACTGAAGCGGTTTCAGCACCAAACACCCCGATCCGAATCCCCGACGACCGGTCTGCTTTTGAAGATTTCCTCCGTTAACAAAAAAAAAGTAAAATCTAATGAGCCTATTAATACCCAGAATAGAATATAATTAACTGAACTATAAATAATAACGATCTTATCATAATTTTGTTTACATAATTTCATCAGAATGCAGTTTTCAATTCGTTTCAACTCTTAATAATATGCTCAACTTGTGAAGTTTAAATATAAACCTTAAAGGAATTTAATAAAATATTTCGTTCAACTATCCAGTGATAAGGCAAGTTCATTAAAATTCCGAGCCAAGTCTGCCATAACTTGGCAGTAATTTCAGGCGTCGGTCGGTTGAATATTCGCTAAATATTTGCTATATAAGTATACAGGTTTACTGGTAACTCGACATATTCCTGGCAAGAAGTGATAAGTCAAAATTCTCCTTGACAAATTTTACCCCACATATGTATATACGACCGCAAATCCACAGTTTCTGAGAAAATTGAATTCTAAGGTATTTTATTTGATAACCCAGAATTTTGTAAGTATTCAAATTAATTCTAAATATATCTACCTATTGGATCGGTTAACTGTTTATTTATAAGTAATTCGTAACTGACAATTTAACTAAGCTAATGTAATCGTAAAGCGGCGGTAGCCTAATGGCTAGGGCGTGTAGGACTTGCGATCATGTGGTTGCCGGTTCGAAACCCACCCATTGCACTACCGACGTGAACCTACTCGTAACACAAGCACTTAGCTTAGCACGAGGGGTTAACAAGAATACTAGTAATGTGGGACCCACATTGCTAGTAAGCTTTTTAAAAAAAAAACATTTAAAAACAAAACTACATCTTTTAAATTCACGAGTGACATTTATTTTTAGGAATTTACATGTATTCTTTCAAGAACTGCTGTTTATCTCACAATACTTCTATGACAGTAAAAGACTTATAAAATTTGCAGTGATCGTGGTATTGTGTCGTAGATAGAACGTACTATGTGGGAAGAAGATTCGCAGACGTAGGTACGGATAAAATCCTACCAACATTTTCCGAACTACATTACAAGTTCTCGCGTTTGAATAGCGCCGATAGGGTTTTTAAAAGTTATCTTGCTGTATTCTTATTCCTTTTTATTTATTTATATACATAGTTACACTTTATTGCATACTATAACAAAATAATGAAATAATTTACCACCCAATAGGGTGGCCTTTTTGAATATAGTGTATATGCGTACCTATGCATCTATAATACTCTGTGAAAATTATTATTTTCAACAAAAAACAACCTACTAAAATCAAATGTGTTTTGAGGCACGAGTAGCAACGCGTACAGCCACATTTGACATAACTAACCTGTCAGGTACGAGTACAATAATAAACTTACCTAGACACAGTTTATTAAACATCTGCTTTTGAAGCAGAGTGGGTGTGTCAAAAACCACTTATACCGAACAATGTGGCCCTATTTCCCGTGACGTGAGCGCCGCCATTAGCATGTTTGTTGTTGTGTATAATAACAGTGACATTCCCGCAGCTTTTTGCGTCAGACAACTAAATATATAGCCTTGGTTGTAGCATAAGCGGGAAACATGGGGCGTGACTTTTTTCGTATAAAAAAACATAACATACCGTCACGCCTGTATTCCCCGAAGGGTTAGGCAGAGGCGTACTAATGTACACCCACAGTTCGCCGGTATGTTTAGGTCCCATGTAATAGGGGGCGAGCCTATTGCCATTAACCGGACACAAATTCCTAACTCCGAGGTGCTACTGGGAATTTCATCGAAAAACCCAATAACACTTTGCTCGACCTGGGAATCGAACCCAGGACCTCTAGCGTAGCAGTCGCACTCAGGACCACTTAGCTAATGAGGCAGTTTATAAAAAAACAGTCACTAAAAAATCCTATTTTCCCCTTCTGTCATTTAGGTGTAGGGTTGTCAACCGTACAATAATACATATAGTAGGTATCTATACTACATTATTATATTTCTGGTTAGCGTACTATATAAGTAATATTGAAGCAATAGAATTGTAAGCAAAAATACTACATAGGCTCTAGCTGATGTTCTATAACCTAGATAGATACATATTTTTTGTAATACCAATCTAAATATAAATATTTATCTTGTATAAATAGACAGATACTCATTCCGAAATTGATACATGGAGTTTATGTTTTAGATCATGATTCATAGAACGAATTCTAAATTTATTCTAGTATGGGGCATTGTTTTAAAAATATATTAGTTAATAAATACTATGAATAGGTAGGCTTCATTTAGCTCGCTTTTAGTAAGTTATTCCTCAAGAAACCAACAACGAATTCTACTAAAGCA
Source organism: Acronicta leporina (assembly GCA_947256265.1). Taxonomy (NCBI): domain Eukaryota; kingdom Metazoa; phylum Arthropoda; class Insecta; order Lepidoptera; family Noctuidae; genus Acronicta; species Acronicta leporina. The sequence continues at coordinate 12,773,601 of OX366520.1, read as the reverse complement.
ACTGTTCACGCAAATGATACTAAATGCACCTGCAAAGATTTCTCAAAATAAATTCAGAAAATGTACGTTAATATATAAAAATGTCCAAATGGTTACTTTTCCTTTTAGAGAAAGTAAACTCATTATGGTGCATCTAAAGTCTAGACTTTAAAAGAATTTAAATGACGGTGAAACAGTTTTCTAGCATGCATATTTTTATAGACTTAAATTTGCTTAAATTGTCAAGTTTTACGTGGCTTTCTCAACCCTGTTATTAATTTAAAAGTTTTATATGTACCTATATTGTATACCTACTGCCAGTTATAAAGAAATTTAAAAAAAGCTACATTAAAAAAACAAAATCAATCTTGTAAACTTTCAAGTCAACATCACTTTTGTATTAAGAAACTAACGTAACCAAATGGGTTATTGAACATAATGTAGTCCTCAGGTCCTCTCCAGATTAAACTTTCAAATCGATACTTTTTGCTCATAGAGAAATTTCAAGTTAAATGTTTTATTTCAACTATTTAGTATTTCTTAGACCATAGCACAGTTAGTAGAATACTAGAAATAATAGGAAAGTATGAAATAAAAATTTAAAAAGTACAAACATCCAAAGTTCTTGGTACTACACCTAGTTCATGTATTTGAGTGGGTACCTACGTCATGGTCTAGCTAAGCGTGAGTTCTTGTAGGTACAGGATTCCCAGGGTCGAGAAGTATTTATTTCCTAATTCGTTTCCTATTACTTAAGACTTTTTTGTGCTCGGTCAAGGGCATAATCCTACCCTTGACACATAACATACCATCACGCCTGTATTCCCCGAAGGGTTAGGCAGAGGCGTACTAAGGCGTACTGTTTCAACGGTATGTTTAGGTCCCATGTAATAGGGGGCGAGCTTATTGCCATTTACCGGGCACAAATTCCTAACTCCGAGCTGCTAATGGGAATTTAATAGAAAAACCCAATAACACTTTGCTCGACCTGGCAATCGAACCCAAGACCTCTAGCGTAGCAGTTCGTACTCAGGACCACTAGGATAATATGCGTATCTAGGTACTAGTTAGGTAGGTTTAGAGTACAAAATATGCATAGGTATTAAAAAGGCCACTTTCAAATAGTCGTTATTATTATTCACATTATAAAACTGCTAGAGATGTGCCATGACTTCTGAAATAATATGAATTGATTCCAAAGGAATTATTCATTGTGGCCTTTAAGCCCACGAATACATTTAACACTTTACATGGCCGCCGTATGTATGTCTGTAATTAAAATTTGATACCTTCCAACGAAAATATACAGCACACAAGTTAAGCCAAGCTTTAGCTTATAATATTAACGGTGTATTCAAGTAAGATACCGGCAAGCTTAAATTTAATAAAGCTATTTCGAGCTCACAGTATGTAGCTTCAAAAGAATTTAACTAGGAAAACATGAAGATTAGGTACCTAGCAGTAAATTGTAAAGTTTTACCACGTAGGTACTTTGAAACTAGCTTGCTAGGTATGTACACACAAAAAAAAGTTCGCGTTCGAAAAATCGAAATCCTTTACAATCACAGATTAATTATTCAATTTTATTCATAAAAAATAAAAAGAAGTTTTATTATTTAATTTCAAACAGGGTATTTCTATTTGAAAGAAAACACACAACAAAGAATTTTTTTTCGATAATGTTCAATTTAAAAAAAACAGCTTAAACTAGTGATCGCAAACTTTTTTTGAAGTGTCTATGTCACCGTGTTTTAATATTAAATTGGTAAAGATTTCTGGCACATTTAAATATTTCAAGTAGGTAGTACTTATTACAAATACTCAGTTAAGTACACAAAGTTAAGATATAAAGTTATGATAAATTTTGAACACAATTTCTTAAAAAATAATACATAATTAGATGGTTTCCTAAGTATCTACCGAGAATATAAAAAAATCGTATCTCTCAGTAGGTATGTCAGTTCGTAGTCCGATTAATAAGATTATCATAAAAAATTAAGCTTTCGTAAAAACGTCAGCTAACTGATGAATGTCGGGACGATTAACATAATATAACTTTAGTCAATATTAATACACTAGCTTCCGCCCGCGACTTCGTCCGCGTGGAATAGTTACTTAGTCTTAGCGTGATGATATACAGCCTTTAGCCTTCCTCAATAAATGGGCTATCTAACACTGAAAGAATTTTTCAAATCGGACCAGTAGTTTCTGAGATTAGCGCGTTCAAGCAAACAAACAAACTCTTCAGCTTTATATATTAGTATAGATATAGATTATTATATATTATATATTAAGTAGTATAGATAAGCATAATTTGCAGTGGAAAGACATCAATCCATATTTTTCCCACTGCTGGACAGTCTAGGCTTACATGTTTTGAAGAAAATCACTCAGGCACGGGCGTCCAGCTTTCCTTACAATGTCTTACTTTGATCAGTAATTATTAGACCATACATGATTACGAAAATGCCGAGGTGTGGGTCTTAGATTCAAACTCAACTCCTTGCAGTCCAACGGTCACATCACTAGTTTATCGTTCCTTGTTGAGGCGAAATAATTGTGATAAAATTATATCACGATAAATATGCGATAAGTAAATAAGTGTCAAAGACTGTGTCCACGACTTTCGCAAAGTTAGCTACGGATTGTATTACCTATCTGTATCTGTGGATACTGCTACCAAAGTTCTATCTAAGTAATGCTTACACAAACCAGACATTACTTTACACTCCTGTGAATTACCTAATATTAAACGCCTCCGAGACCGCGTGAGATATTTATTATTACTTCGAATTACTCCACTGGGATATTGTTAGATAGACAACATTTCGCCGTTTGAATAGTCCTTGGAGAAAGCCAGTGATAAAGGGTATTTTATGCTCATTCCTTATTTTATTTTATGTTTTTTTGTATGGGCCTCTATACATTTGTTTATTTATTTGAATTCTCTATGCACAATAAGTGTACATAGGCGGACTTAATGCCTAAGCCTGCCTATTTTGAAGATAAACCAAACTTTCTATGTTCCTAAATCTTCGAGAAGCTCGTGTGGACTGACTAGTTACAATAACTACCTACCTACTTACTTACAATTTTCCCTCACGTAGTTTTGTTACAATGCCAAGATACTTGTAAAGAAAAAAATACTTTCAGAACATTTTTTTATGTTTTTTTTTTCCTAAAGCAAAAGCTACGTGGTCCGACCTTTAGATTATCGGGGCCGTGACAACCACCAAGCAAATCGCTGAATAGTAAAATTCTCATCCACGTCAAAGATTAATCAAATGAACGTGTGTGTTTTACATTCAACAAAATCAGCCAAAAGAGATCCTCCACTCTCTACTCAGCTGACTCTTCCCAATGAAGAGTCCCGGTAGTGTCAGAGTAGAGAGTAGTCGACGTCTCGACGACGACCAACGTGGGCGTTGTTGAGCTCCGATTTTTGAAGCTGGACTATTAAAATTTAACCACCTCATTTATTTATTTTATTTATTAAACAACTTATACTAACAGTTTACACCACACATACAAGTTATCGGTCATAATATAATATAATAATACTGATACAACACAATAAATTATTATTATTTTTTTTTAATTATTCTGAAATATAGATATATAAAATTAGGAAAATAAGGCATATAATGATTATTCATGAAATTGTGCATTAGCCTAGTGGGCATGACTTGAGTGAGACTACTACGCTAGAGGTCCTGGGTTCGATTCCCAAATGGATCCACCAAAATCAAATTGCGAAAAACCAATTGTAAGTAATTTGAATTTGGCGGGCTCAGGTAAACGATCAGCCTTAATCTGAGAGAAGTTCCATAGAGATCTGAGGACTACCTGAGGGACTACGGAACGCTTTCAACCATCGACAATTTTTGAGTTTATCTTCTTTTTCTTTCCCACGTATTAGTAAATTATATAGCGGTCCTGCTGTCACTTTGCGATAAAATGTTGACTTACATAATTTTGTACTTTTTTTTTATTATGGCGCCACACTTTTTGTGTACTTGCCAGTGTCAAGTATTATAGTAATCAAGTAATATTTCCCATCCTGGGATTGTAATATAGCACCACACTGTTGGTGTTCGCCAGTGTCAAGTATAAGTTGTTGAGTTGCCCCAATAAAACGGTAGAAACTTTATTAAGGTTTCGATGGAGTTTAGGAGTGAACCCAAAAAGTCACGATTTTCAATTTTATATCATTTGCCTACACTCTCACACATTCACGAACACTTAATGGTTAATTATCCACCATAATTACACATTAAACTTCGGAGAAATTCAAGTTTTGAAAAATAATATAAAATAGTCAATGTGCACTTTTCATTTTCCCGCCAAAAACTCCATTTTGTACTGTCATTGTTAACTGTCTTGTCAAATATTTTGAGTTGTGTGTCATCATCAATTGTCATTTCACTTTTGTCATTGTCAGCTTGTCATTTATTATTCCTATCTGAAAATTAAACAATTTTCTCCTGTAAACCTCAATAATTTCATTGTAATTAGGCATTTACTGCAAACACAAACGAAATGTCAGCACAAAATTCGCCGGTCAAGACGTCTAGATCGCCAAGCGTTATTGAAACAGTGGAAGACTTCGACAGCCAGGTATTTTCGCGTTACTACGCCTACTTTTCTTTTTACAGGACACAATAATGAATATTGGTGTGTCTTTTCCAGGATACCTTGTTAAAACACGTTGATATATCGATAGTCGAGTCAGAGAAACGTGCCAATGGTACCTTGCACGTTCGAGATCATTACACCGTGTATCTAATTGATCTGAAGTAAGTGGTCCATATTCTATTGTTTTCTTTGTAAATTATTCTTTCATTATTCGTCTATTAGACTCATTACGAGCACTTACATCTTTTCTAACTGTGGCTATAAGCTGTGAATCAGTTGTCAAAGCTAATTAGGTCATATCCTTGTAAAATTCAATGTAACTCTTATCTTGTCATTTGCTTTGTTGTTTTCTGAAGATATCTTGCAGGTGCTTTGTATCTTCTGTACTGGAATTTGTGATTTACTAGTTTCGGAGAAAATCTGCACATAAGTAATGCTAATAAAGTTTTATTTTGTTAAAAGCAGTTTGTATGTATTTAATTAATCGAAGTGAGGTGTTGTTATTCATACCTACATTCTAAAAAAATATTAGGTATAATTGTAAATTTTATTAGTCCCTTCTTGAATTATCCTTCATAGATAAACAAATCATTCAAATATTAATTGTTACTAGTTTAAAATTGCATTGGGCTATCAATGACTTGTCAGATATTTTGTCTTTGCTGTCTTGTAATTCTTTGTTTTGTTCTAGAGTGACTGATCCAGACTATAAGCTGGTGCAATCAAAGATCAGCACTATATGGAGACGGTACACTGAGTTTGAACAGATTCACGACTATCTACTAGTTACCTACCCGCATAGTGTAATACCACCGCTACCAGAAAAAAGAGTGAGTTTATTATCAAATAACTGTTGCTCACAATTTCAATTCATTGATAAATAATGCTTGTAAGAAGTAGGGCCAATATTTGAAAATGTTATTAAATTTATCCCAAAGTTAACAATGCAGATGTTTAAAACTTCAATGAAAACGTAAACTATACCACTGCTGTCAAGGAATAAGACAAGAAAAAAAAACTGGAACTGCTATAATGTTTAAAAAGATGAGAAGAATGATTTGTGGTGTTCAAATATTCACCCGGTAGCTCCAATATATCTAGTTGTAAATTTTATTGAAATTCCCCTGGTTTTGCTGCAAAATGGTTACAAACAGAGTATTTATTTACTTTGTTGTATACCAAATTAAACATAGGACAGCATAGTAGACAATAAACATACCTACCAGTGTATATTGTGCTCAAAATATTTGTTCAAATTAATTTCAAATCTGAAAACCTAGTGATAATTATTATGTCATTTTAAAGTGGTTTGGTTTTGGTTGCTTTGGTTAATGGATCATCACAGAACTACTCAGTGCTGCTAAAAAGTTTCTATTACAGAGGGAGGATGTAAATATCCTGAAATGCTAAAAAAAGTCAATTAAAGTAATAAAAACTTCCTCTATTTATCTAACAGAACAATATTATCATTACTAATAATAACAAGATAATATTGGAAAGTCAAATGTATTTGTGAATGTCATTTTCTGTTATAAACAATGGAGATAATGATAAAAATATCTGATTGTTAACTCCTTGATTGCATGCCGATAAAACTGGATTGTTGACCTTTGATAAAACTACCTTTTACACATTATTTTATAATTAGGCAAATCCCAATGACCAAGAACAATTGATTATGTATTGTCTTATAATTCATTATTTGATGGGCTAATGTAGGTGAATTTAAAACAATTAATAGGTAGATCATTATCACAGGTTTCTTTAAAAAGAAAATAATTGCATTAATTTCTATCCACACAAGTAATAATTTATTATGAGTAGTTTGATAATTACCATCATTGTGTTTAATTTTTATCATCTGAAACTCTATATTAGATTGGCTCTCCAATGACAAAATATGATCCTTTTAAGAATTAATGAGAATTGTTTATTAATGAAGATGAGAACAATTTCAGTCTCTTGATGTGTTAAAGTCTTCTTGATTCCTACAAAAAGTTTAGTGACTTAAGACAATTAGATTACTGGAGAATTTGAACATCAATCATCATAAGTGACATTGATCATACATAATATAAATTTTGTATCTATATAACATTATTCAGGTACTATATGCTTGGAGGAAATCAGACACCACAGACCCTGAGTTTGTGGAAAGACGACGCGCTGGTCTGGAGAACTTCTTGCTTCGTGTCGCGTCGCACCCGCGGCTCTGCTTCGATGACCAGTTCATAAATTTCCTGCAACAGGAGCATGGCTGGCGGGAAACTATTACTGATAGTGGTTAGTGTTTTGTGTTATCAAACTTTTATTGTGTAGTTTTTGCGAAAGTGTAACCAATAGTATTATCTAATCTGTGCTACAATTACAATAGAGTTGTTTTTAACATGTTTAAATTGAATTTAGAATGTATGGAACTATTTAATAAGATTGACATCTATTAATTTATACCTACATTCAGCAACACCTGTAATGACCCCAGAGACAAAAGATAAGCTTTTGAATTTGATTGCTTTTGAAACAACCAAAAGATTTTGCATTGTATCTATAATACAGGATTTGGTGGGTTTTAAAGATTTACTTTGAACAGTATGTATAGTGTCTGCTATTAACCACCAATCAATAAACTTCTTGAGATATTAACTAGTGTACAAGACACTAGATTATTGTATATGTCTGTAATTAAGTACTTGAAGGGTGTTGTATTTATTTATATGGTTACAGTTAAAAATGATTATGTTCACATAACTGAAAGATGTAGAAAAAACGTTGTAGGCTAGGTAATAAAGGTAGGTAAAGGGTTGTTAATAACATGTAATGAAATTAAATAAACTTTAAATCAAAATAAATCTTTTATGATATTTCAGGGTACATACTGCAAGCCGAAAATAAGATAAAATCATTATCAGTATCCATCAGACTAAAAAAGCCAGACCCAGAGATAGAGAGTGTAAAAAACTATGGGAAACAACTAGAGACTAATTTAGGAAACTTTCTGTATACTAGGTAAGTTTTTATCTATTCTCTTCAGCTTTATGAACTTCCTCTTCGATCTTGTGAATAGCGCAGCTGATTTTTGCTAACTTTACAGCCAAGAAATTATCATTATTGTTTTTTTAAGATGTATGTCATGCAAAATCTTCACTAATCTATATTTTGTAAATAGTGAAAAGTTCAATTCAATGAAAAATAAATGCGCCAATGCTGATTCTATTTTTGAATTATTCAATTATATGGGATTGTTAAGTTTTTGTTCGAAATACGAATTTAGCGCTCCTTTGCCCTATTAAAATAATGTTGAATCTGTATTAAAAACTTCTTTATAATATAACAGTCTGAGAATAGGCTATCAGTGTATTGCCACTCCAAAATAACTGATTGGATAGAAATATTCGTTTTCAGATCAAAAATAATAGAGAAGAATTATGCATTGTGCAAGTTACACGCCAACTACGGCAAACTGTTCAGTGAGTGGAGTGTCATAGAGAAGGAGATGGGCGACGGACTGCAGAAGGCTGGCCATTACTTCGGTATGTTAGTGATCTTATAATATGTTATTAGTATCTCTACTATTATTAAATTGTAAAAAGCTGTGTCTGTACATTGAAGATATTTAAAAACGTCTCCGAACCAAAAATGTGATTTTTAAAACTCTTGTCTGTTTGTTACGGGTTGGCGCAAAAACTACCGAAATGATTTAAAATTTGTTATCACTCTTAGAAAGTATGTGCTTCAACTTAAAAACTGGTGAACTTTTTATCTCAATTAATTGAACGGATCCTGAGATACAGCTTGACCGCTTGATCTGTTCTTTGTATGGCGGCTGATGAGATGTATACAGCCCCATACAAAGAAGAGATCATCAATATTGGTTATACCATTTTTACTTCTCATATAGCTTCACGTGAGCGAAGCCGCAGGCAGAGGCTAGTTTTAAATAAAACCTTAATTAAGATATCTGCCTCGCATATGTTGCAACACTTCTTTTTCTATGTTTATTATGAGATGGTTTTGCGGGAGCAAGAACTTGCTCTATTTTTTAAATTTTATAATATGATTTTTGATTCTTTAAACTACTTAAATATTTGATGGTACTCATCATCACTAATAACTTTCCGAAAGAGACGGTCCTTTTATTGTTATTTTTTTTAATTACCATTACAGTGTTTTACTGAATGGCGTGCCGATATGGCTTTGCTTTTGTATTTTTTATAATATACCTATCTTGTCGACCACTTGACCTATTTTTCCATTTTGGGTTGGTATTTAGGTTCTTACCTAATTTGTAAAGTTTTGCAATCGCATTATACTATGGTAAAATAAATGCAGTATAAATGTACCCAATTAAATCTCTTTCCGCCGTCATAGCCCCCTTGTAGGTCGTCCTTGACCCCTGGGGGTCGATATAGAAAACTTTGGGTATAGATGAATGTTTGTTTGTCTTCTTCGCGTTCTAATACGATTCATCCGATTACGGTACAATTTTGGTGAGAGTGACGATGTATATTTTGTTTCTAGACTCGATAGCTGACAGCATAGACTCTGTGGCTGAAGACGAGGAGCAGCTGGCGGACCAGCTGAAGGAGTACCTGTTCTACGCGGGCGCGCTGCAGCAACTGTGCACCAACCACGAGACGCTTCAGCGGACGCTCGAGAACGCGCAGGACACGCTCAATAACAGGTAAAATAATTATTTCTGACACTTTTTAATTTTAGACATTGAAATGAAACTACTTTTTACGGATTTTATCGCGGTATATACAGGGTGGAAACTTTCAGCGGGGCAGTAAGGGAAGTACCTTATCCGTTGCACCTACACGAAAATGATCTTAGGAGACTAATACAGCTTCATGTGAGCGAAGCCGCGAGCAAAAGCTAGTAGATATAAATAAAGATAAAGTTACTGCAGTTTTCCAACAATAATAAATATTCGTCCTCATCGTATTTAGGTGTGTGGTACTAACGGGGGCAGTACGTCGCCGGTGCTGGCGGTGCAGAGTTGTAGGGTTATGTTAAATAGCTTAAAACCTTATTCTTGAATCACTCTATCTATTAAAAAAAACCGCATACCTAATAATACATTGCGTAGTTTTACAGATCTAAGCATAGAAGCATAGCGGGAAGAGCAAGCCATGCTTCGGCATGAATGGGCCGACACAACCATAGTGATATCACGGCCTCACAGAAAACGCTTGCGTTGTGTTTCGCCGAGTGAGTGAGGTAACCGGAGGCCCAAACCCTTTTAAAAGGCGGGCAACGCACTTGTGACTCCTCTGGTGTTGCGGGTGTCCATGGGCGGCGGTTATCGCTTACCATCAGGTGATCCGTCTGCTCTTTTGCTCCCCTATCCCATAAAAAAAAACTATGTCGTGATACGCATTTTAAGTTTTCATCCTCCATCCCAGGGTATCGGAGCGCAGTCGTGCGGCGGCGGGCAAGTCAGGCCTCATGTCGCGTCTGTTCGGCACCACGGACCCCGACATCGTGCGCGACCAGACCACGCGCGCGCTCGATTCCAAGATACAAGCTGACCAACACGCCATCGAGAAGGCCAAGACAGATCTAGAGTGAGTAAATGTCTGTTTCATCTTTCATTGTAACACAACATGCCATCACGCCTGTATTCCCCGAAGGGTTAGGCAGAGGCATACTAATGTACACCCACAGTTCGCCGGTATATTTAGGTCCCATGTAATACGGTCACAAATTCCTAACTCAGAGCTGCTACTGGGAATTTTATAGAAAAAACCCAATATCACTTTGCTCGACCGGGGAATCGAACCTAGGACCTCCAGCGTAGCAGTCGCGCTCAGGACTAATGAGGCAGATCTTTCATTGTACCCAAACTTATTTCCTCAATTTTATTAAATAAATCTAAATATATCTTAAGGTCCAACCGTGACTAATTTTTGACCTTGACCGAGGCCGAAACTGAGAACGAGAATAAAATAATATCTCAGCTGAGACCAAGACCGAAACCAAGAATCGTAAAATGGAAGAGTTACTGATTCCACTGTGATACAATTACGAATGAAAGTACGAACTAAGTGGCACTACAATTACGAACACAAGTGGCACTTGTTCATGGTTTGTTTTGATTGTCTGATTTGGCTGTACCTACTTAATCATTTAACAAATCACGTATCGCGCTCAGCGACAGAGAGAGCGCGTGAGGCATAATCAAAATTTCACTATTCCGGAACTTGTGAATCTCGGAATTGGCTGTCTCTCAGAAAATAGGCCGTGTCCGAGACCGAGATTATTGTTTTAGCCGAGAATTACTGAGACCGAGACCAAGGCCTCGCTCGGTCTTTACCATAATATGATATGGCCAGCTCATCTAAAAAACTATGATTATTAACATGCGTTATTTCATATGGATATTATCGATACTGCCGTTATCAAAGGCTTTTGCAAAGGGGGCGATAACTATATTAAAATTACGAGTTGTGACCCCAATAGATACCTTGATGCGATGCTAGCAATATTTATAAAACGTTATTCCAAAAATAATCCCTACCAATGATGTATAAAACCCACTGACTCGTATCATAGTAAGTGGATGTTTTTTTTACAGAGAATTCACAAAGAAGGCGCAGGTAGAGATAGAATATTTCCAAAAACAGAAAGACAAAGACCTACACGAGTCGCTCGTTAGTTTCATAACCCTACAAGTGAAGGCGGCGAGAAAGGTCAGTTTTTTTTGCATTATATTTACTTGACTATTATTTATTTCTTTGCGTTTTTAATTAAGTATATGCAGTATGTATATGCAGGATTTTGACCTTTAATTATAAGGAAATGTCAATGTCAATTGTCATATTTTTTTAAACTTCCAAATGTAGGTCAAATATTCTAAGTATTACATGTTTTGTGGTATACATGTTATTTAGATAAGATGATAGGTTAGCATAAAACATTAATATTTTTCTTTAATTTATTTATTTAGTAAAAAGCGTTTAGTACGAGCTTCTATTCGAAAATGTAGTAATTAAAACGTTAATATAACACCTATTTGCTCTGTGATGGACTAATAATTCTAAATAGATGTATTTTACTTTTTTGTACAGAACCTACAAGCGTGGACGCAGATCAAAGAATGTTTACAAAACATGCCATAAGCCAACCAAGGAGTTTTATACCAAATGTACCTACCGTCGTCAGTGCTGTACGTAATGTTAGTCTTACTACTTTTCTATCCCACTTTGTAAATAGAACTTGTGTCATTCCAAAAACGTGTAAGTGTTTACTACCTCTTTCTTTTCGGCATAAGACCTGAAGCCCGTTTTAAAAAAACCGTGGGAGAGCCATGCTTCGGCACGAATGGGCCGACTCGACTGGAGTGATACCTTGGGCTCACAGAAAACCGGCGTGAAACAACGCTTACGTTGTTTTTCGTCGAGTAAGTAAGGATACCGAAGGCCCAAACCATTTTTAAAGGCGAACGACGCACTTGTAACTTCTCTGGTGTTGCGGGTGTCCATGGGCGGCGGTAATCGCTTATCATCAGGCGAAACGTCTGCTAGTTTGCCCACCTATGCCACAAAAATGAAACAATTCCCAAAAAGTTTCAAGTGCGATGGCTAAGAACAGCTGATCCAAAATTTAATATGTATATAACTATTTGACCTATGTTCTCAATAAACTATTGAATAATATGCAGAAATACAGACTTACACAGTTTTGAAATGGCGTCTATGTTTTTATCTCTTGATAGTTATGTGATTTGTGAATGAAAATCAATGTTTAAAAAGCTATCATAGTTATTTTTTCACTCCAATTAGTAGTACGACTGACTGCAATAATAATATATAGTCAAATTATATCGATAGTCTAAGCCAGTCTTCTGAAGCTATTGTATAATTATTTATTTAATATTAAATCATTATTTTTTTACGTTTTTCGTGTTTTTAAGATTTCAGTCAATATTTAATGTATCTATCTATATATTTCGATCAAATATTTAATATATCCATTCCATATCAAAAAATTATAACGTATTGATGTAATTCTAATAATTATAGTTTTTGTAAAATCCTCAAATCGCAAATGTTGTGTTCTCATACTATAATATTATATTTAACACCTAAATGTTCAAATACTGTTTATTGAGTTAGGGTCCAATGAGAAATTATGCGCCAACAATCGAAAGTAATTGCTAAAAACTGTTCAAATTTTTAAATAAAAAATGTAGAACGGCATTAATAAAAACAACTTTTATTAATTCTAGCATAAACTTCCTTTGATATTCTAGAATCTTATAAACTTATGTTTGAGACAAAGACATACCTATTACTAGATTTATAATAATATTTACATAAACATTTCAAAATAATATATTTTTAGCACTGATTCCCAACCAAAAGATCCAAAGATTTAAATGGCTGTTCAGACGCCAAATTTAAGTTAACTATGCTCAAAACATTTCATAATGTATAGCTTCCCACGTAGTTGAAGAAAAACTACATATGGCTTAGAGTGGTATAATAGTTGTCCGTTGTACAGGCGTCACCACGGCGTATGTTTCAGTACGCAATGTTGAAGTTCGATGTGCCCAAAATATTTCTGACAATGAATTAATACTTCATGGTCTCAATTCTGTTGTTTTTTTAATGACAAGTCATCCACTAATACAAGGACTGATCAACGCTTCCGAAATCATTGAATATCGGTTATGACAAAATTAAAAAGTCAAATTGCGGTAGGTATAGTCAGCATATCAAGCTACAACAAACTGAAAAAATTCCTATTGGATAATAAACTTTATTGTTTGGAGATTAGGTTGAAAAACAATTGAAGAAATTTGACAGTTATGGATACCATGATGTGCTGGCGAACTTACGTCAGCCTCGTTTCAAAAGAATTAATATAAAAACTACTTTAACTTAAAAACTTCTAACTTCTTACTAACTTCCAAAAATCGAGCTCAGCTCATGCCTCTAGATTGATGAGCGCACTTCTCTAACTAAGATTCCTAGATCTCTGCCAAAAAACCAAGTGAAGCGTCTGGTCTAAGTCAGAGGTCGCAGATTGGAAAGCTGCAGTCAAATTATTCTTTCAATAAAATTGGTATCTCTGTTAATATTTAAACAATAAACAAATACTAATAAAACTATTGATCAGTTTTATATCAATACACACCTAGTAACAGCAAGATATGGTTGTAAGCAACTAAGATAAAGAGGCACTTAGTCTGATGACAAAATCGATAAAAAACAGCTCCGTAATTGCGAAAATATTCGAGTTATCATTAAAAGGGTTATAAATATTAAAATTAATCAAAAAACTGCCTCAATAGCCAAGTGGTCCGGACCGCGACTGCTACGCTAGAGGTCCTGAGGTCGATTGCCAGGTCGAGCAAAGTGTTATTGGGTTTTTCTATGAAATTCCCAGTAGCAGCTCGGAGTTAGGAATTTGTGCCCGGTTAATGCCAATAGGCTCGCCCCCTATTACATGGGACCTAAACATACCGGCGAACTGTGGGTGTACATTAGTACGCCTCTGCCTAACCCTTCGGGGAATACAGGCGTGATGCTATGTTTTATGTTTAAAGCAAGTTTTAAGGAACTATTTTCAGGTTCAACTTCATTTTTTTTTAAGCTTCCTAGCAATGTGGATCTCACATTACCTAGTATTCTTGTTAACCCCTCGTGCTAAGCTAAAATGCTTGTGTTACGAGTGGGTTTACGTCGGTAGTGCAATGGGTGGGTTTTGAACCGGCAACCACATGATTGCAAGTCAAGCCATTAGGCTACCGCCGCTTCAAACTTGTTATATGTTAACTTCAATAAGTAATAGGCAATTGAATGATTATTCGTTATTCAGATTAATATTTTTCTAACTTGTAACACTGGAAACCAGTATTTTTCTTACAGAATTCGTCTTAAAAAACTAATTATCTGTGTGTATAAAATGGTAATGTCACAAATTTTTAAAGACAAAAAGCTTTGTCCTGTGTTTTGATTTGAAAATGTTTGATTATATTTAGATCATACTTTGAATTAGAATTGCTAGCTAATTTATTTTAAGTATTATCGTTGATTGTGTAAAATTTTATTAGAATGAGATTCTCTCAACCGTGAAGACGTGTGACGCTTAAGCGTCGAAGTTTGACCATTTCCACCTTATTTTCTTAATTTTAAGACTTAAAATTGGGTCATTCAGATAATGCATAAATCCCTAAGACGGAGAAATTACTCGTGCGGCTTCACTGTGCGCTAAAACGGGATGGTATATGGACTTGGTAGGGCTGACATCCATTAAAACTCACTATGCTGCCAGATATCCGGCATATTACAGTCGTATCCGGCTAAATTACCGGCCTGTGCGGCTTTTGGTCAACCCCGCCCCACCAATAGATGCCAAACTAAAGGACACGAGCGACTCACCGACATACCATACATGTTTATTTTATAGAAACCAATGTGTCAGGCTTACAGGGCAAAATGTCCAAAAATAAATCTGTGAATATAAATATAAATCTGGGTCCGCCTTTTCTATTTTTAGTCCTGGCAACCCTAGATACGTTCGCTTAAGTTTACCTTAAGTTGTTGATTGTCCAAAACTGTCAAATTTCTTCAATTGATTTTCAATTTAATCTCCAAATAATAGAGTTTATTATCCATTGGGGAAATTTGACAGTTTGTTACCACAAACAGTACAGTACACCAGTAGGATATCAAGTTACCACTTGATATCCTACTGGTGACTGTACCTTTACCAATCTTCTGTTCCAATTATATCAAAATGTCAAATCACACAAGTACTGACAAAAGCACTATTTGGTAAGTAAAACTGCCAAAATCCACAATTCCAAAGAAATTACAAGTCAGTTTTTACACATTGACTTTATGCGCTCGCTCAACAATACCTTCAATTGCTTGCCATATTTTCCACAATCAACGTTACATTGGTTATTTGGTTAATTCGTTAATTCTAAATTGCACTAATATACTATTTAATATCGTCTATCTCAGACATAAATACTCAGCTGTGATCGTAAAAACGGAATCTAGACGATTGTATTATATTATAAAACTGTACAGCTAAATAATATGTTGACTATGTTTTATTTATGTTGATTAGTTCTTTTAAAGTGTCGGTAAATAAGTTTTAATAAACTCAACACTTTTATAAATGTGTATTTTTATTTTCCTTGAAAATATTCCCTCAACAATTCGCTATCTTTCCTGATTCCGTGATCAATCATAATTAAAAATCGGGCTGATTTAATCATTATGGCTTTTTAATATTGGCAATACTGACGATCTTCTGTTTTGAAATGCATCACAAAATTGTTAAATAGCACACGAGTTTAGGCGGGAAAATGAAAAGTGCACATTGTCGATTTTATATTATTTTTCAAAACTTGAATTTCTCCGCAGTTTAATGTGTAATTATGGTGGATAATTAACCATTAAGTGTTCGTGAACGTGTGAGAGTGTAGGCAAATGATAAAAATTGAAAATCGTGACTTTTTTGGGTTCACACCTAAACTCCATCGAAGCCTCAATAAAGTTTCTACCGTTTTATTGGGGCAACTGAAACATTATACTTGACACTGGCGAACACAAAGTGTGGTGCATCATAATACAATCCCATGATGGGAAATAATTATTACCTACTTGATTATTCTAATACTTGACACTGGCAAATACACAAAATGTGTGGTGCCATATTAAAAAAAAAAATAGCACACAATGGGTTTTAGGCCTACCCAGAAACGAAATAATATTTGAATTTCGCGGGTTCTAGCGCAGCCATAAAATCAAATTCTCTCGTTTTTTAAACTACCTCCAGAACAATAAATCCTTGTTCTTCCTTGGCCAGCTTGGGGGTAATTTGCGACAGTTGATGACGTCTCGCGAGCGAGTTGATATATTCGTGTTCTCCTTGTGGAAAATAACTAATTTGACGGAAATCTAAATTAGCCGTAGTGTTGTGTAGTGAAATAAACATAAGTGCAACGCTCAATAAAGCACTCAACAGGACAACACGCCGCCAGATACATGTACCAGGTAGGTATTTTTTGAAATTGTTTCATTATACCGCATAAACACAGTCCAAAGGTACCTAAGCGTCGTAGGTCACATGTTGTCAGTTTAGCTGCATAAAAAATAGATATTTGCGCGGAAGCTGGTGAAATAGGGACTTATTCGTCACAATGATGGTTAATTTTATCTTCATCAGTGTTATCATACAAACAGTAGAGATGAACGAAGTTACTTGTAAATATCTTTAGATATGAGTTGTGTTCAGATAAACGACGTACAACAAATGGTTCATTGCGAATAACAAAACCTTATTCGTTAATATATAAAGCTGAAGAGTTTGTTTGTTTGTTTGTTTGAACGCGCTAATCTCAGGAACTTCTGGTCCGATTTGAAAAATTCTTTCAGTGTTAGATAATACATTTATTGAGGAAGGCTATAGGCTATATATCATCACGCTAAGACTAAGTAACTATTCCACGCGGACAAAGTCGCGGGCGGAATCTATTCGTGAATAAAATTGAGTGAGATATATATATAAGTATATGAGTATATATGTGAGTGAGATATATATACATTCGTTGGTGCAAGTGCACCCACGAATAAAAAGTCCTAATTAGGAGCAATGTTTTTTTTTAATGAAAGAGATATCGACATAAAAAATATTCTCCACGTCATACTGGAACAACACAATCGTTTTACGACTTTCAAACAGTTTTATTGGACTCTAATTGTCCGATCGATACTAGTAAGGCGCAAGTCTCACAAAGTAGAAAAATAGATCCCCTGATTAAATCTATATTATAAAATCATAAACAAACGTCTAGATTCCAAAAATGATAATATTAAAATTCTTATTTTTCATGCATTTTAAATTTAAATTATAACTTGAAAATTAGAAGAGATAATCAAATCCTGGTAACATACCATCACGCCTGTATTCCCGGAAGGGTTAGGCAGAGGTGTACTAAGGTACACCCACAGTTCGCCGGTATGTTTAGGTCCCATGTAATAGGGGGCGGGCCTATTGCCATTAACCGGGCACAAATTCAATTCAACTCCGAGCTGCTACTGAGAATTTCATAGAAAAACCCAATAACACTTTGCTCAACCTGGGAATCGAACCCAGGACCTCTAGCGTAGCGGTCGCACTTGAGACCAGTAGACTAACGAGGCAGTTCAGTCAAATCCTGGTAAGACAGATTAATAGGGATTTTTTTCCATAATTAGGGGCCTCAAACTATCTTATTTGTCTGATTTTGGATAACGGCATTTCGGTTTAGGACGGCAGTTTTTAAATCCAGACTAATATTATAAATGCGAATGTAACTTTATCTGGTTTGTGCTACATTTTAACGCCTAGTTCCAATTTGATAAATTTTGGACCTCTCTACTGAGAAGGACATAACCTCTTGCTCTTTTTCATAAAATCTTTTATCTCTTTTTATACTTGAAATGCGAGTGAAACCATCAGCATCAGCTAGTAACATATCAATCGTCCCATCACTACATCACTTTAGTGATTTTTACTAATAATTTAAGAATTGTTACTAATACAAAGAAGCTAAGATGATTAGTTCTAGTAAGTACCTATGTACCTAACATATCTATACTTACAGGTGACAGTCATTCTATCACATGGCAATGGCACAGTCCTTGTACCAGCTGTTTAGTTCACACGTGTATAATTGCCCACTGGCAATGTTTTACTTATAGAATTATCGATCCCATATGCTCGCAACATTCTGGATAGTTTATGAATTTTATTGCTAACTAGCTGTGGCCCCAGTTTTTGCCTGCGTCCTTATCTATTTACTTCTTATCAAGATGAAAAGCTGCATTCAATTTCATGCAGTAATTTTTGCGTGATGCCTCAGATGCGTGTACAGACAGAACTATAATTGTTGTTTTGGCTTCTGTTGCTCTAATAAAGACCCCTATATTCGTTTTTCTTCAATATTTATAATGTGGAGACAGGTTCGCTGCCTATATCCCTACCTCAAACTCTTTTCTCGACTGTTCATTCCTTTGTATTTGCAGTCATGCGTGGAATGTGACTTAGCTTGCTCTTGCTTTATCAAAAGCTCAGCCTAAAAGCTGTACGCCATGAGGAGTCATCTAATAATAGCACCTGGCGCCTGGAGACCGCGGTAGACATTCTTGCGGTTTATTTCTGCGACGTTTTGCATTCTGTTGCAGTCAACACTCCGAGATGCTTCCACATCTATTCTAAAAAGTACAATGACCTCTGGATATAGGTAGAAGATACCTATATATACTGCGCTACACTGTACAAAATAAACAAAACCTAGACCGCTTAGAAAAGACATGTTTTTGCATCAGGAATACGTACTAACCTTTACTGCTGGCTCTCTTCCATTTTATTAATAACTAGCTTCTGCCCGTGGCTTCGCTCGCATAAAGTTTTATCAGGGGTAAAAATGGAAATACCAACATTGATGATATCTTCCTTGCACGGGTCTATATACATCAGAGAGGTCAAGTTGTATCTCAGGATCCGTTCAATTAATTGAGATAAGAAGTTCACCAGTTTTTAAGTTGAAGCATATAATTTCTAACAGTGTTAACAATTTAAATCTATTCAATAGTATTTGCGCCAACCCGTAACAGACAAACAGACAAGAATTTTAAAAATCACATTTTTGGATTCGGACACGTTTATATACCCTAACCCACTTGTTTTTTTTTAATATCTTCAATGTACAGACACAGATTTTTTACAGTTTTATAATAGTAGAGATTTTACAAGAATCGTCGTCACTTTGGTTTATGATAACTTCTTAACGCGAATTCATCAACTGATCATTATTACATTCTTCAGCCTTAGAGGAAATAAAATAAAATCAAGATACTTATTGCAATAAAAAAAAGTATTTGTTACGTGGGCAATTTAATTAAATACAATTCTGAAGAAATAATTTAAATCGGCTAATAACCTTATACCTACTTCGCTTCAACTAACATTTCATTGTAACCAAGGAAATTATGGGGGTAATGAGACTTAAAAACTGAGTTCTGAAATACGCGGTTATCTCTGATGTTGCTGGCTTCTATATGCAGTTACTGCTTACCATCAGGTGGCCTTTATGCTCGTTAGTTATGTTTATTAGATGGCTTTATGCCAATGTTTTTTTTTTTCGTTGTAACGGCATAAACCCAACACAACGCACTTGTGACTCCTCTGGTGTTGCGGGTGTCCATGGGCGGCGGTAATCGCTTACCATCAGGTGGTCAGTCTGCTCGTTTGCCCCTATTCAATAAAAAAACTATAGTCACGTTAGGCAATATTTTTTAAATAAATCCTTTTTGATATAAATCAAATCAAAAGTTGACCACGTCTGACTTCATCAATTATTCGTGATGCCGCGTCCACATAGAATCGATAGGGAAGTGGGTCACTGTCATAAGCACAGCCATTTCTTACGGAACATTACACACGTGGACACTGGAGTGATGTTATGTATCACTTTAAATAAGAAAACAACATCACATAATACGATAAATTTGAATTAAACCATCACGACACGAAAACTACCCCAGGATCGATTAAATTACGCGCATTGGAGTTTTAGGCACGAAATCCATCCAATACTAAGCCCATTCCAAGACTGAGCTCAAAATGAAGCACCAACAAGTAAGTGTGGATTACTGGGCGATGTTGAAGTCTATGGTGTATTATGGGGTCCTAACTGTGCTGGGCTGGGTGATGCTACGGATGTTCAATGCAGTGTTCTCGCTGCCAAGGAGACTGAGGACACAGCAAGAGAGTATACAGGCTACGTTGCAGGAATTCCAGGTAAGTCCCGTAAACTTTTATAATGGGCTATAAAACTACGTTATCTATATATATAAAAATCAATTGCTGTTCGTTAGTCTCGCTAAAACTCAAGAACGGCTGGGCCGATTTTGCTGATTTTGGTTATGAAATGTTTGCGGAAGTCCAGGGAAGGTTTAAAAGGTGAGTAAATATGAAAAAAGTTTTTCTGATGCGGTACGTAGTTCGCCGGGTCAGCTAGTAATAATATAAAAAAACCCCCGACACAAAAATAAACCTGAATCCCTATAAAAAGAAAAAAATAATCTTGAAATTATAACCCTTCGTAAGTACGTATGAAGTTTTTTGATTAAATTTTGTCGCGTCGGGGGACCGCTCTCTAATTATGTGAATCCTTTCCTTTCCTTTTGCTTCCCGAACGTGAATCGCGCGAATTCAGAATTGATGTGGATGGCGCGTACATCGCCGCGACGCGCGGGAGGGCGTAAAGTGGGCGGAGCGTAACACATTCAAGTTTGGCGACCCGAGCGGGCAGACACGCGAGAGTTAGAGAGCGGTCCCCCGACGCGACAAAATTTAATCAAAAAACTTCATACGTACTTACGAAGGGTTATAATTTCAAGATTATTTTTTTCTTTTTATAGGGATTCAGGTTTATTTTTGTGTCGGGGGTTTTTTTTAATTTTTAATTTAATTTGTTATTTCACACTTTTTGTAGGGACTCCTTAGTTATTTTGTTTAATTTCTTTTATTTTCTTGCGTTTTAATTAGGTATTTTCTTCGTTTAGTTATTCAACTTTTGTACAATTATTTCATAGCTATTAGATATCTTATATCATAGTGTATAGTATTCTACTAGTCAAGCCCTTTCATTTGATACCTTTATTGAGGGAGTAGTGAAAAAATTTAATTAATTCACCATTTCGTGGAGGCCGCCATGTTGGATTTGAAAATTTTCATAGTGTATAGTATTTTACTAGTCAGGCCCTTTCATTTGATACCAATATTGTGGGAGTTGTGAAAAAATATGTAAACCGCCATCTTGTGGCGGCGGCCATCTTGGGCCGATTTTCATTAAACATAGCTAAGAACACTCCCCACTTATCCACCTTTCAAACAAAAAAAACAAAATCAAAATCGGTTCATCCATTCGGGAGCTATGGTGCCACAGACAGACACACACACAAACACACACACACACACACACACACACACACGTCAAACTTATAACACCACGTCGTTTTTGCGTCGGGGGTTAAAAATACATAGGTACATTATATAGACTATTATTTAGGGCGTACCTAAAACCTAAATTAAAAAAATCTAATTGCACAAGTCTTATCGCTAAGACCGATACAATTATGTATTATAAGTATGTATTTACAAAAAATCTATATAGCTATTTAACCCATTGTCTAGTACCCATAGTACCTACAAGCTCTGCTTAGTTTGGGACTAGATGGTGCTGTGTAAAAATGTAGCAGAATATTATTTATTATTTATAAAGGTTGTTTTTAAGGGACAAACAACCTTTGACTGAATGAGTAAATAGTGAATTATAAAATTAAAAAAAACACAAATGACTTAAGTATTTCAGTCTTCAATCCCACACGATGTAAACTTAGGCTGAAATTTCATCGAATCATACAATTATGAGATTTAACAAAGGTCTAATTGCCTTTTTAATAATAGTTAGGTACTTTACACAATTATTTTATTATTTAATAGGTTCCTTGCCAATGGAATAAAGTTAATAATTAAAATTAATACAAACAAGTTTGAAAATAATTACAGAGACGATACCCCGACCTAAACGTGACTGAAGACGACATCAAAAACGCAGAGAAAGAATTAGAAGAATGGACCAAAGAAATGGATGAAAACAATAAAAAAGAAAATGCATCTGAAACAAACACTACAACTGAAATTGGAGATGAGAAACCGCCACCACCCGTCGAAGATAAGAAAACCATTTAATTTAAAAATAAAAACAAAAAACATTTTTTTTATTTAGTCAATGATACTTAAAAATAAAGATAGGTAGGTAAGGTACTTAACACTAAATTTTAATATTTTTTAAATCAGGTAGTGTATTTTATCATACGTTCAAGAGATTTAAAAGTGTTGGGAACATTTTCATATTCATCTTTGATCTCAATTTGATTTTTTTATAGCGGTTTATTTCCAAGGAAATAGCAAACAAGTTGTTGATTACGATTTTGTTTGAGATATCCGTCTGTCACTTGTAGATAGGTAATATTTTTGGATTATGATGCTTAGAAACAACTTTATTTAAAACTTGCTTTTTGTTGTTCAATATTATGTTTTAAAATTATATTAATTAATCTTAGCTGGAACGAACATAATATTTCCATAGTCGACTTTATCAAGATTGAATTTCTTAGAAATGACTTTTCTTGGACCAAATAAATATTATTACAATAAATTCGTTGTAGATAATTAGGTGAACATATAATTTATAGTGTTTTGTACTCTCATCACTTTATATTTAACCTTAATTCAATTAACATAACATACCATCACGCCTGTATTCCCCGAAGGGTTAGACAGAGGCGTACTAACTACTAATGTACACCCACAGTTCGCCGGTATGTTTAGGTCCCATGTAATAGGGGGCGAGCCTATTGCCATTAACCGGGCACAAATTCCTAACTCCGAGCTGCTACTGGGAATTTCATAGAAAAACCCAATAACACTTTGCTCGACCTGGGAATCGAACCCAGGACCTCTAGCGTAGCAGTCGCGCTTAGGACCACTTGGCTAATGAGGCAGTTATATTTTAAATTTTTATATTTAAATATATAAAATAAATAAATAATAAATAAATATAGCCAATAAATCGTTCTTAAATCCTAATTACGCACCTAAGTAGAGAATGTATGGACTCCCTATTTATCATTATTCATCATCACCATATCAGCTATATTATCAAACCACAGATAATAGAATACTTCCATACTAATATTATTAATGTGACAATAACTCTGTTTGTTACGTTTTGACTCCTAAACTAATTTTGATGAATTTGTTAATGTAGCAAGTGAAACCGCGGACAACTACAAGCATATTATACTTATTACTTAGTACCTAACAGCGCACTTGCGAGTCCTCTGGTGTTACTGGTTTCCATGGGCGACGGTAATCGCTTACCATCAGCTGATCCGTCTGCTCGTTTGCCCCTTTAAGCCATAAAAAAACATACCATCTATACCATCCCTAAAACGGCCTACAGATTATTCACAGTGCAGCTATTAAATATGTATGAAGAGGTATGTATGTATTTGTGTTTACACAACGCAATCTCCAAATTGATTTCAAAGCCAGCCATGCAGATTGGAGATTTGCATTCATCAGAGGTTACGGTTCGATTAGTTCCACGCGATTTGTACAGTCCACTGAACTGAGTAATGAGGCATGGGAGAATCATAAACTTACGATAATTAAATATTTTGGTTTATAATTTTGTTATAATATTATCGACTTCGGTCAAAGTTGGACATCAACCTTCAACGTTATCACGATATTGTACCAGTGAAGATTGTAACATGATTTATTTTAAAAGAGTGTCCATGGAATTTGATGCATTCTTCTCCATAGGATTTGGAACCGTGCAATAGAATCTTAACGTTTCATAAACACTTGCAAAAGCTTATTTGAAATAAAAACATTTGAACTTGAACACTGGTAAAAGTTGAATTAATTGTTATACTAGACTAGATATTGTCCGCAGTTTAAGAAATAATAACAGTTATCCTACTAATATTATAAATACGAAAGTTTGTGAGGATGGATGGACAGATCTGGATAAAATTTGGCACAGAGATAGATTATAGTCTGGAATAACACATGGGCTACTTTTTATTTGAAGTCCACGCAGACGAAGTCGCGGGCAGAAGCTAGTAATTAAATAAAATACCGTCACGCCACTATTCCTAATGGCTTCAGCAGTGTTTGTCGAAATGATATAATCCCCAAGGAGCCGAGCCTATTGTCATCAACTAATACAAACTTCAAGCTTCTACTGAGAATTTCCTAACGAAGATAGGTAATCATACACAGACCACACACGTCTGATGAAATGTTTGTTTTTCAAAGTCAATGATTTATGAGACACCGTAAATCGTTTCTTTTATATAGATAAGGTCTTTTAGGTAGGTACTCACCTAGTTGTAAAATTATTGAATTTAGTGGGTTATGATTCACTAGTTGTTTTACTGAAATCAATATTCTTCATTGTGTTGTGATGAACATTAGGCAATATGTAGTTATCAAGTACCTAGTACATACTCTTTTAAGAAATTTTATACAATCATACTTTTTACCCGTTCCTTTTGTAACGCCAAAAATCCCAGCAATAAACTAATGTGCGGTTGAACTTAATATTCAGTCTGCGTACTGAATAGCTTAGATTATTACTTCTAAAATAGAACAGTTCACACGTTCACCCCATGAAATTCGAGTTCGATAACCAGCCGATAGATGGCATTAAACTAAGCGATACAAAAGCTCGTGGAACCGGCCCCCCGAGGCGTGGTTCGAAGAGCTTTCACCCCAGCTAAAAAGTTATTGATCGCCGCTGAGAGTATCAATGCAACAGTAAATACACAGTCGTTTTCGGCGTGTTTCTTATTTAGATATCGATATGAAGAATACGTCCTCGATATATAAGTAGATAAGTTATCATTAACATGAGCCGGTGGCGTAGTAATCACTGTCAGTGTTAATCAGACGGTTGTTCAGTTCGCGTGTCGTTTGCTCAATAACTTTATCGAGTGATTAGTGATGTGCTGTGTGACTGTGTAGCTGTGATACTGATCAGCATGACCAGGTCCAGCTACCGCCCCCTCGTGCCGAGGTCTTCTAATAACTCCTTAGAGACTCGAGATATTGGGTAAGATAGTCTTTGTTTTAATTGAATTGAATTAATTCGCAAATATTTTTAAGTTAATTTAGTATTGGTAGTTGATACGGTTAAACTATTGAGGTTCATTTCAACCAGTTCCATTCAGGTTTCGCAAACGCTGACCGTTCTGGAATGGTATTCAGTAAGATATTATATGACATACGTTTTTGCAACAGCAATAATAATTTATTTAATTTAGCTTTGACTTTGAATTTGATATTTCTAATAACATCGCATAATTTCATCAGAGTTATTAAAAATACTTGAACAGATTCGTAAAGTTTTTTTAATTTATATTCTATCTGAGACCTCATATAATCAATCATCTAAGCTCTTTTCAAATTCCCAACTTTGAAGATGAACTGGTAGCTAGGCTTATGGGCTTCCCTAGTAATTGACGTAGGAGTTCATTAATATGTCAGCAGGGACCGACTGGTTTTTTAAGTAGGTATGCACTCCGAGGGTCTAGATGTGATCATGGTAAAAGGACAACAGGTATTCTCTTCCCGTAAATGCTAGGTCATTGGCCCCCTACGACGTCATCGTTTTATGATACATTGTATATCACTATGTGTAATTATCGAAGCTATCAATCAATGGCAACACTGATCGTGAAATTCATGACGCCGCGTCGCTGGGAGCCCTCTGGGAAAATAAGCAAGAAAGGGCGAGGGCAAATCTTATTCTGCCATGGAAGCAACAGTTAGACATCTAGTTTTGCGAGTTCAGTCCCATATTTATAACACGTTATTGCTTATCAGCAATACGGCGGTACCTACCACTCCTTGTTAACTCCAAGCAGCGGACATTCTCTGACAAGTCCATCAACAGTAGATACCTATTCAACATAAAAAATCATCCTTGTTACAAGAAAAAACGTGAGTGTACTGTACGTAACGCATTATGTTTTTATTTCATAACAAAACGTTCATGCTATCTTATCACACTATATCGTATTTATTTACAAATAGGACCTACCTATATGCAATGTGAAATAAATATTATTTATTATCACCGTTATTTGTTTTAATACATAGCATTACACATACGTTATTTGTTTGAGTACATAGCATTACTTAGTCTGTCTTTTATTATAAGGCTAAGATAAATCAACGCCAATAGAACGCTAGAATCAACGATGATTCAATTATGGTAGGTATGTAACCTGCCTAATTAGCAGACATATTGTATCAAATCGCATGTCTGCTCATGTCACCAAATCTAAAGAGGAAACAAACTGATATTAAAAAAAAACCTGCCTAATGATTTATTTTAATTAAAAAAACTGGTAAATATGTCTGAACATAAGAGATGTCCTTATTATTACAGACTATAAAATAAAACCCGCCACGTCTGTCAGTTCGCGATAAACTCAAAAACGACTGAATGGATTTTCATGCAGTTTTCACTCATGGACAAAGTGATTTATTAGGAAAGTTTTAAGTTATTTAACATCACGCTACGATTCTTGGAAACGGAGCAATCCGGGTGAAACCGCGCGCGCAGGCTAGTTTAAGATAAATTAACATGGCTCTTTCTAAGAGGATTAGAATTTTTGTTTGTCTGTCTGTGTGTTTTAAGGCGCATCAAAATCCATTCCTTGGTAACTTAACCGACAAATTAAGACAATGTTTTACTTTCACATGAGTTATATTATTAATACAGGTTTAAGCAAAAATAGGGTTTACTCTAGGAATTACTGTTTTTGAGTTTATTTGTTACATACATTGATACATACAAATCTTTCCTCTTTATAATATTAGTATATATAGAGCGGATATTGGGGACGTTTTGTTACAAATACTTTGATACCAATTAGTTTGATTCTTTTCTTTGCGAGGATGATATATTAGGAGGTCGACTTTATTACATCTTAAACATAATTGTAATAGGGAATTGCTGTAATGGCATGTAGGTATATCCGATCGTTGGATAAAATATTTGTGACCTTCGTGAACTTTAGAAGTTACTTGGCAAACATGGAGAAAACTTATTGTTATGAATAGCGGGATAGTAACCGTGCTGAAAAAACGGAAACTTTACGACAAAGTGGAGAAGAATGGACCAACTTTGCTTGGTTTCACAGGTTTGAATTCCGATCGGAACTCGTATATCGTACCTACCTACCTGAAGTTATCTGAAGTTCAAGGGGCACATGATCCAAATACTCTTGAATCAATTCATATTAAGAAGTTTAGCAAACCGTTAAAAATTATGTCTGTCTCGGCGCTTTGTTAGGCTATCTCACGTTATAGGTCTTACTTTCTTATACCCACTCAACCATACATGGTCCACTCATGTAATAAGTAAATAATAAAATCATTTAGCCCTTGTATACAGCGCCAACGTACACAAAAAATTGTAAATTGTAATTTTACTACACGAGTGAACACTGCCACCCAAAATACAAGCACCCGCTTTGTTTGGGAGACAGTATCAGTACCTAAAGCACAATACATTTACTTGTGTCTATTTGGCATGCCACCGTCCGGGAGAGTCTATCCGTCATATTATATCTGGTTGTTCGGGTCTGGCTAACGGCGAGTACTTGCACAGACATAACCTCGTAGCCAGGATTATCCATCAGCAACTTGCCTTGCAATACAATCTTTTGGAGTCGGAGGTACCGTACTACAGGTATGTGCCCGACCCAGTTCTTGAAAATGGTCATACTACATTATACTGGGACCGATCTATCATCACTGACAGGACTATTGTTGCCAATAAGCCTGATATTGTGGTGATAGATCGTTTAGAGCGTCGTGCAATGATTGTCGACATCGCGGTCCCGCATGACGAGAACCTCGTGAAAGCCGAAAAAGAAAAAGAAATAAAGTACCTTGATTTGGCACACGAGGTTGTCGACATGTGGGAGGTGGATTCGGCGGTCATTGTACCAATCGTTGTGTCAGCTAATGGTCTAATAGCCAAGAGCCTCGACCAACACCTACGGAGGCTCTCACTAGCTGGCTGGATCAAGGTCTTGATACAGAAAGCAGTAGATATTTCTGGACACGGCCCGCATCGTTAGGAGGTTCCTCTCCCTGCAGCCCTGACCACCGGTAGCTTGGATCCTGCTCCCGATACCGGTGGGCTACTATTTTTTATATTTTTAAATGTCTTTTTTTTTCATTCTTTATATAAATATAGCTTCTGCCCGCGACTTCATCCGCGTAGCGTGATGATATATAGCCTATAGTCTTCCTCAATAAATGGGCTATCTAACACTGAAAGAATTTCTCAAATCGGACCAGTAGTTACTGAGATTAGCGCGTTCAAGCAAACAAACAAACTAACAAACAAACAAACTCTTCAGCTTTATATATTAGTATAGATTTAAAAATGTATGAAATATGTCAATATAATAAATGGAAGAGATTATAATAATTATTATATCTAATTACTATTATAATTTGCTACAATAAAGATGATTTATTATTATTATTTACTTTCTGTACCGACACATACTCGTATACCTATGTTTTAAACTATTTGACGTAAGTAATTCCTGCAAATATCATTATTACTTGAAGCTTTCTCATGAAGGGTCTTTGATTACCGTTATATTCCAGCAGCTAATCATTTGAATAATGAAATTAAATCGATAATATGAAACGTTTCAATGGATCATTTATCAAAAATAGTTTCCCATTGGTCAACTGTCACGAGAACACGACCGAAGTTCTTTATTCAAAAGTGACAAAGACGAAACAAAAGAGATACAGAAGTGCGCGTGAGTGACGCAACGCACTATGAAACACGTACCTATTATCTTACTAAACTATGATAGTTCAAGTATAAAACCAGGCAGGTAGGTAAATCTTGTTATGATGTGTAAGTAATTACTACCTAGAGACTGAGTAATGCTCATACCTAACATAGGCGATGACGGTCATTGGACGGAATCATGCATCACGAACACGATGCACCTACTTACCTATACGTATTCTATTATCTGTGCCTATACCTTAAAAGAAGTATTATCATTACCTACCTAATTTTTTTATGGTATACAGTGCCAAACGAGTAGAAGGATCATCTGATGGAAAACGATTACCGCCGCCCATGGACACCCGCAACGAAGAAGAGTCTCAATTGCGTTGCCGGTCCTTTAAATGGGTATGGGCCTCCTCACTCACTCGGCGTAATGCAACGTTATATCTATACTAATATATAAAGCTGAAGAGTTTGTTTATTTGTTTGTTTGCTTGAACGCGCTAATCTCAGGAACTTGAAAATTTTTTCAGTGTTAGATAGCCCATTTATTGAGGAAGGCTATAGGCTATATATCATCACGCTACGCGGACGAAGTCGCGGGCAGAAGCTAGTAATTTATAATTAATAGTTCCAAATTGTCATGTTCCTGAACAATTAAAACCTCATTCTTTTTCGGTATAAAAAGAATCCTAAAATAAGACAGACAAAAACACTCGGTTTGAAATAAGATATGACATGATGCAACTATTTACGTAAAAGTAACAAACTTCCTTTTGTTTTACTGTTGGGTTGTTTTTGTAGAGTAACTCGTTAAATTTTATCAAACTCTCATCATTTCAAAGCTGAGAGATTCTGAACGAAATTTAATATAAAACCAAGCAACTGCATCTGGTTTTGTTGTTTTTCCAAGAAGTTATCCCATTTTCCAACTCCATCTGCATTTGCTCTGGAAAATGAAATTGTTGGAACATTGGGGAATATTATTTTAGTGAAGGAAGAATTCGACTTGCGGGCAGGATTTGAACATGCGTCTTCTGGTTATATACCAGACGCTATGACCGCTAAGCCACCGCGAGTCCCACCCGCACTGTCAAAATTCATTTCACACATTCTGAATTTATAATACACTAGCTTCCGCCCGCGACTTCATCTGCGTGGACTTCATAATTGTGTCCGACCTAGATAAAAAGTAGCCTATGTGTTATTCCAGGCTATAATCTATATGTGTGCCAAATTTCATCTAGATCCGTTCAGCCGTTCTGGCGCGAAAGAGTCGGAAATAAACTTATATACATTCTCACAAACTTTCACGTTTATAATATTATAGTAGGTTTATAGAATTTATAGCTATACCTACCTATTCAGGCACCAATCCTGCCGCAAGTCGCATTTTTCCTTCACAAAAATAACTTTATAATCTTAGCATGGAAAATGCAAAAAAAAACACAAAAAGATAAATCGGGGATATCAAAATTCATGTCCTACATCGATGATACGTATCAATAATGTACCAAGTTTCTTTTGTTCGTACCTGTTTATTATCCACGTGTGTTTTATCGATAAAAAAGTGATTATGAGACACGTGTCATTACGTTATCTCTGTATCGAGTTTTACATGCCATTATTATTATTTTTGGCATTTCTCCGGGCTACCTTACTTTTTTTTTAAAGACAACTCTTTCCACACTCGGGAATTACCTGACGCGTAGTACACCCAGACCCTAAAACAAATGTCTTTGTTAAACAAAAAAAAACATAAGTAGGAATTGAATAACCGACACTCGGCAAAACGGTAATTGTAAGGCATGTGCACCAGTTAGAATTATAATTCTTGTTTAAAAAATGATTGCAATCTAATCACAAAATGTCGTAGGACTCGTAGGTAATTGTTAACATTTGCTTTCGGTAATTTTCGGCGGTTAAATTTTATGATTTCCTTAAATTGTTCACGGTAGATGTTGATTCGTAATTTAAATTTAGAACACTATCATTAAACATTTCTTTTACAAGTTGACACTGGATGGGGATGTATATCTATTTAAACTGTTTTTAAGTATATTTTTGTAAGATTTTAAAGTTATTTTAGTGAAGGAGACATTCGAGTTAGTGGTCATACCGTCTGGTGTATTTAACCAGAAGACGCAGGTTCGAATCCTGCCTGCATGCAGAATTTTTCTATCACTAAAATAACTGTTTTAAGTACCTATTGATATAGGTAACTATGGTTTAGTGCATTACGGGGAGTTCTAATTCCGGTTTTAGCTAGGAATTGTCAGTCGTGGTAATTTGAAGACACCGATAATTGCGCGCGGAGTGTATGATCCAACCTTGATTAGCTATCGTTCACACGCCGGTGTAAACGTGAATGCTATAATCAGCAACCGTTTAGACAAACGCCCCGTTAATTGACTTATCTATAATTTATACAAAACAATGTACTTAATGTAATAATGTATGTATCCAGTTATACTGACAAGACGAGAAAACACTATTTTTGCACAGTTATTACTTTTACGTGTTTATAACTGTTTCCGTTTTCTTAGATGGAGTTCACCACTTTTTGCTAGCTTCAAAATAGAACATAATAATCTAACCGTAAACGTATGTATAAACGCTTTGACTATCATAGTCAAAGTATAAACGTAAACATAAGTAGATATGTCCGATACAAATATGACATACTGAAGCATATGGCTCACTTTATGCTCACATGAATTCAGCTCATAGATATTGGAAAAGAAAAGCTCATAGAAAAATTCAATTAATACTTAAAAAAACGCCACACATTACCTACTTAATAATTGTCTTAGACATATTCAAAAGCAAGATTTTTTTTGGAAATTTACTAAAACATTCCACACATCAACGTCAGCAGACAATGTCAATGTCAAATCCGATCCATCAAATGTGGAAAAGAATGCAATCAAAAATATCTACTGAGTGAACGCTTGTTACTATTTGAATGGAACTTTAACTCGGCACATGTCACAACACATTTAAAACTACATAGGACACGTGTAAATGTTGACATTATCAAGTTGCAGAGTGCAATCAACTACAGATTTATTCTACGTGACACGTGTTGTATGTACTACTATGCATCTCTAGAATAAATAATGTGCGTAATTCTATCGATGGTTAAGATGCAAGATAATTAGTTTTTTTTTTGAGCCAAAATGATTTAAAAAAAAATACCTTACCTATGATCATGGATTCTTAAAAAAATCTAAACTTCGCAATAAAACATATAAAAATTAAAAATTTCTTTTAAAAAAAATACAGTGGCATTTAGCAGTATACAATGGTTTCCAAACTAGGCTGTTTGTATCCTGGAACTCTGAGTTGAGTATTACAAAGTCACTGCTACATTCGACGAAACAAAATAAACAATTAAACCTAAATTACCTAATTTAAAGAAGAAGGTAGTTAGTTATACAATTAAACAGGTTGAGATCAAACAATAGTCACTAAGTAATATAGCAGAAACTACACAAAAACGTAATAAAATGATGTTTAAGTGTGCCAATATAACGCGAGAAAATTCCCAAAAAAAGTCGCTTTATTTCAATAAGTTCTTAAAGAATTGAAAATTCCATATCTCTATATTCTAATATTACACCCAATTAGGAGAGGTGTTCTCCAAATTGTAATAATTCGTACAATCATTATTTTTATTATCAACTGATAACCAGTATTTTGGATTGAATTGCGTCGCAATAACGTTTCTATCGCCTTACTCTATTTATTTTATAGTATCACCTATTCCTTTGAGTAGCTACTTATATAGTACCAAAGTACTGCGTTTTTATATTAGGTAATTAATTACTCTAATATTAGAGTAAGACTTTGATGACGCTTCTATAATAAGTATGTCAAACAATACCATTATTTTATTTTTATTGAATTAAGTGAGTCATGAAAGTACCAGTTGGCTCATTGTTTGAAGTACCTATCAACACTAATCGCAGGTGATCTTTACTCATCTAAGTTAAGATATACATACATACATATGTCGCAGCTAAATTGCATAATTCGCTGTTTTACATAACCGCTAGTTGTTTTACAAGACAGCTCTGTTATGACTGAGACACCTGTATCGTCCTTAGCCTTATTTGTGCCCGGTAGGTGTCGCTGTTGTTAACATACTTACAACTACAACAAATTATATATTACTAGCGACCCGCCCGCGGTTTCACCCACGCTGCCCCGTTCCTAAGTGTCATAGGGTTATGTTAAATAGCTTAAAACCTTCCTCTTAAATTACTCTATCTATTAAAAAAAACCGCATCAAAATCCGTTGCGTAGTTTAAAAGATCTAAGCATACATAGGGACAGACAGCGGGAAACGACTTTGTTTTATAATAAGTAGTGATGTAATCTAAGCTTTCGTCTGCATATTTGCAAGGCTATCAGAACTAAATAGTCCATGATATAGAAACGCAAGCCGGGCTCGTCCTGTTCACTGAACATTCCATTTGCCGCTTCATTACGAAGCAGCATTTACCAACGATCTCGAATAAGCTCAACATAAAACCGATGCTGTCGGCATTTGACCTATTTCTGATATAACAGCACTTTTTCCCTCGCTCTGTGAAAGCCTATTATAAGTTGCCACCTCATTTCGTGAGCCGTTTATAAATACTTCCTTAGTGGTGTCTCACGAATATTCGACATTGAAATAAAATAACTTTTTGTGGATTGTGATATTACTTATGAGTTTTAAAGGTTTTACAGCATTCATGTTCTCGGGTAGTTAGATAATAAAACATCCCATTATAGATGCTAGTAAATCTAAATCCAAGGCATCAGTTTACCCGTGACCATGGATGCTGCAAAGGCTTCGAAACTTTAGTATTCCGAAATGTTAGTACCTACTTCGAGAATTAATAAAAATATCAAATTAGAGCGATAAAAACCGTAAAATATTGTGTTATGTCAATACTTCTTCTTGAAAATGTTCACATCAGATTCGTCTCAAAAAGACAGCTCATTCAGTTAAAAATAACATTGACAGTTGGACACAACGTCATGCCTTTTTTCTTCGAATGGTTAGACACTGATCGAAGTTATGTTTATGTCCCATGTAATAGCAAATCCAAACTCCTAGCTGCTACTGAAAAATTTATAGAACCCAAGTACTCGCGGAAAGCGCACGAATTCGCCAGATGACGCGATTTGGTTACATCTATCTTTGAAAAACAATGGAGATGAAGATCAAAATTTCGTGTCAATTTCGTAACGATTCGCTTCCATTCCGCGGCAATATAAATTGACCCTAACTATGGTGCTTAGGGCCACTAGATTTCTTTCAAATCAGGCATTCGCTATCTAAATCAATTTACGATTTTGTGTAAATAAACAGAAGCTTAGGTACTCGACATTTACACAGATATTATTAATATTTACCTTTCATTATTTGCAGTGTTCTTACAATTACTGTATTTGTTTAATGAAACGAGTTATGGGGAATGCATTATTATTTCTTGGCCAGAATTCTCCAGAATGTTGATATCATTAAAACATAGAGGAAGCTTTATATTTTGTTCTCGAATAAATAATTACGAGAAAATGTTATCAAACCTTGCGCCGAATCGTCGTTTTTATTATCTCTCTACCGTTCTGTTATCTACAGTGAAGGCGAAACGTTGTCCTATTGTTTTTTGTTTTACTTTTTATGGATAAGTTATTGTTACCGCGAAGTTACAACATGTTCCATATTTGACCTACTGTCAAATGGTACTTATATGAAAAAAATGTGTACAGAATATGATATTAGAAAAGTACCGTAATAATAATAAAATAGCTTTGCCTTGCAATGGGAATACAACAGAGTATTATTATGAGAGAAAACTTTGTACGCCTTTAAGAGAGTAACAAACATCCATACATCCTCACAAACTTTTACATTTATA
Organism: Acronicta leporina; assembly: GCA_947256265.1. Lineage (NCBI taxonomy): Eukaryota > Metazoa > Arthropoda > Insecta > Lepidoptera > Noctuidae > Acronicta > Acronicta leporina. The sequence continues at coordinate 12,738,648 of OX366520.1, read as the reverse complement.
ATATTACTAGCTTCTGCCCGCGACTTCGTCTGCGTGGACTTCAGATAAAAAGTAGCCCATGTGTTATTCCAGACTATAATCTATCTCTGTGCTAAATTTTATCCAGATCCGTTCAGCCGTTCTGGCGTGAAAGAGTAACAAACATCCATCCATCCATCCATCCTCACAAACTTTCGCATTTATAATGTTAGTAGGACTAGCTGGCCCGACAGACGTTGCCCTGTCTTATGCATGAATATTTCAAAAGCATTGAGACTGCCGACCATGAGGTCGTGGGTTCGATTCCCACAGAACACAAAAATTTATGTGATGAATATAAGTGTTTGTGTTCGTCTGGGTGTTTCTTATGTATTATAAGTATGTATTTACAAAAAAAAGTTTATAAGTATTATATCCATTGTCTAGTACCCATAGTACAAGCTCTGCTTAGTTTGGGACTAGATGGTGCTGTGTAAAAATGTCCTAAAATATTTATTTATTATTTATTTTCTCATAATTTCTACTGTTTCGCGCAACTTTCTTAGTTTTTTTTTTCATAAGAACCTTCTCCTTACTATAACAAACACAACAAAAAAAAGTATTAACGAAATTGGTCCGTTCACGCGTGATGCCGTGACCAAGGGAAATAGGGATTCGTTTTTATATATAAAATATATATTATATATAGTAGGATGAAGTTTGCCACTAATCGCAAGAAATAAATACCTACTTACTGATGCATTTTTGATAAGAATACCGTATCTATTAATCGCCGATATGAGCAAGGTGAGATATGAAAATGAAGGGGACAATGCGAGTTCTTAGGATGATGTCCTGGGCATGAGACTGCTACGCTATAGCTCCTGGATTCAATTCCCAGATCGAGTAAAATGTTATAGGTTTTTCTACGATATTCTCGGGAGCAGCTCGGATTCTGGATGTTCAAATGTTTTTATTTCAAATAAGCTTTTACAAGCATTTATGAAACGTTATGCTTCTAGTTGCACGGTTCCAAAAGGTTGATCCTATGGAGAAGAATCCGGCAAGAAACTCCATGGACACTCTTTTAAAATAAATAAGGTTACAATCTTCACGCAGGTACAATATTACGATAGCAGCTTGTGTGAACATTGGATGGCTCGGTTAATGGCAAAAGGCTGGTCACCTATTACATGGAGCCTAAACATACCGATGAACTATGGGTGTAGGTACCTTAGTACGCCTCTGCCTTTTCGTTCGGGGAATACAGGCGTGGTGGTATGTTATGTTTTTTTTATGTTCTACGATATTTTCAGGACCAGCTTTAAGAGTCTGCCCGGTTAATGGCGAAAGGCTGGCCCCCTATAACATGGGCCCTAAACATAGCAGCAAACTGTGGGTGTTAATTATGCGAATATTGCACTTCTGCCTACTCTTCGGGGAATACAGCCGTGATGTTATGTTATCGCTATATAATGACCTCCCCATTACCGACACAAGATTTTTTCTCACTGACCATTCGGTTCGACCCTAAAGATTGACCCTAATGACCTTCAAGTTTATATTCAGGGCGGTAGGTACAATAAATTTTATGGCTTAAGTACGGTACTTTACCCTCCTATTTCCGAATAACGGAGGGTAGTAGAACAAAATTCATATGGTCGGCCTGAATTCAATTCAAATTGCTCAAGCGGAGGTTGCCTAATGGCTAGGGGGTCGGACTTGCGATCATGTGATTGCCGGTTCATAACCCACCCATTGCACTAAGTACCGACGTGAACCCACTCGTAACACAAGCATTCAGCTTAGCACGAGGGGTTTACAAGAATACTAGTAATGTGCGACCCACACTGCTAGTCAGCTTTAAAAAAAAATTAGTATTGAGAAGTACTAGTACTACATGAATATTATGCAATGTACTACTGAAATACAGCCAGAGTGCTTTGTCTTTTTTCTCGAGATAACTTATGAATTTGTGCTCTGTGAACGGTAATGGACACGCTCCCATTTCAATACCGCCACACTGTGTCTGCCGATGGCCGTAGATAAGGAGTTTTTCTCCCCGGAATAGCAAATAAAATTGTTAGGTACTAATTGGCTCTGGTCCGAGGCTCAACCCTAGAAACTAATTTCTAGCTACGGCCTTGTCTCTGCCTAAACCTTCGGAGAATACAGTCGTGATGTTACATATCTTATCTCTACTATTATAAAATCGTAAAAAAACGGTGTCTGAGTACATTGAAGATATTAAAAAATTCAAGTGGGTTAGGGTATATAAACATCTTTAAACCCAAAAATGTGTTTTTCAAAATTCTTGTCTGTTTGTTACGGGTTGGCGCGAAATCTACTCTACAGGTTTTAATTTTGTTGTCACTGTTACAAAGTATATGCTCCAATTTAAAAACTGGTGAACTTATTCTTATCTCAATTAATTAAATGGATCCTTTGATACAGCTTGACATCTCTGATGTAAACAGACCCCTACAAACAAGATATCATCACTGTTGTTTTTTGATTAATTTTTTTTTGGGATACATTTCTAATCCTAGTATAACTTCACATGAGTGAAGCCGCTGGCAAAAGCTAGTGTAAGATAAGTGAACACTTTCTCAACACTATTTAGACCAAGTGTTATTCACACTGAATGTGATTGCGTGCGCGCCCCGGAGTTTATCACAGCCAGCTGTATTTAGCTCACAGACGCAACACCTAAGTAAAATTGTTATCTCACTTACATATTCACGTACGAGTTATTGTATTTGATAAATAAACATTGGTCAATTTATACTTATCGAGAATGGTGATGAGTGATTGGAATCATTTTGAGGAAATGTAAGCAAAGTATTTAATTTACGTAGGTATCTGGATCTAGTGGTTTCCACTCTATTAGACGAGGTTATTGACCTGCAGTTACAGGCTGATTTATTTATAGTAGTAGTGTCAATGGCAGATTTATATTTTATTATTCTAGGCTAGCTTAATTTCATCAGAAATATTTCATCGGCTTCGGCACGAAACCGTATCAAACCGTATAAAGTTACTTTCGCATGTCAACTTTGACTATAGATAGATAGTCAAAGCATGTCAATAATAAGTCTATTAATGGGTATTTTATTGTACACACCGTACAACAATCTCCTCATCCTTGGTTTTAATTGACAAATATTATCATCATTTGCTTTTATATGGCTTATGACAGTTTTTCAGCGGATGGGTCACATAATTCACAACGCCAAAGATACACAAAGGTGAGGAGCATATAATAAGCAAATATAGGCATTTCGTGGATAAACATGTGGCTTTAAGAATAACAATTTGGCAAACTAAATACCTAGGTCTGGAAGTTGAAATGGCGTAGACGCTAAGCTCCCAAGTACCGGAAGGCTTACTGGCTTGCTGCCTACAAGCCTTTCCCTCCCTAGTATCAGTATGGCCGTGACCTACTTCCGCCCAATCAAGTTTGATGTTGATAAGAATTCCTCGATAATCCTGATTAGATTCGGATTGCCCTTTACAGACGTGGTGTAACACACACGTGCTGAAAATCATTCAATATTGTTTTATTATCTCCTTGATTTATATTAAGATGGTATGGTCATGTTGAGAGAATGAGTGAAGAAGAGAAGAAGAGAGTTACTGACTAAACAAATATACAAGAGTCAAGTGAATTGGAGTGTAGGTAGGGGAAGGCCTAGGCGAACGTTCCGAAATCAGATTGAGGACGTTCTGAATAATGGCTCGGTCAAGAGTACCCTAAACCGACGCCCATGTTTGAACAGATTGAGTGTGGATGAACGTATGTCAGAATCGTAGCAAGTGTGTCTGTGGTCTCTGCCTATCCCTACGGGAAAGAGGCGTGACTTTATGTATGTATACCTACTTCAACTACGTGTATTATTATTACTTAACATTTTAATCACTACTTAAAATAAAACAAAGTCGCTTCCCGCTGTCTGTTTGTCTCTATGTATGCTTAGATCTTTAAAACTACGCAACGGAATTTGATGCGGTTATAGATGCGCACTTACATTGCGTTTTATCGAGTGAGTGAAGATACAAGAAGTGCAAACCCTTTTAAAAGGCGAGCAACACACTTGCGACTCCTCTGTTGTTGACGGATCACCTGATGGTAAGCGATTACCGCCGCCCATGGACACCCTCCATGGGCGGCGGTAATCGCTTACCATCAGGTGATCCGTCTGCTCGTTTGCCCCCTTATTCCATAAAATAAAAACATAAAAAATAATACATGTTTGCAGTAATTGCCATAGTTCTGTATCCTGCTGATATCTTCTTCTTGACACTGTTGATATGGAGTCGTAAAAAGTATTTTAAGTACTATTAAATCATGTTTTATTACAGCGACTGACTGAAGCTTTACAATGGGCCCCTGTGGTTTTATAACCTAACTTAATCTAGAAAGTTGTTGATCCTTAGTTTATGCCCTTCTGATGGATAAAATATGGACGACGTTAAGAAACGGTACTGTTTTATGAGACAGATGTGTCGAATTTTTTTTTTTTAAATATTAAGTAATTCACATTTATTTTTATTATATGTGTATACCTACATACTATCTATAAATTGGGAATATAGGTTAATGTAGGGCCGTTAGCATATTGTTTGTTGTGTTATAAAATTTCTTACGTCGGGGTTTACCGCCATCATAATGTGGTGTTTTATACGCTTAATTTGGGTTTATGGAAAATCTCGTAACCATAGGTAGCTAATATTCTTAGTTATAAATGGGAATAGAGTAAGATGTAAAAAGAGAGTGAACAGGATGGGTATATCAGGAAGGAATATGACAAGACCACGTAGCACACGATATTTTGCATGATGAATGGAATGATGATGGAAAAAATAAAGAAATCAGTCTCAAAATTACCATTACCGAATAAAGTAACGCACATGTGGTTGAATTTTATTATAAAATAGATCAAACCGTTTTGAAATAAAATGGCAACATTCGCTTGCACAAACAAACAACCTCTGACCCTGAATAGTACACCTCCTTCTTCGTTCTTTTTGTTTATTTTCCTTCATTCTCTCTCTCTCTCTCTCTCTCTCTCTCTCTCTCTGTGTGTATTGTATTATCCTTATCTATGTTATTAAAAAATGTGCTGTATAAGAATTAGTAAACAATATAGGTACCTACTATACAGAATTATCGTCCCCGCAGGCACCCGTCTAATTGACCAATAACCACAGAATATTATTCGTATCTAATTTCCTTATTAATGATAGATAAATCATAGGATTTTATATCGGAGGTCGAGCAACCTTTAACGCGTAACAAATATATGTTTGTTTCTATGTCTACTACTAATCTAGGTCGTGTGATATGCCTCGTGTCAACGAGAGCTCCATTCAGATCTCATAAAATTACGGGTTTTGGGCCGTAAAACGATGGGTTTAAGGCCAAGACAAGTTCATCGTAAATTCGTAATAATATTTGTTTCAAAGCTGTGTATTTTAGGAGATTTTTTTTACTCTTTTCCAGTCCCAATGCGACTTAAAAGTCCTCTTCTCCCTGAAAGCTGTGTAGTAGAACAAAATAAAAACGCTACCTACGTTTAGGTTAAAATTTGAAAGGTAGGTAATGAACCTACGATTATTCCAACTTTTAATACTGACGCGGCTACTCCGCCCTTTCAACCTCATAGCTAACATTGTAGATATATTTTGGTGTGCTCCTGACTCTGATAACATTCTATAAATTTGTTATTTTAAGACTTAGCTGTTACTGACTTATTTATATGCTAGCTTTTGCCTGCGGCTTCGCTCACTTGAAGCTCAAAAACCAACAGTGATGATCTCTTCTTTGTATGGGTCTCTATATATCGGAGAGGTCAACAGGTCAAGCCTCAGTATCTCAATGTCCGTTTCATTATTTGAGATAAGAAGTATACCAGTTTTTAATTTGGAGCACATATTTTATTACAGTGATAACAAAATTAAAATCTCTTCAGTCGTTTTTGCGCCAAAAAAATTTTTTTTTAAATTCTTGTCTCTTTATATGTTTGTTACAGACAAACAGATAAACAGACAAGAATTTTAAAAATCATATTTTTGGGTTCGGAGTTGTTTATATACCCTAAACCACTTGTTTTTTTTACATTATAATAGTAGATAATAGATATTTTATAATAGTAGAGTTACTTTCTGTGTTTTATGCTACATCATCGCATTGGGTTTAGCCTGTAAGGATATCTGTAGGTAAGGTACTAAATAAAATATAATGTCTATACCTACGCATTTTTTCTGAGTTGCCATAGACACATTTTGAAGTTTTTACGCTATCAGAGTGTGAGCTTACTAGGTGGGCAACTACAAAAAAAATTGCCACCCTAAGCCCAGGTCTACTCGATATAAAGGAAATCTGCCCCTAAAAATCAGTTCTATTCTCAATCATAGCACCTAAACAAAATGTGTGTCTGTTCAAGATTGTAAATGATTATGCCATACTGGCTGGACGTTAACTAACACAAGAGACACTTTGTTCTCTTTGTTCTTTATCTCTACTATTATAAAATCTATACTAATATATAAAGCTGAAGAGTTTGTTTGTTTGTTTGTTTGCTTGAACGCGCTAATCTCAGGAACTACTGGTCCAATTTGAAAAATTCTTTCAGTGTTAAATAGCCCATTTATTGAGGAAGGCTACGCGGACGAAGTCGCGGGCAGAAGCTAGTTGTATTATAAAATTGTAAAAAAGCTGTGTCTGTACATTGAAGATATTTAAAAAGAAATACGTGGGTTATGGTATATAAACGTCTCCGAATCCGAAAATGTGATTTTTAAAATCTTGTCTGTTTGTCAGTTTGTTACGGGTTGGAGCAAAAACTACTGAATAGATTTTAATTTTATTATCACTGTTAGAAAGTATATGCTCCAACTTAAAAACTGGTGAACTTCTTATCTCAATATTAACTAAACGAATCCTGAGATACAGCTTGACCTCCCTGATGTATAGAGGTCCATACAAAAAAGCGATCATCAATGTTGGTTTTTCCATTTTTACTCCTGATATAGCTTCACGTGAGCGAAGCCGCGGGCAGAAGCTAGTATCAAAGAAAGCTGTCCGAGTCAACAAGCCGCTCGTTTTATTGTATCCAACTAGCCTGCTGCTATTCAAACTCCAACAGTGTCTATACATTTATTGCCAACAAAAAGGACTGATAAAGCAGATCCTGAAATAGCCAAGTGTTTATTCGTCATGCGTATGAGTCTAGAACAATTTAATCGCTAGGCGTATGAGTGACTTGTTTACAAGATACTGCTATCGTCCAGAGCCTCGCATTAGTGCATACTGGCGCGTATTTTATTGCATTTGTGAACTGCAGTTGACTCAGAAATGTTATACAGGGAGAGATATTAAAAATTGCAATCAATACATATTATACCATCGCGGCTGTAATCCTCGGAGAATGAGACGAAGATGTAGGTACTCACGTATACCCAGTTTGCCAGAATTTTTAGGTCCAATGTAATAGAGGCAAGATTGCCATTAACCGGGCACAAATCCAAACTCCGGGCTGCTTATGAGAATTTCAAAGAAAAACACAGTAATACTTTTCTTGACATGGGAATCGAACCCAGGACCAGCAGCAGTCGAAATGGGCAAATGTCTTGGCGTTGGGCAAAATGCCTATAAGTTCCCGATAAATTCCTTCCCTTAGGCATTAATCTGGGCATACATGATTTTTTTATAAATATAAATTACTAATTCGACATCTCTTTCATAAGTTGGTCTAAACTATTAATTTAATAAATAGTTGTACTTGATATCGCCGAAAACTGCAAAATTTACTACCTACTCGATCTTGGTCAGTTTAAAGGAAAGAAGGTCTTTTGGCCCTGCAGTGGGTTGAAAAAATCTGTGAAATATAATGATGGTGCCAAATTATGTTTTTATTTTTAAATATTAATAATATTGTTCTTATAATTATGTGCCAACCTAATTTAAACCAATTTTACATTAGGTACATTGAAATTCGGTAAACAGTCACCATTTTATTTTTGGAATTTTTCGGGACAAAATTGTTTATGCCCAAAATAGGTCTGGCATAGACACATTGCCCATCTGTAGTCACGGCTGATCATTAGACAACAGTTCACAATATTCTGCAAGACTTTTGGAGATGTAGACTAGACAATCAAATCACTTCTCATGTTTAATGTAGTATAAACATTAATAATGTAATTAGCGGTGCCTGACCGGCGCTTAGACCGAATCGTATATCGTATAATCCTATTATGTTTGCTATTTATTTAGCACAGTAATTAGACGGATTCAAATGATACTGTTAATATTGTAATGAGGTAGAGGTTCTAGAGGCTTAACAGGCTTCAGTAATGGTCACTTTATAATTCCCTAGGTCTGGCCAGCTGTATTAAAGCCGTACGAACTCGTTTACTTTCTCAAATTATAGTGTAAAAGATAACTGGTCATCAATTTACATAAATAATACTATACATGGCACCTGCACTCATTAAAGAGGTTATTCTACCCACCACACTGCACATCTATTATCTCTCCCTATTCAAATCAGAAACGAGATTTGTCTTTTATTTTCACATGCATAAATGTACTTTGCCTACTTCTATATATTATAACTAGCTTCTGCCCGCGGCATCGCTCACGTGAAGCTATATCAGGAGTAAAAATGGATAACTAATATTGATGATCTCTTTTTTGTATGGGTCTGTATACAGCAGAGAGGTCAAGCTGTATCTCAGGATCCGTTCAATTAATTAAGATAAAAAGTTCACCAGTTTTTAAGTTGAAGCATATACTTTCTAAGAGTGATAACTTTTTATCTATTCAGTAGTTTTTGCGCCAACCCGTAACAAACAGACAAGAATTTAAAAAATCACATTTTTGGGTTCGGCGACGTTTATATCTAATAACCTACTTGTTTTTTTTTTAAATATCGTTTAAATATTTATTTACAATTTTATAATCGTAGAGAAGAGATATAAAACAGTTTTTTTTCAATTTTGCCCCAGAATCGGATTTTCTTCAGTATCGTGAATGCTTTTACAAACACAAATTCTTACATACACAAACCCGGAACAACTACCTGTAAGTCATACAAATATTTTTTCATAGCGGGGATCGAACCCTAAACCCGCGATCGCTCAACCACTACGCCAAACGTGTCGTCAAAATCAAGTTAAATTCACACTTTTAATGGATCCAGGAGAACTACTACGTAAATCGGCAACCTATAATATATCTTCTGCAGACCACAGCTTTTGTTATCAGCTCGACGTCAATTTACAATTAAGTACAAAATTGATACTAAAAGTTAACCTTAATTTCTTACGGTGTGAGTAGCACACCGTAAGAAATTAAGGTTTAATTTCAAACGATAAACCTCTCCAAAAATATCTAGCTGGGGAGCAAAGCGTTCTGTCAGACGTCAGTAATTACTCTCAGAGGAACACTTCACGCCGTCATTAACATTTTAATGAAACGCTGAGCTACGACGCGACGCGACGACTCGTCACTCACGCTCGTTCCGGTGTAAATGCGGCCAGCCGTTAATTCCAGTGTACTGGCATTGTGCCAACACCTCGTTATTGTCAGTTTTATAATCTAAAAGTCATACAGAAAATGGGAAGCGTTTGGATTTTTTTATGTCATAATGGGACAAACGTGCAGACGGATCTCGTGGCAATCGAGACACCCGCAACACCGTTGAGTAGCAAGTGCGTTGCTGCTCTTTTAAAAGGCTTTGGGCCTCTGGTATCCTCACTCATTCAGCGAAACACAACATAAGCGTTGATTTTTTTATGTCACACAGAAAAATTGTTTTTATGTCCTACAGGCCATAAAAACTATTTTTACTTATACTTCTGTATAAGTACGCCATTTACTAAAACATTATACTTACAAATAACATTTAAACTATTGTGTTATAATACAACAACCTACCATTATGCTTGTAGTTCCCAAAGGGCTAGGCAGAAATGTAGGTACTATAAATGTATTTGACATGTAGGTCCTATGAAACATTATATTAGCCATGAAATATATTTATTTTTTATTAATAAATAAAAAGTCGCCCTGCACTAGGATTTTCTCCTGTATCGTGTGTGCTTTTTACAACCACAAATTCTCACATAAATATTTGCTCCGTGTGGGGATCGAACCCATAACCCGAACACGAACGCTCAGCCATTATGCCAAACATCATTATATGTCTACTGAATGGTACAAAACTAACAATGATTTTTTGTTTGGTAATTTTGTTAGATGTTTTGTCTTGAACAGCCTCATTAGCCAAGTGGTCCTGAGCGAGACTATTAGAGAGAGGTCCAGGTCGAGCAAAGTGTTACTTATTGGGTTTTTCTATGAAATTCCCAGTAGCAGAATTTGTGCCCGGTTAATGGCAATAGGCTTGCCCCCATTACATGGGATCTAAACATACTAGCGAACTGTGGGTGTACATTAGTATCTACGCCTCTGCCTAACCCTTCAGGGAATACAGGCGTGATGGTATGTATGTGTAATTTTGTTAGATGCTTTATAGCAGCCTGTACACAGAACTCACCTCAAGGTCATGTATACCTGACTCTCAATGACACCGAATTGACACGAACAAAAATAAAGTAACAACCCACATCCATCAGAGGTATTACTACGTGCGTGTGCGCAGGGGGGCCTCAATCCCGGCTGCAAGCGGATTGGTCGCTCACGGCCAATCTACTTGCTTACACAGGAAACTGCAATCGTTACCTTACTCATGCCACAATGGGATGGAGATCATCATGTAATTCGCAATGTCGAATTTATCATTGACTCAGGAGCTAATTTGACACATTGACCTTCTTTGATATACCTAAAGATTTAACGATTTGATGGCGTTATTTATATTCGGGCTTTGTAAGCGGCGGTAGCCTAACGGCGAGGGATTTGCGATCATGTGGTTGACAGTTCGGATCCCACCCATTGCACTACCGACGTGAACCCACTCGTAACACAAGCATTTAGCTTAGCACGACGGGTTAACAAGAATACTAGTAATGTGCGCCCCACAATGCTAGTAAGCTTAAAAAAAACTGACCCAAAGAACTTTACAAAATAACCTATCGTAATAATATCGTATCGTAGTTTCAAATTAAAGGATGTGTTTCTATGTCAGAATATGTCACGAACTGTTTTAAACAGCCCATTGCACAGGCCGTGGGAAATGTAGTGGCCAGCGAGGCCTTTTTTTTTGGTGCGTGTGGAAAATCCTCATGGACTTCCGCCGCCCGGGGAGGCGGCGGGGCGTGTCGGACTCCACCCAGAGTGGGTGACCTACCGACTAAAAACCACACGGTGTTCCTTCCTGCACGTTTGCGTCGGGGGCTACGGGAAACAGAAAATTCGTCCGCGGCCCCCGACTGGTGCCGGCCCGCCGCAGCGGGCACAATCCACAGATTGTGTAGGGGGGAGGGAAGTCCAGCAAGGCCTGCGGTAACCTGTCGTCGCTTGACGGATCTATCGTGAATCGAAAAGTTCAAATCGAGGATGCGGGCCTGGAATACGGGCGCATGGGATTTCGTTATTTTCGTCAGCAGTCGCACGATACAGAAGACCATCGAAGTAACTTTCCAATTTCTAAACGTATTTAAAAACTTTAAAACACCAGTCCAAAACGTGTTTCTTTTGCTCGACACGGGCGGCGCCACTCTCCGCCAGGCTTGGCATCGCTTGGCGTGGCCTGTCAGTAAACCAATAACGCAGCTCTTAAAACAACTATGCTTGTACTATACGTTCTGATTTTGTAAAACTTGTACGATTTTGACCAGTGGCAGATCTGATTTGAAAAATTTTGCTCTAAAGTTTTCTATTTGCGAAATACCTCAGGTTTATCCTAAACTGTTACTTTAGTTTTAAACGGAAGCTTTTACTTGCTCTTTCTGTCCCAAACTAAATACTAGGCCATTCATGATCACAGCAGTACAGTTTACCTGAAAGGGATCCCGCAAGTCCATTTTGGTACAAATCATTTGCACGCATGATTTGAACCAAATTGGACTTTAGGAATAAGGTTTCGTAATGTGAAAACCCAAAAGTTAAAACGAAACTAGGTCGTGAAAAACAAACAAATTTAAACCAATGAATTTATTTACATCTAATTACATGCAAAACATACTCAAACGGCTTTTGAACTTCCAAATGCGACTTGATGCACGAAAGCATGAACTGGGTTGTGTCAACAGCTACCTGAATATGGGCCAAAAGTAGGTCGGACTTAACTTGTTAATGAGTGGGCCTGCACTCGGCGATATACAAGCAGCTTTTAAATTGAAAACGTAGGAACAGGCTTATTTTTAGCGGCAATTAATATTTATAATTCTTAATAAAATGAAAAAGGTCGAAACTCGAAAGTAATATTTAGGGAAAAAGCTTTTCAAGTATCGAGATAAATTTGAATTGAAAGGGCAAATAAATTTGCTCTTGTAAATTTGGAAATATGCCTAATAAATTAAACTTGAACGTACGTGAAAATATTAAAAAAATATACGAGTAGGTATGTATAAATATATCCTTGGGAACTGTGTTTGATTTGATGTATTATTGGTTTAATCTATATAAATAAAAATGAATCGCTGAATTGTATGAACGCGCATAACTTTCGAACGACTACACCAAATTGGGTAGGTACTTAATTCTTTTTTGTTGTGTCGGTTATTATCCATCGGAAAAGTTCAAGTTCAAATGTTTGCTTTTAAATGCTTTTACAAATTGTAAAAGCTTTTACAAGCATTTATGAAACGTTATGCTTCTAGTTGCACGGTTCCAAAAGGTTGAAAGTCAGGAAAATTTACGCAGGCAAAGCTGCGCACGGGTTGTAAATTTATTGTGAAAATAGATTAAGACTTATAAAAACTTAGTACCTACTTCCTGGCCCATTTCCCCATCGGAATTTTCGTAGATATTTGGGTCGAAGCGTTCGGGTAGGGAATGACAGAGACATTCGGATAGTCCTTGATTTATTAAACTACTTACGTTTGTTATTTGGATAAATTAAATCGTTTTATTTCTCGGGGTAGTCCGAGTATACATGTTGGCAGTGTTGGCACATGTTGGCACCTTTGAAGGTGTTTCTTGGATTCTCCAATTAGTAGCCAGTATTTATAATTGACATCGATGCAGCAATCTAATAGTAATAAGATTAAACCATGTGGAAATGTCAAATTGCCAACAAAGAGCATACTTAACTATGAATCAACGTTATTATGAATATTGAAACGTAAAAATATGTAATATGTGCATATGAACGTAGATTAAGCAATAGAAGTATGTAGGATTCACAGCAAGTTGTGTTCTGCCTACTCTTGTACAAAATTAGCATGTATATATGTAGATTACGTATCTACATATATACATGCTTACGTATCTACCTAGGTAAAATACATTTTACCTAGGTAGATACGTAACTAATTATAATAAAATACATGTATTTTATTATAATGGTAACTGTTGATAAGGAAACAAAACATGTTCGAATGACCAAACCGTGGTCATTAGCGAACAGGACGATAAGATAAAACCAAAAAATATAAAAGCTTTTGCCGATAAAAATCGTAAAAGCCATATTTGTGTTACAGTTGATCGGATAATATTTATCTATAGGGATTAACTAGCTCCTCGTGTATGAAAATTATTGAGGTTTTAGTGTTAGCACTGGCACACCAGTGGCGTAGTATTGGGGAAGCAGTGGCGTAGCATGACGTTATTGGCGTAGCAGTGTCTTAGCAATGACGTTATTGGCGTAGCAGTGGCGTAGCAGATTTTTTCACCTGCGATACTACGATCTACGCTGGAGTGCGCTGGCCTAGAAGTCACCGATTCACTCGTGATTTAAAGAAGTGGCCCAAGCACGAAGCACTATCGAATTCGTATCGTAAACGTATCGAGTTTTTTTCTGCTACAAATCTCATACATATTTTCACGGCTGTCTCCCATTGGGGGGTAGGCAGACTATAGATATCCACTTTCTACGATCCTAGCACACAACTTTCGCTTCATCTACGTTCATTAACCTCTTTCTCATACAAGTTATTTCGATGTCGATACGAATACGTTTTCGCAAGTTGGTCGTGCTTGGTCTATAATAGCAGTTGCTTACCCATTCCTTAACAGATACTCCGTGATCTCTCCGTGACTCTTGTCGGTACCAAAAGTACTAAAATTGGTTCCGATGATACACCTAAAAATGCTTCAAGACAATTTCCTTATAATCTAAAAAGTGTTTTTTATTCTTCGCAACTTTAAGGGTATTACATCGCTCAAATCCCAATAACACGCTAGGTTTAAAGAAGGTTCGACATTAATCCTTATGTGCGTTTGCTATATAAAAAATATATATTATACTTAAGGCCACCACGAATAAATTGTATTGATTACTTTATGTATAAATTTGCCCAAATTTTTAAAATTAATTAAAGAAAATATGCTTTTTTTAACCTAAATTGCATTTTCTCTCTGTAACGGCTTAATATTTATGCATGAATTTTATACCAAAAAAATTGTATTGACGTATTTAACTATTTGTATTGTTTATATTTTCTTTTTTCTTTCTTATTCCTATTACTAATAAATACTAGCACAAAAACCAAATCTTCAAGGTCATTGAGCAATTATTGTAGACTACGAGCTATCAAAATCCTGCATATAAGGCAGTTCATAAATTATGTTAATTTGACAGATTTTAACTAAATGTATTTTAATAATTTAAGAATAATGTATATCTTATTGCTTATTACAACTGACACAAGGCGATTTTAAATGGAGTACAGAAGAAAGTTCGCCTAAAGATAGCATGTGTATTGTATAATTTCTGTTTGAAGTAACAGATGGCGCTACGGTCGTCTAAAAGCGCTGCAAGCACTATAGTTTATTTACTCTTGACCTCTTGAATAGGAGAATTTTACCTGGCTTTGAGTTCCCACAAATTGTCCAAGCTTGATTTATGAATGAGTTTATTTATCTATCTGGAGATATTAAAATAGTTCTGGCATAACTGCCTGTATAAGTACGGTAAAAAAAGTTAAGAAAGTTGAGGTCGCATAGGCAGGTCGCAGCACGCATAGGACCACTAGACTAATGAAGCAAAAATATATAAAAACTAGCTTCTGCCCGCGACTTCGTCCGCATAGCGTGATGATATATATAAGCCTATAGCCTTCCTCAATAAATGGGCTATCTAAAACTGAAAGAATTTTTCAAATCGGACCTGTAGTCCCTGAGATTAGCGCGTTCAAACAAACAAACAAACAAACTCTTCAGCTTTATACTCGTATATTAGTATAGAGTATAGATATGATTACTAGACTAAAGCAGCTATGTGTAATTAACCTGCAAATCACTTTATTGTTGTGGTTGGTTGAGTTATTATTTGTAAAATATGAAGCATTCATGTTTATGTCGGCTGTTATGGAAACCACATTACGACTGCACGTGGTTTGGAGTGGTGCCGAACCACTCAGCACGGTTATCGCGCTGAACTCTTATTCGTATTTGAAAGTTGTGGACTGTACCTAGATTGTAAGCGAGGCAAAAAGTATTTTATACTAGTATTAATTAAGTATAGATTCGCAGATACCAGGAAATTTTCCAAAACACTAGTTGACACTAGGTAATATTTTATTTATAATATTGCCCCATCTCATCTCACGTTAAATTTGGAATTGAGCGTGCAATATTTTCTAGTTATTTTGTCATACATGCTGTATATTCAAAGTGTAAAGAGTATTTATGCAAATTAAGTATGCAGCAAACCCAGGATGTCTCCTGCACGCTCTAGAACAAAGTTTAAAATTTCGAACAGAGAAAACTTTTCGCGGCCAGCATCCAGAGTAACAATGGCCAGCATTGCCACGCGTTGTTCTAAATTCAACATGAGGTTTGCACTGACAGAAAAAAACTAATGTCATAGACCAAAGTACGAACTGCAGATATGCAAGTCTTTACAATATTATATCTACCTTTGACTATGGATAGAACGTCAAAGTATTATACGCTCGTATGGTAAAGTCACGTGTACGTGCGGTTTACTAGCGAGACATTATTACTTTATACTATGTACGTATTAACGTAAGAGTTTATTCACTCTGTGGTGCAACATGTAAAGAGTTGGTTAACCGTCGGAAATTAAATTATCCTGTGCCGTTGCAAAGAAGTTTGCGCATTGTTTGTAGAAAGAGATGACCAATTGAAATCAATTCCCATTTGTACCAGATCTTCATTATATTGCGTGCCCTGCTCTCGATATATATTTAAACAAGCAGCTCTCATCATTCACTGGCAACTCTGCGCAATTTTAGAAGTAGCATCCCGATCCTAAAATTTGCTTATTAATCTGTGCTCGGTGAACGCTTTCATTCTTTTCGTTTGCGCGGCAACTGATTCTGCGTTTCTCTGTGTTTATTTTAATTAAAGTGTATTTTAATATAATTTCAACCAAATCTATGCATATACGGCAACATAAAGAAGTTTTACAAAAGTTAGACGATAAATGAAATGTCGTCTTAAAATTATAAGCCGAATAAAGTGTCGTCATAAAACGGAGTACCTAGCGTCGTTGGAACGGAGATAATAATTATTCTTCATGAAATAAAAGTGATTACACCGGTATGGCTACTGGCTCTCGTAGCAGTTTAAAGCCGCAAGAGTTTCCATAACCTTCGTAGGTACCGGTTGACGCGGGTGGTGTACGTGATACACTGACGTGCTCATTGGACTCGGGGCGTACACGAGATGTACACACGAGATCTCTTACTCTTATGTGGAGCCCGTGAGGCTCCAATAAGCAGTTTTATCAATCACATGTAAGTGCCTACAATGTTTTTTCATGGGTATGTTGATTTAAATAATAGGTAACTACCTATACCTACTTACTGCAGATTACAATAACATGTAAGTCTTGTGCTGATCACAATTCGAAGGAGTGCATATAATAATTAAAACGAGTAGGTACATATGGTTCTAGAAAACACAAAACTCACTGGAGTTTTATGCTCTAGGAGACACAATCTCATGCTAGATAAACCTACATCTTGGTTTGTTTCAATTTTCACCTATAAATAGGGCAAGGCCACCCTTGAGGGCCCCAATGCCCAATGATGTAAAGACACCACAGAATCTTGTGGAACAGATCCCGGTTAGACAATATCCACAGGTTTCTGTTTTGTTAAGCAACAATACTGTCAGTATAGACAAGGATATTGAGTTGAATAAATACATATGCAGTATAACAATAACAATGTAAATTCATCTCACTAAGGGTACATAAAAGATATACTTTGTGAATTTTGTGATGGATCCTGACTGACATTTTGCCCTAACAAAATAAGGAGAATTCTAGTTCTCCCTATATGTGATAATTAGTTTTTATATGTTGTGAAATAGTAAAAGACCACTGTAAGCATCTATAGAATGCCTGTGTGACAAGATGTTTTGAAAACCTGCCATTAAAAGCGACCAGTTCTTCAATAAGCTTACAACCAATTGTAAGTGAAACCCACAACTACCCATTACTATTGAAGGACATGAATCTTCAATACAGGCTGGAACACCAGCATTGTGCACAAGACCAACATTGTGTGCAAGAAATGGCCAACTTAGCCATAGTGGTAAGTCATGCCGGAAGGCTAACACATTTTTTACCTCACTGCAGGATAGCATGCAATGTTAAGTGTATTACTTAACCATGTTAAAGGATACTCAATTACCTTTGTAATCAAGTCTCATAAGACCTTGGTGCCATTACTGTCTTCAGGAAAATCAGATGAGCTATCTACTTTGGCCAACTTTAGTTTTCATTTCCCATTATGATACAACAAACTTTAATATCAGAAAAATAACATCTCAGAAGAATGCTGTCAAATAGAGCTTTATTTCCATTTGGAAATGACATTACATACCAAAAAGAAAAACATTTATTAGTAAATGTTTATTCAGAATATAGTATTGCCTATATTGTTATAATAAAGTAATTCCTACATTGGGTTGCTCAGATGCGTAATAATTTTACAAGATGGGGACATTACAAAACAATCAATACATTAATATGTATAGAATCTGGTTATTAATATAAAGTATTCCTTATATTATATACATTGAGATGAGATGATAGGATTATAGAAACTTTAGCTCTAGAAATGCTTAGAATTTATCAGTTAAAAATTCCAGTTATCATTGTCTTGATAATTTCTTAGCTCCTGTATGATATCTACCAGAAATATGTCATTATAATAATATTTAGCAATATTTATTGCAGCTTGCCCAGCACCAAATTCTGGGCCACAGTGAATAGGTACATTATACACAAGATAAGATAAACTAAAATGTTGTAATAAAATTCCTGTTTATTATAGGAGTACCTATCATGTAAAATAGAAGTATTGCATAACTTATGTATTATGACATAGCATTTACTTGGTAAAGTCTATATCACCTAATCCAGTGCTGTTTGTGTCAACAAGCATCCAGTTTGACAAGTAGTTCAACCTTTCAACTATTATATTGGTCTAATTGAAATAAATCAATTTTGACCTAGACTTTGAAGCCCATGGATTTTGCAAAAAATGTGGACAAGCAACCGAAAATCATTTAACCAATCCAGGTTAGGTTGTAACATTTGTATAGTGCATAAATTCCCTTATGTGCATACCATTGATTTTAGAAAAGATAAGAGGTGTAGGTAGTAACAATACCTACATCATAATATATAAGATATTTATATAGTTTTTTATTTTTTTTGTGCACGTTAAGCAACATCATAAATCATCCTATTGTATAACAAGACATAGGTGTCATGTGTCATATACCCTAGTAAATTTTCTAATAAACATTTCATTTATTATACATAGACATTTCTATGTTCATTTAAATTGCCTTGGCCACATTCATATGGCAGTAGTGCAAAGGGTTAACAAATGCTAGCACATTTTGGTCACAGGACATCATTAAAAATAAAGTTTATTTAGTACTTTTATTTTTAAACAAGAGAACTACATAATGAACCCAGAAATATGGTATTTGACCTGGAAAAGATTCTGGTTGTTGCTTGTTACACCTTACACCAATGTTTATATAGTAGTGATAATTACATTTATTCAGAAAATGACTGATAAAAATATTGAGTCTTTGAACAGTTTGTACTTATCAAAGTTCACATTTATAAGGAGAATTTAGATACAAATAGGTACATACCTACATTGTTTAGAACTACAATATTAGGTGCCTCTACTAGGATAAAGCTGGGCTAGACTCATAATAAATAAATGCATTGCCTTAGTCTTCTGGAAACATTTAAGCCAATGAATATTGAAACTTTCACTTGGACTTGGATATATTATCTTTTCTTTGTTTTGTTATGGTGTCCTTCCAAACACCTTTTGATTAGAAGATTTAGAACAAACTGATAATCTCACCAAAAATAAAGGTTACAGTCTTCCTACAGAAACCTCATCCACCAACAATTCTCATTGCCAGAAATCCTAAACTTTTTCAAAGTATTCACTAGCCTATGTTAATCTAGAATAATGTAATATTCAAACCGTGAAAGAAATTTTGGAATAGGCCCAGTATTTTTTGAGCCAATTCGTTACAAACATATGTACATACAAATCTTTCCTCTTTATAATATTAACATAGATAAGCACCTATAGTATATGGCGAACCCATTCTCAGGGAGATCTCCTCTATCCATACCAGATATTAAGTAGGTACTTTATGAAAAAATCATTGGATTTGCGGCTGCCTATAGACTGTCCGTCATAAGTCAGTTTCATCCTTGCTCTAAAATTGGGGGGGAATGTTCGTAAGGGAGTCTCTAGGGAATGTATAAGTCCAAACTAATATTGGTAAATATCAATATATATATGTAGGACTGTGCCAAACAAAGTTCTATATTCATATTTTACTGTAAATTATATTTTTAAATGATTATTTAAGAAATAGTGTTTTTGTGGCAAGGGGTTGTTCAGATATGGAATGAAGTTCCCTGCATTAAGCACAACAGATATGGAATGAAGGGTGTGCTGATATAATCATTACCACTTATCTATAATCTAGATGTGATGAATGGCCCATTCGCCCAGTGAAGGGAAAATTGTGTGATTAGAAAGTAGTGTAGAGTACAGCTCTGAAATTTTAATGTAATTCTTTTAAAAGTACCTATCTACCTTACTATAACTATGTTTTACATCGTCAAATAAAGTATTCTTCAAAGTTTATTCGAGTCAGTATTATAGATACCAGAGCCATACTGGAACCTGGTAGGCGCCATGTCTTTACATTCAGGACTGTGACAAAAGAAATTTCATAAGCTGTAATCACACAGACTGCTGGTCGGCCTTTTAACTTACGAATATTTATAACTAATTGGTTATAAATAGTTATGATTGAAACTGACCGATTCACGATTCAGCAGATTTATATTGATTTGATATGATATTAATTCTAATATTTTAATAACATTTTGTTATTGTTTATCCTGTGCTTAATCCAGAATTATTACTTAGTACTTAATATCAGGCACTGATCTTGCTGATTCATGCCATATGTAGTCCTACTACGAAATTCATTATTCTCCAACAATTAAGAATGATCATTAACATTTATTTTCAAGTTCCAGGTACCTACCGTAAATACTATCTAAGGGAATCAGTTTCTTACATATTTAATAAAATGATTGATGAACCCTGACCCTCTGGAGGGTCACAGCAATTGTAGCTGGTCGGCTTTGTGTTAGCTAATTGGTCCTTAACAGAAAGTCAAGAGACTGATATGTTTTAAAATAATGCAATGTGATTATAACAGATTTATTTTACAGGAATACATGCTATGCTTTCGGCTTATCTCAAATTTACCAATACTCTAAACATCTGCTTGTTTAAATATATATCGAGAGCAGGGCACGCAATATAATAAATGATCAAACGAACTTACCTGTTGTGAAGTTCGATCATTATTATATGAAGTGCCCTGCTCGAAGATATATGGTCCCTACCCATCCCACCCCGGGTAAAATTTGAGATAATTCGCGACTCTAAAAAGAATGAAAGCGTTCACCGAGCACAGATTAATAAGCAAATTTTAGGATCGGGATGCTACTTCTAAAATTGCGCAGAGTTGCCAGTGAATGATGAGAGCTGCTTGTTTAAATATATATCTTCGAGCAGGGCACTTCATATAATAATGATCGAACTTCACAACAGGTAAGTTCGTTTGATCATTTATTATACCGGGTATTATTTTCAAAAGGTTTGTCAACTCAGCTTACAAAACGCAAATTCTTGCAGAGGAGAGTCTGTTATCTTTGTTTATAAACAATTTAAGGCTATTCTCAAAGATCAAAATGGTCTTATTCAACTTTATAGATAATTTATTGATGTCTACTAACGGCTCTGAAGACAGTTACAAGTCACAAAATGCTGGAAGTCGATTTGCTTTTTCTAAATAGTTAACCCCCAACCAAGATTCTCTCAAAATATTCTATCTATCACTCTGTCATCGTTCACAGAACCATGAATAATAATAATATCAGGCCGCAAAGAAAATTTTAAAATATAAACGCAGTTCTAA
Source organism: Acronicta leporina (assembly GCA_947256265.1). Classification (NCBI taxonomy): domain Eukaryota; kingdom Metazoa; phylum Arthropoda; class Insecta; order Lepidoptera; family Noctuidae; genus Acronicta; species Acronicta leporina. Next base: position 12,717,095 of record OX366520.1, on the reverse strand, counting down.
ATTCAAAGTGCTCAAAACCTTTTAATCTTTAAATTTACGATCTCAGTATTTTCAGTTGCACTGCAGTGTGAATTGACCTTACAGTAGTGTTGTGTGTATCTGGTTACTTGCCAAATGGCTTCGAGGCAGTGACCACTGTCGTATACAGCCAAACCACGACACTACTGCTATTAAATAATGCAATACTACTAAGATATTGGTGTACTGCACATTGCGGGATTAGTTCGTAATTGGACGGTATTGTTTGTTTATGTTTCTATTTGGCTTATTGATCACGTTATCGTATACTAGCAAACTGTCCCGGCTTCGCATGACACCAAATATAACAAGAAAACTTAAATATTTTTGAAAGTAAACGTATTAATGAAGTTTAAAATTTACGATTGTCGTGCTCGAAATGCCGCAAGTACTTCCCCAAAATCTAGGATTTTTTTTATTTGATTAAAGAATCATCGATTAATATATAAAAAAAACTGTTTCTGTGGTATATGTGAATTGTATTGACAGGACATCTTTCGGGTCACCTAATTTTTTATAAAAATATTTAAGATCCTTAACCTACGTTGGTACCTACCTATATTTTGGGCGTAAAATCTGAAACAAACAACTTTGATCTTCCAAATTTACGAACAGTATCGTACCTATAGCTAGCTGTGTAGCGTTCAGTCGCCGACACCCACCACCCACGTCAAGGGAAAAGGTCATCTATTCACATAAAAAAAAAACAATAAATATCTTCCACAGAACAGCTTAAAGGCCAGGGCTGTCACTTGTATACAAATTATTATTTTTATTTTGAAAGATTGAATTATCGTAAATAGTTTTTAGTTTTGTATTCCTTTTTGCCATTCTCCCGCCTCTAGTAAATGTGGGGTCCTGGGTTCGTTTTCCATGTTGAACAATGTATGTAGTATTGGATTTTTTTTTTAATTCTCAGCCGCAGTTAGGAAGGAAGAAAATATTTCATCTTCATTTCTGTGCGGCTGAATATCAGTAAGTATTTTACTCAAAGCGACTGCCATCAAACCTCCGCAACCGATTTTCTAGACAACACCAATATCGTTAAGAAATTTCGATAAACCAAATTATCGATGTAGCAAATAAAGTTTAGGTTACACTAATATAAATAAAAAGTCTTTTAATGTAAACAATTTGTAATAGTCTCGACCTATATTACTCACTCAAGTGTTCTTCAAATACGATTAACACCTAATTCAAGGAAATCTTGCTGGTACATTTTATTTTTACCGGAAACACGGTTTACTGATAAATTCCGGATTTTTCTGAAGAAGTATTTCTTAATAAAATCCAGCACTCTTTTTCCTGTGGTAATTTTATTTAACCTAATTCCTCGAAACTAGTTGCATAGATTTTGTGGTTTTACTTATAAGTCGTTAAATGGAATTGAATAATCGGCTGATCGTTCACCTACCCAACGAAACTCATTTTTTTTTTTCAAATTTTTGGTCTATAGCACATTCTAGTATGGAGGATTGAAAAAGGAGATCCGACGCATATGGGGACACATCGAAAACGTGTCCAGTTATAAATAGTTGAGAAAACCTCCAAAATGGCACTAGCATAGGGAAAAGACATGGTAAATACCATTTGCCTTTAAATAATACGTAGATTTTTTGTTGTTACATACATACATAATTATTTTCACGCCTGCCTCCCATTGAGTAGGCAGAGACTATAGTTGTCCACTCGCTACGATCCTGGCACACCACTTTCGCATCATCTACGTTCATTAACCTCCTCGTGCATGATCGTCTGTTTAGGGTGTTCTTAACCTGACCTTTTTTTGGATTGTCTATTATTATATTTTTTTTTAATAATTGAACAGTAATGGGCAAAGAAGTTTTGACGGACACTTCGTACAAAGAGTCCGTTCCATAATTCTAGGCACAGTAATACACACTAGCCACAAAACCACACTAGTGGTCAAAAGGAAATGTTTGACTAAATATAATAACAAAAGGGTACAGTTAAGTTTTAAATTTCCCTGAAGATATAAACCACTTTGGTGTATAACCGGGATGAGTCGCAATATACAAATTTACTTGAGCCAAGGTCAACTGTCGACCTCGCCGCGATTTTCCGAAAACCTCAGGAATATCCACCACGTTTGAGTTCAAAATACAAACGTGGGTAGTTTCATAAGAACTCTTCAGCGTGAGAGTCATACATTATGTGGACGACACAAGATTAAATCCTGTCATCATTGTATTAACCCTTCTAACACGGCGAATATTGGAATTGACATTGAAATAAAACTACCTACTTATTACCAATAGGTACCGAGAAAATCGTATCGCAGGCAGGATTCGAACCTAGTGGTTAGATACACCAGACGCTATGACTAAATAAATCACCATTTATTTATTTTAAAAAACACCATTTATTTTAAAAGAATGTCCATAAAATTTCTTCGAATTGTTCGAAACCATGCAACTATAATCATATCGTTTCTTTATGAAACGTTATGTTGACGCATATAAAAGCTTATTTGCAATAAAAACATTTCAACTTGAACTTAAATAAAGGCATCTTAGCATGAACCCGTGCAAATGACATTGAAAATTTATTTTTTACAAGAATTGGGCGTGAAGAAGAAACACATTTATTTGTGTTTCTTCTTTCTTTATTTCTAAAATCAAGGATAGCAGGAAAGTCAAAATCAAATCAGTTTCTGTATATTCATGAATGACAAAGTTTCTACGAATGCTCGCGATTTCAGTTAATACTTTATCACCACGTTTGTTTGGCTCTCAACCAAAATTGTTTTGGATGAGAACCGTAACGTTCACTGAATCACTTCTCCATCAGTATGTGGATGCGCGTGCGTCGGCGTCGCGTTTCTCGCGTTAATCCTATTCTTTGTACAAATTATGCGCAACGTTATGAAACGGTACAATGTCGATGGTTTTACGATGTTTTTTAGACACCTCTCTCTCTAGGAAACTATCCCTAGCTGTATCGCGGGGAACATCACAGTCATACAATTTATGGGCACACAGTACTCCAAGGCTTGAAACAAATATCCGTGGAACACACAAATATTTGCGTGGGAATCGAACCTACGACATGGTGCAACGCTAATGACGAGATGACGATTGTTTACCTAAACTTACACAATACAATAATAATATTTTATTTTAGACCTTAATGCCTCATTAGCCAAGTGGTCCTGAGCGCGACTGCTACGCTAGAGGTCCTGGGTTCGATTCCCAGGTCGAGCAACGTGTTATTGGGTTTTCTATTAAATTCCCAGTAGCAGCTCGGAATTAGGAATTTGTGCCCGGGTTAATGGCAATAGGCTCGCCCCCTATTACATGGGACCTAAACATACCGGCGAACTGTGGGTGTATATTAGTACGCCTCTGCCTAACCCTTCGGGGAATACAGGCGTGATGGTATGTATGTATGTTAAGGGAAGAAAAAACCAGACCTATCCAATTGGTAATCATGTATCTTCTTATGTAGCTCTAATGTAGGTATAACTCTACCATTATCAACCCATCTATTTCAATAATACATTTACAAACATTTGCCAAAATGTGCGTGTGATATAAATAGGAGCTATGTATAAAAATAGTAGAGGATGCACTCTTAAACTACGCTACACAGTACCTACGCTACCTACGCAGTTACGTTATCGAGAATTTAATCTTACGTTGAAAGTGTTTATCTGAGAAAACACACTAGTTTCCGCAATTAGGTGTCATTCTTCCTTAGAATCATGTTAAATGTAGATGCGTATATGAGTTTCGGTCGAAGTCTTACAGATTCCGATTAACCGTATTTTTTAAAATTCTTGATATTCTTAGGTAAGCTTGACCACCAGTTCGCTTGATGTTAAGCGATACTGCTATCTACGATGGAGTGCGCTTACCTAAGAAACCCATTCTCACACTCAGATTAATAAACTCCATACTATTTTATTGCGTGAAAATTGACATTCAATGACGTTAGAATTTTTGAATGTTGATCTGTCAGAAATCTGTCAGTTCTTATGTCATTTAGAACCACTGGAAGAACATTTGAACACAAATAAACTTCGGTCCCAGATGTTTGGCTTAAAATTAAAAAATCAATTATGAAACCCTGTACATTGATTAGGGAAGACGCACTCGTGAAACGCACATTCCAAATTTCAGCGGTACAAATGATAAGATTAGAGATGAAGCGTTACATTCGGGCTTTTGGAAAGCCCTAAATGAAATTTTGGTAGCAGACGTTACTCTCGAAACTTATTCAAATCTTGTAGAAGTCGTACTAATATAATTATATTAAAAAAAATTGCCCCTCACTAGGATTTTCTCCTGTATCGTGAGTGCTTTTAGAAACACAATTTCTCACACACACAAACGCCCAAACCCGGAACAACTATCTGTATGTCATACAAATATTTACTCCGCTTGGGGATCGAATCGACAACACGGCACAGAAGCTAATCGCTCAGCCACTACGACGAACGGGTCGTCAAATTATATAAATGCGAAATTAACTCTGTTTGTCTCTTTTCAAGCCTAAACCGCTAAACAGATATCGACCAAGTAGATAGATTGCATCGTGAGGAAGCACATATAAATTTATAATGGCTATATTTTGTCTCAAAAACAGTAAAACTTCGGGAGACAGTTTACCTATAAGTTCCTTATGACTTCTGCACATTGAACTTTGCCTTGTCACTACGGATACAGAGAATATATCGACAATTTCTATATTCAAAATAGCAGAAGATTATCTTCACAATTCCGTTTCATTGAACTTGATGGGGTTAACGCCTTCCCTTAAAGCCATCTGAACGTTTGATCGTCATCCTATTCGCTTAAAGTCCACTGAACTCCGATATTAAACGGAAAAGCTGCGTTAACTCTTTATAAAGTTAAAGAAATTCTGTACGCTTCATCGTTACCGCTGATCCTTCGTGGAGAATGGAGGATGACGTAGAGACTTTGATTAGAACTAAGTGAGCTTTTACTTACACTGTAAAATATTAGTTTACATTCAAGACGCTTTCAAACATTGTTAAAATTGAAATAAAACTACTTTTTACAGATTTTATCGCGTTATATTGATATTATTTACTTAAAATTCGTACATAAAAATGTTATGTAGCTGTTAGTAATTTTAAGTATCCGGGTAAGGTATCTTACATCAATGGAGAACCAATTAATAATCAATACTTACCTACATTTAGGGCCACTTGCACCAACTTTTTAAATGTGTTTAAATTGTACTTAAACACATTTTTTCATACAAATTTCGTGTTTAAATACAATTTAAACACCCTTAAGAAGTTGGTGCAAGTGGGCCTTAAAGACAGTTAAGTATTTTTTTGTACTAAAGTGCTCACTTCGCAGTCATGATATGTCACTTTTAAGTGACCACTAGGACCTCAAATTCTTCTTCATATGTACGCAAAGAAAAACCGTTAAGTAAACCTCTTTTACTTAATAACTGGAATATTTCAGAACGCATCAATATTTAGTTGGAAAGGCATCCCAAACAGTCGCATTCTTGTCACAGACTATTTTGGTTTAGCGTCGTCATAATTCCAGAAATCCTATCTAATGATGATTTTGACTCATTCATTCTTTTTAAATGAAAACGAATATTAAAATTCAGTAAAAATAGTTTTACAAGAGCTTTTAGACGTGGGAGAGCCATGCTTCGGCATGAATGGGCCGGCTCGGCCGGAGTGATACCACGGCCTCACAGAAAACCGGCGTGAAACAACGCTTGCGTTGTGTTTCGTGTGTTATTTCGTGTGTTTAGTGATTAAAATTGCTTAAATATACACTGAGTGCCAATGTAGTTTCGCGTAGGTTATATACATACGTTCTAAGTATTCATTGTATACACTATGTTAAAAACCCCTCTCCGATCCGCAAGGGGCGTATACATCACCAAATAAAATAAGAAACATGAAATATTCACGAAAGTTAACATTATAATAAAGTTTCAAATTCACGATACCCAAATTGCCGCATTTACCCCAAAATCTAGCACATTTTTAAAAAGTGATAAAATGACCGTAGGTTTTGAGTATTTCTAGCACCTAGGGACGCGACGGTGTTACTGCCACCGTAAGTATTGCCATTTCAGTTCCCTCGTTTACCTAATTTTCTTTTTCGGGGTTTTTTTTCCTTAAAATGATGTTATACTTTCTTAACACGTGGTATAGGTACATAGGCAAAAGCTATTTACACAATATTTCGTCTCGTTTAGGCCAAATTCTGAATGACAATAAAACTAAAATGACAAAACCTACCATCATACATGCATCATACATAAGGTTAGGTTCAAATTAGGCGAGATTCATCAAGCCTAGTGTCTCTAACCGGGCATCTCTAATCCAAACTCCGAGCCGTTACTAAGATTTTTCTAATGATAATGTTTGACCTGAAATCAGACCACGGATATAACCATCGATAACCGCATTCATTACCACTAGATCAATCAGGCACACCTACTTATTCTCCATAAAGATTACCACCTATTTTAGTACCACCGTTTTACTATTGAATACGTTTATTAGTGAATAAAATTGCATTTTAGTATGTTTTAAATTTACGTTTACTGTCATTTGATGCGATCTCATATAGTTTGGTCATAGATTATTTTATGTGCATAGTAAAAATATCCGGGAATGCTTGCATCGCTGAAGATACAGAAGTAGACGTTTTTTGCGTCCAACTTTACCGTTTAATCATAGGAATCAAGAATTTGATACCTCTGGTGTTAAATAAGAGATAACTTTAAAAAGTAACTCTGTCTATTTGGCAGTTCGTTGCCTTGTCACACCTTAACCACTGAACTAATTTCGATGAATTTTGGTAGATATATTAGACTTTCGAAAAGAACAAGTCACGAAAAGTGCTTTCGGATGAACGAAACGTGAAACGTACCGCACGAAATTTTGGCAATAAAATTTTGAATTCAATGAAATTGAAGATGGGCCAAATCAGATGTATTTTGGAGATAACAATAAAAAGGGCGTTAGTGATCTCAATTTTAGTGTCCTTTAAGTTCTTTATGTTCTTAAGGTTTATTTTTGGCTGTTCAATGACACTTAACACCGCGACCACGTTTCGTTTTATCGCGGTTACGAAACACGACGAAATGGAACTGTCGGTATATTCTGCTCTATAAATAGATTGTTCCTGCGACACGTCTCGAGGTCGTTCAACTTTAAAAATGTAAGTATTTGATACAAGAAATTATTTTTTGATTAAATTACAGTCTTCTATTACAATGAACTTTTTTAAACTTCACAGGACTTACAGAACTTCAGTTTTTTTTTTTATGTGATAGCAGGCAAACGAGCAGACGTATCGCCTGATGGTAAGCGATCACCACCGCCCATGGACACCCGCAACACCAGAGGAGTCACAAGTGCGCTGCCGGCCTTTTTTGGTGCGTGTGCCATCAGGATTTGTGCATCAGGATGTCACAATTCATTCATCAAATCTATGTAGAGTTCTGGATCTAGCAGTATTATTGAGTTTTTATATGAAACTAGCGTCTGCCCACGACTTCGTCGGAGTGGAGGGTTGAGTCCGGCCTGGGTAAAAAGTTTTTTTTTAAAATAAATCTTACTAGTTATGTGGGTCGCACACTACTCGTATTCTTGTTAACCCGTCGTACTAAGCTAAACGCTTGTGTTACGAATGGGTTCACGTCAGTAGTGCAATGGGTGGCTTTCGAACCGGCCACCACATGATTGCAAGTCCGACGTCCTAGCCATTAGGCTACCGCCGCTTCTAAATAAATTCCAGAATATAATCTATCTCTGTTCCAAAATTTATACAGATCGGTTCAGCCGTTCTGGCATGAAAGAGTCACAAACATCCAAACATCCTCACACACTCAGATTTATAATGTTACTAAGGATTCCCCATACATAATAGCATACCCTGAAACTTTTTTGCGTTTTTAAATTCTGATGGTTTTCCGCTTCCCGGGGAAGACGCTGCCCGGAGTGTTTCAGACGACGAAGTCTACGATGAACGTCTAATAATGACGTTTTGACCATTAAACCCGTAACAGGCCATCACCGCCATAAACACAACACAAAGATGACGTCACCAATCCAATTAGTACCCCTACAATCTGTGATTGAACGACATGAAAGTGCCAATAACGACCCACTTACTTCCCACCCGTAATTCCCAGTTACAAGTTACATGTAGCTAGTAATAAAGTGACTTAACTCTTAATAATGACAGTTATGCCCAGTACAATACAATGGCCTTAATGATGTTTACAAAACGACTGCAATTATATAATGGCTTATTTGTATCGTAGAAGAAAATTGGGTCCCAAATTACAGGGTTACAGATATCACACACCCTACTTCCTTCTAATATTATAAACTTTAATATTTGTGAGGATGTACCTATAGATGTTTGTTACTCTTTCACGCCAGAACGGCTGAACGGATCTCGATAAAATTTGATGCAGAGATAGATTATGGACTGTAATAACGCATAGACTATTAAAGCATATATGCAAGCTATGTAAGCATATTTTATCAAACGTTAAGCCTCTTTCCCGTAGGGGTAGGCAGAGACCACAGACTTCCACTTGCTACGATTCTGACATACCTCTTTAGCTTCATCCACACTCATCAATCTTTTCATACATAAACGTCGGTTTAGGGCACTCTTGACCGAGCCATTTTTCAGAACGTCCTCAATCTGATTTAGTAACGTTCGCCTAGGCCTTCCAACATTCATAAATCCAATAATTACAATTTTCTTGAAAGAAATATGCTTACGTGTCTCAAAATAATAAATTATAATCGAGAATAATCTATCGAGAACTCAATATTCTAATTGGTGTTGGAGATCATTCACTTATTCAGTTACACGTTGTATATTATCAAATCACGAATCGTATATAAAATTTGAACGTTATTAGTTGTTACACTGAACCGTCACGATCAATAAATATTATATAGATATTTTTAGAATGTTCAAGTAATTTGGAAGTGTACAACAACGTGGGCAATGAGGTCGTTGACATTACTGAACTTTAAAATTGTGAAAGCTAAAAAAATTTGACGGTCTTTCTGGTAACAAGGCATATGCCTACCTAATGCAAAAACACAACGGAGTTTTTTTTAAAATTTTGGTTGAGTTCTTCATTTGTTTATTTTTTATTCTTTCGGCAGATATGCGACGGGGTTAGGATACATAACATAATCAACCCATTATACTATTCCACTGCTGTCCTGTGTATCCCACGGGTCTCCTTACAGAATGAGAGAGTCCACCAAAGCTGGCCTAGTGCGGACTGGCAGACTTCACACGCCGTCAAGAAAATCACTCAGGGGTTTGCATTTTTTTTTAAATTAATTTACTTTCACGAGTAAACCTATCATCAAGCCTGTATCCTCGATGGGATACTCAGCTGTGTAATGATATATTTAGATGTATAGTTTGCATATAATATGGGGTGAGACCAATTCTCCGGGCTGATACTGAGAATTTCAAAGGAAAATCAAAAATGTTCGAGCTGGCAATCGCACTCAGGACATCTTATATAGCAGTCACGTTTACAATCACTTGACTAATGAACCATTAATTTTATTATTATTATTCAGCCATTGTCGTCCCACTGCAGGGCAAAGGCCTCCCTTCCCTCTTTCCATTCGTCACGGCGCAACGCTATGAACCATTAATAATTATGAAAATATACCATCTCGCCTGTTGGCAGAGGCGTACTAATGTACACCTAAATTTCGCCGGTATGTTTAGATCCCATGTTATAGAGGGTGAGCCTTTTGCCATTAACCGGCCACAAATATCAAACACCGAGCTTCTACTGGGAATCGAACCTAGGACCTCTAACTCAGCTGTCACGTTTACGACTACAAGACTAATAAAACCGTCATGATTATGAGTCATTCCAATAATTATCTTATATATCTAAACTATTTTGGCGAGTTTTATATCGAACTTTTTATGTGAAGTTCTGTTGTTGATTCACTGGAGCGTCCTACGCGCCATGCCATATAATAAACTGATTCATGTCTTAGATTATTAATTTGGTTAACATTCAGTAAAAAAGTAAAAAAAAATCATAAAAAGAACATTCAGTACTTTAGTGCTCTATCATTTGTTTATTAGCCTTCGCGTAAAGCTATATTAGGATTAAAAATGGATCCCAAAAATAATTTAATCTAATTGGTCTGTATGTACAATTGTACATCAGAGAGGTAAAGCTGTATCTCAATTAATTCCGTTCAATTAATTGAGATAAGAAGTTATATATATATATATACTTATACTTTATAACAGTGATAACTAAATTAAAACCTATTCAGTCGTTTTTGCGCCAACCCGTAACAAACGGACAAGAATTTAAAAAATCACATTTTCGAGACCTCACGCACTTATTTTTTTTTTCTTCAATGTACAGACACAGCTTTATATGATTCTATAATAGTAGAGAAGAAGAGAAGAGATATATAGTAATCACCTAAATTATCGTCTAAGAGGAATCTCCAAAATACCCGTAACCGAGAATTGTGTTCAATAATAAAGTTCCGAAGTCACTAAATGGGTAATTAGGTATTTGATTTCCGTTATCGCTGAAAAACTCCTTAACGAATTTAGGTAAGGTCTTGACCCTTTTTTACACTACTGCACTAAACGAGAGCTGTAAAATATCAGACATTTTCAGGAAGCTACTATCCCTACTAATATTATAAATGCGAAAGTAACTCTGTCTGTCTGTCTCTTACGCTTTCCCGCTTAAACCTCTCAACCGATTTTGATGAAATTTGGCACACACAATCTTTAGACCCTGAGAAAGGACATAGGCTACCTTTTATTGCGATCATCACGCTACGCGGACGAAGTCGCGGGCAGAAGCTAGTACTGTATAAAAATAGTATGTAAAAACATCAAAACCTGCAAACGAAATCTTTAAAAGCGAAATACCTACTGCTCATTCACTTCTCCACGAAATCCCCGAAGACTATAAAAAGTACAAAATTGTATAAGTATAACTATAAACATTCGCAATCTAAGGAATACTAGTATATTAGCTCAAGTCTAGACCAGATTAACTTTTTCTCCTGCCTCACGAAAAACTTACCATACGTAAAGCCAATTAACAAGATCAAAATTAAAATTGGTTTACATATAAGGAAGTTATGTGTGTTAATTTATTGTTGAGCCTTATATTTATGACTAGAAATCCTTGTTTCTCTTGCTTAACTGAAACGAAAACATGGCATACGAAACACAAACGAAAGTATGGTTTTGGGAAAAACTAATAAACAACTAAGCCAAACCTATGTGTCTAACAAAGATTGTGTCTATCAATGAAATTGAAAACTAATTTCTATACATTAACGTCTCCATTTTTAATGCCATCATAACCAAACTAGAGCTATTTTACAGTACAGCACCCATAACCAATTACAAATCTACACGCATATTCCAGAAGTAAGAACAAGTGAACATTACATTTAAAATCGGGTGTTACTATCGATGTTCATTACGGCTGTCTATTCATAATCAATGAGGATCATTACGTCATTATCTTCAATATAGATGCCTTAATATATAACATCGATATTACGCTACGCGATCGTAAGCTCCTTCTTTATGCCGTTAGAAGTTACTTAACAATGCTCTTGTTAAGTGCCCCTTATATAAGGCCGGGGGTCTCGAGTACCACTCGACAATAAGCCCGTATCCATCGCTGTATCTTTGCAAGATCATTGATATGTTCAACAATCTGTCAGCTCTAACCTTCCAATAAAAGTGGACGTAAAATCTTAATGGGGCAAGTATCTTTGGGATAAAATATTGAAAATAGAAATTGATCCTTTACAAAATAAAGAATACCTTTGCTTCGTAAATTTATATGTAAATATAAACGATAAACCTAATCATTTGTGTCTAGACGTCAGGCTTTTTCTTTGACATTTTTGGACAATTCCTTAGGGCATAAAAGAACCTCAGCGCTTTCACATAAAGTCATACATAATTGAACCTCACAGAACGCTATTAAATACAAAAATAATAAATAACAAATACATACATATTCCATTCTGTTGTAAATCGAAAGGTAAAATAAATATTAGGTATACTAAATTTCTACCAAAAATACCTCTTCGTCTTCGTCTTCTACCAAAGAAACTAAACGGATGATGGATGTTTTGTTGTTCAAGGGACGCATAAACAACAAAGACTAAAGTAAACAAAACGTGATAGCAAGATTATTTACATACGACCATAATTTGTGGAAGTAAAATAAGAGGAGCTGTGTTTAAATACGGAGATTATTAAATAGTATAATACTTACATTTAATTTACGGGTGAGTGCAATGATTATTCTGGAAAAAGAAAATTAATGAAGAGAACTTAGTTACTTGAGTAAAGCAACACATACGATAAATTATTTTACTTCAACTTAAATACCACACTTCACGGAAAATCCTCATGCATCCTCTGACACATTTCATCAGAGGCAGGATATGTATGTATATATGTATGACTTGTAACGACTCTGAACTACACTTGCATGCTCTATTGTCGACGCACACAGGGAAACAAACGAATTGCGGAAGGCGGTTGGCAGAGTCTGAATGAAAAACGCTGAAGATCGGGCTCTGTAGTTCTCTGTGGTAAAGAGGTCTACGTTCAGCAGTGGACAAGAAGAATAAGGGCTGATGATGATGAAGATAACAGCTTACCCTAAAATTTAACCACTTAAATTTCTTGGCTATGAATCCAACAACACAATCCAATGTTACAGTTTATTTAAAGCTAAAACGTGTTCACAGATTAGCCTAACTATCTTTAAGTCTGCTATTAGTCACTGTGAAATCTATTTTAGTACTGAATTTCCCGATGGTTTTATTCACAAAAAGTCCAGTCAACGACACTTTTATTGAAAATCGAACCATCTCGGTATTGCCGACAGAACAGGCTTCTTAAATTTGCCTAAAAGTTTTAGGAAACTCTTTTCGCCTACCGGGACTTCCCTGAGGGGTTGAAGAATAATTTCCAAAGTCTTATTAATATAGACTTTCAAGACATCTACTTCAAAGTTTGCCCATTAGTTGAGACATTGTTGTTTAATGAAATTCGTTCGGTCACAGTTTTCTTCGCTCGTAGAGTTGTCGCTTCAGGGTACTCCCAATTACATTTAGAAAGAAAAGTTCAGTAACCTACCCCGGAGAATAGCCAGCTAGTCTTTAGCAATTTTTTAAGTTCCAAGTTCTATCTCAATTTATATAAAAGTGAAATACGACTCACTCACTCACGGATTTCTGAGTAATTATATAGCAACCCCCCTGAAGCAGTGATAGCCTTGGGGTATGAGCACTGGACTGCCATGTCGAAGGTCTCGAGTTCGAGCCCAAGGCACGCACCTCTGACATTTTTTTTTTAAAGCGTTGCCCCACTAGGATTTTCTCCTGTATCGTGGGTGCGTTTACAAACACAAATTCTCACATACACAAACACCCAGACTCGAAACAAATACCTGTAGACCATACAAATATTTGCTCCGTGTGGGAATCGAACCCACAACACGTGTCGCACAAGCCGATCGCTCAGCCGATACGCCAAACGTGTCGTCAAGCGTACGACAATTTCGTAATCATGTGCGTAATAATGAATTATCACTCGCTTACAACGGTGAAGGAAAACATCGTGAGGAAACCTACATGCCTGAGAGATTTTCTCGACGCCGTGTGAAGTCAGCCAACCCGCATGGACAAGCGTGGTGGACTTATAACCTAATCCCTCTCATTCTGAGAGGAGACCCATGCCCAGCAGTGGGATAGTATATTGGTTGATTATGTATTTATATAGCCCACAAACTTTAACGTATCTAGCAGTCGGACCCATATGATATGAGGTAGAGACCCAGATAGGACCAGCTAAGGAAAGTTTTGGGAAATTTCAACAGTATTGGGAATATCTAGGAGTTTCATTCCAGCTCTTCTCCATAAGACCCACTTTTGGGAACTGCGCAACAAGTTTTGACTTTTAAAAATTGCCCATTTTAGTGGTCTAATTGAAATAAAGTCTTTTGACTTTGACTCTAAATGAAGGTGGGTAATACAAATTCATAGCTACTATTTTAAGTAGGTATAAAAACCAAAAAAATACAGCTTTATAGCAGCTACAAAGCAATCATGAAATGTTATCTAAAAGCAAAACACAAATCTCCATTTCGAATGCACGGTACAGCGTCTGATGTGAATACAACATCACATCAAAGTGGAATTTCAAATATCGAGATCGGAACTCAATATGTATCCGTCGCCGGCGGCGTTACCAAACATTCGTCGATCGAATGAATTTTTACAGAATTTCGTACGTACATGACTTTCCTGTCCTCGCCCCGAGCTGGTCACCGGACCGGAAAATTGCTTGACGCTCTAAAACACCCTCACATTTTTTATTTCATTCGGAAAGCGACCAATTCGTTAACTCCATCCCATCTTTTTGTTGAAGCGTCGTCGTGTTACTGAAAGCGTTATTTCCGATGTGGGCAAAATACAAACGTGGCATTTATCACAACGTATTTTTGTAGTGATTTAGTATTCTAAATTTACCTACTTGCCCTTCTCAAAATCATACTTATCTATTTGATCAACGGTCGGATACTGTTATGATATCTATGATTTAAATCCAGAAACTCGGCGTTTGGGATTTGTGCCCGGTTAATGGCAATAGGCTCGCCCCCTATTACATGGTGTAGGTGTACATTGGGATGCCTCTGCTTACCCCTTCGGAGAAGCCATTACCACGACCCATGGACACCCACAACACCAGAGGCAGAGGAGTCGCAAGCGCGTTTCAAAAGGGCTTGGGAGTCCAGTATCCTCACTCACTCGGCGAAACACAACGTAAGCGCTGATTCACGCCGGTTCTCTGAGGCCGTGGTATCACTCCGGTCGAGCCGGCGCGCCGAAGCATGGCTCTCACACGAGAATATCTATGTTATTTAAATATCTATTTCGGAAGACCAATATAAAAATAAAATATTTATATTATCAGAGTATTTCTCTAGGTATATTTATCTCTACGTTTATTACCTACCTATGTATCTAGGTTAGTTCAGTTCAGCCTACACATAGGCGTAAGGTTACCTGTTATTATTAATCAATTAACACTTCATCAACCCGGTTTCTGAGTTCAAATTTCATACGTATCAGTAATGGTGGTTGCTAATGAAATCACCGCAGTTTCGCGATAATTTCTAATTACAACACATGGAATTCTGAAACACATAAAATGACTCATTCACATTGGAACTGGATAATGTTTGTGTATTGCGCATTTCTTTTGTTTCCTACATGAATCTTTGTGTACGTGGGTAGTTATTGTTTTTGGAAAACTCGATTTTATGTATACGGATTGATCTTATTTGATTTAGAAAGAAACATAAACGCATTTATTGTTGTGTGAGTGATTTTATGTTTGTGTAAGCAGTTATTGCAGGCACCAGGCATGCTTGTATCGATTTTATTCAAAATTGGAATGAGCGAGTGATTGAATTATGTTTACTCGGTATATCGTCAATAATTTGTAAACTCAATAACGAAATGGAACGTACACACAGACATACGTACCTGTACATATCTATTGTTACATTGTTTCGCAAACTGAAAGCGATCTGCGTAAAATTTCATTCGATACCTACAATCAATGTGAAGGTGAAATTAATAATAATACAATATTTGAGGGTATTATCGATTAAACCTCCTACCTTCTCTGTTTGTGTTGTGAGATTAGAACGTTGTGTTTCACCGAGTGAGAGGATACCCACACCCTTTTAAAAGGCCGGCAACTCACTTGAGACTCTAGTGGTGCGGGTGTCCATGGGCGGCGGTAATCGCTTACCATCAGGTGATCTTTCTGCTCGTTTGCCTTCCTATCCCATAAAAATAGAGGGATAGTTTTCATCCTCTTTTTTCCATACGTCAGTTCGCCATCAACTCATCACTTAGTTTATTAAATTATAACGTTACATATAGTCTGTCACCCACACAATCCATCCAAGGCTTCAAATCTCCCATGGAGGATCTAACACATGGTTGTTATTTGGTCATGTTTTCTTCTGACTTCTAGGGAATTATATCCCAAACTCCCCAATAAATAATTCGTAGGGTACATAAACGGATAAACAGATAATATCAATAATTTCATGACATTAATTTCAACTCGTCTGTCTATGCAATGAAAATAGAACTCCAAGCGTTGTTAGTAGCGATTATAATTAGCGATAAACCGATTTTTCATTGTTTATCTATGTGCGGAATCTTAAAAGCTAGACCACGGGAAATAGGTTTTTATTCTTTCATCATAAATACGGTACAAGTAATTAAGACCGTTTAGGCATCAGGCCTTACTTCTTATTTCCTTTTACAGTAATTACAAACTTAGTTATCACAAAGGAAACATAGGTCTTAATAACCGGTTTAATTATATCAAGACACTAGTTTTTGCCCTCGGCTTCGCTCACTTGAAGCTATATTAAGATTAGAAATGCATCCGAAAAAATAAATTGCTAACCAACAGTGATGATCTCTTCTTTGTATGGGTCTGTATACATCAGAGAGGTCAAGCTATATCTCAGGATCCGTTTAATTAATTGAGATAAGAAGTTCACCAGTTCTTAAGTAGTAGCATACACTTTCTAACAGTGATAACAAAATTCAAAAGTATTCAGTAGTTTTTGCGCCAGCCCGTAACAAACAGACAAGAATTTTAAAAAACAATTTTATTTTCGTTTACGTTTATATACCCAAAGCCACTTGTTTTTTTTATATCTTCAATATACAGCATTTTTTCACTTTTATAATAGTACAGATTTAACTACCATTTCAACAAACAAAAGTAAAGTTATTAATGCTAACAACATTGAGGCAGAATCGAATGATAGATACATTCGCCTTTTTTTTTAAAAGAATTCATGAATTAAATCAACAGCATGACGTCTGAAACAATATTTTTAACCATTGTTTTTGAACAGAAAGAACAGTAAATAATGCCTCAAAAATTATTTATGGGTGTACCCGAATCACATTTCGTTCTAGAATAATATGAACATGTGGAACTTCTTACACAGTGCAACAAATATTTTCTTTGTAGATAAAAGACAAAGAAACACATGGTCACAGTGCGTTGTCATTACACGACCCCACAGTGTTTTGTATCTGTAAATCATCGTGTAATATAGACACAGACGGTTAAAGACACCATACTACACATTGTGTTACACACAGAGTATAAACACATTGGAACACGATATTACATGAGTCGAATTCCGGAGTTAATCTGTCTTCACTGAGCCCGCAAATGGATTGGAATATTCAAGAAATGTGTACTTAAAATAACCGTACTTATAAATGCTTAATCGTGTAAGTCTTTCCACCTGTATATATTTATATATTTGTATATATTTCATAACGTACCATCACGCCTGCATTCCCCGAAGGGTTAGCCAGAGGCGTACTAATGTACACCCACAGTTCGCCGGTATGTTTAGGTCCCATGTATTTGGGGGCGAGCCTATTGCCATTAACCCGGCACAAATTCTAAAGTTCGAGCTGCTACTGGGAATTTTATAGAAAAACCCAATAACACTTTTCGACCTGGGAATCAAACCCAGGACCTCTAGGGTAGCAGTCGTGCTCAGGACCACTAGGCTCATGAGTTACATTACTGTTTCCATACCAATATTAGGTAGAGAAATTTTTTTTTTTGTAATTAATAAGCTCAAAAACTAGTGTAGCGATTTTAAACATTATTTCAATAATAGAATGCTACATTATTAGCGAGTAACACAGGCTTTATTGTTAATTCAGTTAAAAATAACATCACTTTAGATCGCGAGTAAAACCGCGGGAAACAGCTATACCTACAATGTTGTACGCTGTTATTTAGAACCAATGATATCATTGCATTTATTTTTTACGTCTCCTCATCATTGTTGACACAGTTGAAGTTTGTTTACGTCTTCGTCATACAATTTACATGACTGTCTGCATTCATAATAGTTCATATATCTGGGCAGGCAAATCATAAACTCTTAGCGGGAAACAAAAACACTGACTCTACTAGATATAAACTATACTAGATACTTAGATTCGAACAATAGGAAGCCGACTTTTTTAATAGACTTGGTCTACTACAATAATTTCACAAACGATTTCCAACTAGCTTGTCTAACAAGGAGGTGGATTCTATTTAAAAAGATGTCAAACGATAAGCCCACCTGCGCCTTGATTTTTGGTGAAATTAATTAATGTTACCTGAAGTCACTGCCTTCAATTGACTCAATTTAGTCACTGAGGGGTGATAAATTAAAACAAAATCTTTCTTAAATATATAAAACTCAAAGGTGACTGACTGACATAGTGATCTATCAACGCACAGTGTCGAGGAACCAGAAATAATAATCGCAACGGAACGCATCGAGAACTGTTTGGTTCGTGGTCAAGCGCGAGAGGGCGCCACCGCTGTGCAGTGCGCGATCGCGGCCATATTATTTTTTTGTCTTCAAATCGCATCGTACAAAGCATAAGCAAAATTGTAACTGTTCTTAAAATCGCAATAAATTCAACATTGTTCACCGAATTTGCTACATTTCTTTCACCTGCTGCCGCCTGCGTCATCCTCGTGTCTGGGCACAGACATTTGGTCCATCGAACCGGATAGGAAAATTCCGAAGCACGCGGTCGGTTGCAGACAAAAGCTGGAAAGAATCTACGCAGGAGCAGTGTTCGGTGAGACGTGCCAGCCAAATCCTAAACCCATGATCCTATTCAGTTGTGTTAACACGGTGTTTAAATAAAATTTCAGTGCATAAACGTGGCAAATATTGGTTACCCACCCGGTTCATCCACCACGCAGCATCAAATAAGTGACAGTGCCAACTACAGCCAGTGCAACTGTAAGTATTCCCGTTTATTCATAACTCGCCGAAATGACTACCGTGGATGTGAAGGTGGAAGACCTTAGGGAGCTCAATAGGCTACGCGGAATTATTAAGGGTAGATTAACATATTTTAAAAAGTACGTAAATTCGTTAAGTTCTCAGGCTGTGCCAAGTATTATTTACGCCGCATTAAAATTACGTATAGCAGGCATGGAAAACTTATTTAAGGAATTTTGTGATATTCAAATTAAGATAGAAAAGTTAAGTTCTGACAGCGATATTAATATACAGTTAAAGAATAGGGAGGACTTTGAAAATGAATATTATAGTGTATTGGCTGAAGCTCAATCCCTTGCTAAAAGTTTAGACGATGATACATCTACATCCAGTGACAGTGCGTGTACTTCCCATAATATCAAGCAGTCTATCAAATTACCTACCATAGCCTTACCTACCTTTAATGGCTCATGTGAGAACTGGTTAGAATTCCGCGATACATTTCTATCATTGATTCACAATTCTAAGGAAATAACTAATATCCAAAAGTATCATTATTTAAAATCTTCTCTGTCAGGAAACGCATTATTAGTGATTGATTCACTCGAATTTTCTGCCAGTAATTATCCGGTAGCATGGGAATTGTTAATAAATAGGTATAACAATCATAAACTATTAATACATAATCATGTTAAGGCGTTATTTACGTTACCAGCGCTGACTAGTGAGTCACCTAGTTCATTAAGAAAGCTTATAGATTCGGTACTTAAAAATATTCGCGCATTGAAGTCTCTTGGTGAACCGGTAGATTATTGGCACACATTGCTTATATATATGACGGTAATCAAATTGGACCCAATCACCGAACGTGAATGGGAACAATATAAATTAACCCTACCCAATAAAACTGACCAAAATAAACCAGGTGAATCAAAGTCTGCGCTAACGGTGGATATTTTATTGGAGTTTTTGAGAAATAGGGCTCAGATGTTGGATACCTTAAAATTAACACACAGCAAAAACACTACGCATGCACGACATGAATACGGATTTAAACGACAAGAACAGTTACAAAAGATACCTAAGACGCATTGCAATATTGTCACAAAAGGCAATAAAAGTGAAAATTCCTCAAAGCCTACCTTCCAAAGAAAAAATTGTCCTATGTGTAGCAAGAAACACCCGTTATATTCATGCCAGTCATTTCTTAATTCAAACACACAGAATAGATTGAAATTAGTGCGTGATAAAGGGCTATGCGAAAATTGTTTTAACTTAGGCCATGTATCTGAAGACTGTTGGTATGGCCCTTGTAGGAAATGTGATAAAAAACACAATTCATTAATTCATGAGGACGGCAGCGCACCTGACAATCAAACAAATAATAACGCAGTAAATAGTTTGTTATCAGTGAGTGAACATTCCAAAGAAACCGGTTTGGTCGTAGGCGCTGTTGCTTCCCATCTCAACGGTAACATTACACGCGCACACACCGTCCTGAACGTAAACACGCACACGGATAACTCGAGCGATCAGATGTTATCATCTACACCGAACGTTTTATTAGCAACGGCGCTTGTTGAGATTCTTGACTATCTAGGTAATTATGTAAAAGCGCGCGCATTACTGGATAGCGGGAGCGAGCGTTGTTTTATTACGCAGTCACTATGTGATAAATTAAACAAAAATATCATACAGTCCACTATGCATATACAGGGTGTCGGAAGTACAGTCACAAAAATCACGCAAAGTTGTGACGTTGAAATTAATTCTCTTCATAATGAATTTAAAACACGTGTACAGTGTTTAGTGTTGCCACTTATTACGTCAACATTACCGCGCATTAAAATAAAAAATAATATAATGTTACAAGTTCCTGACCACATCCAACTAGCTGATCCCATATTTAATGAAAGTAAGCAAATTGATTTACTTATTGGGGCCGATGTGTTCTGGGACTTAATCGAGGATGGCAGATTGCGTTTGTCGAATGGTCCCTACCTTCAAAATACAAAACTTGGTTGGATATTGTCGGGTCCATTATATTGTACAGAACACACACAACAAATCAGATGCAATTTTACACAATCATTAGATAGTTTAATGCGCAGCTTCTGGGAACTTGAGGAAAAACCTATCAGTTCGTATTCAGAATCATTATCAAGCGAGGACCGATTGTGTGAAGAGCACTTTGTGCATACAACTAAAAGGGAAGCCGATGGACGCTTTTGTGTCAAAATACCTTTTAAAAATTCTCCTGAGTCATTAGGAGAAACTTTTCCACAGGCAGAAAAACGCTTTTATTCACTTGAAAAACGATTACAGCAAAATGAACATTATAAAAAATTATATTCTGACTTTATAAATGAATATATTCAATTAGGTCACATGACTCGCATTCAAAATTATAATACACCACATTATTTTATGCCTCATCACGGTGTACTCCGTGAGCATTCATCTACTACCAAACTCAGGGTAGTGTTCGATGCCAGCGCACGGTCTAGTAACGGTACATCTTTAAACAGTTTACAGCTAGTAGGTCCACCGATACAGGGCGATTTGATTAGTATATTGTTAAGATTTCGCGAACATCGTTACGTGGCGTGCGCTGACATCGAAAAGATGTACAGACAGGTCCTGGTTGAGGAAGAGCAACGCCACCTTCAGCTCATTTTATGGCGTGAAAGGCCATCTGATCCACTTGAAGTGTATATGTTAAATACGGTTACGTACGGGACCGCTTCCGCGCCATTCTTGAGCTGCCGGTGTCTAAAACAACTCGCGCATGAGTGTAGCAACGCTGATGCTGCCAGGGCCATACGTGAGGATTTCTATGTCGACGATCTTATATTTGGGGCCTCGGATATTATGTCACTCACTCGTAATTGTAATGAAATTGATCAAGTTCTAAAATCAGGTTGTTTTCAATTACGCAAGTGGATTTTTAACTTTAACTTCCCGACCACAGAAAGCATATCCAAAGAATTATCATTAGGTAGATATCATTAGATAGATACACATAGTAAAACTTTAGGTATAGGGTGGCATAATCGTGACGACCAATTTTATTTCCACACACAAGTCGATCAGAAACCGCAAATTATTACAAAGCGTGTAATATTTTCACGTACGGCACAAATATTCGATCCTATAGGTTTATTAAGTCCCATTATAACCACTGCTAAGCTATTAATCCAAAGATTATGGATATTGAAACTTGACTGGGACGAACCTGTCCCAAATGACGTCACGCTAGCGTGGCTGAATTTTGTCTACGATCTGAGCTTGCTTAATAAAATTCGCATTCCGCGTTATGTCATGTGTAGCAACTATACACGTCTGGAGCTACATATATTTACGGACGCGTCGCAATCAGCCTACGGGGCATGTGCTTATGTGCGGACTTGCAGCGGTGACTCATCTGTTACCGTGAAGCTGCTGTGTGCTAAGGGCAAGGTAGCACCGGTCGCAAGTCCCCTCACAATTCCTAGGTTGGAACTATGTGGCGCGCTAATTGGGGCTAGATTGTACGACAAAATCATTAAATCATTGCGTTGTCAATTTAATGTGGTCATGTTTTGGACTGACTCAACGATTGTTCTGGGTTGGCTCCGCATGCCTCCCTCTTGTTTAAAATCATATGTGCAAAATAGAATCACACAAATTCATAGCATAACAAACCAGCACTCGTGGAATCACGTCAGTGGAAAATATAATCCAGCTGATTTAGTTTCACGAGGGTTGAGTTTAGAAGCGCTGCATAGCTCCAATCTATGGTGGGAGGGACCGGACTTCCTTCATGATGCCGACTTACACCTTAGTATGAATACAGGTGCAAGCAATGTGTCAACCCATAATTTACCTGAAATTAAAATTACAACTATAAATAGCTTATTGACTAACGATGTTACTATATCATTATTTCCATTTCACAGATTCTCGCAGTTTAGACGCATGAAGCGGGCCGGGGCGTATATACTACGCTTTATACATAATACACGCTATAAAAATAATAGACGCACCGGCGTGCTTGATGTGGATGAACTGAACGAATCACTTTTAATGTTAGCGAAACTTGCACAAATAGAATCTTTTCCTAATGAGTATGAGTCATTGATGAGCCATACGTGCTTAAAGTTGAAAACATTAAGTAAATTGAATTTATTTTTAGATGATCGTAAGTTAATTAGGGTTGGCGGTCGAATTGAGAACTCGCCACATTTTAACTATAATAAAAAACATCCAATTCTATTATCTTCAAAACATTTATTTACATACTTATTGTTCCGTCATGAACATAACCATTCACTGCATGCTCCGCCGCAGTTGTTGCTATACACGGTTCGTAATACTTGGTGGCCGATTGGAGGTAGGAACCTGGCAAAGAAAATAGTACATAGCTGTGTAACATGCACACGAATGAGAGGGAAGATTTTAAATCCAATGATGGGAAACTTACCTGAGGCGCGACTTGAACCGGGTTATCCATTTCTTCGTTGTGGGGTTGATTACGCGGGACCAGTTTACGTTTTAAACCGTAAGGGCAGAGGGGCTAAGACGGTAAAGGCATATATATGTTTATTTATATGTTTTGCGACACGCGCTGTCCATCTGGAATTAGTCAGTGACCTCACATCAGACGCTTACCTATTAGCTCTGAAACGGTTTATCTCGAGACGAGGAAAGCCGTTGGAAATTTATTCCGACAACGGAAAAAACTTTGTCGGCATTAAAAATGAATTCGCAAAATTTCTTTCTTCTTGTTCAGGTGACATTAAAACATACGCTACTTCTGAAAACATAAAATTTTCTATGATTCCACCTTACGCTAGTCATTTCGGTGGTTTGTGGGAAGCGGGGGTCAAAAGCTGTAAACATCACTTGATCCGCGTGGTGGGTAACGCTCATCTAACTTTCGAGGAGTTTAGTACCGTGTTAACGCAAATTGAGTCTGTCCTAAACTCCCGACCCCTTAATCCTATGTCTTCAGAACCCACAGATCTCCTACCACTTACACCAGCTCACTTTTTGGTTGGCCGGCCACTGACCTCAACTGCCAGTCCAGACTTCAGCAACGTTCCAGTACATCGTCTCGACCGCTATCAGAGGATAGAACAGCTACGCCAGCACTTTTGGGCCCGCTGGTCCAAAGAGTACATATCCGAGCTACAGACACGAAGTAAATGGACCGAAAATAATTATAACCTGGCACAGAATACAATGGTGCTACTTAAAGATGAGAACCTGCCACCGTTGAAATGGAGCTTAGGACGCATCACCAAGACCTTTCCTGGCAGGGATGGGATTTCAAGAGTCGCTGACGTTAAAACAGCAAACGGAGTCGTAAGGCGGGCATTTTCAAAAATATGTCCGTTACTGAATTTGGAGTAGTAACGGCTGGATCACATAACAACAGGTTTTCTCAACTTATTCATATATTGGAAGCGGTACCAGCTTCCAAGGCCGGGAGCATGTCGAGGAACCAGAAATAATAATCGCAACGGAACGCATCGAGAACTGTTTGGTTCGTGGTCAAGCGCGAGAGGGCGCCACCGCTGTGCAGTGCGCGATCGCGGCCATATTATTTTTTTTGTCTTCAAATCGCATCGTACAAAGCATAAGCTAAATTGTAACTGTTCCTAAAATCGCAATAAATTCAACATTTTTCACCGAATTTTGCTACATTTCTTTCACCTGCTGCCGCCTGCGTCATCCTCGTGTCTGGGCACAGACACACAGCCCAAACCACTGCAGGGATCGGGCTGAAATTTGGCATGCAGTTAGATTTTATGACGTAGGCATCCGCTAAGAAAGGATTTTGATAAATTCTACCCACAAGGGGATAAAATAGGGGATGAAAGTTTGTATGAAACTTTGTCAAATTCCAGTGTTAGATAACCCATTTATTGAGGGAGGCCATATGCTATATATCATCACGCTAAGACTAAGTAACTATTCCACGCGGACGAAGTCGCGGGCGGAAGCTAGTAAAGAATAAAGTTATAAGGTTGGCCGAATTTGAAAAAAAATATTGTTTCCAATTAAAGCTATCGTTTGATATGTATGTCATACAAACAAAAGGTATTGTATATGGTCTCCGAAGTATCTGAATCTTGATCCAAAAGGATTCAAAGTTCCTTCTACCTTGCCTTTCTGCCTTTTCTTTTGGTATTTATGTAGCCCCGCTGGACGTAGGTATGTGATTATTTTACTCCCTAAACCCTATCGGTGACGTTTGACGAGCTCCAAAATTTCAAGGTCACCCTCCCTTGATAATCATGATTGAAATAACTGCGTATTAACTCCGTAATTTCTAAATTATGTTTTGGTAAGAATACTGAGGCTGGTAAACATAGATAATTGAGTGTCAGTCAACTTGAGTTGTTTAGCAACTACAAATTAACAAAAAAGTCACTTTATTAAATTTTCCGTTCATAAATACAGTGACCAAAGTCGCTGATGGAATCATTATTAATTAAATTCATGATTTTAAACAGTGTAGAGAGAATATCTATCACTGGATTATTTATTGATATAATATTTATATACAGCATTTATAAATTTACTAAAATTAATCTGTTAAATGTATGTCGATTTATAGACTAGAGCTTAATACAAATTTCAGCCTGAAAAAATGGTTTATTCTAGGTTAACAACTTAGAGGTTTACCGTGAACTCTAGTAGGTATGTTAAATGCTGCCAATGAAATTCATAACTATAAATTCCATAAAGCTTGACAAACCATTTAGATAAAATGCATCTGAACTATTTTAAATATAAGTAGTAATAGGTTGAAGTGCGACGCAGCCACCAACCACACTAACTTTTCGTACCAACTTTTTGGTCTTTGGACCTCTTATTTTAATTTTATCTGAAATTTTGGTTTTATGACTCAAGACTAAAGAGTAAGGAGTCTAAATGTTTTTCTCATTCTTTGAATATATAAATTTACATGTACAACTTAAGTTAAATGAGGTCGAGTCAAGTAGTTGCCTACTGGATAACGATAAAGGTGTTTAATATAATAAAAAATACTGTACTTAAATTTATTCTATAGAAAGTAGGTAATATAGCTACGCACTAATGAGCCACGTGTGACTAAAATAAAGGTATGTAGAAAATTCTTCAACGATGATGGAAAGACAAATGTTTAGAATGCGTTCAATCACAGTTGTGTCAATCTACAGACGATCTTTCATAAATGAGTACGTTTTGTAAACTGTCATCCTCTTGTTTTGCATTTTGTCTTCATAACAGCTAGAAGTTGGAAACCAAACACGGCTAGCATTATTGCGTTAACTACGAGACAATTTACTAGAAAGTGTAGTGTTTACTAGAAATTTAACAGTTACTCTGGTGTTGTGGGTGTCAATGGTCGGCGGTAATCAGTGTGATCACATAACATCGGGTGACCCGCCTGATCGCGTTATCTCCCTCTTCTAAAAACAAACATTATTTAACCTAGTGTAAGTAGATATGTGGTTTTTCCTTTTTTAAAAGTCATGGACTTCTTTATTTCTAGTGCCTTTATTGACCAATTGTTAGGTCAACAATATTTTAGTAACATCATAATTTATTGCATCTTTAAAAGTTCTCAAGCAATTATTATTTTGATCATTAGTACTGTGGTTTCGCGAAAAGTCACCTCAAATATCTCGAAATACATTTATGAAAATGTAGTTATTTCTGAACTACCAACGCATTGTGTGAGTCAAATATTTTGTGGAACGCTGCTAGTGTTGAAACAGCTGTCCAGCTGTAACAGCTAGGCATACCAATAGACATTTGGTCCTGTCACTAACAAACAAGTCTCTCAAAACCGGTATTTTAGTACCGGTAGCATAGATCAACTTTCCTTTTTATTAGAACTTATATTTATTAATTTAATCTTTGTTTGTCTACAGGTAAATATTCAACGCTCTGCGCCTGCATGTGGTATTTCAGTAAATCTTAATTAAAATTTTACAACAATCATATATAACAGAGCAGGTGTTGGAAATAATTCAGGTTTGTAAGAAAAATTTGAGTACACATTTGCTTATGTATATCCCGAAAATCAATGCGGACAGCGGCGGCTTGCTCTGGGTATCATTATTAAATCATAAAACAGCAGCGAAGCTGGCCGCATTATGGTTCACAGCCTGCAGCATCCAACACGGGGAAATGCACGGTCTACTTTCTTTCCACTGCAACTAGCGGGCTTTGGCTACAAACACCAATTCTATGCTGGAGCAAAACAACACATGTTTTTAGTAAATTCCTCGTCATCATCTCTACCCTCATCATCATAGAGCTCATATTGGCTCGGTCTGTTTCTGTTTAAGCCCTATACACACTGCGCACAATCCCGTTTATTTTTCCTTAGCGAGATGGGTGTACTTGCTCGCTCGTTAGTCGTCCGTAAGCCACGGCGCGGTCGGGCCGCGTTCGCGGGTGCTCCTTCAAATAGCTAACGAATCTATTGTGCGACATCTGTTTTTATGGAACATGTGCTGTGATTGTTAGAGAAGATGACCGGTGAAACTTGCTGCAGCCAAAAATGGTATGCGTTGATTTGTGCGCGTAGCTGAAAGGAGAGATGCACTTGCGTGCTCTACTCTCACTCGAACGGACAACTGCCGGCATGAAGGGCCAACCGGTTTGGTGAGATCTCCTACCGATCCACACTCATGTAGACTAGAAAGCCCTTAGCTTAGAATTCTTAGACTTGTCCATCGTCCGCAGTTTTGCTTTACATTTATTTTAGCTTTCATATATTTAGCATTTAAGGAAGCAGTATCATAATATTTTTATATGGATGACGTCGTTAAATACATTGTTTGTATGTAAACATAATTTAGCACATCATTCTTATTGGTTAGCAAATTTATATAGCGCTTTTTATTTTTTGTACATTACATAATTGTTACAAGACACACCGATGTCAAACGCTGGGAGTTTCATTAGAAGCTCTACATAATGATAGCTTTAGAATGTATTTATGATTACGAGTACAGAGGTGAGCGGCAAAATTCATAGTAATACCTTTTATAATTCAATTTGTATTGAAATCTATTTTATTATACAGACTTTTTGGAGTATAGTGACAGTATCATTAATCGGTGTATATCAAATTATCACGGTCACTCTCTCTGATTAGTTCGAAATGGTTCGTCTCTGATGCTAGCTGTACATTATTTTACGATGTCCCATTAAGCATAATTAATGAATTCAGGAGTCCACACCCATATTTTATTGCCTAATGACTCCTGGATGCAAATGTAAGTGCAGCTTGTTTACTGTTATCAACAACACTTTCCAATTATTCTAATGATGTTAATCGCTTAATTGATTAAAAATTTACTATTATTCCGGGAATTTTTATACTATTGTTGCTTTGTAACGAGGCTATTAGTAAACTTACTTATTTACATAAAAGTCGAAATTACTTATGATATTTATCGTTATTTATGCCATCTTCATCCTAATTATTTTTGTTTTAAAATGGATACAGCTACAGCTTCCAGGTCGGGTTTTTAAGTCTTATTGCAATTACCACTAATCCTGCTACTAAGATATTAAAAGAAGATACTACGAAAAAGTTATTGGGATTGTCTCTAGCTGGGAACCAAATCCTTTATAACGTAATATAATCAAAATAACCTGGACAAGCTTTCTAAGGGACTCTGGAGACTTAATATAGCCTTTACATTACTTTCAATATTGTCTCTATAACAGTTCTCTACTGGTCTTTATTGCATTCCTGGGGTACTAGTAAAATGAGATCTAGTCTATATTGATAACCCGACAATGTTACTGTAGAGAATGCTCAGATTCTTAAGATATTTTTATTTATGTTAGGAGTGTAGGTTCAATTCGCTTGACATGTTTAGTGAAATTAGGAATTTGTTTGAAATTCTCAGTAAACACTCGTGATTGGATTGAAGCTCGATAGAAACGAAAACCAAGCGGTGAACTTTGATATAATTACCTACATACACCTCTGCCTAACCCCTACTGTATTATATATGCTCCAAAATGTAGTGGGCTAGATATAAGTATTTTTATAACTTTATTAAACGTGACTAAATGCAACACGGAGATAACTAAGACACTGCATCGACCCTGATATTTCTTTTGTTCTGTTTTTATCATTGTTCACAGCTAAAAATAATTATTTAGATAATATTACACTCAAAATATCAAATTTTATATAGATACTGAAGTACGAATGCCTTGGATAACATAAGCTGGATCTTACTTTGGGTTTGTACCTAAGAGTTCAACTTAATATTAAGCCTTTCTGTTTGTCTTTCAGTGTGTATTATTATGGAATATATTATATTATTGTTGAAACATTAAAACACGATATAACGCCATCGATATTTCATCATAAGCGTCTAAGAAGTTCCATTAATCCACGATAATAACAAATATATGTAATCTATTAACCATTTACATTAAACTCTAAAGTAGGGTCATTTACACAGTTTATCACAATAACTATCGTTCTTCCCATTGTTTGTCTAATCTAACTATTATACACAACTACATAAACAATCATATCACTGCCAGACAGGAAGGTGGTCCTAAGATAGACCCTTTGGGAAGCCCTGCACACGCATAGCCCTATTGCTCAAAAATAGTGTGAGACGAATAGTAGGTGGCTAGTTACTATTAAAATAGCTGAAACGTAACTATTTATCCGTCTCCCTAACCGCACTATATCTAGAAAGGGTGCTAGGTCTAAAATCATTCAAGCGAAGGATAAATACGTTCTCAGATCCTTGCACGTGAACTGACATGTGACATCCGCAGGTCCATTTTGTGGTCTCGGCCAGGCCTATACAACCACCAAGTCACATGACGCTGACAGATATCACGTTGTCTTTTCAATTTATGAAAGAATAAATGCAGTATAATCAGAAATAACACAACTCCAATATGGCGACATAAATACAAATGTCGAGAAAATAAAATAGCGTGAAAACTGTTATTTAGTTCAGGTGTTTTTATTTGTCCTAAAAGCAGTGTCTGCCTTATTTAATATTCGCACTGTTTTGCATATTGTAGCTGACGTTAAAGAAGACAAGGAAGATGTAACATGTCATATTCATTTGACAATTCGATTTTCAAAAGAAATTGTTCCCCATTCACGCATTCACAACAATAAAGGGACCTATGGGTTTCTATACAAATAAATAAAAATACAATCTACTGATAAACAAAATTTATTAAAAAACAAGAAGTGTTTGAAATCTGACGTAATACTTAAAAAAGCGCTGAAAGCTGCTATGTTATCTAAAATAAAGCATTCAGCGATCAGCTGCTGTAACAATAAATTCGTCAGTAGTTTGTAAATGCGTCCGTATAAACTTGTATGGTTGCCAACTCTCTTACTTTCGTTTGAGCTACGTTGAAGTTGTATTAAAAATTCTTAGCTATTGGGTATACAAGTAACATGTTTTGGCAATAAAAGCAAGTAACGAAAGCTCAAGTAATTTTTCGATGTTATTGTTATTGTTGTTAAGTGATATTGATATCTTCTTAGTGAAGGTATTTTTTTCTTATAAAAAAATGGCAAAAATGGGAGACTTAAGTAGGACCTGAATAAACAGTTTAGAAGAATACAAATATATTCATTGTCCTATTTTGCTTATTTTAAGTAAAAATATGGAGTCACCATGTACATTTGTATATCAAAGACAGCCGAATAAAATAATCACAAAAGGACCGTTTTATTTATAAATTTTAATCCCTTTTGTGGTTGGGATAAGGTCCCATTTTATCCGATCCATTATCGACATTCCTTTAGCGATTGAATGGCATCCATAAGATATATGTGACCATGAACTATGTGTTAACCTATGCGTCTTAGGACAAAGAGAGGACTACAGACTACGAAATATAAACGGTCCCACATATTTGGGTTGCTACGCTTACAGACGGAAAGATTTTTGTAGATAACCTTTTTATTGTCCCCTATTAAGATTAAGTTGGTCTAACAACGCAACATAGACGTAGCCTTTGCTTATAAAAAAAACATAAAACTTCGACTAAGTGGGTTCGTTATTCGAATTAAGTCCTTTTATTTTTGTTATTCGAAATTTAAAACGTAATTTAAAAACCCCTCGGAGATGAGCCAACGTAATTGTCATTATTATCAAGTGGTACAGGAAGGGGACATTGTGGCGAACCCTTTCTTAGCCGACGTCATTAAAATTGTCGACGAGCACTACCCATTGTTCGCCACAACGCTCTTGTGAAATTCTATACTGTTATACAATCTTCCTTCAATTTGAGATGTAGCAAGAAGGCGATCCGGTTAACATTTTTTCACAGAAATATGATATGATGTACTTCAAGCTCTGAGAAGTGTTTAGTAGATACACTGTTACTCCTCGTCGTTTTGTGTCGTCTTATAGTTTATTCTGTCTTTAAGCTTTGTCTATTCCACAAAAAAAACTAGTTTATTTACTCTTGAATTTACTATTCTGATGTTTATTTATTTATTATTAAATGTTAAAATATGCATTATCATTCTCAGCATCTGCTATAACAATATTAAATGAGGTTGCTCATAATTTTAAAATTATAATTTTATTAAGATACCGTTTTACACTGGACAATTATGTATAGTTATCTAAAACAGATAAATAGTACGATTACACTTTACATTCCATACATCTGTTAAGTGTAGTCGTACTAATATTATAAATGCGAAAGTATGTGAGGATGTTTGTTATCCTTTCACGCCAGAAAACGGATCTGGATAAAATTTGGCACAGATATAGATTATAGTCTGGAATGGGCTGCTTTTTATCTAGGTTGGACCCCATTATAAAGTTCACGCAAACGAAGTCACGGCAGAAGCTAGTGACTTCACTATATTTTACCCGTAAATTTCTCTGGCATGTCAGTGTTAGAAACGTGGTTCCAGCTAAAAGTACTACAGAACATAGAAAGAGGTAGGAGGAGAGGAGGAGGATCTCTTTTCTATCTTCTGTGGTGTGTTCACACATACAGTGGTAGACGCCAGTTATATAATCAAATTCATCACAAAGGCCGTAGGTACTCGAAGCCGCACCTAACTGTCAACAAGGCTTTGTTATCAAAACGGTATTTAAATGCAAATAACTATCGCCATTAATATTAACGATGTTTAGGGCACGTCTGCGTTAACTCGTGGACGATCGTCTCGTCATAATTGTATTGATGGCAACACTGTACTGTGTCGAGAATCCAATTTACTCTTACTTTTATTTATTTATTTAATTAATTCATAAACAATTTACATTGTATTTGAATATAACAGGGTTATTACAATATATATTTAAGTAGTTTGGAGATAGCTACATTCACACAATAATAACACACACAGATAGAGAACACAATGTCATACAATTACTTATTCGTTCGATTGTAAATTAAATACTTTAATATAATATGACAATTTGTAATTTTTAGGCTAAAGAAGGATTGCAATAATTAAAATTATTTTTATTATAATTATTATAAATTGTCTATATATTTGTAGTCATTTAGACCTATAGATAAATAACCACAAATGTTTTAAAGTGTAGCTATGTCGGTCACTGTATATAAACAGGATTCGTACTATGAATATTTTGACTTATTTACATTGAAATTTCAGATTTCTATATAGCTGTACAAGATACACTTTGCTTTCCTCTCAACACAAATCATGTGGGCCAGATTTGACGCTGCCGAAGACTGACTATTTTAAGCATGTTGAATTCCAGCTGGCAATTGCTAGCCTTGCTAGCTAATTGTTCCTTTAGTATATTTGAGCTACTGTGCTTATGTCTGAAACTCCAAATAAGAATGGTATTTCAATTGCATTTTCACGCATGAACGAACACATCTCACCGATCTTATTATAGAAATAGCGGATCTGATAAGTAGGAAACATCTCACAAATAATACTCCCTGTCATAAAGACCCCTTGTAATACTTAGAGTACTCTTAATTCTTTGGGGTCACGTCGGGACCTCTATAGGGGCTTTAATGGCCGAATCCCATAGGCCGCCGTAGGCCGCGAGACGAGATAAAAAATATCCTGCAGGGAAATTGGGCCGACGCTCTTATCACAGTGTAATTTTAATCTCTGGACGCAAATTTGTACTAAGATAAGAATGTGCCTCCAAACAAATTGGCAAATAAAACCTTAAATAGAAACGATGAAAAACATTGTTTCCTTCTTCAGTTCATTCTTATTTTAAAAACAAAGAAAAGTGCAATGACCGAGATTTTGGTAGTTAAGGCACGCAGAATTTCGTATCACCAATAAATCTACTGTGGTTTCGCGAGTCACGATTTTCTCGCAAAAAAGAACCATGTAATACAAACACGTTTAGGGACTTCAACTTTAAAGTTCAATGGCATTCGTATATTTACAGAAACTTACAAGCATATTATTTACCGTAAAGATAATAATCATTTTCAGATCTTATAGAAAAGACCTTATCTAAAAGACACACTAGAACTGTTACTAATTTTTCAATCAAGTCCATTAGAATTGATGACACGTAAAGGCGTATCGTTATTGCTGTCTACCCACTCTGTGATTACACTGATTTCTCTTATCGTATTTCAACCTATTTACTTAATGTGTGTCATTATACTCTAGGTATATACAACAATTTATAGCAATTAAGTTAACTTCAATATGTAAATTGACAAAAAAGGAGAATAGAAAGGCTACATTTATAGCGTCTGAATTGGATCCAACTTTGATAAAAAGTCCATAAGCTAAGACTTATGGACTTTTTTATTAAAATTGGACCATAAATAGTTTATATACTAGACTTAGGACAAGTCCTAAGAATTCCACAAAATGCCATTTTTGCGTGATTGCGTAACAAACACCCAAACACAAACTTTCACATTTATTCTGCGCTAAAATTCAACCTGCATTAATTCCTCGATAACTTGTTCTATAAATTATCGTCATAATTTGGAGCTATTTCAGACTGAAACAATTGACTATTAATTAGTGAAGTGACATAGAAAGTTCAGGTACCTATTCTAAGTTCAAGTCAAATGGAAGGTAGGGTCATCCGCTCAATACTAGGTCAATTGACATGCCCGCTTTCCTTTGCATATATGTACCTATTAAACTTTATGTATATCGTAATGTACAAGTGCATAGGCCATATCTTGAATATTAATAAACCACACCTATTCTTACAACAAAGAGTATACCATTGACGCTTATAATAAAAACTATTTTCTCTTTATATAAGAAATTATCTCGTACCGACATCAATAAGATTAAGACAATTTTGCGAGAACTTCGTGAATAGTTACGATTAATAATTAATAGTATATCCATAGTGCGAGTTTCTCTTTTGTACTTCAGTCTAGAAACGTTCCAACACAAATTAAACTTCCTCCTCTCTCCTACATCTTGCCGTGCCGACAAGGCCCACACATGTTTCTTATATTATACCATTGTAACATCAATTTAACTTGTGGAGTGCAATAAATGTATTGAGTATTGAGTATATATGTATCTATATCGCCACGTAACATATTCATTTCATTAATCGGTTGGACGATCACAGATCGAATGATCCGAGATAATCAAAACATTTGGACGGAAACATACATCACTACAGTTTCATCTGTTTCGTTTTCACGCCTAAATAGTTTCTTATCGAATTTTGGTATAGAGAGGACCTTGGAGAAAGACAAAGGCCCTATAACACTAATGCTCCTTTTGGTGCGAGTGAAACAGCTAGGATAATTTTAATATAAAGAAGTAAAAAGGTCAAGTGCGTAATACTTGCAACCGGCGGGCGTGTATGTCAAGATGTATGAATGCGGCTGAAGCAAAATAGGTTTGCAAGAATGGTAGAAGTGGTGTTCTGTAGTTTCTGTCTACCTCTAAAAGAAAAGGATGTGAAATTTAATTAAAAGATTAATATAACGATACGAATAATTCAAAATTCTCTCATTGATAATTTTAAATTCCCGTGTGTTTGTTGCTTATTAAATTACAAAATGATTGAATTTGTTAAGTTGGCAGAACTGTCAGTTCTGCCAACTTAACAAACAATTTACTTACGTCACAGATAATAGAATACTAGTACTTACGTCTTACAATATAATTTATTACGATTAATAAAATTTGAATAAACTAGATTTCTAGTCGTCTCAAATTAACTAAGTATTCTAAGAAGTTCTGAGGTTAATTATGAAGAAAAGTTATTTTAGTTAACAGTTACGCAATGCGTACTGTAGCAGGTGTAATAAATTGAATTTCAATAACATCTGACTCTGCAAGTAATTTAAGGACTGTCAGCAGGTGTTCTTCTGTTATTTATTTACCGCGTGTTTCTACATTTTGTATTGTTTTGTTTTCATTCGAAGGAACTCAGGTAGGTACAATGTACGATCGTGGGGCCTCCTTTAAATATAAAAAGGCATAGACTATGGACATCTGCGAACACGATTTTATGCGGAAAATATTTATGTGTTCTGTCTGTTCTTCCATCAAGGGACTGCCTCTTATTCATGGTGATAACATTGTCTCAAATCAACATAAAGTTGTACCTATTATATTTTAAATATGAAAGATATTTACAAACGCCAATTGAGCTGATACTTGAACATTTCTAAATGGCTCAAACTGAGAAGTAAAATGACCTAGAAATCTCAATCAACGACGGTTTTCGGCTCAGTGCGAATTTT
Source organism: Acronicta leporina (assembly GCA_947256265.1). NCBI lineage: Eukaryota > Metazoa > Arthropoda > Insecta > Lepidoptera > Noctuidae > Acronicta > Acronicta leporina. The sequence continues at coordinate 12,681,470 of OX366520.1, read as the reverse complement.
TTTACACTTCTAACGGTAACTCGGTCGTGGTAAACATGACGTAGTATAAAAATATTAAGTACCGAAATGAAAACTACGGTTCGACTATACAGAAGTAAAATACACTTTATGATCCATTGCGGTTAAACATCGATATCATTTTCTATGATAGACTAGGAAACTGTCGTCTAAATCAAATTATGAATCCATAGACTTTGTATCGTCTTTATGGAGGCGAGACTTCATTCGGATGATTCATAGAGATGTAGGTATACCGTTGTCTCGGCACGTAATTAGCTTGCCGAGCCGTACTTATTTCTTTGTTGGAGTTTGTTTGGTTTTCTTGTAACGTTAATTACCAAAAATAGGAGAAACTCTCTGAGATGACTCTTGTTTTCATGCTTTTATTTTCTCATAACAACCTATAATTTTTCAACTCAATTTATCCTCTAATACCGGCCTCGAATTTCGAATATGAGGGTCGATAAATCTTGTAACGCGAGCCAAATTATTCACGTATTATCTTTATGTATCAGAGTTGCTCATCATATATACACTTTCACTTCGATTTTCGAATTTAAGATTTGCGCGGGAAGGAGGTTGGCACACAATTATTTATTCGTTCTGATACTAGCGGGAAATTTATAAAAATGACACACAGATTTGTTACTGTAGATAGGTTATAGAAACAACTTTTTATTAACTAGGTAACCATGGTTCGTTGATGTTATTGTTCCAAAAATCGTGTTTATGACTTCTAGGCATAAGTTAGTTCACCGTCCTACTCCAATTGGCGAACACGAGATTCCGTTACCATGATACCCTAGATAAAAATGCTTCAATGGATCGTAATTATACTAATCATTCTTAGGGTCATTCACGACATACATTGTATGTAGTCTAAGTAGCGGTACACTGATGTGAAACAACGGTAATATTTTCTCGGATATGTACTACAAAATGGTAATTAACCAAGTATGACAAGTAACAAATTACAGACACTGCAAATTCTATTTTTTACTTGGGGCTGGCCCTAACGTTATTTGTTAAATTAATTTATAACTGGTAACATAATATTTTTTTTAAATGATTTGCTACAAAAACTTGTTGGAATTATCCCTCTTAGTATATGTACCTATACTTGAATAGAAGAGAACAATGAAGTTCAAACTACGAGCATTCGTGATCGAAGATTACGCATGTAGGCCTATAGGCATTGTAGTTATGCTTGTTAATGCAAATGGCGGTAAAAGGTGAAATCTTTAGCATTCATTCGCGCATGGATCATTGTAGTTTAAGATTTGTAATAAGAATATTAGGTGCTGTTTCCGTTTGAAAAAAAAAAACATGATGCATTACACTGGTATCTTATGTATAAAATTGCTTTGATCCGGATATAGACCCTAAGAGCATACATAAACTTGGTTCGTATGGGCATCGAACCCGCGAAGGCGCAGAAGTCCATCTCTCAAACTCGCGAATCGTGTCGAAAGTCTGAAGCCATGTGCAACTAATACATAAAATACCATAGATAATTGATAACCCGCGGCAGCGGCGCGAAATTCATTTACCTACATCGTATAAATGTATTTTATTTGCGATGTCGCATGTCGGGTCAAAAATGATAAGAATAACAAAGCATTGATTTCTTCGAATTGAAGACATGAAATCGGACCTCCTTGGAATGTATTTAAACAAAAACATACCATCATGCCCTATCACGCCCGAAGGGTTTAAAATAAATAGTATTCATTTTGATTTCACATAGTTTCAAATTTAGAGCCCGTGACTGTTCCCACCATTGAGTAACAAAATTCACTACTTTTACCACTTACATAAGACAGGTACGTTGTAAGTTAGTAACAGAAAATAACTATTGAAATCGAGCATGCAGCTTAATTCTTAACACGTAGATTGTTATCGCCTACCAACCGCCGCCAACCAATGGTTAAATTAATTTAAAACCTTATTTTTCATTTTTAGAGAATACATGCTATATCTTTAGCATGTATTCTCTAAAAATGAAAAATTACAGTACATTTGTATAAAAATATAATTATGTGCTATTCGCTTAAAAATAACGTAAGCACAAGCACCAAGGATAAAAAAATATTATTACAAATTATAACCAAAATCATTTCCAATACAGACTACATAGAAATTAATTTGATCTTAAAACCAGTTTCTAATAAAATACATTATAAAAGTTGCATAGCTGATTCCTCCGCCCAAGTTCAATAAACTATTTTTTGTGGAGCGTCAAATCTCGTTTTATACTACTTTTTTTTTCTTTACTGTCGGTTGGCAAAAGCTTCGCTCACAGTGCTCAACGAACGTTACTTTGTACTGACACTGACAACACCAGATTAAGGCAATGAATAATTTTAAATGACTTTATTTATTACTTTTTCTGGTTTTTCGTATATATAGTGACGTCTACAATATAAAGGATTAATGACATCAAGGGCGGGAACATGCAGCGCGGGATGCCAAGAATCGCAATGGCAATGGGGGGCTAAAATCGCTACAATTAATGATGGACAATATTATTCATGGACACAGTGCCATAATGTTCCATATTTTCCAGTATAAGCCAACCTCACATTGTATAGGCTTTTCGCATAATCAGAGATCAGCTTATATTGGAATAAATGGCCATTTGTGGAGCTGTACCTATGTCCGAGAATCGTAGCGATTGCCCAAAAGTGTAAATTTGAGTCCCCCAGACCTCTAACTTTAATTATGAATATAAAGATGACTTATATAAAGTTCAATGCTCTACGCCCTAAAATTAAAGTAACGGAAGTTATTTTATCTAGTTCATAACAAGAGAAAATAACTTCCATTATTTTAATTAATTAAGACTGTGGATGAATTATAAATATGACATTCAAATTCAAGGTTACATTACATAATTTACATGACAGCAAGCTCTCTAGAAACATTTTGCATTTTGGAAACTACACGTTGACATTTACTTCATCTTCAATAAATACTTCATAGACATGAGATTTTAATTGTGTTCAGTCAGTGAATCGATCAGCTGGACGTAGGTCGTTGACTCCGGAATCAAATATATGTAGAAAACCATTTGAATCACAAATGAGCTGTAATTTTTACCGTCGCCATCTCGACGCGTGTAAGTGAACAAAGATCTTGGACCAGGATAGAAAAGCTTAGAAAAGCAGATTTAGAAAAGCCCTTGGCCAGCAGTATTGGCAAAAATATATATAAACGCTTACAGCTGAATCCGAGGTCAACGCCCTATTTCTTTAGCATCGGATTAAAAGAAGGGTTTAAGTTGTAGATGGGCTTATCTTCATCTAAAATCAACATAATCTTGAAGTAAATACTTATGTAAAAATTTTGTGACTGTTCATTGTTTTAACTCAAACTAGGTTCAAATATATAAATTACGTTAAATAGTACATGAAGCAAAATCCAATCACCCGTAATCTTCTTGAGAAATTCTCTGGGAACTGGCATCTATCACGCCAATGCCGCCATTACACCTGACAAACAAGTTTCTTCCATCAAATTAACATCAGAATGAATTTAAAGGTAAGGTGTAAATAATAAAAAATGCTACGAAAATATATATGTATCATAAAACATGCAACAATTGTTGTGTACTTGTGCATAATACATCAATTTCATTAGCATTTTATCAGTACGCTATCATATATGTATAAACGAATGTTTAAGCAAAATCTAACACAAAATTAATTATTACTTAGGCCCACTTGCACCAAATTCTTAAATGTGTTTAAGTCATATTTAAACACAATTTTTCATAGAAATTTCGTGTTTAAATATAATTTAAACACATTTATGAAATGGTGCAAGTGGGCCTAACTCTCACAAGTTGAATAACTTATTTTCGGGCGGACTCCCCGATGGTCGATAAACGCTATATTTAGACAGAGCTTAATGGCCTGCTCCGTTTAATTTGTAATATGTCACCTTGAACAGACATTACCGCTTTCATTTTCTTTATTTTATTAAATCGATTAATATTAGGTTATTTCAAGAAAAACAGAATTTATAGAAAAAAACTAAATTGGCTGGAAACAGCTTGTACGTAAAGTGTTACTACCTTGTGCCACTCGCCACATTGACCGTGAAATGCCAGGGGTCCGAGAATATTTATTTGATCGATAAGAAAGAGCTTTATCTAGTACCTACTTGATTTATTATATCAGCTTGCCGCATTTATGGAGAAACAGGCACGATAAAACCTGCTTTTCCTATCTGCAAATGCTAAGACACGGCTCATGATTACTTATGATTCATCGTGCAATAATACTTACTTATATCACCAGAAGTAAAAAAAACTACTGTTTACAGGTATCACTTACGAGATAATTTAAACACATAAACGAAAACTTATATTTAGAATAACTAATAAGATTTGTCAGAAGAGTGTCTAAGTCTTTAGAAATCAGAATTGATGGCCAGACTGCACCAAATATTTGATAGGACCATCTTCCTATAGTCGATTGAGTAAAAGCAATGGGCCAAACCTGTTTGTAAACAATTAAATTATGCAGTGATAAAGAAGATATAATAGGTACAGACAGAATATTTGAGTTTCTCGTCTCTTGTTTTAATCGACTAAGATTGTAAATTCAGCACACAAAAACGCTGTTTAAGTTTCAAATTGAGTGACGCCTTTAACCTTTACCCAGATTCAATTCACTCGTCTAAAGAAATCTTGAAACTCATTTTCACTTCCACTGATCGGCTTGAAATCTGGCATGTGTTACGTAATTGGATGATTAAGAGCATGCGTGATAATTGTAGGAAAAACGTTAAACATTAATCGCGTGTTAGTGAACTAACGTTAGTGAATTAACTGAACGCGGTGAAACTTGCCCTTTGCAGCATCGAGCATCGCATTGCGGTGTGGTCACACTAGGGAAGACGTCATTTACATAATAACAAAAATAGTAATTAAATGCAAATGAATTTCTTTTGGGTATTGTTATCCATTTCCTTTTGGAATATTTTCTGAAATGATAATTGCGGCTTCTCATTGTTTGTGTATTTAATCTATTTTTTTTTTCATTTTGATAGAAATAAAGTAGTCTAAAATAGTAGAACAGTAGTTACTTTATTTAACACGGGAACATGGTTGGTGAACTGACAACAAATTACCATATTCATTACGTACCGGTACCGTCTCCTATATCAATAGAATTTAAATGTGGGTACCTATCTTCAGATTGTAGATAGCAGTTCATTACCATTTTAAGCTGCGATTTTCTAGCTATAAAAGATATCTGGCAAAAACTGTATGAATATTCTAAACACAACGCGTTGCACAACCGATTCTATGATATTATTATATGTAGGTTCTGACAGGGATAGTTCGCTCACATGCATTTATTTAATCGGAAATAACCGCTCAAATTGACCTCTCATCTAAAGCTAGTCAATGCTAAGTATCGGTAAAATTGGAGTGTCTGTTTGTAATATTAAAATAACCACTTTTTACGAAGTATATTTGGATGTATACACCGTACCAAAACAACATTTTTACAATTTTTGTCTGTCTTTCTGAATGTTTGTTCGGGCTAATCTCTGAAAAGACTGGACCGATAGTGAAGGGACTTTCACTGGCAGATAGCTGATGTGGCAGGAGTAACATAGGCTACTTTTTTAAAATACCACTCGGATTTAGTCGCGGATAACAGCTATATTAAATAAATACTGTATTGAATCGCTGGCAATAGAAAAACGAAATCGAAATAAATCTCTTGTAATTTATAATCGAATATTATAATACGTTTGTGGCATGAATGCTGCATGCCACAAATTCTACGGACAAATTCAAAATACAGCTGAAATAAATTAAAGTTTAAATTCCAAATATTTATTCGCCTGAGTTCATTTCCGCTAAAGATATGGGAAACGCATACGTAGTAATCCAATCATCAAAGTAATATAGGTTGATTTACTTATAAACATCCGTTTCCACGTGGATCTAGGTCAAATAATTCAGGTAATTTATCATGAGGGGATTGAGGGGTCACATTAGACAGTTTCTGTTTATAAAATAAAAAGTTTCTCATTGAAATGCCAGATTGCGTCTTTGAAATAGAAATATTTACCTAAGTACACACAAATTTTCAAATTTTCCCGAGAGAGCTACTACAAATACCTATGACTGCCTTCGCATCCGGAAAGAAATGTGTGTTGTAAAAGACAATTTTTTTGAGAATTCAAGACCGCACTGAGTCTTGAATTATTTTTCTCGGACGCAGAAATTCTGCTTGCTTTGGAAAGAGGACGTATTTAATTGCTTGCTCTACAAAAGACCCTGTTTGTGCTTGAAGTCAGTCATACAACTTCAAGTCAACGTAAAAAAATACCCACTGGGAGGCGTAACTGAGACATATCTCAGTTACGCCTACTATAAAAGCAATAAACGGCAAAACTATCAAGTATTATGTGCGTCCTATTTCTTTTACTAGAACATTAACACAATTCGCTCATATCTCAGATATTATTTCTATTTCAATAGTAAATGCATTTCATTCCCAATAAAATCCTCATTCCTCAGATTGTATGTAAAAATTCTCAGGACATAACATAATAAAATAAGTTTTATAATAACACAAGTGCGATTATAACTAAATCCAAAATAGGCGCGATGTTCATTTTTTAAAATTTAATGCAATTATCATACAAAGCGAATTTAAAAGAGGTTGTCACAAAGTCTACTGTTGTATAACTGTGGGCAAAGGCAACATCGCCGACTGCCACGACATCGACCTTCACTAGTCGAGGGTCATGGCTTTCACGCAAAACGGCTAATTTCGGAAGAACCACCGCTTAAAAGCTGTTCCTTTAGCACGCCACGACTTGTGAATTTACCGTATTATATCTGCAAAACACGAAAAACATCTCCTATTTTTACTACGAAAACTCGACGAATGGTTTCTAGCTTTGAAGATAAAATAAAATTGTTTCATTACATATAACAGATGTGGCCTTTTCGACACCTAAATAAAATATGTATACAATCGTCGAAACCAGGTTATGGCAACCGTCCACCTATTTTTTAAATCAGAACGTTATTTGTTCTTTTATTGGTTTACGCTTTCAGGAATAGATGAAATAAAACGAGTGTATTTTACGTTAATGCATTCCAGTTGTAAAAGAACTCTTCACAATTTCGACAGCTTCTACCTTTTGATAATGATTTTTGAAATCTTTACCAAGAATAACCACTGCGAGAAACTCGCCTGTCCTATTCATAATATAACATAAAAACATTTTGATTTCCATTAAAATAAATTCATTCACCAGGTATGTAAACGAGCTCCGCTGTTACGTAATAAAGAAACCATTGAAATCGGAACGATAAAAACAACTGGGTAAATAGGAACTTCTTTAGCTTTCTTTAGGACAGCATAGCAATAAAAAAAAAGAAATCATCAAATTCTAAATTCAAACAACTCGTAGAATACTGTAGCACAGACACAACACACGTGCAGCCTGTAGCCAGCGTCACCAGTTCACCACGTACTACATAATTACAAAAAAAAACAACAAAATGTTTGTGATTTCAACTCGATAATCGTAAACCCGTAGTAATTACTTGCCTAGTCATTTTACAGCAAGTTTTAATAAGATGTAATCACGAAAGCTGTGACCCTGAACGATATTATTGAAGGCGTAAGCTTGAAGCTTTCTTTATTAATCGTCTACGGTAGCCGGATGGACGGCGTATTTAGCAGCGCAACATGTTTTGACCAAAGCGGTGATATTATAATAATAATTAAGAACAAATACTCTAAAAATTCCTTTATTTTATTTTAATCCTTATTGTTTTATCCCTAACTAGCTTCTGCCCGCGGCTTCGCCCCCGTGGAATAAAAAGTATCGGGAACGGGATAAAAAGTATCCTATGTCCGTTTCCTGGTTCTAAGCTACCTCTCCACCAATTTTCAGCCAAATCGGTTCAGCCGTTCTTGAGTTATAAATGAAGTAACTAACACGACTTTCTTTTATATATATAGATTGGTTCGTGTATTACCAACTTAGTAAATTATGCATAATATTTGTAGTTTTTGCAATTTTAATTTGTACCTAGGTACCAAATTTATGTTTGGTTATTACGTTTTCACCGCTGCGCTGAACCAATTTTAATGAAATTGGACCTTAGCGAATTGGATGCTAGTAATGCCGCGGGCATAATCTACAACTTTTTATAATTGGTGAGAGGTTGTTTGAACTTAGAATTGGAGTATAAATCTTAAGTAGTCAAATTATACGCTGAACCAGACTAAAATTAAAATTAGTTTTTTGTGTTACTTTTTTTTCCGTTGTAGACCCATACACTTAAGACTAGCTTAGTCACCGCTTAAATTAATCGCAGAATTCAGACAGGATATTATGGTTACATTATTAATATTTATTTATTTAATTTTGTTTCTTTTAAATGGAATTCAGTACGAAGTACCTACCACAACTATTATCTAATATGTGGTAATCGCGCTCTTGCATAAGGTTTAGGTAACCCGTTATGACACTAATTCCCACAAAAGTTCCGGTGGCGAGGCAATAACAATGTGTTTTGTTGGGTTTATAATTAGTAAACTGAACAAATTAATTAATAATCTTCACACATTATTTTACTTCCGGACTGATGTTTTGATTTTCTTGGAGTAATTGAGGTGCTTCCTCGATAAAATCAACAACTGAGGTCCTCTGATGCTTTATTGCATATCACTCTCTTATGCTACCGTAACTCTGGTGATACCCGTAATCCCTATGCAAGTGGAGACTACGTGCTACGTGCTATCTTGATGTTAAGGCCCAAGTGTGAGTTTCTTTTCACCAATTCGATTTACGCTTCGACCGCGTTCAGCTCTCTGATTGGTGAAGATTGGTGAAGCTCTCGGATCACACCAATCAGCACGCAGTATGCCGTCGATACGTAAAATCGAGTCAGTGAAATGAACCTCACACTTGGGCCTTAGCATCGTACCGCGTAGCACGTGGTTTCCACTTGCGTAGGGATAACGGCTATCACCCGAGTTACCGTAGCAAAGTTTTATACATATGTAACTATTTTCTGATTTAACTGCCTCATTGTGTCTCATGTCCTGAGCGTGAGCGTAACTGCTGCACTAGAGGTCTTGTGTTCGATTTCAAGGTCGAGTAAAGTTTATTGGTATTTTCTATGCCATTCTCAGTAGCAACTCGGAGTTTGGATTTGACATGGTAAGCTGTGGTTGTACATAAAACAGCTCTGCCCAACTCTTCGGGAAATACTTACAGGCGTGATGGTATAGTATGTTTTGTTTTTATTTCCCCAGACGGAACGGAGAACGTGTATGCGTCTAAGGTGAGAGGCTGTTTGTTTACTAGTTACAGATCTATGTATCTAGTTCCAATACTGAGTAGCTGTCCCCACAGCCAATCGAATATAAATTGCCATTTAAATAATCCCAATTAATATTGCCAGTCTTAATAAAATGACGTCAGGTGCATCTAAATAAAGTATTCAGTAATAAACTGCTCGACTGGGACTGCACTTACGTGGTTTGCTCTACATTTTAATTTTAGATTGACTGCGCCCTACATTTTGACCCTGAGGCATGCCAGAATTATTTATATATTTATTAGGGCACTCGGTTATATTAATATTGTGGTATGACTGCAATATTCGTGGAGAACTCGCTGCAATCGAAGCATCATAATATTATTATTAACTTGAAAACAATGTCTGACTTCGTAATATTGGGGCACTTTCTACTACTACTATATTAAATACAAAGTTTTACTCCCCTGGGAACTCTCCAGTTCTCGTATTTAATGACATAAGCAGAGTGACCAGAGAAACTTACCCAAACCAGAGCTTAAATGATGCATAACTTCCAAACCAAAAAAAAACATCGATTACATTAGAATACTTATTATTCGAAATATCGTCATAAAATTTTAGTCAGTGCTCAGTTTTTTTTTTCAGAAAAGTAATAATTGAAATGAAATGATATTTATTTCTGTAAGTAGATCTTAAGAGACAGTTTTACAAGTCAATGGTTTGTTTTTTTTTCAATATTTCAGGACAAGGTTCGTAAGAAATATATATTTTTGAAAATCAACCGGAAATGAACATGAAAAGAGGCATGTGGAACCGCGCACGGGTCCCTAGTTTGATTAAATTATTTGACCACCACGAGCTGACGAGATTTTACTGATTTAAATATCACTCTGGGAAAATTAGGCCGGGGCCCGCCCGACTTCGTTTTACATGTTGAAATTACAAACTGATTTTAATTTCTGATAACGACTGACAAAGTGATGGCCACTGTTATTGCTACCAGGGGCTGAAAACATAAATGGTGTTTATTTTCAATAATCATTTTATACAATACGATATCAACTGTACGAATGCCATTTCTAACAACAAAAGGTAAATCTTGTACTTTACCGGATTATCGAGAGCTGAGTGCACTGTACAGTTTTGGCTTTTTAAGGAATAAAAATGCAAATATGCATTACTTATTTAATTGCTCAGAAACGTGTAGGTACCCCCTTTAATGTTGGCAACATTAATCATGTGGCCACGCGTCACAGTTGGTCGTACACGCGCTGGCCACGGCCTCGACCGTAACCCTGCAGGGCTTCACCAAGCCCCATAATGAACCACAGTACCTACATAATACTTGAACAGTATTTAGCATACTTAACGAGCTAAAGAGGATTTACTATTGACGTATTTGTTGGCTCATTTGAATGCGTTGACATGTTCTTAAAACACTGGCAGGTATGCTACATACATGCTATAATGCTCTGAGTATGGACTTACACGTGTTGGGAATGTTAGGATTGAGTCAAGAATTTTTTATCTACCGAAATTAAATGTTATGTCATTTAGTGTTATTCGAAATTCAAAAATATCGACCGTCAGTCAAGTGTTATGTGAGACTCACTCGTCTACCCCCTTGAAGCCGGCGTGTTGGCCTATCTAGCCTAGCCCCTCTCATTCTGAGAGCAGGCCCATAACCAGCAGTCAGTGGGTTGTTGATGATTATTTTTATAAACACTATCACGCCTGTATTCCCCGAAGATTTAAGCAGTGGTCTAATAATACAGGCACTCTCTCTCCTAGCACAATTCTTAAATCCGAGCTGTTAATGAGAATTTCATGGAAAAACTCGATATGGAATTCCAAATTCAAACCCGACCTCAAGCGCATCATAGTGCTTCCGACCGCTAAAATAATTCAGACCAAGGGATGCGATAACTGTTAGTATGAACTTTATGCCTTTGTTAATAAACTCAATAGCTTAAAAATACAATAATTATAATGAATATGTGCACGCACATATCTGCCAGCCCTGAGCCTGATAATTAGTCCATCTACTTGTATATATATACTGTTAGGGCTACCTCTGACGAAATCGCCGTAAAATCGATGCACAGCGCGCATAATGTCATATAAGTAATCTATTCGTGTTCTATCTGTAAATAATAGTGGTATTATGTTTTTTTATATTGTAATTAATGAGTCTAAATGCAGCATCATTTACTGCGCAGTAACTATGTAATGTTGGACCATTATATGTAATTCACAAAGGTTGTTAGCGACAATCATATGACTCGGCCGTCATTTAATGAACCGGAAGATGTTATTAGCGCGGGATGAAGAACATTACGGGATAAACGCTGTCGATGTTATAGGCAGATACTCTCACGTGACCTGTAACATCCTAACTAGGGGAAGGCATGCGTCTTGTGACACAATATGTCGTCACATTTTATCGTCTTCAGCCATAGTTTCGGCGCGAGATATGCGACGACATAGGTAATTATTTATTCGACTCCCCGCTTTGCCTATCGTACGGGCTTGAGTCAGCGTTTAGGCAAATATCAAGCTGTAATCCGGTCTGGTCTTGTGTGGGTAAGCAGACTATGCACGAGCAAGATCTATTATTTAAATATCTCATAAGCCTAGTGCCTAGTAGTCCTGAGAGCATCGCTTCGTGTGAAATACAGATACTCATATCTGTATTTCCGTATCTATTTAGAATGGAAGCTGACTCTAACATGTTTGGAAAAAAGCTATGATTATGATGAGTTTTTCTTTCTTTCCTTATCTCCATGTCAAAATATGCGAAAGTAAAGCTTGTTAGTTTTGTACACCATAAAAATTAAGTAAACAATTAATGACAGTATAACAAAGTATACATGCCGTGGTACGTAATTACATGAAAAGAAAAATGCGTGTTAAACTATGTATTATCTAATTACTTGGTTAAAAACGCCTATAAGTATACCGCAAAATTTTAGCCAACTGGCCATAAATCGGTAAACAAAATTCAGAATACTTCCAGTATGAAGTGCCAAGGCTTACGTACGAATATATTTTTATAGCTTGCCAACGTCACAAAGACGAAACTTCACCACGGTTACAATAGAAGTACGTAGGTGTCACCGTGGAGTGTCCGTGTTGACAAGAAAAGCAAGACTATAAATAGGACAGGTGGCATTGTCACCAGAACCCTCGTCAAATTAATCATTGTATCAGCTTTCAGGTACTTATGTATTAGATACTAAATGGTCTATATTATATACTACTCATATTAATTGACAGTTTAACAACAAACTTATATAGTTTGATGTAGTATAATTATCATTAAATTTAAAATTCCCGCAGCTTCAAGTCATGGATACCATGTTCTTGCAATATCATTGAAGTAACAGGATACAAAATTTCAAAATGATCAGAGCTATGAAAATAGAAAAGAGCTGACGATCTTTAAACGGCACTCCAGATTTTCTTATATCATAGTTAAGAATACTATCGACCAAGACGCCTTTCAAACAATGAACTGGATCAAAATTCGGTCCATCTGTTTGGCAGCTACGAGGCCACAGACACACGCTTTAACCCTAGAAGCACAAAAAAAGAGGAGCTTTTTGCGCCGGTGGTTAAAATACCTAGGTGTACCTACTACATTCCGGTCGTGTCCGAAGTTAGCCGTTCCGAATGCGTGGATAAAATCAAGTAGTAGTAATAATCACCTGAAGCTATATTAGGATTAGACATGGATTCCCAAAATATTTTAAACAAATACCAACATTGATGATCTCTTGTTTGTATTGGCCACTATCGGAGAAGTCATTTTTGGATTCAGAGACGTTTATAAACCCTAACCAACTTGTTATTTTTTTAAATATCTTCAATGTACAGACACAGCTTTTTTATAATTTTATAATAGTAGAGAAGATAATTTTAGGCAGGTAACACTGCGAAACTACTTGCGGGCAGCCTCCCCATATTTTTTTACTTCCTCGCTTTGAGCTTGATATTTTTATTGACAGTAATAATAATAGAATCTACAGTAAATATAGTGTAAACACCATACCTAATTTTACTCACAATCGATAATTAGGCACCATTCAGCCAGAGATATTTTGATTTGTTCATGTAGATTAAGAACTATTTGCTGGCGGCGCCGCCCCTCCCTGCGCCTATAAAGCTTAGCAAATATTAGCCCCGCGGGATACATTTACCGTTTATATTATTAGTTTTGCACCACAATTATCCAGGCGGCAACTCCTAGAGTTAGATGGTTAAGTAGTTACTATGATTACCGTATTAAATAATTACATAACAATATCAACTATAGATAGGTACGCTTGTTGAGTACGGGTCTTCTCTCAGATTGAGACGGATCACGGATCTTATTCTTCCGAGCTTTTTATTATATTGGGGTCGGCTTCCAGTCTACTCAGAGGCGGCTGAATATCAGTATTTTACACGAAGCGACTGCCATCAGACCTCCGCATCCCAATTTCTGGGTAATACCGATATTCGGAGGACAGACTGGTTGTGAGGCTTTTTGGGCTGCTGACTACCACTAACAATTGCGAATGATGTTCGTATGACAATCGGGACCGACGGCTTTACGTGCTCTCCGAGGCACGGAGGGGTCTCGTTGTGTTAAGAATGGTCATCCATCCACGCACTGACCGCAGCGATCCTTGTTGATCAGGGGAGGAGCTTATAGTTATTACCTACTTAGCCACGAGACGGATTACGGATGCAGTATATAAATTATTTAGGTACCTACTTACCTAACACAGCGTTAAATAACAGACTAATGCATCTGTTATAAGTAGTTACTTGAAAGATTAAAACGATTTATTACTTAAATTATAACATAAATTAGAGCTGAATTAACAGTTTTTCTAAGTCAAAATTGGCCATTTATGGCTGTTGAAAGTTAACGGAAAAGACAAATAGGTATTACACAAAATAAACGCGCCAGAGCTTACGTAACCCACTTTGAGAGTGTTCGTGTGTGACAGCCTCCCAATAATCGAATCGCGTCATAAACGTTTCCTTTTAGCGCACAACCCTAAAAGAAAGAAAATAAATCGACGCTTTCTTGTACATACATACCTATAGAAAAGTTACGGCACGCACTTAGACAGACTCGTATGAGATTTTTCCAATAACTCTCGTAACTCGATATTTCGATTCCATGCGAGCGTCTCGAGTGATTGAAATTAATCATTCGATTCTAGCGTGGCTCTGAATAATTTTATGTAACTTGATCGTTTTGTGAACCAATTGTGGCAGGCAGTTAGGTTATACTTGAAACACGCAAGTGTTTCTCTCCAATTAGATAATAAGTAGGTATTTTATGTATTTATACTATAGACGTACCTTTTTTTGTAGTACGGAAAATCATCACGGATCGTCTACCACCCGGTAAGCGGTACCTACCTATGTCGGATTCGTAACGATTAATAACCTTACTTGCCTATCTTTGCCCTATTGTCATGGCCATGGGATTGACAGGACTGAAGCGGCGGTAGCCTAATGGCCAGGGCGTCGGATTTGCGATCATGTGGTTGCCGCCGGTTCGAACCCCACCCATTGCACTACCGACGTGAACCCACTCGTAACACAAGCATATAGCTTAGCACGAGGGGTTAACAAGAATACTAGTAATGTGTGACACACATTGCTAGTAAGCTTTTAAAAAAAAAAACGTATCTAGTAGGTAAATACTACTTAAAGCTAGTTTTTGACGCCTCAAAAGTACCAGTAATATTGTTCTAGATAATCGAGTCAAAACATTTGACTCCGAAATCTTACTAACTAATGTAGGTAACTGAAACTGGATTCTGTCTTCATATTTTAGCACATGATGAGTTTCTGGCTAACTGCCTCATTAACCTAGTGATCCTGACCGCGACTGCTATGCTAGAGGTCCTAGGTTCGATTCCCAGGTTGAGCAGTGTTATTGGGTTTGTCTATGAAATTTTCAGTAGCAGCTCGGAGTTTGGGATTTGTGCCCGGTAAGTGGCAATAGGCTCGCCTCCTATTACATGGGACCTATACATACCGGCGAACTATGGGTGTAGATTAGTACGCCTCTGTCTATACCTTCGTAGAATACCTACATATATGACGAATCTATATGTCAACTCACGCTAATTTGCATTTGATATCATTATAAAAACATGGCAGAGAAAATTTAATGCAATACAATTATAGCAGTCAATTTACACTCGTACGAGTTTACAGATGCTAAGACCCAGTTTCACCATACTATGTTATGTTAATTTAACAGCCTGTTAATATTTTAACACACTGTTAAGGCTTGTGAGTGTCCCACCACATGCAAATGGCGTGTTAAATTGCTTAATCAGCTGTTAAATCTAATCACTGCTCTGCGGGTCTGTTAAATTTTTAACAGAGTGTTACTATGACTTGTGTACTGTCAAAATCGTTTTGAAAGAACAAAGGAGATCCTTTCATGAAGGTCTAATTAAGGCGAACCATTTTATTTTGGATTGTTTTAGAAAATTTGGATGAATAGAGAGCTACTTAGCTTTTTGCCATTAACCGGGCACAAATCCAAACTCTGAGCTGCTTCTGCGAATTTCATAGAAAAAACCAATAAGGCAATAACATTTTATTTGACCTGGGAATCGAAGTCATAGCCTGTAGCATAGCGATCGTGCTTAGGACCTACTAACTTAGCTCAACACTTAGCCTAAACAGGAAGTTTTGCCTAAGGCCTATTGGTGTGTAGGATACTAGTTTTAAATACTATACATTTTGTAGGTACTTATTATTGTTATAGTTTGGTAAAGATATAATTACTATATAAAATAAATAAAACTGCATAATTATGTTATTAACCAGCCATTTTCGACTTTATTTCGAATTAATTTGGAGTAGATATTTCCTTCTTCATTTTCCGTTGTGTTGATTTTTCTTATAGCTACTGTGTCATCGCTGCCTCAGCCTCACCATGTTTTTTAGTGATTTGTCATCATAAGTAATTCAGTTTGCTCTGCACCACTTCGTCATTTATCGAAGTTTGAAATCTGATCTGAAAAAGGTGCAATAACATTTTACCTCAGTAATAAACACTGAAATAAAATAGTTACAAACATTTAGTTCATATAGATAACTCAAAATTAGTTCCTACCTGTTGAGAATATTATATTGTATATTATCCCCACATGATTGAATTGTTCCATGACACTGAGTACCAGGGCATTGAAAAAGCTCGAAGAAGTGATTGTGGTTTGCTCCAATCTTCGTTTTTATTTGCAGTTGCATCATATTTTATTCTTCATAACATCTTTGTAGATATACAAAAATTTAGATCTCGTTCGAAGAAAAATTCAGCGTGAATGTTTTTTAGATATTTCTCATGGTGAGGGCTAAGGGCGAAGGTACTTTTCACAGAGATTATAATTTAAAAATATGAAAAAAATCCGAACAACAGAACACAAAAATGATTATTGACAATTTACCTATCAAATTATTGTTGACGTTTTACCTATCAAAATTATAAATACCCCGGTTGCTTTTGAATTAGAGAAAAGGAACGATGTAATAAATTCGGCCGTATAACATTATTATACGACTAGTTACAATATTTGACATATCAGTATCATTGATATACGTTGCTATGACTTACTGTTTTGGTCGTATTAGAATGTGAGTGAATGCTTTGTGTATCATTCAATAAATGCTTGATTTAGTAACGCACTGTTACATTTTCTTCGTGGGACATATCTTATTTTAACAGCTTTGTTAATTTTAAATGCTGATTAGTTAATGCCTTGTTAAATAGAAATTGGTGAAACTGGGTCTAAACATTCCTAAATTGTAAATCACACACAACCTGCTCACGTGTTCGGAATCCAAATTTTGACGTCAAAATCAATATATATTGTGTCTAGTTTTACGTTATGCATAAATCCTCATGAGAGGAGACGAAGAGGAAATGAAGGAGGGAAAACCGCATAAGATCGTGGTCTAACACATCTTCACTCTTTATTTGTTTTTATTGATGACTGATGATTTGTACCGTCACCCATTCTGGGTGGAGTCCGACACACCCCGCCGCCATCCCCGGGCGGCGGATGTCCATGAAGATTTCCACACGCAAAAAAAAAGGTCAACATAAGGCTGCTATGGCTATATCTTAAAGACCTGTTTACATATTATCCTACATAGTAATATAATAAAATTATATATTATGTTATTAGCCTCTACCTGCGACTTCGTCCGCGTGGAATAGTTACTTAGTCTTAGCGTGATGATATATATCTTGTTAGCGTGATATAATAAATGGGCTATTTACAGTGAAATAATTTTTCAAATCGGACCAGTAGTTCCTGAGATTAGAAATATTTTGTGTGCCTAAATCGAACGAAATTTACGCGGCTAGCTGCGTCATGCGTCTCTTAAACCTATGTAACAGGCCCATGAATTTCAGGGCTGGTAACTTGGTAAGTTTATTTTGCAATAGAGAACGATGACGTCAGCACTGTCTCGAGGACTTTCTCTAAATCCCAGCTCACGAGAGCTAAATATACTTTTTTTATAAAAACTTCCATTTTACATACAATTTCTTTTTCGTTATTTACGTATAATTTTCACCTGGAAAAGGCATAAGGTTAAATTACCGTTTCGCTAGTCACTGTACATAAAGTGTAGTCACATGTATCTCTTGAATAATCTTAATTTAATTTAATAATCTTTAATATAAAGATTGATATAATATAATAATTTATATAATACATAAATAAATTAAATAATATAATGCATATATAGATAGATATTAAATAATTGAATTGATAAAATAATATAGGTACTTAATTCTCTAACATTATTATAGTAAATTATCCTATACAACCAATAAGATTATAATTATATTTGTAGTAGTATTCATAAGTATAAGTAGTATTTGATAAGTAAAAATAATTAGGTATATAATATTATTAATGTAATTTGCTGTGCCCTACAGGGTCCACGATTGTCACTAGCTTTAAGCATACTTGTACTTACCATCTAAAACAACATTGTGGAATGCAAATAAATGAATATGAATATGAATATGAATCTATTCTATTTTAATCCATGTTTCTTGCAAACATCGTCATGGTGGATTGGAGCGCCATTTTATTGTTGTAATTCCATATTCAAAACTTCGTTAATAGAACAGAACAAGGAACGGAATAATGTACTATAACTTTACTTTTTTTAG
Source organism: Acronicta leporina (assembly GCA_947256265.1). Taxonomy (NCBI): domain Eukaryota; kingdom Metazoa; phylum Arthropoda; class Insecta; order Lepidoptera; family Noctuidae; genus Acronicta; species Acronicta leporina. The sequence continues at coordinate 12,662,943 of OX366520.1, read as the reverse complement.
AGGTTGGGTAGGAGAAGCAAAATTCTGTTTTCATCATAATTTTGTTTCTATGTATCCTTCTTGTTATTTTTCTTCAGTCTAGTAATAGGTACACTTTTGTGTTTTTCATATTTCTCCTCTCACTCGGTGATCTTTCATGTATTACCTTGTGCCACCATTCAATCTTATTATTGACCGTCCCTTTGTCCACGTACCTAAGTCCCTTTACAATAGCCATTAAAATCAAGGTCTAGGAAAGCGGATTATAAGGTAAAGATAGAATATATGTATAATCTTTATTGTACACCATGTACACCATAATAGAAACAAATATAATTATGTTTTTAAAACTAAGGCAATGGTGGTCTTATCGCTAATAGCGATATATACCAGACAATCTTTGGATGGACAGGAAAGATATGAAAAAAGGGGGCCAAGGGTAGTCCCTCTTGGCCCCCTTTTTTCATATCTTTCAGAAGCATGAAGCATCTGACTGGAGCATGAAGGTTTGTCCACACGACAGACAGTCAGACGTATGTCTTTGACATAAAACAATACATTTCCCGTACAAAGCTGACCTCGTATTGCTTTGGCTTTCCGTACTTTGAGAGATCACCTTATATTGGTAATGTATGGATGAGTAGCCGAGCGAACTGCATTAGATACCTAAACATTGACTTGTATCATTATATATATTTACAAAAAAAATGTATAAGTATGAAATGATTAATTTCTAATTAGCTTGAAAGGCCAGAAAACTGCCTTGTAGACACAAACCAGTGAACGATAACTATTTTCTAAACTTTTAACACATTGAGATAACGAATAGTTTGGCTGATCGCCAATCACCGAGTCGGAAAAACGGTTTAATCAAACATCAGCGTCAATCAAGAACTTATCAAGGAATCGTGTGAAGTGACGTCACAAGTAACGTGCTGCAGACATATTTAATGTAACCATGGTTCATACCAAAATAACAAATTATTATCCAACATTTGAAATAATTTAGGGATGTTTTTTCAACCGATTTTGATCAGAGAAAAATAACGCAGATAGGTGGGTACAAAAGACAAATAAATATATTTATTTATATTTTTTACAGAAAAATTACGTTTCCCTGCCCCCCATACCAGGGTTTCCTCCTATCGCGGGTGCTTATTACATACAAAAATCATCTACAACTGCCACCTGAAGAGGCGGCAGGTGAACGATACTTTATATTGATATTTTCTTATCACAAATTAATTATCTCTGGCCCACACGCCCATTACAATCACTCTTCCTTTTATTTCGATATCACCTATTTACCCTTGATATTAATTGACGATTACACGTAAACTTGTAAATTTACACTAAATATACCTACTTAAATAGTCAATATTATTATTTATACTTATTTCACCAGTAAATGATTTATATGAATTTATTATTGCAATTTTATCTACAAATTTCTTACCTTCTTCGAAATTTATCAAACGTAAATTTATTTTATAACCAGGATCTTCTTTTAAGCGGGAATAAATGTGGTAAAAAAATCCTGTTCCTTATGCAAAATGCGTACCTAATAGTAAAACCTTACTAAACAAACTTCACATAAGTAGCTAATTTATGTTACTTCTGAATATTCAAAACAGCTACGATAGGAAGCCAGTGCTTCGTCGCGTCGCCAGCGTCTAGCCATTGTTTACTCCATATCCTGTTTAATAAAGTGCTTACCTATAACAAATATTTATACTTTACTGGAAAACACGCGCCCGCGCCGCCCCGCCGCGCTGTGCCGCTTTGGGACAGAACGGGACAGGGACGTTGAACCCTGTCTGGTTTCCACACCGCCGCTTCCGCACGTCGGCAGTGTTGCCACTATTTATTCACCTGCCGCACTCGATTATCATCTCGATATTCCAGCCACCGACCTCTAGGCACGTAATTTACACCTGATGGAGCAGATTGTAGCGAAAAAACATCATCATCCGAGCATAGATGAAGTCGTAAAAAGTTTAATAAGTAGATTGGATCTAGTCTAGAACTGCAATACGAAATAATGGAATGGATTTTATGTTGTATAATGTTATATCTATTTAGTTACATAGAAGGTGGTCTTTTCTTGTAAATATATTATATTTTCTGTATCACGATTCGTTCTTGAATTCAACCTCTTATAATTCACCTGGATCTACCTTACATTATTAAAATAATTTTTGCTAATAAGTTGACAATGACTTTCAGTTCGATATTTTATACATTAGCCGACCATAGCACCAGCTGGTACCTACTAAATCCGTCTGTCTGGCTAATAGTTCTATGTGCTACCATAAATAAATACTAAGATGGCCGCCGTTGGAACCTAAAATAATAAACGTGACAGAAGCTGTATTTAAACCAGAATGGTTAACAAAAGATAAGATAAGTAGTTTCGAGATTAACAGAGTTATCAACTTAAGGAACCGCGTATGTTTTGTTTATTCTCAACGCCATGGATAAGATAACAATATCGCTTTGTTATTAAATGATTACATACCAGATACTAGGAAATTCTCACAGAATATTTTCTATTAATAATATTTAATAATTCTCACTCGAATACGATCAAAATACTTGATAGTTTGTATACAGTATTATCCATATGCAATTATATTTGTTTTAACTTACTACAATAAAATATTCCTTATTACTTCGCGCGGAGTGCAAAGGCAACCTAATTACAACATTAAATATTATTTTTTATATAACATTCGTATAAATAACCCATAAAACTACTTGAAGTTACGTGGAACATTCCTTATGCGATTAATCTAAACTTTTTGCTTCAAAACTTCATAAATTATATGAGTGAATGTTCAAATTTCCAGACACACTCTCTTAGAACGTAGTAATTAGTTATTAACACGAAATCGCCGTCGAAATACGAAAGAATATAAGAATTATTGTTCTCGAAGATAGGCTTTTGTCAGTGAAGCGGGAAGCCTATCAATGTAATAACATTGATAGGCTTCCCGCTTCTGTAATGTAACAATAACATCAAAACAACAAAGTTCCTAAATGCAAAGTTTCAAATCCCAGACAGAAGTTGGTAAAAGAAGACTTCTAAGATTTTCTACGCAACATTGCAAAAAGCGTATGAATAAAAATCGGGAAACCTCATACTTCTCCATTTTATGATAGATTTGTAAACGTTGCCGCACCTTCACCTTACTCATTTTGATCTATCGATCGGTGGGTGGAGCCACTTCTCATTAGAATTCAGATAACGCAGAAAGTTCCGCTTACGAAAAGGAAATCTGTAGTACACAATGCTATTGTGTGTTCCGTTTAAATTGAATTGTGTTTAATTGCCACTCGCTTCCTCGCCGTGTGGTTAGTTGGAGGAAGACCGAAGCCACACAGAACGTTTGCACTAGGTTTGTTTTTGTCTTTAGATGTTTTCTCCAGAGACATTTAGATTGGAAATGTAGCTACTCCTTTGCGATGTTAGTGATCTTTATTTCATTGAGAAAAATCATATAATTATTTTTATTTTTACTTTTAGTGCACCACTTCAACTTCACTCATTATATTGTGATCAGTTTTGCTGACAGTGAAAGCAATCGAAAATCAGATCCATCATCTATCTCAACTCTGTCTTAAAATACCGTCTTACACTTTAATTCTGTAAAGGGTTAGGCGAAGGCGTACTAATACGCACGCTCTGGCACCCGCCAGGGGGGGCCGCCACTCCCGGGTCTGCGAACGAATTCTACAACGATCCCATGGCTCCGGGACTAAAGCGTTTAAAACGCGATACGCCGAGGTTAGTTGTTAGATGGTATGTCGTTCTTTTCAGAGAGGAGTCCGACACACCCCGCCACTATCCCCGAAGCCGTAGATAGTGCATAAAGCATTTCCAACCGTACTAATGTAGGTACAGTTCCTCGGTATGATTTGGATACCATGGGTGCGAGCCTCTCGCACAAATACCAAACTCTAAGCTACTACTAAGAATTTAATAAAAAAACGCAATAACACCGAATAATTTAATCATAAAATAATGACTTAATAATTATATCAGTATCGCTATAAAAATTACAATGTGTTATAACACCGATTATACTTATACAATGTCTATAGCCAAGTTATAGCAAACATTGAAATTGGCGTGAAACAACGCTTGCGTTGTGTTTCGCCGAGTGAGTTGAGGTTACCGGAGGCCCAAACCCTTTTAAAGGCGGGCAGCGCACTTGCGACTCCTCTGGTGTAGCGGGTGTCCATGGGCGGCGGTTATCGCTTACCATCAGGTGATCCGTTTGCTCGTTTGCCCCCCTATCCCATAAAAAAAAAAAAAATTGACCGATGTAACTGATAACTTCGCAAACGTGACAGTTGCTCGCCCTGTCTAAATTGTGATTGACGACCAACATATATGTACAATACAGTAGATACATAAAGTAAATAATAGACATAACAACATACATATGTAAATTATGATGATATAATAACTACGTGCTATAAAAGACAATGTGTACCAAGCAAGCATGTAAATGTAACACAATCCTCTATCCTGTTAATCTAAAAACGAAGAAAGAAAACGGCCTCATTAGCCTAGTGATCCTGAGCGTGACTGTAGCGTCTTGGTTTCGATTCCTAGGTCAAGAAAATTGTTATCGGGTTCTTCTGTGAAGTCCTCAGTAGCAGCTCAGCGTTTGAATCTAGCAATAGGCTCATCCGAGCGACTTAAACATACCGCTAACTGTGGGTGTACATTAGTACGCCCCTGCCTAATCCTTCGGGAAGTACAGACATAATGATGTGAAGAAATTCCTGAACTCTCAACAAATTTAATCAGTCCATCCGAAACATCATTTACATTTATTCAAGGTTTGTGTGTTATGGGGTCACGCTGATCAATCATGTTGATCAGTGACCCCAACAAACCTTGAATTATTTCGAAGGTCATGTCATCCCAATAAGGAAATCATCCGTAAACCCTGACAGCGGATCAAATTGTTCCCATTACTTTCCATGGATAGTTCTCTCTCTAGTTCTCTACCCGTTCAAAGTTCGGACAAATTCCTCCAATGTTATTTCATTGTGGTGCACCCGAAGTAATTGGAACGCCTTTTCTAATCTAATTTTAGCTTCCAACAATCCCACAGTGTTTTGTTGGCCTTATCTTCAAGATTTGTAAGCCCCGGCTTAGTTTCTAAATCTTAATTTCTTTGCCAGAAAAGAAAATATTGTCTCTATATTTTTAGCTTTAGCTCTAGTTATTTTTTTTATCGTTATGTTTAATGTGGAAATTCTTACCGTTTACGATTCAGTATTATTGAAGGATAACACAGAAAAAAACTAACACAAAATCCTTGAGATTGTATTTTATTAATAGGTATTAATAGAACCAAGATTTTTTGGGACAACACAGGCCTTTAGTTCATTATCAATACATCATACACAAAAACCAAACGAGTTTATATAGGAACTCAAAATGATCACGAGATACTGCAGAATTGCGGATATATGAAAGTGATTGGATCCCGCTGTGTCGTGTAGTTCGAAGCGGGTCGTAAACGGTACTGCTGCTCTGTACGATTTGGCCGATAACATTAAATCAAAGTTAATGAAACCTTCACTGATAAGATTGATCGATGAATGATTATAGATTGTGATGCGATCCTAAGATCGCTAAGATTCCTAAGAACTGAAGATAGGTATCACTGTTAGATATTATTATCCTCCGAATAATTAAAGTAGAACACATTGCAAGTCAGTCATTGAAATACATAATGCCGAGGTGTAACGGCAAATAATAGAACTGTTAAAATCTTGGTTCTAGTGATTAACTAAAGAAGAAATTTTCATGTGACACAGAGTTTGTTCCCAAGAGCGGACGTTGTATTAAAAAAAACACATAATACACTTACTAAAACACATAATAAACAGATCAAACAATACAAAAACCTTTTAAAAAGTATTAAATCAAGTGTTATAATTCCTGTTGAAGCAAATTACGTAATAAATAAAGGCAATGGAATCCACGCTATAAACTTTTTACTGGTTTCCAAAATAAACAACGACTTCACACTTCCGTAAAATCGAATATTCTTAAGTAGACTCATAAAAAATGTTTTTTGATTTTACTTTGGGATGTGTTTAAACTTTTAAAGTTCAAAAATCGGATGTATTTCGTAAAGTTTTATTTAAATGCTTCAGAGAAGACACTTAACGCCATTGATATACGTAAGCCATTATTATGCATAGATAAATACAGATGCAGTTTTAATGGTTTTAGTAATACTTATGTAAATTTAAAATAATCTGATGTTGATTTTATTTCTATTCTAACAAAATTGCGGAATCCTGCATTAGGCATACTTACATAGTACATCAATGGTTTCAGTAATAATAAATTGGATGTAAATAAATTTTATTTAAAGCTTTATTCGAACAAAATTGCTTCAAAGAAGACACTTTTAAAAACTACGTAAGCATATATATCAATGGGTTTAGTAGTAAGTAAAAATAAACTAACGAAAAAAATATACCTTAGAACTCTCCCGCTTCGTATGAGCCAAGTGCGTCACTAGACGATTTGTTATTTACATACATACTTCGGTTTTTCCAAATAGTATGTACTGAGTATTTCCATATTACTGAAAAAAAACTGATAAAATAACGCTTTTGATACAAAATCATTTTAGTTTATTAATTTCACAAGACTTGTCCTGAAAACTCGTCTTCGAAGATATGCCACGTGTGAGATGTGAATAGATTTATTGTTATTGTTTAGTGTTATTTAGTGAATAGTTTATTGTCGACTGTAATATCTCTTCTAAATACTTAACGTAACAAGTTGTCATCATACTTATCAAAACGTGTTTAAAAACGTATAATGTAGCGTCCAAAGCCGAATATTTTCCTAATTCGCATCTCCATTGGCGCCAAGTTTAAATTTAGAACAATTTGACAATGATGCCGATGTCGATGATTCTACCAATGATAAAGTGCGATGGAAAAACCTTAGACCTTGTGTGTTGAGCACAAATTTTTTACTCCATTTCTTTATTTGTGCACTGTAGAGGATGCTAGTAGAAGGTCAGTGAATAGTAGGAAGAATCAGGCGAGTTTTATGGCAACAAAAATATCACTACGATTCCTTTTTTTTTCAAAGCAAAGACACTTGCTCGCGCTTTAATAGGTTATATACCTACAGGATACGTTCGTCCGGCACGTCCTCCATTGACTGTGTGGGGGGACGTGACTATTTTTGAACAGACTACTCCAGTTAATAACGGCAAATTGCCCCCTGCATCTACCAGAATAAACCAACAGAAATAAACGTCGCGTGTAACATATAGGTAATGTACATACATAGCAGACAGTTGGCCTACACTAATTATATCTTTTTTATATGAATAATGTAGGTACACTAAATATACAGCTTAGTATACTAAGCACTAGATATACTAAGCTGCTCACATTATGAAAGTATTGATTTCGGTGTTGTGTTTTAACATATGTTTTTAACCAGCAATAACTATTATACCCTATTGAAAAACATCACAAATTACAATACATAATTATGTATATTTCTGAGTATTTCCTCGGTAGTGATTATAGTAATAACATTTAATCTACCGGCGAAAGAAATCACTGCTCCATTACACCGTTCAAACTGCCAAGATGCCTTACGTAAAAATTATAACAAAGTTAAAATGAAGAAGAACTAACCTTTAATAAACTTGTTACCAGTCTATTGATTAAATTTCTAGGGAATATTCAATCAAATGACATAGCTGCAACATGTAATCTCGCCGAATATGTATAAAATCCATCATAATGGCAACTCTGTCCACGGTCAGTGGATCGGAAACTACGGTTAATTGACGCAGCCGAACCGGAACCACCGTTAAGTTCCCGCCATTCTTCTGTTATCATGTTACCAATATGGCCGCCAATTGATTCGTTTTTTAGGACTGCTGGAATCGGGACACTTCGTATATTTCATATTCTCTTTAAAATGATTGTCTACTCTTATAATTTATTGACAAATTAGACATATTTTGAAGATTGCCACCTAAATTATGATTAAGAATCTTTTATAATATTATCAATGTGTTTATGTGCCAATTTTGTAAAGAACGTAATGGTGATCTTACTTTTTAGTTCCAACTACAAGAGATCTTGGACTGTTTCTACCTCAATATCGTTATTAAGAACGTGTAACTTACCACCACTTTTATGTTTAGCATAATTATGTATTATTCGATTGTCGATTTATAAAACTGAAATAATTGATAGCCAAGCCTTTCATGTGTACGTGTACGTGTTCGAAAATCTATCCTTATTTTTTTTTAATATTTCCAAAAAAAATTAGAAAGCAATATTTATCTAAGAATTTTCTTTCCAAAATATTATATTGTACTAATATTTTGAAAAACTCGCCGGCCTCCCTGCGATTGCGAAAGTATTTACAAATATGTAAACTATGCCATAGAGTCCCAAGTTGACTCTATAGGGTAAAGTCCGATTCTACTCAGCATAAGCAAATACAACCTCGATGTTATAATACTCTTTCAAGTATCATTGGCCAATGCGAGATCACTGCTATCATTTCGCCCGGGACCTCACCGTTCCTTTGCGCATGCTCCGCAACGCCGATCCGCAAATTAAAGCCTAGGTAAACTCGAGGTAAACTCAGACAGGTTTAATACAACCAACGTCATGTCACAGCCGAATAACATTCCACAGTACCGACAACAAAAGGAAAATAACATCCCTATTTGTCCCACAAATCCTTTTTTGTTGTGTCAACAGTAACTAAAATTTATTGCGTGTACAGTATGTATTTAGGCTAGAGATGTGACATTCTGTTTGCTTTGCAGCTTCTGATTTAAAGGTTTTTCATATTATTTCCGTATATCCGTATGGTTAAAGGAACAACGATACTATTATATTTATGTAGATTTGATATTTATTACTTAAACTTATTAAATTTCTTGTGTGAACGAATATCATCATACATATATTATAACAGACACTCCAGTTTGAAGTATATTTTCATCTCTATTTTCTGCGAGGTTCCCTTCATCAATATAGGTACTTGAAATTATGGACATACGTAATTTCTAAATAAAACATTTCCATGTTTATGATGTCCCGAGACTGCCTGAAAGATGGTAGATACACTTTAGGGATACAAGGTCAAAACTGATTGTAAAAGCTTTCCTAACGGTCACTGCGTCACGGGATTTTTTACCGTAAGACTACGTCAAACTGCTGCAAAGAACTGAAAATAGTCGGGTTCCAGCCAATGACAACAGACCATTCAGGTTTATTTTTGTAGATTCGATCTTTGAACTGTCGTTAAGAACGGAAGTGACGTGCCAACATTATAATCATAAGGTGTGCCGTGTACCAACACATTATTTAGCGTCCTACACTGGTATTGTTCTCCAAATTAGTAACCGGGAGGGAAGCTACCGAGGTAGCCGAACAGACAACAAAGAATGTAAAGGGAACAATTAATATATACACTGACGTAGACCGTACTTTATTCATTCGTTTTAGGGAACACTCATTGTCTGATTGGTTAATTAAGATCTTTATTTTATAGATCAGGTAATGTTATAAAAGTTGCTTTCATTTCCTTTCTACGAATTCACAAAATTCTACGAAGCGAAAAATCTATATACGAAGTATTTATGGATGCATAAAAGTAAGCACAAATATTAACCTGAACGTCTCTGCCTTCAACATTTATTGATCTATTGTATGCAAAACGTTCATTCAATGATATCCAATTATTATCGACTATAGAGAACACTTAGAAAGTAAGAATTAATCTTAATATTAATCAAGTAGCCATATATGTTAACGTTAGACAATACGACGCATAAATCGTTTAGAGAATTGGTTATGCAAGGCCTGAATTATTATTGTTAGGGGTACCTATTGATTCTAAATCAAAAAGGAAATTATATTCATAGCCGACATCAAGAGCTGTCTTATACAATTTTCGTAACTCCGTTTCCAAACTCCGAGCTGCTACTGAGAATTTCATAGAAAAACCCAATAACACTTTGCTCGACCTGGGAATCGAACCCAAGACCTCTAGCGTAGCGGTCGCACTTGAAACCACTAGACTAACGAGGCAGTTCTACTATATTATAATACTTCACTAAATATTATTAAAACACAAATTTAATCTTTCTCGACGCACGAATATAAGATTTTCATGTAACATCCAATCAACAACACACGTACGATGACGTCCGCAAGAAATGTATACATTTACAACACGAAATTATTGTTTACACTTTACCGAATTACTTTAGCAAATATAAATTCAATAGAATATGGTAATAAACTCTAAACAGTGACACACACGTCAAACACCCTAGTATATTGCCCAATAGCTTGTACTATACGATACTGGTTTTATGCACTGCCAACTACACGTCACTAACACGTTCACGTTCTGACGCACGTGTTCATGAAATTGAGCACTTTTTATGCTAGAATTGTATGAATTATAACCTGCTAATGACGGTAAAATGTTACTACAAGAATTGGCCGTATACACTTTTATGAAGCTACTAATAGGATCATACTTACTTACATCCATGCGAATATAGATATCTCAATGTTTAGTTCCATTTGAATACCAATAATAATGAACAAACAAACTTTCACGTTTATAATATGAAAGTAGGATAGCATCGACGTACGCACTTCGTAATTCCCATACAGTGTATACCTTTATACATTCCCGTAGGTAATTTCTAAAGTGCATGTTTTGATATATAACTTAGAGGCTGGAAGTGTACTTAAAAGATCGTTTACGCTGCTGATAATGATGTTTATGACACCAGTTGTAATGCCTTCCATTACCATTATATAGATTATCATAATTTTTAGAAAATATCTTTATTCATTAAAAACAAGGATAAATGGGTGAGAAAATCAACTTTTTAACAATATATCAGCTTATCATCTCAGCTCTTGTCGGTGGAGCAATGCTCTATCTTCTATTTTCCATTTTACCTCTTGATACGACTCGATCTTCACCCTTTCCTTCACTTGTTCCACAAAACTTCGTCCAAGTCTTCCCCTTCCTTGTTTTCCTTCTATTTTTGAAAGTATACTTTGTAGTTTCTTTGTATACCTACAATTACAACTATACTTGAGCTGCCCGTTTTCTACGCTTAGTTCTTGCCCTTAAATATTGACTTTGTTTTCAATACAGTGAATGATTAGATTTCATGCTAGCAACCTCAAACCGGTCAGTGTCTGGCAAGTGTAAAAGTGGAATTTCTCTCTTTGTCCTTTGTTGCGATAATTTCGCAAAGGAGAAAATGGTTGAAAATAACAAAAATAATAACGTAAATGGACTGTCATCAATTTTCTAAAAGAAAACGTCGAATCATAGTGGGATAGGACAGATTTCCAGAAAGCACAAAATACGGAGCAAGATTTTACAGAATTTAAAGAAATACAATTTATAATCTTGTTAATGTCATTGCTCTGACCTGCGTCAGTATTCTGGAAGCTCAAACAGTTAGCAGACTTGTGTGTGTGATACATAATTATTTCGTCATACGCTGTTGTTAGAATTATATGCTACACCCATAGATGTTAGTTAACTTTGACAAACCATTAACAAATTAAAACCTAAGAAGAGCTTAACACACTATTCCCAATTCGAAGTAGGTATTTTATTTGTAAAAAAAAAAACATTTTTTTAAATTATTATATACAAGTAAAAAAATACCCCGAATTATTTTTATATTCTTCTTATGAAGGCTTTCTGCCGGGGCATTTTGGGCAAAAAGTAAATAGCCCCGTTTCTACGCATTAACAATTTAACGCTAATATAGTCTATGCGTGTGGCGGTTACTATCGTAAGATTTTTTCAGTTGTTTCAAGTTTAATGAGTTTACAAGTTTTTTTGTTTTATTTACATCTTCATTGCATCTGGCCATGGTTTACGACTCGCGTAGCCTCGTAAAACCAAACGTTGATAGATTAGCGGTTTAGTGTTTTTTGTCGTTTTTAAAATACCGTTAGCATTTGTTCTTTATTTAAAGTTTTATGTTACTGAACTGTGTAATCATAGTAAACATTAACAGAAATACAGAAATGTTTTTATTAACATTAAATGGGAGTAGTAGGTAGGTATGTAATTATAACATAACTTACCATCAGGCCTGTATTCGAAGAGTTAAGTAAAGGTGTACTAATTTGCACAGTTCGCCGATATGTTTAGATCCCATGTTACAGGGGGCGAACCTATTGCAGAGCACAAATCTAAACTCCGAGCTGCTACTGAGAATTTCATAGAAAAACCCATTAACACTTTGCTTGACCTGGAAATAGAACCCAGAATAAACCCCGAGCCTAGCAGTCGCGCTTAGTACCACTAGACCAATGCAGGAATTTATGCCTTGATATTAATTTACTAAATTAAAGTAATTAACTTTTCTTAATTAATTTACAGAGCTTGTTCACTATATTGTTGTTCACTACGGTATTATCTGGGTACCTACATGAATATTTTTCTCTTGTCTTATCTTCGGTTATTCGACAGAGAACATTTTAAGAATAAAATTCCACCTTCCTGCAAAACTTGCACTAAGTGAAATATGTTTAATAGATTAATTTATTTTTCTGAAATTTCCCATCAAGAAAATGCTCTACTTAGAGGGAAAATCATACAAAATAATAACTTAAATTAAATGAACACGATGCCAGGTGGGTGGTAAAACCGTGAAAAAACAAAGTTGGAACCAACAATCAGTAAAGAAAGTGGCCATTATCACGAGACTGACAAAAATAACATGGGCCCTGGCCTACGATGAACCTTCAAGGTTGTGCCAAAATTATACTGCCTACAGCGCCAACTAAATATTTGCTTTGCTGAACAGTAATTAGCGGCGGCAAATGTAGGTCTCTATTGTCTTTGAGTGAGTAAACGAACAAATATTAGACAAATCTCCGTATGGCTACAAATAATTATACTTCGAAGATACGCAATAACTTAATCCCTCACGTACCGAAGTACTATAATACAAGTTATCCAGGATTGCCCGCGAGTCATGTGTAATACCGCTTGTAACGTGTATACCTTATAATATCTATAGGTATACATTTTTTTATTATAAGTAAAAAGCAGTACTTATTAATAAAGCCTAAGCAAAAGTCTGTAGTCATTTATGTTTTTTTTTTATTTTACATTTAGTTTCGCACATGCAACCAATGTAAAATTAAGAAAACTTTAAAAAATGGAACAGAATAACGCTTATGGTACGTTTTCTGTTGTTTCAGGACGACGTCGCCGCCCGGCGAGCCCTTGGTACGGGCGCCGGTGGGCAAGCCAAGATGTCCGCCCGCCATATCTCGTCTCCGCGTGGAGAAGGTGGAAGGGGGGCTGGCAGTCGCAGGAGTCGTCGTAGCAGCCAACTGCCAGATAGTTTTACCTATATTCGGATTCCTGTTTATGCTCGTCGGATGTGTGCTAACTGGTAAGAGATATTATTGATTGAAACCACACACCACAGGGCTAAAGCCGCTTATTTTAATCCTTATCTTGTGAAGAGTGGGTAGTTTATGTTTATCCTGAATTTAATAGTACTTAAAAATATATAAGTCCCATATCTCGTTATCTTAGATTATCTTAGCTAGGCTATTTCTATGAAATGTATTTAGGTACTGTTAAGAAAACCCTGTCCGTGTCCGCGAAAGTATAGTTAGGTATCCGTTTCTATTTATAAAATAGCCCGAACTTTTTTTCCAAAAAAAGGATTAAATAAAATAGCAACACTTACGGTGGCAGCGTCACCGTCCTGGGTGCCTCCGAAAATGTGTTTTGACATATTGTAATACATACATACCATCACACCTGTATTAGCAGGTCCCATGTAATAAGGAGCGATCCTATTGCCATTAAACGGGCACAAATTCCAAACTCCGAGCTGCTACTGAGAATTTCATAGACAAATCCTATAACACTGGTGGACCTGAGAATCGAACCCAGGACCTCTACCGTAGCAGTCGCACTTGGGACCATTACACTTACGTATAACTACCTATATTTTGCGCCTGTTATTGTGATACCGAGCAGTTAAAGGTGAAGGCCATTGTTACATTAAGGAAGGCGAGAGGATTGACGGCAACGACAAACATCAAACGGATTTTATTACAAACGACAAAACGATTTAAGGTTACATCCGGATTTAACAGCTTTTTCTTTGTCATGAAAGAAATAATCTTATGAATACTAGACAACAGGATATAGAAAAGAAAAACGGAAAATATCCCAGCTTTTGTGTTAGAAGAAACAACTGTGTTTATATTGCGTAAAGTGTTTGATGGTGTTTTTGTTTATTATATTTAGTTCGCCATAATGGATGAGGTAATCCTAAAGAATAGTGGATCTCATCAATGAAAATTAATTGTTACTTACGCGGATATAGCCCAAACTCTTCAGACAGACATCGAACAGACACATAAACAAAACCTCTTCCAAAATACAGCACTTCGTCGAATACCGTCTACATAGTGTTCAAGGTCGTGAGAAAACTAAATCAAAATAATATTTTGTATCTGATATCCAAACGAAATTGCCAAGCGCAGCATCACCCACGCTTATTTGATTCTCATAGATGGAGAGACAATATCTAACGGACTAGAAAATGCATTTAAACTGAAAATAGATGTCTATATTTACCGTGTTCAATCGGCCTTACTCCTACACGAATTCAATGAAGATATCTGCATACCTGGACTTTTAATAAAATGTTATCTACTGTAATATGCATGTATTAGATACATACAAATACACTTTCGGGAAAAACCCTAACTGATTGTGAAAATTGTATTAAAATCCATTGCGTTGTTTAGAAGAAGTTAGTGGGAAAACAAACAGATAAAAAGATTGATGCGACTTTGCTTTATAGGTACTGTTTAAACTTTTAAAGATATATTGTAATTTTATTAATAAAGGTATTAATTGTCAAAAATATGACCATGTCTACTTCGGGTCATTAAGAATAATTGAAACTATTCCTTCATATAAGATTTTTCATAAAAATATTACCTACGATAATCTCGAGTACATAATGTGTTTTATATCAATACGTCAGAGTGTTGTGGGAATATAAACAAAACGCGCTTCCTTTACTCTAGATCGCTACAAACATTATTTATTTGATAATAGCTGTATTATTAGCATAATATTAGCCTCATTCATCTTTGCAAAAACAGCTCTAAAATTACTCATAATATAAATGCATGTAGTTATTACCATCACCACACGGAGTTTCTAATAAGAATAGGTACCTACCTCTTATGATTTTTTATAGGATCCAATGTATATCTCCAACATCTTCAGACCATCAAATCTTTACGTAGGCCGTCCGCCTACTGCAGCTTAACCCAATATAACTTCTTGATCACTTTAGACCAAGTATTTATTCCCAGAAAAGCCTTATTGTATAAAATCTGCCCACAAATATGAGTGGGTAACATCAGTCTTCTTGACTAGTATCTATCTAGATTCTATAATAAACAATGCTAACATGGGTAAAGCCACGTTTACCTCTTACAAAAAGATTTCACAACACTAGCGCGAGCCTTATTTGTTATGACAGCAACGTGTGATATATAGAGATTTATCAGAAATATGTGGGATGTGCAGATTCACTTTGTTTTGTACGTTAGGCGTTAGGCTGCACATGTATAACATGGTCGCCTCTGTAAACAACGCATCATAATACAGCATGGGTGTATGATTTCAGCGGCGTCGTATCGCGGTTGCGGTGAAAATGAGGAACCAGATCACTATGCGGCTCGGATCGCATTCACCGGCAACTCTCGGGTGCTGGGCCCCGTGTGCATCGTCGCTGGAGCTCTCATGACTATAGCTGGTATGTATCATAAAAGCTCTTCCCATAATTCACACTAAGGACGAGTTAGGAAACGAATTAGGAATTAATTACAGAAATAAATTTAAGTTCAATATTTGAACCAATTTGCATTGTCACTTTAGCTAAAATCAGCACAAATGAAGCCATCTTTGCTTACAATGTAGCCAGATACTTAATACTACGTAATACGGGCTCCAAGTCTGCTTTTATTGCGTCAAAATCATCATTCAATGACTTCAGATAGTCGAGGAATAGTTTTGTCTACAAAATCTCTCAGTCCATATGTCATTTGTGTCTCTGAACGACCATTCAGATACAATTGAAAGACAGAAGAAAGACTTGGGCCACAGTATCTTCATGTAAACACCTTTTAGCGAACTAAACACGAATTAGGTTCTATGAACGTAAAACCAAATTAGAGCTTCGTAGAAATATACTATCCCAACCCAAGCCTGCAACTATTATGGTAATCATGAGCGGTAGACTGGTCTTGTCACTGATTATATGCTTCTATCGTCGTAAGCCGAATAGGTACGTCATTCGTGACGTCAAACAGTTTCAGCTTGTTTTCAGCAGACGGACTTAAATAATTGGTCAAATTTTACTTTTCATTCTGACGTCCCACTGTCATTCATATTATGTATTTATCTTTAGCTAAAGACTCTACCATTATGACGACTGTAATCTGAAGAGTCAATTTTTAAGGCATCTCATTGATAATATCTTACCTACGAATGGAAGAAATGTCAAGACCAACTATATCACTAACAAGCCCTTAAAATTGATTGGCATTCTTTGAAGTGACCATAATACACCGAGACTAGAGAGATTTTTATTCAAAGCAATTCTCAACCTTCAAAATATCACTGATCCGTTTATTGGGGATCAGATGAATTTTTAGAATAGACCTCTCAAAGATAAGGTCGACACGACGCATGAGGGGTTCCGAGATATTGATCGTCTGAACACAATGAACTTGGCGATGTTTAGCATGCATTGCTAATTCACAAACAGACATAACCCTGGCTATAATTAGATTTGTGTACATAAGCTTTAAAGCTATGAGCTAACAATCTGTCAATGGTTGGTTACGCATATTGTGTAGTGTAGTGCTTCAAGTAAGATAATTTCTCTAGAGACTTATTATGCGAACTGGTATTATAAATGCGAAAGTTATGTTTCGCGAACCAATTGTGATGAATTTTGGGATAGAGATAGGTTATACATAGGCTACCTTTCATCTCAAACAGTCGAATAAAACCGCGGGTAACAGCTTGTATAAAATATTGCCTAAAATTATTTGCACTCGAATGATTGCTGTGCCAAAAATAAAGCCCAATATGTGAATCTTGAAGTGATTCAAAATTATAATATCTGTATTGTGTACTTATACATGTTTGCCAATGCATTAATGAAGTTGTCTAACTATAGAACCTGTTCTTATGTAAGCTAAGCATCAGACAAAAACTTTCAAAGCGAACGGCACACGTTAATTATTAGGATAACAATTGAGCCTAGTATTGATTGAGAATAGTAAAGCTCCTTGCGTAATATTAGCGCCTTAATATTAACTAATACAAAAGCCAACCTCTATCAAATAAATTGTATTATCTATTACAGGTATCGTGCTGTGCATGTTAATGCGCGCAGCTCAGCGTCGACAACGAAGGCTGGCATTCCACTGTCCCATTCACGGAGACTTCTACCCACTGAGCCCCCAAAATAGCAGAAAATATTCTCGTAAGTACTGCCTGCTTTGAATTTGCAATACCTTATTGAAATACGGTTTAGATTCGATTTTAAACATGACTACAGTATGCTCTATAGAGTTTGGATTTATTTAGAAGCTTTTGAATACAAACAAATATACCAACTTCCAGTTTTATCTGGTCAGGTCTCTGTTCCTAGAGTTTGTGTGGGCTGGTACCGTCAGATTACCAAATATGCTACCTCTAAGCAATAATGTATTCAATTGTTTGGTTCCGGTTTAAAGGGCAATGTAGCCAGTGAAATTAGGTACCTACCTATCAACTGGTCTCAAGATGTCACCGTGCTAGTTATACCTACTACTGGAACTCCAGTAGGTACCTAGTATCACAGCCCATATACGCCATCAACCACAGACGTCTTTAGGCTGGTGCATAACGTAAGACAGATGCTTGGTTGTCATTGCCACTGCTAGTTAAGGATAGACATTTCTCAAACCGCAATTTGCCTGAAATGTAATTTGCCTCCAGCCTGTGATACTCGTATTGAACCTGCATGTTTTGCAATATCGTCGACAGATCTTGCCGTTAGACATTGATAATTTGCTGGTCTCCTGGCCAAACTCAGTCAACGTCTTACCTATCATCGCTTCGCCCGACAAGACCCACGAGTCCTGTCCAGTTCTAATTCGAGTTAGCGCGTTAATTCATCTGAAATTTAAGTCCTAAAATACGCTACCGGTATCGACAATTAGATAATGCATCATAGGAGCAAGTTTTTTTCAATATACTTACGTAGTCTAAATGTGTCCAAAGATAAATGGCGGCACACGTGAATCAAAAGTAACATTGTAAAGTGACCGTCACGTTAAAACTGTCCAGTGAATGTGTCCGAACAAACTGAACACATTCTCAATGTGACCGGACATTATTTTGATCGACAGACTGTGCTGAGCTGTGTGCATTGCTCGCATGACAAGATATTTACTATAGATATGACATAGACGAAGCAAAAATATTGTTAGTGAACGCAGGTAGGTAGCATTCTACCTACATAGCCGAGCTTAGACCGACGAAACAGGTTTATTGACTCAGTCTGTGAGGTATGCGTTTGGTCGGCTGGAGTCTTTGACTATCTATCCCAGGACAAGTGACGTGCTTATTTCTATGAACAAAAAAGTCTGTCACTTTTGGTGCGGGGCTTTGACTATCTATCCCTGGACAAGTGACGCGCTTAATTCTATGAACAAAAAAGTCTGTCACTTTTGGTGCGGGGGGAGGAAACACTACATAGACATTGCTGCACACATACTCAAAATCATTTTGTATCGCCACGAACTCACATATATTAAATTCTTCACCACTAACACAATTTACGCACACATAGAGGTCAAATACGTCAACATACAAGAATTGACGACAATACGAACGTGTAATACAATAAAAATAATTAGGAAGCTACTATGTCGATATTTTATATCGATAGATTATTTTAGGAAGAATGGAGAAAAACGTAACAACATCACAAATTATTTTTATATGTAATTATTTATTTGCAAAATCAAAATCATCCATACACACCTTTTTAATATCTTGCGTCATAATTATTTTCAATGCAATGCTCTCATTGCATGTTAATGAAATACAAAACAAAGGAACTGTTTAGGTATAGATAAATAGGTGTAACACTATGTAATTGGAAAATAAACGCACGGGTGAGAGAAATCGCAAACTTTTCGAAATACATATTCTATAGCCTATGTTAATCTTGAATAATGTAGCATTCAAATGGTGAAAGAATTTTCGAAATCTGGCTAGTAGTTTTTGAGTTTATTTGTTACATACATTGATACATACAAATCTTTCCTCTATAATATTAGTATACATAGAGCGGATATTGGGGACGTTATGTTACAAATACTTTGATACCAATTAGTTTGATTCTTTCATTTTGATTTTTTCTTTTCTTTGCCAGGCTGATATATTAGGAATAACACTAGACAGAGCATTTTGTTTCCCAAGAGATATAAGTAGGAGTAAATACGATTTTGTTCATTATGTCGCGCGTTAATATGAACAGAAGCGCTACGCTAGAGGTCCTGGGTTCGATTCCCTGGTCGAGCAATGTGTTATTGGAGTTTTTCTATAAAATTAAGGGTTGATGCCCGATTAATGGCAATAGGCTCGCCCCCTAAGTACGCATCTGTCTAACCCTTCGGGGGATAAAGACGTGATGGTATGTCGTGTTCCGTACTCTCGTTATTTCTTTGAGCCGGATATCGAAAAAAGAAAATAATGTGTTTGAAGAAACACCCCGAGAGGCAGGGCATAGTGGAATTGAATAACTCACTTACAATTGGAGCTGCCCAACTGGGGAAACACCTACACTTTACAGAAAATAGTAGCCAAATAACATAGCACTGTACTACTAGTATTCTATTATCTGTGACTGTACTATGTTGTATTCCTAACGGTGAGCAAGATCGCCAGAGCTCCGCGAGGAAGCGTTATGTTGGCAGTGGGGGTACCGGTGTTGTGGGTTGTCTACCGGGTGTGAAAAGATTTTTACAGGTTCGGCAACGGGCGAGTGATACCCCAGGTGTTGCAAGCGTTCATATAATAGGGTACATTAACACTATATATACACTTACCATCAGGCGGGACATGTGCTGGTTTTCCACCTAAGCGGTAAAAGAAACCCCAGACCTTCTAACCATACCGTATCTTAGAAATCATTTTGAAAATACGATTTAAATATGTTAATTTATAAATTATTTTGTCAACACATTTATCCGCAACGGCCTAAGCTATTATTTATCAATCACACCTACTTCATTTTAAATGAAGGTCTTTTGTAGATCTGAAAAAGTAACAAATAAAATATCTAATAGCACTGGATATCAAAAATAATCAATAATCTTAGTTACGTAATTTCCAAAAATGTTATTTTATTAAAATATTGTGATATGATAAATTCATGATATTCATCTTTAGTGATCTTTAGCAATTATTATAATTTGGTCTTACATTGAACACGAAAATAATATCGATATCGATTCGAAATCGTAAACAAACACTATCACATCATTAATTAAAATGACAAAACAAAAGAGGGACATAGTCTCGCTACACTTTTAAAAATTCGAGTTTTATGCATTATGTCATAATATATATAAGGCCTATAATTGCCAAAAAACGGTAATTCTGCATTAAGACCTATAATTGGAAATCAGAAATGGTGACATCCTATTGGATGATATATAATTGAAATCAAAAAATGACATTTTGATTGATAGTTCAAATTTAAATCTTACGTGTATTAGCAGAAAACTGATATTGTAAGTAAAAAAAATTTGCTAGTCTCGTGGGGAGTGCGGATAGTCTCGTGGGGAGTGCGGGTAGTCTCGTGGGGAGTGCATGCTTGAACTAAACGATTATTTTATACTCGATTATTGAATCAGTAACGTCCTCGATCTTTATTAATAAATTGTATTATGTGATTTAAATATAAATAAATGAACTTTAATACTTACATACGGAAAATAACTCCATCTTTATCTAAATAAGATATTAGATATTTTTTTGCATACATTAACTGCACGTATATCGGTATTTACACGGAGCATTTATGATGACCTTACTGAGCGGAAACGATTCTGTTAATGAAAAATCGATTTCGGAAACAGTTTTGATAAACGCGTTAGATTTTTTAATCCACTACCTTGACAGAGGGGAATGATCATGAGAGGCGGGTCCTTATAGATAGATAGTCAAAGGTGCGGGGGGAGGAAACACTACATAGACATTGCTGCACACATACTCAAAATCATTTTGTATCGCCACGAACTCACACATATTAAATTCTTCACCACTAACACAATTTACGCACACATAGAGGTCAAATACGTCAACATACAAGAATTAACAACAATACGAACGTATAATACAATAAAAATAATTAGGAAGCTACTATGTCGATATTTTATATCGATAGATTATTTTAGGAAGAATGGAGAAAAACGTAACAACATTACAAATTATTTTTATATGTAATTATTTATTTGCAAAATTAAAATCATCCATACACACCTTTTTAATATCTTGCGTCATAATTATTTTCAATGCAATGCTCTCATTGCACGCTAATGAAATACAAAACAAAGGAACTGTTTAGGTATAGATAAATAGGTGTAACATACTGTGTAATTGGAAAATAAACGCACGGGTGAGAGAAATCGCAAACTTTTCGAAATACATATTCTATAGCCTATGTTAATCTTGAATAATGTAGCATTCAAATGGTGAAGGAAAAAACGAAATCGGCCTAGAAGTTTTTGAGTTTATTTGTTACATACATTGATACATACAAATCTTTCCTCTTTATAATATTAGTATAGATAGAGCGGATATTGGGGACGTTATGTTACAAATACTTTGATACCAATTAGTTTGATTCTTTCATTTTGATTTTTTCTTTTCTTTGCCAGGCTGATATATTAGGAATAACACTAGACAGAGCATTTTCTTTCCCACGAGATATAAGTAGGAGTAAATACGATTTTGTTCATTATGTCGCGCGTTAATATGAACAGAAGCGCTACGCTAGAGGTCCTGGGTTCGATTCCCCGGTCGAGCAATGTGTTATTGGAGTTTTTCTATAAAATTAAGGGTTGATGCCCGATTAATGGCAATAGGCTCGCCCCCTAAGTACGCATGGTGGTATGTCGTGTTCCGTACTCTCGTTATTTCTTTGAGCCGGATATCGAAAAAAGAAAATAATGTGTTTGAAGAAACACCCCGAGAGGCAGGGCATAGTGGAATTGAATAACTCACTTACAATTGGAGCTGCCCAACTGGGGAAACACCTACACTTTGCAGAAAATAGTAGCCAAATAACATAGCACTGTACTACTAGTATTCTATTATCCGTGACTGTACTATGTTGTGTTCCTAACGGTGAGCAAGATCGCCAGAGCTCCGCGAGGAAGCGTTATGTTGGGAGTGGGGGTACCGGTGTTGTGGGTTGTCTACCGGGTGTGAAAAGATTTTTACAGGTTCGGCAACGGGCGAGTGATACCCCAGGTGTTGCAAGCGTTCATATAATAGGGTACATTAACACTATATATACACTTACCATCAGGCGGGACATGTGCTGGTTTTCCACCTAAGCGGTAAAAGAAACCCCAGACCTTCTAACCATACCGTATCTTAGAAATCATTTTCAATGATTTTTGAAATACGATTTAAATATGTTAATTTATAAATTCTTTTGTCAACAAATTTATCTGCAACGGCTTAAGCTATTATTTATCAATCACACCTATATTATCATTTTAAATGAAGGTCTTTTGTAGATCTGAAAAAGTAACAAATAAAATATCTAATACTGGATATCAAAAATAATCAATAATCTTAGTTAGTCATTTCCAAAAATGTTATTTTATTAAAATATAGTGATATCATAAATTCATGATATTCATCTTTAGTGATCTTTAGCAATTATTATAATTTGGTCTTACATTGAACACGAAAATAATATCGATATCGATTCGAAATCGTAAACAAACACTATCACATCATTAATTAAAATGACAAAACAAAAGAGGGATATAGTCTCGCTACACTTTTTAAAATTCGAGTTTTATGCATTATGTCATAATATATATAAGGCCTATAATTGCATAAAAACGGTAATTCTGCATTAAGACCTATAATTGGAAATCAGAAATGGTGACATCCTATTGGATGATATATAATTGAAATAAAAAAATGACATTTTGATGGATATTTCAAATTTAAATCTTACGTGTATTAGCAGGAGGCTGATATTGGTAGTAAAAAAAATTTGCTAGTCTCGTGGGGAGTGCGGATAGTCTCGTGGGGAGTGCGGGTAGTCTCGTGGGGAGTGCATGCTTGAACTAAACGATTATTTTATACTCGATTATTGAATCGATAACGCCCTCGATCTTTATTAATAAATTGTATTATGTGATTTAAATAGAAATAAATGAACTTTAATACTTACATACGGAAAATAACTCCATCTTTATCAAAATAAGATATTAGATATTTTTTTGCATACATTAACTGCACGTATATCGGTATTTACACGGAGCATTTATGATGACCTTACTGAGCGGAAACGATTTTGTTAATGAAAAATCGATTTCGGAAACAGTTTTGATAAACGCGTTAGATTTTTTAATCCACTACCTTGACAGAGGGGAATGATCATGAGAGGCGGGTCCTTATAGATAGATAGTCAAAGGCTGGAGTACAAGGTGATAAATTATTGTGGTGTGTTGCAGGCACTCCTTCCGGCCTGTGGCACTGGATGCGCAGCTGGTTAGGGCTGGTGGAGGAGGGCGAGGTGGCGCGCTGCCCTCGTTCGGCAGAGCCCGCCTCACCGGCACGCGCAGACGCACCGTGTCCCCCGCCATTACCTTTCTTAGTGCCCTCGGACTCCGTTGTGTAAGTCACTTAACTTTTTTACTTCCTAATTCAGCGATAGAGCCTTTGTATACTGTTATCATGCTGCACGTGGTTTTCGTTTGATAGAATTCCCCATTGGTGTTAAATCATCAGAACTGCCTCATTAGCCCAGTGGTTTTATTCCCAAGTTGAACAATGTGTTATTGGGTTTTATCTTAGTTTAGATTTGTGGTCAATTTACTTTGGGTGTACATTTGTAAACCTCTACATAACTCTTAAACAGGCGAATACAAGCATGATGGTACCTATGTTATGTTATGTCCATTATTTATTTATTACTTATTTATTTATATATCTCAACTGCATTGTAACATCTGTGACTTTACATTACAGAGGTATGGCATCAGTGCTAGGGGCTCCTCTTAGTCCCGAGCAAACGTTCGGCTCCATCAAATCCCTCGCGATATCAAGGGAAGTCGCCAGCTTCCCGCTGTCACGCTCGCCGACACCACCACCATTGAGGTAACTAACGAAAATAATCCGATAAAAAGTGAGAATAAGACCTCATTTCATCATGCCGGAGTAGCTGTCATCGTGCCGTTATGCCGCGAATAAATTAAAAAATGGAACGGAATTTGTTCTAAATTAACTGCCGAATAATTTACTGAGACGCTTTGGTGAAATGCGACATAAATGATCAAATAAATCTTATGAATACTAAAAAAAACTGTTAATCAACATAATTGTTCAGTTCATTTCGAACAGTTTATATTTATGGTTCCTAAAGCACGATAGCATTAGCACTTTGACTATCTATCCATTAGCAAGATTCATAGAACGGTTGGCGATATTTTGAATTTATGGTCAATTTAATTAGAAACCTCTGTTGTTGCATTCATTGCAAACTATAAAAATATATTCCTGTGTCACCTGTGCCCGACAGATACATACCAACTTGTATACTAATAATACGTCTGTTTACAGTTGTCCACCATTCAAAGAGGAGCCTAAGTGTATCGATGACATACCGAACGCAGTGATAATACGTCCAGACTTCGACTGTGGATCGCCGACGTGCAACTACCGCGTCGTCGAGTGCAAACTGACGACTACAGATGAAATACACCGCAGTGCCCCACAAATACCTAGTGTTCATAGCACAGACAACAAACAAATGAGACCTAATACAGTTTCTATAACGATACCGGACGAGGGGAAAGGTTAACGATATGTTCTAAACTAGACAATTTTTTAATTAATGTTGTTCAGTGAGTTGGTATTTGGAATGTGCTATTCGAAATATTTGGTGTAAGGTTGGCAACGACCAGGTCGTATGTGTCTAATGACTTGGTTTATGCTCAGTGTTATTTAGTCTGTCATGAACAAGCATACAGCCAGGATACGCATAGTGTGGCCGCACCCTGATAAAAATATGTTGTACATAAATTGTTTTGTATATGGACACAATATTATTGTTTATTAAACTTCGTCTGCTCAAACGATCACAAGTTGTCTTCCGCTACTGCTCACCTAATCGGAAATCTCGAAAATGAATCACAGTACACAAATCCTTGCTGCATTTACGTTTCTGCGGATTTTCAATGCGATTTATTATCTTCTGTTAAAACGCAAATAGGGTAACCGACTCGTCATACCATTTTCAAAGGATCATCCCTTAAATATTCAGGGTATCATAATGAGTTGGTCACCTTACTTCAAATCACACAGTCTATCTTTATTAGGCAATATAATGCGCCAAATGTCTTATGAGTGAAAGATAATGGATAGGTATGTCTATGTCAAGTGTTAGATATCATTATGAACTTTTAACTTTTACTTATTGCTTTCTATTATTTTGAACTGAGCAGAGCATTTCATTAATTTTACATTATGCACGTTATGATTAAGGAGCCTTTTTTACGAGATATTGATGTTAGT
Source organism: Acronicta leporina (assembly GCA_947256265.1). Classification (NCBI taxonomy): domain Eukaryota; kingdom Metazoa; phylum Arthropoda; class Insecta; order Lepidoptera; family Noctuidae; genus Acronicta; species Acronicta leporina. The sequence goes on along the minus strand of OX366520.1, from coordinate 12,636,992 downwards.
CTCGATTATGAAGATGATATAGGTAGATATAATATTTCAGTCTTATAATGTATAAATTCAACAAAAACACCATGGACTACATACTACTACGCGGGTAGTTACTACTTTACCGTACGTTAAGAAATGTAACTACCCACATAACATGTATATTTATAAAGGGTTTATTTAAATGAACCAGTGATAAGTATCCCGTAAATAAGGCTCTACCTAATAATCACAATGCTCACTGTGTCGGCATTCTAGTCGTATCGTTCTATATATAGGTACATATTATATTGTTGGTGTAATAAATATACCTTTCTCGTATAATGTACGCGGTAGAAGAAATGTATTGGCTCAGTAGGATTACCGTTCCATTATTAAATCATAATTGTAGGTAATTGTCCATTACATTCGTTTACACGTCAAATTAGTGTAAGTATATTGTGTAAGAGTACATACAAAGCACGTGCCCTAGATATAGTTCCGATTGTGATATTTTTTTAATGTTTTAAATTCTATAACCCATAATGCAAACACAATTTTTTTAGTCACAGAAGAGAAGAAAACGTTTAAAAAATCAGTTTCCTGATAATCTAATGTTGGCTGCAAATTATCATGTCAGTGTCACTTTATTACTAGCTTTTGCCCGCGGCTTCGCTCACTTGAAGCTCAATACCAACAGTGATGATCTCTTCTTTTTATACCCTAACCCACTTGATTTTTTTTAAATAACTTCACTGTACAGACACAGTTTTTTTACAATTTTATAATAGTAGAGATTGCATCCTATTTTGTTAAGTCATACCTAATCATTGTTTTGGTGCATGAGCCAAAAGGAAGATGCCAAAATGAATTTCATCGCGTCCATTTGTCTCGTATGATCGTTAAATTCACACTCGAAAGTTAATAATTATGTGCTCAGAAAAGACAATTTGATAGGAAATGAGGATGTAGGTAAAAGTTGTAGTCCACGTAATATTATTTAGAAACTATTGGTACGTAGGTACTTTATCAATTTATAAGTTTTGTGATGAAGGCATTTATTGGCCAAGTTATTCGAAATTATATGGAATGTAATTTTTATAATCCGTAGTTAAGTGCCACGCCTAAAATAATCTAAAATAATATTGTATACTTAGAATAAGCTTATTTAATATTGTTATAAAAGTAAGGATGAAATGAAAATACAGATTTGAGTTAAAAATTAAATCTTTTCTTTTAAAATTAATTCTGTCTCCCAGGCTAGGAGACATAAAAAAAAAACAAAACTACTGCCTCATATCAAGATATAGAGCAGTAGTTTTTATCAGAATCAGTAATTCGGTACCTAGGTACCTACAAATCCTACAATAGGGATCAACTTTGTTGTATGGAGGGTAGAAGAAAGGAGAAAAAGATGGGGGACGTGCAACGGTGGAAGAAAACATCGTGAACAAGTTTGCACATAACTAATTAACTATACGGACGCTCCCAAGTTTTTTTAAGGTGTGTGAACTCTCACAACACACGCCAAGCGTGGTTTTCTTAAAAGTTTATCAGTAGGTACTTAACTGAAGTATTTAAAAAACTGTTACTATTCTGGAATACTTTATTCGGTATCATTCCCTCAGAATTTCTTTGATAATGGCAACACCTGTTACCTACAGGTGTTGCCATTATCAAAGAAATTTTGGGTATTGATCCTACCTACCCTACAAAACCATGTACCAAACAACAATGTCTCACCTTGCTGTTTTGTTAGATACGTGTCTGGCATCACTATCGATTCGCTTCTCTCTACCCTGAACTTTGACTATAGTCAAGTCTGTCAAAGAACCTGAATGACAAGTTGCTAACCGGGAATAAAAAAAATAGGCTGTTCGCGATTCAATAAGAATCTTACAAAAACGGAGCGGAATCGGTGCTTCCACCGTCGTTGAACCGGCTTCAACTACGCGCTTCCGCGCATACTGTGAGCTCTCAAGACGTTCACGCCACCTCTTAAAGCATTTCGTCGCTCCTGCCGCACTTCAAACGCCTGCGGGGGCACGCTCTCGTTGCTATGGCGGATGGCGCAATTTCCGTCATATCTACCAAGATGTCCAGTAGCGGGAAACGTGCCTAACCCTTCGGGGAATGTAGGCGTGATGGTACATATGATATGTAATTATATTAAGCATAATAAACATACCGAAACCACAAAATAGCATAAAAGAGAGCGTAACTAACTGACTCTCACACACTGGCAATAAATGGACTGTGGGATAGCTCTAAGCCTAGAACTAAACACACAAAGTTTAAAATACAGGAAGGCCTCGACGAAATAACGAACATGCACTGTGACGAAATGCAGCCCATGTTTTGGTTCAAGAGGTCTTACAAGGTTCATCTGCCGACAAGGGAAGAATGGATGAAGGGACTAGACCCACCAGTGGGGGGCAGTCTGATATGGTACACCGACGGTTCGAAAATAGAGACGGGTACAGGGCTATATATGCAAGGGACCATAAGGTCAGTCAAAGCATGGGCAAATTAGCTACAGTTTTCCAAGTGGAAACATATGCTATTCTTGCCTGTGCACAACAGATGGAAAGTAGCGGTACCACAGGTAGGTCCATCTACATTCTTAGTGACAGCCAAGCGGCACTCATGGCCCTGACCTCCTACAGGATCGATTCAAGGCTGAATTTGGACGCTGCCCGAACTCGTAATGAGCTGGGAAAGCGAAACAAGGTCAGGCTTGTCTGGGTCCCTGGTCACAGGGGTATTGTGGGCAACGAGCATGCTGACGAGCTGGCTAGGGAAGGTTCTGGAACCTCACTAATTGGACCGGCACCATTTGTAGGACAGGCCCCAAGCACAGTCAAAACGGCATTTCGGGAGTACGCAAGGGCGAGGCACATGGATGAGTGGTTGAGCCTCACGGGACTTGCTCACACGAAGAAATTCATAGGTTCCTCATCAAGATGGCAAAATGCCATTTGGAACTCAAGCAGGCGACAGGCCCGTCACTTGATGGGGGCGCTGACCGGACATTTCGGGACTAACGCTATCCTTCAAAAGATGGGTCTCACGGAAACATCAGCCTGCAGGGCCTGTAAAAGGGAAATTGAGAGCATGGAACACCGTCTGTATACATGCGATGCACTGACTAGAAAGCGAATGTGCCTCTTGGGGCAGGGTTATCCAAGACCAGAGGACTACAGACTCATACCCCCAGGCCTCATTATAAAGCTTATGGAAGAGCTGTTTGAAGAACTCTGAAGTCTTCGAAGTGCTCTGAGGCCTTGTTGCCTCGGCCCCACACAAGATAAGAACTGACTCTCAAATAAAGCTGCTAGCGAGGTCAAGCTGATCTAGTACATTGTGGTTGGAGGCGTGAACATTATTTGCGAAATCGTAAACGCTTAGAGTATGAATATTATGACACGTAAACGCAACCCTGCAACCCTCAAACGCAACCATTAATCAGTTACAAGTTGCCATAATCAATAAATTACTGTATACTGAATCCGTGAATCGTTACTGTTATTATTTTGAACTAAATCATTTAATCTTCCTTTCGTAAATGCCTTAGAATGTAATAATGTACAGTATGGTATTAGACGTTTACAAAGCTGCGTTCTAGTATATCTTAGTCTTTGGCTATGTTACAAAGATAAGCTAAGGAAATACATGTAATACAAAACCGCCTGCAATGCAGTTTTCTGACTAGTTTACGTAAACTATTGTTAATATTATTAATAGTGAAGAAATTATTGTGATCTATTCGAATCTATTTGAAGAATTTTATTATATTATTTTTTCACACTGGCATTTTCGTTTCCTTTGTATTGAAGTGAAGTCGTGCAAAAATGTCGGCCATCTTGAATCAAATTTCATGATGGCATGTGTCTTTCCAAATATCAAGTGATAGCAATTAAAGCAATCGAGTAAATAATTAAAACCTACCATAAAAAATTTGCATATTTATAAAATAAAAATTGATAATAACAACTGGTTCTAAACGGTTTAAAAATTTAAAAGATCACCAATAAAACAAATCAGCTGTTATCCGTCAATCGATGTCAACAAAATTACATAATTTTGTTTAGAAAAACAGTGCAGCCTCCGTTTTTTTAGTGTCATTTTGAAAATACCAAACATGAAGATTCGATCTAATGTTTCAATGGAGAAATTGTTAAAGTAGATGTGCACCCAGCGGCTCACAACATTGGCGACTGTGTTTTTTTGTATAATGTAGTCCGATATATTATTATAGTTATGGATCAAAACAATATTATAGAGTGCGGTGGATTTTATTTTATTCACAATTTTGACTCTGGAAATCTCGGACATGTAGAACGGGTGCCTACGGAGCTAATAGGTGAGCGTATATTTTGATAATTGACGTAAAATTGCAAAGTCCAAAGACCTGCAATAATTTTGTGTGTAGTTGCCAATATAATGCCCTGTTCACGGACTTTTTGTTATTGTTGAGTGCTCAAAATAGAATTGAGGACGTTTTCATACATTTTCGTATGCCGTGGTGCAGCTACTTGTCCAATATTGATTTGACACAGATAGGCTCTGGCAGCAAAGCAGAATAATTATGTTAATTTATCCAATTGTATTTTTCAAATACTGTATTATGTATGTCCAAAATACACATGTTTCATTATCATCATATCAGCTATCTCACGTCCACTGCTAATTCAGTATTTGTTTTACTGTAAATAACTTCAAAGTGACCCGTGAAGCACCAAAATGCAGATATTAGAAACTTTTGTTTTATTTGTTAATTGAAATTTAAATGCACAAAATATTCATAACTATCTCATCTCATATGAAACATAAATTATATGAATTAACTGTTTTCTCTTATTATATAAAAGTTTATTACCTAGTTATACACATACATATTTAAAATAACTTTCACTCATGGTTGACGAGAATTCTATTTTACCTCAGCTCCCAGTGTAAACCCGAAGACAAGCACAACAGAAACACCTGACTATGAATTCAATCTCTGGACTCGGCCAGACTGTGCCGGCACGGAGTTTGAGAATGGCAATCGCACCTGGTTCTATTTTGGAGTGCAAGCCAGTGAATCTGGTGTACTGGTAATAAAGTTTGAATTAATTTATTTATACAGAAATATGAATTTTATTTTGCCAATCCTACAAAGGTATAAAACTAAAACAAACATGGCTTTGTCTTCTCAACTTGGCTTGTGTGTTCAGTCCTCGCACAAAACACGTTGTGCTGAGCCCATGTGATTGTGTATGCAAAAATTATGTTGTAAAAGGACCAATGATGCATGTGAATTTTCTAGTACCTATGGGGATTAAAAGAAAATTGGTGCATTCTCTCAAAATAATTATTTATCTTCAAAGAAAGAAAATATATAGGTATATGAACTCTACAAATTGAAAATTAAAGGACATACTTATAATAGCCCAATTGAATGTAAAAATTATCAAGGATAAACAAAAAACAATATAAAAAGGTTTACTGTACATATTCATTTAAAAATAAGAAATAAATAAAAAAACAAAATATTTTGCATTGTGTCTAATGACTGTCTATATACTTAAAGCATTTTTTTTATATCAGGTGCGTTTGAATCTCATCAATCTGAACAAGCAAGGAAAGATGTACAATCAAGGCATGGCGCCTGTCACGCGGACGCTGCCTGGTAAACCTCAATGGGAGAGGATCAGAGATCGTCCTGTACACTCCGTAAGTACCCCTGGTCTCAACATTTTCAGCATTACAATATTTCTCCGCTAACGTAAATTTGAAGGGATGTTCCCGCCTGACCTGTTGAACCAATTTTAATTCAGGTTGCTATAAAGATAGATTGGACCCTAAAAAAGGATAAAGGCTACCTTTTATCTCAAAAAGTTCTATGTAATGCGAGTGAACATAACTTAATAACATAAACATCTATATTTAAATACTAGTTGGCCTCTGCCTATCAAAGAAAGTCGTGTTAGTTACTCCATTTATAACTCAAGAACGGCTGAACCGATTTGGCTGAAAATTGGTGGAGAGGTAGCTTAGAACCAGGAGACGGACATAGGATACTTTTTATCCCGTTCCCGTGGGATGTGATGACAGACCGAATTCCACGGGGGCGAAGCCGCGGGCAGAAGCTAGTTTAAATATAAAGCTGAAAAATTTGTTTGTTTGCTTGAACGCGCTAGTCTCAGGAACTACTGGTCCGAATTGAAAAATTCTTTCAGTGTTAGATAGCCCATTTATTGAGGAAGGCTATAGGCTATATATCATCACGCTACGCGGACGAAGTCGCGGGCAGAAGCTAGTAAATTATAAAACTAGTAGCCATAACATCTATACTCTATACTATACTTAATATATAAAGCTGAAGAATTTGTTTGTTTGCTTGAACGCGCTAATCTCAGGAACTACTAGCACGATTTCAAAAATTCTTTCAGTTTTAAATAGCTCATTTATTGAGGAAGGCTATAGGCTATCTATCATCACGCTAAGAGTAAGTAACTATTCCACGCGGACGAAGTCGGAAGCTAGTAATATATAAAACTAGTAGCCAATAGATACCTAAGGTGTTTGATAATATACTTTACTGCACCCTAAAATAATCATAGCACAATCGCAACGCCGGAATATGGTGCATATAACTTCAAATATTAAAAGAAATGTACTCTTTTATAACCCGATGTCCAAACATAACTTGCAAAGAGTATAAAGTGGGAAATACTTACTGTATCTAAAAAAGTGACGCCTTTTTTTCTACAAGTAACTTAGAATAAATATAAATGTATCCATAGTTAGCTAGACATTTCAAAATATAACTCATTTTCAGACGGACGACAACACCTTTACCCTGAGCTTCAAATACCGTACATCAGAAAACTTGAAGGCGACCACATTCTTCGCGTTCACGTACCCCTTCTCTTTCGCCGAACTGCAGATCGCTCTTAACTCCATCGATCTGAAAATGCTGCCTTTACCACCTCCGCAGTCACCAGACGATATCTACTACTGCAGAGAATGTCTCATATATTCTCTTGAAGGTACTCTATATTACCTACATTATATTTTTCTTTTCCTCTTAAAAATGTTTGATCATTGAAATTTTTTTATCTTTTAAACCCTAACTTCGCCAAATATGTCGAGTATTGAGTAGAGAAACAAAGAGAATTTATCTCTCATAGCTATATCATCATACTCTATAATTATCAGAGGTCCCCAAATTTTTTATCTTGTCGACCACTGCCATATTTTTTGGTTTTGGGTAGACCCCTTCTTAACAAATTTTAATTTTTTGTAAATTTATAATACCGTTCCTATCTCATCTTATGGACCCTCATTTTTCTTCTCGCTGACATAGACCCCTGGGGGTCGATATATACCACTTTGGGAATCACTGCGTCTATATTAATTCATCATCAATACAATGGCTGTCCTAACAGCTCCGCAGGCAAACCTGCAATAAAATATTTATCTAGCCAGTTACAATCAACGAGAAATATCTTTAACCTTATTCCCATATATTTAAGTATGTACTTAAAATATGTCTGTTTATACATCCAGGAAGGCGAGTGGATCTGTTAACAATTACGTCACACCATGGGATAACATCGGAAAGAGAGGAAAGGCTTAAGAACTTGTTCCCTGACAATCAGGAAAGACCATTCAAGTTCCAGAATAAAAAAGTAAGCCTAATCTCTTTATATTAAGGTGTTATCTTCATTCATCCTTGCCTTTTCCTAAATATTTTTGGGGTGGAATCCTGTTTATTCGGCGTTGGCGTATTTTTCATACTCGAAAATTTCAAACACTTATCGCAGTAGGTACACTTAATTTCACCGAAGCCCGATAGGTGTGTAGTATACGTATAAAGTAGGTATATCAAGCTTTGTACGCAAAACGAGGTCAGCCTTACCTACTGGAAATGTCGTCATGTGTACCAGCATCACTCTAATGAAGAAAAATCAGCCCATAATTATAATAATTCTTGATATATAGACATAAAGGTAGCTCTAACCTCGTAAGAATTAAAAATCAACCCATGAACTCGCTTAAGTATGCACACATCTATCTATATATATAAAAGAAAGTCGTGTTAGTTACTTCATTTATAACTCAAGAACGGCTGAACCGATTTGGCTGAAAATTGGTGGAGAGGTAGCTTAGATCCAGGAAACGGACATAGGATACTTTTTATCCCGTTCCCACGGGATGTGATGACAGACCGTATTCCACGGGGGCGAAGCCGCGGGCAGAAGCTTATTATATAAAAGAAAGTCGTGTTAGTTACTCCATTTATAACTCAAGAACGGCTGAACCGATTTGGCTGAAATTTGGTGGAGAGGTAGCTTAGAACCAGGAAACGGACATAGGATACTTTTTATCCCGTTTTCGTGGGATGTGATGACAGACCGAATTCCACGGGGGCGAAGCCGCGGGCGGAAGCTAGTATATTTATAAAAGAAAGTCGTGTTAGTTACTTCATTTATAACTCAAGAACGGCTGAACCGATTTGGCTGAAAATTGGTGGAGAGGTAGCTTAGAACCAGGAAACGGACATAGGATACTTTTTATCCCGATTCCGATACTTTTTATTCCACGGGGGCGAAGCCGCGCGCAGAAGCTAGTAATGCATAATTTAAATAAAAATAAGATTGTTTATCTTTTTATTATTTATAATAATATGTGCGTCTTCGCAGAAACATTTTATAATCGATACATTTGCCGCAGGTGATCTTCATATCAGCCCGAGTACACCCAGGAGAGACACCTTCAAGCTTCGTGTTCAATGGATTTCTGAACCTCTTGCTAACGCGGAACGATCCAATCGCGATACAGTTGAGGAAGTTGTATGTGTTCAAAATGATCCCGTTCCTTAATCCGGATGGAGTGGCCCGGGGACACTACCGGACCGACACGAGGGGGGTAAACTTGAACAGGGTTTATTTGAACCCGTCGCTCACTCTTCATCCTACTGTGTATGCTTCTAGGGCGTTAATCAGGTAAGTTATCATCTGTTTAATGTTTTTGTGATCAACTGAACCCTACCCTAGCGTATGTGGAACAGTTGAATTTGAATAATTTAGAACTGTTATAAGTATTAATCGACAGGTACTACCATTATGGCACTGAGAAGGAAGACGTGAGTGAGGAGAGCAAAAGCTTCACATCGCGGAGTATTCAAAACATTAGCGAAAGTGTCGAGGTACAGAATTTCATAATATCTAACTAACCTAACATCGGTTTTTCATCCGATTATGAGAAAATATAGTTTGAGCAAGAATTTTCTTTCCAAAAAACATAGAAAAGCTCGCCTCAATTTAGGCAAAAGTTCTCTGAACGAAACTTTCGCTAAGTCATTTAAGTTTCTGTAGGATAAAAAGAAGCTTAAACACTAACAAATCTTGCCTGACCTGATGAAATCCTTGTCTGGCTAACATTTTCATTTTTAATGTATCATAATATGATTAACGACACTTTACTTACACTATTACACAACGTGCCATACATTACTTGGATAAGGTGACTCCACGTATACAAAAAGCCTATATAATGCGCGATCAACTTATACTGTAAAATAATGATCAGTCGTGTAGCCGGGAATCATATTATGATTCACCAAAACTGGTCATTTTGGCACCCCAATAAATGATGATGATGATGATATTTATTTCTGCAAATAGATCCTTTAAAGACACTTTTACAAGTCAATGTTTTAAATTTTTTTTGAACTAGATGGCGCCGGCATTTCCTAACTGACGACCTCTGAGAAGAAACACCGAAACAAACTCAGAGAATCATGGTCTCTTTTAAAGTCCAGACAATAATAGTTGATGTTACAAGAATAATATTATTAGATATTATGCGAGTGTTACGATGTAGGGCAATATCTGGACAGGCCTTTTGAAGAAACAGCCATAGCAGCTTTGAGTTGACCTGTCCTAACTGACGGCACGCATACATCAGGCATCGTGTAGCTCAACCATTATTTAGGGAGCTCAACGAACTGTCGCACGACGATACCAGATCAGCAAGACATTATAATAACTTTAAAACAAATATGCACCCTAGATCTGTTCTACCCCATTCACTATGACTAGCAATAGACTCGCTGTTGACACAGCATTATAAGTAGGTACCTACCTAACTGCTGCAATTTTTACAATCTATCCACTAACATCTCCTTATCTACATCAGCTTCTAGACACCAAGAAGAAGAAAGGCTCCATCACATTGAAGGGCAGTGACTATTACAAGCGCGAGAAGTCCGCCAAGACTATGACGAGTAACAAGTCATCTACCACCATCAAGCAGCCGTCGACCTCCTCCGACAATTCCAAGAAGGAGATCACATCGCTCAGCGGAGAAGCCGCACATTTAGCAGAACAGGTCCGTTATGAGAATTTGCCCCTACTTTAAGTAGAACACCCTTCTAAGCCAGAGGGATTTGTCGTTAAGTAATAACTGAACTGGTTAACCTATGTGTATAATCGCCTACTGCTGTCAATGTGTGACTATTCATAACACATCTAGACCAATACGTGCCTCAGAGGATACATAAAGTAGGCGCGTCGGTCCCAGTTGTCTTACGAACTATGGTTATTAGACTGGTTATCAGACTTTATAGCCTTTAAGGACACAAATCCAAACTCAACAATAAGTTTGTTACCGTTAGTTTCATCAACACCATGCAGCTGACCCAGTTTTATAAAACATAATGTGTAAATAAACGGTTTTCATGCTTCACATTTCACACTTATTATATCAGTTTGCCTGCAAAAATCCAATAAACCATTGCGTCGCGTGAGAAATGCTAACAATTTAAGATTTCTGTGTCAATATTGCCCTAAAATATGAATTCCCTGCATTCTTGCAGCACCAGACAATTTGTTTGATAACTTTGAATTCTCCTCAAAATGCTTTACCTAGAAATGAAGACTAAGTATAGTTAATAATGTCTTATACTGTACTAGCGAGCCGCCCGCGGTTTCACTCGCGCTGCCCCGTCCCTAAGAGTCGTAGCGTGATGTTAAATAGCTTAAAACCTTCCTCTTGAATCAATCTATCTATTAAAAAAACCGCATCAAAATCCGTTGCGTAGTTTTAAAGATCTAAGCATACATAGGGACAGACAGCGGGAAGCGACTTTGTTTTATAGAAGAAAATGTCCAATAGAAGAAAATAAAAAACTTTTCTCGAATAACTAAAATGGCATAGACTATTGGACATAGATACCCATTTGGTTCAATATAGGTACGATTAGAATTTTATTTCATTTAATCCCTTCTGATATTAGGCTTACTACCACCGAACCTCGCAGTTACCTGTTGCATAAACAAGTAGTTGTTAGGGAAATCACTCTCAATCATCTATCGTAATTAATTTTCCGCTAAGCGATCCGTAAAATATTGCAACGCGCAAACCTTATCGCCTAATTCTCAATAAAGTCAGCAATTCGTGACTAAATGGGATTATGTAGAGCCTTCATATCTTCTAATTTATATTTGAAACATGCTCTTATTAGTGCTATGCGCCAATTAAAAATATCGAATACAGAAATAGTATTATTTACATAATAACAAGTAACATAATTACTATATATAAGCTGATCAACTGACCGAGAAATAAGGTAAGGTTACGCTAGCCGCAGTCAATGTGTGGATGGGTGACCATTCATAACATATTCAGAGCCCTAGACCCTCCGTGCCTCGTAGAGCACATAATGCCGTCAATCCCAGTTGTCATAAATATCTGAGTTGCTCTGCCTGGCTGGCGACCACCCTTTTATTGGAAAATGTCGTAAAGCACCTTGGTGTGTATTTAACTTCTGCTAGTGAGAGCTGGTTCCCCCTCAATTGCTGTGGCACTGGCAGTCTGAAGTTCGAAGGGGTTCTTAAGGGTCGACAACACATCAGCAACTCCTCTGGTGTTGTAGGTCCCCATGGGCGGTGATGACTGCCTCCAGGTGGCTCTTCTGCCGACATAATTAATACAAAAACCTTTATTCCGTAACCCCGATTTCAGGGTAGCAGATTATTTTATCCAAGCTCTGCCCAACAGACTAATTTTATTTACTACTAGCTTTTGCCCGCGGCATCGCTCTCATGAAGCTATATTAGGAGTAAAAATATAAAAACCAAAATTGATGATCTCTTTTTTGTGTGGGTCTGTATACATCACAGAGGTCAAGCTGTATCTCAATATCGGTTCAATTAATTGAGATAAAAGAAGTTCACCTGTTTTTCAGTTGGAAATACTTTCTAACAGTGATAACAAAATTTAAATCCTATTCAGTAGTTTTTGCGCCAACCCGTAACAAACAGACAAGAATTTTAAAAAACTCATTTTTGGGTTCGGAGACCTTTATATACCCTAACCCACTTATCTGTATTGTGCAGACACAGCTTTTTTACATTTTTTTATTTGTAGAGAAGTTAAGTTTATCTTTCATCGCCAATCTTCCTCAGGTATATGACATGAAGCTACAAGAACAGCCGTCGCAAACGAGTGACACATCTTCCAAACCTTCCATTACCAATATCGACGACACTCCTTCCTTGCTCAATGACAACGTGTTAAGGGCCTGCTTAGGGTCCAGCGTGCACTTGAGTACTAGTGAAGAGCTCAACTTTCAGGGGCCTAACCCCCTTCGACCCCTTCGGGATACTTTGAAGAACAGTATCAGCCTGCTCATGGAATCCTCCTCGTCTGTGGCTGGGTATGTAATACTGTGGTAATAATAATTATTAATGCTTAGTTTTTTGACTTTATAGAGAACATTTAATTATTTTCAACTTGAATTTTATTGCGATCGGTATGCTTAGATGACAACTTATTTTATTACTAGTTTTTGCCCGCGGCTTCGCTCACATGAAGCTATATTAGGAGTAAAAATGGAAAACCAACAATGAACCTCTACTTAGTATCGGTCTGTATACATCAGAGAGGTCAAGCTGTATCTCAGGATCTGTTCAATTAATTGAGATGTCCATCAGTTTTTAAGTTAGAGAATATACTTTCTAACAGTGATAACAAAATTAAAATCTATTCAGTAGTTTTGGCGACAACCCGTAACAAACAGATAAGAATCTTAAACATCAGATTTTTGGGTTCGGAGACCTTTATATACTCTAACCCACTTGTATTTTTTTTTAAATATCTTCAATGTACAGACACATCTTTTTTACAATTTTATAATAGTATCGATATTTTCTCTCTTTTTTATAATGTGTGTAAGAAAGAGATAGCGTATGATTAAAGTTAAGCTAGTGCGATTTGCACTATATATCTAGGCTGGTGTTTTCTAACATTAATAATTATTTACAGTGACAGTTTCTTAGGAGGCAAAGACTCCCAACAGTCAAATGTGAAGATGGGTTGGTGCCAGGACTGCAGGACGGCGGTGTCCAAGCTCGAAGACACCATGCCCGGTATCACCAGCATGGTGCCTGGATATAACATCAGTGCTGTTACGGTCAGTATGACATGACCTTGCTTAGTAATATAACTTAAAGGGAAGCAAAGATTCTGGTACTTTCTTATCTCATCGAACTCCAGACATTGTTTCTAAAGATTTTGTCAAAGTTTTCAAGCTAGACAGATGCACTCAAAAATCACCCTTATATCGACGGAATACAGATGGTCTAAAACCTGCCGTGATATCGTTTATAGTGTACGTCAGGCGCGCTAAGAGTTAGTGCTTCAAAATCAACGTCAAAATCGGTAGTATCGGTAGTATTTTTTAAACGTCATTTTTACTCAGACAAGACGGGGGCTCAGACAAGTTTCATTTTAACAAATGACATAATAAAAATTTAAATAAGATAATAACCTGGCAACACTAGACGTCAACGGCTGCAAAAATCCTGCTCTACATTTTAAATTACAAAAAAACAGCAATAAATCTGAAATAGTACAGTGCAAATATAAAACGAAAAAAGAAAACCTCTAACTATAATCCTAAAATCACACTGGTGGGCCGATATGAAGAAAAGAAAACGAAAACTAAATTACATAAAAATGCAAAGTATGACGTTATAAACGTCAAGACACAATTATGAAAAATACCCGAAACAGCTATGTTGACACGCGCCAAGGCAAAACTAGCACGCCAACCATCCCCGGAATCGTCGCTCAGCTCCGCCTCGCAACCGCTGGAACCTGAACAACGGACCTCGGAGGCTGCAGTCGCGTCGAGCTCGAGCGACGAGTACTACTCTCCGCCGACGTCGCCACCACCTGTACGTCGACGGGGAGGTCGCCGGCCACCGGATTGCTTAGGACCACGAGGCCCACCGGCCTCGGGAGGGGTCCCCGCTCCCGGTGGAAGTGTGCAGCGCATGAGATGGACACAACCCATAAATGAAAATGTCATGCGCGCATACTATGGGGCTACAGAGGGGGGAACTAACCTGACTGCGTACCGTTGTAGGATGCTCTCACTGTTTCGGGCGCTTGAACCAGATGTCAACGTTTCGGCTCAACGACTATCGGATCAGGTACGGGTCATTCAGCGTAACCATATGTTGGATGATACTGTGCTTGATCGGCTACGTTCAGAAATACTGTTTAACCGTGTCACGACTCTCTCATTGCAAACCCCACAAACTGTGCTTGTGTCGGATTCTCAACCATCCCTTCCGCAACCTAACCACGCTGATGTAGAGAGTGGTGATATGGTTACAAATGTAGGTACCGAGTACAGTGAACAACTGAGGAGCGCTTTGGAGGAGGCGATTCGGGACTATCGATTTACTTTATCTGAACTTAGACCACCTTTACCACGGCTGCCTATGCATAATAAAAACTTGGCGCTGGTGTGTGCCCTAGATTCACTGCTGTCAAATTATTTTGATAACAGTGAAGACCTTCACGATACGCATTCAATCCTGTACTGCGCGGCTGTTGCGGCATGTCGTGTTGCCCATATTGAGTTTCCCAACCGTGATAAGGCTACACGACCGAAACCTGCCGCACCGGCCTGGCAGTGCAGGATTGAAAGACGTATAAGTGAGGCTAGGACACTCATTGGCAAGCTAATCTGTTTCAGGGAGGGCAATACCCGCCCAAGAGTGATGCGCTTTGTGAGACGTGCGTTCCTAGGAACTGATATCGACCCTCAAGACTATACGTCTCGTGTCACAGAGCGCATTGACTTCCTGAAGCAGAAAGTTTATGCATGGGCAAACCGCATACGAAGGTACAGACGGAGAGTGGAGAGATACACTCAGAATCGCATGTTCCAAAGCGACCAAAGATGGGTATATAGGAGTTGGGAGCGATCTGACCAAGACATGGTTGATGTGCAGCTGCCAGACAAGGATGCCATGACTACATTCTGGCAGAATATCTGGTCGGTGCCCATTAACCACACCGAGGGACAATGGACGCGGGATATTGAACGAGCATGTGAGGATATACCAGAAATGGAGGAAGTAATTATCAGTCCTCAAGACGTAACCAGTGCAACCCATGCATTACATAATTGGAAGGCTCCTGGTCAGGATGGGCTGCATAATTTTTGGTTGAAATGGTTACGCAGCTCACATGCTCGCTTGGCATCCCAATTCCAACAATCCTTAGAGTCGGGATCGCTCCCCCAGTTCCTGACAACAGGAGTTACCCACTTGCTTCATAAATCAGGTAGTACCACGGAACCTAAGAACTTTAGACCTATCACTTGCTTACCTACTTTATACAAACTTCTTACATCCATTTTGAGAACTAAGATTAATCATCATATTGATAATAACTCAATTATGTCTCACTCTCAGAATGGATGTAGGAATGGGTCTCGTGGTACTAAGGAGCTACTCCTCATTGACATGACCATTTGCCAACAAGTTCGTCGTTCCCGGAAGAATGTCTCGACATGCTGGATAGATTATAAGAAGGCATACGATTCTGTTCCACATACATGGCTTATGAGGGTGCTGGAGTTGTACAAAATAGATGCAACTCTACGCACCTTCCTTATGTCATGTATGGGACAGTGGAGAACAATACTTCTCGATCCAGGATGTCGACAGATTCGCGGGGACTCTGAACCGATTAGGATTCAGCGGGGTATATTCCAGGGCGACAGCCTGAGTCCGTTATGGTTCTGCTTAGCTTTGAACCCCCTTAGCACTTTACTCGAGGGATCAAGGCTAGGCTTTCAGTTGAGAAGAGGAGGTCAGATGATATCCCATCTCCTTTACATGGATGACCTGAAACTCTTTGCCCACAACAATTTACACCTAATGGAATTACTGATGATTGTGAAATATGAAATGGAAAATTTCAGTAATTCTATTAGGATGGAATTTGGTGTGGAAAAATGTGCGGTCATGCATGTGAAGAGAGGAAGGATTATGGAGTCCGAGGAAACTCATCTATCGAACTCCATACATCTCAAATCCCTCTCCTCAACTGAAACCTATAAATATTTGGGTATGTCGGAGGCGTTAGGCATCAAAGAGGCTGACATGAAGCAATCATTACAGGAGCGCTTCTTTGGCCGCTTGAAAAAAGTAGTAAAAAGCCTTTTATCAGGTGGAAATAAGGTGCGCGCCTATAATGGCTGGGTCATGCCGGTCTTGATGTACTCCTTTGGCATACTCAAATGGACGCAGACAGAACTTGACGCCCTGGACAGAAGAGTCCGTACATTGTTGACTGCACATCGGATGCATCACCCGCGTTCATCAGTTATGAGACTGTACATCCCGCGGAAGTGTGGAGGACGTGGCTATTTAAACGCTAAATCGCTTCACAATCGCGAGGTGTGCAGGCTTAGAGAGTTTTTTCTCAAGACTGACGTAGGGATGCACCGAGATGTAGTCGCGGTAGATAAAGGATTCACTCCGTTATCCTTGGCTAAAGAGAACTGGCGCAAACCTATAATACTCGATACTGCTGGCCGCAGGGAGATATGGCAAAGCAAGGAACTTCACGGACGCTTTTATCGGGCCCTACATGGACCTGATGTAGATTTTCTAGCGTCCGTGTCCTGGCTACGTTTCGGGAACCTCTTCGGGGAAACCGAAGGTTTTGTCTGTGCAATTATGGACGAAGTTATAATGACGAACAACTACCGGAAATATATTATAAAGGATGGCACGATTGACATTTGTCGGGCATGTCAACGTCCAGGGGAATCGATCCGGCATATTATTTCTGGGTGTTCTCGTCTTGCTAACGGCGAATACTTGCACAGGCATAACCTAGTAGCTAGGATTATTCATCAGCAACTTGCTTTGAAATATACTCTTGTGGACTCAGAGGTACCATACTATAGGTATGTGCCCGACCCAGTTCTTGATAATGGTTGTGTTACTCTGTACTGGGATCGATCTATTATCACTGACAGGACTTTTGCTGCCAATAAACCTGATATAGTGGTGATAGATCGATCAGAACGCCGTGCAGTTATTGTTGATGTCAGTGTTCCGCATGACGAGAATCTCGTGAAAGCTGAGAAAGATAAACAAATTAAATATCTAGACTTGGCGCATGAGATTGTTGACATGTGGGATATTGACTCGGCAGTCATTGTGCCGATAGTTGTGACCGTCAATGGTCTAATAGCCAAGAGCCTCGACTCGCACCTGCGGAGGCTCTCGTTAGGCAGCTGGGTTAAGGGCCTGATACAGAAAGCGGTACTCCTGGATACGGCGCGTATTGTTAGGAGGTTCCTTTCTCTGGGGCCCTGACCGCCGGTAGCTTGGACCCTGTTCCCGATACCGGTGGACTACTATTTTTTATATTTTTAAATGTTTTTGTATATCTTTTGTAAAAATATTTAAAAATATATTTAAATAAGTATTAACTAATAAATGAATGGAATAATAATTTAAATAATAACCTTCTATTCGTTCGTGGATGTTAAATAGCAACTTACCGTGAATATAGTCTGCAGCCAAGGGTTTTTCACGAGATATTCAATGACAAATCGTAACACGACATCATAGTCAAGGAGTTATGTTGACTATGCAGCCCATGAAATGTACCGATAACATATTTTCAATCCATTACGAAGCATTACCCCATAGTCTTTAGTTCCCTTTCCAAAATTATCCAAGCATCCTATCCTACCTTAACTCCTTTTCATGTCCAGAACCGCCAATCAAACCTTACATACCACACCATAGACGAGTACAGGGAACACCAGAGACAACAAGTTGACGAACAAATGAAGAAGGTATACTTTATTTAATACATAGATAATAATATATTTGTATTGTATGTATTGTATTTTGTTTTGCGATCGATCATACAACCTAATCTAGGTTTAAAAAGATATAATCAAATTTAAGTACAAGCAACTTGGAAATTTGCAATCCACTAAGCTAAATTTGGATGAGAGTAGAGACGCAACTTTTAAATACTATTTTTTACAGCCTCATGAATCAGAGCATGTGCCGAAAGATGAGAACATTTACTTCTGCACCAACTGCTTCAAGAGATATGTCATCACAGAGTCCAACGAAGAAATTGTAAGTAATGTTAAACTTGTATAATATACTTCTGTTATTTATTACTTTGTAAACTCTTTTTAATAATTGTAAGACAGTACTGGCGACAAAAATCAAACTGTGTCAAAGATTCAATACTATTATATTAAATCTCCACAACAACAGCAACGACGCGGTTCACACCGTGGTATACAAAACTTTCACATTTGTTCAACCCATTTTCAATATAATCTCCAAATGTGCGTCCTTCTATACTTGTTCGAATTTGCATACTTGTTCGCATTTGCATACTTGTTCGCATTTTCATACTTGTTCGCATATTCATACTTGTTCGCATTTACATACTTGTTCGCATTTGCATATTTATTCAAGCTATCATTTCTAGTCACTTTTGCGCTTATGAACTTTATCTTGAGCAAGAGGACGAGGGGATTATCGACAAGATAATATGAATGTGTAGTATTTGGTTTTACGGTTGCCTCATTAGCCAAGTGGTACTGAGCGCGACTGCTACGCTAGAGGTGCTGGGTTCGATTCCCAGTTCGAACAAAGTTATTGAGTTTTTCTATGAAATTCCCAGTAGCAGCTCGGAGTTAGGAATTTGTGCCCGGTTAATGGCAATAGGCTCGCCCCTATTACATATGACCTAAACATGCCGCCGAACTGTGGGTGTACATAAGTACGCCTCTGCCTAACCCTTCGGGGAATTCAGGCGTGATGGTATGTTATGGTTTTACGGTGATGTTTGTATTGTACAGAAGGTGACGAGCGTGGTGTCGACGCACAGCGTTGCGGTTTCCGCGGGCGACAGCGCCGACGTTGGCCCGCTCGAGCTGGATGCTGCCAGCACCGCCAGCACCGGCGACGTACTGCCCACAGTTAGTACCACACACAGAAATACGACAAGGACTAATTATATCACTATTGTTTAAAAACTGCAGTAACCCAATCCTTATTTTATCGTGGGAGAGCCATGCTTCGGTACGAATGGGCCGGCTCGACCGGAGTGATACCACGGCCTCGCAGTTTCGCCGAGTGAGTGAGGTAACCGGAGGCCCAGCCCCTTTTAAAAGGAGCGTTGCGCACTTGCGACTCCTCTGGTGTTGCGGGTGTCCATAGGCGGTAATCGCTTACCATCAAGTGAACCGTCGGCTCATTTGCCCCCTATCCCATAAAAAAAACTAAGAATCAAAATCATGACCTCACTGACAGGCAACGCACAGCCTAAATCGTCTAGACTTATTTGGATGGCGTATTTCTCTTGATGAGTTGGTTGGTGGGATACGGTATACTAAGAATGAATTCAGAGGCGGTCAACCGCGTCAGTTTCAACTTTTTTACTAGAGGGCGCTAAGGTAATGATTGCATACGGGCTAGAGACGCCTCTGAAGGTTTTTTTTTTAATCAGCCCCGAAGAGAGAACCTACGGTAAACTATACATATAGGTAATTCAATACCAATAGGTAATAAAATTTAGTCGGACTCTCAACTTAGGTAGCGCCATTTTCGACATCTTTAAGAATGCGAGTGAACTGTGGGCAGCAGCTTGTGTTGTATTAAGAGTAGAGTCAGGAATAATACCCCCATATTGTCTTTTAATCAAAAATGATTTTATATAATAAAACTAGCCTCTGCTAGGCTAGGCTTCGGTCAGCTTGAGATAAGAAGTATACCAATTTTTAAGTTGGAGCACATACTTTCTAACAGTGATAACAAAATTAAAATCTATTCAGTAGTTTTTGCGCCAACCCGTAACAAACAGACAAACAGACGAGAATTTTAAAAATCACTTTGGATTCGGAGACGTTTATATACCCTAACCCACTTGTTTTTTTTTTAATATCTTCAATGTACAGACACAGCTTTTTTACAATTTATAATAGTAGAGATATCGGGCAGCAATTTTAACAGTCCATTTACCACTGACAACTATCTTGCATCCAGCCGGATACATATGTTTAATTGATAAGATAAATACTGTTCTTCTAATATAGCTATAAAACAAAAAAAATATTGCTCTTTAAATAAAAAAAAATATCTGCAGGCTTCCACGAAGGATGACAAGCCCAAATCGCCGGTGACGCGGCAGGGTAAGAAGAAGGGTGCGCCGGCGCCGAGTAATACCAACAACACTACGCTGGTCAAGAACCCGCCCATCAAGGAGGTGGAGTCCGGATTGTTCCTGTATATAGATTTGCACGGACACGCTTCTAAGAAAGGTGAGGGACTAATTTGGCCTAGTAATAAAATAATGTTCTGACTGCCTCATTAGTCTGGCTGCAGTCGTAAGCGCAACTGCTACGCCAGAGGTCCTGGGTTCGATTCCTAGGTCGAGCAAAATGTTATTAGGTTTTTCTACATATAAAATTCTCAATAGCAGCTCGAAGTTTGGAATTGTGCCCTATTAATGGCAATATCGGCGAACTGTGGGTGTACAGTCACGTGCACAGATGTGTATACACTTGGTAAAATTCAAAAGTAATTTTTAATTCAATAGAGATTTTATTGTGGTATGAACAGTGTGATAAGACAACATTGCGGACTGAAAGATGATTTAGTTACATGTATTGAAAAGAATATGCTGAGATGGTTTGGACATGTTGAGAGATTGAATGAAAGACGATTAACGAAAGGAATTTATAAGGTGAATATCAGCGGCAGCGTCAGAAGAGGCCGTCCTAGAAGAACGGCTAATCTTATTGGCTAAGTCCTTCAAAAAGGTCAGGTGCGTAGTCCTGGCAACCGGCGCGTAAATATGAGAAGATGTATGAATGTCGCAGAAGCGAAAGAAGTATGCAAGAATCGTAGCAAGACCTTGCTACTCCTGTGGGAGAAAGGCGTGAGTGTATGTATGTATGGTGGTATGAACATAGTATTTTCGAACCAATGCTTTAATGATATTGGTATTATCTCAAAGTTTGTAATTGTCACTGTATTCATATGTACACTGATTTCTGAAGCTTACAAGAATATAAGACATATTGAAATAAAACAGCCAAATTGCGGTCGTTCTCAAAAAAGGTGAGGTTAAGAGCACCCTAAACCGACGATCATGCATGAAGAGGTTAATGAACGTAGATGAAACGAAAGTGGTGTGGCAGGATCGTAGCAAGTGGAAATCGATAGTCTCTGCTTACCTCAATGGGAGACAGGTGCGAAAATATACTGACTGTTCATCAGTACACCTCTGCCTATACTTCGACTTTTAATTGTAATCAGTAACTTGACAGTTCGGAGAGAAATAATAATACCACACTACAACTAATAGTGTTGCAGTGTTGGGGTAGTGAATGTGATTCGTAAATAAGATGTAAAATATGAGAATAATTAATAAAAAAAAACAAAAATAAAAGCAATGTGATTTTACTTTTGTAATTTTTGACATTTTATAGATTACTGAGAAATAAATTCTACAATATTTAATCGTTTATATTGTGCTTTGAAGACAATTTATTAAATATAAATAAAAAAAATATTCATATTTAAGTTCATTCAATTTCGTTCATTGTTACACCACCTCACTATTTTTTTGTCAAAAACTGGTTACCCTTCAACTGTCAAGTTACTGAATACAATTAAAAGTCGAAGTATAATCTTTTGGAAAATACAGGCGTGATGGTATGATAAGTTATGTTTTTAATATAAAATATTTGTTGTACCCAGGTATATTCATGTACGGCAATCACTTCGATGACCTCGAGAGCTGCGTGGAGTGCATGCTTCTGCCTCGCATCATGTCCATGAACAATCTGCACTTCCACTTCTCCTCGTGTAACTTCACTGAGCGCAACATGTATCTCAAGTGAGTAGTCTCATATAGATATACCGTGCATAAGTCTGCATGGACAACATTTACCCGACTATGAAAAGGGAAGGGTAATGAGTTTAACAGTCTGTGTATGCCTTCGTCTTTACAGTAAAAGGCTATTATTTTGCATGTTCTATGCTAATTATAAAGTTTTTTTAGTGAAGGAATAATTCGAACTCGGGCAGGATTCGAACCTGCATCTTCTGTTTAGATACACCAGACACTATGATCGCTAAGCCACCACGAGTCCCACAGCCACCCGACATGTTGCAATTTGCCTTCACATACTGAATTTACGTCTTAAATGTGACATTTCCAAACTACTGACAAAAGTGACAACTATTGAAAGCAAGTTACTCTGCTTCTCAACCGGAATGACTTACTTTGCAGTTAGTTCGATATCGTACGTTGCAATCTTATCTATCCAGAAGACGCAGGTTCGAATCCTGAATCTCCTCTAATTTTTCCTGCACTAAACTAAAAGTAAAACGCTATGTTTTTAATAATGTATAGTCTCGTATGTTATTTGATCTGATTTTTTCGGTTTTCTCAATCATTGTCTAGCGGTTGCGCGCATGGTTCTTGAGTATAATGGCCTTCAGTTAGCAACTAAGAGTAATTTTCATTTGTGCCTGATTAATGGCAATATGCTCGTCCTTTATTACATCTAAGCATATCTTCGACCTGTACATATATATTTGGTTGACAGATTTGCTTAACACTTTAGTGGAATATAGTCGTACGGTATAATAGTGATGTAATATTAAATCGACATTCATACGCCTCATGTTATTGACTCGGTGGTTAGTGATGCTCAAGACAACTCTGTAAGGAAGTCTGGAAAAGACTCGACTGGATGTTGAACTATGGAGAACATCGCTTAATTTTCTCATGCAATTTTAATTGCAATTGCCAGCAACTATGAGCATACTTAAACCCGCAAAAGTCCTCCCAAAAAACAGCTAGATTCACATAGATGTTAATAAACGTCTCTTGTTCATAGCTAAACCAGAAATGTTTCTAGTTTTTGGACCAGAGCTCGAAACCCCTCGAAACAAATTCCTTTACTGCAACTTAAAAGAGTTGTATAATAAAGTGACGATGTTCGTGGCAGGGACCGTCGCGACGGCATGTCCCGCGAGGGCTCGGGGCGCGTGGCCGTGTTCAAGGCGACGGGGCTGGTGCGCTCGTACACGCTGGAGTGCAACTACAACACGGGGCGCCTCGTCAACGTGCTGCCCCCGCCCGTGCGCGACGGCCCCGCCGGCCCCGCCCCGCCCGCCCCGCTCGCCCCGCCGCCCCCGCCCAAGTACACGCCGCACATCTTCGAAGAGGTAAACCCCTTCCAGGTTTGTGCGACGCACTCCGACACACTACCTACACGTTGCGACCATCATTGGACGACGACACTGCGAGACGATACTACCGAAAAATTTATATTTTTTAACTGTACTTGAATTTATTCGTTGCGTCGCTTATAATTGTGCGTCTATGATACTTTCCAATATTATGTATACATTTTAATCGTATTTACATAAAAGAAACTACCGATTTTTTTAAATTATTATATTGATTATTTTTCTCGCTCTCAGTGTCGACTACCTTAGTACTCTCAAAAGATTATTATTGTATGTTTTAGTGTAATAGTAGCGTTAACTCATATTCGCACTGTTCGAAGAAACTCAGAACGTGAACACGTTTCAGGTAAGATACTGTCGCGCAAAGAATCTGGAGGTTTTCGAAGAGATAGACCCCACGGAGGTTGGTCTGAAACCTTGTAATACACTAGTTCGCATTAACAACACTGTCATGATTAAACTGTAATTATATTCACACGTACCTATACATTTACCTAGAGTCACGTAGTTTGAACACTGCTTTATAGTACAACCAGGCTTTGTAAAATACCTCTTCAAAAATCTCCAGATATCCAAATATCCAAATATTTACACCTGCTCGTTATAAAGCACATAATATATAATTTATTTTAAACTCCAAAATTGAAACATAAGGCTTCACTCATATGACTCAGTTGTAATATGTGGAATGCGCTTTCCGAGTGGGTCTTCCCTGATAGATATAATCTGGGTGTTTTTAAATCATGAGTGAATCGGCAGGGTAACTACGTAAAAAGAGTAACCAGTTACCGGTCCCTAAATCATCGCGCGATCCAGTCGCTGATTTGGTATTTCGTAAGCGAAGTCTGCTCGCCTCGCTTCAATTCTTAAATCGTCGCTGTCACTGAAATCTTCATACAAACTAGCGCCATTGGCAACCGACGGCAGAAACCACTCAAGTTCCAAATATTCAGTTAAGGGTACGCAAAAAGTTTCAATACCTCAGGGTATCGATACTTTCTATATTATACAACCGATCATCATTGTGCCGTCGTCCTTAGTGATCATTATCATAATCATTATGGATTGTCGTGGCAGGACTACCCACTGTCCCCTTACCGCCACCATGATCTTTTACTACGCCGAGGGGATGTTAGGTGAGGACGCAGATATTGTTGCATTACTATATGGGGAAAACGCTAAAAACGCGCCTTTAGCGCGACGCGCATAAGGTTCTGGGGAATGGTCCCCTGGGCTCGACGGCAGCCCCTCCTTAGATCTGTTAGTACCGTCGATTACCACCGGCGTTCGTTTCTATGCAGATTAATATCTTATCTAAACTTTTTCAAAACAATATCAACAAATCAACTTTTTGTATCTTCGTCTTCGAGCACTACATTTTTATGTAGTAATCGTTTTAGAATAATATTGTATAACTTTTTGCTTGCTTTTAAAGACAAAATTTGTCTTTAAAAACTTTAAGATCTGTCAATTATTTAATAATGTCTGATTTATCTTTGACAGTTCTTATTCCTCTTCGGTTACCGTCACGTGTTCGGTTACAGTCATTCTATCTCACGAAGTCCTGTATGATGACCTTTAAGTAATTGAAATAAAGTTCAAATTTCAATAATTTAACTGCCTTCGTGAAATAGAATATCTATAATACAAATGTTGGAGCTTTTGTAACGAGGTTCCCGTTTCAGGGTTGCGTCTTTAGTGCCTCAGTTTCTCACTAGGGGAAGCATAGTCGGTGTGGTACAAATTTGAGTATGACAGACGCGATTTCGTAATTGTAACCGGTCGCCACCTTAGCTAGTCACCCTGCGGTTTCTTCTAGGCAAGCGCGCTCCATCATAGGTCGCAGTAGCTTAACATTAGGTGAACTGGGGATCAAGCGTAAGCCCATCAAGAAAAAAATATATATGAAAGAGATCAGCAAATCAGAGGTTACCAGACTTTTTTTCTTATAGACCACTTTCAAAATTTTGCTGGTTCCGGTGGCCCCCTGCGGCTACATTTCTTACATATTATTCCCAAATCGTTACTTTTTTGTCACGCCAACGTAGACCCCGTCGAGTTTCCCGTGGACTCCTGCAGGTCTACTACGACCACTTTGGGAAACTAAATATTTTTATATTATACACGGTACCTACAAGGTATTATGGCATATAGCTTGTTTTTACCCGACTGCACCATGTTATACAGGTATATATGTTATTTGACTGTATCTATGTATGTATTTTTTGTCACGTTCTGTAGCCTAAACGGCTTGATGGATTTTAGCTTGAGAGGCGTCGTTAAATTCGTCTCAATTGTGAGAATGACACGGAATATACCAAAAAATGTAACATAAAAAAATAATCTAATCTCGGACTGCCAGAAAAGATGAGCCATCTCATGCTAAAGCTCGTGGAAGTCTTTGATACTATTAAAGTAAAAACTCTTCATAACTTATTCATAAAAATATAATACCTACGTGTGTTATACTTCCTACAAATACAAAACATATTATTACTTTATGAAGTTTATAAGATGTTCTATATTTTTATAAAGGCGTAGTGTATATCGCACTAAGTTATCAATGCCATTCATTTTATTGTGTCTAGTGTTTAATAATAATATCTGCGTTATTATAAAAAAAAATAGGTACATATTAATAATAATTAACTAAATTATAATGAATACAAATGTAACATTAATTTGCATGCTTTATTTAGGCAGAATATGGTACTGTTCCATAACCACCAATTTTATATCTGGTAGGTACCTGTATTCTACGCAAATAAATTATGTTTCTTTTCTTTTCGACAACGTGAAGTTACGTGCATTAAAAGTAATAAACTTTTATGCACGTAGCTTTTTTGACGCGGTCTCTATTTGTTTTTAATTGCTTTTGAATTATGTATAGCCCATAAAGGGTGTGTATTTGCCAAATTATAATATCTGGTTTGATCTCAAGAGTAGTGGGACAATTAGGGCCACTTGCACCAACTCCTAAAATATGTTTAGATTGTACTAGCTGACCCGGCGAACTTCGTACCGCCTAACAGTCGATTCTAAAACTAACGTCACTCAAATGTTTTGCCTTCCCAGAACCCTACCTATAGTAGGTACCTATGGTATTAAAGTTCAAATTAACTTAAGTATTATAACGAAACTTTTGTATGGGAATATAGAAGTGTTATTTTTAGACTTTCTCATGCAATTTTTAAATTTTTTTCTTCATAAAAACCATCCTCGTACTTCAAGGAATATTATAAAAAAATAATTAGCGAAATCGGTTCAGCTGCTCTCGAGATTTGCGCTTAGCAACACATTTGGCGATTCATTTTTATATTATACTAGCTTCTGCCTGCGGCTTCGCCCCCGTGGAATTCGGTCTGTCCTCACATCCCCCGGGAACGGGACAAAAAGTATCCTATGTCCGTCTCCTGGTTCTAAGCTACCTCTCTGCCAATTTTCAGCCAAATCGGTTCAGCCGTTCTCGAGTTATAAATGGTGTAACTAACACGACTTTCTTTTATATATATAAGATATAGATATATTTAAACACAATTTTTCATATATAATTTAAACATTTAAGAAGTTGGTGCAAGTGGCCCTTAGGGGCAAAATTATTTTTCTGTTCGGTGTTGAATGTCTCGGCATTTGCCGAGAAAAACGGTAATGTATGTCGTGTAAAAATTAAGAGATGATGGTGTGCAGGTGGGTCGGTCGCTGGGCGCGTCCATCCTGGACCTGACGGCGCAGCACCCCAACTCGCGCATCCCGTGCTCGGAGCACCGCAACCTGGCCGCCGTGCGCGACTGGCTGCGCGCGCACACGCGCACCTTGCGCCCGCAGGTACTACCCGCACCCGCACCCGCACCTGCTCTGCTCTACGAGACTGCCGGTGCCGCTGCCGACACTCTGCTTAACGCTTATCACTTTTTCATATATTTTCCGCAAAAAGTTTAGATTTTACCACGACCATCGAATATCGACAATAATTTGAGTTGACCACTTTTTGTTGAAAGTCAAAAAGTATAACTATTCAAATTATTTTATCATACCTATAATATAGTAAGTCAAAATCAAAGTCTAAGACCCACTTGCACCAACTCTTTAAATATGTTTAAATTGTATTTAAACAGAAACATATTTAAGAAGTTGGTGCAAGTGGGCCTAAAGGTTTTATTTCAATTAAACCAAAAAGACGATACTTTTGAAAAGTCAAAACTAGTTGCACGGTTCCAAAAATGGATAGTCTCCAGTCTTCATTTCCGGCTTATAACCAGAAATGAAGACTGGAGAGGCCTTTGTTCAATGGTGAACTTCTTTTGACCAATATGATGATGAATTTATATATTCTAAAATAAGAGTGATTAAATTTAGTGAAATACCAACTCGCAAAAACGTTTTATCACCATTTCATAATCTAGACTCTGAAATTATGGAGTCAGTTGTATAGATTAATCGGGAACCAGCCTTTCTTACTAAATACCTGAGAGCTTAAACTTACAAATATGCATGTAGCACGCTTCAATACTATTCACTTTTCTTTGTTGGTAACTCTACGTCTTTAATTTTCAGTGTTAAAACTACTAAATACAAGAAGCGTTTTATACATTTCGGGGTAAGAATATTATTGTGGGAGTGGAAGTGTGCCGTTCTATAAAATCATTTAACATACATTAGAATCTATAATACAAAAGTATAGGAGTGGAATTTTAGTTGCATTGGACTATTTACGTTAGAATTTTAGTCATTTACAAATCCGTAATTCTCATGCTCTGTAATTTTGCCATTTTTCCAGCTAACAATGTCTCGCCTTCGGCCTAAAACAACGTCACCCACACGAGTGCCACTGTACGCGCGCTCCAAGGGGAAGGTGACGGAGGAGCGCAAGGAGAACACCTACGTCGGCGCCAAGAGCGACACAGAGCGCAAGCGCAGCCCGCCCGTGCTGGCGCCGCGCTCCGGACACGACATCATGAACTTGAGCATGAAGTTCAGCAAAAAGAATGAACCCGTCAAAGCCACCTCGCGGACTAGGTACCTCAGCGAAAACGAACCCAAACCCAAAACGCTGTCCAGTAAACGCAGGAACATACTGGCAATACGGAAACCCAACTCCAGCAAGGCCCAGGTCGGGGGGGTGGTCAAGGCGAAGATGAGCAGGCGCTCCGCCGACGACGCGGAGAGCCCGCGCACGTCCGTGGTGTCCGGCAAGCTCAGCAAGCGCAGCTACTCGCGCTCCGTGCGCAGCCGCCGCGCCGCCGCCTCCTCCTCCTCCGACGAGCTGCTGGGCGGCGCCTGGGAGGACGTGGCGGGCGGCACGGCGCTGGGCGGCGCCGCCCACGCGGAGCCCGCGCCGCCCGGCAAGCGCCGCCCCTTCCCCGCGCCCCCGCCGCCGCCCGCCCACCTCAAGAAGATCCGCCTCAAGACAGCCATGTAGCGCAAGCTGCGCGCCCGCCCCGCGCCCTCCGCGGCCCCGCCCACGCTGTCACCACCACTGGTACGAGGCGCGAGTCATCCACATCATACCCGTACCAAATAAAATCAGCAGAGCTTGTCTCAGGTCGAATGCAACGTTTTACTTTATCGTTGCATATGACCACCATATCGGGCAACTAAATCACTGCCAGCCGCTAACAGTAGCTAACCGAGCATCTTGTGAGTTGGCAAACTTTTACGCGCGTGGAATTACGTCTGAAACCTGTAACTTATGCCATTAAAAATAATATGTGATCTTTCCTTTAATTTTTGATCTAGTTTTAGGGTACTTTTGTCTCGTTTTTAATACTTAGGATAAATATTATAGTTTTCGATAGCGATCACTTGCCACCTGTAGGAGTTTAGACAGTTGTTAATCTTTATTCTTAATTTCTTGGTATTTTTAATGGCATGAGATTTAACAAATGTAAACGTGTTGTACCTAATTAAAATTTTTCGCTATAATAATTACTTCTCGTAACTTGTGATTATGTTGACTGACGGAACTAAATTTGTGTTCTATAGCATAATGTTTTATGTCAATTTTTATCGTTTAAAATTGAAAGTCTGTGTAATGTTTCACAATCCTAATTTTAGTGGATTCAAAATTTATTTATCAAAAATGTAGATTTATATAGTAAGATTTTATAAAGACAAATTATTATTGTTTGCGGTGAATTGTAAAGATCCCAACTCTAGGCGAGTTGTGTGCTCATGGAGCAAGTTTTCAAGATGTGCTAATAATGTATAATGTACTATTGATCTCATATAAGAAATTTAGCCGAAAGCTGATTTCCAGGAGTGCTCATATCTATTCAACACAAATATTTCCGTGCCCATGGCACGTTTTAAAATAGCTATATTCAGATTAGCTTTGAAAAATGCTGAAAAAAATTGAAACAGGAATAGCATCAGAAAGGAAGTGTTTGTTGTGTGATATAATATCTACAGCTATTTGATTTATAAAAGGGATTTTTAGTATAATGATTGTATGTATTATTAACATGGTAACTTGTGTACGCAAATAGTGTAAGAAATAGGAGAGTCCTTATGAGGTCACTCCACTACACCAATTTAGTGCAATAATTTCATATAAATATATTATGTAGGTACCATGAGTTTTATATATAAAAACGTAACACTTTTCAAAATTTTAAGTTTGTGTGTATAATAAAGTATTTACGGTAGAAATGCGTAGTGTGTATATTTTAAAACAGTAATTATTTATTTATCTGAAATATTAATATATGGTTAAATAACATACAATGTTCTCACAATAAATTGTTTCTTTTTTTTTCATGTCGTGTGCTCACTACATTCTGCAGTCCATACCTACCTAAGTACTTAGGTACAGGATTTACAAATTGCAAATTTTACATGTTCCTTACAGGGTGTTATGGTATGCATCTGCTTAGGATTTAGGAAAATTCCCATAAGAATCTGCTTCATTAGTTCAGTTGAAACAAGGGCGGCTAACGAGGGTAGTCTCGAGTTCAATCCCCGATCGAGATATTTTGCGTTTTTACATGAAATTCTCAGAAGTAAAATTAAAATCAACAAAACTCGCGAGCGAATCGAGCGAACACTACGAGCGAATCAGCCCAAATTATAATTTTGAATGATTTTTGATTCCCTACTCTAATGGTGGCCGAGGTATGGCTAGGGTAGTGTCGGACGTCCAGCAGCGAGATGGGTCGTCAAGTCGGAGGGCGTACCTATATGAGAGCAGCACAGGACTGTGGTGGATGGCACAAACTTAGGAAGACATACCCAACAGTGGGTGAATTCAGACTGTGTGATGATGAAAAAAAAATAGCAAATTTTATCATGAATTTTCACGCATCTTTCTACATCGGTAGCTGAGCCCGCCAAATTCAAATTACAATTGGTTTTTCACATTTTGTACATCTATAACACATTCTAGATCCATAGATGTAGTAATTGCGCCATTAGCTATACAATATTTGACGATTGACACTACTTTTAGCCACAATATCGATTTACAAGAAAAGATTTTAATTCTCAGTTGTGAATATAATGATGATTTAATAAAAAGTAGTAAGAATTAGTAAAAAAAAAAAACTACTGTTTTCAAAAAAGGACGCGTCCTAAAATTACCTTGACTCATGGTCACTCCACTAGTATTACTGTGTGAATGTACTTCCATATCTTAGTCCAATTACCATACAACATAATAATATTTGGATCTCAGGAGCTTATATTTTTTTTAAGAGTCAAGTTCAAAAAGCATGATTAAAAATGAAAAACAGTGATACTGGAAACTCTTTTATTCAAAGTCCACAGTATTCTTAGCCTAACAGATTACAGCCTGCGACCTCTTCGGCCACCCTTCCTGCGTGTAGAGTCAGAGGGCACAGGGGTAACATCCTCAATGCGACCAATCTTCATGCTGGAACGAGCAAGGGCCCGGAGAGCTGACTGGGCACCAGGGCCAGGTGTCTTTGTCTTGTTGCCACCTGTGGCACGCAGTTTGATGTGCAGGGCAGTGATGCCAAGAGTTTTGCACTTCTCAGCAACATCCTGGAAGTTTACAATAATTATGTAAGGAATTGGGTAAGAATTTATCATAATAATGTAAATATATGAGAATTAAGGATATCTAAGAATTACATGGTAATGGTAGTGCTTTTGCCATTTATTTGTGTCAAAAATGTATGTTTTAGTCATCAATGTAATTTTTGCAATACACTTCCACAAGCATCAGATTGTGGACCAAGGGAGAATAGAGATGTGATGAAAACCCATGAGTATTTTCTATCAATGGGTGAGTTAGAAGAGTCATAATCAATCAGCTCAGAAGTGGTCAAACGGAAGTTGACGCTACCAGACTTAGAAGTTTGCTAGCAGGTTGGACCTATTGTTTACTGTCTGCTAATTCTTATGTACACCTAAATAATTATGGGTTTTTCTAAAGGTCATATTTGCCTTCTTTCATAAATTATCAGACATAAAACTAACTTTATTATTATTGGACATGAACAAAGTACTACTGCCTAAATAATAGATTGTAAGCCATTAGACTAGAATTCCATGGAGTTTATTTAATTCTTGGCTCCAGAACTCCAAAACTTTGTGAATAGGTGCTGATTGATAACCTCAAAATTGAAAGCTCAAAATAAATGCTAAACAATGTCTCAAATAAGAGCTGAAATGTAGTAAATAACAAACCTGAGCAGCCAACATAGCAGCGTAGGGTGAGGCCTCATCACGATCAGCCTTCACCTTCATGCCACCGGTAACACGGGCGATGGTCTCCCGACCAGACAAGTCAGTAACGTGTACGAATGTGTCATTGAAAGAGGCGAAAATGTGAGCCACACCGAATACCGTCTCACCCACCAAGTGCTGGGGTCCAAGAGTCACCTGGACCTCCTCTTTTGCTACTTTGTTTTTCCTCGGTGCCATGGCTTAGCCTGAAAATAACAACACTTCAGAACAAAACCACTCTTGTAACCTTAAATATCTGTTTAATCCACACACTGTTTATCGCGTAAAGAGAACTAGGCAACAAATAAGAACTGTACTATTTACTTTCGGGATTATTTCTCTTTTTAACGTAATAATTTTATCATTTTTCTAATAAAACTAAAATATACCTTTAGCTTTGAAAGCTGTCAAAAACTAGAAAGAAAACCGGATGTCAAAATTGCCAGCTTGAAAACTAACATAATAATAAACTTACATCCCGCGGAAGTGTGGAGGACGTGGCTATTTAAACGCTAAATCGCTTCACAATCGCGAGGTGTGCAGGCTTAGAGAGTTTTTTCTCAAGACTGACGTAGGGATGCACCGAGATGTAGTCGCGGTAGATAAAGGATTCACTCCGTTATCCTTGGCTAAAGAGAACTGGCGCAAACCTATAATACTTGATACTGCTGGCCGCAGGGAGATATGGCAAAGCAAGGAACTTCACGGACGCTTTTATCGGGCCCTACATGGACCTGATGTAGATTTTCTAGCGTCCGTGTCCTGGCTACGTTTCGGGAACCTCTTCGGGGAAACCGAAGGTTTTGTCTGTGCAATTATGGACGAAGTTATAATGACGAACAACTACCGGAAATATATTATAAAGGATGGCACGATTGACATTTGTCGGGCATGTCAACGTCCAGGGGAATCGATCCGGCATATTATTTCTGGGTGTTCTCGTCTTGCTAACGGCGAATACTTGCACAGGCATAACCTAGTAGCTAGGATTATTCATCAGCAACTTGCTTTGAAATATACTCTTGTGGACTCAGAGGTACCATACTATAGGTATGTGCCCGACCCAGTTCTTGATAAATGGTTGTGTTACTCTGTACTGGGATCGATCTATTATCACTGACAGGACTGTTGCTGCCAATAAACCTGATATAGTGGTGATAGATCGATCAGAACGCCGTGCAGTTATTGTTGATGTCAGTGTTCCGCATGACGAGAATCTCGTGAAAGCTGAGAAAGATAAACAAATTAAATATCTAGACTTGGCGCATGAGATTGTTGACATGTGGGATATTGACTCGGCAGTCATTGTGCCGATAGTTGTGACCGTCAATGGTCTAATAGCCAAGAGCCTCGACTCGCACCTGCGGAGGCTCTCGTTAGGCAGCTGGGTTAAGGGCCTGATACAGAAAGCGGTACTCCTGGATACGGCGCGTATTGTTAGGAGGTTCCTTTCTCTGGGGCCCTGACCGCCGGTAGCTTGGACCCTGTTCCCGATACCGGTGGACTACTATTTTTTATATTTTTAAATGTTTTTGTATATCTTTTGTAAAAATATTTAAAAATATATTTAAATAAGTATTAACTAATAAATGAATGGAATAATAACTTAGTTTTAAAATAATAAAATATATAACTTACTACTCATTTATAATTTTATAGACATATTTTTTCACTTTTATAGAAGAATGTAAATGAAAGTTCTTGTATTAAAATTACTTTTTTTATTAATTGGTAACATTCTTGGTATTCTTATCGGTGCGTTTCCAAATAACGGAACATGTAATAAAGCCAATAATCAATTACAATAATAAAATGTATACTTAAATTTATTAAGCCTGTTGTAATAATAGTGCAAGAATAATTTTACTACTACTGAATTGACGTTTGATTCGACTACAATGTTTAGTAAGTGTGAACACTAAAGCTGGACACTCATGATAGTATGTATGTACATGACCTTTCCATAGTGTGGGACGTGAAAGTCGA
The DNA here is from genome assembly GCA_947256265.1 of Acronicta leporina. NCBI lineage: Eukaryota > Metazoa > Arthropoda > Insecta > Lepidoptera > Noctuidae > Acronicta > Acronicta leporina. Next base: position 12,602,742 of record OX366520.1, on the reverse strand, counting down.
ACAATCCAACTACCTATCGATATACTGTACTGGGATAACAATACATTCCACATTAATGACGTCTTCGTGGAAATCCAATCAAAATTCAGAGCAGAGGCGATTGTAAGCATAAATCGCATATCAACGTTTCATACAATATAAATTGAGATCAATGTCGTCATCGGAATTTAAATTTGACATGACATTTCTATCTGAATACGAGCCGTCAGCCGAGCCTGAATATGCTTAAACTTGCTTCAGTATTGGGCATGTTGAGTCTTTCATACTAGCGTCCAAATTTACAAAACATATTGAACTCAAATCTAAATCGAATTTAGTCTTTGTCATGGAAATCTGAATTCTTGGCAACGTCCCTAATAAACTGGCCACTGGCCAAGTGACCAAGTGATTTGGACTATGGAGTATTTTTTATTGAGATGTTTTTTTAGTAGCCATTACTGTACATCTGCCAGACGAAAGCCTCTACCTTTTCCTACATTTTCTTTTCATTCAGATTCGTCGCTTGGTTCCACGTCGAATCGAATGACCCATGTGAGCCTACCTTTAGATTTATTCTTCTATGAATGCACCCGTAACGTAGAGCAATGTGATGTGACAACATCCGGAAATAGCGTACGTCATTGCCAACAGATTAATATTTCCATCGCTTATTCGTTGCTGAGAAAAATCGTCGGTTTTAGCGACGTAACATATTGCAAATAAGTGTGAAATATTGTGATAACTTCCTTTTAGCATTAGTTAAACTAGTTAAATTTTATTAAGTGAGTATTTTATTTGCGTTTTGCTGCAATTCCAATTCAAAGTTTCAAGTACGCGAATGACGTTCTGTCATTCATGTTACTCAATTCAATATTGTATTCATGTTACGTTTTCGATGTCTCTACAAGATTGACGGCATGTGTGATGTGTGGTGCAATTACTCGGTGTTATTCCGCTGCCAACAACTGCGACGTAATTGATAACAAAAAAGATTTGCAAGTCATTACTCATCCCATACGTTCTTTGTGATGAAGTTGGAGATGCCCTGAAATAATATCATTTCCTACATTCCAGATTCAAAATGTTTATCTTGGATTGGTTCACTGGCGTTCTTGGATTCCTTGGTGAGTGTATTGCATTCTTATTAGATGTTTTGTCTAAATCATCCAGTTACAGAGTGGATTTCACAAAATCACAATTTTTAAATTACCAGCTAGTCTAAATAACTACACGGTAATCAGTGTTTTATGCAATAGTAATTGGTTATTGAATAACATCATTAATTCTAATTCTTTGTCAATGATTTATTAAGCTGCCTGAAAAGTTCACCAACTTTATAAACTAGTTGTAGGAGAATTATATTATTGAGTAGCACACATAATTGAATAGCATAATTTGTTGAAATACCGGTCAACCTATGATAATTGACAAATGTATGGTATTTATCTCTCTTCATGTTTTTAAAAACATTACCCCTCACTAGGACTTTCTCTTGAATTGTGAGTACATTTTATAAACATAAAACATTTAGTTCATAATAATAAATTAATCATCTAAGACATTACATTTTTTTGTTCAAAACCACATCTAAAAGCTTAGTTTCAAATTAGATAACATTATTGAGGAACACAATCTCTTAAATAATGTAATGATGAATTATTGTGAAGGTCATTTAGTTTTGAGGTTGACACAGTGACCTACTGACCATCCTATTTATGCTGTCACATTATTTTCTGAACTATAAATAAGGCATCTATATTATAATGTTGATGTAGGCTATGTGATTACCTTATGTAATAAGTTATAATTGTAATAGAAAGTTGAATGTTCTTACCTCGTAGAAGAGGTAGAACTTACATCATTCAAATAGGTATTTAACATGTTAGATAATTAATGATTTTTTAAATGTTCATAATAACCTTAATTTCATACATTAGTAAAAATAATAAATATTTTGGTACTTTGCCACAGAATTATCAAATGACTAATTTAAATATTTTAAGTATACCACACTACTTAAGTATCACCTTTCCTTTTTCAACTGTCTTAAAAAGTGGAGTTTCTAATTTCGTCAGTATTTTTTTATGACTCCATCTAATGATTGAGCGTGATTTCAACCTTTGGAGGTTAGGGATAAGTCCACCCATAATACCATTCTGTGATTTATACATTAATTGTCCTTTACATTACTTTTTGGTGTGCTGCAAAAAAGAATATTCTATTATAAATTTATTTTCTAACCTAGATTTATGTTATTTTAATCTTTGAAAAGAGAAACCATTGTACCATTTGGTATTAAAAGATGATGCTTAAGTTGAATTTTGGGTTTGGCTCTATTTTCTATAAAAAATCACCTCAACTATGTAAAATGAATGTGTTTTTTGTTCCCGTTCAGGTTTGTGGAAGAAGTCAGGCAAGCTATTGTTTCTGGGTCTAGACAATGCAGGCAAGACCACACTCCTGCACATGCTGAAGGATGACAGACTGGCACAGCATGTTCCCACATTGCACCCCAGTAAGTATTATAAGGCCTGCTGATGAAGATAAGATGTGATCTTTTAGCACCTGATTAGAAAATCAGGTGCATGTTTGCAATGCATGTTGTTTTGGTTGCTACTGTGGCCGGAACCGAAGTTACATCATTCTCCTTAAAGAGTACTTCAGAAAAAAAACAACCTGTGTATTTTTTTTATTTATGAATTCAGCCTGACAGGATAAACATAAATCTTGGATTTCTACCATGGTATGGTATGGCAGGCTATTTTCCGCAACTTGAGATGCATTCATTCAAGATTTCATACTCAAGCTGCCCAATTCCCCAAGAAATGCCAGCAAGGATTTCTATCATGCTAGAATTTTAATTTGTAGGTATCACTTTATCATTCTTAATTCAGAGTAGAAACTGTGAACTCAACAGTGCTTGCCAAAATTGAATAACCAAAGATTATACTTTTAGAACTAGATACGAACAGAAGGACATTAATTGTGGCACTTTTAATCAGTAATGCAGTTTTTCATATGCTCAGCATAGGATTAATATGATGGTACCTAACATTGTGTAACAATATTTATATAAATTATATAATAATACCACCACCTCTGCTATCACTGAAGGGTTAGGCAGAAGTATCCACATTTCGCCGATACATTTAAGGTCCCATATAATAGACGGCGACTAGACTGAGCTGCCACTGAGAATTTCATAGAAAAAACCAATAACACTTTACCCAAGCTTGGAATCGAACCCAGGACCTCGTGTAGTAGTTTTTCTTAGGACCTCTACATGGAAGCAGTTATGTATATACATGATATAGTAATGCAGAAATATATTAATACTGAATACCAACATAATTATATTAAATCAAATTCAATGCTAAACTAGTTTTGATGTGCCATTTGTAGATTATAAAGGTCTTTTCAAGGTTTTCTTATAGCAGTCTAACTTCCTGTTTAGAATAAATTTACTTCTTAAATATTTAAACTAGTGCCATGTTGACTGTGCTAGAGTGAATTACATAAAAAGACAATACATTAGTGTGCACATTATTCTGATATACATAGAAACAACTGAATAATTAGAAAGCCCTTCTCTGCATACATAAATGAACTATATACCTATTTTTTGCCAGTTTTCCACATGTTCATTTTCCAACTCTTGGGAGTATTTTTTTTGTGTTCCAAAAACATAAAATAAAATTGAAAAAAATACAATATATTTATTTTTCTGATAGTCTAGTGAGTAGTTAAGTTACATATATCAGAATAATATACTAAGTTTACCACTTTGTACTGTTAGGCTGTATACATATCAATCCAGTTGACCTAAGCGAACCTTGTATTGTATGGAATTCCCATATAGTGAGGATATCTGTGCTCAGATATAGGCTCAATCAGTTTTCAAACTAAGTTATTCAGTAATAACTTCATAAATGATGGAGCCATACATATCAGCATAATTTACATATTATTATAATAACACACCCTAAAATGCAATTTTTATTTGTCAGCGTCGGAAGAGCTGTCAATAGGCAGTATGCGTTTCACGACGTTCGACTTGGGCGGGCATCAGCAGGCGCGGCGCGTGTGGCGCGACTACTTCCCGGCGGTGGACGCCATCGTGTTCCTGGTGGACGCGTGCGACCGGCCGCGCCTGCCCGAGTCCAAGGCCGAGCTGGACTCGCTGCTCACCGACGAGACGCTCAGCAACTGCCCCGTACTCATCCTAGGTAACAAGATCGACAAACCCGGCGCCGCCAGCGAGGACGAACTCCGTCAGTTCTTCAACTTGTACCAACAGACCACTGGAAAGGTTAGTCACTCTATCTATTCACTTTTTTTCCTTTGCCTACTACCGGCCGCAATATGCAGTCGCTGGCTGTGAATGTACCTTATCTTTCAGTTTATCTGTCTAGTTCATCAAAATTACAGTATTGCAGAGGCAGTTTCTTCTTATAATAATAAAGTTAATAATATTATATTTGTCTGTTTCTAAGTAAGATTACTTAGGTTGGAATTATAGTATCTAGAAGATTAAAGTACATATAAACTTTTTCCATGCACATGGAATTTTAGGAGCTTATTGTAATTTCATATCAACTTATGAGAATGATGGAACATAAGAACAACTAATGATTCTCCCATGCCTAAACTAATGCCAAGTCTTCAAGTTTTTTGGTACTATCATATGCATATCATTTTTATTTAACATATATTACGACCGACATTCTGACCCAATTCACTAAATGCTTATCATTGCTTGATTTTTTTTTGACGCGCTCAAATCATTCCTAAATATTTAATTTAAATTCATTTCCAGTGGCAGTTATATAACCTTTTAGAATAAAAACAAAGATGATAAAAGTAAAGTAATAAATCAAACAATCATTACTCCATTTTTACCAAGACAGATATTATTTCATATAGAAAAGAATCAACATCAAGAAAAAACAGTTTCATGTGGAATTATATGTATAATCTTCCATAACAGTAGCATGCACAGTCGGACCTTGTCTCGCTCACATTATCAACTATTTATTTATTAGTAACTTTATCGCATCGTAAATGCATAAACGTGTTCGCAATTTATTTTATCAACACGTCAAGTCATTAACATTATACTAAGCGGAAAAAGACATTCTTATATGCATCTGTGTCTGTGTGTGTCTTGTAAGTAGTTCTAAGCTCACAATTATAAATAATTTATGATTATGAAAGTAAATGGAAGTGTCATACGCTGATAATTTTTTGCCAGAAAATTTCTCCAGCAACATTTGACGATCCTTACATATTATAAAACAAAGTCCCCCCCACCCTGTTTGTCTATATGTTTGGCTGACGCGAAATCTCAAAAACTGACGAACGTATTTTCATACGGTTTTCAGTAATGGATGGAGTGATTCATGGGGAAGGTTTTAAACTTATTAATTTAACATCACGCTATGACCCATAGGAATGGAGTAAAGCGACTGAAACCGTGGGCTGTTCCTAGTACATTATCATCCATGATAATAGTATTATTTTATTCATAAGTATTGTTTGTTTTACATATTCAGTACAACATAGTACATCTTCCAGGTACCTGCTAGTAATTTCAAGAAATGCTATTTCAGTGCGATTGTCTGAAGTTTTAGAACATCAGAACTGGTTAGATACTAGATTGGAAAATTTGACAGCAAATAATATATAAATACAACCTGTAACAGAATTAGTGCAAGACCTGAAAGTAGTTTGTTCAGAGTCAACTACTGAATTGATTATAGTGGTGTATAATAGTGTTAATTTTTTCCGAAATGATAATTACAATACCTGAGACTATGACCCCCTGATCCATCAGTGGTTCGAGCTAAGGAAAACTGAAACCTATTTGCAAAAATTGTTATTGTATGTATGTGTATATCATAGTCGTTGTGGGTACGATTGTAGTACAGCCACGAGTTTTGTTTTTAGCTGGTACCTCTTACATTTTTTTGAAAAGATTTATGCTTATGTCTCACAAAATGACTTTAGGGTTTTGTTATTATAATTATGACTCGATTTTATAAATTGACGTGTTTGAGGTCTTGCGCTTATACACGTTGTATAATACTCGTAACTGTGTAACCCATACATTATAATTATTATTATAGCGCTTAGCTGCCTCTAGTTGTCGTAAGCGCGACTGCTACACTAGTGGTTCAAGGTTTGATTCCCGGTTCGAGCAGCTCGGAGTTTCTCAATTTGGTGGATTGGTTGCGTGACTGGAGGGAATGCTTCTTATAAATTAAAGTTAATAATTTGTTGATTCCAGGGCAAAGTGTCTAGATCAGAATTGCCCGGCAGACCCCTGGAGCTGTTCATGTGTTCGGTGCTGAAGCGCCAGGGCTACGGCGAGGGCTTCCGCTGGCTCGCCCAGTACATCGACTGAACTGCGCGGCCTCTCGCATGCCGCCGCCACTCGGCTCGCTTATACTCGAGTATGCTTCTCATATAAATGTCAAAACGTAGCCGCCCAAATGCAATATGCTATGCTTACGTATAATTTCAATTATGTATATTAAAATTAGCTCGTATTCTAAACAAATGTTTCAGAGAACAATTTAAGACTCGATTCTTGTGTACATATTTTGATGCCTGGTGTTTTTCGTAACTATCATGTTATCTTTAACCAAAATTAGATTTTAGACGTGCCTGTAACTTGTCACGACAATTTTAGTCTCATATTTTTGTGAGGACATTGTATAGTCAAGAGGGCAATAAGCGGCTACGTTTCTAAGATGTATTATATGCTGGAAACGCGCCCGTCTGTAAGCAGCCTCATAATCGCTCACTAGTAATGCTTTATAATTGTAATGTTTGTTACATCTCGATATCGAGACTAGACATTAACTAAAAGTATCCTTTTAATATTGTAAGGATCATAATTATCTTTCAATAAATAATAATTTATTATGCTGCCTCTTTTTACTAGGTTAAGTAACTAATACGGAAACACCCTAAGTAGGGTACACACCTCTGTATTGTTATACAATGAGGTTTTTGTAATTGCTGCTCCATTTAGGATGCAGATATTAAAGTACTTAGTTACTAGCAATACTAGTGTTGAAGTACAAAATGTAACTGGTTGGCGAGCCGAGCATTACTAGTTAGCGATGTATAATGTAATGCGGTCCTACAATATTCTCGGCTACGAATAGCTGATAGCTGTATTGTTCAGTGATTTAGTTTTTGGCTGTAAAATACTAAAGCAATTATAATTTACGTTAGTCTTCACTATTGCGTCAGGGGTTTCTTCAAAGTTCGGGTTTGTGAAACCATAATATAAATTTGTGTCTGTAAGGTAATGGTGCAAAGCATGGTAATTTTGGTATTGTCTATCACTTCTTCGCCAAATATCTTTAATTCTCGAGACAACGCCGTAATAATGTATGTACATGCAGCTCTGTCGTCTCTTATTTACCTACTTTGATATATATTATAGCGCTACAGATACTCTTCGTCACGTTCGCGTCGATTGTAAGATACAATTTTAAATAAAATTTTAATATTTATTTTATTATTCTCATTCCAACTTGAGTGATCATTTTGACTCGATTATGTATTTATCAAGCTCATTGTGTTGTATGTGTTAAGTGACGAATGTTATATTTTTGTAAATTATTTCAATCATTTGAATTTTTCGGAATGTTAAATAGACATTGTAATGAAACGGCTAATCTACGTTAGTGGTAGCAGAGTCTTAAATGAATTTGAATAATTACTCAGTTAATGTAAGAATATCTTCCATTAATTCTAATTGACTGTGCAGTAAAATGGAACCCATAGCAGTATTTAATAATTTGAAGCGCAATCAATTTAATCATTATCAAACTCGTGTTCAAATCAGTTATAAGGCATCACAATGGTAAGAAGATATTGTTTTGATGTTTTCCTATGTTTTTCAATAGTCAATGGAACTTGCTTGTAAAATGCGCCGGTGGTCGTCTTGCTAGACAAGCCGTTTCCAATCATATTTTTGTTGCGATCAACGTGTGCTGGATCTCCAGCTCTACTTAGACAATGTTCTTTGGTATATTATTTGCAGTTTAAGTAAAAAAAAAGTTTGTAATAAAATTTATATGAAATAATATTTTATTTTATTTTGCCTTTATTCTTAAAATATACTATTTTCTATAAATATACTATTTTAGGTTTAGTCTAGGAATGACTGATTCGCGAAATGACTACATGGTCTGTAATTGACCAATTCTTGAAATGTACAATTCTTTAAATGACTGATTCTATAAAATACCGCTTCTTTTAAAGACCGATTCTATAAATGACCGATTCTACAAATGACTGATTTTTCAATTCTATGAATGTGTGTGAATATCGTAAATAAAATGCTATGTAAGGGTTGGCAAATCATATATATTTCAACTAGTTTAAAAAAATAACTTGTATCATGTCCCAAAAAATAACTTGTATAATGTTTACTTTTGCGCTACAAAATGTAGTACATTTAGTAGCGCAAAAGTAAACATTTATTCGGTTTACTGGTTTCTGACACTTACGCGAATATTAGACATTGAAATAAAACTATTTTTTACGGATTTTATCGCGTTGTATTAAATTTTATTTAATTCCCGACGTTTCGGATCCTTTACAGCATCCATGGTCACGGGTAGACAGGTGTTGGACTTGATAAACCACAAGTCCTCGCAAAAGAAAACCGATTCCTACCCAGGATGATTCGTGAGGCTATTGAAATTAAAAAACATCCAAATTTCAATAGAGAAGATGGTTGGGTCTTACCAGCTGCTTGGAACCCCATTATAGAATCTATTAAATCTAAATCCAAGCCCAAAACTGCAAGACCAAATGATACGGTGACCTCGTTCTGTGTGAATCGGATCACTAATAATTAACAAAAATGAAAGGTAGCTGTTAGTAATTTTAACATTAAGACGTCCAACACCTCAGTCTACCCGTGACCATGGATGCTGTAAAGGATCCGAAACGTCGGGAATTAAATAAAATTTAATACAACGCGATAAAATCCGTAAAAAATTGTTTTATTTCAATTTATTCGGTTTCTTTTAAAAAAATCAACAATTAACAAAAAGTTATAAAATTAAAAATCATCGATTATCAAACACTAAGAAAAAAATCACTGAGGAATATGTGGTTATAATGTCTCTTAATTTTTATAATTGTTGATTTTTTGATAATTGATTGTATGACTTTTTGATAACTGTTGATTTTTTAAAAAGAAAAAATAAATGTTTCCTTTTGGGCTACAAAATGTAGTACGTGACATTATAACCACATATTCCTGTGTTTTTTTTTTCTTAGTTTTTGATAATCGATGATTTTTTATTTTATAACTTTTTGTTAATTGTTGATTTTTTTAAAAGAAACCGAATAAATGTTTACTTTTGTTCTACAAAATGTAGTACATGACATTATACAAGTTAGTTTTTGGGACATGATACAAGTTATTTTTTTAAACTAGTTGAAATATATATGATTTGCCAACCCTTACATAGCATTTTATTTACGATATACACATACATTCATAGAATTGAAAAATCAGTCATTTGAAGAACCGGTCTTTAAAAGAATCGGTCTTTTATAGAATCAGTCATTTAAAAAATTGTACATTTCAAGAATTGGTCAATTATAGACCATGTAGTCATTTCGCGAATCAGTCATTCCTAGACTAAACCCTATTTTATTCCTCCTTTGTTTTTCCCATATCTTGTCATCAATATAGCACAGTACAACCCTATTCAATAAAAATGCTGTTATACTAATTAAAATTTTAATTATAGGAAAATAATGCAATAAAAATACTAATGTATAGAATATTAATAAAGTACGTAATTTTACAACTTTCAAAAATTTCTTTCATGAAAATAATAATTTTAATTATCTTTAGTGCAAAATATAATATGGGAATGCTTTAAATAAAATCGATGGAAATATTTAATGAGAGGTGTATAACTGATAAGCACATAATGCATATAACAGGCTAGGTTTATGCTTTTTTATTAATAATATTCCATGATTACCTATAAAAAATGTTCATCACTGCACTATGATTATATTTACAATCTGTACTCAAGATATGATATTGCACATTTAACACTTACAATAAAATTTACATTGCATGAATTCATAACATTGGTAGACGGCAACCTGGGTTACAATAATTCCTTGTGCTACAAACATTGCTTTTTTTCTACGCGACAAGCTAACATAATTGGTTGCAATGGCCACTACATAGTGAAATTCACGCGAAATTATGTGAGGTAATATCACATTTGGGACTATTTATTAGATTTATTATATAAATAATTACACTAACTAATATTTTATGAGCACGTTTATTCACACAACCTACTCGAGATGATTGAACAATCCATTATACTTTCAACAAATATTCGTAAAATTAATTTCGTCACTGAATGTCATGTCTCGAAGATTTATCAACGATTTCTTTCGTAATATTCTTCTAGCCAATTATTGTATGTTATAAACTATGTGAATAAAAGTACGCACGCGGACACTCATACTTACACATACATACAACAGCCAAAAGGTATACATTCAAGTTCGTCCACCGTGGGAAGGCGTGAAGTGATATAACCTATGACGCTAAACAACAACGGGTCAGGCACATCGTGGCGTCTCGTGCCACTCCATTAGAAATTATATTACTACCCTGTTTACAAAACACGTGTAACCTAACACTGGGCCCTAGATAATTTCTAATAAAGAGGATATTTACATCGCTAAATATATTGTGCTGTATGCATACTAAATGCAGATTTGTCTATTTGGTAACTTAACCTAACATTTAGTTACTGATGAGATTTTCAAGTATACATTTGGTATACGCAAATGTTTATTATCTGTTCGAACTAAGGTTCTATAGTTTTTAAATAATGATAATAGAGTAATTCAAAACAGCGACACAAAATGTCCATAAAACACATTAAAAATAATAAATTTATAAACTTATAATCTACTCTCGTAAAACGTTCACATTCTAAAACATTTAAATTCAATAACAATTTCTATGTCGATATAATATTATTTACAAAGTTCTAATCGATTACCGATAGCTACATTATAGTTATATTACAAAATTGAAGAACGGTTGATATTGTCTTATATAGATCACACGTGAGTTTTGTCAGAGTGAAATCTTTAAAAATTTTCCTAATAATATGATTCATTTACTTATACGAAGTACAATCACTTTGGTACATAAAACTAGGTATCATAGCCTTTTCTATGCTAATATCAAAATCAATTTTGGATATATATTTACGCCTATAGGTAATTGTGACACATGATTTATGTTTAGACATAAATATATATCCGGTGTCAACTATGCTAGACCAAGTGCCATCGCACAATGGGTGTCTGTCCTTGTTCAGTCTCCGGTGTATGGTTGTGTATTAGTTCATCCACTTGCGGCAGTTGGGCGCACCGCACATGCACATAATTTTATGAGCATCGTCCTCGATGTCGAATTTGTAATCGTATGCCAACTGTAAAAAGAAATCAAAATAAGCATGTGCATGACCACGTATACCATTAAAAATAAAGGTATATTTCTATGTAATCCTACTAATAATTTAGTTTGTGAGGATGGACGGATGTTTGTTACTTTTTCACGCCAGAACGGCTGAACGGATCTAGATTAATTTGGCACAGAGATAAAAATTATAGCCTGAAATAACACATAGGCTACTTTTTATCTAGGTCGGACACAATTCTTAAGTCCACGCAAAGTCGCGGGCAGAAGCCAGTGTTTAAGAGGCCGTCCTAAAAATTCACTCGATCGAGTTTAGGTAAATTCTATGTTTGTGTGCGCTTTTCACGCACACATGGCTGCAGATCGAGCGTACGAGCCTATAAACAATGTTGATCCTTTCATTATTAAATTAATTTTCTAGTTTTATTCTCGTTAGTTTTTTTTTGTACTTTCAATTTTGTTTTTAATTTAGTATACTTATTTTTATACATACAATATTCAATAAACATCAAAACATAAAACTTTGAAGGCGGAAATTGGGGTTAAAAATTGTAATTTTTGTAGATACTGATTACTAATAAATACCTAGTGACGAGTTTAATGATTTATGGATTTTTACATTTTAAGGGTAGGAAACGGGGGTTGAAGCCTGAAGGTTAATGTACTTATTAGTATGGGTGAATAGTTTTTAAAGCTAGGTATTTGAAAATGAGATATGTAGCTACTCATCATAAAAAATGTGTTTCAGGGATTTTGAATTTTCAGGCTTTTACTTTGGAGGGTTGATAGTTTTATCTTTTTCTAGGCACTTCAAAATCGTAATATTTTGTTAAATGTTTATCAAAACACATTTTGGTCACGACTGAAACCGCTCGGTTGTATGTACATCTGTGCTAATTGTGGTATGTAGTTTAACTTTGCTCCACTTCATCGTGAAAAGTGTGAGATGAGATGTCTGAAGAACTGGTATTTGTTTTTCATAATTTACCATGCACGTAGAATGTGCCTAATGAAGGACCAACATAAGACATTAATTTTGTACTACAGAAGTAATCACGGCGATAACTACAATATTAATACCTTTTAATATATTAAAACCTTTGCTTATCAATAATTTATTGTAAGATGAGGTTGCTTTTGACTAATGAACATAGAGCTTTGTAATAGGTGCTATGATTGTATAATTTTGTTTGTAATGTATATCATGGCATATTTTCAATCTATATACTAATATATAAGCTGAAGAGTTTGTTTGTTTGTTTACTTGAACGCGCTAATCTCAGGAACTACTGGTTCGATTTGAAAAATTATTTCATTGTTCGATAGCCCATTTATTGAGAAAGGTTATAGGCTATATATCCTCATATATCTCCTATATCTCCTCTACGCGGACGAAGTCGCGGGCAGAAGCTAGTAAAATATAAAGCGTTATAATAGCTACTAAATTACCAAGCATTGCGCTGTCTAAATTTGAATGCTTGAATTGCCGGCAAAAACATAATACCATAATAAATCGTAATCCAATAAATTGTGTTTTACTTACGATATAACTTGGTATTACGTTTGTATTAGAAATTCGGTGGCCGACTCTTGAGAGCTGTAGGTATTATACTTAAGGTCGCAATCACACGCAGTCGCAGTCGTAAGTACCTCGAACATAACATACCATCACGCCTGTATTCCCTGAAGGGTTAGGCAGAGGCGTACACTAATGTACACCCACAGTTTGCCGATATGTTAAGGTCCCATGTAATAGGGGGCGAGCCTATTGCCATTATCCGGGCACAAATTTCAAATTCCGAGCTCCTACTGAGAATTTACTACGCCTGTTTTTATTAATAAATATTTTTTTTATGTATATTATGTTATGCCAATGTATAAAATAAATATCTATCTACTTACTGATCTAATACTAAATAGGATATTTGCATTAGTAATTTTCCACTTGACTGTACCATGCGCACGAAGGCGGGTGCAACAACCTCTGCCCGGCCAAAAAGATTGGTACTGTACTGTACGTTTCTAAAGGAACTACATCCCAAGTACAATCAGGCTGTAGGATGTTCTTCAAAAAAGAAGTGACTTTTCAATAGATATTACTGACGTCACCTTTAAGACGTAAATTCAGAATGTGAATGCAAATTTAGACCTGGCAAGTGGGACTCGCGGCGGCTTAGTGATCATAGCATCTGATTTATCTAACCAGAAGACGCAGGTTCAAATTTTGATCGCAGTCGAGTTTTTCCATCACTAAAATAACTTTATAATAATATCTAGGAATGTGCAAAAAAAACACAAATAGTTAACAGTTCATATTTAACTTGAAAAAAATAAACCAAATTTTAATCTCTGGTTTCAAAATTAATAATTATGATTTTCGTAATCAGCCCCAGAGAATCCTTGAAATTGACACCCATATTAATTTATTTAGAGAAGCATTTTCGTAATCAGCCCCTGAAAATCCTTGACATTGACAGCTGTATCAATTTATTTAGAACAACAATGTCCGCTATCTTGGATTTAAAAATTAATGTCATTTTCGTAATCAGCCCCCAAAATTCTTTGAAATTGACACCCATATCAATTTATTTAGAAAAGCAATGTCCGCCATCTTGGATTTCAAAATTAATATAATTTTCGTAATCAGCCCCTGAAAATCTTTGAAATTGACACCCATATTAATTTATTTAGAAAAGTAATGTCCGCCATCTTGGATTTCAAAAATAAACATTTTCGTAATCAGCACAATGAGAAACTTGTACTACCTATACTTCCTACAAAAAATACCAGACCATATTATATGGCTTTTCTAGAAATTAGAAGTTATAAAATAATCAACGTATCAAGTTGTGTTAATCGCAGTATAATTTGGGAAAATATTTACGTCGAACAAGCGCACGCCTGTGACACAAAGCGATACGTCCTCTCGCTGGGAAGGCCCAAACGTGACTGGCGCGAGCGGCTTTGCGCGCTCGATATTATAGCACAATTATAGGTCTTTTCATCTTTGATTTACTAAATCAAAATTTTTTTTTTTTGAAAAAGTAATGTTTGATCCTATTAGAGGGATAACTGATGATTATTAAGTAATTTAAAAAATAATCAAAATGTCTTTCTAAAAAATAGAAAAAAATACATATTTGTCTGCAATTTTCACGAAAAATTACGTTACGTAAATATTTTTTTCCTGCTATATTTTGTATGAAAATTGAAAAAAGTGCTTCCGCTTGTGCCAAGTAGAGCATATGCTGGGTTTTATAGTATTTTTTAATATTCAGTAATACTAATATTTTCTTGTAAACCGATCATCAAACTTCACTCGAAACGCGTTTTTTGGGAAAAGGAGTTGTCAATAAAAGGGATTTACGATTATTATAGAAGTAAATTGAAAAATCCATTTCCGTATGTGCCAGGTTTAAGAACAGTTCTTTTCAAATAATTAATAACTTTATATAAATTCTTTGTAGATTCCTCACAATCGGTCATCAAAATTCACTAAAATGCGTCAATTTTTAGGACGGCCCCTTAATAAAACTAGGAAGATTTACTGCGTGAAATTGCGGAGAAATATCGGCTTTTCTATGTATAACATGTTACGGGACAAATGTGGACAAAAATTAACATTTAACTATAAAAAATTGTGACCTCTTCTCCTCGCGCAATGCGGCGCTTGGCGAAGATGATGATGCGCAAGTGGCGGTCGACTTCGACGGTCTCGGCGACGCAGTTGGGCTGGCACGAGTGGTTGATGTAGCGCGCCAGCCCGCCCGACAGCGTCGCGTCCACCACGCGCCGCTCGTCCAGCCGGAACATGTAGATGCCGCGGTTCTACAAAGTTTATGTTCAATTTTATAATTTAAAAAGCATCAGTGTTACATGCGTCGTCCACTGCACATTTTGGCAGAAGGAGCGGCCAATTACTAGCAGAGCTGGGCCTGGTAGACAAGTTGAAATTTTCTTTCGAATAAGCTAATGCAATTCCTACACATTTTTTTTTCTATTAACACAGATTCGCATGTAATAAAACAGTAGACTTGGGCCCCTATCCTCGAAATTACTATTAAACTAAAGTTTTGAAATTCCAAACCAGACACTTTTAATTTGAATTTACAAAATTTGCATAGATAGCTAGCGATTTTGATATACAATCGAACTGAAGGTTTGATTTTTAATTAACTTGATAATACTTTTTACATCATTTTACCAAGCCAAAACAGCTAATACTTATTTTATTGAGTGAATGCTTTACAACAATAGAATATAATGCATGTGACATAATTAAAACATTGTGTTGCACTGTTTTGGCGTATTGTATTGATGTTTATAGTATAATGAATATTGTATTGATGTTTCTGGCTGAGATCAACTTACCTTCGACTCATATTGTTTCTCCCGTAATTCGGATAATTCCGAGCGAATAATTTCACCGATGTACTCTATTACCATGGTGTGCTTCTCCAGATCACGAGCTGCGTATAGACCCAACCCCTGGATTTTGGACCTAGAAATAATTGTTATAGTGAATAATTGTTAATTTATTCGAATAAGTCAAAGTTTGTATCACTTTGTGACGTTATATTTAAATAAGCTTTTTTTATATACCCATATGTAGTTTCAGATGTAATAAAAATGATCGTGTAATAATAATAGCACCTGTGTTCCCCTCGCCCCCTTTTCGTTGTTCATCCAATCCAAATTTTTGTTAAACACATCGAACAAGTTCAGTTTGTGGACTATTTATGATTGAACATAGTATCATTTATTTTTCTCTTTCTAATTCTTACCGTATAGTTTCGGAATAGATTGATATTACATATTGTCACGTTATTTAATTTTCTTGCACATTCGTCATGCTTCTTTAAATATTTTTGTTTGTGCTGACGTCATTTTGTTTGGTTTTGGATGGGTTTCTTCACTGCTAGTGCTTTGCATCGTGTTCATAAACGGGTGGTGCATGTGGTATCTGGTTAACTTGCTGGCTGAGATTAATCATAATTCAGTTACATTTATTAGGACTTAGTTTATCATGCGCGACATATGAGGGACTTTAACTCTAAACAATCTAGTTTAGATGTTTTTCTAGATATATGGGCTGCCTGTACGGGGAAGAATAAGTTATAGAAGTTGTTTTTACATTGAATATGCTGATCAGCATGATATACAAATAGTGTGCGTTGGGAGGCTGGGAGGCTGGGAGGCTGTGAGGCTGGGAGGTTGAGGTGTCGAGAGTGAGAGAGTGAGATAGTGGTCTGCATACCTGGCGAGGTAGACGTTGTTGCGCCACTCGCTCTTCATCTTCTTGTACTGCGAGCTCTTGGTGTGCACGAACTGCTTGGAGTAGGGGCAGGCGGGGTGGTCGGGCGCGGGCGGCGGCGCGGGCGCCGGCAGCGGCGCGCGCGGGGCGCGGCGCCAGGCGGCGCGCGCGCGGGGCTCGGCGCGCGCGCAGCCCGACGGGTTCACGGCCAGCCCGCCCTCCAGCAGCGCCGACCGCCCGAACTTGAACCGGTAGTCCGTCAGCGTCTCCACGCCTGCCGACATCGACATCGACCACCGTTACACTTACACTTACACCTCCTACCTCTACAATCACCTAATCACACGCCTTACGATATACAAACACCAACAAAGTTGCAACCTTACTTCAACATACCTGGTAAACTCTCGAGCACCCTGACTACGGCAGGTTCAGTCAAACCGAACAGATCTTCTCCAGTCACATAATTAGGCCACAACTTGAGTACTCCATCTTCACTTCGTCCATCACGTAATGACGCAACAGCGTCCAATACCTGTCAAACATTGAATTGAATTACAATGAAAGATGACGACAAAACTGTTTTTATATTCTATTCCTTCAATATTGTCAACCTACCATAGTTAAAGAAATATCCTAAAATGCTGGTAATACGAAACCCCTTTTTTTTTCTCGTTAAAAAACGTTGCCCCACACTAGGATTTTCTCCTGTATCGTGCAGGCGCGTGCGCTGCATATGATGCAAAAAGCACTGCATACCCTAGCAGTCACGGATAATTTCGCTGATCAAAGAGTATACAATAAGTACCTAAAGTATAATTAATGAATCCGTAAATCGTGGAATTACTAGAAAACTCCTAAACGCTCCATAATAGCAACGAATCGCAAGTACACCTAATAATCTCACAAGTCACAACGCGCTTTACTGATAGGCGCTTTACACAAATTAATGTACCTAATGTCAACTACTGCGTCAGGAAATGGCGAATAAAAAACGTTCGCATGTAGTGATAGTTCGATTAGATTTTTGTGTCTGTGAACTGCACACATACATGAAATGCACGGGCGGAATGTGACCAACTCCAGCCGCATGGCCCGCGGTATTCTCGGTTCCGACTAGGCTCGGGAGTAGTCGGGAGACACTCGTAAATAATCGGAAGTCTTCGTCTTCTTTAATGTGGCCAAGTATTATTGATGGATTTCCTACCTAATCACGTAGAGAAAATGATGCATTTTTGTTTAAAAAGGTTTTATTTGTTCAATTATTAGAAATATTTTTTTCTTCTTATGACTCCATATTGTTTTTTTCATGTGACGAGCGGTGTTTACTATTTTGTGTACGCGAGTAACTGTTATGGTTTTCTTGCAAGTTTTTTCATTTTGAAACGTAATTGTAGTGTAAATATCGTTGTTTATTTCTATAATAATTGTAGTTCTTGCATTTACGAGTCTATTCGTTGGTTTTTAAAATGTTATTTGATTGTGATGTTTGTGTTGACAATGTGTGTTTATTAAAAATTAATTACTAATATAAAACGTAATCTTAGTATGTATTCTGAACCATGAAAATTTTGAAACTGAAAACCTACTGGTGGCTGGTGAGTTCTCATATAATTTGTTTCTTTTTATATGGTATCGCTAGCATTCCCCCCGCGGAGCATAGTTTCATTCAGTTGACTAGCATTCTGACCGGAATTTCGATCTTTCGCTATGACGTCACGCGGTGTGGATATTCGAAAAATCAATAAAAAAAATCTGCCTTACCTAAGATCAGACCCAGTGCACGCCACTGGTATCGTGAGTGCGTTTACAAACACAAACGCCCAGAACCGGAACAACTACCTATAGATCATACAAATATTTGCTCCGTGTGGGGATCGAACCCACAGCACGTGTCGCAGAAGCCAATCGCTCACCCGCTACGCCAAAGGTGTCGTCAAAGTAGTTGTAAATTGTTTTTACAATAACTAAAGAGGTAAGTAAAATAAGTAGGTACGTTGGCCCAGGCGGCGCGCGGCGTGGGCGCGGCGCACTCGTCGCGCGGCTCGTCCTGCGCGCGCACGTGGAAGCGCGGCCGCCCCGCCTCCTCCGAGATCCAGCACAGGTAGCGGCAGCGGCAGTTCGCGCGAGACATCGACCAGTAGAAACGCACCTGACGACAAACAATATCAACATTACAAATAATTACCACGGCGAATGCGAAACTATTGGATATCGAAATCGATAAAATATTATCGTTACCCATATCCAGATCCAAAACTTCATAACTGTGGCACCCTGTTTATTACTTTTAAAATAATAAAAGTTAAAAATAATGCTTCGTTAATTTAGTAGTCCCAAACGCAGGTCACCCAGTCCTGGGTCTCACCCTTCGAGAAATACAGGTGTACATTAGCTGATTAAGCTTTTTGTATACCGACTAAGCCGGCGCGCCCCACGGCTCAGTTGTCTCCGTAGTTCGCCTCGAGTGTACATGTACTTACCGTAAGCAAATAAAGGACAAATTATCCTCATTAATAATATCGAAACTTTTAATGATATCGACCTTGTGCTACCGTACACATAGACTTGTACACAGGCATAAAGTTATACTATGTAATGAAATAATAGTCTCGTGAAAGACAACACTTACAATCTTATAACCGATAGGATAGATGTAATTGGGGGTATGGAAAGCTGCGAGCTGGTGCGGCAGTAGATGTCCCGGGCTGAGGAATATGAGTCCTCCGACGCGGATGAGGTGGTTCGTGTCAGAGTGCAGCATCACGGACGCCACCTGGCGCTGCTCGTCGCGAGATATATACACGCGACGCTGCACGCTCAGCGTCGTTAGCTCGTTGTCCTTCTCATTCTGTAAAATAAAACGTTTTGACATTCATATAAAAAAATATATGCAGACAATTCTTTCGTTTTGTTTCTTTTAGAAGTAAACTATCCTAAGTCCTATATTTCTAATATTCAGTTCACTTTATGATGGCATTGAAAACACCATTGTTTTTATGATACCTACTATCATCAGTAATTTTAAATACAAAGTATGAAAAAAAAAATGGATTAGTTTAGTCCTAAACAGGACCCCAAGTTCGCTATCTTATTGTATCAAAATCGTCATTCAGAATTGTTGATATTTGACAGTTTCATCCAATTTTATCTGTCAGTTCTTATGTCATTTAGTGACACGAAAATTTTTTTTTATTCTTGATGTGCTTACGCTTGACTGTCACTTTGCCTGATATTAAACGACACTGCTACCTAAGCCGGAGAGCGCTTGCCTAGAAGACACCAATTTTGATACAATTGAAATAGAAGACTTGGGCCCTAGATGTAGATAATCGATTTAAGCTGACCTTGGGGGCATGAGAAGCGCAGAAAGCGGTCTTGTTCTTGTAGAAGACGCAGCCGTCCTTGACGGCGCAGCCGAGGTGGTAGACGCTGCCGCAGCGCACCTTGAAGCAGCGCACGGTGGCGCCGAGGCGGCGGCAGGCGGCGCACGCGGCGCCCGCGCCGGCCGCCAGCGCCGCCTCCACGTTCATGAGCGCGCCGCTCACGGTCTCGTACACGCCCTCGGACCACAGCGCGCAGTTCAGGTGCAGCCAGCGGTCCACGTCGCAGTTGAGCAGCCGCGACACGCCGTCCGCCACCCCGTCGCCTTGGATGCCGCACAGCTCGCACCGCCTGCTGTCTTCGTTCGTGACCGGCATTATAGCGACACCCGTGCGGAACACCAGCTCAGTGAGCTCCCTATCAGTCGGCCGCTTGTACTTCACGGGCGGACCGATGCATCCCGGTGACCACGCTTTGTAACGTATACCTCTAAATTTCTCCCTTTCGGTACTTTGGTTGCTCTTTTCATCCTGTTCGCTCTTCAGGTCTTCATCTAAAGCACTTACATCATCGCCGACTTCTTTCATTAATTCATCATTGTCAAGAGAGTCCATGAACGACAGATCCATTTTTTCATCTTTAATGTCTGGTTTAATATCTAAATCATCAGTTTCCATGCTCTCTGTCGATGCAGTATCAAAATCATCGCGATCTTTGGACAAGTTGGTGTCGACATCCGACTTACTATCTTCTTTGACCGTAGTCTTTGTCTTACCGTCGAGGATAATATTGGTAGGGCGCCACGCAAAACTTTCATAACATTGTGTACTGCAGAAGTATAATTCTGAATCACTATCACAAAGAATTTCTTCAGCATTGCCTTTGTTAGCGGCTAATAGTGGGAACTCGGACGCCTTGGCCCTAACTACTGAATCTAAAATAACGACATCACAGTGTCGGCAAAATTTCGCCGCTCCGTTCAATATACTTTGGATATCAATTGGCGTTCCTTCTTTTCCGTCTTTACCCTTGGACCTGTAAAGCCCAAGTTTGTGAGATGGCGGAGTAGCAGTTCTTTCTATGATTTGATACGACGTTGGTGGCGGTATATGTAGAATTCCGGCGAGCTCTTTAAGTACACCAAGAATATCTTCAGCTGCGCCAGATGTGAGGGTAAGCGTGACGGTGACATTTTCATTAGTTTCCGTGCTGCCGGGCGAGTCTGAACCCTTCACCTTCGCAGCGTCGGTGTCCAGAACCTTCAGCGCCTTTTGGTTCTCTTCTTCATCCTTTGATTGGTACAACGAGACTGGCTTCACTCTGATCGGCACGGGTGCGATGATGGGGATGACGGGTGAGACTCGACCGGATGCCGAATCACTATCTTCGTCTTCTTCCTCATCGTCAATAAGTTTAAGACCCGGGAATCTGTTAGGCGGTTCAGTTTCAAGACATTCGGGACTAGAGCAACTAACAATGCTATCAGGCGTGTCGGTGTCTCGTTCTTTACAAATAAAGTCCAACTTTTTATCCTCGGGGTCGTCATCAAACAAAATGGGCTGGAATTCTTGATCATAGAATCCTCTTTGAGTTGACGCTGGTGGTTTCTCAGGCAATGGTTCTTCTTCCCCAAATGGTTTCGTGTTGTAGTAGTCTCCAACATTTGGTATCTTAGCATTGCCAAATTCGCCAACTAAATCACCTTTCAATAAATCGTAATCTTTATTTTTTAATTTTGTCAAGTCTCCGGAACCGAAAAGTGGACAAACAGCAAAATTTGTAGTGAGAGCGGGTTCTTGTATTTGCATAGCTGGCAGCAAACGTAACTGCGCCATAAGGTTATCGATAAATGTATCATAGTCCTCTTCGTACCTCGAACCTTTACGTGGTCTCTTCTTAGCGTTTGTTGAGTTTAAATTGTTTTCAGCGGCCGCTTTCATGTTCATTTGTTGTTGTTTTCGCTTCTTTTGCTGATATTCGCGACGTTTACGCTTCTTAGCTTCTGATGGCGTTTCTGGAGCATTCGCTTCTGATGAAGGATCCATATTGACACTTTCAGGGAATTCTTCTTTCATTGGCTGATCAAGTTTGCCCTGATCAGAAGCTGTAGAGACTCCAGATGTAGCTGACTGTTGAGAGCTCTCGTCGAGCAATTCCTTTTTCACATCCATAGGGGTAAACGGTCTGTGAACAGGACTTTGTTGCGGGGGAACTATTTCTTTCTTTATAGCTTGTTGCAATTGCTGATTTTCTATACTCATTGGATACATTTGCATCGATTTCATAGTGGGGGAAATTTCTGGAATCGGAGTAGTCTCCTCTTTGTTTAACATCTTGATAGGAGGATTCTTACGCACATCCATCAAGGATTGGGTCGAGGTGTAAGTAAGGGAAGTTATCGAAGAAGTGCAAATAGTTTGTATGGGTCGTGTGTTAAACTGAGAGTTCACCACACTACTGGTTATAATATGTCGAGGTGGATTCTTTGGTAAGTCAACATCTTGTGTTAAAGATAAAGTAGGTGGTGGTATTGAAGGTCTAGCTAGCTGCGCCTCAAGAGATGGTATAGTACCCAATGCTGGCGCAGTTCTCTGTATGGTCATAGTGCGTGGCGGCACAACCGTGGCCGCCGTAGTCGTGGTTTGTAGTAGCTGCTTCAATAAGACATTTTGTGACTCGTCATTTTTCTGATTTGCTGCAGCTGTCTGTTGCGTGTTATGCTTGTTTCCCGTCGTATCAGTAGTAGTCGCTGGCGTACTTGGCTCATCGGTCTCCATGGGTTCTGATTTCACTACTACCGCTTCCACGCTATGTCTTTTTGTGGGTTGTATATGACCAACAATGACTTCACTCTTTGGCTCGTCGGTAGATTTAGATCTTTTCAGAGGTGAAGTCAGCTGTGTATGTAGAAGTTTAGAAGATGTGATAAAATTAATAGAACCAGGTGGAGGTTTAGCTTGCATTTGATTAATGCCTGAAGTTACTATGCTATGGGTCCTAACAGTAACATTGGGCGCTGGCTCTTTGTTACCCATCATTGGCCTGGATGTCATGACTAGAGCGGGCGGCTGACTAGAACTTATACTCTGCTGGTTAAATTGTAAATTACTGGTATTTATTTGTCTTTGTATTGTAGGTTGTAGCAACGTATGGCCAAGTATACTCGTAGGCAGTGACGAATTCTTTTGAAAACTACTCATGCTTGTAGTGATTGTATTATTCGGATGCATCATAGAAGGCGGGGCAGTAGAACTATGTATTTTTGAGAGTGCTGGCATCTGAATGATTTGTGAGGCGATCGACGTCGGCCCAGACTCATCCATAGTGGAATATGATTGATTTGATGCCATGGGTGCTGGCGATTTCATTAACGAGTTTTGTACACCTACTGGGGAACTAATGGGTGAAACCGTAGGAGATTTGCGCATTTGTCCCATTGAGGAAAGTGTGTTGACGCGTGAGCCGATCGCTTGTGCAGCACTCATCGGCAAGCTATCGGAGCTCGGGATTGCCGTTGCTGCCTTGTCGAGCCTTTGTATAGGTGATGGTCTCGAAACCGCCACCTCTACTTTCGAGGATGGTAACAAATTTTCAAAATTGACTTGTGTTGGTGTTGTGCCATCACTGCTTTTCCTCACCACAGGCTGGGTCTCCGCTTTGGATGTGTTGGGGTTTAACGATGACATAATAGTTCGTAACTGTTGCGACACATTTGCCATGTTTGACGTCAGCTCGGCAGGCTGCGACAGCGGTGACAGCTGGGGTACTGTCGCCGACTGCAGTGCAAGCCTCTCTGGTTCACGTTTAGCAAAAATAGACTGCTCTTGAACTTCTTTTGCATCTGTTTTAGGAATACTGGCGTTTGGATTCTGAATGTATGGATTTTGAATATTAGGGTTTGCTGGTTTAGGATTCGGCTGTTTCATACCATAAGGTTTAGCATCGTCACCGATATTCTCGAGTATACAGAGCATGTCCTCGATAGATTCCACATGCTTCGTGTTCTCTGTGGTTTCATGGTGCTCTTGCATTGTAATATCATTCAAGTATCGTTCTTGCGATGGCGTGGGAGATGGTATAGATATTTGAACGGAATCCTGTGCCATATCCGACGTTATCTGCATATTCGAATCTATAACCATTTCTTTAGTTTGATTAGCAATAGCTTTTATAGTCTTCACAACACTTTCTTCTGTTTTAGTCTCTGATATAGGTGGGTTTTGTGGCGGCAGTTCAGATATGCTTTTATTGTAAGACAGCAGCAAGTTACTCTGTATATTGTCTTCAGGTTTATCCTCGTCATCTCCCTCCATTATATTGTCCGGAATTTTCTCTGGAACGGGATCAGGACTTTTTATATCAGCTTTTCCTAATAGCAAAGGTGTACGATCGCTGAGACACAATGTGTGCGGCAATTCCGTCTGCTGACTTATTTCTGTTTCTATATCGATGTCTTTATTGGGTTCTTTGAATAATCCCGGTCTTAAGTCCATTTGTGATGGTCCCTGCGAGCTGATAGTTGACAGTTGCTGAGACGTTGAAGCCATTGGGTTCAGATTTTGATCTTTATCGGCATGATTTTCGGAGGAGACAGTACTGTCGGGCGACGCAGCATCGTCTTGGAATATTTTTGCGGGGAGTGTTGCGTCATGCGTTACCGACAGGCTGGATAATTTTGAATTAGATAAGGCGAGCATCATGGGCTTCTCTATAGTTTTTAAAATTTTTTGTTTGACTTGGTGTTGTGTTAATATAGAAACAGGCACTCGCGGCGGGTTTATATTAGCACCCTTCGGTACGCTTGACGATATGACACTTATTACCGGGCTAATCGGTTTGGATAGCGGTGGCGTCGACATATTGATTGTGAGCGGTGGATTGGTTAAGTTTAGCGGCATCTTCTTTATCTGCGATTTTCCGACGCCGGTCACATGGCTCGCCACGCTCGCGAGGTTCTTTAGCACAGGCACAGAAATAGTTTGGTTGGCTATAGACACAGAAGCGACAGTGGCTTGCGACACTTCATCGAGGATTTTAGTGTTGGAATGCGGCGACAGCATTGTGGCGCTAAGCAATGGCAGGCGTGCGCGGGGTCCTGCACCCGGGTTGAGGATCTTGTACTGCTGCACGCTGGCCGGCTGCTTGCCCGTGGACAGACTGATCACGGCCACGGTCTTGGTGGTGGTCTCCGTACGCGTGGGGGCACGTTCGCTCGCCTCATCCTCCGCTTCGTCGTCAGGCTTGCCACTGTCGATGAGTTCCTCAAAGTCCTCTTCGGTTGCGATCCGCTCCTCGGGTGAGATGGCATCCGGTTCAACTAGTACGATATCGTCATCGTCGAGGTGCTCTACGAGTTCTTCCACGTCGTCGTCGTCATCGGAGCGCGGGTGTGAAGTGCGCGGCTCGTCGGCGCGGGAGCCGCGGTGTCCGTAGTCGAGCGCGTCCGGCGTGTAGACGACGTAGCTGCGCGCGTCGGGCTCGGGCTCGGCGTCGGGCTCGGGCTCGGGCGCGTCGGGCCTGTCGGCGGGCTGCGGCGGCGCGGGCAGCAGGCGCGGCCGCGGCGGGGTGCGCCGCTTGAGGATGGACACCTTGGTGAGGTGCGCGGGGCGGCGGCGCTCGTCGTCGCGCGGCGGCCAGCCCGGCGCGCCGCCCAGCAGGCCGGGCCTGAAGTAGCGGTAGCCGGGCGGCAGGGGCGCGGGCGCGTGCGGCCCGTGCAGCCCGCCGCCGTGGTCGAGCGCGCCGGGCGCGGGCGACGCGGCCGGCGACGCGCTGGGCGTGCGCGCCACGTGCGGCGACCGCGCCACCGATGGAGACGCGGGCGCTCCGCCCATGGGACTGTACTGCTGCCGCTGAAGCATTTGCTGCCGCTACACAAACAAATAGATATTGAAATTTTCGTCAAAGAACACTGTCCAATATTGCATGATCTTTGGGATTCCGTATATACAGTTATTAAAAAATAAGTTGATTTAGCTTTCCCACTTTTCTTTTTTATTAAAGCAAGGATATACTGTCTGGAGGAAGATACCGTCTCCTGTAACGCAGATTGCTACCTACCACAGGAGGCAGAGCTCCAATACAGTGTAACACTGTTTATGTCAATAAAACTTTTATTAATTATTATTATATACTCACTGCCATCTCGTTGGCTGGGTTTCCGGGTGAAGGTAGGGGTTGTGGGCTCCCAAGCGGCGAAGTTTGTTGTCGACCACCATAAGGCCCTCCCACTCTTATACCTGTTGAAAATATAACTTATACATACCAAAAAAAAAATTCATTTTATGCCTGCCTTAATATTTAGAAGTGCTATTACCTTGTTGATGATGCGGTGGTCTGGCAAATCGTGTCGGCAATGGTGAGCATCCCGGCGCGGGCCGTGAAAATCTACCCGTCCCATAGTCAACCTACAGTAAATAAAAAAACATTATGAACACATTAAGTTGGCTTAATATAACCACAAAATTAACTGTGATTCCCTTACGTTTTGCATTTGCGGTGAATGTGACGCTACAGGGCTTTGAATCTGGGATTGTTGATAAATCTGTTGAGAAAAAAAAATATTTAAGTTTTTTTTTACTTTATACTTTGAAACATAACTTTTATTCTTTTAAATGACATATTTACTTGAGGACTCCGACTAGGCGTAGGTAGTTGAGGACTGGTCCTCTGAGCCTGCAGTTGCTGTAAGAAGTGTTGCGGCGACATTGACGTTTGCATGGGCGATTGCTGTGTGTGCATGGGCGACTGCTGCAAGTGCATTGGCGACTGTTGAGAATGCATCGGCGACTGTTGAGAATGCATCGGTGACTGCTGCGGCATCGGCGAATGCTGCGACATTTGAGTTTGTTGCGCGTGAAGAGGTGATTGCTGATGCATCGGTGATTGCTGAGGATGCATCGGAGACTGCTGATGCATCGGTGATTGCTGCGGATGCATCGGAGATTGATGCATCGGCGATTGTTGAGGATGCATTGGCGACTGTTGTGGCATGTTCGTCTGCTGCACGTGCATCGGCGACTGTTGCGAGTGAAGCGGCGACTGCTGCGTGTGAAGAGGCGATTGGGTCGACGGGTGCAGCGGTGACTGCGAAGTATGATGGAGTGGAGACTGCTGCGAGTGGAGTGGCGACTGCATCGGTGATGTCAGATGATGCAGCGGCGATTGCGGAGCGAGGGTATGTAGTGGGGACTGAGAATGTGGCGACTGCACGTGCAGGGGCGACATGGCAGGGCGCGCTCCGGGAGTCCGCGGGGTCTGTGGGCCCTGTTGCATGGAGCTCCGCACCCCCGCCATCTGCTGCTGACCGAATTGTACCATTCCACCGACCGACTGCGGTCGTTCCTGGACACCAGACAGTTGCCTAACGAGCTGTTGCTGCTGTGCACCAGACTGTTCTATAACCAGAGTACGGCCGCCTGGGAGCAGTCTTCCTTGGGTGTTCAATGGTGACGTCACAAGACCTATCCTTTGTTGAGATATTGGTTGGCCGTCGGCACCGATAACTGTTTGTTGAGTACGTATGAGCGTTTGTTGTTGTTGTATAGTACTGCCTTGCAGCCCAAGTTGCATCGGCCGATTGATAGTACCCTGCTGCTGCACCTGCTGTCCCTGGTTCATATTTTGATTTTGAGTAAACACAGTTTGATTTGATGTGATCTGTTGCTGGTTAATGACGTTTTGTTGAGCCAATTGAGGATTCTGCTGGCGCTGTTTCGTCTCATATTCCTAGATTAGAAAATTGTAATTATTAATAAATCAATAAAAAAAGGAAAAACATCTAAAAAAAGAGCGTTATGTACCTGCATCAGCATGCTGTGCTGACGGGCCTGTTTGCGTGCGGCTTCGAGATGTTTTTGCAACGCTTGTTGCTCAGTGGACACGCGCAATAGTTCGGCCGCGTCGTTGGGAAGCAGCTCGTTGCCAGACTTGCGCAACTGACGCTGCTTACTATTCAGCGACTGCAAATTACAAAGCCACGTGTAAAACCAGGTCTATACCCATCGCGGAAAGCCCCCCGGGTTAGTCACAGGTTCGTTCGGTTACCACGAGCCCGGCGACGCCACCTGAAATGTTCTACAAGGCGGCCGGGAGGACGGCGCTGCCACTACTAAGCTCACGAACACGA
Organism: Acronicta leporina; assembly: GCA_947256265.1. Classification (NCBI taxonomy): domain Eukaryota; kingdom Metazoa; phylum Arthropoda; class Insecta; order Lepidoptera; family Noctuidae; genus Acronicta; species Acronicta leporina. The sequence continues at coordinate 12,574,557 of OX366520.1, read as the reverse complement.
AAGCGCACTACTGCGGCTCACCTTGCGGATCTTCCGTAGCTTCTGAACCTCGAACTCGTAGTAGCGCTGCTGGTCGGCCGCGAAGGCGTTGTACTGCTTGAGCCACTGTTCGTAGAGCAGGCGCGCGTGGTGGTCGGCGTCGCTGGCGGCGCGCTCGGGCGGCGCGGGCGGCGCGGGCGGCGCCACGCCGCTGTACAGCGGGATGGTGGGCGGCGCCACGCCCGCGGCCGCGGCCGGCGCCGGCGCGCCCGGGCCCGGCCCCGCCCCCGCCCCCGGCGCCGGCCCCACCCACTCGCCGCCCTCGCGCTCCTGCTCGCGCTTCTCCTGCTCCAGGAGCTCCTCGAGAAGCAACGGTTGCTCCTGGTTTACGTTCTGACGGTTAAAGTTAGCCTGTTGACGACGTCCGGCCTGCGCCGTCGCCCGCCACCGTGAGCTTTGCAACCGGTCGCGATGCTAGTTCACTATAATAGCTAGTTTTGTCGTTTAACGTAACATTTTGCCGGTGCTCGATGCGTACGATGCGGCATATAATATTTATATCGATGTTTATGAAAACAGTTTGAGAGCCAATTTGAAAGTTAATTTACCCATCTCATCTTTGGTATTGAGCCGAATGAAATAACAATTTTAATTCTTGATAATAATCATAATAATCTGATGATAATACTTGAGACATTTTTCGACTACATAATTACGAAAAATCCATAAGATTTTCAGTCGGCTCGATAAATAAATCTCTAGAAATTTTTGGATATTTACTACATTTCTCAGTGTAATTAGAAATAATATTTTTAAACTATCTAGTAGTGTGACTTAGAAGAAGATCAACTAACAGTATAGTGCTCATTATCTATCCATAGACTGTTTAATAAAAATAAGAAACGTGAAATTACAATGCAGTGCATAATATCTAAGTACATTTTATTTGTACTTTTATGGTAGCTAATTAATAACAATCTAAATGGATAGAAGTTTCTATTGGTAACAAGCCCGTATTCAAGAATGGTTCTCAAACAGTAATCGCTACTTCAGGTGTTTCAGTGATGGTTTTGTATAAAATAGTAGTAATAACTGCGCTCAGGTATAGATTACTTTCTAAGAATCAATCTAGAATACCGGGCCAAAGTCATCCAAACTGTGATTTTGTTTGTGTATTTTCATGAATGTCTTTGTTTTTTGAATAATATCTTTTATATGTTATACTGTCGTTATTTATTATGTTTCCATTGACGCTAGTGACAATTATGACCTAACTAGTGTTTATTTTTCCTTCTTTACACAAGTTATTTATGTTCTCATCCCATCCCCATCCATCACCATAATGTTCTCTTTTAAGTAGATCGTAACAGAAATCTTGTGTACTCACAAATCCAGTGTGACTAATATGACTTATATTATATTATAACATAATTTCGTAATGTGTTAATAGGCTCGCCCACTATTGCATGGTACCTGCCATACCATCGAACTATTGGTGTATATTATACACCTCTGTCTGAACATTCGTAATGATATATATATATATAATTATGTTATACCATTACGTCATCTCATAGTAGTTTAGTTGGAAGCCCATGTCTAGCGATAATAGACTTTTACTTGTCATGACTATTTCGAACTCGTGATCTACAATTATTTCTGCGTTTTTTCGTATTTGTAAATTTATTGCCTATGCCTGCTTTTATGAACAGTATTTTTAACTACATAAAGCTGGAGGCCCACAACCTGAAACTAATTTCCACCACCATTGTTTCAGTAATACAAGATGAGACAGGTAATGCAATCCTAACCATCTAAATTATTTTTATTATAAATAAAAGTATGTAACTGTTTCATTTCGTTTTAAAATATATTTTAGTGCTAGTTTATTTAGAACGTTAGTGTTTTTGTGTTAGGAGGGATGCTGAAAAGGTACAAAGGTTAGTAGTCAGTACGCATGCGTGCTGCGAGCAAGCAAAGTAAAAAGCGTTAAAACAGACACGAACAAGGTGGTTAGCGGTGACAAGGCCCTCTAATATCTGACTGTCGGACCCTCTATACACTATCGAAAGGAAATTTAAGTATAGGATGTTTGAGGATAGAGAAATAAGTTATATAATTAATAATACAAATCTGTACTTAATTGTTGTGATTTGTATTATTAATTTCGATTTTATGATTCGAAGAGATGTAGACGAATTCTTGAAGATTGGGAATACCTACTTGTTACCCAGAAGAAAACAAATATGTGCTTTCAATTCAATAACGAATAGGAACATAGGAATATAACAAGTAGGAATATAGGAGTCCAGTATGTTTATACAGTTTTTAAATGGGAAAGGTAATAAACAAGAAACTTGTAGGGTAAGATGCAGTCGACCGTCACAATATTGATGATTTATGCGATGCTTGACTTTTCTCTAACAAATTTTAACTTAACGATGACCTCAAGCTTCTTGTTAAAAGGAATGGGGTTGTCGGATCGCAGTGGTGGTGTGGATGCGGTTCTACGTGCGGGCACAGGTGGGGGTGGGGGTGGGGTGGGGGGTGTCTGACCTGCAGCAGCAGCGGGCGGCGGTGCAGCCAGTCGCCCCAGTCCGCGGCCTCATAGGGCGCCTGCCCGCGCCAACAACCATCAACCACCAACATGCAAATAACACCGCCTGTACTCCGCCGTCCACATTCAGCCTACGCGTCACGCTGTCGCGCAACTCATACGACTCATTTTACTCTACTACTGATAATTAGCTGACCTTACTCTGTAACTGCTGACTTCACAAAAATTACGTCCGTCTTTTTTATGTCAACTGATAATTAAGTTGTCCCTGAAGATTTTGTAAAAACGTTAAAGAGTGTCGTATGAATTGTAAGCGATTGTTGATACCCATGCAATATTAGTCTTCTAAGCTTGTAACGAATAAAATAAGCGACGTCTTTCATTTCAGTGTATATTTACAGTCGAACTGATCCGCCACCAACGCATAGACAAATTAATATTGCGATGGATATGATACGCTGTTTCAACTTCACATTGTCTGCGATGCGACCAAATATCAAAGCGACTGATGAACGTTGTTACTAGTTCACATTTAATTGCAAATCTCGTGAAAGTCCAGTGACGTAAATGTGAACCCAAGCTTACTGCATACATTTAAAGCTGATAGATTCCCTTCGACATCGTCGCCGTGTCGAAACAAATCCATACATATAAAAACACGTAGATAAAAAAAAATTACTGCATGCACGACAATGTATCCAAAAATCCTCCAAGACTATTAAATTACTTAACATTAGTAAGATTGTTTTATGGTAAGTTTTCATTCCCGCTTGTAAGTACATATTAATTATTGTTTTCAGCTTAGATAATAATGTGAATAATTAATTATGATTCCTGACGTGGGACGCTATTACGATTCTTCAATCGTATGAGTTTGACAGGGTAATCTGTCTTTTTTGTTGTACAGTTTGAGATAAGTAAATCAGAATTTTTGTGATTTACATACATTACATGTTTATATGCATACATATACATACATAACTGGGTTCCAATTGTCTTTTGCCTTTTCTATCAGAAGTCAGAACTACTAATCTTGGATGCGTACATAATTATAGTATATATTATAGTTGATAAGAATATGTTTAGATGGTGTCACGTCAACAATGATTCTGTAGCTAGGTATTTGTGTGTGTAGTGTAATGTTTGTGTGGTACGCGTAGCGTGTGGGGCCTACCTGTGGGTAGGGCGGCGGCGGCGGCTGCGCCTGGCGGAGCGTGCCCGGGTAGGGCGGCGGCGGCGGCGCCCGCCCGCCCACCGCGCCCGCGCCCGCGGCCCCGCCCACGCCCACGCCTGCGCCCGCGCCCGCGCCCGGCACCGACGCTGTAAACGTTTTATATAATTCAGCTAGCTGTACCTCGAGACTCGTAGACTCGTAACGCGATGCTAAATAGAGCATAACCTTCTACATTGATCACTAAGTTCACGACTGAAAATCATTTTAAAATATGTCCAGTAATTTTTCAGTTTATTCCCGCGCCTAGTGTAGTGTTAAAAGCAATCGGCTTCTGCGCCACATGTTGTGCACGGTGCGGTCGGCGCGCACGACGCCCACGGAGCCGTCGGCGGCCACCAGGCGCGTGCCCGCCGCGATGGGTGAGTGGTGAGTGGTGAGTGGTAGTACTGACCGCGGTCGGCGTAGGGCAGGTGCGCGAGCGCCACGGTGCGGTCGGCGCGCACGACGCCCACGGAGCCGTCGGCGGCCACCAGGCGCGTGCCCGCCGCGATGGGTGAGTGGTGAGTGGTGAGTGGTAGTACTGACCGCGGTCGGCGTAGGGCAGGTGCGCGAGCGCCACGGTGCGGTCGGCGCGCACGACGCCCACGGAGCCGTCGGCGGCCACCAGGCGCGTGCCCGCCGCGATGGGTGAGTGGTGAGTGGTGAGTGGTAGTACTGACCGCGGTCGGCGTAGGGCAGGTGCGCGAGCGCCACGGTGCGGTCGGCGCGCACGACGCCCACGGAGCCGTCGGCGGCCACCAGGCGCGTGCCCGCCGCGATGGGTGAGTGGTGAGTGGTGAGTGGTAGTACTGACCGCGGTCGGCGTAGGGCAGGTGCGCGAGCGCCACGGTGCGGTCGGCGCGCACGACGCCCACGGAGCCGTCGGCGGCCACCAGGCGCGTGCCCGCCGCGATGGGTGAGTGGTGAGTGGTGAGTGGTAGTACTGACCGCGGTCGGCGTAGGGCAGGTGCGCGAGCGCCACGGTGCGGTCGGCGCGCACGACGCCCACGGAGCCGTCGGCGGCCACCAGGCGCGTGCCCGCCGCGATGGGTGAGTGGTGAGTGGTGAGTGGTAGTACTGACCGCGGTCGGCGTAGGGCAGGTGCGCGAGCGCCACGGTGCGGTCGGCGCGCACGACGCCCACGGAGCCGTCGGCGGCCACCAGGCGCGTGCCCGCCGCGATGGGTGAGTGGTGAGTGGTGAGTGGTAGTACTGACCGCGGTCGGCGTAGGGCAGGTGCGCGAGCGCCACGGTGCGGTCGGCGCGCACGACGCCCACGGAGCCGTCGGCGGCCACCAGGCGCGTGCCCGCCGCGATGCTGCGCCCCGCTGCCAGTGCTGCGTTCACCTGCGCCGTCATGGCACTCACGATGCTGGCCGCGCTCGCGGGGATGCCGCCGCCCACGCCGCCCGTGTTCGCCCCACCCTATATAGCACACGTATATATAACAAGTAATTAGCCCAAGTTACAACACCAAGTATTCGGAATTGGATGGTCAACAAAAAAACTAATCATAGCTCATTGACAGATTAGCAATGTAATAACAAAATCTTTTTCATTAATAACCGATTACAGAACGCTGATTCGTAAAATATGGATCGCCTAAATTACCTCGGCAAATTATTTGAAAAACGTGAAAACGTCTGTGTAGAAACCAAGAAATGCCAGATAATTACCCTGAACAATCACCTGAACATTGAAACTTAAAGCATAATTATATTAAATAACCTATAATGTCATCACATACTTGTGCAAAGTGCATATGCTGTGCGGCTGTGAACTGCACTTGTGGCCGCTGCACCACTTGCTGGCCCATCACTTGCTGTCCCGGCTGACTAAACTGTTGAGGACGCTGTTGCTAAAACAAACAAGTATACTGCTTCCAGAAATTTCAACTCGATGATAGTTCGACGATTTGGCACCTAAATTGGTTTTGTTATCAAGATTGGTCGTATTTTTGCTTCAAAACCTAATTTTGAAAGTTAGTCGCATTATGGGAGCAATCTTTAATGGAGAGGTTGTTTATGTATTTAAGCTTCACCATCCCACGCCTAAGGATGTATGGACGTTTGTTACTCTTTCATGCCAATCCGGACCCAATTCTGAAGTCCACATAGATGAATTCGCGGACAGAAACAGAAGCTAATTGTACAGGTTCCAATATTTATCACAACTGTTTCAGAATTTCTTTAGAATAGTTGCAGGTCGATATAGACCTATATCGCCCCCCAGGATTCGACGAAGACCTGCAAGGGCTATGTCAGCGGAAAAAAATAGAGGTCTTGAGATGTAAATGGGTATGGTGTATTGAATTTGCAAATAATTGAAATTAGGTAAGCAGGGGATCAACCCAACATCGAAAAACATGCCAAATGGTCGATTAGTTTAGGGACCTCTGCTTTATAGGATGAAGGATTGAACTATATGTCATGAACATATACCTGATGATGTAACTGCAACCGTTGCGGCAAGTTGCCAAACATTTGCGTGAACACTGGCCGTTGCGGTTTGTCTTCGTTTTCCATTTTCACTTCCGATTTTATTGCTTGCATTGCATTCTGTTAAGAAATTGAGTAAATCAATGAACCTATAGATGACGATATTTTTGAACAGACACACTTATTTAAAGTTATTTTGACCGCACTGGGTTAACGATAGTTACATAAATACTAGCCTGTAATGCCATCTGTTGGCTTTGTGTGATAACCCTCTGAACAGGATCATTGTACATCTGCTGGGGCGCGGGCGTCGCCGGCGCTTCGATCTTAACCTCCGGTTTCACATCTTCTACTTCAGATTTGACTTCTGCTTTATTTTCTATATTCTTAACGGCCTTTTGTAGTTCACTGTACATTTTGTTATCTGGCGCCTGTTCGTGTTCGTCCCTACAAAAATAAGATAGTATTATTGAACCACGTGTGGAAGTTTACGTCTATTTACATCGACGCCTGGACGTAAAAAATATAATGTATGTATTCGATACGGATTCAACTTTTGAGCCGGCTCCTGGTTCGAACGATAATTGTTCATGTGCCTATAATTCGGCTCCCAGTAAGATATTTACACAGGAATAATAATTTAGTATAGTTCTTTTTGCTGGACATTGAAAGTGTTAATTTTAACATAGCGCCACACTTGATTTTTCTGTATAGTGGCTGTATTACAAAAAATATAGATAATCTTACAATGATTGACTCTTCGTAAATATAACAATGATTTGTTCCCTTAATAAATATATTGAACAAGCAATCAATAAGGCCTTCGACTCGTAGGGCCGAGACGCAGACTCGGCTGCGCTGCATTAATCCACAATAGCTTCCTTCTTTTGGCTGAGATGATGATGATGATGATGATGATGAATCAATAAGGGCGAAAATATTTTAGCTAACATCCCACATTGTGATGATTTTATCTAAAAAGTATAATGAATTGTTTGGAGAACTCACTGTGGCTCTCTCTTGGCGTGTCTCTCGGGCATGCCGTCGTCGGCTAGCTCGAGCCCGTCCAGTATGTGCTCGGTGTCGTTGAGCGCGGCCAGCTCCGGGTCGGCGTACTCCAGGATGTTGAACTGTTCCCCTATCTCGGCTGTTAGCGTCTCGAACAACTCCTCGTCGTCCTCCCCGCCCAGACCAGTTAGGATATCACCCACCTATTTTTTTATCAATACGTTTATTCCAAGATCCTTTGCATCAAATGACGAAAATGTTAATCCAATGAAATAAAATTTACATATTTGCCCAGTTACCTCTCCAATATTAGCGCCGTCTTGTTCAAGTTTGTCCATGTCCCCCATATCCATCTCATCTGTGCCTTGTTCTTGATTCTCTTGTTTACTTTCATTACTGGTAGCTGCAAAATATATTACATATATAGCAACTCTTAAATCTTAAACGCACACCAACGTATTTTTTTACTTAAATGTAGGTAATTACGAATTTAAAACAAAACCAAGAAGGGCTTTATCTTTAAAAATATACAAAACTACCATTTAATATACTCCACTCTAAAAACAAGTTGATAATGTCTTTAATCAAGTTGCAGAACGATTGTGGAGATTAATAGGTTTTTCGATTAAAATGTGACAAATAAATGTATAGCAATAGGTACCAGTATTTTGCGAGACATTCTGTTTCTGTTCCACCATCGCTTGTGCCGCGGAATTAGTGACCACCTGCTGAAGTTGACCATTATCTGCTGATACTAAACGCTGTTGCATTATCACTGTAACAAGAACATAACTATAATATCTTGGCTTTGCCTTAAAAACTAACTAAACGCACAATTTTCATTTGCTTGTCGGTCAGCGGGTCATGTTTGGGGCAATACATATCTGCGATAAAAATAATCGTATTGTTATAAAATAGGTCACTTACAGTGGTGGTCGGGTCGGTTAGCGTGCATGAGAGGTGCCCGAGCACGCAGAGTGACGGGCAGGGGCTGCCGGAATGGCTGACCTTCGCCCACACCACTCGACGCTGCCGATCCCTCGTGCTCTGGTAAACAAGTTATTTCATCAAATTTAGCATTTATGAACAACATCAATGTTTTTGTTTCAATTTTTTTTTATGGGATAGGGGAGCAAACAGCGGTCGGCTCACCTGATGGTAAGCGATAACCGCCGCCCATGGACACCTACTACACCAGTCAGGAGGAGTCACAAGCGCGTTGCCCGCCTTTTAAAAGGGTTTGGGCCTCTGGTAACCTCACTCACTCGACGAAACACAACGCAAGCGTTGCTTCACGCCGGTTTTCTGTGAGGCCGTGGTATCACTCCGGTCGATCCGGCCCATTCGTGCCGAAGCATGGCTCTCCCACGTTACAAAATTCAATAACAAATCGTAATATATTTTGATTATATATTAATATATATGATTTAAGCGGCAATGCTGTGCCAAATTAGAAAATTAATATCGTTTAGTAAAATATAGCATTTTACTAAACGATATTAATTTTCTAATTTGGCACAGCATTGCCGCTTAAATCTTTAAATGAATATAAATGGAGGGACTCACGTCCGGGCCACATCTTGTCAGGATGGCGCTGCAGCAGGTCGCGCAGCTGGCGGTTGATGTCTTCGTTGTTGGCGTAATGTAGCGGGAAGCGCTGAGCAGGGAAAGCGCTACGCGGAGCCTCTGCGGGCGCAGCGGGCTGCGGCGGCGGCGCCCCGCCCACCGCGCCGCCCGCGCCGCCCGCGCCACCTGGCGGGGAGCTGCCGTCCGGCGCACGTAAACGCTGCATCGCTGCTTTCAACCGGACATACGTGGCGGTTAGTGCGTGCCACGTTATATCATGCTATTTTCTTCTAATTAGGAACTTTACTTTTTGGAAAATTAGTTTTATGCATTGCATTTAATTTGAAATCTGAATCTGATATGTCGCAATAAATAACTGCAGTAAAATATATTATGTAATATACTATACATAACATAATATGTTGAACATTTTATGCAATTCTGTAAAAAGTTCTTACACCTAATATTACAATAATTGTAACACCACAATGAGGTTCGATACGATTATGGGGATAGTTTTTGGTAAAGTACCTTGCATCCGCTGATCGTGTATAATCTGTTGTTGCTGCTGCGTCTGCTGCTGGCGCTGCTGCTGCAGGTGCTTCCACTGGCGCTCCTGCTCGGCCTCGCGCGCGCTGCGCTGCTGGTTACATGCGCGCTCTTGCTCCTACGTCACACGGCACCATGTTAACACGACACACTTGCTAGTACACGTAGTTTGACTTGTCATTGTATAAGGACAAATAGCAGTACTTAAAATTAAATATTATATTAACAAACTTGACAGACGTATTGGAGGTTTGTGCGCCCGAGAAATTTAACAGTATTGCAGAACATAAAAAATATTTTTATCTTAATATTTTTCCTCCGAAGCAAGCTTTGTATCAATGAAAACAGAACATACAAGGAAATTTGCCATAATTTCGACGGGTTACAAATTTTTTTGATTGATATAGACGCGATAAATCTTATAGAAAATAATGTGTTATGAATAATGAGCGCCTTTCAGTGCGATAAGTTTATTATATATTTGAAACAACGCACGCAGTCCAAATCCATATGAAATGCATCATCCAATTCCTTCTGCATGGCACCATCACGCCAGACTGCGCTCGGTGCGTGAAGCTCCTAAGAGATAATACTAAATATTAATTTTAATACTAAGTCGTCGCACCACTACATATTAGATTACTTGCAACCTATACAATGACAATCAGTTCCGTGTACTTGTTGTCGGGTATTATAACATGCTGTAACTACGCAGGCAATTTAATTTATAACTCTAACTGTCCAAAAATATACATGATTAGAGAGATTCGGTTATTTATCTATTTAATTTTAATGTCTATTTACATTTCTAGACATCGGATTATATGCATTTTCATGTTTGCATATATGCAAATGCATAAAACGCTATTTTTACAGCGCCATTGCATTTTTATGACATTTTTATTAATAGTGATACATACGTATTGTATTCACCAAATTTCAAGTTCTGTCCTGTAACGTCAGATGAAATAGAGACATCATTTTCAGCCTACATTTTAATTAATTTATTATATTAACGTAACGGTACTAAGTTATAAAAAAAAATATTGCGGAAAAAACGTGAATTCAAATAATAAATAGTATTTTCATAATGCATATTTTGTGCATATTTCGCCCTCTTTAGCGCATATTTGCATGCATATTTTGGCATTTTATAGTGCATATAATCCGATGTCTATACATTACCATAACTTTACTAGTTTAAAATCTAATCTCATTAATTTACCATAAATTGATAAATGTTTATGGTTATTTTGTTGATGTGCCTTATATAAATAAATAAGAATAATCATAGCCTGGAAAATGTGTAGGGTAAACATAATCCATATCCAGTCAGCCACAATGTTGACATAACCATGTTTTGATGAAAACGTCTATGACGTTAAAAGCTAATTTTGTATTTATTTATGTTTTTATAGCTCTTAATGTTGACATATTTATCTATTAGTACATAATGTTTCGAATCAAGAAGTACTCATGCTATTTGTTAATATAAATAATGCCGAACTATGAGATGCATAGTTAGTAAACTATTAAGTTTTAATAAATCACACTAAATAAAGTTGAAAAGAAACTTGCAGAACGATGAGCTTAATATATTCGAACCCCCTTATTCATAAAAATATAAAACGTATTGTAAACTTCTATAGCTATAATATGTTTTGTATTGTTTTGATATATAATATAGACCTAGTTGCAGAGAAAAGAAGACAAAACATTTTGTAGCTTTAAGAAGTTTATAAGATGTTTCAATTTTTTATGAAGAAGGGGTAATGGATAGTAAGTTATGATCTCATAATGTTATGTTACGACATGTTAATGTTTATACTTTACAGAAGAAAACAAGTACCTAATGCTACCTAGTATTATTTTACTTTAATAAATAATTAATTTTATTTGGACAGATACTCATAACAACTTTAGCTGTTAAAAAAACACCTGATCCTCATATAAAATAGTTGCTTAGTACAAAGTCGAATGGTAACAAATTAACATCTATACCTGTGAACTTACAAACTACATCACAAAGCTTTATACAAGAGCGTAACGACGCAAATAAACTGTGAACTACATCGAACTGTGTTAGAATTGTTAGCACACCACAACCAGCCACCAACAGCGTCCAATGTTAAAGCCAACACTACCAAGGCAAAGCCAAAATAATAAAATCAACATTACGGAAACAGGGGACACGAGTCCGGGAGGCGTTTCGGGAATCGTAGGGAGGGTATTGGTCTCATGTAAAAAAGCTAAAAGAAAATTTAACAAAATAATCACACAGCGTACAACGCCATTAAACAGCCAAGAATATTGTTGGGTGATGACTATAATTTAAATAAAAAATCGAGGATGTGCTTAGGACCGCGTGGTGTAACGTCGCGCGATCACCCAACAAATCGAAACGTACCTCGCGTATACACACACGCGATTATGTAATTTAACTATGCGAGTGTATTATTTGAAATTGATGAGTGTAATGTAGGTAGTACCCATGTATAATTTATTCAGCTTTTGGAAGAATATTGTATCTGAAAGTATAATTATGGTTAATGTAATGACTGTCGCAAATTCAGCAAGTGAGACCAGTCTGGTTGGTGTTATTAGATGTGTGGTGTGTATGGTGTGTATAGTGTGTGTGGTGTTGGTGTGTGTGTGGTGTGGCGCGGTGTGTATATGCGAGTGTCGCGTGTCGCGTGTCGCGGTACCGTGTGTCGCGGGTGCGCGTGCGCGAGGCGCGGCAGCGTGCGCATGATCTCGGACGGGGTCAGCACGCGGATGTGCGCGTCGGCCTCCAGGAGCCCGGCCGCCGTCACCGTCACGTTGGGCGCGCGCACCCCGCCCGCCGCCGGCCCCGGCCCCGGCCCCGCCGCGCCCGGCCCCGCTGCCGCCGGGGCGCTGGCCGTGGCCGCGCTGGGTGCCGGGCTGGCCGCGCCGGCCGCCGCTGCGCCGCCCTCAGGGTCGCCGCTGCCGCTGCTCGAGTTCTGTCGCGCCGCAACCACTTCTTAGTAATATTGCGAATATCCCGGGCGAGATCTCGTGGTCGCACGCTTCCGTCGAGTCGCTCCCGGGGTTATTTGTCCGCTCGATACGGCCTCAGCGGCGCTTACTTTTATATATTTGCATTGCATTGATTGTTCGAGTAGCGGTCGAATCGTCCGACGTCGTTCGATAGTGCTTCTGACTACTAGGTGCGGTCGTGGTGACCATAAATATAAAAACCCTACTCTGGTGTGAAATTACAATAATGATATTACAGCTGTACTAACAACGATAAGTGATTTATCTTCATGATGGCGAAAGATGCGAGGCCCTGAACCGATATGACAGCAGTATTTGTGTTGTTTTATTTAAATGTGCAGGATCACGTCTGGATCATTAGAAACAATATATAATCCCAATGAGTAAGAAAGAATCAAACATCACTAATCAACTCTTATAAATAAATATCCCATAATGTATATGATTTGATACAAATAACGAGATAAATACTGCAGTTTAACTATAAAAAATATTACCCCAAAGTCGTTAATGTAATATGATAATTATGAGTGACAGAATGAAATGGTGACAGACAAGTACTGTAGATCCTCTCATTTCCCTATTCAATGACTGCTACAGCGTAGTGACAGTTACAAAATTTACAATAAAAATAACAATCGTTGTGCTACGTGTTCAACATCAGCGTTATTTACACTAGTGCTCGCATTGAGACAGGCGACAGAATCTACAGCAACCGTGGTATTAACAACAGATAACACACGTCCTACGACTGTGACCGAGAAAAACCAGAGTACAGTTTACTTTACTAGAACAATAATATGATACGCGCTGTCAGTGCAGTGAAATACTCAATGGTTCCGAGCAGGGCTATACTGAGCGAGTATAGACTGTTTAAAGGTCACACACACTAGTGCAGTGTCAGATAGGTGGCACGTCCGTTTCGCAAAACCGACTAAATTCCTTATTTTAACGTGATTGAACGATTGAACGTGATTGTACGACGAAATTGTACAATATACAGGCCGCCAAATTGACGGGGTTATACCCATTGTATTTAACTAATTTTCTTACAAAATCTATACAAAAGTACAGAAAAAAATTAGGTGTTTATGAAAAGTCGTCTTATTTAAACACAGTTAATGTGGTTAAAGAAGACGACTTTTGATATATGTCTCCTCCATATGGAAAAGTAGTCAGTGTTGCGAAACAGATGACTAAGTCAGACCCTGTGCATAATGTACACGTTGATTTTGTTGAACCGCTGACAATGCACTAATGAAAGTGGTCCTAGCAGCCCGCAGTGTGAAATGGCACAGTATAAACACAGTGGTAAGTGAGTTGGGTTAGCACACACCACATGTAGCGACACACAAGCGTACATACCTGCTGTGCCTTCTTCATGCGGATGGCGCTGCGGTTGTCCCTGGCGCGCTGTAAGTAAGGCGCCTTCTGGTCCGATGGTAAGGCACGCCACTTCTTCAGAATCTGTTTGCAGCGGTCCACCCAGTTGGGGAACTCTGTTTTCCATTCCGGGTGGTTCGTATTGGCGTATAGAACTGCCGATATTGTCGCAGCTGAACCTAGACCTATCGAGCGCGTATTTCATCAATATTTTAAGACTAGGTATTTGGTGACAATGATTATATATCTGTCGCAGTAGAATTGTATAATTCGCTATTTTACATAATCACTAGCATCTTTACAAAATAGCTCAGTTATGTAAAATAGCTGAATGATATAAATAGATGTCACACTTGTGCGAAGAGATCTATTTTTAAGGAAAGTTTAATAGATAAGTACGTACTCTCATCGGCACGCATCTTGTCGGCGCTACGCTGGTTGTATGAAGGCGGCGGCGCCTGCGCAGTGTCCGTCCACGCGGAGCCCCCGCCGCCGCTCTCCGAGAACAACGGACTCATCGCGCTGTTACTGCTGTAGTATCATACAAGCACCGGTACACATTTATCATTGGAATAATTTCATGCCTATAACTTTTATCTGTAGATTTTACAAAACAAGTGAGATTACAAATAAGAATTGAGTTTAGATCTTAAAAAAAATTGGAAAATCATGTAATTATGACAATAAGTAACAGTCGATCTCGGATTATCGATTATCTGATAATTTTGTAACGAACGTAGTACACATTTCACGAACATGGACGAATTAAAATTAGATGAGACCTCTAAATATTGTTTTAATGTTACTTTAAGTGTAAGGAATACGATGTTTTATCAGAAACTAACCTGCTACCACCAAATTCTGGATAAGGAGAGGTGTACTCCATGGGGCTCTGAAGCTGCTGTCGTTGTTGCGAGTACGGCGTGCTTGCCATTGAATTCACATACGATACGGACGACTCTTGTGATTCCTGTTTAGTAAAATTTATCATGTTTAAAGCAAAAGATGCTCTAAATACTATCTAACAGATGTTCTAACTAAGATGTACTCAAAGTGGGAGGTAACCCTTGGGAAGGCCCTTTACGGTTCCTACGGCACCTCCGTCTTACGGATGTAGGCCTAAATTGAGTATCGAAGCGGAGTGGTAAAGTTAAAAAGAATCTATATGTGGACGGCAAGCCAATTTTTTTTTTTGAGAAGCTGTTCTAACTCGTGGTGTAGCAATGTCTAATGTTTAGTAATTGATGACAACTGCTGAGAAAATATACTCAGTAGTATTCCATCAGCTCATTCTAGTAATTCATGTATTTAAAAAGTATATAAGATTAACAAAACAGCATCAAATTTAAGCTGAACAGACTAAATTGAGAAGTATTTAAGGTAATGTATATGTGACATACCTGCGAGTCATCGGTGAGCACCCCCTTGAAAATTTCATCTACGTCGTTGCTGTCCATATCGGGGAGGCCGTCCCGCACCATGGCATCTAGATTCACGCCCAACAGCGACAGGTCATCTTTGGGAGAAATTGTTGATGCTTGCGAAGATCCACCGGTTTCTACAAGGCATACCATCATGTTATGTATCATCATCAGCCTGTATCAGTCCACTTTTGGACGTAGGCCTCCCCTAATTTGCACCATTTCACCATATCCCCGGCTTTGAGCTTTGAGCTTCAGTTAGTGGTGATTTGCGAAAGGTTGATGGCGGGAAGCAAACTTTCGCAAACATCACTCTACCTTTACGGAGGGCGTCGAGTCGATGATAGTTATATGATACTTATAAAATTAATGACGTAATATTAAAAAGAAAAGATGGATGGATTGTGTTGGGATGCGAGTGAATGGTGAGACGACGGCTGACAGGGATGAATGGAAGAAGAGGACATGCTGCGCCGACCCCAAATAGATTGGGACAAGGGCAGGAAGAAGAAGAATGACGTAATATTAAAGAAGTTAAGAAATATCTATAAATTTATAACTTTGGAAACATAATACATAATTATACAACGTGGAACTTAATAAGCGCAGACCTCAAACAAGTCAATTAGAATATCAAGTCATAATTATAATAATACAACCCTGGTCATTTTAGGATAATGTAAGATTTTTTTTTTTTTCAAGAAATTTGGTATACTAGCTAAACGCAAAACTCGTGGCTGCAGTAAAGTCCCTACAACAACTACGTTATCGGTGCGCACACGCACACATAACAATTGGATCAAATCGTTTTCAGGTTTCCATAAGTCGAGCCACTGATGGATCAGGGGCCGTTTTCCGGTATAATAATGTTTTCGAGAATAATTAACACATATTAATAATAAAAAAACCCTCGAAACAAAAATAAACCTGAATCCCTATAAAAAGAAAAAAATAATCTTGAAATTATAACCCTTCGTAAGTACGTATGAAGTTTTTTGATTAAATTTTGTCGCGTCGGGGGACCGCTCTCTAATTATGTGAATCCTTTCCTTTCCTTTTGCTTCCCGAACGTGAATCGCGCGAATTCAGAATTGATGTGGATGGCGCGTACATCGCCGCGACGCGCGGGTGGGCGTAAAGTGGGCGGAGCGTAACATATTCAAGTTTGGCGACCCGAGCGGGCAGACACGCGAGAGCTAGAGAGCGGTCCCCCGACGCGACAAAATTTAATCAAAAAACTTCATACGTACTCACGAAGGGTTATAATTTCAAGATTATTTTTTTCTTTTTATAGGGATTCAGGTTTATTTTTGTTTCGGGGGTTTTTTTAAATTTTTAATTTAATTTGTTATTTCACACTTTTTGTAGGGACTCCTTAGTTATTTTGTTTAATTTCTTTTATTTTCTTGCGTTTTTTTAGGTATTTTTTCGTTTAGTTATTCAACTTTTGTACAATTATTTCATAGCTATTAGATATCTTATATCATAGTGTATAGTATTCTACTAGTCAAGCCCTTTCATTTGATACCTTTATTGAAGGAGTAGTGAAAAAATTTAATAAATTCACCATTTCGTGGAGGCCGCCATGTTGGATTTGAAATTTTTCATAGTGTATAGTATTCTACTAGTCAGGCCTTTTCATTTGATACCAATATTGTGGGAGTTGTGAAAAAATATGTAAACCGCCATCTTGTGGCGGCGGCCATCTTGGGCCGATTTTCATCAAACATAGCTAAGAACACTCCCCACTTATTCACCGTTCAAACAAAAAAAACAAAATCAAAATCGGTTCATCCATTCGGGAGCTACGATGCCACAGACAGACACACACACACACACACACACACACACACACACACACAGACACGTCAAACTTATAACACCCCGTCGTTTTTGCGTCGGGGGTTAAAAATCACTGTAATCGATTTCGTATCGAATCGTAGTTTGTTCAGAGTCGACTACTGCTCTGAACAAACTACTTTCATGTCTTGCGCTTATTCTGTTACAGTTTATGACCACTAGAATACATCAAGTTTTATGACATATCCAAAAGTATATAAAGGAATCCTCTACTGATGTTGCATTTATAAACCCAATGATACACCTATTCCAAGAACAAAATTGTAAACAGGAGAATACATACTAAAATTGTTTATTATTTATACGAGTACCTAGGGAGTTGAGAGACCCACTATTTGGAACCATGCAACTGGATTTTGATATTTCAAAAGTACTTACCACTACTGATTGTCTCAGTCTTGGTACTGTGCACGGTGGGTATGCTCTCAGTGGCGACAGTCGGCGGTTGTTCCGCCTCTGCGGGTTGCGGTCCGAGGATAGCATTCTTCAATGCCGTGGAATCTTCAGTATGCTTTAGCTGCTCATCGTCTAACTCCGTCTTTATCTTGACGGACCCATCCAAGTTGGTTGCATTTGATGAATCATCCTTCTCGTCTTTTGGTTTCAATGAGTTTAGGATTTCGACTTCATCCTGTGTTCCAGAAAAAGACGGTATCTTTTAGAGTTTAATTTAGCACAAATATAAAAAACCTAAAATCTTTTTGGTATGAGTTGATTAATTTTAAATTATTGAAGTTACAAGCTTACTGTTACCACCAATTTCTTTAACTCATTGAATAGACGAACGCCATTGTTTCCAAGACCTGTTGTTCATGACAACACTTTAAGCTAAATAAAATTGAATTTAAAAATTACCCCTACAGCGCGAATTGTAAAGCTTGTCGTGACACTACTTTCGATATCTATACTTGCTATAGTAATATATAAAGCTGAAGAGTTTGTTTGTTTGTTTGCTTGAACGCGCTAATCTCAGGAACTACTGGTCCGATTTGAAAATTCTTTCAGTGTTAGATAGCCCATTTATTGAGGAAGGCTATAGGCTATATATCATCACGTTACGCGGACGACGTCGTGGGCAGAAGCTAGTAGTTAGATAGAATAATCTTTATTGTACACCAAAAAGATTACATAGAGCTATGGATACAAACATGTTTATTGCTTTGTACAATTGGCGGTCTTATTGCTAAAAGCAATTTCTTACAAACAACCATTGGATGGACACAGATTATGTAAGAAGAAGAAACGGGCAATTGGTGGTGTATATATTGTTACCTACCTAGAAATAAGCATAAGTTTCTAAATATACATACACGTAAATAAAAAGTGTTGCAAGTGTTACTGTTAGGCCCGGCGCCCACTGGCGGCACGGCATGGCAAAGTATTTTTAGGCGACGAATAAAAATATAACTTAATAGTATGAGATTAAAGTTGAATTTTCAATGTTAAAGGTCGTAAGCACAAAAATAATACCGCGGTATGCTTATCAACTTGCTTTCAACTTTATTTCCATACTATTATGTTATATTTTTATTCGTCGCCTAAAAATAGTTTGGCATGCCGTGCCGTCAATGGGCGCCGGGCCTTACCGTGTTGAGTGAGATGAGCACGGCGGAGTCGTGGTCGCTGAAGCCGGCGAGTGCGGGGCGCACGTCGTCGCCGTCGCTGTCCGAGTAGTCCAGCTCCCAGCGCCACGCCTCCGCGGACGGGGACGCCGCGCGCACACACCCGCCCGGGCTCTCCGCGGCCGGCCCTGGCGGAAACATCGCATCAAATCATTCAATGAAACGATATTTATTTCTCCAAGTAGATCTTCAGAAACACTTTTACCAAGTCAATGGTTTGTTTTTTATAAGTATATGACTTCGGCATTTCTTAACTGACGACCTCGAGAAGAAACATCGAAACAAATTCAGAGAATCATGGTCTCTTTTAAGGTCCAGGCATAAAATAATGCAAATTATGTGAGTGGGACAATGCAGGGCTATGTCTGAAATGGCCTGCATTGCCGGCATGCACTACCCATACTCCTATCCCAACTGATTACTCACTAGTGACTAGTAACCATCACTGAAACTGACCATTCCGAACATCCCAAAATTACACAACATATCAACCCATTATACTGTCCCACTGCTGGGCACGGGTCTCCTCACAGAATGAGATTGACTAGGCTATAGTCCACCACGCTGGCCTAGTGCTGGTTGGCAGGCTTCACACGCCGTCAAGAAAATCACTCAGGCATGTAGGTTTCCTCACGATGCTTTCCTTCGCCGTTAAAGCGCGTCATAATTAACTTAATATGCACATAACTTCGAAAAGTCAGAGGTGCGTGCCTTGCATGGATTGCCAAAATTACAGTCACTTAAAAATTTAAATAATTGTAACACAACATAAAATCACGCCTGTATTCCTCAATGTGTTAAGCAGAGGTGTAATAATAATTTTACATATAATAAGGGACAAGCCTGTTACTATTAGCCAGACTGAAATCCCAATTCCGAGCTGCTAGTTACTGAAAATTTCTTAGAAAAATCCAATACCAGGTCAACCTGGGAATCGAATCCAGCCCTCAAGCGTAGAATCGCGCTGAGGACCACTAGACTAGTGGAACAGTTAATTAAATAAACATTATAATCATTCACTATAGAATGGAATAACTATGGAGTTTCTTGCCAAGTGTCTTAGGAAACATTATTGTCTCAATATTCTAAAATAGTAATAGTGCTCCTACCCGTTGACGTCACAGCAGCTTTGGTGGGCTCAAGTAAGTCCTTCCCGAAGAATGCTTCTTGCATGTAGGATGGAAACTGCTCCATCAGTTTAGAGCGAGGCTTGCGACGAGGTTTACGCTTATTGCTCGGCGATTCTGTAACAACAAAATCAAAGTTGAAATAACCTGCGCCATGTTGCGCCCTTTATTAGTCCAGTAAAAATATCTGCAGTCCACCTATATTGCAGAAAAACTACACAAAAGCTGGTTTATCATAATTATTATTTCCTATAAATACAATATCTATGTCCTTTATATCTTACCTCCAGAAGCCTGTGTTCCGTCTCCTTCCTTCTCGTCGTCAGCCTGCGCCTTGGCCGTCGTCTGTCTCTGTCTAACAACAAAGCCGCCAATGCCGAGCTTGTTCAAGTTTCTCTGTCTTTTTCTGCGCAGTACGGTAAGGCCCGAATCCGTGGTGTATATGGTGAAGCCTTCAGGGGGAGGCCCATCGTTGGCGACATTCCATAGTATGCCTTCTTTGAAATTCGTGTTGGGTACACCTGTTTGACCAAATATTTAAATCGTAAGGCCAAGTTCTAGCTGATTAGAGATTCCAGGAAAAGGGTTTATGACTGATTTGGCTTGATACATTATATTAATGACCAAATTAGGACTTGATGGCACTCACCGACTTCCTCTTTAACTTCGGCCGTGCTGTCTGGCTTGGAGTCATCGCCCATCTCGACGTCTGCATTCTGAACCACTGTTTCAATAGATGCCATTATTTCTAATCCACAATGCCAGCGTCGAACATACAAAAACTCATGTTAGATACACATCTTACATGTACTATGTATATATTAAATAATATTTAAATTACATAGACATACAGCAATCATAAGATATTAGGCATAGATATGATACAGTAAAGGATGTATGTATGTCATGCAAAATTCAATCACAATTACATAAGAAGCAAAAACGCTGGCATTGGATAATATTAAGAAGTCATAACGAAAGATATACCCAGAAAATATTTATAAATATAAAATAATACATAGTATATTTCCAAACATGCAAAGCGAAAACAAGTAGCGTCGACAACATTGATCCATAATCACCTGCATCTTTCTCTGTGTTGTCGTTCTTGAAGCGTCTCTTGCGGCGGGTGTGCGTGATGCCCATCTCTGCCTCGAGCTGCTTCATGTGGTGCGCGCCGCGCTGCGACAGGCACACGTCGTCCACGTAGTACTCGCCCGCCAGCCCCAGCGACTGCGGCGTGGGGCGCGGCGCCGCGCGCAGCGCCCCCGGCCCCGCGCCCGCCGGCCCCGCGCCGCCCGCCCCCGCCCCCGCCGCGCCCGCTTCGATTGCGCGCGCCAGGTGCGGTGGCGCCAATTCCCGCCCGCGACATAACACGCATTTATATCTGCAAATGCCCAACTATTTTAACTCCCTCCTTCTCTTAACAAGAGAATTATGCAAAATGTGCAGCATCGTTTGGACACGAAGAGACAATAAAATAGTCATAATGTATTTACATATTTGTATTTTTATTCGTTTATAAATTTATTTTAATGAAGGAAAAATTCGACCTGCGGGCAGGTTTCGTACCTGCGTCTTCCGGTTAGATACACCAGACGAGTGTATTGGGATAAATAATAGTTTATGTAGAAAAGTTCAAAATATTTTACAATTGAAATGAAATGAAATGATATTTATTTCTGTAAGTAGATCTTTAGAGACACTTTTAAATGTCAATGGTTGTTTCTTTTTATAGCTAGATGGCTTCGGCATTTCCTAACTAACGACATAAAATAATGCAAATAATGTGAGTGGGACAATGCAGGGCAATGTCTGAAATGGCCTTTTGAGGAAAAAACCATAGCAGCTTTGAGTAGACCAGTCCTAACTGACGGCAAGCATGCATCAGTCATCGTGTAGCTCAACCATAATTAAGGGAGCTCTCAACGACCCGTCGCACGACAATACCAGATCAACAGGACATTCATGTAGGTCTTATGAAATTCCCAAAGCCTCCAGACTATTAAAACTGGTCATCATATAAAATAAAGCCTACATGGTACTTACATAAAAAAAAAATTACTAGTATCGACTTATGTGTCAAAATAAATTGTCACTATAAATTGTAATGTCACAACAAAGTATTAATAAAATTCATAAAATAAATGTCAAATTTCAATTCACTAATAGTTAACGAGAAAATCTATATAATCAAAATAATGTCAATGGTCAATTAAAATAATCAAAATAATTAAAATAAAAAACAGTTACACGTATAGTCCGTTTTTTTGGACTTGTCTTTTTTGGTAAACAAACCCTGTCCGATGCGAAAATCACAAGTTTTTCTTTAATCACGCACTTGATGTAGGAAACGATTTTATTAACACTTACATTATACACATACACTTTAATTTACACCAAAAACTGCTTCGAAATCACTATAAAAGTCTATTATTTTTAATAAAAACGAAATTTTATGTAATTACATTTTCACAGAATAAAATAAAAATGACAATTTGACATTTCAAAACTCTAGATTATCTACGAATTTTAGGGGATGTGACAAAATAATGAATGATTTTGTTTAAGTGAATGAGCAAAAAATCCAAAAAGTCCTTATCTTCACAAAAATAATATTGTTAATGTTCAATATTATCCATAGCATTTTTTTGCTATTTAGCATACTACGTTTTTAATCATGAACCCTGTGCTGACATCAAAATATGAAATATTACAGATGGAATTAACAAGAATTAGAATTAAGAACAATAATAGTTGTATTTAGGAATTTTGTCAAGAAGGGTCAGACATTCCGATGCGGACCACAGTGACGACGTTGTTCCCGAGGTGAACGGCGTAGAAATGAGTGGTGGTTGAAGTCTCAAGGCCAGAAATACTGCTCCAGAACCCGACGGCTTGCATGGCAAAGAGTGGGTCCCGGCCTTTGGCGGCTCTCGGGCCTCGATTGAGGGAGTTCCTTAGCGCACGAGGGGCCAATTCCACTCCGATGGAAAACGGGGAAGCAGATCCTCTGCGAAGCCGAGATGCCCTGCAGATTATCCGTAGGCATTCCGATCCTAGTGCTGCTCGTCGAGGTGGGCAAGCTAATCGAAAGTGCCTTGTCGGGCACCTGGGTTTACTCTATCGGGTACAATATGATTTGATACTGCATCAGATGAACCGAACCAGAGGTTCATAATACATGTGTCGGAATCTGATGACTCTTCAGAGCCATCAGATTCTGACACGTGTATTTCAGAGGAACTACTAATAAATTAATGTTTTGCAGTGGTCGTTTTATTTCTTCATATTCACTTCACACATTCACTTCTAATTTAAAATTAAAAAACAAATCAGTACTCGTCAAGGTGAGAATCATTCTTCAATAGTCTTGGCTTCAAGAGTATTTAGTTCAGTCATTCATTCATGATTTCCCAACATTATCTAACCACTATCAGTTGTCTCTGGTTACTAGGACGCCATATTTGTTTACCAAAAAAGACAAGTTACCTGGGATAGACTCTAGTTCCTCACAGTTGGACGTAACGTCTAAAATTACGATGAAGTATTTTTTCTTATTGACTGGGATCTGCAATACTATTGATACACTTACCCAGCGCGACAGCATACTTCGGCATCACTCTCACTGCGTATAGAATCACACGATGCATGTAGCCAGCGCCGACACCCCTCGCACTGTATTATCAGCTCGCCGTCCGAGTAAGGCTCCGAACAAACGCAGCACATCACCAGGGACGCACAAGGTGCACATTCTGTAAACAACGTTACTTTTAATCCATCGCAAGTAAATTTAATAGTAGGTAAAGTTAGGTTTTTTCGTGTGTGTGTGTGTGCGTGTGTGTGTGTGTAGGTCGGCACGTACCTGTGTAGTTGTCGCACCAGGCGAGCGTGTGGCGCGTGCCGCACACGAGGCAGCGGCGGCAGCGCTCGCAGCGCCAGGGCCCGCGCGGCACGTCGCCCAGCGGCGGGCGCGCGCAGTACGTGTGCCACGTGGTGTCGCAGTGTGTGTGTGTGCGTGTGTGTGTGTGTAGGTCGGCACGTACCTGTGTAGTTGTCGCACCAGGCGAGCGTGTGGCGCGTGCCGCACACGAGGCAGCGGCGGCAGCGCTCGCAGCGCCAGGGCCCGCGCGGCACGTCGCCCAGCGGCGGGCGCGCGCAGTACGTGTGCCACGTGGTGTCGCAGTGTGTGTGTGTGCGTGTGTGTGTGTGTAGGTCGGCACGTACCTGTGTAGTTGTCGCACCAGGCGAGCGTGTGGCGCGTGCCGCACACGAGGCAGCGGCGGCAGCGCTCGCAGCGCCAGGGCCCGCGCGGCACGTCGCCCAGCGGCGGGCGCGCGCAGTACGTGTGCCACGTGGTGTCGCAGTGTGTGTGTGTGCGTGTGTGTGTGTGTAGGTCGGCACGTACCTGTGTAGTTGTCGCACCAGGCGAGCGTGTGGCGCGTGCCGCACACGAGGCAGCGGCGGCAGCGCTCGCAGCGCCAGGGCCCGCGCGGCACGTCGCCCAGCGGCGGGCGCGCGCAGTACGTGTGCCACGTGGTGTCGCAGTGTGTGTGTGTGCGTGTGTGTGTGTGTAGGTCGGCACGTACCTGTGTAGTTGTCGCACCAGGCGAGCGTGTGGCGCGTGCCGCACACGAGGCAGCGGCGGCAGCGCTCGCAGCGCCAGGGCCCGCGCGGCACGTCGCCCAGCGGCGGGCGCGCGCAGTACGTGTGCCACGTGGTGTCGCAGTGTGTGTGTGTGCGTGTGTGTGTGTGTAGGTCGGCACGTACCTGTGTAGTTGTCGCACCAGGCGAGCGTGTGGCGCGTGCCGCACACGAGGCAGCGGCGGCAGCGCTCGCAGCGCCAGGGCCCGCGCGGCACGTCGCCCAGCGGCGGGCGCGCGCAGTACGTGTGCCACGTGGTGTCGCAGTGTGTGTGTGTGCGTGTGTGTGTGTGTAGGTCGGCACGTACCTGTGTAGTTGTCGCACCAGGCGAGCGTGTGGCGCGTGCCGCACACGAGGCAGCGGCGGCAGCGCTCGCAGCGCCAGGGCCCGCGCGGCACGTCGCCCAGCGGCGGGCGCGCGCAGTACGTGTGCCACGTGGTGTCGCAGTCGTCGCACAGCAACAGCAGCGTCTCGTCCCCCCGCGCGCCGCACCCCTCGCACACCGTGCAGTCCAGGCAGCGCCATCCTTGCGTCACTATCACTGAAGACACCTGTACACAACAATTTGTCTGTACCAAAAACCTTCGCGGGCCTGCGCTTATTGAAGTAACGCGCGGTCGCACAGTTGACAACCAGTTCTCCACGGAAAATCGATATCGCCCAGAAATTGGGTTGCGGAAGTCCGATGGCAATCGCTTCGTGACAGCCACATCTGATTGGGCTGGAAGCCGACACCAATATAGTTGGGAAAAGGCTAGGCCTAACTCGACCTGCATTCTCTGCCCGTCGTCGACCTGCATGTTCTATCCTCATGTGTAAATGATAGGACAAACTAAAATACACACTTGCACATAAAGAAAATTCGCTGCAGTCGTTATCTCAAACCATGGTATATTAAAATTCAAAAACAATACTATGAAAAACTAACCTTAATGTTAACGCAATAAGGGTGATAGGTTTGTCCGCATTGCGCACACGCAATAAGGCACCCCTCCGAGTCTGTTCCGATAGCGCCGCACATCACGCACAGATCTTGCGTCAATACAAACTTGTCTTTACTTGAACACAGGACTAATTTATTCTCCACACCTAAAAATTAAATACATAAATAGATAGGTAAATAACAAGAAATTGTTAGTAAAAACCTAAAGTTGAGCTATACTTGCTGTTTCTATAGTATATTTTATAATTATTTTTTAAATAAATACCTACTATATTTTTTTTTATAGATTTAATAAAGAATTAAAAGATCAACAATTTTGTTACCTGGATCATCTTCTGGCGCTTTATTATCAGGTGCCTGAGGTCTTTGAAGTCCTAATCCTGGTACTCCGAACACTCCTCTCATCTTTGGCTTGGATCCTCTCTTCCGTCCGAAGTCCAATACTGATCGCTGGCGCTTTTGAAAGCCCAGTTTACCCGCCGGAGGGAACCCGCCCTTCAGTTTGTACCCACCTATCTTCTTTTTGGCCACTTTCGCTGACACCGTGAAAGGTTTACCCTTTCCAAGTCCAACATCCGGCTGGAAGAAATTATTTATATGTTACCTATATTAGAATAATAACAAAACAGTGTATGACTTTAAATGCATTTTTTTGTTTCCGGCCATTTACTGAATAAACAGTCTGTTAGGAAAATTTATATTAAAATTAATTACTTTGGGTTCTATAGCCAGAGGGTCCTGCTCTTGCTGTGAATTTTCATCGCCGAACGATGAGTCTTGAGATGTTGAGGCCACAGTGTCATCATCGAAAGCTGTTGTAAGAAATAAAATATTAGAATTTGCATTTCTAGAATTTCCTATTTAATATTTATGCTATATTTTTGGACTTACATCCAGACTTGGAGCCATTCAACTGCATCTGAGCTTTACATATTGGGCAGCTGTACTCATAGGAGGGATTCTGTTCTTTTTTCTGTCTATACTGCTGCGGCTCGGCGTCGGGATCGCACATTCCGTGTACGTATCTACAAATTACAATAAAATTGGTAAAACCTCAATAAATGAATTAATTGAAAAACTAACTGTATCAATAAAAAATATTAAAATGCAATAGATAAAAAAGTTAATTGATTGAAATTATTGATTGTGAAGTTAATTGATTGAAATTGAAAAATTTAGTTGATTAATGTCCAACATTGCAATGGGAGTCGTAATAATCTATAATATAAAAATGAATCGCCAAATGTGTTGCTAAGCGCAAATCTCTGGACGGAGAGAAAATTTTTAAAAATTGCCTGAAAAAGTCTAAAAACGACACTTTTCTATATTCCCATACAAAAGATTCTTAATAATACTTAAAAGTCAATTTGAACTTTAATACCATACCATAAAGTTTAAGTGTTAGTGGAGGGGTTCCGGGAAGGCAAAACAATTGAATGACGTGAGTTTCAGAATCGACTGTTAGGCGGTACGAAGTTCGCCGGGTCAGCTAGTGTTTCATATTAATTTGTTGCACATTAGGTTGTTGTCTCTTCTGATTTCCATATTTTTCTATAAAAATACTTATTAAAGTGACGCGCACTATTATTTTGACTGAGTACAGTTGAAATAGATTGTATAGATAGATTGTACAGTAGTACAAGCTTAAAATATTATACTACAATAAACATGAAATTACAAATTCGTAAATTGAGCAGTTAGTGGAAAAAGGTAAAGCTTCTGCGAAGTATGTATAAGTGGTGTGTTTGTGTGTATGTGTGTGTGTGTGTGGTGCGTACCTTTTGCAGAGCATGCATCGTATCATGTCCCTGTAGGCGGCGGCGCGGTAGGCGCGGCGGCAGAGCGGGCAGCACGAGCCCTTGTTGCGCTGCTGGTAGCACGAGTCGCACACCGTGTAGTGCGCGTGCCAGCGCGACGACGGGCCCGCGCCCGGCGACCGCGACCCGCAGTCCGAGCACACGCGGCAACACTGACCCACACATATATTGCTTTATATTCATATACCCGCTACATTACTACTAGTACCCCACTCAAGCACATAGTCAGCCTATAGTGTAGATATTACATGGTTCAACAAATTTGAGTCACATACTGGTGGAAAGGTGAAAAATTTAGTGTTAGTGTCTACACAGAATCTTCTAGAACTATAACTAAAAACGTTCAATTCACACTGCTCAGATGGCACTGAAATGTACCATATTTTGTGATCTATAGACTATACTAGACATATAAGTTGTCATTGCTTGTATGGAGCTTATGTCAAAAACCTATCTCAAGTAAGAAAATCCATTGGCTGATTTGTTATTGGCAACAGCTATAAAAAAATATCTACTTGATCTATCATCCTAGATGAAATATTGACCTTATAGGATGACGGTTAAGCATCAAAATATGACTGAACAAGTTCCAATTGGATAAATTGTTTAAGAAGGTATAGACGATTAACAAAGAATTCATTTTTATTTAATCTGTTTCGCGAAAGTCGAATAAAAGTACAAGGTTTAACGTGTGCAAGTGACTGAATCGCCAGCCTGTATAAATTGATGATGCTATTGCGAATTGTGTGACTCACCTTACATTTCCAGCCGTACTTGGGCACGGTAGCCATGACGGGGCGCAGGCAGGTGGCGTGGTAGAGCTTGTCGCAGTGCTCGCAGGTGACGGCGCGCGCGTCAGGGGGCGGCCCCACGCATGCCAGCGCGCCCCCGCCCGCGCCCCCCGCACCCCCCACGCCCCCCTCGCCGCGGCACACCTGGCACACGCGGCACGACCGGCACGACCACCCCGACCGAACGCCTACGGAAACCATGCATACTCATTCAAGCTACGACGATGCCCTACTTACCATCTCATTACTCATGGAAGAATAATGATTGGCGATTCGCGACCGCGGGGTTATTCCTATTACCTAAACATCAACATTCAAAATCTTTGTTTAAGCAATAGGATATTCGTCAACTGACGCTCTAATGCAATAAGATAGTTAACAGGTGTGTATTTATTATATCTAGTTGATATCCGCGGTTTCTCTTCCATTCCAATGCACTTTTTGACGCAAAATGTACCCTAGATGCTTTTTCCAACATTCAATCCATCTTTATACTAAAATTCATCAAAGTTGGCGTTGGTTCAGCGTTTAGGCGTGAAAAGTAACAAACATTTACCTTAAAATTTTAATATTAACTATTAAGTACATACTTATAATAGATAACAAGCTAATGAAAAATATAATTAGTATTCTGAAAAAATAAAGCCGTAAAGTTCTTAGTCGAATGCTTTGTCCCACCCCTTGCAAATCGCGTGACGTCACGACTCACTACAGTAGTACATTTACTCTTTCTAGTATAAAATTAAAATTATAAATTCCTTTTCTTTGACTTAATTTTGTTTTTGTTAATCAGCTCTTTTTATGGTAAACGTTATTTTTGAGTTTTTTTTTTGCATTTGACATGCTAAGATTAAGTTATTTTTCCTTCACAAAAATAACTAAATGGAAAACGTTTTCAAGAAGCCATAAAAATAAAATTAGGAAAACGTATTTGCCCAATCTACTGAGACTAAACTACTACTGCATAACAATGTCATCTGCGAAATTTGTAAGGTTAACATTTACTTATTTCTTTGGATCATCGTGAATAATTCGATGGTACAATGTAATTGTACATACCTGGTAGTTGTGCGAGGCCGACACAGGTGCCGTGGTAGTGAGCGCCGCACGTGACGCAAGTCATCAAGTTCGCGATATCGCCGATAGTTCTACACGTCCTACAATCTATATCTGCAGTACCTGTCATAATATTTAAAATATTTTAATCTCTGGATGACATTAAAAGAGGTTTATATATGTATACATATATAAATTGTTTCCATGGAAACTAACTATGAATTATGACTAACGTAGCAAGCAAACCTATCAAACTTTTGATATACTTACAAATAAGAGGCACTTGGTATAGATGGTCCTTGCAAAACGAGGACTTGGTATGAAAATCCATGAAACCACCCGATGCAAGTATGCATGGTAAATGAAAGTATTTACTGCAACTCATCTGTAACAAGTATTATAATTATATATTCAAACTACTTCCAAAAAAATATAATTACTTATGCAAAGACTTTTTCCAGATAGCAAACAATTCCAGGTTAAACTTACTTTGCAAGGTATGCTTGCACCATGTCTAGTACAGAAGGCACATTTCCGCGACAGAGCTGCTGAAACTATCCCTTTGACCCTAGCTTCTTCCAGCTGGTCTTTCTCCTCCTCTGAATTCGAAGCCGCCAATACATGGTCCTGGAATGGTGGGCTGAACTCAAGGCAACACCGATGGACATACAGCGACCCCGATAATACCACACCTGATAGTTCCATGCTATCTATATAGCCAATAATGGACAACTCATCTGTGTGTTCCATGTTGTATAGAGGAGTCCTGTGACAAAAATAAAAAATCAGAACTGCAATATAATTAGTATGTTACGAGTGTATTGATCCCATAGAATCACACAGATATCAAAATTGATAATTTCCAATGGAAAAAAATACTCCAACATTATTCTAACAGATGAACTCTTAATGGCAAATGCATTGAAATATTATATCATAGAAGAATTTTGTGATAATTTACAGCAGAAAGTTATTAAGTAACTTTCACAATTACTTCAGACATGAAAGAATAAATATATTTGGAATAAAAATTGTTGTAACTCACTTGCACTTGTTAAATGCTTTCTGGCGCCTACTCAGTGGCAATGCTAGTGGGTGTTGATTAGGGTCAACAAGCTCCGGCGGCGGGGAGACGAGTCCAGGAGTAACGGGCGTGCTGGGGGTACTCGAAGGTGTAGTTGGATTGGTGGGAGTCGCTCCACCTGAATTTGATACCGCCGGTGTGGTGCTGCCATCGCCCTCACCAAGCTTACACGCTATCTGGCGCATTTCTCCCTGCCCTAGCTGACTGCGCTCACTTAGGTTGCAAAGAGCACACAGTTTCCCTGGCCTATATTAGAATTTCCGAGGTTTTTTATACAGTTTCTATTTAATTTAACAATATAAATAACAAGTTTATACATTCAACTTACCACTTTTCAGGCATGTAAGGTGGTTCCTCAGGTAATGGTGGAATTGAAAAATCATCATCATCCATCATATCTTCAAGTGAATCATCACGGCTCCCACGGTGCCTCTTAGCTCCCCTCAGGGATCCTGCATTTCCACCTCTGTACCTGTTAAACAAATTTGAAAACTTAATAAGTTTACAATAAGTTATTTACAAAAAATTGAATTATTAATAATGAAGTTTAATGGTAATGTTATCTTGACCAGTTACTGTACCATATAGATCATTTTGTACCATGTGGAAAATTTGCAATTTCATTTATTTTTAAATAAATCTTCTTTTAGGTTAAAAAAGTTCTTGAGACACATGTGGGCTTGTACACTTGTAACATTCAATATTTACTAACAGAAAATTCAATATTTTGTATGGAATACAATTCATCTTTGAATAAAAAGTGATTTCAGTCTTATCTTGTTTATTTCCATTTAAAATTTATTTTAGGGAAAATGGGTAATTCTACTTTTTGCTTACCTCCTAACTATCTTTCCTTCACGGACCAACTTGGGACCTTCCTTCCTTGGTCGACCTGGCCCTCTACGACCTGATGTAAAGAATGGCCGAGTATAGGTCTGATGATGGAAGAATGATGGTTGTGACACACCTCCATGAGGTGAAGCAGGTTCTTCCCCTCTTGGAGATGAGGCACATGATGTAGGAGTTGATCCAGGTCCTGTGTAGAACTCTAAAAATATATCATATAGCATTATTATCAAACATATCACTGTTAGTGACAAATAGTCTCCTTATTATGCTTTTTGTACACTACATTATAATACAGAACTGATTATAACATTATAATTAGTTATGTATTATAGTGTACATGTTAATGTGTACAAACATAATACCTATAGGAAATGTCAATTTACTTTTTGAGGTCTAAAGAAGTACCTAGGTAAGTATTTGTTTGTAAATTCACAAATTTCATTATAAATATCATAAGCTGCTCATACCTGACGACGGCGGAGCTTCACCTTCCTCTTCAGATCCATCGTCAGCTAGCAAATCAACGTCCAAAACAGTATCGTCCTGTACGTCCATCTAAAATGTGTAATTGTAAAACACAGACTTGAAACACTTCACTTGTAATAGCTACGGCTAATTTATTTAGGTTTGTGGTCATGACGAAATTATTTACAACTAGCATCAAATCGAATTAATGAGACCGCCATAATGAAAGAGAACGACAAGTGGAACCCAAAGTAAACTTTGAAACTTACCGCAACACGTTGCGATGGACTCCAAACTTGTCAAATTTAATAAAGCAAATTATAAGACAGTAATAAAATCATTTTACTTATTTAAATTACATTGGAAACACAAGAACAGGAAATTATACGACTCGCTGAAACGCGAACGAAACGAAGCGCATAATAGTGATGTTATCAATCAGTATCATGTCATGTCTATAACTAAATCAACTAAAGTGAACCATTAAACGAATAGTACTTTTATCGATTAAATTTCATATCGATTTGTAGATTTCCACTTCCACGTAATAATTAATGTTCTATTTTTGTATTATCAATCAAATCATTAATCTTGCTCGTTTGCTACATACTTATAGTATGAAAAGAATTTATTAATAAAAATGTTGATGTTAATAATTTCTATCTCTAAGTAGTCTGTGATTCATGACGTAAACTTAGGCGTAGAATTGCCTACGTGTTTGCGTTTTCATTGGGCGTATTGCCTTCTGTCTTTTTTATCTATGTAGGTAGGAATAGGATGTAGGTATGTAAGTAAGTAAGTACATATCGTAAGTTGAAGTCTAGTTTAGTTTCGAATTCATTTGTCCGTGCGTTGGCTTGTGTACCAGAGTCGCGATACGACGTGTCACTTAAGTCATTGACACATTATTATTCCTATCGTGTCACTTTAAGTCTTAAAAACATGAAAATTAACTTAGTGTCAGTTATATTAATGTTGTTTTATAGTATTTCATGCGAATCTTCTCTTTTCGAAAGTGATTCATGTTATTCATTCGGTAGCGGCAATGTTTTCCCCGGTGGTGCTAGAAAAATAGATCATAAATTACAATTTACCAAAGCCATGAGTAAGTGGAGAATAATTTGCGTAAGTAAACTAATATGTCTCTTATAATAACTTTTTATCGTTCTTTTATTTAATTCCAGTCTCAAAACAAGCACCGCAATGGGAAGCTACGGCGGTTGTCAATGGAGAATTTACTCAACTTTCATTAACAAGCTTCAAAGGAAAATATTTGGTATTCTTTTTTTATCCATTGGACTTGTAAGTTTTTTTTATTTTTTATTCTTGATATGCCCATGCTTAATCGCATGTCGTAAACTATGCTATAACTTTGCCCAGCTATGGTTTCCGACAGAATAGCTAAAAGAACCGACATACATTGCACTAATGGGCTATGACTATATCAACTTAAAAAATATATTATAGATGTAAGCTCGACTTTCAAAAATATTTTTTTTTATCCTTTTATTTGACTATTTGCATGATAAATATTTTTAAAGACATAAATCCTAGCGAAAGAAATATTTTATCCAGCCTGAGAACAAATTTTTCAGTCACTAAAATTGTTTTTTTTTTATGGGTGACTGATCACCTCATGGTAAGCGATTACCGTCGCCCATGGACCGGGTGGTCATGGGCGACGGTCATAGGCAAGACAGGAGTCGCAAGTGCGTTGCCCGCTATTTAAAAGGGTTTGGGCCTCCGGTATATTCACTCGGCGAAACACAACATAAATGTTTCACTCCGGTGTTCTGTCACTCTGGTTGAGCCGGCCCATTCGTGCCGAAGCATGGCTTTCCCACGGTAAAATATCATTAATGTTTTTTTCAGATACTATGTCAATTATGGTAGATGGTATTATATCAATTAGTATGTATCGTCTATACGGTAATTACGCTTAATCGATTAACTATCTGATAATTTATTTTATCATTATTTGATAATAGCATTATACAAGCCTATCCCTATACGAAAAAGCTGTATGATAAGAGCCATGTCTTTATTTAACAGCTGTTAAAAGTAATAACTTTATTTGTTTCAGCACTTTTGTTTGCCCAACAGAGATATTGGCATTTTCTGAGAGAGTAGATGAATTCAGAAAAATTAACACAGAAGTAGTAGCATGCTCTGTAGATTCTCATTTTACACATCTTGCCTGGATAAACACTCCACGCAAAGAAGGAGGTCTAGGAAAAATTAATATTCCTCTACTGAGTGATTTGACTCACTCTATTGCCAAAGATTATGGTGTCTATCTAGAAGATGTAGGCCACACTCTCAGAGGATTATTCATCATTGATGATAAGGGTGTCTTGAGGCAGATCACAATGAATGATTTGCCTGTGGGACGATCAGTTGATGAAACTTTGAGGCTAGTGCAAGCATTTCAATATACAGATAAGCATGGTGAAGTATGTCCAGCGGGCTGGAAACCGGGGCAGGCTACGGTGAGTATCAAGCGCGATTAATTAATTCATAATAGATAAACGTTAAATAACATGTTTTTTTTTTACTTTGACTTATCTTCTCAGTTTTACATTATGTTTATTAATAATTACAGATAATACCAAACCCAGATGAAAAGAAGAAGTACTTTGAAAAAGTGGCAGAAAATTAGAGGGCATTTGGAGGGTACTAAGTTTTTAACCAGAATATTCACACTAAGTAAAGATTAATGAAATCCTGTTAGGTACACAAATAGATATATTATATAGTTCTTAACATCTGACCAATTACCTGTGCGTGTCTTTAGTTGTACGTAAGTGGTTGCGCAACTGTATAGAGACGGTTGTTGACGTAAATTTTTCGCAATCGTCATTATTATCCTTACTAATATCAATACTTTTGCACAAATCACTCATGTGAGTGATTTCACCTGCGTGACTGTTCAGAAGCGGCGGTAGCCCAACGGCTAAGGTGTCGAGCTTGCCATCGTGTGGTTGCCGGTTCCCATCCATTGCACCACCGATGTGAACACACTCTTAACACAAGCGTTTAGCCTAGTACGAGCGGTTAACAAGAATACTAGTAAAGTGCGATCCTCATTGCTAGTAAGCTTTTTAATAATAATAAAAAAAGAAGACTAATTTCAGATATGTATGTAGTAGTTTAAAAAGTTGTTACTTATGTAAACGAAAAATGTTGTTACTTACCTAGTCGTGATTATAGTGATGAATTGTGAGTTGAACGTAAGACCGTAGGTACTATCATACCTGTATTCCATGAAATTTTAATCTTTTTTTGTTAATCTACCCTTCATCTTGAAAATGTTTAATGAAAACTCCCAAAAAGCTTTCGTCAATGGCGTCTACTACTACTACAAAAAAAAAAACAGAATACACAAAATGATAACTATGAATATGTACTCTATTATATTGGTAAATTCATATTACACGCAAAAATACTCTTGAACAATTGTATATTTGACATTTACGAAATTAATTGCCATTGAAATTAAATATTTGTGTTTACTTTCTATTATACAGATTTATTTAACTTTCTACTTTGGAGGTTTGACTTTATTAATCTACTCTCGTTTTGAGAATTTTCAGAGAAAACTCCAAAACAGGTCTTCGCTGCTGTGTTTGCACACAAGAACAATGAGGCCACCTGTATTTGATCCTAGAAAACATATAATAACTGTATATTTCATTAGATTAGTAAATTCATCATGCAATAAAAATACTCCTGAACAATATTATAGTTACGAATTAGTCTTCGTAAGCATCTGACATACTATTTTATAGGTTTATTATTAGTACATAGCAGTGATAGCCTATTGATATGACCATTGGCCTGCCAAGTCAAAGGTCTCGAGTTCAATACCAAGGCGCACCTCGAAGTTATGTACGTATTAATTATAAGTTAAACATCACTACTATGAACATCACTTTAAAATAAGAAGACTGAACTATGCAATTAAAAATGAATCATGTAGGTATAGTAAAAGTATTTCAGGTGCCGTATCCAAAAGAGAACAATCTGTTAAATATTTTTTTAATAATAAAAGTATATAATGAGTATTATTGCAGTTTTTCTTGCATATTTTTTGTACATTCAGTACCTCCGTATCACAATTAACAGAGACTAGGAAGTATACCTACACTATCAAATAAAAAGAAACGTGAAATTGGTTCACGATTGGCAAAGATTTCACGTAACATTCATACATAGAATCCTCAATCTATATTTTTAACTAGCTTCTCCCCGCGACTTCGTCCACATAGCGTGATGATATATAGCCTTCCTCAATAAATGGGCTATCTAACACTGAAATAATTTTCATATCGGACCAGTAGTTCCTGAGATTAGCGCGTTCAAGCATACAAACAAACTCTTCAGCTTTATATATTAGTATAGATTTGGATAAAAATGGGAATAGTTTTCCTCTTATCCGTTACTGCCCCACTGCTGGCCAAGGCCGTCCGCAAATCTTTCCAGGCACATCCAGGCACAGTGTAATGACGTGGCTTGCGGTCACGTTATAGACGAGTGCAAATTAAAGCTAAGTTAAACAATATCGAAACTAAACTGCCTCCAAGAATTTCATAGAAAAACCTAATAACACTGCTCGACCTGGGAACCGAACCCAGGACTTCTAGCGTGGTAGTCTCGCTCAGGACCACTAAGTAATGAGGAAGTAACATATACATATTAATACATAATATTATTACAACCATTATATAATATTATTACGAAATACATACATAGTATTCCGATATAATTAGGTAGTTTGTGATAGATTCGATATCTGCTAATCGAGATAAAGTCAATGTTGTGCTATATGGTGCAACACTAAGGTTGTCAAAACTTGCCTATAGTCAATGTTGTGCTCAGATTAAGTATAATATATGTTGTGCTATGGTGCAACACTAAGGTTGTCAAAACTTTTGTTCTATTTTACCTATAGGGGGTAGAAGAAAGGAGAACCCATTGAAGTAAGACAAGCATATTCTTACTGTAAGGGAGAACCGATTCAAATGAGGGACACGTCGAAAAAGTATCCGGTTATCCAAAGAGTAAAACACAGACTACTAAGAGATACTATTATGGGTAAAATAATTTAAAGGGAATTATCCCTCGGATAAAAGTATTAAATAGTTTAGAAACACTTCAAAATGGCGCTAGTGTAGGCAAAAGGTATGGTATTTATGGGTAGAACTTAATATATTACTCTCCTCTATGGGGTAGCAGTATGCGTGGTACCAAAAAAATATTTACTTAACGTTACAATAAATTTCTTGGTATTTCTTAACGCATATTTTGAAAAGTGCGCCATAACGGAACGGAAGTTCTTCCGTCTTTGTTTATTTCGCTATCCTATTTTTGGCGCTTTCTTTGAAATTTACCCTGTAACTACTGTAGCGTCACCCTTATTTAACGCATTTTGACGGGGACGCTGATCGCTCTGTTATTCACATTTCTAATTTTTTTTAATTAAAGTTAAAAATCTTGAAAAACATGCTGTAATAATGTTAGCTTATAAGAATAAGTTTTTTTTAATTACCTTTTTTTTTAAGAATACGTTTTCCCACTAGGATTTTCCCCTGTATCGTGGGTGCGTTTACAAACACAAACTGTCATATACACAAACATCCAGACCCGAAACAACTACCCGTAGATCATACAAATATTTGCTCCGTTTGGCGATCGGACCCACAACACGTGGCGCAGAAGCCGATCTCTCAGCCGCTACGCCAAAAGTGTCGTCATCTGATTGTATTTATGTCGCAGTAGAATTGTATACGCTATTTTACATAACCGCTAGCTGCTTTACAAAACAGATCTGTTATGTAAATGGCATCCAGCTGATGTAAATGGATGATGATGGCTGATGATTTATCAAAACCGTTACACGTTTAGTTGTTTTGTAGAATGACTCATTTACAGTTACGAATCGTAACTATTTTTTACACAAAACGCATATCGTACCTTAAGATATGCTTTTTGTGTAAAAAAAGCCACAAAACGTTTAGCTATATTTTGTCGGATATTTGCAATTGATAAATTGATTGACAATTGATAATGATATTTGAATGGGGTTAATTAGGGATGAATTATCTTTTTGTGATTTTTCGCATTTTTCATGCTAAGATTATAAAGTTATTTTAGTGAAGGAAAAATTCGACTCGCAGGCAGGATTCGAACCTGCGTCCTGGCAGGATTCGAACCTGGTTTGATACACCAGATGGTGTATCTGGTGTATCAAACCAGAAGACGCAGGTTCGAATCCTGCCTGCGAGTCAAAAGGGATGAATTATGTTTATATTGGATAAGTTAGGTTAGAACTGTGACCAAACGTATCATGAATAAAAAAAAACAATCTTGGCTAAATAAATTAGTCATCAGTCATTCAATCCTCATTTTTGATTGATGATTAAAACTAAAAATGCTAAGCTCGGCTCGGTGGACTCGGCAACCGTGTGCCTCACACTTTCAGTTGGCCCTTTCTCTGTCAATTCTCGCAGTCTGGTGTGGCATGGCTGGTCTGTGGCCACAGAGTCATCGGGATAGAATGTCTTGGCTAGGAGTTCTGCTGAGTTCTCCGGCGAGAGTGTTTCGCCCTCGGTGTTATGCTTTGAGGCCGTGTAAACGCATGTGCCGATTCATCCGTTTGTATGGAGTAGTTAATTTGTAACAGCGTAGTTTTAAATATTTAATTAGTTATGAGAATTTTAGTCAAGACTAAATAACTAACACTAACACTAATCAATCATCAATCACGACACATAATTGAATTTTTTTAGTCATTACTCATTAGTCATGATTAAATAATTTAATCTTAGTCATCAATCATCAATCTAAATCAAACTGAATTTTGGCCAACACTGGCTGAAATACGTTCAGCACTTTTGCATAATGGTGACCTTCAACAAGCGGAATGGAATGAACGTTTTGCGTTCATCAATATAGCAGATTGATGTTAAGCTGTCTTGTAAAACATTGCATTATCGTGAAATGAACGTTTCAGGTGAACGATTCACCTTAGACCATTTCGATAAATGGTCTAAGGTGAATCGTTCACTTAAAGGACTGCCTCAATAGCCTAGTGGTCCTGACTGCGACTGCTACGCTAGAGGTCCTGGGTTCGATTCCCAGGTCGAGCAAAGTGTTATTGGGTTTTTCTATGAAATTCCCAGTAGCAGCTCGGAGTTAGGAATTTGTGCCCGGTTAATGGCAATAGGCTCGCCCCCTATTACATGGGACCTAAACATACCGGCGAACTGTGGGTGTATATTAGTACGCCTCTGCCTAACCCTTCGGGGAATACATGCGTGATGGTATGTTATGTTATGTTATGAATCGTTCACCAGCGCCAAATTCAAAGTTCAATTGGTTTTTCACAATTTGTAGATCTTTATCATATTCTAGATTCATGGCAGTAGTAATTGCGATAATAACAATACAATATTCACAACTGAGAAATAAAACCTTTGCTTAAAATCCCTAAGACCAAATCTTGCCTAAAATTGCAAACGGCCAAAACTGTCTGACTTACACTACTTTTAGACTTTTAGCTACAATAACGATTTGTGACGTAGAAAAAATTAAATTTGAATTTGGCGGGCTCGTTTGAAAGATAGCCCTAAAATAAAAAGATTTTCAAAAAGGTCAGGTCTGCTAAAACGGCGTAAGTGTATGTACATTTATGTAAAAACGTTTCTTGTCTGAAAAAGGAAACATACCCTACTTTGGATATATAGTCAAAGACCCTACTCGATTCTAGGAACTCCAATGAAATAGGGGATTTAGGAATTTTATTAAGCCCTCGAAATTTTCAACATCTAAAAAAGGTGCTAAGCTGTACCATGTTATATTTAAAAGAACCATATTAACCCTTTGACTATCTATCCCTGGACAAGTAACGCGCTTAATTCTATGAACAAAAGTCTGTCACTTTTGGTGCGGGGGGAGGAAACACTAAATAGACATTGCTGCACACATACTCAAAATCATTTTGTATCGCTACGAACACACACATATCAAAATCTTCAACACTAACACAACTTACGCACACATAGCGGTCAAATACGTTAATATACAAGAATTGACGACAATACGAACGTAAAAGACATTAAAAATTATTAGGAAGCTACTATGTCGATATTTTATATCGATAGTTTATTTTAAGAAGAACGGATAAAAACGTAACAACGATTACAAATTATTGTAATAAATATGTAATTATTTATTTGCAAAATTAAAATCATCCATACACACCTCTAAATATCTTGCGTCATATTTTCAATGCAATGGTGCTAATTCTGTAGTAGCAAACTAAACTAAACTAAAATCCGACTGATTTTAGTTTAGTCGTCATTGCTATTCAGATAATACGCGACTTAACTAAAATTTAGTTTGACAGTACTAATTTTATTTTAGTTACTCAATTTAGTCTAAATTGTCATTTTGGTATTCTGTTGTACATGTTTTACGTCAAATTACGACTTAAATTGGAAACGTCAAACTAATTTTAGTCGTCATAGAAATTGGGTTTACAGTCGTAGGCGGACATTTGTAACAATTTGTAAAATGATCAAGTTAATTTGTTCTCAGTAAACATTTTTTTCGTGATTATAATGGCAGAACATGTAATTGTGACTCTTCCGAATTCATTAGAGAGGAAAATACTCAAGGCAAATAAAATAATTCTTAAGTAAGTACCTAAACGCGAAAAGTTATTTTTCAGAAACTATCAAGATTAATGTAAGACTTAGGGATAGTCGATCTAATAAAAGCTCTCTGCTTTTTATTGGCTCTTTTCGTAGCATTGTTTACAGACGCCATTTATTTACATAAAAAACGGAGTTGATAATATTTTACTTTATTGATAATAATTTAAATTATTATCAATCAAGTAAATTATTATGTAGGTACCTACTCTGTTTTTTTTTAATATGGCGCCACACTGCTTGTGTATTTGCAAGGTTAGGCTGATCGTTTATCTGAGCCCGCCAAATTCAAATTACTATTGGTTTTTCGCAATTTGTAGATTCTAGATTGATAGCTGTAGTCATTGTGCTTATAGCTATACAATATTCACAACTCAGTTGTGAAATTGTATAGCTAATCAGCTCAGATCTCAGAACTGATTACTAAAAACCAATTACTAAAAACCAACTCATCAGAACAAATTACTAAAAACCAATTGTAATTTGAATTAAGTATTTGGAGTTATCAAATAATACTAGTTTCCATCGTGGGATTATATTTTATTATATTTATGATTATGGCACCACACTTTATGCTATAATATTTTCACAAAAAATATTTTCATTAAAATTTTTCATTTAAGATTGTCATTCGTTCATTACGATCTTTCATATCAAGTTCTTACATATGACCGTCTGATCGTGCCGAAGCCCCATAAAAGTAAATTATAATACTGAAGACTGGCAACACCAAATTAAGTTTTTACTGGCAACATCATATCATAGTCAAGTAAAATAAGGCTATATGGACATGTATCCAGGGCCGTTAAATAAATTAATAAAGAAAAGTCAACTAAAATAAGTCGTGTCAAATTCGATTTTGGGCGGGCTTTTATTTTAGTTCGCCGTAACAACAGAATACGTTTTAGACTAAACTAAACCAAAATTAGTAAAAATTTAGTTTGGTCAGTTGAACAACAGAATTAGCACCAATGTCTCTCATTGTTATACATTACATGCCAATTAAATACAAACGAAAGAAACTATTTAGGTATAGATAAATACATACAATGTAATTGGAAAATAAACGCACGGGTGAGAGAAATCGCTAACTTTTTCGAAATACACATTCTATATCCTATGTTAATCTTGAATAATGTAGCAAATGTTTCGAAATCGGCCTAATAGTTTTTGAGTTTATTTGTTACATAGGTACATACAAATCTTTCCTCTTTATAATATTAGTATAGATAGAGCGGATATTGGGGACGTTTTGTTACAAATACTTTGATACCAATTAGTTTGATTCTTTTCTTTACTAGGCTGATAATTATTAGGATTATTAGGATTTTCCACGAGATATAAGTAGGAGTCGATTTTGTTAATTATGTCACGCGTTAATATTAACTGCCTTTTGGGTCTGAAGCGCGACTGCTACGCTGAAGGTCCTGGGTTCGATTCCCCGGTCGAGCAATGTGTTATTGGAGGTTTTCTGTAAAATTTTGGGTTGATGCCCGAGTAATGGCAATAGGCTCGCCCCCTAAGTACGCATCTGTCTACCCCTTCAGGGAATAAAGACGTGATGGTATGTCGTGTTCCGTACTCTCGTTATTTCTGTGAGCCGGATATCGAAAAAAGAAAATAATGTTTTTGAAGAAACACCCCGAGAGGCAGGGCATAGTGGAATTCAATAACTCCACTCTCAATTGGAGCTGCCCGACTGGGGAAGTACCTACCTACACTTTGCAGAAAATAGTAGCCAAATAACATAGCTCTGTACTATGTTGTGTTCCTAACGGTGAGCAAGATCGCCAGAGCTCCGCGAGGAAGCGTTGTGTTGGCAGTGGGGGTACCGGTGTTGTGTGTGTTGTCTACCGGGTGTGAAGATTTACATCAGGCGGGCCATGTGCTGGTTTTCCACCTAAGCGGTAAAAGAAACACCAGACCTTCAAACCGTACCGTAGACTTAGACATTTTCAATGATTTTTAAAATACCATTTAAATATGTTAATTTACAAATTCTTTTGTCAACACATTTATCCGCAACGGCTTAAGCTATTATTTATCAATCACACCTACTTCATTTTAAATGAAGGTCTTTTGTAGATCTGAAAAAGTAACAAAGAAAATATCTAATAGCACTGGATATCAAAAATAATCAATAATCTTAGTTACGTCATTTCCAAAAATGTTATTTTATTAAATTTCATAAAAAAATGTGATATCATAAATTCATAATATTTATTAACTTTTTGTGATTTTTATTGCATTTTTCATGCAAATTTTTATAAAGTTATTTCGTAAAGGAAAAATTCGGAACGGAAAAATGGATAAAGAGGTAATAGCGTCTGGCGTAGGTACGCCAGACGCGTCTCCTGGCTAGGTAGCCAGGAGACGCAGGTTCGAATCCTGCCTGCGAGTCGAATTTTTCCTTCACGAAATAACTTCATAATATTTATCTTTAGTGATCTTTAGCAATTATTATAATTTGGTCTTACATTGAACACGAAAATAATATCGATATCGATTCGAAATTATAAAACAATCACTATCACATCATTAATTAAATGACAAAACAAAATAGGGACATAGTCTCGCTACACTTTTTAAAATTCGAGTTTGAAGCATTATGTCATTATATATTTATGGCCTATAATTGCCAAAAAAAGATGAAAATGGTAATTCTGCATAAGACCTATAATTGGAAATCATAAATGGTGACATCCTATTGGCTATTAGCAAAATGTCTCGCTACACTTCTTAAAATTAGTTTTAAGCCTTATATATTTTAAAATAAGATCTATAATTGTAAAAAAAAATGTGAAAGTTGTAATTCTGGAAAAATCGATTTCGGAAACAGTTTTTATAAACGCGTTAGATTTTTTAATCCACTACCTTGACAGAGGGGAATGATCATGAGAGGCGGGTCCTTATTTATAGATAGATAGTCAAAGTATTAACAGTATTAGGCAAATAAATAGTTTAGTTTGAGTTTCCTTTTCCTACATAATTATAAAAAATAAGTACTGTCTGTCTCTGACAATTCTAAATGTCAAATCAAATCAAAATGACGCGGAATACAAAAACTTAAAAAAATTGGCAATTTTATTTGTATCTGCCTGCCCGTTTTATGATTTGTGTTATTGTTCATAAACAAATTTAAATAATA
The DNA here is from genome assembly GCA_947256265.1 of Acronicta leporina. Taxonomy (NCBI): domain Eukaryota; kingdom Metazoa; phylum Arthropoda; class Insecta; order Lepidoptera; family Noctuidae; genus Acronicta; species Acronicta leporina. Next base: position 12,531,306 of record OX366520.1, on the reverse strand, counting down.
ATAAACTGGTACATTTTGTTTTTCTTTTTGGTGCTGGTGTGGGTATGTGGTTGAGGTATATCGTACGATTTACGAAATTTTAAATTAAGTACTTACCTAGTTATATAAAACTTGTACACCAGTTTGTATTCATACCATCTGTGAATGAAAATGTTTTTATTACGTACAGCATTATTATCGTCTCGAAATGCGGTTGTTAAGGCGAACTTACGTACGTACTTGGCCAGAGCTATAGAAATGTTTGTGTATATTATTTTATGATTATTATGATTACTTCATTGTTTCTTTCAATATAATACATGAATGCTCTTTCTGTTATTGATTGATTATCATGTGTTTCGGTAAACAATACTTCATATTCATATATCACTCTGCACTCTTGCAAACAGCACTTGCAATAATATTATAATAATTTATTGAAGTGAGTTATATCAAAGGTGCACCAGAGGCCAATAAGTTATATATTTTGTTGACTTTTTCTTATTTATGTATATTTAAACAATTGCATATTAACATAACAAGTAAGTGTAGTAACTGATACTTATCAGGCTTTGTACGAATACAATTTTCAATAGTCAATAATTTTGTAAGAACAGCTTCAACTAGAATCAAATTTAAATATTGTAAGTAGAAGAAAATATCTCTTGTATAGAAAGATAATTTGTATACTGACCTAACATATTATTATTATATTTCTGTAGTGTTCAGTAATTAAATGCAGTGTTAAAGTTTATCAATTCAAAATTATTACAGAAACACAGTGTACTTATACATTATCGAAACAATTGTTTTCGTCAGAAGATAAGGATTTTAAAAGTATGGTGGACCCAAAAAGAGTACTGAGCTATGATGACATGCTCAAAGTCATCCACCAGCCTCAGAAGGTGATAATTGATGTCCGTGATCCTGAAGAGGTTCAATGTACGGGCAAGATACCATCAAGCATCAATATACCATGTAAAGTATTGATTTTTAAACCTTGTTCTCTTCCACTGCCTCATTATATTAGCAATTCTATGCTTTTGCATAGAATTTTATGTTACTTAGTTGAAGTTTTTTAAAAGATTTAATTAGGTATATAGACTATATTTTAATATTACACAAAATAATAAACATGGATATGCTTTTCCTCAAACATGCTTTATTTATTGTTTTGTGGTTTGTGGAAACTGCATTGATTGCTACTGGTGGCTTGCCTAGCAGTGGTAATTAAATTATCCATTATAATTTAAAACTGTTACAGTGGATGCAATGCATGATGCGTTGGTGTGCATGTCACACGAAGATTTTAGGCGTCAGTTCCACCGTGAAAAACCATCTGCTTCAGATGAGCTTATCTTCTACTGTCGAACTGGGCGGAGGTCTTCTGAGGCCCTAGACAAGGCACTGAAGTTGGGTTACTGCAAGTATGTTGTCTTCATAATATTAATAATCAATACACATATTATATATTATATATTTCACCTGTGGTATTATTTTTATTTTCAGTTCCAAAACGTATTTGGGAAGCTGGACTGATTGGTCAAGCAGACGCAACCTGTGACCTTTTACTGAGGTTGAGGTTACTGTGATGTTACAAAATGTGAATTAAATGGTGCTATTAACTTCTGTCTTTTATTATCAGATAAGTAGTTTCTAATTATTATTGCCAAAATCTGTATGTACCTTGTAACTTCCAAAAGATTTTACTGTTATTTGGAATTGTGTAAAATAAGTACAGGGAGTTCTAAACGTGGTAGGTAGTTAAAAAAAGTATATAATAGGAACCATATTCATTTATTACGGACAAGAAATAATAACATGATAATATCACTAAGGATTTACAACACCAAAACGGTAAAAAATGTCATAGACAATTTTACTACATATACTATTACCAAAAAAATATGTTTTGCATTATTGGGATTTGGTGGCCCAGTCAGTCCAACTGCCAAGATAGTTCTTAGCGCTAAAAAGAAAAGGATATTTATTTACCAATACAAATATGTAAATAAAATTGGAGTGTCTGTTTGTAATATTAAAATAACTGCTTTTTACTAAGTACATTTGGATGTATACATAGTACATATACCCAAACAAATTTTTTAAAGTTTTTTGTGTCTTTTGTCTGTTTGTTCCAGCTAATCTCTGAAATGGCTGGAACAAGCTGATGTAACAAGTTTCTTTTTTCAATACCACGGAGACGAAGTCGTGTACGTTACCCTAGCAGGAAAGTAGCTCCTAGAGTGATATGAGTGGAACATATAATTAGTGTGTAACCTACTGTAATTGTGCGCCACATTAAAAATTTGTGCGCTTTGTAGTTTTGGAAAAAAACGAGAAAAACGATTTTTGAGAAAACGAAAAAAGAGAAATTTCCTGCTGGAGGAACATTACTCCAGCAGGAAATTTCTAAACAAATGATCGGAATGAGAAATATTGTATATGCGCAGAGAGCTTATATTCACTATATATTCTTGAATTAAAACTGCCTCCTTAGCCAAGCGGTCCTGAGCTCGACTGCTACGCTAGAGGTCCTGGGTTCGATTCCCAGGTCGAGCAAAGTGTTATTGGGTTTTTCTATGAAATTCCCAGTAGCAGCTCGGAGTTAGGAATATGTGCCCGGTTAATGGCAATAGGCTCGCCCCCTATTACATGGGACCTAAACATACCGGCGAACTGTGGGAGTACATTAGTACGCCTCTGCCTAACCCTTCGGGGAATACAGGCGTGATGGTATGTTATGTTGTTATGTTATTCTTGAATAAACGCACTAATTTTTGATTTACAGCTACTTATCCTGGGTTGAGCCGGTTTTTTGTATTTTGCTGTCAAAGTTAAGACACCATTGTTGTGAGTTTTAGAAATATTATTCAACAACGCATGTATGTACTCTTTTGATACTTTTTATGGTTAATATAAGCGTCAAGAAGAACCGAATACAGTTTTCAGCTGGCTTATAAGTTTACTTATAACGGCGCTGCGATATTTTTTCTGGTTTTCAAAAAAGCGCTATTACTTGAAAATTAAAAATATTTTCTCAAATCTAATTCTGTCACAAATACGCACAAATAAAGAGCTACTTGTGTGCGTTTATTGTACAGAAGCACATGCAATGGTTTTAGAGAGAGATACACGATTTTGCAAAACATTACTCCAGCAGGAAATGCATATTGCATTTCCTCGAAAACCTGAAGATGCACAAATTATATTTTTGGCGCACATTTATGCACAAATATAAGCTCTCTGCCCTTATACATATTTCTCATTCCGATCATTCATTTAGAATTTACCTGCTGGAGGAATGTTACTCCAGCAGGAATCGTTTTTCTCGTTTTTTCCAGAACTACAAAGCGCACAATTTTTTAATGTTGAGCCTGTTACAGCAAATTACGCACTAATTATGTGTTCCACTCATATCACTCTAGGAGCTACTTTCCTGCTAGGGTAACGTACACGTCGCGTTGCGTCGTGATAATTAAATATGTAATAAAATGCTCTTAAGTATCATAATTTATTATACCTATTTTGGAGATATGGATCAAATTTGCAAATCTATGTATGAAAATCTGATGCGCTTAGATTTTGCGCTACTATGAATTTATTGACACTAAGAATTCAAGAAAAACTTACTTTTTAAATCCTAAATTGAGAGCATTTTGTTGTGCCATTCCAGATCTTTTACCAATCATGCAATAGAATATAATATCGGTATCGTCAGCAGGCTTGGGTCTCTTGTAAACTTCTTGAAATTCTTTGTCAGGCATTGTCCCCAGTACTGGTGTCACATTGCCCACTGTAATTAAAGGTAGGTAGGTACCTAGTTTTTATAAAATACCAATAACAAAGCCATTAACTTGTTTATATCCAACTGCCAATGCCTGGTAATAATTTTCCATTTTATGTATGATCACTCAATTCAAAATATCTAATTTCAAAATACCGGGACCCTAAATTTTTCAACTGATTACCAGAGATTATTACCTTGTATGATATGACTACCCATTGTAAGTTCGGTTTTATTTTCATTTACAAGATTTAAATGTTGTATCATTGTTGTGGAATAGTGGGATTTTTTTATTTATACCTACTTTAACTACATAAAATACCCATGGGAGATAACATTATTAGAATGTTACTTACACGGTATGTTGATACTATTTGGTATTTTACCATGCTCTTTGACTTCATCAGGTTCTCTAACATCAATAATCAAAGTACTAGCATTTGCTGTTGCTTTTTTAACTTGATCATAGTCCACTGTTAACTTTTCAAGATTGACTTGCACAGAATATAACCTCATAGAGCCAGATAAGGGAATGTGAGATGGTGCAATATCATCTGAAAATCGTAACATTCATAAACCTTGAAAAGTAATACTCATAAATTATGGGTAGGTAAACTATCTTTTTTTACCTCCTTAATTTCAAAGCAAACGCAGTTTCATTGTGAAGTTGAATGAAAAATCGTAAAGGCGTGGATTATTTTATGAGAAGTCCAGAAACTTGTACTTACAAACGCGACTAATATTTTTTTTTAGTATGGACTTTTGCAGATTCGTAGTTCCCGCCGCCTTCGGTACCTGAAAAGATGACGGAAGAAACCGGCGGATGATCCGTAGTAACATCTTTGAGAAAACAAAATTAACTCAGAGATGTGCTTCAAATGAACTTTTTATTTTTTTTACGTCCACTTCAAAATTTTACTGTAAAACGTAAATACTTCAATTTTATACTTTTTGACACAGATTTTGAGATGTAACCAGAACCAGAGTAACCACAGATTACTAATATTATATTCTAGAGCTGTAGCGAATCGTATGTATTCGGTACTGAGCTTTGACTATCTATCTATAAGGACCCGCCTCTCATGATCATTCCCCTCTGTCAAGGTAGTGGATTAAAAAATCTAACGCGTTTATAAAAACTGTTTCCGAAATCGATTTTTCATAAACAGAATCGTTTCCGCTCAGTAAGGTCATCATAAATGCTCCGTGTAAATACCGATATACGTGCAGTTAATGTATGCGAAAATATATCTAATATCTTATTTAGATAAAGATGGAGTTATTTTCCGTATGTAAGTATTAAAGTTCATTTATTTCTATTTAAATCACATAATACAATTTATTAATAAAGATCGAGGACGTTACCGATTCAATAATCGAGTATAAAATAATTGTAACGCCAATAACACATTGCTCGACCGGGGAATCGAACCCAGGACCTCTAGCGTAGCAGTCGCGCTTCTGTTCATATTAACGCGCGACATAATGAACAAAATCGTATTTACTCCTACTTATATCTCGTGGGAAACAAAACGCTCTGTCTAGTGTCATTCCTAATATATCAGCCTAGCAAAGAAAAGAATCAAACTAATTGGTATCAAAGTATTTGTAACAAAACGTCCCCAATATCCGCTCTATCTATACTAATATTATAAAGAGAAAGATTTGTATATATCAATGTATGTAACAAATAAACTCAAAAACTAGGTCGATTTCGAAAATTCTTTCACCATTTGAATGCTACATTATTCAATATTAACATAGGCTATAGAATATGTAATTCGAAAAAGTTAGCGATTTCTCTGCCCGTGCGTTTATTTTCCAATTACATAGTATGTATTTATCTATACCTAAATAGTTTCTTTGTTTTGTATTTAATTAGCATGCAATGAGAGCATTGCATTGAAAATAATTATGACGCAAGATATTAAAAAGGTGGGTTTGGATGATTTTAATTTTGCAAATAAATAATAACATTTAAAAATAATTTGTAATCGTTGTTACGTTTTTAGCTATTCTTCCTTTTTTTTTTATGTGATAGCAGGCAAACGAGCAGTCGGATCGCCTGATGGTAAGCGATCACCGCCGCCCATGGACACCCGCAACACCAGAGGAGTCACAAGTGCGCTGCCGGCCTTTTAAAAGGGAGTACGCTCTTTTCTTGAAGGTTTGAAGGTCATATTGGTCCGGAAATACTGCAGGCGACAATTCATTCCATAGTTTTGTTGTGCGAGGCAGAAAGTTTCTAGAGAAACGCACAGTTGTGGACTGCCAGCCATCAAGATGATGGGGATGGAACTGTTGTCGCGTAGAACGATGGCGAAAAGAGGCTGCAGGGATCAATCCGAACAATTCCTCGGAGCACTCCCCATAGTATAGGCGATAGAGGATGCAAAGCGAGGCCACATCTCTACGCAGCGCCAAAGGGTCAAGCCGGTTTGAAATAACTTGGCAGTCGACGATTCGAATCGCTCTTCGTTGGATGCGGTCCAGAGGGAGAAGCTGGTACTGGGGTGCTCCTGCCCAGAGATGAGAACAGTATTCCATATGAGGCCGGACCTGCGCCTTATAAAGTAATAAGCGGTGGGCCGGAGTGAAATACTGTCTCGATCTGTTAAGCACGCCAAGCTTCTTTGAGGCTAACTTAGTCTTAACCTCTAAATGACCGCGGAACTGGAGTTGATTCGATATGTCGATGCCAAGTATTCCAATATTGGTTCATTATGTCGCGCGTTAATATGATAAGAAGCGCGACTGTTACGCTAGAGGTCCTGGGTTCGATTCCCCGGTCGAGCAATGTGTTATTGGAGTTTTTCTATAAAATTAAGGGTTGATGCCCGATTAATGGCAATAGGCTCGCCCCCTAAGTACGCATCTGTCTAACCCTTCGGGGAATAAAGACGTGATGGTATGTCGTGTTCCGTACTCTCGTTATTTCTTTGAGCCGGATATAGAAATAAGAAAATAATGTGTTTGAAGAAACACCCCGAGAGGCAGGGCATAGTGGAATTCAATAACTCCACTTACAATTGGAGCTGCCCAACTGAGGAAATACCTACACTTTGCAGAAAATAGTAGCCAAATAACATAGCACTGTACTATGTTGTGTTCCTAACGGTGAGCAAGATCGCCAGAGCTCCGCGAGGAAGCGTTATGTTGGCAGTGGAGGTACCGGTGTTGTGGGGTGTCTAACGGGTGTGAAAAGATTTTTACAGGGTCGGCAACGGGCGAGTGATACCCCAGGTGTTGCAAGCGTTCATATAATAGGCTACGGTAACCACTTACCATCAGGCGGGCCATGTGCTGGTTTTCCACCTAAGCGGTAAAAGAAACCCCAGACCTTCAAACCGTACCGTATCTTAGAAATCATTTTCAATGATTTTTAAAATACGATTTAAATATGTTAATTTATAAATTCTTTCGTCAACACATTTATCCGCAACGGCTTAAGCTATTATTTATGAATCACACCTACTTCATTTTAAATGAAGGTCTTTTGTAGATCTGAAAAAGTAACAAATAAAATATCTAATAGCACTGGATATCAAAAATAATCAATAATCTTAGTTACGTCATTTCCAAAAATGTTATTTTTTTTTAAATATAGTGATATCATAAATTCATGATATTCATCTTTAGTGATCTTTAGCAATTATTATAATTTGGTCTTACATTGAACACGAAAATAATATCGATATCGATTCGAAATCATAAACAATCACTATCACATCATTAATTAAAATGACAAAACAAAAGAGGGACATAGTCTCGCTACACTTTTTAAAATTCGAGTTTTATGCATTATGTCATTATATATATAAGGCCTATAATTTCCAAAAAAAGGTAATTCTGCATTAAGACCTATAATTGGAAATCATAAATGGTGACATCCTATTGGATAATATATAATTGAAAATCAAAAAATGACAGTTTGATGGATATTTCAAATTTAAATCTTACGTTTATTAGAAGAAGGCTGATATTGTTAGTAAAAAAAATTTGCTAGTCTCGTGGGGAGTGCGGGTAGTCTCGTGGGGAGTGCGGGTAGTCTCGTGGGGAGTGCATGCTTGAACTAAACGATTATTTTATACTCGATTATTGAATCGGTAACGTCCTCGATCTTTATTAATAAATTTTATTATGTGATTTAAATAGAAATAAATGAACTTTAATACTTACATACGGAAAATAACTCCATCTTTATCTAAATAAGATATTAGATAGATACTAGATATTTTTTTGCATACATTAACTGCACGTATATCGGTATTTACACCAGTGGCGGCTCATGAAATTTTTTCTTGGGTGTTCACAAAAAAATATAGCCCTTAAAAATATACTTCAACTTGCTAATCTGTGCGTTATATTGGTATCTTTGGTTCGTTCATTAAATTTTCTAATAGATTTTCGATACCCGGAATCTAGTACCTACCTACTGTACCTACGAATACCTTGTCGCTCGATAGATGCCAATGCACTTCACATAACATAGGTATGGTAGGTACTAAGAATTATGAAATCGAGACAGCGCATGTTTCTTCATTCATCAACACCCGTTTTAATCCATGCAGACTCACCTCCACCGCCACCGGAACCAAACACAAGACACGGAAAACAAAACAATTTGTTGGATTTTTCACAACCACACAACCACGGGGTTTTGATATAGGTATTGTTCAGTTTTAAAACACGAGTGTAGGTTTTAGTTTTTGTAACACATTTTTATATTAAAACAATGTTCGGCCCACTTGCTTTCAGTTCGAGACGTAGGTACCTCTTAAGTCAACACAGTTTTTAAAAAAAGATAGGTACACTGCATTGATCCATTTTATTCTAAATACTTTTTATTTATACACAAATATTGCACAACGATGTTATTCATATCCATTCATAAAGTGAATTCGTAGTCATACTGACGTTTATTTGTTGACATCAAACCGGCAACAACACACGATGTCGTCGCGTCGCGCCGGCGGCGGCGGGCCGCGCTCTATCGAGGTTTCGCAACGTCGCGCAAGAGCGCCGCTCCAGATTTGCCTAATTTCTCATACAAATCTTCCGTTTCACGCGCCGAGCGGGCTTTCTCTTTCGCACTCATTGAATTTCGTACAAACCGTTGCACTGAACTTTGTTTTCTTATGAGCGCCGACTATCGGCGCACCGCGCTATCAACTCAGTACATCTTGACGCCAAATTTTGTACCTATACTACTTTCTACTGCGTCAGCTTCAGAGCGTAAATAGTAAATCGATGCGTAATTTCTTACGTAAATTAATAATTCCAACAAAATGTGGTTTTACCAACATATAAACTTTGATAAAAAAAATACATTTTATTCAGTAAATTTTTTGGGAGTGCAGCGCTCCAGCGCTCCTTAGGACGAGCCGCCTCTGATTTACACGGAGCATTTATGATGACCTTACGGAGCGGAAACGATTCTGTTTATGAAAAATCGATTTCGGAAACAGTTTTTATAAACGCGTTAGATTTTTTAATCCACTAACTACCTTGACAGAGGGGAATGATCATGAGAGGCGGGTCCTTATAGATAGATAGTCAAAGCCGCATAAGCATCTCTCGCGTAGTCTAGCTTGCTACATATTAGTAATCTGTGTAATAGTCTGTGGTGTGTGGTCCCCATTCATCAGTCAAATGCTTTTAGCTTGTGCAAAAATATTATTTATATTTTAGTATTCCGTAATAAAATATTAGTTCCTTGTACGCTGTAAGTGCTAATAAGCTTGTTTAGCAATCGAACACGTTTGTATATATTATTCCGTAAATAATGGTTTTACATGTCGAAACTCTACGCATCCTCAATACTTTGTGATTTTTATTGTATTCTATTTCCATGCGAGACATCAGTATCAATAAACATGAGTAACTTATCTTACTTCCAGATGCTATACGCATAACATTCAGGAGTGTGCGAGTGTAGTTGGTGAAAGTAGTGTGAAATGTTTCCATGTTAAAATCTATCGGGACATTACATTAAAAAATATGGGGTCCATGCGACCGACGGGAAGGTTTCTGTCGTTCTCTAATAACATCCAGAGGTCACAGAAGCAAACTGGTGTGTATTATCATAAATATACTTATTTCCCTTGTTTCTTTTTTAGATGCTATTGCATTAAACAAAGTCAAAGTCAAAAGATTTATTGCATACTATGTATACTTAAATACACAAATTAATACAGGTCATTTTGTATCAACATTTTAATTTATTTGTTCTTTCCAAATGTCTTGAATTCCCAAACAAACAACCACAAAAACTGTTTGGCATATTAATGGTTCTAATTGTTTTATTTCTACTTCTTTTTTTAAATTAATTAACACAGGAAACACAATATTGTTAATTTTGACAGTTATTTTTTGTATTGTTATCAAAGATTACTGTGATTTCAAAACTGTACCTGTATTCTTCAGGAGGATAATACATAGCATCAATATTTAAATTGATAATATCAATATTCAAAAGAGGAAAGGAATCTTTTTTCCACGATTAACAATCTCTTTTCTGTTTAGTGCCAAGTGGTTTCCCTCAAAGTCTGTCTGGGAGTGAAACGGATGTGTCTACATCTAATGAGAATCTGTCACGAGAAGAGCGCTATGTTGTGCGACACACCGCCAGAGTGGAGCCACAGGGGCAAGAGAACCAGGCTCAGTCTAATAACAACAATCGAAATTCCCTTAAGGTAATCTCAATCTCACTGTATTTGATGTTGAAATTCTCTCCCATTTGCATGCCCAAAAGTGGTCAAATAATTTATTTAGCATAAACGAAAAAGAAAGTCCTGTGCTCAGCAGTGCGACACAAATGAGGCTACATAAAATAGAAATGGTAAAATATGTATGCATGTTACATAAAAATGTGAATTAAATAATTTTTCTTTGAAATAATAATAAAGAGGATATAGATTAACTTTTTTTACATATCACACAAATGTCAGTGTTACAGTTTTGTATGCATCTGTTTTAATATTAAAAACAGATGCATACAAAACAGCTGATGTAACAGCTTATAATATTGTAGGTGATTTTTAAGCAGAAAAAGGACGCTGACTCAAAAGCTGTCTGAGAATAAGTTTCTCTTTGGCTATTTATATTTCAATGTATTATCTAGAATTGGATATCATGTAGTAGAAAACATGTACATAACTAAATACTCTGGCTGATATTTTTGTTTTAGGAGAGTGTTACTGGCAGTAACCGTAACTCCCTCAAAGACTCAGTGGGTGGTGGCAACAGTAACAGGAGCTCCCTGGATGTGTCATCTTCATCATACAATACTCTTATCATACACAACCAGGATGACTCTTGGCCACCAAGACCTACCCCTATTAGGTAAGTGTTTAAAAAAACAAACTGCACTACACTGTAAGTTACTTATTGACATATTAATTCTGTAGGCCCAGTCTAATTAATAGTTTGACAACATAGGCAAATTACAGCTATTAAGACCATATTTTATGGAGAATGCCTATTTGCCTTTCTAGTGTATTCTATTTCAAGAGCCTAAAAGTGATGCAATAGGGCATTTTTCTATTTTTTCTTACATGGTGTACATGTAAGAAAAAATAGAAAAATGCATGTTTATGATAGATTTTTAAAAAAGAAAACGAGAAACGATAGTATTTATTTATAAAAATGCAATCTAAATTTTATAATTCAATTTAAAAAATAGTCACTTTTAATTTGTTTTAATACGCCATCCACCATATTGGATTCCGACGTGATGTCACTCCGATAGTTACTTGGTCTTTTGCAGTTGTATTGTTTTCTAACGAAGTGGCGTCACGACCCGAAGTAGCATGGCGGCTAGCGTTTCCGCGCGAAAATTCAAAATCATAAATTCAAAACCGTTTTTAACGCTTTTTTCGGTTTTATAAAACTGAAATAAAAATTCTACTGGTTCATTACGATCTAAGGATTAAGTTAAAACAGTTTTCAAAAAAAGGTGTAATACCCTATTCACTTGTGAAAGCAAATACATACAAGCATATACCCCAAATACAGAGGGTTATAAAAAATAGTTTTTAGATTTTATAATATTAGTACAAGTACCATCTTTACCAGGGAACATGAAAGGACAAATAGTGAAGTGAAACACCCAACCACCCAGTCATCACCATACCATACTCTGAAAAAGAATGAGGGTGTAAAAAAACCTAGTGGGATACCTGTACCCAAAATGCATAAGGAGCAAAATGTGATCACAACTGCCAACTACATTGATATTGGAGGCCAGAGGATTTACACTAGCCCACCTGACCATGGTGTTCAGGTATGTTTGTATATAACATTTTTAGTCTTCATATTTTATTATTTAAGTAAATAAGCAACTAAAGGACTAATTCATATAATTTTTGTACATAACAAGGAAATAACAGAAATCCCTGATGACTTTTTGAACCAGTCATCGGTTCTGAAGCACCTGGCTAAGGAAGTGGCGCAGTCGCCCACTCCCCGTGGCCCCACACCACCTGCATCGCCCCGCGCCCCCGCACCTCCTCGTGACGACTCTAGGAAAGCCAAGAGCAAATGCTCCAAAGCTAAGTTGAGCAAAGAGAAACTTAACCTGTCGAGGTCACAGCCTGATCTTACAAGGTAAACTTTATCAAATGTAGAATGATACTGAACTTATTGTTTTACCGTCGCGCATGGTGAAATAAAACAAAGAAGGGGGTTCCATGCCACCCTCAAAAAAACTTTTTTCGGTGACTGGTATTTCCGAATTCGGTGGCGAAAACAAAAGATCTCAAATCGTAGGTTCTATTCTATTTATCTTTCGGGGACGCCGGCAGGCACCAGGCGGGCGATCAGTCCTAATGTTGGGATTATTTCGCCCAGTTCCCCATTTTGGTGGATCCCGTCATGGGTTACTGGCGCTCGGCGTCGCAAATCTTCCCGTAGCCTTGCAGAAGTCCACCAGTTGTCCCATGGAGAGTTCTGCTAGCTGTTCTTCATTTATCTCATCGGTTCCTAGTATTTCCCATATAAGTAGCGCATACATTGTGACCTCGCCGACCTCGACGAACGTACGACAACCAAGTTGCGGCCGTTCTTAAAAAAGGACAGGTTAAGAGCACCCTAAACCGACGTTCATGCATGAGGAGGTTAATGAACATAGATGAAGCGAAAGTGGTATGCCAGGATCGTAGCAAGTGGAAATCTATAGTCTCTGCCTACCCCAATGGGAGACAGGCGTGAAAATATGTATGTATGTGTATGTGTACATTGTGCATTTTGCTATTAGATGGAAGCTTGTTTCTTCTGCTTCCCTGCATGCTGGGCATATAGGGTCCTCCTTTATTTTCATGATCGCCAGGTGTCTGTTAAGTCCACAGTGTCCCGTATCGTAGGTTCGTTATTTGATGTTAATTTTGGTACTGTTGTCACTACGCAGTGTAGGCGTGCGTGCCGTGCCCGGCGGCTCGGAGTCGAGTGGCTGGTGCAGTGGCGGCGAGGGCGAGCTGGAGGAGCCCGACGATGCTTTCACCGCCGTGCTCGACGCGTTAGCCGCTGAAAACCACCAGCTCAAGAGGCAGCTTGCAGATGCTTGCGAACGAGTCGCAAAAACTAATAAGGCAAGATCAATATAATTTTGCGACACATGTAATACATATCTTATCCTTGAAGCAATTCCTTAGTAAAGAAGTTCTGCTGTATGTATAATTGTTTACATAATTACGTTTCATCTTATTTGATATTGACAGGCCTTCCAATCTAAAATCTATTTAAACTCTTGAGTGATCTGCGAGTCCTTTTAAAAATATCTATAATATTGTACAATACGTGTTGTATTAATTGTATAGCTGGAAGAGGAAGTGGAGAAAGTCCGCACAGCGCACGAGGAGCTGGTGGGGTCGTGCGAGCGGCGCGAGCGCCTCGAGCGGGCCGCGCGCCTGCGCCTGCAGGCCGACTGCCGCCGCCTGCACGACCTCAACCGCGCGCTCAAGCAGCAGGTATGCTTCACACACATACATATCCTGCGCCTGCAGGCCGACTGCCGCCGCCTGCACGACCTCAACCGCGCGCTCAAGCAGCAGGTATGCTTCACACACATACATATCCTGCGCCTGCAGGCCGACTGCCGCCGCCTGCACGACCTCAACCGCGCGCTCAAGCAGCAGGTATGCTTCACACACATACATATCCTGCGCCTGCAGGCCGACTGCCGCCGCCTGCACGACCTCAACCGCGCGCTCAAGCAGCAGGTATGCTTCACACACATACATATCCTGCGCCTGCAGGCCGACTGCCGCCGCCTGCACGACCTCAACCGCGCGCTCAAGCAGCAGGTATGCTTCACACACATACATATCCTGCGCCTGCAGGCCGACTGCCGCCGCCTGCACGACCTCAACCGCGCGCTCAAGCAGCAGGTATGCTTCACACACATACATATCCTGCGCCTGCAGGCCGACTGCCGCCGCCTGCACGACCTCAACCGCGCGCTCAAGCAGCAGGTATGCTTCACACACATACATATCCTGCGCCTGCAGGCCGACTGCCGCCGCCTGCACGACCTCAACCGCGCGCTCAAGCAGCAGGTATGCTTCACACACATACATATCCTGCGCCTGCAGGCCGACTGCCGCCGCCTGCACGACCTCAACCGCGCGCTCAAGCAGCAGGTATGCTTCACACACATACATATCCTGCGCCTGCAGGCCGACTGCCGCCGCCTGCACGACCTCAACCGCGCGCTCAAGCAGCAGGTATGCTTCACACACATACATATCCTGCGCCTGCAGGCCGACTGCCGCCGCCTGCACGACCTCAACCGCGCGCTCAAGCAGCAGGTATGCTTCACACACATACATATCCTGCGCCTGCAGGCCGACTGCCGCCGCCTGCACGACCTCAACCGCGCGCTCAAGCAGCAGGTATGCTTCACACACATACATATCCTGCGCCTGCAGGCCGACTGCCGCCGCCTGCACGACCTCAATCGCGCGCTCAAGCAGCAGGTATGCTTCACACACATACATATCCTGCGCCTGCAGGCCGACTGCCGCCGCCTGCACGACCTCAACCGCGCGCTCAAGCAGCAGGTATGCTTCACACACATACATATCCTGCGCCTGCAGGCCGACTGCCGCCGCCTGCACGACCTCAACCGCGCGCTCAAGCAGCAGGTATGCTTCACACACATACATATCCTGCGCCTGCAGGCTGACTGCCGCCGCCTGCACGACCTCAACCGCGCGCTCAAGCAGCAGGTATGCTTCACACACATACATATCCTGCGCCTGCAGGCCGACTGCCGCCGCCTGTACGACCTCAACCGCGCGCTCAAGCAGCAGGTATGCTTCACACACATACATATCCTGCGCCTGCAGGCCGACTGCCGCCGCCTGCACGACCTCAACCGCGCGCTCAAGCAGCAGGTATGCTTCACACACATACATATCCTGCGCCTGCAGGCCGACTGCCGCCGCCTGCACGACACATACATAACCTGTTTTTTCGCACTACGCTCATGTCGAGCCTATAATTGTGTGTGGCAATTGTTGTCCACAAGCACAGAATCTTGTAGGTGTCTTCTGTAGATTCCTGGTGCGCCTACAACTCGAATCAATGCAATCCTATTGCCTGAAACGTTTTTTGACATAATTGCTAATGTCAGAATAACATGTTCCGATTAGTTCTCGTTGTAGTAAAGTTTTGCTTTTGAGTTCGAGTAAGTTTGTACGCGTATCACACAAAAACTACTGCATGAAATTGGTTCGGTTTCTACAGACTACGACTGTAGAAACCGAATCCAATTTCATGAAGTAGTTTTTGCTGGAGGTCTAATTTAAAATCTGTTGCATGTTTGATACGCCGTTTGAAAGCCGGGTTTTAGTAAATCCTTTTGGGAAGCGAGTGAAACCGCGGGCAGCAGTTAGTACTTGCAGTAAATTTATGGACGTCATTTGTCAATATCGGATTCTGGCAAATATTCAGACCAGACCATTCAGATAATTAATAAAGAGTGTTTCTTAGGTGGAGTTGCTGTCACAAGGGGTTCGAACAGAAAACGATAGCAACGCTGAAGCATTACGCAAGGAGTTGCAGAACAGAGAGATGTTGATTGCACAACTCATAACCCAGAGTAAGATACCTGCCATCTTTCATTACATCACTTAACATTTCAGCTTGCACACGTCAAGATAAAGGAGTTGTAGAGCCAGCAGCCCTAGCCAAGTTATAATCTATGATCGCTAGCGCAATAGATAACTGTTAAAATGTATGGGGAGTACATACCTATAGCGCTGTCACGACATTCTGACCACGTGACTTAGCGTTATAGATATGTACTTCCCATACATTGTAATAGTTTTCTATAGCGTTAGCGATCATAGATTCTAAACTTGGCTAGGCCCGCAGTTCTGCTGGCAGAGGCGGAACCTGGCTTCTGTAAGGCTACTGGCCAAATGCTCAATCCTATGTCAAAGTGATTGAAACAGTACGAGATTTAACGGCATCATAAAATTTAGTATTTCATGAGCCATATGTTGTTTCAAGTACTAGCTAATAATTCCATGAAGTTTCTTGCCATTTTTACATTATTTGAAGTCATTAATCCTGTCATCAATCCTGGTTTAGCATTAATTAGATGTGGTATGTAGACAAGGAGTTGGCGTGCGCTAAGGAGCGGCAAGAGATCGAGATGTCAGCGCAGCGCGCCACGCTGCAGGAGCAGCGCACGCACATCGACATCCTGGACACCGCGCTCACCAACGCGCAGGCCAACGTCGTGCGCCTCGAGGACGAGGTCAGTGCCTACTGCCTATTACTATTAGCTGGTCAGTGGTCGACTGGTCGTGTCCCTGATCAATTATGCAGGAGTGGGGGTTAGATGCCTTAGCCTTGCTGAAACTCTTAGGGATTATTTAAAATGTTGTTTATTTGCCCCAAGAGTGCGTTCCACTTGGCGCCCACAACGATCCAACGTTCCACTTGGCGCTCACAACGATCAAAATGCTCATTTTATCAGGGACGCATATATATTATTCAGGCAGGACGCATTAATTGTTTTAGATTTATTCGTAGTCAGTAATTTTATCTTGTACAGTTAAAATTAATGTATTATAGATACGTATTATTATGTATAATTTAATTTAAATAGGCCTTATTTGTTGTATTACTAACTACTATAAATATGTACCACATTTATTTTTGTAAAAACTGTTTTTAATAAATTTTATTTTATTTTATTTTATTTATTTATTTATCGTATATCATGTCTCCCTCATGCATGAGGGGGAGGCCTTTGCCCAGCAGTGGGACACAATAGGCTAATCGTAATCGTAATCGTATATCATTATTCAGTGGAATAAAATGTATGTGTTTGTGTTATAGCATGTATTTAACATGCTATAACTTTTATCTTTAAAGAGTTGCTCGCTTTTTATACGAACATTCAAAAGGTGCTCATACTTCTGAATCAAAATTAATCTCTACCCTCTCCAAAAAACGCGAGAATGGAAGATATAATAAAGAAGAAGATAAGAATATAGGATAGAATAGAAGATGTATCCTTTCGAATCTCCTTGCTTATATATTTCTCCGTAGTTGATAGACTAGCTTAGTCTTTCCTAACCTCTGTTCCGCCGATCCTCTGGGTCCTCAAGTATATGCATGGGGGCCCGCAGTCTCATCTATGGAACATTTAGCAATATCTAAAATGGTCCAAAATTTATTGCTGTTATTTTTTTAGTAAGGGGTCCTTAAAATTGCACTTAATTTTTTAGGGGTCCGAGACTGAAAAAGGTTAAAAAGTGCTGGACTAGAAGAACAGTGCCATTATCTCCCATTACATAGAAATTGAAATTAGTTTTAATTGAAGTTAAAATTGATTTGGTGGTGACAGTGTCGTCACGCAAGCGGTTACGTGGAGCGCGTGATGGGGCTGCAACGAGCGCTCGCGTCGCTGCAGCAAGCGTCCGACAGGCGGGAGCACACCGAGAGGAAACTGCGCGCGCAGCTCGAGAAAGAGTTGCAGACTTTAAGGTAAATAATAACATTGGTTTCTCTCTAATTAGCGAAAGTATAACAAAACTATTTTAACATCCTATTAGGCTTAAGCATTTGCAAGCACAACATTAAATACCCTTAGGCGATTAGCATATAGTACCAACAACCTCTAGCTGAAAGTTGAGACAAGAAGAATACTGATATGCGTACTAATATTTTTTTATGGCCTCATGAAAAAGTTAACCATGCATAGAGAGCCGCTCAACAAAGACGAAATTAAAAGGTTAAATCATAAGGAACATATAAGTATTTTAATTATTTTATGTTAGACAGAGCGTGTATTTATAATGTTTTGTGGTAAAGCGAGATCTCTCAATCCCACAAAACGTTTTTTGAATTTTTCTATTTTAAGATTATAGTGATTTTAGATGATTTAAATAATATTTCAGTATCATGTATAATCACAGTAGAATTGTATAATTCGCTATTTTACATAATCGCTAGCCGTTTTACAAAATAGCTCAAACATTTCATTGTAAAATGAAATGCTGGACGGTAGATTTTAGTTCCAATATTCGGCTCAAGGGGCGTTGTGTGGCATAACTATGGCCTTTGCTCGTCAAGTTAACCCAAATTTCTTCTATAACATTTTGAAAAATGGCTACAGTTCAGTTCTGCCACTCGCCGGCCGCTACCGCGGCCCCGCCCGCTTCGCCCACTCGGGTCGTGCGTCTTTTGTTATTTTTATTATTACTTATTTTACATAACAAAGCTATTTTGTAAAGCAGCTAGCAGTTATGTAAAATAGCGAATTATACAATTATACTATGACATATACAAATTTATAATTTTGTTTTTAAAGAAAAATTTGATGATCTATTAATAGAAACTAATTTGTGTGGATAGAAAGCGTGAATGCAACTGCGGAGGAGCAGCAGCGGGCGGGACGGGCGGCGAGGCCGAGCTGCGGCGGCAGGTGCGCGAGCGCGACGAGCGGCTGCTGGCGCTCGAGGGCGAGTGCGCCAAGTGGGAGCAGCGCTACCTGGAGGAGGCTGCGCTGCGCCAGGCCGCCGTCTCCGCCGCCTCCATCCCCAAGTGCGTGCACTCACCCACCCACACACCCACACCCACAAACAAACACAAACACAAACATACTCACCCACATCCACCAAACATACATACACACATACACACTCTCTCTCTCAGACACACACACACACCGCCCCCGCGTGGAGTTCAACCCCAATTAACCACACTTTGTCACGTAAGCTTTTCTAGTCAGTCGCGATTGTGTGTGTTACCAATGTTATTTTGGCTGCTCGCGACACCACTGTCCCGAAGTATATAGGCACAAAATGCCTAAAATATGAAATTAGAAATAAAAATTCCATTCGACGTCAGGCACTTAAAGAACAAAACCATAATATTCGGCGTGTATTGTTTGCTCAAGTTAACTATCTTCGGCATAAAATCAAAATTGGAATTGCAAAATTCAATGGCTCACTGTGAAAAAGCCGGTTAGCGAAAGTGGATAATCCGAGCTCTGATATATATCTGATCTCCGCGCCTAGTATCAACCGTAAATCTCTAAGTATGCCACCTCTCAAAACCCCAGATGGAGTACTTACTACAAATACTCAGCAACAGTGAGAAGTTCTAGCTGATGTATTCTTAAGCAACATGCATCTTACCGAAGGCTGAAGTTGCGGTTAGAACCTCATTAAATACCCTCAACAGCAAAGAAATTTGCAATCAAATTGCGCTAGTAAGGCCTGGTGAAGCCCGCAAGGTTCTAAATAAATTGAAGACCCGAAACGCTGCTGGAGTAGACGGGCTTCAAAATATCTTGTTGAAGAACCTATCCCATAAAAGTATTCTTTCTAACTCAGATTTTAAATAGTTGTCTTACCCTTAGTTAGTTCCCACAAGTTTGAAAAGCAGCCAAAATATTAGCTGTAAAAAAGCCGGGTTAAGATGAGACAGTCCCTACAAATTATCGTCCCATTAGCTTACTTGCTAGCCTAGGAAAATTATTTGAGAAAGTTATCTCAACTCGTCTTTCTCGAGCCACGGAAACAACATTAATTCCGGAACAATTCGGCTTTCGCAAATCTCACTCAACCACCCAACAGCTAGCAAGAGTTGCAGAACATATTGCTCACGGATTAAATGCGAACAAAAGCACGGTTTTGTTGGATATTGAAAAAGCTTTTGACACTGTCTGGCATTAAGGCCTCTTACATAAATTAATTATAAAAAAGGTGCCTCTTTCCATTTTCAAACTTATACAGAACTATCTGAATGATCGGTATTTCTCTGTCTACATAGGTGCTCACTACTCTAAGCCTAAACATATCCCCGCTGGAGTTCCACAAGGCTCAATTCTAGGACCACACCTATTTATTCTATATCTAAACGACATCCCCAAACAACCCCATACTAATCTGGCTGTCTACGCTGATGATACAGCCACATATATTTATTTATTTATTTAATACTTTATGCACATATTTAGTACAAAGGCGGACTTAATGCTAAAAGCATTCTCTACCAGTCTACCATAGGGTGATACAGAGATAAAATGTGGCAGATGCATTAACCAGATATGTTGATAGAAGTTAAAACCATACATAAACTATAAAATACATATATATATATATATATATATTATATATATATATATACATACATACCTACACAAACTAAATAAATACATTTATATACAATACATAATATACTAATAAACATAAATAAATTAAATAAATCAATGCTGAAATGATTCTGCCAATTTCTTTAAAAGATATTCTCGGACTTTTATTTTAAAGGTGTAACGACTTGTTGCCATCCTGATTTCCAAAGGGAGAGCATTCCAAAGAAGAATAGACATATACCACTTCAACTGATATAGATATAGTTATTTGGCGTCTTCAGTTTTCTTTGGAACTTCTTGCCTCTTTCTTTTCTAAGTGGAAACTTAAATTAAACTCATCAAAAACAGAAAGTATCCTGTTTACTCGTAAACGCTTATCACCCACTAGGCTTGTCAATATAAAGGAGGATATTCGATACCATGGAGCAGGACGGTTAAATACTTAGGAGTATTGTTAGACAGCAAAATCAACTGGAATAGTAATACCGATGCTGTTCGTGCAAAAGGCATTAAGGCCCTTAATGCACTAAAGCCCATACTTAACCGCAAGTCTAAGCTAAGTGCTAAGACAAAAATGCGCATTTATAACACCCTCGTAAGACCATGTCTAACCTATGCAGCTCCTGCCTGGAGCAGTACAAGTGACTCAAATTATGAAAAGTTACGAGTTCAGAACAAAGCTGTAAAAACTGCTTATATAACAATATATGCAATACAACCCTTTAAAACTAATTTTAAAACATTGCATCACAGTATCAGATACCCCTTTTTAAAAGATTATATATTAGAATTACATAACATACCATCACGCCTGTATTCCCCGAAGGGTTAGGCAGAGGCGTACTACTAATGTACACCCACAGTTCGCCGGTATGTTTAGGTCCCATGTAATAGGGGGCGAGCCTATTGCCATTAACCGGGCACAAATTCTTAACTCCGAGCTGCTACTGGGAATTTCATAGAAAAACCCAATAACACTTTGCTCGACCTGGGAATCGAACCGGGACCTCTAGCGTAGCAGTCGCGCTCAGGACCACTTGGCTAATGAGGCAGTTCTATAAAATATATTAAAATTAACGGGAAAATTTTACAATCACACAAACAAATCACATCATAACATACTGATATCAAAACTAGGTATAAATAGAATGACATCGTTATCCTATCGACAAACATATAGACGCTACCGCTTGCCCCATCACTATATTTTAGACCGCCCCCGCGTGGAGTTCAACCCTTTAACCACCCTTTGTCACGTCAGCTTTTCTAGTCAGTCGCGATTGTGGTTTGTAGTTTTCTGTTTAGTAAAATGACAAATACTGTAACAATAAAGGAAATTCCATTATAACTTAAAGCAGTTCCGTCTTCAGGGACGCCAAGATCGCGGCGTTGGAGAAGACGTCGGCCGAATCTGAGAGGCTGATGGCCGAAGCGCGCAACGAGAAGATACGCCACATGGACGAACTGCACTCCGCGCAGAAAAAAGTTGCAGATCTTGAGGGCCGGTAAATATACTACAACCCTTAATATTTTGTTTTAACTAATTAACTGTGTGATGAGTTATATCAAGAGTCGTGGCCGCTCACTTAAGGTCTCATAAGAAAGCTCAAGCGAACTTTTGCTTGGCATTTCTCTACGAGACCAAATCGGCAATGAGGATTTCCTTGAAGAATTGCCGATATAACACAAGTGGCAGTGGGTAGGGTACATAGCTCGAAGACTGATTGCTGCTGGGGAAGGAAGGTTCTCGAGTGGCGACCATGAGGATAAATTTTTTGCGGGTTTACCCCACCTCAAAACAACTGCTCATTGTCTGATCCATAGTTAACCCCACTCCCTCAAATAAGTTCCTGTATCAGGTCCAGAGATCGAGAACCTCCCTAAATGACTTCACTCTTCACTAGAGCTAATTATAGTGTTTATTATTGCAGGGTAAAGGAGTTGGAGTCTAAGGTGGCAGAGCGCGATGCCATGATCAAAGTCCTGCAGAAGCACACTAGCGCCGCATACGACAGCGGCGCGTCACTCAGGAATAACTCCAGTCGGGAAGAACTTGGTGAGTCAAATGTTTATTGTTTGATTTTACTGCTGTTACTCTCTCGCCGGATGTTTAGGACCCACATTGATATATTATTTATTGATAATAGAGGTTTCTGTTCTATTGCCATTTAACGTGATTTTTTTGCATCTTCTAGCTTAGCTTAGCTTCATTACAGTAATATTATAAAGAGAAATAATTTGATTTTTTTTATATGTTTGTAACGAATAAACTCAAAAACTACTGGACCGATTTTATATAATATTTCACCATTAGAACGCTTCGTTATCCCTGAGTAACAAAGGCTATATTGTGAATCGAGTTACATATAACGTCACTATGGGTCTCAAGTGAAACCGCGGGAAACAGCTATTTTTGTTATAAAATATTACAATTTAAGATTAAATGCATAGGACAGTATTGTACAATTTTATGTTTTTTTATGATTTTAAGTATAATTCTATTTTGTATGGATATGACAACCTCTGTGGTTTAGTGGTTCGAGTACCGGACTGCTGACCATGGGGTCGTGGGTTCGATTCCGACAGGACACAAAAAAATATGTGATGAATATAAGTGTTTGTGTTCGTCTGGGTGTTTCTTATGTATAATTAGTATGCATTTACAAAAAAGTATATAAGTATTATATCCATTGTCTAGTACCCATAGTACAAGCTTAGTTTGGGACTAGATGGTGTTGTGTAAAAATGTCCCAGAATATTTATTTATTATTTATTTATATTTTAGTGTGCCCGCGCCTAGTGCCGCTATGACTTGAAAAATAATAGCGGAATAGCGGAAAGATACTTAAGTGTCGCTCGATGTCTAAGGCCCACTTGCACCAACTTCTTAAATATGTTTAAATTTTATTTAAACACAATTTTTCATAGAAATTTCGTGTTTAAATACAATACACCTTTACGAAGTTGGTGCAAGTGGGCCTAAGTGTCGGTTTATAACATGGTGTAAAAAATATTGGAATCGATTCATTTACTTATTCTGAACAAACTATGTTCAGGTTTCGCATAAAATAATGTTGTATACACTAATTCTAACTCTTCTAATACCTTAATAATTAATGTTATTCTGTTATATTAGTATAGTAAATTTTATTTACTATAGGTATACTATAGTAAATAAAATTTACTATACTAATAAACTATTATCATTCACAATCTGCATGTTGAAAGGATAAATGATGTTTATTTCTGTAAGTAAATAGATCTTTTAAGCGCACTTAAAAGTCAATGTTTTATATATATTCTTTAACAAGATGGCACCAGCATATCCTAACTGAAAACCTCTGAAAAGAAATACCGAAAAAAACTCAGAGAATCATGTTCTCTTTTAAATTCCAGTGTGAGTTACAATGTCTAAAATGGCCTTTTTGACGAAAAGCTGTACTCCTATTATAATAGGTACCAATATTATCTTTTGTAAACTCATATAACATAACATACCATCACGCCTGTATTCCCCGAAGGGTTAGACAGAGGCGTACTAATGTACACCCACAGTTCGCCGGTATGTTTACGTCCCATGTAATAGGGGGCGAGCCTATTGCCATTAACCGGGCACAAATTACTAACTCCGAGCTGCTACTGGGAATTTCATAGAAAAACCCAATAACACTGCTCGACCTGGGAATCGAACCCAGGACCTCTAGCATAGCAGTCGCACTCAGGACCACTTAGCTAATGAGGCAATTGTAAGTTGTAAACTTAGCAATTAAATATGAATTTAAATTCCAGTGGGCCTATCATCGGGTGCGTCGTTTTCGAGCGCGGAGGGCGTGGGCGGCGGCAGCGTGTCGGGCCGCTACCGACATCTCGCACGCAGAAACTACTCCCCACACAACGACAACTCCAGCGGTATGTACATTTTTATATGTATAGGTGACAATAACAATACAGATGGTGATTAATAATTATTTGTAAGTAATGTCTATTACCTCTGTGCTGTATTCTTTATTTTTAATAGAGATTTTTCGAACAAATAACTGATATTGTGTACTAATTCCTCACTGCTATCTCGAGAAGTTACTAGATAGAGATGTAATACTATCGGAATTCGTAACGGTAAATATTTCGCCTCATTAGCCTAGTGGTACTGGGTCGAGCATTTTTATTGTGATTTTCTATGAAGTTTTCAGTAGCAGCTCAATGTATGGGATTTGTACACGATTCATAGGTTCGCTCTATATTACATGGGACGAAAAAATGCCGGCAAACTGTGGGTGTACATTAGCACGCCTCTGCCTAACCTCTCGGGGACTACAGGCGTGATGGTGTGTTATTTTATGTTGTCCCAGGTTGCGGGTTCGACAGCACGTCGCTGCGGCTGGACGAGCAGCTGGCGGCGCTGGAGTCGCGGCTGGAGCGGCCGCCCGTGCCCGCCGTGAGTTACCTGCCGCCGCTGCCGCTGCCGCCCGACCAGCGCGCGCATGCCAACTACTACTGACACATGACACATGACACCCTGACACCTGACACCCTGACCCCGACACCGCAACTCCACATCCCTACCCTATAACTAACCGCTCCATACAGCCGCACCTCCCCCTGCTCCCGAACGTTTTTAAACACTGACCAACATTGAAACGAGATAGCAAACTACTTTCTTCTTACATTGAAACATTTTAGTTAATATTCGGATTCCATTTCTTGCAAATACTTAACTGGAAAAATAATAAAAAAAAAATTGTTTATGATGAAGTATCACTCATATTAACTGGCTGTATGGAGTACTGTATACTCAAACACACTATCCCCCCTATTCATAAAAAATATAAAATGTCTCATAATACTTCCATATCCATAATGTGTTTTGTCTTGTTGGACATATTACAACAATGAGAAGCATGAAACACTTTATATTTTTATGAATAAGGGGTTTCAGTGTGTATGTGTTTAATAGAATATTTTAATCAGATATTTACTTCATATTGGTATATTATATTCAAAAACTATATTTGAAGATATCGTAAGGCGACTTTAAAATCGATTGAAACCAATACTTTTAAAAATAAGTCTTCGAAATTAAACTCGCGAATGTGTCTTGAAATAAACACTCGTAAAGCTACCTATAAAAGTATAGTAAAGCGTTGCAGTGTTTCCGACTAATACAACATTCCTATACTCGAACTATTCCGCTTTTCACACAAACATTCCGGCAATGTACAAATGATTACAAACAACGCTTTGTTTTTGTGTTTTGTGTGATTTTATTTCAAGTTTTTCTCTAACCATGACCCTGTTCAAAAGCAGACACCTAGACATTAAATATTACGATGTAACTTAACCCCTAATCTTGGGCGCGTATTCTAAAATGGTGCTCAAGCTCTAAAATGGTGATGTCACCAATTCGATGATCGAATTTCCTAGAAAAAGGTTACGCAAAAGCTTCTTCGAGTATCACCGCTTGAGTGCAGTCCTAGATACGGGCTCTAAGAATACTAATAATGTAATGGCCCATGAGTGTGTTAGTGCCACATAACTTATAAGAATCTCTATGGAATATTTATAACTTTCTCTTACACTCCACTAGTAAGAACCTAGTCTTATAAGAATAATTGTAAAGTAACTTGTGAATTATTATTATTCGTATATTCGTTTTAAATTTATACCACCACTGTACTTGTCAATTGGTGTATTTTTTCCTTCTTCAGTACAATGAAGTTCCCATACAAAACTGCGAAATAGGTTATTAATTATTAAATAGTACAGTGGTGAAAGAGAATTACTGTAATAAATGTTGTACATGGTAAAAGTAATCGTTTAATGTTAAATTACGTCTTGTGAGTTATGACGTAGTGATTCTGATTTTATAAAAACAGGCATTGGTCACAAAAATATGCCAAAGTTAGTCCCTATGATATTATTGTTTCGGCCCATTTATGAAATGTTCTCATCCCTAAATTATACATAGATTTAAGAAAAATTATCTATTTTGTATTTATTATGAATATTAAACACGGTAAAGGATTTGAACTTATGATATGTTTCGATTGTAGGTGAGCAACTTTGATGATGGCCTACGATCTAACAATATAAACGTTTTGTATATTAAAATATTATGATGTGAAGCCTTTCATACCATAAGTTGCCCCGTAGACGCCCCAAAGCGTGGTACGTGATAACTATGAGATTAACCTAACAAGATTTTATTTTTGTAAAACATTGATTAGGAAAATTGGGTCTCCATCTAATCATGCGGGTCGGCTCCCATAGCCGAGTCCTTGCAGCTATCATTTGGTAAAACATATTTATTTTAACCAAAATAAAAACATATTTTCTTAGTAAATCCCAGTTATTATAGATATTGAATACCTATGGTGCTGGTAAACATCGAATATAGACCAACAGGTGCTTTTAAATTGTACATTACCGCCATTATATACTGGGTAAAGTTTGATCAGTCGGAGTAAATGACAAGCGATCATATTACCTAACTATATCATGAAACAATAGTGCAACTTAACCGAGATTATGTTAAATATGGATTATAATAATATTATAATCCAGACAGACCGACAGATGCTTCATACATATTATGTATGAAGCATCTGTCGGTCCAGTCGCTTCAAAATGTTAACATTAGCAGACCTCATTACATGTATCTATATATATATACTGTTTATATTTCGTCGATTTATATTCGCGGTTATTCCGAGGCTTTACTATAGTACTATCTAAGGAATTGTATACAGATATATTTTTGTAAGATGTATTATTCAATGTAATCTTAATCATATTTTTAGAAGCATGTTTTAGAATAAACATCATGTTTTGTTTGTTGTGGTTTTAATGGCTGTTCCTAACACAGGCTTTGAATGGAGAAATCTGGCGCTCTTTAGCAATGTTTTCATAGTTTGTCCTAAATAAAAAAGCGAAAATAAACAATTATCAATATTGTTTAACAATTTGCCTCTTAAAAATATTAACATTAATGTATTCGCTTTTGTTTGGAGTGTTGCAGTGATAGCCTACTGACACTGTTGTTGTAACAAGACCGCTCAAAATGTATAATTACTTGCCACTTTGAAACTCACACTAGAACAGTACCTACACATTTGACTAAGTATTTTATTGTTACAATTTGGTAGGTCCGAGTAGCATAGCTTCTTTGTCGAATACAACCTTCCATTTGTTTAGTAGGTATTCAATTTATCTGAGTCAGATTTAAAGTTATTTTAGTGAAGGAAAAATTCGACTCGCAGGCAGGATTTTTCCTTCACTAAAATAACTTAGCATGAAAAATGCAAAAAATAACACAAAAAGATGTCAGATTTTGAAAAAATATCCCATATTAAAATTTACGCCGTAGGTAGTAGGTAGGTACATTATTTTTCGGTTGGTCAACATTTTCATTTAGTTTAATTGTATTTAGAGTGGTCACATTTTATTTTCTTCGGTCAGCGTCGCTTCCGTAATGAGGTAAGTACTAATTATTGGCTTTTGTTTGTATTCTATTGTCCTAGTTCATTAACTGTATAAATAACTAGTAAGTATTGCCACACGTCTTTCACATCAATCAACATAACACCAAAGACCTTGTTGGATCTGGGATTGTATATCTATATATATAAAAAGAAAAAGTCGTGTTAGTTACACTATTTATAACTTAAGAACGGCTGAACCGATTTGACTGAAAATTGGTGGAGAGGTAGCTTAGAACTAGGAGACGGACGTATGATACTTTTTATCCCGTTCCCGTGGGATGTGATGACAGACCGAATTCCACGGGGGCGAAGCCGCGGGCAGAAGCTAGTAATTATATAGATGCGTGTTGCGTGCGCGTATGCGTTATTTATCTAGTGATATCCCGTCTGTTATCGTAGTTATTAGAAGGGTTTGAAAATGCGAGAATAATAATGCAAAAAATGTTGGCAATACAGTTAGACCAGTTCCGTCTTTCCCATAAGCCCCGGGGATAGACCCCAGGGTCCTCGGTTTGTAAACGCCACTGCCACGGGGCCTATAAAAACCATACAATTATTTACTTTTTAAAAAGGCCCTCAAACTTCACCCAAGGTCCCCTGGATGGCCTAAGACGGTCCTGGGTATATATAGTATAGGCTATAGTGCCTGAGCTAGCCTTGTGAGGGCTGGCAAAGTTATCCCACAATAGTGCCTGAGCTAGCCTTGTGAGGGCTGGCAAAGTTATCCCACCGCTTCTTTAAGAAAAATCTGAGATGGCGGATCTTTGACTAGGCAAGGACTGCCAAGATCCTAACAACCCTAGAGAAGAGAGCCTTACCTAAATTGAACGATCCATCTTATGTCACAGTAAAAAAATTGCATGAATTACACACTGGCCTTGAACTACTTTCCCGTGATTTTTGCAATCAACTTTTTTACCTACATAGAAACGACATACTATAATATTTAGTTTTACCTGAATATTTTAAATTGCTGTTGCTCTTACATAAATGATGCATAAGTACCTACGATCATCAATATCGCTTCTATGATATTCATAACGTGAATTTATAAAAAATAGGTTTTACTTACATGTGTTTATACCATCTAAAGATATATATAATGCTGTTATTATTTACGCAGCGTGGTCTATGCTGCTTCCCTGGTTTGGGCACGGTGGGTGCACGCGGAGGGAGCGGGCGCGGCGAGGAAGCATTGCTGTTGGAGCGCCAGGGCCGCGCCTCGCAGCAGACGCGGTCCTCCAGCCTGCCGCCGCCGCCCTCAGCACTGCCCCGACCGCCCAGAAAACCTTCCGCGAGGAATACCAGATACGACCGCCTGGAACACAGAGACGCACGCAAGGTGAGCTATTTAATAGATTGCAGGTAGCTAGCTATACTGCATTACCAAATACTAGGTGACGTATTCATAGCCCATGTACCCCAAGGGTTAGGTTGAGGTGTACTAATGTACACCCAGTCGCCAGTAACAGTAAATTTAAGTCCCATGTAGTAGGGGGCTACCCTCATCAATCAAACTGCGCAAGAGTTACACTGGTTGGCCTGGCAATCGAACCCAGAACCTCGAGCGTAGCAGTCGCGCTCAGGACCACTAGACTATGATGAGGCAAATACTAGGTAACAACTACAAATTTCGCTACCTAATAGTTATGTTTCGTTATTTTTTGTTTACATTATCAGCGTGAATAAAAAAGGCACTCATTTTAAATACAACAGATATAGATGTAGGAAAGTTGGTAGCAGCAGTTATTACATGTACCGCATTATTACAGTATATGACATGGTTAACGACCGCAACCTCCTAGTTTTCACTACCCACCTTTTTATTTGTTCTGTGTTCACTTACAATATTCATAACTTCGTAAAAGATAACACGATTCCTAGTTCCATAAATGTTTAACATATTTGGAAAGCAGCATAATTATTTTTTACAGTACACACAAGAGAAAATGCATTGCTTGGGATGGGACACTTTGGAGTGTGTGTGGGTGATGTGGGTGCATCTTTCTTCGCACCAATGACGTATAATATTCAATGTTAGGGTGTAATAGAGGCGTTGGATCAATACCTCTCAATGCACCTACACATTAAGTAATATCTTTATACTATAATCTGTACAGCTACAGACAGATGTTTGTATATAACCGATATTATTTTGGTATTAAAATATAAGCTTACCTATCTCTTGATAATAAGGCTGGTTTTGCATAGGTAGATCACCACCAAGAGCAGGAGGTCAAAAATGGCCTGTTTTGATGAATCTCAATCTATTTTAGGCCCCAGGACGCACATATGCTAGGCCAGGGGTCTTACATTTCATTATTATAGCTCGGATATTAGGCGGGGCGGTGTATCAAAATGATTTCATTTTGATACACCGGCCTACCTAATATGCATTAGATTTTAATTTATACCTCCAGCAACATAACTGTGTAAACCGAATCTAACTTCGGTTTGTACTTAGTTTTTGCGTGATGCACAAACAAATAAATATTAGGGGATTGCCGATTTGTACTGAAAAAGTGAAATTGATTTTTTTAAAACATATTTATTGAATCAAAATAATTACCATTATTATGTATACATTGCTGCCATCTAATAGGAAGGTCATTTATGCTTTTGCGATAGAACTCTGGTGATGTAGATTCGATAAACTGCGTGAAAGCAATTTTTTACTGCCTCCTGGGAAGAAAACGTTTTATCACGTAGAATATTGTCCAAATCACGGAAAAAATGGTAGGTAGTCTGTTGAAGCAAGGTCTGGCGAATGCGGAGGGTGACGAGTGGTTTCTAATTGCAGTTCCTGTAGAGTTAGAAGAAAAAAAGAAAGAAAATACTTTTTATTTACGTCGACAAGACTCACGGAAAATTAAGTTAACAAAAATAATATAAAATAAATCTGTAGAAATATGCGTCACACCCACGCAAAACCGGCCATCGCTCAGCATGATGCAGTGTCTCATGCACGAGGCAGAGCCACGGCGCTGATTTTCAGTGATAGCCGGCGTTGACATAAAGACGTCGGATGTGCGAAACCTTATTATTACTTAATAGGTGTGTAACTTTTTTAACATACGACGTATTCATTCTACAGCAACGATATGCGGAAACTATTTTTAGCTCGCCACAATTGCGACTACGCGACCAAGCGTAAACAAAGATTATCCTCTATTTAAAGCTGTATATAATATGTACAATAAATACCTACCTTCCTAGTTTATGGAAGGTATTTAGCTCGCCATATGTCAATGCCCTACAAACCAAGGTTGTCATAATACAATTGTTTTGATATAATAGTTTCATTATTAGCATTGTTATGTTAACCTCAAAGAGTAAACTGTCTCGAGGTACTGATAAACGTGAGGTCTTAGGTTCGATTTTCAGGTTATCCAAAGTGTGATGTTACATTTTAGTTTGTGCCCGGTTCTTGGAGCAGGCGATAGGTTGGCCCTCATTTACATCGGACCTAACCCTTTGGGGACCAAGTGCAGCCTTATATATTTAATTGTTCAATCCCGCACTCTTAGGGCCACTTGCACCAACTTCTTAAATATGTTTAAATTATAATTAAACACATTTTTTCCTTGTAATTTTTGTTAAATGCGATTTAATCATATTTAAGAACTTGGTGCAAGTGGCCCTTAGTCTTGAGAAACGGACAAGAAGTGTTAATTTATAGTTTTTAAATTAAACCTGTTTTGATACTATTGTATTATGAATACGATTTTACAAATTTATGTCTGTGTGTATTGTATGCGTCATGATACAAAATGTAACAGAGTTCAATTAGATATCTTGGTTTCGCGGAATATATGGTAGTTTTAAAGTGCAATTGTTTCAGGACTCTGATGGCTCAGGTTCCATTGCGTCGAGTGCGTCGCGCAGTTCACCGATGCCGTACGACACTGTTCGCAAGCTGCCGTCTGTGCCGACCTCAGCGTCCCTTCCCGCAGCGGAGTCCCGCGAGTCCCTCGTGAGACCGCGGGACTCCAGCTTGCCTTCTCCATCAAAGCTGGCGGTGTACGCAGCCGCCAGAAGACGATCCGCGGAATCGGCGAAGGACAATAAACGCACACATCATTACAAGATTCAATTCTAATTCGAAAATGAACAAGGTTTACTGATTTGGAGACCGAAAATGCAAGACGAGTTGAACCAAAGACTAAGAATAAAATAACGTGTTTAGACTAATGCTGAAGCAGCTCGATCGAACGAATGTAGACATTTACAAATAATTTTATTATTTAGAAGATAAAACGATGACAATAAACGACGACATTAAAGCCTACACAGACGGGGTTCACCCGCTACGCCTGAATACCCTTCTTATAACCGTATATCGACATATTTTAGAAATGAACACTGAAAATAAAATATTATTGTATCAACGATATTCTATTCATGAAAGTTGTAAAAAGTATGAATAATGCCAGCTATATTTGCCCTTAGACTTCGTTGGAAAAAAATAAGGTTTCTTTTTGTGACGCACAAGTTCAGAGCTGCATGTGGGAGTAAATTACGTAGGTAATAGGAACGTTTTTGGTTAATAAATAGGTACGATTTTCAATTAATTATGATTGGAATCATAGTGGCTTTATAATAAAATTATTAACATTTCGTGATGTGAGGGTGATAAAATTACATAGATCTTTCTAGAAACCTGTTCTGTGAATTCCCGATAAAGTTCAGTTTGCGCATAATATTATATTATCTTAAATGTATTTTTAAACTCTGCTATAAAAATGTAAAAAGCGATTAGATTTCAAATCTGTCAAATTGAGTACCGAGTAGGTGCCAACCCACACAACGCCCAACTTATTTCTAAATGGCACTTAAAAAACTTGTACTTAGTAGATAAACGAATATAATCTGTCGCTTATTTTCATATATAGGTAGGTACCATTTTCATATGAATGATAATATGTATAATTTTATTGGTAGGTAAGTAGAACGTTTTGTTTTGTTTTCCTGAATTAGATCAGATAGAGGGATGTCTCAATATATTTTTAAGGCCAGCAGCGGTAGCTTTAACTTCCGATCGACTACACTAAATTGGATATTTATTTTGTGTGTAAATCCTCCAGAAAAGTTGGAGAAATTTACCCAGGCGAAGATACGCACGGGTTGCTAGTTTATAATAAATATCGCCATACGTTTTTACCATATGAATTTACGATTATTATTTCCACCACAGGTATAAAATTTTGCGGGTGGAAGAAGAGAACGGACCGTCCGGCGTCCGTCCGTCAAAAAGTACAAATTGAAAGTTTGCTTTGAATTAGTTGCACAACGGAAAGATTTCAATTTCCAGTGCATATAATTATATAAGCAAGCATAAAAATAGCATGAAAAGCCATTTCGTATTTAGTAATTATTTAAAATTTTAAACAATAGATGTTTTACTGAACAACTTTCGCTGAGACGAGTCGAAGTTGGCTAAAAAACTAGTTCTCTTTGTGCCAACACTCCTACAGTAGACTCAGATAACTGTACAAGAAGTTTAAAATAACTAGTATTTTAAATAAAATGGACGCTACCAATACAATAAACAACGTTGGCCATCAAGACGTCCGCGGTAATTGGAACTAATTAAAGGTTAGTTTTACTTTATTGCCCGCAGGAACGTTATTTGCTGGCAGTTTGTTTGTGTCTCTATGTTTCACGTTTTCATATCTGCATTTAAAGTCTATGGTCTTATTCATAAAAAAATAAGTCTATAAACCTCCTTTATTTAAGTATGTTTTGTCTTTATTTTCCCTGACAAAACATATGTAGGAGGTTAAATAAACTTTTATATTTTTATGGTTAGGATCTTAAATAAAAAATACTTTATACCTAAATAGCTCAAATAGATGTAAATTAGATGCTTGACTTTTTTTTGTTTGATTTTAAGCTCGATGATCGTTGCAGCTATTTCGGTAAGAAATTGTTTGTATTACGGCAGTGTCGGGTCAGTGGACAGTTTGTTGTGAAGCCCGTTTCACACGTTGCCTTTTATATTGGAAACCAAATACATAATACATTGCCAAATATTCTGCCGCTAAGCAAAAAAAAAATTCTATTAAAAATAAAAAATATTCCTTATTTTGTGGTGTTTTCGGTTTGCAATGTTGTCAGTGAAATTACTGAGGTTTTAAGATTGTACTGTGTGTCTGGCGTCTACTTATAGACTGCGGTTACCGCTTACCATCAAGTGGCCCATTTTCTTGATTATAAGTATTTTTTTAAAATGGAAAGAGGTACAACTGAAAAGGGGGTAATTTTAGCACTATTATTAGGAAAATTAATAAATTGCAACTCTGCAAAATGTCTAATTAAACTTCTTACGTGTTACTATGTCATGATTTATGCCGTATTAATATTTGTCGAGCTTGTTATTATAAATTAGGCACGTGTGAAATGGGTTGTTTGTTACGCTTTTGTAAACATATTATGCACAGAAAGTTCTGACCGGAAGTCTTTGGAAAACAATTGTAAGGTTGTATGTAAGTAATAGATGTTGTACCGAGTTAAATATGCAACTATTAGCTATTGATCAAATAAA
Organism: Acronicta leporina; assembly: GCA_947256265.1. Classification (NCBI taxonomy): domain Eukaryota; kingdom Metazoa; phylum Arthropoda; class Insecta; order Lepidoptera; family Noctuidae; genus Acronicta; species Acronicta leporina. The sequence continues at coordinate 12,496,903 of OX366520.1, read as the reverse complement.
TTGAGAGCATTGCGACACAATTTGTAACCAATAGTTTTTTTTATAAAAATAATATTATCTTGTGTTTTTGTAACCTGTGTTTCCATAGGTAATCCACATATGAGATCTGTTGCCGGAAAAGGCGGAGGTGTTAGGGATTGTCCAGAATCTCGACTCCTCTGCGTAGTGCCTGCCCTACCTAGGGCTACCAACCAACCATACCTACTGTTAATTTAAACTGTTCTATTAAAAATAAGTATTCAAAATACTGGTTTTATCATCCCTGGTTCTGGAGCCATAAAATCTGTCTATAATTTTTTTTTTTATTGGCGCCTTTGCCGATGACGACAATTCAGCCACATACGAAGTGAGATGGAAAAACGCGTGTGTGTCTAAACATCAATTGAAAAAAGAACTATAGTAAGAATAATTAACAGTGAACATTAAATCATAATAGAATGATGTTAGAGCTCAGTGAGGGAAGATACTAAAGTTTAATGTTGTTGCTACGAATGAAGATCATCAAGGCCTCAAGTATTTTGTGGGAAGGATAGGTCAGAAGACATGAGAAGTTAATTGGGAGAGGGGCCTTTAATTTCGGAAGGAGACTGTATAGGTCAAGGGATGAAATATTATTTGGGCAAACGAAAAAAATATGATCCAGAGAGCCTTCATCTATTCCGCACTCACAGAGAGAGGAGTCCCTAACACGGATTTTTTGTAGAAAGACAGGGGTGCAGCAATGGCCTAAGCGTATTCGACATAAAACGGATAAGAAAACTTACAGTCAAGAATGTTTTGAAGTTTGGACCCTTGCCGACAAACTTCGATACAGAATGAAAATTTCAATGTCAAATGAGAGTTATTTTTTTTCAAAACAGATTAAATAGGCAAGCAGTTTATTTTTCTAGAATATAGCCTTTTTTATGATACCATCCGACAGCCGGCCCGTAATAAAATGTCGTACGATGTCAATTTGAATAGTAGCAACACGATAATGCAACATTGATTGGTCAACAAAGGACCGACATCATTAGGAGCAGCATCCTTTTTGCTTTGCACTGCGAACAGTACCTACCCACCAAGCATAATGGTGTTTGAACATAGTCTCATGCTCATTTGATTTGATTTAGTAAAAACTATCAGGGAAAGCAGTTATTTTTACATACCATCACGCCTGTATTCCCCGAAGGATTAGGCAGAGGCGTACTAATGTACACCCACAGTTCGCCGGTATGTTTAGGTCCCATGTAATAGGGGGCGAGCCTATTGCCATTAACCGGGCACAAATTCCTAACTCCGAGCTGCTACTGGGAATTTCATAGAAAAACCCAATAACACTTTGCTCGACCTGGGAATCGAACCCAGGACCTCTAGCGTAGCAGTCGCGGTCAGGACCACTTGGCCATTGAGGCAGTTATTTTTAAATTATGTTTATTGCATGAACTTGAGAATTGGAGCGATGGAAAGTTTTTTACGAGGAAAATTAATATTTTTAAAAGTAGGTACCTAAACAGGAACTGAGCTGAGTATTAAATAAATTGTTTTCATGACTGAAGACGATAACAATAAGAAGGTAACTTAAAACAGATAATTAGATCAAATCGTTACCCGTACTAAGTAGATAGGTACTGAAAGTAAATTCCGAAAGTATACGCAGGATACTACCTATACGTAAATATGTAGGAAATGTTTACATCCTGTTTCCGTCGGGTAAAAGCCGTTAGTGACACAGTAATAGCGTTATTGGATTAACCTTTGACTTACTTCTATATCAAAAGCTTAGGCTCTCGTATACTCGTAGCTAGGAATAAATTAATATTGCGAGGCTGTTCGCCACTATTAACCCGATAGAAACTATTAAAAGGTCAGGAATATTCTCAAGAAATTGAGAAATACTGTTAGAAGAAATGGAAATATCCACACTCTCCATAACACATCAGCAAATCCATAAGAGCACTTTACTGATAGAAGTTTAAAAGTAAGATCATGTTTGAGTAAAAACATGACGTCATGAAATATAAGAGTCTAAGATTTAAGCAGAGGCGTATACTAATGTACGCCCGCAGTTCGCCGGTTTGTTTTAGGTCCCATGTAATAGGGGGCGAGCCTATTGCCATTAACCGGGCAAAAATTCCAAACTCCGAGCTGCTACTGGGAATTTCATAGAAAAACCCAATAACACTGCTCGACCTGGGAATCGAACCCAGGACCTCTAGCGTAGCAGTCACGCTCAGGACCACTAGGCTAATGAGGCAATTTACAATAAAATCATGAACAAATACAATTCTTGAATGCAGCGGCCTTGATCCTGACATTTGCGTAGGTACCTAACCAGAATGAGGCCAAATGGCGGCCTCGCGCGCCTGACCGGCGGCGGCGCTTGCGCAATTTCTTGCCACCGAGGTCCGCTAAGCGATAGCCACGACCACCACGTCAATGACAATAAAAGAGAGATAAATGTACAATCTGCTATATCGATATCTCGTTTCAACAGTCATTCAATTGGCACAACCTTCGCGGTAGTGCCACGCTACGAAAGAATGAGGACACGATCATTTAACTGTTGATTTAGGTATTGAATTGGTTTGATTGAAGATTTATAATATTTAATACTAGCTTCTGCCCACGGCTTCGCTCACTTGAAGCTCAAAACCAACAGTCTCTTCTTTGTATGGGTCTCTATACATTAGAGAGAGCAAGCTGTATCTCAGTCGGTCAGCTGTAGGTATACCATTTTTTAAGTTGGAGCTTAATTATAGTTTCTAACAGTGATAACAAAATTAAAATCTATTCAGTAGTTTTTGCGCCAACCCGTAACAAACAGACAAGAATTTAAATATAATTTATATTTGAGAAAAATTTACTATCGAACATAAAGAGAAGTAAGGTAACCAAAACTAAAATCCTCAATGCAGCAAAAACAGATTGGATTAACAAGGACCTGTACTCTTAGATATTAATAAAAGAAATGAATCTTAGATATTAATAAAATAAAAGATATTAATAAAATCAAAGATATTAATAAAATAAAAGATATTAATAAAATAAAAGATATTAATAAAAGAAAGTAAAATAAGTTGTGCACCGAAAACATTTGATGGACTTGCAATGGACAAAACACAAGTATGTGAATACTTCAACATTTTCTTTTCGATGATAGGCTCAAAATTACAAATTACAAACATTATTAAAGAACATTTAGCAAATGACATCCCCATTAAGTATCATAATAATTTGACAAAAACGCTTCCTAAGAATCAAAGTAATAGCGAATTAGCAGTTTTTTTTTATTTAGTGAAATAGAGAAAATTATAGATAACCTTAAAATTAATAATAGTGCTGGATGAGATGGCCTTAATGCAAAAATGATCAAATGTATAAAAGATTTTGTCAAAGATGATTTAACGAAATGTACTATAAACTCTTGTCTAATCGCTGGAACTTTCCCTGATAGTCTGAAACTTGCGAAAGTTACACCAATACATAAAGCTGGCAGTAAAGAAAACGTAGAAAACGTTTTGGGTAAGACTGATGTCCACGAGTTTTGCGTTTAGCTGATAAGTATTACTAAATTCTCGAAAAAAATATGCTTACGTGTCTCAATATGACTTTAGGGAGACTCTAGCTAGACTTTCCTTATAATAAATATGACTTGAAATGAAACTACTTTTTACGGATTTTATCGCGGTATATTGATATTATTTAAAAATGTATGTAAAAAGTAGTTTCATTTCAATGTCTAATATTCGCGTAAGTGTCAGAAATCAGTATATGTAATTAAGACTTGATATTCTAATTGACGCATTTGAGGTCTTGCGCAAATTCTGTTACACGTTGTTTATTATTTTGTAAAATTAACTTTATCTCACCTGGGAGCGGATCGTGTCCAACTTTTAATATACCATCACGCTTGTATTCCCCGAAGGGTTAGGCAGAGATGTACTAATGTACACCCACAGTTCGCCGGTATGTTTAGGTCCCATGTAATAGGGGGCGAGCCTATAGCCATTAACCGGGCACAAATTCTAATAATGGGCTGCTACTGAGAATTTCATAGAAAACCCCAATAACACTGCTCGACCTGGGAATCGAACCCAGGACCCCTAGCGTAGCAGTCGCACTTTTAATATTAATGCTCATTAAAATTTTGACATATAAAAGCGTACGTATTAAATACTGTTTTAACATTGGTACTATGAAATAGAAACGTAATCGTACACTGATGCCTCTCGACGATAGATAAGTAAGATAAGTTTTAATGTTTTGTTTACACGGACAGATCGTGGGGACCATGCTCGACCACGGAATACAGATAAACAAGTGAAAATCGTTCACATGTCAATAAAATGTATGTGGTCTCTCAAACAACGCGGGTTATCTGTAAAAATGTGTATTTGGTATCCCCTGATAAAATATTTTTTTGTTATTTTACGTAACATAATCTAAGGTTTAATAATAATATTAGTATTGACATTGAGGGCTCTTTATAGAAAATGACTCAACAACACAAAAAGATAACATTCAAAAGAATTCTGATAAGATAACTATGATGGCTGATCCCAATTCCACTTCTCTTTAAGCAACAATGTAAATAAGACTCATAAAGAGCTCAGGTACCATCACACCTGTAAACGAATGGCAGAGTTGTATCAAGACCAGAGACCTACGGTCTACTAATACTCCACCCACAGTTCGCTGGTTTATGTGTGCGAGCCTATTGCGTTTATCCCGGCGCAAATGAGAAAACCATAGAAAAAACAATCTGCAAATCAACACTGCTCGACCTGAGAATCGAACCCAGGACCTCTAGCGTAGGTATTATTAGTTCAACTTTTATTACGCCCGTTTAAATATACCTATTTAAACGGGCGTAATAAAAGTTGAACTAATAACTTACCTACCGGTAAGTAACCGTAGGTAACGTTAATGCTATTACAGTTTGTCTCGTACTCACAGGTAAATCACACTGAATTATTTGAAATAAATGAATTTTGCAAAATGTATCTTTTATCTGCTAATCTACTATTGAAATAGTTATTTTTTTTTCCTAGAAACACTAAACACCTTAACATATTCTCATTCTCGTGTAGTTAGTTAATGAGCGGAGCTGTGTCGTGGGCGGGCCTCGGTAAATCACTCTTCCTGCAATTCAACTGGTTATATCACGACTTACAAATTGTTGCTTATTGTAGGTGAACTGCGAGCTCTGAGAGCTTTTTATTTAAATATTGTGGAAATATACTGCCGGTGAATTGCGACATCAATTGCGAAGTACTAGCTTCTGCCTTCGACTTCGTGTGTTTTGTGTAGGAGTTCATTTAGGATACTAGAATCAGACATCAAAAATCAGCTGCGTTAGCAGTATAATTATCATGAGCAGATGCTCAGATAAACATGACCTCTTTCTTGTAGAAATCTGCTGATACTAAAAGTGCTGAGCTTAGGGTATTCTCTTTCAAAGCGATCCGTTCAGCAATACTCATGTGACGAGGTAATAAAGGTAATACAAATCCTAAAAATTGTTGAATTGTGTCGTATTAAATAGACCCGCAGTATGATTGTTGTGAAAAAGAACTGAATTATTTATCAATTTTATTACATTGGGAAAGTACATACATATATAATGTACTACATCTTATAGGAATTAATCACACTTAAAAATATGAAGTACTTAGGTACCTACTTATCTTCTTCCCGATTAAGGCGAGGCCATCGGGTTTAACGGGCCGCTCGTGCGGAAGTAATTCTTGAATTTACATTTCTCATTATTATGTCTGATTACCACTTGATATGGTGTTGGTAGGTATATGTATCGTTCCAGTTAATAAATAGGTTGTCGACCTCTCACGAGTAACGAGTTAATAAAAAACAATAAACGACTTAGGTGAGACTGGTCCACAAGCGAGCGAGCTATGGAGAGAGCTATGCTCGGACTCTCTCTGAAGGAAAAAATCCGAAACGAAGTTATCCGTCAGAGAAATAAAGTTACCTACATAGTTCAAAGGATTAGCAAACTGATGTGACTATGGGCGGGTCTCATCTGGCGGGAAACGCAACAAACACTAGAACAAACGAATTCTACGGTGAAGAACGCGACTATAGGCAATCATAATGTTGGGCGCCCACCGGCCAGCGGGCAGGTGGACTGACGACTTGGCTTGGAAAGCCGAAGATCGGACTCTGTGGCATTTACTAAGTGAGTCCTACGTCCAGTAGTTTACGAATATATGCTGATGATTATGAAAAAACAGGCCAATTCGTTAATGTGAACGTTGCGTGCTCCTGTAAACGAAGTTTTGTCGGAAAATCCCGAACTCACGACACATTGTTCTGAGCCTGACTTATGCAACTTCTGTATGTAAGGTAAGGCTTTGACTGATAGATAGTCAAAGATGTAAGGCAGCAAACTCAAAACAAACAGCAAACGCAAAAAAATGATTATGTTACACTTACAGCACGAGTGTTGTCATTTGTTTGTAAACTTGTCATGGCGCATCGCTAATATCGATACAGACTTACTGAGAATCCTAGCATGGCCGTGAGACTGTCTCAGCGTATTTGAAGTGCTCTTACAATATTTGCGCGATATTATTTTTAATTGTTTAACACGTTTTGATTGGTTGTCATTTTCTTTGAAGAGATAACAGGTTCGAATTCCGAATTACTTTTGTTGTTGTTGGTTAAAGAATTGTTAGATTAATAATCGTTAATAGGTAAAACCATAAATTCTAAAGAAAGAAAGAAAGAAAGAAAATTTATTTTGCAAACATGGGTACAATATGAAGTTACACATGGATAGAGTTCAGCCATATTTTACCAATCGGCATGCAAAAATAAAATATCAATAAGCGTTTAATGCTCATTAATAATTTAACATAATATAGTTTAATAATCTAAAATTATCAGCTTTAATATAGGTAGTCAAATTTATAATATTCTATAACAAATAATACAATATTCATGATATGATAAGGCGAAGGATAATTAAAACTAGCTATTTACTATTATTACTTATTAGGTATTCGAGTCGGAAGAGAAAAGTCTTTTTCATTTAAGAAATCTAAAGTACTGTAATAAACTCTACTAACTAAAAAAATCCGCAGCTTACTTTTAAAAAGTGACAAAGGCAGTTCTCTCCAACCTTTAGGTAATTTATTAAATATAATAGGAGCCATACAGAAGACACTTTTGCGCATAAAAGAATCACATCTTTCTTTTCAATCTTCATATATGTTTATAATATCTAAGTATATGTTTGTTATGGAAGTCTTTGTTGGGGGAGGTCTTCAGACAAAATGTTTTATTTCAATTCGACTACGGCCCATTTACATGGGCCGTTGAAGTGAGTTTTATGGAGAAAAGACTGCAAGAAACTCCATAGATACTCTTTTCTTCAGCAGTGGACTTCTTTTGGCTGATATGATGGTCAAGTTTATATATGTATGATGTTTAAAAATTGTTGGATATTTTCTAAATGAATTTGAATTTTCTGAATGAATTCCATTTTTCCATTATTTTTAAGCGTAGCTAAATTTATATTTATGCTGAATCTTTTAATTTAATACATAACTACCTAAGTACCTTCGTTAATAATGGAAAAAAATACATATTTTTTTATTTTTCATTGTTTTAGGGCCCACTATTATTTAAATATTTATTTATAGGTCAACGCATTTTTGCGCAGCTCGAAAGAATAAAATATAGATTGACTAGATGTATTTTATGTCTCAAAAACTGACGCCACGAGTCACTACATCACATACTAACATTTTTACTGAATCTCTACTATTGTTACGCCGCGAAGCTATTAGAATGACGTGGATGGGTCACGAAGGTTCTGGATAAATCGTAGAAGCATGTAGAATATTCGAAAGAAAGTACTCGAATACGTACTCACGTAATAACAATAGATCAAGGTCAGGTTCAAAGGTCAATGCCCGTAAACAATAGACTATCAGGTACCTACTCGCATTTTGTAGGCATGTCGCGATTGTTCGATTCCAGAATCTTCGTGACTGATATAAATAGCCGTCGTGAGGGTCGGCTAGCGCAGTTTAGTTTTGGACAAGGTGAAGTGAACATCAAAGTGAAGACAAGTGATTCTTAGTGTGACAGTACAGTGCGACAAGTAATAGTGTAGTGATTTTATTTGTGATTTCTGTTGTGTGTTGTCAAGTTTATTAAAGTATTTGTTTATTAAGGCAAAATTAGCGTTAATTAATTTATCCCGAACCCCAGCTCGTAACACTATTATAAAATTGTAAAAAAGCTGTGTCTGTACATTCAAGATATTTAAAAAAAACAAGTGGGTTAGGGTATATAAACATCTCCGAACCCAAAAATGAGATATTATACTCTTGTATGTTTATCTGTTTGTTTCGGGTTGGCGCAAAAACTACCGCATCGATTTTAATGTCATCACTGTTAAAAGTTATAAGCTCCAAGTTAAAAACTGGTGAACTGCTTATCTCAATTAGTTACTTAGCTAGTTAGCTTGACATCTCTGATGTATAATACAGACACAGACCCATACAAAGAAGAATTAATCATCACTGTTAGTTTTTGAGAAATTATTTCAACCCATTTTAATCCTAATATTCATCGCTTTACGTGAGTGAAACTGCGGGCAAAAACTAGTAATATCTATGTTCATTGGTAAAATTCAATTGTATATAGTGTAGCTAAATATTGTTGTAAATCGGGATCATACTGTACTCCTTGCCTTGCACGACGTCAATTGCGAGTTGGTGATGTCCCTAACCTCGTCGAAAGCTATTCGAACACACGAACAGGCATTTTCTTTGTCCAAAGAGGAAAAACAACGGTTACTTATCAATTATACAAGTTTCAAGCTCTTAGGTTTAAAATATCAACTTCCACTATCGCTTTAGTTAATGTTACACAAACTTTCTCTTTGATTGCTTATTCTAGGTCTCTTCTATTGCTCGCTTCAAGTATTTTACAATTATTTTATTGGCAATTAGCTATCGCTTCTGTGCAAATAATTCTTTTTGATAAGTTAAATAAAGATACCTAATTAACAAGAATTGGTTTATAGGCTTAGAAATCTAAATGCAGTTGCTATATCTAATTGAAAAACCGTAACCGTAAATATATCACAAATTTAATTACAATAACAACATTATAAATCTACTTGATGAGGTTGTAAATATTTACTACTTGAAGAGTTGCAATACTCGTCTTATCATGTAGGTAAGTGTAAAATTACTGAGTAAACATATTATAGGCAAATCACATTGTCCAATTATTATATAATCAATCAAGAAAAGAAATAAAAGTAAAACGTTTGTATTCTACACGATCTCAACGGTTAATTTGACGACCTCTGTGGTTTAGTGGTTCGAGTACCGGACTGCTGACCATGAGGTCGTGGGTTCAATTTCCACAGGACACAAAAATTTATGTGATGAATATAAGTAATTGTTTGTGTTCGTCTGGGTCTTATGTATTATAAGTATGTATTTACAAAAAAAAGTATTTAAGTATTATATCCACTGTCCAGTACCCATAGAACAAGCTCTGCTTTGTTTGGGACTAGATAGTGCTGTGTAAAAATGTCCCAGAATATTTAGTAAAAATAATAATAATAAACAGTTTTTTTTCGTCAAAGATGGTGGTTATCTTCGATTATCTAAAGCTCTTATTATGAGTCAATATCAAAGTCAATATGTAATAGCTTTATTCCCACAAATTATTGAAATATAGTTTTACTAACCCCGGGCAGCGGCCCTATACGTCCTATATTATTAAAATTCTCCATTTTGATGGGTTACCTACCTTGTGAGCCGCGTAAGTTTCCAGTACATTAATACAGTACGCGTGTCCACCCCCCACGTGGCTAGATGTTCAGCTCGGACGTAAGGTAGGATTTGAGGGGCCTATTATGTGTAAGAAGAAAGCTTTAAACTCGACATAGGAGTAGGACTGACCTGAATGAACCCAAGCTATAGGTTATAAAAATAAACGTTTTAATCAGAAGTAGTCAATATTATCTTTCTATAATAAGTATTATAATCAACCATTAACACCTTATTTCTCTGAACGCAATGTCGTTAAGTAAGGTCAATAGCTTTCGAGTGACTCATAAAACTCAAATGACGCATACAAATTTCCGTGTAGCGATGTTGAGGCAAATCTGTTGGCATACAGGCATAATGTTGATTTCGTAGGTTAAGAAGGGATTTACCTTGTAAAAAAAGACTTCTGGCACTGAACACATTGTAAATAAAACTCCTTGAATCAACGATTAGGGGATCTTTCTGACATCCATCGTCCCCCGCAAGCACAATCAGCGCTAACCTACCTATTTACTATCTTCATAAATATATACATTACCTAAAGAAAATCAGAGTCCTAGTAGGGATAATAATTCTATACATAGACTGACTCCAAAAATAGTCTGTTTCGTCATCTAAGGATCGATACAATTATGTACTTTTACTAATAAATTCTCCAAAAATAATAATGGTACAAACTGGAAGGAAAATCCTCTACCGAGCACAATGACCTTTAGGATAGATTTTGCGCAAATTATTATTTGCTCTTCTTAAAATCATTGCGATTGCGATGATTTGCGCTGTAAGTATTTTTTGTTTTATTTATCATCTTATTTTTGTAGGATAGCTGAAACATCTTTAATCTCTACTTAATATTAGCTATTCTGATTTTTTTAACAATTAAACATTAAAACTTTCACTGTTACGTCCGTTCCACGCGAAATCTGACTTAGTTTCATTTCGGCTACCTCACTATACATTCGTGCTACTGCTACAGTTATCTTGCAATTTTTCTACTAACATTATAAACATGCAACATTAACTTCGAAATGGTTTAATTCAGGTCCAAACTGTTTCAATACCTCTCTATAATTTATCGAAATCATCGAATCTAACGGATAGATGCAAACTCGCTTGTTATAAATCGATTCCTCTTGACCCAAATCCGAGCGGGTCAAAGCCGTGTCACAGTCGAGCCGACCGGAATAGTAATGTCTGCACTTCAATTTTTGATGAGCTTAAAGCTTAGTTTAGGCAGGTTTTGACCTTTGTAAAACATCAGGTAGGTACTAAATAAGGTTGATCTTCTACTCCGTCATTTATGATAGGGATCGAGTTCTTTGAGGATTGGTCAGTACGCTATACCTATATAAAACCTACCTTTTTTATTAGATACAGAAAAATAACATTGTAGATAACTTATTATATTAAAGACGGCACATATCCCGTCAGTTTCTGCATGCAATATGAGTAACACTATGTACTATGCATTATTTTTGGCACTCGTGCTACACGTGGCGCCCCGCCATAGTTGTTTACACTCATAATGAACAATTATACCAAGCATACTCAATTTAGTACTTTAGGTACTACTTTAATTTTATTGTATACTTTATTATTGTATTCTAAATCCTGTGTCTGTGTTCTTTTAAGTTCAGAGAATTGTTCGTTGGTTTTCTTCAATCCAAAAGGATATTTCAAAAAGCTTAATCCTTGGCCAACTGCAATAATAACAGTTCAATTTAGAATTATTTCAGAAATTGATTTAAGAAGTTAAGTGGTTATCGGTACGTCGCTGATGTACAATTCAGAAGCACAATTTACATGGTACCAGTGAAACATGATAGGAAATATAGGAATCACAAGGGTAGGTATCCTTCGTACAAGGTTGTTCCAATCGAGTGCGCGATAAATTCAGAGAATCAGCTGTTGGATGCGCACGATTGTCGTGATGCACCGGCAAGTGCGCAGTGCATGTAACTGTTTCATTGCAATTAGATTTGCTCTATGTCCGAAGTTACTGAGTTAGTGTTTTTTGAAGTACGTTTACGTTCAAATTTATTATGCGCTTGATCACACGATAAAAAATATTAGTAAATGATTACTTGAAAAAAAGAAAATCTTTATACAAAGTACTCTACATCTCGCTCGTAGATGAAAAGAGGGAAAATAAAGTTTTTTGCAATTCATGATATCGAAGTTATATCATGAATTGCAAAAAACTTTATTTTGTTGGTTAGTTAATCACCTTTCCAAATGGAATCTTTGTAAGTATAATTTACGGATTTAACAATTTCTTGCATAATTATTTAATTACAATGGTTATACAACAAGCTGAAGAATGTTCCGGTTTGTAGTAGAAGGTCAACTGCATGTTAGTAATGTACGATCTGATATTGGCTAGTAAAAAAAATAGATCAAAAGCTGGATCTCAGTGAAGTTGTCCGCTCTGTCATTTTGTTCATTATGTTATTATTATTGTAATTTCGTTATTGCCATAACTTAAATTATACAATTACAGTTAAAGTAATAATTAGTCATTAATTTGTTTGCCTATACCAGCAGTGGGATAGTAAGTGATGATGGTACTACTTTAACCGACTCACCTGAACGACCGTTCCGATTGACAGTACGGTGTACAGCGAAAATGGGACACAATAAACTCAGTAGCAGTCAGAGAACTACTTTTTTGAAGTCGCCATATACTTGTTTTACTAGTTTAAGTTAACTTGCCTTTTAACTAGAATATACACCTATTGCAAAGGGTTTCCGTGTCATTACTATGGAATAATCGAACTAATTCCCTCTCTTTAATTAAGGGTTTAAAAAGTTGTACTTTTAAAAATTCTGCAGGATTTATATTAATTTGTGTACAAATGGAAGTAACCTCTTACTAATATCATACAAGTCAAAGTTTGGATTTTATAACTCATTCACGCAAACCTAGACGAACACAGATACTTTTATCCAGGTTGGGCCCAATCCTGGAGTCCAACCCAAGCAGACAAAGTTGGTGGACAAACGCTATTAAGTATCATTTTTTTTTTGGCATATACATTCATAACTTAGTGATCTATATCGGTATGGCAACAAATAAAAGTATAGTAGTGTAGTGGACATAAAAAATTCAAAGTGTCAACGCACGCGCAGAGCGAGCGACTCGCGCGCAATGCTAACCCAATTCCAGCGGTATCGGCTTTCACAACTCGTTGCATCACAGTCACACAATACTGAGATGTGCGAACTTGCTTTCGTGTTATATAAAAATAATGACTATTCAACTATTAGATATTAAAGTTGATTATTTTTGACGTTACTACTTACTAAAATATGTATGTTATTAGTTGCTGGTTAATTGAGAATTCTATTTACTATTTTCTATATTATCCAGATTTCAAGTAATTCCTATTTAAAATACAATATATTATACCTATAGTTATTTTAGTAAAGGAAAAATTCTACTTGCGGGCAGGACTCGAACCTGCGTCTTCTGGTTAGATACACCAGACGCTATGACCACTAAGCCACCGCGAGGCCCACCCGCCACGTCGAAATTTGCCTTCACATTCTGAATTTACGTCAAGGCGTGACGTCTATAATATTCGTTTTATTATGTCGGCAAATGAATAGACGAGCCACCAACGAGGTAAGTAGTCATCACCGCCCATGGACACCTGCAATACCAAAGGAGTTGCCGATGCGTTGCAGACTTCCTACGGACTGCAGACTGTCAGAGCCGCAGCAACCGAGGGAGAACTGGCTCTCACGCTCTAAAGGCGAAACACGCACCAAGGTCAGCCATACCCAAGAGGTCCTACCACCAAGCAAGTCAGATATTTTCTCGGCGAATCCGAAAGGCAATTAGGAACTTTCTAACCTGTCTCAACACGGGGGTAGTAGGAAATATTGTTAAGCTAAAGAATAATTAATGAAATAATTATCTTTAAGAACCCTTATGAACATATGAACCATGTGGATCAGTCTACGAATTATCGTAGGCCGCTTGGATCACCTATGCACTACGAGTATCTAGGTACTAAAAAAGAAATGAACTAACGATGTAATTCTATTGAATTCCCGTGCAAAAATTAACGTTTACGAACTTTGTATGGGAAGCTCAAACTTGACATTTTGTTTTACAGTTTTCAGAGACAGGCAACATTTTCATTACTTTTATAATACACTAGCTTCTGCCCGCGACTTCGTCCGCCTAGCGTGATGATATATAGCCTATAGCCTTCCTCAATAAATAGGCTATCTAACACTGAAATAATTTTTTAAATCGAACCAGTAGTTCCTGAGTTTAGCGCGTTCAAGCAAACAAACAAACAAACTCTTCAGCTTTATTATTAGTATAGATATATGATACAAATACCGTAAAGCTGGCAAGTGGCTAGGTACTGGCTTAATTAATGTTTTACTCGGATTAATTTTCATGCCGTGATTTAATTAAACGGTTGTCCGTGAAAACGGCTCGTTATTTATTAGATTGTTTTGTTATGATAATTATAAAATTAAGTAAGGAGGTACCTAATTTTACTTAATTAGGTGAATTTAATTTGGAATATATAGTTAAGACTCAGGTGCTTATAGTCGCTAATGATTGCTAATATCTAATTAACAAAAATGTAAGGTAGCTGTTAGTAATTTTGACGGTGCAATGAGACTCAATAACGTTTCAAAAACGCTTGTAGCAGCTTCTTGTTTTTATTTCAATAAAAACATTTTAACATTGAATTTTGCGACACAGGTAGCTACTGCGCAGGGCAGTAGTATGATGGATATAAACTCAATTATAAAATATATAATACCGCCATAGAAAAAAACCCTAAATCCATGTCAAGTTTCAATTATTCGGTGAGATATGCAGAGAGTAATGTGGGTGGCTATGCTCTATAAGAAACAATTTAACACACAACCTGTTTTCTAGGTCAAACAAGCCACGAAAAAGGCATTGCTAGTCAAGAACATTTTGTATTGTTTACTCGCACCGAGATAACCTAAATATCCTTAACTTACGACTACACTGGCACTGTAAGTTAGATATTATTTGTTAGGTCACCTTAGACACGGAACAGGAATAACTTTGATTATTGAATAGTAAAAATTACAGTTTAATAAATAAATAAATATCTACGTTCAAGTTTAAATCAAATATAGGTACATATTCAAAAGAAAGGCCCATCAATTTTCCTTCCCACGCAAGCTGTATTGTAAGGTGACTAAGAGAAATGTATTACCACAGATAAAAGAATACTAGTAGTATTACTTACTCGCTATGACTGCGATGAGCGAATAATCTTTTTGTGGCGGACGTCTTTCGTGGTTTTGTTTACTTCACTAGAGATAGAGATAAAAACATTAGGTGAAGATATGAGAAATATGTAGGTATATCGTAATCATCAATCGGAATAAATCTGAGATGTTGTAAATAGATACTATTCACTGCCGACTGTCCGTGCCTTTCCTATAGTCTTGTGGGGGTTGTTGATGGAAGAGTTTACTAAATGAAGGTCATCACATTCTGATATATATTTTACTGGCCCAGTATACTATTGTACATAAATATGGAACGATATAACTGAATGTGCGGGGAGACGACTGCTACGCCGCGCTAATACAGTAATGCGCCTGTATATAAATCGAATGCTTCAGCAGTGTCCCTACAGTCTCATAGTCAGTTCGGTAAGTTAAGTAAACCTACATTTACAGTGAAATCCAAGGTTCTGAATATACTGAATAAACAAAAGTTCTTAGTTATTTTTTAGTTATTTTTCAGGTATGGACTGTACCTATGAGGTGAATTAAGGTGCACTCGGAATATGATGAGGTAAAGAAAGTAAAGAAACCGATAAACTATCCCTGTTAAATGTTGAAGGTAATCCACTAACCTTGATCCGTAGGCACCTAAAGCTTCAGAATTCGTAGCACTGCAGTATTAATATCACAAAACCACAACACATTATAACACACAACACAGCAGTCTGGCAACACTTGGAGAGATCTCCATCGCGCAGGCAGGTCTGTGCGTTTAGCAGAGAACAACCGCTACAATGAAGTGTAGGGTAGGGAAAATTTGAACGTAGAAAGGGACGAAAAGATCCTTTAATAAAAATTCGTACTATTCGTTATTTAGGTTCTGTCCTCGAATCATAATAGATATTTTTAAGAGCAACAATCCGAAACAGTCCCAGACAGCGCGGCGAGAATTACAGCGGAACGTACGGTCAACGTCAATCCCTCAGACCAAGTGGCCGGGCCGGCACCATTCAACGCCGTCGAATACAAAAATTAATGAAGTTTCTATCTACCCTCATTCTGACACAGGAATCAAAAAGTTTTGATTAAAATTGCGTTTAATAAAGTACGCAAGAAGTATACAAAGTTTTAATAACTTAATAAGCGTAGTATAGTAGTATAGTTGCAGTTTGAAGTAGGTACTTATATCTACAAGTTATAGTTAGTTTGGAGGAACGGGGGTATCATCCACTTCATGTAGTAATTCTCTTGTAAATGTGCAATAAACGCATTTTATTATTTAGGTTTTCATACATTTTAATGTTTCAAGCACTTTTACACATTAAATTATTTAAAACCCGCATAAAAATAATGATCTCATGAAATATTGGTCTAGTAGTAAAGAGTTTCTAGGATGTTGGGGGTATTACAAATCCCTACATACTTCGTATATGCTAAAATTGTAATTGGCCGAGGTCTGTAAAAAGGAAAAATAATACTTATAATAAAATATTATCTATGACCTTTAAAATAACAATAGAAGTCGAATTTATTTTTTGAATTTTTGTTAGTACGCGTACTTATCACGCAAAAAAGATTGCACCAAATTGGCTGGAGGTTTAACTTAAAACTTAGCAGCTTAGTTTGTTTGTGCATAGTATAGAAATATATTATGTGGCTCACCAGTTGAGGTTTATTCAACGGCAGTTACCTAATTGAACGACAGATCTTTAAACAGGAAATAGCATAATAAGAAGCAATCAAACTGTATTTCAATTGACCGCGTAACCTTGACATGATCTTAAACCACTGATCAAATTATTGTAGCACATACCTATTAGAATCTTATCAGGGAAAATGGACTTTTTTAATATTTAAACTTTCTACATACAATTTATATTTGTAATATTTATATTGTAGTAATTTGTAACCTAGAAATTTGTTTATGTATTTAAATTTATTTGACGTAATCATAGAATTATTCGTTGGTGACGGGATAATGTTCAATATAGGAAAGTGGCTTTTCCTCGAATGTCATCTCATGAAAAAAAAACGGTGATAAAATATATAAGTACATGCAGATGAAAGTGACATTCCGATTAATATTTAGTTGATTAATCTAAGTAAACATGTCCGTAATATTCCGCACCTAGTGACATTCCGATTAATATTTAGTTGATTAATCTAAGTAAACATGTCCGTAATATTCCGCACCTAGTGACATTCCGATTAATATTTAGTTGATTAATCTAAGTAAACATGTCCGTAATATTCCGCACCTAGTGACATTCCGATTAATATTTAGTTGATTAATCTAAGTAAACATGTCCGTAATATTCCGCACCTATGTGTAATTATGTGTAATGGTGATAGGCAGCGCCTGCACCACCTGTCACGTTTTACGTGAACAAACGTAACATTGATTGCAGTAAATTCGTCAATTTATTAATGCTAATTACCTACACATTATATTATTTATGTAATAAAATTATTAACTAAGAATTTACCTAAGCGACTTTAATTTGAAAATATCACTTTAGAACTCAAGTTTTTAGTAAACTAAGGTAGTAGGTAGGTAGGTAGTAGGTCCATCTAGTTATCTGATTGTACGAAGAGTAAACCTGTTGGCTTAAAATTGACGAAATAGTAAGAATAATGCCTGTAATGTTCACTAATACCTTCATATGGCAAAATTAAAATGACAGACGCAAGGACAGTTAAGGTGACTTCTTGTAAAAATTTAGGGTCTGTAGAAGAATCGGATCAGGTATATCAATAATATACCAACATATTCATAGTGAACTTTCCATGCGAAATGTGTCAGAAAATAAAAAATAGAACCGTTCGTCGATAATTAAAAAGGCCAGTCCAATAACAAGGTCGTCCTCGATATTTTCCCGACACCGTTTAAACTAAATTTGTATAAACTTCATAAAGTAACTGCCTCATTAGCCAAGTGGTCCTAAGCGCGACTGCTACGCTAGAGGTCCTGGGTTCGATTCCCAGGTCGAGCAAAGTGTTATTGGGTTTTTCTATGAAATTCCCAGTAGCAGCTCGGAGTTAGGAATTTGTGCCCGGTTAATGGCAATAGTGTACATTATAACTGTGGGTGTACATTAGTACGCCTCTGCCTAACCCTTCGGGGAATACAGGCGTGATGGTATGTTATGTTTGTATAAACTTTCAGTCTTTCATAATCTCAAATCCATTAAATGGTGAGGTGTATGTGTACGCAGTACGATGCCGAATAATACTCCAGGGTTTTTGTTACATACTGTATAGTAGTAGGTAATAGTTGCATAGTTATTCCATTTCTTTCAATGAAAGTAGTATGACCAGAAATTAATGAATCCTACACCGGGCTGGCTGTTTCATCGGATTCCATCGCTCCGGCCCGGAATTATGTGTTGTGTTACCTTAAATTGTTTGTATGTTTGAATTGTTTGTAAGTATGTTTGTAATGAATAGATAACTAGTTAACTGATTCTTTCACCTATAGAAAGCTACAATATCAGCGAGTTAGGTACCATATTTTATTTCAGTACAAATAACATTTCAGTCTGAAATGAGTGATAATTCGTAGGAAAAATCGCTTTTCATCAAAAATGAATAATTCGAATTTCAAGGATTGTGATACTTTCACTGCAGGTGTTGTGAACCACCACGTACACGTTCACATCGCGCTGGTGGTAGCGACAGTCCGCAGTGACAAAACATTGGTCAAAATGAGAGTTTATGGCAGACTCAGCTGTTCCCTGGATCTGGTAAAACTGCCGCTAGTGGGAGCTTGCGCGTGAGTAATGGGTTAATAACCTGTCAATGGTAATGACGTGATATTGCGGTCTTTAAACTGCCACGCTTATTTATTTTCGTATCTGAGGACCAAACCAGTCAAAACACTTCATATGATCGCTGTTACAATATTTGTTTACGAGGAAACACCTGATATGTTTTACTCCGAACAGTTTTTCATGTGTGTAATCCGAGCGTGAAGAGTGCGTAGATTGTTGGTGTTACTCCAATCTGGTCGTAGTACTCGTAAGTTGTATTTTGTGGACAAACAGGTCACATGTTTTTCCACGTTGATGATGCATTGTTGTTGAGTTGTAATGTACGATGATTACTATACGTATACTGACCGACAAACCTTGCCAGAGAATTGCTATGAATTTATAAAATATCAACATTCTTAATAGATCATAGGCAAAGTCGTTATCTATACTAATATTATAAAGAGGAAAGGTTTGTATGTATGTTGGTAACGAATAAACACAAAAACTACTGGGCCGATTTTAAGAATTCTTTCACCATTTGAATGCTACGATTTTGAAAAAGTTAGGGATTTCTCCACTCGTGCGAAGCCGGGGCGGAAGTCTAGTTGTTCATAAAGTTCACCTAGCGTCGTATAAAATGGGAAAATGCGCTGAAATGAAATTTTGTTTTCTCTTGCCGCATTCTAAGCATACGTAGTACAGCATCCCATTATTATTAACTACCATTTTTACGTGTGTGGTTTTCGTCGATGCCGTCATTTAGTAGGTAATATTTCGCTAAGTCAGTGCCACTTGATCAATGAAGGTTTTGTAAACGATAATATCACTATATAAACAATTCGAAAATAAAGATTACGTTACTTATTTTCTTATCAGAACCCTCGTCAAAAGCGTTATGTGATCAGTACTTATTGAAAACAAAAGTAGGACCGATTAAACGTTCTTTATTTTAAAACATCTGGTAATATTCCTGAGACTTTTTTGCTTTTAAATTCTTTTGCAAACAATATTTTATAGAGTTACTTGCGACTTTCATCAACAGTAGGTAGCTTTTATAATAACTGACTTTTATGTTAAAAAAACAACTGTTTTATATACTTAATATTTAATTATAAACACCACGTAAGTTAGTCATAAAGACCAGAAAATCGAGTGGAAGTGGAATAAAAACAAAACCTTCCCACGTGTTCAAAGAACAATGACATCAGAAAGTTGTGCGAACGCGGCCCGGTAGCGAAGAAAGTCGATGGAATTCATCAACGATTATTAAGTGTTAAAAAGAGTTAACGCTATAAAACAGTACTAGTCCGTCACTCTCTCACTCAGGGATCAGTAACGAGTTTCCTGGCAATACCGCGGAACGCGATTCAACCGTGAACTGTGCAAAAACGCAGCGCGCAGAGAAATTTGCTTCATGTTCAAGTTTTTGTTGAATGTTGTGTTGATTGCTACATAACGGATTTGTTTAGTGTCTAACGCTATTTGAAGATCTTTTCTTTACTACGTCTCAAAAACTGAAAGAATGTGAGATTAAAGCAGCTTGTGCTCGACTATTCTAAAAATATTCGGTAGAATAAATAAATATAAAACTCTCCAAAAATTACATTGATATCCCCCACCGCAACACAGTAATTTTTGTCATCAAATTTTGACAATGTAATCGAGGAAAACTTGTAACGGCAAGACAATTGCCGTAATATGCTAATACTGTTAGTAACTTACGATAAATTCCAGTACTTATTTCCAACACATATTATATACTAAATAACATGTCTCTACTTACATAGTTTTTGTACAAGTTCTTAGATTCAGTTCTTTAGATTTAGGTACCTATCTTAAGTAAGTACAGTACAGGTTACTTTTCGACACAGTCACACAAAATATGTGTCATTGTCCTTTTACGCTACAGGTCCGATGCAATGGTGCTTGGAGGCCGTCTCTGCCCGCTGCTCGCACGTGCACGCCCCTGCGTTCTCCCGGCATGCTATAGCGGTGATAGCGGGATTAGCGGGCGCTCTTCGGCTCGTTTCGTTACCTTTCGGCCTGACTCGCGAGTTGCGTCCCCTGCTTGGACGTGATTGCGAGAGCGAATGAGACCTCGTCCCCCCTCTACCCGCCCGGGGACAGTACCTACTCAACTCAGTCTACCTCGAGCCTCGCCCGCGTGTAGACGTCTTACCGCTAGTACACGCGATTTTGGCCGTCTGTTAATTCGTGTGTTCTCTTGGATTAACCATAAAAACTTAAAAGTTTTTACAAAAGTGGATGGTACGCTTCTTAGCGGCACTATCAAAGTGACTTAGGTTGGTTTTGTGTTGAATCGGTGACAGTGAATCGAAGCTGCTCGCGCTACGTCCGTCGTCGTGCCTGAGTTGGCGTCGTCCCTCCGATTCTCGCGAGGTAAATGCCGAGACTCCTCTCGTGATCGCATACGTGGACAGAAACCGGATTGCGGTGTCGTGCTTTTAATGAAATATATTTCTTAAAAAGTTAGTGCTAAATAATTAGATTTTCGTCACGTCACGATTGCCAGTAAGCTGAACGTTCTACAGACAAGTACCGTTAGCTAACGTCTCGGTCGATGCCTGCCTACGGAGGCTTTCGTTACTTTAAATGTTTGCTGGTAATAATATACACTTTCTTTATCCAAAGTCGCTACTAAGTGGAGTTGGGATATGCCACGAATACGACTGAAAACGGTGACCGCTGCTCGATTTTAAATAAGGAAATGTCTACCGTGTTAGCATGTTTCAATGCCATTATCTTGATAAAGATTGTTACGTATGCGGAAACAGCGATGAGCAACTTTATTGTTCCTTAATCAGCCAGTTGTTGAACATCTGGCCTTTGTTAGATAGAGAATATCTATGAAAATGTGCTGCAATACCGAATTATCTACTTACACTTGCAGGACTACGGCTATGGCTTGCTGGCTATTTACTATACGTAACTTTTTAATTATAAGGTACCTATACTCTTAATGAGGAAGCTAATTTCTGAACGAGTCGGTCTAAAATTCTGTCCAGATCCTCAAATGGGCGTGGCAAATGGCCAAGTGCTTCAAGGCTCTCGGGGACGGGTTTTTAAATCGTGCTTCGCGAGTATGCCCACTTGAAAAGTTTCGACATCGCAGACGATCGTTGGGTCACCAGACACTCGAGCTCTCGGGATTCTGTTCAATCTGTTAACCATCTAAGTGCTCGAAGACAATCCGAAAAAAATAATCTTCAAAAATGTTTTTTAGAATGCAATATTTTGTGTAGTAATAGGTTCGCTTAAGGCTGCAATAAACTGAAAAAAAGTTTGTTCTGCCTCATGAACTTTTACTATTCTTCAAAACGTGATAGCCTAGCTAGTTGATGTTACGTGTTATTAAAAAAATACTTTAATTTTGAAATCAGTCATGACAAGTTGCGTAAAAGGAGGATAAAACTGCCAATATTTAATAGAGAGATAATAAATTAGTCTTATTATACCTATGATTTTATATTAAGTATGTAAAAATTTGAAAAAATGTTTTTATAAACTTTTTATTCAAGGAAATTGTTTTATTTGTCAATATAATAAATTGGTGTGGTAGCTAAATTCAATGTAACGCAAGTCACATGTTTAAATCGTTTTTTTTACTCATCAATGGGTACAATTTTCAGAGATGCAACAGAAGAACATTATTATTATGATGTTGGGCGTGCTTTCTCAATATTACAATCTATATATAGAAGATACCATGCGCGATGAGTTGGGGCGGTCGGTCTGCGCCAACTAAGTAGGTCGCGATATTTGCGCGCGCACCTGAACATGCGCAAGCGACGGACATAGTCAATGACAGTATGCGAAGGACATAAAAAATCTACTAGTAAATAGGCCACCTCAATATCAAATAAAAACAAAACCCAAAAGTTATGATAAATTGGACACATTTTGACATGATTTATTACCTACTAGTAAATGTAGAAATATTAGATACATAAGTATTCAAATGCGTAGGAATGCTACATTCATCTTGGATGTTCACTACTGAGATAAATTTTCGAAGAATGTTACCGTATAAACAGGTCAAATACCCAAAATAACGTGAGCTACCGGAAGTTTTTGTGATTCACGCATGCAGTCAATAAAATGCAATTTGTTACTGATTAAAATTATGAAATTGAACGTATGTTTGGTGGCCTGAATGAATAAGCTATATCTAGAAAGATAGATTTCCCTACATACTGGACATGTAAATTTTACATTATTTCTATGTAGAACTTAAACTGGAAATAAATCGAAAGATAAGTTAATAATTCTTGTAGTAAAACAAGAATTGATATAGGTATATGAAAAAAAAGAAAGCGTAACTCTAATGTAGAGAACTTGCAAGACAAACAATTTTCCGCGAGGCCCTTTGTCGTATTTAGCAATTAGTCAGTTGTTTCAAACGAAAGAAGGCAATGAACAACCGAAATATTGTGCGAGATATAATTTCTCGCGGTTGGACCGATGTCGTCAGCTGATAGCCTGAGGTTAATGGCCTCGACTTTGTCTCGGTGGTCACGCACGCGGACTAGGTGGGTATCGTCCTATTCCACACAACGTTAGGTTGATGGGTTATCAGATTATTTTTGTTGAAAAAGTACATACTTAAATAGATTTTAATTATGATTTCGTTAACAATCAATATTTAGATACACTAGACTCTTTCGCAGACATACAACAATAAAGTAGTTTTTTTTTTATGGGATAGGGGGGCAAACGAGCAAACGGATCAACCTGATGGTAAACGATAACCGCCGCCATGGACACCCGCAACACCATAGGAGTCGCAAGTGCGTTGCCCGCCATTTAAAAGGGTTTGGGCCTCCGGTAACCTCACTTACTCGGCGAAACACAACGCAAGCGTTGTTTCACGCCGGTTTTCTGTGAGGCCGTGGCATCACTCCGGTCGAGCCGGCCCATTCGTGCCGAAGCATGGCTCTCCCACGTGAAGAAAGTTGCTGTTCTCTCTCTCCCACGTGCTGATTCAATGTTATAATGTATAACATTGAATCAGCATCATGGGTCAAATATTAGTTATCATGGCGGATTATTTATTCATTTATCGAAGGACAAGCTACGATTTATCGATAACTTTTAAGGTATCTGAAGTTTCCAAACCACATCCAAGTCAAAAAAGTAAGCGACATTATTTTAAGACAGATACCAAACTAACGTCCACTGGAGTAAAATTATTACCAATGCAATATCGAAATATTTGAAAATTTTATTCAATAGTCACAGACACGATATTATTAAAGGAAACAGACATTATGATATCGGGGTCCATGACGTCACATCCTCACGAACAAGCAAGGTTAGGCGTTCGGCAGTAGGTAATTGAGCAAGATTGCCTTACACGCGTCCATGATTCATAATAATTCATCGCAAGAACTGACGGTTCGTCTGATTTACGTTCATTAATTCGCGAGTCTTGGGCATTCTGGCTTTAGTCTCGTAAAATGGTTAAAAAATTAAATATGCCTACTCTTAACCCCTTCCAACTTTAGTAGGTCTAAGGAACAGTTGCAAATCAACCTTAACCTTTCCTTTATCTGTTGGAATGCATTAATAAATGATTATAATATCAAGATGATTCCGGCATAAATGAGGCAATCAAGTCGAGTCGACACTATTGTCAAGTCAAAGCAAAGTATTGGTGTTTATTTTGTCACTCGGAATGTTAACAGCAGGTTATGTTCTATTCTCTTCACTGTCAGAGTATATATATTAACATTACTCAGGCTCACTTATTTGTCAATATTAAGATTAAAGCGACCTTAATGACGATGGAGTTATTTGTTACATTAAGTTGTACCTATTCAATGTTCTGTGTTGTTAACAGGTTTCCAGAAATATTCAAAAGATAATTACCTCTAACTGGAAGCGATTTTAATGAGTTCATAAGGCATCGACCCAACCAAAAATTAGCAAAAGCAATAAAGTGAACTTCCTAAAGTAATTCCATTAACAACAAAGGTTTCGCTGTCGCTACGGGGAGTAACTTAGTTAATGCTGCTCTTTAGACCAGACTTAACTCAATAATATTGTTTTAAACATTTTGGTTAGTGACTGACTTGCTTACCTATCTTTAAAAGTAGGTACTCGTACTGGTTCATTCGGTTTGCCACGAAAGCAAAGTGCCAATCTCTGGTAGGTACCCAGAATGTTGAAAACATTAGAAGAAAGAAATATGTCATAATACTAGTTGTTCTCTTCAGCTATTATAGATTACGTACAATAAACCAATTGTAAGAATTGAGCTTAGACCATCTTAAGGAATTGAGCCTTGGGGCACACCCATCTTATGATGTTGATGCAATCATGCCTTCATGATTAGAAATTTCGATTAATTTAAATAACCTAGTTAATTATGTATCCACATGAACGAGTATTCTTACAAATGTACAATAACACAATAATCCACATACCACTCTTAACACTTGTCATTCACACGAAACCAAAAATAAACACTGTTAGTTAGTCAACATTCACAAACAAATGAAAGTGTAGTTGGCAGCTTCCATTCCAGCGTTTTATTAGCTAAATACTTGTTGCATATTCGTAAGCATGAACTACAACTATCTACGTTACGCTTTTCCTTCAAGAGCAAGAGCTATGTTAGGTACGTTACTACGTTATTACCTAGAGTTCTAATAAAACAATAGTAATTTCAATAGCGCATAGGTTATTTGTTATTACCAATGCGCTATTGAAATTAGACTTCACGTAAGTAAGTAATAATATAACATTATTATTAACCAGGAAAGGAATTCTCCAAGTAGGTACCTACTTAATAAAAGTTCGCGTGTTCGTATGTATGATAATATGTAGGTGATACAGTTTGGAGCGATGTAAGTTCCGGATGCACTGCGCGAGCGCTCGTTGCGAAACCGCCAGCGGCCTCAATCTACGATCAGGGTCAACGTTATGGATTGCTTTATCAAAAAATATTCGTTGACATTGGCTGTTTTTTTATTTAATCCTTGACATATTCTTTATTCTTAAAAGCGATATAGGTAAGCATAGTAACTATACATACCTACCATGCTTATATCAATTTTAAGAAAACAGAACATCTATGTACCATTATAGCCCGTATCGTGTGCCATTATAGGAGAGGCTGGGTGAGGCATTCAGCGGTGGACTGACTTATAATTGTGAACTACGTTATGAATTTTAGGTTACCTTAAAAACTTGAAATTTATTGTCCCGATTAGTTACCCCTTGTTTAGTGGACCTACTACCTCTCTTTTTTTCGTAAACAGATGACCAAGGAGTAGGTAGTAATCTCAAAAGTGAATTTAAAAATAAAATACCAATTCAAGAATATAAACTGGGAAGTAACTCGGCAGCGACCATCGGCCACCAGCCACTTTCACCGCCGCCATCTTGCGTCGGCCATGTCGTGCGTTTGCGCAGTTCATTGACGAATTGGCACGTATATTGTTGCTCGTGACGTTACACATGTACATCACTAATGTTTGAGGAAAATTATGAAAGATTGTCCATGTTACAAAGTTACAAAATACTTTGTGTTGTGATAGATGAGCGGCTAATGGATTTCGTCAAGAATATTAGCGAGTATTTTCTCGCCACGCTTATCATACCACACTTAAATCCAACGCTAGAAGTTTTGATCATCAAAACTTCAAGCGTTTGAGCCAAGCGGTGACATATTATGTTACTACATTCCACGAGCTTTTATGGTCGGAGATATTAAAACGTTTTCCTTCAAACGTCACGTCTCTTCCATCATAAACTTGTGATAAGACTGATAAGTTACCTATTAGATAAGCTGAAGTTCCTTCGTGTCCCGAACGACAGATCTACATCTACCATCTAGAAATCGATAATGAGATGATCTGAGTCTTTGACAGCGGCCCAAGGTGTTCGTGGAGTTTGCACAAGAAATATCTGCGTGAAAGCGACCCTCCGAGAGCTTAGGATATGCTAAAGGCCACATTGAGTAATTCCTCTGGAATAACTTCATATTTTGATATCTTTGAGCGTTCTTCGGTATGCACTTATGTATTGAGCGGTAAAGGACGTCCACTTATTACTTTGAGTTGCTGTAAGTCAGACGCCTTCACAAGATGGATCCATGACCATGTGTTAGATAACTGTACATTCACGCTATGGTTAAATCACTATTTATTTATATAATTTCAATACGGTACTGTGTATAATCAACGGCTGTTTCATTTCATATTGACAGACGGTTGTGGAAGAAGATGATTAATATAATTTATTTGCAAAGCACACACCCCTTACTTTGAGATTTGTAGGAAATACATACATGTTACTACATAATTATTTATAATATCAAGGGTCAATGATTTGACTCTGAGACTTATCCCGCGCCTTATCCTAAAACGTACATTAGCCATGAGATCGCTAAAGTCAGTGTAATTATATTTTTTTACGCATTTTTTTCTTGTACTTTTTTCCTGCTGAGACCTTGCTTATTGCCAAATTTCATTACTTTAGGTCCACGGGAAGTTGGTAAGTACTTTACTAATGGGTATTTGCAATCATTATCATCAGCCTTTATTCGTCCACTGCTGGACGTATGCCACTCCTAGTGAATGCCACAGAGCCCGATCTTCGGCTTTCTGCATCCAGTCACTGCCAGTGGACTTCCACAAATTGTCACTCCATCCGGTCACCAGGCGCTCAAATCGTAGCCGTAGTCATAATGGACGGTACAATAAATTGTGAAAGATAGATAGTGTTAAAGTAATCCCTTCGATAAGTAGGACTTATGGTCTATAGGTTGCTACGGCTGCTTCTGTGGGAGAAAATAGAAAGGAAAGGTAAGTTTAGGTACTCACGGCGCGGGGCGGACAACTTTCTTCTGCACTCCGGGCGGCTTCCTTCACCTTCCACAAGTGTTTGTTTGTTGTTATATTGATAATTTAATGTCTAGGGACGTCCCGATAATTATGCACAGGTAATTAACACTATGAACACCTTGTTGAATACAGTTTTTCTGTTAGTTTTGCGGAGCGCGCACAATGCGTTGGCGCGTGAACCGTTGCGAACGAGCGAGTGTGTTCCGGCGCGGGGAGTGTTCCGCCGCCAGTAGATGGCGCGGCTGTAGAGCGCGCGCTTGCCCCTAGGGATGTGGGACGTAGGAAATAGAGAGGAGAAAAAGGATAGGATGCAGAAGCAAACCATACTCCATTACAAATCTTAAGGGAAACCTTAACATCATTCCCCCCTCTGGCGAAACTTGTTGAGACTGAACAAGAAAAGTTACCCAAGCTAGGTCCATATTATCTCAATATATGAATGAAATAATAAATAATATACATGCATGAATTGAAATGTGTTAAATGAAGCTAAAATGAAATGAAA
The DNA here is from genome assembly GCA_947256265.1 of Acronicta leporina. Taxonomy (NCBI): domain Eukaryota; kingdom Metazoa; phylum Arthropoda; class Insecta; order Lepidoptera; family Noctuidae; genus Acronicta; species Acronicta leporina. The sequence goes on along the minus strand of OX366520.1, from coordinate 12,468,738 downwards.
AGTGTTATGTTAAATTGTGTTAAATGATACAAGTTAAGAAAATAAGATTAAAAATCATTGTCACCTCCATCTGGGATGGGGCACAATTTAACAAGAGGTCGATCGATCACACCTTGAGCGGTTTCGACCGTCGCAGTTCGAGAAATACCGTCACGTCCGGGATACAGCTGTATGATTTTACCAAAACGCCAACGCAACGGAGGCTGTTGTTCATCTTTGATGACTACAATTTGACCAATACGAGCTTGATCTGAGGACCTAGTCCATTTCAGTCTCTGGGAAAGACTAGTTAAATATTCTGTATGCCATCTGGCCCAAAAGTCCTGATGCATACGTTGAACGAGCTGCCAACGCTTGAGTCTGTTAAGTTGAATGTTCGAATAATCAGGGGTTGGCAACGCTGTTAATGGAGCTAATGTTAAAAAATGACCAGGTGTGAGTACAGATAGATCATTGGGATCACTACTGAGTGAACACAGAGGCCTCGAGTTGAGGACTGCTTCCACCTGGGTGAGCAAAGTGTTAAGTTCCTCATAAGTGAGGATTTGTATGCCGATGACACGGTATAAATGAGTCTTGACGGACTTCACGCCCGCCTCCCATAGGCCGCCGAAATGGGGTGCCCCAGGAGGGTTGAAACGAAACTCAATGCGCTCAGTCTCGCAAGCTGATTGCATGATATTAAACAGTTGCGACTGAGCACCTTTGAAATTGGTGCCACAATCTGAGTGAATGACGTTACACCTGCCACGGCGAGCGATAAATCTGCGTAGTGCAGCTAAAAAGGCTTCCGTGGACATGTCTGAAGCTAACTCTAAATGGAGTGCTTTTGTGGTAAAACACACAAAAAGACACAAATATGCTTTAGTTGTACGTGCACCACGATATATATGCACGGTTACGTTAAATGGACCTGCGTAATCACAGCCGACCGATTGAAAAGACTTCAATTGGGTGATACGCGCCTTAGGAAGATCTGCCATTTGAGGCTCAAATGCGACTGGTTTAGTTCGAAAACACCTAAAACAATTTGATAAAATATGATGTATTGCTCGTCGAGGAGACAATATCCAAAAATTTTGTAATAATAGGAACTGCAGCTGTTGCAGACCTGGATGAAAATTCTCATTATGTACTTCTTGTATGATAAGATCAGTCAGACGATGTTTACGAGGTAATAATGCTGGATGTTTGGTTTCGAATTCGAGATCAGACCGTGATAGCCTACCCCCCACCCGTAAAACACCGGAAGGATCTAAGAAAGGATTGAGCTTTCTAAATGATTTGGGCAGTGTTTTCCCTGCTAACAAACGTTTAATTTCATCCGCAAATACGGTATGCTGAAAATGTTTCACTAACATCATAAGAGCGCGATGATGTTCACCCTCAGTTAAATGATTCGAAGATGGTTTGTTTTTGCGTAAAGCGGCAATGAAACGATTACAATAAGCTAAAATACGTTGAATTTTACGTAAGGAAGAAAATTTTTCAATTAAATGTTCAAAAGGATGAATATTAGTTGTGATAGTTAAAACTGTAGCTTTTGCACGCTTTTCGCAAACAACTTCACCGTCTGTGACACATGATGTTTGAATCGGTTCGTTGGGCCACTGATCTTGATTCAATGACAACCACTCTGGGCCTGACCACCAGAGGGCATGATTGATAAGCTCGTCGGGCAATAAGCCACGACTCGCACAGTCCGCTGGGTTCTGCTTTCCTGGCACATGGTTCCAGACAGCTGTAGGTAACTTGCGCTGAATGTTGGCGATACGATTCCCAACGTACGTCTTGAAGTTTGATGAATTCGACTTGATCCAGGCTAACACGATCATTGAATCAGACCATGCGAAAAGGCCTTCGATGTTTATCAAATTAGAAAACGTATTGATAATATAATACATAAGGTCTGCGAGTAGTGAAGCACCACATAACTCGAGCCTTGGTAATGTTCTACGCTTGATTGGAGCAACACGTGATCTTGCAGTCACAAGGAGAACTTGATGTTGATTTGAATTGGTGTTGGAACGAAGATAGATTACTGCCGCGTAGCCTGCTTCGCTAGCATCACAGAATCCGTGGATTTGATAACTCACTGCTTCAGGCTGAGTGATACGCCTAGGAATATGAAGCTGTGACATGTGTGACAACTGTTGAGTATACTTCGTCCAAATTTGATGAATATCGTCTGGTACTGGTTCATCCCACGATGTCCCCAATAACCACAAACGCTGAATAAGAAATTTTGCTAGAAATGTTAATGGTGTAAGAAGACCAATAGGGTCATAGATGCGGGCAAGCTCAGAGAGCATAGTCCGTTTGGTACAATCGCGTGGAACATGATTAATTTGATAGTTGAAAACGTCCTGTTGGGCGTTCCAAACGAGTCCGAGAAGCTTGATAGAATTCAGGTCATTGTCGAACGTCAAATCTGGTAACACTATATGTTCTCGTGGAATGTTTTGAAGTACAGCCGCATGGTTGCTGGACCACTTCCTGAGCTCAAAACCACCGGCGGCCATGATCTTGGTCAATTCCTGCTGAAGATGAATTGCCTGTTCTATGGTGTCACAGCCGGTGACCACATCATCTACGTATAGATCACTCCGCAAGACCTCTGCTGCTTCCGGAAACGAATCCTGTTCATCTTGAGCCAGTTGATGCATTGTGCGAATGGCTAGAAATGGTGCTGACGAGACTCCGAAGGTCACGCGATTGATCCTAAATTCTTGAATGGATTCTTCTGGAGAAAACCTAAAAAGAATGCGCTGATAATTTCTATGTTCTTGAGTGATGATGATTTGCCGGTACATTTGACGTACGTCGGCTGATAACACGACCGCGTGGAGACGAAATCGTAAAATGATGTTGTTGATATCTGCATGTAACTTGCCGCCAGTCAATAGTGTCATTGAGGGACTTTCCGTCTTTATCCTTAGCCGAGGCGTCGTAGACCACACGTAGTTTGGTAGAGACGCTGCTGGGCTTCAGTACCGCATGATGCGGGATGTAATATGCAGTGGCAGCCTTACACTCGTCAGGTGGTACACATTCCATCTGACCACTTGTTACATACTCCATGATATGTGCTTTGTATTCATCTCCAAACGAAGGATTTTGCTGAAGGCGTTTCTCCAAATGTTTAAATCGCCGAAGCGCAATTGAATATGAATCGTTAAATGTTGGTAAAACCTGATCACGAAACGGTAGCTGTACGACATAACGACCGTCAGCATTGCGTTGATGAGTTGATTGATAAATGTCCTCGCAGCGAACATCGTCTACAGAGGCTGCTTTGTGATTATCTGATTCAGAGGGAATACTATCAGTGTCCCATAATTTCTGAACAGCAATATCTAAATTAGCATCGAGTGATACATGATTGACTGATGCTGGGATGGACTCCACCTTACAATCAGACACTTTCGTCCTACCCATAAGAATGAAACCGAATATTGTGTTAATAGCTGTTGCGGTATGACTATCGAGATCGATTTTACCCGGTAGTAGAATGTGCGGGAAAATCTCTCCACCGATCAAGAGATCGATAGGACGACGCTGATGAAAGTCTGGATCTGCTAATTTAAGATTTCCTATATGAGGAAAATCCTTGATATTGACTGCATGTGTAGGCATATCACTACATATTTTATCGAGAACAACCGCTTCAAACTTGAAGGACGGTTGTGATTTACCCAAGGGGCGCACCTCTGAATGTATTACGCTACCTGAATGGCTGGGAACGGTATCACCAATTCCTAACATTGGAACGTTTAGTCTTACGTGGCGTAAACCTAGTCGCCTCACACAAGCAGTAGTAATGATATGGGCTTGACTACCAGGATCGATCAAAACCCTAACCTTTTGAAAAGTATTATGATTGTTTTTGACTTCCACTTCCGCTGTAGCGAGAAGAATGAAAGAACGAGAAGCACTATTTGATACACTCGACAACGTCGTGACAGGTGTAACTGCCGGCGAATCCGGACTAACTACACTAGTCTGATCTGTGGTAGCTATGTGGACCTGTGATACATTTGGTTCAGAAGCTTCAGGTTTCGGAAAATGTAGCAAGCTGTTATGACGCTTATGGCATGTTCTACATGTCCGATCAGATAAACAATTAGAAATATTGTGATTTGGTCTTAGACAGTTTAAACAAAGTTGAAGTTTCTTAGCTAGTTGTGACCTCTCTTGAGGTGTTTTAGAAATAAAATCTTTACAATTATAAATAGCATGCTTTTCTTTACAAACGACACAATCTAAAGTGTTGGGAGTCTGATTTAACAATGTAGTAGAAGATTTATTTTTATTAATATTATAATTGTTAGCCTTTTTGTTGCTGTTTACCTGCCGATTATTTACGTTGACTACTGATGCGATTGGGATAAGTGTACTAAGAGATGAACGCTCTAGTGCATTACATCTGTCTAATAAAAACGATTTAAGTTTTTCAAACCCTGGAAAATCACACCCTTTAGAGGATAATTCAAAAGCATCACGAGAAGTTTTATAGATTTTAGTAAAAAGGGAATGGAACAAAACAAAATCCCAATTGGCTGTAGATAAACCTAAAGAATTTAACATTGAGAGATTTTCAGCATAACAATCTAAGAGGGTGCGCAAACTCTGCACCGACTCTATTTCAATTGGTTTAGAGTTAAGAACTGTCTCCCAACATAAGAATGACAAAAATCTCTTGTTAGTATATCTATCCACTAGAGCCTTATATGCACTGTTATAATTAGCTTCTGATATAGGATAAGCTCTAAGAAGATTGACTGGTTCCCCAGAAAGGGAAGTGATAAGATATTGAAACTTCTCAACATTTGATAAATCTGACCTAGAATGAACCAAGGTATCAAACAAGTCAATGAACCCCGGGAAGTCTTTGAGTTGACCCGAGAAACTAGGTAATTTGATAGGTGGCAATTTAGTATATTTCTTACGATCCGAGGAAGCAGAAGGCTTGACCTCTGGTTCTGGTTTGCTTGGAGGCAAAAGTTTACGTTGAGCTTCAAGAACTTCAAAATACATGTCATCTGCTTGCTCTTGATAGGTTGTTTGCTTAGAGATACATTCCTCTCTACCCAGGCTCCCGTACTCACTCAGAAGCTTGACGTGAGAATCATTGAACGTATCCATAATTGATTCTAAACGCGAACACCATGTTTCGAAACGCGATAGAGTGCTAGGATCTTTTACTGTATTACGAGCGCAGGTGACAGCATCTGATAGACGCTTAAACGCTATATTGCGTTGTGATTCGTAATGCTTTACTAATGCCTCACTCATGATGACTGTTTCTAAAATACGATTTACAATAGAAACTACTAAACGCCTGATAACGAAGGTTTAATCTACTGTTTCACGAATAAAAAACAACAATTTAAATGAATAATAATGTTTAAAAGCTTTAAAAACACTTAAACTTATGTTTACAAACAGTAGAAAATGAAATGTTGAAAGGTACCAAAAACTACTAAAATGGTAGGAAATTTAATAATTTGGTATACTTTTTAAGTTGACAACCCAAATAGTTGAACTAAAAATGCACGAAATAAAACTCCACAAATGGAAACTGCACAATTTGCCCGAAAAACTGCACGATCCGCCCTTGCGTCGTATGTGTAAAAAAGATGGCAATGTTAGCACTATCTACGTACACCGCGAGAGTGAAAGAGAGACACCGACCCAAGCGAAGGTCAACCAAAACGCGGGCTTTAGGTAGATAGGTAAATGGCGGAGGGGGTCGATTCTACAAGTTTTCCGATGCGTAGGTATATCGAAGGACCGATGATATCGCACACACACGAGATTATTACGAATACAAAAATGATATTCTAATGTTATAGGAGTTTCTAGGAGTATATATAATAGTATGTTTCTAGGAGAAAACAATATCGAACAGTGATAATGAATACGATAAAGTAGAAACTATTATGCGTTATATGTTACGACAAAATAGCCCTATATTGATACTACGATTACAACGTTATATGTTACGTGTAAGTAGAAGTGATGATAATTAAAACGCTGTATGTTACGTTTTAAATAAACACAGTTTGTTTAAACGCTATATGTTACGTAATAAACAATGAAAATGATAAATCCTAAGACGTTATATGTTACGCCTAGGCACACAAAAATGATATGATAAATGTCTATAAATGTCATATGTTACATTAACAGACTCACACAGTTGACCAACTCGTTCGACTTATAACACACAAAAAAATCACGAATATGAAAAATGTTTAGAATAGACCTCTACGAACATGCGATGCGCGAACATGAACGAGTCGCGACTTGAAAGTTCGGAAGTACCTAAACAATGAATGCACTTGATAATTATATAATGAAATACGAATAGAACATACATAAATACTATGGATTTATGATGAATCTATGGTGTGTGTGTGTGTGTAATGAGATAAAATGAGAAAATATGGACGCTAGACATAAAATTCACACAGAAAATTAGCAGCCATATTGAATGGTGAATTTAGAAATCCGGCTCTAAGGCCCAAAAATGTTAAAGTAATCCCTTCGATAAGTAGGACTTATGGTCTATAGGTTGCTACGGCTGCTTCTGTGGGAGAAAATAGAAAGGAAAGGTAAGTTTAGGTACTCACGGCGCGGGGCGGACAACTTTCTTCTGCACTCCGGGCGGCTTCCTTCACCTTCCACAAGTGTTTGTTTGTTGTTATATTGATAATTTAATGTCTAGGGACGTCCCGATAATTATGCACAGGTAATTAACACTATGAACACCTTGTTGAATACAGTTTTTCTGTTAGTTTTGCGGAGCGCGCACAATGCGTTGGCGCGTGAACCGTTGCGAACGAGCGAGTGTGTTCCGGCGCGGGGAGTGTTCCGCCGCCAGTAGATGGCGCGGCTGTAGAGCGCGCGCTTGCCCCTAGGGATGTGGGACGTAGGAAATAGAGAGGAGAAAAAGGATAGGATGCAGAAGCAAACCATACTCCATTACAAATCTTAAGGGAAACCTTAACAGATAGAAACCCGTAAATCCAATAACTACGCTTTCAAAAATGAATATAATATATTATATATAAGTACTTCCCAAGATATTACGCAAAATAATTCCTGGAAATAAGTTTCTATACACAAATAAAAATGGTTACAATCACAACAATCAATTTTTGTTAGGGTTATTTTGCCAAAAGTTTTATTTTTCTAATCAAAGTGATTGCTTAGAGTTTATCGAATACTTCTTCTTTTACATTCTGGAGGTTTCTTGGCCTGCAGTCAAGATCAATAATTGAATAGGTACGACCAGGTTCTTAGCTGTGTCATTTATACTGAGTGTTATTTATCGCGGAGCAACACCATTAATGCCGTTTTTGAACTGTTCGCTCTTTATCTCCAAGTAGGAGACGGTAGACTTGACTTTTTGTCTTGTGAACTAGCTCAAGCTCAACTCGTTCTCAAAACTTATTAGACTATAGATTAAGGTACTAAATTTAGCGTTCGTCCTTCTTTATGGCATCTTCCTTTACTGGGAAGATAAAATAGTGGCGGGGAAACTTCACTCTCACTCACGTTTTCGTTACTGTAGATACGATTGTACTATAGAACTAATACATACTGCGTATAATAAAAAAATATAATAATTTAGAAGTTAATGCATTGCATTTTATATTGTTACAGATTGAAACCCACATTTTGCTGCTTTGAAATTGCCTGATTAAAGGTAAGCTAAAAATATTTTTAAGTCCTTTCTAATTTTATACATCACAAATTCCAACCACGTTGTTTAAACTGACTGACGGATCATCTAAGATACCACGACCTTCAAGGGACCTGAATATTAATGATCATTGCTATCATGTAAGTGCCTACCTACTTCTTTGCATTAAATTATGTGACTACCTATTTAATTAACTGATTGCTAGAGTAACCTTCAAAAGGGTTTATCGGACATACATAACGCATAAATATTTAGTAAGTAATTTTTTTTGGCGAACAGTTGGAGTCTACGACAACTTACATAATTGAACTTTTCGGGTTTTTGTATGAAATCACTCTACCTAGTCGTGGCAATTGCTAACATGTTTCGTAAAAAAGAATGTTGTGACCTCGAATGCCAGATGGTCAGTTGTTTTGCTGTCATAGAGCCGAGCGAGCGAAGCGAGCGGGGCTATGGCAGCAGCCAGCGAGAACAAGCGAATTGTAGCCTTTGTCCATACAACATAGATTAGGTTAATATGACGAGCCTTTACCGTGGTCATGCCGTACAGCGCCACGAGCGTCAAATTTTGGAACTAACTTTTACAATTCGACATTTCATTTTACGCTGTTTTACAAGACTGCTAATCGTTAACCCGCTGTATTGAAAAATGTTTATGCAATTCCGCGTTTTAAGCAATTATGTACCAAATAAGTTTATCTTCCTCTTTTTGCTCAAGTAAGCAACTGTTGAATGTGTTCCAAAACATAGCGGGCGATAATTTAATTTCATAACAGTTATTGTTTTATTTTTTGGTTTCTAAGTACCAAATTATTTTTACTGAAATTATACAATACGCGTTATTACTACGATACGGCATTCGTAAATTAGTTCTGCGTAGATTAATATTTTTAATAGTGGTCACAAACTCATAATAGGGAAGTACGGTTGCTCAATTAGATTTTCAAGTTAGGTATTTGTTTGTTCGAGTTCACATCTAAAAACATTTAGCACTGACAGGTATAATTATAAATTCCATAACTGTGGAGGTCGTTTACGAATCCCATACAACGACTTTATTCGTGTAAGTACGCTGGTTTGCACATTCGCAGCTATTTCAAAACGCGGAAATCTCAGTACTTATTTCAGTTAACTAAATTATAGCCCCAGAGGGAAAATATATCTACATTTATAAACTCTCTCAGGCGTTTTTAAGTTTTTTTTTGCGTTGACCTAAACAGATGAAATCGTTCGTACGCCTACAGATATAGAACCAATCGTGCCGTGGTTTCGCTTATGATTTTTACTATAAACAATAAAGACATAAATGAGGTCAGTCTGCAGTGGAATGGCAAATCTCAGTGACTAATTTGATATGTAATGTAAGGTATTGACTGAAAATTGTGAACATAAACATAACATAACATACCATCACGCATGTATTCCCCGAAGGGTTAGGCAGAGGCGTACTAATGTACACCCACATTTCAAAGATCCTGAAAATAAACTGAAAATGGTGACTGGTGGAGAGACTGAGAAATTGATTAATTAAATTATTTATGCTTTTATTTATCTCTTGAAGTAAAAATCTATTTCTTTGTACGTCTTTGCGAGTTCTGAAATTATAACATGCTCTCGGGGTAATCGGGATTAATGTGCACAAAACATGATTATAAAAAGATATGTATGTAGGCAAACGTGCCAACGCGCGACCCAATTTCAAATCTACTTCACTAAATGGAAGATTATCTTTCCGTGGGTATAGTCAACACAGTAAAATATATTTTAACAAAAGCTAAAGTGCCTTCAAAACGCTGAAAATAATGATACTATTTATTTTAAATAAATAAATATTATCATTATTTATTTAATTGGATTGGATCTCCAATACAATAACGATGCTTGTGCTTGTTATCCGTTGCGGAGATTAAAATTTCATCTTTTATATCGTATTCCATTATCAGATTTCAGTTATTTTCAGTGTTTCGAAAGATTTATTTAATTTTAATAATAAATTATTTTTATATTATTTAAGTATTTTATTTTAAAAATAATCTTTATTTTAATTTTTAGTTTTGTTGGTACACGATTTAAAAGGAGAAGTCTTAATTCCCCAAAGACTTGCGCTTTCATAAAGGTCGTTTTTTTTCACTTCTCTTTTGAAGTTATCTCTCTCTCTTTCTGGTAGAGCTATTTCTTTTTTTCATTTAAAAAAGGTGAGCGATTTGCTAATTTGGACTTATTATGTGACAAATGTATTTTTTAAATTATGATTTTGACAGCTCCAAGAGACTGAATTCCTACGTATTTGGTCATTTTAACTTATCTCCACTCCACGCGTTACTAAGGAAATGATCTCAGCAGACAGCTGGAGAGATCGACAGATTGACGAAAAAGTGATCTTATAAGGGTTCCTTTTCTCTTTTCGAGGAACGGAACCTAAAAAATGATAAGAAGGTATTGAACTATAAATGCAATCAGATATGTAGCTTATCTACTAAAAAGATCGGATGATAGTGGATAGCATGTCAGCCGAGGCAGACCATCCATGTAATCTAAAGGGTTTTTGTTAGTTTATAATGTAGAGATCCACAATAAAAGTCTAGTTCAAATGTTTAATGCCCTAGTTACAGATCTAACCCTACATGAGTGTACAGAAAACAACAGTAGGTAATTAACTATTAGAAGTCAGGACATTTCAATAATTACTAGTAGTAGGTAGTTACTACTAGTAATTATTGAAATGACCAATTAAAGTATTTCAATTTAAGTCATAAACATAAAAAACTTTATAAGTTCAAATCGACTTCGTGATGAGACTACTCTGTTTTTGTAAACAAGCTGTGAAGGGTTGAATTTCTCCCCGTCTATCTATTTATTCATAATCCCTTGACCCAGTAGGTCGGGTGGCGGGCTGAATGCTCACTTGTCTCGCCCCGAACGACCTTCGGAAAAGTTTTTGTTACTTTTGTAGGTACCCACCATTTGTTTCATTGTCGAACGATTCTCGTTGGATTCATTGTTATTATAGAACTAGGTTTACGTCGTGTCTCCAGTCGAGTACCTAAGTAGGGTGAGCGTCTGTCTAGAGTTCTAGACTGAGTGATTGTTACGGATCCTGACGCTCGAAATGTCCATAAAGTTATCCTAAAATTATGACAGAAATCACGGTGATGTGGGCTGCGTTAATTACTCATATTATAAAAAAAATATATATGGCAACAACTCTTGGTTTATGGCAAGACAAAATGTTGATAAATGGGCCCTCATCACTAAAACAGGTTTCGTATTTCGAAGTAAAATGGATAGGTACCAACTGAAAAAAATAGTAACATTTGAGTATCTTTGAGGAGCCATCAGTTTCACAGTCATCTAACTCAAAAGGAACTCTATTGATTTCGAGCAACGCGGACCCGAATACGATTTAAATACCGTCCTATTTTCAATTGATCGAATAGGACATGGCAACCTTGTAAATACCTATATAAACGGAACTAGTATGGTACACGTGATCATCACGACACTAACTACAGAGACCCATAGGTACTTACATTTAATTAAAACTGAATTCAGGTGTAATATACTGATTGAAAATAAGTTGTAGGGTGACTGAATTTATAATGAATCAACTGTTCAGAATATTCGAAATTAAAATACTTAGGTAAGTACCTATCTTTTAAATAATGATAAACGATTTCCGCGAACCGGCTGCGGTTTCGCGTGCGTCGTTCACGAAAATGATTGCGATATATGTATTTTGCTCAACTTGACTATTTAGAGCAAAATACTTAGGTATACTTGCTTCGACATTCTTCCATCCAGCCCAGAGACATGATATGAAGAAGTGGTACCTATCAAGTTTAGCAAAAAAGTGTCCGCTACATCAAATTTGGTTTGCAGTGCAGCGACACAATGAAGTTACGGTGTCGTGGTGTCGCGCCTCGCGCCCGTCTGCGGGGGGCGCGGGCCGCAGGTCAATGACGCCCCGCGTCTGGGGCCCGCAGCCCCGGCCACCGCACCCCCTCCCCCAGCCCGCCTGAACCAGTTCTACATGTAGCTTACCGTCATCTCTATCTAGTTTACACCGAGTACCTAGGTACTTACTTACCTGCCGAACACATTCTCTTTGGACTGTGTTCTGCGACTAAAAACTGTTGGGAGATGAAAATAGGGAAAGTTACAGGTTAAACATGACATGACGATCAGAACCCACAAAACAATAAATTGCTATTGTTTCTACTTTATCCCACTTTTGAGGGTTAGTCGCATTTGACTGCACGTTTGGCGTAGTGGCTAAGTGTTCGGTAAGGGCACAACCCATGCTCGGACAGAACAAATACATACACATTTGTATGACATACTGTTAATTATTACTAAGGGTTTATTTTCTTTTGTTAACCGATTTTAATCATTCTTTTTTTGGAAATAACACTCTTGAGAATAACTTGACCAAAAAAACCGTCCAAACAATGACATTGTCAACATATAAGTTATATAGGTAAGTAAAATTGGTAAAATTATACTTGCCCCTCAAAATTAAGAAATGAAATAACTTGTCATAAAAAGTGAAACCGCTGGCATTACAAGTTACATAGCTGGGACCTCAGATCCAGTTGTAACTGTTACATTGTTAAGTACTTTGTCGATTCTTTCCGATTTATAAAACCATATTTATGTAACTGACTAACGCAATTTTTAAAATAAATATACTTATTACATTATTATTATTAAAAATAAAAGCAATACCTTTCGTTCAAGTCAAAAACGGTGGCGAAAACAAAAAGATCCGACCAAATCGAAGGCAATCACCTGCGAAACTGCTTAGCACACTATTTTGTAATGCGGTTTTACTGAAGAATCTAATTTGATGTGCAAAAATAATTAAATATACCTACCTAATAAATACGCAGAAAATGACCTGACCAGCCCCGACGCTGCAGCCCGATTGAACCATGTTGTCTACTAGTATCATTGATTTGATTGTTTGTAATGGATCCACATAAAATATAATGAACCGATTTTTTAAATTAACCTAAGAAAAGCATTACATTATTCCGGAGTAGCATAGACTATATTGATAATCAAGTTATACATAACGTCACTATAGGTAGCGAGTGAAACCACGGGACACAGCTAGTAGGGAATATAACGACACACAACGACATAAACGTGATATTTATGCGATACATTTTTATTTCCAAAAATACCTGTTAATATTGAGATCTTTACAAGAGACGAGATGCTTAATCGTAATAAAATAACTAAAAAACCCGACTGCATAAAAACACTTAAAAAAAAACTAAAAAGACATAAACAAGTCTAGTAGTCCAGACCTATGTAAAGTAATATTGAATAACTACACCATTTAAATGTTTTCATGATCGATAAATACATAAAATAATAAATTATAACGTAGAATAAAGTCAATCTTGCAGTCGGGACCCATTACTGGGAATTTTAGAGACGGTCACGATTTTGAATTTTTTATGCAGTCGGGTTTTTTAGTTATTTTAATTACGTAACTTGTTTCCGGATTTTTAGTGCAAAACTACGAAAAATTATTTATATGAAAAAGTAGATGATTTCCTACAAATCCCTTAACAATAAAGTAATGTAATGCTTTCGCTGATTGCTACCGAAAATTTGAGAATACATGATACGGAATGCTCAAAACATATTTTTCAGCCCACGCATTAAAGCGCATAAAATCCGCCATTTTGTTTTTTTAAAATTTCATGTACCCAGTGACACTCGTGCCATCAAGACAAATCTAATGAGGTATCATTTATCTAAATCGGTTGCACCGTTGAATAGTTACGAGCGGACATAGGAACGGACATACATACATACATACATACACGTCAAACACATAACCCTCCTCCTTCGGCAGTCGGGTAAAAACATTGTCATTATAAAAGTAAGATTACTTAAAATACAAACGAAATACATTTTAATTCTGTCCTGTTTAGCTAGGTTAGGTTGGGACAAAAACCCAAGATGATCAACAGATTGCGATGGTATCTATAGTGAAGTGGTGGCTCAGCAGTCACAACAGTCAATAGTGTGCGCGCCGCGGTCCGTCGATGTCGCAACAATCGCTTTCGCAAATGGTTTCGTAACACCCAATGCCGAAAATAGTCGAAAGTTCCATCATGTTTTTTTGTCCTGACGCACACGTCTCACTTTCCGGCCGGCCTCTGAAAATTATATTTCACGGCATTTTTTAGCTGAAGCCATTTATTTCACCGCATTTAAGGCGAACAAAAATGTTATATAGTTCTCATTACGTTGAAATCTATTCTGAATTACTAATTAGATAATCTTCGAGACTTTTTAACCCCTTTAACAATATAGTATTTATTTATACTAAATCACATTAGGAGGGTCCGAATTCTAGGCGAACAGATATCCGGCATTGGTCACCGCTCGACAACACGATGATTAAGTTATCCTTGCATCGTCGGAGGGGAGTTACAGAAGATGGTAATTGGTAACAATAAAATAGAGAAGGAAAGTGAATGTAAGACTAAAGTTATGGTTTTTTGGAATGTGCAATATCTATTTTGACAGGTGGCGTAAAAGGTTGTTTATCTGGGCTCGATGTTTGCTGGAGAGTGAGTACCGGCAATCAGGTGTCCCATGCGCTACACACCGAAAAGGCTCGGCTGTCTGTAATTGGAGGAGTGTTGGTGCCCACTTAATGTATGGTAGTAAAAGAAGGTGGAAAGGAAGAAAGGAAAATGTTAAGGTTGGAAAGAAACATAAATGTAAATGTTTTAAGAAGTGTGTAAAAAGTGCGATCAACAGGGTTTCCCTTATGGTGTGAAAGAAGATGTAGTAACAAAGATTGAGAAAGGTACGTTAAGACAGCATGTAGAGAGAAAGGAGTAAACGTGGCAAGTACGAATGGAAGAGTTGGAAGGGGCTTGAACGCTCGGCGAACGTACCAAAACCAAATTGCGGGCGTTCTCAAAAAAGATCAGGATAGTAGCACCCTTAATTGAATATCATGCATGAGTAGGATAATCAACGTAAATGGAGCGAAAGTGGTGTGCCAGGATCGTAACAAGTGGAAATCCATAGACTCTGCCTACCCTAATGGGAGACAGGCGTGAAAATATGTATGATGTATGTACTCTGGAAGTTCGCCCGTCAGTCAAGTCGCTTTGCAACCAAGCCGATTATTGCAGTAATGGACTTAAGTTAGCAACAGTAATAGAATAGAAAAGAACACCCAAATCGCGCCTCAAAGGCTCATGAACGACTCACTGCCAAGGTGTGCCTAAGTACTTGTAAGTATTGTACAATTGAGGTGCCAATTATTTGTAAAACTGCACCTCAGTGTTCTAGACAACCTTGAACATTCATGCAGAAATATAAAAGATACCATTGTAATGAATTATTGAACTTGCAACTTAATACATTTGCGGAGATATTACAAACGAGCAGAGTTCAAGGTCTGTCGCCGGCCGCTATTTTTGTTTGGGATCATTAAACAACAACACTTGCTTTTACCTACAACGAGTAAATTATTGTTTACATAATATCAATCCCATCAAAACAGGAACGGAAAATTTATATTTAAGCTTTGCCCTTCTCCTAAGCGAGACGGAAAATAACCTTCCTCAAGAATTGAGCTATCGCATGTAAAATTTCATCAACTGTATTAGTTTAGAAGTACTAAGGCTGAGTTAGCAGTTCGGCATTCAGTACCTACCCATGCCAGCAATAGTGCAATATAGAGCATGTTAACACTTTTAGAGCACCGGGGTCCTAGGTTGAACGATAATTCATTCGTCTGCCCACATTTCGGCTTCCATGCAGTAAGATACAAAATAGAAAAACCATAAAACTTGTTAACACGTTTTAGTAAAGAAAAGGAGACAACGAGAGTATGATGACCTCACAGAAGATTCTTGTTGATTTTATGTCATCTCCACATGTCTTTACACTAACACTAGTTTCCATGTAGTACGGTCTACATACTTACATATTAGAATACCACCGGGAATGCAGTCACCATTATTTAGCAATGTTGGCACGATGCCAACGTCAACAAAAATTTTAATGTTTCTTTTGATTATTTTGTTGCACCTATGTAAGTACATACCTACAGAATGATTTTTTGTACCTATACCCAGCAGGAACTTATCTTAAAGAACATCCTTTCGAGAAAGACACTTTTTAATCAAACGTTAATCAACATAATGTTGATTACAAATAGAAGCTATATTTAACAAGACGTACTCAGCTCGTTTCTGTACACACGGATGTGGCAGAGGGGGTCAACGGTTTTCCTTGGTGGGGTGTTCACCTTCCACGACCTCATTCACTGCGTATTGTACTACGATACGATTAGGTAAATGATTTCAATTTTTGCACTTCAATCACAAAACTCAATAAATTTTTGAACATTTTATAATTTTAGTCCCTATCCTTTTCTAGGCCAAATGTTTAACTTTTAGACATTGTTCGCATGGTTGTTTACCAACTACAAATAGTATACAATGGCTATTGTTTGTAGTAGGTAACTAAACAGATTAATCATTGCAGATACATATCACGAAAAATCAAAACCAGATTCGGTACTTTGTCTTTAAATCGGCTCGAATACTTAGGTACTTCGTTATGTATGGAAACTTCATACTAACTTGATATAGTAACAGCGTATTACTTTAAATCAGTGATTACATTTTGTCGCGGACGGAGAGTTCCCGTTCAAGTATTTACACGAGAAAATTGGCTTTTTCGTCACGGTGGCCTGCGCCAACGACTCAAGCTAAACAAACCTACCACTACCAGCCGTTGGATATACTTAGCTACACCTTTATAATAAAATTAAACTATTAAATAAATAACTCTACAATTTATATTATTCACTGTGCTTGTAAATGTAAGTAAGTACTATAGATTTTCGTATTAAGTAAATTTAATGAGAACCTTAATAAACAACCTAAGTAGGTACGTACTTATATACTTTTTGTTATTTTTTTTTTATAATAAATAAGTACTTAGGTACATATTAATGAATTTTGGATAGGCACAGGCACCTGTGGTGCTACATGAAATGGCGTTACGTCTAGGTAACTGGCTTTGCAAGTACCTACCTAGTTAATTTATAGGTAAGTAAGAACCTGGCTAGTAATACCTACTCTTATTGATACCTACCGTGCCACTTTTAACTCGCTACCTATTTTATTATTCTGTTGTATAAATCGTTTATATAAAACCACCTATACATATAACCTTCGCAGTTTGTTGACATTTTCTGACCCCGACCAATTTTCAAGAAAGACGAGTTCTTGCACTTTTTACAAATCGAAACGAGATGTGAAGCACCTTGGTCTTACTGTAATAAAGGTTATTGAATACGGACAGCGAAATAGGGTTTGTTATTCTGTCGTACTCGAATTACCTACCATTAATCGAACACAGATAATTTGTGTAGGTACGAATACAATGTACGATAAAGGCAATACTTACCTATTCTGTGATAACGGTGATAATACTCCATAAATTTATATCTGCTGAAGCTGACAAATGATGAAGATGCATTTAAAACGCGGCAAGGAAGCATGTTTGAAATATTCAAGTGAATTGAGTAGCGAACAGGCGAGCGAGTGGCGCGCGGCGGCCGCGTGGCATGCTCGCAACCTTGCGGCGCGCGGCGCAGGTCAGATTTTTCGAAGGTCGATGACTCGCCGCCTATAATCGCTCAGTTATTATTATTTGTTAACCAACCCCGGGACGCGACTACGAATATAGGGTTTTGTATCGAAGCTCGAATCGATGCGCGCAATAGGGATCCCCATTTGTCAATATTGTTATATAGTTACTACCTCTGTATGTTCATCTTAATGACAGGTACCTAAATAATTTTGAAGGGGATTACACTTATATGAAATTTTAATAATGTGTTAATGTTATAAATGAATAGGTACCGTACTACTTATATAGTTAAAAAATCCACCAGAACTTCTTACCGCAGCCTATTTTAAACTTTCCCTTTTTTTGTTCCTTACGGACTTTACCTTCATGTAAAAAATTAAATAGTATACCTAATTTACAAGAGTTTCACTCTCATCCCACCTTCGCTTCCTTTCGGCCTCTCCTCTGTCTTAATTTGCCGTTTCTTCAAACGCCATCACTAGATTGACATGCGAGATATTATAGTTAAGTGAGGATTTTTGTGATGTGGAAAATCGTCAAGGATTGTGTGCCACCTGGGTTGGCAGAAAAGTTAAGTGTCTCGGTCACATAACAAATAAAAACAACACTTGTCTTGGCTATAGTTATATCGCCACGACGATGACAGGCCGTGATCTTGTAAAACACCAGACCTCATCAAGGACCGAGGCTTTGTATCGCTTCACCGTGAAGCAAACACGGGCGTCGGATACTTGATCCTTTTTCTGGTCATGCGGCAAACTCTTCAAGTTGGCCCGCAGGCCAGCTCATGGGGCCGGAGATCTGTCTGGGACTCTGTGCCCTCCGGCATCATATGCGTCTACTACTGATCAGGAGAGAGATGGATGCTTCTCGCTCTTTCTACTATTTTTCAAGCATAACTTGCTCGCAGTGAGAGGAGATGGCTTCGACACGGTCTCGCTCCCGATTATCCAGAATGATGGCTGGAACATAGATACAACCATCTCCTGCAGCAGATTAAGGCGCTGCTCCGCCCAAATTGGGTATGCCGCCGGTATATACCGAATAAGACGGCTCAGCATCAGCATATGCTGATGCTGAGCCGTCTCATCGGAAAAACAAGCGCGCCACAGAGCCTTTCAAGCCATTCCTCCATGACGGGCTTCGCCACTCACTATCGTGATATGCCCCGAGGGACGTAGATGCGGTGCTAGTCTGGATGCTAGATATAATTTCGTCGTTACGTTATCCCGCTATAGTTCCGGCGAGAGATTTGAGTATTCTCTTTTAAATCGATCTATACATTAGCACTTTAAACAATGTGTACATGAAGAGTCGTATGTTACTAATTCACAAATTTGAAATAATTTAACTGAACAATACCTCCCGCCCGACGACGTTACAAATGTACCGCGACATTGTTAGTGGCCTTCGGGTGGCGCAACATCTGCGGCCGTTTGTTACAACCCAAAAAATAAAATTAATAGCTTTCAGAACGTTGTCTGAATGGGATGGGGATGATAACGAAGTTCAACATTTAAGTTTGTAGGTTTTAATGGCAATACCCTAATTGACGATGTTAGAGTTACAGTTGCATAGCAGTGTTACAATTCGAACGAACCAAGTCAGGTCATAGTCAGTTATCAGTCAGTCATATCAGTGATAAAGCGATGAAACAGCAGAAACATCACATGGCAACGTACCTAATTATGCAACGCTTACATTGCGATTGAAATAAGTTCTGTGCGTGTCTGAAGTTGTCCGCAAGTGGTGTTGCAGGGTTAAATTAGGTGGGGTCGTATATGTTTCATATTCGTGATTATTGTTCTTACTAATTTCAATATTTTTTCCAGGAAAACACTCGCTTAAGTGATTTTACATGCGTGGCTGTTCGGGACGGCTAATTTTAAACACGCACAGATATTTTGACCGAAGTGTACATTGAATTAATAAAAACTTAAACCTAATGAAAAAAGATTTCTAAGTTCTTTTTTTATTTTGCATTGACGCATGCTAAAGATTTCCAAAAATAAAAAAAAAGAATGGTAGAATAATCTATCTCAGGCAGTTTGCACCTGCAGTCCTTCGGGTTAAATACACCAGACGCTTTCAATTCTTTCAAGTCTGAATCTTGCTTGTTGCTAATCAAATAAGAAATACGTTTATAAATTTGGGGTTTTATATGGTACCTAAATTATTATTAGGCATCTATATAAGTAGGTACTTATACTTGACATTAGTTTTTGGTGTACAATAATGGATATTCTATTCTATTCTATATCCTCAGATTATAAAACAAAAGGCTTTTTTAATCTGAGTCTATATCATCCAACGAATACATGGCCGTGTATTACAGCAATGCAAGTAGGTAAATCAATTAAATATTCAATGGCATTGTGTCCTACACCTATCACTATAATATAAAAAGCAGATAATTTGTAGATTTTTCTATAAGAATAGTAATTTTTTTCTGAGCAACAAAAAATCGAACATTCCTTTCCTAGACTTGGTAGTGTAAACGAGAAGTCAAGCTACCTGCTGTGGCTCCGATGTCGGGTAATGTCGTAAATGGGGGACCCTTTCCAACTTGTGTTGTGTTGGATATTTACAACAAAAAAGTTAAAGAAAAAGTTGTTTCGCTCGATATTTATAATAAGTAGGTAGGTACCTACGTTACGTCAATAAGCCGTACAATGACCTGTAATTGCGATCATATTTTTAGGTTGTGTAAAAATAATCGCGCTATTTTAGCGTGTAGAGCACCATCCCTCTCTTTTAATCGTAAAACAATCCCGTTATGGTACGTAAACCTATAAGAATTCCCCGAACCTAATTGTTTTCAACTTTGTAAGACTCCCTCGTCTTAGCATTTGGTTTAAATATAATATTTTAGTAGTTTTTGTAAGTAGTATTATTTCTAACGTGAATCTGAATAATCAACCATGGGTTCAAATAAGTTCAAATAAATGTTACTTATTTGCAGAACTATTATTATTAGTAAAGGTTATCTAGATTCTTGTTAGAATCAAGTAGGTCTTTATTACTTACATATTTATTAGACTTATAACAATTAACCCGTGCACAAATCAATGTTAACGAAATAAATATTTACGAATACGAATATAACGAAAATTTGAAGCGGCGGTAGCCTAATGGCTAGGGCGTCGGACTTGCGATCATCTGGTTGCCGGTTCGAACCCCACCCATTGCACTACCGACGTGAACCCACTCGTACCACAAGCAATCTAGCTTAGCACGAGGGGTTAACAAGAATACTAGTAATGTGCGACCCGCATTGCTAGTAACGTTTTTTTTTAAAAAAAAATAACAAGTAGGTACAATGAATAAATGCCCTTAACACTTAATTGATGTAATTTTGGCGATGTAGCCATGAGTGCAATTTATACGAATTCGCGATGAATACGATAATCGAGTGGAAGTCTAGCTGAAGGTTAAAACTGAAGGTCAGACAGTTGAATGGCGCGGAAGCGGGATCCGAGCTATCCGCACGTTTACGCTTGTCTACGAATGCCTTTATCTTTAATTTCTTATAAATTTTAAAAGCGCATGGTAATGAGTCTAAAGTCACGCTCTGTTCCATCTCGAAGGGAAAGCACGTACAACAACATTCTGCATCTATTAATACAATATAAACGAAATTACTGTGATACAGACCTACCTTTTACCGAGATTGCACCATGTAAGCAGACAAGACATAAGTCTTGAAGTTTCCTTAAAATGTACAAAGTAACTGTAAACTTAGTCAAAACCAATTATTGGATATTGAGTTATTTTCTCTCGACTTTTAAACGAAATCCCGGTTACCGACTTGGGCAACCTTAACGTAAACAAAAAAAAATAATTTTATCCGCGGAATCAGCTTAATTTTGTTTGATTGATAATGATAGATCGCCAATACTAAAATTACGCCTGGTTTTAATAATTTATAACAAGTCGTTTGCGATATCGACCACTTGTTTAGTTTAATTATTTTACTGGTCAATGACACAAAGTTTTATTATGATTGTTAGCAGACGGCATGTAATTAGATTCTAGCGATTGTGTATTACGTAAGCCTTAAATGCATACGTTAACGTTATGTGAGTTTTGTATTATCTTGTCACTAACATAGTAGTGTGTTTTTAATTTGTTTTGGCAATCGTGTTGAGTTTCTGTTACTGTTCAGATTTTATGTGGGTGTTTCAAACATTTCCAATTTATTTTCCGAAGTTTTCAACATGGTTTTACATGTGGTCCTTAAAATACATAGGTACGTACTCAATTAATTTTAAGGAAAGTGTAAAAATCCCAAAAAATAGAGGTTTTTTACCCTTCAAACTAAAATTTTTAGATAACTTGTTTTTTTTATTGGATTGGAGATAGATTGGAGTTAGTTGGAGAACTTGTATATTTATTTGTCTATTATGTATTTGAATGTCTGGTGGTCAAAATATCTACACGTTTTAATATTAGAAGTCAAAAAATGATTTACTGAAGCATTAAATTCTTATGTGCTTATTCCTCAAATCTGCCGAATTCCTTTCGTTTAAAAATGATCATTGCACGATAATATAATGGCCCGTTTCAAAATAGTAGGCACCTCTCTGTTATTCAGTTTTGTATCAAAAAATCAATTTAATTCGATTTAATTTGTCTTGGAACTTTAGGAGTAAGCAGATATGTAGTTATTCTGTAACCTTAGTGACACAAATAGTCACCGTTTATTTGTAAAAAATAAAAAAGTATCTGTCACTTGTCGTTGGAGAATGTAAAGCGAAAAAGCGCAAAATCGCTGACCCAGTGACCCCATTGTAGTGTCCATGAGCGTGGCAAGGTCAACCCGCGCTCTTGTTCGCTTATAATGATTTTAATACCGACAGCGAAACTCGATCACCTACTTACCTATATTATTTTAATCTCGGCCTAACTTGTAAGAAAAACATGAAAAATACTCAAGGACTCGAGTTAGGTAGGTACCTGAATAAAAATGACTACCTACTTTAATAATATAAAACATTATAATGTTACATTACTTAACATAACAATGTTAACTATAGATAATATAACATAAATCTTAGTACGTACCTACAAAAAATTAGATATTAGACTAAAACAAAAACAATCAAAGGAAAGAACTTCAATTTAGTAACCAACATACCTTATTCCATTATTGACATATTTTTATTACTTACTTATTAAATTTTTATTTTGTTATCAAAGTAGTTATTTCGAATAATACAATTTTCTTATTCGTCACTATTTAAATCGTGTAAATAGCGAAATGATTATTGTAATTTTTGATAAGTAAGTGTCATTGAACGTTATTTACTTAGAGATAATACTCATTTATTATCTTGTTGGTAATGTTGATTAAGTGAACATTGTAGTCGACCGAACGGGCTTTTTATTAGTTACCGTGTCCTACGATCTTTTTTTACATTACTTATTTAGAAATCTATAAACAACTGTGTGAGAGTGTCCATGGAGTTTCTCGCCGGATTCTTCTACATAGGATCAACCTTTTGGAACCGTGCAACTAGAATCATAACGTTTCATAAACGCTTGTAAAAGCTTATTTGATATAAAAACTTTTAGACAGAACTCTTTTTGTATACCTTTGTCTCCACTCCACCCGTAAAAAAATTAATATAGGTAGGTATTAGTTAGTATTAATTGGAACGACGAAACATAACACGGGCTCTTTTTCCTGTCTATGAAACAGACTGCGTTTCGAATTCTGAAAACGTGTTTCGTTGGAGTAAAACATCTAAAGTACTTAACTTATTATAATAAGTATACATAAAACACTCGACAAATAACTGCGAAATTTTGTTGTAAGTATATTAAATGTTATACATTTATGTGGCTCGCCGGTCCCGTGCAACGTAACATCGCGTGGCGTAAGTAAGTAGCGGCCCGACGAGAATGGACCGTTTTGTATAACGGAAAACCGAATACCGACTCGACGCACACGACCTATTTATTACCTCGAAATCCTCAAATCACTTTTAATTCACTGTTATTTCCCTGATCTCCCATGTGATAGACGTTCACTAAAATCCTTATACCTTTAACTGTTGAAGTTCGATTGTATAATTCGCTGTTTTATATACGAGAGCTGTTATATAAAACGGTTGAATAACGTTTAACAGTTTTCCATAATTGCTGACCTTCAATACACGGAATTGCATAGACGTTTCTCGTTCATCAATACAGCGGGTTAAAGAATAGCGGTCTTGTAAAACAGCGTGAAATGAAACATCGGATTGTAAATTTTAGTTACAAAATTTGGTGCTCGTGGCGATGTATGACATAACAACGGTAATAGCTCATCAAAATAACCGTAATTTCTTATATGGAAGTAGATGTACATTAAGAACATTTCGGTTTTGTCACTCGCCGGTCGCTGCCGCGGATTTTCCGCCAAAAAAACATCCTGCATAACGCATCTAAACATCCTTTATCGAACTCACTCCATATTCTCTGTTTAATTATACGAGTCAGTTGAATTGAAATTTTTATGACGAACTTTATAGGTACACGGCACGCAAACGGTAAGGTTAAAGATATTTCGCAGTTCCTTAGCGTCTACAAGCCGAAACTCGATCACTTGGAAAGTAGGTACACCTTGGAAACGGTCACTTTCTCTAGAACAAGTCCCAGTCTTAGTCCAACTGCGGTGGTACGTGCTCACTCGCATCTTAACAGTTCTTCTACAATTACAAAATAAAGTTTATAACTTGCGAAATATGTACGTGTTATGTGTCTGATTGTCACAATAGACTGAGCTTGAGGTAAAATGCAGGCCTGTGTAGCTAAACCTAAGTGTACTTTAATATAATATTTAACTTCATTTGGCAGTTTTGAAATATCGTGACGAATAAGCTAATATATCTTTACACAAAAACCAATTATTTATTTTTTAGCGATATCGTACATTTTTTGAAATTTCATTTTCGTGTGAGGCAATTATCATTAAGCTTAATTTTCAAAAATCATTTGTTAATATTAAAATAATAATTTAATGAATTTTAACGATTTAGATTGAAATATGGTAATAAATCGTATCATCGATAAAATTTTGCAGTCACCTTGACCCTACCTACCGAAATTTACGAATCTACGACTGCTGAAAGCTTCGTAAATGTTGCCACGACTTAAAAATACTGCCATTTAAAAATAAATAAACTGGTAAGGCAATGACTTGGCATAGCAATGAAAAAAGTATCGTCGAATTGCGAGAAAGAGAGAGATATAGAACAAACAAGTGCGTTACCCCCACGAAGTTTATCCGCATATTATTTTTATTTATCTGTCGCGTGCGGCAGGCGGGCACTGCTGCATGAGTACTCCTACTTCTAATAAATAATCTAAGTCCTTACTGACTCACTCACAGACAACGTACAACATAAACCTTTGGTCGTAGAGACTTGAAATTTAGAGGATATACATTTGCCTTGCTGGTTAAGGTGCACCAGCTATTAAGGAAGGATTGAATGAAAGTCTTTTGGCCTAACGTCCTCTTCATGGAGACCGGAGGTCTGTCTATGTTTTTCGGGGCCTGGTGCGTCTGCCACTGATCGGGAGAGAGGTAGAGGTAGTGCTTCTCTCTTCCTTTCCGCCCCCTCTTTTGCAAACGTAACTTGCTGGCAGTAAGTGGTGGCGGCTTTCCACGCGCTTTTGCTCCCGACAGTCCCGACCATGGACCGAATGACGACCGAGAATGAGTTGTCACCACCCACTGCCGCAAATAGATCAATGTGTGCTGGGCAATGTCCTTCGAGTAGTTTTCACAGTGGTGACAAACAGGCGTTGACTACCGGCGCATACAATACAGGTAGTAACGCCAAGAGCACCTGCGTCAGCCGATCCATGCCGTCACAATCGTGGCATCCCCGAACATTAGGTAGGTATCACTATTCATTTTACCGTTTGTTGAAATCTCTATCAGAAACGGGCAATTAATACCAGCAGGATTCATTACTTATCGAGGTTGAAATAGATTTGTAATTTAATTTGTGTGTTCAATTAGTTAGGCAGGTTTGAATTTATTTAGTTGATACTGATTGTCTTTTTTACTTTGTTACATTTTTCTATGAAACATATCAACATGTCTCTTCAACCCTGTTATAGTGTGATATATTTATTAGAGAGAGAAAGACTACAACGATGTATAATACTTAAATCCTAATATAGGTATTTCCTCGACATAGGTATAAACAAACTGCAAAACCAAATACGAGCAACGAACAAAATACAGAAACCTCCTCAGTAGGTAGGTAGGTACTTAGTTACCTACCTAATTTTTCAGATCTTATGACTAATACTTATCTAGCTATCTTACTGAGGCCATTGGTATCTCCTGAAGTTCCTCTATTATAAAAACTTAGTTTTATTTACAGTTCTAGTTACATTTTAAGCAATTTGACAAGCATCGTTTATTTGCTGTAACAACTACGTGGTGACCTTTACGCTTGATCGCCTGACCATGAGATATTCCGAAGGTTGCGTATACTTCTCGGATGACCGCTCAATAGAACTTGGCAGGTTATTTACAAATTATCTCTTGCTTTTGTTTTTATTATTTTTTACTTAATCTAAAGCCGTGTTTTGGGGACGGCAGTGCACTTATTTCGGTTCGAACCGAATGAAATCACTCTAGTGTCGCACTGCACAAAACAGCCTACAATCATCTGTCTGACTCTGACTTTGCTGCTGTGTGTGTGTCAAGCCAATAGGTCGACCAACCAGTCGAACAGACGCTCTCCCTCCCCGCTTAGTCCTCCGTCTGCCAGGGCTCCCCTCCCCGCCCCCTTCCATTGCGCCAACTAGCCATAGCCAGCCAGTCAGCGTTCAGTCGCCGTGTGGACTGCACGTTCCGTTCCCCCGCTAGTACAGACTTCTTTACGTCATAGTTAATTTTGTGCTCATTTTAAAATGCACACAAATCTAGTAAGTAACACGTGTTTTAATAATTCCGTTGTATTTACAGACGTCTTTTATCTTCAATGATTATTAATAAAAAGTCATAAAACTTATTACCGCTTTGTCTTGTTACAGGTACCTACTTGGAACTGGGTGTGAACCCAGATACGAAGTGTGTGGTTTTATGTAATCTTATTATACTGTTATAGAAGAAACTCGCAGTGGAGCTCGTGAATTATCTGTTCAGTGTGTGTGCAAGGACAGAATTGTATTTCAGTTACTTGATTTATATAAAAGTGCAGTGTACATTTCAACGACAGCTCTTTGATTGTTATGCTCTGTAAACAAGTGATTTGTGTCATTATTGGATTGTTATCTATTTGGATTCCCACCAGCTCAATGGCCATTGTGAGTATTTAATTTGTCTTTATCACATTTTCACGTTAAAAGATTTATACAATCTCTGCGCAGTGGGCTTTTTTTATTTTTTTTTTCTATTTCAGTTTTCCCATTTCATGCTTATTTTACGAAACATTGACGTAGGTGCACTAGAATAACAACTGTATCGTCTATGTAGGTGATACAAGCCAATTGACAAAATAATTAAAACGATGTAGGTATACAGAACGGTGCATATACAGAACAGATCAAAGTGCAATATCGCCCTGTTTTGGATATTATGTTCCAACTGAAATGAAAGCATTAAAGATATAACTTCAATTGCGTCTGGCTCTATTCTAGACTCTGGATTAACGTAGAAGAAAACAATGTCCTCATAAGCTAAGAAAAAAAGACAGTCAGTCTATTTCATACAGGACAAGTTTTTTTTCCGACAGCAAAAAAAATCGGAGAGATCAGGCAGGTGCAGTGAACGTTTTACGAATTCTCACGTTCGATTGGTATGCTGGCCTTCTGAATCTATTTGCTACATGTATAAATTACTCATTGTGAACTGTTGAGCAAGGCTGCAAAGCTAATGAGAAATCGAGATTGCGAATATACGGGCGCCATCTTTACTATTTGACTGACGCGCATCGCGACCTCGTGAACAAGTTCACTAAATTTAGAACACGGTTGACATTTACGCTCCCTCTATGCCTGTCTAATGTTTAATCACTATTTTCGCCTAATAAAGTTAAAATATGTTCGTCCCTTGTTTTCTTTTGAAAATTTATAGTATCAGTATCAGTTCTTTAAGGTTCATGCCTATTTTTTTTTATTTGCCATTTTAATTTATTTTGTCAACATTTGTTGAGATTTTGATTTTTAGGGTTATACCAACTTATTGTGTCGTAAGTGGTAGCGTACTGAGATCTCAGTTTGCATCTAGGTACGCGCTCATGAAGAGGTGTTAAAGTAGGTCAAGGCGCGCTCGCGGGCGTCTTGCGTTTCCTACTCGCCACGCACACTGACGGCACTACAAGGAAGCCACTCGTTATTCGTACTTTAAAATAACCTTCCCTCTTTATTAGTTCTGCTTACGAAGAATTATTGTCAGCAATTAACAAGGAATTATGAAATAGGCTACTAACTATATGCAAACTTAATAGACTTTGCTGTATCATTCATGTGTGTAGCTAATCATGTTATACGACGCTATGCTGACGATATTGCCTGTCATTTTGGGGCATGAATTTGGAAATACACTCAGTAATCGTGACCTATTTAAGTAAAAGTAATTTTAATTCGATTGAATTGTACGAATGATTAGGCGGATTTGCAAGTGTGTTTGTTGTATTCAAACAAGGGTGAGTACGTATTTAGCAGATAACAGCAGTTCGCACTAGTTAGCGTTTGCGCCGAGCACCGACCCACTTAGATACCGACTATCACTTACCGTTACGATAACGTCCAACCACTTTCTCTACACGCTCTAATTCGTAAAATACCTCGTCCTTGTGTTTGTTTACTTAAATATTTTTAGTACTAATTTAGGTAGTAGAACGAATGCGATTAGTTTTGTACAATATGAATACATATTTATTTTTAAAGAATATTTTCATTTTGTCTATTAGCTATATTTTACAACTAGGTAGTTAACACTCGAGTAGACATTTTATTCGTTCGGATCGACACCTTCAAAATTGTGTAGCAGACAATTCGCACGAATTATATTTTAATTAAAGCAAAAAAAATACAGTCGAGCCAGATCGAAGATTGAAAAAAGCGATAAGTTAAATAGGTAAGTACTTC
The DNA here is from genome assembly GCA_947256265.1 of Acronicta leporina. NCBI lineage: Eukaryota > Metazoa > Arthropoda > Insecta > Lepidoptera > Noctuidae > Acronicta > Acronicta leporina. The sequence continues at coordinate 12,440,282 of OX366520.1, read as the reverse complement.
AATAACTACTTATCTATGGCAAAGTGAACCGTCACAATAAAAAGTCCCAAAAGAAAAATACGGCAGAAAACTAATTGAAGAATTTTCTGTGGTAAAACTGATTTGCCACTTACCATTTAAAAATCAAGAAATTAAAGATCATCTAATCCCAGATAAGAACAGTTGATAGGTATTTAACGCAAATGAGAAAAATACGTTGATTCGTTATCCAAAATAAGAAGACAATCTTGGAACATCTTTTACACTTTCAGACAAGTAAAAACAACGAAGATTTGATTGTAATTAATCCAATCGGCGGTGATTTTATATTTTCTTGCTATTTTAAATTAATGAAATAAACAACCTTAAATTTATATTACTTAGTAAATTCCAAATTCCATCACCCAGTCATCATATACCTAAATACATAGGTTGGTATGTGTCACAAGCAGCAAGATTATCGAATGTAACATTGACTTTCACATTTTGTGTCGTGTTGCGCTGATGTAACGTGCTTCGTCGCCGCAGCGCGCGCGCCGCGCCGACGATGCGATTAGGTAAACGTGCGCAACTTTCACCCCACTTTCACCTCTATTTCCGCGTTACTTGGAGTCGCTCATTGGCGCTCACTCATACAGATTATTGCAACATTTTATGGTTGTTATAAGTTATAGCACAGTTATATGGTTGTTATAAATTAGAGTTCATGATTCTTGTATACCGTGAGGAAACATGCTTGCTTAGAGATTTCAACACGACAACAGTGTGTTAAGTTTCCCAAATCTTACTACCAGCTATGGCAGCTATATTTCGACTTAATTGTATTTAGTGACAGTTGACGGGTAACCAGTTTTTGACAAAAAAAGAATAATTTGAAGAAAGGAAATTACTTTTATTAATCATTATTAATTAATTATACTTATATTCCACATATTACTTACGAATTTTCAGTATGATTTAAATTTATTACTCGTTCAATATTTTTTATAATTCGTTCTTTACGCAAAATCGTTCAGTACCCCAACACTATTAGTTGTAGTGTGGTATCATTAATTCTCTTGGAACTGTCAAGTTACCGAATACAATTAAACGTCGAAGTATAGATTAGGACTATAATTCATAACTTCCAAAAGGATAGGTGATCTAGGATCTAGCTTAGCTAGATACGATCCCGCGCCAATTCGAACTACTGAATAGATTGCAGAGCCGCGAAACCATGCTTAATTTTTTAAAATAATATTTTAGTGTTTGTGGTGGATCAGAATCACGTCGCGGGCGGCACTATGACAAATATAAGCTCTGTCTGTATGATTATAGGTAGGTTGGCATTGGATACGATTTTCACATACCTACGCTATTGCTGGAGGTCTAACTAAAATTCTGGTGCCTGTTTTATTTTGATACGCTGCCTGGAAGCCAAGTTAAAGTATAATCAGCTGTATGCTATAAAACTTTAGTTTGCGACAAACTATATAAAACTTTAGTTTGAAGCGGCGGTAGCCTAATGGCTAGGGCGTCGGACTTGCGATCATGTGGTTGCCGGTTCGAAACCCACCCATTGCACTACCGACGTGAACTCACTCGTAACACAAGCATTTAGCTTAGCACGAGGGGTTAACAAGAATACTAGTAATGTGTGACCCACATTGCAAGTAAGCTTTTTTTTTAAAAAAAACTTATCTGACCTAGTAACCGTAATTGGAACTAGTTTTTTTTCTACGACCTAAGGAGCCATATAGTCAATAATTATTATTATAAATGGAAAAGTAGCTCTGACTACCTGTCTGTTTGTTACATTTTCACGCCTAACCACTAAACTTTTGTATAAAAATATATCAGATATTGGAAAGGTAACCTTGTGTTAAAAAATCCTTCCCCTTTATCCCCAAGTCAAACCGCGGGAAACAGCTAAGTAGTAACGTATAAGTAGAGAAACTAGACAGCATTTAACATAACATTTATTTTGAAAATGAGAATTGATATTGGCTTTTGAAATTCAATCTATCTATATCTATATATCTATACTAATATATAAAGCTGAAGAGTTTGTTTGTTTGTTTGTTTGTTTGTTTGTTTGTTTGCTTGAACGCGCTAATCTCAGGAACTACTGGTTCGATTTGAAAAATTCTTTCAGTGATAGATAGCTCATTTATCGAGGAAGGCTATAGGCTATATATCATCACGCTAAGACCAATAGGAGCGGAGCACCAATGAAAAATGTTTCAAAATCGGGGTTTTTTTTCCTTTTGAGAGCTTCCGATGCGTGCGCTGCGTAAACGGTTAAAGTTTCGCAAAAATCATATATGACAGAATTGTTCCTCTTTAAAAGTACTAAAAAAAAGTCCGCGACAGCATATGTCTATCTTTTAAGGTTGGCTCACTATAACCTTTTTTATGCTAACTTTGTTCTAAAATTCCAAATGCATTATTTGCGAAGGTGTTTTTATAAACATGATATTAATCCTTATCCAAATAAATACGTTATTCATCAGAAGTATTTAATTTAAAACAAAAGTGCCCTTTACATCATTGGATTTCAATGAATATCTTAGGAGATATCGCTGTTTTAAAATAACATCGCAGCAAAATAATGATCAAGTACCGCGCGCGCATTTATGATGTGCAAGGCAGTCATGAGGGGGAAGGGCGGTGAGCCCAGTTAGCTCTGCGAGTTAACTTTCTTTAGGGTATTGTTTCTGATTTTTTAGTACTAATTATTTTGTAGTACTATTACTAATTTTTTTACCGTGGTTAGGCGATATCTTATCGTATAATCTATACTTAATATATAAAGCTGAAGAGTTTGTTTGTTTGTTTGTTTACTTGAACGCGCTAATCTCAGGAACTACTGGTCCGATTTGAAAAATTCTTTCAGTGTTAGATAGCCCATTTATCAAGGATTTATCAAGGAAGGCTATATATCATCACGCTAAGACTATAAGTAACTATTCCACGCGGACGAAGTCGCGGGCGGAAGCTAGTACAAATATATAAAGCTGAAGAGTTTGTTTGTTTGCTTGAACGCGGTAATCTCAGAAACTAATCGTCCGATTTGAAAAATTATTTCAGTGTTAGATAGCCCATATATTGCGGAAGGCTATAGGCTATATATCATCACGCTAAGACTAAGTAACTATTCCACGCGGACGAAGTCGCGGGCGGAAGCTAGTGGGTTATAAATATTTAAATTTCTATGAATTATTAACCAAGACATACATTTATTATTATTACGTTATTTTATCAGCAAAACGCGTAACTAAGCACTGATATAAATATTATTTACATTGAGCAATATGCTTCAAAGGTTATCTTTTAGATAACGTTCACTTCCCATACGGTCCATATGTAGGTACAGGCTACCTAGTTGCACATAGCTGTCAACCGACACGTCAAATTAATTGTTAAAGAATTTGATGTCACAAGACTTGCTTCCCCGTGAATCAAACTACGAGTAATTTGTTTCTCTTTAAATCTATATCTATATATATAAAAGAAAGTCGTGTTAGTTAGTCCACTTATAACTCAAGAACGGCTGAACTGATTTGGCTGAAAATTAGTGGAGAGGTAGCTTAGAACCAGGAGACGGACATAGGATACTTTTTATCCCGTTCCCGTGGGCCGTGATGACAGACCGAATTCCGCGGGGGCGAAGCCGAGGGCAGAAGCTAGTCCCGTTCCCGTGGGATGTGATGACAGACCGAATTCCACGGGGGCGAAGCCGCGGGCAGAAGCTAGTATATATATAAAAGAAAGTCGTGTTAGTTACACTATTTTTAACTTAAGAACGGCTGAACCGATTTGGCTGAAAATTGATGGAGAGGTAGCTTAGAATCAGGAGACGGACATAGCTAGGATACTTTTTATCCCGTTCCCGTGGGATATGATGACAGACCGAATTCCACGGGGTTGAAGCCGCGGGCAGAAGCTAGTTTTAGAATATATTGCAAGTAGCGCAACCAGTGACGCGTTCTTCTTCAAATTGGTAATGTTTCAATTAAATTAGGATGGTGTATTAATTAATAGAACAGATGTACGACGTTAAAATAAACTGGAGAAGAGGGATTTATTTCAAATACTTACCTATTTAAGTATTTAATTTACAAATCTATGTACTTATTTCAATTATTCGCATCATTTACGTGAACCAGCTCAAGAAGACTGCCCTGACTTTGGCCTGGTGACCTATAGTGAAGTTACTCGTATCGCGTTCGTTTGCACAACTGTAGATATTTACTTGTGTTCAGCTCAGTAAATTATATCACTAAACTATCTGCCATCGGATGCAGAACTACATTATACCTACTATGGCAGCGTGAGAAATATTATCACGCGTTATGTAATCGCAGCAGTATGTAGGTATCTAGGTACTGTATTATGAACAATTATAATATATTGCATGCAGGAAACGTACCTCTACACTATTAGGTAATCACCGTTCGTTCTGGTCATAGACATTGTTGGCACTATTATACATATATTTAATTCGTACCTAGATTTGTCTCATGTTTGTATTCTAAGTTCTAACCCACAATTAACGTTAAATATACTACATTAATTTCGAATTTAAATTAGGATACCTAGCTTCTTATAGTAAAGGAGAATACAGAACAGTAGCTCTTTTTTCAATTAGTACAATGTTAAGGTCAAGTATCTAGTTTCTTTAATGTAACTATGTCTTTTAGATAGCCCAGTAAGTTTTATGAAGCTACGCTTTAATAATAGTGAGCAGGTTCGTGAGTTGTTTGCGAATTGTTCAGTTGCAGCCAACTATTGACCTACTGACACACAAATGGTTGAAGGAAAACAACTTAGTTTAGTGTCACAATCGAGTTTACAATGTAGTAACTATCAAGATTACTTTCTTCGACATAGTAAGTATTTTAGGATATGACTGTATTGGCTAACTCTACTTATTTTTAAACAGAAATAGTAAAAAAATAATTTGAAGACGACTTCAGATTTCCAATATTTATTCGTAATAGTTATCATAGAATTTTTCTTATTATTTAGATTCTCTTACTTGGTCTTAGCGATATGATATATAGCCTATAGCCTTCCTCAATAAGTGGGCTATTTAGCACTGAAAGAATTTTTCAAATCGGACCAGTACTTCCTGAGATTAGCGCGTTCAAGCAAGCAAACAAACAAACAAACTCTTCAGCTTTATATATTAGTATAATAGATATGATTGAATGAGTTATAGAATCTGCGGCTACACTTGTTATATTTTGATAGTAAATTTTTTATTTGACCGGGTAAATTTGGGATGAAAGATATTTATATTGGTTAGGTTAGGTTAGAACCGCGACCACACGTGCCACCTGCAGTTTTCATTTCACGCTATTTTACAGGCCGCTAAATGGTTAACGCACAGCGCGTTTAGCGAACTGAAACGAAAAACCATCATGCAATTCCGAATATTGAAGGTCACCAATTACGCAAACCTGCTAAACGTCGTTCAGCTGTTTTACATAATTGTTACATTTTACTAAGGTTCCTAATTATTTAAATAATTGTCTCTGTGTAGGCCAAATATAAGATTTTCCTTTCTTTCTATAACACAGCTGTTTTATAAAACAGCTAGCGGTTATGTAAAACAGCGAAATATACAATTTAACAGCGACAATAAATTATAATTACCTATATGAATTTTATAAACTTATAACTAACTGATCACTCACTTTAGTGTTAGTTCTCTAAAATGATAAGTCTGTTATAATTTCCGCTTTCACGTAAATTATCAAGTGAATCCGCCACTGACATCCGAAACAGTTTCGCACATAACCGTTAAAGTTACCGTATTGGCGAAGGCTTTCGACACAAATCGTCACGTTGAATTGCATAATTTGCTCTTTTACATAACCGCTGTTTTACAAAACCGCACTGTTTAATAAAATAGCTGAATGACGTTTAGCTTTTGCTTTTTTTTTGACGTTGATATTGACTGTTGACGAACACGCGGAATTCCATGAACGTTTTTTACATTTATAACGCTTATTGTGATAGCAGATAAGTTATTTAAAAAAGAAAATAAACGACTAATTTTTTTATTGATAAACGTATCGCAGATAAAATCCTGCTGGATTGTCATTTCGATACGTTTATCAACAATTTACAGCAATCCACAATTTACTTAAGAGAGCTTTTCGTAAAACAGGTAGCGGTTATGTAAAACACCGTATTAAATACATTCCAAGTTCGATGTATAGGTACTACCTCAATCTACACAGACAACAAAAGGACGATCGCGATCTTAATATTATCGTTTGTTGAATGTTGGAGACAATCCAAACTGCCGAGCTCTAGTTGTTACAACTCTTAAAATAGACCCTGTAGTTATTTTATCTAAACCTATTTGTGAGAACACAGCTGTTCGCTCCTGTAAATTGAATCTTCTAATGACATATTGCACTAACTGTTCATGTTCATTATGACGGTTGTTCACTGGAGAACCGTCTATGACGACTCTGATTATTTTTAGTAGGTACTACTTATTTAAAAGAGTTATTTGTATTAGAATTATTCACGTTGATTAAAATTTTGTGTCATTCATTAGGCTTCAGTAGGTATTCTAACTTATATTTACCATGTTAAACTCAATTTAACATGGGCATGTAATTATTAATTATACCACTCATTTTACGACGTATTTGGAATTCCTGTAAGTTCATAAATCGCAATACGTTTATATTTACAAGACAAATAGTATGACACATTTAAGTAAATGGTAGTAACAGCTATAATTTTCCGTATGTATTAACAAAATAATAGTAAACAAAATTATTGGGCACCCCCGTGACTAATTTTTATTTTGTAACGTAAGCTATTTAAAAATACCTGTAATTTTATACATTATTATTAAACTTGTGTTCATAACATATTTACCTATGTAGTAGTACTTATTTAGTTACCTAATGTAAAGGTTTTTACATTCCTGCTTGTAAAGTTTTTGCAGTCACAATTATTTTTTCCTGCGTTTTTAGGGTTCCGTACCCAAAGGGTAAAAACGGGACCCTATTACTAAGACTTCACTGTGCGTCCGTCCGTCTGTCTGTCACCAGGCTGAATCTCAAGAACCGGGATAGCTAGACAGTTGAAATTTTCACAAGTTATGTATTTCTGTTGCCGCTATAACAAAATAACAAATACTAAAAACAAAATAAAATAAATATTTAAGGGGGGCTTCCATACAACAAACGCGATTTATGGTACGGAACCCTTCATGCGCGAGTCCGAATCGCACTTGGCCTATTTTTCTTCTTCAAGCTACACAAGGGTGAATAGCATTTGGTAGGAACAGTTTAATATCATATGTGATAGAAGCATCTTTGACCTTAGCGATCTAGTCCTCCGGTTCCTTCCCTTTTTACTTTCATTAGTTCATAATGAAATCTACGATATTAATCTGAATGCCTATTTAACCCACCAAGTTCCGTATTATATAGACAATGCAAAAATCTTTTGGTTTGGTCTCCAGGGTTGCTGAATTAATTTACAGCATTGTTGGCAGTCAACTGTCTGTTCTGGGTAAAGATATGCATAATGTTATGAAAAAACCCGTTTTATATTTTTTTTGTGAACAATATTGTAAGAATAATTGCTGATAAGCGCACCCGTTAGCGAGAGGGGCACACATTGATTTCTTTTTATTGCCATCAGAGGGCGAGATCTAGCAGTGGGTGAAATGGAACTGCGGGTGATGATGATGTAGGTAGTACTTAAAACGTCCATATCAAAAGTTTTTTTTTGTTCAGAGTAACAACATATTTCCATAAACCTGCACATAATGTAAGGAATAAATACTTGTGGAAAACATGAAAGAACAACAAATATGAAAGATTTTAAAATTCAAATAGAGACAAATACAGGAAGTAAAGGCAATTTAAACTGGTCGATGTTAATCGGTCGACGGCCATAAACAATGCGGATCTAATAATAGAGGGCGCTAGCAAAGCAACACTGACGAAAAATAGAACACGAAATGTGGGCCACAGCCGCTCCCGCGCTTCACCCATACGTTTCACAATGTGTTCTTAGTGATCTATTCCCTTTAATTTTGTTGGAAAACAATTCTATGTTTTCCTTATTGACTAAGTCCTATTAAATACCTATTCGATTCAGTACCTGTATGTGATGTGTATGTATATTGTGAGAGTCAGCAAACGAAATAAACTTTGACATTCATTAGAGATATTTATTAAGCACGAGATCTGTGGTGGTGTAGGTGTTGTTCAGGGAAAAATATGCTCCTATGCAAAAATGGTGGAAGATGAAAGGGAAAAACGATTTAGTTTTAATCCCTTTGGCCATTATTTGCTCCGTCTCCGTAGGGAACTCACGCTCATGTTGGGGCGGTTTGATATTTATACGAACGTAACCTTACACTACGGGAAAGATTATTTAGATTAGTTCGATGCAATGTCATAACTAATGGTAAGTAAAAAAGCGACATATTGTGCAAGTACATTATTAATTTCTTGTTTAACTTAATTATCCAGTTTTATTTGAGTACGTTATAAGCGGTTTTATTTTTATTAGTTAAAACACATTTTAATCTGAGTGTTATAATATTTTGTCAAATCAGTTTATACATGACAGAGTTCTGAGATAACAAACAACAAAATACACATTAAAAAATAGTCGAATTGTGAACCACTTCCTTTTAGAAGTCTGTTGAAAAAAAATCCCATACTTGTTGGGAATGTAGTTTTGTTGTTACTTGATTGTTTAGCATGGAAGTTAGTAACTTCTAACAGACAAGAAGGGCAGCATCGTCACCATGACGACAATAATTAATTAACACAGGGTTGCATTCGTATCCGGACCCCTCGTGTCTCTGTGCCTGGGTTATAGAATACGTTTGCAGCAAAGTAACTGCAAGATTATCAATTTTCATTCATATGTACTGATAGCTGATACTCTATTTAAAATGTTTAATTCAAGCATCAGTATATTATTATACCAAGGCCAAATTTCTGAGCATTACAGTCTAGGTAGGTACATACGGTATACAATGACTCGTAACCCGACAGTCCTGACCACCTACATTGTAACACTCGTCTAGTGATCTCATACATTATTATTTATAGATTTTGCGAAACCGTAGGTATTTAAACGTTTCGGAGTCTCATTTCCATAGTGAAGGAGACAAAAAGTACAGACATAACGATTCACCTTGTTTCGCGCGGCTCCCGGGGGCATCGACCCGCCACAGCTGTATCGCGTCTGTGTACGTAAATAGTGTTAAACACACACGCGCTGTTGTTGATGAAAAAGTTTAGGTTTTAAACGTTCACAATGTAAATGATCGTGTAAATGTACTAAGATCATTCTAAATAGTTTTATATTTCTGTTTGTTAGATTATTGATATAGATAAATTGTGTTTGATTTGTTGAACGCGCTAATCTCAGGAACTCCTGGTTCGAACTGAAAATTCTTTTTGTGTCGCATAGTCCGTTTATAGAGGGAGGTTATAAGCTATGTAACAACACGCTACGACCTACGGGGGCAAAGCAGAAACGTGTCTTGCTGGTGAAATACCATGGCAATGCTAGTTTTTAATATAAAACGGTTGCATTATTGTTTTTACATGTGTTTACATAATACTAGTTACACAACCACAAAACAACGTATTCGGGATCAGAACATGCCTATTGTGTATTTTTTATTCAACAAAATCGATTTGAAAGTTAATTCGCATGATGTGCTGAATCGTTTGTCCACGGATGTCGGATGTGGGTCAATGTCCATTTGGTGCATTACTTATCTACATACCTATCAAATTGTTACGCAGAATGTGTGCTATAAAATCAACGTAGGTTCCTACTTATATGTGTTTATAGAACATCAACTTATCAATAGTTGGCGACGATAATTTATTAGAACTCAACTAGTTAGTACGGTTCGTTCCATTTCAACGTTTTATTTGTAAACACAAGGATTGAAGTCTTATATACACAACCAAATTTACAGTGGCTGAGCGATCGGCTTCTACGCTACGTGTTGTGGGTTCGATCTCGCACGGAACAAATATTTTTATGATCTACAGGTGTTCCGGGTCTGGGTGTTTGTGTGGCTATGTGATAATTTGTGTTTGCGAAAGCCACCACCACCCACGATACAGGAGAAAATTCTAGTGGTGCGGCAACGTTTTTTAATGAGAAAAAAAAAGAGTAAAATACAAATCCACGAAGGCACAACGTGATGTAAAGTAGTGTACCCAAACCGGTCTCCGTACTCGTGTCACCTACTCGTACCTATTCAATAAAAAATAATACGATTGTTATAATAAATAATGACGTAATCGATTCTAGACCAGTTACATAATATTTGCTTTTAAACAAATAACCTTGAGTCAGTCGGCTGTGCAAAAGCTAAAAGATAATAATTTACAGAATACTCAATGTATAATTCGAAGCAGTTGTCGATTTGCCGGTTAACTAATTCAAGATGTGTTTTATTTAATTTCAGGCCACGTTGGAAGTGAAACCAAAGTCATGAACGCGCCCAAAGACCGCCACTCTCATCAAGCAGGGTAGCTGTTTATTTAACGTAAGTTAAATGTAGCAATAATGTAGTAGTGTGAATGCACATGCAGTAATATTCATCTACATACAGTACAGTCAAAGTAACTGTGCGTGTCTAAAGTTAGCCGCCCAAAATGGCCGGGCATGTAAAATCACTCACTCACATCATCTTGCGCAAAATAGCCGTAACACTTGAGAGGTTATGTAGTTAATTGCTTTTGTGCAAAAATATCGAACCGGATATTAATATAATAATCGGAACCCTTAAAGGATCACTTTGTTGTCCGTCTGTCTGTTTGTTTGTCAAGACCCTTTTTCTCAGGAACGCGTGGAGGTATCAAGCTGAAATTTATATAAAATACTCAGGTTTACGTTTCCTTGGAGCTGTGAAAAAATCAAACTTTTAAGCCAACGCAATCAAAATATACAACCGTTTATGACGCAAATTTTCGACACTCGCAAGGGAATCAAAACCTACAAGGTACTTTCCGCGAACTAAGAATCTTGAAATTTAGTACGAAGCAACGTCTTATAGCACAGTTAAAGAAAAAATTGCGAAAAGCATAATTTTTTAGTTACATCATATAATAAAAATATTCTTAAGTACGGAACCCTCGGTGCGCGAGCGCGAGTCCGACTCGCACTTGGCCGGTTTCTAAGTTCATGGATGCAGTAATTGAGACATTAACTATACAATATTCACAACTGACTATTAAAACGTTTCCTTAAAAATCGTTATTGTAACTAAAAGTAGTGTAAATCGTTAATTTTGGCTGTTGGCACCGTTTTAGGCAAGACTTTGGCTTGATAAGGATTTTTGAGCAACCATCTACATTGACACTAGAGTGTAATAATTATATTTTGGACAGTTCTTCAGTACCAGAATTTGCCTTCTGGTAATTAAACGTAACCTTGTATCTTTCTACTATATAGCTTACTAGATTTCCTAGAAAGGCGTTTTCATAAATCCACCTAAGTGCACCGCGCGTTATTACATCTTGTAATGCACCGATGCACACATGTAATTACTTCGCTTAAAACAATGCAATTTGACTTTGTTGCACTATTTATCTTTGTTCGTAATAATTAATCAAAAGCTCAATTTCGAATACTTTATAAATAATAATGCAAACAAAAAGTGATTCTTATGAGTCGACTATACGAGTCAGGACATTGCCCCCGGATCAGTGAAATCAATTTAGATTAAAGAAAATACAAGAACGATTCTGAGGCCTGTGCTAGTTATGTCTCCTTTGTCGTTACTTAATAATAGTAAGTGCATCAGGTACAAAATATGCAGCATTGCAATGCATTTGGCCCTGGTAAAACCTCTGTAATCATTATAATATAAACTTTGTGAATAAATAAAAAATACTCGTAAATATAATTCTCGTTTTTAATAACCGAGTCTTTCGTTATCTCACATAATTTCCAGTCGGACTATCTCATCTGAGTGACGCTTACAATACTTAGATACGTGCGATAGGCAATATCTATGAGTCGCAGGTTCATTAACCCCGTATCTTCAGACGGTCGGGTAGGTGACATTGACCTTTAACGAAATCATAAATAGAATAGGGATCGATCGGTCTTTCTATCAATACGCGCGGCAATCGTAACATAAATGAAACTAAGAATTTTATTATAGTGCTTGTCTAGCAAGTTTTCTCGATTTAGTCGTCTGGTTTAAAAATAACAAGTGGATACATTTTATCAATGAGCATTTTAAATCAGAGAACTTCAATATTTTACAGTCAATAAGCTATTGTTGACACTGAAATTGAAATAGGAAACAGTGTTCTTCATTCAGCGAAATGAGTGTATAAATGTATTTAGTCCCTTAACTGGAGGCACGCAAGTTAAAACCCTGCCTTAGATCGAATCTTGTGGTACACAAAAAGAAAAGATTTACAAAATCAATAAAGTAACTTTTTTGCAGAAATAGATGATCAAAGCCAAAGGAGAATCGTTGATTAATGACTTGAGGTTTTTATATTCAATTGAATGAAGGTCAATTAACTTTAAACAAAGTGCTCAGGCGAACTTGTCACGGTGTACGTAATATCGCGAATCTTTAACATAATGCGTGTGTGCGTGTGCGCGCGTGTGTGTGTGTGTGTGTGTGTGTGGAGGGGCGAAGTACGCTCAAGGGCAGTCGCCGGGTAATGACCCAACCACGCAACTTTGTCAAGTCGTGCGTTCAATACCGATCTCGGCATCTACTAGCTAACTGTGATGATTGATGAATATCGCATTCCGTGATCATATTAAGGTGTACTTACTTAACAACTTATTTAGAATTCTCAACAATATCGAGACTTACAAAATACAACTAATCACATTATGGTAAATATCTTCTTACATATAATAAGAATGTAAGTGAGCCGTGTCTGTACATTGCTTATACTTACAAAAAAACTAATTTGGGGGACTGAGAATCAGTAACACAATCCATTTTTATTATTTTTGGAACTTTTGTCTGTCTGTTTGTCTGTGTGTTTGACCACGCATCAAATGATGACTACTGAAGAGATTTGGAGGAAGTGGACAGGAATTCATAGCCTGTTTCTTGGATTAATATTTAGGCTATTTTTAATTCAAATCGGTTCTCTCTATCAAAAGTTATTAACATTTTAACCATTGAAAACGTTGAATTTTATAAAAAAAATTACATTTTGACACATGTTTGAAAACTCAATCCTTTATTCAAAAAACGTTTTGGCAAAGGCTTTTACCTTTTTCTCTATTTTAAATATATAACTTTGTGATAGTACCTACGTATTATTCAATGTAAGAATGCCTCAAAAATTTCAAACCTCTCCCGATTACGATTAGCCTATTGTGTCCCACTGCTGGGCAAAGACCTCCTCCTCATGTCTCCATCTATCACGATCTTGTGCTATTTGGACCCAATCTGCACAAAAGGTATAACCTCTCCCAGTGCAGTAAAAATGCTAAAAGGATGAGATTAGATCAATCACAGAAATTTTATGAGGATTGTGATACTGCCTGGTAGCATTGATGTAAATAAGAAATACGTTACTATTGCTACTTGCATCGTCAGCTGAAGAGTTACAAGACCATGGTAACATTAATGCATGAAGCAGCTGAAGGGCACAAAAATAAATGTCAGTAAGGCAAAAGTGATGCTTTTTCAAAGACAGGAAGACGTATGTACTTGAATTGGATGTTACATCAAACGTAAAGATGATGTTGTGACAGGTATTGAAAAACATATGCTGAGATGGTTTGGACATGTTGACGAGATAAAAAACGTTTGGGACGCCTCTAGAAGGACTTACGCTATCTTACTGAGCTTCTTCAAAAAGGTCAGGTGCGTAGTATTCGCAACCGCAGCGTGTGTATGAAAAGATGTATCAATGTGAAAGAAGCAAAGATGTTTGTAAGAATCGTAGCAAGCAGCGGTCTATAGTTTCTATCGACCCCTGAGGAAAACTGGTGCGAGTGTGTGTATGTATGTAACTGATTTTTCTGCCACCTTCTACTATGTATCTATACTAATATATAAAGCTGAATCTATACTAATATATAAAGCTGAAGAGTTTGTTTGTTTGCTTGAACGCGCTAATCTCAGGAACGACTGGTCCGATTTGAAAAATTCTTACAGTGTTAGATAGCCCATTAACTACGGGCAACAGCTAGTAATTATGTATTTTAGATTTATAATAACGATTAAAATAAATAATAATTAGTCACATTGTATTACAAAAAAAAATTAAATGTAATAACTGAACGGTTACTGAACCCATAGCGCCTGAAAAAAATTTGCAGGTGACTTCGTTACACAATACGAATAAAATGTATGTAGAAGTGACACGCGAAAGGGCTACGTATTGTATGAAAAGCACTTTCCATGTGAAAAGCACTTTCCATGTGAAAAGCACTTTCCATGTGAAAAGCACTTTCCATGTGAAAAGCACTCAACGCTTTGAACTGTATGTTGGACCTTGTATTTTGTTAATTGTCAGTTTGTTGGATCACGCTGAAAAACACGTATAATTAATTTGGTACCTATAACAGCGCTCCCATTATATGGTATGTGGCTACCAATCGCTCTTTGCTGGACTCCGACCCGTCCTTTCGTTTTTAAACCTTTGATATCTTCTAAAGTATTTATTAGAATAATATACTGTAATATATCTATGTAGAAAATAGTAATCTACTTAAGTATATTTAATGTCCAAGAATACAAAATATTATATTTATTTGGATAAGGATTATTACTGAATAAGAATAAAAAGCGTCGCAAGTAACATAATTTTTACTACGAAAAGGTTCCATCCTAGCTCAAAAACTACTCAATTTTAACATAACAAATTAAATTGCAAATTTAAAAAAACCCCCGACACAAAAATAAACCTGAATCCCTATAAAAAGAAAAAAATAAACTTGAATTTATAACCCTTCGTAAGTACGCATGAAGTTTTTTGATTAAATTTTGTCGCGTCGGGGGACCGCTCTCTAATTATGTGAATCCTTTCCTTTCCTTTTGCTTCCCGAACGTGAATCGCGCGAAATCAGAATTGATGTAGATGTCGCGTACATCGCCGCGACGCGCGGGAGGGTGTAAAGTGGGCGGAGCGTAACATATTCAAGTTTGGCGACCCGAGCGGGCAGACACGCGAGAGCTAGAGAGCGGTCCCCCGACGCGACAAAATTTAATCAAAAAACTTCATACGTACTTACGAAGGGTTATAATTTCAAGTTTATTTTTTTCTTTTTATAGGGATTCAGGTTTATTTTTGTGTCGGGGGTTTTTTAAATTTTTAATTTAATTTGTTATTTCACACTTTTTGTAGGGACTCCTTAGTTATTTTGTTTAATTTCTTTTATTTTCTTGCGTTTTAAGATCCAGGTAATTTAGTGTTTAATTAGGTATTTTCTTCGTTTAGTTATTCAACATTTGTACAATTATTTCATAGCTATTAGATATCTTATATCATAGTGTATAGTATTCTACTTATCAAGCCCTTTCATTTGATACCTTTATTGAGGGAGTAGTGAAAAAACATAATAAATTCACCATTTCGTGGAGGCGGCCATCTTGGATTTGAAATTTTTCATAGTGTATAGTATTCTACTAGTCAGGCCCTTTCATTTGATACCAATATTGTGGGGGTTGTGAAAAAATATGTAAACCGCCATCTTGTGGCGGCGGCCATCTTGGACCGATTTTCATCAAACATAGCTAAGAACACTCCCCACTTATTCACCTTTCAAACAAAAACAACAAAATCAAAATCGGTTCATCCATTCGGGAGCTACGATGCCACAGACAGACACACACACACACACACACACAGACAGACACGTCAAACTTATAACACCCCGTCGTTTTTGCGTCGGGGGTTAAAAATGATGTCAAGCGATTCGGCTACACAGTAAGAAAGTTATAGGCTATAAATTTTTGAGATAATAAATCAATATGGCCGATGAAACTTAAAAACGGAACCGAAAAATAACAAATTTACTACCAATTGAATAACGATGATTTGACGGCACGATTGGTTTAGTTTGGCTGAGCGATCGTTTTCTAAGTTACTTGTTGTGGGTTCGATCGCTACACGGAACAAATATTTGTATGAACTACCGGTAGTTGTTTCAGCTCTGGGTGTTTGTGTGTGTGATAATTTGTGTTTGTAAACGCACCCATGATACAGGAGAAAATCCCAGTGAAGGGCAATGAGGTTTCTTTGGATTCGTCTTAATCCAACTAGTCGTAATCGTACGGTATTTAGTATTATAGGAAATCCTATAATAGTAAATATAGGACGACTGAAAAGTGTACTCATATCTATGAATTTATGATTACTAGCGCCATCTCTTTAAGGGAGGAAGTACTATGTTTTGTTATATTGCTCCATGACCAATTGAAATAAACTGCAAATCCTGCTTCCTGGTACCTACATGAAGTAAGGACAAGCCAACGAACCCGACAACGAAAAAAATAAACTGAAAAGTATGAAACAAGACAATTTTTCTATGTCCAGGAACAGTGGGCAAAAAAAAAGTGGCGTCCATTTTTTTTTTAATGCAAACGAGCAGACGGATCACCTGATGGTAAGCAATAATCGCCGCCCATGGACACCGGCAACACCAGAGGAGTCGCAGAAGCGTTGCCCGCCTTTTAAAAGGGTTTGGGCCTCCGGTAACCTCACTCCCTCGGCGAAACAGAACGCAAGTGTTGTTTCACGCCGGTTTTCTGTAAGGTGGTATCACTCCTGTCGAGCCGGCCCATTCGTGCCGAAGCATGGCTCTCTCACGTGACAAAATACAGACAAAAGACAGTTTATAGTCGAGGTCGTATGACCTGGTATGACCTGTTGGTGCCATTCTAACTATAATTAAGGCAGCAAAAGACCACGGCTCTTTGACTATAGTCAAAGCCACGGCTATAAACTGTAGACACCACTGTTTGACTTGACTTTTCAGTTTATATTTTTATTTGTTTAATTAATTCAAGTATTCATAAAGTAAATGGTTACTGAGAGTCAACCATAAGAGATAGATATACATTATATAGATAGATATATTATATTTAGAAAGGTATTTCAGATGTTTCTTTTGGATTTTAAAAGACCTAAAATTTTGTAGTTTAAGATTTTCATGGACACCTTGTATTATTATAATATTGAAAAATATCTTCATCGTTTAAAACGGTTTCTCTACCTTTTCCTATTTATGTTATAGTCGGCAACCAGTCTAACTGCGGTTGAATATCTAATCTGGTTGACAGATTTTCGGGCTGAAACAGCTGAAAATATTTCGATAAAATTTGTCAAGGACATAGATTGCATCTTTAGCAAGGATATGGGCTACTTTAATCTAAAAAAAATAGTAAATAGACCTTATGTGAAACCATACCGAGTGAATCTGCGAGCTGAATTAAGATTTTATTAAATACGGAATATCCTTTTTTCAGGTGGTGCTTAGTGGAACTGGAGTATGGACGTATTCAACAATGTACTGGAAGGGACGCGCCAGTATTTCATGGGGGTGCCGAAGCAAGCGCAAGGGGATGGCTCCGGTCAGCCTTTATGGCCCGCAAGTGCTCCACTTCCTGAAGAGGGAGCTCCAGCGCAATCTGGTGCTCCTGCTCCTTCGTCACGTCCGCCTTCCGCTGCCGCAGCCCCACCTTCTGTCCCCAATTCGACGCCAATTGCAGCTCCACCGAGGCCACCTTCGGAACCAATAGAGCCTGAACCACACATTATACACAAGGCTACAGTAATGCGCGAGGCGGCAGAGAAGCGGCGCGAGCAGCCCGAAATCGAGGACGACGAAGAGGCCGTGGGCACACTGTCACCTCCTTCGCACATAATTCGCAAACCGTCGCGAACTCTTCCATCGCCTGCGCCTGCCCCTGCCGCACCGTCCCCATCCCCGGCCCGCCCACCATCTGCCGCACCGCTGCAACCCTCACTGGCTTCAGAATCTCAACTAGAGCCTCTTGCACAATACCGACCACCTGTCCATCGTGTGCAAACACCAACTATAAGACATGCAGATCATTATGCTCCAGGGCGACCACCCGACCCATATCCCACGTCACGTCCACCAGAGCCGTATAGTCGCTATCATTATGACTCTAACTTGTCAGAAGGAAACAGGAAGCCCCACGGTTCGGTAGCTTCACCTCAGCCTTCATCACATTCACGTCATAGCCCACAAACGTATTTAAGATTATCGGGGTCCATGCCGCAACATACTTCATCGAGACTGCGCGAAGTAGCCACGCAAAGTCCACCAACACGATACCAAATGCAACCTGCCCAACCGCCGCCACCACCCAACGATCGCGTTCCGCCTATACATCATCCGCAGCCAACACCTGCGACACAGAGACACGCAGCTGATACAAGATCACCACAAATGCAATATTCATCCTTGCAGCGTCGCGAACCATCTCCTTATGCACGGACGCCATCACATTATGACAGGCATCCTGTGGTCCCACAACGTAAATATGATCATCAACAGGCATATCCGAGTTACCGACCTTCACCGACCGCACAGCCTGTTCAAAGTCATCGTGTGGATACACACTACCAGGGTCAATATAAACACAACACGATGGATGTCATGACCCCCCATTACTCACCAAGATCACAAGAACGAACGCCAGTACCAATCCCACCGCACCCACATGACGCTACTCGGTTGCCACAGCGTGCTGACTATGCTAACATGAGTAGACCTGTAGATGGTAGAAGTGCTTACCACTATCCAACACCCTCAACATCAACATCTAGGTATGCACCTAGTGCGCCTGTACCACTCGTTCAAAACTCAACGCAACCAAGACATGTTTATCGACAAGCAGCTGCACCTAAAACAAGTTATGACTATACTTCTCCAACACCCGTTCAAACTTCGCCCGCACGGTCCACAGTGAAACCGGGCTATCCCAATCAGGCACGCATGACAGTCTCTGTAACGTCAATAGTGAATCAAATGAATGAAACTAAACAAAAGCAAGACTTACCTGCTGCAGTAACGCAAGTCAGTCAAACTAAACAGAAACGAGAATCACCGCTGGATTTATCTGTTAAAACTGTGAAAAACTCTGCTGACTCGTCAACAACTCAGGATGATATAATCGATTCGGCAGTGGAGAACAAAATTTTACCATTACCTCACCGTCCTTCTTCCAGTAGCCGTCACGCACATTTGCCAACAAGTTATGTTGCATCTCATAAAGTTGATTTCGCACCGAATTTCACCCAATATGGAGAGAGAGGTACTTCACATGGCTACGGGCCACCGTTACAACCCAGACATCCAGGTCTACGTTATAATGGCACTTACGAAACACGTCGACCAGTGGCAGAAACATATTCTGTTGAATCTCCTTACCAAGAACGTAGTGTTCCAGCAAGAAATGAGCATGTTCCTAAAATAGATCTCACAAGATCTTTATCAGGTGATCAATGTCATCCTGAAAATCGAATCCGTGATGACCGACATTTTATTATTGAAGAAAGAAAACGTTCTGCAGGAACAATAGTTAGCAACATTCCAGAGAAGATAGTTCGTTATGAAACTTGGACAGCAGACAGTCGGATAGAACATTTAAATCAGTCATCTCGAGAACAACACGAACTCATGAAACAACCTGTTTACAGCTATAGCAGATATAAACAATTAGAGGCTTACCAAAACGAACAAAAACGGCCTGCTATTTCAACTGTCTATCGTGAACATCACAGTCATGCGAATCGTAGATACTCAGGTAATCCATATCATTCTGAATTGTTAGCTCGTGACCAGAGCGAATATCATGTCCACTATCATGACAGGAATCCGTCTGTTAATAGCCGTCACCATGTTATACAAAAACTTCCGAGCCATAGAGATATTCATTCACATCATTTTGATCCCTCCAGTGGGATGCCCGCTAATAAAAAGGTGCTGAGTATATTAAGAAACAGTTTAGAAGTAAAGCAAACTGGCTTCGTAGAGCCGCCTAGACAAGCAAAACAGATTCCAGATCTTATCGTTATAGATGATGCTGAAGATTCTGTTATAGATATTACAGATCTCATAAAAGACAGCGAAACAGAAGCAGCATCTAAAGCTGTCACAAAACTTCCTTTAAACCATATAACGCCTAATTTAAACCAACATATACAAATGCCTAGAGCTGTAGACTCTTTACCTCGCGACTCAGATTATCATAATAGCCCTGATCCGAAACCTAAATCTCCTGAAAATGATGTTGCTTCTAGAATAAGAACAAAAGCAGAATTAAAAGTAATGCCTCCATCCCAAGATACCATAGCAAAAGTTGAAACGAAAAAGGTTGTGCCACCTGAGACTGAGAAGTTAAAACTGCTTCCTAGAAAAACTCATCTATTTAATCAAATAAGGGAAGACAATCTAAGATTAGAGTCAGTAATAAAAAATGAAGAGCCACCTGTAACAATTATTCCAGAAGTGAAAACCGAGCCAATGAATATCGAAGAAATTGAAAAAGACGCTGAGATCTCAATTAAGACAGAAAATATTTTAGAAAGTTTAGAACCTGAAGGTATGCTTGAAGTCAATAATTCTCCCTTTGAAGACATAGATTGGGCTAACGCCTGTGATAATTTTATGGAACAGCTAAAAACAGGATGTCATATAAAGAAAATAAGTAGAAAACGTATAGACACATTTGAAAATGATAACGAAATTAAATTAGATAAGGCTCTGGGTTTAGACTGTGTTGAACCCAGTTTACATAATCTGGAAGTGGTAGTGACAGCCCCAGTAGTAGAGATACCACAACTTGCACCAGAGATCACACTACCGGTTGTAAACATAATTCAACCAACGGTACCCACCTTAGCACCCGTAGCTATTAAACAGGAGCCAGTGGATGAAGATGAACTTAAAAATGAAACTAAAATATTACTACCAACTGTATTAGAATCAGTCACGACGGAACAACAATCAAATGAAAGTGAAAAATCAAAAAAATATAAAATGAATGAAAAACAAAAAGAAAGTGATAAGTCTACCAAATGTAAAACCAAAGTGAAAGTCAAGACAGAAAGATCAGACTATTTGAATTCATCACTGTCATCAAGGAAGGAAGTTAAAGATAAGGCACCAATTAAAACCGTAATAAAAGAAGAATGTGAATCAACGGATGATGATGAGCCTCTTATAAAGAGCAAAATCTTGAAAGAAAAGGAACAAAGTGATCGTCTCAAGTACCAGCTATTAAAAGACTTGTCCGAGAAATCTGCGTATGTGAAACTCGAGTGTTGTGATGTAGACGTGAATAAAAATACTAGAAAATCATTGGATTCAACTATTACGAAGGATAAGGAAGAAAAACAGGGTCAAAGGAAACTGACTAGGCAAATATCAAGATCTAAGGGTAAACTATCCATCGATAATAACAAGAATGAGAAGCAAGATATTAATTCAAGTTCTGATAGCGAATCTGACGATTTAAGTGTTGCGAGAAGACTTCGTACGCGGAAAAACACAAAAACTGAAGACATTAAAACTACATCTAATTTAAAAACTCCAATTAAATCGTCTCCTACAAAGAAACAAGAAAGCAGTAGCGCAAGTTCTACGCCAGTGCGCAAACCAACATTTGGCGATAATTCATATTTCCATCCTGGTTGGGAAGAAGAACTGTATAAATATAAACGTTCTCTTCGTATGCCTACTAGACTCATTGCGATACCACGAGGGCGATCTGGTGGGCCATTTGTAAGGGGTTCAGGTGCTATTTTTACGCGAGGTTCAACATCTTTACCTGATTTAGACCCCGCTCCTCTCTCTCCAGCCCCTTCTTCAGCACCATCAGCTGCTACTGATGATTTGTATGCGCGACGTCCTGATAAGCTTACCCTCGATAGTGATTTAGAATCGAATTCTAGTTATTCTACACCAAATAAGTTGCATTATGATTCTGAGGCATCGACGTCCACGGTTTTATCTTCAAAAATTAAAAAGAAGAGTAGCTCCATAGTAGACGTTTTAATAAAAAAATGTGGCAACAAAGAAGATAGTAAAAAGGAAAAAAAATGCAAGGAAAAAGATGAGAAAACACCTAAAGTTATGCCCAAGAAATCTTCAAGTGAACTATTGCCGACACCTAGTTTGGGGTTGGTAAAAAATGGTAATAAAGGTAGTTACAGTTTAAAGAAGGAAAAATTAATGGAGGATATATTTTATTTGGGAGCTTTTAGGAAAGAGACTGTTACCGCATTCAGAAATTCATTCATTAAAGATACAGACGGTTTGATTGGAGCCACTGAAGAATTTGCACCCGTTGTGCTTAAATCTCGAACAAGAACTGAAAGCAGAGTGTTAAAGCAACGAGCAACAATAAAAGAAGTTTTTGGTGATGAACGACCGGCTTCAGCACCGCCAACTTCTTGTCGAGCTGAAGATCTACAAGAAGAAAAAGAAGTAAAAGTCGAGGAAATAAAGAAGGAACCTGAAACTAAACCTAAATTTAAGCCTAGAAAGATTGTAAAAGACAAACTCAAAAGAAGGTCTAGTTCCATTAGAGATGGATTAAGAAGTACTAAGTCTTTAAAAAGAAACGACGCAAAAGGTCGACTCATGCGTTTGAAAAAAAGAAACAGCATAATGAAATCACTAACTCACAAAAGAACGAAAGAACTTTCAGCAAATAAACATAAAAATGAAAATTCAACTCCAGAAGAAAAAGACAAAACAAAAGTAGAAGGTAGTTCCTTGGGACCACCTGAAGGTGTAAATACAAAACGACGCTTAAAGCGACTTTTTGGAAGACGAAAATTTAGTTCCGGGTTCGATTATATCAGAAAGAAGAAGAAAATAATACGCCGAGACGAGCACGCCAGTAAAATTCGTAGACCAGCAGTTAAGCCTAGTCCAGAATCAGTTCATGACATTCACAAAGAGATAAAAGGCTGGTTCATTAATAAGAGCATTGGCGAAACGCATCTACATAGAGCTGCAAGGCTAGGTTACACGGTAAGTGTCTTGAATATTCCATTTTATGGGTCCTCATTATCACATTAGAATTAGAGCATAGCTTATGGTTTATTTGATTTACAGGATTGCGTCGCTTATTGTTTAGAGAAGATGGAATCAGACCCTTCAGCAAAAGATAATGCGGGGTTCACACCATTACATGTGGCTGCAGCGAAGGGTCATGTCAGAATAGCGCGACTACTGTTACAGTACGGGGCAAATGTATCTGCTGCTGCTCAAGGAGGAATAAGGTGAGTTTTAATGTTTTCATAAGTTCAAATTTTGATGAGTTCACGCATAATTAAGAACCTGTCTAACGTGGAACAATCGATTTTCAGACCACTACATGAAGCTTGTGAAAACTGCCACATTGAAGTCATACGTCTACTTCTTGCATATGGCGCGGATCCCCTGCTCGGCACTTACGCCGGCCAGACGCCAGAAGAACTTACAGAGGGACCCGCGGCTACACTACTGCGATTACACATTGCCGATGTACAGGGAAATGCTATAGAACCCTGGCGTTTTCCACCACCTACTGAAATAATAGGTGAGAAAAGAATATTTAAGTTGAGGGAGACAGATTTCAGAGCGGTTTGAAATGGGATATGAAAATTAAATTCCTATCATACAAAACCGAGAGCAGGTGTTATAAATCACGTGGGGATTTCGATGGAGATGTGATTCATCATAAAGCGATATAGATATAGGATTAAAGAAAAAGTAGAATAAAATAAATACAAAAGCAATATAAATTTTCTCTTTTCAGATCGCGAAGAGATGGGATGTGATGCGCTTTCGTCACCGCCCCCAGCTTCACCCCCGCCGCCTCCGGACTCTACGATCGAGATCCAGTGCACCGAGGCACCGTTACCACCCTTCTACAGCTTGAGAACTCCCACTGGCCAACCGGCTGACGGCCTGTGGTGTTTACTCCAGGATATAACTAATTTATTACAGGTAATATTTTAGAGTCTACAGTTTTACGGTACTGGGGTTCTAGGTGGAAAAGGCAATATATAAGATTTTTAAGATTTCTCTATTATAAAATTGTAAATAAGCTGTCTGTACATTGAAGATATTAAAAAAAAACAAGTGGGTATAAAAGTGGCGGAATCCAAAAATGATATTTTTAAAATTCTCTGTCTGTTTGTTACGGGTTGGCGCAAAAACTACCTTATAGATTTTAATTAACTTACTTACTAACTTAAAAACTGGTTTACTTCTTATCTAAATTTATTGAACGGTTCTGAGATACAGCTTGTCCTCTCTCATGTATACAGACAGACCCAGATACAAACTAGAGATCATCAATGTTGGTTTTTCCATGTTTACTCCTAATATAGCTTTATTGTGAGCAAAGCCGCGGGCAAAAGCTAGTAAGATTTAAAAACCCTCGTAGCATGTCATGCTTACCATATCCTTTCAAAATTATAGAAGGAACAGGATACCAAGTTTCAAATCGATCAGAACCGTGGCAGTTGCTCAAATCCCGTCATAACTAACTTATTTTTAAGAAATCTGATGAACTCAATAACTAAATCTTATTTTTTTTTCGAATTACAGATAAAGTCAAAGGAAAGTCTCCTGAAGCAGATCCATTGTGGTTCTGGGTCACCAAAGGAACTGTTGCGCGAGATACGCACACAGGAGTTTTTAGAACGTGCTCAATGTCACCAATTGCTTGGCGCTGGAGAGAAAGTCAACGTCCGTGCCTCCAAAGTCGCTCTCGTCAGAGTTACTGACAAGCTAAGGCAACTGCTCAAGATAGAAACCGTTCTGGTTAGCTGACACTAGGCTATACCTAATACCTAATAATATTGCGAAGTTAATTGATCAAATATGTAATAGTGAATGTGAGTGTTGGCCTAATGTTGTTATTACATTTTAATAAAAAAATTATTTTTGGAAAACGTTAGGTCCCTACCAACATAAATATTAGACATACCTACGCCTCTGCCGTGTCGCTTCATTAAGTAGATGGACTTTTGCTGCATTTCGATTTAATTGCAATATGAAAATCGATACGTCATGCCATAAGTATTATTTTTTTAAATAAATACACGCGATTGATTGGAGACGGCTCAATAACGAGATCTTAATACCAAGCTTGACTGATTATTGTAATGTAACATGTATCTCATTCAAGAACAATATTATTAAAAATATTTGTTTTATGAGACTGTGTATTTTAAGGCAGCCATTTCATAATCAATTTATTCCCTCACTCTTAAAGTTTGGCTTGTGAGAAATTGTATATAGGTATTAATGAACAATTTGTGTAAATACTGTAAATATAGTTTGGTAAGTACCTAGTTATTATGCATATAGATGTTGCTTTAAATGTTTGATATTCTCATGGGTGCTATTTAATGATGGTGTATGGTATATTGGGATAGATAAGTGAATTAAATGAAGAGATGATTAGTGTAATTATATTATTATTAGGAAATTAACGACATGTAGTTACCACACTGTTAATTTTAAGGCATTAGCATAATCTTATACTGTGTGTGCAATAAGTATACGTGGTTAGTCTTGAATTTTGTAGATTATTTTATATTGTATTCAGAGTGAAGGTATCAAGTCACAGGGTTGGATGGCCTTATGCACACGATTGTTGTACTTAAGACACCAAGCATAGACAAGTGCATTATACAAGTAGAATCTATAAACATAATTGTGCTCTACTTCACAAGTTTTTATGTCCTAGCCTTTCCAGTGATATTATCGCTATAAACAAAACATCACCCTCTGTTATATGAATTATGTAATTATTTGAGATTATGCTATAAACTTCTTTATTAATTTATTTATGGCATTTTTGTTCCTTGTTATGTTTGCTAATATTGTCCCATGAAAATATTTTTATTTATAGGTATTGTACATTTACTTTGATAAAATGAATTATGTTTTTATATTTATACAATCCTGTAAAAATTAGGTAGGTAAATTTATAAAATCAAGTTATGCATATCGCAAAATCTAAATGAATAATGTACAGAACATAAAACTGCCAACAAATTATTTTAATAACTTATTTGCAACAGCAAAAGTCTGGTTTAAATAATGCCAAATTCATGTGGCATTATTTAGTCCAGCACACAAATTCTATTATTTATGTAATATTTTGGGACTTTGTATGAAAGTAGCAATTTTATATAGGTACAGTTGTCAAGGCCATGTTCAGCCCTATCTTTTAATTTCTTTATGAAAACAAAAAAAATGAAGAAGTACATTAATAATCTGTGATGAAATATAGGTAGAAGATGTAGCTATCTTGTGCACGGATAATGGTATAAAAATGTTGATAATTTTTGGAGTAAATGTAACTAACAATTTATAAAAAATTGTTTACATTTATGAATGGTATCAAAATCATGTAATGTTTTATCTGTTTTAGCTATACTTACAGTCTAAGTATTACTATAATTATTGACTCTTATTTCTTGTTGATAACATGGAAAATAAAACTGTGAACAATGAATCATATTTTATTTCCCACTCACAGGCCATTCACCTCTACAACCCTTAATTGTAGGAATCTACATTTTCTACATACATTTAAGATAGGTACCAATGTTAAGTTCATTTGCTACTAGCCTAGCCACTCCAGGAGTGGTCTGGTCTGCAGTTTAGTAGTACATTTTATCTATATCTATAAAAAAGCACAAATTATATGTTTAATGCAATAAAAAAAAAATTGCAGAGGAACTTCTATGTAATGCTTCAGAAAATCGAACCTAGACAAACACAAATGTGACAAATAGTCTGATATAGGTAGATAGGTACCTAAGGAAAGTATATAATCCCTTTTTCACGTGACTACTCTCTGACTGTGCTTGACCTCATACAAACACGTTAGTCCTTTTAATTTGTATTAAGAATTAATAATGGTAACTAGGTACCTACCTAAACTATTAGGTATGGTAAATTCTTATTTTTAATTAACCCAATTAGGTACCTAAAGTTTATATACATTGTATAATAGTGTTATGGAGGTACTTACATGTATTGTACTTTGCTTTGATTTTGTATGATCAATCTTTTTTTTCGCTAGAATAATAAGTACATATTTTAATTACTTTTCACTGAATTGTCGGCCCGGTGGACGCACTGCTTTTATTATCACAATTTTATTGTATCAGTATTGTGTTCATGGCATAACAGAAATTTATTGAAGGATAAAATCGTAAATTCTTAAAATGAGCGGCAATTCGTCGTATAGTCACGGTCAAATGTGGCAATGGCAAAAGCGGCAAGGGCAAAACTGGGACCTAGTGTTTCCACTTCAGGTTTTGGTTTTACCCTAATTCTCTAAATTCCTTAGAAATTATCCCTAAAAAACCATAATTTATTTTAAAAATTCCCTAGTTTACGGCGCATAATTTATTTAAAAAAACTTTTTTTGGATACCTATTTTAATTTTTGGAAGTGTCTAGCCGAAGCATTACTATTACACATTTTCTCAGCACTGAATAATCCAAAATTGAGCAATTATTCGCTTTTATAAGTTTACTTTATGGCGGATCGTTCACCTGAGCCCGCCAAATTAAAATTTCATTGATTTTTTTAAATTTTGTAGGCCTAATAAGTACCTACATAAGATTAAAAAATCGACAACGTGCACTTTTTTTTTTCTCCCCGTCAGGAGATCTTGGCTAGCACTTGGGTGCATCCGCCAGCGTCAAGTTTTGAACGTGCACTTTACATTTTCCCGCCTAAACTCCTTTATGTACTTATTTAGTAACTTGACAGTTTGAAGAAAAATAATGATACCAAACTATAACTAATAGTGTTGGGGTACCTAGTGAATGATTTTGATGAATGATAAAAATGGTTTAATATAAAATCAAACTGAAAATTCGTAAGATGTAAAATATAAGAATTATTATTTATCATTAATAATTATTAATAGTACCTAATTTTCTTGTAATGGAAACAAACCAAAAATAAAAATCGTGTAATTTTTCTTTTTTCACTTTTGTCTTTTTATAGATCGCTTTATTTGCTAAATTAAAATCACACCTTTATATATCTTGCGTCTTAATTTCAATGCAATGTCTCTCATTGTTATACATAACATGCCAATTAAATACAAACCTAACTTTTTCGAAATACATTCTATAGTCTATGTTAATCTTGCATTCAAATGGAGAAAGAATTTTCGTTACATACATACATATATTTTCTCTTTATAATATTAGTATAGATAGAGCGGATATTGGGGACGTTTTGTTACAAATACTTTGATTCCAATTAGTTTGATTATTTTCTTTGCCAGGCTGATATATTAGGAATGACACTAGACAGAGCGTTTTGTTTCCCACGAGATATAAGTAGGAGGAAATACGATTTTGTTCATTATGTCGCGCGTTAATATTAACTGCCTTCTGGTCAGAAGCGCGACTGCTACGCTAGATGCAGAGACGCTATGTGTTATTGGAGTTTTTCTATGAAATTTAGGGTTTATGCCCGATTACTAGCAATAGGCTCGCCCCCTATTGCATGGAATGTAAACATACGGGTGAACTATACATTAGTACGCATCTGTCTAACCCTTCGGGGAATAAAGACGTGATGGTATGTCGTGTTCCGTACTCTCGTTATTTCTTTGAGCCGGATATCGAAAACAGAAAATAAGGTGTTTGAAGAAACACCGCGAGAAGCAGGGCATAGTGGAAATGAATAATTTCACTCACAATTGGAGCTGCCCGACTGGGGAAGTACCTACACTTTGCAGAAAATAATAGCCAAAAAACATAGCTCTGTACTATGTTGTGTTCCTAACGGTGAGCAAGATCGCCAGAGCTCCGCGAGGAAGCGTTGTGTTGGTAGTGGGGGTACCGGTGTTGTGTGTGTTGTCTAACGGTAGTTGGTAACCACTTACCATCAGGCGGGCCATGTGCTGGTTTTCCACCTATGCGGTAAAAGAAACCCCAGACCTTCAAACCGTACCGTAACTTTGAAATCATTTTCAATGATTTTTAAAATACGATTTAAATATGTTAATTTATACATTCTTTTGTCAACAAATTTATCCGCAACAGCTTTTAGCTTTTATTTATCAATCACACCTACTTTATTTTAAATGAAGGTCTTTTGTACATCTGAAAAAGTAACAAATAAAATATCTAATAGCACTGGATATCAAAAATAATCAATAATCTTAGCTCCGTCATTTCAAAAAATGTTATTTTATTAAATTTTATAAAAATATAGTGATATCATAAATTCATGATATTCATCTTTAGTGATCGTTAGCAATTATTATAATTTGGTCTTACATTGAACACGAAAATAATATCGATATCGATTCGAAATTGTAAACAATCACTATCACATCATTAATTAAAATGACAAAACAAAAGAGGGACATAGTCTCGCTACACTTTTTAAAATCCGAGTTTTAAGCATTATGTCATAATATGTATAAGGCTTATAATTGCCAAAAAAGATGAAAAAGGTAATTCTGCATTAAGACATAATATTCCTACTCTAAGATTAAGACCTATAATTGGAAATCATAAATGGTGACATCCTCTTGGATGATATATAATTGAAAATTACAAAATGACATTTTGATGGATATTTCAAATTTAAATCTTACGTTTATGAGAAGAAGGCTGATAATGTCAGTAAAAAAAAATTTGCTAGTCTCGTGGGGAGTGCGGGTAGTCTCGTGGGGAGTGCATGCTTGAACTAAACGATTATTTTATATTCGATTATTGAATCGGTAACGTCCTCGATCTTTATTAATAAATTGTATTATGTGATTTACATATACATATTTTCACGCCTGTCTCCCATTGGGATAGGCAGAGACTATAGATTTTTACTTGCTACGATCTTGGCATACCACTTTCGCTTCATCTACGTTCATTAACCTCCTCATGCATGGACGTCGGTTTAGGGTGCTCTTAACCTGTCCTTTTTTAAGAACGGCCGCAACTTGGTTGTGGTACGTTCGTCGAGGTCGGCCCCTTCCAACTCTTCCATCCATACTCATCATGTATACTCGTTTCGTCAATCTCCGTTCATCCATCCTCTGTACATGCCCAAACCACCTTAACATACCTTTCTCAATCTTTGTTACTACACCTTCTTTCACACCACACCGCTCCCTTATCACGCTGTTTCTCACTCTATCTTTCAAAGTTACCCCACACATACTTCTCAACGCTCTCATCTCTACAGCATTTATTCTACTTTCATGTCTCTTCTGCCATAACCAACTTTCACTACCATACATTAGTGTCGGCGGCAACACACCCCCAATTACAGCCCG
Organism: Acronicta leporina; assembly: GCA_947256265.1. Classification (NCBI taxonomy): domain Eukaryota; kingdom Metazoa; phylum Arthropoda; class Insecta; order Lepidoptera; family Noctuidae; genus Acronicta; species Acronicta leporina. The sequence continues at coordinate 12,409,999 of OX366520.1, read as the reverse complement.
CCGTGCCTTTTCGGACACACTTCGGCTATTAATGAAAGTGTGCAGCGCCCCATTCACTTGATTACCGGCACTCACTCTCCTTTCAATGTCACTCTCATGCTTACCATCCCTAGTAACCAGATATACAAACTCTTTTACTTGTTCCACTCTTACGCCACCTATCAAAATATTGCACACTGTCATAATTTCTTCCCTTTCAAAAACCATAACTTTCGTCTTACTTACATTAGTTACATTCACTTTCATTCCCTTATTCCTAAAAGCGCCATCCATAATTGTTACCATCTTCTGTAACTCCTCCTCCGACGATGCAAGGATAACTTGATCATCGGCATAGAGGAGACATTTGACAAGTAACTCATTCATTCTTAAACCACTTTCACTGTCTTTCAAATCTTTCAGACAACTGTCCATGAATAAGTTGAACAGCCACGGTGACGCTACACATTATGTGATTTAAATAGAAATAAATGAACTTGAATACTTACATACGGAAAATAACTCCATATTTATCTAAATAAGATATTAGATTATTTTTTTTGCATACATTAACTGCACGTATCGGTATTTTGCACGGAGCAATTTATGATGACCGTACTGAGCGAAAACGATTCTGTTTATGAAAAATCGATTTCGGAAACAGTTTTTATAAACGCGTTAGATTTTTTAATCCACTACCTTGACTGAGGGGAATGATCATGAGAGGCGGGTCCATAGATAGATACTCAAAGCTCTTACCTACTCATGCTATATCTCAGTAGTCTGTGATGTACTCCTATTTTCGTAATCTGTGAATGTAATTATGTTTATGATACAGTCCATTTTTTTGGACTTGTCTTTTTTGGTAAACAAACCCTGCCCGATGCGAAAATCACAAGTTTTTCTTTAATCACGCACTTTATGTAGGAAACGATTTTATTAACACTTACATTATACTATACATTATACACTCTAAATTACACCAAAAACTGCTTCGAAATCACTGTAAAAGCCTATTATTTTTAATGAGAACGACATTTTATGTAATTTCATTTTCACAGATTAAAATAAGCATGACAATTTGACATTTCAAAACTCTAGATCATTGAAGTAAGACAAGCACGGAATCTAGATAAAAAAATGAACCTGAAACTGTCTTTGGTCTTGTTCTATCTTATGGCATGAAAAGGATGTAAGAATGATACAAACTATTCACTTTTTGTTTTACTTTTATTGGCATGTCATTAAATCAATTGTCAGTTGGTTCTATTCTATTCTATTTTTTAATTAATGGCAATTAAAGCCGATGTCGACTATTCTGCCAATGACCAGAGAGTTGGAAAAACAAGTGTGCAGAAAAAAATAAAATTATACGCGAATGTAATGTTAGTTAAACTAAAACCAAGGTCGCAAATTACATTCTTCGACACCACGTGTAACTTGTCGGGTTAGTACGGGACTGAAACAAACAAAAAATTGAAATAAATAAATATTAAAATTGTTAAAACATGGAATATACGCATACCACACCCGCACAGGCAGATTTATAATTTTATGTTATTGTGACGGATGAAAGTCATCAGCACCACAAGCAGTTCGGGGGAGGAATATGTTAGCAGGGAGGAGAAATTAGTCGGAAGGGGAATTTTAAATTTAGGAAGACGTTTATACAGATCTAGAGGAGGAATGTTGTTTGAGCATTCAAAGAAGATGTGATCCAGAGTACCCTCTTCCAACCCGCACTCGCAAAGAGAAGAGTCTCTAACCCGGATTTTTTGCAAGAAAACAGGAGTACTACAGAAGCCTAAACGAATACGGCATATGGTGGATATAACAGGTTTCGAAACTTTTTTGTAGCCATAGAACCAAGGTTTCGGTTTTATAGTTGGTTGTATTGCGTAATAAAACCTGCCTTTTTTCCTTCCAGTGTCACTCCATTGAACCTGCCACGATGATTGGAGGATAGTTCGTGGAAGATTCAATAAGTCACACCCCTGAAGACGGTTGTGAGAAAGATCAGCTACTGACGATGAGCAAGCATCCTTGGCCAATGCATCCACGTACTCATTTCCCTTGATATCGCAATGACCAGGAATCCAAACTAGCTGAACCTCTCTTTGATTGAGAGCACAAGATAATAATGCCTCTTTAATTTCTAATACAAGGGAATTGTGCAATTTACTTTGAAAGGGGTTTTGTATTAAGGCTTGCAGGCAGCTAAGAGAGTCTGTGAAGATTACGGCTTTGTGTATATTATGGTGTGACTTTATAAAAAGACAAGCTTCCAATATAGCCACACATTCACCCGTGAATACAGAAGACTCCTTAGGACACTTAAATTGCAGGATTATTCTAGAGCTCTGATAATAGACCGCAGCTCCAGTGTGGTTAAGTTCAGTTAATTTCGAAGCATCTGTAAAAAATAGTTGGAAACCATTCCATCGCTCGCCGACCACCGCATTGAATGTTGAGTTCGCTGACGGGGATTTTTTGGATATACCAATGTTAAAGACAATTTTTGGTACATAACATAAAACTTCATAGGCAAAATTAAAAAGGGGCAATCTAGGGAACTGAACAATCGGACATACTAAATTTAAAATTTGGCGAAAAGACTTCAGAATTAGGGGTATTTCTTTATTTTTCCAATAATTTGAATTTGTGCATGAGGCATCTAACTCGTACAATTTTTCTATAAGGGGATGTGAGGTTCTGCATATAAGCCTAGACAAAAAACGGGAGGCCAGATATTGCCGTCTTAGGGCCAGCAGGGCTATTGGCTATCTTTGTCATTGCCAGTGACTAACTGGCTTCAGTTGTACACCGAACTTTGATGACAACCAACAATTTCATAACAATGGTATTGCGTATCACTTTAGGTGTTGATCAAGTTACGGTGACTAACGGACGGGAGACGGTGCTTATCGTTACACCACTTGACGCCTCTATTTTTTATCGAGTATTATACGACAAAATTGAGTAACGCCTTTTCGACGTTATAATGCTCCGTTTTAGGAAACATTTAGTTTTAAGCGGCTTATACACTAAAACTGGCGGTAAATTCATTCTTTCGTAGTTGTTTATACTGGAGAGTCAAACGGAATTATTTATTATACCTCTTTAAAGTGTTTCAAAGTGTTTACTTGTGTTGTTAAACGTAACATTGTGAATATAAATCCAAATTAAAGGTAAGTAAATCCACGAAATACTTAAGGAGTAAAACGAAATAGTTCTGTATAAAATGTGAAAGTTTTTAACAAAGCTTAGTAATGATCGATCAATTTCCATGTTTTTAACTTCAGCATTAATGTATGCTGTAGTTAAATACATGTTACAACAAGTTAAAAACAACTTTAGCGTTATTTAAGTAAATAACGCTAAAGTTATTTGTGATGTGAGGGAACTAAGTTTTTAAATATTATTATGGTGTTATATGGTGTCATACTCTACTTTTAAGATGCCTGCTCGAAGAAGAGTTTCCGGAAGGCAAATGGAATTGCTTGTGGAGTTTGCGGAGTCTCATCGCGATATTGCATTGGGTCGCTTCCCGGGAGGGCCACAGGCTGTTCGAGTCACCCGAGAAGTGTGGGCCTCCGTAGCGGTCCAACTGAACTCTGTGGCGGAGGGAACCACTAAAACAGCAGACCAATGGCGTAGAGTAAGTATAGGCTAAATATATATTCTCTAGAACAACACCATCTTCTCTATCATAATCATTTAATTTAACTAAAATATTTCCATTTACTTCACCATTACCATACTTTACTTTATTACTTTCTCACACATTTTTTGTCACATTTGTCTTGGCCCCTTTTGCAAAAAACAAACACCCCACTTAAGAACCCATCAACCCAGTACCTACTCAGAACTAAGACTGTGTCAAAGACTCAAGTTGGTATAAAAAATACACTTAAAATACCTAGCTTGCATGTTAACATTGTCCTTATTATCGTAGTAGGTATATTTATCTAACTGTGGTTATTAAATGTTTTAAATTTTTTCTATCAAGTACTGGATAGAGTTTAAGGCCAAAACGAAGGCCAAAGCTGCAGACTCAAGGAGGAATGCATCAGCAACTGGTGGAGGGCCTAACAAGCTTGTTCCTCTCAATGATATAGAGATGAGAGTGCTGGACGTAGTAGGTCCAGTGGCGGTGGAGGGATTGCCTGGAGTACGCCTGCCTATAGATGTTAGTTTCATAATTAATAATCATTATTCATTCATATTTGCTATTTGCATATAATAAGTTATTAATAAATTCAGACTTACCTATGTACAGTAAAATGTACATATTTGAATATTTTACAGATAACATCAACAGATGAAACTGAAGCCCCTGCAGATTCTGGAATTGCAGCACCATCAGATCCTAATTTATGTTGTCCCAGTACATCCATACCTCAGTCCCCAGCTCCTAATCCTACATCCTCAGAGCCCTTAATGGATGTGGAATGGCTTGAAGAAGAAGAGCTACAACCCGAATTCCAGACCTCTGCCTCCGCACAGCAACCCTCCACTGAGACACCTAATGCCGACGTCGATACTGCTCACATTCTTACGCAGCCAGATGTGCAGCACGAGGTTTCGTTAAGAGAAGATGGTAATTATATTTTATCATTTAAATGCAGCTTCATCGCGATGATATCGTAGTGAAAAGGGCATTGAACACTGGCGAAGGTCTGGGATTCGAATCCTACAATGAGCTTGAGCATAAACTACACTTGTATGCCCCCTTAAATTGAAAATCTTTCACCAAGCACCTACTGGTGTGTTCCAGCTGCTGCACTTTAAAGCCATTCTCTTAAAGTTTTGTGAGCTTATGTAGTCAAACGCAAACCTATCCAAAAAAGTAAGATAACTAAGTAAAAGATTAAAAAATAAATTTTATTTTAGGTCATGCTCAGCGCTCCACTCCACCGGTCCGAAGTTCGAGGTCACAAAGGCGAAGTTAGTTGAAGGGATTATAAAATTGTTTTTATAGGTATTTTTTCAGTAAAGTTTAATTTAAATTATATACATTTCAGTTCGTAGAGACGAGAGGGTGCCACGCTGGGCCTATGATATAGAAATGCGGCGCATTGATGCCGAGGAGCGACATGCAGCCGCATTGGAAGCGATGGTCGCTTTATTGGGGCAGATAAGAGATGATGTACATATCTATGTACATCGTCCATAACTATGCTAGGCTGTTTTTTAGAACTTAAGACATTCAATGTGTAAATATTAAAATAATGTTATTTTTACACATATATTTATTGTTTATTTTACCAACATATTTCAAAAGCCAAAATCATTTATTCAATATAGACTACTAGGTAGTACTTTTTGGATGTCATTTTTACATTATAGACAGCCCCCAAAACGCCCGCCCTTCACCGCTTCCTAGTGTTTTCGCTGGTAAGAAGAAGCGGCGCAACAAACTCCCCAGCAAACACATTTCTGTCTGTTAAGTTACTAAGGAGTTATACAAAATTGAATTCAAATCATTGTTTGGGGTACTTAATAATTAATTCATTGCTACTGTCAGCTGGCGCACATGTTATTATTATTAATTTTGAAGCAGTATTTATAATATTAGCAAGCCTCCTTTCTTGTAGTTTAAATGACAATTTTAACTATTAAAAACAGTGAACCTGCCTACACGAGCAATGATAATATGCATAACTTCACAAATTCACTTAATAGGTAAAAAATATATATATTCACATAAAAAAAACTTATAAGTACCCAATATCGCAGAGAAGATAATGGAATGTAGATATAATTACAAATTAGCTCTAGCATTCCATAATCTTTGGACTAGTATATCCCTAGAGTTGTCTGGAATTTCCTCGATTCTTATCACCTCTCTAAAGACTTGGCTCTGTTGGTCATTGTCAACATCACCACTGTGAGGTTCAGGCATTGGAACATTCTGTGTGTTGGCTATGTTATGTAGGACTACACATGAATTCACTATTTTGGCTGCTGTAACTGGGTCATAGTGAAGTACTCTATGTGCCAACAAACACCGCCAACGTGCTTTCAGGACACCAATGCAACGCTCAACAGTGTTTCTGACTGTACAGTGAAGTTCTGTATAGCGTTCTTCTGGTGAACCCGGAGCCGCGCCTAAGATAGGTGTCATCATCCAAGGGCGCTGTGCATATCCAGAATCACCTGAAATATAAATATGTGTTTGGTCACATTACAACTCCACATTACAGTTCACTCATTCACTTTAGTTTGATAGTGTAGCTTGAGAAATTAAAAATAAATTAAATAAAATAGAAATGATTCATGTTTTCAACATTAAAAGCAAAGCTTCTATTATGTTAAACCTAGCCTGCATTAGCTTACCAAATGACATCTTTGTGAGAGACTAAACCCATGAGTAACCAAATAAATTATTTGTTTTATTTATTTACTGATTGAGGACACAAATATTTATTAACACATTTACACTAAATGAGCATTCCATTATCAACAACCAGCCAAAACAATGTGTCCTACCTACCTAATAACCAACAGCGCTCTCTATTCCTCTCCAGTCTTTCCAAGAGAGATTTTAAGGGGCATTGATTCCAGACATAAGAATCATGCGAAGCACCACCAAATGATGCATCAACATGCAGTATATTTAGATTGGCATCACAAATCTGAAACAAAAGCTTTATTTTACTCACCACTCAAATACATAGGTATATTATAAAGATTAAAATCATAATCCTCATAATAAGTATACATACATTATGTTGATATTTTCTTTGTTTATCTTTTATTGATTTAAACTTGCGATAACATACTATTATTATATTACTTATTAGGGACCTACTTACTATTAAAACATTCAAGGAATGATAATTTTTCCTGTTAAAGTATGCCTCCTCGTGATCTGTGGGTCGGATTAAGGCCACATGTGTTCCATCAATACACCCAATGATGCCTGGGAATGCAAATTTTTCCATAAACCTGAAAACAACCATACAGTGGGTTTTAATATAAACTTTTTATTTAAATATAATATTATAATTATAACAGAAAACCTATAATAAACTTACCCCGTCATAATAATTTCCCTTTCTTGCCGAGATGAAGGGAACTTTATATACTTAAGGAGTATTTCCCGTGAATTGAGAGCACCTGTTACTTCACGCAGATATTTGCTAAATGTGGGCTGGGACATGTTACATAGAAATGAGGCACCTACATTGCGTTGATATGACCCATTGGCCAAAAAGTTCAATGTCGCCAAGATCTGCAATAGACAATGAAAAGGATCAATAACAAGTTGGTAGGTACTGCTATTTTCAAGTATATTTACACAATGAACAGACATTAATATATTAGAATTAGAATATAATTGCACTTACTTTAAGTTCTGTACGAACGGCCGTTTTTCGTCGAGCTTGTGTTAGGTATGGCCGGAGTTCTACCAAAACCTGTTGAAATCCAGCTTTACTTAGACGAAAATGCGCAATAAACTCGGTCTCAGGCAACTCCAATGGATTACTAGCGTCGCGCAGGCGGCGTCTTTCAATTCTTAAAAGATTTTGCTTTCGCTGCTCTTCAGCAAAACCCAACAAAATTAGACGTGCCATACTTTCCAAATCACAATCAAACAAAAAAAGTTCACAAATGTCTTATCTTTACACACTTAAATAAATACAGGATACGGTGTTAATCACTAGAATTTATAAAACACTGCCTATGAGTAGTGTCTTTCACAAAAGTTTTGACAATTTAGATGACTATCAATTTGATGACCACTAAGCTTAGACAATCGCAATCTTTCAAGTATCGATACAAAAACACGTGTTACGGTGACCAACCGGCGCGCCCGGTGACTATCGGCGTTCATGACGTCATCCTAGTTGGTCACTGAAGATAGCCAATACGAAACTAGCTGTTTGACAGTGAATTGTTGAACACTTTGCCTAGTGATCTTCACTATGGGCTGTCAACTGAGATACGCAATAGCCCCGCAGAGGGGGTTCCGTACACTCAACCTGCAATGCATTAATGGGGGAGGATTTCATACAACCTAAGATGATTCGGAGGCATTTAGACTGAATCTTATCCAGTCCAACTAAGGCACCTTTGTTGCACGGTATCAGAAGATGCGTTCCGTAGTCCAAAACACTACGGACTAAGGCATTGTAGACTAATTTCATGGTGTAGGGGTGAGCACCCCACCAAACGCCTGCAAGAACTTTTAAAATTGAGATAACTCTTTCACATTTTCTAATAAGGAAGTTGATGTGATCTTTGCCAGTTAATTTTGTGTCTAAAATGACACCTAAAAATTTTACTTTATTTACTATTGGGATATTTTGGCCTAAAATGTCAATGGTTACATGGGGAGTGCGTCTTTTACGAGAGAAGATTACTGCCGAGCTTTTCGGCGCAGATAGCGACAGGCCATGACTTAAAAGCCACTGATTCAAAGAATCCATAGAGAGGTTCAAAGATGACGCGGCATCGACTATAGAAGAATCTGTCACGTACAAGGCAATATCATCGGCATATTGTAATATCTGACAATTGCTATTTAAGCAGGACCCAATATCAGCCGTATACAAGTTGTACAGTATGGGACTGAGGGGAGAACCTTGTGGAAGACCCCTCCATATCTGCCTATCATCGAACTCCTCTCCCTGGACTCTAAGGACCAGCGAGCGGAACATCAGTAACTCACATATACATCGTATCATCTTAGCCGGTAGACTCAGCTGTTGCAGTTTTTGCCTGAGTACGGGAAGAAGTACGTTGTCATACGCAGAGGAAATGTCCAGGAAGGTAGCTACAACCGATTCATTTCTTGAAAAAGCTAAACGGATGTCCGTAACTAAAGTACCAACACTGTCCATAGTACCAAGTCCTTTCCTAAAGCCAAATTGGTAATTCGGCAGTATATCCTTAGACTCAACAAACCACTCGAGACGGTTTTTAATTAGGTGCTCCAGTAATTTGGCTAAGACTGACGACAAAGCAATTGGCCTAAGGCCATTTGGATCATCTGCATGTTTACCTGGTTTCAAAAGTGGAATAATTATTTGCCGTTTCCATTGATCTGGGACCCAACCTTGAATATAGGCAAAATTTAAAATGGTCAAGAAATAAGATTTAGCCTTGTTACCAGAATGGGATATAAAAGAATATGGCACGCCGTCAATACCCGGGGCTGAGTCCCGGACATAACTGAGTACCACATTCAGTTCCTCCAAAGTAAATTGCGCATCCAAAGGATCCTCTGATACATTTTGATGGGCCATGTTTACACATTCCGAAAAAAGTGGGACATATGGTGGAGCAATTTTATCAAAAAACAGTTCCGCTGTTTCTCTAGTGATTGGAGAAGAAACTGATGGAGAGCATCCTCGTCTAAACCTATTGATGTTCTTCCAAACTTCCGACATAGGAGTAGAGGGAGACAAAGAAGTGCAAAATTTAACCCAACCTGCTCGTTTCTTTTTACGCAGGTGACGTTTGGTTCTGTTATTAATCTGACAATACACTAACAGATTTTCGGGGCTCATATCTACATTGTAGCGAACCTCAGCTTCGTTCCTGTCCCTAACTGCCAAGGTGCACTCACGATCCCACCACGGGGGTGAAGGAATTTTATCGCGGGCACTGTTTTTCAACGGGAAGCAGGAATCAGCACTGGAGGTGATGGCAGTAACAAATCCCTCATAGCAGCTCTTCGCATGGTGATGACCAGGAGGATCAAATAAACTTGAATTTAAATTTGGCAGAACTTCAATTTTCTCCTCCACTAATGATGCAAACTTTGCCCAATCTGGTTTGGACAAGTTATATTTCAGAAGTGGGGGAGAACTTTTCTCTATATAAGTCTTATTAATCAAAGATATTACGATAGGGTAGTGGTCACTACCATGCGACAAGGACGTACATTCCCAATGGGACGAAGCTGCTAACTCAACTGAGCAAAATGTCAGATCAACACAACTCTTTTGTTGTCCAGGGGGAGATCTGCGAGTCGGGCAACCATTGTTAAGAATACAGAGATTCAGATCATCCAATATATCAACCAAAGTCACACCAAAGGCATCACAGCGTTCGGACCCCCATCTATAATGATGACAGTTAAAATCACCCATGACCATAATTGGTCCTTGAGTATTTGAAAAAGTGGTTTTTAAAATATCCAAAAATTCAGGTCGAGGGTGAGCAATGTATATTGAAAACACTGTAATGCCCTCCACCCTTCCCGCCACAATACTCATTTCGCCCGTGAGTGAAGGCAAAGGAAGGGGTAGAAGTGGGACCTGATTATTGACAAGGAGAGCCGAACCTCCATATCCATCGGATCTGTCGCATCTGAGAATGTTGAAGTGTGGCATGCGGAAGCTAAGACTGGGCGTAAGCCAAGTCTCAGCTATGGAACAAGCCAAAGGCTTGTATTTATTTAAAAGAAATATGAGGTCGTGCTTTTTATGCCACACGCTCCTCACATTCCACTGAAGGAATACTAGGCGGGACGCCATTTTTAATTGATAGTAGTAAAGAAACAAGTTGATCGGCAACGTTGGACGGTGATTGTGAGTTGGAAGAAGAAGAAGAAATAAGAGTAGGTAGAAGTTTTATAAGAAGTTCAATGATAGAATCAATGTTGTTAGGTACATGTTTGTTACTAAGCGCACAGCCATTGGGCTGTGAGGGTTGGGGAGAACTGACTATACGCTGATGAGCAATTTTGTCATACGATGGAGAAAGGGGGGCATGAGTCCTGGGTTTAAGAGTTACTGTTTTACGATATGACTGGGATGTAGGAGAGGATTTGACCATATTGGCATAGTTGCGGGAAACTGTTGGGATAATTTTGCACGCCTCAGCATAAGGGATTATTTTCTCAGCCATGACTGTCTTAATTGCCTTCTGCCTGCCATACTCAGGACATGACTGGCTATCGGCAAAGTGGTTCCCTGAACAAAGCACACAGAAGGCCTCGCCCTCTGAAATATTACAGCCATCACCCGGGTGATCGTGGCCACACTTGTTACAGCGTGGTTTAGACCTGCACAGGTTTGCCACATGTCCAAATCTACAACACTTGCGGCATTGGATTGTTGGGTATATGTATTGTTTAACAGGGAGAGATGTGTAGCAACAGTATATCCAACTTGGCAGCACCTGTCCATCAAAGGTCAGGACACATGTTTCGGTGGGTTTCCACTCATTAACCCCGTCTCTTTGTATTTTACGGTTAATACGTCGCACTTTCAAGATTTGTCCACATCCAAAGGGTACAGACACATCAGACATAACTTCTTCTTCTGTAAGTTCGGAAGGAATGCCAGTAACAACACCCATTCTTGTGATATTGAATGTAGGGATTGATGCACTATAACAATACTTTGGTAATAAACTATTTACTAAGAAGGAGTTAGCATCCTGAGGGGAAGCAAACTCCACTGAGACCCTGTTTCTGCCCACTCTTTTGACACCACCACGAACAATGTTAGCAATGTTGTTGTTCATAAGGAACTTTCCAAAATTAACTGGGTGAAGGGTAGTGCCAGCATTTGGTTGTGTCTCTATGCGTGAAACATGGACAATGTAAGGGGCCTTATCCATAACGGAGTACTTGATTCGACCGACTTGGTTTTTTTGTTGTTTGCTTGGCAAAGAAGGAGACAAGATTACATCTTCAACAGGACGTTTGCGTGGGTTTTGTTGGGATCGGGAACTTACTGATACATCCATCGCTGAAACGTTACAAACAACATCCGCTAATTGCGATAGTGGGCTGAGTGAGGACTGAAGTTCTAAAGAAGAACATGGAATATCGGGAGGGACCTTATCAGGGGGTTTATTTTTGTCCATATTGGGTAAAAGGGAACTTAAAGTAGAACAATCACAATACCAACCTGTTTACGAACACAAAGACAACACAATTAGGAAGTGACAAGTCGCTAAAATATCGAAAAACACTTAAAACAGCAAAAGAATTCTAAACACACGTGCTATCCAACCAGCTGTCAAAACAGAATCCTGTCAGTTGGTTATATTTAAATATAACCAACTGACAATTGCAAAAAATAATACGACTAAATTTGGTTGTATTACCCTAAAGTCTGCCCATTTCAGTGTTGCCAGGTACATTGTAATTACAGTAAATTTACTGTATTGCAGAATTTAGGTATTGTATACTGTAGGTTATACAAAAATACAGTAAAAAACTAATGATTACCTAGATATTGTCAAATAGCTGCATATTTTTCATTTTTTAGAAAAATAAAATGATACGACTGAACAAAATAATAAAATGTATCCGACAAATAATAAAATGATCGTAATTCAAATATTTTACTACGAAGTTCCCATATAGCAAACACTGGACGAATGGAAAAAGAATATTTTACTGCTAGCGCCATTTCTTTATTTCCGAACTTCTGAAGTACTAGTATCTATGTTTTGTTCGATAACCCACCATTATAATAAACTATAAATCTTGCAACCTGTTACATGAGCGAGCACGAGCCACCAAAATGAGTCAAATATAACGAAAGTTAAAAAACTAAAATAATTACTATTTCACTTGGAAAATAGGCAATTTAGAATATTCGTCAAACCAACACATATAGTAGGTACACATTGTATAAGCGTAGCGTAACGGTTATTTATTTATTTAAAACTCTTAAACTATCATTACAGGTTATGACAATCACTACATTTATATTATGTAGTATATTTACACCTCATTGTTGACAATCTCATTAAAATTTCTTGTATTAAGGTTAAAATAATTATTTTTAGTTACTGTAATTTTGTACCATAGGTACTGTTATTTTTTATGCAAAACACTGTAACTTTTTAAATCTGACTTAACTGTCAACAATTGTCCGTTCATTCATTTGAAAATATTTGACTTGGTCGCATATTCATTGTTTACGTTTTAGTTGTCATCCCGTATGTGTTTTATGATATTGTGGTAATAATACTATTATGGATTTATAAAAAGTATTTGTATTATTCAAAATAGTCACTGTTGAGATCCTGTGGCAGAATGTGTTGTGCGGTTGAGTGCTGAAAATCCCATTAAACAAGCAAACAAAATACGCAGGAACTATTGACCTTCCACCGGTAAGTTTTCCTATATTGTTTGCTGAATATAAGTTATGAACCGAATATTAATACGTAACAAATGTTGCTGAATCACTTTCTAGCGAAAATCAGACGTAGAAATACGTTTTAGGGAATATTCGGAAAATGCATTGAGGTTATTGTAGTGACGTGAATATTATTGTCGATAATTTTACTTTAAAGATTTCCTAAAGGCAACATGAAAAGAATTACCTTAATAGATAAATCGCATAGCTAGAAAAAACGGGAGTCCAATTACTCATAGTCACATTTGCAAAAACAAACTATATGGAGACAACTTAGGGAAGATAATATTCCTGCATTACCTATTTATTATAGATAGAACAGGTGAAATGGTATGATAGTCATCATATCAGCTAAAAAAATCCACTGCTAAAAAGGCATAGACTTCCACAAAGACCAATTATATACCGCCTTCAACCAACGACTCCCAACGACCTTTACTAGCATTATTGATATAATGTTGTGTGCTTGTAGGCAGAACATAAATGGATACTGTACTTATAAACAAATTATTTATCTAACCTAAGCTCACAAAAAGAAACTCCAAGAAGAATGGCGTGCAACGGAGGAGGCCTACAAACATCATTGGGAGAATAAAGATTGTGAAAGAACATGCTTACAAAATAAATTAATTGGAATTTGAAACTGGTGGCTTTATTTGTAAATTATACCTATCTTTTTATACCTATTTGCCTCATTTGCCCTTTGACTATCTATCCCTGGACAAGTGACGCGCTTAATTCTATGAACAAAAAAGTCTGTCACTTTTGGTGCGGGGGGAGGAAACACTACATAGACATTGCTGCACACATACTCAAAATCATTTTGTATCGCCACGAACTCACACATATTAAATTCTTCACCACTAACACAATTTACGCACACATAGAGGTCAAATACGTCAACATACAAGAATTGACGACAATACGAACGTATAATACAATAAAAATAATTAGGAAGCTACTATGTCGATATTTTATATCGATAGATTATTTTAGGAAGAATAGAGAAAAACGTAACAACATTACAAATTATTTTTATATGTAATTATTTATTTGCAAAATTAAAATCATTCATACACACCTTTTTAATATCTTGCGTCATAATTATTTTCAATGCAATGCTCTCATTGCATGCTAATGAAATACAAAACAAAGGAACTGTTTAGGTATAGATAAATAGGTGTAACATAATATGTAATTGGAAAATAAACGCACGGGTGAGAGAAATCGCAAACTTTTCGAAATACATATTCTATAGCCTATGTTAATCTTGAATAATGTAGCATTCAAATGGTGAAATAATTTTCGAAATCGGCCTAGTAGTTTTTGAGTTTATTTCTTACATACATTGATACATACAAATCTTTCCTCTTTATAATATTAGTATAGATAGAGCGGATATTGGGGATGGTATGTTACAAATTCTTTGATACCAATTAGTTTGATTCTTTCATTTTGATTTTTTCTTTTGTTTGCCAGGCTGATATATTAGGAATAACACTAGACAGAGCATTTTGTTTCCCACGAGATATAAGTAGGAGTAAATACGATTTTGTTAATTATGTCGCGCGTTAATATGAACAGAAGCGCTACGCTAGAGGTCCTGGGTTCGATTCCCCGGTCGAGCAATGTGTTATTGGAGTTTTTCTATAAAATTAAGGGTTGATGCCCGATTAATGGCAATACGCTCGCCCCCTAAGTACGCATCTGTCTAACCCTTCGGGGAATAAAGACGTGATGGTGTGTCGTGTTCCGTACTCTCGTTATTTCTTTGAGCCGGATATCGAAAAAAGAAAATAATGTGTTTGAACAAACACCCCGAGAGGCAGGGCATAGTGGAATTGAATAATTCACTTACAATTGGAGCTGCCCAACTGGGGAAACACCTACACTTTGCAGAAAATAGTAGCCAAATAACATAGCACTGTACTACTAGTATTCTATTATCTGTGACTGTACTATGTTGTGTTCCTTCCTTGTGCTGCAAGATCGCCAGAGCTCCGCGAGGAAGCGTTATGTTGGCAGTGGGGGTACCGGTGTTGTGGGTTGTCTACCGGGTGTGAAAAGATTTTTACAGGTTCGGCAACGGGCGAGTTATACCCCAGGTGTTGCAAGCGTTCATATAATAGGGTACATAAACACTATATATACACTTACTATCAGGCGGGACATGTGCTGGTTTTCCACCTAAGCGGTAAAAGAAACCCCAGACCTTCTAACCATACCGTATCTTAGAAATCATTTTCAATGATTTTTGAAATACGATTTAAATATGTTAATTTATAAATTCTTTTGTCAACAAATTTATCGGCAACGGCTTAAGCTATTATTTATCAATCACACCTATATCATTTTAAATGAAGGTCTTTTATAGATCTGAAAAAGTAACAAATAAATTATCTAATACTGGATATCAAAAATAATAAATAATCTTAGTTACGTCATTTCCAAAAATGTTATTTTATTAAAATATAGTGATATAATAAATTCATGATATTCATCTTTAGTGATCTTTAGCAATTATTATAATTTGGTCTTACATTGAACACGAAAATAATATCGATATCGATTCGAAATCATAAACAAACACTATCACATCATTAATTAAAATGACAAAACAAAAGAGGGACATAGTCTCGCTACACTTTTTAAAATTCGAGTTTTATGCATTATGTCATAATATATATAAGGCCTATAATTGCCAAAATACGGTAATTCTGCATTAAGACCTATAATTGGAAAGCAGAAATGGTGACATCCTATTGGATGATATATAATTGAAATCAAAAAATGACAGTTTGATGGATGTTTCAAATTTAAATCTTACGTGTATTAGCAGAAGGCTGATATTATTAGTAAAAAAAATTTGCTAGTCTCGTGGGGAGTGCGGATAGTCTCGTGGGGAGTGCGGGTAGTCTCGTGGGGAGTGCATGCTTGAACTAAACGATTATTTTATACTCGATTATTGAATCGGTAACGTCCTCGATCTTTATTAATAAATTGTATTATGTGATTTAAATAGAAATAAATGAACTTTAATACTTACATACGGAAAATAACTCCATCTTTATCTAAATAAGATATTAGATATTTTTTTGCATACATTAACTGCACGTATATCGGTATTTACACGGAGCATTTATGATGACCTTACTGAGCGGAAACGATTCTGTTAATGAAAAATCGATTTCGGAAACAGTTTTGATAAACGCGTTAGATTTTTTAATCCACTACCTTGACAGAGGGGAAGGATCATGAGAGGCGGGTCCTTATAGATAGATAGTCAAAGCATTTGCCCTGTGGTCTGAAGTGCGACTGTTACACTAGACGTCCTGGGTTCGATACCCAGGTCGAAGTGTGTAGGTTTTTCTACAGAATTCTCAGTAGTATCTTGGAGTCTGAATTTTGTGCCCGGTAAATGGTAACGGGCTCGCCTCGAAGTGAGACCTAAAACATTTACTGGCTAACTGTGGGTGCACATTAATCTCTGCCTAATCCTTCGGCAATACAGGCGTGATGGTATGTATAAATTTTCTCTTCTCCCAGTTTTTCAATCCTATTTTCATCCTTGTATTTTCGCATCTTGAATCATGTAAAAATATACCTAGTTTTATTTACATACCTTTCCATGGTACGGATAAATTCGAGGTTAGGTCTATACCCGTCCGTTTTTACCCTGCTTTTGTGTATCGATCCAAATTAAATTGTATAAGTACCTACATTATGAACTAACTATATACTTACACTATTTACATAAATTACATAAAATTAATATATATGTAAACTAAAACTAAAAAAACTTCCAAAGTATTCATCGGCATCACTGTCGTCGGGTAACGTGCCCAGAAGGCTGGCAGCATTACCACGTTGAATGGCAATGCTTATACGCTCCCCTAGAAACAAACCAGCCCTCTGGTCACGCGAATTGTCGACTAGTCTCCTTGAAAGTTCTTTATAAAGGAGACGGCACTCGGACCCCACGACCCGAGCGTTTCGACCCCAAACGGCTCAAAAATATAGTTACCAGAAAGGTTACTATATTTGCGCCGCTTGAGAGTCTCTGCAGCAGCAGCAGCAGCGCCAGCGCAGCCAGCTGAGCTTGAAAGATGTGATGGCGCAAGGGTATCAACACAGGTTGTGTCCCATACCAAAGGCATAAGAACTAACTTAAAAATAAGGATACATATTTTATATTATCAATGTCTGTCATCGATAAATTTTATCGACGTTTAATAAATAGCTTAACATCACTGGTCCGAATTACAGAGTGCGCCAACCTACGTAACTTCGAAATGATTTTATTTATATGTCCTTTTCTTTCATAGTAAGTGGGTCCATAAGTCGAAGTGAAATAAATATATTGAGTTCAGTTGCAATTTTATGGCTTTCTCTATGTCATAATTATTACTCTATGCTCTAGATTGTATACCAATTTTTAGGATGTGACAAAATAATAAATGATTTTGATTTATGTGAATGAACAACTGAACTGTAATTTCAAGTTCAAATGAAATGGCAGCCAGTAAAAATGTTATTGTATTACGCCTTCCGCCTTATCATTGCGAATTAAATAACATAGAATTAATACAGGCACAATTAAAAGGCCATGTTCGCAAAAATAATAAATATTTATTTTAAAATGGCTCATGTCAAGGAATTGATTAAAGAAGGCTTAACAAAAATAGGCACGGTGTCATGGACCAATTGCATAAATCATGTAATCAAGGAAGAGGATAAAATGTTGCAGCTCGATGACATAATAGATACTGCATAAGATGCACTGACCCAGAGGTTCATAATACATGTGTCAGAATCTGATGACTCTTCAGAGCCATCAGATTTTAAAGGAATACGAGTAATAAATTAATATTTGGCAGTTTGTCGTTTTATTTATTCATATCCACACATTCACTTCATATTTAAAATTAAAAGATCAATTCAGTACCTACTCGTCAAGGTGAGAATCATTCAGTCTTTGCTAAGAGTATTTAGTTCAGTCATTCATTAATGATTTCCCAACACTATCTAACCACTATCAATTGTGCCTGGTTCCTGGTCCCTGGTCAATGGTCTCTAGGACGCCATATTTGTTTACTAAAAAAGACAAGTTAACTGGGATAGACTGTAGGTAGGTTGGGCAAATGATGGGCAATCTCAATTCTCAATCTCTCTCAAGTCTCTCCTAACTAGAGGTGTTATATTAGGGTGATATTTAAGTAATAAATATATTCACTATTAAATATATTCACTGCCATATATTAGCATACCATACCTATTACTGGGTAATAGTCAAATATTAGTCAGCCATTTTGAGATTCATATTCTCTCCGTATTCGTTAACTCTAACATAATATTGATATCGTAACTATTCTCAGAATAGGTACGATATTAATAATATGTATTATTATTCGTTACGAATACGGAATTATTCTCTTTCTCTATAATATAGGTAGGTACTGATCTCTCGGTGTGCCTATTATTTGACCAATATCTGGTAATAGTCTACGCTAAACTAATATACAACATACATACATACCATCACACCTGTATTCCCCGAAGGGTTAGGCAGAGGCGTACTAATGTACACCCACAGTTCGCCGGTATGTTTAGGTCCCATGTAATAGGGGGCGAGCCTATTGCCATTAACCGGGCACAAATTCCTAACTCCGAGCTGCTACTGGGAATTTCATAGAAAAACGCAATAACACTTTGCTCGACCTGGGAATCGAACCCAGGACCTCTAGCGTAGCAGTCGCACTCAGGACCACTTGGCTAATATATATCTATACCTATTACGAATATTGTACTGTTGTACGTGGGAGAGCCATGCTTCGGCACGAATGGGCCGGCTCGACCGGAGTGATACCACGGCCTCACAGAAAACCGGCGTGAAACAACGCTTGCGTTGTGTTTCGCCGAGTGAGTTGAGGTTACCGGAGGCCCAAACCCTTTTAACCCTTTATAACTCAACAAAATATTATGTAATAATAATTAGCTTGTAGGATAGCATTTGGAAATTTAAAAAACACGTATTTTTTTATTTTCAAAAATTTTTATTATTTACCTCACAAAAATAAAAAAATAGGGAGTGTGACAGTTATGGTACATTGCCGCAATGTGTTGCACTACGATGTATGAAAAGTTTTAAAACAATTATTTTGTTTATTGTTGCATAATGCAACTCCACATTTTTCACAGATGGTCTGTGATTTACCCGTGCATTTGGGAAGCTTGCATCGGATTCGTTTTTCCACCCACACTGGCCAGTGACCCACTTGATCTTGGCGAACAGCTGCTGGAGGCACGAATTGAGCTGGACCCTTGCGTTTTTTTGCCTGGATATCTGGCTCAATGCTTCGGCGTTGTACATGAGTTTTTATGCCCATCTTACAAAGCACTGTACCAACCTCTTCGCGAAAGTCAGCAGATGCCAACAGTGCTCCCTCTGTATTTTTTGTTTTATGAACCCTCTTATATAACAACCAAGCATTGGACATGGCCAGGTCCAGCAAATGGTAAAACATTCGGACCTGCCATCTCTTGCTTCGTAATTTTATTTTATATCTACCCATTATACTATCTATGAGATCGACACCGCCCATATGGCGGTTGTATTCTCCCACCACATTTGGTCTTTCAATGGTCACATACCTTTTATGGGGTTTATCATATCTAGATACTTGTGACTTGGGTAGTTCACCCACAAAACTGGAGGCAAGAGTGACTAATTTATTATCCTTCCAAGCCACTATAGATATATCTGTTCCTTCAACACAGGCAACATACTCAACTGAATAGCCACGTTCTTTTTTAGATATTTCTTTTTCTGTGGGTAGTTTGCAATCCGGTATTCGATTGCGTCGAATAGTTCCCAAGCTCAATATTCCTTGTTTAGCGAAATACTCTAGTAGTAGCAAGGACGTAAAGTAATTGTCAAAATACAGACGGTAATTTTGGTTGCGTGGTATTTCACGTGCTAGCCTGACGACGACATTTGACGCAGCACCCAGGTTCGGTTCATTAGGCGCAACTACGTTCTCAGCTCCAGTTTCTGGCTCAAACTTGTATGCGAACCCACTCACACCGCATAGAACATAGATTTTGTAGCCCCATTTATGGGGCTTCTTAGGATTGTACCTCTTGAGATTGTGTCTAGCTTTCGTGGAACAAATCTGTTCATCCACGCAGAGATACTTCTCGAATGGGACACTGAGGCAAGTTTCATTCAGTTTAGCCACCACTGGCCTGATTTTGTAGAGGCGGTCATAGTCTGCGTGATCACGAGGAACCATTTTTGAGTTATCATTGAAGTGAATAAACCGTCTGATTTTTTCGAATTTGTTGACCGGCATTGTGTCCTTTACTAGAGGAGTTCCTAAAGCACCACTCCAATGTTTCGTCACTCTTGGCAGATGTACTAACGACATGATGAAAACCAAACCAATAAATTGCTGGATATCAGTTTCTGTGACCCGGAATGGCATGTTGGTATCTTTCTGCACGATGTAAAGGTTAGTTTGATTGGCTATTTCTATAAAAAGTTCCTTGGGAAATATTTTGAAAAAGAACTGCACGGGAGTATCAAGTTCTAGAAACTCTGCTGGCAAGTCTTCGTCACCTGTAAAGCAGAGTTGCTGCTCATTTAGCTGGAGGTTCTTTCTTTTCCAACGTATATTCAATTTATGCTTGGCTTGACTGCGTCCTGATGATCCAGGTCTCGATGACGGTCCTGGTTGAGGTGAGGTGTCAGAAGGACCTGGCAATTGGGAAGTACTGCTAGAACTCTCAATATTTTCAATGATGGTGTCAATATCTACTCCATCAACCTCTTCAAAATCATCGACTTCCATTGGCACCTCCAAATCCGGAACAAAATCAGGATCTACGACGCTGTCGTCATCACCGTCGAAACCATCTTCACTCTCTGCATAATCAAAGAGGAACTTCACTATTTTCTCGTCTTCTAGACCTTTGGAAGCCATCCTATTCCAACAACAAAAAAGTACTCAATGTATGACACTATATGAACCGAATAACACAATGTACCAGTACTGGCACAAACACAAAACGGCAATTATTTTCAAAAATTATGAAATATTCATCAATACCTACAATAAATAGCAAAGAACATACACTTACCTAGTAAATTCACACACCAAACACACAGTTTTTACAGTTAAACTATTTTTCGTTTATTTTCGAAGTTTTGTAAATAAACGTATATTGCAAAACCGCAAAAAGTTTGAATCAATTTCGTTTTTGTTGAAAAAGCGCCATCTATGGGTTATGAACCAGACTAAACATTGAAGCGCGGTACGTTCCAGAGCGGGTATGTCGTTTTATAACGGAAATAATCATTTGCTTAAGATTTTATATGGAAAATTTTGGTATGTTCCAATACTGTCCCACGGTGATATAAAGGGTTAAAGGCGGGCAACGCACTTGCGACTCCTCTGGTGTTGCGGGTGTCCATGGGCGGCGGTTATCGCTTACCATCAGGTGATCCGTTTGCTCGTTTGCCCCCTATACCATAAAAAAAAAAAAAAAAAAAAAAAAAAAAATATACTAGTTACACCTCTACTCCTAACATATAGTCTGTGATTCAGGGCGAGGCTTCTTGTAAGTTGTAGGTGTATTTAACAATTTTAAATAGAAACGTACATAAAGGAGTTTAGGCGGGAAAATGAAAAGTGCACATTGTCGATTTTATATTATTTTTCAAAACTTGAATTTCTCCGAAGTTTAATGTGTAATTATGGTGGATAATTAACCATTAAGTGTTCGTGAACGTGTGAGAGTGTAGGCAAATCATATAAAATTGAAAATCTTGACTTTTTGGGTTCACTCCTAAACTCCATCGAAGCCTCAATAAAGTTTCTACCGTTTTATTGGGGCAACTGAACTTATACTTGACACTGGCGAACACAAGTGTGGTGCCATAATACAATCCCATGATGGGAAATATTCTTTGAATACTTGATTACTTTATTACTTGACACTGGCAAATACACAAAAAGTGTGGCGCCATAATTAAAAAAATAAAAAAAAAAAAAAAAAAACGTACATAAACTTTTATCTTCTTTTCTTTCAAAACGTGTCCATCACCAAAAAATGAACAGTTGTTGAAGTAACAATAATGTTTTATATCAGAAAATGAAGAGTGTTTTGATAGTGCTTGCAGTGAGTTGTGTGAGGAGTCAGATTCCAGAGTCAAGTGGTACGTTTAATCCCAATTATCCTCAAAAAACATACCAGGATAATAGTCAGAATGGATCGCTTTATCGTCCAAACTCTCAAGTACCTTATGGCAGTTTTCCTGTAAACGGCAACGACTACAATTCGGGCCAGAGTTCTTTTTATCAAGATAATTTCAACTCTGATAATTATGGCCCAAACGACAATGAAGTTGATCCACAAAATACAGCTACGTACTACGCTGGATTAGACTATGATGAGAGGTACAGGTGTCCGCCAAATTGGATCAGATTTCGGGAATCATGTTACCGCTTCACTAAGTCGCCGGATCGCCCTAGAAACGAGGCACGTAAAATATGTTTAGCTTACGAAGCTGATCTGGCTTCCGTCAATAGCCCAGAAGAACATGGATTTATCATTACTAATCTTATGAGATTGGATCCTCAGAAAGGTTCATGGTATATAGGTGCTCACCAACAGTCACCAGGGTACTGGTCTAATGATGCAGATGGCTCACAACTCACTGGTTTGGAAAATGCATTTTTTAATGATCATACACAGATATACACAAGCTATAACTTATTGCCTCGTGATTATTTAGTGTACAAATTCTCACATCAGGATGGTCGCTGGGGCTTATCTCCTGTTGAAGGAACCCAGTATTTTCACTTTATTTGTAAAGGACAAACTCAAAGACTTCATTATCTTATTGAAGAAGAAAGATCATTTACATATGGACTAGAAACTTTTGACCCTGAGAGGATACCTCGAGGTCCTTACTTTATTAAGGAGCCAGTAGACACTATTTATGATCCAATGAGAAATTACCATGTTCAGTTAACTTGTATTGCAGGTGGATACCCAGCACCTGTGTACAAATGGTACAGAGAAGATTATCAGGTTGACAGCCCTATATATACTGAAATTGATCCTTTAGTTGATACTAGATTTGTTCTAAGCGGTGGAACATTAATGATTTATACTCCAGATACTGATAAAGATAGTGCAAAGTACCATTGTACAGCTTCAAATAAATTTGGTACAATTCGATCAGAATCTGTACGGCTGTCTTTTGGTTTTATTAGGGAATTCAATCAAAAAAGATCTGTTGAAAGTGGTAAACAATATTGGGGCAAAGTTATGTACTGTGATCCACCATCTTACTACCCTGCAGTAAATTTCTTATGGGCTCGTAACTATTTTCCAAATCTTGTAGAGGAAGATAAGCGGGTTTTTGTGTCTTATGATGGAGGACTATACTTCTCTGCTTTAGAAACAATTGACAGAGGCAACTACAGTTGTAATGTTATGAGTACAGTATCTGATGCAGGCCGCAATGGGCCATTCTTCCCATTATATGTATATCCACATTCTGATTATCAGCATCTTAAATTTCCAAATAATTTTCCAAAAGTTTTCCCTGAAGCACCTGTAGTAGGACAGGAGGTTCGTCTTGAATGTGTTTCCTTTGGTTATCCAGTACCTGCCTACAATTGGACGAGAAGAAATGGCAATATGCCAAAAAAAGCTCATTTGAGTAACTATGATCGTGTTTTAACAATACCAAATGTTGGAGTAGAAGATGAAGGAGAATATATTTGTGATGTAAAGAATGATCGAGCTCGCATATCCAATAGTGTCTTTCTAAAGGTGCAGGCTAAGCCTAACTTTACAATACCCTTAGCAAATAAGCATATGGACAATAAAGGTGAGCTACACTGGAATTGTGAAGCTTTTGGTATTCCAGATGTTAACTATACTTGGTGGAAAAATGGACAGAAACTTACAATGGACACTTTAGAACCTGATGACAGAGATCGTTATATTATCCAAGATAATGTATTAATAATGAAGTATTTAGATCCAACTAGGGATCCAGGAATGTACCAGTGTGAGGCTAAAAATCAGCTGAAAGCAAGTTATTCAACAGGTCAGTTGAGAGTGATGTCTTTGAAGCCATCATTCAAGAAACATCCACTGGAATCTGAAACATATGGTTCAGAAGGTGGCAATGTCACATTAAAATGTAATCCAGAAGCAGCTCCGAAACCTACATTTACTTGGAAAAAAGATAATATTGTAATTGGAGCTGGTGGCAAAAGATTTATTGCTGAAAGTGGAAACCTCATAATCCGACAGCTTTCTCGAGATGATGAGGGAGTTTACACATGCATAGCCAAAAACCAATATGGAACCGACGAAAGCCGAGGACGATTAATTGTATTACGTGCTCCACGTTTTCTTGAGCGATTACCTCCACGAATTACGACACAAGTTAATCAAGTAGTATTTTTACATTGCAATGCAGAAATAGACCCCATGTTGGACACGGCTTATCTTTGGAACCACAACGGTATTCGTATGAAAGAAGCAGCTGATCTATACGCCGACAAAAGAATAAAAATTGATGGAGGTGAACTTACTATTCTAAACGTAAGTTTATCAGACGTTGGTGACTATGAGTGTATTGTTAAATCGGCTATAGGGCGTATCTCATCACATACGCAGTTGCGTATTGAAGGACCACCGGGCCCACCTGGCGGCTTACAGACGCTCAACATTCAGCGTTCAGCAGTAACGTTGGAATGGACAGACAGCAATTCTAATGGTCGTCCTATAACTAGCTATATTGTGACGGGTCGTACTCACTGGAACTCTACGTGGTACACGATTAGCGACAATGTAGCAAATGTTATAGAAATCGATCGATATAATGGAAGAAAACGTGCCACTATAACAACGACTTTAATGCCATGGGCTATCTACGAATTTAGGGTCCAAGCCGTAAATCTTTTAGGACCTGGAAAGCCCTCAGCACCTAGTCCTCAATTTTCTACTCCTGCTGATAAACCATACCAGGCGCCAGCAAACGTGGGAGGTGGAGGCGGGAAAACTGGAGATCTTACTATTACATGGAACCCGCTGCCATCATCTTTACAGAACGGGCCAGGTATTTACTACAAAATATTTTGGCGTCGGAATGGAACAGAGGTCGAATTTCAGTCATTGTCTCTCAAGAAGTACGGAAATATTGGGACTTATGTTGTCCATATATCAACAACTTACTTTTACACACCTTACGATGTAAAGGTTCAGTCATATAACGATATTGGAGCAGGTCCAGAGAGTGATGTAATTACCATATATTCTGCAGAGGACATGCCACAGGTTGCGCCACAGATGGTTTATGCTAGGTCATTCAACTCTACATCTCTGAATGTAACATGGAATCCCATTGACCAGTCACGTGAGAGATTGCGTGGCAAACTTATTGGCCATCGCCTCAAGTACTGGAAGCAGGCAAACAAGGAGGAAGAATGCATCTACTACTTATCAAGATCGACGCGCCCTTGGGCTCTCATCGTAGGATTACAACCGGATACCTATTATTTTGTAAAGGTAATTATTTTGTATTCATATTTATTAGTTCTAGAAATGTATTGTTTTTTGCTGTTCATAAGTAGGAATACAAATCAAAATTATTGTGTTTATGATTATATTAGCGCGTTTTTATAGGTAATGGCGTTTAATTCTGCGGGTGAAGGACCGGAAAGTGAGCGCTACCTTGAGCGTACATTCCGCAAAGCTCCGCAGAAGCCACCGGCTTCCGTCAATGTGTGGGCGTACAACCCTACCACAGTACGCGTCGTGTGGCGATATGTTCAACCCACCGATGAGGAAGAGCCACTTCTGGGCTACAAGGTACTTACAGTCTACACCTACATTTCAAAGAACAAAATATTTATCTTTTCATTAAAGTTTTTCATTCAAAACTACCAACGCGAAGTCATTAATTGTGACTTATTATTTTCAGGTTAGAGTATGGGAGATAGACCAGGATATGAGCACCGCGAACGACACGATAGTAGCAGTTGAGCATAAACTTGAAGCTTACGTTATGAACCTGACTCCAGGCAAGTCATACAACCTACGAGTCCTCGCGTACTCGAACGGCGGAGATGGCAGAATGTCTTCGCCAGCTATTACCTTCCAAATGGGGGATTACCACACCGATTCTTATGGATATTCTGCTAGGAGCTCAGCTCACATAAAATATGTACAAACACTTCTATTATTCTTAACCTCCCTCCTTTTGTGTTGCTCTCGTAAATGGGTAATCTCATGATGATTATATGACACCAGTCATAAAGCAGCTAAATCATAGGTATGATTTTTTACAAGTGTTGAGGCATTCCATTATTTTTGCTATCCTGATATTAGGTTGTGATAGGAATCCGGCCATTATTTTGGGCTTAGAACCTGTTATATTTTACTAACATTTTTATAAATATAATTACAGCTTGACACTACTTAATAAGTAAAATGTTTAGTGCTATAAGTTAGTTAGTATTTTGACTTTATTATAGTCTTAGCCATAACTTATGGTGTTGTCCCTTATATTTTTTATGCCTTTAAGATTTCTCACAGCATTACCTCAATATCAAAACACCGCTATTATTTTTTACCTTCTTTTTGCTTTTAGTTCAACCCTGTCAATAGTTGATAGGTGGTTATTCGTTGGTTTTCTTTTTGTATGGTAGGTATATTTATGTATGTAGGTATATTATAATATCTTTATATTTAATGTTTATTATTTGTCAATTTTTGTATTGACAATAAGTTATTTAGCAACATTTTATGTAACTTATTTAGAGGAATCTTGGGAATAATGTGATTTTTTAAAATATTTTTTCAGTATCAAATAGGGTAGATTAAGGATGATATTTTGTAAAAACTGCTATTTGTAACAGCTATCACAAATCCGAGCCAATAAATCATTGATTTGATTATTTTAGAATATAGATTTATTTTATATTAACTTTATTTACGTGTTCAAACACAATTTTATTTTGAATCGTACGTAGATATTTTATGTAGGTTTACTGCAGTAGACACAAGTTTTATACAAGTAGAACACAATTTTGTTCTTCACTAAAATAACCTCACAAAGAAATGGTAAGATTCGGCACGCGTTTAAATCGTGTTCACAAAAACTGAACCCACCATAACGTCCAGTCCAATGTTGTCTTTAATTTGGTTAAATAATTGCATCAAAATAAAAGAAAATAGCCATTTGGAACATCTGAACAATAACTTTATTATTATGTATATTTTGAAGAAGTGACTAGTACACTTAACCCGCCGAATGTATTCCGTCTGCTTAACGAATCTCAATAATTAACTATCTCTGTTGTTAGTGTACTAGATGTAATAAAAATAAAATGCCTTATGAATGTTAAAATTATTGTCATTGTAATGTACGTTTCCAGTAAAAGAAATACTATTTTTTTATATGATTTTTTTATTTCATTAGCTACTGAGAATTTTATAGAAAAACCCTATAATACTGCTCGACCTGGGAATGGAACCCAGGACCTCTAGTGTAGCAATCGCGCTTGGGACCACTAGGCTAATGAGGCGGTTAGCTATATTATGTCGATCGATCCAGATCGAGTGAGTAGCCTTTCAGTGATGAGTGTAGAAAATTATTATGAAAGTATGAAATAGTAGAAATCCTATTCATACTATATTCAAAAAACCTGGCGCGGTCCCGTTAGACGTTCATGATGAGGTGACTCGAATGTATGTATAAGTAAATCGTAATTAAGTAAATTGAGATATTAGGATTTAAATCCAGTGAAGTTGTAAGTTGATACAAAAATCGTACTCAGGCACAAAAACCGCTTAAATCTACCAACTTCCCGACTAGAAATGCACTCCTCAAGCCCTTTGGTAATGTCCATAAAAATATTTAACAAATTACCCGAACTCATAAAAAATGAAAGTAGGTCCAATATCTTTTGCAATAAAATAAAACACTTTTTAATAAGGAAAAGCTACTACAGCATAAAAGAATACCTTGAAGATAAACTTTAAGTAGGTACATAATATTTTAGAGATATTAAAGAATACTTTAGAGGCTTAAAATTATTAAACCAAATATAAATATATATATATATATATATAGTTTAAAGGTATATATAATAATATATTGTTACTAAAATGATCAATAGCAATAAAAAATAATAATAATAAATAAGAATTTAAAAACAATAAATAAAATAATAATAATTAATATATAATAAAACATAAAATAACAAATATATTTACAATAATAGAAGTGCAATTATTCAAGTACATAAATAATAAAATAATAATATAAAATAACAATAAAAAATAACATTACATTAAAAATTAATGCAATAAATATCATAAAGGTACATATTTACATAACAACTATAAGATAATAATATATAATTATAAATATAAACTTATAATATTTAAATACATAATTATTTAGACATAAAATAAAAAGTGCAATAAATAATGAAGGCTAAATATAGTTAGAAAAATGTAATTAAAATATCATTATTAAATTATTAATGTATGTAGTACATCTCCCTCTCTCGTACTTAGCGTTGCTGTGCCCAACAGGGTCCATAATTGGTTCTTAGTTTTAAGCTTACCATCTGTTAAATCTTATATGTACATTATGGAACGCAATAAAGAATTGAATTGAATTGAATTGATACTGGGAATGGTAGATTGGGAACCTATATGAAACTATCCGAATCAGGTGTCACAAAAACTAATGTAAGTATGTACCTATGTAGGTATATTTATTTTATAATTGTATTAAACAATGTATCACAATTTCTTGTACTTCACCTTGCGTTTTAAACATTTCGCGTCTACGTTATCTAGTAAATCAACATCAATGGACTTCTTTCTTTTAAGCAAACTGCCCTCTTCCGTCGCCTGCACCTGTTTAAGAGGAAGCAGTCCGACTGCATA
Source organism: Acronicta leporina (assembly GCA_947256265.1). Taxonomy (NCBI): domain Eukaryota; kingdom Metazoa; phylum Arthropoda; class Insecta; order Lepidoptera; family Noctuidae; genus Acronicta; species Acronicta leporina. The sequence goes on along the minus strand of OX366520.1, from coordinate 12,380,915 downwards.
TGGTATATTATTTTCTAAAGCGCAATTGATATGTTCATCGTTCGCACCAGCCTGGTCATTTTCCTTATTTAACTCATCACTCTCATTCATGATGTCACCCCATTGCTCCGCTTTAACACTTACAGCCCCGGTCAAATCTATGACAGAATCTGAATATTGCGATTCAGACGGCAACGTACCGATTTGGTTTTCGTTACTGTTTTGACGGTCATTATTTCCATCATCGTCATTGTCCCCGGAATTTTTATTATTTATATCTAGATTATTATCCCACCTTAATACACTCGAATTTATTGTTGTAGACAAATCTCCATTATTATTTTTTGAAGGGTTTAATTCTTTGATATTGTCAGAGTCATTATCGAATACACTTGAATCGTTCAATGGATTCACGTTAAATTCTTGAACATTCGAATCTGGATTTGAATTTAAATTATCTTGATCATCTTTAACACATGAATTTTGTTTTTGTGCCATATTCATTTTGTTTTCTATGTTCATCAAATCTTTTATAATTTCATCTCTCTCTTGTGCACGTTGATCGAGTTGGGTGGTATCCTCATAAGTATTTTGTTCATCATCATTTCGCTTAGGTGTTGCCATTAAACAATCGAGAGAATCTTCCTTGAAAACAGCACTTTGTGGGAGTTGTAAGCCGAAATCGTAACAGTCTTCATTTCTCCTCAAATCTTCAGGGTTCAGAGAGTTAAATTGTTGACTCAAGTTGGAACCTAAATGAGAACTTTTAGTATCGAGTAAAGAAATATTGAAATTGGTATCCAAAGAAGTACTAGCTGGACATAATTGTTCAATAACTCTGGCGTCATGCAATTGTTGATCTTCATAATATTTCTTTACATCATCGCTCATAGATTTCGTAAAGAATTGCATATCACCATCTATGCAGGAGAAATCATGAGCATTGACATGATCGATTGAATTATTATTTTCTTGGAGTCGTGGATCCAGGACCACATAATTTTGTTGTTCTCCAAACGATTCCAAGTTGTCCGGCAATATTGCATTGAGACTGTTAATAGCGTCCTCGGTACGATTGTATTGCGACGAATCTTTATCATAATCAGAATTTGAACCGTAGCCTTTATTACCTAGTAACATTTCTCCTCTTTCTATTGATTTAGATAGATCATCAATACTCTTGATTTCGCTCGGGTCGGCTACTTTTTCGATAATATTTGGTTGTTCTATAACTTCGTATTGTATTTCGCTGCTTTGCACCATATCGAGTAGAACTTGTTCATTGACGTTTATGTAAGAGCCATCTCCTGATTCAAAGAGTATGGGCAGATCGGTCGGGAGGCCAGCGTTCTTCAGGGCGTTAACATATTGGGACATGGCAGTACTGATTCCACTAGTCGAGGTCTCGGCTGAACTATTGGGGTTTGTGTTAGAGTAGCTGGTGATTGTTTCGTTTCCTATTGAGTGTTCTTTATTGTAGGAGATGGTGGGATCAAGAACATTGGATGAAACAGTCTGATCCATGTACATAAGATCGTTGTCGATATTCATGTAGTTACTGGAGGATTCTGGGCCACAGATGCTGTTAACGGCCTGAGAAAGTGTCACCCTATCCATGTAGTCCTAGAAAGAAGAAAAAAACTATTTCTTTTAGGATAAGTAAGTATAGGTAGGTACTAATAACACCGAGGGTGCGAGGGTCAATGTGATCGAAGTATTATAGTATTTTTTTTTAATGTTGCCCCACACTAGGATTTTCTCCTGTATCGTGGGTGAGTTTACAAACACAAATTCTCACATACACAAAGTGGTTTTATAAAGATAGGTTCCAAAGCCTTTTATCATACCTGCATATGCCTAGTTTGTAGATGTTTCAGTTGATGTATGGCCTTTCGAGAGTCTTGTTCACGCCGCAACAACGCGCGTTCTGCTGCGCGACCTAATGATCCGGCTCCTTCCCATGCTCCTGCACGCTGTAAACACGAACATTATGCAAACTAAAACCAGTAGACAAAACAGAAAAATATAAGTGATTCAAATGGACCGTAAATTCTAAAAAAATAGTAACTACCCGAGTTTAATTCATATCTAGGTAAACTAAAGCAACTAAAGACTTGGTTGGTTTTTATTATTAAATCTAAAGTAGTTAGTAGGTAATGGTAGGTATAACTTGTGGGTACTTAAAGCTCTATTACACAGACGTGGATCGTCAGCGTCGCGTATTTCCCAGGTATGCTGAAAATAACGCCACTTGCTTCGACTCTTGCATAGGTGGACACTTCTTTTACCTACGGCGTCCTTTTCGTGGGGTGGAACGTCACCAATCAGGTCAGTGTAGAGAAGGGTGTATACTAGGGCATTTCGCCCAAAATGTATGGTCAGAAACCCATCTATAGGTCGGAGCAACTAATGCTGTTTACCTATATTATTTAAGTTATTTTTTAGAAGCCTAACAATGATCTTCATGTCTTTGTTACTAAGCTACTTACTCTAACACTTGGTCTCCCGCGACGTGGCTTGATAGCTCTTGGTGCATCCGGATAATCTACAGCAGGCGTGCCACTGCCGTTCTCAATATCAAACGGGATGCGCACTACCATATCCTGCTGATAGTATTTTTACACTATGTTAGAAAACCCAGTCCGACGCAAAAAGGGCATAGTTAACTAATCAGATTTCCGAATAAAAAAATATATACCTATATTAGGTAAGTACCTACCTAATGGAATTTAGAATGCACGATTGTCGTAAGTACCCAAAATATCCAAATTTTCCTTAAAAAACTAGTAAAATGTTGCAAAACGTCATGTAATTCCGCGTGATGAACGTCGGCGATTATCTATGAAAAACTGTTATTTCATTCGGTTGTTTTACAAAACACCTCGGATACAGACCAGTGTTTTGTAAAACAGCTAGCGGCTATAACATCGTTAATATTCTTAATTAGTGACGATTGCCACGGTATTAATTACTATTTCACCATTTGGCATATTTCCTCGCATTATAAAAAAAAATATGTTTTAGGTACTGTGAGTGAGGTAGTTGGACATGCAGTCAGAGGTGATTGTTATAGTAGACAGGCACTGCACTGCTTCTTCTATTTAAGATTTTTAAGTTTATATGGCAACAAATACATTTCGCCTTTTTCTTTGAATTGGAGGTACCAGATTTTGCCAAGGGATCAAACTATATTTTCTCTTAATTCCCTAGGGCTTCTTAAGATCATTTGATTACTTTTCATACCTTATTCATTCTTCCAAGGTTGTCAACCGGCTGGTTGGAGCTGGTCGCTGATGCCAGCTGCGACGCCTGTTGCGACTTACTATCAATATCCTTGAAAACATGAACGTCACATAAACCTAGATACCCATTGAACTATAACATAATAAGTAGATACAAGTAGGATTTAAAAATCATTTTACACATTGACGAAACTGCCTCATTAGCGTAATGGTCCTGAGAGTGATTGCTATGCTACGCCAGGAACCTGGGTTCGTTCCCATGCTTAATATAAAAATAAAAACTTAATAACACCTTGCTCTACGCAAGGTGTTATTAAGTTTTTCTATGAAATTGTCAGTAGCCGTTCGGTGTTTGATATTGGTGCTCGGTGAATAGCAAATTAGACTCTAGATATATCGGCGAACTGTGTTTCTGGTCTGCTTAACCCTTCCTTGAACAAGTACAAGCGTAATTGTATGTTGTTTTAGGTTATATATTGTGTCATAAGACATCAACCTTTTTTGAAGTAGGTACCTACGGTAATACGTTGTCTAGGTACATAAATTGGTCCCTAGATCGAGATGGTTGCGATTGCGTTGCGTTAAATACATATTTTAAACTTTAAGCTGGAAGAGTGGAAGAAGGAAAGGGAGGTTTTTGCCCTGCAGTGGGACGATCACGGCTGATAATAATAATAATTTTAAACTTAGGTATTGGTAGGTACCTAAGTAGATTTAATTTTAGTCTACCAGAGAGGTAAATAGGATGGTACCTCTAACTGTATGGAAAATCTAATGTCTTCTCACAACCAAGTGGTTAGCTATGTGTTGTTCCTTTAGTCAAAATCATATTAGATACGTCCTGTATCTAATACTAGCTTCCGCCCGCGACTTCGTCTGCGTGGAATAGTTACTTGGTCTTAGCGTGATGATATATAGCCTATAGCCTTCATCAATAAATGGCCTATCTAACACTGAAAGAATATTTCAAATCGGACCAGTAGTTCCCGAGATTAGCGCGTTCAAGCAAACAAACTCTTCAGCTTTATATAGGTATACTAGCTTCTGCCCGCGACTTCGTCCGCGTAGCGTGATGATATTATAGCCTTATAGCCTTCCTCAATATATGCGCTATCTAACACTGAAAGAATTTTTCAAATCAGAACAGTAGTTCCTGAGATTAGCGCGTTCAAGCAAACAAACAAACTCTTCAGCTTTATATATTAGCATAGATGTACATTCTAACCTAAGTAATTATGAAAAAAGGTGAAAAGGAGAAAAATATTAATTTTTGGAACCTAAAGTAGGTTCCAAAAATTAATATTTTTATACCTGGGGGCCGTCGATATCGAAATTGAAAAAATGACATTTTCGTTTTATTGCACCAATAGCAAGTAGGTAGAGAAAAAGATGTAAAGTCTACGTAGGAATTATGATCCAATTATTATCCGTTCAACTGTTTTTCAATTGAACAGGATCGAAAGACATAAAGTGAACACATTAAAATATCGAACTTGCGGCTCACGATGTTATTAGATGTGAGTTAAGTACATCCTACATTATTCTTCTTTAATACATAAATTATTATTTTAATTGGTTCTTGCGAATGATTTATTAAGATCAAATAAAGCATTTACCTACCTGAGACTGCAAATCAATAAGTGACTGCGGGGGCCTGTTTATTACTACAGGAGGCGTGAAGACCGGCATTTCACCTAAAATTTGTAAGTAAAGTAAATATCTAGGTAGGTACGAGTACCTACCTAAGTAGGTTATTGTTATTATGGCATTATGACACTAGTTTACAATTTTTGTATTTAGGAAACGTGCGAATCGGAACTTACTGTTATTAGCTATGCCGAGACCTTCTTTAGTAACTTTCGACAGACCTTTAATTTTTAAAAATTGTGCCGCAGACACTAATTCGTCTAAATTTTCTTCAAGACACTGAGTTTTTCCACAGTACATGAATTCTACTAGACATTTCAACACACTGAAGCGCATCTTTAGAATGATTAGTGGTTCCCCAGTTTGTTTTTGTAGCACCTCCTAAAATAGTAGGTACAAATACTATTAGAAGGGGTACAGTTGGCGCAAAATAACTTTTATCTATATACTAAGTGTATGGCGCAGTAGTCGTTTTTGAGTACATTTTGCACGCAAATGCACTGCGCAAACTTTCCTTTTCTCCGTTAGTTTTGGGTCAAGTTATTTTGGGCGAACTTATAGTTATTCAACTTTACTGACAGGAGTGTGTACAGGAGATTTTTTTAACGATTAAAGCAATTATTAGTTTGTCTAAATAAGTATGAATATTATATAATATAATCGCAAACTTTTACCTGAAAGTAAGCACTACTCGCAGCAAGTACAGCTTTGTGAACTCGCAAAGTGTGCGAACTGCACATTAGTGTCATGTCCACTAATGATTGCATTTGTAAGAGTTTACCAAATCTCGACATTAAATGCTCTGAATAATCTTCATAGTGAAGACTATAACGTATCGGTGCCATTTCAAATTAGATAATTTTACAAAAAATTCATCACAACAAGCAGTTCTGTGACGAAAAATATCAATGTCAATTTGATAGGTTAAACAAAAGAGTCTAGAAAAAAATAGTTGAATGGCATTTAAAAATTATTTAGAGAACGTGTTTATGCTTTTACCAAGGAGGTGCTTTTATTACATACTAATGAAAAATAAGAAAAATTATATTCCGGGTCTGGCTGTGACAATATCCCTGGGCGTTTGTGTACTTAAGTGATAATTGATGTGGTGATTTGAATTATATTTTTAACAATATTTAAGTGTCCAGCAAACCGAATTTCCCATACAATTGTAATACCAAAATAAATCGTAATAATCGGAAACCCCTCTGGTGTCGCGGCTGTCTATGGGCGGCGGTGATCACATCATCCGTCGACCCGCTTGAACTTTTGCCTCCCTCTATTACCTATAAAAAAAAATTAAGCGAGCAATAGGGCAGTTGATTGATGGTTGATTGATGGTTGATAAATTGTCCTATTGAAAAGTGTTAATTTATAAGAATGAATAAATAATTCCATTCCACTAATAGAGTATGAAGATTATTATAAGCTTTGAAAGTTTTTTGATTTGAAAGGATTGAGAGCATAGATAAGAATAAGTAGGTACTTACTAAAGTAATTGAGAGGGGATGCTCCTTCTGTTTCTCGCAATATTAGCGTCGGAAGGTTTGACTTCTACTTTCTTATTCTATTATCTGTGCTTTCTCTGTCTAACATAAACTTAACTTAGAATGCATAAAACGCTCATATTTTTACCCGATTATAATTTTGTTCATGTGGTTTGGCTCTATTCATAGTCAACTTTTTTATGAGACTAAAATAAGTAGTCCTTCAACTAGCCTATTCTTGTTTTACCAAGTTTGGAACGATTTCCCGGTCGTTTATTTCGAGTGAAGTACCAAGGTACCTAGTTCACGAAATGTAACGTTAGGAACCTAGATTAACGGTCGCTGAATTCGAATAATGACACATTTATTTGGGTATTACGTTTTTGAGGGCAATTCAAGTTCCGCCGGCCGGACCCATAGTACGTTATGTGTTTTATTTTATCCGATATTTGAAGAAGTACTTATCTACTTAGGTAGGTTGGTTTGTGGCTAATAATAAAGATTTATTATGTTGTAGTCTTTTTAATCCATTGAAAACGCAGAAAAAAATTGTTAAATGTTAGAAAATGAATTTATTACAAATTTGTATTTACGGTAGATCATTCCAATAGTAAAAATGTAAATATAGGTAATATAAACTTATTTCGAAGACAACTCATAGTAGATACAGAAGTCAGAACATTTGTAGGTAAAAATAGGTATTCTATCACAGACTAATTAAGTACTTAAAATTTGAAAATTATAGGTTGGTACTTACTTACCTACAATGCAGTATATAACTATAGCACTTACATTATTTTATTATAGTTAATAATATGATCAGGCCATAATTTTACAGTATGTAGGTAGATAGATAAATAATAATTTTCAGAATAATAATAAATTCGTTGAAAGTAACATATTATATAATTATGTACTTAAATTTGGAATGTAGGTAAGTAGGAATGTAATGATTTGTTCTTTATAAGGCACTTGGAACAAATACGGTAAGATTTTAGTCAAATGCGTAATATCGGAGATACATCACAATGTTTATATTGTAAATTAAAGATAGGTTTGATTAGAATAAAGTTTGTCATAATATACACTACCTATGTTAAAAATACCCTGTCTGATCTGAGAGGGGCATGAATTTATCCTAATCACATTGCCAAATAAAACAAGGAACATTAAAAATTCATGATATATTACATATCTCATATTAACTGCCTCATTAGCCGAGTGGTCCTTAGCGCGACTGCTACGCTAGAGGTCCTGGGTTCGATTCCCAGGTCGAGCAAAGTGTTATTGGGTTTTTCTATGAAATTTCCAGTAGCAGCTCGGAGTTAGGAATTTGTGCCCGGTTAATGGCAATAGGCTCGTCCCCTACTAGATAGGACCTAACATACCGGCAAAATGTGGGGGTACATTAGTACGCCTCTGCCTAACCCTTCGGGGAATACAGGCGTGATGGTTTGTTATGTTATATTACATAATTTGAAATTTAAAATTCATGTCGTGTCAAAATTACCGAACATTTCGCTAAATTGATGAAATATGTTAATACCATCATTATCCTTAGTAGATACCCATGTTACTTCCAGCGAAGTACCTACCTATTGTAGTTTATTAAAAAAAATGGGGTATTTTTTACTCATAAAGTGAAAACTACTATCATTTTGCATTTTTCATGCTAAGACTATAAAATAATTTTAGTGAAGGAAAATATAAACTGCGGGCAGGATTCGAACCTGCGTCCTCTGGTTAGATAAAGTGACAACCATTATAGGTACATAGAACCAGATATCAATACCTTCACGGCCTCACGGGTCGGGCAGGGTTTTCTTAACATACCTACTGTATTCCTTATGGAGAGTGTAACCCACTATAAATTGTTTAACTAGTCATTCATTATTTATATAATATCAAATTCACATTAACATGTACTTAAATTGAACTTTTTAAGGAAGAGATAACAGACTTAGACAAGACAACACAAACTCAAGACGAATAGATTACTACGAAATAATGGATAATTGCAAAAATCTATGAACTGTAGTCAATAACCCAGTGAATGTAGCTAATTGCTTTAAATATTCTGGTATTATCCATGTAAGTTCTTTTTAATACAAATTTGTAACATTTCCAATAATTTGGGATCTTAGAAATCAGTTCCTATACAATACAATAGCTTTTTACATTTTACCCTTACCTCCCTACGTCAAAGCTCATAATCGATGTGCCATAGCCGCAAAGCTTTTGCACGACTCACGAAAACACTGGAACATATTCTGAGTAATATCTGAGACAGAAATAAAACCTTCGTTAAATACCTATATATCTAACTACCCACTGACAGTCACCTGAGCTGTAGGTGCCAATATCTAAAATAATATAAAGGTATTGTCTCTGCTAATGATACATATTTTTCTGAATCAAGATGTGATTTATTATATGAATATCGCTATAAAATACCAGTTACAAAATTCCTGGGAGTACATAGAGTCCTTATTCCAAAACGCTTAATAAATCATGAAATGTTATAAGTAGGACTCCGAAACGGACTGTGGTTTAATACTTTTTATTTAATGTGGTACTAAGTAGGTAGGCTAAAAATGATGAATGATACCCTGGGCTACAACACTTAAACTCGAAGGTATTATACACAATAAGCTAACAACTGTTGTAAAGAGTTTATGATGAATTAATTAGAATGGTTTTGTATGTCGTTGTGTATTTTGTGTTTAGATAAGTACTCTAGTCTGGTAATGTTAAGTGGTATTTACGGACTTTTACAATGACCGCTGAATAAATGAAAAAAATAACAGGTACATAAAAATATAGTACTTTACACGTGCCAGCTGCTTTCATGTGAAATTATTTTATTACAGTAATTACCTATATACTTAATAACTTATTAAAATAATAGTTTATTTATAATGCTCGATCTTGTAAAAGCAAAGAAAGATATCAAAACCTATCACGATTTAGCACGCGAGGTTGTTAACATGTGGTGTCAATAGTCATTTCGGTTAATGGCCTAATAGCCAAGAAGAGCCTCAACATACATCTTAGGAGGCTCTCGTTAGGCGGCTGGGTCAAGGCCTTTGCAGAAAGTGGTTGGTACTCTTGAACGCGGCACTTATCGTGAGGAGCTTTCTCTCGCTGGAGCTCTGGCCGCGGCGCCCCGGTGGGCTACTATTTTTTTATTTATAATTTTTAAAGGAAACAATACCTACTCAACATTTTCGGCGTTTACCATGTAGGTATAAAAAATTCGGCATAAGGTTGAAAATTTAGATACTCTAGGCAAGATACCGTATAGTTATAACTCTAAAAGGATAAGTTTTTTACGGAAGATCTAGAATATTAGTATTATGCATTTTCTTCCATATTAATTAAGAGTCTCGTTTTAAAAAAATAATCTCTGTGAAGTTCAAAGCCAGAAGGGCAACGAGGCCGATTTTAATTATAATTTATTCCAAATAATTTTAACCACATGTCTTAAAAAACAATAAGATAATTTAAATTTATTATTATACAATTAAACCACAAGTCGTATATTATAACAAAAAGATAATTTAAATTTATCATGTATCATTAGATATACATTATTATTCAACAGGTAAAATTACAAACGCACGATAAAATTTCCGTGACCCTTCGGCGCAGGCCCGTGGCTCCATCGCTCACAATCAAGGCTTGGAAACCGGAAAAAAATTCAAACCGGTTAAGGCCTAAGTACATAAAGAACTTTTCAATCGGTTTCGTTCTAACCGTAACCCCAATTTTAACGGTTTTGCTCCTATAAAGTTCGTGAAATAGGTTTTGTTCAATATACCGGTTTTTGCCACAAACTTTTAATAAGTGCGCAGTGTGCACCGAACAGACAGCATAACTAGTTTATAACTTTATGACTTTTCGACATATAGTTTCGAAACTTTGTAAGTACATAGATTCTTTATATAAAATTACTAGACATGTGTCTCGGGTTTCGCATACCTATAATAAAACTAATGTTGTTAATAGTGCCTTACAGGCGTAATAAGTAGGTACTGTAGGTAGACCTAGCTAATTAGAGCAATCAGGGATAACATTAAACAAAAGTGTAAAATCAGGAGACTACTTCCAACTTGCATCCACACCACATACCTTTTGACTTCTATGCATACATACAGAACACAGAAATCCCTTCATTTCTCTCTAAAATAGCGTAAGACACTTTAAATATACATACAACATACAATTAATATAAGTAAAAAAATAATTTGTTTTATCGTCGCGTTGTGTTTAGTCTAGTACAAGCTTACTAGACTAAACACAACGCGACGGCACATACCTACCTACCTACATACTATATACCGACTGGCCGTCGCATGGTCGCCGTCGGATCTCGTAGAATAAACCGGTTAATAAGGGTTTTCAATAACGCTCTTTTAACGGTTACGCTCCGAACGAAATAGTCGAAAGAGCTGAATTGAACAGTTCTTAACCGGTTAATTTCAAACCGGTTCCAAGCCTTGCTCACAATAGCTCCATCGCTCCATGAACAATATTAGCAAATATTACCTACACTAAATTAATTAGTATTAAATTAAATAGTGATACCTCTCTGTCATTTTATTGTCAATAATTTGAGATGGCATTAGAGTTTTAGTTGCCTCTTCTCCTGTCTTATAAGCGTTTTGAAATAATGACCCATCTGTTCTCTATTATTTAAAAATATATCAGATTTCGGAAGCAGTTATTTTATGGCAATTAAATGGGTCGCCTTTAAGTTATATGGCATATTATTAAGGAAGTCGGATCCAGACCAGTAATGTATAGCTAAAAACTAAACAAGTATATATGTATGCAACCTTCTTTGGATAAAAATCATAGACAACATTTATTTATCACAAACAAGTCAAAATTTAGGCGGGAGCTCAAAAAAACTTTTTGTACCTAATAACTAGACAGCATTTTACATTTACAATAATTCGAAATATATTATTTACTTATCATTAGGTATGCACTACGATATTGTCATACTAATACATGAATAATTAACAAAATTATATTCCATCCCAGATATTGCAGAACAAAAAGTGGTAAGAAAAACGTTACCTATACAGCCATGAGTTTGCTTAGTTTATTTACGTTTGTAGAATGCCTGTTAGTTCGACTAAATCCAATACGTATAGAAAAATACTTTTATTAATAAAAACCGTTTAACGTTCGTTTTTAATTTATTGTTTCATGTATTTAATATTGTTTCATATTACGGGATTTCATAGGATTCTATTGCGTTCCAGATAAAAGCTTGAAGAATATACTGTATTAAAGATTTTTTTTTTAAATATTGTATAATAATGAACATTCTAACGCAAAGTCAATATGTTTGCATAAATAGTCAAAGGAATATAATATGTATTTCTTGTCATCGTAGAATGTTGCTACGTCTACGTCTGGTTGGTGTGAGGTTCTCCATTATGAGAATGAGCGATTGGACAAGAAGGTCCGAGGTACCTGTCTAGAACTTTCCGAACGTTGAAATTAAAACTGACGCAAGTCAATAAAATAAATGACTTGAAAAGAAAACAATAGAACCCTATGTCAGCCTTCATTATGAAATTTTATATTACTTTTTAATACTTTTGAAATATAATGATGTAAAGACAAAAATCTTAGTTAACTATAATGATAGATAACAGATTGACATGCTAATTGACAGCTATGTAAAAAAAGTTTGAAAAACAAAGAACCAAAATTCCGTAGTTTTTAAAGTTATTAAATAATCTTACATGAACACTTTACATACGTTTGAGTAAATTTGTACAATACATAGCATGTAGAAAAAATAGAGATTCATTTTATAGAGATCGTTCAGTGAAACAAGATCATTGCTAGTTAGAAATACGTACTACGCCATGATTTTCGTGTCTAATTTGTTATAAGGGTGATTTTTCAATGGCCAGGTAATGTCGAGTTATGTTACCGCTACTGCTTTTATCTGCTGCACTCACAGAGGTCAATAATACCTAATGATTATGCGATTGTCGACATGTGGGATGTTGACTCGGCAGTCATCGTACCGATAGTCTTTACCATCAATGTTTTATTAGCCGAGAACCTCGACTCACACTTGCCGAGGCTCTTATTAGGCAGCTGAGTTGAGGCCCAGATAAAAAAATGCGGTACTCTTGGATACGGCTTGAATTGGTAGGAGTTTCCTTTCTTTGGGGCCCTGACCACCGGTAGCTTGGATCCTGATCCCGATACTATATTTTATATTTCTAAATATTTTTGTTGACCCTTTTGTAAATGTAAATAAGTTACTTACATAATAAATGAATGAGACTAAGTACTCTCCTATTGTCCTGGTTAGAGACAATAACTTATAGCTTGCGGAAATGTATCAAATCGCATGTCCGCCTCTATTACAAAAAAATCCAACAAACAGTGTAAATCAACCAAAATTCAAATAAAAACTGTTATTGCTGTTTCGGATGTCCTTGACTCCATACTTCAAAAAACAATAAAAGTATAAACAGCTACATATAACCGCTCCATATTTTTGACGTGGGTGATTGAATGTTGAAATCGTAGAATGGCGCAATAGTATATCATCTCTCCAAAATAAGCTGAACTAAAATTATCACATAATTAATTACCATTCACGTAGGTATGTACTTATTTGTAATATATATATACTGTGAGAGAGATAAACTGAGCAATGATCTGTTTCAGTGGCAGGTTATATTAGTACTAATATTAAAAGCAAATTACAATATTTACATCAGCCGACAATAGTACATCTTGCAAATAGGTATCTAATATACACATTAATTATTTTATTTGTTCATATTTTAGTTAATCACTCGAGGTTATACGTATAATAGTCCCCAGTAATACTTAATTATCAATTATTTTCAAGAATTCCTCGGAAGAGATGTGGACGTCTTCTGTGGGCGACGACGTGCCTGTCGCGTTGGGGACAGTGTTTTTAAGTTCACCGAACGTATAAGTCGTCCGTTTGGAATTCTTATTTCGAGAACTAGAAACGCGTGGCCCGGTCGGCAAGGAAGCCTCGCAATCGAGGCTGGCACGCTTGTTCCAGCAGAACGCCTGCCGCGGCTCCGCGCCGGCCGACATGGGCATCGCTAATTGAACTCGAGACTTACACAACTCATTATCACTCAACTGCCGTTTGAGTTTGTCCTTTCCCACGACTAGTTGGAAGCCCCTTAGTCTACTATCACCGTGAGATTTGGCCAGTTCTACTTCGCTGAGCTGTCTCTTAAGTTGGCAAGACTCAGTTGGACTGGACCGCGTCGGCTTTTCGACTAGACTGTTTTGACGTGAAGTTCTACTGTCTGCCTGTCTGGAACTTGAAAAGTGTTTGAGTATTCCACTGTCATGTCCACTGCTACCAGAGGAACTGCTTGTGTTAGTGTTGCAAGTTTTTATATCATCCGTGTTATTTCTTCGTAGTGACTCGATGACATTGTAGAAGTGTTCCAATTCAGAAGTACTGCTATTTCTGGATCTGCTTATATTGTTTGTACTATGTCTATGTGGGCGGATTTGAGCTCTGGGTAAATGGCCGTGGCTGCTCTGTCGAGATATACCGGCGCCGACACTGGTCTGACGACGTGGCATGCTGCAACTTTTAGGAACGAAGGTGTCTTGTGACATTACTACATTTTCATAAACATGTGCGTTATCACAATCTTCTTGTGATATAAGATTTTGGCGGCTCTCGGTAGTCTCCTTCTTTTGACCTACCGAATTACTCTTTTTATGACCATTGCGAACTTTAACTTCTGGTAATATTTTTGTTAACTTACAGTCACTAGCACTTCGAGGTAGCAAATTTTCATAACCATGGGTTTTGTTATCTTGATTTTGTAATTTTTCTATTTTAGGAGCACTGGGTGTAACAACATTGTCTACGTTCCTTATGGAATTATGGTGTTTAGGAGCTTTACTGGGTGGATTGGCTTTTCCAACATCCGCGGAAACTGGTTGAGGAGCGACTTCGTGTCGTTTTCTGTCCACATCGGGCTTAGAGGATTTGTCTAGAACGACTTTAGTCTTATCACTTTTACATATTTTCACACTGAATCTAAATGGAGGTTTGAACACTACTTGCAGTCTAGCTTTTTCGCCAGATAACAAGTTGGTGGCGCTCTTGGACGGTCTAGTTTTTCTGGCGCCTTTCTGCAGCTGCCTATGCGTTCTTTCTGTAAGGCCAAGAGGTATAGATTTTGATTTCGGTATACCTGCAGGTTGTGGTGAACTAAGTAGCCACCTTTGCACCTTACTCAAAGCTTCGGTGTCTTTAATAGGAGATGCAGGGTGTTTCTGCAAAGAACTGTAGTCTATAGTTTCTTTCTTCATTTTAGACTTGCGTTTCTTTATTTTTCCTTTGTGTTTCGATAGTATAACATGTTTTGGTGATTTCCCTTCGGCGTTTGTGACAATAGCCGTACTTTCTTTTGTGATTTTAGGAACTTCTTCTAACTTTGGTTGACTGTTCGGTTTCTACAGAGAAACAATAAAAAAAGTAAGATAAGAAAACTTATGCTCAGTTTGACTAAAAACGTTAATGTTTGTATATTTTCGACTTACCCTCTTCTTATTGGCACTGTGGAGCGGGGACGCTTTGTCTCCTAACTTCTTATGATCTTTCTTATTACGATATGCTCGAGTTCGTAGAGCTACTTTCTTCTTAAGAGGTAGTTTTGACCTGCAAAGATTTACAGAAGTGAAGTAAGTGGGTAGTTTTGTTTTTTGTTTAGTAATGGGTCAAGTAGATAATAGATGGATTAAAGCATCATCAAGTAATCATCATAGTATATGTAATTTTACCTATCAATCTTTTTTGTAATTGAAATATTGGTATGTATGGTAGAGTATTCGTGAATATATATGTACCTGACAGCCGTATGAACGATCAAGCCTTGGTCGGTTGCTTCAGGCAGGCGGACGGTTTCAGTTGTTGAAGAGTGAATGATTGTAACAGACTTCAGTTTTTTGCCGTGACGTCCCAAGAAACGCGTACTGGCCACCTAGAAGCATAGACCATGACGCTATAGAGTTGATATTGTTAAGCATTGAATAGTAGCTGCTGACTGGCTAGCATAGATACCAGTGACAAATCAACAATATTCTGGTACCTGTTTAATGGTGCAATTTCTAGCATTATAGCACACAGCATATGCAAATGTAAGGATATTTTAACACCATACTCATTCCTCTAGCTTAGAAATAGAAACGTGTACACTAGCATCCTAATTAAATTTTGTATAATATGTACCTTCTTGAGAAATAGGTAGGTATCTTAGCGAGACACTAACACTTAAGTGTCTATTTCTACAGCAACATCAAGTGCGCTGCAGCATCGCTAAACAGAATATAGTTATGTAGAATAATATGATATGTCTACCTATACATATATCTTCGAGAGTACCACAAATCGTAAGACATTTCCTATGAATGGCTCTCAAAGAGTCAATTTACTCGATTGTGTGGTAGAGGTATTTTAGTAATTTATAATATTTCAGTTTCAGTCAACGGCCAAGTCACACAACATTAACTATAAATAATAAAGAAATCGCAGTAAGGAACCTTAGACTTGGCACGACTTGGCTAGATTTAATTATTTTTTAGAGTTAAACAAGCAGCTCCATCGAGACTTAGCTTGTTTTATACAGACTGTTTTTGATGGGATTTCACTTCTTTTGTAGAAACGTGGGCTTATTGATTATTTTTTATTAGATTTTCTTACTTGACACAGTTTTTTCTTTTTAGGAGTAGTTTTTTTATTATTAAAAATCTTTCTTTTCTTTTTTTCCGGTTCTGATTCTTGTACAGTGGCAACAGTTTTTCGTATTGCCCATTCAAGGACCAGCTGAGGGTTCTTGATCAGATAATTCAGACCTTCGATTTTTTACATCAAATGAATCGGCCCACCAAGTTGAATATTTTTTGTGAAGGCGGTATATGTCGATATCTCTAATAGTTTGGTTGGGCTCTTGTGTTTTCTAATCAGGGTCACCAGGTACTCCAGATCTTCGATTATCCTAGTTTTTATAGTTTTCCCTTTATGTGGCCATAAAACCCTAACTCTGTACCAAATTTCAGCTCTCTGAGTTTATGGGAAGTACTAGTTCTATTTTGATGATCATGAGTGAGTTAGTGTCATAAATGCGAAACTTTGCTTTCGCTTAACTTCGGAACTAAATGACCTACAGACTTAAAATTTTGTATTTTAAGTATGTGATTATAGCTTACTAGATGAGGAAAATTTCTGCGTTCTAGTCTTATCCAGAGGTTCTCAAATAGGGGCCTGGAAATGCGGCGAAATGGTTCCAGTAAAGGTTGGTACGGCAGTGTTTTCTTCGCGCTCGTCTTGGTCGTGGGCACGGCAGTGCCCCCAGATTATATAACACCAAATTTGGAGTCGATGCTAAATAAACTAAAAATAAATTAAAAACTAACCAGTAGTGCGATCACTGCTAGTAGTATCAGCAGGACCGCATACCAGTGCTTGAGCACCCATCGTTTGAAGCCCGCGATACTTTCATCCGATAACAGTAGTTTGCGCAGCGTCGCCAAAGGACCAGACGGATCTACCTCGCGGCAGCGTTGGAATACGTCGCAGTACCTGCAAGGATATCGATTGTTTTATGGCTACTACCAAACTGTGATATATCAGATTTACATTTGTACCTACGCGTACAACACGGAAGCCAAATACCGCGCAGTCTAAAACCTCTAAGAGCCCGATACAAGTGACGAAAATTCAGAAATAGCTATTATAATTAAACCTACCCATTATAATCATTGCAGGGTGTGCCCGGTTTGGCATACATATCGGGCACATCATAGGGCGCAGTGTTCCAGTTGAACGAAGACATGCAGGCGCCTCCCGGCTTGCGACAGCACAGCTCGCACGCCGAGCGAGGGTCGTCCTTGCGAGGCGCGCATTGACACGACTCCAACCCATATGCCAGGCAGATGGAACCTGTGCATTCCTGTTAACAGAAAAAAATAAAAATAAATTCGTTCTTAATGCAGAGCAGGTAAAGGTATTATGCTTTTTAAACTTACTCCCATATAGCACACGAGCTCTTTATCGCATCGTGTCCTGTTCGGCTTGTGTCGACTGGCGGGGCAGCCTGCGCGCTTGCCGTCACAGAAGGCCGCGTCACGACATCCGTTGTCCGACCGACACTTGTCGCCAAACTTGAGAGTGCATGATGCTGTACAACATGGGCCCTGAAACATTGAATATTTCACTTTAGATAAAATGAGATAGCAACCGAAGTAGAAAAATTAAATAAATATTCGATAAATTCCATCAGCTGCCGAGGACATAAATTTGGAGATTTCGGAAGACAGGGTCAAAATCTCTTCTCAGGTCTTTTAAACATTCCTTTTTTAAAAGAGGTATTAGTTTATTAGACGCTTTCTTATTTTCCCATTGCTTTATACAATCAGAGAGGCTGGGTTCCACGGTTAGAAAGAAAACTTATGGTTTAACTTTAAATTTTCCTAAATAAATTAAGTACCTGACTAGGACTGCAAACACTGTGTTCTGTGAGTGTGCACGGTTTGTAGTTAGGCCTTGCGGCTTGCGGGCGGCAGCACACGTCAGTACACTCAGAGGCCCACCCACAGTCACACTCTTCACCTTCTTCCACTACGCCGTTACCACAAATTGCCGGTTGAGGTTCTAAAAAATATATATTTCACTTTAAATTTTGGAATATGACAGCATTTCAGACCGCACTACCTTCCAGTTTGATTTGGTGGTTTGATGATTTTAAGACCTGCTATAAAAGTTAAGTTTTGTTCATAATATGAGCCAGCTCAGCGAGTCATAAGATGCTGCATGTTGGCTAGCAGGTCAGCCTTGCTATTTCGACGATGTTTTATCGAATAGGGAGGGGCATGCACGTTTAATTTTACCTTTAAGCCATTGGAGACGCTCACATCGAGGCATTCTAACATCCCTAACATAACACCCTTTGTGTATTTCGCTTTGTTAAATTATGACATAGTCTCTCGGTTACTATAATAAATAAATATATCACGGTTCTATTCGAAGGCCTTACCAGTAAAGCATCCTTTTGGTGATCTGGCTTTATTGTTGAGAACTGGATCGATAGCTCTGAGCGAGCATGGTGAGAATTTGTTGTTATTTTTCCGGTCGCCGCTTGTTGCTCTTGCGAACATAATGTAGTTGCCGTCTTCACCAAATGGGGTGCAAACCTCTGGGTCGTGCTGAAAGGCGAAATATGGGATAAGTTTCTTACTTAAAAAACCTTATACTTTAGGATATTTTCCTGTTAAGTCGGTGCGTTTACCCTCTGTTTAACAATATAATGTCATTCATTAGCCATATACTATTCGGACATAGGATTCTTCGATGGTTCTCAATCCAAAAGCCAATAATTCGACTCACCGGCGATCCAAAATTGTGTCCAATTTCGTGTGCAAGTGTCACGTGGGACACGGCTGGCGGCACGTGTTTGCCGTAGTTCAACAGCGTCACTATACCAGTGTTCAGGGATTTCATACTACCGCGGTAATGCTGTCAAAGAATAATACATAATTAAAGTAAAACAGAATTTCAGTGGCATGGTCGGAAGAGGTCGCCCAAGAAGAACTTTAGGCGGATCTTATTGGGAGGGTAAGTACTTCAAATGGGTCAGGTCTTTATTTGCTTACATTTACTATTGACCTCAGGTCAATAAGTAAGTAAATGTATGACAAGATGTATAGAAACTACTATGTCAGCAGTAAAAAAAGTATGTAAAATGTACATAATTATACCTATACATGTAGTAGTGGCAATCTGTAGTTGAAGCAGACTTACCCTTACTTGTGAAAGAGCTGTGAGTGTGTGTGTGTAGTATGTGTATAGTCTATTCTGATGATATTTTATTAATAGGTATTTTGTTTGAGACGTCGCTTACCCCATTCTTCTCACAAACGCCACCAGCATTTTTGAGATCACCCGTCCAAGCCAGCCCCAGTGTACCCATTTCAAAGTCTCTATACGTAAACATGTACGCCAAACAGAACGCATCGTAATCTTCCTCTGAAAGAAATTAATTATTCTTTCATGATTCCATAATATCTATAAAAAAAATACAAAAGCCTTCCGTTTTAAGCGCTTCTAATTTATTGGTCTAGTGGCTTAACTTTGTGGAATCGCTCTCCAGAGACCGGGCTCTCCTTGTGAATTCGTAATTGAATATTGATGAAAAAAGGCAAACCTGAAAAAAGCTCCAAATATTTTTCTACTCCGTAGTTGTTGGGAAACCTATAAGCGGGGTCTTTCAGTGCGTCCAATGTATGAACTTTAATTCTTTTGATCATAAAAGTAATGTTGTCTGGCTTCCCATCTTGATTGAAATCTAAAACAAATTTTAACATTAGGTATTATTATAATCATTATGTAATTTCATAATGTTTGTTGAGTGAAACTAAAATAATAGCACCTACCTGTTACTTTATATATTGCGTTAACTTTCTGCACATGACGCGTCATGACTTCGATACACGCTTCTTCAGAGCCGTATCTTTGATAGAACATATGATCTGCCTGTAAATACACGAGACACGTAGTTTTCCTCGGATCCACTGTAGCTCGCTTGTTCACGTGGCGACCATCGTCACTCGCGTTGGCTGACAAAACTGTGTACCCTACTGGTTCCTTTTTTACTATATCTTTACTAACAGTTACTACTCCAGCTTTCGTTTTTATTACTTCGACGTGCGTCTTTGGCTTAGGTCTCGATTCTTCCGAATCGAGGCGCACTTTAGTTATGAGGTTACTTTTATCGATTTTGGTCTTAGGTTTTCTCGTGCTCAACTTATCGACCGGCTCGTTGTTGCTGGTATATGGAAAGTCTAGGTCTAAAGGTAATTCAGGATTCTTCTTTGGCTCATCGTCTTGCATTTCGTCTTCAGGGAGCCATCGTTTTTTGCGCACATGTACTTGGCTGCGGAGATCTTCGGTAAAATTGTTAAGTGACGAGTCCTTAAAGTTTCGTTGATCAGTAAAATTATATAATTCAACTTCTTGCCCTAAAGATGTTTTCATATGAAGTAGGTGTGATGCGCACGGCGCGCCTTCGCTTGTGTCATGTGGGTGTTGGACGTCTGATCTTCGATACACGACGCTGTGCATGGAAGGGTGGTCTATATTATATCGAGATATAGGCTCCACATAGTATTCTTCAGTAGGCGTCCATATTGTACCGTCGAAAAGACCTTCAGCTGTAATAACACCGTAGACGTGGGATAACTCGTCACCTGAAAACGAAACCATGAAGGTTAATTATTTTTAAATGATCATTATTTCTGTAAATAGTTATACTTTTAGAAGATACTTTTATATTTATTTAGTAGGTATATTAGTATAAGGTAGACAGCACTTGAGTTCCCCAACCGATGAAAAAGATATGCGGAAAAAAACAAAGACCCAAGGTCTCTTCAATAGTCTAGAATCTAGATTGTATTAGTAACAGTTACCCGAGTGTTACAATGTAGATCAATAATATCTAAAGTCCTTTAAAAAAGCCATAGCAGCTTTGAGTCGACATATATCAATACTGTCGACATAGAGGTTAGTCCCATGGCTGAAAAAAAATTGTTTCTGTTCTTTTGCCATGGTAGGGAATTATTTATTAAAGGTTTCATTGTTTAAAAACTATTTCAATGTAGGGTACCTACTTACTATATTTTAACAATTATTTTGTACAAAGACGTTTCACACGAATTCAAAATAAATAAGCCTTTGAATTACAAACAACTTAGAGACGCTCAAATAAATAGTAGACGATATTTTATGCAAACTTATTCGAGGTGCAAAGAGCTTTGGGACTCTGAATGAATTAAAATCACAACTTGCAGTCGCAGCAGGGAGGGATTCAAACCGCTCATAAATAACGGTAATTACTGCTCTCACTTACACTGTGTTTCCCCCTTCATTCGTTTTACGCCAACTACAGGTACCTCATAGGGAAAATCGCCGATGTAAAACAACCGCGCAGCGTCGTCGAACAAGATATCTACTAAATGCTTGTAATGAGTTTTAAGGTCTTCTATGATCACAGCCTGTATTATAATGGTCCACAAAACAGGAATTTTCAGTAATGATGGAGGAAATTTATCGAATACTACTGGCACTTTTATAAGATTTTGATTTATTCAACTAAACCAGAGGTTCCCAGACGTTTTCCTCAGACCGCTTTCAAAATTTTGCTGGTTCTGGTGGACCCCTGCAGCTGTATTTCTATTAGATATATTATATTATACCATATTCCCAAAACGCCAGTGACCCCCGTCGACTCTCCCGTGGACCCCTGGGGGTCCACTTGGACCACTTTGAGAACTAATGATCTAAAAGAACAAAGGACGAATACTTTGAAAAGAGAAATTCGAAAAAAAAAGTTCGAAGAAATTGGATAAGATAATTTATGAAGGCTTATATTTTTGTGTTTGTAGTTGTTATAACTCAGTATAAATGATATGTCACAGTAATAAGTGCCTTCACTACCTACCACTGAAAGACGAATTTGTGAGGAACATACATATGTACTTCATTAAACTTTCAAAGTAATTTGTTCAAAATTCACTTTGTCTCCAGCGTTCCAGATGGGTCGCAGCAGCACATAATTTCCTTTTATTAAGTTAGTCGCAGAATGTTGAAGTTTGTTGGGTTCGTGTTTAATTGGTTGTTTCAAAGACTTCGAAAATACATGAAGGGTTAGAGGAGGTATGTACGGTACCTACGCTACTAAGTAATCATCCCTGCATTTCAATCTATAAAACCAGGGGGACCCCTGGACAAACGTTTATAAATTAAAATTTCAAAGTATATTCTATTCACCCCATTTATGGTACCTATCAAAATAAGGTTAATACGTTAAGTATTATTCATTACAATATAAGGAAGGTATGATAGGTACTTAGATGTAAGCATTGTAATAATGGTTCAGTGCGATAAACAACGAAATTATGGAGGTCCTTTGTATAAGTAAAACGGTTAACCAGGACCTTAATAACTTATTAAACAAGTACTTATTAATAATTGTTGTTTTGATTATTATTGTTTATTAAAACGTTGCCCCACACTAGGATTTTCTCCTGTATCGTGGGTGCGTTTACAAACACAAATTCACACATACACAAACACTCAGACCCGGAACAACTACCTGTAGATCATACAAATATTTGCTCCGTGTGGGGATCGAACCCACAACACGTGTCGCAGAAGCCAATTGCCCAGCTGCTACGCCAAACGTGCCGTCAAATAATAATAATAAGTACTTGCTTTATGTGTAAATAATTGAATACATGCTGCACATTCCAATAAATCATGAAGGCACTTTACATCGGTTAGGCTACCTAAATACCTCAACCGTGCTATGTCTGAGATCGAATACCTATATGTACCTATACCAACAATATACTCTGACAATCTATGGTATTTCTGAGGAAGTAATATATATGTATGTACAATTGTACATACAACCCTGCAAACGCGTCATGCATTAGGAGACTTTATAAATTGGCACAAAAGAGTTTGCTTGCACGTGATTGTTATGCTACAGTTCCTCATTGCGCAGGGTTGACAAACTGCCCGTGACTATCTCTCCAAATGGCAGATTATCCATGACGATTATTCGTACCAAAAAAAAAGGTTGTCATAAGATGATGAGGACCACCTTGTATCAAAGCCTTGTATTAATAAATATTTGTTTTGAATAACATGTCATATACGTGGTCTCTTCAAATTAGGGTTTCTTGACCGGTTTCAATTCTAATTATGTTTCTGGTACGTAGTTATTTGAAATTTATTAATTGCGGAGGAGTAAAAATTTTGGCAACGTGAGATTATTAAATTGATGCTATACAGGCAACCCTGTGCTATGTGCAGACATCACTCTTGGCTAAGAACCGGGATTACATCACTAATGCTTATCTGATGCTGTAGCCAGATTATGTGATGTTTTATTGTGTTCATCGCGTGTATTTACTAACGCAGCAATTAGTTTGATTGATATTTCTCGATTGTAATTATATTAACAAATTCGTATTTTAATTACTGGCTTGAATGGTAAGATGTAGCAACAATAATGGTTAAATTATAGCTGGATAGTTTAAAAATTATTGAAGTTATTGATGTAACAATGAGGTCATAGATGCAATCTGCTTACAGACTCCGCTTAAAATGGAGTAAGTAAAAAAGTAACATGAGTAGCTTTTAGGGTACCTACCTATACTTAGATTTGCTCTCTATATTCTAGTAAATATCTATCTATCTTCCCGAAACAGTATACTTAAAAGCTAAAGGTACTAATATTGTTTCTGTAATATATGCTTTCCTCTAATATTTTTATAACAGGTATTTCATCTTCGAACCTCCAATACAAAGATACGAAACAAATATATCCATTAATATTAAAGAAAAACTCCACTTTAGTCAGGATTCGAACGTGCGTTCTTTGGTTTTTTTTACCGAGATCACAGGATTTTGGGTTTTAGAAAATACTGTCGTACCTTCAAAACGTTGTCCCATAATGGAACCCGATTGCGAATTTAGCCCAGCAGTGGGACAGTACAGGTAAAAAATTTATCTCTTCCGCGTTTCAACCGTTCTTAACCGCAAGTTTACTTGATACCCAAACAATTGTCTGTCCGATAATAAAGTCCTGAAATTTCTGAACGCAGTAAACACAGACATTATATACTTAATAATTGAAAAGATAATTAACTGCTTGCATGACAATAGCCAATTTCCTTACAGTTGATGAAGCGCTAGACATGAACTAACTTTGAATTCTCACATTTTACGATGTTAAATTTCAAATAAACCGTCGCGTTGTCACGTGTTATCCCTAAAACGTGAGACTAAAATTTTACGATCCCCTTTTTCTACGTTTTTAAGTTTAAAAATAATGAATCGTATAATCAGGAACAATCACAATCTTAAAAAAAGAAAGTCAACCTATCAGCACTAACTTTGAAAATCAGCCTGTGCTCTCTAGACATTCTTTTTTTACGAGTATAATTTCTGACTTGAATATTGCATGTCACACTTTTTTATAATGTTCCACGGCCATGGGTATTGCTCTCATATACTTACTTAAGAACGAGTAAAATTGTTTGGAGCCGGTCTTACATGTCAGAGGTGATAGTGACTTAGGCGATCATTACTATCATCATAGGTCTTATAAACAAGCTTGACTTGAGTAAACACATGTTTCTACCTAGCGCGCGGAGGATGATTGATATACTTACCCGTCCTATAAGCGAAAACCCATAGCCCAGCTGTTCATTGACTAATAAATTAAAGCAGGTGTACTAGGTGTAGCATTATAAGATTCAACTAACCTTCCAGCTGTCCCGAATAGACTTTGGCAGGGTTAAACTCCACCTGGCCTCCCGTTGAGTGGAACTGTACGCCGTCTGCGAACACCGAGCTGGGGTCTGGTCTCAGCACCAATTTAAACTCCCTGCAATAAACAAAATTGCTCATTGATGAAACCAGCTGCGTGAGTCGGTGGTTTCGGTTACATATATTTGTTGTAGCATACATTTTAGTTTAGTTTTAATAACCAGGATATTATCTTTTATCGCCAGTCACAAAGATTGCACAATTATCTTTAAACGCTTTGGTCATATGTAGAAGTTCGACAGAAACAGAATCACTTTTATAAACTCAATTACTATAATTCAAATACAGATTAGAAGTTAGTATACAATCAATCACCTGAATCAATCGATTAATATTGTATTTGATCTGAGTGCAATTACTCTTCAGGGTGTAAATAAAACTGCTCCATGTAATAGCAGTAAGCCCGAAGAGGTGAAGCGCAGAAACTTTTGCTATTTCAAGTATGTAATACGTCCTCGACCTCATATTATGTTCATACAGCACGTCCAGCTAATTATGATTTAATGCTATTCACGCAGAGCTCAAACTTAGCGTATTAAAATGTGGAGTAGCTACCAGTATAATGGCTAATAAATCATACGTATTACTCTGATATACTGGGACTCAAGCCCTTTTAATATTTTGAGTTGGAAAACTTTTATTTAAGTTACCGAAGGCACATGTATGCTTTGTTTGTAATATCTACTACCACGTATAATGAGGTTATAAATATGCTTGAAACCTTTCTGGGGGATAGCATTGGGATCGAATTTGCGGATCACAATGTTAGTCGTTAGTGATATGAGGATGCGATGGTTATACATATTATGTTATGTCCATTTTTCTGTTTCTGTTTTTTACAATAACGACTTTCTATTTGGATCGTCATAGCTAAGAATAATAAAGATTTATGTAATTGTAGAAGTGACGCACGAATCGCCGTGATACCTATTCTGTTACATTACTCTAAGTACAATATTGTCTTATAAATCTCTTCAAAAACATTTATTTCTTAGTGAAAGAACATACTTAAATAATGTATTGATTTCAACTTGAATTATTTCGATACTTATCTTCCTACTGAACATGTGTGTGATGTTATAAGTTTAAGTTTTCCAAGTAACTAGTATAGCAGAATCAATAGGTATTAGTAGAACAAAAAATAGAAAGTCTTTTTTTTCGTTGTAAGCCATTTTACGAATAGGTCCTATATCTACTAAAACACTTGTTTCGCTACGCTCTCGGAAGGGTCCCGCCTAATTTGATGATATAGGTAATAATGTATTATGTCCATTTTAATCTATACATACTTATAACAAAATTGTAACAGACCGATATCTGCACATTATAGACATTGAAGAAAACCTAATAAGTATGGGAGTCTTTATTAGAGCAACAGAAGCGAAAACAACAATTTTTAAAATGTTTGATCTGTATTCGCATCACCTAAAAACTACTGCGTGTAATTGAATATAGTTTATCACTGATGTATTGCTAGAGGTTCAACTAAAAATCTGGTGTTGGTATGTTTCATTTTGATAAAATTTGGAAAAACGACAAATCATTGAAGAATGTCATTATATTTATTCACAAATATAATGATATTCTTCAACGATATGTATCTAGTAACAATTCAGTGATTCGCAGCGCTATTTACAAGGTAGATTCGAAGATGTAGGGCGCCCGTAACTCAATAAAATTTTCACAATTCCCCCAGATTGGACGTCAGAAGCGGCACTAACGAGCGGTGTCTAATGATGTTAGACGAATAGTCGGTCGGATGTCTCCCCTGTTTGTCTGATCTAACTTCATTATAGGAAAACTTGCTCCGATTCCAATCTAACAAATCAGATGAAGTGCCTCTTGACAGCGGAACAAAGGTGTATTGACAGCGCAATGATCATTATTTTTAGCATGTTGTTCCCTCAATAATGTGACTAATACCAAGCGACTAAATTTAAATATGTTTCTTGATGCATCAATGTGATAGATTTAATAATTGGAATAGAAAGCAAAAGGGCGGAAGCGGCGGTAGCCTTATGGCTAGGGCGTCGGACTTGCGATCATGTGGTTGCCGGTTCGAAACCCACCCAATGCACTACCGACGTGAACCCACTCGTAACACAAGCGTTCAGCTTGGCACGAGGGGTTAACAAGAATACTAGTTATGTGCGACCTACATGGCTAGTATCTAATATTTTTTAAAAGAAATAACAAAACTTGGCTTTGTTGTAGTTTATCGATCAGTTCGTTAAGTTACGTATTAGGTACTTAATCTTAATTAAAGGAAGTCGCAGCTTCTCTGTTCATTGTTTCTGCGGAACAAACATTGTTTGACCGCTTTAGTGTGAGAACCAAACATTAACCTTATTATTGTATATTTTAAATTGCATATATCTATTTTTAATTGTTAATGGATGTAGTCTTATACTTATGCTTCAACATTCCAAAGTTACTAATATTTTTATAAGAAGTTAAAAAGAACTTCATAATTAAGAACATTTAAAGTAGGAAAGTTGCAACTTTGTTAACGTAAAAAATATAGCCTTTTAAAGCAAAAGTTTAAGCGAAGGGGGTAATTACTCCTTATTGGATATATAGGTAAATGTAAGTAGGTATAGGAAATGTCTTACGAGGCTTAAAAATAACTTTTTTATTACGAAATTGACTGAGCGCGACGGAATTTCGCCAGGTCTATTGTGTTTGCCAACCGGATTACTAACTTGATTAACAAATTAATTACCTGAGTAATTCTATTGGGCCCGCGAAATTAACTTGAAATAGAATTGGGAGTAATATTTAACTCAGGACGTTGGGTAAATATTAATAACTAGTTAATTTATATTTATTGAGGTTTGGAGATTGATTGTTACAAGATTACTGTGACCTTGGACTGTGACAGATCAGTTGTCGGGGCTGTTATATAGGTACATAATGTTGTAAGTACCTGTATAGAATGAAATTAAAACGTTAGGTAGGTACTATAAAAACCGCCTTCAAAAACCGTAAAAATCTTTAACTGTTTGTTAAAGTTTTTTTATTCCTAAAGGAGAGGTAATAAGTTGCCTTGGGCCTGACTGTAATAAGTTGAGATATGGTTTAAAATATCTCAACTTATTGAGATAAGTTGAGATATCTCTTATCTCAATAAGTTGAGATAAGAGATATTTGATAGGGTTTGTTGACGATGTCATAGTTTATTTCAACGTACGTTATTGTTGTTTTGTTCAAAATTTTGTAATCAGATCTTGATAAAATTTAAATGTGTGGTCTCCTTTTAAATTTCGTATTTCGGAGGTAGGTAGGTACTTTTCAAATAAAAGGAGGTTTGTTGCATTCGGTCCACACTTGAAGAATTTTCATAAAAAAACAAACTACAACAAACGAACATGAAAACTTTTATTTGGAGACGGTTCAAAATAACAGGAATATGAAAAAAGGTTGCGGTTAAAATTAATAGAAAGAAATGATCACTCTTGCTAACGTTGGTAATTGGATTGACTGGCCACTTACACGTCTTGGGGTCAGTTGGGGTAGATACAATAATAAATTATTAGAAAACCTCAGATCAATCTGAGTTGGAAACCCACTAAACAAATGGTATCTATACATATTTAATTACTCCCATAAAATGGCAAGATAAATAAATTACGCTGGTAGGCATTCGCACAATTATGCAAAGGATTTTATGGATGCAAAAACGATTCTTCAAGATTCAAGCGATTCCATGTCTTCCGAAACCAAACAGGTACATTTAGTAAATGATTAATAAACATGACGTTTAAGTCAAACAAAGTGACAGCAAAATGTTGCTTTAACTTTTTTAGCAAAGTTGGTATACATCAGCGGCTGTGGTCGTCCATCCCTATTTGTAAGAGTAGATCCTGAAAACTCTGGGAGAAGTTTTTAGCGAAAGCAATTTCCAGAAGCCATTACTCATTTCTGGTAACTAACAGGCTTGTAGACGGCCTGAAGGCAGTGTAATTGTGGAACCCCGAGCTCGAGAATATTAAGTGACGACGCACGTCACGGAGAAGTGGTTTCATGTACGTTCCTCGCTGTAATTGAACTGGAGGCTTAATCCTGCCTTCTCAAAATAGGTTCTACGTAACCCTGAATATACATGAAATGCGTTTGGGTAAATTTTGTTTCCTTGTATCTTGTACTATTAGTTCCTTAGCTTAATTTTATCTACCTAAATTAAAAACGCTATCCGGCTTCAAATAATTTATACTGGTAGGTAACTTATTCGATATCCAACAGAAAGTTGGTAGGGAATTGTGTACGTATCTATAACAAACTATATCGACTTACCAAAACGGCCCACGATCTCACGGGTATATTTTTAAAAGCTGTCAAAAGTTGCTCTCATAAAAATGTATGAGCTTTGTTTGAAAATACATTCTGAACTAATAATTGGTTATAAGTATAACAAAACCACTGGATTGGGCATAATTATGGCTCTTTAATCCGCAGGATGATGATGATATATCTTGGAGGAATGAAACTGACTTCAAATGAAATGAAAGGTAAGGTGAAACAGCCGTGTGTATTTAGTCGGTAAGTCATTAACTCATCACCCACTATGTGCTCAGTCGCCTTCTGGGCGGCGGAAGTTCATGAGGATTTCTTCACAAAAAAATGGCTGACGGTTTAGCGAAAAAATAATCTAAACTGATGATGATAACAATGAACTTCTAACAGAAAAAAGAACAGCACAAGTGAGAATAATCAATTTGTTGCAGAAAAAATATTCTATTATCTATTGGTTAGATAATGAAAAGTTCTTGGGATTGTTAGAGTTTCAGTTCGACCGATACCTTGGTTGAGCAACACAATTAAACTTATGGTCAGTTTTGACAGTTAAAATGATATTGACTAGAGTAGGTATAAATTTGAAATCAGAAATGTTTTAATTCAAAAGGATTTACAGACGATTTTGTAAATGCACAGCTTAGATTTGTTACAAGATAAATTTTCGACCAATATTCGATATAATTTAATGATTGTCACATTACGTTACCGTCCAAGTAATTGCTTTATTTTGATTTTGTACAGTAGTGTGTATTCTATTTAAATTAACTGGGCCTTCTTGTCACGACATAAAAGATAGGTGGGATAAAGCTTCCGCAGGGGCTGTACATTTCTATATTAAAATTTTAATAGGACTCAGAATCCAGAGCTTTTGAGATTAGGTGGCGGTTACGTTACGCCAGTTTACCTTGCGTGATGGAGGTACGCTCGATGACACGAAGCTTACAAAAATATATTATGGAAAATGTCCGAGATTTTCTTTTAATTAATAATTTTATCTTTAACTAGCTTCTGCCCGCGACTTCGTCCGCGTAGCGTGATGATATATAGCCTATAAATAGCCTGGGATGGCCTATAACATGGGACCTACACGCTTACACATACCGCCGAACTGTGGGTGTTGTACATTAGTACGCCTCTGCCAAACCCTTCAGGGAATACAGGCGTGATGGTATGTTCATATATGTGTTTATGTATACTTTTATATTATACAAATACGTAAGTATTTGTACTGTGTATATTTTGCATAATGGTTCCAGCTGGTTCATATCCGAGCGAAGCGTGTTATGTCATGTGATTTGAACCCTGAGCTTGAAATTATCTTTTAAATTAGGGCTACTCTAATTAAAGTATATCAACAGGTGTAAGTAGATATATTTTATGTCTTATATAAATGTAGAAAAATAGGCAAACGGGCAAAAATCTAATATAAATAATGGTTACTTTTTAATTTTTAGGTACGGCATCCTAAAAATATACCCGGTACGTTAATTTGACTTTAAATTGAGCACACAATTCACAGTTGAGTGCTGGGCTCGTAGCCTCGTACGCGAGGCAGGCCGCAAATCACATGGTCTTCAACTTTATGTTCCATTCCGTGTCGCCCTGCGCAGCCGGCTACGCTACGTTTATTTCCGCTCTGTATCATACTGTACAGACATTCTGTGAAGTTGTTTGTAAACATTCAAAATGAAAATATGAACCAAACGTAACATACGAATGAGAGATTATGCTACCTGCTCATATTATAATTATGGGACTCCTACCGAGATTGTTATTCGTGACGGAGGCACAGTGACACCACGGTTAAAATGGAGAATCTAATGCGATCATTGTATCATAACAATGATACTCAGTAAAGTATTCCCATTGTCACATCATTATGCATTCACTTTTATCAGAACATAATTTAATATTAAGTTTAATTGTGAGGATACGGGGGCTGAAACACTTTTAAAAGGCCGGCAGCGACTTCATCTAGTGCTGCGGGTGTCCATTAGCAGCGGTAATCGCTTACCATTATTGCATGCAGTTTGCCCCCTATCCAATAAAAAAAAGATTTAGATATTGTAATAAACTTATCATAAATTAGCTGTTATCCGTAGCTTTAATCAAGTCCCAACATAATTTACTTTTAGGAACGGGACCTCGATACCACATCAATAGATTTTAAGATAAAGGTCCAGTACGGCATCCAATTTCCTGCAGTTATTGAAGTGATGCGCGTACAAACATACAGATAGGTACACTAAAGGCGAAAAAAAGATAATTGTTTTAGTTTCTATGTTCTTATAAAGACGTAGGTATATCTGGAATTTGCCTTTATATTATTTTTTCTTAATACCCACTATGTTCATTGTTAGATCGGCCTGATATCAGTTCGATTCCGTGTGAAATAAGAACTCCCAAAAGTCTAGCGACAAAAATGAGGAGCATTTTGGTACGGCGTTATGTGTAAACCTGGTCGTTAAACAAGTCACGTAGCATTGTTAACAGCTAAACACTACATTTTGTTGTGGTGTGTCCACGCCTGTCGCGTTTCATGCTGTGCACACAATATGGGCTCTATTGCGTTACATATTATTAACATATTAATGTTAGCAAGGAGTACTATTACCAAAAAGTTTGTAACACTCGTGTAAATATTGCGCTCGGAACTTATGATGAACATGAACGTATGAGCTAGAAGTACCTACTTATTCTTTCTTCAAGAACGACAAGAACAAATAAATGTTACTATACTTACAAGGTATTTAAAACATTCAAATTTTTTAAATAAAATAAAGTTTTCCAGCAAAAGGATATCAAGATCCTATTAAATTTTTCGAGAATGGGATTAAGACTCCCATAGCATGCATCTGTCTGATAGTCTAACCACTAAATTAGTGAGCTATAAAGTTGCTAGTGTACATATCCGTAAAATATTTTGTACGGAAAACCTGTATAGCACCCCTAGCGGGCATCTGAGGAACCACTAGAGTAATAATCGCTAGCGCAACTGTCAACTATTTTTGTTTTCCATAAAAAGTATTTGACAGTTGCGCTAGCGACCTATTAGATACTCTAGTTAGGCTATGTCTGGCTTAGACTTTAGTCTAAGTGGCTAGTACGATTCATTGAATAAATAAATGCACAGAAAAGTTGATTTCTCTGCTAGTTCAACAAACATTACAAATGATGAAGGAAGGAACTATTCAATAGACGCATGCTCAGTCTACTAGCTTATTTATCGAAAAATCAATAATATCACGCCCGAAGGTTTTCACGCTTATTTATACAAAATGTACCTACAACGTATTCTGTGGTTGGATGTGCCGCATTACATTAATCTCTTTGATGTTACCTGCAAAGCGTAATTTAAATTTAAACACCTTTCTGTACTTTTATCTCCGTTCGTGGCGAGTAGTTACGGTCGTTGTCAGTCGAAGGTTTACTCCAATTTTAAGCGTCAAACTTATCGAGACTTCTTCATCTAAGTTGATCTAAAACCAATAGCATTTATTGTCTACATCATTATTTCATAAGGCACTGCAAAAAAACCTACAAAGTACTGCAACACATTTAACGTAGACTGTACATTTATTCTTAGCTACAGCCTACTCCCATAAGTCCCAAACAAAATATCTTTAATGAGATTGTGCAACGAAGCAAAATGTTAGGCAGAAAACTAATTTAAATGTATAGGGTTGAATCCTCATCTCGGGTGGATCGTCTCCATCAAACTATGACGTCCGCCTTACTCGCCCAGACTCGTACAGAATTTCTCCTATTCGAATGAAGTAATTTGAAATACACGCAATGTACAGAAATAGCTGAGAGTTTTATAAAAAAATATTGATTTCTCACACCTACGCGAATATTAGACATTGAAATGAAACTAATTTTTAGTAAAAAGTAGCTCTTCAAGTAAAAATATGTGTTAATAATTATTTTTCGCTCCGTACATAATTTGATTTCCCAAATAAGATTCCATGCAAAAAGTAACCCTATATTATTTAACCATGTAACAATATTACACGTTGTTTATGTTGGAAAAGCCTGGAAATAAGTTGTAAAATAATTTGGTAGACGAGACTAGATTAGTGTATGAAATACAGTGGAACAGTTTGTAAATATGTGGAATACAGTTGGTACACAGCACGGCGTCACGTCCCGCCTGCAACAACCCTGGAGAAAATCCAACGGATTTTACACTTGGAAACGAAAATTAAAACGAACTTTGTTATCTCGAGTTTAATCTCGCCTCGTGTTTTTAAAGCCCATTATGATAAATTGGCGTGTAAACAAATAAGTTCACGTTACTCAAATTAGAAAGCGAAGTTTAATTAAGGATACTGGTTTCTTATGCTGTTAGCGAGTTTTAGATACTGTTTGATTAATCATTTATTACTTGAGTCAACTATACTTACAAGACAAGTGATGGATCAGGGCCATAGTCTCGGGTATTGAAATATGATTTCAAGAAAAAATAACACATACCTATTAAAAACCACTGTAATCGATTCAGTAGTCGATTCTGAAGTTTCTGAACAAACTACTTTCAGGTCTTGCGCTTATTCTGTTACACGTTATATAATGTGGGCATATAATAGCCTATTGTTATTAACATCGCACAAGATTAAATTGAGAATTTGCTTTGCTTTGCTCTGCCTAACCCTTCAGGGAATACAAGCGTGATGGCATGACATTCAGATTAGGAATTCAGATCTCCATTTCACTTATAAAACTAAATATGTAGTGTACAAGCGTAGCGTTTAGGCCAGTCGATGCTCCCATAAAGTTAAGTGGTGGTTATTCTTAGCTCGACTTTGTTGAACCGGTCCGGTCCACGATTACAGCACTGCTGGCGTGACGCGAGTCGCGACCATAACATTATGTGATCATTGCAATTCGTGATGTGGACCACGGCCGTACAATTGGACCGTAATACGATTAAAATGGAGTTTCGGTGTAACGGCAACGGAAAGCTATGCGTGTCGTTACTTCAAATGATTCTATTAACCGCTTAAATCGGTTCCAATGTCTCGATAAAGTATTTGCGGTTGGTGTATAAGTGTATAGTATATTTGTAGCTGATTCCCATCTAAATGAGAAAACTCAATCATTAATAAATCTAGGGAGCTTTTGAAAGAACCTGAATCTTTATTACCTGGCTTTGTTCAAAAGTTGAAACTTACACTTACACCAAAATTTATGTGATGAATAAGTGTTTGTGTTCCTCTGGCTGGGTGTTACTTATGTATTATAAGTATATATTTACATAAAAAAAGTATATAAGTATTATATCCATTGTCTAGTACCCATAGTACAAGGTCTGCTTAGTTTGGGACTAGATGGTGCTGTGTAAAAAATTCTCAGAATATTTATTTGCTTACACAAAGCAAAAGTAGGAATTAACAGAACGCAGGAATACGGCCTATATATCTACCTAAATAATTTAAATTGTCGCCGGATTGTGACCGAGTATGAAGTTGTTAGCAGCAATTTCAATCGGCCGTTTCCTACTTGTCCCGTGTCCTATTTGAATAGATTGACAACCAATCATTTTGTTAACAATTCTAAACATAAAAGCTACTTGCTGTTATAAAAACACGTCGTGCTGCAATGAGGATATCCTTTAGTAGAACGTGTGCATTCAGTCATATACATATAACTTTGTTATAGACATGCGTTATCTATACTTCTATACTTACTAATCGTACTTCTATGACTTATGAATTTGTACTTTACATTTGTTTTGGTGTGCATTATAGAATATTCTCTTCTATTCTATTCTAATATTATAAAGATTTAGATTTGTATATATGTAACGAAGAAACTCAAAAACTACTAGGCCGATTTCAAAAATTCTTTCTGCATTTGTATGCTACATTATTCCAGATTAAAATAGGCTATAGCAAATTTAGAAAAAGTTTGGGATATCTTCACGTATATCTGATATCTACCTATAACATAAAACAATAAAAAAACCCCCGACACAAAAATAAACCTGAATCCCTATAAAAAGAAAAAAATAATCTTGAAATTATAACCCTTCGTAAGTACGTATGAAGTTTTTTGATTAAATTTTGTCGCGTCGGGGGACCGCTCTCTAATTATGTGAATCCTTTCCTTTCCTTTTGCTTCCCGAACGTGAATCGCGCGAATTCAGAATTGATGTGGATGGCGCGTACATCGCTGCGACGCGCGGGAGGGCGTAAAGTGGGCGGAGCGTAACATATTCAAGTGTGGCGACCCGAGCGGGCAGACACGCGAGAGCTAGAGAGCGGTCCCCCGACGCGACAAAATTTAATCAAAAAACTTCATACGTACTTACGAAGGGTTATAATTTCAAGATTATTTTTTTCTTTTTATAGGGATTCAGGTTTATTTTTGTGTCGGGGTTTTTTTTAAATTTTTAATTTAATTTGTTATTTCACACTTTTTGTAGGGACTCCTTAGTTATTTTGTTTAATTTCTTTTATTTTCTTGCGTTTTAATTAGGTATTTTCTTCGTTTAGTTATTCAACTTTTGTACAATTATTTCATAGCTATTAGATATCTTATATCATAGTGTATAGTATTCTACTAGTCAAGCCCTTTCATTTGATACCTTTATTGAGGGAGTAGTGAAAAAATTTAATAAATTCACCATTTCGTGGAGGCCGCCATGTTGGATTTGAAATTTTTCATAGTGTATAGTATTCTACTAGTCAGGCCCTTTCATTTGATACCAATATTGTGGGAGTTGTGAAAAAATATGTAAACCGCCATCTTGTGGCGGCGGCCATCTTGGGCCGATTTTCATCAAACATAGCTAAGAACACTCCCCACTTATTCACTTTTCAAACAAAAAAAAAACAAAATCAAAATCGGTTCATCCATTCGGGAGCTACGATGCCACAGACACACACACACACACACAGACACGTCAAACTTATAACACCCCGTCGTTTTTGCGTCGGGGGTTAAAAATACTAGAGGTCCGAAGCGCAACTGCTACGCTAGAGGTCTTGGGTTCAATTCAATTCCCTAGTCGAGCAAAGTGTTATTAGGTTTTTCTTTAGAATTTACGGTAGTAGCTCGGAATCTGTATTTGTGCCCGGTTAACGGCAATAAGCTCGCCCTGTATTACATGTGACCAAAATTTGTAGTGGCATATTTCACCAAAATAATTTCTATCTAACTCGTATTTTCTGACTAGCGATACAGCCTAGACGTATTGTAACACAAATATTATTGGAGTGGGCTGGAGTGCCCTGCCCTCAGAATACGAGTATTGATAGACACGCAACTCTTATGTGACTATTTATACTGCGCGATACTCTTCAGGGAATTGTATGCTTAGAGGGAAGCGGGTAGAGTGTAGTGTCGCTTTGTTGTTGAATGGCATGATTAAGTTATAAGCAAGTAGGTGTAGAGAAAGTATATAAGGCTCTGAATAGTGTTAATGTAGACATCATGCTATTTCTTATAGGGCAATAATTTAGTTTCAAGACGTAGGTACGGGCGGGTTCGTAGCTAATCAATCGATCGTAAGGTTACAGTCAAGGTAGTCAGTACTCTGAAAAGCCTGAAAACCGACTTATAGGGTATCGATATTGCCCAGAAATGGCATTTCCGACGCTTCGTATAAAATACAGATTTTCAGCGATATTTAGTTAGGCTGGAACCTGACTCTAACCTGAAGACAATAGGGTAGTGAATTTACATCGTTAAAAACACTACATAGCATGATTTGCAAATATGTAAACGAGAAACATTCGTAACATCAATTAAACGTTACTGTGAAACGTTTCAGCAGACCTAACGGTTATTAAGTTGGATCAACAAATTAACAGGAGCGAATCAACTTTGTGACCGTCGCTTATCATAGAGTAGTTCCAAACACCGGATCGTCACCAAGGGTAATCTGGAATCGTCGGCATAAAGCGCACGTTCCACTGTATTGGCGCAGGAACGTTTTAATTAAGGGAATGGAGCGGCCAACGGTTGATGTGAACGCTCGCCGTACACAACTTACAAATGGATTAGTCTGAAACACGTTCAATTAACTTATCTGAGACTACGTCCTTACGTACGTTTCCTTTTGAGACTACGTCCTAGTTAAAGTGTATGCTAATATTTTACAGGTTGACAAGAACCTTGATTATGTTTATGTAACTGTAACGCATTTTTAGCTTATTCAATAAAGCTCCTAAGCTAGTAAAGATATCCTGTTTAAGTCTTTGCTTTCACAGCCTGTTATCAGAAGGCCCTTCAAGTCTACTGAACAAGTTCTAGCAATGAGTATTTATTAAGTAGGTGCCTTTTAATGCCAACCTATTAATCATATCGATATTATATTTTTAATTATATTTTATAACTAGCTTTTGCCCGCGGCTTCGCTTACCTGCAGCTAAATTAGGATTAGAAATGGATCCCAAAAACAGTATCATCATAATCCAACAGTGATGATCTCTTCTTTGTCTGATACATCAGAGAGCTGTCAAGCTGAATCTCAGGATCTGTTTAATTGAGATCAAAAGTTCACCAGTTTTTAAGTTGGAGCAGGTATATACTTTCTGACAGTGATAACAAAATTAAAATCTATTCAGTAGTTTTTGCGCCAACCCGTAACAAATAGACGGACAGAAAACAATTTAAAAAATCAAATTCTTGGGTCCGTAGACGTTTATACCCTAAC
Source organism: Acronicta leporina (assembly GCA_947256265.1). Taxonomy (NCBI): domain Eukaryota; kingdom Metazoa; phylum Arthropoda; class Insecta; order Lepidoptera; family Noctuidae; genus Acronicta; species Acronicta leporina. The sequence goes on along the minus strand of OX366520.1, from coordinate 12,343,160 downwards.
CCACTTGTTTCTTTTTAAATATCTTCATTGTACAGGCACAGCTTTTTTACAATTTTATGAGAGTATAGAAGATTATAACGACGTTGTAGAATTGTGTATGATAAAAACTGGAATACATTTGACAACCCTTTCATACATAAATTGCACAATTTTAATTGGAAACCTATTGTTGTCCGCACTTTGTCAGACAAGTGTTACGCGGGCGCGGGTATTATGGCCTGATATATACAAAATATGAATATAGCACGCCTTAATGCTCATTTAATTGGATGTGAGCTGCCATTACTCATGTACAATGGTCGCCCGCTTTGAACGCGACACATACACGGAGATCTATTAATGATTAATTAAGTCATGTGCTGAGTTTGGTTATACCGTATTAGCTCTTCATAATATGATACAAACGTATTACAGGATTTAATAAAGGAACTTTGAAATAGTTTCAGAATGGAAGCGGAACTACTGTATATTGTCAACTACACAGAGGGATAAAACTATTCATAGCGTATTATTAGGTACAGTTTGGATACCAAGGGTTAATTCAACATGAATATTATTTGCCGTGATTTGTTCCTGGAAGTAGAAACAAATGAGGAATTAAAATAAATTACTGATCTCCATATTACTTCTATTATTTATTATGGAGGTCAGTGAATAACTGATTTTGTGAATTGCGTGTGTTTATTTAAAATTGTTCGTCAATTGAAATCAATACAACCGATCTCAGTTCTAGGCAACTCCTAAAGATGTGATAACAACATAGTCACCACGCTTTAGTCAATCGTGGTTACACAGAGAAAGAATACCTTTCTGATCCCCTAAATTATAAACTAAACATTATAAACAAAACTACAAAACAAACTAAAACAATTGTATGGGTGTTATTGTATTACAATTTTCAAAGCCTTCCATCGAGATTAAAATTTACTTAAACTTTTTGTGTAAGTCTCAGTTCATTGTAGAGACATAACCATAACCTCAAGGAAATTCATATCTACTTATTATAAGATGAAAGTTTTACTTTTGCCATAAAACCAGGGAGCTCGCTAATTTTTACGTCAGCAAATAGGCACAGTTTGCTGTCGTAAACTTCAGCTTATATTTTTTTATCTCACTACATAAGATGGAGTATTTTTTAAGAATATTACTTTAGCGGGCTCTTTGAACTTTTCTTTAACGCTGCTGTAAGTATTTATGAACGAAATTACGAGAATTGACGATGTTATTTTTTATTACTATTATGAATACGACTTTTTTCAAAATCACTCTAAAAAACTAATATATAATAACAGTGATTTTTATTGCTTGCAAAAATAGCTTTAACGTCACATCATAAGACATTGGCCTTTAGAACAGAACATAAACCATTAACATATTTAGTATTTTTTTCACGATACCATCTAACATTGAGTAATCGATGAAGCAAAGAAAATCACTTAGCCGTCATGAGTCATTAGTCAACCTGCCTCGTCACACATCTGCGTCGGTCGGGTTAAAACGTGCCTACTTCACCGTTTTAATGAATTTCGGGACATACAATTTGCTACGCTTAAATTTTGGAGTTCCGTGTTCAGATTTGAACTTCCATTGCTGGTGTAAACACGGAGTATGTATTTATATTACTTTATATCGTGTCCGAAAGCCCAGCATGACAACTATTATTTCAAATCTATATTTATTTATCTTTCTTTGTCACCTCACTTCCCTCTTAAGTGAGATGGCACTAGACCTAATTTAGCTGGACTGAGAACCTTAGCTTTTGGAATTAGGTATAGTTATTATTATAGTTAATACCTTTCAGTTCTAATCATTTAGTTTTATGACATTCTTAACTGTTCTTCTTTGACCTGTCTTAGGCATGAAAACATGAGTGAGTTGGTAACCCATTCGGTACGGACATGACGACAATGCTTTTTTTTGTTTTTCCTTGTTACATGTACCTATCAAAATTTGATGTGTTATTTGTATCCGTCTGTTCGTCTAAATAAAATTGTTTCTATTCTATTCTAAAACTGTATATCCTTACCTGTTGTGAGCGTGGAAGGAGAGTCGCAAGGGCGGTGGCGGGGGCTCGGGCGGCGGAAGCGCGGCGCGCCGGTGACGAAGTCCACCCACGTGCGTGTACGCCGCTGGCTGCCAGTACCGCACGAATGGTGAAAGCGACAATCCTGAAAAGAAAAGAAGTCCTCATTATTTTATACATATTAGTTACCTAGTTGGATTTTCGAATTTAGGATACTATCTAGTATCCGAAGTACCAAGCCCGACTAGCACATAACGGCTTTTTTATATTTTACTAGCTTCTGCCCGCAGCTTCGCTCACTTGAAGCTCAAAAACCAACGGTGATGATTCTTCTTTGTATGGATCTCTATACATTAGAGAGGTCAAGCTGTATCTCAGGTTCCGTTTAATTATTAGAGATAAGAAGTTCACGAGTTTTTAAGTTGGAGCACATACATTCTAACAGTGATAACAAAATTAAAATCTATTCAGTAGTTTTTGCGCCAACCCGTAACAAACAGACAAGAAGAATTTTAAAAATCAAATTTTTGGATTCGGAGACGTTTATATACCCTAATCCACTTGTTTTTTTTTTATATCTTCAATGTACAGACACGGCTTCTTTACAATTTTATAATAGTAGAGAAAAAAAAACAGAATGACGTTTCAGAAATTGAGTCAGGCATATTAAAAAGAAAACAAATAGTTTGGTGATACTCTATTTTATCATTTAATAACACGACAAACAACTCTTACACAAACCAAATCTAAAACTGATTAATAGATAGTATAAAAAATATTACCGACATATCAGATGGCTAAGGCTTAAATTTATCACTCCAAACGGAAATATGAGTATCAACACCACCATCGTAATTGGAAACTCAAGTGCAATATATTTCCTAACCCAACTTCCCCTGGGACTTTCCCAGGATTTACACGCGTCTAGGATTCAGAAGTTAGCCTAGATTAGCACCGGCCGGATTGGAACGGGATTTATTGGTACTGCGCTAGCTAAACTACGAATGTTGGTAATATGCTCTATATAAGTAGTTATCTACTATTGTATTAGGATTACGATAGAAATAAAGTTTTTAGGCTTTCGTTTTTATTTGTCATTTTTCGGTGGCTCATGCTAACTTTATTCACTAACAGATGATTTCACATTCTATTACACTTCAATCGGTCATGGAACAAAAGATAAATTATACTTCGATTTAAAAAGATGGTGATATTAGTATGAAAGTCCCAGCTGTACACTTTTCATTCGTTCAGTGTTTGCTATATTTAATGGATTTCTTGAAATACCATATACCGTTCGACTCTCTGGGAATCAAGACAAATTTTAAGACACCTCATTTGTTAAAATCCATTAAAATTTAATTTTGTTATTCCCTTTTTCGCGTTTTGCCCACTTATGACTCATATTTTTTCAAAAATTTATAGGCTATGACTCTCTTATTGCAAAGGTGAATCAATCAACACATCATTTCATAAAATCTGATGAGTAGTTTTTGAGCTAGGATCAAAAATCCATACACAGACCCATACCTACATACATATAATTATACATACATACACTTCCTTATTCGTAGTCAGGTAAAAATAGTGTAGCAAATTCAATAAGAAGAGTAGTCATGATGGGAAGAAGAAATAGTCAAAATCTATTATTATTCTTATATATATAAAAGAAAGTCGTGTTAGTTACTCCATTTATAACTCAAGAACGGCTGAACCGATTTCGCTGAAAATTGGTGGAGAGCTTAGGTAGCTTAGAACTAGGAAACGGACATAGGATACTTTTTATCCCGTTCCCGATACTTTTTATTCCACGGGGGCGAAGCCGCGGGCAGAAGCTAGTTTTCAATAAATATGAAGAAAATATCGTCACCTTGAACACACCAAAATCTACACATTTCAAAAACAGTTTCTAGGTATAAAAAGACTTTAAGTACTTTAAGACCATTCAGACGTAGAAATAACAATTTGCAACGCTCAAAAGCTTCATAGAGGTAGAATAGAACACAAAAAATACTTATAGAAAGTAGATATACCTATCTACTTATTTAAATAATATGTAAATGGTTTCTAGAAATATTGGCAAATGTAATGCACTCGTATGCCAAACCTCGGAGTGAATGCAAAGTGTGTAATTTTTCGCACCATTTGCCGATGAACGTGAGTCGTGCACACTAGATGGCGCCAGCGTAAAGGAACGTGACTCTACAATTGCTGACTACCCAACACTTAAATAGAATGCGGAACTTCGTCCAAGTATGTACAAGTTACCTAATTTCCAAGTCCTTTATTTGTTGAATGAACTCAGCGGAACAAGTCGCAGACCCATATAAACCGGATTTGTTTACTAAAATACAGAATTTCGACTTTCAGTTCCTGAAAATTAACAGTCAGTGCGAACTCCGCGTTCTCAATGGATCCAATAAAACGAATCTTGGATGTAAATAAAGTTGAAGTTTGTTTAGTTTCCATGCGTTTATTGAGAAATCCCTTCTTTACACTTTCCGATTTCGGGACGTAAACATCCTTCAGAAAGAGAATAGGGTCGTCTCCAACTGACAAACATTGAATCTATTCCACTATTGGTGATTTGTATAGGCAAATGGTCAGGCTCAGGCTCTCTCTATGTTGTATTATATATTGTCTTGGAAAGGTTTTTATATCAATGACCTATTTTATTTCATAATCAACTGACCTACATGTTATACACCCACCCGCTATGTTAAAATATATAGAGACAGTTGTCATTTCATAAAACTGGGTCGATCGGTCTACTGCAACCGAAACAACACAAACACGTTATCGATAAATTTGAAATCGCTAACGTTGCTGCGTTTTGTTCATGAAAATACCAGGAAGCTGTACTCGAATGCATACAATACGTACCGACACGTCTTTACTAACCTCATTATTTAGATTGATTTAATGCACAGTATTCAAAGTTTTGCCATCTATAATTTCGCCATGCAGCAATCGAACATTACATAATAATCTTTCTCTTATCTTTTGTACCGTGAGCTATTGTCAAATCAAAATACCGATGTATAAGTAGTTGCCAACAATATGATACATGGATTTAATTCAATCTCTACTGTTCTCATAGCTACGTAACTACCTTCATTAGGAGACGCCTTACCTTTATTGAGTCTAAAACAAGCACTTTTTTTTGTATTTTGTATATTATTTACGAACTCAACTACAATTAACGTAGAAGAACTACTGCAGGTAACTAACATTATCATCTACTACATAGATAATGCACATACCAAACATTTTTTGAACGATCATAATGAATGTGATCTTCCAAAAATCAAAATTTCCTATTTTGTTTAACAAATATTAGAAATTTTTCTTTAGATATACACGTTACCCAATAATATAAAATGTAGGTACTATTTTTATCGCAAGTTGATTAATGCGTCACAATATTTTATTAACCTACTACATTTAAATTTTAAACCAAACACCCTAAAGGGTGCGTGTGGTAATTTATTCGGAATTTCCTGTTACCATAGAGACCCTGCTTTGCACTAACATTTACTTTATCGCGGAATAAATAGTGCGAAGCGCTGCAGGTGAAACAGGCGCGGATGAAACAAGCACTTTGCGGCGCAAATGTAACATGTTGGTTTACTTTATAGGGATTCAGTTTACATATCGGCGAGGCAATAAATGTTGCATTTGAAATATTGCACTTAATGTTTAACAAATAACCACGTTGTTTTTATTAAAACTTGTTTATTATATGGCTCGGTTTTATATTTTCTGTCAGTGTGCGGTTGGTAAACGCAGTTTACAGGAGACAATACAAGCAAGATAATCCACAATATGAACATACCAACTACAACACTTTTTTTTTCTAAAAAAAAACAAAGTAAAATATTAATAGTTTAATATTGTCGGATGAAAGATACAAATTTGAATCTATGTAGATTCCTGAGAGATTTATATGTTGAGCTTTATTAATTGCGCCCGCCCCACAGACTGAACAAAGAGCCTGCTATAGTGAAAGTTCTTTTGAAACCTGACTGAACGTCGTTTTGAGGAGATTTACCTTTATTAGAGCTGAATAAAATCAATAGCTTCTCCCTCTGGCATGGCTTAATGAAGGCCGCTTGAATGCTTATTAGCTACGGCGCACTCCGAGAAAGGTTTAATAGAAAATCGTATTCTGCATCGTCAGTGTGCCGTAGCGTATTTCAGATTAGTGCCAGTGATTACAAGCTGCGGTCTTCATATCTCCAGTCTGTCATGCACAGATGAAAAATGCGTCCGCATCAAATATCAAAGGGTTTATGAGTACCTGGTGGCAGATGACTGTGTTGCTGGCTTTTTTGTACCAACATTTGTTGTAGAGCGTTAATATTGCTGTCCCTTTCAACTTTGATTGTTATTAACTCCAACAGTACAAATAAGTATGTAGAATATTTCTTTGACCGTAGCTCCCTCGGAGAGTAATGTATTTTGTTACAAAGACCTAAATTCTTATCTTGATTAAAAGCTCTCTCGTATTATTGGACAAAAGACATCCGCTTTATCCTTATTGATGTGTATAGAACTGTATAACCAAGTATATACATGTACATATAATGTATAACACCAAACCTTAAACTTGCTTAAAAAGCAGATGAAGAATTATAATATCCGTTTATGATAAAGATAACACAAGGTGGTCCTCTAAAAATATAATTATTTTGGTATCAGTAAAGATTACTATGGATCGCAGAAGTCTACTACTACGTTCAATATGATGGCCGCAATTCCAACAGACTTCTCAAAGAAAATTTATTTTAAATGCCATATTAATTTGCGAATTTATCAGTCTGGCAGCTCTGTCTCGCATTGATTTATTCAAAGTTTATCGAAAAAAGAGAAGGTCGCTAAACGTTTCAAATCATGAATATTAACTAAAACTTTACAAAGGAATTGAAGTAAATTTCTACGTAGGTAGGTAACTACCGAATCGCAAACGACCTTTTTCAGGTCATTGGTTCCTAGTGTCTGTATAATATTACTATTTTGTTACCGCTGTGCGCTGTATAAGAGATCTTATTAGGTTAGCGGTAGTGCATCCGGGTAGCTACGGTTCGACATAAATGGATTTTCCATTAGATGCAGTATTTGCCGACAGAAAGAACACGGAGAGCGGCGGAACTGTGGAGCACTGGTTTTGAATACATTCCGGGACCTTATTGAAGAGCAACCCTGTTTATAGCCCGGCTTCCGTCGGCTTTGAATAAGTATCTTTTTGAGTGAAACTTAGGAAATAGTAAAAATTAAATAAAAAATGTGGGTGTTGATTTATTTTTTACTAATATTACGTATTTTTTTTAAAGTAGGTATAACTGTAAAAGCCCGTCTCGGATTTACCAACATAGTATCTATATAATTAAAAGGATTTTTATAAAATTGTTTGGTAAAATCGGTTTTCTGATGTTATACCATTCAAGTTCTGATGGCCCGAAAATCCGTTTTCACACCCTGAGCTCGACCAAAGACGTTCAGTAAATGTAGGTGTGGAAATAATTTCTAATCAGTAAAATAGGTAAGGTTTTATGTATTCCTAACTAAGTAGTCAAATATAACTTGAAAACGGGTAACAAATTTTTTGAACATGAATCAAACATAAAATACAGATGAATTGATATTGAAATTGAGAACCTCCTCTTTTATGAAGCCGGTTAAAAATTAAATTATCTTCTCAAAGATGAAATATGGAGATGTATTTTTGATAATTTAGTTCCCGGTTATTTTGTAAAACTCAGTTATACTTTTTTAAGAATATTTGTGTAGGTAAATCATTTAGTTATTGAGCATCCTTTTGACAAGTTATGGTCTTCCATATCAATTTTATATTGTTACATAATATTATTTTAATATGTTTACATTTATCGAAAGAATATAAGCCTCTGTAAATTATAGAGTAAGTAATAAAAAAATAACGATGGCTCCGAGTCCGAATTTATTAATAAATGAATGAATTACGTCGAGTTACAGTAGCGTTTATTAATAACATAGGTCGGTAATTTATATTCATTTTCGAATGAAAATTGTATAATAAATGTTATACAAGTAAACCTCTAATTTATTTGACGTCAGGTGTAATTACGTTGCTCATTAATATAATTGTTTAACAAAATAAGTCAGTAGCAGTAACTAACTACCTATCCTATACGATGATACGAGCAATATTAATATAACATCTATGTAAGTATATATATTTTTTTTTTGTAATCGCGTTCTCGGAAACCGCTCTAACAATTTCAATAAAATTTCCAATGTAGGGGTTTACGAAAAATCTATCTAGGTCTCATTTCTGGGAATAATATTCGTTTTCTCCGTGTTTACAAGCAAAGCAACAAATTCTGGGTTACGAATTAAGAAAGCACAAGTACAATTAAATGGGGGAGCGTTTGATAATGGTCATTGACTTCCTCATTAAAAAAACAAAACCCCATAGTTTACATAGAGTACAACGGCGTACGGCAACTACCGTATGGGACTTGAATTTTTGTTTCTCATAAAATATATTTTATGGATCAATAACTCATCATAAAATCACGTTACTCGTTCGAGCGTCTTATTCAGAATAACCGTCGCCTTTGGGGAAGAGGTTATTAAACTATCACTAGTTGGCGAGGGTTAGAATCCCGTCACTGCCTACGCACTGTTGTGATCGTTAACCCATTAAATGCACGTGCCTTGTGACGGATCGCAATTAGTGTTGGAAGGGATTAAACAGTATAATGCCCTCTGTACATACAATGGATCACGCATGAATCACGATAGATATTTGTCTATAAGATATCATAGAAATAGATTAATCAGTATCATTTCCATTCCTCGTAACATAAAGATAAAATATTAAGTTACATACAATTTTTACAGAAATTACTAAGTATGTGTAGCAATGGGTACCTCTTATTATTGGCCATAAATCTACGCGAGGATTTGCACAACGAATTACCGAAGTATAATAATTGCAATCAGATAAATGTATAGGAACGCATGCAGAACAAACAAAGATACTCGTACTTTGTCTTGAAGTGGATTAAACAATATCTATAGTATGTTTTCCAATTCTAATTTGGTGCAACCAATGCAATGACAAATGCAATTTGTTATTTTAGTTATTTTATTAGCATGAAAAATGCAAAAAAAACACAAAAAAATGCAATTTGGTTTCTATGCTTAACTGTTAAGTTTTTATGACTTTTTTGTGGGGTTAGATATTTCTTTATTCCTCATTAAGATTACAATCGCTTACATGAGAAACCATTTAAACACTTAACAAAAATAATATTAGCGAGCGTACATAGTTTACAAAAGCAGGCACACAAAAATATATTATTAACAGTTCATAAATACCACTAAATTTAATAAACCCACTATTTTTTTTTGCAATTCGTGTGTAGAAATGTACGATATAATATAATCCAATTCCAATAAAGATTATAAATAAATGGAATGCAATGAATTACCTAGATAATTCATTTGTATTTGAAATATATTGTTATAAAACTACTTTTAAGATTTTCATCGCAGTACCTATAGTCCAACCATTAATTTATTATAATTAATCTGTTGTAAGGGTTCAGTATGGCGCGGTAATATAAAACAGTTTATTTTAAAGTAATTTAAACTATGTAGATATTATTACATAACAACAAATATATTGAGTAGCATCCTCTTAAGTTACATAGCGGGCTTACCTTACCGCTTCCTTCTGAAGTGGTAAGGGGGTGAGGTCTTGGGGGAGAGCGCTACAGTCGTGTAGATCCCCAAGGCAAGTCCGGTGATCTAGCCTTCTCGAGGTTGCCGCCCCGTTCTTGGTCTAATTCCTTCAGAATTAGACATAACAGAAAACACCGGGCGCCTTTGTATCCCATACAGCACCTATACCTAGTCACACGATCCTATTACCTGCTTCCTATTTAATCCTATCCCGAATGTCCCAACTCCCTTCTCATCCTATCCCTGTATGTAACCCAGTAGCTGGGTTCGGAGGCCTTCTGGCGCTATCACTTTTGGGTGGGTGGGTAGCGCCGATGTGGCAGGCAAGGAGGACACTCAAGGAAAAACCATGGAAGCGAGACTCGAAGAGAAACTACCCCAGGCCGGTACCAATGCATGCGTTGGAGAATCCGGCCCCGAGCATGTCTCGGGCAGACCCGCGTATTCTGGGGGGGTCACAGGATCGCAACCAATGGCTGGCGGGGCCAGCTCAACGTGGACGCCGTCTAACGGTGCCACAAAAGGACTCACTGAGTCAGTTAGGGACGCCAGAGGGACCGTCTCAGGTCGTGGTGCTCATCGAGGCGGGAGAGGAGGTTTAATTTCTGGGGCCCATATGGGAACCGGAGGGCCGAAACCCTGCCAAAGTGGTGCATCCATGCCTGGGGCAGGAACCTCAGGGCAAAAGGTCTCGAAGAGACCGTCAGGCGCTGAACGCAAGCGCCGACGGCTCCAGAGGCAAAAAGGTGTAGGGGCCGGGACTCAACAGGGACCGGCCAAAAGACAGCGGGAGGTCAGTGACGAGGCAAGTGGCAGCGGTGGGCCACCCAAAAAGACCAAGGTGCAGCTGTCTGGGTCTTTTCGGGATGCGGTAGCAGCTGTTAAACTTGCCATCGTCCCTGACAACCACCCCTACTCTTCGCTCGAGGCGGAGGATGTGGATCAGCTCAGGGGTCTCCTTTTAGAGAAACTTGCGGCTGCTCCAGATCCTCTGCCCATTCTGGATGTGGGTCATGGTGTCGTGGCAGGGGCCATACACGTCTCCTGCCACGATGACATGGCAGCGCAATGGCTCAAAGCCGCGCTGAGTGGGGTTCGGGTGAAGAGTGGGGTAGAGGTCAGGGTGGTCTTGGCGGCGGATCTTCCAAGACCGGTCAAAATGGCCTGGAAGAGCCAGAACACCCAATTTCGGGACGCGGAGCCGGACCTGAGGATGCTCCAGAGGCTGAACCCGTCTCTTAGGACGGCGGACTGGAAGGTGGTAGGCACTCAAGTTGAGAGCCGCCACATCCGTCGTGTCGTCCTGATGGACCGGGTCTCCTCTGAGGTCATCCGAGGGGCCGGTTACACGATACCGGGAGGATTAGGGCCGGCGGTATTCAAACTCCTCGAAAATTCCGAGAGGAGGGGGGAAACACGCCGGGATCAATCAACGCACGCAGCAACCGTCGGAGGGGGAGGGCAGGGTGGTTCGGGTGCTCCGGGGGAGGGTCCGGCTTCGCCAGTATCGGTGAGGACGGATGACCTACTCGGGGAACTGGACCTACTCGGTCTTGGCTCACCGACGGGGGCTGGAGGGGCCTAACTATAGGAACCTCATAACACCCATCTGTAGAGGACCAAGATGGAGGGACTAAGGTGCGTACAGATCAACCTTCAACATTCTAAGGCTGCCTCGGCCCTTTTGGCTAGGCAGTTGAAATTGAATAAATTTGATATTGCCCTCATTCAAGAACCTTATGTTTATAAGGGCGAGATTAAGGGTTTAGGCGGGACAGGGGGGGTAATCTATCAACATTCCGCTAAGGACGTGCGAGCCTGCATCTATGTCAGAAATGGTATAGATGCTTCCATCGTACGTGATTTATGTTCTAGGGACCTAACAACAACCTGGATCCACCTAGGGACGGGAAAGAGGGCACACAAGATCTTGCTCTCCTCAGCATACCTCCCCTATGAGAACAAGGAGCCAGTATCACCAATCATCAAAAAACTGGTGGAATATGGCAGCCAAGGGAACACAGAACTGGTCATTGGCTGTGATGCAAATGCGCATCATGTCGTCTGGGGCAGCACCGATGTGAACAGACGAGGGGAGGATCTATTGGATTACGTGGTAAGCGCAAACCTTCAGATTCTTAATAAAGGCAGCAGACCTACTTTTGTTAACAGGAGAAGGGCTGAAGTTATTGATGTCACGCTAGCCACTAGTAGGGCAGGCGCACACATTGAAAACTGGCATGTACCGAATGAGATCTCCGGATCCGATCATAGGTACATTTACTTTAGGTATAGGACTCATAACGAATATGCGACTGTACGAAGGAGGAACCCTAGACATACCGACTGGGATGCGTTTCGCAGAGACCTGGAGGTGAATCTAGGGAAACCTATTGGTAAGCTGAATTCTGTATTAGATATTGAATTTGAAGCTGATAGAGTTACTAAGGGCCTGCATGCAGCGTGGACAGATAACTGTCCTGAGAAAAAGGCACTTGGTAAGAAAGAGCCGTGGTGGACTCCGGAGATAGTACAACTACGTCGAGATACACGACAGGCTTTTAATGCCGCCAAGGCAATTAACGACTTTTCGGGCTACAGTGCTAGCCTCACAAAGTTTAACTCGGCTGTACGAAGAGCCAAGCGTAGGAGCTGGAGGGGACACTGTCAGGCGATCGAGAGTGTTTCTGAAGGCATGAGGCTTAGTAAAGCAATTTCTACAACTAAGGCCATTCCACTAGCATCTATTAAGGATGGGAATGGTAAACTGGCTGAGACTGGGGAGGAGGTCTTGAATGTAATGTTCAAAACTCATTTCCCGGGATCAGTAAAACTGGATGATGATAAGGAGGACTCAGTGACCCTGGAGGAGCTATCTATTCGCACCACCAGGGCTGACTGGGATACTGCTAAAAAGGTGGTAGATGAACATAGGCTCAGGTGGGCAGTGATGGGTTTCCAACCATTCAAGGCCCCTGGACCGGATGGGATCTACCCTATTTTATTACAGGAGGGGGCTGAGACTCTGATACCGCACTTATGCAGGCTGTATAAGGCGTGCGTAGCGTTTGGATACATACCTGCGCGGTGGAGGAAAGTCAAAGTAACCTACATACCCAAGCCTGGCAAGGGAGATTATGAAGATGCCAAAGCTTTCAGGCCTATCAGCCTCTCATCGTTTTTACTCAAGACACTTGAGAAAATGCTTGATAGGTTTATTAGAGAGGGGCCACTAAAAAGATACCCTCTCCATGGACTTCAGTTCGCCTATCAGGCAGGGAAGTCAACAGAGGCGGCATTACATTACGTCGTAAGCCGCGCAGAGGCGGCACTGGAATCGCAGGAGGTTTGTGTCGGAGCCTTTCTTGATATCGAGGGAGCCTTCGACCGCACAACCTTTGAATCGATACAGCGAGCTGCGGAAAAACATGGCATCAACCAAACCATCATCAGATGGGTGACTTGCATGCTAAGGAGTAGGATCATTCATTCCACTCTTAGAGGAGACACACTCCACGTTAGGACGACCAAAGGCTGTCCACAAGGGGGAGTGTTGTCACCGTTACTGTGGTGCTTAGTAGTAGACTCACTACTAAGCAATCTCAATGAGGGCCCTTTGCTAACCGTGGGATATGCCGATGACATAGTCATACTTGTCAATGGCAAATTCCCGAACACGGTTTCAAATCTGATCCAAAGGGCTCTCTGTAAAGTAGAGAGGTGGTGCGAAGAGAATCACCTCTCTATCAATCCAAGCAAGGCAGTTGTCATTCCATTTACTAGGAAGAGACTGCTATCAGGCCTAGGCCAACTTCGGCTTTATGGCAAACAACTAAATTGGGCCTCAGAGGTAAAATATTTAGGGGTAACCCTGGATAAAGAACTGACGTGGCGAACACATCTGGACAATACCATAGCCAAGGCTCTAAGAGTCTTGGGTATGTGTCGCTCAGCGTATGGCAAAACCTGGGGACTTAGACCAAAGGTTGTGCAGTGGCTGTACACCATGATGGTTAGACCAATAATCACATATGGCAGCATTGTTTGGTGGCCTAGGACGCAACTAGGGATATGCAGGGAAGCCCTCGCTAAACTACAGCGAACGGCATGCCTAGCTATCACAGGGGCGTTCAAAACCACACCAACAGCGGCGATGGAAAAGGTACTCAACCTTGCACCGCTACATATTGTCATAGAGACTGAGGCCCGTCTTGCACTACACAGACTGGCAATAAATGGCCTGTGGGATAGTTCTAAGCCTAGAACTAGACACACAAAGCTTAAAATACAGGAAGGCCTTGACGAACTAACGAACATGCACTGCGACAAAATGCAGCCCATGTTTTGGTTCAAGAGATCTTACAAGGTTCATCTGCCGTCAAGGGAAGAATAGATGAAGGGACTTGACCCGCCAGAGGAGGGCAGTCTGATATGGTACACTGACGGTTCGAAAACCGAGTCGGGTACAGGGGCGGGCATATATGCAAGGGACCATAAGGTCAGTCAAAGCATGGGCAAATTAGCTACAGTTTTCCAAGCGGAAACATATGCTATTCTTGCCTGTGCACAACAGATGGAAAGTAGCGGTACCACAGGTAGGTCCATCTACATTCTTAGTGACAGCCAAGCGGCACTCATGGCCCTGACCTCCTACAGGATCGATTCAAGGCTGACCATGGACGCTGCCCGAACTCTTAATGAGCTGGGAAAGCGAAACAAGGTCAGGCTTGTTTGGGTCCCTGGTCATAGGGGTATTGTGGGCAACGAGCATGCTGACGAGCTGGCTAGGGAAGGTTCTGGAACCTCACTAATTGGACCGGAACCATTTGTAGGACTGGCTCCAAGCACAGTCAAAACGGCATTTCGGGAGTACGCAAGGGCGAGGCACACGGATGAGTGGTTGAGCCTCACGGGACTTGCTCACTCCAAGAAATTCATAGGTTCCTCATCGAAATGGCAAAATGCCATTTGGAACTCAAGCAGGCGGCAGGCCCGTCTTTTGATGGGGGCGCTGACCGGACACTTCGGGACTAACGCTCTCCTACAAAAGATGGGTCTGACGGATACATCAGCCTGCAGGGCCTGCAAAAGGGAAATTGAGAGCATGGAACACCTTCTGTGTACATGCGATGCAATGGCTGGAAAGCGAATGTGCCTTTTGGGTCAGGGTTATCCAAGCCCGGAGGACTACAGACTCATACCCCCAGGCCTCATTATAAAGCTCATGGAAGAGCTGTTTGTAGAACTGGGAGGGGATGAGGAATAGATTATCTAGGGGAAGCACAAAAGATCCCATTGGGTCGAAGTGCACTGAGGCCTTGCTGCCTCGGCCCTACACAAGATAAGATAAGATACATAGCGGGCTGCGAGGTTGAAATTTCCGAGATGGCTTTTCGAATTAGGTAGTTAGCTCGTGCATTCCTACAGGGAGAGCTGTGTGACGTAAGAGATAAGCTTCATAATAGCGTTGATAATTTTCATAATGCTTTTCTGCAAAGGGAATCTTTAACACGGGCATTTGGAGCATGCATTCTCGCAGCAGTATCGAAAAGTGTCATATACAATGTGAAAGCCTACCATGGACCATGGACTTTACAAACATATTAATTTATAGTTTGGGTTTATTAAGTAGTCAGTCTTAATAACTTAACATACCATCACGCCTGTATTCCCGAAGGGTTAATACACCAGAAGCTATGACCACTATGCCACCGCGAGTCCCATCCGCCAGGGCGAAATTTGCCTTCGCAGTCTAACTTTACATCTATGAGGTAACGTCAGTAGCATGAGTAGCATCTATTGAAAAGCAAGTTATTTTGCTTCTCAACCGGCGCTTCTCAAATGACGTCACCACAGAAGACGCAGGTTCGAATACAGCCCGCAGTCGAAATTATTCTACACGAAATAAAACATTAGCAGTATAAAACAATAACAGATAACTGCACACCTGATTGTACACAACTTGTATCATGCTGGAAAGTTTTCGCTTAGCTACAGCGCCGCATGGTCAGCGCATCGCTTTTTATTAACCACGCGTACTGAGCTTAATCCAATTTAAGTTCAGAGTTTGCTCAGTCATTACAACGTAGGTAGAGCTGTTTCATCAAAACAGTATTCCAAAAGAGAGCATCTGTATAAATCTGTATAAATATATTTTCAAACACTTTATACCGAGAATTTAATCAAAAATAATGAATTAATTATGAATTTCGCTAAAAGCCTTTCTGTGTGATAGCTTTCTTGTTATCAAGATTTTGGAATACATAGCTAAGAAGATTCAGTGCAAACGCACTTTATTAAAAATGGAAACTAAGATTAACCCTGCTAGAAACTACATCAAAATATAATATAGTTTTATAATATAGTCTGAGTACACAGATTACTTAAAATAAGTAAAAACAACATGTTGAAAACGTTACAGTTACCTATTAACAATATATAATATATGATTACCTACTTTTAGCAAATTATTTTAGTTGTATAAGTAGTAGGTTGCTAACGCTGCAAAATATTATTCAAAATTGTAATTGAAACAATATCTTGCTAAATAAGCAGCCAGCTATGGGCTGATTATTTAAGCAAAGTTTGTACCTACTGTAACATATAAACTAACTTCGTCTAGTGGTCGCGAACGCTGTGATTGAAGTCCTGGGTTAGTAACCTATCACAGGTTGGGTAAAGTTGTATTGATCTTCTCCCGAGATTTTTTTAAGGAGTTTTGGAATTTGAATTTTTGGCACGCTAATTTAAATGGCAACTCCGACTTTTTCATACCAGCGAACTGGGGGTGTACCTACAGTACACGACTGCCCTTCAGAAGATACAGGTGTGATGACATGTTATTTCGTGTTCAACAAAACGGAGCTGTTTTGTGAAAGAGCTAGCGGGTATGGCCAACTGCGATATTGTATACATTAAAATACAGTAGCAACACTTTACAAGGTTTAGGTGGTTCTTTAAAAGGAAAATTGTCCACCCTCTTGAAATAAACCTCTGTATCCACTTACAGGAAACATGTACTTACGTGAGTAAAGCATAGTGGGATTGATTATTTATAAATACGACCCGTGCAGTCTCGGTCCCTTCGGGGAAAGTGACATAAACATCTGTTGTTTATTCATCGTGTCCTCCAAATATCGCTACACTCCTCTTTTCCCTTTTACGTGTCTATTTTGTTTGCAAAACGCGTCGTTCGTATTTGAAGATAAAACAAAAGCAATCACTTGAGTTTAATACAAGTCTTTGTGTACTTATACTTCTTTAAACAAAAAAGCCGAATAATTCTTGGATACAGAGTATAAAAGGCATCTAATTAATAAAAAAAATATATCTCATTAATCCAGTCGCAAAAATCCGTAATTCTGCATTACAACTAAACGTGGGTAGCGGTTTTGATAAACGTATTGCAATGGCAATCCAGCTGGACGCCCTTTAGCTATTTTGTAAAGTACCTAGCAGTTATGTAAAATAGGGAATTATACAATTCTACTAACACATATGCATCACGTGCCCCGTGATAAAGGCTGACCTATAGGTACTTCGATCAGTGAATCAGCATTGTTATCCAACGTGGCAATAGAGCCAGCCTTCTGGTGCCTACCCTTCCCACTAATAGCGACGGAGTTCTTTCATGCCCTTTTTAGTTATATTTATCTAGTTTTTGTTTCGGTATTAACTGCCTCATTAGCCAAGTGGTCCTGAGCGCGACTGCTACGCTAGAGGTCCTGGGTTCGATTCCCAGGTCGAGCGAAGTGTTATTGGGTTTTTCTATGAAATTCCCAGTAGCAGCTCGGAGTTAGGAATTGGTGCCCGGTTAGGCTCGCCCCCTATTACATGGGACCTAAACATACCGGCGAATTGTGGGTGTACACTAGTACGCCTCTGCCTAACCCTTCGGGGAATATAGGCGTGATGGTATGTTATGTTTCGGTATTAAAATTAGTTTATCCCAATAAAATTTAGAGAGGATTTATTGGCTCGAAACACAATCAGAGGAGCAAAATGTATTTACATCGGAATATACCTAAGTAACTTTTGTAGAAAAAAAAATAACATTTTTGTGTGAACCGCAGAAATGTTATCCATTTTAGGCAATTTAAGTTGACGTCATCAGTCTTGATTCCCGTTTCCCAGCTCAGCGGGAAATTTAACAAGTTAAATCGAAACCAGGTCAAGTAGGTTGAGGACACAATGAATGTTAAATATACCCGTATCAGCAGCTTTCGCGATTATAGCTCTGAAATAAAATATTAAATTAGTATATAAAGAGAAAATAAACGCGTCTAACTCTAACTTACAACTTATTAATTGTTCCTTCTTGATTAAAGTTCCCTGTGTAGAGTAAATATTCACGTCAACTCGCTCAGTAAACACAGCTCGAGTTTGACAGAATTGGAAACTTATCCGTGCCTACGGCGAAATTGTGTTCTTTACCTTGCGAATTATTTTTATTTTTTGTTAGAATTCAGACAACTACAATATTCATCGTACTGAAACTTTGGACAAAGACAGGCTGTGATTATTATGAAATGAATGATGGTACAGTTTTGATCAAGTTTGTGATATAAATTCGACTGAAAGCAAATGTAGTGCTATTCTGTTCACCTCTAGGCTTCGTGTGATGCAGTATACACAGAATTACACTAATATACTCTCAAATAAACTATTGTTTAAATAATATATGTAGGTAAGTGCAGGCGCACTATGTAGATATTAATCTTTGTAGAAAAACAAAAAAGCAAGTTGAAAATAGTACAATTTCCCACCAATAAAAAAAAAATACCTGCAAGCCAGCCGAATAAGGTGCTAAAATGAAAATGGATCATAAAATTATTCAACAAAATAAAAACACGAGATGAAACAGCTATAAAACAAAGCCTCGCGACATATTGCAGAACACGCTTACATTGTTAAGTCAAAATAAAAAGATATAAACGTATATAAAAACGCAAAGATAAGGAACGTTATTTATTTTGGGAAACAATTTGGAACACCTACAGAGTCGCTGGAAACACCAACATAATTCGAACAGGAAAATTCCGAATTCGTTTTTATGTTCAAGTATTTTAATTTGAAATAAATATTTAAGGAGGAATCAGGAAATCGTACAGATCGATTGCCAAAACGTTAATGAGACGTAGCTCTTATTATTTTAATGACCTACTAGCTGGTGCGCGTTATCACCCGGTTCTCTTTTTTTCGTGACTTCGTGGGGACAAATCCAAGAAATCAAAGATCATAAAAATCGCTCCAGCCGTTTTTGAGTTATAAATGTTGTATAAAGATTTGTTGTTTCACTCGGAGCCCTACAATATTTTTTCCAGTAGGTATTATTTGTACCTATAATATTGTCTGTTGCATTTAAAACTGTTTCAAGTACAATGGGTAGTTTGATTGAATAATTAAGTAGGTATAGTTGATTTAAAGAAATTCTTCCGCATATGGTTAAGCTCTAGCGAAACGGCCTTCGTCACGGTATCATGAACTTCTGCTAATACAAACACACAATGACTCATTTAATGCTATCTCAGGTGCGTTCTGAATACCAAACACCGAATGCGTGTCCGAATTGTGGAGACAATCGGAAACTAGGTCATCGTGCAATTCAAACGTTAATACAATTCGCTAGATTAGGTTTGACAGGCAAGCCACAAGCGTGTGTTAGTTAATTGACGACTCTGTCAGATAGGGATCTTCATTATGTAACTGCCTTACTTGTATGTACTATTACTGCTTTTGTGTCTGGTACTAGGTATTAGCTATAGGAAATCCCTACTAATATTATAAATGCGAAAGTAACTCTGTCTGTCTGTCTGTTACGCTTTCCCGCCAAAGCCTCTCAACCGATTTTGATGAATTTGGCACAGACAATCTTTAGACCCTGAGAAAGGACATAGGCTATATATCATCACGCTAAGACTAAGTAACTATTCCACGCGAAGTCGCGGGCGGAAGCTAGTAGTATATAAGTTTAAGAGAGGGATCTGAGTCCAAAGAATCTTGAATTGAGCTAATATTTGCACTCACAAATTGTGAATTTAAAAATTTCGCTTTAAAAGTGAAGAAAACTCCGTCGCTACGATGGTGGAGAAATGCACTCTACTAAGAAATCCAGTTTATTGTTTTGTAGCAGCCTGCGATCTGCTTCAATAACCGAGGGGGTAGGAGACGCCTTACCCAGCCCAGACCTCAGCTGAAAGCATTAGTATTCTCGTCGTATGCGCTACACGCAACTGGCGTCAACTACTGAATGAAATGCGACTCTGCTACGTTTCGTATTTACAAACTTTAAAAGAACTTTAGTCAAGCCATTATAGCTTTTCCCACTCTATATTTAAGTGTCTATGGATGCAGTACCTAATGTTGTCAGGTGATGAGATCAAAGTCGTCGTCATTCACAACATTCACGCACTACATGTTATGTGTGCAACTCAGTGGGTTATAAGGTCGAGTTATATAAATGGACTGAATTATGTTAACACACCCGAAAATTACTAACAAGTACGTTCATTAGTATACGGATCGTAATTTGTTTCCGTTTTGTACGCAATTTTAATTGTTCTACTCGAAATGTTGTTTTTATGAATGGACCTACACAGACTTTCTCTAGTACTTATTCACTTATATATAAATACAAATACGCTGAGGTTAAATACATTACCTAACTGTGTAAAGTCATAAGTAAATCTCGAAACATTTGCGATTCCGCTCCTTACGAGCATTTACGGTAAAATGTTGCGTTTGCAAATAACTTTTGAACGGACAATTGGAACATGGGAACTTAACAATATAATATTTACTATAATAATACTAAGTCGCGAAGGCGTAAGGTAAAGCGGAAGAATTGCAACCTTCATATTACGAACATTTCTATGTTACCAGCCAGAATTGTGCTGTTTATAGAAATATTAAATTCATACACACGTACACATTGGTACACGTTAATCCTATCCTACTTCCTACTAATATTATACCTAAATGCAAAAGTTTGTGAGGATGGATGGATGTTTGTTAGCCTTTCACGCAAAAACGGCCAAATGGATCTGGTTAAAATTTGACACAGACATAGACTATTATAGCCTGGAATAAAACATGGGTTCCTTTTTATTTTGGTCGAAGCCAATTCTGAAGTCCACGCAAGCGGAGTCGCGGGCAGAAGCTAGTAATAATATAATGGTTAGCATTGAAAGGAAAATATAGATATTGGTTTTTAAAAAATTGCAAATTTTGCTTACAAGTCTGAAATTTCTAATGTAACCGTAAAATTAAGTATCTAAATATCGTTAGATTTTAATCTATCTCACGAGAACTATATACTATCTAAAGATTGAGAAAAGTAACTTTATTTTTTCGGTAGATTATATAATCTATCGAAGTTAAATATTGGTTAGTTAGATTAGAATTGTGACCACACGACGCACGAGCTATAAGTTCGGGGACGCGGCAGCGATCGGGCGAGTGCCAGATCTGAAGTAATGTGTTAAATTGTAAGGGCCATCTTGCACCAACTTCTTAAATATGTTTAAGTTGTATTTAAACACAATTTTTCATAGTTATATAAATACAATTTAAACACATTTAAGAAGTTGGTGCAAGTGGCCCTAAGTCTGTTACGGTTCCCAACCTTTCAACAGATTACAATCTCACGAGATAATAATATTAAGTATCTCGTGAGATTGTAATCTGTTATATTATAATCTAAGGGTAATAATATGTAATATAGTTAGCGACAGTAGTAGTGGTTGCCGGTTCGAAACCCACCCACTACCGACGTGAACCCACTCATAACACAAGCATTTAGCTTAGCACAAGGGGTTAATAAGAATACTTATAATGTGCGACCCACATTGCTAGTATTCGCATTGCAATGCAGTAAGCTTTTTTAAAAAAGTATCTATTCAATTTATTCAAATCAACGCTCCGATAATAAGAAGCGTCCCTGTTTGGATCATCTCCAACTGGCTCGGCTTTGTAACACAGCCGCGAGGTCGCTATTGTGTCCATATCTCCAAAACATTGTGTACGACATTGTCATAGGATCTTTCCTTTCGTTCTAGCTCATAGGAAACATAAGAAGCGTAAAGAAGATAGACGTAGGAAATAAAGTTTTGAGACGCAATAGAATCGGTCGCTTTCATATAAGCCTGCCAACCATTGCTGCCAACAATATGTGCTCGATATTTGAAAATAAACGAGATAAGGCTCCTTGCATGTTGTCAAACATGACTTTCATTGATGAAGATAAGCAACTGTACTTGCTTATAATTATTTACGTTGAAATATACCTACATAAATATTTTAATAGTGTTATATAATTAATTCACTTTCATTATTTACTCTTTATATTGTGGCTGCGTAATAAAAAAAAATCAAATATTTCTGTAAACAATTGCTGCTATTAACTTTGGCTTTACTTAACGTCAAATTAACAATAAACCTCACCCATGATTGCGCTCAAGAACACTGATAATGTTTCTTACAATGTCGAATCACAATCTCGTTTGGGGTACGCATTTGTTATCATACTAATAAGAAGTACATAAATAATTGATGACGCTACACAACTATATGGACCAACTTTCATAATTAGAAGCAGCTGTATTCGACGGCCCTTTTATAGTTTATACAGGATGACTTGTAATTTGAAGTACTCCTTTATAGCGGGATATTATGATCAAGGTCCAACTTATTATCGGGATGGATCGTGCCACTTCACTTTACTGTGGGAAATGGTTAGTCTTCATTGTTTTTACTGAATCTGCTACGTAATGAATCGGAGAATTGGATCTTTTGGTTATCACGGGAGTCTGTATCTCTTCCTTCCAGGCTTAAACGTCTCTTAGACATGAAAAAGGGGATATGAAACCGAAGAATTCGTCGCAGATTTTTTAAAATATAGGTCATACTAACTTTTGCTCCTTAATACACTAAAGGAATGTGTCGAATCACAAGTCACCCTGTAAGTATATTGTTGTAGGGGAAAATGGGAAAAACAAGAGGCGACCTTATGGCGCCGCCGCCGACTCGCTGTTTATTTATGAGACTTAAGAATTAAAGACATGTAGGAAACGGTATTACTGTAACGTGTGCGGCGTTTCGGATTACACGATTTGATTATATTTGGAGGCACGATACTCTACCGTATTACCTCATTTGTGGAAGCTTCAGTCGTTCATTATACCTAAAGCGTTAAAGGCATAGTGCAGGCAAACTGTTCAAATAAATTAGAGACATTACCTAGACAAATTCTTCACATTGGCACAACACTGTCCTTCTCAACATTGACGCACACTTGAGCGTCAGACTTACATAAGTTCGAACAGCACACAAGTACTTCAGTATTCCTGAGCGCCGCCTACCTAAGTATATCACGTCTAGTTTGATTACACTGATCAGGGAAGCTAACGTCGGGTTATTTATTGGTTAGCACCACACCCCGCACCGCACCTGCGATCCGCGGGGGAAATTCTAGATAGATAGAAAATGTTTTGCTTCTCTGCCTGGCACAAGTGATAAAGCTGTAGCCTTGTTGCTTTGTATATTAAAGTGGCTTGTCATATGAAAAGTCTAAGCAACGTCACTTGTATTTATTGTTTCGTATTTACCAGTTTTGTTCGAGTCATCAGATATAATATTATTTAGCCTTGATGAAAATTAATGGGCTTTGTTCAGTGTTTAGGTGTTTTATATGCACGAATATCTCGGGTAAGTACCATAAAACGATAGTATTTATAATATTAATGATTGGTCTAGACCTCCGATCAGACTGTAATCTGAGGTCTAGACGTAATTCCTTTTTAGTGGAGTTCAGTGCACTCCGAAAGATATGGATGCCGCCTACCTACCAATAATCATTATTTGCCTTATATTTGTTTTTTGTAATGTCTAATTGCTAAAAGCTTATAGGTACATTACTTAAGGAAGTTGAGACCTATAAAACTTTACGGTACGTTTTCTCAGACTCCAATTGTAAATGAAGACCGCAGAAATGTTTGTTCCAAACTATTCAAAAAGTTTGCGGGTTTCTCGGAAATTTTGCATGTAGGTAAGCCGAGATTCTACTACCGGAATTCCCACAAAGTATTTTGTTGTCTGTAAAAAAACTGGCAAAGTGCGAATCGGGCTCGCGCACAAAGGGTTCCGTACCATTAGATTAGGTATAAAAAACATATCTGTTGTATGGGAGCCCCACTTAAATATTTATTTTATTCTGTTTTTAGCATTTGTTGTTATAGCAGCTTCAGAAATACATTATCTGTGAAGTTAATTAATAAAAATTTCAACTGTCTAACTATCACGGTTCATAAGATACAGCCTGGAGACGGACGGACGGACAGCGGAGTCTTAGTAATAGGGTCCCGTTTTACCCTTTGGGTACAGAACCCTAAAAAGTGCCGAATCTTGTAAAGTAGGTTACAGAAGCCTGTTTGAAAAGTAATATTGTTGAATAATGTAACGTGATACTTGTAAAGACTACGAGATAAACTAAAAATATTGGCTTCAAATAACTTTCACGAAGGTCATGTTCGTTAGACAACCTACACTAGTATTCACAGACACAAACTGAATTTAAATTGCCTACTGATGCAAACCCCGAGAACAGCAAATAGTAGAAAATATAACAGCGAAGCCTATTTAATAATACTGGCCGGTTTTTTTATAAATAACCTGCAGAGTCTTTGCTACTTGTTTCTTAATTTGTTTAATTAATAAAAGAATATTTAGCAACCAACATACTCCAGAGGGTGGTAGCAATAGGGTATTTTACACCATGTAAGAAAAAAAAATAATGCATGTTTATGATAGATTTTAAAAAAAGTTAACGAGAAACGTTAGTATTTATTTATAAAAATGCAATGTAAATTAAGTAATTCAATTTCAAAAATCGTCTTTTTTAATCTGTTTTTTAAATGTCTAAAACGCCATCCGCCAACGCCATATTGGATTCCGACGTGATGTCACTCCGATAGTTACTTGACGTTACTTGGTCTTTTGCAGTTGTATTGTATACTAACGAAGTGACGTCACGAGCCGATGTAGCATGGCGGCTAGCGTTTCCGCGCGAAAATTCCAAATCATAAATTAAAATTAGTTTTAAGGCATTTTTCGGTTTTATAAAAATGAAATAAAAATTCTACTGGTTCATTACGATCTAAGGATTAATTTAAAACAGTTTTCAAAAAAAGGTGTAATACCCTATTGTTTAAAGCAAAAATCATTAATAAGTAGCAGTAAAGAAATTATATTCCATCAGCACAACGCAAATAAATATACAAAAAAGCACTGTATCGAATATCGACGCGCAATTTTTCACAAAGACAATATCTAGAAATATGAAATTAGATATTCTTTGAGATCGAAGTTGCTTTAAACGACTCATTTTTATCTCTTTGTTTCGTTGGTGTTTGGAAATGAGTAGCACAATAGTGCAGTGCCTCGATCAGCGTTGTTTAAAAAATGCTGGAGTTTTTTTGGTATCTATTTTCCGTGGTCAAATAGCACAATTAAACTGTCTCTCTTCCTTTCTATATGTCTGGTTATATTTTTGTATTACTTACCTATAATATATTTAATAAATAATTTTCAAGAATCATCAGATATATTGATAAACCTAGCTATAAAAATACCTACAGACTATGTGGAAATTGAATTCGTAAAATCCACAGTAGTTGATGTAGGTCCATATTACTACATCACTGCCTAATCGTTCGTAAAATATAGGCTTTATGGTATATACTATATTATCATCATGTAAACTACATACTTTTCTTATGTAGTTTCGAACTACTAAATTCCGATCACATTAGCTATAGGTAACTTAACTAGGCAGTGACACTGGTTCAAGGCACGAATTCACAGCTCAGTATGTATCAAATCATGCACCTACATGTGCATGATCTCAATGTATGAATCATCGTACCTACAGCAATCGATGTCTAATCATGGACGAATCGAGAGAATGACCTGATTACCGGATGAATCTTTGTAATGTGACCACTATTCAGGCTGAAGGGTATAAAGAGAAGGCTGAAAGTCACAAACATTATATTTTAAACTAAGAATAATATTTTTAATTAAAGGAGTGTCTATGGAGTTTGTTGTTGGTTCTTCTCTATAAGATTAATTTATTATCTCCGTGGTATTGGTATTTTTAAAGGAAGTATCAAGTACAATAAAATTATAATTATGGAAAATGTATTATTGAATCACGAGTACTAGTAAAACAACAACAATGTAATAGATCATAAATAATGTATGCACATTGCACATTGTAATTAGAATAATTCCTTGATTGGCTACATTTCTGCATTTAAACCAAGAAGCAACATTCTAAATTCAACATTCTATCCGTCACGTATAAACACCCCACAATCTACATTCTCAAATTGGGACTACAGTATTTCAATTTTCACATTTTCTTTTCATAAGGCAAAAGAAATAACATCAGAAGCCTCATACGAATAAGGTTTTATTTAAAAGAGTGAGTTAGAAAAAATCGTGGAAATCACCATGGAAACAAAAGCATGTTATCTGTAGGTATTATACGAGTGAGCAGTCTGACGATCCTCGGTCATTAAGATTTACGAGCCATTTGCTATCACTGATGTCGATATAAAAGGGATAAGGATAATAGACTAAATAAAGCTTTTATGGAAATCACTTTCAACAATAAACACTGGCTGTACAATATTTAGGCCTGATTACGATACAAGAGTTGGTCCAAATATTAAGAAATCTGATCTATAATATGCTTAGGAAGTTTTAATAAAATTTCAGAATATGTTATTTATGACAATTATATAAGTTTATGAGACAAAATGGCTAAAATCCATCAACGTATCCCTTTAAAAGATTACTAACTAGTTTGAGCTTTTTGTGAACTCTTTTCGGGAACATTATTTGTCAAATACAGTAGTGTAATTAAAAATCTAGGGCAAAAAGTCTTAGCTGAAGCTAAATAGCCTTTTTCTTCGCATAATAATAAAAGAGAAATTCCGTTTAAACTCGCCCTAAAGTATTTCTACAATGAATTCCTTTATGATTAATTAAATTATTAATTTTAGTCTATCTAATTAACTATAATCTTAAAATGCACTTAGGTTAAATCATAATAATACGTTACGCAACTGTTACATTTCATTGAATTAATTAATGGAAAGTTATTCATTGGATTTTACTATTAATTAAGGAGTTTAGGCGGGAAAATGTAAAGTGCACGTTGTCGATTTTATATTATTTTTCAAAACTTGAATTTCTCCGAAGTTTGATGTGTAATTATGGTGGATAATTAACCATTAAGTGTTCGTGAACGTGTGAGAGTGTAGGCAAATGATATAAAATTGAAAATCGTGACTTTTTGGGTTCACACCTAAACTCCATCGAAGCCTCAATAAAGTTTCTACCGTTTTATTGGGGCAACTGAACATTATATTTGACACTGGCGAACACAAAAAGTGTGGTGCCATAATAAAATCCCATGATGGGAAATATTAACTACTTGATTATACCAATACTTGACACTGGCAAATACACAAAAAGTGTGGCGCCATAATTAAAAAAAAAATAAAAAACTATTAATTAAGGTGACAATGTCAAAATTAACCTACTAACCTTTATAACTTGCAAAAACTGGTCGGTTAATAAAAATCATGTTATGTTCATAAGCACGCTGCCACCGTAACAAATTAATTACGAACACAATATTTATAACACAGGAAAAACTTCAACGACGATGTAAACCAAATACATGTACTCAACTTAAATAATATCTATCTATTATTACAACGGTATCCAATAATCCGTATTTAGTTCAAATAGAATTGAAAGATTGATCGCAGTCGTTAAATCCCACATTACCCTCGAAAACCACAAAGGAATATCGCGAAACTTGGGGCTATAGTTATATCCTTTGTAACATGAGAATCGTAGCTGAGAAAATACTAGGATATCATATTATACAAGGAGAATGAAAAGCGTCGTAGCGTTCTCAAGTGCGTGTTCGCAAGTAATTCAAGTACACCTACTCACATTCGCGTCGGTACGCAATGAGGGATATTGCAAAAAAATCCAATAACAGCCGTTGAGGGGAATAGGGTGTTCAGGAAATTGGAATGGTGACACCTCGTAGCGACAGACTACGGCACCTGTGCCAATTACACTTAGCGGCACGGAAAATTGCCCACATGTGTACCTATCGACTACATTGTAATTTTCTAATACAAATACGGTTCTGATTGCGTAGAACGCCTGCAAATTGATGTTGATTTATTGTGTTACTGCTTTATTGGCGAAGGTTACGGAATTGTGCATAACGAAACGGCATCAGTAAGGACTTATTGTCAAGTGTCGCTAGTGAGAAGACCTTTTCGGCATAATGGTAGTCGGTAGTTATGTTAAAGTCGGTATCTGTATGAATAATATTTCGAACATATTTTTGTTCTGCGAATTTCTAATATTCGTTTGATTGGTGCTATAAAAATGTCGACCAAACAAATCAACCACAAATTATTTATTCATGAAATTCTGCGTTTGGCCCACTTAACAGTTTATGGTCAATAATAGTGATTTAAGCATTGTCCCAGTGACCTGCCGCTTTCTCGCGGCCTTGAGTTAACACTTGACTGTCAGCATTTCTTTTTATTAGTTTGGTAACTGGCCAACTCGAACATGGAACGGAACAGTTAAAGGCTACGCAAAATTCCGAGGTGACCTTCATGGATGCTGGATACACGCCAGTCCATGGTGCGACTTTGACCTAATAAATGAGAACTAACTATTAAGCACCTAGCCAAAATTTACAAGGCCAAGTTTACAGAAAACTACATTAGCAGGCCCCAAGCTGCACATAACAGATTGTACTTATTGACAAAAGAAGCTACCAGATTCGTATTCTTATTTTTACACAGATTTTGGTAGGTAGCTAACGTGAGAACTTATCAAAACTGCACGAGCAAAATGAGTTTCTCGATTGACTTAGTTTTAATCCAAAAAGATTCAATAGGAAACAGGCGATTTCTGGTGCGACAAAAACTTTTCCAGTCACGGACAAATATGAAACTTTCATCCAATATAAAAGGACACACATAGTTTCCTCGTAGATGGGACTTTTGACGAAGATTGGAGGGAGTTTATTTGGGGAAATAGTGTGGGTCGTCCTATCGAAAAACTTTACGTCATCACTCAGGAAGGACATAAAAGTCGTGGTGCCCTGCTATTTCGAGCGGATTAATTAGCCGTACAGCGGGGCACTTGAATTTAGTTTTACGAGGCTCTTTTGAGTCGCATTCTCCACGAACATTTGTGGAGACAGTTGTAGAGGTTATAAAGCTAGCGTTTACGGTCACCGCAGTAAACACATGCTGTGGTCCGGCGCTTAAATACCGACCCTCGTAAACGACACGCCTCCAACAAAACGCAGACTGCCTTTGTTTTTTTTGTAAAAAACACGTTCATTCATACCCCCTTTGTATTTTTGTTTACAAGTAACACGTTGTAATTTAAAAAAATGTTCCAAATTATGATAAACTGAAAATAAGAACTTATTTTCTAGGATAAACTGAGGTTTCGAAATGGTATAAATATTTTATGAGGATCATTCCACGACTCGAAACGCCGGTCCGGGACTATACTGTAACAACTCAACTGAGAGTGGACACCTACACCCCGTTGCTTAGACAAAAGCAAACTCAGGTTAACACGGGTTCCCACTCGGCGGGTTTAATAGACGTCACTGGCTGAGCTGGCGCCCGGGGCCGCGGCTTGCGATCGAGCAGCGACTACGAACACCACTCACATCGGGCGCCCGTGTTTTGTATACAAACAATTCATATCCAACGCTGTTATTTCTGCACACAATACTCGTAACAGCATCAGTTTTCCACCAGTTTGCATTTATTATAACTGATGCTACAGTATTTTTGATATAGCAAAGCTTTGAAGCGGCGAGCGCAGAAATTAATTAAATTTATTTCAGTAATGTTTTTATCTTTAAACAAATATTGACATGAATATAAATGAAGACAATGCCGTGCGTAAAACTTCCTGTTTACCTTAATTCAGTAGTCATTTGAAAATTAAAAAGAAGCTTGCTTTATGCTTTTTTTATATAGGATAGGGGAGCAAACGAGCAGGCGGATCACCTGATGGTAAGCGATAACCGCCGCCCATGGACACCCGCAACACCAGAGGAGTCACAAGTGCGTTGCCCGCCTTTAAAAAGGGTTTGGGCCTCCGGTAACCTCATTCACTCGGCGAAACACAACGCAAGCGTTGTTTCACGACGGTTTTCTGTGAGGCCGTGGTATCACTCCGGTCGAACCGGCCCATTCGTGCCGAAGCATGGCTCTCCCACGTATAAAACTTTTTAACTTTTACTGAGATAACAAGTTTCTGGTACAATAGTTTTTTTTTTCACTCGAAATGTAGTTCTTACATAATATATTTAGGTAAAGAAGCAGGCAACTGGTGCAAAAGTTAGTCAAAGAATGTAAAACTACTTCAGTATCAGCACAAAATCCGCCTAGGAAGCATCAAAACAAAACTAGGTCATTTATACGCCTGACAACGTTGAAATCTTGAATCATAAAGTTTCCTGAGAATCCCTTCAGCTGTCCTCGCTTTGAAGAGGAAATAAAGAGATCGACTCAGCTCGCTTTCGTGTTTGTACTGTTTTTGTTGACTCCCTTTACCTAGAAAGTTTAAGAAACTCTTTACGTGACCACGTTTCGTTGTTGATTTATATTACGTTGCGGCATTACGACATTTAATGCGCCGTCAAATTATGCTAGCGGTTTGCGGGGACTGTTTCCAGAAGATGCTTTAAGTAATCTATGTATGAAAGTGAGTTGCTCTTCAAGAGTATTCCTTGCGATTTCCATTTTCGCATTTAAAAAGCAGGGGACGACACAAGAAATGCAATTCTTTTTTTAATAGCGGCAATTTAGTTTTGTAAAACACATCTGTAGGCATACCTACATAATATTATTTACAAGCATGCAGGTAGGTTGGGTGTGGTGGGGTGGAGACTATAGCCTAACCCCCACTCTGAGAGGAGACCCCTTCCCAGCAGTGGTACATTATAATGGGTTCATTAAGTTATGTAGGAGAGTAGTGCATAAAAAAAAAAACAAATTCTGTTCACTACGTACCTAAGGACCTGGGCCTTTATATGTTTGCTCAAGAATTAGTTCCTTTACTGTAACCACTCAAAATAACCTAGGTGGAGACATGATTGTATGTATTAATGAAATAGTTCTAAATCCTAATAAAATGAAAGCATTTTATACCTATTTACTTGTTTCTCAATATAAAAACGAAATTAAGCGACATAATTTGCGCCAGAATAAATAAAACAAACCATAAAATTGAAGATGAGCTGGCACTACCATGAAACGAATATTGAACTCCAACAAACATACTACAAAAGAAAACTCGAAACTCTCTTGCTCTGAAGTTGTATTATAAATAAGAAAGTATCTGACCAAAGCCCAACAATGTTCCCTTTGTCCCCGGGCACATTGTTAACTGAAACTATTCAATAACAAGTGTAGTTAGTCCACAAAGCTGTATCTACATCACCTGGCCATTATGGAGTTGGCAGTTCAGACTGTTATTCCTACTCGTAATCAATTTATAACCCACATAAACCGAACGATGGAACTTAGGACAACAATTTGGAGTATTTCGAATTTTCGACGTAATTTAGTATGCTCATAACAGGGACTGGCGGGACTTGATGAAAATTTCAATAAAATAACACCAAGCTTTTATTAAGTGAAGAGCGGTTTATTGGATGGATGAGAGTATGTGGGAGAAGTTACTTTTATTATTATTGTCACGCATGCGGTGAGAAACGGGTTATTACGAGGTTCATGCGCAATAAATGGAGGTGAATAAATGAACGCTGAACTTCATTAATACAAACATATTCACAGAAAAGATCTTCCATGAAATGATAATTCTTTTATAAAGAAAATGGCGTCTAAAGTATACAATACAATATTAGAAACAGGTTAATGGAAATATACTCAAAAAGGTTGTAAGTAGGTTGCATGTTTTAATTTTGAAAATCATTATTTTAAGAGTCAACAACAGTTAAAGAAATTTATACCCAATTAGCTTGGAATCTAATGTAGATTTTTACTCATGCTGGATGCGGCCCACCTCTACATTTCACCAATAACTGCTTTCAATATTTCACAGAACCGAGCACATGTTTCAGCTACAAATACCGTTATTTACAGCCTCCCTTCCCAATGTGCTAATGCAGAGATTACGCTATGGTACAAACTACATCAAATAAATCCTGGTCTTAGCGGATAAAAATACAGAGGTTCAACAAATACGAGTTTACTTTCCACTGAACATGTCTTGGAAAATATAACGTCTTCATCTCCCGTATTTACCTTTTTCCTAAAGATTTATGTACACAATAAATATAGGCACTCGCCCGCCCAATCACGCTCCCAATATTCGGGGAGGTTATGTCCAGTCCTAAATAAACTCGACCCGGACCCCTGAAATGTCGATTACACTAACTTCGCTTTGCCAAACAAAATATAATTTATAATAGCAGTTTTAATATATGTATAGTCATGAGTGTACAGGGTGTTAAAAACTTAAACAAGGATGAAATTCAATTTCCACGATATTCAGATCTATACAGAAAGAGCAGTGGTGAAAAGTCAATGAATTGTTAAGCGATCTTCTATTCAGTTTTTCACTTTAAAGTGGAACTTTCGTTTAAATTGCAACTAAAGTACTTTTAACCTATTTACACCGCAATGTTACGGCAAATTAGAGAGCAATTATAATGCCGGCGGTCAAAAGGACCAGAAGAAAGTGTGCAAGCATATAAATTGCTACGAAGCTTATGACCAAAACATTATATATTTTAAATTTCAATGAATTGCGTACATTATCTACAAATCAAAATCTCTCAGGCATACACGTTTTCACGATATTTTCTTTTAAACGTGTGATAATTAATGAATTACATACAATGTCAAAATACAGATCATGGCGCACATTGAGTGAGCAAATACCTTATATCTCGGCGGGTTATCTTAGCAACGATTTTGTCGATTCTATATTCCGATAATAAGAAAATTGACAAGAGGAGGGGAGGGAGGGGAGCGCTCCGACAAGGTCACCTACAGGGGGCGGGAAGTCATTGATTCTCAAGAATTCCCTTTAGGCTTAAGAGGGATTACCGATCATTTATTTCAGTTTTATTTGGTAAGACAGGGGGCAACCGAGAAAATTACTCGAGCGACTCAATGAAAAAGTAAAAGAAAACATCGCTGTATTTTAAATAAAAACTATTAATGGACCTGAACTCCGAATGTATGATTACTGACTTCTATTATATATCTACTGTGCTCCATCCATACTCGTTGAAAAATAAAGACAATTATTATATATAAGTATTATATATAATCTTGTGTATTGAATACACAAATTAGCGTATCGTGGTTCAGAATCTTTCGTAATGAGTATCGAATTGCCTAACAAAGCTCAGTTTTGCAATAAAGTTACCCGAACTTTTAAATAGAGAATATAATTCCACAGCAACATCTGGAGTCATAGACCAACGTAGTTTGGATTTGCCATTCAATAAGTTTCCATTATTAAATGTCCAATAATTTGGAGCACATTGCTTCACTATTTCCTAAATATCCGCCCCATAAACCCTGCGGCCTTGGCAAATCGTGACGGTATTAGAGCCAGTCAAGATAGGATTACTGTTTCAATATTTACAAGGGGTAATTCTCTGTACTACACAGCCTAAGCTTTTCGCAAAACGCGGGGGCAAATAAAACTGCCTTGCGATTGTCCCGCGGAATCCGGGCTAATGTGAAAGCTTTTGCCGTTCTGAATTATGCAAATTTAATTTAAATAACTGACTTTGCCAATTTTGCTCGCACGCCACGGTGAACTATAACAAGCGGCATGTTGAGTGTGGAACGTCGCGTGGTCAGCCCGCCTTCGGAAATAGCCTTACATATTTTGTATCGTTAACGTTTCTACGTATTTGGCTAATTCTAGTTGGTTCGTGAACAAGTTATGAATATATTGACTTTGAATTGAGTGTTTTATATGCGACGTTGTAATATCTAGTTATTATGTTCTTTATTCAAAGATTTTATGTTTTCTAGTTACGTTTTTAACCTTTTTTACTCAAGAGCAATATCTTTTTTTACATTTTCCATGCTAAGATCATAAAGTTATTTTAGTTCAAGACAAATACATAAAAAGTAAATACTTACTCTTTTGGAAATGCGTAAACACTTTGTCACATTACAAAGGCATAGAATCCGGACAAGGGTAACAAAGTGTATTGGGAAATTTATATATTATACATAACGCAAGACGTATGACCCTTTTCCCTTTAAGTGTATTACTTGTCGTAGAAGATATTCCTATAAAACTAATAAATGCTGACAACTAGAGCGACAAACACCTTCTAATTTAGCTTAAAGAAACATAGAGTATAATTAATTCACTTGGAGCTTTTGTCGCGAGCTTCGCCAAGTAAAACATTCCGGGACTTTGACGACTTTTGTATTAAAATTACATAAATGTTGTCTTTCCATTTCGTCATATCCTGAAATATAATAATGTCGTGCCAATGTTCATACTACGTACCTGTTGACACAAGTTTTCATTAGACACATAATATGTAGTAGTTTTCTCGTCAAGAAAAACATAGCTGGCGGTTAAAGAAACATTGAATAAATACCTACTGAAAGATTAACAACATTTGCCACCTCGGATATAAATACCAGTGATATATGCTATGCTGGTTGCTAGTGACCCTTTATTTCGCTCGGTTGGCTTATGTTTAAATACTAATCAAATAAAATGAATAGTTCTCCTATTTTCTCTAAAAGCTGGATCCAATTCCCCAGCGTGTGATATACACAATTTCCTATTTTATAACGGTCCGTGAGGGTCCTATAAACTTCTGTAAGAAGATATTATGGTGGTCGCTATCCCTCACGTTAATTGCTTCTGTTTTAATCTCTCGGAATAAAACCCGTCCTAAACAAATATACGAGAGTACCTATCTCGTTAGATTATTTACAATCACAATGTGGAATAGCTTTATGGTCTAACCACGGGGACCGGGACTAAATATGACAATAAAGAATTAGCTTCGAAGTAATTATTCTAAGCTAATAAAGCTGTAATTTTAATTAATGGCCCACTGTATTCGTTCCGTAATTAAGATACTAGATTTTTATCTATGAAATCGACAAAACAATTGATCTGTTTGATTGTAAGAGACATTCCAGATACTTAACGTTTAGATATAAGTATAACTATTATTAGTCGTAAATTTCAAGTTACTCATAAGTAATTTTTATGTCATAGAGAAAGAGAAAGACATGCCTATTAGGAGACATAAAAAATCAACTCTATAATTTTTATTGTTTATTTGTTTGGTATTTAGGATACTTGAGAGAGAGGGCAAGTTTTTCAAGAAACATTTTTACTGATGACAAACAACTCGGCTGTGATAACATACATATGTAATGTTAAAAAGTTACGACTCCCTAGTCACACATAAAAGAAGTCACTGAAACTATATAGAGATGATATGTAGGAAGCAGGCGAAAGAATGGAAATCGTTTTTCTTAAAGGGAAAAATACAGTTCATTGTACTCATTGGTTCCTTGAACAATTAAAGAAAATCAAGTTTGACTTAAAATTTGACTTTGACGTGGTGGAGTCTACCTACTCAGCTTATATCAGAGCAAGGAAATAATAAATAACCGTGATGAATCCAATTGATGTAGGTAAACACGTGTCCTTGTTTTAATTAGTGTGTTAAAGTTAAATATTAAATCAGGGCTTATCAAATGTACAGTCGCAAGCATAAATACGTATACACTTACTACAATTTTAAAGCGATTTTTTCGTGTAATGACGATTGCATACTTTGAGATACATAATACCAATATAATTAAAGCATTGGTTCGAAAATACTATGTTCATGAGACCATAAAATTTCAATTAATATTCTCAAAGAAAATCGTTTTTAAATTTTACCTTGTGTTTACATCTATACCCGTGACTGTATTCACTACTAATACCTAATAATTTGAGTTTAAAGTAAATTTGTGTTATCTGGTGCTAGCGTCATATGCTAAGGCACAGATTTAGGATTATCCTTCAATTTCTGCGTAGCTCAAACTGAAAAGAAAAAGACTTAACAGTAAATGAATACGGGTCTAAATGTGTCTGCAGTCAAACAACCAATACTATTGACTTACAGTCTTATTTGTGATAGCAGTGTCGCTAAATGCTCACAATTTGTGACAACAATAAATATGATGGTAAGTGTCGAGGCGACCTTATCGTAGACCTCATAGCGTCCAGTGCTCGCCGTGATTAAACGACTACAATATAAATGATGAAGCCTCCTCGCAATTAAGCGGACTCGCCCGCCGCATCAATCACTCGACGAAGATATCTCGGGAACTGATTTTGTTGAGCCATTTTTCTGGTACCCTTCATTGTATCGTGTTTCGAAGATTTCTATTTTTGACTTTAGATATTAGGCCCTCGACCATCAAGGTAATACGCGTGATGAATTGATTGTACGTGAAGAAAATTGATCGTTACGCCTAGTCCACTTTACCATTAATCAGATTAGAAATTTTGTTGGTTGTCAGCTTTTCAATATAATATCAGGTTTATCTCACATGCGCAGACGTACGCAGCACGCAGACTGGCGATTCATAAATTCTTTTCCGCTCGTTACTATACCTGAAACAATGAGAAATCATTTTTAAGACAACAATTTTATACCTCAATATCATCAATCACGATTCCCTCAAACTTTAGTCTCGAAATATAACCCAATACGTCTACTTGAAGGGGAAATAGCACTGCAGCAAAGTTCAGAGAAAGGAGTTGTGTCCAAGGTGTATTTGGTCATTTAAAACCACGTGTCTGTGCCGTGTGTGAGTTATTAACATTGCTCATGAGTAAAACACAGTAACCTCAGCTGATTTCTACAAGTTGCGCAAGATAAACCACCTACGTACTCTACGTATTTTCCACTCCAAGTTCAGCACGGAAATTATACCGGCCGATTACCCAACACGGGATTCGATCTATTACAGTGACGTTGTATTAAAACCTCATTATTGTTACGTAAGTACAAGAGTCACGATGTCTAAGCACGACAAAGGTTAAATGACATTTCACGTCTCTTTGTCATCTTTACTTTGTCGGAGCCCGGCTTCATCGTAGAACGGGCGGCGGAGCAATAAAATGCAAGTGCAACGCCATTCGCCTTTGTGCCTCACAGGAATCCTATAAAGTATTTATTGCCTTGTTTAGTCGACATTCAAGTTCTCAAACGGTTTGAAATTATCTAGTACTGGGTGATTCTGGGTGATTACAGGCAATGACATTAACAGGAAAATCGTATACAAATCTCTAACTGTATTTTCATTAAGTATTTGGAGTTAGAATATTCACTTGTATTTTTATGATTTGCAAAAGCTTCAGACATTTTGTAATCTATTATTCTGTACAAAGTAAAAGACCAATCAAATTTTAACATTGGTTAAGCAAGCAACATGTCAATAATCGAAACTATATAAATTCGTGAGTCAAGTTTCAACATACTTACATACAAGTTGCACAATTTTGTTGTAAGTACATTTAGTACATTAAACTGGGCAGTGAGTTGTCAATATTGCTATTATTTACTTTTCTTGTCCTTCTGGGATAGTAGGGTAATACGAAGGTTGAAAAAAAACAGGAAATATATCCTTTTTTTACTATTCGCAATGTATTCATCGTTACAAAACAATACAAAAGGAGTGGTGAAATTGTGACTATGATTAATCGTCAACTACCTAGTCATCTAAGTTGATTTACGAACAGTCGACCCGTTTTCCGTTTGTCGAGCCGTTTTGTTTACTATATATTTATGATACATTCCGCTCTATAAAAATTAAGGAAGCTATACTGATTGACAGAACGCTACGGCTTTGTGAAATAAAGTCTTGCTTTTACATTTTCAATTACTGACTGCGAGTGTGTCTATGTTTTAATACAGGTAATTTCTTGTCAGTATTACAACACAATATCTCTAGGATTAAACAATCATTTAGCAAATCTCCGACCGATGAATGCGATTGATGTAGGAGTTTATGATCTATTCCTTATTTTCTTTTAAGCACAGGGTAAAAATAGCTATTTAACATTTTACATTAATCCTAATACTGGAAGATAGAATGCACATTCGGTCAATCTCATTTAGTCTTATAGATACAATGGGCGAATTATAACTCGTTAAGATAACATTTTGACTATCTTAATAGGAGCGGAGTTTAATATTCACCCCCTTCGTACGAATGCAGTATACCTACGTGAAGTGATTTGTGGTAGCACGTGAGTTTTAACGTAGAAAATAGGTCGTGGCGTACGGTTGGAACGATCAACCCTCAGTAAAACGACATTCATCACAGGACCGGCATTGGGTGTAGACGTGTCGACGTCACCGCCGCTGCGGAATCGATGACGTCAGTTGTCAATAGGCCAATTTAGATGGCCATCAATTTTGGTGGCTTTAGCGCGGTAGCCGCTATAAATATAGGACAAACAACCCAATATTACACGTCATATTGGAAAAACAACTTTCGAGTTGGCTTCGTTCGACATGTATTTCATGTAATATTTGTGCTCTGTATGTCTGTGTCGAATTCTGAGTTGAATTAATGTTTTTTCCCGTCGATGTGTTATTTACAGGACTGGGGGAGTCCTCGTAGAAAAAAAGCATCAAAACAAGGCATAAACGGAAGTGCACCATCACAAATATGTTGTAATTTTCAATACTAAAGCTTTCAACGTCGCTCAATTTCGCGCTTACAATACATAAGTACATAATACGTGCAAGTAATGTCATACAGCGTGACATAACGGCATTTATGATAATACAGCATTGTTTGCCGGCAGACAGTGCCGAATGATTGATAGCAACTTTCGAGAGTGATGTATCATTTGAAGCGAGACCATTAAACGATATTGAATAAGAACCGTGTCTTCGTAACTTGTTACCATTTAATCATTACGAAGCATGTTGAGCCAGCCATGGTTAAGGCCGAATTACGTTCAGCAAAACATTTCTATGCATAACATAGAAATTTGATAATGGCTTGAGTAACATATTATTATGTATATGCATGGAACAAATATTTATATACCCGGTTATGTTCCGTATCTGGTTGTTTGTGTACCCACCACGATTCAGGAGAAAATCCAAGCGTAGGGCAAAAATATCCATTAAAAACAAGCGGAATAAAAACCAGAAGTATGGCAACAATTGTCTGTCAATGCCACCGACATTATTCATTTCACGGCAACTAGTTTGCACGATATCTATAATTATAAAGTAGGTAGCGTGTCCAATACAATAGGTTCATAATTGTGTACGTTGAACGTAGCTTCCCGGATAGCAGTGCGGACCACGGGCGCATGCGTGGGAGTGCGAGTGAACGAACTCGCGGCGACGGCGACGTGTGCGCATATTCATTTGCCACCCACGTCACATTAAGCCCCTGGCCCCTTTACTTAACTACATAAATAAATGCACAGTCACGTTTAACGTAGGTATTTGACTAAATCACAGATAACAGAATACTAGTAACAAAATTAATGACTGAATCGATTTTTTTTAGAACTAATTGGTGTTTATGTTTTTATTGTAAAACACGCTGCACGCTTTACCTTTCTACTAGATGTATCTAGTAGACTGATTAACTGATTACCATCTTTTTATAATTTTTTTCTTTAGTCGAAGTTTCGACTAAAATAACTTTATAATCGTCGACGCGATTTTTTCCTTCACTCAAATAACTTTATAATCTTAGCATGAAATATTAAAAAAAAATACAAAAAGATAGTTAATAGGTGTGGTAGCATCGTACGACATAGAACTAACCGTTAGGTAAGTCATGTCAGTTGAGAGGCAAAGTAACTTGCTTGTCAATAGATGTTACTGACGTCACCTTTCAGACGTAAGTTCAGAATGTGAAGGCAAATTTCGACGTGGCAGGTGGGACTTGCGGTGGCTTAGTGGTTATAGCGTCTGGTGTATCAAAACAGAAGACGCAGGTTCGAATCCTGCGAGTCGAATTTTTCCTTCACTAAAATAACTTAACTGGTTACTCTTATTCTGAATGGATTCCCATATCTTAGATAGTTAATAACTGTAATTAGCTGATTTATATATCGTGTACGGCTTCGGGGCACCTAAACTAATTAAATGGAGTTTCATGGGGATTAAAATGATCTGGAAAAGTAAGGCATTTTCAAGTTTTGTTAGACGGAGCAGTTGCCGCGACGGGCGGCGGCGGGGCGAGCGCCTCCGGGCTCGTGGGACTCATCCTCGCCGCCCGCCTTATTCACGCCTTACCCGCAGTTTTTTTACGAAGTATGTATATGATAATACATACCACTTCACTCCAGATATTCTTCTCTTCGCTCCAACTTATACCGCCCTCATAAATATGTAGTTAACTCGTGTAGCTGGGAAACGATTCCCACAAATTGGAAAGTCATGCATAACAATTTAAGTTTGGAATTGAATTGTATGTCATTTAGGCTTGAGGCTGTCGCTATGTAACTGAGATAAAATTAATTCAGGAATCCATATATCACGTAGTTCCAGACAAGAAGTGCTAATTATCCAGCTGAATCGGTTAGCAAAACCTTTTTAATTTCTCACCAAGTTATTTACTCCGAAGCTTTTTATTTTTACGGCGTAATTAAGAAACACAAATAACGGCACACAGACTGGCTTCAAACTCTCAAATAAATTTATTTTTTAACTCTTTGAACACTTTAAATATTTCCATCCGTGCGTAAAAATTATTGCGCATAATTATAAAAACGTTTAGCTTTTATTAAAATAGTTCTACAAAAGAAAACTTTTATACATTAAAGTAATCTGCTGTAAATATTCCTAAAGAAAACTCGTTAATTACTAATCTTTTAAAATTATACAAAAGAAAAGCTCAACAGCTTTTAATTAAAGTAGAGCAATAATTTAAAATGGCGGTGTATTTGAACTGAGTTAAAGAGAAACTGATTTTAAGTAGTTTAAATCAAACGCAACTCCAGGAAAGTTGATAAAACACTAAATTTAGATCAAATATTCCACGTATAAAAAGAAGTCCCGTAAAATACTTTAGCACAAAATATTGGCGACCGGAGCACACATAAACATAAAACACACAAAATATTGTGAGGTACACAAGGAAACCCGAGAGATATTGATACTAGAAACATTTACGGCGTTTGCTTCACTAGATAAACCTCTGCACATAAGATATAGCTCTAATATATTCAGACTATGACGAACGGTAAGAGGCTTTTATGGTTCGCCCTGGAATCTTTCTTTACTTTACACTCCTTCCATATTTATAGTGTAAACATTATCTACATAGTTATTCTCGATCCAAGAGTCCAAGACTCCATACTTGGTAATTGATGACATTGAAGTTTCTAATGTGATTGTGTTTAACGATGTTCTTTAAAATGCAATTGTAGACTTTATTGTAAAGATTATAGACATAATATTTCCAAAGACACTTCTAAATGATTGTTTTTGTGCAAAAAAATTGCTATTTTCAAAGAATATTATATATTTACTTAAGTCCTAATGTAGTTATTTCTGTCTTTACCTACTCTATAGAAATCTTTGAGGAACTAGAAACTTAGTGTGAAGGTGAGATTGTCCATTTTATAAGATAGTAATCTCCTAGCACTTAATATAGGTTTATACCGGAAATGTAGCATAATACATTGATTAATTTTACTGTTCAATATAAACCAATTGTATATTAAGTATTTAACTACTATGTAATAACGATACAATCTACACAATATCAAAGTTACACGATAACGAAAATAGAGCGCAAAGTGTGATACTAAAAATTGCATTTCATTTTTAATATTACCAGTGTTGCCTCGCTCGTATACTAAACCGTACCTACAGAGTTTCGCGGAAAAATATACGCCCGACGCACAAAGCTTACACTTGATATTAAATACAATTTATCACGAAAATTAAAAACTCGCGTACGTACTCCAAGCCGCGTCAAGAAGCACGGTAATGCATGAAGGTTCATGAGCGCTGTAATGGAATGTAACATGCCTGAGTATCATAATAACTAGTTAATGTTTCTCTCGTGCCCTCATGAAAAGTTCCTTGTTGTTTCGTGTGGCGTGGAGGTGTTACAAGAAACCTTTTCAATTTTTTTTCTCAAAATTGGTGCCAAACTGGATTGGAGCCTGTGTCCTTCCGGTTAAACACACTGGATCATAGATATTTAACGGACGCTTTTACCAACTAAGCAAGACCATTGCATGTGAAGTCATATTTTCTCTCCACATTCTACCTTGTCCGGTATATTTGATCGGAATGACGCAAGTTCAAATCCTGCCTGAGAATGATTTATTTCTTTCGGTAATATCTTTATAGGGTTTTAGATCATATTGAAACTATGTACCTACATACACATTTTTGTGACACAAACTACACAAAAATGTGTAGGATTACTACACTAGGATTCTCTCCTGTATCGTGAGTGCTTTTACTAACACAAATTATCACATACACACAGATCACCAACACCCAGATCCGGAACAACTACATGTAGATCATACAAATATTTGTTCCGTGCGGGGATCAACCCACAACACGTAGCGTAGAAGCCGATCGCTCAGCCGCTATGCCAAACGTGCCGTCTTATAATGATAGGTACCACAAATATTTTACATAGGTATATCCTCGACACCTGCAACGTCACCCCGCAACATAACCAGAGCACCGTGTTAGAAATTAGGTCACTGAAAAAGCCAGCAATAAGTCACCACTGCAATCACGCTGAGGAAGCGCATGTACCAGGTGATCCCCTTCAGAATTTCAGACACACAAACAGACAGAAAAAGTTCCAAAATTGATAGAAATGGATTGTGTTACTTATTCTCAGTCCCCCAAATTGGTTTTTTAGTAAATATAAGCAATCTTTTTGCATTTTTCATGCTAAGATTATAAAGTTATTTTAGTGAAGGAAAAATAAATATATGTAAGACACGGGTCACTTACATTCATATTATATGTAGGAATATTTCTATAGAGAGTTGATACAGATATTCATCTGTTCTTTTCCACAGCACATGACTTGATGCCCTAAGCAGCTCCTTCCGAAAATTCGTAACACTTTCCTAAGAAATTGAACCTATCATTTCACTAATTACGTCAGTCCCGAAGTACCACTAATTAAGTGTTCTCCTAGTTTGTACAATTGATAATGAATTCCTTACTCTATCCAACAACGGTACCTAATAACTAGACACGCTAACGTTTCTGTACAAATATTTACTCAAGCCCGCGCCCGTGCGTGTGCGATAGCAAACTTAAGCAGGAATATATTAATAACATAAAGTGTTATTTCATGAATTGTTAATCGAACTTCTACAGCGTTAATCGTATATTTCATACGAACTCAAATTATTCCACTCCAATTAGCTCCGATTATTTAATAAATAGGTAACATTTTAGATATTTTTTTGAAAAAGGAAGCTCGATATTTGATATCAACGGCTAAAAAGAAGTTGATCAAATCGTGATAAGTGTGCGACTACGTAGAAGGTGCCGCCTTTGTGTCCGAAATAATTTCTACGACTGCGTCTTGTGGTCCGCACCCGAGCTAGAGCATTAAGCAATATTTCCAATCTCATCGCCCGCACTCCTGTTTTATTAGATTTTTCACGTTATCGTGAATCTTCACGGTGCCAAATAATAATAACGAAATTTGGGTATGCCTCACCGCTCCGCGTCACCCTCTTACCCGCAAAATAAAAATGATAGGCATTTTTCCCAATGCCTTAATAGAATAAATCGCTTCAGCTGAATCGTACGGATAACGTGAAAAATTCGAGCGAAGCGACGCTTTTATCCGCATAGCCTTAGGAAAGCCATTAAACATTTAAATGTGGTACACTGTTGAGTATGTTAATTAGCAAGTTTAATGCAGGCGAGCGCGCACAGATAGTTTGTGGCGGTCGTCGCCGGTCGCCGCAACGGCTCCAGGACGTTTTATTGCCGTTGCTCAGTTTTGCGAAAAATTTAATTCAGCTGCACACTTGCCCACGTCCACGAATATTTATTTGGACAGTAAACAACGCAACTGGGAGCGAATGTAGTTTTATACAATCGCGCTGTTAGTAACGCTGAATTAGTGAACCGTTGCATAGCGAACGTTTATACAAACAAGTTAAATTTCGTCCCTTCAAAGTGGCAGTATTTATTAAATCAAGCTAGTGGGAGAGCACGAAGTCTTAGTGGCGTCTGATTTCAGTGCGGCGGGCGCGGCGAGGTGCCGCATGCCGCCCCGGTGTGCGGTGCCGGAGGTCGTCGCCGGTGACCG
Source organism: Acronicta leporina (assembly GCA_947256265.1). Taxonomy (NCBI): domain Eukaryota; kingdom Metazoa; phylum Arthropoda; class Insecta; order Lepidoptera; family Noctuidae; genus Acronicta; species Acronicta leporina. The sequence goes on along the minus strand of OX366520.1, from coordinate 12,298,949 downwards.
CAAGTTGCCGCACTTGCACCCGACAGATTTAATCAGACGCCAACAACCGCGAACACGATCTCGGGGCACCGGCCACTTCACTCGTATCACTCTACCATTATAATGCATCTTGTAAGTTTTTTTGCAATTCTCGGAACGAAACCTTGCAGACACGAACACTCGTTTTCTATTAAATGTTCCATGTAGTTGAATCCATTATCACGATATGACGCATGGAAACTTGCACTTACAGCTCTGAGACAAAAGGTGCACTTTAATGAAATATACCAACGATATAAGGAATCATCGTCAGCATCATGAAACGAATTCGGTTTGTCACGATTCTGAGAAAAAAATAAATGAACAAAGAAACAAGGAGAGCATGAAATCGGTAAGAAACATGCAAATCAGCGTGATGTTGCGGAGCGGGCAACGAACCGCGCGACCTCACAGCCATCGCGGAGTTCAATATACGCGCACCACAATAAACTAAATTAATCTTCTCCCACGCGAGATAAACGTATTGGGGCACTTAGACACACCCGGGACCTGTGCTGTAGGTTTTAATAGCAGTTGCGGCTACCACTAATGAAATGCGAGAAGCCGTTTCGTGCCGGTGGCAACGTCAAGCGGATAAACAATATCTCAGACAAGAATAACCTGAACAATTTAAGATGATTATGATTAGGTACTACATAAATGTTGATGGCTATACATTTTAAAGGGGAAACATTAATTGCACAATTGTCATTTGAATCAGCATCTCTATACCTGCCACTTTCGATTCAGGATTTTACTTATACCACATGCAATGTCTATCCTGTGCCAGATAAAGACGACTCCGACGGATAGACGATTACGATAATTCTCTCAAAAGCGCTAACGCTTTTAGCATATAGTACGACATGAGACATTTAATAGGCATCATTACACAAATATTGACGTGTTGAAATCTCAGTTTCTTACAGCCACAGACCTAGTACGAGTATAAAAAGGAAAAGAAATGCTACGAGTTATACAAATTGCGTTCCATTCGCTCGCCACTGAAAAATACGAGCGTTACACAAAAAAGGGTTGTTCGGGAGGGAGCGCGCTTTGAGTAATATTACGGGTTTGAAAGAGCAAGCGAAAATCCACGTGCTCCGAGAATTATTGTTGTGTTGCCAAATGACTTGCTGCGGACTTTGCGGGAGATTAAATTGAAGTAAGTAACAGTAAATAACATGATTTTTCATGAAAAGTCAAAGCGAAAATCTTAAAAATCAATTTATCATCATCTAAACCCTCATTTTTGTACTGCTGGAATGGGCACCCTCAAACCATACTGTTTACTTCGGTCTTACTGTACGGGATACCGAGGTAAATAGTAAGATTCATCCATCCAAACATAATCAACTCATTAATCGGTCCCGATGCTGGGTACGGGCATCAAAAGGACAAAATCTGCAGTGTCAACAATGACTTCAGAATTGTTGATTTTTCACAGTTTTGTCTGTCATGGAATCTGCCAGTTCTTTGGCATTAAGTGCCATTGGACAAGCATTTTGATACAATTGAAATATGTAGGTAATAGAATTGGGCCCCAGTATTGTTAAAGTAAAGTAGTTAATAAATAAAGCACGTATTTGTGATAGAGATTGAAGTTTGCAACCAAGCCAGCACTACATTTAATCAAATTATAAAAAACCGTCTTTGCAAAAAATACTTTACTCTCGTACTCTATAAATTCTGAATACACACAAAACAACGCACACAAGAACTCAAGACACACGAAAAGAACTGGAAACAATCATAACACGTCAGCAGTTTTAGTTTGCTCTCGGAACTTTGCTCTCTAAGTAAACAAGTCTGAAGACATTAGTATTTTCAGCAAAGAAATGTATTAAGGAATCAGCTACACAACCGAGTTGGACGAATGAACTCGAAAAACATACGTACGAGGATACAAAAATGCGTATTGATTTAAAAACTGCCGACCGTTACTTTTTCCGCCGCAAACTTTGCGTGTTGTATGATGTTATACATACATAGTACGACTACTTTTTTCTAAACCTTGAAAAAGCAATAACTTAACAGCTTTGTTACATTTAAAAAATATTACCACATTACCCACACTTGTGCTGACACATTATTTACTTATATCTATATTCTATACTATTTTTTTATATATATAAAGCTGAAGAGTTTGTTTGTTTGCTTGAACGTGCTTATCTCAGGAACTACTGATCCGATTTGAACACTGAAAATTCTTTCATTGTTAGATAGCCCGTTTATTGAGGAAGCCTATATATATCATCACGCTAAGACCAAGTAACTAATCCACGTGGACGAAGTCGCGGGCAGAACCTAGTGTTTACATAAATATAAAACTAACACAAAGGCCACAACGTAGCCCAGCATACATTAAAGTAAGTTACATGAGGATTATGTGAAAATATAAGTTATTAATTAATACACAATATTCATATCCCTATCGGAATTTACTATTTAGTTAGGTACACCTCTATTTACTTTACTTATGGTTATGTTATACAATGTGAGAAAACAAAGATCCAATAATAAAAATAGCAAAAAGTAGGTTCCCAAATTCTGTTAAAAGGAACGAAGTAAGCGAAATATTTCACAAAGAAAACAATTTATAGTGAGAGGAAATTCAAAGCATTCGGGAGACGTTTGGATCACAAACTTGAATCGATCCATCGTCCCGTGAATAAATAACATTTTCGCGTAATTTAACGGTAACATTCCGCGATTGTATTCAAGCAGCTATGGCGACGTCGGGTAACACAAATTGCACCCGGCTCGCGCACCCAACTCTCTGAAAAATGCTTTCCTTTTAACAACTGGAAGGAGAACGGCGCAGGTTAAATGGTCATATTCAGTCAACTCTCACGTACAAATGAGTTCCCGTGTGCTTCCTTCGACGCTTTGTTTTGTTACGCTGCTGCACGTCTTACTTTTAAATTATAGCATTATTGTCTTGAATTTATCGCCAAAGTAAATGATGAGACTTGATAAGTACAACGATTTAAAGCTAAGCAGCTGTAATGAAATGGGATTACATGAGGTGTCGAGCTTATTATGTATATTGTACTTCCACGAATGAAAATTTATCATGGCACAGTAATAGTTAAAATCAATAGATATTCACTAAAAATTAAACAAAGCCAATATTAGCAGGGTCCTAAAAAGAAACCAGAATAAACTAGAAAAGAAAGACGCAAACTTTATTAAATTTATCGCGCAGACGTTGTTTTTCACAAGAATTTTCCAATTTACATACACAGCGTCATAAGGCAAAAACAGCATAGAATAATAAGTTTTTTAATGCAATTAGACGAATCTCAGTGCTTAGGGGGAACGTAAAAATAAAAAAGTGAAGGTGGTATGTTCGCTCGAATGTAGAGCCACTTTAGATGGAAAGCGAGGAAGACACGGACATCATCTATAACTTATCAATGTTGCGTGTAAACTGTAAACGTAATCTTATGATTACGTTTACAGTTTACACGGAGTACAGTGGAGAAAACAATTGTAATAGTGGTAATAGAAACACGGAAATATTTTCTAATATTCATGTGAACAGTATTTATTGGAATGATATAACGAATATAATGCTTTTAGTCACGGATTGTCGACCAGGACTAGCCAGCCGACCAGCCGTGAACAAGTGCCTAACGTTGCAGAAGGCGCGAAAAGTGAAAAAAATTAAACATAAACGCAAAGTGATCAGTTCTGTATGTACTCTCTGAACAGTTCCATCCCCTACATCTAGTTGGTAGGCAGTCCACTACTGTGCGTTTTTCTAGAAACTTTCTGCCTCGCACAACAAAAATGTGGAATGAACTATCGCCTGCAGTATTTCCGGACCAATACGACCTTCAAACCTTCAAGAAAACAGCGTAGGTACTCCTTTTTAAAGGGACGGCGAATTTTATCGCATATCAACCATTGTAACAACAAACTTGATGAGCAGACGGCTTGCATTTTGTACACATTCATTTTAGGTTATAATCTACCTTCTTTGTTACTACAAGAATACGTTATATAATATACGCCGATTCGAATTAAATAACAAAAAGCTACAAAGAATACAATTATTCTGGAAGTTCGAAATTCCGCCCGCAAAATTAAACTGCTATGAGCAGACTCGCTGAGATTTAGGTACGGGTGCCGACAATTTTTGCTCTAATCGATTCTGGATTTCTGACTCGATAAGTTTTAGCTTTATCAGATTTCGTAAGAAAGCGTCATGTTTACGTAAATTGAATTCAATTCTGTAGAGAAAAGATAAACTCGGTTTCAGCGAATTGTTTTTTTTTTTCATAACTTTACAACCTTTCTAGTTGATAGAGTGCGATACTAATTTTTGCGTCGCCAACAACTGACACCCATCCGCAATGACCCCTGTTTTATGAGACTTGCCATTTATATCTCTTTCGTTTGAATGCACTTCACAATCCTTCATCCCTCTCATTTATAGTCCTTAAACCCTGCAGGAGTGTTGTGAGCAACACGAGGAGTCCTCATTGACTTCTTGTATATTACTTTACAGTTTTTATAATAAAAATTGTAGATATATGTAATTGCAAATGAACTTATTACGTTATCTCCAACAATATCATATTTATATATATATATATACAGTTCGTCCATATAGGGTATGTAGAGAGGAGGTAAAACCAAAATATTACTTGCTACACGATTTGCTGAATTATAATGTCCCTAAAAATATTTTAGCGTTTAACAAACTATTTATATATATAAAAACCTATAATTATTAAATTGTATTTTAACAAAAAAAGGGTTATGCGGAAATAAGAAAGTTCCGTAGAAGTTGATCTCCCTAAAATGTTGTAGGGTTTAAGAATATAAGTAATTTTACTCGTTTGTAAATATGTAGAAGAACTTTGTACATAAACTATAGTAAAGATGACATTGTTTCCAAGGATTGGCAAGAGAAGTTATCCCGTGACAGCTTGCGGTTACGACTATAATAACATATACCACGACTTTTACATCCCACGATAATACGATATCGATTCTTAATATTCTATTGGGGGCATCGCATTGAATTTCCATATCCGCGGATATTAAATCTGATTCGATGAGCGATGTGCCTATCTGGTTGGTTGGTATTGTTTTTTTACAGGCTACAATTTTATAAGCGTTTGCGAAATCGGTTGCATACCTACCAATGCCTAAAAAAGGGGGAAGGTTCTATGTTTGTCGGTATGTATTTTTTATGTATGTTCATTCAAATAACGAACGATCTTACGCAAATATAATAGGAGTATCATAACATAATTTTCAGTTACAAGTCTAAATCAATTCGCAATGTCAGAACCAAGCTTTGTACGATTCTAAGGCAACTAATCTACTATAATGAATATAATATGTGCTACAAGCGTACGCAAACACAATGAGCATGAGCTTTGTCAGTTAAAAGTCGTATCTAAACGTTTTCAAGTGCGCGAGAACTTCCAGCGCCAAGTTTTAACGTACTTTGGGAATTCTGAAACTCCGGGTATGGTTATTTAAGTTGGTGCGCTTCATTAAAATTCAATATCAGAGCGAGTGAGGCTCCATATCGATCGCTACCGACGTTCGGCGACGCTGGGGCGGCGTGACGCGTAAACAACGCACCCGGGACACCGCTGCATCCTGCCACCCAACGTGGGACTAATAAACAGTAAATATTCTGTTCACAACACACAATAGACTATGTACACGTTCAGTTTTCACTCGTGTGTGAATGAAACATCTCTTTGCCGGCCGTGTTTGTCTAACATGTCCAACGTGGATTTAGAACGATATTCACATGTAGGTATAACAAAAAAAAAGTCTGCCCTTTGTTTTCTGTTATACATGAAATATATTTTCGATATTATTATGATCACAGTTGTAGGTAGAATGATCATTGTTCTATATCCAATCAATGTAATGGGTAACAACCATTAGACACCATTGTTCACAACACACAATGATAACATATTGATTGAAACTATAGTTACAGTTCGAGTCCAGTAGGTACTCTACCCTTTTAATAATGTTCAGTGCATTAATTAGTAACGAACAGTAGTTTGCACGCTGTTTAATTAATAGGTAATTAATATTGTGATATTGTGTTCACGTTACGGCTGGCTGTTCAACGATTGCTCAAAGAGAATATAATTCCAGCTCAGCTGTTGTTGATAACTTTTAATTAACTCAAACTATTCATAGTTTACGAAACAAAAGATAATTACAAGTACGGGATCTGAAGAATAAAATTTAGTTTCAATATAAAAAGCGAAGATGATTAGCATTTAAGGACAGAATTCAATTATTTTCAAAGAATAATCTTAATCTCTTCGTCTACTATTATAAAATTGTAAAAAAGCTGTGTCTGTACATTGAAGATATTTAAAAAAACCACGTGGGTTATGGTATATAAACGTCTCCGAATCCGAAAATGTGAGTTTTTAAATTCTTGTCTGTCTGTCTTTTTGTTACGGGTTGGAGCAAAAACTACTGAATAGATTTTAATTTTATTATCACTGTTAGAAAGTATATGCTCCAACTTAAAACTGGTGAACTTCTTACCTCCATTAATTAAACGAATCCTGAGATACAGCTTGATCTCCCTGATGTATAGAAGCCCATACAAAGAAGAGATCATCAATGTTGGATTTCCATTTTTACTCCTGATATAGCTTCACGTGAGCGAAGACGCGGGCAGAAGCTAGTACTATTATAAAATTATAAAAAAGCTGTTTGTTACGGGTTGGAGCAAAAACTACTGAATAGATTTTAATTTTGTTATCACTTTTAGAAAGTTTATGCTCCAACTTAAAAACTGGTGACTTTCTTATCACAATTAATTAATCAGATACTGAGATACAGCTAGACCTCTCTGATGAATAGAGGCCCATACAAAAAGGTGATCATCACTGTTGGTTTTTATTAAATTTATTTTTGGAATCCATTTCTAATCCTATTATAGCGTTAGGTGAGCGAACCCGCGGGCAAAGGCTAGTTAATAATACGTAAAAAACACAAGCTGTATTGCCGAGTAGCATTGTTCCCTGTTGTGACAATACCTACGTGTGTTCACCCACTATTATACAGTTACTCAATAGTCACATGCTTGTGTACCTACATCAGGGCCCCAAGTCTGCTATTTTGTCGTGTCAAAATCGTCACTCAATGGCTTCAGAATTGTTCATTTCTGACAGTATTGTCTACGAAATCTGTCAGGGTGCCGAGTCTACTATTTAGTTGTGTCAAAATTGTGATTCAGTGACTTCAAAATTGTGGATTTTTGACAGTTTTGTCTACGAAATCTGTCATTTAGTGCCATTGGACGGTCATTCTGAGTCAATTGAAATAGCAGACTTGGGCCCCAGTTCTTATGTCATTTAGTGCCATTGAACGACCATTTTGATACAAGTGAAATAGCAGACTTGGGCCCCAGGTGTATTGGCCGAATAAAACGTTGGAGCGGTAACAGATGCGCACACGGCCACGTGAGCCACAATACAGCCGCAATGGCTTGTCAGTGAGTGCACAATACCGTCGCGGTGAGGGCCGTCGGCTCCGGCACCCCCATTACCGGCCACGACTCGTCACCGGCTTTTCACATACAATGCTTACACTGAAAATAACGTTGAAAGCCCGCTATATAATTATTTTCCACTGGCTCAGCTGTGCTTGAGACCATAAACCAGTTTATTGCCGTTACGCCTGGGAAAAACGTTGATACTCGCTTTTTGAATGTGACGACTGACTCATTTTTGCTAAAGTTATGAAAGAGATATAAAAGTTTGTTGCGATTTAGACTGAAGTGTCTAAATCACTAAAGAAAAGCTTCCTGACAAAAAGCTTGTTGACAAAATACACACTTTTGAATATTATTAACTGAAAGTGGGGTCTGCTTATTTATTATGACATCTGATTGCTTTTAATGATACTAGAACACTTAAAGAAAGTCATAGGATTACATTTCAGCCCGGAAAGGGATAAACAACAACTCAAAGTCAATAAAAATAATGTTTTATATTTGATTATGATTAGACTGTTGTGTCCCACTGCTGGGCAAAGGCCTCCCCTTCATGTCTCCATCTATCACGATCTTGTGCTATTTGGACCCAATCTGCACTAAAGGTATCAAAATCGTCACGCCATCGCCACGTTCCATATTTGCACGAAAATTATATTAAGTATAATTCTAAGAAACTGCCTCGTTAGTCTAGTGGTTTCAAGTGCGACCGCTACGCTAGAGGTCTTGGGTTCGATTCCCAGGTCGAGCAAAGTGTTATTGGGTTTTTCTATGAAATTCTCAGTAGCAGCTCGGAGTTTGGAATATGTGCCCGGTTAATGGCAATAGGCTCGCCCCCTATTACATGGGACCTAAACATACCGGCGAACTGTGGGTGTACCTTAGTACACCTCTGCCTAACCCTTAGGGGAATACAGGCGTGATGGTATGTTATGTTATGTTCTAAGAAATAAAGTGATACAAAATCCTTTTACAAAATATTTCTTAAAAAAGTACTTTATTCCACTCCGCTACTTAGAAGCACAGACATAATAAAAAAACTAATCATAGCTAAAGAGAGTCTTAACACAATGAATGCAAATGAACATCTTACTAGTATCTTTAACTATTTTATAACTACTCTCTGTTGAATAATCTCATTTTTTTTTTATTGGTGATAATTTCAACACTACTGAGGATAGCCCAATGATATACGTACCTATTGAATAGATACGTATGTGACCACCACCACCATGACCACACATCCCAGATTTTCTTTTGGACCACTCGGTCTGGAATATCCTGTATAATGTACCCATAAATCGCAGTATCATAGATAAAGCCGTAATATGGCTATATCCCTAGGGATATAATTATATACTTACTTCATACGGTTTTATCTATCATACTCCGACATATATTATATAGATCAATAGGATTAGCGGGCGTAACTTAAAGCGTGGTTTATTAACTAAGTATAGATCTTTATAAATATTTATCTCATCAATCAAAATCAGGCACAATAACTGCCAGCTGTTACTTACACACGTCAATATTTGTAAATATATATAAAGGTAGGTAGTACATTATCTACCTAATTTTATCAAAGCTTATTATATTTTTATTCACGATCCGAAGTAGTAATCGAATAAAAACAAAGTATATTTTTGTTAGAGCTTTTATATATCTCTTAACTAAATATTAATTTACTATATCAACAGAAGGTAATAACGAAATTGATTCCGAGAATAAACCTACGATAACAATCCCAAGAAAGATTCTATATACGGGTGGGTCATTGAGTAATGGGCGATATTTTACTGAAGTTTATCTACCATACGAATAGTAATGACGAGGCATCATCGGATGATAGTTGAGTTATCGTCTTCAATTACTATCAAATGCATTTAATGAAATAATGAGTAGGTGTTATAAAGAAAAACACGAGATTAATAATCCACTCGTCAATATGGCACCTAAATAGGTTACAAAAGTAATTGCCTACGTCAATCAGGATCACGTTTTAATAAAAATAGCAAGTCAAATGAATCAATATAACATAAAAATAAAAAACAATAATTCGACAATCAGCGACAATTTGATAAAATTTAATATTTCGCGCTTACATTCACAATATTAGTCGTCAGTAACGGTAAAAATCAATATATATACGAATTGTAATATTTTAAATCCTGGCAAAAATAGTGCTGGTCGTTTGATTTAAAGACACTTTTCGATTGTAAGTTGTGAAGTTCTGGATACTAATGATATTATTGTCAAGTTTTAGACAACGTAATAATTAAGATTTCAAGCTTTTATGAGACAAATTGCAAAAAAAAATAACGTCTGTTTCTTTTAATATAGGTACTTCCAGTTTTTCCGGAAAATGTTTAATGTTTATTGTTCAATTCCTTTTCCCCGACTCTGGACGCAAGCAACGTAAACGCAAACAACTACAAAATCAAACCATGTTTCCAGACAATTTTAACGCTATCAAAAAAAACATTTTGTAACCTTGCAACGCAAACCACATCAATACCTACACACGGAGTCTTCGAGTTTCGTATGATTAAATTCCTCTTTCTCCAGTAATTTGATATTGCAGATTCTGAGAAGGGCTCAATTGCGACGTCCTTTTTAAATTCTATCTGATTGCGTTCTGCCTTTGCTTATACTTGGTCACAAGAAAGGGTCGTGTTATTAATTTAATTGGAATGCCTGGAATGGGCAATTGCGTGCGGTTCGGTATTTACATATATTATGTATGTGAGCACTGAGCAGGTATTAAATTATATCAAGAATGTTTGAAGCGCTGAGAACATTAAACTTTAGCTCGTGAAAAATCTGTAATAATTCGTAACAAACCAATAAAAGTATGTTTAAATATAAACTGCCTCATTAGCCAAGAGTTCGTAAGCGCGACTGCTACGCTAGAGGTCCTGGGTTCGATTCCCAGGTCGAGCAAAGTGTTATTGGGTTTTTCTATGAAATTCCCAGTAGCGGCTCGGAGTTAGGAATTTGTGCCCGGTTAATGGCAATAGGCTCGCCCCCTATTACATGGGACCTAAAGGCATACCAGCGAACTGTGGGTGTACATTAGTACGCCTCTGCCTAAACCTTCGGGGAATACAGGCGTGATGGTATGTTATGTTATGTTAAATATAAACTTTGGAAATTATTTGTGTTTATTTCACTTTGTTACGTTTCTTTGTCGGCCTCTGAGGCAAATGATCAATGAGTTCACAACATTGGATATACAAGCGGCTACAGAAAGACGATAATTTCCCAATTACCTACATAAACTTTTCATCCAAATAGGCAGTTATATCTACATAAATAAACAAAAGGAAATAACTTATCTACGCACAAAGCGAAACGAAACAGCAGTAGACATCAGTAATAAGTACCCAATTACTGTTATATGACAGTTACAGTCAAATCCTATTATATTGAAACAGGTTTATATTGAAGCGCTCACTAATACGTGTCATTAGGAACTTACGTAAAATTAACATCAACTCGTTAAGTATGCATGAGTATGTCAGTTAATTTTACTCTGAATTGCTTTACGATGACATCTGTGCACGCTTTCATTGGACTATAACTTTAGACAGACCTATCTTAAAACGTTATAATACAGTCTATGTGGATTAATTCAGCTTAATATTGTGTATTTGTTATTTTTATTTATACCTATTGTGTGGCAACAAGCTTACGGTCCGCCTGATGATAAGCCTATAGACGCTTGCAACACCAGGGGTATCACGCGCAGACCCTGTAAAAAAATCTTTTCAGACCCTTTTTGAGAGGTTGGGATAAATATCAAGGAGGAATAGTTGGGCTGGCAGCATAGGAGACAATAAGTCCCCCCAGTGCCAACACAATGCTTTCTAGAGGAGCTCTGGCGACCTTGCTCACCGTTAGGAACACAACATAGCACGAACAAAGTCAATTATTTAACATAGTATATTAAATAGTTGACTTTGAAATTTCTTTTATATATAGTTCTTCTGTCGAATGTATGTCCATACTTCATACAAAATTGTTCATAACTACATATAGTATGAATGCATTATGCAACGCCACTCACATTCACTACAATATTCAAATGAAACATGAGCTTATGCATTAGCGCCCTTAATGTTACCACGAACAATATCATGTTACGAGTTCTTCGCACCTCTAAAAAAGCCACTAAAATAAAAAAAAGAAATTTCCTACATAAATCTGCCGTGTCCATGTTTAAGCTGTAAGTATAATGAGATGTTACACTCGACGGTAACTTTTATTAAGTAACTAACAAGTAACACGCCTTTCTAGAATGTTCCGCGGCATATGGCGCAAGAGTTTCGCTATAGTTGGCTACAACTATCTACAACTTTAGATCATAAATAGAAGTTTCGAACACATGGCAGGAACAACTGAAACACGATATACCTAGATAGAAAAACAAAGACCTCGCGTCAACTTAAAAAAAAATATATACTATACTCATAGTCAGGATTAAATTAGGACTCGTACACACAATATATGTTACGATCGGACAGAGATTCAATAATATATCATAACTAGCTTCTGCCCGCAGCTTCGCTCGCTTGAAGCTCAAAAACCAACAGTGTCTTCATTCTATGGGTCTCATTATTATTGAGTTATTGTGTATGGATACATTAGAGAGGTCAAACTGTATCTCAGGCTCCGTTTAATAATTTGAGATAAGAAGTATAGCAGTAAGTATAGCATCTTCAATGTACAGACAAAGCTTGTTTACGAGAAGATGACTAGAAGCTAACCGTGCCAGTCTTTTGGACAACACCAATATCAAAATTAAGTAGTCGACGTCAGGTGGTGATGAAAAGTTGCTAACAATATTAGTAACAGACTGGAAAGCTGTTCTGTGTGTACCTAGCGTACGTAAAAAAGAAGAATACGTAGGAAGATTGGTATACCTTTTTCTTGGACTTCATTTTACTTCACCGCTAAGCTCACCTAGTAAGAACTATGAAAACGTAATGAGATTGTTGAATACATATACCTACCTATGTACCTCCGTGTCTCATACACAACACAAAAAGATTGGACTCGATTTTACTTTATCCCTGTGCACATGTTTTGTTCCATTCATTTATATTTTCAGGTGTGAATTTTGACGAGAGCTTTTCAGTTTATGTGATGAACCTGAAATTTGATTGTTATTTGAAGCTCTTTGTTTCGTCCAACAAAATAATGAAAACAATTTCAGCATTCTATTTATTTCATTTGACACGTTTTTAGTACTCAATTAAAAAACTACTTTACTTAACTACTACTTACTAAACTAAAAAACTACCATTATAAAACACAAAATTACTTGCATTCAATGTTTTCTTAGAACATCAAATGATTAGAGAAACCTTAATTTATTATAGATATTTTCTATTCAAGTGAGAAAGTAAAATGATAGTACACTCCCAAGATTCACCTAACCGGGATTTACGACCTATCAGATAGAGATATATCCTTCAGATAGAGGTACATTAACCTAGAATGTCTTACGTGTTTAAAGATAAATTATAAACTTTGACTATGGAAAAATGGCGAACAACTTTTTAACATCCCCGAAGTAAATGGACCAAGACAAAGCGAGACATTTAAAGACCATTCGGATCCTCCCAACTCTAAGAGGCAATTTAGACGCTATCAACTGGTCGTAATTCTGCTCGTTTCTCTTATTTAAATAAACTCCAATACGTTGAAAACGAATATAATGTATCGCTACTCACGCACGATAGAACATAAAGTAAATCTTGTAACACCCACGTAATCTATATAAAAGCCTGCATCTGAAGGTATTTCGTAGAACCCGTTTAAAAAAGAATAATATCTCGATAAATCTTTTTCCATTATATTTAAGTTACACTTGAATATAAATAAATATCCACGTGTTTGAAACTCAGTATGAAATTATTATACAAATCCGTAAATTAAATATAATTTAAGAATCTGCCCCGTCAAGACTGCGTGGTTTACTTAGTGTTAGATTTATCTGCAAATTTTATAAGAGGTTATAAAAAACTTACTGTATCGGTCTTTCAATATACCTATAATATAAATACTATTCGGCAAGTTTCTGGCTTAGTTCACCAATATAAATTGTTTTTACGACTATATCCGATTATCGGGATAAAACTCCACCCGCCAGATAGATCAGGTACATTTTAATGATTTACATTACTGCAAAAATATATTTTAGCTCTGATATTGTATCAACAAACTCAAAAGAAACAAATAACCATTTGATTGACAAAATCAAAAAGACAGGTAAAAAGATCTTCACAGTTGAGAGCTCTCGGAAATGCGTTACGCAAACACGTAGTTCATAGATCTTTTACTCGAATATGTAAACTGTGAATCTGTACGTGTTAACTATCAATATTTTTGCTTCCAACCTTCGCTTAGTTTGCATAGTAAAAATCATATACCTTCGTATTTTAATAAAAAGCCTATATTATTTCGGTAGTATTATTTTATTCTATAGTGCTTATACTTATACTATAACTGCCAAGTATAATATAACTACCTATGTGGTAAAAGCGGACGTTTATGACATCGTCCAGTACCTAACCGCATAATTTTCACATCTCGCCGGGCCTTGGCCGTCGGCGGTGTCGCTACGACGCAGCCACGACCGCCCTGCGGACAAGTATGCCGCCAAATATTCACACTATGTCGTAAAGGCACGAAATTTATACAAATAGAAATTTATCTCGCCCATTTTTCTATATACCTACTCGTATGTTTATAAATCGATACAACAGTAAGGAGACTTACCGAACGAAAACATTGTAAGGCTTCCCGTAAGGTCGCGATATTTTCATCTGTGTTCTATTTCTGTATGGTTTCTCTGATCTAGTTTGGGTGTCAAAAGGTCATATTTGCGTCTACGATACACTTATTGCGGTAAGTCCTAAGAGGGTCACACAAAAAGGTCGGCAAGAAGACTCATTATGTGTTAGAGACAATACATTCTCAAGGGTGTTGTTCCTGGCGACTTAGCGTGCGGTGACCTTTGGCGAGCTTCATTTGAATAATTTGACACCAGACGACCGAAGCGCGGGTAAAGGTAGGTATAGGAATGTTGAGTACTAAAACAATTTTTAAAGCTATGTATAATTAACATAATTATTTCGCAGTAACTATTTAAAACATTAGAAAACTCAAGTAAAATAAAATATAGAAAGCAAAATAGATTAAAAAAAGGCTAACCTAAACATACCGGCGAACTGTGGATGTACATTAGTACGCCTCTGCCTAACCCTTCGGGGAACACAGGCGTGATGGTATGTAATGGTAAACTGTAGTATCTGTAACAGCAGTATGTGGGTTGCATTCACAGCACTAACAGCGTAAACTGGAACCAAAACGGAAGCTTTAGAGAAGAGCTATTTAAACATTGTAAATACGCGTTGTTTTCACAGTTCACATACATGTTATTAGTCGATTACACAGTAATTAGCAAATTCCTATGTAAACAACAAGTATAACGCTGTAGCCAAATGAAGCAAATTAATTGTTGATTAATCCTTTGCCGCATTAGCGGACGGTTCTGCGGTGGGATTGGTCAGAACCCTTGATCACGTCGATGCGGCCCATCAGTCACGCGGTACCTGACTGACGAGGGATTCCACTATGCCGTCTAAGAAAAGAGCATGGCGGAATGGACGCGTAGTTTAGTTATGTATGATTGGGGCTGCCATCACCTAAATTGCCGACCCCGGATAAACACGTCAAAAATCCCGGTCATTTAGGCGAAATATGATTTTTCCCCGGACACCTCTGTAAAAATATTGCCTCTTGAATGCGGGTTATTATGGATGATTTTTTTACTAAGATTTATTTCAATTTATCGCTTAATAAAAAAATGGGTTTCCCCTGACAACAAAAAAGTCCGGATTTTTAAAAACCCCTGCAGGACGGCCCCCGGACGCCCTTCAAACTAGGACAAATACGGGGAAACCCGGACGGATGGCAGCCCTATCAGTATGATTATACCACCATACCAGCTTTAAACTGTTGATTGTTTAAAATACGTATTGTTTGAATTGGAAGTGTAAGTTAGTAATTTGGCTTGAAAATAATATTTTAGCAGTAACTGACAACAAATTAGAGAAATTATAAGAGTGCTGTACAACAAAACTGAAACGTTTAACTAAGTTTAGGCGCTTAGTAAAAGGCTTAGCAACCACCAAACTCAGATTTGTATAAGATCGTAAAAAGGTAGTTAACCCAAGTTTTAGCGTAATAAAGAAAGAGTACCTATAAAAAATTATAATAAAAGTTATATATTTTTGGTGGAGTTAATCGCCTTTCGCTCGTTACTTATTCCCAGGCGTTGCTGATTAATTGAGGCAAGTTTGCCGTTGTCCGCAAGGACGTCGACCCTACGCAGATAACTGCGGTGAGCCTCGCTGGGTAACTAGGCATGCGGGGACACTTTCTAAGACGTGTGACTGACGGCCAACATTGACTAAATTGCTTTATATCGAAGTAATGTCTTTGAAGCGAACCGGTATTATTACTCCTGGGACCTCAAGGAATGCTTGCGAGGCTAATAAGTAATAACCATAATACAAAATGACTTCGCTGATGACAAACACTTATCCACTTATCCTTATCCGTGGAGAATATAAACAGGGATAATATTGAAAACAATATATTATAAGTATATCTACTTTACATATTTAGTCTGTCTTATCCAGTGTCGTTGGATGTAATTACCACGATAACCATTCCGCTACACAGGTTTTGTTAAATGTAAGTAGATGCAAACAGCAAAACAAGTGCTATCAATCGCGCGTTGTCACTTTGAGACCTCAGTTAAGTCTCCTGTATCCAGTAATTTTACTAAGTACTGGTACTTCCGAACCAAAATACAAATATGTTAGCACATTATTGCATAGCGGCAACATATTTGCAATCCCTGATGAATTCAGCAGCACAGTTTTACCAATAGTATTACTTCGAGGTATAAAAAAAAAGATAAATCGCCTTAATATGTACATCAAGTTCTTAATCAAGTCGGTGTTGATTGCTGTTTAGGTATGTATTAAATTTAAACAGAGCATATAACACGCATTTTATATCAACTACGCCAGCTTGGATATTGGCAGCGCATAAGTTTCAATATTGAAGCTCATTTCGAATAGAACGAACGAGTTTATTACAGTAAACATGACTCATAAAGCCAGATCACTAGGCTAATAAAATGGCTACCCCTCGCTGTCTGCGAAATACAGCGCTCAATCCAAACAGAACCCCTAACGGTGACCCCTTCCCAATTGTGCCCATGTTGGAGAATGGGGAAGACAGGGATGAAGTATTACTACGTTTGGATCCTAAACAACAATAAAATCGGCAAAGCAAATAGCGAAAAACGCCGACAAATTACTATTGGACCAAAACATGTTTCCTATATAAAATATATGAGGCTACGTAAAGGGAGCGCCGAGGAAGTCAATAAATATGTTCCAAATAACTTGATTACTGCAGAGCCTTTGATGGGAATAAATTTACTGCTTGGAAACAGGTGCTTCGAGTACAAGTCGGCAACACACGCATATTCAGGCACAGTTAATGGCTCACTTGATTTATTCTACTTTTCAATTTTGTGTTTGACACGCAATCCAATTAATATTAAGTAACTACCTTTTGGATGACGGAGCAAGCTGGGCACGATTTCTAATTAAAACTTCCCGGAAGTCAACTTTTAAAGAAACAAAGATCAAATCTCCATTGTCTTTAAAATTTTCCAGAATTCTTCTCTAAAATAAGTTTTTCGAATTTTCTCATGTTTCTGTTAGGAAGATTCTTTAAGAATTTAAGTCCTGAACTAGCGGAGATGAAAACTGAAATATTTCACTATGCTGCAGCAAAATAGCATAAAGTTCTATGTAAAGTAGACGGTAAACGTAGGTATAACTATAATTTCCTGCTGAAAAGGTGTGTAAAGTGTGTCAAGAACATAATTCCTTAACAGTACCTAACAATAAAGCGTACCCTGGATGGAATCAACGTTTTTAGTATCGCCGGAACACGTGAAATGCGGTTGCCCTTTATAATATTCACGAGGATGCGTGGCAAAAATGTTCGCTGACCTCGAAACAGGGCTTTTTCCCGAAGGGCTCTCGCAGAGTCAATTTCGTAACACTTTGACCCTAAAGGTGACGAGGAACGCTGCCTAAATTATCTTTGGGACGACTTGGAAAGAGGTCACACGTGTGATAAATAGTTAAGCCCAGGTTAATGGGTTGGACGTTAGTGCAAAGTTGCGTTGTGGCTGAATGTTTAGTAAACACTTTACATTCGGTGAAACTAAACAACTGCTTACAGCTTAATTGCTTTTAAATTGTCCCTCACAGAAAAACTTCTGCAAAATTGTTGGTGTGAACATAAATGTTTTTTATGCATGCATATACATGTGTTAACATGTTCCAGGTAAACAAATAATTTAGTGTGAACAAAATATACACAGAGAATAGTACTGAAATAGTGAGTGCCCCATGAGCCAGTAAATCAGGACACTGTTCTTTGCACCACCTGTTATGCGTTTTCAAATTTCCCTTGCTTTGAGGAGTATATTAGTGTGCTCAAACTACGTCGGTCAGAATAATTTACAGTGTCAAAGCCGGCTAGTAAATGCTATAATTTACGATTTGCGCTAGTTGTGCGAACGTAATTACAAAAATAAATGTCCAAGTCATTGACTCGTGGACATAGCGAGCCCGCTGTTGCATGAAGAGAGAAAGTAGGCGCGTACTCATGGCATCGGGAATGTACGCAAATTGGGTTTCGATTTCTATACAGCCATGAATAATTAGGTTTATAAGGGAAAATAAAAAAGGAACAAAAAGCCGGACTGTCATTACAAACGCGCGTGCTGCGGCTTGTTATATTAAATAACACATAATTGGTATGAAAGGCGATTTAATTTTATGTTTACCGGTTGATAATTTGCGAATTTTATTAGATAATAATTTGATTCCAAGACAATTAGCAGGTATAATTATTATTTTTGTTGTTTTTATCTTTATTGTCTATCTACACTCACTTATATTTAGATAATTTATTTACGTTAAGGAGTTTTTAATTGTCTCGCTATATTGTTGATACCTGTGGAGTTTTTTTAATAGCTTTATGCTGCTACTTCAGTTAATTATATGATAGTCTTCCTACGAGTTATAAATAAAAATTCATAAAATAGAAATTATTGGTTATGGCTTCTATTCTCGTGTTGGACTAAGAACGCGTTTGAATGTGTTAGGTATGATGACCAAGTGCGGTTGTGTTTTTCTTATAACTTGTAATTATCTTAAAGCAGCATTCTGTTAAGACATCAGTTAACCGCAAAAGTATAATCAAGTATTATTTACCGCCAAATAGCGTTACTTTTCACACTTTATTTAACATTTCGAACAACAAACAGCGATGCTATACTAGTTACAATTATAAATAATGATCTGGACTGGCACTCGATTTGAAATTTACAGATCAGACCAAATAACATTTAGGTACAGTTGTACTTGTTTTTTTAGTTCACACAAGTCACATCTAACCTTTTTTAATCAAAAACTACTGAACGTTAAGGATTATTTCTGTAGCACCCAGCTATCATACATCGAGTACTGTTTAAAACAATCTCGTGCACCAGTTATAACACGGCACATAATTCAGTGGGCTTCGTAAAGCGCGGTCCCCAGTGGAAGGTAGCTACAGAATACATAAACAGTTCAATTTAAAGCCCCAGTAATGCATGAGGGAGTAGAGAACTTCGGCAATGAAAGTAATGAACCCACTGTTTTAGTTCGCCTTTACGAGGTGCCTGCGGTTGCCACCTATCACACCGAACCGTAACGATTCACACCTCGACGATTCAGTCTTCCCATTTGTGCGAGCTAAAAACACTCGTTACACCTCATATTGTTCTTCATAGCAGGATTGTAGTATTGAACCATACATATCATCACGCCTGTATTCTTCCATGGGATTAGGTAGAGGTGTACACCAGCAGTTCGCATACCTACTATTATCCGGGCATAAATCCAAACTCCGAGTTACTACTGAGAATTTCATAGAAAAACCCAATAAAATTGCTGGGCATGGGAATCGAAACCAGGCCCTCTATCATAGTAGTAGCGCTTAGAATAACTAGAATAATGAGCCAGTTAGTAGTATAATAATGAACGATTATAAATTCGTTCAATATTAGATATACTCGCTCAGTTATTCAATGGAACTTAATCCTATATGTTCACTAAGCCCTTTGAAGAAAACTAAATAGTACCTATCTAACTCGCTAATTATAAAGTCACAACAAAGGCACGTCCCATTAAAGTATAAACGTATTTATTTGTATAAGCAACATAATAGAGAAATTAAATTTCAGAATAATAATTGGAAATTACATCAAAGTTATTAAACTTAAATTGCACTTTGACCTTTGATACTTATCTCATATTTTGAGATATCAAATCTCATATTTTAAACTGGAAAGCTTATACACTGCAATTAGTAGAATCAGGGGATAATACATTAGGCTCTCATAATTCTTGACGTCCAGCATCGTTAATATCATTACGTAACGCTAATTGCACGGTCTATTCGAAAAAGACTACTTGAGGTTCTGTAGATTTCGACTGTGAAAGGGGATAATTTAAACCCTAGTCCCTAATTTCCCTAAATAATCTCGAATTAGGACCATTGCAAGTCTAAGCAAACTAACTCGAGTCAGACTTCCCGCAGCATACTTACAAAAAGGAAACGTTTGTATTCATAGAACTGCCACAAGATCGGTGTAAATAGCTATTAAGATTAAAGTGTATGTAAGAGCGCAGCTGGGTCGTCGGCGGAGCAATCCCATTCAACGGAAAAGTGTTTAAGTGGCAACACTACGCAAGCGAGCCGTCTAAGAATTTGCAAAATATAAAAGCAATATCAATAAACTGGTAACACCAAGTTTGAGGTTAAATGTGACAACGCATAGTGACAACAAATTATAAATCTGATATTATGTAGAGTAGAACGATCCCAATCTAATAATCGAATTGACCACAGACATCTCAATATTAAACCAGGGCCGAAGTCATACTTCAATTGTATCAGAATGTTCGTCCGATGGTTCTAAATGGCATGATTTGATTTAATCATTATTTTATTTTATTAATTCTAATAGAACTGATTCTGAAGTCATTGAATGACGATTTTCAGCGATTTTCACACAATAAAATAGTAGAGTTGGGTCCCAGGAATGGATGAATCAATACAGACTGTATACAATAAATGACATGTAAGCATTTTAGTTTCTATTCGTTTATATGACCCGCGGATTCACTCGCATTCTAAAAATATTTAATTAATAGGTATATCTCAACTTCTAGTTGGCGTATCAAGATGAAACATGCACCAGATTTTAAGTAAGACCCAACTTCGTCCATCAATTACGTGTAGTAGTAATAATTTGCGTGATTTACGTATAATGATACAGACAGATAGACAAAAACTCTAACTCTACTCTAATTGTTTTGGCTATTGATGTAATAAAGCCCCACATATTAGATTTTGTTCAATGTCTATAATGTACAGACATCGGCCTGTTACAGTTTTATTATAGGTACATGTTTTATAACATATGCACGGTTTTATTGTAAGTACATATGTATAGATTCTAACACATTTCTGGTCTATTTGTTATTTAATCCAACGAAAGTAACTGACGGATACACAATAACTACAAAAAATAGATTACCGAACTCACGTTACTAGATTTCATAAATAATAAGTGATTGATATATAATTTATTTAATATTTAACACCCAAGTAAAATCTAATTTAAAAGTATGCGCAATGCAGTCGTCATCAAAAGAACGTTATCTATCAGCAACATGTTTCAGAAATCCCTTGTACAAACATTCTGCACAAAGGATTATTACAAATACCAATGTTAGATGTGTTATTTTAAACTGAATTTAATGTTTACGCCAATTGTCAAAATGACGTTTCTCTCGTTTAATTTTTAATTACTTTATACGACACAAATATAGTCGTTATTCTTTAAAGGTTGAGAGCATGAAGCGTAGTTTGGCTAATGACGGAAAAAATCCACAAAAGATTTCAGAACTACCATAATTTGTGTTGATTCAAAGAGACACTGCCTACATATCACGGTCGCCGTTATCCTCGAGTACAGGTCTGAGGGTCCAAAGTGGCGTGTAGTGGTTTCCTCTTGAAGTCTAACCCAATTTGCAGTATAGAGGGCTTCTTGATAGTACCTACTTTGATTTAGTCTCGAAATGGACCACTGTAGGTCATCCACACGAAGACTTAAAGTAAGTACATAGTCACTTAAACATTGGGTTATTGTGATGCTACCATTTTGTGCTTTCTTAAAAGAATAATTTCGACACGAAATTTGAACGCGACAGGGGCTTCCCAGGTCGAGCAATATGTTATTGGGTTTTCCTATGAAATTCCCAGTAGCAGCTCGGAGTTTGGAATTTGTGCCTAAACATACCGGCGAACTGTGGGTGTACATAAGTACGCGTCTGCCTAACCATTCGGGAAATACAGGCGTGATGGTATGTTATAATTATGTTCTCGTTTTATTGATAACTTATTCCACACGAGCAAAAAACTTATTGATTGAAACATATTTTATGAAAACTTTCAGGTTCTGTTTATGAATCATGCACTAGACAGAAGATTAAAGGAAATTTATTGAAAACAGCATTGATTAACAATTTTACAAATAAAAACCCATTTTATTTTTTAATAACTTTCTATTCAATTCCAATATATACCGAAACAGACAAATACAAAAGCTGATTCATCAAACTTTATCGGAATTAAATGAAGCAAACTTGTTCAAAACCATTTCATGGAAAATGTATTATATTAACATTTTTCTGTTTTTCAGTTGGAATCAATTAGCTGAAGGAAATTGTATTCGTTTTTGTAGCTCAAATAGAAATCAGGTTAGTATTTAACCGACTTCAAAAAGGAGGAGGTTCTCAATTCTATTGGTATTTGTTTTCTATTAAGCTGTGTCTTGAGGCTTCACTCGAAATCAAAATCAATCAATTGAATAATACTATTTTTTTTCCAGATCTAAGCTCCAATTTTAAACCCCACCAAAATTGCACACACCGGGAGACCACGTCCAGCAGTGGCATGTTATGTGGATGATGATGATAAAAATTGTAAATCCAAAAACCCTGAAACACCTTATTATTTTATTTACGAGTATTCTTAACTAGCTGTAATTAAAATTTTCATATTTCCGCTGAAAAGTACAAACACTTTCAAAGGAACTGCACTGCATCCGTGTGTAACACGAACCATTTCGAGACACTTTAAATTAAATTAATAAATAAATAATTATAGTCACAGTCAAGTTCACACAGGTACAGGTTATATTTGGTTAATCATTGGATGGATGTACCTAATGGATGTGCGTTGATAGATCAAAAAGGACAAACGTTATTATAAGTTAAAAATATACACAAAAGGTCTGGATTCAAAACAGTTATATCACCTTACTATTAGGTACTACAAAATTCTGTGAGAGAATTCTTCGTTATTAGTTTCTGTGGCCTGCACCATTTTAATAAACATAAAGTTTATATTCAGGGAAAGTATAGTCCAACATGTATACTTAAAGTACTGAATAATATAAGTGTATACCAAGTAAAACACGTGTTACCACTTTATACATTTATGCTGTCTCATTACCGTGGCATTCGTCGAGAGAACTGGGGTCATGCTCGGGTCGGATGACGTCTTTGCCAGGGTCACGTTAATTTAGCTGGTACCCTTTCAAATGTTTACTCATCTATTTTAAGTTTACCAAAACCCAGTATTTACACATCATTTCTTTGTTTAAATAAAGACTTCAAAGACTATTGCCTCAGTCATTTTATTTTATTCAACTTATAATTCGTGAGTTTAAAAGTTTTCAATTTGTGGGTAGCATAACCCGATTCAATTTAATTTTAGAATATTCGATGAGCAAATCCCGACTGAAGGCTAATGACCTTTAAGGTTGCACCTGTCATACCCCCTCGGTCAATAAGCACCGTTTATTAACAAGTTTTTTTTATTGCAATACCTATTGTAAGCGCGACTGCTACGCTAGAAGTCCTTGGTTTGATTCCAATGTCGATGTGATTGGGTTATGCTATAAAATTCTCACTTGCAACTATTTGGATTTGTACCCGGTACTTGGCAATATGCTGGCCACCTTTTATATGTAACCTAAATATACCGTACATGTGGATGTATATTATCGCCCTCTATAATATTATAAAATTAATTATTAATGCGCACATGATTGCAAAAAGTCAGAGGTCGAGTCGCCCAATATTCATTATAGCTGTAAGGAAAAATTACTCAAATAATTTAATAACGCCACACAATTACAGTAACAAAATCAAGCACTGTGGTTTGCAGCTTAATGAGAAGTAGGTAGCTAAATTCGACTAACTTTGCTTTAATATCGGAAATCAACGTACTTACTTCACCATCACCGTACATAATAGGTACCTATGTAATATGTAGGTCTAGGTAGCTATAATATAACAAATAAAAAATTCAAAAGGAACTCCTTCAGGTGAGCGAAGCTTCATGTATATTAATGTAGGCGAAAATATAAAAGAAAATACATGATCTTACCTACACGTTAGGTAATAGAATTAGGTACATTAGTAAATTTTAATTATGAAAAGTCCACATCGCAGTTTCAATTAATTACACAAGTATTGTACCAAAAATATTTAAATATCATTTCATTTAAAATGTGGTCCTTCTAGGAAGCTTTAATTAATAAAGTAATTAATATTTTCTTTATAAGGGAAATCAACTGCCTCATTAGCCAAGTGGTCCTGACCGCGACTGCTACGCTAGAGGTCCTGGGTTCGATTCCCAGGTCGAGCAAAGTGTTATTGGGTTGTTCTATGAAATTCCCAGTAGCAGTTCGGAGTTAGGAATTTGTGCCCGGTTAATGGCAATAGGCTCGCCCCCTATTACATGGGACCTAAACATACCGGCGAACTGTGGGTGTACATTAATACGCCTCTGCCTAACCCTTCGGGGAATACAGGCGTGATGGTACGTTATGTTAAGGGAAATCAAATTTACTAAGTTTTAAAAAGTGAAAATGGGAATCCGTCCATCTTGGCGGACTCTTGCTCGTAAGCCACACGACAGTGTATTGTTTACGGGTATGGAAGAAAGCAGGTAGCTTATTATGCCCATCCCTTCGAATTTAGCCTTTAAGCTACTTTTACTACACCCATGGGTATAGAGATTACCTAATAACACCATTGGAATCTGATGTTTGGTTTAGCTTCAGGGTACTTTTTTTTGTATGGGATAGGCGGGCAAACGAGCAAACGGATCACCTGATGGTAAGTGATAACCGCCGCCCATGGACACCCGCAACACCAGAGGAGTCGCAAGTGCGCTGCCCGCCTTTAAAAGGGTTTGGGCCTCCGGTAACCTCAACTCACTCGGCGAAACACAACGCAAGCGTTGTTTCACGCCGGTTTTCTGTGGGCCGTGGTATCACTCCGGTCGAGCCGGCCCATTCGTGCCGAAGCATGGCTCTCCCACGTGAATAAATATAAAGGGTATAAAGAAAAGCCTCGTGAAACAGTCTTACTGAATAGATATTATTATAATAGATGGAGTCTTAACGATGTTTTCAAGAGCATCGTTAAGAATCCATTCTAAACAGTTGTTTAGGTACTAATGTATCTACACCCACAGTTCGCCGGTATGATTAGGTTCCCTGTAATATAGGGCTAACTTATTGCCATTTATACACAAATCCCAAACTTCGAGTTACTGCTGAGAATTTCGTAGAAAATAAGCAGTGATGATATAATTATTTTATTTTTACCACCATAATTATTTTTTCTCTCCATGTCGACGTATGATGAACTGCCTCGTTAGTCTAGTGGTCTCAAGTGCGACCGCTACGCTAGAGGTCCTGGGTTCGATTCCCAGGTCGAGCAAAGTGTTATTGGGTTTTTGTATGAAATTCTCAGTAGCAGCTCGGAGTTTGGAATTTGTGCCCGGTTAATGGCAATAGGCTCGCCCCCTATTACATGGGACCTAGACATACCGGCGAAGTGTGGGTGTACCTTAGTACTTACTCCTCTGCCTAACCCTTTGGGGAATACAGGCGTAATGGTAAATGGTAGTATGATAAGGGCAATCGCACTAAGGGGAGTGCCGTAAACACAGTTTTACTTCGTGCACAGAGGTCGGACGCATCCATGCGGAAGCAGCCCGTAACGAGTCGCACGAGAATAGCGCCTATTGTGCCGACAGACGAACGAACATGGCGACTGGCTGGTCTCTGACGTCATAACATAATTATGCACTTACGTAATTTATTAATGCAATACAGTTAGGAAATGCTGGCGTCGTTTAGTGACTTTAAAAGATCTACATATTTGCAGAAAAAAATAGCATTTATCATTTACGCTTGATTACGCCTCTAGTGAAAAGGGGTATAAGTTCCGATTTCCTCCAAATCGGACTTTTTTCACTAAAGGCACAGTCACTATATGTATGCTCCTCTATGTGATGGGCAGCGAGTTGAAAAAACCGAACCTTATTTTAAAACAAATATGTACGGACAAATATATAATCTAGGTAATATCAAACATGTCGCCTGTACACCTTGAAAGGTTGAGCAGAGGTGTGCACCCACATTTCGCTAGGTCCCACGTAAAAGAGCTTATTGACATTTACTTATTTGATTTCAATAACATAACATAACATACCATCACGCCTGTATTCCCCGAAAGGTTAGGCAGAGGTGTACTAAAGTGCACCCACAGTCTGCCGGCTCTATGTACCCAACAGGGGCCGAACCTTTTGACATTAACCGGGCACAATCCAAACTCCGAGGATCTACTGAGAACTTCACAGGAAATCTTACTAACACTTTCTTGTCGACCTGAGTATCGAACCCAGGACTATACTTACAGACGATAAGTATGTGTTCGTGGTCGTAAAATATTTACGAGCGCAACTTTCCACACGCCGCCATTTGCTTGATGAAAAATTAAGTTAATCAAAGTTGGAGCGGCGGTCGTTTGTATAATGAACAGATTTATCGTGTGACATTGTGGTGTGTTATAGCTATAGTTAGTTTAAATGTGGACAATTACAGTGGCTTTAAGTAAGAGTTACGTTAACGTTATAACTTAGAGCGCCGAGTGAGGACCTATTCACACTGTTTTTAACAAAGAAATATCAACGACATAAAATCCTAGGTTACCTAAAAAGTATATATGTAGAACCTACAGATCTCAATGTGAATCGTATTATGATTCATCGAAAGCGGCTTTTTTCAGCCAACCAACTTAGCCTAAAAACAACAATACCTTGAAAACTGACAACCAAAACATTTTTTTTTAAAAAAAAAAAGCTTACTAGCTATGTGGGTCACACATTACTAGTATTCTTGTTAACCCCTCGTGCTAAGCTAAATGCTTGTGTTACGAGTGGGTTAACGTCGGTAGTGCAATGGGTGGATTTCGAACCGACAACCACATGATCGCAAGTCCGACGCCCTAGCCATTAGGCTACCGCCGCTTCTAAATATGTATAATAAAGAAATATAAACACGAGTACCTATACAAAAACAATTCCGAGAATCATATCCTAAATTTAATTTGGTACCTTATTTCCACGGGTAAAATTGTTTCATAATGTAAAAAAGAAAAAATCCCGAACATTTCGTTGAGCAAGGCCCAAGCCCTTATCGAATTTGTTACTCGTCCTCATTATATTTCTTGGGCCGTGTAATGGTAGTCTAAGTTTGTTTAGCGCTCGCATACACATCAGTTTCCTTTTAGACGTTATTTGGTAAAATAATAAATAAACTATACTGTATTTTAACTTACTTAACTTTCTCAGAATTGGTATACATACATACATACACTCACGCCTTTCTCCCACAGGGGTAAGCAGAAACTATAGACCGCCAATTGCTACGATTCTTGCATACTTCTTTTGCCACATTCATACCTCTTCTCATACATACGCGCCGGTTGATAAGTTTATAAACTGAAAAATACTGAAAAGATTTATGTAAAATGGCAATAAGAATGTGTTGTAGGCAGAAACTATTATACTTTTTTCTATTTATAGGAGAAACAGCACTTGGAAATGGACTATCCATTTCTAAAACGTTAGCCGTCCAAAAGTCCAAAATTAATAACAATAACTTAAATTAATAATCACTAAAATAAACATCTTTACTGAAAATATTTCCTAACTTCGTAGACTGTAGATAGAGGATGCCCGTTGAAATTTTCCACACCGCTCGTAGCGCTACGACGGCTCGTAGCTCCGTAGCACTACGACTACGCTCCAGTGTTTTCCCAGACTTGTCGGATAAAATTTAAATAACAGATTAAAATGCATAAGCTACTGTAATCAAGTAAAATATTCACTTATACAGTTTATATTACCCACCAATGTAATTAAAGTTAACGATAATAATCGTAGGTTCTCGTTTCAATAGGACCTTATTCAATTTGTACGTTAAATTAGAGTTAAGTTAGATTAACTTAAATAATTAAACTAATTACCTATATGAAAAGCAAGGAAATGCTACTACTATAGCCTTTTACGCGATGGATAGCAATCACAATAACAAAGTTACTTCGACCGGTTCGCTAACAGAATCAATTATAACAACAGTCACGGGCTTTTCAAATTCTCTTCTATAAAGACTAGGACTATTAAAGCCTCCAAGAGAAATACGGAACGGTTGATTCCCAAAAGAAATCTCATTAAAGTGTCTTGCATTGAGGACTGATTAACGTTCGGGCGGCACACCAGACGAATACTGATGTTACCCACTATTTACAGCTGCTTGTTGGAGAGATAAATGACTTCTTAATTTATCTGTATAATACTTTAAAGAGGATGCAGACAGAGATAAAAACCAGTATAGAATGTGTAATGAATAGTGAATACAAACTTCTGTTTATTATTTGATACACTTTTTTATGAGAAGCAGGCCTATGTTTGATAGAATTAAAGTTACTTTGGAAAGGAGACAACTTTATTTCACCTGAAACCACACACCAACACAATTACATACTAGTCATCTAGGTACTGTGTAATTGTGTAGGTATTTTTATAATTATTAATACTGAGGGATGTATAAATTGTATTGTATAGATATAAGAAAATTATAGTTTATTAGTAGTAATGAATAATATAATTAAAAAAAGATTTATATGCGAATTGCGAGACAAAATTGCGTAAAAGATATATAAAAATATTTTTTTTTAACAAAAAAGCTTACTAGCAATGTGGGTCACACATTACTAGTATTCTTGTTAACCCCTCGTGCTAAGCTAAATGCTTGTGTTACGAGTGGGTTCACGTCGGTAGTGCAATGGGTGGGGTTCGAACCGGCAACCACATGATCGCAAGTCCGACGCCCTAGCCATTAGGCTACCGCCGCTTCTTCATCATTTTCTGCTGCATCATAACTTTCAGAGATTACATTTTTAGATCGGAATAAAATGAGAAGCAGCTCAACGACGCAGATGTATTTTTTAATGCAGACAAATCCTAAGCTTAATTAAGTGCCGCTTTTTTCTTAAAACGTCAACGGCGTACCTTAATACCTTCCAGTCAGCGGTTTATGTTAAAAGGAATGATTTTAAGGCTTTAGCATTAAAAAAGATTGCATTTCCTTCGTGTTGCGAGTTTCGCTGATGGAATTGGGCAATAAGGAACCATTCGTTTTCCGCATTGTATTCGACCTATTTTGTTGGCCTTGTTGGTTGAAAGAATTTTCTGAATTATATTATGAAAATTTATAACTGTGCTTTAAAAACGAAGAAGGTTTATTTCTAACTTCAAAGAGCTTCAAAGGCATAAATGGTTGAGTAACAAAAATATTAAAATGACATACGTATTTAGAGCTAGACGTGAATATACGACATGTCCTAAGTTAATTCAACTTAATTTAAATATATTCGCAGTTAGTAGAGCTAGGAATTACAATGTCAAAAGGTATAAAATGCTTCCCCACACTAGATTTTTCTCCTGCATCGTGGGTACTTTACAAACACAAATTCTCACATACCTACACAAACGCCCAGACCCGGAACAACTGTCTTTAAGTCATACAATTATTTGCTCCGTGTGGGGATCGAACCTACAACACGTGGCACATAAGCAGATTGCTCAGCCGTTACGATAAAATAAGTCGAAAATAAGATTGTAATGAGTGGCACAAGTGTATTTATGTTAACGTTAACATACGCAACGCTAACTTAAACAAACATAAACAGCAAATAGAGGCTCTAGCCGGCGTATGAACGTGTATTTGATGTAAATATTCACTTGAAGCCCCTAGTTTTGCAACCTGTTTATCAAGAGTGTTTTAGGAGCGTTCAAAGTTTGAGCAAACAATGATATGCGTTAGCATCCAATTAAACGCAGGTGAAGTCACGTTACAGCACTCGGCAACTTAATCAGAACCACTGTTCAGTTCTACGTCCACCATAACACCGTCGCTCAGATTAATGCGCGACTGCTACGTTAGAGGTCCTGGATTCGATTCCCAGGTAGAGCAGTTTTATTAGGTTTTTCTATGAAATTCCCAGTTGCAGCTCGGGGTTAGGAATTTGTGCCCGGTTAATGGCAATAGGCTCGCCCCCTATTACATGGGACCTAAACATACCGGCGAACTGTGGGTGTACATTAGTATGCCTCTGCCTAACCCTTCGGGGAATACAGGCGTGATGGTATGTTATTTTAATCATGAGATCAGTCGGCCAAGTTTAAATACCAAGACTTAAACTTTTAGATGCTTTTGTTTCTTTAATAAACAGTGTGCCTCACAAATACCAGGTACTGAATTAATTGATTCTTATAATTTGTACCACTCAAACCGCAACGGGTTTTCACGCTTTTATCACTTAACAAACGAATACAATTTATCAATACCTAAGGAAAGACATATGAAAGCATTACAAAGTCGACGAAAGGAAATCCTTATAAATCTGCGCCCTCGCGGGCCTCAGCTAAAGGGGGATTTGGTCCGCTACGCCTCCTTGCCAGACTTTCATTAAGTCTTCGCTTAAACGCTACAAAGCTTTGAGGGAGACTATAAAGCGACGTAGGTAAACCAAAACGTAATGAATTAAAATGGTGACGAATATAAGAGACATAACGATTCGGTAACAATAACCAACACCAGAAATTTGGATTGGAATAAGATTTAATTACTACGTATTTCGTTTTGCTTTCTTCGCTTGCCCGACTTGAGGAAGACATCCGGTACGCGCCCCCAGTATATAATAGTGCAATAAACCCGAACAATGATGATACAATTATGGAATGCCCCAGATGGATTCCAATCTTTCCATAATGTAGGACTAAAATATGTCTTTCTCCCAGAAGATGGTCAGATACAAGATGTAAGAGTGCCTGTCTGAACCCATAGTGCGTTACAAACATAGCTAAACAGTTTAATTACACGCTCATTTATTGCACGCGTTACTGCGTGAGAATATGTATATTGTTGCACTACATATCATACATAATGACGTATTTACATCGTGCTTTCGTTCCTAGTACATCCGAACACAACACGATACTGTATATGAGTCCCGCAGCCTGCTGAGCTATTGTTATTGTTCCAGCGAATTGTTATTCGATAGCGGATAGACCAATACCAGACGGAATTGGTGAGGATTCTTATTTACGACCAACACGGAACGTCGACGTACATCACAAGGTTTGCTGTATGTATGAATACACTTTAGGGAATAAATAGCACACTCACAGTTTCGAATATACACGGAACTGGATACAAACAAACAAATATTAATATTTTCTAAACTGCCTCATTAGCCAAGTGGTCCCGAGTGCGACTGCTAAGCTAGAGGTCCTGGGTTCGATTCCCAGGTCGAGCAAAGTGTTATTGGGTTTTTCTATGAAATTCCCAGTAGCAGCTCGGAGTTAGGAATTTGTGCCCGGTTAATGGCAATAGGCTCGCCACCTATTACATGGGACCTAAACATACCGGCGAACTGTGGGTGTACATTAGTACGCCTCTGCCTAACCCTTCGGGGAATACAGGCGTGATGGTATGTTATGTTAATATTTTCTATCAAGTAAACGTGCAAATTGACTATTTTCTAGTGTCCGACCGAAGCTTCGGCTTCGGCTTCGGCCACCTTCGGCCAAAAAAGCACCTTCGGCCAAATCTTCGGCTTCGGCCAAAAATTTGCCGAAGGTTTGGCCGAAGCCGAAGGTTTGCTAGTTGTCAAAATTTGAAATTTACTGAACGATGCTAGAGCGAGACGGAGAGTGTGCAGAGCAGCAGAGTTTCGCCGCGCCGCCGCACCGGACCAAACGAATCGCAGTTAGTAAACTAAACGAGTCAAAACAAGTTTGAGAGCGCGTTTTAAAATTCTAATAAGTGTTGTTTTTAAATATTTCATATTTGTTATTACAAATTATTTTATTTATTACTGTGAGTAGTACCTGTGGTGATACGTTCATTATTGTGAGGCACTCTAAGAACCAAAAAACCGTAAGTATTGTCTGGTTTAAAATATTTTATGTTATCTAACGTTAGGTAGGAAACTAAATGGAAACAATGTTGGTATGTTTTTTTATGCAATTTTTAGATAAAAAGACATATGAAGATTGTTTACTTTTAGTTAACTACCTAAACCGATAGGATATAGGCGTATCCGCGTTGCAGAGTCCTACTGCGAGTACGGGCGTAGACATGTGTAGGTGATGCGCGTAATATTACTCGGGTGATATTACTTCACAATGTGATGCCATATTACGCATTACGCGACGAAAACTAACATCACACCATCACCCGCGCATTTCCTATAATAGAAGAGTGCGAGTGTGAGGAGTGATGAAGTGATGTTTGATGTTAAGTAATGTTCGTTTCTGGAACGTAATTTCGCATTCTGTTCTGCCTACTCGAATCGACTTCGCGCGACGCGCGGTAGAGTGAGACAGATGGACGTTGTTCCACAAGTTAGATAGAGAGACGAGATAAGGCGAAGACAAGAAACGTTCGTGATGGATTTTAAGCCGTAAATTTTTATGAGGTTTATTTTTATTTAGCCGGGTTTTTACCTATGATCACTTGCATTGTTTACATTTTTTTTAGTCAGAACTATGTAGTTGGCGAAATGCATTTTGTTGGCTAGATATTCTTTAAAATTAATATCACTTCAAAGTAATAGTACAATCGAAGTACAAACATTATCAGATCGTTCGAATACGTCGCGTAATGTTTTGAGTAATGCGTAATGTTATCGAGTAATATCACCTGACCGAAAAAGTAATGTTGCATCACATTACTTCATAAGGTGATGTTTTGCGCATGTCTAGTACGGGGCGGTCGGCTCGGCTCGGTAGGTACTTGTGCATTTATATAGAATATTTTCTTTCAGGTACACAATGACATCTTTAGAGCTGAATCCTATCTGGCAATATTTTATCTGGCAAAAATTCCAAAAAATTATATGTAAAAAATAGATATTGAAAAAGCGTTAAACTTTGCTCAATTATTTTATAGAAATATTTTGTGTTCGTCTGATAATTAAAAAAATGTGACTGATTATTTGATTATTTTTGTTAAAATTACTTTAAGTAAATAAATATTTAATTAACATTGTATATTTGAAACTTTTATTTTAGACAATATTTTATTACCTACTTGTATATGTTGGTCACTCGGCTCGTTATTGGGCTAAATCTCTAAAGCTCTCACAATATGTATCTAGTATATTCTGAGATCAAAGTAACTATCGTATTTCTCAAGGTCAATGACACCTTCGGCTTCGGCTTCGGCTTCGGCCGAAGGTTTTGGTGAATACCGATTAATCGGCTTCGGCCAGAATTGCACCTTCGGTCGAACACTACTATTTTCTAATAAAATACTAATGTAAGTCTCTTTAAATTCTTCTAACACCTATTATAAATCTGGAAGTTATATGTTGGGACGTTAAGGATTATTACCCAATCATGTAAGGCAAACAGATTATAATCTGGACTAAACTATAACTGGAATAGAATACTTTTGATCCAGATTGGACCCAATTCTATTTTCAGTAGTTTACTTAATAAATAATTACTCAAAACAGGTGCTCTACATAACTCTTACAAAGCATCTACAGTACCGTATGTAAACACAAACAATTACACAATGAAACTAGCGCATAGGTATTGAAAATCACAATATGTGTAACAAACCGTTGGCGACAACAGTTATAGGGCTGTACGCACGCCATAATAGTACTTACGTATTTACAAGTATATATTGTCGGTATATGGACCGTGCGATAGCATTCACTTAAATCATTCGTTCGTTGCGGATACCTACACAGTATGAATGAACCACAGAATATCAGAATATCGAATGTTCATATCCGTTAGCGATGCGCCTATGCTAATAAATAATATGAATGAATGTATTTATTACACGTTTGCTGCTGGATATTTCCAATAAATTATTATATCGATGGATGCTGTAATAAATTTTACATAAATCAATAATCAATCTTCTGCAGGTGCTCCCAGTATTTTATCGACAACCCTCCGCTTTTAATCTTGTATTCGTTAGCAATTAATTAATGTTTACCACAACACTAAATCACATGGCGCCGGAGCTAATGCATCCGAAAACCGAAGTGAAGTGAGAGAGAATGAAGTGAAGTGTGAGTCAAAGATTTACTTCGAATTTCGAAGTTGTTCGCTGTAGCGGCATACATATATCATCACGCCTGTAATCCTCGAGGGTTTTGCTAGTGGTGTAGTGTACTGACCATACTTTGTCCATATGTAATAGGGTGCGAGCCTATTGTCATTAACAAATCTAAACTCCGAGCACCTTCTGAGTATTTCATAAAAAAACTCAATAACGCTTTGCTTTACCTGGGAACCAAACCCAAGACATCTAACATGACTACCAATAGACTAAGGACTAAGGAGCCAGTTAATTCGTTATAATCTATGGTCTCTACCATCAACTCAACGATCTCCGAATTTAAGATGCACTTAAAAAAATAATGTGTTACTGGACAGAGTAGGTATTTGAAACTACATAGAGTACCGGTACATAAACCATGTAGGTGCATTTAACACACGAACCATTTCATAATCACCATTACGTTATAAATTCACAGATGGAAACAATGCCAGCTTTATTTTATAGCGCACAGTAAGCCCAAAACTTAATTAATTCATGTTATATTTATGTATTTGCATTAAATATGGGCAAAGCATATAGTAGAATTGAAAATAGAGACAATATTTTTCAGTTTAGCTTAGCCATTCAGCTGTTTTACTTAACAGAGCTGTTTTGCAAAACAGTACAAACCAAAATCAGAACAAACGATATTTTATGTCTCCTGTGTAGCTAATCACTACATACGAGTAGTATAAGTCGCTTCCCGCTGTCTCTGTCTGTCCCTATGTATGCTTAGACCTTTAAAACTACGCAACGGATTTTGATACGGTTTTTTTTAATAGATAGAGTGATTCAAGAGGAAGATTTTAAGCAATTTAACATAACCCTACTACCCTAGGAACGGGGCAGCGTGGGTGAAACCGCAGGCGGGTCGCTAGTATGAGATATATTGCAAATATTTTCACTTTTCATAAACTGTTCTATAAAATTCACATCGACAATAAATTCCCAAACGAGTAAGTAGATATTTAAACTGCAATATACATAATAGACAAATACGAGTGTGAATCAACCTTATTGCGAATAGAGATGTCTCGCAAATAACGATAATGTCAAGGCTGTATGTGTTAACTCCTTAGCTCCGCCGAGGCTCGGTGACATTGAGAACATTACTATTAGCGACCCTCTCGTCCCAGACCAGACACATAGCGGACAACGCAGCGGGTACCTACGTCATAGGAACGTTAGAAACCTATGCCAACGATAATACAAAGCGACTTATTAAGTTAAGCAAAGGCAAATAAAAAGTTGAGAAGTAATATATATTCTGAAATGCTAATATATTTTTACATGGATGAATAGATTTGTCATGCGAAAGTCATTGTCAATGCATAACACAGAATACATAACGATGTCGTCTAGAAATCGAACCCGACATAAAAGGTTGTCTTAGTCATCATCACATACATTTATGTAGTCATCAGATCAGACATAATGCAGAAGTTAAAAAATAATAAAACAGCCCATAGCATAGTGTAGTCAGTAGGAAGAATCTTTTTTTTTATCTGTGCTTTTACTGTCCATCGATCTTGATTACTCGATAATCTAAATTTTAAAATTGGAAGTGTTACCGGGTTTCTTGAACATTTAAACCGCCGAATATATTAATGTATATTTATTATTTAGCCTTTGATTTATTTTTACTTCTCGATTTTATATCACATCTATATCTATACTAATATATAAAGCTGAAGAGTTTGTTTATTTGAACGCGCTAATCTCAGGAACTACTGGTCCGATTTGAAAAATTCTGTCAATGTTAGATAGTCCATTTATTGAGGAAGGCTATAGGCTATATATATATTATCATCACGCTAAGACTAAGTAATTATTCCACGGTGACGAAGTCGCGGGCGGAAGCTAGTAATGAGATATGGGTCATAAATACAGAGTAATTCCTCCACATATAGGTAATGTTGTGTTATCCGTATAATTATGTTCATAGGCAATAGGATATTGCTTAAAAAGCTCTATAGTAAGAGGTAACTTCATAAATATTCAAGTCAACTCCGTAGAGGAAATCCGATAGAAGGAATAAATTGAGTGGAGAGGGTTATATTGCCCCGGCTTTAGGCGAGAAATGAAGTACGGCTGCCGTGTCACTGGAACTCGTGGATTACACAAGGAAAGCTGCATCGTTCAAACAGTATGTTGAACGTACCAACATACTATTTGAGCGATACAGCAATAAAACCACTCTACACGTGCAGAATGGATCACCGATCACACGAAAAAGTTGACAAGAATTATTTTATCTATACCTACATAGCAAATAGTTATGTCGACTGAATACACGACATACAGCCTCTCTACGTTGTCATGCTACGCCTACGATATGCATCACAAATGTGTATAAAAATACTGCAGACAAAATATAAGATATATATCGGAATAAACGCTTTTTTGAAAAAGAGCTAGTAGTATTCAAATGAGTGTTGTTAATAATTACTAAATATTTTATATCGCAGTCTAAAGAAGCAAACTCCTCGTCTAGACAAACTTAAACTCTCTTATTGTAGCACTTTCGACACAGTTTCTAGTGCTGTGCAAACTGCAACCATTTTTATTCAAGTACTTTTCCATTATCTGTTACTGTTTGAAGTTACTAACATGAACTTAAAAATTTATAGCTCAAAGGAAATTGATAAAATACAGGAATCCAGTGAATCTATTTGCAGGCAAACTGAAATATGTACAAAAAACTAAATTATTTGGTTTACATACTACTAGCGACCCTAGCGGATGCTACAGGCAACCGGTGTTGTCTAATTCAATGTGTGCGTATCTACGTACAGTGCGTATCATTGAAGTAAGACAAGCACAGAAAGGAGATGAAAAAATGAACCTGAAACTGTCTTTGGTTTCGTTCTACCTTATGGCATGAAAAGGATGTAAGAATGATACAAACTATTCACTTTTTGTTTTACTTTTATTGGCATGTCACTAATTCAATTGTCAGTTGGTTATATTTAAATATAACCAACTGACAATTGCAAAAAATAATACGACTAAATTTGGTTGTATTACCCCAAAGTCTGCCCGTTTCAGTGTTCCCAGGTGCATTGTAATTACAGTAAATTTACTGTATTGCTGAATTTAGGTATTGTATACTGTAGGTTATACAAAAATACAGTAAAAAACTAATGATTACCTACATATTGTCAAATAGCTGTCTATTTTTCAATTTTTAGAAAAATAAAATGTTACGACTGAACAAAATAATGAAATGTATCCGACAAAATATAATCAAATGTATTCAAATTTGTTTAAAAATAGAGATGACTTCGAATTCATCGTAATTCAAATAGGATCCGTTATATCTTACTACGAAGTTCCCATATAGCAAACACTGGCCGAATGGAAAGTGAATATTTTACTGCTAGCGCCATTTCTTTATTTCCAAACTTCTGAAGTACTAGTATCTATGTTTTGTTCGTTAACCCACCAATATAATAAACTATAAATCTTGCATCTTGTTACATGAGCGAGCACGAGCCACCAAAATGAGTCAAATGAAACGAAAGTTAAAAAACTAAAACTAAAATAATTACTATTTCACTTGGAAAATAGGCAATTTTGAATATTCGTCAAAGCAACACATATATTAGGTACACATTGTATAAGCGTAGCGTAACGGTTATTTATATTATGTAGTATATTTACACCTCATTATTGAAAATCTCATTAAAATTCCTTGTATTAAGGTAAATATAATTATTTTTATTTACTGTAATTTTGTACCAAACTACTGTTATTTATTATGCAAAACACTGTAACTTTTCAAATCTAACTTACCTGGCAACAATTGTCCGTTCATTCATTCGAAAATATTTGACATGGTCGTATAGTCATTGTTTACGTTTTAGTTGTCATCTCGTATGTGTTTTATGATATTTTGGTAATAATACTATTATGGATTTATACAAAGTATTTGTATTATTCAAAATAGTCACTGTTGAGATCCTGTGGCATAATGTGTTGTGCGGTTGAGAGCTGAAAATCCCATTAATCAAGCAAACAAAATACGCAGGAACTATTGACCTTCCACCGGTAATTTTTCCTATATTGTTTGCTGAATATATGTTAAGAACCGAATATTAATACGTAACAAATGTTGCTGAATCACTTTCTAGCGAAAATCAGACGTAGAAATACGTTTTAGGGAATATTCGGAAAATGCATTGAGGTTATTGTAGTGACGTGAATATTACTGTCGATAATTTTACTTTAAAGATTTCCTAAAGGCAACATGAAAAGAATTTCCTTAATAGATAAATCGCATAGGTAGAAAAAACGGGAGTCCAGTTACTCATAGTCACATTTGCAAAAACAAACTATATGGAGACAACTTAGGGAAGATAATATTCCTGCATTACCTATTTATTATAGATAGAACAGGTAAAATGGTATGATAATCATCATATCAGCTAAAAAGGTCCACTGCTAAAAAGGCATAGACTTCCACAAAGACCGATTATATACCGGCTTCAACCAACGACTCCCAACGACCTTTACTAGCATTATTGATATAATTTGGAAATAGGCTCGCCCCCTATTACATGGGACCTAAGCATACCGGCAAACTGTGGGTGTACATATGTACGCCTCTACCTAACCCTTCGGGGAATACAGGCGTGATGGTATGTATGTTGATATAATTTTGTGTGCTTGTAGGCAGAACATAAATGGATACTGTATTTATAAAAAAAATATTTATCTAACCTAAGCTAACAAAACGAAACTCCAAGAAGAATGGCGTGCAACGGAGGAGGCCTACACACATCATTGGGGGAATAAAGATTGTGAAAGAACATGCTTACAAAATAAATTAATTGGAATTTGAAACTGGTGGCTTTATTTGTAAATTATACATTTCTTTACCTATCTTTTTATAACTATTTGTCCTATGGTCTGAAGTGCGACTGTTACACTAGACGTCCTTGGTTCGATACCCAGGTCGAAGTGTGTAGGTTTTTCTACAAAATTCTCAGTAGTATCTCGGAGTTTTGAATTGAATTTTGTGCCCGGTAAATAGTAACGGGCTCGCCTCGAAGTGAGACCTAAAACATTTACTGGCTAACTGTTGGTGCACATTAATCTCTGCCTAATCCTTCGGCAATACAGGCGTGATGGTATGTATAAATTTTCTCTTCTCCCAGTTTTCCAATCCTATTTTCATCCTTGTATTTTCGCATCTTCAATCATGAAGAAGTATACCTAGTTTTATTTACATATCTTTTCCATGGTACGGATAAATTAGAGGTTAGGTCTATACCCGTCCGTTTTTACCCTGATTTTGTGTATCGATCCAAATTAAATTGTATAAGTAGCTACATTATGAACTAACTTAAAAAAATAAGGATACATATTTTATAATATCGATGTCTGTCATCGATAAATTTTATCGACGTTGAAATAAGTAGCTTAACATCACTGGTCCGAATTACAATGTGCGCCAACCTACGTAACTTCGAAATGATTTTATATAAATGTCCTTTTCTTTCATAGTAAGTGGGTCCATAAGTCGAAGTGAAATAAATATATTGAGTTCAGTTGCAATTTTATGGCTTTCTCTATGTCATAATTATTACTCTAAGGTGCGTATTATGCACACGCTCAAGCGAGGATTGATAAAACGACTTGCACACAACTATAACCAAACCAGAAATTAATCTCATACATAAAAGGAATATGATGCAGTATTTTAGACGGCAGAATAATAGCTTCCGTAGCGTTACGGTGAGGTGACTGGAATCGAAGCACAAGCGGCGTGTCGTGAGTTCAAATCACGGTAGAGGAAATTATTTTTGTCATTAAGTCATACTTTTTATATTATAAAAAAGTAAATTGTGTAAACTCTTTTGGTTTAATTGACTTGTTTTTATTTGTGTTGTATTGATTTGTTTGTTATTGAAATAAAACAACAAAAATGGTATATTAAAACATTTAATTAACTAAATAACGGATCGATTAATATACACAATAGAAAAACAATTTTATCGAGCCTCGAGGCAGTTATTATTTATTTATTTATTATTACACACACTACTCGTATCGTTACAGGATAACCTCCATTACAATAATGGTTGAAAAATCAACTTACAGTTAATCGTTTCTTTAATGAAACGGTTACTATTTTATCAGTTATGAATACAAAGTTTTGTTTGATGGGTAAGTATGAGCGTAATATTTTGTTAGAGGTGATCAATTTAATCAAAAATAAAGACGTCAAGTAAGTAAATAAAAATTAACAAGTTAACTTTTCACATCATAATAAGACAAAGTTATTTTTGTTGGATAAGGATGGACGTAATATATTTTGTCAAAGTATTGAGTATAGGTATATCAATTTAATCATAGTAAAATAAAATGTGAAGTGAATCAACATGTTAGAGGAAGAAATTATGGCAATTTCTAACCTCAGGAACAATAACATCACTCACATTACAAAATGGCTACATATTAACTAAAGACTTTCATTATTTATGATACACACGTCGTTTAAAACAGTGTGATCACTTTTAAAATATAGTGTGAAAAATATAACACGTCATGGCAATTATTAATGTGTCGGCAAACCATCGTTATCAATTACCTCTTGTAACCTTCTAGGCATGCTGGCTACCATACTAGCGCATATATTGCTACCCCGTAGCGACTCCCAAGTGGACGTAACTAGGTCATCTAAATTCGATTTTGATCTTGTATTCGATGAGTCCCAGTTTAGCACCATGTGGCCCCATTTTCTATGGGGTTTGAATCTGGACTTTTAGCAGGCCAGTCAATAATAGTCATGTTTTCTTGGTTGTCAAATCTTCTGTGCTGGTTTGCTGCATCGTAAACCAGCTGCACGCAAGTGGTTTTGCACGGTTTGTAAGCACACATTATGAGCTGTTGCGGTTATTCGGGTGGGAATGGGTCCGCTCTGTGCCTAGATATGATGTCCCGGAGTCATTTGAAAAAATTGCCGATGGTTTTGGCCCACGTCGGCGATACGTCACCGGAATCTGCAAATCGTCGAACCCATAACTGCACGGTTCTTCTCTGTAATAAAAAAGAAATGCTCAGAAACCAGTAACAAAGATTGAGAAAGGTATGTTAAGGTGGTTTGGGCATGTACAGAGGATGGATGAACGGAGATTGACGAAACGAGTATACATGATGAGTATGGATGGAAGAGTTGGAAGGGGCCGACCTCGACGAACGTACGACAACCAAGTTGCGGCCGTTCTTAAAAAAGGACAGGTTAAGAGCACCCTAAACCGACGTTCATGCATGAGGAGGTTAATGAACATAGATGAAGCGAAAGTGGTATGCCAGGATCGTAGCAAGTGGAAATCTATAGTCTCTGCCTACCCCAATGGGAGACAGGCGTGAAAATATGTATGTATGTATGTATGTATGCAGAAACCAGTATAAGTATATAAATGCTGATATGTGTAAATAAATATTAATCATAATTTAACATGTCATATTAATATAATTATAATACTAAAAACATTGATTCCAATGATATACCTATTATGTGTATCATCATTAGTAAACATAATTAATATTAGTTACTTGCTTAATTCGAATAAGTAATTGAATCTTGGCTCAAATCCTATGCCATAAATTTAATTTATTTATATATTGTGTTAAGTCAGTATTATTTATATGACACTTTCCTAAATGAATTAATTATTATGTGTTTTAATAAACTTACTATATTAATATATTATATTATTAATATAATTAGTTAATTCTATTATTTTTATATGCAAATGAATTTATTTATACAATTATTTTCCTATTACACTATATACTTACACTATTTACATAAATTAATTAAATTAATATATATGTAAACTAAAACTAAAAAAAACTGCGGCGCGGCTACGCGTCAAAGTATTCATCGGCATCACTGTCGTCGGGTAACGTGCCCAGAAGGCTGGCAGCATTACCACGTTGAATGGCAATGCTTATACGCTCCCCTAGAAACAAACCAGCCCTCTGGTCACCCGAATTGTCGACTAGTCTCCTTGAAAGTTGTTTATAAAGGAGACGAGCACTCGGACCCCACGACCCGAGCGTTTCGACCCCAAACGGCTCAGAAATATAGTATTCTATTATTAATTAATATAGTATATTAAAACAAATAATAAATAATTCATTTAGGAAAGAATAAAATATTTAATATACTTACTATATAATATAGTATAATTTAACGTTTACAGACAAGAAGAGCATAGGTTCAAAATGAAAATGTCCATAAATGTTACTCACCGATATCAATAATCGCCTCGCTATTTCACTGATAGAAATGTTTTGCTCGTGTAATACAACAATTTCGGCCTTCTTAAACATCGTTAAATGTTGCATGATTAGGCAATAAAAAATAGGATAACACCGCACACAAATTATTACAGGAGTTGTAAGAAGCAATCTATGCTTAAACGAAGGTCGTAATAGTTAATGCAAATAGACTGGACAAATGACGACGTTCAATTCTTATAAAATAAAATAATTGAAAAATTGTGGGTAGCTTTGTCTACTAAGGACACAAAATAAAATGCTTAAGTAGTTAGTTTCGATGGCATATCTCAAACGTTGCAAAACTTCGATTGTCTTATGAACTGGATTAATAGTAACTTGTAAAAGATTTAAATAATATTATAAAAAGAATATAATTCGCAAGTGTGGTTTGATCATACGGCATTCGTTTTACCAGTCAGAGACATTAGCAACGGTGCTAAAGCTGCTCTAGTAAAATTGTTTGAAATAGTGCAATGCATTCAACCACACCAATTAGTAATAAGGACTATTATAGCGCGTTAGCCATGCCTAAGTATTGATGTAGGTGTGTGTGTAGTAGAACTCGCTCGCTCGGACGTTAGTATGCGTACTGATTTACATCGTCTTATTAGTTTACGCACACAATAACAACGACAGTTATCCATGTGTTGATGTAAACTAATTAGGTGGTTAAACTGTACCTTAGCGACAGCGCAAACTTGTGAGGTACAAAAACATATTGAATACAATCAATACTCAACTACTCAAAGTCTAAATTGTCGTAAGTAAAAACACTTCCGCAAGATAAACATGCTTAACAATGATAAAAAAATAATATGCATTGCCTAAATAGGCAATGCATATTTAGGCAATGTCTATTTATTTAGGCAATAAATAGGTAAATTCGCCTTTTTTTTAAAAGGCTATTACTTATATATATATACTTATATTTTAGCCTTTTTAAAAAGTTATTAAAAAGGCTAAAATTAGCCTTTTTAATAACATTTGTAGTATCTAATTGATTTATTGGAACAATTCATACATTAAGAATATAAAGAACTTTTGTCGAAAGAAGAATACTGAGCTTGGAACCATCTAGGTATTCGTTTATTATTTTAAATGACTTGCAAATATAGCATGTTCTATTAACAATTAATTTTTTTGCTGTCAGCAAAATTTACAATGTAACTAATAAAGTATTTTTTTCCACCTTATCCAGTATATTTCCAGTATATTAACTAATATTACAGGACTCGACGCATATCGGTCTAGACTAGTCTAAAGTTTATAGACATTATATAATACGGGTCACCTTCGTACCGCACTCAACCTAAATCAACATTCAACTTTATACCTACATTTCAAATTTACATTATATTTTGATTAAAACCTAAGAGTTACTAAACATTAAATCGCCCTTTGGCCTCAGGCTGCTTCTATATTGTTACATAAAAGTGAGATATTTTTGTACCTTCACGACAATGATTAATGGAGGGTGGGTGATGAAGCGATTAACAGTTTTCAATAGGCATTTTTCGCAACTTAATATTTCCTTTCTATACAAGAATGTGCGCCTAATAGCCCTGCATAGAGAGAGAGAGAGAGCTGGTCATTAAATAAGAACCATTAAAAACTACAGAATATAATTTTTAAACCTACAAGTTGACACCAAATGCGAGGCAAAACCACTTCATAGGGGCTAACATCCGTTCCGAAACATAATTTAGTCGTTGCATTATCTAATATTTGTAGTCGCAAGCAATAAAATATTTCATAGCGCGCATATTTAGTTTAGCATGTCACATTATATCCTTCACAGTG
Source organism: Acronicta leporina (assembly GCA_947256265.1). Taxonomy (NCBI): domain Eukaryota; kingdom Metazoa; phylum Arthropoda; class Insecta; order Lepidoptera; family Noctuidae; genus Acronicta; species Acronicta leporina. The sequence goes on along the minus strand of OX366520.1, from coordinate 12,254,556 downwards.
CAGACAAACCCTGTCATATTTTATTATGGAGTGTGGTGTTCAGGTGACCGCAGTCATAACTAGAGCTTGTGGTCGCTTTACATCAGAATCGAAGGAGTTTGTATTCAATCTATGATTGTCCACACCGCAAACTTGTCTAATATTTCGAGGAACATTGTAAGTCTCTTTGATTGATTGCATAATAAAATTGTTTTAAGTATTATTAAGAAAATTCTACACTTGCGAAATTATTTCCGACTTTTCCGTTTAAAAAACATAAATCTACAAACATTGACCTGACAAATGAATAACGAATTGAATACAACCCAAACTTAGATAATTATCTGATTATTTGGTACTTAGGTAGAGTCGTTCGGAAGATAAGTAGTTATGTGTACATATATTTCGGCCATTATTTCTTTTATTTCTATAGATAGAGAACAGATACAGAAGAAATATAATGATTGCGATGTAAATTTCATTATAAATTCGATTAACATTTCATGTAATCAAACGATCACGTTAATCATCATTTTTTGTAGTAAGCGAGGGTTTTCCCAACAAAATACCTTATCCAAAATTGATCAAGGGTCGACCGAAGTTCAATTGTCCGCTAAATAATCCATTTCGTCCGGAGAAAACTCGTATTCATAGGAACCAGCTTTTTATAAGTCGTAGCCCAACGGCCTGAGGCCCACAAATTGGAGGATAGTCGGAAGAAGCTTTGGCCTCAATCTTGTATCAAGGATTGGCAATTCTAAGTGTAGGTACGTGATATGAGTTCAATTTCTCGTCAGACGTTGAGACAATTGTCTTTTCTTATTTCTGAGAATTGTAGTCAATTAAACGACGACCCGCAGTATAAATTTACCTACTTAAAGAAATAATGAATATCTAATGATTTATTCTCGATATAATCTTTGATAATATAATAAATCTGAGGAGTTCGTTTGAACCGACTAATCACTAGAGTCTAGCAGTCGTATTGTGGAAGGCAAGCCAGAGAGTGGAACTAGTTATGGTTGCTAAATTAATGAAACTAGTTATATTAGACACGGTTGTCGTAGCCACTGTTTCAGGACGATGTTCAAGTTGCGATTTAAACTACAATTTGATATAATCAGTTTACAAAAATACATAACACAGACACTCTTAATTTTTTCCATATAATATGTTTCTGCCTTTGTCTACTTGAGCAACTATAATTATTATTATGAATGCCAAGTTGTTAAGGTAAAGGCTTTCAAGCTGTCACATAGAATAGTTGTAGAAGTAGCGGTACTCGGTACTTACTTGATTTTTCTTCTCAAAAGCGGCCAATATGCTAATCAGTCAACAACACGAGTATTCTTTGTCGATGAGGACAAAAGCATAGACAGGCCATACGACACACAAAGGTTCATGACACGCCTACAGTTTTTGTTATTGGAACGAGTCAACTACGAACAAGTATTTCAAACATTACTCAGATTAAGCAAGCAAATTTTTTTTATGGTGGTTTTAAATTACACACGTGGGCGGAAGTGGGTTAACGATCTGTGATTCAGACGGAAGGACGATGCACTCACAAAATGGTCCTCACATAGATCTACCCGACTATATGGATGTAATAAAAAAACCTTTATACAATATTTGAAATTGAAATCTTTTAAATTATGTTAATTTAGTCACCAGTTGCAGTGTAAGTAAATAAGAAAGCTTTTCGTATCATAAGTTCAACAAGTATTATTATAATTAGGTCGATTATTGTGATTATATAGGTAAGAACTTAAAAAAAGAAACTTAATGTATTAAATATTGATATCTCCTGAACAATATGTCACTAATTTAACGGAAAGCTTAGGCATCTTTCTACTTAATTACAACGGATTTAAAATACAAATGAACGGATGATTAGCACCGTTATGATAAAAATATAATCTCGCCATATTTGGTGGTTACGATATTCTTCTCGAAAATGGCTAGCACTTATACAAATTACGGTACTTATTTACTTATCTTAATACAGCAACGTAGGAGGAAGCTTAAATATCTTTTCTTAAATCTCCATAATTTCGGCACCGATTTAATGTTCTGACAAAGTATCTACTTGAGCACACTTAAGTGTCGTTTTTAGAAGCAATAAATTACACACCGTTCACTCAGTTAGTGAGATACAAAGCAAAAATATAGTACAACATTTGTACATTGTAACGTGTATGGTGGTTGGGCATAACTACTTTTCTATTGAAGCCATCATACACTGTATTGTAATTACATACACTCACGTCTTTCTTCCACAGGACCACCACTTGCTACGATTCTTGCATAAGTACATCTTTTGCTTCTGCCACATTCATACATCTTCTCATCACACGCACCGGTTACGAGTACTACGTACCTGACCTTTTTAAAGAACCTTGCCGATTAGATCGGTGTATGTCTTTATAGGGCAACCTCTTCCGACGCTGCCGCTGACATTCTCCTTATAATCCTTTCGTTAAATAGATGTTTAATCGTCTTTCATTCATTCTCTCAACATGTATAAAGCATCTCTGCATATTCCTTTCAATGCGAGTCACTACATCTTGTATATATTGTACATAAGTGTTAAAGCACAACATCGCTGCTGTGTGACAGGAAGTAAGTCTGTTATCTCGTAACCCGTACCTACTTATCGTACTAAAAGGCAGTGTTTCCAGGTGTATTTTATTGTAATATACCTATGCCTTTCCAGATCTTGTCAACTCTATACTAAAGAGGTTTCGTACTCACTGGCCTACTAGCTAAGTAAATACTCGGATAATACCTAACCGAAGTACACGCTAGACAACTTTCCGCCAGTCTGCATCAGCCATGACCGGTGCACGTGACTCGTATGTACACGTTGTATGTGCGTTTTAACTTTCCACGCCTTTTCCGATCTACTTGTACTATGTCACATACATCGCTATGGGTGCGTACCGACCTTGCGATTTAAAAGATAAGTTACTAGACTTGACGTGTGTGATACGGAACTGCCCTACTTGATCAAATAAATCTTTGTTTAAGAACAAAAGGTACGCGAATATGAATATTTCTCTTTAATTACATCAACTGCTATTAACCTACTAAGTAGAGCAACTGGATTATGTTACATTCAAGAAATAAATACAAACCGAAATTACGAATTCGCGTGGAGACAAAGGTCACAAACGACATCAGTAAAACACGTCTCACATTTCAAGGATAATAAAATAGCTTACATTTCTCTGCCGCCTACAGAAAAACAAATACAACGATTATCTCTGACCTTATTACATACTGACTTAAATTAATAAGAGGCCTACCATTTCACGTTAGAAGCTGACGTACAAAAACCACACAACATATTAGTGTTCACGGCATAAAATGTTACTTGTTTGTCTATGTCAAAGCTCATTCACAACACAGTGTATCAGGGTCAGGAAATTAGCTACCAAATACACGGAAACACACGCTATCTCCGAGAACATACCAATAACAACTTTGCCGAATGACAAACTGGAATTGAAAGATCGGAAAAGTAACTAATTTGATTGCTGGAAATGTAAAACCGGTCCATTATTACGCTTTGGACGTAATTTTAGTAGAATTAGAAGACAGCGGCAGTCGGCACTAGTAAAAGGAACATTTATCAGACAAGTTAGTCCCAGTAATTATTGAATGTCGGATTATCAAAGCAATGAAACCATTTGACCGTCGAAACATTTTATCAAACTTTAACCAAATGAAACTTGAATGCCGAGAGGTTACTTATTAATTGCGTTCTGTTTAGGGGTTAATTGTAACGACATTTAAAACTTTCGCTCATTGATTGTACGTTTGTTGACTTGGCAGTTGTTTCTAAAGATTAGTTTCGCACAGTTTGCCTTACTAAGTAAGTTTCGTTATCATTACAGACAACAATTGAAATATTAATTTTTCATTGCCCCGTGTTATTCATTGAGCGAAAATAAATTTACTTGTACCGATAGTTTTTGCACATAGGTTCTTGTAGATTTAAATATTTTTATTGTATTTCAAAGTAAAAATAAACTGTTTATTTGTTATGATTATTCATATCAGAGGATGCGAGCCCTTTGCCTTGCACGAATCTACTTGGTTCGAGTAGATTATAACCAAACGTGATAGCTCGCACTCAGTCGCCGCATTATTCGTCGCGACAAGCTGACAGCACCACACACATTTAGAATTTATAATTAAAGCGTGGGGCTCCACAATGTTTACCTTCGACTTCAAAGTTGGTGTTTAATTATTTATGAACTTTAATTATGATTGTTTATATCAAACAACAAACAGTGCTGCAATTGATAACAAACAATCAGAATTACCAGATGTCCCGCAATTCAGGTATCCTGGGACAGGTCTCGCTGACACCCTGAGCGGGACACTCAAAATTCCGTCATTTTTCTAGCCATTACTAGTATGCAACGGAATGCACGGGTTGAATTGAGGGGTTGACAAAACGCAAGTTTATTAATATGCATTTTTTCTGAGTCTAGATTGTTTGACCCAATTCCATTTTTTTTTATTTCCTGAGATTTGGAAAACAAATCTGGCAACACTACTAACAATACAGTATATTACAACTTTAACTGCCCAACATTAACTTAAATATACTTAAGTGTGCTGCTAAATAATTAATACACCATAATTCCATAAAGACTCGAGACGGGACCCGCCAACAAAACTTCCTGCATGTATTAATGATGACACGCTACACGAGCAATAAAATTACAGGAGTCAAATTAATAGGGCCTTAATGAGACAATTAAAATGCCAAAATTCCAGTGGAGAAAAGGGACTGAACCGCAAGTAAGCGTTATTGTATCCCTCTTCTGTGTGTCTCCCTCTAATGCCATTATTTAGGAACGATGTACAATTGTACATTTCGAGTACTCGATTTAAACTAGACGGCAATTGGAGAAGTAAATTGGAAGCTGTTTTGTTACACAATTAAGTTGCGTTAACCGCCATTTATTAAAAAACAAAAGCAGTTTCTTTAATTATAAATGTTTGTTTAATACTTGGACTAAGTTATTATTATCTGATTCATACTTTGTTAATAGCTGTTTTGTATACCTAATCAAAATTACATTTCCTTTTCAATTTGTCTATTATGTAGAAATGAATAATATATAGACAAGGCCTTCGTGACCGATTATGTTCTAAATGTAATGTCATGTCGCTGTTTTCAGCGAACATTTCCATATTGAAATGAAAATAAAAGAAAGAAAAAAAGACACATTGAAAAAATGTTTGTCCCAATTGTTTTTTTTTAAAGCTTACTAGCAATGTGGGTCGCACATTACTAGTATTCTTGTTAACCCCTCGTGCTAAGCTAAATGCTTGTGTTACGAGTGGGTTCACGTCGGTAATGCAATGGGTGGGGTTCGAACCGGCAACCGGCCATTAGGCTACCACCGCTTCAAGTTGATAAAAAAAACAAATAATATTTCAAATTTGAAATATTATTTGTTTTTACGCAACGGTCAGTACCTACTGCACCTATGTGCAGTCGATGTCTATTTAATTTTGTACCTAATTCTTCTTTCGGGAACCGTACAAGGCACTAACGCAATAATTTTTCTCCTACTGGGTATAGGGCGGCCCTGGCCACATTGAATATTTCATCGCCGATATACATTACTTGTTCCACTAAATTATTCAGTGCAGCCGTTCGCCAATTACGTTAGCACTAGAGCCATATGTTTAAACACACTGTATAAAAATTCCCACAGTTGTTTTTATTTGGCCCGTGGAAGTGTGTTGTAAATCTGTGAGAACAGTGGGCCTGCAAACAAGAGCGAGCTAATAACCGGTTATGCAATGAAATGAACACGAACTAAACCGCTGAGCGCGACTCCGATGAAATTAATTGAGTAATTATGGTTGCCTTCGAAATTTCACCGGCCTACGTGAATGTTGGATAGTTGAACTAAATTGGACAGCATGGAAATGGGGCCGATGTTCAGCTGTGTCTAGACTAAACGCAAACTGTATCTAATTGAAACATTATTCGTACCAATGAACGAGACATTACGGTATTTTTCGCGTACTTTGTTTTGAAGTTTCTTAATAATGGACAAAGTAGGCCGTTGAAGAAAAAACACGGATCAGAATGTATGAACGCTCGATCAAGTGAATACTGCCAGGGTATTGCAGGGTACAGTATTTTGATGAATTGTGGGGAAAAGTCTTCACAAAATGGATCATAACACACGGAGCGGGCGGGACGTCGTAAGTAACAGTCTTGAACTTAGTAACAACTGTAATTTTCTTAGCTTTCCTTCGTTGTACTTACTTCTGAGGCAGCATAAAGTACGTACTTTATGCTGCCTGAAAAGTATATTAGCTTATTATTAGTAGCTTATTTTACGTAAAATAAGCTAATTTATAATCTATATATCTATCTAACCTAAAAAACTCACATTTTCAGGAACTTGTCATAATAACTGGATGTTGTGTTGTGTGTCACGTCACGTACCTGTAATGAAATATTTTTTTATTAAACGACCCTCTTAATAAGAAGAAATGCTATACTTATTTATTTCCAACAATCCAAGTTTCGTGAACATATTCCGAGGGTCGGCGAACAACGGTTAGACTCATAATAATTAGGAAGTAAGTAATTAATTCCATTTTTTTGGGCTTAAGACCGTTAAAACAATTGTACCTCATTGTTAAAAAAATACTTGCTATGACAACGACATAAAAAAAATCTTTAGTATGATCAACAAAAATGTTTTAGGTAAGCGTCAGTATTAAAAAACCTGAGGGCTGAGATACAAAAGCTTTTACAATAAATCATACGTAATTTATTGTAATGATGAACTCTGATAATGAAATCAATAGCTATTCAAACGAACTCCTGGTTACATAGATACCTAGGTAAGTTACTCATGAAAAAAATTATTAAAAGATAATCTATAATTAATATTATAAAGAAGAAATATTTGTATGTGTGTATGTATGTATGTAAGAAAAAAAACTCATAACACTACTGGGCCGATTTCCAAAATTCTATCACCATTTGAATGCTACGTTATTCCAGTTTAACATAGGCTATAAGATAATACAATGTTTTGAAAATAGTTAGAGGTTTCTCCACCTTTGCGAAGCCGGGGCGGGCCGCTATAAATAATAAAACAAAAACACATCACGCCTATGTTCGGGAGGGGTTCGGTAGAGCTGTTCTAATGACAGTTCGCCGCGTATGTTCAGGTCCCGTGTATTAAAGAGCCAAATACACACCGGGCACAAATACAATCTCCGAGCTGCTACTAAGGATTTCAATGAACAGCCCTGAATAATACTATTCAAACAAAGTGTTAGTGTTGAGTTTCTCCTACTCGGAAATCGAGTCATTACTAATGTACTTATCTGATAACAAGGAAGGAAATAGGTAGGTATATCATTTTGTTTTTTTTTACATTTTTCATTCTGAGAGTTATTTAGTGAAGGAAAATATCCACTCGCAGGCAGGTTTCGAACCTGCGTCTTCTGGTTAGGTACACCAGACGCTATGACCTCTAAGCCCCCGCGAGTCCCACCTGCCATGTTGAAATGTGCCTTCACATTCTGAACTTGCGTCTTAAAGGAGACGTCAGTAACATCTATTGAAAGCAAGTTACTTTGCTCCTCTGAAATAGGTATAAATAAAATCTAATATCACTAGGTACATATACTATTTTTGTATTAATGTAAAAGACATCAACGCGCCGTAACGTGAAGGTGCGGCATGAACGTGCTCGGTTTGATATCAAAGATCCTCAGCATATTAGCCCCGAAAAAGTCTTCTTACCTTTTTACTACTTATCCTGCCTGAAATTTCAAAAACATTCATCCCTCGAGAGAAACTTTAAATTACAAACTCATGTGGTTTCGGTGTCAAACGCTTTGCTAGTTAGCAATACTTCACTTTTTCATCAGGTCAGGTCTCATCCTCAAGATAGGTACTTGTTGAAATTGTAGAAATTCTAAACTCGCCCGGTATGATAACGCACATCGCAATATTCTTTAGATAAGCATCTTCGCGAGCTTTCCATATGATATACATATACATTATGTAGATATATACGACTAACATGAAAGATTACGGGTTATACCTACTTATTACATCTGTTAGCAATAGTTATTACATTTTCCGTGTTGCAGAATCCTTAGTAATGCTAAATCCAATAACTAAATGTTCTCCGTGAAGAAATGCGCCTTGCTGTCTTGTAGCCGTTTACTTCGAGGACATTCAATATCTTAGTAGGTACATTACCCTCACGCCTGTATTCCCCGAAGGGTTAGGCAGAGGCGTACTAATGTACACCCACAGTTCGCCGGTATGTTTAGGGCCCATGTAATAGGGGGCGAGCCTATTGCCATTTACCGGGCACACATTCCAAAGTCCGAGCTGCTACTGGGAATTTCATAGAAAAACCCAATAACACTTTGCTCGACCGGGAATCGAACCCAGGACCTCTAGCGTAGCAGTCGCGCTCAGGACCACTTGGCTAATGACGCAGTTCGTGCATGTCTTAGTATTATATCATAAACACTAGTACCTATATTCAATTTCATAGAATTTGACCGACAGTCAAATTATATATCAATGTTGTATCCGATGCAAATATATAATATATTTAACCATAAGCTGACCTCGAATTTTATTGCTTTCAGCGTATACTGGAATAGTATAGCTTGAATTGTAACTTTACCAAAACAAACTGAATTGTGTGTGTACTTCACATAGTTAATATCCATCATATTTTCTGACAGTTATTATGGAATTCACGAGTAAAATTATCTTTTAAAAAATAGCATAAACTAAGAAATATCAATCTTCACATCACAAACTAAATTATTAATAATTTAGTACACCCGATATTCTTTATTTTAACAAGAACAATTTTATGGTGTGGGGCGAGGCCGAAGTAACTGCCTGACCTTTCTAACGGCTAGATTATAAAAAGTGTGTTACGCCCAACTCGCCTTGCCAAATAAGGAGCATATACAGTTACATCCCGATTACTGCTATTAGTACCAGTACACGGATCTACTTGTAACATAATGCAGACTAATATAGGTACGCGATAATACAATCACAATTAACAGGATTTTAAGCTTTTCTTGTATTTTAATCCTACTAATATCATAAAAGTGAATTTAAAATAAATCCTGATGTATCTAATAGACAAAATTCTTTCTTTTCTTCACTATTAATTTCCTTCTATTTTAATAACGTGAGAGAGCCATGTTTCAGCACGAATGGGCAGGCTCGACCGAAGTGATACTCAGAAAACCAGCGTGAAACAACACTAACGTTGTGTTTCGCCGAGTGAGTGAGGATAACGGAGGCCCTAAAAATTTTAAAAGGCCGGTAACGCACTTGCGACTCCTCTGGTGTCGCCGGTGTCCATGGGCAGCGTTAATCGCCTGCCATGAGGCGATCCGTTTGCTCGTTTACCTCCCATCCCATAAAATATATATGTGTATAGTTATATACTTATACCTGCGTTGTTTACGTTAAATTACATTCTTACAGTTTTAAATCTACAAAGTTACTCCTCCCTCTCACTCCCCAAAGCTTTTTAATATAATATTCATAACTTCTATTTTTACTACAATCAATACTTACGTTACTGTTATATAAATAACATCAAACAATTTTTTTAATTCTTCATTGCTACGATTATTTATGTAGAGATTATACTGTTCCACCGGCCACAAGACGAAGGGTGACGTGCTTCGATTTTAATATTAACCTTTACACGACTTAATTAAGTTAACGCTAACGGTTTCCGTTACTTACACTACTACTTATAAAATGTAGAGACATATTTGCGGCAAACATGTCTGCATATACACATATTTTTGACGAAGTTTACATAATGTCACTTTATTTCAACTTGTAATTCAATTATAATTTATACTTAGGTACAAGTCTTGTAACTTCCTTTTTCGTGTTCCTGAGAAAAGGAGCCTTAAAATACGGAGGTACCAGTGTACCTCCGTATTTCCAGATCACTCAGTAGTGATCCTATAAAAGAGAGGTATAGAATCCTAAGAATACGCCAGGCAGTAGTTTAATACATAAATGACTTATATTATATTCAGATTTCTAGAATCGTCCAGATCGGCCATTAGTAGAGAATAAAGTAGGCAACAAAGAAAGGTAAACGAAATTCTAGTTACAATTGTCTTTTTCATTTTACACTTAACAAAAAAGCAAGTCTTCAAATCAAACTCACGGCTCTCAGGATACTTGTGACACGCTCACAATGAATGAATACTTAAATCATCCCTCTAGGATGCCGAACGTCTTGTAATCAGGTTTAGATGAAGTCGTTTAAAAAAGACGCTTAAACTTTAAGATGACAGCTTAGATTCGGCACAAATGGGCCGGCTCGACCGGAGTGATACCACGGCCTCACAAAAAACCAGGCCTGAAACAACGTTTGCTTTGTGTTTCGACGAGTGAGTGAGGTTACCGAAGGCCCAAACTCTTTTAAAAGGCGGGCAACGCACTTCAGACTCCTTTGGTGTTGCGGGTGTCCATAGGCGGCGGTTATTGCTTACCATCAGGTGATTCGTCTGCTCGTTTGCGTCCCTATCCCATAAAAAAAGAGCTTTGTTTAGATCTCGACCGTAGCCTCAGCTTAAAGCACCACTAAACTTAATTCTTTTTGAAAATCGCCCGCGGTCGTCACTCAGCGGACAAGGATGACGCCACTGAATGCTCCATCGATGAGTTCACCTCACACAAGTAAACACATTGGGAACTAACCGCGCAACCTTTTAGTATTCAATTGTTCAACTTTAGCATTTTGTGCAGCCTTGGCAGATAGTTAAGGTGATTTTGAGGTTAGTGCACTGTTGTTTATTATTGTTTAATTGCTAATGTACCAAGTTAATAGGGTAATTATAGAAGCTGCCCCAATTTTTCTTCGCTGTCATGGTCCTGTCGACCCCTGGAGTCGGGCATCAATAGCATATAGTATGGTAAATTGAAATGTCTTTTGGATCACCTAATAAAGATGATGTCTCTACAGTATCTGCGACCTCTACTGATGATACCCTCTTTTTAACTATATAATGTCACGCCGTTGACGAAGCCACACTATAACCAATGATACGTTAAGAGAAGACGACATTATACACATAGATGCATTGCTGAAGATTTTCTTGTTTCTAACAAACTAAACCAGTTTTCTTTCTTGTTATAAAAAAAACTTGTTTTAAAATAACCCCGTCTATGTGTGTATGTATTTTGTTAGATAATGACGGATATATTTTTGTCTGAGCTGATACAAACTCGACGATTGCATGATGTACAGAATTTTTGATCACTGAAATAAAACAAGACTTTCCTAAAATATCTCCAAATACGCAGGTAATGACGCAGCAATAACGTTGCCGAAAAATACGCCGTTAGGCATAGCAGAATTTACGAGTTAGGAAGATAAGGATCAAAATTTAATTATAGCTTATATCCAAGAGGCACGCGGCCGTTAATTGGCTTGTGACAAAATAATTAGAGAGAGGTTGAGGAGGGGAAGGCACCTCGAAACAACCTTGTGGCTACCTTCCGTCATTCGCTGGCACTCAACGTTATGTGTTAACCTATAATATTTGCAAGCTATGAGTAACTCGGAAATCACATCTTAGTAATTGAATGTAGGCAATGTTTCACCTTAAACTTTTCATATCTTTTCACTGCGCAGTTAAATTCTTACTCATTAGAAAAGTACTGCAAAGCTTACTTCAAGCTGAAAAATTTGAATTTTGTATTTGTAAGATATCGAAACATACACGTGTGAATATTGCAACAGTAAACATAGCTTTCGTTTAAATTGTTTACCGTTTTACAAAATATATAAAGCCTACATAGCCATCGAATTTCAATTTCAAGCGTAATTTTCATGACCACAAAAAAGTTACCCAAAAAGCTAACATGACTTGAACAAAAAAGAAATTGCTTCTATAATAGCTACCTAGTCAGTTTTTAGCACGAACAGAGCGGTTACAAAAGATACTTACAACGGTTCAGTATTTATTTTAATTAATTTTGCTTGTGGCGCCGCGCCGTGAACGTTACGTACATACATGTGCATGTGTAAAAAAAGAAGATAAGTGTGAGTCTGACACGCGCACCCAGGCTTTTCCGTACAAACATGCTACTTTTTTTCTCTTTATTTAGTACATAGACAGACAGACGGACAAATATTCTAAAAACTGTGGTTTTGGCTTCTGTTACTCTAATGATGTCCCCCATGCCAGTTTTTCTTCAATATCTTTGATGTACAGACATCGACCCGTTACAATTTTATTATAAGTACTAGCTTCTGCCCGCGGCTTCGCTCACATGAAGCTATATCAGGAGTCAAAATAGAAAACCAGCATTGATGACCTCTTTTTTGTATGGGCCTCTATACAACAGGGAGGTCAAGCTATATCTCAGGATTCATTTAATTTTTTTTTTAAATAAAAGCTTACTTACAATGTGGATCACACATTACTAGTATTCTTGTTAACCCCTCGTGCTAAGCTAATTAATTGAGATAAGAAGTTCACGAGTTTTTAAGTTGGAGCATATACTTTCTAGCAGTGATAATAAAATTAAAATCTATTCAGTAGTTTTTGCTCCAACCAGTAACAAACAGACAAGAATTTAAAAAATCATATTTTCGGATTCGGAGACGTTTATATACCATAACCCACCCATATATCTTCAATGTACAGACACAGCTTTTTTACAATTTTATAATAGAGATATAGAATATAGATTAGGGACTCGTACTGTACAAACATGCTACTTGCACCAATATCATTAACATTACTGAAGTTCATAAGCGTAAGTGTTATTCCGTTCACCGATATTACCGCAGTATAACAAACTTCAAAGTGTACTGCGATTGTACTTAAATCTTGGTATATTATATTTAATCCAAGACTAGTAGTTACAATAAAAAAAACACTACTTAAAAATTGAAATTTGTGTCAAACCATTGTATTTTGAAGATGCTACAAAGAAAACAAGTTTTCGGTGGCCAAGGCTGTCCGTTTATGAACATTAAATGTAATGACGAAGACGATATTTAGCAAAGGTCAGTGCATAGACGAACAGGTTAGATCATTTTAGCTCCTTTGCACGCACGCACATACACATTGCTCAACAACCGGTCGGCCCTGCTAGATTCCCAGTTTATCTAGTCGCGGTGAGCCAAGAAATATATTAAGAAATTAATACTCTTACAGGCACACACACCAGCCTCCTAGCCGCTGTTTGACGAGCGCCTCATATTACTTATTCAAACGCTATTTTCAAGTATAACGACTTTCTTTAGCTTGTGTTTCCCTTCATTAAGATAAGCTTTCACAAGTCAGAAATGATGGGCCCAATAATGTGACCCAATATAGTTATTATCAGTAGCTTTTAACTAAATACATATCTTTACATACTTATCGTTTAAAGGTTGAATAACGATATGAATTCCCAGTTCCTACCTTAGTCGTAATCTTTCTTAGCTATCGTAACAATTTATTAGAAGTACCTAGCCCACATTATTATTTTACATTAAGAGATAATATAACTACGAAGTAAAACAAGAATAATTGTTTAGGCTGCTATTGAGCAGCCTTAACAATTATTCTTAAATTTGTTCGTATATTGTTTACATTGTATATATATACGCGTATCACCTAAAAAGGACTGCAGTAATTGAATGCACTTTGCAAATTGTGTTATATTATTGTGGTAATACATTAATAACGTAGATATAAATTATATTAATTTTTACTTTGAATATTGAGAAAATTCTGCCTCAACAGCAGGCAGGTGGCGGAATAAAAAATTCAACCTTCACTTGGGCTTCAACAACTTCTTTTTGTCACAGCGAATAAGCCGATATACAAAATAATAATCATTACTTACATAGAAAATGAAAAATTGCGCAAGAATATGAGCCAGGTCCGCAGGTTACTATAAACCACTGCTAAGAGAGGCAAAGCATTAGTATAAAAGTTATTTATTGTTACCATTAATGCTCATGCAGCACATCTTTTGAAACTACCTAACTGCTCATGGTAATTTTAACAGTGTGGTGTGGCCTCATGAACAATATCGCTGCAGAGTGGCGACGACAGACCCTGTCGCAATGTTCGCATCATTGATAATTGTGTTGCAATGTTATTATGTTGCTTACCCACAAGTTAAAAGCAATCAAGATTGAGGAATTCTTCGTATTTCTTGAGAATGAGTATTGTTCAATTTAAACCTTGTGAAGAAATATGCCGCCATTGTTAATTTATTGCTGTGAATTAAAAAAATACCTTAAAACAGCTACTAAAGATAAAATACCATAAAAGCAAAATTTGAGTTGGTAAATATTGGAAGAAAGTTTGCATCTAAAATGTGATGTTTCCATCTGAAAGTCGAGTGGTACCTAGTCTAGAAAAGTATAACATTCTTGATGATAGTAAGTACCTAGAAATAACTTAGGTATATGAGCCGAAAAAGGCCGAAAATGACAACCAGTCTATCGATATTTCCCAGATATTGGGTTGTGGAGGTCTGACTGACGGCAGTTGCTTCGAGTACAACCCTAATATTCAGCCGCATTTGGTAAGACTGGAAGCCGACCCCAGTATATTTGGTTAAGCTAAATTTGATAGCCTCATTATTGTATCTAAATCAATCATCTTTCTATTTAAGGTATTTTTTTTTTAATTATGGCGCCACACTTTTTGTGTATTTGCCAGTGTCAAGTAATAAAGTAATCAAGTATTCAAAGAATATTTCCCATCATGGAATTGTATTATGGCACCACACTTTTTGTGTTCGCCAGTGTCAAGTATAAATTCAGTTGCCCCAATAAAATGGTAGAAACTTTATTGAGGCTTCGATGGAGTTTAGGAGTGAACCCAAAAAGTCACGATTTTCAATTTTATATCATTTGCCTACACTCTCACACGTTCACGAACACTTAATGGTTAATTATCCACCATAATTACACATTAAACTTCGGAGAAATTCAAGTTTTGAAAAATAATTTAAAATCGACAACGTGCACTTTTCATTTTCCCGCCTAAAACTCCAATAATATCTATTTAAGGTTATAATGTAGTGTAAGTTTCTTTTTTTTTAATTAAATGCAGGGAAAAATACAACTAAAACTTAACTGATTTTTTAAACTGAAAAACCTTTATAGCTAAAGTTAAAGATTTTTCTTGTACTTGTACTTTTCAGCAAAACATTCCAAGTGGCGGCCTTTAACACTCGTTTTATTCGAGCAGGGCCACGGCACAGCTTCTTTAATAGCTCGTTATAAGGGACAAAGGCAACGCAACATCAAACGAGGTACCTATTTCTTTACGCTGTGACATTTTAATAATGGTTCCCCAATCGGTTTCCCATTTTATTGTTAACGTCAATTTAACAATAGTCAGTTGCCGAGGTAAAAATTTTGACAATTACACACTTTGCCATAAATTTTTTTATGAATATTTTAGCATTGAACTAATAATCAAGACAGTCTTTCCACTTAAGCATACTTAATTAGAAAACTAAAATTGAACTTGCAAAAGAATTAGCAAGAGATTTTTCTTCTAAGCTATAAAAATCTTTCTTGGTATCTAAACTAACCAAGCAAGTAGTACATCGAAACAAGTTATCCATTGAATTTGTAGTTACCGAACCTGGTCAGCGTTCAATTCCTGTAAAATGTAAACAGGCTAACCCGTAAAGGTAACGAGCCACTGGACGCTACGCTGGACGAACTCATTTGCCATGTAATGACTCATTGCCCTCCGCAAACTAGTTTAATTCACACTAAAACAACCAGGTCTCGCGGTTTGCGCCTCCCGTACTCCATGATTACGAATGAATCACAAGGGCTAAATTAGTAGATACATACAAACGTACGATACGTACATAACAAACGTTTTCTTAAGGCTCTAAATGTATGAACTTTAGAATGTTTAAGTGACCTTCTTTCTAATTAAAAAGCTACTTGGCATCATTGAATCCGCTAGGGGCATTGTGTCCGATCAGTCACGGTCTCGTTCATGATCGCACGAATAAGCTCAGTCCAACGGACGGTCGGGCGATCATGTTTCACAGTCATATTTCGTGATGAGAAATGACGAAACGAGGAAATTTCGTGAGAGTCTGCAGTGCGTTACTATCACATCATCTAGAGTGGTGATGCTGTGAAAAATTGCCAAAACACTTATCGTGGTAGAATATTATATCTGCGGTGTCGAATCTGACACGATCGCGATAGCATGTCTAGGCACTGAGGCGGCTCAGAGCTCCCTCGCGCCACTATCCCGTTAACCGGATGCCGCAGCGCCCGCTTGTTATGCAACTGATGTGTCCCTCGTTTGCCGCAACGACGCGGATCGTGCGTCGGCGACGGCGCAGGCTTCGCATGGCGCATCATGCACGCCAATGTTTTATAAACAGATTAGTAGGAATTTATACACTACTTTAGCTAAGTACCAACTATTTTAAAAAGGAGTTTTATGATTTCTGCTCATATTTCTATTCTATTTTAGTTATTTTTGGGAATCCCATAATATTTAATTAGTTCTATTCTTGATTGCCACTGCGCGTAATTCTAATATAAACTATCATTGAATAGGAATTGGATATAATAAGATAATTGACTAATATTTTGTATGGATTCATAATATAGGTTGCCAACCCTTTCTGAAATACCCACCAAAAAATTTAAACTTATAATCTTGGAACTTCAAGTCACTTTAAATTATTACAGACTAGCGACCCGCCCGCGGTTTCACCCGCGCTGCCCCGTTCCTAAGAGTCGTAGCGTTATGTTATATAGCTTAAAACCTTCCTCATGAATCACTCTATCTATTAAAAAAACCGCATCAAAATCCGTTGCGTAGTTTAAAAGATCTAAGCATACATAGGGACAGACAGCGGGAAACGACTTTGTTTTATAATAAGTAGTGATAGTGATTACATAATACCTACATTTAATTATATTTTTTCCATAAGCCTGTTTCTTATAGGAATCAACAATAGTTTAACATGAACTATACATTAACAATAATAACGAAGCTCTGGCTTGCCTACCAAGCATATAATCTTGTGTATAAAGAATTCTTGTATTTGTATATATATTATAATTCTGTATGTGTTTGTCACATACCTCTTCCTAAATGGCTGGACAGATTTGGATGAAATTTTGTGTGTTGTGATTTTTGTGTTTGAAATTTAATATTTGAATGGGTCCCTTGATGGTTTAAAAATACAATTCGACTTGGTAGGTAGCATGCAAATGAGTTCTAGGACTTTTTATTTTCAGGGTAGGACAACATCCGCTGGACTCTTTAGAGTAATATAATAAATTCTTAATTGAACTGAAATAACACTGAATAATAAAGGCTTACTCTGTTTACTGTCTCTGTTTACCCTTAGTATCACTAATATCATCCTATTTTCTGTATACTTTGTAAATGTTAATATAATGTCACATCAGAATCTAAATAAAAAAATAAATAATATCCTCAAAAGTCTTTAAAAGCAGAGCCTCACTGTTTAGTTTTTAGTTGCACATCAAAATGGAGGCGCCTATTGCCACTAACCAGACACAAATCTAAACTATGAGTTAGACTGGGAATTTCACAGAAACAGCTAAAAAAACTGCTCACCATAGGAATCAATGCCTGGTTCTATAAACATTCTACAATATGAAGTTCGAATAGACAAAAAAAGAGACACAAAATGTATAGAGATGACATTCATGCATGCTTAATTTGTTGGTTATTTCAATTGCATGTATTGAGAATTCTATTTTATCCTATTTTTATCAAATAGGATAAAATAGCATGGCATTCATGCCACTTGTCTAGTGTCAAAACCTCATGAAGAGCTATACTTGCCACTGCTGATAGTGGTGTTAATAGCAATAGGCTTGCTTGTCTCCTACAGGCTACATTATCAGTACATTGAAATTTTTGTAAAATTAAATTAGGACTTAGATATTTGTCTGCTCCATTATGCTAGTGGGCCTTATCGTAACTGCTATGCTAGTCCTTGGGTTTTATTCCCAGGTAGTGCAGTGTGATAGTTAGGCTTTTCTGTTCTTTTGTTTCGGTTTGTACCCATTTAATGGCAATAAGCTGCCCTACTACCTGGGCAATTAACATGTCTCACTTCCTCTATATCAAAGTAACTAATGGCTGGTTCCAGATTAGATGGTTACTAGAGATAGGATTTGGACATAATGTCTATGCAAATAACATCAAAATCCATTCTATAAGCAAGCAAGTCTAAATATATTTATAAAATTTGTTATTTTATTAGTAAAAATAGAGATTTACTTGATAATTTAGAATAATCCTTAATCCAACAAGTTATTTGAGTGATGTATAATATAATGCACCTAAAGGTACCTGAATACTTCAAGTAAGGTTTTAGTGCCAATGCGCTTATAAATTTAAAATGTTATTGAGAGTTGATGCAGTTAATGTGTAATGTACTGATTTAATAGTATAAATATTTGAACACCAATATCTTAGGAAGGAGAGAAACTTATCTATCATGTTGTGATAGTGACAATACTTCCTTTGTATTGTTTACAAAAAGTAATGCCATAGTATTTACAACTTCACAATCCAACAAAAAGAATTAGTAAGTTCATTTCATAGTTGGAAGATATGTATTAAAAATAAAAAGCATACAGTTTTTCAAACAAAGTTTTAATCATGACCATCTAGTTATTTTTTTAAATTGTGTCAATTTACATGCTGGACATGCTGGAAATCATGCAAAGCTAGCAAAGCGTAAGCTAAGTAGTATTGAAAGTCGCGACAGAGGCGTAGGTGGCGAGAAGCAAGGTTCTTCTCCTCTCACCTTGCGGGTTAGACGACGTAGGGTCCAGCGGTGTTGCCAGCACTGCAGCCAGCTGCACCACCGCTTTGATGGCCCAAAGCACCCTCCACATGTCCCACAACCACATCACAACACACCACTATCTCATTATTGGCACAATATTCACACAACCTAACCAATACAAATGCTTAACTATACTAATGACTCCTATTGGCACGATCATACTTCGGAAAAAATCATGTCGTAATAAAACCGTTTAATAACATAAGCTCTATCACATTATTCTAGGATTTTCAAGTAAAACAAGAGTTATTCAAACAAAGGCAGTTACTGCACGTCATAACATTCCTTTGACTGCGAATTAAAAAACTATCTTCAACAACGACTCGGCCAGCACTGAGCAGTGAGCACGCACTGCCTCGTCCCGTCGTCGTATTCGTTGTCGTCGTAGTGCCGACCGTACCTATTTACAAAAGGGATTCGTTCGTTCGCTCAACCGATCAACCACCATGATTCGTTGACGGACGGACTGACGTTAACGTCAAAAACTGCCGTTACCGTCATTGCCAGCTTGCCATGCGTGACGATGGCGTGACGTATGACGTATCTCTGACATTCAGCGTTCAGAAACGAACGAGTAATACTGACAGCTAATGTGTTACTTAGGCGAGTTTCACATCGAATTTAAAAGCGAAGATTATTAAATAAAAATAGCCACTTAAAAAAATAACTTCAATGAAAGATACTAGTATCTCTTAATGTCTGTGAATGAAGGCTTGGCGTCATTACCAGTTATCCTTGTTTTTAGTTTTTATTTTCTTGCATACACATGGATGATACGGAATAATTTGAGGTAGATCCTTGACTTTTAAGGTCATTACGAACTGAGCCATTTTTTCTAAATATTGCAATTTCATATATGGATCCTTGGGCAACAAAAAGTCAGTCGCTGGTACCCACCTTCCATCGATAAATCTTGCAGGTTGGGAAAATATTCCATTAAATTTCAATCCAAAAGATCCTAAATGATAAAAAAATATTAGCTTTCCTAGCAGTACCTAGTGGTAATCCTGGTTTAGTTTTACAGGCGTACATAAAAGTACTTAAGTATTAGATTATTAGCTAAATAAGCATAACAGGACTTGGTGAACTGTTGTGATACCTACAATTTATTCTAAAATGCCCGCACGCTGTTAATTTGTTTCAACGTTTTTTAATAGGTAGTATTTATATGAATATAAATGTATAACCTTATTGACTACGCACCATTGCTAGTGCACTAGCAAGATGAGTAGGTACATCATACCATACAATGTACATACCGTACAGCATCTTATCAGTGGTTAATGAGATTATTAATACATACCTCGCAAATGGTCGTTTCAAGCACCTAAGTGAACTCGGTACATAACATAGAAAAACTCAATAACACGGGGTCAAATACTTAACCGCTACTCAATTTTAACGCCCCGTTAAGTCTCGTACTGTCATAGTCATTTTGAGTAGCGTTTGAATACTTTTTGCCATTAGCTCTACATTGGGACAAGTAAAATGTTTGAACGACCTTCACAGTATTAAAAAATTAAATAGGTACAGGTGTTTACCATCACAAGCAATCCCTAAACATACTACGTGGTCAGGACTTGGATTTAGAAGCCACAGATTTACCAAATTTATCACTGCAATGGCTTTGCCTAATATTGCCTGTCCCTGCGGATATTTTCCCTGTAAAAAAATCCACTTGATATAGTAGGTAACTACCTAGTAAAATAATTGAACCAATATAGCTACTACTTAAACAAACAGAACCAACTTACTTTCATTTCAGCTACTTTTATCCATAAAGATTCATCGAAGTGCATCAAATAATCTAAAGTTCGCATTTCTGGAGTAATGGACCCGATATGTAAAGTAGAATTTTTCACTTTTGTATATCTTCTGTATGGATCAAAAGTGTTATACTTATGGATCGTTGTTCTAATATCTACTAACTTATTTATTCCAACAAACCCCCATACAGGTGGACAAAATATATTCCTCATAGGGACTTGAGCTATTGTAGAAACTATTGGTAATATCTCCAATCCTACATCTGAGGTTGCGACAATAATATTATTTTTGTTTATATTAACACGTTTTCTGAGAATTGTGGCATTATAACAAGCTGGTCCCAGATTAGGAAATAGGATATACATTGAACGTGAACCTGAAGCATTGATCATGAGCGCTAATTCTTTCATTTTTCTTCTATTGTCTCGTAGCCACTCACCGATCGGTTTAGTCTCACTGAAAAAATGGAACATATTACTATACTACTCTGTGATATTACTCCCTCGGTAATTTCGGACGATTTATCGATATAGTAGGTACGGACCAGCTAATACCGTCAAGACAATAATAATGATAGGCATATACTTATTTCAACGAGAGAAGATTCCACTATTCTAACACAATTATAGGTATTACGTGCCTGCAAGACATTTTATATTACCTATATGGTTCATGGTCTAGAACTATCAGTAAATCCGTACATGTGAGTGCCACACCAATCTTATCCACGTATTTTACGACTTTGCCTGGATAATTCGTTTGGACATAATAACATTCTTTTTCTACAAAATTCATGAAAGCTTCGGAACAGTTATCATCATACAAGTATATTTTATTTATAAATTTATCACCCTCTGTAATCTCATGATCCAATAAAGCCGAAATCAAATGCATCGCCAATATATGTCCGGCACCAGTAATAGTAACGTCAAAATGATTTTTTCCTATAGGCTCTACTATTTGTGATCCGCCTTCTTCTTGTTGTAGATTTATTTGTTCAGTACGTACAACTCTCTTGAATTGTAAAACATTTTCTAACAATCCATCGTATTTCTCAGAAGCAAATAAAGAATCGAAACTGTAATAAGAATAACAATAATCCAAAAAGTCCGAAGCTCCACCGATGTAAAATGGTTTGCTGCCCTTCATTAACATTTCCTTCCATACGATAGGAGACTCCATATGATGCCATTTGTTTTTAATATTAATCTTGCATAGCCAACTCTAAAAGATTTTAAAGTAGGTATAAAGTATTTTCTATGGGAACATAATTTTCTAACTCAAGTATATAGGTACTGCTGCTCAAGTTTAAAAGTAGTCTAAGTCGGTAGTAGTACTGTAGTTTTTACCCACGTTTTTCTTTAGTCACACCTAACCTGCTCTGGGTTTAGTGCTGGTAGTATATTGGATAACTTATAAACATAGATTAGTGATCAAGTAATTTTTGTAGTCACGTAATAGATAGGTAGATCAAGTAATAATTGATATCTAACTCTAATGCCATACCTTCCATTCTTTAACAGATTTTTCAATACAATTGTAACAAAAGTTTGGCAGGTTTTGTGAAAGATAATCGGCTAGAAGACAAGTTTCTGCATATGCTGGACATTGAGTTTCGCCAGCAATTATAATACGGAACCCCATGATGAATTTTATTAAACTTTCAGATATTTCTGATGTGTTGTTTAGATATTTGACAATAACGAAATAATTGACAAACGCAGAGTTGAGCCAAGTTGAGCGGACCAAAGCGGACAAATTGATTATGACAAGAGGACCGGACTGGTATTGTCATGTTATCGGCAAATGGGAGGGCTATGGCCTCAGAGGAATGACCATATTTTGTAATTCTTACTTATTTTTAGCCAAAATGTCAATACAGACTTCTTATATATATACCAACCAACCACATAAAAGATTAGACGTCAAGAAGCAAAAATTAGTTTCTAAACGAATCATATGCCTTCACGACTTACGTCAACATTCAATAATTCAAGTTCTATACATTTGTCATCAATTGCCACAAGGAAAATAGAAGAAGAAATTTGTCATGTCAGATGTCAAATCAAATTGTCAATGTAATTCCAAGGCTGTAGGTATGGTTCAAATTCAAACTTCCAAACCTTTGCCATTGCCTGCCTTTTGGCGAATGTAATGTAATGTAACCACAATGTAATTCCTCTCAAACTTCTCAAAGTACCTTTTTATTTTTACATTTTCATATGTAGTTTAATCTTATAATATTAATCTTGGTTGGTTTATTCAATGTGCTTCATAAGGCTAGCGTGGTGGACTATTCACTATAGCCTAATCCCTCTCATTGTGAGAGGAGACCCGTGCCCAGCAGTGGGACATATAATGGGTTGATTATGATTATGAAGTACTTTTTTAAGGTTTTTGAAGGTGGTAGTAAATCTTGATAATTTTCTTTTGATTACAGTGTTGAAGTCATTATTTCATTTTAAGTAATAGTTGTTGCACTCGAAACTATGGCTAATCGTAATTGGGGATTTTGCGATTTATTTATCAGCAAAAATTATGAACTTGAGAAGCTAAAGCTATTGGAAGAACTTGGTTTTAATTCCGTAGCTATTAACACACACATTGAAGAGCCAACTGATGAGCCAAAAAAGAAAAAGAAGAAAGGGGAGACTAAAGATAAGAAAGACTTTGTACCTTCACCCATTGACATTCCAAAAGATTTGTCTAACAATAATAAACTTAATATTTTACAAAGGGTTACAATAGAATTCTCAGACTCCAGTGTGGCTCATAAACTAATTCAATCGGAGAACCTCAAGAAGTATGATATAGTAGCTGTAATACCAAAAACGTTGCAAGCATTTCAGTATGCATGTGGATCGTTGGATATAGATATAATAACATTTGAGCCAGAAAGTAGAATTCCTTTCAAAATCAGTCGAAAACTTTACTTGCAAGCTGTAGAGAGGGGGATATTCTTTGAGATAATGTATTCACCAGCTATAAGAGATTCAACATCTAGAAAAAACATAATAAGTACTGCCCACACTTACCATGCAGTTGGAAAATCAAGAAACATAATTATTACTAGTGGTGCTGACAGTTACATGCAAGTGAGAGATGTGCATGATGTTATTAATTTAGGTTTTATACTTGGACTTAATAGCAATGAAAGTCTTGAAGTTGTGAGGAACAATCCTAGAAGACTCATCCTAAAGGCAAAGGGAAGAAAGTGTGGCAAACATTATATGATAGTTGATTCTGTAAATGAAACCAATAATAAAAAATCTGAAGATTATGTTGTATATTTAATTTATTGATAATTACAAATTTTATTGAGATTTTTGAACATTCACAATATTATTCAACATTATAGCACCATGTAAAAATATTATAAATGAAGCATCACAGACATAGATACATTTTGCTATCCTACAGAAAAACTGCACAAGTGTGAGCCCGCACCAATGCTGCCCTGTACAAAGGGAAATGCCCATTTTTGGCCCTGAAAGGCCCAACAGTTTGCTTTTGTTAAAAAAATATATCTTGTTTTATGATTATTTATCGCGGTATTCAATTATCTAAAAAAGGTAGGAACATTTTTTACAAAAATAAAAGAGCCGAAAAGATAAAATGAAATTAGTAAATACGTATATCGTTGGTTTGTGGATAAAAAAAAAAAAATGTTGCCAATTATTAATTTCGGACAAAATAAAATCGATTCTATTTTCAATCGATTTTTTATTAAAGCGAGTCCGCGAGCTCTACCTGCCTGGTCGAATTCGTCTTCGTTTTACATTTAAATAACTAATAACATAACATATCATACCATCACGCCTGTATTCCCCGGAGGGTAAGGTAGAGGCCCACACTTTTTATTCCAGGTTAATGGCCTGCTAAACCTACTAGGAATTTCATAAAAAAACCTATTAACACTGCTCGACCTAAGAAATGAACCCAGGACCTGTAGCGTAGCAGTCGCATTGAAGACCACTAGGCTAATGAGGCAGTTATTACGCATGTAATTATTAAAATGCCAATAATAAACAAGCGAATCGCTGTTTGATTTACCATAAATTCGAATAATCGCTACTACACAATTTAAATGTCTAACGTTCTTTTAGTTTTTAAATAGTATTTTAATGAACATTAAAAATATAATTAAAAAACTAAAAGAAAGAAAATAATAATGTATGAGATTAATTCAATTAAAAAGATTAGTTCAATAATACATAATTCGATCAAAAATCGAAATCGATTTATTGATTCTTATGTCTCTTAAGTGGCAACATCAAAATATCGAATCTGACAACGCCATGTGCCAATAAAACATTATTAAGAAGAAAAAAAAAGAATCTGACAACAGAAAGTAAATAATAGACATGCGCAAAACATCACCCTATGAAGTAATGTGATGCAACATTACTTTTTCGGTCAGGTGATATTACTCGATAACATTACGCATTACTCGAAACATTACGCGACGTATTCGAACGATCTGATAATGTTTGTACTTCGACTGTACTATTACTTTGAAGTGATATTAATTTTAAAGAATATCTAGCCAACAAAATGCATTTCGCCAACTACATAGTTCTGCCGCAAAAAAATGTAAACAATGCAAGTGATCATAGGTAAAAACCCGGCTAAATAAAAATAAACCTCATAAAAACTTACGGCTTAAAATCCGTCACGAACGTTTCTTGTCTTCGCCTTATCTCGTCTCTCTATCTAACTTGTGGAACAACGTCCATCTGTCTCACTCTACCGCGCGTCGCGCGAAGTCGATTCGAGTAGGCAGAACAGAATGCGAAATTACGTTCCAGAAACGAACATTACTTATCATCAAACATCACTTCATCACTCCTCACACTCGCACTCTTCTATTATAGGAAATGCGCGGGTGATGGTGTGATGTTAGTTTTCGTCGCGTAATGCGTAATATGGCATCACATTAGACATGCGCAAAACATCACCTTATGAAGTAATGTGATGCAACATTACTTTTTCGGTCAGGTGATATTACTCGATAACATTACGCATTACTCGAAACATTACGCGACGTATTCGAACGATCTGATAATGTTTGTACTTCGACTGTACTATTACTTTGAAGTGATATTAATTTTAAAGAATATCTAGCCAACAAAATGCATTTCGCCAACTACATAGTTCTGACTCAAAAAAATTTAAACAATGCAAGTGATCATAGGTAAAAACCCGGCTAAATAAAAATAAACCTCATAAAAACTTACGGCTTAAAATCCGTCACGAACGTTTCTTGTCTTCGCCTTATCTCGTCTCTCTATCTAACTTGTGGAACAACGTACATCTGTCTCACTCTACCGCGCGTCGCGCGAAGTCGATTCGAGTAGGCAGGACAGAATGCGAAATTACGTTCCAGAAATGAACATTACTTAACATCAAACATCACTTCATCACTCATCACACTCGCACTCTTCTATTATAGGAAATGCGCGGGTGATGGTGTGATGTTAGTTTTCGTCGCGTAATGCGTAATATGGCATCACATTGTGAAGTAATATCACCCGAGTAATATTACGCGCATCACCTACACATGTCTACATCACATTGTGAAGTAATATCACCCGAGTAATATTACGCGCATCACCTACACATGTCTAGTAAATAATCACAAGTCAACTTCGTTTGCATTTTGTATTATTTAATTGTTTTCTTGTGGATTTGTTATTTCACCAACGAATAAACTTTTTAATGGACTCCAACAATTCTTCTTATACCAAATCATGGATCCTGTTCCCGCGTTCTCACGATAACTACTGCTCGAACTTGGGACTCGATATCCACTGATAATGATGCCCCCAGCTTTCACACCGGCCAGAGTTCTTCCCGCCCTCGGTAACTGATTCAAGAGGATATTTACGCTGTGTCCATTGTGTTAAATGTAACGAGAATACGAAGACATTTGTTGGAAATTGCAGAAGTTCAAAATCTACAACGATGGGTTCGACAACAGCAGGTAAATAATTGATTCATGTTATCATCCCTGTCTTGTCTTCCTCTGTGAAAAGTTTTTTCTGAGTTTACTTTACAAATATCAATAACTAATTATTATGGCTTCTTTATTAGGTACATGTTTCGAGTGACAATGAAGTGTGCCACTTGTATTAGACTGCAGCCTGGAATCAAATACGACATTCAACTCGTGAACAGCAAAATACACCGATTGTTGGTCATGGACATGTGTGCATCAGCTGTGGCAAGTCACTTTTGAGAATAAGATCACACACACTCAGGACTAATTCTCCATGTGAGGAACTCATAAGGAATATGATTGCCCATCAGATTACACCATGTGAGGTTAGTGTTCAACAGTTTTTGATTTATGTAAGTGTGGTGCAGTGTTGTGTACTGGTGGTGTTATTGAAACTTATTTTCACTCTGTTTGCATATCAACCCAAAAAGTAATTTTAGGTTTTCACATTTGCAAACACCTTTTTTATTTTATTTTGATCTATAGGTCTACATTTTTGTTTTTATTATTGTTTCAGCTACCATTATGTGTGCCATAATTACTGGGTAAGGACTGATAGAGAAGCATGACATTGAACTGCAGAACGGGAACCATTAACATTCACAATATTTAACAGGGCTTCTACACAATTGATGATAGACTTCACTTGGCTGCTGCACTAATTAATAAATTCCACACAAAAATAAGAGACAGGGATGATGTGGCTCAAATACTAGAAATTGTTCATCAAAATATAGAAACAAATAATGATTTGTCTGAGTATGTTAGGGAATGCAATCTAAATAGATCTAGGGCAGACTAGAAATATAAATGTACACACTGAAAATGTTAGAGAATTTCCTGTTTTAACATCCTGAGACTTAATATTAACTGGGTTGGGCACGGAATCAGACCAATATTTTCCCTCCTGCTCAATTTCTGGATGATGTACTGATTGTATATGATACAAATTATGTATAAGATCATAAAATACATAACAGATTTTATTAAGACTTAATATTGTATGTATATATTACAGTAAGATGATTGTTAAAAAACGGTATTTTTTAAATAATAAACATTTTATATCTTAAAAATCCGGACTCTTTTCTAAACCAAATCCTTTACCATTTCATTCATTAAATTGTATATAATCATTGCCATATGCTTTTATATGTGTGCACCCAGGGCCGAAGTCTCTATGGCCGGTGGGCATTTCCCTTTGCTACTTGAATCAATATCATTAATTACCATTACTAAAGTTGATAGCCTATGAAAGCGCCCAAAATTTAACAAATGAGAAGATATAAAAAAAAAATTTGAGAGAACTGCTTTTCTGTTCCCTCTTCGTCAATATCAATAATTGTTACCTATTAGTCTTGAACCCTAAAAATGAATTACAAGTTAAGGAAGAGTGAACCCGCGGACAATAACTATGTAGTTATAAATCAATGTTCAGGTTGTTACATCTTCATCACCATCATCATCTATAAATAGTGAAGTGGTTGAGGCCTAAGCTGCATGGGGCTGAAAATGTTTACTTACGAGAGTATCGGTGTATTTTAATAGGAACTTCAATAATGGTATATGATAGGTACTATCTCGACATTTTTGTATTTTCGCTCTGGTGTACTATAAAGAATATCTATCTACCCTATCATGCCTCTATTCGCTACTTTTGGCAGAGGTGTTCTAATCTGCAACCACCATAATCCGCCGTTATGTACTACCTACCTAATAAGGAGCGGACCTATTGCCTTAATAATGATTTACTGTTATTGAAACTAGGCAGTGGTTTCGTTTATTTGTCTTCGTTTCCCCCTTGTAAAATGTGGTAAAAAAACTCTGTCCGACTCATGAAGGTTTTGTTAGGTGTCGAGACCCGGTTTACTATTATAAAATTGTATAATTTGTATAAAATGCCTCATTAGCCAAGTGGTCCTAAGCGCGACTGCTACGCTAGAGGTCCTGGGATCGATTCCCAGGTCGAGCAAAGTGTTATTGGGTTTTACTATGAAATTCCCAGTAGTAGCTTGGAGTTTGGAATTTGTGCCCGGTTAATGGCAATAGACTCGCCCCCTATTACATGGTACCTAAACATACCGCGAACTGTGGGTGTACCTTAGTACACCTCTGCCCAACCCTTCGGGGAATACAGGCGTGATGGTATGTTATGTTAATTTATATAATTGTTTTCACTTTACCAGTAAAAAAACTAATTACTTACCCCATTTTTTCCAAAACTAAAGGCTAACTAACTGGCTCTGGTGATATGATTAAGATACCTATTATGCACCTTTCAGTTCGGACATGGTTTTTTTAACATACTGTTACTATACTGATACTAAATATACATACTGATACCTGATACTAAAATATCCTACCTCCTAAAAAAATGCCTGAAACCATTTCTTGCGTAAATACAAGGAGCGAAAAAAATTATGAAACTAAATCTTTCGACCATTATAGTTGAAATTTTAATTAAAATGTCATAATATCATGTTATATTCGTGAAATAAAAATCCCTTTGCCATGCCTCGCCAATATGCGCCGGGCATAACAAGGTTCCTAGTTAGGAAGTTACTTCGTAAAGAGTGAATCCAATTTACTATTTATTTTATCTGAATAATACGATGACGACCGCTGTGGTTTAGTGGTTCGAGTACCGGACTGCTGACCATGAGGTTGTGGGTTCGATTCCCACAGAACACAAAAATTTATGTGATGAATATGAGTGTTTGTGTTCGTCTGGGTGTTTCTTATGTATTATAAGTATGTATTTACAAAAAAAAAGTATATAAGTATTATATCCATTATCTAGTACCCATAGTACAAGCTCTGCTTAGTTTGGGACTAGATGGCGCTGTGTAAAAAATGTCCCAGAATATTTATTTATTTAATAATATTTAACTAGACTTCTTGTTAAAAATAACTTAATTTCATACAAAACTAATCAATTGACATGCAAAAATAAGTCTTATAATCCCTTCAGAGTGTTACCATTTTAATTTGATTTAACGATTTTGGTCCGATTGTTCGTATTCTCCTTTTCTAACACTTCTTCAGAAGGAATCCTCTCCGCCGACGCTCGTGTTGTATTAATATTGACAATCGTCTTCGTATCCTCGGGAAATGTGAACCCATCTGCTACCCACCTATATCTAAACCAAATGAATATTTATTTTTGAGCATACAATATAAGCAAACCTAATGAGACTGAATAAAACTCATTTACGCTAGAGTATCTGAAGCAATCATTATGTATATAGCTATGCAAGTCGCGGTAAGCATGAAATAGCAAGCAGATTAAATGGAAAACATTTTTGCGGCAATGTTCTAGCCCCACCGCTATTGGGAAATATTTACATGTTCGATAAAAATAAAAAGAACAGTATCAATTTTTATTATGTATTGTTTTCAAATGCAATCTCAACGTTTGGTACAAGATATTACAAAATGTATAAAATCCGCACACTAAATATAATATTACTCTACTCACAAACAATAGAGATTCACACACAAGACTTATATAAGCACCCTAATCTGGTTGTTCTAAGTACATAACAGAATAATATTACATGTTCCATATCTTATGGTGTGTTCTAATGATAAGTTGTAGCACCACTGCATTATTTTGTCAAGTATATACATTAATACATTTTTAACACACTAGTTGCCTATATGTTGCTAGATTATTATGTATCAAACTTTCGTAAAATATGCATAATGCGTACCTATAAGTAGTGCAAGTTTGGGCGGTAAAATAGAATGTAAATAATTATAATGATAGCTGCTGAATCCTTCGTAATGGGTTAATTGTCCAAGTGTATGAACAAAGTTATTGTGCTGAAGCTCATAAAATAGATTCCCTGCAACAGAGATCTCATAGACTAGAATGTAATATCAGGCATCGACTTGTAAATCAAGAAATAAGAACAATCTTTAATCGCCATTGCAGGGTTAACTGTGATGTAAAATTGAGCAACAAAAGCTTACATAAATATTATTCTAGTAAAAAAACAGTCTTCAATGTCTTTTAAAACTTATGAAATCACTCTGTGAAATTATTTTTGCACAGCATAAATCAAAATAAATCGAGGAAATATAAAAAATGTGGCTTTATATATAATAAGGACACCACAATAGTACATTGATAATTTCATGGCAAACATGTTACACAAATTGTTAATTAAAATAATATTAAAACTAATTTTGTAATTCATTCACCATTCACATTCAGTAATTATTACATAGACAGACGTAACGAAATAAAATAAATAATCTCCTGTTCCTAATCATAACTTTAACAAATTCAGTCTCATTGGTAATAAAAAAATCAATTTTATTCTAGCGAGTCTTTCCTCAAGAACTTTAAATTATAATTTAAAATAGTTAATTATGACACAATTCGTATAAAAGAGTTAAAATAGGAACCAAATTAAATAAAGAAAGGTGGAAAATAAATGCAATATTATAACTATAACTTTACCATTATTTTGTTAGTTTATGTAATTTTTACAATTTTTATTATTTTGTCATTTTTTGTAGTGAACAGTTATATCATTAATACATATGTAATTAATTACCTATTTAAGCGAATACCTAGTAATTAAATGTAATAATAATACGTAATAAATTGTAGTTTTTATGTCCTCTTTGTTCCAAAGTTGAACATTTTTCGCAAGTTTAGGTCGCATAACTCGACGTTAATGCGGTCTAAACTTTTTTACATTTTTGTATGAATACTTAGAAACAAAAGACCTAGCTACAACATGCGAAGTCGCGGTCTTCAGTTGTTGAGGAAAGACACGCAGTGTGCGACCATGTTGACATTTTCCACCAACCTGTTGTACAATTCCCGCCGCACGCTGGCCGTAAACTTGCTGACCAGACACAGCGTCACCGTGCCGGCAAATATGGCATTGTATAATAACACGAGTTTGAAGTTTCCCAGCCATTCGATGCGGCCGAACTCACCTAATAAATCAAAATTCGTTATACCTGGGGATAAAAAAAAATTACATCAGTATTATTATTGATGTAATTACATCTGGAAACCATTATCAAGATTCAAAAGGTTCGTTATTCATATCTGCACTAGAGGGCGGTGGAAATACACGGAAGCATCTTACGGTTGTAGGTGTTTTCTAACTTACCCAACATTTTGACGAGCAACGGATGTGCGGTGGAGTAGGCCAGCAGCAGCGCGCAGTGCGCTATGATGCGCGCCAGCGGCGTGCGGCGCGCGCGCGGCAGCACGCGCAGCGCGCGCAGCGGCGTGCCCAGCCCCGTCAGCGACGCCGCGTACAGGTACACGATGAGGAACGCCTCCAGCACCGCACCCGCACACCCCAGCTTTGAGAGCGACGCTATGCCCAACGTGAATTGCTGCATCACAACACGACCTTATGTCAGTACTCATCATAATCAAAATAAGGTATAGTAATGTACCTAATTATAACCAATTTAAAAATAGTAACTGTAAAAACTCTGAACTTTGGGAATTCCGGTGAAGTCGCAGTCCTAGACCAGGGAGCATTCTTAAAACGACCATTTAGTTTAAAATCTTTCAATCTAACCATTAATTACTGAATGGATACCGGCGGTTATGACTGATTAGTAGTTATAAGTTGAGAATACATAGCCTACCCGTGTGCTAAGTGGCAGAGCTTTGATTCCGATGAGCAGTTCGAGCGTGTTCTGCAGCACCATGAGCACGGTGATAGTGGTGAGTGCGAGCAGCAGCAGCATCGCCAGCGGGTATACCACGTTACGCTGCAGAGACGAAGTCTTGCGCTGACTTTCTACTTCCTGAAGCCCGATAACATTAATGTTAGTAAAACTTAGGATAAAGAACAAAAATCTGGTAGGTAACCAATGTAATCATATATACATGCGAAAGACAAGGAAGGTTTTCAAATATGGCCTAAAGAACCTAGTCACAAATTCTCTTACAAATCATACCTATATCAGAATTTGTGGCCCAAGCAACTAAATCACCAGAGCTAGTAGAATTAACTCTCAGAAACAAATATTTAGAACAGTAAAGTATTTGATATAATCACAACTAACCTTCCTCATAGCGACAACCTTTTGAAGCCTTTCATTGAGTCCGGCTTGAAGGGCGCCGTTCCTTAGGCGAAGCAAGGGTGTCTCCTTACCCAGCAGTACTGAGGCACGCTGGGTGTCCTTCGATATCGATACATCCGCAGCCACTGGCGCTGATATATCGCCGCGGTCAGGATACATGGGCTCAGGCGAAATGTAGCCCACTCCTGAGAACAAAATAAAAATATTTTATATGGCACCAGCCCGTGTAAAGTTAGATGTCGCCTGGCCTAGTCCGAGGGTCCTCCCTTTCGTTGGAGTCTCGTCCCTCCACAAATGTATGTAGTTGTTTCTAAAAATGATCAGTGATCTCATCTACAAGCTAGCCGCTTGACCACGAAAATGAGATGGCTAAATGATACATGATGATATCGCAATAAACCAATCTACTTGGATTTTCTTCCACCGGTTCTTCTCCCAGAATAATCGCACTAGTGAAGAGGCGAAGAGCGGGCGTTTTTGGAGAATGTCTGTATTGTAATATTGACGCAGGAAAAATACTATTAAGATAACACTGTCTAAGTAAACGAGTTTGACTTGACTTTACAGCTCAGTTTGTTTTATCCTTGCACAACACAAGAAAGCAACGTTCATTGACCTGTTCCTGACTGAGACATTGTACGTTTGCTTGTGATAACCTCCTTAGTTTTATACAAGGCCGCAAATAAATGTAATCAATACATATTTTATTTCTTTACTTTATTGTACACCAAATTAAACATAGGACTGGACATATTGAGACAAAAAAATCGTAAAAAAAAGGAATAGTGTAATGATTATGCAACAAATTCTGTATGAAATTTACGACGGTAAAGTGTCAAAGTTACAGTGAAAAATAATGTTCCTTCACAAGCTTTTTAAATTTTACATGCTAAGATTATAAAGTTATTTTTAATGTAGGAAAAAATCGACGCAGGCAGAATTCGAACCTGCGTCTTCTGGTTAGATACACCAGACGCTATGACCACTAAGCCACCATCTACAGATTACGCGTAAGTTTATGTATGTAGGTAGTTTATAATGATCCGGTAGATCAATAAGCTGGTAGACAACACATCTAGCAGTAAGAAGTGTGGATGGAGTTTGTAAACATGAGCATTGTTATCTACCTATCCGGTTCCCTAGGTACGGCAACCGCACTCATCTTATTACGGTGCGATACAATAATAACGTAGCATGTTGACTTGCCATTGAATTCGTCATAATAACATTTCTAAGAAATATTTTAATGGATGTTTACTCCATCCGCTCTTTCTGCCCAGTTGTTCTTAAACTTTTTGTGGCCACGGACAATTTATAAATTGAAAAAATAAAAAATTCACGTAATTTTGTCGACAAACAATTCAAAAAAAGAAATGAGGAACTTTAATAACGATCGATAGGTGCATGTCTTATTTTTCTACCAAATAGGAGTATGTTAAATTTCCCAACGTTTCAACCAAACATTGTTCAAAAATATACCTGTGTTATTAATATTAGATTCGTTAGATGAATTGTCTCGCTTCGTTTAGTTATATAGTGATAAAAGCTTTTGATGATGTTAAAGGTACAGATGAGTATTTGAGAAAACTTTACACTTAGACTCATCACAAGCAAGCAACATCGCAAGACAAATGGGCACTCACCGCAGCTGTCTTAGAATATTTCACGTTATAAACACTTCCATTTAACGTACTGTATGTTCTTAAAAAGGCAAAGACGTTTCGATATTACTCTACTCACCCTTTTAAATCTCTTTGATGATCGGCAATATTCGTATGAAAAAAATCAGACAGTTCAAAAAGGGCATCTCTTTTTTATATTGTCGTTCTACTTCCCTGTTTCCTAGGGTTTCAAATCAAGAACAAGCCTAGCTTGTGCTAGGTATTTTGTTCATGATTTCAAAATCAAATTTTCCGAAACCATTCTTACGCTCGGCGCAAGCCGACGCTTTGTCCGTTTTCCATCATTGACAAATTGTAAATTTGTAAGGAACGATTAAACACTATAATAAACAGCCTATGCATCGCCATACTAATGGGCTGTATTACCTACATTCTTACCAAGCACTGACTGTTATTATAATTAACTGCGTAACTGATAATATACATGATTCAAGCTAGCCTAATAAGTACTAACAATAACTTGAAGACATCCGACATCCAAGCCGTTGAAGCATCCGAGCGTCACAAGTCACAAACTCACAACTCTAAATATTACTCATATTCTTTGCTACTGCTAGTAAAAATAACGCTAATGTATTTCCGCCTACTTAGTGGCACGTGCGATGCGATTTTTTTAAATGTAATGCTGGGAAGGGAAGGTCATGGCGTCGATTCGGAAGGTCAGGCTCATCACGTCACGTTCACATCACATAGTACCTATACAGGAAGCGGGCGCAGCATCATCGTGTTGCGTCGATATTATACTTGTGTGTGTGCGAGCATGTTTCAGCTGCGTATTACTACGTATTGCTAACACGATTTATGATACATATCAAACACATCTATTTTATTGGAGATTTCGTAGGAGTATGAAATTTGCCAACTCCACTAGGTCCCATTGCAAAATGTATGAAGTGAGACTTTTTCGGAAAATGCTTAGAATATTTCAATAAGTAGATTAAATTGGAAGAGATCGTTTCTTATTCTTCTTGAATCATTTAAAACAGGCCCGAACAGTATGCCATTATGGAGTATTTTACAGGGGCAGGAGAAAGTAATTTATTATGGGAATCTATTTTAAATTCAGATCCACAGTATAACATAACATACCATCACGCCTGTATTCCCCGAGGGGTTAGGCAGAGGCGTACTAATGTACTCCTACAGTTCGCCGGTATGTTTAGGCCCCATGTAATAGGGGGCGAGCCTATTGCCATTAACCGGGCACAAACTCCTAACTCCCGAGCTGCTACTGGGAACTTCATAGAAAAACCCAATAACACTGCTCGACCTGGGAATCGAACCCAGGACCTCAAGCGTAGTAGTCGCGCTCAGGACCACTTGGCTAATGAGGCAGTTTCCACACTTATCCACAGTATATTTACGCGGAAGTCTTACCAAAAGGTCCCTACTTCAAATTGGCCTTACCTGATGAGACGGCGTTGTTGATTCGCCGCCTGATGGTGTCCTCTTCAAACGAGTACACATAGTATTCTTCGTTGAGATCCCTCAGGAACTGCGGCTTGACGAGCACGCCGCCCACAACGCCGAATAATCGTACGAAGCCGAGCGGAGTGAATACTGTACAAACAACAATAACATTATTAAGTATCGAGTGGAATATCGATAGGTCCATATAGCAACATGTGCGCAAGCGCAAGGTTTATAATTTTCTCTAAATTTATACAGGTCGACGACTCAACCGTTTGTTTGTTCGTAAATCAATTTCACGTTTAAGAAAAAATATAACTAGTTGGATAGGTACACGAAGTCCATCAAAATTTTAAACATGTTCTATTATTTTGGTTTGATGTTTCGTTAGCAAAAACCATAGATAACGACGTAACCTGTAGAATATTTATTAAGTTATTAGTATCTGCATAAGTCAAAAGTCAGTTGTTTTTGTCTTTCCAACGCAGTCGGAGTATCTACGTTGTTTTTTGTGCCAAAAGCAAAACTACAACAATCGGCATATAAGATAATTATATTCAACCATTAAAATATGATTGGATCCGGCTTAACCTAGCATAGTGTGGAGGGTAGAAGAAAGGAGAACCGACGCAATTTATAAAAGGGGTCCGTCAAAACGCTTTACATTTGGGTGGCGCTACAGTAGCCAGGATACATTTACGCCCAGTTGCACTTTTCCACGCAAACTTTGCGCTTTATTATACAATTATAAAAAAAAATTAAACATACAAAAATCATTGAACATATTATTTAAAGGCTAAGGATATTCAAAGGGTAGGTATTTACCAATACCCTTTGCCTAATTAAACTTTAACAATAATAGATTTTAATTTTGTAATCACTTTTAGAATGTATATGCTCCAACTTAAAAACTGGTGAACTTCTTTTCTCAATTAATTGAACCGCTCCTGAGACAAAGCTTGACCTCTCTAATGTATACATACAATAAAAAGAAGAGATCATTACTGTTGGGTTTTGATTAAATTATTTTTGGGATCCATTTTTAATGTTATTATAGCTTCATGTGAGCGAAGCCGCGGGCAAAAGCTAGTGTTCATTAATTTTAAAAGATCTCTCGGGATCGTGAGAACTTTTTCATAATTAAGATAAAACACTGGCTGTAAATTAAAACTAGGTTTTTTCCTAATTCCCTTGACATTTATATTTTATTTAACTTGACAACGGTTGCCATGAACTTAAGTCAATGCGGAGACCGTAAACACGCGTCACAAAAACTTTTTGCAATAGCATAAATCATTAGTATCATTGCCTAAGACCTCAACAATGAGCATCACCAATAACCCTGCTTTGAGGGATACCAAGTCGATAGAATTAGATGAAGAATTTAACAATTTTATGAAAAGGGTTGGGGAGGTATCGAATCTCGTGAAGGACATGGCTAGTGGTGATAAAGCAAAGGCAGATGCAGCGAAAGCTCTCGCTGATCAGTATTTAGATGGGAAAGTAATATTAGACGATGATGTTACCCTCAAAATTAAGGAAGATCGCACT
The DNA here is from genome assembly GCA_947256265.1 of Acronicta leporina. Taxonomy (NCBI): domain Eukaryota; kingdom Metazoa; phylum Arthropoda; class Insecta; order Lepidoptera; family Noctuidae; genus Acronicta; species Acronicta leporina. Next base: position 12,217,184 of record OX366520.1, on the reverse strand, counting down.
CTAATCAATGAGAAAGCATTTAAAAATCTCGGAAATAAGGATGCAGTAAGGATATTTTCTTTTCTTAATCTTGTTTACATCCTCTAGTCGTGCTATGGAAATAAAGCAACTTCCTAGAAACTGATTGTGCGACCAAACGAACACGTTTAGTTATTGTTGTGCAACTATGAACTAAGTAAACTAACGAGTCTGTTTATGCGACATACAATAATTCGAAAATTACACAATTAACATTCCTAGTTTGAGTTTCTAATCGAATTTAGAGCATAGAATTAACATTATAATTTATTTGAATTAGGTACTCAATACATAATAAGAGTAGGTTATCAGAAATGCATTCTAAATATCACTTAAGAACCACATAAAATGAACGAATTGAAAAGTACATATATGGGTAGCAAACTTCACATTATAGTTTTAAATCGCAGATAGTTATGCGATGTATCAAATTGGCGCAATAAATACCACATAGGTGGCATGTATAAATATTTATGTATTTGCGAACGATAATAGCATACCGTTACGACATGCCAAAGCGTTATGAACTACGTAAGTATACTAGGTAGGCACCCATTAGCATCAAGTAATTGGGTTATCCAAACTCGAGACCTATGTCGTCGTGTAATGTCACTCGTTGCAGCCAGATGCGATGCTTTTTTCGTCTCTTCGCTCACATTTTATTCAAGTGTTTCACCAAGCCCGTATGCGTTCTACACGGTAAGCACGCAATGCACTTTCAAGGTAGACCTCCGAGATGCGAATAGGTGTACATATCGAATTATATTATCAGTGAAAGCAATTTGGCCCGCGTTTCTCTATAAATAAACATCTACCTCGTGTAGGAAATACTGTTGTTCTTTTCTATTTGCAGTGCGGATAGAAATATTCATGTTCAATGTTTACATAGCATGATGCGGTGACTGCGTCGCACACTCGCGTTGCGTTAAAATATCTATTATCTTTCTACTGTCAAACACCTAAAATACATGCCAGATACGTGCCCATAGGTTAACTTATTTTTTTACTAAACCAAAATTACGCTATAATCGCGAGAAAAATAAAACTATATTTGACTATTCTTATTTTACCCAAATTGCGTCATTATATTTAACGAGTTAAACAGAGCGAAAACTATGCCTATGTTTATTTATAGTATGAGAAACCTTTTGACTTATTACAATAAACGAGAATAAAATTACATGTAACAGTTTAAGCCTCCGCCTTATTACGGCACTTACGGTACCTATCTAATTGATTAAGTTATCAAAAGCTTATCACACCTAGGTGTAAAATATCGTTTTGCATAAATTGGTCAATAAACTGTTCTATAAATAACTAACCTACTTTATCATTTATAAGTTTGAGAATAGTCATCATACTGGTTTCTGACACTTACGCGAATATTAGACATTGAAATAAAACTATTTTTTACGGATTTTATCGTCGTATCGTAAATCAGTGAAACGCGATAAAAGACGTCCAACACCTCAGTCTACCCGTGACCATGGATGCTGTAAAGGATCCGAAACGTCGGGAATTAAATAAAATTTAATACAACGCGATAAAATCCGTAAAAAATAGTTTAATTTCAATAGTCATCATGTTAATTTTAACCCCCGACGCAATAAAAGGGTTGGTATAAGTCTATGTAACGTTTGTATCTATGTGTCTGTCTGTCGCTGCGATTTCCTGGCTATGATTTTAGAGAATCTGTTGATGAGGCATTAAGGGATGTGAGCAACTTCCACGGGTCTGATTGATTTAAAATTTGGTATCTGGCTGTTATGATAATGATATTGCAAAAACGTGGTAACTATGACTAGATGCTGCTTTTTTTATGGGATAGGAGCAAACGAGCTGACGGATCACCTGATGGTAAGCGATAACCGCCGCCCATGGACACCCGCAACACTAGAGGAGTCACAAGTGCGTTGCTCGCATTTTAAAATGGTTTGGGCCTCCGGTAACCTCATTCACTCGGCGAAACACAACGCAAGCGTTGTTGCTGCTGGGGCATTTTAAAGTTGTACTATGTACTACGTTTTTTATCTAACCTTTCCATTATAATTAAGGTTTATTTATTTCTGAATGTCAGCTAATTAGACCCTAAAAACTTTTGGTTAAATAGACTAGACATTAAGATATGTAACTTATAGAAGTTAATTTTATTTTGATATATCAGACTGAAGTCGACAAAGAAGCATGGATGGCAGAAGTAAGCAAAGACGCAGAAAAGCGTTACCAGGATCGCAAGGTACGCCGCGAGCGCGCTGACACGCTGAAGACTCAAGCCATGAAGGCGTTCCGTCGCGAAGAGTACGACAGAGCACTATCTTACTACAACCAAGCTATTGACCAAGTCCGTGACAATCCTATGCTGTACTGCGACCGAGCCTTGACCAAAATAAAGCTGGAGAAATTTGACAAGGTAAATCTTCCCAACTCTTAATTCACAAAGCTGTATTTAATATTTTCAAAGGATCTTCTTCATTTGTGCCAACACTCCCAGAAGTTCCCATTAAAATGAAAATGGGCGCCCTCTGAAATCTCCATTCACTGGGTCTCGGCCTATTCAAATCTAGAACTAAGATCGCATGTTATGCATTAGTTTAAAATCGTGGGATTAGTATGAGAAATGGAGATCTCTGATTTTATTCTTTACAAATATATCTAATGGCTCAGTGTGCTGTGGTGCGACTACTTATTAGATACCTATGCATTTTCTTTATCCAACATCCGGAACGCAACAATAGATTAACGTAATTATAATAAACTCTTTACCAAATTGATAAAAACATACATTATTTAATATTAAAACCCGCATAATACATTGTTCTACTCTGCTTAGGTTCGGTTCAGATATCTTAAATTTCTACATGCGATTATCGTTACGATAACTAAATAAGTACCTCATTGATTAGATATAAAATTAAGAAGAACAATGTATAATGATATATCATTATTACAAATTTCTACTTTTCTCTGCACTAGATGTGCCTAATTACCTTATCAATTGAAAAGAACTCGGTACCTAAAATGCACATAGAAGGAAAAAGAAAGAAAAGATGCCTTTTTGTTGTTGTTAATACATCATTATCGGTAACTAAGGTACATTAACATTATCAACATCCTACTACAACGCCTGTGTTTGTAATATACAAATTAACAAACCATTATCTGTGCGGTATTACATTACATAACTACCATCACGCCTGTTTTCCCCGAAGGGTTAGACAGAGGTGTACTAATGTACACCCACAGTTCGCCGGTATGTTTAGATCCCATGTAATAGGGGGCGAGCCTATTGCCATTAACCGGGCACAAATTCCAAACTCCGAGCTGTTACTGGGAATTTCATAGAAAAACCCAATAACACTTTGCTCGACCTGGGAATCGAACCCAGGTGTGCGGTATTAATCAATTATTTAAATGCTTCTATCATGTAGGTACTTCTCTTATTTAATGGGAACGATTTTATTTTTGACGAATTATGTGCAAATAAACTATGTGAATCCTGTAAAGAGATCCTTCTTTACTGCCCCCTTGAAAATATCCCTCGTATGCGGTTGCCCTTGGCCCTGTAAGCCCGTTCCCCTATGATTGTTATTAAATTTCTATGTGCTACTCCTACTACTGTGGGTTCTCAGAAATATCTCTGAATAGGAGATTCAATGATGATTCTAAGTGTAAACTTACGCCTTATGGCAAATTTGGTTTGAAATTTGACATAATTATGTTACCATAAGTTTACGCTCAAACCTCAGTCAGACTTTAGGTGTGTAATTCTCCATTACCAAGCCACTGAAATGCAAAGGACACACAGTAGTTGAGAGCATTAACCATTAAGCTATTAACATATTAATTGCAAGGACACTTGGCACAAATAGATAACATTCTACGTCTGACAAGTTGCCAGCACATTCCCTGTTTATTAGAACAACAGTCAAAAAATCGGTCTGTGTGTAGATAAAACTATGCTATCATTTTATAGGTGTTTGGTGATTGCGACCTAGCGCTCCGTCTCAACGAAAACAGCTTCAAAGCACGCCTTTACCAAGCGAAGGCGTACAAAGAACTTGAAGAATTGGACAAGCTGCAAGAATGCAGAATACAGTTGGATAACATGTTTCCACAACATCAGGACCTCATCCAACACTTTCTGGACAAGAAAGAGGGTTTTGACTATGATGAGGAAGATAATGAGAATAACACAAATTGATCTGTTTTTATTTTTAATAATATGACACGCACACACGCTTTATTTGTGTATGCACGTGTATACTTAACTAATAAAGTTTTATTGGATTTGAAAGATTACGGCTAGTTTAAATATGCCTTATCGTGCAGTATTATCGATAAGGAATACTAACTGTTCTAGTTTCTGTATGTAATCGATTATATTCATATAATAAAACTGAGGAGTTTGTTTAATTTTTGTTCGAGCGCGTTATACTCTAGTAGTTAGTAACAGTTGGTTCTGATGAAATATTTTTAGATTTGATTTGATAACCCATTTCTTTAAGAATTTAACATCGCGCTACGCCTTAGGATGCTTTTCCATCAGACATGTTCGGCGCTACGTTGCTATGAGCGCGTTTGATATCCATCAATCATATTAATTGGTCCATATAGCTCAGCACTGGAGGAAACGGGTTAAACTAAGCTATGTTTTATATATGGATGGGTCCGTGCTATGGATAGTCGCGAGTGGTGTAGGTATGTGCAAAGCAGAGTACCTACAGTAGGCGCATCTTCCTGGTGGAAAAGCACCATTAGGAGTGAAGCTAGCGAGCGAAAACGCAGGGCACAGCTAGTCTATTACAAAACACTGAATTCAGAACCAAATAACTTTAATATGTGTACTATTTAAGGTTTGATGATGTCGGAACGTAATATAGTGCTGAGTTCAATGTACCCTAATTTACCGGCGATTCGCTATAAAATTACCAGAATGTATTAGAGGTCAATGTCTGTCGATTGAATGCCGCCTTATGACGTCACGTAACTAAAAGCTATTTGACATAGATCTTCGTGCACACATTTACAAATAGAATTCATAAAATTTTGCTTGCAGCGTATACACCATACATACACATATTGCACATGCGAGAAAGGAATGCAAGATGAGAATATTTCGCTAAAAAACATTGCACATGCGCAGTAATCAATTGCTAATTCATAGAAAAGTTGCTTGAATCCAGTCAATGCATAGCGAGTTTTTATAATAAAGAAAGCAACGAGACTAACTACTGATCCGTTGACAAGCGGTCGAAGGCATAGATACCTATTCGTAAACTTAAAATAAGTGATTGTAACAGAAATAATGTTAATGACTCACCTAGTAACATTAGAACTCCAACAAACGACACACAGGAATACAGGAAAGGGAGGTATGTCCACAAATCTGCGAGCAAACAATATCTAATGTTAATACAATTTTACCATACAATACATTTTGATTTCCTCCACTCATTGTTGAGGGACAGGACTACTGATGTGTTACGACGGGCATATTATTGATCATTGATCAGTGTCTAGCTAGACTCGTAAACGCATCGAGTAATAGATTAACATATGAAAGTACTTAGCGAGGGTGTAAATCTGAACCAGTGCAAAATCTGTAAAGCAAATTGTGCACTAGTTTCGAGTTTTTTTTTAGTTTTTCAGAACAACAGGCTTTTTAAGCAATTTTCAGACAAATTTGCAATCTTTCTGTGGTTTCGATCTAATTTACACTACTACAATGTTTTTGTTAAAACTAGCACACTACACGGTTTCCAGAGCATCCGTTAGTTGATTCTGGTCGAACAACTACTGTAATTTATGTTAGGTACTTTTTTTACAGTCGATTGAACACAGAATACATGAAAAGTATTTTCGCTGACTACAGAATACAGAACAAAATAACAACGCCTGAATTTTTGCGCAGTATTTCTTAGTGGTGAATTTGATTATAAAACTTTGAGTACCTAAAGATAATTGCGGTTGTATTGTAACTGGTTGTAACTCCAAACATGCACAGATTCAACATTCGTTCGTTTGATATCCTATATATTTTTATATTATTCATCCTTGTAAGGAACAAGGATGAATTACGAACTTCGGTGCTATTACGAATTTTATAACAGAAAAACCCAATATTATATGAGTATACTTTGTCCTGCCTAAGAATTGGACACAGGACCCCAAGTGTCGATTTTGAGGACCACAATGCAGTGAATGGACACAAAAATTTAGTAAAATATTATACTCACTAAGCAAAGCATCAATACTGGAGCGGTCACCTTCCAACCACGCTGAGATGACATAGGCCAAACCCAGCATGGCAACACCAAGAAGTGCAAGAACTATGAATGTCTCGTACACCCTGCCTCTCAACCCTCGGCCTCCAGGGAACCCAGAGGACTCCGAAAATAAATATGCGAAAGGCAAGAACACAAACATCGACAGATTGGAAAACAGGAAAACATGGTTCCATAGCCCTGAAAAAAGGTAAAAACAATAAGAACCTTTTGATTCACCACATTAAATAATTCCCGAGAGTTAAAATTATAATTAAGGTTAGGTAACTATACATACTTAATTTTTTTTTTAAAGCTTAGTAAACAATGTGGGTCCCAACTTTTTTAGGGTGTGGAAATCCTCAAGAACTTCACTCATGGGGGGACGGGGCGTGTCGGATTCCACCCCGAGTGGGTGACCTACCTACTAAAACCACACGGGTGTTCGCCTCACCAATTTTTTTATGGGGTTACGGAAGCAAGGTTTCATTCCACCTAGACCCTAGCAGGGGCAGGCCGCCATTGCTGTCTCCAGCGTAATTGAGGGCGACTATTATAGTCCCCAAACTGCCAATCCAACCGCAACACCGACCGCACCGCCATCTCGAGTTTTGCCGTGTGTTATGGGCGGACAGACTTCCCCAAATGCACTGCCCAGCAATATGGGTTCTGGATTTACCCATTGTGCTAAGCTAAACGCTTGTATCATGAGTGGATTGGCATTGGTAGTGCAATAAGTGGGTTTTGAACCGGCAACCACATGATCGCAAATGACACCTTAGTCATTAGGCTACCGCCACATTTAATATTATGTATATTAATACATATATATAAATATACTATAATTTTTGATAGTATAATAGCTTGACAGCATGAAAAACTTGAGAATACATATTTAATAATTTATTTATTTATTTATTTATTCAATAACCAACTTATACTTACAGACTATTCTACACGTACAAGTTATAGGTCAGAAGTAGATAATTATGTCATGCATGTACCTATCAAAAGAATGTCATAAACATAGTGCTTACATTATCTATTATAAATTAAATTAAATTTTGAAAATAAAATTAAAATAATCAATACAACATAAAAATATTAACCTAAGACGGAGAAATAGTACTGGGAGTGGCAATGGACTCCAAGTAATGATTTGCTGTACTCAGAAAACTCAATTATCTAAGCAAAGTAATTTTGGGATTAAATTTTATTCACCAAGATTCATTCACAGCCTTTTATTGTATACAAATCTAAATGGAAAGTAAACATGCTAAAATGATTTCATCAAATAAAGATGCAATTCTGTTTTATGATTACATCAGATTTCAATGTTGCTACTGTAATAGACAGTAAGTGCTTACATATTTGCTTATTAAACAGCAGTGATAAAGTATTTTTTTTTTCTCAAAAGAGACCATTTTGCAGTCTTGTAAACTCTTTTCTAAATTGGTATTGAAGAAATTAAGAAATTGCAAAGTTAATCAAAATAGTCAATTCAAAAACTTACCCTGTATGAGAGAACTGTTGAGCCATTTAACATAATAGCTGTTAGGGTACAGTATGAGCACCTCATTGCTAACTATTGAAACTGGCAGTAAGAGAGCAGAGCCCAGAGACACAGCTAGTGCAAATGTGCACAGCCATAGACTAATACGGTAAACTTTCACTTCATCTTCATCTCCTGTAAAGTAATCCTCACTGTCTCTCCTTCTGAACTTCTCAATCAATGTAAAAGACACAAGATACAATAAGATAAAAAGTAATAGGAAAATCTGCAACAAAAACGAACAATTAATAAATTCCTCACAAATCTGTATATTTGTAACAAATTATTACATGTACACAATATATATAATTATATAGTTTACCTATATAATTATATATATTATAATTATATAGGTAAGCTACCTTATACAAGTTTAAAAACAAAAATTAAAGTACTCTAATACCTATTTCACAAAAACCATTTCAATATTTGTACAGATTTAGAGTCAGGGCTGGATTATCCCTTAGGCAGTGAAGGCAACTACCTAGAGGCCCTGCATTAGCTATGGAGCCCTACACTTATAATGTCACTGAATAGTCCTATACTTGACACAGTATGCAGTGCTGTTATCAGCATCCTTTGGGATGCAAGTATAACAGCAGGAAGTACAGCTTGTTATGTATGAAATTGTGTTTAAATATAAAAAATATAATTTAGTAAATTATAAAGAAAAGAGGCCTTGACACAGGCCTTGCCTATGGTAATTGTAAATCCTCTAATCCCATGGTAACTCTGAAGTTGTAGAAACATAGTCTATAGGAAATTTAAAAAGGCCACCCTTTTTAATTTTTTTTTACTGAGTAGTTTCATAATCAGTATCAGTAAAAACTGTTAACAGAATGTTTTACACTTGCTATTCCACGATTTCCAGTGTAGAAAATAATAAGGTAACTTGTCTTTTGGTACATAACAAACATTTTATTTTGAGAGAATAGCTTAGTAAATCAAATGAATGACTGTGTAGTGTGTACCCCAAAGAAATTATTTATGATTTACAAATATGATATGTTTATAAACAAGCTATAAATTTTAATACAAATCTTCGTACAGCGTCGTAATCTTCCCTTGTTTTTTAGCGAGCTTAGCATAATAATAGCCTTTGTTCTGAAGTTCTGATACTCACAATTTGCTCCCTCACATTATTATGAAATATCTGTTCGCGCAAGTCTGCCTCCTCATCCTCCATTACTCCGTTTTTTTAGCGTTCTTATCTTTTGACAAAAAATTGTGTTTCTTTGCAGGGTTTATCATTGAAATAGCACTTCATCTTCCAAATTACGTTACATTTTTTAAGTACAACAAACAAAACTCGCACTTTTCACAGCTTGGAATTTTATGTTCACCACACAGAAATGATACGAGATTCAATTTTACTACAATGAACAAAATAATGCCTATTTTTTAAATGATTAAAAGTAGCACGCAACGCAACGAAACTGTGAAATTGAGAATGCAAATTTGCAAAACACGAAACACGACCAATTTGCAGGTGAGTGAGTGAATGAAACAGAATGGTATTAAATAAAACTAGAGGTGTAATGTGTCTGTCATGTTTTTTTTTTTTTTTTTTATTATGGCACAATGGCACCACACTTTTTGTGTATTTGCCAGTGTCAAGTATTAGAGTAAACAAGTAATATTTCCAAAGAATATTTCCCATCATTGGATTGTATTATGGCACCACACTTTTTGTGTTCGCCAGTGTCAAGTATAATGTTCAGTTGCCCCAATAAGACGGTAGAAACTTTATTGAGGCTTCGATGGAGTTTAGGTGTGAACCCAAAAAGCCACGATTTTCAATTTTATATCATTTGCCTACACTCTCACACGTTCACGAACACATAATGGTTAATTATCCACCATAATTACACATTAAACTTCGGAGAAATTCAAGTTTTGAAAAATAATATAAAATCGACAATGTGCACTTTTCATTTTCCCGCCTAAAAAACGTCTGTCATGTTCATGTAGAATAATAATGTAGGTAGTGTAGAATCATAGAAAACTTAGAGAAATAAGAATGGTTTGTCATTGATTGAGGTAGAATCAAGTAGAATGTTCACAGAGTACAATGTTATCGGATAGAACATTTTTTCAATGTTTCGTAGACGCTATGACCACTAAGCCACCGCGAGTCCTTCCAAAGGAAAAATTCCTTCACTAAATAAGGTGGGACTCGCGGTGGCTTAGTGGTCATAGCGTCTGGCGTACCTAGCCAGAAGACGCAGGTTCGAATCCTGCCTGCGAGTCGAATTTTTCCTTCACTAAATAACTTTATAAAAATTAGCATAAAAAATGCAAAAAATCACAAAAAGTTAGTTATTACGTATGGTAGCATCGTACGACATAGAACTAACCGTAAGGTAAGTCATGTCGGTTGAGAAGCAAAGTAACTTGCCTTTCAATAGATGTTACTGACGTCACCTTTAAGACGTAAGTTCAGAATGTGAAGGTAAATTTCGACATGGCAGGTGGGATTCGCGGTAGCTTAAAGGTCATAGCGTCTGGCGTACCTAGCCAGAAGACGCAGGTTCGAATCCTGCCTGCGAGTCGAATTTTTCCTTCACTAAAATAACTTTATAATCTTAAAGTTATTTAGTGGAGTCCTCGCGGAGCTCTGGCGATCTTGCTCACCGTTATGAACACAACATGGTACAGAGCTATGTTATTTGGCTACTATTTTCTGCAAAGTTTAGGTACTTCCCCAGTCGCGCAGCTCCAATAATTGTGAGTGGAATTATTTAATTCCACTATGCCCTGCCTCTCGGGGTGTTTCTTCAAATACCTTATTTTCTGTTTTCGATATCCGGCTCAAAAAATACTAGGCTGATTTCGAAAATTCTTTCACCATTTTAATGCTACATTATTCAAGATTAACATAGGCTATAGAATATGTATTTCGAAAATTTAGGGATTTCTCCCACCCGTGCGTTTATTTTCCAATTACATAGTATGTATTTATCTATACCTAAATAGTTTCTTTCTTTTGTATTTAATATATATCAATGAGAGCATTGCATTGAAAATATGACGCAAGATATTATAAAGGTGTGTATGGATGATTTTAATTTTGCAAATAAATAATTACATATAAAAATAATTTGTAATCGTTCCTAAGTTTATATCCAATCTTCCTAAAATAATCTATCGATATAAAATATCGACATAGTAGCTTCCTAATTATTTTTATTGTCTTTTACGTTCGTATTGTCGTCAATTCTTGTATGTTGACGTATTTGACCTGTATGTGTTAGTGGTGAAGATTTTGATTATGTGTGAGTTCGTACCGATACAAAATGATTTTGAATATGTGTGCAGCAATGTCTATGTAGTGTTTCCTGCCCCCGCACCAAAAGTGACAGACTTTTTTGTCCATAGAATTAAGCGCGTTACGTGTCCAGGGATAGATTGTCAAAGGTAGAACCTGAGAGTAGAACGGAGCGGTAAAAAATGGCTCTCGCTCAGGCTCTCGTCCCACAGACTCATAAGAGATGCTCTCGTCCTCTCCATTGTTACTCTGAGGTCCTCTCGAACAGCTGCTGTTGTCAGTTTGATTGAGTTTTGACTTTATGGCTGATCGTTTAGCTGAGACCGCCAAATTCAAATTACAATTGGTTTTTCGCAATGTGTCTTTGACTATCTGGGATAGATAGTCAAAGCAATGTGTAGATCTATAACACATTCTAGATTCCTAGTAAATCGATATTGTAGCTAAAAGTAAGGTCAATCGTCAATTTTGGCCAAAATTGACGATTGACCCTACTTTTAGCTTCTGTAACGCTTATGAAGCAAAGTTTTTAATGCTGAGTTGTGAATATTCAGTTAATGGCGCAATTATTACAGCTAGGAATCTAGAATGTGGTATAGATCTACAAATTGCGAAAAACTAATTGTAATTTGAGTTTGGCGAGCTCAGATCACCCTTAAAGTTTTGAATAGGCATGATGACGGTTAGCAAGAATTACTAAAATAATATGTTCATAATCTGAAATATAATAAGTATGTTAAGAATAAAATATATTTATTTTTATTTATAAGACGGGATTATTAATTTATTTGATAAAATATAACTACAAAATACACAAGACCGCCATGTTCAGTTGAGCACCAATCAGATTCAATGACGTCACATCTATGTTGAACTGTCACCGTCACGTAAATTTCGTACGAATTTCGACGATCTCCGCGCTTAAAAATTGTTTATTAAGTATTTCCTAATTGTATATTACTTAGTTTTTTGTTCTACAACTTCTTTAAGAACTTATTAAGTAATGGAACAAGGGTTTACCAAGGCAAACAGCTCTAATTTGCCCAGAGTTGATTTGTTAAGCATGCTGGGGCAGTTCCTGGCATCAAACAAAGACTTCTGTTCAGCAGAACTTAGAAATGTTAAAACTACAATGTATGTATTATTTATTATTATTTAAAAACTATATTCAAATTACTATAACTATACGTTTACAATAGTTAAAAAATAAAATCACTTTTAAAAAGCACAGCTGCATATGTTTAGTTTTAATAATGTTTTTATTTTATAAAATATGCTTACATATCGATTTCTTTGTCCTCCAGGCCATCTTATGGGGTCGACGCGATTAGCTACGTTCAGTTAAATGGCGATGGAAATCTGTGTATAGTTAAATCAAAATTCTGCCCAGAACACAAGGTCCACGCGAAGTTATATGCAGTGACGTTAATAGTTGACGAAGTAAAGGAAGAAGTTGTATCGGTAGAATACCATGACTGTGTTGCCTCACAAGGGGGCTGCAAACATGCTATTGCATTTCTTATGTGGGTCCATCGTAGGAGTGAAGAACCGTCCGATACATCCATTGAATGCTACTGGATGAAATCAAAGCTATCTCGGGTTGAAACTACATTAAAATATATTACAACAAAAGATTTCTCCAATAGTAAACCTAGTTTGCAATTAAATACTGGAGTATTTGAAAAGATTATAAGTAAGGAAAGAAAAGGAAGCTGCACAACTGTGTTGCTTAATCTCGTCGTGCAAGATTAAGCCACTTATATATATATATATATATATATTTTTTTTTTTTTTTTTAAAAAGCTTACTAGCAATGTGGGTCACACATTACTAGTATTCTTGTTAACCCCTCGTGCTAAGCTAAAATGCTTGTGTTACGAGTGGGTTCACGTCGGTAGTGCAATGGGTGGGGTTCGAACCGGCAACCACATGATCGCAAGTCCGACGCCCTAGCGATTAGGCTACCGCCGCTTCTTATTGTTTGGCTATCTTATTGTTTGGTTGTGTGGCACGTAAACAAATAATTTATCAGGGTTTTTTTTGACGTATTATCACACTGGGGAATAGCACACAACTTATACACTTGCGAAGTCATTTGTAAATAAAAATTAACAAAAATATTTGAAAAGTTGTTTAATCTCCTATTGTATACGATGCCAAAACATAGAAGTGACGTTATAAGCGGACGCCATGATACCAGCGACCGTTTTCGTGCTAATTTTAAAACATTGAATTAAAATCGCATTTTTGTATCAGAAACCTTTTTTTATTACAGAAATAATTTATTTTTCGGAAATAGTATATACAGAATATTTTAGAACAGTTTTTGAAAATCAGTCATCATGCCTATACATAATGTCAATGTCATTGTCAAAAGTTGACAATTCAACTTGTAAAAGTCTCTTTTTTTTATATTTACAAATATGAAACATGAACATCGATCAAACAAATTTATGTTTGAAAGAAACAGGTTGTGTCATGATATATAAATTACAAATGAACATGCGGTATTGCATATTTCGTAAATATTTATTGTGTAATAATGAGTGCATTAGACTGTAAGTACCTACTTACTAATAAAAAAAGTTAACGTATATTTTAGTTAACCTACCTAAACACATTCAATTTCAGGTATTAGTCGCGTAAATACGGAGTTCTCGCTGAGAATTGTAGTATGTGATCATTATTTGAGCAAGCCGACGCCAGGAATTGATGTGATTTACTCAGATTTTCGTGGAGCAGATATTAAACAGGTAACTTACCTTACTTATACCTCTAAATAAGTTATTACTTCACTAACTGTATATTTACCCGACAAGTACTAACCAACCTTTGATCAATTATTTTACTTAAATAATCAGTATAAAAGAGGATGATAAAAGTGTACCATCGGCAAAACTTTAAAAAATCTTATTCCATTTATCTTTCATTTAAACTTTTACTATCGTTTTATAATTAACAAAACCAACAGAAGTTTATTTTCTCTTTTAGATGCAAAAAATATTATCACTATTCATGTCACTAGTTGTGGTGGCTAATGCCAATCACACCACTAGGTACTTTATTCTTTTGGAAAGCTTGAATATTGTTTTGAATACCTAGAAATAACCATAATGCACCAGACTAGGTAATCAATTCACAACATTCACTGTATTGAGCAGTTTGAGTAATGTATTTTTTAGTAAATCTTATCAAAGATATGTAAGAGTACCCACTATTATATTTATGTTGTCAGGTGCCAGTTCTAAGAATATTTGGACCAACCCCAGATGGTCACAAAGCATGTCTTCACATACATGGAGTGTTTCCATATTTCTATATACCTTGCTCAACACCAAACCCAGCACCACAATTTTTGTATCAGGTATGTTATCAAAATGCTAAGAAACAGAAATAAGAAATACGCTACATTTACCAGATGATCCCACACAGAGTCCAATCAACACACATTTTCAGAACACTATATTATGCTTCTTAGCGATATTGAGCTGTCTGCAAGGTTCACAAAGTCGCAAGGTTTACAAAATTCAAATTGGAATTTTTCTGAGACTACAAATACTATATTTTTTTATATTATGTTATATTTAATTCAAATAAAAAATTTCAGATTGCAGCAAGTTTGGATAAAGCATTAAATATTGCACTAAAGCAAGCTATGTCTGCAAACCAACATGTTTACAAAATATCACTTGTTAAAGGATTGTAAGTATCAAATACACCATAATGATAGAGATCAATAATAGTATTAGTTGGTAGTTGTTACCTCCTGTGGCCAGTGCCGGATTTCAGCCTAGGCCTACAAGTACCTGCCACTCTAGGGGCCCCAATCCCAGTGGCGGGACCTACAAATAAACTCCAAAACCTAGCTTGAAGGGGCCCCAAAAGCCAAGTGCCTAGGGGCCCTGGACCTCTAAGTCCAGGCCTGTCTGTGGGGATGCATTAGATTGTAGTAACACGTAAATTGCCATTCAAATAGGCACCTCATAAGTGGCAGGAAAATATATGACTTGCTTGACGGTAGGACCCCTTGGGGTCTAGCCAGCTGCTGACCATGACCATTTCAGCATGCAACAGCTACTGAACTTCCCATTTAAATGTGTCACATGTTTTTGAAGTCATCTAGTATACATTATTTTTCTTCTTCTTCATTCTTTTTCTGTGCATTTTAATTTATTTGAAAACTAAAAATATACATCAAATCATTATTTGAAGAATTGGAAAAAGAATAGGCTGTGTCTTAAATGAATCTCTATATTTTCATCAAAATGTAATTGATAATTCAATCGAATATACCTTACGCCTGCTTTATTATAATGTCTGCCTGCCTGCCTGTCTGCCTGTAAAGGTATTATAATATCATGGTGCTAATAAAAGCATTTCAAATCCAGGAGTTGTGATAATATTAAATTATGTAACTTAAGTGAGCTGAGCACTAAGGTAGAAATTTAGGAAAATGAGACAATCAAAGGTTATGCAATGGGTATCAGCTAGTATACAAATGTATTTATATGGAAATATAATGTTTCCTTTTAAATTATTTCTAATTTACAGGCCATTTTATGGATATCATGACAATGACCATCTATATTTGAAGGTGTTTTTATACAGTCCTGGTTTGATCAAACAAGCTGTAGAACTGTGCAGTAATGGTGCCATTTTAGGCCAAGCATTCCAACCTCATGAGTCACATTTAAATTTTACTCTACAATTTTTTATAGACTTTAACCTATTTGGAATGAGCAACATAGATTTACAATATGTTAAGTTTCGCAAATCTGGAATCTCACAAAACAGCAACGATGTACAAAGCTCAAACGAATTTGGCCTTAAACCAGAAAGTAGTTGTTATTATGAAGCAGATTGTGCTGCATCTCATATCATTAACCGGCAAAGAATAGGTAAAGGTGACGGAATTGAAAACCCAGGTTTAGAAGAAGTATGGAATCAGGAAATAGAGAGGCGAAAGCAGCTAAATATGTCTTTAGCTTCGAGATCACTAACCCAAGGCAGAATGAAAGCAGAAGAAACTGAATCACATTATAAATTTGAACAAATGTTTTTGATGAAATTGTCTAATTTAATTGATAAACCTGTGATAACTGAATATGATATTAAACCAGAAAATGTACATTATCCAGCAGAAAGTATGAAAGATTCACAATTATTTAATGCTGTGGATGTTAGTGTGCATTTGCCTGACAGTGAATTGAGCGCAAGCTTCAATGAAACATTGAGGGGAAATTTTGATCATAGTCTTACTGAAGATATCGATATTACTCTTGTAGATGAAAGTGTGGCTCTAAACAGCAGCCTTTCTCTACACTATAGTCAAATTTTATGTATGTATAACCCAACCAGTATTTCCTATAATTTAATAACAATATCAAATATTACTATTTTTTCGTAAATGTTTTTCATGCAGTGAACAATGAAGATTTAGAATTAGTAGACATGTTGCAAAATATGGATGAGAAACCTATTGAGGAAGATAGTGTCATGGGAACACCAGCAGATGCAGATGTAGAAAATGATGATGATATTGATTTAGGTGATGCTGAATATTCACAATTATTTCACGATGAAACTATTAATCTTAATCAGGATAAAAGGTATATCTCCATTAATGTACCTAAAAATAATTTGTATGGCAACTTTTATTAAAGTAGGTTACATAATATTTCTATATCAACTTTATTTTAGTAATGATGATGAAAATGAAAGCTCCCCCTCATGGAACGACTCGTTTTGGGATGGCGCTAATATTCCACAATTGGACGGAACATGTGACGATGATCGTAAGTAATAAATAAACGTTCCAAAAATTGTATTTGTATTATTTCCTAGTCATAATCTAAAATGTTTAATATTGCAGTTATAAAAAAGGTAAGAAAAAGAAAAATGAGACCATTTAAACTTGGCTTATCACGACCTAAATCAAAGAAGAAGGATACTAACGAATTAGATGATAACTCAGATTCGAAGATGGATATAAGTCAAATTAATGAAATAAATGTTTCAAGAGAAACTATTGAAGATATATCAGATACACATCTGAAAAGAAGCATAAAGACAGAACCTGAAAGTATCTTAGATAAATCTATACAGTGTGATGAAGGTGAAGTAAAATGTGAGGTAAATAACGAATCGATTGTAGATTTAGTTAATAAAGTAACAGACAGTCATAACAATTTACAGCCAGGTGCAGCTGAAACATATGACCTAAAAAATAAATATGAACCAAAACCAGGTCCTTCCCATATTAAATCCGATAATTCATATAACAAAAGTTTTAATAACAGTGATAATGATATTGATTCTTCTCCTGAAAATAATAAATTAGGTATAATGAGCTTCTACGATATGTCCAAAGTATTTGATGTATCGTTAGAGGATATTCATAAAGATGCTAGTAAATCCCAAATATATGCTAAAACGAAGGACTGTGAACCGACACACCCAGAAATTAAAGCAGAAGAAGTAACTTATCTTGACGCAAATATTAACAACGCGAAAACACACATTAAAACAGAGGAATGCAAAACAGAACGGATCGTAACTATATACGAAAGTGAAAATTTAAAAATATTAACACCTAAAATAAAACCTCCTACTAAAAATTATATAATCTCAGGTTTACAACAGCATAGTATACCTAAAGTAAAAAATCCTGAGCCCTACTATTCGGACCATAAGGATGTAGGTGACAAAGTAGAGATAGGTCAAATGGTGTTAAAAGTAAATAGTAAGCTATCAAGAGATCAAAAACCTTTCGATAAAGTACTAGACACAACCAGTATAGAAGAATGGCGTCAATTATTATTTTTGCAAACCAACGAAATGTCCCAAGAGTCTTCCAAGCCCGACACATTGAAGTTACTACTTGCTGGCAACAGGAAATGCATTTTAGAACCCGTGAGAAAACCACCAACTGGTAATGAAATAAAAAAGTGGTTTGGCAAAACCACTGAGGATAAAAAAGTAGATACCCAAAAAATATTAAATGATGAAGATTTAAGTAAAAATATTGATGAATTAGAAAATTCTCAAGCATTAGGTCTAAATGAAATTGATAACAGTATAAGTTTAGAACATGATGAGAAGGCAAGTGATAACTATCGTCTTTCATGAATAACTCTTTTAAACTATTATATCTGTATAGATATCTTAGTTCAATAAAGTCAAACTCATTATTATAATGGTAATTTTATTTCTATAAACAGGAAAACATTCATTTAAATAATAGTCATCAAATAACAATGCAACCTGATGGGTCATTTCTGTGCTTTGGTACTAATGAAAATCGCTCAGAAAGCTGCTCTATCGAAACAACTGTAGTTGATGTAAGTATTTCAATAAAAATACATAAAATAATACTTTTACACTATTCGGTAAATTATTATTTATTTTCAATTGTTTTTGTTCAGGTCAATTTCTTAACAGTCATGTTAGTCGAAGTTCTTACGTCAGTTAGAGGAGCCTTAAACCCCGATCCTGCAGTTGATCCTATTCAAGCTATATTCTTAACAGTGACAAACGACTGTCCGAAAGTTCACCGCTTAGAAAAAATGTTTACTAAAATTATAGTAATTGAAGAATTATCATCGGTAAAATATTTGGATAGGTGTACCTTCAACGCAGACGTTACATACGTCGAAAATGAATGCCTGCTTCTAGAAAGAGTTATCCAATTAGTGACAAAAGACGATCCAGACATATTGTGCGGATACGAAATAGAAATGAATTCTTGGGGATATGTATTAGAGAGAGCACAAGTTTTAGGATTGGAGATTGTTCAAGAGGTGTCCCGAATAAATGAAAAGTTTCGACAAAAGCGTTGGAGGAGTGAAGAAAATAACTTTGAAGGTAGAATAATAGGAAGAATAATGTTGAACGTATGGCGTTTGTTTCGCCACGAAATGGCTCTATCCAGCTACAGTTTTGAAAACTGCATGTATGAGGTACTTAAAGAGAGGGTACCAAAATATAGTTATTCTCAGTTGGCTACTTGGTGGCTCGATGAATCGAGAATATTGCGATGGATTCCAGTAGAATATTATTTGGCAAGGCTGTCTGGCACCGTGAGAATGCTTGATAAACTTGATATTATAAGTTGGTATCAGTTATTTATTACCATTGATGTTAATAATCATTCATATTGATGTCAATATGATTGATGTCTGTTTTTACATAGATAGAACCTCAGAATTGGCTCGGTTATTCGGTTTGCAATGGTGGGAAGTGCTGTCTCGCGGCTCGCAGTTCCGCGTCGAGTCTCTGATGCTGCGAGCGGCCAGACCTCTCAACCTTGTAGCCCTCTCGCCTACTGTGAAACAAAGAGCTGCCATGCGGGCACCTGAATGTCTCCCACTTATTTTTGAACCAGGTATAAAACTGATAATAACTTTTCATAATAGCTAGAATTCTGCTCGCATGCATTTCTGTGTGGTTGTCATATAATTGTGGAGTACATATATAATAACTGAAACATTTTCAACAGAATCCCGATTTTACACCGATCCAGTAATAGTTCTCGACTTTCAAAGCCTGTATCCATCCATGATGATTGCTTACAATTACTGCTTCTCAACGTGTATTGGACGGGTTCAAAATATAAACGGGTATGTCTAACTAATACGAATATTCAATTTACATATACATAACACTTACTTATAGCATCGTTTCGTTGTCCGTTTGTCTATCTATCAGCCTGTCTAAAAATATACATAGATGTATCTATAACATTCACACTGTAAGTACACGCATACTCTCCTTTCATTATCTAAGTCGGATTTATGTAACAGAAATACTTTCCAGACAACAAAAAAAATACAATATAAAAAATGTTCTCGTCGGTTAAATCCTTAAAGGGTTAAATATACGCTGTTTACCTTTTGCCTTTTAACTAAGGATTTAAAGAGTAATGGTTTTAACTTCAGTGAAGCAGCTTACGAATTCGGTGCGTGGCGACTCAGAATACCAAAATCAAAATTGGAAGCTTTAGTAAATAAGGGTTTGGTACACTGGTCTCCTGTTGGCGTTGGGTTTGTTAAATCTTCAGTACGTCGAGGCGTATTACCGGCACTGTTGAGGAGAATCTTAGCAGCGCGACAAGCAGTCAAGAAAAACATGAAGTTGCAGACAGACGAGACTGTGAAGAAAGCTATGCATTCAAGGCAGTTAGGTAAAACACCAGTTCCAATAATAATTTTATCAACATTCATATATTATGTGAAACCACCCACACTTTTAAGTATTAATGTTATAAAAGGTCAACATTTTACATGCCATCGTATATAATATTTATATTACATACACAATCACACTAGCATTCCCCAAAGGGGTGAGCAGAGGCTCACTAATGTACGTAGGTACTCCCATGGCAGAACCTATTTATTGTATTCAACCTTGCATTCCCTTTCTATATAAAATCCCAATAACACTGTCCAACCTGGAAATTGAACCCAGGACCTCTATCGTAGTAGTCGCGCTTACGACTACTGACGCAGTCATAAGTGTTTGATTGAGTTAAGAATGTATATACACTTATTACAGGGATACATTATATCTGATATCAATTTCTAAATCTGCATTTATTTTGCAGGTGTGAAATAATTGAATTAGTCTCATCAATTACATTTCTTTACAGGTTTAAAGTTAATAGCGAACGTGACGTACGGATATACGGCAGCTAACTTTAGCGGTCGGATGCCTTGCGTTGAGGTCGGCGACAGTGTTGTGGCTAAAGGACGGGAGACGTTGGAGCGAGCCATCAAGATGGTACGGGACAGTACGCAGTGGAATGCTAAGGTAAACCTAAACAGTCAGTCATAGTCAAGTTTATGTAATATGATTGTGTAATGTCTAAGAGAAGATAGGAGTATCCCAAGATAAAGATACTAAAGAAACCAAGTATTTGCTCTGACCAGGAACTGTATCTCTATACGAGAACGAAAAAAATTACACTGTAGAATTGCTCCAGCACCTTATGCTAAGAATAAAAAATACCCTTAAGCCATTGATAATAGCATTGGAAACTAGAGCAGATAGACCATATGCCAATACCTACTGGATAATGTCATGCTCTGGCTGACACTATCCAGTATTGACTGATGACATTCTCTGATGACTTACGATGACATTATCTACTGATGCTAAAATATCGAATAATCTAGAGTTTTTTATGAATACTGAATAGTATACCAATAAATACACAAATAAACAGGACACAACAGCTTTACAAATATACAATGAGTGGCCTATCGCGAACTGCGATTTCTTCAATATTTATTAGTTTCACATTCCGATCTTATATAGCCAGCTGGGTTCTTGAATATTATCTATAAAGTGACAAAAAAACTACGAACAGGTGATCTACGGCGACACTGATTCCATGTTCGTGCTGGTTCCGGGCGGCACTCGCGCGCAGGCGTTTGAAATCGGCCAACAGATCGCCGACGCCGTCACCGCGGACAACCCCTCGCCCGTCGCTCTCAAACTTGAGAAGGTTATTTATACGATGTACATTGTATTGTGTCATATTATGATTTTGAAAGTCTACTTAAGATAGGCATAATCTCGTCAATAATCTGATTTTGTTTATTAGGTTTACCAGCCTTGCATCCTACAAACGAAGAAGCGATATGTCGGCTATATGTATGAAAGCTCTGATCAAGAGAAACCTGTGTATGAAGCCAAAGGCATCGAGACTGTGCGACGGGATGGATGCCCAGCCGGTGTGAAAGTAAAATTTCATTATATTTGTCGATAAATTTAATGATTTATAAAAAGTTATCTATTCAATGTGGTACCTGAAAATGGTATTATAAAAATTAGTACAAAAAAAAATTGTACATAAATAATTTTATTATTTGCATGAAACGACACAAAACATTGAGTATAATATGTACACATAGCTTACAACAAGCGTATCTTTCGAAGCGGCGGTAGCCTAATGGCTAGGGCGTCGGACTTGCGATCATATGGTTGCCGGTTCGAACCCCACCCATTGCACTACCGACGTGAACCCACTCGTAACACAAGCATTTAGCTTAGCACGAGGGGTTAAAAAGAATACTAGTAATGTGTGACCCTCATTGCTAGTAAGCTTTAAAAAAAAATGTGGTAATAAT
This sequence comes from Acronicta leporina, assembly GCA_947256265.1. Lineage (NCBI taxonomy): Eukaryota > Metazoa > Arthropoda > Insecta > Lepidoptera > Noctuidae > Acronicta > Acronicta leporina. Next base: position 12,194,954 of record OX366520.1, on the reverse strand, counting down.
CTCATTTGGCAGCTTCTGCAGCGAGCGCTATGCGAGTTATTCGAGAGCGGAGACATGTCCCGCGTGAAGCGCTCAGTAATGGCGACACTATCGCGGCTGGTGGACTGCAGCCTGCCAGTGCACGAGCTGTTCTTCACGCGCGAGTACCACGGTCCTGCCGGCTACCGGCCTGGGGCTACAGCGCCCCCTAACGAAATAGCCAAGTATGAAATGAAATGATCAAATGATATTTATTTCTGTAAGTAGATCTTTAGAGACACTTTTACAATTCAATGGTTTGTTTTTTTATAGCTAGATGGCTTCGGCATTTCTTAACTGACGACCATTAGTATAAAATATGTTATCAATCAGAAACAATGGGTGGTCTTATCGCTAAAAGCGATCTATTACAGACAACCTTTGGATGGCCTCAAGAGAAAGGAATGGCGAAAGAAACAAAACACTAAATGAAATAATACACAAATTGTGTTTTATTTATTTATCAATGCACATTGATGGTACATAAGATGTATTTCTCAGTAGCTGCTCGGTATTTGGGATTTGTGCCCGGTTCAAGGCCATAGGCTCGCTCTCTAATAGATGGGACTTAAATATACTGGCAATCCCTGGGTCTGCCTACATTAGTATTTCTCAGCCTAACCCTTCAGGGACTACATGCGTAGGAATGGCGTGTTATTTATTTTTCTATAATTGTTTAAGAGGCCGTCCTAAAAATTCACTCGATCGAGTTTAGGTAAATTCTATATTTGTGTGCACTTTTCACGCACATATGGCTGAGCGTACGAGCCTATAAACAATTTTGATCCTTTCATTATTAAATTAATTTTCTAGTTTTTTTCTCGTTAGTTCTTTTTAGTATTTTAAATTTTGTTTTCAATTTAGTATATTTTTATACATACAATGTTCAATCAACATCAAAACATAAAACTTTAAAGGGCGGAAATTGGGCTGAAAATTGTAATTGTTTAATGATTTATGGATTTTAACATTTTAAGGGGAGGAAACGGGGGTTGAAGCCTGAAGGAAATACTTAGTAAAGGAACACTTATTAGTATGGGTGAATAGTTTCTAAAGGTAGGTATTTGAAAATGAGATATGTAGCTACTCTTCTTAAAAAAAGTGTTTCAGGGTTTTTGAATTTTCAAACTTTTACTTTGGAGGGTTGATAGTTTTACCTATTTCTAGGCACTTCAAAATCGTGATATTTTATTAAATTTTTATCAAAACACATTTTGGTCACGACTGAAACCGCTCGGGTGTATGTACAATTGTACATGTGGTGATTTTGGTATGTAGTTTAACTTTGCTCCACTTCATCGTGAAAAATATGAGATGTTTGAAGAACGACGACCTCTGTGGTTTAGTGGTTCGAGTACCGGACTGCGGACCATGAGGTTGTGGGTTCGATTCCCACAGGACACAAATATTTATGTGATGAATATAAGTGTTTGTGTTTGTCTGGGTGTTTCTTATGTATTATAAGTATGTATTTACAAAAAAAAAGTATATAAGTATTATATCCATTGTCTAGTACCCATAGTACAAGCTATGCTTAGTTTGGGACTAGATGGTGTTGTGTAAAATGTCCCAGAATATTAATTTATTTATTTTATTATTTATAATTAAAACTGGTATTTGTTTTTCATAATTCACCATGCACTTAGAATGTGCCTAATGAAAGACCAACATAAGACATTAGTAACTACTAAAGTAGTAGTCACGGCGATAACAACAATATTCATATCTTTGAATGTATTAAAACCTTTGCTTATAAATAATTTATTTTATGATGAGGTGAGGTGCTTTTGACTAATGAACATAGCTTTGTAATAGGTGCTATGATTGCATAATTTTTGTTCAACAAGTTTTGTTCCATATGGAATACAGCTGTCATCTTTGGGCGGATGCAAAGTACTTGGGCCATTTGACTCAGTCCAAAGACGCCTTATAAGGATTGTCGACGACCCCATCATTACGTGTGATATCAAGCCCTTAAGTCTAAAGAGAGACACACATAGGGCGACGAACCTTATGTGTGTTCTACAGCCTATATTGCCCTACATCGTAACACTTGCATAAGATCTAATAATATTATTATTGAAATATCTACTATTACTGTCTGGACTTTAAAAGAGACCATGATTCTCTGAGTTTATTTCGATGTTTCTTCTCAGAGGTCGTCAGTTAGGAAATGCAGGCGCCATCTAGTTTAAAAAATGTAAAACATTGACATGTAAAAGTGTCTTTAAAAGATCTATTTACAGAAATAAATATCATTTATCATTTATATATGGACTGTGTTCTGAGGAATTAATTAATATAGTACCCATGGCCACATTTTACCATCACACGACTCGACTCGTTCGACTCGTTCGAAGGTGAAAAAACACACCTTCAAACTAATATAATCACGTACTGTACGTTCCCAAGGAACTTCATCCCAAGAACAATCAAGCTGTGGGATGTTCTTCAAAAAAGAAGTCACTTTTCAATAGATATTACTGACGTCACCTTTAAGACGTAAATTCAGAATGTGAATGCAAATTTAGACCTGGCAGGTGGGACTCGCGACAGCTTAGTGATCATAGCAACTGATTTATCTAACCAGAAGACGCAGGTTCAAATTCTGATCGCAGTCGATATTTTCGTAATCAACGTGCAAACAAATCACAATAAGATAGTTAACAGTTCATATCCATCTTGAAAAAAATTAACCAATTTTTAATCTTGGTTTCAAAATTAATATGATTTTCGTAATCAGCCCCTGAGAATCCTTGAAATTGACACCCATATCAATTTATTAAGAAAAGCATTTTCGTAATCAGCCCCTGAAAATCCTTGACATTCACACCCGTATCAATTTATTTAGAAAAACAATGTCCGCCATCTTGGATTTAAAAATTAATGTCATTTTCGTAATCAGCCCCCGAAATTCTTTGAAATTGACACCCATATCAATTTATTTAGAAATGCAATGTCCGCCATCTTGGATTTCAAAATTACTGTCATTTTCGTAATCAGCCCCTGAAAATCCTTGACATTGACACCCGTATCAATTTATTAAGCAAAACAATGTCCGCCATCTTGGATTTAAAAATTAATGTCATTTTCGTAATCAGCCCCCGAAATTCCTTGAAATTGGCACCCATATCAATTTATTTAGAAAAGAAATGTCCGCAATGTTGGATTTCAATGCTTATAAAATTTTCGTAATCAGCCCCTGAAAATCCTTGAAATTGATTCCTATATCAATTTATTTAGAAAAGTAATGTCCGCCATCTTGGATTTCAAAATTAATGTAATTTTCGTAATCAGCCCCTGAAAATCCTTGAAATTGACACCCATATTAATTTATTTAGAAAAGTAATGTCCGCCATCTTGGATTTCAAAATTAATATCATTTTCGTAATCAGCACAATGAGTAACTTGTACTAACCATACTTCCTACAAAAAATACCAGACCATATTATATTATAGGGCTTTTCTAGAAATTAGAAGTTATAAAATAATCAACGTATCAAGTTGTGTTAATCGCAGTATAATTTGGGAAAATATTTACGTCGAACAAGCGCACGCCTGTGACACAAAGCGATACGTCCTCTCGCTGGGAAGGCCCATTCGTGACTGGCGCGACCGGCTTTGCGCGCTCGATATTATAGCACAATTATAGGTCTTTTCATCTTTGATTTACTAAATCAAACTATATTATTTTTGAAAAAATATTTTTTGATCCTATTAGAGGGATAACTGAAGATTATTAAGTAATTTAAAAAAAAAACAAAATGTCTTTCTAAAAAATAGAAAAAAATACATATTTGTCTGCAATTTTCACGAAAAAATACGTGATGTAAATATTTGTTTCCTGCTATATTTTGTATGAAACTTGAAAAAAGTGCTTCCGCTAGTGCCAAGTAGAGTATATGGTGGGTTTTATAGCATTTTTTAATATTCAATAATACTAATATTTTCTTGTAAACCGATCATCAAACGTCACTCGAAACGCGTTTTTTTGGAAAAGCAGTTGTCAATAAAAGGGATTTACGATTAATATAGAAGTAATTTGAAAAATCCATTTCCGCTAGTGCTAGGTTTAAAAACAGTTCTTTTCAAATAATTAATAACTTTATATAAATTCTTTGTAGGTTTCTCACAATCGGTCATCAAAATTCACTAAAATGCGTAAATTTTTAGGACGGCCCCTTAACCTAAAATGGAGTTCTATAACTGGGAGCTAATTGACCTTGACCTGAGATTGACGTATGTACTACTGCCTACTTTTTGTCACAAAATCCTTTGAAATTTATTAGTATCTCTCTAGTTTGTATTGTCCCACTGCATGGCAAAGGCATTCTCTAGTGGCGATCAGTCCTTACTGTAGGAGCCGTTGTGTCTGCATGTTCGTGTTGGTGTAGTCGGTTGTTTGTAGAGGGCTGGTCGCGTTGGATCCCCGGGCGGGGCCGCGCGCGGGCTGGCGCGTGTCGTGGCTGGTGAGCGCGGGCGCGCCGGGCTGCGCGCTGGCGCGGCGGGCGCGGGCGCCGGCGGCGCTGCTGCGCCAGCCCGCGCTGCAACCGCACATCGCTTACTACGCCGCGCGCGTGCTGTTACCGCCGCTGCATCGATGTCTCTCGCTACTCGGAGTTGATGTTTTTAAGTGGTAAGGAAAACTTACGTGTCATTTTTCCGTGATTGAACTGCCTCATTAGCCAAGTGGTCCTGAGCGCGACTGCTAAGCTAGAGGTCCTGGGTTCGATTCCCAGGTCGAGCAAAGGGTTGTTGGGTTTTTATATGAAATTCCCAGTAGCAGCTCGGAGTTAGGAATTTGTGCCCGGTTAATGGCAATAGGCTCGCCCCCTGTTACATGGGACCTAAACATACCGGCGAACTGTGGGTGTACATTAGTACGCCTCTGCCTAACCCTTCGGGGAATACAGGCGTGATGGTACGTTTATGTTTGTATTTTTATTTGAGTTTGTGAATGACCGAAGGAATCGTTATAGACGAGTACATATCGCCTATGACTATTCATTTTTATTCTAGTGTTTCAGGAATGTATCTAAAACTTACTACAAGGCTTTGTGCTTCAACGCTTAGTGTTTTTATGAATAGTCATGATATGGATACTAAATCGTTTTTTCTGAGATTATCTCCAGAAACCCATACTTTCTCGCGGTAAAAACTACCCTACCTATATTTTATTTCCGGTGACATTAGATATGTGATACAAGACGTACAAGTATCTTTACATCTGTTTTGGCGTGACTGAGCCACAAGCATTCAAAGTTTCGCTATCTTAGGTGGAATGAAGTCGGGTACACCAGGGACGTACAACAGCGCGAATGTCGCCGTGCGGGCGGCATCGCGCGCTACATGTGGCGCGAGCGCTGTGCGGTGTGCGCGGCCCGCAGCGCCCGCGCCGCCCTGTGCGACGAGTGCGCCAGCGATGCGCGTGCGCAACGCTCCGCCGCCGCGCTGGCTGCACGCCTCACCACGGCACACAGCCATGTCGGCTATTGTGATGCTGTAAGTGCACATCATTTTAGTGTTTAACACTGACTTCTTCTTCGTCGTTACACTCTTGGCTGCCTCTGGTCTAGTGGTCCTAAATGCGACTGCTACTAGTCCTGTGTTTGATTCCCAGGTCGAGCAATGTAATTGAGTTTTTCTACGAGATTGTTGGTAGCAGCAGCTCGGAGTTTGGATTTGTGTTGTTGTGCCTGCCTGAATGGCAATAGGCTCGCCCCCTATTAAAGTTGGCGCAAAATAATTTGAACCAAAATGTCGGTTTTTAGTACATTTTGCTTGCAAATGTACTGCGCAAACTTTCCCCCTCTCCGTTAGTTTTGGGTCCAGTTATTTTGCGCGAACTATACATAGGACCATGAGTTCAACATTGCCCTGGCATGGCAACAACAACAAAGAAGTACTTCCACATTTTTTTATAAATGTCCGAAGCAAGTAACAATTCGAGCTCGAACTAGAGAAGATAGGCACTGTTCTGTTCAGTTCTTGCAGAATGGACAAGTTGGTTCTGAAACTGAGTCCATGATATCCAACCACATTTCTGGGGCATCTATTTTTTTCTGACATTCTCTCTTATAACCCAATGAAATGAATGATATACCTTATCCCTTAATGATACCCATATGGTCAAAAGTAGTGCACAAATTACCATTTATTATGCAGTTTTTGATATTTTATTCAACAAACTGTGAGTATGTTAAAACAAATAAGTAACTCTGTTATGAATTAATATAGTCGACCTCGGTCAAACTTGGACATCCTTCAGCGTCCTCACATCATGTTATCGCAATATTGTACCAGTGAAGTTTGTAATTTATTTATTTTAAAAGAGTGTCCATGGAGTTTCTTTCCGGATTCTTCTCCATAGGATCAATCTTTTGGAACCATGCAACTAGAATCATAACGTTTCTTATACGCTTGTGTAAAAGCTTTTTTTTTTTATTATGGCACCACACTTTTTGTGTATTTGCCAGTGTCAAGTATTAGAATAATCAATATTATGTAATATTTCCCATCATGGGATTTTATGGCACCACACTTTTTGTGTTCGCCAGTGTCAAGTATAATGTCGTTCAGTTGCCCCAATAAAACGGTAGAAACTTTATAGAGGCTTCGATGGAGATTAGGAGTGAACCCAAAAAGTCACGATTTTCAATTTTATATCATTTGCCTACACTCTCACACGTTCACGAACACTTAATGGTTAATTATCCACCATAATTACACATTAAACTTCGGAGAAATTCAAGTTTTGAAAAATAATATAAAATCGACAATGTGCACTTTTCAATTTACCGCATAAACCCATGTAAAAGCTTATTTGAAATAAATACATTTGAACTTGAACTTTTTTTTTTAAATTATGGCGCCACATTTTTTGTGTATTTGCCAGTGTCAAGTAGTATTAGAGTAATCAAGTAGGTAATATTTCCCTTCATGGGATTTTATGGCACCACACTTTTTGTGTTCGCCAGTGTCAAGTATAATGTTGTTCAGTTGCCCCAAAACGGTAGAAACTATTGAGGCTTCGATGGAGTTTAGGAGTGACCCAAAAAGTCACGATTTTCAATTTTATATCATTTGCCTACACTCACACGTTCGCGAACACATAATGGTTAATTATCCACCATAATTACACATTAAACTTCGGAGAAATTCAAGTTTTGAAAAATAATATAAAATCGACAATGTGCACTTTTCATTTTCCCGCCTAAACTCCGAACTTGAACTTGAATATACCCAATGATATATAAAGAAAAAAAAAAGAAAAGAATATTGATGCAAATAACCTTTTACAAAGCACCTACTTATTGATTAGGTTACTATTTAAATAAATAATAATTACAGATTTGCGCATCGTGCTGCGGCCACAGATTAACTTCAGAGTGCGAAAACACAGAGTGTCCAGTTTTATGGAGACGTATTACCGCCAAGCACAAACTCACTCACATTAAGGATGTCGTTGGTCATCTACCACCCAAGTTTACAAGGGAAAGCTTAGATTTTTAATGTTAGCTGTAAATTTATTTATCATTGTTTAATAACTTAACTAAAATAAAATATTTATTAGTATGTATTGCATTGATTTTTAATGTCATCTAGCGAAAGTGGAGAACCTTAGCAAATGATAGACCTAACCTACTGCTTCTTCTGTGCTATCATGAATCATTAACTTAGGCCTATATTATCCGTCCATAGAGGACGTACGTGTCTCCGTTTTAACTTCAGTTTAAACGCCATCTTCAGCTTCAATCCATCCAGCATATAATTCTTTTTTTAATTGGTCATCGATCCCTCTAAAGGGTACATAATATCCAAATAATAAAATACATTTAAAGGGTACTTTAATATCTAAATTGGAGTTTTGGATAGCAAAAGGCCAAAACAAAACGAAAACAACTCCCAGTACAAAGGCCTCTGTAGCCATTTCAAAAAAAACATCGGATGGCGTCAAACGTCAAAGGTCATGTCTGTCAGTGTCACTGTCAATGTGTCTTGTTGTCATTGTCACCGTGTCACGGCATAGCGCTAATGTCATGTGTCACGGTACAGTGGCTAGAATGTAAATATCAAAAAAATCACCGTGTCACGGCATAGCGCTAATGTCATGTGTCACGGTACAGTGGCTAGAATGTAAATATCAAAAAAAAAAAAAACATTGAGTGGAGGTACAACTATATTAATATACTCTTTGGAGTGGAGTCTTGATCGAGTTACGAGTTCTTGAATTATTGTTTTTCAGAAGATAAATCAGACAGATCAGATCAGTACAAACAAATAGTAGAATAATTATTCCAGGAATCAAGAATCACCACCATCTGTAGACACTGTGATTGGTATTAGTGTTTACTATTATTTCCTCCCAAGTTTGGAAATTTGCAAAGCGCATCTGTAAACTCTACAATGCAACGGCACATAGAATTACGGAAATTACCCGCTGGCTCTCTGTGTAATCTAGCATGTATCTTAGAGACCAACAATGATTGGCAAAAAGTTATTCCCCTCATACCAAAGGACTTGCAAAGTGATCAGTTTGAACAAAAATATAACAATGAACATATGAGGTAAAACTATTGTATTGTTTTATTTGTTTATTACATAGATAGGTATATCATATCATATTCATGAATGACAATTGTATGAATGTAGAAACTATGTATGAAAAAATCATAACAAGTGGCACTCTGTAGTAGCTGCCTAACCCGGTGGGACAAGGGCGTGATTATATGTGAAACCATAAATTTTACATGGTGTTCAGTGGTTGTTCTTGTTATAACAGACTATAAAATTAACTTTCTTTTTATTGCCATAGAATAATTGCAGATCACGCTCAAAAGACAAACAGGAAGTGTGCCGAAGTATTGTTTGATGAATGGGGTACTTCTGGTAGAGTTAGACCAACCTTAGAAACTCTCATGGAGATCTTACTCCAGGCCCAGATATTCCGAGCAGTTGATGAAATTGCACACATGTTGGGAGGTACTTGTATTTAATAATTTCCTTATTGGTTATCAAATTTGATTCAATTAAATGCTTAAAAGTAAATATTCTCAATTGCTCACCAATAATTTTTGGGTTAAAGATATTGTCAGTATTAAGGTCATTTAAACCATTGTAATTTAAACTTAAATATTACAGAAGCACCACCACCTAGACCAGAACATGGCCCAGCAGCTGCTGTGCCAATCAACTTAACAGACCTGCAGAATGATGAGAGTGTAGAACAAAGACTTAACTCAATGGCCTCAATAGAAAGCAACAATCTTCATAACTCCAGCCATGATCAAGCAGTGTGTAATCACACTACTAGACAATTGAAAGAAATAAGTGATTTTATTAAATTTTCTGAAACTATACATAGCACTGATATACCTAATATCAGTGCATTGCATACTTTGGGTAGCAAAAGTACAGCTCTAATGAAACAGTCTGACCTTATCAAGTTTTCCAACTCTAAAGTTATAAGTTCAGGGGAGTTACCTGACTTCAGTGCTTTGATACCCAAATCTAATGCATTTGATCCTGAAACAACAAATGCCTTAAATACTGTTTCACTTGGGACTACTGAAAATGATTCTTCCCAGATAGACATGACTCCACAGACTGAACTTTCTCAATATGGTACTAATGGCAACATAACATCTGTACCAAACATATTCAGCATAATAGATAATGCTATATTAGAAGATAAGAAGCTGGTTCAATTTGATTATAAAGAATTGGAAGCTTTGACAAATAAGTTTTGTGAAGTTTTCATTGAGAAACCATCAGGACCTGTTGGAAAAATAGGTAGTGGAGGTTTTGGAGAAGTGTATGTTGGCACACACAGGAAACATGGAGTATTAGCTGTGAAGAGAGTAAGAATTCATTTTCAATTAAGCTCTGAAGTTGCGATGAAAGTATTTAATACAGAAGTGAAATCACTTTCTCATCTTAGACATGAAAACATTGTCCCCATATATGGATACTCTATAGATGGGCCTGCACCATGTATAGTTTGTGAATATATTGATGGTGGGTCTTTACAACAGAAGATAGCTGCTAAAATATTAACAGAAACCCAGAGATTGAGCATAATGAAAGGGACCTCTGAGGGACTGAGGTACATTCACCACAGTGAGAGACCACCACAATTTGATGATAGTATAACTCAATCAGATTTCCTATCTACAAGAAAAAGCTACTTTCTCCATGGAGATGTCAAGAGTGCTAATATTTTGCTTACTAATGACTTTGTGCCAAAGGTAAGAAGCAATAGTCAACAATTAAATAGCATTTAGTTGATTAAGTATAATTTATTCAATTTATACAAATGGGACATTAACCTGACCATTGGCAGATAAGAACTGTCCAGTCATTGTACCAAATTATAAAATACTTTATGTTCTTCATCTATCTACTATTTTTAACCTAGTTTTTTAAATAAACACTCCCTAATGTCATGAGTTCAAGTATATAACATAACATACAATCACGCCTATATTCCCCGAATATAGGCGATATAATATAGTAGAGGCGTACTAGTAGAGCACACCCACAGTTCGCTTCTTTTTTTATTTCTATTCTATTCTAGGCTATTGATCCAGGGAATCTTAACAGCGTAACTGAGATTGGTGGCGAGGCACCGAATGCCTCTAGCCAGGAGCAACTTATAAACTAAGCAACAACAGCTAATGGCGTCCCATAACGGGACTCGGGCCTCGGCTTCGGGCGTTGCGGGGGGGACAGCTAGGGACGGCTGGATCTGGTTTAAATTATTTATGGACTAATTTAAAGCTACTGGCTCGGCTCGAGCAAGGGTCGGGGCGTTAACGTTAGACGGTCTTCGCGACGGGCCTCGCCGGGGAAGACGGTAAATCGGACGGCGTTTCCCACAGTTCGCGCGTATGTTTTGGGTCTCATGTAATAAGAGCGAGCCTATTGCCCTGGGCATAAAGTCCAAACTCCGAGGTCCTCCTGGGAATTTCATAGAAAAACCCAATAACACTGCTCGACCTGGGAATTGAAACCAGGACCAGTCGCGCTCGGGGCCACTAGGCTAATGAAGCAGAAGAGTTCAAGTACCTATAGGATAGTAGGTTTTTTTTAAATTTGTTACAAAAATTAATTTTTCTTATTGTTGCAGCTATGTGACTTTGGCTTGGCTAAACAATTGGAAACAACTTTCATTACTACCAAATCTATGATGGGAACTTCAGCATACATGGCACCAGAAGGCTTCTCTGGTACTGTCACACAGAAAAACGATATCTTTAGTTTTGGAATTGTCTTGCTTGAGTTGTTAACTGGTTTGAAACCAATTATAATAGCTAATGGTGAGAATAATAACATCAAGAATTATGTTGAAGATTACTGTGAAAATGGAGATATCACAAACCTATTAGATAGTGTTGTCGAAAGTTGGACAATAGCTCAGGATGTATTTAAACTAGCTCAGCAATGTTTAGAGCATCATAAGAATGACAGGCCTTCCATAGATAAAGTATGTAATATTTTAAATGGAATAACATTGCCTTAGCCTTAATCTAAGCCTTAGCCTCAACATCAGTCTATGATTTTATCAAATAAGAATGTAAGATCACCTTTTTTATTATGCCTATCTAGCGACCCACCTGCGGTGGGTTGCCTGTCAACCGTGTTGCCGCGTTCCTAAGAGAAGTAACGTAATGTTAAGTAGCTTAAGCCCTTCTCTATGAATCGCTTTCAACCGCATGAAAATCCGTTCCGTAGTTTTTGAGTTTCACGCGAACAGACAGACGCGGCCGGGAACTTGAAAGACAAAATGAAATATATTTTTTTATAAGGTTTGCAACTTAATATGGTGCTTAGGTGTAAATGACACTGATAGCAAAACATGATTGTTATAAAACAATGGGTCTAGTTAGATTTGGTGCTGTAGTTTTCTGGTAAACAATAAATTCAAGGATAATAAGACTAGTGGTATGTTGTACCGACTGGGATGCGTTTCGCAGAGACCTGGAGGTGAATCTAGGGAAACCTATTGGTAAGCTAAATTCTGTATTAGATATTGTATTTGAAGCTGATGGAGTTACTAAGGGCCTGCATGCAGTGTGGACAGATAACTGTCCTGAGAAAAAGGCACTTGGTAAGAAAGAGCCGTGGTGGACTCCGGAGATAGTACAACTACGTCGAGATACAGACAGGCTTTTAATGCCGCCAAGGCAATTAACGACTTTTCGCTACAGTGCTAGCCTCACAAAGTTTAACTCGGCTGTACGAAGAGCCAAGCGTAGGAGCTGGAAGGGACACTGTCGGGCGATCGAGAGTGTTTCTGTAGGCATGAGGCTTAGTAAAGTAATTTCTACAACTAAGGCCATTCCACTAGCATCTATTAAGGATGGGAATGGTAAATTGGCTGAGACTGGGGAAGAGGTCTTGAATGTAATGTTCAAAACTCATTTCCCGGGAACAGTAAAACTGGATGATGATAAGGAGGACTTGGTGACCCTGGAGGAGCTATCTATTCGCACCACCAGGGCTGACTGGGACACTGCTAAGAAGGTGGTAGATGAACATAGGCTCAGGTGGGCAGTGATGGGTTTCCAACCATTCAAGGCCCCTGGACCGGATGGGATCTACCCTATTTTATTACAGGAGGGGCTGAGACTCTGATACCGCATTTATGCAGGCTGTATAAGGCGTGCGTAGCGTTTGGATACATACCTGCGCGGTGGAGGAAAGTCAAAGTAACCTACATACCCAAGCCTGGCAAGGGAGATTATGAAGATGCCAAAGCTTTCTGGCCTATCAGCCTCTCATCGTTTTTACTCAAGACACTTGAGAAAATGCTTGATAGGTATATTACAGAGGGGCCACTAAAAAGATACCCTCTCCATGGACTTCAGTTCGCCTATCAGGCAGGGAAGTCAACTGGAATCGCAGGAGGTTTGTGTCTGAGCCTTTCTTGATATCGAGGGAGCCTTCGACCGCACAACCTTTGAATCGATACAGCGAGCTGCAGAAAAACATGGCATCAACCAAACCATCATCAGATGGGTGACTTGCATGCTAAGGAGTAGGATCATTCATTCCACTCTTAGAGGGGACACACTCCTCGTTAGGACGACCAAAGGGGGAGTGTTGTCACCGTTACTGTGGTGCTTAGTAGTAGACTCACTACTAAGCAATCTAAATGAGGGCCCTTGCTAACCGTGGGATACGCCGATGACATAGTTATACTTGTCAACGGCAAATTCCCGAACACGGTTTCAAATCTGATCCAAAGGGCTCTCTGTAAAGTAGAGAGGTGGTGCGAAGAGAATCACCTCTCTATCAATCCAAACAAGGCAGTTGTCATTCCATTTACTAGGAAACGACTGCTCTCAGGCCTTGGCCTACTTCGGCTTTATGGCAAACAACTAAACTGGGCCTCAGAGGTAAAATATTTAGGGGTAACCCTGGATAAAGAACTGACGTGGCGAACACATCTGGATAATACCATAGCCAAGGCTCTAAGAGTCTTGGGTATGTGTCGCTAAGCGTATGGCAAAACCTGGGGACTTAGACCAAAGGTTAACGGCATGCCTAGCTATCACGGGCGTTCAAAACCACACCAACAGCGGCGATGGAAAAGGTACTCAACCTTGCACCGCTACATATTGTCATAGAGACTGAGGCCCGTCTTGCACTACACAGACTGGCAATAAATGGCCTGTGGGATAGTTCTAAGCCTAGAACTAGACACACAAAGCTTAAAATACAGGAAGGCCTTGACGAACTAACGAACATCCACTGCGACAAAATGCAGCCCATGTTTTGGTTCAAGAGATCTTACAAGGTTCATCTACCGTCAAGGGAAGAATGGATGAAGGGACTCCACCCACCAGAGGAGGGCAGTCTGATATGCTACACTGACGGTTCGAAAACAGAGTCGGGTACAGGGGCGGGCATATATGCAAGGGACCATAAGGTCAGTCAAAGCATGGTCAAATTAGCTACAGTTTTCCAAGCGGAAACATATGCTATTCTTGCCTGTGCACAACAGATGGAAAGTAGCGGTACCACCATCCATCCATATTCTTAGTGACAGCCAAGCGGCACTCATGGCCCTGACCTCCTACAGGATCGATTCAAGGCTGATCATGGACGCTGCCCGAACTCTTAATGAGCTGGGAAAGCGAAACAAGGTCAGGCTTGTTTGGGTCCTTGGTCACAGGGGTATTGTGGGCAACGAGCATGCTGACGAGCTGGCTAGGGAAGGTTCTGGAACCTAACTAATTGGACCGGAACCATTTGTAGGACTGGCCCCAAGCACAGTCAAAACGGCATTTCGGGAGTATGCAAGGGCGAGGCACATTGATGAGTGGTTGAGCCTCACGGGACTTGCTCACTCCAAGAAATTCATAGGTTCCTCATCGAAATGGCAAAATGCCATTTGGAACTCAAACAGGCGACAGTCCCGTCTTTTGATGGGGGCGCTGACCGGACACTTCGGGACTAACGCTCTCCTACAAAAGATGGGTCTGACGGAGACATCAGCCTGCAGGGCCTGCAAAAGGGAAATTGACACCTTCTGTGTACATGCGATGCAATGGCTAGGAAGCGAATGTGCCTTTTGGGTCAGGGTTATCCAAGACCAGAGGACTACAGACACATACCCCCAGGCCTAATTATAAAGCTCATGGAAGAGCTGTTTGTAGAACTGGGATGAGGAATAAGTTATCTAGGGGAAGCACAAAAGATCCTATTGGGTCGAAGTGCACTGAGGCCTTGCTGCCTTGGCCCTACACAAGATAAGAAAAGTGGTATGTTGTCCTACAGTGTATAGGTAAGTACATAAATATATATTTCAATAATTATTTAGAACCTAATAATGCAAGTATTTGTTAAGCATCTCCTAAAATAAAACAACCACTAAGCATTAATATTTTCTTTTATTTTATTGATCCTTCTACAGAAATCATCATTAAAAGTCGCATTGTGAGGCACTACTTCTAAATTGTAACATATTTGCTTCTGTTCTTCTTTAGTACATAATTGAATTAAGGTTAGAATCAAATTCTCAATTTTCAATATAGTAGGTCCATCTTTAGCCACATAAAGAATCTTGATAAGAGATGAAAGTATCCTTTGGTCTGTTGGTAGCTTCCAGATACACCAGCAATACCTAATCCACATTAATAGGCACTGAAATAAAACAAGCATTCCACAGTGATGATACAACTACTAGGTATTTCACAGTAACATGTGATAAATCATTTGTATCGGGTAATTCACAGGTAGTTGTAAAGATCATTGATTGAAAGAAACTTTAGACAGCTACAATATTTGAATCTGGTGCATTTAATTAAGTTCATATAATTACAATAATAATCCTGTTATTATAATCACCTCCAAGACTTGTTGTATTAAAGTTACAAAGACCCCTTCATTGGTACACATGTCTAGGTTTTCACAGATGATGTCTTTAAATATTTTCTTCTTCACACAGTGGATACCATGCATTTCTATTATTTTAGTAGTAAAGTCAAAACAAACCGCCTTTCTTTGTAAGTTGGTTTCTGTGCTCAATTGTTCTATGACACTTGAAAATACATCATCTAACTTAGTTTTCTGAAAAATAAAATACTGATGATTTTAGATAGGTTTAATAACAATTACATTGAACCCCATGTTTCATAAGGAAAATCTGACTGTTGCAATAAATAACTAACAGGGTATCCCGTTTTACTTTATCGTTTTTTTGGTAAGAGGATAATTGTGGATATGCATCAGCAATTCCAGGCCTAGACTGGTCGAGGGCCCCTAGGCACTTGGCATTTGAGGCTTGACATTTATGAGCAATTCACCAATAAATATTCAATAGATATAATGAAAACTTAATGTTTACAAACCTTCACTTCTGATGGCAGTATTTTTAAGAAATCTGGAAAACATTTAAATAATGACTGTGTAACTTCAATGTCTTTTTCATATATGTTATTTTTAAGACTTCTGTATACAACTTCATAGTAATTGCCTGATATAAAAGCATTAGAATTCTGCAAAAAATTAGACTTGTTTATTGACATGTGTGTCTTATATCTAATTTAGGTATTACAATGATTAAATATATACAAATATTTTTGATTGCAAAAAAAAATTACCTACCAAACATTGTAATATAAATGCACAGCACTTCAAGCCTTTCACTTTATTATAGACAATGTAGTCATCAACCAAAAGCAAGGCAACTGGTAGAACAGTCACTGGATTAACATTTACATTATATTCCTATAAACGAAAAATATTTATTATTATTTTTGCATCAGATAGGATAGGAGCAGACGGATCACCTGATGGTAAGCATTGCCCGCCTTTTAAAAGGGCAACGCTTACCATCAGGTAACCTCTGGTAACCTCCTCTGGTAACCTCATTCATTTGGCGAAACACAATGCAAGCATTGTTTCATGCCAGTTTTCTGTAAGGCCGTTGTATGACTTCGGTCGAGCCGGCCCATTCGTGCCGAAGCATGGGTCTCCCACGTCAACTTTGAGGCATGCCAGGCCTTTGTGCTTATTTCTATGTCCTGCTACTGGGATGGGCCCCTAGGTCAGAGCCTTGTAGGCCTAGGCAGAAATCCAGCACTGCTTACCCACCAGTCAACTTCTTCCACAATTTACTTTGGGCCTTGGGGCACAGGGTAGACTCGTGTCTTACTTGTGTATCCAATTATTTAAAATCTGTTTAACCATGGACTTTAAAATTATTGATTAGTGTTATTATTTCATTCCTTCTGATATAAGTCAACACAAACAATTTTACAGTAATATATAAAGAACTTAACAGATTATTTAAATATTTTATTCATCTTACCATAATATCCTTAATAAGTAAAACATATACTTCAATAAGGCCGGGATACCTTTTAAAATCATCTAAAGTCATTCTCTGGTGTAATTCTTTGATGCACTTATCAAAAACGTCTTGTGCAGAGTAAAAATCATCTTTTATTAACATGTTGTCAAATGCAATGCCATATTTACTTTCAAATGCACGATTTAATTTTGCTGGATAATCTTTAGCTCTAATAATATCAGTATTCCAGGGTCCTTCAGTTCTTAATTCCAAATATAAAATATACAGTGAATACAAGCTACTTGAAACTATCTCCAATTGTTGCCTGAAGTCTACATTTTCTAATATTTGTATCAGTTTAGGAAAATACTGGTCCAACTTATTAATTCTTATTTGATATTCAGTATAGTATTCTTTTTCATGACTTGGTTTGGATAGTTTACATAATATACAATTATTAATACATTCTTCTAATTTTACAAACGTATCTATCATGTTTTCCTTCGTCTCGTGGACCAAATATTAAAACGATTCAAAAGATGAAAGTAGAGCACCAGAGAAGTTTTCCCATTTATTGACTACCTTTACTTTTTCTTTGTAAGTTGTATTGTAAGTAGAAATAGATTACAATATTTTATTTGGACCTATTTATTTCAATCAACTTGTTTTGTTTGTAATTTGTATTCTTGATTACTATTAATTGACACTTGACAATTGAGGGGTTACCAGTTTCTGACAAGAAAATATAGTGAGGTAGTCAAAAAACGAACGAAAAGTGAACATAAATAATGTACTTCAACAAACTTTTTATGTTAAATGTAATAACTTGTCTTTAAAACACAATTTAAACTATTAAAGATTGTAGAATTTATTCCTAAGTAGCAAGGTAAATTTTTATTTTGGTTTGTTTCTATTAGAAAAAAATAAAAAAGGAAATTACTTTTATTATTTTTTATTGATAATTCTTATATTACACATCTTATTTAATAAATTTTTACTATGATTTTATATTGAACCATTTTTATCATTCATTCTTTACGCAAAATTATTCACTACCCCACACTAATAGTTGTAGTGGTGTGATGGTGTGGGTGTGGTATCATTATTTCTCTTCGAAATGTCAAGTTATGAATACAATTTTAAAAGTCGAAGTTTAATAAAATTGTATTCTTCATTAACTTGAATTCGTTTACATTTCATCATAAAACCGTGTACTTAATTCTGACACAATATGATGGTTACATAATTTTGAAGCACAGCTTGTATAGTTTCTTTTGGAATGTAGTGTGTTGATATGAATTTGAATATTTGTTTTTGGATACATTTTATTGCAGCTGACTGTACAATATCTAAGGGTATAACTACGAACTGTGAATACAAATACAAATTACAAGTCGGATGTTTATACAGACTATGTATTTTATTTTATATCAACTTATTACTAGGCTAGGAGGAGGTAGTCGTATGTATCCGGCAACACTGCACGCAGCGTTGCCAGATGGTTACATTTCTTACATTTTTCGTAACTTTTGACCCCCTCGCGTAACATGTAAGTAATTTTTATATTTAAGGCATTTTTCGTAACTTTTGAGAAAACGAGATAAGTAATACAAGATTTTTATTTTATTGCAAACAGTACACGAACGCATCCAAATTGAACTCACATTTTTAACAAACGAAGGACCTAAAAAAAAAAAGCTCATTCGACATCATCGATCCCAAAATGTAACATTTGCACCAAAAATGTTACTTTTCAGGAAACGAAACGTAACTTTCGACTCAGGGGCCCTGGCAACACTGACTGCACGTCAAACTGTCAGACTCAGTCACGTAAAAAATAAGGTTACGTGCTCCGAAAATTATATAATTTTCGTAGTAAATAAATAAACATAGTTAACTTTATGATCATTCAACCGGCACAATGCTGAAGTAAGCCTATTATTTATTCAATTTGTACCTACTTCAAAATTCTGAGCATTATATTTAGTTTGTGTTGTCTTTATTTTTTTGTAGGTTTGGAATAAAATCCGCGTTATTGGGCTCTGTCGTATATTACACCATTGATAAAGGCGTTTGGAAAGACAGTGCTACCACAAGTGCTTTATACGAGGAGCTGGAAAAAGGAGTTTCTCCTTATGTTGGTGAACTTAAGAAACAAATACCTTATGAGGTAAATACCATTCAAGTATAATATTTACTATTTATTGACTTCCCTGATTTACAATGGTGTAAAGTATTGTAGTGCCCTTAATATCTTACTTCAGCTTGATTGTTATAATTTTTTGATCAATGACTGCCTCATTAGCAGAGTGGTCCTCAGCGTGACTGCTATGCTAGAGGTCCTGGGTTCGATTCCCAGGTTGAGCAGTGTTATTCGGTTTTTCTATGAAATTCTCAGTAGCAGCTCAGAGTTAGGAATTCATGCCCCGTTAATGGCAATAGGCTCGCCCCCCTATTACATGGGACCTAAACATACCGACAAACTGTGGGTGTACATTGTTTGTGTACATTAGTATGCCTCTGCCTAACCCTTCGGGGAAAACAGGTGTGATGGTATGTTATGTTAGGTTAAGATCAATGACATTATTTTACTTTTTTATTGACAGCTACCTCCACTACCATCACATGACAAAATTTCATATTTATTCAAATATTACTGGAATAGTGGAGTGAAGGCAACATTCAGCTTCTTGATTGATCTTCCAACCCATACAAGCAATGCTGCAAGCAAGAGCTACGAATTCATTTCCTCGGCTTTGGACGTAGCAGAACCAAGCACAACTACTAAACAAGAAAATTAATTAAACAGAAAATAAACAATGTATTTATTTAAAAAGTGATTAGTAAGATTCCTAAATTTTCTTTAGCTTAAACAATGGGCTGTTGACATGTATAAAAGATAACTTTTATTTTCATAAAAGTAGTCATCCAGTTTTTTTTATAAATAATTACGTTAAGCTAATTGTTTTCATTAAATTTAATATAAGTATTATATGTCGGAGAATTGGGTGGGGTTGCACCCGTCTCGCCATCAGAACCGGCGCCAAAGGACTATGGCCTGTGGGTCATGCTGGTTCAAACATTTAAACACACTCAGAAGTTAATCAGTACCGTTTATTCTATTCTTGTACTTTTCGTACATCAACATTACAATACAGACGACCCACAAAACGCCCACCCTTCCTGGATTCGCTAGTGTTATTGGGAAAAGAAGCCACAAGAAACTCCCAATTTAGTGCCAACTTAATATCCAAATTAGTTACGGAGTTCGAATCTTTTTTTTTTTTTTTTATTATCCTTGTTTTCCTGCGAGCTGTCTTATCGACATTTAGCTGGATTTTATGAACTTAGAAAAAATATGTCGTGCATGGTACATTATCCAATGATATGTCCATCTAGTGTGGCTTTTTCATATTTGTGTTAGAGAAGGTCTTGAGGAGCACGTCTCTTTAGTCTTATGAATGTTTGGTTTGGTTGTTTTTCCATTAAGCTTCTTGCCAGTTGGTTGGGATGATTTTGTATTCTTTTAGAGTATGAAAGTAAGGAGTCCTTGATCTCTTCCTTAACAGTTTTGATTTTTAGATCACGGTGTATGTGATTATTTGTCATGTACCATGGTGCTCCAGTTATCATGCGTAGGGTTTTTGACTGAAAACGCTGTAAGATCTCAATGTTGGATATGGATGCAGTGCCCCACAGCTGCAGTGCATAGGTCCAGACGGGTTTAAGAATACACTTGTATAGCAGAAGTTTATTTTCTAGAGAAACTTTGGATCTCCCACCCATGAGCCAATATAGCTTTCTAATTTGTAAGTCAAGCGCCTTTCTTTTAGTTGTTATATGTTTTTTCCACGTCAGACGTCTGTCTAGGTAGACTCCTAAGTATCGAACCTCATCTGCCTGGGGTATCTTTATTTGATTCAATTCAACTTCTGGGCATGTATCTCTTTTTAAAGAGAAGGTGACATGGACTGATTTGGTTTCGTTCGCTTTTATACGCCAGTCTTTCAGCCAGTCTGAGATGTCGTTTAGGTTTTGTTGTAGCTTTGCAGATGCTCCATCAGGAGTCGTATCAAAGGCAAGTATGGCTGTGTCATCAGCAAATGTTCCTGTCATTACGTCTTGTCTGTTTGGTAAATCTAGGGTATATATAAGATAGAGTATTGGGCCCATCACACTGCCCTGTGGAACGCCTGCTCTTATTTCATTTAGCCCTGTAGTAAAATCACCAAGTTTAACATAGAAATGTCGGTTGCTGAGATATGACTTTATGAAAAGGTAGTAGTTTATTGGCAAGTTTTTGAAAATCTTATACAGGAGTCCATCGTGCCAAACACGGTCGAAGGCTTGTGAGATATCTAGAAAAGCAGCGGAGCAGGTCATTTTGCATTCAAATGTATTATTAATTTTCTCTACTAGTCTATGCACTTGCTCTATTGTGCCATGGGATTTTCTGAACCCAAACTGATGATCTGGAATAAGTTTGTAAGCTGTGATTTCCGGTGCCGGTGATCAGTAATATTTCCAGAATTTTTGATGTGACTGGAAGAAGACTTATAGGCCGATATGATTTTACATCAGTTGGGTCCTTGCCAGGCTTAGGAATAATTATGATTTCTGCAACCTTCCATTGTAGTGGAACATAGTTTTTCCATAGACATGCATTATAAACATAAGTAAGGAATGTAATACCAACGTCAGGTAGCTCACGCAGAATCTTGGCCGTAATTAGATCATACCCTGGTGCCTTGTGTATGTCGGTTTTCTTTATGGCATCTAGTACCTCCTGTTTGGTAAATTTTTTGATTGGTGGATCCAGTTGATGTGGTTGATCTAGTGCCGATTTGATTAAACTGGCTTTGCTTGATCCATGATCGGTGTTTGGAGTAAAGACATCGTAAAGGTGTTGAGCGAATATATTTGCCTTTTGTTCATCGTTTTTTGCCCAGGTACCATCTGGTCTTAGAATAGGGGATAAGTGTGTTATTGGTTGTTTAAGTTTTCTCGTAGCTTTCCAGAGAGAGTAATCGGTGGCTTGGGTTGCATCAAGATTTCTGAGATAGTTTTCCATTACTGTATTAGCGTTTGTTTTTAGCGCTTTCTTTAATTTGCTTGCTATTTTGTTAAATATGGTTTTGTGTGCTGGGTATTTTGTTTCGTGCCATAGTTTTCTTGATTTGCGCTTAGAATTTACCAGTTCCATGATATATTTGGGATAGGAGCAGTTTTGTTTGCCTTGTCCAGACTGAGGGGGAGTTGACGCCCATGCGGCTTCCTGTATGGTCTTATTGAAGTGCTCAACCGCCTGAATAATGTTCTCATCCGTTTTAAGCGGTATCTGGCAGTCAAGTGATTGCTCAACAATGTCGCGGAATAACGACCAGTTTGTCTTTTTTGTATGCAGCTTGCATGTCTTGGCGGCATTTATGACGTTATTTATTTATTTTATTTATTTATTTATTTATTTAAGGATCTCCAACAAAGGTTATACACAAATTGTCAAATAATTATATAAGGAAATGCTCAAGTCAGTGTACTCCTTCACTTATAGGAGACCACAGCATGCTTTAAAGAAATAAACTAAACACAAGTACCTACTTAATTTTAACATTGATAACAATCTTAATCCAATGAAGTTACAGAGAGTATGCTTACTGCTTACTAGTGCGAATACTGGAGAGTGATCTGAAGTCATTTCAAGGCAAGAGCTACATTTGATTGATGATTGGGGAAATCCTTTGCTGATGAAGAAGTCTATGAGGTCAGGTTTTTTACGGACATCGGTGGGCCAGTATGTTGGTTCCCCTGTTGAAGAGACAGTTAGTTGTAGAGCTCTTACAGCTTGCAGTAGTTGACGTCCTTTAGGGGTAGTTAAACGTGAACCCCATTCAGTATGCTTTGCGTTGTAATCGCCGCCAGCAATGAACCGTTGACCAAGGGTTTTAAAAAAGGTGTAATAGTCTTCAGTTTTCAGGTTGTGCTTCGGAGGAATATATATCGCAGACAATGTCATCTCACCTTTTGGGTCTTCAATTACTATATTAGTAGATTGTATTCTCTCTGTACAGTAAGAAGAAGCAGTGTAGTGTCTTAATTTTTCTTTGATTAGTATACCTGAACCGCCATGTGCTGTTCCGTCGGGGTGCATTGTATGATATAATTTATATTTTGGTATATTGAAGTATGTTTTATTAGTAAAATGTGTTTCTGTTACTAGTAGAACATCTACATCGTTTGTTTCGAGAAATAATTTAACTTCATAGAAGTGTTGTGACAAGCCATTGGCGTTCCATAGTGCTAATTTGAGTTGGTTGAATTTTTTGACATTATTAACATTAAATTTGTAAGTAGATTTGTTATATTATTCATTTGATTCATTATTTGTTTGAACATTTCCATCAGTTGTTTTATGTCGTTTGATTGGTCGGAGGAATTACTAGTATGTGGTGTTTCGCTTTCTTTGTCTTTAAGGATATCCCTGTAGGTTTTTTTCTTTTGCAGATGGTTTTTATTATTTTGTGTCAAAGGCGGCTCATCATTATTTTGAGAATTACCTTGGCGCTCAAGTTCTTTGTTTCGGAGGGCCGGGAATTTTTGTTTTTGTAAGTCCTTGTATACGCTGCAACCTTTGTAGTTTGCTGGATGGTTTCCATCGCATAAGGCGCATTTGACTAAGTCAGAACGCTCTTTTCGGGTACAGTTAGCGGATGAGTGGCTCCCAGCGCATTTAATACACTTGGGTGTACGGCGACAGTATGCTTTTGTGTGGCCATATTGTTGGCAGTTAGCACATTGGGGTATGTTACGTACTGGTCTTGGGGGTTCAACTTTTATACGTAGGTGTAAGAGGCTGGTAAGTTCGTATATTTGTTTGTTGTTTCCTTTTGGAAGTAGTTCTACAATAAACATATGTAGAGGTTTCTTTGTTGTACGCTGCTTTATGTTCCAAATGTTAACAGTGTCATGACCTATTTCTTTTAGGGCTTGGTGGATTTCATCGGTTTCAATGGACGGATGAATGTTTTTCAAAACTACTTTGAAGGTACGTTCTTGTTTAGGCTTGTATGTATAAAACTCTGTTTTTTTGCCTTCAAGCTGTTTGACTATTTCTTTGTAGGTGTCAGGTGTCTTAGTTTGGATTTTGACTTTATTATTATTTAGGACTTTGATTTCGTAGTTTCCGTGAGCATGTTCCTCGAGAAGTTGGCTTAGCGGCCGCATATTTTCAACCTTATCAACAAAAATAGGAGGCGGCTTGGGGATTTTCTCCATATCATCTTTTTGTGTGGTTTCTTGGTTTGAATGAACCTCTAGTTCCTCGAATCTGTTTGATGTCGATATTGGTTGACTGAGCCAGTAGCTACTGATTTTGGTCTGCTTTTGAGCACGGTCATCGTGGTCTGGGCTCCCTCTTGGGCGCTTTCTTTCTTTCACTTCTGACCATGACGTTGAGGGTTGTGGTTCGCTGGGCATAAAGCTTTCAGAGCTATTGTTTGGTTCATTTTGTTCTGCCATTTTTTGTGTCAAGTGATCATCACACAGAGATTGAGACCTAGGCCTGTTCACGAAGAGGCCCTTATGAAATATTTGCTGTGTTAAAGTTTTATTTTGCTGGTTAGTTTGGTTAATTTGGTTATTTCTTTGTATTTTATCTTCCATTTTGTTCCCACGAGTAGGGTCGAATTAAAAAGTCACTAGGAGGGTGACGCCCATTCCCCCTAGAAGGCAAATACAACGGTGTTTACCAGGTCCACCGAGGTTGATCGCTTACGACTAATCTTCCCACCAGCCATGCATCCATAGGCACGTATCGCACCGTGGAGTTGGGGTAACTATTTTATGGAGGTTTTCTACCTCTTAGTCCAGGCGGTTAAGCCAAGACCTCCGGTTTCGCATGGTGTGTAATGCGAAGTTACGAATTGTGATGGTTATTTCCTACCTTCACTAGAACCAGGCTTGTTAGGCCGGCTGAATCGGGTTTATCAACCGTCGCCCGAGACTCGACGTTGCTCGTTTAGCACCACCCAGGGGGCACGTGTAGGGTGTGTTTTAGGAAAAGATGGTAAGTCCTACGGACGCGAGCAACTTCACCCCCCAAAGTTCGAATCTGAGCAGATCAATGGTATCCTAACAGTGATTGCTGAGTGGTACAAAAGAAGTTTATTTTCAACATAATGTACAAGATCCAGCTTAACGAAGTCCACCAATGAGAGAGAGGGTCAACAATCCACAGAGTTGAGTCTTCACAGACGGATGTCCCACCAGCATGGACACCTTGTGACGATAACATCCAGTGCGAGTTGTCCTGCAAGTACGGAACACCGTTTTCAAAGCCGAATATATGGGTACAAGCAGATTCCGCAGTCTGGACAACCGTCGGCACGTAGCACGCAGTCCTACAAGACCTTGAGTCTATTACCGATCCCTTTCGCCGCCAATGATAGACGTCAGGCTGGGCAGTATTCAAGCGACTTTACGCTAAAAACTATAGGCCTACGCATACCGGGATAGAATGGCAGAGGATTTTGCCACTGGTCAGCGCACACTAGCCGCTCAGATACTGTAGCATTCCGGCGGCCTACCAAGACGACCAGCGACATACCCCCGCACCACCTGCTGTCTGATACACATTACAGTTATAAGTTGCGTTTGAAAGAGTGTTGTCTCGAAGTTTATTGGAATAAGGTACTTATTCATATTGATTATTGCAGAGGAAGAAAATGCACACGCTAAGGGTTAGAAGATTATGGGTTGACAATCTATGGAAAGAAAGGATAAATGCCATTAGTAGTTGGAGGAAAAGGATGAATTCAATTAGGTATTTATTTAATGACTTTAATGATAACTATGATGTGAAAAAATCTAGCCGTTGCATACCGCAGTACACTGCAGCAACTCGCTGCGGAGGCCTTTAGGGCTTCTTCACACGTACCACAACCACACCACGTGGCCGGTCGTATATTTCGTACTAGCTTCTGCCCGCGACTTCGTCCGCATAGCGTAATGATATATAATTATATTAAATAATCAAATATATTTATTCTGTGAAAACGTTTACAAAATATATGATTAGCAGTGCTCCCACATTAGGTCACCCTGTGTCGTGGGAAGCACACTCATGTATAAAAAAAAAAGGCGTTTATTTTCCACCACAAATGCAAGATACTATACACTATGCTGATAGTTCAGGGGTGGACTGGAGCCTAAACTAGGGAAAAGGATTGTGTTTTAGGACTCCAGGTCACTCGCCTACGGGATACATTTGTTATGTTTGTATGAACGCAGAACAAAGGGGTGGACGGGGATTGGGTTTTGTTTGTGTATAATTATGTGCGTGAGTATGATTGTTTGAGTGTGCGTATATGTGTTCGTGATGTATAGTCACTAATTACAGAAAAAAAAATATCAAAGAAAGAAAACTTTTTTATATAAAGATGAGTGTGTGCGGGTGTGTGTAAGTATATGTGTTTGTGTGTGCGTGTGGGTGTGTGTACTTGCGTGTGTGTGTACTTAGTGTTCACGTATTAGTGTTCAGCTATTGTTAGCAAAGAAGCATGGAACTAAGGCGGTGACAAGAAGTTTTTCAGTTTCATCATAATCAAACTGTTCGATCCATTGAAGGTAGTATTTTTTAAAGGTAATGCGGTTATATTTAACTAATTCTCTCCTAGCTAACACACTTTTACTAAGTAAGGTAGGCGCTATGTGTCTCTTGGCAAAAGTAGACTTCACAAATGGGATAGGATAACGTGTGATTCTTTTGTTGGTGTGGGGGAAGTTTAGGACAACGTTACAGTGTAATCTAGTGTGGATATGAAATATGAACAATTTGCGAATGGGCAAGACATTAGCAGCATCATATAGGGAAGTAGTCGGATATCTATATGGTAAGGCAAGAGAAACTTTTAGGACCGTTATATAGCCTATAGCCTTCCTCAATAAATGGGCTATCTAACACTGAAATAATTTTTCACCAGTCGGACCAAATCGGACCAGTGGTTCCTGAGATTAGCGCGTTCAAGCAAACAAACAAACTCTTCATCTTTATATATTAGTCTAGAAAATGAATAGGACTATTCACACGTGGGTACCACATTTTGTAGTCGTTATCGACCGTGTGTGATACCGACCACATCGCAACCACCGCAGCCATCAGCGACACGACACCGCGAACTAGCATCTACATTTTGTAGGAACCACAAAGCAACTGCAAAAAGCTGCAGCGACGCTATTCACACGTAACCACTGCCACCTTTTGTCGCGTCGTTGTGGTAGGTACGTGTGAATGAAGCCTTAGCGCGCTCACCAATGGAGAGTCAAGAAATCTCTTTCGATGCCACGCACGAAATCAACTTAAGACTTATGAATTTATGTCGTATTCCTACTAGATAGGTTTGAATGTCCTTTTGTACCATTATAAATACTCTGCCATCCCGGTATGCGTAGACCCTTACAACGACCTCGAGATTTGTGATTAGGCAGGCGGCCGTTCGGAAGTGTACGTTACCCTAGCAAGAAAGTAGCAAGAATATATATTTATTAATATTTTCACTAAGCATATATTCAAGAATATATAGTGAAAATATTCAGCTTGGAATGTTTCGCATTATATAGATATTATAAGCAACGTAAATTAAACATGTAAACAACGGCTGGTTATCCGACCAAATTCGAATGGCTACAAAAAAGCGAAGGATTCGTACATATCGATGACCTTCTTTATTGGACGTATTATACCTAAGCTGTGCCTGTACAGTCGCGTTCAAACGTTGAGAATGCACCTTATGACCATATCAAATGAAAGAGCTTGTTGATGTGAAAATTATTATTTCTATTCTCTTAATTTTTATTCTTAACGTAAATATGGCAACAAATCAATCATAATATTAGATGGTTTTGTGTAAAAATGTCGCATAATATTTATTTATTTATAATATAATGTGTTAATAAGTATACCTACTATAAATGTTCAAAATACAATAAAGTCAAAAGCTGTATTCAATAAAATGTTATGAAATGTTAGTACTTTTAGATTTTATTAAGAAACATGATTTAACACATTTTCTTCTTTTAAAATAATTAAATAAAGTATTATAGCTTATACCTTGGAATAGCACATAAGCTACTTTTTATAATGTAAGTTTTTAATCATGTGCAAAGTCATGGAAACAATTAGTAGAATATAATCGAATAAAAAGTTCTTGTTTAACCTCTTTTCTTCTTCAGTGTACTTAACCATAAAACGTTTCAACCGGAAGGTCTGTAAAGTTAAGAAGGTCACCAATATGTACGAATGCGTCGCTTTTTTGTGGTCATTCGAATTTGGTCGGATAACCAGCCACTGTTTACATGCTTAGTTTTTTGCTTATATCTACATAATGCGAAACATTCCTAGCTGAATATTTTCACTATATATTCTTGAATAGACGCACTAATTTTTGGTTTACACCTACATATCTTGGGTTGAGCCGGTTTCTTGTATTTTGTCGTCAAAGTTAAGACACCATCGTTTTGAGTTTTAGCAATATTATTTAATAACGCATGTATGTACACTTTTGATACTTTTTATGGTTAATATAAGCGTCAAGAAGAACCGAATACAGTTTTCAGCTGGCTTATAAGTTTACTCATTTCGGCGCTGCGATATTTGTTCTGGTTTTCAAAAAAGTGCTAATACTTGAAAATTATACACAAATACGCACAAATAAAGAGCTGCTCGTGTGTGTTTATTCTACAGAAGCACATGCAATGGTTTTAGAGATACACGATTTTGCAAAACATTACTCCAGCAGGAAATGCAATATCTCGAAAACCTGAAGACGCACAAATTATATTTTTGGCGCACATTTATGCAAAAATATAAGCTCTCTGCCCATAAACAATATTCTTCATTCCGATCATTCGTTTAGAATTTTCCTGCTGGAAGAACGTTACTCCAGCAGGAATCGTTTTCCTCGTTTTTTTCCAAAACTACAAAGCGCACAAATTTTTTAAGCAGCGCAGAATTACAGCAGACTACGCACTAATTATACGTTCCACTCATATCACTCGTAGGAGCTACTTTCCTGCTAGGGTAACGTACACCGTTCGGAAAGCTTACCCTATTATTACTTTACTCTTTTCGATCGCTCATGTGATGATTGTGTATGTAGTTATTACTAAAATCTGAATCTAAGGCCTCACTCATTTGTAGTTTAATATTATGTATTCTTCAGGCCCAAGAATTAAAGGGATTCATGAAAAAAAACTATTGTATTACAAAAACAGCCCACAACTGTGGCACAGTTTGATTTATTCCTTTCTCACAGTGTCACATATTTTACAACTTTACCTAACAATAGGGTCTGCTCCACAAACATGCAAACATTTCCAAGCTTCAACAAATATTGCAGTTGACAACACAATGTGACTGCCACAAAATATAGATGCCCAATTCTCACTTTAGTTGTATAAAACAATCATTCAAAAATTCTTGTTATTGTTTTATAACATAGAACCGTATCTATATTATAATTGGAATAGCAATTTGTTAGACCAGTTATCAAAATGGACCAATAAACAAAGTAGAGAAAGCTTGGTTATTGTTATACATAATAGGTAGCTGGCAGTAACATCAATTTAACAAGTAAAAATTCCGTTATATTAAACGAGTTTAACTTCTCAAATACATACTCATATAAAATAATAATTAGGTCAAAATAGGGTTGAAAATTATACATAAATGTATCAAACAATACTTCATCTGAAAGGATTTCAAATGTTGTGCATTTTAAAGGAATTATATGATAATTATATCAAACGGAATGATTTTAATATATTTAAAGGCTGGTAATGAACCATTCATTAGTGCGAAATAAACACCTCGGTCAAGTGGGATGGGGTCATCTTATGTATAAGTATTAAATTTTTCAGATAATGTAGAAGTCAGAGAGTGTATGTATTGAAAGCAAAAAAAAAGAAATAAAAATTAATCTAACAAATTACAATAGCACACCTAAATTGCATTTCACATTACTATTGCAAATCCCACGTAGAATTAATTTTAGTAAAAAATTTGTCTCAACTGTCATTATGATTTTATCAATCCCAAATTTGTTCCCCAAAAGTACAAATTATGATATTGTATTATATTTTGAAGATTTTGATAATATAGGCTTAGTAAATAGATGTCCATAAGAATATGTTGAAGGAAGCTATGGTATTCATTCTGTTGATGTCCTGGGCAATTAATCCAGTTGCTAGGCAACAGTTTCCACTTCCATTGGCTCTTCAGCACCAGTTTTCTTTTTCTTCTTCTTGTTAGATTTCGCGGACGAGTTGAGGAGTGCCTGTAATAACAAAAATAATAACGAATGATACTGTGCCAGTTTCTAGCATGCCTCAACACTTTACAGCTATAATAATGTAGTAATGGTTCAAACAGAAATGCGATTGGTACGCAAATCGGCTCAAAAACAATACTTTTTCTGTACCCTGTGCTTGTTCAAATCACACCTTGTGTAAGCGTGCTTTGAAAGATTACAGGGATTTAATTAAAACTTTACTTTTTTTTTACTTTTATTATAGCAACAATAGTAAAAGTTCTAAAAATCTGTGCATATTGTACTGTATTTTTCGCGCAAAAATAACAAGAATTTTGGAATTAATTATTGTATTCTTTTTACCTCGTAATCTGAACGTAAAACTGAGTTCATAAACAAAAAATATTTATAATTTTTAACTATGTCGCAATAGGTACTAATACTAGGCATACAAACTTACGTTGAGTTCAGGGTCCTTGATGCTGCGTTCGCTCTTGCATTGACTCTTTTCGAAGGGCAGACCGGTGATACGGTGCGTGCCGCTAGGTAACAGTAGAGCTGTAAACTTGAATTGTGCCACCAGCTCTCCAGGTCGTTCATATAGTACCTATAGTAACGTAATATTTATATTTTTTACAAATCACAGACGGCATTAATCATTTTGCCCAATGAATCACTACTAGCTTGATATTTGTAAGTCAAGAATTGGAGCATCAAGAAATTATACATCTTATCTTTCACGTTAATGTAGGTAAGGTGGCATTATACGACATCGAACTAACTGCAAAGTAAGTCATGTTGGTTGAGAAGCAAAGTAACTTGCTTTTCAATAGTTGTCAATAATGTCACCTTTAAGACGTAAATTCAAAATGTGATTTCGACATGGCGGGTAGGACTCGTGGTGACTTAGTGGTCATATCGTCTGGTCATCTGGTGTATCTAACCAGAAGACGCAGGTTCGAATCCTGCCCGCAAGTAGAATTTTTCCTTCAGTAAATTAACTTAATACAAGTGATTTTCTGTTATACACTGGTGCTAATTCTTTTGTTCAACTGACCGGTGCTAATTCTGTAGTGGCAAACTAAACTAAAATCCGATTAATTTTAGTATAGTCATCATTCCTATTCAGATAATTAAAAAAAAATTTTAACCAAATAATGAACCAAACCAAATTTTTACTAATTTTGGTTTTTTCGCGTTTAGTTTAGTCGCGTATTATCTGAATAGGAATGACGACTTAACTAAAATTTGTCGGATTTTAGTTTAGTTTGCCAATACAGAATTAGCACCAGTGTGAAGCAAGCCATGGACTTGGCGTAATAACCATTCCTATTGAGCTGTTTACTTTTAAAATACTACATCCCAATCAGGTTCCTTAAAATAACCAACTACCGTAAAAGAACATTGCTTGAAAATTAACAACAATTTACCTGGAAGGGCTCAATGAGTTTGTGGTTGACACACTCAACGACGCCTAATCTCGCGCTGGTCTCCTTGTCGAAGCTTCGGAGATTAAAAGGCATTGATCCATGTTTATTGCGGACCTGTCACATAAATAATAAATTATTACTCTTTCCCACTAAATTACAAATTCTATGATATTATAACTCGAAATGGTTCACAATATTTCATAATATTTTTTCATGTGGGAGAGCCATGCTTCGGCATGAATGGGCCGACTCGACCGGAGTGATACCACGGCCTCACCGAAATCCGGCGTGAAACAATGCTTGTGTTGTGTTTCACCAAGTGAGTGAGGTTACCGGAGGCCCAAACCCTTTTAAAAGGCGACTCCTCTGGTGTTGGGTGTCCATGGGTGGTGGTTATCACTTACCATCAGGTGATCCGTCTGCTCCTTAGCCCCCCTATCCCATAAAAAAAATAGAACTGTACTCACCTCACTGTAGAACATTCTTGAAGCTTTCAGTTTTAATTGATAGACCTCATCAGTTTTCTTGTAAATTGTACACCGAGTATCAATTTCTCGACCCTGAACAACACAATTTAATCTAGTACCTGATATTTTAGATGCAAATACAATTTATAGTTCGCGCAAAATAACTTGACCCAAAACTAAGGGAGAGGGGGAAAGTTGGCGCAGTGCATTTGCGTACAAAATGTACTAAAAAACGACTACTACGCATCCGCCATTTTGGTTCAAGTTATTTTGCACCAACTGTACTTATATATTTTTTTGTCAGTAATTAAAACCAAAATAAAATGTAAATCATTTCCGTTAGAATTATACTATTACTTTACCCTGAGTACTGCCAGAAAAAGTATTGGACTAAGTCTGGAAAGAATTCAGGGCTTTATTCAACATATTATTGTGCCTTCATCATGCATCAAGCATCCACCATCTGCATCAAGGTTCCAAGTTGTTTATTATAAGTATTGAATTGTGATATTATACTTACAACACCTTCTCCAGTAGATACAAGTACATCCATGGCATATACTTCATATGTCTCCAAAGTCGTTTTCTCATGTTCTTTACGCTGGGCCTCTGAAGGGTTCTGTATGATGCTCTTTTCACCATCAATACGGAACTGCTTTAGTTGGTGTGAGAGCATACCCTCCACAGGCTTGCAGCCATACTCTGAAGTGATCTTCTGCACTGCATCTGTTATTACATAGTTCTGAAACCAAGAAGATTAACTAAATAAAAATCTATGCAACCTTACACAACACACAAGCAATCATTTTAAACATGCGACTCTTTACACTATATGAATATATGTTTAGAAGATATATTCCTCCATCAATAATGCATGGTATGTCATTAGGACAATCATAATATGAAATAACTGAAACTTCTAAAAATTAAAGTATACCTCATTACCAGGCCGCAATAGCCTCAAGGCGGCTTCACTTGCATAGTGAGCAGCAAGGACGACATCAGCAGCACGCCCCGTAGCTTCAACACCCCCAACTATGACTGTATGAGCCACCACAGCAATGAACCCATCTATGTGTGCACCAAGATCGCTGCAAATAAAAAAGTAACATAAATAATAATACACTGAAATAGTGAAATTTATTCTATACACTTGTAACACTTTATAATACCATTATAACTAGAAATAATTTAACAGTATCATCTCACTCAATAATGATGTGAATGTGAGTGAATGACCTAATTATAGAAACAGTATCATTGAGGTTATATTCATAGCTTTCAATTCATAATACACTTAAAATATTTATGTAATTGAATTAACTACATAACAATGCGATGTTTAGTAGCAAGAAAAGAGGGCAATGTACGAATTAAGAACAAAGTTCACCAGGTTACCTACTTGA
This sequence comes from Acronicta leporina, assembly GCA_947256265.1. NCBI lineage: Eukaryota > Metazoa > Arthropoda > Insecta > Lepidoptera > Noctuidae > Acronicta > Acronicta leporina. The sequence goes on along the minus strand of OX366520.1, from coordinate 12,161,531 downwards.
TAATACTTACATCTTGGCCAGGTCTCCCTCCTTCAGAATGTAGTCGTTTTCGCTAGGTATCGGGGAGAAGTGACATATACAATTGTTCACCGAAACGCATGTTGAAAACGCTATACCCTTCTTAGAATCTTTCTCCTTTTTAAAAACCTTTGAAGTTTCGTCCAAAATAAGTTTGTCACCAAATTCGCAGATTTCCCTGGCAGACGCTTCAGGCACACATTTTGCGATGACTTGTTCCAGGACACCTGAAAATCAGGGAATGGTTTAAAAATTAACCCGATAATGGCACGAATTGTCGACAGCAGCACCACATCGCCCGCATGGCGATGACACGCGTCCATCGCTCCAACCAACCTACGGTCAATCTTAGTCCTAGATTGGCGCGTAAATAATATGTAATATCAAGCACGACTTTCACATGAACTTACGATTAACAATTTGTCCGGCTAATTTGTACTTGGTTACTACCAAGTCTTCTGCAATAGTTTTCTCTACTTCTTTATCGTCAGCCATTTCTCAAAATTGTGGTTGTCGGACTTTCGCTGGGGTTTGATTGGCTGCTTTAGGTTATGGTCACGTGACAGTGACAACGAATCACTGAAATGGCGGGTAAAATCTGATTATAAATATCGCTACATAATTCACAATCATTTCCACACTAAATAATGCGGAATGCATTTGGTCAGCGATGAATACAGCGTTGGGTAAACATTCATATTGGTTCTACGTACAACTATAATTATTATACTCTCTGGGTTCTATTCTACGCTCAATGCTCATATGTTGACTAGTACATTACATACTTAAATAAGTTATATGTAGCAGACACTTAGTAGTTAGTCTGTGGTTTTATTATAGAACTGGGTTGGCAACAGTGAGTGATTATAGTGTCGACCAGTGTTGTTTAATCAAATTTACTCGTTGTCGTTTTCAAACCCAAGTTTGCATATACTAACTATAATCTTTCACATATAAAATATGAATCTTCCAAATCGGTATATAAATGGCCGAATAATCGTGTAACAAACAAAACCTTACAGTTAAACTGAGAACCTTCTCCTTTTTGAAGTCGTTTAAGAAGTAGTTAATATTTGAGAAGCAGTAGCTCTTTGACTACTTATTTATATAGTCAAAAGCAGTAGCATAACGAATCAATTCCTGAAAATTATAGGATTATTCTAGGCTAAATGATCTATGTATGTACATTAATTAGCAATTCAGCAATCAGCATACATCAGAGTTTATACGTAGCCAGTAAGGCTGGCGCCAGTCACTGGCTCGAAAAAAAGACGGGCGCTCTATTCTCGCCAGCGTTGGCAGCCAGCACTGACTTGGTTTGAAAAACTGATAACACAAGGCAAAATACCAAGCCAGCGCTGCCAGTGAGACTGGCAGCCAGCGATGGCCTCTTGTAAACTAGGCTAAGCCTAGTTTATAGGCTAGGCTTTAGACATTTGCGTTTTTTGTTTTTTATGGAAACGGTTACGTAACCGATATACAGTGTGTATATCGATATAAAAAACGGTTCTCAGATATCGATATTTGTAGTATAGTTTGCAGTGTATCACTAATATCATCGAGTAGCCGTAGCCGCCAGCCGCATAAGCATGGGCCCTAAAAGCTATATCGGAACTATACAATAGAAAATAAACCATATTGCCAGTATTTTAAGATATATTATTAGGCACGCGATTAACCATGAAAATATGGCTAAAATTGCGTCATTTTTTCAGCGATAACCACCGCCCATGGTCATCCGTAACACCAGAAGAGGCACAAGTGCGTTGCCCGCCTTTTAAAAGGGTTTGGGTCTCCGGTAACCTCACTCACTCGGCGAAACACAACGCAAGCGTTGTTTCTGTGAGGCCGTGGTATCACTCCGGTCAAGCCGGCCCATTCGTGCCGAAGCATGCCTCTCCCACGTCCATATTCGCTTCATCTCTTTTATACCAGTCAAAGAATATATACTTAGAAAAAGAGGTAACGAATATGGTATGTGAATTGTGAAGTTTGCGCTTTGTTCGTACGTGTTCACATTGTTACAGTATTAAGTTTTGACTTATTTGGTCTCGCACGGGGTTTTGAACTTTTGACTCGATAAAGTTTTTGTGTTACGTTTTGATATAACGAACTCATGTCTAGTCTAATGAGAGCATCACTATTTAAGTCAAGCTGTTGTAGTATTGAGTGGCTTGCTACGTATTAGTAATCTGTGGTGAGGACCAGCGTTGCCAGATGGTTACATTTCTTACATTTTTCGTAACTTTTGACCCCCTCGCGTAACATGTAAGTAATTTTTATATCTAAGGCATTTTTCGTAACTTTTGAGAACAACGAGATAAGTAATACTAGATTTTTATTTTATTGCAAACAGTACACGAACGCATCCAAATTGAACTCAAATTTTTAAAATCAGGAGCTAAAAAAAAAAAAAGGTCATTCGACATTTCGACGTCATAGATCCCAAAATGTAACTTTTGCACTACAAATGTTACTTTTCAGGAAACGAAACGTAACTTTCGACTCAGGGGCCCTGGCAACACTGGTGAGGACTTGTAATTGTAAATCTTTTCTTGTACGTACCTACACATTAAAATTTGTAAATAAAAAAAATATTTATTTATTTATGTGATAATGGAAACTTCAGAGGAACTCTTGTCCTTATTAAATGAAAAAGTCGACTTTGGTGAAAAGCTTGTGGTTAAATTAGAATCAATTAATGAAATTGATGGAGTCATGAAACTACAAAGAAAAATCAAACAAGAAATTGATTTTCTGAGAAAGGTAATTGAAGGCATTTAGTACCCATCTAATGTACTTATAGCACAACTTGAACTTGAACACATTATCATAATCTTAATTAAACCGTAAGCTTCTTTGTTTTAGTTACAAAAGTCCAAAAAAGTAAAAATTGAGCAACTATCATGTTCAAATCTTCGTCACCTAGGCGCGATGGTTGAGTGTATTCTGAGGTCTGATGTCATAGCTGTATGTAAAATTTTTCATATTGACGACACAACTAAACAGCTTATTGACATTATAAGCGACTCTGGCAGAGTGTGGACTAAGGGTAAAGGAATTTAATATGTTGGGATAGGTATAAATTGAATTACATAAGCTGTAATTGTGATCTATATTAATAATTATTTACCTATTTCAGTTATAGCAAGAAATCCAAAGTCTCTTTCTGCTTTAAGTGCAGGCAAGGCTTCATATGGTGCTAGATCTATACTCGATCAAGCGGAGGATTACCTTGAGTGTGCTAAATTGTACCCATGCATGTATCAGCCGCCTAAGGTAACATTAAATATAGCAACCTACTTATCATCATGTTATAAGCTGCACTAAGTTCATGCAGTGGCCAAATTAGGAATGATAACTGCCCAATTGATTGTTTGGACATTCAGACAGACTGGCTGACAGAATGTCTGTTGCCATGTACCTTTACATTTTTAAAAGATTTTTTGGATAATTAGTGTTAATTTTATTGTTGTATTCATTGTATTCCTTTAATCACATGCTACAAAATATTCTAAAATGTAATTCTGTTTCAGGTTATTTTTGAATTTACTAGTGGTATAGAAGAAAGTTTGGCTAATAAATTGAAAGCTGTGGGTGTGATAGTGAAGGGTGAAATATTGCCTGATTCTAACCCTACTGAGGATAATGATAATTCGTGGAATGAAGAATCCAGTGATGAAGAGTGCCCTCATAGGAGGTAATAATTGGATATAAATATAATAACAAACATACCATCATGCCTGTATTCCTCAAAGGGTTAGGCAGAGATGTACCTACTAATGTAAACCCACCGTTTACCAGTTCAGGTAGGTATGTTTACGTAGTAGTCGTTTAGTAAATAGGAGGGAAGCTTATTCCCATTAACAGGATAATCGGGCACAAATCCCAAGTCTACTGGTGAACTGTGGGTGTACATCAGTATGCCTCTGCCTAACCCTTCAGGGAATACAGGTGTGATGGTATTAGTATTTTATTTTATATTTTAAGTTTATATAGATGATAGTTCCAACATATTTAAATTACATATTTCCAGCAAACATGGTTAAGTTGAATTAATATTATAACAATTAAATTACTAGACACATTTTAATAATGTTATCTTATCTAGTAGAAATGCTAGGAAGAGGAATATTAAATTTTAATGAAAATTAAGCCTGACTGAACTTTTCTTATCTTTCTTCTTATCTATTATTTCCAGTCAAGAATCTCCTCTGAAAGAAGTATCACAATGCATTGATGAGCATCCTGAGATAAAAATACTGAACTTAGATGTAACAGCCATGATGGCTTATGTGAGCAATATGACAAATGGACACTGCAATTATGTTTTTAAACAGGAAGTGCTCACTCAGCAGTCTGCTTGGGAAGTTGAAAGACCTGTCAAACCAGTTCTGCAAAGGTTATTTCAAGGTTGGGTGCAAATATACAGATTTAACCAACCCCCCCCCCCTCGGCTTGACATATTTTGTAATAATCCACCTAAAGTCACTTATTGTTTTCTACTTGTTTAGATAAAACACTAGTTTGCTGCAGAACTGCTTGGGATGACTTTGAGAAAATAGTAAATACATTAGGAGGACTAATGGAAATCAAAAGAACAGAGGAATTGAAACAAATTATAAGAGTGTACCCGGATGATTTTGGTGGTAAGGGTATCATGAATTAACTAAAACTTCTGTTGGAAATAACATTATTATCTGCATCTTTATTACTACTCTATATAAATTATTTCTAGGGGAAGATGACTATCCAAGAAAGAATTTAAAAGTTAGAGGCCATGTTAGATTAAGATCTAAAATTATTTTTAATTTTGGACATAGAATGAAGGCTCTGACTGTATCAGCTAATGAAGGCTTTGTTAGAGCTGCTAGACAACAGGTAAACATAACAATTTTTTTTAAATATATTTTTTTATGATAAACCTAATGTACTAACTTAGTTCTTTTTTAGGGTATAACATATGCAGCATTTGTTCATGAATCAAGAGCTTTAACAGAAGGCAAGGAGGCAACAGCTATCTCATTATGATATTTCCTAATGCTCAATAGATAGCATCACTATATTGCAATTTTAATAATAGTGAGTGAATGACTCTGTATAGACATTCGTTTTTTAAAATTATAAATTTTATCTAGCATCACAAAAAGATTGTTAGATTGAATTCTGCCAACATTTATTTTAAATATTAATAGCAACTAGAGACTTTACAAAAGTATTTAGATAGTCTTTGTATTTTTTTTTAAATTGAATTAAAACATTTAACTTTGAGGAAAGATGCCTTGCATGATCTTTTTATCAAGCGATTAATAATAGTGTTTTTCAATAAGTACCTACCTACACTATTAAAGATTTTGGACTTATTGATTTTCCTAAATAACATTTTTTTTATAAAGTCGAAATGGTTAAAAGCTTTTTACTTCTTTTTTCTAAGGTGTATTATCAAGCCCGCATTACGTGGAAAAACTGTGATCCTAAATATATTTTTTAAATATTTACACCTCTATTATTCGATATTCGTAGCCCCTGCATCAGGCTTACTCTTGAACTCAATTCCGATAGATCGACATCGGAATTATTTAGTTTCGTACTCTTGAATGCGAAACTAGCGCCACATTGTTTCAATATTGAGTGAAGTAAATTCGATAGGGATTTAATTACCGTTAAAAATCGTTATCGATTATTTTTCGTAGTAGAGGAAGAAGTAGTATCGTAGCTATCTTCATGTAACGACTCAGTCGTAATCCAATCTAGATCCCAATCCAATCTTAACGGTTTTGTCTTCAAGAACGTACGAAATCGCCTGACAGGCAAATTGACATTGGAATCGGATTGCGTTTGGATCGGAATTGGATTATTTTCAGCATTGACCTTCTCCTATTCCCTCTACCATTAATGATCCACTGAATCGCTCTTGCAAATCTACGACAGTCTTTGTTTGAATGCGAATCAATTAGGGTGGAAATTTGGTGACTTGAGAAGTCCGTTGCCCAAACCCAAACAGACAATAGCACCAGTAGATGGCACGTCGTGGTCGTGTACGGCGCACACGCAGTTGCGCAATTCTCAGTTGTGAATATTGTATAGCTAAGGGGGCAATTACTACAGCTAGGAATCTAGAATGTGTTATAGACCTACAAATTGTAATTTGAAGTTAGCGGGCTGAGCACTACTGCAACACTATTAGTTGTAGCACAGATACTAGAATACTAGTAGTTGTAGTGTGGTATCATTTTGTCTCTACGAAATGTCATGTTACTGAATACGATTATACTGAAGTCGAAGTATATGTATGAGATTTGTAGCAAGCAAGCAATTCGATAGGTCTTCGTGCTTAGGCTACTGAATAGGTCCAGCATAAGCTAGACTGCAGGCTGTTAGGGTTGTGGCGCATGTTACGATTCCCATGACCGTGACCATAGGGCAAGGGATGCACGGCATGTACGGTTTTTAGTTGGTACAAGTCCGACATACCCTGCCGCCCCCCAGGTGTCGGAGGATCCATGAGGATTTTCCATTCTTACTACAAAAAAAAGGAAGGCTTAAGTAGTTACATGTCGCAATTACTGCTGCCATCATGACTAGAATGTGTAAGGGCACGTTCCCACTAAGATGGACCGTCTGTTTAAACGGAAGTCTGCGCCCGGGTGTACCTACCTGTTCTCCCGTACCTACACAAACCGGTTTGAGATCGATTTGGTAAACGATGGACGACGAAATTATCCCAGTGCTTTGGTGGTATATAAGAAGAAAAATATCATACGTTTTTGTATTGCCTCATTACTGACCCTGTACCAAGGACATTTTATAGTTAAAAATAGTATTATATCATTGGCTTGTACCCAATAACTGTACATATAGGAATAATGCTACAAATGGCTAAAAATCTAAACACTGGTTGGCAGGCCAACTGGGAATGGCGGTGGTGGATGTTTTAGGCTCGAATTACAGAACGATGTCCACCATGCAGCTTACGTTGTCTGTTATTCACGAGATTATTACACTCGCTACTTGCAGGGTTACTCTTGAACTCAATTCCGATAGATCGACATTCGAATTAAGACGTTTCGCTTTCGTCATTTGTTTCGTACTCTTGATTTCTTGAATGCGAGACTAGCGCCATATTGTTTCAATATTGAGCGGTTATTGAGTGAACAAAATTCGATTGTGATTGAATTACCGTTAAAAAAAACGTTACCGATTTATTTTCATAGTGGAAAATCACTCGAGCGGCTAGTACATATTGTAGTGTGGGAGACGGTAGGTAGGCAGTCTTGTTGAAATAAAAGAAATATTGTATAAACAATAGTAAGTATTAAAGCAATATTAGCTTACACCAAAATTGGAAGAAAAAACATGAGTTATTATTTTACGTCAATCGTAGTCCAGGCAACCTAACCACCTCTCATTTATTTTTCTTGACGGAAAAGGTTGCACTTCGCGCCGTGTGAAATGCGGCCTCCGCGAAGCTGCGAGTGCCACCACAGTAGCTATCTTCATAATATGTAACGACTCAATCGAATCCAATCCAGTTCTAACGGATTTGTCTTCAAGAGTACGAAATCGCCTGAGGCAAATTGACATTGGAATCGAGCAGACTTCGCTTACGAAATACCAATCAGCGACTCGATCGTTCAAATGTTTTTATTTCAAATAAGCTTTTACAAGCGTTTTTGAAACGTTATGATTCTAGTTGCACGGTTCCAAAAGGTCGATCCTATGGAGAAGAATCCGGCAAGAAACTCCATGGACACTCTTTTAAAAGACGCGCGCGACGATTTAGGGACCGGTAACTGATTACTCTTTTTACATAGGTAGTTACCCTGCGGATTGGGTTTGGATCAGAATTTGATTATTTTCAAGATTTCCCTGCACTGCAGATATGCCGTCTCTATAGGTTAAATGCTTTAAGGTTTTTAGAGAGTTCAGTTCAAATGTTATTTCAACTTTTATTTCAAATAAGCTTTTACAAGCGTTTTTATAACGTTTTTGTGTCTAGTTGCACAAGAGTTGCACAGTTCGAAAGTAATATTTTTTTAAATAAGGAGGTTGATTCTTTTGAAAAGTCAAAAGTAAAATAAAAAGCTTTCATTAGTAATCATTAATTAATCATATATTTCCATAAATATGTATATTATCCACCTCTTACCTAAAGAATTTTACATTCATATTCTATTTTTATTATTCGTTATTTTCGCAAATTGGTTCACTACCCAAACAGTATTAGATGTAGTATGGTATGAAAATTGTAATATTTCGGCTACTACTTTAGACCCAAAATTACCAATCCAGAAATTTCAGCAGCACAATGTTTCTTTGCATCGTGTTGAATCTAAATTGAGTGAAGGTGACATAATTATGGAGACATAATAAATTTTCAGCAGTGACGTCGTTGCACCTTACTCTCAAGAGACACTTAGAGCTTTGGAGAGTAAGCACCCAGCTTCAAGGAATGACCTCTCCTTCCCCGATCCCCCTAACCTTCATTCCCATTCCCTTACAGTAACTGGTCACCAATTGGTTGAAGCCATAGGGTCGTTCCAGAGCGCTCTGCGGGTGGCCTTGACGGCTTAACACCACAGCACCTGAAAGATTTAACAGGCGCAAGTATCTGGGGTAATCTGGTATCTGTAAGGGTGTCTGGTGAGTCGCTCTTGAGGAGCTTGTGGCTTTGATCAATCTGATGCTCTCCGGCAATGTGCATGAATCCGTCATTGATGTTCTGTATGGGGCGAATCTTTGTGCCCTACGCAAGAGGGATGGCGGTATTCGACCCATTGCCGTAGGTTGCACAGTTGCACTTACAGGCGTATTGCGGCAGCCAAGATATGCTGCGCGTATTATAAATCCGCTTTAAGGCGGATCGTTCACCTGAGCCCGCCAAATTCAAATTTCAATTGGTTTTTTCGCAATTTGTAGGTCTATAACACATTCCAGATTCCTAGCTGTAATAATTGCGGCATTAGCTATACAATATTCACAACTGAGCATTAAAAACTTTGCTTAATAAACGTTATAGAAGCTACAATTTCAATTTAGATACAATATCAATTTACAAGCAAAGTTTTTAATGCTCAGTTGTGAATATTGTATAGCTAATGCCGCAATTACTACAGCTAGGAATCTAGAATGTGTTATAGACCTATAAATTGCGAAAAACCAATTGAAATTTGAATTTGGCGGGCTCAGGTGAACGATCCACCTTAACCAATAAATTCCAAGCCCTTCAATTAGGTTATGGTTCTAAAGGGGGTTGTGACTTGTGAGGCTGCCGTACACGCCCTAACCACTTATCTCAACAGTAATGAAGGAGAGGTAATTCTTAAGGTTGATATAAGGAATGCCTTTAACTCCGTTAATAGGGACACCTTGCTGACAGAAGTAAAAATTCCTCAAATTTATAGTTTTCTTTGGCATGTTACAGACATCCCTCAAAATTACTGTTGGACAATCTTTTAAGTTCGGCCGTTGGATGTCAACAGGGTGACCCTCTTGGGCCAGTCATTTTTAGTTTGGCTATAAACCCAATAATTCGGCAGTTAAATTCAAAATTTAACGTTTGGTACTTAGATGACGGTACCCTGGGAGTTGACGGCGGAAACAGTTTTAAATGATCTAAAATTTTTGAATGAGAAATTACATTTTGGCTTGGAACTTTATTTTTCAAAATGCGAAATTTATTTACCTCACACAACTGACCGTTTTAAAATTTAATGCAATAGCCCCAGGTATTAAAATCATGGAGAAGAGCAATCTTCACCTCCTAGGGTCTCCGAACTTTGACGAATCATTTGCAGCTTTCATCGATGAAAAAATACAAATTTTTTGTGATACATCGGAAAAATCTCCTCAAAATCAATATTCATTCGGCTCTTACTATTATCCGTTATAAATTCATTTATAACTTGCGCTCTTCCCACTTGTGGAAGCACCCACAACTTTTAGACAAAGTTGACAAAATTATTAGGAATTTCTTAACAACTGTTTTTAACGTGGCTTTGGACCACCGAGCTTGGCTTCAACCCACTCTCCCCATTCGGCTGGGTGGTCTCGGCGTCCGCAAAATTTCCAGTCTTAGTTTACCGGCGTTTCTGGCCTCAGCTCACGGCACTGAAATTTTAACGAAGAAAATTTTAGGTCCTTCTCTCGTTGATTTTGAGGTGCCGTGTTTGACGGATGCTATGAACGCTTGGAAAATGGCTTGTCCCAATACGCCATACGGTCCTGCCCGTCATCTCATCTTCCCAAAAACAGTGGGACTGGCTGCTCTGCAGTTTGACACGGAAATATCTGATAAATACGTCAGTCAATACTGCCGAGCGTGCTCGTTTCCTGGCCTTGGGCGAGTGGGAGTCGGGCCTTTGGCTACAGGCACTTCCATCACCTTATATAGGTAGCTTGTTGGATGACACTACTTTTCGGTGTGCTATTTGCTTACGTCTGGGCGCTCTTTGTGTTGCTCCGTATCGGTGTCACGGCGGTGAAGCTGTCGACAGCCTCGGACACCACGGCTTGCCTTGCTGCAGGAGTGCGGGGCGGGGCGCATAGCACGGCACGCCAATATTATTGACATTATTCGTCTTGCCCTTGTCACCGTCGGTGTGCCAGCTGTATTAGAGCCTAATGGCTTGGCACGTGACGATGGGAAGAGACCAGACGATATGTCACTACTGCCATGGAAATTGGGTAGGCCTTTGGTGTGGGATACAACTTGCATCGATGCCCTTGCTCCATCCCATCTTCCAAGCTCGGCGGGTTGCGCTGGCGCTGCCACTGCTGGTGCAGAGACCCTCAAACGGCGCAAATATAGTAACCTCAATGGGAACTATAATTTTGAGCCGTTTGGGGTGGAACCGCTCGGGCCATGGGGTCCGAGTGCGCGCCATCTCTTCAAAGAAATTTCTAAGAGACTTGTTGACTCTACGCGGGATCAGAGGGCCGAAATGAAATGAAATGAAATGATGGAGTCATCAGTCATTTATTTCTGTAAGTAGATCATTAGAGACACTTTTACAAGTCAATGGTTTGTTTTTTTTTATAGCTAGATGGCTTCGGCATATCCTAACTGACGACCTCTGAGAAGAAACACCGAAACAAACTCAGAGAATCATGGTCTCTTTTAAAGTCCAGACATAAAATAATGCAAATAATGTGAGTGGGACAATGCAGGGCAATGTCTGAAATGGCCTTTTGAGGATAGAACCATAGCAGCTTTGAGTAGACCAGTCCTAACTGACGGCAAGCATGCATCAGTCATCGTGTAGCTCAACCATAATTAAGGGAGCTCAACGACCCGTCACACCACACGACAATACCAGATCAGTAGGACATTCGTGTAGGTCGTATAAAATTCCCAAAGCCTCCAGACTATTAAAACTGGTATAATAAAATTAAGCCTACATGGTACTCACATTTACAAAAGAAAAATGACTAGAATAGACTTAGATGTCAAAATAAGGCCCACTTGCACCAACCTCCTAAATATGTTTAAATGGTTTATTCTTTGGTCAAAGGATTAGCATTGCCATTCAAAGTGGCAATGCAGCCAGGCTTCTGGGTTCTGGGTACGTTACCCGATGACAGTGAGGTGGAGGAGTACTTTGATGCCTAGGCGTGTCTATTTTTCTTTGTCTTTTAGGTTATATTTTTATAATTGAATTAAGGTAGCATTAGTTTTTTTTGTCACGTTGTCACTGTCAAGTTACTGAATGAATGTCAATGTCAATTGTCAAGAAAGAATACACAAATATATTAGACTTACACCTGATGTCTTGTCTGTTGTGTTTAAAATTGTTTGATTTGTTCTATTTAGAAAGTTTAATTTAGTTTATCTTACCAAATATGATAAGTTAATGCAGTAAATAATGATTACTGACGGTGAAGAGATTGATACCCAATTCATAGCTGAAAATATTGGCTTCTTAGACAATTGCTTTGATAATTCTTTTGAGTTACAAAGTTCTCTGCAAATTGTTAGAGATCATGCTTCGGAATCGATACAAAATGATGTTAAATCATGGAGTGTAAAAACGTGTAAGAAACTGAACAGTCATTTACAGAACTCTACAATATCATTAGATTGTACACAAAATATTCTAGTGATACCGCAAGCAGAAAATAATAACAATAAAAAGTTAAGAGACTGGGGATTACCAGTTGAAATTACTAAGAAGTATAAAGAAAGAGGTATTACAGAGATGTTTGACTGGCAGGTTACTTGTTTGGGCAACTCAAAAGTACTATTTGACTGTTGCAACTTGGTCTATTCTGCTCCAACATCTGCTGGAAAAACACTTGTTGCAGAAATATTAGCTATAAAAACTATATTGGAACGCCAGAAGAAGGTAATTATTATCCTACCATTTGTGTCAATAGTGAGAGAGAAAATGCATTATCTCCAAGATATATTGTCAAGTTCAGGGATACGAGTTGAGGGTTTTATGGGGTCTCAGTCACCACCTGGGGGCCTGTCAGCTGTTCATGTTGCTATATGTACCATTGAAAAAGCAAATAGTTTAGTTAACAAACTTCTTGATGAAGGTACCATATCAGAATTAGGAGCCATTATTGTTGATGAATTACACCTGTTGGGTGATCCCAGCCGTGGATATATATTGGAACTGCTTTTGACTAAAATTAAATATGTCTCATTTAATTCAGATGATATACAAATACAAATTATTGGAATGTCGGCTACATTACCAAATTTAGACACTCTTGCAAATTGGTTAAATGCAGAGTTATTCATCACCCAGTTTAGACCAATTCCTTTAGATGAATACTGCTTAGTTGGAAATAAATATTATGATAAACATGGAGCATGTGTTAACTTTGTAAATCAGAGTATAACTGCTGAAAGGGACAATGTTTTAAATATTTGTTTGCAAACTATTAAAGATGGATGCTCCATACTTATATTTTGTATGACCAAAAATTGGTGTGAAAGTTTAGCACAGTCTATAGCATCATCATTTTATAAATTAGGTTGTGAAACCAGTGAGGCAGGGTCTATTCTCAGAACCCAGTTGAAATCTGATGGTATCCTAGAAGTTCTCGAACAATTGAAGAATTGCCCTGTAGGATTAGATCAAGTTTTACAAAAAACAATATCATTTGGTGTTGCTTATCATCATGCTGGGCTCACATTTGATGAGCGGGATATTGTTGAAGGTGGATTTAAATCTGGGGCGATAAGAGTGTTAGTAGCCACATCTACACTTAGTTCTGGGGTGAATTTACCTGCAAGAAAAGTCATAATTCGGTCACCTGTATTTCAAAGACAACCAATAAATATTTTGACATACAAGCAAATGATCGGTAGAGCTGGAAGAATGGGGAAAGACACAAAAGGTGAGAGTGTTTTAATTTGCACAGAGGCTGAGAAGAAAATTGGATTTGACTTGATGATGGGTACTTTAGATCCAGTAAAGAGTTGTATTGAGAGTGAGGATAAATATATGAGGGCAGTCCTGGAAATGATAGCTAGCCAAGTATTGTCTACTAAAGAACAACTAGATTTGTATTCTAAATGCACATTACTGTATAATCAGCAGAACATCATAACTAAACAAAATTGCCTTTTAGACAGTACACTCAAAGAATTGAAAAACTTTGAGTTAGTGAGAACTCAAACTGAAGGTGATGAGGAACATTACATTGCTACACCCTTAGGGAAAGCTTGTCTTTCGTCATCCATGGCACCAAATGATGGGCTGTCATTATTTTGTGAGCTGCAGAAAGCACGCCAGTGTCTAGTCCTGGAGACAGATTTGCATCTTATATATTTAGTAACTCCTTACAGTGTAAGTAGTCAATGGGGTAACATAGATTGGATACATATGCTAACTCTCTGGGAGTCTCTAACTAGGGCAATGAAGAGAGTAGGAGAACTAGTTGGTGTACAAGAAAGTTTTATAATAAGATGTCTCAGAGGAGGTAATAAGGCAAGCAATGTACAAAGCAAAGTCAACATACATAAAAGGTGTGAATCACTTGTTAAGTATCATAATTAATACCTAATTGATAAGATTCTAGGCATTAAGTGTTTTTTATATAATTTACATTCTTTGTTAAAGGTTTTACACTGCATTGGCGTTACAGGATTTGGTAAATGAAGTTCCATTAGCAGAAGTAGCAACCAAATTTCAGTGCGCTCGTGGCTTTTTGCAGAGCCTGCAACAGGGAGCGGCGACTTTCGCTGGTTTGTGCAATATTATATTTGCATTTTTTTGAAATCCTCCTTAAAGGGCTCCTTTTCGAAGGTCCAATCTATCCATTTATCAAAATATAACAAAATTGTTTTTTATGTTTGTGCATTAAAAAGTAACAACCAAGCAGACAGATACACTTACTTTCGCATTTTAATATTAGTTGTGATTAAGAATAATTAAGAAAAAAAAATTTTTAGGGATGGTCACAGCATTTTGTGGTCAGTTAGGATGGAAAAACATGGAAATGTTAATATCACAATTCCAAGACCGTTTACATTTTGGGATTCACTCTGAACTACTAGAGTTAATGAAATTGCCATCTCTTAATGGTATGAGAGCTAGAAGACTTTTTGATTCAGGTTTCGAAACAATTTCCAGTATTGCATTAGCAGATGTGAATACTATTGAAAATGTTCTTCACAAGTCTGTACCTTTTCAAAGTGAAAAGGTAAGAGAAGATGATGATAGTGATGATATAAGAAAATGTAATAAAATGAAAACTATTTGGATAACGGGTTATTGTGGTATCACTACAAAGGAAGCTGCTGAGAATCTTATCAAGGAAGCTCGAAAATATCTGTCACTTGAAATTGGTGTCACAGAAATCAAGTGGGACAGTAAATCTGTAGCAGCTACCGTTTCTTCAGAAACTACACAAAATAAAGACATTAATACTATTGCTAGTGGTATCTTAGCTTCTAAAAATCAAGAACTGGACATGAATATATTGAGACTGTATGATACAAAAGTGTCCACTGATATAGAAAAGAATTCGACTAATGAAAACTTGGATCTAAATAATATAATTGTTACTGAACAGGATGTGTTAGATAAATCAAATGTAAATATTTGTGATAAGAACTCCCAAATGCAGCATTTGATTTGTGGTGATGAAATCTTGACTTTTGCAAATAAAGATGATTCTATTAAAATAAGTGGCAATACTTTAAAACAGAATGTTAATCGAAGTGAAAATAATAGTCCCTGTTTATTATTCAAAGATGATATTATATGGGACTCTTTAAATTTCACAGAAGCTGGTTTAAATAATATAACAAAGTTACGCAAGTCAGACAAAGTATTTTCACCGAATATCAGCTTTGGTGAAATTGAGACTAAACCTTCTGTATCTGAAAATGTTATTGCATCAGAAGTTATGAATTCGACCTCACATTCGACGAAAGACATAAGTTTATTTTCTTCAGATGGTGATAATTCGAGCTTATTTGAAGAGAGTTTGCCTACAGACTTGGTATCCAGTAAATTAATCGATAATGAGCCAACTCTATGTAGGCAAGAGTCAGCTGCAGATTATGCTAGTATTAATTCTAATACGATCTTAAATGCATTTAAATCGACATTAATTCAAATTGAAGATGATAACGATGATGAAGATATCAAATTGGTATATGACGACGATAAGAGAATTGAAAATGTGGTCGCAGAATTTGAAAATAGTCACGTCAAAGTTGATAGTACTCGAACGAATCTTAATCATAATTCGTTTAAACGCAGAAATAACTCTTACAAAGGAATGCAACCCATTGTAAAAAAGAAAAAAGTTGATCTTGTCACGAAAATGGTAAAAAATAAAACATGTATTCAACCGGAGATAAAATGTTCTTTATCAAAATATTTTACGATCGGATTTATTAATTATGAACTGCAGTGTTATGTCTTAAGAGGAAATGATATAATTAATAATTTACATATAATTCAAAGTATACAGACTGCATCTATTTACTTGCAATTAAAAAAACATAACTTGACTAATGATATTATAGGTAGTAACGTAGTTAATCTTTCCAAGCCCGTTTGCAAAGAGGAAAGTAATGGAGGTTGCCAAATAAAAGGGATAGTCATGTATCTTAGCCAAGGAACAAGTATCTTTTTAGACTTAACATCTTTAGATAGTATACAAATAATCAAGAATAGATTATGTAGTTGGTTAAAGAAAAACACTTTGAAATTAAAAATGCTTTGTTCTAAAATTGTGAATCTTCACTTGAAACGTTGGCTTGGTGTAAATCTGTCGACTGCACCGACGAACTGCATCGATATATCTTTGATAGAGTGGTTAATAGACAGCAGCGAAAAAATACCGGACCTTGATTATCTAGTAAGTGTTTAAACGGTTTTTTTAAACATCACGCTAAATTTATATTTAAATGAACGTGCAAAATAAATAATAGGTATGTTTGTGTTTTTAGACCAGAAAGTATTGTGGAATAGATTTCGCAAGTGTATCTTTAAAAGTTAGCAACCAGCCAAAAAATTACAAATATTTGGATACTTTAGAAGTGCTCTTTTTGAAGGCTTGGTCCTTGTGGACGGTTGCTGAAAATCAAGAAAAATCTTTACTAAAATGTCTACAATCTGCTCAAAATATAATTGGTGTGTATGTTTCGTAAATATAAGTACTCTTTTCTATTCTCCTGCAAGTTCTGATAGCAGTACCATAATCTACTACTGTATATCTGATACATTTACCATAATCTACCATCGACCAACCTTATGATAATATATTTATATTTTTTCCGATATTATTGGTTTACGATCATCTAAAGTAGTAATTAGGTGCCCAAATTTCATCCTGTCAAAGTTATTTTCCTGGCAAATCAATTTTTACGTTTTTCAGTCTCATAAGAACCTTATGCCTTAACGAAAATATGAAAACAAACATTAGCCGAATTTCTAGTTTTGCGCTTAACAACACATTAGGCCATTCATTTTTATTTTTATAGATAGGTAGATAGATGATTAGATACTTCCAGAAGCGTCACCAAATAATTTTGAAATCTTGACACTATGTACGATTTTTTGTCAGATATCGAAAGTCGAGTCTCTAAGATTCTAGCTAACTGTGAATATTACGGAATCACCGTCGACAAGGACCTCGCGGCCCGACTTTTGATTGATGTAAGAAATTCCCAAGAAACTTTACAGAAGAAGGCGTACAAACTATGTGGATATCATTTCAACTTCAACTCTTCGAAAGATGTTGCCAAGGTACTTTATAATTATGTTTCACCATATTATATTGAATAATTGTAATAATGTACCTAGAACTTGTGACAATATTTCTTTTAGTGGTTTGATTTTCTATTAAATCCTGTACTATTTTACCAGGTTTTAGGTATATATAACGGGCGTAAAGTAAGCACAAAGAAAAGTGTGTTAACTTCGCACAACAGTCCCCTGTCAAGTATTGTTATTTATTGGAGGAAGCTTAATTCTATATTGACGAAAACTTTGTACCCTCTCACGGAGAAGGCTTGCATATACAGCGAGGGCGATAGGTAATATGTTTTTTCTTAAGTACCCTCTCGGGTATCGGGGTTGAATTGGTTTATTCTATTAAAAATACACCTACAGATTAATTTCTGCTTTGGAAATTTAATCCTTTACTGAAGCACTCAGATTGACGTGATCGTCGATTGACGTTAAAAAAATCATGTGCTTAAATTGCTTTGTATTTTGTTTGTGTCTGTTGTCACCGTACACACGACAAAACATCCAGCTAAACAATTGCCCGTATTCCGTCGTAATAGCGGTGATTTTTGCGCAACTGAATAGATTGACTTAATATTCTGTGTACCAAGATATATTGGACGTTGGATCAAAACAGAAATAGAGATAGGTAGGTACTACTAATTAGAACTACCCATTGCATTCGAATTTCCTCCTAGACCGCTACCGCATCTGAATTAAGCGTATATTGCTGCCGGAATATCGGGAATGACCCAAATCCCATAAGCCAAGTATGATTTTTTAAATGTTTTATTCTCCTCATGATAAACGATGGAACCAGAATTGTTATGAATGTAAAATAAATGAACATGCTCGCATAAAAGGAATACTGGGGCGGTGTACATGACAAAAAAGGTCTTTAAGTAAGCACTTTACACGTGCACGGGTATGATGGCTAGGGAGGATTAATTAAAATAAGAGCTCGCCGCAACCTTTATTATTCGCAGGATAAATCCGTCGTACACAATGTTCACTTGCACCGGCCGGATCAGTATGCATGAACCGAACTTACAAAACGTGCCACGAACATTTTCCATCCCATCTGAGTACTTGTCGCTACACAGTGGTGCAAGTGATGAAGTTGTGGAGTTCAACTGCAGGAATATATTCAAAGCCGCTCCCGGCTACGTCATTGTGTCTGCAGACTATTGTCAGTTAGAAATGAGGATCCTCACGCACTTTAGCGAAGATATGGTGTTGATGAAAATTATGCAATCTGAAATGGATGTATTCAAGTCTATTGCGGCATCTTGGAGCAATGTTTCAGAAGAGGAGGTATTATTGTCATAAATTAATCTCTTTTAATATTTTAATACAGTCAGGACAGAGCGATCTACGGTTACCTACTATTTATCTAATTGTGCCTCATAGCAAACCCACAACACATTGCATAATAGTAATAACATACGGATTTATGCTGATTTCACCGAAGCTTTATTAATTTTCCACAGTTACAATCGACTATTGGCTATTGTCTGGAGTGGAAATATGTGTTTACATTTTATTATATTTAGCTAAGTTTATGTGATTACCTATCTTTTTTGGAAGAGTAAACAGGGAATTATTTTGAACAGGTAGACGATGATCTGAGGCAAAAGGCCAAGCAGCTTTGTTACGGAATTATTTATGGAATGGGTAACAAGACATTGGGGAACCTTCTCGACATAACGGAGATGGAGGCGGCTGTTTTCATGGACTCATTCTATAAAACTTATCCCGCTGTGAAAGTATTCACTCGGTCGGTGATAGAAGAGTGCAGGGTGAGAGGATACGTCGAGACGCATAGTAAACGTCGAAGATATATACCTGATATTAATAGTAACGTCATGTCTAAAAAGAGTAAGTCCTTAACCTTATCTTACTTTGCTTAAGTGATTAGAAAAAAAAAACATAAATAGATATATTTCATAACAGAAACTACCTATCTTGTGCGCTAGGTGCAGCTGAACGACAAGCAGTAAACACAATGATCCAAGGCACGGCAGCGGACATCGCGAAAGCCGCAATGTGTTCTATAGATACTAAAACAGACGACCTGGAACCGAAACCTCGACTCATACTGCAGATGCACGACGAGCTCATATACGAAGTGCCTATGGCGTACCAACAACACTTCATGACCACGATGAAACAAGTCATGGAAGGCAGCGTCAAGTTAAAAGTACCTTTGCCTGTTAAAGTCAAGTGTGGACTCACGTGGGGCACATTGAAAGAAATTAAGTTTAAATCATGAAGTTTATATATTACTCGTTCTATTTAGTCTGAATTCTGTGATATTTTTCCCTTTTCACGTGATATTTTAACAACGTAATTTAATTTGGACAATAAACTATGTAATGTATTATGACATTATTATTTTACCTTTTTATTGAACTTGGATGGTAAAGATGACGGTCCACGACCTACCTACTTAACTAAAAAAAATGTGACATAAAATTAAAACCTACGGCCTTCGCTCGACTCCATTTCACATCTATATGTAAACAGTCTTTTATAAATAACGTAGAATTCGAGTAAATGAGAAAACTACCGCTATTGTACATGTTCACACTATGTATAATTAAGAGAATTTAAGGTGAGTGCATATTAACATAGTGAAGTTGTTGCCAAATCTGTGCAGTAGGATCACTACCATTGCTTATTTATGACTATGAAACAATTAAATTTATCTACTCAGGTCTTTATTAGATAAACATTGATCACCCACGGAAGCATATAAAAACTATTTTAGGTTTCATCAAGGTAAGATTTGGTTCCTAAAGGTTTAAAGTACCTACCTACTTGTTGTATAAATAATAACGTAATTAATATACTTGTGCTTCCGGTTTTACGAGTACGTATGAATAAATTATTTTTATCGTATCAGAACCTCGAAATTGGTCCTTGTTTCCAGTATCGCAGCGCCATCTCAGCGGGTTTTCCACGGTTTTTCCCTGTTTTTCTTGACAGCGGTAGAGGTCGTGGGGTGCGCGCGCCCCCCGTGCGCAATCAATACCTGCGCCGTCCGCCGCCGCCGTCCCGAAGGCTCGCTTGTCACCCTCTGTCACGTCAGCCGAGTGCCGACCGACGCGCTCTTACCCGACCACTTCACAATTCAACATAAATGAATTTTCATAATCCTTTTCCAAATGTATTATCACTAGGTCTCGCAAAATGTGCGCATTAACTTGCAAGTCCAGCCGTTCGCGAAGCGGCTCGTATGTATCGCGCGTGTCTGCATAGAATACTGAAGATGTTCTCTATTTGAGTTTACGTCTGCTGAAGTAACACAGCAAAAATGCACCTTCACTTTGAGAGGAACGTAAATGCAAAATGCGACTGCTCCATTCTGTCGTTATCCTGGATGGGGAAGGTGCCCGACGAACTGCCGGAGGTGAGTTTAATTTAGGTACTTACATTTGCGACAAGCTTGCCTGAAAATATCTACCATCGCTGCAACTTCGCTAGTGGGTAATAAGGTATGTCTACACGCTAATTTTAGAACCTGACTATGAATTTAGTTATGTTACCATTTTAGAATTTTGATTTGTGAGCTTATTAAGGAATATGGAAGGCAATGTCTGAATGCATTATCTGTCTTATGTAAATAGTGTAGAAGCAAAACTGTGCTGGGCATTTAGTTTATATTGTTTTACTTACATTAGGTACCTACTGTAACAGCTAAAGTAACGACATTCTCATCGTGAAATAATAATATACATACTCGTATGTGGGTGATAAACAAAAGCCCGCTCAGTATATCAGTTAGGTACACAGTTCTTGTACGTGTCGACAGATTATTCCATTTTAATCATCGTTTTGTTGTTCAGAAGAATTCATGAATTTATTTACACCCAACAGGATTCTTCCAACATTCTTTCGAGTCCACTCGCAACTGTAATCTAGTATACGATTGCGACAATGAGTCGAAGTGCCGAAGAGGTGGGGTATTATGGGGTCTCATTCTTCGTATCTACGAACTTCTGACCTACCTATTTGATTCCATTTCTATGCAACGCTCGTTTTTCATTAGTAATTTTGTAGCGCTACCGCGAAACATCTAAGGTTGAAGCAATTTAAGCTGCGTTAGGCTACATAGTAAACAAAATAGCAGGTAGTACTTAGATGGGTAGAAAGTATGGTGTACATATGGTGTACCCCAAGGTAGTGTACTAGGACCATTGCTGATAACCCTATGACTCTTTTTGCTGATGACAGTACAATTCTTTTTGACAAATATAATATTATTGAGCTTATCTATAACTAGCTTCTGCCCACGGCTTCGCTCGCTTGAAGCTCAAAAACCAACAGTGATGATCTTTGTATGGGACTCTATACATTAGAGAGGTCAAGCTGTATTTTCGGTTCCGTTTAATTATTTAAGATAAAAAGTATACCAGTTTCACCCACAGATTCCCAAGTGTTGACTTGAATGCGTTTGACCCTAATCCTGTTTGATGGAAGGCACAGAGCCCGTGTTAACCAGCCCAGACCAATTACATCCTACCACCAAGCGTGCTGAAATTTGTTTGATAACAAGCGTTTCTTCGCAGCCTGTGCAGAACCAGAACTTATTAGGTACATTTTCTGTAAAGACATTCAGTAGTTCCGGAGTGTAGATTATGGTGAACCTACCTACACCTATAACTTCTTTTGGGGAATAATAAATCTCATAGTTAGAAAAACATATTCATCTATCCCGAAATTTCCGTGCAACTTCTCCAATTTTTATCTTCCTTGTACGGAACAGAACTTTTGAAGAAATAAATCTAATAATTATATACATAAGGGTAACCGGACACCGGTCCATGTCGAAGTCTTTGGGAAGAACTTTCTTCAGCAATGGACTTATATTGGCTGATATGATGATGATGAAGAGTGAAGGGCTCTCAATAATTAACCTACCCTAACCCCATGAATTAATGGTATAACTACTAATTATACGTACCTACCATTAATTAATAAAACTTTACAAAGTTATGAGTAGGTAGGTACAAAAAAACCTACCTAAAAAAGTTAAATCTATACCCAAAACTACAGTCTGAAATTTGAAACAGAGTATAGTATTTTTGGGAATTAAACTTTTGTGAAATTAAATAAATAAGTACGTGTTTCAGGAGTAATAACGTAGGTTTTTCCGGGATTTTGGATTTTCACATTTAAACTGCGGGGAACAGCAAGTATGTATATCTACAATAAACGGGCTCTCAGTTAGATCTAGGTAGAGCACACACAGCTAGTTGGAGGCAGGAACTATGAGCACGCTCTACGCCTGAAGTGAAGTGGCAATGTCTCCATTTTAAAATTTCCGTCCGATTGCACTCTTTAATTATGTAATTTATGTATTAGAGCGCCCTAGGATCCTTAGGGATTTCTTTAAAACAGGCGTCTTCAATATTTTACAATTGTTACCTACTCCTTTTATCTCAACTCCTTACAATTATTGTTAGGTACCTAATCGAAGAAAGCTCTAAATTGTATTTACATTGTAACAGACCCTTGTCTGTAGTCTGCAGGTACATTATACTTAGTGAAGAAAAACTAATATGGGGAGTATTATGTAGAGTCACAGAAGTTATGTATATTGGCAAAAGCTGCTACTTAGGTAGGTACTCTATAAAGCTTTATATCTAGTTAATTTCGTCGGATCTATTATATAGGCTTTGCATTTTGTGATTCACTGAGAATAAACAAAGTTCCTCACTAATCTATTTGTTATACCTATAAGTAGCCAGTCAGCCAGCCAGCAGTAGTACAAATAGTTGTACCTACCGCAATTTATAAACCCTTATTTAACTTAGCAGCTTGTTGGGTAAACTCCCAACAGGATTCTGTAGATATTAGTAAGAAATGTGTTCTAATTGGGATTAGCAGAGCGAGGGGTGTCAGATCGTACTTAATATCTAGCTAATTGCCAATTTTGCCTTCGATCTCCGGTTGGCTACCGTCAGCGGGACGGGCATGCACCATAACTTGCTTGTTAATTGCCTGACTTCCTATTAATCCGGTCCGAATAAATGAACGTGGTGTTCATGGCTATGTTAACATTTTCTCTTTTTTTGGAGTGCTCTTTGTTTTAAGATATACATAGTTAGGTTCGTTGGGTAATATACTACTACTAGTGGTAACACTGTACGTACGGTTCCAAAAAAGTTGATCCTATATAGAAAAGTCCGTAAAATTTCATGGAAAGCATTCTTGGTTAAATACTTTTTATTAATGTCCAAATTTTTTTGTAACTATTTTTCATACAACAGTCTGCCTTTTGTTTTTCATGTAAGTATAAAATAAATAAATATTCTGGGAAATTTTCACACAGCACCATCTAGTCCCAAACTAAGCAGAGCTTGTGCTATGGGTACTAGACAATGGATATAATACATACATACTTTTTTTTTTGTAAATACATACCTAGAATACTGAAACACACCCAGACGAACACAAACACTTATATTCATCACATAACTTTTTGTGTCCTGTGGGAATCGAACCCACGATCAGCAGTCCGGTACTCGAACCACTAAACCACAGAGGTCGTCGTAATGTTAGACTGCAATTTACCCACAGCGGTTCTGCGGCTTTTACAGGGCCAAGGCCGGGAATCGAGGCAGAGCAAGAGCTTGTTATACCTACCTAATTCATGCGCGCAACTAAGATTTTTATTTGCTAACAGGAGGAGGGTTGGAAGTTAAACCGCAACAACTATTATCAAGAAGGTTGGTTAGCTACTGGAAATGTGCGCGGCGTGGTCGGAGTTACGTTTACATCGTCGCACGCGCGTCGCCCGCACGAGTTGCCGTTGCGTACAAATTATAATTTGCGGGGACACAGATCAGATGTAAGTAGTTACCTTTACTCTTTTTGGTACTTAAGTATATGCCTCAGGAGCGTTATTTGATTTTCTATTTGTTCCTACCGTTCCTAACGTGCAATCTTTTGATGTGTGATCATGATGGAAATCTTTTTAATTGATTGTTGATACTATCTATCTAGCTGCACAGTGCTCAGAGTATTAGCTGTTTTTGCCTACTAAAAATACTACTATAGGTATATCCATAATAGTAAATAAATTATTTATAAAGAATGCTAAAGAAACTCATTCTAATTTTCGTTAAATAAATTTTGGTTGGACCTTGGAAGAAGGACCTCGGTCTTACACTTTTATCTCGAAAAGTCCTGCGTAATATACATAATAACTTATTTATAATAAGTATTCACTGATTTGTAACAGTCACATCTCATGATGCTGTCACGTGAAACTGGGAAATGCCTGGTAGGTACCTTTAGGTGTGATCGAAGGAGTAGACACACGAATTTGAAAGGTTTCCCTCGGTTTTTTGGATGACAGAAACCTTTTGAAGAGCGGGCACTGCGGTCACGCTAATGAGATTCTATGAATACCTGCTACAAGTCCCAGTCGAAAAGTTACCTACGTTTAATAATAATTCAAAGTAAAAATCATTTTGGTGAGTGCTTACTAGAAGATATGCTGAGTCGGTATTCCACGATCGTTTGAAATAAGTACGTTTCTACTTACTCTTTTATCGCGAGAGAAAAGATACAAAAAAGTTGAGATTTGTTTCGAAGTGGGAACCTGAGATGAAATTTTGACTTTTCTGAATAGCTTTTCAATGATTTTCGGGTCCATGCATAATAATAAAAATATTTACTTAATAATTTTTTTTAATAATATTACGGTCCATAGTTGGCAGGTATTTTCAAAATTTAATTTTGCTACCTTCATGTGTTTTCGCCTGTAAATACTTAGTTTTTCCTCACCGTGAAAACCAGGTATTACGTTTAATTTGATAAAAACGTGGTAGTAAACTAAATAAAAAAAACATGCTTATTTCAGGTGCGAAATCAAAACATTGAAAAGTTAGTAACTTCGCAGGTGTAAACAGAGTTAGGAGGTAAAGTTTGCACAGTCTAGTCTAGAGAGTTTTGCGTATCTTGAATGAAAACGCGTTGGAATAAGTGGACTTCGTTAATTTAAAAGGCACAGTCCTTGAGCGCCTCACACGACTTTGTTTTAAGCTCCCTCCTATCGTATCGTATATAAGTGGCACTCGTCAGTGGCCTACGCCGCCGCCCGTAGCCCTTTATAAATTTATTCAAGCACAATATTTACAAGAATACAAATCATAATGAACAAATAAAATTGTAGCTAGGTATTATTATTCGTTGAAGTCTCTGCTTGCTTTTGTTGTCAATAAAATAATGGCAGTTACTAGGTACACAACACCTGCAATGGACAGGCGAAAATGTAATTAGCGAACTTTGTACTTTTTGTTGATCGCGTCGCGTCGTAAAAACATTTGTTAAAGTTATCGAAATTCTGAGGTCAGGGCCCGAGATATTTTCGTATGTATATAATTTCTTTGTTTATTTAAGTTTTTTCAAACTCATACTATTTATTTGCATAATGAGGTTTATATGGTCCTTAAATATAACAGTGTATAGACTTATGCTCTGGAGTCTAGATCTGTGAGCAGGAACGCAGCAGAGAAAAGCTGAAATATCCGCTAATTAGATCATTTAAAGTTTATGTAATATTACTAAGCATCTACACATGACTGTGCGTATATTATTATGCCATATCTATCTTGTAGAAACCTACCTACCGCCTAAATAATGTTGTCTATGTGTATATCGACGGTGAGGTGTGAGGTATCTCAACTATTATAATATAATATCGTACTGAAAAGCCGTAACCTTTATCGTACCTGAACTGAAATAGGCAAGCGGGGTGGGTAATGCACGTAAATGCTGTTTTCGTTTCAAATTCAATTTGGCCAAATTATAATCAGATGTAAAGTTATTGACTTACGGAAAAGGTTCACACTCACACAAAGGTACACTTCCCCTCCTTTTCCGTACCTACCTAATAACAATAATAAAATTCATAACTAGGTATTGTAATTACGAAATGTAACGTTTTTTTCGCCTCCTATAAAGTTATCTTTTAATTAACCGTGGATATGCGACCTCATATTCTGTTCCATGTTACAAGCTTGTGTTATATAGTTATGTGATTGATGTAGCAGTGTGTCTGTAACGTCGAATTCCTTCACATATCAACTGTTTTCTCTAAGTGGGTGTAACTTATAAAGAGCGGAGGGCACGTGGAATGTGTAATAAAATTGCGGCTGGGACGCGGCGGCTACATACCTCAAATATTGTATTTTTTCCGAAATAACTCTACAAAGTTTATACAGCTACTTGGTTAATTACTTAAAGAGCAATTAACTTTATGTAAATATTGTTTTGTTCTGCTACAACAGTAGTCACTATTAGTACTTAGGTAGTAGCTATAAAGTTAAATAGTTTTTGTGTTATTCCGCTATTTGACTTTGGCAACAAGGTCTAAAAGATATTGTATCGACATCTGCCCTCAGGGGAAGTAATTGTATTCTATCTCCTACGCCTTTTTACGAGGAAATAAAGGTTTAGATGAGTTACGATCATGAAGTGCCGATGTCTTGATGGTTTATTTTAGCGTACAAAGCTCTTACCTACCTATATGTGGATTGTTGGCCTATACTCATTACAACGGTCAATCCAACGACACTTACCTTATTCAATAAAATACTTAAATTTGTCTTTGTGTAGAAATTCATTCCACTCCTCAAGGGCTCGCCGTTAGAGAAGGGTCAAAAGATACCTAACTTTTATTTTGATTTACTTACAACAATGAGTACAGGATACTAAATTCAGGCAAACATATTTATTGTCCTATCCTTTATGTCTCTTCATTTTAACGATTCTATTATTTATCAAAAACGTCCTAATTTTTATTCAGCAAAGCACATAATGGCACTTGGGCATTTAAGTCAAGAACAATATAGATTTTGTATTATGTCTGTAATCTGTAACTAAAAGGGTTGAAGTATTTCTCAAGCGCGAGGGTTTTACTTAGTAGTTACCCACATGCAACTTAATTAAAGCAACGTAGGTACAGTAAGAAGACAGTAAGTGATTTAATACTGTCTCACAATGAATTCTTGGCTCTAAATGTAGGTGTATGTAATGTACGAGACGAAAGTTTATTCGTGCTCCACGTATTTAACGTTTGTCACGTTGAAACTGGCAAATTAAAAAATGTGCAGACCGTAGGTATGTGTTCCTATGTAATATGGAACGTAGTTTATCTTTCTCTTATTTAATTAACGTAAGAATATATAATATGTAATTAGCGTACTCTACCTATATTAGTTGTGTTGACTTGTACCTAACTTTACATGTGGGCTGTGACAACTGTCATCGATGTTCATAAGATATCTAACTATTACTTACTTCATAATCTTTATTCATACATATGTAAATACTAGCCTCTGCCCGCGGCTTCGCTCACTTGAAGCTGAAAAACCAACAGTGATGATCTCTTCTTTGTATGGGTCTCTATACATTAGAGAGGTCAAGCTGTATCTCAGGTTCCGTTTAATTATTTGAGATAAGAAGTATATACCAGTTTTTAATTAGGAGTACATTCTTTCTAACAGTGATACCAAAATTAAAATCTATTCAGTAGTTTTTGCGCCAACCCGTAACAAACAGACAAACAGACGAGAATTTTAAAAATCACATTTTTGGATTCGGAGACGTTTATATAACCTAACCCACTTGTTTTTTTTTTAATATCTTCAATGTACAGACACAGCTCTTTTACAATTTTATAATAGTAGCGAAGTAGAGATACTTTAAACCTAAGTAAGGTATGTTAAATGACAATCAAACCAAGGACTGAAACCTGGCAATGGACCGAAGCTGTACTTATTACGTAAAGCGCGATGAAGGTTTATTTCGGGAAGGCTTCCGAGCCTAATCACGTTTACCTAAGTGGAATTGTGTGAAGTAAGTAACTCTAAATACTTACTTAGTAGCGCGTTAATTTGTGACGTAAATACGTACTTCTTTATTACGAATACTCGTTACAATGTTTGATGAGAGCCATATAGTTTCCTACCGCCGCGCCGTTATTTTAAAGGTATGCATCGAAAACGGAATATTTCCTCCACCAAAATAACTTTATAATCTAGCATGGAAAGTGCAAAAAAAAAACAAACAAAATTATGATAATTTTTGTATTAGCGTATTCCTTCTGGAATACATTATTTTTAAATCATCTACCTTCTCTCCCTCTGAATGTGATTCAACCACTTGATTTTTTCATATTCTTGTTTATACTGTAACCAGTTTGAGGTCTAAGCTCGACGATACTGCTTGCTATACAGCCTTAAATTCAATATGAGTTTGTGTAGGTGATACTGGTCAAATGGAACGAGCCTTATCAAAAGTTGGCGTCGTGTGACAGCAGCGGCGTGATCTTCGTGTGGATCAAGTATGAGGGCCGCTGGAGCATCGAGCTGATCAACGACAGGAGCACCCCAGTCACACACTTTTCCTGGTCTCATGATGGACGGATGGCGCTTATATGTTATCAGGTATTTTTCTATTGATACTCTTTGTTTATCTTCCGTGAGAAAAAAATTGGCTAACTTGCCGTAGCCTCTTCGTCAGTCCGATAAGTTTTAATTAGGCTAATGAGCACCTAAGTAGTCATGAATACAAAAATGGTGTGGAATTCCATCCAAAGCGTTTTCCGGGAAAAGAAAATGGCTTAAATAAATGTAAGACTCGTCTTCCCGGTGTTTTATTGTTAAAAAGAAATACCATATCGTTTGCTCGTTTATAATTATTGATAGCAAATGTACAGAGTGTACTGTACATTTGCTATCAAATTATACAAATTATATCGACAACATGCCATTTTAATTTCACCGCGTTATGTGCATCCACGTGAATTGGGACCAAAGCCTCCGTCGGATCAGTCAAAATGTCGCAAGCAATTTGCTAAAAGGCTTCCCCGTGAAGCCGAGTAGCGAACGTTACGTGACACCTCTGAAAACAAACAAACGTAAAACGTGCTAAGAAAGGTGTGCCCGATTCCGCGGGGGCGTGCATCAATCTCGATATCTACGTAACACGTCATATTGTGTTAGGAACTAGATGTCTAAGACAAATACGTCAAGGATTTATTGATAACTACGCGATACATGGCGGGTGGCAGTTGAATAAAGAGCCACTTGGGTCTGCGCTAGGCGTATCTTACGTATATCTGTCGGTATGTGTATTAACGACTTGTCTGTTGCAGATAGTAGAAATTTCTGTAGTAGGTACCTATAAATAGGTATGTAAGTACATTCGACAGGAGGTTTCTCTGTTATTTGAATTAAGTAAATGTAATTTAGACTTTCTAGTCGTGACCGGCCAAACATACGCAAGTCCTGCCTGTCCGGCTTTTGTTACGCTTTCGGCCAACCCTGCCCCTCTAAAAGAGTGTAACTAGACATTTTGCCTTGAAATTGTAAGTGTCAATTTCAGGGCAAAATGTCCAGCTACATAGGAATCTGTGTCCAGCTTTTCTATTTTTAGGGGTTGCAGGTTTTCGTAAAGTGTGGTGTGGGCCTATCTATGAAAACTACGAAACTACTTCCTTTGTCTGCAGTACTTAAGTCTTTCTTTATAACTAGGACACACAGACCTTGCTTGACAATACGTAGGTACTTATGTAATTTTTGGCACAGCTTTTAGTTGGGATCTTTTAAGCTAATACTGGCAGGCGACTTTCCATGATACAAGGCTTTACCCCAAGGTAAAGCCTTGTATCATGGTGTTTTTATGGTGACAAAAATTATGTGCGTGTGAACTGAGGGATCACACTGATTTTCCAAAAATAAAAATAGTAGGATTTAGTAGTAGCCTTAAAACAATTATTGTAGAACGAAGCTGGGAATTTGTAAACAAATATATTAAAAACTACAGCGCTTAAAGTGTGGTCCCTCAGTCCTCACACACCACCAGATTCGTTCTACAATTGTTTTAAGGCTACTACTAAATCCTACTATTTTTATTTTTGGAAAATCAGTGTGGTCCCTCAGTTCACACGCACATCAAAAATTGTGAAATTGGTTCTCTTAGATCTACCGGTTAGGCATCCAAAATAATAATATCACGGTGATCGCACACGTTATACTTACGTAATACGAGATAGCATTTTTCAAGTTCATAAGTTACCTATAGTACCTAAGTGTCAGAAATGAGTATGGTACCTACATAAAGTACTTAATTTTTTTGCAGTTTACAGTTATCTTTTTACATTATTCTACGGGTTCCGTAAACACTATTGGCGCGTTGTTCTTTGTTCTATGACGCCAACTCGCATTAAATAGAGGATTGAGTATGATATTTTCAGGGTACCGTACCTACCTAAAAGGAATAAAGAACTTACGGTATCACTTCGTTGTCGTTCCGTCTGTCTGTCTTTCTGTTCAAACCTTTTTCTTAGCAACTCGAAAATTGATTTGATTTAGAGTTCTTCGGTTTACGGTCCTGACTGAATGTATTTCGTTCCACTAGCTGAGTAGGGTGTCCCTATACAGTAGAAGACCGTTTGCCGGGTCCACTAGTCTTCCTAAACAAATGTACACGGACCTCTTTGAAGTCATCTTATTTTTCACGAATCATAGGAACATTAGCCAAAGCTCGAATAACTTGTAAAAACGTATTCGTATCGAAATCGAGAATAATTTGTATGAGAAGGAGGTTAATGATGAACGTAGATGAAGCGAAAGTGGTGTGGTAATATCGTAGCAAATGGAAATCTATAGTCTCTGCCTGCTCCAATGGGAGACACGCGTGAAAATATGTATGAGATTTGTAGCAGAAAAACGAAATCGATACGTTTAAGATACGAATTGGATAGTTCTTCGTGCTTAGGGTACAATTGGTGAGTATGATGGGTATAACTCATCCTCTTAACAGGTGCAGGTGAGTTCTCCACAGTTCATAAAAATGTTTCGTAACCAGGACGGGTTCGTGCTGGTAGGCTCGGTGGCCGGACAGCGCTACTGGTCCTCCATGCTGTCGCTGGACGCGCGCATCACATGTGGCTGTTGGACACCGGACGACAACCAGGTGTACCTGGGCACCGCCTCTGCACAGCTCGTCGTCATGGACGTCCACGGCGCTATGGTTTCACAGGTTACCTGCCATAGATATTACTTTGCCGGACTTAATTAAGTTTGGATCTAATTCTTCTGGACTATATTCTCAAACATATTTTCGCCAATACAATTTACCAATACCCTTATATTTTGTTGATGGGGTTGGAAATGCTTTATGCACTGTCCACCACTCCGGGGAGAGCGGTGGGGTGTGTCGGACTCCGCTCTGAAAAGAGCGATCTACCAACTAAAACCAACCTCGGCGTTTCGCGTCACCACTTTAGTGCCGGGGCTACGGGTGCGCTGTAAGCATCGTCCGCAGAACTCTACCAATATGCTTCCCTAACCTAGCTATTATTAGATAGTATAACTTTTTACAACAAAAACACGAACTATACTCAAGCAATGATGAACATAAGCAATGAATAGTATTAAATATACTTCTAAAGGTGCAACTGGTAGCGGAAGGGGGAATCACCTCAATGGCATGGTCGTGCGAAAAGTTCAAAATGGAGGAAGGTGAAGAGGGCGGGGAGAATAACGGTGGCCACGTGCTGGCCGTGGCTCTCGGTAACGGGGAGATAGTGCTGCTACGCGGACACGATGACGTCAGCCCAGTGCGCGTGCGCACGGGGTTGCGAGGCACAACGCTGGCCATGGAGTGGGCCAACTCCAGGGAGCTCCTGGCCGTTGCTGGGACGATGATCGCTGGTGAGTACAGGATATTATGAGGTGCAGATTTGTACTCTGAGCTTATCAATTTAGCAGAGGTACCACAATGAGCTTTTAATGTCATTAGAAGGCATCTTCCATTAGTTACTTACCTAATAAAAAGAGCACCCACTCCATTACGTTATGTACATACAGATATATGTATAGATACCCACACGTAATAAAAAGCTCTAGCTGAGATATTGATAAATGGATTTATGGCGCGAGCCATTCTTCCGTTTTGATAAACGACGTATTAGTTGTGAGGTAGAGGACTGCGAAGTCTGATTTCGATGTTACAAGTTATATGTGCCTACTAAGTGTTTCTCTTTGTGTGTAGTAGGTAGGTCTTCTTCTTCTTGTAGGATTCTTTAACCTTAATAAGTCAGGATTTAATGGACTTCATGTTAACTTCTTAGACTGATTTAATGTAATATAACTAACTGCTTTATTAATCTAGTAATCTTTAGTGTTTGTAAGCGCGTCTACTGCACTAGACTGCAGTAGTCGCGCTAGGTGCGCTGGGTATCAAACCCAGGAAAAGTTTTGATACCCAGCGCACCTAATATGAGCACTACGAAGCAATTTTGTCGTTATTTGTCTCGTATTGAAAATATGGCTGAAGACGAGATAATGGAACGGTAAAATTATATCACGGCATGCATGTTAGCCTCGTAGATCGAGCCGTGTTATTGGTTTGTTCTATGAAGTTCCCAGTAGCTGGTCGGGGCTTGGATTTGTGACAATAGGCGCGCTTCCTATTACCTACATCCTACATGGGACCTACATATACCTGCGAACTGTGGGTATGTACTAGTACGTACACCTTTGACTAACCCTTCAGGAAAAAAAATGTAATCCCCAAACCTCTGTCTTGTGTGGTACCTAGTTAAATAGTAAAGATAAGCGGCGGTAGTCTAATGGCTAAAGCGTCGGATTTGCGATCATGTGGTTGCCGGTTCGAAACTCACCTTGTCACTACCAACGTTAACCCACTCGTAACACCACAAGCATTTAGCTTAGCAAGAGGGGTAAAAAAGAATACCTACTAGTAACGTACGACCCACATAACTAGTAAACTTTAACATAGAACTAACCGTAAGGTAAGTCATGTCGGTTGAGAGGCAAAGTAACTTGCCTTTCAATAGATGTTACTGACGTAAGACGTAACTTCAGAATGTGAAGGCAAATTTCGACATGGCAGGTGGGACTCGCGGTGGCTTAGAGGTCATAGCGTCTGGCGTACCTAGCCAGGAGACGCAGGTTCGAATCCTGCCATGCAATCAATTCCCGCGAGTCGAATTTTTCCTTCACGAAATAACTTTATAAAATTAGCATGAAAAATGCAAAAAAATCACAAAAAGTTAGTTTACTTTGCTAAAAAAATACAGTATTATTTGTTTTACTTTTATAGTAGGTAGATATTACGTATAAAAATAATGATGTTGTGAAATCTTTTGTAGAAGCAGACGAGCCGGCGGACTCGCCCCCTTACAAGAACGTCGTCAAGTTCTACTCTGATATTGGAGCTCTCATCTATACCGTTCCTATACCCTATACGCAGGTGAGTATAGTTGCTGCCCTAGCTTGGTCAGGTGATGTTGGCGTCACGTTCACCTGAGTCCACCAAATTTATTCAATTGGATTTTCGCAATTTGTAGATCTCTAATACATTTTAGATTA
Organism: Acronicta leporina; assembly: GCA_947256265.1. NCBI lineage: Eukaryota > Metazoa > Arthropoda > Insecta > Lepidoptera > Noctuidae > Acronicta > Acronicta leporina. The sequence goes on along the minus strand of OX366520.1, from coordinate 12,127,894 downwards.
ATGACAGCAGTAATTGCGACATTAACTAACTAAGGTACCTAGTTAGTTAATGTCGCAATTACTGCTGTATACAATATTCACAAATGAGAATGAAAACTTCTCGTTAAAAAAATTTTTTTAAGCTTATATCAATGTGGATCTTACTTTACTTACGTTACTCTTGTTAACCCCTCGTGCTAAGCTAAATGCTTGTGTTACGAGTGGGTTCACGTCGGTAGTGCAATGGGTGGGATTCGAACAGGCAACCACATGACCACAATCGTCAATTTTGGCCGTTGGCACAGTTTTAGGCAAATGTCTGGCTTGATAAGGATTTTAAGCGAAGGTTTTAGCACTCAGATGCGGCTGTTCTTTTTGTCCCACTTTTTGTCCCACGCTGGGATTTTCTCCTGTGTCTTAGGTGCTTTTACAAACACAAATTCGCCCAGACTCGGAATAACTATCTACTTACCGGAAGGTCATACAAATATTTGCTTCGTGTGGGGAACGAACACATGGCGCAGAAGCCGATCACTCAGCTGCTACGCCAAACGTATTGTATAGATAATGTCAACTACTACCTACTGCTATGAATTTAAAATATGATGACCTACAAATTACGAAAAACCGATTGTAATCTGAGCGGGCTCATGACGATCCGTCTCTATTTTTTTTTATTATTGTGCCACAATTTTTGTGTATTTGCCAGTGCCAAGTATTAGAGTAATCAAGTAGTATTTCCATCATGGGATTATATTATGGCACCACACTTTTGTGTTCACCAGTGTTAAAGTTGTTCAGTTGTCCCATTAAAACTTTATTGAGGCTTCAATGGAGTTTAGGAGTGAACCCAAAAAGTCACGATTGTCAATTTTATATAATTTTCCTACACTCTCACACGTCCACGAACACTTAATGGTTATAAATTATCCACCATATTTACCAGAGATCGGAATAGGTAGAGTTGGTATATTTACTTAAAGAACGAGCATGGAAGAAGCATAGAGTTGATAATACTTCCTCCAAAATCTCGGGATCATATACATGACGATCCCATGAATCCCGGAATTTAAGAAATTAATTATTGCTATAACTAAATTATCATAATGAAGATTATATAAATATACATTATATTTTTAGGGGTCCGTACCAAAAATGCTAAATGTTCACGTTTTTATAATCCATTCGGGATTATCATAAATTTAACATTTTTGGTACGGTAAATATACTCTATCTATTCCGATCCCTGATAATTACACAATAAACTTCGGAGAAATTCGAGTTTTTAAAAATAATATAAAATCGACAACGTGCACATTACATTTCCCCGCATAAACTCCAACGGTCCGTGTTGTGATGCGTTGTATGTATATGTATGTGTGTGTGTGTGTGTGTGTGAGGGCGTGGTGAGCGCGCTGACGTGGGGGCACGCGGCGCGGCGCCTGTTCGTGGGCGTGGGCGGCGCGGTGTGCACGGCGCGCGTGTGGCGCGTGGTGGCGCCGCTGCAGCTGCTGGCGCGCGTGCGGGCCGCGGCCGCGCTGCGCCACCCGCGCCTGGCGCCGCGCCTGCCGCTCCCGCCGCGCCTGCAGCCCGCGCTCGCCAACCTCTTCGCGCACACCATACGGGTACCTCACCTCACCTTACCTTATATACTATCTACCTAACATAACATAACATAACTAACTGGGCGGCCGCGCTGCGCCACCCGCGCCTGGCGCCGCGCCTGCCGCTCCCGCCGCGCCTGCAGCCCGCGCTCGCCAACCTCTTCGCGCACACCATACGGGTACCTCACCTCACCGTACCTTATATACTATCTACCTAACATAACATAAGTAACTAAACCTTACCTACTATCTACCTTATGACTGACTTTCAACTCTACTCACAAAAACTTATCATGCCGGTAGAATACAATCATTGAAGTGTTGCCGCTAGTACTATAGATAGTCCTCTATCGATAGTATCGATATATCTTTTACTATTGGTAAGCTGTAATACTATCGATAGTGTCATTCGTGTAAAACAAATAAACTATCGATAGTATCGATACTCAGTATACCTATTCGTTTCCAACGAGCTATACTATCTTGCTGCTCTAACAGAAGCATCTATCCTATCGATAGAGTACATGATTTTGTCATTTTACTATCGATTGTAAGACTATCTATTTTCGGCAACACTATCTTAGATTAGATTAAATAAGTAAAAACAATTAATATTTATAAAACTAATATTGTAGATCTCTAGATGCGACACAATACTCCTATATATTATAATATAGAGTTCCAATAGTACAAGTAACTATTTGAACTGACACGATAACGGACCTCTCTGTTGCTATTGGAACTTATATTGAGATTACAGACCATGATAGAATAATTATATCTTACGACAGGTTTTCTCTTCACTTGGCAGCGAGGGCACGTGATCACCCCGCGTCGACATCATAGTTTGAAATGTTACCACTATGTGTAAATAAATTAAGCGAGAAAAAGGCTATTTTTTAATTTGAATCAGTAATTTTATACAATATATTTTTATGTAAATTGATAAAGGACATGACAAAAGTAGTTAGTTTAGTAGTTTCAGTTGTATTGAAGATGTAAATCAACGGCAACATTAATCGTAACATTCGTGACGTAGCCGCAGGGCATCGTTAGAAGAAAATACGTGGCGTACAATATTATTCTTCTATCATGCTACAGACTAAGAATTAGTTTGTTTATAGTGTAACGTTCCCGAAATGAACGAGCTCCGTCTGTTTGTGTCGCGGCCCCCGGCGGCGGGCGGGCGGCTGCACTGCACCATGCTGCGCCACGACGACGAGGAGGCGGGCGCCTACACGCTGTACCTGGAGCACCTCGGCGGACTCGTGCCGCTGCTCAAGGGCCGCAGGACCAGCAAGATCAGACCCGAGTTTGTTATCTTCGATCCACAGGCTGAAGGTATGTGGTGCAGAAATACCTAAATGTTGATATAGGTTGGTAGGTACTTCAACTACGAGGAGACTAAAACATTAAACGGCTTATTATACTTGTCTACGTGTCATAAGCTTGTTGTGTTATTTTGATATTAGCGGAGCGCGGGTCAGGCAACGTGGTGGTCCGCGCCAGCAGCAGCAGCAGCAGCGGCGCGGGCAGCTCGTCCAGCGGCGGCGCCGCCTCGCCCCGCGCGCCCCGCTCGCCCCGCGCGCCGCGCCCCGTGCCCGCTCCGCCGCACACCTCTTCCTCCGACACCGAGCGTGAGGAAGGTCAGTGTCTTGTGCCCGCGGGCCAACAGTCACGCAGCGTGGTGTCCGCGCCAGCAGCAGCAGCAGCAGCGGCGCGGGCAGCTCGTCCAGCGGCGGCGCCGCCTCGCCCCGCGCGCCCCGCTCGCCCCGCGCGCCGCGCCCCGCGCCCGCTCCGCCGCACACCTCTTCCTCCGACACCGAGCGTGAGGAAGGTCAGTGTCTTGTGCCCGCGGGCCAACAGTCACGCAGCGTGGTGTCCGCGCCAGCAGCAGCAGCAGCAGCGGCGCGGGCAGCTCGTCCAGCGGCGGCGCCGCCTCGCCCCGCGCGCCCCGCTCGCCCCGCGCGCCCCGTGTTGAGTAATTAGACGACATTGAAGAGTGCTCTTAGTATAAACGTAAGATGGAACAAAACGAAGAAATACACGGAAGACAATCTTCCGTATTAAATACCAAGCAGTACTTTTATTGTCAGCAATTTGATTGGTAAACTAGTCCATAGCTTCTATTGTTATGATTGTCATAAGCTCACAATATAAAACACATGGTCTACTCCAAGTGTGTTTGCAATGTGCACAAATATCCTCCGCTAAAAGTTATAATACTTAAAACCATAAAATATAATCGATGTATGCGAAACTGTTAATAAATCTTCCTTAATTATTAATCAGGTTGTTCTGGTTCTCCAAGACTGCAAAGACGTCGACGTGCCCGGGAAAGACGCAAGGTACGAAGTTCCAGTGAAAAGGATGAACCGCCCGACGAACTAGCTTATATCGACTCCTTGCCAGAGGTATACCTACGTTTTATTACTACTATGTCAAAAATAATTTGATTTGGAATGTCTATAAAGTTTATAATAGGTATACCTATATTCTTTTCATGCAAATTCTTGTTGCAGGATGTTCGTTTAGTAGAAGTGACTTCCAATATATGGGGAACTAAGTTTAAAATGCACGGTTTAGCTAAGAATGTACCCGCTAACCTAGGCCAGGTGACTTACAAAACTTCCTTACTTCACCTACAACCGAGGCAGATGACGCTCATGATTACAGAGCTAAGAGACGATTACCCCGTCGATCCCGACCCCACGTTCAATCCCAACATATTCTCAGAAGATGAGGAAGAGGTGTTTCAAACTAACGACTCCAACGATTCTCCGTCGCATACTAATAATAATATCAGACGGAAGCTCACTCTCAACGAAAGATTAAATAACACGAATAACATGAACAATCAAAATGATAGTTACACTTCTAATAATAATAATAACTCCAACGGTCCTTCCCTCGCCAGAGCAGAGTCTTACGATGAGTTCCCGTACATCGACACTAATGAGACATTAAACAATGTGCCTGAAAGCGTTTATTCGACGCCAGTAAGGCATGCAACTCAGCCCTCTGAGAGGAGGGTTAATAATACAGCTGGTGTACCGAACCGTCACGCTATATCCCCGTTGAGATGTGAAAGCTCGGTCCCCACGCTGCAGTCGCCAAAGAACGCTGTAGCACCTACAGATATCATATTTGAACGACCCTCTCCACAGACAGTCACGTGTGGAGGTCGGGGCGACTTCTGTGGAGGTAGGACCGACTACAGCGTGCGCAGCGATAACGTCTCGCTCAAAGGGAACTTGTCCAACTTAGAGCAACAATCTTTCAGCCTCAACCTTAGCATAGAGCCAAGTAGACAGGTAACCATTAAAAAGTGCGATAACCACGTCACTGACAATTGCCTTTCAAAACTACGTAAAAATATTTGCAGCAGAGGTGAATCCGCTTCGTATGACGTGAACACAAGGATCCTGAAGTCGCTATGTAACAAAAATTACGAACATGAGGTACACCCCGATGCTCTGACTAGACGTGGGGATACCATAAAACACTTGCAGAAAAGTGAGGACTTGAAGTTCATAGACGAGGAGACACCAGTCGATACTACCATAAACAATCTCACCGACAGAGCCCGCGAGGTAACGGGTAAGGTACAGAGAACAACGACAGTAGTACCTATCAGTCCGGTGTGCGCGACCGTCCCCGTCTATGACACGATGACTCGAAGCTGCAGTGTCGGGTATCTGGATCTAGTCGACCCTCAAGTACTACACGCCCAGGTTAGTCTTACAGCTTTGCGTGGAGAACCGCCCAGGAGACTCGTGCTCGTGAACAACAAGCGTCACAGAAAGCAGAGGCGTCACGTCCGCGCGAGTGATATCAAACAGACTGAGTGTACAAAAACACCAAGCTTAAGGAGGTGCGGCAAGTCCCGGAGTCTCGACTCCAGTGAAATGTCACTGACCGTGGACAAGAGTAAAAGACAGTCGCGGGCGGACTCGACGTCGCCCAAGGCCGAGGCGGCGTCGAGCAGTCGCTGCACCAGCACGGGCGGGTCGGACAACGGCGGCACCAGCGCCGACGAGGGCGCGCGCCGCTCGCGCCAGGACGGCCCCGCCAGCGCCGCCAGCCGCGTGGCGCCGCCCGCCGCGCCTCCGCCGCCCTGCCGCGTCGCCGCCGACAGCGACTCCGACTACAGCAAGTATTACAGTTAGTACAATAAGTAGATGCTTTACTTCACCCGCCGTCGAAATCGACACGCCTTCGTTGGCGACCCACCGACTCACCGAATCGGGACCCATCACGGGCTGCTGCATTTTGGTAACGTTTTGAAGGCTTCCTAGTACTCCCGGCTGCATCCCTATTGACACTAGACGAACGTTTTAGTGAGGCACTGAGTTCACCAGTTCACATGGTCACGTACTCTCACACTCTGTTTCGGCCTGCGCTTCGGTGCGCTAAGCACAGCCTATCTTGAAATGCGACACTCGTCGCTGGTGCTATCGGCTTCCCATGCAACACTTACCGCTTCAGCCCCGGTAGCCGCTCGCTTCTCTATAGAACGCATCAAGTTTGTCTAAAAACCGGTACGGCAAGGACACAGGTAGAGTATAACGGAAAATATACCAAATTTCAAATATTTCACGGTGATTATCTGGGCAGGTTCGTTGGAGCAATTGGCGTTGCGCTTGTTGGCGTCGCGGTCGTCGCGGCGGACGGGCGGCGGCGGCGCGGGCGCGGCGGTCCCGGGCGCGGCGGGGCCGGGCGCGGCGGGGCCGGGCGCGGCGGGGCCGGGCGCGGAGGGCGCGGCGGCGCGGGAGTGCAGCTCTGCGCCGGCGTCGCCGCGGCCGCGGGCGGCCCGCTCGCACGCGGCCAGCCCGGCGCCGGCGTCCCCCGCGCCGCTCACTCCGCCGCGCAGGCACCGCTACTCCTCAGCCTCGCCTATTAGGTTTGTATTCTAACAAAACCGACACTAAAGTCCTTCCTTTCATATTCTCTTCTCTAGATAAAAAACACCAAACATTTTCAGTACGTGTCGCCAAATTGACACGTACTGAACAGGTTTGTCGAACTGTTGCAGGCAATTATTGAACTCCCCGCTGCTGAATCGAAGAAGGAACAAGAAACCGTCCGAAAGTTCCGATGATGAATATTCTACCGGAGGCGGCTACAGTGAAGTCAACGGCAAGAACTACAGAGATCTGGAGAGTTTCCAGAAGGCTCAACTCAGGAATAAGGTGGCCCTGCATTCAATTTATTGTGGTTTAAGAACTTTATTTCTCACAAGAATTTACAAAAATTAACTTATTGAGAAATATACATTAACATTGAGTTGAAATAAGCATACTGAACATATTAAACAACACAATAAAATTTACAAATAAGTTAAAAGTTAAAAGTGGGTAGCAACAAAACAAAATGTTAGTAAATGACCACATGACGGTCGGTCAAATATCTTTCTTTGCCGAAACAATATGGATTTACCTGCACAAAAAAAACTGAACCAAAGAATGTGACTAACTGGATGTGACATACTTGGTGATCGTAGGCGTAAAGAAATTTGTAGGATAGGGAATTAATACATTTTTGTTTTTATTTTATTATTATTGTAACAAGTTTTTTCTTTTTAATATTTTAGTTAATACTTATTTATGTAGTCTTGGTGGTCATAGTCTTAAAAAAATAGGTGGGAGAGGGAGTAAATAAATGTCTATTTAATTTTTCAATCTTTATTATTATTTTAGTTTATATTTATTTATGTATATAATATACAATAGGGTATTTTACACCATGTAAGAAAAAATATAAAAATGCATTTTCATGATAGATTTTTAAAAAAGAAAACGAGAAACGTTAGTATTTATTTATAAAAATGCAATGTAAATTTATATAAAACGCCATCCGCCATATTGGATTCCGACGTGATGTCACTCCGATAGTTACTTGACGTTACTTGATCTTTTGCAGTTGTATTGTTTACTAACGAAGTGACGTCACGAGCCGAAGTAGCATGGCAGCTAGCGTTTTCGCACGAAAATTCAATATCATAAATTAAAAATAGTTTTTAAGGCATTTTTCGGTTTTATAAAACTGAAATAAAAAATCTACTGGTTCATTACGATCTAAGGACTAATTTAAAACAGTTTAAAAAAAAAAGGTGTAATACCCTATTATGTTATTTACAGTTTTATATGTGAGTAGTTTTGTTATTGTTGTTGTTTTTCCTTATATTACATTATTTAAAACCGTGTTGTTGTATATGTAGCATAATAATGTTTTAGCTTCTTTTATGTTAGGAGGCAATTTATTATAAATGTTAACACCTTCAAATTCGATATTCTTTTTTCCGTAATTAGTTCTCGGTGGCCGTGTTACCAAATCACTTGGGTTTCTTAATTTCATTTGATGTAATTGTTGTTTATTGGAAAAGGATAGGCTGGTGTGGATAGTTTTGTCTAGTATTTTGCGTATCAGTATACACGTATAATACATTTAAGTTGTGTTATGTTCATTATTTTTGTTTCATCGTAAATCTTTTGAGTCGACGTTCTAAATTTATAGTTAAACAACACTTTTATCAATTTATATAATACAAAAAGCACAAACATTTTGTATGATATTAAGGTTAGTTTTAGCTGCGGTTACCCAGATTTCTATTAGATAATCGATGTGTGGTTTGATCAAAGAATTGTAGACTATATATCGAACTTTTCTTGAAAGACATTTTCTTATACTAAAAAGACCCCCTGGTAAAGATATTCGTTTTGTCTTAATTGTCTCGATTTGCGGTTTCCAATTTAAATGACTATCCAAAATAAGGCCGAAATATTTTTCTTTTGTTTTCCTATAATTATTTGATCATTTATTGTCAATCGTTTATTGTAATTATTTTTTTTTTGGTGCAAAAATAACATAATTTGTTTTGGCAGTATTTATGGTGAGTAAATTTGACTATAACCAGTCATTTAATAGGTTAAGATCATTTTGGATAATAGGTATCATAGCTTCAACTGAGTGCCCGAAGTAAAAAAGAGTAGTGTCGTCTGCATATAGTGAAATATCTCCTTTGAGGTCAGTCTGGGATATGTTATTTATATATATCAGAAAAAGAAGTGGTCCTAATATTGATCCTTGAGGAGCGCCGTATGTGATAGATTTAGGTGAACTGTGGTATTTGCCTATTTTTACTATTTCTTTGCGATTTTGTAAGTATGATGGAAGAATATCTAGAGCTTTGCTTTTAATACCAATGCAAGACAATTTCTGTAGTAATATATCCAGGCTAATTGTATTAAATGCCTTCTTAAGGTCGATGAAGGCACCTAGTGCTAATTGTTTTTGATCAATTTTGTTTTTTTATTTTGGCGATGAGATATTTTTTTTATTTTATTACAAGGCCACTTCTCCAGCAACTTCAGAAATATTATTAAACTAGCGACCTCCTCCGGCTTCAAACGGGTGCAATGTATACCTAATTATATCCCCGCTGCGGCGACCAATTTTATACCAAATTTTAAGTTCATAATAGCAAAATTTATATCATACCCAACGTAACTAGATAGATACAGATTAACATTAAGTATATTGATATACTTACAAAAAACCTTAATTGTATAACAATGGTCACTGCCAGTTATCCGTGGGATATAAATAAACCTATGCTATCGCAAACTTATTAATATATTTTTGAGATACAAATTCCATTTTAATAATATGGGAGAAATTTAATTTCAATGAGAACTAAATTTGTCTAATCTTTAAAACGTAACATAATTCTCATATTTTTATGTTATAAGGAAAACAACCGGGCCTTTCAGATAAAGCGTGCTGGCGGCGTGGTAACGGCCTCAGGCTCGAATGCTGACGGTCGCAACAACAGCAACGCGCGGCGACAACTCATCATGCACAATAAGGCGCCCATGTGGAACGAGAACAGTCAGGTGTATCAGCTCGACTTCGGCGGCCGCGTCACCCAGGAATCCGCCAAGAACTTCCAGATTGAATACCATGGAAAACAGGTGACTTCACTATTATTGTTTTATACTTACGAAAGTGAATATGATTATGTCCTTAGAAAAAACGACGGTTTATTTCTGTATAAAATGGTATAAATCCCAAAAATGCCTATCGGAGAAGTTACTTATAAATATTATCATACATTTCTCAGGTAATGCAATTTGGACGTATTGACGGCAACGCCTACACATTGGACTTCCAATATCCATTCTCAGCGCTACAGGCCTTTGCGGTCGCACTCGCCAACGTAACTCAACGTTTGAAATAATCTCCATCCTAGGTACCACGACAAGATATACAGAGATTATGAGAGATTTCATTATGCTACTTACCACAATATTAACCTGTGCTTCCATTACATTGACATGGAATTATATGGAGGTTTGTGGTCGCAAAAAATATTCTCTGGGTATCGTATCATTAATTTGTTAGTAGCTCTGAAAACATTGCTAGAGATAAGCTTTTAAACACTGTCACTGTGTTGTATTGATCAGCGAACTCGCCATCCATAAATATTTTTTACACAAGTAGATAGGATAGTTTTGTAATGTTTAAATTCAGTCTCAATGAAGTCTCAGTATTCATTGGGATCACCACCAGACTTATCATCCATATTCTCATCTTTATTTTTCACACTAGATCAAAAACAGTAAATAATTACGGATTTATTTGAATGATTACACTTTTCACCTGTCTGTCGAGGATTGCCAAGGCGCATCTATAATTTTATTGGGACACAGGAAGTCCACGAAGAGATAATTTTCAAGTGACTTAACAATATGGGCCTATAGTTTGTAGATACACTACACTTTTATCATGTTATTCATTCCTTCGAAACATACCGGATGAATTCTTGTTAGCTAATAAAAAATAGTGCACATTGCATTTTTACCTGCAAAGCATACGGCCTAGGTAGGTATGTATGCATTCCTTCAGCTAAAATAAGTAATTCTACTGTCCATCTGTTGACAATCAACATTTAGCGAATATGAAGTGCATTTTAGCACGTTCTAAATAGGTCAATGAAAATTATTGTTGTGTTGTGTGTTAACTTTAAAATAAAATTGTTGTCATTGTATTTATTACTTTATTGTTCTAGGTGTTTTATTGATTTATTCCATTAAACCTGTTTTATATAAATGAACTTATTTATTGACTCATGCCAGTATAAATGATAGTTATACATAGGCGCATAACTTGCAATGTTAGTAATGTTTAGAATATGTTGGGAGTTATTTTTTTACTTTGATCAAAAACTTACATATCTATGATTAATAATTACTAGATTTATAGAGATGTTATTGTCTTTAATTTTCACAGATTCATTTCAAAGACTGCACATCGTAAATATATTTTGATACCTATTTTATTGATTATTGTGTCGTCTAATTTAATAAATCTTAATGATAAGTAATGTTGAATAAGCCAAGTTAGATTTGTTTCTGTTGCTCAAGATTATTTTAGGGTTTGAATGTTGTGATGTTAACGAAATAAATTCGAAATGATAATTTTGCAAATTGCAAACTGATAAGTAATAAAAAAATAATGTCGTCTACTCGACAGTTGTCTAATATCTTATACGGCAGGGAGTAAACCATGTGTAGTTATCTATACTATGTAATATATAAAGCTGAAGAATTTGTTTGTTTGTTTGCTTGAACGCGCTAATCTCAGGAACTACTGGTCCGATTTGAAAAATTCTTTCAGTGTTAGATAGCCCATTTACTGAGGAAGGCTATAGGCTATATATCATCTCGCTACGCGGACGACGTCGCGGGCAGACGCTATTGTTTTATATGCCTATTATTAATAACCAGTAATCGGAATAGGTAGGTAGTGCTGATTTATCTAATCTTCGAGGAACAGAGATGAAAAGTGGAGACTTTCTTACGATAGGTACTTTACATTTTTTCTTTTCCGAAAATTTTATGTAGGTATTCACAATAAGGACTCGGGATAGTTTCGTCACAAAAAATGCTGTCGTAAGGAAGTCCCTGGTTTTAAAAAAAATCGAATAGTTCCGAATTTTACGAATATTCGTATTTGTTTCATCTATCATCACTAATTCAATGTCCTGAGATGTTGAGTGGATGACATTAATTATAGTTATTTATGTACTGTTAGTTTTTGTTATTTACTAACGTTTAATACTACCTATTACATCAAATCCTTTTTTTAATGCGTGAATTACTGTTTTATTGTGCTACCATAAATAATTGTTGTCCCTATGCTTTTTCTTTAATATTTCACTTGTCCATTGTACATACCTAATTTAGTGACAAAGTGTAAATAAATTATTCTCCAAGTAAATATAAGTAGTTTTATTGAACAATAACTAATAACTGGTCAACCACATCTGTTTGAAGGCCGCATGACACCCGAGAAGGCGTATAGTTCTATCGTTCTTTCACTGTCCCCGAGAGGGGTCACAAACCATATGCTAGTCACTTTCACTGCCACTTTGTCCTGGAACATAGTCTACATCATCCTCATCAGATATTTCAAGGTCATCCAAGTCCTGGAATAGAGATTCGTCCACCTTGACTGCATCTCCTGCAAACATAAAATAATACAAGTAAATAATGTGGTTATCAATTGATTTTTGTGAAAATCGGAGATATGAAGTAACTACTTTTCATTTGCATGAGTAGTGTGTTTAATTTTAACTGGTGGTAGCTTAATGGCTAGGGTGTCGGACTTGTGACCCATTGCACTACCGACGTGAATCCAATCGTAACAAGCATTTAGCTTAGTGCAAGAGGTTAACAAGAGTACTAGTAAGGTAGTAATGTATCTTTTTTGTCGGGTTTTATTAATTAAAAAACTAGATAGAAGGAAAACTGCACAATACAAAAAAAATACAAATTGATACTAACCATCATCAAGAAATTTAAGATCTGATTCATTGAGGGTGTTGTCTCTCAAGAACAGCTCCTTGCCAGTCAGTTTGTTCTTATCCTTTGCCTCCTTTTCCCTTTTAGCCGGAATGCCCATGTCAATCTCAAACTGCTTTCTCCATGCCAGGAATGATTCTACTGTTACTCTGGTACCCTCAAACCTTTTCTATATTATTAGAAATAATAAAAAAAAATACTTTACTTATTTGTTGCCTTTTCTTTACAACAGGCATAAATGATCATATTCTGTGTGTGAGGTGTGTTTTCCTTGGTTTACATGCATATATACATGGCCTGATGATAAGTCATTGCATATTCAATCATCGTCCCATTTGTTGGAAGTAATAACCAAAATAAATTGTGGCCTATCCTTAAATCAAGCAGATGATGGCTTTCCATGTACAAAACATGGCCTGGTCATCTTCCGAGCCTTTTCCCAACTACCCAGATGTGGCTGCATATCAGTATTTTACACAAAGCAACTGCTATCAGACCTGCGAAACCCTGGAGGACAGACTGGTTGTCAGGCGTTTATGGGCTGCTGACTACCATTTTTGTCAAAGATGTTCATATTACAACTGGGACCGACAGCTTTACGTGCTCTCTGAAGCAGGAAGGGGTCTCGGTGTGTTAAGAATGGTCACCCATCCACACACTCACCGCGGCGAGCACAGCTTAACCTTGCAGATCAGTTGATCAACTTAGTTATTACTGAGCCAAAGCCATGATTGGCCTGATGATAATGCTTTTAATAGATCCAACCGTTTATTTTCTTTTTGACAGATCTAGTTTGACATTTATAGTGGTGTGACCAAGTGATTATAGTGGACACGATATCTATTCATTTTTCTATCGAGTCTGTGCGGAAAGAGAACAGTCGATGGAGATATCAAAATGTTGATAGAGCGTCGCGACGTAGCTTTCGTTCGTTGCGATTTTTTGAGCGAAGCCAAAGAAATTGCAGAATGGTCAAATGTTGTTTTCACTGACGAAACTTGGCTGAATGTGAACCACAGTGTCTAAGAATTGGACTGATGACACCGCTGCTTCCATCTAGCTCAGTGCCGATGGGAAAAGGAGAACGCCTAATCATTTGCCATGCAGGGTCTATGAAAGGATTCATGCCAGATGCTTTGTTGCCTTTAGATCCAAAAAAAAAGTTGAGTACACGAAGAAATGAATTCTGAGGTTTACGAAAGTTGGTTTAAGGAAATGGCGCAATCATTGGAAGAACCGTCAGTCATTATTATGGATAACGCATCCTATCACTCGCGTCAAATTGAAAAAATGCCGACCCAGGCCGACAAAAAACAAGTAATCATTGATTGGCTTCAACGACATGGCGAAAATGTTGATAACTCCTTACTGAAAGTACAATTTAAGTGGCGGTAGCCTAATGTCTAGGGCGTCGGACTTGCGATCTTGTGGTTGCCGGTTCGAAACCCACCCATTGCACTACCGACGTGAACCCACTCGTAACACAAGCATTTAGCTTAGCACGAGGGATTAACGAGAATACTAGTAATGTGCGAGCCACATTGCTAGTAATAATATAAATTACTAAATATATTACGAACAAAAAAAACACTTCCCAAAACGATATGTGATCGACGAAATAGCTGCAGAACATGGTCATTGGGTTCTTAGACTTCCACCCTATCATTGTCAATACAATGCTATTGAATTAATATGGGCTCAAATAAAATGACATGCCGCTCGAAATAACACAAAATCCCCATTCACAGCAAACAAAATGCTTGATTTATAAAAAAATGCATGTGTGGAAGTAACTGCGGAAAACTTGCAAAATGTAATACAAAAAACACAAGAAACTACAATGGCAGATTGGGATAAACATGTGGCGATAGATAGTATGAATCAACAATTAATTATAAATCGAGTCGGCGATAGCTCGAGTGACAGCGACGATGAATCTGATTTTGATAAATAAATAAATAAAAATAAAAGTCATAATAATTGTTTCATATAATTTCATACCAATCTGTATTTATACTACATTAGAATGCTACATTATACCCATGTAAAAATTTTTAATAAACAATATCAATATCTCAATCATAACATCACTATGTTGATGGCCATAGAATGTAAATTTTTAAAAAGGTTTATTATTTTATGTAATTTATAAAAAAACTACTCAATTTGTCAAAGATGATTATTATATGGGATCAAGAAGCAAACTTAGGCAGTTGTCATATTTTTAAAACCTCACATTTAAAAGTGAACTTTTGCGTAACATGACACAGTTACATTCTATTGGTGCTGTTAAAAAGAAAATAAATGGTTGGATCTATTATAATTCCATGTTTCATCATCACCCATATTGATTTGCATACATATAGGTCTCTCTTGGTATGAGAGGAATTATATTATAGTCCACTATTATAGCATAGTGAAAATACACCATCTAGGAATTCTCTAATCAACCTGAACCCTCCAGGAAGGTACTCTGAGGTTCAGGTGGATGTGTACATTGTTGTTATTAATATAAATAGATCAAAAAGTTAAGTAAACCAACTGATGTGTAACTATAACATACCAATTCAGCTTCCTCCTCAGCCTTTTTTTTGGCTAATACTTGTTCTTCTCTTTCTTTCTTAATTGTATCCCATCTCACGTTGAGCCACTCTTGTCCTGCTGATACTAATGTGAACACCATCACCATCCCTAAATTTTCATTTCCCTAAAAATATCATATTTATTCAAGATCATATTACTGATAAAAAATATAATTTAGTAACAACATCACACCATCACACTGATCATGCCCTGATCAGATCAACACTACTAGGTTTACTAATGTACACCCTCAAATTTCTGGTATGTTTAGCCATTTATTGGGCACAAATTCCAAAATCCATGCTGCTACTTAGAATTCCACAGGAAAAACCCACAACACTTTGCTCAACCCGGAAATCAAACCCAGGACCTCTACCGTAACATTCATGCTCAGGACCACTAGGCTAATGAGTCTAATAAATAAGCTTTTGTATCAGCTATTAGGTTTGAACAAATTTAACCAGCATAAAAATATTTTTTTAAATAGTTCTGTCTTACCTGTTCAGATAAATGAGAGAGTAATTCATCCTTATCAACTAGGTCATCAAAGTTTTCTTCGTCTTCTATTTCTATGATAGGCAACTCATCAGGATACTTTGCTGTGTATGTAAATACTAGCTGACATGCAAGACCTTCGCCTTCATCAAAACCTTCAGACTTTATTGGTATACTAAACTTGTGAAAGGGCTTTGTTTCAATGACTAAAAAAAATAATTATTAAAGCAATCAAGTTTGTGATAGACAGGGACCAGACACAAGAATCTTTCCTACCTATATAAAGAAATATGTAAACAAAGAAATGCCGGTATAACTATGGTACTCGGTACTCTGCACAATAATTATATTGATTTGTTGTTGACAGACAGAACATGCTATCAATGATAAAAATTACAATGACCAAAATTTTTGGTATTTGTACTACCTACTCACACCTTACCTTGCATGTCTCCATAATAAATAGAATCTAAAGCTTCCACCTCACTCGTCTGTTCATAATGGTAATCCATGATTCTTAGATTTTCCTATTTATCCACGTTTAGCCCCCCACATTAGCACATTTTTCATTCTATCACAGCTGTCACTTGCTGAGTTGCTGTCATTGTGGCTGTCATGAGCGTCCTTTCATAGAGAACAAAGAGGATGCGGCCTAAGTAACGTCACTATGAAGCCGAGTGTATTTTGCAAATGGCTTCGACGCCGCCCACCTAATAGTGTTGACGGTGTTGACTATAATATCCGTAGCGATATCAATCAAGTATGCAGGTAGAGTGACTGAGTGACATCTGCATTTCTCAAAAATAACACTAATACAAGTACTTTCACTTTTTTGCGCAATAAATAAACGCTATTAGTAGTAATAATAATTATTTTGAATAGACTCAACTCACGCAACAAAAAATATATAATTCTATGAGTAACAAAGTCTATTTATAGCATAATTATGATAGAAAAAATAATATTTTACCTATTGTTTTCAGTATTGTGAAGAGCAATTGGAAATGTCGTTCGCTTCTACTGCTATTTTTTTGGGAATAGAAAGATATAGGTAAATAATCATGTATAAAGCGTTAATAGTTCAATTAGTTCACGTATTTAGTATCTGTGTGATGGATTTATCAGGCGCCCTACGCGAAATTTTAAAATAGTTTCTTGAAATTAATTTAATTGTAAATTTTTTAGTTAGATACCGATAATTCATACCAACCTGAAGCTAATAGCTTGGTTTGGTTTACTGTCATCTAAGCTAACAATTTAATTATTTTTGTAAATTTAATTTATTGAAATTTCGTTTGGAATGATAAGGATAATCAATACGATACGATTTGAGACTGAAATCGGATTGAAGATATATTTAATCTTTCTGGCCGGGCTGAACATAGGCGCGAGTCGCTGCGCACAATCCATTTTAAGGATATATTTATCATAGGGGAAGATGGAAGACCGCAGGTGCATGGGGCGCCCACCCCACCGCGGTCACCCGCGCGCTGCCTCCTTCCCGCTCGCGTCCTAGCAACTGTGTGAGTGTTACATCCGTACGTGAACCACATCCGCATTGCATTCTGAGAATACAGTCGAGTTGAGGAATCGTTCATTTCGTTTTTGTTATTGGTAGTTAGTGTTTTTGCTATTATTGTTATTATTGTTCGTTATTGTTTTGTTATTATTGTTTGTCGGACTCGGTATCGTGTTATCGGATTGGAAGACATTATGCAATAAAGTAGATAAAAAATATCGAGCAGGAATATAAGGAAAGCGACAGAATTATTGATAAATTTTACTGATGAATTTGTGTATTCGTGGAAGCGAAATTAATCGGATGCATCGGAAACGGGTTTTGAAGACGAAGACGATCATTCTTCCGATGGAACGGTCCTCTTCATAAGGGTGTTACGTTCATGGGAGGTGTAACCCTGCTCTAAATAAATAAATATTATTGATACATATACAGGAATATTTTTAAAGCAGTGCGCAAAATATTTTGGTAGTTCAGTATCAGTAATAGAACACATTCCCATTATTAGTTAAAACTTTTTTTTTAATTTTTATCCGGCTTGAAATCAGCAAAATATGGACACATATCTATTCGCAATAATAACAATAGGCACGTGCGCCAGCCGACTCACGCGCCGGTGTCAGCAGGGGTGAATCCTGCGGGGGTGGCAGCGGGGTTGGGGTAGCGCGCCCGGCAGTCTGCTCGTCGCACGCGCTTGTGACGTCGTGTGTCATCGCTTTCCCGCGCGATCCCGGCGCCGCCGCCGCCCGAGTTTCATATTTCGTACTGTGACCGGTCACGCACGATGTCAGAGTTTAGTAACCGCGAGTTTTACGAAATGGTGCGAGTGTATCTCAGTGGTGAAAACTTGCGGGCAGCTCGCAGACTGTATGCCGCAGAGAGTGTGCCTTGAATGCGAGCCCATGGGATTCATAACCCCACGGTCTCTAATGAGAGGACTATTTTAGCCGCCAATCAAAGGATTTCTTCGAGGGAGACCCAAGAGCAAGTACCAACGATGCAGCTCTTCGCTTCGGTGTGAGCCAGTACGCGGTTTGGAAATTTTGTCTTACATTAATCTTTATTACGTGATCATAATGATTCATTTTCTGCATTCTAATGGTCCTAAGCCTAAGTATGAAAGAAAAATTGGAATTACTTTTCAAATAACTTATAAAAATTTCCAATGTAATGGCAAATTTTTTGTCAAATTAAACAAGAACCTTATTGCTTCGCATTAACGTTGAAACTCTATCATAGAAATTAGACAGATAGTCGCGTAGCGCGCCTACCTACGCGGGCGGTTGGAACGAGCGCACAGCTGATGTAGGTACACTATACTAAGGCGCGCGCGCTTTGCCGTGCGCTAGCGAGTAACCATAAAATCAGTTTCAAAGTAAACATTTCGTTAACGATAACTTCGATAATTTGTACTAAGACATATCAAAATAACAAATTGGTTTTTAATAAAAGTCGTTAATCTATATACTTACTGATCTAATACTAAATAGGATATTTGCATTAGTAATGTTCCACTCGACTGTACCATGCGCAAGAAGGCGGGTGCAACAACTTCAGCCCGGCCAAAAAGATTGGAGAGTACTGATACCAGTATCTCGTAGTAGCCTGTGGAGTACTATACCTATGTATCGGACTACGGACTATCGGATAAAAGTCTACTCTGTCCAGCTGGCAGCAATGCCAGCAATAGACATGTTGGTGGTTTTAGGCGGGAAAATGAAAAGTGCACGTTGTCGATTTTAAATTATTTTTCAAAACTTGAATTTCTCGATCTCGATCGAAGTTTAATGTGTAATTATGGTGGATAATTAACCATTAAGTGTTCGTGAACGTGTGAGAGTAGGCAAATGATATAAAATTGAAAATCGTGACTTTTTGGGTTCACTCCTAAACTCCATCGAAGCCTCAATAAAGTTTCTACCATTTTATTGGGGCAACTGAATTTATACTTGACACTGGCGAACACAAAAAGTGTGGTGCCATAATACAATCCCATGATGGGAAATATTCTTTGAATACTTGATTACTTTATTACTTGACACAGGCAAATACAAAAAAAGTGTGGCGCCATAATTAAAAAAAAAAAAATAGACATGTTATTGTCAAAGTAAATCTGACAGCTGTTTGTTACATGAACGTCGAATCACGAATGGAATGCTCATAGATTAATATGTATATTTGGGTATAGATGGGTATGTCAAATGAAAAAATTATGCCTAAGAAAGTGGCACCACCTGGTGCACATAGTTGAAATTCTGAATAGCTAGATATAATTAAAGATAGGTACGTATATATATATTTGGTTACGATAGATAGAACTCGACGTCAATCACAAGAGCACAGCTACAGCGGAGGATACTTCAACTCAACACCAATAGCGATGAAACAACTTTCAAAGCAATTACAAGTATAAAATAATACTCAGTAACGCAAAAAGTTAGATGAATCAAAAAATGCCTGTGCGCATCAAAACGGCAGACATCTTTTATTGTCATTTTTTATTTTTTTTAAATGTGTTCATGAAAGTTGCCGTCATTAAATAAATTTGCTATTATAAGCCAAATTAATTACTTTTACTGACGTTTTATTAGCAAAATAATGTAATTGTACGCTTCTGTGATTATATTTTATTTTAAAATGATGTTATAATAAAATGAAAAAATATATTCTTCAAGAACTTAAAATTCTTTTTAGTAATAGCAACATTGTCGAGGATTTTAATTAAATGCTTCAACTATCAGCACTAGATGTCGCGAGACGAAAACAGTTCCAGCAATTATGTTCTAAGAGAATGCACCATGGGAATGCTGAAATAGTTTCGTGTTGTGTACAAGAATTCAAATGGATGTCCCAGATTTGTTATCTTCCTACAATCCTCACAATGATACAGAACAATCAAATCCCTCAGGGTATGTTTCTATAAACCATACAATAGTTAATTAACGGTTCTGGATTATATATATAGGTTCTGGGTTCAATTGTCGGGTTGAGGAAAGTGTTATTGGGATTATCTATGAAATTGATGAAAGTAATTCTCAGTAGCAGCTCGGATCGGTGTGTGCATTAGTACACCTCCGCATATCCCTTCGGGTAAACATATACTATAATAGCTGCCCCGACAGACGTTGTCCTGTCTTAGCTATGAATATTTACAATAACAAACACAACAAAAAACGAATTAACGAAAAAAGCGGTCCAGTCATTCGCGTGTGATGCCGTGACCAAGGGGAATAGGAATTCATTAAAAAAAAATAGAATATTCTTTAAATAAAATTATCTGATTTGTTATGAATTCTTTTCCAGAGTTGTAACAGCAAACAAAACAGCTTTGGGAAATGAAGAGTACACTGAGTTGCAGGAGCAAGTGATGGCCAATTTTCAAAAGCCCAATGTGCCCAATATTAATGTGCCAGAAAGGATTATTCTTTGTTTGGATGTTTGTTACGACAATCATAACTCATTGTATTGTTTGGGTGATGGCACAACATTTACCCCTATCAACATGATGAAGAGAGTTCTTGATTTTTTCTTACATACTAAAAATGCTATCAACAAGAAGACTGAATTTGCTATTGTGATATTAAAAGGCACAGAACCATGTTGGGTTCAAAATTTTACAAAAAACTTGAAAGATCTAATTAATGCAATAGACTATATAAATCCTGAAGAATGTACATCTGAAACATTTGATTTCAATAAGCTTTTCCAGTTGATAAAGCAGAAAGTTGAAATACCTAAATATAAAGAAGGTGAATGTATGGTGCCTCCCTCTAATGTTGTGCGCATGATAGTTTTGTATGGGAGATCAAATTGTGTTCCAATAATCCCACAAGATGATGCATATTTCAACTTTTTGAAGAAGCAATTATATTTCTATATAGATATACTGCTGGCACATGAAGAAGATTGTTCACTGTATAAATGTGAAGAGATATATGATGCACTACAAGACTTGGATAATGGTTATTCTTATGTATATGAAGTATCAAGAAATGCAACAAAGATTCATGATTGTATTGCAAAATTACTAGCCCATCCTTTGCAGAGGACATTACAAAAGAATACAGATTATACATTTGGAACAAAGTTTTAATAATAAATAGCAGTATGACAGACTTATTAATTAGTAGGTGTTGCCTATGATTTCACTCATATCCTAAAGGACTTTGAGACAAAAGATGGCTCTTATCTCCTTCCTTTAGGTTACTTTAGCAGTTAAAATGGATAAGGAGTTTATAAGATGTTTTATATTTTTATGAATTAGGGGGTTAAATAAACAAATAGAAAGAGCTCTCTTATGCTCACATTTTTTATTACTAGTAAGCTTGTAACAAGCGTTAAAGGACTTTATATCATGAATTATTATCTCATTTCTTTTTAGGGAATAGTGGGACAAAGGAGCAAACGGATGGTAAGCATTTACCGCCGTCCATGGTCAGCCGTAACACTAGAGGGAGTCACAAGTGCGTTACCCGCCTTTGAAAAGGGTTTGGGCCTCCATTATCCTGAGGATTTGGTGTAGTAGATATCCTCACTCACTCGGCGATGAAACACAACGTAACATTTCCCGCCGGTTTTCTGTGAGGACGTGGTATCGCTCTGGTCGAGCTGGCTCATTCGTGCCAAAGCATGGCTCTCTCACAGTATGTACTAATGGTATAGTTCTGTTTAGAAAATAATATTGTAAAAATAAATATGGTGGTAGTTTTTTACCTATAAGTAATATATTAGCGGCCCGCCCCGGCTTGGCACGGGTGGAGAAATCGTCGTGAGGAAACTTTTTCGAAATATTCTTTATCCTATGTTAATCTGCAATAATGTAGCATTCAAATGGTATAAGAGTTTTTGAAATAGGCACAGTAGTTTTTGATTTTACTTGTTACATACATACAAATCATTCCTCTTTATAATATTACTAGCTTCTGCCCGCGGCTTCGCCCCCGTGGAATTCGGTCTGTCATCACGGCCCACGGGAACGGGATAAAAAGTATCCTATGTCCGTTTCCTGGTTCTAAGCTACCTCTCCACCAATTTTCAGCTAAATCGGTTCAGCCGTTCTTAAGTTATAAATGAAGTAACTAACACGACTTTCTTTTATATATATAAGACTAGCTTCTGCCCGCGGCTTCGCCCCCGTGGAATAAAAAGTATCGGGAACGGGATAAAAAGTATCCTATGTCCGTTTCCTGGTTCTAAGCTACCTCTCCACCAATTTTCAGCCAAATCGGTTCAGCCGTTCTTGTGTTATAAATGGAGTAACTAACACGACTTTCTTCTATATATATACTAGCTTCTGCCCGCGGCTTCGCCCCCGTGGAATAAAAAGTATCGGGAACGGGATAATAAGTATCCTATGTCCGTCTCCTGGTTCTAAGCTACCTTTCCACCAATTTTCAGCCAAATCGGTTCAGCCGTTCTTGAGTTATAAATGAAGTAACTAACACGACTTTCTTTTATATATATAGATTATAGTATATAAGTAAAGATACTTCAATAAATCACGTATTATCTTGTTAAAGGAATGAATAAGAAAATAAACAAAGAACCTCCTTTTGTGATATTTATTTCAAACTGGTTATGATTGGTATAAAAGAAAAAAAAACTAAGGCTATTTTATTACTTAATTGTTTCAAATACTTAGACATTTATTATGTACTTTTATGAGTTGATCAATATTGTATCAGGCTCCCAAGAGATTTATTTCTCATCATTTATTTACATTTTGCATAAGCATAAAATGCTATATACTGGTAATTTTCATCTGTTTATTTATTACAATGATAATGATGTTATATTGCCAGCTGTGTATAACAAATTCCAATAACTACACACAGACTCAGATTGTATGTAAGTCTAAATTCACCAGCACAGCCAACATTTTAATTTCATACTTACCTATAGTGATTAATTTATAATACTTCATGTTGACTATGTACTTTGAAATGTTATTGAATGTGTACAATTTATTAAAATGTTTTTAAAGAAACCGCAAGGGAATTGTTTTAGAACCAATTTGAGCAAAACTATCAAATGATTAATGATTCACAAGATTCCAGTGTGGATATTTTTCAGTGCATATAATATGTACAGCAAGATAATATTACGAGGAATAAAAATATCACGTACAGGCTGTTAAATGTCACAAACACGTAGCAAACATTTTAATTATCATTCATTATATAAAACAAAACTCGCCAAGCTATACATTCAAGTAAAACATATAAAAATAAAAGTAACATGTAAACAATTCATAAAAAATATTGATTTATTTACAATGATTAGTATTACATCTAAAGCAAAAATCACTTAAATTTCAAGCTTTGCCTTGTTGGAATCGATATAATACAGAAAATACAAACATCTTACTAATCATCATTATTTAGCATGAGTTTTTGGAAAGAGAATCATTACATTATAATACTTGTCACAGCTGTCTATTAGTTTACTTTGAAATAATTTAAGACCTGGGCCTCAAGTTTTATTTTATTGTGTCAAAATTGTCATTCAATTAATTAAAATTTAATTATTGCTGTTTTTTGACAGTTCTCTGTACGAAATTGTCAGTACTCAGTACTTGTGTAATTTAGTCCCATTGGATGATCATTCTGCTACAATTGATAAATCAGACTTGGGCCCTATCATATTGTTTGTTTCAGCACTTTGGTCTTCAGATGCTCTAAAGCACTAAATATTTGTTTTAAGCTGCAACACTTATCATCAATAGATTACACAATTCAGATTTAATATCCTACTATCACTATCTGCCTAATGTGATTAGACTGTTAAAAAATTAAATAAAGCTTGTATTACATTAATACATGATTTTTCCCCCCAAGTAAAAATGATTGATCAACATAAGATTTCATACACATCAGTCACATACATTTCATTCTATAGCTATAATATAATAACATCTGAGATCCTAGGGGTGATACACTATCGATGCCTAAGATTTGACACTGGTTAATTTACGAAAGAAATAAATAACTTCATGTATCAGTCTCAATATTTTAAAAACTATTTACAATATTGTAATAAATTCAGCCGTTGTCAAATAAAGTACCAATGAATATCATGCGGAATAAGAATGAGTCAACAGCTACACCTAGCCACTTTATCACTTTCTTAGATCTGTACTTTAACTTGGAATGATGAATGATTTTACTTACAGTACCTTAATTAAGCCAATATTTGTGATAGTAGAAGAGAATAATTAAAGCGTAAATGGCTCAGTTTTACTGCTGAGCTGGAACAGTACAACGGAACTTCTTCAATAGTACAATGACATTTATAAAAATATCTTGGTAGCCGTCCTGCCGCATGCGATTCGCCGAATCATTCAACTGGCAGCATTTGACGTTCAACGGACACGGGTCACGGTCAGTGTCGACGTCTCCGGCCGGCCGGGAAACCACTCACAAATTTTATAAATCACTGCACATAATGCTAGGAGGTCGAGCCGACGCACAAGGTATATAGTCGCACACTCGCGGGAAGACGGGACTAGAGGCGGCGTGCGGCGGCGCGGCACGGTCACAGCACGCAGGCGGCGAACACCGCCATGGCGCGTCAGGGCGGCGGCGCGGCGGCGGCGCGGCACGGTCACAGCACGCAGGCGGCGAACACCGCCATGGCGCGTCAGGGCGGCGGCGCGGCGGCGGCGCGGCACGGTCACAGCACGCAGGCGGCGAACACCGCCATGGCGCGTCAGGGCGGCGGCGCGGCGGCGGCGCGGCACGGTCACAGCACGCAGGCGGCGAACACCGCCATGGCGCGTCAGGGCGGCGGCGCGGCGGCGGCGCGGCACGGTCACAGCACGCAGGCGGCGAACACCGCCATGGCGCGTCAGGGCGGCGGCGCGGCACGGTCACAGCACGCAGGCGGCGAACACCGCCATGGCGCGTCAGGGCGGCGGCGCGGCGGCGGCGGGCGGCGCGCGCGACGGCAGCGCCGGCGCCGCCTCGTCCGCGCCCGCCCCGCCCGCGCGCCCGCGCATCACGTACGCGTACGTGCGATACCTCTTTATCTACAACACCGAAATAGTACATTACTGCCGCAGTCTATAATGACTACTTTGCTGGTCGCGCTGATGATGGCCGACAGCGCAGCTTAGTGCAGCTCCAGGCAGACACTTTTTAAAACATTTTTTAAAACGTTGAAACGTCAAAATAGCGGCCAGAGCTGTTAGAGCGGCCAGCAAAACTGCCGGCCGTTCCTTGAAACAGAACGGCAAGGTCGACTTTGCTCAAACAAGGTTGTCAAAATAATGACCACATTACATGCATTTTTGAGTAAAGTAAATTGCGGCGCACTTATAGAGGATTGAAAACTCATTACTGCCCGCTAAAAGTTTCTTATATACACCACCTTTGGGTGCACTTAAAGGCGAACCAAGTCGTCCTTTTCGAATAGATGGGATGAAAACATATTTGAAATTTGCAATTCGAATGGCAACATGGAACATAAATGGACTGACCCCAAATAAAAATGACACGGTAATGCTACTGACCCAACAGAATTTGGACTTGTTACTGATATCTGAAGCTCACTGCACCCCTGCCTCAAACCTCAAATTTCATAATTACGAATGTTACATCACCCTGCACCCAGATGGGACTGGACATGCTGGTACTGCGATTATCGTTAGGAAATCTGTGAAACACCACATAATGCCTGAATATAAAACCTGTCACATCCAGGCTACTACAATAGCAGTTGAAGACAAAAATGGCAGTTTCAATATCTCTTCAGTATATTGTCCACCCAGACATAACATATCCAAAGACATGTACACAGAATTCTTCGAGACACTCGGCAATCGGTTTATTGCGGGGGGAGACTGGAACTCCAAAAATACGCACTGGGGATCCAGGTTAACTAGCACCAGAGGAAGACAATTAAAACAAAGCATAGATGCTAATAATAATCTACAGCTTCCGCGTGTGAACCCACATACTGGCCGGCAGATACTTCTAAAATACCAGACCTGCTTGATTTCTTCGTTATGAAAGGTTTTTCTAGTCACTATGTAAAGTGCGAATCCTGTTACGACAGCTCATCTGATCACACGCCAGTACTGCTCACTCTAAGTACAAAGATTATAGAACAGGAAACCCCAGAGCGACTGTATAACAAAGAAACGGACTGGGAATCTTTCAAAGAATTTATTGACGAAAACATCAAGTTAAAAGTTGCTCTTAAAACGCCTGAAGATATAGAAGCTGCAACCAAATACATTACGAACCTTATTCAGGAGGCCTGCTGGAAGAGTACCCCATTACTAGACCCAAAAAAGCGGATAAATAACTATCCCCTTGAAATTAAAAAAGCAGTCCTAGAAAGACGCAGACTGCGCCGTGTCTGGCAACTGAGTAGAATTGCATCAGATAAAACAAATTTTAACAGGCAAGCATCACGCCTCAGAGAAATGCTACAGACTTGGTACAGTGAGACTCTAGAGGCTCAACTCGAATCGCTTACACCCACTGCAGCCACTGACTACTCACTGTGGAAGTTTACAAAGTCGTACGACAGGCCACAGTTGGCGAAACCTCCGCTGAAAAACAACAATGGCTGGGCTCGCACATCGCAGGTTAAGGCAAACTTATTCGCAGAACATCTATACACTGTATTTAGCCCGAATCACTCCAGCGACACAGAGTCCGAGAGAGAGACTGAAGTAATTCTTTCCCAGCCCATACAAATGTCGCCCCCCCCCCCGCACCTATCACCGTAAAAGAACTTTGGAGGACCATTAATGACCTCAAAGACAAGAAGGCACCAGGATATGATCTTATTACAAAGGAAATTTTGAGAGAACTTCCAAGAAAGGCGTTGGTTTTCATAACAATGTTGTACAATGGAATACTAAGGGTTCAACACTTTCCGGACCTTTGGAAGGTATCACAAATTCTAATGATACATAAGGCAGGGAAACCAGCAAATCAAACCACTTCGTATAGACCAATCAGCCTCTTACCTATCCTGTCAAAAGTTTGTGAAAAACTGATCCTTCACAGAATTATGCCTCTATTGGAAATCAATAATGCCATCCCGAACCACCAATTTGGATTTAGACAAAAACACTCTACTGTTGAACAAGTACATAGAGTAGTCGAGAAAATAAGGAAATCTTTAGAGGAAAAGGAGTACTGTTCTTGTGCATTTTTGGACATACAGCAGGCATTTGACAGGGTCTGGCATGAGGGACTTCTCTGTAAGATAAAAACGAGTCTTCCACATAGCTACTACATTCTACTGAAATCATATCTCACAGGGAGAATCTTCCAGGTGAAAGAATCTGAGGCTACCTCTAAATTCTACAGTATAAGAGCAGGCGTGCCCCAGGGTTCGGTGTTGGGACCAACTTTGTATACATTATACACCGCAGACCTACCACAGGTAGACGGAGTCATGACTGCTACATATGCTGACGACACAGCCATTATGGCAAGTAACAAGCAGCCAGAGCTGGCCACAGAGCAATTACAACATGGTTTGGATGCTGTAACTAAGTGGCTTCAAAAGTGGAGGATTAAAGCTAGCGCAACAAAGTCAGTGCAGGTTACGTTCACACTTCGGAGAAAAGACTGCCCTCCTGTAAGTCTTGAAAACTCCACATTACCACACAAAGACAGTGTAAGATACCTGGGCATGCACCTGGATCGCCGCTTGACTTGGAACCAGCATATCAAAAACAAGAGAGAAGAACTCAAAATACGACACAGAAACCTCTACTGGATGCTGGGTCGTAACAGCAAGTTATCGATAGATAACAAACTTCTAATATACAAGTCTATACTAAAACCAACTTGGACATACGGCATTCAGCTTTGGGGCAGTGCAAGTAACTCGAACATCGCAATATTGCAAAGAATGCAAAACGCAATACTAAGAACAATAGCGCAAGTGCCGTGGTTTATTACCAACTCTGAAATCCACGCACACCTAAATATGACTACTGTAAAAGAGGAAATGCAGACCTCGACATTAAAATATCAAAAGCGGCTAGAAAATCACCCGAACATACTTGCGGCGAGTCTAATGAAGCGCAGCTATCAAAAGCGTCTTAAGAGAAAAGACATACTATAGTAAAAAACGCCTTGTATAAGTACTATTAGTAGCTGTCCTCGCTGGGGGATGCGCTCGACCTGACAATTTCTCTCAAACTATCTGCAAGTAGACTACTGATTGCAGATAAGCGCAAAAAAAAAAAAAAATTTGAAATTTTTAGAATTTTGAAATAATTAGAGCTGCTTTTGTGTCATACTTTTAACACCAATTGTACGGCATACTTAAATTGTATTTAGATTTAGCAGCCATGAAGGTATTATTTGTGAAGCTATGATGGTATCCTTCATCATCAATTACCTAATTCTATTTTGCAAAACGCGAAAAATAAAAATTGATAATAAAACCCGCGACATTGGGGTCAAACCGCGCGAATTTTTCAATTCCCTACTGCCTTAGCTGTGTCACCATGACGGTATATGGTTAATAATTTACCAAAATGTCATTTAGGAGGTGTATAGTGTATGGTAATGGCAGGTGTAGGTGTAGGTGTAGGCGGTACCTCATAGACGAGGTAGTGTTCCTTGTCGCGCTGGTGCGGCGCGGAGTCCCTGGCGTGGCGCAGCGCGGCCAGCTCCTCCTCCAGCCGCGCCGCGCGCTCCTCGTGCTCGCTCAGCTGACTATGTATGTAGGGAGGTGTATAGTGTATGGTAATGGCAGGTGTAGGTGTAGGTGTAGGCGGTACCTCATAGACGAGGTAGTGTTCCTTGTCGCGCTGGTGCGGCGCGGAGTCCCTGGCGTGGCGCAGCGCGGCCAGCTCCTCCTCCAGCCGCGCCGCGCGCTCCTCGTGCTCGCTCAGCTGACTATGTATGTAGGGAGGTGTATAGTGTATGGTAATGGCAGGTGTAGGTGTAGGTGTAGGCGGTACCTCATAGACGAGGTAGTGTTCCTTGTCGCGCTGGTGCGGCGCGGAGTCCCTGGCGTGGCGCAGCGCGGCCAGCTCCTCCTCCAGCCGCGCCGCGCGCTCCTCGTGCTCGCTCAGCTGACTATGTATGTAGGGAGGTGTATAGTGTATGGTAATGGCAGGTGTAGGTGTAGGTGTAGGCGGTACCTCATAGACGAGGTAGTGTTCCTTGTCCCGCTGGTGCGGCGCGGAGTCCCTGGCGTGGCGCAGCGCGGCCAGCTCCTCCTCCAGCCGCGCCGCGCGCTCCTCGTGCTCGCTCAGCTGACTATGTATGTAGGGAGGTGTATAGTGTATGGTAATGGCAGGTGTAGGTGTAGGTGTAGGCGGTACCTCATAGACGAGGTAGTGTTCCTTGTCGCGCTGGTGCGGCGCGGAGTCCCTGGCGTGGCGCAGCGCGGCCAGCTCCTCCTCCAGCCGCGCCGCGCGCTCCTCGTGCTCGCTCAGCTGACTATGTATGTAGGGAGGTGTATAGTGTATGGTAATGGCAGGTGTAGGTGTAGGTGTAGGCGGTACCTCATAGACGAGGTAGTGTTCCTTGTCGCGCTGGTGCGGCGCGGAGTCCCTGGCGTGGCGCAGCGCGGCCAGCTCCTCCTCCAGCCGCGCCGCGCGCTCCTCGTGCTCGCTCAGCTGACTATGTATGTAGGGAGGTGTATAGTGTATGGTAATGGCAGGTGTAGGTGTAGGTGTAGGCGGTACCTCATAGACGAGGTAGTGTTCCTTGTCGCGCTGGTGCGGCGCGGAGTCCCTGGCGTGGCGCAGCGCGGCCAGCTCCTCCTCCAGCCGCGCCGCGCGCTCCTCGTGCTCGCTCAGCTGACTATGTATGTAGGGAGGTGTATAGTGTATGGTAATGGCAGGTGTAGGTGTAGGTGTAGGCGGTACCTCATAGACGAGGTAGTGTTCCTTGTCGCGCTGGTGCGGCGCGGAGTCCCTGGCGTGGCGCAGCGCGGCCAGCTCCTCCTCCAGCCGCGCCGCGCGCTCCTCGTGCTCGCTCAGCTGCTCCCGCTGCCCATTACGACAAACGACATTATAACGCGTGCCAACAAATATTTTTTTTATAAAATAACTGTCAACCGTATGCCATCTCTCTCGTGCCTTGTGTATAGTACACACGGCACAAAATTGGCGTGCTTTATACCAATTTAATAAGCGTAACTCTAACATGTCGGTTACTATTGATATAGTTTAGTGCAGTGCATACCATGTTTAGCTTGGTGTGCGTGCAGGGCAGCAGCGGCCGTTGGAACTTCCGCTGGGAGCCCACAGCGCCGGCCAGCGGCGCCGCGGAATATGCCGCGCACACAAAGTTTATCGTCTCCACCCACGAACACAGCTCTTTGGAGTCGCTGTGATTTTACGTTGAAGATAAAACAAATCCAAAATAACGGTAATAATCAGCTCTATAATATAGTTAAAATTATAAAGAAACCTTCCTAAACCAATTTGTAACACATTGTAATTTATTTCACGTCTGTAGACTAAAAGTTTCAAGGGGTGTAGATGTACAAGTACAAGGTGTAGAGGCCAACAGTGGACCAAACCAAAATCTTCAGGCTTTGGAAAAGAGATGTAAGGAATGATGATATAAAAAAAAACAAAGCGATCACGCCTCTACAGTCGAGTATTAAAAAATTTAATCATGTGTAAGTACTCCATTCCATACCTTGTTTGGAATAAGTATTCGGCCTGATCAGCTGTCTGCAATCTGAATACGTGCTGCTTTTTCGTGTAGTCCGTCGCCTTTGTCGCCAACGCATGGTGTATTCTAAATTTGGAATATTTATAATCCAATCAATGAACATTTTTAATTATTGCGTTAATTATAATAGAAATATAAAAAATATTTTTAGTTGTCAGTTGGGAAAAGCTCGTAAAGTTAAGAAGAACTTTCCTTCTTAGCTGCCCCCTATGTAAAAATAATATTGGGCAATCAGCATTATAAATGAAAGGTAATGTACAGAGAAAGTAGTGTTACCTGATAGCGTTATGTAAATTATCGGACATCTGACTTCGCCTGAATCCGTGTTCGTCTTTGTGAAGATACAGCACCAAGTCTCGTAATGTACAGTAGAACATTTTCCATCCCCGGCGACCAAAGGGTGCTTTAAAATAAATAAATAAATACATATAGAGCCAGGAGTTTTTGGTGTACTAGCGAGTACCTATATTCATAAGTGCGTTTCGTCGTCGTATTGGAGTTTCCAATATAAAATATTGTTATATTTTAATAAAAAAAGTTACTCCGCACTGGGACTTTCTCCCGGATTATGCAATATTGAAGTCCGACCACAAATTGTCATGGTTTACAAGGCTGTGATACTAGATTTGAGAGTTCTGTCAGCCTGTGGGGACCTGGAGTGCCTTCTAGGCCACGTCAGATATGTTTGTATAATTAGGCATACGTACTTTTCTTGCCATTAGCATCGACGCAGCACTTGCGCATGACGTAGCCCTTCTTGTACTCGACGGCGCGGCTCTGGTCCGGCACGTCCAAGAACGGGTTGCTGCCCACCGCGCCGCGCGCCTCGCCCCCCGCGCCCGCGCCCCCGCCACCCCCGCCCCCGCCAGCATCCGCGTCTCTACACACATACACACAGTTACCTCCGCGCAGCTCATTGGCTATTTGATTGTTATTTTTTATGGCCTCATGAAACATGAAAAGCAGTTTTTATATTGTTATATTATTATATTATATTTTTATATTGTTTTTGTTAAAACAATATATATTTTTTTTTTAATAAATTAAACACAGAAGTGTATGAAAGCTGCTTTGACTGAAGATAACATGAATAGGTTTGTTCAAAAAAAATGCAGCGAGTGACGCGTGCATAATTTTCTGGTAGTGCTGGAGGCTATAAAATATGGTAAATAGCCGTATTAGCTTAGGTCCTAAACTGCCTCATTAGCCTACTGGTCCTGGGTGCGACTGCTACGCTAGAGGTCTTGGGTTCGATTCCCAGGTCGAGCAGTGTTATTGGGTTTTCCTATGAAATTCCCAGTAGTAGCTCGGAGTTTGGAATTTGTCCCTGGTTAATGGCAATACGCTCGCCCCCTATTACATGGGACCTAAACATACCGGCGAACTGTGGGTGTACATTAGTACGCCTCTGACTAACCCTTCGGGGAATACATGCGTGATGGTATGTTTATAGCCGTATTTTGAATGTGGTTGTGTACTGATTTCTGACGCTTACGCGATTATTACGACGTTTCGGATCCTTTACAGCATGAGCACATCGTTGAGTCTGCCCGTGACCATGGATGCTGTAAACGTAAAGGATCCGAAACGTCGGGAAACTAAATAATATCAATATACCGCGATAAAATTCGTAAAAAGTAGTTTCATTTCAATGTGGTTGTGTACTTACAGCGCCCACTGCAGCGGCTGCGTGCGGATGGCGTGGTAGAGCTGCTTGAGCGTGTCGCGAGGGAAGTTGTCGCCGTCGTTGAGGTCGGCCAGGTTGTCGATGAACTCCGCGCACGTCATGCGGCGGAACGTGCCCCCGCCCGCCCCCGCGCCCGCGCCCCCGCCCCCGTGCAGGTCCGTGTTCAGCAGCATGATGGCGCACGTCAGCGTGTGCACCGCGTCTGGATATACACACACAACATGCTCCGACATCATCATCACAGTACTGGTTCTACACCTGCTACAGACGCCGCATGTTAGACACCGATTAGTGCGTAAATGCTCGCTAAGTGCTAGATAATGCATGTTTCCTGATTCATGTTTTGATTAAAAAAAAGAGGCTTTCAATTCGAAAGTATTTTCTATCTTATGATAGCTTGTGAGACAAGACGCAAACGACGAGCCCAGGGATGTGACAAAGCAATCGACTTAAAAATATCGATGGTTATTATTGTAAACACTCGCCGCTGTGTGTGTGTATGTGTAGCGTACCTTGCGAGTTGAAGGATCCGGGGTTGCACTCGAGGTAGCGGCGCGAGAAGTGCACGAGCACGCGCTCGCGCTCCTGCGTCTCGCCGCTGTGTGTGTGTGTGTATGTGTAGCGTACCTTGCGAGTTGAAGGATCCGGGGTTGCACTCGAGGTAGCGGCGCGAGAAGTGCACGAGCACGCGCTCGCGCTCCTGCGTCTCGCCGCTGTGTGTGTGTGTGTATGTGTAGCGTACCTTGCGAGTTGAAGGATCCGGGGTTGCACTCGAGGTAGCGGCGCGAGAAGTGCACGAGCACGCGCTCGCGCTCCTGCGTCTCGCCGCTGTGTGTGTGTGTGTATGTGTAGCGTACCTTGCGAGTTGAAGGATCCGGGGTTGCACTCGAGGTAGCGGCGCGAGAAGTGCACGAGCACGCGCTCGCGCTCCTGCGTCTCGCCGCTGTGTGTGTGTGTGTATGTGTAGCGTACCTTGCGAGTTGAAGGATCCGGGGTTGCACTCGAGGTAGCGGCGCGAGAAGTGCACGAGCACGCGCTCGCGCTCCTGCGTCTCGCCGCTGTGTGTGTGTGTGTATGTGTAGCGTACCTTGCGAGTTGAAGGATCCGGGGTTGCACTCGAGGTAGCGGCGCGAGAAGTGCACGAGCACGCGCTCGCGCTCCTGCGTCTCGCCGCTGAGCGCGAAGCGTGCCAGGAAAGCGCGCAGCGCCGCGTCCAGCGCTGCACCGCCGAAGGAGAAGTGCCGCACGTACTCTTCCGCCACCGCGCGGGAGAACTCATTGCTACACAATTGAATTATACCAATACATCTACTAAACATAAACTTGGATATTCATATTAACCATGATATACACGGGCTGTGCCTATAAAAAGGAACCCTACTGACTCCCAAGATACAGGTATTTCCTAGTTTGGGAGTCAGCAGATCCATAATAATGTACATTAAAATTTGCCTTGTATAGTTTTAGTTACGTTTACCAAATAATAATGTATAATAATAATTATTAAGATATAAAATAAAAAGTGCAATAAATAATGAAGGCTGAATATAGTTAGAAAAATAAAATTAAAATATCATTATTAATGTGTGTATAGATACATCTCCCTCTCTCGTACTTAGCGTTGCTGTGCCCAACAGTGTCCATAATTGGTTCTTAGTTTTAATCTTACCATCTGTTTAATTTTATTTGTACATTATGGAACGCAATAAAGAATTGAATATATTGTACGGCTATGCTAAAATAAATTCTTTATTTATTTACATCATTACCATCATCACCATTAAAAAAAAAATAAACGTGTGCGTCTCGGGACGCCCGACAGAAGTGATCACTTTACAGCTAGCTCTGTGTGAGAGAGAGGAAGAGCCTGCATACCGCTGCCGTATGCGTGAGAGAAAGGGAAGCCAGACAGACTGGCGCCGTAACACGTTACGTAACGAAGCGGTTTACCCTACCATAAGAAGTTATCACTTCAAAACGAATACTTTTCGGAATCGACCTGAGAGAATTTCTCAAAGACGAGTGAAGTCTGCCAACCCACAGGAGGCTCACCCCTCTCATTTTGAGAGGAAACCTGTGGCCGGCAGTGGGACAGTATATGGATGATCATGATGAACAAACATCGCATTGGGTTTAAAGCTAGTTCAGGTATTTCATTAAATCAAAATTGATTTGCATCAAATTTCATGTACAGGCAACAACAGAGTTCGGTATGTAGGCAAGAAATGACATCTGCGTCTTGATATAGATTGTTTCTGTACATTCTGCCTTGATAATGTTGATTTTGTAAATAAATAAATATACACTACGATTAATGTTACTTTGCCATGCTCCATACTTGTACTTACGCTAGTGAAACGAAGCGCATGTTTCGTTCGTTATGCTCTGTTAATGTAAAATTAAATGTCCCACTCGCTTTTTTAAGAAGTAAGTCATATAAGACACTTTTGGAAGATGGATTCATGGCATTGACATTTATAAAGATAAATTAATAAACTCGTAAAACAAATCTTAAAGATAAATTAATAAACTCATATCGAGTTTGTTCAAACTAACATTAGAAAAAAAACGGTACAAACTTTTTACTTAAATGCCTAGAGACGTCAGACTTCTTGAATCCGTCTAGGTGGTATAATCGCTTGGCGAGTCGCTCGGCAGAAGGGATGTCGACCGCCTTAGGACTGTAGTGGAACGAATGCAGCGAGTCGCCATCGGATCCTTCGTCAGAACCGCCGTCAGACCCGCTGCCAAGCTCCTGTAACGTCTCGAACTTATTATATTTAGTCAACAAGAGTTTGGTATATAGGTAGCGAACTTTATCTGCGTCTTGCACAGATTGCCGCTAAAGGGTTTGGTATGTAGGCAGCTAATAACCCTATGTTTGGGCACAAGATTACTTAATACATTATTACACAATCTTTGTCAAAATACAGATGTCGTTAGCTAACTGTATACCTAATTCTTTTGTCGTCTGTACATAGCACTCAGAGGTTTGATAGGTATAAAAACCATATAATATAAGATCCTGTCACGCCTGTATACATCGAAGGATAAGGCTGAAGTGTACAGTCACAGTTCGCCGATCGGTTTAGGTCCTATGTAATAGGGTGGCCAGCCGATTGCAATTAACCGGGCACAAAACCAAACTGAACAACTACTGAGAATATCTAGAAAATATATAGAGAAACCTAATAATACTGCTCGATCTGGGAAACAAACGCAGGACCTCTATCGTAGCAGTGGCGGTAAGGACCTCGAGACTAACTAGGCAATTCAAAACATTATAATTTTGTAGTTAATGTTGTAAACATGTGTAGTGAAGTGAGTACTGTCAGTTAATTATTACCTGGTATCCATGATTTTCCGGTGAGTTATGTCCGTTTTCTTTACCATTCTGGGTGTAATTACTATTGTTATTATTATTTACATTTTCAGTCGTATTCGCGTTTTGTTTGTCAGGCCCTTTGACTTGTATTACTATTCTATAGTCGCTGTTGTGGTCTCCATTGAGCGTGACATCACTACCGTGTTCGTTTGAGTATGTGGAGTTCGATTTAGCTCGTTTGTGGCAAGGTTCGGACACAAGTATCGTTGAGTCCGAGTCGGAGGGGTCGGATAATTCCATCCGCGGACACTCTCGGCCCGTTTCGAACATGTCGTCCTGATCTTGGTAGTCTGGACTAGATATATTCGACACTGCTTCTGATAAACTCATATCACCTGGAAAAAAGTTAAGAGCGATATAGTTATACCATACAATTACCTCTTCCTATCCAGATTTTTGACAAAGTAAAATAATAGTCCAACATCAATTTTGATTGAGTAAATTTGCCTATATTGCGGTTTATATAACCCTAACGGCCCGCCCCGGCTTCGAATGGGTGGAGAAATCCCTTACTTTTTTCAAAATATTCTATAGCTTACGTTAATCTGGAATAATGTAGCATTAAAATGTGAGTTTCTTCGTTACACACATACATACAAATCATTCCTCTAATATTAGTATAGATGACAGGAGAAATTACTTCATATTGTAATTATATCTTCAAATTGGATATATCTCTAAGTAGTAAGCAAACTTAAAAAAAGCGTATGCGAGGTCATTCTATTCTGGATTACTGTGAGACACTGAAGGAAAAAATCTACTACGGGCAGGATTCGAAACTGCGTCTTCTGATTGGATACATGACTTACTTTACAGTTATAGTTCTAAAAACGTAACTTGACCCAAAACTATTAGAGGGGGAAAGTTTGCGCAGTGCATTTGCGTAAAAAATGTACTAGAAATCTACTACTTCACATCCACCATTTTGGTTCAAGTAATTTTCCGGCAACTGTACTTCGATGTCGTACGATGCAATTTTTGGCTTTTTTCATTCTAAGATTATAGAGTTATTTTCGATCACTAAAAAACTTCACTAAACTCAAAATCTACAAAAAATAAAATACAAAGGATAGTGAGAGATTGGGACTGTTATTTATTATACTAGCTGACCCGGCGAACATCGTACCGCCTAACAGTCGATTCTGAAACTAACGTCAATCAATTTTTTTGCGTTCCCGGAACCCCTAACCCCACTAACACTTAAACTTTATGGTATAGTATTAAAGTTCAAATTGACTCTTAAGTATTATTACGAATCTTTTGTATGGGAATATAGAAAAGTGTTGTTTTTATACTTTTTCAGTAAATTTTTTAAATTTCTCTCGCCGTTATAACCATCCTCGTACTTCAAGGAATGAAAGGAAAGGTTCAGCTGCTCTCGAGATTTGCGCTTAGCAACACATTTGGCGATTGATTTTTATATTATAGATTAGTTACCATTAAGCGGTCGATGTTGGTGGTGCGCGGACAGCTGGCGCAGCGGCGGCGTGGCGCGCGCAGACAGCAGCGACGACGACGCTGACGTCGGCGACGCCGGCGACGACGAACTGCGCACACATACACACATACACACATACACACACCGCACTATTATAACTTAACTACACTAGCTTTTGCCCGCAGCTTCGCTCACCTGAAGCTATATTAGGATTAGAAATGGATCGCAAAAATAATTTAATCAAAAACCAACAGTGATGGTCTCTTCTTTGTATGGGCCTCTGTACATCAGAGAGGTCAAGCTGTATCTCAAGATCCGTGTGATTGAGAAAAGAAGTTCACCAGTTTTGAAGTTGGAGCATATACTTTCTAACAGTGATAACAAAATTCAAATCTATTCAACAGTTTTTGCTCCAACCCATAACAAACAGACAGGAAATTTAAAAATCACATTTTTGGATTCGGAGATGTTTATATACCATTGTTTTTTTTAAATATCTTCAATGTACAGACAAAGCTTTTTTACAATTTTATAATAGTAGAGATTTATTTAGAACAAGTACTAGTGGATATGTCAGTACAGATTAATGCCTTATTGCTCTAGTGTTAACAAGCACTGCTTCGGACTGAATTTCTGTTATCTACGACTGATACTAAATGTAATATTACTATTACATTTAGGGCCACTTGCACCAACTTCTTAAATATGTTTAAATCGTATTTAAACACAATTTTTCATAATAAATTTGTGTTTAAATACAATTTAAACACATTTAAGAAGTTGGTGCAAGTGGCCCTTAGTTTTTAACTATAGAACATTAATATAGAACTAAAGATAACGGTCTATGGTGCGTCCAAATGCAAAGTTAAGAGAAATTTGGTTGTACTAAATACATATAAGTTCGAATTTTAAGATATTTCGATTTTGCAATATTTAAAAATACCTATATCAAAACGTTGTGGAATAAGTTAGAAAATGAAAACTTACTTATGACCGTCACCAGTGATGTAAGACAATTCAAATTCTTTCGAGAGTCGGAAACAGAAGAATAGAGTTATAAAATTGACGAGTAATTTTTTTTAAATTATCGCTAAAAAGTTATCGACTTTTTAAAGGATGGAAGAATATTTTGTCGGTACCCTGATATAGTGGTGCGTTTATTTAGGTTAACAATGATTTTATTAAGAATTATATGAAAATAGGTAATCGTGGTACTGTTACATTAGGTCAACTACTCTAATAAGAACTACATCTGTATAAAAATGGACAAGTTACCGTTGGGACATGCCGTCGGATATGGAAGTGGAGTTCGAGGTGGCGCCCGAGCCGTTGCAGTGCGTTCGTTCCGAGGCACACGACACGGGCGCGTTGTACGTCCACACGATCCTACCACACACAACCGTCAGAAGAACATAACTACCATACTAATCTACCAATTTTAAAAGCCATCTCAACACTCGCTGGCACCTTTCAGAGTTTTAAATTTCGAATACTCTTGCGTGGATTTAAATTATTTTTTCTCTCTAAGCTGCCACTTAGTGTCGAGAAGAAAATAGTGTCGTTAATCGATTCTATTAATTTGCTTTGTCGTGACAGAAATAAACCGAGCAGTGATGCTAACGCGAAGCAGCGTGGTTAAATTATAAGAACATTGGATGATAATGATTTTCTGTTGGGTTATGTATGACTCTAGTACATAACAGTGCATCATGTGCATCGGGAGCTAGTTCAACACACCATGGACACCGCAAAAAAGTAGGTGAATATTTAAGAAGCGTTGTTAATTCTATTAATTAAAAAAAAAAAAAAATAAACGTCCACATTTCAAGGCTAATTGATATGAGGCCTAATTTTTATCTTACTGAGAAAAAATTGCTTTTAATCGTCATCATAATATAAATTTGTTTACAGTGCAGTTTAACTGAGTAGTTCGACCATCTCCGACCATTATGTACAAGAGCGTTTCTATGTGTGTGTGTGTGTTTGTGTATGTTTGTGTGTGTCACCTGTCGCGCTCTGGGTCGGAGTCGGAGCGCGGGCCGGGCGTGGCGGAGTCCGGCCGCGCGTCTAGCAACGTATTAAGTGATGACGTCACGTCCTCCTCCAGCTCCACCGCCACCGCGCTCAGCGACGACTCCTTCTGGAACTTACGTCGCGATACTCGACACACTGACTTATCTATCTATGACATAGAAACACAGTATCATATAAAAACGTTCTCAGCCACCACTATAATTAGATTACTTCAATTATATTCAATTATAGCAACGTGGCAGGCCTCCTTAGACAACTTTCAATCCGATCACATAGGTGATAAGAGTGATTTTCATCATCCCTGTCAGTGTGACGAGGAGTGTGAAATCGAAAGAGCATCGGTTACCTGCAGATGGTCTTCGGAGCGCGAGGTACGTACAGTGTGGTGCGCCCGCGCACACACGTCGTTGCTGGCCGCGCCCGCGCCGCACGCGCCGCCCGCCGGCGACGCTGGCTGAGATATGAACCTACAAATTATAATAATACATATTAAACATTCATCTTTTGCAACATACAAATTTGATTTCATATATAAACATCCTTTGAACGTTCTATTCAAACGTTATTTGGCCATAATAATGTCCAGAAACGAGAGCTCCATGGAAAGACTGGTCATCCAGGGCCAAGTTGAAGGAAGACGAGCTCGTGGCCGAACTCCATCTCGCTGGACTGACCTTATTGTGAAAGTTACCCAGACCACAATGGTACAGTTCTCTCGTAATGCCACTAATCGGTAAAAGTGGCGAATCATTTCGAAAGCTGTGACGCTCAGAGGAGAGAACGATGCCGACGAGAACCCAACGAATACACCATCATTACTACCACAACCACTCTGAAAAGAGTGCCCGACTAAGAAGAAGAAGATATAAAAATACCCCATGTTTGAAGACACGTCAGTATGTAGGTGGACGGAGTTGATAGACCAACGTATCATACAGTGTAGGAACTAGCTAAGAGAATGCTATGATCTCGAAGAGAAGGTTCAGCTGTCACTGTCATTAAGAATGTCTACGAGATGATTAAGGTATCAAAGAAGTAGGCAGGTTAAATAAGTACCGGGAAACGCAAAAAATAGGGCGGCAGTATCGCTAGGTTCTATCTTACTAGGTCCTATAATTGCTGCAAGCTGAATCCCTTGTGACGAACCATATAATAATTAATTACATTCGCAGAAGCCGTTTCTTTATAAGTAAACTAGCTTCTGCCCGCGACTTCGTCCGCGTAGCGTGATGATATATAGCCTATAGCCTTCCTCAATAAATGGGCTATCTAACACTGAAAGAATTTTTGAAATCGTACGAGTAGTTGCTAAGATTAGTGTGTTCAAGTAAACAAACAAACAAACAAACTCTTCAGCTTTATATATTAGTAAGTAAATAGTGATTATTCTGTATGATAGTGCTGTTGTTCATACATTTTACTAGCATGATCTCCAACGAGGCCGGTGTCGGGTGAGGAGTTGTGCCTCTGCGCCAGCTCCACACGCCCACAGATCCGGTTGTCACTAGGTGACGCAGGCGTTGAGTTGTACCTGATAAATATGCCAATATGATTTTGAAACGTTAATTTACGTAAAGTTAATACGTTTTAAGCATAATGTGTTACATCACTCAATTTGTAGAAATAAATAAATATTGAATACTCAATAACCCCATTATTTTTTGTGTAAAATATGTAAGTAAAATCTCCAGCTGCCATCAGATTAATTACACCAAAAGGAAGTAAGGGACGACACACTGGGACCTTGATTGACCTGGATTTAAATTCTATTTAAAAACAAATTTTCAACGTGAAATTGTGTTTAAATACAAATTAAGAAGTTGGTTCAAGTGGCCCTTAGTGTCATGTGATTATTACTTACAAAATAGATCGTTTCGTTGAAAGGACAGGGACTTAAATGTTAACGGCACAGAAGATTTTTACTGTCTAACTGGATAGCTGTTCAAGAAGGTAGGAGGCTATGCTGTAGTGTGTTACCTATGGTAATGTGTACGGTGCGTGGGTGCGTGGAGGTTGTGGTGCGGGTGCTCGACGCGCGACAGGTTGAGCATGAGGTCGCCGGTCATCATGTACGCTTCGAACTTGGGTGTGGCGCGCCCTCGACGCTTGTCCTCCCCACCCACCAGTGCTTCACAGCTGTCGCCTGACTGCACTCCCGACCCGTTGCTTGACGAGTTGCTAGACGAGTTACTATTCGAGTTGCTTGACGGCGGTGATCCAGATCTGATGGGAATTATTAATTTAAATCCATAACATGAAGCCCTATATATCCCCGACTACCAACCGACTCGTGTGCAAATTGTGCCTGTTTATTAAACATGATGAGCTTGAATATAATTTACTGTATGTATGTACGTGTTACCTATAAGAATTACAAATACTAGGTTACAGAACATAAACTATGTTTTCAGTACATTAACTGCAATCGACACAATGACTTCAGTCTACGCCGATTGTCATGGTATATGCGGGAAGATAAGTAAATAGAGGTTCTATATTATAGTAAGCTACTGATTCTATATTTCGCAGAACATAGCGTTGTCTCTAACTTTAAATAAAATGTTGTCTCATGGATACGAAAGATAAAAACATACAAAATTAGTCGGAGTATGACCTGTGACGCATCCTGATAACTTGTTACAAAAATAACATGGGAGTTTTCGAGACGAAGAATTAATAAGAAAAAATACTTAGCAACCAGACATTTTTAACGACACAGTATCTTCTGTTGGGTTATACAATACATCTATCCGTGACTAGCTACATTGCTATGGTGAATATTATGTACAAGCTGTTAATTTGTATCCGTGTCATATTTAAGCTAATGACGCTGAACACGAACCAATAAAAAATAAAGACAGTCTTTTATATGATATAGGTAGGTATTATTTAAACGTAATAAGTAGTTTTATAGTAAGCCCATGTTACACATGACAAAACCATGTTAACCGTGTAAGACCACCAACAAAATGCCGCTCGCCCTTTGACAATGTCTGTGACTCATTCTCACGGTAGTTTAGGGCATTTCAGTGTACCTACAAACATACTTACTCAAACACTCAGTAAGGTTTCTTGGTGCTTTTTTTTCCTTTTCATAAAACAGCTAATGGCTATTATACAGCAGCAACATACATAACACTACCTATACCTACCTAGTAACTTAGGTAACAGTAACTAGTGGCTTCGCCTTAAAAATAATGCAAAGCGCGTCCTCATCGACATAACACTGTTTTGTTTGCGAAAAAATGAATCAGCTGAGGCCTGAAGAATATTGGTATGTACGATCGTCGTTTTGAATTTGGTCAATTGGTAGCAGCTGTTGGCAATAATTTTGAAAGATCTTAACTGCGCTTTAAAATATTCATAGCGAAACAAGCCAAGCACACATATTATCCTTAAGCACTTTCAAGGTTTAAATAATTGAGTATGTACGCTATAATATATTTTCTAAAGAAATACAACGTGTACCTTATACTGAAATCTTGAAAAGGTTTTTTGAGTTCAGTCATGAACACTGAAGTCAGTTGCAGTGTCGTACGTTCCTAAAATATCTACCTACATCATTATTATGGATCCAGAGTGACGTGTCCAATATGGCGAGGGTGCTTTTACCCCTCATTGTAAAGTACTACCATAATCACTTATCGTAGTCGGAAATCAGCTGTCGGACTATAGAAATAGGGGTTAGCTTTCACATTAGGTACTTACCCTACGCACCAAGTAATATTGTGCACAATTTCCAAAATACGTAATTACATTACAATTAGGTGTGTCATTGGTTTTTATGTTATCTTAAATACAGAATGTATGAAAGTAACAAGCGCGCATGATATTGGTGATGAAGTAGCAAACAAGCTTTCACAAGCATCGATGGGCCTATCTGTATAAAAATCACGACAGAAACTCACTTGTCGTGGTTGGTGCGTGCGCCCGCGCCGCTAGAGCGACGCTCGGCCGCCGCGGCCAGGTATCGCCTCACACTCGCTTTGATCTGTGGGTCTGCAAACACCTTACCATCAGGTTTTTAACCAAAAAATCTCATAAAAAAGTTACAAGGCATAACTTTGGTACTAATTACTATATCGTTGTGCTGCAACAATAAATTATTAAAGGCAACAAAGCCACTGTGAAAGAGTTATCCCGGCCCAGGATCCCGCGAGCCGCCTATAAAATTACTTCGCGAATAGCTACTCTTATTTGTAGCGGCTTACTTCGCAAACTCGACCAAATCACTCGGGGATAAACGAATATTATTTTACTTGCAGCTGCCACGATACTCGAATATCATAGTTCAAATAGCATAACATCCGCAGATACGTTGAAATAAAGTCTGTCCAAAATAAACTCACCCTTTCTCAGTCTTAAAGTGACGGGATCCGACGACAGTCGCAAGCATTTTAATACTGTAACAATCAATTTAAATCTCTAAGGTACATAAACAATATCCAATATTGTGTGCGGGTCGTATGATATAGAATAATTTATAGATTTACGTTACGATAACACTGATTACATACAACGTCGGGGAAATATATTTCACCAGTTCGGACTAATAAGGTTACTTTCTTATTGTTAGTCTGTATGCAGACGTGTG
This sequence comes from Acronicta leporina, assembly GCA_947256265.1. NCBI lineage: Eukaryota > Metazoa > Arthropoda > Insecta > Lepidoptera > Noctuidae > Acronicta > Acronicta leporina. The sequence goes on along the minus strand of OX366520.1, from coordinate 12,084,041 downwards.
AAATGAGAATTGCGAGGTTGCGTGTCGGGCACGAGCCGGCCATAACGCGATCATTGAATTAGTGTTAATAAGTTCAAAGATAGCGGTCAGACTTGACGTTTTAATAACACAAATATTCTTATATATTATTTTCGTGCGTAAATTTCGTTCTATAAGAGTGCCTACTGCTGCAGTCTAGATATTACTTTGAACTTTGAATCACAGTGGCTGTTGTTAATTATTAACAAACGAGATGAAATTATAATTTCAATTACGATGCTAGTTATCTGTATGTTAAGAATGTTTCGTAGATAAGTGGCATGTGCGTGATAAATGGCAAATTCCTTACCTTCTCGGGTAGTGAACCGGTTTACATCAGTCCCATTAACCTTGAGCAAAACGTCTCCCGCCTCGACCTGTAATCCAAAACGCGTTTTCACTTATGTAGGTACTTATTTCAAATCTTAATCTATTTGGCCAACTGAATGTTAAACTTTCCAATACCGAGGATGTAGGTAGTGTCTATGATATTATGGCCTTCAGCTGGCTGGACATGATTTGAAACATAAACTATAAAGTGACTTGTTTGTTAATCCAAACTGCAGATTCAATTAGTAACGATACTAACAATTGATTGATCCAAAAAATAAATATACTCATAACATGCATGAATACAGCATCCTTCAGCAACAATCAACACGTGACTCAAAATAATAGGAGAAAGATCCGATTCAAACAAGGTCTCGCACCTGTGTAGATGAAGATACACAAGTTTGATGACCTAAAGGTGATAAATAATTACGTTACCGGTAGAAGGGTATCTACGCAACTAAACGGCCGTGCGTAATTTTACTAGTAGATACTAACTATTGACCATTGTTAGCAATAAACGCGCATTTCCAAATATCTTCACATCTACATTTTAACAACGATCTCAAGTTGTAAATATTCTGAGAGTGATAGTTTTAGTTAGTACATTAGAATTTGGCAGTTAACGAATACCGACCTTTGTTTTTCAATCGCAAAGCAGTAACTAGGGGACTTAAGTAACGTGAGAAGTTTCGTTGCACGCTTATGTCCAGTAACACCGTTTACATTATTATTTACACACTAGCGCCAAACAAAACTTTATTGCCGATTACCAGTCGGTATCAACACATCCTTGCGGCGATCTCAATGATTCACTGAGTGGGGCGCAGTTCATTAATCATGACCGGTTTGTTAAAAACACTTCGTAACTGGAAACTCAAACAAACTCACACAACACGATTATTTTTATCCTTTGATTGAAGTCGCTTAAAAATCATTGTTGTTCACAGGACTTTGATCAGATTATCCTAGCAAAAACATTTGTGGAAATAGATAAGTTTATGTAATGAAGAGTAGCGCTGCGAGCGTCCGCTGCGTCCGCCGCCCCGCTGACAACTTGTCGTTATCACACGAGGGTCCGCTAATGGATTGAGCTTACTGATAAATTTGATCAAACTCTTACAGAAGTGCGTAGCGGAAATATAAATTATGTGGCAGCTGGCCTCCAATGATGGACTAACTTTCATGTTCCGGTTACTAATATGATAACACTTAGCAGAGCTCAATTTAGAAATAGAACATTGGCAACTTGTTTACATACGATATTGTATTATTTTTAGTCGACACGATAAACAGTAACGTATTTGGGTAGATTATTTATTGAAGAAACACGTTAGTGACTAGTTTCGATCTAAATATGGTACGAATATTGATGGAGACTCCGACCCTGTAGCGTGTTTTTCTTTGTCTGATAGCCTGATGTTTTTGTCTGATAGCAAAGGTGTAATGAACGCAAGACAAATGTTGTTGTTGACTGAAAAGTATAATAGTATTTATACGGACCAATTTCCGTGTTTGTTGGTATATCATAAGAAATTCTTATTAACAGCATACCTGCTTATCTAAGAAATGAGTTTCAGTTCGATTAATTTTTGAGTGTGTACGTACGTAAAATGAGGCATTATGTTTGCAGACGCGAATTTATTGCAGTCGTCTCGCCGAACGCGGGCGGTGGTCGCCTGTAACTCTGTCTGACCGCAGGCGCTACGCCTACTCGTGCAGACGTCTTTTATGTACGAGTACCACCATGTGCTTTTAGTTCTTCACCTAGTTTTTGTTGTACATGGCTATGTAATATCGGAGCAGTTGAATCTACGCGCAGTAATATTTTATTTATGTTAATTGCCATCTGTAGCGTGTGAGATTGACGTGAGCTTGCACGGAGTACACTAGGAAGCATGTTAGGTGTAAGTATTACTAATATAGAGCCACGGACAGTCAATATTAAATTACGACAAAAATTGAACTAAAGCAATTTTTATTTTCTTTTTTTAAAAAGCTTACTAGCAATATGGATCGCACATTACTAGTATTCATGGTGTACACGTCGTAGTAGATTTAATTATCACAGTGTGTAAACTATATTTCTAGTGAATTCATTGATCGAGCTGTTTCAGACGTTAGTCATTAATTTTACACGAAGACAACATCAGTCATCGATCGGTTCTATCGAAAGCCTAGAACAAAACAACAATATTTTATACCAAGTTAACAAGTTGTAAAATTTAGAAGCAACACCAAGGTTCGATTGAACAATTAATTTAAGCATCTAATGAGCCTGAACCGGAGCCTACCTAGTTACCTACGTAACATGTTGACCATACAGGATTGAATCAGTTTATCATCTCATGGTGGTACTTTACCGATATTACGTTAAGTTTGGCTATTAAGGACTGTCATTTTATACACAACTTGACCCTCTCCTCAAAGATGAACGTCCAGATAAATGTAGGTAGGTACTAGTCTTTGTCTCTCGCGAAATTTGCACTCCGCCAATTTGATGCGCTCTGTGATAGTCTGGAAGATCGACGCTACTGATCCTTTTTAAAACGAAATGGTTAAAAAATAAATCCTTCTTGTTTTCAAATAAATGATATAATTTGGCGCCGATGAGAAATAAGTTTTTTTTTACAACGAAGCAGAGTGCAGTGTAGCAGAGTATTATTCCAGTTATGGAATCCGTTATAATACATAATAACTATAATTGCGGTCAAGCGTAAGTGTATCAGGAATAAAAAACATGATGAATTAATGTGTGGTTTTAATGCGATAACCAATACCATACGTAGATGTGTCATACGTGATGATAACGACAATTTTGCCGTTACATTACAACTATCGTTATTAGCAACTGCTAAGTACAACTAAGATATACTTTTTAGCGAGTTATTTTTCCTTCCAGTGAAATACACGTAGGTGCAAATCCTGCCTAAGGTTTTTGTTTCTCTCGCCAATATTTAATAACTTCAAAGTTGTTTAATGCCAAATACGAAGCTTATATGTAAGTGTATGACTGTATGTGTTAGATGCAAACAGTCAAAATTACGAGTACCCATAGCCCACATAAAGAAACACTGTAAAATCATCGACAGGTCTATATCAATGTGAAAAGTGAAAGTATGTGCAATATAATTTACATAAAACAGTTGTTTTACATAAACGAATTACTTTACGCTCTTAAGTTACGTTGCATGAGATAATCTGCCAAAATAGTTACTATTAATAACATTCTAATTTAAAAGTTCTAAAAGACTTTAATTACTCTAACAAATTTGGAAAATACATAATCGTAGACATGAAAGTTCTCACAGGAGAGTTCAAGTTCATGGAGCTATGGAGAGTATTCTTGGCATTCCTACTGAATGGTCACTAAATCAGAAATGAGAATTGAGATCCATAGGATTAAAGTTGCCTAAATAGCTATTTGTGCCCTGAAGTGGCAGTGACTTGGGATCACATAACTGAGACCGTACCACAAGTCCGCAACGTTCTGAGAGGACAATGGCGCTATCCATACTCTCCTCTCCAACCTAACAAATGGCCACGTTATCACATTGCGAGTCCTTGCCTCGCGTGATTACTACGCAAAAATTTTGGAGTGGAGATTTCGCATCGAGATTTCGAGATCGGACGACCAAACATAGCTGAGTTGTTGGATATTGGCAATATTTTTTTAAGGGGTAGGGGGACAAACACGCAGACGGATCACCTGATAGTAAGCGATTACCGTCGTCCATGGACACCCGCAACACCAGAGGAGTCGCACGCAAGTGCGTTGCCCGCCTCTTTTAAGTATTTGGGCCTCCGGTATCCTCACTCACTCGGCGTAACAGAACGTAACCTTTCCTTGTAGGAATCTTGCAGAAGGCCTTGATTGAGCAGTCGACTTCCTTACGCTGACAGTATGATAGAAAATTTAATGAGAGTAGGTATAGTTTTTACGTTTACCTGTAGCTAACGACTACAGTTGTGAAATTCGTAGGAGGTAGAACGAAGGAAACCAATTAAGTTGTAAGTTAAGTTTCCTCAGTTTATTTATAGCAGAAAAGGATTTCCAATTATTTATACGATGCAAGGGATCTAGCTGAAGGTAATAATAGCTGCCGAGTATACACTACATAGTGTTATTACAATAATATTCCTGGTATCACAATGCCGTTTAAAAGAAACAAGTGTAGATTAATTGAAAAGTAAGAATAACAACGGATTTCATTCTCATTCGATTATTTTAATTGCTAAAAAGTAAGTAGCATGTATGTACCTATGAAGGAGTTGAAAGGACTGAAGAAATCATTACGAACGTACATATACAATACAAATAAATTAGGCGAGCGAAGTGGAAAGTAAAACAGAGACCAAACTATCATCATGTACGTAAATACAATGGCATTTTAATGACGTCTGGTTTGAGGAGTTAATAAAATTGTGATCGGAATCGAAAGGGAATACTTATTAAGCAAGGATCCTACTCTCACAATTGAAGAGTCTAGTAAAATTGTGAATGGAGCGTATACGAATGGAAAAGACATTTGTCATCAGGATCCATCTCATCCATCGTAATGGTATCAGCATCGGGATTTGGCAGTTTTAATTTACGCTAACGTCCGTCTCACATGCTGCATGCATTATCTCATAAATATCCAGTTCCAATTACCTAGAGCATTTATGAATAATTAGAAGTAAAAAAACTTATATCGTTTTGCTTTCACATTATCAATGGAAGATATTATCATTTGATCCTAATCGCAAAACAAACATATTTATTGTCAATGGATACAGTGTATGGCGAATAGATTACGAAACTTATTTTAAAATCTTTGACAATAATAACTATGCATGCATGAGGGGCGCAAATAATAATTTACTGGATACTTTTTTATGGATTGAATCGGCAAGCGAGCTGACGAGCGACAAGGTGATAAGTAGTAATCGTGGTCCTAGACATCTGCAACACCACAGGAATTGCTGATGCGTTACCGACCCTTATGAGCCCCATACGGACTGCAGAGTCGCAGGAACAGGGGAAAAATAATATGGTATATAAATACATTATATTCCTAGGTATTTTAAATGTTTATTTTAAAGAGAATTTCTGGAGATTGAGGTGTTAAAATATTATGGAATACGTTAATACAAGCCTTTTCAATGTACATTTTTTTTCTTTAAGGCAAAACGTAAAGATTTTTAGGTATTTTTAGTAAATAAGCATCGTTATTATTCATACTTAGAAACGTGCCGTCTTTTCTGTTGATAGTAATAAATTATAGTATTAGAATCATAACAAAATCTACTATGAAATGACCATAGTGCTGAGTGAGTTTGCCACGCCTACATGGGATTACGGACTTGTCCATGATTATACTTACATACATGCCGTTAGAGAAGTGAAAACTAGTAGATTTTAATGGAATTAAACTACTACTAACGTTGGTGACAATGCTTCTTAGAATGTAAATGATAAATTATATTTATTTCTATAAACAGATATTTTAAAGACAATTTTACAAGTCATTGTTTAACTAGATGGCGCCAGCATTTCCTAACTGACGGCCTCTGAGTTGATACTCCGAAACAAACTCAGAGAGTCATGGTATCTTTTAAAGTCCAGACATAGTAGTAGCAATATGTGAGTGTTACAATGCAGGGTAATGTCCGAGATGGCCTATTGAAGAAAGAGCCATAGCAGCTTTGAGTAGACCAGGCCCAGCTGGCGGCATGCATCAGTAAGGGCCGGGAATATAGTATTTTATTTCCGATTGTCTTATCAGACTGTCGGATTAAATTCATTTGTCGGGTTCTACTGTCAGACTCTTTATAAACTTAGTAAATGGCCAAAGTAAGCCGCAGAGTCGTAATTTATTTTGCTCATTGCAATTGCAAGCGCAACGATGCGTCCATTCTGTGTCAACAGCGTTAGACTCAACTGGCGAATCGAAGGATAGGATCGGACGTGCATTTTGTTGTTGTAAAAATAAGCAGATCGTAGGTAGGACCTTCAGACATTCGGAAAAACATTGTTACGTAATGACAGTTGGCATTATTGACGCTTTGGCATTGTTTCCGACTCGGATGTACGATCCGACTATCGGATCTGTGTATCTGACGTATAAATTATGTATTCGGGGTCTATTTGATTAAGGTAGGTACGTAAGTTTGCTTATCTTTCTATACTTAATATATAAAGCTGAAGAGTTTGTTTGTTTGTTTGCTTGAACGCTCTAATCTCAGAAAAATCGGACCAGTATCCTTCCTCAATAAATGGGCTATCTAACACTGAAAGAATTTGTGAAAAACAAGTGAAAAAATATAATAATTAAGGATAATGGTGTGATGAGAAGTGTATTATGCCTGAAGAACAAATAATTGTGAAGGTAACTAAAGGCTAAAGGAATGAAACAGGTATATACACTACAATATTAGTATAGATTTACATTATAAAAAATTAATCATTCTAGAGATGAGTTTCGAGCTGGTTGTTGCGGTAAACGGCTACACCTATCACGTTTGTTATCAACCTTCGCCACAACATGATGTTCTAAACAGCGAGGTAGCTAGGTAACTAGGCACTAGCCATTTATTTCTTCCCTAGCGACACTAGTAATTTCTATTTAATCAAAGCGTTACGTTGGTTCCTACCTACCTACAAATTGTACAATAAGGTAACAGGTTTTATGACTTTTGGTCATAACATCACTCTAGCATGGCCTTCAAATTTTATAGATAAACTCTCTTTGTGTTGGTACCTATATTGAAATAAAACAACGACAGTCATAATAAAATAAAAAATGTCATAAAGATAAATAATATTCTTATACGCCTGCATAACTTATTATTTTAAATTTACGTCATATTTTGTTTTAGACTTCAGACCTCAATCACAGACACATAGTTTATAATGGCCTTGATATAATTGGTGAGTAAATTAAATTCTATCCTCCGTTGACGCCTGGCTGACCTAGTGCGTCATGGAAGCCACCACAAACTCACAAATGCATTGTCGCTTCATCACACTTAATAAAGACCTATTACATGGTATTATTTGGGTACAGCTGTACAGTATATTTAATGATTACAATCTATGATGTCATTTGGCAGTACATAACCAGGAACAAATACAGTTGTCATATAGGTACATAAACGAAAACCGATTCTTGTGGTCAAATAACATGAAATAATAAGGACAGTACCTACCTACATAAGAGGGAAGTAGTTTGAATTTATCTATTCATTTGTTATTAATACAGTAAATTACAGCCACATTAATCACTTAATTATAGGAAATTGGTCCATATTTCATGTTGATAATCAATGTCCTTTGAAATTGTTGCAATCCGATATACTTATTTAACAAGGTCCCTGAGTCAAGTATTAGAAACAACTTTAAAGTTTATAACACATGACATTTAAAGGTTCCCTTTCAGGGTAAACAACACCAAGTCGCCAAAAAGGTACAATTCAACTAAGTATGGTCATTATGAATAAAATACCATTTAAAATTAACATGACCTGCAAATAAATGTAATGTTTAGCATTGCCTGAGTAATTATTTCATGCAGGTAGACAGTTGTATAGGCAAATGACCTGCATAATAAGATACCTAAAGGAGTTCACCCTGGCATGATAAGTAGGTAATATTTGATGAGATATACATATAAGATGCTAGATACTGGTGGTAACAAATAAATAATCATGGTTACAGAATAGTCACCAGCACATAAAGTTACCACACACTGTCGAATTTCCCCAATAGATAATGAACTCTATTAATTGGAGATTAAATTGAAAATTGATCAAAGAGATTTGCAATATTTGAATACCTCTTGTGCTGGCGAACATACATTAACATGGACACTAGCTTTACTATTATTTGAGGAACCAAAACATAAACCAAACAGGGTTTTTTTACATTCTTGGTTTCTTCACATTTGCATCACCTGCAATTATTATTTTAATAGTATAAATTGCTTATATACTTTTTTGTTTAGTGTGATGATTACTAAACATTTTTTATTTATTTGATGATGAAATAGAGTTTGTATGATTGTTACTGGCATGTAAACATGGCTGTACAGATTTGAAACACAGATAGGATTGGACTTGGATTATCTCACTGCATATTTTTATCCATGTTGAACCATTAAGAAATATAATTTTATAAGGGTATAATAGACCCTTCAATAATCTATAATATAAAAATGAATTGCCAAATGTGTTGCGAAACGCAAATCTCGAGAGCAGCTGAACCGATTTCGCTTATTCTATAATTTTAATTTTTCTTCTATAATATTTTTATAATTTTCCTTGAAGTATGAGGATGGTTCTTATAGAGAACATTTTAAAAAATTGCCTGAAAAAGTCTAAACACAACACTTTACTATATTCCCATACAAAATATGTAATAATACTTAAAAGTCAAATTGAAATTTAATACCATACCATAAAGTTTAAAAGTTTGTGGAGGGGATCCGGGAAGGCAAAACAATTGAGTGGCATTAGTTTCAGAATCGACTGTAAGGCGGTACAAAGTTGGCCGCGTCAGCTAGTATAACCAATATAAATGCATACAATATTGATAAATTGAAGAACTCATAATGATTTTGCCAACACCTATTGTACTCTATTTTTTGTGAACTAAATAAACACAATTCTGAAGTCCATCCAGAAATGTGAAGTATGATTCACTGGCTAATCACAAAATAACAAACGCTGAACTTACTTGAAATATTTCAAGAAACTTTTTTCCTGAGAGTACAGGCACCTGCTATGAAAAGGTATAGAAATGCCCTTAGAATTGTGAAAACAAGATCAATAAGGTTTACACCACAAGATAAAGCCAGTTATGTATACAATCATCTCAACTGTCTATTTCTAGTTTGTTTTAATTTGTTTCAATATTTTAAGCCTTACTTGGTGGTCATATGTGGTAAAGATATATTTAACATTACACCCCATATGCTTATAATATAATAGCTAATAGCTAGCATTTTGGTTGTTTCTTTTTAGTGTGTAAGGAGTTTAGTAGTAATAAAGTTTTAAAGAGTTTTGTAGTATGTAAGTAAATATTGTAATACATAAACAAATAGTATACTATTTTACAAAGGAAAAAGACTTGTTAAATTTCAGTTTCTCGTAAATTTATAAATATAAGTACAAACTTGTGTTTTACTATTTCAATATGCTTACTTGCATATGAATCATCCTCTACATACATAAACCCAATATTTTTATTATTGTTAAATTGGATATTTACTTCAAAGTTACCTTAAATAAATTGCTCACCACAAAAACCTCATTGCATTGTACCAGATAAACAATAAGTTAATTTCAAAGGGCTCACATAATCATATCAGAACCAAATTTCAATAATACAGTAGTATTAGATTCAATATCAATACTAGACAGAGAAACATACGTATCTATAATTTCCCAAAACCTTGTAGTAATTCTGTTCATTACATGTATGTTTTCTATTGAATAGCTGACGAATGTAAAGATAAAAGTAGGTAGGTAAGTTTCATACAAAGTACAAGACGTGTGAAAATAATACTTATAATCTTACTTCACCACTTCGAGCCGCTGGAGAATTTTCTTCAATCTCGTATATAATATGTGGCAAACCGGCTTCTCCAAGCAAAGAGAATCCGAATCCCAAATTGTCACTACGATTCAGAACCACTAGTCTTTCGTCAGCCATATTCAGTGTACAGCAGCATTGATTAGCATCCACCGAAGGATTTCACTAGTAACACTTCAGTAAAACTACATGAGGAGATATTTTAAACGGATATTATTCTATTTAAAAAATGAAAAATATTCATAATTCCAACACACGAAAAAGCAAGCGCACCCAACCAAAGCGAAGACAGGTACAGAATACAGATAAAAAATATTTTTGAAGTTTGATTTTCTGGGATGACATTCTCTTCTTCCTGCCCTAGTTCCGTTTTAGTGTTGAACATAGAGTACGTATCTACAGTAAACTTAGTAAAGTAATTTCTGATATCATGTGGTGGATATCATGGATGGATAGGATTATAGGATATCTACCTTAGAAACCCACTCATGCATATCTGCATACTGCTTCACTTGAGAAAATGATGTAGTGAACTAGTGAATGATAGTAGATTGGTGGTTAGGATGGTTGAGACTATGTTTGTTAGAATCCTACAAGTCCAATGTTAGTTTGGTCTAATAAGAGACTCGCATTCTTATTAATTTTTCTTTCTCGCAAATCCCACTTTGTACATTTGCTTTGACCCAAAGCTTTGACCACACGACTATAGACTGAGAATTTGAGAATTTGAGGTTGGTTGTAAGTTGTAGCTGGTTGTAGGGATGAGATGTACCTATTTACTTTATCTCATCCCTACTTGGTTGGAGGCTCTGAGCCATCTGTGCTCTGAGTTCGCTACTTCGCTCTGCGGCTCAGAGTAAAAAATATTGTTATTCTCACTCAGGCCACGGTGAACGGCAATACCTCTGGTTTTGGTCTGACATTGGGGGGAATGGTTAAGGCTGATCGTTCACCTGAGCCCGCCAAATTAAAATTTTAATTGGTTTTTCGCAATTTGTAGGTCTATAACACATTCTAGATTGCTAGCTGTAGTAATTGCGGCATTAGCTATACAATATTCACAACAGAGCATTAAAAACTTTGCTTAATAAACGTTAAAGAAGCTAAAATTAGGTACAATCGTCAATTATGGCCAAAAATGACGTTTGTACCTAATTTTAGCTACAATATCCATTTACAAGCAAAGTTTTTAATGCTACTAAAGCTACTACAGCTAGGAATCTAGAATGTGTTATAGACCTACAAATTGCGAAAAACCAATTGAAATTTGAATTTGGCGGGCTCAGGCGTTAAAATTTTCACCCGTTCCACCATCTCCTCATATTACTTGTGTTCAGTAAAACTTCCTCTCCCGATAGAGGATAAAATGAAAACTCAACATACCTTTGTCCTAATGTAAAATGACTCGAAATAAAGTTAACCTCAAGCTTAAAAATATTTGCATAATCTTTATTGCTGTAGAATTATTCTGTTATTAATTATCAATATTATTAGTTATTGAAGTGAAAACTTCTTAAGCGGCGTTGTGAACTTATTGGGATGGGTAAAAAACAGCCATGACTATTAGAGGAAAGGCCATTTATTTATTTATTATTATGTTATTATTCTATGCACTGGTGGTACACCGTTGGTCCGGATTTCCTGCACCACAAAAATAAAAAGATTAAAAGGTTGATGGAGTTTAGGCGGGAAAATGAAAAGTGCACGTTGTCGATTTTATATAATTTTTCAAAACTTGAATTTCTCCGAAGTTTAATGTGTAATTATGGTGGATAATTAACCATTAAGTGTTCGTGAACGTGTGAGAGTGTAGGCAAATGATATAAAATAGAAAATCGTGACTTTTTGGGTTCACTCCTAAACTCCATCGAAGCCTCAATAAAGTTTCTACCGTTTTATTGGGGCAATTGAACAATTTATACTTGACACTGGCGAACACAAAAAGTGTGGTGCCATAATACAATACAATCCCATGATGGGAAATATTACTTGATTACTCTAATACTTGACACTGGCAAATACACAAAAAGTGTGGTGCCATATTAAAAAAAAAAAAAAAAAAAAAAAAAAAAAAAAGGTTGATGGAAGTTTGATGTTAAGGCCTAGAGTAAGTATTGACTTTTAAAGTATGGTCCTTGATTGAAGCCTCAGAAGAATAGCTTTATTCCTCTGAGTTGCTTCTTATTCCACCAATATTTTGCCAGATGGACGTGACATTGAATACTAAGTTAGATTTCCTGGATTTGGTTCCCAGGTCAAGCAAAGCGTTATTAGATTTTTCTATGAAATTCTTATAAGCAGTTCGCAGTTTGGGATTTGTGCCCGGTTAAAAGCAAAAGGCTCGCCCCCTATTACATGGGGCTTAAATATACCGCCGAACTGTGGGTGGTTATAAGTACACCTCTGCCTAACCCTTCGGGGAATACAACATGACAGTATGTTATTTGAAGCGTAACTTCGAACACTAGTTTCCCACCCAAAGCGTCACCCTATTCTTATTCGTGATGACATTCAGTCTTTACCATTATAACTTTAATTAACAATTAATGATCGAGAAACAAGTTTCAACTTACGACTGCACGCGCCCGGACTAATTACAGCAAAAAAACTATATTATTTGAAGGAGCACAGCTGTTTAATAATTTACCAGAAGAATTAAAAAAGTGTGATAGTATTAACAATGTAAATCTAAACTGAAAAAAACATTTATTTACCCTTTAACGACGCCAACACACCAGATGTAAATAATGTAAATATTATACGTACCTAGTAATTCTTTATATCTCATTTTAAGTGAACTGTAATGTAATATTAAGTTCTTATGAGAAATAAATTCTTTAAACCTATGATTAAATAAAATGTTTAGAAAGGTATTAAACAATTTTTTTCATGTAATTTTGCAGGAATTTCATTTAGTTACAGTGCAATATGAATCGAATTGGTCGCATCATTATTATTGCCGCGATGCACCCGATCGGTAAACTTCCGAGCGTCAACTCATCCTTAAGGGGTAAGAATCTAAGAACATACCTAGTTGAGTTTTTGAAAATGTAAAGTGCACATTGTCGATTTTATATCATTTTTCAAAACTTGAATTTCTCCGAAGTTTAATGTGTAATTATGGTGGATAATTAACCATTAAGTGTTCGTGAACGTGTGAGAGTGTAGGCAAATGGTATAAAATTGAAAATCGCGACTTTTTGGGTTCACTCCTAAACTCCATCGAAGCCTCAATAAAGTTTCTACCCTTTTATTGGGGCAACTGAACTTATACTTGACACTGGCGAACACAAATGTGGTGCCATAATACAATCCCATGATGGGAAATATTCTTTGAATACTTGATTACTTTATTACTTGACACTGGCAAATACACAAAAAGTGTGGCGCCATATTTAAAAAAAAAAATTAGGTTACGGCGAATACGGTGAGTGAATCAGTGTTGCCAGATGGTTACATTTCTTACATTTTTCGTAACTTTTGACCCCCTCGCGTAACATGTAAGTAATTTTTATATTTAAGGCATTTTTCGTAACTTTTGAGAACAACGAGATTAGTAATACTAGATTATTATATTATTGCAAACAGTATACGAACGCATCCAAATTGAACTCACATTTTTAACAAATGAAAAAATTAGGAGCTAAAAAAAAAGGTCATTCGACATCATATCCCAAAATGTAACTTTTGCACCTAAAATGTTACTTTTCAGGAAACGAAACGTAACTTTCGACTCAGGGGCCCTGGCAACACTGGAGTGATTACGATTACGATTAGGTAGGTATAAGTTGTGGAACATTCATCGAGTGTAATTAGTGTAAAACTAACTAGGCTAAACTAACGAATACAGACTAGAGAGAGACGTTGATGACAGTCTTAAGTATTGACTGATAGTACAACTACGGTGGCAGTGATCTTGTAAACCAGTGTTATTCTCGAAGTTTTAAAATAAATTTAGCAAAATGTATATTGTGTCCAATTTGGTGAAAGTTACTTTACCTAATTATTTGGCGGGACTTCCCATTCCTGACACTTTTGGGGGTTGGTTTCGTCTTGGAGGTATGTAAGCAAAAAGTTAACCATGTGTTCGTAATACTTAAGTACTTACTGCATGATATATTCCACCAGGGCTCAAACTGCAGCTACAGTGAAATATTATTTTTTCATCTCGTTCTATGGATAGGTAGGTACTTCACTAAAATATAAGATTTGTAACTACTGTACTTATTTTTCTAACACGAGCGATAATCAACTCTATGTGGTCAAAATAAACACCTAATTAGAAAAGGTTCTTGTGATATTTCCCATTATACCTACCTACTGTACAATTTTATTTTCAATGACATACTTTCAAAGTAGGTATTGCCTTCACGGTGCTATGTGCTATGCACAAGAACACCAAGTGAATATTATTAAGGCACCAAGCAAGTCTTATTGGATTTTAAATTTTGAAAGTATATTTTATATTTTATAAGTTATGTTTTAGATTTTGTTTTGTTGCTGCTGTTATAATTTCATTTTACTACTATAACATAACAGCACATTGGTAGACTGTAATACCCGCAGGGTGAGACAGATCCACAGAGGTGTCCATAAACTCACAGCTCCCCACTAGGTTTAGGTTCCATGTAATAGGGAGAGTGCCTAATCCCATTAACCAGGCACAAATCTAAAATCCAGAATTTGGAGAATTTCATTGAAATATCTAATAAAACTGCTCTATCTAAAAAATCTTACTATTATATTGCTTTTATTCCAGTGAAGGATTGGCTTGCTTTAATCCCACCTGCAGCTGTAGTTGGAGGGATTTCATATTATTCTTACCAGACAATTAAGAAGGCTAATGCGGCTGGTAATGGTCAAGTGAATTCTACAATTAGGAAAGACATCAACAAAGTGGTTGATTTCATTGACATTGAAGACATCACTGAGAAAGTGTCTCTGTGCCGCTGCTGGAAGAGCAAAAATGTTAGTATTACCCTATTTTTTTAAATAAATTATGTACTTTATTGACATTATTATTGTAACTATAGTATCATTATACAATGTGTAAAAAAACCCTCCAACCATTCAGTTATTGTTAGGTATCAAGATCTGATAGGTAGGTACCTATAATAAGAAAATATTTGATTCTGAAAATCAATCTTAAAGTTGAGTATCTACTGAGAATGTCCCTGAAATATTTTCCTTGTAAATATACAGGGACAAACTTAGTAACATATTAAATAGCAATATCCTTGTTTAGTTAATCCATTTCAAAACTTGTTACTAATTTATTGTTTACACTTGGTACCTACAATAAAATTGAATATTATAGATATGAGAATTATTAGTTAAATCATCATCATCACTTTAATAGACCTTACCTACTCTTAAAGAGTAATAATATTTATTATCAGCCTGTCAGTTGACATTGTTGATGTTATCAGATTCACCCATTCACCTAATCTATGTACAATCTATGTATGTCATTTATCTTATTAAAATATTGTCACATTGTTAACTGCCATAAACAAGTGGTAGCATTTTTTAATACAAGTACTAATTAGCTAACAATTAATTTTGAGCTGAGAAATACCACATAGTACCCAATACTTAGCCAGCAAACATGCTAGGAGTAGCTCATTGTCAATCATTGAATAGCTCATATCAAGGCATTATCTCATACTAACATAATAATTTCCAATATTGTTTTAGTGGCCCTACTGTGATGGTGCTCATGGGGCTCATAACAAGGAGACTGGTGACAACACCGGCCCCGTCGTTGTGAGGCACAAGGAAAACAAGTGAAAAGCAGAAACAACAACATAATATGAAAAAGGTGATAAACTATTGTGATGTTTTTTTACTTTACAGAAATTGTTATCCTATTATAAAATATAGTTATATTTATTTATGTAAATGTACCTAATGCAATCCACAGCATTAAATAGATGCTCATAATAAAATGAAAGAACAATTATTTTAACTAATATTAAGTTTACTTTTGTTACCTTTTTTAATGTTTTGATGTTGTTTTTGTGGCCACGTTTGTTGTAGCCATTAATTTAGACAGACTACCTTTAATTTAGATTTTAATCACAATGAAATCAATAAATTTTGGAATGTTATAGAAATGGGTATTTTTATTTTTATCTTATAGATTACTTTCATGGGGATTACATATTTTTGTAAGGACTAGAGCGCAAATATGTTCAAATGGTCAATATTTAAAAAAATCAAACAAAAATATACCTACTTAAAAAATTAATTTAATTTACCAAATAAAAATCACAGACATGTTCTGACTTTAAATTATAAATAATTATTTAAACATGCCAATATTTAACTTACATTATTGATACTACTCAAAATGACATCATCAATTTACACTTTGTTCATAGCTATGGCACAACTAATTCAATTTACTTAACTGTAAATTTTCATGCATATATTTTACCTTTATTCCACAATAAAAAAATATATAAGTAAATGTAGCAAGTAAATTTTTACGAAACAATTTAAATAAAGTTGTTCAAGTTGACTAGTATCAGTGGAGTTTGAAAATTTTACATAACTATTAGGCAACGGCATTTTCTTGGCCAACTTGTGCTGATAACGAAAACAGTGCAATATAACAAGAAATTCGCATTCGTAAATCCATTGTCGAACGTTAGACAAAAACAATATATTTAAGTAATCATTTGGAAAATGTACGGTCTACCAAATATTATAGGATTTTTGAATGAAAACTTTTTTAGCGGCGTTGTGCACTCTTTGGGATGCGTAATAAATGTTAAACTCCCGTCAGGACACGTGCCGCAATAAATGAATATTGTATTTTACCACTATGATAGTACTTTTATGCTAATAATTAAATCAATTCGTGCGAAATTAAATTCCGTAACCATTCCAAAATATCAAAAATTCACAACGTTAATGTTCATGTTTTCACTTCTGCTTTCACTCCCGGATTGCAACCGAAATTTTTAAATGTAACTACATACATACCTAGTAATTAATTGAGAAATTATGATTTATATAGGTATTTAACAATAAGTGTATATAGGATAACTTCAAAATTGCAATTTTACTTTCTTTTGCTATCTGATACATTGCTGTTGCGTGTGGTTTTACAGGTATAAAGCCTACTTAGGCTTAGAATAATAATTGGTCGTAAGCAACGTAATTTATACTTCTATACTAATATATAAAGCTGAAGAGTTTGTTTGCTTGAACGCGCTAATCTCAGGAACTACTGGTCCGATTTGAAAAAGTCTGTCTCTCTCTCTTCAGCTTTATATATTAGTACTTATATAGATTTATGTGTAGGTAGTTAGGTTCCAAAATTGGTGGCCAATACGGTATTACACCTTTTTTTGAAAACTGTTTTAAATTAATCCTTAGATCATAATGAACAAGTAGAATTTTTATTTCAGTTTTATAAAACCGAAAAATGCCGTAAAAACTCTTTTTAATTTATGATTTTGAATTTTCGCGCGGAAACGCCAGCCGCCATGCTACTTCGGGTCGTGACGTCACTTCGTTAGTAAACAATACAACTGCAAAAGACCAAGTAACGTCAAGTTACTATCGGAGTGACATCACGTCGGAATCCAATATGGCGGATGGCGTTTTAAAACAGATTAAAAAAGACTATTTTGGAAATTGAATTATAAAATTTCATACATTACATTTTTATAAATAAATAGGAACGTTTCTCGTTTACTTTTTTAAAAATCTATCATAAACAAGCATTTTTATATTTTTTCTTACATGGTGTAAAATACCCTATTGTGTGTGTATTCGGCCAATAGCATATTTCAGAATAAGCTTTAAAAAATACATAAAGTACATTACAAAAAAATGAGTATTTAATGGAATGAAAAAAAAATGCAATTGAAATATAGTATTTTCACGTACCTACCTACCTAATATTATATTCTTCAACTTTATTTATTGTACGCAGACTCGAAGCACTATAGTACAACAGTATATGTAGCCTGCAGTGGCACACGTTGTTTTGGTCTAAAATTAAAATAGAAATAAAACAGCTGGCAAAGGATAATGCACACAACGCCATCTATTGGCATTATCAAAACTAGCATACAAAACCACATTCATTTTTGTTCGTTTTATTTAGTTAAAATTAGTCAACCTGTTCTCAATATGAAATGTATGATAAAATCATGAATTTTTACAATTTTGTAAATTTATTCTGCTATTCGGGATGGCGAGAAATCCAATAAATAAAAGATCATAAAAATCGCTCCAGCCGTTCTTGAGTTATACATGATATATAAAACAAAGATAAATGTATAAAAATAGATTACTTGGCAACCTTATGTATTTAGTATGTTATAGGATATAAATAATTGCTGTAGCGCCAATTTAGAAACGGATCTTAAATTGTAATTCAGTCTTGAAGCTTCAAAGAAGATGGTGCCACCAGAACTGATATCCAGGAGAAATCAAGTAACACGTTCAGGAGGCTCTTCCACTTAAATATATTCACAGCTGAAAGTATAAATGTAGCAATTAAAAAAAGTTAACATCAAACATAAGGTTCAGAAAACAATACAATAAACGTAAGTATTATAATAGTCTACCTCCTCTATGGTAAATTGTAATAGACGTCTTTTTTACAATTTTATTTTAATTATAATTAGAAGCGGCGGTAGCCTAATGGCTAGGGCGTCGGACTTGCGAGCATGTGGTTGTCGGTTCGAAACCCACCCATTGTAGGTACTACCGAAGTGAATCCACTAGTAACACAAGCATTTAGCTTATTACAAGAATATTAGTGATACCACCCACACTGCTAGTAAGCTTAAACTAGGTGGCACTAACTATTACTCCTGAGCATCTAACACACAAAAACATACAAAGAACTTTATCTAATTTTAAATCCATCATGTTCTATTGGGCCCACGTTAGTGAAATCTGTTTTGATATACATATCTCACGTAATTGGATCAATGAAAATTTATTCATATTTATTAACTTACTTCGATCCTAGTCTCAGCAATATTTTCTTCATTTCTAAGAAGCTCATGTTTGAGTCCATTACGTTTTCTGAAAAGAGCATAAATTCTGTTTTAGTTCCAACTCGTACAAAGGCGTCCAGAAGTTTGTATCGATATACTATAAAATAAACAATAGCCTGCTGTGAAGTCTTTTTGTTTGGCGTTTAAAATCGTTGTAGGGTTATATTCACTTGGCATAACGCGTTTTCGGTCCCAGTTGACCGCTTCCTACGCAACGAGTCTTGGGAAGGTGCATATCATATTACACCACACAATAGCGCTTTATGCACACAAGGAACACACATTTGTTGAGACGAATTTAAGTAATGGGGTTTAAGTTGCACTCACAAATATATCCTTCTCCATACGATGAGCGCAGTGTAGGCAAGGCACACGATGCTGCAAGTCACCAAGACCATAATACCAGCTGCGGCTCCTATTGGTTCTCCCCGGACACTGGCGTATTGAATTTTCTTGGAGTCCTTGCGCACCGTTTCGTCAGGTGCTGAAAAATGACGTTTCAGTTTATAAGATGTGTTGTATTTATGCGTATGAATACAGATAAGTTACCTTAAAATTACCTTGTAAGAACTCTGCCTGTGAGTCTGGTACTGTAGGGACCTCTGCACGAGCATCCTCAGTGTCTTCAGGGAAGGTTGGCAGGTCAACGTGATTTTCGTTATCGTCTTTAGAGTGCAGCATGTCGAACACCTCCGATCTAAAGAGGAAGATGTGGTAATGATTCCATCAGTTGGCGAAGGGTTGAATGGGAGGCGTGCTATTTGCCAATTACCAAACAGAAAAACTCCGAGCTGCTGCAGAGAATTTCATACAAAAATCCATTAACACTGGTCAACTTGGGAATCGATTTTCGAACCCAAGACCTCTAGAGTAACAGTCTCGCTAGCGACCACTAGACTAATTACTATGCAATAAATATATCTATTGTAGAATTTTCATCATTTATCAATATGGCATACCTGCTAACACCATTTTTGTCATCAACCAAAAGCTTCAATACGGTAGCGTTAGCTTCTAAAGTCTTGTATCGACTATTGTCTTCCACCTCCTTGGCAAGTTCCGGCAAAGTAGTTTCTTGTTCCTTCAATATGGCCGAGTTTTCACCGTAACACGTTCTTATATCTGGAAAACGATAATAAATTCTATTCTGTGTACAGATTTTACTTAGAGATTAAAACAAGTTTAGTGTTAAGTCACACAAATCAATTAACGTAGCCGATGTGAAAGTTATTTGAAATGTCGAAAAACCGTTATGACGTTCAAAGTGTGCATTTATTTATAGACGGTGTTAAGTAGTTAGCTAATAGAGAATGAACTGCAGTTGACTCCAAACTTATCTAAATGCAAACATTCTTGTCGCCGGCCGGTCGAACACTTCAAATTAGTGGGTCAGGCTCAGCTTTAACTTTAATGTGTACTTAACGGTGCTACAATCCGGTTTCCTGGGTAACCCACGTCTGAGCTCATACTTTAGTACGTTATTTCTGTATGATACTGTAATTGATGAAGTGACTCATAGCTGTCCCATTGTTCAAAGTAACCTCGTATCTCCAAGTGAAAGTATTTATCGGAGCAAATCGACTAGATCTTGTTAGTACAGTCACCGTCTAAAGTTTTGTTGGTGACTGTATACCACGTGTAACTGAATAAGCGCAATACCTCAAACATATCCATTAGAATATCGGGTAATAATATAATAACGAAACCCGTCATTTAGGTCTCTAAATGACGGGTTACAGTACGTGTCTACGTAAGCATATTTTTTTCAAGAAATTTATTATTTAAATATACTAGCTAAAAGCAAAACTAGTGGCTCAGTTTTCCAGTGAAGTAGTAGAAGATGACATGGTACGGTAGTAACCTAGATTAACGGTATCTCAATCTGAGTAACAACACAAATTGATGTAAGTATTGTTTGGATTACGATTTACTTTGGTATTGTGGTTTTTGTGGGCAATTCAAGTTCCACCGTTTACGCTAGCACATACTTATTTACCGCTTACGTCACGATCAAAATTATTTTTTAATTTCTGATCCTTCATAGTATTTCCATTAATTATCTTCTCTAATCCCGTTGACATCATAACTAAGGTAGGTACTTAGGTAGGTACCTATATATACATTTTTCGAGAAATCGTTTTACGAGAACTGTCTGTAATCAATCATTATAAGCAATCTGCAATTATTATTAGGTATTTCCTCGATTTCCATCTCGGACGGCATCAACAAAGAAGTGTTAGCATTTTCTTGGTACCTCTTTGTTCGTTAAGCACCGAGTACGTCATACAACTAAATGGGAGGCCGAGCAATTAAGTTATCTTGACCAGTAATGGTCGCGCCGTTGTGGTTGTTTCCGTCAGTAATAGATTACAGAGCATAACAATTTATTTTAACATCGACTCCATAGTGTTTGAAGGGAGATCTTAAATGGCATTATTGCAGCCATTCTCACGGCCCTTGCCGGAAGAATGGTAAACGCTTCCGCGTATAATCAGTTATCCCTCACGAAGTCTTCACACGAAAACTACTGATTGATTCTAAACCACGCGTAGTATAGGTAAATACCTACCTATGTTATTAATTGATGCGGTTACTGCTTTCGATAACACAGTTAATAGAATTTGTTCAATAAAAACTCGTTAACAATATATGTACCTACATAACAAATTGTTATCTAAATCTCATTAGTAAACAAAAAATATTAATTCAATACGGACTCTAATTTTAGAAATCATTATTATATTATTATATTGTTTGTATTTCGTAATTGTACCCGAACACATGATTAATGTTGAATAACATACAACATACAAACATAGTTAAATAAACAATACATTCACAGAGAATCCGATTACTTATTTAGTTAGAACTAGCTTCGCTAGCTAGCGTCCGCGTGGAATAATTAATTAGTCTTAGCGTGATGATAAAGCCTAGATATAGATGATATAGCCTATAGCCTTACTCAATAAATGGGCTATCTAACACTGAATTTTTTTTTTCAAATTGGAGCAGTAGTTCCTGAGATTAGCGCGTTCAAGCAAACAAACAAACAAACTCTCCAGCTTTATATATTAAGTATAGAAGTATAATATAGATGGTGCGGTTTGTTAGTAGGTACGTGTGTTAGTTTATCTCAGAATTGAGTCATCAACATAGATAAAATTTGAGTGTTCCTTTAGCCCGACTGCGGCAGTAAATTGGTTAAGTGATCTGTTATCTTCGTGGCATTCCATATGAGCCAATGCACACACTTACAAAAAAACACTAAGATTGTTTTGTGTTGGTTGTGTATCTAGTGTTCACCTACTTTACATTAGAATCTAGGTAGGTTATACACATAAAAACTTTGTATAAAATAATGTTTATCATGTTTTAGCGCTTCGTTGATGCTGACTAAACTTCGTGTCTGTATGAATGTTTTAGATTGACTTTCCCCATTATTGGGTCTAGAAAGCATATCTGCACCAAGCTTTTACAGATTTTGTATTTGATACTGTGATACAAGCAATAAGTTTGTTCGAATATTTTGTTCAAAAAAATGTTATACACCAAATTCGAGCATTTTCCATTTTATTTACATGTAGGTACTTAGGTAAGTTATAATCAAAACGGTAACTTCCATTCGAGTCTACAATCGAGCAATGTGGAACCGGTGACCTACGCGACGCCGAGAAAGGGAATAATCGACTTGGGTCTTGGGTCCCTTCTCCAACTTCACTTGGTCACGTTTTGCCAATCGTACAGTGCATTATAGCATAATATCCAGTAATAATATTGGAATATTATTATTGTATGTATATACAATATCTGTGTTCGATTAAAGCGTGAGTTTAAATTGCATACTTTTGTCTGAAAGTAGGGCTCACGTGCTAGCATTAGCACACATCTCTGACACAGTCATTCGACGACCTCTGTGGTTTAGTGGTTCAAGTACCGGATTGCCGACCATGAGGTCGTGGGTTCGATTCCCACAGAACACAAAAATGTATGTGATGAATATAAGTGTTTGTGTTCGTCTGGGTGTTTCTTATGTATTATAAGTATGTATTTACAAAAAAAAGTATATAAGTATTATATCCATTGTCTAGTACCCATAGTACAAGCTCTGCTTAGTTTGGGACTAGATGGTGCTGTGTAAAAATGTCCCAGAATATTTATTATTATTTATTATTATCTGTTTACACTAACTTTTTGCGACGAGTATCATAGCACAAATATACGGATTCGTTTGAAATGAAATGATGTAAAGACAGCTGTAGGTACTTACTAGTAAAAACGACTCGATGAAGTAAATAAAATAATGTTTATGTGTCAGAATGAAACTTCATTCATTCACGGCCACCTGAGAAGCCAATAGCCAGGTATGAATCACTATGTAAATCAATTTACGTTTCTTACTACAGACGATGTATTACACATATTTTGTATCTCTGATCTCACTTATAAGGTATATTTACATAATAATTCGAATGGGTTTCCTTATGAGTCGCATCTTTTGAGTGATCTAAACTAATCGTCAAAATCATGAATCACTCCCACGTAAATGACTTAGTTCTCAGAATGTTAAAGTTACAAATGTGTACAACTACCTAAAGCCATTAGTTCACGTCAGTGATAATGAGTGTATCGTGAAAACCCCTTGCACCCAATAATTCAATTTCCAGTATATGAGTCTTTATTCATCCACAACATTGCATCTATTTTGCGTTAGTTTTTGGTGTGCAAAGCCTTCAAGAAATAAATTACAGAAACAAAGCAACAAATCTTCTAGTTCTTGTGCCGCGGGGCCGTTTCGCATCCCTTATCAAGCACTAAGGTAATGAAATAAAGAATATTCTATCCATCTATTTAATTGTGTATGTAGAGTTGGTATGGTATTTCTACTTCTAACCAACAACAGTAGAAAATAAAATGCATTCTCTAGAATAAGAATACACTTTCATAATAATTATTAAAAAATGAAGTATGAGTTACGTCCCTGCATAATGTAAAACATAGTAACCAAGTTTATCTTTCGGTACAATGTAACAGATAAACATAAATTAACTTCTATTTTAAGATGTAGTTCCAGCGCCATTTTACCCATACTTCTATGGGTAAAATGGCGCTCGTACTACATCTTCAATACAAATAAAATCTAGGAATACAACATTTCCTTTTCATCTCACATACCTATGTAAGACTTAACAGTTTTAGAAAACTGTTTGACGCTGGTCTTACTTACATACGAGACACATTACTATAGGTTTTACGCAATGAGAGTATGTAAGAGTCAGAGCCCAAAGGCCATTTATCTATTTTAATTGCGTGCTCCGTCTTAGTCCCTGTTTGTGCTTTCCATCAAGCAAGACTAGTGTCGAACTCTTCAACGAATAACAATAAACCAATAGTTGTATAGAAAGGTTTTTTTTGGGTACTAATCCCAGCTATGTTTTTACACACTAATGCCGAAGAAGGGCAATGTTTTAGGTCCTCGTAGTACCTAAGAGGCTCCATGATATGCTGTTAAAGAATGTTATCGTGAATATCGGTAAGCTGATAGGTACATATTATGTATTCATGCCAATGTGCCAAAGCCGAGGCTGAATGTGATGATTTCTGTGCCAAGTTCCTGATCGATCAATGAAAACTTTACCACTTTATGTTAATAGACATAGTTGAATTAATGTTTTGTTTATATTCTAGTTAAATGGCAATAATTAATACATACCCATCGTAGCGACGATGACCAAACACAAGAGCTGGTAGCCCGCCATTTCGTTAATCATTACACTCCTGTAAACAGATAACCGATTGTATTAAAGCACCTATTTATGTTAATAGTGCTACTCGATGCGCTTATCTGCAGCGGTCACACATCATACCTAATTACGTAGGTGGCAATAGTGATAAGCAGACAATGGAAGTATGGACTATACTTCCATTTTTTTAATTTTAATTGAAAACAGTTGTCTTTAATTTAAATTTAAGCATCTGAAAGAAACCTATACCCTATACTATGGCGAAAAAGGATCTCTCCTTCTATTAATATTTTGAATATTTTAAATAAATATTGCCTGCACTACATAGCGAGGTTCGGAAGCGTAAATAAATCTGACAAGTTCCGCTAATAATAGATTGTTTATCTAGTGGATACAATAATGTACTTCTGTCATGCTCATGCACATGCTCTTACTGGCCAGTTTTTCCAATCAATCATTGATAAACATATATTAATAACTACAATAACAATATTTTTTGTATATACGGTATACCGGTATCATACTTACTAACAAGATATTCGAGTCACTTTCGCGATGTTAAGCTAGAAAACCAGTTCTGGACCTGAGCGCGACTGCTCTAAAAATACCTGGGAGTCGTCGCGAGGGATTTGGCCTCCACTGAAAAGGTACCACTTTGCACGATCATCAAACTTTTATATTCACTGGTTGATTGTCACTTTTCCGATGACATGCGTACGCGGGTGCCGGTGGCGGTGCGGACGTTCGCCTGTGCCCGAACCGTGCGGTATTCTGCGCAAGAGTACCGACTGAGTGCCGCTCGACGAGAGCATAAGACGCTGACCTCACTGATGCAGGAAATACACTAAACTCGCACGTTGCATGGATATGGCAGAGGTGAAAAGTTGGCAATCACTTACATTTTTTCGTTTAGGAAGCAAAACAAAGTGTGTAAATGATTAGGTTAATCAGCCACTGAACACATTTTGATGAATTTTCTATTATAGTTACATTGTTGGATGGAATGGATAGTTCCCTTATTGTAAGAAAGTGTGCCTTGTGGTGTGCCTCTATTGCGAAATATGGCCACACAAAAAAATTCTTGAATGGAGAGTCAAGAAAATTTCCTGAACTGTTTACCTGCACTACAAATCAGTAGTCACATCATGGATACAGTAAGAGCGCTCGCGCACTTGTGATTTTTTAGTCGGGCGATAGTTTGATCGTTCTGGGATTCACTATGGAGTTATATTATTATGGCAGTGCGCGCATTTATACTATTATACTACAGCGACTAAACTATCGGTCGACTAAAAATCACAAGTGCGCGTTAGCCCTAAGAATTACACAAGGCAGTACAGAAGCTTTACGATTAGATAAAAACTTTTCTTTGTTCGTCAAACGGCAACGGCTGTGCGCGTGAGACATTCGCAGGGAATTCGCAGCGCTCATCCCCTCTTTGACTCGGATCGCCTCGGGACGATGCCGCTGACCCCGTAATATGTGTTTACAGCTTCCCAATAATTTTGATGAAGCAATCTTAGGATGATTGCTGCAAATAATAATTGTAATTGAAACTCTACCCTCCTATATGAATAGACAATTGCAGGGGCTTGAAGTCGCATCTACATTAGTAAACTGTCCCTCGAAGTTCTTACTTACAGACATAATGTAAGATTATGTTTGCAAGTACTCCTTACGGGCGTTGCTAAACTAATCTATATTGATAATCTATATACATATATGTCGTAGTAAGATAGATGAAGCCGTAATATAGTTATATCCCTAGGGATATAATTATATACCGTAACATAGTTTATATACCGTAACATAGTTATACGAAAGCGATTCCATTTCGGTTCTGGCACTCGCCGGCAGCTGCCGCGGCCCCGCTCGCTTCGCTCGCTCAGCTCGTGCGTCGTTGGTTACAGTTCTAACCTAACCTAACCAAATTAAAAAGGAGGATAACGTATATAGTTATATCCCTAGGGATATAACTATATTACGGCTTTATCTATCTTACTGCGACATATAAAAAGAAAGTCGTGTTAGTTACACTATTTATAACTTAAGAACGCCTGAAACGATTTGACTGAAAATTTGTGGAGAGGAAGCTTAGAACCAGGAGACGGACATAGGATACTTTTTATCCTGTTCTCGTGGGATGTGATGACAGACCGAATTCCACGGGGAGGAAGCCGCGGGTAGAAGCTAGTATATAATATATATAAAAGAAAGTCGTGTTAGTTACACTATTTATAACTTGAGAACGGCTGAACCGATTTGGCTGAAAATTGGCGGAGAGGTAGCTTAGAACCAGGAGACGGACATAGGATACTTTTTATCCCGTTCCCGTGGGAAGTGGTGACAGACCGAATTCCACGGGGGCGAAGCCGCGGGCAGAAGCTAGTAATATTATAAAGAGGAAAGATTTGTATGTATGTAACGAAAAAACAGAAACTACAGGGCTGATTTAAAAAAATCTTGCATAATTTGAATGCTACTTTATTCCATATTATCATAGGCTATAGAATATTTTGAAAGAAGTTAAGGATTTCTCCACCCGTGCGAAGCCGGGCGGGCCACTAGTAATATTATATACCTAGGTGGTTTGTATTTTACCCAATAAACAATACGTTTATTGTGCTTACTCCAAAACGCAGCATTTGCGAAAGCTACTTCACATTCTGTGGGGCTTAACTCAGGAAAGGTGTTTATTATTTAATGGGACATTTCTATCTATCTATGGTAGGGCCTAATCGTTATCATATTATTATGTACAGATAGATAAAACACTAGTCCTAACGGCAAGTTGTCCAACGCTTAGGTATCAGAAAAAAAAATCGTTTACATGATGACACATTTTGTGATGCGAATCGGTTGTTGGTCTTTTTTAGTGAAACTGATAATAACTGATGTGGCACACACCAAAATGCAGAACAGTGATCCGCTTTTACAATATAAACATTACTCTTAGAAGGGGTCTTTTCGCCTACCATAATGATTATTATTTTTCTCACTGAAGAGATACATAGACGTCAATCCTGAGAGTAAATCTATAAGTATCAACTGAACATCGATAAGAACAGCCTCGTTAGTCTAGTGGTCTTAAGTGCGACTGCTAGACTAGAGGTCCTGGGTTCGATTCCCAGGTCGAGCAGTGTTATTGGCTTTTTCTATGAAATTCCCAGTAGCAACTCGGAGTTTGGAAATTGTGCCCGGTTATAGGCTCGCCCCCATTACACCTAAATATATCGGCGAACTGTGGGTGTACCTTAGTACCTACACCTCTGCCTAACCCTTCGGGGAATACAGGCGTGATGGTATGTAAATCTATATCAATATGAATGAATCAAGTCCTGGCTTACTTACTAACGAACTCACTGACTGACACAACACAACACAGAGCCTAAACCGTTGGTCGCAGAGATATGAACCTTAGAGCGCGTATCTGTATTGAGGGCCCGTGTATTCTTTGAAATTCAGCCTCTAAGGGGGTAAAAATTTGTGAAAATGAGTTCAAAAACAAACTAATTTCGTTCAAACTCTTCGTTGGGAAAAACCCCATTTGATAGAGTTCAATGCCTCATTAGCCTAATGGTCTTGAGTGCGACTGCTATGCTAGAGGTCTTGGGTCCGATTCCCAGGTCGAGCAAAGAGTTATTGGGGTTTTCTATGAAATTCCCAGTAGCAGTTCGGAGTTTGGAAATTGTGGTTAATGGCAATAGGCTCTCCCCCTATTACACGGGACCTTAACATACCGGCGAACTGTGGGTGTACATTGTACGCCTCTACCTAACCGTTCGGGGAATACCTGCGTGATTGTACGTATGATAGAGTTCAATTTGTTGTAAGTATCACCTCTTCTCACCAAGAGTGTTATATATGCATACTATCTTAAACTGATAAACTAGAGATAAATATTCCCAGTCGCATGCCTAGAAAAAATGTATACAAGTTCTTAAATACCCCACTATCCAAAACTAACCTCGGTCATTATGCGGCTGTGCCCAGACTCTGTAGACACTGTCGAAAATTCATAATGCGGATATCTGTGCTCCATTATCAGTGTACAAAAAGTCTATATTAAAACATATCTAAGCTAGCAATTTAATATTTTGTCAATTTTATCATTTTTTTATGCATCAATCTCAAAAAAAATCTATTTAATCAATTCTAATGTATATACCTACTCTATTTTTTTTTTTATAAAAAGCTTACTAGAAATGCGGTTCGCACATTACTAGTATTCTTGTTAACCCCTCGTGCTAAGCTAGATTGCTTGTGTTACGAGTGGGTTCACGTCGGTAGTGCAATGGTGGGGTTCGAACCGGCAACCACATGATCGCAAGTCCGACGCCCTAGCCATTAGGCTACCGACGCTTTTTCTTTATATTGCTTATCAATTTTATTGTAGTTTTTATGATATAGTGAATTTTTCAAATCTTATTGTTATGTAAGTAATTCTAATTTTAATTTGTATGTTTAAATTAATGTGAATAATTTATAACATACCATCACGCCTGTACCTATTCCCCGAAGAGTTAGGCAGAGGCGTACTAATGTACACCCACAGTTCGCCGGTATGTTTAGGTCCCATGTAATACGGGGCGAGCCTATTGCCATTAACCGGGCACAAATTCCAAACTCCGAGCTGCTACTGGGAATTTCCTGGAAAAACCCAATAACACTTCCTCGACCTCTAGCGTAGCAGTCGCGCTCAGGACCACTTGGCTAATGAGGCAGTTAATAATTTATAATATCATCAATAATCTCTAAATGTATTTACAAGTGATAGCTCTTATACATACATTGTGCATGTTGTGGCTTCCTATAATTGAGGGAGTACACACATATTACTTCCTGCATTTTGTAAAAAAAAACACGATTTGTGTATGTCCCTTGTTGGAGGTCCTTCTTCTTCTTTAATTTAAGAGCTCAGCTCTTGTCGGTGGAGCAAACGCCACTGTTCTCTATCTTCTGCTTTCCGTTTTACCTCTTGATACGACTCGATCGCAATCCTTTACTTCACTTGTTCCACAAAACTTCGTCTATGTCTACCCCTTCCTCGTTTTCCTTCAATTTTACCTTCTCTATAGTTCTGAAGAAGTCATCAATCATCAAGTGGCCAAACATCTTTCCCCTTCTATTATCTATGGTTCTTAACAACTGTCTTTTCCCTCCTACAATTACTAATACTTCAACTGATCTTCTCCATCCTCCTCAAGCACCACATTTCAAATGCCTCTAACCTTTCTCTGTCCCTTAAATTTGGGTCATAGTCCAGGTTTCACAGCCATATAATGCTATGCTCCCAAAGTATGCTCCAGACATAGGTCTTTATCAGTCTAATACTGGTTTTTATCTTCGTTGTAAATAGTTGTTTTTTCCTATTAAATGCTTGTTTGGCCATTGCAATTCTTGCTATTAGGTATATCAGGGGAACATCTTGAGTCATTGAATGCGTTATTTGGCTTCCTAAGTATTTGAATAGTAAGTGAATAATAATAAAGAAATAATCTAAAATCACTGACCTCTATAATACTATATTCTACAGAGAAATATAGAGATCAGTGACTTAAATTATTACTATAAGATAGAGACTCGTTTTACCATTCTTACTCTGTCAAAAAGACAGCAGCAACAGCAGAGTGACATAAAGATGGACAAATAATTGAATTGAATTTTTGTAATTTAATATAAAATATAAAAAAAAATGTAAAGCGGAAGAGTTATAATAAAAAACCGGTACATTACAATACATTTTACGCTATATTACACCGCGTGTTTTAAAATCAAAGAACAACAAAATAGTTTGTCCCTCCATGTGTTCGTTAAAAAACTACCAACTACTCAACAACATATATTTTCTAAAAATAAAAAATCCAAAGTCGATGAAGACGCTTGATGAAAATGGATGGGTGTCCGTGTCCAGAGTCATTACGAGAAGCACAGCTTAAGAGGAAAGAACATATTTTAGATTTAAAAGAAAAGAAATTATTGAAGAAGCAGAAAAAATTGCAAAGAGAACTTAAAGAATACAAGAAAAAACGTAACAGTAAAGCAAAATCAGATTTAAAAGCTGCGGCGACATTAAACCAAGCTCGTAAAAGACTACAGCTAGCCGCAGATCTCACAAATAAAATAGATAAAATGAATTGCAGAAAAAATAAATGTACCAAGTGTGTACCTTTGCAACAGAATTGGTTACAGAAAATAAATTCTATGATGCAAAAATTCTATAATAGTAGCGGGTCCAGTTTCTGCCAGAGGAGGCGAGATTTTAACGAAATGTGTGAGCTATACTTTAAAAAGATCATGGGGACCTCCTGTCCATGTGAAGAAGTTAATAGTACGAGAGGTAATGGTGCCAAAAGATATTCTTGTCATGAACTTCCCTGCAGATCTAGAAGATACAATAGTCTAGAATCGGCTGCCGGAGATTGTTATGGGATGGTGATGGGAAGAACACCTAATACCTGGTCATATCATCCTTGGCCCGTGTTTTATCCTAGAAGTTTAGATTTTCGGACGCAGTGTAGGAATTTAGGTCTCTGCTGTATGTTTATAGCTAGTTTTTTATTTTGGACACCGTGTATACTGTACTTGTTGTTGTGTAAGTGCCTTTGTTGTTCCTGTTGTTCTGATTGCTAAGAAAATTAATCATATTTGAATTAATTAAATAATTAGACATATTCAATGGTTGTATCGTAAATACCTGCGTGCTATAACTAAGTACGCAAGTACGCAGTGCATTTGCACTGCAATATCTCGATAACTCCTTGCATGGCCGTAGGATTCTTTTCATTCATTCAATCACCCAGTATTAACACAGCCCGTTTATTTATTCAATCTATTCTTTCTGCACAATCACATCACAAGTAAGCTATTTTCTACGAGTCGACCGCGAAGTGATGCAGAGATAGAATTGTTAGGTGCAAGTAAGTATATTCATAAAGAAAATGTAGACGATAAAACACAAAAAAAAATAAGGAAAATTATATTTTTGTACACGTCCTATATGTAAGTATGTATAGGATTGTTTGGGCAATGTCCATAAAGGAGGGTAAACGAAGACATAAAATTTATGGACAAGGTACCTAAATCATTTTGGTAGGACCAACCTAGATTTCTCCAACTTTTTTAAACAGTGATTAATAGTAAGTATAAAGTCTTTGCTTTGAGGGTATACAGAGGGGGATATTAGCAGTAAGGGAAACAGGGCCAGCCTGGCTAGCTTACTTGAGTCTGAGGTGAAGTAGCTAATTCTGCACAAACTGTGGAGAAGAATATAATATAATACTAAGAATACTAATAAAACTAGTAAAATTGGAGAATATGCGTTTAAATAGTGTCAATTGGGCTGGCGCTAACCACTGACTACTAAGAGATACTAGTATGCGCTAACTAAAAGATCTGACCGGGCTCCCGACTTTTCTATTGACAGAAAAGAGTTAGTAGGTAGGTAGGTACTACTTTATTCAATCGTGGGTAAGATAAAAGGAACGCTTTACCAATATTTTACAAACACTTGCATTGTAGTTGGAGTATTGACTGTGACGTATCGATGTATAGGTACACTAAAAACTAACTAAAAAGTTAAGTTTGTCTACCATTATCTCTTCGTGAGTTTAGAGTTTTAGAGCAATGTTTATTACTTTCGTAGTTTACGATCTGCGCTTATCTCTTATTCTGTAAGTTTATTTTTACACTAAGCCACTGCAAAAATTTGAAAAATATCATTTCACCATTTGAAAAGCCTCGTGTTTCCCTTTTCTTACTGCCTTTTAGATATCCATCTCGGGCGAGGCGAGAACATATCTGACTTACTCAGTGGTGGGGTCTAACTGGCTCGCGACTACCCTTTCATCGGAGTCTTTCGTAAAGCACCTTTGTGTGTGTTTCGACTTTGCGCGTAAGAGCCAGTTCCCCCGGTTGCTGCGGCTCTGCAGTCCGTAGTTCGTAGGGTCTTTTAACGCTCGGCAACGCATCAGCAACTTCTCTGGTGTTGAAGGTGTCCAAGGGCGACGATGACTACTTACCACCTGGTACTCGTTAGCTTGTTTGACGAATCCAAAAAAAAAACATCTTAACGTGGGAGAGCCATGCTTCGGCACGAATGGGCCGGCTCGACTTTCGCCGAGTGAGTGAGGTTACCGGATGCCCAAACCCTTTTAAAAGGCGGGCAACGCACTCGTAACGCCTCTGGTGTTGCGGGTGTCCATGGGCGGCGGTTATCGCTTACCAAGTTACCATTAGGTGATCCGTCTGATCGTTTGCTCCCCAATCCCATAGAAAAAAACACACATTTACAAACATTTTGAATATCGGGTGTGGGAGCAATTGAAAGTCATTTAAGTTTTACAGTTTATTTATTACTTTCAATTATTATTATAGAGGTAGTGGGTTTATTAATGAATTAAATGCTTTATTAAATGATGTATCTACTTTGGAGTGATCGTAGCCTGCGAGCTTAGAGCAGTTCCACTAGCCACTTACCCAGCCAGCCAACAGTTTTTTTTTTTTTTTTTTCTGTTACAAATCAGATCAACTCATTTAACATCTTCCGACTGTCAGTTTTGATAGTTCGTATAATTTTAGATTTTTTAAGATATATTTACAATTTTATTTAATATGAGTAAGTTTTTATTTAATATTTACGACTAATTTACTATTCGCGTGATCAAAAAAAAAGTGTATCCATCGAATGCCTGAAGAAATGTTTGTCATATGAGAGCATGGATTTGCATAGATTGCGAGTTGTGGAATTCGATCCGTTAGTAAGTGAAAAAGAAAGCGAGAGGAAAAACTTTGCAGAGCTTGAGGAGCAAGAAGACTGTAAGACTCTAAGGTCCAATGATAACGATAATGAAACAAATCATAAACTTGAAAGCGATAAAATATTTCAACGTGGCAATGAAACTCCGCCAGAATCATCTAAAATATCGAGTTTCGTCAAGTACAAGTCAAACAGCGAAATATTTGATATTTCACCAAAAGGTAGCTTGTATACTATTAGATATTCACACATTTGTCTTGAGTAGCAAATTAATAAGGTAATACCTACTCATTTTTAATTCATACGCTACATTTGTTTATTTATTTTTTTCAGATAAATTAAGGCAAAGTGAACTCAAAATTAATTCAACCCTCGCAGATGTTAAAAAATCTTTTCAGCATAGTGTACAACATCAAAAGAAGAGAACCCTTAATTTGTTTAAGAAAAAAGCTGAGAAAAAAGAAGATATCAAGGAAAAGAAAGCTGAGCGTAATAAGACTGAAGTAAATTTTTTGTTTGCTCGTGAAACACCCAGCTTTATAAAATATTCTAAAAAACGGGCAAATAATGAAAGTAATAACGTTCATGATTCTAAAGTGGTCAATGATTTGTTCGGGTTTCAAGAAAATCGGTCGGTTGATCCACATCTATATCAAACCTCTTGCAATTACTTGAATATAGATAAATTGTCACTTAAAAAAATCAGGAAAGGATTTTGCCGAAAACCTAAACCTAAACCAACCCCAGTAAGAGATTGCTTTTGTAAACATCACGCAATGAGAGTTCTTACATC
Source organism: Acronicta leporina (assembly GCA_947256265.1). Taxonomy (NCBI): domain Eukaryota; kingdom Metazoa; phylum Arthropoda; class Insecta; order Lepidoptera; family Noctuidae; genus Acronicta; species Acronicta leporina. The sequence continues at coordinate 12,049,801 of OX366520.1, read as the reverse complement.
AGCTGTGTCTAGCTCTGGTAAAAAGGAAAACCGTCCATCAATCTATTATAATTTAAGCATTCATTCTTGCCCGCGTAGAACACGCCTTAGACGCAATAACTCCCTCTATGAAGAAGTCTGGGCTAGAGATCAGCCACTATTTTTGGCTAAAGATAAAAACGTTGAAGTTTCACCATCTTCTCTTGTAACTATAGCTAAAAGCTACTGTAATGCCAATGTTGGTCCTAGTCAAATTGAGCTTAATTCACGCTCACAACATCCTCCATCTGCTACCCATGGTGATGCGTTGTCAATACACCGAAAAGTTCCATACCCACGCCGCATTAAGCCATATCCGCAACATAGTACACCGAGCCCCAGTAGCGAAAGTAATGGTCCTGAACAATATCAACCTCAAGTAGTACCCTGTAAGCGAAAGCAAACGAAAGCAAAACAAATTTTTTCAATCATAAACAGTCAGCGTACAAAATTATTTTCAGGATTTTTTCAGCGCGTTAATGCTTTTCATATAAAAAATAATGCTTCAGGAAAAAAGTGCATAAAATATGCATGTTTCGGACTACTTATTGTAGTGTGGTCTCCATGTCTGCTGGCGGTAATTTTGGCATGGGCAGTAATGTGTCCTGTGAGATTGACAAATGTTTTAAATACTAATAAAACGAAAAGCTTGTTTCCAGTACTGAGTTCTTTCGTGAATAAATTTCGTAAAAAGGGCCCAAGAAGTGATTATGAGCAAATGTGTTTTGGAGATTATTCGTATCCAGAAAAACGAAATTGTAAGACGTCGGTGGCAAATTGGTATGCACGCACGGCTCATACTTTTGTGAATTCCTATAATGCACTATTATCTATGTTCAAGATTAGAAACAAGCCGCCGACATGTGCTGGGTCTTCATTCTTAACATCGAGTCATCCAAATCCGAGAAAGCGGTATACGTTATTTTATGCTAACAATAGAGGATGGATGATGAAACCAGCACGACGCAGTAATGCACGATCATTTCCTAGCAATCGGGTAGTGCAAACAATGCGATGCGAATTCAGGCCAAAGTTTTGGCTGAAATCACCTCAAAAATGTCGAAATTCCTCTTGTAATTGTATAAATCGTGGAGGAAAGAAAGGAAAAACTCTCCTACCTGAAACAGGTCAATTGAAGGTAAGATCACCGCAAAAATTGTTTTGTGATTGTCCATCACTGCGTGGAGTAAAGAATCAAAAAACTACCGTGAAAGCGAAGGCTCAGATGAAGACAGGATTATCTCAAATACCTTGTTTTTGTCCTGCGGGTGGGACTTTATCCAGCATGAGTCCGGCGGGTGGCATAACATCTTGTATTTGTCGGGCGCGTGGGACAATATCTTGCAAATGTCCGGTACATGGGGCAAAGGGTGGGATACTGTCTTGCAAGTGTCCGGCGGGTGGCATAACATATTGTATTTGTCCGGCGCGTGGGACAATATCTTGCAAATGTCCGGTACAGGGGGCAAAGGGTGGGATAATGTCTTGCAAATGTCCGCCGGGTGGGCCAGTATCTTGCGACTGTCCAGTGCATGGAGTAAAGGGTGGGACAATGTCTTGCAAATGTCCTGCGGGTGGGCCAGTATCTTGCGACTGTCCGGTGCATGGGGCAAAGAGCGGGACAATATCTTGCAAATGTCCTGCGGGTGGGCCAGTATCTTGCGACTGTCTTGTGCATGGGGCAAAGGGCGGGACAATATCTTGCAAATGTCCGCCGGGTGGTAAAGTATCTAGCGAAGGCCCGGTGCATGGGGTGAAGGGTGGGACAATATCTTGCAAATGTCCTGCGGGTGGGCCAGTATCTTGCGACTGTCCCGTGCATGGGGCAAAGGGCGGGACAATATCTTGCAAATGTCCGCCGGGTGGTAAAGTATCTAGCGAAGGCCCGGTGCATGGGGTGAAGGGTGGGACAATATCTTGCAAATGTCCTGCGGGTGGGCCAGTATCTTGCGACTGTCCCGTGCATGGGGCAAAGGGCGGGACAATATCTTGCAAATGTCCGCCGGGTGGTAAAGTATCTTGCGAATGCCCGGTGCATGGGGTGAAGGGCGGGACAATATCTTGCAAATGTCCTGCGGGTGGGCCAGTATCTTGCGACTGTCCGGTGCATGGGGCAAAGGGCGGGACAATATTTTGCAAATGTCCGCCGGGTGGGAAAGTATCTTGCGAATGCCCGGTGCATGGGGTGAAGGGTGGGACAATATCTTGCAAATGTCCGCCGGGTGGGAAAGTATCTTGCGAATGCCCGGTGCATGGGGTGAAGGGCGGGACAAAATCTTGCAAATGTCCAGCTCGTGGGACAAAATCTTGTAAATGTCCGCCGGATGGGACTGTATCTTGCGAATGTCCGATGCATGGGGCAAAGGCCGAGAAAATATCTTGCCAATGTCCGCCGGGTGGGAAAGTATCTTGCGAATGCCCGGTGCATGGGGTAAAGGGCGGGACAATATCTTGCAAATGTCCGCCGGGTGGGAAAGTATCTTGCGAATGCCCGATGCATGGGGTGAAGGGTGGGATAAAATCTTGCAAATGTCCAGCTCGTGGGACAAAATCTTGTAAATGTCCGCCGGATGGGACTGTATCTTGCGAATGTCCGATGCATGGGGCAAAGGGCGAGACAATATCTTGCCAATGTCCGGTGCATGTGGCCAAGAGTTCGGCAGTATATTGCGAATGTTCGGTGCATGGGGCAAAGAACCTTCAAAAGAGCGCAGGCAAAGTGTCTGCAGCTGGAGATGCCTTTTCTTTACTGTCAAAAGCACTGTCCGGATGTATTTGTAGGGATGTGATGAATAAAGAGGGCATGAAATGTATACGCTCTAAGAGCACTGCAAAGCATATTCCACAACTCAAGCAGGTAAATATACTGCAGGATTATTTATATCCAACTTCTGGGGTTGAGTTCAATCCAAATATATATCAAACAACACAAACAAAGTCCCATAATCAGAATTCAATTAATATATCAGATATTACACAAAATAATTTTGCTAAGTATCGTCTTGGTCAACGTAAAAACGGAACTCTACCTTTTGGGGTAGTGGTCGATTGCGGAACTAAACATCCACTTATAATGAATAGAGAAACGTATGGAACTCACAGTTTTGGCTTGGCTGGTAAGACACTAAAAATGTCAACAAAATACACTCCTAGCTGTAACAAAAAATACTTGCAGGGACAATCTAATACCAAGTGTAGATCTAAATACAAATCTAGCACAAATAGTAAGAAATCCGTTAATATTCATAGAACTGGCGTTATAGAAATATCAAAAACAGTACTATCACCAAAACTCACTCCCCGATTTAAAACAAACCGTTCACATGGACATTCCACTAAGTGCGAAATAGCCTTAAACTGTCCCTGTGGAACAAAAATCCACAACACTAGTATTACTGATAAAAAAATATTTAGGAACTCTAGCCGAGAAAGACTTCGCACCCGTAATCAAAGCGTTTTAGCACGTTTATCTCAAACGGTATTAACTAAACAAGCAGGTACAAGTACATACAAAATTAACTATGCAGATAAAATACAAAGTATTTCCAAACAACACATTCTTGGACAAAAGGAAAATAGTATACAAAAAAAGATTCCAAAACACATACTTAGTCCTTCAGATAGGCAACGTGAAAATGGTTTACAGAAACACCCTGCACCAATAGAATGCATTAGAACATTTAATTGTCCTTGCAAAAATGAACTAAATGTAGGTGCAGAAATGGTTCGTCCAAAAGAAGCCGTATCAGATAAGAAAGCTGTAGATTGTCGCTGTAGCACTGAAAAGAAAGCCAGCACAGTTGCTAAGGTACTTCATTCCAAACAACCATTATCTAAATGTGCTTGCAAAGACGAACCAAGTACAAATAAAGAAAAGCCCTGTCCAGAACAAAGTTTACCTGATAAGAAAGCCATAGATTGTGGCTGTGTGACTAAAACTCACTCAAAAGCTTCTGCCATACAAACTGCTTTAAACTGTCCTTGCAAAAATGAATTAAGTATAGGTGCAGAAACTGTTTGTCCAAAACAAATCTCATCTAATAAAAAAGCAGTAGATTGTCGATGTAGCATTGAAAATAAATCAAGCGAAGCTGCTAAGAAACTTCCTTCTCAACAACTAGTATCCAAATGTGCTTGCAAAGACGAACCAACTAGAAAGACAGAAGAAACCAGTTCAGAACAGAGTTTGCCGATCGATTGTGGCTGTAGGATTAAAACCCAACAAGATACAAGTAAGGGTGCTGCTATACAAACTGCATTAAATTGTCCTTGCAAAAACGATATAAGTGTAGGTACAGAAAAGGCTCATCCTAAACAAATGGTATCAAATAATAAAGCTGTAGATTGTCGTTGTAATACTGAAAAGAAATCTAGCATAACTGCTGAGAAACCTCCATCTAAACAACGAGTATTCAAATGTGCTTGCAAAGATGCATTAAGTACAAAGAAAGAAAAGCCTCATCCAGACCTAAGTTCGGCAGGCAGTAAAGAGATAGACTGTGGCAGTATGGCTAAAAGTCAACCAAGCACAGGGTCTGTGATACAGACTGCATTAAATTGTCCTTGTAAAAGTGATCAAAATATAGGTGCAGAAACGCTTCATCCTGGACAAAATCTATCCGATAAAAAAGCTACAGATTCTCGATGTACCACTAAACAGAAACTAAGCACAGCTGCTAAGGAACATGCTACCAAACAACCAGTATTCAAATGTGCATGCAAAGACGAATCCATTATAAAGAAAGAGAAGCACTGTCCAGAACAAAGTTTGCCAGATAAGAAAGCTATAGATTGTGCCTGTATGACTGAAAACCAACCAAATACAGGTACTATACAAATCTCTTTAAATTGTCCTTGCAAAAATGAACTAAGTGCAGGCACAGAAATAAATCTTACAAAAGAAACTGTATCAGATAAAAAAGCTCTAGAATGTGGCTGTAGCACTGAAAAGAAATCAAACACAGCTGCTAAGGAACTGCCTTCCAAACAACCAGTATGCAAATGTGCTTGCAAAGACGAACCAGGTACAAAGAAAGAAAAACCCCGTCCTGCTATACAAACTACATTAAATTATCCTTGCAAAAATGAACGAAGTGTAGGTACAGAAACGGTACGTCCAAAAGAAACTGTGTCAGATAAGAAATCTGTAGACTGTCGCTGTAGAAATGATATGAAATCAAGCACAGTAGCTAAGGAACTTTCTTCCAAACAACATGTATCCAAATGTGCTTGCAAAGACGAAACAAGTAGAAAGAAAGAAAAGCATCCAGAACAAAGTTTACCGGATAGACAAATCATAGATTGTGGCTGTATGACTGAAACCCAACCAAAAACAGGTAAAGGTTCTGCTATACAAACTGCATTAAATTGTCCTTGCAAAAAAAAAATAAGTGTAGGTACAGAAACAGTGCGTCAAAAACAAATCGCATCAAATAGCGCTGTAGATTGTCTCTGTAGCACTGAAAAGATACAAGATACAGTTGGTAAGAAGCAACCTTCCAATGAAACAGTATTCAAATGTGCTTGCAAAGACGAATCAACTACAACGAAAGAAAAGCCCCGTCCAGAACAAAATATGCAAGATAAGGATGTAATAGACTGTGGCTGTATGGCTAAAATTCAATCAAATACAGTTAAATGTCCTGCTATACAAACTGCGGTAAATTGTCCTTGTAAAAGTGAAGTAAACGTGGGTACAGAAACAAGCCGTCTAATTTTAGGTCAAAGTCCGGAAAAGAAACCAAACATAGCTGTTCAGGAACATATGTCAAAACAACAAGTATCCAAATGTGGTTGCAATGATGAACCAAGAACAAAGAAACAAGAAACTCGTCCAGTAAAAATGCCAGATAAGCAAGAGATAGACTGTGGCTGTATAGCTAAAATTCGACCAAATACAAGTAAATGTCCTGCAATAAAAACTGCGTTATATTGTCCTTGCAAAAGTGAAGTAAGCGTAGGTACAGAAACAGTTCCTCCAAAACAAATTGTTTCCAACCAAAAGAAAGCTGTAAATTGTCGCTGCATCAGTAAAAAGAAAACAAGTACAGCTGCTAAGGATCTTTCTTCCAAACAACCAGGAACCAAATGTTGTTGTAAAGACGTATCAAGTACAAATAAATCAAAGCCCCCTATAGAACACAGTTTACCTGATAAGAAAGCTATAGATTGTGAATACAGTGTAAAGAAACCAAGCACAGCTGATAAGGAACATGTGCAATCAATTGTAACTGATAGTGAAACAAATACTTCAGGTCGTAAATTAAAAAATAAATCATTAGAAGAACTTAGTTTAAAGGTCAATGTCTCAGAAGATCACTCCCTTAAGTGTAAAACAGTTCTATGTCCTTGTGGAGATAAGCACCGATTGACCGTAATCACTTCAGAATTTAATGAACCAAGTGAATCATCGAAACAACTCAGTCAAAATAATAGTAGTTCAATGCAAGTTTCAATAAAAAAAAAATTAACAGCTTTACTTAGGCGATCTGTGTTGACCCAGAAAGCATCGAAATATGATAGTCATTACGAAGAGAGTACTAGTTATAGACAAATAGGTACACCGAAAAAAATTAAAACAATAACAATTGACTGTGGCTATGGAACACATAGTCATTCAAGCACAACTATGGTAACACATCCTCTTCAACATCAAAAGAATGCCATAGAAGCTGCAGAAAAACAAGTACTTCTGACTCAACAAGCGACTAAATGTGGTTGCACAAATGTGCCATCGCATTCGAGAAACCAGCCATCAGCACCTGAAAATACAGCAAAATGTGATTGTTGGCCTAAACAAATATTGACAACTACTACTGCTAACAAGAGTGATTCATTGGATACACCACAAAACGAATCAACAGCATCTTTTTCGAGTGAACGAGTAACAAACGACAACAAACAACAGCAAACGCAACCTATAATATATGAATTAGAAAAACAAGTTCCAAGTCAGCAGGCAAATGGTTTACAGTTTGGCATAGCATTAAACTGCCCGTGCGGCAACGATAGTGAAGTCGTTTCTAGTCAATCTAACCAAACAGCTTCTGACTTTGCTTGCAAAATGCAGCCACAAATTGCAACAAACTTTAATAAAGTAAAACTGAAAAGTACAACTGCTGACCAAACTGATCTTTCAAGTCAACCAGTAATAAACAACAACAAACAACAACAAACAGAGCTTTCATACGTATTACCAAAGGAAGGTTCCAGTAATCTGGCCAATGATTCGCAGTTTGGTGTAGCATTAAACTGCTCTTGTGGTAACGAAATTGAAGTAGTTTCCGCCCAGGAAACCGGTATACGCAAACTCTTAAATCCATCGCACGGAATTGATTCTGACTGTGTTCCCAAAACGCAGCCAAAAATTTCACCTGACAATAATAATATTAAACTAAAAAGTCCCTTGAAAGTTACTACTGCTGATCAAGCTAGTTCATCTCACAAACAACTAAGCGAATTATTAAAACCTCTTTCAAGTCAACCAGTAATTAACAACAACAAACAACAACAAACAAAACCTTCATACGTGTTACATAAACAAACCTCAAGACAATTGTATGGAATAGTTTCTGATTGTGCTTGCCAAACGCAGCCACAAAATACAGGTGTTATCAAGACTAAATCAAAAATGCCACCAACTGTTAAGACATTTGATAAAACTACTTCAATTGACAAATCACAAAGTGAAATATTAAAACCTCTCTCTAGTCACCAAGTCATTAACGGTAATAAACACGGTCAACCATCGACGTACGGGTTACCTAAACAAGCTTTAAGTCAGCAGGAAAAGGATTTCCTTTTTGGAGTAGCATTCAACTGCCCTTGTGGTAACAATATGAAAATTATTAAAACTCAAGAAACTGGTGCACAAAAACCTTCAAGACAATCACATAGAATGGCTTCTGAATGTGCTTGCAAAAATATACCACAAAATGCAGCCGATAACAAAGAGGCCTATACCCATAAAACTGATTTAAAAGAAAAGCACCCCATTCAACAACTTAAGCCTCCACCAGAAAAACAAAGAAAAGTATCTGAATGTGCTTGCAAAATAAAATCACAAATTTTAGCTGAGCACAGAAGTACTAATACAAATCAAATAGGTTCAGAAGAAAAGAAACCTCGTCAACAACCTATGGCCTCGAATACCAAGTCTCCTAAGCCACAAAAACAATCAAAAGCGTCTGAATGTGCTTGCGAAATAAAGTCCCAAATTGCAAATGACAATAAGAACACCTTTAAAACTGGTTTAAAAGGAAAGCCCAGAAGTCAACAAACTAAATCCCCCCAGATACAGTCTCGCACGTCTAAAAAGCAGTCAATCGGTAAAACCTCAGACTGCGCTTGTGGGACAAACCAACCAATATTAAATGACAAGCGGAGTATGTATACTAACGAAAATGGTTTGGTAGATTATACACCTAGTAAACAGGTAAAGTTTACACAAAACCAGCCTAATGAATTCGTTACAGCTATTGACTGCCCCTGTGAAAATGCAACAGATGAAAGAAAATATTGTAAAAGTCAATATCCATTAAGTCAACGCATAGAATCCTCAAAAATACGTTCGGCTGATCCACCAAGTATTGCAAAGAACGATATTTATCCTCACAGTCAACCCACGCAAACCCAACCTTCAATGTTTGGTATATCTTCTGACTGCGTTTGTGAGACGAATGAACGAATTGATACCGTTGACAAAACACTACAGAGTCGAAGAGCAAGTTTAGATCACCATTCTAAAACTCCCATACATCCCTTGAGTCAACCTAAAAAGGCCACGCAAACACGATCTCGGGGATTACCTGAATATCAACAAAGTAATAAGAGAAGTCATACATGTGAAACGAGTTTAGAGCAACAAAAGAAACATGCCCAAGCAGACACAAAATGTAATTGCAAGCATAAATCTAGTATAACATGGTGTAAAAAACGAGCTATTAAATGTATTTGTCAGACCAAGAAAAACGAGGGTGGAGAGAATGAAGCTCACCAAAATCACCTACTTGATAAAGCAAGTAAAGCGGGCGCTTCTTCAAGTCAGCGAAAAATGTATCTTGAAAGCAAGAACTTAAAACGGACCTCATCTTTAAAAAAAACTATATCTGACCAGCGATCGTCTTTGTCTAAGAGATTGTCAGAATGTATTTGTGAGTTTCAAATAAAACAGTCTCCATTTAAAAACGTAATTAGTTCAAGAAACAGTGCAACATTGGTGACACACACATCCCAGTCCCAATTGACTCAACAAGCAAGTTATTTCACAAAATCTCAACATTCATCACTAATTTCATATACTCATACGGAGTGTAAATGTCCACCTGAAAATATTAACGCTTCTCAACCATCATATATTTCCTGGAAACCCACACGATCGGACAAATCCCGCTTTAGGTTTTTCGGATCTAACAAAAATCAGCGACCGCAGCTATCTTCGCCAAAAGAAAGCCTATGTACTTGTGCACATGAAAAACTCGAAAAAATATCGTCAAAATCAGAAAAGTCTGATAGAATAGTTTCTCGAGACACAAAAAGTCTTAAACAATATTCTAAAAGATCATTTGACAAAACCGCGTGTAACTGTCCACCTTCTAGTAAATTGTCACGACATACGAATAAGTTTAGTAGGTTAGTAATGAAATTACGTTCTAAGTTTTGTAGCAGTAAGAAAAGTCAGCAATCTATGTTAAAATTACCTAATCATAACCCTGTAACAGTGCATTCAAATCTTCGTAAGTGCGCTTGCCCAGTTAGTAATCCTTCTTCACGGCTTAAGTTTAAGCAAAAAGGTAAACCGAGTAAACAGAGTCGAAGTTTTTTGCAACGTGTAGGTGTGAAAAGTCAGAAGTCGAAAACATCACAATCTAAATCTTACAGATCACATTTAAGTCATTCAGAGTGTGGTTGTATGATTAATAAAATTTCATCATCAAAATCTCGAGCTAAATCAGCCAAAAGTCTTTCCCAGTATAATCAGAGTTCAAGAAAATTGCAGCCAACGAATTTACCAATGAACTCTAGAATTAGTCGTAGTGCGACCCGCAGAGAGTGTCGCTGTTCGCTTAAAAAGACTTACTCAACGCTTTCTTCCGAAAAGCAATCGCGTTTTACTCGTACACCTTTATCATACACAAAATCTTCTCGAAGTTCATCGTGTCCTCGTAAAGAGTGTCGTTGTCAGAAGACGATGCTTTTCAAAGGAAATCAAAAGCGATCTAATACATCCCCTAATTCATCTACAGTAATGTCTTTTACTCCAATGGAGTGTATCTGTTCGAGTGGTGAAACTTCTACAAAGCAAAATGGCGAAAAAGAGCACAGTTTAACACCAGGTCAATATCATAAAATCTTGCAGTTTCCTACCTTCCGTCGATCTCGGGTAACCCCTGCAGCCCGGAAGCCTTTCAATAATTCCCAACAAACAAAACAAGATTCGCACTATTATGCTGGCCAACAAACAATGTTAACTCAATTTCCGTCTCCTTTGCATAGTGAGGAACTTATGTCCACAAATTCTTATAACAAATTAAGGGTTTTATCAGATTCCATGCCACAGCGGCATTCAGGCCATATGCTTTTTAGTGAGCAAATTGCTCAAGCCAACAAGCCACAACAAAATAATAGTCAGCCTGAAATATCTGATTCTTCAACCGGTTTACACAACGAATCATCACCGCCAACTGATGATCAACGAGTTCTATCTGATACAGTATCACACCACTTTCACAAAGCTACAACGGGAGTTGAGGGAGCGCCTGAGTTTAGTCAGCATCCTAAACATTTATCTCCTTCAAATGCTCAACCCCTACCATTTGCCGAGGAACGGCGCCTTCAGCCAGACGCAATATCGAATTTCCGCCGCAAAACAAAGGTGGGAACAGAGGAATCACCTCTGCCCTCACAGAGCCCTCAAAGTCTGCAACACGAAACTTCTAAACCAGTTACAAAAGAACGCCTTCTATCTGATGTGTCGCAACACTCCCGTCATAAAAAACCATCGAGCACCGAGCGATCTCTTGCATTCTCGCATAATCGTGCAACTCAGAAACCAGACATATCCAAATATTCAACTAACTTTGTAACTCCACCAATACCCTCAATCGAAACGGAACGCCTTCAAGGTTCGGTACAAGAACTCTCGCGAAAAACTCATGTAGGAACTGAAGGGCAACTTGAACTATTAGACAATCTTCCAAGCCAACAACCTCAAGGTTCTCCTCCTTTTCACGATTTCCACCCAACATGTATTATTCCAGGCAAATATACTTGCAAAAATAACAAATTAGAGAGTTCCCTAGATGTAATAGCAAATCACATAAAACGAGATTTATCAGAAAGTAAGTTACAGTCTGCCCCACTAAATCATCAGCCATATCAATCTCATGAAGTGTCTAACCATCCACCGCAGAAATTTCAACAATCAAATATGATTTCAAGAGCATATACTATTTCGGCTAATAAAGTACCACATTTACGTTCTAATTTCCATAATTACTCAAACATGAAAGGTCAGTCTGAAAAACTACTAGACATGTCTCGCCATGTTATCGTTCAACGATCTGAGATATTGCAAAGTCCGCAAAATCTACAGACATCCCATCAATTAAAACAGATACTATCTGTTTTAAAACACAACGCTTGTGAATGTCCTATTGAGGAATCAAATATTTCTCCTGAGGAAACTGCACTTGTAGACAAACATCCTGAATTGTTACAGCGACGTTCGAGTCAAATACGAAAAGGTGAAGCTGTCAGCGGAGTAAAACAGCGTTCTAAACCCGTAAAACAAAAACCGTATCCAGATTTTAATCGTGTGACAATGCGTTATCTTGCACGTAAACGATCAGAACAAAGTCCTGGACCTAAAAGAAAAGAACATATTCCTCCTCCTGCCAAAAAAAAACCAGCAGTTGGAGTTTCACCTCCTCCAAATTGTGCACACCGTTCGTGTTATGCTAATGCGGCTAATAAATGTGGGCCGAAAACATGTTTTGATGAGTCCGCCCTTAGGCGTGCTTACAAACGCAAACCATTACGATATACTCCACCTAAACAACCGCCAAAATCAAAGAAAGAGCGTAAGCAAAAAAAACAAAGCAAGAAGGATAAAAAAAGAGATACAAAAAAGGACAAACAAAAGGATAAACAAAAAAGAAGGAAAGCTGTAACTAAAAGGAGAAAACCAATATCGCGATCGAGATTCAGTATTTTCCAATGCTGTCAGTGTGTTCAAGAACTAGTCAACAAGGCTGAGAAGGATGCGTGGCCAACTGACGTTACTTGTCGTCCTATATACATCCATACTTTGAAGCGTAAACCATGTTTCTGGATATTTAGGTGGTTTCCATCTATATACCCAACATTCTTAAGTTGTTTCAAACTTCAGCAAAACATATGTCAAATGTGTTTGTATATCCTTGCTTTATGTCTGTGGAGCCCATTTCTTTTATGTTTCTATGTATGTTTCAATTGAATATGCAAAAGTTGATCATAAAATATGTTCACTTATTAAATATTATGTATTTTAATATATTTTTTTATTGAATCATTTCTAAAATAGCAGTTTTTAGTGACTATGTGATGTTTTGTTTCACAGACACTAAACGCTCATAACGATAGTTATTCTGTGGACAAATCCAACTTGGTAATCGCTCGAGCCGTTCTTGAGCTATAAATGGAGGAACTAACACGACTTTATTTTGTTTAAAAGAGAAGAATAAGAAGATTATTTAGTAAAACATCATAACCACCAGTAACCACCTATAGCTTTATGTTTTATCTTCTTTTCCCTGTCACAAAATATCACGTGTCAAAACAAGAAACAACCTCAGAGTAATAATGAAACGACAATAATTAATGTTTGCCTGATTCCCATTTTCCGAAGGTCTTAGGGCGGGGACACAATATACAGGTACAGGTCACCGTGTATCGGTACGACGCGACGCCGCTACCGGGAGAAGCGGTACGGTGCACCGCGGTGGCACTCGGTGAACCGCTCGGTAGTTAATATTTTGTTGTTTAGTTCGCACGTGTTAACTATTGCATAATAATGGCTGACAATTGAACTGTCGACTTTTTAGTTTCACTAGTGGAAGTAGAAGAAGAAAGAAAGAAATAAAGTTTATTTGACACAGTCAAGGCACATTTACAAGAGAAAACAAAAAATAATATTAAAATACAGAAAAGACTAAATTATTGTGCCTCACGGCTGTGGCAAATAGGCCCCGTTCAGCATATGCCAGGCGTCCCGTTCTCTGGACGAGAAAGAAAGAAAGAAGAATTTATAAAATTATTGACCGTGCCGTGGCACGACGCCGTGTTGTCTCCCGGTAGCGGCGTCGTGCCGTTACACGGTGGCAGGTGCCGTACCGTAGACATGTGTCCAAGTCCTTATATTGACAAACTTTGCCGGGTAGTCATCATTATCAGTGTTATCTTCGTTTTTCAGTGTCTTGGACTATAATAGAGATGGGTCATAACATCATCATCATATCATAACATCAACATTAAGCAACATGGGGTCATTCAGTGGTTCGAGTACCGGACTGCTGACCATGAGGTCGTGGGTTCGATTCCCACAGAACACAAAAATTTATGTGATGTATATAAGTGTTTGTGTTCGTCTGGGTGTTTCTTATATATTATAAGTATGTATTTACAAAAAAAAAAGTATATAAGTATTATATCCATTGTCTAGTACCCATAGTACAAGCTCTGCTTAGTTTGGGACTAGATGGTGCTGTGTAAAAATGTCCCAGAATATTTATTTATTTATTTATTTACTTAGTCGTTATATTACAGAATTGGTCTGTATGTGGATTAAGTGGTTAAAAAGATTTGACACAATAAGTTTTGGCATATCAAGGTGATACAAATGAATGTAAAATAAAAACGAGAATTTTATTTAGTTCCACTGTTCGACTATTCGACGCCATCTTGTTAGGGCTAGCGCGCACTCGTAATTTTTAGTCTACCGATAGTTTAGTCGCTATCATATGACGATCTTGATCAAACTGTCGGTCGATAGTTTGGTCTTGTGGTAGTGCGCGCACTCGGCGCACTACACCGATTTGTGAGTAAAGAATCTATTAAATTTTCCAAAAAAAGTTTTTCGGACATTATACATAGTATCAGTACCTATACAAAGTTTTGAAGAGCTTGTATCTATTGGTGGACCATTCATAAAAAAGAGGATACACGGCTACGGCTTGCTGTTCCAGTGGAGGAGAGATTAAGGGCCAACGCGCACTTGTGATTTTTAGTCGACCGATAGTTTAGTCGCTATAGTAGTCCTGTATAATTTCATGTCGAATTCTAATCGTCAAATGCTCGCACTGCCATATAACTCCATAGTGAATCCCAGAACGATCAAACTATCGCCCGACTAAAAAATCACAAGTGCGCGAGCGCTCTATCATTGAAATAGAAAATTTAATCGAAGGTAGAGAACCAGTTTCTTTTTTTAGATTAAAAACATGTTGTTTCTTGAAATAATTCTGTAACCTACCTCAATTGTTGGCCTGGCTTGTTGCTTCAAGTATTGAATGTATTTGGGTTGACAATTTTTTATTCAACTGTTGAACGAACGAAATAATTGTATTTTGCTGTTTATACTTACGAAGAAAAGTTTTGAATCAAAAATTGCCCAGTAGAGCAAGAATGTGACATGATGTTTAGAAGCCGCCAGTCATTTATTGCTTCAATATAATTGTATGCAACAGGCAAGAAACTTGCATCATGTAGGGCTCTAGGGCTAACGCGTACTTGTGATTTTTAGTCTACCGATAGTTTAGTCGCTATCGTAAGACAATCTTGATCAAACTGTCGGTCGATAGTTTGGTCTTGTGGTACTGCGCGCACTACACCGATTTGTGATTCAAGAATCGCACGCTTAGTACGGGAGCAGTGACAAAAAAATGTTCCTAAAACGGTGTTAATTTGTGCTATTATATTAAGGAGAAAAATAAAAAAAATATAACGGTAATCAATTTTGGGTACATCCATTGAATAGTGATAGATCGATACATGGGAAATTTTACACCCGCCATCAAAAACTATTAAACCAAAAATGTTTTTCGAACATTATACACTCCAATCTTTTTGGCCGGGCTGAACTGCTGGCGAGTCGCTGCGCAGAAGTTATCTTAAGGGAAGATGGACGAGCGCGGGTGCACGGGCACCCACCGTGGCCACCCGCGCGCTGCATCCTCCCCGCTCGCGTCCTTGCAACTGTGTGAGGTGTTACATCCGTACGTGAAACACATGTGCAATGCGTTCTGAGAATACAGTCGAGTTCAGAATCGTTAATTTCGTTTTTGTTATTGGTAGTTAGTGTTTTGCTATTACCGTTATTATTGTTCGTTCGTGTTTTGTTATTATTGTTTGTCGGTATCGTGTTATCGGATCGGAAGACATTATGCAATAAAGTAGATAAAAAATATCGAGTAGTATTATAAGGAAAGCAACAGAATTATTGATACATTTTACTGATGAATTGTGTATTCGTGGAAGCGAAATTAATCGGATGAATCGGTAACGGATTTTGAAGATGAAGACGATCATTCTTCCGATGGAACGGACTTCTTCATAAGGGTGTTACGTTCATGGAAGGTGTAACCTTGCTTTAAATAAATAAATATTTTTGATACATATCTAATATTATGTTATGCTTAAGTATAAAATAAAAATCTATCTACTTACTGATCTAATACTAAATAAGATATTTGCATTAGTAATGTTCCACTCGACTGTACCATGCGCTAGAAGGCGGGTGCAACAACTTCAGCCCGGCAAAAAAAATTGGAGAGTACTGTAGTATGAATATACGCTCTTAAGTTTTGAAGAGCTTGTATCTATTTTTGGACCATTCATAAAAAAAGAGGATACACGGCTACGGCTTGCTGTTCCAGTGGAGGAGAGATTAAGTGTGACATTGAGGTAAGTAACTAAATTATTTGTAAAATCAACATCTTTTTAATCTCTCAAAATAAAATCTGGTTGTCTATTTCTTCGATTAAATTTTCGATTTCAATGTTAGAAGTCATTGTGGCTCCTGTACAATAACGATCGACCGACAGTTTAGTTTAACAAGTGCGCGCACTCACGTACAGCGCCATACTGATTGCGCAGTCGACCGATAGTCGGGCGATAGTTTAGTTGAATGCAGTGCGCGCGCTCACATAATCCTTCATGCACATTATACAACCGGCCGATAGTCGTACGATAGTTTGATCGAATAGAAATCGGGCAGTCATTTTCGATATTTCGATCGGTCGAATTCTAATCGTCAAATGCGCGCACTGCCATACCTATAACTCCGTAGTGAATCCCAGAAAAATAAAAAATGCGCGTAAATAATTAGAGCGCTCGCGCACTTGTGATTTTTAGTCGGGCGATTTATAAGTTTATCATACTTACATATTTTCACGCGTGTCCCATTGGGGTATTTTAGGGTAAACAGCACTTTAAGCTATTTAGTAGGATGTTATTATGGAGACCAGTAGTGAATAGCTTGTAAGTTTATGGTAAATAGCGAATTCATTGAATTTTGAGAATTTTAACAACAATACTCAGAACGAATTCACGCGAATGCTCAAATAGTAATGACACGAATTCTTGGGCAGCGCAGGCAACAAAATGAAAAAAAATAAAAAAATCAAAGTATTACTTTTTTTTTTTTTTTATATTGGCGACTTTGCCGATGACGACAATTCAAAAGTATTACTTTGACCCATACAGGAAGAATAGACACTTTGACATAGACAGTATATTGACAACTGACAGCCATCTTAAAGGTGTTATATTAGGGTGATATTTAAGTAATAGATACTATTTTATATATTCACTAAGCCGTATGGTATGCTAACCATACCTATTACTGGGTAATAGTCAAATATTAGTCAGCCATTTTGAGATTCACGTAGGAGAGCCATGCTTCGGCACGAATCGGCCAGCTCGACCGGAGTGATACCACGGCCTCACAGAAAACCGGCGCGAAACAACGCTTGCGTTGTGTTTCGCCGAGTGAAGGAGGTTACCGGAGAGCCAAACCCTTTTAAAAGGCGGGCAACGCACTTGCGACTCCTCTGGTGTTGCGGGTGTCCATGGGCGGTGGTTATCGCTTACCATCAGGTGATCCGTTTGCTCGTTTCTCCCCCTATCTCATAAAAAAAACATATTCTCTCCGTATTCGTTAATTCTAACTTAATATTGATATGTAACTATTCTCAGAATAGGTACCTACGATATCAATATTATGTTAGAGTAACGAATACGGAGAGAATAGGTATGATATCAATATTCTCGGTGTGCCTATTATTTGACTAATATCTGGTAATAGTCTACGCTAAACTAATATATACTAATATGAATATACAGCTCGTATCATAATATCTATACCTATTACGAATATAATATATTCGTAATTAATAATGGTGTAACTAATATATTCAATATATTAGTTACACCTCTATCCATCATGACGTGAACGTCAAATAAACATTAAAGATTACAGATTATATTTATTATAAATAATATAAATAATATATATAACATATTATATTGTAATCTTTGACTATCTAGATAGTCAAAGTTTGTAATGTACTTTGTGATTACAGAGTTATAGAATTTTATGAATAAAAATTGTGTATTGTTTGGGTTCGTCCGTCGTTGTGCATTTGTGCATAGGTACTTTTGTGTTTTAGATCTTACGCATATTCGCATACAGAAAAATATCTCAAAAAATCTATTACGTGTGTTTTGCTATTTTTCACGGGTACCTTAGCAAGAAGTATATTTCTGAAAACCTACCCAATTACCTTTTATTATTGCATGTATGATTTTTGCATGAAGAAGCCAACGTTCGGCATTCAAGGAAATATTGGAATATCAACACAATGCAAGCTGATGAAAAGCATTCGAAACCCACAGTCGACCTGGCTTCGTTAGATCCTACAGCAAGGGTCAAACAGTTGGCTAATTACGGCGCCATGGTAGACGTAGACCAAAATGTTCCACCAAGAAGGTAACATAATATCTCGCAGATAAATTGTTAAATTTGCTGGGTCAAAGAATCGCCTTAGGCTCTCAATGGTTTACAGGTGTACATCTACAATTGACGTTCTTATAATTTCTATATTTGTCCACCGCTGGACGTAGGCCTCTCGTAGTAAACACACAGAGCCCGATCTTTGGCTTATAGTCATTTAATTTATTAAATTATATAGCAATTACACCCAGAACAACTTGCTCAGCAACCTCCCATGTGAACATAAGACTAATTCAAGTTCAAATGTTTTTATTTCAAATAAGGGTCAGAGAAACTCCAAGGACACTTTTAGAATAAATTATGTTACAATCTTCTCTGGAACAATATTGTGATAACAAGATGTGTAAACATTGAAGTATGTCCAAGTTTGACTGAAATCAATAATATTAGTCAATGTGGCAGTTGATGAATACTTTATTTACAAAGAAATTACAGGTATTATAGGTCAGGATTGGAAATGGTCAGGATGGCAAATGTATACCTAGCAGAAGGGAGCCTGGAGAATGCATACATACTGTACATGAAATTCATGACATTATTTTTGGAGAAAATTCGTAAGCACCCTGAATATGCAACTGTGCCGGCTCCGGTGAAAGCTGTTAACCAGGCCAAACTGAAGGAAGTGATGCCCAAAGCGGAGAAACTTAAACAAAAGCTTCTAGAACAATATGCTAAAGAGCATGTCATCTATCAAGAAAATGAGGTATATGCCAGTTTTTACACCTATTATTTTTAAATAGTACTTTGTTAAAAATATAGCACTCACTACAATAACACACAGGTAGATATAGTATATAGCTATATTTGTAGCAGTTGGATTGTAAAATTAGTTTTTTGGAAAGCAGCAGAATGATGTTTAGTGGATTTTCATCTGCTATCTGTCATCATTGTCTGTTAGTCAATATAGCAGTTTTGTAAACCAGCATGAGCAAAATTTATTTATTCTCAGTGCTTTTTGGCATAAAAATTATAAGCTCATCAAAATAATACTATAATTCGGTTCTGGTACTCAATGCGACTGTGTGGAACATTATGTGGTCACCGTCTAACATAACCTATCTTACAACAAAGCTGTTTTCAAATCCAACTTTAATTAATTATACACATATACATATATATAATTCGTTTTAAATCATCATCACCATCAGCCTATTTTCATCCCCTGCTGGACGTAGGTCTCTCCTAGTGGAACTCCACAGATCCCGATTTTCGGCTTCATCCAGTCACTCATTCTAAATACTTACTAATATCAATTTGCACATTTAGGAAAAGAGGCGTATAGCAGAAGAAGAACGGAGAAAGCAAGAGAGGGAAGATGCAAAACTGGCAGAACAACTTCAAGCTGATGAGAATAAGAAAGATACACACTCCACAACACCACATCTACTGCATTCTGTAGGTAGTTTTTCTGTAATTTAATATTGGATAAACAGTGATAGTGTAGTGATATGAAGAGTACTGGATGTGATTCCCAAGTTGAGCACTGTTATTGGGTTATTGCTATGTAATTCTTAGTAGCAACTCGGAGTTTGTGCCCAGTTTTTTCTTGGGTTTGGGCCTCCGGTGTCCTAACTCACTTGGTGAAGCACACATAAGTGTTGTTTACACCAGTTTTCTGTGAGGGTATCACTATTATGCCTATTCATGCTGAAGCATGGCTCTCCAATAGGCTTGCCCCCAATAAGATGGGACTGAACCATAACGGCAAATTGTGGGTGTACATCAGTACGCCTCTGCCTAACCCTTTGGGGGATATAGGCGTGATAGTATATTATGTTTTATTGATATGGTTGTCAGGAGGATTGGGCGGTATCTCCGAGTGCGCCGGCGATGGACGGCGTGCGCTACCCGGACGACTTCGCCAGCGAGCCCGCGCGCGCGCCGCACCACTACCAGCCCGTGCCGCCGCTCATACCGCCCTCGCGACCCCAAGCGTGAGTCCGCACATCATATACTAACAGAATCTTTGCACTATGTCAAAAATCCTATAGAATGATATATATCACATATGATATATGACATATATCATATAGATGAATATGTTTATTATTTTCTTTTAATTTCTGTGTAATAATGTTTGAATCACTTGCCTCAAAAACTGCCTCATTAGCCTAGTGGTCCTGAGCGCGACTGCTACGCTGGAGGTCCTGGGTTCGATTCCCAGGTAGGGCAGTGTTATTGGGTTTTTCTATGAAATTACCAGTAGCAGTACGGAGTTTGGAATTTGTGGCCGGTAAATGGCAATAGGCCCCCTATTACATGGGACCTAAACATACCGGCGAACTGGGTGTACAGTAGTACATCTCTGCCTAAACCCTTCGGGGAATACAGGCGTGATGGTATATTATGTTATGTTATCACTTGCCTTGACCATGGAAAAAACCATTTTTTCCTCTATGCTGCTACTAAAACATTCGTTTTAGTGAAGGACTAGTTTTTCAATAAAGTACTGTGTTACTCTATTAGATGGGTCCATATTGGCTCACCTAAAGTTCTTTACTCGAAATTGTTCTTCCTAATCATTTGTAATCCGAATGATCACTCTTCCTAAAATATTTTCATCCTAAAGTTTTCATTCATACTATTTGTAGTGCTACCGGCGATGTTCATAACACTCATATTTCCGAAAATTGTAATTAATAATATCATTAATGTAAATATATTTTATCATAACGCTTTTATCCCTAACCATACTTACCATAATATTTTCACTGATACTCAGAAAGAAACATTTACCAAGTGTAACAACGTACCTAAACCAATAACTATAGGACCAATTCGGTTCTGGCACTTCGCCGGCCGCTGCCGAGGCACGCTCGCTTCGCTCGCTCGGCTCGTGCGTTGTGGTCACAGTTCTAACCTAACCTAAACCAATGTCTAAAGTACTGATTATTATGAATAAAAATAAATCTAAACAAAAAATATATGACCTTGAATAATAGTGTAAAAGATGGTTATGTTGAGAAAATATAGGAAAACAAATAAAAGTATAATAGATATTTATTGCTACTGACATTATGAAGTTGAATGCTTCGGAATTATGAAAATTAGAGACAGAGTAGTTAGGAATTGTTATTGGTAGGATGAAAAATGTTAGGAAGAACATTTTCGGATTTCCAATTATGGGAGTTGAAAATTTAGGTGAACTTTGGCGCACCCCTCTTAGATACTGAGGTTCAATGTATCACAATAATAAAATGATTATTCATAGACTGACTGCTACCTATAGGTATACCTACATATAATTATGACAGGATGAGCTAACTCTGCATTGTATAGGAATTTCTTTCATTCAGGGATCAGTTTATACTTACTGGTATTATATAGCACGAAGTATAGCCAAAATAGCCACTGATATAAATTTACATACATACATACCATCACGCCTGTATTCCCCGAAGGGTTAGGCAGAGGCGTACTAATGTACACCCACAGTTAGCCGGTATGTTTAGGTCCCATGTAATAGGGGGCGAGCCTATTGCCATTAACCGGGCACAAATTCCTAACTCCGAGCTGCTACTGGGAATTACATAGAAAAACCCAATAACACTTTGCTCGACCTGGGAATCGAACCCAGGACCTTTAGCGTAGCAGTCGCGCTCAGGACCACTTGGCTAATGAGGCAGTTGATATCTTATATATCTTATCTTATATATATATAAAAGAAAGTCGTGTTAGTTACACCATTTATAACTCAAGAACGGCTGGACCGATTTGGCTGAAAATTGGTGGAGAGGTAGCTTAGAACCAGGAGACGGATATAGGATATTTTTAATCCCGTTCCCGTGGGATGTGATTAAAGACCGAATTCCACGGGGGCGAAGCCGCGGGCAGAAGCTAGTAAATTTAATAAATTACAATACGTAGGTCCATACTATACATAGGTCCAGTATAAAATGACCTCGCATATGTATAGATTATTCGTAAACCTAGAGGTTAGCTTATAAAAAAACTACGGACGAATAAAGAGCGTCATTCAATGACTTCACGGTTGTTGATTTTTGACAGTTTTGTCTACGGAACTGTTGGTTCAGAAGCCCACGCCCGAACAACTATCGAATTCGTATCGTACACGAATGAGATTTTTCTGCTACAAATCTCATACATACATATATAATTTCACATCCGTCTCCCATTGGGGTAGGCAGGGACTACACTTGCTACAATCCTGGCACACCACTTTCGCTTCATCTACGTTCATTAACCTCCTTCTCATACAAATTATTCTCGTTTCCTATCTCGTTTTCACAAGTTGTCCGTGCTTGGGCTACTGTTGTCATTTAAATAATATCTAATCCCTACTTGCCTACTAATATTATAAATGCGAAAGTAACTCTGTCTGTCTGTCTGTCTCTTACGCTTTCCCGCTTAAACCTCTCAACCGATTTTGATGAAATTTGGCACAGACAATCTTTAGACCCTGAGAAAGGACTTATGCTACCTAGATATAGATAGCCCATTTATTGAGGAAGGCTATATAGGCTATATAATTATCATCACGCTACGCGGACGAAGTCGCGGGTAGGAGCTAGTAATAAATAAATAATATTTATTTCCAAAAAATACTTCACTACTTACGAAAATTACTAAATTCAACAATATAACAAAAACAGTGTTTCAACTCAACAGTGATGAACTCTGGTACCCAAGGTAAGATTTAACTTGTGTTATGGGTACCAGCGTTCTCGTATTCAGGTTTTACACATTTAGTGCCATTGAGTGATCATTCTGATACAATTGAAATATCAGAGTTGGGTTCATGGTGACTCTGACAGCGGGTATGTGGGTGTGTTTGTGTCAGTGGGAGCGCGAGCGTGGAGCCGGTGTGGGGCAGTGCGCGGCTGCGCGCGGTGCTGGTGCCGGCCGCGCTGCTGGCGCGCTTCCTGCGCCTGGCCGCGCACAACACGGCGCGCAACGTCGAGACCTGCGGCATCCTCGCCGGCATACTCGTAAATTATTCATTATATTTTTGCAATGTTATCTTTTAGACACCTCTACAAATTAGTTTTTAGGTATTTTTTAACTAGATGGCGCCAACATTTCCTAACTGACAATCCATGAGAAGAAACACCGTAACAAGCTCAGAGACTGACAGAGAACTCTTTTCAAACATATGTAAGAATCGCATGCAAGCCACTGAACTACATATAACATTATCTGTGTGTAATGTCTAAATAAGCAACATTTATTTTAGAAAAAGTATTATGGTTCCGCACAATGAAATATATTTTTCAGAACATGATTTTGTTAACGTTGTTTTGTAACGGATAGTTTTTAATAATGTAGTTGACTGGTGTTGATTTTATTAAAAACCAGCTTCTATCGCATCGTCGGGTTGCATCCGACACACCAAGGAGATTTACGACAGACTCCGACGTAAGCCCTTACGTCGGAGTCGGTTTCCAGCCATTCAAACCCCAAGAGGTCCTTCTACCGAACAAGTAACCTCGCCTTTTACCAGATGCCTGTCTGAAAGGCAGTGAGGAACAGTATTCTAACTCGTCCCCACACTGGGTTTGTATACTGTCAAGGTGTATGACGTTATTGTACACAATTTGTAGGAGCGCGACCAGTTGAAGATCACGCACGTGATCGTGCCCAAACAGTCGGGCACGGCGGACTCGTGCAGCACCAACAACGAGGAGGAGATCTTTCACTACCAGGACCAACATAATCTTATTACTCTGGGATGGATACATGTAAGAATAATATTTATATTTTATTAAAGACACGTCTGTCGTTGGATTGGAGGGCCACAGGGGCCACAGGAGAGACGTGTGACATTGTGTGACAACGGGAATGAGGGGAAGGAGCTTTGTCATGTTACTAAAAATCTCTGTTTGATAAATGTTAACAGTGCTATATGGTTGGACTAGCAAAATATGTGACGTCACACTAGGGGGTGTGTGATGGGGGGAGGGATGGAAAAATCATGAAATTCTTGTGACGTAATTTATAGATGGCCGCTTGGGCGAGAAATATGCAAATCTCGCATGTTTCGAATAGTGTTCTAATTCCTTGCATCAATGGTTTGATAATGATATTTATTTCTATAAACAGATCTTTTAAAGACACTTTTACAAGTCTTGTTTTGTTTTTTATAAACTAGGTGGCGCCTATATTTCTTAACTGACACTCTCTGAGAACTAACGCCAAAACAAAATTAAAGAATCATGGTCTCTTTTAAAAGTATATGTATTATGTGACGTGTTATTGCCATCATTTTACCGATTAAAAGAGAGAGATACCGCTCTACAGATCCAATAGCGCTATCCCACTCTCACTACCTAAAAATGATGGTGATAACATAGTAGCACAGATAATAGAAGTGACAATATGTGTGTGTTTGTTGCAGACCCATCCAACTCAGACGGCATTCCTGTCATCCGTGGACATGCACACACAGTGCTCGTATCAGCTGATGATGCCGGAGGCTATCGCTATTGTCTGCGCACCTAAATACAATGAGTGAGTTACAGCTTGTTTATTATTAAACGTACAAACATAATGATGACTCTTAAATATTACTCAGTAGCTCAGTACCCCACTGTTCATACAAGTGATGCAAAGATTAATATGTAAAATTTTAAATACTTGTAGCTTTGTTGTCCTTCACACGTTATTCACATATTTGCGCGTGTAGGAACAACATCTCTCTTATGTAGTTGTATAAGGCGTTGGAATCAGAATCAGACTTAATCCATGTCTCGTAATATTTCAGAACTGGTTACTATGCATTGACTCCTGATTACGGGATGCAATCCATAACCAACTGTAGACAGACCGGGTTTCATCCACATCCGACCGATCCGCCGCTATATCATGTAAGTATAAGTATATCTATATCTACTAATAATTAATAATACAGCATATCCTACGAAGAAGAACCAAACCAGAAGTTTGAAGCAACTTTAGCAAAATTCTTTTGAATCAGTGGTGTTTTATAGTTTCTCGATTCGTTTATAAATTAGATTAAAGTGTTATGTAAAAAATAACCCATTATGGCGAAACTATTATTTCCTCTGAACGTCACTTTTGGGAGCTTACTGTCTAGTTCGAAAGTGAAAATTATTCCATACTTCTTTCACCTTCGTTCATAGCAATTACTGTCTAGTACCTAGTTAAAAACAAAAACTATGATTATTTCATTTTTATGACCTATAACTGTTAATTTACGTATGGAAAAGTACATAACTTAAAAAATATTTCTTCCAGACTGTAGCACATATACGAGTGGACGAGTCAGCGCCAGTAGAAGTGGTAGACCTTAGGAGATGAACATCGACATTCTAGGAATTTAGTTCATATTCCACCACAGCGCAGCGCTTGCGTTCACTAGTAGTGCATTTATTAGCTCGCTTTGTTTCGTGCGGATCATATAACAATACCAAGTATTACTCGGAATAGTCAGTAGGGAATATATTGTGTGTAATTATAGTATGAGCAATTACTGTTAGATATTTATATCGGTTTAACAAGGAGTAGTAAATAAATGGAGTGTTTACTTGTGATAGATCTAGTATCTTCACATAATAATCCCAAAGTGTTGTGATACTATTGTTTGAATACCTAAGTATGTGATACATTATTTTAGTGATTTCGTCTTTTTATCGCGAGTACGAACTATCAGACATATATGAGCCTTCCATTTGTTTACTATTCCATGGTTCAAAGCCGACGAATGTGTTCAGTATGCATAATCAACCTTTAATCAATTTTGTATGACAAGAAAGAGTGACTTATGAATTGAATAGAGGAAACGTGTTGTTACATTTGGTTTATTTATTGTAGTAAAATGCTATAGATTACATACTTCACTTAGATTTGTGTAGGTATTACACAGTGTGAAAATGGTTCCATTTTTCTTAGAACGTCATGTAATAAACTAACTCATCTTCGTTATTTAATTGTATTGTTATTAATATTAATTATTCTCGTTAAGATTTTATTTAGTATATCATCTCGAATGACAAAATATGAGAAGTTCTTTTGTATATTTTAATACATATAATAATCGCACGATAGACTACCCTGAAACCTAAAACAAAACTTTTCGTATAATCACAATGACTGATTACTTAGAGCAGAAACTTTACCTTAAACTACCATTTAACTTTGACTGTCTTTTTTTATGGGATAGGGCAGCAAACGAGCAGACTGATCACCTGATGGTAAGCGATAACCGCCGCCCATGGACACCCGCGACACCAGAGAAGTCACAAGTGCGTTGCCCGCCTTTTAAAAGGGTTTGGGCCCACGGTAACCGAAATTAATCGTGCAATTAAAATGCCCTTTTAACATGTTAACAATGTCAAACAATACTAAGGAGGAAAAAGTAAGTGAATGATTCATTTCCTATTATTCTTCATCCTTGTTCTCTTCTAGCCATCGTATATTTCGTAGCAATATGGAGAATATTTTATATTTTATCTTCTAAAAGGGTGATAACATTGTTATGATTTTTAATACATTGATAGTACACCTTCAAATCGGTATTCATCTAATTGTGTGATATATAATTATATAATAATATTTATAGTACGCAGCCTGAAGACTGAAGCTTAAAAGTTGTAAATCTTAAAATATTTATAGGTATATAATTACATTTATTATAGATTTGATTTAAATACATGTATGTAATAATGAATATATAATATCATATTTTTTATTTCAATGTAAGACGTAAAAATTTTTAATTTATCTACTGAAATTTGTTGATTATTCAAACGCTGTAAGTTTTCAAAATGTATCAAATATAGTTTTTTCTTGTACACAGAGTGTATAATGTATAAAAAATATTATTTCGTTTTTAAGTGTCAATATTTACCCTGATATCGTAACGGTTGACAGTGGTATCTAGGCAAAGTTGTTATAGAAATTTGTAATGCCATTAAGAGCGCTCGCGCACTTGTGATTTTTAGTCGGGCGATAGTTTGATCGTTCTGGGATTCACTATGGAGTTATATGGCAGTGCGCGCATTTGACGATTAGAATTCGACATGAAATTAAACACGACTACTACAGCGACTAAACTATCGGTAGACTAAAAATCACAAGTGCGCGTTAGCCCTAATGGGGCGCAAATCCAAACTCCGAGCTGCTAATGTGTGTGTGTTAGTAGTGTTTTATTTTCTGTGTAAATTTATTATAAAAAAATTTATTTGCCAAGAACACCCCGGGTGTTCTTGGCAAATAAATTTAGTTTCTTTCTTATTAGAATTTTATAGAAAAATTCAATAAAACTTTGCTCGATATGATCATCGAACCCAGGACCTCTAGCGTAGCAGTCGCACTTAGGACCACTAGGCTAATGAGACATTCGCGGCCACTAGACCGATAAGTCTGCTGGTCAAGAATTGATGATTCAGTCTAATAAGTGACCTACTGTTATAATTCTCACTAGAGAAACTATGATTTACAGTTTAGATTTGCTCTCAATCCTGCTGTATCAGTGTATATTGACCTAATATAAATCTTTATGATTACATATTTTTTTAACTCTCATCACAAATGTGTTTGATAGCACTATTCTTAGTTTCATTCACATTCGTGAGACATGAATGTACCGGGTGATGTTATTAGTGCCATTTTGCATAATATCGATATGTGCTAAATGTTGCATACAAGAGGTAATATATTGAAATAAATTAATGGTATGAATGTAATCTGGTAAATTAGTAGTATTTTTTAATTTGTACCGATATTTAGGATCTTAATTAACTGAAGAATGTTTCACTTGTTTTCACTCCGTTTACACGAAACTAATGACTTCTTAACTTAGAGAAAATGGTTTGCAAGATTTTAATTAAACATCCATGGGAAACAACCAAAATAACTAAGGCCTTATTGACCTAAGAGGTAGTTTTCGTATAGGTACCTATTTAATATTACAAATTACATTATCTATCTTATTATCGGTACAAATGAGAACATTAAGTTTCAGGTATTACACTCAAGAAAATACGTTGGTACATATGATTGCACGACTGTGCAACAAGTACACGGGTGTGCAACAAGTACAACAAATTGACTTGGCCCCTGATGCATTCAGGGGCCAAGTCAATTTTATACAATGATAAAAAAATTACAATTATGAATGAACGGGCTACCTAGGTGCAAATATCTTAAATTCTGTTGCAATGTAATTGCAGTGTGTACCCAATAAATTAATGCGGAAGGCAACGCAAGGCTATAACAGATGTCAGCACCTCCGACTTCCTACGACAGCCAATCAAAACGTGTTATTATGACAGTAGCAATTATGTCAAAGAGTGTTTAGCCAATAAGATTACATTGGTCAAGTTGGAGGTGGCGCCATTAGTTCCTCAGCTAAGAGAAATATCAATGTGCGAGAGGAACAGCTCTTTCAATGTTAATGTATGTGCAATTAACGTCATCTAATATATAAGCGCGGTCTTATGTATTTGTGATCAGCTACACGGACCAATGTGAATAAAAAGTAAATAAAATTCATAGTCATGTTTTATTTATTTAACAATATTATTTGGTTATAATATGCATTGGCAGTGAAGCATAACTATAATACATCGTGCTTCACACACATCTACGTAACATTTAATATATGGGTATCTTTAGGCGACAATTTATGTAAGGCAACACTACATAAAATTAATTAGTAGCAAGGTAGGCAGGAGACCATTGTTTATTTTAAATATTTATAACTGTATTTTAAAAATGAGCGACCAAAATATCTTAAATGAAAGTTATTGTAATTAAAAAAGAAAACTGTTAGGAAATTATTTTTCTTTTAAAATAATTGCGTCATTCAATAATATTTTCTTTCGCTTACTGAAGAATATGCTAACATACAAATATACCAACAGCTCCCATCACAATAATATATTATAGTAATTGGTATTACTAGACACGTACTTTATTTATAGGTATACCACGTGCGTTCGATAAATTAGAACATCACCTCCCTTTATATTGCATTTTACAATTTTACAATAAACCTTATTTTTTTTAAAATGATTTCCTCTATTATAATATTAATGAAAATTATGTACATAAATATCTACATAAAATACTGAAGTATTAACGTACTTATTCTCACAACTAAAGCATTTTTACATACTACATTTGAATAAGGCACTCGGTGCTTAATATAATTTTATGTAAGTAATTATTATGAGGATTTTTATATACCTAAAAACATACCAAGTACATAAAATAGGTACGAAGATTCGTGACCAGTAATAAAAAACATTATATTCCCAATATGTAAGTAGTCTCAGATAGATTACTCAACAAAAGTACATTTTGTCGCATTTAAACCCTACATAAACTGATAATGTTATACCTATACCTACAATAAATTTATGAAACAAATTATATACAAATAATATTATACCTATATAAACCAATACATACACAGCTAGTACCTACTTAAAACTGAAGAATAAATAATATGGAGTTTGTTATTAATATTAGGTTACGTTTGGTAACTATTGATTAAGTTACACCTTAATCAATAGTTACCAAACGACAACAGCTGACCTTACGTGGGTTTCTAAGACTTTTCGTCTTCGACTGTCAGGATTTAATGTACTGCTGACCCATCAGCCCATGGTCCCCACCACTATGGGCAGCTGATCGCCTCGCGTGTAAACAATATTATGAAACCCATTTATGCAGAACCCGAAACAGTCAACTATTACTAGCTCACTAAGCACTCTACATAAAAAATAGATTTAAAAACTAAGGAAACAACATTCGCTTAAATTCATAAACATTGCTTATAAAAATTGCGTATTATAAGGCACCATCTCGGATAAATGACATTCGTACTTTTAAAGGCACTCTATGACTACATTTCTACAATAAGTATAACTAGAAATTGCTATCTACAGCTACTCCACGAATATTCATATAAAGTAGGTACTCATAGTGAGTACATACGTGATACGTTTCTAGAGTATTTTTCTCTCACAAACAGTACATAATAGGATATGAAAAATGTTAAAAAATGCGTAAATAATTACATTGACAAACATTTACCATGTTAATAATATAATGGTTCGTTTCTTTACGTTTACACATCTAATTTTATATGAAGTCAATTAAATATTATATTTATTTTATACAATACAATGAGTGATAACAATAGTGAGAATAATAGAAGCTATTTCCCAGACTGTTTTATGAAGTTCAGCAGAATTACTGATTTGTTTTTTGGCTTTGGAAGGTAATTCAATCGGTATGGTCTTGTTCATCACCCAATAGTAAACGTCTGTGAGACCTCGCGCTTTAAGTTCTGGCCCCACTTCCTTCCTTATTCTTCCATTATATGCATTCAGCCATTTTATCTAAAACATTAACATTTTTTTATTAGATATTGTACGAACTTCGTTTGCATTGCTGGCTCGATACTGAAAAAGTAAGAAATATTCATTACATATATAGGTAGAAATAGAACTTCTGTAAAAAGCAGACACAGATCCAGACAGCGCCTGCTTTTTAAAAAAATGTAGTCACGGCCATCCGAAACTCGCTCAAGTCCGAGTCGAATATACTTACTGCATTCCTACAAAGAGGGTTCTACAAAGTGCAAGACCTTGTACGGCGTTTCGGTCCATGTGAGCAAAGCCCAGGGGTGAACACTACTAACACTATTAATTTACAATAATTTTTTTTTTTTTTTTTTTTAAATAATTATTGTAGGTATTAGTTTGTTTTCTCACGAAATTTATAGACTACTCGTACCCAATTTTAGTGAAAAGTTTGTATTTTACATTGAACTTGAATTGGGTTGTATTGTACTACATATATACCTTAGCTTGCCTATAACGGTGGATGTTGCAAGAGTTGCAAGTAAGCCCAGGCATCTTGCTAATTGAATCCTAGTTGCAAGCGATTTAAATTTTATTGAAAATTGGTAGTTTTAGGTATAATCAATTACGGTCTATCTTACCTCATACTCAGTAAGCATACTCCTATCGATTAACTTTGGCTCGTAAGGTATTAACGTGGTCTCAGAAAATCCTAAATAGCCGTTTGGTTTTGATATCACTTCAAGAATGTTTCCCAAGCGTACGCCAAACTTGCCCGTCTCGTACCAGCCCGGTTCTGTAAAGATAAGAGAATTGTGGCTGTATAAAAATATATTCATACATGACATAGGTAATCAACAAATTATTCTGTCCAACTTCTGGGCACGGGTCTCAGAATGAGAGGGATTAGGCTATAGTCCACCCTGGCCAAGTGCGGGTTGGAAGACTTCACACGCTATCGTCGAAAAAATCAGGCATGCAGGCCTCACCATATTTGCCTTCACGGTGAAGGAAAACATCGTGATAATTAACTAAGTATTAATACGCACTTGACTTCGAAAACTCAGAGGAGCGTGACATGAATTCGAACTCGGGACCTTTGACTTGGCAGTCCAATGGTCATATCACTAGACTATCACTGCTCTTCATCTCCTATTGAATGGTGAATAGAAAAATCAACGTACCGGCTGTGATGAAGTATCCTTCTTTGAGTGTATGCAGGTTGGTGTCTTGCCTGTAGTCAATTACGACTGGATCTGAAAACGAAACACTTTCAGGATTTCCTAAATATAAGTTTCCATATCTAATTGTTTTCTACGTTTAATCGTTTCATCTGTTATGGAGGAATGCGTCTTTCTACTAACTTCTGATCATATCTTGTTAGTTATTTAGTAGGGGAAGGATGGATAAAGTGGCCCAGGCAGGTAAAGTGGCCACCTCCTGTTTCCGGACGAACCAATAAAAGTTATCTGTCAACGACATATGGAAATAATTCATTGGTTGACGACATATTGCTTCCCTAAACACCGGCCGGGTCAGTGCTCGTCTTCAGATTTTATGGTGAAATATTTGTGTTTTGTGGTATCTGATCTAAGTTGAGTGATTTAAACATAGCTAAAAGTAATGTCATCAGTTTTATAGAGACACAATGCACGATTTTATCGATTTAGTGGATTAATTGAGCTATTCATTTCGTTGCAAAGTAGATCAATATAACCTCATTTGTAATTTTTTGTATATTTTTTAATCACCGCGTGCTAAATCGGGTAAAATGGCCCACCAATAGGTAAGGTAAAGTGACCTAGTGGGCCACTTTACCTCCTTGCGGCGTGTACATGGAAAAAATGGATAAATCAAAGACGCCGTTGAAAATGTAAAAATACTGAGTTCTCGTCCTCCAATTTTTAGTCCAAAGCAACAGGAAGAATTGGTGCAACGTATTTTAGAACTGGAAAATCGTTTCTACGGATTAACATTGCAGGATAAACTTAAGTATAGTAGATTAAGAAAAATAAAAGACTGTTGATTGTTGTGAATTAATTATGTAGAATTACAATACTTTTTGAGTTAAAAACTGTTATGAAACTGTTGTTTAAGTTAAATATGTTTTCCATGTAAAATTTTATTAAATCTTTATTATAAAAAGAACATAATTTTGATGTTTTATTTGAAGTAGGCCACTTTACCCGTTTATGAATTTGTATATGCCATTTTACCCGACCAGGGTAGGTAAAGTGGTCAATTTCCCATTTCGACTTCAATCTTAAATAATGCTAAAATTATCAAAATATTGGTATGTAAACAATATAATATTGAAACTTAATAAGTACACGGATAATAATAAACAAACAAGCTGTAAAAAGGTTTACATTTATCCGGTTGGCGTGGGTTCAAAGCTTAGGGTGGCCACTTTACCCTACCTTCCCCTACTGTTAAAGGTACTGCCAGTTTGGATTGGATTTAACAATAATCTTTTTACATGGAGGAATATGGGCGAATTGCGTAGGTACTTAGGTTACTCTTGATTAGGTAGATACTAATAGGTACTTCGACTATACTTTAATGTGGAGCGCAGTAAATAAGTTGTAAATACGTTATAAGCGAACGCTTACACGTATGGCCTTCCAACCAAATGGAGGATCCTCCGACCAGGCGGTTGATGTCGGGCGGTTGTATAAATATGCAACTTGCGTTGCAAACTTCACTTGCGCGATTCAGGATTTGGTCGAAGTTTGTCTATGTAGCGCGATAGATGCGATATACACACGTCTTCAACCACATCATTACCTTCTCTTCGAGCAAGTGCAGCGCCTACGCCGTGTCCCGTGGGGTGCGGG
Organism: Acronicta leporina; assembly: GCA_947256265.1. Taxonomy (NCBI): domain Eukaryota; kingdom Metazoa; phylum Arthropoda; class Insecta; order Lepidoptera; family Noctuidae; genus Acronicta; species Acronicta leporina. The sequence goes on along the minus strand of OX366520.1, from coordinate 12,016,604 downwards.
TAGTCCTGGTCGGCGGCCCAGAGCGGCGCGCGCGCGGCCGGGTCCACGTGCGCGGCGGGCAGCGCGACCGGCGCGCGCAGGGCCGCCAGCGCCGCCGCCGCGCGCACCACCGTGCTGTACGCGCGCCGCTCCTCGCGCGACGGAGACCCGTAGTGCACTGTGCGGGTCACTAATGTCGTGCCCTCTGCCAAATTATCATCAATCGTCAAGACTAGTTTAAAGTGAGGTTGAATTTTAATTTGATTTGAAATTTCGGCCTAACGCTCCCAACTGTCAAATGTAGTTATGCTATCAATTTTTATTAAACAAGGTTTTTAGTTTGTAGTACCTACACAGTCGATGGTGGATAATATCTGGTTTCTTATTGTCACCCTACTACTAAAGGGCAAGTCCAGCAAAATTAATTTTAGTTAATCACGGTATTCTACACACTCATGAGGGCTCAAATGCTTATCTATGAGTAAGTAGGTAGGTACCCTACCCTACTTTATAGGTATTAGAGCTGTTTTAAAAACAAGCAGCTTCAGAATAAAATTTCGGAACTGGTGGCTGTAACTACACCGTAAGCAAAGCAGTAAGGTCAAGTACAACATCCTTCCGTGTCCTAAATATTCTGAAAACGGATACTTTACCATCGTATTGTCCTCCAGACTGTATGACGAGTGTGGCGTTCTTGAAGATGAGTTTGTTGGAGGCGTTGGTGGCGCGGTAGTCGGGGTCGGCGGCATTGGCGCCATACGCGACGCGGGTCTTCATGGAGGGGCCCACATACCCCGCCTGCGTCTCGCGCGTCAGATCCACTGTTTGCTCCACAGACATCTCGCTTAGCGCTGACTTGCTCTGAGGTAATAAACGATTGGTGTGTTATTAACTAGGCAAGAAAGAATTACCAAGCTGTTAACTCGTTTGAGTTCTATGATTATTGTAAGCATCATCAACAGAATAGCCAGAAGGAGCCCCCATGCCATTCCCAACACTAATCTAATAAAGGAGATATAGGTAGTTACATAGTTCGTACCTAAAGTTATGTGCAATATAATTATACTTAATTATTAAGTAAGCAGTGAGTGGTACGGTCTTTACAGCATTAGATGCAAACCAAAAGATATCAAAATCACCTCAAGATAACTCAGTAAGGTACACATGGCGACAGCATCACGAAGGTGCGCCTTCTTCATCCCCTTAACCTCTGCTTCGTTCTTTTGCGCCTTTAGGTATATGATGGGGGAGAGTAGGAATAGGCGCTTCGCTGGCGGAACGCTCTGCGCGATGGCCGCGGACGCTCCACGCTGGAACGTGCCCGCTGCCGGGATCAGGATTTTGGATTCAGTGGCGCGGCGCAACTCCGAGTAGACGCTGGTGTAATCAAGGACCCTAGAAAATTTTCAATTTATAATTTAGTTTCAGCCTTGTCCACGGCGTCATTTGAACCAGGAGTAGTACAGAGTAGAACAAGAGTAGTCCTTGTAGATGTACCTAATGCTTGAAGCAAACGATGATTGTCCGCAGATAAACATATAGGTAGTCAAGGATTGATTGGAATTGATACATAGACATTTGTTCATATTCACATCTTTAGGACAACACATAATATGAGGAACAACGTTGTAAGTGTTATTTATAAGTAAATTTACCTCGTGCAATTGTTTGTGAAGCAGTTAAACACGGCGAGCGCATCGCGCACGTGCACAGAGAGCTTCCCCGGCGGCACGAATACCTTCAGCTCCCGCAGACTGACGATCACGAAGGCTTTCAAGAGTCGAGCATAGGGCAGGTCTCTGCCTCGGACATTTAGCAGCCAGGCGACTTCATCCAAGGCTGTCACTATAATGGCGTCTGCACCGACTGCGCGTAACTCATTCCGGACCGAGGCTACCTTGTCGCGCCAGCCTTGCCCTTAAATTGCACCGGGTGTTGTTTTTTAAATAATATAGGCATTGAATAATAATATCAATAAAAGCTTTTGTTTTCTTATTAATAATAAGAAAACATAAGCTTTCTTGTATACGACGTAAATTATATAGGTAAGATAACCTGCATTGTTGTGGTAAGTTGAACACCATAAAAATATTACCTAGGTACCATGGGCGTAAGTTTTGGGTGCTGAGCCGTAGACAATTTATGAAATTTTAAATACACTTAACTTAAAATATTGTATGTACTTAACTTTAAATGTTATTAGGTCAGGATAGTTTCTATTATCTAAGAGAAGGTCTGTGACGAGAAGTGTACTGCTGGTAGGGGATGGTAGCAAAGAAAATAAATCAAAACTTTTACCAGCGAATTCAATTTCATAATTTTTGGCAACAGTCTTTGGAAAATCGGGTCGTCTGTGCTCAAGACTTGATTCCTCATTCCAAAGCTGATCGACCATTGTGGGGATGTGCACCAGCTGCAGCCCCTCGCGTTGGAGGGCGGTAGCCAGAGCCTGCCACTCGCCCACCGACGTCAGGCGAGCGTCGGCGCCGACACGGCCGACGCGGGAAAATCTCACCTATAAAAATTTGGAGTTTCCCTAAATACGCAATTAAGAAGGTTTAAGCATAACACTGAAAACTTTACCAAAAGACTGACCGCTATCCACTCAGGGATGGTAGGCTGGCTAGGGTCGTCAGCATCGATGACGAGCCAGGCGCAGGTGAGAATAGATCGTGCTCGCCGGACGTCCCCGGATGGAACCCACACCGCGGCGCCACCGTCGGCCAGCACGGCCCCCGTGCCGGCTCCATCCCAGCCACTGATGTATTCTAGTCGGCGCTGCGGCTTTAGTGGCTCTTCGCTCTATTGAACGCAATACAAAGCTAGTTTGAAATTAACTCAAGCACCAACAATATCAGGAAATACATTACGGAGCTTATCAAAACATTTTGTATGTACATTTTAGGAGGTACAGTAACGTAGAAAACGCTTTTGGTCCGTATAAACTAAGATACAAAAATTTGTAACAGATATTGACAATGACTGTATTCTATTATCTGTGACAATGTTTAACTCAAGATGGAACGGAGAAGGTGAATGTGAATATGTTTATCTATATCTATATTCTATATACCTACCTATATAAAAATTAATCCCTATTTCCCTTGATCACGGCATCACGCGTGAACGGCTGGACCAATTTCTCTAATTCTTTTTATTTATGTTGTGTTTGATAATGTAAGGAGAAGGTTCATATGAAAGAAAAACTTAGAAAGTTGCGAGGGAAATAACTTTTGACAGAATGAAGATAATCTCTACTATTATAAAATTGTAAAAAAGCTGTGTAAATTGTAAAAAACACTGAAGATATAAAAAAAAACAAGTGGGTTGGGGTATATAAACGTCTCCGAAGCCAAAAATGAGATTTTTAAAATTCTTGTCTGTTTAACTGTTTAGGGGTTGGCGCAAAAACTACTGAATAAATTTTAATTCTGATGCCACTGTTAGAAAGTATATGTGCTCCAACTTAAAAACTGGTATAGGTACTCCTTAGCTCAAATATAATTAAACGGAACTCGAGATACAGCTTGACCTCTCTCATGTAGAGACATCCATACAAAGAAGAGATCATCATTTTTGGTTTTTGAGCTTCAAGTGAGCGAAGCCGCGGGCAGAAGCTAGTCACTTATATAATTTCAAATTGTAAGTACGTAAAATATAATAGTACGAGATGCATAATAGCTTTTCTATACATACCAACATTATTTAAAATTGGAATTCGGAACTGAACAGATGGGAATGGTAATCCCGTCGGTTTTGCTTGGGTTTGTAATACCTAATAATATACATAATTATATAGGTAAGTGAAAATGTGTACCTAGTCTTCTAGTCGGGGTTTCTTTCAATATAATCATACGTAGTCGCCCTATTTATAAAAACCACAATAGATAGATACATTTCGGACAGCTTGAGATCTTACCAAGTGCTCATCGGTATAGAATACGAGGAAAGCATCAAAGACAGCATTCATTTGTGTGTAACCGGAATTCCTCATTGCACTTCGAAGTCTTCCGAGTGGGTTTGTAGTGTCAGTAGCATCCGCACATATGGGTGGTGGCGGAGCAGTCGGCTGGTCCTGGATAATGGTTAGCGGTACTGGTGACTGGGCCATCACAGACGTTAATTGCGGTGGTAGAGTAGACATCGTTGATTGCGGCGACAAACGCGCGCTACGACATACTGGAATTAAAATAGTGCCCAGATTAAGTAAGTACGTAAATAGTTATCAAAATTTTAATTTAATCTTATCTTTGACGTTTAATTGACCACGAGTAGATCTTCGACTTTGAAACACTTTATAGCTCTTGGAATATCACTGTTATGCAGACTCAAAGTACCCTCAAAAGGACGGAACGAGATAGAATAACTATTATTATATTCTGTCCCTTTCCCAACGCACAATGACCCAAAAAAGTTCATCAGAAGGAGAAAGCGGCTAGCGACAGTGGTGTTTGTGGCGCGGGAATGTACCAAGGCATCATATAGACCGAGGAGATCGAAGAGACAGAAAGCTTTCAAAAGCTTACAGGTGCGAAAAGGACGGCAAGGGATTCCACCCTCCATTCTTCCCGGTTTCTGAGTCCTTTTATTGTTGGGGGCGTGCACTTCCAGCCTCCCGCTAAACATTTTGATCCAACTTTAATGTTACAGGTATACAAATTTTATAAAGTATTGAATTGAATAAGCTGGTCAAAAGGATTTAATTGGGTGAAGTAGATTTTTTCGATAGCCTTTTTGTCAGTGATGATACTATGAAAATGATTGTGACACAATTGTGACACAAAATGTCAGCGAACCTAAATAATATGTCGGAATACATATTTAACCTTAATAGTGTTTTCAGACCTAAGTAATAAGCTTATTGTTTCGATGCATCACAGCAGGTGTTTATGTATGGACCTTGGACAACAAGTCCGCTACGCGTGCACCACGAAAGTTCAATGTTCGGGAGGTACCCAAGGGATGTGGATTCTATTGGAATGACGTCAACAACTAATAGGACCTCAGAAAGCGCGAAGATGTATTTTGTCCTTTCCCTTTCGTTAAACACGTAGGGGGTGGAGATTTCTCCGGGCAATAAAGTGAAGAGCGTAATTTGTTACACCGAAATGACTGAAATGACGTCAGCAAGCGCCAGGGATACATGACTTGGAAGAGGCTGAAAAGGATTCATACCTTTGTGTTTTTTTTATATTTTTCTCTGGATATAATATCAGATATTAATAAATATAAAATCCAATTTTAATAGTAGCCGATATTTTATGAAATATTTAGATTTTGAGATGAATAACTTTTTGCAATTTTATTTTTAGTTAGTTATTTAGATTACTGTTTAAAGTTAGGTATATAATTTTGAGTTAACGCTAGGGATTTAATTATAAACATATATAATTGTCTTATAATTAATGTATTTTTATAATATTTCAATACCTAGGTAGGTATGTAATCTTTGTTCTTCATTTCATTGATAGACATAAAATAAAAAGAAGTGAAACTTTTCGATTCTCATAAAAAATACGACTCGGAAATCGGAAACTCGGAAAGGACGTTTCGACATTAAGAATTATCTATTATTTTTTAAATATTTTTATCATTAGAACTTATTTCAATAATCTGTAGAAAAATAATAAATAGTTATATCCCCCTGGAGCTTTGCTACTAAGTAGTTAGTTATTAATAAATGTTGAACTATTTATAAAGCAAACAAAACTTAAAATAATAAATATAGAAAATAAAGGTAGGTAACAAATTATTAGTGCATACGGTTTATAATAAATTAAAAAGCATTGAAACATAAATGATTTTATTAGGGTTTTTTACTTATACTATAGTCAAAATTTTTACTGTTTGTTGGACGTAAACAACGTTTCAATATTATGTAGGTATCACAGTTCTTTTGTTCAACTTCTAATGTAAGTAAGTCCCTTACGAATGGACCGTTTGTTTCCCAAAGGGACGAAATATCCTGCGTGGTACCAGGGCGGCATAAGATATGAGAGGCTTACGTTTGACGTTCGTCCTGTTCAAGGATATTCAAGGATAAAAGGCAACGACCGTCGTCGACCCCTACTGTAGCGACTGCAGCGGCCATTCACTCGACTACGTCGCTGGCGTAACATACCTACGTAGAGTACTCTATACATATAACTGCATTGATATCATGATAAGTATTACCTACAGCAGACGTACTTTTTAGTGTCTTGTCGATATACCTACCTGACAATTTAAAAATATAATTATGTATGCTGTAACCTAATAAAAAATTAAATAAAACAAAGATCGAACAAAAAAAATATTTGTGTAGGTAAATTATATTAAATCATGAAGATATCATTTTACATGATATTTTTCCACAATTCCTGATATGGTCCATGTTACTACATGTTATACATGAAACTACCTGTCTGTCACATGTAGTTTCTGAACTACTTTTGTTTTCCATTCTCCACCTATTTTTTTGGGTTCCGTACTTCAAAATTAATAAACCTATTATTAATAAAGGAACACAAGTTCTCCTGTCTGACAAAACAAATTTTCTCAGGAACATATCAAATAAATAAATTATTTATTCCGTATTTAGAATAAGTAAAACTTTATATCTATAGGAAGGAACTAAAAAAACAATTAGGTAATCAATCTACTTATTATCATTTCAACAAAGCTCCACGAGATCCAAAAAAATGCGTGTGCGTAAGAACAATGGTTTGCCCCCTTTTTATACCAGGATAATATGGGTCACAGGGAGATAACAACAGCCTCCAAGAGGACGGCTATGCGCCATGGCACTGCGTGGGGGTGTTTTGTAGGCGGGAATCACACGGACACGTAGGGGTTTGCGTGCGTGTGCCTTTGCTGGCGCTCAATGAGTAGAATTCTACAAAAAAGGCATGGGAAGGATTTAGTCCGCCTTCGAGTATATGTACAATTCCATGATAAGTTGCATGATTACTGCTTCATCAAGTACCTAACATGATTATGACAAGTTAAGATAATTATGTAACAATGGCAAGAAATATGTACCTACTGTACCTAGGCACAGATAACAGAATACCTAGGTAAATAACATACATACTCAAGGAGAGTCACGGATGTAGCATTATTTCCTTAATTATACAGGTAACTATACCATGAGTTTTTTTAATATTACGTTTCGTAATACATAACTCCAGACGATCTTTGTGAGGTGGTAAAGTTAGTGAAAGTGTGAAAATATTTTTATTAATAGGTACGTCTTATGACGTCAGTTTAAACTAGGTTGTCATAAGTTTGTAGGAGACCTATGGGTTTCGCTTTCCATGGCTAAAAGTGGGATTTACTTCTTAGTTTGCGTTCTTTTAATGCTACATTTACGCTATGGGAAATTCACCATGGCATTATAATTTATATACTAGTGTAAATATGAAGTATATTATTCCTAAGTCTCGTTTTCAGTCACATATCATAGCTAAAATATCATCAATAAAAGTTAAATAAAATAACAAAGCTATAATTATAAATATTTATTGCATTGTGAAATAACTGTTAATTATGTTATTCTATAATATAAAAGTCATGCATTTTTTTAGTACAAAAAAAAAATGTTTATATTAATTAATTACCTATCTAAAGGAGGCGGGAAATCATTATCAAATACTACATAACCCGTTCGCGTTTGAGGTTAAACGTGTACTAGGAGCACCTAACTCGGCAGGAGGTGGCCTTTACTCAGTCTGAGTAATAGGTGCTTATTGCATGCGAGAAGGTATATAATGAAATGTAATTACTCTTAAATGTTATGCTTTCCTTATAACCTAAAGTTAAACTTACTGCATCCAGTAAGGAGAAAGCATGATTCCGGAAAATATTGGAAATAATAAACGAATGAGGCCAAATAAATGCCTCTGAATAATATAAATTAGGTAGGTAACTGGCAGAAAATCCAATAAGTGATAATAGGTGTACCTATTGTTGTTATGTCGCTCTATTCGGAAAAGTTACGGGATTCGATGATACGGAGGTTGATAAATTCCCTACAAATGAAGTCTAAATTGTTTTTTTTTTTTTATAACGACAATTCTTTATGAAATAATTAGGTAACACTTTAATCCAAAGATTTCTGCGTTTAATAAACTTATTTCGCTGAAAATTTTTGACCGGGAAATTCCTAGTTTTCTCTAAGTAAGTATATTGTATCTTTCTACTTTCTTCACTCATTGTAACGCTTGTCTATGGTGGAGTATTAGGTACTAGATTTCCACTTTTCCAGTTCTCAAGGAGTTGAAAATCAAATTCAGCAAATCATTATACAGCAAATGATTTTTTAAATCAGAATTTTTTATCGAACCCAGGACCTCTAGCGTAGCAGTCGCGCTCGGGACCACTTGGCTAATGAGGCAATTAGTATTCTATTATCTGTGATAATTGGTATAATAAAAATGACGAAAAAAATACATCTATCTATACCTACATACAAATAAATAAAATTGAGGTGTCTGTTTGTAATAATAAAATAACCGCTTTTTACTAAGTGCATTTGGATGTATACACGGTACAGGCATATACCAAAACAACATTTACAATTTTTGTCTGACCGTTTGTTTGTTCCGGCTAATCTCTGAAATGGCTGGTCCGATTTTGACGGCACTGGCAGATAGCTGATGTTAAAATGGCTTAGTAGCGGTTTCGCCCTAATTTTGCTCGCCCGAATCGGGCGAATGAACTACTTTCAATTTTGAATATTTTTTAGGGCCGGTTTCGCCCGAGACAAATTTATTACCGGGGAATCAGGTCAATTAAAATTTAGTAATGGTCTATTCGCCCAAATACTACTATACCTCTAAAAAATAAGCCTTTATTTAATAATAAATTGTGAAAATTTATAAAAAAGTACAGTTGCGTACACAATTGTTACTTACAATAAAAAAACTGTTAGTGAATCTGGTTATTCCTGTATGCCAAACCAAATTCGTAAACTGAAAATAATGGTAGGATTTCACCATACACGAATTATATAATTTATTTAGAAGTTGGAATGTTCATGAACATTCCAACATGATGAAGGTGTTAATGACAACCTAATTATTTACATTTTAAATCATATTTGAAAGTATGAATGTGCATCTTTAATATGAAAAAAAAATCTACTTACATACAGTCCGTTTTTTTGGACTTGTCTTTTTTGGTAAACAAACCCTTCCCGATGCGAAAATCACAAGTTTTTCTTTAATCACGCACTTGATGTAGGAAACGATTTTATTAACACTTACATTATACACATACACTTTAAATTACACCAAAAACTGCTTCGAAATCACTATAAAAGTCTATTATTTTTAATAAAAACGAAATTTTATGAAATTCCTTTTTCACAGAATAAAATAATCATGACAATTTGACATTTCAAAACTCTAGATTATCTACGAATTTTAGGGGATGCGACAAAATAATGAATGATTTTGATTTATGTGAATGAGCAAAAAATCCAAAAAGTCCTTATCTTCACAAAAATAATATTGTGTACAATATTATCCATAGCATTTTTTTGCTATTTAGCATACTACGTTTTTAATCATGAACCCTGTGCTGACATTAGAATATGAAATATTAAAGATGGAATTAACAAGAATTAGAATTAAGAACAATAATAGTTGTAGCTAGGAATTTTGTCGACTTTTTGCGGACCACAGTGACGACGTTGTTCCCGAGGTGAACGGCGTAGAAATGAGTGGTGGTTGAAGTCTCAAGGCCAGAAATACTGCTCCAGGACCCGACGGCTTGCATGGCAAAGAGTGGGTCGCCCGGCCTTGGCGGCTCTCGGGCCTCGATTGAGGGAGTTCCTTAGCGCACGAGGGGCCAATTCCACTCCGATGGAAAACGGGGAAGCAAATCCTCTGCAAAGCCGGGACGCCCTGCAGATTCTCTGTAGGCATTCCTATCCTAGTGCTGCTCGTCGAGGTGGGCAAGCTAATTGAAAGTCCTTGTGGACTGCCTTGTCGGGCACCTGGTGGGGGTGGGTTTACTCTATCGGGTACAATGATACTGCATCAGATGCACCGAAACAGAGGTTCATAATACATGTGTCGGAATTTTCTGACGAAAGATTCTGACACGTGTATTTCAGAGGAACTAATAATAAATTAATGTTTTGCAGTTGTCGTTTTATTTCTTCATATTCACTTCACACATTCACTTCATATTTAAAATTAAAAAACAAATCAGTACTCGTCAAGGTGAGAATCCTTCTTCAATAGTCTTGGCTAAGAGTATTTAGTTCAGTAATTCATTCATGATTTCCCAACATTATCTAACCACTATCAGTTGTCTCTGGTTACTAGGACGCCATATTTGTTTACCAAAAAAGACAAGTTAACTGGGATAGACTGTAAATACTCCAGTTACACTTCAAATGATTAGTACACGTAGTCTGACTTAAATTATATTTCTGACTTCACATCATTCATGCACGCACTTCATGCAGTTATGTTGTTATACTGTCAGTATTTTAGACACACTAAACCAAATGATGGGAAACACGCTGCACATTGCAAATGAGTGACAGAGACAGCATTATACTACTATCTTTGTGTTCCTGTGGGTGTGTTTATTTGCTGTGTCTTTAATTCTATCGCTGAGTAACAAATGTCATTGTACATATTATCTAGTAGGTTACTTACTATTTTCGAGTAACACATGTGCCTAAGTAAATCCTCTTTAAAAACATTTGTATTTGTACATATTACGGTGTGCTCGACTGTACTACTTATTTTTTCTGAAGTATAATAGTATTTGGGCGAATAGTCCATTACTAAATTTTACTTGACCTGTTTCGCCCGCTATTATTTGATTCTCTGAGTTTCTTCTCAGAGGTCGTCAGTTAGGAAATGCCGAAGCCATCTAGCTATAAAAAAAAACAAACCATTGACTTGTAAAAGTGTCTCTAATGATCTACTTACAGAAATAAATATCATTTCATTTCATTTCATTAAATTTGTCTCGGGCGAAACCGGCCCTAAAATATATTCAAAACTGAAAGTAGTTCATTCGCCCGATTCGGGCGAGCCAAATTGGGGCGAAACCGCTACTAAGCCGTTAAAAGGACGAAAATGTGATTTTTAAAATTCTTGTCTGTTTGTCTGTTTGTTACGGGTTGGCGCAAAAACTACTGAATAGATTTTAATTTTGTTATTAAGTACTGTTATAAAGTATGTGCTCCAAATTAAAAACTGGTATACTTCTTTCTTATCTCAAATAATCAAACGGAACCTTAGATACAGCTTGACCTTTCTAATGTATAGAGACCCATACAAAGAAGAGATCATCCATCACTGGTGGTTTTTTTTGAGCTTCAAGTGAGAGAAGCCGCGGGCTTAGGCTAGTGTAAAATAAAATATTTAATGTAAGCAGTACAACATACCTATTTTAGACAATCAGCCTTTTCTTTCTTACTTGATGACTTTCTAATCATCCGGATAGGTGTGACTAGGGCAGTATAAAGCAAAGTTGATGTTTTCGTCCGTCTGTTTCTCAGCTAACTTCTAACAGATATTGATACGGTTTCCACTACCTATCACTTACAGATTTTTCCTGGAACGTTTATATGTACATATGTATAATAAAAACATACTATAGTAGAGAATAGCCGTGAAATTCAATAATACCTTCGTTTCGTCACACACATTGTATATACGGTCTGAAGCCGGGGGTAGGTCGATAGAAGAGCATAAAAATTTAGGTATTTTCAAGAACATCTTTATTATAAATATTTACTCGCATATTTATTATTCGACCCGCATCATTAAAATTATAAATGCAAGAAATATGTTTGGTAACCTATAAATTGTTATAGTGTTTATTACTTAATTTAAAAAATTAGGGTTAAAAAGTAGATATATTACCTAATCAAAATTCACCTCTTTTACAATGTTCACAACTGTTGTTTACCTACTAACTTATGTTGACACAGAAATTAATATTCTAATTGTCTTTTCCTACTAGGAGTTTACTGTACTTATTTTTATTATTGTATCATATTGTCGGCACTATAGGTCTATTGTAAGCAACCAATTGTCTTAATCATTGTTTTCTATGTATATGACTGTTTGATGCCAAAAAAAAAAAAAAAAATCAAAGTAGGTACCTACGTTTGTAATATTAGGTACGTAGTACTTATAGCTATTATAATTATGTACATATAATACAATTCGAGTTGTTCCCAGCGGTCCATGAGTCTATTGTTCTCGAAAAATGAAAATTCATCCTTTACTTCCCATAACGGGTCCACGCCACGACATTTTTAAATATAAAATATTGTTTCCCTGCTGGTCCATGAGAATGGTTGGTGAAGTCAGCAACAAAATAAATCCTCCTCTCTTCTAAAATTGCTGTGCCCTACAGGGTCCATAATGATTCTTGTATAATTACACCACCTTATTGTACATTATGGTATGCAATAAAGAATATGAATATGAAAATCTCGGCTAACGGATAAATGTTTAATTCATATTACTATTTTAAAATGAAAATAAGTTGGGGTGTCTAAGGTTTTCAGCTGTTTGATTATCACGTTGTATAATTTAAAAAAAAAAACAACAAATTAATCTTTATATCTTTAAAAATATTAAAGGTAAACAGGCCAATCCTATAACTTTACAATCAAACAGTAACCATAACAACTATTTCTACTGTTTCAATACACGATGAATCTGTTCTGATTTGAATTTGTTCACAAGTTTCTATCAAGTTGCTATCGTTCTTCTACTGTGTATAAAAAATATATTATTATCAATAACTTCCTCAAGAATATTGTTAATATTTATAAGGTTAGAATTACTAACAAAAACTTATCAACAAAACAAATTTTACAATAAATATAAGGCAAGGCATCCTGTAAGTTTATTGCCATAGAATAGATAAGGTACGGCATGTAACAAAAACCGCTTTAAGTATTAAGTGGCCATTTTCTATCACGAACATAAATAAAACCAATCAACAAATCACCTCCAAATATTCATGAAATTGTTTTTACTGACTGTACTTTGGATAAATCTCATGGACCTATTGGGAATTCATTTAGGAATATTTTAAACATTATTATAATTTTTCATGAACCCGGTGGGAAAAGTAGAACAATAGATTCGTCGACCTTTGGGAACAACTCTAAAATTGGTTGTGCAGTTAGACATAAAACAAAAATATTTATACGTACTTATCTATATTTATCTGTGACAACTGTTGGTGAACCTTATCTAAATAAATAAATTCATATTGAAGTATGTAGATTTATGTAGAGTCATTCGGGTCAAGAGCACGCATTTTTTTTTTGATGGCCTCCCATACCTATAAATAATTATATAAATGGCATGTTATGATATTAAATCTGTAGAATATTTAATAAATTTTCACTATTTAAGAAAATTTTCCATTAAGATTAATTAGGTTTAGCCCTACATAGGCTTAACTGAAAACTTTTCCAATGCGTACTCTTGACCCGATGTGTGGGTAAAATTACGCAAGTCTTAGGGTAAAGTTACGCACGCGGGGTAAACGTACGCATTCAGATTTCTAAGAGAATACAATTAAGATTGGCAATAATCAACATTTATTAAATCTTGTGAATAACACTATAAGAACATTAACATTAAAAAAATTAAGAACTCTTCGTATTATATCTATTATATGTGAATCTTGTCTTAAATTATTTATATTGGTAATAGTCACACTTTGAGATCAAAATAATTGGCAAATAATCCTTACTTAGTTATTAATTTTTAAATCAAATTAAATGTTAAACCTAAGGTTAGATATTAGGTACATAGTAAGATTTACTCATTACAAAAGTCGCATCGAAATATTCCATTCGTATAGGCAGTACAATTTTCATGAAACCAGTCATTGCAAATTAAGCATTGGATCCAATCTTCTGTTAGTGGTTCTTCATATTTTTCACAACAAACTGGACAGCTTATTAACTTATTTGTTTTATCAATAACCTTTTCATTTCGTTTCTGTTTTAGTTTCTCTGTTGATTTATTATTGCTGCGTTTTTTGTTAATAAACTTTTCATTTCCTTTCTGTTTCAGTTTCTGTGTTGACTGATTATTGCTGCGTTTTTTGTTTATTCCCGATGGTCCTGGTTGGGGTTCAAAAGCTAACTTCTGATGAATTTTCTTGCTATTTCTCAATCGCTTTTCCTCTTCTAATTTTTGTTTTTCTTCCAACTGCTTTTTGTAAGGGCTAGAAGTTATAATTTCAGATTTTAAGCTAATTCTTGTTCTCTTTTTTTGATCAGTCATTTTTGGAAGTGGATTTAGCTGAGCTATTGTTATAATTTGAGAGGTTGATGGAACAGAATTTATGTTTGAAGAGTCCACTTGTTTTTCTTTAATCTGTGCCTTTTTACATTTGGAAACAAGTACGCTTTCCTTGATAGGATTCGAAGGTATACCTTGGGACCTCAAGCAGATTCTGGTTTGTTCTTTATCAGTCTCTTTTGGACGTGGGCTTAATTGAGCTCCAGTTGCAGTCCGAATTGTTGCGGCAGTATCCTTGACGTTTGAACAATCTACTAGTTTTTCTTCTACTAGTGATTTAGATTCTTGAGAATTCTGTCTACATTTAGTCACAAATTTGTTTTCCTTGTTGACTTCAGCGTCGTCTTCAATGTCACTTTCTATATAAGTAACGTCCGAATCAATCAGTTGGTCTTCGATTTCATTACCGATGGTAAATATAGTTGGACTTACAGGTGACTGAACTTCGCTTATCATTAAAGTAGCATCAGGAAAAGTCACTTGATCTATACTTTCATCACGGGCAGTAAATATAGTAGGACTCACAGGCGATGAAATTTCCATGATCAAATCTTGATCTTTTGAAGTAACGACATTGTTATTTGCTGTGGCAGGATCATTTTGATCTGTTACTAAAGACGGGGCAAATTCAGTTTCATCAAATAGATCATCTGCAAAGGGAAATATTCCTGTCGCTCTGAAGCCAGACTCGGCATTACCTATTGTGGCAACATGTTTGAAGGCAGTGTTAAAGAGACTAGCAACCTGAAATTGAGTTATACCTCTGCCAGGATGCTGATTCATCCACTTTTCACATTCAATGGCATACTTGGTTTTCAAAGGGCCATGAAGAGCCACATCCAATGGTTGTAGTTTGTGACTACCATGTGGTGGGAGAGTTAAAATTACGATGTGATGTTCCCGGGCATAGTTAGTTCCCTCCAAACTGATATGCGAAGAGTGGTTATCCATAATAAGCAATACGGGATCATCTTTTGATGGATGGACGAAGTCCTTGAAATGATGTAACCATTCGACAAAGAGGCTTGTGTTTACATAACCGCTATCTGACACCATACATATACTCTGTGTTGGACTACCATCTAGTAATTCTGGCCGTATCCTTTTACGTGGATATATGAACGCTGGTGGTACATAATGCCCTGTAGCACTCATGCACATTATGGCAGTGATAGTAGTACCCCGTTCAGCAGACACAACTTTACCGACCACTTTTTTGCCTTTGACAGATACAACCTTAGGCGTTTTTTTTGGAACTGTACTCATTCCAGTTTCGTCCATATTATAAATTCTGTTTGGTCTAAAATTATGAGTGCCATAGACTTCTTTGAGCATATTGTAAAATCGCTGTACTTGAGTTTTATTAAAGCCAATTGCTCTGGCCAAACTGATGGGCGCTGACTGACGTAAACTTAGGTGAGGATTTCTTTTAAGAAAACTTTCTACCCAGTCTCGACCAGCCATCTTGCATGAATCATCGAAACGGTGTTCTATATTATTGGCTGTTGCGAACTCATATGCCAATCTTCTTAAATCATTAATAGTAATACCAAAGAACCTATTGTCCATATCTTCACAATGAACTGCAAATTGCGCTTCTTGGTCTTTGGTGAATGTAGGTTTAAAACGACCTAATGATGTTGGCACGTGGGTAGATTTTAGCCTCTTTCGTAAGGCGCCCTCACTGATGCCAACTTCTTCAGCAGCACGTCTTTGACTTTTCCCTTCTTGCATGAGTTTTTTCGCCTTCATTATTTGGTCATCTGAGATGAGGGTCCGCTGAGGGGCCTTCCTTATGTAATTTCTCGGCATTTTGGTGTATTCTGAAAGATTGAACAATTTTTGATATTTTAATTTCATTTGGGGTATAAGTACGCAACGGGGGTAAACGTACGCGTGCGTACTATTAATCTCGTACTCTTACCCCAATCGGCAAATATACCAAATAATCAGTCACAACACACACGTTAAATACTTTTTACGAATATGATATAACTTACATAAAAACTACATTAAATGAACAATAGAAATATAGTATACTTACTGGCACAGAGCTATCCATTTAACTACAGCACACTTTTCCGTGGCACAAAAATTAAACGAAATAAGCGTGCTACAAGTATTCGGCGACGTGTCGCGACCAGTACTAAGATGGCGTCGGCGCGGCGCGTGGCTCCTAAACGGCGACAGTAGCGCCACTCTATTTTACAAACACAGACCTCGGCCCCCCCACCCCTGTCGGAGATCGGACCACCGCGTACTTTTACCCACCGCGTGCTGTTACCCCGAATGACTCTACAGCTATGTAGATTTGTATTATTAATAATTTTAGTATAGGTTACTATTTATTAATTATTCCGTGATATTGATTAAGAAAAATCGAACTAAGTACATAGGTGGGTAAGTATATCGTAAATATATCTTTCACTAGCTTCCGCCCGCGACTTCGTCCGCGTGGAATAGTTACTTAGTCTTAGCGTGATGATATATAGCTTATAGCCTTCCTCAATAAATGGGCTATCTGACACTGAAATAATTTTTTAAATCGAACCAGTAGTTCCTGAGGTTAGCGCGTTCAAGCAAACAAACAAACAAACTCTTCAGCTTTATTTAATAGCATAGATATAGATTATTTATACCAATATAAATGTTATTTTGTTCGTCTTAATTTATTCGTTCCATTAGGTACGGATAGTTCAAACTAATACATTGACATCCTCCATCATCCCTTATTTTATCCCCATGGGGGTTGAATTTATCAAAATCCTATTTAAGCGGACGTCTTCATCATAGTAGCTCCAATCTTTAATTTAATTTCAGTTCAATCAGTCGAAAATCTAAGAAGATTTATACAAACTTTCATCCCCTATTTTATCCCCTTAGGGGTGGAATGTATCAAAATCCTTTCTTAGGGGATGCCTACGTCATAGTAGCTATATGCATGCAAAATCTCAGCCCGATCGGTTTAAAATTGACAAAGTTTCATACAAACTTTCATCCCCTATGTTATCCCCTTGGGGGTAGAATTTATTAATATCCTTTCTTAAGGGATACCTACGTCATAGTAGCTATATGCATGCAAAGTCTCAGCCCGATCCCTCCAGTGGTTTGGGCTGTACGTTGATAGATCACTATGTCAGTCAGTCACCTTTGAGTTTTATATAATTACTAGCTTCCGCCCGCGACTTCGTCCGCGTGGAATAGTTACTTATAGTCTTAGCGTGATGATATATAGTTTATAGCCTTCCTCGATAAATGGGCTATCTAACACTGAAAGAATTTTTCAAATCGGACCAGTAGTCCCTGAGATTAGCGCGCTCAAGTAAACAAACAAACAAACAAACTCTTCAGCTTTATATATTAGTATAGATTTAGATTTTCATTCGCATTATAGGTAACCTACCTATACTAAGTTACCACAAGAGTAAACATTTTATCTATGTTGTTAGTAAAGTAACACAGGCGTGATACCAATGCATACAGCGACACGACATCGTGAAAGACAGAGATCGAGTTTGTAAAGCACATTATCAGCCCTCCACAGAAAATTGGTCTCTCTTTCCCCGCGCGTATCTCTGCAAGTATGAGTATCGTGAGTTGGAGGGAAACGGAGGGAGGCGTGAGTGCAGTTAGTTGCGGTTCTTATTTCGTTGGCTGGTGAAGTTATGAAGGGCATTGCACTTCTTCGGCCGTCTGCGGCCCTGGTGCACTAGTCGGTGTTGACGCATGTCACATCGTCATGGGGCGTGTGCGACGGCGCGTAATACCTGCTTTGCTTTTGTTTGTGTTGTGGTTTTAAAGTATTCAGAAGGCAGGTAGCCATATTTGTACGTGGTCGTTATATTATGCTGCACACAACCTACACAGCAATATGGTAATATTGACTGTGTAACAGACACAGGCACATGTGTGTATCATACGATACTTGAATGTGTGTGGGTTAAATGAGTTGCTCTTTGAACTCAACAAAATCAAAAATAAATTCTTAAATAAACTGTAACTATGTACAATAAATATTAAATGGGTATGACGAAAATTATTAACACTATACATAAGTCCCTCGCTTATGGGCTGTGTAAGATGTGTATGTAGAAAATAACTGAAACAAAATGTCCATGTAGTAAAAACTAGAATATATTATTATTTAATAACTTAGTGACTTCTAGATACCGAATACATAAGTTTGAGATGTAAGTATACAATATAGACTTGATTATGCGTGTATAAAATAATTACTACTGGAGTGATAATTTCATACATGGGTGCCCAACATCTCAAACTTGAACACTTAACACAACTTTAAACCATCAAAATATTTATGCTTAGAATAAAATAAAACCAAAGAAAACCTATCTCGGTGTGTGGGTACTCACCCATGATCACGTGTCGGAAAGGGTTGCACATGTGGGCTATAAGTACCAGGAAGGCAGAGGAAGGGTGGAGATCGAATTCACACACATGTTATGTCGGAGTCGAGTGTGATCAGCTGGTTGCGTATGGATGTGAATATGTGCGTAGAGCGAACGTGTGTAGGGATTTCTCTACTTACCTTGCCTAAACCTAGTCTTAATAATTAAATTATAATGTAATAATTACCATTGCACAATAATAATCTGTGTCATTAAGGACATGAGGACCTCCAGATTTAAATATCTATAAAACTTTTGTGCATGCATCCTGCGCTACGCTACGATCGGCTACGTGCTACAGCACGTAGCATTAGATCTACGATGACGTAATAAAGGACGAATATTTTTTTCGTAGCGCTACGGAGCGCCTACGATGATATTACCTTAGAACTAGTATTCTATTATCTGTGCCTTAGATTTTAGTTAGAGTATTTTAATAATATATTATTATATTCAATTATTCATACTTGGCTTCTTTCTTATAAAATTGATCTTAATTGTAGTTTAATAAAAATATACTTAACCGAAAAACTAAAACAAAATTAAAATGTAGGTAACTTATTAGGATATTATACCTAATGTATAACACGTTGTGGCATCAAAATGTGCGCCAAATTCTATAAATACCTAGAGCGAATAATTATAGTTCTATAATGACATTATTTTTGCCATCTTACAATATTGTTTAGTACTACGAATTATTTGATAATAGTTTTCAATAATACTGTTATTTTGAATAAATTAAACACACACACAGGTATATCCCCGTTTAACCGGTTACATTAAAATACATATATCAAACATTCAAAACGTACGTAGAGCGTTACACACTATAATATTTTATTTTAAACAACGATCGCATAATCAGGGGAAAGTATTTACGGTAGGTATTTTAGAGCGTACAGTCACAGTATTACAAATTATTGTAATACTGTGGTACAGTACAGTAGACCGCCCATGCATTGTAACCATTCTGTAACTAATACGGAAACATGTAGATAGGTACCTACTTAGCGCTAGTTTTTGGTATGCAATAAAGTATATTCTATGTACTTATGTTAACCGTGGTCCCCGTCGAAAATTATGTTAAAATAATAAAGTTATAGATTATTAGACAGTCATTAATCAGGTCAAGTTAAAAAAATAGATAAATAAGCAGAATAAAGTCTACATAAGTAAGCGGTTTGATTAAATTTATCAAAAAGTCTACCTGTGCCTTTCTTACCTTGGCATGATCAGTTTGTAATTGTACATATAACAGTTTTGATGTGATTAATCATAAATTAGTAATAGCTATGTAAAAATATAATAATTTCCACAGAGTATCAAACAGCAAAATGCTCCCCATTTTTACAAAACCCGCGTTATCGTTGGAATTCCGAAAGCCGCTGTTGCTTTATGTTTGCCTGGTAGTTGGGATTCAAGTGAGGCCATCTTTGTCGGAATTCAACCAAGGAATAATCCCCTCGTGCGTTACGCAGACTTAATAAGTCTGCGTCAAAAAAACACGCTAAACACTTGTGTTGTGGGTATTATAAGTGTTTGAGCTGTTTTTATAGTTGAATAACGTTATACGATATATCAAATAGTAACTAAATCCATTATTTCTTAATATAACGATTTCGTTATTTTATAATGTTTTTTTTTTGCGATTTTTTTTGCTAATTTGCTGACGTAGATTTTTTATTATAACTTATTTTTTTGTATTTTCTATAGATTTTGATTTTAGTGCAGTAAGATAGCTTATATAATAGCGATTCAAACGATATACAATTCATATACAGTTCGCATACAACAGTTTCGAGATATCGTTATCTTAATGACCCGCGGCGGACCACCCACGTCGTTTGGAAGAATCGGAAGAATCTTCGCTTTGAGAGCTCATTTATAGCAAAAAAGTCACTAAATAAAAACAAAATTTTCGCTGAACCGCGCTTTTGTTACTTCTTTGTTTTTTTTTTGAGCAATGGTAGTTGGAACTATGCAGCCTAAAAGCCTATGGAATAAAATCTTTTTGTACCTATCTCTATAGATACAAGCAGCTGTGTTTTAAATACAATCCTTTTGGATTTGATTTTTTAAAACGTTGAAACGTCAAAATAGCGGCCGGCAAAACATTGCCGGCCTGTTAAAGCGGCCAGCAAAACTTTGCCGGCCGCTCCTTGAAACAGAACGGCAAGGTCGACTTTGCTCAAACAAGGTTGTCAAAATAATGACCACATTACATGCATTTTTGAGTAAAATCTCATTACTGCCCGCTAAAAGTTTCTTCTAGAAAACACCGCCTTTGTGTGTACTTAAAGGCGAACCAAATCGTCCTTTTCGAATAGATGGGATGAAAAATCAATTTAAATTTTACGTAAACACAGTGCTAGTACAGTCGAGTCCATTAATATATTGGCACTGTCAAGGATTCAAAATATTGTAAGTGTTGGAAAGCTCGATAAATTCTATATCTAGGACCTATAAATCAACAATATGTTCTCATGTTAACGGTTCAACGGTTCAATAATATAATTATGCTGTGCATAATGCATTAATATGTGATCACCGTTTTCTAAATAATTCAAAATATATCTAAATTTTATTGGGTTCAATAATATCTGAGCAGGCTAATTAGGTCAAAATGCATGGGAAAGTCAATTAAATGCTCGAATAAATAAGATTTAGTTCATATTAAAAAATCAATATATATATAAAAAAAATTGATCACAATTTAATTATGCTTAATATATAGTTGACTTGACACAATATTATTCACTTTTTTGACGTTCATTATATTTTTGAAGCCTGGAAGGCCAATATATTAATAAACTCGACTGTACCTGTCTAAATTTTTACCCTTTACAAAAAATAAAGCAATTTTTTTCCGCTGCTGTTATACTTACAAAAAAAATATGAAAGAATATAGGTAATCATACTTTACATTATTTACATTAATAAAAACAAAACAATAATAATTAGACTTATTCTTTGTTACGACCATAAAATAATGAGGAAACTCAATTATTAATTTCAATTTTGGTTTAACCAAAATATACTTACATGTTTTGGGTGAATCAAATTTCGATAGGTTCTTAATAATACGTAATAATAATGAATACCTACTTCAAAATAAACTGTATTACAAAGCTTCGGCTCGGTCTGGTGAATGAAAACAGTTACTTCAGTCGGTGGTCTTCGAAGGCTAGCGAACGAAAGCCCTTTCGGAACGTATTTCTTACTAAGTTATGTGTTCCTGGTAGTCAAAGTCATTGGGAGTGACATGCCCATTATTTTCTTACTACAAAGAAATCCCTTCTGTCATTTGCACCTTCTTCAAGGGCTGCACCTTTTTAATAATTTACATATTTAATTATTGTTAATTAGAGAGTTAGAAAGTTACAATATATTCTGAGAATGTTTTGTGAATACTTTTTCTTTATGTAACGTACGGAATCAACAATTATTATCATAATCAGATTGCTCATCTGTGTGTTAATTCTAAGGTTTATTTATTGTCAAATAAAAATATTATTTGGAGCCCTTTAAATTATTTATAATATAACACAGATTACTAGGAACGCAAAGACTTGAAGAAGTTCGAAAGGGCTGCCTAAGGGCCTGTCGAATTTCATGGTTTGGTTACGCATTGGGCGTGGCCTTCTCAACCAATCAGAATGGAGCACGCTACGCAAGAAGTTACGCACGCCGGGCGTTGGCAAAGACCCTTTTGAATGTGTAGGTAGATACTGAAGTTTAGTCTTCATTTTTATAATTTTTTTGATAGAAAGAGACAGAAGAATGTATTTTTATAAGTGCAGTACTTTATCTACATATTGTGAAAGCTAGTTTTGAATACCTATAATATAATATACTAGCTTCTGCCCGCGGCTTCGCCCCCGTGGAATTCGGTCATCACATCCCACGGGAACGGGATAAAAAGTATCCTATGTCCGTCTCCTGGCTCTTAGCTACCTCTCCACCAATTTTCAGCCAAATCGGTTCAGCCGTTCTTAAGTTATAAATAGTGTAACTAATACGACTTTTTTTCTTTTATATATATAGACTAGCTTCTGCCCGCGGCTTCGCTTCCGTGGAATTCGGTCTGTCATCACATCCCACGGGAACGGGATAAAAAGTATCCTATGTCCATCTCCTGATTCTAAGCTACCTCTCCACCAATTTTCAGCAAATCGGTTCAGCCGTTCTTGAGTTATAAATGGAGTAACTAACACGACTTTCTTTTATATATATAAGATACTAGCTTCTGCCCGCGGCTTCGCCCCCGTGGAATTCGGTCTGTCATCACATCCCACGGGAACGGGATAAAAAGTAAGTATCCTATGTCCGTCTCCTGGTTCTAAGCTACCTCTCCACCAATTTTCAGCCAAATCGGTTCAGCCGTTCTTGAGTTATAAATGGAGTAACTAACACGACTTTCTTTTATATATATAGATATAGATATATAATATAATAATAAATAAATTCACACAGCTACTTAACTACCCGCTATCAGGAAAAATTATGAAAACTTCAGTCAGTAGGTAGTTACGCAGTATCTTAAATACTGCGTAATAATTAATTAAATAATTAGCGTACAATTTATTAATTGTACGCTAATACAATTAATAAATTGTATTAGCGTAGTTACTTAAATCCATTTTAAATTAAACATGGATAAAATATTGCGAAGGCAAGACTAGGTATGTTTCAAAGATCGTAGCAAGTAAGGTAGCGACCTGCCTATCTACGGCCGCTGATAGAGAAATCTTGGAGTTTTAAGCAAATTGTATAATTAATCATTTATTATGATTGATGTTCTGATAAGTACTCCCGCCGGGACATAGGCTTTTCTGGGCAACTTGGAAGTCTCTCAAACGACTTCGTACCCAGGTCGGCCAGAACCAAATTACTTAACATGTTCCGACTTCCGGTGGGGAACCATTTGTAGGACTGATGGCCTCAAGCACAGTCAGCCGGCATTTCGGGAGTAGGTACGCAAGGGCGAGGCACATGGAAGAGTGGTTGAGCCTCACGCGACTTGCTCAATCCAAGAAATTCATAGGTTCCTCATCGAAATGGCAAAATGCTATTTGAAACTCGGGAGGCGGCAGGCCTATCATTTGATGGGGGCGCTAACCGGACATTTCGGGACTAACGCTCCTGCAAATGATGGGTATCACGAAGACATCAGCCTGCAGGGTTTGTAAAAGGGAAATTGAGAGTATGGAACACCTTCTGTGTAAGTAAGTACATGCGATACAATAGCTAGAAAGCGAATGTGCCTCTTGGGGCAGGGTTATCCAATGGGTCAATCTAGTTTAATGTTGTCAATGAATAATGATATCTTTTGTTTTGCTCTTCTCTTTCTGTTTGCCGTCAATTAGATAAGAAGCCGATCTCCTCATCATTCATTATACTCGAATCCACAATCTGTGTTAGTACCTAATAAAACCAATTCTCTGTTGCTACGACAAGGGGACGCTGCTATGTGTCTACGACAGCCACGACGTAGATTCAAGTTCGCGTAGCAATATATTCTTACCTGCCTAATTCATGGCAGGAGGCTAATAAAGGAATATGTGTTTACTAGCTTCTGCCCGCAACTTCGTCTGCGTGTACCTACTTCAGAATTGATTCCTACCTAGATAAAAAGTATTTCCCATTTTTGTTCTAAATAAAAAATAAATAAAAATGTAGTAAAATGTTGAAGTAAGCAAAGAAATGTTATGATGTGTCTTGTAGAATTAAATGCAGCTCTCGGTGGATTTTCTTGTAGATAAATAAATGAATAGCCTATGTGTTGGTGATGGTATTATGTAAGTAAATGATATCTACTTAAGTCTATTTAATGCTTTTACGATTACCTATCTACAATCGTCGTGGGTTTTTTCAAATTTAGTTTTTTCTTACTCATTAAGCAAATTATTTAGTTTCCAAAATAAATTCTACGCACTGTATGTATCTACACCATGAAGGTTTTACATCATGAAATGAGTTCAGTAAGCAATTGAAATAATTGTCAAACCGATTTAAAATAGGTACTAAGTAATTAAGATTTTATTTTTTTAATATAGTAGATACAGGTGCCTAGACTTGTGAAAATGCACAGAATAGTCAATAGAACTCTCTTTTTACTTATTAGGTACTTACCTAGATAAAGTTTAAAGTTTCACATTCATTGGTCACTGGCAGTCACTGCGTAAAACCACCGTTTGTCTTTTATTCCTTTATGAGATGCGAGTAAAACAGCGGGCTACAGCTAGTAGGTAAGTACCTTATACTTATAGCTAATAGAATGGTATAAAATATTGTTAACTTAGTAGGTACTAGTCTAATATCTGGTTCTCCGTGGTATCTCCGTAAATTCTGGATGGTTTAGTTGGTGTACACAATTAAACCATCAGTAGTTTTGTAGATAGGACATTAATAGGTAGATACCAAAATCCATTAGAATGTATCTAGTGGATTTTGGTACCTATTAATGTCCTATCTACAAAACTGCGACGACGTACTACGACGTGAAACGGGCGGCGGCCATGACAGGGTTGCAAAATGCAAGGGGTGCATTGTACACGGCAACCAGAAGTTTAGAGAGGTGATTCAACCCTCCTAACCATAGAAAACTATAGCTAGGTATGTAGTCTAGCTAGACTTAGTCTCTATAGACTAAGTAGTATGCACTAGGTATCGTTTTACAATACCTAGGTAACGTTTTTGGTTTCAAGCTCTAAAGAAGCATTCTCTTAGGTAGCGATCTTTTTTAGACTCCACAACGAGGCGGAGTCATTAATCTTATAGCTTTATGGCTGTGACACCTACCTAGTGCACAGTTTTTAATGTCCAACCAAGATCTCGGTCAGGAATTAGAGAGAGACTTTTAGGAGACTTTCGGCAGACTCGGCCAATACCGAGTATTAAAAGTATGGCACTAGTGAAATTTTTTAATACTTATGCCTCACGATCACGCTTTCCGCTGATTCAGGCTCTGAGCGCAATGCGTGATTTCTCCCAAATCAGACAATCAAAGCAAACAATTAACAAGTGCCACTTGGTTTGTAATTTCATTCGTAATTGTATCACAGTGAAATAAGTAACTTTTCAATTTCGCGATTCTCGGTCTTAGTACTTATATATTTCGATATTATTTTATCTAGTCTCGGTCGGATCTTAGCGCTTAGTTTTTAGTCAGTATGAGTCAGACATGCCGCTCCACCTCCCAAGGTAGCAGAGGATCTATAACGATTTTCCGCACCCGTAAAAATAAACAGACGGATGTTCCATAGGATAGGAGTCAGGATCAGGACTACCTAGGTATTTAAGTACCTCCGCAGATCGAGTTGACTCAGTATTGGGATGGGCCTCTGCCTCTGGATACGCTCCTGTCCATCTCGTCAAAGTACTACCTAGTAACGGCCCATGATAATGCACCTACCTAACTTATGGTGATTGGGCCTACTTGAATTCAAACATTAATAAAAAACAATGAATTTCTCAGATTGTAAGCCGGTATATTTAAAATACGTGGTATCTCTATAAGCTATTTCGGGTCGTACCAACATAACATGTACAGGACGGTATAAATCAAGATTTCTTAACATTAGGTTCTCTAAAACCCTGCAAATATCTTAAAACACCTGAAAAACCTATTTTCAGAATTCAGAACATGGTAGGTAAGGTAGTAGGGGAAATCCGCACGATCTCTTACTTCACTCTGCGAGCCTAGTACACTTGTGCGCGGTGTAGCTGTTGATCCAGCTCCCGCGACAACTAAGATGGGCGCTACCCGTAGGTAATTCATTAATAAACATTGCATGATAAATCTAACTGACTCCCACAAATAAGTACATAAATTTAAACTAAATTAATTAGTTGAGTGAAAAATGTGGGATGGAATTTATGAACTATATATTATAATGTACCTACCTACAGTCTATCCCAGTTAACTTGTCTTTTTTGGTAAACAAATATGGCGTCCTAGTAACCAGAGATAACTGATAGTGGTTAAATAATGTTGGGAAATCATTAATGAATGACTGAACTAAATACTCTTAGCCAAGACTATTGAAGAATGATTCTCACCTTGACGAGTACTGATTTGTTTTTTAATTTTAAATATGAAGTGAATATGAAGGAATAAAACGACAACTGCAAAACATTAATTTATTAGTAGTTCCTCTGAAATACACGTGTCAGAATCTGATGGCTCTAACTAAAGAGTCATCAGATTCCGACACATGTATTATGAACCTCTGGTTCGGTTCATCTGATGCAGTATCATTGTACCCGATAGAGTAAACCCACCCCCACCAGGTGCCCGACAAGGCAGTCCACAAGGACTTTCGATTAGCTTGGCCACCTCGACGAGCAGCACTAGGATCGGAATGCCTACGGAGAATCTGCAGGGCGTCCCGGCTTCGCAGAGGATCTGCTTCCCCGTTTTCCATCGGAGTGGAATTGGCCCCTCGTGCGCTAAGGAACTCCCTCAATCGAGGCCCGAGAGCCGCCAAGGCCGGGACCCACTCTTTGCCATGCAAGCCGTCGGGTCCTGGAGCAGTATTTCTGGCCTTGAGACTTCAACCACCACTCATTTCTACGCCGTTCACCTCGGGAACAACGTCGTCACTGTGGTCCGCATCGGAATGTCTGCCCCTTGACAAAATTCCTAGCTACAACTATTATTGTTCTTAATTCTAATTCTTGTTAATTCCATCTGTAATATTTCATATTTTGATGTCAGCAAAGGGTTCATGATTAAAAACGTAGTATGTTAAATAGCAAAAAAATGCTATGGATAATATTGTACAATAACAATATTATTTTATTGTACAATAACAATATTATTTTTGTGAAGATAAGGACTTTTTGGATTTTTTGCTCATTCACTTAAACAAAATCATTCATTATTTTGTCGCATCCCCTAAAATTCGTAGATAATCTAGAGTTTTGAAATGTCAAATTGTCATGATTATTTTATTCTGTGAAAATGTAATTACATAAAATTTAGTTTTTATTAAAAATAATAGACTTTATAGTGATTTCGAAGCAGTTTTTGGTGTAATTTAGAGTGTATGTGTATAGTGTAAGTGTTAATAAAATCGTTTCCTACATCAAGTGCGTGATTAAAGAAAAACTTGTGATTTTCGCATCGGGCAGGGTTTGTTTACCAAAAAAGACAAGTCCAAAAAAACGGACTGTACTATTACCTAGTCTGAGTAGATACCATAGAGCCTTGTAGAGAAATTCTCAATTTTTCCAACATCCGGGTGTAAGCCGGATGTGGACGAATTCAAAACCGGAAATTCCTTCAGCAAATGCCAGGGCAGCAGGAAGACAAAGCGATTAAATTATCTTGCGATCAATATCCGGTTGGGATGAAATTTTAAGGACCTTTAGTTATTTATTATTCTTGCGAAAACCAAAATGTATTTTTCAGTTTCTACTATATAGGTACAACTTCTAAATATAAAACTTCTTTTATAAAAAACTAATAATAATGGTTTAAAAACCAAACTTCCTTCTATAATGTTATAAAAAATTACTCGGTATTTTATTCAATAGGCTTAGGGGTGTTCCTTTGCCAGCTCGATTGTCGATAGTCTTCGGTTATTGGAAATGTATCAGCGATTGCCGATAATGTCGAACCGTTCGGAAAACACCAAGGCTTCATAGGCGTTGAGAAGTGAAACTTACCAGAAATCAATATCCCATTAATACGTGTTCGAAGCTATAGAGCATGGTATATTGGCATCGGGATCGGAGACAGGTGAAAGGGAACGTGAGGGATAGTAGAATGCATTTTTGTGGAGGCGGGACTTATCATAGAGG
Source organism: Acronicta leporina (assembly GCA_947256265.1). Classification (NCBI taxonomy): domain Eukaryota; kingdom Metazoa; phylum Arthropoda; class Insecta; order Lepidoptera; family Noctuidae; genus Acronicta; species Acronicta leporina. The sequence goes on along the minus strand of OX366520.1, from coordinate 11,988,118 downwards.
AAAGGCGCGTGCGTGAAACTAAATGATCGCCACTCGAGAAGTCCTAAATGTCAACTTTACCTTTGAAGTTTTAAGATACCACCAAGAAATAAACGAATCGTTTTCAGCCAATATTTTCGATCCAGAACAACACAAATGTAAAAAGATCAAAAGTAAATTAGAATCAGTAAAATCGTTGACATTACCTAATCTACCTAATTACGAATGTTAACTCTATGTCTATATAAAAAAATAAATAAAAGTTGGATACGTTATACATACAGACCTATAACACCAACAAAAAGAAAAGTTTAGTAGTAGTGACATAATGATATGCGTAATTAGATCACAGAAGTAACAGGACAACATAAATCTGAGAAGCAGTTTTGTCGTAAAAGGACCAAAGGGCTCGACCCGAAGGACTGCGTTATACTACGTATCCTGCTCGGCCCAGAATGTGAAGGGCCTGCCTTGTTTATTTTGTATCGGTCGCTATGGCACCAAGTATTCGCGCACTGTCGTTATTACCCGCGGTGTTACCCTTCCTGAAAGCTCACAATCTGCTATTACCAGGTCAGCAGAAAGGCAAGTGGGTGTTTGTATTTGTGAATGGTATCATCCCCCAAGGTAGGCGGAGAAATGCGCGCGCGTGGGTGTTGTTATGGAAACGGTGTTGCCCATCTACTCGTAACTTATAAACTGTAAGAGGTGTACTCAAAGTGAAAGAGAAACTTTGATAAACTTTTAAGGTTACTATGCTGCCATGCTGGCGGGGCTTTTTTAACCTTTTTTTGAAGTTTTCTGCTATGATAAGTTGAATTCATCGGTGGTTCAAAATTGTTAAAAAATCCTTTTGAGTCGCAGTTGTTAACATAAACATACCATCACGCCAGTATTCCTCGAAGGGTTAGGTTAGGCAGAGTCGTACTAATGAACACCCACAATTCGCCGGTATGTTTAGGTTAGGTCCCATGTAATAGGGGGCGAGCCTATTACCATTAACCGGGCACAAATTCCTAACTCCGAGCTGCTACTGAGAATTTCATAGAAAAACCCAATAACACTTTGCTCGACCTGGGAATCGAACCCAGGACCTCTAGCGTAGCAGTCGCGCTCAGGACCACTTGGCTAATGAGGCAGTTGTTAAAAGATAGGAATCTATTTAAAAATTGCATAATTTATTTATTTATTTTAATTACAACGGTTGTGTTACGTACAACCAATTACAGTAACTAAAATAAGAAAAGGATAATAATAATAAATAATAATATTGTATTTAATAAAATTAATATGTAGAGGAGATATTTATGTAGGAGATAAATAAAGATGGCATTGGATCGACATTTTAATTATATTGAGCTGATTAAGTATAATTGTTATTATTTGTGTAATACCTATAATACTTCCGTACTTAGAATAAGTTTAATTTAATAGTCTTCAAGAAAAGGTTTAGGTATACTAATATAAAGTTTATTACTGTGTTATTGTAATTATTACGAGAGAGACGGGGCGATAGAAGCAGACGGAGTGGTCAGCTTAGTATGTGTGCCATGGCCATGTCTGTTTGTCTGTCTGGTTGCCAAGTGGCCGGCGTGGTGGGCTGAGTCGCGCGGCCACGCGACTAGGCGCGCAGTCGGCCGAAGCGGTGGGCGCTACAAATGCACAAATGCATTCACCGCATGGAATTATGTGGCTGCACTTAGTAAAGTTTACTCACACCTCACAAGTCACACCATAACGTCCCAGCTGTTGGCTGTCGGTCGCGACTTCGCGAGTCACTCGCGAGTACCTATATTTGTAACGCAAGCGCAAGGTGTACTCGCGACGGTGTAAATATATTTTCTAAATATCTCTATTTTTTGGAGATTAAAAAACATAATTATTTAAGTATGTACTCATACCTACTTACTTCATTCAATTGTCGAAATCTCCAAAATGGATTTAACTACAGGTATGGGCAGGTGTTGTGGTGAGTTAGTTTAAAGTAAGCCAAGAACTTCATATCCAAAACCATCTCAATCTCCTTGTTGAGACGAATGCAAGAATTAGGGTGACAGACCAGACTATTAAATAATTATTATGGAAGACCCGCCATTACAGCTACGGGAACACTCAAAGCTGTAATAACCGCATGCTTAATAAACGAGGTACTTAAATCTCGATAATTCAGCCTAAGAAAAAGGAAAACCAACGTAAAGAGTCGTTACCCAGGATTGATGAGATTCGCCAAAACCTTTGACTATCTATCTATAGTCAAAGGCCAAAACATAATGGTATCCAAAACTGTCAAATTTCGAGTTTGGTTTTCAAACGACAGATTTTTTAGTCATTGGGCAAATTTGACAGTTTGTGGTGACTTGTGCTAGCGACTGTACCTTAAGATAACCGCGGCTTCGCTCACGTGAAGCTATATCAGGAGTAAAAATAGAAAACCAACATTGATGACCTCTTTTTAATAAGGGCCTCTATACATCAGGGAAGTCAAGCTGTATCTCAGGATTCATTAAATTAATTGAGATAAGAAGTTCACCAGTTTTTAAGTTGGAGCATATACTTTCTAACGCGTCCGACTTGAACTACCAATTACCAAAAAACGACAGAGAAACATGATCGAAAGATTACCATGCCTTAAAAGCTGTTTAAATAGTACACAATCGGTACAGGAATTGCCTCTGGTAGCTTCTAGGTTTGCACTCAGCAGTTAAAATTAGACCTGGGTTACAGTCCGTATTTTTTTTCTACGGCATGGCGGTAGTCTAAGTCTCCTATCCCAGGCGACCTTTTTCATTTAAAGACTATAATAAGAAAACTTTTAACTTATACACATTATCATCAGCACCAATTTCTCGCATTCAAATCCACGTGCTTACGTGTATTTATAACATAACATACCATCACGCCTGTATTCCCCGAAGGGTTAGGCAGAGGCGTACTAATGTACACCCACAGTTCGCCGGTATGTTTAGGTCCCATGTAATAGGGGGCGAGCCTATTGCCATTAACCGGGCACAAATTCCTAACTCCGAGCTGATACTGGGAATTTCATAGAAAATCCCAATAAAACTTTGCTCGACCTGGGAATCGAACCCAGGACCTCTAGCGTAGCAGTCGCAGTCAGGACCACTTGGCTATTGAGGCAGTTATTCACAAGGATTATGTGTTTGTTGGAAACGAGGCACGGAGATGGCATAACGCGAAATTGTTACCCGGCTACGAAAATAGGAAGGGTAAGTTTATCAGTCTATGTAGGTATGTATCGTATGGATGTTCAATCCTAGCTCAAAAAGTACTCATCAGATTTTAACATGAGTTACCTACTAAAAACTCAGTAGATACTAAAACCTTGACAGGACACCACTGTTCTTGGACTAGGAATATTGACTTGTTTCATACTTTTTAGTTTTTTTTCGTGTACGGTTTTAGGACTACATTTTATACCTCAAAGTTAGGATCTATTAGAGTTTGATAATCCGTTCTCGACTCAACAACATTCGACATTGTCCGACACCTTCCCACACCCGGACGTCAAACACCTCAAACACAATGAAAGCTCCTATCACTAAAAATCCGGTATTTGATTCGATATTTGAATCTCTAGACAGACTAAATGCTCTTTAAAGCACCCACTGAAATACTAAATGAAAATGTGTTAAGCATATTGTACCTATCTATTACCTATACCTACCTCTTCATGGAACATAAGTTACATGGTTACCACACGTAGCGTGATAAACACTGATAATACTTAGTAGGTATAGACAGACAGGCAAACATTATTTTCTTATGCATGAAATAGTACCTACTGCCAAGTGCCAACCGAAGAGTCCACAATCCCTTGGCTACAACTGCTAACATCATAAAATATTGATAGATAGATTGAATATTTTATAACCACACTTTAAAGCAAAGCAGAGTTGTATCAAGTTCATAATATTAGTAATCCCTACGATGGTTACGGTTAAGAGAAACAAAAGGCGAAACAACGTAACTTGCTATGATTATGAATACTACCATATTATATCAGTTGTTCGGTCAATTGTGCGCAGCGGGTGCGGCTGGCATTTTGAAAATGGGGTGAACACACTAATGTTTACCACCCATAGTTTGTGTGAGAATAATTTATAATTAAGTTATACAAATATTAAGTTAAAATTGTCAGAATAGTTTTTAAAATTACCTATAAAGAAAACGTCTCTCAACATTCAATCGCTTTACAATTTGATGTATTAATTCTGGTATAATTAATAATAATAATTATTTGCATTGAATTCTTTAGATATACTTACTATATAAGCCTTGTGATGTGTTATATGAAAATTATGTACCAAAAGACCACTTCAAAATGCAGAAATTTCTATCGAAAAGCAAAACAGTAGGTACCTATATTGGCGATTTCCGGCAGAACATCAAAATTTAATTACGAGCAATCTCGCTGGCTTTTTTATGGGTCATCGGAATAGAGGCACCGCAACCCTTCAGTAATAAAGAAAGACAATAGACATCATTTATCACGAGGCCGTCCCCGCGCCCTGCGGACCGGAGGACCGGCCGCGACCCCAATATGTGTCATCATGCTGTGATTTAGCCTTATTTATTCCCTAATCCCCTAGCGACTTAATTACCTTCAGCTAAATCGTTAATTTCCACCTTTGTTCGACATACTGACCGTAGGATAAATGACGCCATTTGAGGTCAACTACTGTAGCATGGAATATGTTAATACGAAGTCTAAAAGGAAGATCAGGAAGATCAGTCTAAAAGGTAAGTGAAGCAATATCACTTTGTATGCACACATTACACATATGGACAATAAGTCTATGATTCAGAGACGAGTCTATGCTTGTTAATTTTCAACAAAATTTTGACGGGTGAATAATGAAAGGAAATTTATACTCTGGTCAATAACTCCATAGTCTAGACAGACCGGCAGCCAGGTGGTCGAAATATATAAAAAGACGATAGAGACAGACTTAGGGCCGACATGGACTACCATCATTGCATCAAGAACCACGCATGCAAGAGGCCATACAATCAGCATCCAATAGTGGACACAATTATGTTGAAGAAGTTTATGCTTAGACTCAACTCTGAATCTTAGACTAAAATAATGCGACTGGGTCTGGCTTAGCCTAGAGCCGTACTTAGACAGTGCCGTGTGGCGTCTGGTAGCGTGTATACTGCGCTTACCTGCCTTCATTGAACCTCCGCCTACATGTAAAAAGTTCCCAACTTTAGGTTTATGCTCTGATGGTGGCGATGGATATTTGATGATTCCAACTTTGTGTAAGTACTATAAAATAATAAAAAAAATATAGTTTATTGGACAAACAAGTATACAGCCTGCAGGCTCAGAAAGGAACCCATTTTTATAAGATACCTATGGAATTGTTAATATTCATCCAGTCTGGATATTTAAAATAAGTATATTCTGGGTAAATACTTCCTTAAAGGCTTATTTATATCCATATAAGAGCTACACTAAACTAAACAGGTTAGTGGGGCGTTTGTTAGATAGAGCGGAACGAGTTAATAGGGCGCGGCGAGGCCTTTACGAAGCGAGCCTCGGTGTGCGATGCTACCCTGGTAGATATTTCTTTTTATGGTCTACGGACAAATGTCAGGGGAGTGCCCGGCGCACCTAGAACCCTGTGCGTTATGACTTTCAGCTTTACGCGTTTTACTATAAAAAGAATAGAGCTCAAATTTCCCATCGTTACAGCCATGAGAGACGAGGTAATTTACCTACTACGTAAGTTTATACTTTCATGGTTTTCATATTGCTTTAACAACAGTTTTAATAACTGTATTCATATATACCCAGATTCATATTTTTTTTTGTTATTGAGACCACTCGTAAATAAGTACATATAGATAATACTTAAGGCACATAATAATATATATTATTAAGTGCCATCAGCACATATCAGCACATAAGTATTTTTGATATCTCTTACAGGGAATATTTAATCAGTGTCTTATGACACTGATTAAATATTCCATTATTCAATAAGATAGAAAAAGAAAAATATTTGTTAATAACTTTCTTTTTTTATATGCTATTAAATAATCCATTTACAATGTACTAAATACAAAATATTGTCACGCCCGGGCCTGAGCGTCAAAATACTACCCCACATCGGTTATTATTTGTAACCGTAGTAGCAATGTAAAGTATGTATCATACAAAGTATTCCCGCCAGATTTCTCTTGAATTCATAATATAATATCTCGCGATGTTATGTTCTCCTAATAAAAGAGACACGTCAGCATCCCGTATTTCTCACGCTCGCACCCGAACAGCCTCCAGCCTCCCTGTTTCGTCTCTTTTTATTCCCTGGGACGCGCCACTCACACGCGTTGCATCGTGGGAATAAGGAATGAGAACGATACTGGTCCTTTTGTAATTCGTATATAAAAGGCAGTTTTTGATAGTTCCAGTTGCATAATTTATTATTTTGGAAATGGAAAGTTCAAACTACTTTTGTTTGTTCTATATGTTCAATGGAGCAAAGGACCATTATCAGCAAAATACTCTGACTTACAATACATAACATGGCATCAGCGCGTAGCCTCACTGGATCTAGAAACTTTCTGGCAGGAAGCTTGGAGGTAATTTGGCGAGATGTAGGCATCCAAATCTAACAAATAAGTAGGTCGCTTTGTGAATATGCTGCACTTTGAGAATATATCTCGACTATTATAAAATTGTAAAAAGCTGTGTTTGTACATTGAGGATATTAAAAAAAAAACAAGTGGGTTTTATAGTATATAAAAGTATCGGAACCCAAAAACGTGATTTTTGTTGTTGTTGGCGCAAAAACAACTGAATAGATTTTAATTTTGTCATCACTTAAACGATCCTGCGATACAGCTTGACCTCTCTGTTGTATAGAGACCCATACAAAGAAGGATCATCACTGTTGGTTTCTATTAAATTATTTGTGGGATCCATTTTTATTCCTAATACTATGTTTATAGCTTCCGGTGAGCGAAGCCGGGGCCAAAAGCTAGTTTTATTATATCCGTTGCTCTTTATCTTTGAAACAGTTACCGTCCGGCCAGTACCTATGTATTATGTTTTATCGTGCATTAAGTATTATTATGGATAGGGAAAGATGAGATCATCCCATTGAGGACACCGCTGCTTTAAGTGTTGTTCAGTTTATTTTTAACCTAACCGAACTAGTAGTATCCGTGTTAAATTGTTTTTGTATTACGCATGCTTTATTTAAAGCTTCCATTATACCCAGTACCCACGATTAAAGTGCTGTGAACGCGAACAGTAAACAATATTACGTTTTAAAATGCTTGCTTCTGCGCTGTTTACGTTTTATTATTTACTATAATTTACGTTTTATAATTTACACAAAAATTAGAGGTGCTGATTCTATTCTATACATCAATATAAATTAAAAAAGGATAGTAAATTCTAGCCTTCTTCGATTCACGATCTTTAATTCGACTGAAGCATTGATTCAAAATGTTATTGATATAAATACGCAGTAGCCAACTGGCTAACCACCATCCCTCCTGAAATAATTAGAATGAGACAGATTCATCCACGTCGTAAAATAAGTTTGTTCATGTAAGTAGGTACACTATTCAAATTCATTCAATTACGTTTATTCTAACCTTCTTCTTTATTTTGTCAAAAACTGGTAACCATCCAACTGTCAAGTTACTCAATACAATTAAATAAATCGTCGTAAATTTCTTGCCAGTTAAAAATAAATAATTATAAATGAATGAATCTGAGAGGTTGTCTGGGTTGTCTCAAAGGCGCGGCGTTTCATGTCTGCTAACTCGAATTAGGCCTGCGTGGTGGATTCTAGCCTTTAGCTATAAAGATTTTACATTGTATACGGGTTTCTTCTCAGAATGAGACGGGTTAGGCTGTGCAGCAAAAGGCTAGAATCCACCACGCAGGCCTAATGCGAGTTGGCAGACATGACACGCCGCGCCTTAGAGAATATCTATCAGATTCATTCATTTATAAATTATTTATTTGTATCAGTCAGAAACTGCCTCACAATATTATCATTAGTGCCTAGGATCATTAGTTTATTGATATAATTGTGAAAAGTCAGAAGAGCGTGCGTGCCGAAGATTCAAGCTCGAGACTTACCGACTTGGCAGTCTTATATCAAAATATCAAACCCAATTACCTAAAAAAATATTTTTGTCTATTACAGTTACTTAGAAACACGTCTCTTTTTTGTCTTGTGAGCCCTTAATTTAGCGTGCAACTAGGGCTTGACGTAAACCGGAACTCGTCACCGGAAGTGACCCAAAAGCTTGAGCGAGACACGAGCCAGACTGACACGCGTCACTTTGATATCGAATTTTTAAAACAAAATTTTTCTATGGCTAATTCAGTCTGCGTTCAAGGTATCCAGGCATATCTATGACTACTATAAACTAAACTTGAAATTTAGGATATACTTATAGTCAAAGCTTGAAATAGAGAGCCTACATTTATTTTTTAAATTATTTCCCCATACTAGTATGTTCTCTCCAGTATCATTTGCATTTAAAAACACAAATTCTCACATACACAAACGGAACGACTACCTGTAGGACAAACAAATAAGTATATGCTCCGTGCGGGAATCGAAAAGGGAATAAGGGATCGAACACACAATACGTGGCGCAGAAGCCAGTCGCTCAGCCGCTACGCCAAACATGTCGTCACAACAATGTAATATAGGTTATAATCTCTTTATATTATAAAACATAGTCTTTTTATAGTAGTAATGTAAAGATATATAATTATTAAAAAAAGGAGGAGGATCTATGTTCGTCTGTACCGATTTGTTCACCGATATTTTCTTAAAAAATTATGGAAAAAGTTTTCGTTACTTTGTACATCTATGTAATCTAAAGCGAAAATTTACGTAATGGTTACCTTTATGTACCCACATTTTTCAATATTCCAATCTTTTCGAATTATTAGTTTTGATCTAAGTTGATGTGCGATTTATACCTGTCATTATATGTAGTGTTCAAACATGAGTAAAACATAATTTACTTTTCGAGTTAGTTACTGACACACTATTCAAAGTTATCTAGTAAAAAAGAGAGACGGAGACCGATAAGAAGGTAGGATTTAGGACCGCAAAGAGTTATTTAATACCAAAAGTAACGGAAAGGATAGCTGCAACGAAAAATGTAAACTGGTAATATAAAGTTTCAAAAGTTTACCCTGCTAGAGTAAAAATATTCTTACCTGAAACTAGAGAGGCCACAGCCAGAAACTGCAATATATTGCGTCCCCACATGACTCGCAGCCAAGCGTTGCCAAACCACCAAGTTTAATAAAAATTATACGCAAATCATATTCAAATTAAACAATAATTATTGGGTCTACGTATTCTTTTATGTAAAAAAAATATATTCAAATTATTTAATTAAATAAAATATGTACTGGCATACTGATCAAGCGGCTGGCAATTAAAAAAAAAGATATAAAAAAACCCGAATGTTCCGAGAAAATGGCAAATCAGTGTGTTTCGCGGAGCACGTTCGTCACTTTGTCAGTCGCTCAACTATTTCAGCAGTCCTGAAAGCTTGGCTTCGCCCGTCGTAACCCCACCACCCTTTACGTGGTGGTACAAAATGGGGACAGGGAGCGTCCCACGGCTATAAAGAAAATTGTCTTCACTGCGCTGATTGAAACAATATTTGTTGCCTTGAAAGGTGTCGTGCAGGCTTCATAGCTGCCCCGTTAACTGGGTTGTATTGGTATCTGACTCATGTGAGTAAATCTCATTTCTTAGACTAAGAAGTTTGAAGAAGAAGGCAACTAAGGTAGCCTAATGGCTAGGGCGTCGGACTTGCGATCATGTGGTTGCCGGTTCGAACCCCACCCATTGCACTACCGACGTGAACCCACTCGGAACACAAGCATTTAGCTTAGCATGAGGGGTTAACAAGAATACTAGTAATGTGTGACCCACATTGCTAGTAAGCTTTAAAAAAAAACTATGGAGGTAATTAGGGCCTCTATCTCGGTTGTCAACCGTTTCTAAGTTAGTTATAGTTAGTCAAAAATGTAAAGCTAAAAATAACTTTATAAGATCCTACTTCGTAGGTACTAGGCAGGTAGGTAGGTAGCAATTTATAAGTAGGTATAATGTTTATATAAGTACCTACTGCTTTCGTATCCATTGATTGCCGAACTTTACATTTTGCTAATTGCATAACATGCACATTAATATATTTTATGTAAGTACCTACCTATTTATGTATAGGTACTTTTAAAACTTATAATCAGCGGGTTCTGTAATCCCAAGGGACGCATGAAAATATTTGTGCAGTTCTCCCTAATAAGGCGATCCGTCTGCTCGTTTGCCCCCCCTATCCCATAAAAAAGATAACAATAGGTAAAGCTTCATAAAACTTCGATGAAAGGCGTATTTCCTACAATTTATAAAATATTTACCTGTATGATAAGTACTTAAAATATATTTTTTATTTCGGTCTTTCCCTTCAGCACAGATAATAGAATAGTAGCTTCAGTAAGCTTGATAAAAATTAATGATCTAGCAGGAAAAATGTCAACTGTGTGCAAAAATAATACTAACTTCTAAAGAGCGCCAACAGGAATCGTTATTGCGCATTTTTGCCCATTCGGAGCGGGACGGCCTATAAATGGGGGTGGCTAAAGGTAACGAAGCCATAAGCCTGGTAAATGCCGCGGCATGATTGTCCCTGGGCTAACATTTTATGCAGCCATCCAATTAGGGGACGGCGTGTTTGTAAAGTTGGCGACATAACCTTGCCGAAGTGTCGGACGACTACGTTAAAAGGCCACGTGTTTAATTTATCTTAAAAAAAAATTCCAATAAGTATTTAAGTATCATAATCTATATCTACTTAATATATAAAGCTGAAGAGTTTGTTTGCTTGAACGGGCTAATCTCAGGAACTACTGGTCCGATTTGAAAAATTCTTTCAGTGTTAGATAGCCCATTTATTGAGGAAGGCTATAGGTAACTATTCCACGCGGACGAAGTCGCGGGCAGAAGCTAGTATCATGATAATTAGAGGCAATATAGTTACTCAAATGGTTTTCTATATACCAACCAATACGTAAAATAATATATTTAGTTACTTACATAGGTTCAATTGGCGACCTCTGTGGTTTAGTGGTTCGAGTACCGGACTGCTGACCATGGGGTCGTGGGTTCGATTCCCACAGGACACAAAAATTTATGTGATGAATATAAGTGTTTGTGTACGTCTGGGTTTTTCTTATGTATTATAAGTATGTATTTACAAAAAAAAAGTATATAAGTATTGAATCCATAGTCTAGTACCCATAGTACAAGCTCTGCTTAGTATGGGACTAGTATTCTATTATCTGTGGTATGGGACTAGATGGTACCTACTGTGTAAAAATGTCCCAGAATATTTATTTATTATAATTAGCCTCATTACTGTAGTCACTGTGGTGGTCCTAAGCGCGACTGCTACGCTAGGTGTTCTAGGTTCGATTCCCAGGTGAAACAGTGTAGGTACCTAATTAAGTTCGCCGTATTATTATATGGGACCTAAAATACCGGTAAAATGTAAATAAGAACACCTCTGCCTAACCCTTCGGAGAATACATGCGTGATAATATATACATACAAGTAATTAATGTAGGTAGGTACTATATTGCATCAATGATCATCTATATTGAATCATCATCATTGCATCATATTGGTTCGGTACGAAATGTAGTGTTGTTTTCAGCGAAGATGAGGACTCCTTTTGCTGATAAAATTGCACTAACATTTGCTCTTGTATAATTATATTTTATTACTGTGTTCAATTCTAACAAACATGAAGGCAGGTATTACTAAATTATAAATGTAAACCTCTTTTTAAAAGACTAAAGCTATTAACTGTTCCTGGTATATACATATTCGAATGTTGTAAATTTGTTAAATCTCACTCCTATCTATTTCAACATCTCGGTGATACTATTCAGTTTAATACTAGATATCCTAATAAACTGACTCTTCCTGTAATGAGAAGTCAGTTGTATCATAGGAGTTGCTTTCCTATGGTAAGAAGGCTATTTAATAAGTTGCATGTAACATTTAAGGAACTTCCAATGAATCGTTTTAAAAAAGTAAATCCTTTTATTCTGTAGACGAGTATCTTAAACTTAAATAAATAATACATGCGTCCTCATTATTGGGCTTTCCTTATAGTTTTATATAAAATGTGTATGCTATTTTTAGCGAATTGTCCTAGTGCTTATTTTAAATTGAACCAACTGTAATTTACTACAATTCTTACAGATAATAAATTTCATTTCATTACATTACAATACCTATGGTTGAAATAATTAGGCGACTGAATTTGTCCGCAAGGTTTTTGCAATGGTGTAATGCGGATCGTTCTCCTGACCCTGTCAAATTCAAATACAATCGGTTTTTCGAATTTTGTATGTCTACAACACATTATATTCATTCGCAATTACTACTGCCATGAATCTAAAATGTGTTATAGATCTACAAACTGCGAATAACCAATTGAAATTTGAATTTGGCGGGCTCAGGTTAACACGCGGTGCTTAAAAGACAATTTGGGGCCGTAAAAGCCAACCTTCGCATTCGTGATTTATGATTTTTTATATAATTTTTTCTGTCATTTTTGCAGAAAATACTTAGATCAAATACCCAAAGAATATATAGGTAATCGGCGGTCCGGAACTGCTAACTTCAGACGCGCACGGTTATTTCAACTGTACTGTAGTAAAAAATACTGGAATAATGTAGGTAGCATTCAAATGGTGAAAGAATTTTTGAAATCCGCCCAGTATTTTTTGATTTTATTCGTTACATACGTACACACATGCATACAAATCTTTCCTCTTTATAATTTCTGCGAACCGTCCATTGTCCGCGAAATTGTCCATTTTGTACAGTCGCCAGCACATCAAGTCTCCATAATCTGTCAGATTTCCCCAATGGATAATAAACTCTATTGAGTCGAGATTAAATTGAAAAACGGTTGAAGAAATTTGAGTATTGGATACGATGATGTGCTGGCGACCGTACATACCTTGGAGGAAGATTAAATTTAACCACTATATATTATGCATAAAAAAATTATAGTGATAAGAACTTATCAAATATTGCGGTATAGTTGGTAAATATTGACATTTTGACCGGTAAAGTCATGTAGCGGTCATAAGGTTAAAAATCAGTGTCAGTTGATTGTAATGTCCATTGAATTTTTAGTGATTACTCTGATGTAATGCCCATCACACTGTCATATCTGTACCTGGAATATTGAATTTTGTCTCTGAGGCCTGGAACGCCACACTCATCCAATTATGACAGTCCCATGACGTTACATGCTGATTTCTTTTTCATACTACTATATTATTATACTCTTTGGTCTGGCGGACGCTGAATTGACCATACAAACGTAGTTAATACCAAAATAAATTGTAATTCAAACACAATTTAATGAAATTGTGTTATTATTATTCGGATTTAGATACCGTTGATCTAGGATCCTAGTCTACCACTTCGTCTACTACTAAGTTAGTGGAGAATAAAACTGCATAAAATTATCAAGAATCACATTCACTTACATTTATTTCCAGTAAAGTATTCTGCACGAAACGGTACTTAGGATAGGAATAATAACACAACTTGATTAAATTCTGTGGGGATTAAAATATATTTTGGTATTAAGTTTGTAAAGTCAAGGAATAGTTGGGCGATCGAATTGCCTGAATTCGATCCCCCAACTATTCCTTTACCTTTAATAAATATTAATAATAAATGGTAAGAATGAGTACATGATCACGAGCAGTGGTTTTCATCAGGAGAACCGTAGAATAGATATTAAGTGTATTTAATTTTTATTATTATGTAGCAAGTAGAGACAAAGGTGAAACGAGAAAAACTTCATTATGTTTATAAACATGTTTTATTAATAACCGAAAATGTACATTATTATTTAAATACTACAACTTCATACATACATAACCGTAACAGGCAGTACATACAGAACAACTATACCAAAGGTGAGCTTTGAACATCTATCGCACACGTTATACCGATATACATATTATAATTATTTAGAACAACATACATAATAGGCAGTATAGATTCAAGTTATCATTCTTTTACATACGACCGTAACGAATTCATTGTGAAACCAAATTCATAAACCTAAAGAGTAACTTATTATGCCATTCTGCAATTAGTGGATTACCATAAGAATAATTTATTTATACATCAAAAACAAATTATAGTGGAAGATGTCCATTATAAAATAATTATATAATCAATATATATGTTTAGCGTTTAGTGATGGGAAAGACGAATTATATTTCAGTTATTATTGTTTTTTTTTTAAATTTCATCGAAATTATTATTCGACGCAGACACGTCATAATCAAAATACGTTTTGTTTCTTTCGTGTAGGTATACCTTTTTATACAATTCTGCATATCCGTATATACATTTAAAACACATCTTGAACGTGTTGGGATAGGGAGTTTAAAAACCATATGCTGTATAAGTGGGATAAGCATTATATGGAACAATTTAGTCCTGTTTTCTTATCTATGCAGAGTAAAATAGGCATGTTAAATGTTTGTATGATGAAACGTTACGTGGGCAGCGACCGCGTTACACGGCAGTACAAAATATAAATAATATAAATATTATAAAATCAAATATGTACATCAACAGACGCAAACCCACATATCTTTATTTAAAAAATAACAATGTAAATCTACACACAAAAACCTAAAACTAAAATAGTTTATCGTCTATGACTATTATATACACAATTTACAGTTATTCCAACTACATCGTCTAATATCAGTGAATGATCCAATGTTCAGTGGAGTTCGCTTTTAGGATTATTTTATTTAGAACAAACAAAATTTACGAGAGATTCATTACAAAAAAATGTTTATTTTAATGCTTGATTAACAGGTGCAGAAAATTATAATAAAATATATTATGTAACTTTGTATAGTAAATCACAAAATTGACATAGCAACTTGGTTTTCATTTGTAAACTGGATAGAAAAATATAATGTTGTCCATAACGACCTGCCTTTGTCTTTAACATTGACACAGATGAGTCCGTTGAACATACATATGTATTTATCTATTCAGGTGTACACACAATGCTATAAACGTGATTTAAAATAACAATATCAACTAAATCACTCCAAAATTTGAACTAAACAAATTAATCAGCAGGTCGGTTTTGTGAAATGTGTATAATTTATGCCTTTTCTTCGTTAATTATTACATACTAAAATTTTATTCGCAGATATGTCAGTTGGTTATAAACCGAATTATTATGATAGTTTAAAGAATATAGAAAATATATTATGGATTTATAAATACGAGATCCGACACAAATCAAAACTTTTATATTAAACATAGTAGAGTAAATAATAAGTTTCAATAAATAAAATAATAATTTTCTATTTAAGTTATCAGTTTCATTAAATATCAATAAGTTTTAAAGTTTAAAAACACTCGCGACGTGCGTTTTATTTCTATAAAACGACAACCTTGCCTTATTGAAGAAGAGTGACGCACGCAAATCGATATCGGATATCGAGTGTTACTTTTGACATAGATAGTACCATTAGTTAAGCATAGACTTTAACTAGACTTTACGCAGATGACTTAAAGTTATACTGCGATATCCACTCACAAAGGGACTGTCTAGCACTTCAAGCAGATATCGATGCGTTGCAGAAGTGGGCCGTTGATAATAAAATGGAATTCAACACCTCGAAATGCCTTGTGATGACCTTTGGGCGAATGCGACACCCAATCAGTTTTGACTACCATATGACAGGCAATACTGTTGCTAGGACTGCTGGCATCAAGGACCTGGGTGTCACATTTGATCCTGGACTCACATTCCACGACCATATCATTTCAACGGCTAAGGAATCCTTTGGTCGGCTCGGATTTATTCTTAGGAATGTAAAGGATTTTCGCAATAATGACATAGTTGGGATCATTTACAATGCCCTGGTGCGTAGCAAACTTGAATCCAGCGCTCCAGTGTGGAATCCTTATGAGACCACATATATTCTTATGCTGGAAAAGGTCCAGAAGGCGTTCCTGAGATTTCTCTACAAGCGCTTTTTTGGATACTATCCATTCATGTACCCTACAAAATTCCTCCTGGGTACCCTAGGGTACAATTCCTTGGAGGTTAGAAGGAATTATGATCAGGTCGGAACTATGTGCAAAATTCTCCATGGTAAAATAGTGGCGCCGGACCTACACGAAAAGCTGACTCGACTATTCGTGCCTAATAATTACAGTCGGGGCAGAAAACACAAACTTTTTGCTGCGGCTCCTTGCCGCACTGTTGCGCGTGCAAACTCGCCTGTACCTCGGTCTCTCACTGCACTCAACGCTATCCTCGAGGTCAGTACAGATTGTGATATTTTTGCCGATGAATGGAAGAAGATCTTATCAGTGTGCCTGAAGTATTGTGAGATGTCAGTATGAGTTCTGTTGTCCTTAATTAGTGTAAGTGGCCTGCGGCCGTTCTAATTAAGCAAATAAATAAATAAATAAAATAAATAAATAAAAATAAATAAATAGAATATAGAAGTTGTGAGGCCGCGGCTTGGAACACAACACGGTCGGGACTTAACCTTAGCAGATCTGATGACAACTGCATCTTAAATGTATTTGCAAGTCCCAAAACACTCATTAAAAGCATTTACACAGAAACTAATCCACATGATTATTACACAATATGACACTCAATTCAATGAGAGTTTTCGGATTTGTACTTTTTTTTATAACTACACACATAGATAACGGAAGATCGAAGTAATAAGACAAAATATTTAATAGACTATGGTAAAATGTGAATAATTAGGTACGATTAATTCTAAGCAAGCAAGTGTGGTCGAAGCCACGGCCGCCAAAGTTTAACCAATAGTTATGTTTGTGCATATTACTTAGTAATGCCCGCAATATGTTAACATTGGTCGTTACTACTGAACTTAACTTTATAAGCTACAATCAGATCTTTATAATACATTTGATATAAATCAAATATCTAATCTCAATCATTGACAATTCATTAGTGACAAATCTCACTAACGATTTGGTACTTTCAGTTTTATTATTTGACCTAAATATTTAACTGAATATTCATATGTAATAAATACTATGTTCATCATTATAATATTGGAATAGAGGAAAGCTTGTTTTATTTGTAGGCCTATTGAACTTGCAATTAAATATTGTTTTTAGAGTCAATTCAAGAAAACTGTCTTTTCCTACTATTGATAGACCACTATTAAAAAGAAAACATAAAACATTGTTTTCATTTGAAAATGGTATTGTTTGCCAAGGTTTTTAACTGTTGATTGAGATCACGGACATTTGAACTGCGGGTTGATTATGTCGCTGATATATTTACACTATGCATGTCGATATTTCACCTCACTAATTGACTTGAGCAACATCACCCTACTTTGTATAGCGTTTAAGACGCAGAGGGACTTTGCGACGTTACTTACAATCACTGAGTTTATTTTATCATGTTACAAATTGAGTTATTTAAATGCTAATTATCGATATGATTCTTTTATTTAGGCGTTAACCCCTATTTTGGGATCCTAGTTTAAAGATGACTTTTGACCTTAATTGCCGCATAAAATGCCATTGAATACGCATTCAAAAATGATTTTATGAGTTAACTACGCCTTAATATTAAATATTTTATTTCTACGTACCAAAAATTGAGATGAATACACGTAGGGTATACTTCATAAGAGCGTGTAGTGGTTCAATAAATAATTTCTAAATTAGGGTTACATTATTATTATAGGTATGTCATGATAGACTTAACATGGATAGATTAGATATTATTATCATTTGTGAACGTACGCACAGAAGTGTGTACAGTACACGTTGAATGTCCACACAAGTCAGTTAAAATAATAGATATTTAAGATTATTATAGAAAATACGAAATTAAATGTGTAAGTAGATTGCATTTAGTTTCATGGCATTTGAATGTTCCGAAATCAAATTCATATTCAAGGAATAGAAGGCGATGAATTAATTATGTTTCTGTTAAATCTCCATCGTATTAACCCGCGTATTATGCTAGATATAATGTGATTTCTCAACAATCCTACTGTAAATCTTACATCACAAGTTTGGAATGGCTAAAAAGCCTTTCAATGTAAACGTCATATAAATAATCTCTGTAACAACAAAAACAACGCGGTTATTACATGCGAAGGTTTATTATAGTATGGTTGTTGTCATTAACGGCAACGAGACGCGTATTGGCTATCCATTTCATGAAGACGCGGCGCGTGGCTCTTATAACACTTTACAGTGTGTTGATATTGAATTACTCAGGCTCCAATTGAATCTTCGTGAAATGGACCTACTGTGCTATTGAGATTTTACAACGCGTCATTGCACTAAGCTACATCTTTTGAGTAATTTTGAATAATTAGCAAATAGCTCTAATCCAAACATCTGTATAGGACTGATTACTATGCTTTAATAGTGCGAACATTCAAATTGTATTGCCATATTGTTTGTTTATTTTAGAGTCTCTTTACAGGAATCGGATCAAAATTAATTTGTTGATTAGTATGACGATTCCTATAATCCGTTCAATACTGCACTATAAGCTAGCTCATGATCGCCGTGTATAGATGCTTCACAGAAAAAAGATGCTAATTAATTTAACTCAACAGTCCTGAAACTGCATGTAGAATGAACCAAAATATTTAGAAAACTTATTACTTGTCACTATTGTTGCCTTATATTTTGTTGTCTTCGTTGGCGGACTCGAGAGGCACAGGCTTCTGAATCTCGCGGTACAGAGGGTTCTTGCCCTTGATGGGGAAAGGATGGGCTTCTGTGTTGAACACCCACTCGTCCAGAGGTAGGAATGAATCGTCCGTGAATAGCAGATATAAGTACTGAAATATGAAAAATAACAATATTTTTTAAAACATTCGCTTCGATAAATGTATATAATTATGTGAGACAATGAGCATTATCGAAGCCCTTTTCTAAAGAACGTCACGAAGCCCGATCCTTAGCGGTTCTCAGCAAGTGAGCTGACTTTCACTCTGTAGTCTAGCAGTTTATAAATCAATATATTAAAATAAACGGTTGAGATTGCTACAAGATTGACACTAATAAAAAAGGTTACCTATCAAATGTATGCTGTAGTATTCTCAAAATTTTGTTTTATTTCTCGTGATTATCATCTACTTTTTGTCTCGTAATTGGGCACCGTTTTAATCTAGGTACATCCGTACAATACTTTTTATAAGTAATATTTTATGACGTAGTCATAGCTACATAAATATGTTACAATTTAATTTTTTTTTGTCACTGGGTTTACCTTTAGCGTTTCAGCGAGGAAGTAGCTCTGCTGCACGTCATCGCCTTGCGGGTTCTGATGGTATACGTTGACCAGGCCAGTGTAGCCGCCTTCTACGCGACAGTGCTTCTCCAATGCCTGGAACAAAGAACGTTTTATAACTTCTAGTAGACAGAGATTTGAATGTGAACATTGTTCTGTTCTAAACCTCATCTGTGTTCCGCTTAAGCGACTATTTTTTAATTTAGTACATAGTATGGGGCCGTTGTCGTTTTCTAGTTTTAAGGAAGATTGTATATGGCTGCTTACCTCGACAGCCTCCCATCCCCAGTCGCGGTACCGCTGTTGCTTGGTGAGTCTCCACATGATGAAGTACGATTCGAACGTCTCAGGCCGGAGAATGTAGACCTTCTCGTTGCTTTTCTGCGCACGCGCCTCTACAGCACCGGAAAATCTGAATAAAACACATTGATGATGTCGATTAAAGTGTTAGTTTGAATGAAAAAAAAACTTACCCATTAAATCCTTCTTTGAACAAATTCCACAACAAATTTAATATTTTCTTTTATTTGCAGTAACGCATGCTAAACATTCCCAAACAACCAAGATCGCAGGTTCGAGCCTTGCCTGAGACCGGATTTATCTTCCATTAAAATGTATAATTTTTGGGACTATTTATCCTCATAACAATCCATCGCATTTCTTTTTTAGAAAGTACTAAAAAGTATCTATAGTTCCATCAATAATACAATAGTATATTTCTTAGTTCAATACGTGGTAACACTATAAGTCGGACCAATACGAGAGCTATTTGAAATCGATATACTCAACAAGTATCTTACGCAATGTAATGTAATCTTATCTAGAGAAAGTTTCATAGCTTTCCGGATCGCGTTTATATAACTTAAAAGTATTTTATAATTACATAATACAGTTAGGACTGGTCTACTCAAAGCTGCTATGGTTCTTTCCTCAAAAGACCATTTCAGAATTACCCTGCATTGTCCCACTCACATTATTTGCATTATTTTATGTCTGGACTTTAAAAGAGACGATGATTCTCTGAGTTTGTTTCGGCGTTTCTTCTCAGAGGTCGTCAGTTAGGAAATGCCGAAGCCATCTAGCTATAAAAAAAAACAAAACATTGACTTGTAAAAGTGTCTCTAATGGACTACTTACAGAAATAAATATCATTTCATTTCATTTCATACTTCACGCATTATCGTTTCACTATATAGTTGAATTTTCCATACCACAAGGAAATCATAGCGGAGTTCAATAGTTATATAATTGGATATTTAATATTGCAGAAATTATAATTGCAGACTGAGATTGATAGGAATTGAGAGGGAGGAATGGACACATATTATTATGCAAGAAAAAGACGTGCTGAGCCGATCTTAAGTAAATCGGGGTAAGCCAATCTTAAGTAAATTTTGCAAACTATATTCTTCATCATTAGATGAAGAATACAGTTTGCAAAATGTCTTTCAATATAGGAAGATTATTTTTTACATATGGTTATAGCACAAAAAAATCAATACACACTGATCAATGACACATAATAGGGTATTTTACACCATGTAAAAATAAATATGAAAATGCATTTTTATGATAGATTTTGAAAAAAGTAAACGAGAAACGTTAGTATTTATTAATAAAAATGCAATGTAAATTTTATAATTCAATTTCAAAAATCGTCTTTTTTAATCTGTTTTAAAACGCCATCCGCCATATTGGTTATCGACGTGACGTCACTCATTCGATCGATGACGACGTTTGTCGTCTCAGAGTAACAATTCAACAATCATTGTTTGTCGTGCTGTGTTAGTTTGATTAAAATCGCATCATGGAAGACGGTTTTGTGAAAGCAGAAAGTACAAATCTACCAATGATCAATACGTTGATGGTGGCAAATTTTTTTGCATCCAATCCCGATTTCTGTTCTGCCGAGTTGAGAAATATTAAAACAGTAATGTAAGTACCTACCTAACTATCGTATCAAGTTTTGTCTAACAATAAGACCCAGTTTCACCAATTTCTATGTAACAAGGCAATAACTAATCAGCATTTAAAATTAACAAAGCTGTTAAGGCTGATCGTTCACCTGAGCCCGCCAAAAATTGTGAAAAACCAATTGAAATTTAATTGGTTTTTCGCAATTTGTAGGTCTATAACACATTCTAGATTCCTAGCTGTAGTAATTGCGGCATTAGCTATACAATATTCACAACTGAGCATTAAAAACTTTGCTTAATAAACGTTATAGAAGCTAAAATTAGGTACAATCGTTAATTTTGGCCAAAAATGACGATTGTACCTAATTTTAGCTACAATATCGTTTTACAAGCAAAGTTTTTAATGCTCAGTTGTGAATATTGTACTTATAGCTAATGCCGCAATTACTACAGCTAGGAATCTAGAATGTGTTATAGACCTACAAATTGCGAAAAACCAATTGAAATTTGAATTTGGCGGGCTCAGGTGAACGATCCGCCTTAAAATAGGATATATATGTCCCATGACGAAAATGTCGAAAATGTGCGTTACTAAATCAAGCATTTATTGAATGATACACAAAGCAATTGAATCCACAATTTTTGTGGAGTTTTTACACTTGTATTATTGCATTCAGGCACAAGACACCAATGATAAACATTATAACTCATTATTTTCACAAATCGTGTTACTTGGTCTGGCAGTAGTGACGTCACGAGCCGAAGTAGCATGGCGGCTAGCGTTTTCGTGCGTGAATTCAAAATCATAAATTAAAAATCGTTTTTATGGCATTTTTTGGTTGTATAAAATTGAAATAAAAATTCTACTGGTTCATTACGATCTAAGGATTAATTTAAAAAAGTTTTCAAAAAAAGGTGTAATACCCTATTATCGAGGTCCGTTTATACTGGAAATGTATGGATTGATATGTGCGATCTAAATAGAAAGTGACTTACATATGAATAGAGACTTTATTGAGACAACTAAATAACATTGGAGTGTCTGTTTGGAATATTAAAATAACCGCTTTATACTAAGTGCATTTGTATGTATTATACACGTTGCATATACCAAAACAATATTTTTTACAATGTTTGTCTGTCTGCCTGTTTGTTTGTTCCGTATGCTAATCTCTGAAATGGCTGGACCGATTTTGACGGGACTTTCACTGGCAGATAGCTGATGTAACAAGGAGTAACTTAGGCTTAGCAGCTAGTCGCTCCTACAAAAATCCACTATTCTGACTAATCAGATATTTAAAGTGAATATACTGTAAATAATGTGTGGGGGAGACATCAGCTGTTAAAGAGTATAAATAGTGATATAACTAATGACGCATGTCACAAAATCAATACATACCTACGTAGGTTATACTACACGATACGGTACAGCTGTTGCATTATCATTAACTGGACGAGGACAATTATTATTTGTTACTAGATTATTGCAGTATTAATTTTGTAATCATAATAATATGTACACGGGTTTAGAAAATAGAAACTGGTTTGTCCGCATATTTATGAAAAAAATATGAGAGATTTTTAAGGTGGTAACATTAATTTTCTTCGAACTGTCATGTTAATGAATACAATTAAGTCGAAGTATAGTTTGTCTGTATGTTTGTACGCGTTTCACACAAAAACTACTGCACGAAAATTTACATAACTAAATAATTTGTTTATTATCTTGATACGTCACATAGAAGTCGCGTCCCAAAATTGCAACTTTACGCAAACATGCGCGTATTAAAATCCAACGTTATATCAAAATTTCAAAGAAATAGATGTAAAACTCTTGAGGATTTTGAACAAACGAACACTTACATTTTACTTAAATATATAGAATATAGATTAGCTACCTATTTCCTTATTATCTTTTATCGATTATTATCGGTCCGCTTACTGTATATGACTATTTATTAAAAGTAAAAGATTATTTTATCAACACTTTCAATCTGGTATTGATTTGTATGTAATTATGTTTTAATTGCTGATAAAAGTCAAGTACTTTGTTATTACGATTATATTGACATAGCTTTAATGGTTTAAATATTAATCCAAAATCCTTCTATCTTATTACTCTTATAAACGTGAAAGTTTGTGAGGATGGATGGATGGATGTTTGTTACTCGTTCTCGCCAGAACAATTGAATGAATCTGGATAAAATTTGGCACAGGGATAGATTTATAATGTGAGACAAATCCAACCCAAGAGTTCTAGCAGTCGCGCTTGGGACCGCTAGACTATGAGGCAGTTTTAAATATTATTCATATAATACGTATTCCTGCTACTCGATGGACCGACGATTTGAAGAAGGTGGCCGGCAGCGGATGGATGCGAGCTGCCCAAGACCGGGAAGGTTGGCGCTCTTTGGGGGAGGCCTACGTTCAGCAGTGGATAGCAAATTGGCAATAGCCTGATGAATACGTATTGATATTCAGATCAGTCACAGTTAAGAGCAAATTACCTGAAGGCCTCAGGTCCCAGCTTGGTGTCGGAGCGCGCGTAGCTCTCGTGGCAGGTGTTGGTGAGCTTGTGCGCCACGTCCATGTAGCGCTCAGACAGCGAGTTGTCCAGCGTCGTCGATGCCAGCGCGAACATGCCCCCTGGAATGATACACAGTGATTTAGCCATCAATCTATCCTAAATCTTGTGAGAAATTGTTGTTCTGAGGACGAGGAAGACTATCCGCCCGTGATACAGTACTTACTAGTACGGGGGGATAGGGCGAATCACGCGCGAAGCGAATCGAACCCAGGACCTCTAGCGTAGCAGTCGCGCTCAGGGCCACTTGGCTAATGAGGCAGTTACACATTTCTAAGATGATTATGTTTAAAAGTAATATATTACCAGCGAAGCACGACAAATGGTCCATCTTCTCCTCAATGATTCTGCCGTACTTGAGCTCGGCGAGGTAGGCCAGGCCGGAGGGCGACACGCGCAGCATCTTGTCGAGCGCGGCCTGCATGGCCGTGTCGAACATGATGCGCGCCTGCTCGTCGTTGCCGCCCGACACTAGCCATGCCTTCAGCAGGTACTCGTAGAAAGAGTCGCCCAGAGCACCCAGAGACATATGCCCTGATAAACAAACAATGCGTTGTAATCGAGACAACACGTCACACCGACAGACAGTGACACGTTAAACTTATTATAACACCCCTCTTTTTGCGTCGGGGGTTAAAAAAACAATCACATTCACTAATCAAATTTCCAAATAAAATAAGAAACATTAAATATTCATCAAAATAAAAATATTAATACAGTATAAAAAATTACCACAATTTCTTCAAAATAGAACACATCAACATAGACCTTATGTTTGCGACACACGGACAATTGCTATTTTTTAATTTGCCATTTTCCCTCAATTTATTAAATAAAAATATCATGTTTTTTTTACTTGTACTTTAAAAAGGATTATATGAATTGGGTCGGTCAATACCAGTTGATAGTGAAGCAACGGGCAGTCGATTACAGCAAAATTACAACCACTCGTTTTATTATTATTTTTATCGAAAAGTCGTAAAAATGAGCAATAAAATTGTTTATCGGTCACTCACTCTGATGATTTCGGAGTCATTAGGTACTGGCTAATTTTTTTTCCAATAATGGCAAGTTATGCATGTCGATAGTTTTATCAATATCAGGTGAGACGGAAAAAAGTCTTTTGAAACGTTATAAAAGTTGTGAAAGAAACTGAAATAAAAAAACGCGAAGAAAGTTAAATTTGTTTATTGATAGTCCAGTAGTTCGTCAATGGAGCATTAAATATACTCATGACACTGAAAATAAAAGAGAATGCAAAACAGTGTATCCCATCTCTAAACATACATAAAGTTTTTACAACATGATAGAGACAGAGAGGTGGAGTGTCTTTGGTTTCGGAATGATAGAATTTGCTCTATGTGTGTGAAATATATTTGAAAGGGACCGATGTATGGACCGGCCAGTTCACGAATCAATGGGCCGCCATAAATCTATTCGACCTTGATTAATAGTATTCTGATACTACGCTACAGTTGACCGCTTGCCTACATCAATTGGTTTTATCTAATCAATTAATTAAAGTTTAGGTAATTGATTAGATAACATGAAAGATTTTAGGTTCTAAACAATTGATTTTGCTAGCAGAACAAGATCGTCGTCTTCCATATATGTTTGTACTACAAAATAACGCCATGTACAGTGTAGTATGGAATTAAAGGCAATACAGTAAAGCGAATATACATCTATTCACATTTTTAATCGAAAGTGAACTATTTTTTTAATGTTTCCTTCTATAATTAATTTCTATTGAAGTAAATTAGTTAACTTGTTTTCCTATAACAGCTTTTAAATTATTTTAGGTTCTCACGGTACCCGTAATTTGTTAAACCAATCACAATCCACTGGTCTTAGTCTACACTCTCGCTAGCTTAGTGCGGGTTGGAAGACTTTTCTAAATCATCGAATAGAATCCTGCATCCCTGAAAGTTTCTCGACGGTATGTAAAGTCAGAGGTGCCTTGCATTACTCAAGACTAATGAATTGGTAGTCCTATGGTTGTATTCAATGCTGACATCGATCAATCATGCTCCAAATTAAGTATGCTGTTCGATATATCGAACTATCGATCGTTATCAAACTCGTGTTTCGCATTGACCTGTTGCAATTCAAATCATTTATAACAATTTGTTATCTAGTCTAGACAATTACCGGTACTTAAAAAATAAGTATGTATCGGTAATTGTGACTGAGTAATACCGATAAAGGTTGTTGTTCGGGGGAATTTATGTGTGAACTAAAAACAACGACGAATATGTGCATTAGAAACCGGTTTACCACCATTATAATGATATATACTTTTTACAACTTTTGAAATACCAAATAAGGACAATATTTTTTTGTTTCCTTACAAAATGAACTATTATAAGTTCTAGAGATTTTCTTTTCTTTTTTTTCTCACTATTATTTACATTTTTCTTAGAAGCGGATTGGAACTGCTTGTGTGAATTTAGGGAGGTTTTTATTTATTTTATATTGCCTGCTTAATCTGGACAATGGACTCGTCCACAGATTAGATGGGACAACAAAAACATAGTAGGTACGCCACTCGCGTGCAGGACGGCAGTTTGAGGGGCCGTCATAATAATATATTTAGAACAAAAATTGCTACACAATTATTCTTTTGATATTAAAAGGTCCAAGTGTATTTTGAACAAATCACAAAAGTTATTTGCTAACAGGTGACAAAGAGGGCACATTATTGTTCCAGTCAAAAAACTGTCATCAGTTTCCCTATCAATATTCTGCCGCAGTTCGAAAAAATCGTAGATCTGTGGCCGCGTGGTGTGTATTTATTTATGGATGTTGATGTAGAATAAATAGCACACCTCGACATACTTATTGCTAAATTATTTTTTCCAGAATCGAGTTGTTCATGCTATTTTTCTTTAATATAATTATAACATCTTGATAATATATACTTCAAATAAAACGAATTATGCTTTTAGAGATCTCGAAAAGGTGGCTCACAGAAAGGGTTCCTAATATTAACTAAATCTATACTAATATTATAAAGAGGTAAGATTAGTATGTATGTAACGAATAAATTAAAAAGCTACAGGGCCGAATTCAAAAAATATTGACCATTTGAATGTCAAATTATTCCAGAACCTAAGCTATAGAATATTTTGAAAAAAGATAAGGATTTCTCCACCCGTGCGGAGCCGGGGCGGGCCGCTTGTATTTTTTATGTTTTCATTTAATAACGGTTTGTCTTTAAATGTGCGAAATGTGAAGGCATGTTTTGTATATTATACACTTACTCTGCCCCCACTGTCCGGTCCGCGGGTTGATGAAGTTCGGGTACAGGTCGCCTGGCTTCTCGATGTTGTTGAGCACGTCACGGATGCGGTTCACCTTGTTCCTGTAGACTAAACAACACAAAGTATTATACTTTCAGCGATACAACAGTAATCTCTGAAGTATGCAGGAGACATTTGACATTCATGATTATTTTCCTTATAACTTTCGACTAGACGAGTCTAGTGGTCTGCTACGCTAGAGATTTCAAATTCCGAGGTCGAAGAAAGTGAGAGGGATTTCCTGTGAAATTCTAATTCTAAGTTACACCTCGTAGTCGATTTGTGCCAGTTTAGTGCCACTTTAAACAGACCGGCGATCTGTGGGTAAACATTACTACACCTCTGCCTATCTACAACTTCATGACTAAAACGCAGTTTGAGTCGTTGATGGCGGGTTAAATCTTTATTTGGGATTCTTGAATTTAATTTTCTTAATATGACCACATGCCATGACGCCTGTATTCCCCGAAGGGTTAGGCAGAGGTGTACTAAGGTACACCCACAGTTCGCCGGATGTATAGGTCCCATGTAATAGGGGGCGAGCCTATTGACATTAACCGGGCACAAATTCCAAACTCCGAGCTGCTACTGAGAATTTCATAGAAAAACCCAATAACACTCTGCCCGCCCGACCAGGGAATCGAACCCAAGACCTCTAGCGTAGCGGTCGCACTTGAAACCACTAGACTAACGAGGCAGTTACAGACCAATACGACCACAGATAATAGAATACTGGATATGACTATTATGATGTTAAGGTCGAATTCTTGCCTAGGTACTACGAACACACTAGTTTCCAAGTGGACGAAGAAATCTTTCAGAACAATAATTACTAAAACAAATAACAAATGAATAATTTTATAATAAAATTTTGAGACCATGACCGAAAGGTAATGAATTCATTGACCATAACCAAGCTTCGTTTCGAATAACTTAAAAATCCCTGACAAAAGAAAAAAGTAAACGCATCGGTCGTTTGAAGTTGGAATGATGAATGACTGTTAATAATATTGAAGTATGACAAATGTGCTTAGTCTTGGGTTATAACAGGTCAAACGAGATATCTGTTATTCCTGTTACTGTTACGCAATAATAACAGATGCCATTATCTGTTATTGAATAACAGCCTGTTATTTTTCTATGCACGGGCACGCGGTTAGTAAATAAATCATGTAATGTACAATTATGGGTTGACGTGTTACCAATTACCATGCGTATTGTTTTTTAATTAATAACAACACTTTCCTTCATGCTTTAAAACAGGCTTAGGATTGTCAGTTCTAGTCTTGGGTTATAACAGGTGGCTCATCTGATGGTCCCAAACAACACTCACTCTCTTATTTACACTTGCCATTTTATACACACTAATATTATGAAACTAAATTAATTGCACTTACTATAAACCTAAATTACATACACTAATTATAATACAAAAAGGAAAATGAACAAAGTATTTTAAAGCGAGTATCTTATTTTTAAATGCACTTCTTAGCTTTTTGTTTACCAATCAATTTTCTTTCTTGTTTTCGCGCTAATAAATTCGAAAGTTAACCGAAAAAAAAAATACAATAACAAAATAATCGATGCGAACTGGTGTCAATTCAATATCACCTTTATCAGTATGTGTAAAAGTCGTACTTTACATTGAACATCTTGTAACGTCAATCCTAAGACACGTTCGGATACGCGCTACTATTTTTAATGTATCGTTTCAAGTAATTTCTGTTGTAATTTTATTATGAAGCAAAAACGATTTTACCTATTAATTGGTACTTATATATTGATTATTTTATGCATGTTATAGATATTTGACCTTTTTATATTACATACATACTAAAGGAAGTAATACATCAAAATTATAAAATATACGTGCCATTATTCTTGCAGTGTTTCCGAATTGGAAGTTGGGAACAGTTATTTGCAGCAGTGTTTCCACTTTTAGGGATTTCGCCCTTTTTTAGGGTAAAACTATGTCTTTCATGTACGACCTTTTTTATTGCAACAAAGATTTAGGGAACTTTAGGGAGAAAATAACTTCACGTAGTAGCTCTGTTTATTCTATGCTCTACGGCTCTTTCTATTAGGGGATTCCCCAAATCAGTGTCGTATATATATAATCCGACAAAAAAATTTGTTTACCTTTTGGATAGTACTAATACCAAGGACTTTATTTTATTACAAGGGACATTAGAAATTAGTCACACTATCATACGGATATTTATTTTTGTTTGTTATATTTTTTAGCGACCGTGAAACCCTAAGAAGTAGTTTTATAACGCATGTTTAATTTTTATAATAATTAATAATGGAAGAAAAGGGTGACGAACGTGAATAAGTAAGTACCTTCTTCAAGTTCTTCATGCAAATTTTGACACGGCGTTGGCTGGATCTTGGCTAAATAAATCTGACAAAATTGGGGACAAAAGCTTACTGTAAATATTTCACACTAAGTTAAAAATGCTAGCTGACAGTTCTGCAAAATTTTTAAGCGTACTAGTATGTTCAGTGCCGCGAAAACATGCAAAAGTATTGCTTCGGCTCTGGATTTTTCCAATGAATACAGATAATTTAGATTTTTGGTATTAAACTTCAATGAAAGCTTTTTTAAATAAATTATGCGCGCTAAGCTAGGGAATTTTCAAAAAAAAATAGGGATTTTTGGGGATAATTTTTAAGGAGTTTAGGGCAACACCAAAATCTTAAGTGGGAACACTGATTTGCAGATAACAGATAATACGACCAAAAATAATTATCACATTTCAAGGATGATGTCTTCTTGTCAGACTACAATTTGTATAATCGGATAATAATACTAGGTGCTTCTCGTTTTAGCAAGATTAAATCAAACAGGTGTGAGTGAGACAGAGTAATGCATGCATTACTCTGTCTCGCCCACACCCGTTTGATTTAATCTTGTTAGAACGAGAAGCACCTAGTATCTTGCATACGAAGAAGAACAGACCCGACAGATAACAACATTGGTTGTTCTTGATATTGAATTGAGTATTGTGAATTAGGAATTATCATTTTTAACAGGTAGTTGATAACACGGGAACAATTGTTATCTAGTATTCTGTGAAAACCTGTGATTTCTATCTGTTACGATAAATACGCCTCACTCCTAAATGTGCTTACTTTCACGACCCGTGACGTCACTGAGGTACGTGAACTCTAGATGGAGAGTGCCCAGCTCGGAAAGGATGCTGTTCGGTCCCGCCCAGTGGTACTGCCGACTTGCCTGGAAATATAATACATGATGATAAATATTTTTTTTTATAAATAAAATTTTATATAACATACAATGTTATATAAAAAAATATTTACGTCAACAAACGTAGCTCGTATTGTGACAGCTTATGACTATTTTATAAGACAAAATTGAAGGAATTCTAAGAGGAAAAAGGGAATAAGATGTGGCATAAGCCCTACAAGTAACTGAGCTCATATACTACAGACTATAATGTGTGAACTAATTCCTATATTACGGTCATATAATAACACCAACAAGCTTCTAATAGTACAAGACTCTCACACTTTTTGCAAATTTAAAAATGCCAAGTAGTTTCCTCCGGAAATCCAGCCGCCTAGGCAAGTAATTATATTACCGTATCCAATCTCCGCTTAAGGTGAACAAATTATAAATATACATATATTATAATTCATAAATAAACAAGTTCTGCGATGGACGGCTGTTCCTACAATTATATTAAAGACATTATGCCGCGAATTAAACTGTCGTTGCTCGCTATTAAGATTCTTCCAGGCTGTTAATCATTAACATGCCTAATTATCAGTAAAGTTCCCTTTATTGCATATGTATGGCTCGGCTTAAATGAGGCCTTTGAATTATGGAAAATTATAAATTCATTTGACAAGATAATAAAGGACCGACACCCGTATTCTTAAACGTTTCCTCAACTCATCCTCGACTCGACTCAACCTCACTCAACGATATTGGTATTGTTAGTCAAAAAAATATCCTCCACTCCAGATTACCTCAACTAAATTCCTCACTCGAGGTTGAGGGACCAACTGTCAACTCAAGGTACGTCGCGAGCTACCTTGAGGCATCCTCAAGCCTCAAAAAGTGACGCTTTCGAGATAATTGGTTGAATTTATAATTTGTTGTTGTTGTGTATGATGTCTGATTTCGAAGAATTTGTCGATTATGTGTATGATGAACCTTATGATTACCCGGCGCGACGTTATTTACGTGACGCTAGCAATCCTGTGGAGTTTTATGACGATGACAATTTTCAAAGAAGATATCGTTTTAAAAAACAAACTTTAATCAATATTATCCTACCATTAATAACATTGGCACCAACTATAAATAAAAGAGGACTACCTGTGCCGCCGCTGATACAATTGTTGGTGGCTATCAGGTTTTATGCTACAGGTTCATTTCAGGTGAGTCGTGAAGATACCTACCATACTTATTTGTTCATGATATTTTTTTATCGAAATAGTTTTTGATAACATGTTTATTTTTTATATAGATTAACTGTGGCGACCTTCACAAATTAAGCCAAGCTACAGTTTCAAAAATTGTGGCTAGGACCTCAAAGCAGCTGGCCTTGAAACTTGGGCAGTTTATCAAATTTCCGCCTAATAGTGAATTGCCTGCAATCAAGAGGAAATTTTACCAGCAAGCAAGATTTCCAGGCATAGTTGGCTGCATAGATTGCACTTATTCCAATCAAAAGTCCCACCAGACAGTATGGTGAAGTTTTTAGAAACAGAAAGGGACACTTCTCAATAAATGTGCAATTAGTTTGTGGGCCTCACATGGAGATATACGACATAGTTGCACGTTGGCCTGGATCAGTGCATGACTCTCGCATATTTGCCAACAGTCGTTGTTGCATGCGATTAGAGGAAGGGGGCATACAAGGGAATTTGCTAGGTGACAGTGGTTATGCCCAAACAACATACATGTATACACCTGTACTCAACCCCCAGACCCAACCCCAACAGTGCTACAATCGTGCTCACATAAGCACCAGAAATATTATTGAGCGACTAAATGGTGTACTCAAGCGTAGGTATGCATGTTTGGCCAGGACATTGCAGAACAAGCTAACTAATATTCCAAATATTATAGTAGCTTGTGCTGTTCTGCACAACATCAGCATCCTAAGTAATGAAGATGTCCCTGATGATATACTTGTGGAGGAGACAGTTCCAGTGGCCACAGTTTATGACAATGAACGAGGCAGCATCATTAGAGCAGCATTTATTGCTCGACATTTTAATTAATTAGTAATATCCATTTACTGTTATATTAATAAAAATACCAAATTATATACATATCTATTTTTTATTTTTAAACAATAATAATCTTAATTCAGCCTCTTCCCTCTTCGCAATATTGCAGCGTAGAAATTCCTCTGCAGCTTCCCTTTCAGCTTTTAATTTGAGGAAGTTTTCCTCTGCTGCCTTTACCATCCACACCTTCTCTTCCATTTTGAGCTTATGCAGCTCCTCATCTCTTCTTTGAGCTCTATTGTAATTCTCTTGCCGGATAGAAAATTCCTCTTGAATTACTCTAGTCCTGACATTTCTTGATCCTAAAATACAATTACATTTTAATTAACTTTAGCTCTATTTGAGACAAAGGTAGGCTAGTCCTTCTACAGCATTAAAATCTATGTGCTAATATCTAAGCTGTGAAAAACTAAAAAATAAACATAGTATCACATTAAAGCAATGTATGAATATAATATGGACTTAGGAAAGAACATTTATTGCAAAAAACTAAATAGATCTTTTAAAAGGTATATAATTAAGTAAATCAATAAGTGAGTAGTATAGTATTGATGACAATGCTTCTAGGTAACTTGGATTTTTTGGAAATTTAAAACACAACATTAGCTGTTCACCTTGAGGTAGAAAAATATTTTTAAGATAACCTACATATCTGGACAATTTGATACATGACATGTATTTAAAGTATATTTAATATAGTATACCTTGTGATGGAGCTGCACTGTAATCAGTAAGGTGGGACTCTGTTTGACGAGGTGGTGTATGTAAGAGACGGTCTGAAAAAGAAAAATGTGATAGAATATCTATACTAATATATAAAGCTGAAGAGTTTGTTTGCTTGAATGCGCTAATCTCAGGAACTACTGATCCGATTTGAAAAATTCTTTCAGTGTTAGATAGCCCATTTATTGAGGAAGGCTATAGGCTATATATCATCAGGCTAAGACTAAAGTAACTATTCCACGCGGGCGGAAGCTAGTGATAATATAAATACTATAGGCCCATTACAAAAAATTAAGGTTCCTTTACCTCTTTCAGTTAAAGTCTCATTCAAACTATCCCTTCTACTTGCACTTGTAGTGTCCTGAGTTTCCGTTACTTCTGCTGACCTTCTAGAATCTGTTTGCATATCTATCAACAAATAAACTGTCAGTATTCATCAAGCAAATTAATCTTAACACATTAACAATAATTACATGTACTTGTTGTTATCACCTTCATTGGAGGTGATTTCTGGTAAATCACTGTCAATGACATATGGCAATTCAACATCTGTTTGGTCGGTGAGGGCATCATCCAGAAAGTGAACTTCACTAGAAGTACTGGGTAATTTTGGGTTATAAGACCCACCCCCAGTCCTCATTCTTTCCCTTTTTTCATGGGTCAGCAAACTTTTGCGCCTTGTTTTTAGGTTATCCCAACATTTCTTCAGTTGTGCTTCAGTTCTCTGAAAGGGAGATATGAATTTAAGTTATATAGTTCAAGTAGGTAGGTATTATTACAGTAAATTTAATGACTTACTTTGGTATTTGTTTCGATCGAATTGTACTCCTCCGTTAGGCGAGCCCAAGATATTTTTTTCGCTGCAGAATTACCCAGTGGCGTTGCCATTGAATTAAGTTTATATTTTATTATTAACTCTTGCAAACAAATCTTTTCAGATTCATTAAAAAACTGCCTTCCAGTTCCAGCCATAATTAAACAAGTAAAAATATGATTTTCTGGGGCAACAAATGATTCAATGCTACGTAGTCGTACACACTGAACACAGTCCGAACACAAGCAAAGCAACATAATAATATTTTTTTGTCTACAAGCCAACCACTTAACAAATTCCATTCTACAATTCCACATCTGTGTGCCACACGTTTAAACTTTTTTGTTTAATTTCGAATTCTGATGAACTGTGTTGGTTTTTTGCTCAGGGTTTTTGTTGTGACTTTGACATTACGTTGACTTAAAAATCACTAATTTTTGGTGAAAACCACAGACTATCTCGAAAAGTTGTATATTTTTTCTCATCAGTGACGTAATGCGTGACGTATTACCTCCACTCCACCTCGACTCATCCTCACTCGAGGTATCTCTTGATTTCTTTGAGGTAACAACTAAGAATACCAATTTCGAGGTCCCCTCAAGTCGTTCCTTGAGGCCTCCTCCATTGAGTTGGAGTCGAGGAGGTTTCGAGGTTACGACTAAGAATACGGGTGCGAGTGTCACAAATTCCTGAAACAGGTATTTTCCAATTATCTTACATTCGTACAAAATTACACCAAAGTCATTCGCTATTAGTGACTAATTGTGAATTCAATGGGGAGGAACTCCATGGGAAGATAAAAGACGAATGGAAACACCAGCTGGTATGCTGGCAGCCCTATAGAAAGTAAGAAAGTGTTTCGTAGCATGGATACCTTAACTGAAGAGTGTTCTGTATGCTGGTCTTACCTTCGTAGAAGGGTTGATGAGCGCATGTGGGAGTCCAGTAGGCGTGTCGAAGGCAGGCAGCAAGGCGTCAGCCACTTCAGCCGCCTTGTCCCTAAACATCGTGTCACCGGTCAGCGCGTAACATGAAAGCAGACCACCAACGAACCGGATCGTCGTCTCGAACACTGATAAGTCGGAATCCTGACAGGAAAATAATTATAGTTAGCTTTGTCTCCACTCCGAAGTTGCCAACAGAAAACGTTTTGTTCATGAGTAAATGCCATCGTTTCCCAAGGGTGTCGTAAAACGCAATGACGGAAAAGCTGATTTCTTGCTTTGTGGAACCCAACGCTAACCAAGAAATTTATTACTCGGATAAATTTTTAGTTTTATCTATATATTAGCGGTATTCCCAGTTCAATTTAACATTTCTCACAACTAGATAATGCTGATAAACAACAATTATGTTATTGCCAAAGACCTCAGATATTTATTTTTATTACTGTCAAGTCTTACTGTGGAAAATCTACCAGGGATAAATTTAGCTATTAATTATAAACGCGTGCCTAATCTGATTTGTACTCGAAGTTGCATAACATCTAAAATAATATACCAATACACAGCAATTTCATATATATTATGATCGTATTTCCTCATTGACACCGATACCTAAATATCGAATGCAATATGCCCTACTTAGAAACGAAATGTAGCAATTTTATTAAGCTTCTTTGGCCCCTGTTATCTACCGGCACGCGTAAGTCTCTGATCAGACAGAGGCATGTGAATCGACCATTAATAGACATGTTATCCATTTGGCTGCGGTTAATTAAGCATTTCGATTTGCTCCGACTGTATGTGCGCCAGTAATAACAGTGATATCTACGTTTTTATTACTGTTATATATACATACTGTATCATCAATAATTTTATTATTATTTGCCATACCAAAGTGATTCTTTAGTTCATGTGAGTGAGACAATTGCGCTGGAATCTCTCTGTCTTGAAGCAAAACTTCCTGACTAATAAGACTGAGAGTCTCTAAGTGTGTTTTAATCAAGCAATCCATTTCACGCCCAGAACAGAAAAATACTCGTAGATAAAACCTCGAACTCCAGATAACATAATACCTAAAAAAAATGAGTTTAACAACTTAATTTATGTTTGATGATAAGATTTGGTCTAATTTGGGATCCGTTAAGTTGGCTAAAGAACTAACCTAATTAAATTTTGCTATCTCCAAGTGACCTATGCTATCTACACATTTTCCGGACAAGACTCTGCAGCAATTCCAAATTCTTTTTACAAAGTTACCAAGATACGTTATGAAGATAATGAATTGGGTAAGAAAGTAGGTATGACCTTATAACATAGGATGGCAATATATAGAATAATAGTGTCTAATGAATACGTTCTCTTTAATAAATATAAGAAAAATGAACGCTCGCAAAGCTATTGACGAGGAGACGCGAATTAAAATCGTTGTCAATTCCATGAATACTTCAGTACGCTTGACTTCTGAAGTATTTGCAAATGACAGGCTTTGTTTGACTTACGATTTCATTAATATGCAAGTGCTCAGCGACCCAATCCCGCCCTTCCCGGAATTCGTCGTTGAGCCCCATAAGGTAGAGAGTATCGAGGCCGTCCACGATGGTGGCACCGAGGTCGCCTGCACCGAATACACTCGAAAGATGGGCTCGCTTCGACATTGGCTTCAGCTCGTTTTTGCCCCAAGCGTACAGCTTATAGTTGTTCCACGCGTGCATCATCATCTGAAAAAAAAACGGCAATTTTAAACAATGAACTTTGGTTTTTGCTTCTTGTATTTCGGAGATTAGTGCGAAGAAAAGTGAACCTGTTTATGACGTTTATTTTGGTAATAAACGTCATAAACAGGTTCACTTTTTTGGTCTTCATTTATGATCCGTAACTCAACACAGGCCTAATTCAGAACGTTTTTTAGTGCTTGATTTTCAAGAGGGGGGGGGGCGTATGTCGGTCATGTATCGACTAAAAAAATCACACTTTCCCCATGGTTGGGACCATCGGGCCCATGATAACACATTTGCGTTTGATCACGGCGATTTCAGGCCTCTCACGAATTTTCGTCACATAAATCTTGGCTGTAAGATGAAAACCTTAACATGGAACGTTCGCTACAGGAAATTCAAAATGTTTTCAGATCATGTGAACAAATATTTTTTCATAAAGCACCGGCGTCATTTCAAAGGCGCGCTGTGAACGAGGTCTTTTCAAAAAGTGTGGTTGCAAAGCTCTTATTCTGAACAAGTTTTAATCTCGACCGCTCCGTGCGGAGGCGGGACACTAATGAAAGGATATCGGACTTTCGTCGGGCCCATTAATTATTATTAGGTACCGGGAAACTTTTAAATTCCCCGGTGACTTGGAAAAACTGAACGACTTAACCAATTACACTGTAAATGGCTCAGAGAGATGAACATTGAGGTATTGAATTCAAACTGCTAAACTTCAATTTAAGGAAGTAAAACATTCCATATGTGCCGATAAAAGACATCGCATACCTATACGTTTTTCTATGTCAATTAACGTTATAATGTAATAAAATTAAGTAATGCACACCTCAATGATAAATCGTTGTTTGTAAGTTGTCGAATTCCTGTCTTCGAGTTCTATACTATTCGATCCGTCGCGTATATGGCGGTAGATGCGAGACGTGCGCGCATGTCTGCCTGAAGGATGCCTGGATTCATCTGAATCGGCGTCCGATAAATGTACTAGAAGCACAATGGCGACGGTAAAAGCGATCACCACAAGCACCAAACGCAAGACTATACGCATTGTTAATAGTTATGTACTAGGTACACGTCGAAAATTTGGAACTTTTACCGACTACAGAATTACAGAAATAGTTTTATTAAGGCCGCAATTTACTGTGGCATTTAAATAATTTTATCTTATCACTTTCTAAAACACATTTTTAAAAAAAGTGTATTCGGATAACTGTCACGTATTAAGTAATCCAATGAATGTTGTGCGAAATGCTCTGAATTGTGACAAATATGTGTTGTGACAAAAATGCGAGTCAGTACACATGCGCGTGAGTCGGCGCCGCGCGTGAGATTGATGATGCGCGAACAATCACGATGTTGATGTTTGGTTATCTCTCAGAAATCGGTGGCATAGTCCATAATATTTGTTATCGTAACACATTCTACCATTTTACAAATAAATCCGGGAATCGTAAGGTTATCAATTTTTAGTATTTATTATTTTATTTTTTACACGTTAACACGAACGGTATCATTTTGAGCTTATAAGAGACTAGAATACTGATACGTGCCTACTTTCAATAATAGGCAAGTATCAGAAATAATTTCATCATGAATAACAATGTCATCTGTCTCGCCAACGACCATTATACGATCACAAACGAATTTTGTAACAAACAAATCAGCAACCGTTTGTGAATAAAGTTGGAAGAAATAATTTACCATCTCAGATTATAGAAAGACGTCCTGCTTTTAGAAACAGTCGAGATAAAGGGAGATATTAATGATGCTGAATACATTTTGTGTCCGCGAAATAAGAAATGAAGGTGGCGAAAGACGTAAAGATATTTTAAGATCGATGTGGTAAAATATATTTGTTTGCTTACAGCTTTAAAGTGTCTCCTAGGAGTGATATGATAATAAATAATTTATTTTTTAATTACATTTACACTTTCCGTTATTGTCTGAAAAAGAAACAGTAAACACAAAAGTTGTATCTAAGCGTATAGCGGTAAACTAAATCGTTTAGTATCGTGCAAAAACAAAAATACGTCTTTATCTTCAACCACTATTAGGGAACAGTGGATGGTGAAAAGTTGTCAAGCAGCGGTGGCAGGGGCATATGTGGTGCCACCGCAGCGGGTACTAATCTCGGCGAGCGGTAATTAAGTGCGGGCCCGGCCTTCAGTGCACTGCGGCCCGGCGTAAATCCGAGCCTCCTTCAGATTTACTGTTATAGCCCGCGCAGACACCATAAGACCTCTTCCTCCGCACACGTCTTCACACTGACTTATTGCCAGTGCGGCTCTCCGAACTACCACTTTAACTGCCGCTCGCGAAGCCACTAAACCTTTATCCCCAGAAATTCACTACGCAGTTAAGTTTATTTGCGAATACTTTGTACCTGGATTGTTTTACTGCGGACTTATTGGCGTAACATATTGCGTGGTTAGGTGTTATCTTGATTAATTGACAGGAGCGATTTGCGGGGAAATTGAAATAGATCAATCCGTGTGAACGTTGTTTCAAGTGTTGTGCCTATAGAATAATGTAAGTAGTACTACTAATATAGAGGTACTACTGTTGTCACAATTTATTTAAATGCTGTCTCCGGAGTCGGACAAGAGGCTCTTTCGTACAAGTCATCAAAGAGATTGTAGTCGTCGAGCTTTTTACTGAATTGCTGATGTGAAGCTACGACCTTCTTAATTTGAATTCATGTTTCCATTTTAAGTTAATGTGTACTTAAATATTATTTGGCAAACGTTTGGCTGAGTTCCATATTTTCTCAGACTAAAGTATGTGGTTATACTTATAGTTTTGTTGTGACCAAACAGGGTTCATGTTTAGAATCAAAACTAAATTTACCTATGTATATAACATCTAAATGATTATTACTTATTATCTGATTGATTGATCACACACCCTTTACAGACCACCGCATCTTAATCGGCCAAAACGTTTTAGAGGTAAATGGGAACATTTCTTTGCACACAAAAGTGAAGACTCACACTAAACCAATACTTACACCTTCTCCTTTCTGTCGTGGGTAGCAAAAAAAACTACCTCTATGTCTTTGTAACAACTAGTTGCCCTCCAAAATTACAACAGAACCATGGATACGAACAGATGAAATTAAGAAATAAAATTATCTCAACGATGTCCTTGTCCAGAGATAAGACACCATTACTATACATTTTATCTCAAAGAATTACATACTTGCATATTTTTAGGTAATGCAACTGATAACAAGCAGCTATAGTTTAACCACAGTGTCAAGTTAATCAGTTTAAAAAGCAGTTTAACCAATCACAATCGTATAAGTTTAAAAATAATCGCAGAGAGAACACGCGTCATTATTCAGATTTTCGTTTCAGTTCGTTTCAGTTTTATCGTATTAAATTCGGTTAAAGTGAGCGGACAATGAGTGTTTAACAAGGAGCCCTGTCCTCGCCACTCGCACCAATTTGAGGTGTCAAATTGAAGCGCTGTCATTGATTGATGTGCTGTCCCGAACCACGTTTGTCTATTTCACTTTCAGTCACCAATAAACACATAGGTACATACGACCTGATTTACGTGATGTTCCCCAACATGGCAGCCAACAACCAATTAAATTTAAATTTCCCTCTCAACGTGAAAGAGATTGAAATCTAAATGATTTAATTTCTCGGATGAGTTAAATTTTAAACCTTTTCCTTAAATAATTTGCCGATAGGTCGATGGATGTAATTATTTTTTTTGCATTGAGCTACGCGATTTTTTGTCAAACATAAACCAACTAATAAAAAAGTACTACGATATAAGTGTGTGTGGAAATTACTAATATGAATCTAGGAATTCCGTACTAAACTTCATTAAATAGCTTATGGTTATACCTACATAAATGATAGTTAATTAATCATGAGTGATAATAAATTCTGTAAGCCATGAGGCTCAAGTGAGATTGAGGATCACAGGCGACAGCGAGGATTGACGGCTCTACGTCACGATAACGACAGGATGACGCAACTCAAGCATGGGGCCAGTGTTAGAGTTTTTCTCTAATGGAAAATCAACATAATAGCTCACTCCCCGTGGCCGTGATTCGATTTGCGAGGAACACGTTATCGAACAGGCGCGCGCGCTGCCCCGCGCGCCCTTAATGGACCAGCGGAAGACGACAGTTTTTAGATCTCCTTTTGCCTTTTACAAAGTGAACTTGTAAGTGGGATGCCTTTGTAACTTAACTGCCTTTCATGAGGATAAAACGGGCGTTCGACGGCGCCGGTCTCAACGACAAACATGGCGACCCTTGTAAGCGATATCTAATAATGTCAGGCTTTGAGCCACTCGTGTTTTATGTCCATTTTAAGGGCAGCCTGACCAAAAGATTTGCAACTGTCTGACTCGTGACGTGACAGTGGTGAAATAAATCATCAGTCAGACAGAAATATTAAAAAATATTACGAAGCACGAGCGATTAATTATTGTAAGCGAGCGTTTACGAATTTCCTGAAAAATGTTGGGATTATAATACCGCATTTGTATTATTATCACTAAAACAATAAAAAAAATACCTTTTTTATTTAGATTCACGAGCAGGGAAGGGTCGGATTCGGAAAACATTTTTGATAGGGGTTAGCTGAGCCAACATTTATCATTATCACGTCGTCGACGTGGCAGGTCACCGCACCTTTGCTTGAGCCTACTAAATCATAAAAATTGCAAGTTGGATTCATATTTTATCCAACTTGACATAAGTGTCTCACCAAAATTAATACAGCGACATGAATAAGAAAAATTATAAAGTGGTATCCTTCTCGCAAAGTAACGCTGTTTAGATTTGAGCATTCCTGTTATGCTTAGATGTAGATGTTATGCAGCAGATGTCTGTAAAATTCTTAATAAGGAATAGTGTAAACGCAACATAAGAGAGCTATGTGTCTGTGTAAATAATAAAAATATACCTAGTAAAGGTAAAACAATAACATGAAGAAAATATTTCCGGC
The DNA here is from genome assembly GCA_947256265.1 of Acronicta leporina. NCBI lineage: Eukaryota > Metazoa > Arthropoda > Insecta > Lepidoptera > Noctuidae > Acronicta > Acronicta leporina. Next base: position 11,946,484 of record OX366520.1, on the reverse strand, counting down.
AAGTGGAAGAAAATGTAGCTGGAAGGCATTTATATACGTGGGTAGTTAACATGTGAGCCGACAGGTGCGGGCAAAAATATTTTCACACTGCTCTTAGTTCATTCGACACGCTTCGAAGGAAAAAGGCTACAAATAAATACAAGACAACACACTTGACGCGTTGAATCCTTAGAGAAAATAAATACATAGTATGTCGTGACATCGTTTATCAACTTCTACCAAAGCTAAATCACGACCAGATAAAGGAAAATATTCCGTTGAAACTGGAAAACTTAAACTGCACCTAATTTAAATAATAGCTGTGATTTAAATCGACATTAAGTCCGTTCGTTCAAATTGATAAATTTTAAATATGACACGCAGAGTAACGTGTCATTTTAGCACGTAAAGCCGTAGGTATCGATTGTCATATGAAAATCTGCATAAGACAATTGTTAGTGGTAGTCAGAAGTCCAAAAAAGCCTGACAACTGAAACTGAAAGTATCGTGTCACGCAAATTATATTTTTATTGGAACTCAAAAGGTGCGTATCATGCAAGTTCGTACCACTCGTTTCTAAATTTGGAACAACAAAACGGAAAGCCGATACTTGCTTTTATTGGGTTAGTAGTAATCAAATATCGACCGGTGAGACCTGATACGCACCGTGCCACAGTTGCGTACTTATATTGTGTTCGCAGTGTTCATTTGAATTTGTAAATGGGTTGCATGTAAGCGCGGCCAGTGAAACGCCCATCGCAGGTCTGCAGGAACAGTACCGCTCTATTTGTTCAGGACAGCGTAGACGGAAGTTCGTGTAGGTGCGGATCACAAACACCGGCGCGTTTCCGCTTTTACAGTGCACTGAGTGCGTTCAATAAAGCTGTACTAGAGATATACTTCAATGCAGAACACTAAATAGTGGATTTCAGATATCTGCAATGTATTTTCAGTATCGTGATAATACATGGAAGAAATAGGGATGATTAAAATGAGCCCCCAAGATTTGCTTATTATTTTTCAAAGATTCACATTGAGAAGCTTTAAATGTCGACACTTAATAAGGAAATATCTTCGTCACATTCTTAAAGTTTTGCTAAAAGGATTCCCCGTATTGTGAAACGTCTCTTTTCACTGAAAACTATAAAATGGTTATTCATCGATCACACACATTTCTATGGTGTAAGGCAAGTTACGAGTGGTACGGGTCGAAGGAGCACATTTTATAACAGCTGTAACTTTTACTGCAACACCTGCGCTGTCCGTTAACTACTGGCCTAAGATTTAACCTACGTTATATTGCTGAAGGCTGAAAGTAAAAAACCTTAAATCATTTTACACTACTTTTTTTGTATAAAATTAAAATCAAGAAATGAAGTGGATCCATAAGTAGGTAGGTAGCTATCGATGAGGAGAGTTAAGGAACGTAATCCAAAAAAGTATAGACTTATGAGTACTGGCCTAAGATTTAACCTACGTTATATTGCTGAAGGCTGAAAGTAAAAAACCTTAAATCATTATACACTATTTTTTTTGTATAAAATTAAAATCAAGAAATGAAGTGGATCCATAAGTAGGTAGCTATCGATGAGGAGAGTTAAGGACAGTAATCCAAAAAAGTATAGACTTATGAGTAGGGTGAAGGCTCGTTCTTTCAAATTTGCAGAACTAAGACATATCATTGCATTCTATTGAAGGCAAGAATGTTATTATAATGCTATTACATTATCTTATCTAATTGAATAACTCAATTTGGCTTGTCAATGGCCTTGTACAATTTTATATCACCGAAACCGAACGACTTGTCGTCGATTGTAATTAATAGTAGAATGGACAGTTGAAATAGGAGACTTGGGCTTTATGACATGTGGTACCTACAGAAAACTCTGTCAATAACTCCTAAACCAGAAATAATTGACCTATTGAAATTGGATACGGACTACTGCATTAAGGAGATAAATTAAAATAATTTAAAACACACAAAATATTTTTTTAGAAAAATGGACACTTAAAGGCATTTATTGTGGACGGTTCATCGTTGCGATGGAAATTCCCTCGAATTTCATTTACACGTCATGTCTCTTCATCATTATTGTTATTATCTTTAACTCATACATTAATGTTCATTTCTATAGGAACTATAGAAAGTTCTTTTCATAGCTGCTTAAATATAGAAAATACGAGCCTAACTTGCAAGTTTATGATTTACTAGGCAAAGCAAAGGTGCGGTCCCCTCACCCGTCACGTCATTTTTATCTGCTCGTCTGTCATTATAATTAATTTGTCGAAATGGTCGGGAATTCCAGCTACAGAGAGTTTTGTGTGATGCTTTATTACTTGGAGTAATAACTAAGTATATTGATATTGAAGTACATTAAATTCTTCAGAATAGGTTTCTCGAAGCTTGTTATAGAAATATAAGCAAACATTCGACTCGTGTGTTCAAGAGATTATTCGATGGTATATGATGGGAAAATCTTCAGTTTTTATCTGAAAAGCTCAGAAGATATTTTGGTTTAATACTCGTACCTATATCTAATCTGTGAAGTGTTGACATTCACTCCAAATTCCATTACATATTTAATTTGTGTATACGAACACAATATAATGAGTATCTGTTTATCGATTTAATAATTATTTTCCTCTACAATATTTATTTTGTATCTACTAAGTTTAGTATGGCGAAATGGGCTGATGTTTCGAAGGAATTTCTTTTATCTAATTAATGGCTTATTTTGTTATTTCGCTTCTATCAAATTTACTCACAGATATAAGTCTATAAGCACGGATGTACTAATCTATCTATACTATACGGCCCCAGACAAACAAACCTTAACTTATCCATTTCTTAAGTACAACGAACATGCGTTAGTAGAATTTTAGTTTATGAGCCTCAACTTTATTGTTGTAACTTTTGTGATTTCTTTTGCATTTCATTATGCTAATTTTTATAAAGTTATTTTAGTGAAGGAAAAATTCTTAGGTATGGTATTCTTAGGAAAAGTTATTAGGTATGGTAGCATCGTACGACATAGAACTAACCGTAAGGTAAGCCATGTCGGTTGAGAGGCAAAGTAATTTGCCTTTCAATAGATGTTACTGACGTCACCTTTAAGACGTAAGTTCAGAATGTGAAAGCAAATTCGACATGGCAGGAGGGACTCGCGGTGGCTTAGTGGTCATAGCGTCTGGCGTACCTAGCCAGAAGACGCAGGTTCGAATCCTGCCTGCGAGTCGAATTTTTCCTTCACTAAAATAACTTTATTGATGTAGTCATTCAATGGCTATTTAATTCTTCGGATCAACGTAATTAATGAATGATGAAGTGATTCGATGAAGTTGATAATTTCTTTTAAATAGAAAATTTGCTCAGGATTTGGTTGCCTGCCAACATGAAATTATATTTCTCCCAGAATTATTATTTCACAGATATAACTGTACGATTGATGGGATCTTTTCATTACAAACTTTTTCAATTTACAATTCAGGATGAAATAACGAATCTTTAGTAAACTGGTTGGTCATTGAAAATTTTGTACTCCTCTATCGATGATAAGTTCCGATTCTCTAACAAGGAGATTGTAACACGGAACTTAACATGCATTGAGTATCTTCAAAAAAGCATAGTAATTCTCGACTTGGCGAAAGATGAAGTGTTTTGCTATCTATTTTAAAACAGATGTTGTACCCTTGGGCGTGCTTTAAGCGTACATCTTTAATTCTCCGTGATGAAATATCAGAGCGTTGCTTAGCGTGAAATAGAAAAGCTAATCCGTGGAGTAGTTGGCGTCGAAGTCGAGGCGAGTTTATCTTTTGTGTAAACTTTCATTCGGCGCCGTTAAGCCACCCAGTTGAAGCCTTAAACTGTAAGGTAGCTGCGCTTTTCCGAAGAATGCACTTTCAGCAATGTTGATACTAAACATTTTCTTTTCAGAAACTGCAGCAGAAAATTTACTAATGGCAAAATGCTACAAAGATTGTTTAATAAGGTCTGAAGTCATTAATCGTTTATTCTCGTTTTCTTAGGTTAATGATCCAGCAATGCTTCATAAATCAAAGTAAAACGATTTTAAGAACTGTTTATTTACCCGTCTCAGATTAAAAGCTTCAAGTTAAGTTCGATTGTGTATGCAATAACAAAGGGAGATGCGTTACGAAACAATAATTTACGTTTTCAATTAAGATGTTTAGTACGACAACATTTTTATTGCGGATAAATTAACATACAGCGTGTACACACTGCGGGTAATCTCCAAATTTACGAGTGCTGACAGAGTTTCGGTAACCCACCGCCCGTCGTCGTGCACCACAAAATATTTGCATACCCGCAAACACGCTCTCACAACTTTAATCACAGTCGAGTCAAAAACGTAATGAGTTATTTGTCCTGTTTTTGTAGACCGTGTACTAATTAAGGCAGCCTACGGCAAAGCTCACACAATTGTGCAGCACTGCACCAAATGAAAGTTGAGAAAATTACAATGGTGTAAGTGAAGTTTGTTTTGATTGTGTTGAAGCTCGAGCGAAGATTTAGAACAGAAATGCGTTATTGCACCGAGGAAGAAAAACAAGGATATACATACAACCTTAGTTTTAGTATATATAATTATGCGAAACCCGAGACACGTGCCTAGTATTTTTATGTAAAGAATCTATGTACAAAATCTCAAAACAGTATCATAAAAAAACATAAATAATAAGTTTGTTATGTTACTTGGTTGTCCGTACAAAAACATGCTCACCACGTCTTATTGATCCCGCCCCGCTGTGCGCCCGCGCCTACTGCCGAAAGATTTAGTGGCATTCGGTGTCCCACGTGTATCTTTTCAAAACACTTTTGGGACAAAATATGAAATGGTGTAAAAATTATTGGAATTGATTCAGTTATTATTCTGAACAAAGCGTAGTCAGGTTTCGCCTATACTAAAATTAATGTTGTATATACAAGAGGGATGTATCAGCTCATAATATCAACTTCTTAGAATGTCAAATTGGTATAATGCCAACATCTTAAAATGAAAAAGGCACAATGAAAACTCCGTTTTATTTTATACTTATGTTTAAAACTAGAGTAGGTAAGTAATTTGGGCTACTATAAACTGCCTCATTGACTAGTCTAGTAGTAATAACTAAGATAGACGTTGAGTTTGACTGCACGCTTGGCGTAAGGTTTAAGTTGGACACCTCGACACTACCATTGCGCCGCATGTCGGGGGTTGAACTCCTACCAGAGGTTTATATTAGGTGTGACCTTACGAAGTTACGACGTACTTTGTATCCTTTATTTCTATGTTTGTAACGACCGCATCACACAGGGTTAGTTCCAAGTTCTGAGTGCAGGACCTGTCCGTTTTAGCAAATGGAAAACAAAAATGTAAGTGTCAGAAATCAATAAAAAACACAATAAAACTCAGTGATGATATTTTTCTGAAAAAAAAGCCACTTGTTTCTATTAACATCTATACTAATATATAAAGCTGAAGAGTTTGTTTGTTTGTTTGTTTGCTTGAACGAGCTAATCTCAGGAATTACTGGTCCAATTAAAAAAATCTTTCAGTGTTAGATAGCCCATTTATTGAGGAAGGATATAGGTTATATATCATCACGCTAAGACTAAGTAACTATTCCAGGCGGACGAAGTCGCGGGCGGAAGCTAGTTACAAATAAAAGTTTACGCAAGGATGGAAACATGTTACAGATAAATTACTAAAAACTCTAGATTGTTTTGGTACAAGAATAATTATTGTCATTTAAATCCAGTTAATCTAATTAATCCATAAAATTAAAGTTTTAACACAGACAGACGGGGTAAATGGTATTGCCATTGACCAAAAAGATAACTTTAAGAATGTATGCCTTGTAAAGGAGAGGAAATTCCGGATACATATAGATATAGGTACTGGAACACTGGATATTGGCAAAGTTTCGAGGGCTTCAACCACTCTGAGCATGGTTCGGCTTTCACGATCACTATTTAGAACCAACAGTTTTATCTGACTATTTTATTGTTACTGCCATTTTACTGCAATTGCAATAGGGAGTGCGTTACACCTAATGGTACAATGTCACGCGTCGCCTGCTATTCGTTGCTGAGAGCCATAAAAATCTAAGTAAGTATTACTTGTTTTTTTTTACCAACACGTCGGCGTCGCTGTGGTTATAGAATGAAAATAATACTGGGTAACGATTTGTTTTGTTTTTCAATATCTCGATTTAATTGAATATTGTAGGCATTTGTAGCATTTAACCATAAATTAGGCACGACTATTCGGAATTCTAATTCTATTATAGGCGGATCGTCTGTCATAGAATTAGCATATTAGGATGAAAACGCTTTTTGCAATAAAGGTCTATTTAAGGCATATATCTATATCTATACTAATATATAAAGCTGAAGAGTTTGTTTGTTTGGTTTCTTGAACGCGCTAATCTCAGGAACTACTGGTCCGATTTGAAAAATTCTTTCAGTGTTAGATAGCCCATTTATTGAGGAAGGCTATAGGCTTTATATCATCACGCTAAGACTAAGTAATTATTCCACGTGGACGAAGTCGCGGGCGGAAGCTAGTTAGTTATAATCCCAGCAGTAAGTCAAGGGTGTTTTACGCTAAACATTAACGTAGCACGCAAAATACGCGCTTTGTCGTGGAGTTGCGGAAAATAGCCCGCTATACCATACCATACGCTAAACATTTTATTCATAGATTTTTCTGTAAATTCTACAATTGGATATTTGACTGGTGTTTTATTGATGAAAAAATATATAGTCCTATTCAAAACTATGATTAAATAATATGTTTTATGAGTTTAGGAACTGAAAAAATCATTGACATCGACTTATAAAGTTCTAAGACTTTAAAGTTTTTCTGAGGGATGGAGGACGGATCCTTGTGACGGAGGCACAGTTTGACGTCACAACGTAATATAGTCCGCTCGCAAATACACTCAAAACATCCTTAATTTTGAACCGATTTTATAATTGTTTTTTCATTTATGGCTCTATTTTTGGTTAAGTTTTTTTATGAGACCATAAAAAAACAGTCAGTTATAGTTGAAGTGAACGGTAGTTACAGTGGGCGATAGAGAAAACTCGATTTATTCTGGTGGACAGTCCCTAACGAGCGGTCCGCTGAGCTACGACTAGCGCAATACTAGCCCGACATGGAAAAGGCGGGATGGGCGACCGAACGTGGACGCAAGAATGTTACTTTTTGAACCATTTGCTATCGTCTCAAACCATTAAACTCTTCATATATATCTACATACAACATCAGTTATCAAGTCGTCAAAGTAGAGTTCAGAAATCAAGGAAAAGGTCCGTTTATAAATGAATACGAAAACTTTAAAGTCATCTGTGATGAGTTATGACATACTAGTTGTAGGTAGGGTATGTATGAGTATATAAGATTAGGTGCTAATAATGGAATATGGTCCGATGAAATGTATTTATTCCAGCAGTTGTTATAGTTTGTAACGGGAAACTGCAAGGCGGTATTTTTTGTAACTATCATAATCACTCAAAACACAGGAAAACACTGATTATGTGCATAGGCGAATTGTAAATATGTCCTGTATAAAAAAAGTGCGACATTAAAATCCATTATAAAAAATATCTGACGCACAATCGCCATCAATTCACGTTTTGAACATAATTATTTAAAATTCCAATTGAGTTTATTACAAACAATTTTTATTCAATGTCATTACCGCTTCTCATAGTTATTATGCACACAGATGACGTCGGCAATTAGCGGATAGAAAGACAGCTTGATAATATTATTCTTAGTAGATATAATTGCTGAATAAAATTCCTTAATTAATTTCGCATACTCGACACTGAACTACATACTTTTATTTTCAATACAACTGAAAAATTTGGAATCCTGATGAACTAATTCTCAAAAGCATGCGTCGTATTTATACAGGGGTTTTTATTAAGTGCAGATCGTTACAATCGTAACACACCTTTCCCGCGATAGAGATTATCTATATCAACTTATATAAGATTCTTTATCTACTATGTATTGTTATGTAAGATTCTTTACCATTACCACTCTTCTTATGTCATTCTTTATCTACTTATATGATAACGTCTGCTTGTAGCTAAAGTTAAGAAGGCAAGCCGTTCAAAAATCACGTATGTAGCAATAGGGATTGTATCGAAAATCCTAGCTAAATCGGGATGCATGAAAGGAGACGTGAACAGTGCGACTTGCACGTCTCTCCTTAATATTCCCCGTGATGGCAGCCTGCGGTGCACACTGCCACACCACCACCCGCCTCCACCCGTGCCCTGAATCGAACAACTTCTAAGAAATCTCTTTATTCGAATAAAACTACTTTTTTCTATATATTAATAAAACATTCGACTAAACTAAACGATGCCGCCAAGTTTACTCAAAAATCCAGTTAATTTTACTTATTTTATTATTTGTTAAGTTCCGTTGCTCGAACTCAATTTGCATGGTTTAACATGATTTAATAAGATAAACAAGAGGTAATGTTTATACAAGTGGACTCGTGGACTACAAAAACATTAAACAATACAATCATTTATAGCGTATGAACTGAAACAATACATATATTACACACTGTGAACGTAAATAGGGAATGTAAACAGAAAGCAGACAGAAGCGGCCACGTCATACGGGCGTAGATAAAACTCATTGGAGTCTCAGTAGTAGACGTAATGGATACCCTCATAATCGGTGAACTGTGAAACCAACTTAAATCGCCAGATTTTATGAAATGTTGTCATGTATAAAGTTCATTAACAGGCGGTTTAGATAGAAAGGTAATCAAATATCAAATAACATAGTGAAGCATTAGCCAACAAACTAAGCTTTTGTAATTTGCATTATTTCATTATCTTCGAAACAAAGCTTTAAAAAGAGAAAACGCCAACCAAGTTAGAAGCTTTTGTCGAGGCGAAATGTAATCTCAAAGTCGACGGATCTGCGGTAAGAGGTACTCAACGAAATTGCTGATTTAAGTCATGTAGGGGCTCCCTTTTTTGACAAAATCATCCTACTGTACACGTTCAATATTTAGACAGGACTTTAGAAATGGCAGATGCAATGACAGATAAGGCTATTCTTCTTCTATTTTCCTTGTGGCAATTGAGTCGAATAAGCTATTGTAGGCAGGTCCAGGTATTTATGTCTTCATTTGACAATTAAGAATTTGACATAGACGTCATTGTTGATAATTACATCAATGTAATGTCGCAGACAGCTAGCTAATGATGAGCCGCAAATGACTCGACGGAGATTGGGTAAGTTAGCGTTTGGCACGTACATTATCCATTGAGCGACGATGAGGAAGGACGCCAAGCTCGAGTGGGCGCCGCCATTCAATGACAAGTAGTCGCTGGAATTTCTCTGTGAATGCAATTAAAATAAGGCCGGCTTTGTTTACTTTCTAAGAAGTCACTAATTGCTTAATTTGCAAATAGTCGCTACATAAAGATTCCTACAGAGGAAACCATAACAAAGAACAAAACAGATCAATTATGGCGAGCGTTTCCGTAAACACAACTGTTTGATTTCCAACTTGAAGATAATCAAACATTTCTTGGTGGAACTTACATAAATTACGACTCAGCGGCTAGATTCCACTTTCGTATCGATATAATAAATACAAGGGAATTTATGTCAGCGTTTAATCTGAAGACAAAATCGCATTGGCAGTCACGAGGCGCATTGTTGTTGGGCAATAAGGTTTTCACACGACCCTCGCGCGTGCTCGCCTCGCTACCAATATCACAAATACTGTACGTATATTTCAATAATTTCATCTTGATGCAGGGATATGAAAGTCATGATCTCTAAGTTATGACGGTTATCATGGCAATATCTCTGCCTTTAAATTTAATTGAATATCATACGATAAAATACCTTATCTCATTTATGGTTTCAACAATACACTTTTCAAGATTTTCAAGATATGTAAATAAAATCATAAAACTGTGCTTATAGTAGGAAAAGATATATAGCTTTCATTTGTATTATCCCGTAATTCCATAATTATTATATCATGATCAAGTTTTAACTTGAAAATCTACAATAATAAAAACATCATGAAAGGTACATCATGAAGCAATTGGTATTCGAAATAACCGATTCATTTCGGTTCGTCACAGTCAGTTAAGAATGAACAAGCATTGCAGCCGATTCGGAAAAAGACATCTCATTCGAGATCCAATTTACGCGGGAGCCAGAGCAAACCGCATATAATCCAGTTGCGGAGTTGACTCCGCAAACAATTCATTTCAATTTCAATCCAAGTGTGTGCCAGAGCCACTGTCCGCGGTCACTGCTCACTATTTCATCTGTGTAAACTGTTCGTACAATATAATACGTTAAAAACTAACTCCAATTAAAAGATTGTTTCGAGTAACATCGAATTTCCAGATTCCGTTTAGTATTGCAATCATAATTCCGACGACATAATTCATAACCCGACGGATTTTAAGTAATTTATTTATTTTACTACAGCGGGTAATTACATAATTATACTTAACTAGCTTCGGCCCGCGGCTTCGTTCACTTGAAGCTCAAAAACTAACAGTGATGATCTCTTCTTTGTATGGGTCTCTATACATTAGAGAGGTCAATCTGTATCTCAAGTTCCGTTTAATTATTTGCCAACCCGTAACAAACAAACAGAGAAACAGACAAGAATTTTAAAAATCATATTTTTGGGTTTGGTGACGTTTATATACCCTAACCCGGGTGTTTTTTTTAATATCTTCAATGAACAGACACACCTTTTTTACAATTTTATAATAGTAGAGAAGATTAGCATAAATATTTTTTTGTATAGAATACTCTAGAGTTCTAGCTGTAGCCCGCGGTTTCGCTCGTGTCCCTAAAGGATTATATTTATCAAAATTAAAACATACAAAAGATAATACTTCGGTGACAGTGAAACTGCATTCAATTCCATGCGGTAGTTTTTGCGTGATGCGCGTAAAACACCCAGATGGACAACAATTCTAGAAAATAGTTGTTTTGGCTATTGTTGCTCTAATAAAGACCCACCATATTAGTTTTTTCAATATCTCGATATACAAACATCTGCCTGTTACAATTTTATAATATTTATGTATAGATATAGTATCAGATTTCAGTTCAAAGGAAATCATGATTTTCTTTGAACTGAAATCGAAGTTAGAATTAAGTAATCAAAGTTTACCCATTACACAGAGGTAGCAAATATTTGGAAAAATATATCATTGCTTCGAAACTCAGTCAATCCATTATTTGTCTAGTAATAATCTATACTTCTATCTATACTAATATATAAAGCTGAAGAGTTTGTTTGTTTGCTTGAACGCGCTAATCTCAGGAACTACTGGTCCGATTTGAAAAATTCTTTTAGTGTTAGATAGCCCATTTATTGAGGAAGGCTATAGGCTATATATCATCACGCTACGCGGACGAAGTCGCGGGCAGAAGCTAGTACTTAATAAAAAGCTGAAGAGTTTGTTTGTTTGTTTGCTTGAACGCGCTAATCTCAGGAACTACTGGTCCGATTTGTAAATTATTTAAGTGTTAGATAGCCCATTTATTGAGGAAGGCTATAGGCTATATATCATTACGCTACGCGGACGAAGTCGCGGGCAGTAGCTAGTATCTGATAAACTGACCATCACTTACGGGTTACTCTCTTCAAAAATTCATATCGCGTCATTAGCGTAGGTAATCACTATTGTACATTGTGTTTAATGTGTTGCGCATGACCGCGGTACGCAATTTTTAACGTCATTGGCTTTTTTGGATTTCCGTTACATATTCGCATTGTCACTCGGTTTGTTTTAAATTGTGATCGTAAATCTGCTGTACAAAAAAACGCGCGTAGCACCGGGCCAATATTACCGGACTGCGTTCAAGTAGTTTGCAGAATTCATGACAATCGATTCCACTTGAACAAATCATGTTTCAATTTGAGCTTACATATCTAATAGAAACTCCCGGCGACTTGTTAAATGTTAACTAAAATCTTCCTGACTTCTTACAAGAAGACAGAATGGAAAACAGGGTGCTCGACCTAGGGCCGCGGGTCGAGGGAGGCGAAGTTGCTCGTTTTATATGCAAATTTTCAACGTCCTTATGAATATGAAAATTTTCTATTAGAACGTGTCGTTGTCAGCGCTCTTGATGTACTGATGCCTTCTTTTTCATAGATTTTCGCGTTTCAGCAAATTGCTACGAAAATGCAAATTGAATAAGCAGTTCGTTTGGGTTCACTTTGAAGTGCAGCACCAGTACACTTATGGATGAATCTTTTCAACGACATTGGTATCATGGAGTTCACTTGAACTCTATTGGAAGGTCTACGTAGCACTCTAGATTTTCACGACTTCATGACTATTTTTCGCGTAACAAGTTCATAATGGAAGGCTCACGAGCTTATACCTTAAACGGGTAGAGCGGCGTTTGTGAAACGCTGTCCGAAGCCTCAGGCGTTGCATACAGACACGTAACTACTCCCTCGGGACCCAGAACTGCGACATTCACTGAATATCTTTAAACTTAGCGGCACACGACACGCCAGTTTCAAACTTCAACATACAGAAGATACCTTACCTACGTTTTTATAACTCTAGGAGTTTCGTCCATACAACAAACTATATCACATTCATCTAATGTGTATTGAGAATATATATTAATAAAATTAGTTTCAACATTACAGTTATATAAAATTACGTAAAAAATTTCATAAGCAAGCAAGAAAATATGGCACAGGATTATCTAGAGCCGGTGTCTATTAGGTTTACTGCAACATATCGACTCTAATCAAGTCAAAATAATTATAAAATAACAGTCTCGATGTTCTTGAAGCTGAAATATTATAGAAAACAGGCTATAAATAGAACGAACGTAATTAATAACACGACTGCAAATAAAACGAACGTTAGACCAGGGATAAAGTCTACAAAGTAAATACTGATTGGCAGAATAGTACGTAACGTTGTTTTTAAGAGACTTAATAAAATTGTTAGTCGGACCGCGACGCAACAAATGGTCATAATCATTGTTAGCAATGTTGTATTTGTCACAGGCACGAGTCATCTATTTCGTAACAGAGGATAAACATACACAATCAGATACATAATTTTCGGCAGTCTAGTTAGTCAAAATAATGTGGTCGCCAGTCGCTTGTATTATTAATAGTCAACTTTAGCTACTGTTACTGAAAACTATTTCTAAACTTAGATTATGATATGACTGTTACGTTGTACATGTTATCAATGACACGCAACATTTCAGAAATTATGGTATGTAGGTACTTATATAAATATACACAAAATAATGTCGGGTTAGTTACACCATTCATAACTCCAGACCGACTGGACCGATTTTCATGGTTTTTGAATTGTTGTATTTGTTTCTGTCATCTGTCAAAATAACTATTAAAAAATCTTGAAAAAATAGATTTTATCATACATTTTATCAATTTCAGGGCAGGAACATGCCTATTTTCAATAGTGGATGAGAAAATGCCGTTTGATTGATTAATTGATCGAAGTAAGTAAGACAAATAAAATCGTTGCGTGAAGATGGCAGGATTGTTTTTAAAACTCAGAGAAAAAAATAAGGCGTCGTCGATGACGTAAGACTACAACGACGAAGACTGAGAATGCAAGGAAGACGTGAATGAGAGCCTGCAACTGCATTATAACGGGCGAAGTAGTCTCGCAGTCCACTCTCATTTAAATTTAATACGCAATAGAAAGCGTGTACAGACGAAATCAATATTGCCGAGGCAATGTTCAGAGTAAATTCGGCGCGCAGAATAGATACATTTGTTGGCAAATGTAATGTGATATGATAAGTACATAGATACAGACAGTAACGCCTTTAAGAAGTAAAAATAAAATAATCATACGAATATTAAGATAAAATCGCAGTTATCAATAGTTGAGTCTTTGCTGAAGATATGGCATTAGTAATTAACATTTTAACATTTTTGAGTGACACTTATGGCATATGCATTATGTATGTATGGCCATAGCGCATAAGCAATTTAAGTAGATAACATGAATTGAAACAATAGAAACAGTAGCACAAAAGAGAGCATGTGAATAAGTAGCGTTTGCTCGTGACGTTAACTATTCTAAATTTAGATAAATAATCCTTGGATGGTGCGGAGGACAGGCGCAGTGAAATGTTGAGGAGGGTACAGGCTGTTCAGCCCTGAGGTCGCTCTGAGAGCAACAATTCGTGGAGGCACTCTGCCAACGAATGCAGACTCAACCGGCAACATTTAAGTGCTCTGAAGCACCAACACTTAAAATGCGAATCCGGACGCAATAGAATTGGGAAACTGTAGTGACCCAAAACAGAGGCGCTAAGTAAACATTAAAAAGAGAATTTTGAAGTTCTCAAGACACGTATGAAAGAACTTTAGCAATAAAAGGAAAAAGGGGGCTTTCCGGGCCATAGCTTTTACCGAGTTAAAGTTGTTCAAAGTAGCGTACTTTGGTGTAGGCTAACTTGGCGATGGTCAATAAACTTAGCTGCCGCCGCGTCTGGCCGACTCGCACAACAATGAAGCGAAACTTCCGCTACAGTTTATCTCATGAAAATCTTACAAAAAACTCTTAATATTAATCTCCAAAAGTTAAACGTCCTTAGAAGACGTCGAGAATAAAGGAACGATTAAAGTTCACGTTTATGTTAAAATTATTCGGCGTTGGATTGGACTGCCTTGTTAGTCTAGTGGTCCCAAGTGCGACTGCTACACTAGAGGTCCTGGGTTCGATTCCCAGGTCGAGCAAAGTGTTATTGGGTTTTTCTATGAAATTCTCAGTAGCAGCTCGGAGTTTGGAATTTGTGCCTGGTTAATGGCAATAGGCTCGCTCGCCCCGTTTTACCTGGGACCTAAACATACCGGCGAACTGTGGGTGTACCTTAGTACACCTCTGCCTAACTCTTCGGGGAATACAGGCGTGATGGTATGTATGTATGTATTCGGCGTTGGATTCAGTGGAGGCTGTGGGTAGCAGTGGGTCTGTTTGCCAAGAATTCAATCGAGAAAGCGGGCAGGCAATATGCATCCTCCCGGGAACTGTCAGCGCCACCCACTCATTAATTGAGATACGTACGTATCTACTGCAATTATTATGCAGACGGCAGAGGGCTTTTTGATTGAAACAGTGCAATGTTGTATGTGCAATGATACGGTGGTCTGAGGCCTGAATGTCTTCTATTTGAAAATAAATTAACGGATTCAATACAATAATAGATAGATAATGTAACTTATGAATAACGTAAGAATCGAATAAGCCAAACAGTTGATTATAAATCAATTTACTAAAGTAAAATACCATTCCACCACGCTTGGATTCCCTTTATGTTTAGGCAGTGCATTGTAATAGGGGTGATAATAGCGAATTAATTATTTAAAATATTGATATTATTAAAAAATTACAAAGCTTTCAAAATTACTAGTTCTTTGTCGTAATACACAAATAACGTCCCTATAAAGTGTGGAATCATATAAAAGAGGTTCGTTCGTACCTTCAGTGTTTCGGAACACCAGTTTTACGACGGTTCGTAAATGTCTGCGGGTGGTGGAATAAAATTTTTGTGACTAGCTTTCGCGCAAAAATCTACGCTGCCCCAAAAACAATGTAGAATCCAATTTCCTAGGATCCCTGTGGCCGGTATCTGTGGCGTAAAGATCGCTGCTTTACGACCATCATGTCTGAATGCGGTTTAACGCGGGAGTAATCAATCAGTACTTAGAACTTACCGATATCGACCCGCTTTGAGAACATGGATTCATGGACATTGACTCTGGAAATCAATGTCAAAAAATGTGTCACAGTATCACAATTGTTGACTGCCACCAAAAGCTGTTTATTACTGTTTTTTGCACAAGGATTCATTAATATAATTTAAAGTACAATATCGTGTATCTTATTTTAATACAACACCATTTTCCCTAACTGAACGCGTTTTATATAACTTTACATGTCCAAATTAAGATTTAATTTTTGTATTACATACTACGTGTATCGAATGACAAGATCCAATATGCCGCCTGGAGAGACAATGAGACGAGACGGCGAACGATGAGCAAAAACATAGGCCGAGAACTGGCACTCACGCACGTCCTTCATCTCAGTCGGGCACCGACAGAATTATCAAACACAACAGACTCCACCACAACATGCAACATGATTAATGCTGTACAGAACTTCAAATTTGATTTATTAAAGACGCGACGAAAACCCGTGCCGTTTAAAAGCCAAACAAAAACTCCGATGATTTTAATCCGTAAACCATAATGAGAGAGGACTGGAGCATTTTATATACGAAGAGATAAAGGTAAATTAGAAATGCAGAGTTGAAACTTTGGTCGATAAAGACAATTTGATAAACGAAACACGACAGATCACCACGGGGGGTTAATGTTTTATGTAAGATCGCAACAAGGAGCGCTTTTCAATAATGAGACATCGTGTACACTGTATACGGATGAGGATTGATGAATTGTCAAATTATATGGAATATTTTATCACTTTCATTGAGTGTTTTATACCGGGTTGCTTTTTTGTTATCAACTTATTCACATTCACTGAAACTCCTTTTACAATCGTTAAAATATGTTGCGAGAATTTATATAACCTTCACTGTCTGATGTACACTCAGCGTTCGCAAAAAGCTCGGGAAGCATCCGTCAGAGACAACATCCGTTTCGATGACGGATCGTAGTCAGCGCGCCGTATCCATCACCGCGGAGTTGACCCGCTGGTGTAATGTGCAATGCACCACTAACACACACTCTCAACTTACAAGCACAGCGTTCTACTTACATAAATAACGTGTAATATTAACTAACTTAATAACAGTCGTAAAATTAGAAGTGAAATAAACATGAAACCGCACAATATGATGTAACACTAAGACTGTTCAACGCTAAGACTATTGTTTGTTACACTGGGATTAGCAACAATGACGTAGTATGGTTCGTTGAAACATTTCCGCGAACTTTCTCTTCGCATTTTCCGCATGTTTTACTATTTACATAAATTATCCAAACTTGCGAATTTTCACAAATCTGAATGTCTTTACAATTTCATCCATACTTATTCTATTGACGTTGATTATTTAGATTAAAAAATAGTTCAGTAAAAAGCAGCAGCACCTAAAACGTCTATCGAGTCCTAGCTAAGTTCCTCTATGTTGTTATGTAATCATAAATTTAGGGAATAGCACCACAATTCATGTAAACCAGAGACAGAAGGCTTAAATCATAGCGACAGCTATCGGTACTCGCCATATTGAAACGCCTACATGAATGCTTTTCACGTCATGGGGCTTTATTGAATAAATAATAAGTGTACAGTAAATTAGTGTCCATATTCAAAAAACAAGATACTTAATAATAACGTGACGTTACACTGAAAACCAAAACCCAAAGGTATCTTTATTGCAATCTAGGTAGTTTATATAATAGTGGGTGGCAAATTAATTCATCGCACGGCGGCGGCAGCTTCGTCCTGGTATCTCCCACGATAAGTTTCGGACCGGCCCCGGGGTGCTGAACACCAACTATCGTAACGAGATCGGGATTTCTCAGAACGTTACGTTGAATGCTCAAATGGTTACCACCACGGACGTATACGCTTGTACCCTTATCACGATTTTCGCTACATCATTTACGAGCCCAAATGAAAGTTTTAGGAGGTATGAAGATAGAGATGAGTAAATATGATAAACAGGGTTTCAAAAACATGTTAACCTTTTAACGATGTGCGCGTACGATCGATCCCCTATCTTCGCTTAAGTGGCGGTGACGAGTACGGCAAATGAATATGAAATGTAATGTGAATGTATTCTGACCTTCAGTCTAGGCAAATGTGACAACACTGTCGAACTGTACGAGAGGAATAATATAATCTACATATAGACAAATGCGGAGATTTCACACACTTATTTACATGGAAAGTATTGGGTAGGTATTATTTATATTCCTTGACTTGGCCCTTGAAATTTGGTGCTGAAGAAGTATGGAAGAGAACATCTGGACAACAATAATGATAAGTAAATTCGAACTGCGAAATACTACGAATAGTATAAGAAGATAAAACTGTTTCTACGCAACATACCTAGAAAACAGTGTGGTAAAATAGTATGTCACCTTAAAGATATCACAGAAAAATCCCAAATGGACGATGCGGAGACTAAGGGAGTACAAGTATTGTAGCACCTGTAATTAGACGTGGTGAGCATGTTTTTAGGGACAACCAGGTAACATAACAAGCTTATAACTTTGTGCTTTACTGTGAAAGAGCTTTGAACATAGATTGTTTACACAAAAATATTAGACACGTGTCTCAGGTTTCGCATATCAGAGAACTGTCTATGGTGCTGCCTTTACAACAGTATAATTAAATAGAATAGGTAAATATAAGTACATCTATGTATATCTAATCTCAAATGTAATAACTCAGTTGAGTTAAACGATAAAGGTCTGGAAGGAAGGATGTTGTGTTTGCTTGCCAGTCGGCCGGTACTTGTTTGCTCCCACATATTCCTATTTACTATTCCTGAAAGCAAATATCATCCCAAAAAATATCGTAAAGACTTTTGTAGTGAGTCTATATGAAAAATACTTATGCCTTCAGACAATGACAAGAATTTACACTATTTCAATAATTATAAGTAAGAGAAGCATGTTTGAGTAGCCTTGTTGTCAAATTAGGTTTTCCTAAAAAAAAGTCTTAGTAGATCTAAGTCTAATAATGCATTCGAAACTAATAGAGACAGAATTACTCGTTTAGAGGAATGAAGCTTGCTATAGGAATAAATTAAGTTCGGCTCAAAAGAATTTTTAAGTAACTCTATCAGCTTTTAAATGCTTAATTTATACAGTGACCTTCTCATGAAAGCGAGATTGAACAGGTTGATATATTAATGTAGTGGACACATTGTGTTTCAGGCGAGGTGCCGCCGGCCGTCTGTGGTGGCGCCCACACGTTGACAGGACAATTGTCGATTTATGCTTCAGGGATACGCAATACCCAATTTATGAGTCCCAGTCACCGCCCGGTTATTTCTCCAAACCAATTGCGTATTTGAAGCCATAGCCTTATATATTCCGACACTAAATTATAATAATGGACTCAAACTAACTCGATTACTTCCCAGATTCCCGACAGCTCTTGACGATAATGTTACCATGAAATTGATTTAAAACTTTCTTAAATACTTAAGGATCCCTTGAAATAGCGAACGACATTAAAGATGTTCATTATTTCGGCCCTTCACGCCATTAGCAAGTTACGTTTAGTGATCAATTTGGTTGAAAATTTCCATGATATTGCGGAATTAGCCAAGCCGGGTGAATTCATTCGTAAGCTCCCGAATATTTATGTGGACAGGCTGAGTGAACCGTCTATGCCACGAGATGGCGCCACCCTCCGCGAATTAGTAAACAGAAGTAATCGCTTGCCGCTCCCCAGAGAATTTTGCATAACATACCATCACGGCTATTTTCCCCGAGGGGTTAGGCAGAGGCGTACTAATGTACACTCACAGTTCGCCGGTATGTTTAGGTTCCATGTAATAGGGGGCGAGCCTATTGCCATAAACCGGGTACAAATAGTTAGTCTGTAATTGTAGAAATTAAGATACCTCCATAACGAATTGGATCTAGTATGTAAGGATATTGTTGGGAATAAATAAATAAATAATTTGAAAACTCCGAGCTGTTACTGGAAATTTCATAGAAAAACCTCATAATACTTTGCTCGACCTGGGAATCGAACCCAGGACATCAAGCGTAGCAGTCGCGCTCAGGACCACTAGGTTAATGAGGCAGTTTTTCTTTTCGTAAAATTCTGTCGTAGCTAATATAACTAGGCAAGGCGGTCTACGCGCGCCTTCCTGAAATGGGCGTCGAACTCCTCGGTACGTACAATGACGAATACACAAGTAAAGGGGCACCCTAAGTTGTTTTTTATGTTTCTCGTAAAAAGGAATATACGAAAATATTGCCGGAACAACAGGAATTGGAAATGGCCAGAATAACGCAGTTGAGAACGGGGAAATATAACAATTAATTAAACACAGTTTAGAGGTTTTTCGGTTGTTCTTTTTGAGAGGTTTGTGTTTTGTACGTACCTGAAACAAGAAAGAATTTTATTTTATTACCAATAACAATAAAATTACGTTATAACATATTGTAGTTTTTTTAATATTTCTCTTCTACATACATACATACATACATACACTCACGCCCTTCTCCCACAGGGGTAGGCAGAAACTATAGACTGCCACTTGCTACGATTCTTGCATGCCTCTTTTGCTTCTGCGACATTCATACATCTTCTCATACATACGCGTCGGTTGCGAGTACTACGCACCTGACCTTTTTGAAGGACTTCGCCAATAAGATCGGTGTAGGTCCTTCTAGGCCGACCTCTTCTGACGTTGCCGCTGATATGCGCCTTATAAATTCCTTTCGTTAATCGTCTTTCATTCATTCTCTCAACATGTCCAAACCATCTCAGCATATTCCTTTCAATACGTGTCACTACATCATCTTTCAGTCCGCAACGTTGTCTTATCACACTATTTCTCAATCTATCATTCCGAGTTACACCACACATACTTCGCAAGGAACGCATTTCCACCGCATTTATTCTACTTTCATGCCTCTTCTGCCACACCCAACATTCACTTCCATACATAAGTGTAGGTACCAGCACACCATTGTGGATAGCCAACCGTGCCTTTTTCGACACACACTGATTAGCCACAACCGCATGCATAGCACCATTCACTTTATTTCCCGCATTCACTCTCCTTTCCACATCTGCATCAATCTTTCCATCCCTAGTAAACACACTTCCCAAATAAACAAACTCATTCACCTGCTCCACACTCTTACCCTCTATCTTTACATCACACATACATACATCTTTCTCTCTCTCAAAAACCATCACTTTCGTTTTACTAACATTTATTTTCATACCCTTCAGCTTATATGCTTCATTCATTAAAGTCACCATGTCTTGCAACTCTTCCGCTGACGATGCAAGCAGAACCTGATCATCAGCATAGAGAAGGCATTTGACAGGTAACTCACCCATTTTTAACCCACAATCACTCTCTTTTAAGTCTCTCAAACAACTGTCTATATATAGATTGAACAGCCACGGTGACGCGACACAGCCCTGTCTGACACCTCTGGAGATGCCAAACCAGCCTGAGTACGCCCCATTTAGCCTAACACAGGCACTAGAATCCCAGTAAAGGGATTTCAGTGCCCGCACCAAGCGTCTGTCCACTCCGTACATAGCCAGCGTTGACCAC
This sequence comes from Acronicta leporina, assembly GCA_947256265.1. NCBI lineage: Eukaryota > Metazoa > Arthropoda > Insecta > Lepidoptera > Noctuidae > Acronicta > Acronicta leporina. The sequence continues at coordinate 11,925,170 of OX366520.1, read as the reverse complement.
AATTCATCCCTCCACACACTATCATAGGCCTTCTCCAAGTCAATGAAAGCGCAGAAGACTCTCTTGTGCTTAGCCAGATGTTTTTCGGCTATACACCTTAGGGAGAAGACCTGATCCATACATCCCATCCCAACTCTAAAACCTGCCTGAACATCCCATATTTTCTCATCTGTTATTCTTATCACTCTATTAATCAACACCTTAGCATACAGTTTGCCGACAACACTCAGAAGACTAATGCCACGGTAGTTTTTACACTCCTGCTGTGAACCTTTTCCCTTATATAGTGGAACGATAACGGCCTTGCACCAGTCACCCGGAACTTGGCTGTACCTCCAACATATATTAAAGAGCTGGTACAACAGGCTTGCTACCACCCCGTCACCACTCCTGAGCATTTCAACAGACACTCTATCATACCCTGCCGCCTTACCAACTTTCATACCTTTCAGTGCTTTTATAATTTCATCCATATCAATCTCACTCTCATTATCTCCATCTATGTCTGAGTTCGGTGAACACACTTCCACCCAGTCACTCACTCTTTGTATACTGTCCTGCCAGCTAAATAAACTCTCAAAATATACCTTCCAACGTTCCAAAACCTTACATTCTTCAGTCAACAAGCATCCATCTTCTTCTCTAATGACATTCATATTCGATGCCCCTTTAACTCCTCGAGCCAATCTTACCTGCTTCCAAAACAGTTTAACATTGGCCGTGAAGTTATCGGAGAATTTCCTACTATCCTGTTCCTCTTTTTCATTCTTCTTCATTCTTACTATCTCTTTTACTTTAGCTTTCATTTCGGTGTAACGTTTCTTCACTCTTTCCAAATCTTCTTTCATATCTGTTGCCTGATTCATTCTTGCTTTGGCTTTGTAAGCTAATACGTTTAGCCAAGCTTCTTTCTTCTTTCGCACCTCCTCTTTTATTTCATCATCCATCCAATAGTCATTCTTTTTCCTTCCATTCTTCCTATGCACCACACCACAAACCTTTGTGGCCGCCTGCACCATACTAGATTTTACACACTCCCAGGCTTCTTCTATACTATAATCTTTCATATCATCCAGTATGTCCTTTGTCTTCTCTCGCACGTTTCTCTTGTATTCTTCTTGTACATCCAATTCTCGCAATCTTTCTACTTTTATTCTATCAAGTGCGGTCACAGGCACTCGAACCCGATGGCGCCAACGCTTGAACAGACCATTTATCCGGCATATAACCAGGTAATGATCAGTACCCACATTAACACCACGGTAAGCCCTTGTATCTGCCACTTTACTTTTCAATCTTTCATCTACAATAACAAAATCAATCATACTTCTACTTTTTTGCCTCTCCCACGTATACATATGAATCTTCCTGTGATTAAACATAGTGTTCATCACAAAAAGATTTTTCTCCACACATATATCCAATAAATTCATTCCATTCTCATTCACTCTCTCATCTCCAAATGCACCTAAAACTTTTTCATATCCTTTCCTCTTTACTCCTACCCAACCATTAAAATCTCCAAGCATAACAATCCTCTCATTAACCTTACATGCATTCACAATATCTCTTATACTGTCCCAGAATTCCTCTCTCTCTTCCGGTGAGCTTCCCGTGTCTGGTGCATATACGCACAAAATGAACACAGGACTTAAGCCCACCTTAAGTCTTGCCCAGAGAATTCGGGGACTAACACATTCATACTCTTTCATACATTCCATCATTCTCTCAGAGAGGACAATCCCTATGCCTTGGCAAGCTCTTTGTGCCTCGTGAACACCGGACCAGATTGCGGTTAGGGGACCGTGTTTGGATGTGTCCTTTCCTTTTCTTTTCGTCTCACTAACACACAATGCCTATAAATTTGTTCGCTAGAGTACATAATATTATGCGGAGCGTGATTTAGGCTATGTTCACACGAGGTTTACAGTTATTGTCTCACTACACAGTGCCGGCCGCGGCCAGGTGAAAATCAGTGGTTAATGTGGGCGGTAACCGAGCGGTGTGTAACTGCCTCATTAGCCAAGTGGTCCTGAGCGCAACTGCTACGCTAGAGGTCCTGGGTTCGATTCCCAGGTCGAGCAGTGTTATTGGGTTTTTCTATGAAATTCCCAGTAGCAACTCAGAGTTAGGAATTTGTGCCCGGTTAATGGCAAAAGACTTGCCCCCTATTACATGGGACCTAAACATACCGGCGAACTGTGGGTGTACACTAGTACGCCTCTGCCTAACCCTTCGGGGAATACAGGCGTGATGATATGTTATGTAATTCTGGGCGGTCGACTGCACTGACAAAACTGACGCTGTCCTGACTCAGTCGTCAACAAACTGACGAACAATCCGGCAAGCGTTTATCCGCGTACGGTGTTTTGTATGCGTAGTGCAATCGCTCATTCCAAATAGTATATTGCGCTAATTGACGTGAATCTTATTCTTTCTTATCGAATCTTTTCTTGGCTCATATTGAATCCGATATGAACTTAGCCTTACAAGTAGTTTAGCGCTACAGTCGAGGACTAGAACTCTCCGTATCAGACTAAAGAGCTTCCCGGAGGACAAACGAGCCAGATAAGGCGGGAGTAACGTACTCGGGAAGAAAGGCGTTTCAGATTTACAGAGAAATTCGTAGTAGATCTTTACCTGTTTTAAATTTCGGAGACAATTCGAGAAAGACTTTCATCGATTCTTTACTGATGAAATTAAATAGCCTGCCTTTTACTGACAGCCTCCTGGATCGTATAAGGTACTACTACAGACTAAAAATCAACAAGGCCTTCCCTTACTACCCTTACCACAGTCACGGAATTAGGGTTTATATAATTTAACATATTTTTTGTGTGTTATGTGTTCACAGTGTTCGAGTTAGCGTGGTTATTGGCTATCACGATCGGTAGCCAAGTAGGTACCCTAATCAGGAAATGACAAAGTAAGAAACTAGCAACGTATGATATGATTCCTTGATTTCTTCCCTTTCCCTTCCGTATGATTCCTTGTTAAATAATTAGAAAGTGCTAATTATACAAAACGCAATAGCGACTCTTTAGCTTCGACTTTAGAATTGGGCCCGAGCTGGATAAAGTAGCCCATGTATATAAAATCCCCCAGACTATAAAATATCTCTGTGCCAAATTTTATCCAGATCCGTTTAGCCGTTCTGGCGTGAAAGATAACAAACATCGATCCATCCTCACAACTTTCGTATTTATAATATAAGTAGGATATCTTTTCCCGTGAATTTTCCAAATTTTTCTCAAGTGATGATCGTGCGGTAATAGAACAGAATATCCTATATAGCTTTATTGTAATGAAAAAAAAAAGGGGACAATCCAGTACAACAGTAGAATCAAGTATTTGTAAGCAAATAAAAGCATTACCGGCTTCTAATCTTGATAATTTCTGGCGCTATCTCGCTATGCACACATGAAAACTGTAGCAAAATATAAAAGAAACGTTTCAAGTGCTTACCATTGTGGTCTGCGTCGCTATTGAGCGCTATCACTGACAAGATAACAATATCACCCACCCGCTTTATCACAAACATGTTAGATTGTAGATCGTACGATTAGCCCTCAAGTAAATAGTAAGGACAAAGTAAATAAACCTAATTAAAGGATGACAATGAAATCCTACTAATATAATAAACGTGAAAGTTTTTGAGGATGTATGGAGGTTTATGTTACTATTTTACGCCAGAACGGCTGAACAGCTCTGGATAAAATTAGGCTCTGATATAGATTATAGTCTGGAATAACGCATAGGGTATTTTTTATCCAGGTTGGATCCAATTCTGAAGTCGACGAAGACGCGGGCAAAAGATGGAAGATGGAAGATATACTATGAAGAAAAGAGAGAACGAAAAGAGTCCACCAAATACAAATATCAATCTGTTTTTTTCGACATTTGTAGGTCTACAACACATTTTAGATTCATAGCAGTAGTAGTTGCGACACTAACTATACAACATCCACAACTGATAACTAAACTCTTTGCTAAAAAAATCTTATTAAGCCTAAAACTCGCCTAAAACTGTGCCAACGGCCAACATTGTCCATTTACACTACTTTTCGCTATAATAACGATTTTTAAGGAAAGTTTTTAATTCTCAGTTGTGAATAATTGTATAGTTAATGTCGCAATTACTACTGCCATGAATATAAAATGTGTTATTGATCTACAAATTGTGAAAAACCAAACAATTGAAATTTGAATTTTGCGGGCTCAAGTGAACGATCGGCCTTAAACGTCACCTCTTAGTAGAACTCCATGTGCCATACTAAACGAAGTCTAATGATTTCATAAGCAGTTTAATCAGGCGGGTGGTCGTGTCAGGAGAGTGATTGAGACAGTGTCATTACCTCTCCCCTTCGCCGTATTATCGCCCATTAGCCGAACATCAGCAGGGAACAACAAGCGTATTAAGGAGGAAACATATTAAGCTCATGTTACTACCACTTTTGCTATGAAAACAGAGAAATTACGTCTTTAACCTTTTTGAAGAAACAGAATCAATTATTCTATACACAAATTATTCTTCTAATCCACAAATAACCTCCATTTACGTAAACATACAATACCATCACCCATGTATACCCTGACTGGTTAAGCAGAGGTCTACAACCTAGGTACTAATGTACACTCATAGTTCGCTGGTATGGATAATAAGGGGCGCGAACTTATTGCAATTAACCGGGCACAACGCCGAGGCACTACTGAGGATTTCATAGGAAAACCCAATGACACTTCGCTTTACCGGGGAGTCGAACCCAGGACCTTTAGCGTTGCAGTCGCGCTAAGGATTACTAAACATATATACATAAAACTTGCAACAGTAAGTAGGTCTTTAAAAAAAGTAATAAGTAAATAGCTTTTTGGTTATATTCGCATTGTTTATAATCATAAATTGCATTGTCCATTTTGCATTAAGCAGTTCAATCCAAACCATATGTGCCCAGACCTTATCGTGAAAATAAGCGAAACTCAACACATATCATTTATAGCTAGCACAAGATAACGTAAGCTGAATATATCCGTTAGAATATTATGTAACGAATACTATCCCCAGAGAGACAACTAAGAAAAACGAAGTGTCCGGTTTCTTTTCACAGTCCATTAGTCCTCGCTCTTTCTCCGTGATCATCAATGAACGTTGTCGTAACCGTCGCAGAAAAACTGTAATGGTTCGTAGCGTTCAAATCTTGTATTTAGTATTTTGTGACTACCACAATGAATTCAGTTTGAAATAAATTTAGAACGAGTTGAGGAATATGTACCAAATGAGTCAAATATGTAGTAGGTACAGACAAACATTTATTATAATATTTGTGTATACAAGCTTTAAGGAAAATTGTTTCGCACTTCAAACATATTTACATAATAGCAGACGGTAAAGGACACCCGAATATGTAACTACGTTTAAGATTACTTTAACTCATCAATTCAAAACTATAAGTATATTATATTTTGGTTTGCAATTTTACTCGTAAACTTAAAAAAATATTCCTTTTCGAAATTTAAAGATAGCTTTCTGACAGGCTATGATTTTTTAGCTTTATTACAATCTTAAATACAGTTCATTGACACGGATCAAGAGCAACCAAGCCAATGGACAAAGGAGGGTCCAACTTGTTGTGGTTAGGAACGGAAGATACTCATTACTTTACATCCGACCGCTACTGCTAAGTAACCACTGTAGATATTAGATCAGCGGACTGTCAATTTAAATAATTAATTAGATAAAAACCGAAAATATTAAATTGAATTTGTTTTATAAAAAAACTAGCTTTTGCCTGCGACTTCGCTCACGTAACGCTATATTAGGATTAGAAATGGATCCCGAAAATAAATTAATCCAAAACCAAAAAATGTATGGGTCCATCATATACATCAGAGAGGTCAAGCTGTATCTCAGGATCCGTTTAATTAATTGAGATAAGAAGTTCACCACTTTCTAACAGTGATAACAAAAGTAAAATCTATTCAGTAGTTTCTGCGCCAACCCGTAACGTTTTTTTGGTTCAGAGGTTTATATACGTAACCCACTTGATTTTTTTAAATATCTTATATACAGCTTTTTTACGATTTTTTAATAGTAGAGATATCACTTTCATTTCCTTATAAAATAATACATTTCTATCAAAACATTGCACAAATTCGATAACATCACTACATTTACATCGAATTTTGGAGTCATTTAGTAATATGAGCGCCCACATCATTCGTTAAATCGCTACCTACGTACATAATCAGCAACACTGCTGAACACACAAAAAGTACAATCCAGCCACAGTATATGTGATGCGCCTCCGCGGTTATGTAAACGTACATCATACAGACTAACAGACAGCAGACAAAAACTGTAGTACGTGGAGGCTCTTACAATGACATTGCTGTGAGATGTGTGTCGAAAAGAGAGTTATGTCGCCTGGCATCAAATTAATTTTTTTATGAGGCAATATCAGGTTTGTAGTGTGATGAAGTCCCTTCACTATAGTTTGAGCGGACGTTAAACGCATTAGAAGCGTCCCGGAGCGTCCTGCGTGCTAATTGCGGCACGCATTAGGGCGGACCGGCGCCTTTTATACGATTAGTTGCAACTAATTTAAACGGGCACACGATTTAAGGCGACCGGAAAACTATGACATCATTAGTATAATGTGCAGTTTATTTACACGAGAGATGATAACCTTAATGTCTGCGAAAGTCTATGAATGAAGTTTATTGTTTGAACAATGTATAGGTACGTAATCTTTACGTTATTTTGGACTAGGTAACTTTTGCTGTTTAGTATCTGCTGTTTAACTATGTACTTTGAAGGATTCATGTAGATTTGGCGGTGAAAATGTAGCCTAGTTTATAATAGAATATTATTTTCATAATAGATTTTAAAAATATGTATGTATGAATGTCGCAGAAAAATAAGTATGCAAGAATCGTAGCAAGTGGCGGTCTATAGTTTCTGCCTACCCCTGAGCGAGAAAGGCGTGAGTGTATGTATGTATTTTAAATGTTAGCCTTTAGGGCAGCATGTTAAATCAGATATTTATTCAAATCGCTGTAATTTAAAAAAGTATAACAGATTATTAACTTTGGCTGTAACTTTGCTCTTGAGAGACAGTATTAGTTCCAAAATAATTTTGGTAAGTTACTGCAAAACTACATTGTGGTTACAGATGACCTTAGCTGCGTCATGCGTCATCGATCGCGAGAGAATGTGATATAATATCTGGTTATAATTACGAAACTCTGTTATTTATATTACTGCAATTAAATAAAGCGTCTGTGATGATATAATCCTTCACTGTTCTATCATTCACTCCATTATGAAATATCAAACAAGTAGGAAAGAGAGCCCCTAATCATGCCATATCACACGGAGTAAGAGTTTCTCGCGACGCCCTAAAGCCCTAAATACACAGGACCCTAAATCAGCAGAGATTCGCGATTGACCGAGTTTTTTATCACATCCCCCGACGCGATACTGTGGCCCGGCTAATTGCCCCGGTTTGCTCTCAACAAGCCTAACTCTGTCATCAACAACGTTTTGTTTGTTTTGTCGCACTTATCGACGCTTTGCCGACGCCGACGCCGACAAGCCGCGCCGGGATAATTATCAGAATTAAAACAATGTTTATTACAGCCAAATGGTGGATTACTCTTTTTATAACTCGAACGCTAACTTCAGTTACATGGATGGATATGTATGAAGGTGTAGTAGAAAGCAATGTAGATTACCTCGGCACAATCTAAGGCTTTTTGAGAGGTGAAAAGTATCCCAAATGCACTTCTTGTTGAATGAAGATCATTATCAAGTCTCCTATTTTACAAATTCATGAGATTCATTTGTAACCCGAGTTGGAGTACTTAGCTCTTATCTTAATAATACTCTGTAAATACTAATACTTATATTAAAAAAATGATTTTACTTTCTTTCATTATTTACGAATGAAAAGTTTAAATTTAATAGTGTCAAATGTCAATTGCCTGTATAAACGAAATCAGTGCGGGTGCGACCAGCGTCAAGTTTTGAAAAATATATAAGAGTAGATACTATTTAGACCCCGGGAACACGGTAGGTCGGTCAAAATGATGCCATAGTGACGCAATTTGTAGTCATAATAATTATGTACAATTTGCATCTCCCGAGAAATTCGTCCCAACAAATTCTATAGATATTTCTAGTGTACTATGAACTAACCTAAATATTCGGAGTGAACGTGAAAACAAAATATTTTAGAACACATTCTTCGGCAATACAGTACAGTCAACAAAAGAGTTAAGTATGCAGTTAACGCCATTTTGGCTTGACAAAGATTATGTAATTGTATATCGCGCAATATATTTATGTATGTGAAAACGCAATGATCAACTGTAATTATTTTATTTATAACAAGAAAAAGATATCGTTAGCTACCTGCATACCCAATTCTTTTGTTGACTGTACAAGTATACAATATTTGCGAGAAAGTGTCGTTAGTTTAGCGTGCAGTGAACGGTGATGCCTTACTGTTTTTGTGGTAAATGTGTGTCGTGGGGTCACCGGCGACGTCTCTCCGCCACCGATTCGGTGTGCCGTTAGGTTACGTATAGCACGTTTCTACGACGCAGATACAAGTAAACTGGGTCTGCATAGCATTTGCGGAATGTGCTTTTCAGATCAGCCCTGTCCGTGTCATTTTGTACGTTCTACTTCTATTTATACGACGCGAGTGCGTTAGACAACCGAACCGTGTTTATTCGTGGAATATTTTTTCATAAAACATGAAAATAAATCTTCGCTGCATCATATTATTATCTTTTTACTTTCGGTCAAAGCTGAATTCCTACGAATATGCAATAACTTTAAGGGAATAGGCAGCTTAATAAACTTAATGTTCACAAATTGGATATCCATGTATGATAAGATAGATGTATAGACATTAGCAATTATTTAAGGTCATGACTTTTCTTTTGACATTGCTGTGAGCGTATGAATATACTAGGATCATATACCAGGTGTCCCAAACCTAGTCGTTCAAAGAAAAGCGAGGATATTATCAATTCAAAAATAGGTGGGCCGTGGGTACATTTATGATTGCGCTATTCACAGTAGTATAGAAATTATAATCATTTTCAGAAAAGATATGAAATTTTAAGTTTTGAAATGTAGAAATTATTACACTCAAATTCTTATTTCTAACAGATTCTTCTAGATCAGTGTGTTAAGAATCTATTAGCGATCGTGCGAAAATTTACAGATATGTAATATTATTCGATTGTTGGATTACCTACATTACCATCACTTTCATACGTATACAGGGTGTCCCAGACCTAGTTGTCCAAAAGGAAATCTGGGATGGGAGGATCACACAAGTATTTAATAATAGGTATCGGTATCTTTCGGCCAATAAAATCTAAATAAGTAATGTAAGCTAGTTAATTATTATTTAGTTTAATTATTTATTATAGTCCCTCACAATGGCATAAAATCGACTACCTAAAAATTATAATTTCCTTACTAGGTACTGAGGTTAGCCAAATAAATGATGATCCTATTATGACATAATGGGACCTCATATTTCAGAATTCCTTTTGGAAAACTAGGTTTGGGACATTCGGTGTATTTTTGTAATAAATCAAATTATATTATTATGTAATAAATTAAAATTAAATGCTGTTAATTTGTTATACCACCACTGAGAATTGCCGAATTGAATAGATAATATGACCTCCCATCCCAATTTTCCATCCCAAATTTCCTTGAAATCAATAATATTTATTTTCATCTACGAATTAAGTGATGCTAGATAAGGATTCAATGAACTCATTCTGTAATAGTAAAACAGATGAGTAGAACGAGTAAGTCATGCGAGTATAAACAAATGATTTCACTTGCAATGCGTGCGTGCGCGCATGGTGAATTGGGCACGTTGCGAAGCCGTGGCCGGCGGCGGCGGGCGGCATGGCGCCTGCGTCCGGTCTTCGACCATTACGAAACAGTGCCAAACGGCCCACCATGAAAGTTAGTGGGAAAGCCTAGAATTTTACTTGCATGAATTAGCTGGCAACTACTACCTACTAGGTATTTTAATCGATAAAGCAAGAACTATGTTTTCTATGTAGGTATAACGTGTAGTATGATTTAAAATAGTATTGTACGTAGATATAAGTGAATAAAACCAAGCGTTATCAATACGTAAAGAGGGAAATTGTTACGTGAAATCTTATAGGTACCTACTTATACTGATAATGCGTTGGATTTGCAGACTACCTACCCAGCGCGTTATAAGAAGTAACAAGCTGCAGGCTCATTATTTCAATGCATACAAACATTTACAGTTAAGTCCTTCTACCTATATAATCTAGTCTCCTACAAACTTAAACTTGTAGTTTTGAGAAGAATGCTGCTAAAGCTAACACGTGGTGATCAAAAAGCCGTTTATTGCAATATTAATAAATTCCTACTAGCATCTGATTCTGATACATTAGGTGTATAAATATTTGTTTCCGTGGTTTAGCATAAATCGTTCTGTATGAAAAATGAATTAGTGATCTACGTCACTTGCGAAATAGCGCACAACTGAAAAATATCTTCTGTTTAGGGGGTCAAACGAGAAGACGTATCCCTGATGGTAAACGATTACCGCCGCCCATGCAGACCCGCAACACCAGAGGAGTCACAAGTGCGTTGCCCGCCTTTTAAAAGGGTTTGGGCCTCCGGTATCCTCACTCGGCGAAACACAACTTAAGTTTTGTTTCACGCCGGTTTTGTGGGTATCACTCCGATCGAGTCGGCTCATTCGTGCCGAAGAATTGCTCTCCCAGGATGAAAGTTGATCTAGAAAGCCAATTATAATATAGCCTAGCTTATTACAATATAGGGTCGCCGTCATCGATATATCGAGATCGGCCAAAACTATGAGGAGGAATAATGCCTTACAGATCTGGATGAAAAGATTCTTTTAAACTAATACATATTTCGAAAATATTGTAGCTGGGTTTAACACAATTATCGCACACCATTTGCCAAAACTAACACAGGATGACCTCGTCTACTACATTTACGATAAATATTTTAAATAACCCTGCCAAATGGTCTCTCTAGTCTAGATATTCACAGATCGAGTGAGCAAGACGAAATAGAAACCGGCTAGCTGTGCGAGAGCGGCGGTTCATAACCGGTGGTCCTTGAAAGCAATCAAAATCGTCCGTGAACGCATCCTAAAATTATTTAAATTAATTACGATGACAATTATGTCATCGTAATTAATTTAAATAATTTTGACGACTCGCGGAGCGTCAAGAACTTATATTACTACAAATAATAAATTTATTGAAACCCAATCACAATAAGCTTAAATATAAACCACTGTGCTTAAGCAATGAGCCCAAGCTGTGTCCTGAATCCTCAATCCTGTGTCCTTAGACGCCAGTTCTAACTTCCTTTTTCCTTTCGTCTACGCGGAAGACTGCATACGTGGAACCTGTGCCAAAAGGCATATGTATATGAAAGTCGATAAATTACAGGACCATTGATTTACGTTCATGCACTCTAAGGTAATCGTCATTACTACATGGGCTTTACTAATGTATCTCACACACCTTTCAACTTCCTTTGCCGAGAGCCCTGATACGTTATGGCAGTGACCCTAATACCCGCTAGGTCTGTGGAGATTTGGCTGTGATCGTCTAGTGGTTAAGACGCGACGCTGTTAGAAGAAGAGGTCTGAGAAGGGAATTTGCCTCAATTTGATGTTGTATCACTTGTAATAATAATAACAATCATTACTCCGCGAATTATTGTGGAAGAAGCGAAAGGAGTATGGAAGAACGTACATGTGGCAGTCTGTAGTTACTGCTAAAAGGGGCGTGTATATATGTTTCCGAAAAGGGGACGAGTGTGTGGCATGATGTCTACTGCCACTTTATGCCATGGAAAAATGGACAAGTACTGTGTGGTTTCAGAGGAGCATTCAATCGTGGATACCATTGTCAAAAAGGAAAACAGGTACGGGTATGGCAACGCCCAAGAGATACTCCTGGAGTGGTTACCAGTTCATGATTCTTCGTGAAAATACAGAAACTAAGCTTATATCTTGCACGTGCCAGCAACAAATGCTTACTAAATAAGTTACCTGCATATGAACATTAAAACCATTTGGTTGGATCTCGTCATGGACCACTGCATTTGATTACCACGATTGAATGTCGCGTAGCGTGTGATTAGGCATGGTGAATTATTATACAACCCTGAGCTGTGCAGTACTTACATACAATAATTACTACCTAAAACTGGTATTATTATTTTGTTAAAGACTAGGTAAAACCTAGCGTTTAAATCTGGGGGCACCGCAGTGCCCCCGCCAAGACGAGCACGAAGCAAACACTGCCGTACCGTCCTTTACTGGAACCATTTCGCCGCATTTTCAGGCCCTTATTTGAGAACTTCTGGATAAGACCAGAACGCAGATATTTTCGTCATCCAGTAAGCTATAATCACATACTTAAAATCCAAAATTTCAAGTCTGTAGGTCATTTAGTTCCGAAGTTAAGCGAAAGCAAAGTTTCGTTTAAACGTGGTTAGCGGTTGTGGTAAACGTGTTGCAATGACAATCCAGCTGAACGCTGTACAGCTGATTTATATAAGAAAGCTATTTTGTAAAACAACTAGCGGTTATATAAAATGGCGTATTTTACAATCCAACTTCGACATATATACACCAGGGCCTATTATGCATGCCGCAGTAATTATTAATCATTGGATTGTCTCGTCTCCTACGATTGTTTCAGCAGGAGAATACGACGCCAAACTTATTTCGTAGCGCACATGTTAGCATCCAGATCAGAATTTATTAATATAAATGCTTAGAAAATTAAAAATTTAACTCTATAAGATCATCCACCTTGTATTCTCTGAAGGGTTTTTTTTTATTATGTTTTTATGTAGGGGCTTTTATTAAACAATATGTCCGCCCCATCATACCCTATTACATTGATTTACTACATAATACAAGTTTAATTCCTACCACGTAAAGTAATGAGAATAGAAGCTATGCCTGATCTGAAGGGTTACAAAGAAGTTTATTCGCTGGTATGTGTACACAAGTGACTCATGCGAACATACATGAATATTTTATTGTTTATGTTTTATTGTGAGTGGCTTGCAGGACAAATTGTACGGTTAAATATGAATCTGTGTCTGGCTTTTCTATTTTTAGTCTTGACAACCCTAACTACAAGTAAACAAGTGTGGATCAAACTTAGATAACTTACTTCAGCACTTCAGTTGTAGAGCTTCTATGATGTCAAGGCTAACAGACTAAGTGGGACTGTCAATAGCATTTTATAAGTCAAGGATTTTAAGTAACACGGTTGTATCTAGTAAGTTTATACTTAATGAAGAGTAAAAGTTATTTATTGCGAAATCTTAAGTTAAAATTATTAAAGTTATATATTTTTAAAATACAGTACATACATTTTAATCATAGTGTTAAATTTGTTTTCTTTAACAATTTAATGCAAAATTTGTTGTTCTTGTAACCTGGTTTTCAATAGCTATGCTTAATTAAATATTATTTTCTGAAGACATGTTTAAGATAGCTTAAGAGAAACAATTACCCTACATTTGTTACCATAAGTAATGTCTCCTGTAACACTGAGTTATTTTCCTAGTTCATATAACTAAATATAGTCCTATGTACACAGTAAGCAAAGTGCCACTGAAGGTATTTTACTTTAGAAATAATAATTTCAAAAGGATAAAAACATTGTTTAAATACTAACTTTTTAACTGCCTCATTAGCCAAGTGATCCTGAGCGCGACTGCTACGATAGAGGTCCTGGGTTTGATTCCCAGGTCGAGCAGTGTTATGGGGTTTTTCTATGAAATTCCCAGTAGCAGCTCGGAGTTAGGAATTTGTGCCCGGTGAATGGCAATAGGCTCGCCCCCTATTACATGGGACCTAAACATACCTGGCGAACTGTGGGTGTACATTAGTACGCCACAACCTAATCCTTCAGGGAATACAGGCGTGACGGTATGTATTAAAATACTATGAATGTATTAATAATTCAATTCACATGAAAAAGACAAATAATACTTGTTCATATACAAAGAAAAATGTATTATTGTTAAAGATCAGACACCAGATTTATATCAGGTATACCTATATCTGATATCAGATATAAATCTGTACTTATCAAACAGTGGTCAACACATAGATTAGGATATTTATCAATGCCAAGTATTTAAACTGTTAGTACTTATTGCCCGATACAACTGATAAGAAATATGTATTGTCAATTAATCTATTTGTTTTATTATTATTAACAAGTCCTAATAACATATTTTTTATTATTGTTATAATGATTGATTTTCTACAAATGTCATAAATAAAAGACGATATACAATAAATAATGTAAAACAAGAACATAATACTGAAACAACTGTACACATAATTAGTTCTTTACTCAAGCCTCATTATTTATTTAAGCCTGAATGTTTTTAAATAAATAATGTAATACCAACGCTGTGAATGAATAACTGCTATATTTGTGCAAATAAACATTATGCTAAAATATATTTCACTTGTTATGCCACATTAAACACAATTTTAAATAACTTTCTCAAGCATGATGCTTGGATTCTGGTTCTACATGCACTTTTGTTATGAACACACTGTATCTCTACAATTCAATTGATAAAATCCAAATGAAAGTGATAGGTATTTAAATGAAAGCACATTTTTTATATCAATTTATCCCTTTGAAACTACATTCCTGATTATTGTAACAATAAATCTAAATATCTTGATCAATTAAAATTTATGATATTTAATACACCTAGTACTACTCAAAATATGCATAAACACATGTTAAACATTCCCAAACATACTCTACTTTATTATATAGGTACATACTAAACATGACTCACCTTTTTGACAGTCTCCAGCTTGTGTTTGATATTGGGGTCGGCTCCTGGTGGAAGTGCCACAGCCACGTATTTGTTGGAGCTCTCCGCTTTCGGTCCTGACGGCGATACGTCTTTGCTAGCTGCATTGTTCCCAACCGCGGGCTCCTCAATCGCATCTACTGGTGGCTTGCTCGGCCCCCGCGATGACGACACAGAAGGTGCTACGTCAAACTGTGGCCTCTCTAGCACTTTCATGCCCATATCCTCCTCTATTTTGGCGCGCAAGCGGTTCCGGTCCTGCACTATGTGAGGATCATCACCCTCCTCACCGTGATGAACGATCCCCACGACGGGAAATTCTCCAACGTCGTTTTGAGCCAGTGGAGGGGGCATAAGTAGCTCAGGGCCAGCTTTCTGGATTCTCTTATAAACATTATAAACACTATCGTTCACACTGTTGGAACTTTTAAACTCTGGCAAGTAGAACAGTGCCCCTAACCACACGATCCCGAATGTCAAAAGTACAGAAACAATCAAATATTTTTCTCGTAGGCGGAAAGAACGCCGAGAAATGGACGGCACAGGAACTCCGTTTACAAATCGTTGGTATGTCGGCAAAATCCCCGTCATGTTTACGTAAACACAGAACCTACACTTAAAAATCTAAAATAATGAATAGTGACAGTTTTCAACTTTCCTGACAAACGACCCGTCACCCGCAGTCGCCATTAAAGAACTGCCAACTTTATCAAATAGAAGTTACACACCAACTGGGTTACAAGCTAAAATACACTAAACTCCCAGCTTTAATGATTATACAAACAATGATATTTTGCAATGATTGAAGATGTTATTAAAATAAACACAAATATAATATTCGCATAAAGTACTATTGGTACCTATGTTGTTCAGTAAACTAAGGGTTACAGTTTTAGCTATTGAAACGTTGAAACATAACTTATACATAACATCACGCCTGTATTCCCCATTATTATTATTTTTGTCATACATATGTCATTTTTGTATACATACATTGTCATACAGATTGTCATACAGATTGTATGACAGCTTTCCCTGTTAATTCCTCAAAATATTAAAAAAACAGCAAAAGAGACATCAAATACTGTAATTTATTGACATGCCTTGCTATGCCATGAATAAAGGCATAGCCATGCCTTTATTCATGACAGTTTATTCCTTAGACGGTATATACTCTTTAATATAATTTGCTTATTAAAAGGGAAATCGTGTATCTCTGGTAACATTGAGAGATGCCCACATTTTAAATAAAAAATCTACCGTAGAAAAATAATTTTTAACAGCAAGGTTCCAAGTTATTTTTTTCAGAGGACGTAGTGGCTAGTATGCTGATGTGACCATCGGAGTGGTTTTAGTCGTAAGGATCCAATTAAAATAGTATTACAGAAAATTTTGCGGATGTTTAGGATTAGTTTTTGTGGAAATTACGATAATTTGGGTACGAAAATAGTGCATTTCAAACTTCATTCATTTTTTTTTGTCATGAATAATTTTTTTTTATTATTTTATTGGTAACTAGCAGGCTGCGGACCATTCCGACTTTGATTTAATTTTATTAAAGATACCGATAGGTAAGCCTTTTTCAGGTCGGACAGTGTATACCGTATACCTAAATAATAAATAAATAAATATGTAAATATTCTGCGACATTTTACACAACACATCTAGTCCCAACAAACTAAGCAGAGCTTGTATTATGGGTACTAGACAATGGATATAATACTTAAATACTTTTTTTTGTAAATACATAAGAAACACCCAGACGAACACTAACTCTTATATTCATCACATATTTGTGTCCTGTGGGAATCGAACCCACGATCGAACCCACCTCATGGTCAGCTGTCCGGTATTTGAACCACTAAACCACAGAGACCGTATGTGTATATATTATACTCGTCTTACGATCCTGTGTAATATTATAACAGTGTTCTACTAAAACACAATTATAGCATGAGCATCAGATAATAGCAACATCATCCATGTCAACATCTCCATTCTCCAAAGATTTTTCATACAAGATAAGATAAGAATCGACTTTATATCTATAACAATAAAGTTTCATTCATGTAAACGAAAAGAACAGTTTTCGAACAGTTGAGTGGGATTACTTTGATATCTTCTATTCCTTTCCAAGATTATGATCGTGGACCGCGTCAATGACAACTCGCCAGAAGTTGCACAGATTGCGAACTGCGACGTGGTTCAAGCCTACGTAGGTAACATCTTGGGGCCTTAATCTCAAACAATGGTGGTTGCGTAAGTAGATGAAGTAAGCGTCGTATGGCTATAACTAGGACCGCGGTGGAGAAATTAAAGAAAGTGTGGAGGAATCGCAACATCACCAAAGCCACTAAAGTCAGACTCATGCGAACGCTGGTATTCCCAATCTTTCTTTACGCGGCTGAGATATGGACAGTGCGTGACTTGGAAAAGGGGAAGATAAATGCTCAAGAGATGTGGTGCTGGAGGAAAATGCTCGGCATTTCGTGGACAGAGTTCCGCACCAACGTGTCCATACTCCAGGAACTCGGCATCACATAGCGTCTATCAGCCATAGTACAGACGCGCATACTACAGTACTTTGGCCATGTCTCTAGACGTAATAACAACTCAATAGAACTGCTGTGGTCGTGCAAGGAAAATCAGAGGGGACCAGATCACGTGGCAGATCACCTATGCGCTGGACTGATCAAGTGAAATCCGCAGTGGGAAACCGTGTGTCAGACTGCACCAGACAGTCTGCAAACACAGAGAGATGGCAGGAGATTCTGAAGAGAGCTGTGTCCGCCTCTAACCCTAAAGTGGACGCCTCAACGTGACCATGACCGCTCTGCCAAGAGCGAAACGACTGAGAAGAAGATTCCTTTCCTCTCTTTCTGCTTTTTTAGGATGTGGCCATACGGGCCAGTAGGTATGTAGTTCCTAATTCTTTGTCGCTATTGTTATTGTAGGAGTTCAGATTGTTGAGATTGAGGTTGAGATAATCACTTTTCAAATCTGGCATTAAGTAGGTGTCTGTACCTGATTGGTACCTACTAGTGATGACCACGTAGCTTTATAAAGATGCGTAGGTACATAATTAGTAATAATTAACTACATATATAGGTACCAATAGCTGCTTACAAAAAATATTATCATGGTGGTTCCCAATTGTAGAAGGCAGAGGCTATACAGGTGAAATTTAATATGTAGATGCGACAAATTAAAATGTAGAATACCTACGTACATGATTGTAGGTACCTACTGTTTTAGTGCTATAAAGAGAGTTTGGCAACGTCTCATGCGCCTCTAATGCGACTTTTCTCGTGAATTTATACTTAGAAGTCTAGGTACTTCACATATAGTAATCCCCAATCTTTTTGGCCGGGCTGAAGTTGTTGCGACCGCCTTCTTGCGCATGGTAAGTACAGTCGAGTGAAAAATACTAATGATAATATCGTATTTAGTATTAGATCAGTCCTATGTCGATATTTTTTTATTTTATACATATGCTTAACATAATATATTATTATATCAAAAATATTTATTTATTTAAAGCAGGGTTTCACCTTCCATTAAAGTCAAGCCCTTCTAAAGAGGTCCATTCCATTAGAGAATGATCGTCTTCGTCTTCAAAATCAGTTTCCGATTCATTTCGCTTCCACGAATGCACAAGGTCAAATTTCAAGTCAAATTTATCAATACTTACTTCACTACCTAATGATTACTGTACCTACCTCCCATTTTGATTTGTCACATGTTTTTCTGGCACCCTATACAGGGTGCCTACTGTTTTGTCTACAAGCATTAAACTTCTCATGCATTGATGCATGTTCATTGATTTAAACATTTTAAACTGTAGATTTTTGGAGAACGTCGGCAAGCGTAGATAGAGGTTTTCTACGTTCGGCCCATGGGCGCCGGTAGAATTATTTTCAGGGAATTGCATCTTCATCAACTTAAAACGGCCTCTGCCGCCTGATGCCGACGGAAAAGGAGGGTAGTGAATTCTTGCCAACATGACCACTTATGGTTAGTATGTTAGTTTTTCACTTTTTTGAAAATCTGTAAGATGGTGCCATAGATATTACTTACAAAGAACTTCACTCATTTTCTACGTAATTTGTAATATGTAGCTAGTAACTTATAATTTTAAACTGCACAAGTGTTCAAGATTTGTCTTTTTTGCAGTGCAAGATATATTAAAAAAAAAAGCTTTAAGCGTAGGGTTACTTAATTTGTACACACAAACAAATTAAACTCACTTATACTTATTTGTAAATAATTTATTCATCGCGATGTCAAAACAATCATAATAACATTTTCATTAAAAAGATACGAGTCTACTTTAAGGCACTTTAAAGAAATAAATTCAATTCATACAAAACTTACAATTGTAATTCTGCAATGTTTATAAAAATATTTTCCCACATGAGATCAGTCAATCCTTAATACAATAATCTATTTTATAAACTGTTTAATTACTTAACAATATTAGATAATACATAGGTACATTGAATAACTAACACATCCCATATGGGTTGAATCAAGATACTAAATTAATTGGAATAGTTATACTATTGAGTATGTTAGGTCGTATTTTGGAAATACCTAATTAATGCTATGAGCGGGGTTTGAACCTAGACATGTAGAAATCGCAATCTGGACAATACATTGCCGGTGGGTTGATGGTTTTCTTGCGACATAAGTTACAAAGTGTCTTCTGTGACGCTTGTGTTTCATTACTAGAGTAGGGAGGGTTGCCGTTCATCTGAGGCGGCACCGGTGAGTCGGTCCCGCCCTTTGTGCCCGGCTCGAACGACACAGATTTCTTTTGCAACTGCTTTGGCGGCGGGATGTGTTGATACGGATTGTAACCGTTCTGCGCATACTGGTACTGTCCCACTTGCTCGCTGTTAGCATTACTATCCATATTAACATTTTGGCTATACATGGAGCGTTGTTGTTGGGTGTTAGCATAATGCCTCGTGTCTGGTACAAGCGGCTGGCTGGACGGGTTGTCTACGTAGTAATTGTTAGGTAATTTTTGTGTATAATTATTGTAGTTTTCGACGGCTACATCGCCGTGGGGTGGTGGCACCCTCTGATACGGCGACTGGGTGTAGGGGTTTGTACTACTTGCCTGTGGGTATCGACTAGAATATTCGGAGCTTGCATAGCTTGTCGGTGGGTTGTGGTAGCTCTGGTAAGCCGGTGAATTGGTGGGCACGCTTTGATAAGGCGTATGATTAGAATTAGGTACATTATGCCCATACTGGCGGTTTGTTGTGTAGTTACTGCTGGGCAGTGTTGAAGTACATGACGTTTGGGGCACTCTGTGGTAGTAAGCGTTGTTGATGGCCTGATTCATCGGGTGCAACTGTGCGGGCGGGTGGCACGCGTTGGGCACGGGTCTCTGCACGTTGACGGGGTGCTTAGGTATGTAGGCGGAATTATGTGTAGGAGTCAGTCTGTTCGCAGGGTTTTGGCTAAAGTTCGGTGGGCTTGAGCTGCTGTGGTTCGAGTAAACTGACGGCGGTTGATTGTACGGTATCGGGCTAGTGGTATTCTGTGATATACTGGTGGGAAGTGTTTGGTATATTTGATTGCTGTTTCCTGCAGTTTGACTGGGTGCATTTTGTACGGGTGTGTTCGTGCCGTAAACACTATTATTCTTTTGTGCGTTGTATTGTTGTTGTAAACGATTGGGCGGCATTTGATATGGAGGATAATTATTCTGTAATCGGACGTACTCAGCGTGTGAGTTATCGTTGGGTACGAATGAGTTTTGTGATAGCGAGGATATGGTCGACCGCGACGACTGACTGTCGAAGGAGTCTTGTCGCTGAAGCGACGGTTTTTCTGATTGAAGAGGCATGGTCGTCAGCTCAGGTTTGTTCATGGCCGATTTCAGAACCCTCTCTAAAATAGGATTCGGAATGTAACTGTCGTCTTCCTGGTCTTCGGCTGTAGAGACTAGGATGACCTGGTCACAGAAAGACACCGTTTTCTTCTTGGGCTTCGATCGGTCGGCGTAGTTGTTGGGAGCAGACTTCTGGTCGCTTTGTTCCTCTTCAATTTGTTTCGGATCAATGGAAGATGCCGATGCTCGTCGATGAAGTCCAGCGTTAGATTGGTCGGAGCAGTTAATCACATCTCTATTTCCGCTCATGCCAACAAAACCTATATGCGTTCTGTCACCGTCTTGAGGTTGATTTTGGTTATTGTTTTCAAATCTAGAAGCTATATTTCTGACGTTGTTGTTACTTTCATACAGATTGTGTCCGTCCATGGGACTCGATAGCTGGCCTTCCAAAGAACCAGACCTCTTCAATTTAAAGGTTGCTTGTTTAGCCTGCAGCTCCTTTAACAAAGTTGGATGGCTGTTCAACTTTTCCATCTGACTTACAGGAGGAGAGCACTGCTCATTTCTTAAAATGTTATTTCTTTTCTCCTGAAGGCTTGCCAATAATGTCCCTTTAGCTATTCCCATATCGTTTGCCATAGATAATTCGCTTATACTCTGGATTTTCTCAAGTTCGTCATGGAGTGGCGTCAAATCAATCGGGGGAGGAGGTGGTGGGAACTCCTCGCTGGGTTGTCGCGAGTGATTCACAGAGTTCATGGGACTGGGGTACGGTGGCAGCTCGAACATAGTGGGCGACCTTCTCGGAGGCATCGCACAATCCACCACGTCCACACCATTGTCGAATGTATGCGTCAAATTTTGTATCGCATTATGAGATGGCAGTAACGGTGGCATCGTGTCTCTTTTCACAGGACTCTGTTCCTGATGAATCATAGCCTTTGTCACCACTGTGTGGAAGTTCTGTGCTGGTGAATTGTCTAGCCTGTCGTAGTGGCTGCCAGCCTTTTCATCGTATGAATGTAAGAATGGCAACGATTGTGGCTCGTCACCGTACTGCTCAGAGAATCCACCGTCTTCTTCAATTTCAGGTGGATAAGTACCCTTTCCGTGTTCCGCGTATGCATATTTGGAACCAGTAAGTTGAGAAGTAGTGCGTAGTGGTGGCGGAGGTGGTACTTTTGCTGCTGTCAGCATTTTACCCGCACTTCCGTGGAAGCTTTTCCTCATAAGTTTGCTTCTTTCGAGGTTCGGATTGGTGCCACTTGCAACAGAGTACTCTAAATGTCCTTCTGATAAGTAGCCACTTAAATTTGTTTTATCTTCAGTCGTACGTCCGACGTCAGTATCGTCGACGGACGAGACACGCTTCTCTTTGTTACTTGTGCCTGTGTTTCCATCCGCACCTTCTGTCAAATCAGGCATGGATCTATTTTTTCTTCTTATCAAACCGCCCATCAATAGCTTTCTCCGAATTTTATGTTGTTTTTTATTAGCTTTCTTGTCTTTGTCTTCTGTTGGTTCCTCTTTCTTTTCTGTTGCCTTTACAATGGTAACTTCTTTCCGAGCGCGACTCCGGTCTTCACTTCTCGACCGTTTCTCCCTAATTTTGTCATCATCTCTAGATTTGTGCCTCGGAGGGCGCTCGCGAGTCACGGTGTCTATATCATCATCAATACATTTAGAAGATTTTTTAGAAGAGCCTTTCTTTTTGGGCAATGTGGCATAAATTTCAATTGTCATAGGTGAGGCTTCAAGGCCACCTTTCGTATTTCTGATTGGAGCAGGAGGCATTTCAGTCACTCTGGTCATACCAGCCATTCTCCTCTGAAGACTACGTGCTCGCATAACGCAGGTGTTGTGTTTCATGCGAGCGAATGTGACCATGTGACGATTATTGTAGGGAGCATCCATGGCTGCTCGAGCTTTAGACGCCGCGGCATCACAGAGCACTAGGGCTGTTTCGTAATCAGCCGAGTCTTCTGCATTTCGGGACTTTTCTAGCAGCCTGTCAGCTTCCAAACAGAGAGCCTCACATTCACCGCGTGTAGTTATTTCTGGTATCTGTGCCAATTGTAAATTGTGGCGTAGACCTTGTTGCAGAGGTAGGCTATCCGTAGAGGACAGGGAGTACGAGTCGTAACCAGCGTCACAAGAACCACCACTTGATAGCTCTCCCTTGCGCGTGGGACTACTAGGAACGCTGCCTGCACCGCGACCTCGAGGATACATATAAGGACTCTCAGCTGTTGAAGACGAAGCGGACGACGCACTGTTGCGGTCCCCGCTCCAGTTTCCCGAGTCTCGTCGTGCACGCGGCCTCTCTTGGGTGTCCGACCCAGAGCCAGTACTCAAACTACGATTTAGCTGTGCGCGTCGGTTGGCTTGTACTTCCAACATGTTCTCTACAGCTTTTCTGCTAACGTAATCACTCTCATTATCTGGACCTGGAGTGACAGCGCGCCGAGCGAAACCAGTCGCTGGACGTTCAGGCGCAGGGGTCACCGCTCGCCGAGGTTCAGGCGCCGGGAATGGAACAACATCTTTAGGAGCATGACGAGTGTCACACGGCGTTCCATCAACCGCAGCGTATAGAAGCAGGAGCGGCTGGAATCGTCCTCTTTGACATTTTTCCACGACGTGTGACCACTCCGGTCCTATTTCTTTGACATCTGCATCATCAAAGTAAATCCAGAGTCGGAGTTTACTATGGAAGAAGAAAGTGGAGTAGTGCTTGCCGTAGTAGGTGACGAGTCCGACCAGCCGGTGCGTGGCTCGCGCCGCCCACGCGCGGTCCACGCACGCGTGGAAGGCGTCCGTCGGACGTAGTTCAGTGCCGAGGGCTGCGTACACGGCCGCCACGTGTTCGGCTGCGGGCCGCTCGGAGTCCCACACCATACCAATTGACACTACTTCTGGGCGATTCATTAACGTTCTACATATTTGTATTTTCGCTCCACATGCATTCTGCAAAAATAAAGAAAAATACATTGTAATTTAATCATTGTAGAGAGATCATTGGATAATTTAGAAGATGCCATATTATTTTTTGGATTGAAATCCTAAACACTCACCGGACAATCTCTGATATCGCCCATTCCTCCTGCTTTTCTTAGTAACAGACCAAAACTGTCACCATGTTCACCCAAAGCAGCTTGAGCTGTTAAAGCTGTGGCTGATACGTAATGAACCATCTGTAAAGTAATGGAAAAAAAAATTGTATTATTCTTGAGAACACAGAAGTATGAATATTATTTAAAATGGATATTTGAATACAGGAGTTTGTTGTGTATCGAATGGAATCATACGCACTAATGTAGAAGCAAAAACAAAGATGACAGAGTTTTCGGAATGCTAAGGAGTCTTACCTGAGTGAATGGAAGTGGTTCCGACGTGGCTTGGCACGCGCTGCATACGGATTGTTCGACAAGCATCATGGCGAACTTTCGGTGGGGTACGCAGTGCGGCGCTCTGCAGGCGTCGTCGTCGCGGCGGTCGCCGGAGCCGGCGGCCACGTGGGCGTGCACTCGGAGCAACAGATGCTCGAAGCACTCGCTGGCATCGGCCATGCAGCCGAGCTGGAAACGAGCGCCACCGCCGCCCAGCGCGCGACGCAGGCCATCGGCTGCCGGTGCCCGTTCCGCAGACCATTGCAGCTGTGTGAATAATTCCTGCAAACAAGGGAAATATTATTTAGAATGCAGCTCCGAATTACTTATTTTCATGATCCAACAAGACACATCTAAAGTTTGTACAGTTTTTTAATCAATCTCATATATATCTGACACAAAAAATCTTTATTCTTTGAACCTTCGAACGATTCTCGTAAAATAATACACAGGGCCACTACAGTCTCTGCATAAAGAAAGTTGTGACCCACCGTCCGCTTCTTAAATTTCGGTTTTAATATGCACACAATAAGATTGAATATCGTGGTAACAGTGTTAATACGAGACTGGAACAAAACCAGTATGGCACGAATACGAGTTAAGGTATAGGTCACAAACATGGCGTGACCCAGCCGAGGTGATTTGACGTAAAGCGTAGATATATCTCGCTGTTTTACGATTTCGTAATCGTCAGTAAACTAGAAGTTATTCAACATTTTAGTTGTTGTATTCTACGGCTACATTAACGTTCACGATTTAAGACACGTTTGAAGTGCGAAAAAATAGCAGGTTATTTTCGAATTTTCTATATTAAATGGTCTTTTAGGAAAATCCCTTAAAGTATTTTTTTATTATATCATCCATAATCCGTACAGCAATATTTAACTCGTGTGAAAGCTCTGTTCATTGCAAACATGTTTATTTGACTTGATAAAGATGAGTGCACAATTAAATGGCGTATTTTCCGGTGCGTGGCGGACGCAGCTTGCGCCTGCGTCTTCCGTTAGACTGTTTTATAAACACGGCTAAAACCAGATTCGAAGTTACCGGGCTATTGAATTCAAACAACCCAAATACTGTAATCATGTTGATCTTACTAATTCACAATAGCACTCTGAGTGTTGGAATTAAATCATGGTTGAGACTATTTTCCATGTTTTAATTGAAAACAGGTAAATGAGTCAATTCGCTTTTTTCTAAAACAGGATATAAATAAGTACAAAGATATTTATTTGAAAGGGTGGGACACAACAGGCCTTTAATTAGATATAATAAGGGTAAATTTTCACTTGTTCCCGAATAATACTCGTATTTATATATTTTTATGTAATTGCGTAATACAAAATCCAGACAAATTTTAGCACACATTGCTCTTACGAATTCAATCTTTTCAAACCTGATTAGACAGACAAGCCATTCTGACGGTCAACGACTTTGAAACAACAAGAAATCCGCAAATGTTTCTTAGTTCTTATGAAAAATTGCAAATGTACCTATGTAAACAGAAAGAGGCTAATATGTATGTACCTATATACTAATTGATAACTGATCATGATAACGAAAAACTCATACAAAAGTGTTGTATTTTATTTCCACCTTCATTGCAATTTGTATTGTTAACAAAGAGTTAGCATCTTTCCACGTTTCAGCTGTGATTTTTTTGTGGTAACTTTTTAGCGTTAACTATCGGTTAACTGATGTTTCAATGAAATAGGTACCTACTTAACTAAGGCATGCCGCGTGACTCAAACTTTTATGAAAATAAAATTGAACAAATTTTAAGATCAATTTGACTCAATAAGAAGTCCGTTACTGGGATATAAATTGAAATCCCTGCTTAATCATTAAAACCTTTTAAGTAACAATTTTACTGTTTTCTATGAGATTTCTTTATTATAAGTTTAGATTTCGACAAGTGAGCAAACGAGCCGACTGATGGCAGTGAAGTGGTAATCGCCGCCTATGGACACCTGAAACACCTTATACAATGGACAGGTCGCGCAAAAGGATTCAAACGAGGTGATTTTTTTACGTTCTTGTGTTGTAATCTACCTATCCAGTGTTAATGAACAACGATATGGAGGATACACACAAACACGGAACTAATGCATCATACATGTGAGACATTTGTGGAACAGCAGCGCGGCGGGTGAGAACACGGCTACATCGAATCACACCGAGACAAACCGAAGCCTATTGTTATGTGAGAATGATGCAGTGAACCCAGCCAGTGGCCTGACCCTGCTTCTCGCGCTCTCTGATCGCCTGGTAGCTGCGATGCTTTCAATACGAGGCGAGAAAACTAGGAAAATCGTGCCATAGAACGTGATTCGTGGGATATTTTCGTGCTATTATTAGGTGCTAACTTCCGCCCGCGTGGAGTTGTCTGTCTCTCAAAAGGAATATTTTTTACCGTATTGCAACATTTTTCATTATTGCTCCGCTCCTGTTGGTCGTAGCGTGATGTTATATAACCTTTATCATAAGTATTTTTTTAATTCAAACCAGTGCCTACTTCCTGAGATTAGCGCGTTCAACCAAACAAACATACTCTTCAGCTTTAAATATTAAGTATAGATTAAGTTTCTCATACAAAAGCATAGGAAATAGGTACGGTACTATATTTTATGTATAAGTTGATGTTTGCATAGGATGTGCACAGCGATTTCCAACAATGTGACTCAGGTTTTAAAATATTAAATCATCAGTTTTGTAAACTTTTTCAGGCATGACTCAAACTAATAGAGTCCATTAAAAGCCATTCTTATCTAACTATAAGAGCACTTAAGCTTGAGAGTAGGTGTGCCGTTGACGGATGATTAAACTTAGATAATTTTTGATTACTTTATGCGCCTAATATTTTATTCTACCGAAGTTCGATAGGTGCCTCCAAGTAAGTTAATTTCCTGAACACAAAGACCCTATAAAACTAAGCTTTATTTATCTGATGAATATTAATATAAACCGCGGCGTGAAGTATGAACGTGTTTGAAATATGTATAATAAAGAATAAGTTTCAATATAATGTTGGCGTATGTCACGAAGAGACAATAGTCAATTCAAGGCGCGAGTTACGCCGGAGGACGGAGGACGATGGACGCTTGCGCATACATACTTAAGTGGGCATTTTACGTATTCCCGAGACAAATTGCCTTTGGAGGCATCGACACAATAGCCTTTAAAGGGTCAGCGACGAGTACCGCATCGACAACTTATTTTACCTTTGTCAGTTTATTAAGTAACAGCATTGTACTTGACAGAAATATGCATATTTTTCTGCCCTCCAACGGAGTCATATAAATCACCATTCAGGCCCAAAAGAGCTAGTGATACAGAAGTTTCTCTATATTTTGCAATGACTATATAATTGTTTTAGTGTACTATGGAAAATTCCAGCTTTTGTATTCACGAATTTACAATTTAGTTTGTAAATCTTGCTGAAATCATTAAATTTAATTTGTAAATGCATATACTAACCTAACCTAACTGTCTTTAAATCTGCAAGTCCAATTATTTAATTGCATACTTACTTAAATAGGAGTTAAAATTAATATTCATTAAACGTTTCGAAGCCATAAACAGCGTTGGTTGTGTTTTAATAAATAATTAAATGTGCAATTAGCAGCCAATGAGGTAACGACAAGATTACATTTGTAACAAAATCGTTATCCTCGGACTATCATTGTAAACCTATTAAAATTAAGTCACGTTTAAATTGCAGATGAGTTATTTGGCAGAAATGATTATGCTCTAGGTAGATTGTAGCTAATAAGATTGAATGCCTTTCCATTGAATCAAATATTTTTTTAGGAAAATATTTCTTCTAAAATTCTAGTATCGGAATTTCAGCATAATATGTAAACTTACTCGGAACAGCGAAATAGTTGTTTGGCTGAGCGGACATTCGGGAGGTTCTCGCCTCGCTGCTGATGAGGGTCGCGAGCGCGGCAGTGTGTTGTTCCTCACTCCGGCCAGAGAACCAGTCAGCAGCATATCCTTAGGAGGCAGTAGCTCCCGGTCCCGGAGACCCTCGATCTTCTGCTTTTGTATCGCCGTCCCGCTCTTACCGCCATCGCTCGACTCCTTACGTTTGTACCGAAACTTGATCATCGTTTCACTGTAGTCCGCATCGCTCACTCGAATCACACAATTAACCAAGCGAATTCAGTTCCTCATTTGGATTCAATCTTCATACCTATCGCAAACACAATGGCCACAAACTAAATATACATTTGTCTTAGCGTTCGCAAACAACTACGTATGGCAATAAGTAACCGACACACGTAGGATTGAGAAACTTTTCATTTGAATTCCCCACCGCACGTCAACTACGTTGAGATATGCCTATCCACAATGTTCTACTTCACAATAAAAGTTATCAGCCGCATTGGCAAGAAACCCTAAGTTTTCGGCGCGAAAACGTCAGGTGGGTTAGAGCAGCAGGTGGTCTTCACAAAAAACTATCGCGTTATACTATACACTCAACTAATAAAGTAGCTCACACACAGACAGTCAGTCAGATACGAGTTGTTATCAATAATTTTTCACGTTTTCTATTGATTGGTTACAAATTTAAATAGGTTCTGTATATCCGAACGCTCGACTCTACGAAGGCTTTCGTGCAGACTGACTTGAGACAGAGGCCGAGTTGTGCGGGGGCGGGACCCGGGCGCCTTTACCTTCCAGGTACCTCCGTTTTTTGTAATCTATTGTTAACGTAACTCACGTGGGCCATGTGCCGTCCCTGTCTCACTATTACAACCTTCTGTAAGTCGGTCTCAGCGTTTTATGACAACGCGAAGCTTTGTTTATATTTCTATAGCGATAAGCTCAAAAAGCTCATAAAGTTACAAAATTTTGAGAATTCATCTTGTATTAGAGGATTCACGAGCTCTCAATGTGCTGAACACATGGGCATACAATTTCTAGAATAGGTAAGCCCTAAATAAACATACTACCTAAGTATTCTCGAGCTTATTATGAAATAAAGATTTCCAAAAACACGTGTCAAATTAAGAATGTATTTAAGTAAAGAGGGCTTCACTGATATTGTTACAGTACCTAGCTATACTCAACTTTAACCAATAAGTTTAAGCTAGCTAAAATAATAAGTAGTAGTCATTAATAAATCACAAATAGTAAATGTTCTCACCTACAAGAATCTCTGAGTCATAACCCAAAAATGTTAAGGTTTGATTTCATTGATAAACGACCCTTTGTGAAAAATAAATATAAACATACCACTTTTTGTTATTTATATGAATAATGGTAGTTCATCATGTTGATAGATCCTATGCGTAATATCAATGAACTTTCACGCCACGTGACTCAGTCAGTAAGTATGCCGAAGTTGTAAAATATGTGGTCAGTTTCCTCGATGGACGACCGACTGATATATACCTACGTAAGCAAGGTACAAACCATAAAAATACTTTGAACTTCTTAATAGTCGTTGAAGTGCGCGTTTACATTTCGTAGAGTAACAAACAGTCTCTACTTAATAATGTATATGTATAATATGGATAGACCTAAGTACCTATATAGCCCGATATATTTCAGGTGTTTTGCTTTAATTAATTGGGCTAATAATATCTAGTATAATATTGTTAACTCGTACCAGTACCACCATAAATATACGACAAGTTAACAATTAAAAAAGAGCTTTTCAATAAGCTTTTAGTTTGTGTCGTCCTTATATTATCGTTGTTTTTAATACCAGTTACAGAGGTACCTATCGTAAAAAATAATGTCAACGTTTCCCTTTTTTATAAAATAGAATGTATAATATGTTTATTTAATTGCCTTCAAATTGTTGCATTTCCGAAGGCATGGTGATTCATTCATATTTCGTATTGTTAAAACAACGAACACTGTAAAAGTTCAAAGCATCGGTTTCTGAGAAGTGAGTTAAGGTCGCCGCATAAGGAAAACCGAATTACTACACCCACGCACACGAATTTTGGCCGTATTCTAGATTTGCCTTTAGTGGCGTGTGAAAGAGTTGAACTTTACTATCATAATCCATAGTGACACCTTAAATTTGGCTAAAGATTCATGGTCTCAAGTTTATTAAGGAAAAATTTGAATACCGCGTGCTTTGCTTGTGAGAAAATTAATTTACCGTGTATGTAAATTGAGAAATTGTAACCTTAAAAAATAGGACAAGTAGATATTTATTAATAAAATATTTTTTCTTTAAGTCCGTGTGCATCAACCGTGAGAGGTTCTCACATATGAGCTTGCGATCCAGTTACAGCTACCCACTGCTCGTGTAAGTAGGGAACTGTGAGAAACGATCATGTTTTTATTAATTAACTACTTCCCGCTTAATTAAAATCACAGATTTTGCGATCACATCATAATTATCTAGTTTCGAATTGACGTCGCGCTTACGAGTATGAAGGGTTTATGAATTTCTCAATAATAGTTACAATATACTCGTATGATAGTTACAGTATCGACATTCGTTAGTATTTATTTTATGTACCTTTTCTTTAAATAATATTCCCGTTCGCCTTGCTACATTTACCTTACTGCTGGATATTATTTTTTATTGTATTACCCATTTACCATGCTTAACATTTCTAAATAATTACTTCACAACAAAAAGGATCTGCAGGATTTCAGTTAGCTCAGCCTCTTTTTGAAGGGATTAGACAATGATTTTCTTGTATGACATGAAATATAATATAATTAATCTATGAACACTAGGAACCTACATACTTTGTGAATAGACATTTGGAAGTCTTTACATTTAAGTATTGTTGAAATGTTGGGTTAAGTATTGTCGTCATAGGCGACATGACAGCATTGTGTTACGCCACTTTCGCCGAATAAGGCCATTCAAGAGGCGGATCTGTCGGCCTATCACACCATCGGTTACTCACTCTCTCGCAACAAAGACCTTGCTACTTTTGTTCTAATTTTCCTTGAAAGACTCGACTAATTAAACCAAGGTAAATCCTATTTCAACTTTCTTTGTCAACATTCTGCTTGACCTAAAATGAGTTCTGGTCATAAGAAGCCACTTTTTTTGTCTTCCGATATGTATTTATTTTACGATTTATTTTATATTTTTTACCAAGTCTAACCAATGCACAAGTTGTTAGTTTCATCTGGCCTGCGGTTGTGATATGAAATAATCTATATTTCCTACCGACATGTGTTTTGGGTGAATTTATTATTTCCTGATAAATAGCAACCATATATGGTGTACATTATGACCTAATTCATTTGTAATTGTGGTTGCCAAGGTGTGAAGCCACAAACAATCGACAATTGCAACACTAAGTGGAACCCTTAATTCTGTTGAATCCAACGTTGTATCAATTACCTATTGTAATGTAACTTAATAGATTCTTGGAAATTGTTACAAGGAGAAGGAGATACATCATCATAAGATTGCATAAAAGATTATCTCTGAAAATATAGGTGTATGTGCAAATATGGATTTGGTTGGATCAGCTAATACAATTGAGAAGGATATATATTATTTAATTATAACTGTTTCTTAACAAACTATTGTGGACAATGAATGAATCCAAAGAAATTGTGCAGACCTTATATTGGTTAATATGTTATTTAGATAACAACAACATAATGTCATTCGTAAGTGTAGTGAAGTCAAAGAAATGAGATCAATCGTTATCATAGCACAAGTGTGATGAACTCTAGCGTTCTATTCGATTAGTCGGTGAAGCTATCGGCGCTACAATCGATTCGTTCAACTCGTAACATCTAATTCAATTACCGCTGCAATAAACCATTGTGCAAGTGAGCTCCACGATAAACTCAGATGTGTGATTTATCGATACAACATTCGAGCTCTTATGAGCATCGTGTTTTGCAAAGATGATTAATGAATGGAGTGGATAAACAGAGGAAACGAAACAAGGAAACTGTCTCTCGCAAAAACATAACCTACAAATAAGTCTTTGTATGAGTGTCCGAACACAACACATTACACAGGTAAAAATAAATTCTTTTTTTATTTCATTAAATAAGTTCGGCCTCATTAGTCTAGTGGTCCTGAGCACGCCTTCTACGCTAGAGGTTCTGGGTTCGATTCCCAAGTCGAGCAAAATGTTATTGAATTTTTATATGAAATTAGCAGTAGCAGCTCGGAGTTTGGAGTTTTAAGTTAATGTTAAATAATTTTAGGTTAATGGTAAAAGAAAAGGCTCGCCCCCTATTACATGGGACCTAAACATACCGGCGAACCGTGGGTGTCCATTAGTACCGAGTACGTACGCCTCTGCCTAACCTTTCGGGGAATATAGGCGTGATGGTTTGTTATGTTAATTTTAATTTCCACGTCGAAAGAGGTGTTTTTCATTTATTTATAATAATAAAAATCTCTTAGAAGTCAGGTTTAAATATTACAGAAATTTCTCACGAATCAGCCCATTAATAAAATATCCAACATCCGTAGCGTGATCAGCTCTATGCAAATTTTAATACCTAGGTTTTTCGCAAGATTTTTGCATTTAAGTTACCTACGTAAAATAAGTGTTGGGATGGATGTAGATACCTACATATATTTTGGTATAGGACAATGTGATTGGATTATAGGGCAGTTGAAGTGATTCTGTGGGAGTAACGTGCAATTAACAACAAGGACATCGAGAGCATTTATGACGATGTTTGCATGCGCGGGCGACTTGTTTGGAGAATAAATAAGTCTGTACAGATGCAAGTGTACGAATTTGTCGCACAGTGTGGGTGAAAAGACAATGGGCGACAGTATAATAGTCGTAATTGGTGACGCATTATAACAAGTGTTCGATAGGTATATTAAGTATACATATCATGATATGAAGAAATATATTTGATAAAGGTCAAATCTTTTAGTGCATGGATTCTCTATTTTGTTTGTAAGTCTGAACCATTAAACATGAAGTTTGCTGTGAGTTACTTGAAATTATTATCTATGAGAAAAATTGAACCTAATAAGTGTGGTTAATTAGGCACAAAGGCTTGGAAACATTAATAAATTACTTATTACAATAAATTTCCTAGAAAACTATTGTAGAGCTAGAAATTGGTAGATTAGACACGAACAGACGCATATTACAGCTATTATTATGGTGTCGCAAGTTTACGCACCGTGTGGGGCAACCAATCGAAATAACATAAGCCTACCGATTACTTTAATTTGGTTTCAATAGTTGAATAAAACGCGACCCTGAAACTCGCATTTGCTTATCGCAACACAGGGTTGTCTCGCTACATTTAAATAAATTACCACTTGTATATTTAGTTTGCAGCCATCTCAGAGCTGACGCTTACAAGGCTAACAAGTAACCAATTCACTGTATAAAATCACATCCAATATATACCTATACAATACCGTTCACTTGATTAGGACACGATTTTATATGATATTGACCTTTATCATTAACACATTTCACTCAGGCACACCCACTTTCACTTCCTACAATTTTGTTTATAACTTCACGTAATAATCCAGGTTTGTTCGTGTATCTTTCGTATAAATATGTAATGTTTTAGTTCGATTTAATACAAAATAAACACGCGACGTGCGCTCCGGTAGAGAGGCGTCATGTACGACTGTACGTGGAGTAACCGCGCAGTGACAGGCTGCGCCGGCGCACGCGAGCGACAAAGATAACAGACGACGAAGGCTTCGGCGCCAAGCCTGTAGCCCTAAAGTGCGAGCGAGAGCCCCAAGAGGCTTGCGCGGGAGTCCGGTTATCTTACTTGTTGTAGCAAGGAGATTAAAAGTATGTGGAAACTACAATTTACATTGCAATTATAATAATTAAAATTCCAGTAAACAGTTATATGTCACTTAATGGTACATAATCATACAATTAGGTATATGTAGACACCCGTGGCTACATATGTGATAGATATGATTTTATACAATAATTAATGACAAAATGTGAAATATATAGTCCGCCCAACTGAGAATAATTTTATGTATTTAATTAACATTTATCTATTAGGGATGGGTGTCAACATTTTGGCCTGCCTTTCATATTAGGAGCTTTTTCTACTTACCTATCATTATAATCATTTTGCATCTAAGTACCCACCTAATTCATAAGTTAGGTACTTACTTAATTTTCCATGTATCGCTTCATTTAAAAATAAAGTCATAGAATTGTCTTACAAATGCAATAGTTGCTAGAGTCGAATATCGGTGATTATAATTTTCAAATTGGAAATATTGAAAGCAAAATCAAATCACCAAAAATCGTACATTCATCATCACAAGAGAATTGTACAATCTTACGTCGAAAAACATAAATAAGTATAAGAAGTTGACGTCACCGTGGTAACCACGAAACGGTTCTGTGTAATTAATGTAGAGCGCAGAGTTAAACACTGCTCTAGTCCGTATTATTATCTAGCTTAGATCATCGACCGCGGCGTCTGTCTCACCCTGCACTGTAAGTATACACAGAATTGCAAAAACTCCACTAATTAGGCATCAAAATTGAAACTTAATGACGTACGGAATCAGTAATACACAGTTAGGCGTAGCTGGCCCTTACTGAATCTTTACATTATTTTAATCTTTTAACAGAACCGTACCTACCTACCATGCTAATTTTAATCATCTCAAAGGCTAACTAAAGATCATTTTGTCTTCCCAATTATTCTAATCCTGCTCATAGCTTCGCTAATACGTGTAGCAACAAAGGATTGTCTTAGGATATCGCTTCAAGTTTCGTAATCTCATTATAATGTCTCCGAGAGTGTCTAGCATTAATAATACAATAACTTATCTTGAAGATATAGTATATCATACTTGTTTTATGCAAAACAAATCAGGCGAGTGTGGGGTCAAACCGCGCTTACTAGAAGGTACCGGTTTCTGTAACGCGATACGCCGAGGTAACGACACCTGGTAGTAGAAACTACGTAAGTAAGTGTATATAATAATGATATGACTGATACTCGACAAGACAGCGTAATGTGATGCTTCTTATCGCCGCTCCTGGTGACACTACTGGCGCAACGAACCCTGGCGATAAACAAATGAAGACGCTAATTGGTTTTTAATTTTCTGAGCTTCTTACCATAAAAAAACAGTCCTAATAAGAGTTAGAAGGACTTATGATGGCGAATGAAAGCAAGAAAGTAATCTAGCAATGCTCAGATTACTTAACGACTCATCTTTCTGGTCTTTGCCATGTTATTCTGAAATTTTTGCAATATAAATAATTTCGTACAAACACCTCAAGTGGCCTTTATCAAATACAAGAGGTTCGTTATTTACCGCTGCAACTTAATAGATGTAAATGTCAAAAGTTTACTTGCGTGTAGGTAACATTAAAGTCTATTGAATTGATATCTTGCAACAACCAGTTATCGTGACCGTGAATGTAGACGAATACATTAAATCAGTGGTAATTCATTAACATATCATTATTTTCCTGATCTTATAGGCTAGAATAAAATGAATGGGAGTATCTGATTGAACTTCAATCACTAAAAACTTCTTAGAATTGATTTCTTGACTAGACATACCACATAAATGTGTCTAGATTATATTCGTTCTTTTTCTTATACAAATTTATTAAATAATCTATTTTTTTTTATTAGTTTCGAATTTATTACCTTAATAAACACATTTGAAATAATAATCCACTATTTTATAATTCTCTATCTTCTTGTTATTGAAATATATGTTGATCAAGTAAAAAACGAAGCAAAAGTAAAAATAGGAATTTTTCTTTAGACACGCATCATGAAGTCTAATTTATAGTGATCGGAAATTGGACAATGCATCAGATGCTATGACTTCAAAGAATTTGGCAGTGTTATTAGTAATAGCTGAATAAAATTTTACATGGCAATTTTTAACTACCGTGAATGTAGTTGAATCACGTCATACTCGCTGGAATTCAAAATTTACGCGTCTGTATCTTTTAGCGTGTGAATGAACAATAGCAATTATTTTACATATAAAAGTAAACTTTCTCAGTACTGACTTTTTTATCTTTATTTAATTTGGGGTTTTTATCCATGTGGATACGTCAACCCCATCGTGCCTTATACAATATTTCATAAACATATGCTAAAACTCTTATTAAAATAAGGAAATCTTAATCAATAAAGTGTAAGCTGACATAGTCTTCTTGCCAGATCCGATTTTGGTTGTGCTAGAATTGTTAGAACTAATCCTACCTCTAACCTATTTGATTGAAATTCCCTAATTAAAATTTGCCTTTCCTTTTGGTTCCTAACAGAATCCATCAGCAAGTGATGTACATCCTCAACCACATTGCAAATATTACAATTAGGCGAATTTGCCCATTTCATTAAAAATGCAAACTTTGTCGATGGATAGTGTCCGGAACGCAATCTTAAAGCTAACTTCACATAGCTTCTACTTAAGCTACCACAGTACTGACTTGTTTCACCTAATTGCTAATGTCAATGGTAAGTAGAAGTTGTTATTACTATAAGGAGTAAATCTTTAAGTTACTAAGTAATAACCGTTCTTAAATGCACAACGTGTATCAAACCTAAAATGGATCAGGAACCTATTAGAGAATCACAACAAATCAAATTACGTGCTCAGAAAATAGACGTTGGTGCTTAGTTCAAATTGTACGCTGAAGTCAATCTTTTGTTCCGTTCCAAACATAGTGTTTTCAATAAAAGAACATTAACCCGAACAATAGAGGCACCTGCATCAGTAGAAGTTCACACGGCAATAAATATGAGTTAAAGACCGATGGTGGTCAATGAATACAGGTTGAAGAATACTGTTTTAACAGAAAATATTCTATATAACACAGAAGATGTAGCAGTAACTTACGAATCCAGTCATTTTTGTGAAAACAATCTAAACTTTTTATATTATACTAATAGATGATATGACATTTTTAAAAAGATAACATTGTATCTACTGAGTTTGGAAAGTATTAACACTTTTAAACTACATACTTTTTTTATGTAAATAATTGATTTTTCGTTGTGCTTTCGCAGTAAATAATTTTATCAGAAAAGTATTATGCGCTCGAGTGATGCCCACTATCGCTGTTTATTCATAATGTGTGTCGACGTCCCAGTTTGGCTACACTTGTTCATTTCACTTCTAACCTGTTTGACGCCCAAACATGTCTCCCCAGCTTAACTTGAATTATTTAATATGATAATTACTGCTCTCGCGACAAGTTTTGTTGGTAATTGGATTGTTTCCGTTATGACTTCTACTGATTTTGATACTTTGATCAAATATTTGTACAATCAATTACTAGTTGCAAGTTAATATTTTATGATTGGCGACTGGTTTTTTTCAAATAATAGGTAACTAGTAACTAATTTAGTAGGTACTTAATCCAACAAGCAATTGCGACTGATTGAAGTTGCTATGCAGTATAACTCAATAATGATCGGAGCAATCGTTCCTCCGTTATACCATATTGCCTGTCACTTACGAGAATTCAAGACGTCTTGTATTTCCGAGAGTAAAATTACACTGATAGATTTAAAGATAGAAAACATACCTAGATTGATGAGAACTGCCCTAAAACTGAAAACTGTAAACGGCAGTGGAACATATTCTTGCCAAGATAACAATAGATTCCAATCTAAGTTGAATCGTAGTTGTTTCGAAACGCAACTGATTGTCTTTATGTAATTACAGTAGATTATCACCTAAGATAATAGACAACGATTCGCATTCCTCAGTTAGTTGTGCCTAGCCTCTCTAAGCCGGTTGAAGGTTGACAATACAGCCTTAGGCACACAGACAATAAATATGATCATACGTACAAACCTATTATCAACCATATTTTACTAAATTACTAAAGGAGTAAGTATATTGTTTAAATAAGAGGGTATACGTTTAGTAGGAGTTTATTTCGAGTTTCCTGTTAAGTCATAAGGCGTTTTAAACATGGAAGGACACTTGACTTTAATAATGCCAGTGATATAAAAATACAACGCGATATTCATATCTTGAACAATACTTTATAGACAACGGCCGGTCATTTGTAACCACACACGCATGACAGTTGGCTATGGACATATGCGTACGATGATTGACATGCGCATGGGCAATACACTTACATCCCCATGTACATCACGCGTTGGTATTGTGAAGAGAACTCTAGCGCTTAATGTAACAGGATTAGAGGACACAATTGAATGAAGACGAGGTGCTTGTCGCATTATAATGAATACCACACAATAGACGTATTGGCATTTTGCGGTTGACGATTTCTTTTGACAGTTAAAAAGAATCATTCAGTTAATTTTTATTCTTCTCGCGTGATCACAATCAGTGTTTTGCTACTTTGAACGTTAACATAATTTGGTTATACTACGCATAAGGGATTTAACCTTAGCCTCGTTAGACAAATACAGTGAAACATTCCCTATCAATTATAAAGATTAATCTAGCTCCCACGATCAGCGACCGTGAACTCTTGACATGAAAGTGGACAGCCAGAGAGGCTTAATTATATAACTTATCAAATAAAATGAATGTTTGCTATGTAATCCGTAGTGATTTGTAGAGCGGAGTACCTAGTTAGGGCGACTGTAGGGCCTGAGTGCGCAGGCGCCGCCAAGTCGGTATCGTGACCGGTCCGTGGCGCACGTGGTGCGCTAGCGACTCACCCAAGGACCGTTTTCACCACTTTCCTTCCAGTACTTATCTATAAAATTTCCACATACTTTTTGCGTTTGTTTCTGTGAACTTTCATACTTCCGTTACTTTGAAAGATAGCAGAGGAAAGATAATGCTTTCAGTTTTGCTTTTGGTGAATTCAGCTATGGTAGACACGTATGACGCATATTACTATGTAGGTAGAAAACTTATAATGCAATAATATTATTCTGATCCAACCTATATAAAAGGTTCGTAGTGAACTAGCTTACTCAGATAAGACTGTAATCAAGTCGTCACCATCTAGTGGGCGAAAGCCTTGGTCACTAACTCCCACGTGGGTGTCAAGCGGATTGCAGTAAAACTTTTATGAAGCTCGTGTTATTTTCAAAATTACTTATAACTACATAGTAGAGTTTCTTTGCTCAGCAAGGCTCATCGGATGACTCTACTTTATATTTTTCTTTACAACTAATAATAATAAACAATAATGTTCAACTGTCCTTGGGAGTTATATGGATGGGTGACGACGACGTAGCACTGAATAAATAATAGTTACAAGATTCTACTCCAGGCCTACAGCAGAAAAAAATATAGGTTCAAGTTTTTCGGTAACTGCCTCATCAATTAGTCTAGTGGTCCTAAGCGCGACTACTAGATACGCTATAGGTCCTGGGTTGAATTCCCAGGACTAGCAATGTGTATTGAGATTTTCTGTGTAATTCTCAGTAGCAGCTTGAGTTTCGATTAACTTCAGGTCGGTAGACGGCAATAGGATCTTATTACATGTAACCTAAACATACCGGCGAAATATGGATGTCCATTAGTATCTACACCTCTGACTACCTCTTCGATGAATACAGGCGTAATGGTATTATTAAAACACAGTTGGCACCAAAGGGTCACTTCTACTAGGAAGACAGCCGGGGCAAATAGTGGGGCTAATACCAACAGAGTTGGTAATGATAGAAGTAAACTTGCTACCAATAATAACATTGCATTAAAAAAGTATAATGTGATTCAGTTCAGTTGAACTGAAGAGCTGGTGTAGTACAAATCGTACGTCCATTGTTGTAATTGATCCCGGCGTACAATGCACAGGATGCGGAGTTCTCGGTGCAGGTAAACTTAGTTTTTTATCGCAATAACACACAATGGCTTTAAGAGAATATGCCAATATTAGTTGATACCGGACTTGGGAGAAACCAATATTTCAAATGCAGCATGTTTAGACAGTTTTAACTTCTTTTTTTCGTAGTTCGGTAAAAATGCATCTTATTTTGAATAGAGACTAGCTACCGGAGAAAAATCGAGACATACTAACGAGGCCAAAAAGGTGACGAAGAACATTAAACGCTATTTCTAATATTGCAGTTTTTTGCGCAGTAGTTGACTTTTTGCGTGACTTTAGCCATTTAAATTATGATTGTCTATAGCTTTTTGCCATTAACCTTGTCAGGATTTTAGCTGTCGCAAGATTTCAGTTCAGTACAGATTTCAGTAAAAAATATCAACTTTTTACCAAGACAACAAGTACTTGTTGTACATGGGTCTTCCACTGGATTGTATATTTTATATCTTTACTTCTTCAAATATATCTTACTCAAAGATCCAAGCACATTTTTGCGTTTACTACGAATAATAGCAACATAATCATCAAATCAAATCAAACATATCTATCTGAACATAACCGTTACCGCGTTAATTTATTTACAAAGTTTATAACATAACTAACTTTTCAATCAATGTAACGCAACTATTCAATAAAATCTATCGTTTAACAGACGCAGAGCATCCGGATCTTATAGTAGGCTTTTACGCCCATCCCAACACTTAACTGTATAGCTATAAACATCCATAGTAAAGTATGACATGGCAGATCTTGGTGTAAACGAGAAGCCAAAACCGGTCCTGCAGCTGCGCGTGCGCCGCTCCTATAGATACATGGTGTAGTGTAGATCTATTATATTACCATGGACCATGGGCCCAGCAGACACGGTCGCGGCACGTTCTCGCGTGATCTACCCCCATGAACCACATTATCTAACCTCAGATTTTCACGACCTATATATTTGGGAACGAATTAAAATGCACGATTTTGACACGTGATGGTATTAATCTAATAAAGCTAACTTGTTCCTTCTAAATATAATTTCTGTTATTGCGCTTGAAATTACTTCCTGAGAATATGTTTATAGAAGTGGAAAATCAACAGATCAGCGTAACAAGTGAGTAAGGCAATTCTTCAATCACTCGAAGTCAATGCTATCACTTAAATGGAGCTGCTTTTTAAGATAGGGATCGCAATTTCTTGATATAACTATAACTTCTCTTTCTCTATACAGTTTTTCTTTATGTATCTAAATTATATCTCTACTATTATAAAATTGTAACAGAGCTGTGTCTATACATTGAAGATATTAAAAAAAGACCAAGTGGGTTAGGGTATATAAACGTCTCCGAACCCGAAAATGTCTGTTTGTTACGGGTTGGCACAAAAACTACTGATTAGATTTTAATTTTGTTATCACTGTTAGAAAGTATATGCTCCAACTTAAAAACTGGTGAACTTTTTATCTCAATTAATTAAACGGATCCTGAGATACAGCTTGACCTCTCTGGTGTATACTGATCCATACAAAGAAGAGATCATCAATGTTGGTTTTTCCAACTTTCAACTACTAATATAGCTTCATGCGAGCGAAGCCGCGGGCAGAAGCTAGTTGTATATAATAATAATATGCAAATAATGTATGTAATAATAATATGCAATTTCATCACGCAAAAAGTGGGGAAGAGCCTTTTATCTGCAGTGGGCGGAAAAAACTGAGATGTAAGACACCTATTAAATCCCACTAATGTTGACATATGTATTGACCCCACCTACGTTTTTGATATCTTATTCTATATCTTATATATCAGGCCAAAATTAAGAGTGGACATCCAATTTTGGTCTTATCCGAGACGCAATTAATTATGGTCCAAATAGGCAGGTATTATTCGTTATCGAAGGGGCATAAATGCATACAAATGACGCCCAATATGACATCCCGATTTACTTTATTTTGATAATAACCGCTCTAGATCTTCTGACTCAATAAAAAATTCTGCAAACCAAATTGTAATATCAATGTAAAAGACATTTCTTTGCTCTAAGAATGGGACAA
Organism: Acronicta leporina; assembly: GCA_947256265.1. Taxonomy (NCBI): domain Eukaryota; kingdom Metazoa; phylum Arthropoda; class Insecta; order Lepidoptera; family Noctuidae; genus Acronicta; species Acronicta leporina. The sequence goes on along the minus strand of OX366520.1, from coordinate 11,883,247 downwards.
CTGGGTCCATTGTTGATGTAGTAAAAAGAACTAAACAAATTCATATTTAAAGTCTAATACAGTGGTGTAATATTATCGGAGTAATTGGCTGGCCCCATTAGTGTCCAGCTCGGGGCACGTACCACCGCGACACGCTACAACGAACGTGCCTAGATCATAGTCTAGAGTTGCCACACGCCGCACTAATATTTGGTTTAATGTCGCCTCATTATGTTGTTAGATATTGCTGGGGAGATTGATATTTAAATTAGGTAAAACTATACCAACTCGTTTGTGTTGTTATTGGTTGTGGTAATGATAATGATAAACACTAAAAAACGGAAAAGGGCGATAGTTTTGGGGCTGTCCAAAGTCTAAAAAGGTACTAGCAAGAATTGGAACTCACACTTAAATCACATTGTTTAGTGACTTTTGACTTGAATTACATTTGTATAGGGCGTATTTTGGAACTGTATCCTTTTTAAGTATAATTCTAAAGCGGAACGAAACCTTTGCAAATGGACGTCGTCCTTGTTCTGTTTATGCATTGCATAGAATATTTGTGTTAAGTTCTTAGAAGTCCTAAATACTCAAGACAAATTACATCATCCTAGGTATTTATAAATTGCAAATAATATTGCTTTATTAGATACGTGTGCCTATTAAGAGAAACCGTTACCAATTGTTGATGATTAGATACAGTAGTGTTTGAAACCCCTTTAAAGTTTTTGCTGTACTTTTATATGCTGTATCTAATTTGCCTTCCAAAATGGCTCCTTGTAATTTCAATATAGTTGGACCATACGAGAACATAACGTTTTGATATTCGATTACTAATTGCTAAAGTGTATCAATTACTACTGGTAATCTACCAGTCCATTACCATGTGAATTACCGACATCTTGCCGTAAGAAGAAAGCCGAAGTAAAAGTTTTAATTGCCGGTAGATATAACAGATAGAGAAGCTAAGAGTATGCTTGATCATTGTCTACTGGGTTTTACATCCATTACTGTTCTAATTCACAGCTCTCACGACTTTTGTATTTAATAAAAATTATATCCGCCAGCTAAATAAATCGCGAGTCTAGATGAATGCTGGTATCTATGAAAGATCAATACAGTAAAACCTTAACTTTCACCAAACCCTATAACATCAAAACTATAATCAATAAATTGTTTATTGATACTTACTATCTGGATGATAGAGCAGTCAATTTGTATTCCAATTTTCCGGAACTTCAACGTTACTCAGGCCAAAATGTTTGAACTTTCACGATATCTCGTCACTTCAACATTTTCATAGAAAACCGTTAATTCTTTGTACCATTAAGGGTCTATATAAATTGGTTACGTTAAGGTTGGATTCGCGTTCATTGCTGCGTAGAACAAATTAAAATTTAAACGGGTGAGATTGCACCCATTTCTTACTGTTAGATGTCAGTGATTACTTATTTTTATTCGAGATGGATAAAATCCATCTAAAATAAATACTATTTTTTATTAATTGAGCGTAAATTATCATTAATTGAGATTAATTTTAGCGTAAATTAAAATATCGAATACTGTAGACGTAATACACGAGTCTTTCGATGTTGATTCTGGTACATATGTTTAGCTTCGTTTGTGCCCATTAAATGCTCTGAGGTACATGCTGTTTAGTTTGATGTTAAATGAAGATTATTAATTAAGATCAATATTAATGTCATACGTCAATTGAATTTGGATCCTCCCACTATAAATATAATATTCTTTATAACATACCAAACTCATTGTGGTTATAATTAGGCAGAGCATATTAATTTTCACCCACGACTAAAGTTTAAAAACCGCCGTGGGCGATTTAAGTAGCTCGTACAAATTATTAAACAGTTACAGTGGTTAGAAAAAGTTAAACATAATAGTTGTGATTAAATTAGTTTAACAATTTTTATACCTAAATATGATAAAAAATGGTTTTTATTGAACTTGCTCTACAATTACATCTTTAGAAACCTATTAATAAGTCGAATTGAATTAATGCTATCAAAACACGCATAATTATTTCGATGTATTATTGGTCTCTGATATTCGTATCAATGTGGTCCAAAAGTAATCATAATCTTTATTTTTCAATTCTAATAAAAACTGATGATTATGTCATAAAGGTTTCTCATTAGCATTTGTCGTACCAAGTGATAAAAAGAAAGGAGTAAGTGTTCTTGGCGCCACACCGCAATCCAATCACAGCAGAGGCTAAAAGTTCTACGAACTTCCACTTGCAGCTCATTGGTTGAAAATGGCGCTAACTTCAAACAAGTTTGAAAATGGAAACGTAACGGCGGCGGCGGAGGCGCGTGCGCACGCGCTGCCTTTACCGGTACCAAATACATACGTATACGAAATAGAAAGTTTAATTGTAACTACAAGTAACGTACAGACTACTACAACAAAGCCTAATCTTATAGTTTTGAAATTTAGAATAAAGGCAGAATTTCGCACAAACTGCTAAAAATAATAGTATTGATAGGTTGTAACGCTATACTTATATGCACCTTAAGATTTTCGGAATATTCATCCTTGGGAAACGGCGAAATGATGCTATAAGGTATATTTAGATCAACTCCATAAGTCGTCCTCATATGTAGGTTCAATATGACAGAACAAAAATACGATGGAAGAGAACACAAAGGGCTCTTAAACTATCCCAACCTCAAGCCCAATCTGCAGTTAACAAATATAAACTGGGTAGCTAAATCACAGGGCCGGCAGGAGGCAGCTCGGCCCATTCTGCGAAACCAGTCAGGCCAGTCTAGAAGATTAACCCTCAATGCCCATGAATCTCGTCTCACCTCGTGTAGTATTGTATAGCAGTAGCTATTTTGAGATTGAACATGCTGCCAGTAATTGCACGTGTCTATAATTCTCTAAAACTTGCACCAATTTGTTGTCATACAAAATTATTGTTACTTTTATTACTTCGTATGCGCATGTAAAAAGTTTGCATGCACATCGCTCTGTGCAGAGAAGCTTCATTATTAGAACGCTATATTTCTTTATTTATTAACGTGTTGAAAGCTCAGAGATTTCGTTTTGAATAAGGCTATGAACAGATTCTATTGTTCACAAAAGGTCACGTTTGTCTGTCGGGCGAGGTCACACTGTTGTTCTCTCGCTTTGTTAAAAGTACTTTGACTTTTCGAGTGGTCAAAGAATCATGTTTCTAGTTGTTTTAGTTAGTCCAGTGGTCGTTGCGCAACTAAAACAAGCCGTTTAACGTCTAAGACCGAGAAAGGCTTTCGCACTTTCAGGCGCAAGAGTGAGTATTGCGTGTGTAACAAATTGTGTAACTGCGGAGAATTTGTAAGTACATTGTGGTAGCGGAACAAAAGACAGACTCCAGGAAAATCTCGAGCTTATGTCGTTAAACATGCTTTGCTATTTTCTTTCAACTCATTGATCATTATTTTAAATGCTGCAAATTTTGCTTGAAATGTACTTTTCATTACTTACGACGGCAGATGCTCATGTTAAAATAGTGAAGTAATTGTCTTACCTTTAGGGCGCAAAAAATGCACGACGGTCCAAGGCAAGCGTGGCCGGTGAGCTCACGGAAACTGCGCCGGAATATATCCAGATGCCACAGCACCTGTGACACACAGAAGGACGAACACATTAATATAACACTACTTAAATAAGTCATGACTAACAACACTACAACCCTATACATATAGAAATATGTAATACTTAAGACTTTCGATATTTAAAACATACCTATCTGCTTTTCTATTCTTTTATTTTCTCTATTTATTATAATACCTTATCCATTATAACGTAATTTATTTATTTTTATTACAATTTTACTGTAATTATTCATAATTATGCGTGTACCTAAATTAAACATTGTTTTTCTATTTAAGGTCCTAGCGATATAGGTTATAGCTGCGTCAATTAAATTAATTCATAACATTTATTCATAGTTTACATGGGCACATGCGCGTAGCAGGTGCACAAAATAAGTACTTGAGGTTTAATTAAGTCCATATTTATATTTAAATATTCATGTAAACTCGCTTGGTTTAGATTATTCTCTACATCCTAGCTTATTAAGGAAACGGTTTGTAGTTATTAAGGCAGACCAGGTAAATATTAGTTTTACCATACATAGCGTTAAACATTCCGCAGAGGATACGGTATTAGCAAACTACACTGCTGATGGATGGTCCATCCATAGAGGAACGTTTTATGGAAGCTTTATAATGTCAATTATACAAATTATGTCAAATTTCTTTCTTAGTAATCTTGTATAGAATAATCAACTTTCGAAATATCCAAACGCACTTTACTTTTTATTTTTAATCCTAGATGCAACCCTCTTTTTGCATCTAGTGTTAAAAGTTCAACGAGTGTATTTGTGTGTCTGTCTGCTGTGGCGTCTTTTGTCCTGTGGCAGTTTTGGAACAAGTGTTCTTGTTTTTTTTTCGGTAAAAAAAAATATATTTTTGAATAAAACTTTTCTTTATACTTAAGGAACAGGCACGTGTTAATAAAGATGCGATTAACATCGGTGCACTTGGCAGCGTCAGGTGTTTGCGCCTTGCCATGTGTCGCGAAGTCGTGTCGATTGAACGAACCGTTGGGGTAACTTACCAACTTTTTATTTATGAATATTGGGAGAGCCAATCGATTATACCATTAGCAGTCAGGTCGAAGTCAACTTTTCGATACTGCACACCTTGTTGTCTTGCAGGCAGTAAGTAGGTATTATAATAATAAGTATCATATCAACAGAAGAAAAAGACGAAGCGACTGCGATATCACGGGGTCAGTAATTGTATACATTGCAATTTTTTGTCTATAGCATTTTCAAAATCTGCACTTACTTTAGATGGTATAGAAGATATTTTAGATAAAAGCGAGAAACACATCACATCCATGATAATGGTCGCAACGCCAACACACTTCCTGCCGCCCACGTCGCACATTTTAATACCTATGTCATCGTTTGGCTACCTAAGTTTTTGTAATATCATTAAATAACTAGTTGAACAGGTAACATTTTTGCTCCTGTTTAAATGTCAAAATGAATGGCACTAGTGCATTATGTATATATTTTAGCAACAAGTACTTTATATTTATAGTTTACTCAACACCTTCCGCCCATCAAAATGACTTTGATGATACAATACAAGCCTACGACCACCTTGCGTTGTTATAGTAAAAATATTCAGCCATGCAAAAAGTGTCATTATTCCAATTACATGCATGTTCGATGAGAAAATAGTTTACTACAGAATTTATAGTAATATGTTGTAGGCAATTATCGTGTTTATACAGTTAGCAGACTCCCTAGGTTTGCCATAACATCATCCCTCACCTGTTATTGTAATAAGTACGATACGTCGCCGGTCGGCCAGTTTTTCGCGATTGTTTTCGGGTCTAGCGGCAGGTGGACGCCGACTTGCCGCGAGCAGATGTTGAATGCTCTTATTAACACTCCTGTTTTATTTTCTACCTTGGATTCACCCGAGAGTAGTTTACATGTATTATATATTCGTATCATTATCGTATATATCGTATCATATATTCTTATCTTTTATATGTAACACGGTTTATGACAATCAATCTAAGCTCTATATATTGTGTATTAGTCTCTAATTCTTTGTAGTTTATTTCAGGCTCTAAGGAAGATAAAAAAAATAAAGAAGGAAGGATGACAGATGTCCTCCGGATAAGTGGCGCATGCGCACCGGTAGCGTAATGTTCCGCGAAATGAGCTTACGCTTAGAACGCGGGTAGCGGCAGGTAAATGCTGATTTTTCTCAGTCACGTACCTAAGGTACTGTTACTGGCGACATATTCAGTCTATAAAGACAATATAAGGGGCACTACCACATTCAAACTAGTTTCTAGTTATACCAGTTAGGTACAATATAAATTAATGTAATAACTTGATTTCCAATTAACAAAATTATTTTCTTACGTTTGTATAAAACTGTGCTCTAGACGCTCTTGTATAATGTAGGTGTATCACTATTATATAGAACTTATCTAAGTTTCACAATCTTCATAACAAAAACGTTTTTGTTTGCACATAAAATTATGACGAACGTGAAGATTTCGTTGTATTTCTATAAAAGCATCTCAAACATACGCAATAAAGGCTTAAACTGTCCTTAAACCAACAAGGCTCTAAGGCCAGGCTCACACTAGCTCTACAATAACAATGGATACTTTCGGGAGTGAATGTTAAGTGATTGACAGAGAACCGTGTGTATACAGCCTACATTTAGTAGAGCTCGTGACAAACAGATAAAATTTTGGAAGCTAATGGAAGCGGGGACGTAGTGTCGCCAGATAATGATTTCGAAACATGAAGCTTTTGGGAATAGCGGTTCTTGTCAATGTTTACGTTGATAAGATCTTAGCAGCTTTTGGTATTAAAAAAGATGCGATAACAATTCTTGTGAAGGAGGAAGATGTAGAAATAATACTAATTGATATTTTTTTCTGCACATGCTCTATATCTTTGCAATAAGATTCATAATCAAAAATCTTTGCTGTGTAACAGACAGAGACGTACACAGAGTCGATTGTCGAGTATCGCGGTAGTTACTCTTAGAAACCTTAACGAGTAACATATGTCGGCGAATAACGGGACTTTGCGTTTTGTACGAGCATCGCGGGTTCAAAGGACGAATAAACTGAGCTGGATGGAAGTGCGAAATGAGAGGGATATTAAATAATATAGATAACATTTTAGCAAATCAATGTGTAAGTACTGTAAAGTAATTCCACTCTGTATAATTATGAAACACCTGCCGTCGCGAGTGAGAGAGATAGTATTCCTGCTTAGATTCAAACTACTATAAAACAAAATTACACTTTTTTTAAATAAAAAAGAACAATTTTTTGCTTAATGCTTTCTTATTTTATGTCAAACTAGCTTCTGCCCGCGGCTTCGCCCCCGTGGAATTCGGTCTGTCATCACATCCCACGGGAACGGGACAAAAAGTATCCTATGTCCGTCTCCTGGTTCTAAGCTACCTCTCCACCAATTTTCAGCCAAATCGGTTCAGCCGTTCTTGAGTTATAAATGGAGTAACTAACACGACTTTCTTTTATATATATATAGAATAGATATATTATGGACATATATAAAAATAAGAAAGCATTATGCAAAAAATAGTTCTTTTTTATTAGCCCTACTTTAAAAAAGTGTAATTTTGATTTGTGGTAGTTTTGATTTTAAGCAGCGATATGCATAAATATTAGCCGTCAGTTTACTTGATATAACTTATTGGTTGTTCCACATTATTTTTTAATCAAAATTACTTAATGCGGTAAACCATGAAATAACACCCAAAAAAAAGGTTAACGGCGCCCAGAGCTACCATGGCACAGTAAAAATCAAAAGACCTTACTAGACCTTACTTGATACTCGTTTGTATTTATACTATACACACAACGAACGCTTTTAACGTAATTTGATACATATTTACATAAACAAATTGGTTTAACAGCTGAAATATTTGTTTGTAAACAAATTTATAAAAAACTCCGTTGCATTTTATATGCTTATGTAAAACGAGGCGTTGACCTGAACTCATTACGATTACAATAAAATCTGTTTGTATACATAATTTTATTTATGTGTTTATTTGTTTATTTACAGTTGGATGCCTATGACCTAAATATTTTTGTTTACTTATAGGTATGTACTACTTATAGGTACTATCCTATAACATTTCCATGCTGATACAAAAAAAAATATAAATGTGCTTTCTTTCAAAAATGGGGCTTTATCTTCTGGCATTATTTTAATGTATTATTACTGCAGTAAGTCTATTAAATGGGTCGATTGATGATGACAGAAAAAAAGTAGCATTTATGTAATAAGATAATTGAAACAACAACATTATTGCCATGATTTAAGTGCCCGGTTCTTGCACATATACAGAGCCACGACGTTCTAACATTTTTTTAGATAAATGTGAAATATAGAGGGTCAATTAGTACACGTTTTTACGTTCCGTGCTTACGAGGGGGCGCAGTGATGCGTTAGACATGTATTGAATAATATACGAGAAAAACCACGATTAGACGCTGCATGGGCCGCGTGGGAATCCGACAGCTCGCACCAATTACTAAACTCCATCTCTTAAATAGATATACACATTCTGTTTATGTGTTATTGTTAGATTTACAGTTATTTTTTAGATATAATAATAATAACACATAAGTATTTGGAATAATATCCGTATATTGACATATTATTCAATTAATTGTGATTGATTTAGTACCTATAGACTATTTTCTGATATTATTAAGAACGCATACTTCCACTTAACTATACACATGTTATATAAATTTTATCTTTGTAATGCACATTGCCCATCGAGTGGGGAACTTATCAACGAATCAGTAAGCGGAAGTAGTATTTGAATCAAAATATAGCCGGTGTACTTCCCCTACGGAAGCGCCTCACCTACACTTAAACGTATGCATTAATAATTCTGCGCCACTCATTTGATAGGTAATTTCAGTAATTTGGTAAAACTATTGCGCAAGCGTTGATGTCAAAAAACAGTTATAAAAATATAACTAAAGCATTTTACATTATAAAAATCAGGATAATTAAGAAAAGTAATAAATAAAGAAAGAATATTTAAGTAGTCCTATAGTGGACTACTTAAATATAAATCTCAAACATACATTATTGAGTATTTAGAACGATAAATATCAATATCTATTGTGCATAGATAACACAGATGACTAGACTTATTTTAACTGAACATTTCAGTGAGATTTTGGAGTTTAAACAGCTCAAATCTTTATTTTAATTTTTAACACGAATGTAAAAAGTATGGGCCAGGATGAAGAAGGAAAATTGCTTTAGACCAGGAAAACGTTAAAAACAAGAGGTTCTTGGTCTAAAGCAATTTTAAATAGTTTGTGCAAATATTTAAAATAATATGTTCTGAACTCTGAGAAGCCCATTGCTACGAACTTTTCGAATTTTATAAGACAGTTATGCCGCAAGCCACCATGCCATTATTTGGTCTCCCTTTATTCACAAACAATTACTGTCCTTAGTCTATGCAGGTCATAAGTTGTCTCAAAGAACGCCTTCATCAGATTATTAGCTAGTATACATAAAACATAATTACTAGCTGTATCTTATTTGTATATTTATTTTATTTTATTTTTACATTATTTGGAAAACTTACAGCTAGATTCAAAGATAAAGAAAGAATGAGTAACAAAATTAAGGCCAATTAAAAGTTTTCACAGGAGGTATACAGTAAATAGGTATTACCTACTCGAAAATTACTGATCAAGGCCTAGACACAAATAACATATATATATTCCCAAGAATTCGAACACCTTATGACTGGTAATTAACATTTTGCCAATTTATTTTGTGTGCAGTAAATACTGCAGTACCTACTTACTTATAAAGTTATAGATATTATAGCATTCTCGGTTATTCATCGTCTAATTTTGTTGGGATAACATTATGTCAATTAAAGTTAAGTCAGCCACACACCTGACGATACTTGCATAAGTTAAGACTTGCACAAGTACACACTAACGTGTGTTGGAAGAAGTTTGTGCAAAAATCTTCCAACACACTATACTGTATACTTGTGAAAGTTTAAACTTTCGTAAGTATGTATCACCACTTGTTACGTGTGTAGCTGGCTTAAGCAAGCAAATATCATATTATTGATCATAGCCACTGATGTCTGAACATACGCGAATATTAAACGTTAGAATTAATCCACTTGTTATGTTATTTTTAAGTTATTTGTTATGATTTTTTCCGTGATCCGAAAGGATCCGAAATATCAGGATCCAATCCCAATAAGATCCATTAAAGCCGATTTATTTTCTCTCATTATACACAGCAGATATTATAAATAGTAAATTATATTTTGGAAAAATGCTTGATCATAAAATAATTACCTGCACACACACAATTAGTGACACTTTCTAATGCATGGAAAATTGGTCCCATTGCCTACGAAGTAATTAATGACGTCATGTATCCAGTCACTTTACATAAAATACATTACTACTTATTAATAAGTATAGGTAATTAGTTAACATAATGATACAATTTGTAAATTGTTATCACAAAGAAACATATGAGACTGATTAGTATTACACACGTGATCGTACGGTATACAACGGTAGGTAAGTACACGGTACACGGTAGGTATACCTATGTAATCCTAATGAAATTATTTAAAGAGTTGAGTATGTAGTGATAATGATATGAGCTCTCAATAAGAAAAAAGACGAATACAATTCCAAAAAATAAAAATCAAACGCTCTGATCTTTCACTCAATATGGACATTTACCAGCATTTGCTTTGTATAATCGGTTTTACCTACTCCACCAAAAAACTCGACCGAAATATCTGAGTAAGTAGTTAGTCACAAATGTTAAGTGGGAGTGCGTCATTTAAAACCTACGTTTCCGTACCAAACTGTAAAGTGGCCCCTTAAGGTTCTGTATTCTCACAAGTGTACGGTGAATTACCATGCTACGGTCTAATTAACAATCAATTAGGTGGAATCACAATGACAGGTATGTGACAAACATGTCTAAGCGGCGACTGAGCCGTGACATTGAGGTGAGTCACGGATTGTCACTATGTGATTTGATTATATGTTACTAATCACAACATAGCGCTAGTGACCAGATATTATGTCATAACACTCATACATAACAAATGTAAGAACGTGATCTTGCTAGAATTGATGACTGGGAGTTCTCAAACAAGAGTCATACAATCGGTATGAAACCAACCGATTCTGATGTTCTCGCAATCGATGTTAATAAAATATTCTTTGAGTAATCAAATTATTTGTAACTTATTGTAATAATTGTATACCCTTGCTCTCGGTTAGTAAAATATAAGATGTCTTTTCTTAGTCGCAGTGAACTCCTTTACGTACAAATTTATTAATTATTGGATTTATATAAATTACATATATATTAATTACTAGATTACCTCCCCCTTCCGGGAAACTTCGCCGTCTTTTATAGTATAACTCGTCAGGCATACGAAATACTTAGTACGAAAAATGTAAACACTGTGTTAGCACTCAATGGAAATGATGGATGTCGATTTGGTGTAAGAGGTAACGCTAACACCAAATCGACTTCAAAAGTCTACCTCAGATGTGGTGTAAACCAAATCTGAGGTAGACTTTCGAAGCAAGCATCAGAAGCGTCAGTGACGCTACTGACGCTTTCAAAAGTCTACCGAAGTGAATACTGTTTTAGAGCCGTGCATGGGAAAATTTCTGACCACCATTAGAATAGTTGCTTCGCTTTAACAGTTCTGGAAAAGTTAGGAAAGAAAACAACCACTGAAATTTACTTCCCTTGATCGTTATCGTAAATAGGTAATAATTGCTTTGCGGTAAAATTCTTTATCAGTATGGAAAATTGCAAACTTGTATTTTCTCTTTATATAATATAGGTTACGTGCTTATTTGAAAGTTAAAGGTTGAATACCCGAATCTAGTTGTTTTCATCGACGCTCAATTAGACTAATTTGATGTGTGTTTCGTCTATAAATTACTGGCGATGATTGCCAGGGTACTGCTATTAATATAGTGAGATGATTGAGCTGTAAAAAAAACAAAGTGATGCGGTGTAAAGCGAACCCAGCCGGAACCGGTCGGCGAAATGAGTGTAGCGTGTGCTCAATTTCCAAGAACCATCTTACCAATTTACTTTTTTAGACTGTCAGAAATCAGGGTTTAAGTATTCATTAAATATGAATTAGGTTTCAATATGTTAATACCGAGTTAACTATCCTATTCAGGGTGCTAGAAATGAAGTTAGTAACCCGATTAAATTAAAACATGAACTACCTAGATTAACATAATCACAAACTTATTTAGACATAATTGATTGTAAGTAATAAGTCTCTAGTTAGGTCATTCTGATAGTAAACTAGATATTGTTTTAAATATATCATGTACCTGACATAAAAGCACGAAACTATGATAATTAAGTCAACTTTATATACACAAATAATATGCAAATGAAAACCTCAATCCAGAAATCTAGCGAAGAATAAGTAAACGGATTGTTCCATTCACGCATCATTAGCACTCACTGTCCGAAACGAACAAGACCCCAAAGTTTAAATGCCAGCACATTACATACGGTCAAAATCTGCCCCATTATAGAGCATCCCTTTTCCTTTTAAAATGGGGAGATCGGCCATCCGTGCAACGGCCATACCTATAAATATACCTGTATACAAAATCCCAGTCCTTAATAATATATAAATAAATATATATAAACACAGCTATAGGCGACATTGGTCTCGCTTGCACTAACACAAACACGCCTTTAAGGCACTGCCGTCTCTTTTGTTCGTGTGCGTTGATGTCTTTTACTCCAAGCGTAGTCACAGTATACGGGAAAATTTCAGATACAGATTTTGTTTACGTCTGCCTACAGATTAGAAGTTTGGACATGAAATATGATGAATGTTTACATTCATAATTGTCGCATTAAATGAAGAATAATCATCCATAGTTATTAGGTTATAATTTTTATTTATAAGTATTTAACTCTATGCCAATATTTTATGTAATTTTATAAAAAAATATCTAGATCTACCTGGATCTATCTATCTTAACGTTATCTCGGCAAAACACCAAGATGATATGGTGTAATTTTAAATCCACTAGTGTTGCTGCCTTTTCCTAGGCAGCAAGAATAGTATTAATGTTAAGTTACAATTAACATTACCTTTATGCATTATTGCGTTATTTTCGATAAAAACAAAATCTGAAAGACCATATTTAAAAAAGGCTTCTGTCTTTTTTATGTTTACTGTGAGATGTAATCGTTTATTTTAAATTGGAAACACGGAGGCTTCGAAGGGCAAGCGGGAGAGGAGGGATCAAGATTCATGAGGAACGTCCAGAGAACCGGCCTCAAATGAATTACCTTCCATATTACAGTATAGTATTAGAAATCCGAAGGTATTGTCTATCAGAATGTGTGTTCATTTACATAAATAACACGCCGAGTGATTACATAAAAAAACTATGATTTAGCCATAAACTAACTTTAGTTAGGCGTTATCCAGAAGGCAAAATAAAAGTGCCTGCTTTAATTGATGGAAACATATGTAATTATAATAACAAGTAATTAAAGTAAAAGGGCTCACCTTCGCGCTATGGTAAAGAGCGCTGCTTCGCGTTATCTTGGCTTTAGTCATCGTAAATCCTTGCAATCCATCCAGTGGTCACATAAAACACAGTTCATAACACCACTTTCATACAAACTTTCATGTTTACAATCCTTTTTAGTCCATGGGGATACGAAAACTTAGCACGCGGCGATCGCGACTGTGTTTACAATGAGAGATCGTACGTGGGAGTGTAGAGTTGCGGGTACGCCGCCCGTGACGCCAGCGCCGCTATCGCTCGCAGCGGCGTAGCAACTGAACTAACTAAACAGCGCCGCGCGCGGCTACGGCGGTAAACTCACGTCTACGACCAGGATTTTGAGGCTTCGAGGCGGCCATTTTGTTTTATAAGGCACGCTACGCCCGCGGGAACAGGAGTTATTGGATGACATGAGTAAAAATTGTTGTTATTATAAATACGTCAAGGGAAGTTATACTCATCTGAGAAAATGTGACATTCTTCGTAAATTATCGTCATTAGGTTGCGTTTTAGAAATTCTATAATTAGATAACTACTTATCAGAATTTCGTAGCAGTGTCAATAAAAAGTTGATGTATGTAATTGGTTACATACATCAACTTTTTAAACCTATATTTTTTATTGCTGTAAATATTATTACAGGAAATATTATATAAATGTCTTAGTTAAACATTCGCATGCAGAATGCAGAACTCTCATAAATAATAAAACGTGCCAAGCTAGAGTTGAAAATAATAATAAATATTACCTGTTCTGCTCTGCCTTGTTTTTTTATTCACTTTAGAGCAGGTGGGCGAAAGAAAAAAGGTTTGAACGTGCGAGGGCACATTTCGACTGCACAGCGGGATGAGGGATTAAAAGGTATCATAAAAACTTCATCACTAATAAAGAACACCTTGCCGGGTATAAGATATAATCTGTCGTAACACCTTATCAATCGTCTAGAACATTTAGAATTAGTTCCTAGTTATTGTCTCTTCGTTGCGTGTGTGACTAATGAATTTATTATGCCAAGAGTACTATCCTACGTGTAACAATTCTGTAAGAAATTGTAAATCTTGTTAGTAAAATATATTGTTTTTGTGTATTTGAGAGTGAAAATGATTATTTATTACAAACAGTACTACTCGATAAGTCCAACTAGATGCACTAACTCATATTTTACTACTAAGTATGAATTAATAGGTGCAGTCCGAAGACACTATACAAAATGTTAGTAGACGGACACTTATGCTAATGTACTGAATCAATTTCTTACGTACATAAGACATGGACTCAACCCCTCAAAAATTGGCAGGGAACAAAAGAAGTATTTTTTTTATTGTTTGCTTGCGGCTATAATGTCTCTGCGACCGAAAATGGTCTATTGTGATCGCCACTCTTTGAGTTAGAGTTCACCGCTGAATCCTGCAGCTACTCAAAAGAAGTAACTAAAATTAGGAATAAGTTCTCACACAAACAGTCTAAAATTGCAACGTAAATACAGTTTATACAATATTTAATGCATTGTACGTTAGTTTTTATCCATAAGCTCAATTTGTAAGAACCTGTATTCTCGCGGTTGAGAATCGACTACTGTCAATTGTGTCAATATTGTCAATTTGTAAGTACCTTTAAATACTGTGTGATGTGGATTCTATTGCACACAGCTCAATGATAGTGGCGGAACACCACACCTCAGAGCAGTACTATGACACTGGCTCTTGTTCTACCAAGCACAAAGGTTTCAAGTTCCCTTTGTCTTTGCGCACGTGCGAGACACAGTTACTTATGCAGCGGAATATATTCAAATTTTCAATCTCAACGGAATAATCTCTTACAAGTTCCGTTGGAATAAATAATTCCAAATCAATACTAACTGGCCTTGTAAAGTAAAAAGAGGAAAACAATCGTCCCTATGTATTTTAAAACAGAAGGGTTTTTGGTAAGTAATATTTCTGATCTCAAAGCATCTCCCTCATGTGGAGGGAAGGTCACCTTGTGGTTTTAGTCGGTAAGATTCCGACATACCTACCCGCCATTCCGGGCCTATCAATGAAGATTTCCATACCGGAGAAAAACAAGTACATATTCGAAAAAATATACCTTTTGTTTCTCTTATATCAGTGATCGTGAAAAAGAAAAAAGACAGTCGAGACATTTAAAGAGATTGGTCCACTACCCAAACGGTAAGCGGCTCGACTGGTCTGCTACGGGTATTACTTATACCTAACATACCATTCCGTAGTAATTGCGTAGTGGGCAGTTTGTCCCAATTATATATCGTCTAGTTAGGTGAGAAATAGAATATTGCCGGCATGACGACGGATCAAACTATTATTTTTATCCATCAAATTATGGGTTTAATAGCATGTTGAGTTACTATACCACTCTTACTCGAGTGGAAGTGTTTATTGGTTGCCTCTTATAGGCTCGACTTAATAATTTGGATTTGTTTGAGAAAAATCTTTTATGTTGATCGTAGAGTGGAGATAATGGGCCACAATGAAATTCGTACTAACTAATAAGGTAAGATCAAAACATAATATATGATTATCATTAGTACAGGACATTCGTAACATGTAGAGTACGAATATCGACATAACCCTAAAAATTTGAAACTGGACTTTATCTTCGTGTAGTGTAAGAACGAAAAGAAACCCTACGATTATTAAACCATAATAATGCCACATTCCTTGCACCAAGGAATGCAGAAGGGATTGCGTTAATAAGAAATCCAGGGCCATACAGATGATGACATGAAGGCATTTAACTAGTCTCCTCCGACTGTGTAATTAGCTGTGTGTTAACGACCACGATAGATTGTTGTTATTTCTCATTGGTATGCATTAAATCCATTTAATTTTAATTTAAAGCATGTTTTGGATGCAGCTTTTTTTTTATCTGCTTAACTCTACAGGACTTTGGAGGCAGATCATAACTGTCTGACTACATATAACGAATGGTATAGGTTTTTTTTTATAATCAATTAGGTACTCAATAATTAAGGTCTCATGTACATGTAGTGCCAAAGCTCCGAGCAGCCAAAGAAAATTTCGTAGCAGAAAAGTAAATCTTTGCTACTGCCTATTCAATTGAAAGAGATTCATTTCATTCAGATTCAGTTCATTGTGAAAAGACCCGGACTTTTCGTCATAAGTTCTACAGTTCTAGCAATCTGTTATCACATTAACTACAAAGCAATACTTATTATACATAAGTTGTTCTCTATAATAGAGTTCTGCATTCTACCCTTGGAACAAAAAAGCAATCTAAATCTTATCTAAGAACAAGGCGATTAACTTAATGGAAATTGGGAGCACGGAACGTAATACAAAAAACAGAGATCTTAATCATAATCAACCCATTTAATGACAGTCTCTTATCAGAAGCCGAGAGTTTAGGGCTGGCTGAAAGATTTCAAGACGCCGCGCACTCGAAGAGATCTGTTAAGGATGCAGTTGTCCTCGTTATAATCGATTGTTCGATATGCTAAAATTTTAAAAACAGTGTAGTTCCCTAAAATATACCCACTAACACGGAATAATAATATACTAGATTACTTCTTTGCTTAAAAAAGAACGTTTCATATTCAACTGCCTCATTAGTCAAGTGGTCCTGAGCACGACTGCTACGCTAGAGGTCCTGGGTTCGATTCCCAGGTCGAGCAAAGTGTTATTGGGTTTTTCTATGAAATTCCCAGTAGCGGCTCGGAGTTAGGAATTTGTGCCCGGTTAATGGCAATAGGCTCGCCCCCTATTACATGTGAACTAAACATACCGGCGAACTGTGGGTGTACATTAGTACGCCTCTACCTAACCCTTTAGGGAATACAGGCGTGATGGTATGTTATGTTAATGTTTCATATTCCGGTTCGGTTTCGGAGAAATACCTATATAGTATAATCTATGTATAAATATATAGGTAAGGAACTGGCTGTGTCTTTATCAAAACTTATAAATTCTGTGACTGTATTAATTCTTTGCTATCCGTAAGTACGTAATAATAGTTTTTCTTCAACAAGCTTTTCGATTAATAAATAACTTAGACTTATTATACGTCAGTACCTACGTCTTTTTATTATCCATTTATAGTAAAATTTACAACAACCCTAACCGGTTTTATCTCGAAGTAGTTTTAAGAAAACGTATGCCTATCTCTCTTACTCACATGAAGCCTTTTTAATGACAATTCAATATAGCCTCTAAGTTAATAAATATAAACTTTTAAGTTCCTTGTCGCACGCGACGTAGTCTACAAACTGTTGATCTTGTAGTAGGTCGTAGTAAGATAAAACGAGTTTTGTGCTAAGAGGAAATGACCACTTCGCTCAAAAACATATTTACCGTTAAAGAATCATCCAAATATAGCAGGACATAGTAACATAATAGATATTGTATAGTTCTATACCGACCTACTATAACAAGAACTTCACAAAGAGATAGGTAGGTAGGTGAGAAATTGAAAGAAAAAACAAGATTTTAAATATATTAATACCTAAGTATAAATAATTCGCGATGGACTATTTCTGTTATTTTTTATACGTTTTTGTCTTCTTTTCTATAACACACTTTGAAATACAGCGCAGATCAGGATCGCTTAGAAGCGCCTGTTGCAATAAAAGAGCAACCATTTATAATCCAACGTATTGCGTTAATATTTTCTGTAGGCGTACAGAACGATTGTAGCGCGGCAACTCTTTCCCGTATCCACGTATACCGATGCACGTTGCCGTATTGTGGGATATCGGTATGTACTTTAATGAGAAAGCCTTATAGCACATTATATGGCATTTACACAATGGATCATAATTATGATGTTGACAATAAGTTTCTAATAGGTAAACTGTCTTCGCCTTCACCATTGTTCTGACAGTATAGATAGTTCCCAGATTAGTAAACTTTCCAGAAGCGTCTCAAGCACTAGAGCTAGCCTGCGATACATGCGGGTGTTACTAAGTTTAAAACTGCACGCGATTCCCACGACACCGCCATTCACAAAACCCGCAACACTTAAAGTAGCTAGTACTCAGAGGAGTGTAACGAACTCTTTAAAGTGTCAATATTATGTAAAATGTCAGTAACATAATAATAAAAAATATAGGCGTGATAAAGCATAGAAACTATTTCGGTGGTACCTCAAATTCCATGCTATCATTCGTAAATATATGTATGTACATACGTGACCTCGATTTAGTACTAAAATTAAATAGTTATAGGTTATACCTAAATATCCAATATACCTACAATAATTTCGATATATTAGCAATCAGACAAAACTAACGGTCAATCTGAATACCCTAACCCTTTAAGGCGGGATTGATAATAATTAACTTGTCTTTTACGACTGAACGTACCTATAAAACAACGTAGGTAGGTAGTCAAGAATTGAATCGCTGATCATGAAATGTGAAATGCCGCATTTAGCGCTGGTAACATCCGTTTAAGCGTAGGTGGACCAACCAGAGAACTAAATGGTTAGACTTCCGTGATTTTAAAGCTCTACCACTTGCACTACACTGCAGAAAAGTGTAGTCTCTAGGTCCATTGAAAATTCATGAAAAATATTCGATTATGATTGTATAACTTGGTATACTGGTACCTATTTTAAATTATAGGTTTTAGGGTACATTGGTGCCGTAACATAGAAGAGTAGAGAGATAAAGCAGTTTTTTTTCTCTATCGTATGCTTTACAAGTCTTGAGGTCTTGTGTATTTATTTATATGATGCAAATATAAATTGAAACTGCACTACGCTTTACAAAGATTTGGCATTCTTGGTATTCCTTGCAGGCACATAAATTACCGCCTATCTTCATAGTATCAATTTACATGAGAGGAGAACACGAAACTAGACCGTCCACAACATCACACGAGGTTTCACTAAATCTACGACCGGTTCCTTGCCGTGCCTTATGGATATTTCCCAAAATTTCAAATCTAACCGACCCACAGACATGGCCTACTCTAGCTCAGAAACCGGCATTTTTATACGACTACTCAAGTTGGCCAGATTTACAAATGGCTCTTCGAACTTCATCGACTTTTATAGTTTCCAATCTCGAGTTTATAGCCGAGCGAGAACAGGTTAACGCCCAAATAATAGTCATTCAAATAGCTCATTAACATTTTATTATCCGTCTATTATGTATGCTTAAATTAAATGAAATAATAAAGCATGATAATTTTATTATGAAAAATCGGTCCTTGGATTCTGAATAATGGTCATAGGTAATTAAGATGAGATGCTTTATTGTCTAGGTACTGTCTTAACTGTATAGAGTTTATCAACCCTCGCCAGAAGAAACATTTGTTGTAGGACTGGTCCGTTAGAATTAGAATAGCAACAGCACCCCACGTGTGGTTTTCCTTAGTGCGTCCTTATTACTGTATTATATGAGTCTGTCACCAGAGAGACAGTCTTGCAATTATAATAATGACGTCATAATGGAGGTAATGACCAAGATTTTGTAACAATATAATACCTTCCGGACCAATTTTAGATACAATTATTAATAACCTAATATTTGCCCACGTTTCAAGTCACATTATACAGTAGAGCAATAAAGGCTGATTTTAATGTAACATCGGTTATCGACATGAGTGTTAAATACTATGGGTATACTATTTTTTATATTGATGTAGCTATAAAATATAAATAAGAAATCCACCAACCGCGACTGGCATATAATTTCTCACGGAGATCACGCATCGTATTCAGCGCGTGGCTGGGTGCGCAGGCGCCTACCCGTGGGAGTCCGAATGATCCAACCAATACGTAAGTCTACGTATTAGGAAACTGTTACCGATATGGTGGCGACGTAAGTTCAATCACAAGAAAACACTGGAAATTGTATTGTTTTGTGTGAATTGTGTTTACCTTCTGATATATAATTTTAGAATCGCTATACTCACTAATATTTTCTAACACACTGTTAATTTGGTTTCGCCATAGTAGAACTTCTAACTGCAAATAGACAGATACAATGCACTCTGTTTTTAATCTAGTCTGATGTGGCTGAGTATAAATATTTTACAGGAATTGACTACCATCGGACCCCCGAAACCCAATTTCTGAGCAATATCGATATCCGGAGGACAGGCTTTTCCATATTGACTATCACTATGAATATCCATTGACGTACGTATGACAACCGGACCGAAGGCTCCGATTAACCAAATCTAACAATACATTTTAGTTTACATTGGACTTTTTATTTTAGTGATAAATGTTTGTAAACATTGTGACCACAACATTGAAAGAGTTTTCAGAACAAGCGGGAAGCTTGAACCAACCGCGGTCCCACAGTTATCTCCTACCATAAATTGATACAATTGTTCTACGAGACTTTCAATTTCAAACCGAGTATATTGGAAATAAATTGCTTCTTCACCATTTAAGTCTGGATGGAACAAAGGACAGAACATCTTTATTGGATTAAGATTGCATAAATTGCTTTTTCCAAGACCAAGTTCACATGGCAAGCAGCTACTTATATAAACAGTATAATGAACGTAACTTACACGGATTCTAACTACACCAACCCCCCAACATACTTAGTTGGGAAAAGGCTCAGAGAATGTAAAATTAAACATCGAATGATAAAATTAACAATCGTGTGAACTGAAATGTCTATATTTATTCCTTTCTTAGTAAATTATATAATACTCAACAGATCATTTCTAAGTTCTACAACAATAAAATTGCATACTTATGTCCTTTCCAGTCACATCTTTATATAGACTTCCTATTAACACTGGTTTCTTCGCTTCCTTATTACAGGGCAAGGAATTACCTGTAATTCAAGGTCCTGGCACTGTATATGTGTTCAACCTTTGACCGACCACCTGTCAAGTGTTGTAATTAGATCGTTACCCGAAGCATGGCCCGACGGTCAAGCTTGGCTAGGTTTCCCACACGTCTTGGCTCGTCTAAGGCGGACCCTCGCTGTTCTGATGATGAGATTAACCCGCTGTTTTTAGATATACCGATATGCGACTACTTCCAACTGTTTTACGTTAATAGCATTATTTTCAACGGTAGATGATGGAGAATTTGTGGAAGAATTAAAGACGACGCTTTTTCTATTTTAGCAGATAAATCCACGGATTCGTGAAAAGCTAACGGTTATAATATTTTTATTAAGGTCGCCGTAAAAAATTAAAAGCCAGTTTGACGATGGTACCTATTCTTTATTATACCCAATCGAAAACGATGCCTGACACTAGTGTCAGAATTTATTTGAGTTATAAACTTCACAAAGCTTCCTTAAATTGAGGGATTCCCAAAATTGTAGGCTGCAAACGTCACTAAAAAGTTACAACGCTTGAGTTACGACGTCGTTGCACAATGGTCTATATTCGAACAATGGAGGTTTTTCACTGAGAATTAGTCACAGGAGGCATATCCTTGAAGACGGTCAGGAAGGGTGAGTCATCAAAAGTCGCGGGTCGTGGGGTCGCGGTTCAGTGCTCGCAGCCGAACTGTGCCAATGTTATGTACTTACTGCGCCAGCGCACGGTTACGTCATTGTAATCTGCAGTTGGCTATAAGTACTGCCTAACCGCTTTGTCACGATTTTATTTACAAAACTTGCTTTGAAGGGGCAAAAGGAAAAGTTTCTATTAAAAAGTTGAATATCTAGATACGTTCTCTTTATAAAGTTTTGAATCTTTAAAGCCCTGTGTTTTTGAATAAATCTTAGGATACTGATTGTCTTCGGATCTTAGAATTTACATAATCTACTTAAATAAATGTCTGTGACTAAACTGACAATGAGTAGAACTTGAAATGCAATGAAGCATTGTGGCGTACGACAAACTCTATTGGGATGCAAGTGTGTCTAAGTGATCAATAGACCGATTAATGGGGCATAAACGGGGGCCAACCGTGGGGTCGATGGGGTATATTAACAAATCTACCATAACTCAAGAATACTATAGAGCCCGGAAAACATCTTCAGCTAACTAGAAAGAAAGGGATTGATATATAATAATGATGTGTAATAGATTCATTTATTGTTCAAACATTTTCCGGCCACGAAACAATCATTTAAGGTAGGTAATGAGTCCCTTACACCAATTGAAAGTCTTCAACGATAATGTACTTATTACGGCCTTGATATTATTGATTTATTATTACCGAAAGGTAAGAGAAGAAAAGAGGTCCTGAATGCTTCTATTGATGTAAGTAGGTATAAGAAATGCAATTGTCACGGCCACCTATTGATAATTATAAAAACGTCACTATTTTCTCTTTTACGATAAATTGGGGTTTATAAGAACAGATAACGATTTTATTTGTTACCTTTCTCACAATTCATTACAAGAGTAATGACAACAATAAAACTACTACTGTTGCGTTATTTTCTAATTATTTTGAGATTAAGCATATTTCCGTCTCATTCTCCCAAGATAGGGCAACTAAAATTATCGGAAGTCAAACATTACGTGCTTTAGTTCTGATACCGTTTCCGGACACACACGATGAAGAAAATGATGAGAAAAATTGCCTCCAGAAGTTAATCTCTTGGGTCCATTTTTGTTTAGTTGTTTTAAAACGTATTATTAATACGACATCTATGATGTCATTTGTACAGAGGGTAATTTAACGGTAACTACAGTAGGCAAGCGCATATAGTGCATAAAGAAAGTAAAAATCCTTACGATTTTTCTAACAATACATTACTGAATGCAACAGAATTGTTCACAGTTGAAGACATAGTAACTAAAAAAAAACAATTAAATCGTGAACCGTGACGGTTGCACTCAGAACCGCTCATTACAAATGCAATAAAAATGACCTACAATATGTAAGCAATTCAAATGCCCAGCCGTGGGATCTGTAAGAAACCGCACATTGAAAAATTATGACTAAACTTATGCTTGCTTGTGTTTAGAAAAATTATGACCTATATTTTATTCAACTTTATATTTTTACAGTTTATGTTGAAATAACAGTTATTAATAACTACTTAGCTCTTACCCTTGACTTCGATGCTATTTGTACTTTTCTTCTGATAAGCATAGAAAGAAAAGAGAATAGTCATCATTACGCGCCATTTATGAAATCAAGGGAATTGCAATGACATATTATATTTTTATGTAAAAATTATGAGCTGTGTGAAAACACGGTAAAGTAATAATTACTTCCAAATTAATGCGCATATAAGTTAACTACATCGTAAAATACAAAACAATCGTAAGTACCTGTGGATAGTTTGTAACGATTCGGTGTCATTTCTGCAAAATATTTCACTGAGAAACATACAAAGAGGATTGCTTCGCTAAACTTTAACTTATTGCACACAGTGACATCAGATCAGTGACTTACTACTTCTAATCTATAAAGTATTCACCATACAAATCGATAGAGATTTTACGTATAATAGATATGATTTTGTTTTATCATGTTGATATACCGATAACGAAAATGTGTCCACAGTCAAAGTCAATGCTTTAGTCTGCAATCACTGTGCATGAATGACAATTATACGAAAATATTGTTGTGAGTTTGAAAATATTGACGTGTATTTTTGAGAATATTGTTGTGTGCGTATCGTTAAGATGGTATCTTAAATTGTGTTTTATTATTGAATTCGAGTTTCGTTTATATACCACAATGGCTTCACCAGCGGCGATACTTCTACTTGTAGGATTTTTGGTGAGTTTGTATATTTAAAAAATATATTTATTAGATTGTTTTTGGCTTTTTTTCGTGTGCGGAAAGTCCTCATGGTCTCATGGATCGGATGTCAGCATTGGCACATTTTTCATGTGAAAACCAACATAGATGTCCTCCTTCCCCGGAAGGAAAGTCTTATAACGACTAGGTACAAACACATGACTATCAGTGCACATTGTAGAGGGGAGCTCCGAGGTCTCCAAAGAGCAGAACGTTGGCCCTTCCCTATGCCTCCTGAAAAGTCTACTAGTGTCTAAAATGAAGCATTTGATTGAACCAGCCGGTTCTGGTTTAGTTTTCCCACTATATATGTACCTATATAAGTTGTATATTAGATTTCATAAATACTTCGTAATACACATTTGCACTTATTATTGTTACAACACAAAAGAAACTATGGACGTGAGTAATAATTATCTAAGCAATCATAAACCAACACTAAAGATTATAATGTATATGAAGGGCAACCTTGATAACATTGAAAATTAAACTATGTTTGTTATCTTCCTCTAAATGTAGTTAAAAATAGCATTTTTAATTGAACCTTACGAAATTATCAACTGATAGTTTGGCTTTAGTTTCCATAATGTAGATCTAAATACATAAAAATTTAAAGAATTCCTTGTTATTAAAACGCAGCCGGCCGACGTCTGTACATGTAAGAGATATTTAAGAAAAAAATATGAGGGCCCGAGAGGTCTTTATATATATATAAGTTATACATGTTTGTAGCCCGCATCACGTAAAAGATACTACCTTCACGAAATTGGATGCGGTTTTTACAGTTGTATTTCAAGAGCTAAGCCTACCTAGCTAGAATCCAAGTTAAAGTAAATAAATCCTTTTGGGACGCCAATGAAACCGAAGACAAAATTTATATGAAGATACCATACGTCCCAGGTACTGATGAAATGCAATTATTTATTAAAATTCTCTTGCTTCAGGATACGATGGCAGTCGCTCTGATATTGCCACATCTCTCCGCTCACACAAAAGGGTTAGGATTCAATCATATTCAGATCGGACTAGTGGGTGCAATATTTTCCGGATGTCAAATGATATCATCACCTATTGTTGTAAGTAAATCATAATGGCAACGCGATTTTATAATAGGCTATAGAAATATATGCTTACATAAACAATTTCATGTTTTATTTTCAGGGAAGCTTGAGTGACGTAATCGGCAGAAAATCAATATTAATATTATGTCTAACTATTTGCTCGTTTTGTTACATTTGTTTGGGAGTAACTTCCTCTATTATTATTTTGTTAAGTCTCAGAGGACTTTTAGGTGAGGAACGTACAGTTTTTTTTAACTTTCTTAACTTAAGAATGATAAAAACCTTATTGTTATAGAATTAGACCTTATTCAAAGCAAATATTTTAGGTCTCAGCTGTTAATATTGTATGGTTAATTTCGCTATTACCACTGCCATGAATCTAGATTGTGTTACAGACCTACAAATTGCCAGAAACCAATTGAAATTTTATTTTGGCGGCCCAACGCATCACCTTAATGACAAACTATTGTAAAATGCTGCATGAAGTAAGATATATAAAATTACAAATCTCTCCAAGAAAAATCTCTAAAGGTAAGCAACTGATTGTTTCAGGAACATTTAAACAAACCCAGATATTAACGAGAGCCTTGGCACCAGACTACATAGACGATCCAAACAAAGTCGCAGTTCTGTATGCCAGATTGATATCATTAGGGTCGCTCGGGTTAGCTGTGGGGCCCATTGTCAGTGGGCATATCATGGAAGCGTACTCTACAAGTGGTTTTACTATTCTGTGTGCAATTATATCAGCAATTTTTGTATTAAATTCAGGTACCTGGTGTTTTATTTATGTATGTCGTACGTTCTAGCTGTTGCCCCTTTGTTTCCCTCGTATCCTATCTGACGCTGTCCATGCAGCAAAGAACCATCCTGATGACCTACCCCAATAAATATTTAAGTTGGAGGAGAAAAATAACGAAAACACGCACAATTTTATCGATCCGCCGAACGATAGATTCTTGATATTCATGGAGATTCCTAACGATTATTGCCACTTTCGTTACTAGTAGACACTTAACTTTATTTACAGTAGATAACATATTTATCTACTTATCAACTCACGTATTTTCCTACGACGTATCTTTGATGAAGTAGGATAAAATTCATCTGATACATTACCACATTTTTTTTGTTACAGGTCTTATCAATTCGTTGCCAGAAATGTCCAATGGGAAAAATGAGCATTCGGAGGTAGCGGCGAAGGAATTCAAATTATTGGATTCCATTAGTGACACGCTCAAACAAACTGTCAATAAGTTCTACATTGTGGATTGGGCCCAATGTTGGGATTTGTTTTTATTCACACTTCTCATGTCACTTTCTATCGGATTATACTACAGTAATTTTGGGTTATTATTAACAACTCAACACGGCGTGTCCCCTGTCAACCTCGGCTACATTACAGGTTTTCAAGGAGTTATGGGATCAATAAGTAATAACTCAATTGTTTTTGTAAACAAATTCTATATGAATGACAAAGACTACAGTCGACGCATCTTTCACATATTTTTGGTCATGGCATTATCCTTGACGGGGTTGGCTTTAGTACCTAGTGTTTACATTTATATAGCCATTTTAATTCCTAAAACAATATGTTTTGCACTTGCAAGAATAGTTAACATGGAACTGGTACGAAGTAGAAGTGGGACTGATAACAGGGGAACGCTTACAGGGGTATTAAATAGTGTTAAATCAATAGGTGGTATTTTGACGCCGATCCTAGGTGGTTTTATAAATCAGTACCTAGGTGTAACTTATGCATTTTTAGTTGGTGCGCTGTTCGCTACTGTAGGTGTCGTTGTAAGTTACAGAGTGCGATCAAGATCTATTCAAGAAAAAATAAAATAAATAATGTTAAAATTTCATTGTCATTAAAGATCTCGATATATCTCATGGAGTAGTAGTAGTCTTAATTACACCAGACATAATTATCTTGATACGTCAGAATAACACCAGTAATAGGTGTGCTCTAATTATCAAAACATTATGCAGGTGTGTAATAGGCAGTGTATCGTAGACCGTGGTCTTGTGGTTGGTTCCCACGCCACGGTTCCTTCCGGAGGCGGCGACCCGTGACGCTACCGTCTTCGGCGCCCACATCGCGCCTCTCATTGTTTCACCGTAGTTACTGACGGACCGCTTAAAAACAACGACGGCCAATTTTCTAATCTACAAATTGTGTTTTAGGGCTCGATCTATTCGTATCATGAGAAATAATTTAAAGTGACTAGTGTAGCGGAACCGTTTTGGTCAAAAGTCTAAAGGTGTGTCCAGACCTGGCGAATGCGCCGCTCGCGAGCCGCTTGCGATCTGCGCGCGTGCATTTCATGTTAGTACGCAGCCCCTGCGCCGTTCGCGTACCGCATAGAAATTGCACTAGAGCGACAAACCAAACGTAGGGTGTAACCGTACGCAAGTAACACGCGAGTAACTCCCATCTGAATCCGGCTTTACACATAAGTAACTGATGAGATTTCTCATATGAGAATTCCGGTTAAGTGAAGTATCAACACTGGGAGATCTTATTAATAATAACTGTAAAGTAAACTGTTCATTGTATGATCCGTCATCAATATTGATAGTTAGTGGAAGAGTTGAAAAACTCGGCGAAGTGACGGAAATGTCTGAAGCGCCGGGAGTCTTGGCACACGACGGAATGTCGCTAAGCAAGCGCAACAGGTGCGTCTGTGAAAAAAATCCTTTAAAGTGACTTTTATTCAATACAAACATTTTGTGTTCGGGAAGCCGTCGATTATTTAAACCAGATTGTATACTTATCATCTTAAGAGTAGATATACCAATTATCAATGACATTATTCGTACCTAGAAAGTAAAAAATGTATAAAGCAATCAACTATTATATGTATAATAACCGGTAGGTAGTCGATAACGTACATAGGTTCATAATGTCCGTAACACGTCATCTTTGCATATAAGAAAACACCTTTCCTCTATGTACCGCATTATAGATATTAATTACTATGCTGACATTTAATTAAAATATAATTCCCGTGCGCACGCGCATCAGAAAAGTGAAAAACTTCTGTGAATTATTGTAGACATCGACAGGTGGGAGCCAAATACAGGTGTTCAAACAAGAATGTTTTTTAGTTTCTAAATTGAGACTATCTTTGCAATTAACTGTTAGGGAGAACGAGTGGTGCTAAGTATAACCTTTCAGCCTAGATAAACACTACACTATGTTACTCTTCCATTAGAATTATTATTACCGATTTAACCTCTACTGATGATACAGTTAAAAATGTAACTAAGTAAGTATTAAAAGGTACAAACTTTAAATAATTTTGTATCAAACAGTATCTTTTAGGTTCTTGGTATAGCTACCACTAGAGGATTTCTGTTTACCATACTTAGGCCGTGACTAGATGAGGAAAGCCGAAGATCGGGCACTGTGGCGCCCACTAGGAGAGATGATGATGATGATACTAAGGCAGCATTTCACCAAGTCGAATTTGAAACGCTTTAAGTCCACTTTCATCTTGCGTACCTACCGCCAAAATGTGGAATACGCTTCCCGAGTGGGTCTTCCCCGATATTATCTAATAGATAATCTGGGTGTCTAAATCACGAGAGATTCGGTTTCTGCTAGGCAAGCCCGCACCAGCGCAGATAGCTGTATCGCTTAACATCAGGCGAACTGCCGATCAAGAGTAAACCTATCACGAAAAAAAAAACAAAGTAATTAAAAAGAAAAAAAAGTTTTAAGTCCAAGTAAACGTTAACCAACTTATTCGGACTTGGTGAAATGCGATCTTACTAAACCGTTGACATTATCATATTTTGCACACAAGCAAGTTCCCAACAAGACCTAGTAGGTAAAACGTTATATACATTATTTCTATTTATCTCATGTCTAAAACATTTTCCTACATTCCCACCAGTGACATCAACATAAATAAATCACGCTTATGTTTATTATATTCCACATGTTCACACATCCTCATTTCATATTCATTGTTGGCAACTTCTCGTCACTACGTTTATGCGTACGACATGCTTGACGTGTTCAAAATTAGAATTGAACTAAATAAGGCATAAAATGTACTATTTCTGCACCACGGTACCAAATACCCAGAACTTATTTTTGAGAATCATAAACAATGGAATAGGCACTTAAATATGCTAAAATAACATTCTGTGAAAATTTATGCACTGTGGGTATTCCGGTAAAGCATTAAACGCAACAAGAAGTAAATTTGGCTGTTAAAATTTCGTTGCAATAAGATTCACTGATAGAAGAACAGGCAGGGCTAGTCCCTGTTCATCCCATAAACACGAATTGTTTTTAGTCGGTAACAGTATTTACATACGATATAGACGGTGGATAGTCAGATGAAGATTTTCTCCATATGAAAAATAAATAAAGCCAAATCGCTCTTCCATCAAACAAAAAGCCTTCTGTGGAGGTCCATCTTAACGATGAAATGCCCGAACACGTTCAACCAATCATACTAACGAGCTTACGTTTCATCACCATCATAATATTATATTCACAATCAGTTTTATACCGGTTTTGGCAACAAATATGAACTCTAGATAGAGATGTGTAATCATTGAAAAAAAAAACAGTTTTTGTTTTTCATAAACCTGCAACTCTAATAGGTACTGCATTCATCTCAATTACATCTGCTTAATTGTATTGTACCATAAATTACAGATGAATAGAAAGCAATTAGCGTCCATTACCTATATTAGCATGTGACAAAAACATAGGTATAGGTAGAATGTATAGAGAAGGCGCCGTAAGTAAACAAGCGAGTCGGAGACGTGAGTGGAATAGTCGATAGTTAGTAAAATAACTTGTGTAAGCACACGTGCACCTGTTCAAAGAGATTGTTTAGAAAACTGGCAGCACGAACGATCCCGCTTTATTCCATAACAGGAGCCCGAGCTATCGAAAGCTTACTTTCTCGCTCGCACCTACACTAAAACTAAAAGGAAGATAAAGAAAGAGTACCTTTCAAAGTTGGTTTGATTATCTTTTTTTTAATATAGGCCCGTGCTTCGAATATGGTGACGAGCATTTGAATTTTATTACAGCACTTACAAAATAACAAGGGCATGTGCTGCAGTATGTAAGTAGCAAGAAACTTCCAAACAAATTATTGAGCTGTAAACGCGATCGTTTTTGTTATGACGATAAAGGATAACCAGGTGGTTTAGTAAGGCACTTAGGTACTGATAAAGTCAGTGATATTAATTTTTCAAAAAAGCCTGCAATACAATAATTGAGCATCATTTTTTTTATTTCGACTGCGTGAATTTTACAGTCTGTATTTTTAGTGACGAAGTCCTTATGTCTTTCTAAAAGTTATTAGTCTTGAGTAGTGTCTCTTATCTCAACGGGTTTCTTTGTATACTTACTATGTCATAAATTACATTCAAATGTCAAAGCTATATAGAACAATGACCAATATGTCTGCCTGATTGAACATCTATGTACAAAATCCTATAGAATGTTAATGCTCACTGCACTACTATCTCCTATTTTGTGAATAAAGTTTTATTTATTTTTATATGGGATATTGAGAACTGCATGGTTCATCTTCCAGTAGATATAAGTAAGTATACGTTTATAAAATGAAAACCCAACTCGTTATTCCATCAGCAGCATCAACAGTCAGTTTAACAAGGGTAATTGTATACACGACCAATCTAACTAAACATACTAATTGCTGAAGAACACTTTTCTTTGCTAGATAAAAAGCAGACTATATGTATTAGAATATCATATCAGTTTATCAGAATTATCACCATCTTCTAGGTTGGATCACACCACTTTAACACAGAACATAGATAACACTGAACTTTTAAAACAGAAATAGGGATTATTTTAAGATACTACTGTCTTAAAATTGAAGTAAAATATGGAAGAGAGACATAAGATAGGTACTAATGCCACTCTAAGCAATGGAGGATCCACCGACCAGTCAGGTGTTTAATACCTGTATATATATATATATATATATAATATAGTTTGTGATGTCGGGCGCGTCTGTATAACTTCCGATGCAAATATTACTTGCGCGATTCAGGATTTGCTTCGTCGTAGTTCTTATGTATCGCAATAGATGTCGCCACACGGTACTTCCAAAATCTAAGATACTTTTCGAAAGGGTCATGACTCAAACCCCACGCAAATGAAAAAGAATACTAAAAGAAAGTCAGAAACAAATTATATTCTATACAAAAACAATATTATTGTGACTTCATTGCGTAACTAATCTCCGATTTCAGACTAGTGCTTTTCCGCCAGTAGTAAAACCATTGTGAAAAAGCATAGGAAATGGGACGTCGATAACGACACCTTACATAAACGATTCTTATATTTCCTTTACAATGAAATTATAGTTTGTTTACTCCATAACATAGTAAGTAAATTAACTAGTTGATATTGCTGCACAGGTTCAGATTGGAACACATAAACGTTTTAACCAACACCTATTATACTCGTAATGTAGTTTAAAGACGAAGTACATAATCGCACCTTCGGTAAGACAAGGTCATAATTGCAGTTTTGCAGTTACTGCAATTATGACCTTTTCTTCGGTAAGACAAGGTCATTAATGCAGTTTTGCAGTTACAGGAATTATGCCCTTGTCTTACCGAAGGTGCGAATTATTTTCTATTGCACAATCCTTTTTCCATACATTTTTGAAGTATTCCACTTAAAACTGATCTTAACTTTAAGTCACTAAGTACCGGTAACAACGTACATTTTGGGTCGATCCATTAAGGAAGAGATAAGACAAGTAAACAATGAAGGAAAGGCCAACACCAGCTTATCTGCCTGACGCTTCCACGAACAGGTGCATAAATGTATAACGAACTTGTTTGATGGTATACTCCATAGCTTATGATCAACGAGATACGAGTGGTTTTGAAAGTTAAGGAGTAAGAAGTATTTTTTTTTAAATCGACGGCGGGCGTATTTGACCGCTTCTAAACATTATTCAGACCTCTGTTTTGGACTCTTTATAGGGGAAACTTAACTTAATAACTTAGACATAACATAAGAAAAGCTTCCCTAGAAGGATTCAACAAACCCAGTCTTCGGTATGTTTAGATCCCATGTAGTATAGGGGCCAAATAATATCTACTAGTGACTACTGAGAAATCAATATCAGCGGTAACGTCAGAAGAGGTCATCCTAGAGGGACCTACACCGATCTTATTGGCGAAGTCCTTCAAAAAGGTTAGGTGCGTAGTACTCAGAACCGGCGCGTATGTATGAGAAGATGTATGAATGTCGCAGAAGCAAAAGAGGCATGCAAGAATCGTAGCAAATGACAGTCTATAGTTTCTGCCTACCCCTGTGGGAGAAGGTCGTGAGTGTATGTATGTATGTATGTATGACTACTGAGAATTTAACATCTATTAGCTTAAGTACAAAGAAAAAGCTAGTGACACTTTGCTTGACCTAGGAATCAAATCCAAGGCCGCTAGCTTTACAGTCGTGGTGGTCGACCACGAGACTAATGAGGCACTATATCTAGTTCAAAATGACTTTGTTTCTTTTAAACTTATCTTTTAATTAGCTTTACTTAAAAGTAAAGTATGTCAACAAGGTTATCTACATACGTACGTATAAAGATTAACACTGGTTGGCAATTGCTAGGCATTTGCCTCCTAATTACATATTTCCAAACATGTTGACAGGTTAAGCCTGTTTCTTGATAACAGAAGATATCTGCTTCCGTTTTCATCACGGTGCTACATAATCTTAACTCTTAATTAGGCCACCGAAGTTCATTGACCGAATTACTCTAATTAAATCCACAGGATCTCAAATTTTTTGGTGTTACTCTTCAGACAATAGAGTAATTTTTAATTCTATTACCAGGAAAGATTGATAGGGCTATCGCGTGCTCCAATTAAATCTCAAACTTTATGGGAACGCGACCGCGCCGGCTATTAGAAGCCCCGTAAAGAATATCACCTCTTCGGGCTAAGTTCACACGATCTTTGTTTCATTTTATTAATACTCTTCGCATTAATATCAGTCTACTCAGCGTTGGTAAGCGAGCCTAGCGGTACTTTTAACCGCAAAGATATATTCAGCAACTATAGGAAGAGCTCAAAATCAGATAAATATTGTTATTTTACTAGAAATTAATGATTTTACTCAACATTGATTGCTTGAAATTAATTTTCACAACATACATAACAAATTGCCTAGGTCCATCTTGAATCAAGGTTTACTTTCTTAGAAATAACAAGTTGTGAAGTGTAATCCATCATGTCGACTCCTATAGTCGACAGAATCTTAGCTGCGTCATATAGGGATGACGCGCAAATCCCGTGTCGCCTTCTACATTTTACTTTTTCTTGCATTCCTGGCTCGTGCCAACTATTCATGGTATATTTCTTTAGTTACGCTTTTATGTTGCCGCTGGAATGCTAGATAATAAAATGTTTACAGCTGTGTGATTGGAACTAAAGACTGAGGTTCGCAAATCTACGTAAAGGAATTGTCCTTATAAAATAGGTTTCAATTATAAGTGAGACTACTTATTTACATTCCATTCCTTTCTTAGGGCAGCTCTTTACATTTACATATCGTCTGATGTCAGGGCAGAATTATAGCCCGACTGTATTCGATTCGAATTCGAATTATCTGTGTAGTATCAAATTTTATCTTAATTAGAGTCCACAATAAGATAATATATATATAGACATGACATGTATTGCTGCCTTGCCGATAGCTCGGAGCTATGACATCATTTGTCTCATTTCGTGGAAACTTCACGCGAAGTAGTTAAAGGCAGGCATTTTAATGGGAGTTTGATGTGGCACCCATGGTACACATCATTACGCCCAGAGCTGATGGTTATAAGTTTTTTGTAGGCGCTCGCGTCTTTTCCGTGTGGTAATTACGTCTATGTAAATTGGATCATATTTATCAAGCACGTATGAGCGCAATGGAACGTAAGTAATGCCACAGACAGAGCAACTATGTAATAGGTATTATGTGCTGTGTTCTACTCCACCCTCCCTACGTTAAAAACCCCGCTGCTTCCCGCACTTCGTAGTAGCGTATGTGGGTAACTAAATGGCAGAAGAAATATGAAAGCAGAATAAATGCTTTAGAGATGAGAGCTTTGAGAAGTATGTGTGGGGTAACCTTGAAAGATAGAGTGAGGTACAGCGTGATTAGGGAGCGGTGTGATGTGAAAGAAGATGTAAGAAGGATTTAGAAAGGTGTGTTGGTTCGGTCATGTAGAGGATGGGTGAACGGAGATTACCGAAACAGGTATAGGTGACGAATGCGGATAGAAGAGTTGGAAGGGGCCGTCGTCGGCTAACGTACCACGACCAAATGGAGGACTTCTCCAAAAAGGTCAGGTTACCTCAAACCGACTATCATGCATGAGGTTGTTGATGAACATAGATGAAGCGAAAGTGGTGTGCCCGGATCGTAGCAGGTGGAAATCTAGTCTCAGCCTACCCCAATAGTAGACAGGCGCAATATTTAAATTACACACACATTTCCAGTGCAAATGTTATTTAAAACACGTTATCACGTCATCTTAATATATTTGATGTAGTAGTTAATAAATTTAAAAATATGTATGTAACTTTCAAATCAAACGCGTCTACGTTTGCTTTGAATAAGTTCATAGTAAAAAGTTCATAATGTTTTAATTAAATCTACAATGTTGTTCCCACGATAGCTCTTAAAACCTATTACCGGTAGATGAAGGCGATGTAATATTTTCGTAAACTAGGTATCTCAAGCCAGACTGTCTCAGATGTGGGAAATGTAACACTATAGTGGTTATTGTACGAAAAGTAACAGCTTCATCGACGTCTCCTCTTCACATGAATAATGTGACACGTCACACGTGCAAAGATAAGACTACAATTAACATAATAATATTGTAAAGATGAAAAAAAAACAATAGCTTAGGTACAGATATAGGTTTAGGTTTAAATAATTTACTCTCAAAAAGACATATATAATAAGCCACATATATAAGAACTTATTTTGAGAGAGGGGCTCATGGCTAAGTAACAACTAAGCTGATCAACAGATCTGTAAGGTTAAGCTACGCTCGCTGCGGTCAGTGTGTGAATGGGTGACCAAGTGACCATTCTTAACGCATCGAGACCCCTCCATACCTCGGAGAGCACGTGAAGCCGTCGGTCCTGGTTGTCATAGGAACATCTATGTTGTCAGTAGGAGTCAGAAGCCCAAAAAAGCCTGACAACCAGTCTATCATCCGAATATCGGTATTACCCAGAAATTGGGTTATAGAAGTCTGATGGCAGTCGCTTCGCTAACATTTCTCATATGTGAGGGTAAAATGTAATAAAATCGAATATAACTGGGAAGAAGTTTGTTGCATCCCACGATATTTTTTTCATCTATCTGTAAATAAAGCTTTATGAGACCCTACTTACATGGTGTAAGTACTTGCTCCAATATACGAGTATTTACGTCACTATACAGTACACGAGAACCTTTAAACAGGTTCTATCGTTATTAGTACAGAAGTCACGTCAACAAACGACCCCTAATGGAAATAGCCAACAGTGTCATCATCACCATCTAGTAATGTAGAAAAATCAACTTTAAAAAGCAGCATTTTAAGTTTCTTTTTGATGTACCGTTGATGAAGAGAACCGGTGTAAATGAGTACAAACCGTTACTTATAACGTGTGTCACCAAACCATATTGTCTGCCTATAATATAATTTGGATATGTTTACCTTTGACCATACAATCTTGAAATAACAGTATTTTATATCCGAACTTACCGTCACTTTGAGCTATATCGTGATATGAATAACGAACTGAACTGTACTTTACAGATATTTGTGGCCAAAATAATTAAAATAACTTTCAGTATAGCAGAGAATAGAGTACTAGTAGGACCGAATCAAATATCTGTAATTAATAATGATAGTAATAAATCAAGAAAGGAGAGCTTTTAAGCAAACGCGCTGTAAGAACACCTACCAATATAAATTATCTTCCAAACTCCGCTCTTAATATCTAAACGTGATAACGAATAATGCTTTGTTAAATATTCCAGATAGAGGATTAAGCCCCTAGCTTACTCGTTGAAATTTGAATAATGCTCGAAGGCGTGCCAATGACAGCCTACTAATGCTTCTCGTTTATCTTTGAATTTATCTCTTAATATTATTTACGTCCACTAAAAAATTAAATCTTTTAAGCCCACGAAAAAAGCTGACGTTTATGTTATACATAGATTTTAAATTTAAACGTTGGTGTTAGATTTTAATGATTGTGGCCAACGCCAAACTTGAATAGATATTGGTTTACATGTACTTAGATTTTAATGTTAACGTTTTTTATTTTATTTTTTATTTATTTTTTTATTTATTTATTTATTTATTATTAAGGCACGTCAACAACATAAACACGAACATTAACAATAATAATATTAACAGTGATCTGGTCTAGTGGTTACATCAATTATAGACGAGCACTACATTCTCAACTATAACTAAGTACTACATGTAGTTAACCTGTGTTTAAATAAATCACGTAATATTATGGGTAGTTACAAAGTTTGAATTAAAATTATAGAACACTATTAATAACATATGTCCAATTTGAATAAGAATTAAAATTACAGATTAAAAGTAAAATTAAAATTAAGAATTAAAAATTACAAGTAAAATTACAAAACAATATAAATTGAGCATGCCTATTTAGTCATCCTGGAATGTGGCTTTTGGCTTTTCAGTTTTTGGTTTTATTATTTTCTTTCTTAAGTTTTTGGGACTATCATGGAAAATATCTAAATCCAGGAGTCTCCAATAACTGTTGTAAGTTGATGTCAACCTGGCTAAGGGAGCGTTCGATCCCAAGTTGGTTTTATTTCTGGGGACGTTAAAGAACGTCTTACACGTTCTCCTGGCATTTACTTTGGGTACGCATATTCCTATTCGTTCCAAAAGTTCGGGCGACCCCAACAAACCCTTTAATATAGTTTGTAAAAACACCAAATCCAACATCCGTCTGCGATCACGGAGTTTAGATATTTTGAAAAAGCATAGCCGATCGTCGTAAGAACACCTGTGACTGATGCCTGGAGTAACGTATGCTAGGTGTCTCGTAAATGATCTCTGAAGAGATTCAATTCGCTCACAATGAACAGTATAATATGGGTTCCATATGACACTACCAAATTCTAACACGCTCCTAATATATGCATTGAATAGAAGTATCTTGGAGACAGGACGTTTAAATTCTTTGGTGTTGCGTTTAATAAACCCTAGCATTTTAGCGGATTTATTGACAATATTGTTATAGTGAGGGACAAAACTGAGCTTAGTATCTAATGTTATTCCTAAGTCGCGTACCTCAGTTGCGACAGAGATCTTGTCATTGTTAATAAGGAAACTTGATTCAAGGACCTTTCTTTTTCTTGTAAAACGAATGTGCTGACATTTAGATGCATTTAGTGTCATTTGATTTTCGCAACACCAGTCATGTATTTGATCTAGATCGGCCTGCATTAGGTGTACATCGCCAGGGCCTTCAATTTGACGAGAAATTTTCATATCGTCAGCAAATAATGAACATCGGCAATTACGCACCCTTGAGACTATGTCATTAATGAACAATATAAACAGGATAGGGCCCAAGTGAGAACCTTGTGGTACTCCCGAAGAGGCAATGTACTTTCTAGACTCGTGTCCATTAATGACTACCACCTGCACTCTATTGGTCAAATATGATGCAAACCAATCTAAAACTTTGTCTCGTATGCCATACTGATGTGCAAGCTTGTGAATAAGGATATCATGATTTACACAATCAAAAGCCCTAGCAAAATCAGTATAGATCGAGTCGATCTGTAGATTATTATCCACTCCCTCCATTATAGGTGTTATATAAGAGACGAGATTAGTCAGGACTGACTTTTTCGGTTGGAATCCATGTTGTTCTACTCTTATAAGGGACTTTGTATGATTTGTCAATATTGAACAGATGATGGACTCAAAAACTTTTGCCAATGATGACAGAATCGAAATAGGTCTATAGTTCCTCACATCATCATTAGCCCCCTTTTTGAAAACCGGAACGATCCGGGCTCGTTTCCATTCGTCAGGAAAGATGCCACTAGAGATTGACATGTTAAATATTTCTTTTAATGGGTATGATAAAACAGACGCGCACCTCTTGAGGAAAAGTGGTGGAATACCATCGGGACCCGTGCTTTTATTAGGATTTAAGCGCTTCAAATGTGAGAGTACATCTCTTTCGCTGAAATTCAAACGTGCCAGTGAACAGTGAGAAGGTAGCATATCTGTTGTTTTTTGGCGGGAAGAATTAGTAATATTTGGCATTTTATATAAACAGCTGAAATGTGATGCAAACAAGTTAGCAATATCGGGCCCGGATGATGCGGATGTGTTGCTGTTATTGTGCATTTTTGAAGGAAAAGTATTATCTGATGATTTTTTCTGTTTGACAAAATTCCAGAACGCTTTTGGGTTTTCCCTGAGGTTACATTCTATTGTACTTATATATTTGGTATGACAATCATGCATAAGTTTATCACACCT
Source organism: Acronicta leporina (assembly GCA_947256265.1). NCBI lineage: Eukaryota > Metazoa > Arthropoda > Insecta > Lepidoptera > Noctuidae > Acronicta > Acronicta leporina. The sequence goes on along the minus strand of OX366520.1, from coordinate 11,844,789 downwards.
TTTCCTAACAATTTCATATTCAAGTCTATCGCGGGGGTTATTATATTTCTTTGATTTCTGCCTCAGTTTATCCTTTTCTTTTAGGAGTCTGACCAGGGACCAGGTGAACCAAACAGGATGGGATTCTTTACGTGTTTTACGTTTGGGTATATGTGCACTAACTATAGAGTTTATTTCATAGTAAAATGTGGAAACTAATTTATTAACATCCGAACACTCTGCAAAATGTGCATCCCAATCTATGCTTTTCAGTTCTGATATTATCTTTGTGTAGTCAGCCTTGTAATAATTATAGCCCGAGCGAGGCTTACTATTCAAGGATAGACAGGGTCGCAAATCCAGTGTAATGTCCAGTGGAGGATGATACGGGTCTGCTTTGCTAATGCTGTCTGTTTTTGTGACTGTACAACTGACATTTGTTAAAATTAGATCTAGAATTTTGTTTTCGTGGTTACTGATCATGTTTCTTTGCTGTAATCTTGTCAATGATATGAAGTCCATGAGAGCATGCCCTAACTTACTTTTATAGTTTCCATTAGTTTCCATTATTCCATTATTTTAATAAAATAAAATAATATAGTAAAAGTATAAATAGTAAAGTAGTAAAATAGTAACACCAAGCTCATTTTATGTTAAATGAGCTTGGTGTTACTATTTAAAACTAAAATAAGAAAACAAATAATGATTTTAAACGCGCGATTTTAAATGCGTAAAAATTGATGTGAGCGCTAAAATCTGGCAGTCCGACCATAGACACTATCGCCCTATATTTGGAGAATTGGAGAGAATATCTTCGATTCACTTCAAAAAAAAAATGGCTACCCATAGTTAGTTTGCAGCAATAATTACGCAGATTGCCAGTTATTTTTACTTAGGACCCATGTAGTAAGGAGCCAATATATTGCATATGCCAATACGTATGTATGTCTTTAGCATTACATTCATCACACCACCCACGTTAGTCAAACAATTGAACTTCGCAGACACCCATTTAAGTACTTGTTTACCTTCAACCTTCGAGGAATTTTTGCCCGTGTTAATTAAATAATCATAAGACTGAAGGCCAGACCGGGGGTCATAGATATTATACCGACAAATATGTATATTCTTAGAAACGTATAAGTTGGAACTATAAACCCTACGTCCCGGATGAGAGGCGATGCTACAAAATGAATTTTGTCGCGAAAATAATAAATTCACACTTCACACAACATCAATAAGAACAAGGTACTAAACACTAAAATTATTTCCTTAGAAATTCTGCCAGTTATGGCGTCTACATGTATGTTTACCGAAGAATTGTAAACATCCGTTTATATGTAAATAATCAAATTTACAATATTATGGGTTATACATGGTATGGGGTTGGGGTTGGTATACATGTTCGATAGGTTTTATCTATAGGCGGCTGGACGTACATTTACTTCTCTTGATTAATTATAAACTAACGATTCGATCTTATAACTTGAACCTTATCTATACTAATCTATACTAATATATAAAGCTGAAGAGTTTGTTTGTTTGTTTGTTTGTTTGTTTGTTTGTTTGCTTGAACGCGCTAATCTCAGGAACTACTGGGTCGATTTGAAAAATTCTTTCAGTGATAGATAGCTCATTTATCGAGGAAGGCTATAGGCTATATATCATCACGCTAAGACCAATAGGAGCGGAGCACCAATGAAAAATGTTTCAAAATCGGGGTTTTTTTCCTTTTGAGAGCTTCCGATGCGTGCGCTGCGTAAACGGTTAAAGTTTCGCAAAAATCATATATGACAGAATTGTTCCTCTTTAAAAGTTCTAAAAAAAAGTCCGCGACAGCATATGTCTATCTTTTAAGGTTGGCTCACTATAACCTTTTTTATGCTAACTTTGTTCTAAAATTCCAAATGCATTATTTGCGACGGTGTTTTTATAAACATGATATTAATCCTTATCCAAATAAATACGTTATTCATCAGAAGTATTTAATTTAAAACAAAAGTGCCCTTTACATCATTGGATTTCAATGAATATCTTAGGAGATATCGCAGTTTTAAAATAACATCGCAGCAAAATAATGATCAAGTACCGCGCGCGCATTTATGATGTGCAAGGCAGTCATGAGGGGGAAGGGCGGTGAGCCCAGTTAGCTCAGCGAGTTAATTTTCTTTAGGGTATTGTTTCTGATTTTTTAGTACCTATTTTAAGCTAATTCTTTTACCGTGGGTAGGCGATATCTTATCGTATAATCTATACTTAATATATAAAGCTGAAGAGTTTGTTTGTTTGTTTGTTTACTTGAACGCGCTAATCTCAGGAACTACTGGTCGGATTTGAAAAATTCTTTCAGTGTTAGATAGCCCATTTAGTGAGGAAGGCTATAGGCTATATATCATTACGCTACGCGGACGAAGTCGCGGGCAGAAGCTAGTGAATGTATAAGTAGACTTACCTGCACTGCACTATTCAAAAAACAGTTGTTCTGCCCGGGTGCATTCCACAGTCCTTTAGTGGTGTGAAATATTCCCGAATCTCGAGATCCATCTCTCGAGTGTTGAGGTCGGAGTTCAGGTTCACGCGCGTAACGTTCGTGCGCAGGAGTTGCCATGGTTGGCGTCATTACTTATCACCAAGTCGCCATTTTGATACAGAGAGCGCACTAAAGTAATTTATCCACCGTCCACATTTCTGTATCTGAAAAGATAAAAATAAGAGTCTGTAATATCCGCAATTTAGTTTACATGTCTGATTTATGGATTACCTGTGATGTGATCGGTCTTATATCGTTTTTTTTAATCAACTTTATAGTAAAATTACGGATCTCTAATTCATATATTATTATTATGTAGATATACCTACATAATAATAATATACACGAGTAGAAAACCTAATAGTTTTCTTCAAGGTATACAACCTTGAAGAAAACTATTAGGTTTTCTACTGTTGGTTGTGTTGTTGTATTTTACTATGAGTAGTAAAAATAATTATTGGAATAATAAGATTACAAGATTAATTATAAGATTTCACCATTTGGTCTTCATATTTTTGTGTAGAATGTACTGAATGTATACAGTAGATAATATGTACAGTCATTTGACGATATGTTCACATAGCCTAGACAAGACAATCGCTGGGCGGAGTCAGCTATCGTGTTCTGATTTCTCATTCATATAATTGTTACATTGGGGTTAATAAGGCGAGTTTTCATATTTAATTACACAATGATTCATTAGCTGATTCCTTTCACTGCTCAAGTCAAGAGTATTGTTAGTGCGACCACCGACAAAAATGAGTTGTTTCGTTCTGTCAACCTTTGTTGAGTGCAGGCAAACGGTTGCAAAGCTTGCTAATTATCGATTGATTGTTCGTGACTGACCGTGAAAAATCGTTTTAGCAAAATAGAAATACATTTAGCAATGCGAAACAATACATTTTTAACGCGAACATGATGACGTCATACTTTAGCAGGTGGTTTTCAAAATTCGTCACACTGATATAAATGCGCGTATTAAGTACCTACCGACGTTTAGCAAAATAACAAAGGAATTTTCGAGATGCTGCTAGCAGTTTTGTATAAGAAAATAATACTACTGTACTAGTAAACATTAAAGATTCTTGTTAAGGAGAAAAATGGAATTAAACGGAGTTCTTACAAACATATATAGCCGTACTTGGCACTAATAAGTGTAAGCTATTAAACAGACATTGCTGTGCTTATACGCATGGCGTGTTATATAAAAGTTACTTTACACGAGAAACGTCATATAAACTTATCTCTACTAGAATCTCAAGTCCGTTCCACGAACTAAACAAAACACTCCTTAATTTAAATGTTCCAATTACTTTGTTGTACATTTATTAGCCACTCATTTGTTCTTTTCCTTGTTTCGATTATACCATGAAAATAAAGAAGCACTTTTGTCGCCAACTTGGCCAAATTAGTATTACAAGTCGTGCGCCGGCGCCCCGCGGTGCGTCGCAAGCGCATGAGGACACATGTGCGGGCTTCCGCGAAACGCCTTGCTGTAAAACGGTTTATTTCAAACTCTTGCGTGATTTATGAATAATTCGTGGCAAAACCAATTTATGAATTCAATATTATGGATTTCTGCCGAATATAGGGAATACCTACTCTTTGTAAAGTAAGTTTCATTGTAAATTGGTAAAACCAAAACATTACTAAACAGTTAGTTCAGTCTAATTGAATTTAGTTCTATTACTTACTACCTACATAGATTTTCCTGATCTTACTTTGCAAGAAATTTAATAGATAGTTTGGAAAGAATAACCTACTTCATAAATTTTAGGTAAGTACCAAGTACCCAAGTAGAATTTATCACAAAACATAGGTAATATTATTAAGAGCACTAAGATGAAGCTTTGTGCTGTTCATTCATGTTTTATCCATCTCTGTTTGGTTTCCAATAAACGTAATGGTATTGGTTCCGTTAAAGGCGCCAATATATTTTGTAATGCAAATGCACGCGTACGTGTTGAGTTTACATGTTATTTCTAAATACTAAGCAAGCAAGCTGAGCTATTTCAGTCAGTAACTGGCCACACTTCCGATCTAACGATAATTTAACAAAAATCGGGGTTAATTCTTGGATATCATTTGCTTGTTGCGCAACACGACACGTTCCCGGCTCGGATTTTATTTACAGAATCCGTTACAAGTAACTGAGATTGTGATTACGGATTGTAGAGCATAAATATTTGTAGTAACATGAAATAACTCAGTGCAAGACAGTCGGTATATAGCCATAAACATATGCATTTTTATAATTACTCAGACCTACGAGTAGACCAATCATTCCCTATGATCTTTTTTTTAATTACTGTTACGGTTAATTTTTCGTGCGTCTTGTCAATGCAAATAAATTTTAGTTTTTTTCTCAATCACTATTTTATCTTCTCTACCAATTAAAATCTTAACGAGGGATATTGAGTCTTATAACCAATTGTAATTACAAGAAACCAGTTAAATAATAAAAGGGTTAAAGCCCCATAGCTGCGTCTGAACATCCAATGATCCGGTACCTACACCGTGCATAATTCGTGCACCCAAAATAATTAATCTCAAGTGGCATGCATGAACCAGCTTCGTTGGTACTCTAGCAGTAATTAAACCTGCCTATTTAATCATACAAGTATGTAGGTAGGTAAATATCCAGACCTACCTATATAAAAATTAAATAGATTGTATTATGTATACAGTAACTTCCTGGGCAGTTAATCTCTACTATTATTAAAATTATAAAATTGTAAAAAAGCTGTCTGTACATTGAAGATATTTAAAAAAAATCAAGTGGGTTAGGGTATATAAACGTCTCCGAACCCAAAAATGTGATTTTTTAAATTCTTGTCTGTTTGTCTGTTGGTTACGAGTTGGCGCAAAAACTGCAGAACAGATTTTAATTTTTTTATCACTGTTAGAAAGTATGTGCTCCAAATTAAAAACTGGTATACTTCTTATCTCAAATAATTAAACGGAACCTTAGATACAGCTTGACCTCTCTAATGTATAGAGACCCATACAAAGAAGAGATCATCACTGTTGGTTTTTGAGCTTCAAGTGAGCGAAGCCGCGGGCATAGGCTTGTATGAAATTATATTTAAAAAAAATCGTTCAAAAATATCACTTGCTTACTAACTTGTAACTTGTGTAATTATTTTGTTTGCAGCTAACAACATAATTAGGTAAGTACACAAGTTACAACCACCAAAGTTTTGTCTTTTACAGACTTAACCGATATTTAACCGACTTCCAAGGGTAGAAATCCACTTTGACTATATTGTATTTAGGTTTACGTCACCGTGAACCGATTTCGACTTATCTGTAAATATACTTCCGAGATGGTCCCATGTAATTTTAGCTGTCTAATTATCGATACTGACGTTACACCACAAAAAGCTTGAAGTCGTTTTCCTTTTTCAAGAAACTCAAGCAAGCATCAACTTTGAAAGACAATGTTCATGAAATCACAATAGAACCTCAACCCAGTAATTGAATTATTATACTAATATGTCATAAATTATTATATTTTTATGTGGTAGAGTTAGAGACAGACTCGCGCCCCACGTGGGTAATAAGTTATAACGATTGTAATTACCGAAATGATCCGACTGACGACCGCAGGCCGCATTCCTGCGTTAGATACACTCAAGATTCTCTTTTTATATTAATTTATCGTTCTGTAGGACATTTGACTTACATATTGTTACGCCGAAGAGCTATTAGAATGACGTAGATAGGTCACGAAGGTTCTAGATAAATCGTAGACGCATGTAGAATATTCGAAAGAAAGTACTCGAATGCGTACTCACGTAATAACAATAGATCAAGGTCAGGTTCAAAGGTCAATGCCCGTAAACAATAGACGATCAAGTACCTACTCGCATTTTGTAGGCATTTCGCGATTGTTCGATTCCAGAATCTTCATGACTGATATAAATAGCCGTCGTGAGGGTCGGCTAGGGCAGTTTAGTTTTGGACAAGGTGAAGTGAACATCAACGTGAAGACAAGTGATTCTCAGTGTGACAGTACAGTGCGACAAGTAATAGTGTAGTGATTTTATTTGTGATTTCTGTTGTGTGTTGTCAAGTTTATTAAAGTATTTGTTTATTTCGGTAAAATTAGCGTTAATTAATTTATCCCGAACCCCAGCTCGTAACATTTGGTGTCAGAAGTGGGATAAATTATGCCGGTTTTGCCGAAGGACGATACGGAAGGTATCCGTACCAGAAGTCAGCGGCAGCAAGAAATGGACCAGAGACGATTTGGAGATTCTCCGGCACTTCCTGCGGGTCATCTACAACCAACAACAGACCCAGTCGCTGGTCCATCTGGAACTTCTCCGGTACCAGCTGTTAATCTGGCGGCTTTAATGGCAATGATGCAGGATCAGGCTCGCCGTCAGGAAGAGCAGGCCCGCCGTCAGGAAGAGCAGGCCCGCCGTCAGGAAGAGCAGGCCCGCCGTCGGGAAGAGGAGCAGGCCAAACGCCAAGAGGATCAGATGCTCCTCATAAAAGACCTTCATGGGACTCTTGGAAAACAGCTTGGTGTTATGAAGGAGCAGGTGGAACAGCACGAGACCCGGATTTCTAAAACCGAGGAACAGATTGCTAACGTGACAAAAGCGTTAGGTGATCTAAAGGCAGGAAACGGACTTGTGGCTTCCGCGGTTGCTGCTCCCATAACATCCTCGCTACGCGGATTCAAAGTGCCGCCATTTGACGGAACCTCCTCATGGTCGGCATACAAAATGCAGTTTGAAGCCTTCATGGAGTCAAATGGATGGGATAAAGGCCAGGCTAAGACCGCGCTTACTCTAAGCCTCCGCGATCAGGCTTTGACAGTACTGGAGGCCCTCGGCAAGGAGATGTCCTACGATCAGCTGATTCAGGCATTGGACTCGAGATATGGTGACACCCATCTCGAATACGTGTTCCGTGCACAGCTGAAGGATCGGGTACAGCGTGGTTCAGAGACCCTGCAGCAGTGGGCCGTAGAAATTGAAAAGCTGGTTCGGAAAGCCTACCAGTCTACACCTGTGCTTATCGACGGAAATCTGGTGCAGGCGTTCATCGATGGAATCCGTGACCTGGAAGTCAGAGCCGCTGTGAGACTTGGTCATCACAGGACATTGAAAGACGCCTTAGCCCATGCGTTGGAAGTGGAGGCAGTCAGGCAGGACTATCGAGCTTACTGTATCCGGGAAGTCGTGTTACCGACATGCTACCTCTGCGGAGAAGAGGGTCACTTCCAGGTGGGTTGTGCGATGCGCAGAAAATTTTCAAGGGAACGTGTGATAGTGCCTAGATGCTACATCTGTGGTAAGCGAGGGCACTTTCAAGCCAGTTGCTGGAGAAAGGAGGATGGAAAAAGGAGGATGATAACTGCTCCAAGATGTTATATATGTGGAGAAAGAGGTCACCTCCGGATGAGTTGCCCGAAGCAAAGCAGATCCCGTGCATGTTTTCCGAGTAGACCGTGCTCTGAAAACTGGAGGAATGGAGATGATGCATATTCTGGAGTGAAGCAAGAGGCTAAGGAAGCAGTACCCGTGAGGATGCTGACAGCGGATCTGAATGATGTACGAAACAGTAGCTCAGAACGAGTTGGTCAATCGGCCAAACCAACTTATGAGAGAATAAAGTCGCGTTATGACTGTAAGACGAAAAACAAAGGCTTCGACGAGGGTTCACTAGTGCGGATAAATAACCCGGTGCGCGTCAAAGGAAAGTCATCCAAGCTACGGGCAAAATGCAACGGCCCCTATAGAGCTGCGACTAAGATCAACGATGTCACCTACCGGATACAGCAAGGACCAATTGGTGCTCCGAAACCAGTTCACGTGGATCGTTTAGCCTGTTATTACGGATCTAATGATGCATGCTCGGGACGAGCATGTCTTAGGAGGGGGCAGTGTTACGCCGAAGAGCTATTAGAATGACGTAGATAGGTCACGAAGGTTCTAGATAAATCGTAGAAGCATGTAGAATATTCGAAAGAAAGTACTCGAATGCGTACTCACGTAATAACAATAGATCAAGGTCAGGTTCAAAGGTCAATGCCCGTAAACAATAGACGATCAAGTACCTACTCGCATTTTGTAGGCATTTCGCGATTGTTCGATTCCAGAATCTTCATGACTGATATAAATAGCCGTCGTGAGGGTCGGCTAGGGCAGTTTAGTTTTGGACAAGGTGAAGTGAACATCAACGTGAAGACAAGTGATTCTCAGTGTGACAGTACAGTGCGACAAGTAATAGTGTAGTGATTTTATTTGTGATTTCTGTTGTGTGTTGTCAAGTTTATTAAAGTATTTGTTTATTTCGGTAAAATTAGCGTTAATTAATTTATCCCGAACCCCAGCTCGTAACAATATTTTCACCCAACGCCTATAAAGTACATTTTAGCAATGCATTTCGAAAATCGAAATCGTAACATCTATTAATTTTTATTTGAGGCAATCATAATTAAAACTTTCAATTGTAATCGTAGCGTTCTCAATAAAAAGTAAGACTTCAATCATGTATGATGATGCGTTTTTCTATGTCACTTCACTAAATGTTCTTTAAAAGTTTAATAATACGTTACTTTGGGCAGTAATCAAGCAATTATGGCTTACTGCACAGTCACGCTCCTTTTACCAGATGACTGGTTATATTCAAAGAAATTGTTAAATAATTGACGGTTACTTTGTGTTTGTTTACTGTAATTTTAAGATTATAACTTTACAATTGTATGTTACAACAGAAAGATATCAATTATTATTTTTCTTTGATAGGAAAACAAAATGTGCTCGTACTTTATCAAAGCTGTATTTTAATTCCAGGGTTGCAGTAAAAGTCGTACCTACCCTCTTATTACTAACTATTGTCGATGAAAACCCTAGTTTTTACAATTAGCTAATTGATTTCTTTCTATGATGAGTTTAAAGAGCGATGGATATATTTTGAGCTACTGTTAAGGTATATGGATAACAACATAATCGTTGAGAAATTTCTTGAAATGTTATACTTAGTACTTAGGAACTTTATGCCCACATCGTATGACACTTCGGAAAAAATGCCAGAACCACACTTAGGTATACATCAGTCGAGCTAACAAACGCTTGAAAACGTTAAGATTGCTAATTCTGGGAAAATATTCTCAACTTTAATCTCTATAAAAAATCTCAAGTGGTTAACTTAGCGTGTGATTTGGCATCAGAGCCGCTCACTCCGCTGTATTGCTGAAAAAAACTGAACTTTGAAGTGGTTACACATTACTATGGGAACAAAAAGAAACTTATTACAAAAACTTAAGAAAGCGAGGGATTGTCTGGAGTGTTCGGTGTTCCATTAGTAATAAATTATTTTGAGTGATAACCTTAAAAGCATTCCCTTTGACTTCGAGCACCTAAGTATACCTAATGCTACCTATATGTCGAATGCACGTAACTTTGTAACATCGTAAAAATGTTATAGCCCATATTCGATAAATGCTTTTACTGAATAGATACTAAATAAAGATAAATGATGAAGGGACTCACCCTCACCAATCAAATTACGATTAACGAATGCATGATGGGATAAGTTGATGACCACGATAGGTAAAAGTAAAAGTTTCAATACCATCCTTTTGTAATTCAATGAGAATAAAGGCATAGGATCCTATTAAAAAAACATGACTAACCTAGTCCTGAGTTTAGAAGTTAAAAAGTTTGAGAAGTTTAAAAAGTTTGTCATGTTGTAAAAATGTTCAATGAAAATCTATGAGAAGGTAATTTCAAGTCACTATAATCCAATACCCAAAGTATAGCTCAACAAGAATCACCGAGAGTTGCCTACATTCTTCACAGATAATTATCTCGCTATTGCGGTCAGAATGAAGCCTAAAGCCAAAAGAAAATAACATAAAAAGAATATGTTCTACATTTTTTGTCTTCACTAGACGAAGCCACTTGCAACATACATACAGGCAGGCAGGTATATGTTGTAGATATTATTGTAAGTCTTTCCTTCTAGTTACTTCGGCCATGACATGGCTGGATGCTGGTTTAAAGTGGACCGACTACCTTTGTCCTAAACCTCGGGGGTACGAGAGGTCATATGGCAGTGCCAGAAACTAGTTTATGCACTATACTAACAATATTACTATCTACTGTAAGGTAGATACTGCTGGTTAACGTGAATGTCTGTTTTCTGACCTTCAAATACTCACTTAGCATAAGGGTTTATCATTACCGTTAAGTCTTTAATGTCTTTGTTGATCAGCTTTAAAAATCGTTGGTGTTAAAACTCTTTATGGAAGGGTGCGATATACGATGTCTACATAGAGAAAATCTATTGGCCCGACTTCAAAAACAATAGCACCGCCTACCTAGTTTAAATCAATTATCTATTTTTAGAACGTCTAGCAGCGCTATAAAATTGAATAGGTATTCGGTCCGCTCCATAAGAAACACAAACGAAATCCGTTCGAAGTTTACGTTGATGTTGAGGCACAGACAGTCAAAGATTTCTTACAGCCAAGCACACGTGTGCTACAGCACACCATTAAAAAGAACGCACACATGCCAGCGTCACGAACTTGATTATACGTTAAATACAACACACAAAAAGAGACAACACAAAAGAACACACACAAATACACAAAAAGAGTAAGAACGGAGGCTGCGCGTGCGACGAGTCGCCGACCCGCGAGATGGCACGAGTCAAAACGCCGCGCCGCGCCTCGCCGTGCATAATATTATTCTACACTATTATTATTTTATGACACTATTTCTCCTATACGATCAACACATTTGGCTCGTTAGTCATAAAAAACAGCAGCCCAGTAAACAACTCCAGACTTCGCTGGATCATCACTATAATAACATCACATCAGCCAGGTATTTTTAGCTAATTAAAGACAAACTTCCGTCATAATTAATTATGCATATAAAGCAATTAAATTATTACTGAGAAAAAATACGGCTCTCTAAATCCAAAATTATTTGGAATAAGTATTTATTTAGTTCCTAGTACTTCAAATATTCAAACCAAACACATTAATCACTAATGTTGGAATAACTTATCACCGCGCGAAGGTAGGTTATATTATACTTGAGATTCTTGAACAAAAGACATCAGGCTAATGAAAACATAGATATAACTCAAGTTATTGTTCATTATTAGACCACCAACGATCATAGAGCACAAAGTAACGTAAGTGAATTGAATAATGTAATTCCGAGGTAGCGTACCTAAGTGGCGTGACGATAGAGGCGTTATACAAGTAAAATACCTATCGCACGTTGAAAAGGGAAGTGTCATCGTGTGGTGTCTGCCATTCTGCCATTAATGACTGTCATTCCTCAATGTACAGACTACAGACACTGCGATGAAAAAAAATAGATTCAATTGATGTCCAGACTTAAGATTGATGACACGATGTGACACATAGTTATCATTAATTAAGTACCCTGTGATCTCGAAAGGCTAACTAAAAGTATCACAACAAGCAGTTCTAATAAAGCTTTCAGCTCAGCCTTCTCCCAAATAACTGCAGAAGTCAAGTTCCAGACGATGATCGATATAATTTCACATGCACTGAATGCTGCTTGAAATCCGCAACCCAACAATTTCGCCAAATTTAGATTGTGATTATGAGAGCTTTGATGAGAGCATTAGATCTCATATTGCAACAGACAAAAAAGAGGACGAGATCGAATTATTGATTGATAAGACCAATTGTCACGGGGAACAAAAACCTTATAATACAGTGCGATATCTATATATATAAAAGACAGTCGTGTTAGTTACTCCATTTATAACTCAAGAGCGGCTGAACCGATTTGGCTGAAAATTGGTGGAGAGGTAGCTTAGAACCAGGAAACGGACATAGGATACTTTTTATCCCGTTCCCGATACTTTTTATTCCACGGGGGCGAAGCCGCGGGCAGAAGCTAGTTTTACATAAAATACATGACAGAAAAGAGAAGATCGCAAATCCAAGCGCAAGAAAGGATAGAAGCAACAACAACATATTTTTTTAAAAGCTTTTATTGGTCTACCGTCTGATAGGTCGTGTTGCGATTCAATTATACAAAACCCTGAGCTGAACTTTCATCAGTAAAAATCATTATAGTATGTCATACAATAACAACTACCAAATTTGCTTAAAATTTATTTATCTGCCTAGATAAAACACATGTGGGTAACGTAACTAAAGCTTCAGTAAAATGATGTCACACGCATTGGCGATTATATCAACTGCTATCAACCGAACATAATTAGTCATATTAAAATTTAAATGTTCACTTATTATATGAAAAATTTTGTATTCATTCATTTACCATTATGAGCCATAATAGGTACTATGTTCGACTGGTTACAGTTTTAACTAAACCCTTTAGAACCCTTTATAGGAACTGGTTAAAAATATTATTGCCATCGAATCCCTATCCCAATTTACTAAGTCAGCGCCTTTTATTCTCATCCGCGTTTATCAGCCGCTATTGCTTCCTTAACATAATATATTTTCCCCATCATTCCTTTGTTTGCCTTTCTTTCCATCCACATTCAGGCTCAGAACCCTTCGCGTAAAATGTTCCTCACATATACCTACTTGAAGTATTCATATCCGCAATAATCTTTGTCACAGTTTCACAAACCATAGTACCCGCAGTCTATTGTTTACGAGTATCAACGTTCAATGGTAGATTGGCTGAGATTAGCCGGTCGTGATGTGGCCCATATCTCGATGAAAGCAATCACGATCACTGCCAGAGCCAGAGACATATTCGTCACATAAACAGCTCTAGAGATGGTCACGAAATGGCTTCGGGTCCGATTCTTATAGGTACACTTCTATTCTTACAGAATCAAAACAAAAAGATAACCTAAAATATTAAGGGCATACATAATCAAATCAAAACAGAAACTGAACATTTATCCAGCCATACGCAGGTTCACATACATTTCTGAACTTTATTCAATTTATAAAGCACCAATCAACCTGAATGTCATTCCATAAATCTTAGAGTGACTCTCGAACACAATATAATCAATATTTCTTCTAGATATCATGAAAGCCCATGTTAACATAGTTCACTTGGCTGTGTGCTAAGTTATGTAAAAATAGAACAGTCGCAACTGAAACTTTTATGAAATCGTGTCGTTATACAAATTGACATGTAAATATCGTGACAGACGCACTGGTTACAAGTAGGTTAAATCGACCATGCAATATTTCATGCTTAATAGCATTAAGTAATTGCACACCGTGGAAATATAACTGTTGATAAATGGTAGGATCTACGCAATGACAGAATCGCCTATGAACATGAGTATTTATTAACGGGGGCCTGTTCGCGCGTTTGTTAGACTGTGTACACGGCAGCCAAATCTCCCATACGGTAGCTCATCAATTTAAATAATAATTGATCAAGACTGTTTCTAGATGAAGAATAAAGCTTTTAATGTGGAATCATCAAAATACCAATCTTGTTAAAAGCGGTCTGTAATGAAAAACAAAAAGTTCTTACTATGTTTTTCCTTTACGGTATGATAAGGCTTATTTATCTGCATAGACGTGGTTAATTATACAGACATTAAAAAAAAATTGCTATTCCAGCTGGCTCGAGGCACGTGCCGCGTTCACCTGTTCTTTAGTCGCAGTTTTAAATAAGTAGGCTCTCGAAACCGGCAGTCATAGCTGTTTGAGCCATGCCATTATTTTTTGTATACGTTACTAAATTGCTGCATCGCACACGTAATTATAAGTCAGTAGTAGTAGTTGTGATAGCAGGCCACTATTATTTTTAAATAATGACGAGGAATTAGGAAACAATCAGCATCGCCTGTTACTTTCTCCAGTTTTTAAACTGATACTCAAATAAAACGGAATACCGACGCTCTTTTTTATGTTGTACTAGCCTATGCCCGCGGCTTTGCTCACTTGAAGCTCAAAACCCAACAGTGATGATCTCTTATTTGTATGGGTCTCTATACATTAGAGAGGTCAAGCTGTATCTCAGGTTCAGTTTAATTATTTGATATAAGAAGTAGGTATACCAGTTTTTAATTTGGAGCGCATACTTTCTAACAATGATATCTAACAAAATTAAAATATATTCAGTAGTTTTTGCGCCAACCCGTAACAAACAGACAAGAATTTTAAAAATCACATTTTTGGGTTCGGAGATGTGTATATACGCTAACCCACTTGTTTTTTTTAAATATCTTCAATGTACAGACACAGCTTTTTTTTACAATTTTTAATAGTAGAGATAAGAGATAAGATATAGCTTATTTTAATATCTCTTTTGAAAATTACATAGGTACATAGGTACAAAAAAAGGAGCTTAAACAGATCATAAAATCAGCCTTATTTTAATCGGAACATAGTTTGGCTACTTAGGGGCCACTTGCACCAACTTCATAAATATATTTTAATTGTATTTAAACGCAATTTTTCATAGAAATGTTGTGTTTAAATACAATTTAAACACATTTATGAAGTTGGTGCAGGTGACCCTAAGTCCCTGATATCGTAAGAAAAACAATAAAATAAATTTAATGTATTTAAATTGAAGCTTTGTCACGGTGGACCTACTTTGGGTTAAAGTAATTCGCATTAGATTGGACTCTTATCTATGATCGTGATTACGCTCTACGCGATTTGTATCACTTTATGTCGCAAATCCTTTCTACATTGAGAAAGACACCTAGACAAAATAAAACTATAACATGGCCAAACGTCGAATCGACCGACTTTGAAATTACCCAGCAATATCTACTTACATCAAGTACATATTATGATTTTTATAGGCTGTCTGGTCATTGTCGAGAGTACCTAAGAAAAATGACAAAAAGCTCCCAGAAGAACTTACAAAACTTTAAATACAAAGCGCAGAGTTGTCATTTTCTATTCCGATCCAACAAGGGAATATCTACCTATGTACAAAGATACTATTAAATCTTAGATGTATCCCCAACAGTGTAGGTGATTAACAAGTTTTCTTTGTCACGATAATAATTGGGACTAAATTAAGTTGCCGGTGACCGATATATTTTATCGCAAAGCTTTTACCATTTGGATTGTGGCGGTTTTCTTCGGTAAACGATTCATAACTTATAACTTCGAATGTTACTGTATAACAATGTAAATGAGACCAAGAAAAGCACGCCTACCGAGATTTCATTAGTATTCACGACAACACAGACTAAAAATTATTTAAATACACAGCTCTAGGTAACAATGGCTTGAGCATTTGTTAGAAATGTGAAACCTCGCCTTTGAATGAGATAAATTAAGTAGGCAACATTAAATTAAATACTTAATATCTAAAACACACAACACCAACACCATACACGTAACTAGTTAACTTTTGTTTCAACACATTGTTGTTCAATTTTTTTCAAGAAATAGTACCACAAGATAAAAAAGCAAGAAAATTTGCTTTTTTATCTCGTGGGAGGTACTATTTCTAACTATTGATGTAGATACATCAATAGTTAGAAATAGTACCTCCCACGAGATAAAAAAGCAAATTTTCTTCTTCTTTCAAATCTTCATTCTTCTTTAAATCCAATTCATGCTGATTATGATAAACTTGAAAACTAGAAATACCTATGTTTTCAGGCTAAACAGTTTTCATCACAAATAACCGAGTGTAAGTTAATATTATTAAGTTGTACTCACCATCAAATCCACAATATTATTACAATGGCAGTCCCTTTGAATCAGTTGGCATTGATTAACACTACTATTTATTTTATTTCACCTTTTAGTCCCGCTTAATCCACCATTTGGGGTCCAAGTCACGGACTGTACAAAAAAAGTTTTATCACAAAAATCTTAGAAAGTATCTTGTTCTAAAGTGTTTTAAAAAACATCATTCACACCGATTTATTTTCACATTCGATTTTTTAGTTCACACTTTCCCGCCAAATGTTTATTTATTTCGACGGTAACCGGCAGGCAAAAGGCACGGCACAGCACAGCGCGGCGCGCGTACAACCGAGAGCGGAGCCGGTTCGCTGTTGATTGTTTTATTTTGAACTCGAACTCGGCGACCGCGCTCTCGCGGTTCAAACGCGCAACGGCCAAGCGTCCCTCGATCAAAAAAAGGTACTCTTAAAAACAAACCCTTTCTTCTGTAATGGGATAAGAACTTTTTAAATGAGGTGAGGATAAAAAATGACGAGCCACTCTTGAATATTATAAACCTGTTTAATGTTCGTGTAGCCTGCTGCAAATGTTTTCGACAAGATTACGAGATGGTTAGCCAAGTATACCAAAGATACAACATAAATAAAAGAAACTTATGTAAACAAAATACTTTTACGCTTATAAATTTAATATTAGCATAATATTACTATTTGCGATACGGCAACGCACTTTATCCTGTACATTAAATTTAAAAAACTTAAGGAAACAGGTTTTAATACAAAAATCAAAAAATATAAAACATAACAGAATCGACTTAAATTACCTTATTGAAATACTTTGCCTTGATTTTGATTTTAGACTATATTATGCTATGGAAAACCCTGTCATCACACAAGCTTTAGTAGCGCTATCTACTGGGGAGAACGTAATATCAGCTTTCCACTGGATTCTCCTGTTCAGTTTCATGCTTCGCCTCTGAATTCTCGAGTTTAGTTTCTTCATCTTCTCGATTCTCTACATCATTTTCTAGTTTCTCAATATCCTCTATACTTAAATCGCCTTCAAATTCATTTTTATTTTGATTTCTTTTAATGTTAGCTCGTTTTAAAAATGGTTCATGCAGGGCTTTGTATAACTTTCTTGCTTTCGTGGATCCGAACCCTGGACATTCAGAAAGCCTACTTTCGGATGCTTTTATGATATTCTCTAAGGTGCCAAATATCGATATAAGTGTCATCGCATCTGTTTTATTTACAGGTTTTATTGTAGTTAATGCATTAACCACCTAAAACAAACAATATCTATCATACAATAAACAATCCTATAATCAAAGTTTACTGTCAATTCTTGGGCCTAAATCTGCTATTTCACAAAAGAAACATTGGCATTGGTACTGTCGTCGTTTTCGCTATTGTCGTAAAAAAGGGTAGGTACTAAATGACATAATACTGATAGATTTTCAATGACGATTTTGCCGTACATAACTTTTAACAAAAATAAAACTGCATTCAAAAACAAAAAAAAATGTTATGTGTGAAACAGTTTCGGAAGTCTGTGCCATTGATTTAGTCAGATCTTTTATTTTCGCCACCGACTTCCGAAACTGTTTCGCACATACCATTTTTTTTCGTTTTAGAAGGCGGTTTTAGTTTTTGATAAAAGTTATTTTATTTCAACATTTTGAGGGGCGTGTAGAATCTAACTTAGGTGAACCGACGACTTTGTCATTTATTCGTTCAGTACGTGTTATTGTATTTTTTTTTAAATTAATAATCAGACACCAAATTTGAATGGGACAACCTCGGGAGTATATTCTTCAAGACAAAAAAAGACAGAATCGGTTTATAAATGGCCGGATAATCGCGTAACAAACATACATAATAAATACAGACGAATTGAGAATCTCCTCCTTTTTGAAGTCGGTTGAAAATACAAACTTAACATTAACTTGGGGCTCTGGTTATGAGTTGAGAGAGAGACTGACATGATTGTGTCTGTGCTTCAACTGAATAAATCTTCGCAAAACTGGCCAATTGGTTTGAGAGGGAAGAGGGGGTTCGGATAAATTACGAAATATCACAACGGGAGATTGTAGTGGGATATAACGTTTATTTATTTTTTCGTTGAACACCCGATTTTTACCAACACTTTAACACCGAAAACCGATTATTTTTAAAATATATACCTAAGCGTTTATCGTCAAACCTGCCTCATTAGCCAAGTGGTCCTGAGCGTGACTGCTACGCTCGAGGTCCTGGGTTCGATTCCCAGGTCGAGTTAAGTGTTATTGGGTTCTTCTATGAAATTCCCAGTAGCAACTCAGCACGCCCCCTATTACATGGGACCTAAACATACCGGCGAACTGTGGGTGTACATTAGTACACCTCTGCCTAACCCTTCGGGGAATACAGGCGTGATGGTATGTTATGTTAGCGTCAAACCTCACCACTTGTCTCCGGCGGAGAAGGGTTTGAAAAGTTTTAAAAAAACGTCACGTGATTAATGGACGACCCCTCAGACTGAAGCACGAGACAAAGTAGGTATAAGATTTTCAAGTTCGTGGGTGTAGTAAATGAAGTTTATCAACATATGACTACCAGCTTTCTGCTTTGATTAACAGGTACCTATAAATTGTAAATTGGTCTGCAATATTGGGAGGCCATCAATAAGTGATTGTACTAATTGCTAAAATATAAACATGCATAGGATTTTAATAGACTAGAGAAGGAATATATTGAAATATGAGTCCATAAGGATGTGAGGTCTGATAACCTACACTATGGCAGCAGGCATACCATGACCTTTTTAATTAATGTTTTATTTTCTTTGAAATAGTGTACTGTGGTTTTTTACAAAGGACTTTTTCTCCAAGGTCCAATCTATCTCTCTAAGAAATTTCATCAAAATTGATTCTTCTGTTTAGGTGTGAAAACATAACAAACAGACAGATTTATTTTAGCTTAGATAGTATTAGTATGGATATCAAATAATTAAATACAATTATGTACCTTTTGATGAGGATCATTTTCAACCTTTTCCATGATCCTGTCAGGTGGTTTATTTTCATATATTTTATAATTTTCTATTATCTTGGCTGCTTCTTCTGGATTCCATGCGAGCATTAGGGTTAAGTCTGTCAGAAGACATATTCTTGTTAAGTTTTTCAATATTGTATGGGGATCTTTGAGATCAACCTAAAAGACAAAAATCTATTAATCTCCAGCAAATATCTTGTGCATTCATGATACATGATCAGAATAATGCTAATTTACCCAAAACTTCAAAGAACATCTACTGATTCTATTGTCAATTCTGGAAAACAAAAGCTCCAACTGAATTCTATTATTTTACTGTATTTCTTCTAATTTTAGTGTACAATGGGTTATAGCTGTTACCTGACCCACCTTAAAAATTTACGAATTTGAACCCTCTGCTTGTGATATTACGGGTTATTCAATTTGTATGAGGTAATCAGACTAGCGCTACTCGATGACAAATAAAATAATAATACAGACTACCTACTAAGCAATTTTGATCTTTAAAACAACGACCTAGGTCGTTGTTTTAAAGCGACTTGTTCAAGATAGGCAAATATTATAAACTACAGTTGTGCCAATTTGATCTTTAACACGTAACGTTAGGGTAGGTAATCTTTGAATATTGTTTTGTCACATGATTGAGGAGTTGTTAATTTCAATAATACTTGTTAAGGTGATTTGGTCTGGTGGTTGCAACAGTGTATCTATGTTAGCATGGTTATGAGTTCAAAACTAGCCCTGCGCTTCTTATAGCTTTTTATGTTTACAATATTCAAATATATTGTTTTTTGAATTCCAAATGTTTTTATATGATATTTAAATACTATTTAAATAAAAATAACAACAGAAATGAAAAACATTAATTATTATGATAACGATTTTATTAAATATAGAATACACAATTACTTGTCATAGATATATAATTATATATATTATATTATTTAAATAATATATATACTTATATTAAAAAGCAAAAACGTAAAAAGAAGTTTTAATACTTATGAAAGCTTGATTTTTTTGATTAAAGTTGTTACTTACTAAATATTTTCTTTGTTTTAAAGTTGCCTATAAAATACCCATTTTTATTTTTAAAGTAGGTAATTAATCTAATACATACCTACTTTAAACAGTAGTCAATGTAGTGAATCAACATGTTAAATGTTTAGAAATATAATATAATATTTCTATTTTTATAACAATAACATCACCACATAAACTATTATACCTACTTTAAAACTTATGTGACAATAGCACTATACTTTAACCTACTTTATAGGTTTTTAAATATTTATATAATAATAGTTATGATCGCAAAAGGACATGCTTAATCACTGTAAGAAACACTTCCTTAGAAATTGTGATAACAACAATTGATTTGACACACTGACACATAAGTATTGTTAACTCCAGTGGAGCACCATCTCTTTCTATAATTTGTTGCAAGGGGCTTCGCATGCCGCACATCATGTTTCAGCAAGCATTACTTCCTCTCATCAGTTCCCATGTTGAAGTCACAAGTTGTGCCAAATTTTCTTTTGTCCTGACTTCTAATGAATCCCAATTTAAAATCATTTGACCCCACAAATTTTCTATTGGGTTTAGGTCAGGCAGGGCTTTTAGATGGCCAATTTATTGTCTTGACACCTTCTTGACTGGCCAGCCAATTTTGCACCACAGCAGCTCGGTGTATGGCGCAATTATCTTTCATGAAGAAAATATCCGTGTTGTCACGTAATATTTCCAAATATTAGTGACTATTTAATCGGCCATTTCCCGTTTCTTCAAAACGTCTCAACCACAATCTGACGGTATTTCTCTGAAACAAAGAAGGCATATAAAAATAGGTTTGATTAAAGCAATAGCTAGGTATAATAATGAAATTTAAAATTATAAAAATACACTTACTGCTATATAAGTCTCCTAGCAATTTCTCTGATGCCAACATTCTCATCGTGTAAATAGTTTATTTTGTATTTTAAATAATCACAGACAATGACATGATAATAAAACTACTACAAAACATAAATAAAAAAATTGGAAAAATACGTTGTTTTTCACAATTTAGTAAGGCAAGGTAAAAAGTGTTCGCGCGTAGTCACTGCAATTGTGCGTAGACTGGCTTTAGCTTTGTTGTCACGGTTTATTTTTATTTTCCTACCCTAAAACTTAGTAACATTTGAATACCAGTTTTATAATGAACGCGTATTTGTCTTTCATCTACCCACTTATTACAAGTTAAGTGAAAATATAACCAAGTTAGAAACTTTATATTTGGAGAATGTGTCCGTCTATAGTTCTTTACAATAATGTAAGAAATACTTCTTGAATAAATTCTATATTGAAAACAAAATAATATACGCCATGCAGGATTTGAACTCGCATCTTGCTCGTCTCAGTCTTACACACGAACCACAAGACCAGATCTACTTGTGTGTATTAATTAAAATAAGCTATTAGTAGCAATGACACTAATTATATTATCGAAGATAAACCTTTAGTCTTACAGCATAAAAATCTAAATTGAATAACAAGTAGTTATAAATATCCTAACGCAAACGTTTTGCGTATCTGTATTATTATTGTATTCGTTCATCAAGTAGCGCTAGTCTGATAAACTTATACAAATTGAATAACTCTTGTAATGTAACAAGCAGAGGGTTCAAATTCGTCCGTTTTTAGGGTGGGTCAGGTAACAGCTATAACCCATTGTACAAACACTTAAGTGACGTCTCAACACTCAGGACAATTTTCATCCTAGATTGTTGTTGTAAGGAAGGGTCCACTTGTTGTTTCTTTTCCTCAAAGTTTGAATAAATTAGCACTACCTATTTCAATCACTGTTCATGATACAGAATCTAAAATGAGATCATTTTTTACATGAAAACCTTTTCACCATTTTGAGGCATATCATGCATGCTAAAAGTAGCATGCATACCATACCACACATAAAGATTTGTCTTGTAAAGATTTATGTACAGACTACAACAGATTCATGTAACCATCTCCAGTCTGTATTCTTAGTTACTCAATTAATATTCTGTGACATTTTACACAGCACCATCTAGTCCCAAACTAAGCAGAGCTTGTACTAAGGGTACTAGACAATTGATATAAAAGAATATTCCTAAAATGATTCATAAAATTTACCTGAACCAAAAGCACTCTAAGTTCATACTTCTTTCCAAGCTCTTTTATCCTGTTGTTAATATAATCTGGGTTCATATTATGGTAGCGGAGTGAAAGGAACAGTAAGCATATAGTTTTCCCCACTTCATAGTCAGGGATTATATCATCATACTCCCATGGAACACTTGTGATGAATTTGAGTACTGGATTGCCTCTCTGTAAATAAATACAATATCATTAAAATATGTTTAGTCTCAAACCACAAACCATCACACCTGTGTTCCCCAAAGGGTAATACACAGGTTTAAAGCATTTAAGAAAAGCTCTAAGGAATTAGCCTATTGCCATTAAGCAATCCATAATCCAAACTCCCAGTTGCTACTAAGAATTTTCTAGAGAAGCCCAATAACACTTTTTTAACATGGGATTACAACCCAGGACTTAGTAGTCATGCTTACTAGACTAATCAGGTTTTCCAGTATCTTTCATACCCTTCAATTAAATATAAATATTTTACCTGTTTTTGATTTACTAAAACACAATGTGTCTTTGATGATGCAGGCTTTGAGACAGGTTCTCTTGATGTTCCTGTAATAGATTATCAGAACTTAAATGCACCAAACTTCAACAATGTTTACATCTAGGTATACTATTTCCCATTTCAATTTTTTACCCACTGCTAATCATTTAAGCACTGTGTACTTAGGTATATAATTAGCGGTGGGTGCAGCCACACAGCAAATAAAATAAACCGGGAATATGGGTCAGAGAGTTGGCTTAGGGTCGGAGTGTGATTCGATATAATTTTAAATAAAATATACCAGCTTGTACTTGTTGCAGACTTTCGGGATCAATTTTAGGTTTCTTTGGGGATGTGGGTTCACTAATTTGAGCAAGTAAATCATCAAAACCATCTTCTAATTCCATTATTCGATATTAATTTATGTACATTAAAAGTCCTCAATAGATACAGTAGTAACTTATAACAACAACGTAAATACAAAAATAACGTTTTGTTTGTTGTTACGATCAACCCTATTCTATTCTATTTTTTTAATTAATGGCAATTAAAGCCGATGTCGACTATTCTGCCAATGACCAGAGAGTTGGAAAAACAAGTGTGCAGAAAAAAATAAAATTATACGCGAATGTAATGTTAGTTAAACTAAAACCAAGGTCGCAAATTACATTCTTCGACACCACGTGTAACTTGTCGGGTTAGTACGGGACTGAAACAAACAAAAAATAGAAATAAATAAATATTAAAATTGTTAAAACATGGAATATACGCATACCACACCCGCACAGGCAGATTTATAATTTTATGTTATTGTGACGGATGAAAGTCATCAGCACCACAAGCAGTTCGGGGGAGGAATATGTTAGCAGGGAGGAGAAATTAGTCGGAAGGGGAATTTTAAATTTAGGAAGACGTTTATACAGATCTAGAGGAGGAATGTTGTTTGAGCATTCAAAGAAGATGTGATCCAGAGTACCCTCTTCCAACCCGCACTCGCAAAGAGAAGAGTCTCTAACCCGGATTTTTTGCAAGAAAACAGGAGTACTACAGAAGCCTAAACGAATACGGCATATGGTGGATATAACAGGTTTCGAAACTTTTTTGTAGCCGTAGAACCAAGGTTTCGGTTTTATAGTTGGTTGTATTGCGTAATAAAACCTGCCTTTTTTCCTTCCAGTGTCACTCCATTGAACCTGCCACGATGATTGGAGGATAGTTCGTGGAAGATTCAATAAGTCACACCCCTGAAGACGGTTGTGAGAAAGATCAGCTACTGACGATGAGCAAGCATCCTTGGCCAATGCATCCACGTACTCATTTCCCTTGATATCGCAATGACCAGGAATCCAAACTAGCTGAACCTCTCTTTGATTGAGAGCACAAGATAATAATGCCTCTTTAATTTCTAATACAAGGGAATTGTGCAATTTACTTTGAAAGGGGTTTTGTATTAAAGCTTGCAGGCAGCTAAGAGAGTCTGTGAAGATTACGGCTTTGTGTATATTATGGTGTGACTTTATAAAAAGACAAGCTTCCAATATAGCCACACATTCACCCGTGAATACAGAAGACTCCTTAGGACACTTAAACTGCAGGATTATTCTAGAGCTCTGATAATAGACCGCAGCTCCAGTGTGGTTAAGTTCAGTTAATTTCGAAGCATCTGTAAAAAATAGTTGGAAACCATTCCATCGCTCGCCGACCACCGCATTGAATGTTGAGTTCGCTGACGGGGATTTTTTGGATATACCAATGTTAAAGACAATTTTTGGTACATAACATAAAACTTCATAGGCAAAATTAAAAAGGGGCAATCTAGGGAACTGAACAATCGGACATACTAAATTTAAAATTTGGCGAAAAGACTTCAGAATTAGGGGTATTTCTTTATTTTTCCAATAATTTGAATTTGTGCATGTGGCATCTAACTCGTACAATTTTTCTATAAGGGGATGTGAGGTTCTGCATATAAGCCTAGACAAAAAACGGGAGGCCAGATATTGCCGTCTTAGGGCCAGAGGGGGTTCCGTACACTCAACCTGCAATGCATTAATGGGGGAGGATTTCATACAACCTAAGATGATTCGGAGGCATTTAGACTGAATCTTATCCAGTCCAACTAAGGCACCTTTGTTGCACGGTATCAGAAGATGCGTTCCGTAGTCCAAAACACTACGGACTAAGGCATTGTAGACTAATTTCATGGTGTAGGGGTGAGCACCCCACCAAACGCCTGCAAGAACTTTTAAAATTGAGATAACTCTTTCACATTTTCTAATAAGGAAGTTGATGTGATCTTTGCCAGTTAATTTTGTGTCTAAAATGACACCTAAAAATTTTACTTTATTTACAATTGGGATATTTTGGCCTAAAATGTCAATGGTTACATGGGGAGTGCGTCTTTTACGAGAGAAGATTACTGCCGAGCTTTTTGGCGCAGATAGCGACAGGCCATGACTTAAAAGCCACTGATTCAAAGAATCCATAGAGAGGTTCAAAGATGACGCGGCATCGACTATAGAAGAATCTGTCACGTACAAGGCAATATCATCGGCATATTGTAATATCTGACAATTGCTATTTAAGCAGGACCCAATATCAGCCGTATACAAGTTGTACAGTATGGGACTGAGGGGAGAACCTTGTGGAAGACCCCTCCATATCCGCCTATCATCGAACTCCTCTCCCTGGACTCTAAGGACCAGCGAGCGGGACATCAGTAACTCACATATACATCGTATCATCTTAGCCGGTAGACTCAGCTGTTGCAGTTTTTGCCTGAGTACGGGAAGAAGTACGTTGTCATACGCAGAGGAAATGTCCAGGAAGGTAGCTACAACCGATTCATTTCTTGAAAAAGCTAAACGGATGTCCGTAACTAAAGTACCAACACTGTCTATAGTACCAAGTCCTTTCCTAAAGCCAAATTGGTAATTCGGCAGTATATCCTTAGACTCAACAAACCACTCGAGACGGTTTTTAATTAGGTGCTCCAGTAATTTGGCTAAGACTGACGACAAAGCAATTGGCCTAAGGCCATTTGGATTATCTGCATGTTTACCTGGTTTCAAAAGTGGAATAATTATTTGCCGTTTCCATTGATCTGGGACCCAACCTTGAATATAGGCAAAATTTAAAATGGTCAAGAAATAAGATTTAGCCTTGTTACCAGAATGGGATATAAAAGAATATGGCACGCCGTCAATACCCGGGGCTGAGTCCCGGACATAACTGAGTACCACATTCAGTTCCTCCAAAGTAAATTGCGCATCCAAAGGATCCTCTGATACATTTTGATGGGTCATGTTTACACATTCAGAAAAAAGTGGGACATATGGTGGAGCAATTTTATCAAAAAACAGTTCCGCTGTTTCTCTAGTGATTGGAGAAGAAACTGATGGAGAGCATCCTCGTCTAAACCTATTGATGTTCTTCCAAACTTCCGACATAGGAGTAGAGGGAGACAAAGAAGTGCAAAATTTAACCCAACCTGCTCGTTTCTTTTTACGCAGGTGACGTTTGGTTCTGTTATTAATCTGACAATACACTAACAGATTTTCGGGGCTCATATCTACATTGTAGCGAACCTCAGCTTCGTTCCTGTCCCTAACTGCCAAGGTGCACTCACGATCCCACCACGGGGGTGAAGGAATTTTATCGCGGGCACTGTTTTTCAACGGGAAGCAGGAATCAGCACTGGAGGTGATGGCAGTAACAAATCCCTCATAGCAGCTCTTCGCATGGTGATGACCAGGAGGATCAAATAAACTTGAATTTAAATTTGGCAGAACTTCAATTTTCTCCTCCACTAATGATGCAAACTTTGCCCAATCTGGTTTGGACAAGTTATATTTCAGAAGTGGGGGAGAACTTTTCTCTATATAAGTCTTATTAATCAAAGATATTACGATAGGGTAGTGGTCACTACCATGCGACAAGGACGTACATTCCCAATGGGACGAAGCTGCTAACTCAACTGAGCAAAATGTCAGATCAACACAACTCTTTTGTTGTCCAGGGGGAGATCTGCGAGTCGGGCAACCATTGTTAAGAATACAGAGATTCAGATCATCCAATATATCAACCAAAGTCACACCAAAGGCATCACAGCGTTCGGACCACCATCTATAATGATGACAGTTAAAATCACCCATGACCATAATTGGTCCTTGAGTATTTGAAAAAGTGGTTTTTAAAATATCCAAAAATTCAGGTCGAGGGTGAGCAATGTATATTGAAAACACTGTAATGCCCTCCACCCTTCCCGCCACAATACTCATTTCGCCCGTGAGTGAAGGCAAAGGAAGGGGTAGAAGTGGGACCTGATTATTGACAAGGAGAGCCGAACCTCCATATCCATCGGATCTGTCGCATCTGAGAATGTTGAAGTGTGGCATGCGGAAGCTAAGACTTGGCGTAAGCCAAGTCTCAGCTATGGCACAAGCCAAAGGCTTGTGTTTATTTAAAAGAAATATGAGGTCGTGCTTTTTATGCCACACGCTCCTCACATTCCACTGAAGGAATACTAGGCGGGACGCCATTTTTAATTGATAGTAGTAAAGAAACAAGTTGATCGGCAACGTTGGACGGTGATTGTGAGTTGGAAGAAGAAGAAGAAATAAGAGTAGGTAGAAGTTTTATAAGAAGTTCAATGATAGAATCAATGTTGTTAGGTACATGTTTGTTACTAAGCGCACAGCCATTGGGCTGTGAGGGTTGGGGAGAACTGACTATACGCTGATGAGCAATTTTGTCATATGATGGAGAAAGGGGGGCATGAGTCCTGGGTTTAAGAGTTACTGTTTTACGATATGACTGGGATGTAGGGGAGGATTTGACCATATTGGCATAGTTGCGGGAAACTGTTGGGATAATTTTGCACGCCTCAGCATAAGGGATTATTTTCTCAGCCATGACTGTCTTAATTGCCTTCTGCCTGCCATACTCAGGACATGACTGGCTATCGGCAAAGTGGTTCCCTGAACAAAGAACACAGAAGGCCTCGCCCTCTGAAATATTACAGCCATCACCCGGGTGATCGTGGCCACACTTGTTACAGCGTGGTTTAGACCTGCACAGGTTTGCCACATGTCCAAATCTACAACACTTGCGGCATTGGATTGTTGGGTATATGTATTGTTTAACAGGGAGAGATGTGTAGCAACAGTATATCCAACTTGGCAGCACCTGTCCATCAAAGGTCAGGACACATGTTTCGGTGGGTTTCCACTCATTAACCCCGTCTCTTTGTATTTTACGGTTAATACGTCGCACTTTCAAGATTTGTCCACATCCTAAGGGTACAGACACATCAGACATAACTTCTTCTTCTGTAAGTTCGGAAGGAATGCCAGTAACAACACCCATTCTTGTGATATTGAATGTAGGGATTGATGCACTATAACAATACTTTGGTAATAAACTATTTACTAAGAAGGAGTTAGCATCCTGAGGGGAAGCAAACTCCACTGAGACCCTGTTTCTGCCCACTCTTTTGACACCACCACGAACAATGTTAGCAATGTTGTTGTTCATAAGGAACTTTCCAAAATTAACTGGGTGAAGGGTAGTGCCAGCATTTGGCTGTGTCTCTATGCGTGAAACATGGACAATGTAAGGGGCCTTATCCATAACGGAGTACTTGATTCGACCGACTTGGTTTTTTTGTTGTTTGCTTGGCAAAGAAGGAGACAAGATTACATCTTCAACAGGACGTTTGCGTGGGTTTTGTTGGGATCGGGAACTTACTGATACATCCATCGCTGAAACGTTACAAACAACATCCGCTAATTGCGATAGTGGGCTGAGTGAGGACTGAAATTCTAAAGAAGAACATGGAATATCGGGAGGGACCTTATCAGGGGGTTTATTTTTGTCCATATTGGGTAAAAGGGAACTTAAAGTAGAACAATCACAATACTAACCTGTTTACGAACACAAAGACAACACAATTAGGAAGTGACAAGTCGCTAAAATATCGAAAAACACTTAAAACAGCAAAAGAATTCTAAACACACGTGCTATCCAACCAGCTGTCAAAACAGAATCCCCTACGATCAACCCTTGACAGACAAATTCAAATTGACATGATCTATCAATGACAGTTTGATACAATGACATTATGACACTGACAGTTTTTTTTATGGCAAGGCTCAGTCAATGAGTGGCAAGGAGTCAGCCAATTACGCAGTGAAATGGAAGAACTCAGAGTAACAATATTTGGAAGAATGTGTGTATGTATGTCAAATCAATAAACAAGATATAGACGATCATTTAATTTTCGCAATCGTTTATTACAGTATCGCGGCAGCCATAATCGCCATTACAGTATCGCGGCGTCACAGGAAAAGGAAACAGACAGTGTTGCCACTTAACGTAGCAGACTAAATATATCAGAATCGATTACAATATCCAATACAAGAATTAAAAGCAAAATAATGAACTTGTTGTTGACCATTTTCGTACACTGATTATATATAGCTTTAATTTACACTGTCTGATTTCAATGAAAAAATTACAGTGACTCATAATTGTGAGCTACCTTTGATTATATACCCAATGTACACGTAACGCGTTTAATTCTATGAACAAAAAAGTCTGTCACTTTTGGTGCGGGAAGAGGAAACACTACATAGACATTGCTACACACATATTATGTGTGTAGCAATGTTGTATGTGTCCATAAATTATGTCACTTTGTGTGTGACTTTCGCTCGTCGTCAGTATGCAACCCAATCTGCCTATATTTATAACAAAATAAATGCAAGATTAAGGTTCCATCATGAGATCTCACACGCGTGCAAAAAAGTAATAACTGAATGGTTACAAACCTCATACGAGCAAACCGAGCAAATTTTTGTTAGACTTGCATAATCAACCAAGTAGTAGGAACTTGCACACATGGGCACTACAAACAAGACACATTTTCACACATACGCACGCACGCACACACACCCACTCACACAACCACATACATACACACACACACCGCATAACACAACGCATACAGTTTCACACAGGCATACAACTACAGATACACAAAGAGCTGTTGATTAGTTTATAGGTCATTTAATATATTTATAGTAGTCATTAACTTCTGTTTCTAAATGTAATTATTACTCAACTTTTTGTAATTAGATAATAGTCTCAAATTTGTTTGTAAATAAAGGGATAGAGCGAGACAGCCCCAACACAAGTATTATTAATAACTTACTGGGGCTTACTCATTTAAAAGCTATGTAACTGTTTTGAGACAAATAAACATTTTTTCCTTTTTTTTTCATACAGGTTTAATATGTCACATACAGGAATTTACGACAATACGAACGTGGAGATAGTCTCGCTACACTTTTTAAAATTCGAGTTTTAAGCATTATGTCTTAATATAATAAGACAGATGAATTTAAAAAGAGATGAAAAAGATAATTCTGCATTAATATCATAAAAATTACATCCTATTGGCTATTACGAAATCGCAACATTTCTTAAAATTAAAGTTTTAAACCATAAACATTCTACAATAAAATCTATAATTGCCAAAAAAATATGAAAATTGTAATTGTGCATTAGCCGAAAGACTGATACAGTGACCAATCGGTCCAACTGTCATTTTTATCCATAGACTGACGCAGTGACCAATAGGTCCGAACGCTACCACTCCATTTAAAATATTTTTTGTAATTTTTAGAGCATACTTCTTCTTTTCTCTTTTTTTTCATAGCCAACTAGAGTAAATCTACCATTTATTACAACACTTAGAAATCGACTAAAAGTTATCTCGATTTCGAAAAATAAAACCCAAAAAATTCGCAAAAAAAAATAGCAACACACATTCTCGTCACAGAAATCGACTATAATTTAAAATGTTGTATGCTCTGTGGTAAACAGCTCCATATTTGTAATGCTCTTAGGTAAATTTTATTAGCCTGGACCTTTGACTATCTATCTATAAGGACCCGCCTCTCATGATCATTCCCCTCTGTCAAGGTAGTGGATTAAAAAATCTAACGCGTTATTAAAACTGTTTCCGAAATCGATTTTTCATTAACAGAATCGTTTCCGCTCAGTAAGGTCATCATAAATGCTCCGTGTAAATACCGATATACGTGCAGTTAATGTATGCAAAAAAATATCTAATATCTTATTTAGATAAAGATGGAGTTATTTTCCGTATGTAAGTATTAAAGTTCATTTATTTCTATTTAAATCACATAATACAATTTATTAATAAAGATCGAGGACGTTACCGATTCAATAATCGAGTATAAAAAAATCGTTTAGTTCAAGCATGCACTCCCCACGAGACTACCCGCACTCCCCACGAGACTATCCGCACTCCCCACGAGACTAGCAAATTTTTTTTACTAACAATATCAGCCTTCTGCTAATACACGTAAGATTTAAATTTGAAATATCCATCAAAATGTCATTTTTTTATTTCAATTATATATCATCCAATAGGATGTCACCATTTCTGATTTCCAATTATAGGTCTTAATGCAGAATTACCGTTTTTTGGCAATTATAGGCCTTATATATATTATGACATAATGCATAAAACTCGAATTTTAAAAAGTGTAGCGAGACTATGTCCCTCTTTTGTTTTGTCATTTTAATTAATGATGTGATAGTGTTTGTTTACGATTTCGAATCGATATCGATATTATTTTCGTGTTCAATGTAAGACCAAATTATAATAATTGCTAAAGATCACTAAAGATGAATATCATGAATTTATGATATCACTATATTTTAATAAAATAATATTTTTGGAAATGACGTAACTAAGATTATTGATTATTTTTGATACCCAGTATTAGATATTTTATTTGTTACTTTTTCAGATCTACAAAAGACCTTCATTTAAAATGATTTAGGTGTGATTGATAAATAATAGCTTAAGCCGTTGCGGATAAATTTGTTGACAAAAGAATTTATAAATTAACATATTTAAATCGTATTTCAAAAATAATTGAAAATGATTTCTAAGATACGGTATGGTTAGAAGGTCTGGAGTTTCTTTTACCGCTTAGGTGGAAAACCAGCACATGTCCCGCCTGATCGTAAGTGTATATATACTGTTAATGTACCCTATGATATGAACGCTTGCAACACCTGGGGTATCACTCGCCCGTTGCCGAACCTGTAAAAATCTTTTCACACCCGGTAGACAACCCACAACACCGGTACCCCCACTGCCAACATAACGCTACCTCGCGGAGCTCTGGCGATCTTGCTCACCGTTAGGAACACAACATAGTACAGTCACAGATAATAGAATACTAGTAGTACAGTGCTATGTTATTTGGCTACTATTTTCTGCAAAGTGTAGGTGTTTCCCCAGTTGGGCAGCTCCAATTGTAAGTGAGTTATTCAATTCCACTATGCCCTGCCTCTCGGGGTGTTTCTTCAAACACATTATTTTCTTTTTTCGATATCCGGCTCAAAGAAATAACGAGAGTACGGAACACGACATACCATCACGTCTTTATTCCCCGAAGGGTTAGACAGATGCGTACTTAGGGGGCGAGCCTATTGCAATTAATCGGGCATCAACCCTTAATTTTATAGAAAAACTCCAATAACACATTGCTCGACCGGGGAATCGAACCCAGGACCTCTAGCGTAGCGCTTCTGTTCATATTAACGCGCGACATAATGAACAAAATCGTATTTACTCCTACTTATATCTCGTGGGAAACAAAATGCTCTGTCTAGTGTTATTCCTAATATATCAGCCTGGCAAAGAAAATAAAAAATCAAAATGAAAGAATCAAACTAATTGGTATCAAAGTATTTGTAACATAACGTCCCCAATATCCGCTCTATCTATACTAATATTATAAAGAGGAAAGATTTGTATGTATCAATGTATTTATTTATTTATTTAATTAATAGCAAACTTTACAGCTTTTAAATCCGAAAATCTCTAATCTCTAATACATAAATCTATATAGCCCATTACAAAGTTTGACACATTACAATTTATACATAGGGCAAGATAGGTACGTGCATTTATTGGTGTGAAGTGTAAGTGGAGTGTATGTCATTATGTGCACTGTTCTGCTTATTGGTTAGTATTTGTAGGTTGGGGTAAATCCTTCGATACCAAAGCATTGAATTTATTACGGCTGAGGAAAAAAATATCTAGTTGTTTAAATTTAGTTTCATACGTGCGCACAATTCGTTGCAAGACAGAATGTCTGGTGTAATTAGTGCGCGCTGTGCTAGCGTCCAAGCAGCGCATGTGTCTAGTGCGAGTACTACACGCGCATACTCCAATCCGCGCCGACAGATCAGAACAGTCCAGCACTGCGTTTACTATGTCAAATAAGAGTCTCATGTCAGTAATTAACCGTCTATCCTCGAGGGAGAGCAGATGGAAGAAACGTAGTCTGGTCGCGTAGTCTCCTTGCCTTCTCAGGCGATAGTTTAAACGGCGTGTAAAACAACTCTGCACCGATTCTAGTTGGGCGATATGTGTCACATAGGACGGAGACCAGATTGGTGAGGCATACTCCAAAATACTGCGAACATAAGCGAAGTACAGGACTTTCAATGAATTAATTTTTTGGAAGGATTTAGTACTTCTATGAAGAAATCCCAGCATCTTGTGAGCTTTTTGGGTAATATATTCAAAATGAGACATGTATAATAACTTACGATCCAACATGACACCGAGATCGCGGACAAGTTCAACCCTAGGTACGATAACGTCGTTCAAAACATAGTTGTAAGTTAAAAAGCTTTTTTTCCTAGTGAATGTTATTGTCTGGCATTTACTAACGTTTAAGTCGAGACAGTTGCGTTTACAATATTCCGCGAGTTTATCAAGGTCACTCTGAAGCTTACCACAGTCAGCGACACAACGTACGGGCATGAAAATCTTTTTATCATCCGCGTATAATAAAACCTTGGAATATGTGAAACAGGCGTCAATGTCGTGAAGGTAAATGTTAAAAAGCAAGGGACCCAGATGGGAGCCCTGCGGTACACCCGATGGGATACGTTCAAAGGTAGATTTGAAAGCGCCAATCCTCACTGCCTGCGACCTATTTCTGAGGTACGATATAAGCCACCTCAAAAGATCACCGTGCACACCTATACTTGACAATTTGGAAGCGAGAATGTCGTGATTGATTCGATCAAAACATTTGGAGTAATCGGTGTAAACGACGTCAACCTGGAACCCGTTATCCATATATTGGGCAACCAAATCAGTGAATACGGCAAGATTAGTAACTGTAGATCTTTTACGCATAAAACCATGCTGTGAAGCCGGTATGCAAGCCGCTGCAATTGGATACAATTGGTCATAAACAATCGATTCAAACACCTTCCCGAAGACAGATAGTATGGAAACTGGCCTATAGTTTTCCACTTTCTCTCGTGGGCCACTTTTATGGATAGGTATGACATGTGCCTCCTTCCATTTTCCAGGGAAGACTCCTTCTTTAATAGATCGCTTAAATATTATAGATAACGGAAGGGCAAGCTCCGAGGCACACAGTTTAGCAAGTATAGAGGGAATACCATCGCTACCAGCGCCCTTATTAAGGTCTAATTTCTTTAAGTACTTCTCAACTAATGCCTGTGAAATATCAATGGAATTAATTGTGTGTATGAAGTTGGGAGAGGTAACGCCTAAGTTACTATGTTGAGAAGGCTGTGTAGAGTAGTTCGAGAGAAAATAATCTTGAAATATATTACATACCTCCGGTCCACCCCTAGCTAAACGACTTCCGAATGATACCTGTGCAGGGACCACACGGTCCCTACGCAAAGAATTTGTGTACGACCAAAAACGCTTAGGGTTTTTTGAAATTGAACTTTCACAAGAATTTATATAATCTTTCCAGCACTTATCCTGTATATCCTTTTGACGTTTTCTTAGCAGAGCGAAGGCATCATAGTCTAATGGGTTTCTATATTGTTTTCAGAGTCTGTGATATTTGGATTTCTCCTTGATTATTTTAATTAGTGGCTTTGAAAACCAAACCGGGTAACCACAACCATTACTCATAAAGTAAGGGACATCGTCGTTAATAATAGCTTGCAATTCATAAATGAAACAGTTTACTATGTCATCAATATCACCTTCGAGTTTAGTGGACCAATCTATTGAAATTAAACGGGAGCGTATCTTATTATAATTACCCTTCCTAAAATTAAAAAAATTGGTTTTAGGCTCCTTGAGCATATTATTTAATAATATATTTGGTATTTCCAAGTCCAGCGCAGGGTGATGAGGCATATCCTCGTCAGGGTTAGCTATCCAGTCGATATTTGGAAAATTAAAATCACCTAGTAAGAGACAATCTACTTCCGGATGCCTATCAATAAATTGACGCAAATAAGCGGTTAGGTCGGCTACTAGTGCATCGTGAGGGTTTCCAGATCCGGGCAAATAAGTGCATATGATATGTAGGTCACGCGCCGCGCGTATGACTCGAGCTTGCAGCACAACATGAACCAAATCATATGGGGCATCGTGCGGCGGGGAGACGGCGCGAGCACCGAGCTCGCGGCGTGTCTGCAGCATAACGCCGCCGCCGAGCGCACGCGAGACGCTGGCACAGCCACGCCGCACCGCACTTTTATTTGTAGGCCGATCCCGCCTATGCACGTCAAAGCGGCCATCACACAACTCCGGATCACCAATACTCTCCAAAAGCCAGGTTTCAAATATCGCCACAATATGATAATCGTGAAGACGGAGGCCCTGTTTGAATTCCGATAGTCTACCGCGTATGCTACGGGAATTTTGAAAATACAATTTAAAAATCATGTATTATAAATAAAAAAATATATTACGTAGAAAGTAATATTTCCCATAGCAGTCGCTGCAGACATCATTTTTTAGTATTAATAACCATGATAGAACAGACAGTGCGAGTGTGTGCGAGTAGTATGCGTGTGATTTGTGTAACAATTGTATGTGCAACATCTTATACAAAATTAAATAACATAATAGTATTTTCCGACAAAAGAGTGAAAACATATCAATTAAAACCAAAACCAAATAGTATGTATTGCCGTTTATATCTACTGACTTTTCGTTAGCTTGTCCAATTGATCCGAATTGAAGATACGGATATGTTGAAGTAGTTTGTATAGTTTATACCTACCTTCACGGTTTTGTAATGTCATGAAACAGAAAAACCAATGTTATGTCAGATGTTCTAAGAAAAAATTATATGGTTGTAAAAACGCTAACGTTATATTAAATTTATTCATCACACGTTGAGCCAAATTTCAACATGGTAGCAGAGCGTGGTTTCAACGTGGCTTCGCTTTGTTTAACGGATGGTTCCGTAAATGAATAAATAGATGCTAGAAACGGGTAATTTATGTGAGAAGTAATTATGGCAGCCAAACCAGACATTACGAAATTCCACATCGGAAACCTGGACGGCACAAACTGGTCAGTATGGAAGTATAAGATGAGTATGTTACTAAAAGGTATCCCAAAAGCCTTAAACCTATTGGAAGGTACATACACATTGCCAGGACCTAAAGCGGATGCATCAAGTGCAGAAAATGTGACAGCTAAACAGAAATTTCTAGAGCTAGATAGCATGCTTCTTGTCATTCTGACAAGTAATATGAGCGACGAAATAGTCCAAAGAATTATGAGGTTTGAGACGTCAAAGGAAGTATGGGATGAACTTAGGAGACTATTCGATGGAGACGGAGATGATCTGGTGTACGAAAATTGTTTAAAATTCTTCGAGTACAAGAAGGAACCAGAGGATAACATGGCCATTCATCTCTCTAAGCTAAAGAATATTTGGTTTAAGCTTAATAAAGAAATAACAAAGCTGCAAGGAAACCAAGAATTGCCGGAGATAGTTCTAATATGCAAGATCCTAGACACATTGCCTGACGAATATCTTAATTTCAAATCAAGCTGGCTACTTATGGCTAAAAAGGAAAGGACTATAGATCGATTAACTTCATTAGCTTCGGGAAAATGCATAGGCAACCTTTTAGAACTAGAGATAGAGCAAAAATACCCGGAGAAATTATAAACTCTGATGTTTGTGGACCATTTCCATTCTCTTATAAAGGATATCGCTATTTCGTTCTATTCAAAGACGATTTCAGTAAATACCGCTACGTTTACTTTATGAAACAAAAGTCTGAAGTCCACTCAAAGCTTCAACTAATGATAGAAGAAACGAAAGTAGCTGGTCATGTTGTAAAAGAACTTTTAAGCGACAATGGCGGAGAGTTCGATAATGAGAAAACGCGAGCAGTCCTGCAAAAGTATGGCATAAAGCAAAGGTTGATCATGCCATATACGCCACAACAAAATGGTTGCAGTGAACGAGAAAATCGAACGCTTGTTGAAGCCGCCCGAGCCATGATGTATGCGCATGAAGAACTGCCAACCGCTTGCTGGGCAGAGCTTATAAACACAGCTGCATACGTCCTTAACAGAACTGGACGTACTCCCGTAGATGAAAAATCACCATATGAAGTATGGTTTAACAAGAAGCCTAAGATTAAACATTTGAGAATCATTGGAAGTCCTTGTTACGCCCATGTACCCAAGCAGAAGCGTAAGAAGCTCGATAAAAAATCTGAAAAATGTATTTTAATCGGATATGATGGTGATGATGGGTACCGTCTTCTAAACATGAGTAATGATAGGCACTCGTTAGTACGTTCTAGGGATGTCGTATTTCAGGAGTTATCAATCACCAGGACTGATACTAAGGAACATCTCAGATCAAAGTCCGTTGAGAAAAATTCTGAAATAGAAATAACTCTTCGTAGATCACAAAATCTTGTTGCTGGGGAGGAGGATAGTCAACCGATTCATGATGTAAGGGAGGAAGGAAATGAAAGTACAGATACATTTCAAGAGTGTATACCTCCTGAATCGTTTGCTGATACACCTAATGAAACACAAGAACGAGATGAAGTTGATGATCAAACATTACCAGAGCAGTTGGAAGATGACATATTGCAAGATAGTGAAATTGAGGATCAAGGAAGAATGACTCTGAGAGACAGATCTACATTGCGACCACCAGCAAAACTTGGTGACTACGTTATGACTTCTGTAGTTGACGTGTATGAACCTACAACTTACAATGAAGTTTTAAAGAGTCAAGACAAGGAGCATTGGATCAAAGCAATGAAAAGCGAGATTAAGTCTTTAGAAGAGAATAAAACCTGGACTCTAGTCGATCTACCCAAGGATCGCAAGGCTATTTCATGCAAATGGATCTTCAGAATAAAGACCAACGCTGATGGTACGATTGACAAATATAAGGCAAGGATTGTTGCTCGAGGTTTTTCGCAAAAACCAGGAGTGGATTATGACGATACATTTAGCCCTGTGGCTAAGATGACGACTATCAGATCGGTCATAAGTGTCGCGGCAAATGAAAGTCTTACACTCACACAGTTCGATGTTTCTACTGCCTTCCTAAATGGCACTCTTGAGGAAGAGATCTACATGAAACAGCCTGATGGTATGAATGATGGAACTAATCGAGTCTGTAAGTTAAAGCGAAGCCTCTATGGGTTAAAGCAATCACCTAGATGCTGGAACAAGTGTATCGTAGACTTCTTGAAGAGCATAGGTTTTCAACAGAGTCAGACGGATCCATGCTTATTTATAAGGAAACGTACACAGGCCAAGATAATCCTAGCCTTATACGTCGACGATGGGCTGGTAGCTGCAACTAATCAGAGGGATGCGGATAAGTTTCTAACTGAGCTTAAAAGAAGATTTAAGATTACCGCAAAGCCTGCAGATTATTATCTAGGGTTGCAACTACACAAAAATGGTGATGGCTCTTTAAGTATAGACCAAAAACACTACACAGAGAAGGTGTTAGCGCGTTTCAATATGGGAAACTGCAAATCAGTGACAACACCCATAATCAGGGACTCCGAGCAAGGCATATCAGACAAAGAGGAAATTGACGAGAAGTCTTATCCTTATAGACAAGTCGTTGGAGCTCTTGCTTACCTTATGGTCGGAACGCGGCCAGATATCGCCTACGCCGTTGGTGTAGTATCTAGGACGCTAGAGAACCCTTCCAAAGAAGATGTTCTAAAGGTGAAGCGTATAATGCGCTACCTGCAAGGCACGTTAAATTACAGAATAACGTATAAGAAATGTCAGACAGGAATTCTGGAAGCCTACTCTGATTCTGATCACGCAGGAGATGTCAAGGATCGTCGATCCACTAGTGGCATCCTGTGTTTATACGCTGGAGGAGCGATTTCCTGGGCAAGCAGGAAACAGTCATCAGTAGCGATCTCGTCGACAGAAGCAGAAATTGTAGCAGCCAGCGAAGCAGCTCGCGAGATAGTCTGGTTGCAAAGGCTGTTCAATGAAATTACCTGCTTAAAAGAAACACCGGTATTGAAGATAGATAATGAGGCCGCTGTTAAATTGGCGCAAAATCCAGAACTGCATCGAAGAACGAAACACATTGCAGTTAGACACTTCTATGTGAGAGAACTCGTTGCAGATGGAACACTACATGTCAAGCATGTAGGGGCAAACCTACAAAGCGCAGACTTGCTTACGAAGCCGCTTAGCAGGTCGTCTATCGTATCCATATTGGACCGGATAGGCTTACACTGTACATAGTATACCTTTTCATAGACTTTACAAAAAGGGAGGATGTTGAAGTAGTTTGTATAGTTTATACCTACCTTCACGGTTTTGTAATGTCATGAAACAGAAAAACCAATGTTATGTCAGATGTTCTAAGAAAAAATTATATGGTTGTAAAAACGCTAACGTTATATTAAATTTATTCATCACACGTTGAGCCAAATTTCAACAGGATAGCGGGGGTGTTGTGTTTCCGTATGTATATTTTTGCATTTCTTGTCCAAACATTCTGAAACCCCAATTCTTTACACATCATCCTAGTAGCCTTTAATAAGCCTTTGTTAAAAGGAGTTAAGTGCTCATTTATGTAAATGGGCTAACTATCACCGGGAATGTTTATATCAGATGAGACCAAGCCGCGTTTCTTCCGAGCTGCGCTAAGTATGTAACAAATAAACTCAAAAACTACAAGGCCGATTTCGAAAATTCTTTCACCATTTGAATGCTACATTATTCAAGATTAACATAGGCTATAGAATATGTATTTCGAAAAGTTTGCGATTTCTCTCACCCGTGCGTTTATTTTCCAATTACATAGTATGTTACACCTATTTATCTATACCTAAACAGTTCCTTTGTATTTCAATAGCATGCAATGAGAGCATTGCATTGAAAATAATTATGACGCAAGATATTAAAAAGGTGTGTATGGATGATTTTAATTTTGCAAATAAATAATTACATATAAAAATAATTTGTAATGTTGTTACGTTTTTCTCCATTCTTCCTAAAATAATCTATCGATATAAAATATCGACATAGTAGCTTCCTAATTATTTTTATTGTATTATACGTTCGTATTGTCGTCAATTCTTGTATGTTGACGTATTTGACCTCTATGTGTGCGTAAATTGTGTTAGTGGTGAAGAATGTAATAAGTGTGAGTTCGTGGCGATACAAAATGATTTTGAGTATGTGTGCAGCAATGTCTATGTAGTGTTTCCTCCCCCCGCACCAAAAGTGACAGACTTTTTTGTTCATAGAATTAAGCGCGTCACTTGTCCAGGGATAGATAGTCAAAGGCCTGGACACATTTTATTGGTAGAAAAAAAGTTTCCATTGCATTTTTCTAGCAAAGTAAAAAATGGCGTGGCTCATCAAACTTTTAGTGCGCCCCGGTGTGTTTTATCATGTTTTAATTAATTTTAACGGGCGAAATGTGTATAATTCTTCCGGCAACACGTGACGGAATAGTTTATCAAGCGAGAACAATAGCTTTGTGTTGAGTGAGCGGCGCAAAAACAATATAATTACCGGTCGTAAAAAAATACCATGTGGCGCGGCTACTTGACGGTGCGGTGTGAGTTTCAGAGTGGTTTTTATATACAATGCAGTTAAATGTTTACTAATAGTGTGTGATATATCGCTATAACGTTTCATAATCTTGATATTGAAACGAGTGTTAGTGAAGTTTTATGTGTTTTTTTTTTCGTTACAAGCTCTTTTGTTCACCATCGATGTTTGACCGTCGTTGAACTTCAGGTGAGTAAAACTTATTTATGAACTAGTCTTGGTGTCAAAATTGTTATATTTCGGTATAGAAAAACTATTTATTAGTTTATTACCGTTCACAGAACGGAGAAAGCTAGTGCCATTAGCAAAAAAAATAACATCTGGTGATCGTAAACACATGGCGGCCACTTGACTTCGCTTATCGCCCGTGTCGGGTTTCGAGTGGATTTATTATCAACATTGCGGTAAATATTTACTAATAGTGTATGATAAATCGTTAGAACGTTTTATATTCTTGTTATTGAAACAAGTATTACTAATATTTATATGTTTTTTATTTTGTGTCAACCAGATGTTTTCAACCATTGATTTTTTACCGTTATCCAACTTCCACTGACTTCCAGTGAATAAAACTTATATAAGAACTAGTCTTGGTGGCAAAATTATTATATTTCCGTGTAGAAAAACTATTCGAGAGTTTATTACCGTTTACAGAACGGAGATAGCTGGTGGCGTTCAGTTCTTATAAGAATTTTAGTGAGTACAGTCCTTATAAGAATCTGATACGAATTTACCGGAAACGGTCCCCCCCCTATGTTCCGCGCCCCCGTAGATAGGAATTCCAAATTGGCCCGTCAAAAGGTTAGGACATCATCATCATCATCAGCCTATATTCGTCCACTGCTGGACGTAGGCCTCTCCTAGTGAACGCCACAGAGCCCGATCTTCGGCTTTCCTCATCCAGTCACTGCCAGCTGCCTTCCGCAAGTCGTCACTCCACCTGGCCAGCGGGCGCCCTACACTACGTTTGCCTAGTCGCGGTCTCCACTCGAGAACTCGTTTGCTCCGACGATTGTCGGTTCTCCGACAGATGTGACCGGCCCATTGCCACTTCAACTTGCTAATCCTTTGAGCTATGTCGGTAACTTTAGTTCTCTGTCGGATAACCTCGTTTCGGATTTTATCCTTCAGAGAGACTCTGAGCATCTCTGAGCAGCATAGCTCTCTCCATAGCTCGCTGAGCGACTTTAAACTTGTGGACTAGTCTCACCGTGAGAGTCCACGTTTCAGCTCCATAGGTCATAACTGGTAGGACGCACGCATTGAAGACTTTCGTCTTAAGGCACTGTGGTATGGGTGACGAGAAGACTCGACGAAGTTTGCCGAATGCTGCCCACCCCAGCTGAATCCTCCTATCGGCCTCTCTCTCGAAGTTGTTTCTACCCAATTGCATAATTTACCCGAGGTAGACATATTCCTGAACAACTTCGAGAGATAACCCATTTACGATAACCGGCCTCGGGGTAATAAGATTGTTGTACATAATCTTAGTTTTATCTATGTTCATCCCGAGACCGATGCGTCGAAATGCATCAGCTAAATTGGCCAGCATCCGTTCGAGATCCTGCAGCGACTCTGCCATAAGGACTATATCATCGGCAAATCGCAGGTGTGAGATGTACTTGCCGTTCGCGTTTATGCCCATTCCTTTCCAGTGTATCGTCTTAAACATATCTTCCAGGGCGTTGGTGAACAGTTTAGGGGATATAACATCCCCCTGTCTCACTCCCCGGCGCAGCTGGATATGTTTAGACTGCTGGTTCTGTATTTGAACGGACATGTTCGCAGCGTCATACAAGCATCTCATCACCTCGATGTATCGCCAGTCCACTTGGCATCGCTGCAGTGCCTCCAAAACAGCCCATATCTCGACTGAATCAAAGGCCTTCTCATAGTCCACGAAAGCAAGACATAGGGGCTGGTTATACTCTTCGGTCTTCTGTACAACCTGCCGCACTGTGTGGATGTGGTCTATGGTCCCGTAACCCCTTCGAAATCCGGCCTGCTCTGAAATTCGTCGAGTCTCCTTGCTAGACGATTTGAGATCACCCTTGAAAACAGTACGCATCTTTGCGAACGCGACACAAGCCGGAGCGAGGGGCAAGGGGAGTGCTCGCATACCATTGCGCCCGCGCGGCTCGCAATGACACGGCAGTCGCTTCTAGGCTGATGTGAGTGTGGACGTGTCGCTTTGCGCCTTGTCGAGCGCCCTAGCAGACGTTGGCGTCATAGTATTGCGCTCACAGTCGTTTTGTTTTGACGAGTTTTGTGCATCTTCGTAAGTGTGCATAT
Source organism: Acronicta leporina (assembly GCA_947256265.1). Taxonomy (NCBI): domain Eukaryota; kingdom Metazoa; phylum Arthropoda; class Insecta; order Lepidoptera; family Noctuidae; genus Acronicta; species Acronicta leporina. Next base: position 11,801,748 of record OX366520.1, on the reverse strand, counting down.
TGTAATCCCGCATTAGGGTAAGTTTTGAATAGCACACAAACACACACCTGTATTTTCCCATCTTTTGCTAATTACCATTTTTAGTATGAAACGTAGTTAATCATATGTTCATTTCCAGCTTTATACATGTAGAATTAAGCACAATTGTACACAATCATCCTGAATTTAATATTAATATTTAAATAGATTCAACATTTCAAATTTTAACGAACTGTCAACGTTTTAGTTTCTTTGTTCTTTTGCTGCCTAGCTTGTTTTATTGTGAACTCCGTTCTGGTAAGTGCCACCACAGCAACACTACTACGAATAAATAGGTGCTTTCTCCAAAGTTCTTTCTGATGCCGTCGGTGATGCCCCAGTGCGGAAGATATATGGCCTAATCTTAACACAATGGAACGGTGGTTTCCAGGTTCATCGTTCATCTTACAATCTGCCACACTACCTACTGCGTGATACGAGTGGCAAGGAGGCGAGCAACGAGTTGCCGCTTCTTTGTTCTGCCGATCGACGAATTATTATTTACGCTGCCGACACACCAGACACTTGGGCCACCTTCCACCTACGGCCAGGGGACTCCACTGGAACTTACAGGGGAGTACCTAGCACTCGGGGTGACAAAAGACGGCCTTAACCCCACGACCAACAAATATTTGTGTGCCTCCACTGACGAGCCAGTATTAAATATATGTATATATTCAACTTTGTATATTTTATTTTATAATATAATATAGCTGTACACGCTCGTTTTATTTCAAATCAAAATTAATAGGAGAAATAAGACGGGAGGAGGTTACACTGGCATAAAATGGCTGGTAATTGCCCATAGTCGCCACGCTGGGCATGCGGGTTGGCGACCGCAGGACGTACCTTTTTCGCACTGGTAACGCTGCTGCCCGTCACCAGCCGGTGTGATTTAAGTACGCCAGTATTATGATGGTTATACCGCCATCCTTCGGTCGTCAGAGCCTCGTTCGTTATTTAGCAGGATGCACCACGAGTAGGTGAGGTTGACTTGGAGCATTGAGATGGGTAGCTCCCTTGCATCCCATTAGAACATATATAATTGAAAAACATAAAATTAAATATTGATGGATATTTCAAATTTAAATCATATCTATATTGGTAGAAGGCTGAAATTATTAGTAAAAAATTAGCTAGTCTCGTGGGGAGTGCGGGTATTCTCGTGAGGAGTGCATGCTTGATCTTAAAGATTATTTCATACTTGATTATTGAATTGGTAAAGTTTCCGATCCTTATTAGTATAGTGTACTACATGGTTTTAATAGAAATAATGTAATTATTACACCTTTCATACTTTTATAATGGAAAATAAATCTATCTTTTTCTAAATTTGAGATGTTATATTTTCTTTGCGTTTGCACACATTAACTGCACAAGATGGCATTTTGCACGGAGCATTGATGACAACCGTACTGAGCGAAAACGATTCTTATTCTGAAAAATCGATTCCGTGAACAGTTTTTATAAACGTGGTAGATTTTATAATCCACTACCTTGACAGAGAGGAATGATCATGTGAGGCGGGTCCATTGGGTATATAGTCAAAGTGAGCAACATTTTGTCGTGTGGGTTGTCAGGTGTCACTTTCAAGTTTCAACTACAAAAACGATGACACTCGGTTTAGGCGGGAAAATGTAAAGTGCACGTTGGGGAGTTTAGGCGGGAAAATGAAAAGTGCACATTGTCGATTTTTTATTATTTTTCAAAACTTGAATTTCTCCGAAGTTTAATGTGTAATTATACTTGACACTGGCGAACACAAAAAGTGTGGTGCCATAATACAATCCCATGATGGGAAATATTAACTACTTGATTATTTTAATACTTGAAACTGGCAAATACAAAAAGTGTGGCGCCATTATTAAAAAAAAAAAACAATGACACTCAGAGGTCTCAGAGGTCAGACAGGTTGACACTTGCTTGACACTGCCGCCGTCGTTCAGTCTTATTCTTAGTCATAATCATAGTCTTAAAATCTTTATTGCGTCAAGTCAAACAAATCGTCAAATTGCTGAAAGATAGCTCGCGAGCGCCAATATTTTCATAAAATGTATCTATTGTAAATATTGTTTATTTAATTAGTTCCATATTATTCTCGGACTATGAAGTTATTTTTTGTTCCCCTCGTGCTAAGCTAAATGCTTGTGTTACGAGTGGGTTCACGTCGGTAGTGCAATGGGTGGGGTTCGAACCGGCAACCACATGATCGCAAGTCCGACGCCCTAGCCATTAGGCTACCGCCGCTTCTTAAATATTATGAAGATAACTATCATAATTTAATTCATCTATTGGTTATTGAGTTGACAAAAAATTGTGTGAGTTATGAAGATTTATTATGGACAACTTTCCTTCCACAAGTAAATCAAAACCAAACGATGGATTTGAAGACGGTGAACTATTCGACGACTCTTTATTTTTGGCCAATTTTGATAATAGCTTCAAACAAACATCCAAGTTTACTGAGAGTAAAATAAATGAATCTTCAAACAAGAGTGCTTTGAATATTAGGTAAGTAGTTATATTACTAAAAGGAAAACTTACTGTAGCATTTTGTTTCTTCGCTTCATTCTCTTTTACCTCAAACCCATCACCAATTCACCATTATAATATAATTTTACAATCGAAAAGAGGACAGTGCCATACTTAATATTGTTGATGCCTTTCCAGCTATTTCAACCCCCAATAATCAATTTTATTTTATTCTGAATTCATTTTGATTGGATGTGGTTACATTTTTTGATTTCTTAGACATGGACATGATATTCTTTACAATATTCTCAATGATCCCAATAATAACAACAGTAAAACCAACAGTGATGAGCTCTTCATTGGATTAGTTTGTATAACAGAGAGGTCAAGCTGTATCTCAGGATCAGTTTAATTAATTAAGATAGAAGTTCACTAGTTGTTAAGTTAGAGCATATAAGTACTTTCTAAAGAGTGATACCAAAATTAAAATCTATCAGTAGTTTTTGTGCCATCCATTTCTAATCCTAATATAGCTTCAGGTGAGCAAAGCCGCAGGCAAAAGCTAGTTAGATAGATGATGTTAGTTGTAGGTGATATAATATAGCTCTACTTCTGTACCTTTAATTGATTCCTACTAAATTTGAAAGTATATTTCAGTGCTCTATGCTGTGATGAAGAGATCAGTGGCTATGATAAGCTGACAGGCAAGACATGGATCTACCCCACTAACTACCCAGTGAGAGATTACCAGTTTAATATCATAAGAGCTGCCATACTGAAGAACACCTTGGTGAGATAAAAAATATGTATACCTATACCTTGGTGATATATAATGTCCCAGTGGGACAGAATAATGGGTTGATTATGTAAGGTCCACTCAAAAAATGTTTTCTTTTTTATGGTATAGGGGCGCAAACGAGCAAACGGGTCACCTGATGGTAAGCGATAACCGCCGCCCATGGACACCCGCATCACCATAGGAGTCGCAAGTGCCGCCTTTTAAAAGGGTTTGGGTCTCCGGTAACCTCACTCACTCGGCGAAACACAACGCTAGCGTTGTTTCACGCCGATTTTCTGTGAGGCCGTGGTATCACTCGGTCGAGCCGGCCCATTCGTGCCGAAGCATGGCTCTCCCATGTGAAAAAAAGAAATACAATGTTTTGCGATTTTTTTCACAGGTAAGCTTGCCTACTGGACTGGGTAAAACATTTATAGCTGCTGTGATTATGTACAACTTCTACCGCTGGTACCCACTTGGCAAAATAATATTCACAGCACCAACACGGCCACTTGTCGCTCAGCAGATTGAAGCATGTTACAATATTATAGCCATACCCCCAAATGACACTGTTGAAATGACAGGTAAATATACATGAAATGTTAAGCTGGGATAACCATCAGTTTACACTGTAACAAAAATGATTTTCATTTTCGGCCAGACACTAGATAAATCCTTCAGTCACCATTAACTTGCTTAAAAACTGTAAAACTGCATTCAGTTGCTAACTCAATGATTAATTTTAAAAAATAGGTCACTGAAGTGTCGAAAATTATTGGCAGAAAAATATTATTGACATGATTCGTTATTATAATTATAAATAGACTGATTGCATCATGTCATAAAACAATACTGGACTCAGCATATAACTTATCTCATACATATTAATGTTTGTATTGTTTTGATTTCATTTGCATATTATGTGCAATAAATAGGTATGGTGTTTTCAGGTCACATGCAAGTCAGTATAAGGAAGCAACATTGGCAGAATAAAAGAGTGTTCTTTGCCACGCCTCAAGTGATATACAATGACATGAAATCAGGCATTTGTCCATGTGACAAAGTACGGTGTCTGGTAATTGATGAAGCGCATAGAGCGAGAGGGAACTATGCATACTGTCATATTATATCCACCTTAGATGATATTGGACACAGGACTTACAGAGTACTGGCATTGTCAGCCACCCCAGGAAGTAAAGTGGAAGATGTTATCAATGTTTGTGTACAATATTACATTATATCAGTATCTGGTTTAGTATATCCTTTTCCTGCATTTGTGTAATTATTTACAGTCTCAAAAATGTGTAATAAATTTAAATTATTTTCCTCGACTATGGTAAAATTTTACCACTGTGCATTACGTATCATCAAACTGCGTATATTATTTGGAAGGATTAAATACAATTGAGCAGGACATTAATAATAGTTTCCGTCCGCAACTTTGTTTGCGTGGTTCTATTCATATAAAATATTCCTTATACTTATACAGGGCCGGATTAACACAATAGATTTTTTGGGTATAAAACAAAGTTTAGCTTTTTGTGACATTATTGACGAATGCTTAGGCAAAGATGTACTACTGATAGTAAATGAATACTATGTTTGCTTATTGTAGGTAGTGAAAAACCTGCACATAGCTCACCTGGAGCTGAGGACTGAGAACTGTATCGACGTGGCGCCGTACAGTCACGCGCGCAAGATCAACAACGTCGTAGTCAAACTGGGCATGCAGCTGACTCAACTGAGACAGCAATATATTGAGGTGATACTACAATATTAAATCATAACTGAGGCTGTATTACGACGTGTTATCGCAATAATTTTTAGGTTGTGAGAATAGGATGGCGCTATTTAATCTGTAGTGCGGCATCTCTCTCTTTCAATCGGAAAATAATGGCAATAACACGTTATAGTACGGCCGCTGATCTATTTTAAGCCTATCAAAGACTAATAATATTAAAACAACATTCCTTTAGTATATATATGTGAAACCCGAGACACGTGTCTAGTATTTTTATGTAAAGAATCTATGCCTTTATTATTCAGAAACTGCCTCATTAGCCAAGTGGTCCTGAGCGCGACTGCTACGCTAGAGGTCCTGGGTTCGATTCCCAGGTCGAGCAAAGTATTATTGAATTTTTCTATGAAATTCGTAGTAGCAGCTCGGAGTTAGGAATTTGTGTCTGGTTAATGGCAATAGGATCGCCCCCTATAACATAGGACCTAAACATACCGGCGAACTGCGAGTGTACATTAATTAGTACGACTCTGCCTAACCCTTCGGGGAATACAGGCGTGATGGTATGTTATGTTATTTTATGAATCTATGCACAACATTTCAAAACTGTATCACGAAAAATCACAAAGCTTGTTATGTTACCGTTGTCCGTACAAAAACATGGTCACCATGTCTTATTACCCCGCTGTGCGCCCGCGCCTAGTGCCGCTATGACCTGTGTTGTGCTCATGATTGCGGAAAAATACATAGTGTCGCTCGTTGTCCCACTTGTAACGTTTTTTAAATATTTTTGGAACAAAATATAACATGGTGTAAAAATTATTGAAATCGATTCAGTTTCTTATTCTGAAAAAAACTATATTCACGTTTCGCATAATATACTAAAAATAATGTTGTATATATGTACTAATATTTATACTGTGTAAAATTACCAACCCAAAAGTACCCAACCTAAAACGAAAACCAATTATTTTCACTACAACGTGAAAGCTACGCTAGAGGTCCTGGGTTCGATTCTCAGGTCTAACAAAATGTTATTGTGTTTTTCTCAGAAGCTCGCCACCTATTACATGAGATGGAACCTAAACCTACACATATATGCAACAAAATGATTGCTTAACTACTCAAGAATAAAACTATTATCAGAATACCATAGTTCCTTCCAGTGTTTTGTCGTTCCAAGTACGCGCGGATAACACGTCATCCATTATATTAGATGCGCAATATTATCCAAGGACATGCAAATTCATGCATGTGTGTGTATGTTTGCATGGTCACTAAGTACAGTCACGAGCATCAATATGTATACACTTACTAAAATTCGAAAGCGTTTTTTTATGAAATGACGATTGCATACTTTGCGATAATAACAATATCATTAAAGCATTGGTTCGAAAATACTATGTTCATAACATCATAAAATTTCAATTAATACATTAAGAGAAAATCGCTTTTGAAATTTGCCAAGAGTATACATATCTGTGCTCGTGACTGTACCTTATAAACTGGTTGTCATTCCATATTTGAACTTTGAACGTTTTGATAATACACAGGCTTAGCTGGACTAAAAAGGCAGCTTGATGAATCATTATGTATACCTATGTTATGTACGAGAAGCATGCATACATTAGAAAAATGCTGATGATGTGCTCTGGGTTCTAAATATCAATTGATTCCAGAGAAATTCATGTTTGGCGTAGCGGTTCTGGGTTGCCACTACTAGCTAGTGTTCTAACCACAGAAACATTTGTGTACCAGAGATATTTATATCCAGTCTGGATGTTGTGTCCATGAATTATATGGCATTTGCGCGGGCCTAGTCATTAAAAAAATAAGGATTTGCTTAGCGACTTAATAAGCGAAAATAAAATGAAGAATTCTCCCATTATTTTTTCTATTATCAGCCTGATAACATATTCGTTGTTTAACAGATTTTAGATGTATATGCCAGGAGATTAAAACAAATGAATATACTGCCACAGAATTTGGGAAACTTGTCTAAAGGTCGAATCGTGATGCTTTATAAAGATTATCAGACTAAAGACCGCGGGTCCAGGTAAGCATTTTAAAGCAAGTTTTTCATGTATAAAATAAGTTATATATGATACCTATTAATATACCCCTGCCAGTGGTGGGCATTAATCAATTAAACTCTCAGTCTATGAGATGCAAGTATCATTTTATTTCGCTATACGAGTTTCAGTTGTATGACACAGTAATGATCAAATTCAACACAGTCTCGTCCCCGCCATTTTACGCTGAATCTTATTCCATTATGACCATTAGTCTATTTATGAAACAGTTTAAAGTGTTTATCCCTAGTGCTGAAGGTCTAGTGTTCCTTCATTGGCATCAATCTAACTAATAATAATAGTGTAAATAATAATAGTATAGATTATAAATTTGCCGTCGAATTATCTCTCTATGATTTCGGAGGGATTATGGGACGACAAAATTATTTCGTCCAAATTACTCAAAATTATCTAAAAGCGGAGCGATACCGGCACGCTGTTCGAATGAGCTGCGTGAATAGGTACCCTGAAATTTTTGTAATCTATATTGAAATTGAAATAACAAATAATAATAATAAAATAAACGCGTCTTTGGATAAGTAATTAATTAGTTATAGTGAGTACAATCATGTACAAATACTGTTTCGGCTTCCACTAACGTCGGTTTCAAAGTAATCTATACTTAATATATAAAGCTGAAGAGTTTGTTTGTTTCTTTGCTTGCTTGAACGCGCTAATCTCAGGAACTAGTGGTTCGATTTGAAAAATTCTTTCAGTGGTAGATAGCTCATTTATCGAGGAAGGCTATAGGCTGTATATCATCACGCTAAGACCAATAGGAGCGGAGCATCAATGAAGAATGTTTCAAAATCGGGGTTTTTTCCTTTTGAGAGCTTCCGATGCATGCGCTGCGTAAACGATTAAAGTTTCGCAAAAATCATATATGACAGAATTGTTCCTCTTTAAAAGTTCTAAAAAAAAGTCCGCGATAGCATATGTCTATCTTTTAAGGTTGGCTCACTATAACCTTTTTTATGCTAACTTTGTTCTAAAATTCCAAATACATTATTTGCGTAGATCTTTTTATAAACATGATTTGATGATGAGCGTTTGTTTTTTGTTTTGTATCCGTGCGGACCGACCTTGGGTCCGCTCGGATCCTACAAACGCTCTAAAGGACATATCCTCATTTAGCGTTATTTTATTATTCCTGCTCCCGTGACATATTTTACTAAAATTCCGCGCGGATACTCAGTAGGTACTCAATTATCAACTAACAATATTGGCTATATCTTGAAGTGAGCTTCAATCAAAACATACTACAAGCCGCTGAAGGGGATCATCATGTTCTTACCACCTGCCAAGTTTACTTGAATGGGATAATCTCAGGAACTATTGGTCCGATTAGAAAAATCTTACGGTGTTAGATAGTCCATTTATTGTGGAAGGCTATAGGCTATCATCCCGCTAATACTAAGTAACTATTCCACGCGGACGAAGTCGCGGGCGGAAGCTAGTAGATTATAAAACAATGTATAAACTTACAGGCACCCACAACACAACTATATAATGAAGGACTTCACAGTTCTGATCTCCTTGTACCACGGCTTGGAACTGCTAGTTCAGCATGGATCCAGGGTGTTCCTGAACTTTTTCGACGAGCACCCAGAGAAGTCGTGGATACAGACAGACGATAGACTCACCTCGTTGTTGGAGAGGCTGCGAGATGATCTGGGTATCAATCCACTATCGCTGAATAGAAGTATACTTCCTGATGGGACAATACCAGAGGTGATTCATTCACATTCATCATAATAAATAATGAAACAATTAATTCGATATTTAAATTTTATAACGATTTGGATAAAAAAGTTATCTACCCACCCACTGCATAATGTATTTGTAAACATATATTTACTATAAATTATGATATTAGTTATTATTATAAATAAATAAATAAATATTCTGGGTCATTTTTACACAGCACCATCTAGTCCCAAACTAAGCAGAGCTTGTACTATGGGTACTAGACAATGGATATAATACTTATATACTTTTTTTTTTTGTAAATACATACTTATAATACATAAGAAACACCCAGACGAACACAAACACTTATATTCATCACATAAATTGTTGTGTTCTGTGGGAATCGAACCCACGACCTCATGGTTAGCAGTCCGGTACTCGAACCACTAAACCACAGAGGTCGTCATTATATGTGATTATTGTTATTTATTTATTTCGTTACAGATTCCTAAAGACTTATGCTTCGGACATCCTAAGTTTGATAAATTAAAAAAAATAATAACGAATCATTTTATCAAAGCGCAACGGAAGAAACAAGATACGAGAGCAATCGGTACGTAAATATATTTTGATAAACTTTTACTTCAATTATTACTGCCCATATTTAAATAGCTGAATTTCCTGACTAAATGCATATAGCCTACAGATTAAATTTATAGATACAGAATATTATATAGTAATAATGAATTAATACAGCACGTCAAACTACCACAAACTTCAAATTTCCTCAATGTGTAATAACTCGATTAAAGAAATTTGACATTTTAGGATACTGTGATGTTCTGTCGACCGTACATGGTTTCATTGATTAAATATGGCAGTAGGTACTAGTCCTTCTTCTTATTTAGGGCAGGTATAACAAGTAGGTAGAACTGCTAAGTTTCTTGTAGTGGCTACCCACCCACGGTGTAGGAGAAAATTCTAATGTAACGTTATTTTTAATAAATATTCCAGTATTCTGTGAATACCGCGAGAGTGTGAATCTGGTGCACTGCTTGTTGCTGCAGTGCCGACCGCTCATCAAGCCGCAGATGTTCGTGGGACAAGGAGCCTCTGGATCTAAATCTAAGGTCACGCAAACTGTGGAAAAATCAAACTGTAAATACAATTCTTGATAATGATGATATACGTGTTAAAAATACATACGTCTTTTCTGCTTTGCTTTGCATATGAAAGCGATTTTATCAATTCAATATCAAATTTAATTTGACCCCCAAATGACAAGTGATATTTCAAAGGACTATACCCAACACTCATTAAATTAATAGATCTAAGTTAAAAAAGTATTTATATATCTCACCCTAATAGAATAGAATAGAATAATTTATTTCGGATAATTAAAAATCCATATCTTGTTAATAAGTTATATACAATATGAGCCTATAATTATGTTAGTATTGTTAGTACTTATCTAATAAGTTGTCAGAAAGTGATAGATATATAAATGGTCCAAATAACTAAATTAAATCTGTCATGTGATTGTTTATTTTTAGGCACAGACATTAAGGCAGTTGTGTCACAAAAGCAACAATTACGAGTGATGCGCAGTTTCCGCGAAGGTGTGTGCAACGTTCTGGTCGCCACCTGCGTGGCCGAGGAGGGGCTGGATGTCGGCTCAGTCGACCTCATCGTCTGTTTCGACATATCTACGAAGTCGCCGATACGACTCGTTCAGAGGTGAACTTGCTTTATCTAACCATGTGCCTTCCGTCTTCAACAGAAGTGATATTCTCTAAGATTCGTAATAATACTTAAAAGTCAATTTGAATTTTAATACCATACCATAAAGTTTAAGTGTTAGTAGAGGCGTTCCAGGAAGGCAAAACAATCGTGTGACGTTGGCGAAGCTGCGCACGGGTCGCTAGTTTAATAATATATATAATGAACACTTTGTTCTAAATAATATGTCAATGACTAGACATCTGAAAATTCTTTATTGTCTTATAGATGCGGGCGTACAGGTCGTGAGCGCGGGGGACAAGTGTTCATTCTTGTCACAGAGGGCCGGGAGCATCAGGTAACGTTTATTATACATCAAAATAAGTTATGGTTTTGATTATGAATGTGGAGGACCGAAAAAAGATGGATTGTGTTAAGTACGATATGCTGTGCCGACCTCAAATAAATTAGTGCTATTTTCTCTTCATACACATGTCGATTGCAATATTACCAGAAACCTTTATGATCGTAGACATTACTGGATTGTATCCGGCAAATAGACGGGCTCAACAAAAAAATTCTGCAATCGAAAGAGGTGGAGAACAATCTGTACAAACTAAACCCGAGGATGATGCCGCATGACTTCATGCCAGAGTGCCGGAAGATGTTCATTACAGTAGAAAATAAACTCGACCCTAAGGACATAAATAAAGAGGGAATCAAGAAGTCGAAAAAGGTAATCAAAATTTATGATCCAATGCACCTATGCATAGTTTTATTATAATTAGGTATGTACATATATACAATTCTTGAAGTATTTTGGCCTGACTTCAAACTTATAGGCTAAACCTATGCTGTATTTGTTAAAAAGTTACGATAGGTAAACAAAGTCGCTATATACTTACGTGTATCGGATAGATTTCGATGGCACTTGTACCATGAGTCATATTGTTGATGACGTCACACGCTTTAGTAATCTCGATCGTAGATTAACGTAGCATATCGTTAGGTTGGCATTAAGTATGTAGTCATCCTTTTCTATCAAGGTGTGAACAAAAGAGAAACAAAATAATGCTCCTTTTCCCGTGTAACCCGATCGTATGTACCGATGTATTCGTAATAGTGTGATTTCGTTTGTTGCTCTCTAACATAAACAAATGTAATGGCATTATTTCCTACCTACGGCATGTATCTAATAGGAAATTCCCAATAGCAGCTCGGAGTTTTGATTAATGGCAATAGGCTCGCCCCCTATTACATGAGACTATAACATACCAACGTACTGTGGGTGTACATTAATACGCCTCTGCCTAACACTTCGGGGAATACAGGCTTGATGGTATGCTGTTTGGTAAGTCGCTGTACCTAGGTGACTTTGATATTACTACTTCAACGCTAAATATGCTCTCCCAGACATTATTAACAACAAAACTTTAAAGTATGAAAGTATGAAGTAAGTCATTCACGGCAATATTTGACAGTGAGTAACGTAACTACTATCGTAATGGTTTTGCTCGATAAGGTTTGTCAAAATAATGACTCATGGTATCAAGTTTGTTTATCTGCCATACAAATCCGAGTCGCTATCGAATTGCTTTAGATAGGTTTTTTACGCATCGAAACGCTGTAATCTCATACTACCGATTTTAGTTCCTTACGTAACCGCTAGAGGCGTTGGTGGGTTTTCCATACAAATATTTTACGGCGTCGCTAGCGAGTTTACTTGAGAAAAACTCATGGTCGAGGTACAGTTACTACAGCAGTAACATATCCTATTGACGATCCTTTAATTTACTTAAACAAAAGGAAAAGTTATTTTATTACATCTTTATCGATCTTGTATGACAATAGGAGACATGAAAAGTGAAATTAGAATTCGATTAGATGGAGCGAACCTTCGAAGCTTTCTTTCTACGGGAGGCTTCATTAAAACATGGCCATTTTTGGTATTTGTTTAGGGACAAAAAGATCTTAGAACAATGCTGTTGGGAAGAGCATCCACAAGCAGTTCCGGTTCTTCAAACAAACAAGTGGACAACAGGATCAATCTGATCACTGAAAACGAATTTAAGGAAATATTTCCTGAAGGCTATGACGAAACAACGTTAATTGCTAAATCGAGAGAGTATTGGGCGATGAACAAAGGTAAGAAATGCTGCGGTTTCGCATCCGAAAAAGAGTATTTAACCGTTTCTTTTTTTTTACATAATGAAGACTGTATGAATTGTATCCTTCCTCTGAATGCAATCTATATCTATGCTAAATTTTTATTGATCTGCTTCGGCGTGAACTTTTGTTTTTATGTTGGTATGAATTACATATATCAATATCTAAATTTATGCAACTTTTAGAAACACTAAAGAACCTCCATGCGGAAGAGGAAAGCGGACTTAAACTATCTAAATGGCTCGAGTGGCAGCGGACACTGCAGAAGACTGTGAATATAGATCATTCCAAAGATTCGACAATATTAGCAGAACTGTTACAATACAGTGATGCTAAGAGATTCGATATGCCACCATCTACGCAAAATCCTTGTAAGTAAATATTTAGATATAACTGACTAGTTGTGCCCTTAATGTTATGAGTGTATCATCTCTTCTCTACTATTACAAAAATGTAAAAAGCCTGTCTGTACATTGAAGATATTTAAAAAAAAACAAGTGGGTAAAAAAAAACGTATATAAACGTCTCCGAACCCAAAAATGTGATTTTTACAATTCTTGTCTGTTTGTTACGGGTTGGCACAAAAACTACTGAATAGATGTTAATATTGTTATCACTGTTTGAAAGTATGTTCTCCAACTTAAAAACTGGTATACTTCTTATCTCAAATAATTAAACGCAACCTGAGATACAGCTTGACCTCTCTAATGTATAGACACCCATACAAAGAGAGTTCATCATTGTTGGTGTTTGAGCTTCAAGTGAGCGAAGCCACGGGCAGAGGCTAGTTTTCTATATTTTAGATCATAAAGCTTCCCAGATGCACACACAACAACTTACAAAAGTTCCACTTATATTAACGCACTTTGTAATAAAAACCTATAGATGTTTCGTAGTGACATTTTGTTTCTCTCAGTTTGATTGTTATTTTTCATTTGACTTAAACTAAACAAAACTGTATACGGAAAAGGGTAAGCAATATTAGAAACTAAAATTTCGTGTTACAGGCTTCTTCAGTCAAGAACTTTCTACACAACCAGCCGTCGTCACATCTCCTGCAAAATCAAAACAACCTAAGAAAAAACAAAAAGTACCCTTCTTAAAACCTCCCGATAAAAAAGATGGTGACATAAGAACCCTCTTTTGTACCGCTACAAAATCTACCAAAAATTATACAAAGTCTATCAACGACCTAGGTATTCAAAACGATGGCAGCATACCCACGCGTTTGATTAGCTTATTTGTAGATTTGAGTCTAGATAATACTAATGCTACAAAAAAATGTTTTATGTGTCAAAACATTTGTGACTGCACCCTTATACCAACTATAAAGAAAGAAAATAGGGTACCTGTAGTGCTATCAGCATCTCAAAAAGGACCTAAATTACCTGATTTAAATCTTATCGATGATTTTGAGACGGAAACAATATTAAAATGTGCCAAAAAGCCAAACGAAAGTAATCCTAATGTCAGTAATGATTTCGATTTGGAAACAGATTTTCTACCCAAAGATTACGAAATTCCTATTGCAGTCGAAAATAGGCAACATAATGTTTCTGTCGCATCGGATAATTTTGATATTGGTGATATTGCTGATATATTTGCCGATAGCAACCCAGAGGAAGCCCTAGAAAAAGAAAGCAAAGTTAAAGAAGAGCCGAAGGAAGCTAAAGAAGCATTGGGTTTCTTTGGTTTGGATAGCATTGATGACATATTTGCAGACGATATTATTGATAATACGCCACCTGAGCCGTTACAAAAGAAAATTAAAGAAAATAACACACAAAATGTAATGCCCAATAGATCTCTCCACGCAGAATATCCTTTGAGTCCGTCCATTTTATCTGGTAAGAAAAAACCAAAAGATGTGCCTAGTTCGCCAATACTGTGCAGTCAACCGCGCAAATTTCAATTAAGCACTAAAAAACATCTACCTCATAGTTCAACACCCGTCAGTAGCTGTAGAAAGCGGTTGTTACAAAACCCAACAAACAATAATAATTTCATTGTTGGTCCTAATGAAAAACCAGAAAGTTTGTTAAAAAATAGTCTAATAGATACGAGTAGTAAAAGTCTGCTGACGATTACGCAATTGGTAGAAATGATTAACAAAACTGACAATAATGTTTCTGTAATAAAATCTAATGTATCTCATGATATACCACCAGTAAAAAAGAGAAGTGTCTCGCCAATCCTTCTAACACAAGTTGAAAGAAAAAAATCAACACTTAATATTTCGAACAATTTCGACAGATCCAAAGCATCTACATCACAAAATAAGAAAAGTGAAAGTCTTATCATACTGGATAGCGATAGTGATTCTGACAGCACGCAAATATATGAACCACAAGAAATTAATCACACTGGAAATATAAACAACGCCATCAGCCCGTTAGGTAGCAAAAGGAAACGAGACACAGATGACAGTGACGTGATAACAGCATCTCCATATTTCAATAAAAAACCAAAATTAGATAATCATATGTCGTTGCAAGAAAACATATTAGCTGTTATGACAAAGAATAAAAATAATATGTTCCAAAAAGATAAAACAGTTTTAAATTGTGTAGTATCACAACCATTTTTTACATCAGAAAAGGAAAATGAAAATCCGCAGTTTCTAAAAGAAGATAACGATGATAAAGACATTTGTGATAAGACAAATAATTTGAGCATGCTGCAAATGTTCAGACGTGATAATAAACTCGAAATAGTTAAAAATAAATTTAGTACAATCTTTAAAAAAAGTCCCATCAAATCTGAATTATCACAGAAACGGAAACCGGCGTTTGATGATTTTGTTGGTGACGAGAAGACCAAGCATAGAAGTCACATAGAGCCTACAGTGAACAGCAATAAATACGGATCTACAACTAATCACAAAGTTCGGAAAGTAAGTTGCATAATAAACTTTGTACCTTTTATTGTGTCATCTTTCTTCCTGTAGACTCTCAGGACTTACAGCAATAATATTACCGTTATTTATTCAAGGTGGCTGAAGTTGTTAGCACATTCTTAAACCGTACCGTACATTATATTTTGTACTGAAAACCAGTTTGAACACATTCATCGTAGCTTAGTCGAAATTATCAACAGCCAGTCTTGGGCTTCACTATTGAATTATGTAGTGTGATTGCTACATAATTCAATGTACTGCGTTCCATCACTGGCGTAACACGAATACTACCCACTTTTATTAATAATACGTAGTTAATTATTAAGCAGTTGCCGGTAGCATTTTTTTTTATATAAAAACGTTGCCCACTAGGATTTTCTCCTGTATCGTGGGTGCGTTTACAAACACAAATTCTCACATACACAAACACCCAGACCCGGAACAACTACCTGTAGATCATACAAATATTTGCTCCGTGTGGGGATCGAACCCACAACACGTGTCGCAGAAGCCAATTGCTCAACCGCTACGCCAAACGTGTCGTCAATTTCTGCCAGTGTTATAAATATCATATTATTATACTATTGGTTATATTGTTATAACTATATTTTTAGAATAAAAAGAAGGCCAACGAATTCTTGGATATGGAAGCTGAACTGTCTGACGAAGACGGTCACAGCGGTGACGAGCTGTCAGACGACAGTGTCGGTAGTATTATTGACTTCATATGCGATGACGAAAATGTCACACACAACGAAGATATACAGGCAGTCTATCTCAAATCTATCAAGTAAGTCAAAATCAGTCTAAATATACTCGATAACGGCTTAAGATATTGCCCTGCCATTTGATTGTGCTTTTATATTTTTTCTTTAACTTTAGGAGTCCCGTTAGGGGTGGAGGTTTCAAAATCCCAGAATTGCCAAAGAAGTACAACAAAGAACAGGTGCTATCGCAGTTTGTTGAGGAAGATACATATGAAATTGTAGGTTATAATTATTTCGTACCCAAATAAAAACTGTACTTTTATAGATTACAAATTTTTATTTAAAATAATTACTAAATAATAACTTTTCCCCTTACAGGATAGCTTTTGTGTAGACTCTAACATTGGTTTAACTCAAGCACACGAAGTATCAGAGCTTGAATTGGCAGAAATGATGTTAGAAAAAGAAAGGAAAGCCAAGAGAAAGTTCAGGAGGATATGTACAGAAGATAGCAGTCCAGATGTGGCAGAAATTAAGCGGAAAAATAAACCTAAGAGGAGACTCATAGACAGTGATTCTGATGATGATAGTGGGTGAAGAATGACCATGAACATGTGGTTGAGTCAATCATAAACTAAGTAGCTGCTGTTCGCAATAGCTGCTTACTTTGGCAGTATTGTTGGTACATGTTATGTCGGATTAAAGTTGACGAGAAATTACAATCAGTTGATAACAATTCCACTCCTTGCCATATGCAAGAATAATAGATGTTGACATTCTATGATGATCCTAAGCCGTTTTAAAAACAAACTTGACAAACATATACCACATGCCCTTTGTTCGAGGGCATGTTTCAACTGAGTCAAATCAGATTGTGTAAATAAGTTAATTGAACATTATTGCTTGTGTTATGTAAGTCATGTTGTCTTCGGAAGAAGTTCTAAGGACAATTAATTATCCAGCCGGTCTGGATAATTTACTACCTGTGATATAAATTATAGTGATGATGTAGCATAAATGATTTTAATTTGAATTCTAAGCGCAACTTGTATCTTATAGTTACGTAATTAATAATTTGCTATTTTTATACACCAGTTTCACCATCATGTTGTATATAATATGTGAAATAAAAACATTTTCTCACTTACGAATTATATTTTAATTCCGATTTCGTCCACAGTTTAGAATAGAATAGAATAGAATATTTAGTAGTTATAATAAAAAGTACTTACTAGTCTTAGCAAAGCTTTGGCTTATGTAAGCTATAATTTATGTAAGCGACTTTGCACTATCTGTTTAAGGCTTTAGCATAGGTACTAGCATTTTAATATTTCCGGTTATGTAATCAGTCAACGAAGAAGAATACCGCGGTTATATCGTCGCGCTGGAAACACGTTCACGAATATCTAATCTGTGAACATCCCATTTTGAATTAATACGTGTCAATACATAAACACGTGATTGTACTCATGATAATAAAAACCTTTCCTAAAGAAATACTTGTTATAAAAACAACCAAAAGCGAAATAATATTGACACGCGATTCCAGCTGCGTAGGTTTAGAAACACAGCTTTGAATGTGAAATAAAAATAAATAAATAGAACAATCGTATCTTTAGTAAGATATGAGTTATAGTCGATTTATTAGGGTATTTTACACCATGTAAAAAAATATATAAAAATGCATGTTAATGATAGATTTTGAAAAAATAAACGAGAAACGTTAGTAGGTATTTATTTGTAAAAATGCAATGTAAATTTTATAATATTTGGATTCCGACGTGACGTCACTCCGATAGTACACAATCTAGATGTTTGTCGTGCTTCTGTGTTATTTTTAAATTTTACAAGGTATTATCACGTTTATGGACTTTTAACCTTTATTTTATTAAAATCGCATCATGGAAGACGGTTTTGTGAAAGCAGGTACAAATCTACCAATGATAAATACGTTGATGGTGGCAAATTTTTTTGCATCCTATCCCGAATTCTGTTCTGCCGAGTTGAGAAATATTAAAACAGTAAAGTAAGTAACTATCGTATCAAGTTTTGTCGAACAATAAGTATAATACAATAACAATACACAATACGATAATACCTGTTTACTATTACAATCCAACCTAACCTATTTTTTATTTGGATGGTACGCAGTTTGGTTTCGTCCGAATACGTTTTACAAAATATGACATCACTTTTGTAATATTAACATGAAGTTTTTTTTTTAATTTATTTAATAGTTAACATACTATTTCTTCACAGAAATACAGTCTAGTCTTTGTGGAAAATGATTTTGGATCTCTTCTTGCCAGTTTCAACCAAGTGTCTCTCATTTTAATATCACTTGGCACTTGAATACACAATTTTTTTTTTATGACAAGGGGGCAAACGATCATACGGATCACCTGATGGTAAGCGATAACCGCCGCCCATAGACACCCGCAACACCAGAGGAGTCGCAAGTGCGTTGCCCGCCTTTTAAAGGGTTTGGGCGGTAAACTCCTTCACTCGGCGAAACACAACGCAAGCGTTGTTTCACGACGGTTTTTCTGTGAGGAATTTGTGTGGCGTTTTACACTTATATTATTCCATTCAGGCACAAGACATCAATGATAAATATTATAACTCATTATTTTCACAAATCGTGTTACTTGGTCTTTTGCAGTTGTATTGTTTACTAACGAAGTGACGTCACGAGCCGAAGTAGCATAGCGGCTAGCGTTTCCGCGCGAAAATTCAAAATCGTAAATAAAAAATAGCTCTTATGACATTTTCGGTTTTATAGAACTGCAATAAAAATTCTAGTGGTTCATTACGATCTAAGGATTAATTTAAAACAGTTTTCAAAAAAAGGTGTATTCCCTATTAATTTATACCATCATGTGTTTATGTATTATCATCAGTCATTTTATATAGTCACACATACAAAGGCTTTGTAAGACCATCAAGCTCACGAAATATTTTTTCATCGCACATTCGTGCTGTAACAATATCTATAGACGAGATGACGCGACGGCAAATTTATATCGCAACGTTCACTCTTGTTACAAGAACTGTATTTATCTACCAAACGATTGACTATATTTTTCAAACATTATACAACAAGATATTTCACTCCTCAGTTATCTTTGTTTCAACCTCTTTAGGCTGCCTTCCCTTGTGAAGATCCTCCAATTCCGCTTGAAGTTCAGAATATCTTTTCTGCAGATGCTTTTCTCTGTCCGTTTGTCTGTTGACGTCCTCCGTCAATGACTAAAACAGAGTAAAATAATTAATATAAAAGATTATGCGATTAAAAATTCTACTGGAGTCGTAAGATGTGTAACACTTACCTCTATCCTACGCGGAATGGCTGCTTTTTCCTGATCAGCAAGGAATTTAAATGTAGACAATTCTAAATTAGCCTGCTCTATCTGATCTTGTAATTCTTGAAATTGTTTGATCAACGATGCTGCACGACTTTGATAACCACCTGATACACAAAATAGTTGTGATAACATTTCAAGAATCTAGGAATAAGCAAGGAAGCAATATTATTGTAAAACAGCATTGGATTTCATACCTGTTATAACCCTAAGTTTCTTCTCCATTTTGGAACATTTTTTGGCTTCTTTGGCCATGTGACTTCTGTTTTGTTCTAACCGCTTCTCTGCCGACTCCAGTCTATCTTTCTTGCTCGCTAAGTTGGCACGAGTGTACCTGTTTTGTCCAGGCAAGAAGAGCACCTGTAATTGACATCAAAAGGTTTTATTTAACTTCACAATACCCAAAAATATTGTAAGCAAGTTAGCAGCAGGTCATTGGCATTAGAAGTTGTATATCTATACTAATATATAAAGCTGACTGCCTCATTAGCCAAGTGGTCCTGAGCGTGACTGCTATGCTAGGGGTCTTGGGTTCGATTCCCAGGTCGAGCAAAGTGTTATTGGATTTTTCTATGAAATTCCCAGTAGCAGCTCGGAGTTAGGAATTTGTGCCCGGTTAATGGCAATAGGCTCGCCCCCTATTACATGAGACCTAAACATACCGGCGAACTGTGGGTGTACATTAGTACGCCTCTGCCTAACCCTTCGGGGACTACAGGCGTGATGGTATGTTATATAAAGCTGAAGAATTTGTTTGTTTGTTAGTTTGCTTGCTTGAATGCGCTAATCTCAGGAACTACTGGTCCGATTTGAAAAATTCTTTCAGTGTTAGATAGCCCATTTATTGAGGAAGGCTATATATCATCACGCTACGCGGACGAAGTCGCGGGCAGAAGCTAGTACACAATAAAGTTAATTGTTTCACTCACTTGCGCAAGACATTCCTCCCACACTTGAGTGTAAGCGTCCATGCTCAGTTCGCCGTGCCCCATGCCTGCCTTCACCACTTCCATTTCCTTCTTCATCTCCAGTTTGGCAGCTTCCAAATCTTCAGTTGAGAACTCCTCATAAGGGTGTTGTTCTAAATACGCCAAGTGCGAAGCTTGTAACTGTACCGCTCGCTTCTTATCTATGCCTGTGCAAATGATAGTTACATGAAACAAACATTCAATATCTTATAATCTAACCAAATATTATGTATGCATAATGTATTGGAGACCAGTGCTTAGATATAAAATGAAGAACGAAGAACAGACCAGTCCAGTAATGGAAATATATTGATAGGAGTTAAAAAAGTGTAAACTGTGAACGCGGTTTCGCTCGTGAGTACGCGTCAGCTGATGTTATGTCACTGCCGGCGATCACAGCGGGGTGAGGCGCTGTGCCCCTACGTTCCTACGTACCTACGTTCTCCTTATTTTGCAGGTTGAATATATTGGAACGGTTCTTTTTTTAATTCTGCATCTGGTTTATGTTGGTTAGTCCAGAACTTATTCTTTGCCAAAATGTACAAAAATATTACTGAAAATCATTCCCACAATTAATGTAAGACGGTGTCTGTACGAATGTTGCGTGGGGCAGTGCATACCGGGCGGCGGGTCCCGCAGCGAGTCGTAGTGCAGCATGGTGACCATCTCCTGCTTGAGCAGCTCCTCGGCGTGCTGCAGCGCGGACAGCGCGGGCCCGCCGGCGCCGGCGCCGCGCACCACGCTCGCGTTCACCTCGCCCGGCCGGACGCAGCCGCGCTGCACTGCCGTCGACCGCAGCTTCATAGCCGCCGCACCTGACACAATGTTACTTTATAAAAATACACACCATCATTATTTGAAAACACCTCAGAATGTTCTATTTGGGACATATTTGTTATAGTTCGCAAAAAATAACTTGACCCAAAACATTGCATTGCATTTGCGTGCAAAATGTACTAAAAATCGACTACTGCGCATCCGCCACTTTGGTTCACGTTATTTTGCGCCAACTGTAGACAGCACTGGCAATGCCTAATCAATACACAAAAATTTGCTGTTCTATTCACTTCTTCATACATACTTGGACAGCCTTCAACATCCCCGCATCTTGTTATCGCAATATTGTACCAGTGAAGATTGTAACATAATTTATTTAAAAAGAATGTCCATGGAATTTTTTGCCAGATTCTTCTCCATAGGATCAACCTTTTGGAACCATGCAACTAGAATCATAACGTTTCATAAACGCTTGTAAAAGCTTATTTGAAATAAAAACATTTGAACTTGAACTTTAACTGTGCTAATAATAAAACAGCAGTATTTTAAGTTAATAGAACTGCCTACCATGAAACAAACTTAACATCATTATGCTTACGTAATTCCTCTTGTTCTTGGAGTAGCCTAGCATCAGCATCGGCCTGGTCTTCAATATGTCCGATGGAGCTGGCACTCTCTATCATTTCGTCATCTTGATCTGGCACCACGATCTCATAGTCGTTGCGCGGCGTTGGAAGCGAAGACAGAGCATTGCGTACTGAAGCTTTTAGCTGTGGTCAAATAAAAAAATATTAGGTTTATGAAGTATATATAATATGTGTTTGTATAATATTAAATAATTTGTCTCTTCAAGATGCTAATTTACATAGAGGATACTTTTGGATTTATCTGTACTGTATTCTATGATGTGTTGTTCCTTCAACTAGATTATAGTACTGGGTTGACTCCAACCAACTTATCTAAGTTTTTTTTAAATATAAAATAACAGCACAGTAAACACAAAAAAACACCAAAATAAGTAAGTAAAAGTATAAATGGAAAGCTCCTGAGTATCTGCTAAAAGATAGGACACAATTTGTTAACTACCTGTTTTTGTAAATGATTTGCAACTTGAGGTGTGTCACCAGTGCTTAGTTTGTCTTCTGGGTTGATGCTCAATTTATCACGAAGTCCCGGAGTCTGTAACACATGGAATCAATTAGAAGACCATTTAATGTACATGTAACATTATTTATTTTTTGTTACATACAGTAAGCCCTGGTTGTACAGCCATTTGACTAGGCGTGTTGAAGCTACCTGGCGTCGATACTTCACTGCGTGATGACCTGAAACAACATTTTAATAGCTTAAGGTAGTTAGAAAATAACTTTTAAAAATACTGGTAACTTTTATAGACTGAAAAGCTCAGGACGAGTATGAATGATCAGGCACAAATTCTTTTATTTCACGACATTTTGGCTGAATATCGACGATTACTATGAAGGGTGCAATGGAGTATCTATTTTAAGACTTATTGAAACATGTTATACAGGTATTTGATGCTAATAAAAACATGTATAACATAAAATGTTTATGTAGTTTCCTACATGATGTTATGAAACAAATAAAAGCATTATTAGTTTAGTACATAATACATTATTATATACAGTGTTAGCTTTAGTTATAAATTTTGTAGTATTTTGAAGCTTACCTGAAGGGTGTGATGAGCACTGTATTAGGCGTGGCGACTGCTTGTGATTGTGGGAGTGCGCCTGAAAAGTCAGTTTGATGTAGTGGAGTGTTCAAACCACCCTTCAGAGGCGTGTCCACGTGAGTCAGCGCCATCACGTTCTGAGCCTCCATCAGGACTCTGTTGAAAATAATCTTTATATTTACACCGTTCATAATTCGAGAACAGCTGTATCGATTTTTATGATCATTGATATATTGGATTTTTCTCTACCACGAATAGCAGAATAACTGTAATCTAGCTAATCAATAAGGTCGCGTTGAGTGCGCGCCGAAGCCAGGGCATATTCGGACAGCAAACGGGTGCATTCGCCTTCCATTTCCATTTATCATCATTTTTACCATAGCTTCTCAAATAAATCATTAATAGCAAGAGAATACAATCGTTTTTGTAGCCATCTCTACCATCATTACCACTTAGGTCGCGACCTGTACAATAACAATTACAAAATCAGATAAATAAACGGAAGAAATTAAGAAAATATTTTTTCTCATACATTTTATATCGAGAATCGGTTATGGCTAGTCAAACTGCGGGCAAAGCTAGCTAGCCATGAACATTAAATTTGCTGTACGAAACTAAAACTATTGTAGAAATGTAAGCTGGCGAAAAAATATTCGGTTGCCTAATGGCTCGGACGACTTGCAATCATGTGGTTGCCGGCTCGAAACCCACCCATTGCACAACTGACGTAAACCCACTCGTAACACAAGCATTTTAGCTTAGCACGAGGGGTTAAGACGCTGACAACAGCTAAATGAAATTCGATGTTTCGGTATTTTAGCCACGCCCATTATTACTCCGATAACTAAGCGCTTTTTTAAAAGAGCGGTGATACAGCGAACTACCTAATAAGAAACAGTGACGCGATCAAGAATGAACAATCAAGGCAATAGATGGCGCTGGTATGTATTTATTGCTCTGAAAGAAGAGCTAGAAAAAATTAGACAGGACGAATAAAAAAATCGTATGTATAGGAATTATCTCTACTATTATAACATTGTAAAAAAGACAAGTGGGTTAGGGTCTGCGAACCCAAAAATGTGATTTTTAAAATTCTTGTCTGTTTTTTAAAAACTGGTATACTTCTTATATCAAATAATTCAACGGATCCTGAGATACAGCTTGCCCTCTCCAATGTATAGAGACCCATACAAAGAAGAGAATATCAATGTTGGTTTTTTATTTTTACTCCTAATATAGCTTTATGCGAGCGAAGCCGCGGACAAAAACTAGTATCTTTATATTTTTAAATATTATAAGAAACTTTATTTACAATGAATTAAAAACAATATACCGTAAACGAAAATAAAAACCCAAACTACTACTACTACTTTATTAGCAAATTTTTTGCCTTTTTTATATATACTAGCAAAAAGCGGAGCTTTACGAAGGCTCGCGAAGTTTTATTGCCCAGTATTTTTTTAAATCTTGACACACGACTTGGGACGTATCCACTCACCTACATGAATATCGGTCCGGGCTACGATTCCCATTTTTGTTCTGAATTTCAATTAAAACCTATTAAATAATTAAGTGACGAGTCTGGTAGAACTAAAAACAGCTTCCTCCAGATTTTCTCGTAGGTGAGTGAATATGTGTAGGTTGTGTGTTAGTCGGAGGATTCTAAAATGTTATTTAATCCTTTTACGAGTACGTTGTGGGATTTTGTCAAACTTTTTAGTTAATTCTTCTGAACTCTCAACTCATTATCTAAGTTACTTCTGAATATCAACGTTGTATTGTAAAGACTTTGCATCATATTAGTAGATTTTTATAAATTATTTAGTTTCTTAAATAAACGATACGCACTGTTCATCAAGGTTCATCTTCAAGGCTCTGTACTCTACTTCTTAAAGAAGAAGAAAGCAATTGTAGAAAAATTGCCAACTAATCATCGAATGACAGTCGTAGTAATGGAATAATTTCTCATTGAGGTTCTAAAATGACGTATTAGGCTCTAGAGAAAAGCCTGTACCTACCCCAATTTAATATTTCGTGTTCACTCAGGCGAGGCCCGCAAAAAAAGTCCCGTGACGTGAATTCGAATAATATTATTTTCAGATTTTTCTTTCATTTTTTAAGTATACCGCAAGAATGTACGGGTTGTGGAATAGTGATGTTGTTGGTGGAATTTTAACTTAAAATATTAGCTGTGAAAATTATGCTATATTGTGGGTTTAGATATCGATATTCATTACGACTGTGAAGTTTAAACAAAGAAAACAGAATTTTCAAAAAGACACGTACTTGGTTGTGTCTTTTTGATCATGTTTAGATTAGATCCATCACGACTGCGGAGTTTCGCTAGCTAACTTATTTTGACCCTGTTCAATGGGCAAGAGACAATAAACAAAGCTGCGAGTATTTTCCTATACGTCCAGTTCTAAGATAGTCATGGGTCTATGCAAATGTGAGTAGTTTATAACTGGACTTATTTGTGACTTTCTTGGGGATGCTATTTTTTTGTCGTTATCCCCGCTAAATAATAAAATTATACCAACGCTACGTATAATATAAATTATATACTTATAAAATTACAATATCTGACGCTTGACCTGTTTCTAAACTGTTCGCCAAACGTCTCTTATTCCTGTAAAGAAAATTAAATAATTCAAGGAAATAAATTAATAATTATTCTAAAAAAGTAAAATCTTAAAATAAAATAACTAAATAAAAATAAAATCTTAAAATTTCTAAACTGTTCGCCAAACGTCTCTTATTCCTGTAAAGAAAATTAAATAATTTTAATTATCAGTTGTTTAAACAATATGACATTATAAAAACTGTAATTACTTTACTACTTCCATGAGATATTTTCGTTTGTAGTGTAAAAGCGCTTTTTGGCTGGCCTCCGGCATTTTTGTTTGTTTTACATTTTTCACAGCCAATATAAACACTACCTAGAACTGTATTTATATTTACAACGTAGAACTCTAAATGTTTATATTTACAGCTTAGAACTATATTTATAGTACAGTTATATCCTTTAGCAATGTCTTGTGTTAATTTTATTGGGAACAACATAAAATAGGTATTGTTATGTTTGGAATTGTAATACGGCAAAAATACGTAATGAACGGATAGCGCGCGGGGCGAAGCGACATACGTCCACCTAGCAGCGCGTCTATGCGATCACTGTCGGACTGCATAGAACAGAAAGAGAAGCGCGATGACGCGACATTCGCAACTTTTAACAAAACCATAAAACATTTAATTACTTATAAAAAAGTTAAGTAGTCGAAAATATAAGACAACGAAATTATGTATTTGAATATGATACGTTATTGTTATTAGTTTTACCAACTAACATTGACTAGTAGTACAGATATTTTATTTGGAAGGTCGTTTTAAGAGGTCAGTTTACCATTTTTTTGTATCGAGAAAACTTTTCAAAAACGTGTTTTAAATTCAACGAAATTTTCCGGAATACGTTCAAGATTTACATAAATTTTTTTCGCTGTCACAAACTGTATGGATTTGGCTAAAACTTGTTCGAGATATGCCTATTTAGCTCTTGTCAGCGCCTTAACAAGAATACTAGTAAGGTGCGATCCACATTGCTAGTAAGCTTTATAAAAAAAAAGTAGTATGGTGTTGAAATATTTTTTTCTTTGGGATTTTGTATTCTTACGTTTTGGACCTTTTACAGCATCCATGGCTATGGATAGACTGAGGTTGTCTGAGATGTTAGAAGTCTTGATACTGATATGTCGGGATTTAAAAATATCAATAATAAACGGCGATAAAATCCGTAACAAAGTTGATTAAAAAAATCTGAACTGCAAAAAGATGTAAACAAGATAGCCAATTGAATGTCATGCAGTCATAGGCATCGCCTTTTATTTATCTTAAAAGATACCTGCGATTGCATGAGATTGGTCATCTTTTACAGTCGGAGTTTTTTATTTTTAAATTACAAGTTTATAGTTTTCTGTCCCTCTCACAATTGAGAAGAACTTGACGACGGCTTGCAATGTTAGATCCTTCAAGCCGTTTAGGCTTCAGAGCGTGCCAAATAAATATACATATGCATGAGTGTCAGAGATTACTCCTCGTACTCCGCCAGCAGCGCGTCGGTAAGTGTTAGAGAGCAGTGAGGTGTGTTGTGTACCTGTCGTGGTGCATAGCGGGCGTGCGCAGCGCGGCGGGCGCGGCGGGCGTCAGCGCGTACTCCGCCAGCAGCGCGTCGGTAAGTGTTAGAGAGCAGTGAGGTGTGTTGTGTACCTGTCGTGGTGCATAGCGGGCGTGCGCAGCGCGGCGGGCGCGGCGGGCGTCAGCGCGTACTCCGCCAGCAGCGCGTCGGTAAGTGTTAGAGAGCAGTGAGGTGTGTTGTGTACCTGTCGTGGTGCATAGCGGGCGTGCGCAGCGCGGCGGGCGCGGCGGGCGTCAGCGCGTACTCCGCCAGCAGCGCGTCGGTAAGTGTTAGAGAGCAGTGAGGTGTGTTGTGTACCTGTCGTGGTGCATAGCGGGCGTGCGCAGCGCGGCGGGCGCGGCGGGCGTCAGCGCGTACTCCGCCAGCAGCGCGTCGGTAAGTGTTAGAGAGCAGTGAGGTGTGTTGTGTACCTGTCGTGGTGCATAGCGGGCGTGCGCAGCGCGGCGGGCGCGGCGGGCGTCAGCGCGTACTCCGCCAGCAGCGCGTCGGTAAGTGTTAGAGAGCAGTGAGGTGTGTTGTGTACCTGTCGTGGTGCATAGCGGGCGTGCGCAGCGCGGCGGGCGCGGCGGGCGTCAGCGCGTACTCCGCCAGCAGCGCGTCGGTGGGCGCGCCGCCCGCGCCTCCCGCGGTCTCCCGCGCCGCCTCTGACGCGCGACCCAACTTCACCACTTGCTGCAACTCCTGCGCCACACGCACATTACATTATAGTATTGCGAGCCGAAATAATACCAGATCAGGGGCCCGCGGGGAATTGTTTCTCTGAAAATCACGAATGAAAAATCAAATTACAGAATTCATAGCGAAACGTGTGAGAGGTTCCACCTCAATGCATTACCACTAAAGTATCTATATAAATAAAGTGTTACAAAATAAACTCCAAAAATTTCGTGAAGTTACTCAGTATCGAAAAGAAATACATTCCAAAATTTATTTAATTTTCAAATATTTTTTTCACTAAAAAATGTATTCAGTAAATTTTTTTTTATGCTAGTATTTGGATTTGATAGTGTGTTATGTCAGGAGTGGTGATAACTTATCCACAGCACGTAACCGTTACCGAGAACTGTATGGTGACCAATGACGATTGTCAGCTTTGGAAACCATCCTAAGGGTCTCCCAACGCTTATTAGATTATGGCCAGTTTAGTCCTCTTCAAATAGATGCTGGTCACGGCATCACGCGAGAACAGCTAATATTACTTCTTTTGAAAGAAAAAACTAAGATCAGGGCGTAACATTAGGCAATTTAAGAAAAT
This sequence comes from Acronicta leporina, assembly GCA_947256265.1. Taxonomy (NCBI): domain Eukaryota; kingdom Metazoa; phylum Arthropoda; class Insecta; order Lepidoptera; family Noctuidae; genus Acronicta; species Acronicta leporina. The sequence continues at coordinate 11,773,246 of OX366520.1, read as the reverse complement.
GTTAGTTTTTTTTTATCAATTATACCAATTCAAATTCAATGTTCATAGTTATTTTTTATCAATTACTAGCTTCTGTCCGCGACTTCGTCTGCATGGACTTCAGATAAAAGAAGCCCATTTGTTATTCCAGACTATAATCTATCTCTGTACCAAATTTTATCCAGATCCGTTCAGCCATTCTGGCGTGAAAGAGTAACAAACATCCATCCATCCATCCATCCTCACAAACTTTCGCATTTATAATATTAGTAGGATAGGATACCAATTCTTCAATGTTCATAGCTGTTAAGACAATTTCTGTCGGGTTAGCTAGTACATTTGTTCAGGTAGTTTATATTATTTAATTAAAACTTAGTTCACCTCTTCGCAACTAGATGTCACTATGCGTATGACGTCACTATAAAATGTACAAGGGTTATTTTAAGTTCCAGTTCGTTAATGTTGTTAAGGTTTACACCTAGTTCTTAGTTAGTCCGCTCATCCATGACATTCTTTATGTATTAGTAGTTCGCTGAGATTGTTAAGGACATTTTCGTCAATAATGTCCTTGGTGGGCGGCATGTTCAGGTAGTTTATATTATTTAATTAAAACTTAGTTCACCTCTTCGCAACTAGATGTCACTATGCGTATGACGTCACTATTTAGAAGGCGGTGTTAAGATTCTCCGGCATTCAATGACCTCTCTCAGTACTATTGTTGAGTAGTGTAGTTCAAGCAACGGTCAGTGCATTAAAGTTGTCAGTGATATTCCTATTGGTTTCATTGAAAATTCCTTTAGGAAGATCAGAGTTCATCCAACCCCGACCAGTTCATAACAACATTATATATTTCTTCACATCTCATGCAAATCACGAACTGAAGATTTTAAATATCAATAAGTATCTAGTAATTATAAGCTCTTTGTAAGACTCACAGTTCAATCCAGTCTGCCACAGAGAGAGCTAGTACAAGTAGCACACACATTTAGAACCTAGATCTTCTTCTTCGAAGTGCCTCTCCAATTACTGGAGGTTAGCCTTCGTAGGTTAGATAAATCTCCTTGAATAAATCTATACTAAGAGCCTTTTATACTTTACACAATCCTGTTTATACACAAAAACTCCTATCTGATGGTTCTGTCTGAAAGATTTATAATTGTATAATGAATCTGAGGTATTTATTAGCATATATGTTACCTGATCAGTAACTTGTGGTTCAGGCAACACAAGTTTGCTGCGTTTTCGTGCTGGCTGATCGCCTTGTAACATCGCCTGTGGCACGTCATTCTCCTTGCGCTGTTTCAACTTTTGTTTATCCTTACGCCTATCTCTCTGTAACAAAAAAAAACAGTAATCATTCAATAAAGAACTAGCTTATCTTTAGCATTGCCCAAGAACTGGTTTGCAAAGGTCTTATGTATATAATAGCTACATGTTATTAGATTGGAAATAGACCCCACAACATAATTGGGTAGGATGAATAAAAATGCCTATTAAGTAAACTAAACTATCAACTATTAAGTAACTGCCTCGTTAGTCTAGTGGTTTCAAGTGCGACCACTATGCTAGAGGTCTTGGGTTTGATTCCCAGGTCGAGCAAAGTGTTATTGGGTTTTTCTATGAAATTCTCAGTAGCAGCTCGGAGTTTGGAATATGTGCCCGGTTAATGGCAATAGGCTCGCCCCCTATTACATGGGACCTAAACATACCGGCGAACTGTGGGTGTACCTTAGTACACCTCTGCCTAACCCTTAGGGGAATACAGGCGTGATGGTATTAAGTAAACTGTTTTTTGAAATTATGTACTTAATCAGGTTTATACCTCTTCCTTCTCCGATTGTAACTCTCCATCAAGATGCTGCTGCCTAAGTCGCGAGAAGTCTGGTGCCATGGGATCCACTACTTCAGTGGATGTGTCGTAGAACCCTGAGGCTGGTTTTTTCTCAAACGGTATCTCTGAGTTGTAATCAACACCGCGCTTCTTCTTGCGTCTAGATGAAAATCACACAGATAAATTAACTTGTATAGGCATATTTACTGCTTGTTGTTGTGTTTTGATTGTTTCATAAGAAATGCAAGAAATTTGACATCCTAATTTTGTTTATTAATTATTCAATAGCTATTTATAAATATATATAGATCTTTTAAAGACATTTTTACAGGTTCATATAAAAAGAAAATTATGTATCAGACTGTGCCAGCTTCTCCCAGCTAACCTCTGAAAAAAACGCTGAAAACAACTCAGAAAATCATATAATCACTTCAAAGGTTATATATCTATCATACCTAATTGGGACAGCAATGCCAGCAGCACTCAGTTCCCTCCTTTTCTGCAAGGCGGCAAGTCGTCGTGCCTCCTCCAACTGCTTTTCACGAGCCTTCCTCTTGGCCTTCTTGCCCTGGGTATTGGCTAAACGAGCACGAGCTTCTGACAGCATCTCCAGTTCTGTGTAGTTTCCAAAAAAAAACGTTATTAGTAGTTGCAAATGTTTAGACGCAGTGTATACAAAAATGTTAAAAATAAAAAAAAACAGGCTCTGTAATTAGCAAGTGTACACATGTTTAAGCTTATACCTATGGTGCAGTAATAAAGATGTCTACTATTATAATACATGGTGTATAGATAACAATAACTCACCATCTTCATCCATATCCTTGGGATCAGGTCTAGCAGGTTTAGTCTCTGGGTTGGGATCAATTTCACCAGGTTTCAGTTTGCGAGGATCATCACCCATATCCTCCCCTTCCTCCTTTTTCTGGGCTTGATCTCTGCATTATATCAAAGGAATTAGTTGAATTATACAATATACTCACCAATAAGGTTGGTACCTTACCAGTGAGGTCTTTCAAAGAAATCAGATGTGTATAACTTGCATTAATTCAGGCCATGAAAACACATAAGATAATTATCTAAATCGAAAACACAACATTTAATTATTAATGTAAGTGTAACCAAGTCAATAAAGAGTTTTTTAAATCCATATTACTTTCAGGTACTGATACCTCTCAACGGGAGAGGTATCAGCACATGAAGTATCCTTATCTTATCACTTATAAACTGACCCATTGTTAGGCATCAGTCCCAGTGGCCCAAGGTAGGAAGGCTTCATATGCCATGAATAAAATCTGTCAGGCATTTCTCTTCATTTATACTTACAGCAAATACTCGTATCTTTCCAGACATTGCGCAGCAGTACGCCCAATGATGGGTGCAATGGTTCTCCACTGCGTGGGCATCAGTTTTGCAAGGTGTAGCAATTTCTCGTCCTCCTCGCGCGACCATTCTGTCTTCTTGATACTCGGGTCGAGCCACTCGTACCAGCGCGCTTTGCATTGTTTTGCAGACTTTCTATGGAGCAGCGACGCAATTCGGGACCATTGGTTCTTCCCATATTTCATAACAGCCGCTTTGAGGATTTCATCCTATGGTATCGATAATGACAATTTAGTATGATAACATGTTACATATAATATACAAAAGGATATAATTTGAATTGCATTGTACAAACCTCAGTGTTGCGCCAAACGCCACCTTTTATCATAATCCGCGGCATGTTTTAGGATGTATTTACGCTTTTGATCACAAAATAACAAACGAACAAATCGTAGATCAGGACACTTGTAAGAAAATAATTAACAGGCACCTTAAAATGACATAGTTACTTGATTCGAGAAACACAAATAACCAACAAGAAACAAAATTTCCCCGATTGATTGAAGGACAAGGAAGATTGAAATTGAAGAAAAGAACAGTATGACCATCCGCAAAATAGAGAATCTGCTACACAGACTACTAAGAGATAATATGATCTGCCAAACGTAAGCTGAAAATCTGCCAAAATCTACCACACACAACACCATCGCCATCTCGCGAGTTTGTGAGCAATTAGGTGTAAAAACTTCCAATTCCAGCAACAGATCATAAACACAAAATTTAAGCCAAAGACAAGAAGAATGAACTTTGACTATCTATCCCTGGACAAGTGACGCGCTTAATTCTATGAACAAAAAAGTCTGTCACTTTTGGTGCGGGGGGAGGAAACACTACATAGACATTGCTGCACACATACTCAAAATCATTTTGTATCGCCACGAACTCACACATATTAAATTCTTCACCACTAACACAATTTACGCACACATAGAGGTCAAATACGTCAACATACAAGAATTGACGACAATACGAACGTATGATACAATAAAAATAATTAGGAAGCTACTATGTCGATATTTTATATCGATAGATTATTTTAGGAAGAATGGAGAAAAACGTAACAACATTACAAATTATTTTTATATGTAATTATTTATTTGCAAAATTGAAATCATCCATACACACCTTTTTAATATCTTGCGTCATAATTATTTTCAATGCAATGCTCTCCTTGCATGCTAATGAAATACAAAACAAAGGAACTGTTTAGATACAGATAAATAGGTGTGACATACTATGTAATTGGAAAATAAACGCACGGGTGAGAGAAATCGCAAACTTTTCGAAATACATATTCTATAGCCTATGTTAATCTTGAATAATGTAGCATTCAAATGTTGAAAGAATTTTCGAAATCGGCCTAGTAGTTTTTGAGTTTATTTGTTACATACATTGATACATACAAATCTTTCCTCTTTATAATATTAGTATAGATAGAGCGGATATTGGGGACGTTATGTTACAAATACTTTGATACCAATTAGTTTGATTCTTTCATTTTGATTTTTTCTTTTCTTTGCCAGGCTGATATATTAGGAATAACACTAGACAGAGCATTTTGTTTCCCACGAGATATAAGTAGGAGTAAATACGATTTTGTTCATTATGTCGTGCGTTAATATGAACAGAAGCGCTACGCTAGAGGTCCTGGGTTCGATTCCCCGGTCGAGCAATGTGTTATTGGAGGTTTTCTATAAAATTAAGGGTTGATGCCCGATTAATGGCAATAGGCTCGCCCCCTAAGTACGATTGAAATATGTTAATTTATAAATTCTTTTGTCAACAAATTTATCCGCAACGGCTTAAGCTATTATTTATCAATCACACCTATATCATTTTAAATGAAGGTCTTTTGTAGATCTGAAAAAGTAACAAATAAAATATCTAATACTGGATATCAAAAATAATCAATAATCTTAGTTACGTCATTTCCAAAAATGTTATTTTATTAAAATATAGTGATATCATAAATTCATGATATTCATCTTTAGTGATCTTTAGCAATTATTATAATTTGGTCTTACATTGAACACGAAAATAATATCAATATCGATTCGAAATCGTAAACAAACACTATCACATCATTAATTAAAATGACAAAACAAAAGAGGGACATAGTCTCGCTACACATTTAAAATTCGAGTTTTATGCATTATGTCATAATATATATAAGGCCTATAATTGCCAAAAAACGGTAATTCTGCATTAAGACCTATAATTGGAAATCAGAAATGGTGACATCCTATTGGATGATATATAATTGAAATAAAAAAATGACATTTTGATGGATATTTCAAATTTAAATCTTACGTGTATTAGCAGAAGGCTGATATTGTTAGTAAAAAAAATTTGCTAGTCTCGTGGGGAGTGCGGATAGTCTCGTGGGGAGTGCGGGTAGTCTCGTGGGGAGTGCATGCTTGAACTAAACGATTATTTTATACTCGATTATTGAATCGGTAACGTCCTCGATCTTTATTAATAAATTGTATTATGTGATTTAAATAGAAATAAATGAACTTTAATACTTACATACGGAAAATAACTCCATCTTTATCTAAATAAGATATTAGATATTTTTTTGCATACATTAACTGCACGTATATCGGTATTTACACGGAGCATTTATGATGACCTTACTGAGCGGAAACGATTCTGTTAATGAAAAATCGATTTCGGAAACAGTTTTGATAAACGCGTTAGATTTTTTAATCCACTACCTTGACAGAGGGGAATGATCATGAGAGGCGGGTCCTTATAGATAGATAGTCAAAGAGAATGAATAATTGGAAGAACTTGATGCTAGTAGTACAACTCTTTGCTGGTATCTCTGTAGCTAGTCTGTGAAGCCCTGGCTCCTGCGTCGAATAGCTTCACCGAGTCGAGCAGAATCGAGTGCACGAATTCTCCTGCTATACATTTACTATGAAAGTGCGTTTTCCAGTGTACTAGAGACGACAGAGATTCCTTTACAATAATAATTCTTTATTTGAACAGAGATTCCTTTCCTCTCCTTCATCAAAAAGTATTATACAACGTGTAATTGAAATAACTGAAAACCTCAGACACCCCAACTAGTTTTTATTATAATACATTTATTTACGAAGTTATTATTTATGTGCAAAAATTATCGCCGGAGATATTAGCAAAATTTGGTTTTGTAGTCATTCTTACCGATTCAAAGTTCTACATTCATTTATAAGCGTCGACGTATTTACAATTGCTACACACATCATGAGGTACCTCGTTCGTTTACTATGGTTTCATATCGCTAGAACTGAAGGTGAATAACCTGTGATCATTTTGCATAGTTTTGAAAGCGTAGGCAATAAATGTGACTAAGTATAACTTCTATCACACATTTATCAGGCTTTGAACTAGAAACATGCAGGGCAAACCTGCCGCGGGTGGTAGTTTGAGTGGGCTCCAAATTCATAAAACAATAATACCTATTATGTTTTAAACAAAAATGTTTTCACCATATTACTTAATCAATCAATTATTAATTAAAAATTTACTGTTATGTGTAAAAATTCCGGTCACAAAAATTACCAAAATCTTTGGACGGGGCGCGACGATCAAGTTTCTGTCTCGATTCGAAAAACCGGATATTATCTGGACTTATCGTTTACACAGAACTTAAACTAACTGCATCATTAGCCTAGTAGTCCTGAGCGCGACTACTACGCTAGAGGTCTTGGGTTCGATTCCCAGGTCGGACAAAGTGTTATTGGGTTTTTCTATGAAATTCCCAGTAGCAGCTCGGTGTTTGAAATTTGTGCCCGGTTAATGGCAATAGTCCTAAACATGACCATTACCACACTAAGACATTAGTACACCTCTGCCTAACCCTTCGGAGAATACAGGCGTGATAGTATGTACCTATAAAAATAACAAATGGGGTTATTTCTCCGTAACTTAACCGCACGTTCGATACTGCAGAGAAAACCTTAATTACCTACCTACTCATTGTCATGACATTCGAGGCGATATTTAAATATTTTGACATTGGCGGCTAGCAATTGAAACAAGAAACACGAGTGTATTTGTTTTAAGAGATCTTATTCCCATATTATTTATGAGTCGCTGAAACATACGAAGTGGTACCTACAAGAGACCTTGCAATGTTTTTACTTATCAACATGGAGTATGTTGGCGTGTTTAAATGATTTTAAATAACGATTTTTACAAATATTAGGCTTACGGAACAACTTATTCAAAACAATTTAAAGAAAGTAGGTTACAAAATTATGTACCTACCTATCGTAGCAAAGATTCACCTTGCTCGATACAGCTTAGTACACGTTTACTTACATTGTTTTTACCTAAGTGAATTAAGAACATCAGGCTCACTATTACAGTTTCAAATGCCGATGTTATTTTATTTAAAGCAAATTTACGGTGAGGAGTTCTAGGTATGTATCATTATGTGTTGCAAAAATATTGGGCCTAAGACGTAATTATGGTCCGATGATACCCGCCCCGATACATTTAACGAAAATCTGTGCTGGAATGAAACTTCCTCTGGAGTTTTCGTGTGGTGTGGTGGTTAAGAGTTCTTATTTGGTAAAGGTACAATCGTCCGTCCAAAGAATGTTTCTACTTGGGTCTTCAAGAAGTGCCGGATTTTTACCTAGGCCTACAAGGCCCCGGTCTAGGGGCACAGCGAGCCTAGGGGCCCCAGTTCCAGTCAGTGGCAGGACCTACAAATAAGCTTGCCTCGAAGCTTGAAGGGGCCCCAAACACCAAGTGCCTAGGGGCCCTGGACCTCTAAGTCCAGGCCTGATCAACACTTGTCGATGGCCTAAACGTGGTCACGTAGGCGTTGCGTAGCCGCTAACATTGTAGCATTAGATAGACACTCCAAAACGTTCACGAAAACTGCGCACAGCTAAGTTATGTTAGGAATCATCGAATCGCGCTAACATCCTCACCATTTCACAATAGTGATATCAGTGTATCGAAAAGCCATGATTAGGTACGCCGGATACGCGGGAGATAGCCGCACATGCGCGCGTAGGTACATGAGCACCTGTTCTGATGAATCGCGATGTGGCACTTGCATCAGCGTCGGGCAGACTGTCCTTTATCCTATTGGCCGTTAGGCGTTGGCTATGCGTCCCGCTCGGCCCCGCAGGTGTCTGACGTATGAATGACGTAGTACTTACGGATTCTGTTTCAAACGTAAACATCGGTCGTGATTTCGTGAATGGCGCGTATACAACTCGTCGCATGTCTAGTTGCTTGAGAAACTGTTAGACTCGACATGATACAATAAGGAAAAATTAGTAAAAATTAACCTATATTAAAAAGTAGTGTAATCGATCCGGCTGTCGATTCTGAACCAACTAGTTTCAGGTTTTCAGTTAATTCAATTACACGTTGTATATTATGTAGATTTTTTTCTGAGCCGGCCATCAGGCACGCACGGCACGCACGACCTACTATGATGACGAGTTCCGCTCACAGACTACTAAGAGATACTACATAGTATGTTCCGCTGAATGAAAACTTTTATTCGGTTCGACTGCAATGCATGGAGCGGAATTAAAATTAATGTATTCGTCTCGCTTCGATTCTCCAATAGTCGACACAAGGATGTTACGATCACGACTATAAGTTCTTTATAAGTTACAAGATTACTCTTTGATCACAAGTTTCCCTCACTTCTCCACAATAAAAGATGAATAAACATACTAATGAAAAAAGAATATTTTAGTATAAAGTTGTGAATACGATGAAATTATTGTCACCATTACTATTTTTATTCGCCTAATATGTGCGATCTGCTGCAATTTGCGTGCCTACCTCATAAAATCGAATTTACCTAAATAAACGACTGTAGACATACTGAAAAAGCCTTGTTTCTAGACTTTTTTGTTTGTGACTTACATATACTTTGAGTTTTGTTTCCATGAAATAAATAAAATAACAACACCAACCTTAGAAAATAAAATAAAATGTCAAACTGCAGTAAAAAACTGAGTAGGTGATAGCGTTTCTGGCACTCCCTTTTTCTTGATAATTGATGAAAATTATTAAATGTGCAGCCTCGATTGCTATAAAATGAATTTTCAGTAGCAGATTTAGTTCCCTGTGTATAATGAAACATTGATTTGTTGCGTGAACTTAGTGCCTGAACTAGCACAGTGAAATAAGGTAAATAGTAATCAAGCATTATTTATCACCGAGGTGGTATTTTAGCGCTACTTTGCATTGATATATTGTAATTATTGTATTGAGAATAATGACCTACAGTCATAACTATAGACTTGTGTATTAGAAACTTTAAATGATGAAAGTATTATTCTCAATAAAGGATTCTATTTGTGCAATCAGGAAGGATATGATAACACCAATTATGGCTATGCAGTATTAAGCAATTAGCAACCAAGCCGTATTTTTTTAATACTTATAGGGAATAGTTTAACATTACACCTCATCTGTGTCTCTGGATCAGCTTTAATCTATTATATTATTATGCCTCCACTTCTGAATGTAAGTAGGTAATGTCTTTTCTCTTCTAGTCCCACACCACTGTTTACCAACCACAACCAATATTGAGAATTGAAAAATTATTTCCTAACAGATTACATAACTTAACTATTTTAATTAAGTTTACATTATGACAAACTAAAGTTATATCCAATAACTAATTGAATTGATTACAGTCAGTATTTGAATAATAATTATTATTGACCCTCTGCAGAATATTTATGTAATGCCCATTCAGTAGAAAGAATTAATAATACATGCCTTGTTTTACATACATTTTATTATAGGCTCTAGAATTTTAAAACTTTTAGCTCTTAATTATTTGGTACTATTACTTGGTAAGACGATGGATATTGTTGTATCAAAAAGAGATTTCTACACTGGAACAGATGGTACTTTTGCTAATGGTATCAGTATATCAAATAAAGATTTATCTAAAAACCTATCAAGTCAGTTTTTAATCAGTATATTTCTTTCCAGAAACACAACCATGTCAAGATCAGTCCATATCAGTCAGCAGAAGCTGGCTGAGAAGCTCATCATACTCAATGACAGAGGTATTGGAATGTTGACTAGAATCTACAACATCAAGAAAGCATGTGGAGATGCTAAATCTAAACCAGGTTTCCTGTCTGACAAGGCTTTAGAATCATCTATTAAAAACATTGTTAGAAGATTCCCAAACATTGATGTAAAGGGTCTTCAGGCAATTACTAACATCAGAAATGAAATCATTAAATCCCTTTCTTTGTATTACTATACATTTGTAGATCTTTTAGATTTCAAAGATAATGTTTGTGAATTACTCAATATCTTAGATTCATGTCAAGTCACATTGGATTTGACCTTAAACTTTGAGTTGACTAAGAACTACCTAGATCTGATCACCACATATATCTCATTAATGATTTTATTGTCTCGAGTAGAGGACCGTAAAGCAGTACTAGGCTTATTCAATGCTGCTCATGAAATGGTTAACAATCAAATTGATCAAAGTTTCCCTCGATTGGGTCAAATGATTTTAGATTATGATGCTCCTCTGAAAAAACTTTCAGAGGAATTTTTACCACATCAGAAGGTATTATCCAGTGCACTCAATTCACTTTGGCATGTATACCCCGCAAGGAACCTAACAGCTGAACATTGGAGATCTGAACAAAAGTTAAGCTTAGTTAGTAATCCAGCTCAATTGCTGAAACCTTCAGAAACAAACACCATGTCATGTGAATATGTGTCTTTAGAGAGTTTGGAAAGATGGGTGATATTTGGTTTCGCCATTTGCCACCAAATGCTGCAACAAGAACATGCAATGAAAATGTGGGTCAGCGCCTTAGAGTCAGGATGGGTTGTAGCTCTATTCCGTGATGAAGTCATCTATATTCACAGTTATATCCAGAGTTTCTTTGATGGCATAAAAGGTTATGGCAAAAGAATTTCAGAAGTAAAGGATTGTTACCACCATGCCGTCCAAAAGGCTGGTTACAAACATAGAGAAAGAAGGAAGTTCCTAAGAACTGCATTGAAGGAACTGGGCTTAATATTAACAGATCAGCCAGGCTTGTTAGGACCTAAGGCACTGTTAATTTTCATTGGTCTCTGCTATGCAAGAGATGAAGTGTTTTGGCTATTGCGACACAATGACAATCCTCCACAAAAAGTAAAAGGTAAGGCAGCAGAAGATCTTGTTGACCGCCAGCTGCCAGAACTTTTGTTTCATATGGAGGAGTTGAGGGCTCTAGTAAGAAAGTACAGTCAAGTCATGCAGAGATATTATGTTCAGTATTTGTCTGGCTTTGATGCTGTTGCTTTGAATTTGATGATACAAAATTTGCAAGTTAATCCTGATGATGAGAATATAATACTGTCATCACTGTGCAGCACTGCTGCTAATTTAAGTGTTAAACAGGTTGAAGACAATGAACTGTTTGATTTTCGAGCATTCCGCCTAGATTGGTTTAGATTGCAGACATATACTTCTGTTGCCAAAGCTGCATTTAATCTTGTAGATCAAAGGGAATTGGCTCAGTTTATTGATAAAATGGTCTTTCATACAAAAATGGTTGATAATCTTGATGAGATTATGGTAGAAACCTCTGACTTATCCCTGTTTTGCTTCTACAGCAAAATATTTGAAAGTCAATTCCACATGTGCTTAGAGTTTCCGGCTCAAAATCGTTACATTATTGCATTCCCATTGATATGCAGTCACTTCCAAAACTGCACTCATGAATTGTGCCCAGAAGAGAGACACCACATTCGGGAAAGGAGCCTTTCTGTTGTAAATATATTTTTGGATGAAATGGCAAAAGAGGCAAAAAATATCATCACTACAATTTGTGATGAACAGTGTACAATGAGCGATAAGCTACTTCCAAAACATTGCGCGCAAACTATCGCGCACCTAGCTAACAGAAAGAAGAAGGATAAAAATAAAAAGAACACAATCGCAATTGTACAACCGGGGGCCGAAAGCTATAGGAAGACCAGAGAAGAACTTACTACTATGGACAAATTACACATGGCATTAACAGAGCTGTGCTATGCAATCAACTATTGTGCTACTGTCAATGTGTGGGAGTATACATTTGCACCTCGAGAATATTTACACCAGCACTTGGAAACCAGGTTTTCTAAAGCATTGGTTGGCATGGTTATGTTTAATCAGGATACAAGTGAAATTGCTAAACCATCTGAGTTGTTAGTCAGTGTAAGAGCTTATATGAATGTCTTACAAACTGTTGAAAATTATGTACACATCGATATTACAAGAGTTTTTAATAATTGCCTTTTACAACAAACACAAAACACAGATAGCCATGGTGAAAAAACAATAGCCTCTCTTTACACTCAATGGTATTCAGAAATTTTACTCAGGAGAGTTAGTGCTGGAAGTATTTGTTTTTCTATGAATCAAAAAGCATTTGTAAGCTTAACTGCGGAAGGCGCTATTCCGTTCAATGCTGAAGAATATTCAGACATTAACGAGCTTCGAGCTTTGGCTGAACTTATTGGGCCTTATGGCATGAAATTATTGAGCGAAACATTGATGTGGCATATTGCGAGTCAAGTGCAAGAGCTGAAGAAGTTGGTAGTACAAAACAAGGAAGTTTTGCAGATGCTCAGAACAAACTTTGATAAACCCGAAATAATGCGAGAACAGTTCAAAAGATTGCAACAAGTAGACAACGTTCTGCAGAGAATGACTATTATCGGGGTCATTTTGAGCTTCAGACAAATTGCTCAGGAGTCACTTCTAGATGTTTTAGAGCGGCGCATTCCATTCTTAATTAGTTCAATTAAAGACTTTCAACAGCAATTGCCTAGTGGGGACCCGATGCGTGTTATATCGGAAATGTGCTCAGCTGCTGGTTTGGCTTGTAAGGTCGACCCGACATTAGCAACAGCTTTGCGCCAGAATAAAACCGATGTAGAAGAAGAAGAGCATCTTATTGTGTGTCTTTTGATGGTTTTCGTTGCAGTTTCTTTGCCTAGACTTGCTCGTAGTGAAGGTTCTTTCTACCGACCTTCCTTAGAAGGTCACGCCAACAATATTCATTGTATGGCCCCTGCAATAAATCACATTTTTGGGGCACTGTTTACTATTTGTGGACAGGGTGATATAGAAGATCGCATGAAGGAGTTTTTGGCTTTAGCGTCTTCATCTTTGCTTCGACTCGGTCAGGAGACCGACAAAGAAGCCATAAAAAATCGTGAGTCTGTTTACCTCCTCCTCGACCTGATCGTTCAGGAGTCCCCATTCCTGACGATGGATTTGTTAGAATCTTGTTTCCCATATGTTCTGATTCGAAATGCTTATCATGAAGTATACAAGCAAGAACAAATGGTGTTGCATTTATAATGACTCTAAAGATGAAGAAAGACAGAACGATTTCGGATGTTACATAAGTTTTAATCAAAATGTCGCCCTTTAGACAAATTCCATACGAGTATTGATAAGGCATAAACAAAGATAACATTCATCATTATTATGTTTAACTATATTTACAAATATATTTATTTCCACTAACAACATCAAAAAGAAATTAAGTTAGTAATATTCAAAACATTTAGGCTGTAATGAGACTGGCATATTATTCCCTACTTTACCTAATGAAATATAATTATATTACTTTTAAGCTTCAATGTTTTATTATTTGAGAACACCTATAATTATGTAGATAAAGGAAGGAATTTAAGGAAAACATTGCAGTTCGATATTAGGCAAAGATTATCATTATCAATGTCTAAATAGAATCCAATTTCTATAATATGTAACAGACATGATCCATAGGGCAGTAGTGCTTTATGAATTTCAATAAATAAATTAATGAATTCCATAGCTATGAGATATCATGTAGGTATGTAGATCACAAAGATATTTTAGAAAATATGTTTAGGTAATTAGTTATATAATTGCCTTAATGCTTTTATATGTTTCATTAATAGTTTATAGATATTTCGAAATTTTATTATATTTAATGAAATCTTAGTTTAAGATTGTTAAGACACCGCCTAAAGTATAAGTAATATCAATGTCTCGAAGTAATTACTTCACACATTCTATAACCCATATTTTCTATTCCAATATCCTATAATTATTGTATGTTATTAAGCTTTCTAATATGATTATTTGGCTATAGTTCTAGGTACCTATTTTAATGTAAAAAGACGTTTCTTATTGTAAGACAGCTGTTATTATCTTTCAACAGTGTCATTTTAATGTTATTGATAGCAATAGTAGAGGAAGTTCACGACTTGAGATACGTACATAGATTGGTCGACATTGATTACAATGGCTGTAGGATTAAAGGCAGATATGTATTGTACTGGTAAATGTAATAATATTTTTACGAGTCTAAAGGAAATCCGCTTATGATAATTATAATATAGTCCTGTATGAGTAGTGTTAATTGCAAGTTGAAAGAGCTGTTACTAGTAGCACCAGTTTATAGCTTAGACCAGTGCAACATACCTATTGATTAAAAACATTATAATGAATAAGATTATTATTTTTGCTTGCACTGATTTCGAATGAACATCTATTATTATATATTTACTATAAAATGTATTGACATTATTCTCCCAAACCTATTTGTACACCTATTGTTTATTGTCTAGCTATGATACTTTTGTACCTTGTATATAGAGATATATCCTTTATTAAACTATTCCATATAATGTTATATTGTTTTCTTAACACATTACCTAACGACTATATCAGATAAAAACATTTTTTATAGGTGCTATATGTTCAGGGTAGCTGGTATATGAGAGAACTAGCTTCCGCCGCGACTTTTTCAGCGTGGAATAGTTACTTAGGCCACTTAGGCCCACTTGCACCAACTTCTTTACTGTGTATAAATTGTATTTAAACACGAAATTTCTATGAAAAATTGTGTTTAAATACAATTTGAACATATTTAAGAAGTTGGTGCAAGTGGCCCTTAGTCTTAGCTAGCTTAGTGATGATATATAGCCTATACCTAGCCTTCCTCAATAAATGGGCTATCTAACACTAAAGAATTTTTAAAATAGGACCAGTTTTTCCTGAGATTAGCGCAAACAAGCAAACTCTTCAGCTATTCTTTGGGATTCCCCATTATTATCTATACTAATATATATTAGTAAGTATAGATAATAATGGAGAATCCCACAGTTCCACATGAGACCTACAGTAGTCCCCAATCTTTTTGGCCGGGCTGAAGTTGTTGTACCCGCCTTCTTGCGCGTGGATCGAGTGGAACATTACTAACGCAAATATCCTATTTAGTATTAGATCAGTAAGAAGATAGATTTTTATTTTATACTTATGCTTAACATAATATATATGTATTAAAAATATTTATTTATTTAAAGCAAGGTTACACCTTCCATGAACGTAACACCCTTATGAAGAGGACCGTTCCATCGGAAGAATGACCGTCTTCGTCTTCAAAACCCTTTTCCGATTCATCCGATTAATTTCGCTTCCACGAATACACAATTCATCAATAATTCTGTCGTTTTCCCTATATTCCTGCTCGATATTTTTTATCTACTTTATTGCATAATGTCTTCCAATCCGATAACACGATACCGACAAACAATAATAACAAAACACGAACGAACAATAATAACTATAATAGCAAAAACACTAACTACAAATAACAAAAACGAAATGAACGATTCTGAACTCGACTGTATTCTCAGAACGCAATGCGCATGTGTTTCACGTACGGATGTAACACTCGCACAGTTGCAAGGACGCGAGCGGGGAGGAGGCAGCGCGCGGGTGACCGCGGTGGGCGCCCCGTGCACCCGCGCTCTTCCATCTTCCCCTATGATACCTTAAAAATTGCCAAAAAGATTGGAGAGCACTGTAGGATAATATAATGAGTGATGCAGTCAAAACTGATATAAATGTAGAAAAATAACCGAGGCCCCGCTATAAGACGTTGTTTCGTACCAAATTCCAAGATTCTTAGTTCACTGGAAGTACCCTGTAGGTTTTGATTCCCTTGGGTCTTGAACTCTTGACAGACAGACGACAAAGTGGTCCTATAGGGATCCGTTTTTTTTTCCTTTTTTGGTAGGTACGAAACCCTAATAACGGATAACACAAATACTAACTGGGATATAACGTAATAAATACTGTTATGTTCGTATTGGTAATGAATAAGAAGATAAAAACGCATCCTTGGTTGCAACAGCATTTTACAGCAAAAAACTTTGCAATTCGTTTTAACATCGAGCTAAACTCGTCATATTTGACTAAATTTTCAATTCTGAAGTAATCAAATTGAAATAAAACCACAAAATTCATGTAAAATTTATTGTTTTTTTATTATTTTGAAATCACATGTTGTAACATTCATCTTTTTAATTAAAAATATTCACATTGTCATTCAAATAATCTATTACGGTAATCTAGCTTATACTTAGGAGAAATAATGCCATTGAGTACTACTATTGACGGATATAATGTTATCCGCCGGTTACACGATTGGTCAAGTCATTCTACAACAGAACATTACCCTCAGTTTACATACATACAAATATACAGTATTATAGTACAATTACAAGAACTTGCGTATTGTTTCGACATTCACTAATAAAATGGCATTAATATGGTATACTTATAAGACCGATTCTTAACATTATAATGTATAGAAACAATAAAAATACATCATGCTCTTTGGCTTGCACGACGGAAAGTAATAATACTACGCAATACGATTTTTAACATAATCTCATAATCTATCAGAGATCAATTCAACTGTACGACAAAATAATGACCATGGTATAGGCAGGGGAGCGGTGTGTGATATGCAAGTTTGTTAGTAGTGTACACCAGTCACAGCATCTCTACTCTCTTGACGACTCATACAGTTACAAATAATACAAGGAATGAGTTTACAAAACGTCATCATAGCAAGATGAAAGTTTCAGTCTAATAATATTTGATCATTTGGCAATATTGTTAAATTTCACATTACATTCTACTTAACATAGGATAAACAAAATAATTGAATACAAAAGTACATTAATTGCCATAGGAAGACTAAATGCATTCTTTTTGAAAATATGTTGGTGTTTGAGCCCATTATTAATAAAATTATCAAATATACTTATGATAAAAGTATTATCACGATGGAGTGAAAAATGAAGAACTAACGATTAAAGGAACAGGAATACAAATCGGTATAATGGCACCTCGACATTCCACTTACGTTACATTAAATACGTTAAAAATAACTATATAAAAATTACAGCTATGGAGATTCGAGTAAAACAATGCAGTTATTTTACAATTACCTCTAGAGTCGGTATGAACGTTCTGGTTTATAGTCGTATGATATTTTTACATCGTAGCCTTTGTATACCTCTCCATTTATATACAAAAATATACATAAATGTCCGGTTACAGGAGCAACACTCTACTGAACAGTTAAAAAGTATCACTGTACCACACGAACATCGCGTCGTCCCTAAGAGTTCCCCTGGTATTTTCTGTATAAAAATAATAATTTGATAGATCACCGCGTCGCTCGCGAATATTTACTAATTTTGAGCTCAGAGATAGCGGATCGATCGCACTAATCCGCGTTGAGCAAATAACGTGATACCTCGGAAGAGGCGCAGATGAATTTCCATCACGGCGGCCGTACCTCGTAAGGGCGTCCGCTAAGTCATGGATGTATTATCACTAGGCGGGGCTTCGCTGTCGCCTAAATATCGGTTTGCGGGCGCGGCGGGCGCTGCGGGTTGGTGACAGTGAGCGACTCGGGCGAGTGCAGCGTGATGGTGGTCTGCGAGGCCACCGTGACTGTCTTGTGCGCGGCACCGGCGGCCCCGGCGGCACCGGCGGCCCCGGCGGCCCCGGCGGCCTCGGCGCGGCACACGTAGCCCAGCAGCAGCGGCACGCCCGGCGCCAGCGCCACCAGCTCCAGCGCCGCGTCGCCGCCGCCCGACCCGCAGTACTCGTACTGTCACACCTTCTGCGGCGGCCGCATCTCGTACGACTGCGGGTACGCGTTCGCGTAAGGCTCACTGCGCCGCCCGCTCGGGCCCGCCGGCGCTGACGCTGCCGCTGTCAAATTAAATCAATTAGTTAAACAGCCATCACATGGTAACTGTGGAGTGGATAAGGTAAGCAGTACATACCGAGGTCCCTCTGTGCGTAGGCAAGCGGGGGCGCGTATCCCTTGTGCGTGCGCGCGCGCCGGTGCCCGGGGCGGGGCGGCGCGCGGCCGGGGGAGCGCGGCCCCGCCCCGCCCGCCCCGCGCGCCCCGCCCGCGTGCCGCATGCGCCGCAGTGTGTTCATAGGACGACGTAAAGTCTCCGATAACCGCCTGTATTAAAGAAATATGTGTTAAAATAACGAGTATTTAACATAACATACCCCATCACGCCTGTATTCTCCGAAGGATTAGGCAGAGTTATACTAATGTACACCCACAGTTAGCCGGTATGTTTTAGGTCCAATGTAATAGAGGGCAAGCCTATTGCCAGTAACCGGACACAAATGACTAACTCCAAGCTGCTACTGGGAATTTCATAGAAAAACCCAATAACACTTTGCTCGACCTGGGAATCGAACCCAGAACCTCTAGCGTAGCAATCGCGCCCAGGACCACTTGGCTAATGAGGCAGGATTTTTTTTTACATATTTATATGATCCATAAATTTATCAGATAGTAAAATCATGTAAATTCTCCATTACATGGAAGATAATGAAAAGGCACTTTTATTAATCGGTTGGCCATCTCATCTCATAAAAAAACATTTTCAGAATAACCTTATATTTACAAAATAAACAAGGTATAGAATATATTCTATTTCACGAAGGCTGTTAAATTATTGAAATTTGAACTTTATGTTACATAAAGGTCATCATATAGGACTTCGTGAGATAGAATGACTATAGCTTCACGAGAAAGCTCCCAGCAGAATTCAGCTTAGAAAGAGTATACCTAGTATATGAAAAAAAAAACAAAATATGAATAATAAATGGTATGTATGTAAAGAAAATATAATTCTTTAGTTTTAATTTTATATGTCAGGAAAAGAGGTTTTAGTTTATTTAAAGAAAACATAGAGTTTTAATAATTGTATTAGAGAACTATAAGAAAGATTGACGTTGACATTGTCACATAATATAATAATTTTATATTTTATTTTTGTTCTAAAAGAAATAAACTTTAAATGTCGTTTCTTTAACATAAAGCAACACAATAAGTTTTATTTCAAAATAATCTTATAAAACGACATTTTTGTTTATAAAAGTCAAATAAACAAAAGTGAAAAATATGGAGAAACTTCGTTTTGAATTCTCGTTATTGCCTGGAAGTGATGGAAAATCAAACGTTTATCATATTATTTCAATAGCCACTTGTGGTGATAAAATATATTCAATACCAGAAGAATTACAACCAGCTGGTTATCATAAAGAAATAATAAAAACAGCTGCATACACTAAAGTGAAAAATAGCCTAAAAAAAAGGTACCAGGTACGACGAGTTTGGATAAAAATGACAGAGGAACTTAAAAAAATTTACATAGATGAGGATGATAATATACAATTTGCGGATCAATATCTAGAGGAAGTGATTCAAGAACCACCTGCTGCAATACAAATTGAAGAAACAGGTACGGTGGGAAAAATATTTGAAAAATGGTTAGAAAACACACAAGATATCAGACAGCAGAACTTAAAACAAATTTCAGAGAAGTTTGTAATTGAAAAATTTACAACCAAAAATTCTAATGCAAACCAGTGGATGAATATTTTTGAAAAGGAATGTTTACGTTTTGATGTGACTACAGACGAAAAAAAAATTGAAATACTCAGGTTGTTTATGGATAAAAGTTGTCTAGATTGGTATAGTTCTATGATTATTAAATTGACTATGAACTCAGAATGGTCGACATGGAAAAGCAAATTTTGTGAATCGTTTGCAAACAAGGGATGGAACCCTGTTACTTATGCATTATTATTTAGATATAAAGATGGAACATTGGTGGACTATGCTATAAAGAAAGAAAAACTTTTATTGGATATGAGGAGTTCAATTGATACAGGTACTCTGGTAGATCTTATTGCGGCGGGTTTACCCGAATTCATACTTAACAAGATTGATAGAGAAACATTGAAAGATACAGTAGACTTGTTTAACGAAGTCAGAAAATATGAACACATGGTGAATAGAAGACGTATTTTTGTAAATAGGAAATATGGAAATCCAAGAACTTGTGATAAAGTCGAAGATCAAAAACCATGCCAAATATGTGAAAAATTAAATAAAGGCACACGATATCATCCCGAGTCTAGATGTTGGTTTAAGGATGACAAAGTAAATATAAATTTTATCAGACATGTTAATAATTCAGTCATAGAGGCTGAATTAAATGAATCTAATAAAAAAAACGAATAGTAACACCATTAATAAATGTCAAACTACGATTAAATGATACTTTAGAAATATATGGTATCTATGACTCTGGTTCAAATGTTTCCCTAATAAATTCTAAGTTACTGAAACTAAAAGGCAAAGGGAACAATTTGAATGAAGCAGATTTAGTAACGATTAATGGTGTTAAAAAAGCAAGTGGTTTGACGAATTTAAAAATAAAAATTTTTGAGATTGAAGAAATGGTTGATGTTTACATTATCGAGGACCACAATTTCAAATATGATTTTTTAATTGGATTAGATTTAATAAAGACATTCAAACTAATCCAAAATGAAGATTTACAAATAACTCAGAAACAGCATCTGAATAATGAAACTACACTTAAAGTAAAAGAAAATTCTTCAAATATTGAAGTAAGAAATACAGAACACAAATTAAATTTTAATGAACATGTAAAAGAAGAAAATTTTGAAATGAAAATAGATCATTTAAATACGTATCAAGAATCTGAAATAAATGAACTGATTAACAAATATAAATCAGTTTTTGCAAAGAATAAATATGATATCGGTACTGTTAATGGATATGAAGCGAGAATAGATTTGATAGTAGATAGGTATTGCAGTAAAAGGCCTTACAGATGTACTGTAGAAGATAAAAAGGAGATTGAACAACAAATAGCAAAATTACTAGAAAATAAATTAATAGAAGAATCCTACAGTCCATTTGCTGCACCTGTTACTTTGGCATTTAAAAAAGAAGAAAATAAAAGATGTAGATTATGTATAGACTTCAGAGATTTGAATAAAATAGTAGTACCTCAAGCTCAACCATTTCCATTAATTGAAGACCTAATGATAAAGACTAGGAATTGCAGTTTTTTTTCAACTCTAGATATAAACTCTGCATTTTGGTCTATTCCTTTAAGAATAGAGGACCGGAAAAAGACAGGATTCGTAACACAGGAAGGACATTTCCAATGGACCTGTCTACCTTTTGGACTTAAAACAGCACCGGCGATTTTTCAAAGGATATTAAGCAATATATTGAGAAAGTATAAACTTACTGATTTTGCAGTGAATTATATAGATGATATTCTATTATTTTCTAAATCATTTGATCAACACATTTACCATCTAATGCAGTTGCTGGAAGCCATCAAAACAGAAGGTTTTAGACTAAAATTTACAAAATGCACATTTGCATCAGACTCTGTAAAATACCTGGGTCATATCATTCAAAACAATTCCATTAAACCAGTAAAAGATAACCTGATTTCTGTAAGAAACTTCCCTGTTCCAAGTACGCAGAAAAATGTAAGACAATTCTTGGGAAAAATAAATTTTTATCATGATTATATACCAAGGAGTGCAATAATACTAGATCCATTGCATAATTTATTAAGAAAAAATCAAAAATTTGTTTGGTCTGATGAATGTCAAAAAGCATTTGAAATAGTAAAAAATCTCCTATGTTCCCAACCAATTTTAGAAATTTTTGATCAAGATTTACCAATCAATATTTATACAGATGCTTCTATAGAAGGTATCGGAGCCATTTTGAAACAAACGCAGCCTGATGGTAAAGAAAAACCAGTGGCTTATTTTTCAAAGAAATTAAATGAAACCCAAAAAAAGAAAAAGGCAATATACTTGGAATGTTTAGCTATTAAAGAAGCAGTGAGATACTGGCAGTACTGGTTGATAGGCAAATCATTTACGGTTTATTCAGATCACAAACCGTTAGAAAATATGAATTTGAAATCAAGAACTGATGAAGAACTAGGCGATTTAACATATTATCTATCGCAATATGAGTTTAAAATAAAATATGCTCCAGGAAAACAAAATTTGGAAGCAGACTGTCTAAGCAGGAATCCTGTATTAGAATCAGATGAAAATGCAGAAGAACAATTAAAAGTTGTAAACTTGGTTCAACTGGAAGATATTTTGACAGATCAGAATAAAAATGAAGAATTACAAAATAACAAACACACAATGATTGAAAAATACAATGTATACTTTAAAAAAGTCGGAAGCAAGGAAAAAATTGTTCTTTCAGAAGAATTTAGTGTGAAACTTTTAAAAGACATACATGAAAACCTGTGCCATATTGGTATTAGACAAATGCAGATGACAATAAGTCCACTCTACACAGCTAGGAGTTTGACAAAAAACATTAAAAAAGTTTGTAGAAGTTGTGAAATTTGTATAAAAAATAAATCAAGAGGACAAGATAAACTTGGATTGATGTCTCATCTAGGTCCAGCCAAAAAGCCTTTCGAAATAATCTCCATAGACACTATTGGAGGTTTTGGAGGTTCAAGATCAACAAAAAAATATCTACATTTATTAGTTGATCACTTTACTAGATATGCATTTATTATAACATCAAAAACTCAAAATGCAATTGATTTTATAAAACTGGTCAAAAATATCACAGAAACGGAAGACATTGGTATGCTTCTCACAGACCAATACCCGGGAATAAATTCCAGAGAATTCAAGCAATTCTTAAATGATAAACAGATACCTATGGTATTTACAGCAGTAAATGCACCATTTTCGAATGGTCTGAATGAAAGATTGAATCAAACGTTAGTAAATAAAATTAGGTGCAAAATAAATGAAGAAGAAAGAAAGAGAGCCTGGACAACAATAGCTCAAGAGTGCGTAAAGAAATACAATCAAACTAGTCACTCAGTAACAGGTTTTTCGCCAAGTTATCTTTTATATGGTACCGATGCTACGGTTTTACCGAATGAATTGAAGCAAGAAAAATCACATTGTGACTGGATTAGAGATAGAAATATAGCACTGGAGAAGACAATAAAATCACATAACTATAATAAAACATTATTTGACAAAAATAGAAAATATTGTGGATTTAACGTAGGTGACATGGTGTACGTGGAAAATGGAAACAAGCTAAATAGGAAGAAATTAGATGAGCTGAGAATTGGACCGTATGAGATTGTTGAGAAAATTTCCAACTCCATATATAGAATAGACACTGGTCATAAAAAAACAGAATCAAATTTTTTCCACGCCACAAAATTAATTCCAGTCCCTATGATAGAAGAACAGGAATCAGAAGATGAATGATTTTAGCGAAAATTTACGTTCGTTAATTTTCTTCCCTAAGGGGGGAGATGTAAAGAAAATATAATTCTTTAGTTTTAATTTTATATGTCAGGAAAAGAGGTTTTAGTTTATTTAAAGAAAACATAGAGTTTTAATAATTGTATTAGAGAACTATAAGAAAGATTGACGTTGACATTGTCACATAATATAATAATTTTATATTTTATTTTTGTTCTAAAAGAAATAAACTTTAAATGTCGTTTCTTTAACATAAAGCAACACAATAAGTTTTATTTCAAAATAATCTTATATGTATACAGGAACAACATTTTTTATATTTTGAAATGTTTTGTTCTTTTTGTTAATAAATGAGTATAAATTGGTTGTAAGTTACCTAGCGGGCGGTCGTTTGGGGTTGGAGGAAGGCGTGTGCACGGCGCAGCACTTGACGAAGGCGCCCATGAAGACGACGAGCGCCACGGCGGCCAGCAGCACGGCCCACCAGTGCTCCGTGACCCACGCGGCCACGGTCTGCAGCGTGGCGCGGTTCAGCAGCAGGTTCTTGAGCCGCGCCAGCGGGCCCTCCGCGTCCACTGCGCGGCACTTCAGGAACACGTCACAGTAACCCTGCCAAACATATTTCATATGCTCATGCATTCAAACATAACTGCCTAATGCTATGTACCTATTGTGCAAATAATCCAACGATTTTACTCAGATATTTATATAACTGCCTCGTTAGTCTAGTGGTCCCAAGTGCTACTGCCACGCTGGAGGTCTTGGGTTCGATTCCCAGGCCGGGCACAGTGTTATTGGGTTTTTCTATGAAATTCTCAGTAGCAGCTCGGAGTTTGGAATTTGTGCCCGGTTAATGGCAATAGGCTCGCCCCCTATTACATGGGACCTAAACATACCGGCGAACTGTGGGTGAACCTTAGTACACCTCTGCCTAACCCTTCGGGGAATACAGGCGTGATGGTATGTTATTTTACTCGGATATATGTTATAGCAAAAAAAATACTATTATTATTATTATTAATTACACGATTAAATTATGTAGTAACAATTATTAATAACTAGTTATTAATAATATGTTCTCACAATAACTAACTTTCTTAGAATTAGGTTTATTCTCCTCATTATACATACAGTATACTCAGGAATCGGCAGAACAAAGTCTTATTTTCATCATCACGAAAACACATCCGTTCACAATACAAGAACATAATTGTGAGAGACGTAAGAAGCTTGAGTGAGTCCAGCGCGTGGAGGGTCGGTGAGACGAGTAGTTATTAACAATATTTCATCACCATCATTGCGTATGACCTTTATATTGCGTGGATCAAATCCCTATATCGTCGCCGTGCAGTGAAAACCTCGTAAAGTAAATTAACGTTAAAACTTATCAAATTCATGGTTTTAATTTTATTTATTTTTTGGTAAGAACATCACGTCAAGTACCATTAGAACAAAAATAAACAGGTCTGAGATATTACTTACTACTAACTTAGTAATATCTCATAAACGATGTTTTCTTTCCAAAAAATTAATAAAATAAAACACCAGGAATTTATGCTTTACTATACTTTACGGTTTTTACTGTACGGTGACGATATAGGTACAAGTTTTTGTTTTTCAAAGTCAAAGTCAAAATGTTTTATTTTAATTATACCATTATAGAAGGTACTTTTGAAAAGTCAAAACTAGTTGCACGGTTCCAAAAAGTGGGTCTTATGGAGAAGAGCCGGCAAGAAACTCCATAGATACTCTTTTTAAAATAAAATAATCACAATTACAATATTAAGTTTTACAGCTTTGTTTTAAATAGTTGCTCAGAATTATGCAGTTTGATTTGTAAGTATTTTTCATTACATAACACATAACATACCATCACGCCTGTAATTTCCCGAAGGGTTAGGCAGAGGCGTACTAATGTACACCCACAGTTCGCCGGTACAACCGGGCACAAATTCCTAACTCCGAGCTGCTACTGGGAATTTCATAGAAAAACCAATAAACAAATAACACTGCTCGACCCGGGAATCGAACCCAGGACCTCTAACGTAGCAGTCCTGCTCAGGACCACTTGGCTAATGAGGCAGTATTTCATGTTTTTTTTTTAATTTAAGAGAGCTCTTTTCGGTGGAGCAAACGCTACTGTTCTCTATCTTCTGCTTTCCGTTTTACCTCTTGATACGACTCGATCGCAATCCTTTACTTCACTTGTTCCACAAAACTTCGTCTATGTCTACCCCTTCCTCGTTTTCCTTCAATTTTACCTTCTAGTATATTTCTCAAGAAGTCATGTCGTATCAAGTGGCCAAACAACTTTCCCCTTCTTTTCTCTATGGTTCTTATCAACTGTCTTTTCTCTCCTACAGTTACTAATACCTCCTCATTTCCTCATACTACATCAAGTTTTTCATTACATTAAAAAAAATAGATTGCCACAGCGAGCTGCCGAGCCCCGGGGCAGGTGTGAAATTGTGGATATACCGACATAATGTGAAGAAATGTGTAACATACCTGGAAATTATCACAAGGCGATCCGGGCCGCAGGCTGATCCCGCCGGCGGGCAGCCCCACGCGCTCGGCGAAGTCGGCCGTGCTGCGGCAGGAGTCGGGCCGCGCGCCCGTCTGGCACGCCAGCTGGCACAGCGCGCGCCGGCTGCCCACGGCCGACACGCCGTCGCCCAGCGCGCGCGGGCCCGACGACAGGAAGCACTCCGTCATGTTCCACGCCAGGCAGATCGACCCGCTGCACTCACCTTTCAAGCACACTTGAGTTCCTGTTGGTAAATAATAAGTGTTCACATCTATAATATAAAGCTGAAGAGTTTGTTTGTTTGTTTGCTTGATCGAGCTAATCTCAGGAACTACTGATCCGATTTGAAAAATTCTTTCAGTGTTAGATAGCCCATTTATTGAGGAAGGCTATATATCATCACGCTAAGACCAAGTAACTATTCCACGCGGACGAAGTCGCGGGCAGAAGCTAGTTTCAAATATACAATACTACCATGTCCATAGAGTTTCTTGCTAGATTCTTCTCTATAGGACCAAACTTTTGGAACCGTGGAACTAGAACCATAACGTTTCATAAACGCTTGAAAAAGCTTATTTGAACTTGAAGCTATTGCCCGCAATGTCATTCGCAACCCAAAATATTTTTTGAGACAATAGATGACGTTATTCTCCAAGGTACAATCTATGCCAAAATTAGTAGTTTAGACATGAAAAGCAGCTGCCTGAGCAACAAAGACAGAATGACTATCGCAAACCATTATAACCAGAATACAGTGTATCGACCTCTTTGGTTTGAGGCTTTGATATAGTAAAATACGATATATCATTTTGATGAGAATATATATATCTTTTTTGTTGTTTATGTCCCACTAGAAACCCGCTCGCGTTTTCACCCGCGTTACTCTGTCCCTAAGAGTCGTTAGCGTAATGTTAAAATCTTCCTCATGAAGGACTCCGTACTTTAATGAAAATCGGTTCAGTAGTTTTAGTTCTTTCAAAAAGTGTGCCGCCATTTATTTTTCACGTCGCCGTTATCGCCCCAATGCAGGGCAAAGGCTAAAGGCAAAGAAGGGTAGGGAACCCTTCTTCCACTCCTCACGGTTTAGAGCATTCTGTAGTCAATCCTTGCAATAGATGTCTAGCTCATCCCACCCTCTCCTTTTGGGCCTGCCACAACGTCGTCGAGCGTTATGTGGGTTCCATTTTGCTCACAGCTCGTCTGATATGCGGCAGATGTGACCAGCCCAATTCCACTTTAAGCTTGCAGCTTTCTGGCCCACGTCGGCGATCTGAGTTCTGGATCGCAGTACACTGTTCCTTATATGGTCTGATAGCCCGACTCCTGATGGGCCTGCCACACACTCTACGAATGGCATGGGAAGAACGTGGAAAGGAGGCCATGACTTTGTGTGGCAACATTACTCGTCATGCCGCACGTCATGCTCCTCCTCGTGCCCACCGCCTATTTTGTCGGTTTTTTGCGCGCGAGTCAAAGGACCGGCAATACGAGCGGGAGTGGCTGGCCATATAATCGCGCGGTCGCAGTCCGCATGAATAGATGCGATCCACCATCTCCGTTGGCGAGAATGACGACGACGATGTACATTTCTTTTTACGACATTTATTTGTTTACCTATACTAAAAATGCATAGCGCGCACGCTGCCACAGTTTCATCGTCTATTGTCCAACAAAGGCAAATGACAAGTGAAGAGCATCGCGATTAATTGCGCAGTGTGTGGGCAGAGAGTGCAACATCGCGGCAGTGCGAAGAACAGCGCAAGGAGTGTAGCGGCCGCATAAGATGCTGCTCTCGATATTAAAAGAAAAGAAAATGTTGTTACCGTTGTTGCACTTGGTGTAGTCGGGCATGGCGCGCGGCTCGGGGCACACGGCGGAGGCGCCGGAGCAGTAGGACGCGTGGCTGCACTCGGTGGCCTGGCGGCACGTCTGGTTGCGCGCCTGCGACACGAACTGGCACGTGGCCGCCTGGCAGCACGGCCCTTGCGACGGACTACGCACACACAAACAGAAACATTAGTTAAGCAGAGTTTATACGAAGCCAGTTACTGGCTTGAAAAATAGACGGGCGCTCTATTCTCGCCAGCGTTGGCAGCCAGCACTGGCTTGGCTTAAAATACCATGCCAGTGATGGCCTCGTGTAAACTAGACTTTACACTAGCTATTCCAATTTATATATACATACCATCACGCCTGTATTCCCCGAAGGGTTAGGCAGATGCGTACTAATGTACAACCACAGTTCGCCGGTATGTTTAGGTCCCAGAGGGCGAGCCTATTGGTTTGGGCGAGCAGTGGTTTCGGTAGCTTATTTGGCTAAAGCGTCCGGTGTAATTAACTTCCTACCTGAGATCAAATTTTTCTTCTGAAATGTATACCACATCCATCTATTATTTATATACAAAAAAAATCTTAAGAGCGATCGAAGAACGTTTGAAGCCTATTCACAGTATTTAGTCAACTGCAACTGTTACAGGGGTGATTCTACCCTTCGTAATCAACAACGTTTCCTATGAACCTATACCTTCTTAGTGAAAAATAAATACATGCAAAAGTCGATAAAATTGGGTCAGTATTACGGGTAGTCGCTGCTTATCGACACCTATATACGACCAATATGTGCATTATTTAATTCTTATGATAAAAGTAGATTATTAGATGCACATTGTCTTTTAAATAACTCATTAAAACAAAAAAGTACATTAAGGTGTATATATGTACTGCGAAAATACACATGTATTTTAAATCATGCACAATTACTAACCTGCATTGTGTATTAGCTTTCCTTGTGCAGCCTTTAGGGGTGTAGTTCTTCTCTCGATTCAAAGCACTAACTCTCGGGTAACAGCACCGGTCCTTGCACTCGTTTTCATCGAAACCTGCGATAGAACAGGATCTTATGAAAATCTTAGTAATAACATCCCACAAAGCTAAGTACGCTAGGGAGTCAAAAGAGTTTCTAATCTATACTAATATATAAAGCTGAAGAGTTTGTTTCTTTACTTGAACGCGCTAATCTCAGGAACTACTGGTCCAATTTGAAAAATTATTTCCGTGTTAGATAGCCCATTTATCGAGGAAGGCTAAGAAGGCTATATATCATCACGCTAAGGCAATAAGTAACTATTCCACGCGGACGAAGTCGCGGGCGGAAGCTAGTAAGCAGATATAATTTTGCCTATCTACATTATTATCTCCTTTGCATTTCTTGCAGACTTCTATATTCTATCCCCCTCTCCGTTAGTGTTGGGTCAAGTTATTTTGTACGAACTATATTAAGGGTGTAGTATACGTTAAATGTGGTTAATGTGGCAGAAATAAGGATTAAGGACACTAGGATTTTCTACTGTATCGTGGGTGTGTTTACAAACACGAACGCCCGGACCCGGAATAACTACCTATAGATCATACAAATATTTGCTCCGTGTGCGTATGGAACCCACAACACATGTCGTAGAAACCGATCGCTCAGTCGCTACGCTAAACGTGTCGTCAATATAAATATGACTCCAATCATCATGACAGGCAGGTTATCTTTGCATGGTTTAATCCAACTTTTGTCTCATTTGTCCCTGAGATTATAATCTCCCATCAATCTACAATCTGTTTTCGTGAAATGAATGCTCTACCTGCCACACCGGCTCAACAAGTGAGATAGTGATGGGCAAAAAGTGTCCATATTCGAAATATTTTTTAACGCAATGTTACTACGTGTTTTTAGGTATCACATGTATCTCGTGCATGTTTTGAAACAATGTCGAGATAGTTATAACATAACATACCATCACGCCTGTATTCCCCGAAGGGTTAGGCAGAGGTGTACTAATGTACACCCACAGTTCGCCGGTATGTTTTAGGTCCCATGTAATAGGGGGCGAGCCTATTGCCATTAACCGGGCACAAATTCCTAACTCCGAGCTGCTACTGGGAATTTCATAGAAAAACCCAATAACACTTTTGCTCGACCTGGGAATCGAACCCAGCACCTCTAGCGTAACAGTTGTGCTTAAGAGCATAGGCTAATGAGGCAGTTAGTTCGGCTCGATAGTTATCGATAATTTAATGTTGACAAATATCGATATAGTTTTTCATTTGCCCATCTCTACTACAAAATATTATTTTTAATGAATGTAATGTAATACCGCAGTCGCACTCCTCGCCGACCTCGACGATCTTGTTGCCGCAGAAGGCGCCGTCGTGGTCGGTGAGGCAGTTCCGCTTGCGTCCGTCGTGGACGGCATCGAGTACGGCGCTGATGTTGCCCACGCTGCACGTGGAGAAGCGGCTGTTGTTGGGCCGGTCGCCCGACGTCGCCGACGCGAACATTATGTAGTTCCCCTGCTGCCCGCCCGGACGGCAGTCCGACGGGTAGTCGTGCTGATTACAAATATTATTGAACGGATGACCTTACAAAGTTTAGTCTCTATAACATACCATCACGCTTGTATTCCCCGAAGGGTTAGGCAGAGGTGTACTAAGGTACACCCACAGTTCGCCGGTATGTTTTTAGGTCCCATGTAATAGGGGGCGAGCCTATTGCCATTAACCGGGCACAAATTCCAAACTCCGAGCTGCTACTGGGAATTTTATAGAAAAGCCCAATATCACTTTGCTCGACCTGGGAATCGAACCCAGGACCTCTAGCGTAGCAGTCGCCCTCAGGACCACTTGGCTAATCAGGCAGTTGCAGCAGTCTCTATACTTCTATACTAATATAATCTACATCTACACTAACATTATAAAGAGGAAAGATTTAATTGATTGTTTGTATTGAATAGGCTCCGAAACTACTGAACCGATTTAAAAAAGCCGACATTATCCCTGATGAACATAGGCTACTTTTTACCGCGGGAGAATGTTTCATTCCTTCGGGAAAACGGGCGAAGCCTGGAATAATACATCGGCTACTTTTTATTCAGGTCGGACCTAATTCTGAAGACCACGCAAACGAAGTCGCAGGCAGAAGCTAGTCCTAGAAAAACTTACCGGTGATCCAAAGTTATGTCCGATCTCGTGCGCGAGCGTCAACTGGCTGACCTTCGGAGGCACTCTACTATTGTAGTTGACGAAGGTGATGATTCCGGTGTTGAGCGACCGTTTGGTGCTTTGGTACATGCCACCGATGGTCTCGGTATAGGTCTTGTACTTCTCGCAGATGCCTCCAGAAGCTCCACTAGCACTCGCCACCCATGCCAAACCTGAAAGAAGGGTTACATATTAAAGATTTAATTTCAGTTTAACTTAAGCACGTTTCTATGCATCGTTTAAGTACAGCGCCAACTTCCCGTATATCTTTCTTAGATAATCTGCGTATATCCAATGGCTGTCTATGAGAAATTGCTGTTAGCGATAAGTAAGATTGGTAATTATACTATTAGAGATCTGTTTACTTCCTATCTGTAATCTTTTCGTTGTTAAAATACAGAGCATTCTTTTAATCTATCTATATTTTAATTGAGTAGGTATCCTAAGAGTATAACCCTGATCTTAACCTGCCTTTCAAAGTTAACTTTGTACGGTAACGCTAAAACTTACTACATAAGGACCAAAATTACATATTCAGATATTTTCCAAATATGTCGGTAATTACTACAACTAGGATTTCTTCGTAGTTATTTACAAGTCGTCGTACATTTGTAAAGCAGGATTATTAATTAATTTCACAAAAACATTGGTGTAAATAGAAGTAGAAATATTTTCCTGGAAGTGCAACTCAACATGTTTTTTAATATATATTTTCCTTAAAACTGTTACTCACCCAGCGTGCCTCCGGTAAAGTCTCTGTACGTGAACACATACGCCAAACAGAAGTCTTCATGGTTGCCCAGTGAGTGCAGGTTCAGAAAGTTAGACACGTCGATGTTCTCCAGACAGAACTGATTTGGCTCGCTCGCAAAGTCGTGGGCGTTACACATTGAATCATCATCAATCTGGGGCAAGAAAAAAAGAAAAGTAGAGCGATGTGTCTTAGACTAGACTAGCTAGACTTTAAAGCTGCCTAGAAATACTTAGTATGAACAAACAGAAAAGGTACAATAGACTGTTTTTCAGCCTTATCATTAAAGGGGTAAGGTCGAACATTTTTGAACGCCATTGTACCTATCGTTGACAATATTGCACCACAATATATTAACTATTTTAAAATAGTCATACAAAATACATAACATTATTTAGTCATCAGTCTTCATCAGGGAAAATCAGGTGGTATTGACATTTGGTCTGTGTATTGTCCATTGTTTTCTGCAGTTGTTGATATTTAATGTAATTGTGATATTAATATACATTGAAATAGATAATTATAAGTATTATACTTAAAGTTGTTTGACCAGCTTATCATACCATGGCCAATAAGCTTCCCACGCAAACTAATAACGGTATCATTAGACAAACCCCTCATGTTGATATTTAATTATACAGTGAACTCAACCGCAACACGATAACTAAGGCACTATCACAAAATAACTAAGTACCTACATGTTTTATTATAAACAAAAGTTCAAACACAACTAAAATAGAATACCCGCGAATAATTAGCAGCTATAAATTCTTATAGGAATAATTATTCTATTGGTTGAGGGAAATAACGTGTGCGGCAGCTAACATGTAGAAATGAAAAAAATATTAGTTAAGTACGCCATACAAAGATCAAGTTTTTCTTTTGCAATATTGCTATTCCACTGTTGGGCAATGACCTTCAAACAACAATACTTTCCCGGAAAATCCAGAAAACAGTATTATGTACAGTAGTGTGTAAATATTTTCTATTGTATCTCTGCCAAAACTGTAAAATAACTCTATCAGTCTTTGTTGCGTTTTCATCACGCTTCAACCGCTGAACCAATTTTGGTTAATTTTGATACAAAGATAATTTAGAACTTGGACAAGAACATAGGTTACCCATGTCTCAAAAATATCCTTGGGATACGACTAAACCTATGGTAAACAGCTTGATAAATAATTAAAAAAAACCGATATGAATGTTGTTATAACTATTTACTAATATTCCCTATTTCTCTTCTTCCTTCCAAACGTAAAGCTTACGTACCTATAGTTTACTTTTCTCAGAACCAGGGACCGAGCCAATTAACGATACCCACTTACTACAAACCATTGCAAAATTATCGGCCGATAACATTCGTAATGGTTTCACTCGTTACAAATCAAATTTTGCGCATGATTTATCACGTGAGTGAGTCATACTATATTCAAGAATATGCTTATATATATACATATAAATTACTCGTGTAGAAAGAAGGATGTTATGTAAGAAAAACTTAGGACTCATTATTAGTCATAGAAATTACAATTATTATGACAATTATAACAGCTTGGCTTGAATACATATAATAACCAACCACTCCGACATCGGATGTTCTGATTGTACTTAAATAATATTCAAGTTAACTTGAGGAAGTAATATAATTGAAACAGTGAAATTATAATGTTTATATAACAACCCGAATTATTCAGAGATTATGTAAATTTGCTTTTACTACTAGTCTTAATGACATCGAGAAAGTGGGATGCATTGAGGAGAACATTATTAGATGCACCTAAATCAGTACTACACTCTGTTATCCCTTACTTTTTGTTTTATTACTTACAGGTACATGTACTGGTTATTGGTATCGTGTATGTAATTTGTTTTTAAACGCCCCCACGATACGGAGAAAATACGAGTGTGGGGCATATAATATAACTATAAAAAATATAACGCAACCTTTCTCTCACAGGGTCAAACAATCGTGACAAAATTACGTATATCTTTGTTAGTGTGACCTTTACGGAGTATTAATCATTTATTTTTCGTGACTGGGTGCGACATAAGACTTGCTTAGACCTGCAGTTTCAACCAACTTTCTCCTTACGCTTTTAAGTGGGGTGCTGATAATCCTCATGGGTCAACTGCCACCTGGGGAGTCGGCAGGGTATATTAAACTCATACCGATTAAAAGCCTCACTTTCCTTCACTTGCTTACTTCATTCGCCATTACTATGACAGGGTATGATCCCGCATTTGCTAGTCTCCTATAACCTTCTACATACCTTGATTCTCTGAACTTCAAACTTGATGTTCCTATGTTCGAGTCGTCCGTCGAACTTGGTGTAGCTGTAGATGTAGTTGACGGCAGTGACGTGATGCGATATTAGCGACAGGATTTCCTCACGGGTTTTCATGTCAACCTCGCTTTTCTTGCTGGGGTCCCCGTGCTAGAAAGAAACAGAAGTATAATTTTGTTAATTGACTGTGTAGGAAGGTAAAATGACTGTTTTTGCTTAGGATAACTATTACTTACATAACATCTATCTGCTAGACATAAGCCACTCTGGAGAGAGATCAGTAGGGTCAAAAGGCCGCTTTGAATGGACAATAATAATTATAACTTTATGAGATATTAACACAGTTCAGCTATGATTATTGATTACAGAATATGCTCCATTTTCCTTCAATCCGATTTTCAGATATAATACCTATATTTTATTTCACGTAAGCAAATAAAAAACTTCTCGCTCCGTGGTAGTGTCTTGGACCTTGGTTTTGAACTTTTAGGGTGTGTAATAAAATCGTTCTCAGTTACATTGAGTCAGATAATTTCCTAATAACCTTCCCCTATTACTTATATGGTTCATACAATATGAATTTTGTAAACCTTTTTAACAGTATTTTCGAGGACATTAACATATAAAAATGTACCGCGATAACACGGACGGAAAACTAATGATGACTAACGTCCGGGAATCCCTCCCTAACGCGCAATCATATTAGCGCGTCGCTCTTTCTGTAGAGAGAGCATGTTATGCTTTTGTAGACTATCGTAAACCGATAGCCTAAACGATTTTGGTACACTAATGACTATTACTAAGTCAATTGCCGATATCACTTTGTTTCTAAGAAAATCCATTCGTGTCGTATGCTGTTACTCAAGAAAAGAGCGGCAACAGTGATAGCCTAGTGGAGAAACACTTGCCTACCGGTGTCCTGAGTCATCCAGGCCGCATATAACGTGACTGTGCTTTTCATGTGGGCATACATAATGCAAAAAATAGTCTGACAACCAGTTAGGCCAGCGTGGTCGAGCTGAGTCCGAGCATGCGTCATAGGGAATAGGCTAAATAAATAAAAAATCATATCGTCAAAAGAAAGACTTACGTCGGGGAATCCTTCTCTAACATGTTTCCATATAAGCGGATCAGTCTGTATGAAGAGCGAGCACGTGTTCCGTTTGTCGAAGGTCGCTCGCCGTGAACGCGTATGCTCGCCAGTATTCGCTGCTCTAGAGTATTTGTTGTAATGATGCGCGTCCCAGTATCTGAAACAATGGCAATAGAAATGATATAATCTTTCTCTACGACCTGTTTCATCCAAAGTAGTTTTAAGAGAATGCACTCTGCTATGTAACGTAGCAGTAATAGTCTTCCAACCCGGACTAGGCCAGCTTATTGGACTTTGCCCCGATTCCTTTTTGTAGAATTACAAGCAAGCGAGGAGATGAAAACAACCTCGTATCTGTTACTAGATTTTTGAAAGCAAATTCAAGGTCAAAAACGAGGAGTAAATTATTGGTGTAAGTAGATTTTTAACTCTCTATATCCTCAAACTTGCAAGATTTTACTTCAAATGGTACCCGTTGACATCACAGCACGTGAATGGTAAAAATGAGCAAGCCCTATGAGAAAGTCGGCCAAGAAACTCCATAATAACTAACATAAGATTCACACTGTCTTACGAATGAACGTCGTACGTCCGTATAACTGCACATTTGTGTTTCTTTTGTTCGGATGTCATTTTAGTAATTGGAAAGACGAGACAGAACAATTTATAACTATTTTAGTGGAACATACATTGTTTAAAAGTAGAAACTCGTCATTTTATTTGACTAATGACCATATTAGTTGTTATAGCTAATAGTGGATATACGTGTAAGTTGTAATAGGTACAGTGCGAATAGCTGATGGCTTCGTGACGCTTGATTTTAAACAAAGGTAAATAGTCTCGTTAGCTTAGTGGTCGAAAGCGCTGCTGAACAAGAGGTCTTGGGTTGATTCTCAGGTCGGAAAAATGCAGTAATAAAGCTCAGAGTTTGGATTTGTCGGTTAAAGCCAAATGTCGGGTCAGCCTATTACATAGAGCCGAAAACATACAAGCGAGCTGTGGCTGTACATCTCAGTACAAATTTGCATCCCCCTTTAAAGAATACGCGCTTGATGGTATACTAAATAGAGATCAATAGGATCATTAAATGGATAGCACCGTTAAAGTCACGTACATAACAGCCGAACCAAGATAAAGTTCACGACAGGTAACGACGTCTTCGTCACAATAACCTAATTTCTACTGACCCATACTGTCTGTATGTACCAAACTAATAGGCTCTGTTTAGAATAAACCGCTTCCAATCGTCTAGTTTAGTAGTACGATGTGTGTGTAGCATTTCATTGGGCGTGGACGAACTAGATTTTTTGCTCGAGCTCAGCCCACGTGTGGCGACTGTGAGCCCATATGTGTAATAAAAAAAGGTTTAAGAACTTTTTGTCGTAGGGGTACACAAATAATTATCTGTCAGCGTTGGGGCTGCGTCGAAATTTATGTTGTTTACGGATCTTCTAAACAATTACGTTTTGGGGTTGTCGTGTGTCGTTGGCTTTACGAAACTGCTATTTTGAATCTTAGTAGTCTGGACAAACAGGTGATGTTACGTTTAGCGTTTTATAGTTCAAAAAAACTAAAGTAATGAGAGATTTTATTATTAACACTACTTCAGTGTACTTCCTTTGCTGCAATGGAAAGTAAATGTAAAATATTCATCATTTAAGTGATACTAGTTTCTAAATGTCTGTATTTATACATTTTGCAGTTTAATAACAGAACCTACCTAAAATAGCTATAAGAAATTCAGAATAATGTTTCTTTTAAATTATGAGCTATTACAAC
Organism: Acronicta leporina; assembly: GCA_947256265.1. Classification (NCBI taxonomy): domain Eukaryota; kingdom Metazoa; phylum Arthropoda; class Insecta; order Lepidoptera; family Noctuidae; genus Acronicta; species Acronicta leporina. Next base: position 11,736,108 of record OX366520.1, on the reverse strand, counting down.
GACTCAGATGAAGTAACTTATTAAAAGAATATTTCAGGTAAGTTGTGAATACAAAATTCAGTATTGCAGTAGTGAGAACGTTTATAATAAAGTATTTCCTTCCAGCTAAACAATGACGTCAGGTCGAGAGAGTGTCGAGAAAATCTCAGAATAATTGTCTACTTTAGATTTTAATCTAATACTTGTAGTTCCCTACTAAAACAAAAATGTCAGCCAATTTTTTTCCAATAATATTAAAAGCCCGTGCATTTATCGCTAGGCACAGATTTTTCTGCTGTAACACTAGAAGTAAGTTAGAGACAATTGGCAGATAAGGTCATTATCATTTACATACATACCATAACGCCTGTATTCCCCGAACGGTTAGGCAGAGGCCTACTAATTACTATTACTACTTACTACCCACAGTTCGCCGGTATAATTAGGTCCCATGTAATAGGGGCGGGCCTATTGCCATCATCATCATCCAGGTCATTATCAATCCTTATGTAAATCTGTCATCAGTCACATTACAGCTACTTATTATTCAAAGGCGATTCTAAACTTAAAGTAACACTATGGGTAATATAAATTGTTATTTTCTAAGAATCGTTTGTGTAATTACCTTGGCTCGTCATCCCGCAAACTGTTGGGGTGCGGCGGCTGAGACGCAGGCGCATGGTGCCCTTGTGTCGGCGTCGGCGTCGACGGCGCAGGCATCGGTGACGTCTGCGGCTCGTCATCCACGCCGGAGTTTTGGATTCGCTCCATCCACTGCACCACCTCATCTGTGATGCCGCAGCCGCCCACGTGACCTGTTAACAACAACAAGTTTTCGAATTATAATAATACTAGCTTCTGCTCGCGACTTCGTCTGCGTAGACTTAAGATAAAAAGTAGCCCTTGTGTTATTCCAGACTATAATCTATATCTGTGCCAAATTTCATCCAGATCCGTTCAGCCGTTCTGGCGTGAAAGAGTAACAAACATCCATCCATCCATCCTCACAAACTTTCGCATTTATAATATTAGTAGGATAGGACTAATTACATGGTACTCGCAGCTCCAATTTATTAGTAAGAAAAAACATCATGAATACGTAACGCACAATTCGCAAGTCTAGATCAAAACTCAAACAGATAACAAAATTAAGGCGCTGTGAATAGTCAAAATAGGCTTCTTAAAGCAGTTATTTAGCAAAAAGTATACAGTTTCAAGCAGTGAAAAAAATATATGTTAATCTTGATCATATTTATGAGTACACTAACCGGTCCAAAACACGTTTGCGGAAAATTTTCTCGATAGAAAAAAATCATAAAGTAACCATTGAATTCAAAATTATTGTAATTGTAACTGTATTATTTACAAACAAATCTTGATAAAATTAATAACACTGACGTAATATATAATAATAAAGTACGCTAGCGGTTTTATTTATCGATTGAAATAAGATATTTTTAATAATTAATAAATTTCATGATAAATAACTCTCACGAGTCGAACGAAACACCGCGCCATCGAGGCATCTGTTCGCTTCTCTTTCATTTCTAGGCGGAGCGATAGACATGCGCAAAACATCACCTTATGAAGTAATGTGATGCAACATTACTTTTTCGGTCAGGTGATATTACTCGATAACATTACGCATTACTCGAAACATTACGCGACGTATTCGAACGATCTGATAATGTTTGTACTTCGACTGTACTATTACTTTGAAGTGATATTAATTTTAAAGAATATCTAGCCAACAAAATGCATTTCGCCAACTACATAGTTCTGACTCAAAAAAATTTAAACAATGCAAGTGATCATAGGTAAAAACCCGGCTAAATAAAAATAAACCTCATAAAAACTTACGGCTTAAAATCCGTCACGAACGTTTCTTGTCTTCGCCTTATCTCGTCTCTCTATCTAACTTGTGGAACAACGTACATCTGTCTCACTCTACCGCGCGTCGCGCGAAGTCGATTCGAGTAGGCAGGACAGAATGCGAAATTACGTTCCAGAAATGAACATTACTTAACATCAAACATCACTTCATCACTCATCACACTCGCACTCTTCTATTATAGGAAATGCGCGGGTGATGGTGTGATGTTAGTTTTCGTCGCGTAATGCGTAATATGGCATTACATTGTGAAGTAATATCACCCGAGTAATATTACGCGCATCACCTACACATGTCTAGGAGCGACAGTGATCGCTGAGGCGCGCTGCCTGATGGACCTGTGTCATTTTGTTCCGCCCGCCGCTCAAAAATATTTTGTATCTGATTGTATCGTATTCGTATTCTATGTATTGTTTATTTGTATTTTATTCTATGAAACAAAAATAAATGGTGGAAGTTGTAAAGTAAGCACATACCTGCCTGATTATCTATAAATACTTTATTTCGATGCGTAATTCTATAGCTCGGTTGGTCTAGCGGTCTTCTGCAGTAGGAAGATATGCGTTATGTGCGACTAAGCGTGAGTTCAAACCCCGCTTCGATATGTTAACTTTTTGTTCATTTTCTTTTTAGAAATAATTTTTCAGTGATTATTATTTAATTTGTTTTTTTTTGTTCTTTGTTTTTTAATACATTTTTTAACTTTTTTTTATAGTAAAAATAAAAGTTTACCGGGCTATCCATGAACCATCGGAGATAACTTCTTATGAGTACATAAGCATATAATAATTATGTACCTACATTGTGTTACAGCATGTTATAGGTAGTAACAACTAGTAATTCGATAGGAGGTCATTGAGGAGCGGCAGATTATTTTTCATGATTTTAGGGAGCCATAGTATTTTTTTTATAATGACATTATATGAACAACTTTGAAGGCGAAATAGTAATAAGTTCAGTAATAATAAACTATAGTTTAGACGATAGCAGATGGCCACAATATAATTATGTTGATAAAATTTATCAAAAAAATCACATGATATAAAATTAGTAGTAGTATTTCAAAATTTAAAATCATTATCTAATCTCAATTTTCGATAAAGTTATTTAGTGAAGGAAAAATTCGACTCGCAGGCAGGATTCGAACCTGCGTCTTCTGGCTAGGTACGCCAGACGCTAGTCCGCGAGTCCCACCTGCCATGTCGAAATTTGAAATTTGACTTTATAAAATTACCATGAAAAATGCAAAAAAATCACAAAAAGTCAATTTTCGATTACAAAAGGATTCTGAGCACGAGAACCCTGGGACAGCACTTTCAATTGCGACTTCGGTTTCTGATTTTTCGACATCTGTTTTTTCGGGAATCGAGAATTCTCGATCACTATTTCCCGAAAATTCCCGGGACTTCAAGAAAATCTATGAAGACAAGTGTTATATTGATATTTACTTTATTTTGATGACCTCTGTGGTTTAGTGGTTCGAGTACCGGACTGCCGACCATGAGATCGTGGGTTCGATTCCCACAGAACACAAAAAATTATGTGATGAATATAAGTGTTTGTGTTCGTCTGGGTGTTTCTTATGTATTATAAGTAAGTATTTACAAAAAAAAAGGTATATAAGTATTATATCCATTGTCTAGTACCCATAGTACAAGCTCTGCTTAGTTTGGGACTAGATAGTGCTGTGTAAAAATGTCCCAGATTATTTATTTATTTTATTTATTTACACACGTTTTGGATCCATTATAGGCTACAGTATCCATGGTCACCAGTAGATTCAGATGTCGAATCACTAACAGCTAGCTTTCACTTTTGTTAAGTATTTGCGACCCGATTCACATAGAATGAGCAAATCCTATCCTTTGTCTTTGGATTTAGATGTAATGGAATCTACATATAATGGGGTTCCAAGCAGGTAATGAAATTTTGTATTTTAAATAGTCTCGCGAATCAGCTTGGGCAGATATCTGCTTTCTTTTGCAAGGACTTGCAGTATATTAAATCTGACATAGTACTGGGCTTTGTCAGGGGTACGACTGTCTTACTGGAACGGTATATAAGACTTGACAGGTTGTAAGAACTGACTGATCTACTTTACTGGTTTTTTAGATTTTTCTGGTTATTAGATTAGTAACTAGAGATCTCGTGTGATAAGTCGAGGGATAATCTCGACAAGATCAATGTTTCGACATTTTTTAAAGTAATTACTGAAAATCTCAAGTTCACAACGAGTGATAATCATGATAAATGCGATAACTTATTTGTAAACTTAATAAAAATAAATAACTTACTAACATTAATTGGACCTTGAATGACAAAAGAAACGTAACGCACACGGTACATATCGCAGCAAATCGGCACACATAAGTGCACAGCAGATGTCTATTAAATATTTTGGAAATAACTCCTTTAGTAGCATAGACTAATGGAAGCATTTCAAGCGACGCTGACAGCTTTACGCTCTACGCTACATGATACTAGTACATGTAACTGGTAAGCGAGCTTGGAATTATTAAACCAGTGTGTTAAACTGGCCGGAGGTCCACGTCTTGCCGTACAGTTGAAAAAACGTGAGAGCTTGTACATGACACGGCAAAACCACCGGGACATCGGCCAAGTACGGCTCAGTAGCGTTTTATCTGGAATCAGCGCATGTAAACCGTCATGAATCCGTGCATAGGTCCGGTGCCGTCGACACACTGCCATAGACTGCTATACAACACTGTTGTTCCACAGTTTTGTTATGTGAGGCAGAAAGTTTCTAGAGAAACGGACAGTTATGGATTGTCAGCCATCAAGATAGTGGGGATGGAACTGTTGTCGCGTAGAACGACGGCGAAAAGTAGTTGCAGGGATCAATTCGAACAATTCCTCGGAGCAAGCCGTATAGTATAGGCGATAGAAGATGCATAGCGAGGCCACATCTCTACACAGCGTCAAAGAGTCTAGCCGGTTTGAATTATATTGGTAGTCTACGATTTGAATCGCTCTTAATCGCTCGCGGCGATAGAATCCGTATAGTTTTTCAATTTCAATATGTGTAATATTTGCGTAAACTTTAGAAATCAGTGGTTATTTTTTGTTCTAAAACATGTTAAACATTTTGAGTCGATTTTTCATGCACTAATATATATACACACATCAAAAAAAAATTGCGACTAGCTTAAGCTGATATAACTTTTTAAATTCAACTTTATCAAGAAAAATGTTTTTGTGTGTTTTCTTTAAATAGAAATACCCTGTTTGAAATTAAAAAATAAATTACTAAAGAAGAAATCATAATATAATCTACCATAAAAAAAGAGATTTAGATTTTTCAAAGTGATCGCAAACTTTTTTTGATGTGTGTACATACATATCTTCATATTTAGGTACGATATTAGTTAATTTTGTAAGTTTTCTATGGTCTTCAGATTTCTCAAGCTATCGACCCATTTTTTGTCGTCTCGAATCGAATAAAGCAAAATTTCCCGGGAATTCTCGCTTCGGGAATTCTCGCCCGGAAACCCTAATTACGACATTTGTCGAGAAAATATGTACCTATTAAACAGCTGTTTGTGTGGCTATGCTGTTGGTTGGTGCTATGGCTTGCGCTATTTATTTGCTTTCAAATTACTACAGTCTTGTGACACCCTACATGTCGGTACCTATATTATTTTTCTCCCGAATAAACCATCGGGCTTGGTGACCGTTTTTATATTAGATTCTGAAAAAAATGCATAAGTATCTCTACTATTATGAAATTGTAAAAAGCTGTGTCTGTACATTAAAGATATTAAAAAAAAACAAATGGGTTGGGGTATATAAACGTCTCCGAACCCAAAAATGTGATTTTTAAAATTCTTGTCTGTTTGTTACGGGTTGGCGCAAAAACTACTGATTAGATTTTAATTTTGTTATCACTGTTAGAAAGTATGTGCTCACAATTAAAAACTGGTATACTTCTTATCTCAAATAATTAAAAGGAACCTGAGATACAGCTTGACCCCTCTCATGTATAGAGACCCATACAAAGAAGAGATCATCACTGTTGGTTTTGAGTTTCAAGTGAGTGAAGCCACGGGCAGGGGCTAGTCTGGGGAATAAAAATGCTTGTTTATATAAATTTTTCACAATTTTGACACTTTGCCATTTCTAGAATTGGCAATTCTACGCCCAAGCCATTTTATTTCTGAAGGATTAATTATTTATTACTCATCTGATGAATCTGTTAAAACTTTCTCAATATTCTATTCAAATTTCTAGAAAATAATAATAATTGATTTACTATTTAAAAAATACGAAAAGAGTAGTTAGATAGTACATTTCTAAATTAAAAAAAAAAGATAAGAAGGAATATTATATATCATGAGATCCGAACTTAGTATCTAGTGTCAGCGATATGCGGTGTCAAGCCGGACAGCGGCGCGCTAAGCCAATCGTACATCTAACAAACGTTTCGAAATTACGTTTCTATATTAAAAGGACGTCGCGCATCGCCGAAATTCGTCCGAGGCGCCCCGCAGTGGGCGGGCCTACTTGTGCTGAGTTGTGCCCCACGTACCTGCTTCACCCCCTCCAATACCTAAACATCGTCTATTCACCGCGCCTTAATGATATCTGCATTAAAATACGTTACGTAGTTTTTTTTATTCTTGATAGGCTTATACGCTTCATCGCCAGTTCGCCTGATGCTAAGCGACACTGCGACCTAAGATGGAGCGCGCTTGCCTAGAAGAAACTGATTCACTACACCCAGATTATTCAAAGAACTGCGCATACAGGACAGACGGAGCGAGTTTTTTTTAAATACTATGTAAAGAAGATATTGGTATGCAATTATTCTGAATAGGTAGACCGTTATAACAACGAGCCACGGACGTAAATAGACAGCGCTACTTTTGGTCGGTAAAAAAAACAGATTACATAAATCAGAGACAAGCCCACTAAGTAAAAGTTACTATAAATTATTCTTAAAATCTCATTACCATTAAGTAATCTATACTAATATATAAAGCTGAAGAGTTTGTTTGTTTGTTTGTTTGTTTGTTTGTTTGTTTGTTTGCTTGAACGCGCTAATCTCAGGAACTACTGGTTCGATTTGAAAAATTCTTTCAGTGTTAGATAGCTCATTTATCGAGGAAGGCTATAGGCTATATATCATCACGCTAAGACCAATAGGAGCGGAGCATCAATGAAGAATGTTTCAAAATCGGGATTTTTCCTTTTGAGAGCTTCCGATGCATGCGCTGCGTAAACGGTTAAAGTTTCGCAAAAATCATATATGAAAGAATTGTTCCGCTTTAAAAGTTCTAAAAAAAAGTCCGCGACAGCATATGTCTATCTTTTAAGGTTGGCTCACTATAACCGTTTTTATGCTAACTTTGTTCTAAAATTCGTTTTTTTTTCCTTTTGAGAGCTTCCGATGCGTGCGCTGCGTAAACGGTTAAAGTTTCGCAAAAATCATATATAACAGAATTGTTCCTCTTTAAAAGTTTAAAAAAAAAGTCCGCGACAGCATATGTCTATCTTTTAAGGTTGGCTCACTATAACCTTTTTTATGCTAACTTTGTTCTAAAATTCCAAATGCATTATTTGCGTAGGTGTTTTTATAAACATGATATTAATCCTTATCCAAATAAATACGTTATTCATCAGCCTTTAGAGCGTTTGTTTTGTATCCGTGTGGACCGAGCTTGGGTCCGCTCGGACCCAACAAACGCTCTAAAGGACATATCCTCATTTAGCGGAAGCCGCTGAACGGGATCATCATCTTCTTACCACCTGCCAAGTTTGCTTGAACTTGAACGCGATAATCTCAGGAACTATTGGTCCGATTAGAAAAAATCTTTCGGTGTTAGATAGTCCATTTATTGAGGAAGGCTATAGGCTATCATTCTGCTAAGACTAAGTAACTATTCCACGCGGACGAAGTCGCGGGCGGAAGCTAGTTATATGTATAATTAATCTCGTTAGCATTATTATGATAACTGGAGGTAAATAAATACATGTATCGCCAAGACGTCTTCCATTCATTTGGTAAACTAAGAACACTAACCGACCAAGCATACCACGAACGACGAAGCGAATAGATAAAGACACACATGTTAATCAAAGAAAGATGAGTTCTTTTCTCATCATTGCATCGCAACAGATATACACACATCAAAAAAAGTGCGATCACTTTGAAAAATCGAAATTATTTACAATTACATTATTACTCAATTATTGAAAAAAAAAGTAGTAATTATTTTAAAATAACTTTATAATCTTAGCATAAAAAATGCAAAAAAAAACACAAAAAGATAGTAAGTAGTTTTATTTTTAACTAGCTTCCCCCCGCGACTTCGTCCGCGTGGGATATTTAAGTAGGTACTTAGTCTTAGCGTGATGATACAGCTATAGCCTTCCTCAATAAATGGGCTATCTAACACTGAAAGAATTTTTCATATTCGACCAGTAGTTCCTGAGATTAGTGCGTTCAAGCAAGCAAACAAACTCTCCAGCTTTATTATATACTAGCTTCTGCCCGCGACTTCGTCCGCGTAGCGTGATGATATATAGCCTATAGCCTTCCTCAATACCAAATTTCCAACCACCAGAAAATTGTTCAACCAAAATTCAGAAAATTGTTGTTTTGGTTTCTGTTACTCTATTAAGGACCCCCCATATTAGTTTTTAACTTTTTATTCAATATCTAAATATAATATACAGACATTAGTCTATTACAAATTTCTCTACTATTATAAAATTGTAAAAAAGCTGTGTCTGTACATTGAAGATATTAAAAAAAAACAAGTGGGTTAGGGTATATAAACGTCTCCGAACCCAAAAATATGATTTTAAAAAATTCTTGTCTGTTTGTTACGGTTTGGCGCAAAAACTACTGAATAGATTTTAATTTTGTTATCACCGTTAGAAAGTGTGTGCTCCAGCTTAAAAACTTATCTCAAATAAGCTTCAAGTGAGCGAAGCCGCAGGCAGGAGCTAGTCTATAATAAATTTACTATATCAGTATATTGCTATTGTACAAAAGGGTTATCTGACAGCACTGTCGCCTCCACAGACATTGCAACACGTAAATTACCGCATGTTATGAAATAGACTCGAAGCGAGTCAGTCTTGTGTAAGCTAATCTTTGAAATTGTTTTACTATTACTGAGATTAGTGTTTTTAGATTTGCTATCGTTTTAGTGCCACTGAATATCTTCTTATCTAGGATTGGATTTTAATTTATTACCCTACATTAGCAACTCAAAGATGTGGGAAACCGCTATGTAAATATTGTGTTGTATTTATATTAATATATATTTTTTTTTATTTCACAACGTTATATCAGATGGTTGACATGTATTGTATACTTATAAATTAGAAACAATAATAGATTCCAGGACGCTGAAGGAGTGATCTATCCAACGCACAGAATCTACAAAGTCGAGAATACTGGAATTGGGAATATGAACTACCTACAGGAATTCAACGCTGCAGCAACTAAGTATGTTGCTGCTGCATCCGCTGAGATTAGTCGATTAGCGTATTCCGGGCTAACACTATGTTTTTGTATTTCTTTTTACATTATGTGCCTCTTCTATTATAAAATTGTATAAAAGATGTGTAGTACATTGAGGATATTAAAAAAAACCAAGTGGGTTTTGGTATACCTATAAACGTTTCCGAATCCAAAAATGTGATTTTTAAAATTCTTTTCTGTTTGTCCGTTTGTTACGGGTTGCAACAAAGACTACTGAATAGATTTTAATTTTGCTCCAACTTAAAAATTGGTGAACTTCTTATCTCAATTAATTAAACGAATCCTGTGATACAGCTTGACCTTCCTGATGTATAGTGGCCCATACAAAGAAAAGATCATCATTGTTGGTATTCCATTTTTACTCCTAATATAGCTTCATGTAAGCGAAGCCGCTAGCAAAAGCTAGAATAAAAAAAAAAGATCTCTTTCTATGTTAAATAACAAGCAGAGGACACGTTGGTTTCACATATATTAACAACTAGCTTTTGCTCGCGTCTTCGCTCACTTGAAGCTCAAACCAAAGTTCCAAACCAACGTTCCAACCAACTCAAACCAAAGTTCAAACAATTAATTAAACGAATCCTGTGATACAGCTTGACCTTCCTGATGTATAGTGGCCCATACAAAGAAAAGATCATCATTGTTGGTATTCCATTTTTACTCCTAATATAGCTTCATGTAAGCGAAGCCGCTAGCAAAAGCTAGAATAAAAAAAAAGATCTCTTTCTATGTTAAATAACAAGCAGAGGACACGTTGGTTTCACATATATTAACAACTAGCTTTTGCTCGCGTCTTCGCTCACTTGAAGCTCAAACCAAAGTTCCAAACCAACGTTCCAACCAACTCAAACCAAAGTTCAAACCAGCAGTGAAAATCACATTTTCGCTTTCGAAGACGTTTATATACCGTAACCCTTTTTTTATATCTTCAATGTACAGACACAGCTTTTTTACAATTGTATAATAGTAGAGATAAAAGTTTCCATGCTGCTTCTATGGGTATTACAAAAGAGACGAAACACGTACGTGTCTCGAATGCGACAGCTCGATTTATCGAGATATAATCCCAGATCAGTCGTAGCGTTAGAGTTAAAAAAATAATTCCATGTGTCGCTCTGCGAACATAAAGAATAACTACGTATAATCAATATCCGGGCAGTACTAGCACAATACTGGAATATTCCACAAGATGTACATGATATTTTAAATTATTCATGATAAATCCCAAGTTTTGCTGTTAGAGTTGGGAAGAAAAATACGTGGCGGACACCGTCTCGACCCGTTCGTGGCGAAATAAATACCGAACGCTGACACCGAACTCTTTTCTATAGCGCTATTCTGAGATTTATTTATCAGACGAATTCCTGTTAGATTTATAACCTTAATTTATATTAATCTCTTTGTTATTTCCTCTCCGCTGTAAGATATAAGTAATTACCGCGTTTGGTCTGCAGGCTCAGTGATGTTTTGCTATTTGTGCATGACAAGAACCTGTAAAAGGTAGTTTGAAACCATTTCTATGGCTTAATTATTACACATTAGAATAACGAAAAAGACATTTAAATAAAAAAATAGCGTAGGGTAGTGTATTTAATTAGATTAAAATAATAAATATTTTGCCTACAGGGTGACTCGAAACAGTAACATTGAATAGGGAAACCGTAAATGACGCATGAAAAGTACAATGGCAGCAAAAAGCGAAGTTTTAAAATTAAAAAGCGCTGAATAGTCAAGTTTTTTTTCAGCTCGTGTGTGTCGTGTAGAGCGCATTGGCGTTTCGCATCCGGGCGGGCTGCATTTTAACGAACCTCCTGTGCGCGAGTGCAGCGCGCCAGCCAGATAACGGAAATTACAGCCTGCTGGCGTACATCGCTACGTTATGCCTACCAGCCAATTCAAATATCATATTTACTCGCAGATTTGAGACAACCAATTCAAATATTACATTTACTCGCAATTTGAGACAACCAATTCATAGCAATCATTGTGCGTAACGAACTGAAAACTTTCATTTCATAATCATCTTTATTGGTATTATATTGTAATAGAGAGCGATACACCTACGCATTACATAACAAGTGTGGTGAAGCACGGGGAATGTTGCAAGAAGTCTGAAATATTTTAAATAAAGGATAGCATGTAAATAAAACCCGAAACCGTGAAACACCTTGAACACTTTAAAATTATATTTTAATTTCCTACAGTAGTCGAGTGATATTTTAAAATCAACAATTCGGTATCGGTATGTTCAAACATTTTTATCTAGATTTCAACCTTAAACCACTTACCAATTTATAACTTTATATTCAAACTTCAAAGTACTTACCTAAATTAAAATGTTTAACTACCAGTCTGACAAAACCAATCCGTTTGTTGTAAGTTAACAAATAAATAGTATGAAGTAGCTACTTACCTTGTTCAAATACCAGAAACCCAGTTTATTGTTAGATTAATAACGAGTAATGGTACTAACTTCGAATCGAAATACGAGGTACATTTATCATGCTAATATCCTAGACAGCGCAGTTGGATTCGTATTCGTAGTGCCAACTTGTGCCCAGACGGAGTCAAGTGAACTCTATATAGAAATACTACCCGCCCGCGGTTTCACCCGCGCTGCCCCGTCCCTAAGAGTCGTAGCGTGATGTTAAATAGCTTAAAACCTTCCTCTTGAATCAATCTATCTATTAAATAAAACCGCATCAAAATCCGTTGCGTAGTTTTAAAGATCTAAGCATACATAGGGACAGACAGCGGGAAGCGACTTTGTTTTATAATATGTAGTGATTTAGCTGCCAATTGTTTATTCTACACAAAACATTATATTACGTCCAACTGTTATTTAAGGAGCATTCTGAGGACTGAATAAACATTCACCATCTGTGTCATCTTATATTTAATTTTCAAAACATCATAAAACTCATCATTTTGGTGTAATATCAACATAGAAACATTTATACCCTCTGTGGAGCCGGATACAATATATACATAATATAATAAACATCAGGAGAAAAGCAATGCGATGGGATACAGATATTAAATGAAGCGCTTAAATAAGATTGTGTACAACAGTTTGTGTAACGAAACGGGAACCTCGTTCGTGAGTTCTCGTGAGTTTGGACAATATTAAATTAGTGATGCTCCAGTCTTCCTTCACGGTTACGAGAAGTATTTTCTCTTCAGTTAATGCGTTTTATATGTAGAATTGTAGACACAAATGGGAAGGTAAACAGCAATACTCAGTGTTACATGTAGGTTTACGTTTTGTTTGTCTTATCTAAATTACAGTTTGTGTAAACAGTAAATAAGCATTAAGACGAAGATACGATACTATATTACTTATTATATGGTGTAGGTCGTGAAGAACTACAATTTTGTAATTATAACATTATTGTTTTAATGTTAAAGATATTCCAGGCAGTTTGATAAATAAAATATATATATATATAATCTGTAAAATAATAATACAATTTGTACGAATCCCTGATTCACGGCGTTAACTCCGGAAACAGCTGCTATTTATACAATAATAATTATAATCGCATCTTAATATTTGGCAATTGTGTTTTAAATTTTTATTATACTTTAATTCCGAAATTAACGCCGTGTCAAATGATCGATTAGTAGTAATATTTACTGTTTATTCAAATTAGAATTTAAAATGACAAGTTTCGTTAATTAATTTAAGTCACTCTGTATTTACTGAGCCTGAAGTGACTTCCATGAAAGTAAGTACATAGAAGTCCCCCGAAGTACCCCGAACAATATGCTTCATAGGTAAAGCAAAAAACTGGTTTTCCTTTCGAACAATTTTATTTTGCTTTTGAGTCTGTTTTTATAAGCAAGTGTCATGAAATTAGGTACCTTTGTTACTTGTATTTATTCAAAAAAAGATCCCTTATTTTGTCGGTCGTGAAAGTCTTTCATATTCAAATAAAAGCTCCATAGAGAACGCGAAGAGAGGGGGCGCCTGCCGCTGTTCAATAACTCGTAATGAAAACAAATGTAGCTACAAACGCGACCCTTCCTGCCTTCTACAAAATTTATTTTTCGGTCAAACGTAATTTTCAGTAGCCAAACAAATGAAAAATCTTAGTATCAATAATCAATATAGTATTATATCATTGATCAATATCAAAGCAAAATATCGCAGAGACTGAGAAATATTTCGGAAGTAATGCCAAGGTTATCATTTCAGAATCAGATCGTGTCTCTTCTATTTTGTGATTATGATACGAAATCATTTCTACACTTATGTTATTTGTTTATGGTGGTCGGTATTCAAAAGCAGCGCTGAAAGTCGACTTACGCTTATGCAATTCAGTAGTCGCATATTCAGGTGGGTCGCTACATACAACTGCATAATGAAATTGTGTCTACAACACAGCTGAAACGGCAAAAATGCAAACTCAGCAGGCAGGGCGGTGTTGTTGACGCGAAATTACCATTCCGGTGCAGCCTACGGACGAATGAATATGTAACGTGGAATTTAGTCTGGTTTGATGACATTGTGAACCGTGCCAAATTTCATATACACAACGATTAAACATGATTTAAAGCATGTTAAGCTCGTCACTGCTAATTAAAGTCGACTGGCTCTGAATGAAATTTATGACAACGGCGCCGGCCAATAAATGAGTCGAACGTTCCGTTATAAATTATGCGAATTTTCCGATGCAAGCGGGTGTTGCAATCAGCCGGTGACAGCGCGCCGAGCAAATGGGATTAAACTTTGTTAAACGACCTTGCGTTGCAATCCATTTGCCGCGCGACATACTGTGGCGAAACTTCCACGGGACTCACATCTCCCTCTACTCCCGACTCCACTAACTGCACGTGTAGTTACAAATTTCTACACAGTTAATTTTGTTATTGCACCTTTGCGAAGGAAACTTAATTGTACATAGCGTTATGGGATTAAAACCGTAAAACGCGATTACTTCATTTGATACGACTCATAAAATTGCGTATGGTATAGGATATACGGTAATCGGATTTTCCTCGCAACAATCCTACTGATTCAGTAATGTGTAGATACATTTGTAGCATTACTTCCTTAGCTCTTCTATTTTTCGATAACGATGTTTTATCTAACTACATACTATATTGGATGGACTATGGATCAAATCATTTCAAGTAACGAACAAACAACCTTAGCATCCACATCCATCCTCACGTTCCATTGTGAGTGAAACTGAAACTATTTCATTAATTCTGAACTCGATTACTTGCGTCACTGAATAAAGTTGAACGTCCTAAAACCTTCATTACTGTAGCTGAAACCGCATCGCACCCAGTGGTTTGCAAAATTGCCTGGAGGATACAAACAGCTGTCTGCTTTGGATATCTCCGTATAACATATAATTACAAGAAGGTCTAAATAACTGTGTTCTTGAAGGTTTGAATGACTTACCATGTTTCCGATGGGCATATGGGTCGCCGACGTCACCCTCGCGGTAGATCACGGAATGGACGCGCGTGCGCGTGCCATTCGGAGGGAAGTATCGTCGCGCATGCTCCACGTAGAATGAGCCATCGCTCGCCACAATCTTCCCCTCGAAAACACCATCCGTCACCGAGCCGAACACTGTCGATTGCGGATCATCTGCGCATAAACAAACAGGTATTATTTTATACAGCAACTTCACCGAGGATTTACATACATAGAGCTCATCTGTCTCTGAAATAGTTGTACTGGGTCCTGGGCTTTAGACTCGAATCCACGTTTAAACAGGGACTTGAAGCAATTGTTAGGATTATAATTTTAAGCACAGATTGCTACAACTATATCTTTCCACGTCCGATGTTTGCCTTGAGGCAATATGAAACACTTTGTCTTATTTCACACACCTTTTTCACCATACACGGCTTCCTCTCTTATCAGGATTTGTTTTTAGAAACATCTTATAAAAATAAAACATTTTCCTTGAAATCAAGATTTGCCTTGCTTACAAAATATGCCGTTCTGAGACTAATTAAATTCATACATCAGCGATACGAGGAACATCTGGATGCAGTCAATTTAGAAGAGAAGAACACAATATTATTTTCTGCAGACAGATCCTACTATCTTCTACAAAATACGAATTCTGTGCTAGATTAGACGTTGGAAAAAATAACACACTTTTAATATTAACGTAAAAGATCGGAGCACTCATGCCATTCATAATTTCATTACTTTCTGCGTATATTACAAGGTTTTCTAAAGCCTTTGCGTTGTGTTTGGCTTCGTATGAGTTTGTTTTATAACGAAATTGCTTCTATTAAAAACAACGTAGTTTGTGTTCTGCTACATCAAGGATTTCTGTAATAATATCAGGGCTGTCGGTTTGTTTTGTTTTTCAAAGACATCATAGCGGTTTTGCCCTGTTTTTTTATTGAAGTGTAAGTAATAGGTAAAGGTAGATAGGGCTCTTTAATATGATATTGAATTATGCATACCACTGCGTGTATAAATACAATCTATCCAGTTTAGTCTCATGTTGCAGGTATACCGCAGATATATTGAAATAGAGAAACTATTAGGTAATACCACACAATAAGGAAGAAGTACCTATAATAATCATATCGTAGAACGCAATGTTATCAGTTATCCCAAGTAGATAATAAATTGCAAGTTCTGCAAATAAAATTGATAACGTTACTACTTCAGTGTGAGATAAAAAGTATTACAAACGGTAGCCTTTCTTCCTTTAACGTTCAAAACTACATATTATGTATCAATGTTCTTGAATTTAAAAACTTATGTGTATGTGGATTTCATAAAAGAGAAACTTACAGTTAGTACTAAGTCCCGTGAGTTCCACTAACAATCAGACTTAACTTCAAAGTTACTGGCGGTAAAAGATCGCATTACACAGAGGTATAAGTTTTAAACTATACCAACAAGTCACGTCCAGCCAGTATCCACTAATGCTCCATAGTTGGAATACTTGTCTTTATAATACCTTTATTATCGGTCTCAGTCGCCTGAAACACCCAATTTGTTCTTACGATCACGACGAAGCTTCCACTAAACAATATCAGGGTGTCGTGTCACAAGCGCGTTAGCTTAGAAGGAATATTAATAGTGATAGGTGGTGTTGTGACTCACACAGCTCGGTTAATAGGGGCCCGAGGTGTATTGTACGTAAATTGAATGTTGCAATTATATTTATGAAGTACCATTTGTTTGGTGTCCCCTCCCTACCTACCGAGACATGCAGGTGTGCGGTGCGATCAAATTGATTACACGCTTAACTGCCATTGGTGATATGCCAGCTTGATAGAAACTATATTCTCTAACCTTTTTGTAAGTTTGTATCCTTTAATTACTTATTACCTTTTATTACTAGGTTTTTAGCCGCAGATCTTTTACGTGCATGTGATCACAATATCACTCATAGATAATGCATCCTATAGGTGAAAGAACTCCTAATCAGATCATTACTTCCGAAGATAAGCGGTATTATTCGATATAAATGTATATTCCTTTGAAAAAAGTTGAAATTTTGCGTCCACAGTAACAATACTTTTGGAATGGGAATGGGAACCAATTCAAGCAACACAATGAAGTATTCAATTGACGACAGCTACTGTTGTTCCACGAATGGTTAACTGAGGTAAGTGACCGACATACATTTTCCTGGTATAAACCTTAATTATGATATGACAAATTTTGATCAGAAAAATTCTATTAGTTGAAGTTATCAATCTATCCTTATTGAATCAGAACACATTTAAATCAATATGCACATAAAATAACGTATATATTTGTAAAGTAAGAAAGAAACGTGAAATGTTTTCCGCCCCAACCGCAGGGCTCCGAAAATGTTTTTCAGTAAATTTTAAGTGCGACGGCAGAAAAACTCGCGCACATTTTCTAAAGTCGAGAGCACTGGCACCGGTTCTGTTTTATCATTCAGTAAATTTTATATTAACCGAGTGACTATTCACGTTTCACAAGATAGATTCAGATCTATTGTTGTCTTCAACGAAAGTGAACATTTTCTAGAAATAGTTCTCGTATAAAACTTCTTGTTTACGTAATGTTTACTAATTCCTTGTCAAGTTTTAATGGATGACCTAAATACAGGCGGAATTTATAGAATTGTTCGCTTTGGTCCGTTCGATATTTCCTACGATAGTCAGATCATAATAATCATAATTTTAAGCCAACATATGGTTAAGATTCCTATAAAAACGATAATCGTGTTTACAGTTGCTGATAAATATGTAGGGACGGTGGGTTGTGCATGCAAAACGTAGGTTGCAACTCGACGACTAAGTGCATCGGAGACCGCTGTAAGTAGGGCGACGAACTGCGATCGATGCCGCGCCGCCCTCCGCACAACTTTATCCATTTACACTGTTCCAAACTTTCACCATCATAACACCCGCACCCGAACTCCAAGTCGCACCCGCACCGACGTCGATACGCATAATGATCGCAATTTTTATTCATCGACATGCTAACTAACCGTCTCGAAGCAATCAGTCTCAACCATTATTTTGTATATTTCATTTTATCAAAGAGTTTACTTAGAACGCAAGACAAAGGATCTCGTTTTTAGCATTTGTTAAGGGCCACATAAAATTTCAACAAATACATTTTTGAACTTACAGAAAATGTTATGAATTTCTTTTGATAAATTCTTTAGCATATTTCGCCAAACAAGAATGCGGGGCAAAATTTTCAACAGTGTAATTATTTACAACGCGTACTTAAGCCTGCGCAGCATCCAACCATCGCTCGGTGCGGCCGGGCGGCCTCCACCCGTCAACATTAAAAGTCGAGTGGCCGCCGAAAGCTCCCAATTAGCCAGGACTTTGACGCCGTCCCGCCAGTAATTGCGAAAAGAAATATGTTTTAGTGCTCTTCAAGAAATATTAATGTCGGGAACAAGACAAGCTCCCAGCGCGTGCCGGAGCGAGCGTGGGCAGATGCGCACCTAGAGTTAGCGTTGGGCTTTTGTTTGATTAAAGAGAAACACAATCACGGTCGACATACTCCGAGCGGGGACTTATTAAATTCTCCCCAGGGGTGCGGGCAAACAAAAGCGTCTATCTTGGGTGCAGATAACGTCGCTGTTCTCGGCTCTCGCTGTACAATGGGAGTGGGTCCCGAGTTGCGGCAGTCAGTCCGCCGCACGCCACCTTCAAAGTTTGTGTCTGCCTTTTCAGTACGTCAGCGCACTACTCGCGCTAAACTACTAAAACGTTCCAATACACACGACTTACGCTCAAGTGAGTAACTCCAGTAAAATAGTTTCAATAGTCCAGAGTTCAAGTCTAACATATTTTCCTATACTTATAGTATAGAGTATCTTGACAACAAATATAATAATACCAAGCCGAATGATATCGATATACTTAGTAGATGTCAGATGGTATTATAATAACGTGATCGTTATCTTCTTTTTTTAGATTGTTATATCGCAATTCACACATTAACAATGGTATCGTGCTTTGTTTATGAATTCAGTATACTGTATTGTGTAGCGATTCGGTCATAACGAAGGCGAAATGTTTGACTTACCAGCCAACTCCCCGTGATAAATGTGTGATGTGTCGACATCATGTATCTGCCCTTTCGCACCCTCAACCTGTACATAAGAGGAATACATTGTGTACAAGTAGCATTATTTGCGCAACATCTAACTTTCAAACAAGCTTCTACTTACTTTAAAGTCTTCACTGAAAGCGGACAAGTCTCGCCGTAAGCGGAGGTGGAAGCTCTTTCCATGTGCCCGAAAGTGGAGTCTCAAATCTGCGGGCGCGTCTATAGAGCGACGTGCACGCAAATGTTGTTCGTGCAGCGAGCCAGGATCGTAGTCCAGAGCCTCGTAGTGTTCGATGTACTCGCTAAGTCGCCGACGTGAAGCTGCAACAAAAAATGTCACGTCAGAGAACAGTATAAAAGCTTTTATTCAGTGGGCAGCATAAAGAGTACATAAAGATTAAGTATATACCGACTACTGACTAAGAAATAGGACAATAGGGACACTGCAAAGACTACGTGGACTTAAAATAGTTTAATCCCCAACAACGGTTAGAGCAATGCAATTTTTAAATTACAAGGATAATAAATAGGTTTAGAAATGTGCTGTAACCGCAGTTTTCATTGGAGTAGGATATTCGAAAGCCACTAAATATTAACAGGACTCCTCCTACGCAATTGCTTTGATTTGCCCGTATTTTGTCTAATAGCTTCCATAAGATGTTTTGTTTACCTACTCACATTAGAATGCACGGTCTTAATGAGTTAACAATAAGTTAGGTAATATTGGAACGAATAGTGGGATAATAACAAAAGGAACAGTAATTCAGGCATACACTAATGCCCAGACCCGGAACAACTACCTGTAGATCATACAAATAAATTTGCTCCCTTGTGGGGATAGAACCCACAACACGTGCTGCAGAAGCCGATCGCTCAGCCGCTACGCCAAACGTAGGCTACGTACGTACGTAACGTAATTGGCTACGTTTCGCAAATTTACTGAATATACCGGTAGAAGCACCACTATACTTGACTCGGTTGCTAGTTTTGTTTCCTAGTTCATTTTGTTTATATCTCATTCTGAAGTGATATGTAGTTACAAAGTAAGTAGTTGGTTGGCGTCCGGACCCCCGACAGTACGAGACTTTACAGATGAAGCGCGGCACTTCACACGCTTGCTCAACTTCCTCACTTGATTAAACGCCACTTAGGTAGCTACCGATTTTCTCTAACAAATTTTTCCTAACATTAATTATAAACTTTTGGGAGCGCTCACTCTTTGTGAGCTGGGTGACAATGGACTTACAAGTATACTCAAGCGTTCAGCGTGAATTCGTATTTTAAACAATACGAATGTATTTAATTACCAATTCTATAAACATAAACGACTGTACATTTACATCAATTAGACTAAGCATAATGACTTAAACGTCGTTTTTATTATATATGGAAACCAATATCTTAATCATAATAATTGTATTAGAACAAAATGCAGCTGGTCTCCAACTACGGTCAGTTCTTTATATTCTACCATTGTGTGGTGTATTGTACATTTATTATGTACATGGTGTCTAGTACTGGATATGGAAGTTGTTACGTGGCCAGAGCATCGGGCACGTAGGAAGCTCAGTGCAAATAAATAGCCTATACGCTCTCATTAGGCCTCCATTTCAAGAAAATGCAGCATGAAGCGACAAGAACCACTTGATATAGGGATTAAAGCAAGTGAGAAACGTGGAAACTAGTTCTCGACATAGAGAAATTGAAGAGAACTGGTATTTTGTTTGCAAAGCGATGTGCAGCGGGACATAAGTTACCAGAGATCTGCAGCTGAATGCAATCTGAATGCGAGACAGCGTGAGACAGGGTGGATTTATTTAACGTCCCATTTGAAATTGATTCCCTTGTATGCACGCAAATAAAATGCGCAACATGTCAGCATGTCTTGTCGACATGTCGAAGCGCGAAAGAAAAAATGTGGTATTTGCTAATATTGGTGGTTCGATAAACAGAAATTGGTGACGAATAAACGGTATTTTTCCATATCGGTTATGAATTGGATCCCACAAGGTATGAAAAGGGGTAAACATACTACACGGCCGTATTATGTGGTCGTTAAAAATCAACGTCCCTATATCAAAGTTATAAAACACATTAATCATTTATCAGTGTTTGCTCAGCGTGACGTTTGTGGTTGGTCGTTCGCGTGGAACATTTACATACGCGCGTATTTGTTCAGGCGTACAAAGTGAAGCTTTTTGCTTTGGGCAATAAGCATCGTGTCACTGGGTCAGTAGGACAGGAGCCAGGACTAGGAGCATTGGTCGGGATCCGTGCGTAAACACAATGCCAGAGGTAACCTTAAACACCATTTATTTTGCAGATTACGAAGAGATTTACACCAACTTCTGAAATGTGTTTAAATTGTATTTAAACACGAAATTTCTATGAAAAATTGTGTTTAAATATGACTTAAACACATTTAAGAATTTGGTGCAAGTGGGCCTTATTCTTCTAAGAACCAGTTTCACCAATTTCTATTTAACAAGGCATTAACTAATCAGCATTTAAAATTAACAAAGCTGTTAAAATAAGATATGTCCCACGAAGAAAATGTAACAGTGCGTTACTAAATCAAGCATTTATTGAATGATACACAAAGCATTCACTCACATTCTAATACGACCAAAACAGTAAGTCATAGCAACGTATATCAATGATACTGATATGTCAAATATTGTAACTAGTCGTATAATAATGTTATACGGCCGAATTTATTACATCGTTCCTTTTCTCTAATTCAAAAGCAACCGGGGTATTTATAATTTTGATAGGTAAAACGTCAACAATAATTTGATAGGTAAATTGTCAATAATCATTTTTGTGTTCTGTTGTTCGGATTTTTTTCATATTTTTAAATTATAATCTCTGTGAAAAGTACCTTCGCCCTTAGCCCTCACCATGAGAAATATCTAAAAAACATTCACGCTGAATTTTTCTTCGAACGAGATCTAAATTTTTGTATATCTACAAACATGTTATGATGAATAAAATATGATGCAACTGCAAATAAAAACGAAGATTGGAGCAAACCACAATCACTTCTTCGAGCTTTTTCAATGCCCTGGTACTCAGTGTCATGGAACAATTCAATCATGTGGGGATAATATACAATATAATATTCTCAACAGGTAGGAACTAATTTTGAGTTATCTATATGAACTAAATGTTTGTAACTATTTTATTTCAGTGTTTATTACTGAGGTAAAATGTTATTGCACCTTTTTCAGATCAGATTTCAAACTTCGATAAATGACGAATTGGTGCAGAGCAAACTGAATTACTTATGATGACAAATCACTAAAAAACATGGTGAGGCTGAGGCAGCGATGACACAGTAGCTATAAGAAAAATCAACACAACGGAAAATTAAGAAGGAAATATCTACTCCAAATTAATTCGAAATAAAGTCGAAAATGGCTGGTTAATAACATAATTATGCAGTTTTATTTATTTTATATAGTAATTATATCTTTACCAAACTATAAAAATAATAAGTACCTACAAAATGTATAGTATTTAAAACTAGTATCCTACACACCAATAGGCCTTAGGCAAAACTTCCTGTTTAGGCTAAGTGTTGAGCTAAGTTAGTAGGTCCTAAGCACGATCGCTATGCTACAGGCTATGACTTTGATTCCCAGGTCAAATAAAATGTTATTGCCTTATTGGTTTTTTCTATGAAATTCGCAGAAGCTGCTCAGAGTTTGGATTTGTGCCCGGTTAATGGCAAAAAGCTAAGTAGCTCTCTATTCATCCAAATTTTCTAAAACAATCCAAAATAAAATGGTTCGCCTTAATTAGACCTTCATGAAAGGATCTCCTTTGTTCTTTCAAAACGATTTTGACAGTACACAAGTCATAGTAACACTCTGTTAAAAATTTAACAGACCCGCAGAGCAGTGATTAGATTTAACAGCTGATTAAGCAATTTAACACGCCATTTGCATGTGGTGGGACACTCACAAGCCTTAACAGTGTGTTAAAATATTAACAGGCTGTTAAATTAACATAACATAGTATGGTGAAACTGGGTCTAAAGATATTTAAATTAATTGTGTAAGTTTGTTGGAAGACTAGTAGATGACCCTTCTAAAATTGAAACCGAACATTCTCCTAGATTTTGAAATGAAACTACTTTTTACGGATTTTATCGCGGTATATTGATATTATTTTGTTCCCGACGTTTCGGATCCTTTACATTGCGTATTGCGTAAGTGTCAGAAATCAGTATATTCTCCTAGATTTTATGTTCTTTACGATAGAATTCTTTTTACGTGGTAGATTTCGACTGTGACTGCAATACTAACATTTTGGCGAGGACAACAAACGACAAATTTAATTTAATTCTGTGAATACAGGCGTGATAGTATATCATGTTTTAAATAAGTAAATGCGTAGGCAATATGTATGAAAATTACTGTATATTGAATACCTATTAGTAAAGCTTAGTAAGCTGCCAGGTCCTTAAGTTGGCTTCCTTTGCGTGAGAAGTGTTTATTACACGCAAATTCATTATGAATCAAAGAAAATAGTCACTGTAAAAGTATTCTGTTTTTCTACGTAAGGAAATAAAACAATATCAGTTCAAAACCAGAAGGAACTTGTTATTACGATATCTAAGCGATTTAAAGAGTGGTCATACAACTGCGTGTTGTAGTTTAGTTAGTCTATTGATTGTTTATTGGTTATGTCGGCAAACGAGTGGACTAGTTTCTCACTTCATGGTGAGTAGTTATCGCCGCCCATGGACACCTATCTATATCATCAAAGGCGTTTTTGATGCATTGTTAAAGTCTGCGGACTACCAGAGTGGGGGTTTTGTGAGAGCCTGTTCCTCGTCGGTTGCTGCGACCGACGAGGAACAGGCTTTCACAAAACCCACTAGTGGTAACAAACACGAGTGCTGACGTAAGGGTGATAGACCTCAAAAGAAAACCCTTGTAGTACCAGAAACACAAAATATGTAATCATTGCGGAAACAGGCCATGACTGGCCGTCGAAAAACAATAGGAAAGAAAACATTGTTTCAATTTCAATTACAAGTAAACAGAATGTAAAATAGAGTTACTCTACTGAATGTTGAACAACAAAGCAATTATTACCCGAGTGTACGAATTAAAGCGAAGATTAACTTCGGGGCTTCGCGGTCTCTATGATTGATGCGAGGGTATTTTGATGTTAGATCGCAATCGCTTTAATAGGGTCGTGTTAAGTCTTAAGTCTACTTTCACATGTAAACAAGATAGGACGAGGTAGTGGCAATGGTCCTGCGGTCTCAAGTACCGGTTAGTTAGAGACTAGGCATCATTAATTAGAAACGCGGGCGTGTTTCAATTTGCAAAATACATGTAAGCAAATTAGTTAATGTCAGGTTAAGATACATTTATCGTAATACTAACCTACATGTTAATAATAGTGTTTAATAAACTATGTATTGTATCTTATTTAGAAAGGAGTTTCATTAGTTCGCCGACCGGACGAAAATATGCCAATGATAAACAAAATCAGATAGGAAGGCCCAATTTAGTTCATTAGTGACTATTTAATATCTGACAATATTGACCAAACTAAAGTAGAAATGATATGTGGCTTTAAATATACTGAATTTACAATATTCTAGCTGTACAAGTGTGTCCTGTATTTAAAACAAGACATAAAATAAAGACATTGGTTTATTAATTGTAATTCAATAACTGAGACGTTTAATTGTTGCAATATTGCATACAAAGTGGCGGCAAAGGGTTTTGGGTAATCTTTATGTAATAACAGTGCATCTCTACATTTTTACAGTTTAATCTGGCCTCTTAAAAATAATAAACAGTAGTTAATTAAAAATTAATAATATAAACATAAACTATTTATGCAGTTCTGCTACTATTTCAGTATTATAATTGCCTATTGGCCAAAGCCGATATATCCATCAGGTAAACGTACAATAATATTAAATTCTTGTAACCTGACGAACATAATTATGTTTCAAAAGGTTATAATATCTACCTAAATAAGCCTGTGATATTTAATTATTGTTGGTGTGTTATTTTTGCCATTAAACAAGTTGAATATCTAGACATTATACATTTGTATCTGCGCGAATACCTCATAATTACTGTAGATATCCTCTTTCTATCCGAAGAACATTGATCTTAATTATTCGTTCTGCGTATCTCCCCATTGAAAATTAAAATTTTTAGAATATCTTTACCGTCGTCCAACATTTTATCACCCTCCAGTTTACTATCCAATGAAAATAAATTTAGCCACTTTGACGTCGCATCATAAAGGTTACCTGCTTGAGATTATAGAGAAACTTGCCATAGTTGTCTACATCAGCTTTACACTTACAGTACATTGATAAAGCAATCTAAATTCCCTGTGTACCTCAGGAATCACTTAAATCTTTTGTCGTGGTTTCTATAGACACAACTAAGGCATTTTATCAGATGTAAATGGTAGAGACAGTGGGTTGACTATGCGATATCGCAATACTACGAAAACTAGTTTCACGTATACCAAAGTATTTACTTATATTTTAACAGTATCAAGTTTAAATGTGTTAAAAAACCTTGTGGTGATAATAATCTATACTAATCTATACTAATATATAAAGCTGAAGAGTTTGTTTGTTTGTTTGTTTGTTTGTTTGTTTGTTTGCTTGAACGCGCTAATCTCAGGAACTACTGGTTCGATTTGAAAAATTCTTTCAGTGTTAGATAGCTCATTTATCGAGGAAGGCTATAGGCTATATATCATCACGCTAAGACCAATAGGAGCGGAGCATCAATGAAGAATGTTTCAAAATCGGGGTTTTTTCCTTTTGAGAGCTTCCGATGCATGCGCTGCGTAAACGATTAAAGTTTCGCAAAAATCATATATGATAGAATTGTTCCTCTTTAAAAGTTCTAAAAAAAAGTCCGCGACAGCATATGTCTATCTTTTATGGTTGGCTCACTATAACCGTTTTTATGCTAACTTTGTTCTAAAATTCGTTTTAATTTCCTTTTGAGAGCTTCCGATGCGTGCGCTGCGTAAACGGTTAAAGTTTCGCAAAAATTATATGTGACAGAATTGTTCCTCTTTAAAAGTTCTAAAAAAAAGTCCGCGACAGCATATGTCTATCTTTTAAGGTTGGCTCACTATAACCTTTTTTATGCTAACTTTGTTATAAAATTCCAAATGCATTATTTGCGTAGGTGTTTTTATAAACATGATTTGATGATGAGCGTTTGTTTTGTATCCGTGCGGACCGACCTTGGGTCCGCTCGGATCCTACAAACGCTCTAAAGGACATATCCTCATTTAGTGTTCTTTTATTATTCCTGCTCCCGTGACATATTTTACTAAAATTCCGCGCGGATACTCAGTACTCAATTATCAAGTAACAATATTGGCTATATCTTGAAGTGAGCTTCAATCAAAACATACTACAAGGCGCTGAAGGGGATCATCATCTTCTTACCACCTGTCAAGTGCCACCTGCCAAGTTTACTTGAACGGGATAATCTCAGGAACTATTGGTCCGATTAGAAAAAATCTTACGGTGTTAGATAGTCCATTTATTGTGGAAGGCTATAGGCTATCATCCCGCTAATACTAAGTAACTATTCCACGCGGACGAAGTCGCGGGCGGAAGCTAGTATAAGTATAAAGCTGAAGAGTTTGTTTGTTTGTTTGCTTGAATGCGCTAATCTCAGGAACTACTGGTTCGATTTGAAAAAATATTTCAGTGTTAGATAGCTCATTTATCGAGGAAGGCTATAGGCTATATATCATCACGCTAAGACCAATAGGAGCGGAGCATCAATGAAGAATGTTTCAAAATCGGGGTATTTTTTCCTTTTGAGAGCTTCCGATGCGTGCGCTGCGTAAACGTTTAAACTTTCGCAAAAATCATATAATAATATGACAGAATTGTTCCTCTTTAAAAGTTCTGAAAAAAAGTCCACAACAGTCTTTTAAGGTTGGCTCATTATAACCTTTTTTATGCTTTGTTCTAAAATTCCAAATGAATTATTTGCGAAAGTGTTTTTATAAACATGATATTAATCCTTATCCAAATAAATACGTTATTCATCAGCCTTTAGAGCGTTTGTTTTGTATCCGAGCGGACCGAGCTTGGGTCCGCTCGGACCCAACAAACGCTCTAAAGGACATATCCTCATTTAGCGTTCTTTTATTATTCCTATTCCCGTGACATATTTTACTAAAGTATTGAGTATCCGACTCAATACTCAATTATAAACTAACAATATTGGCTATATCTTGAAGTGAGCTTTAATCAAAACATACTACAAGCCGCTGAAGGGGATCATCATCTTACCACCTGTCAAGTGCCACCTGCCAAGTTTGCTTGAACGCGATAATCTCAGGAACTATTGGTCCGATTAGAAAAAATCTTTCGGTGTTAGATAGTCCATATATTGAGGAAGGCTATAGGCTATCATCCCGCTAAGACTAAGTAACTATTCCACGCAGACGAAGTCGCGGGCGGAAGCTAGTAAGTTATATGGACGAAACTGAACATTGTCAAAATTCTTTTCGCTTCGTTATGATTGCCAAACTGAACACGAAGAGTGCCATCGCCATGCAAGTACCTGCGGCACGAGCGACGTGACGACCCAATATTATCAGAAGTGAAACTACCTCCAGAGGACCGAGGTCTCTCCGAGGGATTTATGGATTACCCGACTGTCCCTCGGGATTCGTAACTTTGTTCTGCGTGAGGCCTTAACTTTGTTGTTGTTGAAATTGGTCGTATACAGTTATATCACGCGTTTTGAGGAATTAACGTTTAGTAATCATGATAATGTAATAGTAGGTATCTAACTGAGAATAGCTATACCATTATTTTTTCTTTATTCAAGAAATTACTTAAATGATAATGTGATGATGAAACATATATTTTTTAAATTAGGGGCACTGTATAGCTTCCAATTATGATTGGAATATTGGATCTGGTAATTACCAGATCGTTCCATATTCCAAGTTGAATGAGCGCCTTAAGGCTATCATGATAGATTTCATAATGTAATCTATCTGAAGAGAAAGAAGTTCAAGTTTTTAGCTCATTTTATTTCCATTATCTATGCACATATTGCTGTAGTTAAACGAAGAGATTGGTTCGCTTAGCATTATTTTATTCGTAAACGACGTGTAGGCCCTTCGACGCTAGACACTATATTTAAATATATATAATAGTAATGCTGCACGAAGATTTACCATTTTATATCACTTTTACAAAATGATACTTTTTGTAAGCAGCCGCCAAGTGGATTGACGATATTGAAGCGATCGCGACAAAAGGAGAACGATGCAGCCGGTGCAGAATTTAGATTGGCACAATAGAGGAGCGGGTTACACAGCATGCAGTCTAAACTGTATTATGATTATTCCTTTAGAACAACAGTGAGTCAATACAGACTGAAGATGGTAAAGGGTAATTTCGTGATTTTAAAATTTCTAATAACCTGTAAGGTACAGGTTATTAGAAATTTAAAAGAAACAAGGCAATTACTCTAACAGAAATGTGCAAAACTAGTTTGTACATTTCATTTATAGTAATTGCCTTGTCTGTAGTGTCCACAAAACGAAACCGTACGATCGCTATAATTGGAATTGTTAGTAATTTAAGTAGCCTAGCCTCTAGACTGGCACGCGACCAGAATCGGGTCGCGAAAAAAATCTCCCGAACTGGCGCGCGACCAATTTCGGGTCGCTCGTCATAGCTCCCGTTACAAAGTAAAATCAAACGAAACTGTTATATCTTTCTTACTCGCCCTTATTTCAATGCGTATAGGAAAGAATAGGCTAGCAAACAAACCAATACAATGGACTTCCCATAAAGGATATTTTTAAACTGTGGACAGCGTAATTTAGTCCATGTGACGCGAAAGCTCGTAGGCGCGTTGTATAAAAGTAATGATACTTTTTTTATTCAATTATCGTGTATTTGTTTATAGTTTTTTTATGTATTCTATAGCAAATATTACGTACTATTTATTAAAAACAAAAGTTTAATGAAAACACGGCACATTTTTTGCTAAAGAAGAATGACCTTGGGGTAGGTAATATGATCTACCGATAACAATGGGTTGCTATAATGTTCTCCGTGATTTTAAATAAACAAAGTTACACATCTGTTGTTATTATAATACAAAGAGTCCGTGAACCGTACTACACCGAAACAATAAATCAAGTCATTTGAATTGCCGGCATGCGCCACTAAAGCCACTTGAAACTCTCGAGTTTTTTTTATCAGTGCGCCGAGCGTGCGCGATCATATTTCTAAGAACCGTTGTTTAACAAATATGTATGGAAACATGTGTAGTGATAATTATTTATTGTAAATATAAGATTATAGCTATAAAATAAAACAAAAACTATACAGTAAAACTAATTTTATGTTTAAAATATTTATTTATTTTCGTATTTTTTTTCGCAATTTTTTTTACCCTTTTTTTGCAACAATTTGGTCAAAAAGGTATAAAAAATACATCAGAACATTAACATACTAATCTTTAAGGAATTTAATGAGGAATCCAAATATATATATATATTAGTACGTCTGCATTACAAATAATCGAGAAATCTTCGAAAGAATGCATCTGTCCCTACACAGCGGGGTATGCCGGGGAGGGAGGTGCCAGAGGAGGGGGTAATGACGCGCGAAGGTCATGCCAGTGGAAAGGCTAGGTAAACAGTAATTAAGCAGAGCTTTATGAATAGGTTATCAAAAGTAATTGAACATCAAACGCGCGAGCAAACACTCCGTTGTAAACCTTACCTACTTAATTCAATTGCTACCGAAGTAATTACTTGACGATCAAATTGTATTGTAGATTTCTGTACTTACAACTAAAAACACTTGCATTGAGAAATATATCTAAAGAAATCGATTAAGATGAGACAGGAACTAGATGGAGAAATCTAATTAATTGGAACAGAAAGTGCTTTCGTTAACAGCACAAAACAAGCTGAAGCAAAGGAATACCCAAGGGAAGGGACCAATTACTTAGCGACAAGTTACATCGATACAAGCTTTCCCAACACGATCCGACTTCAATACACTAACGTAGTTTACGAGTAATACACTTTTGACCAATTGAACCACTACACATTCATGTTTATAGATGATACTGAATCTATCTTACTTATTGATATAAATGTACTTTCATAATTATTCATAGTGCCATGTTGACGTATCAAATGCTTTTCTACAAACATGTTTCTACATACATACACTCACGCCCTTCTCCCTCAGGGGTAGGCAGAAACTATAGACTACCACTTGCTATGATTCTTGCATGCTTCTTTTGCTTCTGCGACATTCATACATCTTCTCATACATACGCGCCGGTTACGAGTACTACGCACCTGACCTTTTTGAAGGACTTCGTCAATCAGATCGGTGTAGGTCCTTCTAGGACGACCTCTTCTGACGTTGCCGCTGATATTCGCCTTATAAATTCATTTCGTTAATCGTCTTTCATTCATTCTCTCAACATGTCCAAACCATCTCAGCATATTCCTTTCAATACGGGTCACTATATACTCTTTCAGTCCGCAACGTTGTCTTATCACACTATTCCTCAGTCAAACATGTTTCTGATAATTCAAATTCTAAAGCATCCTTCTATATTTCAAAATGAGGAGTGGTGATTCGATTGGACACACAATAGCATGAACTGGATACGAGAATTGCTCAATCAATGAACAATATAAATACTGATGGGACCAAACTACCGTGCGATTCGACCTAATTGATATACTGGGTTCCTGGTAGAGTGAATTTGTGCAGCTCTCTCATACAATTAAACTGACACGAACCAACCCCGCCATGTCCCATTTCTTTGTTGAAAGTTTGTTTAATCAACTAAAACTACTAGGTAGTTACAGGCGACGTTTGGGGACACAGTTTCAATGGTAAAGATTCAATTTATTATTAGGCCGAAGCTTAATAAATTAGATGCTAAAACGTTAGTTTCTGAGAGTAATTGGCGCACGTCGTTAAGGGCTTGGTGTGTAAGGAAAATGAAGCGTGTTGAAAAATATATGAGTAGTTTAGTATTAGTGCAAAAGAGGTGAAATAGTTGGAGTGCTCTTTCGTAAGGCGGCGTCGACGGCATGTGTCGCTAATTGCCTTCGTTGGGCAGCGAGTGCGAGCTCGCGGCCACTCGTACCCGACACATTATCTGTACCAAATTGCTTTTGCTCGCTAAACGCTCCCTAACGTATTGTATGGCGAATATTGTGGAAACATTTGGTGCACGTCTGTGCGTAAATAACGGCGGGCATAAGCAGCCATTACAACTAAAATGAAAGAAGTATTTTTGTTACTTAAAACCATAAAAACATTGATTACTGATAATAACAAACAACACTATTAATACCTAAGATAATATTTAAATACCTACTTACATTTATTAAAGGGAATCGATTAATTTTATTTATAACACCGTTGCTATAATAAAGAGATAACATCATCACATTATCAGATTCGGAGACGTTTATATACCATAACCCACGTGTTTTTTTTTAAATATCTTCAATGTACAGACACAGCTTTTTTACAATTTTATAAAAGTAGAGACACCGTTGCTATAATAAAGAGATAATACCATGCGTCCATTGCAGCAGGAAATCAAAGTGGTGTTATCTAGTGTGAACTTCCCTCCAACCCTCTGTGTTCCAGTGACCCAATTAAACAGCCTCATATTTTCTCGTAGACAGAAATATCTTCCATGCTTCTATTTCAGGTCTTAGTCCACAATATAACCATAATTGTTCCAGTATCATAATAATGAAAGGTGCATTGGTCATTTTTGTAACTAGTTCTAATTTGTCGTAGGTAACTAATTCTTTAAAGATTTCTTAAATAACAAATAATTGTTCGGTCGATTGGGTAATGCTTTTGTAAGCGTAACCAATTATAGTGGTGTCAGCGGCACGGACGGGTAATTATCAATTAATTTATGTAACATACAAGATTGACTGTCTGACGGACGTACATTTATATCCTCAACAGACTATTAACACGCTACGCTGTGACATGTACGCAACAGTCATCATCCATCATACTATACAATAAAACTGTAACTTCCCTATATCTGCGCATAGGAGACATTTAATAAAATAATATGATGTCTTTGTTTTGGGGATAGCGGGCAAACGAGCAGACGGATCGCCCGATGGTTAGCGATCACCGCCGCCCATGGACACCCGCAACACCAGAGGAGTCTCAAGTGCGTTGCCGGCCTTTGTAACACATACCTACATAAAGACAACTAATCGTTAGAATTTTTGTTTGTCTATCACTTTGATGCAGTTTTCATAGTTGTATTGCTGGAGGTTTAATTTAAATCTGGTGCATGTTTCATCTCCATACGCCGCCAAGAAGCCGAGTTATAGTTAATAAACCGCGGCAACAGCTAGTTCTAACTAAACGGCTGGTAGAAGGTGAACTCACATTCTTAAAAACGCGGGAAGAGGGGAATTCATCACTAGTAATGTGTCTGTACTTGCCAAATGGCAAATAAAAATCATTGTCCATTCATCGGGAGCTATCTGGCATGTTCAGACCTTTGTTTACATTTGCTGGGCGCCTAACTACGGCTGGCGCGACGGGCCGCCCGCCCGCCCTATGGCGCGCTCGCTATAGCGGGGTCAACGACCGCGCGCCAGTGTTCACAGATTTTACAACATAATAAACCTAAACCTTGTCCGATAGAATATGTATTTACTACGCTTCTCAAATGAAAATTAAACTTTTTTTTAATGTTTACCGAGTAATAGGTACTTACCTAGATCTATGAATGAAGAATACTACTACGGAAGGTGTTAAAAAAATACATAAATTAAATATTTACATTTTATGAATATCAAAAATGCTAGTTACCTAACGTAGCTTATGCTTATGAAATAATCGCTATTAAGTGGAAAATACCTGCTCCGAGATCGTTAACGATAACTTTTTTTTATTGCTATATTATTATGTATAACGGAACTGCATTCATATAATTGTTTTATCATTATCAATACAGTATTACTGAAGAACTGCTCCTCTCATGATTCTAGAGGTGTTGGGTTCGATGCCCATTCGAGCCGTGCACGATTCACTTTAACTTGGAGTTTATATTTGTGCTTGGTGTCTCCCTAATTATGAGACCTAATCACACCGACGAACTAACCGTTCGAAAAATAGGTGTTACTCGTGGCTCCTAACGATGAACTAATAGTATTATGTTATCATTAGTAGACAATATAACGAGTGCGTGTGTCCCACAGTTTTTTGCACCCACCTCTCTCAATAATCCACGAGAGTTGATACGACAACACACTACCGTTCACCGTCATTATGACCACACAGCTCGACCCACTGACTTCGTAATAAATTGCCGATTCTACACGAGTAATTATTGAAAATTGAAGCTTATTTTTAATCTACGGAAGCTTATAGTGGTCATTGCGTCTGGTGTATCTAACCAAAAGACGCAGGTTCGAATCCTGCCTGTAAGTCGAATTTTTCCATTACTAAAATATCTTAGCGTGAAAAATACAAAAAGATCGTCAATCGTTGTCATATTATTTCAAGTAGGTACATATTATTTTGCAATCAATTCTGTCTTTTTCAAAGGTCGTATTAATTGGAAACAGAAAGAATTTAAGACAAATAAGTATTTCATAATATTGGATGCCCCAAATACCTTTTAACAATGGAATTTTATGTGTTGACTAAATATTTCAATTACTATAGTAAAATCGAGGTTTATACGCATTTAACAAAAAAGCTTAAGCCGGGATATTATAAAAATATTAAGGAAGAATATCTCATTAGTCTAGCGGTGATAACGTTACCTTCAGTTGAGGTCCTATAGAGTCCTGGGTTTTATTCCCAAGTCCAACAAAATGTTACTGGGTTTTTCTATGTAGGTAATTCAGAGTAGCAGGCTCAACAAGGAAACTAAACATAATCCGTGACATGTTACACAGCACATCAGTACACCTCTGCAACGTGATGGTATTACTATTTTGAAGAAAGCATAGTTCTGTCTACACCTTTGGAAAATATGGGTTATAGTAAAAGTATTGGCATTGTAGGAATTCTCTCTAGAAATATTAGACACGATTACGTGCTGAAGGTACAAAGATAATATTATCTAATATATACGTAAGCTAATGAAGCCATGATACTAGCTATTGAGAACCGTCTGGTTGCTTAGTTACCTACCGCATAAAAGTTAAATACGTTTACAAGACGAGGAGTAATAACAAGACTGTCTGGTATCATTCACAACATGAATAAGCTTCTTAGAAGCGTCGGTGACGCGACGTACTTATCAATTTATTTCGTATTGGTTGAATCAACATTTTAGTTTTGTGAAAACGCCAATGTATACAAGTTATATCTATCTTTGATATAAAAAAACGAAATACAACTCATTCACTAATCAATCACGAATTCTCAGAAACTGTTGTCCTTAAAACTTGAAACTGGAATTTCAGGATAATAATAGGATAATCTGGCTGGTTTATCTATAATCTTCTAGCTTTTTGGGCAGGAAGAAGGGAAAAGAGGGGACGAACGGGTCATGAGTCATTGCATGGGTTGACCATGTAATGAGTGATTGTGGCAGCTTGGCCTTGCAGATTGACTGAGCGTAGTTATTTATTAACCCTAAGTCCCTCAGAGTCACATATGTAGAGAGGTAAAGGTTAACTCAT
The DNA here is from genome assembly GCA_947256265.1 of Acronicta leporina. Classification (NCBI taxonomy): domain Eukaryota; kingdom Metazoa; phylum Arthropoda; class Insecta; order Lepidoptera; family Noctuidae; genus Acronicta; species Acronicta leporina. The sequence goes on along the minus strand of OX366520.1, from coordinate 11,701,464 downwards.
ATTTTTATCAACCTAACTGATTACCACAAAATAAATAAGTACGTAATTAAAATGTATACTTATCTACATAAATAATGTAGTACGTACGTACTACATATAGTAATTTTGCAACTTGACTAAATGGAACCTTGTTTGCTTAGTGAAAGTCGATGTACTAGATATCTAGAGACACTAGGGAGGTATATTGATTTGCGAAGCTGAACATCAAGTAGATTTATGATCCATTGTTCTTATTTGGTCCATCCTGCATGAATGACTACGAAACGAACAGTTCACGCATACTAGACTAAATTTATATTCTTTAATAATAGTATTTGTGCTAGTTTCTAAATGTAATGATATTTATGACCAAGACAAAAAAAAAATTGTACCAGAAAATAAGGTTTAAGAATCACCGTAAACCAGTTTTCGATCGAAACATTAGAGTAGAGATATCCGGAGGAGGCGAATAGAGCTCTTTTATACTCCATTTGGGTGGAACAGACATAACCGGACGAGGTGAAGACTGATGGTAGGCTCACTGAATAGAGCTTAGAGTCTAGAAACGCCGCGTTACCCTCCTTTGGTGAGTGAGGTTCTTGATAGACTAGTGGGTCCAACCACTGGGTTACTATTTAGTAAACTGGCCTATACTGTTAGTATACCCAGCAGTGGGATCAAATGAGCTGTGAATAGAATAGGATAGAATATCTTTTATTGTACACCAAAAACTAAATGAATGAATTAAAATTGTGAATGATGATAAATACACTTATTGCATTCGGCGACGCTAAAAGACGACCATAAAACACTATAATAATCGCTGTTGCGTTTCGTGACTACTTCTATATAACAAGGGAATCGTTGGAAAAGGGGTAGTGTTTGTTTTTTTTTACAACACATTAACTTTATGTACTTTTACTAAAATGAGCGCACGTATTATTACCATCTATAGGCTCTACTGTAGCAACAGATAGTCTAGCAAAGGCATACTGTGTCGAATTCGAAGATTCTTGTTTCAATTAGTGTTGATGAATCACCAGTGCGTTAACAAGATTTGCAAGGAAAATAAGGTTAGCGCGTAATAGTGTGGCCAAGATCGTATCGAAGGTACAATAGATTAAAGATATTGGCGCTGGGCTGCTTTGCCGCGTCATGCTCGGCGGAGCGTGGCCGGCCTCCAAGGCTGTAACACGATTTAGAACCTCACCTCAAACTAACACTGTGTAAAAAAAAATAACTTACTACGTATAACGTTACCTGTTAGGACGAAGTTGAATGATAGGAGTTGATGTAACATTTTTTTTGGTTAATGTCAGTTATTCCGCCAGTAGTAGACGAATACTGTTGGTTCTTTTAAAATAATGGTTCATTAACTTTAGTAACAGACCTTTTAAGTACGCAGCACGCGTGATCTTGACTTCAATTTACTAATAATTAACTAGCACGGGTGAGTGCAATGTTATGAAGACTTAAAATTCAACTTCTCGTAACACTTGACACCAACATCGCGTATTTTTAGTTGATCGTTAAATATGTCATGATTTTTGAAGGTTGGCAGGTAAAGCTTTAAGATAATAATCATTCCATGTTAAAGACAGGTAGGCAACCTTTATTTCGTGTATTAAAACAGTTAACTACGTTAATAAGAAGTCTCTACTATTATAACATCGTAAAAAAGCTGTGTCTGTACATTAATATCTTCAGATATAAAAAAAAACAAGTGGATTAGGTTACAAAAATGTGTTTTTTAAATTTTTGTCAGTTTGTTACGGGTTGGCGCATAAACTACTGAAATAACTTAATGTTGTTATCACTGTTAGAAATAAGGTACCTACATATATGCTTCAACTTAAAAACTTCTTATCTCTATTAGTTAGACGTCATTGTAGTAGTTGTAGAGATCGTCGCTGGGTTATTGATTAAATTATTTTTGAGATCCATTTCTAATCTCAGAGATCCACTTCTAAGAGCTGCAGGTGACAAAAAGCTGTTATAAAAGCTTTTTGAGATTTTCAAGACTACTGTTGGTTTAAAGTTTAAATGAAGTAAATTTTCCCCACTGTAGGCATAGAGGCTAATTGGAGCATAACTTAACCATGTAAGTAATAAAATATCAATATTGTTAAAATAATGCACATCTTTTAAAAACATTTCTCAATATTAAATAGTGCACACACGGGCCTAAAAAATATATGTCTCTACTACTACTTTGCTCTATTCGGCTTACATTCTAAACGGGAGTCTTCAGCGAGAGGGATATCAGTACACCTAGTCCAGTCGCACATTACCCATTCAAAGATTACCGTTGGCTGTAGCAGGCGCGCTCTATACCCCCGGTGGACATTTTGGAGATTTGGCTCAGGTTGTGTCGTAGTCCGATAATATAATATTGAAATTGATGCTCCATAACATTTCCGTATTGTAAATATCTATAATGTATTGCCCAATTACGTGCGACAGGTTGTTGAGCTCCCTAAATTGTAGTCGAGCTACACAATGACTGATGCATGCGTGCCGTCAGCTGGGACTGGTCTACTCAAAGCCGCTATGGCTCTTTCTACAAAAGGTCATCTCAGACATTACCCTGCATTGTAACACTCACATATTGCTACTACTATGTCTGGTCTTTAAAGAGATCATTATTCTCTGAGTTTGATTCGGTGTTTCTTCTCCGAGATCGTCAGTTAGGAATTGCCGGCGCCATCTAGTTAAAAAAAGCTATGACTTAAGATCTATTTACAGAAATAAATTTCATTTATCATTTATGAAATCAGATTGTCGATAATTACGTCCTAAATGATCGATCATTCTAATCACTCTAAACAACCCACTATGCTTCCATATTATGACATGTTTATGTCATGTTAGTCATGGCGATGAGGTAATAGCAATATCAGTGCCATGCACATGAAAAGGGTTAATGTCATACGTTAAAATAATGCTAATCAAGTTGACGGTCAACTGGCCGCTTCCTGTGACATTCACGTTAATGCAAAAACAATGATAGGTGTGAACCATGATACTCACTAATTTTCCATTCTAATTATACCACCGGATATGATGCATGAAGCAGCTTACTGATAAAACTTTTGACGACACGAATGGTGCATTCGCTGCGTGATCAGCTTCTAGAGCTACGGGTCACGGGTAACAAATATTTGTATGGCCTACAGACTTGAGTCTTTGATCTATGTGAAATACGTATTGTGTGTTTGCTTGAAAATTCTTAGCAATCATTTAAAAAACACATTACCACAATTAGAACGAATTTAGCTTAAAAGTTTTTAGGTAATAATAAAATCCCAGAAAATTAAGTACTTTCTTAGTCATAATGATAAGACGGAAACGCGCTTGCTTATAGAGTATGCCCCATATCGAGCTATAGACACTGAAAGAGTGATAAGACTGTTAAGACTGATAAGAAAATTAAGTTTATGCATAAGCCTGATGATGACACACGTGCAAAAGTACATGGTCTACATAATCGTGCAGAACACTCATTATGTTGTGAGAACGTTCCACTACGTTTACATTACCTACGTGATATAACAGAGACAATGACACTGTATTGCAGGTAACGAGAAAAACTCACGTCATACATTACCAGTACCACGACCATGAGTTTTTCTCAAGTAAACTCGCTAGCGACGCCGTAAAATATATGATTTATTTATTTATTTATTAATAAGGTACATCAACAATATACATAATGATACATGTTTTTATAATTTATGACTGTGACAGAAATCTTGTATGTATATCTCTAACAGATGTACACAACGTTCACTGCATGTAAACATAAACCAAAGAAAAGAAAAAGAAAAGAAAAAAAAATGAAATGGACGGAATTATATGGATACAAACCAAATAAATATTCTTCTTCGACATTTTACACAGCACCATCTAGTCCCAAACTAAGCAGAGCTTGTAATATGGGTACTAGACAATGGATATAATACTTATATACTTTTTTTTTGTAAATACATACTTATAATACATAAGAAACACCCAGACGAGCACAAACACTTATATTCATCACATAAATATTTGTGTTCTGTGGGAATCGAACCCACGACCTTATGGTCAGCAGTCCGGTACTCGAACCACTAAACCACAGAGGTCGTCAAATAAAATCAACATATTTGTATGGAAACCCCACCAACGCCTCTAGCGGTTACGTAAGGAACTAAAATCGGTAGTATGAGATTACAGCGTTTGATGCGTAAAAAACCTATCGAAAGCAATTCGATAGCAACTCGGATTTGTATGGAAGATAAACAAATTTGATACCATGAGTCATTATTTTAACATACTTTATCGAGCAAAACTATTACGATAGTTACGTTACTCACTGTCAAATTTTGCCGTGAATGACTTACTTCATACTTTCATACTTTAAAGTTTTGTTGTTAATAATGTCTGGAAGGGTCCCCAAGGGTTAGGCAGAGGCGTACTAATGTACACCCACAGTTCGCCGGTATGTTAAAGTCTCATGTAATAGGGGGCGAGCCCATTGCCATTAACCGGACACAATTTCCAAACTCCGAGCTGCTACTGGGAATTTCATATAAAAACCCAAGAACACTTTGCTCGACCTGGGAATCAAACCCCGGACCTGAAGCGTAGCAGTCGCGCTCAGGACCACTAGGCTAATGAGGCAGTTATTTACCAAACAAAGGCTTAGTTTATCATCCAAAATTAACAAAAATACAAGTAGGATTAGTACCTACCTAGTAGATACATGCCGTAGGTAGGAAATAATGCCATTACATTTGGTTATGTTAGAGAGCAACAAACGAAATCACACTATTACGAAGACATTGGTACATACAACTCGGTACATATAACTCAGAGTTCCAAGATACAGGCTCAGCCTAGTTTGGAAACCACTGTATACTGTTAGATGCCACTGTATTTTAGAAATAATTTTTTTTTTTTTTTTTAAATTTTAATACGATCGGGTTACACGGGAAAAGGAGCATTATTTTGTTTCTCTTTTGTTCACACCTTGATAGAAAAGGATGACTACATACTTAATGCCAACCTAACGACATGCTACGTAAATCTACGATCGAGATTACTACAGCGTGTGACGTAATCAACAATATAACTCATGGTACAAGTGCCATCGAAATCTATCCGATACACGTAAGTACGATAGCGCCTTTGTTTACCTATCGTAACTTTATAACATAAACTCATGGTTGAGGTACAATATCACAACATTTATAACAATGTTATGGCACTTTTATAATTAAACCTACAATATATCATGCAAAAGTACGCAATACTCGCGCAAAAAATGTCAACGTTGCGAGTACATTTTTCTTGTACTTTTAATGATTGAAGTACATATGTTATTTCAGTAATTTAATTATGAGCATAACCAAAAATTGTGAATTGTGAATGTCGTTTCGTATTCTATTGATAAATAAGTATACTGACTTTATATTCAAACTAGCCTATGCCCGCGGCTTCGCTCACTTGAAGCTCATAAACCAACAGTGATGATCTCTTCTTTGTATGGGTCTCTATATGTACATTAGAGAGGTCAAGCTGTATCTAAGGTTCCGTTTAATTATTTGAGATAAGAAGTATACCAGTTTTTAATTTGGTGCACATACTTTCTAACAGTGATGACAAAATTAAAATCTATTCAGTAGTTTTTGCGTCAACCCGTAACAAACAGACAAGAATTTTAAAAATCACATTTTGGGGTTCGGAGCCGATTATAATATACCCTAACCCACTTGTTTTTTTTTAATATCTTCAATGTACAGCACACACAGCTTTTTTACAATTTTATAATAGTCGAGAAGAAGAGAAGATTACATCTAAGTACCTAACTTCAGTGACACCTCAAAATCCTTATGGGAATCTAATATCTTTTTTAAATACAGATCCTATGATTGCTTCCCACTTTGGTGTGGCACAATGTGCGCAAAAAAAATCATTTTTTTTTCGGATGAAATATGTTTCCGTAGTCTCCAATACCTTTTACAATAAAGTATTGAAGTGTTACGTTACGGCATGATATATGTAGACTACTCTTGCTATAAACGTTTTACGAGACTACTTCGTCCTAAATTGCTTTTCGACTTGCAGCGATCGCTTGGGCTTTGTCTACTTAACTGTGTCAAATGCAGTAAAAACTTCTCAACTCGCTTAAACAGCGAACTAAAACGTCGCGTTACAGATCTTTTTCGGAAACTTTTTCGATCAAAGTAGGTACGTGTTCTAAACTAAATAGAATACTTAATTGAGTGAATATTGCAAAATTTACTGTTTAGAAAGTACAGCTGTATTAGATGTAACCGGCGGATACAAAGAAAAAATCTGTCTTAATTATCAGAAAAATACAACTTTATGCTTTCTCTGCAATCTCGGATGCAGATATACATAACTCCAATAATTAAGTGAACTCCCTTTTCATTTGAAGTTCGAGATAAAATAATGAACGATCTAAGAACGGAACTCCAGAGGAAGTTCTTGTCGGCCATTTCTACCCACGAAGGATGGCTGGTTAGTTATAATTATGCCCGCGAATCTAGGCAAGGCGTTATCCCACATGTAAGTACATGCAATGGTTCTTTGAAGCGTCAATGAACCAAAATCCTGAGCGATTAAATACAGCAATGCCCTAGGCTGCAATTAATCGATCAGGATTTTTTAGCCCATATCACATTGTGGTGATGCGATCATTTTAGATCGTAAGACAGGAAAGAAAATTTACAGCTTAAATAACATCATCCCTCTCCTACAACACGTTGTGGTACCGGCTCAGGTTGTCTATTAGTGTAATAGTAGCTATTACATTTATGTAATGGAGATTGGTAAGAACTGACGAGGTGACGACAATTCCACAGAGGCCATCAAACGCTTATTATCATTATAGGTAGCTATGGTCTATGCATATTTTATAAATAAACTGAATGCAGTTAGTAATCATTGAGATGTAGTCATGTTACCTACAAATAATGTGATACTAAAAGGAATATTAATAAAATTTCCTCAATGCTGTAAATGTATCCAATATTCCTTCTCAATGCTTCTATGACCAACAGGTAAGTTGTTCCGAACCAGAGTATTGGTATATATTATATTTAAGTAGTTTATTATAATAAAAAAATATATACATGATATATACCGAATATTATATACTTAATTATTTCAAAATTTGTGTCACGCACGATACAGACGCAAATACATCAAGGTAGTGGAAAAACGATTTTTGTAGAAAGTTGTATTATGTTCAATCTTTACGAAATATCAAAGCTTACAGACTTCACCGACTATCATCACGATTCGGGAGGAGAGAATTAGAAATACTTATATATATATATATCATGTTGCTATCTCACGAAAGGACACGCAATAGCTGGAGAGCGGTGGACGACACGACACAAGATCATAGCATGAATGATGTTGGAGATGTGTGCGATAGTGTCGAGACTTGAGTATCTCCCGGTGTCTGTCAGTCACTCGGACTTGGCATCGAGTGCGGAAAGAGTGTTTGTAAGCCACACACGTCATGGGTGGACGTGACCTCGCCGGTTCAACGAACGCACCCGTCGCCGTCACAGCTCGCGCGCAGCGCTGCGATGCGTCAACCCGACTGTCTCATGATCTACACTCAAATGATACAATTATTTATTATTAACTGGGCGTTAACAGGTGGTGTCAATGATAATATTAACTTTATTATGTATAACTGTACATCTTAAAAGTTAGTATACAAACGACATTCTAGGAAGATGTTATTAGCTTTGTTCTTAACAATCGCATTTCCATTGTAAGACAATATTTAGCTTGAATAACAATAAAAAACAAGATATTCGGTTTCATGAAAACAAATTGCTTAATTTTTATTAATTTGCCTTTGAATCTGTTTTATTCTTGGTTGACGACGACGGTGAGTCATGAAACTCGTGAATGTCTTGTTGCAGCGGCGTGGCTCAGAGTTTAAAATTATTTTCGCCACAATCGTTTACTTCCAAATGATTAAATTAATAACTTCTATTTGATATTGATACTTACAAGCATCAAATAGAAGTTCCAAACGTTAATTTTAAAATATTTATGTCGAAAAAAGAAATATGATCATGTTAAATTATTGTCAAAAACAAATGCCAATGTGGCAAAAAGTTTACCTTTAAAAATAAACAACGATGACAGTACGGTGTGGTAACTAAGTTATAGACTCAGCCGGTTATTCGCGTCATGATACTAATATTTACAAATTATTTTAATTTGTAAAGTTGGCTGGCAGTTTCAAGATTGACAGACAACGACCGTGCAACAGAGCACGGTCGTTGCCACCACTGCATAAAATTTGCAAGTAAGTTTAGCAAATGTTGAATAAAAAATCTAGGGTAATTTGTATCATCATATGGGTACCGTTATAGGTACTATATTTTCGACATAATATATTTTTTAAAAACACCTGCGTAGGTACCCAGCTTTCGGAGGATTCTCAAGAAAGGATTTTAGAAATAGAGATGTAACCAGGTAAATAGGTCATACATAATGCATAATATTCAGTTCAGTGCATTTAACAATGATTTCCTTTCCTTTTCGGAAATTTAAGTTTGCTTTAACTAAGCTAACAGTGGTAAAAAGTATTAATATTCTCAAAAGAAACTGGTTACCCGTGGATAACTGTTAAGTGGGTCTAGTGAAGAGCGGACGGAAGACCTGGCGATTTTTTGGTCATGACGAGCTAATAATAACGGCTTTACGCAATCGCCAAAATAACAATAGACAATTTTATAGTAATTAAGTAAATAGGCAGTAAGCTACAAGGACTATCGCAAAATAGAAACCGTTGGTATTAAATATTATTTAGTTAATGATATAATTAGCAATGTGCTTGTATACACGATAAATTTCGTTTTAATTCTCTCTCAATTTAATGAGTTAGAAATGTTATACTGGTAATAAGCTTAAAACACGAAGTTACAGTTAACAAATTTTATAGCATTTTGGAAGCGGCAGACAAATAGATAACAATGGCATCTGTCTGAAATACACATGGATAAACAAAACTAGTCACCAACCTATCTACATTAATTGGATGTAAAACACGCGAAATTTTATTTTACATCTGCTATTGTGTCGCAATGGTATTTAATCAGAGATTACTAATATAGGTAGGTATCTGAAGGGCCAGGTGTGCGATCGGTCTTAGTGAAATATCTGTCGCCTTATCTTTAGACAGCGATCATTGTTCTTCGAGGCACGGACAGATAGCGCATGAATGGATGTTATTTCCTATCGTCGTAAGCGTTACAGGGGGCCATTTGCTTTTTCACACGATTTCAGAACCCATCTCTAGGTTACTGGGACAGGAATAAATCAACCTCACCTGGTTTAAATGGCCAGCTGTGTAATGGAACATGTGAACTCTTTTGAAAACGAAAATAAAAAGAGGACAATTTAAAGTAGGGTCATTACACCCGTTTTCGGCCCTTTAGTGAAGTTGTCAACTTTAAGACTAGAAAAAAATGATCCCAGGATGTTACCTAATGTTATTTTATGTTAATATAAAGCCTATATAATGTAGTTTCAGTTTCAACACTCAAACGCTCTTACCATCTGTATGCTGACGATTTGCAACTGCATGTGCAGGCTGACATCGGCAACTTAGACAGCTGTATCTGCCTGCTCTTACGGATACGGATCTTAGTACGATCTGGAATTGGTCTAGCAGATTCGGGGTTGTCGTGAATGTAAGTTAATGTCAGGCCATCGTTATTGGCAGCCCATTAAATATGAATAAAGTGAATCTCCGTTAACTACAACCAATAAAGTTTTTCTTTTTGGTTATTCCTTTTTCAACAGATGTAAAAGATTTGGATTTGTACATTGACTATAGCCTTAGTTGGCACAGGTTAGTCCGAGCGTCACCGCCTCATTGCGGTCTCTCTATAGGTTTAAAGAATTTCTCCCACCTAAAATCAAAATGCTTTTGGTTCAGCTCCTAGTGCTTCCTTTAAATTATGTAGATGTTTTTTACCCGGATCTATCTTAAGAATTTTTAAATAAATAGGATCGACTTCTCAATAAGTAATTGCATTCGTTTTATTTTTGGACATCGCAAATACGATCCTATACCGCACTCCGCTTAAATGGCTGCCTATTCGCCATAGAATATACCTTAGATCTCTATGCATGCTCTTCCCAATATGAATGATCCATGTATTTCTGATTATCTTAAACTTCTTTTTCAAGTATTGGGTAATTTCCACAATCGATACATTCACGCTTCTGAAAATTTGCTTCTTCAAATACCTTCTCACCGAAGAGGTTTTATCTCTAATTATTTCGCCGTTTCAGCTATCTAACCCTGGAATGTGCTACCACTGTTAATCTATGTACCTACGTTATCTACTTATTAATGTCATTATTATATTACTCAAGTACTTACTGTAAGTAATTGTTTTCTGGAAAACCTAATAAGTAGGTGTCCTAATTTAGAGACAATAATAATGTTTCCCATTTCCATTAAAAGGTACCAAATTAATTAAAGTCAGTCCATAATACTGTTAACTTTCGTAAATGTAGTCCACGAAGGAGGTACTAGATGAATGACATGCTTGATCTATGATGAGTCAGAATCAAAACTGGTTCGTATTCGCGCGGCAATAATCTCTGTGGCAATATCGACATTAATAAGTAGGCAGGTAGTACAAGCGAATATAAAAATGTGGCACAGAGAGAACCTATCCATTGTATAGTAGGTACCTATGTATAGATAGTTTAACCAAATTTGCAAGCAGTTAAAGACATGATAGTAACTGATTGAGTGAAAGTGTATAAGTACTTACCTATTTCTTAAACAAATTAAATGGCTGGTTATCAGATCAGACAGCATATGCAAAACAGCATAATGTGCTCCAAAACCTAAATAGCTGATGTTGGCCAGAAAGTACCTAATTGAATTACCTACTTAAAGTGGAACTGAGCAGGAAATGTATACTGCATGTCAGATTACTTGTGGGCTAGTGGAGTCCAGAAGACATTAGATGATGCAGGAATCCCATACAAACTGGATTCTAACTACAGATATTGGCCTCAAAATGACTTAAATCATGAAAGAAGGATAGGGCTTTTGGTTTGCTCTTGGACCAACTGGGCTCATAGTAAAAGTGGATTGTTGATGTATTTTAAGGCGCCAAATATGGACTTCCCCAGTGAATAAATAGTAAAATTAGATACTTTAACCTCAAGATATTATTATGAGTTTTAAAAGAAGTTAATGTAGGTAATTAATTACCTCTAATATTTTTTAGTTTAATAAAATACAACTACATACTAAGTAGATGAATATGAGAAAATGTGAATTGTATGGCACATGCAGGCAATGTTTTATATATTACCTGTTCTTAACATAACATACCATCACGCCTGTATTCCCCGAAGGGTTAGGCAGAGGCGTACTAATGTACACCCACAGTTCGCCGGTATGTTTAGGTCCCATGTAATAGGGGGCGAGCCTATTGCCATTAACCGGGCACAAATTCCTAACTCCGAGCTGCTACTGGGAATTTCATAGAAAAACCCAATAACACTTTGCTCGACCTGGGAATCGAACCCAGGACCTCTAGCGTAGCAGTCGCGCACAGGGCCACTTGGCTAATGAGGCAGTTACCAGTCAGTTTACCTGTTCTTAATACATTTTCTATGCTTGACTGGCTTGTGAAAGTACTATTACGAATATTTTTAATTCATAGCTCTTGCATGTCATGATAATAAAGTTAATGAGTACTACACACCAATAAAGGTACAAAAATAAACTTAAATTAAAATAATTTTATAGTTCACTGAACTGAAGATGTAGAAGTGCCGACCAATGCACTAAAATCCTAATCAAGTCCAGGATAAAATAACTCTAGTTAATTATATAATCAGAATAATTAAATTTAATAATTTATTATATTTTATAGCACCTACACCAAATTTAATATCATTTAAGTTGTAGAATGTTATGGTGACTGCTGTTCAGACATACTGAAATGAAGTGAAGTTTAATTTAGGTATTTCTGTAAAAAGGACCTAGGTATACAATATTTATAAACTTGGCAAGTCTCAAATTACACATATTAAAGTGTTCTTTAACACAATTTAATCAATTAAAGAAATTTTTGGAAGTGTGCTGTAGTTTTAAAACTATAGATGGTATAAAATAAGTCTCCTTTAAAATCCAGACTTCCTCATACCCGCAACTTGTAGTGGATATTAATTTATTAATTAAATCATTTTTATTTTATGAAAATAGAATGGTTTATAAGACATGCTGGGCCAATCCAAAAATATTGGGAACATGGCAGGACAAGGATGATGATAGCATTAAAAACACAATGTTTACAAAGGAGTTTGCAAGACACAAATATAGGTGAAGGTGATAAATTCAGTTACAGTTTGTATATATTATTATGATGGTTTTAAAGAATTATAATGCATATTTTTTAGTACATTTAGGCAATGTGTTGAGCAAGAATAATTATGATTCAAATCTTATTTAAATTGAAAAAATCAGCATCCATTATGCATATAAAAATACAGTATATAATATACCTAAGTACCTTAATAAATAATAAGAAATGGTTATATCCAGTTTTATGAGCAGGGTCAAAAGTTTGTCATTAAGAGTGCCTTTGGATTTTGCCCTGTACTGAGACAATGTAAGCTCAAATAATAGAGCTACACTGCTTTTGTCTATGATTAATAGATTGATCAGTCTTACAGCCTTTACAAACACTAGACATAACATTGTTTGTTTGTAATTGAATGAACATGTAAATAATAAACAATACTAACATGTATGTATACTATACACAATTATAATACTGTCCTATTGTAAATATATAAGTCACTTGCATACCAGGCAGCTGGTCATTGACATCTTAATTTTTAGACTATTCTCCTTTGTTGTCTACTTGTTAAATTCTAAGAATGTTGCTTATGGTGTACTCATGAATTGACAAATTCACAAATTCAAGGCAAATCTTGGAGAATATTTTTAAATGAAAATGTTAATGAGGCAGTTAGTTTCATATTCAATGTCGAATGTTAAAACTTATTGCAGTTTTAATTATTTCAATGAAATCATAGTCATTACCTATACGGGTGAAGGGCATCATAAGCAATTGTTGATATAACTGTAAGTTCTATTCATTGTACCCGTTTACGACACATTTCGGTTGGTAGAATAATTGCTCTAATAATAGTAAGTGGGTTGCAGAAAAATAACTTAATAGAACTTACCACTTTCGATGTACGGTAAAGCAAGTAGTAGAAAAACTACGTATCCGATTTCACTAAACATTGTTGCTTGCAAACACACACTTTTTGTATCACGAAGTCATTGCACATAAAATACAGCTGATTTTCAAACCATACAAAACCTTTGTCTGTTTTTAACACAAACGCATGCGCGAGCAAACAATTTTTTTCTATTTACATTACAACAAATTTTTATTGCACTTGAAATTTAATGCACACTTTAGTCACCAATCACCACGATCATCACTTCAGCAGATATCAAGAGCGTCGAACAGAAGTGTAATCGAAACAATAAATATCAACACAAAACGTTACTGTGACTAATAAAAAAGACCCAAATTAAGAACCACGTTTAATCTAACAGAAATGAATTATGAACAATGCACCAAGTTGTGTTGTTGTTTAAATTAACTTTTATATTCACAACGTCCTATTCTTACCCTAAATTAAACTAAAACTAAAATCGTAAAATCTCGACTTGCCCAACTACCTGACATATTGGATTTTTTTTTTAAATTGTGGTGTGTTTGGAATCTCACTATTTGAGCTTTAGGTTTCGGTATTGGTAGTTTTGGTAGAATTAAGGGCTACTCAATTCTACTATAAAAATGACAGAGGAACTTTGACTATCTATCCCTGGACAAGTGACGCGCTTAATTCTATGAACAAAAAAGTCTGTCACTTTTGGTGCGGGGGGAGGAAACACTACATAGACATTGCTGCACACATACTCAAAATCATTTTGTATCGCTACGAACTCACACATATTAAAATCTTCACCACTAACACAATTTACGCACACATAGAGGTCAAATACGTCAACATACAAGAATTGACGACAATACGAACGTATAATACAATAAAAATAATTAGGAAGCTACTATGTCGATATTTTATATCGATAGATTATTTTAAGAAGAATGGATAAAAACGTAACAACGATTACAAATTATTTTTATATGTAATTATTTATTTGCAAAATTAAAATCATCCATACACACCTTTTTAATATCTTGCGTCATAATTATTTTCAATGCAATGCTCTCATTGTATGCTAATGAAATACAAAACAAAGAAACTATTTAGGCATAGATAAATAGGTACATACTATGTAATTGGAAAATAAACGCACGGGTGAGAGAAATCGCTAACTTTTCGAAATACATATTCTATAGCCTATGTTAATCTTGAATAATGTAGCATTCAAATGGTGAAAGAATTTTCGAAATCGGCCTAGTAGTTTTTGATTTTATTTGTTACATACATTGATACATACAAATCTTTCCTCTTTATAATATTAGTATAGATAGAGCGGATATTGGGGACCTTTTGTTACAAATACTTTGATACCAATTAGTTTGATTCTTTGATTTTGATTTTTTCTATTCTTTACCAGGCTGATATATTAGGAATGACACTAGACAGAGCGTTTTGTTTTCCACGAGATATAAGTAGGAGTAAGTATTTACTCCTACTTATATCTCGTGGGAAAAAAATATGAACAAAATCGTATGATTTTGTACATTATGTCGCGCGTTAATATGAACAGAAGCGCTACGCTAGAGGTCCTGGGTTCGATTCCCCGGTCGAGCAATGTGTTATTGGAGTTTTTCTATAAAATTAAGGGTTGATGCCCGATTAATGGCAATAGGCTCGCCCCCTAAGTACGCATCTGTCTTACCCTTCGGGGAATAAAGAGGTGATGTTATGTCGTGTTTCGTACTCTCGTTATTTCTTTGAGCCGGATATCGAAAAAGAAAATAATGTGTTTGAAGAAACACCCCGAGAGGCAGGGCATAGTGGAATTGAAAAACTCTACTTACAATTGGAGCTGCCCAACTGGGGAAATACCTACACTTTGCAGAAAATAGTAGCCAAATAACATAGCACTGTACTATATTGTGTTCCTAACGATGAGCAAGATCGCCAGAGCTCCGCGAGGAAGCGTTATGTTGGCAGTGGGGGGTACCGGTGTTGTGGGTTGTCTACCGAGTGTGAAAAGATTTTTACAGGGTCGGCAACGGGCGAGTGATACCCCAGATGTTGCAAGCGTTCATATAATAGGTTACGGTAACCACTTACCATCAGGCGGGCCATGTGCTGGTTTTCCGCCTAAGCGGTAAAAGAAACCCCAGACCTTCAAACCGTACCGTATCTAAGAAATCATTTTCGAATATTTTTAAAATACGATTTAAATATGTTAATTTATAAATTCTTTTGTCAACACATTTATCTGCAACGGCTTAAGCTATTATTTATCAATCACACCTACTTCATTTTAAATGAAGGTCTTTTGTAGATCTGAAAAGTAACAAATAAAATATCTAATAGCACTGGATATAAAAAATAATCAATAATCTTAGTTACGTCATTTCCAAAAATGTTATTTTATTAAATTTTATAAAAATATAGTGATATCATAAATTCATGATATACATCTTTAGTGATCTTTAGCAATTATTATAATTTGGTCTTACATTGAACACGAAAATAATATCGATATCGATTCGAAATCGTAAACAAACACTATCACATCATTAATTAAAATGACATAACAAAAGAGGGACATAGTCTCGCTACACTTTTTAAAATTCGAGTTTTATGCATTATGTCATAATATATATAAGGCCTATAATTGCCAAAAAACGGTAATTCTGCATTAAGACCTATAATTGGAAATCATAAATGGTGACATCCTATTGGATGATATATAATTGACAATCAAAAAATGACATTTTGATGGATATTTAAATTTAAATCTTACGCTTATTAGCAGAAGGCTCATATTGTTAGTAAAAAAAATTTGCTAGTCTCGTGGGGAGTGCGGATAGTCTCGTGGGGAGTGCGGGTAGTCTCGTGGGGAGTGCATGCTTGAACTAAACGATTATTTTATACTCGATTATTGAATCGGTAACGTCCTCGATCTTTATTAATAAATTGTATTATGTGATTTAAATAGAAATAAATGAACTTTAATACTTATATACGGAAAATAACTCCATCTTTATCTAAATAAGATATTAGATATTTTTTTGCATACATTAACTGCACGTATATCGGTATTTACACGGAGCATTTATGATGACCTTACTGAGCGGAAACGATTCTGTTAATGAAAAATCGATTTCGGAAACAGTTTTGATAAACGCGTTAGATTTTTTAATCCACTACCTTGACAGAGGGGAATGATCATGAGAGGCGGGTCCTTATAGTTAAATAGTCAAAGCAGAGGAACTATAAAATAGGTAATTAAAATATCAAACATTGTATCACATTTCAAACTTCATACATATCTTCCTGCCCTGAACGTCCGCGTCTCAATTCATTTGGGGTCGGAGCAGCATGTTCTTTCTTTATCCCATTCATCCCTGTCTAGTTTGGATTTGGTAAATTTACGAAATGACATCCTGATAATAGATGGTTTATTTTTTACATTTGGATTAAGATGAAAGACGTTATGAACCTTATGAAGAGGCTTATTTATGATCATGTTACAGTTTACAGAAATAAAAATTAAGCCCCTCTGAAGTTATTTGCAAGTGGTTTTCTAGTACCTAATACATTTCAATAATAAAAACTCGGTGTTGGGGTGACGTGATTATTGTCGTTACAGATTTGAAATTTTTGCTTGAGAATGTGTCTGTTTGCAACGGCTAATTTCAGACGCACACTATTATTTCGGGGATACGGTACCAGTAGCACCACACGGTGTCATTGAATATTTTTGGCGCTCTGAAGTCCTCGTACAGAAACGTCATTACGTCACATAATAATTATGCTCTAAGGACATCACCTGCATGGTCATGTCACCAAAGAAAATGAATAATATAAATAAATAATAATGAATATAATACCTACCTCATCAGTAGGTAGGTAGTGAAAAAGGGCTGAAAAAAAGAGCTAGTTATTATAATTGAGAAGAGCTAAATAAAAAAAGTTTAAGGAATCCTATTTTAATCATTGGTACAGAAAAAGGAAGATCTTACTACTTATCTTAGGTACCTACTAGTAGGGATGTTTGATCCAGGTGGTTTGTATCGATATTCTGGATCGCAATGGATCGTAATACACTGTATCGATCCAATTGATTGGATACGCTTTTTTGGATCGATCCAGTATCGCATCAGATATTAAAAAAAAATGATGTTATATTTTATAGCTTCAAAGTTTAATTTAAAGGAACAACACCAAAATTTACTTTTTCTCTCTCTGTCTATCTTTAAAATTAAATATAGGTAAAAAAAAAAATTTGGATAGCCGTTCTGGATCCAGGCGAATACGGCTTTCAGATGTATGTTTGGTTAACGAGAATAGATGCGGGGCGGCCTGCGGTAACGACCGACAGTTGACTAGCCTGCGCTCGGCCACGCTCGGCGCTCGCGAAATGTAAAAAGCCTAACAAAAGCAGGACGCCTGACAACGCTAGCTGAAATTAACCTCAACTTGAGGTTAGATCATAAGTCAGTGACTGTATAAAGTAGTATGCCAGGATCGTAGCAAGTGGAAATCTTATCTTATTGAGTATCTATAGTCTCTGTCTACCCCAATGGGAGACAGGCGTGAAAAGATGTATATAGGTATGTATGTAGGTCACAGATTACTAATATGTAGCAAGCTAGGTATGTACTGTCTGAGTAGGTACTCATGGTAACAAAACAGACGGGCAGTTGAAGTTGAAATTGACAGAGTTGCCATCTAAAAAACTAATTTATAAAACAGCAAATCGAGTCAACCAAAACAATAAATACTAAAATAATTAATCTTTTTGTGATTATTTTTGCATTTTTCATGCTAAGCTTAAAGAGTTATTTTAGTGAAGGAAAAATTTGACTCGCAGGCAGGATTTGAACCTGCGTCTTCTGGCTAGGTACGCCAGACGCTATGACCTCTAAGCCACCGCGAGTCCCACCTGCCATGTCGAAATTTGCCTTCTCATTCTGAATGTACGGTTGAGAGGCAAAGTAACTTGCCTTTCCATAGGTGTTACTGACGTCACCTTTAAGACGTGTGCGTACTTGGAATTTTATATCGATACATACATTGATATATTATAATATATCGCTCAAAAATTTCGATACATTGAAATAAACATCGATATTTTTTCAACAAGCCCACTCAATTATTACAGAGGGCGCAACGTCTTACATCAGTAACCTCAAAATAACTAGCGTGTATTAAGTTTAAAATCGGGTAATAATATTGCCGATAGTTGTGACCGTGAATAGTCTAATAGCCAAGAGCCTCGACTCATACCTGCGGAGGCACTCGCTAGGCAGCTGGGCTAAGGGCCTGATACAGAAAGCGGTACTCCTGGATACGCCGCGTGGAGGTACCTTTCTCTGGGGCCCTGACCACCGGTAGCTTGGACCCTGTTCCTGATACCGGCGTACTATTTTTATATTTTTAAATGTTTTTGTATAATATCTTTTGTAAAAATATAATTATATAAGTTTAGTACCTAATAAATGAATGAAATAATAAATTGCTCAAATTAAAGTTAAAAATAATTTTGTACAATAATTTTATTCTTACAAGCAATATAACAGTAAATAGTATAACATTCTTATAAAAAAAAAAATAAGTGTGTTTAACTATTATAATATTTCGAATAGTATTTGTAGTACCATTGTTAACGGATGCAATATGTTTTTTATTATTTAAATACACTCCAGACTTTTTATTTAGAATTAATTTCACTCAGTTTGTCTGGAGAGAATACTCCTTTTTCTGTGATTATTCCAGTAATTAAAGCAGCAGGCGTAACATCGAAGGATGGATTCCAACAACTTATGCCTGAAAAAAAAATGTTAAGATTAGGTACACATTGTTTGGGAAAATATATTTTATAAATTTTCTGACCTACAATTTTCAATAATGTGAACGTGAGGGGCTTACGAATTATATAAACCTAAATCAACTATAAAAGGAAATAAAAATATGACGACGCTCATTATTTCACTACCTACGCAAAAGTGTCACCTTCTATATAACTGGAAGTATCAACATACCAGGAGCTGCAATTCTATGTTCTCCAACATGAGTCATTTCCCTGTCTGGTCTTTCTTCAATTTTAATTCTATCGCCAGAAGTGAGCGCCATGTCTATTGAAGTGAGGGGCGCAGCTACATAAAAGGGCACGCCGTGGTGCTTTGCAGCAATAGCTATTTGATATGTTCCGATTTTATTAGCTGTATCACCATTCGCGGCAACCTTAAATGAATTACTATATATATTATTCGTATTTTTCATATCTGTTGAAGTCGTTTTAAAAATGGTAAAATGACATCATAAGTAGGATGACTTTAAAATGTATGCAAGTTAAAATACCTACAACATTGGAATCCTACTAATATGTTTGTTACTCTTTCACATTTCCGTTCAACCCTGATTCGTTCAGCCGTTCTGGCGTGAAATACTCTTTCACTTCAGGACGGCTGAACGGATCAGGATAGAATTTGGCACGGAGATAGATTATAGTCTGGAATAGCACATGGGCTACTTTTTATTTAGGTTGGACCCACTTCTGAAGTCCAAGCAGACAGACAAAGTCGCGGACAGAAGCTAATTTAATACTCTTTTACACCTATCTATATAGAATAAGTAACAGCTTCTCCCCAAAAGCATGTGCATGTAAACCGCACATTTATACATAATACATAACATTTACAAATTTTGGAGTCAGTGGAAGTTAAAGGTGGTAAACACTTCCACAGTAGGTACAAATATTTTGGATCTCCTTTAGTCCTAACTTGTATAACATCCATTAGGCGCAGTCTTGTCTTAGCAGTTTGTGTAAATTACTCACTCTATCAGCACCAACAACAACTGCACTTATCCTTCTAGAGTTCATAAGGGCTGATACCACACTATCTACAATCAATGTAGAAGGAATTTTCTCATGAACTAACTCATAAGCCGTGAGTCTTGCTCCCTGATTGTATGGCCTTGTTTCAGTGCAGTATACATGATCTGAAAAATGATAAAGTTGAGAAAAAGACCAGTTCATCTTTTATTATTGAGAATTTTAGTTAAATATAAATAAACTGTTTTCGTTTAAAAAATATTGGAAAATTTGGAGTTGTGTGACGATTTCATGATATCATGTAATTAACATGGTAGAAAATAAATATTATTTTTTACATAATATGATCTCATTTCGTATAAGCTATATGTAGTACTTTTAGTAGGGGATAGTTACAATTAACAAAAAAAAATCGTGGGCAAATTATGGCTGCAAAAAAAACAAAAAATTAAAAAATTACTTTTTATTAAACATTGCACTCATACTCATACTTTCGGTTGGTATTAAATTTATTCATTAAACACATGTGACTGCCATTTTTAATAAAAAGTTATTTCTGAATATTTAATTAGTCAAGTTTGGTCAGACTTTTTTTAGCCATCCCACTCGCTATATAAAAATGAGATCAGATCGTCGACTATATATTACAGAACAACTATACCAATTAATCGATTATAATTTATGATTTTATGTAACTTACCTAGCCTTTTTGTTTCTTGTAAAGACCGAATAACTCCTAAAGCAGTGCCATAACCAGCAGTGGCCAATGACCCTGTGTTACAGTGTGTCAGTATTCTGACCGGTCCATCCCCTTCTAAGGTCTTCAGTATAGCCTCACATCCATATCTTCCTATGGCTTTGTTGTCCTCTATGTCTTTACTTAGCATTCCTTCTATCCTACTGATGAATCTAAATAACAGAATAAGAGATAGCATATATATATGTATAAATATGTATTCATTAAGTGTCAGAAACCAGTATAGAATTAGAGATTACTTAAATTTAAGGATCAATACATTATTACACATGTCTCTTCAATAGTTTAGGTCTGGGTAATACACAGAGTTCACTTTCTAAACAGGGAGATTCAGGATAAAAGTCCTTGATCTCAAAGGTAAGGTTAGTATCCATGGTTGCCATCCTATGGCCAATGATGCAATACTTACTGTTTCTTCAGTTTGTTAATAATTTTTATTTAAGTTTTAACATTTTATTTGTAATAAGTAAATATTAGCTAAATGGTGATTAATAAATCTGTGTTATAATTCATACCTCTTTTTATTGCACAGCTATGCAAATATAATCAGTTGCTACATGATAATAACTAAATAAATAACATAGTGTGTTAAACACTGCATTAAGGTATGTGTTTATGTACATAGATACCTTTCTTTAAATTCCTCGGGTGTAATACTCTCATCTGCACTCAGAGTATTTGCTAAATTTATCAGTTCATCAGCTGCCAGTTTGATGTTCACAGCTGTTGGCCTTGCTGAGACTAGGTAATTAAGTTTACCTTCAATCTGTAACCACAGGAAATGTTGCCAATTACAAATATATGCTCCAATTAAAATATCTAGATTTCTATTTATACACTGTAGTTGGAATTACTGAGTAAACTTTCATTGCAGTAAATATGCATGTTACTATAAAATGTGAGTACTTTTTTATATTGACATTTCATAATAATTTTGTACAAAGAAAAGGATGTTTTGTGGAACTATTATAATGTAATAACTATGATCATGATATACACAATTTGCATTAAACATGATTCATTTATCATGTTATATAATTACTTATATGACATGATAAATGAATCACATGCACTGCAAATAACTAAAAGTGTATGCAGTTACTTGTTTGCATATATTAGGTACCTAATACCTACCAACCTACCTATTACTAAAGATAAGAATATCATTTGACACACAATTCATAGCAGTGATAAGCTTATCTTTTCAATGTTAGATGACAGTACTATCTGGGCTACATTTTTTATATAATACACATTATCAAGAATAGGGTGAAGATGACTGACCTCTTGCCTCATGTTTTTTTTATCAGAATTGTTGTCTTTTTCTAGTTCCACTGCCAGTGATAAACAGCCCACTATTGCTATAGCAGGGGCTCCTCTGACCTAGAATGTAGATAAGAACATTGTTCAATATTTGAATTACTTAGACATAGTAACACTTTTGTCTTAAGGTCTACAGCACTTGCAGAATGGAATTAGCGCTCAGACCACTTGCAGGGTAGCTTACAATGCCACAAATGACAATAGCATAGTTCGGAATTTAATGAAGTAAGTGGTGACTTGCAGTGTTATTGGATACAGCACGGTATCTACATGTCGCTGAATAATAATCAGCCTGGATACATCTGAATTAACAGACAATAGTAAAACAAGTCGTCTGGACTGCAGCAACTAATAATTAAAAAGCACTGTGTACCTGCATTTTATTAATAACTTTCCATCCATCTTCTACACCTCTCACTTTGACGTATCTTGTTTGTAGAGGGAGAAGTAACTGGTCAAGAATCTCTAAGTTTCCCCTGGTATATTTTATAGATTCTAAACTCATTTTGAACTGAAAATAAATGTAAAACAATTAAATCACAACAATAAAATTGTTATCAAAAAACTATCCATGCGATAAGTTTTACGTTTGTAAACATACCCTAGTCAGAAGTACCTGCCTACGTAAATTGTAAACAAGATATTCTACTGTTTTTATTTAATTTGTATGTGAATTGAATACCTATTTGTGATGGATGTATACCTTTTCGCCACATGAAACCGAATGAAATTTACTGAAACTACAAAAGAAAAGAACGGAAAGAAAATTGAAAGCCGATTTCTGAAAATTTTATGTCACTTGTCAGTTTTTATTTAATGTCAATGTCAAATTTGACGCATGTTCACGATATATGGATTACCATAGACGAGCGAACCTCAGGTAAGAACTATTTGTATTTGGCAATAACATCGATCGATACGGATACGATTATGTACCGATATTACTCTGAGGAGTCTGAGGTACAAATCGATACTCTTGATTCGAGGGATGTGACCAAAAACCAGTGAAAAATATTTTGGGTCGTTCAATAATTTGATATGAAAATGAAAACTGAATTGAAGTTTTGGATTAAAACTAAACAATAACTAATCACGGAACACTATTACTCCAAACTGTGGCCTGTAGTTGCATTAACCAACCATCGGGAGATTAAGGGCAGTGCAAATTATGCCTTTATTTTGCGTTTATATATAACAAGTTTTTATACGTTGATATTATTTATTGCGTCGATGGAAGCAAGTATCTAAGCTCCGCAGAGTTTAATAAACTGCTCCAGTAAGTATAGACATCACGACGATACCGTGAATTGAGTAGGTAGTTTCAACGATGCTTTAGGTATGTTAAACTCAAGTTGAGAAAGTGATCTGCATTCCACAACGACCACAACTCCCTTTATTAATTCTAACTAAATAAAAAATAACTAAAGAAAGCTTTTATCAACAGTTTATCAATGAAACATAATAGCACCTAAAACACTATTTCTGCAAAAATTTCTGCCGATGAATTTGTCTTTTGATAGTTTTATTAAAATTAAGAATTATGTCAGTCATTCCACGTAATTAACAATTAATGAGTAATTATTATAGTAAGTAAACCCCAAATGAAATTTGATATTTTTTAAAATTACCTATAAATCATGATAATCGCATGTTCTGATTTTCTGAACGCCGTAGGATATGACGTAAGAAAATTGTCTATGTTACATTCTGTTTCCGCCCGGCATCGAAAGGAGACGCATCGTCATTGTGGTGTATAAAGTTTAATTTGTTCGAGACTCTACATAATAAAGCAATATGGCTTTACCCCGAGTTTATTTCGACGTTAGCGCTGACGGTTCAGCGTTGGGAAGAATCGTGGTTGAGGTATGTACCATCTTGATATTTCGGTTACATCTCGTCACACCGGTGCCCCGGCCGGCGTGATTTAGCAGAAACCACGCTATGGGGCCTACTATTAACCTTATAACATAGTGAGATTTTCATTTGGAGTCTTATATGAATATTTTTACTTCATCTGTTGATTTGTTAAATTTCATGTTGTAGGTAATATAATAGCTATATATAGATGTACCTATGTATGTAGTCATACTCAAGAGTAAGATTACATACGCTAAGCGAAGGTCGAATCATCAAGCTGAAGATAATTAAAAGAACGAAGCGGAATTTACCATTATCATGTTGTTTATATTTTTGTATCTTGATGTATCCTCGGGCGTTGTACCTAGCTCACACGTAAACGATGCGCCGGCGGTGTTAGCAAGTGATTGGCCAAAAAATATATTAGTCATTCTCTACAAACACTTACTCTCACATTGATACTTTAAACTTTATTGAGTTAAAGTAAGGGTCAAACATCAGTGGGACATAATATGTTGTTCAAGAATACATTTGTATTGTAATTCACATATTTCCTATTATGGACTTTGTCTGGACTTTGAGACATGGTTCTCCCAAGGTTTTCGGTGTTTCTTCTCAGAGGTCGTAAGATAAGAAAAAAAAATAATGCAAAAATGTATTCACAGAAATAAACATCATTTATTATTTACTATGGGGGCTCTAGAATGATCTAAATGGCTGGAAGCTTACAACATTATTTTTATTTGGTTACAGCTAAGAACAGATGTCACCCCCAAGACATGTGAAAACTTCCGTGCCCTGTGTACCGGTGAGAAGGGCTTTGGTTACAAGGGCTCCACCTTCCACCGAGTGATCCCCAACTTCATGTTGCAAGGAGGTGACTTCACAAACCACAATGGCACTGGAGGAAAGTCCATCTATGGTGAGAAGTTCGCCGATGAGAACTTCGTCCTGAAGCACACCGGCCCTGGTGTCCTGTCGATGGCTAATGCTGGTCCCAACACCAATGGATCCCAGTTCTTCATTACCACCGTGAAGACCTCTTGGTTGGACGGCAGGCATGTCGTCTTTGGAACCGTTGTGGAAGGCATGGATGTGGTCAAGCAAGTTGAAGCCCTTGGCTCTCAGTCTGGCAAGCCCTCAAAGAAAGTCATCATTGCTGACTGTGGTCAACTCTCCTAACTTAATTCTGTAATAATTTAAAAGTATAACAATATTTTTTAAGTTTAAAACTATGTCCTCCCAAGTAATATACCTTCCCCGTCTTCAAGAGAATTGAATATGGTTCATTCCAATTATGATAAAACTTATTGCTATGTTTTAGGTTGCAAACTAGGGATTGCATTTATTTCTGTGCATTGTTTATTCATAATAAATTAACTTATATAACATCATTGTATTGTTTTATTATGTACTTTCTCTATTTTTTTTATGCAAAGTACACAGATTGTAAAGATATAGATGTTAAAATGATAGATGGTACTAAATGGACTTGGCATTGGCTATGTCGATCTACATTTTGATTTACTTTCTACAACTGTTTATTAGGAACCATTTTTTTTTGTAAGTTTATGTGTTTTCGTTAACAACAAAAATTACTGACAAAGACCCCAATTCATACAGTCTTTATAGGTACATAATAAGTAGTAGAAATCTATATATATAAAAGAAAGTCGTGTTAGTTACACTATTTATAACTTAAGAACGGCTGAACCGATTTGGCTGAAAATTGGTGGAGAGGTAGCTTAGAACCAGGAGACGGACATAGGATACTTTTTGTCCCGTTCCCGTGGGGTGTGATGACAGGCCGAATTCCACGGGGGCGAAGCTGCGGGCAGAAGCCAGTACTAGGTATTTAACAAAGTACAGCAAACAAATTTTCGAACTTGATGGCTAGTTATTTTCCCTCTGAACTGTCACCATGAAATCTATTCGGGCGTGTTAACGTCGTCACAACATTTTTCAATAGGTACGTCCTATTATCTGTGGTCATTATCTACAGTTAATTAACCTTAGTAATATTAATATTAGCGTGTTATTAGTCACCACGCCCGCTCGCCTCGGGCGATGGTCGTTTTCCTTCATGTAGGTAAGTACGTATACCTATTAGGTATTGATGTAGGTCTTACGTGTATGCCTACGTTCGTTGACCTTGTCGGGCGAGTAGGACATAGTAAGTAAATGGGGATTGGGTCGATGTTCTAGACTTCTAGGTATAGGCGTTCTCGCTTTCAATATAATAATTTGAAAGTAGGTATTTAAGGGACTATCTGATGCTGTGACTATTTCACGTACCTATTCATAATACTCGTATTACTTCTAAAAAAAGTTGATTCGGATAATCACAAAAAGCGCTCGTCCAGTTACTTTTTTTAAGGTACCTACGGAAATCCATGTGCAGCTTTGTGATTATAATGTACGATTACGAAATAATAAAATGTGCATTGGGTACTTAACCAATAGGGATAAAAACTGCGCGTAACCGCTATCATAATTATCAGAGAAAAACCATTTCCGC
The DNA here is from genome assembly GCA_947256265.1 of Acronicta leporina. Lineage (NCBI taxonomy): Eukaryota > Metazoa > Arthropoda > Insecta > Lepidoptera > Noctuidae > Acronicta > Acronicta leporina. The sequence continues at coordinate 11,674,941 of OX366520.1, read as the reverse complement.
TAAACGTCATGCCGCCGTTTTAAAGTCCGATTTCCATGATGACAAAACGCTGAAACCATAGTAGGTAATATTGATAATATACTTACCTACCTAAATTCTTCTGTGTAACAGTTTATTATACCTATCTATATATTCAGCACTTTATCGTACAGTACCCCCGAAATAACAGTGCGCTTCTGATATTAGGTAGGTAGGTACCCATTGCGAACAGTCGTTCAGGTCATATAATTATTAATACCGCGATTGAGATAACTATCACTACGAGATATAACCGCCGCTTTACGTTTGGTCCCAATAAATCAGTTACCTAGTTGATTTGCTTAACAGAGATAGAATTTTGAAATAAGATCCATACAAGTAGGTAGGTACCTAATGTCAAAATCTTATCTCTATTCACCAAATCGGTCTTAATATCCTGGTCGCAAGTGCGACTGCTACGCTAGACATTCTCGATACTCGGTTCGATTGCTAGGACGAGTAAAACGTTGTTGGAATTTTCTATATGAAGTTCTGTGTAGCAGCTCGGTTCCCTTTGGGAATTACAGGTGTGATGGTACCTAGGTACCTATGTTATTGTCGCAGAAAAATAAAAAAGGTATTTACCGGAACATCCTTGGCTAAATAAGCAAGATCAATGGGGATCAAAACTGTCATTATAATTTTTTGAATCTCAACACTGGCCGTCGTAGTAATAACAAGAGATTTCAGTTATCGACTTTATTTCAACAACATAATCTATAATACAACCTCAAAGAATGGATAAAACTAATAAGATATAATACATTATTGATATTTTGGAACTACATAATATAGGTACATATTTGTCATTCAGTAAAACCTGAAATGAGTCTAGATAACATTCTTGAAGTAGGTAACTATTAGTGTGAAGCCTTCGATAATACTTAACTATAGTAGAATTAGTTTGTCCGTGCAGTTTGGGTCATAAATCATAGCTCGGCCTCAGCCCGGCTAGGGCGGTGAGCATGTTGCGCGGGCGCAACGCCATTATCGATAAAAACAAATGAGTCATCAAAGGCAGGTACAGAAAACTGGCAGAAGAATTCGTAATTCATGTGGATGACGATGACTCTGATGATTCTGATGTAGAATTTTAATGTAAATAGTTTTAGATTTAATTTCAACATAACTTGTTACATTCTAAACTATTGTAGTTACTTATAAGTTTTTTAATACACACGAACAATTTATTTATTAGTTCTCTTTATTTTGATAGGAAGCCCGACAGTGGGTTGATTTGGAATGTGGAATTATTTCGTATCCGTACCTTCTACCTGCTAAAATTAAATAGCATTTAGCTAGTGCTCGTCTTTGCTCAGAAACATCAATTTGCAATAAGTCGCTTTCGATATTGTATTCACACTACCTTATAGGAATCTATAAATGATGTCATTTTCAACCGACCTTCGAAGTTCTTTTTAACGACTTCGAACTAAACGACATCTCATTTCGTGTGTACTGTGTTTTGGGTAGGTTACCTCATATCGAAATGTCATAACCGTTTAGCTTAATTATATTTTTTACTAGCCAACCAACAGTGATGATCTCTTCTTTGTATGGGTCTCTATAGGTTCATCGGAGAAGTCAAGCTGTATCTCCGAATCTGTTTAATTATTTGAGATAAGAAGTATACCAGTTTTTAAGTTATAGCATATATACTATCTAACTGTGATAAAAAAATTAAAATATATTCAGTAGTTTTTGCGCCAACCCGTAACAAACAGACAAACACACAAGAATTTTAAAAATCCTTTTTGGGTTCGCAGACCTTAGATACAGTTGACCCACTTGTTTTTTTTAATATCTTCAATGTACAGCTTTTTTACAATTTGATAATAGTAGAGATTTGGAATTTCATTTATTACTTCGGTTGAGTAGGTACCTAACTACTGTAATCACAGAACAATGTAATAACCAGCTTTAAAGATATTAATACCTATATAACTCAGTTTGTCTATTTTGTTATGGGCAAATACGACTTTTATTCTCGTACATTAATGTTTGTTCCTTCTCAAATGCTTAGGAATGATTTTTTTGATAACCTATGTAAATTGAATAGAAGCAATATTAATTGTTCAAATTTAATTGTTTAGGTATAGCGAAAGCTTTGATAATCCAAATATTTTAAATTACCCATACTTATTTATTTTACAGAAACCTTTACTTATTCTTGAAATAATTTACTAAAAGGCAATTTATCGATGCGGATTTTTTTTTATAAATATCCAGCATAATGCTTTAATTCTCTATCTATATCACAAAATGCATGAGTAAATTACAAGGAACATATTTAAAGATATTGACAAGCTTTTTCTATCTACCTACGTAAGTATTCTAAGAGATTTTAAGTAAAGATATATTTATTATATTATGTCAATATAGCAAGGTGATGTCTTACTTGGTACGTCTAGTAATTTAAATAAAATGAAATATTTTTTAAATATATTTTTATGAATCATAGACTTTCATTTGGTTCCTTTTTAAAATTCGTTTCATTTTCCTTTACACCCGGTTGAAAGAATTAAGATTGTGTACATAAGATTGGGTTTTGATTTAAGTCATCAAAACGTGTCATATGTAGTTATAGTTATAGTTATGAAACGGGAGCATAATAGTTACATATGTACATTATGTACATATTATATAACACATACATATTTAATAGATTATAGTTAGGAGAGTGTTGATGCCTTAACCCTAATTGAAGAATTGATAAACATCATTATAGGCTGTTACGAATATACCTATATCTTTTTTAAATATATCGATATGCGGATTTTTGTTTGTAATACTCCCGTCATAATATTCTTTTTCCCCGATGTTGCTAAACTAAACCGTTTGGTCGAATCATAACGCGATAAGTAGAACAGCGACTACCATAGCGAGGACATCGAACATTTTTTCTTCAGAGCCGGATCCGTAGTTGCATAACGAAGTGGTGCAGCAAGATGTACAGGCGTATAGTTTGGTGCGCTCCCCAATGACGATGCACCCTGGCTCGCAGTGCTTGGTGCAGTTGCGTTCCAATGCCCACATCTTCGGCAGAGTCGTAGAGTTCTCGGTAGACGTCGTGAATGAAAACCGTTTTACCTGCAAAATAAATTAGGATAAAAAAAAATCGTCTGTTGTTTGGTCTACTCTACAGCTTTTCAGTGTGACGTCCTAGCCTGGACTTACATGTCCAGGGGGCCTAGACAGAGTCACATTTTCAATAAAGATAACGAAATTCGACAAGTCCGAAATATATGGGATTGGCATTAAGCTTCGAGGTAAGCCAGGCTTTTGAGCTTATTTTTAGGTCCCGCCACGGCTAGGCCCCTAGGCCGGGGCCTTGTAGGCCTAGGCGGAAATCGGCACTGGTGACGTCAAGACTTGTTTAAACTTCGATTGCCTATCGATTTGAGAATTCAAAAGAAGAGCACCTGGCAACTAGCAGATATTATATCGATCCTAGAGTTCTGAAGTGATAAAACCGTTAAAATATAGAGTAGAGGTATTCTATCAAGATCAGGGAATTGGTCATAGAAGACTACAATTAACATTACCTATAATTAATACAATGTAAGAAGATTGCCTTCCATTTACAGAAGTGCTGTTTTAGCATCAACTACCTTTTGGATCAATACAACGAACGCTCTCGAACGGATAATGACTTGAATGCACTGTAGGTAACGGGTACTACGTGCGCATAATAAGAATGCAATTGAGTATTACCATGCACATCCGGCGGTCATTGTGGCACTTGTGTATGAGCGCGGAGTTGTTATGTCGCAGATCAGCGCAGCGGTCGTCGGGCACCTCCGCCAAGCACTTGTAACACCACAGCTCATTGTTGGGCCTGGCCGCCGCTGACGTCACGTGCACACTGTCGCGGAGGAGGTCGCACTCGCCCTCTGTAACATACATGGTGTAGAAAATATATAAAACATACATTACCATCACGAATATTCTAGAGAAACTGCCTCATAAGCTAAGTGGTCCTGAGCGCGACTGCTAGGCCTGGTCGAGCAGTGTTATTGGGTTTTTCTATGAAATTCCCAGTAGCAGCTCGGAGTTAGGAATTTGTGCCCGATTAAGGGCAATAGGCTCGCCCCCTATTACATGGGACCTAAACATACCGGCGAACTATGGGTGTACATTAGTACGCCTCTGCCTAACCCTTCGGGGAATACAGGCGTGGTATGTTATATTCTAGATTCTAGAAGAATAAGAAGGGTTACTAATGTACAGTTCGCTGGTATGTTTAGGTCCCAAAGCCAGCTTATTGCCATTAACTAAACTCTAGGCCACTACAGAACGTAGGTATCATAGATACCTAATCTAATAACAAACCGTAACTCGACCTGGAAATCGAACTAAGGACTTCCAGTGTAGCTGTTGTGCTAACGACCACTAAACTAAAGAGGTAATAAATTAGTAAGTATTTATTGATAAATTTGAGCGGTCTGGTAGGTAGGTGGGCTAGGTGTTGAAGTGTTGACACATCGCACATGTCTCTTACATAAGACCCAATAATTTGACAGAAAATACTAAGTAAAACAGCTTTAATGAGGTAGGTACATACCTACCTAAGTGTTGTAACTTCAGGTATAATTAATAATGTATGGATTCCACTGAACATGTACTTTTTGTCATCGTTAAACCTGACCTACAACGCTCAGGGGTAAATTAAGTATTACTTAAACGTAGTAAGAAATTCGCAATATCAAGTTTGACATGCCCTAGCATATAACAATGCAAAGTAAATACCTGTCATCAAATAATTAACCGAAAAGCATCTGGCATTTGTTAAACTTCTACAAATGAAATCTACGACAGTAATTTATGGTTCTATTAGTTTAATGTAAAGTCTAGAACAAAGAAAATAAATATGTCTTTTAAACACAACATTTGCCTAAATATTATTATCTTAACAAGCTCAGCAATAACCTAATGGGATTTAAAAACATGAAATATATACTCTATTTATAAGTTCAATTCATTATAATTTAGGTTCCGCAAATAGAAACATCAAGTAAATTCTAGAATCAAAACAAAACAAAGATCGCGAGCCATAGACAATCAACTTTGACATTTGTGATCTAAGATTAGTTAAAAGCTATGATTCGGATGGGGTTTGCGTAAATAATAAACGCACTAATAAACCTGAATTCTAGAAGTGGAGGATACACAGAAATAAGTATTAAAATCTTAATTTTACATACCTGGAGCGAGTATTGAAAAGAAGAGCAGTATCAGAGAGCGCATGTTGATTGCAATGCACAGTGCGCATGATCCAGCCTCCGACTATCGATCCCGCCTGGACCAGGACCTGTTGCTGGTCCCGGCTGACTCCGCCCACCCCTCATCCCTCCCGCAGGGCTTCTCTCAAACACTTTGATGAGCAAAACAATCTCAACTTTGAGAATTCTTCGTAAATTAAAAGTTTTCGTTACAGGACCAACAACCACTAGACAGAAGGGGCAGTAGAATTTAATTATTGTAACAAAGCAACTGTTCTACAATGGCCAACACAGTTTTTATAAGCAAAGTCGATAACTTACATCAATAGTTAATGCATTAGTAATGTTTGAATTAATAAGGGTGTCACTGAGTCTCACTCTATTCATTTATAATTTAGGTACACCTAAATAATACATTATTTTTGAATATATAATTAGTTGATATCTTTAATAAGGTTGGCATATAAAATACTTTATGACTAATAATAATTTGATTTTTTATTGATTAAATTAATTATTTCCAATCTTAGAATAGTTGTAAAGAATATGGCATAAAATATATTTATTTATTCGAAAAAAATCAAGACTGTTTCATAATTAAACGTTTTGCTAGTTTACTAGATGGCGCCAGTGTCTCCTAAATGACGAACTCTGAGAGGTAACGCCAAAATAAAAATTATACTTAAAACAAGTTTTTCTATTTACATAAGTACCTTAACTGTTTAAAAATAACTTCCAGCCCTGGGCTGGTTATTATTAGACGCATTGTAAGTGTAAGCTAAGAAATTAGTTTGTAATGGTATTCTTTCTACCTAATTCTAAGTTTACCACCTAATTTATATTGTGCAATGGCAAATAAAAGAATATAAAAAGAGAATAGAAAATATAACAAATCAATGTATCGGTAAGTTGCACGTCGGATTCAATTTTCTGCCAATTGACTTTTACAGTAGAAAATTGCCGCAAATTGTCGAAGAGTCCGATGATTCTGCTGTCACTCTTTATTATCCGCTCGACTTGAATTCAATTTTCTAAAGTGGTCGTGTGTTTGTTTCTATGATGACGCGACTGATCGGATTATACATTAAAAAACTTATGTAGCTTCACAATTTGAAGTACTATCAATGTATTGCAATAAATGCAATAAAACCAATTGAGTTGATTATTGTTTTGTATTATAATAATATTGTTTTGTATTATTCTTTGTCTGTAGTAATAGGAACTAGTTTTATTTACATATACAAAAACAGACGACAGGAACTACATACAAAATATTATTGTCAATGAATATATTGCCATAAAACGGCCACAAATCCAAACTGCGACGTATTACTGCCGATTGCTAAGCTAGAGGTCCTGGGTTCGATTCCCAGGTCGAGCAAAGTGTTATTGGGTTTTTCTATGAACATTCTCAGTAGCAGCTCGGAGTTAGGAATTTGTGCCCGGTTAATGGCAATAGGCTCGCCCCCTATTACATAGGACCTAAACATACCGGCGAAATGTGGGTGTACATAAGTACGCCTCTGCCTAAACCTTCGGGGAATACAGGTGTGGTGATATGTTATAATGTTAATATATTGTGTCCCTTTTGGTATATTTTTTCCTATCACTAAATAAATTGTCATCTTTCGCAACACTCTTAAAAAGGGATTAAATAACATGCCTGTTTTCCTATTTTTTTGCTGCAAGAAAAGTTATTTATAAGCTCAGCGATAACAATAGGTATCGTATAAATACCCGAACAGAAATGCATCGCGCAAAACAAGTAACAAGTCCATTAGTTTTCTTGCAAATTTAATTAGGCAGGTACTTACTCAAACTCACAGCACTCAAAAGTTATAATTTGAAACATTACCTCAATGAGAGCCGTGACGTCATGCCCTGACATGTCGTATAGCAACGACATTCGGAAGCGAGAGTAGCTATCCCAGGGGATACACGGAGGTCGGGCATTTTCCTTCATTAGTGTGTCCTAATATGATGAAGCATATTATTATGTACAGGATATCGGTATATATTCAGAAATACATAGGGAATTCTCATAATATAGAAGTCACAATAACGGTAACTTTTCCTCCCTTTTAGCATAAAATTAGAAGAAGTTCTAAATTCGTCTATGAGTACTCTTTAAGCTATCGTAATATCAACCGAAGTCAACGTGTTTTTTAAAATGAGAGCGGTACTATGTGTGTTGTTGTTACTTGGAAGGTTGGAAGCAAGCACCTAAATGGTACAACCGATTGCATTGCGTTTTCTTGATTGAATTTGATTAATGCCAAACTGTTTTTTTATGGTATAGGGGAGCAAACGTGCAGACGGATCACCTGATGGTAAGCGATAACCGTCGCCCATGGATACCCGCAACACCAGAGGAGTCACAAGTGCGTTGCCCGCCATTTAAAAGGGTTTGGGCCTCCGGTAACCTTTTATGGAAATTGATAGGCAATTTCGAGATTATTTTTGGGAGCACACCTTGATAGTTAAAATATAGAGTGACTATCCTATTCGAGGGCGCTGCTATTGTAGCTTATTTAATGTATTTACAAATAGGTAACAAGTGGGAGCGAGGTCTTAAGGCTTATGTGTGTAGGCCCCGGGTAAAAGAGGTCATTTCGTTGAGTACACATACTCTGGGATTGCGGAGCAATTCTTATACCTATGCATATGTTTAATATCACTATTTGAATTAGGTGCCTGCCAGTTGATAGTTTTATATTTGCAGGACTGGTGGGAATCAATTAATATATTATTTATAATAAACTGCCTCATTAGCCAAGCGGTCCTGAGCGCGACTGCTACGCTAGAGGTCCTGGGTTCGATTCCCAGGTCGAGCAAAGTGTTATTGGGTTTTTCTATGAAATTCCCAGTGGCAGCTCGGAGTTTGGAATCTGTGCCCGGTTAATGGCAATAGGCTCGCCCCCTATTACATGGGACCTAAACATACCGTCGAACTATGAGTGTACATTAGTACGCCTCTGCCTAACCCTTCGGGGAATACAGGCGTGATGGTATGTTATGTTATAATAAACATATTTTTAGCAATTTTGTAATATGAACCACGTGATGATTCATCACATTTATAGCTTTGTAGCTCTACGGATTTAAAGTAGAATAATATTTACGAATTAGTTAGGTACTTCAACCATGCGAAAAATTATGAAAAAATATTTAATTACTTTCCCGGGAGTAGTTCCTACGAGGAGGGCTATATTGCTATACCAAAGGCCATACATATATTCCCAGACGTAACATATCTTTCTAAAGATAACCAATTAAGCTTAATACAGACACATAAACATTATTTAATTACTTACATAAATTTTCCCTTAGTTTCCTGTTTCGTATGAAATCGTAAACGATCTTTGACATAATCTCTAAGTACATACTTACTCGTACTTTGATACCCAGATTAAAGTAAGTTTTCCTTTAGTTAGGTAATGATACTGAACACGATGTAGACTAGAAAGGTTACAATGAACTTTCGATGTATACAATCGAATATTTTTTTTAAGAACAATTCTAAAGCATATCAAACGAAGGTACACAACAAAATGTAATTTTGTTCTTGGCGCTTGTAGGTTCGTGGCGGCCGCAGCGCGGCGGTAAAGCTAACCCAATGTCCTAGGTGAGTCTCTAAATATAATAAAAGCAGGTATTAGTATTGAGGATGACCGTTACAAAAATGACACCCGTCAACCGGAGTGAATAAAAAATGCAGTCTCATAATAGAATATTCTCATAACCGTTCCTCAAACTGTGATCACCAATTGAAAGTAATTCTGTTAAATCTCAAAAAAAAAAATAACATTTGTTAATGGAAGATTTTTCCATTAACAAATGTGATAAGTATGTTGACAGTACAACTAAATATATAAAATAAAATATAATTAGTCTTACTTTATTCTGACGAGGAATATTGTTTATTTATAAAAATTTGGTTATATCTTAATCAATAGCTATTTTGCCGCCTAGTTGCATCGGCTTGTTTATTATCATGTTATCCACGTGAACGAAGTAGCTCCCTCATATAGCACAGCGTCGCGTAACATTTGTGGCCCACCTAGGACACAAGGCTATACCAACTATTGACTAACGAGATTTGGTCCCTCACAATCGCGCCATTACCAACGCTTCATAGAATCCAATTCACTATATTGTCTACACTATACTGGCTTTTATTTACACATGTTTAAGAACAATTCCTTTGACTTATTTGTGAGCGTGCTATGTGTGGCTTATTGGACGTTTCTATTAGAATTTATGTGCGAATTGCGAATTGATTAACACTTGCACCGGCGGAAAATTATCAATTCAAAGTCAACTGTTTTATTTTTATTTCGGTGACGCTATTATTACAGGTTTTTTTTTTATTACTTTTCTGTTGTATTTGTAGTTTTTGGTCGATTTGACGGTTAGGGAAAACAATGTAGTGATCTTGCAGAGCGAACTTACCTACTTTAATTGATCATAATTAACATAATAATCGAAATTGATGGGCGTACCTTCATGAGAGTAGCAAATGACGTTGATTTTTGGCCCAAACTGAGGGAAGGTTAGACCTAGCACTGGATGGAATCAGGCTTTGGATGATGATGATGAATATGAGAAATATTTTTATGTCAAATTCCCACAAGAAAATTAAAAGAATCTGCTTAAAGTTCAATCAATACGAATCATTTTTATATAACAGGTGTCCGACATTACCGACACACCCCGTAGTCTTCACCAGATGGTAAATAATTAAAAAAAAAGTTTATTGCGTTATTAGTCTCCAAACATAATAGTTTTATGTAACAACTCCAAACATATAGGTATGATTATCAGACTACGTAATTATTAAAAAGTTATTAGGTACGACTGATAATTAAGTATCGATCGAAACATTCGTAATTATATTCATGAATTCTCAAATGATTAACGTTGATATTGCTTATTTAACTTTACTCATTTTCTTTTCGACAGGTGTGGTTACCTATTTTTGAATAAATAAGTCAATAATGTAGCGGTAATGACCTATGTGTCACTAGACTGAATAGCTTTGGAACATATAAAAGATTAATGAAGACAGTACGGTCGCAATTAGGTATGGAACATTTCAAATTTCGAAATAAGTTTTCATACGTCCAGCTGCATCTTTTTTCACACAGCCTGCTCAAAATGGCACGGGCGTAGTTAGTGCTAGAGCGATCGGCTTTTTCGCTACGGTTCGAGGTTCGATTCTCGTACAAAACTAATATTTCTACAGGTGAAGATGAAGGTGTGAATTCTCGCGCCGTCTGAACGTGATATTTTATTGGAAATTAAACTGGTTCACATCAGGATATCGATTATGGTACTTACTAATATACAAACAAACGATCCGCAGGCAATTTAAGCTAACTGTTAATGGTTACTAACTACACAAATGCGCTACATGCTTTTAATGCCAGTAATGAACGATGTTAATATATAAACGACAAGACAACAACCCTAGATGCCGCATTGATCTCCTTTTTTCTAATTCTCCGAGAATATTCACAATGTGTTTGAGATTTCTTGAGTACTTAATTAGTCTAAAATACTTAAACACGATTGCACTCATAATGAAAAACAACTTTCCCAACAAAAAACAAAAGCAAAGCGATATTGACATGCGGTTCTACCAAGCTGCGTTAATATCGTAGCGTAGGTTTATAAGTAACTAGCCTTTGCTATTATAGTAGGATAAAAAATGGATTCCAAAAATAATATAATAAAAACCAACAGTGGTGATCTCTTCTTTGTATGGACCTCTATACATCAGAGAGGTCAAGCTGTATCTCAGGACCCGATTAATTAATTGAGATAAAAAGTACACCAGTATTTAAGTTGGAGCTTATTTACCTACTTTCTAACAGTGATAAAAAAATTAAAATATATTCTATAGTTTTTGCTCCAACCCGTAACAAAAATAACTATAGTAGAGAAGATACAGATTGAAGTTGAAAATTATATAATGACATGTATAAACAAAAGTGGGTGAATTTGTTTCTTCTAGGAAAGCGCACTCTATCGTAGTTCACAGTTTCGCTTAAGATCAGGCGCATAACAGCATAATTAAAAAAAAAGCCATCACGTGAATAAGTCTTTACACTAATTACCAGTCACCTTTACATTTAGAACAATATGGCATGGTAACAACAAAATGTAGTCTGTGTAAAGCTATAATGCTATTGGAATCCGCTCCGGTACAAATGCGACTCATTAGTCTGTGGGACCCTGTACTCCGAGGTTTCCCATAAAATCCGTCAATGTATGCCCCCGAAATGCCAGACTCGCAGCAAAAGGCAATGTTTTTCTCTCTTTATTTGGTTTTTGTTTTCCTTTTTTATAGGAGGAGCTTTGTACCGGCTTCTTTTTGATTAAATTCTCCTATTGCCGAATAGAAAATTGTTTGCTTAATTCATACCAAAATTAGTTCTTAGCGATTGTTATGACGTGTAGGTACAGATCTAGGTCTTTATTATTGAATTTGTTTCATTAGCTGGGTCCTGGGTTCGATTCCCAGGTCGAGCAAAGTGTGATTGGGGTTTTCTATGAAATTCCCAATAGTAGCTCGGAGTTTGGAATTTGTGCCCGGTTAATGGCAATAGGCTTGCCCCCTATTACATGGGACCTGAACATACCGGCGAACTGTGGGTGTACGCCTCTGCCTAACCCTTCGGGGAATACAGGCGTGATGGTATGTATGTTGTTTCATTAAAAAATACTGGGTATCTTCGTAGAATAAGTACGATACCGTAGAAAGAGGAGTTAAACTGAAAAAGGAATGTGAATATTTTAACACTCCACATGACATGAACATGTTTTCATTTGAAGTCTTTGTGTGTTTCTTTGTGGCATTGCTTCACATTGGTGAGACGATTTCAAAGCGTATTTTATTCTAGAAAATCTAAGTTTAATGGATCATAAGCCCGTTGCGTCAAAGCTTAAAATTTGCATAAATTAACATAATTTGAAATAATTATTTATCAAAGCAGGTTGGTATAGTATCACTCTTTATCTTAAGCATGATGTAGTTGATGTTACGAGTATGTATATTGTATACATTCACCAAGAATCTACTTACACGTACGAGATTAAATTAATTAGACGGATTAGATTCCTCACGGGAATAATATAGCTTGTACAAGTACATCATCTAAGTAGATACTGGTGTAGTGTTCTTGGCTATATTATTTATAGGTATCTGGCATGAACTAATTAGTCCTTTACAAATTTCTTAATTAATATGAGGCAGTTCTGTTTGAAGTGAATCTATCAAAGGAATTTAATACTTATTATATTTATTTGGAAACATTTAACTTATAAAAATCTTGATAAAATCTATCTAATAGCTTTGTCCCGCGATGTTACCAGTGTTCATTAAATTTTTTCGCAATCCCACAAATATTCATTCATATTCATATCATTTGAAGACGTTACAATTCCTTTTTGAACGCCTAGAATTTTTCAATTCGTTACTGTTCAGTTGTTTCGTAGCTTATTCGATACAAAGTTTCATACAGACGGACATAAAAAAATACCAAATACTTTCATAAAAGCAATTCCTTTTCCTAATGCCTAATTCATTTTCAATTAAATCATAATTATGATTCTTAAAAGATCCGTAGCAATTTTCTAAGGTAATCCAAAGTGGTTTTTTAGTCATTTAGGTTTCATTGCATTTGAAGTACACTGATAGTCTAGTGATTATGACCATTGAACTGCCACGTCAAAGGTCTTGAGTTCGAATCGAAGGCATGCATCACGTAAAAATACATTTTTGAGGAAACCTACTTGAGAGATTATCTCGTGGGCGCGGCATGAGAAGTGCCATCTGTCAATCCGAATATAGCCAGCGTTAGGTTAGCATTAGGACGTGGACTATAGCCTAATCCCTCACATTTTGAGAGGAGACCCGCATCCAGCAGTGGAACAGGATTTTTTCTAAACACTGTTTTTCTACTCAACACTGAAACGCTATTTTTAGTATATATATAGTCATCATAAGGACCGGTAACATATATGTCCATAGAGTACCATAAAATAAAGATGATAAACTTTATAGTGATAGGTTAGGAACACATGATATAGGTACGTTATAGTTATTAGTAGTTTTAAAGTTAAACAATAACGTGTGCAAATATCGATGAGTGCTCAGGGCGAGTGCTCTCGTCAAGGCACAATCGTGAGTGCGGTTTATTCATGACATTTGTAGTACACTCCAACTCGATGGAGTCCACTGGGAACCGTTCAGCTACGCAATAATAATTATTCTTTTGCAACGAACATTTTTATCAGATTGAATTGAATTCCACGTTGAATTCCATGTTTATGTTTACATATGATGTTTTATTGTTCTTTAGCTGATCGATATTATATCAATCGGTTGACGCTTGGTGTACACTGTATACTATTACACAATTTATTCATATTATAGTTACAATTCTTTATGTCCTCTCAGTGTTATTCAAAGAGTTACTTGGATCAATAACTTCAATAAAGTTATTGCAATTTATATGAAGTTTATGGTCAGTGAGGTCATTGTAATTTAACCTGCGGGCGACCATGAAAAAGGTTTAATTCATAAACTTTCAAGAGTGAACACGAAACCAAGCAAAATTATCATCCTTCTTGCCGTTTCCCAATTATAATAGGGTCTGTTTTCAGTCTAACCACGTGCGGCTGAATATCAGTATTTTACACGAAGCGAATGCTATCAAATCTCCACGTAAGGGACGTGGTCCCTTATAAATGGTCAATGCCAATATATAAATAGAACATTCTTTATTGCACATCAAAATAATAACGAAATTAAAGTACAGTTTTACACCTAAATAACAGAATGGTATTACCGATCGCTATTACCGCCCATAAGGTAATAGCGATCTCTTACAGACAACCTTTATCCTAATATCCGATATCCTGAGGATAGACTGATTGTTAGACTTGTTGGGTTACTAACTACGATGTCATAGCTGTATGAGAACCGGGACGGCTTTTTGTGCTTTCGAGGCACGGAGGGATCTTGATTCATCATCACACAATGCGTCAAGTGTAGCTTAACCTTGAAGATTAGTTGATCAGCTTAGCTATTACTTAGCAACGGGTCTGTCCATTAAAAATACGAGTAATTAGTTCAATAAACTTTCTCACAATAAAGATTTGAGCTTTTTGGGCTAGTAATACTATCTTCTATACACCGTGAAATTTTAGTCGTTTTGGAACCGAAGCATGTAACTTAGGATAATTAATAGTAATAATGAAAAATATTAAATTAACTGTACTTTTAATAATAAAAAAGATTGGATCAAAAAAAATTTCTGTTCACTTTTTCGAGTTTGGTCGTAGTAGTACACCGGGCATGTTATACCGCTTACTTGTGTATGTGTAACATTGAATGACATCGATCGTAGTGATTGTAGTAGCTAAAATTGAGTGGAGTTCTCGTTTTTTGTTCGTATATGACATTGCTTATAATATTAAAAAAATATATATTTTATTTACTTTAAATTATACATTAATAGGTTCTATTATCGATATAGAGTCTAACATTTTCGGTTCCAAAACGACCAAAAAGTCTCGGTGTATAGTAAGATATTATCTGTGGTAATACATTGACACACTAGCGAAGTCAAAACTTAAGGCTTCCATTTTCAAATACACTATGATTTGACAGACTGCCGCACTGAGGCCTTTGACGACGTTGTAATCTATTTGAATAAATTGGATCAGCCGGAGTCCTTGTATTGTGTACAGCCTTATTACGGCGGATTGCTATTAGGCTCGTATTATCTGTGTAGGTGCCCCTACACAGATAATTTATATCAATTCTGCGCCAATTTATATTTATGGGTAGTTAGTTGTTATCGATCTGTAAATGTCAAGGTATTTGATGTAGGGAACCCTGCTTTGATAACAAGGTATTGTGTAGGTTTTAATAAGTAGGTATAATCGCTGTGTATATCGTTGTGGTGAGATAAATATAAGATAATTCTCTGTATAAACAAGTGAAGTTCAGTCCCCTTGTCTATGTGTTGTCGGCTAACCTGTTATTATTTCTTATAATAATATAGCTTACCGTCTTTACAGTAATAGTGTAGTACCTCTAACTGTAAATACGAATCAGTTGACAGCTCATTTGCCAACAGGAACATCCATCCATACGTACATATACTGTTATGCGCATTACCCTTCCTTTTTTGTATAAAAACGTTTCCTCGACAGTACAATTAAAAAAAAAACGCATTATGTTGTACACAATTACGTTCATTGTAATATTAACACGGTAAATAATTATATCAATGTATACTTCTATGTATTAATCATTTACATCAATTCCGGCATAATAAGCATGTATTTTACTCCAGCGAGCAAACAGCTCGATGACGGACTAATTAATATGGACTAATTAATTTCACTGCGCACTTAACAACGATATCAGAGAATTTAATATACCTATTGTTGAAACGTGAAACTGATTTTGAGATAAGAATTTGTATTGTAACATGTATATGAAATTAAATAAATAATTTTCATCGATCCGTCGCGAGTTATTAGATATAACGAAGGGTATCGAACCTTAGATTAACAAGGTTACTGAAGCGACCATCTTGTTTAAATTGCTAATCTGATATTTCATAATCCATAAATCTTTGACGGGACCAAAAAGCATAAGGGATTTCATTATGAGAAGGTTATGTAGAAACCATTCGTTTATAAGGATTTTGATAGAATCATTAAAATTAAGAATAAATATAAGCATAATATAAACAAACCATT
The DNA here is from genome assembly GCA_947256265.1 of Acronicta leporina. NCBI lineage: Eukaryota > Metazoa > Arthropoda > Insecta > Lepidoptera > Noctuidae > Acronicta > Acronicta leporina. The sequence continues at coordinate 11,658,919 of OX366520.1, read as the reverse complement.
AATTAATTTAACATACCATCACGCCGGTATTTTCAAAAAGTTAGGCAGGCAGCTACTTATGTACACCCGCAGTTCGCCGGTATGTTTTAGGTTCGATGTAATAGGGGTAAGCTTATTGCCATTAACCGGGCACAAATACCAAACTCTTATTATCAGCTGCTACTAAGAATTTCATAGAAAAACCCAATAATAGTTTGTTCGACCTGAGAATTGAACCCAGGAACTGTAGCGCTCACCACAAGACTAACGAGGCAGTTTATAAATGAATATTCGTATATTTTCTGGCGTGTTTCCAACAAAATTTCCACATGAAATCACGACATGTACCTGCATCCATTACAATTAATAAAGTATGTTTTTTTAAAGAAGAACACCCGCATTAATGAATAATCAAACAACCTTTATTGTAGGAAACCTTACAGACAGATAAAAGTACAGACCTCAATACAAATATTATTACTTTTTTTATATACCCATAAAAACTCAGTGCAATATCGTCGAATAGCGCTGAGTTTTGTAAAGTGGTGAAACGTTCAGTGTCTTTATCACCAATTCACTTCTAAGGCAAATTTAATCAATTAAATCAAACAATTTGTTCTTGTTAAACATAGGTAAAATACAGTTCTCAAGTGATATAATACTCATAGTAATATTGGAGCGTGGAGTAAAACCATTTGCTAATTAACTTGTGGAAGTGTACCGCGCAAATACCTACAGCTAACAATGTTTACCGCTTCAGAGATCGATGGCTTAACGGTTTATCATTATAATATTACGAGAGGTGACGTGAATGACGTCATGATATTAATTGACTCAGTTACGGGTGAACGTTTCTGAAATCCAGTTAGTTACATCCTTCGGCTACGCCGTGCTACGCGGCGCTACGAAACGCTACAACGCTACGAATGACGTAGCCTGAAGCTACGAAGCTGTAATAATCGAACTACGGCTTATGCAGAACAAATAGAACGATCTAAGCTTTTAAGTTATTTAGTTATCGAAACATAGATATATAATATACTAGCTTCAGCCCGCGACTTCGTCTGCGTTGACTTCAGAATTGGGTTCGACCTAGATAAAAAGTAGCCCCTGTGTTATTCCAGACTATAATCTATCTCCGTGCCAAATTTTATCTAGATCCATTCAGCCGTTCTCACGTGAAAGAGTAACAAATATCCGTCAATTTATATACCGAGATAATTTATTTGTGAATACATGAGTGTACATTACAAAGTAAGATGTTAGGTTGTTTTATAATACACATAGTGCCTCATGTGTTTAGAGGTCATAAGTGCGATTGCTACGCTAGAGGTTCTGGGTTCGATTCCCATGTCAAGCAGTGTTATTTGGTGTTTCTATGAAATTTATAGTAGCAAATGACAATAGGCTCGCCACTGAGAATTTCACAGCAAAAAAATAACACTACAACCTGGGACTCAAACAGAGAACCTTTAGCGTAACAGTCAAGCTAAAGACCATTAGACTAACGAGACAGTTATAAAAATATAAAGTCTTCGAAATCGTATTTAACTGACATAACTAAAATTTAAGCCTTTCTAATACGGTTACTGCAAGCAAACCAGCAAAACCCCCATTCATCAGCTTACAGAATCGGATTTATGAGAGTTATAATCCCGATTATATTAGGTATGCAAATATTTACAAATCATCACTGTGTATTCTATCTTTACTTACTTAAAAGATTAAAGCGCTACCCAAGCTTACGCAGGGGGATTATAAATAATTCTTTTATGAATAATTCTTTTGGGCATTACTTTTTAATATACTCTGATTTATTTTATGTTCAGTAAAGGGTTGTGGAGTTGCTAGATGAGGTTGTTACGCAGCGAGTTTTTAGTTTAAAAGCACCTGAGACGTTTTTTGTAAAAAAAGCTTACTAGCAATGTGGGTCGTACATTACTGGTATTCTTGTTAATCCCACGTACTAAGCTAAATGCTTGTGTTACGAGTGGGTTCATGTCTGTAGTGCAATGGGTGGGTTTTGAACCGGCAATTACATGATCGCAAGTCCGACGCGCGACGCCCTAATCATTAGCCTACCGCTGCTTCAAACATTGATCGTCTGACACTGGCGCCCAAAGAGTATAATAATATAGTTGTACCTGGCGCCCAAGTTTGCTACTTCAATTTTAACAGAATGGTCGTTCAATGGCCCTAAATGACATAAGAACTGACAGATTCTGTTGACAAAACTGTCAAAAATCAACAATTTTGAAGTCATTGAATGACGGTTTAGACCATAGTTTAGACTGCTTGTCTTTTTTTTTTTTTTTTTATTGGCGAGTTTGACTGCTTGTCTTACTTCAATGGTTTAGACATAATAAAATATGACACTTGTCTTCCTTTGCTATATGGGTACAGCTATGGAATTTATCGGACCCGTATTGAGTAAAAAGTGCACTTATCTTTCTTTGTCTGTCTTTCTAGTAATGTGCGACCCACATAGCTAGTAAGCTTTTTTTTTTAAAAAAAACGTGACTTTCAGTGGAATGACAGGCTGTGACTTGGTGGCATATTTTCCTAGTGGAAAAGTATAAGATAAAAGGTTATTTACAAAACATTATTGTGCTATACGAATACACGATCAATAGAAGTGAAAAAAAGTTTGATAGGATAACGCTGAATCAAGATATCCAAAACTTGAATAAAATAAAAAACGAAAGAAAAGAAAAAGAAAAGATTGAAATTATAATGTAAAAAACACAACTATTATCTACGTGTTACGGGTTTTCCAGAACATCACAAACAAGTCTTTTGAAAAGAATTTACATTTAATTCTGTGAAGCGACGCTGAGTTTACAAAGTAGATCCTTCGCGCCACTATATCTATTTTATACCCTCATTATTTCCTCGTAACATACCCCGCGAACAAGTGCGGTTAAATAGAATACTATTTTTTTTATTTAATGTATTACAGTGTGTATATTTGATAAAAAAATATACTGCCACATTATAATCTAGTGCCAGTTAGCGCAATTGTACTCTAGAGGTACTAGGTTCGATTCCAAGATCGAGTGTTATTGGATATTTTTAAGAAATTCTAATTAGCAGACAGACAATACCGATATCCTGAGGAGGATTGGTTGTCAGGCTTTTTGGGGTTATCACTAAGTATCACTAACAATTGTCATAGGTACGTGCGTTGCGAAGCTCGGAGGGCTATCGAATGTGCGTATGTATGTGTTAGAATACTGTCATTAATTTAACCCATCATAATCATCATTATCAGCCTATAGTAGTCCACTGCTGGACGTAGGCCTCCCCCAAATGTGCGCCATTTCAGCATGTCCTCGGCTTGTCGCATCCAGCTTCCGCCAGCAACCTTTCGTAAATCATCACTCCAAGTTGCTCCATTTAACCTATATTGATTCCATATCATGATTATGATATAATTGGCAGTAATTTAAATACATCATATTAATGATTTATTTAAAGTTACTGTCGATTTGATACAAATAAACTTAAATACTAGTAGGTACTCTCAAACGCAATAATACATTGTAGGTAATTAAAATGTATCGAAACATTCTCTTGTAACCTCTGTAGTAGACATAAAAATGACATAAAACTTTTATTTCTGTTACAACAGCTCTTTTTCCATTACATTAATACTTACCTGACTAAACATTTGCACTGTTTTATGTTTTTTGCCGTTTATAAAGAGTTTTTATCAGGCGAAGTCGTAAAAAGGAGAGAAGCAATCGTAAATTTATTCAGGTTTTTCGTACGGGGCGGGAGGTCACTTCTATCTTACTCTATTATACGATATGGAGTTGGGGGTAAGATGCTCAGCATGATATAGATATTGTTTTGATTTAAAAATAAATATTATATTAAAAAAAGAACTGTATTTTTGAACATTTAATACCGAGTTACACGGTTACTGATGGTGTTTATGAAGAAGAAATGACAAGAAACTCCTTGGATATCTTTTTATTTTAATAATCTCATGTCTATACAAACAGCGGTGTTTGTCATTTATTAACCTGCTAATTTGGAATTTGATCTTGATGTGAAAGATAATAGTTAATGATTTGGTTATGATGAATATAAAATTGTGTTTATAAAATTATTGTCCAAGTCATACATTCTTTATCTTACTCACATCTGAGATGATTGAAAAATAGGAGATTGTTCACCAAGAGAAGAAAGTAATATATTACTAACGATCGAGTGTGCATTTTAGGCCATAGCTAGCAAGGGCCTCAAGGCGCAAACGATACGAGTTTCGCTCCTTATTTACTAATAAATAAAAACTAAATAATAAAAATGAATCACCAAATGCGTTGCTAAGCGCAAATCTCGAGAACGGCTCGACCAATTCGGTGTTTTTTTTTAATATTTTCGTACGTAAAAATTGTGCGGCAAAATAGTAAAAACACCACCTATCTGTTTCTAGCTGTCAAACATTTGACGCCAACAACATCAACAGAACAGTGGCTGCGATAACTTTCGTTTTATTAATTAGTTTTTTCTATTGGAATGCGCATGACCAATACCTTTTGACAGAATGAAGTCTGTCGGGGCAGCTAGTTTTTTAATGAAAATATCGCTGAATTTAATTTTGCTTTTTTACATCAACAAACTACTACACTGATATATAAAACGTCATTATTACTAATACTGTACCTAGAACATTCATGCATGTCTGAAACTTCTAGACTTTGAAGGTCTTTCACAAGTTGTAATTAGGGCTGACCGACGAATCAATAGTCTAAGTCTGGCTTAGTTTACATACCAAGGGTAGCTTAAAGAAAGGTTTACCACTTTGAATTAAGTTTTTAAGATAGAAGAAATACCTAATTGGCATGGTGGCCGCTTGCGCTAGTACTTAGTGAGCGTAAGATTCTAGATTTGATTTCCCGATTAAAGCAGTGTTTTAACGTGGAACAGTCATGCTTCGGCACGAATGGGTCGGCTCGACCGGAGTGATACCACGGCCCCACAGAAAACCGGTGTGAAACTACGCTTGCGTTGTGTTTCGCCGAGTGAGTGAGGTTACCGGAGGCCCAAACCCTTTTAAAAGGAGGGCAATGCACTTGTGACTCCTCTGGTGTTGCGGGTGTCCATGGGCTACGGTAATCGCTTACCATCAGGTGATACGTATGCTTGTGTGCCCCCTAACCCATAAAAAAAGTGTTAACTTTTTTTAATAGGGAATTCTTAGTAGCAGCTCATGGCCTGGATTGATCCTCGGTTAGTGGCACAAGGCTGCTTCCTATTACATGGAACTTAGGCGAACATACCAGTAAACTGTTTAACAATCACATACCTCATATGCAGACCCGGTACGAGTGCTGAATCGAATCCACGATCGTATCTTAGCAGCCGATTGCTGTGCTCCATCACTGTATCAATTGCGTCATCGAGATAAATTTAAACAGTAATTAGAAAATGCTGAATATTAAACCATCGTAATTCATTTACACAACAAGCTTGCATCATAATTCACTTACAGGTATGAGGAAACTGTACCTACTATTCTTGAAAATGACGATTTCTACAAAGACTACACTTTTACATCAACAGGAAAGATCATTTTCCTTTTCAATATCAAGTATATTCATAAAGTAGATAACTTCTATGCATGAACAATGAAAATTCTAAAGGACCTTTCAGAAAAATCCATTACTTACTCATACATATTATGTATTAATGTTTATTATATACTAGCTTCTACCAGGCGGTTTCGCTCACTTAAGAAAGTGTCTAGGATTAAGACCATTAAAAGTACACTAAATGTGGACTAGCCACCAAATCTACTTGTATACCGAAGTTATAAGCGAATAGCAGTATAATATTTTTTTAGTTTTTTTAACACGCAGACGAGGAATTTCTTTTTAATAGCACCCATTATACAGAAAGTGAGTGCTTTTACAAACACAAATTCTCAACAACCGTCGTTTCGAATTTGAGAACTCGATGTCATCTTAAGGGAAAAAAACTATGATTTTAAGATATTAAATAAAATATGTATGTATGTAGCATAATGGAAAAGATTGCAACAGCAAAACATAAATAATACCTACAAACTATATAGTTTTCTCATAAATTTTGTACAATCCGCACGTACTAGGCATTAATCTAAGCTGGATTAAAGCGCACGGAATTAAGTTTCATAGATGTGTGGGATTTCCAGGGACCAGTTGGTCAGGGTATACAACATGGTTTTTTACAGAAGGTCCACTCGTATGTATAATTAAGATACACGATAAATTATACACCGTGTACCATATATCATAATTAACGCACACACTGTAAGTAGTTTGTTCAGAATAGGTTACTGAATCGATTGTAGTGGTTTTTAATATGTGCTAATTTTTCCCCAAAAGAAAATTACAAAATATTAATTAAATAACTATTACTGAAATTATGGCCCCCTAAACCATCAGTCGGGCTAATTAAATAAAAATAATATCTCAAACGCCTAAGACCTAATTTAAACGCAATATTAATTTTGCCGTTCGCACACATGCATAATAACAATTATCGATACAAGAAAACACGAGCCTACAAAACATCAAAAACGTAATTCATTATTCTATCCCACTCTCGCAGCCTTATGAGACTTAGGAAAGAGTGAGATCAAAAGTGCAGCTAGAATAGACATCGGTATAGCTCTGCCGCGCCGCCGCTGCATCCCTACCCGTACGTACAAAAAAAAAATAGTTATGCGCCGGCGCTAATCGAAGTGACAGTTTTCGCGAATATTGAGTTTCCTTGCGTCAGCATCCCAAAGCTGCCTAGGGAAACTCCTGGATCGGACGTAGAGGACCACCGTGGTCTCCGAAATCAGTCAATCTAACGCCACTGGACATTAAAATAAAATTGAAAAGGTATTTGTGATAGTGAAAGCAGATAGTGTAGTGCTAAAATAATTAAAGACCAATTACGTAAACGAGCATCTAAGTGCATGGAACTAAGGGTACAGTTTGAGTGTAATAAAAAGTGAACACTGAATGAGTGTAACTACCCTACCATCATAATTCTACGTACCTAAGTCATTCCACTGTAGATACAGTCGCCGGAAAATAACTTGAACCAAAATGGGAGATGCGCAGTAGTCGATTTTTAGTACAATTTGCACGCAAATTCACTGCGCAAACATTCCCCCTCTCCATTAGTTTTAGGTCAAGTTACGTTGCGCGAACTATACTTCAATGATTGTGTATAAATTATGATCCTAAGTTTTTAAACACGTTGACTTTGTGTTATTATCTAAATGAGTTGTGCTTAAACTAAACAAGGTAGACATAGTTGCCGCACCGAGAGCCAACCGGCGTTGGCGCAACGCCGGTTGGCTTGCAATCGTCTCCCGCAGTACCGCTCTTTTAAACCCGTAAGTTATTATTATTACTTACTCTTTTGGTCGGCCAGAGTCGGCCTATTCTTAGGCATTTGAAATGTAATATTGGCCCTCTATTAAATGGGACCTAAATATGTGTGTATGTTGTGTAAACTTTAACAAACAAACCTTATTTGAATTTGTAACGCATTTTAGGTAAAATTTAACCGGAAACTCCAAACAAATCAGCAACCCGCCTGTGCGTGATCGTGTATTTGCACAAAATCGATGTAGCACTGTAGTACGGCTAAAACTTGCTATAAATTGGTTATAGCAAATTTCTTGACGAAAATATGGTTACGTGTGTCAAAATCACTAGGGTTTCATTATTATAATTATGGTTCTCTTTTAGGGATATATTTTTTTTGCATTTTTCATGCTAAGATTTTAAAGTTATCATAGTGAAGGAAAAATTCGACTCGCAGGCTGGATTCGAATAATTATGATTCGTTAGTCTAATTGGCGTGTTTGAGGACTGACGCTTTTTCAGACACGTTGTATAAATAGAACCGAATATGGATAGCTATCAATACCTTCACGGATCGGAAAGGGTTTTCTTACCACAATATCAACTCGTAAATATAAAAAAATTGAACTACGCTCTAATAAAAAAAAACAACTATAATGGCCTGATACCTTAACTGTCACGTGCTCCCGGGCACCGTCCAAGCAGAAAGGCACAGTATAGTACTGTGAAAAAGGTTAGTTACCGTCTAACGCACCTCTTTTTATTTAAACCTATTTTGGATAGCTTTCCATATCCATAATTATCTAACAAAAATATTTAATATAAATAAAATCAATCAAAGCTGCGGTAGCCTAATGGCTAGGGCGTCGGACTTGCGATCATGTGGTTGCCGGTTCGAACCCCACCCGTTGCACTACCGACGTGAACCCACTCGTAATACAAGCATTTTAGCTTAGTACGAGGGGTTAACAAGAATACTAGTAATGTGTGATCCACATTGCTAGTAAGCTTTAATGTAATAATAGTATTCAGTATAAGCATACATAAGCTTATACTCAATACTCAATTCGTTTATTACAATACACAATGTTAAAATGTGTTAAAATAAATATGAAAGTGTCAATCGTGGACCTATTTAATTATATATAATTTAGTTTATACTATTTAATCTTATCTTAAGGATGATATTAATTAACCATCATGACAGTAATTGACCATCATCCTCCTGCCGCCTGTACACCATTACACACCATTGTACACCTTTTTCTCCCATAAATGTCTCTATCATTTGTAACCACATAGTATTCTTCTCAAGTCACAACGGCTCAATGAATATTGAATAGAGGTTAGGCCCTCTGGAACTTCATTTTGTAGTACCGATGAGCTAAGTAAATTAAGTCACACAAATCCGTAGACCGATCGGTGCTGATTTATGAAGGTAAAATCAAAATTATTCAGTAAATTTCACATAGCGTGCATTGAACGTATGTGTGTATCTTGAATAGCTAATATATAATGTATATTCAGTTTAACACTATGTAGGTACTGTATCATTGACTGCGTCCAATTAAGATAAGGTGATAACTAACAGTTTGCTCAAATCTAAACTCTGAGCTAGCACTGATAATTTCATAGACAATCCCGAGCTAAACAGTCGCAGTTAGGATCACTGTACCATTGCAATTGTGGGAGTAAATCTCAGAATCTTCGAGCTAGTGATAGGTGTCATAGGTGACAATCGGGACTGCTTCGAGTTTTCTCCGAGGTACGGAGGGGTCTGGATATGTTATGAACGGTTACCCATCCTCGCATTGACCGTAGCAAGTGCAGCTTAATCCTGCAGATTGGTTGATTAGCTTAGTTACTTACCGACAATGAAGGAATACCAAAATATAACATTTATTTGGTACAGATCTTACACTTTTTACCCTTTGGCATGATGTAATTTGATGTAATTAATTGTAATAATCTATGTAACATAATATAACATACCATCACGCCTGTATTCCCCGAAGGGTTAGGCAGAGGCGTACTAATGTACACCCACAGTTCACCGGTATGTTTAGGTCCCATGTAATAGGGGGCGAGCCTATTGCCATTAACCGGGCACAAATTCCTAACTCCGAGCTGCTACTGGGAATTTCATAGAAAAACCCAATAACACTTTGCTCGACCTGGGAATCGAACCCAGGACCTCTAGTGTAGCAGTCGCGGTCAGGACCACTTGGCTATTGAGGCAGTTATGATAATAATAATCTATGTAATTAACGTAATATCTAACAACTATTATTGCAGCCTAATAATAAATAAATATAAGTAATATTCTATGTCTTAAATTCAGTGTGTACGCTTATAACTTAAGATCTACTTGACGGATTTCAATGAAATCTGGTATAGGTACAGGTAAAATATAAGTTTTGTCAACATTTAGGGTAACTACGTTTTATCGGTTTAACTCTTAGGTACCTATGCGAACGAAGCCGCAAGCAGAAGCTAGTGAATAAATAAATTATTACATTCGTTTCCCAGTTTATAAAGGAAATATATTTTTCTAATTATACTATCGTGCATGTAAAAGCAGTGTGATAAATATATAATGTCTTTATTTATGTTAATTATGATATTTTTTTATAACGTAGTGTCTCCGACACGTTATAGTAAATTTTTCTACTTAACGGAAGTTTAAGTTTCCACATTCAATAAAAGTGCACGTAGCGCGTATATTAATCAACGGAAGTGGATGCTTTATATTATCTTTATTGACATTAAAAGTATGGATGGCTTGCATATATAGTTTGTTGGAAATTGGAAAAAAAAATGTGTACGAATAGGTTCCAACCATTTGAGAGGAGAGCAGACTTTGCCCCCTGTTAGAAAAAGGGAACGATGAATTTAAGTATTCTGTGAGGCAGTGGAGGATTTTCGATGAGTTAAGAATGATCCATCCAAAGACTAACTGCAGCAAGTCGGTTGCTTAACGTGGTTATAATTTAGCCTGAGCCTCTTTCTAACTACAATCTGAATAACTTTTCATAATTGTTTTATTAGATTTAACTATACTAACTAAGCTATCTGCTAAGTTGGTGAAATGATGAATAGGATGAAAGAATTAAAGTTTTTTTTAGTTTTACAGTAGTTCGATCGAATTGCATTCGTTCATTTGCATTAGTTACATTACGATTCACATAGTATATAAACTAAAAAACACGGTCAACAATACCTAGGTAGGACCTAATTTGGGTATTAACTTACCGCTGCTATCCGAACCGTGTAAAAAGAGGAAAAACTTTCTATTAATATCAGCCTCGGCCTCGACCGAAGGCCAAAGGGTTTACAAAGAACCCGAGTATTTTTAATAATATTATAAATAAAAAGGATGTATAAGCAAAACCTTTCACATATCGGTAGATACACTATTACATAAATTGAAATTCCTACGATATGTTGCGGCCAATATCAATAGTCGAGTCGGTTTTGCGTACTTAGTTATATTTTTCCGAATGAAAAGCTTGTATTTTAAGCTAATGAAACTTTTGCTTATTACTACGGGTAGCAGAGTTTATTGATGCACTTGTATTATTAATCTTCTACATTATGTGAGAACATGTCTTGAGTATGGACTTAGTTATCTAAACAAAATACGTAAATATTGAAGCTAGTAGTGACTGTTTTCATATTAAGCAGCCCATTAAGCAGATGGGATTTAGGGAAATTCTTATGGGATTAAAGAAAACAAGATCAACCCGAAAAAAATATTGTAATATCTGAAGGGTAACTACTATTACAATAATATTGTAAAACAGAATTATGGACGGAATCTACGGAAATCTCTATCTCTTCCCTACTATAATAAAATCGTAAATAAATTGTCTGTACATTGAAGATATTTATATAACTAAAACTAGTGGGTTGGAGTCTACAAACTCCTCCGAACCAATGTGACTTTAGAATTCTTGTCTGTTAGTTACGGGTTGGCGAAAAACTACTGAATAGATTTTAATTTTCGTTATCACTGTTAGAAATTATGTTTCAACTTAAACACTGGTGTACTTCTTATTTCAATTAATTGAAGGATCTCGAGATATAGCGTGACTTCTCTTATGTATGCATACTCATACAAAAAAGAGATCATCATTGTTGGTTTTCATCAGGAATCCATTTCTAATCCTACTGTAGCTTCACGTGAGCGAAGCCGCGGGCAAAAGCTAGTAATAAATAATCGCCTTTACAGTAACCAAAGTAACAAAACAAATGAAAATTTCAAATAAAGTGATTCGGGAACAAAAGGCAGTCGCATAAAACAAAAGAAAATCCCTTTCTATAGAACGTTATAAAAAAGTTTATAAACCTTATCAGTGGAAATCAGCTAGAGCCTATCAGATCTCGTTGGAGATAAGGCAAACAAAAGGCTATTTTTTTTTTTTTTTTTTTTTTAAATTATGGCGCCACACTTTTTGTGTATTTGCCAGTGTCAAGTAATAAAGTAATCAAGTATTCAAAGAATATTTCCCATCATGGGATTGTATTATGGCACCACACTTGTGTTCGCCAGTGTCAAGTATAAGTTCAGTTGCCCCAATAAAACGGTAGAAACTTTATTGAGGCTTCGATGGAGTTTAGGAGTGAACCCAAAAAGTCAAGATTTTCAATTTTATATGATTTGCCTACACTCTCACACGTTCACGAACACTTAATGGTTAATTATCCACCATAATTACACATTAAACTTCGGAGAAATTCAAGTTTTGAAAAATAATATAAAATCGACAATGTGCACTTTTCATTTTCCCGCCTAAACTCCAAAAGGCTATTTATTGCGGCCGCATTCGCGGAAAACGTCATCATATAAATGAGTTAAAGGATAAAGTGAGACATTTGAGACAGAATACATTGTTAATTGCATAAAGTGGGCCATTTGGAAGCTAATTTTGAATGTTAACTGAGTTTCCCCAATTAGTTGTGTTCGCTCGCCGTGGTACTCCGACCGAAAGTGGTAGAATAGGTAGTAATAGTGGTAGTAGCAAGTGGCAACCTCTATAGATAATAGTCCCGTAGTGTTTGTAGCCAAATAATTAACAGCATTAATTATTGTGTAATACTACACAGTAATATTGAGTTTATAATAGAACATAAGTAATTAAAGAGGCACTTAAGGGTCCCGCGCACCGAATTGACCGTTTATTTTAGTAATACAAACGTATTATCAAAATAAATCGGAATTCAGAGGATTAAAAAAATCTGAGGAGTAAAAAAACTGCCTCATTAGCTAAGTGGTCCTGTGCGCGACTGCTACGCTAGAGGTCCTGGGTTCGATTCCCAGGTCGAGCAGTGTTATTGGGATTTTCTATAAAAATCGAGGATTTGAGTTCGAATTAGGAATTTGTGCCCGGTTAATGGCAATAGGCTTGCCCCCTTTTACATTGGACTAAACATACCGGCAAAGTGTGGGTGTACATTGGTACGCCTCTGCCTAACCCTTCGGGGAATACAGGCGTGATGGTATGTTATGTTTTATGTTATTAAAAAAATGTTTGTTACTATAGATTTGGATATTATTGTACCATTACTACTTCACGAGAAAAACTAATACTAAGTTTCGATCGATATTCTAGTCCTTTAATTTCAGTGAAGTAGTAGTAGAGAAAATGGTTGGGTAAGAAACTGGATCAACGGTATCCGAATCCGAATAATAACACAATTTGATTAAATCGTTTTTGAATTCCGATTTATTTTGGGATTACGTTTTTATGGGCAATTTGATTAAAACGTTTTTGAATTCCGATTTATTTTGGGATTACGTTTTTATGGGCAATACAACCTCCGCCGGATACTTAACTGAAAGGGTATTATCATTCATGGGCGTTCATCTTATTAATATCTAACCATTATTTTTGATTGTGAGTTTAATTAATGAATTAATTAGGGTTCATAAAAATGTTAAAGTGAGTGTATGCGTAGGTTTTTTTCTCGAAAATTATTTCATGATCCAAGATAAAATTGTGCACCTATTTTGTGTGATATTGGTTTAGTACTTACCCTTTCCAACTCTTTGTATACTTACCTTAATAACCATAAAGAATATTTTATTCAAAACAAAAGTTACCTAAACCCTTTTGAATGTAGCCTGAATTTTATATAAGTACTTATAAAGCGAGCCTTTTCCGTAATAATTTATTTTTGCAAACCGTAATTCCGGTTTTTTATTACTTCCTGATACTTACTTTTCTGGAGCCAAATCTATTGAAATTCGAGTTGTCGATATTTGGAGCAGGCCAGGGTAAGGATATCTTTGTAAAAAGTAATCTGAAAGACGTCACGAAAATGCCTTTTTGAAGTATGACTAAAACAAAGACTTAGTGCCTTGTAATAAACAATCAAGGCCTCTTAAAATAGTTCTCAAGCATGAATCTATAGTTCAACAGGGAGTTTCTGCAACGTTCCTTAATAAGCAGTGAGAACCGCTTGAGAGCCACTCTTATACCTAGAATGCGGCCCTACAAACGTATCCTGCTGTTAAAACCCTAAGTACAATGGACGGAAGGATGCCTCCATAACACAGGCATTTCATCAATCTATCAATTTACATAATTTTAATATCTGCACTGTTTATATTTTATTTCTTTTGTGCTACCTATAGTGCCAGATAAATTCTAATTCATTTATAATTTACAACTTTGAAGGTCCCACTATTGGGAAACTTATTACTGAAAGTTATATTATAGCATATACATAGTATCTCTGACGTTTATTTAACTGAAACGGTCAGAGGAGAAGATCATCTATCCAAGTAATTGAAAAAGTTATCCCATGAAACTTGGAAAATTGGTTCGGATGTCACTCATAAAAGTTTGTTAGGCCTCTTTGTTTAGAATGTGTCGGCGACTTTGTCGAATGATTTTATAATAGTTAAGGAACGAATGTACTTAATAAAGAGTTAAGGGTGTCTAAAAATAAAAATGCAGTGTAACATCGATAAAAACTTTTATTGATTGAAGACGACAGAGTGTCGCCTTCGTCTATTAAGCGTACGTTTCTCCCGACGTCTCCATTTTAATGTCTGCTATATGATAAAGTTTTAATTCTTTTAATGGTAACACTGGATTACAAGACACAGATTGTTTAACGAGACGGGTAGGGGCGGGTGCGCGGTGGGAGACCGCCACTCGGCGTGGAAAACACGCACCCGGTGATTACGAATATAATTCACTATCTAACAATAAGTCAATATTCTGATCGCTAATATCAAAAAATTTACAATGAAAATAGAATTTACTCTAAAAATATTTTTACGCGAATCAGGCGTCGGTCGTGAGTCGACTCAGGACGACCGGCGCCGGCGCGTAGTCTATCACATAGAAAGATTCATAAAGTACAATCAGGTACGCCGGGGCCGGCGACCACCGCCGACCTCCACGTATCACCTCTCACTCTCCATTTTAGAACGAATCTTTACTCGACAACTAAAGTTAAGTTTATAATTTACAAGACTTTTAAATACACACTTGGTGTCTACACGAAAAGGTCTTTTAATGACGTGCAGAGAGAGGCTTCGCAGTTCTCCGCCGCTTCCTCCTCCTCTGGCCTATTAGGGTACCAGCGCTCTCCCTCTGGACGGCCAGTCTGCCTCACCGTTGCTGGAATGTCTCGCGCCTTCGGTCGAACCTCGATTTTCGGCGCTGATTCTTTCACAACTGCCGTACCGGATGTCGATGCACCCGGGTCTACAGCCGTACTCTTTCTAAGGAACACTTCGATGGCACTGCCGAGTGCGCTCGCGTCCACGACCGATCCCGAAGGCTTATCCCAAACGACAGCTGCAACATCGCCAGGCGCTTGTTTTGAATCCGGGGCAAAAGTCACTTTGCTCTTCTTAGGTTCATTTTCTTTCTTCTTCGTGGCTAAGGTCTGGTGCCTTCGAGTGAACCAAGTAGTACCGGACTCCATCGGCTTATCCCTAAGGGACGACGCATCGAAACTACTCGATCTCATGTCAGCAAGCCGTCGGGTCCGTTCTGGCTTGCCACAGCGATCAATTTCTGTAGCTGAGGATGTGAGGGCGTTCAGCATCAGATGAAGATCTGTATCAGTGCACACGACCCCGGCGCCGCTGCGGGGAGGAATGGGAGGGGGCGGTGGCATCTCAGAAGCTCGGCGACGAGCTGGGATTGGTGGCAGAGGCGAGCCTACGAAGTCTGAGTGCCGGCGTCCACGGTTGGTGTATCGCACGGAGCCGGCCATGGGAGAGCGCTCGTCCAACGGTTGGACTTCGCATACTCGTTCATTGGAAGTGTTCCACAGGCGCATGCGCACTTTGCGAGCCTGGACTATGTCGTCCATGATATCTAGCTGTAGATTGTGGGTGCTCCCGAGTGTGTCTGTGGCTGGTGGGCCTGCAATAGAAACCAGAGCTTTACACAAAATATGTAGGTCACTTAAATTCGGATATACAGCTAAATAAAAGTTGTTAATCAGTTAGGCTTGCTCACATTTTTTGGAGCCAGAGTCTCGGCGTCGAACCAATGCTGGGAAAGCTGCGATTGACTCACGGCGTCCACGTCCAAACAGTGCTTGAGGCACTCGGGATATTGTTACTACGGAATGTCTGCAAGAAAAATACCAAATCAACGATAGATAGACCGTAAAAGAACCTATCACATGTTAATAATCTAATTTTAGATATATTTACTAAGAGGTAGATAGTAACATAGTATAACGGAGTCTTACCTTCTGCCCCCCGGCTGTGGCTGTGACTGGCTCAGCGTGGCGAGGAATGCAGCTTCGCGCGCCTCTCGTGCCGCGCTCTCGCCCCGCTCAGACAAGCGGCGTACCTGCCCACGAAAATATGTTGCATAGTTTTAACTAGAAGTAGGAGGAAACAAAAATAAGACGTCAGCTGATCAATTGCTTTCAAGCTTCAATAAATGATATCGCACACGTTGTGAAATTGCTTCTATTGAATGGAAATAAAGCCAAAGCGAATATTTTGCCGGTGCCGATACACGACGTCCATGGTACGTGACGGTATTGGTTGGACGGAATGGTTCTCAATACAAAGTATATGTTTTTGTCTGACACGTTCCTAGTAAGTTCATAGTATGAGACGGTCATGGTACGGACGACTGTAGATAGTAGGCAGACTTTTTTTTATAGGATAGGGGAGCAAACGACCAGACGGATCACCTGATGGTAAGCGATAACTGCTGCCCATGGACACCCGCAACACAAGAGGCGTCACAAGTGCGTTGCCCGCCTTTTAAAAGAGTTTGGGCCTCCGTTAACCTCACTCACTCGGCGAAACACAACGCAAGCGTTGTTTCACGCCAGTTTTCTGTGAGGCCGTGGTATCACTCCGGTTGAGCCGGGCCATTCGTGCCGAAGCATGACTATCCCACGTTTAAAAAAACATTTCGATACAGTTAAAGACTTCTTTAACTGTTTCGAAATGTTGACTGAAATAGAATTTGAAGAGTCCGCTGTATCGTATCAATTGATTAGGTAGTAATAATCGTGGAATTTATTTTGTAGTACCACAATCCAGATGATTGGCACTTTAATAATACTAAAGTAGTTGTTAGATTAATTAGATATTACCCAATAATGTTTAATTTGGATGTCGTCTTGAGCTCTTAGATGAGTCAATTAGTGCCCTAGTTAGTTAATTTTGTATGTTAAATTAAGCTCACGAATGGCAACTGATAGGCAATTAGAGGTTATAACAGAAATCGTGTTGGCTGTGACGTGTTATAGGTGTATTTTAAGTTTAAAACCTTTGTAATAGTTATATAAATATATTATTACCAGCTTTTGCCCAATTCTTCGGCAGTTCGTCTGCATGGCGTCAGAAATAAATCCAATGTCCTATCTAGATAAAAAGTATCCTATCTATGTATTAGTGCAGGTTGTAAGTATTTGTGTACCAAAAAAAAATAGTATTAGGAGTCTAATAGGATCAATAGAAGTAAAAACAATTAGGTATCTTTAGAATTTTTGTTTGTCTGTCTGGTAGTATATTAGAACGCGCATCAAGCAAGAAATACTGCACGAAATTGATACGTTACTTGGAAGTCGATTTACGGCCGAAATTACCTCCGAATTTTGACAATAGTTATATACCTTCAATCTCTAGTAGTGAAATCAATCCAGAGATAGGTTATTAAAGTCGGCCGCTATAGTAAGTACCTTTAGTGTAGGACGCTCTAGTGTCTTCACAGAGTTCACTACAACAGATCGTGTCTATATAAACATATCAAGCAAATCGTTATACTAACCTGACTAGCAGTTGGTCCAGTGGTGCAAGATGGCGTCGGTAGCGAGTGCTTGCGGGTGTCGCGCCACGGCGACAGGTGGTAGGGGTCAGGCGGCGACTCCTGGTCCATGGACAGACCGCGCGTGGGCGCTGAGGAACGCGGAGAGGAGTCTGTGTCCTCCGTACCGCTCTCCTCCACCACGATCAGCGGCTCTCCTCCGCCGAGAATCGCCATCGAACCGCGCCGCATCATTGCTGTACAACAAAATAAAATTCTTTATTGACATAAGCGAGTACAATATATGAATCCTCTGGTCCCCAAACTAGTGTTTACTGTATTTCAGGGACCAGTGTCTTCGCCTTTAAAAATATACATCGGTATTATGCTATAAAAAACAAGGAAAATGTTTCACCAATATAAATGTCTTAGGCCGGTTTTTATATAAAATCCGTCGGTAGATTTGCTTACTAGAGATAGAATTTTAACATAAGGTTCATACATTTAATGTCAAAATTCTATCTCTAGTAAGCAAATATAATAAAGGAACCGATTGTTACACATATACGTTTCCAATCGGTAGTTAAAAATGCATTCATTCTGATGCAAGATTCTTTGCAACGGTTTTATCGGGAGCCTATCACAAACTTGAGGTTTTTCTATTTTGAAATATTTTCTATACTGACTTCTTGGTGCCTCAAAAACTAAAAACATTTTGTACATTCCTACTTTATGATGATACATAAAATATCATTTTGTACGCTATTAATTCGTTTAATTCACCTCAGAGTATTTATGTATATGTTTAGTTACTTTTTATCCCCAAACTATAAAAGGAGGATTTCCCGCCACATATCCCGGAAAATCCTATACAGTGTAGACAAAGGGATTACCCCGTAAATGATTATTAGGCCTGTTTCAATTTGGTCTTAGATGAACCACAATAGCACCTTGTTTTGTTCTCTACTCTTCCTACTTGATGGAGTCAGTAAATGGCATTATCTTTATCCGGACTGGATGTTGATGAAGTCTAATTGTATGGTTTAACTAAGAGCTACTAAGTACGACGAGAAAGGTTTTATAGTAAAACCGTGCTTAAATTTTCCCATGCTTTTCAACCTTTACGGTGGATTTTAAAAAAAATGTCATACAAGTATTCTAATCAATATCCTGAATTCTGAAATTCAATTCAATATCCTGACAGTTACAAATGGAACTTAAAAAAATACAGTTAAACAGGTGGAATCATTCCCAATTGCAGTCGATGATCTTTGATATTTCATTACAAAAGATCAAAGAAAAAATAAATTATATAATTGTGAACATCATTTATAAATGCGGCAATTGATTTTACAAGGAAGCATTGTGTTAATATAGAGCCCATTTTGTGTGAGGCAATTATGCAAAGGCATTCCGTACCTTAATCAAGACTCTCTTGTCCAGAACTCCTAGGTATTCTAATGGTTAAAGATTATTCCGTCATCTTCCTTCCTGTAGAAACTTTAAACCAACTTTCATTCTCGTACATTCTCGCATTATTTCTTAGATTATGACAAATATTCGCTACATAGATTATTGAATGGTGGGAATGATTCCATTCATAGATTAGTTCTTAACGGAAAAACTAGCTTTTTTAATCGTATTTCTTTTTATAAAAAGTTACTTCTGAAAACGACGCATCTGCCTACATTATATTTCAAGATAGATATGAAACACAACGTATTGATCTATAAAAAGTGGAACGCGATGCGGTTGTTGATATATTAAGCATTCCATAAATTATAGGTGCTCTTTTACAGACAAACAGTAAACAATAAATGAGTACCAACCTACTTTTGATTTTGGGATGCAAGGGAGCTACCACCGTCTCAATGCTCCAAGTCAACCTCACCTGCTCGTGGTGCATCCTGCTAAATAACGAACGAGGCTCTGACGACCGATGGATGGCGGTATAACCATCATAATACTGGCGTACTTAAATCACACCGGCTGGTGACGGGCAGCAGCGTTACCAGTGCGAAAAAGGTACGTCCTGCGGTCGCCAACCCGCATGCCCAGCGTGGCGACTATGGGCAATTACCTTAAATGAACACCACAACTAAATGGCCCCTAGTTCCCGGCCGCCCTGCTATTCCTGATCATGGTGGCGGTCATGGTAACGGCAGGGCAGGGGGTGCGAAGAATCCCCGGGCTACGGGAGGCCACCACCCACAGATGACCTTAGGCACGTACAACGGACGAACGCTCAGGCTCGACGATCATATGGCACAGCTCGAAACGGAACTTGAGAAGATCAGGTGGCACATTCTAGGGTTATGTGAAGTCCGAAGAGAGGGCGAGGATACTATAACCTTGGAATCGGGCCACCTGATGTACTACCGGCAGGGTGATCAACTATCGCAAGGTGGCGTAGGGTTTCTAGTCCATAAGGCCCTCTCTGACAACGTTGTTGAGATATCCAGTGTGTCAACCAGGGTAGCGTACCTTATACTTAAACTAACCGAGAGGTATAGCCTCAAGGTTATACAGGTATACGCCCCGACGTCGACGCACTCGGATGATGCCGTGGAAGAGATGTACGAAGATATCTCATCGGCCCTTCATAAGACCAAGAAGGCGCACTTCAACGTTGTAATGGGGGACTTTAACGCTAAAGTGGGAGTACGGAGCAGAGGCGAATGGAGAGTTGGTCCACACGGCTATGGAAGCAGGAACCACAGGGGGCAAATGCTCGTCAACTTCTTAGAAAAAGAGGGGCTCTTCTTAATGAATTCATTCTTTAAGAAGCAGCCCCAAAGGAAGTAGACGTGGCAAAGCCCCGAAGCTGTGACGAAAAATGAGATAGACTTCATCATGACGGATAGGAAGCATATATTCAGAGACGTCTCTGTGGTTAATAGGTTTAACACCGGAAGTGACCATCGATTACTACGAGGCTCTCTGAATATCAACTGTAAGCTGGAAAGGTCCCGTATGATGAAGTCTACAATCCGACCCAATCTACTCCAAAGCGCCGTGGGATCAGAACAGTTCCAGCTCCAACTGAAAAATCAGTTCGCTGCTCTGGACACCACGATAGACGTGGACGAGGCCCTGCAACAGATTATGGGGATCCTACGGAAGGAAGGTTCAAAATTATTTCAGCAGCAGCGTACGGGTACGAAGTCCAAACTTTCGGCAGAGACTCTCCGACTTATGGACGAGAGACGTATTGATGTCCAAGCTACTACGTCAGAGAAGCGGGCCCTCAATCGTAAAATAAGCAAGCTGGTGCGTCGAGACCTCCGACACTCAAATACACTCCAAATAATGGAGTCTATTGAGCAAAATCGGGGGTCAAAAGTCTTTGCCCAGAAATCGAGAAGGCCCCATCTGACGAAGCTGAAAACATCAACAGGAAATACCGTCACCTCAAAGCCGGAGATTCTCGCCGAGATCGAGGACTTCTATGGCCGATTGTACGACTCGCATGCTCCACGACCACAAACCAGACGAGAGGATTGCCGAGCCACCTTGAGCCGCCATTACACCGACGACTTGCCAGAAGTCAGCCTCGACGAGATAGAGAGAGCCCTCAAACAGCTTAAAAATGGAAAAGCCCCTGGGGAAGACGCAGTCACTTCGGAGCTTCTGAAAGCGGGAGGTAGACCTGTACTCCAAGAGCTTCAGAAGTTGTTTAACTGTGCCCTCACCGACGGGAGAACTCCAAAGGCGTGGAACAGAAGCGTGGTGATACTGTTCTTCAAAAAAGGAGACAAAACTCTCCTAAAGAATTACAGGCCCATCTCGCTTCTGACCCACGTCTACAAGCTGTTTTCAAGGGTGATCTCAAATCGTCTAGCAAGGAGACTCGACGAATTCCAGCCCCCAGAGCAGGCCGGATTTCGAAGGGGTTACGGGACCATAGACCACATCCACACAGTGCGGCAGGTTGTACAGAAGACCGAAGAGTATAACCAGCCCCTATGTCTTGCTTTCGTGGACTATGAGAAGGCCTTTGATTCAATCGAGATCTGGGCTGTTTTGGAGGCACTGCAGCGATGCCAAGTGGACTGGCGATACATCGAGGTGATGAGATGCTTGTATGACGCTGCGACCATGTCCGTTCAAATACAGAACCAGCAGACTAAACATATCCTGCTGCGCCGGGGAGTGAGACAGGGGGATGTTATATCCCCTAAACTGTTCACCAACGCCCTGGAAGATATGTTTAAGACGATAGACTGGAAAGGAATGGGCATAAACGCGCACGGCGAGTACATCTCACACCTGCGATTTGCCGATGATATAGTCCTTATGGCAGAGTCGCTGCAGGATCTCGAACGGATGCTGGCCGATTTAGCTGATGCCTCTCGACGCATCGGTCTCGGGATGAACATAGATAAAACTAAGATTATGTACAACAATCTTATTACCCCGAGGCCGGTTATCGTAAATGGGTTATCTCTCGAAGTTGTTCAGGAATATGTCTACCTCGGGCAAATTATGCAATTGGGTAGAAACAACTTCGAGAGAGAGGCCGATAGGAGGATTCAGCTGGGGTGGGCAGCATTCGGAAAACTTCGTCGAGTCTTCTCGTCATCCATACCACAGTGCCTTAAGACGAAAGTCTTCAATGCGTGCGTCCTACCAGTTATGACCTACGGAGCCGAAACGTGGACTCTCACGGTGAGACTGGTCCATAAGTTTAAAGTCGCTCAGCGAGCTATGGAGAGAGCTATGCTCGGAGTCTCTCTGAAGGATAAAATCCGAAACGAGGTTATCCGACAGAGAACTAAAGTTACCGACATAGCTCAAAGGATTAGCAAGTTGAAGTGGCAATGGGCCGGTCACATCTGTCGGAGAACCGACAATCGTTGGAGCAAACGAGTTCTCGAGTGGAGACCGCGACTAGGCAAACGTAGTGTAGGGCTCCCGCTGGCCAGGTGGAGTGACGACTTGCGGAAGGCAGCTGGCAGTGACTGGATGAGGAAAGCCGAAGATCGGGCTCTGTGGCGTTCACTAGGAGAGGCCTACGTCCAGCAGTGGACGAATATAGGCTGATGATGATGATGATGATGAACCTACTTTTACAAATCTATACTTACTAATATATAAAGCTGAAGAGTTTGTTTGTTTGTTTGTTTGTTTGCTTGAACGCGCTAATCTCAGGAACTACTGGTCCGATTTGAAAAATTCTTTCAGTGTTAGATAGCCCATTTACTGAGGAAGGCTATAGGCTATATATCATCACGCTACGCGGACGACGTCGCGGGCAGAAGCTAATAAGATTAATATATAAACTATAGACCGTTTAATTTTAAAACAAAATGGTTTTTAGTGATTACATATAATTATGCTAGCACTCCTGTATTCTCCGAAGGGTTAGAGCGAGCTTATTGTAATCAACCCATTAAATTGTCCAACTGCTGGGCACGGGTCTCCTCTCATAATGAGAGGGT
Source organism: Acronicta leporina (assembly GCA_947256265.1). Taxonomy (NCBI): domain Eukaryota; kingdom Metazoa; phylum Arthropoda; class Insecta; order Lepidoptera; family Noctuidae; genus Acronicta; species Acronicta leporina. The sequence goes on along the minus strand of OX366520.1, from coordinate 11,635,900 downwards.
TTAGGCTATAGTCCACCATGCTGGCCTAATGCGGGTTGGCAGACTTCACACGCCGTCGAGAAAATTTCTCAGCCATGTAGGTTTCCTCACGATGTTTTCCTTCACCGTTTAAGCGCATGATAATTAACTAATAATAAGCACATGACTTTGAAAAGTCAGAGGTGCTTGCCTTGGATTCGAACTCGAGACCTTTGACGGGGCAGTCCAATGGTGATATCACTAGGATATTACTGTTTTTTGCAATTGCCAATAACCAGAGCCAAATCCAAACTTCAACCTGCTGCTGAAAATTTTATAGAGAAACGTAATAACACTTGCTCGACCTTGGAATCGAACCCACGATCTCTAGCGTAACAGACGTGATAGACGAATATGAAGCATTGAGCATATACCTAATAGTGATTCGGACGCGTTATTTAGTTTTCTAGTATTCATTATCGTTGGAGTAGAGGCTGATCATAGCATCGGCACCCGACAGTGAGTTTCTAGCTCCGATGTTTCTAGGTTCTCAGGTCAAGCAAAGTATGTAATTGGAAATTGTCTTCAGATATTGGCTCGATCCCTTTTCCGTGCGACTCGTATCAGAGAACCGCGTGTAACATCACTATATCTCTGATTAACCTGTTTGTGGATACAGCCATGCAAGTTTCCTTTATTTACATAATAAAGATAGCGGTAGTAGGTACCTATATATTATTATTCTGTGTTTATTTTAAACAAAGTAATTGCTCGGCATGATTAAACCTAATTTCACTTAGAGGACGGGCTTCGCTTCCATTAAAATTTAATTGCTGTCAGAAAGTTAAATTATTTTAATGATTTGTATTTTATTCAATTTTAAATCCGCCGCCAGTTTTAAAGGATTGCTTTGGGTTTTAATTCAAGTTGAGTGGAGAAAGTAGATCTCATGATTAGAACTAGGTTTAATTTTGATTAGAGCTAGGCTTAATAAGTTCTTTAATAAATAATCTTCGAGAAAAAAAATGGTTCTTGTAAAATACACTTGTCAAACACTTGATTGACGGAATACTGTTGGATTTATGAATAAGAAATCTGATATTATCTATTTAAGCAAATTTTCTATAATCTCTCTTCTCAGAAAATGATTGGTTATTCTATGATCCCGAGGGACGAGCAAGAATACAATCCATACTGCCATCGGCATCTCGTAAGAGGCGAGAAAAAGTCCGACTGGATCTTTAGTACAACCTCTTGAGGTCTGACTGGCTGACGGAAGTCGGAATCTGTCACACACACCATCAAGGTGTCTTGGTGTGTGTTTTGACTTTTGCGCGTAAAAGCCAGTTCTCTCTCGGTTGCAATGGCTTTGGCAATGTGCATTCCGTAGAGGCAGGCTTCAGTAACTCTTCTAGTGTTGGATTTCAGTATTAGTACGCATATGATGTCTGTACCTAGGATTAAATCGATTCCCTGTCAGGGTCGTAGTTAATGTTACGAATCCTATGACCTGGCACGTGAAATTAAAATGAAATTATAAATGATTTATTAGTTTGATAGGTATTTCTTATCAATTAGTGATTGGATCCTCCTTTTAAGCTAAAAAAGCCTGTGTGTGTAAAAAAGCCTAGTTCCTTAAATGTAATAATAATGATTTAGAAGAGCGAAGTCACCTATGACTTCGCTCTTCTAAATCATTATTATTACATTTAAGGAACTATTATACAATATATTGAACACTTACATAACGCACCGACTCACTGTACTATTACAGCTAACATTAGCGCCACATTCAGTCGCGATTGTGATACACTTCAGATTGAATAAATAGAGTGTTCCATTTCAATCACATTTTTTTTTCTATTAGTAATGAAAATACGTACTTACTTATATTATAGAAGTAGATGCTATCAATAGACGTACAACCTACTTACATAATTATATGAGTAAAGGATATCTAGATCCCTAGGCTAGGCTACAAATCCAAAAACGTGGCAGCCACAGAGGATTTTCTTATAAAAAAATCTGATTTTTTTTTTTTGGAATCAGACCCAAGATCTTTTGTCTTACTAGACTAAAATGAGATAGATAAACAAACTATGTTAGATCAAACTACATATATTGCATGATGTACTTATATACATCTTGCTATGTTTTACAGGTTGTTCATATAAAGTATTATATTATGTATACATTCAATGTAAATATATTTTTTTCCAAATATGGTGGATGGATCATAATTTTCTTTGATAAATAAAAACAAAAGTGGAATTTTACGACTGGGTTCCTATAGTCCTTGTTAAGATCACCGCGTTACCTAACCTGCATTATCTACAACAGGTTATGTAGTAAACTAAAGCAGTGATAGCATAGTGATATGACTATTGGACTGCAAAGTCAAAGGTTTCGAGATCGAATCCAAGGCACGCACCTCTGACTTTTCGAAGTCATGCGCATATTTCTTTCTTTTTCTTTTTTTTAAAAAAAAAACGTTGCCCCACACTAGGATTTTCTCCTGTATCGTGGGTGCGTTTACAAACACAAATTCTCACATACACAAACACCCAGACCCGGAACAACTACCTGTAGATCATACAAATATTTGCTCCGTGTGGGGATCGAACCCACAACACGAGTCGCAGAAGCCAATTGCTCAGCCGCTACGCCAAACGTGTCGTCGCTTATTAATAGTTAATTATCACGCGCTTAAACGGTGAAGGGAAACATCGTCAGGAAACCTGCATGCCTGAGAGATTATCTGGACGGCTCGTGAAGTCTGCCAACCGGCATACGTCAGCGTGGTGGACTATAGCCTTATCCCTATCGTTCTGAGGGGTGACCCTTGCCCAGCAGTGCCCATTTCGTTTTGTCGCAGAAATTCAGCAAATTGTCCTCCTTAGCAACATATTACGATAACATAGAATATAATTTATGTTACCAGGAAAAGTTACTCTAGTTATCTATTATGAATAGAATTTATCACACTGTAAGTATAATTTGCAATGGAAATATGTCGAAGCAAAAGAAGTACGCAAGAATCGTAGCTAAATCTATAATCTGCCAACCACTATAATAATGGCGAAAAGGTTTGCTTGTTGAGCCGTTCAAAAGTTATAAAAATCACATCCTCTGTGCAAATCACTCACCGAGTGCAAATCTCCACTAGAATGGCTTTCGTAAATCTCTACTAAGTATTATAAAATTGTAAAAAAAGGTGTGTCTGTACATCTGTACATTGAAGATATTAAAAAAAAAACAAGTGGGTTAGGGTATATAAACGTCTCCGAAACCAAAAATGTGATTTTTTAAATTCTTGTCTGTTTGTTACGAGTTGGCGCAAAAACTACTGAATAGATTTTAATTTTGTTATCACTGTTAAAACGAAATGTCTGTACAGCTTGACTTCTCTAATGTATAGACACCCATACAAAGAAGAGATCATCACTGTTGGTTTTTGAGCTTCAAGTGGGCGAAGCCGCGGGCAGAGGCTAGTAATTACTAAACTTGCTCGATCCGCACCCAAATCGCACTTTGGGAATCTCCCAAAACTTAATTCATAGTCAGAATACAGACGATGTTGATATTTTCAAGGCAAAGATAAGTTTCTGGAAAATAGAAAATATAGGAGATATTTTGGAATGTTTTATTGAATAAAATGAACTCAATGCCCTGGGTGTACCACAGTTCACTCATAAATAAATATACCTACTTTAACTGCTTAATTAGCCTAGCAGTCCTTAACGCGACTGCTACGTTGGAGAATCAGGGTTCGATTCCCAGGTTATGCAGTCTTTGAGTTTCTATTTTAGCCAGGTTGATGACAAGAGGCTCGCACCGTATAACATGGGACCTAAACATGTTGGCGAATTTTGTGTTACATTAGTACGCCTCTGCCTAACCCTTCAGGGAAAACGGGCTTGATGGTATGTTACATTTATCTTTATCAGACATTTACCTTAGGTACATTCGAATTTTTAATTTACGTTAATAGATTTTCTTTCACATTAGTCTCGCGGTTGCAACCTCGGTCGATCATTGATAAGTGAGTTCAAAACTTGATATATAAGAAACATGGGGACTTAAGCTTTAGTCCAGTAATTATATTGATTACGTTTAGTAAATTGCTTTAGTAAAATACTTTACTGAATTTGTTCCGAATAATCTATCACTGCAGTTGCTACATATTCCCAACTTTATGGTCTTAAGGGATAATCTTAGCAATAAAGGCACAATACGAATAGGTATAGGACAACAATGATTTGATATGTAGGTATAGTAAATAGTAATAAGCCAATAATGCCAATAGACTACTAGATACTTCAAAAGTTTCCAGAAAAGTCTAATGTTAGATGTAGAAAAATGCATGCTTATTTAAAAAAAACCGAGAAGTATAATATCGTACTTAAATATAGTTTGATATTATGTGATTCTAAGAGACGTAATATATTTGACGTCTTTAAAAGTTATAACGATATCGGAACTATAAATTAAGCACAGAATTGTTATTGTTTATTTTCATTGTTAATAAATAATTAATTGCTAGCATTTCCATGATTATAATCACACGCGCTGCGCGCCGCTTCCCACCTGTCGACTCTATCCAAAGTCAGTCCACACTTCACTTTATCACACTGAAAACTTTTACTTCAATGACAACATTCACTGACTTCGACCCAAAAATCGCAGTCGCTTTCTCACAAACGGTTGTAAGCAAAGGCAGCAAATAACAAACATTATCTAATCGTCTGTCGCGATCATTTGATTCAGTATCAACAGGTCTGGCAGCGGCCCCGGCAGGCCAAGGCTGCTTTGGCACTGACCCGCTTCCGTGTCCTCCTCCCCCCACTGCCCCCCTTGAGCCGCAACCCCCGCGATCCCCGCTCGGGCTCGGATCTCCCGCCCTTTCGCCCGGGTGTTTTATCTCGGTGCAGTTGCAGCTGGGAGACAGCTGTCCAGGTCAAGTTAAACTTACAAGAAGCTATTTATTTGACACGGCACTTTATGTTCGCAGCATTGTGTAGATATACAAATATATCTACAATCTACATGTATTTCTGGAATGCCCTCATTATTTATGAACGAAATAATGGGGCTGTAATACCTATTTACGATAACAATAACACGGAAATCGGAAAAGCTTTCAAAAACACACAAACAAAAATTCTAAATTTTGTACATTATTTGCATAACTATCTGATCACGCTACTACTCGTTACAGGTACTTGGAACAATATACAATTTAACTCCATTCTGACTGTTCATCAAGGTATCAATTGAGCGGTTACTTTGTGAACTGACACAATCTAAAAGTAATTAAGACATTCGGAGCATAATATAACTTACGAGGTGTCGATTGTGGATTCGCTAATATATTTCTGCAAATTGAAATAAAACAACTTTACGGATTATATCGCGTTATATTAGTATCAAATACAATACCAATCCCGACGTTTCGGACCCTTTACAGCGTCCTGCCCGTGACCATGGTGAATTTCAATATGTCTGATATTTGCTTAAGCTTCAGAAATCAATATATTTCTGCAAATTTCTCCGATATTCTCAGACAGTTTCAATGATTAACAAATCGCAATCAACACAGTAATATAATAATAATCATTAAGTTTTCATCGGTCCCCCATTACGAGTGTGTTCTCAAATCCCTTCATCTTTTACGATATGGATCATGAAAGCCTAGCCAATGGATTATTGCCTCTAACATGAAACTTTACTCTGGTAACCCAAAGAAGTCGTAAACTTCTAACGAACCATTCCTGTCTGAAAGAATCAAGGTTATGTTCCTTTTAGAGTTGTTTATAAGTTCGTGAACATCTGAGCTTTCGTATAAAATGTTTTATTTGTAAATCAATGAGTTCTCAGGTAAGTACCTACGTGGGTTTAGGCACGATGATTCAAGATGGATTAATAGTTCAATTCTTTTTGAAAAAATGTTATGATTTTTATTTTAATCATTATAAGCGACGATTTTTGATTTGACTTGGGTACCTACCTATATTTTTGTGATGCATTACCCAAAAACAAGTTAACAAGCATTACCCAAAAACAAGTTAACATCAAGTGACGAATTATTAAATTCACTATGTATCAAGGGTTTGATTCCATACCAAGTTCCAATAAATCAATTAATGGGAATTGAGTGGAACGTTGATGCTGAAATAATTGGTTTCGGGTTTAGTGTGTACAATAACTTTATACAAAAATAATTAATTGAAAACGTGAGAGGGACTTACAAAGAGTGGCAATAAGGTGCGCGCCGTACGTTTACAGTTACACGTTTATAAATAATGGTTTTTATAACCTCGTTCCAGGTTAATGAGATTGAAGTGGAGCCCCATTTTTCTCTCATACAAATAAAGTAGCAAAACATATTAGGGGTCCGAGGGGTTCTGTTGTTATAACCTAAATTGACTGTTTTCTATTATATATACGTACCAAATTACCGAATTAGATTTAGAAAGAAATAAGGACAATAAAAGGTCATTGTACAAGTAAAAGAGATCGTAATGAAAACAAAAACGGAGGCGGGATCCGTTAAATATCACTTTGAGGGACAAGACGGTGGCTTGCTGTCTTACGGCTTTAATTACGCCATTAAATGTGCCACCCGAGTAAGCGGTGCACCGGCTTTTACTTATCTACTTATGTTTTATGACTGAAAGTTGCCGTTAGTTTTCACTTAGAAAATACTTTTGTTACATTGTTAGTATGAGATGGGGCTACCGTATAATTTATGTGGCAAAAATGTGAACCTAGACAATATAGGATTACTAATAACAATTAGGTAAGAGAACTATTTACCAAAGATCTACCCTCGTATCTCAGTTATTTTTCGTGATCTTTTACTAGCAAACCATAGGTAATTAATAATTATTGTCCTTTCACACTTTAAAATAATAATTTGTAATCTGACAGCAAACCATTCTAGATAGGTACTTCAATTGACTTTAAATTCAAAGTGTATAATTTGGCTTTGTAGCTAGTGTATACAGCTACTGTAGAATATAGAACATCATCATCGTTCGAGCCGTTTCCTATCTATGTTGGGGTCGGCTTCGGGCTTCTGTCTACCCAGATGCGGCTAGAAGAAGCGACTGCCATCAGACCTCCGCAACCTAATTCTGCGTGGGCAATACCGATATCCGGAGGATAGACTTGTTTATCAGCATTTTGTGGGCTTGAGACTACCACTAACAATTGTCATAGATGTTCGCAAGACAACTGAGACTGTCGACATTACGTGCTCTCCGAAGTACGGAGTGGTCTTGATGTGTTAAGAATGCTTACCCATCTACACACTGACCGCAGCGAGCGTAGCTTTACCTTGCAGATCAGTTGATCAGCTTAGTTATTACTTAGCTAGGACCTCTACTATGGAATATTGTGGAGTATAGCAAAACGAGCATAGTAGAGTAGAATATAGATAGTATTTATTCTTTTGGACAATTAACAAAATAACTAATCATGCCCCGAAAACTAGACAAATATAAAATGTTATGTTCACATTACATAAATATACCTATAGCTATGGCAAACATGGATGTTGTTTTCATATAACTTGTGCCGTATGACCAAAACAACATTCTATGTCAATAAACAAAAGTGCTACCACAACGGTTCTATTTTTCCGGCAATAGTCAGGCGAGTTATTATTCTTCATACAAGTTTAATGATCCGACAATAAATGAACGTGTAACATCATTTATCTTTGGAGAAAAGTAATTTTTACACAAAGCTGAAGAGAAAGTGACATAAAATTAAGTGCTTTAAGTAATAAAAGGTGCCGTGTGGTTTTCGTGGTCGCGGTAATTTTATGACTGAGGTAATAGGCGGTTCAGCCTTCACACCTCACCAATTTCTTTGTTCTACGTTTTTAGTTCATTATCTTGTTTACGATGCTGAAAATATTTTAGGCTCGATGTGATAATGTAATGACTATATCGCTATATATTATGAAATTTGCTCTGTCCGTGCCCATGGACGCTGTAAAGGGTCCGAAACGTCGTGATAAAATCCGTAAAGTTGTTTTATTTCATTAAGTGAAAGTGTTTTTTATTTATTCGTGATCGTATTTGTAAGGTTTGAAAAACTTATGTCATCGCCGTAAGCTTTTGGTAAACACCATTACAGATAGTTCAACTCAGTTGTGCGCGCGGCCCTATGTGTGCGTGGGCTTGTAAATATACAACTTTCATTCGTGTGGCAGTGACGCGGCAGTGGACGACGACTGCATTTACAAGCCCACGCACACATAGGGCCGCGCGCACAACTGAGTTGAACTATCTGTAATAAGGTAAAGTAGGAGTGGCTTAAATAATTGCTTTCAATATTTCTTTCAATCAACCAGTTGATTCTTTCTTAACTTTTATATTGCTTTACTAATATTATAGGTAAATGTGAAAGTTAGTGGGGACGGATGTATGTTTGTTACTCTTTCATGCCAGAACGACTGAACGGATCTGGATAACATTTAGCATAAAGATAGGTGATCGTTTGGAATAACACATAGGCTTCATTTTATCCCGGTCGGGCCCAATTCTGAAGTCCATGCAGATGAAGTCGCAGGCAGAAGCTAGCGTTTGTTACCTCCTTATTTGGTTGGGTACTGTGTTAACTGTAACTAGCTAACAGTTGGAAATTCATTGTTACAAATTACCAAAATTTCTGTTAATTTTACTACAGTAATTGTTTAATTGTGTTTGTTGTGTTGTGTTTTAAATACACGTCTGGCGTAGTAGCTGACCGATCGGCTATTGTGCCACGTGGATTAATGCCAGAGACTAGCGTAATCTGGCATCTTTATGCATAGAAATTCCCCTCACTGGTAGAACTAAAATCGCAATACAAAATATTGCCTGATAAGAATTACCCCAATTACACGCAAGAAAGAATGTTATCTTTATACCCACCACTAATAAGCAAACGCAGCATGTTATTACCTAGCTTCTTTGAGGTTCCAACTTTAATTATACCTGCATCAGAAACTATCTCGCTTAAAACTCGAAAGTCCTAAGTATACATATATATGTAGACGATGTCACAGTACCTCGTAACTGGCTTGGGAACTGTTTAAACAAGTTGGTCCTCTAGTTAGAGGACTTGCGTAACTGTTATATGTGTACGATGGTACCGATAGGTATTTGTGTGGTATTTTCTTTTTATTTTAAAACGATGTTCCCCGCAGTTTTACTCGCATCCCAAATGGATTTTTTTATGGAATAGAGCGCCTGATGGTAAGCAATCACCGCGGCTCACGGACACTCGCAACAACAGAGGAGTGACAAGTGCGTTCCCCGCCTTTTAAAAGGGTTTTGGCCTCCGCTATCCTCACTCACTCGGAAAAACAATATAAATCGTGGTTGAGAAACTGAAATTTAGTCAGTCCGAGAGACACTAGAAAAGTAATAAAATATATATACTTCCACGTCTGAATACATATCTCATTCCCGTGTTCTACGACGAATATAAAGAAAGAAATCATAATCTAGTCCACCTATAATTTTGACAAAATTCCGAAAAAAAATCAGATACGTAATGGAAGCAAATATGCTTAGACGTGTCTCTGAAATTAGTTTGAGAGGGTACTGGTCTGTTTTTCGATCACATATTAAAGGAGCGAGCCTATTGCCAAATTATCGCCTTCAGTATCATCATCGTCATCAGCCTATAACAGTCCACTACTGGATGAAGGCGTCCCCTAATGTGCGCCATTTCACCGTGTCTTTGACTTCCGCACACACTTCACATCGAGCTTCCGCCAGCAACCCTCCGCAAATCATCACTCCATCTTACCACAGGGTGACCTACGCTACGTTTGCCGTTTGTCGAATAAATGCGTACAAAATCCACTCTCCAAATTCCAAACGGCTGCTGACAATACGTCAATAAGGCATTACAATAAAAATATTCACAAAAGAGACGTGATATCTACTTAGATGTCAGCCATTTCTAAAAGGACCTTACGCAGTTTGACGCTGCTGCCCTATATTGGCTTTATTATTAGATGTGTCGATACATAAGGTCAAGATTAATATAGAATGACGCGAAGGGAAAGTTTAGACCTCTTATTTTTCTTGTCAGAATGTCGATGTAGTTAGGAGCGTCTGTCGGTCCTCGTAGAGATGATGGATCGCGCCAAATTTGACAAACGACGTAGGCTAGTGGATTATACAGCAGTAAATATGTATTACGACACTGGATTATGTTATTAGGATTGTCATCCTGTTCATTATTTTGTTTTTTCTTTGGTTAAGAAGAGAAAATCTGTATTTTATTGGCAGTAATAACGTTTTGACCTTTATGTCCCAATCACTGTAGTACCTATTAACTCTAGGGGATCGATTCTGATTGAGTAACAAAAATAGGGTTTCGGCTTTCAATGTAGAGACTTCGATAGACTTTGACTTTCTCGTTGGTCTCAAATACGGTTTTTGAGAAGGAAGTGTTCGGTCCGATTGCCAGGTTGGGCCTAGTATAGTTGCCAGGTCACCTCTGTCAATCCATTCGGAGAATATAGACGTCATGACATATTAAATCGTTAAAATTGAATCTTGTAAGCAAGCAGGTTTTTTGGTCATACTTAATTAATTAAACGTATATTATACCAAGGGTTTTTTTTCAGAAACCGGTATACTGCTGGCTAGTAGTAACAATTATTATACCTGTCCTGTATCCAACTACCCTCAACGTACGAGTACATTCACAAGGGCACTAAACGAAGCAAAACGTTCGCAATTATGTGTTTGGTGTGTGCGGTGCACGGCGGACGGGTCGGGTTAATTAATTAATTAACTAAATGTCATGTGTTTGCGTTCCAATGTACATTGTTATGATTTGTAACATGATTTTCATTTTGGTATTTTTACCTAAAAGTTTTATTTTGGTTCCACATTGTTATTTTTAGGGTTCCTTATCTCCCAATGAAGACGTGGAAACCTCACTTGCGAAGCCAATTTGTTTCGAATCTGCAATTAATTTATAATTATTTTTTGTATAAGTATTGTATAATTTTAACCTAAAAAATCATGTAACTCTAAACTTTGGTTGGCCTAAATATTTGAAATGGTTTTTATTTTCTAGCAATTTTAAGCAAATCGAAAATTTCCTTTACTTTTTCTTCTACCTTTACGAAACCAATTAGTTCTCAAGGTTGAAGCTTTTATATTATGAATCAATTTAAGCTGTAGTAAACATTATTTTCATTGACATCTTATAATTACATTTGTATAATTAAAATTTAAAGTAACTAGAAACGTTTATTTTTCATAGATCTATACCAATATATATAAAGCTGAAGAGTTTGTTTGTTTGCTTGAACGCGCTAATCTCAGGAACGACTGGTCCGATTTGAAAAATTCTTTCAGTGTTAGATAGCCCATTTATTGAAGAAGGCTATAGGTTATATATCATCACGCTACGCGGACGAAGTCGCGGGCAGAAGCTAGTTATTGCATACAATTCTATTTTAGCTTGAAAAAATACTTCGATAAAATGCAAACACACTGCTGATATTGCTTACATTTACAACTGACATAACGCACCTTATTTCCCTTTATCTGGATAATACATATAGTTCAAATTTATATTTCTGGCAACTAGGTCATCAAAACCAAAGATAATTGAGCAATGTATCTAAAAATAAGCGCGTATACAAGTAAATCATGAGCACCACTGTAACACCATAAGGCACGCCCATAAAACATATTGTCCGACGTTGGTTTTAGCACCATCTCGAATTATTTAGTACCAACTCGAATGTTTAGAACCGTCGTGTCAGATTATTGTGGTTTTAACATCCTACTAATATTATAAATGCGAAAGTTTGTGAGGATGGATGGATGGATGGATGTTTGTGACTCTTTCACGCCAGAATGGCTGAACGGATCTGGATGAAATTCGGCACAGAGATAGATTATAGTCTGGAATAACACATGAGCTACTTTTTATCTGAAGTCCACGCAGACGAAGTCGCGGGCAGAAGCTAGTACATACATATTTTCACACCTGTCTCCCATTGGGGTAGGCAGACACCATAGATTTCAACTTGCTACGATCCTGGGACATCACTTTCGCTTAATCTACGTTCATTACTCTCCTCATGCATGATTTTAACATTATATAAAAAGATTTGTACTTTCGCGTTATATTTCGAGAATACATATTGTAAATGGTTAGATTGTAAGTACTTTGTGTAATTATATAGATATAGCCTCAGCTATCTAGGCTCCAAAGACCGCTCCAGGCGACCGGGTTGTTTTGTATACCAGTCGTTACAGTGTTCGTTAAGTAATTTTTTTTTGATAAGTCTTTGTACCTAATTTTTTGTTTTCGTTCAACATTTTTAAGCCACTTCAAAAATAAACTGGTTACTATTTTGTCATTAACATTTCCTGTGTCTGCTATTCCATCCATTCCAGAAAAAAACAAAGACACCAAAAGTTAAACATTTGAATGTGAAAACACCTAACTTTTTTATCCGCCGTCATTTATTTTTTAATTCCCAAGTGGTGGAAAACACAAGACTAACACAGGTACCTAACACCATTATTTTAAATAAATACAATTTCCCGCACAAGTAGTATTCCAGATACGGAAATATTCTTTTGAAAGGATGGGTAAAAGCCGACATCTTTGCGATATTGCAATCTTGATTCATCTGACATACTGGAGCTATACAAATAGAGTGAGCAGTGATTGCCTACGTCCTCTGTTAGAGAACCAGATACGATCAATATTAGCTCGATTCAGCTTTCAAGCTTATAGGTATTTGCTCGTCTGAAGGCTTCTGTGTCAACATATGAAATTGTACTGCTTACGATAGGTTTCTTTAGTTTTAATTTTTTAAAGAATAAGGGATATGTTAGTAAGATATTATTTATAACTGTTTCAATATTAATAATCAATCCAATACACTCATCCACTACTGGGTACGAGTCTCCTCTCTGTGTTATGTATTATAAGTTATGATTCTTTAAAATATATAATAATAAAATACATGTCCCAGAAGTTCCATAAGTTGACAAAAGAAATTGTACCTACTATTAAAACTTCAGGCGTCAAGAATCGAAAAAACTCCAACTCCCAAACACTAAAAAAGAGTCATTAGGAGAAGAGAATTCAACCAATCGATCAATTCCAGACTTTAAGACGAAACGCTAACTACACAATTGTTTATTGTCATAAAAAAAACAAACTGGTCCACAGACATCTTCCTCGTGAAGATAAAAAATATTTCATAAATCATCAAATAGTGTTTATGATACTTCAAGTTTAGTGGCCCTTGACTATTAATAGAGTTGTAAATGTGGAGCTTAGGAGAGCAGGTGCATTAGTGGAGCGGTAGACTCAAAGTGGAGGGAATTATCTCACGAATTACGATGCGTGGTGTACGATGAAAGGCATAATGCGCAGTATTCGCTTCAATGATTAGGGCTGAGGCAAACCATACATATTGTGTCTTGTATAGCTACACCACAAGATAATTCTGTCGATAAAGCTATTAATTTCAAATCTAGATCTGCGTGCTGGCACTTGTAAGTAATATTGCTTTGTAAACGTGTCTCTATGAGAAATATTTCAGGTGCTAACAATACCAATATTCTGAGAATCAAGCATTATTAACCACGCTTAACTACTAGTAGCATCATTCGCTCGGGTTGCTTCATGGCTGTGTTATGGAAGTAGGTAGGTATTATGTTGTTGGTTCGGTTACGAGGTTTTTTATTTCTTTGTTATTTTCTATACCTTCAAGTATCATCCTTATTAATTTTTAACTGATATACAGAGCCATACGATTCGCGTTTTTCTTCCCTTTGAAAATTATTCTGATAAAATTACTTTCACAAATAATTTTGATTCGTTACAAGCTACCACGGGTTGATTATACGAGGGAAGCCAGAAGAAATTAATTATAATTTAATTGCTCAAGTGTTTGATGTTTAGCTTATCTATATTTGTGAAGAAAAATGTATTAATTACTTAAAATAATAATATTTTAAAAACAAATCCATCAATCATGTGTCTTCATGCTAAGCATCAAATGTTTCTAAGAACTTTTTCAAGAAAACGATAAAAGTACTTCTATTTGAAATCAAATTCCCGATAATTTAATCAGTAAACGAATTCTGCGTTTAAATATTCTTTCATCGCGTCTTGCCGCGTCAGTATGATGTAGCCCTAACATCTACACGTAGTAATGTGTCCGATCGGTTCATATGTAAATAAAGCTGAAAATTGCTTACATGAGTCCCACGTCAAGAGTTTATTTTAGGTAGCTTATTTTTACGTCAAACCTTTGAGTATTAGGAAGTGGGGCTGAATAGGTGAAAGAACAGTTTGATGTATGTCATCGCGTTAAATTAAGATATGTAAATGCCTGAAAATTAAGTAAAGAAAAACAAATAAAATTAATTACTTAAAAATATTAATTTACGGCAAAGAATTTACAAATTATATACTATATAAGGTTCTTGGATGCAGTTGCATGATCTATCAGACAAAATGTTATACAGTCGATAGATAAACCAATTTTGGTAAAGTTCTTTAGTCTATAGACCTTTGGTGTTCTAATGGAAGTCTTTGAGTTGCCTCGTAGATATAGTACATATTTAAAACATTTTCAGTTATGATTGCTTTTGGTATATTAAGTATACAAGAATATTAAATGTAACCTTATAATTATGCTAAATACGATTGGTATTTATTGTTAAAGAGTTGGTATTTATTGGTCCCAGCGTGCTACCTTGAGGGTCACTTTATACTTGACAGTGTCAGTTGATCTTTCATGACTAGTTGCATATAGGCGTGCAACGGTTGCACAGGTTAATCAATATGTGGCAGAAACCTTGATTAATCTGCATGAATTTTAAAGCTATCAAGAAATTTTTGGTTACGTTTCCTTTATCGTAGGCCGTTGAAAGATAAACAAATATATACTTAGTGCATCTATGCATAATTACTTGGAAACATGAAACATATTACAAGTTAACCAAGAATAGAAACGAAAGTGAATACTCGTGGAAAATGATAACCAGAAACAACGATAAACGAGATTAATGAACGCCAAGCGGTTAAATTAAACCTCAACATTATATCGCTTTATTGACATGAAATCGAGCGCAAGAAACACCAACCTGACGGTTCTCCAGCTGCGGATCAAATATCTTCCAGGAAGCCCTCCTGGACTAGGGCATACCCCGATCCAATACCAAAACTTCCAAATATTTACCGTGCAAACACTCTAACTCTTACGCCTATAATAGTATTCCGGTCAGGCACCACACATTTATCTTTATTAATTACATTTATAAAGGTCGCGGAATTAGAACCGGTGTTTTAGGTCAATTACACTTACTAGTTTAGAAGATTACTAGGCAGAATATACCTAGTGTTATATATATACATTGGTACAGATAAATTAAGAAAAGTAAAAAGGTACTTATGAAAATAAGTAAACAAAACAAGAACAGTGGCGTACGTATCGGAACGTCGACCCTATGAATATTAAAACCAGTTATTAATCAAAACCTCAAACCACAACTGCGTTTCAGAAAGTTTAAAAACCAGGCTAAGTTTAAAATTAATCTTCGTTTATATTTTCAGCTTGTTCGCTGTAGTTAGTATAAAAATGGGATGGGATGGCGGCCGAAATAGGGACAAAAACACGATGAACATTATTTAATTACGAGGTGACGAAGATTGGGTATTTGTTTCATTGTGGTGTCGATATTCCTAAAATATTATGAAACCCTATAGGAATAATTGTTTCAGTAATGCTAAGTACCTAATTGAAAAATTCACAAAGATTACATTTCAATAAACACCTTGCTAATTTTCAAATTTTATGATATCTTAATCATAACATATTAAGATCAAAATCACTTTGATAATGGCTTTATGGCGTTTTTAGCAGTGATTGCATCATTATATATAAGTTATTTTTCAATCACCTTTCGATTTGATGTTCACAATTTGATGTTTAAGGATTTCAATTAGTTTTCAATTTAATATTCTTCAAAATCTACCTTGATGTTCTCTTATAAAAAGTAAATGAGAGAACTGAGCACAATTAAAATATATAAATTGTCTTTGGAATACTATCTATAATAATAAAATTTTAATAAACAATTAAATAACAAAGACTTTTTAATTGATGTAAGTGATGATAAATTATTAATTAACAATTTCGTCTTACTTTCTTCTTTCTTTGTTACTATACATATTTAGTTAGGTGTTCGTGGACCGAACAAGTGTTTCCTGAATAAATTCAATGAATAATTATGATCACACACACACCATCACGCCTGTATTCCCCGAAGGGTTAGGCAGAGGCGTACTAATGTACACCCACAGTTCGCCGGTATGTTTAGGTCCCATGTAATAGGGGGCGAGCCTATTGCCATTAACCGGGCACAAATTCCAAACTCCGAGCTGCTACTGAGAATTTAATAGAAAAACCCAATAACACTTTGCTCGACCTGGGAATCGAACCCAGGACCTCTAGCGTAGCAGTCGCGCTCAGGACCACTTGGCTAATGAGGCAGTTATAATTATGATCAAATTATTGATATTAATAAACTGTATGTTGACTTGAAGATTGTACATTTAGCTGGATTGATCATGTAGTCGATAGTCAAGGGAGGGTGCAGACTGAGAATGCCTTGACCTAGTCGCGCCCGGAGCGACACCTCGAGGCCGTGGGGAAGAGTTAGCTAGACTTGGTGAAGATAGATATCGGAGCCAATGAGCTGTTATAAATGTTATAGACCGGTATACGTTCAAACGATCTTTCGTTTGAACTTATACCGGTCTAGAACAGAGCAAATAATATTTGCTTACTCTGTAAGTAATATCGGGAAATTTAACACTTTTATGACACAACTTTGTGGAATAATTAGATCAGTAGTATGGCGTATCTTCGTTCTAATGTAAGTTTTCAGAGAATAAAAGTGTGTTCAATCATGTATCGCCGTCCTTTAAATTTAAAATTGTACGAAGACTGTGTAAAGTTACGAAGAATAAAAAAAACTGTGATAAAACCGTTGAATATAATATAAAATTGTCATTGGGTACGTTAGAAGAGTTATTAACAAAAAGGTTTACCTCATTAACTCATCGTCCGAACCATTATCAGATTTTTGGAAGCTTGAAAGTTAAATAAATGGAGGTAGATTAAAAGAGGTTCTTTCAGGTTAATCCTGATATCGGAGGGCTGCCCGGCGAAATAAGATACTTATTGTTGCTGAGTTAGCAAATATATTTAATTTGGGACAAAGTTTCCTTGAATAATTAACGAATTCAGATGCTGCGCTAATTTGGAATAAAGTTCATTATGAATACATTTTAGGACAAGTTTACTGTGGAAAAAATTTGCTACGCTGAAATTTATGTTTATCTGTATACTTTCACTTGTTTTAATAATATTCCATTTAATTAATTTAGTTTCATTTAATTAATTAATTTAGTTATTGTACCGAAGAAGAAACTTTTCTTAAACCAAAGTTTAAATAGGTTGTTTTTTTTAGTTGCGATAAATTATGAGTTAAGTAAATATGATTAACGAGTTCGATGAAAAAGAGCACCAATAAGTTGACTAAAACAACGCTTAACACCAGAAAAGGGGATAAAAGGACGGAGAAAACATTTATATAGTATACACGAAAGAGAATATTAAAATTGTAGGAACAGATTCATGCAAACAATAGTGATTTATATTGCACCCACGGTGAATACGTATTGAGTGAACATTCCATTGTTAATGACAACGGTATGCGAGTGTGATGCTAATTGATGATCAAGGTGTGCGTGTAATACGTATCCACCTGGCCGCGGAGGACAAGGGGTACGGGGGAGAACGAGGGGAGGAGGGATGATCACGGCGGTGGCGCGAGGGGGGCTGAGGTGGTGCAGGGCAGGGTAATGCATGCATGTGTTGGTGTCGCGTACCGGCGGGTTGTGTGGTGTGCGTGCGCGTCGCGGCGTGCGCTCGGTGCGGCGGTCGAGCTGCCACTGGGCGGGACGAGCGCCGCAGCCTCTCCCGGAGCCGCCGCCCGCCCAGTAAATCTCTACCGCTCAAACTTTGGATGCATCTCTTAAACGATTTTCACGCTAGCGTCCACTTTACTAACGTTTTATGAGATGCATTACAAAATAGTTTTAACCTAAGCCTTTAGTTTATATTGATGATTTGATCACACAGATGAAGTTTAAAAATAGACTTCCAATTAGCCCAGTGATTCTGTGTAATGGAAACATACTCAACGAAATGGAATTGGGGTGTCTTAAATAATTTAACGGTTGAAAGATTATCTTATACGCTAATGTTTACACTTTGAATTTAAAAATAATCCTGGAATTATTACTTTTCTACAAGCATGTAGAATTAACAGAAATGTGTTCAGATTTCCGGCTGAGTTCCATATTATCCTGGGTCGGAGGAAGCTTAGCAGTGAAGCCTTTGTCCGATCTTGTGCACTGTGGACACTGAGCTTGCACAACCCACACGAGTACTTACATCAAATAGAAGTAAATTCCTTCTAATTTAGTTCTTTGAGAGGGTGTGGTATGCGTATATTCCATGTTTTAACAATTTTAATATTTATTTATTTCTATTTTTTGTTTGTTTCAGTCCCGTACTAACCCGACAAGTTACACGTGGTGTCGAAGAATGTAATTTGCGACCTTGGTTTTAGTTTAACTAACATTACATTCGCGTATAATTTTATTTTTTTCTGCACACTTGTTTTTCCAACTCTCTGGTCATTGGCAGAATAGTCGACATCGGCTTTAATTGCCATTAATTAAAAAATAGAATAGAATAGAATACTTAAGGCTGTATTTAAAGTGGTTTGAATGTGCTTATTTGTTCAATTCTCTTTACCATTGTGCGAGAATGTAAATTAGGTACACAAAAAGCGTAGATGAAGGACGATTTGTAAGAAAGTATTTGGTGAATTTTAAATGCGGCTCATTTGTAAAGTCACAAGTTTTCTGTAACAAGTGTAGCCTAAGTAGCCACCGTATTTACATGTTCCAAAATTGATTTTGTTTTGAAACCGCGTCAGTTTGTAACTATTGTAAAATATTTAACTGTCTGTTTATTAAATTGGGGACGCAAGACAGCTACAAAGTGCGTGAACGTAAAATTTTTTCAATAAAGTATCACTTTACATGACGTAAATAGATGTTGTTACAGATATTGGAGCGAGATTCTCGAGGAAGAAATTCTTCCATGTTCCCCATATATGGGCAATTTTATTAAATGTAGATTGCTTATGACCTATCAGAGATTGTTGCTAAAGCCGTATGTACCTATAAGTATAGTGCCTATAGCGTATAGTTAGTCCTTTTTTATCTCAACAGATGGTCCTTTTTTAGTCCTGTTTTAATTTAACATTAGCCACCCTTCAATTTTCACTTATCAATATATATTTTTCTAATATTCTTTGTTGAAAATTTTAATGCATGATAGTAAGTTACTATTATTTTATACATTTAACATAATATATCACTATGCCGTATTTCCCGAAGGGTTAGTCAGAGATTTTCTAATGTACACCCGGAGTTCGCCGGTTTGATTAGGTCCAATGTAATTCTACGAGACAGACTCGAGTTTGTCTCGACTATTGATGTAATATCAATAGATGTAGTATAATTGATGTAAAACTCGAGTCTGTCTCGTAGAATTACATTCTGTTCTGTAAATGGGAATCAAACTGAAACGAACTGTCATGAGATCTTGGATTCTCTATAGAGGTGTGCCTTAGTGTAATTCTGATGCTTACACTTTCTGATTTCAGTACCTATTAGAATATTTTTTATATATTTCCTATTACCTACTTCCTTTAGTACTGTACACAGTAAGTTATATCTATTCTATTTTACATAAGATACCTACAATGATACTGCGAAATCTTTACTATCCAATTATACGGGAGCATGAATTGTGTTTTTTATGAACACAATGTAGATGTAGCTACGAGTACGTCGTACTTGTTAGTGATGTTAGAAGGTAGTTTTGGAATCTATTACACGAAATAGAAAATTGTGTAAAGGTAAATGTACGAAGTGTGCTGCTAGTCGTGGGCTTTATCTCCTTTACAGAAGATTCATTTTTGAGTCAAGTCTTCTGCTTCTCTCTGTACAAAGATCTCACATGTCATGCGAGGTGACTCAATTGAAGTACCTACCTACTTAGTAATTATTTAAACAAGTTTCTGCTAAGTAATAAGTACTTAAGTGGAGTACAGGATCCGTATGAGAAAACCACAATGAATCGTAAAAGCTGCATCAAATGCATATAGTTCATGCAGTGTATCAACCACCTCTAATATTGAGATATGGTTTTTCTATTTAAAAAAAAATGATTTAATTTCACCAAGAAGTAAATAAACTAGTACCTACTTAATTTGTATTATTAACTTTCAAATTCTATTTTAGTTAATATGCACGGTACTGGTGAAGATTTACATAAAATGTATAAATCTTTATGTACTCTTAATTTTATAAGTTTCTATGAACCAAATTTATAAAAACATCTATTACTAATATATAAAGCTGAAGAGTTTGTTTATTTGTTTGCTTGAACGCGCTAATCTCAGGAACTACTGGTCCGATTTGAAAATTTCTTTCAGTGTTAGATAGCCCATTTATTGAGGGGAAGGCTATAGGCTATATATCATCACGCTACGCGGACGAAGTCGCGGGCAGAAGCTAGTATACAAATATACATACAATGTAAAACATCTACTGAGTTTTAACCCAGCTCATGTTTAGGCCGCTATTGATGGATTTTAATTGGATTCGTTGGAATGAGTGATGCTTCGGCACTAATGGACCGGCTCGACCAGAGTGATACCACCACGGCCTCACAGAAAAACGGCGTGAAACAACGCTTACGTTGTGTATTGCTGAGTGAGTGAGGATACCAGAGGCCCCTTTTAAAAGGCCGGCCACGCACTTAATTGTGACGCCTCACGTGTTGCTGGTGTACATGGGCGGTGGTAATCGCTTACCATTAGGCGACCCGTCTGCTCGAATCCATAAACATAAAAAAATAATTGCCACTATTTGAGAAATTGGTATGTAATTGTGTGAATTATATATTTAAAATAATATACATGACATTAAAATATCACATGCGAGTGACATAAGATTGCACATCGGTTATATTCTCATTTTTATATTCAATAAAGCTACATTAGCTGCCCGAGCACTCTCATTGTGTCTATAAATAGTTTCTCTACCAATAAACTACGTAATAGAATTATTTCCGACAAAAGCATTCGATTCAATAAGCTTGTACGGACTTACCTTACTATATGACATTGGGTTCCGTTAAATTAAAATGTAAGGTTATAAAGATTGTCGGAGACAGTCTACCAATTTTTAGACAGATAGAAGTAGATAGAGTAGTGGTGTCAAGCGTGACTGCTATGCAAGAGGTCCTGGATTCTATTCCCAGGTCGAGCAACGTATTATTGGGTTTTCAATAGCAGGTAATATGTGCCGGGGTAATAGCAGTAGGCTCGCCCCCTATTACATGAGACCTAAACATACCGGCAAAGTAAACATTAGAACGCCTCTGCCTACCCATTCGGGGAACATAGTCGTGATGGTATGTTACAGATAGATGTCAGTGTTGCTTGCTTTGTGGCAAACAGCTGAAGCAGATGAAGAGTTTGATACATTTTTAATCTTGTAACTTACACGAGGTTATTTGGAAAGGGTAAACCAACCTCAAGGTATCCATATAACAATTAACTTTTAGATGAAAAATTCTCCAAATCTTCTCTACTATTATAAAATTGTAAAAAAGTTGTGTCTGTTATCATTGAAGATATTTAAAAAAAACTAGTCCCTAACCCACTTGTTTACCTGAGATACAGCTTGATCTCTCTAATGTATAGAGACCCATATAAAGAAGAGATCATCACTGTTAGTTTTTGAGCTTCAAGTGAGCGAAGCTGCGGGCAAAGGCTAGTTAATCTATAATTATGTACGAGATGTATTTTTTGACATTACAAAAACGATTCCAATGGTCAAAAAAATTTAAAGTAATATACACGAAACAACAGTAAAAAATGGAGCAAGAAAGTAAAGACTCTACAACTAATAATAAAGATAAAATTGTATGCTCCAGTTGTGCATTAGCATAAGCATTGAACCTGACTGAAACCTCTTTTTGGAGATTGCTATATATTCTTTACAAATAACTTTATGTAATATCATTTTTCCATAACTAGGTTATAAAAGTTAAACAACAGTCCCTCCATAGTTTAAACTAATTCAATTGGACACCGACCTAAACATATTTAGTTGGGTGTTAAAGGGACTTACTTTATAATGAAGAGTAAAGACAGTCTTACGGTAACGGTTGACACTATTTTCTGGTGTTAGTTTGCTTCAACATATTTTTATATGTACAACCAAGAACATTATTGGCAGACCAGTATTGGTGGCTGGCAGCGAGTGCAGATAACATAGATGTATTTTATTAAGTTTTTAGGTCGCCAAGTACACTATGAATTCATAAAGGCATGGCTTATACTCGGATGGAGATGTGATGGAGACGTGATCTGGAAATGTATGGTTATTATACTCAGAGGCTCAATTTATGGACGAACTTCGTGAGGGAATGGTCGCCGCCTGACTTTTATCGCAATATCCTCATATATCTCCTATTGTCAACGCTCTAGTGCTGTGTTATCCCATTGTCCGGACATTCCGTTTATTCTATAGAAATTCCATAACTTGTGCGCTAAGCTTGAGAGTAATTCAATAAAACTAGTCCTTTATTTTTTCCTTTTAGCTGTTCATTGTGATCATAAAAGTTTTATTGCAAAAATATATTCGCTATGTATGAAAATAAATCTAGAAATATTACTGTATAATATTATTTTAAACAAGAATATTAAAAATCACATTTTCGGGTTCGGAGACGTTTATAATTTATATACCCTAAAGCACTTGTTTTTTTTATATCTTCAATGTCTGTACATTGACACAGCTTTTTACAATTTTATAATAGTAGAGATAACATAGCATTTTTTTTAAACCGTGTATCTAGACTGTGTAGATATAATCTGGGTGTCTTTAAATCACGAGTGGAGTTTAGGCGGGAAAATGAAAAGTGCACATTGTCGATTTTATATTATTTTTCAAAACTTGAATTTCTCCGAAGTTTAATGTGTAATTATGGTGGATAATTAACCATTAAGTGTTCGTGAACGTGTGAGAGTGTAGGCAAATGATATAAAATTGAAAATCGTAACTTTTTGGGTTCACTCCTAAACTCCATCGAAGCCTCAATAAAGTTTCTACCGTTTTATTGGGGCAACTGAACTGAACAACATAATATATGGACACTGGCGAACACAAAAAGTGTGGTGCCATAAAATCCCATGATGGGAAATATTACCTACCTACTTGATTACTCTAATACTTGACACTGGCAAATACACAAAAAGTGTGGCGCCATAATAAAAAAAAATCACGAGTGAATCAATTTCTTCTAGATAAGCGCGCTGTATTTTAGATCGCATTGTCGCTTAACATTCAAGCGAACTGGCGTTCACGCGGAGGTCTGTTAAGATTAAAAAGGGACTCATAACGATTCATAAACGCCTGTATAAAAAAAACTTGAATCTGTGTAGCGCTGACCTTGTCAGTTAGGTGTGGCTAATCCACAAGGTGTGATAAAATTAAAGTTTAAATCTATATTATACTAATATATAAAGCTGAAGAGTTTGAAATGAAACTACTTTTTACGGATTTTATCACGGTATATTGATATTATTTAGTTCCCGACGTTTCGGATCCTTTACAGCATCCATGGTCACGGGCAGACTGAGGTGTTGGACGTCTTGATGTTAAAATTACTAACAGCTACCTTACATTTTTGTTAATTATTGGGCTTAGGCAGCCCAAAACTGCAAGACCAAAGGATACGGTGAGCTCGTTCGGCGTGAATCGGATCGCTAATAATTAACAAAAATGTAAGGTAGCTGTTAGTAATTTTAACATCAAGACGTCCAACACCTCAGTCTGCCCGTGACCATGGATGCTGTAAAGGATCCGAAACGTCGGGAACTAAATAATATCAATATACCGCGATAAAATCCGTAAAAAGAAGTTTCATTTCAATGTCTAATATTCGCGTAAGTGTCAGAAAGCTGAAGAGTTTGTTTGTTTGTTTACTTGAACGCGCTAATCTCAGGAACTACTGGTCCAATTTGAAAAATTCTTTCAGTGTTAGATAACCCATTTATTGAGGAAGGCTACATCATCACGCTACGCGGACGAAGTCGCGGGCAGAAGCTAGTGTGAAATAAAGCAGGTCAATCTTCAGTTTATCTTCTTACATAAACGAACAAGTTTTACTTTTAAATCGCGACGTAACTAAGAATAAGATTGTTTTTAAGTGTAGGCTTTTGATAAGTATTCTCCTCACGGTGAAATAAGGGGGTGTAAAGATTGGGGTGTAGGGGGGGATTGTAAACACATCGGGACCTGTTGCGTCGGCCGTCGGGCTCAAGTCACGGACCGCTGACATGCGTCTACTACGTAATGTGCTTTAACACTTCGTGAATAAACACGTTTACGTTAATGTTTTTCTTATCGATATAGGCTTGTTAGCTTCTAGCTAAAACATCCTGAAAGCTCCGTAAAGCTACGCAGAGATTTTGTTAGTTCCAGCTTTGGTTATATTTGCTTATAGTGGTAGTAAGACTAGTTGTAGACTGCTACGCTAGAGGTTCTGGGTACGATTCTCAGGTCGAGCAGTTTTATAGGATTTTTCAATAAAATTTGTACTAATTGAATTGTTATAATTATGACTCGATATTTAATTGACGTGTTTGATGTCTTGCGCTTCCACACTTACACGTTGTATATTTTGACATATTAAGTAAGCTGGGGCATGCTTCGATATTATTTTATTCACATAATTATTTAAAGGAGGAAAAAAGATCTTCGAGAAAAAAAATTTGGTAAGTACCTACCTTATCAGTCAATTTTTATTTAAACAACGGTCGTATTGTTAACAAATGAAAAGAAAATGTACCTACTTATTGTAGCATGTTATAATATGTTTAAGGATATAGTAGACTAGCTTCTGCCCGCGACTTCGTCCGCGTGGAATAGTTACTTGGTCTTAGCGTGATGATATATAGCCTATAGCCTTCCTCAATAAATGGGCTATCTAAAACTGAAAGAATTTTTCAAATCGGACCAGTAGTTCTTGAGATTAGCGCGTTCAAGCAAATAAACAAACTCTTCATCTTTATAGATTAAGTATAGAGTATAGATAGATTATTTGCCTTAATACGAATTGGCAGGCGTAAATAAAAAGGATAAGAGAGAAAATCCGAGATCAGTGCCGAACGTGGTATCGAATTGGAGTGTTGACGTCGATCCATCAGTCGGCGAATGTGAATCAAAATGTCGCTTTCCACTGCGCGGTTCGCTCGCAGTGCTACGCCGCTACGACGTAAAACAAAAGGGGAGCTTGGCGTAGCAATCGTAGGCTCGGACTGACATTTTCCGATTGAATGGTTTTTATGTACAATGTTGTTTGTATGTTTCATGACTTTAGTTGAATATATTGTTAACTAAAATAAACTATTACGAAAAAGTGACGTAGCACTTATTTGAAACACAATTAGTAACAAGCAGGCTGATTTATTAATATTTTTATTTAATACAATGCCAATGTCATAAGTATAAAGCACAGTCGCTGTTCTCTAACTTCATCTAAACTAAGCAACTGTTTTCATTATCGTTTTGAGATTTGTTTCTGGAAGGTTTTTATGCATATTACAGTGTAGAAAAGTCGAGAAATTCAATTGTGCAAGTTACTAGTATTTAATATGCTGTGTTCGAATGTTCTAGTCAATACGTCGACCATGCACTCAGCCACTGTATCGCTATTTTTATCGCTATATTTATATCTATCAAGGCGTTCATCGACTAAAAGCCTGCATAAAGCATTAAGCGAGGAAGTTCGCGGACTTGTTGCTCCGGGGAGGTAATCAACTCAAACACAAACGCAACTCGCTATTAATTTATACTCGTACGGCGCGAGCGTACAACTGCGTTCGAATTAAATGGATGTCTGCTAGGTAGCTTCTGCCCGCGACTTCGTCCGCGTGGAATAGATACTTGGTCTTAGCGTGATGATATATAGCCTTCCTCAATAAAGCGGCTATCTAACACTGATATATTTTTCAAATCGGACCCGTAGTTCCTGAGATTAGCGCGTTCAAGCAAACAAACAAACAAACAAACTCTTCAGCTTTATATATTAGTATAGATGGAGTATTTACATTAAACATATATCTTTTTACATTATTATCTATTTGCTTCGACGGCGTGTGAAGTCTGTCAACCTTACTGTAGCCTAATCCCTCTCATTTTGAAAGGAGACCCGTGCGTGCAGTGGGTCATTAAAATGGATTGATTATGTTATCAGTTTGGGTATAATTATCAAAATACAAGCTTTTCGGTTTAGTCAATTATATAATATTTTAACTATATAAAGTCATTGGATTTAGTAGTAATTTCAACTATGTATTTTTATATAAAAAAGACTAGCTTCCGCCCGCAACTTCGCCCGCGTGGAATACTTACTTAGTCTTAGCGTGATGATATATAGCCTATAGCCTTCCTCAATAAATGGGCTATCTAACACTGAAAGAATTTTTCAAATCGGACCAGTAGTTCCTGAGATTAGCGCGTTCAAGCAAACAAAACAAACAAACAAACTCTTCAGCTTTATATACATATATACTAGCTTCCACCCGCGACTTCTTCCGCGTGGAATAGTTACTTATAGTCTTAGCGTGATGATATATAGCCTATAGCCTTCCTCGATAAATGGGCTATCTAACACTGAAGAATTTTTCAAATCGGACCAGTAGTTCCTGAGATTAGCGCGTTCAAGTAAACAAACAAACAAACAAACTCTTCAGCTTTATATATTAGTATAGATGGAGTATTTACATTAAACATATACTTACAAACAATATTCTATCATGTAAGTAATCTTCGAGAATTGATTCTTTTATTTAAGTAATATTAAGAAGATTAAAACACGTTGTATTTATAGTCACGTTGCTTCGACGACAAAGGGAAATCATTTAGTCAGTCGCTTTTGAAAGATTGTAATTTACTGGTCATTGTTTGAAGTGTAAAGACGACATTAATTTGTATTTTTTTCTATGAGTTATCTACAGCTAAAATGTGTTGTTTTCTTGTTTTTTATATCGCGAATTATATTTGAATAAAACGAGGATTTTTTCTGTATAAATAAATCTTTATTATTAATATTTCGTTTGTTTTGTTAGATTTTTATACAAATATACAAAATCACCATCATGCCTGTATTTTCTGAATAGTTACAGGGTTACACAGAGTTGTATTGGTATGTATGGGTTTAGTCTATTGCAATTAACCGGGCTCCAAACACATCTATTTATTTTTTGAATTTCAGTGTAAACCCACGTTGCTCCACCTGGTAATCGAATCCGACCTCCAGCGTAACACTTGTCATCACAATCACAAGACTAATGAAGCATTTACAAATATTTTAAATACGGTGTAAACACCCTTTATTTCTTGTTCCTGTCTTCATTTAATATTCTTGTCTTTGATGTTACACTTCACATTTTATGTTTAACACCGCAAAATCCGACACCTGTGCGTACTAAATGGGTCTCTTTACATACAAAATGGAGATTTTAGCACCGAAAACAGTATTTCTTGTCTAAGGACTACTAAGATGGGACGTGACATGACAAACTTTTTAATCATATGGCATAAATTGCTACTTTTATTAAATACCATATTTTGACGTTTTAAATATTTATTTAACGTTATCACTATTTATCTTTGAGAAAATAAAGAACTAGCCTAGTGTTTCACTTAAAGTCTTTAGACAGTCCACATTACGTGTTTTTTAAATTTGAGATTTCATTACAGAAAATAAAAATACATTAAGTTAAGATGTATTTTAATTAAATAATGTAGAAAAGAAATTAATTACTCTAAACGTTAAATAATATAATTGACTTCGTTTCTTCTTCTCCCAGTGATGACACACACACACACATACAATAGTCTTATCAACTACTTTCATTGTTGTTATCTGTTTTTAATAAATGAATATTCAATTTTAAACATTTTGACGTTGTAGAAACGTAGGTGTAGAATTGTGTCTCGAGGGCCTAAGTGCATTTCTACATAAAATAAACGCTTTCTATAAATTGCTATTTAGTATAAGTACTCTATTATAAACGGGAAATAAATATATTGTATTGTAATTATACATTGCCTTGCTATCTTCGTCTGTATCCAGGCTTTGAGTAATTACTTCGTTTCCGGACTTTTACTGATATTAAATTTTCTATTTCATCTGCCATCTTTGTTGACGTTGCTCGCTTTATTAGAAGAGCGGCAATAGGTTGACTTACGGCGTCATGTTGGCGACCGAGGTCGTGAACTCGTGCATACTATTACTAGTATTTGAATTCCATTCGTTGCATTATTAACGTGAACCTATATTATATTATACTAGCTTCTGCCAGTGACTTCGTCCGCGTGGAATAGTTACTTGGTCTTAACGTAATGATTTAGATAGCCTATAGTCTTCCTCAATAAATGGGCTATCTAACACTAAAATAAGTTGTCAAACAAACTTTTCAGCTTTATATATTAAAAGTATAGATTAAGTACCTACTTAATCTATAGCATATATTTAATACCTAGTAAATATATGCTCGGTTAAATCGGTGAAAACCTACATATTTCTTAGTAAAAAAGAAATTATGATCTACCTACCTGATTATAGGTACAAAAATTCTACAAAGACTTCTACAGACATTCTATCTATTTCTGTAAGTATATAAAAGCAATGTAAATGAATTATAACCACGATTCTTTGATGTTGAATTGCGGCGACTTTAGTAGACTTGGAGCAAATCGATTGGAGAACTATTTCTGAACTGATCTGAGCATTCACGGGTTTTGAAGCGAAAGAGTGGGTTAATGATCAATTTATTTAAGCGTCTTTTTAAGAAATAGTCGATTTAAAGCTGTACCATCACAAAGCAGAGTAGACTTTATATGAAACTCTATTTTCTAATATCTACAACTAAAAAAACAGATAACAACAGTCAAATATCATAAATTTTTGGGTTGTGTTAGTAGCTGTGCTTTTATTGTAATACGGAGGAATGACTTACATCTCTACTAGATATTATAAAACTGTAAAAAAGCTGGGTCTGCACATTGAAGATATTTAAAAAATACACGTGTGTTATGGTATATAAACGTCCCCGAATGTGATTATTAAAATTCTTGTCTGTTTTGTCTGTTTGTTACGGGTTGGAGCAAAAACTACTGAATAGATTTTAATTTTATCATCACTATTAGAAAGTATATGCTCCAACTTAAAAACTGGTGATTTTCTTATCTCAATTAATTAAATGAATCCTGAGATACAGCTTGACCTCCCTGATGTATAGAGGCCCATACAAAAAAGAGGTCATCAATGTTGGTAATGCATTTTTACTCCTCATATAGCTTCACGTGAGCGAAGCCGCGGACAGAAGCTAGTAATATATAAAATGAATTAAGAACAAAAGTTTCACTTAGTGACCAGTGACGTTGAAACAGCGTCGATTTCTTGAATGAAGTAAGTATCTGTCAAGGTGTAAGAAAATCAGGTCAAACAAGGAATACTAAAGATTCATTAATGTTTGGAATAGTCCGTAAAAGGTTATGGTTTTGGTATAAAACAGCCTCTCACTCTAAACGCATTCATTTTCTCCGTTCCGTCGTGGGTAAAAAGGTAGTCAAAAATATTACATTTATAAAACCAACAATGATGAACTCTTCTTTGTATGGGTGTCTATACATTAGAGAGGTCAAGCTGCATCTCCGGTTCCGTTTAATTATTTGAGATAAGGAGTATAGTTACCAGTTTTTAAGTTGGAGTAAATACTTTCTAACAGTGATAACAAAATTAAAATCTATTCAGTAGTTTTTGCGCCAACCCGTAACAAACAGACAAACGGACAAGAATTTTTAAAAACACATTTTTGGGTTCGGAGACGTTTATACCCTAACTCACTTGTTTTTTTTAATATCTTCAATGTACAGACAGCTTTTTTACAATTTTATAATAGTAGAGATTTATATAACTAAACGGTTGTATAATATTGGCACAACGGATGAAAAAAAAATGCAAATTTCTTTAAAAATATTTCGACAAATCTATGCAATAGAAATTCTTGCATGCTGAAATCGCAGCAGTCAAGCTGTCACTACTATGCAGTTATGATCCAAACTAAGTATTTCATAAATTGAACTTGTCTTTACGATTTATCCGGCGCGGGTTCCACTCCAGGGAGGTTGTTAAGCAGCTCCCGCAGATGTCAGCTGAACACATTTCTTGAGGCGACAACGCGGCGACAGAGAAACGCTTCACTGCTATGAAATTCTTATTGCTGGCATATTCAATTTATTCAACATATTTAAAGCATTGAGGCAAACGTACTATGGGTTTAACTTCGATGCAATCTGGATTGGATGCAATTGAGAATAGTTATTCTGAATGAAAATGGAAAATCATCCATAATGCCTTTTGTCATCACATTACCCGAACGGCAAGAAATAAATACAAAGAATCTATTTATGCTTTCTACAAGGCGAGAAGAAGTTCAAACGCATTCGCATTCGTTAAAAAATGAGTCTTGCCACTGATATCTAATTTCTACATAAGTTGTTTAGCGTATTATATTATTATGCTCTAGTACGTTAGCACCTACCTAATACCTCAATGGCTGAAAAAGTTTTATTTGAATCACGTCTGGTGCATTGACTTCAGATTTTCGAAGAGAGAAGTATTTAGTGGGAACGATGAAGTTGTTCCCCCGGTTTGACAGAAGTTGTTGAACTAAAGCACTCAGTTTTCTCGTTCTTTTTGAACTCCCCTGTCCTGCTTTGTATGCACTAGTTAATATAAAAAAGACTACCTATTCTGCTGGAAATATATTTACTTAAAATTGCTTGTCACATTTTTTTTAAATTTAGATACCTACGACCTATTCACTCTTTTTGTTATGAGTGTGAGCGAATTTAGTCTCCCGTAAAGCTCGTGGTACATGCACGATGGTGGTACCTCAATCACTCAATAATTACAAGATGCGATCCCGCGCGTTTACCATTTCAACGAGACATACTCTCTTTACTATTATTGTGTTTGCCGTTTATTTGTAACGATAATTACAAAAACTAATAATTAAACTGCCTCATTAGCCAAGTGGTCCTGAGCGCGACTGTTACGCTAGAAGTCCTGGGTTCGATTCCCAGGTCGAGCAAAGTGTTATTGGGTTTTTCTATGAATTTCCCAGTAGCAGCTCGGAGTTAGGAATTTGTGCCCGGTTAATGGCTATAGGCTCGCCCCCTATTACATGAGACCTAAACATACCGGTGAACTGTGGGTAGACATTAGTACGCCTCTGCCTAACCCTTCGGGGAATACAGGCATGGTGGTATGTATGTATAATTAGAGGGTTTACTATCCCCTTAATGTCTTTTGCTAATTTTAAGCGACGTGACCTTCTGTTTTATAACCAATAAAACACTGTTATTGTTGTTTGTGGCAACTAAGCTTACTAATCAGTGCTACTATGCAGCAGACGTGAGTCGGATAAAACTTTTCATCCATTGAGATATTAAGTAACGTTTTTTATCTCGTTTTGTTATGCTTATTATCACAAGCAAACAAGATAAAATAATTTCGAGCTACTGAGTCGAATTTAAAAAAATAATTAGTTCTGACTATTTTAGTGAATACGATGCTTGTTAATCTCGTAAGTACTTAGTTTGCCTTTTAAATTTCCTTCTCTCTTTGTCCGCAGAGTGTGTGGTCCTAGGTTTGGTTGTCATTAGGTTTTACTGTTATGAGTTTAGATTTGTAGTTGAGCTACGGAAAGGACAATCGACTGACGTTCAAAAGCAAAGTCAATCAAGCACGACGGATTGTCCAAAAAACTGATTCACAAAGTAAAATATCAAACAAATGATGTGTAAATCCGAAGTACGCATAACCCTAATCAGCTATATTTTATGATATCCCTTTTAACGTAAATCGGTTTTCATGATCGAATTAATAAAACAGTCGAGACAGAATATCTCAGACAGTATTATTTTGCGCCATTAGGCCCATCGATTTCCCGCCAGACGACTGATGGCCGACGTGGGCCTCCAATTAGTCGGTTGCCTTTTCCTCTCTCGGATTTCTCGGTTCGATCGCATTTCAAACGAAATAACATCCGGCTTACGATGTTACCTATTTTACGTAATTGGTATGTAAATGTGGAAGTAAACGTTTTTATTGGAAATTACCAGCTTTGTAGTATAATTTTGTATATATTATGTACTAGCTTCTGCCCGCGACTTCGTCTGCGTGGACTTCAGATAAAAAATAGCCCATGTGTTATTCCAGACTATAATCTATCTCTGTGCCAAATTTTATGCAGATCCGTTCAGCCGGTCTGGCGTGAAAGAGTAACAAACATCCATCCATCCATCCATCTTCACAAACTTTCGCATTTATAGTATTAGTAGGAAGTAGGATTATCTAATACGTATAGAAAGTCATCAGCACTTACTGGTGCCTTTTATTTAGATTTCGATATATCTATACTAATATATAAAGCTGAAGAGTTTGTTTGTTTACTTGAACGCGCTAATCTCAGGAACTACTGGTCCGATTTGAAAAATTATTTCAGTGTTAGATAGCCCATTTATTGAGGAAGGCTATAGGCTATATATCATCACGCTACGCGGACGAAGTCGCGGGCAGAAGCTAGTTGGTAATATGGTGGGTAGGCCTGGTGGGTATTCTACAAATCATCAAATAAAACATAATCATCATCATCATCTTCATTACATCAGCCAAAAAACACGACGGCGTAGCGCCTGAGCGATCAGCTTCTGCGACACGTGTTGTGGGTTCGATCCCCACACGGAGCAAATATTTGTATGATCTGCAAATAATTGTTCCGGGTCTGGGCGTTTGTGTATGTGATAATTTGTGTTTGTGAACGCACCCACGATACAGGAGAAAATCCTAGAATGGGGCAACGTTTAAAAAACAAAGTCCACAGCTGAACAAAGACCGCCCTTATAGACTTTTACAAGGAACAATTATATGCCATCTGCATCCAACGATTCCCAGCAACCATTATAACAAAGCAGGTAATATTTCTGATAGAATAATATCTATAACTTGATCCCTAAAGATAAAGTGTTATTTGTTTTATAGTGGGATCAAAATATTTTACAGACCTTAATCTATACTAATATATAAAGCTGAAGAGTTTGTTTGTTTGTTTGCTTGAACGCGCTAATCTCAGGAACTACTGGTCCGATTTGAAAAATTATTTCAGCGTTAGCCCATTTATTGAGGAAGGCTATAGGCTATATATCATCACGCTACGCGGACGAAGTCGCGGGCAGAAGCTAGTTAAATATATCTTACTAGCTTCTACCCGCGACTTGGTCCGCGTGGAATAGTTACTTAATCTTAGCGTGAGATATATAGCCTATAGCCTTCCTCAATAAATGGGCTATCTAACACTGAAAGAATTTCTCAAATCGGACCAGTAGTTCCTGAGATTAGCGCGTTCAAGCACACAAACAAACAAACAAACTCAGCTTTATATATTAGTATAGATTCCTCTTAATTTAGCTGGAGCACAGCTGCTAGATTAGTCCAAACAAATAGTTTAAGCTCAATCACAATGTACCGAATGTGCCTAACTAGCGAAAACTAAATTTTATCCCGAGACGAAGAACATAAAGGTTTATGTCCTGGAAATAAGCGTTCTGTGAAAATAATGATAGTTGAACCTATCTGGCTTTACTTACTTACGGTACTTTAAATAATAGCAAAACAAGTTGCGTTAAAAGAATACTTAAAGAATTGTGTTTATTTATTTACGTATAAACGAACGATTCAGACACTAAATTTAAAATTTAAATACCCCTCGCAGCATCAATTATTTAACGAGGGAGAGCCATGCTTCGGCACGAATGGGCCGGCTCGACCGCAGTGATACCACGGCCTCACAGAAAGCTGGCGTGCAACAACGCTTGCGTTGTGTTTCGCCGAGTGAGTGAGGTTACCGGAGGTCCAAACCCTTTTAAAAGGCGGGCAATGCATTTGTGACTCCTCTGGTGTTGCGGGTGTCCATGGATGGCGGTTATCGCTTATCATCAGGTGATCCGTCTGCTCGTTTGCTCCCCTATCCCATAAAAAAAATAAGTCAAGATCACCATGTTCTTGCAATATAATTGAAGTTACAGTTCAAATAGCTGATGACATTTTCTTAAAAATGGCTAAGAACAGTCTCAATCAAGATACCTTTCGAGCAAAATAATAATAATTAAAAATGGTCCATTCAGATCGTCGTTGGGAGAAATCTGAAAGATAAAGAAGCCTATTTTTGGGTGAAATGTACAGAGCTAGTCTTGGACTTAACTTACGCTAAGTAAAAACGCATTACCCAATGAACAAAGTGACAAGAGCAAAAAATTAAAGCTACTTAGGTCGGCTGTTGAGATGTCTGCTGTACAGTTATTTACAATTAATTAAGCCGGGGATGGTTACTTCGTTTTGAAAAGTACAGTGAATACTTAATCAATATATTTTAAAATTATAAACTTATTGTATAGAAAACTAAATTATTGTGGAGTAAACAGCTCTATTTTATACGCTATTACAAATAACATACAGCCTAGTAGTTGAATACTTTCATAGTAATTTCCTAACGCTATATTTTCTAGTCGAGTAATCCAAGACAATTTACTCGACGTTTAATTGAGAATGTTAATTTCGTGCCTTCTGTATGTTGTAGTGAAGTTTGAAGGGCGATAGCTCCTATTAATTTGGCTCTCGACGGTCGAATGTTACCCTCAGCGCGAGCTTTAGGCGCTCTCATAATTACTTCCAAACTTCGGAGTTGTACGGCCGTGGATTTATTGTTTTCTTAGCTAATTTCTCGTTACAGAGCCCCTTGATGCTGATAAATAATATTCACGTTGATAACTTTATAGAGAAATAACAATTTAAAGTTAAATTATCGAGCAATTTTAAGCGTAAATTGTGTAAAATACCGACGCTTAGTCCCGTTTTATACTGGAAGTAAAACTCTAATTTTTTTTTTTAAAAAAAAGCTTACTATCAATGTGGGTCACACATTACTAGTATTCTTGTTAACCCTTCGTGCTAAGCTAATTGCTTGTGTTACGAGTGGGTTCACGTTGGTAGTGCAATGGGTGGGGTTCGAACCGGCAACCACATGATCGCAAGTCCGACGCCCTAGCCATTAGGCTACCGCCGCTTCAAATATAGTTGGTACAAGGTCGCAGTTCTTATCCAAAATATGCATAAGTCCAAATAAAGAGTCAAAATGATATTTTTTCCAAGGCATTTCTTTCCAACCCCATCAGTTTTTTAAGGGATAGAAGGGCAAACGGGCAGACGGATCACCTGATGGTAAGCGATTACCGCCGCCCATGGACACCTGCAACAACAGAGGAGTCGCGTGCGTCGCCCGCCTTTTAAAAGGGGTTGGGCCTCCATTATCCTCACTCACTCGGCGAAACGCAACGTAAGTGTTGTTTCACGCCGGTTTTCTGTGAGGCCGTGGTATCACTCCGGTCGACCCGGCCCATTCGTGCCGAAGCATAGCTCTCCTGCCTATAAAAATCCCTCCCCTGTTTACGACGTTGAGTTGCTATAATGATGAATATTACAAGTCACTCAGTTATAGCAGTTTACTAGTCGAGTTAATTTACATGACATATAGCAGGAAATGCGCCGCACTTAATTATTCCCGAAATATATCTGCGAACAATGCTGTCGTGTCAATGCTAATTCAATGAACTGGAATGGCCAGCTACTGACCGAAACTGTATAATTAATTTACGTTATACTGGATTAAACATGGATATGATATAGATACTTGTGTTAAGTGGTATAAAGTGAAATGGATGTGGTTTTTTTGTGTGTTTAGTACCTCTAAGCTTTTATTTCCTTTATGATTATTATACTAATTGATTATAAAACCGCCTCATTGGCCTAGTGGTCCTGAGCGCGACTGCTACGCTTGAGGTCCTGGGTTCGATTCCCAGGTCGAGCAAAGTGTTATTGGGTTTTTCTATGAAATTCCCAGTAGCAGTTCGGAGTTTGGAATTTGTGCCCGGTTAATGGCAATAGGCTCGCCCCCTATTACATGGGACCTAAACATACCGGCGAACTGTGGGTGTACATAAGTACGCCTCTGCCTAACCCTTCGGGGAAAACAGGCGTGATGGTATGTTATGTTATGAATATTATAAAATATTCAGAAGAAAGAAAACTTCTTTCCCGATTAAGCGTTCTCTTTTTCTCTCATACTCTACGAAAATACGAAGTTGTATATTTTCTATTTTACAATGGGACGAATTTTCGTTTGGTTTTATATATTTGTCATCGTTGTGCTGTTTCTGTACACTATGAGAGAAAAGGAGAACTCATGATCTGGATAGAAGTTTAACTAAACTTAAATCTGTTCAATTATAAGACCAAATAAATATCATTTGCCCTAGTGAAACTGCGTAAAATCTTGTGAAATGTTATTTTATTGAGTAAAGTAGTGTGACCAATGACCGGTTAGGTAATGTCGTTTGGTACCCTCGTCACTTCTTACAGCTCGCCTGAAAGCTCGTAAGGAAGCTACAATCTAGTCATAACACACATATCAGCTGACGATTGGTAATAAAAAGCGGACTTTTGTGGGGGACATTCAACCCAGACAGATGGGTGAAAAATTCTTACAAACTAAACGGCCTGACAATGAATATTGGACCCTCTAAACTTTAAGGAAGAAACAGGAAAAAAATCCTGAATAGACAGTCTCTTCTTTGAATATACTGGTTTGTATAGAGCAGTGATAGCATAGTGATATGACCATTGGACTGCCAAGGCTCATGTTTGCTTCTGACTTTTCGAGATCCATTCATTATGCCATATTAATAATAATTTATGATAAACAAGTTTGATAAATTATCTCGGCGGTTTGCCAACCCCTATTATTCCGAGTATGAGTCTCCTACTCATACTCGGCAATGAGACAGCAAAGAGACTGGTGTGGTGAAAAAAGAGAGCTCATCCGATGTTGGATGTGGTTGGACCCATTCGAAGATATAAAAAATACAGAGATTTTTGTAAACATTTACAGTAAATTATAATAAAAATTTCTTTAAAAGTCAAATATTTATTATCTGTCTTATTAAAAAAATATAAATCGTGCATTTTTTTAATAATAATAAAAACTTTTTACGAAAAAAATCTTTTACTTTTACACATATTTATACTTATTCAAGGGAAAATCTTATAAATAGATTTAATAAAGGGTAACAAAAAATTTACTCTATTTACCTATATGAAAAAATGCGACCTGCCTGAACTAGGTTTATTCAAACCTGTGCTTTGCCTGTGATTATCCCTAGCCTGCATTCAAGCAGAGAACCAATGGACGTATCCTTGCAATTTTTACTCACTTCACTCTTGTAGACAGTTTTACAATTTCTAATGATTGTATATTTTATTTTATTTCAAACCAGCCAACTCAGAGTAATGCTGCCTTATTGCAGCGATCTCTTCAATACTGTCTGCAGTCTGTCTGCTGTTATAAAAAGTTAATAAATTATCCATCTCCGTTTACACCTTATTTTTAACTACCAGTCTTTAATTGTGTAGATCATTGTTATAGTAACATAACATACCATCACGCCTATTTTCCCCGAAGGGTTAGGCAGAGGCGTACTAATGTACACCCACAGTTCGCCGGTATGTTTAGGTCCTATGTAACAGGGGGCGAGCCTATCACAAATTCCTAACTCCGAGCTGCTACTGAGAATTTCATAGAAAAACCCAATAACACTTTGCTCGACCTGGGAATCGAACCCAGGTCTAGCGTAGCAGTCGCACTCAGGACCAGTTGGCTAATGAGGTTGTTATAATATCTGCAATATAAGCGAGGTTCATTGAATTGTGGCTGCGGCTGGAACGCAGCAGACTAGCAGTTCGTTAGTTACAGACCGTTGGCCAATTACTTGCAAGGCTTGCATAGCTTAGGAGCCAGGCTTTGAAATCTCAAGCGGTTTGTCTGTGTCCTGAAGCTTATACTAAACCGCGCACTTTGTACACGTGGGATCACTTCAGCCGCCTCAGTTCTCTTACTCCGTGTCTAGTTACGTTTTCTACTGAAATAATAAACCTTATTTCCGACGATTCCAGCCAAATGGCGCGCTTTAGACAAAGAGGATCCCGAATTACTTTCAGTCTGTGTCGAGTTTAAGAGCAGATTAAACTACTTTACTTGTTCATTTATTATTATTGTAGTTTTAACAAGTATTATTTTCTACTGTTTTAGGATTTTAAATACATACTGAAATTCATGAATCTAAGTAGGCAATAATGTTTAGGTAGGTGTTGTGAGCAATTTCATATTTTCTTTCTATCTTTAAGATTGTAGTTTTAAGTAACGTAAAATACTTTTGCTGCAGAAGTTATCCATTCCGCTAATGAACTTTTTGTGTTCTTCAATAACACACACAAGAAACGCTTATAGGTATTTCCTACTGTTTTTTTTAAACAAATAAAATAAATTCCTGCCGCTCAAATTCCTGAATTTTAATATGAGTCACAGCATGAGATAGGCTTAACAGCAGCGTTCTACGATTATATGTTGCCAGTATCGGCTGACCTCTCAGTGTATACGCTTTTAGTACATTGAGTGGTTAGCTTATACTGGCATGGGACGGGATGGCACTGATGATTCGCCAAATTCGCCATTTTTTCTTTTTTATAGGCTGTTGACCGATCTGGGAGGCTAAAATTGCCTCTATTTTAGCCTCCCAGATCGGTCAACAGCCAATAAAATAAAAAAAACTGCCATCAACAACGTATCTATCAATACACTGACGAAACGTCCAATAGTGAACGAATGAGTTTTATCTATATAGCATTGAGTATTCCCAGTGGTCTCTATTCGAGCAGAAAGTCGAAAAATTTTTGAGCGACGAGAAAAATTTGGTCCGGAAATTAAAGATATACATTGCGTCATCAGATTGGGTGGCAGATGCCTGGCGGAGGAATTAGGCTGAGTCTAGTTTAGGCTCAATAGTTGTCTGGGTTCTATGGCTAGGACGGCCCTCTCACTAAGCAATACAATAAAACGCTTTGCGTGATTCAGATAGGATAAAATATTTTCCGAGTACCTGTCTAGTATCCATTGAAATAATTGCAACGATTTTATTTAGAAGACTTGTGATTTACGCAGTTAGGGGAAAATAAAAGATTTGAATAAGGGCGCTCAAGTTTTTGTTTATTATATGTGCATAATATTTTATTGGTCTTAGAGCTACATTTTAATCTTTTAATAAGTTTCCATTTTACCCGACTGCGCCAGAAGGTGGGTTATGTTTTTCGAGAGTATGCATGTATTTACGTTCTGTTTTCACCCTTTCATAAAACAAACTACCCCGTTGTGTGTCGTAACAGCCGACTAATCATGTATTTATTATACCAAGGTTAGGTTAGTTTATATCCGGATAATTAGGATAACGGAATGTTTGTCTTTTGACCAGCAATAATTACTTATGTTGAAGCCTCAATGTGTATTAACATCACTACATTATTATAAAACGAAGCAGCCTCGCCGCGTTTGTCTGTTTGTCTGTGTGAACACGATAAACTCAAAAACTACTAAACCGGCGATACGATTTTCACCTATGGATGGACTGGTTCATGAGAAAGGTTAGGCTATTTAGCATCAAACTCGTGGTACAGCTAGTGGTGCTATAATACAGATATCTATAATGTATAATACCCACTTGTAATAAGGTACATTATTGAATAACATGACAACATTACCTGTGCAATTAACAATAGATTAGTTTGTAAGTATTTCCCT
This sequence comes from Acronicta leporina, assembly GCA_947256265.1. Lineage (NCBI taxonomy): Eukaryota > Metazoa > Arthropoda > Insecta > Lepidoptera > Noctuidae > Acronicta > Acronicta leporina. The sequence goes on along the minus strand of OX366520.1, from coordinate 11,595,899 downwards.
TTGTTAACAGAATAAAAATATTTAACTTAGAACGTTAAATTCTACCGTATTTACTCTCCCTTATTTACTTCAATAACAGGTTTCTAACTTCAATCGAAGAAGACTAAACAGTTCCACCGATAGTTATCGATTAATTCAAAATAAGGGGTCCAATTACTATCAAGAATAAAAACTGTTCAAGTTTTCAACGCCAAAGTAAATGAGAAAACTTTTCCACTAAGTATCGTTTAGGTAGCTTTTCTTTTTAAATTCGATTGTAGTACTTTCGAAGATTGAGTTGAGAGACAATATTAATATTTTAAAGAGGAACAATTTCTTTAAAAATATAAAGAACAAGTTGCAAGTTGGTGTTACGGGTGTCCATGGGCGGCGGTTATCGCTTACCATCAGGTGATCTGTCTGCTGCCGTCTGTTCCCATAAAAACCCTGCTAGTCGATAAAAATCGACGATGAATGAAACAATATTGAAATTGATTGAAAAACTGAAAGAATAAACAATTATACTATAGGATAATAATTAATAATACTAGTAATATCAATTTATAAAGAAACCTTCAACTCGCAGATAAATAGATAGGTACTTATACTACTTATGTATATTGAAGAATCGTGTACCGCCATAACTTCTAGGAGCTTTCATAACGTAGCTGCGATATGGGTTCATATAATCCTATGTATCTGGAGTCCGATTGGTACTTTGTAGTATTTATGGATTTATACGTTTTACTTAGTTGCAGTTTTATATAATACTAGCTTCTGCCAGCGACTTCGCCCGCGTGGAATAGTTCCTTCGTCTTAGCGTGATGATATATAGCCTCAATAAATGGGCTATCTAACGCTGAAAGAATTTTAAAAATCGGACCAGTAGTTCCTGTGATTAGCGCGTTAAGGCAAACAAACAAACTTTTCAGCTTTATATATTAGTATAGAGTATAGATTTGCTGTTTAAGAATCATATGTTTTTACCGGCTTTATAATGACTACACTGATAAACATTACAAAAAATCAAGTAAACTGTCATAATTACATTTTAATTATTCGATAAAAATAAAGATGACTACTTACATCCATTGGACTACCTAAATTTCATAATTTTGGCACATTATTGATATTAGCATTTAAACGGAATATTTAAAGGATACCAAACAAACAAACCATAAACCTAACCGTGATATATTATACGACAAAACTTTCACTTGCAGAAAGAAAAAAATACGTTAACCCTCTAAAAGCTCTACAAACCCTTTAATCAACGGCCATTACAGGCTTGTCAAAAACAATTTAGTTTCAATATTAAAGCAAAGCGATTGAAAGTCGATGGTTTAGTCGGCCGGTATCGATCTGGGCTGTGATTCAGGTCGACTCTGACAGTCGGTCGACTCAGCGATGTTGAAAATGAAACGGACATTTTTTCTAGTTTGCATTTTCATGTTCTGCTACCAATTACCATTTTGTTCGTGATGAAAGAATGTAAAATTACTTATCTTAATTTTAATGTTGTTTTTTATGACTAGGATAAAGGAATACCCAATTATCGACATTAAGATTATCATAATAAAAATTAAAATGTAGCATAACCTAACCTTTTTTAATTAAATTCAATTACGTACAAAAAAATAAACAAAAATCTTGTTGTGATTTTTTGCATTTTCCATGCTGAGATTATAAAGTTATTTTAGACTACGGGCAGGATTCGAACTTGCGTCTTCTGGTTAGATACACCAGACGCTATGACCTCATTTTTAACCTATGTAAGTATAGGTTCTATAAAAAAATATAAAGAATCAATTGATTTTTATTCATCATTATTACTACTTACTTAATAACTTGGTACTCATACCAAGTTATTATTAATAAGCCAAAAAGAGAAAAATAATTAAGAGTAATAATTTTCTTTAGTGGTGATTTTGTTTGCCGTAGCGCCTAACTAATGTCAAAGATAAAATATAAAAATACATTTAAATACTAGGTACGAATGACAGAACTCATTAGGTTAAGTTGTAACTTGTGTACTAATAATTCAATAATCAGGAGGTAACGAAGCAAAAAGAACAAACTGAGCTTCTAAAATGTAAAAGCCAGGACTCGCCTTTTTAGGTCAACCATTAAAACTGTCAGCTCTACAGAAGTCATTACAACTCTCGCTAGAGAAATGTCTTTAGAGTAAAGATTCTTTCTTTGAGGACAAAAATTTAAGTTTAAAAATAGAATCCCAGTTTTACTTTTATTTTTAAGTACTTTGTGTTCTTGCATTCTGTGATCTTCGTAAATGGAAATTGAAATCCTATCGGAAAAACCAATTATATTTTCCTTTAAGAGTGGAACGTAGAAATGCTATTTATATTTTTTTAATTCATTATCAACCCATTTTAATGATTCATAGCGTTTTACTTAGACTGGTGTGGATAAGTCAACAGTTCACCCCACTGGCCATGGCCTAGCACGGATTGGCAGATTTTAGGATTTTAAAGTCTGCCAAGCCGTACTAGGCCAGCGTAGGTTTTACTCACAATGTTTTCTTTCATCATTTAAGCACGTGTGCAGACGTATCATCATTTCAAAAAGTCAGAGCTGCGTTGGATCGGATTAGAACTCGAAATCTTCGACAGACAAATCACAACAAAATAGAAAACAGTGATGTGCAGTGTTTGTTCTCACAATTTAATACTAAATTTATTCATGAATATTTCGGTCTCTAGGTATGCATTTAGGCTGTATTTGGCAACGAGATCGCTGCATGCATTGTGTGCACAACTCGATTCATTTGATTTATCGCCTCGTGATGGACGCCGCCTGGGCGGACGGACGCATTTTGTATGATAATTGATGGTCTATATAGTGTTAATTGAGTAGATTTTTAATTGGTTTGTTGTCACATTGATTTCTAATATTTTCGAGAATATCAGTGAATTACTATTCGCGATTCCTATTATCTATTTTTAGTTAATTTTTATTTTTCCTAACTGCCTCATTAGCCAAGTGGTCCTGAGCGCGACTGCTACGCTAGAGGTCCTGGGTTCGATTCCCAGGTCGAGCAAAGTGTTATTGGGTTTTTCTATGAAATTCCCAGAAGCAGCTCGGAGTTAGGAATTTGTGCCCGGTTAATGGCAATAGGCTCGCCCCCTATTACATGGGACCTAAACATACCGGCGAACTGTGGGTGTACATTAGTACGCATCTGCCTAACCCCTCGGGGAATACAGGCGTGATGGTATGTTATGTTATGTTTATTTTTCCTTTATTGGCCAACCAACAATTACAATAACTAAGGTAAGTGTAACAATTTCTTATAGGCTCGCACTACATGCACCATAAACGTAGTACCTACCTAGCTGTGCCACAAGCACTGTACCTAAAATACATAGCTTAAATTAACATTTTACTATATTGAATAATAATATATAAATAAAAAATAATAGAAGTATCAGTTAATATTATAGTATTGTAGAGCATCCGAAACGAAGGGTTTCAATATATTAATATACTGGCAAAAAGTAGTTTTATAATAAGAAGTGTCATAAATAATATTCTACTCGCGGAAATCGACAATAAAATCTCATACATAAGCCCCAAAAGACGACTCACATCCAGAATCTGAGATTTATTACAGTCACATTCATGCCGGTAACTGTTTTATTAAGACGGCTTCCCGCGTCGCCTTTATTATAATAACTGAGAGGCAATATTATCGCTTATTCCCAGCTATTATTTATACGGCGAATGCGCGTTACGATAATGTATGTACATTACGTTCATATATCCCAGTTACGTCTATATAATTATGTATATACATAGGTACTGTAGAGGCCGGGTTAGATATAATGGGGGGTTTTTGCGTTTAATTCAATAATGCACAATAAGAGCGAATACTGCGCGTTTATTACTCAAGCGAAAATTCTTATGGAATGACAATAATCAAATTCTTTCTAGACATTTTTAAACTACTTACTTTTTTGTTCCAATGTACTACGTGCCTGGGCGCGCACAATAAAAACTCTATGATGCAAACTATTACATCAGCTACGCCCCTGCATTTGGGTAAAACAAGGCAATAAAACACAAAAAAAAAAGTTTTACCCAAATAAAAACAAAAAAGTAACTAACTACCTGCCTATGTCCTAACTCGAAACATTAACAGGCGAAAGGAATTCACTTACAACCATGCATGAGGCTCGCCCCTCAAAGCAGGATAGTCTATGGCATGTGTATGGTTAAGTTATCATTAAAAATTTACAAAGCTTTAGCATAATTAATAAATACTACATACCATAAACTTTGACGCACCAAAACGCCTGAAAAAGATGCGCCACGGCCTCCTATCCAATGATGCTTCAAAATTAATTACATTGAAAGCTAAGCATCATGCCTGAAGGGTTAATGAGACTGAATATAAAAAGAATCAATATCATATGCAAAGACTTTAACTTCTTCTAACGCAATTGAGTCAGAGAGAGGGAAAGTTTAAGAAATCATATTAATCCTGTCATGAATTCATTCCGAACTATAATTAATTAATTTCCATGACTAATCTTAATACCCCTCTTTATTATAATATTATATAATAAAAATAAAAAATATTTGCTGAATCATATGTGTCCAACTCAGACACCCTTCGCAAGGACTATGTCCATTTCACGAAGTCGATACAGCATGTGCAGGGTCCCCCTCCTGCTAGATAAAATAAATCCCTCTAAAATTTTTATATTTTCGGAATGTCTTCAACCGAAAACGCCGTGGCATCTTTTCCCTCTCTTGGCTCGTTCAGACAGCACATCAGGCAGCTCATCAGATATGAAAACAAACGTACAAAATTTTTAATATTAAATATTCTTCTTTTACCAAGCAAAATTAATGACCTATATATATATATTATGAAGCAATCTATAATCTAACATGAAAAGGCTTTAACCTATTTACATGCACTATATCTCTATATCGACTATTATTTATTTTCCTAATTACATAATTCACATTAGAAATCCTTCTTACAATCCGATAAGGTCCTTTATATAACCTACACAATTTTAAACTTTTACCGTCTATTCTCCTAGGAGTATAAATCATAACTAGCTGGTTAGGCGAATAATTATTAACTTTAACTTTCTTATCATAACTTAATTTCTGTTTTGTCTGTGCTTTTCTCAAATTATGTATAGCTTTTTGAGATAAGAAATTTTGAAAATCATGCCTTCCCACATAATCAATTATGCAATTTCGCCTATCAGAATTAACAACCATATCAGTCTGGAATAATGGTTCTCTAGCATAAATCATCATGTGCGGTGATATCTTAATGCTTGACTGTTTACTTGAATTATATGCATAACATACTAAGGGTACATAACTACACCAATTCCTTTGGTCTGCAGAAACATACATAGACAACATTTGTGTTAACGTTCTGTTAAACCTTTCTACTAGACCATTAGAAGCCGGATGAAAAGCCGTAGTAAAGCGAGATTTACCACCAAAATATTCAACAGTATCTTTAACCAGATGTGATGTAAATACTGAACCTCTATCTGAAATAACTTCTTTCAGATAGAGGAAAGAAGCCCCCATTATATCTACCCGGCGCCTCCACCAACTTGTAGAGGCCGGGTTAGATATAATGGGGGGTTTTTGCGTTTAATTCAATAATGCACAATAAGAGCGAATACTGCGCGTTTATTACTCAAGCGAAAATTCTTATGGAATGACAATAATCAAATTCTTTCTAGACATTTTTAAACTACTTACTTTTTTGTTCCAATGTACTACGTGCCTGGGCGCGCACAATAAAAACTCTATGATGCAAACTATTACAGTACCTACCTACTAATGCTATTTGCTATTGGCCGAGTGGATTATACTATCTGTTACCCACGCTGGGCTCGCTTTTCCAATCCAGTGGGTATTTCCCTAAATCGATAAATGGAATATACACACTAAAAAATAATGCAACTTTTTTTTTATCACTCCATTGTATATAACTGGTTCGCTTCCTGCCGTCTGCCTGTTCCTATGTAAGCTAACATCTTTAAAACTACCTAACGGATTTTGATGCGGTTTTTAAATATAGAGTGACTCAAGAGGAAGGTTTTAAACTATTTAACATAACCCCTATGACTCTTAGGAACGGGCAGCATCGGTGAAACCGCGGGCGGGTCGACAGTAAATTATAGAATGGTACTGGCTCTACCCTCCTCTGGTGGGATCTAAATGTAAATCCAAATTCTTTACCACTGAAAATAAATTGCTATTGCAATACTAAAAACATTACACGAACATTATAACACAAACAAGAACAACACAAACGATATTCAATTATTAATTTAAATTATTTAGGTACCGAAAAATGGCTCATGATTAGACTGTCTGTAAAAATATTTAAATGTCCAATTTTACACCCAGTATAAAAATCCTTCCTAAATAAACATACAAAATTGGAGCGAATTTTATTGTTCAATTTGTTGCCGGCTGCCATCAGGTAGCGGTAGGTGTGAAAAAGACATTTCATTTTATAAATCAGACAACAGAATTTCACATCCTGCGGGACTTTTTCAAAAAGTTCGCACCGTCAGCTCGTGCGAATTGTTCAATCGTAACTAACGGAGTTGAAAATTGTGCAGTTATGACATAAAAATTTAATATTTCTGTTTGTGGAAATAGCTGTGGCTATAAATTCTTACTGTGTAAATATAATACTGTATCCACGATGTTGACATTTATCCCACTACCATGGGAATTTCCCAAAATGAATTCTAGCCCGTTTGAAGCAGTGCGTAGTCTGTTAGTCAGTATTTATAATTTTATTAATCATAAATACAGACATCCCTAACTGGAAAATGTTATATATTTTCGCGTGCGGGAATCGAATCGAGGAATCAATTACGACCTCTGTGGTTTAGTGGTTCGAGTAACGGACTGCTGACCATGAGGCCGTGGGTTCGATTCCCACAGGACACAAACATTTATGTGATGAATATAAGTGTTTATGTTCGCCTAGGTGTTTCTTATGTATTATAAGTATGTATTTACAAAAAAAAATGTATATATGTATTATATCCATTGTCTAGTACCCATAGTACAAGCTCTGCTTAATTTGGGACTAGATGGTGCTGTGTAAAAATGTCCCAGAATATTTATTTATTTATAATTTTTGTTGTACAACTCGTAAGTATATTTTAGGGTGCGGGAATCGAGCCCGTCTCCCGTAGCTCAGACAGTCATTTTGAAGTTAACCATAAAAGCTCCCGAAAAAGGAACCCATTTGCAATTACACTTTTGTGCTCCAATTGCTGAAAAAGATGTAACTTTGGACGCTGTCTTTATTATAATATAATGTAGATAATATCTAGTAATAGATAGATGTATAATATGTAGTTATATAAGTGCTCGTACTTTTCCTATGCATTATTTGTGCCATACAGTCAAAACGTCTATTTGCAGTGAACTGTCGAAATATAGATTAAACGGGGTACAAAAAGTTATTCGAGATCGATTGCGGTCAATGTGGACTCGATCCATATAATTTCTACAATACAGTACCTACAGCGAGCCAGACAGCCTGTGAATACTATTTTTTTTCATTATATGCTTGCAGCTACTATGACCTTCAGGATTTTCTTAGGGATGAGGTCCTTTATTTTACCCGGGCTTAAGTTTTGTTTCCCTAGATGAGCACATGACGTCATTGTTGGCAACATTTTTGAAAAAATATAACTGGGAAAGATTATCTACATATTTTGGAGCAGTGTATCCTGCTTTAAATCGAAATCACCTTTAACAGAACAAAACGCTAAGTCGCCCATTCTTTGCCGTAAACAACACGGGCGGGGCAAAAGGATTAAATTTTACCATTGATTAAGATTTCCCTTAATTAATGTAAGCTTGTGTTTACATTTAATTAATTTATATTTCCACTAAGTCGAGTTGTACTTTGAATTCCTTTGACAAGTTCACAAGATTATTTGTGTAACTTAGGTACTTACGTGATTTATAAACTTACTATTTTATAGAAATTAAACACGGCGGCTATTTTTAGTCGATAACTATCTCATTAGCTTAGTGATCCTGAGCGCGACTGCTACGCTAGAGGTCCTGGGTTCGATTCCCATGTCGAGCAAAGCGTTATTGGGTTTTTATATGAAATTCCCGGTAGCAGCTCGGGGTTTGGAATTTATACCCGGTTAATGGCAATAGGCTCGCCCCCTATTACATGGGACCTAAACATACCGGCGAACTGTGGGTGTACATTAGTACGCCTCTGCCTAACCCTTCGGGGAATACAGGCGTGATGATATGTATGTTATATTAAGCCGAACAAAAGTTAATCCGTGTGCTTCTAAGCCTAAATCTAAAGTAAGTATACATAAGGTTTTCTTCCCTCATTGATTACCACGGCTTAATAAGCGGAAATTCTTTCTCCACAAACCTTAGTAGCTTTTAGGATTACCTACCTTTCAGTCGGATTTTTCCTTGAACCGTCTATTAATGCCTGGTAAAAGCCGAAGGTTCTCGAGTGAATATTTCCAAGTTACCTAACAAGCATAGTTAATTCTTGGTAATGTCGTCAATAAGGCTCGATGAAGTAACAACGTATTAATTCGATTCGTGGAATAATAGCCTTTCCGTTGATTAAATTATACGGCATAGGTGAAGAGTTTAGTCTAACTAGGTACACTGAACTAGCGATTAGTATTCAACTCGGTCTCTGGCTCCGTTTGGCTTGATGAACATTTAATCAGTTCCGAACTCACTTGCTGATTCCCTTAAATTTGTAGTTAGATATAGTATGCACGTACAAACATAAAACAGACGAAAATTTTTGTCTTGACTCCTGTTGCTCTAAAAATGTCCCTTGTATTAGTTTTTCTTCAATATCTATAATGTACCTACAGACAATGCCTGTTACAATTTTATTATATGTATAGATACTAGCTTCTACCCACGGCCCACGACATCGTCTGCGTGGACTTTCAACCTGCATGAAAAGTATTCTAAGTGCTAGTCCAGGTTATGAACTATCCGATTTCAAAATTTCATCCAAAACCGGTGATCTGTTTTTGGGTGACTGAGCAACAAATATCATATTTATAATATTCACGTGAGCGAAGCCGCGGGCAAAAGCTAGTTTATAGTATTATTAGAATAGATATCTACATACAGTCTCCAAAATGAATAATGCATTAAGGGTAAAATGGGTGCCAAGTCCAATCATGTGAATTATTTAGTATTATAAAGTTATTATCAGACTCGAAATGGGGCAGGCTAGTAACCTGTTACGTAGTGTATTCTTATAAGAATACATATTGAAATAAACGGAACTTCGTGTAATAATTTCAAACTTGGAATAGCTAAACTACAATTTATAGTTTGTAGGTGATAATATCATACTTGAATCACAATAAATACGTTAGGTACATGACTGCTTCGTTTGCTACATGCCGCCAGCACGCAAAGGCAAACACGACATAATTACACAACGCAATCAAATGAAACATCGTTATCTGCTAATCGAAACAAGGATTTTGCGCGATTCGATATAAAATTTATCGATTCATTTTACATGCATACCCACATCCCATGTAAAAAGGCGAACCTATTGCCAATTTGCCATTAACCCGGCACTTTAAATTCCGAGCTGCTACCGAGAATTTCATATGAAATCCAAATAACACTGTTTGAGGAATCGAAACCATGACCTCTACTATAACAGTCTTGCTTGCAGACACTAAACTAATGAGGCAGATTGTTTGTCGATCTTTTTTCAAGTTCTAAGTTGACATTGACCATGCGTTGGGTACCACGTTCCACTTTGTTGTTTGCATCTAAAATTGTTCCAACTGAATAACGGGGCCGAGCGAGTGTCGAGCTGAGCGTGTGTTGAGCTGAGCGAGTGGCGAACTTCGCGAGATTCTAGTATACTTTATAGCATACAAGTTTCCGAATAATACTTTTCCAACCAAAAATATTATAATTATCGTATCTTCAACCTTATTTATCTCTCTTAGTGTTCAATTAGTCTCCACTAGAAAGAAGTTATGAATATAGATTCCGACTTAAATAGTACCTACTCAGTCTGTTCAGTTCAGTTTGTAACATAACCTCTGTCCTCTCTAATCGGATTTACATGACGAAATTAGTGGTAACGCATTAGTTTTTTAAAAGTGCGCGTGGCACAAATCTATTTCAGTGTCATGAAATTAATGCATTCATTGTTAAACTTGATGTTAATAATACGTGAATTTGATGATAAAACTAGTGTAGGTAGTGAAACTAATTGTCTGCCACTAATTTCGTAATGTAAATCCGGCTTAACACTTATCTATGCGTAATACTAACTACCTAAGTAATAGAGTAATAATAACGAGATACTAGTGGTCACAACATCTACATTAGTAGATACATTACAAGTGAGTGGTACCTACGACTACTTGTAAAAAATATCTAGTGGTACTTTTTATAAGTAGTCGTAATAGGTTTACTAATTACATTTCAAGCTAATTTAATTTAATGTAGATCTGTATCTACGTACTGGATTAATTAGCAAATTCTCTAGAGATTTAGAATGTATAAAATCCTTTAATGTAAACCCAACAGCATACGGATATGCAAATAAAAAATAAGGAGTGTTGCAGATTAAAATTTTGCATCCATATTGGAAAAATGAAGTAGAAAATATTTTCCCTCAAGTATTTCGTTTGCCGCGGAAGACGCGTTAAAATGTTAATGAGCAAAATGTGGAGCTTGAAATTATCCATAATTACATTTTTCAAACCCCAGAAAGTGTTCGTCAAAAATTAAAATCGTATCAACTCAATGTACATAACATTAGCTATGAATCCAAAGGATAACTATTAAATTCTTTAAGATATGACATACCATCACGGCTGCATCTCGGATGGGGTAGGCAGAGGGGTATGATGATTTCAATAATAGATAAACTATTTGATTTTTGAAATAAAACTATTTTTTTTACGGATTTTATCGCGTTGTATTAAATTTTATTTAATTCCCGACGTTTCGGATCCTTTACAGCATCCATGGTCACGGGTAGACTTTTTTTCTCGTACCTACTTTAGTTTAAAAGCTGAAACCTGAAAAAGCCCTTTTTACACACTTGGTTGGAACAGCATTATGGATTACAGAGTTTTTAAGCACTGTCCCATATATATATATATATATGGGACAGTGCTTAAAAGCTTTCATGATATGCTTGCAAATAGGCAGAACTTATAACCTGCCTCCTGGGATCAGTTAACACGGACATTCTTTTACCTAATAGCATGTAAGATAAAGATTTTTTTCATATTTGTTTGTTTTTGGTTTTTGAAAGAAAGTTTGCTGATGATATTATTCGATCGAATATATCAAATTACTGTACCTATATACATATACTATGTACCTAATATATACAGTATAGTAATGCTGTCACAGTTTCAAATATTAGTTTATTTCATGGTATGTACCTTACTTACTCGGTATTTAATAAGCAATATTGTCTTATGTCGTCAATGGTGTTCAACATCATCATAATTGTCTGCTCCCAGTTTATAAGAAGGCTACTATTCACTTCAGAGCACATGAAAGTGCGGCGCATAGAAGTTCTCTACCACCATGTAGTTATAGAATGTAGTCACTTTGGCCGGAAGCATCATTAGTGTGTCATAATTGAGTTCATTATTAATACTGGGTATGAGGGCTTGTAAGATTGTATAGAGTGATACCACACAGTGTATCTGGTCATATCATTTGGTGATGACGACACGTTTGGCGTAGCGGCTGAGAGGTCGGCTTCTGCGCCCTTCGGTTCGATTCCCACACGGATCATTAATATTTGTATGATCTAAGCTATCTTGTTCCGGGTCTGGGCATTTGTATAGAGAAATTTGTGTCTGTAAAAGCACCCACGATACAGGAGAAAATCCTAGTGGCAACTTTTTTTAAAAATAACGAAATATCACAACTGGAATTCAAGCTCTGTTGTATATAGACCACTAGGTATCTGGGGTGTATGTCAAATGGTCTACTTGAGAGATTAGTTTATTAAATAAGGTAGGCATATTTTTATAAGAATAGCACATTTATTACGTCAAGTAGTGTACAATACATTATGGCACTTCGTTGCGCATTATTATTTATTATTACATAATATTCCTTAATCCTAAATACTTATAAATATGAAAAACAACGTACAAAATACTGGTTACACTGACACGGAATCTCCATACATATAAACAACAAATACGCCTGAGGTCCCTCGAAGGGGCAGGTAGAGTTACCCCCTAATTCACCTACGCCGGTTCTAAGTCCCATATATTTTGAGCCAGCCTAGCAAATCAGACTAGACTGTCACTGAGACTTTTCTAGAAAAGAACCCAATACTGCCTGACCTGGGGATAAAACCCAGATCGTCACGCCAGGCCACTAGGGTGAGGTATGTTCTAGCCGTAGCTTCTGAAGTGTGCGCGGTCGAGTTCTCGGCAGGCGTTGCAGCAGTACTTCCTGAAGGGCGGCACGAGGCAGTGGCGCGCGAGTTGGTCGGTGTCGAACAGTTCGCAGTACTGCGCGGTGTCGGTGCGCGGGCAGGCGGGGCGCGCGCGGGCGCAGTGCCGCACGCGGCAGTGCCGGTGGCGCTCGCGCGGGCGAGGGCCGCACAGCCGCTCATCTGACGCTGGACACACCAGCGGACGACGCGAAACGCCGCGACCACACGTTGTTGAACACTATGGAAAAAATAATAATATCATAATCATTCTTACCGTGGCAGAGCTGTGATACCACGGCATCACAAAAAACTGGCGTGAAGCAACCATTAGGTACGTTGTGTTTCGCTGAGTGAGTGGAGATACCGCGGAGGCCCAAACCCTTTTAAAAGGCGGGCAACTCACTTATGACTCCTTTGGTGTTGCTTAGATCAGGTGATCCATCTGATCGTTTGCTCCCCTATCCCATAAAAAAACAACGCACAGATCGGGAATAAATATTTGTAAGTCATATAAATATTTGCTCCGTATCGGAGTTGAACATACAACAGGAGGCGCAGAAGCCGATGGCTCAGCCGTTACGCCAAACGCGTCGAGATAAGGTTGAATTTAGCAATATGCTCGCCCAACTAGGTACCTACGGGATCTAAACATACTGGCGAACTATGGGTGTACATTAGTACGCCTCTCGTGATGGTATTTTATGGTAGCAATCCTCTTACACAGAAAAGACAGTGAAGTGTCTACGTGGTCTTACTGTCACGCCATCTGATAAACCAAGCAGCACATTCCATAATCAGCGTATCACATATCTAGTGCAAAGGAAACTATGGGTGTAATAACACTTTGCTCGACCTGAGAATCGAACCCAAGACCTCTAGTGTAGCAGTCGCACTTGGGACTACTAGACTTATTAGTCTAGTTAGTAGTTACTTAGGAGGGCAATATTTGATATATCAAACGCCTACGGTTTTAGATCTCTCATCTCAATACTGTAATGAAGCTAATGAGTTGGGAAACTGCTAATTAGTTTCTCATGAAACAGTTCCACGAACAAGTAAAACTAACTAATACACTCCACATGTCGACTACACAAAATACATTGTAAGGTTTCTAAAATGAGGGTGATTTTAGATTTGTCTAAAGTAGGATCAAATTTACACACAGGGCTAATTCGTAATCTATCTTCCTATACAAATAAAAATCAATCGCTGTTTGTTTATAGATTACCAATAAATGGGCTATCGAACACTGAAAGAATTTTTCAAATCGGACTTGTAGTTCCTGAGATTAGCGCGTTCAAGTAAACAAACAAACAAACTCTTCAGCTTTATAGATTAGTATATATTTGAGTGTTTTTATTTGTGTTCGTAATACTCAGGACAAGGTATGAAAGCAAATTCAAAAGTACCTAACTTTATTACGTAGGCGTTTTATTCAGCCTTAGTATTGTATGATGGTTTCTACAATAACCTGGCTTTTAGGACCCTGAATAAGTTTTCTGTATGCCAACAATATCGTATCTTCGATAGGTGTTGTGGCTGCGCATACATTACCTTTTTGACGAAATTTTTACCTTGAAAGCCACTTTGTGTAAAATACTCGGGCGTACAAACTAGGCCACTCATGGCTTCATGCCTTTTTCATGAAGGTTCCATTAACATTTATATACACACACCTTTACATGGTTACGCTTGGTTTTGCTCGGGTGTTATGTAGAGTAGATATGTAACAATTGTAGTAGATATGTAGAATACATATTTACGTACCACAAATACCAGAATTTGTATACACCTCTTTTTGCTACCTGTGATATTTTTTGTAGGTAAAAGTTCAGCTTTAATCTTTGCAAGCTTTTACGAGTCTCGCTATACAGAGAATATTTGATGTCCATAGTGCAGGTTTGTAGTTCTTTTGTTGTCGGTTGTGGTACAAATTATCTAGGGAATACGAGTGATATTTTTTTTTCAGAGAAAGGTTTTGGTTAAAATTACTTTGTTTCATAATAGTCATATTAAAAGCTCTGCTTGCAATTGACGAAGCTCTAAAAACATACAAAAGGGTACCATAACTCTATATAGGCATCTCATCTCAGCATAAATTTCACTAGCAGACGAGCATAGCCTAGATCACCTTTGAAATATTGTCAGAATAACACTTTTTGGTTTGAGAAAAGAAAGAAAGAAATCTTTTATTTTTACCCTCACAAGATAACACAAAAGAAAATTAATAAAAGAAAAAACATAAAAAATTTACAAAGTGTGTGTGGCCAAAATGCAATATCCAAGGAATATTTTAACCCTGCAATCCGTAGTACTGTAGCAGGTTTTAGCTACAATGGCTAGCTGAAGACAGATTGTATAAGCTGTCTATATATTTCGGAACGTTTATCATATGATATTGGCCAAATTGGCCCTTACTATAGCCTATTTACTAAAATAGGCTATAGTAAGGGCCAATTTGGGTAAGATAGGAAAACCGGAGCAAAAATACATTGCTATTTGGCAATAGTTGAGCAAAAGAAAAGTATAGTGACTGATCAGACGGTTATCCGATAGAATTCGAATTTTACGGAACCTATGCCACTGGGAGAAGAACCTCCGAGTAGTTTTAGTAGGTTCAATATTTTTTTTTATATATTTTGTATCATGGACGCTAACTATCTATGAAAGTTGGATGTTTAAGAAGAGTGTTTGTTACCTGCGTCCACGCTAACTCCCGCCAGTATACAGGACAAGGCAGTCGGTTACAAGGCTGCTGTGTGCTCGGCTTTGGTGACGCACACGATGCTGGTGACACGCTGTGCCTTATTAGATCTCTTCTTGATGATGTACTGTGAATATAATGTGGTATGAGATGGGAAGCTCATAACATCAGACAGAAATAAATTAAAGAGGGCTTTGGTAAAATGGAATTTCTCCCTAAAACATGTCATTGCACTGTTGAAGGATGAGTATTTTTTAAACATTGTTCTAGGGTGTATCATGGGTGAGGTATACTCATAGGTATTTATCCCGTTTGAGGATTGAATTCACAATCCGTGGCACATAAACTGATCACCCAGCAGGAACCCAGAATCAGCTATATATTCAGCACATGATTCTGCCTCATTGGATTGGGTCTTTTGCTAGTAACAAGTGAGTGGTAGTTAATGAGGACGAAAAATCTAAGACTCTACCTATTAAAAATTTTTCTTAGACAGGTATGTTCACCGAGTAAAATTTGTGACGTAGGATCAAGGTACTGACCTAACATTGACCGGTACGCAGAACAGCTGTCGTTCCTGCACGCCATCATCTCCGCACGTGGCGCTGCACTCCTCCCACTCGCCGCCCGCCCACATGAACTCACAGCTAACAGACAACATTTTTTGAAACAATAACATTTAAAATAAATAAATAAAACATCAGAAAACAGACCATGTTAAAGAAGCATTTTGAATCCTTTTTTTATAAGATCTACTGAAATATTTGATTCAAATTCT
Organism: Acronicta leporina; assembly: GCA_947256265.1. NCBI lineage: Eukaryota > Metazoa > Arthropoda > Insecta > Lepidoptera > Noctuidae > Acronicta > Acronicta leporina. The sequence continues at coordinate 11,579,945 of OX366520.1, read as the reverse complement.
TCCCACAGACAAACTGTGCAGTTTTGTTTTTTTTTAGAACTTTTTTGATTATTTTATTAGGACTACTACTTTATGTATTGTATGTACTTCATAAAAATATAATAAATAGTTAAATCCCTAACCAGAAATAGGAAACATTAACAAGAACGATTGAAGGGCAAATATGATAGAAATACAGGCGTACTAATGTACACCTATAGTTCGCCTGTATGTTTTAGGTCCCATGTAAAAGGGGGCGAGCCTATTACTATTAACTGGGCACGAATCCCAAACTCCGAGCCGCTACTGAAAATTTCATACATAGAAAAACCCAATAACACATTGCTTGACCTAGGTTTCGAACCCAGGACTTCTAGCGTAGCACTCGCAATGTGACGCAGTCCTGATTGAGGTTAGTTATATATAAAAAGATATTCTCCATAAAATTATTGAAATTCTATGAGGTCAGAAATCTAAGGACATCCAAGACAGGATCAAAAAGAAATAATGCAGACCAAAGTATGAGAAATATTGCTGAGTATGTACTTAATCGGATTATGAAAAATGATCCCTCATTCGGTGATCCCATATCGTGCAATGCATGTATTTCTGATAACCAAAAATACTCTACTAATATTATAAATGCGAAAGTTTGTGAGGATGGATGTTTGTTACTCTTTCACGCCAGAACGGCTGAACGGATCTGGATAAAATTTGGCACAGAGATAGACTATAGTCGGGAATAACACATGGGCTACTTTTTATCTAGGTCGGACCCAATTCCGAAGTCCACGCAGACGAAGTCGCGGGCAGAAGCTAGTCGTTTAATACTTGTAGATCGAATTTAAACCATAATTCTAAAATATTACTTTTTTAGCTGCTTGCAGTTATTTAATAACGATATCTTGGCTGTCACTTTGAATCGATAACCTATTTAAATTTATATTTTTGGTTTAGTTCTTCTCGAGCACCGTAAGATTTACGAGATATATTATTAGATAAGGTTTATTGCCAACTGATTCGATCTTAATATTTTGAATAAATCCGGAAAACCGAAGAGAGCGATTTCGTTCGCCCGTAATCCGGATTAAAATCGCAAATGTATCTCTTACAAAATTGACAAAGTTGTAGTGAAGCAAATAGATTTCTGATTTATGAATACGTATTTAACGAAAATATCTTTTGTAGAATATTTGTAAAGAGTTGTTTATTTAGGATGGGAATGGCAGCCACGATTAAATATTGAGTTGGGTATAGATCGATGTACCCATTACGTCATCAATACATAATATAGTGCCACAGGTCTATGTACAGAAGGTCCACTTTAAAGAGGAGAAACAGAGAGTTTTCTCCCTATCCCCAGGGTTAGAGGTCTATTAAAGAATATGAATATTAACTTTAGTGACCGATACATTGCGGTTTCAAGTAACATATTGTCTTTCTGCCATAGCGTTTAGATCGATGCTTGTTCAATTTCTAAGCATTTCACAAATAGGCATACGAATAATTTTGTTTTTATAAACCAATTACAGATTGTAGTTGGGAGTAGATCTACTGTATTTATTTTTTGTCATTCACAGTGGTTAATAAGTACAGCTCGCAACGCGACGGTCGCTGAATTTTTCATGTGACCGTCCGTGCAGTTTATGGAAATGAATGATTCCTTTACCACACCAGGCCACCAGCTTATTACATGCATGCATGGTGCATATTTATTAATCAAATAACTCGTTACATTACTGTTTTCTTATTTAATAATGCAGTGACTGCTATTTTATGTATAGGGACTGGGCTCGGTTTCCAGGTCGTGCTGTTGGGTTCTTCGTTAGTTAGGATATATGCACGGTTAATGGCAATAGGCTGGCCCCCTATTATATGGGATCTAAACGTACCGGCTAACTATTTGTATACATTTGGTAGGCATGTGATATGTTATGTGCCTAAGTGTAAAGATTAGCAAGCACGATCAGTAAATACTTACTTAACTGAAATATTTTGAATATCTCATAATGATCTAGTTAAGAACAAGAATTGTGTAATGAATCATTTAATCACATTCATAGTAGGTACCTGTGCGTTTTGGGGTCATGGTCGCGCAGAGGGGACTCTGTTCGACCATCGTGTGACTCCAGAGAAGACGTTAGCACAGTGGTCACGTGTTACCGTACACAATGAGGTTCAGGGGAGACCCCTTTACAGTCTCCCCAGGGATGTGCCCAAACAGGCGTTGCACAGGGGGGTTCTGGGTAAAAAAATACCTGTGCATGTTGCAGGCTTCAAACATGACTGGTGCGCACTTGTGTTCGCGCAGGCAGCGCGGGCGCACCACGCGCACGCCTCCACCGCAAGTCGCCGAACACGGACCACGCTCCGTCGACCATCTGACATCACAATAGAACTCAAATTTTAAGGTTGAGATCCAAGAAGGCATTATATATTTCGTATTATATTACATTATTTAGAATATATAAATCTAAAAAATAATTTTATGATATATGTTTATAATAGATTCGGATCCTCAATTTTCTAATCTATATAGAGCAAAGCACAGTCTATTTACAGCTAGCAGTAAATAACAAAATAGGTATACTAAACAATATGTTTATAATATTATCCTCAGGTAATAAGCATGCGTCTTGCTTGGCCGATGTTGTGTTAAACCGATTTATACATAATTTATACTGAACACAAAGGCAGTGTGACCTTTAAAGGGTGAAACTGTTTGATCGAAGTTGTTTGAAGTGCCGCTATCTTTGTGTGCCGCTCATGTGACGTGTGACACGAATATTATGTTTACAATCCTTCACGTAACTAGCCTAATTCATTAATAAAGGACCTATATTATATTGGAGGAATTACATGGTGTATGTACTATTTATAATTAATAGTACTATTAAACAATAACAATGTCTTTTAGACGATTACAAAAGGAACGAAACCCTAAATTCACAATACAAGCGTGACGCGAAAGTAAAGGATAAGTTATTGTTTACAATAAAGGAAACTTGTAGTAGAACTTTGGAGCGAATAGATGAAACTTGCTACCATTCAAATATTTGCAGAAGGGCTCAATTCAAAGTTAGTAGACATTGTCTATTGTAAGGTGATACATCGGGACCACATTTGTTCGGTTTACCTTTGCTCTACTTTCTACTTGTAGATAATAAATCGTGATTGATGTCTGCGTAGCCGTGAATTTTAAACATTCTGCTGACAGTGATATAACGACGGGTAGGTACGTGATATCGTAGAAATGAAATATTCTTGAAAAAAATGTCGATACGGAGTCTTCTTGACAGACTTCATGACAGAATTTCAACATTACAAAACGTCTAGGTACGGATGAAACGTTTTCATGAAAGAATACGATTTATTCGCTGTTTACTGCGCTTGGTCGTCAGTGTTACGTTATGTGAAAGATGACTAGCTCTGAGCTCCAAGACATCAGGTTAAAAAATATTAAAAAAATATTCCGCAAATTTTTTGGATCATGTTTCGCGAACATGTTTCTAACCTACTACCTAATATACTGAAGTCAGTTGACACCTAAAACAATTAAAATGAAACGAGTAAAAGAAAAACGAGACGTGGAACAGTCTGAAATTTCCACACGAGCAGTTTTCTTAGTCATCACTCATGTGAAAATAAATGCACAGGCCGAGTCCCCGGGCGACTAGCTATGAAGTTTTGTCATTAACACAAGTTTTTATTTCAAAGTTTCACGAATTTATTTCTAGAACACTTGGCTTTAATTAATCGAGGATCGTTGGAAATGCTTACTTGATGAGATCTTTTCTTACTTTTATTAATTTAATTAATAACACTTAACGACATAATCAGTATCTAATAAATGAAAGATGGCAAAGAAAGTCTTAGGTTTTCACAAAATTTACTATAAAAGCCAAAAGAATCCAAGAAGTATACATACTAACGTTTTGAAGGTACTTAGTAACACTACAGATCGATTGAATTTCTAGTGGGTGTGTATAGGTCGAGATGTATCGAATACATTAATATCTTGGAATAATTAAAAAGCAAAAACGAAATACTTAAAATCAATAAAAGAAATGAAACATTACTAGTCAATGTGACAGCGTATTCGTTAGATATTTATTCCTTTTAATGCTTAATATTTTAGGTACCTATTGAAAGGAATAGTTAACTTTAAACAACACCTAAATTAAAACCACAACGCTAAATATTTGTTTTCTCTGTTGTACGTTCTTTAATTAAGAGGAAATAAATTCTTGAAACCGAAAGCTCAGACAATGATCCACGTACTGTAAAAAGTCCTCATACAATCAAGATTCATACATACATACATACATAAACAACAAAAATGTAATAGAAAAAGAAAGCCAATAAACATCTGTCTCTACTTTTCTATATATAAATCACAACTGGAGAAACATATCGTGTAAAGATTTTTCCGGGACGCGCTCAATACAGCTAGAGCCATATGAAGGTAACTTTTGTTTCACTTCGTACTATTGAGAGTATCGGGAACGGAGCGAATGTCTCAAAGTTTATAAGATACATTAGGGCTGCTTGTTTCCTTTCCAGCGATACGACAGGCATTTGTTCAACTTGTATTTGCAATATATAGGTATGATTGTATGAATGTGTACGTAACTTTGTAAGTCTCTTCAGTTGTGTCTATATGGTTCTGTCGTTCTGTCTGTTGTGAGATTGATTAGTTGATAATATGAACCTAATTTTAACCCCCGACGCAAAAAAGAGGAGTGTTACAGGTTTAACGTGTGTATCTGTCTATTGTGTATATCTGAATGGACCGATTTTTATACAGTTTTTTAGTATGAAAGATGAAAGGTGCCTTGATCATGAGTGTTCTTAGCTATAATTTAAGAACGTTTTAATATTAACAGTTATTCCTAGTTCATGAAGGGATATGAGTAACTTCTACATGCCTGAGCGATTTGAAATTTGGTGTCCTGTTACTTCAATGATATTGCAAGGGCAAGGTAACTTGACTAAACTGACTTGAATCTGCGGGGGCTATTTAAATTTAAGGTTATTGATAAATGAGTACCTACGATAATATTTTAGTATGTTCCTAATATCTAGTTTATATGATTTCAATTAATCATCAATGGTAGATATTATTTTCGCCTACAGTTTTCGTGTAACATGTTGAATCGAACTCTGTATTTCATAATATTTGAGGTATAACACTTAAGTACCTACACAAAACTAACAAGAAAAATTAAACTAGCAAGAAGGGAAAGTAGGTGGAAGGGAGCACAAATATCTATAGTGCTCCCTTCCATCCTTGTAATATGCAATATGTAGAAAAAAGATACAAATAGAAACAAAGTAGAATATTAACAAACAAATTAAACCGCAGTAACACAAATAGGGCCAGCCACGCTTAGTTTAAATCGTGTACATGATCATTAAAAAAGTCCCGAGAGGGATTAGGCGGTTAACTTTGCGGTCAAACCAATCTTCGCAAAGCGTCTCTTTTTCAAAGAGCTTTATTTTTTCGCCACCTTTTTAAAATACAAATTTAGTAGCTTTAAAGAGGTACTAAGTTTAATATAATGAAATATCAGGGTCATTTACCTGCTACAGCTATCTGATCTAAATGAGGCTGATGAACCTTTATTTTTTTATTGAAAAATTAAAATATAGAAATATTTTTTCAATAACCGTCTCTATCATAAAGAGCAAATGAGTTTATTTTGTTACTTTATACAAGAAAAACTTTGTGAAGGCTGCTTTGTAGATAATACTGGCCTTTAACATAATCAGTCTAATATGATAATAGGTCTTTACCTATGAAATTGCCGTTCTACAGTACTGGCCATTTCAAATCAAAATAATTTTATATTCATATACTTTATTGCATACCATAATGTACAATAAGGTGGTGTAATTAGACAAGAATCATTATGGACCCTGTAGGGCACAGCAATTTTAGTTTGGCTAAGAATTCTAATTTCAAATTAATTTTATTTTAAAAACATGGAATTCTTTTTCCAAAAGTAGTCATTTGTTTATTGAAAAAAAATCGTTCAAATACATGAAAAAAATTCGTTTAATTTTTTTCATACAAAACGGCAATTTCATAGGTAAAGACCTAATATTTGTACGTGATGATGTCCCTATGTTCTGTAGGTACACAATTAGAGAAACTCATAAGTACCAGCGGCTCTGCTATTCTTCTTGTAATGTGGCTTTTAGGCATGTAATTTGGACAGTTTATTTCGTTATGGCCATGGTATGCCTTTCTTACCAAGTAAGACGATAAAGCTGTACCTACAATAGAATCCTATGCTTCCACCTGTGTATCTTTTTATGTCACTGATCGATCTAATAAGGTACAATTGTTGCTATTTACGAGTGCGTGTCGTTTGATCATTAAGACAAAAGGATAAGGTTCAAATTCATATGATTCATTCACAATTGTAAATAGTATAATATAGATTATATTGTAATTTATTTACCTGTACTCCAAGGGTTTGGTGCGGCTGGCAGGCGTGCTATAGTTGACCGACACCTCTACCGTGACAGATTCACCGGACAATATTGGATGTTCAGGAATCGCCTGCAACAATAACCCACAACTTATTGAACCCATCACTCACAGTGGTTACAGAGCTTTTTGGTATTTTTATACATTAATGCAGTAACTAAAATGATTATTGTATAAAAAGTTTAGTCAGTGAAACAATGCAAAAATTTAAGTGGCAACCCCAATTCAGTTCAAAATAAGTATTTGCCATTCTCTTTCGCAAATCGTGCTCATAATGTCGTTTTCACGTTTTCAGCCGCCGCAAAAGAAAGCTTTAACCGAGAGTACCTATCCCGAAAAAACCTTTGAATTAAACACGATAAAGAAAAAATTAGATATAAAGTGAGTAGAGTGAGTTCCCAATTAACTTGAGCAGCACAGTTGAAAGCGTCGTTGAATAATTAAACCGGGCGCGGCCGCGGCTGCCGCTCGACCCTTATCACCCAATGTTTCGCTTCGTTACACTTTTCATAGTTTATTCCCTTTTGTAATACGTGTTGTTTCGCACACAGTGACTGGATTAGGCAGTTTTTCTTTGAATTCGGAATCTGAACGTAATCGGTGCGCATGGAGGTAATGGGCGGTTGGCTGTGAAGTAGCACTTCATAAAAATTGCCTTCGTAAACTCTGACATTAATTATTTCCACGTGGAAACCCCGGGTTTCTATGATGCTAATAAAATATTATGACTAGGGAGGCGTATAAAACAGTTTCTAGGCACCAAGGATTTAATATGCCTGGATCATACATGCGATAACGCATGATATTAATTAATTATAGATTTTTAAACTGATTTTTCTTCACTTTATTTCAGTACTAACTGAAGATATTATCCTGAATTTACGCCTCATTCTATTAGTATTTTATTTTATATTATTCTAGTAAATACAGATGTGATATTAGCAGTATCTATGGCAGGAATTTGTGCTTGAATACATCTCAGTGGTACACTCAAATTAAATAGGTTGCAGTATACGTTGATCCTATAAGTAGGTATGTAGCTACATATAGGATCAACGTATACCTCTGTACCTACTGTATGTATGTACATACAGTAGGTACAGAGGATGTATTCAGCTAACGTCGCAAATAAATCCTGCTATAATTCTCTAACAGCACACAAGCCAAGTTTATTCGTAGAGAATCAGAAGCGACCGCTTTTCAAAGTAGGTACCCAGTTAATAAAACGCTTGGAATCCATATAAAGTTGAGCGAGGAGGAATGAGTTAAGCTACACTTATTTATTACTGAGAGGTTCGTTATATTTTCAGGTTTCAGGTAATCGTGTGATATTTAACGTTTCACTCGAATCCATACTCAATCTTTGATGTAAAATCAATTGCAACACCGAAAACACCGTGAGAAAATCTACATGCTTGAGAAATTTTATCGACGTTTGCAAAGGCAGCTAATTCGCATTAGACCAGTGTTAAAAACTGACGGGACTTTTTTTTCATAGGCTTACGCTTGATCGCCAGATCGCCTGATGTTATGCGACTAGGCCTTAGATGGAGCGCGCTTGCCTAGAAGAAACCGATTCACACACCCAGATTATATCAATCGGGGAAAACCCACTCGGGAAGCGCATTCCACATTTCCGCGGTATGCATGATAAATGTCGACTTTTATGGAGTTTTATACAAGTTACAAGAAGTTCTACTCACCATTATCATTAAGTCCGTTTGGAGACGAGAGTCCGAGGATATGACGACATCTGTGTCGGTGCGAGTCCAGGTAAGCAGCGCGCCGGCCGCCACCGCCGAGCCCTCCCACCCCGCCCCCTCCTTTATATCTATAATATGACTATCCATCTCCACAATCTGCAGGTTCTGAGGCACGTCTGGATCGTACTTCAAGTACTTATTCTGTTTATTAGCTATGTCGTACCGCCGCGAGTGCTTCATGAGGTCAAGGATTTGTTTGGTTTTTCGTTCGCGGATAGCAATACTGAGAGGTATTGGGGTGGCGATGTGTACGGATAACTGGTGGGCGTCGTGCGGTATCATCGTCATGCGGGTCCAACCTATAAAATAATAATAAGTTCAATTAATATAATTAAAAGATCGGAATAATTCACGAAAAAGAAAACTACCAAAATTACAATTGATTTTACTTTTTTTTTTAAATTTGGCCCCCACTAGGATTTTCTCCTGTATCGTGGGTTTCATTCATTCATTAACAAACACAAATCCTCACATGACACAAACACCCAGACTCGGAACATCTACCTGTATATCATACCCGAACCCACAACACACACAAAATTAACATCGATGGAATCACAATTTGAGCCGCTAGGAGGCACTGCAATCGGGTTCTACGATTTCTTTTTTATTTTCAGGACAGGACAGCGTTTGCCGAGCCCGCTAGTAATAACTATAAATGGAAATAACGGTTAGGGATGGCAGCAGAGATTGTTATTTTTATTAGCAAGTAGAATAAAACGGATTATGTCTCACTGCCAGTGTTGCCAATAATAAACATGAAATTTAATTAATAATTTTAGGGTTTATCCATACATAATAATTATGAATTCATATGCCTCAAATATTTGCATGACCTTTTATAGTGGCGGATGTGCTGGGAAACTAATTAGTAACAACAAAGCTGGGTTATGTACCATGTCCTTGTAAGTATCATAAGTGGTTTCTCCCACCCTATGCAGATTCCATAGTCAGAGTCGATGACCTCCACAAAGCATTACAGAACTATGTTTCAGTCAGTTGTAGTTTATCTGATCTGTCGAGTGAGGAGCCACTCTGAATAAAATCTGACTGAATTACTCTCTCGCGCCAGACCGTTCACTTTACCTAAAATCATGCTTTTTGAATGGAGCTTGACGTGATCCTTTTGTTTGAGCGTTTGAAGAGAAAGTTTTTAACTAACCTGGAGATAATATCTTATAATTATTTTACCATTTAATTGAATTCTCAGTAATAAAGATCCCTCGAAAAGTTTGCAAATAAAAAAAACAAAACTAGCTTCGCTAGACTTCGTCTGCGTGGACTTCGGAATTGGGTCCGACCTGGATAAAAAGTAGCCTATGTGTTATTCCAGACTATAATTTATCTGAGGCAAACTTTATCCATATTCGTTCAGCTGTTCTGGCGTGAAAGAGTAACAAACACCCATACATCTATTAGGTACATCTATACATCCTCACAAACGTTCACGTTTATAATATTAGTAGGGTAGTAGGATAATATTTGCATTTTTTTTAAAGCTTACTAGCAATGTGGGGCGCACATTATTAGTATTCCTGTTATAGATTTTATATTTCACGAAGGCCGTTAAATTTTTAAAATTTGAACTTAGCCTAGCCATTAGGCTCCCGCCGCTTAAATTATTACGAGGTTACAGAGTTTATAGCGAGGTTACAGCAGATAATGTGGTAGATTTTATTTTTGATTGAATAAGTATATTATTTTATTTTCATTAGGAAAACTTACAGTAAATTTAAGGCCAATTACAAGTTTCCACAAGTAGTGATAATATTAATAAGTGAGCAATACTTATTTGCATTTTAAAAGGACACTTGTGCTTTATTATACGTGTAATCTAACAAGAGTTCCTTACAATACAACATGAATACAAGCTTTCGGGTCTTGAAGCGATCAACAAATAATTAATTATCGAAAAAAAAAACAATACCTTTTCCGAGCTGACGTGTGTAGATGTGTGTGTTGTTGTTACAGTAGCCATCAGGGCACCAATTGCAAACACTGTCTGTTGAGTTGCACTGGCCTTTCACACACGTGCCCTGCGGAAAATAAACAAAATACAGAAATGAACTAAGTGAAAAAAAAGGCGAGGCGAAGTAAATAAGAAAGGAGTCTTTTTTCATTTTTTCTGCAAAACTGACTAATATTTCGTCAGTAGCAATGAGAACAAGACTTCTTCAAATTTGCTAGAAAATAACATTGGCATCCGCCTTGACCAGGTATTTAAAAAAAAATGGGTGAGACGCAAAAAACGCGGGACACAGATTTTTAAAAAGGTAGCTTACCTGGAAGCACACGTCATAAGGTTTACTGTAGCTGCATGGCGTACCATCGGGCAAAGCTCCGAAGTTGGACGGACCTCCGCCACCGTAGTCCACGCACCAGATCTCACAGTGCTGGGTTTCTGATAGCACACCAACAATGATATATATCTATACTAATATATAAAGCTGAAGAGTTTGTTTGTTTGTTTACTTGAACGCGCTAATCTTAGGAACTACTGGTCCGATTAAAAAAAATCTTTCAGTGTTAGATAGCCCATTTATTGAGGAAGGCTATAGGCTATATATCATCATGCTACGCGGACGAAGTCGCGGGCAGAAGCTATCCATTGTAAAGCTAAAGTTCTGCCTATTAGGCAAACCATTTTATCTCATAGTTCTATATCATGACCTCGTTATGAACCTATCAATAATAATCGTAATGGCTTTACTCGTAAAATAATGGCTCGTAAATTTTAATCGAAAATTGAGACTGTTGGAAGAGAAGACTACTTGCGATGACTTCCTTATAATCTATAATACTCCTATACAAATAAATAAAATTGAAGTGTCTGTTTGTAATATTAAAATAACCGCTTTTAACTAAGTGCATTTATATTACATACATATATTGTATACACGGTACATATACCAAAACAACATTTTTTACAATTTTTGTCTGTCTGTCGGTCTGTATGTCTGTCTCTTTGTTCCGCCTAATCTCTGAAATGGCTGGGCCGATTTTGACGGGACTTTCACTGGCAGATAGCTGATGTAACAAGGAGTAACTTAGGCTGATGGAACAAGGAGTAACTTAGAAGTCGCGGGTTACAGCTAGTGTATTACTAAAATTGTGTCTAATACATACCATTAGGATGTAGGTACGGAATGAACCGGGTGTGTTGCCGCAGACACAGATCAGCGCGGGCGTCCCGCGAGGCTGCGCATGCGACGCCCGCCCAGCACGTGCGCACCTGCGACCCAGCGCCCTCGCATGCACTTTCTGATGTTATTCTGTATCGATATTTAAATATTATTGGTATCTAGTTGAGTTAGAACCCACCCTGTGCCTTTTTTATATGTGTTGGAGCTTATCCTTGTCTCCTTGTGAACGAAAACCACCAGAAACCAATGTTAGTAATCATTCTACTCGCCTTTTTCCAAGTCTTTTGGCGACGGCTTTAAGTCTAACCAAATGTGGCTATATCAGTATTTTACATAAAACGATTGCCAATCCAAATTCAAAACCTAATCAAATTGAATCCTGAGGAAAACCAGAATGGTTAAGCGATTATAGGAACTTACCCTTTATACCTGCACCGGCGGACCCGCGTGCGAAGGCCGTACCCACAGTGGGCGCTACAGTCGCTCCAAGCGCCCCACTCACTCCACTCTGGGTGCTCGCTCTCCCTGTCCCGATCCTCCACCCTGGAGTCAGTCACCTCCACGTGCTTATCCGTCTCAGTCTTGATCACGTGTCCTGGCATCGGCTCACATACGCGGTCGACGCACCACTGAAAATTTTATTGGTTGGAGATTACATTGTACTTCATAGTAAGGTGTGAGAAATAGTCTCTGGTGATAGGTGTGTTATGGCTGTGCGACTGGCCGGTCGCAGGATTTTATAATACAAGTAATAATAATGTGAGTATATCCAAATTAAAACAGGTGAATTAATTGGAATAATATTTTATAATGCTACAGTTTCCTCTTCTAGATATTCCCTGAAAACTAAATTGTAATGTAAACATGAGTTTCTTTCTAGTCTTACTAGGAATAATGCAAAAGGCAAGCGAAAAGCGATCATTTCTCAGTAAAATCTATATCTATACTAATATATAAAGCTGAAGAGTTTGTTTGTTTGTTTGTTTGTTTGTTTGCTTGAACGCGCTAATCTCAGGAACTACTGGTTCGATTTGAAAAATTCTTTCAGTGTTAGATAGCTCATTTATCGAGGAAGGCTATAGGCTATATATCATCACGCTAAGACCAATAGGAGCGGAGCATAAATGAAGAATGTTTCAAAATCGGGGTTTTTTCCTTTTGAGAGCATCCGATGCATGCGCTGCGTAAACGATTAAAGTTACGCAAAAATCATATATGACAGAATTGTTCCTCTTTAAAAGTTCTACAAAAAAGTCCGCGACAGCATATGTCTATCTTTTAAGCTTGGCTCACTATAACCGTTTTCATGCTAACTTTGTTCTAAAATTCGTTTTTTTTCCTTTTGTGAACTTCCGATGCGTGCGCTGTGTAAACGGTTAAAGTTTCGCAAAAATTATATATGACAGAATTGTTCCTCTTTAAAAGTTCTAAAAAAATGTCAGTGACAGCATATGTCTATCTTTTAAGGTTGGCTCACTATAACCTTTTTTATGCTAACTTTGTTCTAAAATTCCAAATGCATTATTTGCGTAGGTGTTTTTATAAACATGATATTAATCCTTATTCAAATAAATACGTTATTCATCAGCCTTTAGAGCGTTTGTTTTGTCTCCGAGCGGACCGAGCTTGGGTCCGCTCGGACCCAACAAACGCTCTGAAGGACATATCCTCATTTAGCGTTCTTTTATTATTCCTGTTCCCGTGACATATTTTACTAAAGTTCCGCTCGGATACTCAATACTCAATTATCAACTAACAATATTGGCTATATCTTGAAGTGAGCTTCAATCAAAACATACTACAAGCCGCTGAAGGGGATCATCATCTTCTTACTACCTGTCAAGTGCCACCTGCCAAGTTTGCTTGAACGCGATAATCTCAGAAACTATTGGTCCGATTAGAAAAAATCTTTCGGTGTTAGATAGTCCATTTATTGAGGAAGGCTATAGGCTATCATCCCGCTAAGACTAAGTAACTATTCCACGCGGACGAAGTCGCGGGCGGAAGCTAGTATAATATATAATTACTATTTACTAAGATAAGCTTTAAGAAGATTAAGAAGATCGGGCTCTGTGGCGTTCACTAGGAGAGGCCTACGTCCAGCAGTGGACGAATATAGGCTGATGATGATGATGAAGATAAGCTTTATTCTTATGGCATGCGCTGAGACGAAAACCGAAAACCATACTATCAAATATCTATTAGATTACTCAAAGTGGAGTGATGTGGCTTTGTTGGCAAGCCAGATTTCGGCATCAATGTAATGTAATGAAATAAAATTATAATGATATAAATGTGACACAAAGCGGTTGACAATAACAAGATATTTAAGCAAATTTCAAATTCGATTTATATCAATGGTAGGTTCAATTCGCGCGTACATAATTTAACGCGCCAAATGGATACAATGGCCATAAAACGGAAAGCGTCTTTTATTGGTTATAAAGATTTCAGTTCAAGGGAAATTGATACATATAATAACACTTACAACCTTACTGTGGACTTTGTTATTCGTTTCATTCCATTCAAAACAAAAAGAAAGAACAATAAAGTTATTACTATACTGAATGTCTGAAGCTATAAAGCGTATTTATTTAAGGAGATCAGAAAATTCGTGCAATTTTGACTTTCCCAGATGTTATTTTTAACCGAATTCTGTAAAAAAGGATTCACGCGATTCAGGAGAATATTGGTTGAAGTTGAATTTTCTTCAGTAAACAAATATTTCATGTGGTAGATTACTCATAGATAGCACAAACTTTTTTGTAAAATTATACTAAAATCGTGCCTTAAAACAGCTAATTACTTTCAGAAGTTCAATGAGAGGTCTTTTTCTGCAATTAGAAGTTCAGAACAAGGCAGGCTGGTGAAAATTAAATGGGTAGGTACGTCCTTATGTCCTCGGAATGAAATTGGTTTTAAATTGTCATTGAATTCCGAATGAGCATGAAAGAGCTCTAGGATCGTTGTGTTATTTCACGGCTGCGTACAATGGCGCCCGTGTCGGCGTCGGTATTTATCTGGCGGTGCCAGCACTCGTCATTTGCATAGCTTGAAAAACATATTCACAAAGGATTTTATCGAATTTATGCGCACACACGTGCCCTCCGTGTGAGCGATGGAATCCCTAGTAAGGTATGCGATCGCGACACGCGAACACGAGCGCAATTTTCCAGGTAATATCGGTATTGTTAGTTCTATATTGTGTTTGTTTATCGCAGTAAGTAATTCTCTTCTCTTACTATTTTATTATGTAAAAAAGCTGTGCCTGTACATTTTAGATATAAAAAAAACAAGTGGGTTAGGGTGTATAAACGTCTTCTCCGAACATCTCGAAAAGAACATACAAAGAAGAGATCATCACTGTTGGTTTTTGTTATTTTTGGGATCCATTTCTAATCCTAATATAGCTTCACGTGAGCAAAGCCGCCGGTAAAAGGTAGTACGAACATACATTCACAGTTTTTTTTATATAGGCACTTACTAGCAAGCTTAGTTATCTTGGCTAGAAAAATCCCGGCGGTTGCCTTTTGACTTCATCTTTTCAACTTTGCATCTTGTTTTGTATCTAAGATAGTACCTACCTAAGTACTTATATCATATACTTTAAACTCGTAACATCTATGTTGGTAGTGAGTATGATTACAACCAATGCCTCAAGATAATAAGTACGCATTGGGATTGCTACTGCCAAAATTCAATGATTGGGATTAACTGTCAACATTACTGTCAATTTGTTTGAAGCTTTGATCAAAGTGATAACTTTTATCATAAGATTTGAAAGGAAATTTCCTTTAGGTTCACTATAAGATGTGGTATGACATTTTTCTTGGTGTTACCTTGTTGTGGCCGCAGGGCGTGCCCTCGAGCGGCGGTGCGCGTTTGGAGCGGCACACGTGCGGCATGCCGCGGTGCGCGCACCAGAGCCGCGAGCACGCAGACCGTACCTTCACTGACTTGCATACTGAGAACCTGGGGAATAACATAATAATCCATTCAGGGTTGCAGCAGTTTTAATATCTGTGGGCTATTGTGGCAGTGACATGCAGGACCTTGTGCGTGTCAGTTTCAAGGGTCCTGTTTACATATGAAGAAATGTAGGACTCTTATTTCAGGAGAATTCTAATTGCATAACTCTACACCTATGTATGAGTAGTGAATACAAATAAAAAGCACAAATCTTTCATGGAATTTGAAGGAAAACATCATGAGAAAACGAAATGCTTGAGAGATTTTCTTCATAGCTTGTGAAGTCTGCAAACCCGTGGATGGATGATATAGCTACACAGGAGGACCTGTAAGCTTTTAAATAGCAGACCTTACTGCACATATCCAAGACGAAATACATTTCGTCCGCAATGCTACACTAGATCTATTGTACGAGTAGTAAATAAACTAGGCAACCAATTTGCATACGAATACATAGTAGAATTGTTCATAACGTTAGTTTGTGAGTGGTACAGCATAGGGCCCGAGGCAATTTTGAAATGGTGACTATTACGTATTCGTCACGAAACTGAGATTGGAAAATTACAAGATGATAACTTAGTAAGTTGGGGTCCAAAATAATTTTGTAGATATCTAACTAGGTTCCAGATTAGGTATTTAATTTGTTTTTAACGCGATATCCCCTTATCTCAATGGCGAAACGATCACACGTTGTATATCCTTTAGTATTTTAAAACCTTAAAGCAAAGGATATCATTTTGATTATAAAAGATATGAATTGTATAAAATATCGGTCGTATTTTCCGTATTATCATTTTGTTTTAAATTGGCATTTGAGATACATTGAGATTATGGCGATTTTCCTTAAACTAAATTGTAATTCAAACAAATAATAAAATAATGTCATTATTTCGATTCGGATACTCTTAATCTTGAAAATACTTCAATAGAAATAAATGTAACTGAATGTGTAATTCTTGTATGTTTTACAAATAAATAAATACGTAATTCTAATTCTTGATAATTTTACACACCTGTGACCATCCGGGCGTTTATTTCCAGTAAAGTATTTTGGAAGGAATAGTAGGGTAGGAACCTAATCAACGCGGTATCGGAATCCGAATAATAAAAAAAATTGATTAAATTGTGTTTTTGGATTACCTACGATTTATATTGGTATAATGTTTTTTTTTGTTTTTTTTAAAAGCTTACTGGCAGTGTGGGTAGCACATTACTAGTATTCTTGTTAACCCCTCGTGCTAAGCTAAATGCTTGTGTTACGAGTGGGTTCACGACGGTAGTGCAATGGGTGGGTTTCGAACCGGCAACCACATGATCACAAGTCCGACACCCTAGCCATTAGGCTACCGCCGCTTGAATATAATATCGGTATTGGAATAATACAGACTCCGCTGAACCCTTAAATAAAACACGCTGTTTATTGTAAGTTACAGGAGCTTGACATTCATTCATTTCATTCACTTATTTATACAACATTATTGAAGGAGATGATAGGCTGTTGACGCCCTCATTATTATGCATTGAAAATGTTTGAATAATATATTTATCGTACTATTACTCGCTCGTCTTATTTATATTCGAAGAGCCCTAGAAATTGGAAACCCGAGCTAATTTTAGGGTGCTGGTATTACATTCAAAGTAAACTCAAAGATGGTACTCGTAAAAGATTAAGTGGGTACTTGATATGTACAGTCGCGAAACTTGGCGGTCAACCATTTTTCTAACAAAATCCTTTGAACAACTCTCGATACGTCAGCCACACCCACATTTCATTTCCGCCAATTAGGATAGTTTAAAATGCGAAAACTCATCATACGATTGAATAGAAAGATATATTATTATATTGAATAGAAAAGGGGAAGGGGTGATAACGCACAGCACGCCCGCGCACTCAGTGCAAGCGATTTTAACCTCAAGGGTGGTTCACCGCCAAGATTGTCGATAGTACGTACACATAATGTTATTTAATGAAAGCAAGCGAAAGTATCTTCTGAAGATTATAGTGGATGACATGTAGTAATGGATTAGATTGTCGCGTGTTGTAATAGTGAACACGCTGTGATGTAGGTTGTATTCGCAGATATGCTTGGAAAGTAATAACTAACCTTTTTTGAATGTATAACTCAACTGAACTCTGCCAAGTGGTCTGACTGCTACGCTAGAGGGTTCGATTCCCAGGTCGAGCAAAGTGTTATTGGGTTTTACTATGAAATTCCCAGTAGCAGCTCGGAGTTAGGAATTTGTGCCCGGTTAATGGCAAATAGGCTCGCCCCCTATTACATGGGACCTAAACATACCGGCGAACTGTGGGTGTACATTAGTACGCTTCTGCCTAACCCTTCGGGGAATACAGGCGTGATGGAATGTTATGTTATAACTGAATTCCAAATAACCAGTATTTACTTAATATAAAATCCATTTATTATTTACCTACTTTAGACACCTATCGTTATTATTTACCTACTTTAGACACCTATCGTTATTACGCCATCTTTATTACAGTAAAGATTATGATATTATTACCGTGTCTTTATAATAAAAATCCCTATTTTTCTTAGGTCACAACTTAAGAACGACTTTGGCTTACTTTGTAATAGGTTCTTACGGAAAGAAGAATTAAAAAATAATCGCAGAAAATTGGAAAAATTAAATTCATAAACCTAACGACTATTTCACCTTCGCACATTTGATAGTTCACGAAGTCGCGAGTGAAACCGCGGTACAGCTAGTTTTCAGATAAATACGAAGAAAATATGTACCTAGTCTATTATAGATTTACAAACAAATTAAAATTCTGAAATGCAATAACTTTGGCAATAGATTACTTATCTGCAATAATAATTATATATTTATGTAGGTATATAATGTCATTGCCCAACTGTCAATGTTTTGCTGTTGTTTGTCTCACACAAATGCAATTAGACTACTTAATTGCAGTAGGTACCTACATTTCTGTGGAAAAGTTATATTACAACGATTGATAATTTAATTAGGTTTATTATGTACTCATATTTATTATTATTTCTACATTTAGATATTGAGTGTATAGATCTCGGCAAAAAATCTCGTATGACTTGTGATTGTTTTCCTTACTGGAGATCCAAATTTGACATAAAGCTTCTTAGAAGCAATAATCAAATCTCTATCTACAATAATTCAAAATAAGGTTTTAAATCTGGTACCACAAGCCATTGGATGTTATGACCAAATTATGTTATGTCATTCAGTAAACACAAATTGTTCGAATAGAACAATTTCACGGCTCATCTGCTCATCAACGTAATAAAAGTACATAGTAGCTGTCAATGAACAAACAAGTTGAGTTGATTCCCGAACCACTAATCAATGTGGCACGGGACAATAAACTATCAGCCATTGTTACCAATAATTAGAGCACATCGAGCTCAAATGAACGACCTGAATACTCAAAAGATATCATGAACCGATCTAACGGTATTATAACATACCATATCACGCCTGGAAAGGATAAGCAGACGAGTGGCACCCGCACAGTTCTTCGTTTTGTTTAGTTCCCACCCATGTTGGTCGGATCTATTGCTATTAATCGGACACAAATTCAAACTCTGAGCTGCTCTCTCAGAATTGTATACCCATAACAACCACAACAGCTTATGTACCATCAATGTGCATTGAAGAATAAAAACAGCTACAATTACACTTTTCTTGACCTGAGAATCAAACACAGGACGACTGCTGCCCTAGAGTAGATATAGGTAGTAAGACTAATGAAGAAGTCACACGAAGTGATATTACCTACAGTTACAAAATTAAGTATCAATCCGACGTTTAATTCATAAATGTTTCTATATTTATGGATTAGGTACACGTCGGAGTGAGTATTTCCCTAAGGTCAAGCCGGGATGTCTTTTATTTATCTACATATATTTTTGCCGATAACTGTAATCACAGGTGTAATTCTGGTACCTAGTTAAAAATGATCAGAATATAATTTATCAATATTTCAACAGTCACATTTGGATCGATTTTCGATCTCAATTCAATTTAACTTATTCATTTATTTATTTATTTATTTTATTTAAAACTTAAACTATCATTACAGGTTTTGGAAACCTAATTCGATTAATGTTCGACGTTGCTTTTTACAAGGTTTTTTATTTTAGTTAGGTTTAGTTATTTTTTTAGAAATTAAGAAAACTGAGACTTTATTGAATAAAACAAGACAAAAAACGAACCTAACTATCGTTTTATATTTTACTAGCTTCTGCCCGCGACTTCATCCGCGTAGCGTGACGATAGGTATATAGCCTATAGCCTCCCTCGATAAATGGGCTATCTAACACTGAAAGAATTTTTCAAATCGGACCAGTAGTTCCTGAGATTAGCGCATTCAAGCAAACAAACAAACAAACTCTTCAGCTATATTAGTATAGATAGATTTATATTATAATCTCACTATCTTTTATCGCCAATTTCCTACCAGAGAAACCAATTTTATTCGAACTGGAATCAGATTTAAACCATCATAGTCTGATATAATTTGATCAATGAGAGATACAATCGTAAAATTGAAATGGAACTGAAAAATGTACAAGAACCTACATTAGCAATTCAAGGTCTCAGGGTTGGAGTGAGTTCAAATAACAAAGGAAAACATTTTTGTGGCTGATAATCTTGTTAAAAGGTAGCCAGAACATTGCCTACAATTCTATGTAGATATATTGTTGACTTTTGCGATTATGACGGGTAGATTTCTATTTGCTGTAATTATATTGAGGTTGTTGTGAGTTTTATCATTCTGAAATTAGCTGATGATAATCTGAAGCTACTCTATCTCAATATTAGTAGTATTATAGTTGACTTTTAATAATGCTTAGTGCAACGAGACAATTGCCTTGCATAAGTGAATTTACCTAAAAGACGAGGCGATACCAAACATACGATTATAGACAAACAGTGCCACACCCAAAGATATTGTATAAACTTACTGAAACAAAAACTAGCATGTGCACGTTATCTAATTCGCGTACCCATAATTTCATATGGGTGTGATATCGCATGACACGATCCGATTTAAATATAATATGTCTTCGAATATTCAAGGCAAGGAACTCGCATCAATGTATATGGCCTCATAAAATTCCTGAGACAAGTGTAAATTTCGTTTTGTGTGCACAATGCTTTTATCGAATATGTTTAATATAAAACAAAATGAATCGCCGAAATGTGTGCACGCGCATAACTTGCGGAAAAATGCACCAAATTGGATAAATCTTTTATCGTTGTTTTCGTTATTGTCAGGACAAAATTTGTAGAAAATATCGTTTTAAATTCACCAGAAAAGTCGGTAAAATAAAGGTGGCTAGTAAAAAATAAAGGCCAAAAACTCCGTTAGAGATTGTTCAAAGAATCATGATGTTACAAGTACGTTCTTTGAGTTACAATGTCGATCCTCGCCCGAGGCACTGAAAGCGTTCTCGGAACAAAGAGTAGGTACCCTCTGTTTCCAGCCACTGTTTTCATAAGATTGGAAAACCCCATTGCACCCAACGAATTAATTAAAACATTACAAGACTTACAGTGAAGGCTACTTATTCCTTGAACATCGTCGTTACTATTGTAACTAATTATTCATAATTAATATCTTTTTAGTCTATAATGTTAAAGGTTTGCAGCCAATTTATTCGGTACTATTGGGATAGAAATTTGATTAAAAGTTGTTTTATACGACAGAGTAAGTGTTAAGTTTGCATTGACTTGTTTTAATTAATGCAAGAAACATTTAAAGACAAATAACAATGGCGAGCGTTCATCTAGTATTAGGATCTTAATCATAGAATATTACATTAACATAGGTACCATCACGCCTGTATTCCCCGAAGGGTTAGGCAGAGGCGTACTAATGTACACCCACAGTTCGCCGGTATGTTTAGGTCCCATGTAATAGGTGGCGAGCCTATTGCCATTAACCGGGCACAAATTCCTAACTCCGAGCTGCTACTGGGAATTTCATAGAAAAACCCAATAACACTTTGCTCGACCTGGGAATCGAACCCAGGACCTCTAGCGTAGCAAGGACCACTTGGCTAATGAGGCAGTTAGAATATTAAATTACATAAATAATGATTGAAAGGATAAATAATTACTTTATGCAATTCGATAAACCCTAGTCTGAAAGCTGTAGTCACACACAATTTCTGAGCTTTCCCTGAAAAGTGAAACCTCAGATATATAGAGTAGAATTAGTAGAGTATGCTTTCGCTTAATGTCATCACGTAGATATTTCTAGGCTTTTGTTAAATAGGTAGTAATTACGTATTCCCACGTTTCCTAATGTGTTAAATGTAACAGCACAGTGGTAAATGCAAAACGCTACGTAATTTTCACTTCAATAACAGCAATAAGTAGTTATTGTTCTAAAACACGTGAAATGCAAAGCTTTTCCTGTGTTATTGTTCAATATTCCGGTGAGCGGACTGCATGCGAAAGTCGTCTATTTATTGTTGTTAGGAGAATTTTCAACACTACTAACACACTTACTAAGAATACTTGATCTATTATTATAATGTTTTAGTTTTATATGTAAGTGTTGGTAAACTGAGTTGAGTGCTGTAAAGATATAACAGGGGCCACGTGCCAGCGCTAGAAGATAAAACAATAACATCAACTAACTACGAAAATGTATTTCTGTAATTTTAACATAGACTTGAGTAACCAAACAATGCGGACACGAGTTAATAAATCCTTTTGTTGTGAACCTCAACACGTTTAGAGATTAATCTCAATTCGCAATGCAATTGTTTAATTGCCCGCTGAAGTGGATCTAGCGCATGTCCGCTAAACACATAAATCTTTTGATATTAAAATGTAACGAAGCTCATGTTTCAAGTTAAGCACATTATTGTGTTCATAAAATTGTGTAGGGATGCTCTCTAGAAGTATCCGTGCATAATAGTCTGCAATAAACGGTACTTAAATTTGCGTTTAATGTGCTTAGAGAGAGTAAGCTCTGTTAAAACCATATAAAATAAAACGTGCTTTAATAAAATTGTGAGTATGTATCAGGATATTTCTTACACACTTGCAGTTTGTTCCGAAATATTGTCATGTTCATTTAAAATGCAATCTGGCGGCGCCGCAAATGTATTCCGTTCACAGATTCGATTATACGTAAACAGATTATCGGAAAAATCTCAACTGTAGTGCCCCGTCGAGCGAATTTTCCGGCGGCGCCCATCCTACACGACTACACGTATTTGGAGAATTTTTATAACATTCCGGAAGGATAAGGCTAAGCAATTTTACGCCCTATACTTTTAGTTTACTTATAGGAACGTACCTACAATATAAAATCTATTTACAATATGCTTTGATTAACTATAGTTGATCGCATGTAACAATAGGAATTTATTTCTGTACCTATCGTTTATCGCTTGCTTTAACTCTAAATGAAAAAATATTTTCATGAGTAAGCTGTGTGCTTACTTGAACGTATAAGGACATTCCAGCAAAAGTATCTGCAGTGAAACAAAGTATCTTAAAGTTATTTAATGAAGGAAATATTTGACTCGCAGGCAGGATTCGAACCTGCGTCATCTGGCTGGGTACGCCAGACGCTCTGACCTCTAAGCCACCGCGAGTCCCACCTGCCATGTCGAAATTTGCCTTCACATTCTGAACTTACGTCTTAAAGGTGACGTCAGTAACATCTATTGAAAGGCAAGTTACTTTGCCTCTCAACCGACATGACTTACCTTACGGTTAGTTCTATGTCGTACGATGCTACCATACCTAATAACTAACTTTTTGTGATTTTTTGCATTTTTTATGCTAATTTTTATAAAGTTATTTAATGAAGGAAAATTTCGACATGGCAGGTGGGACTCGCGGTGGCTTAGAGGTCAGAGCGTCTGGCGTACCCAGCCAGATGACGCAGGTTCGAATCCTGCCTGCGAGTCTTGTATAATTTAAAGTGAAACAGTAATAGAACCTTCATCATTAGTAATCAATTTTTATACACGATGTCCGCATCGAGAACTGATCACAATTACTGAACGTCTTATAACTCAATTGACAATATGACATGCTGTCAATGAAATGTCCCGGAGTATCTTGTTTCGTCAATCAATGTAATGAGGAGCATACGAGGCCCTTGATTCCCTTATTAGCTTGACAAAATCGATCAATTTATATCATGGCAATTGAATATCAAGTATTAAGCAAAACAAGTTTATTATGCTGCTTTGGGAGTAATACAAAATATCTTCCATCTCTTTCTACTAACCTACTATGGAAGTCACTTTTCCGATATTTTTTCTTAATTTTTCTGTGTGATTTACGTGATGGATGGCATATGTATTTCCTAAATCAATTTGCACTTTCCTGTGTGTGAGTGAACTTCAGAGAAACGAAACTTTTGAATTTAGTAAAGTTTTTTATCAGTTACTTACGAACTCAAGCCGATACGTCTTGTTAGCGGCGCCCCGTCGTTAAAAAAACACATGTTTTCACTCGCTGGGTGTCAGTTTTGTGACCGATAGAACTTGGGTACCCTTTACTTTTGCACTCCTTATTACCTATAATCTTATAATTTTTATCATGTGTATGTACCAACTGGGTATTTTTAAATCAAATAATAATAATCGAATAATAGATAGAACACAAGCTCTAGGCGCTTTGTGATTATTTTTTAATATAGCATTTTACAATACTGGTAAGCTCTGAAACTACCGCCCGGTGCCCCGGTGCCCCGGTTTCCCCTTCTCCCCCATATCCGGACCTTCTTTTACCTTATTTACTTATGCGGGCCTCTGGTTCAAGAGCATCGTAAGGTACCTAGTCAATATAGGCTCACCATAAAATACTTTTATCGGTTTTTATTGTGGTTTTGAATGACTCAAGAGGCGAGACAAAAAATAAATAACTATTGTTTCATACACGAAGAAGAATAATGAACTATCAAGGCCAGGATTATAAGACTAAGCTTTAATTCAGACATATTATTATAATAAATTATCAGTCTTTTCAATTTAAGAGGAACATAAAACGCAACATCACGACAGTAGTCTCCGTAGGATAAGGCAGAGCTGGACTAAATATACACCCACATTTCGTTGGTATGTTTATTGCTTATTAGTTTCCATGTAACAGCAGGCGAGCCTACCGCCATTTACTGGCCTCAAATCCACACTCCGACCTATTAATAAGAATTTATAAGCACATATTCTTATATTTTTAATGATAATAAAACGTTATTGTGGTTCATTTGTTTCTACAACATCTTTGTTCATAACGATACCACCTATTATAGCAGGGAGAGTACCTACCTAAGTTAGGTGTTAGTAACAAAATGTAATACGAACCCTTCGCCAAATTCTGTCCGACACTGTTCGTCCATCGTGAACACATAGTTGGATATCTCCTTGGCACCTCCCAGCACTACGCCCTCATCTTGACTCCGTTCGTGCAAGCACCACCAACGCCTGCGCAATTGTTTACACTATAGTATTGTTTATTAATCTCTACTTTTATAAAATTGAAAAGAAGCTGTCTGTAGGGTCTCTACCCTAACGTATATAAACGTCCTCGAACCACAAAATGTGAATTTTTAAAGAAGAGATCATCACTGTTGGGTCTTGATTAAATTATTTTTGGGATCCATTTCTAATGCTAATATAGCTTCAGATTAGCGAAGCCGCGGGCAAAAGCTAGTTAACTATAAAATAACACGATTGCAGCTTTTGTCCATAGCCTATTGTGATCAACATTCGTGCCGAAGCATAGCTCTCCCACGTGAAAATTATTATTTATAAATATTCATGTAATCTCTTAAATATCAATCTATTGAGATCAGCCGTTCACGGTTTGTTCTGTTTAAACATTTGCCAATAACTTGCTTCTATGTAAAGATTATTCAGGGAGATATTCAATCAATATGACCATAGTATCCTCAATTGTTTTTCTTATACTTGGAATACAAATATTATTTTCACTTTATTCACCTGTTGATTTCGTACGTTCCTCAGTACGCTTCAACAAGTCAAGTGATCTAAAATTCTTTATAGGATACGAGCAAAGTTATTTGGCAAATATTGTTGGAGTACGTTTGCCAACTGAATCTGGACTTCGTAATAAGCGCAAAATAAAATAGTTGACTTATGAAGGGGACCGAAAAACGAGGGTATAAGTAGTGTGTCAAAAATACGGGTATTGGACACAGTTGGGAGGTAAGTTATTGTTTTGGAAAAAGGTTGGTTAGAGATTTCATTAAGAAAGTGAAAATAATTTTCTATTTTTATTAACTTCGCTATTGGAAATATTTGCAAATTCTATAGATACCTATGGGTAGTTTTTTTTTTATATGCGTGGAATAGTTACTTAGTCGTAGCGTGGTGATAGCCTATAGCTTTCCTCAATAAATGGGCTATCTAGCACTGAAATAATTTTTCAAATCGGACCAGTAGTTCCTGAGATTAGCGCGTTCAAGCAAACAAACAAATAAACTCTTCAGCTTTATATATTAGTAAGTATAATAAGTATAGATATAGATAGATAGGGAACCAAATGAGTAGATGGATCACCCGATGGTAAGCGATAACCGCCGCCCATAGACACCCGCAACACCAGAGGAGTCACAAGTGCGTTACCCGCCTTTTAAAAGGTTTGAGCCTCCGGTAACCTCACTCACTACGGCGTTGTTTCACACCGGTTTTCTGTGAGGCTGGGGTATCACTCCGGTCGAGCCGGCCCATTCGTGCCGAAGCATGGCTCTTCCACAAGTTATAACAGGGCCTTCCTAAGAGGCAACCAAGTCAGCTAGTATAATACTATTTATAACGTGCGGATACTAGACAGACGGTCAACGTCTGACGGATGACGTCAACGTCATCAAATTATGGTGACCGTAGCTAAACTACGTTAGGCAATTGACATATTTACTGGAAGTGCGTTCAATTACGTTGGGAACGTTCGGTGCATGTAACCTGTCTATCCAATGCTTTATTTAACTTTTCGGAATGCAGAAAATGTTTTTCCGGGAAATAAGGTGGTCCTAAAATATTATAAGGAACGATGGGAGTTTAGAGATTGGTTCACATTATGTTCCATATTAATGTGGGGTGGGTATATTACCTATCGATGTTTTTACAAATGTATACTTTTAGCAACATAAAATTCAGGTTGGCAAGACGAATTTTCTAAGGTACATTTTACATATTAAAGGCACTGCTATACGATATTAATTATTTAAAAAAATATAGGTACTAGCGCAATTCTTTAATAATTTGATATGTGAATATTTAAGATTATGTTTATAATAAGACACATAAAAATGGGACCAAATAATTCATTTATCTATCACCTAGTATACGTATTTACAGTATTCCGAGAAAATTAATAATACTGAATGTATAAACTTAATTTTTCGACTACACACGTACCTAGCCACTATTCTTTGACTATACATTGTAGTAGCAGTAGCAGAGCTGTTCGGAGGCGACAGACGGCAGCCGGCAATGTATTTTCTCAAGGTCGCTAGCGGTTATTGTCGCCTTTCGTGGTCGCCTTAAATTTATAACAGTACCTACACGTGCAATAAACCGTTTATCTCAATGACTTCACAATTGTATTGTATTGTGGCCACTTATAGTCTGAATCGAATTATTCTGACAGCCCGTATGGGTATCTATGTGAGTAACGATAGACTAGGAAATTAGAAACTGCATTTGTTGAATTATGCTTTTAAGTCTTTTTAGGGTTCCGTACCCAAAGGATAAAAATGGAACCCTATTACTAAGACTTCGCTGTCCGTCCATCTGTCTGTCACCAGGCTGTATCTCAAGAACTGCGATAGCTAGACAGTTGAAATTTTCACACATTATGTATTTCTGTTGCCGCTACAACAACAAATACTAAACAAAATAAATATTTAATTTAATCCCATACAATAAACGCGATTTATAGTACGGATCCCTTTGTGCGCGAGTAAGACTCGCACTTGGCCGATTTTTTTATGTAAGTTATTTCAGCCTAGCCAAATACTAGGCTGAAATTATGTAAGTAAAAAGCTATGACGATGATATTGTGAAGTATTCTTACTTGGATTTTTCATGGAACTGTTCCTTGGAGCAGGACGACCAGGCGTAGTTGTGGAGCGTGGCGAGGACTGTGGGCGCCATCACCGAGCCCCGCACTGCTTCGCTCTGACACTGGCTATCACCGTCATGCGTCAGTCCTAACCTGCGAATCAATAAAATGTAATCAAGTTTTATAGTCTCTGTATTGTTGGCAACCCAACAACCGGTAGCAGCCACCCCAGCGCCTCCTACCGGATGACAGTGATGATTTACCTAGGTACTGTCAGTTCGAGAAGATAAAAAGGCTGGACACTGACGGCTCGCCGCTCTTTCTTACTTCGTATTTCGTATGAAATATCTGTTATATTGTGTTGATATTGATTAATTTATAGAGATACGTAAGCGTTAAAGTATTTTAGCTCTTTTTTGCTACCCAACTTCCCCAGTGTTGCCTTCAGCCTAGTTAGTTTACAGTATACTAGGTATATATAGGCGTATTTATTATATAGGCTAATTCAAGTAACGATAAATGATCAAGCTCGGAGGTCTTTTCAAAGAAATCGGAACTTTTATAGTCCTATATTAAATAGTCAACGGTCCTGAATCTATTCTGATAATTAAAAATGTTTATCTCTAAGATCTCTATTCTAAGATGGGAATGTTCTGCGCAGGTGAGGTTCTGTTCCTTAGGTCTATTGAAGAAGATGATGTATAAGAGCACCTTCTTTATAATGTATTGGTCCCTACTTACACAAATGCTTTATGTATCAGGATAAAGTATTTTAAATGCTTTTATTGATATGAATTGATAGGTTTCATAACCTTTTATTAAGTTACTAGCTTCTGCCCGCGACTTCGTCCGCGCAGCGTGATGATATATAGCCTATAGCCTTCCTCAATAAATAGGCTATCTAACACTCAAATAATTTTTCAAATCGGACCAGTAGTTCCTGAGATTAGCGCGTTCATGCAAACAAACAAACAAACTCTTCAGCTTTATATATTAGTATAATTACAGATATCAGTGACACGCACGGTAATATTGTTTGCAATTCAACTGCTCTCCAAACAAAGTGGTTTGGTAACACATTTTGCTATCCTTATTCATACGTAACTAATTCGGGGATATAGCTTTTAAACGGAAATAGAATATTTCTACCACATAATGTTCAAACCAGAACTTTTTGTATCATAATATTTATACCTCAATACAAATTTATTCAAATAAAAAGTCAGGAAAAACCTGATCCATCCAACAATACGCAGATATAACTAAGTATCGTACCGAGAAACAAAGGATTTTTGATGGATTATAAATTCCGTACTATTTTTAGTTTTTTCCCTTGTTTTATGAGGACAATGACGCGTATAATATGCAGTATATTGACTTGAGCACGCAAGCTTATAATTTATTTATTTATTTAAGATGGTATGCATCCAGGATATGACCTCCTTGGATTTGACGTTAATTAAATTTACCAACTGGGAGCTAGTGTGGGGAATTAAAAGTAAATATATTCTAAGGAGGAATCTTAGGTATATTGGGCACTGATAGTCTAGTGTTAGGATTGTTAGAATGTGTGTATCTACCTTCAGTTTCGGTTTAGTCTTATTGCCATCATTTTCCAGATAGAAATCTAAGGAATATTTAGGTAGCCTAATGGCTAGGGCGTCCGAATTGCGATCATGTGGTTGCCGGTTCGAAATCCACCCATTGCACTACCGACGTGAACCCACTGGTAGGTAACTGGTAGCACGAGGGGTTAACAAGAATACCAGCAATGTGCGACCCGCATTGCTAGCAAGTTTAAAAAAAAAATCATTCATGAATAACCCATTATCAAAATAGCACCCTTTTTGCAGACTGTAGAGTCCAAATTCACTCCAGCTGTAAAAGCTATTTAGGTGTCAATTACAGATGAATGTGGCACAAGACTTTTCAATTTGCCTCACTCGAGCCGCGTCTCAGTTTTAGTTTAAATGGAGCGGTTTGCTTTGAAGTGGCCTTTTATGAAGCTGCTCGTAAGAAGGCAATTAGATCGTGCGGGCTTCGACGTGACTCAGCATCCACCTAACTGAGATGAATTGAAGGTAGCTATCGTATACGTTTACAGTAGTACAGTTTATGCAGTGATAGCATTACCCTAGAAGAGCCATGCTTCGGCACGAATGGGCACGCTCAACCGGAGTGATACCACAACCTCACAGAAAACCGGCGTGAAACAACGCTTACGTTGTGTTTCGCCGAGTGAGTGAGGTTACCGGAGGACCCGGTTGCCCAAAGAACAATTAATATTATTGTAAATTGTAATTAGGTACTCACATATTGACTTGTTCACATCAGTCATCAAACTGTGTTGTTTTTTACTAAACTTAATTCACACACAATAGCATTCGCGGCTAGTGATTGTCATTTGTTTTTATAAGAATTGTTACACTCATTTTAAATATTATCTATTATCAGCCAGTGTCAATTTATTTTCATAATGACATAAAACCTGTTTTGTTGAGATAAAAAGTTTTCATGTTATTTTTTTTAAACTTTAAACTGTTTAATCCTAATTTATTGAGATAAAATGTTTATTTTTGATTTTTATTCCAAACCATTGTTTAGATTTTGTTAATTGTCTAAATCATAAAACCTTAGCAATGAAACTATTAGGTGCTTCATTTTATTAAGTCGGTTTAGCGTGTGTGCCATATCAAGTTAATGGTGTTTAGTAGTTAACAAAGGGTACCTAATCTAAATAAAATGTAATGTTTTAGTATTCTCCTCGGGGTGATATGTTTGCGAAATTGCGATTAAATAATGATTAATTTCCTTGCATGTTAACCCAAGACCTCTCCCTCCGGGCAAATTAATTAATCCTGGTGTACGAAGCTAATTGCGCGTGAGAGCGGGGGCTCGCCGCGTGTTTCGCCGACTGTACCGACACGACGACGTGACGGATTAATCAACAGTGCGATTCGGGAAATTGTAAACCGTTTCCCTGAATTTATGACCCGTGTTATGTGTATCGGTTTGTGTGTTGTTTACACTGGCTATATCAATTTTATTAACGTTCCACTTATATGTAAGAGATTGTCCAGGCGGACTCAATTCCATATAAAGGACAGTGGCCAATTGCCCCTTAGTCTAGTGGTCCCAAGCGCGACTGCTACGCTAGAGGTAACGGGTTCGATTCCCACGTCCCGGGGCGGGCCGCTATATTAAATCATTTATCATACATTTAATCAAACAGTTAATCAAAGTTTCCAATATTACATCCGCACGTGTACCACGGTACCACGTGAACTTATACAAGAGTTCCTGATATTGGCACAGTGTATTTATTTCATAGCTGTAGGAAACTTCATGAGCTATTTTACATAACCTAGGTCGCACATAAACTTGATTACTTTGAATTATTTTATGGTAATTAGGTTTGTACATAATAGGTAGGTACATATACATTTCCAGTTGAAGTTCTTCCAGTTAAAGAATCTACATTTCTTAAACAATAAAGTACATTCGGCAAGAGATGCGGCGGTGCACTGCATTATAGTGCGTAGACCCTTACAGTTCTGAGTATTTAGTTACCTACTATTTGTATCCCGGCTTATTTTTTAATTCATCCCGTCTTCAATTTCTTTATAAAAACGGCGGCATATTCTCATTACACAATCATAAATTAAGCAAGATATCTTTCAACGACACGACTGTTTTTTGTTTCAGACAGATGTTCAACTGTACTTCTAAAAACGGGCAAGCGTAAAACGTGTCATGTTTCAAAAGGGCCCCTACATTTTTATTAATCTCAAACGTGACATTTTATGTAAGTTATATACTTTTTTAATATGGCGCCACTCTTTTTATGTATTTTCCAGTGACGGTACATGGAGTGATCTAGTAAGTACCTAATTAAATAGTTCCCATCATGAGAGTATATTATGGCACCACACTTATTGTATGCGCCAGTATCAAGTATTCAGTTGTCCCATTAAAACGGTGGAAATTATATTGAGGCTTCGATGGAGATTAAAAGAGTGAACACAAAAAGTAACGATTTTCAATTTTGTATCATTTGCCGACACTCGCCACGTTCACGAACACTTATTGGTTAAATTATCCACCATAAATTACACATTATACTAAATAGACATTAAAGTTTCGGAAAATAATAATAATATAAAATCGACAACTTGCAATTACAACATTTTCACGCCTAAACTCTAATTTTCAGGTATTTTTTAAATAAAATTTCACATTTGAGCCAACACATAACATAATATCTACTGTCACACGGTCCAAACTTTTTAATGTAAACATTTTCGAACAAACCTTGAGTTCTAATTTTAAAATAATTGATTTTATATTTTAAAAATGGAGCGACTGAGTACCTATTGATAGTTGACACATGCATGCCTTGACCGTATTTATCTTTATTTTCCAACAGCCCAAACAATTAGGTTGGGTAGATAAGGTTTCCATATAAATCATAAATCATTCTGTTCATGCCCTCTATCCTTGCTATCTGTGTTAGGTACTGGCAAACAACACCGTATATGTTAACAGAATTATCTCCGAGAATGCCTGCGTGCCTACATTTAGAACGACTATAATTACCTATATCTACCATACAGAACGTTGCTCAGGATAAATTCAGTTGTGGGCCAAGGGCTAACATGTGCAATATATTAAGACAATTATTTTTGTTCGGTAGGTACCTACTTTAACAAAGAAAAGTTAACGTTGTGTTTTGTTCGAATTTCTTAACAAATGCAGGATATTTTCGTCTTCACTCTAATTGTTTAATGGCTCGTCTCTTATTTATAATTGCACGGTCGAAGAAATTCCTTGGGATTGCGAGCAAGGTCACGATAAAGGGATTAGGCTAAAATAATACGCAATAAAATAAAAAAACACTTTCCGCCTCACCATGGGAAATAATCGTAAAGCGAACTTTGTATTTGTACGTGCCCTCGGAGGGACCCTTGTTAAAAACTGTGACAGATGACCGCAACGGAAATACATTTGTTGAACATACGGCGCACATCAAAAGGTCAGGGCATGTGTGGAAACACTTGGTATATTTAGAATTGAGCGCTAAATGAGCTCCAAATACCCGTACCCGCTGCATTATGCATGAGACGATGCGTAGACGAACATAACCACTACCGAGTGTCTCGCCACTAGTCATTCATGTCGTCACGTTATTTCGGGCTATCATTACGTCATATGGACGAAGTGCGAATCCTTTGTGACTCATCGATTAGCGAACTGAGGTTATCTCAGGCCTAATGTTAAAAACAAACAATTTAGATAAGCCGGTAGCGTTCTCGATATTTGACTTGATATTATTATGTTTCGGAAACGCTGAACGAGTTTTGGTGCTACAAACCATGTAAGGAGTGTCAGTAGAGTGTACACTGCAATTTATTGCTCGTCAATCAGCAGATAATATGTTCATAAAGCAATATACATTAATACGTAGGTAAGGAACATACATTGTGTAATGTCATTGATCTACAGGATCGGTGTTTGACTCCAATTTGCAATGTATCTCAAGGCAACGATGTTGCTAAGTCAAATTAAGAATGACATCAGATCCTAGTACAAAAACTAAAGTTTACCTTTAAAGAATATGATACACAACTGGAACAATAAGTATTCCATTACAAATGGTGCGTATTTTAATAAAGTTTTGAGTACTATCTATATATGGAGTTGTAAGTCGACCCGCTCAATTGAAGTCCATAATTTGTACACTACTTTTATAATGGCAACTATATACGGCATGATAATAACAATAAACATAGTTTTACTCGAGATAATTACTCGGTTATGGCAAGCAGTGCAAAAAAAAAACAACTAATGTTGTTTGTCTTTTATGGAGAACCCTTAAAGAATCGCCTTCTATTTTCCTTTAAGCAATTATACTATCATCATCAACTCATGTAGAATCTTTTCGACACCAAACTGTTGAGCAAATCTTTTGGTCAAGCAGTTTTTCTCACGATGTTTTTCTTCGCACTTAAGGACATTATTTCAAACAGGCAGACGGTGATGTTGGATTGGATTCGTATCCAAAAACCAAAACCTGACAGTCCAATGTCATATCAATATCATTACTAGTAATTGTATTGTTTTCGTTTGTTCGTAATTTAATTAAAACAACTGTGGGTGGACTAAATTAGTTCCACCTAGTTTCTATTTATAAAGGAATCGGACAATCCGACGGCCCAGTGTTCCTCGAGCTATTTACGGGTTAATTAAGTGCCGGAACACTCGTTCTTCCGACTCGTCATCTCTAAGATACGGCGAGTGTAAGCAGTCATGTTTGTGAGAAACATAAATCACTCCTGAAAAATGCTCTTACTGAAGAGTATAATAATAACATTTTCACTATATCTATGCCATTGGAGAAGTTCAATATTTTAGCTATAAGTAGCTCTTTCACGCAGATTATTACTAATGTTCTAATGCTTGGCACACTCTGTCCTTTGCACATCAAAGCGTTGGTAACAATTGAACGCGGATCACGATCATAAAAATTACAATAGAAAGATTAGTTTTAAATACGCTTTAAATTTAGGCTAGTTTATTACGCTCAACGTCGACAAAATCTCTCAGATGTACAAGTTTCGACATGATTTTTGACTTCACTGTTTAAACAAGTGATAATTTCAATTGTTTCAGTGTTATTTTCATTAATACACACATGATTTTGAGAAATCAGAGTTCTTGGCTTCACTTTCGAGACTTATTACTGTGCAATTCATAATTGTACTAGACTATCATAGTTCTTAATATTCCGATTATAGAAGTTATAATGAAATATTATTGATATTTTCGTCTCCATACAAATTGGAACCGCTCCATAAATTCACTCAACTCACATAAAGACATTTTCGTCAGAGATAACACAAACGAAAATTTTAGTTATACGAGTATCGAGAGCTAAACAAGGTTAGTGAAGTACCTATTTACGTCTCCTAAATGTTGTGAACTTTACTAAAATTAGTTAATGTTATTATGTAGTAAGAGAACAACGCCGTTTCAACAGACTATATGCCGTAAGTATACCTACTGTACGAAGAAGTTAGAAAGGCTGTTAATAATATCAAGCTGGGATTTTCATTCCTAGCCGTGTTCAAGCACAACTTCTTTGCTAGAGGACATAGGTTAGTTTCGCAGGTCGAGCATTATTGGGGGAGCAGGAGTCTCTGAAGGGAAATAGGCTCGCCCACTATTACATGGGACTTAAACATACCGATGAACTGTGGGTGTAACTAAAGTTAGACTTTCGAAGCAAACGTCAGTAGCTTCAGAGGCGCAGCGTAGCAATGTCGTTCCTTACATTTATTTACATATGAGTAGTTCATTAATCTGCTGCTGTATCAGGAGTTCGTGACGTCACTGAAGCTTGCTCCGAAGCAGTAGGCCAAATAACATTTTACTATTTGCCCGCGGCTTTGCTCACATGAAGCTACATTAAGCGTAAAAATTAAACCAACATTGATGATCTCTTCTTCGTATGGGTCTGTATACATCAGAGAAGTCAAGCTGTATCTCAGAATCCGTACAATTTATTGAGATAAAATGTTCACCAGTTTTTAAGTTGAAGCATATACTATCTAACAGTAATAATAAAATTTAAATTTATTCAATACTTTTTGCGCCAAACCGTAACAAACAGACAAGAATTTTAAAAATCGCATTTTTGGCTTCGGAGACTTTTATATACCCTAACCCTAGTAGAGATTATCTGCCCACTCAAAAATAACAACAGACAATAGATAATTACATGGATAATCTAGAACTTCGTAGTTAGTACCCTTAATGTAGTTAGAAGTGCTTCTAAATGGTACTGAGACATTTTCGTACCGTTTGCTTGAGCTTGGCTCCTAAGACGTGTAAGAGATACATTTATGTATACAAGCATTCTGTTTTACTTAGCAGTGACATCAGCCTCGGTATTTAAACTAGTTTGTAACACATTACGATCACGTTGGGCGAATCAATTTAGAATTCTGATTACATAACTCATTTATTTTTTATGCAAACACTAGTATCTGTAATTAATACGAAGTGTTTACCCGACAATGCTTTTAAAGCTGCTTCGTTTAAGAGAACAGATTGAAAATTACGGAAAAGTAGCACTTGCCTCAATAGCCAAGTGGTCCGGACCGCGACTGCTACGTTAGAGGTCCTGGGTTCGATTCCCAGGTCGAGCAAAGTGTTATTGGGTTTTTCTATGAAATTCCCAGTAGCAGCTCGGAGTTAGGAATTTGTGCCCGGTTAATGGCAATAGGCTCGCCCCCTATTACATGGGACCTAAACATACCGGCGAACTGTGGGTGTACATTAGTACGCCTCTGCCTAACCCTTCGGGGAGTACAGGCGTGATGGTATGTTACTGTTTAGTACCTACCTACTTATATGTTTCGTTTACCAAATTATTTATTATCATCTGGATACACTTCATAACTTGTGTGCTAACAGATATCTAAACAGTCTCATATTACCTTTACCCATTTATAAAAAAGTTTTTAAAGCCCATCTCACCATCAAACCCAGAGAATATTCAGAGGGATTAAATGGTCATAACAGTACCTATTAACAAAAAAAATTGGTTATATTACAATAAAATAACTCATCCTTAAAGATACAGAAAGATTTTTGAAAGTTGGAGTTTTGAGAATTCACCCAATCACGACGGCGCGACTCAACGGCGGTATCGCAAACTTAGAGTAACTCATAAAACCTAAAATTACCCTAATACTATTAACTAAGTTTAGTTCGATTACCTGTAAGGGCTGCCTCGAAGCTTAATGAATACTCGACCGACTAATTTTACTTGTTGTACGTATAAATCTTGACCTTTTGCTTTGAACCCAGAGACTGGTTTAATCCACCCATAATAGGTAGCCCTAAGTTCAGGCAATAAAGTTGTAGGTACGTGAAGTAGATGTGTATGTGTAGTGACGTCCTCTTGTGAGCTAATATAGAAATTGCCTAACAAGAAAATGGCTGGATTATTAAAAGATTATTAACGTTTATGCTCTCCTAATATTTTTTTCATATTTGGAACTCCATATTACCTACTGATCCTGAGATTTTTTTCATCTAAAATATTATGATTCAACTAAAGCAGCCTTATATAGTGATTTTCGACTAGAGAACTATCTAATTTTGCTCCGAGCAAAATCTGAGACCAAAACCTTACTAGTGGTAAAACAATTTAATTTACTATCTAACATTCAAATCTATCGATTTGAATCGAGTGATAGGCCGAATCCAAAATTAAAGGAATGAACTGTCCTTTGTATGATAAATATCTTACGTCATTTCATACAATGTCACTTATACGCTACCATATCAGTGATAACCATTCTAGTGATATTTTAGAATAAGCACCCTAAGACTTGTGATGTAAGGAATCTTATGATAAATGAATGATCTTTTGTTTCGGGTTAATAGATCACAAATGTTTGCTTCACATTAATGATTATTAAACGTATTTAATATCATTACGAAGTAGGTAGGTACTTCACTTTATTGATACTCTAGCAAAACAAAGTGTTATTATTTTATTTATTCTGTGATAATATTTCAATGTCCACACAAATGTTGTGGTTAATTCCAGTCCCGCGCGATATGTTTAAGTAGGTTATTCGATGTAACCTTGCTCATCGATATTAATCAATTTGAACCAATCGGAACCGAAATAGATGAAAGCTTCAGATCTTACGTGTGATCCGCCGATTCGATCAGCGAGATTTATTAAAATGTTATGTTATTGCTTCAGTAAATATAGACTTGGCAATGAAAGTCGTAGTTTTATATTATATGGTATTCAGTAATACCTGCTTGTTGCTATACAGTTTATGTTCCATATAACAGTAAAAAAAAAAAAATTATTAAAATAGCAGACAACATACGTACTAAATGTTATTGATTCTGACCTTTCTTTGTTAAACAATAAATGACGCCACATACTCGTATTAGCGCCGTTATAATGAAGTAATTAACTAAGTATCAATATAACGTACTAATAAAATAAAAACAAAACATTCGAACTTTTCGCCAAACAATAATTATTCACTTTAAGGAAAACGATCTTCAATTCCATACCGTGGTGTTATCGCCATAAAAATACCGTTCATTAATTTGTGTTTGTTAGGGAGCAATCGCTCACTAAACGAACCAATCGAGTGCTAATTAAAAGGCGGACTAAAGGGTTCTTTGTGGGGTTCAGTACACTTTGAACCCGCGGTGGCGCGTACACTGATTCACTTTATCATCGGCCGCTACATCAGGATAAAAGATATTTTACGACGCGAACTGGGCACAAAGAGTGAATGACGTAGAATGTAACAAAAGGTGAGCATTTACATATTACTGTAAGATATTAAACTGTTTTATGATCCATTATACCGTATTTTATGTAGTTTGTTTAATTGACTTGAATTTCCTGGTAGAGCTTGAATTGCCCACAAAAACGTAATACCAAAATAAATTGTAATCCAAACAATACTTACATTCGGATTGAGATACCGTTAATCTTGGTTCCTACCGTACCATTTCGTCTGTTACTACTTCACTGGAAATAAACGGCCGGAAAATCGTGCCAAACTTGGTAAAGTTATCAAGAATGGCATTCGCTTACATTTATTTCCAGTGGATTTTTTTTTGGACGAAATGGTACAGCAGACACCTAGATTAACGATATTAGAATCTAAATAATAGCACATTTGAATAAATTGTGTTTGAATTACGATATAATTTTGGTTAGTATTGGAAATTGGGTGCGCCGGACTCTTAAGCCACACGTACTATTTCTACTTACAAAGCATTACATTTGATGCAAATTGCTACCATCCATACTATAAATGCGAACGGAACTCTGCATGTTTGTTAGGTACATACTTTTCCACAGATAAGATGAGATGAATTGGTTCCTAGAAACATAGGCTAACATTTAGTAGCAAATCTAAAAATTATAACAAATCTCCTTAATTTATAAATAATTACAATAAAATTTAGTTCACAGAATGCGTCATTCTTTCGCCAACAGACATAGACAAAGGGTTTTGTTCTAATTAAGCTTCCGTGTTATGAATCAAGATAGATAATTTACGTACTATAGTATTTCTATATCCCTCTGTAACATTTACAAATAAAGATAAATATGATATCTGTTAAATTGCAATCTTTGTTACTTTATATAAATAGATTATCAATATTGTTTTGGCAAAGAACCATATTTGACCGACCGTCATTAACACCGTTACTAACTTTCTGTTTTATCGATACCCACCTTTCCATTTTTAATAAGTTTTTTTTTTAAGAACGGCTCCCTATGATTTTCCCCTGTATCTTGGGTGCGTTTACAAACACAAATCCTTTATGTAGCTGTGTCATAATAGTAATAAATTCTAACCGAATATGTTTCAAGTAAGTCATCTTTTTTCTTAGTTTTTTTTCTGTCTATTAAGATTGATTGATTGACATTAGGGAACATCCATAACTCACGTCACATATCATGGGAGTGGAGTGGAGAAGTGTGTCATTGTGAGACAAGGGGTATGACGGGACATCTAACAGGTTGCAATGTTTATGTAAGTGATGTAATTAATTTATCTTTTTATATATTTTTTAATTTATGTAATGATACATTTACATAAATTTCTTGAGTTACAAATCAAAGTTAAAAAAAAATAAGTAAATAAATCCGTCATTCTGTTGCTTATATTGTAGTACCCATTATTCTGGGTAAAACTATAGTTGTAGTACGACTCTAGATACATAAATGGTGTAACGAGATGACAACCAAACAATTCAAATCGTTCTGCAAGTTTCAATTATTGTTTGAATAAGGAACGTTTACCCTTTTAGGTAGTTCCAGTAAGAAGTTACGTAGGCTATTTATAAATCCACAGCAATTCTTGATTAGGACTTTCGTGTGGTCAACATTCGTATGTAACAGCCGGGCCCGCCATTTTGCCGGCTGAGTGCGGCCATTTCTGCATTGCTCATAAAATATTTTTGCCCTCGACGTAAATGGGATAGAAAATGTGTTCGTATGAAACTGGACGGAAAATCTTTTTCGGTCTTCGGTCAGTATTTTTTTTTTATAAAGAAAATTGTGGGCTTTGTGTATGTGGAAAGGAATCGGATTCAAAATCTATCTATTGATTGATTGATACAAAACAAAAATCTGCTATGTACCGACCTTTATTTTCTGATGTATTCATTCATAGATATTTATAACACGGAAAGGATTGAACTAATCGATTGAAGATGAAAACGTATTCTTAAAAGTCCATCTTATAAACCTAAATAATATACCTAGGAAATGCGAATTTCGTGGATGGCGTCATTTGGATTGATTCGGATTACGGATCGATTTCAAAATTTCTTTTAAAGTTTCTAAGAATTATCTACTTAAAAAACAAATAGGTACATATATATTTAGTTTTTAAATAAGCTTTTAATGCAGTATATTCTGACAATGTCATAATTTATTTAAATTAAAAATAAAATTTATATCAATTGTCGCATTGTACTGGCTTAATTTAAATAATAGAGCAGTCAGCCTTGACGTCAGTCGTAAAGCTGACTAGCCCATTCAATTTTTCCAAGTTAAGAATAAAAATATTGTTAAGCTCATGTCGGCACTCGGAAAATGAAGATAAAAATAAAATAATACGTTGTAATGAGCGAGAGTAAAATATAATTATACAAAGCTTATACTTATACTGTATAGCAAATACGTTGCGCGTAAGAGTAATCTTTAAGCGTCACAAAGACACCGATTCCTTTTTAATAATTTCCCACCGATTAATTTAATAAGAAATACAATATTCTCTGTAATATTTATTCCTCTTATTACTTTCTTGGAAATGATAACAAGACAGATGAATACCGATATCAGTAATTGGCAATTTCGAATTTAAATACGTAATTTGATTTAGAGACGTGCGACGCGATTTATTTTAATGATTATTTTATTACATTACAAATATTAGATTCAGATCTGAGGGCTAGGTAGTTTTCTCAACCACAGAATTGACTCTGTCATCTCTTAAGTGATCTCGGTGCTTGTATGCCATTTACAAGAATGCAATAAATCACCGCGTAATAGCAGCTCATTTCAAATTCTTGAAGCAAAATATGTAAAAAAAACTATAACTGATATTTATTACTGGCAAATAGGTGTTTTAATAGCGCTATTATAAGATTTATTCTTTAATGCCTACGGGAGAAGGAATGGCAAATTAATTAGGAATACAAAAAATATTCAAATCCGACGCTGTAAATTATGCATATTTAAATAGGATTTGAGAGTGATTCTATTTTGATAATATAGCTATCACCAAATTAGGAATTTATCCTGTTATTGTGTGTTTGAATTTATAGAAAATGTATTTAGTATTAAATATGAGTAGGTACCTATGTTCGTGGAATACAACATGTTACGGACAGGCGCATCCTGCTGCAGACATGAGATGGTTTGTATATTTTCTTCACACCTGCTGTTTACGTATTGTATCGTGCTAGTAACCATGTATGTTCAAGGAACTAGGAAATAATTTAATACTCCATCATTTCATATCTAATTCAGAAGCAGTCATAGCTTAATAATTGTTGTTATATTACTTTTGGAAATTCTCGCTTATGCGGTGAAGGAAAACATCATGATGAAACCCCTGAAAGAATTTCTCGACGACGCGGCCGTGTGATGTCTGACTACCATTATTAGGCCAGCCTGTTGAACTGTAGCGTAACCTAGCTTATTCTGAATGCAGATCCGTACTCAGAAGCATCATGGTCTTCAGAAAATATGGCAGTCTATAACAAATATGATTCGTACTCACAGATGGGCCAGTTCGTGTGCTATGACGAATGCGCTGGTGAGGCCTTCGTCTCGGTCTATGGCCGCCGACCTGGTTCGGGAGCACACGCCTCCGACGGGGGCAAATCCCGAGGGCCCGCCTAGTTGGGCCCGAGTCAACCACACCGTCGCGTCCCATCCAGCGCTGTCTGCGAATAATCAACTATATTATTAATGGAGCTCAAACAGTGCAATTTATTTTTTAATATTACCACCATTTTAGAGAATACGGTTTCATGGTATTACCGTCTAAAGTTATTCATTATTTTAAAAGATAGTTAATTGTTATGATTACTGGAATTAGAACGAGTCGAGGCAGACAGACGAACGTAAACATTTAAATTTATTACGTAATATTTGTTCAGCTTTCAGAAAATAATGTATTAATAGATTGAAGATAAATATTTGATGTTGTGAATTAGCATAGTGTTTGAAAATTAAATTAGATGTTTTTATTAACTACAAAATATATGGACTATTTCAATACATGCATATAAATATATTTTGTAAACACACTCAAAAACGAAGGCGAAATATTTGAGACTAGAAAAAAAGTGGGACATGTGTCATTATAGCAATTTATCAGAGATATGATTTAGTGCTCAGACCGGAAGTAGTTACAACGCTACTTGTAAAATAAATCTTAGAATAAACCGTATCATACGACACACACTACCTACATGATCTTTTGGTTGTCAAGATAAGTGGCAGATTATAATTTTTCAACCGACGACTACTGGTTAATGACGCAAAAAAAAACAAAGGTTTGTATGTATACAGCACCTGTCGGCAACTTCATCAAATGTCTGTAGTTCCATTTATTCACTGCCTCCAAAGATTTCTTAACATTTCCGTACTTTATTACATAATCTTTCTCCTCGTAGAGATACAGTTTGTTGATGACGAGCGTCATGTTCGAGTCCAGAGAGGGATCGTTGAAGATGGCACTGACCTATAATGTATTACATAAAGTTTCAATGAGTTAAACCATGTTCCGACAGCGTAGTACCAAAATAAACACTAGTTCGCGTCCACTTTGCGGCGCGCTTTGATACTCACGATGTTCATTAATGCGAGGATGTAGTGCTTCACTCTCTCCTTGCCGTGGAACTTGAGCATCGTATGATCGGCCACGATGGCCATTTCAAGCCACAAACCCTTGACACCTAAAACATTAATCACAACATTGCACATCCAGGATTCAATGACTTGAAATCTTCGATTGTTAACACCTTTAACGCACCTGAAATTGGCCTACTAATAGTTCGGGGACCACGAAAGTATTCGATATCAGGAGCAACACTATGTCGAGGTCGGATGTGAGGCTCCGGCACAGGGTCATCCTCCTCCCCGAAGTCAAGTTCAAGGTCGGTGACCGTGTCATCAGTGAGATTGTATGCGGCGGCCCACTCGGACAGCTCCACGTCACGTCTGTGCAGCACATGTGCCTCTCCTTCTCTTCGCGTCGGCTGCAACACAAACTCCTCGCCGCCGACCTGCAGCAGCCCGTACAGTTGACCAT
Organism: Acronicta leporina; assembly: GCA_947256265.1. NCBI lineage: Eukaryota > Metazoa > Arthropoda > Insecta > Lepidoptera > Noctuidae > Acronicta > Acronicta leporina. The sequence continues at coordinate 11,537,140 of OX366520.1, read as the reverse complement.
CACAGTCCGTCACCGTTGCAGAGGATTGCTCCTCATCTAAAACTCTTCCCTTGTAGAACTGGCAATCATCGTAGTAAGGTGATCGTATAGCTTTATTTTCCTGCAGCTCCAGGTGCCAGCCGAGCAGTTGAAGGTGGCGGGTGGCGGAGTGCGTAGTATGTCTTCGCACACGCGGTGCTAACACGAGGGTTTTGGCCGGCGGGGCCCAAGCGCCGGCGCCGGCCGCCGCCGTGAGGAGCGTCGCCGCCCACAGCCAGCGCGGCATCGTCCGCGCACCGCCGCGAGCTCCGCCTCTCTGCCCGACGCCACACGACGCGCTGCGCTTACGCATCTACGCACATGGCGGGCGTCTCGTCGCGCGGAAGGTAAACGACTCCGCGACTTATAGATTGCATGTGCTTCATGCCCCATGCGTCATTTGTAAACAAAGGGCGAGCGCCTGTTTTTGTTTTATTATCGCCTAGCGTGTGTAACGCGGTTATGTCTGTGTGTACACGTGAAACTTCCGATTGTTTGGCAATAGATATATGTACATATTATTTTACTTTCTAGACCATTTAATGTATACGATGGATTGTTTCCTTCCACAGCGACATTTACTGCAAATTAGTAGTAAATATTGATAAGAGTTGTATGATAAATGTCAAGTGCATGAACTTTTGCACTGCTGATTGCAGAACAACAGTAATATGTATATTACAAAATTTATTATTTATTCCACGACCCGTTGCGTCACTGCTGCATTGGATATTCCTACCTAAACTGTAATTACTTACGTACTACAAAATTGGTAATTAACAGTTTTAGACACGGCTAAATCTGTGTTATGTGGGCATGGAAAATAGTTAGAGGGCTGGCCCGCGGCGCACCTAGTCGTCTGTTTTTAAATACATGGCACGTACTTCAAACTTGTACCTAGCATCTGCTTTCTCTTTTAGGATCTAGGATCAGTTGATCACTGAATGGAAAGCGAATACATCGTGAGGCAACCGCCACTGAGAAGTCTACCAACCCATATTTAAATGCTAGTTAGGTTAATTTCACAAGGTTGCACCTGTATCAATAGTTTCAAAAAAAAAACTTTAAAAAAGGCCCCTGTATCGCGAGTAACTAACGGCCGGTCTCATTATCAAATCCACTGATAGATATACTTACTAGATGTAGGGTTCTGACGTTACTTATGTCAAAATCCTATCTCTAGTAAGAAAATCCACTGACTGATTTGTTACTGGGATGTATAGATAGCTCTAAAAAAAAGAAATACAATTTAATAACATACATACATACATACCATCACGCCTGTATTCCCCGAAGGGTTAGGCAGAGGTGTACTTATGTACACCCACAGTTCGTCGGTATGTTTTAGGTCCCATGAAATAGGGGGCGAGCCTATTGCCATTATCTGGGCACAAATTCCTAACTCCGAGCTGCTTACTCCGAACTCCGAATTTCATAGAAAAACCCAATAAACTTTGCTCGACCTGGGAATCGAACCCAGGACGTCCAGCGTAGCAGTCGCGCTCAGGACCACTTGTCTAATGAGGCAGATTTTTCAATATAATAACTACTACGTATATTAACGAAACAAATATCTATGGATGTCACAAATAATTGTCTTGGCTGGAAATTGGATGCCCGACAGTTCGCAACGGTTATTGTGAGGTGACCACCTTAATTGCAGTCAAAAATAAATGCATCAATGTGCAGGCGAAAATATTTCAGTCACGTGCAGGACCGATGCATGTTCCATACACAGTAAGCACATTCTGCTTGCATTGTTTTACATAATGGTGCCTCCACACGTTGGCCTAAACCGGCCGAATTTATTTCATGCTACTTTTAATCGATTTAAAAGTTCTCGATAAAAATATGCGTTTGATGCTAGTCACATACATACATACATAAAATTTATATATACTTTCTCGTAGGGGTAGACAGAGACCACAGACTTCCACTCGCTACGATTCTGACATACCTCTTTAGCTTCATCCACACACATCAATCTTTTCATACATGAGCGATGATCCTAGTCATAAAATAGTGTAACCCTAGAATTGCTGATTGAAGCCAGCATACAATTCAATACAAATACAATCCCGGTTGCTCGCTTGCCTTCCTCTTCTATGAAAAAAAAAGAAATACGTCTTTCGAGCTCTGAATATATTTGAGAGCAAATGATGAAACACAGTAAAAAAAATATTGGTCTCTCATAATTATTAGGGTAAATACTGGCTAGGTGGATCTTTAGATCCTATAAAGCGTGGTGGGTTTTGTTCACTTTTACAAGACGGGTTCTTTGCCAGCATATAAACATACAATACTTAGCCAAACTGAACACATCTTTGGGTAGACGTAGCAACCGAGGTCTGTGCCCCTGGTCTTGAATTTCTCATCCGCATTAAGATGACGTCAGTATCATCTAGTGATGACACAATACTTGACCTTAAAAGGACAAGACTTACTTTGTATTTAGTTCAATGCCGTACCTACAGATGTTGTAAACTTTTACCCGCCTTTAATAAAGGAGGTTCTCGATTCGACTGTTTTTTATGTGTAGGTTAGGTATGGTTACGTAATCGATAACATCGAGAACACTTCTAGCTAAGTCTCGATGGAGCTGCTTGTTTATCTCTAAAAAGTAATGAAATCCAGACAAAGTCATGCCAAGTCTAAGGTTCCTTACTGTGATTTCTTTAGGTACGCACCTCTGACGAAGTTTTCGAAGTTATGTGCGTATTAAAATAGTTAATTAGCACACTCTTAAATGGTGAAGGAAAACATCGTGAGGAAATCTGCACGTCTGAGAGATTTTCTCGACGGCGTGTGAAGTCTGCCAGCCCGCAATAGGCTCACGTCACGTGGTGGACTATAGTCTGATCCGTTTCATTGTGAGAGGTAACCCGTGCCCAGCAATGGGTTGATTATGTAAATTGTAAAGACAATTGTAGTCATAAATTTCACAACCGTGATTATTATCCTGATTCTGATTTCGATATTATTCCACAAACACACTTATTTAAGTGATTGTACCGTTTGGAAGCTAACTTCAGACACGTTTATTTCGACAGTTGGTATTGTATGTTCGAATATTTTTAAACTTCGAACGAACGTGTAGAGGTAGCGTTACATCATGCACAATACCGCGGTTCCTTGTGTTATTGACACAATATAATATCTTGTTTCGCACGCAAATTATACAATGCAGTTGGTCATACAGGTACAGGATGCGACAAATTAAAATACTCATATGATTCGGGCAACAAAGAAAATGTATAACACGTGATGGAAAATAATTATACCTACTTTAATTTAAGTATTGTTAATATTGTGAATTTATTAATTTTGTTGATATTATATGAAAATGACAGTAAGTACAATAAAGATAATAAAATATAAAATAAAAATACTTCACCGGGTGCGAATATTTTGATAATTTACTTGAAATTATTTAATTGTGTTTCTTTAATGAAATACCGATAATTCATGCATACGTAAATACAACAATAAAAAATGTTTTTACTATTTAGATGATTAAAATAACATTTTAAAATTAATAGGTACGGTTACCGAACCTCTATATCAATTTATCGCATGTTTTCAATTCATCCTGTGTAAACTACTATGTGTAATCATAATACTAAGTTTTGTTGCTATCAGAGAAGTATCACTATTTTAATTGAAAGTGATGTTTCTTTTATTAATTTTATTTATTTATTACCTACACACACTATCATTAAAGGGTAACCCCAATACAATAGTGGTTAAAAAAACAACTTACAGATAATACTTAAAAATCTAATCATTTCTTTTTATATTTAACGAAATTCAACTGAACTCTTGCGAATTCTGCACTCATATTACATGAAAATTAAAATATATTTTATATTAATCTTTGCACTATCTCTACATATATGCCAGTCCAATCGTTATCATTGTGTATAAGTTCAGTAGATCAACTTCTTTAGAACTATTTCAATTATAGTAGGTACACTACAAAATTGCTTGTAAGGACTGTTGACCAATGCCTCGGGTCCGAGTTCGATTCTCCGGTAAAATGTCAAATTGTGTTTTTTGTTTAACTTTGTTAAGTATAGGACCTATTTCATAGGACAGGACATAAAAACACGAACTAACTTACTTAGTACATTTCAACCTCACCTTTATGAGCATAGGTACAAGAGTGATATTATGTCGTAAATGAATTGTTATTCACTTCGAACACAACTGCTATCAAAGTTGTTTTTGACAGATGGCTACGGTGACGTCACAAGGTGTGTATTCGCAGAATCTTGCGACAGAGCAGAACTAATAGATCTTTGTTAAAATTCACCGCACCTTCAAATATTTCGTGTCGGTATGTCTGTACAATAACATCTTTGTAACGACAATCCATATCTTCAATTGTGTTTCCTTGGACATTGTTAAAAAAAATAAACGGAAACTTATTTTGAGGTTTTATTATGAACGATTATTATAATGATGTGTCAACTTTTTAAATATTATAATATTAGTCTAAATTTTTGTTCGAAAATTTACTTCATCTGGTACTTCGTTATTTATAACTCATTATAACTTGTTAGTTGTCAAGGTTCCATGGAGCAAATCTTTTGTTACGAGCACTACTATCGTCAGCCAAATATTTTTGTAAGAATGGATTTATTTCACCGCTTTGTAAGTTTTGTCGTTGAATCAAGATGGAGTGCTGCGACGAACTCGCATCTTCCTTAATTTCATCCGCAGAATTAATATCTTTATATAAAAATTTGAACATTATACATTCGTCATCAGGACTCCCTTTTCCATAAAACATATAATCCCGCAAATTTTTCGATAGATACATTCCCAGATTGCCAACATTGATTACATTTTTTTCTTTAAAATCTTCCAAATGAAAATCTGGGTATTTTTCAAATTCATGTGCTAAAGTGCCACAAGTTGCTATTTTAACAGATACATCGTCCAGTTGTTTATTTGGACCCCCAAACCCCTGAAAAAATAATAAGAACAAATAAATATTAAAACTAAAAATAAATTTTAAAGTACAAAAAATGAGTTTCCTGCTTTCCTACACATTTTAGGGTACCTAATATTCAGAAACAGCTATATGCGTACCACCAATTATTATTTTATTATCTTATTGTAATCTTCCATTAATATTACCTATACTTAGATTTGTATTTATATAAATCAACGTTACGGTCGGTATCAGTAACCTATTGAAGATGTGCTTTAACCTAGATAGATAAATAGATAGACAGAATACTCTATAATGTACACTAAAAGATTATGTATATAGGAATTAGGTATACAAACATATAGTAGTATAAATGTCAGTCTGATGGCTATTAGCAATTTCTTAAAGCCAACCATTGAAAACCGTTGTCAATATACAACCTATAGATATGCTATATATGCTATATGGTGCTTGTTTAAACTATAGCCTTCATATTTAACAAGACGAACGATATCCAGAGTTAAATAACCGCGGCAAAAAATATACACTTCTTAAATCAGGGCGATGATTTGAAGTAATAATATAATCAAAGGCAACCGACTACAAATTAATCGATCGGTATCAGGTAATATTAAAAGCTAATAACTGCTAATGTTTATCAAGTGTATACAATGACAGTGCTGCTTATACAGTATGATTTCGGATCCGGTTTACCTATAACCTAAATGCAATCACTAGTGAATACTAGTGATGTGTCGTAGTCAGTAATATGCGACAGAAAGCAGAAGGGAACTCGAAATTTTCGGAAAAAATATAGGTAATATGAACAAAATATATCATAGAATGATATCTATAGTATGTGTGCTTCATTTGGCTTGTGGAGATGTGGAAGAAATCGTGACTGATGAGAATGAGGTCAGAATGTGGAGCGTCATTTAGATATTTTTATTCAGAGACCAGAGAGAGCAGACGCTCGGAGTATTGATTTGTAGTTATGTACTTACAGTCGCGAAACTTGGCGGTCGACCATTTTTCTAACAAAATCCTTTGAACGACTCACCCTCCACACCTCGCCACACCCACATTTCACTTCCACCAATTAGGATAGTTTAAAATGCGAAAACTCATCATACGATTTAATAGAAATTCAAAGTATCAAGTAACGCGCATAAAGCTCAAGGGGTTAAAGGTGGTTCACCGCCAAGTTTGTCGATTGTACCTAGTCGTTTCGTTCAGAACCAATAAGCCTTCTTTCTCAAGACACCTCAGATAAATTTTAAAGAGTTGAGGTTTACAGAAACGTACCATGTAATAAGCAACATAATGCGTTATGTGTTATTGTATTTTGGGCACGATTTAGTCCAACTTCCATACATTATTAATTCTATACTTGTACAACGTCCTTTGGCAATATTATAAATGAAACCTAATTAATTCAAGAACAGTTCATAATTTCAATACTCATTTACATCCTTACATAAATAATTCTTACATCTGACTCCTGTTTGTATATTAATATGGAGATTATTATATTACAATTTCATTTACACGACTTTTCAGATCTATAATATAAAAAAATATAGTTATATTATACCTACATAAATTAAAATAATTAATTCGACAGGCTACTCACGTGTATATTAGATAAAAGCATTAAATACGCAGCTATTTCCATAATGATTCGATATTATTATGGAATTATTGAAAATGTATATTTTAGTTCAAACACCACCGTTCACTTCTTACACTTCAATAGGTATATTTGGGGCCCACCACAGTTTTCCACTATTTATAATTTGTATTCAGACAGCTGCCTGCTAAGAAGTAAGAAATGTTTTGTACGCATGTTAATAAGTTTGTAAGAATATATGAATTAACATAATAATATGAATATTTTATTTGTTATTGTTTACTCGACGTACGTCAATCTAGTCCTTTTAAAATACGCATTATGAGTATCACGGGATGTGAGGTTACGCTTTGTCAAATTATTTGTAGATTTACGTGTTTACTTCATTAATATGAATCATCGTTTCTATTTTTTCTAGAATTTGTTGCTTTTCCGGTGCGTCATGGCATTCAAAACTGTCAAATTTCCTCAATCGATTTTTAAATACTAGAGTTTATTATCCAGAAATTTGACAGATTGTGGTTACTTGATGTGCTGTTGACTGTACCTACCATGTATAGGTAACTACTGAAAAGGTTTTTAATACAAACACGTAGATAGTTTAAGGTTAGAATCTAGTTAGGTTTGCCTACTTTAATAAACGTTGAATATTTAATGTAACTCGTGTATGAAATGAAATATTAATTGCACGAAGTTCTAAAATGTTGAGTTAATCTACAGCATTTTTTTAACCCATAGGCTTAATATATTTTGAACAACAAAACCGAGCTGTAGCTTCGCTTATTTTGACTTGCGTGCAACGTGTGGTTAAGTCAAGCGGCCTTTTTCCCGGACATCTATACTTTAATATATAAAGCTGAAGAGTTTGTTTGTTTTTTGTTTGCTTGAACGCGCTAATCTCAGGAACTACCTACTGGTCCGATTTGAAAAATTCTTGCAGTGTTAGATAGCCCGTTTATTGAGGAAGGCCATATATATATCATCACGCTAAGACTAAGTAATTATTCCACGCGGACGAAGTCGCGGGCGGAAGCTATATCTACATAAAATAATATACGATTTTAACGTGCGGCTCCGGCTGTGCCGATTAATATCGACCCGAACGAGTGTGCAGCACGCCTTAGACAATCATTTAGGAGTGTCACACAAGTTCAGCCGTCAACAGAGCATCTGTCATTCTCGCGTTGAAGTCAGATTACACGTGGTGCTTTGAAACTGAGATGCTTGATACGTGATGACGAGTGATGAGGAGCACGCCTTACTCGACTCACACCATATAAGATTATTTATTATGCTTTGTAGAGACCAAGATAGTTACCTCGGATATGGTTTTACGAATGTTTGGGTCATGTTCAAAACTGATTGAATTACAATATAATAAATAGGTACGTACCTAGATATACTAATTAATTATTTAGTTATATTTATTAATAAAACAAAATTAAACAAATTATTTCCCATTGCTATGAAAGGGAGTGATATTTTTCTCAATTTACGACAACATTTTATATAGATACCTACACTCGGTTTTTGAGTGTTAGGTAGCGGTGGAACCAGACAAAGTTTGCAAGTGCCCTTATAAAGTCAATAAAACTGAATTAGTCCTAAACCCAAGTCGTAAGTTTCAACAAATTCTGATAAAGTTGGCCCAACTTCCAAACGTTGCGAATATTATTTATGGGGAAACTGGTAACATTGGCCATAATAGCCGTCTGCGCTTAATGGCTATTGCCAGACTGACAAATTCTCCTTTTGATATTTTGACTTTGAGGATTTTATTAACCACCGTTGATGGAATGCATTGTTTTAGTAGAGAAATATATGTATAAATCTGTAATTCTGCACATTCTTATTAACTACGAGTTGTTTCTAGCAGTTTCATTCGCACCCCAAAGATTTTTTAAGACAAAAAGTAGCCCATGTCCTTCTGCAACATCTAATCTATCTCTATAATTAGGTACAATCTTTAAAAACACACACAAGTTAATTTTGCATTTAAGTATATAGTAAGTTTGTCATAAATCTTTTAATTTTTTTTTCTAGACTCGCGTTTTCTGTTATCACACTTGCTTAGAATAGATAGATATTCATTAATGCACACCAAAAAACTAATGCACCGTAGATACTATATTCATTAATGCACACCAAAAAACGAATGTTATAACTAAATTCTTTTGTATTCCACAAAAACCAATTTTCAAACATATTTTACAGATTGGGTTACAATTTCTTCCAGTGACATGAATGTGATAAACCCTAGCTCCTAAACTAGGTATTCCTGTGACTGACTTAGTGAATGTCCTACTGCTACTGCTATCTATACTAATCTATACTAATATATAAAGCTGAAGAGTTTGTTTCTTTGTTTGTTTGTTTACTTGAACGCGCTAATCTCAGGAACTACTGGTCCGATTTGAAAAATTATTTCAGTGTTAGATAGCCCATTTATTGAGGAAGGCTATAGGCTATATATCATCACGCTACGCAGACGAAGGCGCGGGCAGAAGCTAGTGTAATATAAATACTAATACTATAAATACCTACAGAATGTACAGAAGTAGTAATACATTACCTAGTAACTGTATGTAGGTCACAGTTATAATATACTATGAGTAGTTACTAGTATTCTATTTATCTGTGGAGTAGTTAAGTGCTGCTAACCAAGAGCTGCCGTCAATAAAATGAAAGCTACCGCAGTTTCAGTGTTAAATAAATTTTAAACAATGAAATAAAGAAGAAACTGTTTTATAATGCTCACTTTTTCTTATTTCAAGTATGTATATTTAAAGAACGGTAGCGAAGCTGTTTTTCTACGTGATCTGACTAATTGAGAAGTTATTTTAATTAAATCGCTGTTTTTGCTTCGAAACAGTTCTAGTAACTAGTCAAAGCCTTTTAAAGGCAGTCTTTATTCCTTTACCGGTCCAATAGTAGCATGCTAACCTAAATTCTTTCTTGAAGGTCTGAAGGATTCGTTCATGGTCATAACCCCGGGTTTCATTCATATACTGACCTCAGTTGAAGTTACGATTTGTTTTGTTGCAGTTTAAATGCGAGCTCTGCGTAACTTCTAACGACATAGACATAAAGTTTAAGTTTGAATAATTGATTTGTATTCGGTTTATCGTCATCTATACTCTATACTAATATATAAAGCTGAAGAGTTTGTTTGTTTGTTTGTTTACTTGAACGCGCTAATCTCAGGAACTACTGGTCCGATTTGAAATATTATTTCAGTGTTAGATAGCCCATTTATTGAGGAAGGCTATAGGCTATATATCATCACGCTACGCGGACGAAGTCGCGGGCAGAAGCTAGTACTTTATACGTCACACCGAAAGCCTCTTTATTTCGAGATATAGACTCTCTTACCTATTATGCCAACAGTAGAAGTATTTTTATTATTTTCTTACCGTTTATTTAGGCGAAATTAGTTTGATTGACTGACCGAAATCGATTCCATTTAGTTTCAATAGTTATCGTTTACTTTGAAATATCTTATCGAGGGGAGGATGGGACGCACGTCGTTAGATAAAGCTTTGCCAAAACTTTTAACAACCCCAAAGTTGAACTAAAGTTTAGACGTTAGAAGAAAATCTATTATGGAAGCGACGTAGGTCAACAATATAATAGACATGCGATATTGTAGAAATACTTTAGTTGTTGTAGGTTTTTTTTAAATACGTTCAAATTTTGCTTAAATTATTATGAAAACTAGCAGAGGTGTACTAATGTACACCATTTGTCGGGTTTTTTGGGTTCCACATAACAAGGGGCGAATTTTTCAGAAAAAAACTAAGGGGCTGTTCAATAAGCCACCCACAGAAATAAAAGCTTGCGAAAACATTAACTTATTTAAAAATAAACTTCGAAAACATGTAAGCACGATCTAAATTTAATGAATGTTAGTGGAATATATAATTTGTATAAGTATAATTTGTTATAAATTATTAATTTCTAAGTTGTTATATCAACAACAATTATTAAAAATAAACTGAATTGCATTTATATGTCATAATATTTAAAAGCTTGTACCACAGGTGAATGATTTATATACTTATATATATATTATTTATTATTATTTTTTATAATGAAATGTAATTAACGTATTTCTTATTGTAAATGAACTGTAAAGTTTTTATAAGAAATAAATTTCTTTAAACCGAACTTCGGACCTTGCGATACGGAAGGTTTACACAATGCGAGGTTAGCTAAAATTAGAAATTATAGCTTGATGTAATTATAGATGTCATGCAATGTTCGTTACAATAAGGTACACAATTTAGGTATAATAATGGTACCTTTCCATTAATAATTCACCCGTCGTCAGTCGTCGATGGCAAGGGTAAGCTGGAACGATGAATATGGAGCTTAGGCGGGAAAATGAAAAGTGCACATTGTCGATTTAATATTATTTTTCAAAACTTGAATTTCTCCGAAGTTCAATGTGTAATTATGGTGGATAATTAACCATTAAGTGTTCGTGAACGTGTGTGAGTGTAGGCAAATGATATAAAATTGAAAATCGTGACTTTTTGGGTTCACTCCTAAACTCCATCGAAGCCTCAATAAAGTTTCTACCGTTTTATTGGGGCAACTGAACAACATTATACTTGACACTGGCGAACACAAAAAGTGTGGTGCCATATTTATTTATTTATTATTTTCATAAAATCCCATGATGGAAAATATTAACTACTTGATTACTCTAATACTTGACACTGGCAAATACACAAAAAGTGTGACGCCATAATAAGAAAAAAAAAGGATGAATATTTTATCATGTCAGAGGAGTTTGTAACAACCAGTGACATTTCCTGTTATACAATAATTAATCACAAATAAGGTAAGCTACAAAGAGGTCGTAGCGGCTCTGAGTTTGAACTTACATACAAACAGCCTTTTCTCACAGATGTTTCAGTCAGTAACTACTTACAGATATTTGTTACAATTCTTGCATACTTCTATTGCTTCTTCCACGTTGAGCAATTTCTGCGTGGTATTTTTACAGTTAATCATTCTAGACTTTATTTATTTACATCTAGAGACTAGAGTATAATGTAGTTGGTTAGTGGCAATAGGCTCGTCGTCTATTACATAATTAAATAGGTAAATTTAATTCTAATAATGAAACGTTTTAGACCGCGGATTTTGATTCCCTCTAAAATTAACTGAAAGCTGTTCGGAAATTTAAACGTCAACAAGTAGCAAACAAAATTTTTAATGTGAATAATATTAGTATAGTGGATAACGTGTTCACTTCCACTGCTGATCTTATCACAGAAAATCACTCCTAGCGCCTGTCAGTGACGGCTGAGCGCGGGTTAGCACTCATCCCATTGTTATGCAAACGTAGTGTCACCGGCAACTACAAAAGACTTAGAAGTACACCGCCAGCATTGTTATTGCTGATATATTTTTAAATTCTTTGTTCGGCCGTCATTTTTTTCTATAAATTATTTGCATGACATGACATGAACTTCCATTCACAGGTATACTGACTCTTAATAGGTATTCTCAGAATACCTATCTCGGTATCAGTCACACAAATTAAGTATTTTCTAATAGATTATTATAACGTAAACTTACTGTTTGTGGAGATAAATAAACATTATTATTTAGTATGTATTTATTTAGATGTTTTATTAATTTATATACTTCGTCGAGATCTTCATCAAAGGGGATGATTAAAAGCACCTAAGCATCCATTTAGTGCTCTCAGTGGCTACTCTACGGGATGGCATGCCAGGCCTCTTGTTGGAGCTTCCCACAACCCGAGTAGAAAAAGTTGACGTTTAAAAAGCGAACGACAAGGAGCCTCGCAAATATTTGGTGCCCAGAGCCTCGCTATGCTTAAAGCTGCCACTGAATCTAGAGAGATTCAGTGGCATATGTTATACTATATAGGAAGAGTCCTATATAGTATAACATATAAAAGGCAACAGCATACAAAAATAAACTTATTATTTTATCAGCGACAAATGATACAATTTTGTTCACCGATAAAATCTATTTTATGTTTGTTTGTTTGTCTGCTTGAACGTGCTAATCTCAGGAACTAGGTACTGGTCCGATTTGAAAAATTATTTCAGTGTTAGATAGCCCATTTATCGAGGAAGGCTATAGGCTATATATCATCACGCTAAGACTAAGTAACAATTCCACGGGGACGAAGTCGCGGGCGGAATAATAAATAATCGTTAAACCACTTGAATCTTTTTAAGGTATACACATAAAAAATATGCTAATTTAATGCAATTATTATTTTTCTTTATCCATTTTTTTGTATTTCTTGCCTACTCATGGCGACGAGTCGAAGTCAGCAAGATATTTAAAGCGCTGTACGAAGCTTTCACCAGCTGAAAATTAAAACAAAACATTAAATTCTCGAACTTTCTTCATAAAAAGTTATCAGCAGAAACAATTTATGTTGAGCTAGATAAATTTCAATAATGTCGATGAAGTTTGCGAATGGAACATAAATCAAAGTAAAATATTGGTCTGATATTCCTGGTCCAAAATGAAATAATTTGAATTGGAGGGGCAGCGAGTTTTGATATTTCTGCTCTAGGGGATTAGACAGGTTATTGGATACAGTGACATCGTTCGAAAGTTAAAAACAATAATACATTATGTAATATCATCAAGCTGTTTGCTGGGTAGAGACAATTTTTCTTTAAACCTGTGACGTCAACAATCTTTCACGGAGTAAATTTCATCGATATCAAAAATTCAATAAATCTATTATGTTCTTTAAGATTATATTAAGTAGCTAGGTTTATGAGGCAATTTATATTAAGTATTTTTTTCAGTAATTCTTAATATTATCAGTAGTAACACTGAAAATAAGAAGCTGGAGAAGCTAAGTGACCCTTTAAAAAGAAGATTTTTGAAAAAGGAATAGTTTTAATAAATTTCTAGTAGATTCTAAAATAATTTAGAGTAGCATAAAGTTCAGAAATACCCTAAAAGCCTATCGTTATACCTATCTTATCATTTTTGATATACTGTCTGTCACTGTCGATAATCAAACTCTTTTTTTTAATACTCACGTTGGTATAGGAAGTCAACGATAGAGTGTACATTCCCCCAGCGACAAACACGAGTGGTTTGTTAGCCCTGGCGATAACCATTATGATGGTTGCGCGTGTGCCGGGTGCAAGCGATATGCCGTTTTCCCAACCAGAGAAGTATGCTGCTTGCCCTATGCGTTGACTCTACAATTATTCATAACTTTTATACATCTATATGTAACGTGAAAATCCTCATGGGTCGGTAATGGTATAATAATCGATATTTCGGACTTTAACCGACTAAAAATCGCACCTTCTTTTGTCCTCTAAGTAAATACGCCCATGGGATTCGCGATATTCTGTCATCAAATATCAATAGTGCATCTGCTTGATATGCTTACTATTGCATATGTCAGTTAATTTAAATCATAAAATGTATATCCACTAACGTATAATAATCAGGAATGATCCTTGCTTCCGTTATTTAAAATAATCGTTGAATATATGGATCTTATTTTTTAGTTGATCTTCAAAGCAATAACACAAATTAAATATCATTTATGATATTTAATTTGTGTTATTGACATAACCTAATTTCCGCTTTTATAATTGTATTTAAGGCAGGGTACTTAGCTGGGATAAGCTCATGCGTGTTAAATATATTGTGTTAGGCGAAGCTCTGTTCAATTGTGTATAAAATAATCAGCTCCTATCACAAGACTTCTGTTTTTGTTTCCTGTCACAATTCACTGCGGTTGTGACAAGGTTGTGTACCGACAATCACAATTTAAGAAACCCTGCCTTAGAGGAACATAGAATAAAGAAAAGGTCGCGTCGCATCATCATTTGTGCTATAGGTACTTACCTGCAATGTTATTTCCTCACACCATCGACAGATGAGATACAAAGTAAACATGTTATATCCTAAATAAAACAGCGTCATCACAAACTTTCCCAAGTTCTCAGCGATCGTCTGTAATGTAAAAATAAGGTAATTAAACTTTAACAAATAAGTAATACAAGTTGTTATGAGCAATTGACATCAATCAATACGATTTTTTCCATTTTATGTATAGTTGCGCATTTTACTTAATCAGTTTAATTTTTGCATGCTGTTGTTGTGTGTATGTATGTATTTTATTTACTTTTTAATGACGTCTTATAACCGCGGTACAATTGTATATATACCTATAAAAATATCTATATTGACTATATTAGCCCGTTCCGAGATTAATATTGCAAGTTCTTTTATGATTTATTAGCAAAGCCTAGCTTAAATGACATTAATTATTCATTCTGCATTATTCTTCACTAATGTATGATGTGATTATTAAGTTAAACTAGCAGATTCACTCGCATCCCGTTTTTTTTCAATGAATTTTTCCACTGCTATTCGGTGCGATAAATCCAATATCATAAAAATCGCTAAAGCCATTCTTGAGTAAATAATAAATGATGTTCCTAAATAACACGACTCTGTTTTACATATAAAGATTAACTTACTGTTGTAGCTTGATAGCCGATAAAACAGATGAGCAGTCCACTGCAAGCTAGCTGTCCCAACATTGGAGCGCTCAATATAGCCTTCAAATCCATGGTTTGTCTGAATAAAAGTTGCATTTATTTATTTTGTTTAACTCATTTCCTTCCTTTATAGAGGTCAGCTTTCAGTCTAGCAAGATAGGCTAAATATAAATATTTTACATTAAGTTTTGCCACAGGTCTCGGTAGCCCAATTTCTGGGTAATATTGATATCCCAAGGTTAATCTGATGTCAAGCATTTTGGGCTTTTCACTGCCACTAATAATTGTTTTATACTTATGTTAGTATAACAGACGGGACAGACAGCTTCAATGTCCAAGTTCTAAAAGTCACTAACGGTCACCCATCCATGACAAGACAGCGGCATGCGAAGCTTGACTTTGTAGATTATTTTATAGCATATCAATTTTAATAAATTAGAGATGATAATTATAATTTTATTAGACTGTTTGAGCGAGTACAAACTTTAACCTATTTCCATTCCATTCTGTAGTTTCAAGATTTGTCTAGGATAATTGCCAGAACTTTAAGGAACTTGAATTAATTATGGCAGCCCTTACTGAAGACTTCGCTACATAATACATAATGCAAATTGTTGTGTCGTACGAAATTTAAAAGGGTTATTACGATTGGTAGGTTTAACTTAATAATAGGGGGAGCTTAAACAAACTTTATTACGCATTTTAATGTTAATGACGCGTAAAAGTAATACTAAGCTAATATAATTATACTCACTAATTATTTCTTAAATTTAAATAACAGCTGACTTCACAATAGTAATTTTTTTAAGGTTGAAGATTTAAAGAAAAAGTATTACGTTTTTTACAGATTGCGTGAAAGGAGAATACTTTGCAGGGGGCGAACGTAACGTAAGGGGGAAGACAGTACGTATTATTTTTTTCTTATATGAGTACCTATCCAATTACTTTTTCGCACCGATTTTTTTACCGAAACTTCTAATGCCAAGTGCTATAATAATTCTTTGTTAATTAATCATTTTAAAAAAACTGTTATCGAACCACTTGCTCTTACACTTTTGTTGAAGTTATTGAACTTGAATATATTGATCCGTTAATGCGATCCATACGTTTGTAGATTTGCCCTCTAAGCATATTAGCATAACCATCCCATTGCTTCTACAGTATTACAAGAATAAGTGAACTGAACTGAACTTCAAGAGACGGGCGCTAGCTATACCTATATAAAAAAAACATCTTTCTAAGACAAAATTAGTAGGTATGAAACTCACTTTAAAATTCCCCGATGTTGCTCCACCAAGTCACCTAATCTCTTTAGGTACTTGTCTACAAACATCTTATCCTTAACCAAGTCATGTGTGTTTATATCTGCAAAACGAAATACATTTAATGGATCCACTCGAGAAAATTGGATTATAATAAGTACAAGGTAGTAAGTTTCTTTGTTTTGTCCCTTTATATCAGACTTCTTAAATCTATAGACAGCTAGATTAACGAAACTAGATTTAAAGAAAAAATATAAGATATGTTGGAGGCGAGCTATAGGTACCTGTCTCGATATCAAAACTCGTATCAAAAGTAAAAAAAAAGTAGTGATTTCGTCCCGTGAGCTACTGTGTGGGTCATGAGGGGTCATGCTGGTTCAAACGTCAAAACACACATTTTAGAAGTCTCGGTCTCGATTAGTCAATAGACCATCCGTAATCATGTCTCGCTTCAACAATAAGTAAAACCCACGTTTTCACGCCGCCGTTGACAATTTTTTTTATAAAATTTGGTACAGATCTAGAGAGGGCCTTAGGACGTCAAGGAGGTTGCCTTTTATCTCCAAAAAGGTAAGCCGCAGGCAGATATGACTGGACTTAGGTTCGTTTCAAACAATTGTTATAAGTACTAAGATAAAGTTAGTGCTTCAATGTTGTGACCTGCCCACATCCTGAAATTATTATTGTACTGTTAGCTAATTGATATTATGTACGTTGCACGATTTACTTAATGCCACTCTAACCCTATCCATTTAACTTTTACTGTATGTTTATTCGGTCCCTAGCTCGTAACATTTTCAGTTAAATAAAACCACTCCGGTCCTCGGTAAACTCAAAGGGTGTGTGATCCGGTATTTGGCGTTTGGGAGTGACACGACACAGTTTCCACGAGCCACTCAAAACTTCCCGGTAAAAGGAATTCACCCGCACGCTTTGAACACACGTCATTTTTAATTTGCGATACCTTTATAAAAGCGAACCTTGTACTGAATTTCGGGGCTCACTGAAGCTAGCAGTAGCAAGTTGATGGTACCAATTAAAAACGTTGCATTATCCATTATGTGACGTCATGACACGCGTCAATGAAAAAAAAATGATAATTTACAATAGCTTAGTACAATGTGCATTGAAATTTGTTAGAAACAAACATACAAACATCCTCTCACCCTAAACGCATAAACCTGCTCCACTCCGTCGTGGGTAAACAATAATGCTCAGAATAATTGCGGTGAGATTTTCAATCACTTCACTACATAATATCAAGGTTGTCTGTAAGAGATCGCTTTTAGCGATAAGACCACCCATTTTACCATATTATATGATTGATAACTTATACTTGACATTCGGTTTTGGTGTACACTAAAGGATATTCTATTCTATAAAACAAATTCGCTTCCCGCTGTCTGGCTGTCCCTATATATGCTTAGATCTTTAAAACTACGCATTGGATTTTGATGCGGTTTTTAATAGATAGAGTGATTCAAGAGGAAGGTTTTAAGCTAAGTAACATAACATAACCCGAAACGGGGCAGCGTGGGTGAAACCGCGGGCGGGTCGCTAGTCTACATATATTTGGATCATTTTTCGGTTTTAAGAGAGCGCTGCTGCTCTACAGGTTAAATAGTACCTTCCCTTTCCTATAACCTAAAAAAGATCACATTTAACATGTCCTGATATGGTCTCAGATGAGTAGGTACCTTTAAATTCGACAGCGCATTCTTCAAAAATATTTTCAAAGCAGTCGGCGAGGACATTGAACTGGCAGATTAGAGGTATCAGGTGTGCTTGCATGATCACCTCCGACATGATTACCAGGAATGAGGTGTAGTTGAACATTACTCCCACCACGATATAGGTTATAGCATAGCGGGTAGGACTGTCGTACTTCATTGGTAACTTAAGGTCTACCATCAAGTTGTATTCCACCTCATCGATCAGTGGGAAGGTGTGCCTGAAATATTTTTAAATAACACTGATTGAAGTTTACACGGCTAAACAAAGTCAACGTTACACCTCTAAAATAGGTTACCTTTGAAAATTGGGTTTTATGGAGGAGACAGCACTCTACAAAGGAGATGGAGAATAGATGATGATGAATGGGTTAAAAAAATCTAGAAAGCATAAGGAGGAATTTGCTGAACTAGGAATGATACAGTGTATTAAAGAAAAAAACCTGACTACATAAAAAAAAAAACAACTGAAAATCATGAAACAAGCTAGGATAAAGCTGAATTTGAAATTATTATTTTAGTGAAATCACGTTACTGATGTAGTGATCAGTACTTTGTTAGAACAGTGCTTTAGTAGTTACGTTTGAACCATCAATACACTTAATCATACACATAAAATATGCACATAAATACCATACTATGTATGGTATGCTTGAACTTATTACTCTTCCTTTTCCGTAGTTGGGTAGGTAATTGGAACTAAATAGTGCGCGGTAATAACTTGGGGATATCCGAAGTGAAGATTTCAACTTTCAAATTAGGATAGGTATAATTGGGATGATTCTGTTACGATATAACAACAAGTTACACGGGAAATGGTAGGAAATTTTGGGGGGGAAATGGCGATAAGCGTCAATATATCCACCGGCCCAATTTGTTTGTTACTGTTGTATTCCCATTTACTTTTACAAGTAATATAAAAGTAAGTGGTGATGTTTTTCATTACCTGCGCTTTCTTGGGATATTAATACTAATGGTGTTCGATGCAATAATCGAGAACGAACACGTTTTGCTGATCTAGATCTAATAATATTATTATATTTGTTACACTCAAAACTCATAACCAGTCAAAACCACTTTTGACTACGAAAATCAGTCAAAAGTGTTTTTAACTAAGGACGTTGGTCAAAAGTACTTTTAACTGCAAAATATTCTACATTTCGGTTCTGGGACTCGCCGAGCGCTACCGCGGCCCCGCTCGCTTCGCTCGCTCGGCTCGTGCATCGTTTGGTCACAGTTGTAACCTAACCAAACCAATATAAACATATTTCATGTTATCACTCAATACTACTACGCTACGCTAGAGGTCCTGGGTTCGATTCCCAGGTCGAGCAAAGTGTTATTGGGTTTTTCTATGAAATTCCCAGTAGCAGCTTAGAGTTAGGAATTTGTGCCCGGTTAATGGCAATAAGCTCGCCCCCTATTACATGGGACCTAAACATACCGGCGAACTGTGGGTGTACATTAGTACGCCTCTGCCTAACCCTTCGGGGAATACAGGCGTGATGGTATGTTATGTTATGTTCATGTTATCATCAAAACCACTTTTGACTGATTTTCGCAGTGTAAAGTGTTTTTAACTAAGGACGTTGGTCAACAGTACTTTTAACTGCAAAAAACAGTTAAAAGTGGTGTTGACTAGTTATGAGTTTTGACTGTAACATATTAATATTTTATTAAATAAAAGCCTCCACAACTCAATAATTTAAGGGCCGAAGCATTACAGATTCAAATCCTCATTGAGATCGATTTTTATTTCTCTAAAATTGAGCTCATTGAAAAGTTTTCGAGTAGTAAAATAAAAAGGGCAAAAACAAGTTATACAACTGGTTTTAACAACAAAAATTGTTAAAACCAGATGAAAACTTCCATGTTTATAATGGATGTTCCCAAAGTTTTACATTAACGTATCCTTCGCATATAGTTGGAATAACTTAAGTTGTTCGCAGTCAAACCCGTTAGAGCTGCACTAAGTGCATTAGGTAACGTATTATGCTCTAAGATTCAGTGAACACAACAAAGAATGTCTATATAATTTCGTCGTTTGGAGCTCTTTGACAAACAAGAAATAAAATATACTAGCTGCATTAATTTTTCTCGGTTCTCATAACTTTTTAGTAGTGCAATATCATTTTATAAAGAATATATCTCTCTGCTCTCTCATCAATTAAATTTTAAATCGATTGTATAAGTAATGAAATCGATTCACAATGATTGAAGATATATTGCAATTACGGTATCGGCTCCATGATTTAACATACTTTTTGGGGCACGGAAAGAGCTAAAGATTCGCAAAGTAAACAAATTCTTCGAGCACCATCGATAAAATTATCGAAGATATATTGCAATTTCGGTATCGGCTCCATGATTTAACATACTTTTTGGGGCACGGAAAGAGCTAAAGATTTGCAAAGTAAACAAATTCTTCGAGCACCATCGCTAAAATTATCGAGATCTTTAGTTCCGGGTGAGACATTTACGGCTAAAAGCTTTTAAAACTAAGTTCTGTAATGCAGCTTGGGTTAATGATGAAAACTCAAATATTATGATAGATTCAGTAGAAAATGATGTGGATACTTAATATTAGATGATTACCATACTGTCAAAGTCATGGTGGCCAGCGTGAGCAATACTTTCAAGTACTTCTTGTGTGTCTGAGCCCAATACGTCACAATCGCTTTCCGTTTCTGTGTAGATATGTCAAAATTTGGAGACTCCAAAGCCTTCGCCAATTTTTTGAACACTGCTTTATTGCTTACCTTAAAAGTTGAAACGGTTAAAAGAGTGTACCTGCCCCAAATTCATAATTGTACAGGTTAAGCTGTCAGCAACTATTTCGGTGATTAATACCATAAATATAGGTCTATGCACTACTTACATCATCTATGAACATACACAATATGAACTCAATCCCTTACGGAAGATATTTAAACAAGTGAAAAGGATATACTTTTCAAAAATAACCCATTCGTACTGTCATAAGTAATCCATTTATACATAGTTACGCGTAATTATGACCAGTCGATGAGATTGGGTTAGATTTTCTGGAATACTTTCGTAGTGCTTTATAAAATTCTGAGCATAAAACCAAATAATACTCGTTCTATAATATTAATAGTACATTTCCCTCGTTGCTACCGCTAAAAGTAGGTTTGCTCTGAAAGCTATCAGAATTTCCTCTTGATACTGGGAAATTCTACTGTATTTTATATTACTTCTAGGCTATGTTTTATTTGCGTAGACATATTTTGTTTGCTTCTTTGATGCAAACGAGGCACTTTATGCATAATAGCCAGTTTATACATATACTACAATGCTACTTAATGTACCTCTTGCACTTCAATAAAAATAGAACGAGGTACCGATGTTTTTGTGAGGACATAGCAGCTGTAACTATGCCTAATGTTTATGAAACATATATTGACACATCAAATTACCATCCAGAACCATTTTCAAGCATGAATCGAAGATATATGTGTATTTCGCCATCTGTGATCGTCAGATGTTCGGTCAAGAGCACGTTCAACCGCATACAATACCGGCATGCGGTTTAACCCGATCCTAGCCATTTGCACTGGGAGAAATTCGAGGTCGACAATTTCACAACTACCACAGTTTGGTCAGGATAGAAGCTAGCGTCTGTAGCATTATTGATGGCGATTTTCGCCTAAATCGCTTGGTTAAGCTACAGCATCCCAATAAATTCGTTACAATGGTTAATGGTTATAAATGGTTTTCACGTAGCCAGGCATCATACTGGATACAGACCAAGGTTCTTCAAGAACCTTTCATGTCTTCAATTGAGAAGTAGGTACTTATAAATGACACTCTGACTGGTTTTAACAACAGCACAGCAAAAGACACTGCCAAACTATTACTAAACTCTTTGGTGACACTACTAGATGCGCTATAGATATGAATCTACCATTAGCCTGCATAGAATAAAGTTGTCCCTTTAAAATAAACAAGTAATGTAGGAATGTAATGGCTCAGCTTCAGTTTAGTGGACACATTAACTACATTTACCATAGTCATCAGTTTCCAGATAGTGACCAAGTGTATAATGATGACGTTAATGCTGGATACGACCTCGTCCAGGCTGAGATTGTCGCTCAAGACCCGCCATATCTCACAGCACACCACTAGAGTCGACACAATTCTTATAGTGCTGCTGTACACTGTGTATTGGATGTAGTCGTCCGATGTAGACAGACCTAATAAAGCAACATAATGCCATAATTATTGAAGAAAAGCATCTCTTGAACAAATTTCATCAATATAGGCTCAACGCGCTATGAACAAATAGACGGGCTACTTTCAACGAGTCATTTTGAGCATTTATTATATTAGTTTAGATTTTCTACGATTGCGATAACTCTATTGTGTTTCACTGCTGGGGAAAAGCCTTGCCTAATGCCTCCTTCTGTCTCGATTCTGTGCTATTTAGATGGATCCAAATATTAAACATAATGTGCATAAAAGTAAGCAGTAATCAAATTCATCACGCTATCTATTGTTGGTCATTACGATTCCTATCGGTCTCCGGGCTCCACTTAATATTCATTTATGCCCACCGTTCATCGGACTTGCAACAGAAATGGTTTTAATATATTAAACCATTTCTGTTCATAAATTAATTAATCCTAATCTATATACTTTACCTGTTATAAAGGAGAGTCTATAGACGGATTCAAAGAATTCCTTTTCCAAAGGCCCGGCAAGCTCCAGAGCTTTACTTTGGGTTAATTTCCTACACACAGAATGGAGGAACCTCATTGTTTGTCTCTTTAATTATGCTATAGGAACGAACGTACTCTCGAGCCGATATGTACATAAGTATCTCCATTCCCGTTTCAATTCGGTATTTAAATATTAGTAGAGTAGTAATCACCTGCATATCACCTTTGTGTTGGTTTCCATTTGAACAAATATTTGAGTTTTATTTGGCAACATATTTTAGTTCCCGTATTAGACCTGCTTGGTATGTCAGTAGAAAATAGAAATGCGTATTTCAATAATTAATTATCAATTGCTTAAAATAGTAAAGGAAAGCATTGCGAGGAAACCTGCATGCCTGAGAGATCTTCTCCACGTCGGCGTCGCGTCGTGTGAAGTCTGCCAACCCGTATTAGGCTAGCGTGGTGAACTATTGAAAACCGATCCGTGCCAAGCAGTAATGGATCAAGTCAAAAAAATTATTCCTTAAAACGCATCTTATAATGATGATTTAGTTATCCCAATTATTAAGTAATCTATATTGGTAGTTAATTAATATAAGGTTGGTGGGATGATAATTATTATGATAACATTGGTCAATCATATTTTTGCATGACAAACAACCGTTCATTTGCTGGTTTTACATAATTGGATTATTCATTAAAATCCATTGTTCGAATATTTCTGTTCGATTAGATAATGAAGAAGCAATTTCTATTTTGGATGATTAATTGTTGCTTCTATTTGCCGTTCCTTACTATTGTTAGTGTTTTTCATAACTACATTATTTATTAATGCATTTAATTCTATGGCATGGTGGTCTTACTCATTGATACATATGTAAGTTGCCAAATGTCATTTCGATATCATTTACTGTGCCCCTGCTTTGTACGGGTCTCCTCTTTAGTCTGATTTCCGATTTGTTTCATAGGTACGTCCAATTCGTTCTTCAATTCCAACAGAAGATTGAGAATTATCTACAGACATTTCAATAAAGTTTTCTTTAAAGTTTTATCTAAATCTGCAAAGGCACTATTCATAAAATGAAATTAAGAGTCATGTGCCTAAAATAAGTAATAAACATGTTAACTACCAAATATAAAATGCCTAATAATTTAGTTTTTTGAATTTATGTTATTATATACCTACAATAGAACGACAATTAAATATTGTTTAAATTTTGAACTGCTTTTTATTGAAATGGACTGTACAGTTATTGGTAGAAAAAACGGTAAAGCGACTGCATTATCTACCAACACTTACATAGACTGTAACCTTTAACAGTTTTTGACCAATGTATACCATACTATACCATATCATAAGCCCATGTGAAAGCAGCAGTATATCTCGTGACGGCTGAATGCAATACACGATTGTATTACAAAAGGCCTAGCAATGTAATTAAAATAAAAACGTTCATAATGTGAGGTGCAATGGAAACGCGACTCATTGCAATGGACAGGGGGCTGTCCGTTAGCAAAAAGTATTTAAATATTCTTTTGTTCTATTGTGTTTAATTACTAGACATCTTTGAACTGTCTCAATACGTGATAGACAGGAGACATTTCAAAGTAGGCTCAGTTAATTACAGTCCCCACATTTATTTTGCGAATAATTAATAATGTTATTGTTGTACATCCTCCTGTTACATACTGATGGGTTGGGATGGGTTGAACATACTGATGATTATAAACAACTTTCATTATAAGATTAACCCTGAAATATCGATAAAATAATACTGATTCCTAAAAAGGCTCGGCCCTTTCTTTAGACGTCGGCTTACAAGCAGATGAACCACCTGGTGGTAAGTAGTCATTGTCGCCCATGGAAACCTGCAACACCAGAGGAGTTGCTGATGCGTTGCCGGCCCAATATAACATCATCATACCGGAGAAATGTGGGTGTACTTTAGCACACCTCTGTCTAACCCTTCGGAGAATACAGGCGTGATGGTATGTTATGTGTTCGGAATTTTCGTCGTATAAATTATTTTTTGTATTAATCTAATATAGGCTCAACGCGCTATGAACAAACAGGCGGGCTACTTTCAACGATTAATCTGTGTTTAATCATCCCCTGAAACGTAATACAAACATGGAAATAAAAATCACAGTGCAGATATTTTATCCACGTTAAAAAACTCAACACTGCTTTCCTGATAGACAAAGCACTGCTTAAAACTATGAATCCAGAAGCATGGAATTTCCCACTGGATTTGTTTATTAACGTAGGAATTCTTTATTAACTGGAATTCTTTATTAACCTACTAGGACGGAATAATGAGAAATTTATTGAGATATCGAGAAAACTGATTACTGCAGGTGACTTAAATAGTAAAGTACTAAACAATATGAGAAATAGGAGCATATTTATCAATCTAAGAAAGTAATAAATTACGTTTCATATATTTAATGTGCAATAAATATTGAATAATTTATTTAACACACAAGAATAACTCACGGAATATAAAGTTCTGTGGGAGAACTATTAATTCGACCCAGGTATATATTATTTTAGTGTTTTTATTTATATAAGTTTGTCAATATTTCAGTACGTACCTATGTATAAAATATTTTATTGTCAGTGATCATTGCAATTTTATTATATAGTATATATTCCGGTGATCTGGATATCGCCGTGCGACGGGCTCCAGAGTTATGACATAAAGTATAGTTTGCGCAAAATAACTTGACCCAAAACTAACGGAGAGGGGGAAAGTTTGCGCAGTTTTGCGAGCAAAATGTACTAAAAAACGACTACTGCGCATCCACCATTTTGGTTCAAGTTATTTTGCACCAAGTGTACAACATTATGAATCAAAGTGCTAACTTCTTTTTCTTTTATACATAATTCTATGTTGCTTTAATCCTATGTTATATATAGATTATGTTGTGTTTTTCCTTTACTACTGAGTTGTGTGAATGTGGACGTTATATGTGTAATAATATCTAGTCGTGTCGAAATCGAAGTAACATCGTCAAAGCGCTGTAGGACGTCTTAACCAACTGGAACAAAGGAAACAAAAAAACTTTAGGCAAATGAAAGTATAGTACATGTAGTATAGAATAAAACAAAAGCAAATCTTAGATGGAAAAATTCAAGATTTATTTTTATAGGATTTTATGAGATTTGATAAGTAACTGTTTTGTCTGTATCACATTTGTATAATTACGCAAGAATTCACATAAATTACGCTCATTTCTCATACAATAACTAGGTAATACATTCTAACTACTCTCATAAGTATTCAGTCAGCGTGAGGCTACGCTCACTCATTGGAAACGCTTGCAAACAGACGCGAACGTTACTAAAACGTTCGAGGTTCAAACAATACAACAAATGTACGAGTACCTACGTAATAAAACACGAACACAGTGGCCGGTTGTTTAGTAAACACAATTAATTTAGACATTTGTTGTACAAGTTGGTACTACTGACATAGTTTGCTGCAGGTGAGGTCAGTATCTGCAAGAATGAGTTGAGCTAAGGGAGTCGATCTGGATTCCCGGAGCTATGTAGTATTTACAAGCGGTTTTCGAAAAGTGCAAATTGATTAAACACAATAATACTTAGATCAATGTCAAAAAGTAAGCAATCATTGTTTGATTTTTTTTAACCTTTTTTTGTTATTTAACTATTTGTCCAAAGATCATTAAGCTTATTGTACGTGCTTCTTCATAGATAACATCAAAATCCTCCTGAAGCTTGATTCCGCCATTTGCAAAAGTGATTTCACAGTATCAATCATAATTATGTGCACCACGGATCCTGGGCTCGATTCCCGTACGGAACATATACCTATATTTGTAGTAGCCCGCCAGTAGGTACACAGGATCTGGGTTTTTGTGTTTATAGGCGCCCGTACAGGAGAAAACCCGAGGGTCATCGTTGTTTAATGAAACAGGAAAGACAATCGATTACACTTACGGTGGTATATGACGTAAGAGTAAGGTTGTACATCCCTCCCGCGGTGAGGAACAGTGGCTTGTTAGCCCTTGCGATCACGAACATGACGGTAGACCGCACTCCGCGCAGCCTGGTTACGCCGCACTCCCAACCAGAACAGTATATGGCTTCACCAATTTTTTGACTCTGAAATATCGATATATCACGCCAGTATTCTCGAAGGACTGGAGTGTATGTCTTTAGGTGTTTTTAGTGTATGTAATAGGGGTGAGTCTATTGCCTTTAACCGGGCACAATTCCAAACTCTGAAATGTTACTGATAATTTCAAAGAAGTCCTATATATAAACATTTTGCTCGATTTACGAAACAAACCTACACAATCAACAGATCCTCCACAAAACCGTGAGGCAGGCAATCTTTTCCTTCCTGTGAAATCATATTTAGCAAAATGAATTACCCGATTGGTAATTTCCTCGCACCAACGGCAAATGATGTAAAGTTCAAAAACGTTGTAGCCAAGAAACAGAAAACTCATCAGGCACTTGGCGATACTCTCCGCTATGGTCTGCAAATTAGACAATTTATATTTGTAGTAGCCACCTACTAAGTCCCACTCCGCTAATCTAAGCTTGTTGAACATTAAAATCAGCAAAATGCTAAACATGTATATTATGCGAAACGATTTCTACTCTATTTATTTCGAATTTTCATAATAAAATTTACCACTGTGCAAACATTTGCGTACAATTTCTGACTCGCATAGTTATTTTGTCTGCACTATAAGTCAACATTAATTAAATTAATAAATGGGTGCTGCTGTCGTGCGCTGGGATAGACCTTTGTAAAACAATGGATTGCAATTTAGTAATGCATTTTATTAGTAGGTACAGACACAAGCATAAATATGTATGCACTCTTACTATAATTCTTAAGTGATTTTTTCTTGAAATAACGATTGCAACGAATGTCTATTTAGTACTGGTTCTAAAATATTGTTAGATAATAACACCAAGAAATTTATTTTATTTTTGTCAAGTGCATAAATATTAAAGTTAAAATTAATGGTGACTGTACGTAGGTGAGAACCGAAAGTCACTGAACGTGAACACTACCATATTTCAATAACATCACAGTAAAAGAACCTTTCGTGAAATCCAAAGTAGGTAAGGTAAAAAATATATCTGTAATCATTTTTCTCACTGAACTCACTCATGGACAACCTTCTCAGGTCAGTAACGCCGGCATAATATTTTTTTAAAGAGTATTGGAGATAGTATTGTGATCAGCTACTATTATTGTCGACTGTACCTACTAACTACTTTACAATTTGTCTTCAATATAGAACAATGTAGTGTATTTCTCACCGTGGTGGCCTGGTATCCAACGAAACAAATGAGCGTTCCGCTTGCTGCCAGCTGTCCTAACATCGGGCCGCTCAGCGTGTCGCGCATGTTCACTGTGTGGCTGCACAGTGGTATTGGCATACATTAATTAATTATAAAATACCTCAATTAGCCTAGTGTTTAGAACACTGGCCAACGCTGTAACATAGTTGGAATTCAAATAAAAGTTTTATGACTTGGAGGACTTTATAACGCTATTGAAGATTGTGAGGTCTACTGACCTGTAATCCAAGCTAATATTATTAATGCGAAAATATATCCGTCTGTTCGTGATTTACCCTTTGACACCTAAACCGATGAACAGATTTCGATAAAATTTGGCAAGGAGATACCTTATATCGTGAAGCTAATTTTAATCTTTTTTTATGGGATAGGAGAGCAAACGAGCAGACGGATCACCTGATGGTAAGCGATAACCGCCGCCCATGGCCACCCGCAACACCAGAGGAGTCACAAGTGCGTTGCCCGCCTTTTAAAAGGGTATGGGTCTCCGGTAACCTCATTCACTCGGCGAAACACAACGCAAGCGTTGTTTCACGCCGGTTTTCTGTGATTCCGTGGTATCACTCCGGCCAAGCTGCCCATTCGTGCCGAAGCATGGCTCTCCCACGTCAGATCTCTACAAATCCGTAGAAAGAAATGTGAAAAGAGCCATATAAACATTAATCTGGAAATATACCATAAGTCCGTAATATATTTAGTAGAAAAACATGTAGGTGCAAGAGAATTAAGGCAAAAAATATATGATATTGTCAGAAATAGTAGAACAATGTTGACATAAGTCTTAAAAAAACATATTGGTATAGTTTTTTCTTTGTTTCGGGTCACGTTTGTGGTGGATATGAATATACATTCATGATACGTGATATGCTTAACTTGAATGTACCTAAGGATTGTAGGGCACCGATGTTCTCGGATTTAGGGAGAATCCCATGTCGGATCCGTTACGCACTCCGCCTCGTATTTCCCATCCACATAACGTAATAAGGCGATTTACGTTCACCGAAATTGAAAAAATACGTGACAATCACTTTACGGACGTAGATAAGCTTCCTTTTGCCAGATGTCTGTGAATCAATTTATTTTATTCACCTTGATTGAGCTTACAATGTGATGATGGGAATGTTGTTATATTGGAGAGAACACCAAAATAATATTATAAATATGTAGTATGATAATAAAGGCCATTTTTGGAGATGATGTTTTGGGCCGAACTAAGTATGCAGGTGTACATTTTTTGTAGCTAGTAATGTTCTGTTCCTTTCTGTATTTGCCTTAATAATTGGTAGTTAGTACATAAACATACCATCACGCCTGTATTCCCCGAAGGGTTAGGTAGAGGTGTACTAATGTACACCCACAGTTCGCCGGTATGTTTAGGTCCCATGTAATAGGGGGCGAGCCTATTGCCACACTGCACTTACGGTAGTAAGTACAGTTCCGTCGAAATAACTGTTCGCATCTGAAATTAGTGGTTTCGAATTGCCGAGCAGGTAAAATCAATTAAATAACTGTTCTTGTGCAAAAATATTGAAATCAGTAAGGATAAATCACGAATGCGAAAAATTTACGACCCCAATTTTATTTGCAACTAGTTTTTATAAAAAAAACACTTCAAAACCATTTGCGACAGACAATTTCAGACGAACACGTTATTTCAACCGAATTATAGAGGTCGCTTCTCGCTTCCTGTAAAACACTGCATAAGACTGCGTTAGACTAGAAGCCGACTCTAACGTATTTAATAATCGGGTACAGGCGATCCGTCTGCTCGATTGCCCTCTATCCCATAAAAAAAAACAAACGCTTGTAAGATATTGCTGTTGGCTTACGGATACTTACTACTAGAGATTGCATTTTGACTTAACGTCCATATAAGTAATGTTAAAATCCTATCTCTAGTTACCATATCTATCGACGGATTTTCTATTGGATCTGGCCTTAAGTAACTACCTACATAGTTTTATAGACGCCTTGGGTCTATCTATACTAATATTATAAAGAGGAAAGGTTTGTATGTATGTTTGTAACGAATAAACTCAAAAACAACAGGGCTGATTTAAAAGATATTTCACCATTTGATTGCTACGTTATTCCAGATTAAAATAGGTTATAGAATATTTTGAAAAAGTTAGTGATTTCTCCACCCGAAGTCTAGTCTGGTATATCTTTAAATATAACTAAATAGTTAAATAGTTTAAGTTGCATCACGAAATCGACTACATATATTTAGGCCCACTTGCACCAACTTTTTAAATATGTTTAAATTGCATTTAAACTATTTTTTCATTGTAAATTTTTGTTTAAATGCAATTTAAACACATTCAAGAAGTGGGTGCAAGTGGCCCTTAATCTATATCTTAAAACAAAATATCACGTTATTGAAATAAATGATAAGTAATATGACATTAAATTTACCTTAAAATGAGCTTGTGTTGTTGAACCAAGTCTCCCAATCTCTTTGTGTATTTATCTGCGAAACTTTTGTTGTAAACTAAATTGTTTTCGGGTACATCTGGAAAAGTCGTTATAAAGTTTCACTCATAGCGTTGTTTGAAAAGAAAAACAAATGTGTATCGTTATTTTATTTTCCACATTTATTTTTGTATGCGATATAAGTTTTAAAGGTGTCGTTCATTAGGTTTATGGAACTTGGTGTAAATAGGTAATAGATATATTAAATTATTATTATAAATTCTACCTATACGCGAAAGGATTAACTGTGGTTCACAAAAAAATAACCACGATGGGGATGGCCTTCTAACTTAATCTATCCGAGTTGGGGTGCCCCAAGTATCGAGCTCGCTTCGCTAGCTCTACTAGTAAATCCTATCGCGTATAGGAAGAGTTTATCCTAGGTAAAACTAGTTTGTCCTGAAATCGGGTTTACCCGGTAACATATATATACTCATGTATCTATACCCACACACCACGGTGAGTCATTGTAGGTATTTCTAGTTCGGGCCTCTATTACCATTAACCAGGCACAAATTAAAAGAATAATTAAATATAATTTGTTCAACATGGGAATTGAACCCAAGACTATTAATATATATTTATGTAGGTACATATATTAATTTTTCTTATTCTTTCTTTCTATAAGAAATCTGAACCAATGAGGCAGACTATTATTATCTATATTTGTACCAAACCAAGGATTTACGGATTTTATTTCATTCCCGCCGTTCGAATCCTTTACAGCATCCATGATTACGGAAATAAATTATCAGAAACCACCATTACAAGGTTTCGATCACCACGGTCTCCAAGCCCAATACCTTCAAATCCAACCCTGCAGTCCTTCAACAAGTTCTCGAAGCAGTCCGCTAACACGGTGAACTGGCACAGCAAGTGCATCAGGTGCGTCTGCATGATCAGGTCGGTCACCATCACGAAGTGCGAGATGTACGTGAACGCTACCACCACTATTATATACGCGAAGGGATATCGGGCGACTGTCTTGTAGTAGAATGGCAGGCGAATACCCACTATAAGGTTGTATTCCACTTCATCTAATAGAGGGAAGATGAACCTAAAAGAAAAATTATTTAAAAAAAATATGATTCATCATTGTCGCCATCCTAAGGTATACTCGATTTTGTGCCACCGGTATTTATGTAGTACCTATGTAAGCTAATGTACTGAGGTTAAGATTGCCAACAATTTCCATGATTTCAAAAAAAAAATCATGTTGATTGCCAAAACTAATCGCACCTATTTTACGGGAATCTAAAAAAGCATCTACGTATGTTTTATTTTGGGATACTCAATTTTTCGCAGGTTTCGCACTCGGATTGTGACCGTGTGTAATTTATATATTCCTTTAACATTCTATTTTTAACCTATGTATATCACAATAAGTGCCGTCTTTAACCCATTGGAGATTTTACGCAATTTAGGATAATATACCTATGCCTATGACAGGGAACTTTATCATAAAAAAGCAAAATTGGAGGCCCCCTCGGATCGCAGGGCCCCGGGCCCTTGCCCATAGTGCCCAAAGATGGACCTGATCATAGTGTAAATTATACAATATTGGAAATAACAAAGCTGGTTACCAAGCTGCCAGTGTGCAATTCCCTAAAGCCAGTAGCAGTTTCAAGTATCTCTCGTTAGTTTTCGCCCAATAGTCCACCAATTTCTTTCTTTTCTCCGTGGATATGTCAAAGTACGGGGATTCCATAGAAGTGGCCAGTTTCTTGTAGAAGTCCTTGTGCTCCAACTAAAATTATATAATATGATATATTTATTTATACTTGATTGCATATTGATAGTAGGTATATCAGACAGAGATAATGCCTTAAGGCATTTTCTGTCAATCAACCTTCGGGGTACGAAAACGAAATACAAGAAAATTAGTTACTAGACATAATAAAAACATCTTAGGAAAAAACATAATATTAAAGAAAAAAAGATTTTTCGTTCAGGGTTCATTTAGTAAACAGAACTATTGAGAAATATAGTTCTCTAGATCTTTCGAGATTACAATGGAAAAAAAAATATTAATAGCATGAAAGTGTAAATTTGTTGAACTGTGCTACATAATATTCCACTAGAACCTTCTACATACATAACATACCATCACGCGCGTCGAAGGGTTAGCAAAGGCGAAGTAATGTCCACCCACAGTTCGCTGGTATGTTTAGGTCCCCTGTAATAGGAGGCGAGCCTATTGCCAGTAACCGAGTACCTACAAATCCTAAACTCCGACCTGCTACTGAGAATTTCATGAAAGCCCCAATAACACTTTGGTCCACCTGGAAATCGAATTCAGGACCTATTGCGTTGCGTAGCAGTCGCCTTTATGACACTAGACTAACGACACAGTTAGATCCATCTTACAAAGCAAAAACTATTCAATGAGAAAAATATAAACACATTCACTAGAAATAAAGCAATTTTCTAGACCATTGTAGCACACTTAACAATGACTAAATCTAATTTAGTCATAAAATTAATTAGTCATAGCAAAATACTACATTTTTGGCATATTGTTAATGCGTAGTACCTATTTCTGCTTTATTTTCTTTAGTCCATTGTGTTGTACATAGTAACTATAATGAAGTTATTGCTATTTAATTTTGGCCATTACTCAATTGTTTTCTTTGTTCAACTTCCTCTACACAGGAAAATAGTAGATATTTTCGACTTAAAATCTGGGCGTAACAAAACGTGTTTAGACCGAGAGCTATAAACTTATAATGATGTTATAAGTGTGTACACCAATAGACATGGCAAGAGAAGGGCAAGAGTAAACTTTTATTTGTAAGAAAAATCAAAACGGTGTTTACGAGCGTGACTTGCAACTTGCTACAGAACTTACGGAAAAGAAGCTCGCCGCCATTGTGTTTAGGGCAGGAACCGCTTACGTCGAGTATGCATGGAAGGTTAATGAACATAGATGAAGGATGGTAGCCAGGATCGTAGCAAATGGAAATCTATAGTCTCTGCCGACCCTAATGGAAGACAGGCGTGAAAATATGTATGCACGGCTTGCGTAACTTAACTTCTGCAAGTTGTATTTCTAAACTTCGCTTTAGATGTAAGATAACACACAATATGTTCTATTTACCATATTCTTGTATCTGTATATGGTAATGAACTGTATAACCGTTGCGTTGATACTTGCTGCTACTTCATCCAAGCTCGACGTTTCTGTAAAGCCATACCACACTTCACCACATACTAGAAGCACTATCATCAACTTGACAGTGGTACTGTACAGCAGGTAATATATATCCTGATCAGAGGTGGACAGTCCTGGGAACAAGTTTTGAATGTAATATTCATAATTATAGCGAGGAACAGTGCAGAATGAGTCTAGGTTTTTTTGTGAATTTGTGTTGAAAATCAAAATAAAATAAAATAAAATAAAAATAAATAAAAATACCTACTCATTTTCTTAAAGCTGCCAGAGAACATTTTTAAACGTGGATGGAAACGTAACGTGGGAAAGTTAAATTTGGATGATCCGCATTACTCATTGATGATGATACCTATGTCGAACCGTCTTGCCCTATTTTCGGCGGAAGTAAGTAATGATTATCTTTGGTGTCATATTCTCCAGAAATCACTCAATATACTGTAGGTATAGACTTTATCATTTCAATGATATCCATGTCACTTCCTTTACCAATTCTTTATAAACGGGTGTCTTGCCAAACTCGTTTAAAATCCTTAATGCGCATTATCTCAAACTTTTGTTCGCTGAATGAAATTGGCTCAAGCAAATATACTAGCAAGGTACTTCGCAAGTCTCGCAAGTTTGCCAAAACTTTAAGCTTGTGCACGCTGTGAGTTCCTTGAAAAGTTTCTAGAATGAACATTAAGTTGAATTGGATGGCCTGGGTGCAAAATTGTTGGTGAATAGGTACGTATAAACGCTGTATACATTTTATTTGAAAGGAGTCTTTTAGTTTTATAGTTGGGCACATTGATAAAAAGCCTCACTTTAATAGTACATTCTTATATAGTAATTTTAATTATTTTGCTGATGCTGACATCAGCAAAATAATATAGTGTGGTATAGAATGAATATTTGTATTACGTATCTTTTCGATAGGTAATGGATTTTAATTTGTCTAGAACCCTTTGGGGACTTTGTACCTATATAAACGACCGTACGATCTTAAAAATGCAATACCAATCTAATGAAAGAATGTACTTAAAATAACGGGTCGCTTAATACTAATAGTAATTTACCTACCTGTCATATAAGCGACCCTATATATTGACTCAAAGAAAACCGTCTCCAATTTTCCGCTCGATTGATCCAGCGCCTTTGTATGAGTCAATTTTCTCCAGAGATTTTTGACGAGCCCCATTGTCGGTAGGGTTACCTCCCTTGGTAATGTTGCAGTGTTTCTGCCCTTGCCTCGTTGATGACTGTAGGTACCTAAGTATTGTACGGGCCGCCCTGATTAAATGTCAAATTAATTGTCGGTGCGTTTCCATTGTGTGTGGATTAAATTTACCGTTGAATAATTTTGATTAAGTGTTGGTCTTATGAAGTTTATTGGTCATAATATTTCTACGCAAAGATCCAAACGCCCAATATCTTGCAAGTCCTGGGAATCGAATCCAGGTCCTCGTGCTTACCAACCGTAATGATGTGAACCACAAGATGTGTTCATTGGAATTCTTTATTTCCGATCGGTGGATATATTTTTTTTAATATTCAAATATTTAGGCCCACTTGCACCAACTTCTTAAATGTGTTTATATGGCATTTAAACACAATTTTTCCTATGAAAAATTGTGTTTAAATGCCATATAAACACGAAATTTCTATAAATTTCGTGTTTTAATTAAATTTAAACACCTTTATGAAGTTGGGGCAAGTGGGCCTTATCAATAGATGTCGGAAAAACCTCTCTTTATTACCTACTTACTCCTATCAAAAGAATACTGTAAGTTTAATATCAACTGCTCCTTAGTTTTTTTATGCTAAAGAAGTCGTAAATTACACAAATTTCAAGTACAAGTATTTAACAGGATCCTTTGTTGGGAGTTAAATTGAATCCCGAATTTAGATTTACATACATGAATAAAATGGTTACATTTCTATTGTCCTTCTCGTTTCCATTGAAAACAAAAGCAATAAATAATGGAGTACTCTTGAAAACTTGAATAGCTTCCATTCATTATAATCAGATTATGTTTAACCATTTGAAATCCATTAGCAGTGATAACATACGTTAAATAAAAGCGATCAATTATTTCATTACTTATTTATTCATTTGTAACGGTCGATATATTATGTAATTTGATTTATACAACACTGGATATATGAATATTTTTACTATCACAAACATCGAGATCCACGGTTACAGTCTTAACATTTAAATCTTAGAAGTAATAATAATTAACCTAACAAACATGACTAGAATTATAAGCAGTAAACTTAATAACATTTAATCTTCATTACCTTCAAACAACAGCATAAACTATCATAATTAAAACAGCCTTAGTATCCCACTGATGGCAAAGACCTATATTTTTAAAGTTACGGAAAGTAACAATTTTCTACACTACCAAGAAATGGTTTCCCACATAGTCCAGACAGTCAGACTGACTAGTGGCTGGCCGGTCTTCAATCTACGCCACCCTAAAAAGACCTGCTTCCAGTTCCTCCCAGGTAGGTCCGTTATTTCTAAATAATCATACTTTATATGGCTTATACTTGAGCCCAGAAACATAACAGCGCCTTGTCAGCGTTCGTTTACTATTAAACTGGGCGTACCTAATCAAGTCTCAAACACTAAACGCAACATTATACATTTTAGCCTTATTTCAGTATTCTACAAATCCAGGTAGGTGATGTGAGTAGCGGTGATTGCGGCTGCGGCGGCCAGCGAGGCGGCGACGGCGACTACGGCGGCCGTGGAGCCCGCCGCGCTCACCGCGAGCCCCATCACGCACGACACCAGCAGCTGCGCCACGAACACGCAGCTGCTGACCACCGCCACGTCCGTGCCCAGCCCGCGAGCTGCCACGCTCCCGCCGCCGCTGTCCCACTGCATATACACAACACACAAACATGCTGATGCAAAAAGCAAGAGATAGCGAGATTAAGTACCTATATATAGTGAGTTGTTTCTTTTTAAACTTTTTAGAAGATATTATTACGAATGGACACAAACTCGACTCGTTTATGTCCAATGTACGATCATTTTTAGCTACAATTAGCGATCGTTTAATCAATTACAGGGCTCACAGTCTGTTTGAAGTTCCGTGAAAATCGCACATCAAAGGATTAATACGCTGAAATATTAATCACACGGATAAAGCTAAGTAACGTCGGCGATTTAATTTAGTGTTGTATTTTGTAGAAATTTATTGACCAACTTTAACATGTTTTAACATGTTTATGAAAGTAAAATTAAATTACATATTTTATATGCTGTAATTTTTGTGTACACAGAGAGCTTTACGATACTAGTATAAGCTGATCTCGCTTTGTATAGGCTTTGCGCACGATGAGAGGTCAGTTTATATTGGAAATTATAGATCATATTGAAAGAAAAGCGTTGATGACCAGCCCGAATCTTCAAATATAACGAGAATCCGTTGTTCGGTGAAGCAACGTGTCGTTCGAAACGGACTACAGATAACACAGTGGCGCCAACTTTGATGAGTACGGCGCGTATGACAACTGGGCTGTCAGTTGCTACGTTTTGTTGCCGCATATACAACGACGGAACACCGATCGCATTTCATTTACGTTTAGTGGTAACGAAACATACCGCCCACCAAAATAGCAATGGTATTTTCTGGATTCAAAAAAAAATGTAATTATACTGAGACGGAACAAAAAAATTAAAAATTAACTAAACCGAAAAGCTTACTAATCTAACTTAATCGATAATGTAGTGTAAGGGAGAAAGTAATTAGTCCTCTATTGGTAGAGGGCATAGCTTGACTAAAGGTCTTTTAACTGATTGACTGGTAGCAGTCTTAAGGATAGCGACTCTTACGACCCCATCAGCACCTGGGATGAGTTCAACAACGCGACCAAGGGGCCATGAAAGGGGAGGATGATTGTCATCCTTGATGATCACTAGGGAACCCACCTTCAAAGGCTTAGAATCTTTGGTCCATTTGGCGCGCTGAGTGAGACCATTTAAGTAATCGGTTTTCCATCTGGACCAAAAATTCTGTTGGAAAGCCTGTAACAACTGCCACCGATGAAGCCGAGTAATATTTATGTTAGAAAGATTCTCATCGGGAACAGCGGTCAAGGGCTCAAGCGTAAGGAAATGGCCCGGTGTTAGGGCTGATAGGTCATTAGGATCTGAACTAATGGGACACAATGGCCGTGAATTTAGAACGGCTTCAATTTGAACGAACAATGTAGTCAGCTCCTCGAAAGTTAAAAGTTGATCACCGATAATACGATATAAATGTGATTTCGCTGCCTTAATTTGTATCTCCCAAACACCTCCAAAGTGGGGAGCAGATGGGGGGTTGAATTTAAACTCAATTCTCTCTGTGCTAGACGCTTCCTGCATATATTTCGATAATTGGTTTCTAGCACCTATAAAATTGGTTCCGCAGTCAGCATGTATGGTATTACATCGCCCACGACGGCCAATGAAACGGCGTAAGGCAGCAATGAAACCGTCCGTCGACAACGTAGACACGACCTCAAGATGAACGGCCTTCGTGGCTAAACAGACAAACAGGCACAAATATGCTTTATCTATTTTAGCCCCGCGATGCTTACTTAACTTGATACGGAATGGTCCAGCGAAGTCCACGCCAACCACGGAGAACGGTTTTACCTGAGTAACGCGGTATGAAGGTAGATCGCTCATTACTGGTTGCAATGGCACAGGATGAGTGCGGTAGCAGTAAACGCACTTTGCGAGACATCGACGAATACTACGCTTTGCAGAAATTATCCAAAATTGTTGCAAAACCAAATATAAAGTCGTATTAATTCCTGTATGACAATGATTCCGATGAACAGAATCTATTATTAAAGTTGTAAGGGGATGATTAGATGGCAAAAGAGCAGGATGTTTGTGCTCATATTGTAATTCGGATCTAGCAATACGACCGCCCACCCTGAGGATACCACGTTTGTCTAAGAACGGATTGAGCTTACGAAATGACTTCATTAAAACTTGATGTGAATTTAATTTATTAATTTCTTCAGCGAAAACACTACTCTGCACATGCTTAACAATATTCAATAATGCAGTATGACGCTCTAAATAATTAAGAAAATTATGACGATTAGCATTGGCTGGATTGCGAGTGTTGTTAATAAAACGGTAAATATATGTTACGACTCTTATTATCTTTTCCAAAGATGAAAACCGCTGCACGATGAAATCAATTATTGATTGATCGTTTTCCGTCGTACATGAAGACACTAACACGGGTGATTTACGAGTTTCCGCCTCAACAATCATCTGCTCTTCATGGGAGACGTTATCAACGCAAGACGGCCATGATTCGTGATGTGCTGACAACCAACATGGTCCCGCCCACCATAGCGAATTGTTTAGGAGTTCGCTTGGAAATTGACCACGCGAACAAATATCTGCAGGGTTGTCAGCAGAAGGCACATGATGCCAATATTCAATAGGTGTTATTTCTTGGATGTGACTCACACGATTTGCAACAAAAGTAGTCCAGCGATAAGAAGGAGAACGCAACCATGAGAGGGTGACCGTTGAATCCGACCACAAGAAAACAGAATCTATTGGAATACGAGACAGATAAGTTTCCTTCACGAATTTGTACAGATCCGAGAGCAACACCGCGGCGCAAAGTTCAAGGCGTGGAAGAGAAATTCGCTTTAGCGGAGCAACGCGAGCCTTTGAACAAACTAGAAATGTGCGGTACTGTTTATTGACGTCTATTAGCCGTAGGTAAATTACAGCACCGTATGCAGTTTCGGAACTATCACAAAATCCATGCAATTCATACAAGTGTACACTATTGCTAGTTAATTTACGAGGAATTATTAATTGTTTTAATTGAGGTAGTTGGTTCTGATATTTGTGCCATGTACTGATAATGTCGTCGGGTGGAGTTTGGTCCCACGTAGTACCGATAATCCAAAGTTTCTGGATTAAGCTTTTAGCTTGAATTGTAATAGGGGATAGAAAACCTAATGGGTCGAAGATTCTAGCGAGCTCGCTAAGAATCGAGCGTTTGGTACATGGTCCTTGCGAAGATTCCACTTCAAAAAGAAATGAGTCGGATAACGGATCCCATTTGAGACCCAATACCTTAAGACAAGTTGGTTCCGAGTTATCTAAGGAAATAGAACCCTTTAGACAGTCTTCGGGAGGGATGTCTGCTAAAAGACGATCATCGTTAGACACCCACTTCCTAAGTTGAAATCCTCCCGTCTTGAACAGTGCGATAAGTTGAGACTTCACCTCATGTGCCGTAGCCAGATCGGTACACCCAGTGACCACATCGTCGACGTATATGTCCGACAAAATTGCACGTTTGGCTAACGGATATAAATCCCCTTCATCGTCAGCAAGCTGTCGCAGGGTACGGCAAGCGAGATACGGGGACGATGAAATGCCATACGTCACCGTGTTCAAGCGAAACTCTTGAAGAGGTTCGCTAGACGAAGCTCTCCAGAGTATTCGTTGATAATCACGATGGCCGCGAAATAGTGCAATTTGTCGGTACATTTGGCGAACGTCTGCCATGAAAACGATATCGTGTTCGCGAAAATGCAAGAGGATTTCACAAATGTTAGCCTGTAGTTTTAGGCCGATGAATTGACTTTCGTTCAACGAGCGAGAATTTAAATCCTTGGCAGAAGCGTCAAACACGACACGGAGGCGAGTTGAAGTGCTATCAGGGCGCAAAACACAATGATGAGGAATATAATATTTCCCTTTACCTACATCATCTGGTGAGACTAATGACATATGACCAGCACTGATGTAATCAGACATGAATTCACAATATTGACGATATAGATCGGGATCACGTGACAGTCTACGTTCAATTGAGTGGAATCTGCGCAACGCCAAATCGCGGGTACCACTGAAAATTGGTTCAGAATCGTCTTTAAAGGGCAATTGCACGGTATACCTTCCCGAAGGATCGCGCGAATGTGTAGATTTGAAATGTTGTTCGCACAATATCTCGTCTGAAGTTAATGATGGAGCCCTCGGCAATGAATCCAATTCCCAAAATTTTTGAATTAATGAATTTAATTGATTGTCAGTTGACGACGTGTGTAGCAGTGAATGGGATGCTAGAGGAGTCTTTCCAAAAAGAAGCCACCCGAAAACTGAATCGAATGCGATAGGTTGATGTGAATTTCCTTTAATATGACGGTCACGAAGGGAATCGGCAAATACATCAGCACCGAACAAGAGGTCGATCCGACCAGGTATGTCAAAGCCCGGGTCGGCTAATGGTAGCGAATTAATGTGAGACCAACCCGATGTGTTTAATTTAGCAATTGGTTGATCTCCACAAATCCTTGAAATTACGTGCATGTTTAAATTAAAGAGAGTTTTATTGTTAGTACCTACCGAACACGTTATATCTCCGAGTAATGAGGCAGACACCTCGCCGATACCGTTTATGTTCATAGAAGCTCGAGTGGGTTTTAATTGCAATGCATTGATAGCACATTCTGTAATTAAATTACTTTGACTACCAGAATCGAATAGTGCGCGGAACGATAGGAAATTGCCTGAAGCATCCTTTACTTGGACAATAGCAGTCGCTAGTAGAACCGTAGTGTGTTTTTGGGAAGATAAGAGAGTGGTCGAATTTGACTCAACTTGGTTCTCCTTGTGTAGTAAGGTGTGATGTTTACGTTTACATTTACGACACGAAAAAATGGAATTACAATTTTTTAACTGATGTGAAGGCTTTAGACAGTTGTAGCACCAATTATTTTTGGTCGCTATGGACATACGATCTTCAAGAGATTTATCAAGAAATTGTTGACAAGAGGAAATAACATGAGCTTCACTACAAAAAGAACACTTAATGCCTTGTGGGTTGACAACATTTGACGAGTTTTCGGATTTACCTATGCTACCAACAAGCGTATGAGAAATATTAGAACGTTTGATATGTTGGGCAGATTTAGTAATTTTATTAGACTCTAAAAAATGTAAATCACGTGTTAGTGCCTCACACTTTGACTGTAAGAATGTCTTTAATTGTGCGTATGTAGGTAATTCAATGTCTGAATGCTTCTCCTCAAAACTACAACGTAACTTTGTATCCAATTTCGACAGAATATGATATACCAATATGAAATCCCATTGATGCGTCGGTAAGTTAATGGTTCTTAAAATAGTTAAGTTTTCGTCAAATGAATCTAAAGATTTTCTAAAATCACTACCATTATTAGTTTGAAAGTTTATAGCTAAGAGGTCCTTCCAACATGAAAATGCTAAGTCTCGTTTATTTTGATAACGGGTCATGAGCGCTTGATAGGCATCAAGATAATTTTCTTGAGTCAATGGAAACGTATTAATCACTGATAATGCATCACCGTTTAAAGACGACCGAAGATAATGGAATTTTTCGGTTTTTGTTAGCGAAGTAGAATTATGAATAAGCGAATTAAAGGTATCAAAATACATGGGCCATTGTTTGATATCCCCACTAAAACTAGGAAGAACGATTTTCGGCAATCGAATGTTTGATGAAGAGCTACCACTATTATCGGTACGAACCGAATTTTCACATTTAGTTAAATTGCGATGAATTGATAAAACCTTAAAATACATATCATCAAAACTATTTTGGAGGTCATTGTCTTCGTGATCCGGATCATCTAAAAGTTCCAATATAATGAGATGGGCATCTTGAAAATTGGTTGAGATTTGTTTCAGTTCCTGGCAGTATGACAGAAACAGGTCACGTTGGGTGTCATCGCTAGTGGTCACTAAACCGATCTCCAAAGCCTTACACAACCGCTTATAAGCTATAGTACGTTTTCTACGCAAGGTTGATAAATCATGAATCGAATACTCAATATCAACAGATTTCGATTTAGTCCTCTTCAAAGAACTGAGTTTACGTGAAGAATGTTTACTTAATAACGACATTATTATGATCAACCAATATTACGAAACGAAAACAAAACGAAACCGCTAACAGTTATTACTAAGCGGAGGATACAAGCACCTACTAAACAATACAAACACCTACAAACAAAATAAGTGTATAGGTACTCCCTAGGTTCGCAATGGGTAGACACCCACTGATAAAACAATGTGATAATTAATAATGTTATGTTAACGAGTCTAATTATTACTTTTACAATATGGACTTAATATCTGTAACAATTAATTTTAAAAGGTAATTAGGCAACAAAATTAATGTTCCGTTTTGCTATGTAATAAACTAATAATGCTTCTTTGAACTAATAACAGGCCGTAGCTAGCTTACGGAAAAGATGAAATTGTAGGTAGGTTGGTATAATTCGATGTAGGTATGTACTGCGAGCGAGCGAATGCGAACGACTATAACCTACCTCCGTTTCGAAATATGAATAAAATAAATGTATTTGTTTTATGAACTGAATAGTAAAGTTGATGTAGCAAGTTATGATTGGGAAATTAATATAGGCCGATAGTAATATTAGGCACCGATTATTGAGTGATTGCCTAATATTGTGTTCCTACAATAATTTTTACCTAACCCTGAAAACTACCTAACTTGCGATTCAAAAACGTGTTATAAAATGTTTTTTTTTTTTTTTTGTGATCTCGTGAAATGTAATGTTTTATACGATTGAATCCAGAAATTACGATACACTTTTACGATGATAGGTATAAAACACATGTAATGGCGGAGCTCCCGGGTTTCGGCACCAAAAAGTCAGACATTGTAGTATTATAGATCGCCGGAATAGCTGGGATCTGATGACTAATACTACTCTGGGACAGACTGGGGTCTGACGATAAAATACGATCGTTGTCCCTCCGCAATACAGCAGCAACAAACTATAATACGCGCACGTACCTTGGTATGCCGCTGCTATCGCTGAGCCGCCTTTCGATGATTTCACGAGCCGATGTTGACTGTTGATGTTGACTTAGGGTTGACGAGGA
Organism: Acronicta leporina; assembly: GCA_947256265.1. Lineage (NCBI taxonomy): Eukaryota > Metazoa > Arthropoda > Insecta > Lepidoptera > Noctuidae > Acronicta > Acronicta leporina. Next base: position 11,493,432 of record OX366520.1, on the reverse strand, counting down.
GCTGGATTCACGGTAAGACTAGCTAGAGAGTCGCGCGCGTTGATGACCAGCCCGAGTCTTCAAATATAACGAGAATCCGTTGTTCGGTGAAGCAACGTGTCGTTCGAAACGGACTGCAGATAACACAGTGGCGCCAACTTTGATGAGTACGGCGCGTATGACAACTGGGCTGTCAGTTGCTACGTTTTGTTGCCGCATATACAACGACGGAACACCGATCGCATTTCATTTACGTTTAGTGGTAACGAAACATACCGCCCACCAAAATAGCAATGGTATTTTCTGGATTCAAAAAAAAAATGTAATTATACTGAGACGGAACAAAAAAATTAAAAATTAACTAAACCGAAAAGCTTACTAATCTAACTTAATCGATAATGTAGTGTAAGGGAGAAAGTAATTAGTCCTCTATTGGTAGAGGACATAGCTTGACTAAAGGTCTTTTAACTGATTGACTGGTAGCAGTCTTAAGGATAGCGACTCTTACGACCCCATCAACACCTGGGATGAGTTCAACAACGCGACCAAGGGGCCATGAAAGGGGAGGATGATTGTCATCCTTGATGATCACTAGGGAACCCACCTTCAAAGGCTTAGAATCTTTGGTCCATTTTGCGCGCTGAGTGAGACCATTTAAGTAATCGGTTTTCCATCTGGACCAAAAATTCTGTTGGAAAGCCTGTAACAACTGCCACCGATGAAGCCGAGTAATATTTATGTTAGAAAGATTCTCATCGGGAACAGCGGTCAAGGGCTCAAGCGTAAGGAAATGGCCCGGTGTTAGGGCTGATAGGTCATTAGGATCTGAACTAATGGGACACAATGGCCGTGAATTTAGAACGGCTTCAATTTGAACGAACAATGTAGTCAGCTCCTCGAAAGTTAAAAGTTGATCACCGATAATACGATATAAATGTGATTTCGCTGCCTTAATTTGTATCTCCCAAACACCTCCAAAGTGGGGAGCAGATGGGGGGTTGAATTTAAACTCAATTCTCTCTGTGCTAGACGCTTCCTGCATATATTTCGATAATTGGTTTCTAGCACCTATAAAATTGGTTCCGCAGTCAGCATGTATGGTATTACATCGCCCACGACGGCCAATGAAACGGCGTAAGGCAGCAATGAAACCGTCCGTCGACAACGTAGACACGACCTCAAGATGAACGGCCTTCGTGGCTAAACAGACAAACAGGCACAAATATGCTTTATCTATTTTAGCCCCGCGATGCTTACTTAACTTGATACGGAATGGTCCAGCGAAGTCCACGCCAACCACGGAGAACGGTTTTACCTGATTAACGCGGTATGAAGGTAGATCGCTCATTACTGGTTGCAATGGCACAGGATGAGTGCGGTAGCAGTAAACGCACTTTGCGAGACATCGACGAATACTACGCTTTGCAGAAATTATCCAAAATTGTTGCAAAACCAAATATAAAGTCGTATTAATTCCTGTATGGCAATGATTCCGATGAACAGAATCTATTATTAAAGTTGTAAGGGGATGATTAGATGGCAAAAGAGCAGGATGTTTGTGCTCATATTGTAATTCGGATCTAGCAATACGACCGCCCACCCTGAGGATACCACGTTTGTCTAAGAACGGATTGAGCTTACGAAATGACTTCATTAAAACTTGATGTGAATTTAATTTATTAATTTCTTCAGCGAAAACACTACTCTGCACATGCTTAACAATATTCAATAATGCAGTATGACGCTCTAAATAATTAAGAAAATTATGACGATTAGCATTGGCTGGATTGCGAGTGTTGTTAATAAAACGGTAAATATATGTTACGACTCTTATTACCTTTTCCAAAGATGAAAACCGCTGCACGATGAAATCAATTATTGATTGATCGTTTTCCGTCGTACATGAAGACACTAACACGGGTGATTTACGAGTTTCCGCCTCAACAATCATCTGCTCTTCATGGGAGACGTTATCAACGCAAGACGGCCATGATTCGTGATGTGCTGACAACCAACATGGTCCCGCCCACCATAGCGAATTGTTTAGGAGTTCGCTTGGAAATTGACCACGCGAACAAATATCTGCAGGGTTGTCAGCAGAAGGCACATGATGCCAATATTCAATAGGTGTTATTTCTTGGATGTGACTCACACGATTTGCAACAAAAGTAGTCCAGCGATAAGAAGGAGAACGCAACCATGAGAGGGTGACCGTTGAATCCGACCACAAGAAAACAGAATCTATTGGAATACGAGACAGATAAGTTTCCTTCACGAATTTGTACAGATCCGAGAGCAACACCGCGGCGCAAAGTTCAAGGCGTGGAAGAGAAATTCGCTTTAGCGGAGCAACGCGAGCCTTTGAACAAACTAGAAATGTGCGGTACTGTTTATTGACGTCTATTAGCCGTAGGTAAATTACAGCACCGTATGCAGTTTCGGAACTATCACAAAATCCATGCAATTCATACAAGTGTACACTATTGCTAGTTAATTTACGAGGAATTATTAATTGTTTTAATTGAGGTAGTTGGTTCTGATATTTGTGCCATGTACTGATAATGTCGTCGGGTGGAGTTTGGTCCCACGTAGTACCGATAATCCAAAGTTTCTGGATTAAGCTTTTAGCTTGAATTGTAATAGGGGATAGAAAACCTAATGGGTCGAAGATTCTAGCGAGCTCGCTAAGAATCGAGCGTTTGGTACATGGTCCTTGCGAAGATTCCACTTCAAAAAGAAATGAGTCGGATAACGGATCCCATTTGAGACCCAATACCTTAAGACAAGTTGGTTCCGAGTTATCTAAGGAAATAGAACCCTTTAGACAGTCTTCGGGAGGGATGTCTGCTAAAAGACGATCATCGTTAGACACCCACTTCCTAAGTTGAAATCCTCCCGTCTTGAACAGTGCGATAAGTTGAGACTTCACCTCATGTGCCGTAGCCAGATCGGTACACCCAGTGACCACATCGTCGACGTATATGTCCGACAAAATTGCACGTTTGGCTAACGGATATAAATCCCCTTCATCGTCAGCAAGCTGTCGCAGGGTACGGCAAGCGAGATACGGGGACGATGAAATGCCATACGTCACCGTGTTCAAGCGAAACTCTTGAAGAGGTTCGCTAGACGAAGCTCTCCAGAGTATTCGTTGATAATCACGATGGCCGCGAAATAGTGCAATTTGTCGGTACATTTGGCGAACGTCTGCCATGAAAACGATATCGTGTTCGCGAAAATGCAAGAGGATTTCACAAATGTTAGCCTGTAGTTTTAGGCCGATGAATTGACTTTCGTTCAACGAGCGAGAATTTAAATCCTTGGCAGAAGCGTCAAACACGACACGGAGGCGAGTTGAAGTGCTATCAGGGCGCAAAACACAATGATGAGGAATATAATATTTCCCTTTACCTACATCATCTGGTGAGACTAATGACATATGACCAGCACTAATGTAATCAGACATGAATTCACAATATTGACGATATAGATCGGGATCACGTGACAGTCTACGTTCAATTGAGTGGAATCTGCGCAACGCCAAATCGCGGGTACCACTGAAAATTGGTTCAGAATCGTCTTTAAAGGGCAATTGCACGGTATACCTTCCCGAAGGATCGCGCGAATGTGTAGATTTGAAATGTTGTTCGCACAATATCTCGTCTGAAGTTAATGATGGAGCCCTCGGCAATGAATCCAATTCCCAAAATTTTTGAATTAATGAATTTAATTGATTGTCAGTTGACGACGTGTGTAGCAGTGAATGGGATGCTAGAGGAGTCTTTCCAAAAAGAAGCCACCCGAAAACTGAATCGAATGCGATAGGTTGATGTGAATTTCCTTTAATATGACGGTCACGAAGGGAATCGGCAAATACATCAGCACCGAACAAGAGGTCGATCCGACCAGGTATGTCAAAGCCCGGGTCGGCTAATGGTAGCGAATTAATGTGAGACCAACCCGATGTGTTTAATTTAGCAATTGGTTGATCTCCACAAATCCTTGAAATTACGTGCATGTTTAAATTAAAGAGAGTTTTATTGTTAGTACCTACCGAACACGTTATATCTCCGAGTAATGAGGCAGACACCTCGCCGATACCGTTTATGTTCATAGAAGCTCGAGTGGGTTTTAATTGCAATGCATTGATAGCACATTCTGTAATTAAATTACTTTGACTACCAGAATCGAATAGTGCGCGGAACGATAGGAAATTGCCTGAAGCATCCTTTACTTGGACAATAGCAGTCGCTAGTAGAACCGTAGTGTGTTTTTGGGAAGATAAGAGAGTGGTCGAATTTGACTCAACTTGGTTCTCCTTGTGTAGTAAGGTGTGATGTTTACGTTTACATTTACGACACGAAAAAATGGAATTACAATTTTTTAACTGATGTGAAGGCTTTAGACAGTTGTAGCACCAATTATTTTTGGTCGCTATGGACATACGATCTTCAAGAGATTTATCAAGAAATTGTTGACAAGAGGAAATAACATGAGCTTCACTACAAAAAGAACACTTAATGCCTTGTGGGTTGACAACATTTAACGAGTTTTCGGATTTACCTATGCTACCAACAAGCGTATGAGAAATATTAGAACGTTTGATATGTTGGGCAGATTTAGTAATTTTATTAGACTCTAAAAAATGTAAATCACGTATTAGTGCCTCACACTTTGACTGTAAGAATGTCTTTAATTGTGCGTATGTAGGTAATTCAATGTCTGAATGCTTCTCCTCAAAACTACAACGTAACTTTGTATCCAATTTCGACAGAATATGATATACCAATATGAAATCCCATTGATGCGTCGGTAAGTTAATGGTTCTTAAAATAGTTAAGTTTTCGTCAAATGAATCTAAAGATTTTCTAAAATCACTACCATTATTAGTTTGAAAGTTTATAGCTAAGAGGTCCTTCCAACATGAAAATGCTAAGTCTCGTTTATTTTGATAACGGGTCATGAGCGCTTGATAGGCATCAAGATAATTTTCTTGAGTCAATGGAAACGTATTAATCACTGATAATGCATCACCGTTTAAAGACGACCGAAGATAATGGAATTTTTCGGTTTTTGTTAGCGAAGTAGAATTATGAATAAGCGAATTAAAGGTATCAAAATACATGGGCCATTGTTTGATATCCCCACTAAAACTAGGAAGAACGATTTTCGGCAATCGAATGTTTGATGAAGAGCTACCACTATTATCGGTACGAACCGAATTTTCACATTTAGTTAAATTGCGATGAATTGATAAAACCTTAAAATACATATCATCAAAACTATTTTGGAGGTCATTGTCTTCGTGATCCGGATCATCTAAAAGTTCCAATATAATGAGATGGGCATCTTGAAAATTGGTTGAGATTTGTTTCAGTTCCTGGCAGTATGACAGAAACAGGTCACGTTGGGTGTCATCGCTAGTGGTCACTAAACCGATCTCCAAAGCCTTACACAACCGCTTATAAGCTATAGTACGTTTTCTACGCAAGGTTGATAAATCATGAATCGAATACTCAATATCAACAGATTTCGATTTAGTCCTCTTCAAAGAACTGAGTTTACGTGAAGAATGTTTACTTAATAACGACATTATTATGATCAACCAATATTACGAAACGAAAACAAAACGAAACCGCTAACAGTTATTACTAAGCGGAGGATACAAGCACCTACTAAACAATACAAACACCTACAAACAAAATAAGTGTATAGGTACTCCCTAGGTTCGCAATGGGTAGACACCCACTGATAAAACAATGTGATAATTAATAATGTTAAATGTTAACGAGTCTAATTATTACTTTTACAATATGGACTTAATATCTGTAACAATTAATTTTAAAAGGTAATTAGGCAACAAAATTAATGTTCCGTTTTGCTATGTAATAAACTAATAATGCTTCTTTGAACTAATAACAGGCCGTAGCTAGCTTACGGAAAAGATGAAATTGTAGGTAGGTTGGTATAATTCGATGTAGGTATGTACTGCGAGCGAGCGAATGCGAACGACTATAACCTACCTCCGTTTCGAAATATGAATAAAATAAATGTATTTGTTTTATGAACTGAATAGTAAAGTTTTATAGATCGCCGGAATAGCTGGGATCTGGTGAATAATACTACTCTGGGACAGACTGGGGTCTGACGATAAAATACGATCGCTGTCCCTCCGCAATACAGCAGCAACAAACTATAATACGCGCACGTACCTTGGTATGCCGCTGCTATCGCTGAGCCGCCTTTCGATGATTTCACGAGCCGATGTTGACTGTTGATGTTGACTTAGGGTTGACGAGGAGCTGGATTCACGGTAAGACTAGCTAGAGAGTCGCGCGCGTTGATGACCAGCCCGAGTCTTCAAATATAACGAGAATCCGTTGTTCGGTGAAGCAACGTGTCGTTCGAAACGGACTACAGATAACACAGTGGCGCCAACTTTGATGAGTACGGCGCGTATGACAACTGGGCTGTCAGTTGCTACGTTTTGTTGCCGCATATACAACGACGGAACACCGATCGCATTTCATTTACGTTTAGTGGTAACGAAACATACCGCCCACCAAAATAGCAATGGTATTTTCTGGATTCAAAAAAAAATGTAATTATACTGAGACGGAACAAAAAAATTAAAAATTAACTAAACCGAAAAGCTTACTAATCTAACTTAATCGATAATGTAGTGTAAGGGAGAAAGTAATTAGTCCTCTATTGGTAGAGGGCATAGCTTGACTAAAGGTCTTTTAACTGATTGACTGGTAGCAGTCTTAAGGATAGCGACTCTTACGACCCCATCAGCACCTGGGATGAGTTCAACAACGCGACCAAGGGGCCATGAAAGGGGAGGATGATTGTCATCCTTGATGATCACTAGGGAACCCACCTTCAAAGGCTTAGAATCTTTGGTCCATTTGGCGCGCTGAGTGAGACCATTTAAGTAATCGGTTTTCCATCTGGACCAAAAATTCTGTTGGAAAGCCTGTAACAACTGCCACCGATGAAGCCGAGTAATATTTATGTTAGAAAGATTCTCATCGGGAACAGCGGTCAAGGGCTCAAGCGTAAGGAAATGGCCCGGTGTTAGGGCTGATAGGTCATTAGGATCTGAACTAATGGGACACAATGGCCGTGAATTTAGAACGGCTTCAATTTGAACGAACAATGTAGTCAGCTCCTCGAAAGTTAAAAGTTGATCACCGATAATACGATATAAATGTGATTTCGCTGCCTTAATTTGTATCTCCCAAACACCTCCAAAGTGGGGAGCAGATGGGGGGTTGAATTTAAACTCAATTCTCTCTGTGCTAGACGCTTCCTGCATATATTTCGATAATTGGTTTCTAGCACCTATAAAATTGGTTCCGCAGTCAGCATGTATGGTATTACATCGCCCACGACGGCCAATGAAACGGCGTAAGGCAGCAATGAAACCGTCCGTCGACAACGTAGACACGACCTCAAGATGAACGGCTTTCGTGGCTAAACAGACAAACAGGCACAAATATGCTTTATCTATTTTAGCCCCGCGATGCTTACTTAACTTGATACGGAATGGTCCAGCGAAGTCCACGCCAACCACGGAGAACGGTTTTACCTGATTAACGCGGTATGAAGGTAGATCGCTCATTACTGGTTGCAATGGCACAGGATGAGTGCGGTAGCAGTAAACGCACTTTGCGAGACATCGACGAATACTACGCTTTGCAGAAATTATCCAAAATTGTTGCAAAACCAAATATAAAGTCGTATTAATTCCTGTATGACAATGATTCCGATGAACAGAATCTATTATTAAAGTTGTAAGGGGATGATTAGATGGCAAAAGAGCAGGATGTTTGTGCTCATATTGTAATTCGGATCTAGCAATACGACCGCCCACCCTGAGGATACCACGTTTGTCTAAGAACGGATTGAGCTTACGAAATGACTTCATTAGAACTTGATGTGAATTTAATTTATTAATTTCTTCAGCGAAAACACTACTCTGCACATGCTTAACAATATTCAATAATGCAGTATGACGCTCTAAATAATTAAGAAAATTATGACGATTAGCATTGGCTGGATTGCGAGTGTTGTTAATAAAACGGTAAATATATGTTACGACTCTTATTACCTTTTCCAAAGATGAAAACCGCTGCACGATGAAATCAATTATTGATTGATCGTTTTCCGTCGTACATGAAGACACTAACACGGGTGATTTACGAGTTTCCGCCTCAACAATCATCTGCTCTTCATGGGAGACGTTATCAACGCAAGACGGCCATGATTCGTGATGTGCTGACAACCAACATGGTCCCGCCCACCATAGCGAATTGTTTAGGAGTTCGCTTGGAAATTGACCACGCGAACAAATATCTGCAGGGTTGTCAGCAGAAGGCACATGATGCCAATATTCAATAGGTGTTATTTCTTGGATGTGACTCACACGATTTGCAACAAAAGTAGTCCAGCGATAAGAAGGAGAACGCAACCATGAGAGGGTGACCGTTGAATCCGACCACAAGAAAACAGAATCTATTGGAATACGAGACAGATAAGTTTCCTTCACGAATTTGTACAGATCCGAGAGCAACACCGCGGCGCAAAGTTCAAGGCGTGGAAGAGAAATTCGCTTTAGCGGAGCAACGCGAGCCTTTGAACAAACTAGAAATGTGCGGTACTGTTTATTGACGTCTATTAGCCGTAGGTAAATTACAGCACCGTATGCAGTTTCGGAACTATCACAAAATCCATGCAATTCATACAAGTGTACACTATTGCTAGTTAATTTACGAGGAATTATTAATTGTTTTAATTGAGGTAGTTGGTTCTGATATTTGTGCCATGTACTGATAATGTCGTCGGGTGGAGTTTGGTCCCACGTAGTACCGATAATCCAAAGTTTCTGGATTAAGCTTTTAGCTTGAATTGTAATAGGGGATAGAAAACCTAATGGGTCGAAGATTCTAGCGAGCTCGCTAAGAATCGAGCGTTTGGTACATGGTCCTTGCGAAGATTCCACTTCAAAAAGAAATGAGTCGGATAACGGATCCCATTTGAGACCCAATACCTTAAGACAAGTTGGTTCCGAGTTATCTAAGGAAATAGAACCCTTTAGACAGTCTTCGGGAGGGATGTCTATTAAAAGACGATCATCGTTAGACACCCACTTCCTAAGTTGAAATCCTCCCGTCTTGAACAGTGCGATAAGTTGAGACTTCACCTCATGTGCCGTAGCCAGATCGGTACACCCAGTGACCACATCGTCGACGTATATGTCCGACAAAATTGCACGTTTGGCTAACGGATATAAATCCCCTTCATCGTCAGCAAGCTGTCGCAGGGTACGGCAAGCGAGATACGGGGACGATGAAATGCCATACGTCACCGTGTTCAAGCGAAACTCTTGAAGAGGTTCGCTAGACGAAGCTCTCCAGAGTATTCGTTGATAATCACGATGGCCGCGAAATAGTGCAATTTGTCGGTACATTTGGCGAACGTCTGCCATGAAAACGATATCGTGTTCGCGAAAATGCAAGAGGATTTCACAAATGTTAGCCTGTAGTTTTAGGCCGATGAATTGACTTTCGTTCAACGAGCGAGAATTTAAATCCTTGGCAGAAGCGTCAAACACGACACGGAGGCGAGTTGAAGTGCTATCAGGGCGCAAAACACAATGATGAGGAATATAATATTTCCCTTTACCTACATCATCTGGTGAGACTAATGACATATGACCAGCACTAATGTAATCAGACATGAATTCACAATATTGACGATATAGATCGGGATCACGTGACAGTCTACGTTCAATTGAGTGGAATCTGCGCAACGCCAAATCGCGGGTACCACTGAAAATTGGTTCAGAATCGTCTTTAAAGGGCAATTGCACGGTATACCTTCCCGAAGGATCGCGCGAATGTGTAGATATGAAATGTTGTTCGCACAATATCTCGTCTGAAGTTAATGATGGAGCCCTCGGCAATGAATCCAATTCCCAAAATTTTTGAATTAATGAATTTAATTGATTGTCAGTTGACGACGTGTGTAGCAGTGAATGGGATGCTAGAGGAGTCTTTCCAAAAAGAAGCCACCCGAAAACTGAATCGAATGCGATAGGTTGATGTGAATTTCCTTTAATATGACGGTCACGAAGGGAATCGGCAAATACATCAGCACCGAACAAGAGGTCGATCCGACCAGGTATGTCAAAGCCCGGGTCGGCTAATGGTAGCGAATTAATGTGAGACCAACCCGATGTGTTTAATTTAGCAATTGGTTGATCTCCACAAATCCTTGAAATTACGTGCATGTTTAAATTAAAGAGAGTTTTATTGTTAGTACCTACCGAACACGTTATATCTCCGAGTAATGAGGCAGACACCTCGCCGATACCGTTTATGTTCATAGAAGCTCGAGTGGGTTTTAATTGCAATGCATTGATAGCACATTCTGTAATTAAATTACTTTGACTACCAGAATCGAATAGTGCGCGGAACGATAGGAAATTGCCTGAAGCATCCTTTACTTGGACAATAGCAGTCGCTAGTAGAACCGTAGTGTGTTTTTGGGAAGTTAAGAGAGTGGTCGAATTTGACTCAACTTGGTTCTCCTTGTGTAGTAAGGTGTGATGTTTACGTTTACATTTACGACACGAAAAAATGGAATTACAATTTTTTAACTGATGTGAAGGCTTTAGACAGTTGTAGCACCAATTATTTTTGGTCGCTATGGACATACGATCTTCAAGAGATTTATCAAGAAATTGTTGACAAGAGGAAATAACATGAGCTTCACTACAAAAAGAACACTTAATGCCTTGTGGGTTGACAACATTTAACGAGTTTTCGGATTTACCTATGCTACCAACAAGCGTATGAGAAATATTAGAACGTTTGATATGTTGGGCAGATTTAGTAATTTTATTAGACTCTAAAAAATGTAAATCACGTGTTAGTGCCTCACACTTTGACTGTAAGAATGTCTTTAATTGTGCGTATGTAGGTAATTCAATGTCTGAATGCTTCTCCTCAAAACTACAACGTAACTTTGTATCCAATTTCGACAGAATATGATATACCAATATGAAATCCCATTGATGCGTCGGTAAGTTAATGGTTCTTAAAATAGTTAAGTTTTCGTCAAATGAATCTAAAGATTTTCTAAAATCACTACCATTATTAGTTTGAAAGTTTATAGCTAAGAGGTCCTTCCAACATGAAAATGCTAAGTCTCGTTTATTTTGATAACGGGTCATGAGCGCTTGATAGGCATCAAGATAATTTTCTTGAGTCAATGGAAACGTATTAATCACTGATAATGCATCACCGTTTAAAGACGACCGAAGATAATGGAATTTTTCGGTTTTTGTTAGCGAAGTAGAATTATGAATAAGCGAATTAAAGGTATCAAAATACATGGGCCATTGTTTGATATCCCCACTAAAACTAGGAAGAACGATTTTCGGCAATCGAATGTTTGATGAAGAGCTACCACTATTATCGGTACGAACCGAATTTTCACATTTAGTTAAATTGCGATGAATTGATAAAACCTTAAAATACATATCATCAAAACTATTTTGGAGGTCATTGTCTTCGTGATCCGGATCATCTAAAAGTTCCAATATAATGAGATGGGCATCTTGAAAATTGGTTGAGATTTGTTTCAGTTCCTGGCAGTATGACAGAAACAGGTCACGTTGGGTGTCATCGCTAGTGGTCACTAAACCGATCTCCAAAGCCTTACACAACCGCTTATAAGCTATAGTACGTTTTCTACGCAAGGTTGATAAATCATGAATCGAATACTCAATATCAACAGATTTCGATTTAGTCCTCTTCAAAGAACTGAGTTTACGTGAAGAATGTTTACTTAATAACGACATTATTATGATCAACCAATATTACGAAACGAAAACAAAACGAAACCGCTAACAGTTATTACTAAGCGGAGGATACAAGCACCTACTAAACAATACAAACACCTACAAACAAAATAAGTGTATAGGTACTCCCTAGGTTCGCAATGGGTAGACACCCACTGATAAAACAATGTGATAATTAATAATGTTATGTTAACGAGTCTAATTATTACTTTTACAATATGGACTTAATATCTGTAACAATTAATTTTAAAAGGTAATTAGGCAACAAAATTAATGTTCCGTTTTGCTATGTAATAAACTAATAATGCTTCTTTGAACTAATAACAGGCCGTAGCTAGCTTACGGAAAAGATGAAATTGTAGGTAGGTTGGTATAATTCGATGTAGGTATGTACTGCGAGCGAGCGAATGCGAACGACTATAACCTACCTCCGTTTCGAAATATGAATAAAATAAATGTATTTGTTTTATGAACTGAATAGTAAAGTTGATGTAGCAAGTTATGATTGGGAAATTAATATAGGCCGATAGTAATATTAGGCACCGATTATTGAGTGATTGCCTAATATTGTGTTCCTACAATAATTTTTACCTAACCCTGAAAACTACCTAACTTGCGATTCAAAAACGTGTTATAAAATGTTTTTTTTTTTTTTGTGATCTCGTGAAATGTAATGTTTTATACGATTGAATCCAGAAATTACGATACACTTTTACGATGATAGGTATAAAACACATGTAATGGCGGAGCTCCCGGGTTTCGGCACCAAAAAGATGTAGTATTATAGATCGCCGGAATAGCTGGGATCTGGTGAATAATACTACTCTGGGACAGACTGGGGTCTGACGATAAAATACGATCGCTGTCCCTCCGCAATACAGCAGCAACAAACTATAATACGCGCACGTACCTTGGTATGCCGCTGCTATCGCTGAGCCGCCTTTCGATGATTTCACGAGCCGATGTTGACTGTTGATGTTGACTTAGGGTTGACGAGGAGCTGGATTCACGGTAAGACTAGCTAGAGAGTCGCGCGCGTTGATGACCAGCCCGAGTCTTCAAATATAACGAGAATCCGTTGTTCGGTGAAGCAACGTGTCGTTCGAAACGGACTACAGATAACACAGTGGCGCCAACTTTGATGAGTACGGCGCGTATGACAACTGGGCTGTCAGTTGCTACGTTTTGTTGCCGCATATACAACGACGGAACACCGATCGCATTTCATTTACGTTTAGTGGTAACGAAACATGTATATAGCTCAATGTGTGGCTGCGCGTACTGACATCTCCACGATACTATAAATTCATATTTTTTATGGATGTTTTCTTTTTTAGCCACGACGAAACGAAGTAGGTGTAGATTAGGTTGAATTTGTTAAAAATAACAGGAAACTGCCTCATTAGCCAAGTGGTCCTGAGCGCGACTGCCACGCTAGAGGTCCTGGGTTCGATTCCCAGGTCGAGCAAAGTGTTATTGGGTTTTTCAATGAAATTCTCAGTAGCAGCTCGGATAGGCTCGCCCCCTATTACATGGGACCTAAACATACCGGCTGTGGGTGTACATTAGTACGCCTCTGCCTAACCCTTCGGGGAATACAGGCGTGATGGTATGTAACAGGAATCACGTACACAAATGCCCAGGCTCGGAACAAGTACCTTGTACATACTTACATATTTTAACGCCTGTCTCCCATTGGGGTAGGCAGAGACTATAGATTTCCACTTGCTACGATCCTGGCACACTACTTTCGCTTCATCTACGTTCATTAACCTCCTCATGCATGATCGTTGGTTTAGGGTGCTCTTAACCTGACCTTTTTTAAGAACGGCCGCAACTTGGTTGTGGCCCCTTCCAACTCTTCCATCCGTACTCATCATGTATACTCGTTTCGTCAATCTCCGTTCATCCATCCTCTCTACATGCCCAAACCACCTTAACATACCTTTCTCAATCTTTGTTACCACACCTTCTTTCACACCACACCGCTCTCTTATCACACTGTTTCTCACTCTATCTTTCAAAGTTACCCCATAAATACTTCTCAACGCTGTCATCTCTACAGCATTTATTCTACTTTCATGTCTCTTCTGCCATAACCCAACTTTCACTACCATATATTAGTTTCGGCGCCAACACACCCCCAATTACAGCCCGCCGTGCCTTTTCAGACACTCTTCGGCTATTCATGAAAGTGTGCAGCGCCCCATTCACTTGATTACCGGCACTCCCTCTCTTTTCAATGTTACTCTCATGCTTACCATACCTAGTAAACAAAGAACCCAGATATACAAACTCTTTTACTTGTGCCACTCTTACGCCACCTATCGAAATATAGCACACTTTCATAATTTCTTCCCTTTCAAAAAACATACTTTCGTATTATTCACTTTCATTCCCTTATTCCTAAAAGCGCCATCCATAATTGTTACCATCTTCTGTAACTCCTCCTCCGACGATGCAAGGATAACTTGATCATCGGCATAGAGGAGACATTTGACAAGTAACTCATTCATTTTTAAACCACATTCACTGTCTTTCAAATCTTCCAGACAACTGCCCATTGAATAAGTTGAACAGCCACGGTGACGCTGCACATCCCTGTCAAACACCCTTATCGATGCTGAACCATTCAGTGTAAGTCCCGTTTATCCCTTATATGTCATACAAATATAAATTTGTACAGGAATCGAACCACAACCCTTTTCTTTTTGTTGATTACTCTCATCTTAAGAGGAACTTTTAACAAAAAGTATAAGTAATTAATTTATTCCAAACAATTCACAGACCTCGAAGATGTCATAATTTATTGGATAATTATGAAGTACGTGTTATTTTCATTTTGTTCTAAAATTTGTGATCACCTTGGAATGGGACCACTTCAGGAGTTTTTAAAGTTTTACCAAATCTGTTTATTAATAACGGAGGTGTGAGGTAACGATCATAAAAAAACATACAACCGAATTGATAATCTCCTCCTTTTCTGAAGCCGGTTAAAAATATGGTTGACGAGGTCCTCACCATTCCGGTGGCGTGGTAGTGCGCGACCAGCAGGTAGGGCATGGTGAAAAGCGTGGAGTACATGACGCCGGCCGTCCAGCTGCACACCAGCACGGCGGCCTTGGCTCGGATGGCGCACAGAGCCACCATGCCACAGCTGTACGTACAGAGCCCACCCACGTACACACGCTTCGCTCTGGAATATACAAACAATACCTCATTAAAAAGACATAATATACCATCACGAGGTCTACCTAATTCACCCACAGTTCATTAATTAACAGTGTTGCAGATATTTAACACTAGATGACGCCGGCGACACCTATATAAAAACGTTAAAATAAAATAAGGTCCACTTGCACCAACTTCTGAAATATATTTAAATTGTATTTATTTTACACACATATTTTCATGGAAGAAGAAGGGATGTGTTTTACAATTTAAGTCAAAACATGGCCTTTTGAAGAAAGAAACAGTGGCTTTCAGCTGACCTGTCCCATGCAAACATATTTAGGACAGCAATTTGTGATTAGAATATTGTCAAAAATATTAAATAGGTATAGGTATTTGTGACAAATTCTTATGTTTTGTAAAATTCAATGTGTATTGTAGTTAAAATCGATATGAGTTTGGCAAGATGAAATGATAATGATATCATTTTTTAGTTCATGTTACTAGTTCCCAAAAATATAATAAAAACATAACCTAAATTGATTTTTAAAGTTAGATAGGTACTTACTATCAATAGCTTCAAGACAAAATGGCGATATCAATAAAACCCTTCCCCTATCAATTTAATCCATTACCCTATAGTCACGGCCAATTACCGATGGTAGATAATATTAGCATATTATCTGATGGTAGAATACCAAAAGGTAAATATATTATTTACTTTTAATTAAAAAGTAAAGGTAATATAATATTTATTTAAAGTGTTATTCGACCCATTACCTCCCCTGCGTCATAGACACAATCTCACATTGCTTATTTCTCCAAACTAGTGGTTCTTAACCGGTGATCCGTAGTCTGCTGTTGGCCACTGAAATCCTAAAATTATTAAATAAATGCCGACGGGTTGACAGCGATGCGAGGTACCTACGTCAAGAACTTAGATTACTGCCAAATAGCTTGTCGTCCATTGCAAAATAGAAGTTTAGAACTTTTTAGTGTTTAGTACAACTGCTCTAAACTTTATCCTATAAAGTTACCATACTACAATTAATAGTGTTGGCGTAGTGAATGATTTTGCATGAAGAACGAATGTTATAAATGGTTTAATTTGAATCAAACATGTTCATTGTTTAAGTTCATTCAATTTCGTTCATTCTTACACCACCTCACTATCTTTTTTTTCGTTAAAAACTGTTCATCTGTCAAGTTAAGTACTGAATACAATAAAAAGTCGCAATACCACGTGCGGTTATAACTCAAGTGTATTATCCGTAGAGATTTTAGACTAGCTAAGCCTGTAACGTTATTGATTTTTAAATCACCGCCGAAGCCGACTAAGTGTCAGCCAGGAAGAGCGGCGGCGCAAAGTCAAGGTGGCGTCGATCTCATTACGACAAGAGATAGGTACTGTTTACTAGTGAGCTGTCAAGTTGAAGGGTATACGTGTAGATAACGAGATGATTGTATGAGCGATCGAATGATAGTCGCGACGTGACGCAATCTTTGTTCCTGGAAGGTATCAAAGATAGAACATGTAAATGCAGGGGCAAAACTTAAGATAAAAATACAGATAGACTCATTTCACTTAGCATTGGGAAAATTAGGTATTCAATACTTGTATCGTAAACCTAGTGGCCCTGAGCGCGACTGCTACGCTAGAGGTCTAGGGTTCGATTCCAAGTAGCAACTTGGATTTTTTAATATGTGCCCGGTTAACGGCAATAGGTTTGCTCCCTAGTACATGGGATTTAAACATACCGGCGAAGTGTGGATATTGAACCATTTGTTAGTACACCTTTGCTTAACCCTTGGGTGAATACAGGCGTGATTTCTCTAAATCTAGCCTATGTCCTTCATAAAGATTAATGGTTCCCATTCAGTTCAACTGAAACATGCTGGCGGACTATGGGCGTACATATCTTTCTAACTCTTCAAGGAACAGTAGCGTGGTGGTATGTAAATTGCTCGAAAGTTTGAGAGTACAAACGGAAAATTTCGTTATGATATTAAGCGCTGAAATTCGTTAACGTACTCCGCTAAATGCGCTCCGAAGTTTGCCTTAGCTCACAGACCGTCATCACTTAAGTAGTTATTCCTAGAAATTTCAATTTCACTGAAATCTAATAAGTGAGCTAAATAATTAAAATGGTTTGCGGTTTTACTAGTGCAATGTTCACATAGCTATTGCGCATATTTTGAACACCTACTGAGGTCACATTTGTAACCGAATACAACCAATTCTATATAATTAAAAGTTTAGACAGTTAAACGTTTATAATACGAGTATCTCAGAATATAGGATGTAAGTACATATTATCTACTTTGCAGATATTCTAACGGCTGGTTCCAATAACAAGTCAGACAGTAGATTTGTTTACTAGAGATTGAATTTTGACCATAAAGGCCATACAAATAATGTCAAAATCCTATCCATAGTAAGAAAATCTATCGACACATTTGTTATGAGATCGGTCGTAAGTCTTCCATCGCCTAGTCTTTCTGTCACAGGTAGGATGATAAATTATAGATCAGACCCCAGTGATGATTAGTTATAGGTACCGTACCTACATAGCGTTTTCTTGGCTATTTTTTATGGGATAGGGGAGCAAAATAGCAGTAAGCGATTACCGCCGCCCATGAACACCCGCGACACCAGAGGAGTCGCAAGGTTTGGGCCTCCGGTATCCTCACTCACTCAGCGCAACACAATGCAAGTTTTGTTTCACGCCGGTTTTCTGTGAGGCCGTGGTAAAACTCCGGTTGAGCCGGCCCATTCGTGCCGAATCTGTCACGGGTAAAAATTGGTTGGTATTTCGTATCGAATATCTTTTCCTGAAATCGTTATCACAATCGAAGTAAAGTCTTAAGTTGTCTCTTAGTCTCTCTTTCTTTAATATACCTATTGGAACGTACCTACTTATATGTATATCTCAATGTCATCACGTGTATGAATCTGGGGATGTTTAGTAAAGTTGGCGCAAAATAACTTGAACAAAAATGGTGGATACGCAGTAGTCGTTTTTTAGTACATTTTGCACGCAAATGCACTGCGCAAACTTTCCCCTTCTCCGTTAGTTTTGGGTCAAGTTATTTTGCGCGGCATTTTATGCCATCGAAATTAAGTTCAATTTCTTTACTATTGCAGATTGTGAACAATGTTTTCATTCCTATAGGTATATATTTGATACTAAGTGTACTCGCCCTACTCACCCGAGTCGTTTGATAAGTCGTTCAATGATGGTCGAGTAGCAGGCACAGGAGAGAGAGTACATAGCCATGCCCCAGCAGCCGAAACGAACGCCTGCCTCGTACTCCGTGCGACTTACACTGCCGACCGGCGCCTGAAATAAATAACAGCAAAACGTACACTAAACTAAAAAAACTTTGCTAATGCATAAGTAATAAAACTGATTGACTAATATGCTCAATCCAATGGGTCTTTCAGCAAGAAATTTTGCATACGTAGTTTAGCCCTAAGAAGAGTTTTTGGTAAAAACGAAATCATCAATCCATTTATTCTACTAGATATTATTAAGCACAAGTTTTTCTCCTAGAATGAGATTAGCATTAAGGGGTTAAAACATATAGTCTGTAACTGTTTAGTAGTTTTTAGATAACATTTGTTGAAATATTATTTCAAGTCAATCAATAACATGATTGTGTTGTGTATTATTACTTTTGTATGAGCTTCTAGCAACAAGTTTATTTAAATGGAAATACCTACTTTACGACTTCACGTCGGTTCAATGTTCCTAGAAATAGTATAATATGTAGTAGTGATTGAGATGAACTAATTTAGCAATATTTTTAACAGTTATTACTTGTAGCAAATGTTTCTACAGGCGCTTGATTATACGACGTATCAATTTGCAAATAAAAAAGGCGACTATCTAAATGCGACTAGACTAATTATGCTATTTGGATTTCAATACACAAACATTAGAATAAAATGATCAGGATTTCCGAAAATCCTACGATTTTTTTGACGTTGCTTCACTAAGACGAACTTGACGATATCTGTGGTTTAGTTGTTCGAGTACCGGACTGCTGACCACGAGGTCGTGGGTTCGATTCCCACAGGACACAAATATTTAAATTCAAATATATTGCACTCCATAATGTCGGTAATACAGGTGGTAAGGCTTAGTGCTAGAATCAATTATGGACCCTGTCGGGCACAGCAAAAGTATAGTAAGAGAGAGGAGGAAAAGTGCTTTTTTCGGGCATTTTTTACGATAATTATGTAAAATATATAAAAATATTTTATATTCATTTAATTGTATCTTTTTTATTATATTTACTTGATAAGTTGTTATGTGATAGGCATTTTTTTTTAAATTATATTCATGTTATTCTTCTTATAGGTAATTATCTACCTTTATGTTTTTACTATTATTATTATTATTTATGTGATGAATATAAGTGTTTGTGTTCGTCTGGGTGTTTCTTATGTATTATAAGTATGTATTTACAAAAAAAAAGTAAGTATATAAGTATTATATCCATTGTCTAGTACCCATAGTACAAGCTCTGCTTATTTTGGGACTAGATGGTGCTGTGTAAAATGTCGCAGAATATTTAATTTTATTTATTTAATTTAAGATTTCAGGTGTCGCCTTTAAAACAAAGTTATTATGGTGACTAACCGCAGGATCCCCTCCAAACACTGCTTCGCCGACGAAATCGGTGAAGTACAGCGAGTAGCAGACGTGAGCCATCCAACAGAAGAGGTTGGTGAGACACACCACGCGGAGGGAGTTCGGCATCACCACAATAGACTTGAGGTAGTGGCTCAGCGACAGGTTTCCTCCCCCGTGACCACTCTCTACTGTGTTAATTGCAACTTCGCTCTGAAACACAGCATCCACACTAAATGTTAGTATACTACTTAAAAGGCCGATGTCTGTACATTCTTTTTAGATGTTAAAGAAAAATAATACCTATAGGGGGTCTTTATTAGAGAAACAGACGCCAAAACAACAATTTATAATTTTTGTCTTCCATATAGGAAGACAAAAATTCAAACGACAATCTGGGCCGGACATGTGTGCCGCATGTCTGACGAATTGTGGGCTAAACAAACGAGGTGGAGTCCACAATGCTTACAACAACGTGGGAGGCCCAGGCGGACATGGCGGGACGAACTGGACTCCTATTTGGGAAATTGGGCGGACAAAGCACTGGACCGAGAGGAGTAGAAGGAGAGAAGGGAGGCCTTTGCACTGCAGTGGGACAAACCGGGCTTATAATAATAATAATAATATAGAAAGACACAAATTGGCCGCGCATCTTGCAGATACTACTACACGAAATGGGAATCAGTTTTCATAGTTGTATTGCTGGGGGTCTAACTTAAAATTTGTTGCTGTCTTATGTATCATCTTGATACGCCAACTAGAATCTAAGTAAGTAAATCCTTTTGGGATGCAATCGAGACCACGGGCAACGGCTAGTAAGTAACATATAAAATCAATTGCCGTGTGTTAGTCTCGCAAGAACCCGAAAATAGCTCGACCAATTTTGATGAAACATTGGTGACAAAAGCGTTCTGCCGTATCGAAACTTTTTAAATATAACCACCTTACCTCAGGCTGATTCATTGCTCCGTAAGTAACATTATCTTTCTTCAAGTTCTTCTCTAGTCCATCAGGTTCTTCGTCGAAGCTCTCCTGTGCCCGGTCACTCTCCGCTAGCTTGCGGAACTCCTCCTGCTCAGTCAGCTCTGTCAGTGGAATCTCTCGGAAGCTGGTAATTGTAGCCGAGACACACACTATGAATATTATCGTGATGAGCGAGAATACTGCGCGCACATGTCCGCCGAAAAGTTCGCCTGTAAAATAATAGATGTTTTATAACGATCAAAGAACTTTATAGTTCGCGCAAAATAACTTGACCCAAAACTAACGGAGAGGGAGAAAGTTTGCGCAGTGCATTTGCGTGCAAAATGTACTGAAAATCGACTACTGCGCATCCGCCATTTTGGTTCAAGTTATTTTGCGCCAACTGTACCTACCTACCAATTATAATTATGTTCCGAGAATACTTATTTAATAATTATCTGAAGCGCCGGGGTTCGACAATGTTATGAGATCAGTAAATGATTTTTATTTCTATTATAATAAACCATGATTAAATATCAAATTAATTGAATTAAATTAACAACACACCCTCTCAAACGCACACACGTGCATTATCAGAATTTACAAAGAGAGGTTCTTTAAACTACATTCTAATATTCAAAACGTTTAATTATAAAACTTAGCCTAATAATGTTTAGTAACTATTGTCAATAAAATGGAATAGACTAGTATTATAATTCACTTCTAAGGGGAGTGTCGCCATAACTATGCCGAAACACAGGTCCTACCTAGTTTGGCTGTGGATGCTGTTCGTAGTTTTGTCCTAGTATTCTAGTTCATGCATATAAACAACAATATTGTAAACTTTTTTCTGGCAATAAAGTTATTTATTTATTTAATATCTGCTAGGATAGCTTCAAACATTTTCAACTTTAAATAAAAAAAGCTATAAACCTTTTTTATCCTGTTTTTACTTTTCCGCCTTTGCTATGTGTATTTAAACCCGCTATGCTTGGCTTTCTGCTTCATTAGACTATTGGTCCTAAGTGCGATTTCTAGACGTCCGATTTGGTTCGAATCCAAGGTTGAGCAAAGTGGGTACAAATAGGCTTGTCCCCGTTACATGGGACTTAAACATACATGCGAATGTGAAAGTACGCCTCTGTGTACTCCTTCGGGAAAAACTAATATCATTTATTAGATTTCAATCTTACAGGTTGCTTATATACCATAAATTCGATTTGATAATAGCATATATTATTATTTTTGTAGGTATTTGTCATTTTTCTCTCTATTGCTTAATTATTAATTGCTTAATGCCTAATTTTATTTAAAGAATCATGAATTTATTTAATTTAATGTTTCTTTAATTATTAATTAATACTGTGATATTCAGACCCAATTGTGTGAATAAATGAATTGAAATGAAATTATTCATGTAAAACTAAAACGTAAGCTTGGAGGTACTGAAATTCTACTCAATTGATATAATTCATCGGTTTACATACATACATACACTCACGCCATTCTCCCACAGGGGTAGGCAGAAACTATAGACTGCCACTTGCTACGATTCTTGCATGCCTCTTTTGCTTCTGCGACATTCATACATCTTCTCATACATACGCGCCGGTTGCGAGTACTACGCACCTGACCTTTTTGAAGGACTTCGCCAATAAGATCGGTGTAGGTCCCTCTAGAATGACCTCTTCTGACGTTGCCGCTGATATGCGCCTTATAAATTCCTTTCGTTAATCGTCTTTCATTCATTCTCTCAACATGTCCAAACCATCTCAGCATATTCCTTTCAATTCGTGTCACTACATCATCTTTCAGTCCGCAACGTTGTCTTATCACACTATTCCTTAATCTATCATTCCGAGTTTCATCGGTTTACACGGTTCATCGGTTTAAACAATCACAGTAAGCAGCTTCTATCACACTAATTATAAATTTTACAATTGCATCGTCATAATCAGTTTGCTGCGGCTGCAACCGTAACTTGGTTAGCGAGGAAGCGTCCCCCACGAATTATATGAGGGGTCACTAAATTTAATTTACCTAATCGAGTGTTGTCCCAGTTGATTCCGCCCAGCGCGTATCCCATAAATCCGCCCAGACCCGCCATCACCGTGAACGTGCTCAAGCCCTTAGCATGGTCCTCTGTGGGTAAAAGATTATCTTTATGATTTTTTTTTATTTTCCATGTTAAAATTATAAAGTTATTTCAGTGGAGGAAAAATTCGTACTAAGACCAACTAACCCATCGCGAGCCCAACCCGCTAGGTCAAAATTTGTCTTCACAAACTTGATTGGTCTCCTTAAGGTGGATCGTAAATAATACCAGAACTATGGGTAAGTATATAATTATATATCAATCTCCTCTACCCTTCGAGGACATATTTTGTATGGTTTATTTATAAAACTCCTGAAAAAATCTGATTTTTTGACAGCTCAAACGTCGAAACATCATACGTTTGCACTATGCTTTATTTCAGCACTATTACATTTTAATAATCGGATCAACTGAATGCCTACCTCTAACCACAATCCACGTCCCTTAGTTACCACAGTAAGCCAATCACCCAACATCCATGTTAATTCCTCTACTAAGTAGAAAAGATTAATAATGGTGGTTTGGTGTATTCTACAAAGCCGTAGTTGGGGTATCTATGTACAATATCGAATCCTACTACCCCACGTTACCGCGTGACAATGTCGCTATGTCCGTGTGTGACAGCCTACCATTTTACAGACACTCCTCGCGGCAAACATTTGCCAAACAAATATTGGCTCAAAGATGAAAATGTATAATGAGAGTCAAATAGACTTCCACATAGATAAAACTTAGACATATATAAATAATATTAAATTGTCGCAACTGGAGTACGAGACTAACAAAACTGTGTACAAATTATTATGAATTACTAAGAAAATAAAGTTTTAAACCAATATTTGTTTATGTACGTCTCAAACTGATATATAGGTACGTCATAATTCATTTTTATTCAGGTTGGACATTCGCCTTTATTTACTTTTAAGTACGTAGGCACGTGCTTTTAATGTTAAATGTTTATAAACAATGTTAATTCTACGTAACCGTGTCATCAAATGTACTTAGTTACCTTCAGTGTTCATTCATTTACTTTTAACTATTAAATTGACAAAGTATTTGAATTTAATAAATCAACAGTCATTAATGTATATTGGGATCATATTGGCATTGGCATGACAAACACTATCTGTCCTTTAGGAAATACCGTTGCCAATGTTGTTAAAAATGACAAATTAATCGGCTGAGCTATTGAATTGTCATTATTAACTCTGAGGGCTGAGCTATCAGCTGCCACGTCAATGTAAAGGTACCGGCACAGGGCGGTTAGGGATTAGAAGTCAAAGGCTTCCCTTCCTTTC
This sequence comes from Acronicta leporina, assembly GCA_947256265.1. NCBI lineage: Eukaryota > Metazoa > Arthropoda > Insecta > Lepidoptera > Noctuidae > Acronicta > Acronicta leporina. The sequence goes on along the minus strand of OX366520.1, from coordinate 11,469,417 downwards.
CTGAAGGATTCCGCATAATATTTTACTTAAAAAATACCATAATGCCTTATTAACTAAAAGCAGATAGCTACTTATTATTTTAATAAGTTAAGTACTAGGTATATGTAGTACTTAACGTATTTACATAAGTATCTACATTTCACTAGGTATCTACTTTACTCGCAACCGGCGAGCGTGTATGACAAGATGTGTGAATGTAGATGCAGCAAAAGAGGTACCTATGTAAGAATCATAACAAGTGACGTTCCAATATTCCTGCCTTCCCCTAATGGAACAGAGCGTGAGTATAAATTTATAAATGTATGTATAAATTTCCTTAGCTCGAAATGAAAGTCTGAAATTTAAATATTTCACCGTACAGTAGAAGTTAGGAAAACCCAAAAATAAACGTTGCTACCGAGATAAATCAATCACGGCTAGACGTAAGCTGATAAAGAGAGCTGTTTTGTAGTTCATCACTCTCCGACGACGGAAAAACACATTATAGTCACATGTCATGACGTAGTACCAAAAATAAAATATTCAGTTGCCTTCAAACTATGGTTAAAGCTACCATATTTTAACCTGGATGACACCGCAGGTTTTCATAAAATTACGCAAACACTCCACATGGATTCTGAGAAATCACTATGATTCACAGAGTTAGCAGTATCCTATTAAAGTCTAGAAATAAGTAGTTAAAGTAGATTGTATTAATCAGCTGGAAATTCCAAATTATCACTGCTAAGTATTTATAGATATAACTAGGTCTTGCTCGCGGCTTCTAATCCGATATACTACTTAACCTCTAATGTCTAATTGGTGATCGAAATATTCATTATTATGCCCAGCTCATTCCTTTGTGGTTAGCAAACGAGACAAACAGATCATCTCACATTTTAATTGTGAGAAAACCAAAAAAAGAAATAGAAGAATTCCCAACTGGAATATACTTGGAAAGCTTTTTCTAGAACAAGAAAATGTTTTATTTACCTACTAGCTTCTGCCCGCGGCTTCGCCCCCGTGGAATTCGGTCTGTCATCACATCCCACGGGTACGGGATAAAAAGTATCCTATGTCCGTCTCCTGGTTCTAAGATACCTCTCCACCAATTTTCAGCCAAATCGGTTCAGCCGTTCTTGAGTTATAAATGGAGTAACTAACACAACTTTCTTTTATATATATAAAGATATGTTAGCTGGGACACCCTTCGTTATTTACTATTTACATGTAAATAAACCTAAATGAGGTGACTTACAGGAAATGTTGAAAATGAGGAAATGTGGCTTACCTGAAATAATTAAAAGCGAAAGACACGCTGCGCCGACCCCAAATAAATTAGGACAAGAGCAGGATGATTTTGATGAAACATAGTGTTAAATATTATAAAACTATCTTATTCAAATATTAAACAAATAACAATTTAATTACATACTAGCTTTTGCCCGCGGCTTCGCTCACATGAAGCTTTAATAAGATTAAAATAATTTAATAAAAACCAACAGCGATGTTCTCTTTTTTGTATGGGTCTGTTTACATCAGGGAAGTCAAGTAGATAAGAATGGTTTTAGCCTCGCAAACTACGCACAAATCCGTGGAAAATCTGAATAGATGGCCACTATATGAGATGTAGTTCCACCTGTGTTTAAGTTGGCGTATATACTTTGAATATAAAAGTGTAGAGTGTATGTGATGTGTAAAGTAATTCATATATAATAGTGATAACGAAATTAAAATCTATACAGTACGTTTGTACAGTTTAAAGATTTTATAATAGTAGAGATACAGACTACAAGAATAGCTATTCTATTTTATTAAGTAACATTCGTAATGTAAAGACTTCATGTTTGTCCACTCGAGCGGGCCAGGTTCTCAAGTGGTCGACGTGTTGTTCACCTCAAAAGGAAACAAAGCCAACAAAATAGTTTCACGAGGTTATCGGACCAAAATAAATAGGACAGAGCAAATATTGAATATTATTATATAGCTTTCTTTCTACAGATCTGACCTGGAACTGTCACGTCAAGGAGATAAGCGCGAGCTGGGCTTTGACAAGCGTCGGCGTTAAAGTCCAAGAATACGGTGCCAAGGACGGTGAAGAGTACGCCCCAGGGGTGGTAGTTGCTGTGGTTGGTGTCCAACGCTGAGCTCCGAGGACCCAGCGCGGTAGCTACGTCAGTCCTGTTCACTGGTAAGTCATCCCCAAGAGCATAGCCTATATCTTCTCCATTGGGTACTAAAATTAAACCTGTAGAATTAAAAATATTTAAGAGATAAATATTTTTACCAATTACAGGCTACTTATGCTATATAGGTTAAGGCTTAGTTTACTTCTAAGCTTCTTAAACCATTTTGGTACAATGGCCTAAGCTAGGCTAATATTATTACAGCTGCTGTATCAAGATAGCATATACTTTACCCGTTAATATCGACTTGTTTATTTACGTAAGTATATAATTCCAAAAAGATACCTTATAGTTAGAAACTTGATAAGAGTTAAAAATAACTCAGTGATAAAGTTAGATACCTAGATATAAAACTCAGCTTTGTCGATTAAGTAAAGGTACAAACAAAAACGGCCCAAAGCTAAATCTCGATTTTTGTCGCATAATCTCCTTGTTTACCAACTACCCTTGTTCAAACGCCTGTTGCTTTTCCCTGAAGTCCCTCAACCATTCCTCTTACGAGCCATAAAATACCTTTATTATTCCATTTGATTTTCTAACGCAGTAATTAGTACCGTTTTGTTATACCCCAATGTAATAACTGTTTGTTTAGGATTTCGAACCCAAACAGAGAACGGCTCTATTCAACATTTTATTGAAACCCATTACATCTTTGGGTTAATTGGTACTCAGCTCGTTATCAAACAGTTAAGCTCTATTTAAAAAGGTTTGCGTGTTGAGGTCTCATTAAATTTATTATCTATATCACAGCTTTTACTGAATTCAATAGTGGCACACGCAGGAGGTTTGTTATTCGATAATTGATACCTTCATAAAATGTATCATTAATCTAAATTAGATAAGTAGTGTCTAATTTTCATCTGATCTCCGGATGCCAAGACAATATATTTTGCACTGTGTCTATATTATGGGACTTGGTCTAATAATAGGTGGTCTTACCTAACAATACTCCAAATGACAATAGTATAATGAAAGGCCTTCTTCTGCCAAACTGCAATCGACAGCGGTCACTGAGTGACCCCAGCAGCGGGGTCATGAAGAACCCGATCAGGGGTGACAGTGCCCACACCAGCGTCATCTGTTGATGCGGCACCCCAATCTGCAGGAGGGTGGGGGATACGAAGGCCGTCTCCCCAGCGTAGGAGAACTCGATCCCCATTACCGCTGCCGATATGCGCATCAACTCGATACGACTTTTCCTCCTATAACATGTCACATATTATTATAGCAAATCACGTGAAGCTTCATTTATCATATTAAGTGATGATAGTTGATTTAATTTGTCTCTTATTTTTACGATAAACAAGCATGACAATATGATGATAAGCGACAAACCCAGAAAAGAAGCTAACAACACCAGTAGCGCCTTGTAATCTTGAGACATGTTTATGTCCGGGTAATTTCACTTGCTACTTTGCCTTTGCTAGCACATTATAATATGCTTAGTGGCAGATATTTCCCGATATAGTGGTACCGCCCTAGACAAATTACAGCTGCAGTCTTATCACTGATGTGAATATCAAGTGTCGTACGAGATAATCCGTAATCTCTCTAGTCACCTTACAAAACTGAATATTGTTTTAATAGATTATTAGACTGCCTCATTAGCCTAGTGGTCCTGAGCGCGACTGCTACGCTAGAAATCCTGGGTTCGATTCCCAGGTCGAGCAAAGTGTTATTGGGTTTTTTCTATGAAATTCCCAGTAACAGCTCGCCCCCTATTACATGGGACCTAAACATACCGGCGAACTGAGGGTGTACATTAGTACACATCTGCCTATCCCTTCGGGGAATACAGGCGTGATGGTATGATATGTAATGTTAGATTATTTTTGTTACGTATGGCATAGACTACCTTCATCTATGCGTAAATGGCTATCATAATAATATATTTTATTTATAATAGTTTTCCTATTCTGCTAATTAATTAATACATCGACATGTCCTACATAATATATAGTTACGTACTCGACTACTCGTGTTTCATTTGTTCTGCTTGATTAATTCTCGCACTGAGTTTGTTTTGTTTTCCACCTTGCGAGGGTTATATAAAGACGTGGCTTACATCGTTACAGTAATCGTTACTATAATCCTATTATTGAATGATCCTATTGATACAATCAACTAATACATAAAATGGTTCAAAATAATTTGAGGCAGCTTGCTTATGTTCATAACGCAATCGGAGAAATTTCTCGATGAACAATTTCACGGAAGCTAGACGTAAATTTAAGCGTCACTGAGGCCCAATTTTTGATCCGTAGTCAAACTGTATAACCATTTATTAGATTAACCATGGTTATCTCGTCAACTGGTGTTCACTAGGCTCTCCTAGTGAACAGCCTAGCAGCCTACGTCCAGCAGTGGAAGAATATAGAATGATGATGATGATGATGATCTCGTCAACTAATGGTTATAGGACTATTATGTTTTTCAATTTCTTTGTTGACCATAGTCAAACTTAGTTTGTTAGTTGATTAAATCCCCCATATTGTTCACTCTCCAACGTTGGGTGGTTAATTTTTGAAACTAGTCAGATATTCGACTGTTGGTTAAGCTAACTCAAAAAATGCATTTTGCCGAAATTTAACCATTGGTAACCATTTTTAACTATTGGTTGAGTTAACTACGGATCAAGAAACCGGCCCTAAAATAACCCACAATACAGTAGAAAATTAACTCAATTTTCATAATGAATGGCGTTCCTATTTATCGTAGCCATATCGAATCACGTCGTTTGTGTTACGTGTGGCAAAGCTGTTCAGTCTTCACACAAACAAAATTAACTTGCCTGTACAGATCGCTGTAAGGACTATTCTGCCAGATCCTTTCGGGGGTCTCATCGGAGTTGGGTATTCCGAATAGGGTTTCAGCCACCACGTCTCTGACGCCCCGGGGATGCTCCTCGCGCCAGCGCGACCACCGCTCGCGGTAGCGGTCGCGAACACCGTGGAGACGACCCGTCACTCCTTGATACTCGTGTAACTTATCTGCCATGACTGCACACACGACTCAGCTTAGTATATAAAACCCGTCATAGATGATAATGTATTCCTAAAGAATTTGTTAGTAACCCTAGTCCTGCGATCAATGCACACTTGGTTTAATTTACATTGTGAGGAATTTAACAAAGGTTTTATCAAACTGAATTTACGCGGTTATAGTTAGGTAATTACTGTCTTTTTTTCCTGTGGTTAAATGCAACAATTATGGTTCATTTAAATCGAAACGCATGTTCAAACAAAGTTTATTATTAATCACTCTCGTGTGTTAGCACTATTGGAAAGTTCACGAATAAATAACGAGCTGAAATATAGTTTTAAAGTATTAACGGTAAAGTTATCGGGTAGTGAGCACAGTGGGCACTGTGGGCAGTTGGACAGTTACCGCGGCTACGGGTGACGGAAGCGGACTGGGGCGCGCGCGCCGCCCTCGCTCGCCAAGCCGCCCGCCCAACATCAACTGACCGGTGTCGATAATACTTTACTAGAAGAGATATTATGAACGACGTTTTTCATCCGAATATTTTAAGAAATTCTTCGTAAAAATTCTTTGATAAAAATCTGATTAGATACAAGGTAAATAAACTCCTACATAGCTAGTTCATATTACATAATGGGGATTACAAATCTTGTTCAATTTGTTTTTTTTTGCTAATATACCTACTAGATAAATATTTTCGTAACTAATACATAAATTTTGCCTATTTATTACGAAAAATAGAATAACAATTTATAGTTAGGATAACAAGGATTTTAATAGGTAACTATGTATGTAACTAGATATGGATAAAACCCTGCTTTAATAATAAGAGTTTTATCCATGTCGGTATTAAAATATATAATGTTTTAACATAGAAATAAATAATTTTATAATAAAATTGAATAAAGTAAATAGAATAACATACATACCATCACGCCTATATTCCCGAAGGCTTACGCAGAAGTGTACTAATGTACAGCCACATTTCGTCGGTATGTTTAGGTCCCATGTAATAGGGGGCGTTAACCGGACATAAATCCCAAACTCCGAGCTGCCACTGAAAACGGTCAAATTAAAGTTTTAATTCATTACTAACAAGTGAAGCTCAACAATTAGCTTAAATGTGACATTTTTTTCATGTTTACTTGGTGCTTATGATTTGTGGTTATGCTTGCACCCAAATAAAGAGTAGTTAAGGTTTCTCTAAACAAGATGCAATTAATGTTATTTCAATACAATTTTAAACAGCCATCGAATATAAATTAATTGCAAGAATATTATTAATTCAACTAACTCTTGATAATTATTGAGATATCTCAAAAGAAAGTGTCAGTTGTATCTTTTTTATTTATTTATTAGCATTTTATTGCCAACTTAATAAATTCTAAAAATAACGTTGCATTTAATTTATTTTTATTTGTGTGCATGCTAGCTGCTCTTGTCAGTTTTCAGCGTCTCTTGCGACACAAAGGCCTCCTCTAGCTTTTTCCAGTCTTCTCTTGACTTAGCCATTCCATGCTTTAGTGGCCCTTCAATCTTTTTAATGTCGTCAGACCAACGTTTGTCTTTCCATTTTGTTTGGAATCTCGAGGTCCATTCTGTTATGTCCTTTGTCCATTTAAGCTCGTTTTCTCTGAGTATGTGGCCTAACCATCTCCATTTTAGTTGTATGTATAATTATTTAATTACGACGAGTGGTCTATGATCTTTCAAATAAAAAGTCAAATAAATATGCCAAAAAGGAATGGACTGGACTTCAAAGCGCTCCTTCCATTTGGTGTGGGAGCAAATAAAATAATTTTAAAAGTCGCTTCTATCATTATATTTCCCAGTCCCCGCCTCGGGGATTACGCTTATTGCGTCCCGGGGAGTCGACGACTGATTGTATCCTCCAATACGGCCTTATATAAACAAACTGATTGTCTGTTCGTCTTATTGCTTTCGCGATTCCTTTCTATCTTTAGACTGGAACGATCAAATTGAAAGTAACGCCTTCGGATTTACCAGATAAAACCGTTTATTGCGAGCAAATCCTTATGGAAATTTGATTATTGAATACCTTTCTCGTTTACGTGAATTTTGATTTTGGGAGTTGTGCTGTTATAATGGAACTAGGTTGGCCTACGGCGCTACTCGCATTGTTCTTGGTTTTTTTTGTTTGTAGGACAATCACTATGGTACTTAATTAGTTGCGGTGATCAACTACTAAATAGGTATAGGGAGATATTGCGATGCTTTATAACAATTCTTAAAAATACATTACAAACACTTCCATCCGTTTGACACACACCTTTTCTTTACGGTAAACGTATGAAGGTTGAAAGCAGAAAGGAGTTATATTATGGTCGAATTAAGATCACCGGGCGACCACGAGTATTCGTTAATCTTTCACCACAGCACAGCGTACCTATCCCATAACCTTGCCCTTGTAGATAGGTGCGGCTCGTCCTATGTAGATAGATTTACACTTATCCTGCCTCATATAGTTTGAAGTTCACAGACAGATGTTATCGATCTGAAGTGGCAACAAAATAATCTTGTGAAACATGTCGCGATAAACCAAGATATTAGCTACCTATCTATCTAACCATGGTCGAGTAAAATCTATATTATGAATAAAAATGGATCGCCGAAATGTATATTATATATGTGTATAACTTCCGAACGACTGCACTAAATCCAACCAATCAAGTTCTGTTTGCTGTCAGGACAAGGTCGCGATAAGCCAAGATATTAGCTACCTATCTATCTAACCATGGTCGAGTAAAATCTATATTATGAATAAAAACGGATCGCCGAAATGTATATTATATATGTGTATAACTTCCGAACGACTGCACTAAATCCAACCAATCAAGTTCTGTTTGCTGTCAGGACAAGGTCGCGATAAGCCAAGATATTAGCTACCTATCTATCTAACCATGGTCGAGTAAAATCTATATTATGAATAAAAACGGATCGCCGAAATGTATATTATATATGTGTATAACTTCCGAACGACTGCACTAAATCCAACCAATCAAGTTCTGTTTGCTGTCAGGACAAGGTCGCGATAAGCCAAGATATTAGCTACCTATCTATCTAACCATGGTCGAGTAAAATCTATATTATGAATAAAAACGGATCGCCGAAATGTATATTATATATGTGTATAACTTCCGAACGACTGCACTAAATCCAACCAATCAAGTTCTGTTTGCTGTCAGGACAAGGTTTGTATGAAGAAAATGAAAATCTACTGAAAAACTGTCGAATGTTACTTTATTTTTATTTAGTCGGAAAAATTAACGTAGGCAAAGTTGCGCACGGAATCCTAGTTTTAAGTACAATAAGTTTTACACCATTACAAGGTATCTTCTAAATATATAAAACTCAAAGGTGACTGACTGACATAGTGATCTATCAATGCACAGCCCAAACCACTTGGAGGGATCGGGCTGAAATTTGGCATGCAGGTAGATGTTATGACGTAGGCATCCGCTAAGAAAGGATTTTGATAAATTCTACCCCCAAGGGGATAAAATAGGGGATGAAAGTTTGTATGAAACTTTGTCAATTTTAAACCGATCGGGCTGATACTTTATATGCATATAGCTACTATGACGTAGGCATCCGCTAAGAAAGGATTTTGATAAATTCTACCCCCAAGGGGATAAAATAAGGGATGATGGAGGATGTAAATGTATTAGTTTGAAGTATCAGTACCTAATGGAACGAATAAATTAAGACGAACAAAATAACATTTATATTGGTATAATTATCTATCATCATCATCATCATCATCATCATCATCAGCCTATACTAGTCCACTGCTGGACGTAGGCCTCCCCCAATGTGCGCTATTTCACCCTTTCTTCGGCTTGTCCCATCCAGCTTCCGCCAGCAACCTTTCGCAAATCATCACTCCATCTCGCCGCATATAAATAAATAAATATAGAATATATATATATATATATATATATATATATATATATATATATATATATATATCTATACTAAGTAATATATAAAGCTGAAGAGTTTGTTTGTTTGTTTGCTTGAACGCGCTAATCTCAGGAACTACTGGTCCGATTTGAAAAAATGTTTCAGTGTTAGATAGCCCATTTATTGAGGAAGGATATATATCATCACGCTAAGACTAAGTAACTATTCCACGCGGACAGAGTCGCGGGCGGAAGCTAGTATAATATAATACATAGGTTTAGGGTGGTTCATTAATAGTGGTCCAAAAACTATTAATGGTAATCCCCTATTCGTAATTGTGGTATGTATGAAAGTGTTTTTGAAAATGCGCGGGAAATAAAATGAAGTGGAGCTCCACAGTAATATAAATCTAATTTAATGTTAACGGTTCAACTTAAACTTGACAATGAATAAAAGCGTAGCTATTTGCCTTGTGATATAATTTACAAGGCGCAATAAATAATGAGACATTAATAATGTGGACTAGTTGTTTGTACAAGTTATTTATATAGCATTGTTGAGTGTATCATAATGAACAAGGCTAGTTCCCGCACGATGCGCCGCGACGCCGAACAACCCTCGTGACTCGAACAAAACAAGACCTATCTTCATAAGCCTCATTTGAATAAACTTTTGTGTGACCAACCGTGAAAATTAAAGGAAGAAATGACAGGAAGGACATTCACAATGATAAATGTAGCGCATAAAATTGCTGCTCGTGTATTGCGAAAAATTTAAAATTACCAGCATTGTTCTTGCATAAAGCTTGTCGCTTACTTATTATATCGATAATCGATGGATCTCCCAAGTTTTAACTGCACTTACCGCGGTCAGTGTATGAATGGGAACCATTCTTAACACTTTAAGACCCTCCTTGACTCGGAGCCCGTAAAGCCGCAGGTTGTAATAGATAGTGGTAGAGTGATAGAGTGGTAGTCAGGATTCCCTTTTTTGGAAAGAAACTGGAGCATAGTTATTATAGTAGTTATGCGTAGATTCACTAACTAAGCGCCACTTGCACCAACTTCTTAAATGTGTTTAAATTGTATTTAAACACAACACTCCTATGAAAAATCGTGTTTAAATAAAACTTAAATACAATTATGAAGGTGGTGCAAGTGGCTCCAAATCTTATTTTGCTCCGGTTTATTTCTAAAAAAGTTTGGAATTACTACTATAACAGTGGGCTACTTATATCGTATGTAAAACCGTACCCAAGGTCGCATACCGACCTTGATAGTCACAAAGGCGGTTTCCACAAATCAACCTTGCGTATCAATCATGAGTTGACAGGTGACAAGACTCAAAAATGAGATAAGACATTGGTGAACTACCACGGAGAGCGTTAGCTCATCAAAGAAAGTCTAATGTTAGATTGGGTAACAAGTTCCTACCTATTGGATTATACTTACTCTTTATTTAACTTTCGTCAGTTAATCAGTAGATGAGAGATTAATCTGACTTTTTTCTGACGTGTCTTGTCAATGGCTCAACTTCACTTTGGGTTTTTCAGTTTAAGTTGTCAAGAGCATAATTTTTGATAAAATTAAACAATCTATACCTACTTACTACTTAAATAGGTATATACCTACCTATTCTAGCTCGAGTATACACCTTATCATCAACAGGAAAAATATTTTGCCCCCTGAAATTTGATCCCATGATCAAATAGCCCTTCAACTGTGGCAGCCATTTTGCACGTGTCAAATGATGAAATGAGTACCGTATTACAAAATTCAAATTTGGACCTCCAAATGAAATAATAATTGTAAATTACGTATTGCCAAAGTCGATTACTTTGGCAATACGTAATTTACAATTATTATTTTAATCGATCGTCTATCGTTTGCTTAACGATAGCTTAATCAACAGTGTAATCCCTCAAAACACATTTTATATGAACAAAATTGTCAAAGGTACTTAGAAAAGTGGAGATTTTTTTTAGGCTAATCCAAAGAGTATTATGCCCAATTTTTTTCTGCACTTTCTCTTATTTGAATAAGTATAATTGATTTATTTATCGCTCAAGCACAAAATACTCGTATATTCTAATGAATATATACTTAAGTATTTTGTACATATTTGCTTTGTATTTACAGTACACACGTTAGTCTGAAAGGTTCCTAAAGAACAATAGTCAAAAATATTTGCTCTTACAATACCTACTTTTGATAACACTTCCTGCGTTCGGCGCAAATATGATCAATCATATGAATATCATTCTACAGATAAATCGTAATGTATTCTTATTTGTGTAAATCTTACACACAATCTTCTTATCGCGTTACTCTGGAAATAAATAAAAAAAGACATGATTCACGGATGCTGTGCCTAGATAAGTACCTACTTGGATAATCTAAATTGGTACATAATATTTCAAGGCTGTTTCAGTACACTGATGTTTTCAAATGTGCCCGGTTAATGGCAATAAGCTCGCCCTTAACATACCGGCAAAATGTAAACCTAACCCTTAACCTTTGCGAATTACTAGCGTGTTATTTTTTTAAGGTTTTTTTAGTACTGTACCTACCTACTTATGTAAAAACCTTTTTATCTTAAACCTTTTTACTCTTTGACCACAGATCAAAATGTTCTCCATCATTTAATTTTCGAACTATTCAAAACAAAAGAGGTCTAACATCAACTTACCATCGTCCGTGTATTGATATTCTTGACAAAGTTAGGTAAGTGATAGTGTGCTAATAGGATTGATCGCTGTTACGGCTTCATCAGACGTGGCTAAACTCCGCTTTCTACGTCACAAGTACGCATCGTTATTCTATATCCGTACTTGTAGGTATAGTGTATAGCGTCATGACACCTAAAAATAAAGGTTCTGATTAGAAATATTGGAAATATTAATTTATTAAATAATAAGCCCATCAAGAATTTAAAAAAATAGGTACCTTGAATGTTAAAAATCACATATCTATATATATAAAAGAAAGTCGTGTTAGTTACTCCATTTATAACTCAAGAACGGCTGAACCGATTTGGCTGAAAATTGGTGGAGAGGTAGCTTAGAACCAGGAAACGGACATAGGATACTTTTTATCCCGTTCCCGATACTTTTTATTCCACGGGGGCGAAGCCGCGGGCAGAAGCTAGTTTATAATAAAATAAAATCCCCGAAGGGTTAGGCAGTGATGTACTAAGGTACACCCACAGTTCGCCGGTATGTTTAGGTCCCATGTAATAGGGGGCGAGCCTATTGCCATTAACCGGGCACAAATTCCAAACTCCGAGCTGCTACTGGGAATTTCATAGAAAAACCCAATAACACTTTGCCCGACCTGGGAATCGAACCCAAGACCTCTAGCGTAGCGGTCGCACTTGAAACCACTAGACTAACGAGGCAGTTCAAATTTTCAGTTAAAATTTTAAATCTGAATCAAAAAAAGACTGAGGAATATGTGGGTTTAAACAGAAGGTGTGCCTTGGCAAGTTAATATGTATATTATGAGATAAAAATGTATTCGTTATATTGAGAAAGCTACAGAAATTGACTTTAACATTTATATAGTATCCAGATCCAGCTCAAGATTTTAGAATTCAAGTACGAGACTAAATTTATTAATGAACCACTGAGTATTTGTAAATTAGTTCAATTTGTATGTAAATTATGGAGTTGAAGACAATGGATCGCTCACAGCTTGCAGATGTCACTTTCCTGTTCCTCGGTTTTATTTGAAAATGTATAAAATAAAATATTTTCTAAGTATAGCATTAAGAATTTTAGCAATGATCTTATTCGTAAGTAGACATCTCGTGCGAATGAGCCTTAAGCCAAGCCTTCGGCCAAACCTCTGTTTGCGAATGTCAATACATTAAATAGACCTTTAATAATGTTTGAAAAATTAAACAACTCATTACCTCATATAAAATGCTTACTCTATCTTATGATAGCGAAACCCCAAAACTACGAAGGGCACGCGCACATCCTCCGTCATCGGCGCCCGCGCCGTTCCGTCGTCCGGTTAAGGCCACGCATACACTAAATTATTTCGCACGCAATATTGGTACGTGATGTGCATTGCAACAGAGTGATTGATACCTAACTACCAATATTCTGAAAGAGAGAATCATGCCTCAACACGAATGGATTAGCTCGACCGGGGTGAAAAACACGGCTTCACAGATAACCAGCATGAAACAACGCTTACCTACGTTGTGTTTCGCCGAGTGAGTGAGGATACCGGACGCCCAAACCCTTTCAGACCGGCAACTCACTTGCTCTTGGTGTTGCGGGTGTCCATGGGCGGTGGTATCGCTTACTTACTTAATCATGGTTATTTTCGATGGCCCAATACGTACGCCCAAAGTGGTAGAATATGCTGAAACATAATGTACCACTGTAAGACCCATTCTACCTACCAAATAATATTCTAACAAATAAAGGATTTAATTTGATTTGATTTGATGGATATTTATAAATTATACCGTGTTTATAATCATATTATTAATCGTCTTCATATTTATTTATTTAATATAGTTAGCCAACAATTGCTTACACTGATATACATCTCTACTTTTATAAAATTGTAAAAAAGCTGCGTCTGTACATTGAAGATATTTAAAAAAAACAAGTGGGTTAGGGTAAATAAAGGTCTCCGAAACCAAAAATGTGTATTTTAAAATTCTTGTCTGTTTGTTACGGGTTGGCGCAAAACTATTGAATAGATTTTAATTTTGTTATCACTGTTAGAAAGTATGTGCTTCAACTTAAAAACTGGTAAACTTCTTATCTCAAATAATTAAACGTAAACTGAGATACAGCTTGACCTCTCTGATGTATAGAGGCCGATACAAAGAAGAGATCATTATCACTGTTGGTTTTTGATTAAATTATTATTGGAATACATTTCTAATCCTTATATAGCTTTAGGTGAGCGAAGCCGCGGGCTTAAGCTAGTAGTTATTATAATTACAATCGATACCGAGGTACAATTAAAAGTGTAGCAATTACTTACAGATATTGGCCAAATACGCTGCTTTTTTCTAGTGCCAATCTTTCTGCTTTTTCTTATGGTCATTGTTTTTGAATATTAAACGCCTGGTTTCATATAAATCTGAGGAAAAATATTTTCAAAAAATTTGTTACTCAAACCTAACCTAATTCTATGTTTCCCACGATTCTTCTCTATAGATTTGAAAGCTAAGATGCTGTCAAAGTGAAGTTCGTTAGGTCGGCCATTCTAAACAATATCAAAAGAGATATTTATTTTAAAAAGTTTCACATTCCAACTGCAATATGTGAAACAGGTTCAACTTTAGTTAATTTAATATAAAAACTTATAGAACACGTGTTGTGACAACTTTAGGTCGTATCTACCAGTTATCTAACAAATAAGTTACAGTGAAGTGAACGACCCAAGTTAAGGCAATCTAATTTTAAGAATAAACACAGGACTTACTCGTAGCTGGTAAACAGATAAATAAATATGTCAAAACGTAAGTAAAATAATCCCTAAATATAATTTCTGTGGATTGAAATTGAATTTTAGAGACCACGAAAGTACATATTGTGATATATTATTTGCAATGTCAAGTGTCCACAAAATGAAAAATAAAAATGCTTACATACTTCATAACCGCCATAGACTTTTGAAACGAGGTGGCAGCGAGAAGGAGAGCTTAGAATTGGAATTGGCATTAAATATAGTCAAAGATTAAATACGACAATAATTACAAAAAATAATTTTCTTGTTAATTAAATTATAACCCTGCCAAACTCGAAGATTTTTCTATGTTTTGATTGGTATAAGACGCCATATCGGAATTCGAAATTTTAGGTTTTCTATATTCTACTCGTAATCTTCGATCGACGAAATAATTTTTATCTATCGGTAAGCCTCATGTGGCTGAGATCATTGGAAAATGGGGAGAACATGCTTAGCATAATTAAGTCATACGTAATTAAATTAGAAAAAATAAACTATCACAATTTTACTTACTTAAATTTGTCAGAATTTAACTGAACTGCCTCTTAGTGTAGTTGTCGTAACAGCGACTGCATTGCAAGAGGTCTTCGGATCAATTCCCAAGACAAGCAAAGTTTGTTAGGTCTTTCCATTAAATTCTCGGTAGCAGCTCGGAGTTAAGATTTGTGCCCAGTTACTGGTAGGCTCGCTAACCGGCTAACTGTCGATGTACAGCAGAAGACCTTTGTCTTATCCTTCTTGCTTCTTGATTGCCCCTCCTTGTAATCTAACGTGATACCGTACGATCCGCAATATTACTTGTAGACGATGTCGATCTGATCGATATAAGTTTACATCAATTAATTTTAGTACCAATAAAAATCGGTTACGGTTTAGAAAACCATTTAGTATAAACCGATCCATATAAAAAGTAAGGTGAAGAAAAAAACGTAGGTATGTTTCGTAACTTGCAAAGAGGTCGAGGTCCTCGCATAAATATTATTTGTTTCCTCAAACCAATTTTAGTATTCATGACGCGATTGAAACCGACCCTACAAACTGTATTACGTGGCGTGTTTATTACCTAACATAACAATTAACTTCGCACCTTTAAGTAGGTAAATAGGTCTTAATAGGTACTTAATACAAACATTGATTGTTACTAATAACTTCTCATTCGTAATTTCAATTAATTTAATAATTCGAAAGGAAATACCAGTATTAATTAATAATCTAAACCAAATATTATTTAGTTCCTTTATAGTACCTACTCTATTTTTAACCATTCTGTAGACTCTTATTGAAATATAAGACTTTTAAGTTAATATATATCTACTTATACCAAAGATATTATAAAATATTACTAGCGACAGAGGGACATCGCAAACAAAATTGTAATTAATCTCTTACTTATTTCCAGTTGTAAATAAATTACTGTCGCATATATAGCTGACGACACGTATGGCGTAGCGGCTGAGCAATCGGCTTCTGAGACACGTGTTGTGGGTTAAAAAAAAAAAAATATATCGACTTGACAAAGGGAAATTATGTTGTATGAAAATATTCCCAGTATCCCCTCTATTAGATAATCTTTTTAATTCAGCAACGCTCGTAATGATTGAAAAACAACCAATGAGATAAAACAAAAGATATTTTATTAGAGTTAAATCTCTTTCACATATAGGTTCTAATTCGCAATGTAAATCCCAGAAAAATTCTTTGATATTGCTCCTGATTAAAAGTCACATAGGAGTAACCTTTTAAATCACACAAGAGATTTATCTTCGTAATGACGGACAACCATTGGTGAATTCACGTAATGTTCAACGCGACCTCAAAGGACGCGAACGTGCGACAGTCAATGCGATCCGACTACCAAAATTTATTTACGAATTAAATGTTCGGAATATAGTCATTAGAAAAACTTGTAAATTTTTACATAAAACATTCCGGTAGGGTTAAACAGAGACCCTAATGTAGGTACACCCATATTACGCCAGTTTGTTTAGGTCGAGATTTCGTTAAAGAGGCAAGCCTATTGCCATTACCCGGACACAAATCCAAATTCTGAGCTGCTAATGCGAATTTCATAGAAAATATAATAACTTTTTGCTCGACCTGAGAATTGAACGTAACAGTCACACTTACTGCCTAGACAAATAACACAGTTAAGTGCAAAAGGAAAATGATACAACATTTATTGTATATTTATTAAAGATATAACCACTCAATTCAGTTCGTATTATTCATTTATCACATACATAGGTAATTAATAATAGGCGAACTACTCGAGTATCCATCCAATTTCCGAGGCATTTAATGTCGTAGTCTGTTTTAAGGCATCATAGCAACTTGTGACTGTTGCATTGTGTACGCAATCCTAGAAACGACCAAACGTGGTGGGTGGTCGCACTTGACCGTAAGGCGCATTGCGCGACCCTGTGTCGTATCGCGGTACATTGATGTTAGTAGGAATTAGAGCTAATTGTAATCTATAATTATTATTTTGTTCAACAATACAAAAAAATGTGTAAAAAAATTTTTTTTATTCTTCAGAGCAATATATTCCGAGAAAACTGCGAGGGACGATACAATTTATACAAACTTATATTTTGGGGGCTACGAAATCATTCTTTTTTAAACATTGAGCTAAGCCAAACTAGTTTAAATGTAGCTCAAACATACGTAACAAGGACGCAGGAATACACAAAACTAATTTCCAAACGGATTCCCTCCTATGAAACAAACAAAACTGCAATAAACTCGTGGTGGCAGTATTTCGTCACGCACTGGCTGCAAAATTAAATGTTCCAATTTTTAACGATATTTAATTTCTTTCCAAAGGCCCTGAAGGAACTCCAAGCAAACAATCAGGAGAAGATACAAATGAGAGCCCACCAACGAACACTAATGCAGCACCAGATGGTACTACACAAGGCACGAGTGGAACCCCTGAAGGGACGTCTCAAGGAACAGATGGAGCGCCGACTGATGCACAGGGTACTGCTGGAGGACCGACTGATGCGCAGGGGACTGCCGGAGCACCGGAGCAATCACCTCCTGATACAACACCGTCGGCCAGTGGTGCAGCTGGAGGTACACCTCCCGATAGACCGACTCCAGCGACAACTGCACCTCAAGACGAAAGTACATCAGTACGGGAATTGAGAGCCCCGGATGAACCGGAAGGAACAAGATCCCCGCCATTGCCACCATCCCAACCGGTTACCCCACCACCACCACCACCACCACCACCACCACCACCAGTTACTCCACCACCACCACCAGAAACAGGGCTGCTACCAAAACTTGAACGAAGCCTGTCGGCTGTGTCTATCCGGTTAACAGAATTCCTGCACAGACCTTTCTACTGGGGAAATCAGGAGTATTTTGCTGGTAAGTCAAAGTTTATGTTTATACTTTTTAATGTTACTATGATGCAGACTGAAATGGTGCACATTAGGGTAGGCCTATGTCCAGCAGATGACTGGCATAATTATGCTGGTGATAATGAAATTTTAAAATGCAATTTAAATTCGTCGACTGTGATTATATTCTTCTCTGGATGTCATAATTTAACTAGGGTTCCTAAATTAAACTTGAAATTCAATTCATACCTACGTAGGTACCATTTCCAGATTTATTCAATGTTTTATTTTAATTTAATTAGAAAGTATATTAGCTGTATGTTAAAACTTAAAATTAAATATATCTTTTAGTACTAAACAAATAGATAAAACAAATTACACTATTACCATTACTGGTTACGATACAAAATAGCTGGCTGTTTATAATTCATACTAGCTTCTGCCCGCGACTTCGTCCGCGTAGCGTGATGATATATAGCCTATAGCCTTCCTTAATAAATGGGCTATCTAACACTGAAATAATTTTTCAAATCGGACCAGTAGTTCCTGAGATTAGCGTGTTCAAGCAAACAAACAAACAAACTCTTGAGCTTTATATATTGGTATAGAAGTATAGATAAAAAAAACTGATAAATAAAAACCTAATGAATAAAAGTGAGTATTTTCAAAGTGAAACATGACCTACTTGTTTAAAAGACGTTATTAATAAAAACAAATCAAAGTAAGCTCCTTACGAAGCAGCTCATTACGCGCAGAGCTTGAAGCCCTGGTGCCTCGCCTGGCCCTGAGGGACGCCGACCTACGCTTTCCTCTTAAAAATAACAATCAGCTTGAGTATCTTTCAAATTCAGTAATAATTACGTTTCTCGATAAGTTAAAAGCGCATCCGTATATACAGTGATGGCACCAAATGGTAAAACTATAGCAAAATGTAAATAGGAATAAAACTACTTTTTGGAGATAAAAAGCGGCGGTAGCCTAATGGCTAGGGCGTCGGACTTGCGATCATGTGATTGCCGGTTCGAAAGCCACTCATTGCACTACCGACGTGAACCCACTCGTAACACAAGCATTTAGCTTAGCACGAGGGGTCAACGAGAATACTAGTAATGTGCGACACACATTGCTAGTAAACTTTTAAAAAAAAATATCGCGTTATACTTACCTATTGGTATTATTTTTTCCCGATGTTACGGATCCTGTGAGTTTTCATGTAGTTAATATGGCAAGAGATGTTCAAGTGTCCAGTTGATTGTTTTTTGTTTGTTATATTTACATAATGTAAATATGGTTATATAATGTATATGAAAACACATCCCATGGATTTAAAACAACGACACGTGTAATAATATCAAAATCAAACATTATTCTCTTGTTTCTATTATATAACTCTCCATATATCTACACTACACTATTATTTTAATTCTTCATTAATTAGGCAATCTATGTTAATGATAATCTGTCTTATTTCCCTTATAGGTAATTAGAGCTTATTTTATTTGGAGACAAGCTTCATCCACTTGTTTGGCTCATAAGGGTTGTAGTATGTCTCAAGAATTGGGCTATCAAGTAAGAAAAGATTGTAGGTATCTAATCAGTCTAGTAGTTCCATATACTTATTGAAAACAAACAAACACTTCAGCTTTATTATACTCGTACCAACGAAATATAATCTTTACGTTATTAAAACCGTTTCTGTAATAATTATAAATATCTTTGGCTTTACACCGATAGGATGGTCACAATATAGTATTTATCAACTTAATATAATTTTAGATGATCAAGCTATAGGAAAACTTACCCAAAAATGACTAACTCTGAACTATCTTGAAGGAAAATAAGAACAATGTTACAGTTTTATCTTACATAATAGTTTTTAAAGGCATTTAGAACATGACAACTGTGTGGTGTGCGGATAGATCGATCGTGGTCACCGACATCGGCCGTCTAGATAACACAAGATGAGCGATCGAGCATCGGCCTTATCGTTATCTCGAGTGGAAGGAATCTTAGGCGACAGCCGGTAGCGAGTCGGCATTCGCACAGAAGCCTCAGCAGGCAACACGCGACATCCTTGAGGCAACGGCGAGCGACGCGTGCGCCGACATACCCGGCCTGCCCACGCGCATCCTCCCTATAGTGTAAAACGCAGGGTGACGATGAAACGTTGGTGATAGGTGACTGCGGATTTATCTCTTAACGTGATCTCATAAATATTGGACTCGTAAAAGTGAAAAAGTGAATTAAACAAAATGGGTAAGCAAGATTATGAAATTATTTTTTTGCGTTACATAATATGTAAGCTTCTTCACTAGACAAAACAAAATGCGAAATGGGTATCGTTTAAAATTATAAAATATTTAATTGTATGTCTTTAAAATATAATTAATATGTCGTTCCATTCTGAAAAATAACAAAAATAGTAAGTACATCAAATCTTTGCGACAGTTGAAAGCCATTTAAAAATTCAAACGTAACAGACAACTGCAATAACCAGCAACAAAACTTAATATTCTAAAGTAGTGTACGATTATGTCAAAACGAACAAATACCTCATTACAGACGTTTTTCATTGGAACACAAAAAAATTTATAAAAGACTTGTCACACAATCTTGAGCGAGCTTCACATCAACGTTGCTGATCGGTGTCTTCCAGAGTTTAGATCTACAATAGCTATTATGACGATGTCCGCAAGTCAGCTTACTTCTCAAATCTTACCGCACGCCTGTCACTCATCTCCGAGACAATATTTATTGTTCATTTTTGACATAATTTTACAAAAAGTACATACTTGCATACACGTAATGACATTGTTTTCTTTTTATAAATAACCACTCGTTATTTGTGTATTTTAAACATATATCCTGACAAAAACATTGTAAAAGCCTAAATTATTTTTTTAAACTTTTATATATTTACTCCTATTTAGTAAAAAATATATGTGTCACTATAATCTTATTTATGTACTCTTGTACCTAAACTTAAATTAATCATCTAATTTATTTTAAAAACATCAAATGCTGTTTGTTTTTCGGATAAGAGTTTTCACAACTAGGGATTGTACAGTGCTGCATATAATATGAACAATCTCGACCACGTATTAGCACCTAGCACCCATTGGTTGGCACCTAAAGTATTTTATTTATACTAATTTAAATGCTAACGTATATCAATAATCATATTAATAGTTAATTAACGACGGAAGGAAAACATCGTGAGGAAACCTGCATACCTGAGAGATTTTCTCGACGGCGGCGGCGCGGCGTGTAAAGTCTGCCAATTCGCGATAGGCCAGCGTGGTGGATCATAGCCTAATCCCTCTCTTTCTGAGAGGAGACCCGTACCCAGCATAATGGGTTGGAACAGAATAATGTGTTGATTATGTCTTTATCAATAATCAACCCAGTATGTTATCGAAGGTTAACAAAATATGCAAATATTTTATGTCCTGTAGGTACAAATATCAAAATTTTAGCGTCACTATTTGAATTGCATATTCCAGCGCCCTTCTTATCTCACGCAGGTAAGTTGATATAAGGACGAAGCCATGACAAACCCCACTCTATTTACTCAGATCTCTTTTGTCATATTTAATTTCTGAACAGTTATCATTTTGGTAGCCTGCTACCAAAATTATGACTGTTCTGTTAAGTCTGTGTGTTATTAAAACTTAGGACATAAATAAAGGAAAGGAAGGCCTAAAAATAAAGGAAAAACATCGTGAAAAAACCTCCATGCCTACAGTGTTTTCTCGATGGTGTATGAAGTCTGCCAACCCACAATAGACGAGCGGTGTGCAATGTAGCTTAATTCCTCTCTTTAGGGAGTAGGTACGTGTTATCATGTTTTACGTAAATTAATGGAAATATAATATTTTTTCTGTAATACATTACTTTAAAGTAAAATTATTGACTATCAGAGGCATTAAATATTTACCTAAGTATATTAACGATACGATAATTTTATCGATTTCGTATTTTTCAGTAGGAAATCTACCTCTTAGAACTTTACGTTCTAAAAGGTTTTTTCAGTAGGTATTATTTTTAAATTTCGGCTTATTGGTCCTGAGCGCGACTGCTACGCTAGAGGTCCTGGATTCGATTCCTAGGTTGAGCAGTATTATTGGATTTTTCTAAGACATTCTTATTAGCAGCACGGAGTTTGGAATTTGTTCTCGGTTAATGGCAATAGGCTCGCCCCCCCTTACTTGGGACCAAAAATACCCGCGAACTATGGGTGTCCATTAGTACGCCTCTGCCTAACCCTTCGGGGAATACATGCGTGACGGTATGCATATTATTAAATTATGTAGAATATTTCTACTCCATAAAGATGTACTACAGATTTTTTAAAGATAAATATAATTCAAATAATTTTGCACCAATGTAATTAATAGATCATTGTGTTTTTTTATGCCCTAGTCTATTGTTCAGTTTAACCCACTGTCTACTGTAATTTATTTTTAATTTTTAATCTTCCTCACTTCTTCACAACACTCATATGTTATTTATTGTTCTGTACTATGTTTTTCAAATATGTAGTTCCGAAGTTCTAATTTGATACGAGCGTGCTGAAGTCACAGAAGCGAAACGAATGAAAATTTTACAGTGATTCATTAATTCCGTTCTACGTATAGTCTCAGGATTCTCATACAAAACACGGCGATTAATAAAGTTTCATTCAAATGCTTAAAATTATTTTCGAACAATGAGAAGAATAACAATTTGACCTGATTGATTATCTTATTTGTTGTACGAAATACATACGTCATAAAACCAATAAGCGGCGGTAGCCTAATGGCTAGGGCTTCGGACTTGCGATCATGTGGTTGTCGGTTCGAAACTTACCCATTACACTACCGACGTGAACCCACTCATAACACAAGCATTTAGCTTAGCAGGAGTACTAGTAATGTGCGACCCACATTGATTGCTAGTAAGCTTAATAAAAAAAAAATGCTAAAATTCGAGTAAGTAGTTTTATATGTTATAGAAAATTAAAAGAATTTTTCCTTAACGGCTGTTTAATCTTTACCTAACCATGACGCTAGACGTGTCATGGAAAGCTAATGATTGCCATCTCTCAATATTCATAAAACCTAAAAGAGTGAGCTAAAAGTTAAATATGTATTTAACAAGATAAGTAAGCTGAAATATTTTTTGTAGATATCTGAAATATTCAACATAAATATCGGTAACCAATTTAATAACATAAACTTTAAATTGCTTTAAAAAGGGTTACTTGAAAATGTCTTTGGTTTGTAAAACTTTTCGAAATTATAGTTGCAACTTATAAACATTCAAATTTTGGAAATTCTAAGAAAATAAAAAGCTATTTAAGATTATTTTTGAGACCAAATCACGTTTGAACTTAATTTAAATTGCCAATGATTGAGGGCCACTTGTACCAACTTCATAAATATGTTTAAATTGAACTTAAACACAAAATTACAATAAAAAAATGTGTTTAAATACAATTTAATTACATTTAAGAAGTTGGTGCAAGTGGCCCCTAGTTATTAACGAATGAGTTGCAAGTTAACTTCATTGAACAGGTACCTAGTTAGGTACTTATAATATGATAATTTCCATTCATGCTTATATCTCTAATTATAAATTCAATGATAGCTCATTAACTTTTTTCATTTGGTGAACTGGTTACATATACGGGCGCAGCCTTGGCGTATGCGCAATGTCACCATTAGCATATTATTTTCACATCACTATCCTGTTACTCCTATTCAAAGTGATGTACACTGCATTCTTAACCATTAATTTTGCAACAATGACATGGTGTGCTAATGTTGGTATTTATTTCACAATACGTATTGTCCTTCAGTTCATTAACCACTGCCCTTAACATTTCTGAACTTACTAAGTAGTCGTAGTGAGTCCACTTGATGACTGGTTATTAACATTCAATTCCACAAAACTTTCAGTACCTATCTAAGTTTAAGTAGCTAATATAGGTACTTATATCGGGTGGTAAAACCCTGCTGTTGAGTCTGGATGGAGACTACCAGTGGTGACTGGTATGTTATTGTATTCCGGTTAGAAGGGTAATGTAACCAGTAGAAGTACCAGCCAATTGTGATTTCGGCTAACTCTCCAGTGATGTCTCTGATTATTGCTCGCGTCCATATCGGTTACTATTACTGCATACGATCCTGCAGGCTGTATTCCTGTTTTTATCTCATAGTAGTCTAACTCATTTATTTTGTCGGTCTCAATTTAAATTATGTAACAAATCAGATATGGTGTCATCCTTTTATTTGGTCTGTTGTGTTTCGAAATTGCATCCTTGAGTCATGTTACAATGCCATCGCAATTGATTCGGCCGTGTCAACATTACATATTTGTCACCACTAAGCTCCGAGTACACAACGATAACAACCCTCCCCGTGTTTGGTCATGTCACTCTGATTTATTTACGATTGCAAAGCCCTTCATCTCGCGTTCATAATAAAATTGATTCATCATACGTCAGTTCTTGTAAACAATGCTACCTGTACTTTCATTATTCTAGATAAGATAGCGCTGACAATTGTAAACAGTTGAATTAACTTGTTTTAAAATAATTACAAGTGGTATTTGATTAGCCTCATTTAGATGCTAAAATAACCTCGAATAAAAGAACTGTATAGGATTAGCCAGGTTGATGACAGTGATTTTGAGGCTAAAATTCTGTGACATGTTGTTGACCCTGTCTGGAATAGTATAATTTATACTGTAACGCAGATTAAACGATCACTTAACTGTGTTCCATATAATTAAACATTTATCTAGATGAAATTATCATTTAATGCAACATGGTATTAAATTGGTCATCTTAATAAACTTCCAGACTAGCAAAATAACGTAGGTATTCTGTTTATTTATTATGTCTTGTGTATTCTTCCCGCGGTTACACATGTGAAACCCGCATCCTATTATGTGCAATAGTTTTTGCGTTACACACGTTCAAACATACAGACAAACGCATGTCTCAGATATTTTTTTTGCTTCTATTAATGCTCTTAACGGTATATTATTTTTTCTTAATAACCTATGTAAAGACATCGGCCAACTACTATCTAAAATGTATATTTGTCTGATCATATTTCTATACGCATGTTTATTTGAACAGACGATGTGAAGTTATGTACGATCTCATCTCCCTGGAGGAATTTGTCTTTCATATCACATACAGATATGGCAAATAATTCTCGAAAATCAAGCCAAATTTCGAATTCTTATCAGATCGACAGACCCTTCGCAACGTTCTTAAGTAAATCACAATAATGAATGACTCCCACTTTTTACACGTAGGTATATCTACATAAGATCATGAATTATAATCCCACGCAGCGTCAATCCAATCTCTAACCTTAACTAAAGTGTTTATCCGCCTCTTGAAACTGACATTATCAATAGAAAAATAAAAACACAAGTTCCCCATAATTGTTTATCAACACTTCAAATTGTCGGCTTTATAGAAACAAACAGGAGAATTTTATCGAGAACGCAGTTTTGCGTCGGTAATCCCAAACGCTTCGAGTTGACCAAAATTTTCAATCCCATTGACATTGGTCCGGGGATTAGACACACCTTATTTACAAACAGTTACACCTTATTTAGGAAAATACTCGAGTGTTATCTGTTATTCCACGGTATAACTGTGTGACTATGTCACGCATTTCGTAAATATATGTATATTATTTGATGAAAAGAGACAAACAATCAACACAGTTAAACGGGAGCTTAAATTAAATCTCAGGTTTGATAGGAGTTGAACTGAAGAAATAACTAACTCACGTGTTGAATCTTTAAACTTTTAAAACAATTTTTAACAATAATATCGCGCCCGTGTGAAAGGGTTAATTTATTAAGCTAGGTTGTACCTACTACTACATATTCTCAGTTCACTGGAAAGTTAAATTAGATTACTAAAAGAAAATAATTATTAACAATACGACAAGACGCCCATTTACTTTTTATGAAACAGCCTACATTAATTACGGTTGCCTTGATAAACTTAACAGCTAAAAAAGCAGGTAATAGGTATCTATGCCGAAGAAAACGAGATTTAATCAAATTAAATATTATTTAGAAGTCATATTTACCAATCTATAGGTAATATTAAAATTTGTAAAGTAAGATGTAAGATAAATGCGGGTAATTTGTTAAAATAAAACAATGACAGTTCCGTATTCATTGAACTTGAAAGTAATTTTGTAAGTACCCTCCCAAACCACAATTATTACCAGAATCGTCCTCGCTTTATTAATTCTTATTCCAATGGAGTTATAATATCGGAAATAATAATATCGTGAAAATATAATTCGGAAAACTAAGTATCATTGATTTGTGTGAAATAGAGTTACAGTGAGATGCCAATGAATCGTTTAGTTATTTGCGGATAATGTAATTAAGAGTTACATTAATATCATAGTGGGCTTTTTAAAATTAAAAGTTCACATTCTGATAAAAATGGCCCTAATTGTTTAGCTATGAATGTGGAAACGCACATTACAATAGCAAAAGTAGCACTAAGGCGTGCTTTATCAGTTAAGTAGCCTAGCCTTATAGACTGAACGTTACGAAGTGTGATGAAGATATTTCCCAAGTTGGAGTCAGAACAGGTTGTAATTATATATTTCTCCTTACAGGTCTAGACTTTTTGGAACATGGAGCAGACTTTGAAGCTGCTATATCGGCCACAGGTAAATACATACAATTTAAATATATATCATACTATTTTTTATAATTAGTAAATGGTGTGATATAAATAGCTTGCTATCCCACAAGATGCAGAATAACAAGAAAACAATCAACCAATAGCATTATAGGATCATAATATATGTTTCACATTACAAGACTCGCATTCACACTTCAGTAACGTTGATTAGCTAGGTAATCATTATTATTACCAAGACATTGTAATCAAGTACTAAATAGTTTAGATCCTAAATGGTGCTTTAGAGTTCTTATAAAGATACCGAGGCTATATGATATCTTCTATGAATTATATAATTATACTTAGTGTTTGTCTTCAATATTATGAAATGATCCTTTAAATACAATGACAATCCTGACAGAAAATCCAAGATTAATTTCTATTATTGAAGACATCTTTTTTAGGCCGATAATAGTACAAAATTATACGAGTATATTTAAATTATAGGCACTCTGCATGTTCTGTGTATGCACGTAGTTTAGTTTTTGTAATTCCACAGGGGCCGCCTTCAGGGCGTCACGTCTACTATTCCATTATAAGACAATCATCATTCAATGACTTCATGATTTGTAGATTTTTGTTTTTTTTTATGTCATCCACATTCATTGGATCACCATTCTGATACAGTTGAATTAGCCGACTTGGACCGCAGTTGGCATGATTGTCTGCTCGTTCGTCGATGTTAATTTTAAAAAATGCAAATGTAACCCCTATTTATGTATTCCAGGGTTCGGCCGTTTCCACTTCTGCCTGCTTGCTGTCACCGGGCTGATCTATTCCAACACTGCCATCGGCATCACTATAGTGTCGTTCGTCTTGCCGGCGGCGACATGTGACTTTAAAATGACATCTGCAGACAAAGGCTGGCTTACTGCCGCCCCTATGTTGGGTAAGTTAGGACAATTATGACAGCAAGTTTAGCCTAGTAGCTTAGTACTGCACTATGAAACTTTTTTTTAAGTTATTGCTGTAAAAAAGGAAAGTAAGATCGAGGTGTATTGTTGCGACTGGAAATATTACTAACAAGTCACATGGTCCCGACCAGTAAAAGCAACCCCGACCAGTATGGTTTAGTCGGTAGAGTCCGCAATACCACGCAACCTCTTCTTTGAGTACCTACTAGAGATTTTATGAGAAATCATAAGTAATTCTTTTTTTTTTATTATTATGGCGTCACACTTTTTGTGTATTTGCCAGTGTCAAGTATTAGAATAATCAAGTAGTTAATAATTATTTCCCATCATGGGATTGTATTATGGCACCACACTTTTTGTGTTCGCCAGTGTCAAGTATAATGTTCAGTTGCCCCAATAAAACAGTAGACACTATATTGAGGCTTCGATGGAGTTTAGGAGTGAACCCAAAAAGTCACGACTTTCAATTTTATATAATTTGCCTACACTCTCACACGTTCACGAACACTTAATGGTTAATTATCCACCATAATTACACATTAAACTTCGGAGAAATTCAAGTTTTGAAAAATAATATAAAATCGACAATGTGCACTTTTCATTTTCCCGCCTAAAAACCAAGTAATTCTTCAAAACTATCGATTTATCTAGGGTAAGCAAAGAGGTTTCTAGTGTGGCCATCGTCCAGCCTTCCTATGCCCGTATTCCTCTGGCAACAGACGATTCACGAGGATTGTCTGCACCATAAAAAAAGGCTGATCCGAGGTTTACGTCCATAGATGATTGCATAAAGCTTCATAAATGTGATGCGGGTCATAGAGAATTCACTATCCTTGCTGCATGTAAAACGACGTTATTAATTTCTAATTATTCAACATGACATGCTTATGACTAGAATTGCATCAGTATCTTTATCTTTAAATTCTCGCTGCTTTAATTCGTGCGAGCAACAGAATTTATTTATATAGCCTATACATAAAATGATGCATGTGATCTGCATCTTATCCTTAACTTGTCTATAATATATTGTTTTAAATTTTATATGTCACCATGCTAACTGCATTGAGTCATCATTATATCGATGACCAATCTGCTTCTTGATTCTTATCACGAACCATAAGATCAATATATCTAGCGTAAGATTAACGTGACAGATCCTTATATTCAATGTAATACCTTATCATTTTTCTGTTGTAAATTTTACTATCGCTAACATAAAAAATGAATCATATGGAATGGACTTTCCAAAGGACTTTTTGAGTCAACAGAAGCCTTCTTCTTCTCCAATATCGTATCTATCTCTATGCGTTAAGCGACAGACTGACAGACTTAGGTATACTTTCGCATTTATAATATCAGTATGGGTGTGAGCTGCACCTGCAAGTCAGCAATAAGTTGTCCTTTCAGCAGAACAAAAACCATTAATTCTTCAAAATGTCATTGCTCGTCAACATAAATTTCGTCACAATTTTGTTGATTAAAAAACACAGCATCAACTTCAAAATAAAAAAAATAATAGACATTCTTAAGAACTCTTTTTTACCGTCTCCTTTTGTGCGTCAGGCATGGTGATCGGATCATACTTCTGGGGCTGCTTGGCTGACACCAAAGGTCGTAAAGTGGTGCTGGTCTCAACCCTGCTGATGGACGGCATCGTCGGAATCATCTCCTCGTTCGTCCAAATCCTGCCGATCTTTATGGCTTGCCGATTCATTAACGGATTCTCGTAAGTATTATAATCAGACACTTTAGGGATAAGCTAAAGATTATAGACAGATTAGAACTGTGACCGGCATGGGACATTAAGCAGATATCATGTGAAAAATCACATGATATCAATTTTCATACGTCTTTCCTGCGATTATTTTTCACAGCCTGCTCAAAATCGCATTTCAATGAAATCACAAAAAACAAGTAAGTATTGCGTTAAATCAAACAGCCTCAATAGTCTAGTAGACCCCTTGTGCAACTGATTCTGGTTTCGTTTCCCACGTCAAACAGTGTTATTGGGGTTTTCTGTGCAATGCTCAGTAGCAGCTCGTAGTCAGCAATTAGGCCCGGTTAAAGTCAATAGTCTCGCTCCCTGTGACCTGGGACTTAAACGTAGGTACCGGCGAACTATGGGTGTACATTAGTAAACCTCGGCCTAATCCTTCGGGAAATACAGGCGTTATGTTATTAAGATAGTTCTTTTTAATATTTTAAAAAAAAAACGTTGCCCTACACTAGAATTTTCTCCTGTATCGTGCGTGGTTTACAAACACAAATTCTCACAGACACAACACCCAGACCCGGAACAATTACTTGTAGATCATACAAATATTTGCTCCGTGTGGGGATCAGCTCAGCTCAGTTCGCCGAGTTGACTGCGATACTTTTTTGAGCTGTGCATGGTTAGTTAGTAGAAAATAGAGACATGCGTTGGTGCACGTGATGTAAATACAAACAGTTCCACGTAGACTTAACGCCCTGAAATCAGCGATGAACAAAGCGTTTTAAATTCATTGGCTCACTTCGATATTGGCGTTATTAGTTTCTTTTGAATTTGATAAGTAAATACTAACACTAGGTAGGTAGGTAATCTAATAAATCTATGTAAACATATATAACGTCTTATACACTTCTTATAGTCATAATATGATTTGTCTTCTTTTCCCTTTTACACAATATCATGTGTCAAAAGAAGACAAAATATAATTATTGTATGTACCTATACTTTATTATTTACTAGCTTCTGCCCGCGGCTTCGCCCCCGGGGAATTCGGTCTGTCATCACATCCCCCGGGAACGGGACAAAAACTATCCTATGTCCGTCTCCTGGTTTTAAGCTACCTCTCCACCAATTTTCAGCCAAATCGGTTCAGCCGTTCTTGAGTTATAAATGGTGTAACTAACACGACTTTCTTTTATATATATAAGATATATTTTTATGAATATTAAGGGGGTTTGTATTTAAGCGACCAAGCCGGCAGAAATTATTTAATGAAATGCCTTATCATATTAACTACATACTTACGTAGCTGTTTTTTAACTTTTTGCTACATAATGTAGCTGTTGTCTGCAGTTTCACTTACATCACAAAATCCCAAAGAATGTTGACAACAGCGCCACCTACTATGTCCAACTATCTAGTAAAGTTTATGATAGTGGTGCAACACCATTCGTTGTGATTATCCTAGAATCAATGTTACGAACAAAATGGCATTATTTTAAACGCTCTCAGAATCGCTTGTTTCATAGCCTCAAGTATTTTCCTTATGTAGTAAACAATGGAGTTTGATGAACAAATCATCGCAGGCTACAATTGATACACACGCTTCCATTAGCTAATTATTGTACCTAAAGGCAAGTAAAATGGTGTCATCAGAGCATCAGAGTGATTAATCGTAAACCTGTTTTTTGTGTAAACAGAGTTTAATTAGCATTAGCATTTTTTTGAATGTATGAAAGATGATGTCCTCAAAAGAAATATAGCTAGGTGCTATGATTACATACCTACCTAACGAATGTTTTTTTATATATTTCGGTTGATTTCTTGTTCGATTGTTTTTGAGTTTATTGTATCGGTGGACATGCCATTTGAAACGAGTCCGTACGCATCAACAAAAGTATGGGTTCCTATGTCATATGATTTCCATCTGATATTGCCTTACTAGAATTTATTCGATTGGGGCAGCAGCATTAACAATGGGATAGATTTATTAACGTAAGCTAAGCCATCACGATACAATAAAAAAAAATTGCTAATTATTATTTTATCCACGCACTCCGCCAGCTGGCTGTCACTACTACTACTAGGTACTACTATTATACTCTTTCTGGCTGGCTCACTTAAAACCATTTTCTTTATTGTTATCTATTAAATGAAAACATTTCGACTAACTACATTTATTTATACTTGCAGTGTTGCTGGCGCTATGGGTATCTGCTTCCCTTACTTGGGAGAATTCCAACAGACCAAATACAGAGAGAAAATCCTCTGTTGGATGGAAATGTTCTGGACGCTCGGAGTCATCTTATTGCCATGTAAGTACACTGGCTCATATATTTTAAGGACGCATACTACGACGCAAAACATTCGCATAGTGACCGCGCGAATACCTTACCTAGACAACAACGATTAAACGCGTGGTCAACTTGTGGTTACTGTCTAGGCAAGAAATAGAGATCCTACTAGTAGTCACGCGAAAACTTCCGCGTCGTCAGCAGGCGTCCTTACACAATATCGCATCATACGTGGAGGGTGACGGTTATGATGATAAACACGTTGATGTTTGCTTGCAGTGATCGCTTGGGGCATCATCCCAATCACAGGCATCCGTATCGAGAGCGGTAGCTTCTCCTATGACTCATGGAACTGGTTCGTAGCCGCCTGCGGAGTACCCTCACTCATGCTTGGATTCTGGCTGTTTTACTTCCCGGAAAGCCCCAAGTTCATGATGGAGTGCGGTGACTACGATGACGCTCTCAATTGCCTCAAGTCTATCTACAAACAAAACACTGGTGATGATCCCGAAAACTACCCGGTAAGACCTATAAGTATTGGTATTTAAAATAACATTTTACCTTGAACGTACTTAATTGCATCAACATTATTATACGGATCTCTAAATTATTTAGTGATTAACGAAATTCTTACCTTCTTAAGTTCTATAGTGCATGCATGCTTTTGATCTTTTCAAAAACATTTTTTTTTTCATGATTTGTCATCTTCCTTCGCTTACCAAAACCTAAGTCTAAAGCATCCTTCGCGATAAGCGGCGGTAGCCTAATGGCTAGGGCGTCGGACTAGCGATCATGTGGTTGCCCACGGAAAATAAAACTTTGTTGTGTGGTTGCCGGTTCGAAACCCACCCATTGCACTACCGACGTGAACCCACTCGTAACGCAGGCATTTAGTTTAGCACGAGGGGTTAACAAGAATACTAGTAATGTGCGTCCCACATTGCTAGTAAGCTTTAAAAAAAAAATTACAAGTGATTCTGAATCGCAACATATTCTCTAATCTTTACAGATTATTGTGAAAAATATTATATAAATATTATATTTTATTCTTAGATCAAAAGCCTTAAGGAGAAAGCTCGTACGGTGTCTGTAGGATCCCAGACCTCTGTCAAGTCCGTCCGAAGCTTAAGCATGCGCAAACCCAAGGACGTTAAGCGATTGTTCTCTGAGATCTGGATCCAGACCAAGGCTCTGTGCAGACCGCCTTACCTCAAATACACGATCCTTACCTGCATCATCCAGTTCGGTTTGACCACCAGGTGAGATAATAATTATCCATCCATGACCAATGTCTCAAACTCGAAACTTTATAACTCACTTTTTTTACTCAGACTCAAATCTTTATACCTCAGGTGGAAGAAGAAAGTACCTCAATGAATCCATCCACAAGCTCTAAAAATAAACTCTTGTGGACTCAGAGGTACCCATACTCTATGTACCTATGTGCCCGACCCAGTTCTTTGTAATGGTTGTGTTACTCTGTACTGGGTTCGACCTATTATTATCACTGACAGGACTGTTACTGCCTATAAACCTGATGTTGTGGTGATAAATCGATCAGAACGCTAAAACTAAGACGTTTCTATGAATGACCTACTACGTAATAGTCTCATATATTCAATTGCGGACATTATGAGCACAGTAAACCGAAGATTGAAATAATGTACCAGGACTGGAGTAGCTGGAGAAATGAATAATAATAAGTGTGTTACTTTCAGTTACTACACGCTCATGATCTGGTTCCCCGAGTTGTTCAACCGCTACGAAGAGTTCGAAAACCGTTTCCCTAACATGTCGGCGTCCGTGTGCGACGTGTCTGGTATCGTCGTGGTGGATGAGCTCGACGGGGACCCCTTCGACTGCGAAAAGACCATCGAAGCTAGCGTATACATGCACACTTTGATCGTTGGTCTGGCTTGCATCCCTACGTCACTGTGGCTGCCTCTCTGCGTACACAAACTCGGAGCTAAATTCTTCTTGAGTGAGTAGTTTTTAAATGTATAAGTTGGTACGTTAACAGCATTCGTGATGAATATTTTTATAGAATACCAAGAGCGTAAGTGTGTTTCTTATGCCATTTTGTTTCGTATGGTATGCATGGAGCCAGAGAAAGTGAGGCTCTCAGCATTTGGGAGTTACCAAACGGTGCATCGGGTTTTACAAATGCATTTCTTCGCAAGCTGAATATAATATAAGGGACCTACTAGTCTCTCACTAGCATGCATAAAACTAAATAATATATATAAAATACTCATTGAAACACTTCCCTTCCAGTCTTCAGCTTGGGTATCGCCGGCGTGGTGACCGTCGGTCTGTACTTCGTCCAGAACTCCACCCAAAATTTGGTGCTGTCCTGCATCTTTGAAGCCCTCACCTCCCTCGCCATCAGTTTGGTGTTCTGCGTGCTTGTCGACTTGTTCCCTACAAACCTCAGGTAAGAAGGCGCTAAATTTCCTACGTACCTACAGTCCAAGTTAACGTAGGTAAACTGTAAAATTTCTCCAATTGACTCAGTTGTTTAGAGATTAAATTGAAAATCGATTGAAGAAATTTCACAGTTCTGGATAACAATCATGATGTGCTGGCTACTGTTCCAATAATATCAACAAGATTAAAGGTACAAATAATAAGTATCCCCAGCTAGTGACTAAACTGACATTTTATCTAAGCGTATATAATCATTTCGAAGCCAGCTTTGTACAAACGTAGTTCAGCGTCTAATTGTGTAGCTCATACCAAGACGAGAAGTAATTAAGTTATGGAAATAATAATCACTGGGTATTCTAGATACCTAAGCAGTAATGGCCTAGTGATTTAACCATTGGACTTCCAAATCATAAGTCTCGGGTTGGAATCGCATGCGCCTCTGAATTTTCGCTACCATGTAGGTACGTTTTAATATTGTCACCAGCTTAAGACATCGCGAGGAAACCTGCAGGCCTGAAAGATTCTCTCGACGACATTAAAAGTCTGTCAACCCGGTAGACTCTAATAGTCTACCGGGTTGACAGACTTTTAATGTCGTACCTAGGTAGTCTGAAAGAGGACCCTCTGAAAGAGACTCTGAAAAGAGCCGTCCATCCGACTAAACTGAACAATCGATTAATTCGATTAGTTTTAGTATTTAATAATTGTTCATCGCTAGGAAGGTATCTGAATTCTGTATTTCGTTCAAATAGGATAATGTAATGATGTTGTGTTTTTTCCCCAGGGTAATGGCAGCAGCGCTTTCCCTTACGGCGGGTCGAGGTGGCGGTCTCATAGGAAACCTGTCCTTCGGATACCTCATAGACATCAACTGCGTCGTCCCCATCGTCTTGTTTTCAGCATTCCTTTTCCGTAAGTTCTGATTATATAAACCGACCCGCTTATTCATAACTAGCTTCTGCCCGCGACTTCGTCCGCGTAGCGTGATGATATATAGCCTATAGGGAGAGATAATAAATGGGCTATCTAACACTGAAAGAATTTTTCAAATTGGACCAGTAGTTCCTGAGATTAGCGCGTTCCAGTAAACAAACAAACAAACTCTTCAGCTTTATATATTAGTATAGATAATATGAAACGTCTTTTAGATCTCCTTAGCTATAACACCTACATATGTTTTGTCCTGTTTTGAAACCTGCTATTTTGTAACAACACAACAAAACATAATTAAACAAGACAAAACATAATTTAGCTTTATGTTTTTATTAAGACACTTTGTATTTTTGTGAATAGTTTAATGTGGTTAAATACTCATTTTTGATGTCATATGCGTATTAGTAAACAATTAATTATGACGCACCGTTTAACGGTGAAGGAAAACATCGTGAGGAAACCTGCAAGCTTGAGAAGTTTTCTCTATGGCGTGTGAAATTTGCCAACAAGCAGTACCTAAGGTAGAGTGGAGGACTGTGACCTAAGCCCCTCTCACTCTGAGAGGAGACCTGTCCCCAGCAGTGGTACAATATAATGGGTTGATGATGATGATAATAGATATTATGGAGGTCAGGTGTGCCCAGGATGTTCAGACAAAAACTGAACCCATTTTGGTGGTTTTTTATGGGATAGGGAGGCAAACGAGCAGACGGATCGTCTGATGGTAAGCGATTATCGCCACCCATGGACACCGGCAACACCAGAGTCGCAAGTGCATATTTTAAAAGGGTTTGGACATCCGGTATCCTCACTCCCTCGGCGAAACACAACGTAAGCGTTGTTTCAAGCCGATTTTCTGTGAAGCACTGAAGCCGTGGTGGTATAGCTTCGGTCGAACCGACCCATTCGTACCAAGGCATGACTCTCCCACGGTTGATGGGATAATTTTAACCATATAGGGCGCCTCTACACTGCAAGTCGTTTGTGTGACATTGGATATTAAATACTTTGCCTTTCTACTCCACAGTTGCTGCATTCCTCTGCTTCTTCTTGCCAAAGACCGGACAGGAAGCCTTAGATTAAGTTGCGAATGGTTAATTATTCATAGATAATACAATTAGACTGTCTACAATAGGAACATAGTTATTATCACAATGTTCGGAGTGGTTGTACATAATTTAGGAGGATATTGAGGACGAGTTTTATTTATTGTGTCACGAAGGCACGTGAAAATGCACCGTTACCGATTTACTGTGATTCAGTATGCAAATCAATGTCTTATAATTAATAAGTCATGAACATAACAGTATTTTAGAATTGACTGTGTAATATAATTCAATTAAATTATTATTATATATTAAAGGTTGATAACTTACCAATTAATGTGTGTTTTTGTATAAAATGTAATTAAAATTGTAAACTGTCTAACCATTCTAATAATGGTCATAGCGCAACTGCTATGCTATAATGCTAGAGTTCAATTTTCAGGTTGACCAGTTTTTTTTATTTGGATTGTTGGATTTGGACTTATTGGATTATTCAATGAAATTACCAGTAGCTTAGAGTTTGGATTTGTGCCCGGTTAATGTCAAAAGTCTCGCGTTTTATTATATAGGACACCGGTGAACTATGTGCGTGCCTTAGTACACCTCTGCCTAACATTTCCGGGAATATAGGCGTGATTGTATAACATAATATTAGTATAGAACCGGCGACTGTTACCGGGCCCCACGCTAGGATTTTAGAAACAATTTTTTCCATACACAGACACCCAAAACCGGAACGACCACCTAGCCATTTGTTGCTGAAATCGAACCCGCGACCACTTAACGCAAAAGCCAACTACTGCGCCATTCGTGCTATCTTACATATTTGAAAACATACAAAAACAATATTTTAATAAAAAGATAATTTTGTTTATTTATTCCCCATGAAATGATATTTGAATTTCGTTCAGTTTAGTTTTGATTTTGTTTTTTTTTATTAATACTTCTAATGGTGCTAATTCTGTTGTTCAACTGACCAAACTAAACCAAACTAAATTTTTACCAATTTTGGTTTAGTTTAGTCTAAAACGTATTCTGTTGATAAGGCGAACTAAATTTAAAAGCCCGACCAAAATCGAATTTGACACGACTTATTTTAGTTGACTTTTTTTTATTAATTTATTTAACGGCCCTGGTTACATGTCCTTAAAGCCTTATTTTACTTGACTATGATATGATGTTGCGAGTAAAAACTTAATTTGGTGTTGCCAGTCTTAAGTATTATAATTTACTTATAGGGGGCTTCGGCACGATCAGACGGTCCTATCTAAGAACTTGATATGAAAGATCGTAATGAACGAATGACAATTTGAAATGAAAAATTTTAATGAAAATAATTTTTGTAAAAATATTATAGCATAAATTGTGGTGTCATAATATAATCCCACGATGGGAACTAGTATTATTTGATAACTCCAAATACTTAAGGCTGATTGTTTACCTGAGCCCGCCAAATTCAAATTACAATTGGTTTTTCGCAATTTGTAGATCTGAGCTGATTAGCTACTTATACAATTTCACCAACTAATGCCAACCAATTATTGCCAACGCTCCCTGGTTCATTAAGAACTCAGAGGTTCATCATCACCTGAGACAAAACACAGTAAAGGATGAAATAAGATCCTCTTCAAAAACCTATAAAAAACGTCTCCAATGCCATATAAATCCACTAGCGTTCCAGCTCACTCTTCCCGACTCACTGAATCGCCTTAAGAGACGTAAAATTCTGAACCTGGATAGTCTGCAATAGGCTACCAATCTACAAAGAGTCGCTTCCAAAAATGGAAATGGCTCCACACGACATTAAATTCTATTAACACATCTGCTCATAGTCACTAGTTAGACTGATTGCATGATAAAACACAAAAAAAAAAAAAAAAACAATTTCACAACTGAGTTGTGAGTATTGTATAGCTATAGGCACAATGACTACAGCCATCAATCTAGAATCTAAAAATTGCGAAAAACCAATTGTAATTTGAATTTGGCGGGCTCAGGTAAACGATTAGCCTTAACCTTGGCAAATACAAAAGAAGTGTGGTGCCATATTAAAAAAAAACAGAATAGGTACCTACATAATAATTTACTTGATTGATAATAATTGAAATTATTATCAATAAAGTAAGATTAATATTTTACTTTATTGATAATAATTTCAATTATTATCAACTCCGTTTTTTATGTATAAAAATGGCGTCTGCAAACAGTGCTACGAAAAGAGCCAAAAAAAAGCAAAGAGAGCTTTTATTAGATCGACTATCCATAAGTCTTACATTAATCTTCATAGTTTCTGAAAAATAACTTTTCGCGTTTAGGTAGGTACTTAAGAATTATTTTATTTGCATTGAGTATTTTACCTCTCTAATGAATTCGTACATGTTCTGCCATTATAATTACGAATAAATGTTTACTGAGAACAAATTAACTTGATCATTTTACAAATTGTTACAAATGTCCGCCTACGACTATAAAATTTAGTTTAGTAGACACCTATTTCTATGACGACTAAAATTAGTTTGACGTTTCCAATTTAAGTCGTAATTTGACGTAAAACATGTACAACAGAATACCAAAATGACAATTTAGACTAAATTGAGTAACTAAAATAAAATTAGTCCTGTCAAACCAAATTTTAGTTTAGTCGCGTATTATCTGAATAGCAAATGACGACTAAACTAAAATTAGTCGGATTTTAGTTTAGTTTAGTTTAGTTTGCCACTACAGAATTAGCACCAATAAATAGTCACATGTCAATAATCGGGCTCTTAGACTATTACCACTATCGTTTCAATAAAACGATAGTGGTAATAGTCTAAGAGCCCGTGAACAAGGCAAAGGGTTGGAACTATCAAAAACTAGCTTCTGCCCGCGGCTCCGCCCCCGCGGAATTCGGTCTGTCATCACGGCCCACGGGAACGGGATAAAAAGTATCCTATGTCCGTCTCCTGGTTCTAAGCTACCTCTCCACCAATTTTCAGCCAAATCGGTTCAGGCGTTCTTAAGTTATAAATGGTTTAACTAACACGACTTTCTTTTATATATATAAGATGTCTGGCTTATGAGGAAACAATCTAATATTATATAATATAAAGATCAGCTTTTATACTATAACGTAAGTAGAATTATTATAATTTCATGACCATTAAGGGTGTCTGGCAAGGCGTTGCCACGATGTTAAGTGTCTGGCAATGGATGACGTGATTTTTAATAATATTCTGAAGGTACCTAAACCTAAAAAATCACACTTTAATATTTGAGGAAAGTAGATCAGTATTTTACACACCTTTAGTTTCACCTGCCAAAGCCATGGTAACCCAAACTTCATAATGGTCCATCGTTCTTACTTGTGTTGGGAGCATGCGCTGACAAACTTTCAGCTTTTATAAAATAACGAAGGTCTGGGGCTAACGGGCTCTAGCTATATAAGAAGATGTAGCAAACCAGACACTGTTACTAGCTCCGTTCAAAAAATAAGAACGTCGCTAGACCATAGAGTTCAGCGCAGATTATACAGAGAACTCAAACATTTTAAATGAAAAGTAGGAATAATCTTACATATAATAAGAATGTAAATGAGCCGAGTCTGTACATTGCTTATATTTACAAAAAAACTAATTTGGGGGACTCAGAATCGGTAACACAATCCAATTCTATTATTTTTGGAACTTTTGTCTGTCTGTTTGTCTGTCGGTTTGTCTGTCGGTTTGACCGCGCATCAAATGAAAACTGCCGAAGAGATTTGGAGGAAGTGGACAGGAATTTATAGCCTGTTTCTCGGATTAACATTTAGGCTATATTTCATTAAAATCGGTTCACTCTATCAAAAGTTATTAACATTTTAACGTTTGAAAACTTATAATTTGAACAATAACCGTTGAAGCAAATTTCCTTTTTAAGTATTTCGGTACTAGACTAGCACGGGTCAAACATTATAACAGAATCAAGAAATAAAATTAAAAAAATACACTCACAGGTACTAAATAAGATAAAACAAGAAAATGAAACAAATAAATCAGAAACCATTATTGTGAACGGGAATTGATTATTAATACCGTTATTCTAACTCTACTTATATAAGGCATCACGGGACATACATAGGACGTATCCAGCGAGCATCAGCCGGTGTAAAATTAATATTTGAGTAGGGTAAAGAAGTAAACAAAGAATGACAATTTATTCTCTAGAAAACTAACACGACATCGTTATTACCTCAATGAAATTTGATTCCATAACAGGTGTCATTTTGAGTTGACAATTTTGACAATTATTCTTTTCTTCTTTATAGCGTCCAGCTTTAAAGTAACTGATTTTATAATCTGAAACCTCCATAGTGTAGATTCTAAAGAGATTCCATCTAATCAAATCATAAAATAATATACCACGTATGTAGGTACCTATGTCTAATAAATAAAAAAATGGGTCATTTAATAATAATAATAATTGCAACGTGCGTTAATC
Organism: Acronicta leporina; assembly: GCA_947256265.1. Taxonomy (NCBI): domain Eukaryota; kingdom Metazoa; phylum Arthropoda; class Insecta; order Lepidoptera; family Noctuidae; genus Acronicta; species Acronicta leporina. The sequence continues at coordinate 11,429,020 of OX366520.1, read as the reverse complement.
TTTACTGATGCCGTAACAGTTATTTGAGATTTTTATCTATTTAGGTATGTCAGTTTCTATTTGCGAACATTTTTTAAAAATTAAGTCATGTAAATTAAGTCAATGGCGCTAAGTGTATTAAAAATATGGAAAACCAGAATCCTTTTTCCTATGTGATTTTTCGAGGTAGTTAGTTGAAACTTGGAGAGGACAACGTCTCTCAGGTCAGCTAGTCATTGAATATAAAACAACCCGTTTATAAAGATAAAATATATTTAACTTAAGTATATAAAAATTATAAGAACTAGATTACATTTACATATAGTTACAGTAACTTATAATAGAATTTTAATCACAAAACAATGTTATTACAATATAATTTATGTTTCACTTTGTATCATAAAAGAATGTTGCCTAATGCTTCAACGACAAAACTGTTTCCTTATACTCTTCAAAAATTCAAATGCAAATATTTTTAGGTTTCAGTTAGAATGGTAAAATGGCAATTCACATGACCATTCAAGTTTGTTATTCTGTCAACAAGTGAAGCAATATTTATTAAAAATATTAAATTATGACTATTAAAAAAAAAATTAAAGCAAATGAAGTGCTGCTCTGCCCACTTGAAAATTACAATTAAATAGACACAAAGTAAAATAGAAATGTTCTAAGCTCTTAAATATACAACATCATAATATTATGATAGTTAATGCAGTACAGCTAAAATTGTAATATTACCATTTTCAAATTCTAGGTTGTATGTTAAATCTAAAATACAGCACAAGGTCATAAGATGTCATAAAAAAATCCGCGCAAAAAAGACTGAATTACATGGTAGCTGTTAAAGTATCAATTTTGAAAAGCAAGATACACTTCACTAGAGAAAATTATCGCTAAATAGAGAACATGTTACTATAGGTATTAGTATTTGGTATTTTAGCTAGGTATTGAAACAATTAAAATTTTTCTTTTTAGACGTGGCAACACAGCGGAATTTTAAATTCCTCTTTCACTTCCGCAAATTACTTAAAATAAATGTCGGCTGGCTGCAGGTGGAATAAATCTTTATTGGGGAGGCCTTTGACTTCTTGTTTGATGGATATGATGAATGACGGCGACATTATTTACTGTGCTGTATTTTAAAGAACAACCAAAACAACATCTATGAAAATGACAAAGTAAAGGTTACCTGTACCGCATGAGTACCGCGTGTGCGGTGAGGTCAGCGCGTGGTCTGCGCGGCGCTGGGCACCTGGGGCAGGCCGAACTCGTCTACAGGCACCCCATCCTTATTGCGTACGCTATCTGCACCCGGCTCCTTGTCAGGCGCGGCAGGGGCTTTCACTACGTCATCGAGGTAAGAAGCGTCGTCATCCAGGGCTATCTCGTCTCCTGAAATCGAGAAGGCAAGGCTTTATGATCATCACTCATTACAATATAATGGCTAGTGTTCGTACGTGCGAATATGCTCGATATTTTTGCCGGAGCCACAGCTACAAAGACAGGGAACGGGGTCTCACGCGCAAAAGTAAACACACACTTCACAACAGTACTGTCACCAAGCTGTACCTAAAATTAGTTACTGTAAACTGTACCTTACATTGTACAACTTAAGTATGAAGTTTGTTTGCGGTGTCAGGGTAGTATGATCCTTACATTGTCAAATCATATCAATATTATTATATTAGATCTAGTTAGTAATGATGGATTAAAATGTAACTAGTTACCAAGAGCATCAAGTTCCGCAGCCAGCTCATCATCATCAATCTCGGGCATACCATATTGGCGACCCATCGCCTCCTGTACCTCATCTGCTTGTTCCAACATGTCTGCCAACTCGTCGTTGACATCCTATAAAAGTATTGAAAAAAAAACAGTCTGTAGTGTAAAATAAATAATATTCTATAACCAGTCAAGCAAGAATTCTCCCACTTTGTAAAACTGCTGCTGCTTGTATTAACAAATATAAAAAGTTTACATAAAAAATACCCTGTACATGTATACAGCTTCACAATTTTTAAGAGGACTTTAAAGTTAGTCTCTTTACGGATCAGCGAAACACCATCTGCACCAGATTGTGTTTCCCTCTAATCTGTGTGACATAAATAATACTTGTGCAGTTTCTAGGGACAACAATCCCCTGCCAATAAAACTACCCAAAAAGGAAGTTATGTGAGGTTACACAGAAACTTACCTCAATGGAATCAATGTTAATCTTCTTAAACTCTTTTTTCATTTGCGTGACACCATCTCTCATGGCTGCCACGGTGGCATGAGTGTCTTTCAATGTCTGTGTTGCATAGTTCGCCTGTTCCATGTTAAATGACTGTGCCCTTAGATTCTCCAGCTGTTGCTCATACCTGCAATTTGTATGGAAAGATGTAAAGACTATCAACATACAGAACTCATTAATTTATTAAGGGTAGTTTAGAACAGCACAAGGCAATAGATTGTCTGTAATTTTTGCTTGTCAATTTTATAAATTAAAGAAAATTAATAGCTAAATCTCTGCATTTCAAGAATGTGTTGTGTGAATTAGAATTCACACAACACATTCTTGAAATGCACTTCTATTATTAGGTTATGTACTTCTAAGAGTATGGTCATCTAAAAGAATGATAAGAATATTAAGAATATGCAACATAATATGATTGTTAAAAAAGTGCAACAAAGGAATTACAAGATAATGATATCTCTATCTCGGTTGTTATGTAAATACTAATGACCATTAGGGGTAGTCAGAAACCAGAAGAATATTCTCAGAATATTCTAGATATTCTATTCATGTTGGAATAGTCCAGAAATTGAGTTCTAAAGATGTTGTTGGGTTATAAAATTCAATAAAATGTGTATCTGGTAACATTGGAAAGACAAACTGTGCCCAACGGACTGTTTTCTAACACTTATTAGAATAATAGGCATTGAAATTAATCAACTTCAAAAAGGAAAAGGTTCTCAATTCATCTGTATTTTTATGTGATTATTCAGTCATAGATAATCTCTGTGGTTTAGTGGTTCGAGTACTGGACTGCTGACCATGAGGTCGTGGGTTCGATTCCCACAGGACACATATATTTATGTGATGAATATAAGTGTTTGTGTTCGTCTGGGTGTTTCTTATGTATTATAAGAATGTATTTACGAAAAAAAAAAAGTATATAAGTATTATATCCATTGTCTAGTACCCATAGTACAAGCTCTGCTTAGTTTGGGACTAGATGGTGCTGTGTAAAATGTCCCAGAATATTTATTATTTATTTATTATTATATATAAACCAATTAGGATTTTTTTTTGTGTGAATGAATATTCTCTCGATAAGGTGATGATCCGATCACAATTTTAGAATAAAATGACTATAAGACACACTAACACATAAATTACTATGTTGCTGAGGTAAGTATGTCAGATTCTACTCGCCACTCCAAATAAAATAACATTTAACAAGAACTGTGCGAAACAGTTTAGTAAGTTCATGGTGAATTCAGTGTTGGAAGTTGGTGCCATTGATTCTAACCGAATCAATGCCATCAACTTCCAACACTGTTTCGCTCATGCATTTTTGCTAAAGGTAATTTTTTACAGATTTAATCCTACTAACAGCATTCAGAAAACACTGAGATGATGATGATATGACTATAAGGATCGGAAGATATTAAAGAAGTCTTTCCATCTGTTCTTAAATAAGATACTATGTTATCCTCACATTTTCTTTTGCTTGAGGACTCTCATAGCTTTCTGTTTAACAGAATTCTTTGCAGGTCCCTCTCTCATCTTATTCATTTGGTCCTTATATTTTCTAAGCTCCGACTCCAGTTTTTGAACCTTTTGCTCAATATTATCTGCCCTGCTATCCACCTGCAAACATAGATTTAAATAATTTCGGAAATTAGGTATGAATCATCAAAACTAGTAGGTAACAGCTATTGTGATCACCGTGATACTCTCGTGTACTTACATTGCTAATACAATCGTTGATACTTGGGCCGGGTTCTTTAGATTTTCCACGTCCAAATATTCTGTTCATCTTGAAATGATATTAATTTCAAATAATGATACTAAATTCGCACCTTGAAGAAAATTTCACAAAAACCACAACAACAAATTTGACGTAACAATCGCCTTTTTGACAGAACCATGAACAAGCAAGAACATCTGCTAAACAAAATTTGTCAGTTGTCAGATTGTCTGATTATTTCACAGGTGTCAGTTGTCACTGAACCTTTTTTTTTATTATGGCGCCACACTTTTTGTGTATTTGCCAGTGTCAAGTATTAGAGTAATCAAGTAATATTTTCAAAGAATATTTCCCATCATGGGATTGTATTATGGCACCACACATTTTGTGTTCGCCAGTGTCAAGTATAAGTTCAGTTCAGTTGCCCCATTATAACGGTAGAAACTTTAGGATGGAGTTTAGGAGTGAACCCAAAAAGTCACGATTTTCAATTTTATATCATTTGCCTACACTGTCACACATTCACGAACACTTAATGGTTAATTATCCACCATAATTACACATAAAACTTCGGAGAAATTCAAGTTTTGAAAAATAATATAAAATCGACAACGTGCACTTTCCATTTTCCCGCCTAAACTCCTGAACCTTTTTCTTGAGCTTTTTCTTCAAAAGTTCAAAGCACTGACTGAACTTAATCCTTTGACTATCTATCCCTGGACAAGTGACGCGCTTAATTCTATGAACAAAAAAGTCTGTCACTTTTGGTGCGGGGGGAGGAAACACTACATAGACATTGCTGCACACATACTCAAAATCATTTTGTATCGCTACGAACTCACACATATTAAAATCTTCACCACTAACACAATTTACGCACACATAGAGGTCAAATACGTCAACATACAAGAATTGACGACAATACGAACGTATAATACAATAAAAATAATTAGGAAGCTACTATGTCGATATTTTATATCGATAGATCATTTTAGGAAGAATGGATAAAAACGTAACAACGATTACAAATTATTTTTATATGTAATTATTTATTTGCAAAATTAAAATCATCCATACACACCTTTTTAATATCTTGCGTCATAATTATTTTCAATGCAATGCTCTCATTGCATGCTAATGAAATACAAAAAAAAGAAACTATTTAGGTATAGATAAATAGGTACATACTATGTAATTGGAAAATAATCGCACGGGTGAGAGAAATCACTAACTTTTCGAAATACATATTCTATAGCCTATGTTAATCTTGAATAATGTAGCATTCAAATGGTGAAATAATTTTCGAAATCGGCCTAGTAGTTTTTGAGTTTATTTGTTACATACTTTGATACATACAAATCTTTCCTCTTTATAATCTATATATATAAAAGAAAGTCGTGTTAGTTACTTCATTTATAACTCAAGAACGGCTGAACCGATTTGGCTGAAAATTGGTGGAGAGTAGCTTAGAACCAGGAAACGGACATAGGATACTTTTTATCCCGTTCCCGATACTTTTTATTCCACGGGGGCGAAGCCGCGGGCAGAAGCTAGTCTATATATATAAAAGAAAGTCGTTTTAGTTACTCCATTTATAACTCAAGAACGGCTGAACCGATTTGGCTGAAAATTGGTGGAGGGGTAGCTTAGAACCAGGAAACGGACATAGGATACTTTTTATCCCATTCCCGATACATTTTATTCCACGGGGGCGAAGCCGCGGACAGATGCTAGTATTAGTATAGATAGAGCGGATATTGGGGACGTTTTGTTACAAATACTTTGATACCAATTAGTTTGATTCTTTGATTTTGATTTTTTCTTTTCTTTGCCAGGCTGATTTATTAGGAATGACACTAGACATAAGTAGGAGTAAATACGATTTTATTCATTATGTCGCGCGTTAATATGAACAGAAGCGCTACGCTAGAGGTCCTGGGTTCGATTCCCCGGTCGAGCAATGTGGAGCAGCCCTGTGTTATTGGAGTTTTTCTATAAAATTAAGGGTTGATGCCCGATTAATGGCAATAGGCTCGCCCCCTAAGTACGCATCTGTCTAAACCTTCGGGGAATAAAGACGTGATGGTCGTGTTCCGTACTCTCGTTATTTCTTTGAGCCGGATATCGAAAAAAGAAAATAATGTGTTTGAAGAAACACTCCGAGAGGAGGCAGGGCATAGTGGAATTGAATAACTCTACTTACAATTGGAGCTGCGCAACTGGGGAAATATCTACACTTTGCAGAAAATAGTAGCCATATAACAAATAGCACTGTACTATGTTGTGTTCCTAACGGTGAGCAAGATCGCCAGAGCTCCGCGAGGAAGCGTTATGTTGGCAGTGGGGGTACCAGTGTTGTGGGTTGTCTACCAGGTGTGAAAAGATTTTTACAGGGTCGGCAACGGGCGAGTGATACCCCAGGTGTTGCAAGCGTTCATATAATAGGCTACGGTAACCACTTACCATCAGGCGGGCCATGTGCTGGTTTTCCACCTAAGCGGTAAAAGAAACCCCAGACCTTCAAACCGTACCGTATATTAGAAATCATTTTCAATTATTTTTAAAATACGATTTAATTATGTTAATTTATAAATTCTTTTGTCAACACATTTATCTGCAACAGCTTAAGCTATTATTTATCAATCACACCTACTTCATTTTAAATGAAGGTCTTTTGTAGATCTGAATAGTATCAAATAAAATATCTAATAGCACAGGATATCAAAAATAATCAATAATCTTAGTTACGTCATTTCCAAAAATGTTATTTTATTAAATTTTATAAAATATAGTGTTATCATAAATTCATGATATTCATCTTTAGTGATCTTTAGCAATTATTATAATTTGGTCTTACATTGAACACGAAAATAATATCGATATCGATTCGAAATCGTAAATAATCACTATCACATCATTAATTAAAATGACAAAACAAAAGAGGGACATAGTCTCGCTACACTTTTTAAAATTCGAGTTTTATGCATTATGTCTTAATATATATAAGGCCTATAATTGCCAAAAAACGGTAATTCTGCATTAAGACCTATAATTGGAAATCATAAATGGTGAAATCCTATTGGATGATATATAATTGAAAATCAAAAAATGACATTTTGATGGATTTTTCAAATTTAAATCTTACGTTTATTAGAAGAAGGCTGATATTGTTAGTAAAAAAAATTTGCTAGTCTCGTGGGGAGTGCGGATAGTCTCGTGGGGAGTGCGGGTAGTCTCGTGGGGAGTGCATGCTTGAACTAAACGATTATTTTATACTCGATTATTGAATCGGTAACGTCCTCGATCATTATTAATAAATTGTATTAAGTGATTTAAATAGAAATAAATGAACTTTAATACTTACATACGGAAAATAACTCCATCTTTATCGAAATAAGCTATTAGATATTTTTTTGCATATATTACCTGCACGTATATCGGTATTTACACGGAGCATTTATGATGACCTTACTGAGCGGAAACGATTCTGTTAATGAAAAATCGATTTTGGAAACAGTTTTGATAAACGCGTTAGATTTTTTAATCCACTACCTTGACAGAGGGGAATGATCATGAGAGGCGGGTCCTTATAGATAGATAGTCAAAGACTTAATCTGAGGACTGAACTCACTGATCTCTATATTTCTCTATGTTTTATGAGAGCCATAGACCACACCACACCTCCATGAGACCATGACACTTTAAAATCATAAATGACCCACCTCTCACTTTGACTATCTATCCCTGGACAAGTGACGCGCTTATTTCTATGAACAAAAAAGTCTGTCACTTTTGGTGCGGGGGGAGGAAACACTACATAGACATTGCTGCACACATACTCTAAATCATTTTGTATCGCCACGAACTCACACATATTAAATTCTTCACCACTAACACAATTTACGCACACATAGAGGTCAAATACGTCAACATACAAGAATTGACGACAATACGAACGTATAATACAATAAAAATAATTAGGAAGCTACTATGTCGATATTTTATATCGATAGATTATTTTAGGAAGAATGGAGAAAAACGTAACAACATTACAAATTATTTTTATATGTAATTATTTATTTGCAAAATTAAAATCAACACACACAACACACCTTTTTAATATCTTGCGTCATAATTATTTTCAATGCAATGCTCTCATTGCATGATAATGAAATACAAAACAAAGGAACTGTTTAGGTATAGATAAATAGGTGTAACATACTATGTAATTGGAAAATAAACGCACGGGTGAGAGAAATCGCAAACTTTTCGAAATACATATTCTATAGCCTATGTTAATCTTGAATAATGTAGCATTCAAATGGTGAAAGAATTTTCGAAATCGGCCTAGTAGTTTTTGACTTTATTTGTTACATTACATTTACATTGTTACAGTTACAGTTACATTGATACATACAAATCTTTCCTCTTTATAATATTCGTATAGATAGAGCGGATATTGGGGACGTTATGTTACAAATACTTTGATACCAATTAGTTTGATTCTTTCATTTTGATTTTTTCTTTTCTTTGCCAGGCTGATATATAAGGAATAACACTAGACAGAGCATTTTGTTTCCCACGAGATGTCGCGCGTTAATATGAACAGAAGCGCTACGCTAGAGGTCCTGGGTTCGATTCCCCGGTCGAGCAATGTGTTATTGGAGTTTTTCTATAAAATTAAGGGTTGATGCCCGATTAATGGCAATAGGCTCGCCCCCTAAGTACGCATCTGTCTAACCCTTCGGGGAATAAAGACGTGATGGTATGTCGTGTTCCGTACTCTCGTTATTTCTTTGAGCCGGATATCGAAAAAAGAAAATAATGTGTTTGAAGAAACACCCCGAGAGGCAGGGCATAGTGGAATTGAATAACTCACTTACAATTGGAGCTGCCCAACTGGGGAAACACCTACACTTTGCAGAAAATAGTAGCCAAATAACATAGCACTGTACTACTAGTATTCTATTATCTGTGACTGTACTATGTTGTGTTCCTAACGGTGAGCAAGATCGCCAGAGCTCCGCGAGGAAGCGTTATGTTGGCAGTGGGGGTATCGGTGTTGTGGGTTGTCTACCGGGTGTGAATAGATCTTTACAGGTTCGGCAACGGGCGAGTCATACCCCAGGTGTTGCAAGCGTTCATATAATAGGGTACATTAACACTATATATACACTTACCATCAGGCGGGACATGTGCTGGTTTTCCACCTAAGCGGTAAAAGAGACCCCAGACCTTCTAAACATACCGTATCTTAGAAATCATTTTCAATGATTTTTGAAATACGATTTAAATATGTTAATTTATAAATTCTTTTGTCAACAAATTTATCCGCAACGGCTTAAGCTATTATTTATCAATCACACCTATATCATTTTAAATGAAGTTCTTTTGTAGATCTGAAAAAGTAACAAATAAAATATCTAATACTGGATATCAAAAATAATCAATAATCTTAGTTACGTCATTTCCAAAAATGTTATTTTATTAAAATATAGTGATATCATAAATTCATGATATTCATCTTTAGTGATCTTTAGCAATTATTATAATTTGGTCTTACATTGAACACGAAAATAATATCGATGTCGATTCGAAATCGTAAACAAACACTATCACATCATTAATTAAAATGACAAAACAAAAGAGGGACATAGTCTCGCTACACTTTTTAAAATTCGAGTTTTATGCATTATGTCATAATATATATAAGGCCTATAATTGCCAAAAAACGGTAATTCTGCATTAAGACCTATAATTGGAAATCATAAATGGTGACATCCTATTGGATGATATATAATTGAAATCAAAAAATGACATTTTGATGGATATTTCAAATTTAAATCTTACGTGTATTAGCAGTAGGCTGATATTGTAAGTAAAAAAAATTTGCTAGTCTCGTGGGGAGTGCGGATAGTCTCGTGGGGAGTGCGGGTAGTCTCGTGGGGAGTGCATGCTTGAACTAAACGATTATTTTATACTCGATTATTGAATCAGTAACGTCCTCGATCTTTAATAATAAATTGTATTATGTGATTTAAATAGAAATAAATTAACTTTAATACTTACATACGGAAAATAACTCCATCTTTATCTAAATAAGATATTAGATATTTTTTTGCATACATTAACTGCACGTATATCGGTATTTACACGGAGCATTTATGATGACCTTACTGAGCGGAAACGATTCTGTTAATGAAAAATCGATTTCGGAAACAGTTTTGATAAACGCGTTAGATTTTTTAATCCACTACCTTGCCAGAGGGGAATGATCATGAGAGGCGGGTCCTTATAGATAGATAGTCAAAGACCTCTCATGATCATTTCTCTCTGTCGAGGTAGTGGATTAAAAAATCTAGCGCGTTTATAAAAAATGTTTCCGGAATCGATTTTTCATAAACAGAATCGTTTTCGCTCAGTAAGGTCATCAATCATGAATCATCATCATCATCAGCCTATAGGTACTATACGTATAGGTCCACTGCTGGACGTAGGCCTCCCCCAATGTGCGCCATTTCGCCCTGTCTTGTCTTGTCGCATCCAGCTTCCGCCAGCAACCATTCGTAAATCATCATTACATCTTGTCGGAGGGCGCAATCATGAATGCAAAATACTGATCGATACGTGCAGTTAATATAATATAATTATGCAAAAGAAATATCTAAAATGTTGTTGACATATTTATAGATAGAGTTATTTTCCATAGGTAAGTATTAAAGTTCATTTATTTCAGAGACATTGCATTAAAATATGAAGCAAGATATTTATAGGTGTATGGATGATTTTATTTTTGCAAATTATAATCTATACTCTATACTAATATATAAAGCTGAAGAGTTTGTATGTTTATTTGAACGCGCTAATCTCAGGGACTACTGGTCCGATTTGAAAAATTCTTTCAGTATCTAACACTGAAAGATTTTTTTAGGAAGCCCATTTATTGAGGAAGGCTATATATAATCACGCTACGCGGACGAAGTCGCGGGCAGGAGCTAGTTAAATATAAAAATAATTTGTAATCGTTGTTACGTTTTTGAATCCATTCTTCATAAAAGAATCTATCGATATAAAATATCGACATAGTAGGTTCTAATTATTTTTATTTTACGTTTGTATCGTTTTTAATGTCGTTGACGTTTTTGACCCATATGTGTGCGTAAATTGTGTTAGTGGCGAAGAATTTGATATGTGTGAGATCGTAGCGATACAAAATGAATTTGAGTATGTGTGCAGCAGTGTCTATGTAGTGTTTCCTCCCCTCACACGCACCAAAAGTGACAACTGGTTTTTGTTCATAGAAATACGAGCGTTACGGGTCCATTGGGATATATAGTCAAAGGGTTAGACAACCCCAACATAGTTGGGAAAAGTTTAGGAGGATGTTGATGATAGCAATGTAAATTAAGTTTTTAATCGTTCCCAGTGTAGTTTAATTTTTCAATGTTTTTTTTTTCAATTAGATTTTTATGTAATTAACTTTAGATAGAAAAAAAAAAATAGTTTGTTTGTAGCAATTCGTTTGCATTTGCATCACGCCATAACTGTGGAGGGAATCACAAGTACAATCGGAGCTGAATTGAGCCGTGAGCTAGTCATTTTGTTGCTGAGCCGTAGCTCAACGGCTCAAACCCGTGCGATCTGACTCATTGAGCTGATTCAGAGCTGAGTTACACACCTCTAGCACAGACTGACAGTCTGACATATCGGGAGTATGGCAACAACACATCGATTAAAAAAATAAAATTCAAAATTTTAATCAATCAAATTCAATTCATGAATGTGAAGTATTGTAATGAAGTTTAGTTGCGTGCACGTTGCGTGTATTGAGAAATTGTGATCGGTCATAAAAAGAAATCCATAAGATCAATTATTGCTCAATCAATTGTAAATTTTATCCCGTCTCCATGACTACCAACGGAACTATGGGCGAAGCGGTTTGTATAATTTTACAATTCAAATTGAAAATTACCGAATTTATGCGTAATAATTAACAGATTAATTCTCATCGTAACATGAAAATTTAGAAAATTGCTGTAGGTAAGGGGAAACATGCTCATAAATAGTTCAAACGCAAAAAGTTGCTCAAACTATAAAAATTTTGACCCTAGCAATGCATTGATTAATTTAATGATAACACGAAGTTCAAGAACGAAGTCATCAATATCGATAATATTAATTTAACTAGAAAACTGCTTATTTCCTGAATTGGTAAGATAAGTTAACAAGACTGATCAACAGCTGTTGCGAGTAGTTGCAATTGATAAGGTCTCTCTCTATTCTGTTTGTTATCTAGCATGCTAGATTTGATCCGCGCCTTCTTACTATTGCTTTACAATGCAATATTTGAATGATAAACAGCAGTATACCTTAAATCATACAATTAATTTTGGATTCTGATAGGATGTAATTGATAATAATTTCTTCCCGATGCAGTCCAATGTTTGTGGACCATCTTGTACTGTCAAGTGCTGGAAATGGGATGTGCATCAAGTTACTATGAACAAGGCTACAGCTTCTAATATCAAGTATGCAATTCTTATTTTGAATCGACCAATACCACAAAATCCTGGATTTGTTAAGAGATTATGGAATAATGGTAAGTTTAATTATTCACTCAAAACTTGCCATTAAAGATCTATGCAAATATTATTATAACTTGCTATTTAAGGCTCTTTTACTCTTTTATTATGATTATACTTTTACTCCTTGGTAGTAGGTAAACAATGATTAGGTATTAATGGCACAGGGGGATAGATAGACTACACAACAAACACCACTGGCATAACTAAAGTCATCTTTATATATAAAACAAAGCCTAGTTACAAAATATAGAAATAAAGAAAGGCTGTGTCCATTTGTCCCTGGTCCGAGTAGAAGAATAGAATAACTACTAAAACATCAGGAAAATTAATTAATAAATTATGAAAACTGTGTGTAATAGTTAGTTTGTCATTTTTGAGTAACTACCTCTTATTTTTTGTGTACATTTATTTTAGCTGCAATCAGAATGACTGTGGATGGTGGTACTAAGCATTGGACCAAATTTATAAGCAGCCTCTCAGATGATATGAAGAAAGGCATAAAAAATCCAGACCTGATCACTGGAGACTTTGATTCAATCACTGATGAAATGTTAGAAAAATATAAAAAGAAAGGTTGTAAGGTGAAATTCTAGTGTAAACTATACTTTATCAATTTAACTTTAGCTATTCTATATAAATTAAAAAAATAATATGCAGGTTTACAGTACCCACTGACAATGCGAGTTTTCAGTTTTACGTATATACATATAACTAGCTTCTGCCCGCGACTTCGTCCGCGTGGAATAGTTACTTGGCCTTAGCATGATAATATATAGCCTATAGCTTTCCTCAATAAATGGGCTAACTTTGGTGTTTCTATACCAATATCTATGATTATTTTTTTATTAAAATAGGTAATAAAGTTACCTTTTTTTAATTAGGGATGAGTCGAGAGTGTAATAAACGTAAGAGTAGACAAATATAATCAGAAAGCTCCGAACTGCTAAGCTATCGGGAGTTACACGTGTTATTGTCAGTCAACCATAAAATATAGACATATGCTGTCGTGGGATATCTATATATATAAAAGAAAGTCGTGTTAGTTACACTATTTATAACTTGAGAACGGCTTAACCGATTTGGCTGAAAATTGGTGGAGAGGTAGCTTAGACATAATAGACATAGACTTTTAATCCCGTTCCCGTGGGCCGTGATGACAGACCGAATTCCACGGGGGCGAAGCCGCGGGCAGAAGCTAGTTTTTTATATAATTATTAAGGTGAACATTTCCGTCATACATGATCTCTGTGTAGCTCTAACCATTAAGGCTGCACACGCAATGGTAGCTTAAAAAATGGAATAACTTCTTCGGTTTTCCCAAAATTTCCCTTCACTGCTCTGCTCCTATTGATCGTAGCGTGATGAAAAGTATACTATAACCTGCCCAGGAGTATGAAGAATAATTGTACCAAGTTTCGTTAACATCCGTCGAGTAGTTTTTGTTTCTATAATGAACATACAGACAGACAAAAATTTTACTGATTGCATTTTTGGCATCAGTATCGATCACTAATCACCCCCTGATAGTTATTTTGAAAATATATTTCATGTACAGAATTGACCTCTCTCCAGATTTATTATAAGTATAGATAGATAATTCCTTCCCATCTGCACGCAAAATACGGGCTTTGACATGGAGTTACGGAAAATAGACCGCTATACCATGTACCATGTATAATAATAGGCCATATAGTAAATCTATTGAAAATATCATAGCATAGTTGCAAAGGAAATTAAACAATATGCATTACTATTAAGTTTGCTTTCCCCAAAACTTGATAATTTTACTAAATGTAACATCATGAAATGGTAGAAATATGGTGCCTACCTAAGTTATAATGGTATTGCTCATGAAAAACTAAGAATATTCAAACAAGTCAATTTAAAAATATTCTATCAAGATCGTTTTTATACAAATAAACAAAAAATAGTTATTTTAGTGAAGGAAAAATTCGACTCACAGGCAGGATTTTTCCTTCACTAAAATAACTTTATAATCTTAGCATGAAAAAAGCAAAAAAAAAAACAAAAAGATGGTTTTTATACAAAAAAATATATAATGAAATAAATATTATCTCATTTCTAATACAATAAGTTGCATAACCAAATCTAATATATTTATTATTGAAATATTAATGTCTTCTATTATATTTTTAGGCTATACACACTCCAGATCAAAATCACACAGATTTTACGAAAGCCTTAGTAGAATTAAATATATACAGCAACAGAATAGGAATAGAAGTAAGTATTTGTCTAGAATGAATTTAAAAAAATAGCACCTTTGTGTTGCTATCACAAATATTATATTTTTTAAGATAAATCTTAGGCTAGAATAACCTAAATATGTTTATATTAATTTCAGATGTCCCATGTTATAGCAGTTGCACAAGCTTCGGGTCGTTTGGACCAAATATTAGGAAATATACAAACTTTGTTCCTAGTAAGAGATAAATTATTGTTAAGTCCTAATACCAATGTTTACATAATGTCAGATGATTCTTTATCATGGCTACTGTTTCCCGGAGACCACGTAATTTATGTTCCCGAAGAGAGTAGAAAGCATAAGA
Organism: Acronicta leporina; assembly: GCA_947256265.1. Lineage (NCBI taxonomy): Eukaryota > Metazoa > Arthropoda > Insecta > Lepidoptera > Noctuidae > Acronicta > Acronicta leporina. The sequence continues at coordinate 11,413,930 of OX366520.1, read as the reverse complement.
AAGCTTGGTGTTCATTGGTCCCTATTGGTGAAGGTTGCCGATATGTTACTACTACAGGGCTGAAATGGAATCTGGGTAATATATATTTTTTTTATAACATAACGTAGGTCAGTCATGCTTCGGCACGAATGGGCCGGCTCGACCGGAGTGATACCACGGCCTCACAGAAAACCGGCGTGAAACAACGCTTGCGTTGTGTTTCGCCGAGTGAATGAGGTTACCGGCAGCCCAAACCCTTTTAAAAGGCCGGCAACGCACTTGTGACTCCTCTGGTGTTGCAGGTGTCCATGGGCGGCGGTTATCGCTTACCATCAGGTGACCGTCTGCTCGTTTGCTCCCCTATCCCATAAAAAAAACTGGATGTTTTCCTTGGGAATTGGAAAGAAGTAGCGCACAATCGCGACCGTTGGAAGGAATGGAAGGAAGGCCTTTGCCTAGCAGTGGGACAGTACAGGCTAATAATTATTTGATAAATAATAACATTAAAATATTTTTGCAGCGTAAATGACTATGATTACCTACATGGTTTGATAATTTTAGAATTTCGTTATAAATTGCATTCTTTAATTGCAATTGAAAATGTCTTTTAATCTGACTAAATAATATATTCACCTCAGTCTACCCGTGACCATGGATGCTGTAAAGGATCCGAAACGTTGGGAATTAAATAATATCAATATACCGCGATAAAATCCGTAAAATGTAGTTTCATTTCAATGAATTATATAATTGGTCGAAGTAATTGAAATGCAAATAATTTAAATTGAAAAATTAATATAATAAATTATGCTACTTAAAATATTTCATGCATAAAACTAAAATACTATTACTATTATAATCTGTTAATGTCTTACAGACAATAAACCTTTGAAGTTCGGTGGAATAGTAAGTACTTCTAACACCTTCGATGGTTCAGAAAAGGTTACAATTAAATGCAGTGAAACTCTACTATGGTCCATGAAAGTGCCCACTATAATGAGTAAGTTATTGTTCCTCTCTTGATCTTTCGTTGTGTTGCCGAAAAATCTATAGTCTTACAATCGATAGTTAAAAGCCAAAATCGTGTACCTTATCGATAGGCCGATCGATAGTATAGATGCTGCTGTTGGAGCCATACTATCGATAAACAGCAATTTTGCTTAATTATCGATAGAGAACTATCGAGCGGCTACACTAGTTATTCTGCAAGTATTCATACCAAACTTTTTTCATTAAAGATTACATAGTGCAAAGAGTTTAATAATATAGTTGTACAAGAGACCCTTGCCCTCTTGAGCCAATTCGAGGCATACCGATTTGAAGTCCGTCATCTGCATTTCTTAACAGTAAAAAACGCTCTATAGGTAGATAGTTATACATATATACAGGATAAATATTAAATGGAAACGTATTCCATTTATTTCTAGTTTAAAGGTAGAATATTATTGGTCTCCAGATATAATCTATTAACAGGACGGAGAAGAAATCTTAACTCGAAGTCTGTCAGTCTAAAAAACTAATTAATTAATCACAAAATGAAAACGAAACACAAACATGCGTAAACGAAAGTGGCAGTCACCATATTGTGTAATGTTGCCAGTTAAAAAATATGAAAAGTATTCACAACAATGTGAAATCGAAAAAATCAATGAGCTACAGTGCTAATGAAATAAAATAATGTGATATTTTTTACTAAACACGTTATGAATGGTCTGTAGAATAAATACTATAAATAATACCATTCATACCGAATTAAATTCCAGCACATAATAAACCTAGTTTATTAATTGCACTACAGTTGAGAGAAGAGACATCTATCGATAGATTTGAAACTATTAAGTAGCAGTGTTTCTCTGTTATGCAAAGTAGATGGCATGCCTTTCTTTATTGACGTAAGGCACGTTCGAAGTGTCCCCCCCTGCTCTATTGAAAAAAGTTTTGTATTATTTGTATGACTACTTGCATGATTTAGGTGTAAGACATATTTTCTTCAATACTCATTGCAATTTAATGAATAAAAACTAAATTATTTAATTTATTGCTTTTGTATCCTAATTTAAACAAATATATTTTCGTTGTTTCAGTTCCATGATAATGATGTATAGAATGATATTAGTACTAGCAGAGTAGGTAAATGTGTTTAGATTTTGTTTAAATTATGTAACATTAATTTCATGTTATAATTTATGTGGTGATTTTGGTGGTTATTGTTAATATAATATTTAAATGTTAATAGGGTTTATAATTTATGAGAAGCGGTCAAGTGCGTGGTAACACATGGCAATATCGGGATTTGCTGTCACATACTACCATGCATGTATTCACTGAAGGGTTAGGCTGAGGTGTACTAATGTATACCCACAGTTCGTCTGCCTATTGCCATCACATGTGATTTGCAGTCACATCTAGGCCGTATAATATAACCTGATATTGACGTATGACAGCTTCTACGTGGAACATTTTTTGTTGCGTTTTATAGAAGAAGAGAAAATAACTAAAACTAAACTAAAAATCTTATTGACATTTACACACACTTGGCCGTTATTGAACTACAATCAAATTGTACTTAGAGTAGACATAAATTATGTTACTAAGTTCACTCTAGTTCATTCCTAGGCCCTCTTAGACTAGAAAGAAATCCGAGAACAGATTTAAAGAAGAAAATAGTAGGTTCATGCATACCAGCCGCATGATTGGATATTATGATATTATAGGATTCAAACGTTTAAACCGTTTTACCGCATTTAAATTTTTACGGAGCAATATAGTGATTATGTAATATTATACTAGCAAGGAAACGATAAATTTTCAGGAGCGAACGTAAACGCAAAGGCACATTGATGTATATCGCGCAATTGTTTATTTTAAACACAGGGTATTAATACCCGCTGATTATTCGCTCCAAAAATATCCCAATATTGTAGTCGTAAACACCCTTGAAATTATTTATTTTTGAACCCTGTTATCATACGTGATTTATGGTCTCTTCAAGATGGATTACCTTAAAACATACAACCAACATATAGCGCCGATTGTAAGGGGCTCCGTATCATAAATACGGCTGATATGGTGGTATGTAGCTACGCACCTGGAACGTAGGTACTACCTATGGGTTTAAAGATATTTATTCTCAAAGAAGACACAAAGTCACTTACATGAGAATAATGCTTAGAATAAATTATAATTAAAGTTCGTCACAGACGTCACAGTAGCCATTAACTATGATATTAAGTACACCCATCCAATGCATTCAGATTTTAGGAAGGGTATTATTTGTAATCAAATATTCAGCTAATTGGGTTTTGAACGCATTGAATGAATGTACTCTTTTAATACATGAGGGTATTTTGTTGTACAATTGTGCTCCTTCAAATGCTAAATTTTTTTTGGCAAACTTAGTTCGCATCTTCGGCAAAATCAAAAAACTAGCTCGGCGGCTGCTACTTTGGGTTATTTGTTTCACTTTAGTAAACGTGTTACACTTTTGTTGAGTGCCTTACGAGTAAAAATACATGTACAGTAGATATATAACTGTCTAATGTTCATTATTTTGGTTTCTTCATAAATTTTGCTTGTCGATGTTAAATATGGGTAGTTAAAAATCATTTTTATTAATTTGTTTTGTGCAACTTGGAGACTTGCTAGCTTCGTCTTGGCCGCACTGTCCCATATTTCAACCAGATATAATAGGTGAGGTTTCACTAAGGCGTTATAGATTGTGTGGCGCAATCTATGTGGAATACATCGAACTATATTTCGAAGGGATCCAAGTAATGACGTAAGCTTTGTTTTTATATGATCCAAGTGAGCGGTCCATGAAAGAGAACTATCCATTCTTAAAATCAACTAAATAATATCAATATACCGCGATAAAATCCGTAAAAAGTAGTTTCATTTCAATATCCATTCTTAAGCCAAGATATGTTTCACACGATTTTTGCTGTAAGGGTATATTATTAATAATTAATGGATTATGCGGAGGTATTATTTTATTTTTTGCTTTAAACAAGATATAGCACGTTTTAGAAATATTAATCGTTAATAAATTATATTGAAACCATGATAAAAGGGTGTTTAAATCGTCTTGAGCCTGGGAAACTAAATCATGAATGGAAAGTCCGAAATAAAATAAGCAAGTGTCATCTGCGTATAAAGTAAGATGGCCATGTAGTTCCATTTCCTGAATATTATTTATGTAGATCAAAAAGAGAAGGGGCCCCAGAATTGATCCCTGGGGAATTCCACACGTTATAGGTAATGTGCCACTTTGATGATTATTATCCGTTCTAACTAATTGTGACCTGTTTTTTAGATAGGAATGGAACATTTTTAGAGCGCTGCCGGTAATTTTGATGGTTTCTAGCTTTTTAAGTAGCAATTCGTGACTTACGGTGTCGAACGCTTTTTTGAGATCAATAAAGATGCCAAGGACTATGTTTTTTCCATCTACATTTTGCTTAATTTTAGTAACAAGGTCGACTGTAGCTGTTATTGTGCTGCTTTTTGGTCTAAACCCGTATTGCCTGTCTGAAAGAAAGTTGATAGCAGTTAAATGTTTATACAATCGTTTGTGTAGGATTTTTTCTAATATTTTTGACAATACAGGCAACACTGAAATTGGTCGGTAATTACTCGGGTCTATTTTTGAACCCGATTTGTGTATGGGAGTGACCTTCGCCATTTTCAGAGTATCGGGAAAAATTACCTTCAGCTAGCAATTTGTTGAAGCACTTGCTCAGGTTGTTCGCACTTAAGTTGTTAATGCATTTTATTGCTTTGGTACTAATGCCATCTAGTCATCATCTACCTATGACTATAGTGAATATTAGTTTAATTGATCTAAGTCTAATTTAAATGATTTGATCTCCCATTGTTTTGGTTCACGTCTTAATTTTATTACTTACTCGCCAATAGTCACAACCCGTTGAACTTCGAACTGCAGAATATGACAATGCTATGCCATCTCGTGAGAACTTTTATAAAACATTCATTGAATAGTATTTGAAAACATATACCTAAAGTACTTAGAAGGTAGTGTAGCAATAGTGTGTAACAATAGTGATAGATATTAGATGAGATATTAACTTGGTTTTATACGGTATTCCAAAAAATAATTGCGTTCATCGTATTAGTGTATACCTTCATTTTAAGGAAATTTCGTTTAATTAACATTCAATAGTCATCTAGAGCAGTACCTATTCGGATCACTGGTACGTATATAGGTAGATACGATACGTACTGAATAAAAAGTTAGATGAATGGAATATAGATAATTATATTTTTGATTATGACTATTCACTAATTAAAAGGTGGACGATAGGAGTGATTGATTGCAAAATTGCACGACTTTGTCCCGGGGTACTTATTCACGAGAAACGCACGCTCGGACTATGACCCTACCAAGTCTTTGGCTGGGACCGTGCATGACTTTGCCAAACTACTTAAATAATATAATATCTATATAATAGAAAAATACGTAGTTTAAATATGTTAGATTTAGCTATTGAAGGCATGTCGTCTATGTACAAATTTTACCATGTAGAACAATTAAATACATATTTAGTATTTTGAAGCAAGAGATTGCCCACTTCTTTCGCCTGAGACGTTGGCATTCATCATGTTACCCCTTCTACCTCGCATGTTATTAACTATGTTTCCTTGATTTTAGTTTAGTTTTTTTAAGTTTCGGTACTAGGGTTCTTTAGTTTCGTGCTGGTTACCGAGTTTGACGTATGAAATACGTCTACTACTTAAAAATATATGAACTTTAGGTGTAATAAAATACTTAGTCTGATAGATGTTGCGGAGGCAATTAGCAACCGCATTCAAATCGGTCGATCTGTTTTGAAGTTACGATCTTATAGACCGACAAACAAAGAATTAGCAGCTTAAGATACCACTGATTTCAGAGTCATCCTATTTGATCAAATACATAGATACCTACTATTAAGCTTTATTTAAAAAAGGATTCTACGGCCTTCACAATTAAAATTATTAATATTTTAAAAGATACTGTTGTCATCTACTTCCTTGTGTCATTAAGTCATTAGGATTAATTAACCCGTCGAAAAATATATATTATATTATATTGTTTTAGTGAGTACTTATATTTCGTAAATATAAAATGCAAGGTACAGTCGAATCGAAATATCTACACGTACGACTACAAACTGTTCAAATTGATCTTAACAACTAAGAAAATTGAATTGTAGTAGTAAGTAATGCAAGGGATGTTCCAGAATGAACGCAATACCCGTGTATTGCGTTCATTCTGTAACATCCCTTGCATAACCTACCGTTAGGCCTACCTACCTAGGACCGTTCCTATTCAGACATAAATTCTATCCCCTTGAGATATAGTTTAAAGTTTTATTATTGTCTTTAATGTATATGAAGGGTTGGTTCGTCCCGATACTCTTTGCTGATTTTATATTTTTCAGCTAGTAACATAATGATTTCCTATGTTAGGAAGTGGTGCATTGATATTATGTCAGTTATTCAGTGAGTTTATTCTAGTTGTTTAATACGTAATAATTGATGTGTCATTAAGACGAAGGCCGTAGTAGTGCTACTATAGAGAAACTCTTTGTGATTTTGTAAAACTTTCCTATATTTTACGAATGGCGCATGGTTTGACTGTGCACTATGTATGCTGTAACACAAGCAAAGACTACGTCACATGTACTTAAAAGCTAGTTGTAAGTTGTAATAAACCTATTATAGTCCATCATTAACAGCGGTTTTATGTATTTGAAAGTAAGTGAACGCCATGAAATGACACCAGAAATGCTGTCCCATTACTGGATCCGGGTTTCTCAAAGTGAGAGGGGTTAGAATAAAGTCCATTTTTCAAAATTTATTACATTAATCTGATTGCCATTAAAACAAATTGCATTCAAACAATTAATTGCGCGTTACGATAAATTTAGTGGCAGTAATATCAATTAATTTTCACAATCGTTCTAAAAACTAAAAAAAATAACAATAAAGGACAGGTTTTTTTATCGTTAGATATCTTTTATATGGGGAATAAAATTTTCAATAATTCGTTTCTACGTTTGACAGATTTTGTATAGAAAAACTGTCAAAAATTCGAATTTATTCCTCCGATAATGTTAACTGGCGATCAAAAATCGGCCCTTAGCTGCATATTAACTTTAGTTATAAAAATACAAATTACAACACCTGATATGAAAAAATCCAACACAAATGAAATAAAAACTTATTAGACTCCCAAGTATGATATACATAATTAAAACAATTATATTAGGTGCTATAAAAATATCTGCCACGGCTTTAATGGGAGGTAGTATTGTGTTTATAGATTACAATAGTGAAGAACTTTCGTACCCCGGAACAGTTATAGATAATATATTCTATTTCACGAAGGCCGTTAAATTATTGAAATTTGAACTTTTCAATTACATAATGGTCATCATACAGGACTTCGTGAGATGGAATGACTATACTTCAATTTGAGAAAATAAAGTACTTAGTTAAATTAGCATTGACTCTACTCTGCATAACGTGGTTCACAAATTACGCGCGATGATTGTGTCGCTTCGTTAATGAAAACAACTGCTATCAAGTCTGCAACAGCTATTAAGTCCACGGGACGGTTTTATACTAATAAATCAATATATAATAATAATACCTACGTACCTACATTTTTTTGTATGAAAAAAAAAATGATATATAATCAATAATTTATCTTTACTATTGTAATCTATAAACACAATACTGTCTCCCATTGCAGCCGTGGCAGATATTTTTATAGCACCTTTTAAAGGAAGTGCGTTAACTATTGACTACTTTACGACCTCAGCTGATAGAACATTAATTCGTTTTGATTGAAGATTTAATCAATTACAAAGAAGAGTTTCAATAAGAATGTCAATTGATTAGTTGTTATTTATAAAAGTTACGATTAACGATTAATTAATTGTCAATTGTAACTAATTGTTGTATTGTAGTTTAGTTGCATCTTTCTACAAGAGATAAACGTTTTACGTCTAACCTAATTTGTGTTATAAAGGTCCAGGCATTAAATACTGAAATTCAACCCTATCTGTTTACATTGAAAGTGCAATACACTTATTTGGGAAAAGGCTAGGATGATGATGAATATTATTACTTATGAGGTGATGGGATAAAGTCCAAAGGAAGTATCTTGTTCAATCAACTTCTAATAGATTTACTGACAATATTGCATAGAATGTTTGGGTATCGATATGTTGTACTTAATGATATGATAATAAAAATCATAAGAATTAAAATGAAGTAGGTAGTTACTCAAAAAAATCGCTATTTTATTTTGATTGTGAACTGTACCGATATATTCAAAATCATGTACCTATTTATTATTTTTTGTTTTAATTATTTTGGACTGTAGCCTAATCCCTCTCACTTTGAGAGGAATCCCGTGCCGGACAGTGGGACAGAATTATGGGTATGTTATGTTTGTGTTATATTTTTTGTTGATCGATAATTTGAAACTGATTTTCGATTACCTACTAATTTGTGAACAAGGCAGGGGGATGTTTTAGATTAAACCTTGGTTAATATTACAAAATTACTAATGACATTTATGATTAGGCGTGCGTAATTCCATTATGTGATGTGCACTGTCTTTTGTTAATTATTATTCGTGTCAGTTGGTAAAAAGAAATGTAAAATATAATATGTGTGTAACACAATTCATCAAAGTCTAATCAAAGTAAGTAAGTAATGAAATTTCTTAGTAATATTTAAAAGTTTTACACACATTATACATTTATTTTCACGACTGTCCACAGTAGATATTTATTTATTTATATAGTACAAATACTACTGATAGAAAATACTTATGTTTTTATTTATAAGTTTGTTAGAATGTTACAATAAATTTTATATATTTTAAACAGAATTGCAGATTTTTTACTTTGCAGAACTTTGTAATGACATAAGTAGTACCTGGAATAGTATAATTACCGGAAATTCGATTGAATTATTTAATTTTACGCTCATTACCTTGGATTAGGCCTCAATCGTTGCAAGTCCGGAGGCAATTGACATAATCACCTTTAAGTAGAACATTGATCATTGAACATGCCGTGTGTTATCAAGAAACTTAAACTACAGGAACTGAATATTGAGTACCTAAGTTGTTAATTATTTTAGACTGTTGTGCTTCAACTTCATTTTTTATAGGTACCTCCCGCTTAGGTAGCAAACAAGCATAATATGTTTACCAAAGGCCCGAAACCGGAAGAGGGCCTTGCGCTTGGCGGCGAAGATTGTGGGGCGTCACCATTTTTCTTTTTTGTTTTGCACGGGAAATCCTCATGAGTTATCTGCCATCTGACGAGGAAGCAGGGTCGGACTCATACCGACTAAACACCGAACTTCCCTTCGCTGGTCCTATAGTCACGGCCAATGGCCATGGGATTCGTGACATTCACCATGAATGCGGCCAGTCACCAGCCAGCCTCGCGGTCTGTATCATGCTAATCTATTTAATCTATTTTAAAAATGTAATGGTTTTGATTGCCTGCTTAACCGAGTACATTAGCAATTATATTATAACCACAAAACTTAAAAAATATACACCCCTCAGACGGTAATTATGGCGGTATCCGTACCCTACAGATGTTAGCAATTACTGTAAGACGTCATTCATTTCATCTTTTCGGTACAGTAATTCGAAAGCTACATGATCCTTTAAATTGGCCCACAATAATGGTAGCATACCACTTCCTGGCGCCCAATTAGACAAACTCCTGTAGCAGAATCCTATCACAGACAGAATTAATGCGTTGAATTAGAAGATAAAACACAAAATTATTTCAAAATACTCTTGATTGTTCAACGGTAATCAGAAAATTATATTCTATGGTCGGTGGAAAGCTATATTTAGACTATGTAAGTATATCTCTGTATATATGTACCTATGTACCTACATACATTGACTAGAATTCAATGGCTATATTGTATACATCATTTGTGACGTTAAATTTTAACACATTTAGTAAATAGATTCAATGTATAAAACTCATTAAGTATTTAACCGCAGTACGAATCACGCAATGATGAGTCGCGAGGCCGCGGAGGCTGCGCAGGAGTGGCCAGTGCTACCAACCACACGGCGCGATCACGAGATAGCTCTCATCTTCCTTATCATCAGCTGATGTGAGAATAACACAGACACGACTTCTCCAGTTGTGTGAATTTTTATTGCGGAATATCGACGCCGAATTATACGTGAGTTATTTTTGTTTTACTACATTTTACCAACGAATAGAATAATAAGAAAAATATAATATAAATTATCTACTGGTTTCGTAACGTCTGTCTTTTACTTTAAGTATTTAATTTATTCAGTAGTTAGCTAAAAGGCCGTTGCGCTATGAGATATATTTTTTGTACACATAAGTAAACCATTAAACTATAATTTCCAATATGTATGATCTAATAATAGCGCGTAAAATATTCTAGTTTACGTAAACGGGAAGTTTAGATCATTAAGATGAACGTAGGACATGCTTCCTATGCGCGTGCGCATAAATAACGAAAGGCTCCTAAAGCAAGCCGATGAAATGCATAAATAATACCTACCAATACGTAATTAAGGTGTCAGTTGAGAACATAAAGTTAGGGACAATTTAACGATCGCATCACGAAGTTAGCATGGTCACATGTTCGGCGGCACCAACATGGCGATATCAGACCAACGTCAGTTAGTTACCGCGCGTTCATCGCGCCAAACGTGTAACCGTGCGAGGACTGCGATACGAAACACGATCACTGGTGCGTCTACAACTTCACGATTTATATTAACAATACTAATCAAACCTAATCGCTTAGCTTATAAGGTTCATTTCCGCGGTGCTAACAATTAACAATAATTCCAATGTATATAACTAATTGCATTGAATGTATTGTACGGCGCGATAGCAGCCGCCTTGACTACGATTCGAGCCTTACATTTCACGAGTTAATACTTGATGAGTTCAGTTCAACGAATTTTTTTACTTACGTTTGCTAGTAATTAGTGAGGAAATTGTGTTTTGATAACATTTATAATTTACTTATGTCGATGATCTTTCAAAGTATGTTTTGTATGTACTACATCTGCACTCTATATTGACTAACTTTACTTATGTAGACATAATCAATGTCGTGTATATTAATTTTATTGCTTTCTGCAGCTGTTAAATGGTGGTTATTCATAAATTATTCTGTAAATATTTTCCTTTTGATTGGATCAATTGTCTTACTGATTATAATTGTTATGTTATCAATACATAATGGTTTGAAAACTTTAGTGGCCATTGTTACAATTGTTACAATATCAAGTTCATAACTTTAAACACTTATCTTGTCCTCTTGTGACTTTTATCTTAACATTGGTTCGCAACGTTCACGAGATATAATTTTATCGGGACTACGAGCTTTGCCCAGATCTTTACCTATTATTTGTGTTAATGATCTTTTTTAAGAGATTCTTATCATTCTGTGTCAATATCTGGCTAGTATCTGTATTGGCGAACCACATACGTTACATATCTTGTAGCACCACAATTTATTCGTCCTCTCAATTCAATCAGTGTAGTATTATTCACCAGCTATTAGTATTATAATGTGCTGCTTTGTGCAAACATTTGGACTTGCAATTAATCAAGTGTTTTCCTCATCCATTATCGTAAGAGAAAAATCCTCTTCTACTATTCTTAGTAGGCAAGCGATCCTTATTGTATTGATTGGTACTAAAATATTCCTAAATGTTTGATAGGTCGGTTCTACACGGGCGACTTTTGGCCCGACCTTCCAACTGGTTAAGGTTTTTTGTCACAGTGTAACTTTATCTTAAATACTTACCTAAAACTTGCGCTTGACTTCCGAATTGAATGCGAGCTACAAAATACGATTCAACTTATAATTTAATCATAAACGTACGGGTCCCCTAAAACCAACGTAATTCATATCTACAGTAAAAGTCGGACCATTACATAAATCTTCCGGTAATCACATCTCAGTTGGTACAGTAGCAAGTCTGACATGTGGTGCCATCCTTTCAGTTAGATGATATCAATTTAATTCTATCATCTAGTTGGTTGACGACTCGACGGGCCATTGCTAAGGTATTTGTTAAACAAACGATCAATTCAGGCCATGTGTCACGTGCTTTAGAGATAAAAAACCGAACGATAATTTACCCATCTTGTAAGTTATCTTAACACAGAAAACTTTACATACCTACTTAATTTATTGCACCTTATGTCATTTGACATAAAGTTCTATTTTTATAAATAACTGATTGTAGTCATGACAGGTTCAAATTGATCACCTAGATAGGAAAGTTTTATGAACGGCTATTTAAACTCGTATTTGTGAAATATTTCTAAGGCACCGATTACGTAACATGAAACACAAAAATTATGAGAATTAATTTAAACAAAATATTAGAGCAAGCAGACAAAACGGAGAAGGACATAAAGCGTAGCGTAGACTATAATAATTAATCAATTTTATTTTGATTAATTAGACCTTTTTTACCTCAGATACTTTGTAGATTATTTCAAACACACGTAATAAGCATGAGTGCTAACTGATGCTAATTACGAATAAGCATAAATAAGTGAAATTTAAGAAAACGTTATTCAACAATATTTTTTAGTACTTATGAGAAATTTATTTTGTTCATAACCTCGAATTACCACTTTTTAATTAGTTATTTGTAGTACTGCCACGTTTTGGACGTAAAGCGTAAAAACATAGACATGCATTGTATGCACACAGCAATAAAATAAATTGAATAATGAAACTGTTACGCGCAAGACATTAACTTCACTGACGAACTCGCAATTATAGCAAATATTAAAATATATCCATGAGTAACGAGTGCAAGGTTCTCTTTCTGCGACCGATATACGTTGTTAAAACAAATGTTATAGGTACTCTGTGTTGTAATTTCCCAATGACGTCCTTGTTGGTTTTGTGTGCTGAATAAACTGTTGTTTAGGTTCGTTTTTTCGGTCTAGGTTTTCATCGATGTCTCTTCTTGTTTTTTATAAATATGTACCTACAGCACCCTCGGAATAACAGTGCGTGTCTGAAGTTATCTGCAAGTGGTTTTGCTGTGGTAAAATTTAATATAAAAACTCATAAACGTTAGACATTCATGATTGTTCATTACTGATTTCTATATTTTTGCATAAACACGCTTATTTAAGTTATTTGACCTGCACTGCTATTCGCAACGGCTAACTTCGGACGCGCGCAGTTAGTTCGGGGTCTTTGACAGTCGGTCATTGTTTGACAGTTTTAAGAAGTCCTTCAAGCAATAATAAAATATTGGCAAAGCCACCATTTGTAAAGTAATATTTCTCGCAGTATTTCTAATACGCAGTATTTCTATAAAATAATGACGTTTTACACAAATGTATGATTAATCTTACCTACTAATTATAATATTTCCTGCTACAATCTATGTTCTCCATAGCAATTTGTAATGGCACCCATGTCATCGCAAATCTGCGTTGAAATTTCCGATCGCTGTGCATGCTAAAATTACTCAGTTTATATAATATATTGCAATTGTTTATAACCGATGGTGTCGAAATATTCGTGTGTACTTTGAAGTATACCCATGAACCGAGCGTTTTTATGAAAACATGCACAGGCCAGGCGGCTTATAATTTATTGTTTCAGAACGTTATACTTTTGGTTTATTATAATTTACATGAGTTGGGCGGAGTCCTAAATATAACTAGTACCGAATGAATAACTATGTTTTTCTCAATGGTCGAAAGCGCGAATGCTACGCTTGACATTCTGAGTTCGATTTCCAGGTCACGCAGTGTTATTGGAGTTTTTGTATAATAGTTACTAGCACCTCGGAGATTAGATTTGTCAATGGCATGTAGATAATCTATCCCAGATCATTGCAGCTTGTTACAAAATCGTAATAAAATATTCAGAAATGATTAAATAATTTTGAGTGTACTGCATTAGTGCCGATTCAGTTAATTTGCTCTAAGAATAGTAATGATTAAGGACGCAAACGTAATAAACAACAGATTGAACCGCAGTTGAATTCCATTCTGGTAAAAAAAGATCAGGTGATCGGAAGCGAGAAGTCGCGGTTGACACCGGAAACCGGACGAGTGGCCTTTGAGAGCTGTAGAGCACTGTACCTATAGGTGATGTAGGAACAACATTCATATTATTATGTATGTAATACGGACTACGTCCTTCGACCTTCACCGCACGTCTGTTTTACTTTATCCTTTTGATGACGTCATCGTACACGAAACTCCACCATTATTGTTTTACTTAAAACTGCTACCTACCACTAGCGATCCGCATCGACTTCGTCGGCTATTTATTATTTCTGTTTCTAGATGATTCTTCTTTCTATTGGTAAGCTGCATGAAAATCCATACAGTAGTTTTTGAGAACAGCCCAAACAAACAAACTTAGCGCGGCAGGGACTTAATTAAGTAGCTATTCAAGCATCGGAAATCCTTCTAATGCTAAGGATACATTAACTAATATACTACAGATAACATTATTTTAATGTTCATTACTATATTTATGACAATAATTATGGATTTAATTATTTTTCATAAAGTACCCTAATGATTTCATTAACAAACCATTAGGTTTTATCATAAATCATAATCGTTAAACTAACTTAATACACCTTATAGTGTTATGAGTAAACTCCATAGAATGCTTATAAAATAATGTTTTTACAGTGTAAAAACTCTTATCGTTCACTTTACTCTTCAAATATTGATTTACTTACATTCTTATGACTCCACTGATCCACTTAGGAATATGAAGAAATGGTTTGTTTGCTCACATTATGTTCAGTGTCGGATACTTGAAATATAAAAATTTAGAGCAGCAAAGATATTTACACAAATGTCATTTTTGTAACAATGAACTCGTTGAATTCAATGTTCCTTAACTAAGCAGTATACAAAAATATACCTAATCAAGAACTTCGAAGGTTTAACAACGGTTAAAATAATCATTTACGCATGGCTAAACATTATAAAATTCTCAGAAGCAGAGTTTAAATTTGTGCCCGGTATATAGGCACACTTCCTTTTACATGAGATCTAAACATCTTCGAATTGGGCGTAGTTACATTAGTACGCCTCAGCCTAATGAAAAAAATACAGGCATGTCGATGGTATGTTACTAGGTAGGATTACCTTGTGAACAATGTTCAAAAAGGTTACCAGAGCAGAATACTAAATGTGCTAAAACAGTAGATTCTGTATGCGGCAACACAACAAACAAATGTATCGGCTCTCGCCCACTGTTTGTGTCTGGTAAACGTTACTAATCATCCTAACTGCCTTGTCAATCATTTGTTATGATAACTACTTAACAACCGTTAAATTATCTACTGGTGGTTACTGAAATGAAATTCTTTTGTTTCAACTTGCGTCAGTAGGTACGTATTATTGTGCAGCTTGGGTATATTTAACACGTTTCTTAGTAATATAATAATGCTATTCGTTTATCGAGATAATGTTTTTATATTATTGTCTTACCGATTTGTAGCGCTAAACTAAAATGTTCGGTAATCTTCGGCATTGTAAAAAAATAATTTTCATAAATGATAACTGGTCCAAATGACAGTTACCTAATTATTTTGTTAAGTAGTAGCTTTTGCTCGCGACTTGGCCCGCGTAGATATTTAAATTGTTTTTGTGTCAAACTGATGTATCTTCTACTTCTCTCCTTCTCTATCTCTACTATCATAAAATTGTAAAAAAGCTATGATTGTTACGGGTTGGAGCAAAATCCACTGAATAGATTATAGTATAGTTATAACAATTAAAAAGTAGTGAACTTCATATCTCCATTAATAAAACGGATCCTGAGATACAGCTTGACCTCTCTGATGTATAGAGGCCCATACAAAGAAGAAATTTTATAATCACTGTTGGTTTTTATTAAATTATTTTTGGAATCCATTTGTAATCCTACTTTAGCTTCAGCTGAGCGAAGCCGCGGGCAAAAGCTAGTGAGCTTTATTAATAGTATAGTTATTTTAAAGGTTCAATTAAAATCCATACAGTAGTTTTATTAAAACATTAGTCGGATAACTTGTTTCAATGTATTTTAACTCTGCCGTAGTTTGCTATAGAGGATAACATTTTCCTTACTCATATAGCAAATAAAGATAACTTTGTTACGTTAAATAGCACAAACTGATTAGGACAGTAAAAATTCAAAATACTTATACTAAGTATACAACATAGTGACTAAGATAAGACTATCGTATGAAAGAAAATTGAAATAATTCATTCTTTCATAAAACACCATCTCTTGGTGAAAAATAAAAGCATGACATGACTATCTACATAAATCTATAATTTGTTTATTTAAAAATATATTTTTCATTGACAGATTCGTCGGTAACTAGATTCTTTGATTTGAGTGATTTTTTTGTAAAATTAAAGGTCACGCATAGATGCATAAAAAATAATGAGGTGCGCAATTCACAATGGTACGTCTCAAATATGCTCATATGCTTTAACCTAAACGATTGGCCGTTTAAAAAGGAAAATATTGTGAGAAAACTTGCCTGCTTGAAATATTTAATCAACGGCGCGCGCGTGTGTAGTCTTCTAACCAGCAGTAGGCAAGCCTGCTGGACTCATTCTAAGTGGAGACCCAAGTCCAGGTGTGGCCAGTGGGACAATATAGTATAATGGTTGATGATGACAAGATGACGAAAATTTATCATCAAATAGCTTCCGCCCGCGAATTCGTCCGCGTGGAATAGTTACTTAGTCTTAGCGTGATGATATATAGCCTATAACCTTCCTCAAAAAATGGGCTATCTAACACTGAAAGAATTTTTCAAATCGGACCAGTAGTTCCCGAGATAAGCGCATTCAAGCAAACAAACTAACAAACAAACAAACTCTTCAGCTTTATATATTACGAATACCTAGTATAGTAAAGTATAGTAGTATAGAAGTATAGATTACAAGCGCAGACTAGGTACGTACGTAAAACAGCTCTTCCGCACAAACGAATGTTTAGGAAGTGTGTTTTCTACCAATAAAACATAATCGAAGAGCGTTTATCATAAAAACCAGCTGCAGTGGCAGTTGATAGCCCACAAAAACGATTGACCTTGTTACTGACCGCGAACCGAGAACGTTAATTCCTGCTTCATTGGATGGGAACGCTGTCCAATCTTTGACAGTTTTTTTTTTCATCCACGATAGCAAAAAACACCATAACGTCTGACCTCAAGGTTAGGGAGAGTCGTATTGATGCGTAAGTTCGCCGTGGTATGTTTGTAGCCCATCTACACTACTAGTCTAAACTGAACATTGAAATAAACCACTTTTTACGGATTTTATCGATGTATCCAGTACATCGATCCTTTACATAAAATCCGTAAGAAGTATCTAGTTTTATTTCAATGTCAAATCGCGTACCTAAGTGTCAGAAAACAGTATCTTATCTGATCATTTTATAGATTGCCCAAGAGAACTGGAACTGGGAATCCAACCTAGCATCCCAGTTAGCAGCCGCGTTTCCGACCACTAGACCAATTAAATCATCGCTCATCATTTATTATGTATTTGCAATTTACAGTTAATTCATAAGTCGTAACTTCTAAAGCGAAATCTACGTTTAGCGTACCTACCTACTTAAAAAATAATAACAATCTCTCAGTGTAAACTTGTCATTGGCATTATCCACATCTCTAAGTGGGCTGTGGGCCTTAATAAGCTGGACTGGTGATTGTTATGTCACTAATAATACGATAGGGCTGGTCTGTGAATCTGTGATTGGCTATAGGTTCGTGGTGATAATAATAAGTGGTTATTATACCAGCAAGTACTTGAAATCTGTTAGCTATTCTGAACTGATACCTACTGTAAAGAGAATTGCGTTCTCGTTCACTCCTCAGTATTATTTTTAAAATAATTTCGCTGCGGATTTCAAGAAAGTTGAATATTTCCTCTTAGACATTAGAAGCACCATTCAATAAAATTGACTCTTGGGCCAGGATTTAAGGCCACTTGCACCAACTTCTAAAATGTGTTTAAATTGTATTTAAACACAAGTTTCTATTGTCATTTTGGGTTTTAATTCAATTTAAAAATACTTCAGAAGTTGGTGCAAGTTTACAATACGATACTAATATGCACTGATTTTTTAATGAATCCAGACAGTAACAGACGTTAGAATACTGCAACGGGCATCAATAGTCCACCTAATTGTATTTATGCATTTCTGTAAAAATCAGCGGTCTTAAATTTAAACAGAAGTACGAAAATACCCTTCGTATGTTTAAAAATCGATTGTAGCTACCTAGTTGGTGGGATATCTCCAACTAATACAAACATCATAAGTATTTTTGAGACTTAACAATTAAAACTTATTAGTTTTATAACACTACGTGGTCTTAATTAGACGGTAATACTAATATCTAATGAAACTGTTTGATTTTAAAAACTGCTTGCACGCATGAGTAGGTACGCGTATCGAATCTTGTGTTACGCTTTGTGGCCACAACTCGTTCAAGTTTTAATTCGCTAAAAAGTGGCGCACTCTAGCCGTAATTGGTAGCATGAGTCATTTGATGTTGACTCGAATGACTCGTAATGCAATTAGGTATACCATAATACTGGCTAATGAAAACTTCTAAGGCCGGAAATTCTTAAGCGACAGCGGTTGAACGGTTGAGTAGTGCAATTTGTTAATTGCGTTAAAAAAATATGAATGCATAGCTCTATTTATTTTTATACTCTGTCTGACAGTTGCGAAAATAATGTTTTTTTTTAAATTTAGAAATAAATATATTATTTTCCAATTTAATATTATAAAAAAAAACCTTACTGATTTCATACCGAGTTTGATTTAACCCGTATTTGGCCATACTCAATAATCATTCCACGTAAGAATACAAAGCACGCGCCTAGCGAAATCGCTAACAATGCACCTAATGTGTTCGGATCCTTATAAAGAAACCGCAATCATTGTTAAATAACAAACTAAATATTGTCCGTACCATAAGTAGCAAACATTGAAGCAATGTCATTTCAGTCAATTCACACGTTACCGATAAATTGCAATAAGTAATCATAAGTTAACCTTGTGACGTTGAATGATAATAAGTTGAAGTTGCCCCCATTTCAATCAGCGACCGCGAAAATCAATTGCGAACGTTTACCCACTTTATCCTATTGTAATACTGCTGTCTTATTAAGTACAGGTGTCAAATATGACGTGAGTCCGCAACATGAGACCTCCACAATACCTAAATGGCGCCATTAAGTACTTACATTACATAATATACCAGTAGCATTCCAATTGTTTTGATAGGTAAACAACGCGCAATAGCCGGATCAAATTAATTCATATCAAGAAATTCTTTAGCGATATGGATTTGGTAGCTCTTGTCTGAAACTACTTACGCATCGAAATCTAGCACGATTGTGAACTAGGTAACCCCCTAAAATAATAAGATGTTTACGTTTTACTTAGTTTGGTGTTAATTGGAGTTATGAAAGTTTACGTCAATCTATTTACAGAAACAGGCGGGGCAAAATAGACCACCAATATGGGGGCCATGTTCCGCAGCGAAGAGATGGCTTTATGCCAGCTCTTCATTCAGCCAGAGGCGGCTTACACGTCCGTCTCCGAGCTGGGAGAAGCCGGCAGTGTGCAGTTCAGAGACGTAAGTATCTAATTATTCAGTCATTATCTATAAAATGGTTCCGTCTTGACTGTTCTCACTAATCTGACAGTCAATTCATGCATACCTTTGGGCCTTTATCATTTGTTAGTCTTCCATACTTCTTATCTTGATTATACCTACAGGTTATGCCATTGTTTCCATTATACTATATCTACAATAGAAACAGTCATCATCATAATAATAAAAGTGTCTAAAAGGTAACGTTGTTCTTTTTATATGGCTGCACCTACCCCAGCCTTGACTACAAAATTAAAACCGGAATCAGGAGAGTTGACAGCATTCATTAAAAACGTACTTACATATTCATGAGGCCAAGAATTGCAAAAAAATAAAGCTACTTTTACAAACATCCTGTCGCATTGAACACACACATCTAGTGATTTGTCAAGACGAAAAGTGTACTTGCATAACCATCAGAAAGTTGTAAGCGTGACGAGTTGTTAGGACTTGATTGATCAGTGGGGCGAGGTATAAGGTTAGCCAGCTGGCAATCGGGGCCTTCGGATGTTCGGTCATTCAGGCCGCTCGAAGGTGGCCCGCAAGGTCTCCCGTAGCTCGCGGCGGATCAACGCATACGCATAATTAAGCAGGCCGCTTGCATTCAATGTGTGGCAGTTTATGTAAATGGTAGCAACTCGAATATTTTCCTTATGGAGTTTCTAGGACTTGTTTTTCTAACACATTGAAAGGCCGATTGAGCCTTTAACTTTGAAAACACATTAGATATAGCTAACGAGACTAACTTAGAAATGATTTGCGTTAATTAACTAAGTAAGGATGCAAAAAGATACCAAGCACTATAGGCGGGGTTGTGTTTTTACAGAAATACTTATCGTAAGTAGGTTATTCTTCTATGTAACTAAAATATTTTTCCTTGGATAGGCATTACCCTATCAACAAGCTAAGTATGCACTTGTTTCAGTCACCAGACCTATTATTAATGAGACATCGATATCGATCTAAGAATAAGTGATGCGGTTTATATTCAGCCTCTTCGTCACTGTATAGCTAATATTTTAAGGAACATTGTCAGTCAAGTTAGGAATAGGTATGGATATCAGTTCTGTGTTCCCATAAATAAGATTTTTAGATTACAGCAGGATAGGCATTGCAGGAGTGACATTGGAAATAGTTTTTAAGGCCTGGCCACTACAATGTTCAAGTTCAAGCCCTGTTCTAAAACTCAAAAACAACTGTTCTTGAGCAAAGAAGACAGACATGGCAGGAAGCATGTGTGACATTGCACACTACGCAGCACTAGGCGTCCCTTTCATTAATTGTTCAAGTTGTTTGCTTCTCAGTATGAATCCTTACCTGGATATGGATTTACGTTCAGTTCATACATCATTTAACCGCTGTTAAATTATGATACATTATTTGTGGTTCTCAATACAATAAGAGGCTCGTGGCTAGGAAATAACTAAGCTGATCAACCAATCTGCAAGGATAAGCTACGCTAGCTGCGGTCAGTAGGTATGATGGGGATCCGGATGGGTGAACATTCTTAACACATCGAGACCCCTCCGTGCCTCAGAGAGCATGTAAAGCCGTCATACGAACATCTACGACAATTGTTAGTAGTGACGCCCCAAAAAGCGTGACAGTCTATCCTCCGAATATCGGTACTGCCCAGAAGTGTTTCCGCAATATACATAGTTGGGAAAAGGCTTGGAGGATGATATGCAATAGCAAGTCTTGCAGTATGGTAGTCTCACATAGTACCTTCTTACAAATTCATAGTGCATTAGTCTCACTAAAGTCTAACAAAATTGTAAACTGTAGAATAATACTGTAAACGTAGGTATTTGTTTTCAAAGAGTTAATTTATCCATAAATATTGAAACCGTGAAATTGACTTTTTATTTTCATGAAATAAAATATTTTGACTATATTTTATTAGCCAAAGTCATTTATTATGCCCGTGATTCGGTGAACCATGACGAAGGAAGCTACGTTTCGACGCTCAGGTGAGACGTCAGACCGGTTTCCCTCGTCCTCACCCGCCTCCTTTACACCACAATAGCATTATTATCATAGGATCGACATTAAAGCTAAGAGAATATAATGCATACATACATGAGTAAATAATATTTATTTTATCACCCAGTTGCAAAGATTTCAATTTAATATAGCTAAGGCAATTGTTTCTTTACTTACATGTTTCTTTTTATGGTTTTCGCAATAATTGCAAAGTTTACTCGGAATAGATAATGTTTTAAATTAGTTCGTAGAAAAACTTGTTATAATATAAAAAACTAGTATCTAGTCACGATAATTACAGTTGCACACAGTGCACAGACAGTTGTGTGACAAAAAAAACTATTTTTGAATGATAATTTATCTTTGGTCCCTACTTATCATTTTGGTTATACAGTGCCCAGTCTGTTAGCCTTGGAAGCTCTTCGATTATTCGTAATAATGCAAATTCAATTTACAAAAATACTTATCATCGATTCGGAGTCTGACTACTTAGCTTTAAACGTTATAATAATGTGAGACGGTGCACGCACTATGCTCTCACGAGAGCACGCAAGGTCTTCAACTGACGCCTACAGTTCATTTTCTATGGCCGACCTCTGGATTTCTATATATTTCCACATAACTTATGCATACTTATGTCTGTCCGTATTGCTCTTATTAAGTATGGGGCCTTATCTACTACTTAATATTGCAATTCAGTCTTGATTACGCAATGACTAGTGTGCATAAACTCAAGCATTTGTATTCTAAAGAGAACTAATGTAATAGGTAGGCAAATCTACATGAAAAGGTTTTTCTAGATAAATAATTATCTTTTGTTATTCTTAATATAGGAACCTAGTTAACTGTATAGTATCTATCTGAATCTGAATAATAACACAATTTTATTCAATTTTGTTTGACGATTCTATAAATTACGATTTATTTTGGAATTAAGTTTAATTTTAATGTTGATGATGATGATGTATTCAGAATTTGATGCCATAGAAACAATAAAATAATTAAAGTAGTATTCACCCAGTTATATCGTCGAACAAAATTTTTAACGCCATCATCCTCTCGAAGACAGTTACCTAATTAATCCGTTAATCTGTGGCGTCATTAATTAGTTTATACTACTAAAAGTAAACATACTTATTAGTCTAGTAGTCGTAAGAGCAACTGCCACACTAGAGGTCTTGGGTTCGATTTCCGGGTCGAGCTCGAGCAGTGTCACTGCGTTTTTTTTTTTCAATTAACTTCTTTGTAGCGGTTGGAGTAAGGGATTTTTGCCCGGTTAATGGCAATAGGCTCGCCATTGACCGGGCCAATGAATGGGACCAAAACATATTACGGGCGAACTGTGGCTCTATCTACATTATTATCTACTCCTCTACTTAATCCTTCGGGGAATACAGGCGAAGTTTTTTTTTTTAAATATTATGTTGATTTTACAAAAATATTAACAGACAAGTACAATATTATGGTAATGCCAATATATTTGCTTACAAAAGTGCTGGTCTCCTGGCCCCCAAACTAGGTTTATAGCCTGGGACTTAGGAGTCAGTTTTCTGCATCATCAATGAGTGTAGGGTTTCAGTATATTTTTTATAAATAGCCATCATGCGATCTTAATTGGTTGGCTGCCTGGTACAGTTCACCGTCAGGACAGGATGCCTGCTCTACCGACCATGTTAGTCCGGCGACATTCAAAAATTGCTCTAAGGCACCGAAAATTAAGTCTAATTAGACGTTAAGTGCCGGCAACGTTTATTTATGACAATCAATTCTAATGGATCCAGACAATCTTAACAAGCATAACCTAGTCAATTGTGATTTTCTATTTTAAATTTAAAGCACTGAACGCTCTTAAAAATATTCCGCGCTTAATTATGTTAATAGTCACGTATTTACAGGATAAGTACCTAATAGTAATTAGCAGAGCTTGTTATAATGTCCGAGCATGACTCAATGGTGCCAATTTTACATTGTTGTTATCTTATAACTATGGGTACTCACATAGAATACTAGTATTATAATTATAACAATTCAATGTTTTCGATAACTACTGTGTACTTACTGTAGGTACTTTATGCCGGTTGCCAATAACAAATCCGTCGATAGATTTGCTTACTAGAGATAAGATTTTGACATTACTTGTATGGACTTTATGTCAAAATTCTATCTCTAGTAAGCAAATCCACTAACTGGTTTGTTATTGGGACCGGCCGTTAGTAGATCTAAGTAATCGCCGTTAGGTATCATTTTTTCTGAAAATAAGTTGACGGTTGATTCTACAGTCAACAAAAATCAGGTACCAAAAACATTATGCGTCTTGACATAGATTGTATTATAAATTATTATCTCCAAAGGGTTAATCAAAAATGTATTACGAATTTTGACAATCAAGACGTGACAGATAGTGGCCGAGTAAATTTCACACATTTGAGATAAGCATATTTGAGTATCATATTAATCCTAATGTAATTTCCAGTTGAACCCGGACGTGAACGCGTTCCAGCGTAAATTCGTGAATGAAGTCCGTCGATGCGATGAGATGGAGCGCAAGCTTCGGTACATCGAGGCCGAAGTACACAAGGACGGAGTGCATATCCCTGCCGTCAAGGAGGCCCCCCGCGCCCCCAACCCGAGAGAGATCATCGATCTTGAGGTAAGAAAAGGACAGTTTCAGCTAAGCTGTTCATTGAAAGCAAAACGTCTGTTGCCTTATACGTAACAACATCATGTGGTTCTGGTTCGAAACCTATCCATTGCAATACCGCGTTAACCCACTCGTTACACAAGCATTTAGCTTAGCACGAAGTCTAGTAAGCTCTAAAATAAAAAAAACAGCGTGCATGCCTGGGCCTGCGCCTCATCGACCCTTGAAAGAAGCATTGTGTCTGGTGTTCGGCGAGAGAAAGCATGCGAGGTTTTTCCCTGTGCTATCCTTCATATGAATTATTTTTTAAATTTCCTTGTTTAAATAATAAATAACTACATAAAATTAAATAAATTCTACAGTCTACGGTATACTTGTACTCAAATATCGCGTTGTCCGTTGATTATGGTGAGGAATTAAGTCGTAATTTGAATGTTGTTTGTTCCTTTTCGCGAAAATCGGAATACGGAAAAATCTTGTATTGTACGTAAGTATAACTATGTAGGAGGTAGTAGATAATTGTCCAATTTTTAGTACAAGCAATATTAAACAATAATTTGACTTAAATAACTTCCCATTTTAAGACAGTCTTGAGACTCGTTAGCAACAGGTTCTTTCACGGCTGACCTCGCTCAATGAATAAACAAAAGAGCCCTCATCTTACATCAAGGTTAATTGTTTACATAAATATGATGTATGGTAGTATAGTATATGCGGTATAGAAATAACCAACCGAATAAGAGAGAGGTTCCCGTCAAGCCCCGTGGCTTTGCAGGACAGTCAGACAATGGATCCCAATTTGCTCTCACTTCCTTTATTACAATGTATGTACAACATTACAAAGCACTGTTTAAATTATTCCTATACAATTGACTACTGTAAATAAATAGAGCGAATAAACTCATAGGTGTTGTGAAACTTTCACAATACTTTAGGTACATACCTACATAAAATTATCTATATAATTCTCTCTTCCAGAGGGGGTAGACAAAATTATAAAAAACAACCCGTGAATTGTTCATACATTACCTAATGACAAAATGTGATTGGGTTTTTCAATTAGGATATTATTTGTAGCAGGTATTTTGTGGGTTATCGTGGCAAATGCACCATCCCATTTTTTTATGAATCACAATATGATTTACGAACGCGTCACTATATCAGGAGTCACCAATTACTTCCATTCGTCGCGGTCCGTAAGGTTTAAAGCCACTTCCTAAGGTCATTACGTCGTCACGTGTGTTTACTTTGAAATAATAAACATAATTAAATAAATATAGATACAATATCAATAAAGAAATAAATAATTGACGCGGGATAAATTAAATTATTAAATTAAACACTCAATTAATACAAGTAAATTATATTGTAGGTACTGTTACTAGAATACCTAGGTCCGTCATTTGACACCTGTGCTTTATTTTGCCTGTATAAGCTGAAAACTGGCCTCTTATTGTACCAAAAGTCTGTTCTGAATCATAATTGAGTGCGAACATTTAACCTATCTACCTATTACTAAAAGGAAAAAGCAAGGCAAATGTTGGTGTCTATACGTCTTCAACATACCCTGTTACCTTCCCACATAGCAGTCAATCATGCGAATTTTCCGCACTGTACAAGATGTATTTTTGTTTGGTGGTAAACTCGCAGTCTTCGAGCTAATATCACAATAGTATAGATTATTTAACACACTGACTATCTACAGGCCCATCTGGAGAAGACAGAGAACGAAATTCTAGAGCTGTCCCACAACGCGGTGAACTTAAAACAGAACTACTTAGAGCTGACCGAACTCAGACACGTGCTGGAGAAGACCGAGGCATTCTTCATCGCACAGGAGGAGATCGGCATGGACTCAATGACCAAGTAAGTAGAGCTAACTAGCCTTCCTAATAACATCTTTGGCTAGCGATACCCTGGTACCTTGAGAAAACTTTGAACTGGAAGTGGATGTTAAGCAACATGTATAGCGCGATGTAGCAGCACTCTACTCATCCCATACAAAAGCACTTAGGCTACCTTAAAATGCTTCCCAGAAAAGGGGAGTGGCAAATCTGATATAATATTTGTTTGAAATATTTGAATATGAAAACTGTGATTTTGTAATAAATTAAACGTGTAAGAACGCGGTTATTAGTCTGAGCTGCTGCTGCTGAGTAGCTTAATTATTAATCTGGAAAATATATTTTATTACAAAATTAAGATGATTATTTTCACAAGACATAGGTAACATCTACATATATGTACCTATATACAAGGCATAAGTGCCCGTAAAGTTGAAATTTATTAGCAATTTAGTTACCGATTTAAATTATCGATCTTATCGATATCGACGTTATTAATAACTTAGTTGCGGTTTTAAATGATCGATCTTGATCATCGACCATATAGATGGTCGATGATCTTGACAATGCTGTGTACAACAATGATTGGATACACACACATGAGGAACAATGTAGTGTACCTACTGAACAACAATTAAGGAAACAGAGGAACAAAATACAATGTACTATTAACTACTAAACTTACTGACTAGTTAATGGAAAACTATTGGTACCTACCAATAGTTTTATTAGTCAGTTATTATTTCAATTAGTCAGTCATTATTTCCATTACATTTAATCGCAAACAACACCGTAATCGACTTAAGGATGCACCAGACAGTGCGAAGCGACAAACTGATAAGGAATGTCTAAATAAGCAAGTGAACATTTGCAAAAAAATTGCTAATTACATTCCGGATGTATAGGTACGTATATTATGTAAGACAATATATAAGCAATTCATTAGTCACTAAATGCAAACTGTAGGTAGGTAGGTACTGCAAAACAATGTGAGGTAAAAATCAAACATTATTACAATATACATTTATTTTTTAATTTACAATTCCAGCCAAACAAGTGGCTTATTGTTTTTGCACAGATTGCCATAGTGCAGAAAATACATTTAAAAAAAATACAATACTAACCCTATGGGAGACAGGGGTGTGAAATATGTACATAAAATATATAACATTAGTTTTAGTATATCCGAAACTCAAAAAACGTGTCTAGTATTTTTCTTACTCTTAGAATCTATGTACAAAATTTCAAAACTGTATCCCGAAAAATCAGTTTTTTTTATTATTATTTATTACAAAAACATAATGTAGGTTTATTTATACATAAATACCTCGCCAAACTTTTACGTTTAATGGCGAGACACTATTATAAGCTTATATTACCTGGTTGTCCGTAGGTAGTGATGGGCGGAGGATAAATACTCGGAAGATAAAAACTCTAGTATTTATCCGAAATGGATAAATACTCGTTTTACCTCATTTTTATCGGATATTTACTCAAAATGGATATTTATTTTTTTCCGCTACGGATGGTTATTTAAAATAAATGTATTGTCTATTATTGGTATTTTGGCCTCAAAACACTAAATTATTACATTTTTTAATTCTGATGTCAAAACGAAGCAACGTGCTTCTCACCGCAACCTAATCCTGGCGACCTTTTTACGGTTTCTTTTGTTTTGCTTATCTATTCCTCGCCTCCCACGCCACATGCACCCGGGCAGTGCCCAGGTTTGCGTCATAGAGAGTGCACGTGTGTATTCGTTGTTTATTTTATAACGAGCAAAAAATTTGTTGTCAATATAGTATTTTTTTAATGATTCAAGTACCTAATGCACAAATGTATAATTATATCTAACCTTGACAGTCATTGACAAAAATATTCATAATTAAGTAAAATAATTCTTATTATGGCTTTTGTTATTGTTAATGTGATTAATAAAGTACGGTACAAATCTATATTAATTCAAATTTTCATATGTTTGTAAAATGTCAAAATTTACATTATATAATGTAACGAAAAATTGAGATAGTATTTATCCACTGTTTTGGACAAATACTCAATTAAAAACGGATATTTATGAGTATTTATCCATTTTGAGTATTTTTCCGGATAAATTCCCAACACTATCCGTAGGTACAAGAACATGCTCACCAAGTCTTATTACCCCCGCCCCGCTGTGCGCCCGCGCCTTATTGTGCCGCTATGACTGACTACTTCGTGACTTGTGTTGTGCGCGTATGATTGTTGTTCGGTGTTCCACTTGTAACCTTTTTAAATATTTTTACGACAAAATATGACATGGTGTAAAAATTGCTGGAATGCATTTAGATAGTTATTCTGAACAAACTATATTCAGGTTTCGCATATACTCCCCAGGGATGTGCCTCAATAGGCGTTGCACAGGAGGGTTCTGGGGTGCTTTTATGGTGGCCACCGGGGTGGTTTTAGTGGGTAAAAAACCCACACTCACCGGTTCAATCCCCTAAGATCGGCCGTCTTTTGAAGGTTTCCCTTCGTAAACAGAAAAAGACCGGCCAAGTGCGAGTCGGACTTGTTCCGTACCATTATCGAGTCCGACTCGCACGGCCGGTATTTAGTATTTGTTGTTATAGCGGCAACAGAAAAACATAATTTGTGAAAATTTTAACTGTATAGCTATCACGGTTCTTGAGATACAGTAAGATGAGAAGTCTTCCTAGGGTCCCGTTTTTACCCTTGGTAATAGCTAATGTATTATTTAATATTGTTTGTCAGGTCTCTGATAAGTGACGAGACGGGCGGTCAGGCGGCGACGCGCGGCCGGCTGGGCTTCGTGGCGGGCGTGGTGCAGCGCGAGCGCGTGCCCGCCTTCGAGCGCATGCTGTGGCGCATCTCGCGCGGCAACGTGTTCCTGCGCCGCGCTGAACTTGACAAGCCACTAGAGGATCCTGCCACTGTGAGTCTCGTATCCTTCCATAACAATACTCGTCCTCCGAGCCTTTTCCCAAAAATGTTGGCGTCGGCTTCCAGTCTAACCAGATAACATACCATCACGCCTGTATTCCCCGAAAGGTTCAGTACAGTAGTCACAGTTCGCCGGTATGTTTGGGTCCCATGTAATAGGGGGCGAGCGTATTGCCATTAACCGGGCACGAATTCCAAACTCCGAGCTGCTACTGGGAATTTCATAGAAAAACCCAATAACACTGCTCGACCTGGGAATAGAACCCAGGACTTCTAGCGTAGCAGTCACGCTCAGGACCACTTAGCTGAGATGAGGCAGTCTAACCAGATGCGGTTTAATATCAGCATTTTACACGAAGCGACTGTCACCAGATCTCCGTTCGAATGATAGACTGGTCGTCAGACTTTTTTTGGGCTTCTGACTACACTAACAATTGTCAAAGATATTCGTATGACAACCGCGACCGACGGTTTGGAATATGATCAAACGAGTCTTATCCTAAAGACAAAAAACGCCGCCACTTTTTTGTAATTTTTAGCAACAATCATGATTGCAGGCGGGGGATAGGAATCCCCCGAAACTGCTGTTCGGAAAAGTTGCTGTTGTACAGACTTGGTTGGCAAGCCCATTATCATTTTGCTGCAAAACTGCCTAGTTGGTCGAGTAGTCTTTAGCGCGACTGCTACTCTTGAGGTCAGCTTTCGATTCCCAAATCGAACAATAGACACAGCTTGGAGTTTGAATTTGTGCCCGGTTAACTCTTCAGGTATACCTACAGGCTTGGATGATGGTATTATATAATTACAACGAATTTAAATTAAAACCTATTTGCAACATTTGGATCTAAAATCTTTTTCAGGGCAATGAGATCTACAAGACAGTATTCGTGGCGTTCTTCCAAGGCGAGCAGCTGAAGTCTCGTATCAAGAAGGTTTGCTCCGGGTTCCACGCTTCGCTGTACCCATGCCCGCCATCTAACACTGAGAGACAGGACATGGTCAAGGGAGTCCGAACTAGATTAGAAGATCTTAACATGGTACGTAAGGCATTTTGTTCTTTGAATACAAGTAGATAAAGATCACATTACAAAAGTTGCTCAGTGTCGAGAAAATTATCAATGGAATTCACGTCGATCTTATTTCATTAAATTGATAATGTCTGCAATTTACTGCTTGACGGTTAAGTTGTCAAATTATATTTCATTATCTTGGCTTTAGAAAACAGTAGATGTCAGAGTCAAGTATCGAGTGTTTTAAGCCTGAGTTCTATGATGTATGGAATGGAACTGTGAAATTGACATAAGTGTAGTAGGCATTCTTCAAAGGAATAGCATTTCCATGCAACATAATTTAACAAAATCCATGGTTATAGGTGTTGAACCAAACCCGCGACCACAGACAGCGCGTGCTGGCCAGCGTGGCCAAGGAACTGGCCAGCTGGACCATCATGGTGCGCAAGATGAAGGCCATCTACCACACACTGAACTTGTTCAACATGGACGTCACTAAGAAGTGCCTCATCGGAGAGTGCTGGGTGCCTACTGCTGATCTGCCCAACGTACAGAAGGCTTTAGCTGACGGATCGGTGAGTTTTTATTCTTAAAAAACCTTATGCCAACAAGATGTTTTTATTTCATTGAAAATATAACTGTCTCTGTCGAATTTAATTTGATATAATGAGACAGAATGTGAATGTGAAAATGAGTGTTTAAATGTATACTGTACAATTATTTATTTGTAGTAATTTTTCAATAAAAATCGTCATGTTTGGACGGCTCTACTTCTGAATTTCCCGTAAATGTAGACTAAAATTATCCAACAACGAAATTCGCAGCTTCCAAGGGAGGCTCTAAGAGATCACGATATCGAGACTCATATATTTATCACGAAGGGAAACTAGTTCAGTATAAACTAATGGAGTAATGTTTTGCTTCAGAACGCATGCGGCAGTTCGATTCCATCGTTCCTCAACTGCATCGAGACGGACGAGGAGCCGCCCACCTTCAACCGTACCAACCGATTCACCCGCGGCTTCCAGAACCTCATTGACTCTTACGGAGTTGCCTCCTACAGGGAATGCAACCCTGGTAACTATAAGAACATTATTTTCCAATTTAGAACAAAAGAAAAAAAACAGTTGTTGACAATTTACAATTCAATACAGACAGCATATACAAGGATACACTAACACAATCATTATGGTAGGCTAGATGTGAATTGTGTGTTTAAAAGGCCGCAGCTCTGCATTTGCTACATATTACTGAACCGCTGATGTTCAGCCGAGCAGACAAGCCGAACGTTTCGAGTGACTTTCCCATATGATAAATCTCAATACCTACGATATAATATGTATACTGTTTATGGTAGACATTGAATTGTTTCCACTTTGATCTGTCTAAAAAGTATCGATAAAATATTGAGAGCGGCATTGGCAGCGGCAGCGACGGATTAACAGTTTTGATTACCTAATCAAAACTGTGTCACTGGAACAGAGAGGTCGACTGTAAATTAGGGTCTTCTGATAACGTTAACTTTTGCGTTATTTTAATAGAATTTCTACAATAATAGTTGCAGAGCTTAAAGTATTTATTTTTCCTTCGCAGCTTTGTACACCATCATCACGTTCCCGTTCTTGTTCGCGGTGATGTTCGGCGACTTGGGCCACGGTCTGATCATGGCCCTGTTCGGCGCTTGGATGGTCTGCAAAGAAGTCTCCCTCTCCGCCAAGAAGTCAAACAACGAAATCTGGAACATTTTCTTCGCTGGTCGCTACATTATCCTGCTCATGGGCTGTTTCTCGATGTACACTGGTTTAGTTTACAACGACATATTCTCAAAATCCATGAACATCTTTGGTTCGTCGTGGAGCATTCCGTACGACAATCAGACTATGGAAGCTAATGGTGCAATGACTTTGGACCCGAAAGACGCTTACAATAATATTCCGTACTTTATCGGTATTGATCCTATTTGGCAGGTAAGAATTAGTGTTTTATCAATACCGTTTATTAAATACTTTTGGAACCTAATAAGTGGTCCTAAACTAAGATTCAGGGACTGTGGACTTTCATACATAAAGACACACATCATAAAGTTTTTATATGTCGTGTTCTTCGTTGTTACTATCTTTGTGCAACCAATGGGACTAAAGGTTCTAAGACGCGCTACAAATACGATTTTAGTCTGTCTCACAGACTAAAATCTCGTAGCGCGTTGTAGTATACTTGAACTTGGTCTAAAGTGACTACACGTTTGGTGTTTGCTTAGTGTCGCCGAGACGTTTATTTATCTGTTCAATCGACAGATATTTTTTTCGGGTCTCGGTATTTTTTCGGGTCTGGGTATCTGGTATTTTAAGTCCATTAATTGTAAATATTTTGTATGGATCCCGCTACATATGGATTGTTTCCTAGTGGACAGAGGACCTGTGTTATAATAAAAATAAACTAAAATAAGGAGTCCCTGAATACTAATATATTCTATAAAAGTATTTTTAATTCTATACGAAACTGGTAAGAACTTATTTATTCAAACTATTTTTTGCATAGACTGCTGACAACAAGATCATCTTCTTGAACTCGTACAAAATGAAGCTGTCCATCATTTTCGGTGTCCTGCACATGATCTTCGGTGTTTGCATGAGCGTGGTTAACTACAAGTAAGTCATCTAACAAAAAATTGAATTATGATATTTTCATAAGGTTGCACGTTTGGTCAAAAGCGTTTACTACTATTGTCCTCACTGATCGATATTTTTAACTGATTTGGGAACAGTTGACTGCAGACATGATTAGCTATTTCAACCGTACTCTAATATTCTTTCTTCGTGGTTCAAAATCGGGTCTGTAATACTGTGTGTTGTTTGCAGCTTCTTCCGTCGCCGCTACTCCATCGTGCTGGAGTTCCTGCCGCAGCTGGTCTTTCTGTGTCTGCTGTTCTTGTACATGGTGTTCATGATGTTCTACAAGTGGGTGGCTTACAGCACTTTCTCTGAGGGTGAGCATTGATATTCTATGTAACAATTAACATATAGAAGTAAATATTGGGAGTTTCTTACAATTTTATGTGATTATCCTCTCAAGGTATGCTTAGAACAAATTGACTTTTAAACGTCCTGCTCGGATGGTAAAAACATCAGATACTCAGTTGCGTATCAGTAGTAGTAACTTGTTTCAAATGAATGTACCTATCGCCTCATGAAGGCATCGACTGAAGCCACTTATCCAAATATCTCACAATTTGAGTCGACGTCGATAATCTCCCAAAAATGGGACGGGGATTGAATTGATATGATAACATGAATGACATTTTTTCAGACCCAGCATACCAGCAGGGCTGCGCGCCGTCCGTGCTGATCCTGTTCATCAACATGATGCTGTTCTCGAGCACGGAGCCGGAGGCGGGCTGCAAGGAGTTCATGTTCGAGGGGCAGGGCACCATCCAACGCGTTTTCGTGCTCGTCGGGCTCTGCTGCATCCCCGTCATGCTGCTCGGCAAGCCGCTGTACATACTCGTAGCCGGCAAGAAGAAGAAGGACGCCAAGGTATGATCTTACACCTCTGTCACTAGAAGTGCCAGTTATAATAATTTATTCAAACTTGCGCGCGATGGATGGCTTTACATTGATTTTCTAACTAATATTTTCGATACTAAGCTGTAGGCTCATAACTAAATCAATAATTGTGTTTTCAAGTTAACTTTAGACAACGGGATTAATCTATTGCATTACCAGTTGGCCACAATACGAGGTCACCTCAGGGGTGTAACCTAATATTTGTATCAGTGCTCGACATTGCCACGTCATACTCATACGCGACACCAAACTGGCGTTTTAAGGCGGCCATAGACGTAGGGTTTCCTGGTCTAGGTTCAAATTTTTTTAAATAAATATACCCTAACACGATTTTAATAAATACTTAACTAAATAAATTTACATTTCATATCCCTCAGCCTGAACATTCAAACGGTAGTGTGAACCAAGGCATTGAGATGCAGGAGCAGACAGAGCTTGGTGACGCACCGCCTAAGGGCGAAGTCCACGCCTCCCATGACCACGAGGACGAGCCTTTCAGCGAGATCATGATCCACCAGGCCATCCACACCATCGAATATGTACTCAGTACTATCTCTCACACAGCCTCCTACCTCCGACTGTGGGCTCTCTCGCTTGCTCACGCAGGTAACTAAATATTCGATAAAATTTATATACTTCGAAAAAGATTTACCTTCATTATGATTTGCCTTAGTATAAAATAGATATGTATGCCTTAGATAGATATGTAGTTTATAAATTAGAATATTTTAGTATTTATTTCTGTAATAAGTGATTTGTAATCTTTGGAAATAAATGATTTCAAACCTTAAACCGTATAAAAATAAAGAATCTAATGATTCATAATCATTATGAAGAAAATGAATTATATCGATCTCGTGAAGAACATTTTCAGTTTCATTTCCTACCTTAAGCTCTACACGATAAGGACAAAAAGTAGTTCATCGCTAAGATTGACAATCATCAATACCATAGCAGTCTCGTGAACAATGTAATGTTTTCTAGAACTGTCAGAGGTGTTGTGGAGCATGGTGCTGACATTCGGCCTGAAGGACCACGACTACATCGGTGGCATCAAGCTGTACGTGGCGTTCTGCTTCTGGGCGCTGTTCACCCTCGCCATCCTCGTCATGATGGAGGGCCTCTCCGCTTTCCTCCACACCCTGCGTTTGCACTGGTATTTTTTTTTTACTTTTTAATTACGCCTTATTCCAGATATTGCGACTGTACTACTTACTGACTTGTTCCAAACGAAAATCGGAACATCATATTTTTACTATAGTACCATGTCTTATACAAGTTCTTAATATAATTGCTGCCATTTACGGTTCCAATTTAAATGATACTCCATCATTTTATTTTACATATTTCCATATCACACAATATTCACAACGTTTTATTCTTCCAGGGTGGAGTTCATGAGCAAGTTCTACTCTGGTCTGGGTTACATCTTCCAGCCGTTCTGTTTCAAGACCATTCTCGCAGAAGAGGATAACAAGGATGATTAAACAGTACTAACTACTTAGATCATAACACGTAGTGTAGATACAAACAGTATTTTTGATTAATATTTCAATTAAATGTCACAACTGTCGAATGAATTGAAATAAAATAATATATTTATGCATGTTAGACAAGTTTTATTGTGCGCGTTTGTTTATAATTACTTAATTAATAATAAAATAAGTACTACTATTACATCCCCTTCCATAGGCATTTGGGCTTTCGGCTTGGAGAAGATTCCTGCATTGTAACAACTTTTATTACTTACCCAAATCTATTAAACTAGAACTAACTTCCCACTCTTGCTACCATATGAAAATAAAAATGTCCTTTTGATTAAATGATAAAAAATGGGACTATTTTCACGATCTATTAATGTCTAAGATAATAATTTAAAATGCCATTGTACATAATATCACTCTTTCAATAAAATCGACCAATGATTTCCTCATGGCAGAATATTTCCTACGGCGATATTAAAAAATTGTCATCAAAATCAATCCGGGTTATCTGAGAACGTATCAACAGGTCATGTTTTACTTTATGTAGTGCTGTACAACTATTTATTAAATATCAGAAAGAACTAAAGGTTAAGTCCTCAAATTAGATTTAGCTTTTTCAAGTATCTCCTTTTTGATCTTCGGATAGTCTGGCTGTACTTTCAGTATGTGTTTGCAAACCACAATGCACTCAGGGTACTTCTTCAGCTTGAGGTAAGAATGAGCCAATTTGTATCCAACAGCGAGGTCGGCCTTGCCTCCGTGAATCCATGCGTTGTTGTAATTGTGTGCTGAACTTTTGTAGTTTTGATCTTTTTCTGCCAAGTAACCTGGGACAGCGAAATGTGTGAATAGTGAGTATGTAGTAGTGGCAAATGAATAACATCGATGAAATTTCTAGATTTCATTTGAGACAAAACAAGTCTGTAAGCAATAATTTACTAAAATCACATACCCATATACTGATATGCGGTTGCACAAGAGTTGTTATGGTTCAACACTTTAGTGAGCAATTCCTTTGCGGCATCCATTCTTCCTGAACTTATCTGGCCATCCGCAACTTCCAGCCAACACCTTGAATAAAACACATTTTCTATCAATCCATTTTTAGGACCAATGTACCCAAAACACTTTCGTAGATGTAGAAAAACTTAATCATTAACGAGAGCAGGTGACTAAATCGGGAGCCTGTATACTATACTTCAGAATATTTAGATATATTGTAGTAAGTATTCAGTAAACTCACCTCTCCAAGCCATCAGCTTTTTCAGGAGTCCAGGGTATTGAGGACACCGTTCTTTTCAAAATGTTCTTGGCACGAGTAGGTTGTTTTATTATGTTATATCTGAAATTAAATAACGAGAGGGTTTTGACGTTTCGATGACCAGCATTGAGAGGGATTTGCAAACAAAATGACGTAACATCAAGACTAAGCCGAAAATCGGGCTCTGTGGCGTTCACTAGGAGAGGCCTACGTCCAACCTGCCTGCCTGCTGTATCTATGACATGATGCATTAAAATAATACAAATGATAGTGTAAACTGTATCAAAATCCATTGCGTAGTTTAGAAGAACTAAGCACACTATTTTTGTACGTTACTGACAATGACAGTCATAAAGATACTTACGCATTAGCAATAGCTAAGATCAAGTACGGGTCATCTTGGTAGCCGTCTTCAGTGGCGAGAGGTAGTAGGTCTTGCAGAACGCGTTCGGCTTGGGGCTTCTGTTTGGTTGCCAGAAGAAGCATGGCTTGCAACGCCTTGCGGTCAAGCGGCGACACTTCACCTAGGAGTTTTTCAGCAGTCCTTAGTGCTAGAAGCCTTGTGTCCCTGTTAATTATAGTTGCATTTAAAGACCAAGAAAACGAATGACAGATTGAGTACAGTAGCTGCAAAATAACTTGAAGAGGTTTAGGCGGGAAAATGAAAAGTGCACGTTGTCGATTTTATATTATTTTTCAAAACTTGAATTTCTCCGAAGTTTAATGTGTAATTATGGTGGATAATTAACGATTAAGTGTTCGTGAACGTGTTAGAGTGTAGGCAAATGATATAAAATTGAAAATCGTGACTTTTTGGGTTCACTCCTAAACTCCATCGAAGCCTCAATAAAGTTTCTACCGTTTTATTGGGGCAACTCAACAACTTATACTTGACACTGGCGAACACAAAAAGTGTGGTGCCATATTACAATCCCAAGCAATCCCATATTGGGAAATATTTGATTACTCTAATACTAGACACTGGCAAATACACAAAAAGTGTGGCGCCATAATAATAATAATAAAAAAAACGACAACGTTGTGGACTGGAATTTAATTACCTGTATTGAAAAGACTATGCTGAGGTGATTTAGACAAGTGAATAAATGTAAACGACTAACGAAAGGAACTTATGAGGCAAAAGTCAGCGGCAGCGTCGGAAGAGATCGCCCTAGAAGAACATAGCCGATTTATTAGCGAGGTCCTTGTGCGTAGTACTCGCAACCGACGGCGCGTGTTTATTACAAGATGGATGAATGTGGAAGAAGCAAAAGAAGTATTCAAGAAACTGTGGGAGCAAATGTTTTTTTTATGTTTAACTAGCTTTGGCCCGCGGCTTCGCCTCGTAAAGTTAAATTAGGATTAGAAATGGATTCCAAAAATAATTTATTTAAAAAACCAACAGTCGTGATATCTCATTTGTATGGGCCTATATATATCAGAGGTCAAGCTGTATCATAGGATCCATTTAATTGAGATAATAAGTTCACCAGTTTTTAAGGTGGAGCATGTACTTTCTAACAGTAGTAATAAAATTAAAATATATTCAGTAGTTTTTGCTCCAACCCGTAACAAACAGACTGGCAAGAATTTTAAAAATCACATAGGTACTTGGATTCGGAGACATATAAATGTCTCCGAATCCAAATGTTTTTTTTTAATATCTTCAATGTACAGACACAGCTTTTTTACAATTTTCTAATAATACGAGCTTCCGCCCGCGACTTCGTCCGCGTGGAATAGTTACACTTAGTCTTAGCGTGATGATAATAACCTATAGCCTTCCTCAATAAATGGGCTATCTAATACTCAAAGAATTTTTCAAATCGGTCCAGTGGTTCCTGAGATTAACGCGTTCAAGCAAACAAACAAACAAATAACAAACGAAATTCTTCAGCTTTATATATTAGTAGGTGTGGAAGAAACAGAGTAGGTACTGACGAGTCGAGTGGAGCGGCGAGGAATGAGTCTGCGAGGGAGTGCGGCGCGTGGTGCGCCAGGCACAGCAGCACCATGCGGCGCGCGGCGCGCCCGCCCCACGCGGCCCCGCGCCGCGCCTGGTTCAGCGCCCGCAGCGCCGCGTTAGCGCGACCCAAGTATGCGCTGCATACCCCCGAACAGTACCAATAACCTGATAACGTTACTTCATTGCAGTTGTAACAATACTAACACTATGGATGTCTAATGAATGTAACCACTACACCGTTACACTTTTTTTTTTCAGCCGTTATAGTCCCACTGTAGGGGCAAAGGCCTCCCTACCCTTCTTCCATTCCTCACAGTTTAGAACCTTCTGTGGCTAATCTTTACAATAGATGTCTAGCTCATCCCGCCATCTCCTTTTGGGGCTGCCGCGACGTCGTCTAGCGTTATGTGGGTTTTACTTAACACACATACCGTTACACTACAACATTTTAACGTGGGAGAGCCATGCTTCGGCAAGAATGGGCCGGTTCGAGCGGAGTGATACCACGGCCTCACAGAAATCCGGCGTGAAGCAAAGCTTGCGTTGTGTTTAGCCGAGTGAGAGAGCTTACCGGAGGCCCAAATTCTTTTATAAGGCGGGCAACACACTTGTTACTCTTCGTTACTCTTCTGGTGTTGCGGGTGTCCATGGGCGGCGGTTATCGCTTACCATCAGGTGATCCGTCTGCTCGTTTGCTGCCCTATCCCAAAGAAAACCTGTTCTATGTTAATTTATTATTATAAGTACTTTATGTACAGATGTGTACAAAGGCGGTCTTGATGCCTTAGGCAATTTCTACCAGACGACCTTAGGGTTGTGCAGAACCGATCGCGATAAATGCAATAAAAAAGTAGAGAG
Source organism: Acronicta leporina (assembly GCA_947256265.1). Taxonomy (NCBI): domain Eukaryota; kingdom Metazoa; phylum Arthropoda; class Insecta; order Lepidoptera; family Noctuidae; genus Acronicta; species Acronicta leporina. Next base: position 11,374,672 of record OX366520.1, on the reverse strand, counting down.
GAAGATGTTTGTGGTTCAGTTGCCTTAAGCGCCACTACTACAATAGAGTTGCCGGAATCGAATCTCGGTAGAAGTTTTTAATGGATGAATAAACGAAAATGAAAAAAATATTAGAAAAAAAACGAAAAAAGTGTAATTAGAAATAAAGAAGAAAGAAATAAGCATTATGTAGGACTGACCAGGATCTTCCTGGTCACCCAAGGCCAGCTTAGCGGTGTCGAGTGCTTGTTCAGCCTCACTCAGCTGTCCGCGGCGCCACTGAACTTCGATCAACTGCGCGAGTGCCTCCCAGCTCATCGGCTTTACCGACAGAATCTGATTCAAATGGCGTTGGGCGGCTTCTAGATCCACCTAAAAATAATTATTAACTGAAATCTTCCTCGAAACCTTTATCGAATGTAGATTTTATTTTTCAAACTAATGAAAACCAATAATCAATAGGTTGGGAATATTCTGTTTGGGAAACGATACATCCCCATGATTGTAATCTACTACTATTATAACTGCGAACGCCTTTTCACACCTAAACAGCTGAACCAATTTTGAATTTTGGTATAGATAGACTGGACCTTGGAGATGACTTTTGTCTCGAAATCTTTTGGGATGCGAATAAAACGGACAACAATTAGTAATAAAATGTGTCTAATGCATAAATAGCAATAAATAAATAATGCAACTAGATATAATAAATGTTTTAGAAAATATTTTTATATGGCTACTATTGGCTGGCTCCTGTATATAATGGTTAATACTAGCGCAGGAGTCAGGGAATTATTTAAATATGTGTAAAATAATTGGGTCAATAAAGATTTATTATTATTATCTCATTCAATATAATATCTCGACGTCAGACCCATATGGTCTGATGTTAAGATTGGACCAAAATCACTTTTTTAGCTAGGCAAACTAAGTTCTTCAAGCTCTTTCTAACAAACTTACAATCATATTTCTATCACTTTTCTATGTTTAGTTTTTGGAGTGGTATAAAGTCGTATGTCGCAAAATCACTGAATTAAATCGAGTAATAAAGTTTCATAATGACATCAGTTTTTATGCTTTTATATTTGGTATCATCGTAAAGGCGAATATTGAGTTGAGTTGTTATGCTTCTAAATATTTTGTTCCAAGCTTGGGACGTTTGTCAGCATTCGACTTTATTCTTCTAAAATTATTGTGTAGAAAAATAAATGTATGCACACATAGAACTTTATGCCTCTCGATATAAACCAAACAACAGCACTAGAATGACATATAACTATATGCTTCGTAAATTTTATTGCAATTAGTAGGCATTATGTTTTCATGATACATTATGCCTGTATAATGTGTTGTTTCATCGCTACTCTGAAGGAAGTATGTGAAAAAGCAACGTTATGCTTATAGATTTTATGTCGATTACGTTTTCGAAGTGAATGACATCGGACTTTTTCGGCGATTATTGGCCGTCGTCGTGGCATTATGCCTCGAACCAATAAACGTTGACAACTAGTCCGAGTGCGTGCCGCCCGGGCCCCGCTCATTTTGTTTACATTAGGTATTTGCTTTAGAAGTTTTGATAACCGGTTTCGGTTTTATTTAGTAATTTAAATTGTGATTGTAGTATGATTGGTGTAATAATCATAAACATTCACTTGATAAAATAATGGAAGAAGAACGTAAGGTAAGTGAAGATAATTATTAAACTTAATAAACTGGAAAATATAGTTTTCTGTAGGTATTTATTCTCTTGCGTTTTATCTGCGGTTAATTAATACACGGCGGAAATTGGCTCATCTCAGAGAAATAATAATAGTAACACTGCCCCCTCCCTCGTCCCGAGCATGATTAGATCCGTAATGACGCGCGATCCACATGAACGATCTTCGGATCACCTCTTGGTCCTTCCTGTATCTGGTAAGTGACATCATTGATCTTCGTCAGGACTCGGTAGGGGCCGTCCCATTTTGCCAGTAACTTGGGTGACTTTCCTTTACCGCATCGGGTTATGTAGCCACACTAGTGAGCCCTCGTCGAAGCATTTGTCTTCATTTTCTCAGAAGTTTGTTGACCCGATTGTCTATCGTGCTCTAAAATTCCCTTACTGATGATGTACATTCAGATCTGCTCTGAACATCCTCACTGGTATCGCTTCGTTAGCCTCTTGGCTGAATCCAGAATATGCGTCATCTCCATTCTTCCTTCGGTTTTCAGACAACGATCTACCCGAAAAATGTACACGGTATTTTCACGGTTGCTTTGGGCAACTTATTCGGAGATGGCTTCTTTCTCCACCGATGTGACATCTTGGAGCAGCCATCATCCTCCTTTCTCCATCCTTCTTTCTCCAGCAATTAGCTCGAAAGTGTCGTCGTTTACCACAGATGTAGCATCTAGGCACGATCACACGTTCCCTTGAAATTTCACAACTCACCTGGAAGTGACCCTTTTCTACGCAGATGTAACATCTTGGAGCTGCTATCCTCTTCTTTTCTTCATGAGGTCGGTCCGTCTTCAATATTCGCCCTCTCAAGCAACTAGATTGAAGGTGACCCCGATTGCCACAGATATAGCATCTAGGCATGACTTTATGATCTTCACTATAACATTCCTTCGACCCTCACGTCCCTCACTGCGCCTCGGGCAACCCACCAGGAAATGGCCCTTTTCCCCGCAGAGGCGGCATGTCGGTAACACGACCTCCCGAACGGTGAACCCGATGGTCTCGTCTGACTGTCTTTTAATGTCTTGTGGTGCCCAAGCCTCACAGCAGCTCTGACTTCTAGGTCACGAATTCCATCGACGAACGCCTGTACCAGATTTCCGCCGATAAGTGCAGTTGTGGATTAATAGGGTTTTCGGACCAGTTTTTCAATTTCCGCGGGCAACTGCTGTAGGATCTATGTACCTCGCGGTCTTTCAGCTGGCCACGAAACACGTATTCCAGATGGGTGTCACCGTATCTGGAATCCAACGCTTCGCTTAGCTGATCGTAAAGTCATGTTCTCGCCGACGGCCTCCAGTAATGTCAAAGCCTGGTCGCGGAGGCATAGGGTGAGTGCCGTCTTAGCCTGACCTTTGTCTCATCCGTTTGACTCATTAAAGGCTTTAAATTGCATTTTATAAGCCGACCATGAGGAGGTCCCATCAAATGGTGGCACTTTGAATCCACGTAGAGAAGAGGTTACGAGAGCAGTATTCCCGGATTTGCTAAACGCACGTTTCGTGCCTCTAAATCACCTAATGCATTTGTCACGTTAGCAATCTGTTCCGCGGATTTAGAAATCCGGGTCTCGTGCTGTTCCACCTTAATAATAGCAAGCTGTTTGCCAAGAGTCCTATGAAGGTCTTTTATGAGGAGCATCTGCTCCTTTTGGCGTCTGGCCTGCTCCTCTTTATCCTGCTGCCGCTGCTCCCGCAACATTGTCGTCAAGGCTGCCAGGTCATCTGCTGGTGCTAGAGATGAAATGAAATGAAAGGAAATGATATGAAATTATATTTATTTCTGTAAGTAGATCTTTAGAGACACTTTTACAAGCCAATGGTTTGTTTTTTTTTATAGCTAGATAGAGCTATAGGCTTCGGCATTTCCTAACTGACGACCTCTGAGAAGAAACACCGAAACAAACTCAGATAATGCAAATAATGTGAGTGGGACAATGCAGGGCAATGTCTGAAATGGCCTTTTGACGAAAGAACCATAGCAGCTTTGAGTAGACCAGTCCTAACTGACGGCAAGCATGCATCAGTCATCGTGTAGCTCAACCATAATTCAGGGAGCTCAACGACCCGTCGCACGACAATACCAGATCAGCAGGACATTTGTGTAGGTGTTCCGGATGGACCACAGACTGGGTCTATAGTTGGTTGCTAATGACCCGCAGGTAGTGCCGGAGAATCTCCAAACCATCTTTGGTCCATCTCCTACTGCTGCTGACTTCTGGTACGGATACGATCCGTGTCTTCCTTCGGCAAAACCGGTATAATTTATCCCAGTACTTCTGACACCAAATGTTACGAGCTGGGGTTCGGGATAAATAAATTAACGCTAATTTTACCGAAACACAAACAATTTAATTATCATGCCAAACACACAACAGAAATCACAGATAAAGTCACTACACTATCACTTATCGCACGGTAATGTCACACTAGTAATCACTTCTCTTCACTTTGATGTTCACTTCACCTTGTCCAAAACTAAACTGCACTAGCCGAGTTTTTTTTGGACATGGATTTAGGCTGTTGATTCAGGGAGTCTTAACAGCGTAACCGAGCTTGGTGGCGACGCACCGAATGCCTCCAGCCAGGAGCAACTTATAAACTAAGCAACAGCAGCTAAGGGCGTCCCCTAACGGGACTTGGAACTCGGCTTAGGGCGTTGCTGGGGGACAGCTAGGGACGGCTGGATCTGGTTTAAATTATTTAGGGACTAAGCTACTGGCTCGGCACGGGCCGGCTCGAGCAAGTATCAGCCACAGATTCTAGAATCGAACAATCGCGATAAGTCTACAAAGTGCGAGTAGTTACTTGTTACTTGTTCGTCTATTGTTTACGGGCAATAACCTTAGAACCCCGCCTTGAACTATTGTTATTACGTGAGTCACGTGTTCGAGTACTTTCTTCGAATATTCTACATACTTCTACTACTTATCTAGAATCTGCGTGACCCATCTACGTCATTCTAATAGCTTCTCGGAGTAACATTATTGTATCCTGCCATAGGTAGCTCGGTACATATCTTTAAATAAGACTGACTTAAATTACGTTTTTAAATCAACCCATAATGCTATATGTTATTATAGAACCCAAAAACCATATAGTATACATTCAAAAAATTCAAGCATAAAGTTATATCTTCAATTAAAAATAAAAGTTTTAGACTACACCTTAAATTTTACAAACATAAGGTCGGATAACATGTTTTTTTTAAATAATTATTACTATTAATTTGTTAATTGTAAACTTAAAAAAAAGGCACAGAAATTTACTGTAATATAAGTCTTGTTTGATTTAGCTAAAATAACAATAAATGTGAATTAAGTCAAAATTTCTAACCAGATTTTCTTTTGCCTCTCCTCAAAATATGATAAATCGGACATCAGACCATATGGTTCTCACGTCGAGATATATAGTGCCAAGATCAGAATTAGTTTCTATAATTACCTTTCTAAAAGCGAGGTCAGCCATCATGACAGCAGCAGCCTCGTTATTTGGATCCGTGTTTAAAAGAACTGCGCACGTTTGTTCACACTTCTCCGGGTTGTTCATCTGCAGAATAATAAATAATACTTAAGGCAAGAGGAAGAAAACTCCAGCTACTATTCTGCTGCTAACTATTTTTCTCTGGAAAGTAATGTAGAATCACAAAAAGTGGAGTCTTTTGCCGTCTGAGACCAGTTCTCAATAATTAACAGCAAATTCGTTGTAATATTTGCTGTCTCTAAAATAAGGGTCTGCAGGAGTGCAAACGCGAAGCAAGCAACATTATATGCACTTATATACACGTATGATCATTTGGCAACCTCAATTATTGCACACATTTATTCTCCCACTAACTGTTACCCGCAACTTCGTCCGCGTGGTATTAAAAAAATGTAGCCTAAGTTACTCCTTGTTACATCAGCTATCTCCTAGTGAAAGTCCCGTCAAAATCGGCCAGCCAATTCAGAGATAAGCCTGAACAAAAAAACAGAAAGACAGACAGACAGACAAAAATTTTAAAAATGTTATTTTGGTATATGTACACCCAAATGCACTAAGTAAGAGGCGGTTATTTCATTATTACAAACATACACTCCTATTTTATTTATTTGTATGTAGTAGGTATGTATAGATTGTATAGATATAGATGTGTAATTGTAGTGTGCATAGACATTGGAAATTTTCTATGGAGTGTCCGCAATGTGACCAAGACTTACGTATCTTTTGGTTATTTTATTTTAAGGTATTAGAAAAAAGTTCACTAACATGCGCGTACAATTTAGCCAAAGCTAACAAAGTGTTGGGATCCCTCGGCGAATGCACCAACGCTTCGGAGTACAAGTTGGCTGCCACAGCTGGTTCCTTCAAAGACTTCACTTTAGCCAAAGAACAGAGAATATTCGACAATTGCTGTTTCTCTTCTTGGATATCTCCTCTTGTGTCTATCTCCATTCTCTTTACTATTGTGGTCTGTAGATCTTTTGCTTCTGATAGTATTAAATTGACGTTGGCAGAAGTTGGGTTCTTAAGCTCTCTGCCTCTTGCTTGCACGAGTAGCAATCGTACGCGGCGCCTCATGCTGTTGATGTCTTTGTCTCTGTACATCTGGTTAAGTTCTGATGATATTGATGATTCTACTTTGTCGTATTGCTTTAGCTGATGGAGGAAAATAGTCAATTGAGAGCTTAATAATAAATTATATCAAAATATCCAAAGACAAAATAAAAAATAACTGTGAAGATCTAAATGAACAAATCTTCCTTAGTTCGAACTTTATTGAAACAGTGAATTTCAATTGTGAGGAAATTGATAATTTTAAAATGTGTTTTGGTATTTTGAATGTGTTTTTTGTTGTTATTAAGTCTAGTGGTCCCAAACACGACTGCTACACTAGAAGTCCTGGGTTCGATTCCCAGGTAGAGCAGTGTTCATATTAGGTTTTATGAAATTTTCAGTTGCAGTTCGGAGTCTGGATTTGTGCCCAGATAATCGCAATAGGCTCGTCCCCTATTGTGAGATCTAAACATACCGAACTGTGGGTGTACACCTTTGTCTAACCCTTTGGGGAATGCTGGGTAAAAAAGATTTCAACTAACTTTAATGAGAAGCTCGTAATATTCAAATTGTAGCTCGTCGTCATTGAGCAGTCTGATGGCGTTTTCGTAATGCTGGCACGCTTTGTCATATTCATGCATTTTAAACAAAGCCACCCCCAACTTCTTCACCAGTTGGACGTCTTTAGGATTTCCCTTTAAAGCTGCCTCGTAGGCCTCCGCTGCTTGCGTTGGATCTAAAATAAAAACAACGCTAATTTAACAACTATGTCAATCACACGTAATTATTTTTATCAAGTTTTAATATGCAACGCGTTCTTATTAACGTGGAACCTGCCGTTAATATTATTCTCACGAAATTTTAAAATTAAATTCTATAACAAAATCTGACTATTCGGATTGTCAGAACAATGGTATTCTGGAGTTTATAGCTAGTTCTCCATAACCTACCTTTTGAAACTATTTTTTGACTTTTCAAACTATCTGTTATGGTCTAATTCTAGCATAAAATAGCCAATAATATAGGAAAACAATTATATACCATGAATCGACATAAACGCATCGCCCATCATGGTATGCGCGTCAGCCATTGGATGGTTGCTCACAATCTCTTTAAAACAAGCAGTGAACATCGCACGATCGTTCTTTTCCTTCAAGTAAATATGTGCCATTTTGCTATGAGCCTGAAAATAATATGGCTGGCCAGGTTTAACCTCGTTCAAAAGGTCTATAGCGCCATCGATGTCACTTTTCTTCAGAGCTAGATCCGCCCTAGCGATTAATAGTCGACTCTCCTCTGAGGTGTATGAAAATTCTTGAATAGCCTCCTATAATAAACACATGCATGAATACATAAATAAAAAACAAATATATATTCTTAGCCAATATTTATTTAAAATGATACTTGCTATAAAATATAGAAAAAAAAGTAATGAAATCTCAAAACCGCAAGATGAATAAACTCTTTCTTTATCAGTTTTTTTATGAACATTGATTACAATAATAATTACAATATAATAATTGCTTCATAAAATATAATTAGGTGTTCCAATTGGTATTCGGAAGAACTTGAAAGGGTATTTCGAATTGGTTACAATTGCATCTTATTTTCTTCATCTTTCAAGCATTAGCTTGCTTGTAACATTTGTGTATAAATAGTACCAGTTATCGAATCATATCTTGTGTTGACAGAATGACTGTGGAATGTTGATAATGAATTAATTATAAATAAATAGTTACCTGCATTGTTTTCCCAGCCTCCGCAAACTGTTCTAATGTAGTCTGTATTTCTATTATTTGCAAATACAAAGTAGCTTTATCGATTATATTCAGATCTGATTCAAATGCTCGATTTATATTGCCAACATTGCTCTTACTTGTTGCAATCTGATGGCTCGTCAAAAAACTAGACAGAGCTTCTTGGAGCTGCCCTACACTCTTTAAGATCAAACCATTAAGGAAATGATACATTGCACTGTCTCTCACTTTGAAATTATAGCTCAGGCACATCTCCAGACTTTGCGCTGCTTTAGTGAAAGCCTGTTGCTGTATGTAAATTTGAGCCAGCAAAACCTGACTACCTGCATGTGTGCTGTCCAGTTCATGAACTAGCTGAGCTAACTTCTGAGCATCACTTGCATGTCCAAACAGAAACTTCAACTTGGCTAACTCATACAAAGCAGTGATCAGACCAGGACATGCATCACAAGTAGCATTCAGTATCTTTAGACAATGCGTAACAACAGGGTTGTTTACTTCCTGAGAATACATCAAGTATGACACTACAACAAATGGCTTTTTCGGCAAATGTTTCTTAAACTCTTTAAAAACTTCTAGAAGAAAATCTGGATCTAAATCTTTAACATATGTTAAACTAAAAGGATTGCGATTTGCGAAGGCAATCTTGGTGTCATATGCATTAGTTAAGAATGATATTGCACTGGAGGAATTCTTCAGGTTCAACTGTGCAGAAAGGTGATACAATATTGGTAGTTTATTTGCTCCTTGCATTTCAAATAACAGTTCTATCTGTTGTGCAATCTGGTCTGTGGGGCCATGCTCATTCAATTGGCAAAGAGTTAAACCACATAGGGCTGTGATTGAATTGCTGTCCAGTTTGCTAGCTGCCTTGAAAAAACTTAATGCATCTTTGTACTTCCCTTGAAGAATACATTGATATCCAACTTCACTCAAGTAATCTACATTGCCTGTGTTCATTTCTGAAGCATATTGTGCATATCTATACACTTGAGATAGCACTGCACTAGATCTGCAGCAAACCCTTGAAAATATCTGTGTAGTATTGTAGAACTGATATGCATTGTATGTTTCTTCATTTTCCAACACAGTAAAAAACTTGTTTAATTGGTCTGCAGCTTCTATGTAATCTGCATTTTTACATAGTGCAATAAAAATTCTTACTTTTAGAGCTTCAATGTTATTGGGGTCAAGAGTAAAAATTCTTTCCATTGTATCAAAGACTGCTTCCCATTTGTGCAATGCAAATTCATTTTTCATTTTTTCTATAAGTGGCACTACTTGACCTGAATTGTTGACAATCACCCTGTCTAATGTAAGGTTTGATGCTTCATAGTCTTTGGCAAAATATTTAAATTTAGCCAAACCTAAGAGAGCTTCAACATTCCTATCACTTTTATTGAGAGCTAACTCCAAACAATCTAAAACGGACATCTCCATGTCTCCCAAATTCATATACATATCATTCCAGCCTTTTAAGATTAAAACTTCTAAATTGTTAGCATCTTTTCTCAGAGATTTGTTAATATACTCAGATGCCTTTTCATACTTTTCAGCAAATGACAGAAATAGGCCTGCATAGAAAAATGACAATGCATTTGCTTGTTTCTTTTCTTCCTTCAGTTTGGACTCTAAGCTGTACAATGCTTCTCTCTCAGTTGGACTACTGAGTTTATAGGCATACATAAGAGCAATAACAACTGCTAATTGTATATCCTTCTCAGATTGTAGTGGAGTCAATTCACTGATCCCCTTCTGCACTTGTCCTTCCAAGATACTAGCCAATCCACTATAGAATAAAAATTCTGCTGCATCACCATACTGTTTTGATGCTTTTTGAGCAATCTTTTTAGCATTGCCATAACATTTTTCACGAAAATAATAATATGTATTACACCTTACCCAAGCTAAGTCCATTGTTAATGGATTTCTATTATTTTGAATGTAAATCAAATGTTATTTTAAGATCTTTGTATTTCTGTTGATTATTTTCATAATATTTTGCCAAAAAATGACACTGACAAGTCACATCCAGGTTGTGTTTATAGGCATGGTCAAAGGCATGCTGAAAAAAGGTGTTATGGTAAGTGTACTGGACATACACTAAAATAATATGAAGTTATTCTGAATCTACCAAAAATGATAAATTAAATATCTTCTTACATTAAAAATAGAAGAGAAATGAACTCAAACTATTTCCTAACACAGTTCAATACAGACCTTAGCTAATATTCTTCCAACTCCTTTTCCTTGGAATATCGGTGGGACATCAGTGTGAACAAATTTAATAGCTTTACCTTTCTGCTCATACCCTATCACAGCATTTGCTGTAACAAAATATTATGCATAAGATATCATATACCTTAAACAATTATACATTTGATCCACAAAACACCATTCATCATAGATATGTCCAATGCTGAATGGAGGCCTACCCTAATGAGGACTATTTCCCAGTCTTTTTTGCCTTGTCACATTCAGGTTTGCAATCATTAATACTTAGCTACAATACAGGTATATTTGAAGCTACTTGTATGTCACAAAGGAGTTTAGGGGTCAAAGCTTTAGTATCATTCATGCAGAGAGATTCATAAGGGATATATTGGACAAATGGGATCATTTTTTAAAGAAAATTATTGACTACAATTTGATTTATTTCTTTGTAAGGCTGACATGACACTTTGATTTTAGATTTGTTTCTAATAGGAAACAAGTAGAGATTATGGTTTTGTTTGTCATGTCTTTGCATGTATGCTAGGATACAAACCATACAGGTTTAAAAACACATGTATCTCTAAAATATGGAATGCGCTTCTTGACTGGGTCTTCCTAGTAACCTGTAGTCTTTAAACCACCAGTGAACGTGAAGTGAAGTTACGCTTAACATCAGGCGAACTTGCGGTCAAACATATTAGCGTAGGCCCATTCTTCTTTAATTTAAGAGCTCAGCTCTTGTCGGTGGAGCAAACGCCACTGTTCTCTATCTTCTGCTTTCCGTTTTACCTCTTGATACGACTCGATCGCAATCCTTTCCTTCACTTGTTCCACAAAACTTCCATAGGCCCATGAAGAATAAAAAATAACTACAGCATAATAAGGTACTCGCAGGAAACTGAATACCTTTCCTGCACAAATATTCGGTTGTAATAAGGTTTAATTGTACAAATGAATAAAATCAGTAATACTTACAGTCGGCTAATGAAATTGTAAATTGTTGCTTAGCAACATTGTTGACAACTTTCAACGATTCCGTTGAAAAAAGCCTCGCTGCTGATCGGGTTAACATTCCAAACGCCTGATTTTGAGGCACAAAACACCTTAAATGTTACGTGTGCGTAAACTGTGATCTTAAATGTACCCCTAAAAGTATATATCGAGTTACTTAGAAATATAAATATATTTTGCGCATTATTGTTGACATTTGTGACATTGACAAATATATCAAACAAATGTCATATTTGACAATGGATGAGTTGACATTGACAGTGTTGTGTTGACACCTCAGAAGAATGGAATCGTATTTTGGAATGTTGTCACCGCTACAGAGGCAACTTGCGAATTTGGTAGGAATTATGAGTTTATTTTATACTAGCTTTTGCCCGCGGCTTCGCTCTCATGAAGCTATATTAGGAGTAATAATGGAAAAATCCATTTATGATATAAGTATTCTTTGTGTCTGTATACATCAGAGAGGTCAGGCTGTATCAGATCCGTTCAAATAATTGAGCTAAGAAGTTCACCAGTTTTTAAGTTGGAGCATATACTTTCTAACAGTGATAACAAAATTTAAATCTATTCAGTAGTTTTTGCACCAACCCGTAACAGACAAGAATTTTAAAAATCACATCTTTGTAGAGAAAAGAGAAGCCGTCCTAAAAAGCATTTAGCAGTAAGTAGGTACCTATAATTAGCAATTATATCGTTTAGAAACGATTAATACATCTTAATAAACTGTATCACAGAACAAGGCATTGACTTGGTAGGTAGGTACCTATCTACTGGTAGTGATACTGAAAACTTGACTTTTGGGTGCCTACCTAACTTCTTTGATTTCTTCAAATGAAACCTCATCTCTATCTCTACTATTTTAAAATTATAAAATTGTAAAAAAACAGTGTCTGTACATTGAAGATATTAAAAAAAACACGTGGGCTATGGTATATGAACGTCTCTGAATCCGAAAATGTAATTTTTAAAATTCTTGTCTGTTTGTCTGTTTGTTACGGGTTGGAGCAAAAACTACTGAATAGATTTTAATTTTATTATCACTGTTAGAAAGTATATGCTCGAACTAAGAACTGGTGAACTTCTTATCTCAATTAAAACGAATCCTGAGATACAGATTGACCTCCCAGATGTATAGAGGCCAATACAAAGAAGAGATCATCAATGTTGGTTTATCCGTTTTTACTCCTGATATAGCTTCACGTGAGCGAAACCGCGGGCAGAAGCTAGTATTTTATAAATTTGATTTTACGTTACCTACCTACATTATTACTTCCTTTGCACTGCCATACATAACCACATTTTATATAGGTACCTAATCAGAAAACTGATCAAATATTATGACGGTACACGTATTGCTAATAGATATCTAGATTCAATTCACTTTGTAATTTATTGTAAGTATTAGGAATCTTCTTTCCTAGATTTCAAACAATAAAAGCTCTTTTGACAGAAAAGATAGAAGGTAAAAAATATGAATATGTTAATAAATATGTTTCTTGAGCAAGAGCAAATTTTCATCTGATGTGGATATTAGATTGTATGATTTATTATAATAATATTAACGCTAGGCCTAGCAGTAACTAAATATGATTAGATACCTACCAAACCTACATACAACCTACATAAACAAACATAATATATGATGTGTTATAAGAACGTTTGGCGCAATGGCTGCGCTATCGACTTGTGCGACACGCAGGTTCGATTCACGGAATAAATATTTGTGTGGCCTACTCCAGGTAGGTATTTAGTTGTTGATCAGGAAAAACTAAATAGATACCGACCTAGTTTTTAAAATAAAATCTCGGATTAAATGTTGCGTTCATGATTATTGTCCTTACTGATTTAGATATTTTTGCATCAATACTTATAAAGTAATTTGACCTTCGCGGTTGATCACAACGGCTAACTTCAGAAGCACACTGCTTATTACAACAATTCCAAAACTAACTACCACGCACCAAACAACACAAAATAAAAAAATTGAATCATACCTAAATTGGGTACCTACTTATCTATCTACGGAACCATAAAAAAAGATTTCTGATATCTGACACTTGCACGAATATTAGACATAATAGTTATTATATTTTTAACTAGCTTCTGCCCGCGACTTCGTCCGCGTAGCGTGATGATATATAGCCTATAGCCTTCCTCAATAAATGGGCTATCTAACACTGAAAGAATTTTTCTAATCGGAGCATTCGGAGCAGTAGTTCCTGAGATTAGCGCGTTCAAGCAAACAAACAAACTCTTCAGCTTTATATATTAGTATAGATGTATATTTATATTGTTAATGTATATTTTTACTTTAAATCAAACGTTTCTGATCCTTGCATCGTCCGTGGTCACGGGCAAACTGACTGTGTGAAATCTGCCCGTGCGTGACTGAACGCTGTAATCATAAAAAGATAAAATCCGTAAAATGGTTTAATTTCAATAACATCTCTTCTGCTACGTCTAGTCGTCTACCTCGGCACAACATTCGATTCACCCACTGACGAGTTATTCATCCATGATAATCCAGTTTTGTTGATACAAAGTAAAAATTAAAATATAAATAAAGTATAAGACTGAGGTGTAATTCTTTCTATATTTAAAAAAAAACGTTGCCCCACACTATGATTTTCTCCTGTATTGTGGGTACGTTTACAAACACAAATTCTCACATACACAAGTAAACGCTCAGACCCGGAACAACTACCTGTAGGTCATACAAATATTTGCTCCGTGTGGGGATCGAACCCACAACACGTGTCGCAGAAGCTGATCGTTCAGCCGCTACGTCAAACGTGTCGTCAAGAACACATCTTTGTAACTGACTTAAAAAACAAACAAACAGCCTCTCACACTAAACGCATGTTACATGTACCGTCTACGTTCCTTCGTGGGTAAAAAGGAAGGGTTTCAATTCTATTTTTTAAGATATTTAGATATAAGTATAATGCTTTTACTTAGGTAGAACATAATAGGTACATAGATCTATTAATATTTTCAAAAGCAAGAACCCATCCAAAAACTGCGACCTGCTGGTTGGCTGGATGGTCTAGCATTGTTTATGCTATTCGTAGTAGGTACACACACTACCCAAGAGATGTCGAGATCTCAAAAGTAGCCGTTTTAGCATCAGTATGCTTAATTTCCTATTTATTTCGGTAAGCCTTCTGTAAATGCAGTTTATGACCACACTAGGTTACGACAAGCAACTCTTCAGTGCAGTGTAGGTACAGTAGATGTGTATATATGCAGTATTTATTCAGGATAGTCCTCCTAACTTTTCGTAGCTATTTTAGGTTCAAGGTCAAAGTCAAAGCAAAGTTCCAGTTCAACCAGAACTTGCTGAATATCATTAGATATTTTACAAGCGCAGTGACTGCCTCAGACTTCCGCAACATAATTTCGTAGGGTAAGGGCCTAAAAAATTGTGTATCCTCAGTGTAAACTGGTTTACTGTTCTGGCTTTTCGCTTCTGGATACTAATTATTGTTATATTTATGATGTTCATTATGACAACTGGGAGAGAGAGAGCTTCTAAAACTCAAGCTCTCGTCTCCGAGGCGGGGGGAATGTCATTCTGCTAAGAATGGCCACGGCAGCATAACGTTCAGATCGATAACTCAACGTAATTAGTTAATATTGGGGCCACCAATATTTTTATAATTAAAAAACTATTCCAAATCATTAAGACTCTGACTTCAAAATGTTGATGATGTGAATCGTGACCGGTAACACTAATAATGTAACCTCGACATTAATGATAGCGATCACAACACCTTACGCAATAACTTTGAAATAACTATATTCTAAACACGACTCCTGAGCTCGAGATCCCGGGTTCAATTCCCGGTTCGGGCAGTATTAGGTGTCTATTGGATTTTTCTATGAGTTTATATTTTGTACCCGGTAAATGGCACTGATCTCGCCACCTATTATCGTCAAAACAGACCGGCGAACTGTGTGTGTGCAGTAATACATCTGCCTAACCCTCCGATGAATACGGGCGTGATGGTGCGTAATGTTATGTTATTCTAATATGATGTATTCCTCGATGGGATGGTTCACAGGCTCATGAATGAGTCAACAGACTACAGCCGGTGGCCGGTGGCGGTTGGGAGTTGCGCGCGCGCCGCAGTCGTATACCGTGCGCAGTGCGCGCGACGCGCCATACTCGCGACCCACAGTGCAGTCCACCGTATCGTAAAGTTTGACACCATGTGAACTATTAAGGACCTTGTTTCGAATCAACACGTGTGATCAGCTGGCCTGTACCTACATTATTTGCTGTTGTGACAAAAATGTATGGTGATTTTAAGTCATTTTTATTGATCATGTCATGTCGATATTCAATATCTTATAGAAAACAAAATAATGCATATTTAGTCTAAATGTTATCAAAGTTGTTCAGTGTAGTGGTCTCCTTATCTTAGTTATAAATGTTAACGATACTGTTAAAATCCTAGTTTATGTCTTCGATTATGTTCATATGGCCTTCGAGGTAGAAAAAAAGTGTTATTGAGCGCGCTTCTTTAGTCCTGAATACCTACCTATATTATTTTATCACTGTATAATAGCTAATAAAAAGAATCACGAATTTGACCAGAAATATTAAGGCGTGAAGCGAAATCAACACGAAGTTGTTCCTGCAAGCGAACGATATAATACAACAACTAGATTGATAAGCATTTATCTAATATCAGTTGCAGTGTTAATGGAAAACAAATCAGTTCTAAAAATTAATTGGACTATGATACGGTGTGTTTTGAGTAAACAATCATTGCCCAGCTTTTAATTTTACCATAGGTACAGAAAACCTCATTCATTTCTCCAAATCTAGGAGAAAGAAAAATACCAATTTGATTGAATATTGAAATATGTAGTCAAGTCAGTCTAAGCACAACTTTAGTCACTATTCACAAAGTTCAATCGAAATCGAACGTTTTTATACGGATATTTCCGGACAAAAGACACAATGACGCAATTGAAAAGGGTACTGCAACAGCTTAAAATGCAATAACCGATCATCCGTTTAAAATACTAATAGTAACTTACTTTAATTACCTATGATGCATTCCTTTTTTCCTCCGTTGAGATCCTCAATTTAAAACAAGTTACAAAAACATCGTATTCATATTGTATCACATTTTTTTTCCACCTACCCATATTTGTGAGACTTGCTCGATAACATTTTGGTGTGTAGGCGTCACATTAACATTCAGGCTATGTAGGATCAGTTGACAAAAGTTTTATTTTGTTCACAGATTCGTATCGTGAGAACGTATAGTGAAGTGAAATTAAGGTTGTATGACACCCGTGATTTGTTTGTTGTTTGTGGCGGGCATATGGGGCAATGCGTATCCCGGAGTCATCCGGGCCCGTACTCATTCTCTCGTCATTATGACACTGAGAGTCTAGCCAGTACTGTCAGTGGAGCCGTCAGGAGGGTAAGTGTAGTGTTTTCTTAATTTGTTTATAATGTTAACTGTTTATTACTCGTTTTGTCAAACAGAAAAGCAGGCTCCGACTCTGGTATCCTACTTTTTTCCTTATTGTGCAAGTGTAGACCGACCTAACACTTGTGTTTATAAATTAGAGTTTTTTAATTTTCTTTTTAGTCCATATATGGGTTGTCTGTAAGATATTGCTGTCAGCAGTAGGACTGCCCATTGTACCACCGTATGATTTTAACTCAATGAAACTTAGTTTTATGGTGTACAATACAGAATAGTGTACATATTTAGAATTCTGAGATAGTGCAACCCGAAAGTTAATAGTAAGTTTTTACAATTACTTCTACTACTATTAGTACGTTCGTTAAAGACTGAACTGAATAGCTATCATATCATCTGTCTGCATTGAGGTATTAAGTTCCATTGTACAATGGCACTTAATACCTTAATTCAGTACCTTCCTTAGCATCTTAATGAACTGACACCGATTTACTTCAAAAGCTACACAAACAAGCTTTTGGACATAATATCACCACATCTGTCTCTGGCGTATTAACCATGAGTATTAACGGTTTGTCATGCACGGTATGGACATGTGATGTACAAGGAGGAATGATAAGTAAGTAAAAGGGTTTTATGCTTACCTACATGTGGATGGGTACCAATAAAAAAAGAGGGAGACCAAATAAAAAAATATAGATTATGTGAAACACGATTTAATTTTATTTTCTCACTAGGACTATGAGCTGGAATATCGGAGAACTGATAAAAAATCGACAGTTTTGTGTTATAAACTTATAAATTAATTGATCCTAATACGTGGACAGATTCTTTTGTAATAAGTGTAATTACATAATACTTACCCACCTGGAAACATTCATAAATGTCTAACGTACCTAAATGAAATTATAATAAAACACGTGCTACATAAAAATTAAATAACAACTTAAAGGTAATAAAAAGTAGTATCATTACTTCATTAGTAATCAATACTCTCACCTTATTTACGATTGGTCATTACGTCGACACTACAGCTCTGCATATCTGCATCATAGCTACATAAAAAAAACTGCAATCAATAGCTCGTTCACCGAATGCGTGTAAAATCAAACTCGTTTGGGTCGCTTCGAAATTAGAATCCCATTTAAAAATTTATTGGTTCTGTAAATAAAAAAAAATATCAAAGCGCTCAGAGTGAATAAAATCACTTGTGTCGAAGTCTTGGATAATTTAGAGATGGGTGCAACTAATTTTATACAGAGGTATCGATAGAAGGTTCTTTTTTATATCTTTAGGAGGTTCTTTTTTCGAAGGTGTCGCTAATAAAAGCTCCTATAGAATAGTGATGATATACATGAGATATAACGGCGTTGTATATACGCAAGGAAAATCAATTATCGTCACTAGTTTCTTCACTTTTGAATCCGTGAAGTGACTATTGAGTCACATAACGTATCTTGGTGACTTTTGAACCTCTCAAGGAATAATTAGATACGATAGAAAAATACTTATTGCTCCTCTGGAGTGTCACAGGCTCCGAATCTTAATGAATTATGGACAAAATGTTATTTAATTTCTTATTTGTGTGCGTAATGTACGTGTGTGTAATGTATAATTATTTAATTGAAAGTTTTATGTAGGTACGTGCTGTAACTATTGCAGTAGGGTAGAACATATAGACCTATATTTGTATGGTTAGGTATCACTGTTAGGCTCATCAACGATGACGAATTAATTTTATCTACAATGCAGTAAGAATTATGAATCATATTACTTATTGTAACCTATTGAATGTTGTTATTAAAATTCTTCTTTGTATCGTTATCACGAAAATATAATGGTTTTCTACAGGCGCTAGATTCCCACACACACACATAAAGATTTTAAATAAAAAAAACAGAATGTCATCTTTTTTATGGGATAGGGGGAAAACGCAGAAGGATCACCTGATGGAAGCGATTACCGCCGCCCATGGACACCCGCAACATCAGAGGAGTCGCTAGTGTGTTGCCCGCCTTTTAAAAGGGTTTGGGCTTCCGGTATCCTCACTCACTTGGCGAAACACAACGTAAGTGTTGTTTCACGGCGTCTGTGAGGCCGTGGTATCACTCATGTATTGAAAACAAGTTCAACAAATGTACTTACAGGCTTACTGATTACGTTGCTTAATCATGTTTGGAACCTGTGTAACCTGTACGTTACGATTACTGCTCTTGTATAGCTATCAAGTATCTCCTTGAGAATACCAGCGTAACAATTCAATCGTACAACAATGGGAAGCGTGAATGAAAGGATGTAGATACCTAATAGGTACTACGAGTAAGCACCTACCTACGTAATGTCTAGTTGTTGTACTATGTTTGTCGTATGATCCATAATATTATAAATGCGAAAGTAGGTAACTATGTCTTTCTGTTACCGTTTCATATTTTGATGAATTTTAGATTGGAGCTTTTAGAAGGGCTTCTAGGAATAGGCTCCCTTTTGTATCGAAAAGTTAATTCTGGGATGCGTGTGAGACCGCGGGTACAACTAGTTTCATATAACTCACAACCTGTCGTAGCGTTAGTACTTATAATCATTACTTACAAAAACAACAACAACTGCAAACACAAGCAACGGAATTCCGTCGTCGGCGCCCCGTTCAATTCGCGATCATATCGATTTGTATAAACCGAGATATAATCGGAAAGCTCTCGAGGCGTGACTGTGTATGAATGGAGGCTGTTAGAGCTTCGCTAGATAGTAATGGCTGATATTCCTCGACCGACGCGCGCCACAATTAACTGCTGCATCACATGGCCGACAATTGTTGCCCAACCACACAATGGGGGGCCACTGACCTGAACTACTCTTATCTGAAGGTAGATGCACCCTTTTATTTGTAACTTCGTTGCGTGAATATAATAACACGGAATTTATTTATATAGCACCTATTATGTAAATAAATTCGGTTTGCCGCGGTGTGGCCGTGTCTTACAATTAGGGTTGCCAGGACTATAAATTCTGGAAAATAAAGGAATATAATAAAAACCGGACACAGATTCATATTTAGCCAGTAATTTTATCCTGAAATCCTGATAAGTACACTGGGTTTTAAAAGAAAAAAACATCATAGTATGTCCACGTGAGTCGCTTTCGTTTGGCTTCTTTGGTGGGGTGGGACTAAATAAAAGCTGGACAGGCCGATAATTTGGTCGGACATCACAAACCGGACATGTTCAGCTAAAGCTGGACATTATCCAACTTCAGTTTCAATGCCTCTTTCCTTTTCTTGTCGGAAATCTCGGGCGCGCAAACATCTTACTTGTTTTGGATAATCAAATGGAAAGAAAGATTTTGCATTGTGTTCATAAAACGGGTAGGTATTGACAAGTTTAATTGACAGAAGTGTTCGAACGGTTGCCAAATCGATTGCATACTGCATTGATATACTACATTACACAATGAGCCAAAATATTACGATCGCAGTCTGATTGGCATTTACTTTATTTGTTAACATTATCTTCATGGTCGACCAATCACAAATTCTGTTAAATGACGGTGTACAATACAATGTATTGTTGTTGATCGGAGAGACGGAGACGTGATTGTGAAGGTGAATTCAGCTGATGAAACCGACAGTACTTAGGTACGCCATCCATAAGATTCTAAAGAATGTATCTCTAGAAGACAATACAAGTACTTACAGAGATTCAAAACGAAGGGTGACATGAACGTTTTGATTATTTAATTATTTAAGTTACCTACTTCTCGATTTCAATTGTCATTTTGTAAGGAGTCAAAGAGTATATAGGCTTAAAGGGTCGCTCGCAATTGTAAAAAATCTTGTGGATTAGTCAGGTATTTATTTTGCCAATGCAAATTTGACTACGTGGGCAGACGGCCTTTTTTCGGGTTCGGTACATCCTCATGGATTTTCTTCCATCAGAAGAAGCAGGGGTATGTCGTATACTCCTAGCCGTACCTCAAATATAAACACTTTAATCTTACTTATTTTCTGCTAAACTGCCTCATTAGCCAAGTGGTTTTGAGTGCGACTGCTACGCTAGAGGTACTGGGTTCGATTCCCAGGTCGAGCAAAGTGTTATTGGGTTTTACTATGAAATTCCCAGTAGCAGCTCGGAGTTTGGAATTTGTGCCCGGTTAATGGCAATAGGCTCTCCTGTGGGTGTACACTAGTACGCCTTTGCCTAACCCTTCGGGGAATATAGACGTGATGGTATGTTAAAGGGTCGCTCGCAATTGTAAAAAATCTTGTGGATTAATCAGGTATTTATTTTGCCAATGCAAATTCGACTACGTGGGCAGACGCCCTTTTTTCGGGTGCGGTACATCCTCATGGATTTTCTTCCATCAGAAGAAGCAGGATATGTTGTATACTCGATAGTCGTAGGTACCTCAAATATAAATACTTCAATCTTTCTTATATGAAATATCAACCTAGTAGGTACTTAGGCTCTAGACAGACGGACCGGATTTCAACTGCAACTGCACGCCGACTGCAATCGGACTGGGCCCCAAGTCTGCTATTTTGTCGTGTCAAAATCGTCACTCAATGGCTTCAGAATTGTTGATTTTTGACAGTTTTGTCTAAGAAATCTGTCAGTTCATATGTCATTTAGTGCCATTGAACGACCATTTTGATACAACTGAAATAGCAGACTTGGGCCCCTGCACGTTTGGTTTGCAGTTCTATTGCAGTCGTGTCAACTGCATTGGATTGCAGTTGAAATGCGGTCCGTCTGTCTAGAGCCTTAGAAGTTAGGGTTATTGTTTGTGGCGGTTGCCATGGCATACCACGTTACAATGGCTAGTGTTTTCACCATCGCACCGCAGATCCACGGCGAGAGTTTCCAACCCGATGCACACCGCGATCTAATAATTAACTAATATCTATTTACTTACACAGATTATCTATGTTTTCAGCTTTCCTATCACTGAATAATTGCAATGTTTTGATAGATTACTATTTGTAGCGCAAATGTTGTTGGAAACTTTGCCTTTCGCCATCAACGGCAAAGTGGTAGTTATTACCATTACATATTAGAAACCTGCAAGTATAGATTAGATTAATTTACTATAGAGTCATAGTAAAGCTCAAAATCAGAAGTTGAATATCCACGGACCCTATATAAAACGCCGTGAAACTAAGTACCTAGCTATTAGTTATTTTCGCAATTGTCATAGGTATCATTTAGATACTATTCAGTACCATTCAGCTTGTCAATCTGAATAGCATTAATCGTACCAAAATTATAATCATATCAATGTAAGAAAGTAATAGTTCTTTTTAGGTTAATTAACCACGTGGCTAATAATATTTTTTTAATATAAATAGTGCGATTTAGCTAATTAATGCTGGATTGGAATGCCTTATGAATAAGATAAGGTACTAGCTGGGACGGAATAACTGGTATCAAAAATTAGATATAATTTATTAAGAATTCGGAAAAAGTACTCATCTGCTTACGACATCGACCTTCTTCATCATTCATGCTTCAGATAATAGAATGATTATGCTTAGGTTACACATATTTGTTACCTAATCTTAACCTTTATCTTAAAATGGAATAGTGTATCGGTGCTTGCCTAGTCATTCTTATTAGAAACCTTTATTGATATTTCAGCATCATCATCCACACCCCAAGTACTACTGCTCTCCTTGCTTATAGCACGTTTTCTCATCTCATCTCATCCATCCATGTGACCAATGCATCTTCAATCCCGATGTCATCGACCCATCTCGATACTAAACACCTCACAGTCCCCACCATTTGGTCCTCCTGGTATTGTGCGGTTCCACGTAATTACCTACTTGCCATTATTTTAGAACTACGGCTCTACTCGAATATTATTATGACTGTGTAAGTTCTTTCATTATTTCAAAATATCATTTCTGTTCGAAGTTACGCACGGACAAGTTTTGCGTCAATAAAATAAAAAGTTCACGTGAACCCACTGCTCCACCCTAACCTTATTATTTATTATTATGTAAGTAACAGCTTTACACTGACGGACGGACTGACCCCCATTTTCGATTTCACTGTTACGCACTTACAGGGCCTTACTTTAAAATATATAAACCTGAAAGAGATATTTATTTTGTCTTGCAAAAGCCAAGTGCAGGCTATAAATAAGTTTTTACTTTTGCTAGTTACCTTGAAGCTGCTTTTTTAAGTTTATTCAAAACTAATTTAAAAAACAACTGTGACACAAAGGAATAAGTCGTTAATGTGTGACATGCAGTAACAACTCGTGTAATTAAAACGACACAACACTAATTGATTAATACAAAATTAGTTAATTAACATTCGATGAAATTGATAAATGAGTGATTCATTAATGATCAATATAACATTTATTGATTGGATGCGCAGTGAAAAGAATAATTTTAATATTTTTATTAGGCAATGGAATATTATCATAGTCGTTCTAATTTACGAATAATAAAATTGACCTTATAATAGATAAATAACTACTCCAACAATAAAAAAAAACAGTTCTTTTCGGAGCTAACAGACATAAGGATACTAATCTAAGACAACCTATACAGGGTGACTTTGAAAACATGTGACATATTGAAATGGACTTTACATACTCTGGAATGGACTGGACATTACTCATGTTAAAATGTAATTTCAATAATCTAAATTATTTTAGATTTTAGATGGTGCAAAAGTTATTGTTTTCGCCCTTTGACTATCTTAGATAGTTTTCGCCCAATCAATCCATTACGCAGATAATTACTGAACGTTTACTATTCATGAGAAAAGTAGCAGTATAGGCGTACAAGACGTTTCCAGGCTCTTTTCATAATACTAAAAAGTATAATTATTTTCCCTAGTCATGTGATCAAAATTTTCTTTGTCAGGTAGGTACACATATCATATATTTTAATGTGTCACGTCTAGGAATCTATTTTATTAAACGATTCGTAATTATATCTACCTATTAATATTATATCAAACTGTGTCAAATAATTTTGACCTTTGAGTGTGTTGTGCAACCGTATGTAATAAAGGTTAATCTTTTGGTAGGAAATACCTCTAATTAAATGATGTTGTCGCTATGATTGTATATATTAGTGTAAGTTGTTTTAGTGTTTCTTCTCAGAGGTAGTGAGTTCGGAAAGCCGGCGCCATCTAGTTCTACAAAATTGAAAACATTTACTGCTAAAAATGTCTTAAAAATATATCTAAAATATATATAATATATCATTAAATTATAATTATATTACAGCTACAAACCACAAGTTATCTCTCTATAATCCATTATAATCTCTACGTCCTTGCGTATTCTCATTCCAAACCATGTTTATACAGATTACACATGTCAACACGATACTCATAATTCTCTGCATCTTCAATACCCGAATTACTTTCAAGATCTATGCGGAGTATCAAATTATTCCGTCTAATAGTAAAAGAAAGAGACAATGCGAAACTTTCCCTCTTAGTAGATCAGTTTACACTTGCGGGTGCGCGTGTGGTTTCATGAATAAAAAACAAAACTATTTGCAAAGCTAGCTGGATGTAGTTACTTTGTCTTTTACTTTCTCACGACGTAATCCGAGATGTTTGGGATTTCATATGTTTCGTGGTTGTTTTTGCTATGGATCATTGCACCGAATGTAAGTAACATATTTTAATAATACTTTCATATTTTTTAGGTATTAAATCATCATTAGTTTCCAAAAAAAAGTCGAAAAATGTAAATAAGCTGTAATATACAAAAATGATAAAAATAATAAATATTTATCGGTTACATTGAAACCGTATAAATCTCCATATAAATCGTTAACCTTTCCATATTCACTAATACGAGTATCTACTAACTAATATATAATTCACAACGCGCTGACAAAAAACGTACATAAACAAGTATTTATCGAACGCAAATTGAACAAGTTTTATTCTAAACCAATCGTTGCATAAGCGTAGAAGTTTTTCACTGCACCACAGATAATAGAATACTAGTAACTGCACTAACAAAAAACATGGCCGCTTTATCTCAAAATAAATAGCCGTTAGGCGTGATACAGACAATAGGTTTATAGAGAGCAATAGAGAGGTACGCATTATTTATTACCAGTGATTTTCACCGAGTGATGTCCGGCACGATTGTCCCAACTCGTGACATCCACAGTTCACGACCATTAGCCCCATCGTCTGCTTCCTGCTCTCTTCATAACTGTTCGAATCACGTATAACTGGCTTTAAGTACGTCAACTAACGCATATGGAAACTTTAATATCGGTTAAAATCGCCTCTCGACGGCACTTTATTTTTTTCATCGAACTGAACCGTTACGTCATAATATGATATTTTGTTCATTAAGATTTGAAACAATTAATGAACGCTGTAGTTTTTATTAATCGTCATAATTCGCAGTACTCTCACTGCTGCAGGGTATATTTTTATCTTTTCTTTTAAATTATATAAACCATCTTTGGACTGAAGATTAGGCTTAATTTTCTTTTATTAGGTATTATGAGAAAACGGTTTATCCTGGCTAACCTTATACGCTGAATTTCAGTAATATAATTATGATTGGCCAGTAACATTTTTTGTTTGTCACTTTATTTCTAGTTATATTATACTCCTTGTTAATATTCTACAATAACAGGACCGTTATAGCGTTTAAGTAATCAATAGTAAGTGAGTAGGAAGCTTTCTCAACGCATCTTGAATTGAAGGCTACCGGTTGTATGATGTCATTTCTGTTAATCGAAGAACCGATAACAGGAGTTACTTCTCTATCTGCATATGAAACAACGTGACAAAAATATTTTGTGGATTAAGTAGTACTAACTATACTAATACTTTAAGCTGGATCAGTATCTTCAATTTTTCTTAAGTACATAATATTAATTTCAGGAGCAAAAACTATACACAAGTATAAACTTAAGGCCTGAAATTTAGATGTCTTGTGGACTGCAAATATATTCAATATAATATGCAATGGTAAACTTTTATTCGTTATTTTTCAGTAAAGCCACCACTACTCCTAGACTCCTAGTAAGCTAGAACCTATCAACTTTCTAGGTCAATGGCGGCACGGGCGTCCTCTCTATTGCCATTTACTTTAACACCAATTACTTCAACGACTAGACACGATTTATTAGAGGACAATAGGGAATCTAATCGATTCCAACAGTTTTTTCCATTTAAAAGCCAGATCTCATTGCCCTTGTTGGCATTTGACTTTTTCAATCGCATTTTCAGTTACGGTTCGGCGACAAAATTCGGTTCTTTTTCCATTAAGCGACCAACGCTTTTTTGTTTTATTGGATCACTTATAATTTACAATTTACTAGATATACGATATATTACTCGTTTTAAATTCATTCTTTTCTACGATATTTATGTTCGGAAACAAGGTTGTCTTATTTGTAAGCCACTATATGTAACCCTGTTATGCAGTACCATAAAACAAACATGTTAGTACTTAAATGGTTTCTTAGGCGTCGCCTTGTGTAAGCCGGCAATATTGCTTTTCATTCCGGAATTCGGAATGAAAAGCAATATTGCCGGAGAATAAAATAAGAATGGCAAGGTAAAATAATGCGAAACTATAAACAGCATACTTAGGTACAATTATGTAAGTGCTTAGAAGTTTATGGCGTCCCCTAACAGCGTCAGGTTCATTGTATATTTATTGTTAAATGGAAAACTTTCACTCTAATGAACATTATACGTATGTACAATGTCGCATTGTTCTCTATAAATCGCATTGTTAGGACAAAAAAGTTGGATTGCTTGGCAATCTCGCGACTTCCTAGTCGTAGCGATTTGCGACAATTGTTCTCGGTAGCGCTGGGATCGAGTGACTACCTTCATTAACTGCCTACCTCCTGCACCTGTGTAACTGTGTAATGGTTTGGAAATGTCTATAGCTGCATTATACATTTTCCTCGTCGCCGCGATAGATTTACAAAGCAATGAATATAGTACCTCCTACACCAAGACTGTTCGCAATGAATTGACACAAGCCTTCACAAAAGAGCTCTTGATCTACTTTTTATTGAAATGGTTGTGTATTTTCTTTGGAAAGTCTCACTTATTTACTTCATGTCTGATGCATTTAAGTGTAGTCTACTCTACTACATAATATTACTTTTGCAAGACGGCTTAAGCCGCGCCTAGCTCTAGAACGAATTGGTACGTGCTAGCGAGTAAAGCCCAATATCGTAAAAGCAAACGTCAGGGAGGTGGAATAAAATGAAAATTCCAGCGCGAGCTCTGTACTAATATTTACCTACCTATTGCCTCGCGATTGTCTGCCTTTTGTCATTAGTAATGTAAGTACTTCTAGAAAATTACGAGCCCACCATTACTTGGCTCTATCGAGATGATCTTCTTCGATACGAGAGAAAGCAAGGTGAAATTATGTTCACGAGGATAACGTTCCGGATAGCTACTCATTTAAACAGATCTTGAATCTTCACTGACAGCAGTGACAACTAGCATGATACTTACGGGGGTACTAGTATTCTTTTATCTGTGCGGGGGCTATTGAATCTATAAAATCCGTTCGGCGTAGAATGGAAAAATGTACTTGCATAGATATTATAAAGAATATAATTAGTTAAGATTAAATTAAGCGTTATGCTATTTATATAACACATCTACTTTAAATTCGACTTTATTTCTCTATACTCTTTAATTTATTTCCAACGTGAACATTTCGTATTGCACAGATAGGTACTTTCATTGCTTTCAAAACATATTCTTATTTTTAGTTATCTTGTTCTAAGGATCAAAGGCATAATTAGGTAAGTATATTATAAAGTGTTATGTATCTATATCTAGTAGCTGATTCCGCAAACGTTGTTCTGCTGGACAGGGACACCCTAATTACCTACCTTATGTACTATACTTTACGACCTATTCTCATACCTACCAAATATAGGTACATAAAAAGCCTTAAAAAGGGGTCGAGCTGTTACGGAGGAGTGCTACTATACACCGCGTCATGAGATTTTTATATAAGTAATATATACATAGATAATAAATGATCGGACTAAAATAACAAATTTTATATATTGATAACAAATGTTATATGCAAATATCTCTAATAAATAAAGAAAGACATAACTTAGGTAGTTTAAGCACTGCTAAAAGCTCAAGCCCTTATGTATGTTGATATACTCGAAACTTGTGACAAATACAATAAAATCTACGACATTCTGAAGGCTACACTTAGTTCATTAACTTTGTTCTAAGACTTTACAAATTTGGATAGGTATACTTACCTACCGTATAAAATTTACAAATCAATCTACGTTTACAAAATAACTGCTTCAGTAGTGGCTTCGCTCAGGTGAATGCTTCATTACATTTTTGTATTTGTAGCATGAAAAGTAGATGTCTCTTTATTTCCTTATATTTCAAATAATCTATTTGATACTACTTTATACTGATTTAGGTACGTTTTGCATATAAAACAATAAATAATAATATAGTGGGTATACCTATTAAAGAAATATTTTTTTGTTAGTTTCAAACATTTTGATTTCTTTGATAATAATAATTAAATTTTAACTGGCCTCTGTGCGTAGAAGCAAAAAAATCTTTAGATTTTTTGTTTGTTTGTGTCTAATTGTACGTACATAACGCATAAGCACGAAATATAATTTCTGTTTTTTTTTAATTAACTTAAAGTCTCGCGCATGTCTTCGCAAGTCTTGATATAAAACTAAAAGATAAAAACTATATAGAGTTAGTGTAAAATCTTTTTGCAAGGAAATCGCGGGAAAAAGCTCGTACCTAAATAAAAGCTCAAACGACAATAAAAAAATGTGTTAAAGTAAGTTTTAAAAGAAATCTTTTTATTTTTCGTTTTCTGTATAGAAAATTAACTGCTTCGAAAAAAAGAACAGTAATTTTTTCTGTCCATTTTACCTATAAGTTAGCCAGTTAGGTAGCTGTGTTGGAAATGATTGACCCTCAATATTAACTTATTTATAAGCAACTACAGATGTTCTCATCACCAAACACAGGTGCAATTTTAACTGTGGGGCGGCGCGGGCGCGTGTTTGTATGTAACGCAAGAACTTTCGAGCCCTTTCACCGTCGGCCGTCGTATCCCTGGCGGTTGGCGCAGTTTCTTCATCTGCCTTTGAGCGCAATCTCACCTGTTTAGATCCATGCCATTGATATAATAGATCATGGTACTCGTATAAACAACTCAATGTACTGAATAACGATGATAGTCATCGTAACATGAAAGCCTGTTTGTTTTAAAACCATGACGATTTTGATAATTGCAGAAAAAAATTACCTGCTTTCGCCAGCTGGAATGCGTTTTAGGTATTTTTTTTTTTCATTAAATAGTTAGGTACGTCACACCCATTTACGAAAAATATTTTATTTTTCCAATTGTTATTTGGTGAATATAAATAATAAGACATTCTTTAATAATACCTAAATAACTTACGCGATTCAATTCAGAGACAAAAGGTAGCCTATCCTTATTATGTTTCCTCAAGGTGGTATTCAATCGACTTGTCAAATTTTATCGAACTCTGTTCAGCGGTTTATGCATGAAGGTAACATAGACAGAGTGCATTTATAATAATATTATGGACTAGCTGTTGCCCGCGATTTCACATCTAGTTGGCGTATCAAGATTTAATGAGTTATGTGAACCAGGTTTTGAGTTAGACCTTCCCCCCCAACTATTGCTGGATGCATCCAATTGCATGTAGTAGTTAATGCCCGTACAAACACACAGACATAACTCAAAAAAAAAAATTGTTTTGGCTTCTGTTGCTCTTATAAAGAGTCTGTTGCTCTAACTAGACTGCTACGCTAGAGGTCCTGGGTTCGATTCCCAGGTCGAGCAAAGTGTTATTGGGTTTTTCTATGAAATTCCCAGTAGCAGCTCGGAGTTAGGAATTTGTGCCCGGTTAATGGCAATAGGCTCGCCCCCTATTACATGGGACCTAAATATACCGGCGAACTGTGGGTGTACATAAGTACACCTCTGCCTAACCCTTCGGGGAATACAGGCGTGATGGTATGTTATGTTATGTTGCTCTAAGATGGGGGATGTTAGGTTATCTTCAATATCTATATATAATGTACAAACATCAGCCATTACAATTTTTTTATATGTAGCGACTGCTTTTTCTCATTAGAATTGAGTAAATATACGTTTTTTAAATCAGTCGAGATTACTCAATTTTATTAAAAAAAATATACATTAAAACTGAGATTTTTTCGGAGCCTTGTACGCAAAACCAGTCCGTTTCGGACTAATGAAATGCAAAAATTAATGTACCATCAAAATGTTGACAGGTGGCCCACACTACACGATACAGACTGTTGAAATTAAAGAATTCACAAGGCGTGACTAATAAACGTGTCCTTCAAGATTCTGATCAGTTCAACTCCATGTAAAGGCACCGGCAACTCCGACAACTCTCCCTTACATTGTGTAACTCGCCTCGCCACTAGACGCCACGAAGCGCAGTAAGAGTGTAATTAATTAACTAATTATTCTACTCGGGAACACATGCGAGGAATTACGTAACGCGTTGTGTGAAGTTACAAACAAACGACTGTAATGTACGTTACGTGCGCTAGAGTTAAATTCATCACTATATAATATTTTGTAGCTTCATTCCGCCTCTCTGCGCCGAAACGTATAATTGCTAGTACAAATGTGCATTCACAATGAAAATAACAGATGTTGTAATACTAGAATTTAGTTTCGAACACGTAAAAGATCGAGTTTGGATAAGTCGTGGAGCAAACATTGAAATTGAACATTTAGACGTGACCGTAGTATTAGTAGCAGTATTAGCTGGTGTTAACTTAGTATAACAGTAAAGTTGCAGGCGCAATGAGAATTCTATTGTTGTGCTTCGGTTTGCCAAGAGCATGTTACCTAGCTGATAAGTCTGAGAAATGGGAGATCACAATATAACGAACGACTAAAACATACGAAAACTATGGTTACGAATAACGTACGTAATTATCGTAAGTAAAAGTAATCTAGAGCTAAAACAAAGAATAGGAAAATAAAGAGACCGATTTGTATCCAAAGACATGCGTGGTTTAGAGAACTTATTTATTTTTTTTAACTTGATTTATGATACAACATTTACGAATACGTAACATCAACATCATTAGATAATATGTTAAATACGTAATAGTCTCGATTAATAATTCGATAATCAATAGTTGAAGACAAAAATGTAGAATTTATTGCCGTTTGCGTCCGGATTATAGATGAAAGTTCCATTCTAGAATTGACACTTACTTCCAGTCTCATGTAACTTTATAAATTTTTACGTCATTTGTGTTACTATGTATTTAATTTAATTTATTTTATACAACTTTAAAAAAACGAACACACAAAACGAAAAATCACATAAAATATAGTTATTATTCAACACGTACTTCTTAAATATAAGTAATATTATTACAGGGCTATCCAATATTGATATCTAATTCTTTTGTATGATATATCTAGGTATAATTGATTGTCAAAATACTTAAGTAATAATTAATCAATCTGACTTTAAATAACGTACGTCGTGATACAGTACCTACCCAAGATTCTTCCTAGACAAAAAGGTCTGAGAAAATAATAACTCAAATCCCAGCAGAAATTTCTCTTTTGATCTTTGATCAAGAAAACAATTTCCTCGGTGTATTTAAGTGGCGCGCTATTCACGCATTGGAAGGTCGCGGGTAGTACACTACCCAGGTCCCGGAGGAATGCCGCTGTGCAGGAAGCGGGCAATGACCCCTGACCACCGCGTGATGACGCGGGACTTGGGACGTGACTGACCATTTACATATTTGCAATACAAATGACGATTTACATACCGAAAGTGTTAACATGAGATCTCTATTTTAAATACATTGAGGTATTAAAACATTTCACACAGTCTGTTTCAAAATTGTCGTGTTAGTTATACCAAAATTATCTGATGGAAAAATGTGGCGGTGTCATAGATTTTCTGTAAAACACCTGTCAAATTACAGGCGATCAGATGATGATTGTGAAGTATGAGTGGAATTATAAATGCAATTTTTATTAAATTGTTTTAAACGTGGACTAATTCGGTACCATTAACAAACTGTCTAATGACTAAAATTTAGTCATTGATTGCAATAAATTGGTCTTCAAGGACGTTGTCATAAGCAATCAACGTATCGTCTAGCTGGTTTGGACCAAATTTTTTTAGTTTTTGTTTTTAATTTTAACATTTAGGTTGCTAACTGCTTTATGAGCCATGAATTAAATAACACACGCACGATAGTATTCATATACAATTTTGATTAATTAATTGTTAGTTAAATTTATTAAGGAATAGACTATAACGTACTACTTAATTATATATTCAGGTTACTAAAAAAGTGCATAAATTAAAATTATCAATTGATAAAAATCGCAGGAAATGTTAATTACTGAAAAACAAGAAATAAATTATTTAATTTAAAATAATATTGGACCTTAACTATTAGAGACTGATTAACACTATCACGCCTGTATTCTCGGTGGATGGTTAGGCAAAGGTGTATTGCTGTACATCCACTGTTCGCGAGTATATTGTAGGTCCCATGTAGGTACGCAATAGGGGGCGATCCCACCGCCATCCAGACTTAGACCACTGTCTGTAGTACAAAGCTATCCGAATTGGTGCAGCGGTTCCGTGAAAACGTAGCGAACAAACAAACGGGCAGTGTTAATTTAGTATGTACAACATCGTATCATATATCATATGGATTAAACATTATCAAAATAAATACAAACAACTTAAAACACCTTTATTGTGATTATACCCCCCAGTTTACACGGTCCAGGTAATTTAGGTTACTCGTCTTATGTAACCGACGCATTATTGTCTGAGGACAATGACACGCGACAGGAAACATTGCGACTACGCGACAATTAAGTCACGTTTACGATAAAATAATCGCGCAATGTAAACACAAATAGCAAAGAGCTAAGTTTTAAGTTTTTCAAGAAGCAGGCTTATTTATAACGAGGCCGTAGCTAGGAATTTAATAAGGGGATGTTCTAGTTCAATCAACCAGATACAAAAAGTAGCTACTATTTTGGGTTCTATCCCCAAACCCCATTCTGCCTACTCTGCCATAAAGGCGTGATGTATAACCATCTAGCTTCTGCCCTACTTTTCAGGCTACAAGGCCCATATCATATTAAATACTATAAAGCAATACATATAACTTAAATATATATAACAATTAAAATACCATATATATATATATATATATATGGTATATGATATATATATATATATGGTATATGATATATATATATATTATATACATTAAAAATTAACACTAATTCTTTGTCTGCATGGACTTCAGAATCGTGCCAAATTATATCCAGATCCGATCAGCCGTTCTGCTGTGAAAGAGTAATAAATATCCATCCTTACATATATGCAGGTGCTGCTCTCGCCCCCGAGTTACGACCAATGCATGCTTCAAATGATTGAAATCGCTAATTCACTAATTCTTCGTAAACGGGACTCCCTTTTAGTCCCGTTTACGATTAATAGCATATAACAGATAATCGTTATTAAGTCACTAATTTTTATTTAACTATTTTCTGAAAGATTAAAAATAGCGAGTGAAATGAGCTCTCTAAACAAATTCCAAATATCCAATAAATATACCTACCTATCTAAATGATAATTATTATGTCAACTGTACCTACTGTCTTTTGTATTTCCCACAGGTATTCATTACCATTTCCAAGAATCTATAAAATAATACAAACGATGACTCGGTGTAAGTCGTGTATTTTCAATATAATATTGATTTGACATCACCTTGACCTGCTAGGCATGTGAATTGCAAGTGAGCACTAAAATCACGCTTACTACATTCTCAACGTTGGCATTATTTAATTAAAACAGTTTGGATTCATTATTTGTTTTCCGTTTATTCTTTGTTAATAAAAACGAGACTGTGTTGAAATCCGGAAATAGGATATCGTCAGCTTAATTCTGTTTCTGCTTGAAAAAAGCTTGAAATTAGACAACCCTTACAAGGTCCTAATATATAATTGCAATGCAATAAACAATTGAATTTGACATTATTAATTCCCTAGAACGTGCATAAAATATGTACATTGTTTTACACTGTCCCATTGCTGGACTATGTTAGGTTATAGACCACCGTGTTGGCCTAATGCGGGTTGGCAGACTTCACACGCCCATCGAAAAAACCTTTCATGCGTGCAGGTTTCGTCACAATGTTTTCCTTCGCCGTTTAAGCAAGTGATAATTAATTATAAAGTCACAGCCTTGAATTCAAATCGGGACATTTGACTTGGTAGTCTATTGGTCATATTTGGGGTAACGTGTGCTTAAATACCATTTTCACGTGAT
This sequence comes from Acronicta leporina, assembly GCA_947256265.1. Taxonomy (NCBI): domain Eukaryota; kingdom Metazoa; phylum Arthropoda; class Insecta; order Lepidoptera; family Noctuidae; genus Acronicta; species Acronicta leporina. Next base: position 11,340,623 of record OX366520.1, on the reverse strand, counting down.
CTCAATTCAATGAATAGTAGATTACACAAAATACTTCGAAATAAAATGTTGGTATTTTACATAATTCCGTGCTTTGTCACATTGGAACACGTGTAGATGCTCATTATTTAACAATTAGAATGGCGGAAGAAGTGTTGATTGCTATCAAACAGACGTAAAAACGATGGCTCATCATAATTCTTGGCTACATAGTAAAAAGACGCAATACTCTTGCACAAGAACGTGGGTAACGCCGGGAGTAAAAAGTAAAATGTTTGCTTTAAGTATAATAATTGAAAGGCTATTATTAGGCTTGTTTTGACACAGAGGTAACTTCCGTCTGCGTGCACGCAATATATCTTTTTGTATCTACTAGCTGACAATTCACCTATGTCATATTATTATCTATGAAAGCAACTGCGGCAGAGTATTAATTAATAAAGCATCATAATTAGCAGGTTATCACTTTCTTTATACATATTATAAGTACCACCACTACTGTTACCAGTGTACGTGGTCGTTCTTTAATAGAAAAAAATAAAATAATTACCTACATCCACAAGACAATGCTCCGCAACTTAATTATAAAATAAGTAATGCCCCTTCCAGCTCGGCCGCCGCAAGGAACTAATGGATGATGTTAGGGGGATAATGCAATCACTACATCCGGCAAACGGACCGCGTCGAGGGGCATGGCTAGGTCATTAAAGAAAAAAAGCTACGAAATATATATTTAGGGCTTTTATTGTTTCGGGAAGTTCTTTATCTCGTTTAAATAGAGATAAATAACGCCATTGAAGATTACCTACAAAGTTTTTATGGGCCTTAAATGGCAGTGCCCTGTGTTTGGAGTTGGAATCCAAGGTGTCCAGTCCACCTTTGACTTTTAGTAGTCGTGTGCGTTTCTATAACTACTTATGTTGTATTGTGCGTTAGTCCCGCAAACATTCGAAAATGGCACGACCGATTTTGATGATATAACGTTCAATTGTAAATCCCAAACTCAGAGCTGTTGCTAAGACCTTCATAGAAAAACTTGATAACACTGCTCGACCTGGGAGTCGAACCCAAGAACCCTAGTGTAGCAGTGGTTCTTACGACTACCAGCCTAATGAGGTTTTTAATTCAGTTCTATTTCTTTTTAATTTATATCATACCTACTTAAATGTTGTTAGGTGCAATTCTTTATTGTGCTATGTGTTCTTAGTCGCGCCTCACAGAATCAATTAGATAAATGTCATTTTACTTAGCTTGACATGACCTTACTCTTACAAAGAATGTTGCTTGGTTAACTATTGTCATTGAGTGATACACTGCTTCGAAGTAGTATTTCTTGTGATAGTAATTACAGATAAGGCGGTTGTTACTGTTAGACGTGTCACGAGAAGGTCTTTAAACTTGACACATTAGCGTTGATTAATGTTGTTTTTTTTTATGATATAGGGGGGCAAGCGAACAGACGGATTACCTGATGGTAAGCGATTACCGCCACGCATGGACACGAGAGGAGTCTCACTGTCGCTAGTGCGTTGTGCGACTTTGGTTTGGTTTGGACTTCCTGTATCCTCACTTCGGCGGAACACAATGTAAGTGATGTTTCATACCGGTTTTTTGTGAGGCCGTGGTATAACTCCGGTTGAGCCGGCTCATTCGTGGCGAAGTTTGGCATTCCCACGGCTTTACACTTACTAAGTTTCGTTGGGGATTCTCCAGTGGTACTGACTCATTTTATAAGTGTACGGCAATGGAAAATATGTGCCATAAGCTATACCCAGTATGCCACAAGCCCCCGACACCTTAGTGGTCGCCACAGAAAAAGCCATGCACGTAGCCTGAGTGTAGCGTAGTAGTCTTGAGCACGACTGCTCCTGGGTTCGATTCCCACGTCGTTCCTGGGAAATTCTCAATAGCAGCTTGAAGATTGGGATTCGTGTTCGGTAAATGACAATAGATTCGTCCGATTAAATGGGACTTAAACATACAGTCGAACTGTTGGTCTATATTAGTACCTACGCCTCTGCCTAACCCTCCTGGGAAAACAGGTGTGATGCTCCCTCTGCGTATTCCATTATGGTAGTTGTCATTATACACTATATATCAAACATAACCCTGTATCGGCCAGCACGATCAGTAAGTTCTTGCCGTGGGCTCTTTTGTAATATCAAAATAAACCCTTGACATTTCACAATCGTAACACGAATTCACGATTGAACTCGAACTGAACCCGTCATTAATATTTTCATAATAAAATAATCAGATCAAAATAATTTATCATTGGTATGGTTAACGAAATCAACTCATTGTATACAAATGACGAAATGTTTTGAAAAAATAAATTTTATTTTGGAGTAGCGGCTGATCGATTGGCTTCTGCGACACGTAGCAAAGGTTCGATCCCCACACGTAGCAAATATTTGTATAATCTACAGGTTGCTGGTTCCGGGTCTGGGAATTTGTATATTTTGTAACTAGACTAGGGAGACAGAGTGAGTGAACGGACTGAAAACCTTACTTATATCTACTGTATATCTAAGTACTAGCTAGGGTCAAGTAGATATGTATATAATTTAACATATCGTAACATTATAGGGGTAAACTTTGTAATTTTTTTTGTAGGAGGTAATGTTAGGTGTATTATTGCTCCCGATAAGAAAGAAAGCTTTGTCATCCCTTAGTAGCAAGTGCTTTTATAATTTTTGAGCTACTATATAATAATAAGAGGTGAGTCTTGATTCCATGGACAAAACGTCTATCTAAGGCAGGTTGACATGTACCTGTTTACATGAAAGGGTTACAGCGTATAACTGGAGCATAGTGAACGCCCGTCCCGAGTGCCTTGACACAGTTCACCATAGTTCATTCATAGAGCAAGTGCTTTGGCATCGAGTGGCCCCCTCACCAAAGGAACTTGTTTTACGTACTATCGACAAAAGAGTTAGGTAGACAGGATGCTAGCGACATCTGTTTTTTGACAGATTGTGTAGTAAAATATCACGCAATGTATTTCAAAGCGCAGATTTTAGCTGCCTACATACTATACTCTTGGATGGATAATTATTTGAATTATTAATTTTAGATATCAGTTGCTGTTTGGAAGCATACCTACCTAATACTTTTGATGAGTGTATATCATTATATTTATGGTGCTACTTAGCTAACAATATTTAGTAGTGGTAACCATATGTCACTGAAATAATTTCAAAAATCGAATCAGTTGTTCCTATAAACAAAATTACAAAGTGATCAATACCTTTCTACTGGTCTTGGTCGCAACCGCGGTTGCTAAACGTGGCAATCTCAGTTCGAATTTCAGGCTAACTTTTTTGGGTTCAAGCAAAAAGCTTTAAAGCAGTTGTGTTTAAAAAGATAATTATCTAGAAACCAGTTTCCCTGAAACAGACGAGGCATAAACTTATTGCTATTTACGTCGTAGTAAAAACTACTTTAATTTAAATAAGTAGGCACTACTTAACTTAAATTGAAATCATTCTCAGTTCTTTAATGGGAAGAATACACAGGTAGGTAAGTAACCATATAGTTTATTATTTTTTACGCCCACAAAAAAGTGTAGTTGTACCTACATAGTGTGTGAGTAAGTACCTATTTAAGTACGCTAATTACGTTTAAGTAGCATAAATAATAAAGACATCGTATACCAAAATAGTGTCGTATCATATCACAGAGGAATTCAAAATATTTCATGAAATGGCTTCAGTGTACTTAGGTGTGCGTAAAATGTATTTGTTCAAAGAAAAAATGCCTATAAAACCTTAACAGCAACGCACTATTTACAACTGACTTTTTGTACAATTCTGTGTCGTTTTAACACAAAGAACGTGATGTGTACTCTGGTATAATTACTGCTGTAACAGCAATGAATACACCAGAACAAACGCATAATTCTGACATACCTACAATGTTATGGGTTTAAAACAACGGTACTCATATACTTTCCAATATTAACGTGTGTCTACATTTACTATAGGTAGTTACGTTTTATACTGTAGCCAGGGAATTGTGAAAATATAATCAAATGATGGTTCTTCACCGCTGCTATTATTTCAGGCGCTACAAAAACATCTGAGAACTAATTTGTATGACGTAGCAGTTTTATTCAATGGGAATGTTGAACGCTGTTTTTTGTTCCATCAATGCCTCTCTCGCTAATCGGATAAAGTTGTAGATTAATTATTATTTATAGTATTTTATTTTACATTCGCAAGTTTGTCTAGTGTTATATGCAGTGGATGTGTTAAAATAAGGGTTCCCGGCAAATGTCAAAACAGTCGAGAAATCTCAAGAGGGGACATGCGCAGTAGGGATCCGATCAATGCACCCCGACGGAGTGCGCGCGCCACCCTCGCCCCGGCCGCCGCTATCTACGCAGTTCGCCACAAAAACACCATCTAAAACCTAGCGCACTCGGCGGATCGCCCTTGAGGAAACAAAAAATATACAATCAATCGGCTCATCCGCCAGTTAGTACTCACCCAAAAATGTTGAGTGAACGCGAAGCGCCTCCCCGAGGTAACGTCTGATTCAGCTTGTTAAGGACACCCACACCTTCCGAGTCGTGTCTGCGGAGCGAGCCAGTGTTGCACCTAGTCAGGTCGCTGTCGCGTGACTCATCGGATTATCCAGAAGATTTCGATCGTTTAATTCGCTACGATAGTGGAATTTAAGAGCCGGTGTAGGTGTGTAACCGTATAGGTAATTAGTGCAAGTTCGGATGCCGGTGATCCGGCTGCGTGTGCCGCCGTTGAGGACGCTGGCGTGGGCTGCTGAGGAGTGAGGTGGCGCACTCAGCCGCAGGGATGGACGACTGCGACACCATATTCTATGACGACGACGGTGAAGCTCAGTGCGATATGGTACGTAAAAAACATGCGTCAACCTTGGCAAATACCTTCAATAAACCTAAACAATACAATGAACAGTGTAATTTGTAAAGAAATATAGATTATATGATTTTGCTGTAAAGCTTCTTTGCTGTGAGATCTTTGTATATTATATAGAATTCAATGGTTATATAACGCGGAAACGCCACTGGGAATGTGTGCACAAAATGGACGATCTGCCAGATTTTGCAGTGATGCAATACCGTTTACCTATTTGATATCGGAGATCAATTTCTTCTGCGGATGAATACCATTAATGGTTGTTTTTATGGCAGCATAACAGACAGTAACGATTGTTTCATACCGCGTCTGCATAGCTGAGACCTTGAAACGTGGAAGCGCTTTGATTCCGTGACTGTTTTGCTACATAATTGTAATAAAAATACACTGAAAATTAACATTCTTGCTGAAAAGAATGCGCTATTGTTGCCAACGATACAATGAGTTTAGTAATTATATTTATTTTATGAAATATTATTAATTTAATTCCATACAAATGTTCCTGCTGGCATTGCATACATTGCTTGCTATAAAAACTACTACAGAGCTTATCGTAACAGGCTCGTTTGTACCGCAAAGGCGAAATCAATTACCTAGTACCTAGGTAGTATCACCTAAAAGATACAGCCAAATACAACAAAGTAGTTCTGTGGGAAACTGTTAATAAATTGACTACTGCCGTCATAATCCGTCAATTAAAAGATAATTCTGCCTTGTAACAATTAAATAGGTTTCTGTTATAAGCGTGATTTAAATTTTAAATTCATTGTAGTAGGCCTAGGTCAGCCTCTTTCAAAAAATAGTTGTTAAAATATAGCCATTGTATTAATTAATTATTATTCTAAACCCACTTAGTGGGTTTTAAGTGGGTCTGTTATAACATCGTAAATAACATTGAAATAGCTTTATTTTGCTAATTGTTTTAATCCTGTTAAAGAGTAATATTTATATTTCGTAAAATTAATGTATCTAAAGTATCCAAGTAACATTTCAAAGGAAAACCAAGTACCTACCTTATTTTAATTAACCTAGATGTTTTCCCAATGTCAAATGACTTATAATCATTTTCTTGCGAAACAGGGAACCAAATTCAATAAGCAATAGAAATTCTTCAGAATCCATAACCAGACATTAATTTATTTGGAACTGACTCGGAAGTAAACGTTTATAAAAAAACTGATCATATAATTCGGTCCATAGACAACAAAGTTATGTAAATATTCATAAAAACATCGCTACATACGAATTAAAAACCTCTTCTTTCTTGTAGTCGAAGTAAAAATGGCGAAAACTCATAAAACATCTGTTGTCGCAACTGCTATAATAGTTTAGTTATCTGTCACATTATTTACATAATAAGGACTAGGGGCCACTTGCACCAACTTCTTGAATAAGTATGTTTAAATTGCATTTAAGCACAAATTTACTATGAACAATTGTGATTAAATGCAATTTAAACATATTTTTTTTTTACAAAAAGCGTACTAGCAATGTGGGTCACACATTACTAGTATTCTTGTTAACCCCTCGTGCTAAGCTAAATGCTTGTGTTACGAGTGGGTTCACGTCGGCAGTGCAATGGGTGGGATTCAAACCGGCAACCACATGATCGCAAGTCCGACGCCCTAGCCATTAGGCTACCGCAGCTTCGAATTTAAGAAGTTGGTGAAGAATTTAAGAAGTTGGTGCAAGTGGGCCTAGATATGTTAAATGTTTTAACTAAAAATGCCACATTTGGCAATTCAGAATCAATCTACCGTCTCAACAATATTAATTGATTCTACAAGGAGCTAATTTTCTAACGTAAATATACAATACACTCATCATTTTTGTAGCCCAGTTGAGTTAGCCATTTGGGCATTGCGACTTTGCTGCATAGGCAATTCTGTAATTTTAAAATCAGAATTACATTTATAATAAGGACATTATTTAAAAAAATACTATTACGAAGTTGAGGTATTTACTGATAACAAAGAATATTCACACTCATCTAAGCAAAACACACAATGACATCATCAATAACATTGCAACAAGTTGATACTCACTAACTGACATGCCATGATGCAATAAAATCAATGGATTTTCATGCTGCAGTAATAAATCATTAGGCAAAATAATGATCACTTCATATTATAGTCGTTCAGTGAAAGTCAAACGAAATTTGTGGATTAATCTTCATTATGTCAAAGCACCCACAACTCTTTGACTAATTATGAAGAACAATACAATATTATTCTCGCCTAATTTTGAGGTTACACCTTTCTACCATACACATAATTCAAACCTGCACGAGCATTGAGGTATTATTAGTATTAGTAAGTACTTATGTACTTTGTGTATGTTTTAGAGCAGAAACTTTGCAGAAAAGTGCACTTTAGAACATGAATTTACTTGGTGCACACCTTGATCATATTACTAATATTATAAATACGAAAGTTTGTGAGGATGGATGGATGGATGTTAGTTACTCTTTCATGCCAGAACAGCTGACCGGATCTGGATAAATTTGGTACATAGATAGATTATAGTTTAGAATAAACATGGACTACTTTTTTGTCTAGGTCGGACCCAATTCTGAAGTCCACGCAGACGAAGTCGCGGGCAGAAGCTAGTATTAAATATAAATATCAAATCTCTTGATCCATAAAATATAATTGTTGTTGAAAAAACAACAATGAATTTGTGTGGTTTCTTTTTTATTTGTGTTTAGAACACTTGTCTACATTAAGTTTTGATGGTTGCCGCAATTGGCAGAGCAGCAAGTCTCTTTACATATATTATCATCTTAGTACATATCATTCATGTATTATCGTATACATAATAACTCAATGTATCTACCTCAGAGCCTATTGTTGCTTAAAATAATTGCCATGGTTAACTATTTAATTTAATTACCGGTCTTGTGTATGAAAGTTCATGAAAGTCGTTGATTATACACGGATGATGAGATAGCTGATAAGTGTAAAATTGCTGGTTTACTTTTAGCTTCGTGTCTGTGGTCTGTAGGCAGTGATTTATAATAATTAGTTCTGCACACGTGGGAGAGAATTGCTGGAAGCCTTGAATTTGAAACTACTGTAGTTATTTTTGATTTGTTAGTTTAGATTATGCTGTTGGTCTCATTGAAATTCTTCATTCAAATCGTAATATTTTACATTTATTTTATTAAAATGATTTAAATATTGTTTTCAACACTTATTAATCATAAAGTGAACCTGTGAACTTCAAAGGTGTTTTTGCTTTTGTCTTTTAAATCAGTGAGTAAATTATTTTTTAAGCTTTACCTACGCTATTTGTTTTGTAAAATGAGAATTGGTGATTATATTTATTATTTAATTAGACCAGGAAATTATATATATTAGCACACATTAGACGAAATAGTGCGACTTGGACGTTATTTTTATATTATTTCAATAATTATGAAATTCAAGAGTTACATAGAACCGTCAACTATACCTCCGTACCTACTTGCAATAACTAAACACTATCCTGTAGTTAAAAGTAATATAAAATCAACATTTAGCACAATAATATCATTCATGTTAAAAAAAAAACGTTTACAGTACTTACTTTTGATTTTATGTAATAGTATCATTAGCCTTGAAGCAATTATAATGATTCATAGACTCATTCAAATTAATTAATTAATTCTTCAAGTAAATTAACTAATTTACTTGAAGAATTGCCATTATTTCGGCTTCTAAGAAATCTAAAAAATCCTTGGAATTTTGGACTATAGATTTCTTTTACAAAACCTTCTCAGTCACTGTAACATATATTGTCACGTCTTCTTTTAACTAATAGGCGTTAAATCTAAAAATATGTCGGAAATTTCTTATGCAAATTTCTGAATATAAATGCAAAGTCACCTATAGATGTGTTAATGAATATCCATTAGTTTTAATTCCCATTAAGCGCGACACTATGTTATCGTTAACACCAATTACTTTCATGTAATTACTTGAAACATTATAATGATAGGTGTTAAGATATAAATATCATCAACAACGCCTTTTTTACATTTTCCATGCTGAGAATATGAACACTTCAACGACGTAAATTTAGAACGTGATGGCAAATTTCGACCTGGCGGGCAGGTGGGACTCGCGGTGGTTTAGTGGTGATAGAGTCTGGTGTATAGAGGAGACGCAGATTCGAGTCCTGTCCGCAATCGATTTTTTCCTTCACTAAAATAACTTTAAAACCTTTTAAGTTTTAGGTTACATAGTTGTTTGGTTTTATATTGTAAATTATGGTGAATGGCGAAGGCCTTTGAAACCGTGCGATTATGGTGCAATTGCATTCTAATGGAAATTGTATGGACATTCTTTTGTTTGAATGTAGGTACCATGATGATTATACTCTCGGGGTCAATGAATTTAGAAGGGACTTATATCATAAAAAAATATTGTGTAAATAACTTTCAAGAAAAAGTAAACCGCCTTCAAAAACATACTGTTGGCCGCTACGGCAGAAATGTTCTCAAATGGAGACCACGCACCAAAAAACGGAGTTTGGGACGACCTCCGACGATATAGACAGAAGGACGGACCTGGTAAATGTCGCTGGGAGTCGTTGGAAGCTGACGGCATATAAGCGGACCTTGTGGAAGTCTCCAGGGGAGGCTTTTGTTCAACTATGGACGACTTTTAGCTAATAAATATGATGATAATGATGTGCAATACTGTTTTGGAAGTTTTATCTTTGGTTTTCGCCACCGACTTCCGAAACTATTAATTATCATCTACTACTGCTATTGCTATCTGCTATTTTATCGTGCTACTCCTACCAGAATAAATTATATCTACTACTTGGTAGGTAAAATTAAAACAGTGAACCACCAAATACTTTAATCTAGAATCATTATTAAGAGCAATAGAACTAGATTTTTTTTTGGATAGGTTGGCGCAACACCATAAGAGTTGTAAGTGTGTTGCCCGCCTTTTAAAATGGATATGACTTCCAGTATCCTCACTCACTCGAAACACAATGCCGCCGGTTTTCTATGAGGCCGTCGACGGTAGAGCCGGCCTATTCATGTCGAAGCATGGCTCTCTCATGGTAAAACTTTAGTAGGTTTAATTTAACTAATTAGGTGCATTATTCCTGTCTTTATATTCATTCCTATCCGTGGCGAAACGTGGCCTCAGGCTGTATTAGCTGACTTTGTGTGCAAAGCTCTTAAAGCTCACGTTTCGAGAGAAACTCAATGTTCATATGAAACCTATACTTTAGATGAGTGTTTACTATGGATCTTCTCTCCAGACGTAAGCATAAAATACAAATCTATGCTTTTGGTCAAAGGCCTTTTATTCGAATTAGATGAAATCATATACTTAAGACTTTTTACATGTTGGGTTGTTTGATAACAAAACAATGTTGGCATAATATTATCTATAGTGCTAACAACCGAAATAGGTAAAGAAAGAAAAGAAAAAAGGTTTATTGACACAGTCCAGGACACTACATAGAATAACCTAAGAGAAAACAAATCAACAGTAGACGGTATTACCTATGTAGCATTATTTATTTAATAATGCTACATACTACCGTCTACTAATAAGAAAAAAAGTAATCAGACAGATAACTTTATCTAGCTTGGCGGTGATTATTTTCAATCAAGAAACCGCTTGCTAATATAACAAAAATCACGCATTAGTATGGACATGGGTATTTTCTATATTATTTTTAGTCCTCGCCATTAATCTTGCAACATTACACATTGCCATACAAGTTGTGCCTCTAAAACTGTGCAATCATCGTTTATGTTTATAGAATAACCCAGTACTGCGACCGAATCAGCCGCAGGCGTCTAGACTACTATTTTACGATGGTCTTTCTTTGATATTGCTACGTCTCCCTAAAATAAATTGCAGAATGAATACCTAATATACCTGGCCTGGATGAGACAACGAATAGCGAAAAACCGCAATGGAATTTAACATAACATACCATCACGCCTGTATTCCCCGAAGGGTTCGGCAGAGGCGTACTAATGTACACCCACAGTTCGCCGGTATGTTTAGGTCCCATGTAATAGGGGGCGAGCCTATTGCCATTAACCGGGCACAAATTCCAAACTTCGAGCTGCTACTGGGAATTTCATAGAAAAACCCAATAACACTTCGCTCGACCTGGGAATCGAATCCAGGACCTCTAGCGTAGCAGTCGCGCTCTGGACCACTAGGCTAATGAGGCAATGGAATTTATTTAATTCAATACAAAAGCTGGAAATACATAAGATAATTCGTCAATTTATTTAATTGATTTTACAATTAATAGATGCCTAGTATTTATATCTCGTATAGATCTTACCTAATAAGTGAATTTATTCATGTAATCTGTTCCTAATCTTAATGTAAACTTGGACCTAATCGGACCTATTCCGTCTCATTCTAAGAGGAGACTCATCTCCAGTAGTGGGACGGAAAGATGAAATTGGTGATGATGATGATTTATGTATAAAATAAAGTTTCAAAAAGTTACATAGAAATAAATTTTAATATGTATTTTTTTAACAGAAAACGTTCGCTCTTTACAAATTGGATTGATTGTCTTTGACTATTAGACGTCATTAATTATTATCATGTTAACGAAGATTAGTTTATGCGGGGCTTGTGATTTATGATTAAATGAATGCGAATGATGACTCATCGGAACTACTAGGGCACCATAAGCTGCTACAGCACTATAATGTGCACACATTATCGTAACTATAGCCACAATATCTAGGCGCCCGCTAAACACCATCAATTTATTACAGCTAAGAATGTAGAAAGCCGTTATCTTAGACGGGACGATGTAGAACTGTCTAAGGGCTCAATGCCAACAGCAGTGTAAGCAATTATTAGTGGTTATAAGTTGCAAAATGTTTCTAAACCTGATATTTCTAGAACGGCGTCCAACATAACCATATTAGGTTTTTAAGTATACAAACAGAAATAAATAAAAGAAAATCATACGAAAGGAGTCGAATTATGTAATTACTTCGCAAAGTTCATAAGGTCGTAGTCGTAGGGCATATTGCCAAGAGCATAAAGTTGGCGGCTTCCACGTCGCAATGCACTGAATTATTTTTCGTGCCTTGAGATCATAATAAATAGTTGTAATGCTAATGTGCTATAATAACCTAGGTAGGTATTAACTACCCAGAACAACCTTGGTGTTTGTTTGATTGTCATGAAATTATCATAAAACTACATTTTATGACTACAAGTATGCCTACAAGTTTTTACCTTATTTCTTGGAGAAGAAATAATTAAAGTAAAATAATTTCGATACCGACCCGTAGGTGGAGTATTTCTTCTCCACCAAATATTTGATTTCGGTTAAATAAACGTAAAAATCAAACACGATTCCTTACTTTATTTAATACAATTTGTTCAACAAGCTTGTATTAGATAAAGCCTTATTGAGAGAGCAAGTTTATCGATCGCATTTACTATCAATAGCTCTCTCTTCGCGACATTGTAAAGCCGTCGAGAGATACTTCACATCACATTGATACTTTTTTATTGAAGCTAGCAAAAAGTCGTAGACGGAGGAGGGTTGACTTGTTTTTCAGCAAATATTAGCAGTGGGGAGATAATTTGCCCTTGAAAATCGCCCTATCGTTCATTCACTCACTAATCCATAATACCTTATAAGTGAGCATTAAATAAGTGTATTTAGTTCTTATAAGTCTACGTCTTTAGGGGATTTTGTTTTACTTAATTTAACTTTTATCATCATTTTTTTCATCCGCGTGGTATTTAAAAAAAATAGCCTAATTTACTTCTTGTTACATCACCTATCTGCCAGTGAAAGTTCGTCAAAATCGGTCCAGCCATTTTAGAGATTAGCCGGAACAAACAGAGAGATAGGTATATGTACCGTGTATACATCCAAATGCACTTTGTAAAAATAAATTTTAATATTACAAACAGACACTTCAATTTTATTTATTTGTATAGATATAGATTTTTTTTTTATGGGATAGGGGGGCAAACGAGCAAACGGATCACCTGATGGTGAGCGATAACCGCCGCGCATGGACACCCGCAACACCAGAGGAGTCGCAAGTGCGTTGCCCCCCTTTAAAAGAGTTTGGGCCTCCGGTAACCTCAACTCACTCGGCGAAACACAACGCAAGCGTTGTTTCACGCCGGTTTTCTGTGAGGCCGTCGTATCACTCCGGTCGAGCCGGCCCATTCGTGCCGAAGCATGGCTCTCCCACGTAAACAGTATTCTCATAGCTGAATATAAACTTCAATAAACATAGCTACAATGTTCTGTCAGTATGATATGGATACTTTCAAACAGACAACAGACTTCAAGCATCATCACAGAATTGACTGTCAGACACGGAACATCTCAGAAGTTTATTATAACTGATAGAAAATACCATAACTAGTCCAAATCTATTAGAACCATTCTAATTATTAATAAAATGTACGATGTTTACTTAAGTTGACTAGGAGTCACTAAAAGAAAGAAAACACAGCTATTGAAAGCACAATTACACCAAATCAATAGGAGTATTTTAATTAATTTAGATTACATTTTTAATTAAATTCAAACATATAAGTTTTAACTACCTTTGTTTAACATTAATTCAATAGAAACTAGATATAACTTTTAATAATTGATATTTTAATTCTGAAATAATAATCTAGAATTCATAATATTATTTATAAGTACATAACATAATTTAATAAATAAATACATTTTTGTTATTAGAGTTAATTATTTAAAGAAATAAATACGAATAATATTAATTAACACGTATAGCCTTCCATATTGAAATGCTTGCAAAAGGCCACTAAGTTATAAGTTAACTAATGTATTGTAACACCATAATGTACACTAAGTAAGCAATGAATCTTGGAATCTATATTACATACCATCACGCCTGTGTTCCCCGAAGGGTTAGACAGAGGCGTACTAACGTACACCCACACAAATTCCTAACTCCGAGCTACTGGGAATTTCATAGAAAAAACTGCACTTTGCTCGACCTGGTAATCGAACCCAGGACCACTTGGCCAATGAGGCAGTCTTTGAATCTATATTATTGCACAATAAACTTAACAAATAAATTATCTAAAAGTAACCTAAATAACTAACTGAAACTATTATGCTTATATGCTATCAAAACCAACTAATGTTAACTAAGTTATAATAAAACAGAGTCAGAGTAAAAACTTGTTTCATATTTATACTAAGGATATAGTTAACTTTAGTTGTGTAGGAAAACATTATAACGTAACTGCGGTCAGTCGTCCATAACGGTAGAAGAGGATGCGTGCGCGCAGGTTGCGGCCGGCGGGCGTACATTTGCGGTCAGCTCTGAATTGCAGCCGTGATCTAAGTCACATTACCTGAATTTTTATTAAAATTTTCGATGACTGTACGTGTTATAATTCTTGGCGTACGCGTATTAAACTGATTTTCAAATTAAGAATCTTTTTGAGGATGAAAAAAAAATTATCTAAATTAAAAGGTTTTCTAATACACACACAACTGGAACCGTCCATCGGGGGTGGTCAGCTCTTTATTTGCTATGGCAAATGCCTTTTTATGTATATTATTCTCTTTTTTATTTTAAAAGGAAATTCGCCTTCTCAATAAAATAAAATTCTGTAATTAGCTGTCAATTGGATTCTGGTACTTCTCTATTATACCCTGGAATTTTGCAAATAGTTTTTACATTTAAAAAAGTAGATGCTTATACATATTGTTTATGGTCTGATAGAAATTTTCATTATACACAATTAACTTAGGTACTGTTTGTATTTGAATATAAATCTATCCTACTATATAAAGCTAGAGTTTGTTTGTTTGTTTGATTGAACGCGCTAATCTCAGGAACTACTGGTCCGATTTGAAAAATTCTTTCAGTTTTAGATAGCCCATTTATTGAGGAAGGCTATAGGCTATATCATCACGCTACGCGGACGAAGTCGCGGGCAGAAGCTTATAAAGTATATATCTTAACGGGCGTGCTACAACAGGCAATTGGAAATAAGAGCGCCTATTGTTGAAAGACTTCCGTCGTTTTCTTTTTTTTAATGAAAGGGCTGACAAAATGAAGTAGTCTCGATCTAAGCGTTATACAAATCTCATTTGGAAAGGTATTGGTCCATTGTACGAGGCTGGAATCGTAATAGCGGCAATCAATACCGTCTGATATTATTCAAAGTGTACTCTTACAGTGCTGCGCTGCTCTGTGAGATACGGCCACCATTGTGCGGGAATTCAATGGTACTTACTTCACAGAATCTTATTGCATCCACTTGTTCACATCTGTTCTGTATGTATACATAATGTGGGAAAGTTTTTAATAGATTTCGAAATAGATTGATGTTATCAATTTTATCAATTTATAATCAGGTTCGGCTTGATGAGAAACGGACGGTTGTTTTGTAAAACGACGCATTGCGATACAGGAAATTAGCTTTGATTGAATATTTTGATGTAGCATGTTATCATGGACAGTGATAATCAATTCGAAGCAGTGAAAACTGGTAGGTATCTACACACTACAGTATGAGCTACACTTGTCGCTACCGCTGTGAGCTACACCTACCGCTACCGCTCTGTAGCTACAGCTACCCCTGTAAAGAATATTATGATGTGAACATCATATTTCTCACAAAGGCGCCATTATGATCGTTAATGATAACCAATTACTTGAGAAATGTAGAGAATATATACTTACACGTTTTTATATGTTTTTTAGATTATTCTCAAGTCTTCACCGGTTCATCTGGTTCAAAATGACCAAGTTACTAGAGCTATCCAAGTGTAGGGTTGATGTATTAAAAGCCTTATAACCAGAGACTTAAACTTACTGATATACCGGTTCACATGTAGGTACTCTACGCCTCTGCCTCACATTAGAGGATTTCAAGCGCGATAGTGTTACTTATGGTATGATTAGTGGAATAACTTCATTAATAAGTACTTAATGATGTTTAGATGACTTTGTAATTATCTGAATAGTGTAGTGTAATGGTATGATTAGTGGAATAACTTCATTAATAAGTACTTAATGATGTTTAGATGACTTTGGAATTACTTATCTGTTACCGTATCATCTATTACCTCGATTGACCTCGCTTGAGGGCAGCCAACCGATGATATTATTGGCTATTTAACTAAATAATACAAAGACTCCAGTATGAATGTCCAAAAAGTCACATTGTTTGGTGTTCTTATTAAAAAATAATTCCGACTGTTTTTTTTTTCATGAAAACTTAAGGCGCAACGGCGTAGAATTAATAATTAGTTATCGCTCACTTTAAACGGTGAAGGAAAACATTGTGAGGAAAACTACATGCTTGAGAGATTTTCTCGACGGGACGTGTGAAGTCCGCCTACCCGTACTAGGCCAGCGTGGTGGACAATACTCTAACCCTCCTCACTGTGAGAGGAAGTCTATAGACAGTACAGGGACAGGAAGGCTTGATGATAATGATGAACGGCGTACAAGTGCTGTAATGCGGCGTGAATAATTCAGAAAAACATAACATTCCATCACGCCTGTAATTCTTGAAGGGGTAAAGAATAGGTTATTTCTTTACCCACGTTTAGTACATTAACGTAAAGCCACATTTTTTGGATCTATATTTTGACCTACCAAGGAACTAAGAAGAGAGCTTAGTACTTTGCAGAGTAAACCCTAATAACAAAGGTCGACCTGGATATCGAACCCAAAATCTGACGTGCTGCAGGTGCTGCACTTCAGACCATAAGACTGTAAGGCCCACTTGCACCAACTTTTTAAATGTGTTTAAATTGAATTTAACCACAATTTTTCATAGAAATTTCGTGTTTAAATACAATTTAAACACATTTAAGAAGTTGGTGCAAGTGGGCCTAAAATAGTTAAGAGTTCCAAAGTGGCTAATAACTGGAATTATTTTTTAGTTATTGCATCCTCATAAGTGCCAACTTAATAACATATTGTTCTCAAAGTTTCCCAAGCGGATTATGTTGCTGATACCTTTAAAATGAAGTGTTCCATTTTCAAGAATTCAGCAGCGGGACATTGCTGCCTTTATAAAACAAAAGAAGATTAGAATTCGATTTTCAAACTTAGATTTTCATGGGCGCAATAAGCACTATCTTACAACCCTACGTGGCACTAGTTCGTACAAATTAACATTGAATCGCGTTGTAAGCTAGCTGTTGCCTACATTATGCATGAGAAACCCATAATGATACCATCATGATTTGTTCTGACGTACACGTGTTTATGACGAAACATTCGTATTCATAATGTAACCTGTTTCTTTCGATACCAACTGGTTTGAATATTGGTCGCATCGAATTTGAGGGTTACATCAGAAGGCGACCGGTTGACGGTACTTAGGCGGTGCGATGCAGGGATTCTTGAACCAATGTGGTATATCTATACTAATATATAAAGCTGATGAGTTTGTTTGTTTGTTTGCTTGAACGCGCTAATCTCAGGAACTGCTGGTCCGATTTGAAAAATTCTTTCAGTGTTAGATAGCCCATTTATCGAGGAAGGCTATAGGCTATATATCATCACGCTACGCGGACGAAGTCGCGGGCAGAAGCTAGTTTATTTATAAAAAACTGAATTGCTGGATTGGATAAAGCCTCAATATTTAATTTTAATCAGAGAAAAGGCATCAGATCAGATAGAGTCGGTTCTTAAACGACATTAAAGTAAGTAATTGCACAGACATACACAAAGCAAATTGAGAGGTTCGATATTATGTAGGTGTTCTATGTGGCTCACCAAATAAACAATAAGGTCAAGTAAGGTTTTCAACAGGTCCTCAAATCTTACTCCTTTTTGAACGTCGGTTATAAATAAAACATTTTACAAATAAGCCAAATATATTTATTTTCAGAAGCTTTATTGAATTTAATTATTTTTAGGCTGATCGAAAGTAGCAGTGTCACGTATAGATTTAATTATACATATTATTCTAATGGAGGACATCTAAGTATGTAGGTTTAGGAAATGACAGGACCTCACGGAATCAGTAATATCTAAAACATGTTTAGAACTCTTGCGTGTCTAAACACTGGCAGACACACAGAATAACAAAGCTTATTTTTTTTTTAATTTATTAAGTACTTAGTTTATTTTATCACACAGCGTCGGTAGTCTACTGGCTAGGGCGTCGGACTTGCGATCATGTGGTTGCCAGTTCGAAACCCACCCATTGCACTACCGACGTGAACCCACTCGTAAGACAAGCACATTTAGCTTAGCACGAGGGGTTAACAAGAATACTAGTAATGTCCGACCCACATACTCGTAGCTAGTAAGCTTTTTTTAAAAAAAAGAAATGTACAGACACGCGAAACTTTTATGTAAGTATCTATTGATGATGATGATACTAAAATACATGTTTAATTTCTGAACTTTATCCAACACGGTAATTATAAAGAGTCTTAGTGTAAGCACTGTAAAAATGCAGTGATTAATAAGTTAATTTTCTGGAACTAATTCAACTTTAATAGTTAAATTTAATGCTTCATCAATTAATTGTTTGTTTATATCTTCATCTTATATAGTTTCATCTAATACTTAACGGCGTTTATACTTAGTTTTATTTTAGGAACCGTTGAAATCTACGGATTAGTGAGATTATCTATACTCTATACTAATCTATAAAGCTAAAGAGTTTGTTTGTTTGTTTGCTTGAACGCGCTAAACTCACTCAATTCTTTCAATTTTAGATTGAGGAAGGCTATATATATGCTAAATATATCATCACGCTATGACTAAGTAACTATTCCACGCGGACGAAGTCGCGGGCGGAAGCTAGTTAATCATATTAAGTTCACTTTACTGTTTTTTATAATGAACTGATTGAAAACATTCATATAAAATAATAAACGTAAGATAAGATACGTAAGCCTTAAACTTTTCTTTACAATAGGTACTACCAATTATTTTATATGTACACTAGCTTCTGCCCGCGACTTCGTCCGCGTAGCGTGATGATATATAGCCTATAGCCTTCCTCAATAAATGGGCTATCTAACACTGAAAGAATTTTTCAAATCGGACCAGTTGTTCCTGAGATTAGCGCGTTCAAGTAAACAAACAAACAAACAAACAAACTCTTCAGCTTTATATATTAGTATAGATTAATATCAATAGCGGTGTATTACCGACTTTTTACGTTAATAATAATCATTATTAATGTTGAATTAGACAAAATATATTAAATATTGTATTTACATAGACCGATAAAAAAAAATTGGTAGAAGATTTGAATATAAACATAATTATCTAAAAGCTGTTATAATTAATTGTTTTGACAATCGCTGTATGTGTAGCTGTACATACATTAACCCCTTTCACCCATAGGGGTAGGCAGAAATTAAAGACCACCAATTGCTACGATTCTTGCATCCTTCTTTGTTTTTTCCACATTCCTACATCTTCTCATACACTCGCGCCGCGTTGCGAGTACTACGCACCTGACGTTTTTGAAGGACCTCGCCAATAAGATCATATGTCCTTCTAGGTCGACCTCTTCCGGTAATAATATTTAGGGTTGCTACCTACTTATAGGTGCTCCCGGTCATACCTTGTACCAACAAAATAACAGTGTCAAAAATGTTTAAAAAACAAAGGATTCAAAAATGTCTTGATGATGTCATACGCTTGACACAACTTACTGTTACATCCGCGTTGCAAAGCTATTATCAGTATTGTTTTATTTGAAACATCTGGCTACGATTGGTGGATCAAGATTGCGTTTTTTTCGATTCAATTTACGAAATACTCCGAATCGATGTAACGTGTCGATGCACTATCTCTTATTTGTATGCTTTGCGTCATATCAAAAGCTTTATCTAACATGAATGTAGATTTAAAACTGTTTCGTATATTTTCTTTACGTTTCTATAAATAAAACATACCATTTCATTGTCTTGTCTCTTTATACCTCTATACCAATATTTTAAATTCGAACATTATAATGTTAGATTGATTCGAGTGCACAATATTACCAGCAGCTTTTGGAAATTTTAGATTCTTAACTATCAAGCCAAATCCCCTTCCATGTAGTTTATTCTTCCTTATGTATCTTCTGTTTCGGATTAATTCCAAAATCCTACACACCTAGTGGCCCCACTGAAAAAATTGAAATTAACTAGGTAACAAGGTCAAGGTAGAGGTTAAAAAACGGTTTAAATAACCTCTGCTTATTTCAGCCGATGTAATTTTAGCTAAAAATTAGGTATTTCAAGGACACATTTACATTCTGAAATGGGCGACTGAATTCGTGACGAAAAAGCTTCGAAGGTCCTTAGAACAGTATATTTTTTATTGTGTCTATAGTTTGTTATTTGACGGGTTAAATATATCTTATGGTCGAATTTGATTATAGATTAAACCCTGGTTTCGTCTCCAGGGTCACTCTGAGTCGAAGGGTGCAAAGAAACGAGAGAAGAGCGCGGGCGGCAACGGGAACGGCAAGCCGAGCCGAGGAGTGGCCACCTCCTTCGGGTTCCGACGGCGCCCGGCCAGCACGTCGCGTGCTGACGACAATTCACGCAGGAAACAGAAGGCGCACGACAAGAATGGCAATGGAGGTAAGGAGACCACCACTACATCTAGGAAATAGAAAACAAAGTGGCTAGCCTATTTTCAGTAGCTCCACGGTCTAACCTAGATCTGAGAAGTTGGGTCTAATATTTTTTTTATACCACTAAACATGCATACGGCGGTTACTTTGGACGCTTATGAACGCTTGCAACACCAGGGGGTATCACTCGCGTGTTACCGACCCTTTAAAATCTTGTCACGCTTTTTTTTTATTTATAGTCATCTCATAACATCGAAATAATGACAAAAATGGATTTATTTACTTTAGAATCTGATTTAGGAAAAAACCGTGTCATGGTAAAGACTCACGTACTCTTTTGGCTATGTTCGTTGTTGTTTAAAAGGGCCACTAGTTCATGAATATCAAAGTCCTTAGATGGTTGATAAATGGTTCCAATATAATTTGGCTTCCATCACAATCTGTAAGGAAGCCTTGTTGTCCACCACTTCTTGCTAAGAATCTCACAAAAGCTGGAATTATTCGTCCTCGGAAAATATTACAAAGATTTTGTACGAAAAATATAAACTATCAGTCAGACTATACCAAGCGATGAATATAATTTGTGGCGTATTATCTTTGATCAAACAATATATAATGTTGATCAAAGCAAATCTTTATAATGTTAACAAGCGGACAATGACGATACAATGTGACAATTGATTGATTATTACCACCACGCCTGTATTCCCCGAAGAGTTAGGCAGAGGCGTACTAATGTACAGCCACAGTTCGCCGGTATGTTTAGGTCCCATGTAATAGGAGGCGAGCGGGCACAAATTCCTAACTCCGAGCTGCTACTGGGAATTTCATAGAAAAACCCAATAACACTTTGCTCGACCTGGGAATCGAACCCAGGACCTCTAGCGTAGCAGTCGCGGTCAGGTCCACTTGTCTATTGATTATTAAAATAATATGTTAATGAAAAAAATTTAAAACAGATTATGAAATTGAAAGTAATTTATATAATACGGGCAAGAGACGTGGCTTTAATTATATACTAGAGCCAAAGCAGGTTTGTGAGCGGTAAGATGTCCATATTTAAAGATCAACATTTCACGACAGGTTCTACGGAGGATTTGCGTCCGGAGGAGGTGCTGTCCGGCCGGTCGACGCCACTCGCGAGACCTCGCAAGGAGACCGCCGGGCAACCATTACGCTCCACCAGGTAACAAACCAGAACATACCTACAATTTTACATAATCGATTAAATCGAAAGCTATAGGGAAATGACATAATAAAACGTGAATTACTTATTCATAAAATAGAAAGTAGTTCTTTATACTTTATTGTGATTCTAATTCTAACTGTAAATGCGGAGGCAGGCCATTTTACAAATTACTTTGTGCGCCTAGTGTGTATTAGCCTAGTGGTTTATTGCTTTTACGATTTGTGTAGGCGCAATTTTAATCGCCTAGGTATCTGCAACAGAATGAATTGATAATAATCTACTTTATTCATTATTTTTTTTATTGTTAAATGCATACTTATTGCTGACTATACTTTTATTTTTTTACCACTGATGATTGTGATAAAGGTATTATCTCATTTGTTAGGTTCGGTTTCAGGCAACCGCACGCCAAAACTGCGAAGGTTGGGGACGTGAGCGTGGCAGCGGAGCCGGCCTTCGGAGCCACGCATAAGGACAAGGAGACTGCCATCAACAACAATGCATTAGGTGAGGATGCGTGATTTGTATAGTAAGCGGTCAGTTATGCCATACTAACTGAAGTAATGGCATAACTGATCAACGAGTACCAACTCATTGTTTAGGTATCTTCAAAAGAATATACATACGCTAAGTCTGTTTTTTTATTCGTGATCGGCTTATCCTTGACCACAAGTTCATGCGACACTGCGATCTACGATGGAGCGCGCATGCCTAGAAGAAATAAATAAATACTAATTCCTTTATAAATCACTTGTTGCTAAAATAATATATACAGAACAATCTATGATAATTATACCTACATGTAGTGAAAAAGGATAAAGAGGCAGAGGTTTAGAATAACGACGATCAAGATAGAAAAGTAATAATTATCATGGATGGAGACCACAAAAATCGATTGCATAATTCTATGTCTCATAATAATAATCTATCACTAATATATTCGATCGAATTCAAATACTTCTAGTCTGACAATACTTGAATAAGTTATGCAGATAGTATTTTGGACGGCTTCCACATGTACCTGCATTTGGGTTGAGTTAAATTAGTAGGTATTACGTAAGAATGTAAGCTGCTTTAAAAAAATAAATTGATTCATTGTAATGTTGGGCATTTTAATTTTAGAGGATAGTAAAATATTAAAGTTATTTTATATCGACAAGATTAATAATTTGTCCTAATTCTGATCTAAATATTTATTTATTTTATTCGTGTTCCTCTGATCAAGTTCATTGGTAGCTTCAAGTATGGCCATCATTATCGATGTATATATTTTTTAAAGTATCTGTTAGCCTATTAGAAAATTGCTAAAGAGGGATCAATTTATTAATATTTCTAACCCATACTAGCTCTATGGATTTTTAATTATTATATTAATACGTGACTAGAAAATTTTGTACCCGTTTTTAAGCATAGAGTGTGAGATTGTATATAGTTAAAGTTTATATGGAGAAGTGCAGAATAGGTACTAATACTTTTTTTATAATAATGCTTAAAAAATACGTTAAATAATAAAATCACACACCATGCGTCCAACGTGTGTCAACGTGTGTCCAACGTGTGTCGTCCAAATATGTAGTACATTATGGTGGAATTTCGAGCATCGGGCGACCACTTGTATTAATTGTTTCTTCAATAGCCCAGCGGAATAGCTACCTTTAAGTTGCCTTTCACACAAATATGAATTGATATAGAAGTATTGTTGAATGTGGTCTTTAGCCATGTGTAACACTATCTTTATAGTAAATACTCGTTTTAACTGATCGAAGACTTACGTGTCGATACGTGAACGATAAGTGACTTGATCGTAATCCTATTAAGTCAAGTAAACGGAACATTTAACTCTACGGTATTCCGTGCAACGTAACCTAATGAAATTTTAGAATATTTGGTTACGACATTTTTAAAACAAACCTGCTTTTGAAATCATGAAACAAAAAATAGAATATAATTTAGGTACCTAACAGTTCAGCAGTATGAAATTATTATTAATCGAAACAAATAGAGACACAAAACTATCCTGTTTTAATAATTGTTCTCTCAAATCTCCCATATAAATTGAAATAGTTATGTGTACCTACTATACAAAGGAACTTGACGACACGTTTGGCGTAGCGGCTGAGCAATTGGCTTCAGCGACACGTGTTGTGGGTTCGATCCCCACACGGAGCAAATATTTGTATGATCTACAGGTAGTTGTTCCGGGTCTGGGTGTTTGTGTATGTGAGAATTTGTGTTTGTAAACGCACCCACGATACAGGAGAAAATCCTAGTGTGGAGCAACGTTTATTTAAAAAAAAAACTGATCAATCACACTATATTGTTACGTTCTGCTATTATATTAGTCATGATAGAACAGTATTTTATTTATGTATTTTTCGAACCTTGATTCAACACAAAATGAAACATTAGATAAGTACTCCTGTACTAGATTGAGCACCTGCAATACACGAATCGTCCAGTATTTAGCAGAAATCGTAGATCTAATTGGTAACTACATCCACCCATGTCGTGTTCCAGACAAAAAGAGTACAAATCCTGGGTACAATCAGCTGCCGTTGCTGGCGACGCAGGTGTCGTCGACCGGCGTCACCACCGTGGTGGGCGCCGCCGGCGTGCCCAAGAACCTTACCAAACAGACCGTGATCCTCACATATCAACCCCAGCAGTATCCTGCGCAAGTAAGTTATGAAATATGTCTTGTGATTGCTGGTTTCCTCATGTAGTACATTAATAGATCCTCAAGAACCAGATAAATATCAACTTTAATTTTAAGTAGGTAGCTGTTTCTAGGGGGATTTCAACCCACTTATGCCATGTCCATGAGTAATAATATCCGTATAGCACAGTATTATATCGTCCAGTGCACACTTTCTTTAGTGTGGATAATGTTCAATGACGAACCGTCCCAAGGAATTTCCTAATAGATCTTAGCTAATGAGACGGTTGAAATGAATTCTTTTTCATTCAGGATGGCCGAAAAAGCGTGCGGATAGCAGAGCCAGTGTCAACCCGGGCTGCATCAGCACCTCGAGCGCAGTCAGATCCTCAACGAGTTCCTGGAAAGTACACCTTCCAGACCACACAGCTGCCGAGGCCTCAGTTCCCCGCCGTCAAGAACATTGATGCTAAAACTACTAAACAGGTAATTGCAACATTTGTGTTACAGTAACTAAAATTAGAAAAAGAGACAAATAGATCCAGCATTATAACATACAAAATAAACAAAGTAAAGTAAAATTGGGTTAACAAAACTTTAATAAATTCCTCTCACAGTACTTCTGACATACCATTAAAATATTCGTCCACTCATCAGCAAACAGATCGCCTGTTGTATTAGAATCCAATAGATCACTAAGCGCAGGAGGTATTACGTTAGGAACCAGTTATACGGAACATCCTCATTGATCTTTAAGTAGTATTATATCGGACCCTTATTACGGACGCTTATTAGCAATGTGGGTTGCACATTACTAGTATTCTTCTTCTTCTTCTTCTTAACTCCTCGTGCTAAGCTGAAGCTGTAGATATTATGAGTGGGTTCACGTCGTTAGTGCACTGGGTTTCACCGGCGACCAAATGATCGTAAGTCCGACGCCCGAGAAATTAGGCGGCCGCCGCTTTTAAAATTTTGTCACTGGATACGCGTCAGTGAGAAGAATTAGGCTATAGGTATTTCATCTCGCTAACCTCCTGCGGGTTGGCTAACTCTTATCTCAGGCGTACGGGTTTCCTCACGATGACCTACAGGTAGTTACTCCGGGTCTGGGCGATTGTAATATGAGAATATGTGTTTGTAAAACACACCACGGTACAGAATAAAATCTTAGTAAGTAAAAAAAGAATGCGTGATGAAATTAATTATCAATATGCACATGGTTCCAAAAACTCGAGACTTTTGACTTGGCAGTCTAATGATCATATTACTAGGCTGTCACTGCTCTACAAGCTCTGCTCTTAGCGTTTCGCAATTAATTTTGCATTTACAAGCAAAATGGGTAATTTGCCCGGCACGTTTGGCGTCGTAGTAGAACGATCGGCTCCTTCCCTACTGGTTGTTGGTTCGATCCCGACACAAAACAAAACAACAAATATTTGTATGACCTAGGTAGTCTAGGTGTTTATGTACTTATAAGTATGAAATGAAATGAAAAAGTCGAAGTATGTGTTTATAGAAACAACTTTTCAGCAGAGCGCCTAAGCGGGGAATGACGGGTGAAATTAATTTACTAATTTTGCTTAGCTACGGTAGTAGGTATATGAATTATCCTGATTATATTTGTATCCTGTTTACATGCGAAAACGTTTAATGATCCTATATCTAGTATTTTAACGAATGTTACATATAATTCATAAATACAGTACCTATGGCCAAAATTTACGTGTCTGAAGTTATCCGCAAATGGTTTTTTCAGTGGTAAATTTTAATACCTACCTATATAATAAACTGAGTGTAAAGACAATAAACAAGCCTATTTTAAATGTGTAATGTAGGTACCTAACTCATAAGTTATAGGGTCGTTTAAAGTCATAAGCCAGTCATAAGTCTGATTATAAATATAAATTGAAGCAAATATTAAAAATTAAGGAAGTGGATAGAAATAAAATAACGACAAACCCACGACATTTTTTCACATTTTGCATTTTTAATAGACGTAAAGTAGGTATTCCTTGAGTTACATAATGGCTTCCTGGTCAAACGAAAGCGAGCTTTAAAATTAATGAAGAACAGTATATTTTACCCTGAAGCTGGAACTGGGTCACAAATTATCTATTTCTGACTTGTCGTGTTAGATGCCGGTCGCCGTATACTCAAAATATCGCAGTGCACAGTGCATCTAGCGCACTGACACACATGAGATTAGAGAAACGAAGATCTTTATCGATACAATCTCTATTTAAATTTAAACGTTTTACTCTGTTGCTTCTCAAGAAATCAGCTTTTGCTCGCGGCTTCGCTCACCTGAAGCTATAGGTAATAAGGTTAGAAATGGATCCCAAAAATAATTGAATCAAAAACCAACAGTGCAGATATCTTCTTTGTATGGGTTTCTATACTTCAGAGAGGTCAAGCTGTAACTCAGGATCCGTTTAATTAATTGAGATAAGAAGTTCACCAGTTTTTAACTTGGAGCTTAGACTTTGTAACAGTGATAATAAAATTAAAATCTATTCAGTAGTTTTTGCGCCAACCCGTAACAAACAGATAAACAGAGTAAAATTTTAAAAACCTCGTTTTTGGGTTCGGAGACTTTTTTATACCCTAACCCACTTGTTCTTTTAAATATATTCAATGTACAGACACGGCTATCCTCAGATCTCATAATCTCTTTCGAATCCCACTCATTGTTTTACAAGCTATGAAGATGCTTCCAAAATGGTTTACTAAAACACAACTACATTACTTGCATAATTGAAGAAGTTAACACACATACTTGCACATACATACATAATTGTAGTTATTTAGCAATGAATCGCGTTTAAAAAGCAAATTAATTATCGTACATTTTCCCCTCGTTCTAGACCGTGACAAGACGTGTGTGTAACTATTATTTCATTCTTTTTTTAATAATAAAAAAACAGAAATTGTAATATTTTTTAATTAAATAAGTAAGCGTTGGTAAAAAGTGAGTAAATACTTATATAGCCATAAAAATTGTCTTAAGATGTGTTTCAGGCAGGGAGTCTACGTGTGATATCGGGTTTATTTTTAAAGTTAGTGACTTGGTTTGAATACGGGTCATTTCGACATCTGTTCTCGTAACATTCGGGATAGTGGTCGGGTTCATTCACAGCTATGCACTTGGGATAGTAAGACGACATGGTCAATATAATACATTCAAATGTACAGTGTGTGAAAGTGAAGTGAAAGGTGATAATTATGTTTAATAAGTGTTTTTATCTCCAGGTGGTGAACAACACCAGGAAATCTGGTGTAACAGACGGATGGAGGGAAGGTAAATATTTTAATTTTATCTATTTTTTTATGAGCAACCACAAATTTTAAAACATATTAGGAGCTCACAGCATTCTAACGTCAACACTGAAGTTAAAAGGTTTATCATTCGTTTGTTCACTTGTTAATATTTTCTTATTAGTGCAAAGATGCCTTATGAATTGTATGCCCTTGCCTTGTACATTAAACACAACTAATTTAATTACACTGTTCCGTTCTAATTTATTACTATAAAATGAGAAATGTATACGTGTGTGCAATATTACGCTAGCAGTTGCGTAAATTTAAATCGTCTGGTGTCCTTCAGTGTATAACTATTACAAAGAATAGCTAATAGTTTTACGAGCCTGTTACGTTTTTATGAGCAAGCACCTTTTAAATGCAAAAAAACACCTTTACATACACATACACCTGTATTCCCCGAAGGGTTAGGCAGAGGCGTACTAATGTACACCCACAGTTCGCCAGTATGTTTAGGTCCCATGTAATAGGGGGCGAGCCTATTGCCATTAACCGGGCACAAATTCCAAACTCCGAGCTGCTACTGGGAATTTCATAGAAAAACCCAATAACACTTTGCTCGACCTGGGAATCGAACCCAGGACCACTAGCGTAGCAGTCGCGCACAGGACCACTTGGCTAATGAGGCAGTTCAAAAGACAAAACACCTTTAATAACAGTAAATATATTTGTCTTATTGTACATTATTTTTTATACAACTAAGGTGGTAAACAAGCATACAGCCCGCCTGATGGTAAGCGGTTATAAGTATAACCGTAGGTCATAGACGCTTGCGACATCAGTGGTATCACTCGCGCATTGCCGACCCTGTAAAAATCTTTTCATCCACTCAAAGTGAACTATAGGAGTACATAACGGTAGGCTTCGTACTGCAACATTTTACGATCGTTTGTAGGACGTGCAAGTGAGATGCTGCTCTACAGGTGTAATAACGGCATCCCTCTCTGACAAACTTAAAAATTGTTGCAGAAGCTATGATATCTTATTGTAGATACCTACCCTAGCTTTCAGTGTAAATACTTACTTCCGAGTTCCTGGAGCAGTAAATGTATATTTGAATGACTGCAGGTTGGACAATAAATTTACCTATTTAGAAAACAATGATCACGTTTTTTTTTAATTTAGAAGATCAATATCATATTGTTTGTGCGTTATTTAATTTAATATAAGCAATAAACACAGCCTAATTTACAATTTAAAATCGAATGCGGGAAATAATGATAGTCATTTATGACGGACGGTAGAAAGTAACTAGACTTTATATTACTTATAAATATGTATATATTTATATTTGCCCTTTTCACGAGTCTTCTAATTATTTTATTGTTAAAAACAATGAAGGTTACGAAAGAAGTTCTTAAATAGATTTAAT
Source organism: Acronicta leporina (assembly GCA_947256265.1). Lineage (NCBI taxonomy): Eukaryota > Metazoa > Arthropoda > Insecta > Lepidoptera > Noctuidae > Acronicta > Acronicta leporina. The sequence continues at coordinate 11,311,645 of OX366520.1, read as the reverse complement.
ATATTTAATCTAATTTCGAAATTTTCATGTTAGCAACAATATAATTATTATAAACCAAATATATGCATTTTTGCAATTTAGGAAATAAACCGAAAATTTCACTTTTCATGATTAAATGAAATACCTTTCAAAAGAAGCAGTAGGGTTTTCTAAAATAACAGGTTTTCTTAAGTTCTTCCAAAAGGAGCCTACGTTGTATTTCTAGGGCCCCATTTCACTAACTCCGAGTAAGTTCTCGTGAATTAAATTACTCGATATGTAGTTAATTTCATACAAATTTTATTCCATATTTTAATTTATTCGGTGAGTAGCGGCTACTCCGATATGGTGAAATGCGGCCTAATTTAATCCCTTTTAAGTTGATTTTTCTTTCTACATATAATTATTTTTGAATTGCCCCAGGTGCGGCATCAGCAGTATCCAGTGATTCAGGGGTATGGACGGGCGGCGAGGGCAATGGAGACGGATCGCCACGCATGCGCCGTCGTCCACGCAATCTTGAGATGGTTATGCGCAATTCACACTGCTTCCATCTCAAAGAGCTGCAGGTTTCCGACCTTGATATAATGGGTTAGTGGATTAGTTTATTTAATTACCAAATACCTTTTTTTTCTAATACAGAAAATCCTCATGGATCATCCATCAACAGAGGGCGGCGGGGTATGTCGGACTCGTACCGACTAAAAACCATACTTGCCTTCCCTTACCCTAAGCCACGGTCATAGGATCCCTGACATGCGCCACGACCGTCACAGGCTATGGTCTAGCATAAGCGGGACCCCTTCAGACCAATTAAGTACCTACGCCTGAACTACACAAAATTGATCTACAAAATTTCGACTAACGGATCCCACGTTTGTTTACCATGAAAGTGTTCCGGACCCGACGGTCAAATCGATTTTTGTGTTATTTCATTTGTTGTCGTGTGTGAATCATACTACAAAGAACTCAATGCCTAGTTACTTGTTTGCCTATAATCTAAAATGACTACGTGTAACAGTTTCGTTTCGATCTGAAAATCATCGTTCGATTTCAATAGTAAGCACACAGATAGCTGAACCAAATCGTAGGAATTGAAGTAACGGAGGTTAAGTAACACGCTGTATAAAAAATCATGGAGAACCTTGTTAGATGCATTTCTATCATTATTATTCATCTATCATTATTTTAATCAAATCCAAAAACTTAACTGTTTTTAATACACATAACCGAAATCAGTTTTTAATCCAGCTAAGGGAAGGTCACTTTCTTGTAGAAATTCCATAGAAAGTGTATTCCTCTACAAATTATGTTATATCTTATTATACTTTAAGAGAATATAATGATTGTAAACCTTGTTATTTTGTTTCCAGATGACGCCCTGATAACAGGCCAAGCAGTGATTCCTCTCCCAAAGCTGCCGAGCTCCTTCGACGACGAGTTGACCCCAGAGTGCGAGGTCACTCCAACGCCGACGTACAAACCACCATCTCCCATACTACCAAAGCCATCCCCTATCACAGAGTCGTCCCAGAGACAGAACTCCCCTATGTCCACCTTGGAGAGATACAGGAATAGGAACAGACCTTCTCTGATACAAACTAATCTGGACGAGGAGAAATTCGTACTGGATAGGGCTCAGCCTGAAAAATTGAATAAACAGGTAAAGAGATAAGTTTATAGTACGTAAGAATATTGTATTGCATGCTATATAAGTGGGTAGGTACTAATTGAGGGCAATGCCTCGTAACAAAAGAAATCTATAAGCCACTGAGTGTGGATTATAACAATACCTTGGTATAATAACTTGTTTACTTGTTAATTTTTGACGGCTCTGTTAATACTTGACCAATTGGGCTGTACACTTCTTTTATGCATGTGAGGACTTTCGAAAAAAACGGGAACTTAAGCTCTATTAAATCATTCCAATCTAGTCTGTGTTCAGTGATGTATTTGTACGTTTCCTTATAAGAACTCATTCGTGAAGTCTTCAAGCGGCGTGGTGTCCCCGACGACTGTTAGCTCTTCAAAGGAGTCTAGTCCATCTTGCAAAAGTGAGGAGAGCCACTTCGGAAACTCAAGCGCCTGGCAGAGCCACGCGGCTGGTGAAGCAATGGCCACCAGGTATATAATTTCCTAAGTATTAATATTATAAACTAAGTACTCTATAGCAAGTTTCCCTGTTGTGAAGGCTTTGAGGTACGGAATTCATTCGTGAATCGTACATAAGAAACGATAAGATTGTATTTTTAATAGAAATAAAATCTGTATGCACTCTTTTTTGGCATTGTCATCAAATTCTTGTAGATGAGTCACCCCTGTAGAACAAAAAATATTTGGAAGCAATGCCAACTGTAACGAGGTACTTGGCATTGAATAATTTTATCGTGAACTGATTGTATTACTTCTGTTTTAAAATTCGCCCCATATTCTCAGGAGGTTTAGGCAGGGGTGTTAATTTTACCCACCACATTTCATGTAGGTCCCATGTAACAGGTGGGCAGCCTGTTCCTATTAACCATATAATTATAAACTCCAACTGCACTAATATCTTCATAGAGAAACCCAATAAAGTGTTATTGGACTCCATTTGGAAATCGAAAACATAGTTTCGCGCCCAACAGTAGCACTTGGGAACTACATTTTTTTTTATAAACAGCACATGAATACTCAGTAATATTATTTTTTTAGATCGCAGGATGACGTTTCCCTGGCACTAAGTGTATCCAGCTGCGAGGATGACAAATCTAAGCTAGAGAACAAAGAGCCACCGAAGCCAGTGGAGCCCGAAATACCGAAGAAGACGATTGTCATAATGGATGAGCCCCCTGTGCCGCACCCGCTGCTGATGAAGTCCCTTACCTTGAGTCAGCACGACTCGCTCCGGGGCACTATGATGGGTAAGCGGACTGTCCGAAATACGAGTCAAGGTGGTGAACGAAAGAGTCGCCTATAATTCAAATGCACGGAAATTAATGTTATGGTCATTATTAGTTTATTCTAACGCCACGTGTTATTGCTGTTTTGTTGTATTCATATCTTTACCAAATTTAAATGGGACCACCTCGGAGCTATACTCTTTCAAATAAAATGAACATAGAACTTCCAAATTTTTTTAAGTCCGTTATAACACATTGTCCTTTCTCTATTGTATATTTGAGCTATAGTAAGCTATAGTAAACTTTCTACATAACATAACATACCATCACGCCTGTATTCCCCGAAGGGTTAGGCAGAGGCGTACTAATGTACACCCACAGTTTGCCGGTATGTTTAGGTCCCATGTAATAGGGGGCGAGCCTATTGCCATTAACCGGGCACAAATTCCTAACTCCGAGCTGCGACTGGGAATTTCATAGAAAAACCCAATAACACTTTTCTCGACCTGGGAATCGAACCCAGGACCTCTAGCGTAGCAGTCGCGCTCAGGACCACTTGGCTAATGAGGTAGTTTAACTTTCTATGACATAATTATTTAATAAAAAAAAGTTATTTAAATATGTCATACAATTTCGTAGGCAATAAAAATACTAGCCACCACGAAACCCCAATGGACGAAGTGAAAATGGTAGAGGGCTTGAAGATATCAATAGTAGATTAAAAAGTTTCATATTATTTTTAATTTCAATTTGAAATTTGATCGTACCTCGCAGGATCAATGACGAGCTCAAACTACAGCACCACAAGCACATGCACAAATCAGAGTGGAGATCACCACAATTTGACGCTCACGCTAGAGGACTCCAAATTCGACATGTCAGCTCTAGAAACTTCGACGCAAAGCATGTTGGACGACGAGACTTCGCCAGCGGACAGTCTGATATCCTCCACGAGTACCAGTGACTCCAACAATGAGCTGCAGGTGGAAAAAGATGCTCCTTCAATATCAAGCGCGTATCAGACGGCTAACACCAAGACTAGGTCTCCGGAACCTATTGTGAAGGAAGAGGACAACACTGACGGAGAAGCTTTGCAGCCTGTTAAAGAAGTTGTCATGTAAGTGGATAAGATTAAATTCTTTAACGAGGCTTTTCTTAACGAGGATTTGGTGACAGACAAGTTATTTAGGGATTACAGGTTGCAGGAACTTCCAGTAGATGCCATAGTTGTAAACAGATAGAAAGACGGGTGGAAGGACTCAAATCATGTGACCGTGTCATATGATTTGAGCCAGTCAAAGTCTAACGTATCGCTTAGTTCAGAAGAATAAAGTAGGAAAGTACCCTCGTGTGCTGGGCTGCCATCCAAGACGACCTTCGAATTTCAGCAAGGAGAATATCCCTTCCCTTCTAATATTATAAATGCGAAAGTAACTCTGTTTGTCTGTTACGCTTTCCCGCTTAAACCTCTCAACCGATTTTGATGAAATTTGGCACAGACAATCTTTAGACCATGAGAAAGGACATAGGCTACCTTTTATTGCGATCTTTTAATATAATCCATAATATACAAATTAAAAGTACGCAGACGAAGTCGCGGGTACCAGCGAGTTAGTAATAAACTTGTGCCAAGTAGGTACAATATATGCTGAAATATCTGCCAATCGTGACACAAAACTATGTAAGTCTTCAATCAAGTTTCTGTAATAAAATGCATTTATTATTACAGTGAAGCGACAAAGGTCCATGGTGGGAGTGGCGACGGCAGCAAGAACCCGACTCCGGAATCGCCAGGCACACCTACACACGCGTCTGGGTCGCTGTCACTGTCAGATGGACGAGATTTCTTTGACGACGAGATCGCTGACCAACCAGCTTTACTGTTCAGGAGTAAGTAAAAAAAATTAATACATTTTTTTTCTTCGAAAACTGAAGGAATCGAATTTCGACAACAATGCGTATTGGTCTGGATATTTTATTTTTATAAACATACCATCACGCCTTTATTAACAGAAGCGTGTGGCAGAGGCGTACCACAGTTCGCCGGTATGTTTAGATCCCATGTAATAGGGAGCGAGCCTATTGCCATTAACCGGGCACAACTTCCAAACTGCGAGCTGCTACTGGTAATTTCATAGAACAACCCAATAACACTGCTCGACCTGGGAATCGAACCCAAGACCTCTAGCGTAGCAGTCGAGCTCAGGTATGTAACCAAATGTAACGTTATTGTAAAAATTAATATTATTAACTGGGAGTCTAAAATAAATGTTCACTTTTTGATACTACCAAGTGAAATGATGCATGTATAAAGTACCTCAATAGTTATTATTTATGTTTTGAATTGTTTTAGAAAATGCAGATGGAAGCCCTTCAAGTAAAACAATCGAGTCAGAAACCAGCAAACATCTGCGAAGGTCAAAGGACAAAGTCACTTCGAGTCCACTTGTACAAAGGAATCGCAAAAGTAAGACACCTTGCTATAAACTTTGTCTAAATATACTTAATTTTATTTTTTCGAACCTGCGTCTTCTGGCTAGGTACGCCAGACGCCTTTCAATAGATGTTACTGACGTTACCTTTAAGACCTAAGTTCAGAATGTGAAGTCAAATTTCAACATGGCAGGTAGGACGCGGTGGCTTAGAGGTCATAGCGTCTGGCTGGCGTACCTAGACAGAAGACGCAGGTTCGAATCCTGCCTGCGAGTTGAATTTTTCCTTCACTAAAATAACTTTATGCAAAAAAAAACCACTTAATTTATTGAAAAGACACAAAATCGTCGAATAAAGTGCACAGAGATAAACCCAGCAGCCACTTAGCAGTAGGCGAGGCGCAGACGCTCTGGAGAAAAAAAATGTATTGATGATGTAACCTGCCTTAACTTCTCTTTAGGTTATATTATGTGCAAAAAGGATCCATGTTATGAACTGCATTTTTTTTAATAGGACATTAAGTACTGTACTTAGAACTCATATAATATGTAGTATAGTCGATGAGATGCTGGTTAATCTCATGCGAATTATAAGTAGATACATCCATCACATTGATGATGCATGGACAGATCATATTATTTTCTAATCACAATTCGCATCGCCATAATACTTACCTACATATTGTGTTATGCGCTATGGCATTATCATTTTCGTAATTTTCAAAGCGGCTACAGCAATAGCGATCGTTCACCAAGGGGAGAAAGTGACTAATTCATGCAATTTTCATTGCATAGGTCTACCTAGTCATACTTTTATCATTAAATATACGGCATACTTATGTATTTCGATCTAGCAGTCAGGAAGGTATTATACAATTTTATCCTCCAACCATCCATCCTACGTCACTAATTATCTAAATTTTTCAATTCCTTACTGCCTCAGCTGAGTCACCATGTAGGTTTGTTGTCATAATTTAAACAAAAATGTATAAACTATTAAGTAAAATTGTTCGAAATTTAAATTTAGCACCCATGTGTCAATAAAAATTAAATATAGTTATTATCTGTATTCAAAAAATCTACATAAAGATCTTTCATACAATTTTCCAGCCCCACAGGGGTGGAAAGTGCTACTTTCTACACCGGTATTGGAGTAGTAGGTCACTTCACGAGTAGGTAAAGTACAAAATAATAGTATATTATATCATAAGGGAGCAAAGTAATATTTATATGGCCAGGGCGCTTTTTTGCATCCAGAGCGAAGCGAGGGATTCTAGAGTAGAATCCCGAGCGTAGCGAGGCATTCTTTAGTAGAATCCTGAACGTAGCGAGGGATTCAAAGTACGTCGCCCGAGCCAAAAATATATTTTTCATCCCATCTATTCGAATAGGACGAATTGGTTCGCCTTTAAGTGCACCCAAAGGTGATGTTTTCTATAGGAAACTTTTAGCGGGCAGTAACTAATGAGATTTTAATCCTCTATAAGTGCGCCGCAATTTACTTTGCCGATCACTTTTTGAGCGGGCAGTAATGAGCTTTTATTCAAACAATATTTGCGTTCGATCTCTTTGGCGCTGAACACTAAGATGTTCCAAATTTAAAAAGTGCGTGGCAAAGTTTATTGCCGCGCACTTCTAAAGAGGATTAACAGCTCATTACTGCCCGCTCAAAAAGTGCGCGGCAAAGTAAATTGCGGCGCACTTATAGAAGATTAAAAGCTCATTACCTACTCAGATGAAAAATTATATAGGTAGGTACCTATCATGAATTAAAACAAATATAAACCCCTACCTATTATATGAATTAATTTGTGGCTGCAGCGGCTGCACAGAGTTCGAATAAAGTATATCATACTTAGTTGTGTAACTTACGTACATAGGTACGAGAGTAGTACCTAGACCTAGGTACAAAGGAAGAACTTTGTCTGTTTGTTACAGGTTGGCGCAAAAACTACTGAATAGATTTTAATTTTGTTATCACTGTTAGAAAGTATGTGCTCCAACTTAAAAACTGGTATACTTCTTATCTCAAACAATTAAAGGGAAACTGAGATACAGCTTGACCTCTCTAATGTATAGACACCCATACAAAGAAGAGTTCATCATTGTTGGTTTAGGAGCTTCAAGTGAGCGATGCCGCGGGCAGAGGCTAGTTAGCTATATTTATAGAGTCAACATTATAAATCAACTCCGATAAAAACAAAACTGAACAAAATCTCTTTGTTAAATTGACTCAGTTTTTAAAATGGGTTCTTTTTCCAATCTTTTGCTAGCTTTTGTTTATGATTTTTATTTTATCTGTGCACGATATTGGCGGGAAAATTGTTTTGAACTATGTTAGATATTTACGTGTAGTTGAAACTTATAATTTAAAAATAAATTACACATTAGCATACGCATTCATCGTCACAAAGAAAATACTATGGTTTTAATAAAGTGTACTGATTGTGTTTGTACTTAGTTTGCGGTTTGCGGAACGGCGGCACGGAGCGGACAGCCTCGCTGGACACGCTGTCCAGCCTGGCGTCAGACGACCTGATGATGGATAATGACCTGGCGCAGTCCATTACCAGCTTACAAAGCGTTGACGACTATATTGAGAGGTAAACATTTTTTTTCACCATTTAGCTTTAGCCTTTATCTACAATTAGAAAACCACCCTGGTCAAATACCATGAGAGCCGACTTTTGTAAAATCTAGTTTGTAATAATGTAATATTCACAAGGATATTTTATCACGATGTGTTGGCCAATCACTGCCTCGCAACTTGTAGTTTGGTCCAAGTTCGAATCCGTAGTAGATTACCTATGTCTACAAATTCAGGTTCGATTGAAAAATTGAATTTTGCTAATTATCGAAGAATTACTTGGCAGTCCAATGGCCATATCACTAGCGTACTACCTCTTATTCTGAGAGGAGACCCGTGCTTAGCAGTGAAACAATGTCATGGGTTGAATAGACGTAGAATGAAAATATCACGAAGAATCTAAAGTTGTAAGAAGATTCTTTGTAAGCGGTGCATACAATCCACCACACAAAATGCATTAGAGTAGGTACCTACCGTCATAGACTTTAGCCTTATTAGACTAATAGCTTCTGCCCGCGACTTCGTACGCGTGGAATAGTTACTTGGTCTTAGCGTGATGATATATAGCCTATAGCCTTCCTCAATAAATGGGCTAAAACTAAAAGAATTTTTCAAATCGGACCAGTAGTTCCTGAGATTAGCGCGTTCAAGCAAACAAACAAACTCTTCAGCTTTATATATTAGTACTAGCGACCCGCCCGCGGTTTCACCCGCGCTGCCCCGTCCCTAAGAGTCGTAGCGTGATGTTAAATAGCTTAAAACCTTCCTCTTGAATCAATCTATCTATTAAAAAAAACCGCATCAAAATCCGTTGCGTAGTTTTAAAGATCTAAGCATACATAGGGACAGACAGCGGGAAGCGACTTTGTTTTATAATATGTAGTGATGATAGAGTATAGATTTAGACTTTACCTACTATAGTCTATACTCAACAGTGTGATAATAACGAACTAAATTATAGAAGAAGTTGAGAGGTATAACACTGTATTTTATTCATATTAGGCTGGATAGTTCACTTCGCAGTGGCCTCAACTCATTAGACGAGAGGCAGATCCGCCAGGAGCTATCGTCGTCCAAGAACGCGGTGCGGCAATGGAGCCAGTTGCTGGAGCAGAACAATATACTGGACCGGCAGCTTGCCGCCATGGCGCAAGGGAAAAACGCTCCCGACTCGCTTACATCAAGCAACAACAGTCTTACCAACATCGGGTAAGTCATCATTTTTTAAAGTAATTATTTTCTAAGTACCTATCTGACCATTTAAGATGCTGAGGATGGCTTCTAAGACGGGTAAGTACTAAGTAGGAACGTATATGTATAAGAAGCTGTCGGTATCAGATCAAATCTCTAAAGGCTAGTTAGGTACTTTTTGATATAAAAGAGAGCACTCCTTACATATATAAAGTCAACTACAGCTTAAAATAAGCTGGATTCCTGTTAGATTTAAGTATAATATGAGCATGCCATGCACATAATATTTTATTAATAGGGAATTCGGGATCATACTGGTCACATCGAAATCATAGTTTGAACAACTCGTCACTAAGAAAAACACAAATGACCAAACCAAATTAAGGCCGGTTCCCAATAACAAATCTGTCGATAGATTTGCTTACTAGAGGTAGCATTTCGACATTACTTCACATCACATCACATACCATCACACCTGTAGTCCCCGAAGGGTTAGGCAGAGGTGTACTAATGTATACCCACAGTTCGCCGGTATGTTTAGGTCCCATGTAATAGGGGGCGAGCCTATAATTGCCATTAACTGGGCACAAATTTCTAACTCCGAGCTGCTACTGGGAATTTCATAGAAAAACCCAATAACACTGCTCGACCTGGGAATCGAACCCAGGATCTCTAGCATAGCAGTCGCGCTCAGGACCACTTGGCTAATGAGGCAGAGCAGAGTTTGACATTACTTGTATGGACTTTATGTCAAAATACTTTGTCTTGTAAGCAAATCCACTGACTGATTTGTAATTAGGACCAGCTATTAATCTTGTGCAGTCAAGTGCCTGTAAAAGTACGAGACTTTACGGCACCTTAAAATTTAGTATTGTTTGAGTATCTGGACATTAACAAATAAGTAATAAATATTCTGGGACATATTTACATAGCACCATCTAGTCCCAAACTAAGCAGACCTTGTACTATGGGTACTAGACAATGGATATAATACTTATATACTTTTTTTTTGTAAATACATACTTATAATATATAAGAAACACCCAGACGAACACAAACACTTAGGTATATTCATCACATATTTTTTTGTGTTCTGTGGGAATCGAACCCACGACCTCATGGTCGGTACTCGAACCACTAAACCACAGAGGTCGTCAATTTTAACGTGATAATGTTTGCTAAAAATACTTTTTATTTGCAAGATAATTACATTTTTTATCAGGCGATGCATGTACCCGACAATCTATATTTCTAAGTACCTATGCCTATGTAATATTAGGATCAAACAGTATCAAAAATGTAATGTAGATACTAGATAAATTGAAAATCAAATCGTGTCTATCACAGACAACACATGGTGTGCTTGCGCTATGAGTTATGATAGTACAAAATACGCAATACATAACATATTATTATGCAATATGAATTGACACACCATAACTGTACTAGGTAGGTAGATATATTTTACAATACAATACCAAATATAGACACGTAACAATCGTAGGTTTATAGATTGCTACAATTTATTACGCAAAAACTACGTTAAAATTGAATCAATTGTGTGAACATTGATGGGGCTTTTGTTTATCGTAAATGAAGCGTCCTTTCAAAGGCCACATGCGTTAGGTTGTCACACTCTACTGAGGCACGCGAAGCGCTCATTGCATGTGGTATTATTCTACGACACCAGTGCTAGCCTATAAAAGACTAAAGATTAGGACTTTAGGGTAGGCAGACTTTCATTCACACATAAAAACGTCGTCGTCGTCTCTCATGATATAATGACCTAAGTGCCTGCTGCATCAAACGCATTCACGACAGTGCGTGGTTTTGTTTCTTTTATAACAGAACGATATTATAGTAGTTCAATTTGCTTGAAGCGTCGGTAGCCTACTGGCTAGGGCGTTGGACTTGCGATCATGTGGTTGCCGGTTCGATACCCACCCATTGCACTACCAACGTGAACCCACTCGTAACACAAGCATTTTAGCTGAGCACGAGGGGTTAACAAGAATACTAGTAATGTGTGACCCACATTGCTAGTAAGCTTTTAAAAAAAAAGCTTACATATAACACACTAATTTTCTTAGAAAATAACTATTTTTTATTTCGAATAACAATTTTCTACTGCCTCAGTAATATAGCTAGACTGTTAGAGGCTGCAAGTGCGTCTGCGAAGCCTAGGTCCAGTAATGCGTTGTTGGACTTGTAAATTTTCAGTAGTAGCCCAAAGTTTGGATTAGTATCTAGGCTTCTGAAATATTTGGTTACAGAAACTAGAAATACATAATTATATAATAATGTACCTAATTATCAAACTATACATGTAAATTACATCAGTACTCTACTGCCTAACCTTTCTAAACGTGATGGTATGTGTTATGACTTTTATTTACGACTACCTGGCCTGAACTCGTGGCTATATTGATTGTACTTAATGTGCATTCATAGATACAACAATTGAACAAAGCATGTTGACAACGTCAGAGGTACACAAAGGTGCTGCTAAGAAACAATATCTGAAGAAATAAACAACTACTAACGGCAAATGACATTATTAGAACTTTTTCATATTTTGTATGTATTAGCTTTTGTCTCGCTAAATAATCTTGTCGTCGCTTAACTAGTGGCGAAACTATAGCAGGACACGAGATAAAGAAACAATAAAACTTAGTCGTAACCTAGTGGTTGGGCGCAAAACAATATTTATTCGAAGGTGTTAATTTAGCTATCTTTCAGCAACCCGGTTAAAATTAATGTTGATTGAGTTAGGTACTATATTTTTAATTCATCAATTTATAAGTCTAAATTAAAACATCTGTCTTCACATTCAAACATCTGCTCATACAATTATAACATAACATACCATCACGCCTGTATTCCCCGAAGGGTTAGGCAGAGGCGTACTAATGTACACCCACAGTTCGCCGGAATTTTTAGGTCCCATGTAATAGGGGGCGAGCCTATTGCCATTAACCGGGCACAAATTCCTAACTCCGAGCTGCTACTGGGAATTTCATAGAAAAACCCAATAACACTTTGCTCGACCTGGGAATCGAACCCAGGACCTCTAGCGTAGCAGTCGCCCTCAGGACCACTTGGCTAATGAGGCAGTTTGCTCATACAATTATAATGGCCAACAATTGCATTATAAACATGTTTTTTTTGCACTAAGCTCGTAACGTTAACAATTTAAATCATTAAATTACAGACTAGATACGCGTAGATACTTATACGTGATGTGCCATTAAGATGATACATTGATAAAATGTTCTCAGAAACTTGACCTTAACTCCTAACTTTAGAATAACAACAAAATGTTTTTAACAACGGACGCCAATTTTGTTTTAAAATCTAGATGCCCTTGTTAGTCAAGTAGTTACTTTATCTACTTAATACATTAGCTTCCCTTCCCTAATGTACTCTAATGGAATGTAAATGCAGCATAATGAACTTCACCGTTTACGAGCACTGGTTGGTCCAAAAATAAAACATATTCGAGTTACGGAGCAGCAATTATTTCAAACGCACTCGACTATAATTTAGTTAATTGCCCAGCTACTGTTCTTGTGCCGATTTGTTCCATACTTTTACGGTGCAGGTATTAACATTTAAACATTTAAGGTCAGGTCAATTATAAAATATTCGAATATCAAAGTCCATTCGATTTATTGTAAATATCAAGGTGTGTTCCTTTGTTATCGTTTCTCGTATGTAATAACGTATTATGCAGACTTCAACTTCACTATTTGTCATGCATGATTTGTGGGCAGCGAGCAAATTGTGTTCAAAGCTCAGTAATGCTAATAACCACTTACCATCTAAAAATTCGTAATTTTTCGTACCTCAAGAAAATCCATGCAATTCATACAGTGCGGCCGAAATAACTGTGCGTGTCTGAATTTATTCGCAAGTGGTTTTGCAGTCGTAAATATATATAAGATATAAGTATATAAAGACAATTGAGGTTAAATATAAATGCTTCGTTTTCGTGTGATGAAATTATGAAAAGTATCTATATCAGTAAATTATAAGGATATCCTTACTGATTATATTTTTATATTATATTAAAGATATTGGTATTTTTTTAAAGATATTGGTATTTCTGTGATTTTACTTGCGCGTCTGTTCGCTTAGTTATTTTGATTGACCATATACCGTACTAGACTTCGTACTGTAAAGAATTTTGCCGGATCAAGCATCAGTACATTTACGTTAACAGATCAGTTATTCAGATGCAACTTTTCTGATTAATATTGTCGGGTTAACAAAGAATTTCAAGTACGGTTGAAAATACTCTCTTTATTTGAAAAGAATTTCAAAGAAACCAGTTCAAAACATTCATTGGCTATAAAATATCAATAACCAGGAAATTCGATGAGAATTATATCTGTAAGAATGCTTTACTGAATATTGTTCTTAGATTTTGTAGTTTAAAATTACCTGGATTCGCATACAATACGGTCTCTTTTTATAAATCGCACAAAAGAATAACCTTGTCGTGCTTGTTCTTGGATCTTACTTTCTGGACTATTCGAATTTCTTTATGAGCGGATGTTGTAATATTCATTCAAGCATTCAACAATTTACAAAAATGTTTGTAATTTTTTTTTGTTGTTCAATGGTGTTCGAGTGACTACCTACCGTGCCGAGTGAAACCCTTTGCTCAAAATTAATAACATAACTAACGTAGGTGCACCTACTCTGAACACCGCACTTGCACAAATAAATACTCGTACATAGAGGTGTTTGCGCAAGTGTTCGTAAAAATTGAAACAATGCCAAAGAACCGTTCCAGTTCCAATTATCAGATTAATTGTGTGAGTATACGTTTGACCTCCGTGCGCTCGCGCCGTTGCACGACACCACAATAGCTATTTACGACAATGGGAAATTGTTTCCTTCCAACCTTCCTTTGGGACCTTAGATAACATTTACTTCGCAAAATCTCAATCAAGTACTCTGATTATTTTTAAAACCATCTGTCATTCCTACCTAGGCAAATTCTGTCTTATATAGTTTTTAGGAAACGTGAAATCCCGGGAAATTTATTGAGAAACTATTGAAAAAATCACCATCGTTACTTACCTAACTACGATCTTAATTGTGAAAATGTAATCTCAAGCTGTCAAAGTAACGAGACCATTTCGTAAGTATTTCGCGGCGCGACCATCGATTTTCAAGGTAGATTTTACGGGCGAGCTTTGTGTGTCGAAAGGTCCTTGCTCCATGAGGTAATCAGATAAAGTAGCAAGCGGCGCAGCTGGCTCGGGGCTTCGGTTCATCTCGCCGCGTGTTTGCGTCCGCGTGCCACGCCGAGCTCGATCGGATGTTAGTCTGTAACTCGTCGCGCACGCGGACGTACGTAGTCGGCACGCCGCACGACAACGACACGTGCCGGCGACCTCGCGGTTCACGACACGATCCGATCGACATTAACTTCCGATAGCGAACGCGCGGGTCACTGAACGATCGTAATTCAACAAGCATTAATGTCCAGCTGCGGTTAATTGCAGTTCATATGTAAACGTTACGTTTAATCAGGATGCATCAGTGACTTACGTGAATTAAAAACCAGAGTAACGGCTCCCAAGGATAGTTTAATTCCTTACGTGCAGAGTGTTGATACCTAGGTAATGCGGATAATTTAATTAAGAGGCATTTACCCTGCTCAAACCTTATTTTAAATGTCTTACAAGCTAGGTAGTGCGTAATAAAGTGTCAATGTATACTCAATCTAAGCTAGTTAACTCAAATTGTATACAAAGTTCCTTTCATCACACTACAATGAATATGGTTATTGACCTGATCATATTAATTGCTATCAGTAGTCAGTAATAGCAGTGTCAACGCAGGATGTATTTCCTTTGTTAATCAGACTGATAAGTTTATGCATTGTTTGACAACAACAAACAATGAATAATTATGTAGAATGACTGAGTAGACGTCTTCTTATATTTTTAATTTTTTTTTTTTAGTAACCAGTTTTAGTAGCAAGTACGAGCTTTCAAAAGCTTTTGCTCAGCCGACCTTTTGCATATTTGAAAAATTGATTAGGTATTCAGTTATCATTAACAGCATGATTACGATATATTGGCATGAACGCACAGTAAAATGGAGACTAGTATTTTCATACTTACCCTCAATCTGTTGACTGATGTGTTTGAAACATTATCTTATCACCATGATAAGAGAAGTGAATTCCGATCTGTTTATACGCTTTAGCAATATATTGCACATTACTCATACCACACAGGACATCTAGAGGTACCTATTACATAAATTTTATACACATAAATCTGTAATACTATAGGTACTATACTTGGTAATAAATTATCGTCCTTTTAGTAACTCGTTGCATTACATAGTTGTCTTACCTTCAATTGAACTAAAAATGTACAGTGATATTTAGATGATTAAAAGTATATTATGTAGGTTTAATGGGTTAGAAACCCCATAGACATAGCTGTTGCCCGCGGTTACCTACCCTCACAAACCCAAAGGATCTTTAGAGCCAAACATAGCCTATGTCCTTCTCCAAGGCCCAATCGATCTCTGTGCCAAAATTCATCAAAATTGTTTCGATCATTTAAACGATAAAAACAGACGGACAGACAAAGTTACTTACGCGTTCATAAAATGAGTATGGAAGTGAGGTGGAATAATATTAGTATGGGTTATTAACTCCGTAGCGCTACGAAATAAGGCCTACGAACTAAAAGTAATTATATATCCAAATAATTTTAGAATTAAGATGTATAATTAATTGTATAAATTGAAAAGCAGGATCATTTTATTGTCTGAGTTCTGAAATGTATTGCTTTACAAAAGTATAGTTCATTATGCTATTGTTGTCCAATATCGGTCGCTATGGCAACATTGAATAGCTTTGCCCGAAGCTTTTAGTGCCGGCTCGGTGCGCTACCAAAATGTCGGAGCTTTGAAAAATATTTTTAGTTGTTACTTATGCCTGAGTGTAATTATGAGAGTGTGATAGTGATGGCGATTCAAACATTGTGCTTAACTGGCTAAAAAGTTAAAATTGTTTCGTTCTTATAAAAAATCTGGTTTATTTTCGCCTTATTTCATACATTACTATACTTTAATGGTGCTAGCCATTGCAAATTATACCGTTTCTTGGAGCTGTGTTGGCAATTAATGCTTACATACATAATGAATTTAGTTTTTTTGTTAAATATAAACGGTTTGAGTCTGTTATTTGAATTATTTTTATTTGTTGTGCTTAAACTTTCTGAACACATTAGTTAAAAGTAAGTAAGTAATTGTAGATGGCAGTAGTTGTACCATTCTATTAGATAAAAAGACACTAACTGGTGGTGTATTATTATCTATTTGTTACTACTCAATATTACATTATCGACAAAGATACTTTCACGCTAAACTTCCATTCATAGTAAGTATAACAGAACTCATTCTCTGCACATTAGGTATCCGGCTTTCATGCAAAATTGACCTTAAAGTTCTATCTGTGGTGACCGCACTCTAAATTATTGTCCATTAGCTTCATACTCTTATGTTATGAATAACTTTCTAGGACTGTGTTAAAATAATGTCAAATTAACATTAGAAAGAGCAGGGTTAAAAGCCAAAGTGATTATGTTTTGCAGGGTTTCACACAAAAAATAAAAGGCTCAAATTTTTGTTGCGTCCAAGGGCGTCTGGATGACTAAGACGACCCTGATTTTATTTAACTAGAACCTTCAAGTTAAATTTAATTTTTGTAACACTAACTTAACACCGAGGTCATGAGAAAAGGCTTAGTATAATTTCACAAGCCAAGATTCAATGAATATTATCTACCGATGAAAAATTCATTAGGTTTACGCAATCGATTGTTGAAACAAATCAGCGGTAAATTAAAACGATGTTGCAGAAGAAATTAACATAGTATTGAGAACTGTTTTTTTTTCAAAATTAGATAAAAATATGCTCAAAGCATTGTTTTAACTAATGAAGACTAGTTTAACTCATCAAGCATCCATTAGCAGACACAATATAAAACTATTGTACCGACTGACCCTCGGAAGGTCCACCTTTTCTTTAGTGAATCCATGTAGTGAAGATTAAGTATCGTACGTCAGTAGATATTTCACCTATCCTTCACTTAATTAGGTATATTCAATCATAATTTTAAAAGAAATTTGTATTAAGTTTTTATCTGTTAAAGCATCGGATACACGCGGTTTTTATCATCTCTATACATTTCCGATCACAATCGTTTTAGTCACCTCATCACAAGTTTCATAATTCTCATCCGATGTCATGTTTGAATGACATGCTGCTATTACCACAGCCTATATTTGTTTTTTACTCTGTTTATTATTACATAGCAGTAACAGCGTCTAGTTTAACGGTGTATGAATAATTTCCCAGCCGTTACCTGCACCTGTTTTTATCGATACTCTTAAACTTTAATTAATACCGGTATCATGTCCGCATTTACTTTTATTTAGAAGTCACTTGGCCCTAATTGTGCATTAATTAATGATCTATGAGTGGGTAGTTAATCTCATTAACGTATATTGACACTTCGACACGTAAGACGCCAAGCCTTCGGCTACTACCGTACCTAACCTACTAATAGTATCATAACTTACCTAATAATGAATAGATTTGGTACTGACGAAACTAATTCTTTAGTTAAATCTTAAGATTGATACTATGCTAAGATATAAAAAATTAAATGAACTACCTTGGGATCTCGTTTACAATACCTAAGTGTATCGTCAGTATATTTAAGAATGCTACTGTTAATATAATGTCATAATGAAACATTTCTACAAAGTCATGTAAATGTAAATTGCATAATAGTGTTGTGACTAAAGTGCTTGAAATTAGTGTTGTGATGACTATGGAAAAGCCCATCATGTTGGAGAAGGAGGCACCTGTTAAGGGTATTGTGGCCCAAGTGGTCACCATGCTGAATGGCCAAGCACAAAGGTACGTTGTCGCTCATTACATAAACAAACGAAACGCATCGAGAAGTTGACCCACTGCATTTCGTAATTGTAAATAAATCGAACATAAAATAAACATTAAATTGTAATCATTTTAAACCAGGACAAGCTTTCTCCCTTAAAAATGG
This sequence comes from Acronicta leporina, assembly GCA_947256265.1. Taxonomy (NCBI): domain Eukaryota; kingdom Metazoa; phylum Arthropoda; class Insecta; order Lepidoptera; family Noctuidae; genus Acronicta; species Acronicta leporina. Next base: position 11,293,471 of record OX366520.1, on the reverse strand, counting down.
TTGCGTTTAGTTTCCTTTAATTTAAATACAAATAATTTTTTAGCAATTAGCTTACGCAATTTTGATAAACCTTAATCAGATATGGTGCTAGCTATGTGTATAATGATTTATAGAAAAGTACGTATCTATTTATTAAAAGTTTTACTATATAGGTATACCCTTGTAAAGGAACCGCCGATGGAATATAACAATGAGTTTGTGTTGTGAATCTTGAAATTTTGTTATTTGGGTCGTCAAAACTCCAAAGGTAATATATACATTCGATTACCCCCACCTCAAACGTATCAATAATAGTCCCTATTTTTCGAATAACTTAATAATAATTATTCAACTAACTTTATTAAGTGTAGGCACAGATGTACTAGTACTCACAGTTTGCCGGATTATTATAAGGTCCTATGTAAAATAGAGAAGATAAATTCAAACTCCAAGTCGCTACTGGGAAAAACCGAATAACAACACTGAATCAAACCCAGGACCTCACGACCACACCTTAAAAATGACGTCGGATAACCGTTGTTGTGTCAAATTAATCATATAAATACATCTCTATAATTGATGCTGTCCATGCTTATTAAAATGTCTCACTCGAATCTGATAGCCACTTTAAATAACACAAGCGAAAACGGTATCGATTAGATCACAAAAACTATGTCAGTACCTATCTCTACAGTGCTAATGCCCAAAGTAAGTACCGTTGCTGTGAATTGGGACTAACCACAATATTACATAAAGTCATTTAAATACTGAATAGGCCAATAATTAAAGGTAATCATAGAATGGGGTTCGCAAATTACATAATGACTTGAGTGAAGAGCATGATTGGACTTATTTTTCTTTAAAAGAACATGTTCTTAAACTTTGATTGTGCCATTACTTAACGATGAGTGCTAAGATTCCTACTAATATTATAAAAAAATGTGAATCCGAAAGTTAGTCGGTTAGTTTTATATATAATGAATATAAATGAATGTTGGTCAAAATGGTAGCGAAGGTATTATTTTTATTCTTCAAAAAACAATCACTTGAAAATTTCATACCTATTCTGTAGATAAGCTAAATAACGTCTCAGCGTCGTTGTTTGGGTAAAAGTTGTATTATAAGCTCTTTTAATTCATGTTATAAATACGTAATGTAACACTTAGGACCACTAGCACCAACTCTATTATAAATAATCATACATATAAATATTTTTTTTTCTATACGTACTATCTAAATAAAAAAAATCATTGTAAACTTGTATATAAATACTTACAATTTAAACATAAGATGGCGCAAGTTGCCCTTATAATTTAAATTAATTATGTAAAATAATATTTCCAAAAATATAGAAATGTCAACAGAATAAATATTGTTATAACAGAAAATCGTGTAGGTATAGCTTTCATTCATCGTCATCATCAATAAACTATCCAACTGCTGGCGTCAGGTCTCATCTCAAAAACCGCTAATACCCGTTATGTCAAATATTTTCTTTTTGTTTTTTATTTTGCCATGCGGAGCAAATTTCTTTTCCTTACGCTACTCGAACAAATTGTTATGATATCTTAAAAATTAGGCAACAACATTATATTTCTCTGCTACTGTAGTGTTTACATGTGATGTAATGCATGAATATCTCTAAAAATATACCTAAGCTTTTACCTACTTTCAAATGCGAATGACATAATCTCACACAAATACTAAAAACCGGTCAAGAGCGTTGCGCTGCACTTGTCCGAGAAACTTGTGCCTCACGTTCAAACTTTGATTCCTTTACTAGGATCAGAAAAAAAAAATGCCATTAATCTGTCAGGTTGCTAATTAATAGGCACAATATTAAAACAATAAAATTGGTCTACGCGCCGGATACAAAACAAAACGATTATTGATTCTGAGATTTTTATTATAACTGGAACTCAATTCCTAAAAATAAGACACGATTTCGCAATAAATCGTTTTAAATTGGAATCTACAAAGCCCAATAAGAACCAAGGTTTTCTCGTGGGTTATAGTTTTGGTAGACGTGCGCTACTTACACCCACTGGATAGCTAGTAAAATAAAATTATAGGTGTGTACAGGCACAGATAAAAGGTACAGGTATGTATAGACGGCTTTACCCGAACATAAACATTTCAACGACTTCTCTAACGCGCAGGTTCCTTAAATTTCGTTCTATCAAAATGCAAATTATCTGTATTTTTTTTTCGAAATCCATGCAACCATTACATAATTATTGTCTTCGGAGTTTCATTTGGCGATTAGGGACAAAAAGTTGTAAGTTTATGACCTCAGATGGTTCGATGCCTTTTAATATGCGATAGAACCGGTAATAATAAGCCTTACATAATAATAGCTTTCGAAGATATAGTGAAGTAAAAAAAGATATGATAGCTATCTTATTCTAACATCTTCAACAACAACAATCAATGGATTGACAGGTTCAATAACCGTAAAAAAATGGCTATAGGTTGTTATACTACTGCGGCATCTTATATATTCTTTCCGATCCTATTTGAAGTCTACATCTTCACAATGGCTTGTCTTTAGTTTGTTACATGTTCAATATCACGATCATGATCACACAACCTGAACTATAAAAGTAAAGGTAGGTACATAAGGGGAAACAATGTTATTTTTTACTTAGACAACAAATCAAGTGATGTCAAGGGAAGACACGGACAATACCATTACCTAAGAACTAACACCTTAATATACTCTGTTGACTATAACATTGGTCAACTAACGTTATAAAACCATAGATACCTCGATCCAAGCTCCGCTTCTTCACAATAAAAATCTTTGCGGGAGTCTAAGGGAATCTATTTAGCATTTACAATTAAAATTTAACATTCAAGAATATAACTATCTTTATTTCCATTATTTATCCATTGCTGTAGTAAATGTGAGTATATGTAAGTAACCTTTAGTAATTTAAGATACAACTTTCAAACTACCTAAATGTTCTACCACATGATAGATGATATGAATGAGATTGGGGCAAAAGCCACCCCTAGGTTAACCTCAGTCTGGTAAATGATTTATATGACATATTGCATTGTTGTTCTTTCCCGTGCGATGTATTACTATTAGCGTAGTCCCCTTATTACTTAATGTTGTAATATTTTATTACAAACTTAATTGTGGGTTGTGTGCCTAAGCCGTATCACAACAATATTTATTTCACTAAAATATTTAAAGGACAAACAAATAAGTATACCTATACAGTATTCCATCCATCTTCTACCATCATCCTAATCAACCAGTTCATCCAGCATCCGTCACCTAAATCAACTTGCTGGAAAATAGCTAAAACCTTTTTAACATTTGTGTAACAAAAAAATAATCTAGACAATTTTCCAAATTAAAACCGCGTAAAAAATGTATGACTGTAACTTGATATGCTGCTACAGCTTATTGTTGCAAAAACAATGCGAAATTGCGTTGTATTAATTAGCTAAGCAAACCACGGTAACCTGACTCCCCGGTGAGAAAGAAGTGGTACTATATCGTTTGAATGGAGTCGCCTGCGGTTGCTTCGAGGCCACATTACCCACCGCCTGTGCTACTGTATATCATTAATTAAGCGCCTAATAGAAACTAATTATTCCTGGTGTTATTCACACAAGGAACTACATTAAGTACGAGCGTGAACACCTATTGTATATGTCTAAATCTGTCCATTACTCCATCTAAATTATCACTGCTAAGACAATTTTATCTGCATTCAAATTATTCGCGAAAAAGATATTACAAATTATCTTACGTCTGCGATCTTAAAAATGAGTGATTGCAACACTTACTGAGATACTGAAAGAACTGCGTAACTATTTCAGGGATAAAATAGACTAATTTGGTTATGCTTTCATTCTGAGACGAGACCAATAAGCAGCAGTAGGACAGCAAATGGTTTTGGTTTATTAACAATGCAGGTCGCGTGTTTATCCACACTCTGCCAACTACTAATATAAGTTATTTGATCGTATTAATTGCAGTAACACTCATTTATACGTCCGACACTGTACCACCACCACATCACTCGGTTTCACTAGAACTGATTATAAACAGTTGCCAATGTACTTTCATTCATAATTCGTAGTTAGTTGAATGTAAGCGAAGAAGTCTTTGGAATTCAATATGTTAGAAAATTTATCATGATTAGATACTGTCCCATTGCTAGGCATGGGTCTCCTGACTGAAATGAGAGGGGCTTAGGATATAAGTAGTTCACCAAACCGGGCCACAAATCGTCGGTCGTCGAAAAAATGTCTTATGCATGCAGGTTTGATGATGATGATGTTATTCTTTACCGTTGCAGAAGTACATGTTAATAAGTTAAAAGTAAAGTAGGTACTTAGATGCATCTACATAATTTATGATTATGGTGAGAATTATGCCCATTCTCATTGACATACATATTCAATGTTTTTAGTGTAAAAGCGGCGGTAGCCACGAACCGGCAACCACATGATTGCACTACCGACGTGAACCCACTCGTAAGATAAGCACATTTAGCTTACCACGAGGGGTTAAAAGGAATACTAGTACTGTGCGTCCCACACGCCTAGTAAGCTTTAAAAATATAATGTCACATCTTGACCATCATCCAATTCCGTAGCTGAAGTTGGTTTATAATACAACAATTTATCATAACCTTACTGATAGGCTAAAATGCGGGCCACGAAATAATATCATCGCAGCATATTTCTTGACGACATGCCATTATATAGGGTGACTAAATACTTTTATTAATCACATTTTGTTACTCATTAACACCAACTTCTTAAATGTGTTTAAATTGTATTTAAAAACAATTTTCCATAGAAATTTCGTGTTTAAATACAATTTAAACACATAAATTAAGAAGTTGGTGCAAGTGGGCCTAAAAGTAACAACTTTTACATGGAGACGATTCTATTATTTTTTTTTTTATTTCAATCCAAAGATCGTTTTGGTATTAACGCGGCTCAATGAATCTTTCTTTGGGCAAGTTATTCTTTATCATAGTAAATTCAATAACTACCAACTACCCTGCATAAATGTATGTACTGTACCATCTAAAGAAAATCTGAATATTTTAGCGTTATATCTCAAAGCTTAGGGTAAACTAAAGCTTTTAAAAAAAAAAATAGTTTACCCTAAGTTTTAACAGGAAAGAAATAGCATCATAAAGCAAACATTGTAGTTAGCTGCCAGCATTATAATGAACGTAATAATTAGTTGAACATGTCTTGCCTCTTATGCGGGCATTCCCCTGGGTTCCTTGATTACTTAGGTCTCGTTGTAAACGCATGCCTCGCATGATCACGCATTTTGTTAAATAACTCCCTCACTCGTTATATACAATACACATTTACATACGTTATATACCTATCATTTAAATTTACTACGTTTGTACAGCATTCGTTTCTTTAATTATATGGAAAAGTGAATGTACTCTTATCTAATTATCCTTTCTCTTCATTAATTAGATAAAATTATATTTGCGTTGTTAACTACTATAACATGAAACTAACTTTGTGAGAATAATTAAAATCTATTCTTTAATAAATGTTGATAGTTCAACAAACTTGCGATTATGAAATAAAATTCTTTATTTCTTATACAAACCATCCTTTTTTTAAACATATTTACTGCCGGTTTTGTTTAGAATGGTTATTGTATATTTATGGTGAGTTACCGTATTTTTAGACAATTGTGTTTCGCTTGGCCGCCATCGTCCCCAGTCCAAACCGTGACCGACACAGCTTTGCCCGCTTCTATTACCGCCCCTGCAATTCTACCTCTACAGTAAACCGTAACTAGTAACGGAATGTAGTAAAATAAAGAGGAAAACAAGTATATAGTCAAAGCACTGACGTGTAAATGTTCGCACCACCATTTCACGAAACTTTTAGGAACAGATAATACCAAAAGAATATTTATTATAAGAACGGGGGCGCCTCGTACAAACATTATGAAAAATTTGATCTGAAATCGTGAAGAAAACTGATTCTGAGAAAAGGTTTCTGGATGAAATGAAAGAAATAGCAGTTTACATTACACATGTATCAGTTTATAATACTTTTACGTTACCATAGTTAAAATATTTGTGTACGTTTACTATAGGTACATAACTAACGAAAAAGGGAAATTTAAGTGATGTCACCACGAGCACTGCGTGAGAATGAAAATGGCGTCATAGTACAGTAGCAATCGATGGTGACGTCACTATTCGGACCTACCCCTGTCTTATTATTTGCAGCTTTGTGTAAATGTGAATAAATAACTTTCATTGATCAAATACACCATGTATTTTCAAAAGTTTGCTTAGTTGAATTACCGTAGAGAATATTACTTATATAGAAATAAATCAGCTGTGCCCGGGTGATTATTGAACGGACCCACGCATGCGCAGTAGGGTTCTACTCACTAGCAGATGGCAACCAGATCGGCGACCCTGTGCAAAACAAACAAACTCGTCGAGACATTGACACTGACCTATAAGATCCCCAATCATTAAGAGTCCCTCCAACTATACAAGCGTCCTTACGTGTGAAACATTGTGTAGTTATAATGTGAATCGGTGTAAAACTGTGTTATTTTACGTGATACAAGATTTGACCCGGTCGTTACGGATACTATCTGTATAATGACACAAAACAAACATAATCACGTGCAAAAGAAAGTGCTTGTGGTGGCGGTGCGCGATCACCAAGCATGACGCTTGGTGTGACGGCTCAGACATTAGAATCGCTTGTTCAGCCTGCTCCCTTTCCGACACACCTCGCTGCGTCATTTGACATGCTCGTGTTGCCAAACTAGATGTCAGTGGCCTAACCATCGCATACATATAATATAATTCCGTGTTATGTTGCTGTTATGGAAAATATTATGATAATCAATTTAAAAAATGGAAATAGTATCGTTAGCATGGTGCGTAAACTTACAGGTGTAACAGTACCCGGGTACAAATAGAGTGTAACAAAAAGAAACTGCGTGATGGTTATGATCCGTTTGGCATGAATGGATAGGGTCGACGCCTCGAGATCTGATTTTTCCGGGCGAGCTGGTGCGGCGTCAGCGGCGGTGGCGGCGCCGATAGCGCGGGCCGCGGTCGAACTTCAGTTGTCCGCGTGCGTGCGCGCTGTGAAAGTCTCCCGCGCGACATGCGGTCAGTTTCGGCCACGTCTACGAGTGCCGGGCCGGCCGGGCCTGCCCAGCACCATGCCATGGGTGCCCGACGTCAGAAGACGGACCTCCACGTCGCTGTCGCAGAGCCCGCCGCCGCACGCTCCTCCAGTCCCGCACCCAGTCTACGTAGCCAGAGGGCTAAACAATACAGGTGGCCAATATACACTTAAAAATGTGATCATTGCGTGTGTGTCAGTGTGCAATTTTTACATTTTAAAATAGAAAGTGACTGTATCCAACAATGATGAAGCATAAGTACATACTTATTATTATTTTTAGGAATTATATATCAAGCATAATAAAATTCGTTTTGTAAACTGAATCGATATCGTATCTATAGGTGAAATATGAGTGTTATCTTAACATTATCAAGTGGTTTTTATTATTTGTCACCAAGTTTCTTGTTTTCAAAATTCAATGTTTATAAAACTTAACTAGAACAAGCACATCGTGTGTTATTCATATTCATATTACATTGCACAAATGATTAAACACGCATTTAATTCATTTCAGTGGTAGAGCTCGCTAATTAGGACGTAGACGAATGTCATTTTATTAAAAACGTCGTTCATCCATGAGTGTTAGTACAGTTTCGTGTGCATTAGAAGGCCAAGTAACCACCGCGGCCGAAGAAACATCACAAGGCCAATGGAGAGGCAGTAGTTTAGACAAGCTGAATCCGATACACACATGAATCATAAACAAAACGGCTAGTATTATCCTTATTTGTTCCAACATTTTATGGCACAACAGAATCGCAAACAAAAATAATAACGACCATATTTTTTTTATAAAACTGCGTAGAACTTCTGTTTCAATTGCATTTATTTCATTTTTTTATGCACCACCTCTCTTATACGCTCTATTGGCTGACGATTTCGTAACCGGATGTTATTGGTTTTCTTTCCCAACAGAACCAACGTCATTTATTGTGGTAATCCACGCTAGTTCATAATAACGTATTGCACAATCCATCTTTCATACATGGGACATTTGCTTTGTTTTGTTGTTATTCTATGAAGCTATTTGTTATATATGTACCCTTTGTTTTATAGGTATTCGCATTTTTTTCTTATATAGTTAAGTAACTTACTACAGAAATAAATAACGATCTCTAAAAGCCATTCTATTTTAGATCCGCTGCCTGCAAAAGTGTATTTGCAATGAATATTCATGCGTTTACATGAACAAAATTAGTTTCCTTTTACCAGTTATATATACCGTACAACTTTTGTTAATTGCAGTATATTAATCATTTAGTTTATCAAATACAGAGGTATTCTTCAAATATATTTAAAGCTTAGTTGTGTTTTATAAATCTACAATGGAGAATCGGTTCGTCTTAAGGCATCGTAATTCACAGAAAGTGCAGACATTGACTTTACGAAGTCTGGGAGTTGGCAATAGTAATAGGTATGTGAAACTACATTCACAGCAACGTGTAGAACGTGGCTTTCCACCATCTAAGGCACGCACTCCATTTTCAGTATTTCATTCATAGAATTCAATAACTAGTTTTATCATAGTGGTCTACATTCATTAGTACAATCGAAATATAGGTATAACAGGTGGCATAAAGTTTGCACTGTAGCTTGTCGCCCTATTTTAGCTAATTAATTTGTGTGGGTGTGTCGGACTCACGCCCATCGTCATGACCCTATAAACCGAATCAGCAAGCCATTAAGATCCCATTAAATTTAGGGAATATCAACTACTTTTATGAATTATACAAAGAGCTGGTTGTTTATGGAACTAGTGTAATTCACAACGTGACATCAATAGTAGTTTAATATTAACAAACTTACAATTTGTTTGACATGTGTCCTACAGGTCTTGATAAGAGACAGGTCTCGTAAAATACTTGATAAGGGTATATAGATGATAATATTGGCAAGGTCTTTACTCGTATTGGAAATCAAACATTTAACTTATTGAACATGTGAACATTACGAGTAGTTTTACATGTTCTATGTTTAGATGTGCATATCTCTGCCAAACGTATCCAATTTAAGTATAAACGAAGTATAATTTGTTTTAAATCTCTTAATACGACAACGCATGAGTGACTCCCTGTTGCGGATGTTCAGAGGTGACGTTTATAGCTTACCTTCGGACGGACCCGTACGTCCGTTTTCCCTCCTATATATCAACCTTTGAATTTACAAGACCTGTATGTTTACAGGGCCACTTTGCCAGTTCGCACAGCGCGGCTTTTGCAGCGCTCCCGGACACAGACGCCGTCGGACGCTGGCATCAGTGATGGCAGTGCATCGCCTGCGCCCGCGCCCGCATCGCTACTGCAAGATGTGGTCGATATCAAGACACTGCTGCTGCAGCTCAAGCGGGTCTTACAGGAGGTCAGGCATACTATAATTATTTCTAAATATTTATATTACATCTATGAATGAGATGAGGAACTACGAACAATGATCCTTTAGCGATTTGTATCAATATTAATTCTTATTATAAACATAATATGTAGGTAGTCTTTTAATTTTTTTTATCTCTATCTCCTGCATCAAGTTATGCATTGGTACTTCTATTGGTACATGTTAATTCGATACCAACCTATACAATAAAGTCCATTTCAGGTGCATATTTCACACTTATTAAACATTGCCAACATTTTAAATCGAGTCAGCAGTTTTTTGCCGGCTCAGTCGATGTAAAGAACAGTTACGTTCTACTTTAGCCGCAACTAGATTTGACAGAAGACAAATAAAATATCAAAAATTACGTGGCCATTGTTTTGTTCCACTTTACCTAAAACTCACTTTCTCAATTTCGCGTCTTATATAACAATTGTAGTGCGATTACAATGGTAATTGTACCTAGTATATTATTCTAATTTCTCTATGTGTGCGTGTATCAAATGCATCTCGTGTCTCAAATGAAACTATGTCTATCTAAATGATCTGTTTCAGCGCACACGCATATTAATGATTGGTGCTACTGTTGCTCATTGCTGTACCATTTACAGTAATTGTTCCCAATAAGAGACAGTGAATACTTACGCCAATTAATATGGATTTTACTTTCGTGGCTTGTCTTAATTAATTAGAAGCGTAGATCACCATTTCGTTATAATATTATTCGCGGATTATTATAGTCGCAGGTTAAGAATATACCTTCTTATTTTTTTAATTAGCTATAATTAAGAGTAAAACATTATTTTTTAGACGAACTTGTATCATCTTTCAGACTTGATTTTCATGTTTAACACAATTTTCCTTGTTAAAACATTATTATACCTAAGCTACTTCCGTGAAGCAAATGTAGTTGAACGACTATGCATTTTTTAGTTTTACTGTGCATATGAAATCGCATGTTTGTCGTTTAAGAAATTGTAGTTGCATTTTTATTTATATTATAGCTTGCAGTAGGCAACTTCTCAATGTTCTCTGCCAGTATTTCCCTTCCCAGGCAGTTAACTACAGTTAATTTTACACTGCACAGATTTATATCTATCTAGACTAGTTCCACTAGATAGAATCTGACAATGACTGAGTGTTATTGAAATTCTTTATTTTAAAAACGGAACGTTTTTGTCTCTAAAACAATCCTTGGTTAACAATAGAAATTCAGTTTTATTAAAATTCAACTTATAGATTTTCCTTGTAGTTTGTCCTATTTGATGTTTTAATTTTGTACCACTGTCTACTGAAATAGATTATGATTAATTTTACCTTATTTGTATCATAATATTTATTAAAAAGCTTATGTAAATTCATAGTCATATTTCAGTGGATAGTGGGTGTTTTCCACTTAATAGCTTGTATTTGGCACATTTAATTTGTTTTGGCGTGTTGTAACGTATTTGTTTATTTGGTTGCATCGCCTTGTTTGCCGCACGCAGCCCGGGGAGGAGCATCATTCGATGAGTGTAAGTTAAACCCGCCTTTGCAATAATGCACTGACGCACTGCACTTTGCTACTAAGTGTTAAATGCACAATCAGCCTTAAAGTGTGCAATATAATACAGGAAGGTGTTTTTCGATGAATACTTAGTTTATGTATAAATTAATCAATTCATTTGAAAATGTTAACTCACTTCATGCATTTTTTAAGGCTGAATGTACATGTAAATAATACCTTCTTTTAAGTTTTATTAGTACTTGTGAAATATAAAAACAACGCTTCAAAACGCATTATCCTTCAACTTGATTGCAGCGTAATCAATATTTTATACACTATACTTACGCACTATTAAAGCACGATTACTTCCTGATAAAATATCGAGGTCAAATCACCAGTATAAAGCTAATTACATTAAATTACTTTAGTACTTTTGCCGAGTTTCACGCAGCAAAATCAGGTATTATTATAAATACTTTGATTCTTTATATAATGTTGTCTAACAAAGCGGTAAAATTACTAATTAGATTATTGGTATACCGAATGCATTCAGTCATTATATTCATATTTGCATTTTTACTTAACGGAAACTGTTAATCTGTAGTAATAAAAATATTAGTGGCTCACATTTTTAAGGAATTAAATAGGATAAGGGCATAGGAGTAAGAGAGGTGTTACGAAATATAAGAGAGTAAACTTGAATCTTTAATAGATAAAAATAAAATTTCACCGTCTGAAATTTAATTGCAATAAATGATATTTCAAGTGGATGTATTTATTTTGAAGACACGTTTGGCGTAGCGGCTGAGCGATTGGTTTCTGCGACACGTATTGTGTGTAATCACCACACGGGGCAAAATATATTTGTATAATCTTCAGGTAGTTGTTCCGGATCAGGGTGTTTGTGTACATGTGAGAATTTGTACGATACAGGAAAAAATCCCAAAGTGGGACTAATCTTTTTAAGTCTTTTTTTTAAATAGTTATGATAGCATTATTCACAGCAGCAGCACTGCTTTAAAACAACTAATGAAGTGAAGAAAAGTCCTTTTATTTGATTTATCTGTTTTCAGTTTTGTATAAATGACTGATCTATGTATATTAACTGATAATGAATTTCAATTCAAGACATCCATTCATTTATACAATGCCCACTTAGATTTGGTATCAACATGATTAGATTTGGACACAATGAACCAACAAAACTTAAACACAATACCCTTTACATTTTTAATAAGGCGTGTATCAGAACGAAGTAAAAGGCAGACGACCTTGTTAATGTAATTTAAGTTGTCTCTAGGTAATCGTAATCCCTAGACATCGTGGGTTGTTGAGGTTTGACAACTAATAATGACGCAAGCTAAGTACTCGTACATAGAAATAATCGATTTGCATAAAGATATCCAGTTTGTCAAGGAATATGTCTGTATCTAGCCCTCAAGTCGATTGGTATACAAGTGAGTTTTCTTAAACTTTGCTAAATTAGTTGTTGATTTATTCAAATTTTTGTTTGTTCTAACAAATAAACATAAACTTCTGATAAAAAGTCAGTTATAAAATTTATTAAAAAATACGCATTTCCTTTCGTATCTTCAACTGAGGGTACATAGGTTACTAGTAAGGTACACTGTAGGCTTAATTATTACATTTAGGTACTCACATGAAGAACTCGTCAGACTCTTGTCTGCAAAATACGAGAAAATATTAAACTAAATACTTCATTATAAAATAAAAATAATATGACAAAAGCTAGTAGTCTGAATATTCATTGAGAGCAACAAAGCCAGGTTGCTTTACAGCAAAAATGCTTAAACTATTGCCTACTTCAAATGCGGTAGAGGGGTTGGAATTCAAACGAAATTCATGCGAATGTTCTTGCGTTGTGTCAGAATTAAACTAGTCTAGCAGTGCACCAAACTTTAGTGCATATAGAAAATCTGTTGAATATCAACATTTTTGGGAAACTTAAATCATCAATATTTTTTATTTGATCTTTTGGTGAATCATAATATGATTCGTAGATACACGGTTACATATTATGGTCTGGTAAATAGGCTGACCTCTCATTGTACAGATAGCCTATACACAATGCGAGGTTATCTTATTCGGCAACGTATGTGCAGTTGTGTCTATGAATTATATTATGATTGATCAAAAGTGGTCATTTTAGTCTCTAGATTTGTGCAATCAGTGTAGGTCCTTACGTAGTCAGTACTTGGTGGAAAGGGTTCTGCTTTTTTGTAACTATCTACACATAATAATCAGCAGTAGATAAGTACAATTTGGTTATGTTAGTATGTATGTCCAGAGCGAAACTCTCGACCCGTTGCTGGCGGCGTGCGCGGAGAGCCCCGCGCGCGGCAACGGGCGCCGCCCCCCCGCCTCGCCGCTGCACCCCGACGCCTGCGCAGAGATGCGGCGACAGATACTGTACCTGCAGGTGAGCTAACATGGATGAACATTGCTTGACCGCACATTGACGGGATGATTGACATACTATTAACGCCAAAAAAATATTGAGAAAACGATTACTTTAAGTACCTACTATAATTCCAATCTAGCTATCTCCAATCTATATATGGACAACAAATAGGAATGGCTTAAAGCACTCATTGATCAACTCGAATTAACGTGAGAAGCAAGCTACAATAGAACTTGTAGACGATGCGGAAATTACTGTATCTTACCTTACCTAAAGTATAGCTAATAGATTTTCACATTCCCCGAATCACTTGTTAAGGTTATCAAAGAGTTAAGCCAAGAAACGGCTGAAACTTAACTTACACTTCGCACAGAGTGGGAAACAACACGTGTTATGAGAGTCAACAAAATCCAAAACGCTTGGTAAGAGCTAATGATCCGAAGACCCACTGTTACGTTTAGGTAATTTTACAAAAGGGTGTGAAATTGGATTGTTTCCTCAGTCTGTGTAAGATTTGTCCTGTTTCTGCATATGGTACATACCGAATAAAACTAACCCAGCGAGATTGTGTAAACTAACATTTTATTGACTATAATAACTTATCTATTGAGGTCGGGCATAACATTGATTCGGGTTCGATGATAGATAATAATCGTCAATCCAATCTAAATCCCAGTATTTAATGCTTGCAGAGTCAGCTGGAGGAGCGCGACCGGTTGGTGCGCGTGCTGCAGCAACAGATGCTGCGCATGGCAGAGAGTCACGAGCCGCGGCAAGATGACACCTGCAACGTCGCCACGCAGACCGACCGGGTACGTAGCAATATACGTCACACGTCCCTCCAGTTCTCCCCGAATACATAAGCAGATCAAGCAGGTTTAAAGGATCCAAATCATCGGAAATTAAATAATATCAATACAAAAAATAATCAGTCAAAAGTAGTTTTATTTCAAAAACTTCGCGTAAGTGTGTCAGAAACCAGTAGGTGTATTGTTTTGCAATTTACTTACTGCAACATTTCGCCAGGAATATAGATTTTTTTAAGATTCCATTCTATAAGGCACCTATTAGTTCCTAGTATAGTCATTAATTCAGCAACGTAAAAACAAAACCACGAAAACAAAAGATTTTACATTATGTCTATAAATACGAGATGGATTGTACCAAGTACCAAGTACTAGCAGGGTTAGCTCGAACTATTATTTGAAATAGAACTTACGTTAATGCTTTTAAAGGATCTATATTACAAAAATAAAAAAGCCTAAGCTACAACTACGTAGACCCTGGTTCCGGGCACGTAGGCACTGCGTAGTCGTTTCGTAGGCGCGACGTAGGCACTGCGTAGTCGTGTCGTAGGCACTGTGTAGTCATTTCGTAGGCAATGCGTAGTCGTTTCGTAGGCGCGACGTAGGCACTGCGTAGTCGTGTCGTAGGCACTACGTAGTCGTCTCGTGGCACTGCGTAGTTGTCTTGTAGGCACATGCGTAGGCGCGACGTAGTCTCGCGTAGGCACGCTATGTAGGTATTGTAGGTGCCTTAAACGAGTCTACCCAGAATATTGCAATGCTGGGGTATTAAATTATTATTTTGTTCAGATTCCTGTTAGGTATATTTAAACTCTAATCAATTCCCCAGTCTACGATATGGTACTGCGAGACTTTTGTAATTAGGCGTATAAAAATATTATTTACCTTTAATAAACAAATACGAAATACTGACCTATTTGTAATCTTTTAATAAGCCTTAGATGGAAAACAACTGATAAAATACGGTGACTAATTTATTATCTTTTATTATTTTAAAAAGCAGTATGTAATATACTGCAACATTAAAAATATAGATATCAATGCTGATTCTGTTGTTCTGAAAAATCTGGTTCACTACAGTATTATGCAGCTGTTAGTATTATCTATTCTGTTTGATAACGATAAATGAAGTCTGTTCAAGTATTTTCATAACGAAATTAAAATGTATGGTGATGTGTATTTGCATCACTTAGAATATAAAATAAGATCAGATTTCAGTTGGATTCTTTTATGAATCTTCATAAATAGTTTGAATTATATAGGCCAGGCTAAGAAAGTGTTGTTTTCATTTCAGTTGCGGCCGCCGATGAGCTCGGCGTTAACGAGTTCTGACAATTCCGGATTAGTGAGGTAACCGCATCTTTACTAAACATTAAAATAGTACATTTTACACAGTCTAAACGACACGTACTGCTTCATCATTATCTCATACAGCTACTTACCACACTTTCTATTTACTTAGTCATACTAACTTTCCGTATTATATAACATTTTATTTATTCCACCATCTATCCAATATTTTTATTTATTGTTTTAGGTTTATCTTCGCCACAATAAAGTCCCTTTTACACAAACTGCACTCATCTATCATCTTGATGTACATACCGCCCAGTATCCCCTCATACATGTCACAATATAAAGATCATTGCTCATCGCTCGTACAAAATACCGTTTCCAAAAGTCAAAGTTTGGCAACAGATTTTAACAATTCCAAATGGATTATCATATTCAAAGACTACATGAATAAAAAAATGACATTTGCACCCACCTCCATGTGTAGAATCACGTTAACATTGTCTCCCTACTTCACTGGTATTTTCATTTGATTAACTTGTTTAAATGTATCATGCAATGAAAAATCGTATCATCTAAGTGTCATATATAATTTGTCATCATCATCATCGGGTCCTAAATTTTCATTTTGTTCTAATTTCCTCACATGCTGCTTTAAATTCCGAATTGGATTTTCATTGAAAATTCTCGTCATATTGGATATTGGACGCGGCAGTTTCCACTTGGGTGGTGGGAGGGTTCGTCCGTCGGATCAGGTAGCGTGGCTCGACTGCTTGCTCGCTGTTTGCCTCTTGTGTTCCGTCAATGTTTTGTGCTTACTACATCTCTTGTACCAGACTAACGACGATGCCGTGTTTCTGGTCTCGGATAGGGACATCGACGAATATTGCTACAAATACATGAAGTGATCCCATCACTACGTTAGATTGCATGAGGATAATAATATGATGCGGTAATACTTTATAGGCGAAAATTAACCAAAATGTAAATAGTGCCTATGCATTTCACCAAAAGGCTTTAAATCACATTAATGCAAAGTTTGGTGATCGGGTGGTTGTGATAGTGAAAAACTGATGGTGCTAGTACTGACAGTGAAACGTCTAAGCATGGATAGTTAATGAGTTTGGTTTGACCACTACTGGCACGTATAGTTAGGTGACAAATTGGCTTGGTACAGTTAGTGACGATTGTTTTGTGTTGTCTAACTTTAGGTTAGTCGTGTGATTTTCTACACTATAACAATTAATTATATCTGTAATATACTTTGATTATGAGTCATATCTCTATGTTACACGCTGCCTCGACAGAACTTAAAGGTGAGGTTTTGCAAACGTATACAATATTGTAACTGGACATTAGTAGCCCCCTAAAGAAAACATTTCAAACTTTATAAGCCCTGATTTAATATATAATTCTGTATTCACAGTTGGAATGAACAAGCTAACGCGAGGAAGCTGCCGTCTTACAGTGAAGCACAAAAGACTAAGAGACCTGTTACCAACGGGACTGTGAACAAATGCCAGTGTGGTGTTAGGAAAGTGAACGGACACACTAACGGAGATGAGAACGTTATAGACAAACGAACGGACACCGTGCACCTGAAGACCAACAGCCGCGTCGGTTCCAAATATCTACAAGCTCTCGCGAACTCGGACAACAACCGACGATACATTAAAAGAGACTCTTCAGTCGGTGAAAAGTCTGATCGTAAGATGACGCTCTACTCCAATAGATCTCGCTCCATAGAAAACTTCCAAAACCAAAATTACACGAGCACAGAACGCACTGTTACCAAAAACGTGGTGATAGAGGAGACGCCGCACATCAAGCATCACACGTCGTACGGTGATCTGTACAACGGCAGGATCAGTAGCAAGGAAAGCGTGAACCGGCACAGCCCGAGCCTCAACGGCCAGTCCACAGATACAGACTACAGCTCGGATGGAGGGTATAAATCCCTCCCCTCCTCCATAAACTGCAACACTTCGCCCAAGAAGGTTAGCGGTATCCCGAGGAGGTCCATCGAACAAAAATTCCTCTCCACTAAACACGTCAAAGCGAGTGCTATATGAAGTACGATTTCCGTTTTTGAGCCTGTTCCCTCAATGTTGTGATATTTTTTTGAATCGATCGCTGGGCAGACTTTGAACAGTCAATAGTAACTGTATGAAAATTTTGCTTAATCTTGTTGATTGTTTTATTTCGTCTGTTTTGAGTGATTGAAGTCTGCCCGCTGGTGCGGTGTGGTGTGATTGCGATTGTGGCGTCACGCCGGTTACGTCACTATAGCGCTAGAGCAAAGCTTGTTCGCATTTATTTCCACTCATCGTAAAGCTAATTAATTAAGCTACGTTTAGTTAAACGATGCCAAATTATATCGATGTTATAGTTTGAACTAATATCCTGAAATCGTATTTAAAGATTTTAGTTTGACGTGAAATGTAATATTTCGTAATCTAATGCTTTGCGCATTTTATTTTATTGTAATCAAAACGAACATTGACCTCCTGTATTATACAGTTAGTGGACTACCTTAAACGGGAACTAATTTTGTAGATTTAATTTACAAATTTGTATACAGGCGATAAAGTTATCTTAGATTTTCTATGGTAGACAAACTAGTAAATAAAGCTGTAATATGTGATAAGAGTGGCTGTAAGACCTTATGTATATTTAATTTATACCTACATGGATATCTTCCCTATTGTTAATCACTAAGTATTATGTACTTGTGTATCGTACGTCACATAATCAAAATTAAATATAATGTTTTACAAATATTTATTTGCTGTGTAACGTTATTTAGACAGAGTAGGTATCAAATAGGTACAAACATCGGCATTTTAAATATCCAGATGTCATTTTAAAGCATTTTTCAAATCAATGTTACTGTAATATTAATGTTAATGTTAGTAAAAGATAATCTTCTGCGGAGCCTAACGATAAGCATCCTATATTGATACCTAGAACGATTACCACGTATGTACTTCAACAGAAATATATTTCCATGAATTGTGTACTTATGGCTACTTATATCTATTCAATATATTGCGCTTTCCTACTTTAGTTGTGTAAGTTTAAGCCCACTAGCTTTAGTAAAGATTATTTAATTAAAAAACATTGAAGTTATTTCAATAAATAATTTTAATTTTCGTTTGTTTTCAATATTGCAACAGTATCTTAATCCCACAGCCCTATATCGCTTTCTGTATTCTATACGACCCTAAGGGTGAATTGGGTTAATAAGAAAAGTGTATGGTCTACATGACGCTTCTTATAACTGAAATATCGTACAAGTTAGTCCCCTCGAAGCGACTAATTAAAGACGCCTTTTGAGATAAATTTCAGCTAAATTGGACAAAGTTTACAGAAAATCCTTATACCAGGTAGGTACTCTATATACCTATTTACATTATAATATCAGTTAAGTTGTTATAACAACGAAAAAATTACGAACTTGTTTTTAGAGGTAAGCAGTAAGGTAAGTAGGTATTTAGTAGGATATAAATTCAGCAAAGAGCGTAGTGATTACCAGAACGAACTGTACGGCGTGTAACCTCATTCGTTACCTACCTTTTTACATAATATAGAATAGATATTACTTACTACAGTTATTCCTTTCCAGTTACTTAATATGAACAAAACAGCTTAAGTATATGCTACCTTATAATCCTCTTTTGCGTAGAGGTACAATCATATACCAATTATACATCAACTCATCTTGCTATCGACAGCTGCTGGATCTGCAGGCTTAATGGAACATCAGGAGTTTCAGTGCGCGACAAGACAAGTTCAGTAGCGCAAGCACAAACACTTTCGATAACGTATTCGAATCGAAATCGAGAATAATCTACCTATATGAGAAGGACATTAATTAACGTAGATGAAGTGAAAGTGGTGTGCCCGGATCGTAGCAAGTCTCTGTCTACCCCAATGAGAGACAGATGTGAAAATATGTATGTATGTATATATGAGATTTGTAGCAGAAAAAAACTCATTCGATTACGATACGAATTCGATAGTTGTTCGTGTTTGGGCTACTGAACGATTATTTCCCGCATATCTATGTAGAAAATAAAAGAGACTAGAACTTATTCGGGACGAAAACGATTCTTAAAATAATGTACATACATACGACTTACGAGTGAATCTCGGAACCAAATCAAAGCGTAGAAACAGGAGCTGACCACTGCTCCGGTCATAGTAAGATATTGCAAGATGCTTAAAAAAACAGAACAGTTACAATATCAATCTACCTGATTCTGACCTGATGTCATAGCTCATGAGTCAAAACAAATTCACCTCATTTCTATAATTATTGATTTTACAATAACTAGTGGTACCTAAACATTGTTAGTGTTTACATTTGGACCTTGGACGAGTAATCGATAAGCAAGCACGGGAATCACGTCTTCTTGTGTCGGCCGCCAGCTAGGGCTGTGATGCAGATCCGCTCGCGGCATCACTCGCCGCCCGCACCGCGCCTGCGCCGCACCGCCCGCGCGTTCCCGCCGTTACGATCATTAATTTGAAGTTTTGAACTGACTGACAAACCAAATCGGACGTGTTGCACTTTGATGAATTGACGCTGATAAACATAAAAGGTTGGTCCATTTATAACTTCCTCTAATTCCTACATTATTTGCCACGATAGCTAAGTGAGTGAATCTTGGAAGTGAGTACAGAATTTCAGATAACATTCGGATTTTTATTCTATTTATTTTTCACGTCTGTCATATTAGAAAATTTCAAAAATCAAAGACAATAATAGG
Organism: Acronicta leporina; assembly: GCA_947256265.1. Taxonomy (NCBI): domain Eukaryota; kingdom Metazoa; phylum Arthropoda; class Insecta; order Lepidoptera; family Noctuidae; genus Acronicta; species Acronicta leporina. The sequence continues at coordinate 11,273,170 of OX366520.1, read as the reverse complement.
TTGGACACTAAAAAGGTTTTCATCTCATGAAAATTTCATTTGTGTTAAATTACTTAATATAAAAATATTGTTGTTGCTATTAGTGTCCTGAAAACTGAATTAAATGAAATCTTTCTCAGAGCAATCTTCTGTTTTCTTCCGCGATACGTAATAATGGTACATAACTATAATATGTAATGAAACTAAACATTACGTATTACAAAGGATGCTATGATGATAAATATACTATCGCGTGCAATAGGGTCACTACCGATAGAGAGGAGTCAAAGACGCCTGGACGTCCGCCTTCGTAACAAATATTTATGTTAGTCTAGCAAGCAACTCGCGGATATTCGGAAACCTCGCGAGAAGCCCTAGGTCCCACATTCTTGGGACTAGGGAGAGGTATTTCTCTATAATAATCGTTGGTGCTGTAGCTGTCGCATAGCGTAGTCCTACGATAAATATACATTGTGTAAATTAACTAATTACTAACCTCCACTAGCTATCTCAGTTATTAAATTTAAATTACGAAAGATAACATGCTTCACAATGTATTTATTTATTGTAGTGCCTTAAGTTGACGCCATGCTACAGCATCATTTTAGATTTTATATTTTTCCTTTTGTTACTGTGTTATTTTTTAACAATGAAAATAATTAAGAAAACTGAAGATAATTACTTATTCTCTCTGGAGCTAGAATTTTAATGTAAATGTTCGTGAAGTAAAAACCTCTTTACAACAACACTATATAAAAAAAAACATAATGGTTTCCGGAGCCTTGTTCAAAAATATAAAATTCGATCCTAAAGATTACTGTTGCTGTTTTGAAATTTATCAGAGTAATATCCGATTACCTGACCGATATACAAACAACGGTGTATTTGGTAAACAATCCCAATAGAAAAATGTATTAGATTAGATATTACCTATTAGTAGAGATTATGATAGCGTAATTGTGTCTTAATCATGGCCGTTGACCTTTTGTATTTAAATTAGGTAGTAAGATAAAAGAACGACACAACAAACATTGCTCATCGCATTTATTAATAAATGCATACAAATAACTATTTCTGTGCGAATTGAAGAGTTCTTTTTTACGTAACATAACAGTAAAAGTAGATCTTGATGTTGTTTCAAATTTACATACTTTCGCATAAAACAACTCGGAACACCGAATTGGTATAGTCAAATGTTTTTCTCGTTAACGTGTTACATACCTACAATTATTAATCTTGGTTTTTTTTGACAAGCTTCCAACATTGTTTGATTCGAAATTCGATCTTGAATTATTTGACTCTGATTTTGTATTTCGTTTTTTTATGAATGACCTAGCTTTCACTCTCGGCTTCGTTCACTTGGATGTGATCAGCCTATACCACTCGCCCACTTCGAGATAATGTAGATATTTTCACAGATAGATAGAGATCGAATCGATTTATTAGTCCCAAAGATTAGCCCCATATAGTAACTAACAAATTCTTTATAATTATTAGTATAGAAGTGTAGATATCCTTTGACTATAACATGGGTCCGCAGGGAAAGCGAATGCGGTTGCATTTGTAGCATATCCACATATCGCACTGGACCATGTTTGTTTTTAAATCAACTCTAGAGATTTGTTTATGTTGATGATCATTCAGTAAGTATATTTATTATTATTGAAGCGGATCTAGATAATTTCTTATTGTGTTCTGTTTTCTATTACTTACGTGTAATTTTGAAAAAATCTAAATTAAATGTCAATAGGTACAATTTAAAGTAGAAGGGGTGGAAGGGAAATTATTGCTAAAAACTTAAAGTATTATCCTCTCAAAAAAACATTAAAATTAGTCAGAAAATTATTATCACAGATTCCAGATACTTATTAAAATTAAGAATTTTACGATCGTAAAAGCTTCACAGAAGACGTATATTGCGTTTAGTTAAATTCCGATTTTAATCTGAATATATTTATGTGACATGTCTTGAGGTTTTCCGTGGGGTGGTTGGCACCCCTGGGCTTTTTTTACCCTTTAGAAAAGACAGTACTAAGAAGGTTTTTCGGGAATCTATAATTAGTGATTACTTACATATAATTTAAAAATTTATATTCTTCAGATATTTATGTATTAGCACTACGAACTTCTAGGCCGATAAATATAGTTATCAATATACTTCGACAATGAAATTATAATGTGGTGCTAATATAGTGTTCGTAGAAACTCTAACTATCTCTGGAAGTACTGGTCCGATTCTGAAAATTGTTTCGACGACATACACAGTTAGTAAATGCTGTGGTAAATGTAAAGGTACTATCCCTGAGTATCCATGTTAAATCGCATGGGTGAATTTGCGGTAATGTAATATAGGTAAGGGTATGCCTTACCCGTATATACCTACGTACATAGGTACTATATACCTATAATCCTAAAGACGTCGTTGTACGTCATGAAAAAAGTATAAAATGAAATCTTGAGTGCATTCAAGCGGCAACCTAACACACAATAAATGTTTCACCTGCAGCAATCCGGTAATTTCATAACATATAGTATTGCGGCCAATAATAACACAACTCATACGATTACATTAGAACAATTACCTCCCTAAACGGTACATAGACTACATGAAAAATGTAGAGTTTAGGTAAATATTATGACGTATAATCTTCAACACAAGTAGATGAACCCGGTAGGCCACTTACTTATCTGAATTTTTAAGAATACATATGTGTACTCAAATCAAAACATAAAACGCTTAACAAATAAAGATGTTTAGTAACTCGTAACATTGATAAATATTATTATTATAAGCACTTATATTTAAAAAAATATAAATAAAACGTATCGTCAAATGTTGTCCCACTAATGATTGTTAAAAGTAGCCACCTTCGTGTGTGCACTTTCGTAGTAATCATCATCAATCTTGCACCCCAAAACTTCGTAGTAACATTTTCATAGTAAGCAGTAGTAGAAAGTAAAGAATTTTATTTGTCTTTTATTCAGATAAACTATATTATTTACGTAGGTAAGCAGGTACTTACTTGGGTACCCAACGTTGAGTCGTGTAACCTGCGTTTGCAGGGTTGCAATGCAATTCGGCATTGCAACAATTTCTGTTAGTAATTTAGATAAAATCTTAATGAATCCATTTACTTAGGTAGTTACCTAGGTTTAACTAAAGAGAAAATCCATTAAGTAGGTATTGTAGAATATTGCAAACAATCATAGTATACTAACTTGTTTGTCTTTCGTTGAGTTTCTCAGTGATGTTATCAGAAATAGTTTAGTAATAACTCAACGAACCGAAACAAATAATAAACTTGTCATAATGTTATACGTAGTACTTACGTAGTCTTGTACGCATTCAATCGTTGCACTCAATGTTAAACATTTTAATCCTAATAAATAATTACGACAGTGTTGTATAGGTATAGGTAATAGGCAAAAGTGTAGGTACTAATACTACTAATGTACAACTACAATTCGCCGGTATTATGCGGTCCCATGTAAATAATAGAGGGCGAGCCTATTGCCATTACCCGGGACCAAATTCAAATTTCGAACTATTACTGAGAATGTCCATGGTGTATCTGAGAAAATTAATGAGAATCTTGGACAACTAAAGTAGCAGGTGCGCTTAGGACCACTAGACTATGAGGCAATTGTAGGTGAAGCTTATAGGTACTTTAGTGAAATATAAATCATAAAATGATCTCTTTATAAGGAGTGGGCTATATTTCTTCCATCTTAGCTATTTATTCGGTCAATTAATCGTTTTTGTGTTCAGAAATAAAGCGTGCGTAAACAACAAAATTAGCTACTTACCTGTAATAATAGTCTTATTGAAATGAAACATTTCACTTGACTTTATATTAACATACATAACATAACCTACCCCTAATTACTATTTTTTTTCCTCAAGCTTAGAATATAAAATGTAACTATTAATATAACTAGGGAAGAAATTATTGCTATTCATGGACAGATAAGCAGACTAAACGCATATTCTGCGAAGTTATAAAAAAATATAAAAAATATTTCTATAGAGTGCGTCAACTCGATAGGAATATTTTTTATATTTATTATGTCGGGAACTGAGGGGTACTGGCTCTCGCGCATAAAACACGTTGTGCCAGACCACCCAAGAGGGGTAGGCCCTCTTGGGTGGAAAACCGGCTGGAAAATAGTTTCAAAGAATAAATATTTTAACACGAAGGTTTTCTAATCATCCAGCTAGCAGCCGCTACAGGAGCGCCACGATGGCTGCGCAACGCAAAAGCGTGCGTGCGCGCCTAATTGAAGAGTTTTACACATACTGCGCATTTTGGATCGCTGTGTCATCACTGCCTGTGCTTACCATATCTTATGTCGGTAAGTACCTACGCCACTGTATCAGTACCCACCGTGCATAATCCTAGTTGATTGTTAACAATTTTTTGAGCTTCCTAATTTAAAAACTGCATAGTTACGTGGTTCGTTTAGTATCTGAGAATAAGTAAATTTATTAAAATCGATCGTAAACCGTTAAATAATTGGGTCCAGTAGGAGTAATATAATGATTGCTATAAAATCATAACGATTCAGGTCTGTTTTCATCATGGTGACGTTTCGATTGAATAAATACCTAAATTAATTTATCCTCATAGTCGTCTTCTGAATTCATATTGAGAAAACTTACTATTCCTTTTATTTTAATTGCCATAATTTCTAAATCCTGCTGTTATTTGATACTAATTATTCACCGTATCATTTATTTTCAGTACTGCGACTAAGTAAATACCTATGGCTGAAGCTTTTATCGAGCAGATATACACACTTGGAATTCATTTGGACAGACACAGTGCGCTCATTGCTCGACACACATAGAAACCAAGGAATCATCAATGTGCTTCTTTCTGTAAAAGGTTCGTATGGATTTGTATTTGAGAAGCACTACATTTCGGCAAGGTCATATTTAGTCACAGGACTTAAATCAGACCAATAGACTAGATAAGACAGAGTAAGGGAAATTCTGATGATATTTGACATAATATAGTAAGACAAGGGATAACGTCCCCAAAAATATTCTACACAATTTTGGGATCTGTCACTATCATTTAATAAGATATGGCTAAGTCTTAATAATGATCATTATTCCTCAGGCACATTAGACCCTGAACAAATAAAGAGCCATCTGATGGAGCATGTGATAAACAAACGCGACAAGAATGGAGGGCTTATGTTCCCGAGGTTAAGACACTTACTCGTATCCTGCTGGGGGAACTACGCGTGGGACGCCAATGTACCCTTCCGACCGGAGAACCATTTTGTGATCGCCAGTGCTGTGTACCGAGGGCGGCAAGTTAGCGAGAACAATATTCAGGTAAAGGTGGCAGAATAATGCATTATATAACGTAGGCTGCGAAAATTTGCTCTAGACTATCTGAATTTTGTAAAAGAGAAAAATCCCATGTAGTTTTTGTTAGAACCGCTTGCCAAAAAGCCCTTCCAGCTATGACTTACAATTGATTGATTGGTACTTGCCTTTATTTTCAGGAGTACGTCAGTGAAATAGTATCGAAGTACTTCGCGAGCGACCAGTCTCCGTGGCAATACATAGTTATACCATGCGTCTCAACGGAGCCCAAATACTACGTATTAGTTCGAGTACATCATCTCCTACTTTCCGGGAAGAAGTCTTTGAACATCGGCGACTTACTGCTCATGGAACAAATAAATCCGTCTGACAGAATAAGCACGTCACAGACTGAGTGTGTCCAACAGAGCCCTTTGACACAGTTGTTTCCAACATTTTCAGCAATTCCAGAATTATGGGGAAAGTTAAACGAGAGTTTATCGAACGCTTGGAACGAATTCGTCTCCGAATATGACCCAGTTGAAAGTCCCCGGGCATTGAAAACCATGCCTGGAGCGTTCCATGTAGCAGGCTTGGTGCTGATAGCTACAATGAGTGCGCTCAGAGAACTCAATAAGAAGTCAACCGGAAGAGACTTGACTTTGGAAGCACCTGCCACTGCGTTGACATTTTTGGCAGCAATACAACGCGAATGTAATAGAAGAAGTTTAACCGTACCAAAGGTATTCTTAATTTTTCTTAGCATTTTTAACATGCAATTAAACGCCACGGTTAACTCAGTTAACAGCGAGTCTCATTAGCCGCTCTTTTAATACCTACTACCCGAAACTGCATACAAAGTGAAATAACCAGGTGATGTATCTTACAATGTTACCCACTATTTTTGCAGATAATCCTATCACCACTAATTACGGCCGATCCTCGAAAATGGCCTGGTATGGCCATCAGCGCAACACTATCCTCGATCCGTCAGTTCATTAGCTTACCGTTTCGGATTCGCAACGAGCTGGTGGCATTAAAAGAGTTACGTACTATCGGCCATGCGCGGCGGCCGGACACGCTGACGTGGCAGTACGCGGAGCTAGCGGCTTTGTGCGCAGGCGCGCTGCGGGAAGCTGCCCGCGCTGCGCTCGAGATATACCGCGCGCCCGCACGACTCTGGACTGACACTGTCGGTGCTGATGATGGCACCAGGCATCTGCTGCAGACTGTGTCTTTATGCGGAAGGAAGGTACTTATCTATAGTCTCGAAATTATTTTTATTTTTGATTAAATATTTTTTTTTATGGAATAGGGGATCAAAGGAGCAGACGGATCACCTGATGGTAAGCGATAACCTCCGCCCATGGACACCCGCAACACTAGAGGTGTCACAAGTGCGTTGCCCACCTATTAAAAGGGTTTGGGTCTCCGGTAACCTCACTCACTCGGCGAAACACAACGCAAGCGTTGCTTCGCGCTGGTTTTCTGTGAGGCCGTGGCATGGCAGCATAGCTCTCCCTTTTAAGTAGTTTGAGAAAATATTCGTAAATTGTCATATTACGGTCCCTAGGTGACGGCGTGGTCACGGCCAGTGGCGCGAGAGGGCGTGGAGCGCGCGGCGCGGGCGCTGTCGGTGTCGTCCACTGACATAGCGCTGTACGCGGTCACGGAGGCACTGCGCGCGTTCTTCGAGCATGCGCAGGCGCACTCGCCTGACACAGTCCTCACGACGGCGCGCGCAGCTCACGAGGACTTTCTCTACACTTTCGCAGAGGGACACGGGAAGAGCTACAAAAAGTCGCAAACTGGAGGTAAGGGCACTTGATTAAGACTTAAATACTTACAGAAGGATTGAAATAACTTAAGCGTCTAAAGTTGTGCGTGCCTAAGGGGTTTTGCAATGGTAACATTTTATATAAAACCCCTTCTGTTTGTGCTGTGACTTCAATTAGGTCGTAGGTAAATAATTCGCATTCGCATTTCTTATCTCTACATTAAAGCCTTTGTCTGATGAAACGTCACAACAGGCTTCATTTTGCATCAGCAGTTAAAACATCATTTAGATGGCTGGCAGTCCACAACTGTGCGTTTCTCTAGAAACTTTCTGCTTCGCACAACAAAACTGCAGTATTTCCAGACCAATAATACCACCTTCAGACCTTGAAGAAAAGAGCTTACTTACTCCCTTTTAAAATGCCGACAACGAGCTCTCACTCGCGGCGGTGATCGCGTACAGTTGGCGCAAAATAACTTGAACCAAAATGGTGGATGCGCAGTAGTCTTTTTTTAGTATTTTTGCACGCAAATGCACTGCGCAAACATTCCCCCTCTCAGAATCCTGCCTGCGAGTCGAATTTTTCCTTCACTAAAATAACTTTAAAATCTTAGCATGAAAAATGCAGAAAAATCACAAAAAGATTCCCCCTCTCCGTTAGTTTTGGGTCAAGTTATTTTGCGCGAACACAGTATAATAAATAATGGCTAAGATTTCGGCGCGCAAATGCACACAATAACAATTTGTGGAAATAGGTTTCATTTTTTCATAACTTGAGCTACTGATGGATCAGGGGGCCACAGTTTCAGGTATTGTAAGGGGGCCAGTCTTAGATATTGTAATTATTATTACGGGAAAAATTACGCATATTAAAAACCACTGTAATCGATTGTGAACAAACTAATTTCAGGTCTTGTTCTTTTTCTGTTACACGTTGTGTAAGTAATCCTCCATTTATTATAACATTAGACAACTATAGACAATTACCCACTTTTGCACACTTTAAGCCAACTAAATAAGCTTTTCGTTTGACTTACACTTGTAGGTAAGGGGCAAATGAGCTGAAGGATGGTATAGCCATCAGGTGATCTTTCAGCTCATTTGCCCCCCTATACCATAAGCCTATGATTGTAAGTGTCAGTTGTCCCTTGTCAGGCATGGTGTGCGTGGCGCTGCCGCTGGGCGCGAGTCCGCGGCGCGTGTGCGCGTGCGTGCGCGGCGCGTGCGGGCGGCAGCGCGCGCTGGCGGCGGGCTGGGCGGCGCAGGCGCGCTGCGGCGCCCTCACGCGCGCGCTGCCCTCGCCCGCCGCGCGCCTGCTGCTCAACCTGCTGTCGCGCCGCTACGCGCTCTCCTACGCCGAGATCGACGCGCCGCCGCACGCGCCGCCGCGCGCCACGCTCTGGGCGCAACAGGTCGACGCCGTCGTCTACTGGAGACCGCCGCAGGCTAATATTAGTGAGTACTGAAGGCACCTTGAAACTATGGGGGTTGCTTGATTAATATTGATAAGACTGTATTAGAAGAAAATCAAGAAAATAATGACAGTCTTTTTACTGCACGTCACTTTTCAACACATTCTACTTCACATTTTGAATGTTTGTTCTTTAATCTGCTATATCTTCTTATCTCCGTCTTATCTCCTTCTTGGAGTAGTCTCTACAGTACTTACACACATCAAAAAAAGTTTGCGATCACTTTGAAAAATCTAAATCTTTTTTGTTATTTAGTTTTATTTGTAACAGGGTATTTCTATTTAATGAAAACACACAACAAAGAACTTTTCTTGATAAAGTTCAATTTAAAAAATTACATCAGCTTAAGCTAGTGATCGCAAAATGTGTCATTTTTAGGGTTTTGTACCAAAATGGTAAAAACGGGACCCTATTACCTACTAAGACATCGCTGTCTGTCCATCTGTCTGTCACCAGGCTGTATCTCAAGAACCGCGATAGCTAGACAGTTGAAATTTTCACAGATGATGTATTTTTGTTGCCACTATAACAACAAATACTAAAAAACCGGTCAGGTGCGAGTCAAACTCGATAATGGCACGGAACGCTTCGTGCGCCGCGAGTCTGACTTGCACTTGGCCGGTTTTTTTTATTTATACCACTAAGGTAGCCAACAAGCACAGCACCAGGTATCACTCACGCGTTGCTGACCCTGTACAAAAAATCTTTTCACATTCCTTTTGAGAAGGTGGGTTAATGATTAAAGAGGAATAGTTGGGCTGGCAGCATAGGAGAGAACGAGTGTGATGCTTAAACACCACCGGTCCCCCGCTCTGCCAACACAACGCTTCCTCGCGGAGCTCTGCCGACCTTGCTCACTGTTAGAAACACAACATAGCACGGAGCCATGTTATTTGACTACGATTTTTCTGAAAGGTGGAGAAGTAGGTATCTCCGCCTTACAGAAAATCGTATCAGGCTGCTCCAATTGTGAGTGGAATTATTAAATTCCACTATGCGCTATCTCATATGCGCCATCTCAGCAGTGGGCTGATATAGGCTGATGATGACCGCCCTCAAATTAATTTAATACAGGTCTAACTACTGTCTCTACATTTAAAGTAGAGATTGACTGTTGTCATAATGCATGAGATTAAGATACTAACGAAACGCCTTGACGTGTTTTCTTTTCATGACCCCAGGTATGTCCTTAACTGTGATACAATACGCGGACACAGTGCGTCTCGCTGTGATGGCAGACGCGCGGCTGGTGCCTGCACACACCATCCCGGCCACACGCTGGCCCACCGCCATCGAACTGCTGGTCGCCAAGATCGATCAAGAGATCGCTAAGATCACTGCCCGTGCAAATCTGGCCGCTGGCACCGTGCCGCGAATCATCACGCCGGAAGACATGCCGAGTACTAGCAGCGTTGAGCATGTGATGGAAGAATTAGAAGATTCGGGGGACACTCTGCGCCCTCCGCTCCCGACGGCTGTCAGTCCGCCCCCGATGCGAAGACGGATAGCCCACTAGTTGAAATGCTAAGCGCGATGAGCTAAGCGAAGTAAATTCAGCGTCGACACTTGTACATAACGTTGGCAATAGATGCAGAAGCGACCACTTGTCAAAAGAAAATTGATTACTTTACTAATGAAAAGATGTAATAGTTTAGGCGGGAAAATGTAAAGTGCACGTTGTTGATTTTATATTATTTTCCAAAACTTAAATTTCTCCGAAGTTTAATGTGTAATTATGGTTGATAATTAACCATTAAGAGTTCATGAACGTGTACGAGTGTAGGCAAATGATATAAAATTGAAAATCGGGACTTTTTGCGTTCACTCCTAAGCTCCATCGAAGCACCAATAAAGTTTCCATCGTTTTAAATGGGGCAGCTAATCAACTGAATACTTGACACTGGCGAACACAAAAAGTGTGGTGCCATAATATAGTCCCATGATGGGGACTATAAATTATTACTTGATGAATCCTTATACTTGAAAATACACAAAAATTGTGGCGTTCAATGTATGTAATACAAAAGTGATACAAGATGACTGTTAGTTATAATTAGTTATGCCTACTATGACAAATTAATGTTATGTGCTTATCTTAAGGTTTCATAGGTTTATCTCTACTTTATTGACATTCGAGAGTACCTTACGTAATTATATAAGTTGTTAATGAATGATGTAATAGCAAATTGTGTCAATGTCAATTATTATAAATCTAAATTAATTGTTGATAATTAAAGTAGAAAATACATAGGTACGCTTTTCCTTGTGCCTTTGAGGTAGACTTTGGTTTATGGACCAAGATAGACTTGAAGCAGCTTTCTACGTAGGAACATAATATTAATCCTTTTCAAATTAGAAATGATATAAAAAGCTACACCGTTATTGGTAAGGTTTTGCTGGACTGAAACTACTGCTCAAATCGAAAACTATTAAATTTTCAACGACAGTTTAAATACATATATGTAGGTACTTACTTACAGTATATATTAACAAAGGTAGTTTAATGCATAATTAAACTACAGCCATATAGCAATACCTAGATAATACTTACTTAATTATAGAGACACGTAACATCAAGGACAGAAATGAAACATCAAAGGAGTCAGGTGTGAAAAGTTTAATTACAGGGCAAGTCTAATGTGTCAATGTGATAAGATATAATATATTACAAAGTGATAATTATTAGAACTATTCTAATAGGTACTATGGCTAAATAAGATGCCTTGCTTACTAATCAGGTTAATCTGGAAAACGGAAATTTAGAGAAAGTAAGAAAGGATTATTGAAAATTTCAACTTTATCCCCATAAAGTTGAAATTTTTAAAAATCCTTTTTCCGTTCAAATGGCTGAAATCTTTGTATGAAAGTCTTTGTAATTATAGAGTTAGATACACAAGTTACAGAGATTAAATAAATGATGACATGTCTCAGGATTTTTCGATTTTCACATTTTAAGACGGAGGCTGGGTGTTTGTATGGGTATTTTTAAAGATCTGAAAAATGGTATAATCGTTACCTACTCATCTAGGTATATCAGGAATTTTGGAATGATTTTTACATTTTAAGGGGAGATGTTAAAGTAGATGAAAAAAATGGTGTTTAACATCTCTTTCTTTTTCATGATCAATATTCGGGGTAAAGTCAGCTGTGGTAATAAATATTTCGCCTTCGTGATATTATTCTATTATGTTTTTGTACAATAACACTTTTCTATGTGACTTTACTGGCACAGCAATCCGGAAAGGCTAACTTCAGAGAGGTACAAAAATATTATCCGAACTATACGGTTGCGGTTCATACAGGCGTAGTACTGTAGGTAGGAGTCGTAGCAATCTCCGTAGCGTTGCGTAGTCTAGGCTACGACGCTACGAACACTACGCTTATGAAATCAAATTATAGTTGTAACTTATGCTAAATATACATAACTTTATGTACACGACTTTAATAGTTTAATAGATGTTGAATATACGTACCTACATAGAGACTGGAGAATTTTACATGGCCATAAAATGATATGAGTAATGCTGAACCTAATTCTTAAAACGTGCTCAGGAATGCAAAATATGAAAACGACGTTTTTAGGATCTGGAAAAAAAGTATAAATTATATACTTTATATTAGCAAAATTGGTAGAAATGAAGTATTATGATAACTTTCAAGAGTAATACATGAACTGCATTTTTGGTGTAGTGCTTAATTTGACCGCCTTACCGCTGCCGTTTTGCCGAATGTAGTGGATTCAATCTCCCAGTTCGAGCAGTGTTATTGGATTTTTCGATGAGTCTCTAAAGTTTAGTGGCCGTTTAATGTCATTAGGCTCGCCCATAATGACGTGGTATCTAAGCATACTGGCGAAATGTGGGTGTCCAAAAAACATCTCTCTACCTAATCTTTCAGAGAAAATAAGCGTGATTATATGTTTCTTACCGAAGCCATTGTAGTGACACCGACGTCTACCAGCCCTCCGGCCTTTACGTGGATCGGCTCCTGCACCTTTATGAGGAAAATGAGGACTGTCCTACGATTCTTCGTGTCCATGTACTCCCATGGCATTTTGTAAACGGCGTCTTTTAATTTTTCACTCTGAAATACCATAAAATATTATAGGACAGCAAAATAGAAGAGTATTTTTTATTATTTTTCTTTTTGTTGTCTACATTTTGGCGTAGGTATCCTTTTCTGAAATCCTACAAGCTCCATTGTTAGCTGACCTCTTATTGTACGGAAAACCTATAGAATGTAATGGTCAGCTTATACTAGACATGTATGTATATATGATGTATAGTGACAGGTTGATAACCTGACTTCCGAGGCTCAGATAACCACTAAATGTATAACTGTTATACTATATACTATTTTAAATTGCTATTTTTAACACCAGGGAACCAAAACAAGCGAGATAGCGACGCTGTTGAAGATTTAATTCTATACTTAGTAGTATTTAAATGATTACCTATTTATATAATTAGTGAAACTTACCATAGTACCGATAGTTTCGAAAACTATAGACAGAAGAACCAGCTCTCCAAACATGATTATAGTAAGCGGCAAGTAACGCGTCAGAGCTTCAGCAGTCTGGAAGACAAATTAACATCTGCTATGGGTTCTAAATATGAATCCATTCCACGCCCACACATCTTGTTATCGCAATATTTTACTAGTGAAGATTGTAACTTAATTTATTTTAAGAGTGTCCATGGAGTTTCTTGCCGGATTCTTCTCCATAGGATCAAACTTTTGGAACAGTGCATCTTAACGTTTCATAAACGCTTGTAAAAGCTTACTTGAAATAAAAACATTTGAACTTTGAACTTGGGGAATTGCTCATTGTGCAAGTCATAATCTTCTAAAGGTTCTTTAGTCACAAACCGATACTCTAGCACATAACAGGATTGCGATCGTTTTGCGACTGAGAGGGAGGCCGCTCTACACAATAAACAGCACCATCCCATTCTCACAATCTCTGATCAAACGATCGGAACGGCCATGCGAAGTTAAAACTATCGCTTTTGACGAATTCATTCATTTCCAGTACCTACCTATACTTACTCTGATCCAGTTTTGAGTTGTCAGCTTATAGATACTTTGGCACGTAGTGAAGCCGTTCCGTTACGAATACTGACTGTGACTACCTACTCTTTAAAGGCTAGTAGGTGTACGGTAACTTACCATCTGGGAACATTCAAGCAATAGAAGACAGCCGGTAACTTGATGAAACGTGTAGTAAATGAACAGCGCCATTCCAAATGCGTCTGACATGTTGTTTGTGAAACTAAAAGATATAATTTTATGATCAGATGATCTAGAAGCGACAATGGCCTATCGACCTATTCATCCCTCCTCTCGGAATGAGAGGGATTAGGATATAGTCCACCACGCTGGCCAAATGCGGTTTGGCAGGCTTCGCACGCCGTCGAGAAAATATCTTACACATTTAAATTATAAGACGTTTTATTATCTATAGGATCTGTGGTTCTAGTACCTATAGTAAGTATGTTTCTAATCGGTCTAGCTAAGTACCTACTACTACACAAAACTACAGAAGTGACATAAAGACAGTAGGTATATTTATATTAGCAACTGTAAGTACTTACTCGACAATAATCATGTGGTATTGTATGCACTCCTTCAGTTTCTTTGCAACTTCCACCAGCTCAGTTTCGGAATACATTTCAGATCCCACTATTCTCCGTTGTTCTTTATCTGTGTTCACTACCTCTTTCGCGGGTCGCGGGAAAGTGTCCAGATTGTGAATAAGAATTTTAAAATGCCCCCATAAATTGAATATCATCAGACAGAGAAACAGATCGAACATGGAAACGCTACTACCACATAAAATGGAACCGTACCTAGAAAAAAAAGGACCAAAAAAATATTTAAATAAATATTTTTTTCCGTTTATTCTTATTTTTTAATTTTATGCTTAACTATCTAGGTACTAATTTTTTTTTAATAGTAAGATATTGTAGTGTTCAGTATTCTACACATCAAAACAAGTCATAAGCATACATAGGTACAGCATACAGAAGAGATACTTCAAAGCAATAATTCCTTCACAGTGACTGTGAGCACTCAGAAAAAGCTAAACTTTCATCTTGGTTCCTATTACTTAAAAAAAATAAAACTTTGAAAATCGTTTACCAGCCACTGAGTGTTGCAAAAAAGTAGCCATTGAAATTCGTCTCAAAGTTCCAAGGATATAAACAAGAAATGGCATGTTCGTATGTTGTGTTCTGCAAGTTATCGAATGAACTGAACTTGCCAGAACTGTAGTTATTATACATGGGTATGAGATTGAACAGGCTAACAGCGATGATCAGCATAACACTTAAATATATCGCGGACACGTGCGATAACTTGTGCACTGTTACGTGTATCTGAAATAAATAAAACTGTTCCTTATAATTATTCGGACATGCCTCCATTTACATACTCCGTCGCACGTCGTCAATTAAAAATATACTCACATTCATAGCAAAATCAGATTTATCCTTATAATAAAATAAATGTATTTTTTGGATAAATATTTTTGCCACAGCGCGGTATTTTTTGGACAAGCACAGAGTAAATGCTCGAGACTGTGGATAAAAAAATATATTTGTTGAATTAATATTAACAGTTTGGTAGATTTTTTTTAATTTTTTTTTTATTACTGATAGGCTTACGCTTGACCACAACTTGCCTGATGTTAAGCATCGAAGTGGTCTACGATGGAGCGCGCTTGCCTAGAAGGTACCTATTCACTCTCGTCTTGAAGACACCCAAATTGTAGGTCTCAGGGAACAAAGATTCCGGTAACGAGTTCCACAATAGAGCAGTACGCACTATAAATGTAGACGCAAAACGTTTCGTGCGAGATTTAGGCACTTCCACCATGTAGCGGTGGCGCCTTGCCGTAGCTCTGCTCGTGCGATAGTGGAACGGGGATGCTGGAACTATATCATGTAGTTCCGATGCACACTCTCCGAAATGTAGATACGATTTAACTACATGTTCAGTCCACTTACGGTAGATAACATATTCATCAGTAACACAATATACAAGTGTCCCAACTCCAAAAAATCAAATCTGTTTTTATTCTTCTTCAAATACGCAACACCTAAGGCCAGGTACACAAGCGACAATATGGTATTATAATAGGCATGGCCCATCCCCTCGATCCTTATTGTTTTCTCGCCGAGAGCCTTCCCTGGCCAACCACTTATGATCCGTAGAATAAAACGCAGTGCCTTCATGTATTTGTAATCCATGGGGCCTGTGATTCCGCTAAAAATGTGGAGAAAATAATGATAATTCTTCAGTTTACCACACAAATACACAGTGGGTGAGCCATGCTTCGGCACGAATGGGCCGGCTCGACCGGAGTGATACCACGGCGTCACAGAAAGCCGGTGTGAAACAACACTCACGTTGTGTTGAGTGAGGATACCGGAGGCCCAAACCCTTAAAGGCGGGCAAAGCACTTGCGACTCCTATGGGCGGCGGTAATCATTTACCATTAGGTGACCCGTCTGCTCGTTTGCCCTATCCCATAAAAAAACCACACCCACACCACAGAAATATGGTGGAAATGATTACCACAGAAATGTTGGTACTTACTTAATGCTACTAAACCTACTTGTGTACATTTAAGCTACCTACGTGAGACAATCCAGATACGATTAGGTATATTTACTTACATAACAGCATCTCCTGCATACAACATATTCGCATAAGGAAAGTTTCTTCAATGATCTCGCGACCTACACTTGACGCAGAATAGTTATATACTATAAACTTTTAAAATAAAAATTATTTATTAAATGATACAAATTATCTATACTAATATATAAAGCTGAAGAGTTTGTTTGTTTGTTTGTTTGCTTGAACGCGTTAATCTCAGGAACTACTGGTTCGATTTGAAAAATTCTTTCAGTGTTAGATAGCTCATTTATCGAGGAAGGCTATATATCATCACGCTAAGACCAATAGGAGCGGAGCACCAATGAAAAATGTTTCAAAATCGGGGTTTTCAAAACCTTTTTTATGCTAACTTTGTTCTAAAATTCCAAATGCATTATTTGCGAAGGTGTTTTTATAAACATGATATTAATCCTTATCCAAATAAATACGTTATTCATCAGAAGTATTTAATTTAAAACAAAAGTGCCCTTTACATCATTGGATTTCAATGAATATCTTAGGAGATATCGCAGTTTTAAAATAACATCGCAGCAACGCGTACCACGCTAAGACATAACTATTCCACGCGGACGAAGTCGCGGGCGGAAGCTAGTACCATATAAAAAGACACATTAATTAAAGGTTAAATAAAAGAAGATAGAATAACGTGGTAATTCTTGACACCTGCTTACGCAGTGTTAAGAATTTATAAAAGCCTATTCACACGATGTTAGTGAGAGGTACATCAATTTGTATTTATGTTCCGATCCGTGTGATATACTATAAACATGTATAGGTACTGTAATTGCAAACCAATAACCATCATCATCATCTTTATAGTAGTCGTGCGTTATCATCATCTGCCACTAAAGAACTAGTGGAGACAAGATTTATTATTCACCACGCATTATTTATTTTCTCTTTTTCTGAATCAAAATAAAATAACACAGTAATATTTAAAACATTTTATTTATACACAAAAGTAGGTAGGTACTACTTCTTTTTAGATTTCTTCTTAGCGCTTTTACTTGGCGGCGGTGCTTCCTTTCGCTTCTTTGGTTCCTCGAACTGAGTTTCAGGTTCATCTGCGATCTCATCGACTTCCATTATTTCGTAGCTGAACCCTGGCACGTATGGCTTTACCAGTTCGAAGACTAGCTTCCTGTGTTGAAGGTTGGAACTGTCGAGACTCAGTCGGACTGTCAACTCGTCAAAGGTCCTCAGTACTACGTCACCGCATGTTTGTATGTGTTCCTTATAACAAAATACAAAATTTGATGAGACCTGAATTACACAACAATATAACATACCATCACGCTTGTATTGCCCGAAGGGATAGCCAGATATGTACTAATGTACATCCATAGTTCGCCAGTATGTTTAAGTCCCATGTAATAGGGGGTGAGCCTATTGGAATAAATCAAAACTCCGAGCTGATACTGAAAATTTCATAGCAAAATTTAAACACTACTCGAAGTGGGAATCGAACCCAGGACCTCTGGCGTAGCACTGTCGCGCTGCTGCTCCTAACGAATAATAATTGGTTTTAATATTCCATCAAATTATTAATGAGAATATTAATGTGTCGATTCATATCATAATGCAATTACCTAATGCTTAAATGTTTGCATCTGGTAGTTCCAGTAAAAGAATGCTAATGAAGTCTATGCTATAGAATAAGTGAAATATACTCACCTCCTCGTTATAAGTGAATTTGTCAGAGGGCAGGTAGAGAGGTCCTTCCAGGCCATATTTAGGTATAAGCACATGCACTGCGTTTCGTTTCACCGCTAGTACACTTGCCAGCTCTATCTCTACACGTTTGTTGAACAGGATCTGTAAACATCATAATATAATATGATCAATGTTTTATTTTTATAACTAACTAGCTTCTGCCCGCGGCTTCGCCCCCGTGGAATTCGGTCTGTCATCACATCCCACGTGAACGGGATAAAAAGTATCCTATGTCCGTCTCCTGGTTCTAAGCTACCTCTCCACCAATTTTCAGCCAAATCGGCTCAGCCGTTCATGAGTTATAAATGGAGTAACTAACACGACTTTCTTTTATATATATAGATTCTAGTTTTGCAGTGTTTTGTTTCTAAATTTTAGTAATATCTGCCATTTCTAATTTTTGAGAACCGATTCTTTTATGACTTTTATTGCCAACACATGGACGAATTTTAATTATTATCAGTTATGAATTGTTCGTTCAATTTGTGCGAACCATTAGGGCTGAAACTACATAGGCGATTTTCTAATATAAACGACTAGCTTTTGCCCGCGACTTCGTCCGCGTAGCGTGATGATGGAATAAATGGGCTATCTAACACTCTTCTATATTCCCATACAAAAGATTCGTAATAATACTTAAAAGTCAATTTGAACTTTGGTTAGTGTAGTAAAGTTAAACTGTTAGTGTAGGGGTTCCGGGAAGACGAAGCAATTGAGTGACGTTAGTTTCAGAATCGACAGCGGGGGCACACGATGCGTTGCGGCGGCGGTGCGGCGCCGGAGCGGTGTCGCTGCGTCGTCTTACATAGAAATATCTGTGGCATGCAAACGATGCGCTCCGGCGCCGCACCAGACTTGCAACCACCGAGACGAGGCGGGGAGGGGTGAATGCGTTGCGACGTCGGAGCGGTACCGCTCAGTTGTTTTACGATCCATTGTTATTAACAGACTGTCCAACGCTGCAACGGCGCCGCTGCGACATAACAACGTTTCGGCGCCGCACCGCTCGTGTGCCCACTGCTACGGTGAAATTTTTGGGGTGCGGCGTCGCCCGTGTGTGCCCCCACTGTTAGGCGGTACGAAGTTCGCCGAGTCAGCTAGTACTTAAATAAATAATTGAGACGTACATGTGTGTTCATGGTGACGGAGGCCCGGCCGGCGTACTGCGCCTGGCGGTGGCGGTAGTTGAGGTTGTCGCAGAGCGCGGCGGCGGCCCTGCCGTCCAGCAGCGCGGCGTGCGTGGCGTCGCAGCCCTCGCACGCCGCCAGCAGCCGGTGCACGATCACGTCCGCGTAACTGTACAGTGTACACCAACAATACCATCACGGTTGTATTCAGTGTTTGACATTAATCAATTGCGATTGAATAAATTTTAATTGCAATTAATTTTAAGCAATTGATCAATTGAAATAAAACTAATTTATAAGGATTTTATCGCGTTGTTATAATATATGTATATACAGGGTGGAAACCTTCAGCGGGGCAGTAAGGGGAAGTACCTTATCCGTTGCAGCTACACGAAAATGGTCATATGAGACTATCCTTATTTTTTTTATGGAATCTTGATCCCCATTCGCAGATTTTCAAAAAAATTACTTACAGATAGCAAGGAAATAGCCGTTTTACACAAAAATATTTTTTAATGCTAATCGATCCTGTTTGTTAATCGATCCATTAATACTAATCAAAAACTTCTATGGGACCAACCATCGTTGGAGTACTCAAAAAGTCAGAAATTGCAAAATGATTTGCCCTTACATTTCCAAGCCTAATTCCGAATCCCGAGCTGCTACTAAAATGTTTGTAGAAAAACTTCACACTGCCCATCCTGGAAATCGAACTAAAGACCTGTAGCGTAACAGTCGCGATTACAACCACCAGACTAACAAACAGAAAGCCAACTGTATTGTCTGTTGTTTTTGTTTATAATTTTTGTAATAATATCGTTGTTTTTATGGGAATTATTTTTATATCTCTTTCTTTCAGAACATGACATAACTTAGTCGTCCTGACAAGTCGATCTTTTTTTATTTTACATTATATCGGCTCGACTGCTGAGTGTTTCTCCGAGTTAATATAAAATAGATATAAGCTGCGATTGACGCCATCAGGCAGACCATATCTTCTATAATATAAAAATGCATCGCCAAATGTGTTGCTAAGCGCAAATCTCGAGAGCAGCTGAACCGATTTCGCTAATTATTTTTTTATAATATTCCTTGAAGTACGAGGATGGTTCTTACGGACAAAAAAATTGCCTGAAAAAGTCTAAAAACAACACTTTTCTATATTCCCATAGAAAAGGTTCGTAATAATACTTAAAAGTCAATTTGAACTCTAATACCCTACCATAAAGTTTAAGTGTTAGTGGAGGGGTTCCGTGAAGGTAAAACAATTGAGTGACGTTAGTTTCAGAATCGACTGTTCGGCGGTACGAAGTTCGCCGGGTCAGCTAGTACCTACTACAATAAAAACTATAGAATTAACTTACCGTCGTATAGGGGACGTAAAATGCGTGTAGATAGGACAAGCGAGCCCGTAGTGGTAGAACTCCTCGAAGGTCTTGCTGCCACTGGAGAAGTACTGCGCCTGCTGCATGCAGCGCGTCGCCATGATGCGCAGCAAAGTGTTGAAGAACGGCCGGCCCGGCAATACTGCCGCGTCCAGCGACTTCGAGAACGACTTGTTTGTCGATACGTCTAGATCGAAACCCTGTGGAAACAGAAGTTGTTCTGTCGGTCTGTTCATAAACTAGCTAACATGACGTTTTGATATCGATGTATGTCAATTGTCAACTATACAGTGTGTCCGGACATGGACTAGCGATATTCTAAATACTTATATAACAACCATTTTAATACACAAATACACTGTAGGTATACTTGGGCCTAATTCACTTCCCCGCTATGTGGCAGCTATTTTGCTGTATGTACAAAAAAATCATATCTCTCAAAATTTTGGTATTATTAGAGTTAAAAAGGCTTATTCGGAGGGCAACAATACCGTCTACATTACAAAACACTATCATCTACATTATCTTTTTTTACTAGATCGAAAGATGTTGAGCTAAGCTACACTACAACGTTAAATTTACAACTGTGTCTCTGGCCCAAGTGTATAGTATATTTGTGTATTAAAGTAGATGTTATATATGTATCTAGAATATCGCTAGTCCATGACCGAACACACTGTATAAAAATGGCGCTTGTACAGTCACGACCATCAATACGTATTGTAACGAGTCTTTTTAGCACGTTACATGGTATTAGTTTGTTTTTAATAAAACCGTAATAAATCATTGTTTTGACATAGATCATTTCGCCGATACCCTTGGTCATGGAATGTTGCCAGCACTTATAAAAAAATTTAAACGTCATCTGCGGGCTGTCAAAAATTGACATCTTCACCCTACGACCAACTTTAAGATGTACCTAGTGAACGTTTTATGAATAATTTTTAAAAAAAATTAAATCTGGCCTAATTTCGTGCCATTTCCATTATAATGTATCTTTAAATTGTTTTGCAAAGCCTAATGGCTTGAATCTTATGTTATGGACCCATATTTTGTTGGTAAGTCGAAGATTTTATTAGCACTTCTTCATGGCACTTACTCTGGTTTGAATCTTGTTCGATTTGGCTACAATCAGCTTTCGCTATTGTTCCAGGCTAATCTACAGCTAATTCTCGCCCGTTGGCGAAGAATGGGATTTGTTTGTTAAAAAAAACGGTAAGTAATTTTGTTAAACGTTACCACGTTTCGACGTCATGTGCTCGTTACGTCCCCTTTTCTAATCCAGGCTTATTTTGTTGCAGCCTCGGCGTTTTTTTTTTTTATATTTAATATAAAATTTCAATTCTTCTAAATTTAAACTTTCTCAACCTCAAAATTTTGGATCGTGCCGCGTCGCGCCTGGCCGGGATGGCAGCCGTTCCATGTATTTAAATCTAATTTAACTTAAAATTATCTAGTATGCAGATCGGGTATGTAGCCTAAATTACATTTCCACAGTTCAGATGCAATAATGACCAAATAATTACCAACCATTAAAATATAAGTTTGTGGATCTATAGTTTTAATCATAAGTAGTTTTCTAAAAGTGTATGCAACCTACGGGAAATAAAAGAGAGGCAAAAAGAGTATGTTGTCTTTTTTTATTGTAATCCTCCCACCGGCAGATTAAAAGCCCAATATCCACCATAGTTAGCTTCCGGTAGCATTTTTTTGTGGTGAGCTCCTGGCGCCCGAATTTCATTTTATCTTGTTATTTCTATTATATTTTGGAGCCCCATAGTATTAGAATCATCCTAACTTTGTATCGGGGTAACCACGCCCATCCCACACCATACATTACACACACATTTTATTTTTTTATTACAATTTGGCGCTTGCGTTCAGGGACATGAAGTAGGTTTGCCTAGTATTGTTACTTGTTTTGGTACATTATTGCATCTAATATTTTGTTATTATATTGTTTACAAACCATTTTGTTTGTTACTTTGAAACTTTTATAGTAAATAACTTTAATTTACAACTTTAATGTAATCTTGTAAACAGTATAGCTATTGAACTTTATTGTATTTTGTTTGTTACTATATGCTATTACAGCATATGTTTTTGTTTTCCTCTTTAGCAAAACCAACATAATTGTATTGTGTAAACCGTTTTTGTTATTTTACAAAACATATAAACATAATTGAGGTGTAACTTTTAAAAACATAATTTAATTACATTAAGTAAACATTGTTTTCATAATAATTAAGATTGAAACTTGTAAGTTATTATTGCATCTTTTCAGTTTTAAAAAACTTTATGAAAAACTTAATTTATCTTCAACAACAACTTTACTTTTAACTTACATTTCACATAACCTTTTTTGAACTTATTTTAGTAACTTGTTTGAAACTTTTAGTTTTGCTTTGCATTTTTATACTTTTACTTGCTATTCATCATGGATAAAGAAGTTCAGTTTCCTCCGCTTTCTTTGTCTGAGGATAAACAGGCTTCAGTTGATACTAGCATGGTTGCTAATATTAATGCTGCTGGTATAGTTCAAGAAATGATTAATTTGACCGAGGTACATGATCCTTTTGATCATAATGCTCAAATTGCACATTCTTCTTCTGCTTTGGCTACAAATGCTTTACCTTCTTTTAATTCGATTAATGCTTTTGTTAATGAACACATTAAGAAAAATTTACCTTCTTTTACTAAATTGCCAGATTTTAAAAAGAGTAAGATTGATTTTGATGGAAAGTCGTGTGTTAGAGAATTTATAACTCAAGTTGAGGAGTATTTTTTATATAAAAATTTTAATGAAATTTTGTTAGTGGGATCTTTTTCTGACTTGCTTAGCGGTATTGCTCTTAAATGGTTTCGCACAGTTCGAATTCGTATTGCTTCTTGGCATGAGCTCAAGCTTGCATTATTAAAGCGTTTTGATAAACCTGATTTTGATTACTTTTTGGAATATGACCTTCGCACAAGGAAACAAAAACTTTCTGAATCTCTTCCAGATTTTATCACAGATATTATGGACATGGCTAGTCGGCTTTCTTCTCCATTATTTGATACAGTTTTGGTTAATATTATTAAACATAACATGTTACCTTTATATACACCATTTATTTTTAGTAGAAATATTGATTCAGTTGAACAATTTCTTGATCTTGCAAAAGAACTTGAAGTTGTTGTCAATAGAAAACCTCTTAAAGATTCCATTAAGTCTGAAAAACAGTTTGTGAAATCCAATGCAGTTTCAAGTAGTTTTATTTGTTTGAAATGCAGGAAATCTGGACATCATTTTAAAAATTGCCCTTCTATACCGGGTGTAGTTTGTTTTAAATGTCAAAAGGTTGGAGTTACCTCCAAGAATTGTGACGTTTGTACTTTGGATAATAAAATCTCTACTGAGTCAAAAAACTGATTAGGCCACATCGAGCACCAGTTTTTGATAAAACTTCACGTGTCTCGATGTTGAAAAAATTTACTAATAGTCACAAACCTGATGATATCTCTCGCAATAAAGAATTTAAAGATTGGTTAGATTATTTAAAAACATTTTTTAACATGTACAGGTCGGCCCCTATTTTGTTTGTAAAACACAATGATACAAGACCTTATTTAGAATTTTCAGTTAATAATAATAAATTTTCAGGATTATTAGATAGTGGTTCTAATAGTAGTATTCTAGGTTCAAATATTCATAAACAATTTCAACTTTTAGGTTATAAAATTAAACCTGATTCTGGATCTGCTTTTACTGCTGATGGTTCTTCGCAGCGAGTTATTGGAACAATGGAGTTACCAATCACTTGTGATAGTTTAACTAAAAATATAACATTTTTAATTATTCCTAACTTTCAATCACAAATTATTTTGGGATTTGATTTCTGGTTACAGTTTGACTTAGCTAAAGATTTATGGAAAAATATAACCTTTGTTCGTTGTAATGAAACTCAAGTTTGTACTGTTACTTCTGCTAGTGAACTTTCTCCTTCTGAGAAACATAAATTAGAAGAAACTATTGCTCTTTTTGAAAATATATCTTATGAAAAGAAAGGCTTAGGTCTTACTCATCTTGTTGAACATAAAATTAATGTTACTAGTGAACCATTTAAACAAAGATATTGGCCTTTGAGTCCTGCTAAACAAAAAGAACTTTTTGATGAAGTGGAAGTTTTATTGAAGGAAGGCATCATTCAACCCTCCAAATCTCCTTGGTGTTCACCTGTTTTAGCTGTAGAAAAGAAGGATGGTAGTACAAGATTATGTTTAGATTCAAGACGATTAAATTCAGTAACTATTAAAGATTCTTATCCTCTTCCTTATACTTCTAGAATTTTAGATAACCTTAGAGGCGCTAAATACATTAGTTCAATTGATCTTTCTAAAGCATTTTTGCAAATTCCTCTAGAAAAATCTTCTAGAGAGAAAACTGCCTTTGTTGTTCCTGGTAAAGGACTTTATGAATTTGTTCGTATGCCATTTGGTCTCACAAATGCACCAGCTGAGTTGCAGAGACTTGTAGATAAACTATTTGGCCCTGAATTTGATAATGCCGTGTTTTGTTATTTGGATGACCTGATTTGTGTAAATTCAGACTTTAATTTGCATATTAAATATTTACATAAAATCTATAATATATTAAAAGAAGCTGGTTTAACTGTAAATTTAAAAAAGTGTAATTTTTGTAAAGATAGACTTCGTTATCTGGGTTATATTGTTGACAGTGATGGTTTGCATACTGATCCTTCTAAATTAGAAACTATTAAAATCTTTCCTCGCCCTGAAACTGTTAAAAATCTTAGAAGTTTTCTTGGTTTATGCTCTTATTATCGTAGATTCATTTGTAAGTTTGCTGATATTGCTTCCCCATTAACTAAATTAACAGCTGGAAGTAAAAATTCTAAGAAATCTCTTGTTTGGAATGATGAAGCGGAAAATGCGTTTCAAAATTTAAAAGAAAGTTTAATAACTGCTCCTGTTTTGCAATGTCCTAATTTTGAAAAACCTTTCTTTTTACATTGTGATGCTAGTTCTGTTGGCATAGGTAGTGTTTTAAGTCAAGAGGATGAAAATAATGAACAACATCCTATTGCATTTTATTCTAGATCTCTTAATAAATGTGAGCGTAATTATAGTACCACAGAACGTGAATTATTAGCAATTTTAGATTCTATAGAACATTTTAGACCTTATATTGAAGGAATGAAGTTTACAGTTATTACTGATCACGCTAGTTTAAAATGGCTTTTAGGTCTTAATAATCCTAGCGGACGTTTAGCACGTTGGGCCGCTAGAATTTCACAATTTACATTTGATATCATTCATAAAAAAGGTTCTTTACATTTGGTTCCTGATGCCTTATCTCGAATTGAAGTTGCTGTAATTGTTTCACAGAATAATTTAGTTTTACCAGACGATGATATTCATGATCCTTGGTATAGAAAAATATTTGTTAATTGTCAGAAATCACCTTGTAAATTTAAAAACTTTAGAGTTGAAAATAATACTTTATATAAATTTTGTAAAAATAAATTTGATCCTAACAGTCGTCTTAACTGGAAAATTGTTATTCCTAAAGAACATATTTTAGATACTATTAAGTCTAATCATGATGATATTAATTCTGGTCACTTAGGTATTCATAAAACTTTAAAGAAATTAAAACAACATTATTTTTGGAAAGGAATGTTTTATGATGTTCAAAAACATATTTTATCTTGTGATATTTGTAAAGCGTATAAACATACTAATTTACCTCCTTTTGGTATCATGATAAACCCTAAAAAAGTTGATCGCCCTATGCTAATGCTTTCTGTAGATATAATAGGAATTTTACCTAAAACTTATTCTGGTCATAAATATATACTCTCAGTAGTTGATGTTTTTACAAAATATTGCTGGATATTTCCCATGATTAATGCTACTACTAAAATTATTTGTAAACTTTTTGAAAAGGAAATATTTCTTAAGTTTGGTTGTCCTAAAATAATAGTTTGTGATAATGGAACCCAATTTACTTCAAAACACTTTGTAGACTTCTTGAAAAGTTTTAATATAACTAAAATATTTTATAATACTTTATACACACCTCAAAACAATCCTGTAGAACGTTATAATAAAACGGTTGAAACTTGCATTTCTTGTTTTGTGAAAGATGATCATAGAACTTGGTCTAAATTTTTACCTCATGTTCAATTAGCTTTGAATAATAGTGTGAATCTTGCTACAGATTTTACACCCAATTTTCTTATGTTTGGTAGAGAACTTATTTTTGATGCTTCTTTACACCATTTTAGTAATTCTATTGACAACTTAAATCAACTTGAAGTTGGCGATAGAAATAGTTTTGCTACCGCTCTTAATTCACTTAGTGATATTTATGTGAAAGTTCAGGCTTATTTATTAAAAGCTTATAAGCGTAATGCGACTTATTATAACAAAAGTCGTAGGGTCATTTCTTTTGATGTGGGTGATGTAGTGTGGAGGAGAAGTTTTGTTCAATCTCATGCTCCTGCTTATTTTTCGGCAAAACTTGCTCCTAAGTTTATTAAATGTGAAATTATAGAAAAAGTATCCAATAATGTTTATGTATTAAAAGATTTGAATAAAGGTTCAGTAGGCCGTTATCACGTTAAAGATATAATTAAATTTTAATTCCTTTTTGGCTCTCATGTTTAAGTCTTGATTTTGATGACATTGTTTGAAGCAGGTTTTTGTTTGTGTGATGAATGAATAATGAATGAACGGTTATAGCCTTTTGAATGCAGATAGTATGCTAGGTAACTTCATACCAATTTATTGATTTCAAGTCTGAACATTCTAAAAGTTTAACTTAGGTCATTTTGGTTAATATTTCAATTTGCTTCTTCCACCCACACATATTTATATTTTCTACATCAAAAGATCTTATATATTATTTTATTTGTTTGTTGAGATAGATAATATTGTATTATTTATTATCTTCTTATATATTTTTTTCTCTTTCTAGAGAATATATTTTTTTAGTCTTTTTCAGATTAAAATCTTAACACTTCTTAATTAAGATTTAACAATCTATTGTTTAAGTTAACATAAAATCTTACTATTTCTCTTAGTTAAATAAGTATCGATTTTAAGCTAACATATTTTAGTTGGTAATTCTACATTGTAGAATTTTAGTTTAAATATATTTCATAGTTTCTCGGATGTGACATATATTGATATTTCAACTCGGACTTGACTCTGAGGAGACTTCCTCATATTTTCCTCTTTTGTTTTGGGTTATTCTACCGCCTTTGTTGTAGAATATCTGTCATTTTTATACGGGTCTTGGATTTATTTTTTCCTTGATTTCCTTTTTTTTGCTATTGTGCTCGGGAGTTCGGTGGTGTTATGCCGATCACAATATGCATATTTTTTGTTCTTACTTTTGATATTGTGTTCGGAAGTTCGGTGGTGTTGTGCCGATCACAATATGCAAGTATTTGTTATACCTTTTATTCTATTGTGTTCGGGAGTTCGGTTGTGTTGTGCCGATCACAATATGAATATTTTTTTTTACAGTTGCTTTGCTGTAGCTGCTTTTTGAGGATGCTTGTGCTTGGAAGTTTGGTGGTGTTGAGCCAATCACAACATTCATAATTTTTTTTAGTAGATTGTTCACGTCACATTTTTGTTGCTGTGAATGGTTCATGTCTTGTATGTGGTATACAGGATGGGGGTTTTGCATTGTAGGACGTCGGTAGTCAGTGGCGAAGGTGCCTAACTGAACTCCAAGTCGGTGTTTGTCATATATAGTCAGTGGCGATGGTGCCTAACTGTACTCACAGAGATGGTAGATGTTATAGATAGTCAGTGGCGATGGTGCCTAACTGTACTCACGGAGATAGATGTGTTGATAGTCAGTGGCGATAGTGCCTAACTGTACTCACAGCGGTAGAAGTTATTTGTTAGTCAGCGGCGGTGGTGCCTAACTGAACTCGATGTTGTTAGATGTTTGGGAGTTTGTTTTTTTTTATATTCCAATCTTTTAGGATATACTTTGTTTGTTAATGGTATGTTAGTATATTGATACTATCACCTAGTTTATTTTGAAATCTATATTTTAGCTTTTCTCTCTTGTTGATACTTTTCTTTGCCTTAGTGCATAAAAGAAAGTTCCTTTCTTTTTTTTCGGGGAGGGATGTAATGTAACGAGTCTTTTTAGCACGTTACATGGTATTAGTTTGTTTTTAATAAAACCGTAATAAATCATTGTTTTGACATAGATCATTTCGCCGATACCCTTGGTCATGGAATGTTGCCAGCACGTATAAAAAAATTTAAACGTCATCTGCGGGCTGTCAAAAATTGACATGAAGATGTCAATTTTTGACAGCCCGCAGATGACGTTTTTATTGGAAGATGTAGTGATGGTTTTCCAATCAAAAATTTAAAAAAAATTAAATCTGGCCTAATTTCGTGCCATTTCCATTATAATGTATCTTTAAATTGTTTTGCAAAGCCTAATGGCTTGAATCTTATGTTATGGACCCATATTTTGTTGGTAAGTCGAAGATTTTATTAGCACTTGTTCATGGCACTTACTCTGGTTTGAATCTTGTTCGATTTGGCTACAATCAGCTTTCGCTATTGTTCCAGGCTAATCTACAGCTAATTCTCGCCCGTTGGCGAAGAATGGGATTTGTTTGTTAAAAAAAACGGTAAGTAATTTTGTTAAACGTTACCACGTTTCGACGTCATGTGCTCGTTACGTCCCCTTTTCTAATCCAGGCTTATTTTGTTGCAGCCTCGGCGTTTTTTTTTTTTTATATTTAATATAAAATTTCAATTCTTCTAAATTTAAACTTTCTCAACCTCAAAATTTTGGATCGTGCCGCGTCGCGCCTGGCCGGGATGGCAGCCGTTCCATGTATTTAAATCTAATTTAACTTAAAATTATCTAGTATGTAGATCGGGTATGTAGCCTAAATTACATTTCCACAGTTCAGATGCAATAATGACCAAATAATTACCAACCATTAAAATATAAGTTTGTGGATCTATAGTTTTAATCATAAGTAGTTTTCTAAAAGTGTATGCAACCTACGGGAAATAAAAGAGAGGCAAAAAG
Organism: Acronicta leporina; assembly: GCA_947256265.1. Classification (NCBI taxonomy): domain Eukaryota; kingdom Metazoa; phylum Arthropoda; class Insecta; order Lepidoptera; family Noctuidae; genus Acronicta; species Acronicta leporina. The sequence goes on along the minus strand of OX366520.1, from coordinate 11,243,632 downwards.
AGTATGTTGTCTTTTTTTATTGTAATCCTCCCACCGGCAGATTAAAAGCCCAATATCCACCATAGTTAGCTTCCGGTAGCATTTTTTTGTGGTGAGCTCCTGGCGCCCGAATTTCATTTTATCTTGTTATTTCTATTATATTTTGGAGCCCCATAGTATTAGAATCATCCTAACTTTGTATCGGGGTAACCACGCCCATCCCACACCATACATTACACACACATTTTATTTTTTTATTACAGTATATGTTTAGTGAAATTTAACAACGATTTTCTCTGAAAATATCGATTCCGATTATGAAAAGAGCTTAAATACTTAGTAAAGGAGTAATGCGACTGCAATCAAGATTCGCATCTGCGTCTTCTGGTTACATACACCAGGCGCTATGACCACTCAGCCACCATGTGCCCCACCCGCCACATCGAAATTTGCCTTCACATTCTGTACGTCTTGAACACCCAACATTTTTCTTAATGTTGTGTTCAGAACATAACATACCATCACGCCTGTATTCCCTGAAGTATTAGGCAGAGGAGTACTACTGTACACTCACAGGTCGCCGGTATGTTTAGGTCCCACGTAATAGGGGACGAGCCTTTTGCCATTAACCGGGCACAAATTCCAAACTCCAAGCTGCTACTGGGAATTTCATAGAAAAACCCAATAACACTTTACTCGACCTGGGAATTGAACCCAAGACCTCTACCGTAGCAATCGCGCTCAGGACCACTAGGCTAATGAGGCAGTTTTGTTTGTTTGTTTATTTTAATGATTTTTATAATTGTCTCTTTCTTTAGTTTTAGTTACTGTAATGGTTTGTAACCGTATCTAGTAATAATAAATAAATATAAACAAATAAATAAAAGTTGTGTTCATTGTTTGTTGTAATACGCACCTGTTGCTTGGCGGCCTTGAGGAAGGTGACGAAGTTAGCGGGCGGCGGCGCGGGGTGGCGCCTCAGTAGCGCGCACTGCGGGAACTCCGCCGCCAGCCGCTCCGCCACGCTGGTATTAGCCAGTAACATGAACTCCTCCACCATCGAGTTCGTCTCCAGAATCTTCTTGGCTTGTACTTCCACTGGATCGTGCGTCTCAGAATCCATCTGGTAAGCGTTGGAGATAAAATCGGTTGTAGTTCAGGTAGTAACAATATCTAGACCGCTTTGGAGTTTGCACTGAATGTGTGGACAGGTTGTTAATGTTGCAGAGGATTGGAAGTTGCGATACTTTAGTTTTGTAGTCGTCTTTAATAATAACATTGAATATAACAATGGTATTCATGTATATAATTTTTCTTTAAAAAATTAAAGCTTATTATTGGTATAACATATTAGTAGACATAAAAAGATCATCTGAATAGATAACAAGGAAATATAAATTTATATTTTCATGTATATTAATCACATGGAAGTATAGATAAGTACCATGAATTTAGTACATAATTCTGTTTCTACCGAACAAAGTTCAAAGTTCAAATGTTTTTATTTCAAATAAGCTTTTACAAGCGTTTATGAAATATTATGATTCTAGTTGCATGGTTTCAAAAGGTCGATCCTATGGAGAAGAATCCGGCAAGAAACTCCATGGACACTCTTTTAAAATAAATAAATTACAAACTTCACTGGTACAATATTGCGATAGCAAGATGTGAGGACGTCCAAGTTTGACCGAGGTCGACTATATTAAACGAAGATTCACGTTATTTGAGTACCCGATGTCATTTCTAAATAAAAAACTATGTGGTAAAAACGCACACCATCAAAGCGACAAATAAAACTAGGTGTCAACTTAGACAAGCCCCTACGTACACACATTTACAGTTTCTGTTGTGGTAAACAATACTAACCATATGAAGACATCTCGATATGTAAATAATATGGAATCTGTCAAAGCTATGTTCATCTACTTATAATGTCCCTACCATAGCTACTAACTGACCATCATGAAAATTAATAAACATAATATACTAGTCTCTAATAATCAATAGTTTCATTTTGCCAGGGAGGCCACAAGTGCATCCGTACTTAACAACCACACATTCTTATCGTCAACGTAGTCCTTGGTTTTATAATAGGCTTTAAGAAGAACAGATTTGACGTGCCTTTTAAATTTCTTGCCAGTGAGATCGGTGACACATTTTGGGAGTTCATTGTATATATTCCTTGAAATGATTTATTTGTTTTAGTTAGTCTAAATTTAGGTACCACTATTTTATGAATGAACGCAAGTAGAAATTTAATAAATTAAAAAGAAACTATTTTTTTATTAACTTTATTATTGATTAATTTTCAGTAGGTATCACAGCTTAGTTTATAGATATGCCACAACTGCAGATCAACAGTTTGTACTTAACTCGAAGAGCAATATCTTTTTCTGATTTTTTTGCATTTTTCATGCTATTTTCCCGAATTTTTGCTTCACTAAAATAACTTTATAATCGAAGAGCAATAAACTTATATTATAAATTATGGTACAAACCTGGAACCTAATTTCAGGTGACGAAAGCGACAAAGCTCCGTTGTCGAGTCGTTTCTTGTTGAGTTTCTTGGCGAGCGCGTTGAGTATACGCAGCGAGGCCGCGACGGGGTCGCGACGGGACTTGTCGTCAATCGCTATCTGCGCCTCTTCGTATGTCATCGCTGATGCTGACTGTGGAAAAAAGATATATTACAGAACTATAATATTAATACTAGCTACTACTTATAATAGCTGAGTACTTGTTGGGCCCTAAAACTAAGAGAATACTTTTTCTTATTTCTTATTGCTACATTTCGGTTCTGGGACTCGTCGCCCGCTCCCGTGGCCCCGCTTGCTTCGCTCGCTCGGCTCGTGCATTGTGTGGTTACAGTTCCAACCTAACCTAACCGATGTTAATATTTCTTTCGTTAACCATGCTTGTAGTCATGTCCATGTCTGATGTCAACAACTTATACTGGAAGCTATATGTACTTATAATACAGCTGATCTTATTGTGCCTGCCTCATTAGCCAAGTGGTCCTGAGCGCGACTGCTACGCTAGAGGTCCTGGGTTCGATTCCCAGGTCGAGCAAAGTGTTATTGGGTTTTTCTATGAAATTCCCAGTAGCAGCTCGGAGTTAGGAATTTGTGCCCGGTTAATGGCAATAGGCTCGCCCCCTATTACATGGGACCTAAACATACCGGCGAACTGTGGGTGTACATTAGTACGCCTCTGCCTAACCCTTCGGGGAATACAGGCGTGATGGTATGTATGTATGATCTTATTGTTTTTTTGAGATAAAAGCCGTCATGTCTGTATTCTCCGAAGGGTATGCAGAGGTCTATTCATGTAACTAATTTACCTACAACCGCAGTTTCGCCAGTATGTTTAGATCCCATATAACAGGGTGAGCCTATTACAAATCCAAAACCCGAACTGTTATTGAGAATTTCATAGCAAAAACCCAATACCACTTTTCCTGAAAATTAATGTTATTCTCCTGTTAGGTTCTACTAGGTATCGTCATGACTTATGGTAACACCATAAAAAATTGACCTGCTTATAGTAACACCATAAAAAATTGTCAATAACAATAAAAATCTACATTAAAATGAATATAAACTCACTTTAATCACACTTTTGTGAAACTTCGTGTTCAGAATGTTGGCATTTTCATCAAGCTCCCACACGCAAGAGAACGCTAGCCTCTCTTCACCACCGCGCAATGAACACAAATTGGAACTTAACAAGTCTGAAACAAACATAATAACATTAGCCAATAAAACAACATGCTCATTATGTTATTGAAAATGACACAAAACTATTCTCTCTTAGACAGACTTGGCATATTTACTTCATCACAATTTTCAACTCTATTTGAATTAGATAAGAACTATATTTAATTATCATTGACAAAATGCTGCAGCAATTCTATGCTAGCAGTCAGCCAAGCGAAATAACAATAGGACAAACAACTAGTTTATTTTAACTTTATTTATTAAATTCAGGCTAAAAGGCCTATATAGTTAGTTTACATTGCACAAACCTGGAACCATATCAATCCTTCTGCCCACTAAATAAACAGTAGTAGATCTGCTCGCGGCCTCCTTGTCAAGCGCGGTGTTAGGTCTGACGAAGTACGTGACGTCAGCGATATGGACGCCGACCTCGTAGCGCTTGAGCCCGTCGGCCGAGAGCCCCGGCAGGCTCTTGGCATGCAACGCATCGTCGATGTCCGTGCAACCCGGCGGGTCCACCGAACAGATGCATTCCGTACGCAGGTCCACACGCTTCTTTATTTCCTGTTGATAAAACAAAACTTAGATACACTAACATAAATATAAGGAAACGCACAGTACGTATGTTAAAATGACAAGTCTAAGATGGTCCTGTGGTCCTACTACTGGGATACCAAGTAAAGCCCTATAGTTATTTTCAGTACTGTTTGAGGATCAAATGTTTAATCTGGATAAGTCTTCCTAAAAAATAATTATCTATGTCATCTTTTGATGACAACTCACAGGTTATCTCGGTCTAAGTTGTGTATGGTATGGTTGTAAAAATAGTAGTGCATACCTCTTCGGGTATCGTCCAGTCGTTAGGCGGTAGACACGACAGTACGGCTTCACTGAATCGAGCATGTGGCACGTCGTGTTCCAACAATATCACCTCGTTCTCGGCGTCTTTATCACCTGTAACATAAACATTTAATCAAAACATTGCGTAAAAAAATTTAATCTATATCTATACTATTAAATAAAGCTGAAGAGTTTGTTTGTTTGTTTACTTGAACCAGCTAATCTCAGGAACTACTGGTCCGATTTGAAAGTGTTTCAGTGTTAGATAGCCCATTTATTGAGGAAGGCTATAGGCTATATATCATCACGCTAAGACTAAGTAACTATTCCACGCGGACGAAGTCGCGGGCGGAAGCTAGTAGGTAATAAAGCTATGGGTATAATTAATTGTAAATAAAAAAATCTTCCTTTTTTTATATAAATAAATCACAATCCTAATCAAAAATACTGATTACACAAAATAATTATGTTAAACTATCATTATTTTAGTAACAATTTGAAGCGAAGTATACAATGACAACAATTCAGTTCCGGCATTGTGTGGTTAGTTTTAACCTAACCTAACTGATGTTTATATTTCTCTCTGGGTAATTTAATGTGCAATTAGTATATATATATATATTTTTTTTAATGTGATAGCAGGCCAACGAGCATACGGATCGCCTGATGGTAATCGATCACCGCCGCCCATGGACACCTGCAACACCAGAGGAGTCACAAGTGCGCTGCCGGCCTTTAAGGGAGTACGCTCTTTTCTTGAAGGTTTGAAGGTCGTATAGGTCCGGAAATACTGCAGGCGACAGTTCATTCCACAGTTTTGTTATGCGAGGCAGAAAGTTTCTAGAGAATCGCACAGTTGTGGACTGCCAGCCATCAAGATGATGGGGATGGAACTGTTGTCGCGTAGAACGATGGCGAAAAGAGGCTGCAGGGATCAATCCAAAAAATTCCTCGGAGCACTCCCCATAGTATAGGCGATAGAGGATGCAAAGCGAGGCCACATCTCTACTGAAATAACTTGGCAGTCGACGATTCGAATCGCTCTTCGTTGGATGCGGTCCAGAGGGAGAAGCTGGTACTGAGGTGCTCCTACCCAGAGATAAGAACAGTATTCCATATGAGGCCGGACCTGCGCCTTATATAGTAATAGGCGATAGGCCGGAGTGAAATAATGTCTCGATCTGTTAAGCACGCCAAGCTTCTTTGAGGCTAACTTATTCCAATATTGGCTGAGGCAGTTAAGGGGGTGCTCTCAAAACGAGGAGATAATATGATGTGTAATATGATGATCTGTCTGATCAATCGGTATTCAGTATATTTGATGTAAATAAATGGACAGGTGATAAGTTTTTTGATGTGCATTTAAAAATAACCCTGTAACTATCACTCACTAACAACACAGTTAGGCCCCCTTAATGCTTTAGGTGTCACTTAACCGTTGGTGAAATCAAAACTTGCGTTATATTTGTTTAGGAGACACTTAAATTTTAGGGGCTGTTGGTGAAAATGGGCATTAATGTTATTACTAGTTAGGTTAAAACACTACCACCTATGTATCAATAATTTGACACCCCAAACTGAATAAACATCGGGTTAGTTATTTTTCTATAAAACTTACCAATAGGTCCAAGAGCTCTTACAAAGTGTCCGAGCGGGTAGCGACTGTTCCTAGGCCAGGAGTCAAGAGCCACGAGTATGCGTTGTGACACTAACAAGTCACTCTGACGTGTCTCGATGCGTACACGCGGTATGCACTTCTCGGCTGGCGTGAATAAGTGGCGAGTTGCACCTGGTAGAAGAAACATGTATTTTAAAAAGATATGAAATGAGATGGTATGTTATGATAATATGTAATTGGTATCCTTTACAACCATCTCACCTGGAAACTTGCTTGGCATCAGTATACCACAGTATTGTCGCCATTTTCTCCTAATGATCCCAACAACTTTGCCAGTAGGGGTAATTTCATCATCACTCTTGTCTGCTGGTTTGGTAGCAGTCAATAAAACTGCTTCTTCCTCCAGCTGATCTCCAGGGTCATCAGCTTTGTCTTCTAGAACTATGTCACTTGGTCGCCTCCAATCTTCTTCTGGGAATATTTCTACTGCTATGGAGTCTCCATCTACAGCTCTGTTTATTCCGATGTGACCTTGAAGTAATATCTGTTAGGAAACAAACAGTATACTTGCTCAGTGTAACACGAATTTTAATTTATTTACTGTTGAGGTAATAAGGGACACACAATAGGGTTGGGTAGAAATATACATATAAACTAGCTATTTGCCACGATTTCATTAGTATCCTACATCCTAAGGCATTCTGAGTCATAAGGTAGCCAATGTCCTACACCAAGTTTCAATGTAACTGTATATCAAAATTAAAAATTAAAATAATTAAAAATTCTTCATTGCTTAAGGTTGTTAACAGTTTTATGAATTCCCTGGCCCCTATGCTAGTATGTACTGTATTGCAGGAGCCAGTGCTTTCGCCTAGTCTTATTTCACGGAAAAAATCATCAAACTTGGTTAAGTAGTTTAAGCATGGAAAGGTAACAAACAGACAGACAGAGATACATTACATTAATCTTCAAAGGTAAAACACTTACAGGTTTCTCATAGCCGTTGACTACAGCAGTTCCTTCCAAGAAATTATCCCTGGAAGCACGGAAGGTTCCTTGATGTAGGTTCCCATTCCGTATACCTGCATGAATCTGTGCAGGTGTCAAGTGTGCAGGATACAAGGCATCCTTTGAGTAGCTCTCTGGCATTACATTCTTTGACAGTTTATCTGCTAAGCCAATTACAGTTGTCACATTTTCAATATAATCCTTAACTGAAAAAATACATGGTAATATTTGTTATTTACTATAAAGAAATTTATGATTTTCTCTAGGTGTAGGAGTCAGATAGCTGTTGAAGCCACCAATTGTTGTCAAAATATAAAACAGTCTTAGTTGGTTGTGGAATTAGTGTTTGTAATTATATGCATGATACAGGAGAAAGTTCTAGTTAGCAATGTTCAAGAATTTTGTTTTTAACAAGTTTGAGTTGGAGTCTCAGTTATAGCAAATTAATAATAATGGACTTTAAAACCTGTGATGTAGGGAACAGACTCACCAGAACAACAGACAATTCCCTCCTCTTGAGCAAGTTTTCTATTATTCTCATCATCAGTGAGCAGCACTATCTTGGGGAACTGGCCGACCACACTGTTGACACTTAGATGAGACTCATACCAAGCAGAGGCTGTACGGATTGCTCTGTCATTACGGTCATTTTGTTTTTCGCCTGGGTTCCTTTCAATATAGGTGTCCCTAGAATATGGTGATGACATTATGAAGACTGCATTTTGGTAATATATTAGTTAAAGAGTCCAGCGAGTAATCAAATCCAACATAATACCAATACAAATCATAATTCAAACACAATTTAATCAATGTGTATAATTTTTCAAGTAAAGTAGTAGAAGATAAAATGGTACAGCGGGAAACTAGATTAATACCATAGCACTTAACTATTTTACCAGGCCATAGTAAAATAGTTAAAGTATATAACTACACCTACTACTGCTATTAACATAGATTGAGTTCTAACTTGAAAGCCTACTTATTATCGTATTACTTATTATCGTAAGAAGCAATTGTTGATTTAGGAATCTCAATCCTAGTAACTCAACCTACTTGTTACACATTGTGTAAACATTTTTTTAATAAAAATAAGTAATCATACCGCTGCACTGTACTGCAGTTTAGTATTGTAAAATTAAATACACCTACTTATGATGCTCATTGACAAACGAATAAAATTTCCTCTTCCTATTGCCAATAATTTCCAGCAGCCTCTGGAATATAGCAGTGTTCTGATGCTTCACTTCTTCTAGCACAGTCTGAAGTATTATCACGTTCGCCAACGCATCTTCTTCCAGAACGTCAATTTGATGGAGCACCACATTCGTGTCCAGAATCAGGTAGTGAGGATAATCGAATAATGCGCAGATGGACTCGGGTGTACTATCCAGCACAATCTCGTCATCCTTATGAGGGCATGTATTACAAGCAGCAGATCCACACAGCAGATCATCACGCAAGTAATGCTCTCTCACAATCTGTAAAACAATTCCAATGTTACGTACAATGTTATCAGTAAATTCAGTAGTTTTTTTAATGTAACCTCACTTTTATAATGTTACCGCGCTTTGTTTTTGTGAGAAAAGTTTTTGTAGTCCACATTGTTCAAGATTGCAAGGCCCCTTGTATTATTTCCTATTTTAAAACAACTTTCGTTTATCCGTTACATATTCTTATCAAATAAAACACTTGATATCATACAATATTTGTATTGTTTAGTATATTACTTTTTCTATGGTTGGTTTAGTTCGACTGCTTCGTTCGACGTAAACTTATACAAAAAAAAAGTAAAATTAACTTGACACTGACACTCTGACAGCTGACAGTTCGAAGAATAATGTTACCATACTTTGAGTAATTATAGTGTTGCGGTAGTGAATGATTTCGTGTAAAACTGACGATGTTTTACTCCACGTCTTTTTTATTCCACGTCTTACGAGGAATAAAAGAATAATTAATAATCATTAATAAAAGTAATATCCTTTTTTATTTTCTTCTAATAATACTTGAAACAAACTAAAAATAACAATTGTGTAATTTAACTTTTGTCATTTCATAGATTACGGACCGTAGTTCTACCGTAGGAAAAAATCCTAAAATGTTTAATAGTTTTTATTATGTTTTGGAGACAAGTTATTAAATTTAAAATAAAAACTCTGTTCATATAAGTACATTATTTCGTTCATTCTTACACTACGGGAGTCGAAGGTTTAACACGATGAATGAAAATGTAACAGTTAATATATCATAACATTTGCGTGTGTGCTGTATGTCTATCTCGTCTCCCCCGAGAAGTGGCAGAAAAATTTGTTTGGTTTTCGCTCCTTACCGTCTCCATCTAAGAAATGCTCTATGGTCGGTTTATATATTTATTTGCAAAATCCGGGGCTTATTAGCCTAGAGTACTAGCCAAATTCCGTGAATAATAGCATATCGCAAAATATAATAGGTACATACCTACCAAACTTACAAACTTAACTCGACTTTTAATTGTAGGTATTCAGTAACTTGACAGTTGAAGGGTTACCAGTTTTTAACAAAAAAAGATAGTGATGTGGTCAAAGAATGATCGAAATTGAATGAACTTAAATAATGTACTTACAAGAACACACTTTTTATGTACCTATATTGAATAGCTAGTCTTCAAAACACAATATAAACTATTAAAAATAGTAGAATTTGTTTCTCAGTAGTAAGTTAATCTATAAAATGTCAAAAATTACAAAAGTAAAAAAAAGTTAAATTATATGTTTCTTATTTTTGATTGGTTTATATTATAAGAAAATAGAAAAGGAAATTACTTTGATTAATTATTCTTATATTTTACATCTTATTTATGATTTTTAGTTTAATTTTATATTAAACCATTTTTATCAATCAATCTTTTCGCAAAATCATTCACTACCCTAACACTATTAGTTGTAGTGTGGTATCATTATTTCTATTCGAACTGTCAAGTTACTGAATACAAATAAAAGTCGAAGTATATTAAATGGTAATGGTAATTTTGTATTTTTTTATTCTACAGCCCCATGTACGCCTCTCGATGACAGTCACTACAGTGTCAATTGAATTTGACACTGTTGTAGTGACATTGACGTGACAGCTAAGGCGCCAACATCAAGCCGCTCAACGGCTCAAGCAAGCCGCTAGGTCGAGGTTCGAGGGGAGGGAAGACCGGAGGAAGGAAGAGGAATCGTGGCGGAAGTTTATAATAATAAAGAAAGAAGATCAAACTGGCAAATATGACTGGAGAAATGTTTTATACTTCACAGAAAATTAACAAAGTGCAGAGGTAAAAATTCAGAACATTTGGCACACGTCTTCAGAATACTTTACTATACTAGCATTTAATTTTTACTATGTAGGTAGATATTCATATTTTTATTTAACAATTAGCGTTGTTAAGGGGTGTAAATCTGGCGGATTTTACAGCTAGTTCCTGTTTATCAGTATACGTGGGTAGGCCATGTTTGTGGAACATAGTAGTGGCATAGTATAAAATTGAACAATTGCGTCTCAACTCTCCGCCCGAAGCCGTAGATAAAAATATCATATCAGTCTGGTAGTGAGCGGCGAACGGTCAGCGTCGGTTCGCGCGTGCGAAACGTTCTTACTATGATACTTATTTACTAAATGGACAATACTACCAATGTATACAAAAGGCAAGGTTTTGGTGAATCTTCAACAATTTAAGTGTTCTTATTAGATACTTACAGTTTTATTCAGAATTAACGTTATCAAAGGTTTAAAAAAACATGTCTAAAAATAAAAGTTTCAAGTCACCCCAACAGTTATGGGAGACTGTATCTTCAAAATCTGTTCATCTAGTCGAAGGAATCTTCTTTAACCTTGGAGTGCTTGTGGCAAGGAATCCATGGAAGACTGTTATTTTAACATTCAGTTTTGTGTGTCTGAGTTGTATTGGTCTGATAAGATTTCACATAGAAAAGAATCCCATGAATTTATGGGTACCTCCGGAGTCAGACTTTTTTCATGACACAAACTGGTACATAGATACATTTGGCAGTGGTTTCAGATTACAGAAAGTAATTATAACTTCAGATAATGTTCTCGAACCAGAAGTGTTGCTTGCAATAAACAATATCACAAAAAGAATTAACTCAATCCAAGTAACTTATGAAGATAAAGTATATTCTATGAAAGAACTCTGTTACAAAGTTCCTGTTGTGAATTTCTATAGTTCAAGCCGAGACAGAAGATCCTTGGAGACTACAATTGAAAATAATGGCCAGACTAATAAAAGTGATAACAGTGTCAGTGATTTTTCCGATCCAACCCTTTGGGTAAATGATGAGTTTTATTGTGACTTCTTAGAAAGTTTTCAATTTACTTGTTATCAACATAATCCTTTGGATTTATGGAAGAATGCACAAGAAGATATTACACAAGCAACTAAAAATAGTATCATTCAAAAAATAAACAAGATTAAAACAAACCCCATTTCTGGTCATCCTTTTGATTATACTAAGTTGTTTGGTAATGTGAAATATGATGAGCATGGTAATGTTGTTGCAGCTGGATCTGTGTTGTTAACATGGTACACACATGTTAATATGTCTAACATAGATATAAATGAGGTGGGTAATTTAGTTGGAACTGAAGACTGGGTCTCTATTCCTTTGGCTTTGTGGGAAAATGAATATTTAGATGTAATGCAGTCATTTTCTCAAGATTTTTCAAATATTAAGGTGTATTATGAAGCTGGTAGAAGCTTTGCAGACATGAGTGGTGAAGCCATGTTTGATGACTTAGATAAATTATTTTTAGGTATATTATTAATGGCTTTATACATACAATTTGCACTGTGTCGTTTTAATTGGCTAGAAATAAAGTTGACACTTGGAAGTGTAGGCCTGTTGTGTGTGGGGCTAGCTTATATTACTTCTGTGGGTTGGTGTTCTATTCTTGGCATATCATTTGGTCCAATACATTCTTCTCTACCATTTCTTCTAATGGGCCTCGGAATAGATGACATGTTTGTGATGAATGCATGCTGGTATAATTTACCAGAATCAGCAGATAAAAAAAGTCTACCAGTAAAAGTAGGACTCATGCTGAAACACGCTGGTGTATCCATTGTAATTACGTCATTCACTGACATAGTCGCTTTACTGGTTGGTGCTATTACGATACTTCCGTCGCTAAAGTCCTTTTGTATCTACGCCGCCATGGGCGTATTTTTCATATTTTGTTATTCAGTTACTTTCTATGTCGCAGTTTTCACATTAGATGTTAAAAGAATTAATGATAATCGAAATGGTATTTTATTTTGCTATAGGCATAAAAAGGAAATTAAAGTGTCTGCATCAAAAACAGTATTTCAAAAACTGCTCGCACAGTTTTACAAGCATGTAGTGTTTACTATTCCTGGTAAAACGGTCGTAGTTTTATTTACGTTGATCATGACTGGTTTTAGTATACAGTCAATACTTCATTTGGAACAAAGATTTGATCCTAAGTGGTTTATTCCTGATGACACGTATTACAAGGATTTTCTCAACGTAAATGATTATTACTATCCCGAAGAAGGAAATATGGCAATGGTGTTTTTAGGAAAAATGAATTACAATAAAGAATTCATACGATTACATGAAATGGTTCAAGAGTTAAAGAAAGAAACTTACATTTATGATGTAACCTCATGGATTGAATACTTTCATCATTATGTTTTACAAAATTATGGTCGTGATCTGGTAAAAAATGCTTCAGCGTTGACAGACTTCGAATTTAATCGTCATTTATCGAGATTCCTATACAGTCCTATCGGAGGCAGATTTCAAGTAAATTTTAAATTTACCGATGAATTCGCGTGTGGTAAACCAGCTACACAAATAAATGCATCGACGATTCTTTTCAAATTTTCCAAATTCAGAGGTCCGGAAGAATATATACCAGCAATGAATCATGTTAGAAATGTTGTAAAGTCTACAAAGATTACTAGTGGCGATGGTTATCGAAGTGTCTGGTCAAAGGTATTCGCAAATTGGGTCACAGATGAAATTATAGCTGTTGAAGTTGAAAGGAATATAGAATTAGCCCTACTATGTGTTATGGTTTGCACTATTATTTTAATAACCAATCTTCAAATGTGTTTGTGGATATTCGTCTGTGTTCTGTTAACAATAGTCAATGTATTGGGTTGTATGCAAAGGTGGGGCATGACTGTGGACATAGTTTGTTGTATAGGTCTGGAGCTCGCGACAGGCTTGTGCGTGGATTACGCCGCTCACGTAGGTCACACATTTTTAACATTGTCAGAAGGTTCTAGTTCGCAAAGAGCATTCACAGCAGTCACATCCATTGGTTCTGCAGTGTTATTGGGCGGAGGCTCCACTTTCCTATCATTGTCGCTTCTTAGTATGTCCAAAGCATATACTTTCCAATCCTTTTTCAAGATTTTCCTTCTAGTAATACTATTCGGATTATTTAATGGCTTAATATTTTTACCAGTAGGCCTATCGTTGATAGGTCCCAGTGCGTACAAAGAAAACAAACATGAGAAAAATATGGCCGAATTAGTGGAGTTAAATGGGAAACACGAAATTGTGGAAAAACAGTTAGAAGACGGATGACCTGGATAGACCGTAGAATTGCATGTATATTTAAGTGTGATGATCGATTAGAGCTGCGTGTGATGGTTGGTAGTTGTACCGAGTTAATGCGTACATTGTAATTATAAAGAATAACAGTTAACAATGTCACAATGGATAACGGATGATGATAAGTTAAATTATCGAGTAAGGAGTCATTTTATAAATGTTAAGCATGTATCTCCAATACCAATATTTCACGTGGGTATTTATTTTTATATTTTGTAGTTATAATTCATTTCATAAGTAAAGTAAAATTTCTCATTATGTACGAAATTATCTACAATTTATAAATTTAAATAATATAGCTTCATAAAATTGAATGATTTAAGTATCATTTGATTCCCAACCTTACTGTGCTATTGTGCCGATAGCATTGCATAACTTTTAAATAGCAAATCATGTTTTAAATTTTATAAATAGTTTAATGTTGATCTTGATATTTTAATGTCGAGCGAAACGGTAGTCCTTACTCAAATTATACCTCATTATCCCAAAGGAAGATAAATAAATATAGGGAATGCTCAATTTAAAATAGTAGATGTACTATGTGATATTGTTAAATCCCAATATTTTCCAGTATCATATTTTTAAGTAGGTTACATAAAAATAGTAATAAAATCCAAATGTGTTCGTCAAGTGCCTGACTATTCTTAATCACACACTTTTTGTATGTGAATATAAATAGGGAATTAATAAATATCAAATGAATTGAAGCCAGTTATGAATGTTTTTAATTATTTATAGGCATATAAAGTGTATGTGATTTATCCAGCCCAGTGCCTCATAAGTGTGTATTATTAGGAGTAATTAAACATCACCTCGTTTATTCATGTGTTTTTTAGGTTAGTTGGTTAGATGATGGTAAAAGTCAGATTTATGATAGACATATTTCACTTCGTAAGATTTTTATAAAACTTGTTCAGTGATCCCCATGGAAATGGCCATTGTGATAATTTTGCGGTTCATATGTCGATCGAGTGAATCTAATTCACTCATCTCAGTAAGCTTTTGTCAGACTTTTGGCCTTTTCACGGTTACATCTAAAAACAACGCCATTCTTCGATCTCTTTAATGAAACTGCGTATTTAACTTCCATTTGCTTCGAACTGGTGACCAGTGCTGACACTGGAAGCTAATATAAGTAAACGCGCGTCGCGCGATGACGGCAGGCGGTTGATTATCATAATGAGTTTTTCATTACACAAACTAACGCTCGTAATTGATAAAAAAGTAAGGGTCGATTACTTACTAGTTACAAAATTGGCAACCAATCCGACGGCTGGTGCCAATGGCATTTGCTTGGGGGACAGGCAGGGCCAGTAACACCTCTGATTGGCTAGTGTAACTGGATTATCTAATACGTAATCTGTAAGCGATATTGGAATTAAATTCTATGATATCGTATTCGAAAAGTTCCAATGGAGTCATACATTGAATTTGTTTTAAATGTTATGTGCTTTGTCTACGGCAACATTTTTGTCTGGTCGTCATTGGAAATATGTAAAAAAAATGAATGTTTCTATGCGTTCCTATACCATTACAACCGATTGTGATGAAACTTTGCACATCCCACGAAAGTTAGTGACAAATAAAAGTGGCATGACATCCCATGCCAGGAAGAGGTAGTAAATAAAGTAGGTAAATTACTCATATTGCAAAGGAGCTCCGAATTCATTCACATTTATATATACATTTTTACTTACCTATGTATAATATAAAATTTTGATTTGTTTGCCAGATTGTCACACACAATCATAAATCGGACTTATTTTTATCTAGATTATAGGTATCTGGTGTAAATTTGTGAGTGTATGCAAAAATTTGCGAAATGTTGGTGATGTTGATTATTGTTTGAATGTATTGGTAAATATTTAAATGCTTTTACACATAAGATCCATTTTTGGACATCATCGTCAGTCAATATTCACATTAAACGTGTAATTAATTTGGATGTGTATCAGGTCAAATGTAATCATTATTAAAATAAAGCTTATTTAGGCTGAAGATGGTTGTTCATGTGGCTGTTTTCTGAATTAAGTACCCATAAATGATGTCAATGTATCATGATTTGTAATATGAGATAGATTTCATTGCATTTACTTCCACATTGTACCGCACCACATATTCCTTTGTTGTGATCAGTGAGTCATTTTGTTATTCGTTAGTGTCATTATCGCCACATGTATAATATGTATTTTTAAATTAATATCTGACGCACATTGTCATTGAATACATCGGTCAAATATTCAACTTAGGTTGAAATATCAAGGTCAGGAAAAATGTGTATTCTTACCTAATTACCTATGCCTAATGCTTAAGGAGAAACTGTATTTTATTATCTACTAAGAAATTAGTGTAAGGTAATTTAATTGTTAATAAAATTGTAAATTTGTTGTTCCTACAAAAGTGGTAAATTTTAGTAGGAAACATATTTAAATGTCTGATTCATTATATAAGCAATTACCTACCTAATTAAAATAAAACATTGCATTTTTACTATGA
Organism: Acronicta leporina; assembly: GCA_947256265.1. Taxonomy (NCBI): domain Eukaryota; kingdom Metazoa; phylum Arthropoda; class Insecta; order Lepidoptera; family Noctuidae; genus Acronicta; species Acronicta leporina. The sequence goes on along the minus strand of OX366520.1, from coordinate 11,227,352 downwards.
ACACTTTTGTATTTAAATTGACTTTTTTGTATGAAAAGCCTAGAGTTTAAAGGTAGTTTAAAGGCATTTAATAATGACTTAAATTATTCGTTGACTGGTGTTTTTTATTATATATTATTAAAAATAACACAGTAAAAAATTAATTGAATACGTACCTACAATTTGTATTCTGAAAGATATAATTTAAGTCGGCTAATAAAGTTCAAACATAAATAAGCATTTAAAGTTTCTGGTGGGGATTGATAGGGGATGCTTTTTTCCTTTCCCGCAAAACGTGTTATTATAGGATTTGTATGGTGTAGCGAGTCGTGGCACTATTCCACCACTAGTTCTCACAAAAAAGATTACGCTTAATCTGTTAGTCTAACGATTATGCGTTGTCTGTGAAAATGCGACATACCTATTTGACAGTTTTCTTTCTTCAATAAGATGAGTATTGAGTCAGTTGAGTGGCAACACTAAAAAAAGTTTCAATTTGGATCCGACAAAAGTTCTGACAGCAGTACAGAATGTAGTAATGCGTACCTCTGTATTTTACCTAATAGATACGAGTTTACGATTTACCTAATAATGCATATTCTTATTATTACGCCATGAACCGTTAAGATCGCGTCATTCGCTAGTCACTAGTAACGGTGAGCAGTTAGTACAAAGGTAAACTGTGTGAACGTGCGTGTCATGATTACATTAACAGTCTGCTGTTTAATAGAGAGGGCAGCGCCGCCTGGTGGCATCAAATAGTATCGATGACGCCAAATTTAAAAGGGGTAAACAGCAACGGCGAATCAAACCGATTCACGCGCAAAGCCACGTGCGCCCCGTGGTTCGTGCGCAATAGGGAACTCCACGTAGACTTAAAACTGCCTACCATCAAGCAGTTTATGAAACGCGCCTTCAAGCGTTATTTCGATAGGGCCCCCCATACCCCCAACCCCCTGGTGGTCAGTAGCGTCGACTACATCCTCTCCCAGATCAGCAGAATTCGCCTTCCAAGACACGCTCTATCTTACCCTGATGACCCTATAACGGTCTTACAAGAGTCCAAAAGAGAGACTAGCACTCTCAAAACACACGCACACAAACGCCGTCCGATTTACCGTCCTCGCAGGCGAGGCCCGTCGCGAAGACCCTGTAATGGTAACCCCCCCCCCCCATAATTTAAACCAGATCCAGCCGTCCCTAGCTGCCTCCCAGCAACGCCCTAAGCCGAGGCCCGTGTCCCGCAGGGGACGCCCTTAGCTGCTGTTGCTTAGTTTTAAGTTGCTCTTGGCTGGAGGCATTCGGTGCCTCGACACCAAGCTCTGTTACGCTGTTAAGATTCCCTGAATCAATAGCTAATGTCATTGTCAAAAAGAAAACGGCGAATCAGTCACACATTAAACTCTGGGGTCGACTTGTGCACACGCCTAGAATATCACGCTGTTCCTTTGCTTTGATATATGAAACCACTATGGTGCTAAGTAGTACCTATTTGCTAACGGTATAATTTAAATGTTGTTTGATAATCGACCGAATAGAACCGATAGAAAAGTCGAGAAAGGAATGTTTTCGGGACTTTCTTCCGTGACTTCTAATAATAGGAAAAGTGAAATTGCGACAGGTGGTCATTTTGGGGGATGTCTGTATTGTAATATAGAAGTGCTAAAGATTAAAATGAAACATATAATGACTTCTGAATGTTGTTTTTTAACTAGCATTATCCAATATGGCCCACAAAGTAGTCACTATGACTTCTAATCACGAAGCGTCTCCGATATAAGCTTACTGTAAGTATAAAATATGTGGAACAAAGAAAATTTAGATAAACTTTCCTTAATTCCTACTTATTATCAGCCTACCTATCGCATTATCTATCCGATCCAAACTATCGCACTTGCCCTTTGATTTTCCAGTCTACTCAAACACTACCTACCTACGTACATAGATATGAGCCTCGCTTGGCCATTGATTGATTGAAGAATTTAATATTTTATCTTTGATTTTGTAAATTAGAATAGTATTTAACATAATTTAAAAAAACAACTATTTATCATGAAAACTACTTGATACATTTAAGTGACAAAGATATTTAAAATATCACTAGCATTCGACGAGATATCACGAACAAAATCGAACCTAATCTTAACTTTCTTATGCCACCCTGACAAACAGAGAAAACCAATCAAATCGGGATCTATGCTTGCTATGCGGGATCTTTATTAAATACTAATGCAAAAAAAAAGATTTCCAACGTCCACCCTACAACCATTTTAAAATCTCTTTGGATACATACCTAGACAAAATTTAGACTTTCCACCAATGCATTTTGCGTGTTGATGATTAAACCTAGGTTATTGATGTTTATCGGTATAGTTCGCGCAAAGTAACTTGACCTAAAACTCACGGATAGGGGGAAAGTGTATTTGCGTGCAAAATGTACTAAAAATCGACTACTGCGCCATCCACCATTTTGGTTCAAGTTATTTTGCGCCAACTGTAATGTATGTTATACTATTACTTATTTATAATGATACTTAGTATAATAACTTTATCTAATTGTACGAGTATTTACAGAGTTGCGCTGATTATTCACGATTATTATTTTCTTTTAATTTGGTGTGTGGTATGAGGTGACAGGTAATTGATAGTTATTAATTAGGTATATGAGGCGTAGTTCATAGATCAAAGGGTCCAAAAATAAAAAGACTGCTTTTCATAATTTAAGTTTTTAATAATTAGGTAAGTACCTATGTAACTGTACAAAATTGCTATAGAATTATTACCTATTGGGAGCTAGGTACCTAGGTACTTATAGGTATTAAATTATATTAGTTATAGGTAAATAGATATTAAAGATAGATTCAAGAATATCTAACTACTTTTAATCTTTGAGCACTATACTTCTATGGACCCCTACAATATTGGTCGCTATAAAACTCCAGAAACAGAGGAAGGTAGGTATCATCAAATGATAACGTGGTCGTAACAGGATGCCTATGATGTGTTCCTGATTAACTAATGACTAGTACAACTGGGAAATTGCTCTCTGACCCGTCAGTAGATAAAACAGCGCATGCGAGTTTCGTTATTTCTTGTTAAAAAACAACATAAGTACTCTTGCTTATCTTTCATTTCAATATACATAATCTACTTACTAAAAAATTCAAAAACAGTACTTGTACTTTTAGTTATTCTGCGACATGACTCCTGAAAAACGCACTGGGCTGTTCATATTTGCTGAAGGAATGTTTATGTACAACATAATAAACTACCTACATAATTTGATTGAAAGTATTGGAAAGATATTTGAGTCTGAATTCTGAATGTTATTGGTTTCGTCTAAGTTAATAATAACGGGAAAAATATGTTTTTGACATCGAAGTTTGCTTTTGTAGAAACCACAGCATCTTTTAAATTTTTATCCAGGTTTTTCTTTTCTGAACATCGCGAGTCTTTTTAATTCAAGAATTAGTATTAATTAGTAAAAAGATTAAAATAAATAATGAGAAAATAACTTAAAAAATGTGTCTACTTATTCAATTCAAAAATGTCGTATCGTCCTTGATAACGTCGTTCAAAGTCCATCACATGGTGAAAAAGTTCTCGCTCTTCTGAGCTGGCACCGATTTTATCTCTACGAGTAAATTGGTTTAGGTGAGCGTGTAGTAAGTTTATGAGACATCCTACGCCTATAGTTATAAATCTTTTAAATATAGTTTCATATTTAGTTAATTAAGTAACTACAGTTATGTACTTAGTTTCCTAGTTACTGTAAATTTGTTGCCAGAGATTTTTTGTTTATTACGTTAATAAATTAATCACTAATAAAACAGAAAAATGTCTTGCTTGCATTGCTGTGATGTCATTTTCAGTAATACACAGAATACACTGGATGTCAGGAATGGTTGTTATAGTTGTAATAACAAGTACAAATAGGTACGATTTGCCACCGCTTTGACCACGGTCCTGCATCTGATAAAATCAATAAAAAAAACTTTTAAATAATTGAATGGATATTGTAGTGTTTTTCGAAGCCATAACATCAGAATTTATGCATTAAAACAAACCTAGAAACAAATTAAATTAAAAATTTAAAAAAACCCCCGACACAAAAATAAACCTGAATCCATATAAAAAGAATAAAATAATCTTGAAATTATAACCCTTCGTAAGTACGTATGAAGTTTTTTGATTAAATTTTGTCGCGTCGGGGGACCGCTCTCTAATTATGTGAATCCTTTCCTTTCCTTTTGCTTCCCGAACGTGAATCGCGCGAATTCAGAATTGATGTGGATGGCGCGTACATCGTCGCGACGCGCGGGAGGGCGTAAAGTGGGCGGAGCGTAACATAGGTACTCAAGTTTGGCGACCCGAACGGGCAGACACGCGAGAGCTAGAGAGCGGTCCCCCGACGCGACAAAATTTAATCAAAAAACTTCATACGTATGTACTTACGAAGGGTTATAATTTCGAGATTATTTTATTCTTTTTATAGGGATTCAGGTTTATTTTTGTGTCGGGGGTTTTTTTTAATTTTTAATTTAATTTGTTATTTCACACTTTTTGTAGGGACTCCTTAGTTATTTTGTTTAATTTCTTTTATTTTCTTGCGTTTTAATTAGGTATTTTCTTCGTTTAGTTATTCAACTTTTGTACAATTATTTCATAGCTATTAGATATCTTATATCATAGTGTATAGTATTCTACTAGTCAAGCCCTTTCATTTGATACCTTTATTGAGGGAGTAGTGAAAAAATTTAATAAATTCACCATTTCGTGGAGGCCGCCATGTTGGATTTGAAATTTTTCATAGTGTATAGTATTCTACTAGTCAGGCCCTTTCATTTGATACCAATATTGTGGGAGTTGTGAAAAAATATGTAAACCGCCATCTTGTGGCGGCGGCCATCTTGGGCCGATTTTCACTAAACATAGCTAAGAACACTCCCCACTTATTCACCTTTCAAACAAAAAAAAAAACAAAATCAAAATCGGTTCATCCATTCGGGAGCTACGATGCCACAGACAGACACACACACACACACACAGACACGTCAAACTTATAACACCCCGTCGTTTTTGCGTCGGGGGTTAAAAACAAACTTTAGATTACCAATGTAATATAATACCTATCAATATAATATATGAATTCGGCTATAAAAAAATGCATCACCCTGTGTAATGTTGTTACTCGGCCGTGTACCTACCTATAGGTTAAATTTTACTGTAGGTAGGTAGCTACATTAAGATATGCAATATTTATTTCTGATTGACGACTTACCTACTTATCAACCACGGCGACAAAGCACTATTCATAATTTTCATCATCATTAATTCATCTTTCTTACATGTAGTGTACTAAGTTCTTTATAAATACTTAGCTACCAATTAAATATAATCGAATTTAATAATGAAGCGGCGGTAGCCATTAGGCCACCGCCGCTTCATTATTAAATTGAATTTTGCGTTTTGCATTGCGATCATGTGGTTGCCGGTTCGAAACTTACCTTACTCAAGGATTTAGCTTAGCACGAGGGGTTAACAGGAATACTAGTAATTGCGACCCACATTGCTAGTAATCATTTAAAAAAATGTAGTAACTGACTAGGCTACTTACTTCCATTCCAAAAGACATGAACCGCATTAATATTAATCAGATTAAGCTATTTCTGCTTATTCTGAATAACCCCTTAGTTAAGCTTCATAAAAAGTATTCATCCAAGTCTGCAATTTAAATTGCAGACTTGGATGAATACTTTTTATGAAGCTTAAAATGAATATTTATCATCTTGTTAAATATAATATAAATTATGTAAGCTGTTAAAGTAGCTACCTACACTGTTACATAAACAACATCATCTCATTTAAATTATTATTTTTATGGTTGGGATAACCTTATAAATATGTTAATAAGTATACTTACAAACATTTTACATGTGAATTATGTAAAAATCTGTATGTATCTGTGATCATGATTACTTGGCTGGTAATTGATTTTGATCCTAATCAATTCTCCAGCCAAGTAATCATGCCTGCTATACCCAGCTAGTTAAGTACCTATACTTAAGGGTAGCTAAGATACTTATCGCTAAGATAAGTGAAATGACACTGGAATCCATATTAGATACTAGCTGTTGCTCACGGTTTTACTCGCATCCCAAAAAACTTTTTGAGACAAAAGATAGCCTTTATCCTTCCCCAGGATACAATATGTCTACTTGCCATATTCAATAATCTGTTCAGCAATTTAAGCATGGAAAGGTAACGCGGTAAACAGCGTTAGTTTCGAATTTATAACACCGCCGGCTCCACATGTTGGACACTACGAGCCGACCAACGTTGGTAAGCGATTTGAACGAATCAAAACGCGTCAGCAAGCTTCATGGGTTTTGGCTCCATCGCTATTTGCTGGTCCACACGTTGGCCGAATAGCGTTGGTGCTACCATTGGGGCCAACGTGTGGAGCTGGCCTAATATTAAGTATTTATACCTATGAATAGCCGTGACAGCCTAGTGATATGCCCATTGGACTGCCAAGTCAAAGGTCTCGAGTTCAAATCCAAGGCACGCACCTCTGACTTTTCGAAGTTATGTGCGTATTAATAGTTAATTATCAAGCGCTTAAACGGTGAGGGAAAACATCGTGAGGAAACCTGCACGTCTGAGAGATTTTCTCGACGGCGTGTGTAGCCTGTCAACCCGCATTAGGCTAGCGTGGTGGACTATAGCCTAATCCCTCTCATTGTGAGAGGAGACCCAGCAGTGGGACATATAATCGGTTGATTATGTATGTATGTGTACCTATGAATTATCCAGCCAGCAGTGGGTACAATCGTGATCCCAATTACTAATCCAGTCATCGACCTCAGGGTGTCGGACTGCCGCCGTGACATTAGGTCAGCCTAATTCACGTCGGCAGACTTCACGCGCTGTCGAAAAGTCTCAGTTTTCCTTAACCGTATGCAATTTCAATTTGATTATCTATTAATATGCACATAATTACGAAGTCAGAGGCGCGTATCGAGACGGTATAATAGTCAGATTTTGGGTTCGAACTCGAGACCTAAGAGTCGGCAGTAGGTACAATGGTCATGTCACTAGAGTATCACTGCTGCCAAAATATTTTTAAGTAGGTACCTAATCCGCTCATACTGTAGTTATAATTAAAAAACTAAAAAACTCGACAGCGTTTCTCAAACAATTATATAAGTATGTACATACATACTTACTCTCGAAAAACATAACCCTCCTTCTGGCGCAGTCTGGTAAAAATACACATAGTCGCATTAGAGATGTTGCGATAAGATGTGCTCTCTGCAATAGTATGGACGTTCTTTCCCGATATCCTGCTTTATCTGTGCCTGTCGTATAACAAATTGAAAAAGCGATAAAAAAATCTATTAGTCTCTGGCACGTGAGTTCAAATAGAAGGTTTTCTTGACAAAGAGCTAAAATTATAGTCTTCAGTCACATCCATTCGTGTGACTAAGCTAGGAAACTCTTTGGGTAGGTAGGTAGGTTCACCTACACCCGTTTACCAGGTCAGGAATTTTGAGTAACACCGCTAATTGTCAAAAATGACTCGTTAATTATTGACTTATCTACGTGCTGTGTGTACCGTTAGACCAGGTCCCACATTACCTACATATAGCGGAGAATAGCAAATAGTTACCATTTTAGGTATGTCTAAATTCGTATTACCATGCCAATATATCTAGCTAGAAAACCTGTTAGGTAGGTTTGTTACTTTCTTGTTTAATATACTACTGGTTAGTAGATATTAAGCCTAGAAAAGAAGCTATAAGTGACAATACTAAACTAGTAAATAAGTACTTACATTTTGTGCAGACTTACGCTTCGATATGTCATATTTCAATACAATTTGCTCTTTAATATTAATCATTGAACTGAAGTTTTCCGAACTGACGGCTAACCTCCAGTAATTGGAGAGGCACTTCGAAGAAGAAGATTGAACAGGAAAGCATCGTAATAAAACCTACATCCCTTAGAAGTTTACAGAAGGTTATTATCAATAATCTAACAACAGTCAACTGCATAGAGTATGTACCTAGTTAACTGTTGTCCGGTCGGATACCTACCTAATTATTTCCATATCAGTCTCTACTATTATAAAATTGTAAAAAAGCTATGTTTGTTACGGGTTGGAGCAAAAACTACTGAATAGATTTTAATTTTTTTATCACTGTTAGAAATTATAATGCTCCAACTTAAAAACTGGTGAAATTCTTATCACAATTAATTAATCGGATCTAGAGATACAGCTTGACCTCTCTGATGTATAGGGGCCCATACAAGGAAGAGATCATCACTGTTGGTTTTTATTAAATTATTTTTGGAACCCATTTCTGATCCTACTATACCTTTCGGTGAGCGAAGCCGCGGGCAAAGGCTATAATCATTATCATATTATATATGATATATTCATATAAGCCTACAATCATTATCAGCGATAATTATACATACATAGGTATACTATTGATATAAGTTGCTTATATGATTACGTGCCGAATCCTAATACGGAAACCTAAAACATTATAAAAAAGAATGATCAAAATACCGATTTTAATTATGTGGACCGTCACGTACAATATGTACATAATACCTATATATATATATTTAAAGCTTACTAGCAATGTGGGTCGCACATTACTAGTATTCTTGGTTAACCGTTCGTGCTAAGCTAAATGCTTGTGTTACGAGTGGGTTCACGTTGGTAGTGCAATGGGTGGGTTTCGAACCGGCAACCACATGATCGCAAGTCCAACGCCCTAGCCATTAGGCTACCGACGCTTCCAATTATACAAAAAAGTTACGCGTCTACACATTAAAACATAATACACCTACCAGGATATAAAACTCGGCAATCTCGGCCACAAAGGTAACAAACACTGTGTTAGGAAAACGTTAATTTAAATAATGTACAGTAGTAGTCTATCATCTTCCCATAATTAAAAGCGAACTCCTATTAGGTAGGACTAGATATAGCAGGTTTTCTTAACAGCATAGCGTGTCTTTCTCATTAGAAGAGGTTGTAATTATAGCAATTTTTATAGTTGCCATTCGCTATCGCAATTATCCGCTGCTAACTACTAATTAAGACATTACATAGCTTACGCTATTATCAGTAATTTCAATGGTGATGATTACAGTGTTAAATCCCTTCAATCACACTAGTGCCTAGGTACCTACGTCTCTTTTTTATGGAAACTAACGGTACCTACTCCAAACAGTTCTTTATAGTGTAGCGGACTGTATTCTGACTGTATACTCGCACCACAGATAATAGAATAGGTACTTACTCGCACGAAGTCAGCATATTACGTAAGAGTACCGTGCCTTGTTTCATGAAAATAAGCTAAGTGAACAAAATTCTGATTCCAAGAAAAGGGAAAATATAATGGGGAAATTCTCTAACGTGCTTCTTATATGCTTTATAAGAAGTAGATAAACCAGTCAGTCAGCAGTTGATAGTGAATGGTGTTAGCAGGAATATCTCGTTTTACTAATCTTAGTAAAAATAAATAGACGTAGACGGTAAATTTAGGCTTCAAATGGTCTCGAGACAAAGCTAGTTATTTGCCACTGGACTCATATTATGCTTAATACAAATACCAGCCGGTCCATATGCTTGATTGCATCTTAGTCTTAATCGATAAATAAATAAATCTTTCATCCCATAAAAGGACAAAAAAAGCCTGCACGGCCTACTTTCTGATCTTTTTAACTTTTTTGTGTAATTGACGGGTTTAAAAAAAGTTATGTACAACAGAGTCAATACTAACGAACAAACTTGATAAAGTTTGAAAGTATTTAAGAGTATAGACTATTGTAGTCTCACTCTGAGCTAACACAGACCTATTTTGAAAGAAGATAAGTAGGTACTTTTGTATGATGATGCTACGAGGTTTTTTTTTACCTAATTATTATACCACTAACGTGGCAAACAAGCATTCGGCCCGCCTGATGATAAGCGGTTATCATAGCCTATGGACAGTATGGACGCTTGCAACAACAGGGGTATCACTAGCGCGATAAACACAATTATTTTTCGATAATTATGAGAAATGATTGTTATTTATTTCAAAAAAAAAAACATTTATTATTATAGGTACGGCTAATTTAATTATGTGTATACGTAATTTCCTATTTTCGTAATAAAATTCACTATCTATCCCTATTTTATACTGACCTGTAACTGTAACTAAAGATATTCGAAGGCTGAACCCGATTTCTTGTAATGTTCGAGATGCTAAGCGATACAAAAGTACCGTGTATTACCCATCTCACTTGACCGGCAGACCGCGTCGTAATTTTGTTATCCATTTGAGATTCAGTTCAGATTTGACGAATATACTTACGTAAGTAAGTAATAGTTTATTATGTGCCGCGCGCCACGGTCAGTGTCACAGACTTGAGACGGTTCGACACTTATAGTTACGTGAATTGATAAAGGGGATCACACGTGGCCAAGTGCATCCAATCCATACCAACATAACATACCATACCATCACGCCTGTATCTCCCCAAAGGTAAGGCAATGGTGTATTGAATAGCCACAGTTCGCATTCCTAACCGGTCCTGTCGGAAGACCAGCGTCTATGCGATTCGTCGTCATCGGCATTATGCTGAGACAGAACCAAAAATATTGTAGAAATTCTCCACAGGGGTCCAAGTGTACAGGCTTCTTATGTTGCTAACTTTGTACCTACTCACAGAAAGGTCGTATCATGAGGTCCTACTTAGACCTCATGATACGACGAATATTACAATCAGGCCAAAAACGACCAAGAAATTGGGACTCAAAGGCCATTTTCATCCGTTCTATAATTTATAATGTAGGTACAAGTTATCCTTTATTATACCAATAGCGTCTACATCACACATTATAACTTTGACTGACATTCTTAAAAACTAGGTCAGGATCGATACTTATACAACAACTAGCTTCTGCCCGCGACTTCGTCTGCGTGGACTTCAGATAAAAAGTAGCCCATGTGTTATTCCAGACTATAATCTATCTCTGTGCCAAATTTTATCCAGATCCGTTCAGCCTTATGGCGTGAAAGAGTCCATCAACAAACATCCATCCATCCTCACAAACTTTCGCATTTAAAATATTAGTAGGATAGGGAGGTACGTATTCTAAGTTATTAGTTTTTGGACGAAGTTTTTTATACGTCAGAACTAGAAATACTGACAATGACTCTACGTAGTTACTCATGTTTAAAGTAGTAGGTATTAAGTAACAACAAAATATAATTTATGCTTGTCCTATAAATTCAAATGTATGACATTTTATAGGTCATATTTAAATTAAGTTGGGTAGGTCGTCGCACTTTGTGGGACGGCGGGCTACTATATTTGTAATTACGACTGACTTACGTAGTCTAGATACGTTAGTAGTACTTTACGATATCAGTACCTACCCAAAATATTGATTATTTAAGTCTGCTAATAATCAATCATATCAGCGCGATTGAATTGACGTCACTGACAGAATTATTATGTACATAATTGAGGCAGTAGAGGAATATAAACACTCTTCAACTATCAAATTACAGAAAATGTAAAAAAAAAACTCTGGCGCCAGGATCGTTATCTATGTAACTAAGTATTATATTTAAATTGTGATTTATAAAAATATTTTTTTATTTCTCTCGTTTTAAATGTAAGTAAGTACATTTAATAATAAAATATATCATCTAATTACAATCATTCGTCATAATAAATTGAATTCACATCACTATATATTCAATTATGGCACCGCCACTACTGGGAAGTATCTATTATTTTTCCCATCTGTCACCACTGGTGGCGACGGGGAACAAGAAGAGTGGCCATTCCCAAATGACACCACTGGTAACAAATGGGATTTTTTTCCCCACTGGCCTGGTAGCAAGATGGGTGACGTAGACGGTGAGGACAACTGGGAATAACTCACTTTTTTTACTTCAAGGTCGAGGTATCTTTATGTGATGTATCTATGCCTGACGCAGTGCTTACGAGTACATACTTACCTAATTAAATAATTTTAAAAGTCATCCACTTCCTTTGTATGATTGATTACGGGGCTTGATATTTTCGTACCTACCTAGTACATAATACTTAGGTACCTAGTCATTAATTGTTTTTATAAGTGAGAATAAACGAATGTTCTAGAACAATAATCCTGTTTTCCTTTTGTGGAAGGTCTTAATAATACTTGCAGCTGAGGACGTCTCATGAGGCTAAAAACAGTGCATTCTGGAGTTTTTACGAGAAGATTGAATCGCACTCCTCACACGAAGAAAGAAATAAGTACTTAAAAGGATTTATTTTAGTCAGTAATTTCATACTCACAACTCTGTGCTCACTACAATACTTAGGTACTTCTTCTCCAATTTAATAATTGCCGATACAATCAATAAAAAATTTTTTTTTAATTAGTTAGGTACTAATATAATTTTTAAAATAGTGTAGGTATTTTCTTTAAACCGATGTACACCATTTTAAAAGAACTCGCATCACTTTAATTTCGTAGGTGAAAAGAAAATGAATACCTAAATAATGCTTAATTTATTTTTGTGACAGCCGTACCTACTGGCGTACGAGTGGCGTAGAGGTCAATGGCGCTAAGTGTATTAAAATATGAAAAACTACCACACACACCACCACAACAGAATCCTTTTTTCTATGAGATTTTTTGATGTACCTAGTTAGCTTATTGAAAGTTGGAGAGGACAACATCTGTCAGGCCAGCTAGTAGGTAATACCTACTTAGTTATCTACTCGACTATACATTGTTGGCGGATTAGCAGAGGTCCTCGTAGGCAACGGGCAAAAGCCGGTAGCACAGTGTAGGTATCTACTCAAGGTTGCGACGACGATATCAGTACCTACCTATTCTTACTGCAGACTGAAGCAAATCTTAAACTTTTGCACGTGTCACGTAGGTAAGTAATAAGTGTTGCAACTGATAACATTATAGTAGATAAAACCCTTTTATCTGATTTGAAAGTGAATTTGTATATCTGCTACAAGGTCCTGCTATTGAGTTATTACGAAACGAATAACTCAACTTGTAAAGCAAAGATGAAGAAAGTTTACCTCATTTGTGTTCGACGCAGACCTAGATCGAGATGGCGGGCTTAGCCCTGCAGTGTGGACTATCATGACTGAAAATATAGAATGATATAAGTAACTGATTAATTAATACGGGAAACCGTCATCGAGAGCCGAAAGAAACTTGTGTCTGAAATTGAGACCACTTTGGAGAAAGTCTCAGATTGGGGCAGACTTAATTTGGTCCAATTTAACCCTATTAGGACACAAGTTTGCGTGTTTACCGCACAAGATCTACCGTTGGTCGTATCACTTCGTTTTGAGAGCACCCCCTTAATTGCCTCAGCCAATATTGGAATACTTGGCATCGACATATCGAATCAACTCCAGTTCCGCGGTCATTTAGAGGTTAAGGCTAAGTTAGCCTCAAAGAAGCTTGGCGTGCTTAACAGATCGAGACAGTATTTCACTCCTTCCCACCGCCTATTACTTTATAAGGCGCAGGTCCGGCCTCATATGGAATACTGGTCTCATCTCTAGGCAGGAGCACCCCAGTACCAGCTTCTCCCTCTGGACAGCGTCCAACGAAGAGCGAATCAAATCGTCGGCTGCCAAGTTAATTAAAACCGGCTTGACCCCTAGGCGCTATCGCCTATAATATGGGGAGTGCTCCGAGAAATTGTTCGAATTGATCCCTGCAGCCTCTTTTCGTCATCGTTCTACGCGACAACAGTTCCATCCCCATCATCTTGATGGCTGGCAGTCCCCAACTGTGCGTTTCTCTAGAAACTTTCTGCCTCGCCCAATAAAACTGGGGAATGAACTGTCGCCTGCAGTATTTCCGGACCAATACGACCTTCAAACTTTCAAGAAAAGAGCGTAGGTACTCCCTTTTAAAAGGCCGGCAGCTCACTTGTGACTCCTCTGGTGTTGCGGGTGCCCATGGGCGGCGGTGATCGTTTACCATCAGGCGATCCGTCTGCTCGTTTGCCTGCTATCCCATAAAAAAAATGTACGAGGTGTCAAAGTTCCAAACGAAGCAAATGTTTAAGGTAGGTATCTACCAGAATAATGTGCTTTGGTTTGTACAAACTTTACTGACCTCGTTGTAGGCATGAAATGCTTGACAATAATATAACCCGTAGGACTTTCAACTGTCTTGCCTTAAACGGCTGGCCAGAGGCGGGCTGCCAGAGCTATTTGCTTGGGGGTGGAAGTGTCTAATGGCGTAATAGCGGGGAAACCCAATTCGGGTCTCTTGGAGACTCGCGACGGTGAAACCGGGGCCGCACCTCTCGACACCCTTAGCCGCTCACGCCGCTGTTGCCGCCTTTTGCCTGTACTGGCAGCTTTTCGGGGGGCCCAGCTAGTGAGTTGGCGAGTCACCGTCTGCCATCCCTAAGGATATTTTTTCGAGGGTCAAAGGCAGACGCCGTTTTCTTCCGGCAATAGAAGTTATCGGTCCACCAAACACCCCATCCATAATCCCATTTTTTATTTCCATACTTTACAATAGTCCTGCACCCACCCGGAATACTTCATGACTGTACTCCCATAGAACAGTTGTGTAGTGTCCTGGGTGTGTACCCCATCCCATATTAGATTAAAGCTCTCCAAGGGGCCTCTGCGCGTTTTACCTGTGTCCCCCCGCAAGCCTTCCAAAGTACCGGATGTCTTCCTCACGGGAGGCATGCCGTGATACCCAAAAGGAGATACAAATAATAATAATAATAAATAATAAACCATTTATTTCAGGCATCTATGGCCAATAGATATATATACCTTACAGACTAACATATATAAAATATATACAAAAAGTGTTAGTATATAGGTAGAGCTTAAAACAATGAGATGATAGCTTATACTGCAAATTAGTGCAAATGTATCGCACATTACCTATGTAGTCGTGAATCATATTGTCAGTCATCAAAAGTGGCCATACCCCCCTAATTAGTCCCACTTTGCATTAATATCAGGTAAGTTGGCACCAGAGCGTGTCGTGTTGGAATAATGCAATTACATCCACTACTTTGTCATTAACATAAATGTACGTACCTACTAAAGTACAGATCCTACGATGTTCTATTAATTAGCGTCATTTCCGTCAAGTCTAATTACCTACTTATATGGTTAAAGTATCATTAATAGTGAAAATTATGTTCATTTACTTCGGTCTATTGCCTTCACTTTAGGAAAATATGTTTTCTTGTATTTCAAAACTACGTACGTAGTAAGGTACCAAAACTATGCTGATAAAGTACAGAAATCTTTCATCTTTTCTTCATAATAATGTTCGTGCATTTCGATATTAAGAATCTTCTGAGACATAAAAGCAAATTCATTATTTTATAATGAAAGAGTAGGTACCTACTTATACCTACTAAATTAGATCTTTGAATTGCTCCGTGACTGACTGCACATTTACCGGTCGCTGTTGAGGTAGGTACCTACATATTATATAGCCATTTAACAAGCAAAGACAATAAATTGTCATTTGATTTAAACGTGTCCTGTGTAGAAACATGTCATTATGTTTTGTATTCATGTATTTTTTTTATGAAATAAGCAGTAGGTAGTTATACAACATAAGTTTACAAAAACACTGAAATTACGCAGAAGTCTTTATAAGTACCTACCTACTCGTACATAATCCTTGATTTGAAGTCCATGACATACTCCCCTCGCAGCATAAAAACCGAATAGTTTTCGGACTTTACCCAATATCCGATGACTATTCGGTTTGACCCTTGCAGCTCCAAATATTCGTCAGAATTACTTAATCGGTTCCGCACTCAATTATTTTGACCGAACTTATAAATATACAAGCTTAGGTAGGTAGTACCAACCCCTAAATGGCTCTCAAGTCCTCCTGTAGTTACTCACCGCCCACAAGACATGGGACATTTACACAATCTTGTGGCCTTGTGGCAAAAGAAAATTCATATGATTTTAATACTTATGCTATAAATTTTAACCTAATTTTAATTTTTAGCAGCTTGCCACAAATCACACTTCAATCAAATCTCATTTTGTTCACGAAAGGTGATTTACCTAAACAAAAAATTATAATAAATATTAATTAGGTATGTACTTACGCTATTGGTTACGTAAGTATAATAATTATATTTTTCAAGGAGTTATTATTCATATTTTAAATATAATGAATTATTAATATTATCATTATAGGTAGGTAATTAAGTATGTCACACAATTCAATGTCACACACACAAGTGTGACATTGAATTACTTTATACGGAAATTCACAGCAAACTCAAGCTAGGCAAGCGCTCTCCTTCTTAGCGAAAAAACAAAAATATAATAAGAGAAAAAAAAACTTAATGCCTCAAGCAGGTAATCTGCAATGCAGGCTGTGAAATTTTTATTAGATGATAATGAATACAATGTGATATTAAATAATTTCCAAGCCCACCACCCAAACCCACCCGCTACCTTGCTAGGTACTGTTAGTTCCAGTCTTCTAGAGTAGGTAGAGCCAAAAGTGCATAAAAATGTTAACGGATTTGAGAACCAGCAATGGCGCGATGTAGATTTAAAAGGGAACACTTAATAAGTACCTAAACCGCCTTTTAATATTACCTACACCGGCTACAACTATGATGACGTCCTTACATTTCGCAACTATTCCAGAACGTTTATAGCTAAAATGAGGTCTAGGTATTAGCCATGTGATGCAACAGTAACCACTCAGGAAGAGAACATTGTCACCGTAGCAGAAACCAGCAGACATTTCATCAACATTGTAATCACAGTTCATTTCGAAATCATTGCTAATATTGACCAAACTATATATTGCTAATATCAACTATTTAGTTTAAGTATAAAAAGGTCATAATTAACAGTGTCTTTAAGTTTCCCACAATCAGTAAAAGATGTAAAAGTAATACTAATAATTATAATTTCAATTTAATATGAAACCCGAATATATTCTGTATCAAAGCTGAATAATTCGGCCGAATACGATTAGGTCCTAAAAATTTGCCGAATACCGAGAACTTAACCATTCGGTGCATCTCTACATACAATCAACGAACTAGGATAAGAAACAAAATAAGTTGTATATAAAAACATTTGTATCCACTACACTATACAACAGAATATGTGACTTATTTAACTTATCCTCTTAAGTAACACGTATGACATAGGTACTTGAGAATAATAAAAATAATACTTGTATTTATTTTTTTAATGCATGTATAAATACCTAATATATACAGTTTGCAATGACGGTATCACGACATCTTTCGCGTAGTAACCAAGCAAAGAAAACTGCTTTAGCGCCACGGGGAATAGGGTTCAGCCCCGCTTCAAACAAAATAAATATTTTATATTGTCTGGTTTGTGTAGGTGTGGAAATTTCGTAAGTGTTCGTATTGATAAGCCATGACCAAGGAGAAAACTCTGTGTGGGCCAGGAGAAAATGTAAAACGTTGTTACATGAAAAATAATGTTCAATGAAAGATAGTTTTTAAAGCGTACTAGCAATGTGAGTCGCATATTTACTAGTATTCTTGTTAGCCGCTCGTGCTAAGCTAAATGCTTGTGTTACGAGTGGGTTCCCGTCGGTAGTGCAATGGGTGGGTTTCGAACCGGCATCCACATGATCGCAAGTTCGACGCCCTAGCTATTAGGCTTGTATTGGATTCCAAAGTTGAAGTACAATAGATTTGGGAAGTGGCACCAATATAGGTATTAGGTTGGTATATATCCCGACATAATATCCGCGCTCAGGTATATCATCAAATAAAAAAAAAGTGAAAAAAAAATAAAACATAGCATTCCTACCATTAGGTATGCCTGTATTTCCACACATATTTCGCTGGTATGTTTAAGTCCCATACCGATAGCAGTGGACAAGCCTAATGCCATTCACCGGGCACAAACCTAAACTCCCGAGCTGCTAAGTGAATGCCAATGCTAATGAGAATGTCTTAGAAAATCGAACCCAGGACTTGTAGTGTAGTGCCAGATAAATACCTAACGCAGTTATTTAAATACTTAGGTAGGTACTTACTATAGCGACTCTATTTAAATAAGGTAGCTTGAACGTTAGTATTTTTATGAGACCGTGAACTCTAGATTATTATCTTCAAAGACATGGTAGATATATAAACTGAACTATTGTTGTATAATGTTAGTAAGTTGTCAGGTTTAGGTAGGTGTTGAAATTTGTAAGTTTTCTTATTGATATGACCCAGGAGAAAATTTTGTGTGGGCCAGTGGAAAATGTAAAACGTAAAAAATAATGTTCAATGAAAGATTCTAGCAACTGATTCCAAAGTTGAAGTACAGTCACGAATTCCGCGGCCCCAACAATAGGTTTGGGAACTGGCATTAGGTTGGTATACATCCCGATATATTCAGGCTCAGGTGTACCGTCAAATAAAAAAAAGTAAGAAAAAATAAAACACAACATACAAAACATAACAACTTATGCCTGTACTTCCCGAAGGGTTATGTAGAGAGCACACACAGTTCGCCGGTATGTTTAAGTCCTAAGCAGTCCACAAGCCTAATGCTAGAATGTCATAGAAAATCCCAATAACACTTTTTTCGACCTACAAATCGAGGACAAACCCCAGGACTTCTAGCATAGCACATAAATGACGCAGTTATGTATTCAAATTATACTTAGGTACTACTTATAGTTACTAGGTAAATACTCAATTACACTTTGAACGTTAGTTTTATAAGAGACCGTGAACTCTAGGTTTATGGTTTTATTATCTTTAATGACATGGTAGGATACATAAGTAAACTGAACTATTGTTGTCAAGGTTATTTCATATTAGCTAGGGCGGTCCAACCTCAATGGAGCACCTCAATGGAGTCTGTGAATTATATACTCCATAGTTTTTTTTTTTTTGGTGATTTTTTGCATTTTTTATGCTAATTTTTATAAAGTTATTTATCTTTTAAAGTTTAAAGTTATTTTTCCTTCACTAAATAACTGCATAGATAATATTAAATAAAATAAAAAATACTGCGTAAGTATGTTAGTATACAGGGTTTTAAAAAAAAGAACTGACCTACTCAATAACATTTCCTACGAAACCCATACTCTATTCTTGAAAAATAAACACATCTTCCCATACAAAAGTAGACAATTTTGCAACACAAGGTAAGTATCCTAGTGCGGGATCCAGTGCCCATAAGGTACCAATTGCTTATTATTTATGAAATAAACTCATTATTATGTTTTTTTGTTTTTTAAAAGCTTACTTAGCAATGCGGGTCGCACATTACTGCTAAGCTAGATAGCTTGTTTTACGAGTGGGTTCACGTCGGTAGTGCAATGGGTGGGGTTATAACCGGCAACCACATGATCGCAAGTCCGACAAATACATTCGTTTTTTTTTCTCCCACTCAGGAGTAAGATTATTATTATAACTGCTTTTCAATATTTACACAAATTACCAACCATTATCCCCAACACATCACGTTTTCTATTTGCAGTTGATCTAGCGCTCACCTCACAGGCGTCAAACCTTTGAACAAGTTGAGAGAAACCTTAGAAAAGTTCTCGAAGATCTAGGCTAACTAACAAGCAAATGCGCTTCAGCCTAATCCATCAAAAACGCAATTTTATGCCTTCCATCTTCGTAATAGAAAAGAAGGTCGCCGCAAGATTTTAAGGAAGCTTAAAATCTTGTGACGCTCACATTGAACTCAGTATCTTCCCGAATTCCCGATACTTTGGAGTTTACTTGTACAAATCTATAAACTTCAAGAAAAACTACCCATCTGTGAAGCAGAATGTTTGAACTAGTTATAACCTATTAAAAAGGCTGTACTGGCTGGACTGGCTTTCGGTTTTACGGCTGGTGAATACGCCAGCCCAGCATGGAGAAGATCAGCTCAGCAGAATGGGTATATTCCTGCCCCGCAATGACTAAAGAGTCACAGAGGGAAACGTTATCAAGTGCGTCCAACCCATCACTGGTAATCTAAATGAAGGAAGTCAATGTATTGTAACCCTGACTCAAAAATAGCTATCCTAATGGCCCTATATACATTCGTATTATCATTTATATATACATAATAATTCACTGAAAGAAGCTACACTTATGTGCTTCTGGAACTATGAAAATAGTATACATAGCAAAGGTATAGAATAGAATATCATAAACGAATTCCAAATAGTTGACTTACCATAAAAAACCTTATTTTTATAAGTAATTAATATATCGATTATAGCCCTTTACTGCCCTTGAATAGGCGGGCTACTCAAGGCAAACGACACTATAGAACCACGTAATTTACATGTGTTACACAATTAAAACGGTAGCGACTAGCGAGTCTCCCATATATCATGTGCTTGTTGATACTAAAAGTAGGTAAGGTAAAAGTAGGTTTGTGAATATTTTGTGCTAATTGTCCAAATGATAAAAAAATATATTTACAAGCCTTATCTACAGTGGTAGGTATCTTTAGAATTGACATGAAAATAAAAGTAAATAGTTTAGTAGTTTTCCACAGATTTGACATAGTATCCAATAACAGTTAGAAAAAAATAGGTTCTATTTAAATATATTGGATTGTTAATAATACGCTGAAACCAACAAATGGGTAAATAAACAAAAATAATGTTTAACTAAAACACAAAAACGGTACTACATTGGTGTACTTACTACCTAGTTAGCATAACAACGTAGACAAGAATTTAGTAAGGTAGGTACATTATATCAATTCGTCAGTAAATATAGTAGTATTATTTATTGTATATATTCAAGATAGAATATTATATTATTTTTGACAATTGATTGATTATTGTCATTACATATACGCGTGCAAATGATAAAAAGCTCTATACAAAATAGTAACAAGTCTGTAATAATTTGATATTAATGAAACTTAACTTTGCGACTACACATTGAAGGCAACCGTGTAGTGTCTATACCAACAGTACGTACTATGAGTTAATATCATTTCTATAAGATCTATGAATTAGTTATACTCATAAGTACCTCAGTACAATAATTAGTTTTAAATTACGCCGGAATTGTCTGTAAAAATCTTTGAGCATCTAAAAAAGGGCAGAAACCCATGTGCACTTTCATATCATATTACTCGTAGGTATATTTCCTACTTGATATTCAAGTTTTTGGATGAACGATAATATTGATTAGCTTACATCGATTTTAAGAGCTTTCTCTTTCCTTACAAGAATGATTCTGTTTTTAAGTGGCTATCAAATGTATTATGAAAATGGGTTTTTAAAAAGTGTACGTAGGTACCTACACATACATAATTATTTGTCAGGCTCAAATCCTTAAAACTCTACTTTTTAATTTATAAGTATAATTTAATCACATTTGACAAGATATTCAGCAATAGGTACAGAAATCATAAATGTTATCAATGTTTTAAAAACCAAAGCTTGAAAATGCAATACGACTCGACTTTACATTCATTTCCTCACAGTAACCTTGACCCAGAACTCGGGGATGGTGGTGATGATGCCCTGGATCCTCCTGGAAGGAGCCAGTAGCGGCTTGCCGTCGGCGGTGGACACGTGGAACGCCTGCATGAACGCCGCAAACACTTGGAACATGGTCTGACGGGCGTACGTCTCACCTGCACACAGTCTTCTGCCTGCGACCAAGAAAATAAAGAATATCTAAGACTATTTTTAAGGATTTTTTTGGTCACGGGTAAACCATAGATGTTGTAAAGGATCCGTAACGTAGGTCATTTTCGATGACG
Organism: Acronicta leporina; assembly: GCA_947256265.1. Lineage (NCBI taxonomy): Eukaryota > Metazoa > Arthropoda > Insecta > Lepidoptera > Noctuidae > Acronicta > Acronicta leporina. Next base: position 11,205,587 of record OX366520.1, on the reverse strand, counting down.
GCGACCCTGACTATAAAAAAATAATATTATGTTTTGAATTCTTTTTAATATTTTTGGTTAATCACTATCTATTTATTTACATACTTATTTATTTTTAGCAAGAGCCCTTATGTGCCTCGCTAGACTGAACTAAATAATAATAACTAAAATTTTATTATTTACCTAGCTTATTCAAAAAAAAGTACTACTGTCAAGAAAGTACCGGGAAAAAAAACAAATGTTTCTTATGCATCCAAATTTATTTTTCACCGTAAAAGTATGCTCCTTCAGAAACGATACACTTACGCCAACGAATAATCCAATCATCAAAACATTTTTAAACGCTGTTTTCGGAATTGAGTTCAGTTCTCGCCGCGAATTCTACTATATGTCTTCTAGCGATTGAAAACGGGTGCCACGAAGTGGTAATTTGAGTTTAGGAAAAAGAAAGAAGTCGGCTGGAGGCATATCTGGTTGCTATGGTGGTTGCTCGAAGGTATTTGTTGAGTGTTTGGTCAAAAATTCGTTCACAATGATGGCCTTGTGCGACGGCGCTTTATCGTGGTGCAAAATCCAAGAATTTTCTTTCCACAAATCTGGTCTTTTTCGTCGAATTTGCTCTCTTAAATGCCGCATAACGCTCAAATAATATTCTTTACTAGCTGACCCGGCGAACTTCATACCATAACCATAACAATCGATTCTGAAACTAACGTCACTCAATTGTTTTGCCTTCCCGGAACCCCTCCACTAACACTTGACTTTTAAGTACTTATTGTTACGAATCTTTTGTATGGGAATATTATTTTATTATTATTATTTTGTTTCTATCCGTAAGAACCGTTCTCGTACTTCGAGGAATATTATAAAAAAGAATTAGCGAAATCGATTCAACTGCTCTCGACATTTGCGCTTAGCAACACATTTGGCGATTCATTTTTATATTATAGATTTACCGTTTGACCTTCCGGCAAGAATTCCGAGTGCACAACACCGATAGTCAAAGAAAACAGTCAACATGACTTTGACTTTTGATCAATTTGGCGTGGTTTTTTCGGTTTCAGTTCAGTTGGATTGGAAGGCGCCACTCGAAGCTTGTGGACTAGTTTGCATGTCAAATTCGTAAACGTCACGTCAGTTGCAGACGTTGATGACCTACCAGAACGAGCCAAATTTTCCATCACGGAAATCGGAAACGGGTTTTCAAGACGAAGACGATCATTCTTGCGATGGAACGGACCTCTTCATAAGAGTGTTACGTTCATGGAAGGTGTAACCCTGCTTTAAATAAATAAATATTTTTGATACATCTAAATTGTATTGCATATGTAGGTATAAAATAAAAATCTATCTTCTTACTGATCTAATACTAAATAGGATATTTGCATTAGTAATGTTCCACTCGACTGTACCATGCCCAAGAAGGCGGGTGCAACAACTTCAGCCCGGCCTAAAAGATTGGCGAGTACCTGTACTTCGAATTGACATAGAACCTTTATGGTTTGAGATTTTTTAGTGAAACTTTTTTCACATGGTACGTACCTATGCTATGAAGTTCTTCTTTTAAAAAATGTGCAACATTCGATTATCGACTTTCAGTTGTTTTTTCTATTCAGCTTACACAAGAAAGATGGATAACTACTTCGAAAATTCCAGTGATTTTTGAATACGAATTCCAACGCGGCAGAAACAGCTCGCAATATCAATGTTGCGTTTGGAGAGGGGACTGCTAATGAACGCACCGTGTGATTTTGGTTTAAACGCTTTCGTGATGGAAACTTTGATTTGAAGAATTAACCACATGAAATGGGTGAATAACAATGAATTGAAAGAGATGGTGGAAGCCGATCCGAGACAAACTACCCAGGGCCATTAGCGGCATGGTTTAACACTTTAACGATACCTTACCGACAGTATTGACACAATTGTGTCAAATCAATAAAATAAAAAAATATGAAAAATGGGTGCCTCATGATTTGACTGATCTGCAGAAAGAAACACGTGTTGAAACTTGTGTTGCCTTGTTGAATCGGTACAGAAATGAAGGAATATTGGATCGAATTGTGACATGTGATGAAAAGTGGATACTTTATGATAACCGTAAGCGAAAAATGCAATTGCTTTCATACTTTAACCCCTAATATTATTTAAAAAATAGTTTTAATGTAACAATTGTAAAATGTCACAGAATAGCCATTCATCAAATCAGTCATTCAACTACATATCAATAAATCCGTAATTATTTTTTTGCAATAACCTCCAAATATGAATATCTCACTTAGGTAGGTACTCGTGTAATCTATCAATTGTAAAATATCACTTAATCAACTTTTTGTATAATCGGTCATCTCGAAATACCTACATGATTAGGTAAGACTGAGCTGACCATACCAAATTCAAGTTGTTGGTACACATTCGTTTGCACATTAAATTTAATTATTTAAAAAGTGGTAACCGTTCAGAATAGAACATAAATATGATATAAAACAAATACCTACCAGTGGTATTAGTTATTGGTATTAGAATGTAATAAATCAAACTTCCTAAAGCGGTTTTAGCGTGAAGCTCGGACATAAATGAACATTATATACGGACAAACATTTCTAAAATATAGTACAAGTAAACAATGTTTTTTTTTTTAATATTCAATGTTGAGTTTTTAATTAGATAACATTGTATTCTATTTATACGTGACATTAAAACATTATGTCTTAATTATCTTATTAATATTAAATCTTGATAATTTTAGTAACTACCAACCTATTTTTATATGCTAATATAAATTAAATAATAAATTAATCTTTATGCACGGACTGTTGTAGTAATTAGGTACGTAGAGACCGATGCAAGGCGGTTGCATTATTATATAGTTGGAAGGTATATTGTCTAAATAAAATCATTTTAATTGTTACTAGCTTTTCCCGCGAAGCATTTTCCTGCGGTAAAAAATAGCCTATGTTCATCAGGGATTATGTCGGCTTCTAAGAGCGCTCGCGCACTTGTGATTTTTAGTCGGGCGATAGTTTGATCGTTTTGGGATTCATTATGGAGTTACATGGCAGTGCGCGCATTTGACGATTAGAATACGACATGAAATTATACACGACTACTACAGCGACTAAACTATCGGTAGACTAAAAATCACAAGTGCGCGTTAGCCCTAATGGTAAAAGATTTTTTATATTCGATACAAACAAACAAACAAATCTTTCCTCTTTATAATATTAGTGTAAATATTAGTGTAACATTATTTTGAGACACGTAAGCATCTACAGTACTGTAGATACGTACGTGTCTCAAAATAATTTTATGGCGTCCCTATTATAATGATGACTAGATATTGTCGTGTTTGAGGTCTTATTCAGTTATACGTTTTTTAAGTAGATAATACATAAGTACAAACTACCAAACCATCTCTTAAATTACCTGCTGTGTATGGACAGATGAATTAATTTTTTTATGCATGCGCCAAGTACGTTTCATACTTAAGTAAGTCATAATGTAGCAATTTTAACCGTTTCGCACCGAAGCGTATTGCAAGAGTTAACTGTGACAAGTTTATAAAGTAGCGAATCAGTCGAAACTGTATTCAATAAGTAAGTACAGTTCACAAAAGCGTTATAGCTAGAGAGCTACCGACCCATCCGAATAACCCGCTTCCCACAAAGCTAGTTTTTTTAAATGATATTTTATTATCCTCCAATTAAGAAAATACCGTTCTGGCAGGGACCTCGCGGTTGAGACATCATCACAATTTTTTTTAAATCTTAAAAAAAATATTAACCTTTTCCCACAAGGTTCAAATTTGTATATGTTGTATTTTACATATTATGTCTAAGTGTAAAACAAAAATTGTCAACCTATTTCGACGGTTGCGAGTATGTGCCAGACGATAGCAAAGTTGTCATTGTGTTATTATTGGAATTGTTTTCGTATTTACAAGCAGAAACGTCATGCAAAAATAAAACTGTAACCCCTACGCCTAGCGTTTCATTCTATGGAGTAAAACAGCCGTTCTGATCGCATATTAAATGATCAGGCGGCCTTTCCGGTTCCTCAATCACACTTGCTCATATAGATACGTGTCAGCATTTCATGCGCACTCACTTTTTATATTAAAATACCGTTAAAAAAATATCCTCTCTTTTTGAAATTCGAACTCGTACAAGTCGGTTACGCTCGCACTCCCGTCGAGTATCATGACTATTATGTATTCTTCTGGCAGTCACTTGCAACCGCCAGAATAGGCTGGCTTTTTACATAATTATACTTTTTGAACTAATAAAAGAATAAACCCTCAAAATTTCAGCCTTGTGGGAGATGGTTATGAATTACTCTCCCGATGACAACTTTGCTATCGTCTGGCACATACTTGCAACTGTCGAAATACGTTGGCAATTTTTTTTACACTTCATATGTAAAATACAACATAGTTATAAAAATGTCAACCTTGTGGGAAAAGGTAAAAATAAATATTATTGACATTTTCAAAAATTGTTGTGATGATGACGCAACATGGAGGTGCGATCCAGAACGGTATTTTAATTGGAGGATAATAAAACAATCTTTAAAAAAAATCTAGCTTTGTGGGAAGCGGGTTATTCGGATGGGTCGGTAGCTCTCAGGCTATTAGGCAGGTCCGTGTTTGACAAAGGTTGTATGGCATACGGAACATCATTAAAGTAAATGTTATTAGTACAGTAAAATTATTGAATACCTATTAAATATGAATTTCTTACAATTATTTTTGTCAAAACAAAAAACATTAACGTAAATAGAAAATACTATTCTTAAAAATCATTTAAATACTAAAACTCAAGACTCTTAAGTAAACTCTTACTAAACTCGAGTTCAATCTAAGGTAACTTCTTGGTCTTTTACTTTCAAAAATATTAAAAAAAAACATTTTGATTTTTGTTAATTCTGGGAAAATAAAATCAATTATTAACTGTATTAATAACATTCATTTTTAATGTACTTGAGTGATTCTCCGAAACTAGGGCCATTTTTCGTCCCAGAAAATGTTTTCGTTAAGAAGTTGTCTTCTTCGTCACACATCATGTTACTGTTCCTCGAAGTTTAGGTAAATTAGCACTACCTATTCCGATCACTGTTAATTGTTTATAATGCAACCTATACCAAGGCGCAGATGTCGTTAGCTGCCTGTATTCCTAAGTCTTTTGTCGACTGTACCTACTATGCTATGAATAGACTCGCAATACTTGAACATTAAAGCCATCTAGGTTAAACTCGACTGACTAGAAAAAAGTGGTCTTAGATATTTGATTCGAAGATTTTATGAGGTTAGGTATACAAATATAAGGATTAACAATTTAAGCATTTAGTAGGTGCTATGGCACTAAAACTATAGAACCATTATTGTAGCGGCTACATAAGTCCAAAATAAATGTAAACATATCATCTAAGTATGTAGATGGAGTTATTTTGTACATAATTTCTTTTTTGTCATGACTGTAGTTCTGTAAGCAATACATGGAGGAAGTACATTTGGAGCAAATGGAAACAACTTGACAACCCCATGCGATCTATGGAATCTATGTACTGGTTGTTAGGACGCAGCTCGTGACTCTCCGGTTCCAGAAAAATGGCGATCTACAAGGCTATCCTCAAGCCCATATGGGTTTATGGCATCCAACTTTTTATGTGCATCCTACATGTGAGGCCACGGTCCAAATGTACGCCCAGGTATTTGGCATCTTCAACTTGCGGTATTTCCTCATTGTAGAAAGTGTTTACTTTGGTTTGCTTTGATTCGTCAACGATCAACCCATACTTCTACGTCTGTTAGATGGTGCTGAAGGTTTGCTGAAGCCGTTTGGCGGTTATTACTCACTGATAGTTGCTGCTGGACCTGACGGAGTCCCGCCAGCGTTTATATCAGCCTGCGCAAATTATTTAACTATGCCCCTGTTATTAATATTTAATGAATCACTCAGGGCGGGAATTTTTCCGTCAGAGTGGAAGGTTGCTAAAGTCGTTCCCATCCATAAAAGTGAAAACGATACTGTTATATAGAACTATAGACCAATTTCAATCCTATCAACTTTTGCCAAAGTTTTCGAATTATTAGTATGCCCTTATATGCAAAATCACCTAAGCAAATTTCTTAGTGAGAGCCAGCACGGATTTGTCAGGTTGAGATCAACTTGCACTAACTTAGTTGCTTTCTCCGAAGCTGTCACTGAGGTGTTGGACATGAACAAAAAATACGACGTAATATACACGGACTTTAGTAAAGCTTTCGACCGAGTCCCACACAATATACTCCTGCAAAAGTTATCTGTGTATGGCATCACCGGAACCTTGCTGAAGTGGCTACAATCTTATCTCGAGGAACGTAGTTTCTTTGTCGTAGTTAACGGCTTTAATTCTGAAACTCGCAATATTATATCCGGAGTACCTCAGAGCTCTCATCTAGGTCCAATACTTTTCAACGTATTTATAAACGACTTGTCGACATGTTTTAAATTTTCGGACAATTTCATGTACGCAGATGATGTAAAATTTGGAAGGGTTATTAACTCTATTCACGATACTCAGTGTCTTCAAAGCGATCTTGATAGACTGTTTAAATGGTGTAATCATAATGGTATTCATTTAAATACCAAAAAGTGCTATCACGTAAAATTTTCCCGTAAAACTTGGCCAATAGAATGTGATTACTTTATTGTAAAGGATATAGTTTAAACAGTGCATCAAATAAAGGATGTAGGTGTGATATTTGACCATACATTGACATTTCTCCCTGAACTTGAGAGTGTTATAAAAAGAGCGTCGAGAATGTTAGGCTTCGTGATTCGAAACGTTAAAATTTTTCGCAACAGTAAAAATAGTGCTGTATAACAGTCTATTTAGAAGTATCTTAGACTACTGTAGTGTGGTGTGGAGGCCGCATTATGCGACGTATTCTCTTCGACTAGAACGAATCCAGAAGCGGTTTATGTGGCATTTGAGACATAAGTCTAACAAAGTAAATAGAAGGGCATCATACAAGGATAAACTGTCGAAATTTGGAATGATTTCTCTGTCCTGTCGAAGAGAACGACGGATTGTGTATTTATGTACAAAATTCTAAACAATAATATAGATTGTCCTACACTTTTACGTAAGATTAATTATAGAGTGCCTGCCAGATACCCTCGCAATCGTATTACTCCTCTGTATCCACCTCGCCGAAGAACTGTACTTGGAGCTAGCTCACCAATACCTCGATTATGTAGGCTATTGAATGATTGTAGTGACCTCGTAGATGTACATATGGACTTTATGGGCCGATTCCGTTCTGTATTGATTAAATATTTATCTTGTAAATAAATATATATCTTTTCACTAAAGTTTAAATTTAATAATTAGCGTATGCACAAGAAAATATACCTATAAAGCTACAAGCAAGACTGTAAACCTAAATAAGCTAATGTTGTTTTTACCTATAATTGTTTGTTACACTAAGTTCTAGTCTTAAAGCCCTTAATCTGTTATGCACTTGTGTAAACAAATGTTGGTAACTCTAAATAAATAAATAGTAAAGTTTCATTGGCGTATGTGGCAAGCGTAAGAGGTACAGTACCAGACCCAGTATACTTCCATGCGACACCCCTGAGAGGATACAACTTACTTGAGAGCATTCGTTGTTATACTTTATTTCAATGTTTTTAATTGGTGCCAAAGCATACGACCCGCCTTATGATAAGCAGTTACTGTAGCCTATGGACGTTTGCAACACCAGGGGTATCACTCGTGCGTTGCCGATCCTATAAAATTCTTGTCACACATTTTTTTTTGAGAGGGTGAGGATCAAGGAGATCAAGGCGCTGACAGCATAGAAGACAATAAGTGTGAAGTGTGTGATGACGTCCCCCCCACTGCCACCACAACGCTTCCTCGCGAAGCTTTGGCTATCTTGCTCACCGTTAGGAACATAAAATAGCACGGAGCTATGTGAAGAAGATATCGTTTATCGTTGTTTATTCTTGGCTCCTATCAATTAAAGCAAGCCAGGAGTTATTATGCTGAGCACATTAAAGCTGACGGCACATTTACGATAGAGCTAGGAGACGTTCTGCCAGAAGTACACGCAAGGGACCTAGAAGAAAATGTTATAGTTTTTCGAGTAAGAATTCAATCCGGCACGTCATGGCGAAAAGCTAAAAAATATGTATAAGTGGCTTTTGACAGGACATTGGAAGGATGAAAAGTCGTCAATCATTATTGCACATGCAATATTGGAAAGGGGCAGTAAGATGTTAGTCACGGGTAATGTGTGTAGTGTGTTTTTTAACCTACGCACGGTATGAATCAAATGCGAGACGTCCCCCATCTATAGAAATGGAAGATGTTCTAGTTCGACCTTAGAAATAGTTTTGTAGCGACAGCTACCACGCTACATACAAAATCTACGACGGACAATTTCTGAATCGCGCAAGTGAAGTTTGCAACGCAAATTGCACATATACATACAATGGCCCGACATCAACCGTTGGGCTGTGGCCCGCCAGGCAGGCCTGCATGGTTGAAGGATCCGCCCTTTGGTTGGAAGGGCAACACACCTTGCCCATCACAGTATTAATAAAATAATTGAAAATAGTATTACGAACATTTTTGCCATTGCCATTGTGTGAAGATTAGTAACCTTCCACAAGATATAGGTAGTATGCACAAAATATGAACACAAATATACTTAAACTTATGATCTAAGCGGAAAATGGACCTTAACGTTTTTTTTAAATATTACAGTCACACTTACAGAATTACAGTCATGGCAAAAAAGGAATGACGCAGTAAAGAAGTCCACGTTACATACTTAGATGATATTATTATGTTTACATTTATTTCGGACTAATGTAATGGTTCTACCGGTTTGGTGTCATAGTACCAAATGCTTAGAATGATATTCCAAACGGATTAAAAACATACTTTTCCGTTGGCCTGTTTCCGGCACTTTGCATTTTGGGCCCCACTTTGTATGAAACCTGAATGATCTCCTTTGATTTAATGCATTTTTGACCGGTTTTAAAAAGTGTGTCAAGTTTTTACTACGATAAAATAAAAGTGTGACGAGTTCACACATACTTTTTCTGTGGCGAATTAACAATGTGGGCAGTTTACAATAACCTTTTACAGCAGACTTCAAAGTCACACCACCGAGCAATGTTTCTGTGTTTTCTTTGTTACCGACGTTAGGTTGCAGTCTGGCCTTCACTTCTAAAGATACACAATAATAATAGTTACCTAACTACCTACAAAAACTGACCGCAGCTTCCTTTTATTTTTCTGAATAAGTTATTTATTATAAAAGGAATTTATAATAAAAGATAAATACTCCAAAATAGTATTTCACATGTACCTACCTAATACGTTAAATTGGAATTTCCGTATATTTTTTTAACTTTGAGGATATTTCAAGCAACGAATTTCAATAGGTATTAAATATTAATTACTTAGTATATTTAAAGATTATGACATTTTAAGTAACTAAATAAATTTAAAGTTTTCATATATTGTACATTTAAGTTTATTTGATAAAATAAATTAACACCTTGGTTTGACGTTTAGGTACTTTTAAATTTTAAACTTGTCAAGTAGGTACCCTTTATATAACCTACTAGATGTAATTTAATAGCTAAATTTAAATCAAGTGGATTCTTTCTACTATTATGTAAAAATTTAAGTACTAATATTTAAGATTCTTAATTTCTTATTGAAGTAACTTAGACTTGCCGTTACGCCTGTATTCCGCAAAGAGTGACACATCAGAGACATAGGTGTACACCTACAGTTCGACAGTACCTAGGTACCTATGTTTTTTTTACCAATCCCGCCAACATAATTGGCGCCTATTCTAATCTAAACCTCATCCATACCAGTTTTCGCTTGTGTGCCTGTCGTACTAACATGCCTCATACCGTATCTTTCTGGTATCCATCTCCAATCATTCTTGTGGGTGGAACTCCCACTTTATTTCTTAGTAATTGCCAGTATGTTTAGGTCCCATGTAAAAGGAGGCGAAACTGTTGTCATTAACCGGGCACAAATCCTAAAATCAAAAACTAAATAACACTTTGCTCGATCTAGGAAACACAGGACAGAGGGAGCTTAACTAACCAGTCGCGCTTTGGACCGCCCCACATAGACGTATTTTGCTGATCTAGCTGGTAACTATAAGCTACATTTTTTTATGAATAATGACAAAATATTCGGAAAAAAATTCAGGAAAAAATATAGTAAAAATATAGTTATTTTAGTATTTTACAACTTCGATATTTATTATTTTCTACTAATTATAATGTTGATGAGTTCCATGGTTCTTCATCATCCTCATCACTTTCAGTTACAGAAACCTTATCCCAAATCAGAATCTGAGTCTCTTTCCGAGTCAGGTACAGTAAAAGGGGGTATCTAATTAGGTCATAATAATTTTATATAAACTATAACCCGTTGTTATCAATTAAAACCGGGATGAAACCGGAAATACAACAAAAACCTTTTCAAACTTAAAATTGGGTTAGAACTTTTAAGGAATTTAATCTATATTTTTAAACGTCATATAACAATGATCCATATGCATAGCAATATTTTGAAAGAAGTCAGTAGTCACGCAATTATTTTAGCAATTATTTATGCTATAAATACAAGCTTACGAAATGCGGAAGATACGTGCAGTTGAAGCGATGACTAACATCCGATAAGAGAGCGAGACGGGTTGTCTATTGTTCTCTAGTCATTCGAGAACTATAAGAACCAGTTTTTTTTATCTGCGACAATTTTTATAATTAGATATTGGACCGAATAGATCAGCAAAATACCCGTATGTGCGCCGATCAATATTTTGTTTTATTTTTATTTTCTTTAGAAAATGTTGCCCCACACTGTGATTTTCTCCTGAATCGTGGGTGCTTATGCAAACACAAATTTTCACATACAAACGCCCAGACCCGGAACAACTACCTGTAGGTCATACAAATATTTGCTCCGTGTGGGGACCGAACCCACAACCCGTGGCACAGAAGCCGATCGCCCAGCCGCAAATTATTATTGTCTTAATTATCGTTTTTCCCTCGATATAAATATATCCATCCTTTTCATCATCATCGTGTTTTAATATGATTTAAGGCTGACGAGATGCAACAATCAATCAGAGCCGGAAATCACTAGGTACCTACATAAGTAGTTCCCCTTTTAAAAACCCCACCCGCGAAGAATTTAGACCTTACATCGTTGCCCTGATATAAAATGTATAAGTATGTATATTTTATGTGAAATATCAAATAATAATAACGAAATCAATAAAGGCCGTAGCTAACATTCCAGTATGATGTGAGGTAATCATAGATTTAGGTATTTATATCAATTTTTTCCGGAGTAATTCTCTTTCAGCACCAATTTTTTGAGCACCTATGATTTGAGCACCTAAGCTATTCCGCTTACAGCACCAATAGGCATATTAGCTTGGTGTTCAATGTGAAACAAAAAAGAATATAAATTTTATTCCTCATTCAGTACCTAACGGTCCGGTAGTTTCTAGTGCGTGCCATCAATATAATACCTAAACTTATCGAAATTTTGCAATTTTATTTGATAAATCCATCAGTCTATAATTTGATAAAAAAATACTGATTGATTATGACTAATATTAATCAAATTAATTACCCAAAAAGTTTAACTTCCTTGCCCAAAAATTTACAATTTAATATGGTATTATGGATACATCTACGAAAAAATCAATTAAAATAGAATTCACACTCCTTATTTTCATATTATCTATGTATAGGTACGTAAGTAGAGATACGCCCGTGCTACCGCAGCACACGCTCTCCGCCCCGCGATTGTATAGAAACAAAAATATGTTACATACTAAGTTGTTATAATATTTTATGATAATATAGTAACATATTTTGAAATACAAAAAAAACTAACTAACTAAAGTTGATTGTGCAATAAATATAGAAGTTAAGGAAACACATTGTGATATTTTTGATTAGATTTTACGTAAGTAAAATACGTAGGTTTATTAAAGACTAAAAATAGAAAAGTAGTACAAAACGTCTAAATAAATAGAAGCATAAGCACTAGATATTAATTTAATGACGTTCGTATGTCTTAGTTTAAGCCCTATACATAACATGAGACTGATTATTGCAATAAAAATAGAAGTTATGGAAACAGCAAAGAGTAATCAACGATTTATTTTATAAAAATATATGTATATTTTCCTATGAAAGTAACTGTTATATAGATAGTTTTATTTCAATTTTAAGAAGCCAAACATTTATATCGATAGTGATATAAATGTTTGGTTTGAAAATTGAAATAAATAAGTTATAAGATAAGTTTTATTGGACAACTTTGTGCAAAAAATACATCCCATCACTAGAAACTACCGTAGGTGCTGAATGAGGAATAGAATTTAATAAAAAATATTGTTCCACATTGAGCACCAAGCTAATATACCTATTGATGCTGTAAGCGGCATAGCTTAGGTGCTCAAACATTATGTGCCAAAAAATTGGTGCCGAAAGAGGAATACCTAGTCCATTTTTCCTGCGTACCTATATAACTTCAGTCATCCTTTGTGTTTCAAGGCTTAGCAGTATTTAAGACCTTGAGTAAGTATCATCCGGATGCTGGTGCCTAAAAACTTCAAATCATCGTGTCTGTAACTCGTAGCGTAACGGATTTAATTAAATAATTATGCATCATATTCTCATCGGCAAATAAAATGCTAATTAATACTTATAGACTACAATATTCAAAACTGCATTTACAATTTAAGTTAGTAACTAGGTGCTATATCATAATATATGTAAAATTATAGTATCACTTCTATATTAGATATACTATATGCACACTGTGTTAAAAAAAGTGTGTGTTAAACTGTCAGATCCGAAAGAGGCATACCTACCTATAGATATCCCAATCATATTACATAGGTACCAAATAAAATAAGAAAGATAAAAAAATCATGAAAGTAAACATAGGTAGGTACTAATTATGTTTAAAAATCACGATTGTCGTGACCATGTTGTTGCAATTACCCCAAAATCTACCATCATAGGACTGTCTGTGTTAAGCACCCAAGTACAGTGTCATTGCCACCGTGAGTATTTCAGTTTCGTCGTTTTAAGTAAGTATATTTTTATCCGAGTATTTTTTTAAACCAACATTTTAAGTGAAAACGATTACACATTAGAAATAGAAACGGATCTCGATACCTAATAATACCGTTACGGTTTGGATAGGGTGTTTTAACATATTGCAAAGCTCACATTAAAATCGGTTGGTACTTCAATAGGCACGGATCCGTTCGGAACATAATATGAATTTTACTAAAGCTAATGCGCTTGCTCAGTCCACCAAATTTAGATTTTATTTATTTTTTTATTACGCAAATTAAAGGTAGGTAAGTGATAAAAGTCTTACACATTGAGGGTAGGTACTTGCATGAAAAATCCTGGCACGCGGCATTCATTTATCATCATCATCAGAATTGTCAACTTTTACGCCAAGTTGTTTGCTGTATACCTAGTGACTATCGCAAATTGCGAAAACCCAATTTAAATTTAGTGTAGATCCAGTACATGATCCATGTAGAATACATTTAGAACAAACCAAATAATCATACCTGCTCCGAAAGGCAATGATTTGTCGCTGGCAACGTCCAGCATGCCATTCTTGATGAAGCGCTCAGGTCGGAAGTTTTCGGGGTCACCCCATATCTTCTTGTCCGTGTGTAGCATCGTCAGGTTCCAACTTATCATTGTATCCTGAAATCATATAAAAATTAAGATGTTTTAATTTTATTTTTTGCCCGCGGTTTCACGCGTATCTAACTAAAATGTACTACCTATTTCAATTAGTCCTTATAAAAGGTACTTTTCAAATGTCATTTTACTGGACATTTTCGAATTATGTATCTTATGGAGAAGAGCCGGCAAGAAACCATGCAAACAGCTGCAAGGTTTCTTGAGCTACGCAATTAAAAGCATTTGTCAAGTCACAGAACACCAATAGCGTCTTTGGGACACTTCCCAGGCATAAAAAATGTATTGCTTAAGTATCAAAACGGAGGGCATCCTGTGGACTCTTGTCTCTTTGAAATGCGAGTGAATCCATACGTGATAGTTAGTTTAGATATTTACTTAACTTAGTTTATCCATGGCTTCAGCTCCCTACGCTCAATGCAGACTGTACGTTCTAAAATCAACGCCTCTAACCGAATGAAGTACAATACCAATATTAGGGTGCAGGAATGCTGTCTCTATGTGCAAATAATGGTAAATTTCCACAGCTTGATGTCGGTAACTTAACGGTCAGATCCTCTGCCCACCGCAGGTGTTATAAGGGTCCGTCAACGTTTTGATGATACATATTTTCGACCCTTTCCCCAAGACCCGACATATATTTATTACTTTTGCCCTTGCATTCAGGTACCTACTTCGGTTATTAAACCATTATTTATAACACATTTCGAAGTAATTTAAGGTCTATAAGTTCCGGAGTCACGGACTTCCGTGAAGTCCGTCGTCAAGTCCGTGACTCAGGGAACTTTATTGTCCCCGGATTGGTATGGAAACAAAAGTTTGTCAACTGGATCACTACTTTTGTTCTATATTTTAGTATTGTTATGTTGGTAATTTGGAATGACATACTTTACCACACCAATATGATTTATTTACTTTGACTATATCCAATTTATTTAGAATGTAAATTATGCCGTTCCACATCACCAGTGTAACTTGTGATTTGGAAAAAGGTAAGATATCAAAATATTGAATGTCTCAAGCCTGTAAGTTATCATAACGATAATTCAAAACATTCTCACCTCTGGCACATCGTAGCCTGCTATTGTGGTGTTCTTCATGGCACGGTGCGGCACTCCCAAGGGCACCGTGGTGTCGTACCTCATTGTCTCTCGGATACACGCTTCTAAGTACGGCATGCTACCAACATATTGAAGAGCAAACATTAATTTAAAACTGTTAAAAGATTTATTGCGTAAGCATTAAGTCTGGTGTGACCTCAATGTTTTAAGATAAGTACTTATATGCATATGCATTTATGTATTTACATACAAACATATTCATTTTAATTTATATGTTTATATAATGGACTGAATTGTCCTGATCCTGAAGTCACCACACACAATGCTTCCGTCGTTCGAAAAGACCATCATTCCCATCCGCATAACCATGCTAGAGTATAGAGAGAAACTTTTATAGTTAGAGGTAGAACTAAGTATAACAGTTTTGTCTTGCCATGGACTAAAACTACGAGCTATGTATACCAAGTAGACAAAAAGAAAACACAATACGTGTTAGTTTAAAAAAACGTTACCCCACTCGTGTACCGTGGGGTTCGTAGATGCCTTTGCAACTACAAATTCTCACATACGTACTGTTGTTGTTACCTACGTACGCAGGTACATAAACGCCCAGATCGGGAACAACTACCAATACAAATAGTTGTTCCGTGCAGGGATCGAGCCCACAACCCGTGGCGCAGTTCGAACTACAGTAGACTACAAATTAGGTAATTCATTACCTAGCTAATAAAAAAAATTAAAACTTATACGACTATGAAAAAAATCTACTGAAAAAATAAAACAAGAAAATTTCCTATGTCCACGATCACTGGTGTTCAGTTTAGAGCCATGTTCGTAATCCCCCGTAATTATTCCTACTAGTTAATAATTGCGGCATATAAAATTTTATCGTAGTCGGGTTTTAATATTTTAACCTTTCGTTCCACTTTTTGGTGGCTTATAGTAACTTTTCGTACCACTTGCTCAAAAAAGTGACATTCTATGCCACAAAAAGCAAACATAACAATAGTCATTTTCAATCTGTTAAAAACAGGGAAAGAAAATTGTACTGAATTTCATTCATCCTCTAGGGGGAGAATGTGATTTAAATTTGGAATACTTACTGAAATTTATACTGAACTACATTTGTGTTTACACCATTGAATTTGTATATAAAGCATTATACATCTTTATGAAAAAGGAATACCTACGCATTTATTATGCAGTTATGATTATTAAATAAAATAAGTTTCATTATTTTTTGTGAAAAAACTAGGTGTTGTGGTTTTTTAAGAATTGTGGTAGAGAGTAGTGCTATTCGGGTTGCCTACAAAAAAAAATAACAGAAATATTTAAAAAATTGGGGTAATTGCAGTAGAAAATATCATAAAAGGTTAAATTTTTTGAATAATTTCATTTTTTTATTTAACTTATAAACAAATTGAGTTATATTTTATTTTTCCCCGAGTAGTCACGGAGAGGTCTATCCTCCGGTGTTGGTCTATCGTTGAATTTTGGGACATGTTGTATATAAGGCTAGGAATTTGATATAATTACAGATATATAACTTAATATAAACTATATAATTAAATATTAATTATAACTTATACAATTTAATATTAATGTCTGATAACATAATTATATAAATAACTAGCTTCTGCCCGCGACTTCGTCTGCGTGGACTTCAGATAAAAAGTAGCCCATGTGTTATTCCAGATTATAATCTATCTCTGTGCCAATTTTTTTCCAGATCCGTTCAGCCGTTCTGGCGCGAAAGAGTAACAAACATCCATCGCTTTTATAATATTAGTAGGAAGTAGGATATAAAAAGTTAGAATTATTATTAAAATTCTGGTTAGTTCTCACCGATACCCGATAGTCGTAGTAACGTTTTCAATTGGTCAATTTGCCGCAGCCCGTCCGCGTGCCTTCGTCTCTTCCGCTTTTTATATAGAAAATAATTTAACCCGTCAAATAAGAAACAACACATTGTAAAATCTACTTTTATGCCTTTCTTAATTTTTTTTAATCAAAATATTATATATTAGGTAAGTACGTTATGAAGGCTTGAACACTTGTGACACTTCTCGCTCGCGTGAAAAGCGCGTCTGGGTTGCTACTATGGGTAATCCTCAAGCGAGACGTGTTAGATTTTGCAAGATAAGTACCTACCAACTCATTGATTATATCATTATCGCTAAAGCACTTGCATGTTATTTTGACCTACATTGTTATCGGTTAGAACGTATTTACAATAATCTATATGTTGTGATAGGTTAGTGTTTGCGGTTAATTTGGATTATGATAAGGATGTAGGTACTAAACGAACAATACCTACTTTCGTTTGACTTTGTCCTGATAACCTTATTTTTCAGTCACGTAGCGTAAGTCAAAATATTGTTTTTATAATAGATAAAAATAAATAAATAAAAAACAGGAAACATAATAATATTTATAAAACGAAGCACGCTTTCGCAAGGACGTTCTAATTTCGAAAATTATTTGAGAACCGATTTCGAAGATTCTTTGTTTGTTTCAAAATATATACTCCCCAGACGCAGTCTCATTCAAATTTGGTGAAGAACAGATCACAAATTTTGAAAAAAATACAATAACACGTACCGACCGAGTAGATCACAACGTCGTCCAGGTAGAGCAGATTCTACTCGCCACTCAAAATGTTGAAATAAAATAACTTTTGACAAAAAGTTTCAAAAATAAAAAATACCTAATGTTATGTGAGAAATAGTTTCGAAAGTCAGTTCAGTCAGAAAAGTTCAGTGGCAGATAAAGATCCGTCCAAATCGATAGCACTGACTTTTAGTCAAAAAATATTTTAAATGAGTATACTCGTTAAACTTTTACACTCAAATCAATATTATATTCAATCATTCAGTAATTTATAAATAAACTGTAAGCGTGAGTAGATACAATGTAGGCTTATTACACACACAAACAGCTTTCTTTTGTATGGTCAGCGAAACTTTTGCTTGAGGCCGACGCAAATGTTTCGCTGATCCTGGCATCGTCTTGCGATAGGTTGTTGAGCTCCCTACATTGTGGTCGAACTACACAATGACTGATGCATGCGTGTCGTCAGCTGGGACTGGTCTACTCAAAGCCGCTATGGCTCTTTCTTCAAAAGGCCATCTCAGACATTACCCTGCATTGTAACATTCACATATTGCTACTACTATGTCTGGACTTTAACATAGACTATGATTCTCTGAGGTCGTCAGTTAGGAAATGCCGGCGTCATCTGGTTTAAAAAAATCGTAACAATGACTTGTAAAAGTGTCTTTAAAATTCTATATACAGAAATAAATATCATTTTTCATTTTTAATATTTCCAAAAATAGATCCAACCAAACTCTAAACTCTGCCTGAGATCGAATTGTTAATATTGATATCGCCAATATTGTTTCAGCATCCATGTCATGGGTAGACTCATAGACTGTGTTGTAAAGAATCCGAAACGTCGCAATATAACGCGATATAATCTGTAAAAAGTACTTACTTAGTTTCATTTCAATGTCTAATATTCGCGTGTCAGAAATCTGTTAATAAATAAATAAATAAAAATGTTTTATTATCAGCCACAAAGGCCCATATCGTGTTAGTAACAGAAATGACTTAAAAACTATGTTAGTGGTAATCATATTTCCATTTAAAAATAAACAACACAAAAACATAGACACATAGGTAGGTTTATCGAGCTGACTGCATGACATGCAACTCGATAAATCTACTCAGTGTAGGCCCAGCCAGTCTATCCGCGAACACCTTCAGGATGCTGTTGGAGCTTTCCCTGACTCTGCGTAGTAGCGACGCAACTTTTTTACGCATAATCGCGAAGTAGTCGTCTGTGTGCGCATCCGCGAACATTCCAGATGCACTACAGTAAGAGGGAAGCTTCACCATCATCCTGAAAGCATTGTTGTATTGGATGCGCAGGGTATTGTTCGCTTTTTGGGTATGATTAGCCCATAGGCTGCTGGTGTAGAATGTCTGGCAGTAAGCCTTGAAAAGTGTGATTTTAACAGGTACTGAACAACCAGCAAACCTACGAGCAACCATATTTACCCTCACAGCTAACGCCCTGCGCTCCCTTTCCATATCCAAGTCGTCTTTTAAATCTTCAGTTACTCTCTGTAAAAGTGACCCGTTTAGTGTTATGGGCGGGACATATGATGGACTTTTATTTTTTCCTCTAAACACTAACAATTCACTTTTCATAGGGTTGTACTTCAGCTCATGTTGCTCGGTATAAACTTCACATATCGAAAGCAATTTTCTAATTCCACATATTGAAGGGCTCAGCAGCACCATGTCATCTGCGTAGCTCAAGTTATTTAGACTAACCCCATCCACGTGACATCCAACATGTGTGCTGCTGAGCTCCACAAGTAGTTTGTTAACATAAATGTTAAATAACCTTGGGGACGTAAGACCACCCTGCCTAACACCACACTCGAGTTTATAGGGGTTAGACAATGTATTTGACCACTTCACAAAGTTTCTCTGTTTCTCATACCATAAGGAGAGTATGGACACTAACGAATCAGGAATGTCTGCCTCTCTCAGTTTCTCCCATAAGACATTATACGAATCCAGGTCGAAGGATTTTGACAGGTCCAGGAAACAGGCATACACTGGTGTTTTCCTATCTGTATAGTACTTGACAGTGTGCTTCAATGCATAAATTGCACTGTCAGTTGACAGCCCAGGACGAAAACCAAATTGTGAGTCATGTAACTCTGCATATCTACTGAGGTGAGAGTCTAGCACACTGTCAAATACTTTGGCAATCACAGTTGCAAGCGAGATAGGCCTGTAGTTACCCTTGTCTGCCACGTCTCCTGTCCTGTTCTTGACTATAGGAACAACAATGGTATCCAGTAATTCCAGTGGTAAGCGCAAATGTCCTAAACATAGATTAAAAAACAAAGTTATTACTCTCGGTAAATGTTTGCCTGCATTTTGAAGGTGCTCAATGCTGAGCCCATCGTGACCAGGAGATTTACCCCTCTTCATAGATTGAATTGCACATTTTAGTTCCTTACATGTAAACCGAAGGGGTGATCCTGATCGATAGGACTCAACATTGTCCACCCTCTGCGCACATTCAAGCGGTGAACTCACTTTGAAATGGTCCCTGAAGACATTTGCTATCTCATTGTAGTCAGTCTTACCTTCTATGCTAACTGGAAGACTCGGGGTATTATTATTTAGTTTTTTGGTACCCTTCCAAAACGCTGAAAAAGATTTTTTTGGGTGAAGTGAAGTTTGAATGTCCATTTCTATTTTTTCTTGATTTTTAATGCACCGTTTTAATTTGTTACGAGTTTTTTACGAGTTAATCTCATTTCCTCAAAGATAGGCCCGCTACTGGGTTGACCATACCACCTCCACATTTAGAACGCCAGTCTAGCTTGTGTGTGAGATTCTTTGACATATTTATTCCAGCCCTTTACATTCTTATTACTCCTATTTTTTCCTATAATGTATTTTGGGGTTTTACTACTTTTAGCAGCCTCGCTTAATATACATACAATTTAAATGAAACTCTTTTTAATATTCGCGTAAGTGTCAGAAATCAGTATACATACAATTTTTTTATACATACCATCTAATAAGACTTTATGGTTGTAGTTGTTACAAAATTTTTCGGCACACATTAAAAAAGTGTCTGGAAAATCTAAGTACTTGAGTTCATTATTACACAAATACAAATAATTATTTATTTCTTCGGAGGTTCTTTCCCCCCAGTGTACAGCATTAAATGAAGAGTTAGTAATACAGGTTTTTTCTCTAATAACCGTAATATCACACTCACATTTCAGAGGTAAGTGGTCCGACCAGAACGAGTCATATATAACCTCCACATTAACAATTGATTTTGCTGCCGATTGGATAGCAAGACGGTCGTCCAGCTAACGCTTACACCCGTGTGCGTCACTGATGAATGTATAAGTTTGCGATAATAAATCACAATAATCAATGTCTGCACATACTAGTTCATGTTCAGCACAAAAGCTAAGAAGTTCATTACAAAATGACTCACCCGGGTGCGCGTTGAAGTCCCCTAAGACAAACACACTTTCAATATTATTACTTTGCATTATAGAATACATTTCACCGAGACATACCGTAATAAGGAAGGTTTTCACTACATTCCGTTGGCATATACATATTTATAACCATAAAACATCTGTTATTATCAATTATTTTTACTGCACAAACCCGATTACTACTACTACTTTGCACCACAGACACCAAATTAAATGCACTTTTTCGCCCAATATAGCAAGACCCCCGTATGGTCTACCTTTACAAATACCGGCAGAAGTGTCCACTGAAGACTTCGCGGTATAACTGAATTCTTGATCAATATTTTCAAGAAAGGGTAGGTCGTGCGGGTATAACCATGTTTCTTGTAACAAAATAATATCAGCTGTCTTACAGAGAGACCGCACGCAGTTTACAGACCTCTTTACATTCTTACAATTGAATGTTATCAAGTTCATTTTTTTTGCACTACCCATTATTATTGTTTTTTTATTTCACCGGTCTGAGAAGGGTTTTTTTCGCCTTCTCTTCTATTCCTAAAGTAGATAAAACGACGGGTTGGAGTGTAGCCTTAGGGGCACTATGAAAAAAGGACTTAGAAAAATTTCACGAATTTTCGTTTTGTTCTTTTTTTCAAATGTCCCTTTTTTTGCAGCATGAGGTTAACCTTGACCGTAGAGTCTTTTTTTTCATAGTGCCCCTAAGGCTACACACTGACCGAAAATTTTAAAGGCATTATACGGCCGTTCCTTCTTCATGTGAATTTTTTCCAATGTTACGATTTCTGTAGTTTTATTCTTAACTAGCTTCTGCCCGCGGCTTCGCCCTCGTGGAATTCAGTTTGTCATCACATCCCACGGGAACGGGATAAAAAGTATCCTATGTCCGTTTCCTGGTTCTAAGCTACCTCTCCACCAATTTTCAGCGAAATCGGTTCAGCCGTTCTTGAGTTATAAATGGAGTAACTAACACGACTTTCTTTTATATATATAAGATAGATATATTGACAGATATCATGTTCAGAGGTCTCTTTGTTTACATTCGAGATAAATAATGGTATCTTAACGTCTGCTGCTTTAAACTTTTCAGCAAGATCCGTTGTCGCTTTTCCTGTATAACCATCAAAACGATTTCTAGACCTTCTTTTTTGTACGGTTATCCATTCCTCCGTAGGTTTATTTTGCATGTTCCATTTACCACTTCTCGCGATATCCGCCATTGTGGGTTGCTCTAATTCATCTGTTAATGTGTTGCGCGCTGCTAATTCATTTTAATCCAGTAACGTGGAGTTAGTCGGCGGGGACACACTTGGTTTATCAGTTTCGGCCTGCGCGCAAACTATGGAGCGATACTTTGGTGACTCATCGTGCTCTGTACTCGCACGCCTTGCGTTGATACCAGCTGACGACAAACCGACTGGCCCACTATCAAGCAGATACCCTCCTCTTTTCCTCGTATTAATATTACACGTTAAAAACGATGCTGGTGGCCTGGCCGACTCAAGTTCCGTTTTTAGCTCGTCCAATTGATTCATCGTTGCATAATTTTCTTTTATGTTATTAATATCATTGCGCAGAACCAATAAATCTTTTAATAATTTGGTGACATCAACATGGTCAAATGTCACAGGCGGTAATTTTTGCAAGTCACGCGCCACAAAAATTGGTATGAGATCTGGTTCAGTCACCTTGAAAACACATACATATCATATTTTCTAAATCTCGCTGCTTTTTACCTTCCTTGCGTCTGGACACTTTCTTTTGGTTAGTTTGTATAGAACTAAACAGTAAGTTTTTTGCACGTTCTACCTCCTGCTCAGAAAAAGCAGATGCACAAATCCTTATAAGGCTTTCATTATCTATCACTGCAATCTTATTTTGGATAAATGATAATAACTCGTTTATCACTATATTACAGTTCAGCAGTTCACACATTTTAGCGTATTCACAGTTTTATCAGACGTCGTCGGGACGGTAGACATATTCAATCCGCTCGATAGCGCAGATACCGGCTGACTGGATGACTTAATGGGCATCGATAGAAAACTAATTTTTATCGTGTTATATTTGATATTATTTACCTATTACCTAACGTTTTTTATCCTTTACAACATCAGTGGTTATCAAATCCGTAATAAGTAGTTTTGTTTCAATGTCTTATAGGCAATTCGCGTAAGTGTGAGAAACCAGTAACCAGTAAGTAGGTATCAAACTTTTCAAGATGGTAACTTCGGATAAAATACTTGTTCAGTTTGCTTTCATCTTTACCTATTTCCATTAAAAAACCGGACAAGTGCGAGTCTTCCTGACGCACCGAGGCCTTACAAACTTGCTACTTGCACCAATATCTACACAAATATTATAGTGAAAAAAAAAAAAATTTTTGTATGTTAACGGAATAGAATACTATTCCTCAATGGCTTTCAGATAGACATCTGATTTGCTCGGAGATAGGGCCTCTTGGGGTCTGACTGGCTGACGACCACCCTTACGTCAGAGTCGGTCGTAAAACACCTTCGTGTGTGTTTCGACTTTTGCGCGGAAGAGCCAGTTCTCCCTCGGTTGCTGCGGCTCTAGCAGTCTGCTGTCCGTTGGGGCTCTTAACGCATCAGAAACTCCTCTCGTATTCATGTGTCCATGGGCAATGATGACTACTTTAACGAAATACCTACTATCTCAAAAATTACGGGACTTATATAAAAAATTCTTCCACCATTAGAATGCTATATTATCCCTGAATAACATAGGCTATAATGTTAATAAAGTCACTTTAAGTCACGAGTGAAACCGCGGAAGACAGCTAGTCATTAATATTACTAAAGTTCAAAAGCTATGATAGGAGCGAATTGAACGACAAACTTAACTTTGTATTGAAAAAGACCTCGCTGCTTGACAAATTCCATAATAATAGGCAACGGGAAAACGGAAACACCCTACAAGTTTTGATTGATTTAAACGGCCATACATTATTATTGCGTTTACTTATGTACCTTTTACAGCACCAAGGTAGAGAACGTTGAGCGTGGACCTAAGTATACTCCGCGCAAAAAACTTGCCCCAAAAATAAACGGAGGGGGTAAAGATGGCGCAGTGCATTTGCGTGCAAAATGTACTAAAAATCGAATACTGCGCATCCATTTAAGTTATTTTGCGGCAACTGTAAAGTTCAAAAGGGTCTTGAGTTATTGACAGACAGATGGTCAAAGGATGGACCGGGAAGAGATCCTATACTGATTTATTTTCTTTTAAAATACAGAATCCTAAAACACCACAACTGTCCATTATCGTTTGGCTGATTTGTTTCTCGTTTGCTTATTTTATTTAACTATTGAGATAAAACTACTTTTTAAAGATTTTATCCCGTTATATTGATATTAATTTTTTTATGTCCGACGTCATCTTCCGTAAGATAACAGAATGTACTCATATGAAAAAGTATTATTTCAATTCAATTCTTAATTTTAAACTTCTTGCGACGCGCGGCGCGGCGGGCGCCAGCAACTTCTAGAGACTACGAAAAATATGGTTGATTTTGGCAAAATAGACTTATTCTTCATCCATGTTTCGGCACAAATGGGCCGGCTTGACCGGAGTGATACCACGGCCTCGCTTAACTTAACGCTTGCGTTATGTTTCGCCGAGTGATTGAGGTTACCGGAGGCCCAAACCCTTTTAAAAGGCGGGGAACGCACTTGTGGCTCCTCTGAAGTTGCAGGTGTCCATGGGTGGCGGTTATCGCTTACCATCAGGTGATCGGGCTGCTCGATTGCCCCCCTATCCCATAAAAAAATGTATAACTCTTTGCTTGCTTTTAAAGTCAACGGTATAATTATAACTACACAGAAACTAGAATTTGTCTGATATATCTTTAACAGTTCATATTCCTCTTCGGTTACCGTCACGTGGGAGGGCGTAAAGTGCGCGGAGCGTAACATATTCAAGTTTGGCGACCCGAGCGGGCAGACACGCGGGAGCTAGAGAGCGGTCCCCCGACGCAACAAAATTTAATCAAAAAACTTCATACGTACTTACGAAGGGTTATAATTTCAAGATTATTTTTTTCTTTTTATAGGGATTCAGGTTTATTTTTGTGTGGGGGGTTTTTTTAAATTTTTAATTTATTACGTAGTCAACTTGCGGGATTCGCACACATTTGCTGTTGATCCAAGCAAATGATTACGACCTATCGCAATACGTTCTCGATAATGTTTAGGTTTACGATAAAAACCAAATAATCAGCTTAGACGGTATTAGATATTTATCCCTGACCTCATTTTAAAATAATCAGTTCAAATGTTTTTTTTTTGTAGGTATATGCGTAATAACAATGATAACTTTATAATGTCATTACGTAACAATATAATAAGAAAGCATTAAAATATTTGTTTACTTAAATATTTATTTTATTTATTTATAGGTTACATATAGTAGCAAAGCAGTACAGGCGGACTTAATACCTTATGGCATTCTCTACCAATATTAACTTTTTTTACACAACATGTCATCACGCCTGTTTTCTTCGGAAAGTTAGGCAGAGGTGTACTACTGCATACCGTCAGTTGGCTAGTATGTTTAGGTTACATGGGGTAGTTCCATCCATAAGGGTGAGCCTATTGCCATTAACTGTGCACAAACCCAAACTCAAACTCCCAAACGAACTTTCCCTTCCTTCACCTCCTTAAAATGTGAAAATCCAGAAACCCTGAAATACGTCACTATTTATATAAGATAACTAACTAGCTATAAGTATAACACAATTTCAAGTGCATATAAAAAAAACTATATTTCCTATATACAAATTTAACTCACCCCATTTCCCCTGGATCTACCATCGAGCTGAGTAGGCTTGAGCCTAGTGCGGCTTTTTACTAGCACTTTACCTCGCCTTATTACTCATACATAAATGAGCGTTGATTAACTCAAAAACATACCCAATTAGTCTTCTTCAATACTTCTTCTTTTCTACTATTATAAAAGTCTGTGCCTACATTTAAGATATTTAAATAAAAACAAGTCGGTTAGGGTATATAAACGTCTCAAAAATGGTATTTTTTAAATTCTTGTCCGTTTGTTTGCTTGTTACGGGTTGGCGCAAAAACCACGTACCTAAAGTAGATTTTAATGTTGTTATCACTGTTAGAAAGTATAAATGTTCCAACTTAAATACTAGTGAACTTCTTATCTCAATTCATTGAACAAATCCTGAAATAGAGCTTGACCTCTCTGATGTATGTACAGACCATACAAAGGAGAGATAATCACTGTCAGTTATTGATTAAATTATTTTTGAGATTGTTTTTAAATCATAATATAGCTTCACGTGAGCGAAGCCGCGGGCAAATGCTAGTACTTATTAAATATTTCTTGTGCAATCTCAACGAAATTGTTGGATTGTATGAATAATCTAGGGCAGTCAACAATTTTGGAGGTTAGGGCGGCAACAATTTACATTCTAACTTGGACAACGTGTTGGAAAATCCGCCACTTATTTCGTAGATAGCATGTGAATATTGTGAATCATTCCATAATAGAAAAATGAATTAAAAGTCGCAATCTTTTCTATGCCTAATGTTAACCTAGCTGCTACCTAGCTAGTCAGTAAATGCCAAGCTTGGCAATGTGAAAAAATTACAAAATAAGATAGCAGTTGCCTTAACTTAATGTATAAAAAAATAGGTCACAAATTGATATCGCGCCGGCCGTGGGTTGTTTGTGAGCATTTAAATGATGAAACGCGTCTGTATTCCTCGAAGAGTTAGGCAGAGGCGTACAATAGTACACCCTAAATTCGAGAGCGACCTTATTGCTGATCCCAAATCCCGAGTTGCTACTGAGAAATTCATAGAAAATCCCAATTACACTTTTCTCGACCTAGGAATCTGACCCAGGACTTAGCAGTTGCGCTCAGGATCAGTAAGTAGGCTAAGAAGGCTGTTAAATGTTATTTTTTTTAGTAAAACGTTTAGGTTATCTTTTGTTTTCGCCACCGACTTCCGAAACTGTTTCGCATGTAACATATATTTTATTTTTATGGTGACTTTTTTCAACATTTTGAGTAGCCAGTAGAATCTGACGTACCTCGACGACGTTGTCATTTATTCGGTTAGTA
The DNA here is from genome assembly GCA_947256265.1 of Acronicta leporina. Lineage (NCBI taxonomy): Eukaryota > Metazoa > Arthropoda > Insecta > Lepidoptera > Noctuidae > Acronicta > Acronicta leporina. Next base: position 11,178,613 of record OX366520.1, on the reverse strand, counting down.
AAAAGTACGTGTTATGTATTTTTTTTCTAAACTTGTGATCAGATCTTCTCCAAATTTGAATGGGGCTACCTTGGGAGTATATCCTATCAGCAGTATCCGTTTTTAAAAATATTTTTAAAAACGGTTTGTTAATGGTTGAATAATCGCGTAGCAAACATACAGACGTATTGAGAACCTCCTCCTTTTTGAAGTAGGTTGAAAACCAGTATTGGCCCTTTGAAGATAAAACCATGATAGCTTTCAGTTGATCTGTTCAAAGCTTAGTGAGGATGACTGATGATATATGATGACCTAACTAGATAAGTAGCTCAACCATTATTTGGGCAGCTCAACGACCATTCGCAAGAAGAATCCAGATCAGGATATTTGCGGAAATAACGTAAATTATTGAAAACTGTCAGAAAATGTTTTGCTTAAGTGTTAAAGTTTAAACTAGCTAACAATGCCCCAATTTAAATTTTAGTTTGGATTGTATGATAGGAGCGGCGGCCTATCGCAAAATTATTAGTATTTTCAAATGTAGAAACTGATAATGTAGTCTCTATCGCGTGATAAACAGTAATGTGTGTCCTAATTTCTAATAACAGCTTATTAATTAATGTTCTGTTGTAGGTCATTTATTTCAATATAATTTTGGGACATTGTTGTTGTATTGTTACGACATTGATATCACATTGAGTCATGACAAGGTCATCAGTACTTATTAAAAAATTAATTCAAGATGTTTTGCATAGATAAGCAATATCTGTAAAAAAATAGGTATCTGATGATAACGTGTGCATAAAAAAGGTGCTTTTATAATTCTGCAAAAGATTTCTGCAATCTTAACACATCGAGACCTCTCTGTGCTTCGGAGAGCACGTAATGCCGTCGGTCCAGGTTGTCATACGAAGATCTTCGACAATTAATAGTGGGAGTTTTATTGCCTAGAAATTGGGTTACGGAGGTCTGATGGCATGGCAGTCTCTTTGTGTAAAATGCTGATGCTGGCGCATCTGGTTAGACAGGAAGCCGACCCCAACATAGTTGGGGTAAAAACTGAGGGGCATGAAGATTCTAACGAATTGCAAATACTGGTAGAGATGTCTTGCGCCATCTATTGAAAAGGTTATGTAACTTTTGACTAGCATACCTATACAAAAAGCATGCAAATGCAAGTCGGTTTAGACATCTGTACTTCTCTTCTCTTCTAAAAATTGTAAATAAGCTGTCCCTGTACATTGAAGATATTTAAAAAAAAACAAGTGGGTTAGGGTATATAAACGTCTCCGAACCCAGAAGTGTGATTTTTAAAATTCTTGTCTGTTTGTTACGGGTTGGCGCAAAAACTTCTGAATAGATTTTAATCTTATACTTATATAAAATTCCCATGTCACAATATTAGTGACCATACTTCTCCGAAACGGTATGACCGATTTTTATGAAATTTTATATGCATATTCAGTAGGTCTGAGAATCGGCTACTATCTATTTTTCTATTTTTTTTGTGATAAATTTTGTCCACCCCTAACATATTCACGGGAGACTCGACGAGGAAAGTAAAGTTTGGGAAACTCCACCCGTGCGAAGCCGGGGCGGGCTTAGTTAATTCTCGTACTATTATGAAATTGTAAAAAAGCTGTGTCTGTACATTGAAGATATAAAACCTAACCTTCCGGGGAGTACAGAATAGTATGAAAAAATTAACACCATTGAAGTTGAATTTTATCAAAAAATCGTGTCAGGAATGTATTTATGCAAGCTTCCTTACTAATTTCTTTGATTTCCTTCTCCAAAATATGCAATACCTATAGATATAGACAACAACGGTAGCCTTAGATTCCCAGAGCTTAGATAAGAGATCTATAATAGGTATATTATCTATATATATAAAAGAAAGTCGTGTTAGTTACTCCATTTATAACTCAAGAACGGCTGAACCGATTTGGCTGAAAATTGGTGGAGAGGTAGCTTAGAACCAGGAAACGGACATAGGATACTTTTTATCCCGTTCCCGTGGGATGTGATGACAGACCGAATTCCACGGGGGCGAAGCCGCGGGCAGAAGCTAGTATAGAATATTAAATATAATATATACTAGCTGAACTGGCAGACGTTGTCCAGTCCAAATTCAAAGAATTATATAACGAATGTAAAGAAAAACTTGTTTCAGGTTTTTCGGAATTTTCCAGTCTGCAAACATTTCCGTTTTTCTGAAAAAAAAAAATATTCACCGAATTGGTCTGGCCATTTTTAAGTGATGCGCTTACCAGCGAATACGTTGTTGTGCTACGAGTGGGTTCACGTAGGTAGTGCAATGGCACAGTATAGTTATATATAACTATACTCTGGCAATGGGTAGGTTTCGAACCGACAACCACATGATCGCAAGTTCGACGCCCTAGCCATTAAGGTACCGCCGAATTGTTGCGCCAATTTAATTTTTTACACCATTTAATTTCTATTTATATCTAAGTAGACTATTTATATCTAAGAGATTCTATATTCAAGAGCTACAAGATGCAAAGGTTATGATGAGTCAAAAGATACGTACTTCTGCCTATCGTCAAGGGTGGGTAGGCGGTCCCTGCCTACCACGCGATCGATCTCTTCATGTATTTTGTCCTGGATCTCTGGCTGCAGAAGTAAGCGCTCTACCAGGATGGCCAGCACAAACTGAACAGCTGACGCCGCTGGGAACGTGTAGTCGGTACATGTCAACACCAACTGGTCAACTGGAAGGAAAGAACATTGTGTTCCGTTTTATTTGAATCCGTATTTCCATGGGAGTGTATATTGTTTGATTTTTTTTAACTGCCTCATTAGCTAAGTGGTCCTGAGCGCGACTGCTACGCTAGAGGTCCTGGGTTCGATTCCCAGTCGAACAAAGTGTTACTGGGTTTATCTATGAAATTCCCAGTAGTAGCTCGGAGTTAGGAATTCGTGCCCGGTTAATGGCAATAGGCTCGCCCCCTATTACATGGGACCTAAATATACCGGCGAACTGTGGGTGTACATTAGTACGCCTCTGCCTAACCCTTCGGGGAACACAGGCGTGATAGTATGTTTTTTAAGGGACAGAGGTACTAATGATTAGACCGATCGCCTGAATGCCTGATGGTAACGAATTACCGCCACCCACAGACACCAAGACACAAGTAAGTATCCTCACTCACTCGGCGAAACACTGTTTTCACAACACACTTTTCTGTGAGGCTGTGGTATGACTCCGGTCGAGCCGGCCCATTCCCCATCATAGATATTCAAGTAGGGAGCAAAGAATTATAAATTATATTTTTACATATTTCATTAGAGTGCCCGGCAAATTTTCAGGCACGACAAAGTTCGTAGGATAAGAATAAAATTTAAAAAAAATACCCATTTTATGCTAAATTTTATATATATTATATGGGACAATTTTTACAATGAGAGAGGCGAGAGACTCAGAGGCGGCGCTATGGTGGAACCCGGCACTGTATAAACAGCATTATTCAATAAATTGATCGAACATCAAGACAGGTTCGGTCTTCGGAGATCATCGAACCCACACAATCACTTTTTCGCCTTATTAATTAAATGATGTGGGCATTTAACTGATATACCCATTCAGTAAATCATTAATGCTAATGAAGTAAAAAATATAAAAAAAACACTTATTACGAATATGCTGAGATGGTTTAGGCATGTCGAGATAATTAATGTAAGATGAATTACAAAAGCCCCTCTTTTGTAATTCATCTTACATTAATTATCTCGACATGACGTCCTAGAAAGAACTAAATCGACCTTATTGGTCCTACAAATAGGTCAAGTGAACCTACTTGCACATACCCACATCATGCGTATTGAGAATTTGAGACGCACGAAGTAAAATAAGTACTTTTACAAGAATCATAGCAACTACCTACTTAGCTATCCGTACTTTCTTTCCTGTGTAGGTATATGGGAAGAGGATGGATTGGAAGGGGTGAATGTGAATTTAATAATCTCGACATCAGTCCAAGTGTCCACGCATCCTGTTATGAAAATCTTGTACCACAGAAGAATGTAGGAACTTTTTATCTATAAGATAAAGAGAACAAAACAAGATGGAAGCTCATGATGGAGGCATGGATTTTTTTTACTCCAATAAGACTGTTCGATCCGTTTAATTCTTGGCTTGAGTTGTAAGTAATTACTGTCTTTAGTCACTACTGACACTCACATGATTGAGGAAAATTGAGTGACGTAAGAATCGTCGAAATCGGCCCACGGGTTTCGTTTCTCAGCCCCACAAAGTAGCAAACATACAATACTAACATATATGTATAGGCTAAACTCATTACTCTCCTTTGCGTCGCGAAGTCGTATAAAAAGAGAGTCCATGCAGTTTCTTGCCGGATTCTTCTGCATAGGATCTACTTTTGGAACCGTGCAACTGGACTCATAACTTTTAGAAATGCTAGTAAAAGCTTGAAATAAAATCTTTTGAACTTGAACTTGAATGTCTTTAGGTAAACGGAAACAAAATATATACTGACGTAACAAAACTTAGGTATGTTTCTGCGTTGGCGCAGAAACTTATCTATGTTGTTTCATCAAAATATACCTAATCATTTTATAATCTGTCCCGTACGCACACATTAAGGTCAATGACTACCTATCATTTTGATAAAATAGGTATTAACTTAATTCAATTTTTCACGTGAAAATGGTCACTGTTTTTATTATTTAAGTACAGTCGTACGGAGCTAATCTTATCTTATCTTACATATAATAAGAATGTAAGTGAGCCGTTGTCTGTATGTACAGACAACGTTTTTTTGTTAATTTAAGCAATGTTGCTTAAATTAACAAAAAAACTAATTTGGGGGACTCAGAATCAGTAACACAATCCATTTATATTATTTTTGGAACTTTTGTCTGTCTGTTTGTCTGTCAGTTTATCTGTCTGTTTGTTTGTCGGTTTGTCTGTCGGTCTGTCTGTCGGTTCGTCTGTGTGTTTGACCACGCATCAAAATAAATGATAACTACTGAATTGATTTGGAGGAAGTGGACAGGAATTCATAGCCTGTTTCTTCGATTAACATTTAGGCTATTTTTAATTCAAATGGGGTCAAAAATTATAACAGAATCAAGTAATAAAATTAAAAAAATACACTTACAGGGACTAAATAAGATAAAACAAGAAAATAAAGCAGATCAATCAGAAACCATTATTGTGACCAGGAATTGATTATTAGTACAGTTATTATAACTCTACATATACAGGGCATCACGGGACATACATAGGACTTAGCCAGCGAGCACCAGCCGGTGTAAAAACTAAATATTTTAGTAGGGTAAAGAAGTAAACAAAGAAGTCACAACTTATTTGCTAGCGGATTAACACGACATTGTTATTACCGCAATGAAATTTGATTCGATATCAGGTGTCATTTTGTGGTGACAATTATTATTTTCTTATTTAAAAAATCCAGCCAGTAACTCATTTTATAATGTGAAACCTCCTTAGTGTAGATACAGTGCGCACACTTTATTTGAGAATTTAAAGAGTTTCCATCTAATGAAATAATTAAATAATATATCCAAATAATTTATCACCTATGCATGTATGATAAAAAAAAATTGCAACGTGCCGAAACAGTTATTTGAGATTTTTATCTATGTACGACGTACGTATGTCTGTTTATATTTCCATGCTTCACGTCAATATGTCTTCATGTGAACAAATTTATTAAATTAAGTAATTTATGGGTCAGAAATAAGGTATTCAGAGGTCAATGGCGCTAAGTGTATTAAAATTATGGAAAACCAGATTTTTCAAGGTGGTTAGTTGAAATTTGGAGAGGACAACGTCTGTCAGGTCAGCTAGTAAAAATAAAAGTCTTGATTGATTAACTTACGGATGCACTGGCGAATTTATAAGGACGCTTACCCAGGAGGTTGTTTTCAGATTGAGGGATGCACGGAGAGCCATGGAGCGTGCCACGCTCAGCATCAAACTAAGAGACCGAGTTCCAAACATCGAGATCCGTAAACGAAAGAAGGTTCAAGATGTTGGAAGATGGATCATGGAAGTAAAGTATGACGACACGTTTGGTGTAGCGGCTGAGCGATCGGCTTCTGCGACACGTGTTGTGGGTTCGATCCCCACACGGAGCAAATATTTGTAAGATCTACAGGTAGTTGTTCCGAGTCTGGGCGTTTGTGTATGTGAGAATTTGTGTTTGTAAACGCACCCACGATACAGGAGAAAATCCTAGTGGGGCAACGTTTTTTTTAAAGAAAAAAAAAATGGAGTTGGGCACTTAGCAAGATGAAAGTGTGAAGACATGTGGAACCAACTACAGCATTAAAGTTCAAGTTCTATGTTTTTATTTTAAATAAGCTTTTACAAGCGTTTATGAAACGTTATGATTCTAGTTAGTTGCACGGTTCCAAGAGGTAGATCCTATGGAGAAGAATCCGCCAAGAAACTCCATGTGCACTCTTTTTAAATCTATATAATTATATATAAAAGAAAGTCGTGTTAGTTACACCATTTATAACTGAACCGATTTGGCTGAAAATTGGTGGAGAGGTAGCTTAGAACCAGGAGACCGACATAGGACTTTTTATCCCGTTCCCGTGGGATGTGATGACAGACAGAATTCCACGGGGGCGAAGCCGCGGGTAGAAGCTAGTAAATTATATTAAAATCTTCACTGGTACAATGTTGCGATAACAAGATGTGTGGACGTTGAAGGCTGTGAAGAATGGTGGCCGAGGGATGGCAAGAGAAGTGCCGGACGTTCAACGACATGATTCAAGTGGTATTCGAGGTGTGGAGGATAATGTGTTAATATAGGATATTATCTGCCATCATACGTGTACTCCTTTGTACGGCCTCATTACTTCATTAGTCTAGTGGGCCTAAGCGTGACTGTTACGCTAGAGATCCTGGGTCCGATTCCCAGGTCGAACAGTGATATTGTGTTATGCTATAAAATTCATTTATATTTTTTTGTCTGAAGCCTTCCTTGTACGGTCATGGTATGAGACGGTGTAGTAAGCAGGCTCTTTAATAAAAAAAAACTTATCACAGTTCTACTACTTATATAAATGTAGAAGGATATTGTATTTTGTACTGAATCACAGCCATGGAGTCAACTGAGAGTTCAATGTTTATTTAAATCGTTTATTGCAGATAATTGCAATTGCAAGTATATATGCGATAAGATTGTTTTGTCGCCTCGCTGCGCCCTTTTATGTCAAATGCCTATTATAATAAATAATGGTTTGTTATAATGATAATATTAAATGGTGCTTCGATTAAAAAAAAATACAGTTTTAATATTTATTTATGTTTTATTGGTTTTAATTATCTCTCTAGTCAGAGATGGGTTCATGCCAGGGCATTTATTTACTTCGCCCAAAATGCCTAAGCAGTTCCTATCTATCCTATCTAGTTTGATTGACGACATGTTTGGTGATGCGGCTGAGCGATCGGCTTCTGCAACACGTGTTGTGGGTTCGCAATAGCCATGTCAACTGCCTCAATAGCCAAGTGGTCCGGACCGCGACTGCTACGCTAGAGGTCCTGGGTTCGATTCTCAGGTCGAGCAGTGTTATTGGGTTTTTCTATGAAATACCCAGTAGCAGCTCGGAGTTAGGAATTTGTGCCCGGTTAATGGCAATAGGCTCGCCCCTTATTACATGGGACCTAAACATACCGGCGAACTGTGGGTGTACATTAGTACCTACGCCTCTGCCTAACCCTTCGGGGAATACAGGCGTGATGGTATGTTATGATAAGTTGTGGGTTCGACTCCCACACGGAGCAAAAAATAGTTTTGTAGCTGAACATTTAATCAATAAACTTTCGAATAATCGAATTGTAAACAGTTGTGCTCCCCCCAAGTTAATAACTGAAAGTGGTTTAGTTGTTACAGATGCTCTACAAATTTGTGAAACCTTTAACATCTTTTTTGCCAACATAGGAACACAATTAGCCAGTAAAATTCCATCACAGTTTCACAATAATAATACTTACACATTGCCTACAGCCAACTCATCTAAGGAACGGAATTTATTTTCTGATTTCTCTCCTTGCACTGTAAGCGAGGTATCAAAGATTATCGACAATCTAGACTCTAACACCAGCGTCGGTATCGACTGTGTCAGTACTCAGGCAGTCAAATGCATTAAAAATCTAATCGTTCCAAACTTAACCAATTGTTTAAATAAACTACTAACCGAAGGCGTCTTCCCTGACTATCTGAAGACTGCTAGAGTAACTCCCATATACAAAGCTGGAATAAAATCAGATCCCGGAAATTACCGCCCAGTGTCAGTGCTACCAGTGTTATCCAAGATTCTGGAAAAAATTATATACGACAGACTTGAAAAATATTTAACTAAAATTAATTTCATATATAACCATCAATACGGATTTCGCCCAAGATCAAATACACTTAGTGCAACTATAGATTTAATAACAACAATTAAAACCAAAATAGATCAAAAACAGATAGCTCTCGGAAAAAAAGCTTTCGATACGGTTAGTCATTCCCTACTATTAAAGAAGCTGGAAAGCATTGGTATTACTGGATCTGCGTATAAAACGTTAAAGTCCTATTTATCCGGCAGGTTACAGGTTGTGAAACTTGGAAACCAACAAAGTGCGCCGCAACCTGTAACATGTGGTGTACCACAGGGCTCAATTCTCGGGCCCCTGTTATTCTTAGTTTACGTAAACAATATCCATCAAGCAGGTTTACAGGGCCAACTAACCCTCTATGCAGATGATACTTGTCTTTTTTACTTTGGACAACATCTCACAGAGATTGTTCAACATGCTCAAGATGACCTAAATATTCTACATAAATGGTTTCAATATAATCTCCTAACCATAAACACTTCCAAAACCTCATATATAATATTTAGCGCTAAAAATAAAAAGTTGCCTAACTACAATAACCTGCATATAAATGGACAAGTTTTGCAAAAAAAAAAATCAAGAAAAATACCTTGGATTACTACTGGACAATAAATTATCGTGGAACGCTCACATACAGCACATAGCAAATAAGCTCTCGTCTTTAGTGGGATCATTGCACAACATTTCTAGATGCATTCCACAAAACGCTCGCCTTCTAATTTATAACTCGCTAGTTAAACCTCATTTACTATATCTAGTAGAAGTATGGGGCAGTGCAGCTAAAAGTAACTTAAAACCAATTCAAATCCTTCAAAACAAAATAATTAAAATCCTTCATCGTTACGATTACCTAACACCATCTAAAATTATATACAAAAACACAAAACTCATGAACATACAACAACTTTATACATATAACACATGCATACTTATTTACAAAATAGTACATAAACTCATCCATTCCAACATTACTTTTTCAACAAAAGTGCAAAAATACAGCAGTCGTCGCGCCAGCCACCTCGCACTACCTGGTATAAGGACAAACTACGGAAAAAATAATTTAACATATGCGGGAGCACAATTGTACAACAAACTTCCAAAAGACATCAAGGCAGCGACTACGCTTGGTATTTTCAAAAACAAACTATATGTTTATATTTTTAATAACGAATCGTTTTTTTAAAGCCGCTAGTAACTTGGACCACCACCTTAAGTAAATGTACCAAGCTCACGTCACCTGTCGATTTCTTCTTTTTTGTTTGTGAATTTTAAACTACCCACACCGGGTCATTATTGTTATCATAATTTAGTATTCTCATGTAAGTGACAGATTGTCTTAATGAGAAATAAAGATCTTTAAACCGAACATAGAGGTCATAGCGTCTGGCGTACCTAGCCAGAAGACGCAGGTTCTAATCCTGTCTGCGAGTCGATTTTTTCCTTCACTAAATAACTGGTACTATTATGATGAATCATAAGCCGCCTTATGCATCATGCAGGTTTTATGAACTCAAGGTTATCAAAAAAAATATAATCTGTGTGTTTGTTACCTTTTCACGCCTAATACGCTAAGCCGTACTATTCTATTATCTGTGGCCGTACAGAGATAGATTGGACCTTAGATTAGGGTATTTTGTCTCGAAAAGTCCCGAAGGATAGTGAGCTAGATTCTACAAAACATTGACAATGCACTTTTATGAAAGACACCTTATCATGTATTTAGGTCGTATCACGTATTTACCATATCTTTTGAATTTCTGTTATTATTCATATTATGTTGCCACATCTTCCTTCTATTCTATCATAGTAAATAATACGATTCCGATAATAGGAATATAATTTATTATTTAATCGTTCATAATTAAGATAACTTATTACTTACAATACAAATAACAAACACAATCGTAAACTAATTCTTTAGAATAGACTACAGTAGACTACAGTATTGATAAGGTAGAATCCTGAAGAATATATAATATATAAAGAATAAATAATAATATAAATGTCATTTGGGGTAGGTACTTACGGCCAAAAGAACGCACGTCTGTTTTGAATAAAAGAATTTATTGCAATTCAATTATTAAGTGACAATTATTTGTGAATATTTCTAGAAATAAAAATTTATCATGCTAACATGTAAGTACCTTCTTTTAAGTGAGGAGGCCATGTAGATAGTAATCTCTACTATTATTAAATTGTAAAAAAGCTGTGTCTGTACATTGAAGATATTAAAAAAAAACAAGTGGGTATATAAACGTCTCCGAACCCAAAAATGAGATTTTTTAAATTCCTGTCTGTTTGTTACGGTTTGGCGCAATAACTACCTACTGAATAGATTTTAATTTTGTTATCACTGTTAGAAAGTATGTGCTCCAACTTAAAAACTGGTAGGAATATTTCTTATCTCAAATAATTATATAATAATAATTAATAAACGGAACCTGAGATACAGCTTTACCTCTCTAATGTATAGAGACCATCACTGTTGGTTTTTGAGCATCCAGTGAGCGAAGCCGCGGGCAGAAGCTGGTTCATTATAAATATATTATTTTAGCATTCCAAATGTGAATAAAATTTGAAGTATAGTCGTGATATATGAGTTTATTGCACTTGTGGCGGTTTTCAATCCGGTATAACTACATAATACCAATAAATAACATAATGATTTGTTAATGTGTCAATAGTAGGTACCTAACTGCAGTTAACTGTAAGGTCAAATTAACAATAATCTCTGATTCTTGTGGATGGTTATAAAGAAGTTACTAAATAAAGAAAAATATTTGATAATCATTTATGGAAACTGCAGCAAAGATAAGATAAGAACAGAAATTCACAATCAACATTTCAACACAAAACAATTCAACATCCTTAAAATGTTTATATTATTAAAGTTTTATGTTTTATGATTTTTAAACCCTTTTTTAAACTTGTACGTTGCAAATAATACGTTGCGTATCCTTTACTAGATGCGCATTTAGATTATTAAATATACTACATCGCAATGAAAACACAACTCGTAACGTAAATTCGCATTAGGCATGAAAAATAAAAGACAAAAACTACTTTTTATGAATATTGTCGCGTTGTATTGGTGTTATTATTATTGAATTTCCGACGTTACTGCCTCATTAGCCAAGTGGTCCTGAGCGCGACTGCTACGCTAGAGGTCCTGGGTTCGATTCCCAGGTCGAACAAAGTGTTAGTGGGTTTTTCTATGAAATTCCCAGTAGCAGCTCGGAGTTATTAATTTGTGCCCGGTTAATGGCAATAGGCTCACCCCCTATTACATGGGACCTAAACATACTGGCGAACTGTGGATGTACATTAGTACGCCCCTGCCTAACCCTTCGGGGAATACAGGCGTGATGGTATGTTAATGTGTTAATTAATGTAATTTCCGACGTTTCAGATCCGTTACACAATGCGATAAAATCAGTAAAAAGTAGATCTATTAAAATATCTAATATTCCCGTTGTCAGAAACCAGTTAGAACAATAAAGATAAATTTAGGTGACGTAATGATTTCTAACAGGATATTACTATCCTATGCCCAAGTATAATTAATTAAATAAACAAACTTCTTAACTATTTATGACACAAATCCAAACTCTACCCTTTTAGGTACTGAGTATTCTATAGACCCCCAACAAACCGGTGGTCGACCTGGTAATCGAACCTAGGACCTCTATCTAGCATAGCGGTCGAAGTAATTATCTCTTCTTTTTCTCTTTTCTACTATTATAAAATTGTAAAAAAGCTGAGTCTGTACATTGAAGATAATAAAAAAAAACAAGTGGGTTATGGTATATATACGTCTCCGAATCCGAAAATGTGATTTTTAAAACTCTTATCTGTTTGTCTGTTTGTTACGGGTTGGAGCAAAAACTACTGAATAGATTTTAATTTTATTATCACTGTTATAAAGTATATGCTCCAACTAAAAAACTGGTGAACTTCTTATTTCAATTAATTAAACATACAGCTCGCCGCTCTTGAGTTTTACCGAGACTAACGAACAGCAATTAATTTTTATATTAATAGATATATAGTATAAGTAGATGCATGAATAAATAGTTTTACCTGAATAAGTGCTGCGTCCTTTCTGGCTCATTTCGTCTTTCATTTTCGTGATGTACATGTCCAGGAAGTGGCGGTCGTAAGTTTTATCGTGGGTTTCCATTGTTTCCTTTGTTAGTTTCTAAAAAATAACATGATTTTTTTTGAAAAGCTAATTTGGCTGCGACAAATAAACTAACAGACAAATGCGACAAATAAATGTCGGTTCAACCAAAAACCTTATTGATTTATTTATGCACACAACAATACAATGATAATTAAAGTACTAAGGACTAATAAGTAATGCTTATTTCATTTTAATCTATGTATGTGTTATATTTTTAAGAATTCACATTTCCTTCTTTTTATATTTCTTATATTTGTAAGATATATTTACATAAAATTATTGTTCGAATAAATATATATTATTATTTATGTATTGTGATTATTTCAGTTTATGTATCGTTTATGTTTCCCGCTTCCGTGCGTCACTGCAAGGGTGCCAACTGAAAACCAGCGCTGGGCATTTGATACCCAGCACATGCTGAGTTGGTTACCCATTCGGTACGGACATGACGACAATGTTCTTTCTTTTGTTTTTACTTGTACCTATCAAAATTTAATGTTTACCTATGTATTTGTATTGTATCCGTCTGTTCGTCTGAATAAAAATATTTCTATTCTATTCTAAAGAAATCTCTTCCAACAGACCTACGAGAAGAGATTTTAAAATATGAAATGTAGGACAGAAGTGTGAACACTAAACCTATAATAAAAATACAATACACGTATAGTATAATAAATATACAATAGTATACTAAAAAAATATTACATACAAATACATACCATAAAAAAGTCCAGCAGGTACTGATTGCCTTTTACCAAAGCGTTGAACCCACTGTAGTTCGGCATAACATCCTTAAGCCAAGGAGTCAGGGACAAGGCTCCTCCCATATCAGTGGAATTCCTCTGGAACATCACGGTGCCCCGCGCCAGAGCCCAAAGGGCGTGGTACTCCGATCTTGGCAGTGTATTCCTTGACAGAACTTGAAGCATACCGTTGATAAATGGCACTGAGAAGAAGTATGGCATGTAAACTAAGTCGCCCTTGACCACTTCCTGAAAAATAAACATTTTCGCTGAAAGTAAAGTAAAATGAAGTAGGCACCTAGTGTCGATGTGTCGATAGAAATAGCTTTGGAGAGGTAAAAAAGAAGAGTAAGAAAAGTAAGATAAAATAATAAATACTTACATAATTAAAAAAATATAATATGTTCGATAAATTATCGATTTCTAACACTTACGCGAACATAAAACAATGAAATAAAATTCACAGATTTTATCGCGTTATAGTGATATTATTTAATTCGTGACGTTTATATTATTTATACCAGCTGCTTGGAACCCCATTATTTATTGATTGCTAATACATAACAAAAATGTTAGGTAGCTCTTAGTAGTTTTAACATTAAGACGTCCAACACCTCAGTCTACCCGTGACCATGGATGATGTAAAAGATCCAAAACGTCAGGGATTAAATAATATTAATTTAATATAACGCGTTAAAATCCATAAATAAATTATTGAGAAGACATGACAAGCAAGAAAGTAAACGAAATCATGAAGGTAAGTAAGCCTCTAATTAATAAATTTCTTTGAACACTATCACACCTTGGCCTGCATGTTGTATATAGGTATGGCACCAGGCCCAAAAAAACTATTTTTGTATACATACATAAACAATATTCTAACCTTTTCAGCTTCGAATTTAGGTCCATTCATCCCTAAGTCCAACATCTCCTTAATTTCGCCATCAAGTACAGCCTCCAACGTAGCATCACGTCTCCCGAATCCATAGTCCCTAAGATACCGCAGAGAGAACCTTCTCTGTACATGCCAGAAGTAGCCATCCGTGAAGAATATTCCTGCCAAGAATATATAGAACCTAATGAGACCTAGTGGAGTCATTGCGACAAAAAAATATTTCATACCATCACGCCTGTATTCCTCGAAGGGTTAAAAAGAGGCGTACTTATGCACCTACACCTACAGTTACGTAGTAGTACCCGCCGATATGTTTAGGTCCCATAACATAGGTAGGGGGCGAGCCTATTGCCATTAACCGGGCACAGATCCCAAACTCCAAGCTGCTACTGAGAATTTCATAGAAAAATCCAATAACACTTTGCTCGACCTGAGAATCGAACCCAGGACTTCTTGCGTAGCGGTCATTAGACTAATGAGGCAGTTCAATGCATATATATATATATATATATACAGACTATATTCTACCAAATTGGCCTGTATTAACAGGCCCTTTATAGAGCCCCAAAAGCACCTACCCAATTTCTTCCAAAATGACCTCAGCCGGAACAGAATGATATCCATGCGTCCATCAAACTCTTCCCGGTTCAGCATCTCCTTGATCAGGTGGTAATCATTGAGGACTATGGTGGGCACGTGTCCCATGTAGAGGCCCACCACTTTCGTCTTGTATTTCTCTCCAATCTTGCAAAATGCTGATGCCAGGTCACTGAACCCGTGCGCCAGTACTATCCAGAAGGCGCCGTATATAGGAAGACTTGGAGGACCTGATGAAAAAAATCATAATAGCTGTATTATTATTATAATATAGCATGACAAAGTATATTCCCGAAGGGCTAGGCTGTCTAATGGGGTATATTAGACAGCCTAGCCCTTCGGCCCACAATTCGCTGGTATGTTTGGGTGTCATGTAATGATAAATGATGTTTATTTCGGTAAATAGATTATTTAAGGGCACTTTTACAAGTCAATGTTTTTCATATAATTTTTTTACTAGATGGCACCGGCATTTTCTAACTGGCGACCTCTGAGAAGAAATGCCGAAACAAACTCAGAGAATCATGGTCTCTTTTAAAGTCCAGACAGTACTTAGAGCAAATATGTTTATATGAGTTACAAAGCAAGGTAATGTCTGAAATGGCCTTTTGAAGAAAGAACCGTAGTGGCTTTGAGTAGACTAGTCACATCTGACGGCACGCATGCATCAGTCATTGTGTAGCTCGACCCTAATCTAGGGAGCAAAACAACCCGTCGCACTACGATCACTGTAACATTTGCGTGGGCCACATAAAAAACTCTCAAAGCCATCTTTAATTATCTAGCCTACATGATACTCACATTTACATTTCTATCTTAAATGAATAAATGAATGTCAATAAAAATAAATAATGTCACTGCTAATACAATTATATGTTATAAATTATGATCATTAAAAATGTCACAACAACAAAAAAAAATGCGAATAAATTTAATGTCAGGCTTAAAAATAATAAAGTCAATAGCCTGGTTCATTAAAACAGTTCAATCCCAAACATTTCTGTCATCTATAAGTATAATCTCTCACAGTGTAAAAGCCTTTATGACATAGTTTCTGCTTAACATAACATAACATACCATCACGCCTGTATTCCCCGAAGGGTTAGGCAGAGGCGTACTAATGTACACCCACAGTTCGCCGGTATGTTTAGGTCCCATGTAATAGGGGGCGAGCCTATTGCCATTAACCGGGCACAAATTCCTAACTCCGAGCTGCTACTGGGAATTTCATAGAAAAACCCAATAACACTTTGCTCGACCTGGGAATCGAACCCAGGACCTCTAGCGTAGCAGTCGCGCTTAGGACCACTTAGCTAATGAGGACAGACTTAAATTTTAATTTTAATAGGAGGCGAGCATCAAATCCCAAACTCCGAGCTGCTTTCATATAATAACCTAATAACACTGCTCGACCTATGAAACCCAAGACTTCATCACTAAGCACGTCGCGCTTTGGACCGCCGGCGCCGATCAATATGTTTAATTTATAAATTTCTTTTTATATTTTTTTTGCATTTTCTATGCTAACATTATAAAGTTATTTTCGTGAAGGAATAATTCGACTTGCGGACGGGATTCGATCCTTCATCACCTTTAATGACGTAAATTCAGAATGTGAAGGAAAATTTCGACATGGCGAGTAGGATTCTCGCACTTTTCTCCCCGTATTTTTACAGCTAGATAGGGAACACACAGTCCATTGTAATTCTATGTTATCAACTTATGAAAGAGCGTACGTGATTTAGCAATAAGACATTGAACACATACAAGAATGTTGATTCTTGGACACGCATAATAGAATAGAATAGAATATAATATATAATATTAAATTAGTAATATAATATTGTACACCAAAAACTCATGTCAAGTACATAATCTAACACCCGTGCGTAATAACCTCCACATCGCGCAGTGGAAGCTAGTTTATATTTACAGATAAACTTAATTACACGTTATGTACGCTGATTTAAAAATAAGTATAGATACCGCTCCCAAAAGTAAATATTATAATTTTTTAACAAAAAAGATACGTAAGTACTTAGATAACTAAAGTACCTAATTATCACGAATCACGTTTTTTAGTTTTTTAATTATATGTTAAATGTAAACTGTTGAGTGCCTACCGAATGTGGAGTGTAGAATGTTTACTTACATATAACAATTAAGAACTTTATACTTATAACAAATTAATTATTGATTAAGATATCATTAAATATCATTTCTGGCTCCTGGGGTGTCGTTACCTACCTAGTAATTATTATTTATTCTGCGGTTGGATTCGAATGATTTGTTTTTTTTTTCCTTTTTGACCTTTTTCCGAAACCAATTCGAAAATGTAAAAGACCAATTATTATTACTTATATTCGAGCTTTTCTAGGAATCTGACCCAAATTAGATCGCATGAAAGGACTACCTATTATCATTTTGGATAAGACTAAGTACTCATTGTTTTATATTACTTAATTATGTCTTATTTATTTTTTTGCCGATATCACATTAAAATAAACCGTTTAGCAAGTTTTACAAAAAAATAATGTAATGTTAGTAGGTAATAATCACGACACTATTCACGGATTTGGTGTGTAGCTTTTTTTTATATAATGCACCCATTTTATAAAAAAAAAATCACCAGGTTCGGTACGAGTACCTACACCCATAGTTATTGAAGTAGGAGGATGAGTAATAAAAAGTATGTAATGGGTTGCCAAAGGTCTTTTAATTGTTTAAGTCGACGAAAGACCAGACGAGCCGTGTGATGGAAAGAAGAAAGATAGAAAGAAATGCCGCCCATGGACACATGCAACACTCGAAGAGTTTCTGATGCGTTTCCGGTCCTTAAAGCCTCTATGGACTGCAGACTGCTGGAGGCGATAGCTTTGACGCGCAAAAATCGAAACACACACAACGGTACTTTACGTCAGACTCCGACGACTTATGGGACGTAGAACCCGCTCGCCAGAAACCAAGACCGCGCAAGTCAGTTATTTTCTCGCCTTTTACGAGATACTGATCTGAATTGTCTTCTAACCAGTGCCACGCGGGGATTAAAAAAAATATTGAATTAATTATCACAACCCGTGATATTATTGCGTCGCGGTGCTTGATAAGGCCAATAACCCCTTGTCCAGTGCATTCGCCATTTGTTCTGTGTAGGCAGATGTTCCGGCATTGTATTTACACAAATAAAGTGCATTGACACTTGACACATATCATTAGTACCTTAATTTAATTAATAATCTATAGTTACACAGAGAAAAGTTTTGTTTTTCTAAGAGGTAGAATCATTTAATCTCTGGAACTACGGTTCTGATAGTCAAATTTCTATTACGGATAGAAAAAGTACAATATCCTGGTGGTATACTCATATTCTACTTTATCATTACACCTATTACACTCAGTATTGTAATGTCATGGTTGACTGATAATGTCTTGACTCTTAATATTGAGAAGACACAGTATGTAACCTTTTCAATCAAACCTTTAACACAACCAGATGATTCATATACCATCAAAGCAAAGCATCAAAGCCCATAATTGTACCATGGCTTCACATTCCTGTTCATGTCTCACTCTAAAGAGAACGGATAATGTTAGATATCTTGGAATCCTAATAGATAATCTTATCTCATGGAATGCACAGATTAATGCACTGACTGGATAGTTAGAAAATTAATTGCCATGTTTAAAAATTTGCGGTACAGCGCTGACGCAGACACCTTACGGATGGTTTATTTCTCACTGTGCCAGTCAATCTTATCCTTTGGTATAACTGTCTGGGGTGATGCTCCAAAAACAAACCACCTGCAACTAGAACGGGCGCAAAGAGCTGTCTTGAAGGTCATGACACGCAAGCATTTTCGATACAGAACCACAAAACTGTATAACGAGTGTCAGGTATTAACCGTGAGACAGCTGTTTGTGCTGAACACTGTGCTTCGTAAACTGTATAACGAGTGTCAGATATTGACCGTGAGACAGCTGTTTGTGCTGAACACTGTGCTTCGTAAACTGTATAACGAGTGTCAGATATTGACCGTGAGACAGCTGTTTGTGCTGAACACTGTGCTTCGTAAACACGCTTCGTTTGAGTACAATCCGAGCTTATTGACCAAACGCAGATCAACTGACATCTGTGGCATCGACAGCCACAGAACCAATCTAGCTAAACAGCATTTTCAAATTCTAAGCAGTCGTATGTATAACATAATTAATAGACACTGTAATATTTACAACACAAATAATACCGAATGTAAATGCAAAGTAACTCAGTGGATAATGACCCTCGACTATGAGGAGACGACGGAAAAGCTTGTTTGATCCTCCTCTATCCTACAAACATACATTCCCCCACATACTCGCACGCGCACACACAACACACACACACACGCACATACCCACACACACACTCCTAATTGCTTCTCTAACTGCATGATACATAACACGAAATAACCACTATCTAATAAATTATAGTTTTGGACCACCTTATGTGAGAGAGCCCCGGCACCGATAACACAAGTTTAATCTTAGCTTGGGTGTCAGTGGTTCAGAAGTGACAACCTACAATTTATATGATGTATCCTGTACTACATAGTGATTTCTTTTATTGAATGTAAATTGTAATTTCAAAAATAAAGATTTTTATTTATTTATTTATCTTGATGGCATCCACTCAAACGAAGTTACAGGTGGAAGCTAGCTAATATATCCTAAAGCAAGCAGCGTAGTTCTATTACCTACTTACTTAAGTATCTATTATTTCCCTAAGCGAGCGGTTTCCTTTATATAGTAAAAAACAGTCTCCGGCTGTGTGTACGCATAGGCTGATTTTAGTGCAGTTCTCATCAATAGATAGAGCGATTCAAGAGGAAGGGTTTAAGGGTCAACGTAGCTTAAAATAAATAGAAATATCTTTCATTTTTATGATGGCTAGGAACGTAATAAAAAGAGCCGAAATCGGTCAAGCCTAAATTGATGGGCAAATAAAATTTTATTTACATACATTCGCCTGGAACTTTTTATTTCATCAAACCTTGTTAGACAATTTCCGGATTACTATTACCTTCTCAGATTGTATTTTTTTATGGTAAAACTTTTCAATTTAGTGGTATTAATTTTAACTAATAGAGTCTTGTTTGTGGATGAAATTTATAGCCAAAGAAGCAAGAATAAAGAAGTAACCCAATAATGGAATTTTCAATTTTCCTACGCTGTTGGACAACTGACACTTCGCTAGTAAATCTGTTCTATGTTCTTACCTGGTGGGAAGTTTTCCGGTCTCTTGTATGCATTTTTAAAACAATACAGTATCAAAAAAGGTATGAACAACACAGAAACGATAGCCGCGATCATTGCGGAGACACTAACTGCCGGCCGTTACTGTAATAATTATGTGTTATTACTAATTATAGCACTTGATTATGAGCAGCGGCGGCAGAGAGATTCGTACATAAACTGGACAAAATAACAATCTTAATTGCCTCTGTAAGTACATAGGTACAGATATATAAATATCTGTACCTATATACATATTAACTACTAGTTTCAGCTAGTGGCTTCGCTCGCGCAATACCTTCCTAAGGGTTTAAACGATAAAAGATACGCTAAATGTTGACCAGGCTTATGGGTAACTCCGTCATGTAGATCTTGATTGATTGATTAAGACAACAAAGTGATCCTATAAGGGTTCCGTTATTTCCTTTTGAGGTACGGAACCCTAAAAAAGAAACCCACTTCGTAGGGTATATACCTAAACGTCTCCGAACACAAAAATGTGATTTTTAAAATTCTTGTCTATTAGTCTGTTTGTTACGGGTTGGGGCAAAAAATACTGAATAGGTTTTAATTTTCTTATCACTGTTAGAAAGTTTAAGGTGAACTCCCAACTAGTGCATTTCTTATCTTAAATTAATTGAACGGATTCGGAGATACTGGAGATACATTGACCTCTCTGATGTACAATAAAAAAGAGATCATCTCTGTTGGTTTTTCTTATTTTTAGGATCCATTTCTAATCCCAATATAGCTTCACGCAGACAAAGCTGCGGGCAAAAGCTTGTTAGAAAAATATCTGCCAAGACGAGCGCGAAGCAAACACAGCCGTACCATGCTTTACTGGAACCATTTCGCCGCATTTGAGACCCCTATTTGAGAACCTCTGGATAAGACTAGAACGCAGAAATTTTCATCATCCAGTAAGCTATAATCACATACTTACTTAAAATCCAAAATTTCAAGTCTGTAGGTCATTTAGTTCCGAAGTTAAGCGAAAGCAAAGTTTCGTATTTATGACACTCACTCACTCACTCATGATCATCAAAATAGAACTAGTAAGTACTTCCCATAAACTCAGAGAGCTGAAATTTGGCACAGAGTTAGGGTTTAATGGCCACATAAAGGGAAAACTATAAAAACTAGGATAATCGAAGATCTGGAGTATCTGGTGACCCTGATTAGAAAACACAAGAGCCCAACCAAACTATTAGAGATATCGCTAATAAAATAAATCAATAAGCCCACGTTTCTACAAAAAGAAGTGAAATCCCATCAAAAACATTCTGTAAAAAACTAGCCAAGTCTCGATGGAGCTGCTGGTTTATCTCTAAAAAGTAATGAAATCTAGACAAATTCGTGCCAAGTCTAAGGTTCCTTACTGCGATTTTTTATTATTTATAGTTAATTATTAATAGTTAATGTTGTGTGACTTGGCCGTTGACTTGTAGCCACTAACGTATAAAAAATGTTCAAATTATATTCTACGTAATCCGCTGTATACGAATGTGTTGAACATTCACCTTTATATTTTAATTTACAACAAGGGTACAAGTCAACGGCCAAGTCACACAACATTAACTATAAATAGTAAAGAAATCGCAGTAAGGAACCTTAGACTTGGCACGACTTTGTCTAGATTTCATTACTTCTTAGAGATAAACAAGCAGCTCCATCGAGACTTGGCTAGTTTTTTACAGAATGTTTTTGATGGGATTTGCACTTACCGGATCTCTTTAATATTACTTGGAGGGTAATCCTGGTAGGTACTTAAAAACAGTTCAATATGTCTAATAATTATAATGTATTCCAATCCAGTCTCTTTGTAACGTCAAATGATAACCTTATTTGAAATAACCAAACAACATAAAACATGAATAATTTAATCGAATGTGATGAAAACACAAACTGACATTTACGACATTGAGATTAGATTACAATTATATTATGTACTAACTGACCTGACAGACGTTGTCCTGTCCAAGTTTCAACTAACCACCTCGAAAAATGTGGTTTTCCATATTTGTAATACACTTAGCGCCATTGATTTCTGAATACCTTATTTCTGATCTATAAATTACTTAATTAAAAAAATTTGTTCACATGGTATTGACGTGAAGCATGGAAATATAAACAGACAAACAAAACAGTTTCGGCATCAGTAAAGCTAAAGATTAACGCACGTTGCATTTTTTTTAATACATATACATACGTGTTAGATTCTTTGGGTATATTATTTAATTATTTGATTAGATCGAAACTCTATAGTTTCTCAAATAACGTGTGCGCACTGTATCTACACTATGGAGGTTTCACATTATAAAATGAGTTACTATAATGGCTGGATGCTTTAAAAAAAGAGAACAATAATTGTCAAAATTTTCAACTCAAAATGACACCTGTTATCGAATCAAATTTCATTGAGATATTAACGATGTCGTGTTAGTCGTGTTAGTACGCTAGAAAATGAGTTGTCATTCTTTGTTTAAGTACATATTTAACCTACTCAAATATTTAGTTTTTACACCGGCTTGTGCTCGCTGGATAAATCCTATGTATGTCCCGTGATTCCCTGTATATGTAGAGTAAGAATAACTGTACTAATAATCAATTCCTGGTCACAATAATGGTTTCTGATTGATTTGCTTTATCTTCTTGTTTTATCTTATTTAATCCCTGTGTATTTCTTTAATTTTATTACTTGATTCTGTTATAATTTTTGATCCGTGCTAGTCTAGTACAGAAATACTTGAAAAAGAAATTGGCTTAAATGGTTATTTTTAAAATTCAACGTTTTCAATGGTTAAAATGTTAATAACTTTTGATAGAGAGAACCGATTTGAATTAAAAATAGCCTAAATGTTAATCCAAGAAACAGGCTATGAATTCCTGCCCACTTCCTCCTAATCTCTTCAGTAGTTATCATTTGATGCGCGGTCAAACACACAGACAAACCGACAGACAAACAGACAGACAAACCGACCGACAAACAGACAGACAAAGTTCCAAAAATAATAGAAATGGATTGTGTTACCGATTCTGAGTCCCCCAAATTAGTTTTTTGTAAAAATAAGCAATGTACAGACACGGCTCACTTACATTCTTATTATATGTAAGATGAACATCATTTATTTATCTAAGTAACAGACTATCCTTCTTAGCAAAAATTCTTAGGGCCGCTTGCACCAAATTCTTAAACATGTTTAATACTATTTAAGAAGTTGGTGCAGCTATTTGGCAATAGCTATGCAATGGCGTCGAAGTATCTATTATAGGTATCATAGACAGAAAATTTGGTTATGCACCTACAATAATGACTGCCAAAGACAAAATAATACTCAAAATTATGCAGTTTCAAGTAGGTATTAGTGGAAAAACAGAAGTCGGTGGCGAAAACAAGAGATTCGATCAAATCAATGGCATCGACTTCCGAAACTGTTTCGCCCTGGATAACATTATTTTTTTACAAAGTCTGTCAAGTCCCACTTTTTGTTCAAATTTATTTTATTTCAACTTTTGAGTGGCGAGTAGAATCGGACGTAGAGGTAACTACATCCGATTCTACTCGAAGACGTTGTCATTTATTCGGTTCTAGTATGTGTTATTGTCATTTTTCTAAACTTGTGATCAGATCTTCACCAAATTTGAATGGGACCGCCTCGTATTCTGGAATTTTGGAAAATTCTTTTTTTGTATGAAAGAAGAATAACTACAAAAATAGTTATTTGTTATGCAAGGCTGCAAAGTTGTTTTTTGGCGCGAGTACCTACTTGTATTTTTTTTTTTTTATAAAAGCTTACTAGCAATGTGGGTCACACATTACTAGTATTCTTGTTAACCCCTCGTGCTAAGCTAAATATGCTTGTGTTACGAGTGGGTTCACGTCGGTAGTGCAATGGGTGGGGTTCGAACCGGCAACCACATGATCGCAAGTCCGACGCCCTAGCCATTAGGCTACCGCCGCTATAACCGTATTGAAACCTGAGCTAGCGAAGGACTCTAGGATTGAACCATGAGCGAAGCGAATGGTTCAAATATAGAATCCTGAGCGTTGCGAGGATTTCAAAGGTACGAGACACAGAATAACTTTGCTGCCGAGCGCAACACACAACTTTTCACCTCACTACAGCGAGGAAAATGCTAGGTGCAAAAAAAACATTTAACAAATTGTACGCTTGTACCTATGTACTTTTCGCGCGATTTGTCCGGCAGAAATTCGGACGGAATTCTCAATTCGGCATTATGTACCGCTTGCACTAACTCTGGGTGTTAAATTTGTATCTTCGTCGCTACTGGACTCAATCATATTATGAGATGTCTTACGATTTTATCAAAAAACAATCTTTATATAATGATGGTATAGAATTGATTAGAGAGAAAAACATTTTAAGTTTTTTTTTCATGCAGTCGTCTTACTGGCCAGTGCGATTATTCTAAAAATGTGGTTGGCGCATTGACATGAAGTAAGTATTTATGCATTATCAGTGGACCCGGCGGTATAGAAAATTATTGAATAGAAAGGTTTTAATTTTAAAAACTCTTTCCATGCTAGGGGGCAAAATGCACTTTTGCACGCAGATTTCGAATGACAAACAGTATCTTTCCGAGCTTGTGAGGTGAAAAAGAATTTTTCATTTCTCATACTCGGAAAGTAGTGTTTATTTGATCTGAATAGCGGGTGGAAAATGCTACTTCCCACCCTTGGGCGGGAATAACTCATAGTAATTACTTTCCTCCCTAGGGTGGAACAAATTTTAAAAATAGAACAAAATTAGGTTAGGCAGTCAGCTGAAAAAAACTAACATAAGAAAAAAAATGCTGCGGTCTTGTGTGTTTATAAACGGCCTAGTGCGAATTTTAAAAAAACGCGTGCGGCTGAGGACGTGCCGCGGTGTGTTCCTTATTTAAAAATTTAAATAGACTATGACAATATATAATTTGGCGGGATACTAATTTAACTTTTGCTTTATCGAAATCTTTATTAAAAATGAGTTCAAGTGATTCTGACATGTTGACCCCAGATTTTGTTAAAGACGAGGCAAATACAGTAATCGACATAACATACCATCACGCCTGTATTCCCTGAAGGGTTAGGCAGAGGCATACTAATGTACACCCACAGTTCGCCGGTATGTTTAGGTTCCATGTAATAGGGGGCGAGCCTATTGCCATTAACCGGGCACACATTCCAAACTCCGAGCTGCTACTGGGAATTTCATAGAAAAACCCAATAACACTTTGCTCGACCTGGGAATCGAACCCAGGACCTCTAGCGTAGCAGTCGAGCTCGGGACCACTTGGCTAATGAGGCAGTTATAATATAATACAGTAATCAAAACTGTTACTATTTTCCATTATGATTTTTAAAAATTAAATTTTAAACATTAATAGCATATTAAAATTAATTCATTAATACTGTTACTATTATCAATTAATATTTACAAAAAGTACTATTTTTTAATTTCCTTATATTCGAAATTAAAAGTAGAGTGCTTAATAAAACTCGGGTGAAAGACCTACTAGGTAGTTCCTACTAGACTATAGTCCTAGTAGTTCCTACTAGGACTATAGTCGCCCTCGCTGCGCTCGGGCGTCTAAATACCTCGTATGAGAATTGATTCCTTTCCACCCTTGTGTAACAATCTACTATTTAGCCCCCCTGGAGGATTACCTATCTACTGATTATAATATATATTCATATCATGTAGGTACCTAATACAGCACTGAAAATGATTAATTCCAAGCTATACAATTTAGAAATATGCATTTCTGCTGCTGCTGAAAAAAATAATCTCTGTAATTTTACATAATAACTGCACTACTATAATTTATGAACTGGCAACTGGATAATTGAGCATTATATGCAATTCCAATCAGTACGATAATTATGGATCATTATATACAATAATTACGTATAACTACGATGAGGCTTACTCTAGTATTTCCATCGTCTAGCAAAGGACAGTCACAAAATGCGCCTGCAATTTCTAAAGGATTTCCTTCTAAAGGAATCGTTCGATTTCGACCGGGCGGATATCAACCTATATAATTTTCATCCGCAGCTGCGCATTTTTCTCGCTGTGAAGGGAGTATTCTTTAACAATAGAAATTCCTGGTTCAGGTCTGTTTGAAATGTTCAAATAACCTACATCGTTACACTCGCAGAGTTACTATTAAGACTATAAAAGACCATCTTTGAGTTTGTTCGATGTTTCTTCTTAGATGTCGTCAGTCAGGAAATCTAGTAAAAAAAACCTATAAGAATGGATATGCAAATTATGTGTCTAAGTAGTTTCTCAATTCTCATTTTTTTTAATCTACATTCATACATCATTCGAACTACACGCAATCAAGAAATGAATTAGATCTCTACTATCTTGTTAGGACAAAAAATTCACATGTTCTAGCCTTACCTACCTGAAATCACGCTCTGAATTATTTTACTATAGGTATAATTATCTGTCTAAAAGTCTGGATCTATTTTGTATCCATTAATTAAAAGTATGTTTCTAAAGTCTCTTTTAGAAACATACTTTTAATATGTTTAAAGCTTTATTATATTAAGCAGAAGGTGAAACAAAAGAATTAGTAAGGCTGAAATGGCCAAAACGTGCTTGCAGAATAATAATTATCTACTTTTTTGCAGATTTGTATGGCCATGTATTTGCATTCAACTGTCAATCGTGTCTATGGGTTTAGAAGTAATGTTTATCTGGCATGGGTTAGACGAGAAAGACTATTCTTTTGCCACGGAGTGTTTCTGCTACTGGGTAATCCTTGGATGCATTCCTATGGTGTACGTTAGTACCGTTGTCAACACGAACAAGATTTATGATATCGTGCACAAAATGAACGAGGATTTCATCTTTGTTTGCAGCCTTGGACCTAGGTACAGGTAAGAGTTTAAAATCCGTCTGAAAATATATGGAATAATTAAATAATTATTATTATTAGTGCTGCGTTCGATTTCAACCTTTACTTCGTAGAAATATTTAATATCTTGCATACGGTGTTTCTATGTAAAGATTGAGCTGTCGACTATTGGTAATACTTAATAAGGAATCATTTTTAATAAATCAGGACCATATAAACGATAATGTTACTTAGTGCCCGAACAACCTGACCCCGACTTCATTAAAAACTTTTTGTTTAACTCATCAACTTCCGTATTATAACACACAATGCAACTTTTTCCGAAGGTCGTTACTGGCGTTGCTGCACGAATAACTGAAAAATTATAAAGTTAATTATTTCATGCACTTGTTAAACCAAAAGTTGACTTTATGATGACGAACCTTTTTTATTCCGCGACTACGCTCGCCTGCACGTCATGGCATCCAAAACTGATCAATTTCTTCAATCGATTTTCAATTTAATCTCCAAACAATACAGTTTATTAACCATTGGGGAAATTTGACAGTTTATGGTAACTTAATGTGCTGGTGACTGTACCTACATAAAACTATACTATAGATATAATAAGTATGTTTCAGAAAACCTTTCCTAGAAGGCCAGCTACTGATATGGCAGTTGTGTTATGCGTGGTTCATCTTCGTGTGTTTTGTGGGCGGCTTGTACGTGCTGATCCCACTGCTGGCCCTATGTTACCAGAGCCTGTTCGCCACCCAGGACGAGCACATGGTCAGACCACTCCAGTTTCCCCTGTGGCTACCAAACGATGACCCATACAGAACACCCAACTACGAATTATTCATGCTTGTAGAATCTACACTTTGTTTTTGTTTCGTTCAAACTTTTTGTGGTAAGTTGTATTACGTATTCAGTAGAATAAAGTTTCTACATAATAATGAAGCTAATAAGTACCTATCATAGTTGAAGGGTGCAAGCAAATCTTAATCTGCTCTGATAAGTATCTAAAATACTTTTGGCCTAATAACATATAACATAACATACCATCACGCCCGTATTCCCCGAAGGGTTAGGCAGAGACGTACTAATGTACACCCACAGTTCGCGAGTATCTTAGGTCCCATGTAATAAGGGGCAAGCCTATTGCCATTAAACCGGGCGCAAATTCCTAACTCCGAGCTGCTACTGGGAATTTCATAGAAAAACCCAATAACACTTTGCTCGACCTGGGAATCGAACTCAGGACCTTTAGCGTAGCAGTCGCGGTCAGGACCACTTGGCTATTGAGGCAGTGAATAACATATATATGGGAATAAATATAATTAGTTATCATCAAAATTATTAACAACGAGATCTCATGTATTTTTTTTTAAATAGTCGGGACCAATGTAACTAAATTAGGTACCACCAAATCAGAGGTCATAATGGAAGAATTATTTAGAAGCCAGAACCGGCTGTAGAGAGCGACCAGCAGTCAGTACCTACTGATCGATCTGGCGACTGAAACTAGCGGTGGCTTAGTGGTCATATAGCGTCTGGTGTATCTAGCCAAAAGATGCAGGACCGAATCCTGCCCGCGGAAGAATTTTACCTTCACCACAAAAAAATCCTTTTCTAAATAACTTTATAAAAAATTTAATAGAAAATGTAAAAAATTACAAAACAAAAAGATGATTAATTTTGGATTAACAATGATCAGTTTAGAAACATTTGCTTGACTACTAAACTACCCAAAAATGTACAGCTTGGTATCCTATGATACCAAGCTGTACATTTTTGGGTAGTTTAGGTCATAGTTTTCTGTTTTTCGAAATAAGTATGAAGTTTGTTTTTATAAATAACCTGGTGATAAGCAATTAATGCAGTAATATACAAAAAACTTAGGTACAAAGTAAAGTTTTGGGGTTCAGTTCTAAGTATGGGGAACTCCCAAATTTATTGTTTTTTTTTTCTATCTTTGTGGGAAAATCTTAATGCGGTTCACATTCTGTGAACTTGGTAGTTGGTAAGTACAAACTTGGTAAGTAGATGTATTCTACATCTACTTACCAAGTTTCAACAGTATATATAGTTCTTATAGTTTAGGAAAAAGTGGCTGTGACATACGGACGGACAGAAAGACAGACTGACAGACATGACAAATCCATAAGGGTTCCGTTTTTTGCCATTTGGCTACAGAACCCTAACAAAAAAACCGTCACACAAATTTCCGCAGATATTTTAATGATTTATTTAGCTTTCTGACAATGTCATTGACATAATATTATATCAGATTATTTAAATTGCAAATTTAATTTGATATTGACATGCCTAATGTTATGTTAATCTAATCCGAACACTAATTAAATCTCTATACTAATATTATAAAGCTGAAGAGTTTGTTTGTTTGTTTGTTTGAACGCGCTAATCTCAGGAACTACTGCTCCGATTTGAAAAATTCTTTCAGTGTTAGATAGCCCATTTACTGAGGAAGGCAATAAGCTATATATCATCACGCTACGCGGACGAAGTCGCGGGCAGAAGCTAGTGTTTTGATATAACCATTGTGTTACCGTGAAATTGTAAATATCGTTAAATTATCTGGCGAGATTGTAAACTGTCGAACAACTGCGAACCGTAACAATAAGGTAGGACCTCCTTATGTAGGTATACCCTACATAAGGAGGTCCTTGACGGGTCACTTCTGTACTTTGATACCATGTAACTTTTCGAGTAGGTCCTGTAATAGTTTAGTCTTTGGTTTAGGATGAAATAATTGTTTTTTCTTTTATAGTTACCTATGTAACTCAATGTAATTTCTTTTTAATTTCCGTAAGCGTTCTTGTTATTCATATCCCCTTCATTTTTATCGCATATTACATTTACAGTATACATCTATACTCTATTCCACATCTTGCTACATTACTACATTATCATGGACATGATAATCATTGACTTCGGCGTGATTTTTGAGGGATTGGATGAATCAGTGGCGATGCTACCTCGACATGACAAGCGCAGGATGGAAACGCAGCTAATACTCAATAAACGAATTGGAAAAATTGTGAATTGGCATCGTTCAGTGTTGAGGTACGTTCTGGTATTTACCTATGTTGTGTACCTGTCTTGATCTTAGCCAAATAAACAGTTTTTTAGGGTTCCGTACCCAAAGGGTAAAACGGGATCCTATTACTAAGACTCGGCTGTCCGTCCGTTCGTCTGTCATCAGGCTGTATCTCATGTACATGAATAGTTAGACGGTTGAAATTTTCACAGATGATGTAGGTATTTCTGTTGCCGCTATAACAATAAATTAAATAGGTACTAAAAGAATACAATAAATATTTAAGGGGGATTTTTGCTTAATTTTGTTATACTGTATTTTGTAATTTTTGGTTTTTGATTAACTTATATTGGGATCTATTTTTAATCCTAATACAGCTTCACGTAAGCGAAGCTGCGGGCAAAAGTTAGTACCTATAGTATAAAAAAACAGTGATAGGTAGCCTAGTAATATGACCATTGTCTGCCAAGTCAAAGGTCTCAAGTTCGAATCCACGCACCTCTGACTTTTCGAAGTTATGTGCGTATTAATAGTTAAATATCACTTAAAAGGTGAAGGAAAACATCGTAAGGAAACCTGCATGCCTGAGAGATTTTCTGGACGGCGTGTGAAGTTTGCCAATCCGCATTTGGCCAGCGTGGCAGATCTAAAAGCCTAATCCCTCTCATGTGCCCTCTGCTCACTGTGCCCAGCAGTGGGACAGAATAATGAGTTGATTATGTTATGTACCTACTAATAACCCTTTTGGTTCTTAGTTAATTGAAACGTTTCTTTCAGTGCTGTAAGAACGGTGTCATCTGTGTACGGACCTCCGCTAGTCTACCAGGTTTCGTTCAGTTCCATCGCCATATGCCTCATAGCTTACCAGATTGCAGAGGTAGGTATGCTTCTTTATTTCCGTATGTATTATAACTTTAGGGAACATTTCTCCTCACTCTTTTAAGGGTTGCGTACCTCAAAAGGGGAAAAGGAACCCTTTTAGCACCACCCTTTCCGTTGTATGTCATCGTTGTCCGTCTGGCGCAGTTTTTTTCAGAAACGCGTTGACGTAGGTATTATATCGAACTTATTAAAAATACGTATAACTATATAAGATCCCGTGGAGCTGTTAAAAAATACCGCCAATTACCTATGCTTTAAAAAACAGCAATTACTGTTATGTTAAAGCTCCTGGGATAGATTCCCAGGTCGAGCAGTGTTAGCAGTAGTGGAAGGTGAGCAAGTGATTTTACGGAGATTAAAACAGTACCCACGAAACTACATACTGCTGCTACTGCTTACATAATAAATTATTAATGTTATAGAACATTAATAATTTATTATGTAAGCAATTGTGTTACTGTACTACCCTACCTACCTAATTTG
Source organism: Acronicta leporina (assembly GCA_947256265.1). NCBI lineage: Eukaryota > Metazoa > Arthropoda > Insecta > Lepidoptera > Noctuidae > Acronicta > Acronicta leporina. The sequence continues at coordinate 11,147,269 of OX366520.1, read as the reverse complement.
TGTTACTTACTCCAGTATTATTTTGAGTTTTATTTTTCATCTTGTGATTCATTTTAGTTCTTTTATTTGTAAAGAAATAATTTTGCATGCCGAGAAAGCATATTATTATGAACTACAATCTTGTTTGTTCTTTATATATCTTAATAATTTTTTAAATATTTAAGTACTTGCGTTATGTAATTCTTGTTAGAAATCCAAATAAATAATATATGCATGTTCTATAGAAACTTGACAACGGCGAGGTGGACATCATGTTTTACTTGTTAGGAATAGCTGCTTGCTTGCAACTGTGGATACCGTGCCACCTCGGAACCATGCTGAGGAACAAGGTCAGTGACCTATTTAACTTTCGGGACTTAGGGCCACTTGTAAAACTTTCTTTAATTGCGTTTAAAAACTAATTTACAATGGAAAATTGTGTTTAAATACAATTTAAACATATTTATCCAGTTGGTGCCAGTGGCCCCTAACATATCACATAGGTAGGTACATAATGGACTTTTCATGAAAATCCTCAAGGATCGTCTGCCACCAGATTTAACCGTGCATGCAGTCAGATATAACCTGCTTTTTACCGGCCCTAAGAGTTTTAGTGTGAATATACAAAGCCTAGAATCTTCCTGTTTTAGTGGAAGCTGAAGTAGGTAATAGATAGTAGGTACCTAACCTACCTACTTGTAGATTTTGAGTTTAAAGCGGCGGGGAGAAGGTTTTTATGTTGTGAGTGATATTTATTCTGTAAAGGCATTTGACGTGGGAGATGCAGGCTGGACGTGCGGCTGGCACGAGACCCCGCTCGGCCTGATGATTCGCACGGACATCATCATCATCATCCTGCGCGCGCAGCAGCCGGTCACCATCAAGTTCACTGGACTGCCGCACGTGCAGCTAGAGACTTTCTCCAATGTAGGTTCCATCTGAAAGTACCTACCTACCTACCTAGTGATTCTCTCGGAGAAGGCAAGGCCATTCCAACTCAGATACCCTTTATATCCTAAAACTTATTGAACGAGTGTTTGCTGTAATTTTTTGAGACTAATCCTAATTATCGTTATCGTTAGGTACTGTGAATTAAATCTCTATAGTAGTATCCTAATACTTACGTATAATATAGAAATTTAATAGCAGTGAACGAGATTTTACACTACTTACTATCTCCTCTAATCGAAACGTTTAGTTATTTAGTATTTTTTTAGTAATTGTAGGTAAGCACTTATTTACCCAATTTTAATGTAGAAACCTTATAAAATTATTGTTATGAACTTTTTTTTTTCAGTTAATGAGCACATCGTACACGTATTTCAATATGCTGCGACAATACAGCAAATAAATACCTAAGGTCAGGGTCAATATTCCGTCTATGGGGTGTAACCGTCTACTATTTTTTACCTACCTATCTTACCTTACCTATTTTTCCTCAATAATCTGCATAACGCGATAAAAGGACTACGCAACGACGCACGTGAAATTGATAGTTAAACTATTTTACGTCATGCACAATAATAGCAGAATTATTGTAATTAGAGACATATTCTTTAATCGTATCAAATAATCACTTATTTCCATTATTCTTATCAATTAAAGACATTATGAAGTCATTGTTTACATTTTTGATAAATGCCTCGCCTCGCGTCCTATCTATCTGTACATCAAAATTCATCAGAATTGATTCAGCAGTTTAGGCATGAAAATGTAAACAATCAATCAAATCAATCAAATGTTTTTTATTTCAATTAAGCTTTTACAAGCGTTTATGAAACATTGGTTATGATTCTAGTTGCATGGTTGATTCAAAAGGTTGATCCTATGGAGAAGAATCCGGCAAGAAACTCCATGGACACTCTTTTAAAATAAAATAAGTTACAATCTTCATTGGTACAATATTGCGATAACAAAAAATGAGTTAGAGAACCTCGCATTTAATTTTAACTTGGATTGACAATGCATATTTTACAATTATTACTGTTTCACTCTCAAGTGAATAATCCATTCCATTCCATTAAACAAATAAGCATTGTCTGTTAGTGCAGTTCCTAAAATGGGAACTATTCACTGTGGGTGTAATTATTCACCATGCAGGGCCAGTGCATGTTGATACAAAGAGCAATTGTCATGAGACAGACACACCAATAGACTTCAATAGCTTGATCCCTTATCTTCTGGCAGAAGAAAGTATATTGTGATAGGTCCTTTAGAAGTATACACTATTTCTTCATGTCTAATCAATTGGGTTGCTGCTAAACCATACAACAAACATGGTATACCTGTGAACACAAATAATATTATAATATGTATTAAGATACAGATAGAAATTAATATTTTTTCATTATTGAACATCATTTTGATTTTGTAATCTGACACTGGAGAAAATCTTAGTGTGAGACAATGTTCTGACATTTGAGAGAATACCTGAGTATCAATTTTATTATTCTACCATGGTTTTAATGATAATGGCTTGGATATTAAATAAATTACATAGAGACATAAAATTTATGGTAAGTACCTAAATTTATAACTTTGATGAACCTCATGAATCTGTCAGAGACATCTAAATCCTCAGCCTCTTTACTGGAGCAGTGGTATTTCATATAGGGAAAGCAGCCAGTTCTCAATATTTGATAGTTTGAACTGCCAACCTTCCAGTTGAAATTTGACATGCCAAACTGGTCATTCTTTACACTACTGTACTGAAATAAACAGGTATGAATATAGTTATGTTAGTGGAGTAATAAATTGATTGGATCATTCATAGGCTACCATTAAGTAGAAGTGTAGTAGGTAGTGGTAAATAATGTCAATAATAAATGAAAGGGACAGGCATAGTATTGCCAACTCTCTAGTGTTTGGCATAGTAGTTCATGATCTGGAGCCAGGCTCATTCCCAGCCAGACTTTTGGGGGGGGGGGGGGGGGCGAAGGCTGCTCTTCTAATTTATCAGCAGTTTGCTCCAGAGCAAGGCAAATAATCTATTCTAGTGACTCTGAATGCCGCCGCCGAGTTCTCGCTGACTATCGATATTAGGTACTGGTAGGAAGTCAGTCTCATGGAATGAACTAAACAGCAAGGAATCTGGGAACTACACAAGAATACAACTCCTTCTATTTCACCAGGCTCTATAGAAGTTAGAAATTTGGAATGTAGGAAAAGACTGTGCATAGCAAACAGCAAGTTAAAAGTAGGTATGTTAGGTATTTACTTAAGTATAATATTACGTATGGTTATAGCAATTATAGAAAATGTATTTAATTACAACAAAGTATGGAATGCACCAGGCGATATTATGTACCTTCACAAAGTATGAAGTCCAGGGGGGTTCTTTGCATTGAGTCAAATATGCGGTTAACACTTCTGATGCCGTAGGTTTTGATGAAAGGTATACAGTGGTTACAGCTATTGTTCTCACTTTAGTTAGTAATTTGTTAAAGGAGATTTTTTTCACTATCATTATTATTTTATAGAGGTTACGATAAAAAATAATAATCAGCTGGAATCCGTCTGACAGTTTATGCCATTGACATTTACATTATGATTTTGACATTGACATAAATTCAGTGTTGCAAGGGCCATTGAATTGTAAGTTACGTTTCGATTCCTGTAATGTTACATTTTTGCTGTAAAAGTTACAATTTCTTTTTTTATTGGAATAAAGATATTCAATTTAATGATTAACAGTGATATACCTCTTTTTGGTTTCAATTAATTTAATTTTTTAATAAGGAGTTAAATAACTAGTCGAAGTTAAATGCAATTTTTCTTCTTATGTTTTTGGTTGTTGAGGTCGCAGTCGTAAATTGGTGTTAGCAAAATGGCGGAATAAATAGGAATCTATGATGTATGATGGTGTATTGAACAATTTTATATTATCTGTATACAATATTCTTGTCTAGCGTCTAACTTTTTGCTAACTAGCGAAGTAGGAAACGGGCGCGCACACGCTCAAGCAATAAGTTTCATTTTGAGCGCGGTTGAAACCGCGGGCGGGTCGCTAGTAAAAGTATAAAGTATGTTACGCGAAGGAGTCAAGTTAGGAAAAATGTAAGGAATGTAATCATCTAAGACAGTGAGGGATTGCGGAACTAGATAACTACCGTAAAATGCTGCAACTTTGCCAAGAAAGCCCACTTTGCCTATTTCGTTTCAATTACGATATTTCTCATTTGCTTAGTTATTTCTTATTTTCAACCATTTGGTAGTAATTTTACATTATTAGGGCATCATATTTTTGTTTTTTTACAATGACAACTCCATTGTTCAGTTGTGACTTGTGCGACAAATCCGGTGCTAGAGGTGTGTACCGGAGGCAATTTTAAACCTCCGGAGATAATGCGGAGATTTTATTGAATAACCGGAGATCTCCGGTTTTTCTCCGGTTTGTCAAAATACGTTGTATCAGTATAGTTTAAGAGAAAAATAAACAATACTATATGAATTATAAATTGCCTATATTAAAAAGTTTTTTTTGTCCTATTAAATAAACAAACAAATATATAAAATATATAAATAGGATTATCCCCGCATTGAGTAACACGGACCGCGAATACGGATGTTCCTACTCCAAGCTTTTCATTCGATACTCATGGTAACGAATCATTCTTGTTATACCTTTTTAGTTCCGATTGCAAAATTTGCAAAGAAATTACCTACCTACTTGATATCGATCGAAAATTCATTCAGAAATGTTTACCAATCCAATAACCGGTAGTTAAGAAAAAATCACCGATTAGGGTCCGGTACTCACCCTAACCGGTGATTATCCGGTTTTTTGACAACCGGTGCACACCACTAACCGGTGCGCGTGGGTGAAAATTTTTAGTGTCCTGTGACTTTTGCAGTTTTAGCTGGAGATAAGGTTTTTTAAAGCAGACATAACGACCAAAGGTAAGAAAATACTGTTTTCCGTATTGTTTGATATTTCTATGAAAAGGACACCATTTCATCAAAATAACTTAGTAGGCAATGTTGTGAACTGTTTTAAAAACTTGAGTGATACAACTTTGCCTGGGTCTAGGGTTGTCACTTGTCGGATTTTATTAATTATGTATTTTTTACTATGATTTCATTGAACCTGTATTTTGTACTGCTAAATGCCTCCCCGACGTTCAAACAGAATACAAATATGTTAAGAATGTAGTGACTAAGAAGGTGACAAGGCAATAGACTCGCCTGCTATTACAAGGGAATTAAAAAACATAACTGGTGGAATGTGGATGTATCACACGACTCATAGTTATTGAATTGTGTTTTGTATTTTAATAAGTCTTCATTTTATTGCAGTTATATGAAAAATGGGAGACAGCAAAAAGCGTAGAAGGAGAAAACCAGGAGCTCGCCATTATGCTGATTAACTACTCAGCTGAAATTTTAGAAGTTGCTGCGGATCTCGTGCAAATTTAAATTTAAATAATTGCCAAAAAAGCATTGAATTTGTGATTTATACTCGTAAGTAGCTATATGTTTAATTTCTGAAAATGTAAATAAAATTATGAAAAAAAAAAATGTTTTTGTTTGGGACTACCGGACAACCCTACAGTCAACGATATTTTTGTATGGAAAGTTTGTGGTACCTGCTGCAACTTTGCCTATTAGCTGTGAAAAAAATATATTATTTTTATTGCAATTATCTAATTGCTGTGCCTAACACGGAGTCATAATGCATCCGGAAAAAAAACACTGAAAAAGATTAACATTTTATTTATTGAGATATCCTTCTAGGCAAAGTTGCGTCTTTTACCTACAACTTTGCCTACGACTTTAAGTGCTTTTTCTTCAGAAAAAACGTCAAAATCCAGGCAAAGTTGCAGCATTTTACGGTATCTCTAGGTATACCTACGACATTAGAGGTACTTATTGTAAATTGTATTATGCCACAGCGCAGGTGTCTATTCTTCTACTTGTTATCGTATCGGCAATAACGAAAATGAAAGAGCAAACGAAAAGTAATCAATCGATATTAGTTTGGCCCAGTATTCCGTTATAAATTCCCAGAAATATTGGGTTACTTGGGCGCCTATTGCTATGGTATCTACAGTGCCGGATTTCCACCTAGGCCTACAAGGCCCCGGCCTAGGGGTCCAGCCAGCCTGGTGGGCCCCTGTCCCAGTGGCGAGACCTACAAATAAGCTCAAAAGCCTATAACCAAGACCAAAAGGCATATTTATTAATCAATAATATTTGATAAAAAATATGTTTCATCTGGTTTATCAGATGGGCGAAGGCTGATCTTCAACGGCTCTTAGACCAAGAACAGTGGGGTTGGTGGGACGGATTGAAGAGAGTACAGAGTGGCATGCTCGAGTTTGTCTTAACTCGGTATATAATACAATGCATTTAAAATATTCATGTACAACTTTTCGATTCGAAAAATGTAAATAATACGCTATTCATTTCTTTTTTATTTAAACTCTGAAGCTACATATTACTTGTAAATGTTTCTTATAAATTTTTCACAGGAGCTAGTGTCACCCACCATATAATTGTTTTATGTGTGTATGGACGATATTGTAACCATAGGACACAATATAATCTAGTCACGTGCATAGTTTTATGTTTATACATATAAAGTATTACAAAGCGAATCATGTAAGCGACAACCGTAAATAATGGCTCCGCTTTGTATCATTTCAAAAGTAAATAAAAATAATTAATCATCATCATTTCATTTATTTGCTCAACTTACTGACAATTTCGAAAATCACAGTTTTTTGACATTTCGTAATATTCAATTACATGATATCAGCTGTCAGCTGTGGTAAAATGGGAAGTGGGTATAAAATGGTATTAAATATTATTAATTATTGGCCGCGGTATATTACATAGTTCTATGGAGTAAATATTACAATAGGTACTTATGGGTACATCCATCATATTACAAATGTTGGAAGAAAAACTTTTTCTTACAAAATCTGCTAAGTTGTCTTAGAAAATGAAAAAAATGATAATAATACTAATAAATAAAATTTATCAATTTGTAATTTAGAATCATATTAATTTTAGTAGTTAATGAAGTGAGCAAAATGAAGGGCGACTCATGACGTCGACACGATACGTAATGTACAATCGATGAAGCGAAACCAACGACAATAATAATACATTTAAAATGTAATTATTCCAGTGATCATCTACACATATGAAACAAAACAAAAGCGTTTGTGTATTTAAACCTATGGAAATATGATAGAAAAATCACAATATGTCATTGGAATAACATCCTACAGATATAATAAAAAATTAATGGTGTCATCTGTGATACCACTTATGGGTTAGTACTTAGAAATATTTTAATGGTGGGATCGTAGCTCATCTATATACAATACCAACAATTTCAATAGACTTATACAATCACTCGAGTCCCCTACAGCGTCTACATGTTACAAAGCTTTGCACACAATAGTTCAAATTCATTGATCGGACACTTGCCAAATGCGCGTGGCATTTTATGTATAAGAAATACATCGAGACATACCTATTTATTATGTGATTTCAAACAATTTTGTACAAAGCATTTTGTACATACATAACATTATTGCATTCAAATACCATTCTACTTCAAAATATTTTCAAAAGGCCTACATTATACAATTTCTAACATTAATTAATGTTTTGTAATTCTATGGGAACATGAAACACCAAGATTTTCCAATTTAAATATTTGCATTGTGACATATAATCAGTTTGGGAATCTAATTATATTATGTAACCTGTACATAAGGTTCAATTATTGACGATTAATGCTATTTTGTTAGCCAATGAATGTTACAATCATAATAATTATAATGATAAATTTATATGACATGGATAGTTGTTTTAAACACGAGCTTCATATTTAATACATAGTAATAATTTACATACATAGCTGCAAGAGAATGTTCACAAAAACGACATACATAAAATATTTAACCCGAAGCCTACATCAAAAACTACATCAACGCGCAAAAAGCGTCCAGCGTTTCTCCGTAACATACACATTAAAAGTAATTATTAAAAGCGGTACTAATTAACCGCAAGAGACAAAAAAACATTAGGATCGAATATCGTCTTGAGATCAATCATAGTAAAACGAAGGGCTGAATCCGTGGATTCATTACTAATCATACGCACACATCCACCGGCCACTCTCACTCCGATTCTCACAGTCTATGGTACACGGTATAATATATTCTAATAGTAATATTATTGCAGCCTTGTCGTGCGATAAAGTACCGGGCGATGGTGTGGAGACCTCCGCTCTTCACACGTCGAGATCCCTCCGTACTTCGAAGAGTACGTGAGTGAAGCCGTCAGCCCCGACTGTCACGTGCGTGTCTGACAGACGTTCACGGCTACATGGCGACTGCAACTGGCGGAACTGTCCAACACCGATATCTCCGTCGATGGCTGTCGGCCGGTGCAGATGTTCAACAGTGTTCAGCTGAACTGGACTGGACTGGACTGGAGCCACGGTGAGGCGGCCTCAGCCGGTATAGAATTCGAATATGTGTGTGCCGTGTGGCGTGTCTTTGGTATAGAGGCGGGTGGCGTGCGGCGGCGGGCACTAGACCTGCTTGACGCGCTTGCGCGGCGGCCCGATGGGCGGGATCTGCTGCTGCTGCGTGGCCAGCGCGCGGAAGGCCTCGGCGATCAGGTGCGGGTGCGACGAGATCATGTTCTTCCAGCCGGCCGTGTCCATCACGTCCGTCGCATGACTCCTGGAATTGCCACACAATAGGGATTAAACTTACGATGTGTTTCTGACATTTGATTCGAAAAATACAACTCACAAGCACTTTTTTAATCATTAATAATTATTATTCCCTAAATATTTTTATCTTATCACAAACTTTAACTGATTTTTTTGACATTGCACTGCCAAAAATTCTATATAATATGCAGTTCTTTATTGTGAACTGGTTTGATGGATACTGTAGCTAGAGAAATTATATGAGACGTAAAAATTGGGGTCTCAAGATGAAAACAGCGAGTGATACCAACATTTAGCTGCGCAGCGCCTATTAGCTGCGGTTGCCGCTTACCATCAGGCGCGTATGCTTATTTTTCATATTATACAATTATAAAAATGTGACTCAGTGTAAACTTACTTGTTGCTTGTGGCAACATCGAAACCTTATTTTCTCACATATGTGCATAAAAAGCAGACATACAGACAGACAAAATCGTTCAACTTTGTTTTTACTGTAGCCAAGAAAAAAGGTAGAGGTAAAATAAAAAGAACTGACGTGTTAATGAAGTCAATGGTTTGCGCCTTCAGCTGGTCTGCAGAGTGAAGGTCTGCCAGAATTAGTGTGTCTGCGGCTGTCTCCACCGATAAACTTAAGCATAACGCTTCTTCACACATCACTTTTAACCGCTCCAATGCATACTGAAAAAGAAAATTAAAATAATTAATATTCAACATTTGTTATGTTATTGGATTTTTTATATAATTCTAAGTAGCAGTTTGTAGTTTGGATTTTTGGCTGGTTAATAGCAATAGGCTCGCCCCCTGTTACATGGAAATCAAACATACCCGAAACTGTGTGCAAACCTCTGTCTAACATGTTTGAACTTAGGGGGAAAGGTTTCATGTATTTATTTTCTTTTTACATTATCATATGGAAAACGTACAGCTGTATGTACAAAGATAAAAAGTGAATGAATAAGAAAATTAAGAGTCCGGCGACCGAATTCTAATTCAAACATAATACCAAAATAAATCGTAATTCAAACACAATATCAAAGTGTGTTATTATACGGATTCCGATACCGTTAATCTAGGTTCCGACTCTTCGGCTCTTGTCATTTCGTCCAAAATACTTCACTGGAAATAAATGTAAGCGAATTTAGGTATGGTACGATTTCCCGGTCGTTTATTTCCATTTTAGTAGACGAATGGTAGGTACGGTAGATTAACGGTATCTCAATTCGAATAATGAGACAATTTCATAACAATTTGTTTGGACTACTATTTATTTTGGTATTACGTGTTCGTGGGCAATTCAAACTCAGCCGAACCCTTAAGGCCAATTAATGTTTGATGGTTTATATTATGATTTCATGACTATTCTCATCTTTCTGCTTATTAATTCTATAATGCAGTTAACAAAACTTAACGAGAACGAATATATATACCTATTTCTCTATTTCCATAACTATATTGAATTATCAATAGGAAAAAAACGTCTCTTGTTACGATTTGACTATGGTTCGCCATCAGCATCACATTGTGCGTTATCGTGCAAGTGTAAACTTTATCAATTACCATGCACGTGGCTGCAATAGCACCATTATCTCTGGTCAACGTTTTAATCTCTATTGCGTGACGATAAACACGCAATTGAATACACAACATTTTGATCATTCTAGGTCATTTTAATGGTGGACTTCAAAGGTAAATGTTGGTGATAGCTTTTTTTATGGGATAGGGGGGCAAACGAGCAAACGGTTCACCTGATAGTAAGCGATAACCGCCGCCCATGGACACCCGCAACACCAGAGGAGTCGCAAGTGCGTTGCCCGCATTTAAAAGGTTTTGGGCCTCCAGTAACCTCAACTCACTCGGCGAAACACAACGCAAGCGGTTTCACGCCGGTTTTCTGTGAGGCCGTGGTATCACTCCGGTCGAGCCGGCCCATTCGTGCCGAAGCATGGCTCTCCCACGTGAAAATTGATCATCATCAACCCATTTACCGTTCTACAGCTGGGCACGGTACTCCTCTCAGTTAACTCCTATTAGTTTAGTCATCTAGTGGTCCTAAGCGCGACTGTTACGCTAGAGGTCCTAGATTCTCTATATCTCTAGAGGTCGATCAGTGTTATTGTGTCATGCTATTAAATTTTCAGTAGCAGCTCGGATTTGGGTCTGTGGCCGGTTAATTGCAATAGGCTAGCCCCATATCACAGGCGAATTAAATATCTTTATGATGAACAAATCAAATGAAAAATATACCGCCGACCTGTGTCCGTATACAAGTACACCCCTGCCTAACCGTTCGGAGAATATAGGCGTGATGATATGTTACCTTATCAGCGGCTGCTAGGAGGTCGTCGGCCATCTTGTCTAGATTGGGTGCGCGTCCCGTGTAAATAAAACGTAGCATTTCCCGCAACACTTCGTGGTCCACGTCTGTGATGTCGACTCGATTCCGTTTCCTCTCCTCCATTTCGTGTTCAAACATTGCCGCGAACACTGGACTTCTCGCTGGAAAATAGAAAGCAGTTGATAAATAATAGCACCCAAAACGTTTTAGATACTTAGTCCAAAGCACAGTTGGGCAAAATAACTTGAACCAAAATGGTGGAAGCGCAGTAGTCGAACTATAAATTAAAATGTCCCTGACAAATGTAATTTGAATCGGTTCGCGTTTAACCGTGAATAATAAACAGAAAGTAGCGATATACACATATAAACTAAATAGTAATCATAATCAATAATCTATATTTTATTATTGATAACTTAAACTTGACATATTTAGTTTTTGGTTTACAATAAAGAATATTGTATCTATATTCAAGCACTGTTGGACGTAGGCATCTCTTAGTGAACGCCACAGTTCGATATTCTCATTAGCTCCTAAATAAATTATCAGTATCGGTTTATAAAAATAACCCGTTTGTAACTGCGTATTTTTGATGTCAGCTTTATAAATACAACAATAGTCACGAGTCCAATTTTGCTCACAAAAGGAAAAACATAGCGGAAATCCCATTAGGTCAGTTTAACCGTGTTGTTATCACAAACTACCTACATAAATATGAGAATTTAATTTGTAATATAACAAATTATAATCGTGTGATCTGGATTCAAAGTACCAAAATATTATATTTATGTATTTAAAATCACTTCCTCTGAGAGTGAGGTCTTAACTTCAATCCTTCGACCTGGAAAGTGTTACTGGGCATTTTCTCTTAGGAAATTAATCCCTTTTAAAACATACTCGCGAGCTGAGGATTTACATGAATACACATCTGCCTTACATTACTGGGAACAGGCGTTATGGTATGTTTTTACCGTGCGAATAATTAACTTGACCACAAAATTCAGGGCATTAAATTACTATTGAATAACCACAGTGCGGTTCGACCAAATTTTAGGTTAATATACCTAAATGATTAAATTCAAAATATTCAAGTAAAATTGATACTATAATAATGTCCATGCCAATTAGCACTTGCCATTAGAAAACAGTATTTAAACCTATTAATTATGAAAACAATATTGTCCACACAGTTGTAAGGTTTCTGGTCCAGTCTCTTGATAAGCTTACGTCATAGCGGAAAAAAACATTATTATTTCAATAAAATAGTACTGATTACTATTGGTGTCAATAAATTTGGAAATAACCTTTTTTAAACAAGGGAAGTATAAGTATGTGTTTGCGAGTCCCATGGCCTTAATAGATTTGGGCAGGAAAGTGTAGCTTTAATTTAGATTTAGTTAGTCCACAATAAAAAAGGCTAAAATTTGCGTGATTTTTTTTTATCAAGGATCTATCGAGAGTTCTAAGATAACGTTCCAAGATCTTAGGTAATGGACTGAACGATAAAATGTAATTTCACGTTTAACGTTAAAAAAGTTGATACTATCTGCTGATAATTTAGCTATCAGACGCTTATCATTGGCGAAACATTTGCTAAGAATTTACGTCATGCTGTTACAATACATGTACAGGTAAAAATAAAATAATTACCTGCTAAAATTGCTTTATGTGCTTGGAACTCCCTTCCCCCAACCGCCAATGTGACGTCAGAAAACCTTTCATTGTCGAATAACGCCCCTAAGTCGTCGGAGAGTCGACACTCGGGCACTTTGAACTGTACCACGTTACTCTGCCCGCTAATGTTGATACTGTCGGCAACAACTGACACTTCGCAGAATATCGTCAGTTTGTCTTCTGGTAGGAGGCCGTTTGCTTCGTCTAGCAGGAAGTCTCTGGAATTCGGAGAAAACTAAAGTTAGTTTACGAAATATTGGAGTACATAGATACGAAAATAATGGATATGAAGCTTTATGCTACATAATAGAAATGTAATGAAATGTAATGTAATGTCATCAACATCATCTTAAATCAAATATACCAGATATGATATAACAACTAGTCAGGGACCATAACATGACGCAACAATAAGTATTTAATAAATTACATTAGATGAGGAGAATCTCATTTCATTTCCATGAATAGAATACCCGATAGTGCCGTGCCTACAGTAATTGATTTATTAGACGACCGTTCTTGTTCTCATGTTTTACGGTGTCGTAAAAACGTTACCACTCAGTAAAGTTTGAGTAAACCTTGCGGTATTCGCATCACCGCAATGGTAGAGTTAGCCCCGAGCCAGTCGTTAGCGGGCGCCCGCTCCTTTTATCCCACGAAATATCGACTGCTCCGGAACAGAGAATATTCTGATGATTTTATGTAATCTCTTGTAGACAATACTGATTTCTGACACTTACGTGAATATTAGACATTGAAATGAAACTACTTTTCGGATTTTATCGCGTTTATATTATTTAATCCCCGACAAATTAACAAAAATGTAAGGTTGGTTGTTAGTAACGTCCAACACCTCAGTCTACCCGTGACAATGGATGCTGTAAAGGATCCGAAAGGTCGGGAATTAAATAATATCAATATAACACGACAAAATCCGTGAAAAGTAGTTTCATTTCAATCTCTTGTATACAATATTAGTGTACTTATCGATAAAAATTTAAAAGACTATGTAACTGATTTTAAAACCTAAGCTGAAAGATGACAACACAGAAACAAAGTAAGATCGGAAGAATCCTGCCTTCGTATAAAAACAAAATATTTCGGGTCTAAGCGATAACATGACATAAAGAAAAGGCTCATGGTCGAATGTCGGGCAACAGGTAGTGATAAAATGTTAGAATTAAATAGATTAATGAACATCGTAGGCACCTTGACCCAAAAAGGATCAAGAGGGCTCTACATTATGTTCAAATCCCACGAATTGGGTATGACTTACAAAACAGGTTGGATATTTTCCTTAGCTCAATTTTAGGCTGCGTAGTCACAATATTCAAAACATTACGTAGATAACGATTTCGGGGACAAAATTGTGAATAGTTGTGCGACTATCGGATAGGTTCACTGCGTGGCGTCCAAAGGGGTTGGTTTTCGTCACGGCCAACAACAAGAGACCCCCGATAATGTACGGTCGTTTCACAACAGCTGTTGGCACAAAGATTACACGTGTGTTGGCGGAGGTCTAGTTAATGTGGCGATTATAGCCCTCGAGAAGCACACATTTTTAGTAGTAGGGAATAAAATTATGGAACTGCGTCGTTATATGGGGTCCGCCCCCAACGTTACAGTGCTATGTCAAGCCGCTTTCCCCGAAATCTAAGTACGTAGACAACTATGATTGTATTTAGTAGTTTTATTTTTAACAACGTCTATTTGTTTTTAACAATTGTTCTCTAGATACCATGGATGAATTTTTTATTAGGTTACATAATGTCTCAGTGACAATTTAATCTCTATGAATGACATCATAATAGTCCTATTGTTGTATAATGAGGATAAGATGACTCACCTTCTTATGAATTTTTTGAACCCCCAATCCTTGCCTTGAACGAATCTGTATGCGCGCTGTGACTCCATCGCCTTAGTTTCTTCACGTTTTGCATTTAATATTGAGAACTTGAATTTTGCACGCACTTCTGATTTATTACACGACACTAATAATAAGTATAACGATAAATAGTCTTTGCTCTCTTCATCGAGTCCTTTAGGATTAACACGAAGACACCACTTTAACTTGTCACTAGCACCTGCTGAAAAAGTCGATGATTTTAACACTTCACCCATTTCTTCTCTACAGAAGCTAAAATTGTTTATTGTCCACATGTAACTGAACTTAACCACTTTGACCTGAAACAAAATAAATTAAAGTCAATACATAGAATAGTAGGCATGAAGAAAAATCGGCGTCAAAACGTAATATTAATATATAGTGATAATTATCATCAAACATGCAGCAGATGCACGATTCTATATAAATAATGGAAAAGTATTAATCAGTCAACGGAAAAGAGAAGCGGACACTTTCACAAGGTGTCCCCGGGCGAGCAACAATAAATCTTCCACGGGACGGATCCCTCACTATTCAGCTTAGTGCTTTTTGCATTGTCCCTAATTGCCTTACTGACAGCCACCGAGGTAAACAAACAGGCAGTTTAACGACTTCATGAACAAAATGGACATATTATTATTATTTTATTTATGATTCAAGGTTAGGATGTCATCTGTTGTTTTTTTCACATTATCAGGTTCGACCGTATTTGATCTTGGTTTCAGAAATGTACAATGAGTATAACGAGTTTTATGTGTAGTATTGTAAAAGTGTCGCAGCTTTGTTAGTTTGTATACGTGTACGACGATTATAATTCATTAATAATAATATAATTAGCATGGTGCGAGTACTGTGAACGTGATCGGCGCATTGTCGGGGGCCCTGAACATCGTCGGGTGGACACTTGGGCCACGGCGGCGGTCAGGAGGATAGACGTAGCAAGTCGCGGGCGCAACCTGGCCGCTGCTGGTCGTTGCCCTCGACCGTTGCTTGGCTTGCGGTGCTGCTGGGGTCTTCGCCCGGTCGCCGACCCGCGTCAAGGCCGCCCGCATCATCCCCGGTCCCCGCGCATTCGCGGACACATAGATAACATCCGTTTGCAGATTCCACCGCTACATAAAAGCCTTATACGTGCTCTTCATAATTTAAGTGTAGCTCTCATATACAGAAACAAGTTTTGTTTTAATAACAACGTGTGGGAGAATTTATGGGTTCCAGATTTGGATCGACAAACTATCAGGGATTTAAGAATAAAGAGGTATTAAGTAGTAAAGATTTTGCAGTCTATTTTATTACTAGGCGTTCTAGATGTTTAAAACTTTCGTCATTTACAATAACACCTAGGTTTTTTAATAACTTCTTGATGTACCTAATGGTTCACTTCAAAATGAGCTCTAATTGAAGCGATAACATGCGAAGTTTATTGTTGACGCGTTTCCGAGTACTAATGAAGAACGTGATTATCGGCCCGGCACGTGTATTACTGTGTAGCAGAAGCGTCGAACGACAACATGTTACAGCTGAGCCTGCACTCCACAATTCCACACGGAAGTGCTGTCTGTCTCCCTAATATGAATCGCTTATCGACACGTAAATATCATTCACCATATTTAGGTTTACAACCATTTGTTTTATTGTCGACTCCGTTAAACAACGGTACAAATACATAAAGAACGATCAACGACAGATTCCTAAAGATTAAAACCTGAGACAGATCTTAATAAATGTACGTGCGGCAGCGACTCGCAAAACAAGCAAAAAATACCGTTATTGCAAACTAAATAGATTTTTGCCCAAAAAGTATCAAAAAGGTAATACCAGATCGGTGTGTCTATGTCGCACAACGGTCGTTCCAATTACTTTAGCGATGGCCATCTGCCGGGAAAATAGCGTTTTCACAGTGATACATTTCTGAAGCACCAAATAAAGTCTCTACAATGGTTAGAGACTCTTATCGCTACAGGTGTACTGTTACAAATACCTTTTATTGAAGTATGTAGTAGAAAACCAACCATTATGTAACTTGCGAATGTGACGTTGTTAAATGTTTCACTTGGCATTGCAAACTTGTCACGTCTTCGTTTATCAGAGAAATAATTTTGAAATAGCATTTTTAATATCGCTAAAGCGTTACTGCTATGCCACGAGTCGCACTCGGCGACTAGCAGTTTATAGCTTCGCACACGTGACGCACAAGTCACCTCTATAGTTTAAAAACACGTGCACAGCTCTTCCTACTAGCTTTAAATATGCATATATACATGTTAATACAATATGCATATGCGCGCAACATATTTCAAGTTCACCGATAACGGCCTTGGTAAACAATTATTATCGCTATTCATAAATCGTACCACATCAACAGATGGCTTGTTAGACGATTCCATTTTATGTCTGTGTACGTTTCAGACGTTTATTTGACGGATTTGTTACATAAAGTTGTTTTTCTGAGTTGCGTGACTAACACCGGCTGTTTCCAGGGCCCATTTTCTGAATTAATTTCAAAGTCGTTCATAGGATTGCCCTTGCCACTAAACTAACCTTCATCACGTTTCGCTATTTTAGAGCTTCTTTGTTCATGTTCCGAATACGACTTGTTTAAGGTTATTTAAAATAGGATCTAATATCGCTTGCAGGTTGACTAATCATCATTTTACAGCCCAATCTTATATTAAAGGCATTATGGAATACCTACCTATAGGAACAGACATCGAGGGTCATTTAATATAGGGAACGTAGTCCATTAAGCGTAACGGGATTCACAAAATGAATCATTTCCAATGAGTACCTACATGCAGAGTATGGTTTAGTTAAAGTCGTGACTGATACACCATACATTACCTGTGTGAAGCACCAGTTTTCCGCGACGGGCGTGTTGCCGTCGTGCAGCGGGCTGGGCACGCGGCTCACCGCCATCCCGCCGGCGCCGTTGGAGGAGACGCGCGCCGACTGCGGAGCGGCCGCGCCGCCGCCCGACCCTCCACCGCCGCACTCGCTGCCAGACCCGAGCCTGAACAATACATAAACATCCATAAATCTTATTGCACCACATCACAGGCGATATCCATCTCAAGAAAATTCTAGAGAAAGGCTGTCACTATCCAGCAGTGTCTTAAACTCTATGTAGTGTCGATATTGGATTCGGTACCTATGAATGGATCAACGACTCTTTGATTGCACCATTAATTTCTTTAAGAGTTTTGGTGAGATGAACTGTTTAGTAAGCAGAAAGTTCATCGACGCTTGTAATTAAATCGACGCTGACGAATGACTTTATGTGAAAGTATTTGATATTTTTTTATACGAAATATGTATATAATATACTTTTTCTGTATTTTTTTTTTGTCTCGATGTAGCAATAAGACATGAGTATTGATTATAGACTAAAAACCGCAAGAAAAAACTGACCATGATAGAGATGAAAATTGAGAAATTCTAGCGTATACATAATTGCATTACAGTAAGTTATTTAGTAAATGAAATATTAGAATATGTAGATGAAAACTCATCCGTAGATTTAAAAATGATACGGAAAAATAATAAACAATGGAACAAACATGTAGTTTAATGAAGGACTAATGGAATCGAAGACATTGCAATAAACTAGTAAACTAACGACAATCAGAATGGAGCAGAATATTAATTTAATGGCGATTTTACATCCATTATCTTAATGAGATCGTCGATAATATAATTGATGTAGATGCTAATGAATAGCTACATACTTTTTAAATAACAGACAAAGAAGATGATAAACAAGTTTGTTGAGTCCCAAAATCGATGTTGCGCGATAACATAAAAACATATTCTGATTTATCTCCAGGTCACTACAATATTCCTAAATATTGTAGATGATACCAGTTCCAAAGTGATCAATCGATGATGCAACTTGAATTAAGTAACAAAAATACGAAACCAGTAAGTCAAACAGGACGAACGTGAATGTCACCAATTTATAATTTGGCATTAAGTCTTCACTCGAACACTGATTTAGCATTTGTCTAGTCTTTGTATAACAAACACATAAAGGAATGCAATGCGCACATAAAGGTAATAATTGTTGTGTACGAGTTCCCATTCGATAAAGCTTGAGTAACAGAACACCTCTGAGATGCATTGATTAATATTGATGAGGATTTTATGCTACATGACTTAAACTGAGACCTATCTGAAATGATATTATGTAAGTTTCACAACTGTTGCAAAATATGTATGTTCTTATTTGATGATTCTTTTACCATATCTGTTACAAATTTAGCTTAAGCCCTCTATGATGTGTAGAGCTGTTGGAGCAGTTTTTTAAAAGAAATTTATTTAACCTAATCGTGAAAATGGTAGATCGTAGAATAAAATGGGTTAGCTGTAGTTGGCTAAGTGTTGCGTTACGAATTTCTAACACTGATAAAAAGTAGTGTTTTAGGTACATTGCGTAGATAGCCAAATGTAACAAATACAATACGCTAACTGGTGACCTAGTGGCCGATAAGCAATACCTGCAAATTCTCATAGAATTGAATGCAAGGCGAAAATGTAGCAACATCGTAATACGCCAATCAACGATCGTAGTTTCGCTTCCCAAATCTGGGACGCGAACACAATACATTATACACACTTTATAAATGTATGTACCGGTACGTGCGCACCGAGGACGTTTGCTGAACAATGACGACTCGGCGAAAGAAGAGTTACACTTAGTATCTTTCGGCTTTTAGGTTTCGGTGCCGTCAAAATGTCGAGAGTATGTCGAAGTGGGACACTTACAATGTGCGAGATTTGACCGTCCTGCGAGACTTTCACGAACTGTATTTCGATTACCAAATACGCGTTAGAATCTGTGTCAGTTTCATCACCGCACTGCATCCGTTCAGTCCGCGTGCGGTCGCTTTTTGTGAAGGTATAATCGTATCACGCGAGTTAACTGGATAAGTATTTTGTCAGCTCTACATATATTCTGGGAGGATTTTTATTTCGGGAGGAACCCAGTTTCATCATCTTCTCTGAAACATTTATTTAAAATAGTTCTGTTTGTCAATGAGTTTATTCAATCGGTGACCGTGTGAATCAAACTGTTTTTGTATATCTGTTATTTTGAATCCATGAGCTATTGTTTTTATTTATATTTCTGATTGTAGTGTTCACAAAGTCACGTTTTCATTCGACAAAACCAAGAAATTATTTTCATCCCTTTCTGCGAAAAGAAAAGAAACCCAGATCAAAATTAAAAGGAAGGTGTATTTGATAAATTGTTTTTATATTATGGCGGTAGAGCATGAACCGATTATACTTTGTATTTTACTGTCCTACGACTATACGAGTTGTATTGTATCGTAACGAAGCCCATCATCACTAACATTGTTATTCGTGAACGCGTGTCACTGTATATTGACTTGCTGATAAAATAATGCTCTGGACTTCTAGTGAACTCTACATAATCATTCCATTGAAAAAATACCAACAGATTGTTCTCATACCGTTTAACTGGAATATTAGTAAACACGTGCTGCTCCAGATCATTGCATACAATGATTTATTTATAAGTAACTAAAAGTATAAACAGAATTCAAATTAAATTGAAACAGGGCAACAGTGAATCCTAAATGTATGAATCGCTGAAATAAAAAGGACAGTATAGGTCTGCATTTCAGCAATGAAATGAAGTATGTCAAACATAAAAAAGTGTCACAGCACTAAATAAAAGTAGGCTAAGTGAATTAATCGACACGACCCAGAAACTGCGACTGTGGAGAGGCCAGTCTTCGCTAGTGATGTGATGTTGAAGAACACTAATATTTTTAACACCTGACAAGTTTTCATTTGGTTTTCTTTTTAAGATTTCACTCGCCAGTCGCCACAGATGCCAAGCATCTTATACCCTGCTGGATATAATATCAGCGTTGCGAAATGCTTGAACAAATGGGTTTCGTGACGAAACCAACAAGAGTTTACAAATTCAAATCATAAGTTAAATATTTTAGCAAAACATTGCATGTAGTTAAATTAAATATTTGTTTCATGACAACTTTTAATGGGTGGATAACTTTTCATACCGTTGCGTTGGGTTTTAGATAAGATATCGTATGCGCACCGATCACTGCGAGGTCGATCAACAATTTGCCACTGTAGCAAATGGAGCGGCCCGACCGACCTACATTCAGCTTCAGTAAACCGCTCCTATGACGATTAACAATGAGTGAATCATCATATCAACTCATCTATTACTTTTGGCCTACATTTAAAAAAATAGCCATAATACAATTATAAACACTCAGAGTTCATGCGACGTTCTTTGTGTAAGATGAGTAGGATTCCGTGTTGATTTGTAGGATGTGGATGGAAAGGTTGCGGTGTGGCCGGATGGTCCTTGCGGTGGACCACCCACCGGTGGGACCACCTTGCTAACGACAAAAAAAATCTATTATGTCTCGTTAAACGATAGCGTTTTTGACAAAAAAGATTGATTACTGAAACAACCTCATTAAGATTTTTTACAATTTTGAGATTATTTTACAAACTTATTAAAATAGAATATTAATATGTTACATTTATCCAACATTATCTTTTAGTATCTCATCTAATTGATGACACAAGTTATATAAAGTTGCATAGTCGTATGCGAAATCATGTTTAATTGAATACTATTTGGCTGAAATGTTATGTTTTGATTTTATAGATTGCAATTTGCATAGAGGTACCCGTTGACATTACTACTCGAACAGCTATTAAAGAAACTTGAAGATTATTAATAGTGCTTATTTTTGGTTATATGCTTGTGGGCATAACAGTTTTGCTGCGATGAATTGAATATGTCTTTGAATTTCGAAAATTCCCTTAATACTGTCTTAGGTTGAAAAAATCCTATTGTACAATTTCATATAATTAGTATTTCAATGAATCAGAAAGGACACATTGTTTTTTAGAAGTGGATGACAAATTTTATAATATCCATAAACAGTTTAAAATAAATTCGAATTGAAATTAAGGAGTCAACAACCCGTGAAATGTTGAGCAATCTACGTAGTACGTATGATCGGTCTCCCGTGGTCTTATTATAGATGTCACCCGACCAGCTCGCATCCTCTTCTATATTTAAGTCCTCCCGACGCCGTTTCACTACATTATTGGGATCGGTTGGTAAATCTCAAGCCGTAAGTAGGTGTCATAAAAACTGGGAACGAGGACTTTGTCTCATTTGGCTGACTGAATTATTGGTACCTTAGCAGTGACGTTCGACACATTTACATGAATTTCGGTTGTGTCACGGCCGCTGAGTTTACATTAAAAGATAAATTAAGTACGCTTATATCTATGCAATCATTGCGTAGGCATTTCAAGTATTGTACGGTCATGTGAAAGCTTATTATTAGCATAACAAAGAAACATTACAATACACTGCGTATGTAGTTAAACTTTTATATGCAATGAATTTTCTCTATGTATCTTGACTTATACAAATTTTAGATTTTTTTAACTATAACTTAGGCCCACTTGCACCAACTTTTAAATTGTATTTAAACACGAAATTTCTATGAAAAATTGTGTTTAAATACAACTTAAACACATTTAAGAAGTTGGTGCAAGTGGGCCTTACATTTAGCTGAAGCGTGTATTTAGCTACATTGTTATATAGAATTAATTCTTGTACGTAATATTTATTATTAAATGTATGTAATTTACTTAGTCCAATTTTGTGGGTTTCCGCAACCCATTGTTCTTATTTGCAATTAGTTGTACATGTCCTTTAAATAATAAACCCTGAAAGGTTTACAATAAGGCTGTACAACCATAAATTTGCAATCAATAATAATAATGGCGGACGCTTGTCGAGACAATAGAATCGGAATAAGGACGATAGAACAATGAATGTACTGATACGCATATTATGTCTGGTTTTATTTTTCAATCGGTGGTTCGCTGATGCAGCGGGCGTGCCAAGGGGGGAGTAACCAAGTGAGCAATGCCCTCTTAACGATGACTGCGTGTTGTGACTCAGACGCCCTGAGGACGACCCGACATTATAGGGTCCTCGACTGGGATCTGAAGGACGCCTTGTTTACATCGAGCAAATGGTCCTACGATATCAGCTTCGTTATTGCCATGCATTTTTTACAATAATTTTGTTGGGTAACATTGTGACAATAACAATGGGAAATATTTGCAATATAATATAATATAATGCAATATAGATTGGATTGTTAAAGAGTACTTAATATACATTTAACTTATTGTTCCATATAAGGTACCTACACAGGAAAAAATACCTGTATCTTTAAGTTTTTATCGCATTCGACAATAGTAACTCTATTTAACTATTATGAGATTTCAGGAATGTACACGTAAGTATGTTTGGAAGCTAGCAAGGGGGCGTATTATGCAGTACGTGCTATTGATTTCGTGCCAGTTTTCCTACACAAGTCTAGTCTGCGTCGAGTTGAAGACGGTTTAAGTGGACGCGAGGTCGCCTCATCTTGTACAAAGCGGCTAAGCGATTCTTTGTGCTGTGACATTTTAATAATAGAGGTATTGTATCATGTCCGGTGGTGACGCAACAAGTGCAGATGTCGAGGTTACTTGTGCACCACAAGAGTACAATAAACATCTACTGTTCAAAATGACGGACCCTATTCCGGTGTAGGTAGAGTGAGTAATTTGGGTCAGTAATGACCGCCCTCACAATGGTAATGCGTCCTTTGTAATAATCTATACTAATATATAAAGCTGAAGAGTTTGTTTGTTTGTTTGTTTGTTTACTTGAACGCGCTAATCTCAGGAACTACTGGTCCGAATTGAAAAATTATTTCAGTGTTAGATAGCCCATTTATTGAGGAAGGCTATAGGCTATATATCATCACGCTACGCGGACGAAGTCGCGGGCAGATGCTAGTTTCTAAATATGGATAATTACTTACGTTCTTTAATTAAAGGGTATATATCTATATTTGCAATAAACAGTTCTGTTGTTGTTCTAAATATCCTCTGACTACGCTGCGGTCAGGCGTTCAAAGCGGTTTGCGGCTAATATGCTCGTAAATAAGCCGTTTGAAACGATGGCAGATAAACTAGTAAACATGATTTATTATTCTTTACGAGTTCGTCGTATACTATGTAATGTAATTGTTTACGTCTATATTATTTGCTTCATAAATATATGTGCCTCAGGTATTTGCTAGACATATTTCCGTTGGCTATGAAGTATATTGTAAATCAGTGAAGCATATGTAAACGTTAAAGTCGCATTTATATGCTAGGTACTAGGCGTAACACTCGACCTCTTTACATAGGCTATACAGATGAAGCGAAAATATGGAAGGACTAAGTTTTTTATGCATATGCGACATTAAGAATTTTCTGGGACTTGATTGTTTCATGATGTGTCGATTCTTTTAATCAAAAGTGTTCTCATTATGCGGGAGATTATTAATATAATTCATAATGCCAAATAGTCAGCATATCTAAGTACTCAGTACAGTTTATTGATCGAAAATGCAGTGGTGCCAAAAATGAAAATAGTTTCTTCGACCGAAGGCTGCAATGCAAATCAATGCTTGGTAAGAGGAAATACGTATCAAAATAAAAGACTCACAGAAGAATAGAGCCAGCTCGAATTGTACGTGTGGCGTGTAGAATAATCAAACACATGATGTGTTCAAGGTTGCGGTAGCCGTCATCGTCCGTACCCGTTGTAAATATAACAATAAAACCGAGTTCAACTTGGAATAAGTGCCATATTTTATTGACTCGTAATTAGTTGACTGTGACTGAAACAATATAACCTTTTAACAATGTTACCGCCCGTCAAAATTGTAAGCGTGACTTTCACTTCACCGTACAACATTTCAAGTTTATTATGGGACCTCGAAAGCACATGTATTTTAACAGATTTTCTATTACCGAAACCGCCGAGCCATTGTTGGAGGCAAAAGAAAAAGTGTTCAATATGCTTCATACAACTCCAGTGCTTTTGCAACCAAGCCTTGTGTAACATTATACGCAATATGGGAAAGTAAACAGTGAAATCTCTTCAAACGACAAAACATAAATGAGTTGTGGAAGTGCATGTTCTACAAAGTATAACAGCATAAAATATTACTTCAATTTCGTCCGGTTATCTCAGCCACTACGTTAACTAGAAAGAGAACATGGAGCTGAAAAAGGATAGCTATACACTACATAACTATAGCATCAAGACACACAGGGGTTGAAGAGGCACTGAAAACAACGATATTATTTACCGTGAGTTGAAACCTTATGTCTGAAGCTATAAGTGTCACTGTAGAATGAAACAGCTGGTGGTTCAACTTTAGTATGACTCCTGTTCTCGCGCTTCACATTATTTGTTATTATTCGCCTTTGTTGACTATAATCATAATGAACAGTATAATATTGTAGACGTATTCAGAACCAATTTTGTAAACTTGGAGACGATCACACTCAGTCTTTATCATGATGAAAAACCGTAAACATTTAGGTCTATGCGATTAACATACAGAGGTGACTAAGTTCAAAATTCCGTGACATGTGTGTATGAAAACTTCGGTAATTGTTACTGATGTTACATAAATAAAATATTTCGCAGTTGGAGCGTGCATGCGAACGCGGAACTAAATGCTCACCACCTTTATTTGTCCGCGATGTGCGAGGACGCGCAAGGTGACCGCGCTACGTCATCTTAATAGATGATTGTCGTACGTGTTCAAATGCGTGTGGCAACTTGACAATTAAGCAAATTGCCTTAAGTAGAGCTCAATCATCACGTACCTTTATTAATTTCTTGTCAGATATAATATAATCAAATGTGCTACTTCAAAATATCGGCTAACGTAAGCATAAGCGTGTGAAAATAATAACAATTAATATGCAAAATCTCGTAAGTAGAACTTCATGAACATGCACAGTTTACGAAAATTATTCAAACCGGTAGTCTAAAAGATCGAAACCCGGAAAATAAATTAGCTTGGTAATCAATAATAGGTAATGCTGATACTACGATAAAATTATGTAGTCGGCAATTAAATGATTTCGTTAAAATGTTCATAAGTTATATTTATTACTCGATGATTACCTTATCGTTTGAAAAAGATATAGAGAGAAAAACGTATAGTAATATGTATTAGACTAGCTTTTGCCCGCGACTTCGCTCACATGAAGCTATATTAGGATTAAAAATGGATCCCAAAAATAATTTAATAAAAACCAACAGTGATGAACTCTTCTGTGTATGGGTATGTAAGTATGTATACATCAGAGAATTGAAGCTGTATCTCAGGATCCGTTTCATTAATTGAGATAAGAAGTTCACCAGTTTTTAAGTTGGAGCATGTAAGTACTTTATTACAGTGATAATGAAATTAAAATCTATTCAGTAGTTTTTACGCCAACCCGTAACAAACAGACAAGAATAAAAAAAAACACATTTTTGGTTTCGGATATGTTTACCATCCACTTGCTTTTTTTAATATCTTTAATGTACAGACACAGCTTTTTTACGATACTATATATGTAGTAAATAATAGTAATTGCTCTAAAAAACGTAAACGCTCTTCGTAGACAATCTCGTAGCGCGTGTAGCGGGCTCTTTCCATTTCGGTTTTCGTTTTTAAATTAACTACACTCTGAAAGTATCTTGATTGAAATCTACAGGAATATTTAAATAATGACATCCCAAAAAGGGCAAAGAACAAAAACTAAAACGATTTAATGGATTACGCTAACTAGTTGATATTAGTTGCGAGATGAAGAGAAAAACATGATTGCAAGATGACCCCACAACACATTGCCAATTGCTTTACAATATTGCGCAAGTAAAGTTTGCTTAATTTATTTGTAAAGACTAATAGTAAAATTGTATGCGAAGAGACGATATCGTCTGTTTAAACGAGGCTTTATCGGTGACATTGAAAGATAATATTAATCAATGAAAGTCACCACCAATATAATTCAACGAAAAACATATTATAGTTTAAGTATTTATCAGCACACGTAGCATGATCATCGTTGACAAGGGCTGTCAAATTCAGATAAATGACACATTATAACTACGTTTTTGTTGAAAATGTCATTGTCCAGCTATCGTAATGGAGCGTCTGCTGGTTAATCAGTAATACGTGGGTGTACAAATTTTAAATGAATATGAAATACTATAATTAATAAACTTGAAAACTAAAGACTAATTTGAAGAAATGTGAACAAAAGATAATTCAGTTAGCATGGGAAAAGTCAGCAGCTGAATAACATTCACTTATTTACTTTTAAACGAAGGTTTTGAGTAATTGAGATTAATATCTCACGTGAATACTTTTAGTAACAAAATACAAGGTTTCATGTCCATTTATATTTAGTATCTACATGTACTGAATTCGTTCGTAGCAGCAAAAGCCGTAGATGCACAAATAGGCAACTTAAAGGTATATTAGTACAATTTACTTGAAATCTTAAGTTGATCTTTTCTAGAGAGCAAGCAGCGTCGCAGTATAAACTTGGCGGAATTCCAGCGCCATATCTAACAGCAACCGCCTCTAGTTTCTTACACACAAATATTGCGAAAGTTATCTGCTACACAATATTTATGTTATATTATAACTTGATTCACACATTATATGAATTAGGTTAGGAAAGGACAAGCCAAATGCAAAAAGTCGATATGGACATAGTTCCCATAATAAATAAGTCTTATGCTAAGCTAAGCTTCGAAAAACTATTCGAAGTGTTCAAATTCCGAACACCTCACCATGGAATATGACGTGATGCAAAATCCATTACCACCTAGTCATCACCCATGAAGATGTCTAACTGACAGAATATGAAGTACTAAATTAAGTCCGTGCGTTCGTGTGGTGTTTCTACGTATCGACACTACATTTCCTGGTTGTAAATCAGGCTACTATTAGGCTTAAATGTCGGGAGCTACTGCCGCCAACCAACGGTCTTGAAGTTAAGGAAACGAGACAGAATTATAAAAGCGCGCATAACCTCTGCTGTCGAGTAATAGAACGTTTGGCCTCGTGAGGAATCGAGCGATGGATCGACAAACTGAATAATGGTGAGACTACGCCGTTACGTCATGACCTTCATAGGCTGGGCTGTGACGTAGACGCACTCACGCCTACCTGTTTGCACGTGGCTCGATAAAACCAACGTTATTAAACTGTTCACATGGAAATTGCAATTGAAGAAAAAGAAACGGTTAATTTGTCTTTGTGTGATTGTTTTCAGTTGCGTGTCTACCAAGGTTTCAGAATATAATTATACATACAACAGCCATAATTTGTAATACTTGATTATTGTTTATATATATCAACGTAATACTTATATAATGAAACTTATACAGCAATGTTAATATTCACTCAGCTAAACAAATGGTTAAGATAAATAAATTACTTAAAAATATTACGTACTTCAACGATGAGGAGCGCGCGGTTTGCTGATTATACCTAGAAAGGAAATGACAGTATTGTTATAGTAATGAACAGACGGGTGACTTTGGAAGAGACCTAGGATCAAGGCTCATACTACAAAAGATTATCATGGGCACAACGGGCGAGGATAAGCTGTAAGGCGGAAGCGGTCGAGCGAGGCCGAGGACGAACGGCCAATTCTGAATCAAACAGAATGCCTCGCATGTGAACACTGAAGCGGTTATGCTCGCGACCATAGACCCACGTAGCGGTGTTTATTTAACGTCAATACACAATAATTATTGTTTATAACCATACATTTGTTAGAAGTTAAATAATCTGAAAGGTTACATAATGTTACAAAAATAGCCTACAACCAACACCCAAGCCCAAACAAAGCGTGAAAGTTTCCAACTTCTCGGGGAAATCATTTTGAAATGATTACAACGACGCTTAACATGTTTTAAATACAAAGAGTGACGCGAGCAGGAGTTTGCGAAGACGGTTATGTAATAACGCGACATACGTTGATGTAGGCGAATGGGAAACGAAACCGATACACGGTCCGCGCAACTCACCTCGCCTAGCCACTACACACCATCAGTATTTGGCAATACTGCCATTGGAAAGCGAAGACATCGATGGCTGTGTAGCACATGCAGACGATAATCTAACTAGGACGGATTGATTTATAACTCAAACAAGAAACTGTGCCACCTCGGCCCTGCGAGTTCTATATTGTTTTGCCATGAATATGCAATCGCAAATAGATACCAAAGATTAATGATTTTATTTAAATATATTTAATAGAGACTGTTTCAATGTTTTCACCAGGAAGCGCTTGAAGTCCTTTCGTCTAATTATAAAATGACAAAGAAGGCTGAATGATTTGGCCTCAAATTTTATTGTCCTATGAATTACCAGATGGCCAAAATGATTGGCGAGACCTTGACTTCAGCCTAATATAAATTGCATGACCCTACTTCCTACACCAGCGAGGGTCGTCACTGTTGATTGCCTTTAATTTTATCTAACAATTTTGATGGCCATTTAGAATCTGATACCTATTTTAATAGATTATATATAATATTTATTTAATTCATTACTGTCATTTTAATGGAAAAATGGTGTAATTGTTTTATCGTTAATCATATGTCTATATCGAATTTCCTAGTTTCACTTAAAACTGGACTTCAATGTTACCAAAATTATGGCAAGACAAGAATAACATAGAACCCAGTAGGATTCAGTAACAGGCTTAAAACACAAGGTCGGCAGTATCGGCACATCAACACATACTCCAAACCGGAACACAAAACTAAAACCTTGTGCTTTGTTTAGCAAATACAAGCTATTAGATACACCAGCGGGGCCATTTTAAATAATCTTGAATATACTATAATTTGTTGTAACCCAGTTTTACAAGCCTGATTTAAATAAAATACGCGGTAACAAATACATATCTATGTCAATCATATTACCTATAAAAGCAATCTATCCACGACATCTACAGGTAAACTCTATCTTTACCTTTAACCTTAAAATATGTAAATGTAGCTCTGCCCTCCTTTTTGCAATTTACCAAGCAACTACTTACTTATTGTGCAGCATAATCTATCTATGGTAGGTTGAGTTATTCTTATTGCGAGCTCCCGCTCAACACGTTTATGAAAATTATTTACTAGCCCTGACACAATACATCTCGGTTACATGTGGGTGTGCCATATAGATGTATCTTCGTGCACTTGTGTGCGTGTGACGAGCTCGTCGAGTACGGCGGCAGCAGTTGGTGCGAGGCAGCAGGCCCAGCACGGGGCATCGAGAACGCGACCCGGTTCGCCGCTCGAGAAAGCATCGACAAAACTCGGTTGAGGCCGCGCACACAACCAGGCGGACGTACGCTTTCAGTCTTCGTATGCGCACCGTGCGTATATTAAGAAACATTAGACAAAAACGATATTAAGCGTTCGTCAATTACGAAAAGGCATAAATAAATATTTTACAATGTCCATAATTCGGCAATTCAGTACAAACAGCCATTGGAATTCTGCAATATGCGCCTTATGATGACGAATGTTGGGTATTATTCTTTATATTTCAGTCCAGTCCTAATGATTTGGTGACCTCGATATTTTCCTACACAAACTTTTTCAATAAAAGCTAACCGCGTGTGTCATATAGGATGTATGTCTCCAAGGTGTTTTAAAGTTAACGCAAAATTTGACCGTTTAAAATAAATTTGTTCAGCTACGTTCGACCTTGAAATTGATGCCCCCATTCTACTTTCCTACATCTGAACAATTCGTTAATCACCATATGTTGTTTGGAAGTAACAAATTGGCGCAGGTGTGAATTATGTCATAAGTTACGTTTTTCAAACAAATCATTTTTATTCAAAAATGTTTTCTTATCCAAATTTGACGACTGTCAAAAGCCCTCTTCTCAGCACCAAAATCCGGGTCAATTTAGACATCGTAATGCATTTGACCTACATGGCAAAGAGTGGCATTTGAAAAAAATTGGGCAAGGCCTACGTGTGTATTATACGACTTTATATTTGTAGGGCAATAGTTTACACGGCACTTTGTTAACAGAATCAATGCTATTTGTGCACGTTTCATATTAATAAGCAGACACGGCAATGAGTAGGTAGACATGATATAATCATTTGAATTTATAGTAAAATATTAACGTCTCGGATAATAAAACAGGTTACGATTATTAATGAGTGTAAAAACTGGGTGATAAACTCAGACTTGTAGATCTTCGTCGCGCTCTACAACCGCTGAAGTCGATTTCGGGTCATTCTACATAGTAAGGGGCACAAGGTAAAAGATGGTGCATTGAAAATGGCCTTAAGCCCAATAGCGATCTGTGGCCGCGTTGCTTCCTATTGGCGTCGAGGCGACAATGCCAACGCTGGCGGTTGCTACGAAGGTGACGGACCTGCAAAGGTCGATCACCACTCCATCGCTAACCCGAAAAGCTCGGTTATATTCAGCGCACTAGATTGTTTCAAATTTGTCATGAACGAGTTACTGAAGCATGACTTTACCGGCCATATTCCGATTCAATTATCAATATTAACTAATTGCTCTCGAGAATTATTACATAATAGTTAAACCGATAAAAATACAGTCCGTTACTTACTTTAAGGCCTTTGCAACTGATTATTCTATGTATTTTATGGAAGAATTATTAATATCAAAAACTTGGTCAAGTATACATCGCCCCAAAATAAGTGACCTCTGTTTTGTTAACTCAAGCTTCTCAAAAAGAATTATGGTTAGTTAAACAATGCTAACGCAATATTCGCGTTGTTACATCTATTACGACTTGGATTATATAATTATTTTTTATAATTTCTGTTTATTGCCATAATGGCGAATAGAAAATCTGAGAAAACCTTTTTGCATTAAAAACCTTACCTAACAGAATAGTAGATTACGTCATTGTGTTGTAAATTAAAGCAACAAAAACGATATCCCAATTTATGGTAGGTTTGGATAACGCTAACAAAAGTGACCCCAAATTATTAAAGAGCCCATGGAAAGCACGCAAACACTAGAGTTTTACGGGTCAACTGAGGCAGGGGTTGCCTACCGGAGGGAGGCAGAAGCGCAAGAGGCGTAGGGACGTTGAGCGGGGGAGGACCCTGACACAGATCCAAACTCATCAGTAAAGCGGCGAAGGCCTCGAGATTCGGTTGCTATATCATCGATTCCTCCACGCACCATGTCGCTTTACGCACAAAATGGGTCAACGCGTGCGGCTCTCCGACCAAGTTGGAGTGCGCGCGATGTCCCCGTTCCGAATTGCTCCCTCGTCAAATTAACGCCTCACGCTACTGTGCTCCAAATCAGCAACAGATAAAATAATTAATAGCAGCTATATAGTTGACACTGGATTATCACACGCACCTGTAGAATTCATCTATCATGCAATCTCATAAAAGACAAAAATACGGTTCTTAAACATTTTACCAGTTATTGCTTACAAATATTAATTAATGAGTGTCTATTATTTGGATAGGCTACAAAAGCTATGCGGAGCAGCGTGGGCATACAATTTAGATCTAGGTACGTGAGTGGGTCTTGTCATAGTTTCAAGAGACATTTTCAGCTCAGTAATGACATCAGCTGTGAGTTACAGAGGAGATACAACACTATTCACCTGAATCTTTTAATGTTTTGGAGTAAGTAAATTAAAAGGTGAAAAATATAGAGAACAAAATTAACGCTTATAAAATTATCTTTATCATTCAAATGTAACTATAGTGAGGCTGACGGAGATAATTAATACCAACTTTGGTTTTGGAAAGAGCGATTTCTCACTTACTTAGGGCCACTTGCACCAACTTCTTTTCTTCACAAAATTACAATGAAAAATTGTGTTTAAATGGAATTTAAACATATTTAACAAGTTGGTGCAAGTGGCCATTAATTTCAGTAATGCGTCATTACTCTATTAACAAAAATGATTCACCGAATTTAAATATGATATAAAAAGGTGTGGTGTTAAAAAAGATACCGCTATATCACCAATTCTAACTACGTTTCGACATAGCGAGCATAGCAAAAAATGAGCGATATTAAAAGAAATCTGACTTGTTCAAAGTCGTATGTTGGTGAAACTATCGAGATCATCGTACAAAGAAGAGCGCCACGCACCGTGCCGAAGAAAGACAACGTACTTTCCATTGACTAAGACGCTATATTCAAATTATAAGGTTTCGCCTGAGAGATGACCACAAAACAAATTACAGCCATTCTTTCAAAGAGAAACACTGAAACACGAGTTTTACTATATAATTTCTTGCCGTGGCCTTTGCTAAGATTACGGCCACATCTTTCTCCTAGAGCGTCATGCTGTACGACGCAAATAAGGGCTAATGTCAAGCTTGGCGTCAGTATCCATTTTTAATAGTCTTTTATGACGCCGTACCGGCGATGTCTCTACGAAAGTGGGCGGCTTAGAGCAGATTTATTACGTTACGTGGCGCCACTCTAAACTGCTAGTCTTAATTCTTTCATAATTCAATTATATTAGTAGAGCAACAAATTGTCCCGATTTTATTTTTAATCCTGTTACAAATACTAACAAGCTTTCTTCATGTTGTAAACATGAAACATTTTGTTCAAAATCTACTTATAGAGCCAGATATTTTCCGAGAATCGATCAGGAAAGATTTGTTACACTGATTTGAAGATAATCCATGCATAAACAACCTTTATATCGGAAACTGTTCAATATGAAATCATGTTTTCCTCCGTAAAAGTTGTACGATGGCATAAAAACGGAAAAGAATAAAGTTGATTCCCCAAACAAGATTCAGTCGTGTACATTTGATAGCCTTGGCCTTGTGTAGTATACAACACGATAATAAGGAAGACTTTGACTACGTATGTAATCGCTGTATCAATAAATTTGCTATTTATATCAACATCATTATGTAACAAGGCGTGGCCACAGTGGCAAACAGTATTTTATAATTCGTCGACCGATTCAGCAATCTTTTGGTCATTAAATAAATTGCAAAGTGAAGACACGTTTCAAATATTCAAGTCAGTCAAAAGGCGTTAGGTCAAAAAAATATTGAGTAGTTACAGAACAGTCCACTATCTACTATGATAATGTTTTTGGCAATGACACTTAAAATAAAATAATGATATTCATATTGGAAATAAATTCAATTAGGTAAGTATATAACCTTCTTTTTTGTTGAATAAGAACGGTTGTACACGTGACGTTTAAAAGTTATACAATACACCGTAAATAATTTCATAAACGTCAGTACGTGCTAGGCACTAAACAAGTTGGATTAAAGCCAGAGCTAACAAGCTTATCTCTTCAATGACTACATACTTTTCGATTTACGTTTCATAATGAAGCGCTGCACCATTTCTATTTGGGTAACGGACAGTTTTGTTCAACCTGGCGTTATCGTAACCAAAATTCAGCGTCAGTGCCGAAAACCCACTTAGTTATCGCATTCCGCTGTCAACGAAACAGGAGCACCGAGTGCGGGCTCGGCCGCAATCTTTCGCTTTGTAAACGCTCACTGGCCCTCGGACTAAATTGATACATTCTTGCGAAATAACCTCGCCCAATTTATTCAAACAATCATACTAGATCGTTAAGCAGTACTTTACGTTCAATGTGCTATGAGTGTCGTTGCACGAGCCGGTTGCTGTTTAGTGTCCTAGCATAGGTTACAATAGGAACTACAAACTACACATTGGTGAAAGGAATTTTGAACTCACATTATATTTATAACACAAATATTTCTTAGCGTTAGTTTTCTAATCTATCTATATATATAAAAATCAATTGCTACGGTACGTAGTTCGCCGGGCCAGCTAGTTTGTCATAATAATGATTGTTAATTGCATATGCATTAATGAAGGATACACATAGCAAAACGTTTGGCATTTAAAGATTTGAATATGCACCTATCATTGTAGTCCATTAATTCTTCAATGGATGACATAAAATTAACCCGAAAGGTAAACCTAAACATCTTTAAGAATATTAGAGATGCAAAATTTCGTAGTAAAAACATTTAAACAAAGGCATAAGATATAGGATTATTGAAGATCGCGATAAGTCGATGTGATTTGAATTGAACTTAAAGAGCACGTTTATAAATATATTATGGGGTGCGAGGGCTCTGAGGTGTTCGTTACAAATAAGAGTAAAGAGGGTCGAGACGAAGGCATCTACCCACACTTGTATGCTCTTCCGTGCATTCTGCGCGGAGGAAGGTCGTCGACCTCAAGGAGGAGCATCTCCGCAAATCTTTATTTTCTGCCCACCGACACACAATTCTAACTTTGTATAGATGTCACGATTTGGGGGAGACTTTAGATGGCTGCGACGAATTAAATGTGTACTGTAAAAAAGGTGCTTTTTCAGCGGCCATAATAACAGGGCCGTGTTTGGATAAGTAAGTACCTATATTGGTTTCATTATAAGCATAGAGAGTATTTTAGAGCTGTTATGAAATTAGTAGTTAATGTAATTGCTTATGTATTACATGATTATGTAGGTTAATTCAGCTGTATTGTGCTAAATGTGCTTGTATAACATGGAAGGGTAAATTTGTCGAATATTGTAGTAGCCTACTATTAATGGTGCATTAAAGAGTATATATAATATACTATATACTAAAGAGATTTGCCTAAGATATTTTCTTTTAAATAGTATACCATTCAAGGAATAGTTCACATTATTTAATTGCAGTAAATAATAACATTGCAGACCCGAATATAAGGATTTGCAAACATAAATTACAATTCTTTTATGATGATTACAAAAGCTAGGACGTTACATTCGCCCTCACAAAAAGAGGGACATCGATGAATGAAAAAAAAGGCTATTGGAACATCAGAAGGTGAGCGCTTTCCGGCCTCGGCTGACTGACTACCTGCTAAAGGAAAGAAACGAACCCATGCATTATGACACTGGTATTAGGGCTACATCGTTATAATATTATCTTTGAAACAGATCTTGTTTGGTAAAGGCTGATTTTAAACAAAGGTTAAATAATATATCCAAATTATCTGTTGCAAAGATTCATACTATCCAAGAGCCGTAACAGTTACCAAGTCATTTTAAAACCAAACAAAACAATAAGGATCCTGTGACAGTCATAGAATTGACTATAATGATATCAGTAATAATTGCATCGATATTGAAACGTTATGATGCTTAGAGCCCATAACGTTCCAATCCAAATAAAACACGCCGTCAAGCAAGCAACAGTGGGGTTCAACTGTTTGGGGTAACCGTGACGAATGAGGGTGCCAAGAAATAAAAGAAAACATCGAAACACCATAAACTGAACGCGTTCGAGGGGCTGCGGGAGTGACAACTGAGAGAAGTTTGATTCTCCATAATTAAACAACTCCAATAAATAATGAAATGTTATAGAAAATGCTCATTATTACTAATGATAATGTTGCAGTAAAAGTGACTCGATTTCTAAGTTGCTCCCTCTACCTGTCGTTTGACGTTCAGCTTACACAACAAGGAAAGTTAAATGCGCGTGCGGGGCAAAGCAACTTTCGCCCATTGTAGAGATAGCAAGTACTAAATGAAATCAACATAATTCAATGATCATGAAAGCATACCTGACAATACTTAATTCATCAGTGTCAACGCTTAATACATCATACAAGGAAAACGTCGCTTGCCCGTCTTCAAACTGATGATCGTACACGTGAGTGTTCTAAATCATGTAACGACCCAACCGACGAAAAGTCCTTCGAAGAACATGATAAAATAAACTAGTTCCGCGTTGACTCCAACAACCAAAATAGCTCACCTGGCTAAGGCCATTATACGTTCGTATAATCCAATTTTCCAAAATAGTTGCACCACTTCGTTAACACAAACAACAACAAATGAAGTTTTAATAAAAAGTACAATAGTCCACTAAAACCGAATAACACCGGTATGCGAAAGTGTATCACGTTTGACAGTTTCACTTCACCACATGGCTGGTAAGTTGCGCGCGGTGACGTGACAGACGTATGCTGCGCTCGGCGAACGACGGGCGACTGCCGTGACTGTATTGGACTCACAAATGCCGCGACTCGGGGAGTCGACTGTAATGTGAATGTGAGCGCTTCTCTCGGCGCTCGCGGAGAGCGGAGGCGCGGGGTCAGCGAGGGCGGAGCGCCCGACAACGGGCGCCCGCGGGACAGCTGCGCGCCACAGACCCTTTCTCCGTTCAGTCTCCATTGTAATGGTGAAAGCTTTTGCCTGTTCATATGCTTAGCACAACTTTTTGATAGCTGCGAGATTACATGTTTAATACACCTAATTTTGCATAACAAAACTGACAATATACATTTTTCACCAAAATTGTCACGGTGTACATTTTATTAAAGGCCCGGTCATGGTTTAAGGGTTGGCCTTTTTTAATCAAAATAATCTACCAGTATTAATTAAGTAAGATATAAATAATGAGTAAGAAGTCACAACATGTAAAACTTTTGTATTGTACACAATTTATAAGTAGCAGACACAGCAATGCTACTTTATATTTAACCTACCGAACAATGAGATATCAAGCTTGAACATTGACTGCAGCTTTGTTCAGTGCACGTAGGGAGAAGTTGTTGCCCCCGAGTAGAGCCTTGAGCCGCCCTGTTCGACACGGCTAACAAATAGAAATGAGTAACATTTAAGTTACGTGTAATGTTAAGAGAATTTTTGCACAAAACTACTATAATTTATTGAATTAGAACTTCTAATGACACACGTGTTTGTTTGAATCAACAGAAAGTAAGATTAGCTCATTCGCTCGATTCGCTCGCCTATACACATCTCGTTAATCTGTCAAAGAAAGGCTCTACAACATGGTTTCCGTCAGAGTACTTATTTTCACAAAAACCAACATAACATTTACTGTCTAAATTAAAACTCTTCTAGTAGGTAAGTGATTATGTATGCAGAAGCGTAGATAAAATAAATTTAGCATTTTAAAATAGATTAATAAAGCCATTTACATAGATATTATGTGTTTGTAAATAAAATGAATTTATTTTTAATTTTAGTTTTAGTGGTTCTAAAATTGATACATTTTGTAAAAAGATTATTGCTTCTAATCCTTCTTTTCTCATTCTTACTCATCTTGTTTTAATTTTAAGTATAATACATTAAAAAGGGTAAATTAAAGTCAAAACGATTATTCACCAATGAAAAGCAAAGAAAAGGAAAGGATACAGAATACAAAAAAAAATGTAGGTAGAAAGAGATATGCAAACGAAAGAAGTCGATTAGTAAGGGCGGGAGGTTAGGTGCACTCATAATGCGTGCATTGGCTGCCACAACAGAATATATAAATAATATGACCGCAAGGGTTCGTTCCAAAGTCATTGAGTCATCTCGCCCTCAAAGGAGCTCAAACACTCGTCGACCTTGGTTCGAGCCTCCAGGGTTAGCCTCCCGAAGGAAAAAGCCCTCGGCCTCGGATGCCACAGCCCACCTTACCTGCTCAGATTATTTGCTCCTTTGTTTAAATTGAAACGCACCGGTTTTGTGTTTCTTAGAAAATATTCGAGATAATCGTTTGTTAAAACAAGACAAAATAGTACGTATTCGTATTTATTACAGATAATTAAGATTAATAGCGTAGCATAATTAATAATGGAACTTTAATTTGTTTATTTTTGTTATTAAGGATAAACAGTTTACATTCTGGAATATCCTAATTATCACAAATGTATTTTAAATTCGTTTAACGTGGGAGAACCATGCTTCGGCACGAATCGGCCGGCTCGACCGGAGTGATACCACGGCCTCACAGAAAACTGGCGTGAAACAACGCTTGCGTTATGTTTCGACGAGTGAGTGAGGTTACCGGAGCCCCAAACACTTTTAAAAGGCGGGCAACGCTCTTGTGACTCCTCTAGTGTTGCGGTCCATGGGCGGCGGTTATCGCTTACCATAAGGTGATCCGTCTGCTCGTTTACTCCCCTATCTCATAAAAAACGTCCCAAACAGCCTTAGGATATGATTAAATTCAAAGTAGTATTTGCCGAAATGCTAATTTTGACCGAAAATCTTAGTATTCATACGAAATCAATATGGTTTGTGTAACAGTTGATATGATTGGGGAAGTACTCATACAGATCACTGATAAAGAATAAGTAATGTGAATATGTCGTCTTACAGTCGTCATGTATGGGTTTAATATGATATGCTTAATGTTTAATATATATATATATTATAATGACGGCTGCTTATTTATGTACAACATCATAATACTGCTGAGATCCAAATAAATCAGGTGAAGTTAATACTGAATATCGGAATACTGAGGAGGAGAATTCCCTGCATTAAAGTAAACGAACATGAGGGTTTGTCAATTTTAGTTGCTAACTGCGAAAAATATATACGATCTTGACGTGGGAGAGATGCTTCGGCACGAATGGGCCGGCTCGACCGGAGTGATACCACGGCCTCACAGAAAACCTCCGTGAAACAACGCTTGCGTTGTGTTTCACCGAGTGAACGAGGTTACCGGAGGCCCAAACCCTTTTAAAAGGCGGGCAACGCACTTGTGACTCCTCTGTTGTTGCGGGTGTCCATGGGCGGCGTATCGCTTACCATCACGTGATCCGTCTGCTCGTTTGCTTCCCTATCCCATAAAAAATAACCTTCCCACTGGTTTTTATTGTCTAGTTTCAAAATTATCAATTGATTTTTTGTAAATAAACAAAGGTCTGAGGACTCAGTTACCTGTGTTAGAGGCCAACTTTTATTTGGGGCCACCAAATAAAAGTTGTAAACTCATACGGAAACGCTTCTTATAGTTCTGACTTCAAATAACTTCTGCGAGTGATAATATTAAATTATCAATGGGCTCACTATGGGTAGCCTCACTGCTAATCTTTCTATCACGCCATTAACTATAATTATGATTGACCTCTGAGAAAAATAACCAGTGAGATTTCGACACTGTCAAAGAACTCAATGCTGGTAGTATTTACTCCATAATAGTTTGTTTTCGCCCTCACCAGATCTCACGTGGTGATTCGGCAGATTATAAAGCAGTTTATTCTTAAGGGGGATCGTTCACCTGAGCCCGCCAGATTCAAATTTCAATTGGTTTTTCGCAATTTGTAGGTCTATAACACATTCTAGATTCCTAGCTGAAGTAATTGCGGCATTAGCTATACAATATTCACAACTGAGCATTAAAAACTTTGCTTGTAAATCGATATTGTACCTAAAATTAGGTACAATCGTCATTTTTGGCCAAAATTGACGATTGTACCTAATTTTAGCTTCTTTTACGTTTATTAAGCAAAGTTTTTAATACTCAGTTGTGAATATTGTATAGCTAATGCCGCAATTACTTCAGCTAGGAATCTAGAATGTGTTATAGACCTACAAATTGCGAAAAACCAATTGAAATTTGAATTTGGCGGGCTCAGGTGAACGATCAGCCTTAATAATTAGGACATAGAGTAATTCTCACAACAAATAAATAAGAGAGATTGAAGAATGTTTATCAAGTCCATACGACCGCTAAATTGACTAGTGTATGACCTGTAGCTACAAAAAAAAAACAATCTTATATAACGAAATATCTGTGGGGAGTAGGTGAAGATTGGCAGTACGATACAGTTGATGTTGAATACTAAGACTATAGATATATCCAAAGGGAAAGTATATTTATTGCGCACTCTGTTGCAAATCGATGTCATTTAAAACGGAGAAAACACATCAATCTGTGTTATATGTATAGCACAATTTTATTTATTAAAAATAACCAAGTTAGTTTGTACAGTTAAATGAAATAGAAAGCTATCATTCCAATCAATTTTCTAGCTCAATAGTTTTTCATTGAAAGTATTTATTTGTTCTTCAAAACAATCAATAGGTTTTTGTTTCTTTTTACATCAAAAATATGTTAATTACCACCTTGCTTACACGTAACACAAATGCATACGTGAAAAAAACGTCATGGCTCCGATAAATAGAAGTAACTTTCATTTATCAAGAAAGAAAGATAGATAAAAATATTTTTTTTAATTTTTTTACACTGACGCAAGTTAAAACAAAAAAAATACAAAAAAGCAAATACGAGTGCACCTTAAAATTATTAAACAGTGGTATAAAATTATACATATAGAGAGTCTGTGGCATAGCCTAGATGGACCAGGTGCCAACGACCAATAAGTCCACGCTGACACACTGGTTACCAAAAATAGGTATTTTTTTATTTAAGTATAAATTAGTAATTGAAAACAAATCAATCACGTATGTTTCCCCGAAAGGTTCGGCAGAGCTGTTCTGATAAAGACCCACAGTTTTCCAGTATGATTTAGGCCCGAGGTGAGCCAGCGGTATTGCAAATAACTGGGCACAAATAAATAAAAAATGACTACTGCTACCGGGCATTTTAAAGATAAACCCAATAGAACCCGAAAGGACCAGACTGGGCCAAGAACTACCCAAGAACTAACAGTCAATAGCAAGCTTGCAATACGAGGTTCCATTCAATTACTTGAATTGTTGTTATTTATTTCCTAAAATTTGCAGAAGTGTATTAATTTATCAAAACGACCTTTCAACCCAATAGGTCTCAACTTGATTAAGCGTATTTTTAAATATTACGTTCTGAAGTTTAGGTAGCTAAAGGTAAGAACTTCCCCTAAGGCTTTCTTGTTAGTTTAGTTACTTAGATTAGGCATGGAAATGATTGCTACTTTTCATTTGATGTTATGTTTATTTTTTACAGCGGTTTCCCATTCGAAATTTCGCAGCCTGCTACATTTCGTCGGCAATGAATATTCATTCAAAACCATTTCCCGCCATCATACGTTTTATTTTGCTACTAACAATGAAATCATGAACAAAATGCGATTATTCCTTGATTATTCAGGCAGCAGGCTGTGTCAAAAAGTCGTAGGTGTGAAGTATGAAATGTTATATGATTTTTCACATGTTATCTGCGAAATGCTCCATGCCTGGTCTAGATAAGGACGAAGAGTAATTTAAATCACAGAGCGGGGCGAAAGGCTACCCGGTACATTATATTTTTTTTAGAAACTGCACCAGGTGCCAAAGATCCGCTCGCTCGCACTTTCCACGATTAACTTTCTCATTTGCAATACGAGTTGACCTTTCGTTTCTATGGCGCTCACACCAAAAAAAGGTAGATCTATAAATAATATTATAGGTAGACTTAACGGATGAAGCGGAAAAGTATCTGTAGCCTAGTTAAGGTTGATTTTCAGGGAACTGAAGTAAGAATTTAAATACTTAATTAAAAAGATACTGCTGCATTTCTAAAATTCGGTCGAAACATAAAGAAATATCCGTCCTAATATAATTAATATAAGTATAGTAATAAGCTCGCCCCCTGTGACCTGGAACCTGTAATATTATAAATACGAAAGTAACAGTGTTTGTCTGTTTATTACGTTTCATCCAAACCTCTGAACCAATTTTGAAGAGTTTTGCTGAAATATAGATTGGGGGGGTGTAGGTTACTCATCTCAAACATTCCTTTAGGATGCCAGTGATACCGTGGACGAATGCTAGTATTTAAATAAATTAAACAAACATGAATCGGCTTTTGCAAAAAGTTTGCAATCTAATTTTAAACTGTCACTCCACTTTCTGTTGAAAATTTTTTGGGAAATTAACTACAAACGGATTTTGAGTAAGTGAAGCAAGATTAAACAGAAAATGTAAAATGACAAGAGAACTTAGGCCCTTTCGAAACCCTTAATCACATTTCTTCATTATTGGCAAAATTAACATACGGATATGACCTGCTAATGCATTTAAAATAATGAGTAATCATATTGATTAATATGGAAATTACATGTTTAGTTCATAACCTACATAAAAACGAAAGGAGGCCGTTGAGAAATAATTATTTTATAGAGAGCACTAAGTTCATGAACGTGATGTTTATTTACCTACATAATTGTTTATCGGTATTAAAATGTTTTTGTTCAAAACTGTTTTATGAATATGTATTTATGCGAATTAAAGGTAAGGAGAGAGCATGGTTCACTCTCAACTACTCTCGCTACGTGGAAAGCTCGCTAACTCGTCTAGGTGAAAATCCTACAATATTGTCGTTGTTACCTTTGCATTTAGATCGCAGAGCTGTTTACGCTCTTCTGTTTATATTAAAGAGCTTTGTAAAAACTTAAAGTAGCAGGATTTATATATAATTACCACTGCTAGTAAAAACAATGAATAATAGTCAAATACCTACTGAAAACATCAAATATCTAATGAAAGTACGTAATTGATTTGAATTTCATTAGAATATTGTAGAAAAAACTTAATAATTTAATAACATATTATTTGTTAGAGACGAGAGGCGGAACGCAACAGTGAAAGTGCATCTCTACAATGCGCCCGCGCACCGCGTTTAGAGCATTTTTCAGTCGTGATTAAAAAGAGAGAAATGCAAGAAAGCGCCGCTCAAGCGGGCGAAGGTATAGTAAAATTTGAAAGCGCTACACAATAGCGCGTTGTCGAAATTGGAAAGTTGAGCGGCGTGCGTCCATTGCGTAACAGCTCTTACGAGCTGCGGTGTGACGCTGACGAAAGGTAAGGTGTGACGTCACCAGCATGAAAGTGCATCGGCCGGCGCCCCACCAGGCGCCGCGGGCGAGCAAATGCACGTGCGTTGCAGTGCTGTGCACTTCCTGCATTGGAGGACTTTCCATTGGGAAACTGCCGCGCCAAGCACTCGACTTCACTACACATCTAACTATTGGGAAATTCAACTCTCACGCATGTGTTCACGAAACAAGATGCATCTGATTGAGCAATCAACTTTACAATGTGCTTGCACAACCATTGACGCGGTGGACGAGGTGGTTCGTGAAAGATAAATGCATTTCAGATATTATAAGGTTAGCAGTAAGCATATATTAAAAAAAATATGGTTAGTATACATATATATATATACTTACTTACACTTTTAGTGTGCTCTACACCTGTAGAAATACCTGAAATAAAAATCATTATGTTAAATTCAGGTGCATAATTACAGTAGATATAATTTCATATTGTTATCAGGAAAATTGTAGCATTTGTTGCTTAAAGTTCAAGAATTAAGAGGAAGAAAACAAGTCTGTCTTGATTGAACAAGTGCTGCGTTTTTTGTAAATTCTAATAATACTTTTTACTAAAATATTTCAATAAGCTCCCGGAGTGCATTATCGCGACAATTTTTACAAATTCCATTGCTAACAAAAAACCTGGGAATCAAAACAATCATCACATTGGGAAGGTTTCATATAATTAACGATATGACACAACCGGCTAATAATTCATGAATAATGGTCGCGACATCTACCGCGCTACATAGGAACTGGATGAAACAACGCAACATTCGTAATGCAACGAGCAAATATACAAAACCGTCAGACCGGGGTCCGCCAGGCAGAAGACCCTGGTCGGATGATTCTCCCTTTTAATGGGAGGACAACACACATCGACCTTCCACAATGGAAATGCCCATTCGCTGTCAAGGATATGTTTGTACACTGAATGCAAGGCAATATATTATTTTCTAGTCGCATGGAAACTCATCAAAAGATTGAGAAAATTGTCACTACAGTTTTCTGCTCTACACGACTATCGTTCAAATCAAAAGTGAGTGATATATAATAATAATAAAATCAATTATTTACTCATTTGTACTCATTACAAGCTTGAAATCAATATAAGCCGCCTTGACACTGTTTGCTTTTACAGACGACCGACGGATGCGTGTGTCAGTATAAAAAGTGTTACAATGATAATAATAATTGAAAACACGGATTATTAGCGCGACAGTACTAGTAAAAGATTTCTTGCTAAAAATATTTCATAAAATAAAATTAGCAAAAAAATTTAAAAGATACACGAACTAAATTAAAAATAAAATATATTTGGGACTTGTGCGTGTTTTCATGATGACCGCTACTAACGTATTCTAGAAATCTCAAATTAGCCATAGCCAGATTTGCCTAACTTAAAAGCTCACTTGCGGGTAGCACCTAAAGGTTTTTTGCAATA
Source organism: Acronicta leporina (assembly GCA_947256265.1). NCBI lineage: Eukaryota > Metazoa > Arthropoda > Insecta > Lepidoptera > Noctuidae > Acronicta > Acronicta leporina. The sequence goes on along the minus strand of OX366520.1, from coordinate 11,102,756 downwards.
ATCATTTTATAGCCACATAATAGTAATACCATACCATACAAATGTCACGCCGATTGACCAATTTGATAAGTGAGAGAGTTAAAAAATTGAGGTCTCAACGCGGGACGCTCCTCAAAGGAGTTCATGGTTGAATGGAACATGTACTGTGTTCAAACAATCAGCTGTACCTTATTTTGCACCTTCCCCCACGAGTATAGAGCTGATATCGCAGTGGCACACTAGAAGCTGTTCCTAAATGTAGGATTGAGAACGTTAGTGAATATATAATGTTTTAATCTTTATATCCTCTAAAATAGAGTTGACTTCTGTTTACAAGATGGCGGCATTCAAGAAGTAGGTTGAGAGAACGCACGTCTAGTACTCTCGTATATCACAAAGACTCATTAACTCATCGGTGTAAGATGTGTAGTAATTGCCAATAATGAACTCTATGTTTTATGACGTAAAACCATCGATGTGATGTCACAATTAATGATTTATTAATTAATGTAATAATTACTCTGCGCAAACATGTAAATGCTAAAAATGATTTATTTGTGCTTTAACCTGTATCTACTGATATACATAATTAATTTGTTTTAAATACACGAATAAATAACATAGAATAATGATCTAGTCTAGTAGCCTATAAAAATTCATGTACAATGTCAATATCACTGAATTGAATAAATATTTTTAAGAAATATCATTAATTCTAAAAATAACCAACCAGTTAACTTTTGCATTTAATTAATTCTATTCTAACGATCAGTTACAGCATAACGTTTAAACTGTTAATTTTCTCACATTTAATAGAAACACATATATTAAAAATCGCTACTATTTAAAACCGTAAAAAGCGTGTCTGTAGATTAAAGATATTTAAAAAAACAAGTAATAGTAATATTTAAAAAAATACCCGTAGGTATAAAATCTCCGAAACCAATTTTTTTAATTATTCTGTTTTTTACGGGTAGGCTTAAAAATACTGAATAGATTTTAATTTTATTATCAATTAGAAAGTATATTCTCCCAACTTGAAAATGGTGAACTTCTTATCTTAATTAATTGATCGGATCCTGAGATTCAGCTTGACCTCTATGATGTATACAGACCCATATAAAGAAGAGATCATCACTGTTGGTTTTTGATTTAATTAATTTTGGGATCCATTTTTAATCCTAACATAGCTTCATGTGGGCGAAGCCTCGGGCAAAAGCTGGTATATTATAAATCCGTTTAATGATGCATTATTTAAACTATTTACTTGCTAATATAAATAAGACTGAATTTACATAAATCATGACAATATTCAGGTGCTTAAACATAATGATTCTGGAAATGCACCAATCCCAAGCCAAAGTAATAAATAGTATCAGAAAGGAGAGAGGCTCGTGCACTTTCTACTAGAACATGGAACAAAAGTAACGAGCAAAAGTTACGATATCTCGTGTGATATAACCGAGTCGCACTCTACATTGCAGTATAACCGAGCGGTACGATTTCACGCCCCATTAGCCTTTCATAACACCCTTCTAAAATTCGCACCTATTCTAGAGAATCATTAATTTTACCACTGCAGGTTACATCAATGGTAATTAAATTATTCAACTGATGCATAAAGACTGCCTTTTCTATATCTAAAAGACTAGTAAGAACAGATTTTGACAGGATTGCAGAAAAGAGAATAAATAGGGTTTCTAGATGCCCTTATCGATCAATTAATGACACTGAAACGCGGTACTCTAATTTTTAGTTTCGTCTAATTTATGTCAATCGATTGAGCAAATACCTATTTTAGTTAAGAAAATCCTAATGTGCCTTACATTAGGGAGTAAGCCTCTAGGGTTTTTGATTTTTTCTGCAAAAAACTTTATTCTTTTGCCGGTACTTAATAGGGATGGACCTCGTATCTATTTCCCGCTCGCTTCACCTAAATAATATCTGGCTTCCGCCTACACAGTTCTGTGGATTGGCTGAGCCTGACACGGTCAAACAGCTCTGAGAATGACAAGCTCTCGAATATTTCGGTCGGCTTGTTAATTGCTAACTAGCCTTTGTTTGCCTTTGTTCACTTTTCAGGTGACGCATAACTAAACAGGACCAACTCCTGGTTATTACATTGCCCTATTTCGGCAATTGTTAATGATCAAGCAGATACCAGAAACTAGCTTAACATAGATTTACATTTTAATGTAATGTAGCAATCAAACTTGGTAGTGTAAATATTGGTACAGTAACTTAGTTGACTTTCAAAATGTTTAGCAAACTTGTTCGGAACGGGATAGGGCCGGTACTTGTACTTATCATGATTGTCTCTAGGGACGGCTTACTGGTCCATCGATAACGCTAAAAGCTCACAAATTAAATAAACAAACGCACTAGATTAGAAACTCACTTGTTTTGCAAGTTTCTAATGCTGTTGATTAGTTGTAATATGTTGCAAGTTATGAATATCTAACAATCTGGCTATGCCGCATTCTCTGACAAAGTGCCTACCTTGCTGGTAAATTGCAAGAGATCTCAGCGAGAAATACGTTCACCGTCCTAGATGCGCGGTACTTTCGTTTTGAAATCGGCGCGCACAATTGGCCGTATCGAGACAGAAGCGGACCAGCTGCACTGTGCACAGCTCGGTGGAACACTCGCCCGCGCATTCCTGTGCCTCTAACACACCCTTCACCGACACCATGTTACAAAATTTAACTTAGGCATGTATTAGACCAGTTCTTGACAAAAGTACCATTTGCCACAGAAACTGCGATCGAAAACATCATTCACAAATCAAAGACATTTTTTTACTTTCATAAAAATAAAATTTCGTTTTGTCAAACAACTTTCATGCAACGTAATCGATAACTACCAAAACATAAAAACAGGCATTGAATAGGTTTAAAAAATAAAATTAACCATGTAAAAACTTTCATTTGAAGTATGCTTTTTCCTAAAACTATTGAAAGTTAGCCATGAAAAGAATTTCTACTGGCTGTGATCGATGATTGTGACAACTTTCAAAACGGTATTTAGAAGAAAGATAATTGAATCTTACATAACGTTATAGCAGCTATTCGAAACTGACAATAAGTAACTACATCGATAGTATTTGCTTAAACTGCTCTAATTTCTACGAATTGTGTGCATTAGGTATTTATGAACAAAATATTTGTAGAGACAAAACTGTTCAAAAAGGCCATGATGGTATATTCTAGTAAAATGTCTAATGTGCAGGCGTCGTGCTTGTAGGCCAAGCCTCACCACTTTTGCAATTCGTGTAACACTAACCGCTACATAGAGAATGTGACATAATTTCGCTAGTTTTGCGGCGTGGGCCTATTAACGGCATAACAAAATGATTATTGATTATTGAAAATGAGCCGTATCTCATATTTGGTCATGAAGCAGCTAACACAAGCATGTAAGCCCATTCAGGCTTCGACAGTAAAAAAAAGGAGTTACGGAACGAACAAGTGAAACTTTTTTGAACAGTTAACACCGATCAATTACATACAGATAGTTGAATAAATAAAAAGTTACACGCGTCAAGATGATTACAGTCGTAATGCTATGAATGACATATCAAATTAACGTAAACGGACATATAAAGTGGCTTTTCATTTATGCAGTGAACGTGCGCCAGATTTCATTAGCGTTCTCTCCGCACCCTGATCTAGGTTATGTGGTCGACATCGGCGGCAGCAGCGGTGGCGTATCGAGCGCGTCCGATGTTAACCTACATACATCAGTGGCACACTTACACCAACACGGCTGGGGTCGAGAGCACCCGGACCCGTAAAATTCGTGACCCAGCCCCCTCCCATCCGACCTCTCGTTGTATTTTGAGGCCCGGCTATTATTATACTATCAAACGTTAGATAACAGAATTCTAGATTCAACTTTGCGAATAAGCACTTGCATCACTGCATGGAGGTTTGAATTCGCACCTGAGGTTTTTCTTTTAAGAGGCCTACAATTTGCATGTCATAGCTGCTACATAATTGAATTAATATTTCCAGTTCGGTAATATTTGTGTAATAAATATAAGTCGGAAGTGGCTACCGTTCATCGACGAATCATTAATTCATATCATTTGTGTGAATAATAAGGTGAATTTTCAAGCTCATTATGTAAGTAGAATGAAAAAAATTACAGCACTTCTGTTGACCAGTGATCAGATCAACTCCAGCCCCATTATGTTGTAGTGCCATCAGAACAACTTCTGTGTGCCAAGCTACAAGGGAATTGGATCACAAGTGAATAGAAGTAGATTTCTACCCTTAGGGATGAAATTGTCTTTTCAAATTTAATTGGGACCTACTTCAGATTTAGATTTAGATGATTTTATACTTCCAGTATAAAATCATCTAAATCGGATCATTCTGCCAAAGTCATGAGTGGGATTTGAGGAGCTCCTCCTTTTATTCGTTATTATTTCCTATTCAAAGAAATCACTGATTAATGAAAACGCACGATGAATCTTTCAGTGCTGTACTTAACTATTTGTTATATTTTATTAAAGGGTCACAGTTTTATAACCGACAGTTATATTATACTTAACTAGCATCAATGCCTTAAAAAAGGTTTGCTATATCAATCAATTTTATAAAAGAAATATCGCACCATAGATTCACAATGAGCGAAACAATGAAATCTTCGGACGTGTTATTTATGGTTTCCAGGCAGGCATCGTCGTTCCTCCTTGGGTCACGATGCGCTTCAGTACAAGTGGCATGGCTTGCAGTCACGAGGGTCGATGCCCGGCCTGTGTCGCTAACACTGCCAATCGATAACCTGATTTGCACTACTCATACACCACTAGCCATGATTCACCCGGTACATAACCGAATTAACTAATGTTTAATTACCTCCTTGCTATCTCAATGTGTTTCCACACTGTCCTGCTCGCACCGGGGCACTATGGCGCCAACAATCCCTATGTTATCTGACTTATTAAAATTGTATTTACGAAGTCATTCGGTTAAACTCGAAGCGTATAGTTTTACTCATATTGACGTCTATTTCAGAGCATCCTCTCATTCTAAGTCAACGTTAGACGAAATAAAAAAATAGGGAATTCAAAGAAGCAGCAGTAAAGCTCATTAGTATTGTTCTTTGTCGACTTATGGTTACACCTACGTGTAGATAGGGCTATTGCAATGCGAGTTGATGGGACAATGCAAGTGTCCAGAGCTTGGTCCGCGTGCAATCCGAGGTCGACGCCCTCCCGGCGGACGAGTTAACCGCGGAATACTGACCCCTCTCGCACCCAACTGTCAACAATACACTTGCGACTCGATACATAGTAGGATAAAGTCTATTTTACAGTGCACCCACGAATGGTTAGAATAACCACAACTTTGAAAGTTCAAATACGAGCAGATATAAACGGCATATTCATACGGGAAGTAACATGCGTATTGAATATTTTAGAGGTATCAACAATTAAATAAGTATCATTATTTTTATGAGTGTATTGATTACAAGAGATGTCACGAAGCATTATCATAATCATGAATTCAAATAAATGGTGTACACCTGTTTATAGAGATGAAAAATCCTCCAGGGCGTTTCAGACAAAACAAAACAAAACAAAACTGCAAAACAAACACAAATAAATATCGTTGAGTATATTTCCGATGACTAATGAATAGGAAATATAACGCAGTTGGTATGGAAACGCATTGAAAAATCGATTACACCACGTCATATGCAAGCCGTTTAATGATTCAGTTTTTTGTTAACGATTAGTTTTATTGAAAATGAGGCCTAACTGGATAATATGGTCTCTCTGTTCGCTTTGGTTGATTCATTGCCAGTGCCGGATTAACCTAAAAGCAAATATCTACGGCCTCGCGATTAGAAGGTCTATCTATTAACCTAAGAGGATAAGTGTTTTTTGTAGAAAAGAAAAAACGATAGGCGTACTTCAAGAGTCGCATTGCTTACAGGCCTTAATCAGGCAATGTTCATGCCTCGCGAAAATTTTTACAGTTAAATGACGTCTCAGTTAACCGCTAGTTCCGATTGATAGCCCTAAAAACTAGAAACATCCATTAGATATGTAGTGCCGTTGCACCAAATTAGATCGAGGTAAAGCGATGAACAACGCGATAACGAGTTGCGATAACTTATCTAGCAGGAACGAAACAGTTTGCTTCGAACAGCTTTAACAATAAGGCACTAAATACTTATTGGTAGGTACTATTAACAAGTATCAGTTGAGCATACAAGGAAGTATTGTTTTAACATTGTTATCTCACACTACGTTTCACAGGGTCATCTGCCGTCACGAATTGATATTAAATCAATATTTTAACCTTATGTTTTACACGTTCAGCCTATAGTGTGAGTTAATAACAAGGATAATCATAATTACATAAAAACTGTTGTTTTTTTTACTTTGGCACGAAAAATCTTCATGGATCGTCGGCCAAGGGGAGGCGGCAGGGTATATCTGACTCGTACCTTCGCTTGTCCTATAGTCACGCCATGGGATTCATAACATTCAACACGACCGTGACAGACTAAAAATACAGGATTACTGAGTATTAGTGAGATTAGCTTTGTCCCTGGTTCTGAATAGTTGGTTTGAGTATCAAATATACCAATATAGTGTACAATACACAGTATTTAATGTACTTTGGGTGCAAACAATTATACTAATAAGAAAAATTAGAAGCTAAAACGCCATTTTTATTGAACACTACACGTGACATTTTGTCCTATTGTACAAAACTTCTAAAAATATGCCTTTTCTGTTTCCCCCTTAAACAATGACGTCTTTAGCTCAAAACATCTTTTGTATGTGGTTTTGTGTATGGGTACCCTTAACGGAAAATCACCTTCAACTCACGTTTTATTTTCCCGTGAGCTTCAAGATTTTTCCACTGAAAGAAATAGGGCTGATGAAAACTTTTCTTTTGTTTCCAACGTACAATTACGTAGGTAAGCTTAACCTAAGGTTTCATAATACATTTTGGTAAGTTACATGATTTCAGAATAATTTTAGGTAAATAAACCTACATATATTTAAGAGTCCGGCGGACCGAATTTCCAATACAAACGTAATACCAAAATAAATCGTAATCCAAACCCAGTTTAATCGAAGTGTGTTATTATTCGGATTCCGATACCCTTACTCTAGGTTCCTGTTCTACCATTTCGTCCAAAATAAATCACTGGAAATAAACATAAGCGAATGCAATTGTTGATATAACTTTAACTTTTGATTTAATTAAATTAATTTGTAAATTTATTTAAATTTATAACTTTTGACCAAATTTGTAACGATTTTCCGGTCGTTTATTCCCAGTGAAGAAGTAGTAGCCAAAATGGTACGGTAGGAATCTAGAATTCTACATTAACGGTATCTCAATCCGAATAGTAACACAATTTGATAAAATATTGTTTGGTTTACGATTTATTTTGGTAATACGTTTTTATAGGCAATTCAAGCTCCGCCGGACGCCTAAGGACCTACAAAAAATTATAATAAACTTGGTATTATGTGTAATATCAAAAGTAGTATTCGGTATCATTATTGTTTCTTGCAGTGCTGTCTAACTAATCAGTCGGCAGTCAGCTTTGCATATCTAAGTATTTAATGTTGTTCAGGACCTTTTCTTTGAATGTGTTAGGAAGTGAAATGTAAAAATGCATTTTTAATGAACAAAACTCGGTCCTAGAGAGAGAGAGAGACTTATAAAAAAGAGACGACTATTGTTAAATACTATTCCTACCCTCACATTTATTGAGCCTAAACCTAATAAAAAGGTTACAAAACAAAATATATGTACAAAGCTGAGTCACAAAATACTGATATGTACCCAAGTGTGATATTTACGATATTGGATTTGACACAAAAACTCCGTATTTAGGCTAGTGGGTAAACTGACCTAGAAACTGAAATGATGTCATTTATCATTGGAAGCCTGAAGACAAAAGTTGTTCAAGGCCGGTACCCCGAACATATCCTTCGAGCGGCTTAGTCCTTGGAGCTACGAAACACAAGGTCACCTCAATGCGGATGTGGTCGACCAGTTGCACAATCAGTCTATGGATACAGTTTACTGTAACAAGGTTACAAAAAATATTTCAGTAGCCAAGGGTACGGGATTTAACGAGCAATTCATTGGGGGCTTTGCAGTTTGTTTCAAATAAATATATATCTGAGGTTATTTTCAGTATTATATTCACGAATAAATAATCTGTATTTCAGAGTTTTTCTCTCATAATCTCATGTAAATAATAGGTAGGTACTTTACATGTTCTGTATTTTTTTATTATTATGTGTTCATAATTAGAAAAAATCTATGAAATTCACAGTAGCAATTCGGAGTTTGGATTTTTCGTAAGTAGTAGATAGTTCGCCCCCTATGACAGGACCAAAAAATACCGGCAAACTGTGGGTGTATATTAAGTAGGTACCTATAATCTAATTAACCTTTTGGGAGTACAAGACAAGCGTGATGGCACCTATGTAGCCAGTTTTAATTAGAAAAAAATATGTACCAAGGTCGCTCCGTTGACGATTAAAATGTCAAAGCTATGATATGGAAATAGCTTTAATACGAAGTAGTTAGGTATAAAAGAATATAAGGCCAAGGTCGTAACTAAGGGGTGATTGTAGCTGTAGGCATTCTACCTCAAAATGAAATCAAATACAATATAGAGGGTAATTTTAATATTGCAGTTTAACTTTTGACCGTACTCAGGTTTTTGGCCGATTTATTCTTCGCTTGTCCCACGGAGTTTTGTCCTACATAAAAAAAAATCCTGGGTCGTCCCAAACAATATGCTTCCTAATTCCCATATAACATAACATACCATCACGCCTGTATTCCCCGAAGGGTTAGGCAGAGGCGTACTAATGTACACCCACAGTTCGCCGGTATGTTTTAGGTCCCATGTAATAGTGGGCGAGCCTATTCCTAACTCCGAGCTGCTACTGGGAATTTCATAGAAAAACCCAATAATACTTTGCTCGACCTGGGAATCGAACCCAGGACCTCTAGCGTAGCAGTCGCGGTCAGGACCACTTGGCTATTGAGGCAGTTAATTCCCATTTCTTTTTTTTCCCGTTTCGTTCTATTATTTATTCTTTCTACGGCCCATATTTCTTTTGTATAGGCGAAACTGTCTGTTTTGTACATTCAGCTAAAAAGGTTACAGTATTATTAAATATTTAAAAACTATATAAAACTGTCTTCTCCGCGAGAGAAAATTTACTCGTATTTTTTTAATAACACTCTTTAGCCACTATTAGTGAGCAAGTTATACGTATATAAGTATACAGCGAACGTTACTGAAATTTTAAATTATTCAAGATGTTTTTGAAATTGAAAAAAAAAAATGTTTAAATCTTTTGTTCAGATTGTCATTTAATTATTGGTCGGTAAATTTTTCAGTACCTAAGTATTTAAAATTATGATGATCTTAAATATTGTTTTTTACAGATCTGATTGTTCTGTATATTTAAACTGTAGTAATGATAACATGATTATAATACATACCATTTCTTTGATTTTAATTATGATACTGGATAATAAAGATGTTTATTTTTTTATTATTGAATTATCGTTTCAAAAATTTCAAATAAATACATTTTTTTTTCATTGACTGTACCTTTAAAGTACTTGCAATTTGGGACGAACCAAAATTTCAATAGAGATATGAGACAAACGAAGCATTTTTAGGAATGTGGGACGAAACTTTAGGACAAAGGAAGAATAAATCTATTGGTCATTCCCTTGAAAATTGGTCTGGGTTTCCCGTGTGCGGTCATAACACTAGATTATGTTACACTTAAAATTCATTCTTAATCGATAAAAATAATGTTGCTGTATTTATTTTTGTACATCAAAATCACTATTGCCCGGGAGTTTTTAACAAAAAGTGTTGGATGAGTTTGCAAAGGGTTCCTCCTCCTGTCGTTTGACGAAGTGTCACTTCGCAAACGTTACAAAAAAATTCGATCCACGACCAAGTTTATTTTATAAACTAGGTGCATACCTATTAGTCCTATTACCTGTCTAAAAGTTTCACAACATTTCTTCTTGTAAATCGTTCTTTTTACAAGATATCTAAAAACTCTGTTATATAAACCACCGGTTGGCAATTGATTTATTTCCCTGTGTTACTGTTATAACCTAACTTAACCGACGTTTTCTTTTACAGATTTTAGATGTTAAAGTATTTTTTTTAGAAAATCAACGTAATTAAATTTCGACAAAATACTCAAAGGACGATTTACTTTAACTCAAATTACACTAATAGCGTAAGTGACATTTTATGTAATTTAGTTGAAATATTATTTTTTATGTGTGTATTATAAAATTCTAAATCAGGATAAGGGAAATTAATATATTTTGAATAATTATTGTTTACCATATTTAGTTATTTTAAGATGTACTAAGGTTGGGGATAATATTCTAAAATATAATATTACCTACCAGTATGCTTAAAGCTATTTCAATTTTATTATGTGAAGGTCGGTTACTGAAACTGAGTAACCCAACTTTGTCACAAATTACTGCAATTGTAGTAAAGAAATATAAAATATATAAAAAATGCAAACATACTCTCATGCATATTTATACATTAAATAAAATACGTTTACCTTTTAAAATATTTATGTAAATGCAAGTTACAATTTGAGACGCAGTGCATAATAAGTAGTTGGTCAGTTCTCGTGAGAAGGTGCGTGCGTCAGAAGATTTATACAGTTTCTTAGAAAATTATGTATTGTATGTCTGAGTTTGACCGTTACTCATCAAACACCCTAAAATCTTTTTCATACACTTTCTTGAGATATTTTTAAAAGTTATGGACGAAAATATTGTCATATTAGATACGTACTCACAGAATATACTGTCTACATGTCGTAGTTAGTTTGTATAATACATGATTTTACATAACCGCTAGTTGTTTTAGAAATCAGATCTTTTATGTAAAATAGCTTAATAATGTCAAGCTGGATTGTGATTGCTCTACCGTTAACAAAACCGCTATTTCGACGTTTAGTTGTTTTGTAGAATGACTTATTTGCAGTTACGAAAAGCGTTTTGTGTAAAAAAGCTATGACATTTAGTTATATTTTGACTGATTTTTGCAGTCAAATTTAGTTTTGACAGGGTAAATTCGGGATGAAATATGATTATATTGGTTAGGTTAGAACTGTGACCAGACCCAGAGCTAAAATGTAGCCATTGTGCATACTTATATGAAAGAATTTTGAGTTTACTTGACGAGATTATACCATTGTTATGCCATACAGCGCCACTAGCGCCAAATGTTGGAATTAAAATTTACATTCCGCCGTTTCATTTCACGCTGAAACGCACTGTTTTACAAGACAGCTAAACATTATTCCGCTGTAATTGATGAACGCAAAACGTTCACGACATTGCTCGTGTTATGCAAAACGGCCTAACGTCATTCAGCTGTTTTACATAACAGAACTGTTTTGTAAAGCAGCTAGTGGTTCTATAAAATAGCAAATTATACAATTCTACTGCGACACATACATTCTGCGGACAAATATTTCATGAATAGTTTCCTAATTACATACCTAAATAGGTATCTATAAAAAACTCCAAGCCATTTACATTCCATTAAGTTATATACCTAGAAAGGGAATAGGGAAACCTGCATCTCTACTATTATAAAATCGTAAAAAGCTGTGTCTGTACATTGAAGATACTTATTTAAAAATATATGGTGATACAGCTTGACCTCAACGATATACAAGAGACCCAAACAAAGAAGAGATCATCACTGTTGGTTTTTGATTAAATGCATATAAAAGAAAGTCGTGTTAGTTACACTATTTATAACTTAAGAAAGGCTGAACCGATTTGGCTGAAAATTGTTGGAGAGGTAGCTTAGAATCAGGAGACATAGGATACTTTTTATCCCGTTCCCGTGGGATGTGATGACAGACCGAATTCCACGGGGGCGAAGCCGCGGGCAGAAGCTAGTATTAATTAATTAATAATAATTACATGCCCAATGTTGAGCGATCCACTTCTGTACACTTCTGGTCACGAGTTCGATTCACGGTCTAAATTTTGTCGCCTAAAAGCATTTGAATAAAGATGATTATTAGCAGATACTTACCGTACGTACGATTCGTATGATTGATGTATTCAACCCACCCAACGATACACCTGTTATGTTCAGATAATAATACAAAACACCTTGAATACTGCAGGTGTTTTCATATTCTCTTAAGTGTTCTTCAACGGCGTACCGTTTAATGTGATATTTGTTCATACAACTCTCGATTGTCAGAAGGGGAATGAAGAAACACAAAATAGACCACCTATAGTAATGAACTGAAGGTCAGCCTCCTATTTAATTAATGTTTGATTACCTATCCCCGAGGATAACTGGCGCTGTGCCCGCAGAAGCGTAGGGTTATTACGGACTGTTACCGAATACCACTCGGTTTTCCTCCAGCTACTGTTAGCCTTGAGATCCGGTCGCGCATGCTCCGCGCAGTCCTTGGAAAGTCCAAGGTTATCAATAGCTGTTCTCATAAACAGTGCCAACAGGCAAAATTTATATCATACCACATAACTACCATCACGCAGCCCGCCTTGTCCCACGGATATTGGTACACCCACAGGGCCACAGTTCGCTGATGATTTTAGATCCCATATTTATAGGGGGCGAATCTATTGCCAATAGCAAACCTAGATCATTCACTATTAAACCATTTCCAAATCCTTGCCGACGTAGGTGCGAAGTCGCGTTGAATTATTATAAGAACGCGAACACTAAACGTAAAATACCATCACACGTATGTTTAGGTCCCATTTAATAGGGGGCAAACCTTTAACCGGTTACAAATTCCTAACTCCGAGCTATTCATGGGAATTTCATAGAAAAACCCAATAACACTTTACTCGACCTGGGAATCGAACCCAGGACCTCTAGCGTAGCAGCCGCGCTCAGGACCATTGGGATAATGAGGCAGTTAGGTACTAAAAAAAAAAATATTTTTATATGTATATGTATAATCATAAAAAAGTCTTATAATGTCAGCAACACATCACATGTGTCCTAGGTAATTAAATAAAACCCGTGATTCAACAACGTAGAAGCGGCATTGAATTGAATTTGCCCCTGTCCGTTAAAAAACAAGCTTCCGCGTTGAAGTAACGTTAGACGACTTATTTATAGAAGACAATATTGGTTTTAAAAAAATACTTTTTTGCCTCTGGAATGTTATATCCAATAACATAAGAATCATAGTTGAAAGTATCGACGCTATGCATCCTAACTATTGCAAAGGCACGATAATAAAAGAGAACTATTTTCAGTTTTGAGCAATTAAAGAAAACAAAAATACTAATGAAATTGCATTGAAATCTGGAGACAGTGCGGTTCAATTTTTTAAATATGAGTTACAAATAAAAGCGCAACCTACGCGTTTCACTCACAATGAATTCGTATCGAAGAATTATTTTAAATTCTGTAGGTGCAGCGCCATCTTCTGGACTGATTTCTAATCAATTTACCTTGCAACAATTGTATAACAAAATCCACAGTGAGAAGGTATATAATAATTTAATGCTTATTACAGTTTTTGTCCCTCAACAAATAAAAATACACACATACAAAACATCCACATCTTGAACGTTTTATAGGAAATATAAGTGTATGCTACGTTCTGAAATCGAATCCGTAACCCGTGGCCCATAAGCCGATGACTCAACTACTGCGCCGACCGTTCCGAATGTTAAGTATAGCACATAGCGTATATGTTGTGTTGTGTTGTGTTATCAAGTGGAAACTTTCAATGAAGTATAATAAAAATAATTGACCGATCTTCTCCTGACGTCATAGAGAAAATATGCAATAAAAACTTCGTGGATTTGTGCCCGGATGGCAACTCCAAATTACATGTAACCTAAACATACTGGCAAATTGCAGGGTACATTAGTACACATCAGCCAAATCTTTCGGGGAATACAGGCGTGATGATGGTATGAAATTGCAGATGATATTTCTCATACGGAAAGTCCTCGTGGATCATCTGGCAGGGAAGGTGGCAAGGTAAGTCGGATTCACTTGCCTTCCTGTGCCTGATAGTAAACCATAGGATTAGTGACATTCGTCAAGACTAGGCAGGCTGTGGTCCAGTACAATCATTCCCCATCAAAGGGGAAGACCTTACTTGACTTCCTATTTAAAAGCATTGAGCAAACACACGCGCTGCTTGCTAGAATCTGATGGGTCTGGTCGGTCTGACAGGCCTGAAGGCCTCATCATCACCACTTGCCGATTCTAGGAAAGCACGATGTCTAAGTAGGTTTGGTTGTCTCAGTCAGTAGGTATCACTTAATTCCCGGGATTGATACATAGGTACCAATCCCGTTATATATAGTTAGATACCTACTACGAAAAAATTCTGAATAATAATTTATCGAGATCGATCCACCACCGATAGGGTTACTAGGAATTTACGTAACAGACTCGTCAATGTCATCAAAGAATAATGCATTACCCTAAAAAAACTATTATAGTAAGGAATCGAAACTATGAGACGAAACGAAATTTATTTTTAGTTCATATGACTCAAAGGACAAATTGTTGCCATTACCAATAACTAAACGAAATATCCAATGAAACTGAACAACCCAATATTCATATAAAGGGTAAATTGAGTAATGGGAAGTCCTTGCAAAGCAGTGGAACACAAATATAATCTACATAAAAATGGTAACACATAAGGACCCAATATCGGACCCTCAGGAACTCCATATATTATGTGAAAGAAGGAAAAAATCCTGGTTTATTTACAAAAATCCTGATTATACAGGGGGAAAATGAATAGACGCGGCTAATAAAATTATTTATATGAGTGTATGACTAACAAAGAAAATTTAAAACCCGTGATTAAGGAAAATAATTATACTTTTTAGTATTCTAAAGAGTTGGGCAATATGTCGTGCAGTTCTACTGCAATTTTCTTCGTTAACAAGAAAAAAATGTGATTTTTCTTGATAATTGCTTTAAATTATTTGTGTAATTAATTAAAAACCGATAATATTCATGCCTATCTGAAGATTTTATTTTATAGCATGGTTTGTACCATCCTAGACAAACAAGATTTTTTTGTGTACAATTTTTTTCTCTATAAAATAATAATAATAAGTAATGGTTAAGTACCAAATCTCCCATTTCGATTTGTCACATGTTTTTTACAACACCTGTACTTAGGTACCTGCCAATAATGGTATAATGCTTTAAAATAGGTAGGCATTTTCTTCTGTTTATTTTTCATACAGAAGAATAATAATATACATGATGATATCCATTATAATGAGTAATGATCAATAAAACATACAAACCACATTCTGAGCCACATTCAAGGAATTCTTAGCCACTATTTTTTTCCATTTTTGACATATAAATCCCATCAATATAAAGAGAATAAAACCACTTTGTATCTATGCCAGGGGTGTATTATAAATGTAAAATCCTCAGCATTATAAATTCAAATTGTTCCATATTTCGAAAAAGTTCTCTAAGTGGATAAACAGAGGAATTTTCCATAACATTACTGAAAACTGGTAAGACAATGACAGAAATTAAACCTACTGTGGAGAAACAAACAATTGCAATACTTCAATTATTTAAATGTATGTATGACTGCACCGGGAGCTGGGTCAAGGAGAAAGTGAAAAGTGTCAAGAAGAGATGGTTGTAGGACTTGTATGTATGTAATTATTCAATAAAATTCAATTTAAAATTGATTGTTGATTGATAGCAGACAGTACTTTTTTGCCGAAATGTATGTACTCCGTTGTTTCCATGCCTGTTATTATCAATAAATTCCTGTTAAAAGCTGCAGCATTAAAGTTAAGGTTGTATGAGAAGAAATACCATAGATTATTAGGATGAAAATAATATGTTGGCTCCAAATCCATGATAAATTTTATAATAATAAGGTCATTATGTACCCCATTTTATAATTTTTTATGCTTATGAACCCAGTGGAGTTAATTTGTACATATAAGTTAGTGAAACCCATACTTAGCTTAAGCTAGAACTTTTGGTGCTAATACTAGAAAGGTAGAGGTGTGTGAAACGAACACGAGTTATCGCGAGCAAAGGAAAACGCTATTCTCCATATTGGCTTGACGTCACTAGTGGTAGAAATACCAATTACATTTCAGGAAATGACTCTCAAATAAAAGTAATAGTATACTGTATCACAAAATAAGTTCGTAAATAAGAAAAATTTAATAAAACGCAGACGTCAAGGGCGAGATACCAGAAATTAAGTTTGACAACTCAAAAAATCTAAAATTACCCACTTACCAATTTCTGCCGTTTTCTCCTCACTTTTCTTGATCACAGAACACATAAAATGATAAACTCAAAAGGAAAAATCGTGAATTACTATGTTCTAACTAATAATTATGGATTTAAAAACAAAAGAAGTAGAAATATCCACACTGTGTAATGGAAGGGGTAATGCACAGCATTGATAGACTGTCAAGTCAAAACTTCAAAAGTGTCACTGTGTCAGTCAAGCAAGGTGTCAGAAAGCGGCGATAGCAGTAACAAAATGAATTACTGTAATGAAAATAATTAAATTTTCTAAATTATGTTTATGTTCAATAGTCTTCAAAGTGTGTATAGATTATTTCTTCTGGGATTTTTTTAAAGCTGAAAAAAATTATGAAATCGTTTTATTACCTACATCGTTCGGAAATTAGAAAAAAATCTTTGACCACAGATTAATGATTTCGTATTTATTTGCCGAACCTTTATGTTCTCTATCTTGCCATTTTGATTTCCTCGGTACCTAAACCTGCCAAATTCAAATTAAAATTGGTTTTTCGCAATTTTTAGATCTATAACACATTCTAGATTCATAGCTGTAGTAATTGCTTAATAAACATTACGGAAGCTAAAAGTAATCGTCAATTTTAGCCAAAATTTACGATTGACCCTACTTTTAGCTACAATATTGATTTACAAGCAAAGGTGCTCAGTTGTGCATATTGTATAGCTAATGGCGTAATTACTACAGCTAGGAATCTAGAATGTGTTATAGATATACAAATTGCGAAAAACCAATTGTAATTTGAATTTGGCGGGCTCAGCTAAACGATCAGCCCTAACCGAGGATGGATCAAATCAAAACGCAAAAAGTCGAAAATGGCAACTTGATGTGGAACGTCTTTAAACTATTACCATATAAACGATTTCTGTTTCATAGTAATAAAGTAACATTCTATACTTCATTTAAATAAGAGCATCAGAAGCCAAAAAAAAGTCTGGTCTTACCGCTGCCCATGGACACCCCATGGGCAGCGGTAATCCAAAGAGTATAATAGGGTACGGTAATCGCTTACCATCAGGCAATCCGTCTGCTTGTTTGCCGTAAAAAAACATCATTTTTTGTGTGCTTGTTTGTACGCGTATAACGCAAAAACTACTGCATGCAATTAGATGCGGTTTTCACGGTTGTATTGCTGGAGTTCTATCTTTAAAGTTCGTATTTCATATTGATATTGATACGCCGCCCGTCTGTATGCCGAAAGCTCAAAGTAACGAAATCGCGAGCAAAAAAAATTGGCTCATTAGGTGTAATACCTACCGTAACTTGTGTGTATACTTACAAAAGACAGACTGGACTGGAGGCAGGCACTGGACACTAGCTAGCTAGACCGAACAGGATAGGGCTAGGGTGAGTTCTATCCTGATATGTGTTTATCACTCCCTGTGTTAAGTTCCTGTTTGTGATCTCTGTGCTGTGATATTTATGATGATCATTTAGTAGAGTTCAGTGTCGCTCAGTGGTGTGGTGATCCAACATAGTACCATAGTACATACAAAATATTATTGATTGGGCTTGCTTTCTGTGAATAACATTTGAAATTTTGAATAATTTTATTTCCGAACGAAACTAAAAAATAACCTCAAAGAACAATCTGAATCTACTCGTTTTCATTTTCGATTGACATTACAGTTTTGGTTTCTGTAAAATGCTTATTTAGTTGCATTATATGTACTAGTTAATTAAAGAAGTACTATAAGTTAGTGTAGTAAAAATACAGAACAGAATGGCTGACGAGGAAATTAATGGTGATACTGATGATATCCAGCATGATAAAGACAAAACTCAAAAGAAGACTGCAAAACATGATAGTGGAGTAGCAGACTTGGAGAAGGTCACCGACTATGCAGAAGAAAAGGAAATATCTTCTCAGGATATATCTGGGGTAGGATTAAAATTTAAATACGCTAAAACAAATTCATTTTTATATTTTCATGTTGTTGAACTAGGTATCTACTTACTCCATGATTTTGTTCAGTCGTATTCTTTCAATTATATCATTTAGATATTTTCATAGCTTTTGCTTGCACCTAATCAGTAAAGTCAGCTGTAGCTATAGTGATTACTTCTCTTAAAGCTTATGGGATATTACTAATCAGGCCAAATAGTTGATGTTCAATCCGATTAAGGCTATAGGGGTAAAAGAAGTATGTACTCAAGAATATTGCCTTGCATCTGTAATTTGTTGTTAGGTTTAAAAGCATAAATACTTATTTTTTCATCACTACACATTCCAGGCCCTGTCATTAATTGGCGACAGAAGAAACAAGGAAGCTGCTGAGCGTCTTGAAAAGGAAAAGGAACTACAAAAGGTTTCAGTCAAAAAGGATGACATAGAATTAATTGTAAGTGTAACCTTTTTGTGATAACAATAAGTAAAAATAACATTAATCTGATAAGTGTGGAGTGCAGTAGAATATTAACATGACATACCATCACACCTGTATTCCCTGAAGGGTTAAGTCAGGGGGGTCAGTCGCCTCGAGGGAAACCAGTACTAGCCAAGCTGGTCTAAATTGGTGGTCACTGAGATGTATAACCCATAGGGAGATAATTTCAAGGAATAAGTGTGTCAGCATTTAAACAGAGGCATTTCAAATAATAACTTATGTAAATTGATATGTTTATACCAACCTTCTCTTAACAATTTACATACATAAAAATAATTTTCTATTGTGGCTAATTATATGTAGGCAGGTTAATTATTGCATAGCCATATTACTAATTTAATTTTAACTATATCAAGACACACAACATCTTAGTCTGCCATGACCATGGATACTGTAAGGGGTCTGAAACATTGGGATTAAATATATACATATATAGTAATTATTAGTGATAGAATCTATAGTGATTTTATTTAAATATTATATAGTAATTTAAAATCATATATTTTTCAGGTAAAAGAGATGGAGATATCTAGAACATTAGCAGAAAGGACTCTAAGAGAACACAGAGGAGATGTGGTAGCAGCGTTGACTACTCTTACAAACTAACAAGAACTATATGTTTATATACTATAATAATATAAGCAGTGTTCACAGACTGTCAGAACTTATGTGAATAGATTTTTCTATCCAAAGAAAACATATTATTTATTTCATTTAGTGGGTGTCTGGTTTTTTTTTTCGTTTATTTAAAAATGTTGCTACAGGATTTACTTTTCTATTCTTATCTCTAGAGAGTGTATTAAGGGTTCAAAATTTAATTAAATTCACGACATAGATTTTTTTACATACTTGGATAGTCATGAATTAGCCTAGCTCTTGCCTGTGGGTTAATTCGCATCCCAAAGGATTATTACGATATTGAAGCCTATTTCTTTCTTCAAGGTTCAATAAATACCAAAATTTATCAAAAAAAGACAGAGTTATTTTCAATTTATTATATTTCACATCTACTTACGGTTTGTTGGACTGGTGGTGTGATACAGGAGCATTACTAGAAAGTGAATTTCATGTAACTATTTAGGTATAGTTTTTTAAGTATTCAAGATTTCAAATAATACACACATGAATACGTAATAAACATACAAAATAAGATCAGTAACTTTATTATCACTTCCAACAATTATCTACTTAAATCACAGCATGCTAAGGTTTAATACAATACTGAACGTTTTCATATGTGGTTTATTCTGTTGTGGGTCTCTTCGGTTTTGACTTCTGCTGTATATGGTGGGGGTGGAACACTGCTGTCGTGAATCTAAAAAAAAAATAGAATTATGATTGCAATGCCCAATGCACATTATTCTTTCATTCGACCTCTGTGGTTTAGTGGTTCGAGTACCGGACTGCCGACCATGAGGTTGTGGGTTCGATTCCCACAGAACATAAAAAATTATATGATGAATATAAGTGTTTGTGTTCGTCTGGGTATTTCTTATGTATTATAAGTATGTATTTACAAAAAAAAAGTATATAAGTAAAAGTATTAAGTATATCCATTGTCTAGTTCCCATAGTACAAGCTCTGCTTAGTTTGGGACTAGATGGTGCTGTGTAAAAATGTCCCAGAATATTTATTTATATTATAAACTTAATATGAACTCAAAAAGTTAAGTATTTAAACTACTCAGATCTTTACATTTTTTATTATGTCCCGCTTTCGAAAAAAGAATCCCGATTTGCCTGAAAAAATACTGGCAACATTGGCACTTACTATTTTTTTATTATCAACAATATTTAGTAGGAACTTGTACCTACCTACTTACCGTATGTATTTTGCTGACGTGTCTAATAAAAAGTAAGTATCTAGCTGATGTTTACAGTTATAAATGTCACGCGTACAGAAGTTTATCTCAAGACTTAGTATATCTACAAATTATTACTGGCTGGCTGACGCCCCTAGATAGTAATAAAGGTAGAATTTTTACAGAAAGAATAGAATAGAAGAATAGAATTTACATAGAAATATAACATTAAGAATTTTGGATGGTTACTTTAGTACAAATAGGATTTGTGCCCGGGGGTTCACATGGGATCATATCATAAGTACTTGTGAAATGTGGGTGTGAACAATACACCTCTGCCTAAACCTTTCGGGAGTAGAAGCGTGATATTAAGAGGTAGGTACCTAATGTAGTACTTACAAATCCCGCATTGAGGAATGCTATGGCAGGATATGTTGCTGAACCTGCGGCCGGTGTTCGTGAATAACTGAAAATGTATCAAATCGTATTAGTTACGTAACTAACTAAAGTAGTTACTTACAGTTAATCTAGACTAGATAAATAAGCTCTGCTGATTCCCGTCTACTGTATGGGTAGGTAGTAAATTTTTTATAAACTTTTAAGCCACCTGTAAGTGCTTTAATTTGTAGTAAGTACCTACCCACTAAATGGCTCTGTCATTTTAACTGACACAGAAGAACATCCGAAACATGTCTCTTTCAAAGTCCAGATATAGGTACGTACATTTGTATTTGGGTGCCACAAATCACAATATTCTAGATTGGGCGATAGGTATCTAAAATAGCAATCCCTGGTCCTACGCCATTTCGGCACTATTACCATCAGTCCATCACTAGTAGAAAGTCTGACATTTCATATTTAGTTGCCACAAGCCACAGCGAGTATGGTATGTAGCTAGTAGGTAGGTAAGCCACGAGTGCTTTGAATATTAGGAGCGAAAAACGTAATTCGTGTTTACCTTGGTGGAGCATCTCGTAATCTTTCCTCAACGTACAATTGAAGACTTCCGATTGAAAGTCTGCCGTCACCATTAGAGCCCGTTCCAAAGGCTCTGAAAAAAGAAAAAAATATATTATCATAAACCCGTTTACTAAAGTAACTAGGTAGTATGAGTAGATGATGCCCCGCTATATACATTACATAAACTTAACAAATACATAGATACAAAAGAAAAAGTTTTAT
This sequence comes from Acronicta leporina, assembly GCA_947256265.1. Taxonomy (NCBI): domain Eukaryota; kingdom Metazoa; phylum Arthropoda; class Insecta; order Lepidoptera; family Noctuidae; genus Acronicta; species Acronicta leporina. The sequence continues at coordinate 11,081,047 of OX366520.1, read as the reverse complement.
TTAGTAGTTATTTTCCACATTATCAAATGTCGGAGGTTCGATTCCCGCCCGAGACAGAAATATCTGATCCACAGATATTTACTTCGAGTCTGGGTGTATTTTGTGTCCGTTAATTACTTAATTGACTTAGTCCGCTAGTGCAAGAGCTCATTAAATAAAAATAGTACTTATAGTAATAAGTAAAGGTAAGTATGTAAAGTTAAAAAAGCGGCGGTAGGCTAATGGCTAGGGTGTCGGACTTGCAGTCATGAGGTTGCTGGTTCGAAACTCACCCATTGCACTACAGACGTGAACCCACTCGTAACAAAAGCATTTTAGCTTAGCACGAGGGGTTAACAAAGATACTAGAAATATGCCACATTGCTAGTAAGCTTTTTGTTAAAAAAATGTACTGGTAAATGTCTGTAGGTACCTTAAATCAGTAGTAGCGCAAAGTTTGTACAGCAGTATGAACGTGGCTATAATCCCGAGGATCAGCGCTGCACCCATTACCACCTGCGTACTGGAAATCAGAAGAATTTGGTCTAGGGATTCCCTGGAACGTAACATAAATTCTATTTAACACAGACAGGCAGTCATCCCTTACAATATTTTAATCTAACTAGCTACCTAGCTTCACCTGCGTAAATTTTCCCGACTTTTCCGATAGACAAAAAAAAACATACAAAACTTGTCCTGACAATACGAACACAACAAAAAAAAAATCGAATTTGGTGCAGTCGTTCAGAAGGCATACGCGTACGTAGGCACATTACATTTTTATTTTTAAAGAATATAGAGGAGAAGATGGTTAACAAATTATTATTTAAGTGAAAATACCTAAGTATATATGTACCTATGTTACCTTTTCATGTTTAAGCCGCTGAACAGAATTCAATGAATTGGATAAGATTAAATTCAGAAGATGGAGATTGGAGATAATGAGGTAACTTAATTACCTAGTCTCAAAAAAATAAATACCTACCTAAATAGTCTGTCAATCAACTTGAATTAACTGCCTCATTAGCCTAGTGGCCCTGAGCGCGACTGCTACGCTAGAGCTCATGGGTTCGATTCCCGGGTCGAGCAGTGCTATTGGGTTTTTCTATGTAAATTCTCAGTAACAGCGTTTGGAATATGTGCCCGGTTTAATGGCAATAAGCTCGCCCCTTTTACATGGAATGTAAGCATACCGGCGAACTGTGGGTGTGTAGGTACATTAGTACGTCTTCTATTATCTGTGGTCTCGGCTTGACCTTTCGGGGAATACAAGCGTGATGGTATAATAATTTAAAATTAAACGTAGGTAGACTTGATGACGTTATTGAATGGATCTGTTTATAAAAAAGTAACGTAGTATGTATTTAATGAAATTACGAATTAAATAGGTACCTACCTATAATTAGATACCTACTATACGACCTACACGAGTAGAATCTATTGTATTATATTCTAGCATAATAATAAGTATACCTATTGAAATCAAGACAAACACACACAGACGGTAGGTAGGTTTAGGTAACCTTACCTACTGTACCTACCTACGTAGGTATGTAAGTACTATTTAAAAACAGAGTTATTATTATCAGTAAACGAAACTAATTTGATTCGTTCGCCTTCGGTAGGTAGGAATTATTAAAATTTGGATAAATATTGAATATTTTCTGTGTTCATCACTAGCAGGTAGGTTCCTACACTAACACTACACATACCCTCCTACCTAATTAAATTTTCAGAATATTTTTTTGCTTACAATATCTAATTATTACAAAGAAACCTTTAAACGTTGATTTAATTGTAATATTTCATGCCTACGTGTATTTTTGTAACATATTTAGGTAGTTTATAAATTCCATTCTTATATTTTAATTCTAGATTTTATACAGTGCGCACAATTCATTTGAAAAACTAAAGGTAGTAAGTTGAAACTTGGAGAGGACAACGTCTGTTAGGCCAGCTAGTTGAAAATAAAATTCTAGGGAAGTATCTAAACCCGATATGTGGTAACTGTGGTAAGTTTCGAATATGTAGAATGTAGATGTTTAAAGTTTAGCTTCAACTTAGATAATGTAACGATGCCTCGTAAAATACAACTACGTACTCTAAGGTAATGGATACACTGTCTATTTTTCCGAATAATCCCGATCTACTCCTCGACTCCTCGCCTCTCGGTCCCATTTCTGCTAATCTGTAATATTCTGCTTATATAAGAGTCTGCGAACCTGCAAGTCCATTTACCGAGGTTATCGTAGCATGGCTGGCAAATCCCCTGCCAACACTGGAGGCTTGCATTCCCGTGCGCCGCGCAGCATGGCCCGAAACACTTCTCTCCTAATCCTGAAATATGTCCGTAGTTTTAAATATGATTGTTATTTATGGCCGTACGCTAGTTTTAACTATTCAAACGTTGGTTTTTAGATGTCGGCAAAATGAAGATAATCCTATAGGTGCCTGACATATGACGTACCTATGCTCATATCATATTTTAGTTTGTGAAAGTTTATAAGTTTAAAGAGTGATTGAAGCATCTTCCACCTTAGTATGTTATGCAACTGAGCGTGGTGTCGCTGCCATCACAAGTTTTTTTAAAAATAAAAGCTTACTAGCAATGTGGGTCGCACATTACTAGTATTCTGGTTAACCCCTCGTGCTAAGCTAAATGCTTGTGTTACGAGTAGGTTCACGTCGGTAGTGCAATGGGTGGGTTTCGAACCGGCAACCACATGATCGCAAGTCCGACGCCCTAGCCATTAGGCTACCGCCGCCGCCGCTTATTTTGATTTTTACTTTATTTTTAAAAGTGTGTGAAAACGATTATGTAAATAGGACGGGATGTCGATACCATAATTCTTTCACGGGTCGGACATGGTTTTCTTAACACTAAGTTTCCTAGAGGCAATCTCTCTCGTTGCAATATCAGAAGATATAGCAACGAGAGAGACGTTCAATTGTTTTTTTATATTACTATTTATTTCCTGTACCTCCTATTTATTTTATGAACTTATTATATGTATTATTAACCTAACCCTAACTACATGCGCATATCCAGGAGTAAGTTGATAGTATCCTTCTCTCATACTCACCCAACGAGAAAAAACCGCTCTCGCCTTCCTTTACCTTTAAAGTCATGCGTGGGTATTGATATTCACAACGGCTAGAACACAGAACAGAACGTAGTATATCTTCTCCTTCTTATCGTAACGACAGAAAACGGAAAGCAAAGAGCAATAAAAAGAAATCAATGGAAACAATGAACTATATTGGCCCAGTATCCCGCTACGATGGTGTAGATTCTCAACAGTGGACACTTTTAAAAGATCACGTTTCTGGTATTTAATGTTGCGAAACGGTTTTACGTCGAATAGACATCTGACTCGACAAAATTATACTTACAATGCATCTCTATTTATGATATTTTGTATACAATAACAATAACAAAAAAAATTGCTAATTTTTATATGTTTGACTTACCTACTTAGCAATTTTTATAAACTGTGGAATGAATACAAATCTGCGTACCGTATTGATCGGGCGAAAACAATAACTTAGTTTGCACCATCTAAGATGAAGAAAAAAAATATTTTTTTATAATTTAGATTATAGAAATCAGATATACTATTCTCTCTGTCAATCACTACTAACGTATTGTCTATCATCCTGGGGAGGGACATCAAAAACAACTTTGAAGTCTATCGAGATCGCCCAACGTGCAATAATGAATGTCGCGACATTCAAGCCTATACAATTCCCTACAACAACACTTTACGAAAACTGGGAAGTCATGACCGTGAGACAATTATACATTCTAAGCGTCGTCCTCTTACAACACAGTAAGTTAAACTATAACCCACTACTCCTTCAAAAACGTAGATATGATATAGTATGCGAAAGAACTAATCTACCCAAAACTAAATTCAGCCAACGCTTTGCTCACTCCATTGCTCCTATAATTTACAATAGGTTAAACAGAATCCTTAATATATACCCGCTAACGAAAACGCAATGCAAGAAGAAACTTACCGAGTATCTGTTAAGTCTTACGTATGAACAAACTGAACTTCTTCTGTACATAGCGTCCTAACATAAAGCTTATCTAAAATAATAGACCATAATATATATTTATCATCACACAAACGCGCGCACGCTCACTCACATCACAACACACAACACTACTCTACACAACACCACACACATCCTCTTAAACATCATACACGTACATTCCCATCTCACACAAATAAGAGGTCTTGCATGCAAACACTCTTCAAACTTTTATCTTTTTGTTTAGTATACTTTTTATCTATCATATAGCTACTTAAGTAAAGTATATTATAAATGGTTGATTTTACCGAAAACATGTTAATGGCTATTAATGTATAATTCTTGAGGGGTTTGGCGCTGATAGCCGAAATACAGGCTCTGCCTAGTTCGGCTACAGATGACTACACCTATTAATCCGGCCAAATTAGCCTGTTAAAATATTTTGTAATTTATGTATAAACTTGTCTAAATAAATAAATAAAAAATAAATAAATGAACAAGAAATCACATTTTAAAATGAGCCAGTACCTAATGGTTACTGAACCTCTCATTTCAATTTGTCACGTTTTCAAAGACAACCTGTATAGTGAACACGGTTAGGAACACAAATATTTTTCCAGTAATATATTTAATAAATAGTAATGTCGACCTGGTATTGTATAGAATTTATGTATAATGAGAGGTCAGCTTATACTGGAAATGAGTATACTAAAATAATGGAACACTTTTAGATTAACTACTTGTCATAGATTATACCAATGATGAATAAGGCAGGCTTAAGGCCTCAATATTTATGAACCCAACTAATGGTTATTGTACTGATAACTAGAGACTCGGTATCACTATCACTTTATCTACTAGGGCTCAAGCAAACCATTGATTTTTCATAAAACTATCACTGTCTATAGTAGGTTTACTCTGAACACGGAACTTTTTTTTAATATCTACAATCAGCCCCAGGCTTCGATCAGATCTGGTAATTAGCTTCCATATATTTTGAGAGTGCACATGAGCACATCCTGTGATGTGTTATCTCTTATTTTGTGAGTAAAGACAAATTATTGGAATATTAAGTCATATTCAATTACTTACGCTGAACTGCCTCATTAGCCAAGTGGTCCCTGAGCGCGACTGCTACGCTAGAGGTCTTGGGTTCGATTCCCAGGTCGAGCAAAAAGTGTTATTGGGTTTTTCTATGAAATTCCCAGTACCTAGCAGCTCGGAGTTAGGAATTTGTGCCCGGTTAATGGCAATAGGCTCGCCCCCTATTACATGGGACCTAAAACATACCGGCGAACCGTGGGTGTACATAAGTACGCCTCTGCTTAACCCATCGGGGAATACAGGCGTGAAGGTATGTTATGTTATGTTATGTTACGCTGATTGAAATCGATCTGCAAGGACTATCGTCAGTTGTAGTGAAAAAGCGCAAACGAGTTTTCGGGGATTTCTCAGAAAATATAATGGCACAGATACTCGGTCACTCACATAGGTCTCATAAAAGAGTTCATGGTCACTCAGCGAGCTATGGAGAGAGGTAATGTTGTTGTCGCCATAGCTCAAAAAGGATTAGCAAGCTCAAGTGGCAGAGGGAGAGTCGTAGTTCATGGAACTGGGGGCCGCTGGCCGGAATAAGGTTCTCGAGTGTAGACCACACAGCGAAAAGCGCCATCCTAACAACGCTAATTAACACTATCTAGTGTTATGGTTGCTAGTACGTTCGGCCACATCTGCCAATCTGGGCAGACGTGTTTAAGATGGCTGGGAGTCGTTGGATGCGGGAGGCATCTATCCGATCCTTGTGTAAGTCTATGGGAGAGGCTTTGTTCAGCAGTGGACGTCTATTGGCTGAAATGATGATGATGTTCTCAATATTTCTCAGACATTCGGTTTCGGAGATCCCGATAGTAATTTATTTGGATTTACGGAAAGATGAGTGAGACAGCACGCGACACACGGAATTCCCTGACGGTTCATTACATAAGCTATCGTGAAATTGACGTTTGAAATTGATGTTAAATTGCACATTTATAGATGTCACAATTAAAAAGCAAATAATGAATAATAATAATACTCAGTAGCCTAGCTGAGCGCGAATGCTACGCTAGAGGTCCTGGGGGCTGGGTTCAATTCCCAAGGTCGAGCAAAGTGTCATTGGGTTTTTCTATGAAATTCTCAGTACCAGCTCGGAGTTTTGATATTGCGCCTGGTTAATGGCAATAGGCTCGCCCCCTATTATATGTGACCTAAACATACCGGCGAACTGTGGGTGTACAGTACATAGCTACGCCTCTGCCTAACTCTTCGTGGAATACAGACGTGATGAGATTTTATAAGTATCTAATATTGCTTATAATTTACCTGGACATCGTATGCATTTATTCTGGAAATGGTTTGGTACAAATCCTTTGGCGCAATAACACGTGCCGTCGATGCATTCATATTCTTCTCCAATGCAGTTGATTCCCAAACATTTTTCTGAAATATAATATTTATTTTTTAAATAACGAAATGGTCTAGACCTGAGGCCCAACTGCATCAGAAATTTCAATTGCATCAGAATGGTCAATTCAATTCAAATTTATTGCGTTCCATAAATGTATGGTACGGTGGTCAACTTATATATATTGAAACAATTATGGACCTAGTAGTGGAATTAGTTTTGACTTTTCAAAAGTAACTTTTTTAACTGTCTAATTGAAGTAAAACATTTTGACTTTGACTTGACCCTTTCGGGCACAGTACCTATAGTTCAGTAGGTCGTCCAGTGATTCTTTAAATGACAAAAGAGCTGACAGATTTTGAAGACATAACTGTCAAAAACAATTTTATTCTGAAGTATGACGATTTTCACACAATACTAGACTTGGGGCCCTGGCAAAGAAGGGTGTTGTTGGATGCAGGCTACATATACATAGGTAACCGGTACTTGTTCAGCAGTGGAGGTCGTGAAGTGAAGTCGTCTGAGTTGCATTATTGTGGATTAATTCCATATGTAATAGATATTAACATTAATTTTACGGTGCGAAAAATCGTCCTGTTGCGTCTGCCAGAGGAGGTGGCAGGGTATGCCCTGGACCTTCCAGCCTACCTTAGTACAGAATAAGGGCTAACGCGCACTTGTGATTTTTAGTCTACCGATAGTTTAGTCGCTGTAGTAGTCGCGTATAATTTCATGTCGTATTCTAATCGTCAAATGCGCGCACTGCCATATAACTCCATAGTGAATCCCAGAACGATCAAACTATCGCCCGACAAATAGTTGACAAATAGATTATGTAAGCAGCATAATTTTGATCCATTTCTAGTAAGTGAGGTGTCAGCAAGGAGGTGCCTAAGCCTTGATTTTTTCAAGCAATAGTATGTCAGATATACTTATCGATTGTTACTTTTATGTTATTTTAATGTTAATGGTGACTGTTGCTCACATTTTTTGTTGGTTTTCCAATAACATTTTTATACGCGAAGACTTGTAATTGGCTCTCAGTCTATCTTACTGTTTTTTCTCTGTTATATCAATCTGTAAGTCTTCCATGGAAATAAATAAATAAATAAATAAAAAATAAAAAATCACAAGTGCGCGAGCGCTCTAAGCTTCTATGTTGAGATCAATTATATTATTATTGTTATACCTATTATACTTACAAAGTACCTAACTGAAGTACCAATTTAAGCATTTTCTGCGCATTAGGTACCTATGCTTATTTTGTGGAGGTTCTACGTACGTAAGTACTTTCGTTTTGTCAAGTGAAGGTAGGTACTATAAACATGATTATTGTAAGTATGAATCAGGTACTTTCGCGCAGTAAGATTGCATGATGTGAACTAGGTAAACCTACAAAACACATAGGTAAGGATTTTGTTTCGTTGACTTGTTGATAAAGTTTATACATCAACAGCCAGATATCAGAATATTTAAACACAAAATAAATGGTTTGCACGAAATACTTATTTGTATTATAGTTATTTCTATCATCCTTAAGTGTAGGTTCCTACGTATCTATTTTGTTTACATATTGTTTATTGCCAACAAGCAGCTCAATATATCGATATTATTTCATTATTTATCGACGTAAAAACCTTACCTTCATAATCACTGGCCTGGGCACACACTAGAACAAAAAATACACAGCAAAACACGATCCCGTTCAACATTTTTATAACCTTACAATCATTTTTACAATAGTTACAAATTTATTTTTATTTAGACGCACTGAATTCAGTCACTAGTCCTATGTTGTGAACATTTTTGATACGTTAAAATAAGTAACGGTGATATGTTATCAAAGATCTGCACTTGTGCGATATATGCTTATCGCTAGTATACGTCACTCATAATAATGACTAGTGGTGCGATTAACAAGAGCAGTGATTTACATATAACCTTGGAAGTGACAGTTGAAGACAATGGCCATCACTGGTGCTGTCTCAGTGAATAACGCTGACTTTGACGACTTTATAGACACTTGACACACAATGACTTGAAGCGTATAAATTGTATTAGGTAGGTACTTACTTATTTACGTAACACGTTTTTTATCATGTTATATTTATGTTGGTGCCTATTTCCCGTTTTGCGCACATATCTAAGAACTTGTGATTTTAAATTGTTATTTAAGTATATGATCGAGTATATTTAGTAGCATTTAAGCTATCTATTATTTATGCTAGTACCTATCTTTCTAACGATACGCAGCTCGGATGGGTAAGTACTTGTATAACAAGATGCTACTGAATGTATCTGTAAGTATGTTTATGAAGCGATTCAAGATCAATATGACAAATACTGTAAGTACCTATTAATGTAAAAATTGGCGTTGGGTTGTGCTCAACAGCCTGGTACCTACCTACCTATGCTATACACTTTACGAAAAAAGAAAAAAAATGTCCGTGTCAAATAACGACGATCTGCAGGACAGCCTAAATACTTAAAAAAAGAAAAAAAAATTTGCCCAACAACGTCGAGACACAAATAACATAAAAAAAAACAAAAGGAGGAAGGTAACTCCTAAATAAATAAATAACCTAATTATTAACTGTCACAATGTGTCTTACGGCTGACTGACCCAATGAGTCTCCAGAGCAGATAGGCAGGTAGGTTACCTAACCTACCTAAATTCTACCTAAATTATATCACGCAAAAATAGTGCTTGACCCTGATTCGTTTCTTTTGGAGCCATTGGCTTCACCGATGTCAATTAGAGATGTGGTGTTAATGTATAGCGTGCCTGTATGCAAATGTGTGTGTGATTGTTACAGCGTGAGTTGTTTTTAGAGTGATAAGTGATTTTGTACAAAAACTACCGCGAAGCTTTTACGATTCCTGTTTTTACCCGAGGTTTAAACTTAGTACCTACTTACTGCAAAACCACAAAACTTTTGCATAACTTCAGATAAACCCACCCAGTTATTTCATTAGAAATTTTAGTAGAATGTAATGGAATGCCTACCGCTTCACGAAACATAATACTTATTATAAATAAAAAAAGGAGATAATTTGTTAACGTTTTGTGTTACTTCCCTGAATGCAGCAAGATAATTGTTTTACAGATAAAAGACAATTTGATATACCTAAGAAGTGGCGGAATAAGGAAATTCTTTGGTTAAGTACATAATAAGTTAGAATTTTTTTACTGGAAGGCACCAACAGAAAATATCACTTGCTTTATAAAAAAATACGTACCTATGTAAATAAATATTTCCAATTGTTATTTCTCGCAGAATGGACCAAAAATGGAATAAATCTATTTTTTTAAAACGTTGCCCCATACTACAATATCTCCGTTATCGTGGTTGCGTTTAAAAACACACATTTTCACATACACAAACGCTCAGACCCGGAACAACTATCTGTAGGTTATACAAATATTTGCTCCGTGTGGGGATCGAACCCACAACACGTGTCGTAGAAGCCGATCACTCAGCCGCTACGCTAAACGTGTAATAACGACACGTTTAGCGTAGCGGCTGAGTGATCGGCCTCATTATTCTAGCTAGAAGCTGCTACAAGTCCTAGGTTTGATTCCAAACCGTAAATGGGTTTTTCTATGACATTCTCAGTCAAGCAGGTCAAAGTTTGGATTTGTGCCCGGATAATCTCAATAGGCTTGATCCCTGAGAATACTTTAGTAATGTACGACAGTCATTGCTAGTAAACTTTAAAAAAAAAGTAGCTAGTTCACGGTCTTCAACCTACCTATGTAGTAAAAATTTAAATTTTTAGGTACTTACCTACTTTTAGTGATCTTTTTTTAACGCAAACAAACTAAGTAAGTATATATTATCTACAGCTATTTTTATTTTCTATGAATACATAGCTTTGAAGATTTATCATTTTATCATGGGTAATGACAGGTGGAAATTTATTTTCTTGTCGTGAGTTGTTCATTTCTCTATGATGGATGATGGTACGATATGACTTGCATTTCCCAACGCGAACGTTTCAACTACAATATTAGTTTTCAATAGACGAAAAGTCATTTGAGACTTACCTAGTATTTATTTTATCTTCAATCGCAAAGAAGAAATGCTTTAGTTATAGACAAGTGGTGAAACAAAATGGTTATACGAACACTTATGATAATATTTAGTGGTAAAAGCTCGATAATCTGAGCCTGTAGACAAGAATAGAAACAAAATATTAATGCAAATGACATAAGCTTTCGACAAATTGAGCGTGCACTGTCAACTCCATACATTTTGTTTGTATTCATTGATCGATTCGAGCAATAGATTGCAACTTGTCTAGGCCCTTAGTTTACATAAAATACATACCATCACGCCTGTATATTCCGAGGAGTTAAGCAGAGGTGTTCTAATATACCTACATCCACAGTCCGCCAGTATGTTTCGGTCCCATGTAATAGGAGGCTACCCTATTGCCATAACCGGGCACAAATCCCAAACTCCGAGCTGCTGCTGAGAATTTCATAGAAAAGCCAATAAAACATCGTTCGACCTGGGAATTGAACCCAGGACTTCTAGCGTAGCAGCATAAACCAGCACCACGCAATTCTTAAGATATTATTTATAGTCCCTCCAAGTCGCTACAGCCCAATTTCGAGAGAGTTTCGCGTTTGTTTTTAATTCTGTAGTGTTTACATACATTCCCATAAGTTTTAGATCCAATTTAAAAGGTTGTGACCAAATAGCCATTAAATCCGAATAACTAGTTTATTTTAAATTCACTGTAGATACTGATAGTCACCATGACCCTAACCATAGTCAAGGGAATGCAAATACGGGTCTTAGTCGGTACGATTCCGACATACCTACCTTGCCGCCTCCCCGGGTAGCAGAGGACCCATGAGGAAATCCTCATGAGACGTCGTCCCGTACTAAAATAACGATCCTACCACTTCTACCCGTACCACTAAATCGCGCTAGCAATTTGACAATAAACAGAAAACATACAAATTGCGTGAACATTCATCATGACGGGCGGCAAAGTTGTTTCGTTTTATGTACGTTGTTGGCGAGTTTCCCCATAGCCATTATTTCAAAACAATCATAACAAGACAAAACTACAGTGTTTTAGCCGCGAATGGGACTATCAACTTAATCCATACGAACGAGCGGGTTAAGCAAAATCTATTTAAGGGGCTTTCCCACATCCACTGACAACATTATAATTTCTCATTACACGTTTTCATGATTATCCTATCATTTTTCCCACGATATTGGGGTTGTCCGCCAGTCTAACAGATGTGGCTGAATATCAGTATTTTACACGAAGCGGCTGCCATTAGAACTCTGTGAACCATTACCGGTCAATACCGATATCCTACGGATAAACTAGTTGTCAGTCTTTTTATATCTCTCACGTCTCTGATTATCTGAGGTGATCGTATTACAATATACATACATACACACATCAAAAAAAGTTTGCAATCACTTGCGTGTGTTTTCTTTAAATAGAAATACCCTGTTATAGAAAACATTGTGTGTTTTCTATAACAGGGTATTTCTATAATATTTCTATAAATTCTAAGAATTTTTCTTGATAAAGTTCAATTTAAAAAATTATATCAGCTTAAGCTAAGCGCAAACTTTTTGATGTGTGTATATCGACATGCCAGGCCAACGAAACACAATATGGTATATTTTTTTATTAAATACTTATAATTTGGTTCCTATATAACTATTATCAGTTTTACGATATTTATTCTCAAAAAAGACAGTCACTTACAAGAGAACAGATTTGATGATAATAATAAATAACAATAAATTCGTTCGGTAATGCACTTATTTCGTTTCCAACACAATTTGTATCTATACTAATATATAAAGCTGAAGAGTTTGTTTGTTTGTTTGAACGCGCTAATCTCAGGATCTACTGCAATATTGGTCCGATTTGATAAAATCTTTCAATATTAGATAGCCCATTTATTGAGGAAGACTATAGGCTATATCATCACGCTACGCGGAAGAAGTCGCGGGCAGAAGCTAGTTATACCATAAAAATAACATCATTAAGAGTTCACAAACTATTGAGTCTAGTAATTATAAATTACTAAACTCAATAGTGTAGTCAAAGTATTGAATAAGATTTGATTTAAAAAAATGCGTTTTAGAGTCTATAGATATCAAACTCGTACTTACTCATAGCGAGAGGTTTTCATAGAAATTGGTTTTATAACTTCATAGCAATTTTTCAAAATATTATTATATGTATAAATGAATTAGGCACCGTTGGTCCTAGTAACAATTTTCTTTTTAATACCTACGTCCAACTTCACACTTTTTTCTTAGAAGAAAGTTTTATTAAATTTTATTATACAACTCATTTAAATTCAGAGTAGACGTCCAACTTGAATGACATCTGTGCAAAAAAATGAAATATTACGAAATGTGAAATGGATCTGGTCCAGCGCTGAAGAGGTTTTAATTTTACTTATTTATTTTTACTCTCATTATTTTTTTGATGGTATAGCTGATAAAAGAGATAGGGATATAGGCAGATATCGATATTTTTTTATGGGATAGGGGGGCAAAAGCGCAGACGGATCACCTGATGGTAAGCGATTACTGCCGCCCATGGACACCCGCAACACCAGAGGAGTCGCAAGTTAGTTGCCCGCCTTTTTAAAGTGTTTAGGCCTCACTCACTCGGCGAAAGACAACGTAAGTGTTGTTTCACGCCGGTTTTCTGTGAGGCCGTGGTATCACTCCGGCTTATGGTGTTATTTACGACTCCATCTACATTCGGGGTAGTAAATGTTTTGCATTCGCGAATATTGTTCTTACTGATTTTGATATTTTTATGCACACATTGAAGTGATTTAATCTTTTAGGCGGTTTATTCAACTTATATTCTGATCTTTTTGTGTCCTTTTTTTGCATTTTCCATTTCCTAAGATTATAAAGTTATTTTGCCTTCACAATGTGAAGGCATATTTCGACATGGCGGGAGGGACTCGCGGTGGCTGTAGTCATAGCGTCTGGTGTATCTAACTAGAAGACGCAGGTTCAAATCCTGCCCGGAAGTCGAATTTTTCCTTCTCTAAAATAACTTCATTTTCTGATGTTTTTAATGTAATCACAAAAAGGAATTACTATTGTATTGGGTCGTTTTCTAGTGTGAAAAATGACATTAAAATCGAATTAATTTCGTGAAACTAGTTTTAATTAAATTTTGTGAAACAAGTTTCTATTTGAGACCAAATTAATTGACGGGCGCTGTTCTAGCGGTGCACTCACAATTCAGCAAGTAAATTAGTGAATAATTTTACTCTTGGCTCCGCTGAAGCACTGTAAGTAAATGCCTTTAATAGAGGCCAGAAGGTTCACAATTCACATGTAGATATTATTGTACCTTTTTATATCAATAAAGATTAATTATTTATTATTCTAGGAATTTACAGAACTACTTACATACAATTTATTAATCACACTGTAGTTACCACTGTAAGTAATACTACTTATCTTATTGTTCTTATTCACATATATCACATCATAGCAATAGTAGATTCATCAGTATTAAGTTTCTTATGTTCTCAGTAAATATTTAGGCGTTTTATTTAGAGACAGATATTTCTTTCGCTTATTGTGTCCGTGAATTGTAGGTAATTGTTGTAAAAATCCAGGGAAGGACTTTTTTAAGAGTATAAGGCATAGTTTTTATAGTATCTATCTATAAAATATAGCAAAATTACAAAAATAAAATTAGGCAAATGTAAGCAATTCAATTACTATTACTTTATTAATAGCGTAACTAGTTAAATTATGGCCTATTTATGTGTTATTCTGGTGTATGAGCTATATTATTGTAAAATTTCATTAAAATAATGTCTCAAAAAGTAAGTATTCAAAGTACTCGAAAACTTTCATGTTTTTATTAGTAGGATTGTTATTAGGTACACTAGGCCAACAAAACAAAAAAACACCTGGAATTCCAAGATATCAACTTAAATAACGTTAACAAAAGACTATAAACATGAGTGTAACTCCGTCGTTACCTGTGTCTATGGGTCAGTTTATAATTAAGCGTACGTTTGCGAATTCATATACATACTTTGTTTATACTCCTTCGTAGATTCTAATGTTACAGGCCCTGTGTTTATATGTAGCTTCATCTATAACCTGTATTATTCGTAGCAGGTGCTAGTGCTACACAGTTGCTACGAGGTGCTACGAGCTACGCCACAAATTAAGGCCGAGTATACAGTGATGTGGGAATTATTTAAAAACAGAATGCTCTCGTGTAAACTAATATTATAAAGAGGAACGATTTGATTGTTTGTTTGCATTTAATTAACTCTGAAACTGCTGGACCTATTTGAAAAATTCTGCCACCATTAGAATGCTACAATATCCCTGATGAACATAGGCGATAGAATGTGTTAAAATTTATAATTTTTGTTTTTTTATTTAATACGTATGCGAAGCAGGGGCGGGCCGCTAGTTATAAATAAATAAAAAATCTCTGAATTTCATAAAAATATCCAAAAATAATATGAAATAATAATAGTTATGTAGGCATTTCATTTTAAATTAATATATTAAGTACTAACTTGGCCGCGTATAGATATATAATAAATATGTGTTATTCTGAAGTATGAGCTATATTATTGTAAAGTTCATTAAACTCCATACAGTATTTTTTGCGTTAAAGAATAACAAACAACAACACAATCTTTGACGTTTATAATATTATTAGCATTTACATAGTTTTTTTTCTCAGTTCAAAGTTCGTTAAACCTCAATGTACCTTACCAAACCTTTGTTGAATTTTTCATTTTGATATCTACCTACTACCTACCTTTCATGAAGCGTAAACTAAACGAAATAATTTCTTGATTATCATATACCGTAGCACGAAAATAATTATCGTGTGGTTTCGTATAAATTTCGATTTCTGCGGAATTTCTCCTTTCAAGGAGTCTCTTAACCTAATCGCGTAAAGTTGTCACGTCTGGGATGAGATAATTTAAGATTAGGGTCTGCAAATACAAAATACATAAAACAAAAAGTGGGCTACGAAGGTACGTGGACTTAAAGTTTGTTGCCCAACTTGCAGGTGTCTCTATTAGCCTTTCTCCGTCATAGATTCTCAAACTTATTTTAACCAGATAGGATAGAGCATACCGGAGGCCCAAACTCTTTGAAAAGGCGGGCAACGCATTTGCGACTCCTCTGACGTTGCGGGTGCCCATGGCGCAGTAATCGTTTACCATCAGGTGATCCGTCGGCTGGATCAGTGCCCCCCCCCCCCATATAGGTACCATAAAAAAACAGTCTACTTTGGGTATAGGTTCATTTTTAGAGCTCCCCAAAATATTTCAACATAGCAGCCGCAGGTCATTTCAAAAACAGAGTGATTGCAAATATAAATTTTTATGTATATAATAATGTATGTATTATCTACAGAACTTTACCCCTTAAAACCCCACTTTGAGAGAGACTGTTCTACGTAATTCTTTTAATGTCAGAAGATGTATGTAAGTATATGTAAGTATACATATTAAGACGAGGTATCTATCTTTAAGTCTTGCGAAAACCACGAGATAAGCACTTTGAAACATCTATTTCACTACGGCAATGAGTTCGTTCTACTATTTGTGTGTACTAAACTAATTAAGAGATAAAATTAGTTACGTAATAACTAATTTTATCCCGTATTTAGTTTAGTCTCGTTACTGCTTATGTTATTTAATGAGCAAGTATATTTTTAAAGAAAATAACAGGTGGCTCGTTTTTGATCTGCCTAATTATATAATTAAACCCAGTCATACCCCAACTAATTTAAATATGTTATTTATTAAATATATATTCATAAAACAATCTTTCATACACACTTTCATCTTCTTGGAGCCTCTATCTTTAGCGATCTTTATGGAGCCCTCTTAGATGTGCCGTTATTGTCTTGGGGTTAGAATTAGTATTTATCCTGCAAATATCGTACGTAGTTGTACATAGTACAACTACAGGGAGAAGGAGGAGGTAGGTAGATATAATTAGCACAAGGTGGCCGGCCGGCAATAAGAGAGAGATTAGGCCAGTGAACACAGGTGTTTCAATTTCCTGATTTCGCTTAATTTAATGCAAGATTAGTCCGTAAATTGTTAGAAAATGACTGAGACTGAGATGACTTTTGCTGAATTATAATATAATTTATGCAGTTAAAGCTAAAACATGCATTTTTCAGTAATATTTCTACCTCTTTATATGAAAAACGGTAGGTACATTTCGTCCTCTCTTACAGAATTTAGATTATGCTAGCTATAATTACATTAGCGATACCTCATCCTAGTCTTTTTTATTCATCGTCATCCTCCATTGAATTTCCTACTACTAATTAGACACTTAAATGGCTTTGCATTCAGTGTTTATGTGAAGTTATTCATCTTACCATCCGCCTGATTCAAGGAAAATTAAAAACATCGACGTTATTAAAATATTCTATGCTCACAATGTTTAAACTTTAAATAAAGCTTTTGATACAGCATCTGAGGATTCATTCAATACCCTCTTCTAAGAAGTAGCAATTAACCTTTAAAAATTCAAATAATTATAATAGTTACGAGTTTTATAAGAACCTTAATAGAAACCTTGAAATAAATTCAAGCATAATATAAGGAAGTCTGTGCTCCATTTGGAAATTTAAATTGATTAGTTTTACAAGCTTTATGAGCCATCATCATAATAATATAGTTACTATATATATGGTTCAATACTACCTACTACTAATTAGTTCTCGTTAATTAGTTAATTTACACGTTGGACGAGATTTTGTTTTTATTTACTAAAATTCTCAGCTCAGCTCGGAGTTTGCGATTTTTGCCCGGTGAATGGCAATAGGCTTACATACGGCATACAGGTAACTCTTCGGGGAATAAAGGTGTGATGGTATATTTACGCATAAGTGTAATTAATAATACCTAATCATATTTTAGTTAGCTATACCTCTATACGTGATGTATGAATGTCGCAGAAGCAAGAGGCATGCAAGAATCGTAGCAAGTGGCAGTCTATAGTTTCTGCCTACCTCTGTGGGAGAAGGGCGTGAGTGTATGTGTGTATGTATGTATACCTCTATACATTATCAATACCACACTATGGTCTATCAAATATTAGTAAAATAATTTAATTATACTCACTGCCATTACAATTATTTTCAAGTTTTTTTTTTGTGATAGCTGGCAAACGAGCAGACGGATCGCCTGATGGTAAGCGATCACCGTCGCCCTGCAATACCAGAGGAGTCACAAGTGCGCTGCCGGGCTTTTAAAAGGGAGTACGCTCTTTTCTTGAAGGTTTGAAGGTCGTATTGGTCCGGAAATACTGCAGGCGACAGTTCATTCCACAGTTTTGTTGTGCGAGGCAGAAAGTTTCTAGAGAAACGCACAGTTGTGGACTGCCAGCCATCAAGATGATGGGGATGGAACTGGTGTCGCGTAGAACGATGGCGAAAATGATTTTCGAGGAGTAATCCAGATACCTACTAAATTATTTTGATATAATATAACATACTCAACCCATAATGTCCCACTGTCAAGCACGGGTCTTCTCTCAGATTGAGAGGAAATAGACTAGAGTCTACCACATTAGCCTAATGCGGGATGGCAGACTTCACACGCCGTCGAGAAAATCTCTCAGGCATGCAGGATTTTTCACAATATTTTCCTTTACCATATATTATATGCTATAATTTGACTGAATAAATATTTTATTGTTTATAATATTCTCGAAATGCTATCTATGTTTCACGTTTAGCTTAAACAACCGTTTTGATTAAACAGAGCAGGCGAAGAGAAGGTAGCATCGAACTTTCTAGAGCCACAGAGATCATACCCGATTGTACTTGCAGATGCCACCTGAATTTATGATAATCTCTGGCTAAGCTTCTATAACTTGTCGAGCGGCTGTTGAGTTGCTGCTGTATTTCAGTAACGCTCCAATGCTTATAAACCATCATAAAAACAAATGACTGTCATTCTAGTGATTTCACCAAAATATACTTTCGATAAAAAGAGCTAATAACATGTAAGAGCTTTTGGTTTTGGGAATCTCTAGTATAAATAAGTATTAGTGATTCCTAAAAACAAAAGCTATTATGTATTTTTACTATACTTATAATGAGTTTTATTGAAAATGGAATATGTATTTTTTTTATTCAGTGAAATATAAATGTAATTAAAATGTATGCGTGCCGTCAGTTAGGACAGGTCAACTCAAAGCTGCTACAGGCCGACATTGCTATGCTATGTATCACATGTTGCGGGTGTTTCTTTCTTTTTAGAGGTCTTCAGAAAATGCCGGCGCCACCTAGTTAAAAAAATGAAAATCATTGACTTGTAAAAGTGTCTTTCACACAAATAAAAATACCTTGATCATTTGCAAGTGACAATAATTATACTTTAAAAAAGTATCATGCCATAAATCTTGATGATTATTGTGTTTTTCTTCTAAGACGAAAATGTGTGCGACTGAATTAAAGTTGGCTTTGCTAATTTCCTAATTAGCCAGCCAATATTTGTGTCAATGTTTCTAAATAATATAAGTCACTAGCTTCTGCTCGCGACTTCGTCTGCGTAGCGTGATGATATATAGCCTTCCTCAATAAATAGGCTATCTAACACTGAAAGAATTTTTCAAATCGGACCAGTAGTTCCTGAGATTAGCGCATTCAAGCAAACAAATTCTCCAGCTTTATATATTAGTATAGACTTCTCTATCTATATTCTATACTATAGAGTATAGATTTCTTTAGAGTAAAATGCGATAGGTAGGTACACAATAATTCCAGTATTGAGATTACCCTCTCAATGAGTTTATCATTCATTAATACTTTGAGTTGGACTCATGAATTCGTCCAAATTGAAACTGATTATGCAAACGAGATCTAATCCAGCTTTGTAAAAGGTCTCGCAGTCAAATGGCATTGTATAAACGTCCATTTACGAGGTATTTTAGAGTTCGACCCCAATCATTTGAGAGGGGGTGGAAAAAAGATTAGATTTTCTCTCATTTGGAGTGGAACGTGACTAGAACAAGAAAGTGATGAAGAGATTGTTACGGTAACAGAAGAGCTTGGGAGGTGTAATGTAATGTCGTACGTGTTTCCAACAATTGGCTTTACTGTATCGAGATGAAATTACGAACTGCAGCGTGTGTCATGCAATGGATATATTTGATCACGCTACTGATTTCTTATTCAATAAAAAATGTATTTCTTAAAATTCTTACATATTTATAGAAATAAATAAAATTGGAATGTCTGTTTGTAATCTAAGTAATAGGTACTTACATTACAAACAGACATTCCAATTTTAATTTTAAAATAAAAAAATTAAACATTTATACAAATAAATAAAATTGGAGTGTCTGTTTATGATATTAAAATAACCGCTTTTTCACGTGGAAGAGCCATGCTTCGGAACGAATGGGCCGGTTTGACCGGAGTGATACCACGGCCTCACAGAAAACCAGCGTGTGTTTCGCCGAGTGAGTGAGGTTACCGGAGGCCCAAACCCTTTTAAAAGGCGGGTGAACTCGTGACTCCCCCCTGGTGTTGCGGGTGTTCATGGGCGGCGGTTATCGCTTACCATCAGGTGATCCGTCTGCCATAAAAAAACGTCTGCCCCATCCCATTAAAAAAAACTAAGTGCATTTGGATGCATACAAGGCACATATACCTACCAAAACGACATTTTTAAAATTTTTGTCTGTCTGTTTGTTCCATCTAATCTCAGAAATGGCACTGGCATGTACTGGCATGTGGCAGCTGATGTAACAAGAAGTAATTTAGACTATTTTTTTTAATATCACGTAGACGAAGTCGCAGGTAACAGCTAGTTGTATTATAAAATATTGCTTCATTTTTGTGGTTTTTAGCGCGACTGCTTCTCTTGAGTCTTTGCGCACTGACGACAGGTTGGCTACTCGGTCGATGTCAACTGTGGTTTTCTATAGTTTAAATCATTCATTCACATTCATCAAATTTCAGTTTTTTCCAGTAAATTTCAAAGATTTTCAATTTCCACACGTTTTTTTAACAGATGGGCATTTTTTTTAAAAGCTTATTAGCAATTTGGGTCGCACATTACTAGTATACCCGTTAACCCCTCGCGCTAAGCTAAATGCTTGTGTTACGAGTGAGTTCACGTCGGTAGTGCAATGGGTGGGTTTAGAACCGGCAACCACATGATCACAAGTCCGACGCCCTAGCCATTAGGCTACCGCCGCTTCAAAAGGATAATGTTACATAAGGATAATATAGTTTTTTTATCTTTATTTAATTTGGGGTTTTCTATGTGGATACGTCAACCCCATCGTGCCTTATACAATCTTTTATAAATATATACTGAGGCCCACTTGCACCAACTTCTTAAATGTATTTAAATTGTATTTAAACAAGACATTTCTATGAAAATGTGTGTTTAAATACAATTTAAACATATTTAAGAAGTTGGTGCAAGTGGCCCTGAAACTCTTATTAAAATAGGGAAATCTTAATCAATAAAGTGTATCAACTGACATAGTCTTAGTGCCAGATCCGATTTCGGTTGTGCTAAAATTGTTTGAACTGATAATATAGTTATAAGTATTACGTTGCTACATAATAAATACGTATTATTAGAGGAAGCCATTTAGAAGATAACTATTTGCCCAGTAACGTGACATGTTACACTTTGAGGCTGTCTCTTGCGTCTTCAATAATATTTTCATTGAAAAGACAATGCTAATATTATTAGAGCACCAAATAACGAGGTCGTCCGATTCCCGTTCTTATAGGATATTTTTGTGAGACTTTCTCGTGGAATTAAGTCGACCTTTTTGACCCTGAGGTTTCTGGTTGGAATCTTGGTAAAAGCTACATAATTATGGTTTGAAATCATTATTTTAAATATAATTATAATATTGGATTAGTAAGTTAAGTTAATTTTTTTTAACTAAAAACATTTATTGGCCTTAACCAAGACGCACTAGTTATATAGTTAAATGGGCGAGCGAGAATAAAAAACAAATCCCTATTACATTTTACTTTAGTTTATGTGCTTTGGTTTATATCTCGTAACTAATACCTTTTTATAATACGGAAAATACTAATGGATTGTCGGAATCGTCCCGACGAAACCCGTACTTGCCTTTCTGTCCTATACACAACCATGGCTATGAAATTCGAGAAATTCACATTCTCCACGACCACTTCAAAGTACCTACTCGAACGCTTTACATTAAACTAATTTGAAGCGGTAATGTAACAGTGTAAAGGCTTTACCTTAGTCTCATCAGTTGAATTATTAAAAAAGTTGGGAAACGAATCCAAAATCTTGTAGCCAATAGTCACGCTGACGACCAATAGAGCAGCGAGTCAGTTAATTTGGACCAGTTTAATATAATAAAAAACTTACAATTTTTTTAATGGTTCTTAATACAGCTAATGCCTATGTGGTACGTTGATATTTTATAAAAAAAAAAACCTCTATGTATCGGCTGATTTTACAAAGACAAACACAAGAAAAAAGATAATCATATAATCATGATTCAATAATCATAATACCAGGGCTAGGGAACAAAGTTTCGGTTAGATCCGTTTACCTAAAGCGTTTTTTACCTGAAGCTCTCTTTCAGCGGGTCTTGCTTATTTGAAATTACACGAGGGACCTCCGGCAAATAACATCTTTTCTGATTCCTTGCCAAAAATCTTTTCGTTTCTAAATGGAATTCTTTACATGGAAATCAAAGGAATATTGTTTGTCGAAAGGGTTGATTAAATACTGTGTTTAGTAGTTTACTTAGTTTAGTGGATCCACGGATGTACATAACGTTTCACTATCTCAATTCCGCAAAAAAATCTTCAATTTGAAATTACGCATAAAAAAGTAACCGTTCATGTAATGACATTGCATTGTTGCCTTGAGTGTAATTAGTTCTAATTAAGGTATACCTAAAATTATATAAATACTTCCGTACCTTGTGGTGTTTGTTTGTAAGTCTTTGAATGTAATATTTGTACATGTATAATGTAATAACTATGGGCAATCCGAATAAATAAATAAAATAAAAATAGTATCTTTTTGTGTTTTTTTTTTTGCTTTTTTCATGCTAAGACTATAAAGTTATTTAAATGAAGGAAAAAATCGACTCGCAGGCAGGATACCTGCATCTTCTGGTTAGGTTCACTAAAATAACTACTGTGTTTAGTGTAAAATACCACGACCGCGACTCGGCAAACGTAGCGTAGGACGCCCTCCGGAAAGATGGAGTTATGATTTGCGAAAGGTGGCGGAAGCTGGATGCGACAAGCCGAAAATAGGGTGAAATGGCGCACATTGGGGGAGGCTTACGTCCAGCAGGACTACTATAGGCTGATATTGATGATGATGAGGGCACTAGGGACTGTTTAAGATAATTACTACAGTTAAAACAAAAATTAATTCAAGTAAAAACAAAAAATATCGTTATAGAAAGAAACGTTTGAGAAATCGACGGGTGCCGACCAATCAATCTTGTCGAGCAGTAGAATTTATGCATAAATAACTTCTGAAAATTAATTAAGATAGCTAATCTAAATACTTTTTATAGATGTATGTGTAGATGTGTAAATAATGAGGAAGTACGCTGATAGGAAATCCGAGTTTAGTTTTAGTTAGGTACCCGAATACTTAAAGTGACTGCTTGCGACATTCCTATCATGGTTAGGTATTTAGCTATTAGAATATTTAATTTAATCTTAGCGCTATTAAAATATGTACATTTTGCATTAACTAAATATACTTAAATCTTTTGGATTTTTATCACAGACAGATATAAGTCACAGATCATCATATTTTATCCCCAATTTAAAGTTTCCCCAATTTAATTCCAGTTTAATTCTAACAGAGTAAGCTTTAATGTTTTCATAAACTAACATTGACATATTAAGTTTTATGTAGACAAGTAGAAAAAAGGTTTACTAGATTTTTTTTATACATTTTGGTTATATATTTTTGTACCTATTTAATTAACACGACCAACATTTTGTCAAGTCCAGAGCGCGATTCATTAAACAACACATAGACTCTCTAATAAAGTATTTTCCTAATTAACCTTATGAACAATGTTCATAGTCTAGATGCATTGCTTACCCTTAAATGCCCTTACAGACTACAAACTGCCAGAACCAAAGCCTCATCCTATGTGGAACTGGCTCTCACGCGCAAAGTCGAAACACACACCAAGATGCTTTATTTACGACATACTTCTTAGTAAGGGGAGTCAGCGGCCAGCCAGTCTTTCTATTATTGCATCAAATTCAAAAATCGAAAACAAAACACGCTCCTCTTTGCATCAACAAAGATTTTTTTTCCACGCAGTGATACCTACCTACTTATTCCTTTTGTGACTTAGTTCTGTCTTTCAAAAGGAATTGCAATGTCAGAGGTCTACCGAGTATTACCTGAGGTGGCTTAGCGGCGGCTTATAATATAAGCTGGAGTTATTTAAATATGCAAATGAGTGACGTGACTATGTCGGATGAATCTTAATTTGAATCTGCATAACATGGATGAATGAATAATGCAGATGGTTGTAGTTAGAAAAAAGTCATAAAGGTATGACCTATGACTTTTTTCTAACTACAACCATCCTTTTGAATACAGCCTTTTTGTAGATCAAAATTATCACTCCCACATGGGAGGGATAATTTCAATATTATGAAAATTGCTATATTGTACCATAATAAGCAAAACTTCGTAGCAGTTACTA
The DNA here is from genome assembly GCA_947256265.1 of Acronicta leporina. NCBI lineage: Eukaryota > Metazoa > Arthropoda > Insecta > Lepidoptera > Noctuidae > Acronicta > Acronicta leporina. The sequence continues at coordinate 11,056,840 of OX366520.1, read as the reverse complement.
GTAGGTATTCTGTTATCTGTGGTAGCAGTGATAGCCTAGTGATAATACCATTGGGCTGCCAAGTCTCGAGTTCGAATCCAAGGCACGCACCTTTGACTTTTTGCAGTGAGGAAACCTGCGAGAGATTTTCTCGAGTCTGCCTACGCGCTCTAGGTGGTGGACTATAGCTTAATCCCTTTTATTCTGAGAGGAGACCCGTGCCCAGCAATGGGACGACGTATGTATGTACCTAAGCAAAACCTCTGTAATCTAATTTAGTCATACCTATGTCGAATTCGTGACAATTACAAATGCCGCTTTCAAGGGAATTTACTACGAAGTTTATGTAAAACAAAAGAATATTTAAAAAAACAAATCACTTGTAAGAATATGTTGCTGTTCCGAAACAATTGAATATGAATTGGTCAATGTGGCCAAGTTTAACAACACAACGTTCTCTATTTACTTAAATGAAATGAAATGATATTTATTTATGAAGTAACTTTTACAAGTCAATGGATTGTCTTTTTTTATAGCTCGGCAATTCCTAACTGACGACCTCTGAGAAGAAACACCGAAAAATACTAATAGAATTATGAACTCTTTTAAATTCCAGGCATAGAAAATAACGCTTATAATTATGTGAGTGGTGTCCCACTCACATAATATTATAAGCGTTATTGTCAGGGGTGATGTCTGAAATGGCCTTTTGAACCACAATTATTTGCTTGAGGTAGACCAGTCCCAACTGACGGCAGGCATGCATCAGTCATTGTATAGCTCAACCATATTTACAGAGCTAAAGTTATTTTTACACAATAGATTTGTACAAATAAAAATATATTAGTAAACCTTAATATTGTGACTTTTATAGTATAGAAAAATCGGAAAGGTAAACAATATCTACCTAAGTATCTGGGTTACCCGAATGCGATTGAAAACCGTAAAAGTTTGAACTTTTAAAATCGTCTTCAAATAAACCTAAAAACCGCATCTCGATCGTAATATCCATTCGTGAGACGATCGCTCGTTTAACGACTTTTTACCCGACTGACGCGGGAGGGTAATGTTTTTAAAGCGTGTTGTTTCGTGAAGCACCCAATGTGTCGGATAATGTGGGGAACTTGAGAACTTTGTGCCATATACAGGGTTTACGGATTGAACGTAAAGTGGCATTAGTTAATTGAACTTTAGTTACGCTGCGTGTTGGATTAAGGCCCTTAAGGACTGAGTAGATAAGTTCGATTTTTGTATACGTAGGAACCGTCTGGTACCAGCCGTGGATTATAAAAAACTAGCTGCCGTTTTCCCGTAGGAATGAAGCATTTTCCCGCGGTAAAAAGTAGCCTATGTTCATCAGGGATAATGTCGGCTTCTAATGGTAAAAGAATTATTCGGTTCAGTAGTTTCGGACCCTATTCAATACAAACAAACAAATCTTTCCTCTTTATAATATTAATGTAGATTTAAACTTTATAGTTTATTTTTATACTAGCTTCCCCTTCGTAATTTTCCCGATAATATTGGAGGATTTTCGAAAACAAAATCAGTCACACAAACTTTGCTGTGAAAAAACAACACAAAAAATAAACAAAGCAACTCCGCCGTTGGCAAAGTTGGAAAAGGACGGCTAGTGCAGCGTAGAACGCACTGTCACATATTATTGTTATTTCTATCTCTTTTTTACCGACTCAAAAAGGAGGATGTTCGGTTTAAAGAACTTTATTTTCCCATTAGTACATTCGTCACTTACATGGAGAACACTAGATTAGATTAATTTTATTAACACAATGCAGGTAGAAGGAAAATAAATCATTATTAATTTGCAGTTGTCAACCAAGAAACATTCCTTTTTTATGATGTTCAATGTCATGTCAAACATTTTAAAATGATTGTTTATTCATAACTAGCTTCTGCCCGCGGCTTCGCCCCCGTGGAATAATAAGTATCGGGAACGGGATAAAAAGTATCCTACATCCGTTTCCTGGTTCTAAGCTACCTCTCCACCAATTTTCAGCCAAATCGGTTCAGCCGTTCTTGAGTTATAAATGGAGTAACTAACACGACTTTCTTTTATATATATAGATATACCAGATTACTCTAAAGTAATGCAATCTCCTTGCACCGGTCCTTACAGTACCTACATGGCCCCAATCATCTTCCCATGGTATCCGTAGAAATTAAATACATCAAAGGGATTTGGCGGATCCTTTTAGCGTGGAAATTGCCTGTGATCATAAATTGCCTTGTCGGTTGGCGTAATCATCGCAATGATAATGTGTGTTAATAATGTGCTCAGCCACTCCTGAATCCTTGTTTGGGGTTGTGTTGTACACTGTGTTTAAAAAACCTGATCGATGAAAGGGGCATATAGGTCCCAAACGTGGGAGAGCCATGCTTCGGCACGAAGGCCCAAACCCTTTCAAAAGGCGAGCAACGCACTTGTGACTCCTCTGGTGTTGCGGGTGTCCATGGGCAGCGGTTATCGCTTACCATCAGGTGACCCGTCTGCTCGTTTGCTTCCCTATGCCATAAAAAAAAACAAATTACCAAATAAAATTAGAAACACATATAGATAAAAGCAAACATATTAATGAAGTTTAAATTTCAGGATTAACGTATCCAAATTGCCGCAATTAGGTACCTCAAAGTTTAGCAAATTTTTAAGATGTGATAATGCTTTTTCTACTACTAACGCTAGTATTTCTGGCACCGAACGGTGTCGCTACCACCGTAAGTATTGTACCACAGTTTCATCGTTTTTTCCAAAAACAAAGTTTCGGGTTTTATTTTTGTAAATTGAAAATGTTTATATAAATAGATAAACTGCCTCATTAGCCAAGTGGTCCGGAGCGCGACTGCTACGCTAGAGGTCCTGGGTTCGATTCCCAGGTCGAGCAGAGTGTTATTGGGTTTTTCTATGAAATTCCCAGTAGCAGCTCGGAGTTAGGAATTTGTGCCCGGTTAATGGCAATAGGCTTGCCCCCTATTACATGGGACCTAAACATACCGGCGAACTGTGGGTGTACATTAGTACGCCTCTGCCTAACCCTTCAGGGAATACAGGCGTGATGGTATGTTGTTATAGCTTACTAGTAATGTGGCACATTACTAAGCTATATGCTTGTGTTACGAGTGAGTTCACGTCAGTAGTGCAATGGGTGGATTTTGAACCGACAACCACATAATCGTAAGTCCGACGCCCTAGCCATTAGACTACCGCCACTTCTAGTTCACCTTAGTTGTTACGATTACTTTGCTCGTTATTTTCACTGGCTAAATTACTACCCTAATTATGAAATAATAATGTTGGCACATTATTGCTTAGCGGCAGAAAAGTTTGCAAAACACTGGTTGGTTCCAACCTTGACCAACTCAGAAGCAAAGAGATCCTGTCGTATTTGGACTTAGATACCATTTCCTATGAATATTTTTTTTTAAACATTAGTAGCAATGTGGGTCGCACATTACTAGTATTCTTGTTAACCCCTCGTGCTAAGCTAAATGCTTGTGTTACGAGTGGGTGCAAGTCGGTAGTGCAATGGGTGAGTTTCGAACCGGCAACCACATGATCGCAAGTCCGACGCCCTAGCCATTAGGCTACCGCCGCATTATTTTTAATGTTATTATTATCTGGCGTAAAAATTAAAAATATTTTACGCCAGATAATAGAGAGATATAGCAAACAATAGCAAGTTGACACGATCGCGATGTGCTGGGATAATGAAAAACGAACAAACAATTGAAATGAAATGAACCCAACAAAATTTAGTGAAATTATTATTCATTCGGCAGTAATCGTCAATCAAAGTCGAATGTGAAAAGCTCTTTGTATAAAAATCTAGAACAAGTCTGAAAGTCAAGCTAGGTCGGACAATTTAAAAGATAAGTTTCTCTTCTTCAAGGCTGGGATGAGATTTGGTAACACAGATTTTCATAAAGTGGTAATATTATGATAATATTATCTACATATGAACTTATATGACTTTTATGTATCAATTTCATGTTTGTGGTGCCAGTTTCTAGCGGCGTCTGTATATTTCCTTTTATTTTTTTTATAATACAGAAAATCCTCATGGAATCCTCGTTGTCTGCCGCCTGGGTAAGCGACAGGTATCATGGATTCGTACCGACCAAAACTGTACTTACTAGTCTTCTTTTTTTTTCTTTTTTTCTAGTCTTGACCATGGGATTCAACACGACCATGGCAGGCTTCGGTCCAGCATATGTTTCCACTGTGAGATAGTCCCGTGCCCAGCAGTGGTACCATATAGGTCGATGATGATGATGATCAACTTTTAAAACTATTTAAAAATCACACACACACCCATACATAGAAAAACTAGCTAAATTTGACTTGCGGGTAGGATTCGAACTTGCGTCTTCTGGTTAGATACAACAGAAGCTATGACCACTAAGCCAACGCAAGTCCTGAGGGTCTAAATTTGCCTTTACATTCTTTATTTACGTCTTAAAGGTGATGTCCTGCCCGCAAGTCGAATTTTTCCTTCACTAAAATAACTTATAATCATACTGCATGGAAAATGCAAAAAATAAACTAGCTGTAGAGTTATTAGTTCTTAATTTTTTAAATAATTTGCAAGTTAGTAAGTAGTAGTAGTAGTAGTTCTATCACTCAATGGCTTAAACAGTGCAATAACAATAAAGTCTACTACGTTAGCAACCTTTCATCAACCAATAGTTTCAAAACTATAAAAATAGTGATTGTCATTTCAGTTGGCTCGTCTCATTGTCGGTCACATTAGTTTGAGAGGCAAGGACGCTAAGAGCGCTCAAGTTAATTGTCCACGACGATACGTGAACGTCTCCTGACGTTCACATTAATCACTAGCAACTTGTACTCACGACACACGACGTCGTCGTATGCTGCACTTGCAATAAAATTTGGAAGTAAATATTGATGTTACTGTACCTACGTAGAGTACAGAATGATTAATATTAAACGCAGAAATGGAGAGCTTTTCTTTAAGGCAGTTTAAACAAGCTGAAAGGATCGAAATGCATGATAATTGCATACAAATTATAATGATAAAGGCTACCTACACATTTAAATTAATCATAGTTTAATATTAACAGTGATATAATAAGAATGTAAGTGAGCCGTGTCTGTACATTGCTTATTTTTACAAAAAAACTAATTTGGGGGACTCAGAATCGGTAACACAATTCATTTCTATTATTTTTTGAACTTTTGTCTGTCTGTTTGTCTGTCGGTTTGTCTGTCTGTTTGTCTGTCGGATTGTCTGTCGGTTTGTCTGTGTGTTTGACCGCGTATCAAATGATAACTACTGAAGAGATTAGGAGGAAGTGGGCAGGAATTCATAGCCTGTTTCTTAACATTTAGGCTATTTTTAATTCAAATCGGTTCTCTCTATCAAAAGTTATTAACATTTTAACCATTGAAAACATTGAATTTTAAAAATAACCATTGAAGCCAATTTCTTTTTCAAGTATTTCTGTACTAGACTAGCACGGATCAAAATTTATAACAGAATCAAGTAATAAAATAAAATAAATACACTTACAGGGACTAAATAAGATAAAACAAGAAAATAAAGCAGATCAATCAGAAACCATAATTGTGACCAGGAATTGATTATTAGTATAGTTATTCTAACTCTACTTATACAGGACATACATAGGATTTATCCAGCGAGCACAAGCCGGTGTAAAAACGAAATATTTGAGTAGATTAAAGAAGTAAACAAAGAATGACAACTTATTTTCTAGTAGACTAACACGACATCGATATTACCTCAATGAAATTTGATTCGATAACAGGTGTCGTTTTGAGTTGACAATTTTGACAATTATTGTTTTCTTCTTTATAGCATCCAGCCATATAGTAACTCATTTTATAATGTGAAACCTCCGTAGTGTAGATACAGTGCGCACAATTTATTTGAGAAACTAAAGAGTTTCCATCTAATCAAATAATTAAATAATATACCCAAAGAATAAACGTATGTATGTATAATAATTTAAAAAATGCAACGTGCGTTAATCTTTAGATACTGATGCCGAAACAGTTATTTGAGATTTTTATCTATGTAAGTAGGTAGGTATGTCTGTCAACACCGTGCGAACAATTTTTTGAAATAAAGTAATTTAAAGGTCAGAAATAAGGTCAATGGCGCTAAGTGTATTAAAAATATGGAAAACCAGATTTTTCGAGGTGGTTAGTTGAAATTTGGAGAGGACAACGTTTGTCAGATCAGCTAATTAACAGTAATTTCATTAATATTGTAAGCTTAGTAAAGTTGACGAATTGTAACCGAGATACGTGCAGCATCTTTGGGAAATGGTTTGTTAATATCGTTTTGATGTCCAGATTAAGAGTAAAAATCTCTATCTACCCATGTTGTAAATTGAGTGCTGGGTTCAACGTTACATGTGTTTCTGTTTAATTTAGAAGGGTATGGAATCTAGGTGAAACTGTGCTAGTCAAATCATATTTTCGTGACAGTATCATGAAAATTTAACAGGGTGTTGTACCTAATTAGTAAGTAGTAGTGACGCTGATATACCCAGTAGGCAGTTTTTTTGCTGTGCGAATTGAATCCATTGGAAAATCCGGGAAAATTTACACAGGCGAAGCAAGACTAGTAAGACTAGCAAGGACAGTTTGTGAGAGGCGAAAATGCAATAACGCAACAAAAGGCTTGAACGATAAAAATATTACGTTCTACCTATCTATTCGTTTTTAACCCCCGATGCAAACAGAGAGGCGTTTAACGTGTGCATCCGTGTGTCTGTCTGTGGCCTTGGAGCCCCCAAATGAAAGAAAAGTTTTTTTTGTTTGAAAGGAGACTTGATCGAAGGTGTTTAAAAATTATCAGCTCTTTTCTAGTTCATGAAGGGATATGTCCAACTTCCACAGGTCTGATCGATTTGAAAGTTGAAAGTTTAAATTATGACATGAAGCTGCGGGAGTATTTAAAATTTAATGTCATAGGTAATTAAAATAATTGTTCTGCAAAAAATAATAAAATTAATAATTGACTGGATTAAACCAGCAAAAAAACAAACAAGAATCAATGCACTTTCATAGTAGGTACTTAAACTTTGTTCCAATTGCTTATCGCTGACACAATTGTAAACATATTTATTCATTCTACTTAAATATTACACCTACTAGACGATACACCTTATGTAATTTAACCGGAATTTCAGTCTGGCCGTACACAATAATAGCTCCATGACCAATAAAACAAAAATTTCCAAATTCTACTACTCACCAATGTCACATAAAGGGACATTATGGACTGTTTAACAAAATGAATTTTTAAGGGCCCATTAAACATTCGCTCGTTCGTGACCCATACTTTGGGAAATGCTGGTTTATTCCAAAAATTCTTACCTTGAGTCACTACAAGGTATTTGATAGGTAATCGATAATAATAGTAGTAATTAGGTCTCGAGTTCGAATCCAAGGCACGCACGCACCTCTGACTTTTCGAAGTCCTAAGCGTATAATATTTAATTATCACGCGCTGTGATGAAGGAAAATATCGTGAGGAAACCTGCATGCCTGAGAGATTTTCTTGATGGCGTTTCAAGTCTGCCAATCCGCATTAGGCCATCGTGATGGACTATAGCCTAAACAGACCCGTGCCCAGCAGTGGGACAATGTAATGGGTTGATTATGTTATGTTATGTTGGTGTTGATCAGTGTTGCCAGCACCCATTGTCAAAGATTTATTATTTTTTCTCTTATTTTATTGTGTGCTTTTGTGGACGACGATCAATATTTTTTTCAACTACAGTGACTTAAAAAGGGAACTCGTTGTCTCTGACGCAAATTGCGATGGCCTTCAACAAGATCTTTGGAACTTGAAGAATCTTGTCAATAATTAAATTGTGCTTCGCAGTTTAGTGTATAAAACTTTATAGAATAGAATAATTTATTCAGTGAACATTATTTGCTGAAATTAGTATAAACTAGGTAATATAAAGTATAAATTAATTACAATATTATACATGTGCCTGAACTAGGTAATCCTGTGTTTCAGGCGAATAGAGCTAATAAAATCTAAAATAATCACAAACAAAATACATACTGAAAAAAAAAAATTATAACTTAATCGAAGGATAATCAATTATTAAATTAATTAATTAACAAACACAAATTCCATAATCCGATATAAATAGAAAAACATAAAAGAAAAAGCAATATTACATTTACAATTATTAATCTTACTTTAGTACAATTAGTAACTTCTCTGTATCTTCGTAGGACATACTTCGTAGGACATACTTTATGAAAGTAATTTGAATATTAAAGCTATTTAAAATGATAAAGATGAATTACAAGACTGAGTTTTATGGTTTTTTATGGTTACTATATTGAGAGGACCACTCTAAAATTATCTGAAAGAATGGTAGTGCCTCTACCAAGAGGAGCTGAAGGAATCAGGGCGAAAAAAAATTACTAGCGATATAAAATTGCTTCAAATGTTCATGCACCTTTCAGCCATTAATGAAGTTACCGTTTGAACTTTGATTTGAATACATAATTCGAATTCTCTTTACATACTATTTACTTATGCTATTTACTTATAACAATGAAGCCAAAGTTCAAGTATTATGAGTTGGCTATACAAAGTTCAAGTTAGGCAGTTAAACTTTGCTTGCTAAGTGCTTATGTATATGATTTGTATAGGTTATGTAATTGTAAGTACGCAAAGAAAGTATGTATTTAGAAAGGTGGTTTTAACAATTGAATATTTTATGTCTAAATATACCTTAGGCCTTTTTTCATAAAGTGCATTTTTTACATGAAGTTAGTGCGTAGTAACCATGTTTAAAAAAAATTAAGTAACGATTTCTTTACCCACGATGTAACACAGAAGGTAAATGGCGTTTATAGTTGAGAGGCTGTTTATTTGTTTGTTCATCATTATTACAATAATTAAATATCATATACACAAACTTACAGAACCTTTTATGATGACGATGCTTCGGCCATGCTTCAGCATGAATGGGCCGGGTCGACTGGAGTGATTCCACAACCTCACAGAAAACCGGCGTGAAACAACACTTAAGTTGCGTTTCGCCGTATGAGTGAGGATACCCAAACACTTTTAAAAGGCCGGCAACACACTTGCGACTCCTCTGGTGTTGCGGCTGTCCATGGGCGGCTGTAATCGATTACCATCAGGTGATCCGTCTGTTCTTTTGCCCCCTATCCCATAAAAAAAAAACATAAATCTGGGGAAAACTCAGTATTTTGTTCAAGAAAATAACATAATATTTATATTAATAGATAATCATTTTGCAAACATTTTAACCTTTCTAAATGTGGGAACGACGAAACGCACAAGATACCTACTAGCTTGCTATCATTTAAGAAATAGACTAAATTAACCCATATACTGTCTCATAGATGGGCACGGGTCTCCACTTAGAATAAGAGATGTTCGGCTATAGCCAAGCTGGCCGAGTGCACACGGGTTTGGAGACTTCATGTGCAGCTGCTGGGAAAACATCACGTAGGTAGGTTCCCTCAGGTTTTCCCGCCTTGTTGATATTTTCCTTCTGAGCGATAAAATTAATGATGATACGTACATTGGATTCGCATATCGTCGATGATAGTGCAATACCGCGTAACTAACACTTGGATGTAAGGTTCATTTTTAATGTTACCTATTTAATTGATAATCAGGCCTTAGAGGCTAAATTTTCAATGTTATTTCATTGATAATTAGAGCTTAGAGCAATGGCTATAAGGTTAAATTTTCAATGAAATAACATTGAAAATTTAAAATCATAGGCTATTCTAAGGCCTGATTATCAATTAAATAGGTAACATTAAAAATGAACCTTACATCCAATTGTTAGTTACGCGTTATTGCACTATCATCGACGATATGACACTAGGGTATCACTGCTTCCACGAAGAAAGCAACTGTTTGATAATAATTTCATGTCTGAGTTGTACTTACATAGGTACCTATGCTTAATTAAAATTAATGGCTTAGTAGCGGTTTCGCCCTAATTTTTCTATTGTATGTATAATTTAATTTTTTACTGAAATATCTACTTAGAACCACAATTTATGGATTTTATCGCGTTATATTATAGATATTACCTACTATATTCCCTGTTTAATATTAGCGATTCTTATAATCCCGTAATCAGTCTTTTATATTTTCAAGTGCAATCTAAAACAGTAACATCGAAACCAAGGATGTTTCGCAAATGAGTCAACAGCTTTATCATTGGGGTCACGGCAGATCGGGTGCGATGAGAATAATAATTTTGTGCCGAGAAGTGTGTCAATCGATCCTTAAGCATTTATCTATTATCAGTTCATATTCGTAGCATACGCTTGCTATCGACTTGTTTATGTTTTCGTGCTATCAGGCGCCGCGCACTGGGGATGTCTCACTGGTAATCAACAACAACAACAAATTAAGGTTAGTCAATTTACTAATGATCAATAATAAGCCTGTTGTCTGTTTGTTGCACTCACTTTATTATTTACAGGCGCGTTAATAAATAATAATATTCTTTATTGTTATTTATAAGTTACGTGTAGATTTTCGCTAAAGTTTCCACTTGGTTTTTATATTTTTTGTGTTGAAGCTACGCTACTAACTTCGTAGTGGATTAGTTCCACTGAATTATCAAATATTTTGCTGCTAAGCAGTAATATGCTGGCGTTATTGTGTTCCGGTGTGAAGGGTAAAGTTACTGGGCAAATGAGGCTTAATACACGCTCGTGTATTATTCGCTACACTAGTACTATTCGCTTGCTATCATTATGGGGGCTCCCTCATAATGATAGCAAGCGAATAGTACTAGTGTGGCTAGTTGGCGTGCTTAGGCTGCGGGTGTCGCTCATCATCAGGCGAACTATAAATACACACATCAAAAAAAGTTTGCGATCACTAGCCTAAGTTGATATAATTTTTTAAATTGAACTTTATCAAGAAAAATCTTTGTTGAGTGTTTTCTTTAAATAAATACCCTGTTGAAATTAAAAAAATAATCGATTTTTTATTTTTTATGAAAAAATTACAAATAAAATCGATTTTTCAAAGTGATCGCAAACTTTTTTTTGATGAGTGTATGTTTATTTGATGTGTTAGTAAAATAAAAAAAATATATATTGATATACCGATTTCTGAGACTGACTTCATGAAATAAAACCACTTTACAGATTTTATCCTGTTACCTATACATAACACGCGTCCGAACGTCGGGATTTTATTTTGTTAATATAACGCGATAAAATCCGTAAAGCGGTTTTATTTCAATATATTGATATTCAGATCTGCTGCATTGTCTGAACGTCAGATTACAAAGTACACATTTTTCTTATAGACGATGTTTCACAAGTAACAATAATTAAAAAACAAATCAAGTTTCCAGCCAAGTGAATCAGTATCCTTGTCGTTATGTGGGGCATTACAACAAGATACACAACAACAGATACGTTCAGACTTGTGAGTAAACAATGACCTGTGAACCCTCTCGTTATTTTTAGTTCGTATGTGTACCGATGACTTCCTGCCTCCATCTCGATATCGACTCTGTTGCTATGTGCACGTATGTGTAGTGTATACGCCGATAACGTGTTAAAGACTTAGAAAATGTAAATAGCAATTAAAACTATTATTTTAACTGGCGAAAAGTACATACATAGTTTACTAGTTGTTTTTGAAAATATTGTTCCGTATATTCGTCGCAATGGCTTCCTAGCTTATTTGCTAAGCTCAACTATAATAGTCACGGTTAGATAATTGATGAATGCGCATTCTTTATTTAAAGTTCAGTCTATTCTATAACTACATCCATGGACATTAATGGTTCGTTTTTTTCGTTGGACTAATTAGTTGGTTATCACACTAATAAATATGTAACTGTAGTTCAGGTTTTATATTTAAAGTGTTTAAAGATTATAGTATTATGTTGCGATTGTATTTTATTAGGTGAGACAATTTGTAAAAATGTTAACGATGAAACGAAGCAAAGTATTGTAGTTAAATTTGGCCGAGAGCTTATTCGTCTGTCAAATATGATTGCTAGATTGTAACTTGTCTAAGAGTCGATGGATGCTCTTATTTTGCAGTGCAAAAAATACCCATGGATCGTTTGCTACCTGGGAAAGCGTCTGGATGTATCGAATCGAGTAAAAACCACCCATTGCTATACTCACTCCTGATGGGATTCCTGACCATCGCCACAACTAAGACAGGCTCTGGTCCGAGAAAACCACTACCCCATTACACTCGCTCTCGTTTCACGACGTCGTCAAAGCGACAGGAAATACCTGGAGGAAGGCAGAAAGCTGAGGAGACTGGCAGAAACGAAAGGAGACCTTTACACAGCAGTGGATGATTCTAAGTTGAGATAATGATGACTAAATTGCGCGTGGTAACTGCCTTTATAGTGGAAGCTGAAATTTCAGAAAGATACTGATCTTTCACAAATGCTTACAGCGACAGCTTATGGATACCTGACATGCTTTCGAATAAAAGAAAATATCAAGGACAATGTTTTGTAGTTATTTGATGCTACAAAAGCATTATTACTTTCATATTATTTGTTTTAACGTAACATTTAGAACAGAGAGAATAACGGAAATGATAAAATAGAATATTATTTGTTATTATACATTTTAGTTTGCACTTAATGATAAAAGTATAAATACTTAAACAGCTGGTAAAGTCGCAGTACTGTTTAAGAATTGAATAGAACACAGTGCTTGCTATAAACATATTTTTTTCAAGTTTGATAATAAACGTTAATCAATTAATTGAATACAGTAAATGTTATTGATCAAAAAAGAGTTTTAATTTTTTTTGAGTTAAATAAACTTGTTAACAATTAAAAACAATGAAATGAAAAACTCTCTAACAAATTACTAAATGAATTAAACAAAGGTCAAAATAAACTCTTAGCTATAATTTGTAAAAAAGGATACAAATTACTTTATTTTTTAATTCTAAATGAACCGAAGCTCATTTTGTAACGTCCAATTAATCAAGTGTTGTTTAGAAGAATCTCGTTATCTTATTGCCATGACAATGTTTTGTAAACGTGTTTATCGATGTAAATAAGTTTTAAGTAATTCCGTACTATGGACCAGTGGGGTTTATTTTTAGAGCTGCAGTGTTGTGACAATTTCATTCATCAGGTGACTGTTTGAGTGACCAAGCCAGTGTTGTGCCTGTGAATTTATTTTAAACAAGGATGAACTTGAAATATTCCGTACGTTGTATTTTTATTTTATATCAGTTATATTTTTTAAGATTTTAGTCTCTAATATTCACGAAAGTTTCAGTATTGATAAAGAAGTGCTCTCAGTGATTTTTGCGAGTCATTACTATTTGGCGTATATAAGTATTGGTCCTTTATTATACAGAAATATTTTTTTTTGGGAGAGTTGGGAGTGTGAATTTTGATTTAAGTTTATTCATATTTGGCGTTGCATATTCTAGCTATCACTAACTCGTGTAATGGATAAGTAAATAAATTTCTGTGTAAGGTAAAAAAGAAACTTTAAAATGTTTACTAAATATGTAATTATTATAAAATTAATTAGAATCTTTTAGTGTAAATCTTCAGCAGTAGGCCTCATGTCTTGATTAATTATTTTTTTTCAATTTAAAAGTACTGCAGTACCACGCACAATTCGTGTTTAGTACATTTTTAATTATAGAAAAAAATATTATATTTATAAAAGCATGATTATGTTTTATTTTGATTGTGATATACTTAAAATATTATTTGCTGTACAATCACGCATAATACTTAATTTAAAATAATATTTGAAGGTCAGAAAAATATCATTCTGCAATTTTAAGGTCGTTGGGATCATGGGTGGATGTTTTGACAACCTATCAAGTCTGTCAAAGCAAGTCATTTGTGAAGTCTTTACATCTTAGGGATAGTTTGGGATGGACTTATGTATAGGTACTATCTGATCAGGCATTTTTATATTGATATTCCATTTAATAATATTGTAGCTGAAAGAGAGTGTGACAGTAAAGTTTTGCTTTAAATTGTATCGCAGATGTTCAAAAATGACTATGTTTAATTTTAGTTTCGTTGGTGGTAGCCTGATGTCAAATAGTTCGGCAACCAGTCTCTCTTAACGATATCGATCTATGGTAAATCTGATGGTATTCACTTAATGTAAAATACTGATAGATGCGGCTGGCATCTGAGTAGACTGGAAGCTAACGGCAACATAGTTGTAAGAAGGCTTGGAGGATGTTGATCAGTTGATAATAGTTTATTCACATTATAAGACAGCGATTCCTCTTTACAAACTAATTTATGTATCTGATCTGTGTACCTATGTCTTACGGCGGCGTGTTCTTCAAAGTTCGTTTTTATATTATGACTTTCTTTTTATTAGTCATTCATATTAGTATTCCGTTTGTAGATAAACTGGCTGTGATTTATTACCATTATTTAATAGAACAGTGTATTTCCATTCTCTTTTTCTTAGATTGATTATTTGAGTACTAATTGAATATGAGTAACTAATTTGTTTATTTTTTACGTATCTGTAAATTGTTATTGTCGTATTAATTACACGAGCTATCGTTATATTAATATTAGCTCTGACAAGATGAAAATTAATAGCGTTCTACTATAAATCATATAATTGTATTGCATTTAACAAGTCATAAATATTGATATCTTTAGGTGAACTACAACGGACCAAGTATTCATACTTGGGGGACGCCGACCCTGGTCAATAACATAATGATGACGTTTTGACGTATAGGTGCTGTGTGGCACCTACCCACTCAACTATATTCTTCTCTACTATTATAAAATCGTAAAAAGCTGTCTGTACATTGAAGATATTTAAACAAAAACAGGTGGGTTAGGGTATATAAACGTCTGCGAATCCAAAAATATGTCCAAATATGTTCTACCTCAAAATCTGGTGGAATTCTTATCGCAATTAATCCAACGGATCCTACAAAAGCTAGTTTAAATAATTAATTTTGTTGGTTAGAATTTCAATAGGTACTACTAAGAGAATCCAAGATAGACAGTCGGATATATAATATGCGGAATTTTAAGAACAACTATGGTAATATTTAATCTCAAAAGACTAATGCAATAGATGGAAATGGCTTATTTTTTAATGAAAATTATAATATTTAACAAATCATAAGGATATTTAAAACCAGTATCTAAAGAAAACGTTGGATAAGTCTTTGGAATAAAAAAACTGACTATATAAATGAATCGGACTCTCTTTATGAATGATCATCCTTTACACGGCTTACTCGTTATAACGTCACAATTATATCTTTGACCAGGGTCAGCGTACCCCAAGTAACTATTCTTGGTCCTTTGATGCCAACGACACTAGTGTCAAAAGCGTTAGTGGAATCAATACCTAACCACACCGAAACAAACCCTTTCCTTGTTCGAAATGTTATCTTGCTGATAACATTTCGGTTAACTCATTGTTCATACCTATTGGTTAATATCTAGTTATATTGACATGGCACATTTAAAATAATTTGGTGGAAATAATTTTAGCGTTGATTTCTAAACACTATAAATATTACGGTGATTAATTAATTTTATCAATCCTACTAATATTATAGATGCGAAAGTTTATGACGATGGATTGAGTGATGTTTGTTACTTTTTCACGCCAGAACGGCTGAACGGATCTGGATCAAATTTGCCATATCTCTCAACGAGGTGGTTGTATTAAAATACCCGTTATATGTGATGATATCCTAATTTGTGATATTATTTAATAATGTATGATGAAAAATGTTTAAAAAATAGATTGAATATGATAGAAATGAATCATTTCATTAAAGATTATTTGTAATTGTTACAGATGTACGTCGTAATGATCCTATACAGTAATGAAAGGTTGGTGTATGGTGACAACGTGAAGATCTACAGTATAAACGACGAAGTATTAAGTTGCAGTGGTTGGCTGTCCACTATTATATTTAACTTTTGCAATAATACTTACAAGATAGTCAAGAGGGATACATCATTAATGATAGGTAAATAAATTTATTAATTTAATAGCCCTAATTAGTCCTAATTTTATAGCAGTAATAGTCTAGTGATATGATCATTGGAATGCCAAGTCAAAGGTCTCGAGTTCGAATTCAAAGCACGCATCTCTGACTTTTCGTTGTGCCAAGTCGTGTGCGTATTGTTCATTATCACGCGCTTTAACGGTGAAGAAAAATATCGTGAGGAACCTGCATGCCTCAGAGATTTTCTTGAGGGCGTGTGACGTCTGCCAACCTGCACTAAGCCAGCGTGGTGGAGTATAGCCTAATCTCTCTCATTCTGAGAGAAGACTGAGTCCCACTGCTAGGCACAGGCCTAGCAGTGGGACAGTATAATGGGTTGATTATGTAATAGCCCTAAAAGCATAATCTAAAGCATATATGCACGTGTCCGTAATAAAAAGGCTAAAACAAATATAAGTTCCCTGGTCCCTTAATCAATCTTAATATTGTATGACCAATATTGTTTATTATTATGAGCCTTTTCGAATTCGACCTTTTTTATGGGGTACATGCCTACCTACCTATGGGGTAGGGGGGCAAACGAGCAGGCGGGACACCTGATAATAAGCGATTACCGCCGTCCATGGACACCCGCAACACCAGAGGAATCGCAAGTGCGTTAACCGCCTTTTAGAAGGGTTTGGGCCTCCGGTATCCTCACTCACTAGGCGAAACACAACGTAAGTGTTGTTTCACGCCGGTTTTCTGTGAGGCCGTGGTAACACTCCGGTTGAGCCGGCCCATTCGAAGCACGAAGTTCACTCCCACGTTTAAATCACGAATAACCTCTTTTTTCTATATGTTACTTATTCTACATAGATTGAGTAGTTGTACGTCTACATAATATCATTTAATATCACCCTCTATTAGATGCGAGTTCTTAGAATAATAAAAGCATTTACCTACATGGCTACATAATTTCTCGAGAAAATATAATAATTATAAAAACACAAATAATAAGATATTGCTTTGTTTCTAATACATACATGCTGAGTAAAAAAAACTTTTCATATAAAGAGTGTTTTATCTTTAAATTAATAAAAAGTAACTATAGTTGAGTCAATAATATTTTCAGTATTATTAAAAAAAATAACAACGTTATATTAAAAAAACACGTAAATGTATAAAAACGCAGGTTTTGTTTTCGCCTATATACCATCTATAACCAAGGTGATAATTATGTATAACGCAGATTTCGTTCGCTATCTATCACGAGTTCGTGGCATACTGTTTAATTAAAAAAAATGCCTTTTATCTCGAACATCGATCTCGAATCTCGTATATAATTAGACATTTCCTTTTTTCTAGAAAAAATGGCACCAAAAGACTTACAGAAAGACACAAACAGGCGGAGGTTGGTCGACGCGGGGCGGTGGAGGCGCGTGCGCAGACAAGTGGCCACGGAGTGCTGCCTCCACCCCTGCACCGTAGCGGATATCATCATGTACTGTCCCAATGACGCGAAGCTTCTTCAAGAAAACCCAGACATATTTGACTGAGAGCAACACTTACTAGCAAATTGTACAGAAGAGTATTATTATTTATAAATATATTTAAGTGTACAGTAATGAATAGTTTAATGATTTGAATAAAAGGTATTATAAAGCCGATTTGAGAGAAACTTTTTGAATTTTATTTTTGTCTTACTGTCCTACTCTGTCATCTACCAAAATGTAATGTCCATGGGCGGCGGTGATCGTTTACCATCAGGCAATCCGTCTGGGTGCCGAGTCTACTATTTAGTTGTGTCAGAATTGTGATTCAGTGACTTCAAAATTGTTGATTTTGGACAGTTTTTTCTACAAAATCTGTCATTTCTTATGTCATTTAGTGCCATTGGACGTTCATTCTGAGGCAATTGAAATAGCAGACTTGGGCCCCTGGTCATTTGCCTGCTATCACATAAAAAAAAAATGATGTCATCAAAAATATTTTTCTTGATCTAACGAAAATATTTTTTTTAATCTACATTGAGGTCAAAGTCATCGTAAAAAGTTCATTGGTGTCGCAGAAATTCAACGAGTGACAGAAATAGATTCGTTCCAATGTTTGTGATAGATAATTTAAATTTTGACAACAATATTTTTTATTGGTTGTCGGCAAACGAGCAGACGATCTACCTGATAGTAACTAATTGCTGCCCATGGAACCTGCAACAACAAAGGAATTGCTGATGCACTGCCTAGCGTTAACAATCCTTATCTTATCTTGTGTGGGGCCGAGGCAGCAAGGCCTTAGAGCACTTCGACTCAATGGGATCTTTTGTGCTTCCCCCAGTTCTTCAAACAGCTCTTCCATAAGCTTTATAATGAGGCCTGGTGGTATGAGTCTGTAGTCCTCTGGTCTTGGATAACCCTGCCGCAAGAGGCACATTCGCTTTCTAGCCAGTGCATCGCATGTACACAGAAGGTGTTCCATGCTCTCAATTTCTCTTTTACAGGCCCTGCAGGCTGATATCTCCGTCAGACCCATCTTTTGAAGGAGAGCGTTAGTCCCGAAATGTCCGGTCAGCGCCCCCATCAAGTGACGGGCCTGCCGCCTGCTTGAGTTCCAAATGGCATTTTGCCATCTTGATGAGGAAGGAAGAGGAAGTTAACAATCCTACCTAGGACGTCGACTGCAGACTGCCATAGCCGCAGCAACGGAGGGAAACTGGCTCTCATACGGGCAGTAGTCGAATATAATAAGCTTTTATACTACAGACTCCGTCACAAGTGTGGTCTTCAGCAACAGCAAGCCAAGAGGTCCTGCCACCGAGCAAGTCAGTTACCAGATGCGTATCTGAACGCAAAAAACACTAAGTATATTAAGAATCACACGTGGACGTAAAAACGATTTCCATCGCTAATATGAGTATTTGTGGCAATGCGGTTTCATGCGCGGTAGGCTGCGTAAATGCGTTTCAGTAATACCTCGGGATTCTAACCGCTACTAGGGTATGTTTAATGGCTTTAAATTAAGGCTAGATAATTTAGAACCATCAACATCAGCCTATGGTCGGTGGTTTCAGTTACATTGTGCTAATTTATATGAAGTGCTGGCCGTTTATAAACATAAACTCTTAAAAGTTTAGGTGAAGCTTGACCATGCCTGTTGGCACGAGATTACTACTGATTGCAAAATAATTATAAAGCGCTTAATGTCAAGTTCGATACCCAACAGATGATTTTTCAACAGTCTCATGCGATTTATCGGACAGAGACGTCTCCGTCTAATGTTCTTATTACATACATTTGTAGATCGCTGCGGTGGCAAAACAATCCTTTATATCAGGACTTTTGAACAATACTAATGCGTACACAAGATTAGTACATCGGCACACTCGCTTCAATCACAGGATAAATTTGGAATTTTTGGAATGAATCAGTTTTTTATTGGTTAAGACGGAAAACCAGCAGACAAGCCTCCCGAGGCCCATGTCTAATATTTCAATCGTATCAGAATTTTCACTGAATTACACTAAATTATTTCTGAATTCAACACTTCTGAATTCATTGAATAACAATTTGGACACCATAAAATAGCAGAATTGGAGCCCTGATGACAGTCATCGCTACCCATGCAGACATGTAACACCAAAGGAGTTGTTGATACAAAGATGAGCCATAAGAGCCTCTACAGTCGAAACTTATACGAAGGTGCTTTTATTATTTGTTTACGGCTGCCACTACGATCACAGTCGGTCTATTGTGATCAACACTCGTTGATTTAGATTTCACCGCTGAATCCTGAAGCTATTATTAACTCTAGAATTTTCTTAGGGGTAAGCTTCTTTATTTTGATGTTGCTTTACGACCGACTGCGACGTGAGGGTGGCCGCCACCCAGTCAGACCATACATTTGGCAAGGCAGTGCTACCACGCCATGGGAACTCCAGTAGCGGTCTCTTCGCACCAAAAGTATTTTTGTAATTGTTTCTTCAGAATGCATGTCTTTAGTTATTTCAGGGAAAAATCTTGTGAATCACGATTTGCGACTTTCCGGTCAGCGAACAGGAGTTTTCTCTATCCGAAGTATATTAATTTACTCGTTATTTATGGGAAACCACTATAGAATACAAATTAACCGTGTTTCAACTTTTTCTTGCGAACTCGACTGTTTATAAGGAAGTATTACATAACTTTAGATAAAAGTTATGCCTAATTTTGTATGTCCTATCTCAGGATGATACCTATCCTTGTATTTTTTTTACGTAATCTCTTCAGCAGCTTATTTAAAATGTAACAAATAAATAGTTTCAGTATGAACTCTCAAATTTATAAAATTTGTTATGTATTTAAAAAAAAATCATATTATCTGTCTCCTTATACTGCGTAGCTACTTGAATATCTTAAGGAAGTGGACAACATGGCATATTTAATTAAAAACGAGGCGAAAAACTTTTGAGAATAAGGGTTTCAACTAAAATAGGAATGCTATAATTATTTTAAACACAGGTTAAATCAACTGAGACGTAAATAACACGGGAAACATATGACGCAGTACCTACGTACATATTGTATGTATTACCATAGAGAATGAATTAATTAATGACACATAATATTAGAAACAAAAATCATTCAGGTAAAAGATTTAACGCAAGCATTTACATGAGAGTAAGGGTGTGGATATGGTGGAAATAGAGATAATTTATAAGATATAAATATTACTGAAAGAGATTCGATCTTAGATAATCCGCCACTAAGTTAACACTTAGTGGTCTCGGTAGCTAAGTGGCTAAAACGTCCTGTGTTGTCGATACACTCAAACCATTATTCTGTCCTACTGCTGGGCACAGGTCTCCTTTCAAAATGAGAGGGAGTAGGCTCCACCAAGCAAAATTTACACTTGCATAAAATAACTTGATCACTTGCTTAAATTTACCGACTCGTACGTAACTATGGCAAAGTTGTTGTTGGCAGTGTTATTCGGTATTTCTATAAAATTCTCGATAGCAGCTCGGAGTTTGGTATTTGTGCCCCGTGATGGCATAGGCTCGCCCCCTATAACATGGGAACTAAACATACCGGCGAGCCGTGCGATTACATAAGAACACCTCTCCCTAACCCTTCGGGGAATACAGGCGTGTTGCTATTAAGTTAAATACAAATAATTTGCTTTAACCCTATTTCGGCTTAGCGTCCTTCCTATGACACTGATTGTAAGTAACCTAACTAGTTGTTAAGTTATGTTTATTAGTTCAACAGATTTTCCGCTCGCTTGTCTAATGAAACCCTTACCTATTCCACCCCATGGTTAGTATATAAGACGAATGTTCTCAGAATTTAACATAAACCAACAAACTTTCTACTAAACCACATCTTACAACTTAAACGGTAAGAAAATTTCATATATTATACCTTAACTTCATTATCATTCTCCTAGCTGCTTTATTTTAATTCTCGATAGGCATATGCTTGGCCGCCAGTTCACCTGATGATAAGCGACATTGCGATCTGCGATGGAGCGCGCTTGCCTAGAAGAAACCGATTCACTCGTGATTTAAATACATCTTTTTTATCCTGATATACCCAATGGTTATGTCAGACTCTTACTGACGAAAACCTGTTTCCCGCTCATTATGAGAAAGGAATTCGGGAAGCGCAATCCATATTTCCTCATACTGCAGGAACTGCATGTTGGGTTCGGATTTCAGTCTAAATATCAACATCGTCATCATATCAGCCTAGATGTCTACTGCTTAATAAAGACCTCCCCTAAAGACTTCCACAAGGACCGTTTCTATGCCGCCTGCATCCAACGACTCCCAGCTACCTCATGATCAAGAAATACCTCGTGATAAGAAGTAGTTTATTTCAATATTAAAACCCATAGCAATCCTTTATACAGATACAAATTGTTGCTAGCTATTGATGTTTTTTGCACTTGCATTCATCAAAGGCTCCACCATGAGGCTGATCATCGTGTCCTGTCTCCTCGCGCTGTCGTACGCAGCATCCGATCAGACGCCAGTCATCCTCTGCGGCAGACAGCTCGCCAACGCACGGGTGCTTCTCTGTTATGGAGCTGAATACGTCAACAAGAGATCCAGGACCATGTCATGTTTGTATTATTCCTCCGAAAGATATAATATAAAGAGAGACAGCATTTTTTCGTAAGGCGTCATTTGTCAAATTTAAAAGTATCTACAATAAGGAAACCTTATTTTGGTGTGAGGGTGGTCCACATTGCAAAGACCATTTACCTTTTTCATCATCATTGCCCGAATATTTTATAATACATATCACTCGAAAATCTTTTCTGATTGTAAGTAAATACAATCGATGTAATTAATTTACCTTATACTCGTAGAAAATACTTCCTAGTTGATTCGATATAAAGTTGGATGTGCCTGACCATCGGTTCTGAAGATACCTAGGTTCTCAACGAAATGCTTAATATCAATTGTATTGTTTTTCTAAAAAGTTGATTATAATTTGCATGTTTTAGGAAGAATCTCACGATATACATATCTATTGTATTCACAGCAGCAGAGTTCTTGCCTGGGGACAAGGCGAATGAGATCGAGTGGCCGTGGGGCGGACGACGCGGCTCATTGAGTGCTAACTGGTCACGGTACAAGAGAGAGGGACTGGTCGACGAGTGCTGCCTCAAACCGTGTACCACCGACATCATCCTCAATTACTGCTAGACTAAAAATTACTTTAACTGCACGCAATCAAAAAAGGACCTCGGAGGTCGAAATGTGAGAGGTGTCCCAACATAGTTATTGGAGTAATAACACTTTATATACATTGGTTAAATATAATATTCTTATGTAACTACATAATGTAACCAGTCCTCATAAATATTTGTACCTATAAGTATTTTAAGGTAATAAAATGACTGAGAAAATATTTTGAATAAAACATTATACACATTAAGCCATGTCTTTTATAACAAAATAGGGAGGTACATTTAACGTCGATGGAAATAGCATATCTGTTTTATATTTTTAATCTTCAATCTACGTGGGTACGAGATAAAAAACCGGAGGATAACGATAGATACAAATGAAAGCCAAGCTTTTGTTGGACTTACTGAAAATACAAGCAATATTTGAATAGGGAATATCAATATTGGTGAGTCCTATAAACTGCTCTCAGAGTTACGCTGTCCAATCTCTCGCCAGAGATAACAATATCCGATCGCACATAAAAAACGTAATGTTAAGTTCTAAATAAGCAGAATATTTTTATGTTACTTTCAGACATTTCATTAGATTACTTACATAAAAACATACTGTCGCGTCTGTATTCCCCGAAAGGTGAGACAGAGGCGTACCCGTAGGCGTAGGCGTATTTCTGTGTTCCATGTAATAGGTACCTTATTACGATGAATCGGGTACAAATCTAAACAGAATTTCCTAGACCTGGGAATCGAAACCCGTGTGCTCTAGCGCAGCAGTCGTGCTTACGACCACTAAAGAATTTTACCGACACAATGTTGGTACAAATTACTACATAGGATACAGATCAATTTCAGTTGACCACAAAACGTCAATTTCGACCGGCACTAACGCATATTTGCGGAAAACATGTTCCTTGCTCCGGGATTGAATTCATTGAGTGTTGACTAAACAATGCAATTTCGATTCCTTCGAATTGCCTCTACTGTATGGACCGTCGAATGTATGGAATATAATATAGGTACATACATATCTATATCTAGCTTAGCATTATTTAATTTGAATCAATACTCGATGAAAGGAACAATAGAGAGCAGTATTGGACATTAATTAAAGTTGTAATTAATTATATTATTAATCAATTGTAATTTAATTCATTTTAATGACTAGTAAATTAGTTTAATTGCCTATTTTTTAAATAAATTGATTAATTGATTGACTTAGACAATTGTTAAATGCCCAATACTGGTGGTAATGACTTAAATCAGGTGAACTCTCAGCTGTTTTGGCCCCTATCCCATCCCTGTTTTTGTTGCCCCATTTTAAGTTTTAAAAAAAAATGTGTTATCTTGCTGGTGTACCTATAGTTGGTACATATTATATCCAGTAATAATAAACAGTAAACAGGTAATGATTTTAGAAAAAAGCTTTGATAGGGGTGTCAGTAACATGAAACACAATGAATTACTTCATACAAATGACTTTTGTAGGCATTTCATAAGATTATCATATTTATTCGCCCGAGAAGACGATCCGGAAATTATTGCTGAAACTAGTTGTATAGGTATCACCAAATTAATAAAATAAAATATATATGTAGATAACACTTTTCCTGTTAGCCATACCTTTTTACGTTAATCAATCTTTCTTTTCCATCTGTGACTCTGGCTATAAAAGTCCTTTAATTTTTTATAACTTTCACTTTTTTTACTGAAGCGAAAACAGGTGTTCGTCAGGCTTTCGTGTAAAATAATTGTACCTAAATGTACTACTAATTATGATTGGGAAACTTTTTCTGCTGTGATTTTATTAATGAATGAACTGAATTTACCGACTACTAAACGCAAACATAGACGGAATTCAGGATTTTTTCTAGGAAGTTAGATACCTACCTACCTAAAATTTCAATATGGTTTCAGAATCAACCGTTTTTTAATACACTTTATCATCTGTATTCCCCGAAAGGTTACAGAGGTGTTCGATTGTACACTTCGTGTGTATGTATGTAGATTGTATGGGTGATGACTGTATGGGTGTAGATTTACACCCAGAGTTCACCGGTTTGTTTGTCAGTAATTTGTTCACAATCCCATGTAATAGGGGCTAGCCTATTGCCGTTAACCAGGCCCTAATCTACTGAGAATTTAATAGAAGAACTCGACGTAGGTAAAGTTCGCGCAAAATATCTTGACCCAAAACTAACGGAGAGGGGGAAAGTTTGCGCAGTGCATTTGCGTGCAAAATGTACTAAAAATCGACTATTGCGCATCCACCATTTTGGTTCAAGTTATTTTGCGCCAACTGTACCTACCTGTCGCGTTTACGACCACAAGATAAACGAGACAGTTCAATTAGTACTTATTTCATCACCCTCCAGACATGTCATAGTCTTTGCTTAATAATTGCTTTTAATATTGTGTCTGCTTACTGATTCATCACTATTATGGTAGGTAATTTAAATAAAACTAAATCGCATTCTTATAATTGTTTATTCATTGAATGGAATTTTAATAAAAATAAAAATTCACAACAGATATCTTAGATGTTAGGTAATTCCTTTTCCTTTTACTTTGCTTTGATCTAACATAATATAGAATTCCTATTTATTAGAGCAAATAGAATGAGTTCCAACAAATCTTTGAATGATAGCGATACACAATCAGTCTTTGTAAAAATAATATTCTTAGAGGTAAACTAGGACATTCTCGGGCAGGCAACTGATAAATTAATGGCGCCACCTTCGAATTGGCAAATGCAATCCCATTGGTTGAATGCTCTTTATCAAAATGACAACATAACAAGTTTTGATTGGTTGCAGTAGGAAAAGCCGGAGGTGCTGACATCTGTTTTAGCATTGTGTTGCCTTCCCCATTTCTAATTTAAAACTGACAACTATCGTTCTAAAAGTATGGGTAATTTTAAAAAAACATTAAAAACTTACCGATCAGAATGTTTCGTTGATGTAATACATTTTCGCGATAATTAAAAATAAGATTTTAGTTTTGATTACATTATAGCCAGTAATATCTCGGACAGTGACTACATAGTTGATTATATTATTGTATAAGATTGAACATACTTAAAGCGTACTAGCATATAGGTACCCCAGAATACATGTGTCTCTCTTTCGAATCAACCTGATGAAGAAGAATAACCTCGATGATACAAACGATTGCAAGAATTTATTTTTACTATGGGGAGACATTAATTTCATAAACAGAAAAACATTTCTTAAATTCAATTTCTCATTTATATAATAATTTATTTACACATAACACTAAGTTAATTATGGTCTTAAACATACTAAGTACTATTTCTTTCAGAAATAAATATTTAATTATGTACTAGTAAGCTCTTAAAAACAACAACAAAAATTACTCAAATTTATTTCGTGATAGATAGTCTTTATTTTGTCTAGCGCACGTGTTTATTAATAGTACAGGAGGAATTGCCCTTGACCTGTTTGACATTAAGCTGATCTGGGCACCGTTTTGGTCCAGACGTGAGACATCCATAGACAACAATATTATTATTATATTTTTTTATTATTATAACATGAATATATGTATGTACCCACTGTGTCCCCTGTGCTTTATTTCTTCTTTAAAGATGTCCTGCGAAAGGTTGATCACAGTTTATCACGTTCGTGACAATTTTTAGTTGTTACCAATATTTTCATGTTTTAGCTATGATTTAACTGGGTAAGGATTGTGGAAACAGCAGTATGATATTCTTTTTACAAAGTATTATAAACATAAGTTTATTATCTAAACAGTTCTTTTTTATACATTTCGCCATGTAAGTGTGGCAGAGAGTATGGCAATAGAGAGGTGCGTCGGAGGCCTTATTGTTTGACCTGCAGACCACAGCGACGACTGGTCCGAGCTGTCCTCAGGTCACGAACTTGGCGAGAAATCTAAAAATATGCTCTATTTAGACCTTAAAACACAGACTGGTAAGCTTCAAAATACAGTTTATTAAAAATTTAAATCAAAAACTTCCAAGGGTTTGCTACGAATTCCGGATATGTAATTGATTGGCTGAAATCAATAATTACTTCAAAATATTACAATTTCTGTGTTCCATAACCCAATTCGATTCCACTCGCGTGCTATTTCTGATAAAATCCCCCTCCCATAAAATTGACAATATTTTTTGCTTTTTCAAAGGCTAGATCTCATTTATCAAAATAAGAATGCTTTGGACGGCCCGATTTGTGCTCTATCGTTTTATACAATGACATAAGATATCAAACCGAGATATTTCTATAGGCAACCAATTTTAAATTTTCAATCTAAACATGCTTTGATGGAAGAATTAATACAACTTATCTGGTACTCGTTAGTTTGCAAGTTTACGGAGATTGAAAGACAACTGTTTACAGTTCGATAAACATAGGGAGTAGTTAAGTTAGTAGTTACCTAAGTTCTGCATTTGATGTTGGCTCAGCACGACTACGATGTGGTCCTCTTCCGGGAACCTGAGATCGGGGTCGTGTTCCTTGACTTCCAGTTCTGCATCTGTTATAGAAATTAAAGCTTTATGTAAACTTGCCAAATGTCGAGTTTACAGTGAATATTAATAAAACTAGCTTCCGCCCGCGGCTTCGTCCGCGTGGAATAGTTACTTCACCTTAGCGTGATGATATATATACTATAGCCTTCCTCAATAAATGGGATATCTAACACTGTAAGATTTTTTTAAATCGGACCAGTAGTTCCTGAGATTAGCGCGTTCAAGTAAACAAACAAACAAACAAACTCTTTGCTTATAGCTTTATATATTAGTATGGATAGATTATAATTATAATATTAATATAAAAATTATATCTATATTAATATAAAGTATAGGGTATAGATAATGACTAAAAATACAAATTAAAATATAATGTTTTAGTTTAGAATAAGTATAATATAACTAAACTTAAAAATCAATAACCGGCCTTCTTCAGGCACTTCTGAAAAATCATGTTACTTTTTAGTAGGCATATTAGTATATTCATTAAACCAGCAGATACTTATTATGGGAACCGTCTAAAGTTTAAATCCGCAGTCGCATGTTGATGTGCCGTGTGGGTGCAAATCTATTAAAATAAATTACTTACACTGGCAGATAATAAAAACGTTTACTTTAATAATAATAGCGTTTATTTTCCTACACAAAAAATAATAAGTACAAAATTAACTTACATTTATAAACTTAAACTTAGATACAAAGTAAAACGTAATTATAGACTATACTGAATATGGAGGTAGCTGATGTAACAAGGAGTAACTTAAGCTACTTTTTTTTAAATACCGTGCGGACGAAATCTCGGGTAACAGTTAGTTTAAAAATAAAAAGGCTCACCCCCTATTACATGGGACCTAAACATACCGGCGAACTGTGGGTGTACCTACATTAGTACGCCTCTGCCTAACCCTTCGGGGAATACAGGCGTGATGGTATGTTATGTTAATAATTACGGTGGCTATCGTTTAGCAGTGCATTTGCAATACTAAACTAGACCATGTCCTGACTAATTTATCAAAGCAGTTAGGACCACGGGAAATTCATACATAAATGCATAACTATAAAATAGTATAACCCTTCGTATGCTGCGCAAACTTTATAAACACGCAGCACTTATTCAACTTCGACATCAAAGTACCGTGCGCGAGTAAAATTAAATATTGTTTGACTTCGCTTTGGAAATGTGTACCGTGACGAAGCTCACAAAGCTTTCAAGGAAAAAAAATACAACGGTTAGCTACCTCGTTTTCATGTTGAAATTAGATGGTTCCATTATACCATTGTGCTCGTCTAAGCAACACATTGCGTCCATTCTCGCAAAACACTCTTGTTACTAAGTGATTTTGTAGATCTAAGGCACTATTGTAAGTTTCTTTTCACTATTCCGATTTTAGGCACCGCGTTTTGCATGCTGATTGGCATGCTCGCTGACTTCAACCAATCAGAGAGCCGAACGCAGTCAATGTTTAAAATCAAAATGGTACAAATAAACTTACAGATCCGAGACCTTCACCAATCAGAGAGCCGAACGCGTTCGATGTTTAAAATCGAAATCGTGAAAAAAACTTACACATCGAAGACCTTCACCAATCAGAGAGCCGATCCCGGTCGACATTTAATATCGAAATGGTGAAAAAAGAAACTTACACTATAGTCTGCATTGTGCGTTCCAGTTTATGTGCTGTGCCTAATCAGTGAGGTCTCGCAGTGCTATTACTGTAACCATGTCTTCCGAGGAGGAATGATGAGGTTGAAGTAACACCAAGACGGAAAAGAAATTAACAAACCCTGCAGTATAAAAAGATAAAAAAGATGGAAACAAGACACTCCGTAAATACACCCTAAGCCAAGACCTCATTGAATCGAACAATCTTATGCAATCGGAGGCATCGTCTTAAATATTACTATGGTTCATCTGAATTCATCTTCCAAATATCTAAATCTTTTTTCATCTTTTGAATTTTAGAAATTTACTTTTTAATTTTATTTTTCGATTAATTCGATGAGATCTACAAGAGGTAAAGATATTACAGAAGAAAATATCATAGTGAACACGATATTTTTATTGCAAGAGAACATTGAAATAACACAAAAATATTTATGAAGATGGCGAAGCGTAAAGTAGCATTTACTATTGGTACTCACATGTTTGGAGTGCTGTGGTAGTCACATCTAGAGCCGTCGTAACCTCCGTCGAAGTCGACGTAGTAGTCGCTAGAGCTATCACATAAATATTTTATTCACTTCTAAGTATAAAACTGCAGAAACATATAAATATTTTACTTTATGTCTGGATATGCCCGTATATACCTACAGTTATATAAATTACTTTGTATAAAGATTTTAGTATTTTATTGATTAACTTCTACATAACATCTTCGTTTTGCTCCCTTAATTATGGTTGAGCTACGCGATGACTGATGCATGCTTGCCGTCAGTTAGGACTGGTCTACTCAAAGCTGCTATGGTTCTTTCCTCAAAAGGCCATATCAGACATTGCCCTGCATTGTCCCACACATTATTTGCATTATTTTATTATATTTAAAAGAGACCATGATTCTCTGAGGTCGTCAGTTAGGAAATGCCGAAGCCATCTATAAAAACAAACCATTGACTTGTAAAAGTGTCCATAAAGATCTACTTACAGAAATAAATATAATTTCATTTCATATTGTAGTGAATAATAATTATTTGGTTATAAATTAACCATGAAATATTTGACTTCACATTATCAAATTACGCTGGCGAAGTTGGAAACGGGTGTTGGAGTGAAAATATCTAAAGCCCTTATTGCGATCATAATATTTCGTTTTATCGGCTATATAATCTCTTGTTTAAAAGTAATTACAAAAGTAACTCAATGTTGGCCACATGTTGAAATATTTCATGAAATTCATGTAATTAACATTGTTTTAGGGATACCTACTTACCTATCCTAATTATTTACAACCGCAATTTGTTATGTCGTATGTAATTGTTGTTGGGTACCTACAATAAGCGTTATTTATGCCTTACTAGGTATCTATGATGAGTTTTAGCTACCGAGTTATGCATTAAAAAAAAACTATGTTGCCTAATAATAGAAAATTTGTGTTATTATATGTTACATAACGCCAAAACGCATTATTTTTCGGTAGATTATAAACTATCAAAGTTAAATATTGGATAGGTTAGGATATAACTGTGACAACTCGATGTAATGCCAGAACCGAAGTAATCCATAGCATTAGGTATGTTACGGTTCACAATTTTTCGACATTTTACAATCTCGCTAGTTAGATTATAATCTAACGGTATTTTTTTTTTTTAACTAACCGTATAAGTATTATATTACCCTGTAATTAGGAATGCCCTGGAATCCCTAATGTCAGTTGAGCCAAAAACCGCCAAAAGTACTGAGATTCTTGAAGCAGTTCGAAAAAGTCTAGAATGAATTACTAAGTAATTAAGATAGATAGATAAGTAGGTGCTTATATTTTTAAATCTCGCTTGGAGTAGGTATACAAGGGCATGGGACTTACTGTAAACGGTGACGTCATCCCTTGCGCTCCCCATCGAGTTCTCCGCGTAACAATAGTAGGATCCAATATCTTCACGGGACATATTCCTCACTCTGAGTATCGCCGTGTACTTGTAACCTTGTGCCTTTAAGACCATCTGATATTTCGATCCTGTACAACACATTAATTTTAACAATTAACAACATTACAAAGTAATTTTTTAAATACAATATTAAAAATAAGTATTTTATTTCAATAAGACCACTATAATTATAATAGGTAACTTTGAAAAGTCATGGTCAATCATCATGGAGAAGAGTTGGCAATAAACTCCATAGTAGGGACTCCTTTTTAAAAAAAACATGATTATACCTACACGCAGATCGAAAGTAACCACCTGTAGTTGTTACAAATATTAGTTTCGTGTGGGGATTGAACCGACAACCATTGTTCAGATGCTAATCGCTCAGATACTACTACCAACTACTCTTTTATTCGATTATTAAATCAGCCAATTCTTCATCGATTATTCGATCAGCCAATTCTTCATCGATTAGGTATTCGATGAGCCAATTTACTTCACCGGAATCAACAAACTTACCATTATAGAGTTTATTGAAATCGATGTGCGTCCAGTACACTGTCGGTGGTGGATTGGCTTCGATCCTGCATTTCAGAAGCATCGTGTTTCCTACAAAGACACCCATCATCTTCTGCGATATTCGAGCGGTTGGTTTACCTATATTATATATATATTAAGGTGATTAGCATAGCAGAAAAATCTAAGTAATTAAACATAATATACCATCATGATTGTATGCTTTGAACGGTTAGGCAGAGGGGTAGATACCGATGTAAGGTATGTTTAGGTCCCATGTAATAGAGGGCGAGCCTAGTGCCATTGACGTTTTTTTTTAAAGGATTTGACTCTTACTAGGACTTTCTCCTGTATCGTGGTTGCGTTTAAATACACAAACAACAAAGTTTACATATACAAGACAAATACATATTTGCTCCGTGTGGGGATCGAACCCACAACACGTGGCACAGAAGCCGATTGCTTAGCTGCTACGCCAAAGGCGTCGTCAAAGAGTAGGTAGGTGTATACAGTTTGCCGGTATGTTTAGGTTCCATGTAATAGCGAGCGGAATCGGTTTAAAGACATTTATTTATTATACCTAATACATGTAAATAATAAATGTCAATAAATTCATTCAGTGTATCATCAAATCAAAATGTATTCACAAGATAAAAGAAGATGTATTAAATTCAGTTAAACATTTTGACAGCGGCTATTGAGATTTTGGGTCTAACCCTTGTCTAACCAGTATGTTGAGAGTCGTAATTAATACATGTTTCAGAATTCAAAGCAATACGAGCATGGAATGTGGTATCCAATATACATTTGTTATTAAAGACGTAACAAGTTCTGTCTAAACTTTGCGCTCATTAAATTTAATTTAGACGCCCAGTCCTAGAATTACTTTGATAGTTGAATTTTGATTAGTGAAGCTTCAAAACAAGTCAAATTGATACACCCTTCAGTGATAGTTGAATTTTGATTAGTGAAGCTTCAAAACAAGTCAAATTGATACACCCTTCAGTGATCATAAAGCCTTTCAAAGAAAGAAGTTTCTTAGCGCAATGTAAAAGCGGACAAAGCCTGTAGGACAGAGAATGCGCGTAATTAAATTTAAGCTTCGGTCTTCATTAGCTCAAGCTTTGAGGGAACGGGTCACTATCAATGTTATTAGAATCAATAGTTCTGTTTGATATTTGGAATTGGAGAGAATTTAATATCGACGGATCCTTCGTAGTATAATGAAATGAAATGAAATGAAATAGTTTATTTGACATAAAGAAGTACACAGATACAGGTGACACTTAAAGTAAGTATATAACTTGTACACAAAAATGTTCAATGACCCCTGTGCTAGGAGAATCCTGTGTTACAGGGGTCAACAATTCGTTCAATTCGGATTGTTATGAAATTTGTACAATTTAGTAAGGTGCACTTTCTTAAATAAAAATTAGGTGTCTATAATTAGGTGCTACATTTAAAACAAAAAGAAAAATAATTTAGGAAAAGGAAAAGTTGTCTTACTATGTTTTATACCTCGAGTGTGTATTTATGTGTATGTGATGTGTGTGCCTATGTAATATGTATGGTGTAGTTGTGTGTATGTGTTTGATAGGTATGTGTATGCTTGTGTGCGTATGTGAGTGATTGTGTGTGTAATATATTTGTGGGTCTTATTTAATTGTATATGATTTTATTGTTTCATTAATTTTTCCGTGTCTTCGTAATTTAGGGTGAGCAAATATTCTTTTAATCTGGATTTGCATTGGGTCTTATTTAAATAATGTAAGTTTAGTTGGTAGTGCAGTTTGTTGTATAATAGTGCGCTTAAATAATGGCTATGCCGTCTGGCAAAGGAGGTATTGGTAGAAACTTTAGGACAAACAGGTTTCGGTCTTCTTCGTAGCGTAGGGTTTTTATTTGTAATAGGAGTAAAAGATAATGCATTTACAAAGTCTATTGATAATACTGAACTTATTGATCGATAAAGGTAACGTTTGATGGATTGGTAAATTTGATCGAAGGTTTAGGAGAAGCCGTCTCTGATGGTTAATGGTCGGTCGGTCAATTGAGAAGCAATAGTATGGCTTCATTTCGATTAGGTTTTAATCGCCAACGATACCTATTTATACGTTATATACGTATAAATAGGTAACGTGTATGTACATATAATAAAATATAATGTAATACGCCGATGTCTGTATATTATAGACTAGCTTCCGCCCGCAATTTCGTCCGCGTGGAATGGTTACTTAGTCTTAGCGTGATGATATATAGCCTATAGCCTTCCTCGATAAATGGGCTATCTAACACTGAAAGAATTTTTCAAATCGGACCAGTAGTTCCAGAGATTAGCGTTTTCAAGCAAACAAACAAACAAACTCTACAGCTTTATATATTAAGTATATAGAAGTAATCTATACTTCTATACTTAATATATAAAGCTGAAGAGTAAAAGTAAAACTAATTTGGGGTCTTTTTTAGAACAACAGAAGCCGGAACAAAAATTAAAGAACAATTTTTGTCCGTGTCTTGTATTGCGAGTGAAACCACAGCCAACTAGCCTTTAATAAAAGCGTTGTCAATTAACTTTATTTAGTAGATACCTACCCATACAGAAGGGGCAAAATTATTGTACGTACCTTAAAATCATACTGTGATAGTGGACAGGCATGAACTGTCTGTCATTATCAAAGGCCTTAGGAACCTAACTACTTGAAAAAAAAAAACTTTTTTTTCTAAAGATTTTTTTTTGTGATTGTAGTTGTTGTTGCTGCAAGTAACAATAAATTAAGTACTACTATTACTACTTTTAAGTTGTGTATTTTTACATACAAAATGTAAGTGGACATTTTTTTTTTACTTTAATTTAACGTTCTGCCACAGATAATTGAAATATCGTAAGAATATGTGTTGAATGAAACTTTTAGATTTGTGATAGCGGACACGTTCGAAATACTACATATTTCATTCGGAACTAGATTCCGGTCGTGAATGGAAATATGTTCATTCGATATTCAAAGGGGGACGTGAGAGATCAGACTTACGTGTCCAAGTCAGTTAGTTTAAGGTATCACCAAATTATAGAGAGAATGCGATATTGTTAGGGAATAAGGTATGTTTTCCTATGGATAATCCTGTCCAGATGGGCCATACTCACAGAGGACATGGAGAACAATTCGCTTGCTGACAGAAGGCGGGACTCCATTGGTTGCTATGCAGAGGAGAGGTCCATTCATTTCGCGCGTCACCGTAGTCATGTTCAACCATGCTCCATTCCACTTGGTGACTGCAAAGAATTTCTGGCTCATGATATAGTTCTTAAAGTGCAATGTGCAGCCACGCGGACAAATGTCGATATATCGGTGCCAGTAACAAAGACAGGATATGAAATAAGTTGCGTTGCTTGTGTTTTATTCCGTAGAAGATACGAGCACTTCGTATTGGAGAATTTTAAAGAACTAATATATCAATATTGCAGTTCTTTAGAATTTCGTTTTGAAATTCACTGGGAAAGATTGCTTTGCGAGCTTTACCTACGTGACAAGTATTAATGTATGTTGAGATGTTCTTGATTTCTAAGGCGTAGTGATAATTTCTAAAGTATCTTAATAATCATTAGGTATAATAATAACATAACATAACATAACATACCATCACACCTGCATTCCCCGAAGGGATAGGTAGAGGCGTACTAATGTACGCCCACAGTTTGTCTATTTAGGTCCCATGGGCGAGCTTATTGTCAGTAACCGGGCACAAATTCCAAACTCCGTGTTGCTATTGGGAATTTCATAGAAAACCCCAATAACACTACTCTACCTGGGAATCGAACCCAGGACCTCTAGCGTAGCAGTCGTGCTTCGGACCACTGGGATAATGAGGCATTATAATAATAATATAGTATATTAATTAATAAACGTTTTTAAGTCCGTGTCTAGCACACCAGATGGCGCCGAATCTTATATTTAAAATACTGGAGAGTGACCTACCAATATCCTTCCCCACTGTAAAGGCAGAAGCGTCCTCTCTCCGCCATAGGATGGTTGGAGGTGGGATTCCCGAGGCAGCACAGTGGAGAGTCACGTTGTCGCCCTCCCATACTATCACCTCACCACTGCTATAAGAGTCCATGATATCCGGTGGCACTATACAGAACAAACAATGGCTCTACAAATTCATATAAATAAATTACTGGGTGGAAAAACTTGAGATCTGACTGGTTGGTGACCACCCTTATCTTGTGTGGGGCCGAGGCAGCAAGGCCTCAGAGCACTTCGATCCAATGGGATCTTTTGTGCTTCCCCTAGATACTTAATCCTCATTCTCCCCCCCCCCCCCCCAGTTCTTCAAACAGCTCTTCCATAAGCTTTATAATGAGGCCTGGGGGTATGAGTCTGTAGTCCTCTGTTCTTGGATAACCCTGCTTCAAGAGGCACATTCCCTTCCCAAACCACCCTTATAGGTATCGGAATATGTTGGAAAGCATCTTGGCCTGTGTTTCAACTTTTACGCGTGAGAGAGAGATCCCTTTCGGCTGGCTGGTTTCTGGCAGTCTGCTATCCGTTGCCGTTCTTACAGCTTGGCAACGGATAGGCAATTCCTTAAATGTAGCAAGTGTCTAAAGGCGGCAATGACCACTTACCATCAGGCGGTTCACCTGCTCTATTTACCGAATAAGAAGAAGTAACAATCTGACACTTATTTTGCGGGAAAAGGACAGAGGATCCCTCTCAATTCTCGTCAAAACTGTAAGCACTTAATCATAGGATATTGAAATGATTATAGAGAGTGAAACGGTCCTACAATTGCAACAGGATAATTAACAACAAAACTAGTTAATGATGTTCTGTACAAAAATAACAAAAGAGGTTGAATGACCGTTTCTAAAGACTTAAGAGCAATATTAATATCTGGTGCATTGTCAATCCTTTGTTTGGGAGAGAATGGTGGAATAAGCACTAGCTCCGCGAGTAATTAATGAATCTCAAGATAATAAACGTCAGGTGCCACGCGGTTATAACTCACTGCAATATCATTCTTTTGGAATTAAGTTACCTAAATTAAATTAGTTTGTTGTTAAATATTTTCTGTTTAGGCGCATCATATGAAAAAGCTGCAGATTAGTTTTAATATGAATGAATTACATATATCATCTTATCTACAAAAATAAGTAAAATTTAAGTGTCTGTTATATTAAAATAACCGCTTTTTACTAAGTGCATTTGGATGTATACGGGTAATAAAATAACCTGCAAAAAGTCGCGATATAACTTTAATTCCATCCTGATTTTTTGTACGGGCTTATTGCTCCCAAAAACCTATGGCAAAGTATAAATAACAGTTCCGTAAACGTAATTACTTTATTTTTATAGGATGTGAGGTAATGATGGCGAAAAATGTAAATTTGAAAAAAAAAAATTAAAACCTTTTTGTAACAGAACCTCTTTACTAGCACTAGGTGAATTCTCCATACCGAAACTTTAGCAGTATTGATAACTATCAAAAGCCCGTGGGCCCATTCATTAATGAATAAAGATGTGTCGGTAAATCAACCATCATCAAAGCTGTGAGGGAATGATTTTTTTTTGTAAGGACGCAGATAAAAAAACAATTTAGTATAGTAATTCGTAGCATTTGTTTCAAAATAGAAATATTTTTAGAAAGACACGGTATTGCTTATAAATTTGGCCACATTTACATGAGCATTTTTGAGAAGCGTGTCGATTTATAGATCGGAATGTATTTTAATCTGGAGTAGGGACATAGTGAGGGAATGATTTACATGACAATAGTAAATACTAAAAAATACTATTAGTACAGATAAGTCAAAATTATATTGGACATTAGTAGTCACAGTAATGTACTTTATCCTGAAATAATAGCCACTGATCAAAGCCTATCACATTTTTATAAAACCCGAAGGGACACGTATTTCGAGATTTCGTGAGAATTACCCATACAAGGTAGGTACTTATAATAAAACAAAAAATTTAATTTTTTTTGTCAGTCTGTCTGTCTGTTTGTTCCGGCTAATCTCTGAAATGGCTGGGCTGATTTTGACGGGACTTCCACTGGCAGATAGCTGATGTAACAAGGAGTAGTACTAAGGCTACTTTCTTTATTATACCACGCGGGCGAAGTCGCAGGTTACAGCTAGTTGCAAAACTAAATTATTTGCATTGATTGGGATAGATTGGAAATTGTACATACCAGAAACGTGTAGATGGTGTGTCTGCGTGATCATAGGTTCAGTGTTGATTTGGCACATGTAGCGGCCGCCATCCGCTGGTCTGACGTCTCGTAGCGTGAGAGACCAGGCCTGGTCCCCGCGAGAGATAGTAACGCGGTGGTTCTTCGTGATCACGTGGTTGCCTATAGTCAGTATTGTCTGCGTATCTACACGAAGCCATGCCACCTGGTTAAAAAATACATTATAGTGATGGCCGAAGAGTGGTTGGATATCTCCAGAGATCATGACCGTAGAGTGGCCGGAGATCTCCAGAGATCATAACTGTACAGTGGCCAGAGATCTCTAAAGATCAAGACTGTATAGGTATAGGTTGGCTGGAGATCTTCAGATATTATATCGTAGCGTGGCCGGAGATCTACCGGGATCATGATCGTAGTGGCCAGAGATCTTCAAAGATTATATCGTAGAGTGCTTGAAAATGTCCAGAGTTTATGACCTAAATAACCCTCTACAGCGTCCATGGTCACGGACAGACACTCTGCCCGTGACCATGGACGCTGAAATGAAACGTCGGGATTTGATTTTTACTAATATAACCGAAGGGTTAGGCAGAGGCGTACTAATGTATACCCACAGTTCGCCTGTATGTTTAGGTCCCATGTAATAGGGGGCAAGCCTATTGCCATTAACCGGGCACAAATTCCTAACTTCGAGTTGCTACTGGGAATTTCATAGAAAAACCCAATAACACTTTGCTCGACCTGGAAATGGAACCCAGGACCTCTTACGTAACAGTCGCGCTCAGGATCACTTGGCTAATATAACGCGATAGAATCCGTAAAGTTGTTTTATTTAAATATGACTTATATTCGCGTAAGGTTCAAAAATCAGTGGCTAGACATCTTCAGAGATCACTAGCGAGAGGTCTTACCTTTACAAAGCAGTACTTGACGTAAGACCATATTTATGTATCTTAGTTGTGCAATTTAATCCGGTCAATTCACCCGTCCTACACCCACTGTGCTTGAAAGGTTGTGCGTAAAATGTTGCCCTTAGTAATAAAAGCACGTAGTAGCTCTGATTCAATTTAAAAGAGCTCAAGAAAATCTTGTGTAGGTGTTTCAAATATAGCTTGATTGTGTTCTAGGTTTCTTAACACGCTAAAAATACCTACTTATAGGTACTACTTACAATTTACTTTGATAAATTTTACTTAATTGCAGTTTACTGTTGTTTGGATTAGGCATAAATAAATCTAAACATTGTTTTTTTTACTTGCATTAAATTGTTTCTAGTTCATTTAGATTTTATTCATTATTTGATGGGACGATTAGCTTTTAATTTCGTTGAGAAGCGGGTTTTTGAAGTATCGAAATCAAGTACTCGACTAACAAAGGTACTTGAACGCGAAAATTGCTTCCCTTTCGTTGAGCACCACGTTTTATGGGTGTAAAGATATAATATACCTATTTTGCAGACTATACCGAGTTCGTGGCAGCGTGAAAATAAGATAAAAATTCGCCATTACCCTACTTTTTCATTCATTCTGTTTATTTTTTATTTCTGTGAATGAAATGTAGCCCGTAAGTAGTTACGCCCTTTTCTAAAAAGTAACACTTTTGCATAAAATTTTGTCTCGAGCAAGATTCAAGGAACCGGGGTTGCATTCTACCTGAAAGTGCCGTAAGGTTGATGGGGTGCGGTGATTATTCACCATATCCATATCGCCTATCATGACCGTGGCGATGACAGATAATGTCTTCGACGTGACATTAAGTCTGTTACTTAATAAAAAATATTGCCTATTCTAAAACTTATAACAATAAATTTAAAACTTAAAATACCCCCGCAGCATCGTTACTATGTTCTTGCAGTATCATTGAAGTAAAAGGATAGCAAATTTCAAATCAATCAGGCTTGTGGAAGTTGTTCACATCCTTCCTCCTTCCTTCATCAACTAGAATTAATAATCCTGAAACGGCTGGCCAGATTTTCTTAAATCATAGTTAAGAATGCTCTCGATCAAGTCACCTTTGAAACAAAAAACGCAATCAAAATCGGTCCATTCGTTTACGGCTACGAGGCCACAGATACACACGTTAAACTTATAATACCCATCTTTTTGCGTCGGGGGTTAAAAACAGCTTAGAAGGATAGGTTATCTAAAAATAGCTCAAGGTGAACGAAATAATACAGACGAAAAAATCAAGGAGGCTAAAATCAACCACTGAAACAAAAGTGGCCACATTTTAGTCCCCCATGACTAACTATAAAGCATTTTTAAGAACATCCTTACAGCAACAAGGACTGCAAATAATTCATTAATGCTAGAACAGTGACATATTTTAACAACAGCCTGTAACAAAGTAACTTTGCCTCCATAATTGCTCTCGGGAAGCACAAATGCCGCGCCGCCGTTTCCCCAAATATTTACGAGAACCTTTTCTATGAGTAGGCATTGGTGAATGGTAACGCATTACTAGAGTAAATGAGTAATGGAGACTATTAGCCTAACTGATGAGGGAGCCTTAACCAGCCTCTGAGGTGTAATATATAAAACATGAAGGTACCTATCTGATGTTTTCTTATCCTTAACTAGGTTATATGGACATGCTCAATGAGTCCCGAGAGTGGGAGGGTTAATTATTTTATTCCTGTATATCCTGCAGTGTTAGGCAGAGACAAGTGTATTAATTTAGGTACCTACACTTAATTTTTTTTCGATTCAATTCAGCAGCTTGGAGTTTGGATTTATGCCAGTTCAATAGCAATCTTATCTTGTGTAGGGCCGAGGCAGCAAGGCCTCAGTGCACTTCGACCCATTGGGATCTTTTGTGCTTCCCCTAGATAACTTATTCCTCATCCCATCAATAGCAATAGGCTCGTCCCCAATTACATGGGACCTATCTAAATATATCGGCGAACTGTGGGTGTAAACCGCATACGTCTGTAAACCTTCAGGGAATAGATGTATTGGAAAGGCGTGATGGTATGTTCTGTACGTAAATACCGACTGTGTTAAGGAAAGTCATGATGAGATGAAGTAAGAATTTGCAGGATTATAAAAAAAATAGTAGGTATAACTACCTATTGATATATATTAGGTACCTTGTAACTCTGTAAATTTTCCACTTTGCACGTGAGTGTTGCATCTCTCCCGAGGACCACAGTGACATTTGACTCCCTTCCGACAAATGAAGGCCCATCTGTTAAAATTCAACAAATAATTAATTTAAAATATAAAAAATACAGCATTTCATAAATTTTATTTAACGACGCTCTCGAGGAATCATTTATCATTTATTAAGATTACCATTATAAAAATGGTTAAAGAATTACCGAGAATTCAAGAAATGAATTGATTTTACAGAAATTGCTGAATGTAGACTTTGAAGACTTTCAATATTGAATTGAGAATTTACAGGTTTTTTGACAGTAAGTACCTATGTAGGTACGTATTTATTTCGTGTGTCAATGAAATGCAGGATTATTTTTGTCAAAAATTAAATTTTAAACTATAAAGTTGCCAAAGCGACGCTTAAGCATTTTACTTTATAATTTTCGATGTTATATTTCATGCGGGATTTTCCCTAGGCCCAATCTAGTCAACCTTATCGCGTAATTATTAAGAAAAACAAAAGAATATTGTTTCATCTCGGATAAAGGTTCAACTGAAAACAAAATGGTGTTAGTACCTAAGTGACTTAAGAGTTTTATCTCGGATTGTATACTTACGTATATGAAGTACCTAACTACAAAGGTGAAGCTCGCAGAGGAGCTAGCTCTGATTGTCCAACGTCGTCAGCGTAATCTTCCAATTGGCTTGCCTCACAGTGGCTAACTGGCAGTAAGGGTTGCCAGAATACTGACTTATTGTTACCGAGACAATT
Source organism: Acronicta leporina (assembly GCA_947256265.1). NCBI lineage: Eukaryota > Metazoa > Arthropoda > Insecta > Lepidoptera > Noctuidae > Acronicta > Acronicta leporina. Next base: position 11,015,533 of record OX366520.1, on the reverse strand, counting down.
TTAGGGTAACGGAGTACCTATTAATAAATAAGTATTTAATTAAGCTTTAATAATGTCTTTACCCAACTGCAAAACGAGGATTATGTTTTTCGAGGGTATGTATTATGTAACGTACATTGTTGTACCTAATAAAGTTATTTATATTTTTTTATCCAAAAAATGTATTTTGTCATGTTACTCATTAAAATTAAATTGCAAGAATCCAACACATGCTATCTAGGTACGTAGATACTTATTTGTAAATATTAAGTTGATGAAATATTTTTTTTATTTTCATAGGAACTAGATATACCTAGTTCAAAGATATTTATTTTAATAATTATTAGGAGTAGTCACTCCATAGAAACGGTTCGATTCCGGTGTCTACTAAAGCAAAATCTATTTTGTATACCTACACTTACTCTTTAGAATCACTACAGACTGCAGACAGTTTGAATTACCTACACGTTGTTTCATACCTCACCGTTTCTTTTATATATAGGTATATAGATTAGAATGTTACACTATTTATAACTTAAGAACGGCTGAACCGATTTGGCTGAAAATTGGTGTAGAACCAGGAGACGGTCATAGGATACTTTTTATCCCGTTCCCGTGGGATGTGATGACAGACCGAATTCCACGGGGGCGGAGCCGCGGGCAGAAGCTAGTAATATATATATTTTTAATATTAAATTCATAAACTTATTACAGACTTGAGACGGATAACTGTCAATCAAATGTTTAAGTGTCTCAGAAAGAGGATGAATGATACTTTCTTAAAATTACGAAGTAGAACGAGATAGTGAGATCTTGGTATAAAAAAGGTCATTATTACATAGACCATTTTTAACTGCCTCAATAGGTTAGTGGTTAGCGCGATTGCTACACTAGCAATACATATAATATGCTGATATTTGATATAAAATAAGAAAGCATTAGGCAAAAAAAATATCCTTTTTATTATTAACCCTACTATAAAAAAGTGTAATTTTGATTTGTGGTAGTTTTGATTTTAGGCAACGATATTAAACAACTTAAAAATTGTAAGTCCCATTTTTAGAGTAACAGTCGACAGAGCTTTTAGTTTGAAAGTATTATACCTACATAGGTACATATTTAAATAGTTTCCTTTAGAATCGTTCGGAAACTTAGCATTGGCGTCCTCAACTTACAAACTACATATCATAAACTAGGGATCCAAGTTAGGTAAACTATAACCATTATAGTTTCTTCAACAATTATACGATAGCCCATTAGGTGTCAATTTTAAACGTTGTGTAAACGTATGAAATTGTGTAAATATCGACTAAGTAGTAACAGAAACTCGAATACGAAAGGTATTTTGTTACAATTTTAGATTATAGATACCAATTATGTATGTACATGACATATATACATATGAAGTATAACGGCCGGTTTTTATATGGGTTTCTAAATGAAATCTGTCAGTAGATTTCTTTGCTGGAGATATGATTTTGTCATTACTACTTATCTGGATCTATGTCAGAATCCTATCTCCAGTAAGCAAATCTGGGTTACACCCTCATTGCGCAGGTACCTCGGTTTTAGATCTCAATAATAGGAGGCGGGCCATTGTCATAAACAAATACACAGCAGTTTGTAATATAATTAGTGCGTAATCTGCTGTAATTGTGCGCAACAAAAAAAAATTGTGCGCTTTGTAGTTTTGGAAAAAATTGAGAAAAACGATTCCTGCTGGAGTAACGTTCTTCCAGCAGGAAAATTCTAAACGAATGATCGGAATGAGAAATCTATACTAATATATAAAGCTGAAGAGTTTGTTTGTTTGTTTGTTTGCTTGAACGCGCTAATCTCAGGAACTACTGGTCCGATTTGAAAAATTCTTTCAATGTTAGATAGCCCATTTATTGAGGAAGGCTATAGGCTATATATCATCATGCTACGCGGACGAAGTCGCGGATATATTGTAAATGGGCAGGAGCTTATATTTGTGCATAAATGTGCGCCAAAAATATAATTTGTGCGTCTTCAGGTTTTCGAGATATAGCATTTCCTGCTGGAGTAATGTTTTGCAAAATCGTGTATCTCTAAAACCATTGCATGTGCTTCTGTAGAATAAACACACACGAGTTGCTCTTTATTTGTGCGTATTTGTGACAGAATTATATTTAAGAAAATTATAAATTTCAAGTAATAGCGCTTGTTTGAAAACCCGAAAAAATATCGCAGCGCCGAAATGAGTAAACTTATAAGCCAGCTGAAAACTGTATTCGGTTCTTCTTGACGCTTAAAATAACCATAAAAAGTATCAAAAGTGTACATGCATGCATTATTGAATAATATTGCTAAAACTCAAAACAATGGTGTTAAACTTTGACGGCAAAATACAAGAAACCGGCTCTACCCAGAAATGTAGATAAAAACGAAAAATTTTGTGCGTTTATTCAAGAATATATAGTGAAAATATTAAGCTTGGAATATTTCGTATTATGTAGATATAAGCAAAATACTAAGCATGTAAACAGTGGCTGGTTATCCGACCAAATTCGAATGACTACAAAAAAGCGACGCATTCGTACATATTGGTGACCTTCTTAACTTTACTAACCTTCCGGTTGAAACGTTTTATGGTTAAGTACTCTGAAGTAGAAGTTTTCTCGATTTTTTCCAAAACTACAAAGCGCACAATTTTTTATGTGGCGCACAATTACAGCAGATTACTCACTAATTATACGTTCCACTCATATCACTCTAGGAGCTACTTTCCTGCTAGGGTAACGTACACCCTTTTGAGGGTCGATGGAGTTGGTTTTCTACTGTCTCTGATTCTTGATATGCTAATTAAATTCTTTATTTTCTATTATTTAAAAAAAACGTTGCCACACACTAGGATTTCCTCCTGTATCGTGGCTGCTTTTACAAACACAAATTCTCACACACACAAACACTCAGACCCGGAACAACTACCTGTATAGTCAAAGATACCTGTAGATCATACAAATATTTGCTCCGTGCGGGGATCGAACGAACAGCTCGTAGCGTAGAAGCTCTTTGCTGATATGATATCACATAGATAATAAGTATATTATTACTCGCGGAAACTGCCTCATTAGCCAAGTGGTCCTGAGCGCGACTGCTACGCTAGAGGTCCTGGGTTCGATGCCCAGGTCGAGCAAAGTGTAATTGGGTTTTTCTATGAAATTCCCAGTAGCAGCTCGGAGTTAGGAATTTGTGCCCGATTAATGGCAATAGGCTCGCCCCCTATTACATGGGACCTAAACATACAGGCGAACTGTGGGTATACATTAGTACGCCTCTGCCTAACCCTTCGGGGAATGCAGGCGTGGTATGTTTATGTATACTCGCGGAAAAGAAAAATACCAATAACTACTTACTATTTCCTTGCTTCGCACAGTGAAGTCAATATGGAATGAAAGAAAATATGTTATGGCTCCATTTTTTCGGTAACATGAGTAAATAACATAACAAAGATAAAATAATAATACGCGTATGATTGCATTGTCTCTTCATTTTCTTTCTTGACCTCACAATATGATTACAAAAAGGATCGGATTTTGGTAGAATAGTTTGTACCTATTGTTTTTCTTATAAATAATTATGATAAATTGTTATCTTTCTTTACGTATTTATATTGTGGATTTTCATCGATATAATGTTGGTTGTTTGGTTTAATGTTTTTAGGTAGATACTGTTGATTTTTCTTTCTCGAGCTAAGACAAAAATAGTAAAAACATAACATACTGTCACGCACGCCTGTATTTCCCGAAGGGTTAGGCAGAGGTGTAAGTGCGAAGGTATACCCTCAGTTCGCCGGTATCTTAAGGTCCCATGAAATAGGGGGCGAAATAGGATTAATATGGCATGAAATAGGGTTAATTTTGAAGCGGCGGTAGCCTAATGGCTTGGGCGTCGGACTTGCGATCGTGTGGTTGCCGGTTCGAAGCCCACCCATTGGACTACCGACTTGAACCCCATCGTAACACAAGTATTTAGCTTAGCACGAGGGGTTAACAAGAATACTAGTAACGCGCGATCCACAATGCTAGTAAGTTTTTTTTTTAAATGCCATTAATCGGGCACAAATTCCAAACTCCGAGCTGCTACTTAGAATTTTATAAAAAAACCCAATAACACTTTGTGTACTTAGTAGTGTAAGCGTCGCTGTCAGGTGACATTGACAGATGACACCTGACAGACGACTCGGCAGGATATTGGAGGCATTGAGCGCTCATCATTGATTCTTGTATAAATATTGTAAAATGTTAATAAATTATAATTAAGACCATTTAACGGGCATTTATTTAATCATTTCAAAAACACTAAACTTTTCTCGACCTAGGAATCGAACCCAAGACCTCTAGCTTAGGAGTCGCTCTCAGGACCACGAGACAATGAGGTAGTAAAAATATTAATAAATAAAAAAAACAACCAAAAAAAGAATTAAAACATTATAATTATTACATAACACCTGTATTATTCCTAAAACATTCGGGTATCCTATTTTTGCGGATTTCCAGCCTCTTTTCCTGTAACCACAGATAGGTACCTTAAGCCAAAGCTTAGCAAAAAGACCCTGTGAAGCCTATGCTTAACATGTTCAGATTCACATATTGATCAAATACCTGCCTTTGAGGAGTCGTGGAATTTCTTCTCCTTTGAAGGAAAAACCATTTTGTATCAAGTAACAATGATATGCATGTGCATATCATTGTTACTTGATACAAAATGGTTTTTGTCTCCCGACGAAATATCCGACCACAACCCTTGTACGACGTACCTTTTTTTTTTTTTATTCCGTGTGAAAATCTCATGGATGTCCTCCGCCCCTCGAAAGAGAAGGCGGAGGGTTATGTCGGACTCGTACCGACTAAAAACACACGGCCGTCCACAGCACATTGTGGAGGGGGCTCCGAGATCTCTAATGAACGCACCGGTGGCCCTCCTGTGCGTACCTACCTACCGAGAAAAAAAAACTTAACACTACTTACCTATTAATAACTAATGTCAAGTTCCAGAAAATAACAATAACGATATAAAATCCTTAAAAAGTGCTTTTATTACCATTTACCACTATACCATTTCCCACGTACCGGTACCTACTTGGATATAGGGCAGGTGGTATGAACAGTAATTATCCGATTTCTGACACTTACGCGAATATTAGACATTGAAATGAAACTACTTTTTACGGATTTTATCGCCGATGTCAAACACCGCCGTTCCAGAAAGTCAGCAGTTTGTGAACATACCCTAGACAAGATCCGGCACTACATCAGATTTGATAAACCACAAGTCCTCGCAAAAGGAAACCGATTCCTACCCAGGATGATTCGTGAGGTTATTGAAATCAAAAAACACCGAAATTTCAATAGAGAAGAGGGTTGGGTCTTACCAGCTGCTTGGAATCCCATTATAGAATCTATAAAATTTAAATCCAAGCCCAAAACTGTAAGACCAAAGGATACGGTGAGCTCGTTCTGCGTGAATCGGATCGCTAATAATTAACAAAATGTAAGGTAGCTGTTAGTAATTTTAACATCAAGACGTCCAACACCTCAGTCTGCCCGTGACCATGGATGCTGTAAAGGATCCGAAACGTCGGGAACTAAATAATATCAATATACCGCGATAAAATCCGTAAAAAGTAGTAATTATCCGCTAATAATTATTAATAATGAGCAACAAAACATAATAGAATTCTAAATGTTCTCTTTGTAGAAATATAGAATTCATAAAGAGCGTTTAGTGTATCGCTTTGTAGCAATTTTTCTAAGTGCTACGGCTGCTACGACCGCTACGGGCTACGAAGCTACGATTTTTCAAGTAAAGTGTGTGAGTTTTGTGAATTGCAAATGGAGACCATACAAATTACCTACTGGTGCAGCCATAAAGTAATTATATGGCTTTTTCCCGCGACTTCGCCTGCGCGAATGTCAGAATTGAGTCCGACCTAGATAAAATGCCTATGTCTTTTCTTTTTATGGGATAGGGGGGCAAACGAGCAGATGGATCACCTGATGGTAAGTGATTACTGCTGCCCATGGATACCCGCAACACCAGAGTAGCCGTAAGTGCGTTTCCCGCCTTTTAAAAGAGTTTGGGCCTCCGGTATCCTCACTCACTCTGCGAAACACAACGCCGGTTTTCTGTCCCCACGTATCTGAAAAATTTCCCTAAAACATTTCTGCCACAATAAATTAAGTACGATTTAGAACTTACCTTTTGCGAAAACTATGCAGAACAATAATACCGGTACAGTCCAATACACCACATTCATTTTTAAAACAAAACAAAAGTACACTCAAGCACAGAAAACTTTTTATGAACCCGAAACAAATTACACTTTTTGTTTGTAGGTACCGACGTAAACTTTCGTACGGAACGTTAGCCTGTACAGTCGGCGAGAATGTTCGTCGCGTTCAAAAGAGATACTGGCGGTCCCGAAATTCCGGGGCTGGCGAGTAGATCGTGGTATCTGCTACCGCGCACGCGCCAAATTTATTTCTTAATTTATTTTTGGTTTATATCCAAACAAAAATAGTAGGTATAGGTAACTATGACTGTTGCTGTAGATACCTCTACCTTGAACATGGTTGTAAATACCTCTAGATTGAAGTCTAGACGAATTACATTGTGTACCTAATCAGTCCTCTGAGGTATAATCAAAGCTTTTATATAGATTAGCGGAATTACCGCTAGGGTTACCGACTTTTTTTACAAAAAAAACGATTTTCGGACAGGATCCCAACCTGCGTCTGCTAGATGGATACACCAGACGCTATGACCACTAAGCCACCGCAAGTTCCACCCGCCATCGCCATGTCGAAATTTACCGTCACATTCTGAATGTAGTCTTAAAGTTGACGTCAGTGACAACTTTTGAAAAGCAAGTTACTTTGCGTCTCAACCGACATGACTTACTTTGCAGTTAGTTCGATATACGTTTAACTATCTTTTTGTATTTTTCATGCTAAGTTAAGTGAAGGAACGAGAACCAGAAGACGCAGGTTCGAATATTTCGATTTTTTCCTTGATTAATAAATAATAATATTCTGCGACATTTTTACACAGCACACTCTAGTCCCAAACTAAGCAGAGCTTGTTCTATGGGTACTAGACAATGGATATAATACTTATATACGTTTTTTTTTGTAAATACATACTTATAATACATAAGAAACACCCAGACGAACACAAAGATTTATATTCATCACATAAATATTTGTGTCCTGTGGGAATCGAACCCGTCGACCACGACCTCGTAGTCAGCAGTCCGGTACTCGAGCCGCTAGACCACAGAGGTCGTCAATGACATTATAATCTTAGCATGAAAATGTTTACCGACACTGTGCCAGAAGAAGGGTTATTTTATTTGTAAGATGACTAACAAACATATTGATAGGCGACAGCGAAACCAGTAGTAACTATAGCCATAGCCCGTTGTTGGCTTAAGACCTCAGTTTTTCAGTGGTTTCCCTTCAAATCAGAATTTAATAAGATTCTAACATTAGTACTGAAGTTGCTGCAACAACTATCCATACCTACCTATTCACTTCAGCTTCACGGTTTGGTTGTACACTAAATCTTGCACACAGCCATACATACCTATTTCCTCGTATAAGTCTATTTCAGGTCAACCTCCACAATTGAGACCCTACAAAAGGAGTTTGAATTACTTATTTAATGCAGCTAAGTTCATGTCGAGGACTCGAGGAGAGATTATTCCGCCGGCTTAGCTCTTCAAAAATGAAATTTCAGCCTTTCAACATTGAAAGGAATTTTCTATGCATGTGTTATGAAGGTAACCTGAAAAGGCTGGCGGCTATGCTTTAGGAGAAATAATATCGTTCAACCTCCTAATTCTCCGAGATACTACCTACCTAATTATTTTTCTTTTCCGTCCTCAATATCCTACATATCCGACTCGTGAAGCTATTTTTAGATCTAACGAGATCCGGTTCTATTTATATAATTGTTATCCATTTACAAGTACCTAAAAAATAAAAACGAGGTAACTAAAATTGTTATAGGTTACCTACCTATAACAATTTTAGTTACCTCGATTACTTTAGTTAGTTAGTTTTAGTACTTACAAATGCAACGACACCGTCCCTTATTTTATTTAGCCTACGTCCAGCAGTGGAGTACCTAACTACTATAGGTTGATGATGATGCTTTTTTGATTGGTGATGTGATTAAGATACCTAGCTATATGCCCCTTTCGGGTCGGGCAGGGTCTATTATATACCTAGTGCCTGTTATTATTCAAAGACTAGACACCTAGGTAGGGTGTACTGCATATTTTGTACAAAGATTGGCAACGCTATTTTGGTAACCAATTTAAAATATATTTTTCTCTATTATGTAATATATGTGTCTTGTCGTATTATATATTGATGATATGTTTTATTTGGTCCCGCATTGTTGGTGATAGCTCGCATTCATTTGGGCGTATGTATTAATATTATATTGTAGGTATAGGTAAGCTCGTGGGTTTATTAAATTGTAAGCATAAAGTTGTCAGGAAACGACACCAATGTTATTATTAGGTATACCTAACAATAACATGTACAACAGTAAATAAAACTGAATCAAATTCGGTTCATCCGTTTGGGAGCTACGATACTCGCGGTAGGTTCTAGCGGTAGGTTCTAGCGAGTTCTCCTTAAAAAGTTAACGTTTCTGAAGTTTATTTTGTAAGTGTGAGGGACCTCTTTGGTTTATTTACTACTTCTTTATCTTAATTTACTGTTAATATATAATTTGAATTACGTAGGTGTGATGGTATATGGATGGTATGTATGTAACTATACTACATATTATGGTGGTTGGTATGTATTATAAAGCTTAAGAGTCTGCTTGTTTGGATGAACGCGCTAACTTCAGGAACTACTGGTTCAAATTGAAAAAATCTTGTGTTGTGAGGAAGATTATAATAGGCTAACCTAGCACAACGCTACGACCAATAGGAGCGGAATATTAATGAAAAATATTGAAAAACTGGGAAAAACTATTCCTTTTGAGACCGGCCGAAATCCACGCGGGCAAAGCCGCGGGCGAAAGCTAGTGTATTATAGACAAATTCACATTACGTAAGCGAGGCGTTGAAATAGGAAGCAACTTAATGGCCTCTGTCTCATAAAAATAATGCATTTGGCTGAATTCCTAACAGGAATGTAGTGCAATCGGTCATTGTGATCGTGCGGCTCGAATAACGCGGCTTGGCAGCGATACTATGCAATTACGAAAGAAAAAACTGTACAAGACTATTACATCCCTGACCTATTTTCAAGGAAACAGTCTCATTACAAAGTTATGTAGGAACAAAGTCATCTCAATAACCCTTTTGAAGATTATTTTTGTATAGGCTACTTACGTGGTGGTATTGGTTAAATACGCTGCTTTAAGAAAGCAGAGTTTCATGTGATATGTGTGCAACTGTAACTTGTGTATGTGAATGATACGCTAGAGGTCCTGGTTTCGATTCCCAGGTCAAGCAGTGTTATTGAGTTTTCCTACGAAATTCTCAGTAGCAACTCGTAATTTTGATTTTTGCCCGATTAATGGCAATATGTTGGCCCCAATGATTATATACTTATATAATTTCATTGGTTGGTCCCTTATTATATGGGTCCTATACATAGGTAGCTACCACCACGTACATTAGCAGGTGAACGTTAGTACCTACACATCTGTCTAACGCTTCGGAGAATAGAAGCGTGATGGTACCTAAATATGTTATACATGTAAGGTTCTTACAAGAAATAAGTAGGTACCTACTTAAGTATTTGTTACTTTCAGGATATATTTTTTTTACACCCAGACCTGGAAGATCGAACTGCCTGTGGATCATACAAATATATTTGCTCCGTGTGGAGATCGAACCCACAAACACGTGTCGTAGAGGCCGATCGCTCAGCCGCTACAGCAAACGTGTCGTCATTAAACATTAGGAATTTTATTTACCTCCATTTTGCACGTAATCACGAGAAGACTGAAGAATGCTAGTGTCATCTTCTGGGAAAGCGGGCGATTTCTGCACCCATCCTTATGTGATCTTGCAAATCACACGAACTGTCACTACCACGGCACATAACACCCACGATAACTAGGAATTATCCCAAAAATTTGCATGTTCCTTGATTTTTTGCCGCTGATAAATTTAAGCCGTGATAAACTAGTGAATTATTGATATGACCATTGGGCTGCCAAGACAAAGGTCTCGAGTTCAAATCCAAGGTACGCACCTCAAACTTTTTGAAGTTATATGCGTATTAATAGTTAATTATCACGCGCTTAAACGGTGAAAGAAAACATCGTGAGGAAACGTAACGTCTGAGAGATTTTCTCGACGGCGTGTGAAGTCTGCCAACCCGCGTTAGGCTAGCGTGGTGGACTAAAGCCTAATCCCTGTCATTGTGAGAAGAGACCCTTGCCCAGCAGTGGGACATATAATGGGTTGATTATGATTATTATGATAAATTAAAACATTTATTTGAACCGGTTTGAATTAAGTTGACATTTCGTAAGTGCGGGTAGGCGCAGAAAACCCATTAACCATTGTCCCCTAAGGTGTTGCCACATTGACGACAGCGTTAAATGTGAGTGACGTTGTTCGAAACTTCTAGGTGGCTTAGGTATATATTCGAATCGCAAACTTTAAAAGTGCATTGGTACCTGCTTACTTTGGTAGTAGCCCACCAATCTACTCTTTGCTATTACCTACGTTAACCACCTACTAATCTAATAGGTACCTACTGTATAGCCCGGTGCAAGGAGGTTGCATTAAATGATATAGTTATATAGTTGGCCGGTACATAATAAAATATATTATATACTAGCTGACCTGAGAGACGTTGTCCTCTCCAAGTTTCAACTAACTACCACGAAAAATATCATAGAAAAAGGATTCTGGTTTTCCATATTTTTAAACTTAGCGCCATTGACTTAATTTACATTACTTAATTTTAAAAAAATGATCGCAAATATAAACAGACTTACCTGCATAGATAAAAATCTTAAATAACTGTTTCGGCATCAGTAAAGATTAACGATTTTTTTTATTTATTATACATAGGTAGAATACGTGGTTTATTATTTTATGATTTGATTAGATGGAAACTCTTTAGAATCTACACTATGGAGGTTTCACATTATAAAATCAGTTACTTTAAAGCTGGATGCTCTAGAGAAGAAAAGAATGATTGTCAAAAATTGTCAACTCAAAATGACACCTGTTATCGAATCAAATTTCATTGAGGTAATAACGATGTCGTGTTAGTCTTCTAGAGAATAAATTGTCATTCTTTGTTTACTTCTTTACCCTACTCAAATATTTAGTTTTTACACCGGCTGATGCTCGCTGGATAAGTCCTATGTATGTCCCGTGATGCCTTGTTTATGTAGAGTTAGAATAACTGTACTAATAATCAATTCCCGTTCACAATAATTGTTTTTGATTTCTTTGTTTTATTTTCTTGTTTTATCTTATTTAGTACCTGTGAGTGTATTTTTTAAATTTTATTTCTTGAATCTGTTATAATGTTTGACCCGTGCTAGTCTAGTACGGAAATACTTAAAAAGGAAAATGGCTTCAACGGTTATTGTTCAAATTCTACGTTTTCAATCGTTAAAATGTTAATAACTTTTGATAGAGTGAACCGATTTTAATGAAATATAGCCTAAATGTTAATCCAAGAAACAGGCTATGAATTCCTGTCCACTTCCTCCAACTCTCTTCAGTAGTTATCATTTGATGCGCGGTCAAACATACAGACAAACCGACAGACAAACAGACAGACAAACCGACAGACAAACAGACAGACAAAAGTTCCAAAAATAATAGAAATGGATTGTGTTACCGATTCTGAGTCCCCCAAATTAGTTTTTTTGTAAATATAAGCAATGTACAGACACGGCTCACTTACATTCTTATTATATGTAAGATAAGATAAGATATACTTACAACTACTACAACAACACTACATCGGAAGCGGCGGTAGCGTAATGGCTAGGGCGTCGGACTTGCGATCATGTGGTTGCCGGTTCGAACCCCACCCATTGCACTACCGACGTGAACCCACTCGTAACACAAGCATTTAGCTTAGCACGAGGGGTCAACAAGAATACTAGTAATGTGTGACCCAAATTGCTAGTAAGCTTTTAAAATAAAAAAAACTATTATAAAATTGTAAAAAAGCTGTCTGTACATTGAAGATTAAAAAAAAAAAAAACACGTGGTTTATTGTATAAACGACTCCGAATCCGAAAATGTGATTTTTAAAATTCTTGTCTGTTTGTTACGGGTTGGAGCAAAAACTAATGAATAGATTTTAATTTTATTATCACTGTTAGAAAGTATATGCTCCAATTTAAAAACTGGTGAACTTTTTATCTCAATTCTATAAATGAATCCTGATATACAGCTTGACCTCCCTGATGTATAAAGGCCTATACAAAGAAGAGGCCATCAATGTTGGTTTTCCATTTTTACTCCTGATATAGCTTCACGTGAGCGAAGCCGCGGGCAGAAGCTAGTTTATACAATAATTTTTGTTTTGACAGATTCCATCTAGGACGTTGCCCTTTAAATAATTAAACTTAAAATTTAACTTTAGACATAATTTCTATTAAACGCCCCCATAGTAGATCTGTATTTAGGTCCCTAAAGTACCTACTTAGTTTCTTTTAAAACTACTTTTCTAGGGACCTATGCGTTTCACAGCTGATGTTTATTGTACCTACTGTTCACTGCGACACCATTGGTGAGTCGCAGTGAACACAGTAGTAGGTCACCAATATCTATGACGATCCGTTTATGGAGTTGCCTTGCCTAAGCTGTTGAATCGTTGAAATCTAGATTAGGTTGGAAATTCGCCTATGACCATTCTATAAAATATTCTATGGAAAATATGAAGGTAGATAATTATATCGTAAAAACTTGCATGTTACAAAATAATAAACCCATTGAAGCGTGCATTTGTTTATTTTTTATTAAATAGTCAGAAGTAGGTGCTAATACAATGAACTGAGAAAATAGTAGAAATACGAAAAATACTCACATTCTACTCGTCTTTAAGATTACCACAAACATATTCTACAGAAAAGTATGTAGCGGACAAAAACCATCCTAGTATCAAAAGCACGAAGCAACCCGTGAAATGTTGCATGTTCAATGGCTCGGGCTGGTGATTTCGAAAACGTAGCAATAGTTGTTTATCTCGATCCAAGTATCGTTCATATGTTCGATGTACAAAACCTGCTTCAAATGCAACTCGTAAAATATAGCTCACTGGGGCGGTCAAGGGTGAATACTTCTTAAAATACACCACCGTAGGACTGTTCACTATTTTCTCTGGAATTATTTGCAAATTCTTTGTACCGTTATATTTTAAAAGATGGTGTTTTATGATCTGCTTGTTCAAAGCTAAAACAAAATTAGAGGTTCCATCCAATATATCGTCTAGGGTGTTATATACACGGCGCGAGTCCACAACTACCCAATTATCATAAATATCACGATCGTCATAATAATATTCCTTCAGGGCAGCTAGCCCACCGTAAGGATAACCATCTTTAAGAACATCTCGAAAACTTTTGATGTTGTCAAGATAAGCCGGCTGTTTCAGAGAATTAATGAGAGCCGCTTGGTAAGCGCTCCTTATGATAAAACAGAACCATATCCAAGTGTAAACAGTTATAAGAAAACTTTTTTTCGCAGGCGTATTCAGTATCGGCATGCCAAGAAATAGTATCCACGAATAAAATAACAAACTATATTTCGGCGGGTAAATCTTGAAAGCTTTTTTAACTTCACGGCACATTTTTGTTTTGAAAAATATATTTATCGAAACAATACCAATAAATATAGATAATATTACGATTCGAAGGTAAATGTTCAAAGGATATACAAGTTTTTCCCACGAAGCCTTTTGCACTGGCAGTCTGGTGGCCCATACGATGTCCATCGAATAATATGTAAAAGATATTTGAAAATTACCATATTTATTGGTAGTTAACGGTGCTGAACACACGGACGCGTGTTTGCGGTTATTATAAATTTCACCCAAAGATCCAGTCCAGTTATTGGTGGTAAAGTGACCCGGATCAGAAGCATCAGCAGCGGGTGCACCCAAAACTAGCGTCGCGTTCAACATATCAGCTGCGAGCTTCATAATGTCGCCATCTATGCCAGACGGACTTCTGGTACCATTATATAGATACATAAAAGGTGGTTGTTCCACAGTTGACATAATAAGACGGCATCTATGAAAATCCATTAATTTCTCTGGAAATAATTTTTTAAAGCATTCATCACCTTCACAAGCCGTAAACAAATCAATTTTGTGCGGTTCATTATTGTTGCATTGATGTCGACTAATAATGTCATACGTATAGGCTAAGGGCTTGTTAGTTTTATATGATGTTTTCAACAGCACAACGTTCAATATATATAGCTTTCCCAACGTTTGAAAAATTTTCTGTTCGTCACAGTCTTGCTTGAGGTCTGCGCATATGATTACAAATTTTGCGTTACTGTCATATTTGGACCTAATGACCCACCGGAGGGTGCTCGAAATTTCAGAGGAGTCCTCGCCAAATATCACGAACTGCGGTACAGCAACTCGATGCGTTGGAAGGAACCTGCCTATTTTCAAAATGACAAGCTGTTGGTAGCCCATCAAGAACGTGTTTAAACCCAAAGCTTGAATCGTATTGAACATAACGAGAGTTATAAAACGCCATTCGAAATTATAGTACGCAATCTTAGCTGCAAGTTCTCCGAGCTTCGACTCTAGGTTATCGGTTAAAAACTGTTGCGTTTGATTGGGTGACCCCTTGACCAGAACATCCATCTTCGTTCGGATAGGAGCGTAGTAATTCTATTTTCGAACTAACATAAAACTCAAAGTGCACGCCTGTGTAATTTACTATGCATTTACCTATGCGCTAATTGCTTATTTACATGTTATGGGCATGCATCTACCTAGTATGTCATTAGTACTTTTAGCTTCGTAATGCATTGTTGATGTTTTAAAAGATATAACACGGATTACATTTCTTAATTATTGGTTCAAATCACTTTATACATTTATTGATTTTTAAATAGAATCGTGTTTATGTGCATACAGGATGTTGATATATTCTTCCAAAATAAATTTCTAAAAAAAAGAAGATAGCTGATAATGTCCAGCCCAATATTAACATGACGTAACAGGCGGTAAAATGTCCTATTTGTAAAGTTTCACCTTCAGTGTCAATTTGTTTATGAACTTTTGTATTGGTATACATTTGATGCAATTTTTCGGGAAATCCAGAGGCTGTTAGACGGCTCAGGATCAAATCAACCGACTCGGAAAGAGGAGAATATTTCTTAAAAAAGATTACTGTAGGACTCGTGATAACTCTTTGAGGCAATACGTGTAAGCTGACCTGGCCGCTTTTGACAACCATTTGAGCAGTATCGAAATTCATCGCCAAAACAAATTTCATGCCTTCGGACATATTCAGGACAATTGGTGTCATCTCCAATGTGTCTACATTGACCCAGTTATCATAAACAATTGGATAGTCGATATAATAATCCTTGAGCGCCGCACCGCCACCGAAAGGATATTTAGCATTTATTACATCTTCTATTGTTTCAAATTGTTCTGCGTAAAATTTGCCTTTTAACGAACTGATAAGATAAACTTGATATGCAGTTCTAACTAGAAAACAGTACCATATCCACAACAATGTCATTTGTAAGAACGATGATTTTGTAGGTAATTTTACAACTGCCTGGCCCATACATATCAACCAGGCATAGAAAACGATGCTCTTGGTAGGTTGGAGATCTGCAGTTTGGTGACAAAGCGTTGCCCACAGTCCACTTTTAATCATAAATGCACACAGCACAACGAGCAAAAAACTGACGACGAGAGCAACTCTTGTATCAGGGCTCAAAGGATGTAATAATTTCATAGCAACATTTTGCAACTGCGCTGGGTGAGTGACCCATACCACGTTTACAGTATAATAACTGGCCGATATCTGAAAATCTGAGAATCTTGTCAACGTAAGAGCGGCTGAAGTCATCGAAAAATTAGCTAATCCTTCGTCAATATCAGCTAGAGACCCCAACCAGGTCCCGTTGTCCTGGCGAAAGCCCCAACCGCTACCGCGACTTGGTGTCATTATTTTGAGGCTTGAATTTAAACCACGAGCTATCATACGAAGTAAATCGCCATCAGCACCTACTGGAGTTCCATTCGTGATGTACATGTAAGGTCTCTGTTTAAATGTTGAGACTGTTATAGGACATAAATTGAGATTCGCCATTTTCTTTTCAAATACTGCTCCGTAAGTTGTGGTTACACATTGGTGACGACAGTCAAGGCTTATTGGTTTGAGATTGGCACAAATACCATCTATGTATGGAAAATATGTGAAGGCTACGGCTTTTTCCGCTTCCAGTTTGACGAATACAATATTAAGGATTCTATAACTCCAACATAATTCAATAATATCTTCTTCATCACATTCATTCGACACAGTTGATTCGCAAACTATGATGAATTTGCCGGTATTGTCCATCTCGAAGTCAACAATAGTGTCGAGTAAAAGTTCTATGTCAGCCGCATCACTCGCAAATAATACAATCTGCCGTGTTTTATTATCAAGTGTTGGATCGAATGAGCCCTTATTCACCACTAAGTTGTAATGGAATATGCGTAAAAACACTTCAACACTATAATAAACAGTGGTATTGAAAAGTAACAATGTTGCGTAGCGTAGATCGAAATTTTGTATGGCTACTTTTGCAGCCATGTCGCCTAATTTACCATCAGCATTGGTATTTGAATACAGATTAAAGTTTAGCTCGGTTATTGCCATGTTTGATGTTAAATGACCGAACCTGCACACATTGGCCCGCGTTGATGTGTCACTGTAATTAACGTTGCAACTTGTCACGTAATAGATTTTTATCAGTTACAATTTATCTTTGGTAAAATGAATTTTATGGTAATTATTATACGACTAACTAGAGTCAATCACAGCTATGTTCAATATTTTCTTTTCAAACTTAATTGAGGTAAGAATTAAAGTAAGGTGTAAGAAAATAAAACGACTCGTATAGCTGAAAAAAATTATATTTTATGAGAAATTATAATTTACAATATTTCATTCAGGCATCCATCTTCAGTCGGAACTTAAGCTAAAATTCTCACAATCTCACGCAAAAGGTAAAGCAACGTTAGACTATAATATAGTTATAGCAATATTTTGTGTAGCCCAACCGTAGAAACAAATAAGTAAGAACCACACCAGTACACGATATTCAGTCCATTCGTAAAGAAGATACGAATTGGCAGCACTTATAACTCGGACGACACAAGTATCAATCGTTCGACGCTCGTCTCGGGTGTTACTAATCACCAATATATCGTTTCATTGTGCTTTGTTTGGTTTTGATACTACTGCAAATAAATATAAATTCAAGCTCATGCATTGAATGTCAATGTGAACCAGTAATAGTATACAATCGTATCTATTATAGTTAATGTTACGACCGAACATAACAAAATGTAGTTATGTACATGGGTACGCGGGTAGGAAGACGAGCATCGACGGCGTCGTCTCGGGGACGACAATTAGATACGGTTTGGAAGTATTCGTGTACAGTAGTTGACGATTTGTTTACACTGAGGTGCCGTGTCGTCACAGTATCAACAAAAACCGCGTCGGCTCTCAAACTAATCCACAATATGGCTGTACAAATGCACAAAAGAAATATAGTTTCTATGTACACGGCATACACAGATTGCACTTCAGTGGGTAACATCAAATAGAAATTTGTCCAATATTGTGCGCTAAGTTTCAACGTCACATTACTTTGAGCATCAGACAGCTGTATCTTAATTAAAGCATGGAGTTTTGCTATTGACAGTGTCACTTGTGCTTAGCGGTCCGTATAGAAACTCGAATAGAAGAGAAATTAAGACACAACAACAAATAATACAAATAATTATATATCTTCAAAACGAAACTTGGTTTCTTACACATTAATAAAACTAAATAATAACACGAAGCAACACTCTTAATTAAGCATGGTACAATAAAATATTCTAATATATGGAAAACAATTATAAAATGTAGTTATATATTTTGTGCTTTACGTTACGATATAAAAGTATGCCAATAGCAAAACTTGGCACTGAACTGTCAGCTCAATTCACTCAGCTCATTTAGACCAAATGTACAATATATTACATACTGGTAAAAGCGTTCGTGCAAAAAACTTCGGTTTCGGTTTTTACAATCCACGTTTCGCTTTGTTTAATCCGAGGGTTTCTCTAGTAAAAAAAGTTCATATCAAATGCATCAAAAATTCCTTAAACAACTAACATAGTAACTTCCTATATTTCATACAGTTTATTAATGAACCATTGTACACGGATAACGTTAGGAAGAAACCAAATACACCAGACCACAGCGTACACAAAGCCTACAGTTAACATAAAACATTTTGCGTGAAGTCAATTCGTGTAGAAAAACACCATATTTAAATATAAACAGCTTAAATATTAACATATATTCAAGTAACAAAAATTCCAATGTACAAAAGTAACGAAATATTAAATACAGTAATAAAGTTATAATCTTTCAATTTAACAGAAAATAGGGTACCGATTTATAATTACGCCTAGTGAATTTAATCGGTAGGTAGAGAGAGTGCCGGCAAGGCGAACGCCCGACACGCGCTACTCTGGGTCGATCGTAGCTTTACCAGACAACTTACCACAACTAAAATAAATACGTAATAGTAACAGAAGCATCCCGATCAATACCTTGCTAGGAAGTCCTGTCTCGACCCACGAGGATGACACTAAACACGCGTTCCATTGGACTAGTTTGTTCAAATCCATCCGTCTGGACATAATAAAATGTATACTAATGTAGAAAGATATTATGGCAACAAACTTTACAAAAAAAACCCTAAAACAATGACTAAAAGCAGCTCATGGTAAGGCCAAGACTCACCATAACTTTTAAAATGCACAATTTAATATTCACCAATACAGACACATACATAAATTGTGAATAACTTCATCATAAAAAAACATGTCAAAAACCTGACGAGTCGTGAAACGATCCGTACGGATCGAGAACGAATGTTGTCGGAGGGAATGCGGCCGGCAAGGGCCTATCGCCGCACTCCCAACTCTATTTTTTGGGTTAAATGACTTACAATCTATCCTTATTTCTCATTAAACATTTTAAGTTGAAATTAGTTCGTCCATCCGATCTCAGTTCGCGAATTTAAATACACATTCTGACGTGAAGTGATGATGTTTAAGTTATGTGTTATACACAATCACAGATTGGTGTCAGGGACCTTGTTGGTTTCGCTTAGACGAGGTTGTACTCCTTCAGGTTGGATTGTAGGATCGTATCTTTGACTGCGGCGAACACGAACCGGATGTTTTCAGTGTCTGGAATCAAATAGTTTATTGAACATTCAAAATTGTATCGTGTTATTTATTTTTTAAAAATACTTGTCACTTTCTTACTTTTAGCATGCATCAGTTCTTCGAACCATAAAAAAATCTGGGTTTAAAAATTACTGCACTTTTGTAACAATTTGCGTGGATCCGTTAGGTTACCATGTAGATGAGGGAGTCTTGATTCGCATTGCTAGTGTCAGTGTGAATGACACATTTGCTTTTTATATAGGTTATCGATTAAATAAATCTCTTCGATATTTGAGACAGAAACACGAAAAAGCATCACTATTCAGGTTAATGTTTAGGGATTTACAAGACAGGATATGAAATGGTATATGTACCTACAATCTTAAATTCCTTTGCTCCTAAGCTAGAGATGTACACTGTACCCCTGTGTCTTAGGAGTCAGATTTCCAAGTTAGTGTTTATGTTAGTTGTGTTAATTGCTCATAATCATTTATACAATTAATTATTTGCTGTCGTTAGAATTTACTAATCATAACTAAAACTAAATTACATTTCTGATTCGCGAAATTTTGTCAAGGCTGTCGAAGAAGCAATAGTGGCCAATGAAATGTCTGTCAATGTAAACTTCATAATATACATAAATACATATAAAATATATATGTTTTATTTTTAATGGGATAGGGGGGCAAACGAGCAGACGGACCACCTGATGGTAAGCGATAACCGCCGCCCATGGACACCCGCAACACCAGAGGAGTCGTAAGTGCGTTGCCCGCCTTTTAAAAGAGTTCCAAGTTCAAGTTCAAATATTTTTATTTCAAATAAACGTTTATGAATCGTTAATTCTAGTTGCACGGTTCCAAATGGTCGATCCTATGGAGAAGAATCCGGCAAGAAACTCCATGGACACTCTTTTAAAATGTAAATTATGTTACAATCTTCACAGGTACAATATTGCGATAACAAGATGTGTGGACGTTGAAGGATGTCAACCTCTATTAAACGAAGATTCACGTTTGGGCTAATATTGTATGTTAAAAGCTACGGTAAAACACAGCCAATCGAAAAACTTATCCGCAAAAGCACAATGAACTAGGTTAATAATTAATAAAACATACAGTTAGTATTAAAAATAAATGTTTAATAATTACTCAACAGGGTATATTTAATATTAGTTCTGATAGTTAAACAATGATGACGTAATAATTCATGCTAAATTGAACTCCTTTAGAGCTGACTGCATGATTGTATCCTTCACAGCGCAGAACACAAGCTTAATGTTTTCGGTGTCTTTAAAAATATCCGAGGCAGCATGCAAAATGAACAAAATAAATAAAAGTATACGCAAGGCAAAAAAACTCAAATTATACAAAGAAATGCACAAAATATATATTGTAGAAGAAAAAGAGTTGCTAATGTAATATTAATAACTTTTAAAGTAATAAAGGGCTTTTATTAAATCTTTGTTGCAGATTGGAGAAGATATCTCTCTTTCTTTCTATGAAAAATATAATCATCTATACAACAATAGTTTTAGTATATACGAAACCTAAGACACGTGTCTAGTATTTTTATGTAAAGAATCTATGTACCCACAAAATTTCAAATCACGAAAAATCACAAAGTTACAAGCTTGTTATGTTGTCTGGTTGTCCGTACAAAAACATGCCACATTATTATTTTGCAGAAATTGTACACTTAGGGCCACTTACACCAACTTCTTAAATATGTTCAAATTGTATTTAAACACAATTTTTATTTGTCATTTTGTTCAAATTCAATTTAAACATATTTCAGAATTTATCTCGGTGTCTCCACTTGTAACATTTTAAATATTTTTGGGACAAAATATAACGTGGTGTAAGAATTATTGTAATTGATTCAGTTTCTTATTCTGAACAAACTATATTCAGGTTTCGCAGAAACTGGAAATAATGTTATATATAAATTCAGACTGATTAAATTGGAGGCAATAAATATTATGTCAAAATTAGTCGCTCTTTCAGCAAATTCAACACTACTAGGTACCCTTTAAGTAAGTTTTTCAAACACAATACTAAAAAAGCAACACAGCAAGCATATTAATAATAAGAAACAACATTGCACTACCTAATGGTTATTACCTACAGGTATGTATTAGGGTATACTTTGCTAAAATACAGTAGGGAAATTTCGGTAGCAAGTAATACGCAAATATTGAACTTTAAAGTTCAAATTTAGATTTATGTTTTTTTTTTTACAAGTTCTAATACGAGATAAGTAGCCTGTAGTATAGATAAGTGCAGCAACTTTCAAACCATAGCTAAACAAAAAAAGTAGTAAGGTAGGTCTTAGCTGTTCCTTTGGAACCAAAAACAATGGCAAGTTCTAAAACTATGAGAATATTTTTAAAATTTTTCGTCCTTTCATATAAAATTTTATATGGAAGATTGTTGTTGTGTCGTTCGTTGTACGGAGATTGTGATATTGTATGGAAAGATAAGGTTGTTGAATGAAAATAGTGAATTTCAGTTAATTATCACTGAAATTCACTTACAATTCAGATTACTGAACAGATATGAGTTTCCAAATATTCTTTCAATAACCTTAATTACAGCTCATAGACTGGTAAACCTTGATACACCTACAATACATACCTTATGATGCGCCAATACCTGTTATAAATTATTATAAGGATGTGATTGCTCTTCTTCCTTAGAGTCTAGGAAAGTTATTACGGTTTACACATCCCAGCTGAACGAATCCGTAAAATAAAAGAATAGGATGAGGCAGTGTGATATTAAAGATATTCGAATCCTCGATGGAACTCCTTAGAGGTCTTTAAAACTTAAACTCGCAAATAAGTGGTTATAATATTATTGACACATTAAGTGACGAATTTTAAGACTAATTTAACATAAATATTTTAGATTATAGAAAGACCAATTGGGCGACGTTGATTCTAATCCAATAAAGAATATTATGTTACTCCATATAGCCGAAGCCATCGAAAGGATGACACAACACCTGAAGTTTTATTATTGTCGAAGCTTTGACCTTTATATCGATACAATTGCGCAAAATTACCGATGTGATCGATACCAACTATATGGAGTAAACTGTGATATGTTCGAATTGCAATATAATTTGATACCTACGAAAGTTTTCAATGTGTTACCAATGTGTAATACTGGATGCCGGTACCTCAATGGCTTTTGGCGTGGCCGCGTAAAGATCGATAAATTTAATTCTGTTTTAGTTGATTGCAGTCATGTTTCGTTAGTCTTGCAGTCACACAGTCACATATTATGTATAATTGTACCTCAGACCTCATCGTTGTCGATGACTCTATGATGATACATCTATTATATTGTTAAAAAGATTGTCAAAAATAATCAAAAATAATATTAAATTGTCAAGTATATTGGTTTCGGTGACAACCGTCGTAGGTACCAAACATTTCTTTTTCTTTTAGCGTAAAAAATGATGTATAACAAACCTGTCGCGCACGTAAAATGGGAGTAGATGATCTTCTCGGCGTCCGGGTTGAGGTCCACAAACATTCGCAGTATAAACTCGCGCGCTGTGTTGGCATCGCGCTGCGGACCTGTGCTCGGATAACACACACATATCTAGCCACTACTATACATATTTACATAATACAATGGTAAATAATCTTCGTTGGTAAGTATGAGAGACTTAGTAACCTGATTCATACGTGTAACAGCATATTCTTTCTAAGAAAATTATTCAGTGCATATAAACTTAATGCTTTGAAAGGAAGAAATACACTCAACGTTTTGATTGGTCCAGAATACTGTAGCGCTGTGTAAACGCTAGTAGAAACGTTATACGCACATACACAGCGATTTAAAAAAAATATTGAATTGAGATTAATTTTATTATTCCCAAGTAATTATTAGTAATCATTTTCTAACCAACGAAGATTACTTAAATTCTAGCGTATCACACGGTGTCTAGCCAACTCTAGCGTCAAGTACACGGGACATGTTCGTCAACCTGTGGCTGTGGTGAAATGTGAATAGCACGATCTCTCTGGATCCGGGTTCTCTTTCAAATATTTTTGGAGAATGAAGTCAAGTGCCGGTACTGGATTGCATTTGGGACCTATTTGTTGGATAAAATCGTTATTTAAAGTATTCGGAGGCAGTAACGTAATGATTAATATTTTCCACTTGAATTAAAGTTTTGTGTTTCAAATTCGAACATTGATAACAAGAAATGCACTGCGTTCTGCATGTAATTTGGTAATATTAGGTCACCATCCATCTTGTTTTATCTCAAATTAAAAAATACTATCCTTTAGCTCAGGGGCCGGCAAACCAATGCATGCTGCTATTTGAAGGGTCAGTTGTGGCTCTTCAAACTCCCATATTTTTTTTGTGATATGAGATCATATATTTTTAAACAACGCAAGCCAAATAAATGTCCTTATTTCGAACCCAAACAGCATATTCACTCTTCAGCCTCTCCTGTATCAAATTTATTTAAGTCTCAAGAATGCGATTGCTATCTTGGCCCTTTTACTCGAAAGGAAATAAGTCTTGTAGAGATTAGGCCAGGGTTTGTTCTAGAAAAATGTCTTCCTTGAAGTCTACTTATCAGATATTACATGAAAAACCGAGAAACTCCTTGTTAAAAGCCAGCATTTAAAACCAGTTTGGAAATCGCACGCATTACCACTCGGCTACGTGTGCTAAAATTATCATCAAAATTAAATTTACTAATTTCAATGTCAAGTCTTGGTTAAGAAATCTGTGTGTCTTTGAGCTTCCGATCGATCAAATATCGATATTTTTGCGGCAACCGGCCCTTGTCCTAAAAGTAAGCCGACCTCTGCTTTGTCCTTTAGATGTGTTTAGAAGTTGAGCTAAGGAAACTCATAATATCATATAATGAACCAAAAACATGGCAAAATTAAAATAATGAAGACATTATTTACTTTTGCATTAAAGTAAAAAATATTGAGTTATATTTTTATCTTTATTAAAAGATAAGATGGTGCAGATATACCTATTAAAACTGATTCAATTCAATTATACGCCATTTTTACTGTTAACTGTTACTTATTAAATTAATCTGATTGTTACTCATTTCTTAATCATATATACACCTTTGATTACATATTAATCCTAATAGATAACTATAAAATAAAAAGCTATATGAGGCAACAATTGACATTATATTTTATCTTCCTATTTCTTCATCAGTGTTGAGAAATGCTAAAGTATCATAAAATTGTTAATTATTACTTCACTGCCACTTTTCATACAAATAAGTTTATGGAGGTAACTGTCTACAACATCTAAGAAAATGTTCTTAGATGTTGGGTTGTTGTTCATTCTAATAAGTGTATTAGAATCAGATTTTTGTTTTATTGGCTGAAATCAACACAGGCTGCAGAGAAAGAACATAATTATGTATTTAATTATTATTAACATCGGGCTTAGTTCGACAAATATTTGGCGATATAAAGTGGTGTACATACCGTCGTATTCAGGGAAGTAGTCAACAAGATGCGAGTACATAATCTTCTCCTCGAGCAAATCCTTTTTGTTCAAGAACAGAATTACAGATGAATGCTGGAACCATGGATACGTGATGATCGTCTTGAACAATGCCTTCGACTCCTCCATTCGATTCTGAGAAAGAATAATATCGAATACGATTTTAACTTGCTGCGTTGTCGATACACAGGGAAACAAATTTTTTGGGCAATTATTACAGGGAAGAGGTTCGTTAAGTTTTTTTTTTGGGGTGATGTTCTTCCATCTTCGCTTTCCTTTACCCTATGGGCTTTGCCATGGGATTCGTGACATTCACCATCACCATGGATATGGCATAAGCTTCTAAGAATGACAATATATCATTGATTGTCCAGTGAGGGTAGCCAATCTTTTACCGCCGTCAAAGGAGGCGGCCGACACCGGCTTAGTCTCGGTGATACAAAACAGCACAT
Organism: Acronicta leporina; assembly: GCA_947256265.1. NCBI lineage: Eukaryota > Metazoa > Arthropoda > Insecta > Lepidoptera > Noctuidae > Acronicta > Acronicta leporina. The sequence continues at coordinate 10,990,132 of OX366520.1, read as the reverse complement.
TTATATGTCCATCCGTGGCGAATTTGTTATATATAAAAACCGCCTGCGTATTTGCGCGTTAAAGTCGAAAATTAGTCGGTCGATTGACTTGAAATTTTGCACATCGTTGAATGTGAATACTTACAAAACTGCTAATCTACCTGAAGCCTAACTATTACCACGATAAAGGCTGAAATACGGTCAACCGCTAGCGAACTTGACCGTACATCGATTCAGGTTGATTTGCGCTATACACTGTGCCCAAATCAATCCTTTTTTTTATAAAAAAACGTTGCTCCACTCTAGGATTTTCTACTGTATCGTGGTGTGTTTACAAACACAAATTCTTCCCTTCCAGGTCTGGCTTTCGTGTATGTGAGAATTTTTGTCTATAGGTAGTAGTTAAAAATTTGGTGCGTGAGGGAATCGAACCCTTGTCGACAACACTTGTCGAGAAGCCGATCCACGAGCCGCTGCGCTAAACGTGTCGTCGTGCACTTTGTTGCAAAGATTTTTGTTTAATACATAGTACAATATTTTTATATTGTAGCAGTATTGCCACATGAAATTACCTAGAACATGATGAGGAACTTTATCATAATGCATTTAATTATGTATATGTATTATTTTATATGTATGCTGACTGCAGGAAGTAAGCTGGTTAAAATACGTCATACAACAGTTTGTACACGTCATTAAGCATAGTGTGAACTCATAGAAATAGCATTTAATTTTGTTTGTTTAATGCTGTTATATAGGATATAGAATATTCTGGTGTAAATTGAGTTTATCCTTTGTGTAAAGGTAAAATACTGACCTGAAGGAACGCAATTTCTGCGAATTAAAATATGTAATTCGTTCAAATATTTGTTGAATTAGCAACAAATGCGTATAATGTGGAAATATTAAAAAATATTGCAGATGTTAGATCAAATTCAGAGGATACAGATATGAGTTTGATTTTTCGTTTGAACGCGTTTGAAATATTATTTTTGCATTTGATAGCCCAATTTTTGAGGAAAATTATAGGTTAATATCATCCTACGACCCATATAGCAGTAAATATTTAAAATTACTCACCTCATTTTCAGATTCGAACAAAATTTGATCATATTCACTAAGCGCTACTAAGAATATGATTGAGGTCACATTTTCGAAACAGTGAATCCACTTCCTTCGCTCGGATCTTTGCCCGCCAACGTCGACCATTCTGTTTGAAAAGTACAAAAAATATTATAAATGGTTAAGACTTAAAAAATATGTCATCGTTATAGTGCAGGACATGTTAAAGCACATTATATTATTGTTCCTTTGCTATTCGTGGTTGAGTAGACAGTATGTTATCTTGCAGGACATACAGGGTGCTGATTTAGTCACCTAAACCCGTGATTCTACTCACCATACACAACATTTTTTTCCAGAAATCCCACACCCTATTATTCATGAAAAATATCTTCCTATGCAAAGGTAAACAGACCATAATTTTATTGTCCTCTATTCTTTACGTATAATTTCCGAGTTTGATATAGAAAGTTGGTTGGTTAATAAAGCTTTAGAGGCTCATCAAACACGATCAAGTTAACAAATGTGTGTGCCGCTCCAAACTGATATAGATTTAAAAACCACACGAATAACAAAGGACCACAATATTTGAACCCAGCTAATTATTATATTGAAAGGGAAAGTTGGAAATAGCAATAATTATAATTACAAAAACTGTTAGCATAGAAGTGAAATTGCTTAAAAATATTTCTGACCTAAACAGAACTGGATGCTTCGAAACACCGCCAAAAATGCTAGAATTTAATGTTTGGATGTAAATTATAATAATATTAATAAGATTTTTTGTGAACACAAAGTTTCACATGATTGTATTACATAAATACATTATTTCATATTTTTAATGGCGGCCGGTTAGCAATAGCAATCTGAGATAATTTATAACAAATGGTAACATTAATGTAACGAAGTTGCCCGATTCTATGTGAAATAGCATTATCAGGTATATCTAATATAAAGCCATCTTTAAGAGAATCAATTTGGCGGTGCATTGTGTTAGCAAAAATAAGATTCTGTTTGTTTAAAAATTTAGCAAAATCTTGATCTGTATCTTAATTTTATATTGTCTTGCAGTTCATAAATCATAGCCGCGTGACATTAAGAGTGTGGTAATTTAGAATTGCAAGTTTAAGTACTTCAAAAATACATTTGCTAATGAATTTTAACTTCAAAGCCACCACCAAGGTTGTGCATTACAACATAATAAGAAAATAATGCGCCCCAGATCAGTACGGTTACATGCAAACAGCCTCTAGCACCAAAAAACAAGCAATAAGTAAGCCAAGCATTGTGCGCGAAATCAGAGTGTAGTAAGCAAAGGTAGTCTAATGGCTATGGTCAGACTTGCGATCATGTGATTGCCGGTTCGAAACCCACCCATTACACTACCGACGGGACCCCACTCGTAACAAAGTATTTAGCTTAGCACGAGGAGTTAACAATATTACTATTAATGTGTGTAGTAATTGTTAGTTATCTTTTTTTTTCAAGGCAACATTTTAAAAGTGCTACTCTGTTAAAATTCTGCCTGTTACCAATAAACAAGCAGATCCTATAGTAAATTCGTTATCTTTATCAAAACCACACTCTGGTTAAGGGAAAAATTTAACAGACCCTATATTTATTGTGTAAATTGTGAATGTGATTAAGCAATCATTTGTTTCATCATATAATTTTGCAACATATAATTTTAGGTGCATTATTTATAATTATATAGCGTTAATACGGAATATATTGTATAATAATTACGTCAATATTAGAAGGGGAGATAGCTCTCTGGATACTACTAGCGTCGTTCAACCGCACCAAACAATCCAGGTTTTTACAACATACCTAAATACGATCCCGTCAAGATCGAAAGGATACTCAAGGATGCCGGTAGTCGGCTGACGAGCGCGCAGGATATCCTGCTCGGTCGGGAGGTAATCGTCTTTTTCGATTCTCGCCAAATCACTTAAATAGCTGAAATATATATCATGCAGCGCTAACAGCCAGTATGCAGACACATGCACATAAGAATATGCTGTTACATAATTATGTAGACAGGTTACACAAAAATAAAGTTGCTAGAAGAGACAGAACAAGTCCCCATGCACCTGTAAAGCGAGACATGCACAGCCCTTACACGTTATAGTGTTACCTAAATCGTATTTCTTCCAGGTCAAATGGGTATTCTATAATGCCCGTTGTTGGGACTCTGACGCGTAGTATGTCCTGTTCGGTTGGTAAGTAATTTGGTGCCGCCACGCGGTCAATCTCCTGCAAATAGCTATAGAAAATTCCTATCTCAGTGTTGATCCAATTTTACATAATTTTGAGTAACACCAATATGACAATTTTGACTTTCTGTATAAGTATTTTGAATGTGAGTTTGTTCGTCTTTTACCTTCACAAATAATATATTTACAAACACATCCGAAACGTACTTTAGTGCGGTGGTCGATGTATCTACGTAAAATATGTCAATAGATTTTGTTTAAATCGGGAAGACGAACAGACAAACTCGAAGTAATGCAGTTTAGATTTCTATGGCTTAAGCAACAGTGATATTCAGTACACAATCTTTGTTCTCAAGTTTTCACAAGTGATTATTTTTTAAGTTTTACTGTTATTGCAAAGTGTAATTTGTGTTTCCAAGTATTATCAAGAAAACAGGTAAGGAAGACAACAGCATAATTAATATTAATTTAGATGACATCATTTTATATAATTATAGTAGCTATCTTTCGCGAGTTTATTCGACACTCCCATCATTTAGAGTTTCCTGTAACCGGGATTTGCAGATATGCTGATGAGTCAGTGTTACCGGCATTATAGGAAACTATATTTAAAAGATAATTACCTACATATGATTATTCATTGCAATGCTATTATTAAATTGGAATTATTACAATACCAATGCTTGAATACGTTATTCAATTACTAGATAATCATAATGCCAAATTGTAAACAGTGTTCCTTATTTATAGTCTTGATGACATAATCCATAGTATTTATGACTCTATGGTTTATAAGAAAGGAGTTTTTATATCACAACTTACTATTTGGCCGAGTCAGTGAGCTGGTATTCTCGCCTGCGATCGTAACACTCCTGGATACCTGCGTCGGCCCACAAAGCCTTGATGGCCTCGACATAGGGACTTTCAAATGTTGTCACACTCTCAAAGTCGATCGACGATATCAACTCCGCCTTTTCCTGGAAATGTAAAATTTTAATTTAGTTTGGAATGCAGTCTATGGAAAGAATAAGCTTTACTGCGAATTTCCCTTCGCGATGTAATAAAAGGACAAATGTTACATTTATAATAAAACCTGTTACTAATTGTCATTATTATTATTATTCATTGTTAATAATAATAAATAAATGTAATTCTATATGATTTAGTCATGACATAGCTCAAATAAATATAGGCTACATTATGCCGCTATGAACGATTTTTTCATTATTAATGGTACCATCACTAACCTATTATATAACTAGCTTAAAAAATGCGTGTTGTGTGACTTATAATAATTTATGACAAACATAAAGTTAAAATTTTAAATAAGACACACGCACTCACTTAAATATAACAAATGTCTTCGAGGTCTTGCGTCAAAAATGCTATCTATGCGAAATTCCGTAGAATAAATGTATGCAATTAGTTCAAAAATTTATTTGACATCTATTGAAAGCTGTTTTTTTTTATTTATAAAACGTTACCACACTAGGATTTTCTACTGAATCGTGGGTGCTTTTACAACACAAGTTCTCACGCACACAAACGCCCAGACCCGGAACAACTATCTAAAGGTCTCACAAATTTTGCTAAATAGTTAAGTACATAGATACTAGATCTATAATATCAAGTAAAAAATTGCTAAGGATTACTTTTTTAATTTTGCTGCCCTAATTAGAGAATTAAGAAATAGACTATCAGTGGTCAGTGACTCTAGAATAACACAACTAATCGCAGAATATAATACTTACTGAGTTGGACGGATTTCCATATTGTATAGATAGTAATTCCATAGCGCGTATCATACTCTGCATCGCCATGAATATATTTTGGTAGACGAGCTTGATAAATCCCCTTTTATCATCGTCGCTGTAGCCGGAGCCATGGATAATTCTCATCTGCTTGATGAACGTCGACTTGCCTGACTCGCCAGTACCTGTGACCATGATAAAAAATATATTACTATCACATATTTTTAAACCTTGTCCTACAACTAACAGCCCCCTCCCCCCGACCCGGAACACAAATTTTCAACCACCAACCAGCTCGGAGCAACTACCTGTAGATCATGCAAATAGTTGTTCTATGTGGCAATCGGTTGGCGTAGAAACCAATCGCTCAGCCACTACGCCATGTATGCCATCACTTATAAAGGGTGTGTTACTAAAAATGGTTCTCCTGTCTACGTTTCAGGGAATACAGTTCCTGCAAAAAGGACACATAATCCCCCAATCACTGATCGAGAATACACAGAATATGCTATTGTAAGTTGCCGAGTGTTTCAACAGTACTTAAGACAGACTAGCGAAGCCTAGTCTGTATGCAGGCTATATAACTTTGCCAGTGGCAGATCAGCTAAAAATACATATAATCTCCTACCGACACGCCCGGAAAAAACACGTGTTTAGTCAACAACATCAAGGAATCTGTTGGTGGGATCATGAGACCAGCTTCAGTATTTAATTTTATTTAAAAAATCATTCACAACCATGGAACAAGGACCTTTAGGAAAGCCCCGTTTTACCGTGGATGTCAATAAAAAAATTAAAGAATGTTAGATGTGCGGTATGGAACGCAAGATGAATGAGTGAAGATGATAGGTGTGAAACAGAAAGATAGAGTAAAATAAGATGGCCATTTATGTATGCAAGGAGAAAGATGTGAAAGAAGTTTTTATTGTAACATCCTAATAAAAGAAGTTTTAAGAAGTTAAAGGTGAAGTTTTTAATTGCGCATCGATCCCCTACATTTATCTATACTAATATATAAAGCTGAAGAAGCTATTTGTTTGTTTGCTTGAACGCGCTAATCTCAGGAACTACTGGTCCGATTTGAAAAAAGCTTTCAGTGTTAGATAGTCCATTTATTGAGGAAGACTATATATTATCACGCTAAGACCAAGTGACTACTCCACGCGGACGACGTCGCGGGCAGACGCTAGTTTAAAATAAATTGTGTAAGTACTGAGCTGGTTCCTGCATTATCTTTAGCGCCCAATAAGCAGCTGCCGAACGCATTCCAACAATGCGAGTGATGAGGGGAGTAGAAGAGAGACTATAAAGAGAACAAATCAACGCAATTCGTACGATGCGTGCATACGGTGCAAGTTGCTGCACTGCAGCAGCTCGCTTGGTTGACTCGCCCGCAAACTTGCATCGTGTAAACAAGCCATAACATCGCAGGTACACAGATAGCTCGTAATAAACTATGAAATAATAATAACAAAACCAGTCTTGCATGATGCTAATCGTTTAGTACCGAATGTTTAGTGAGTAGCTGATAGTTTAGTGTTTAGTACCGAAAAATTCTGATTTACATACCTAGTACATAATACAATAGTACATAAATTGTTCAATTTGTAACTTAAAAAATTAACTTTCTTTAATTGGCGACTGTCGTTATTATAAGACAGGGCTGTCGTCACTATGCCCAGTTCGTAATTGAATAAGTAGCTTGGTTAAATTAATCAATGCACTAACCCTAAGCATGAATAAGATGTTATGGTACTGGTCGGAAGTTTGATTAGCAGCTCTGCAGCTTTGGGCCAGCTTGCTAGCAAGCTAGCTTGAACAGGTGTAGTTTTAGGGAAAAAGGCTAAACGTTAAAAAAATCTTTTTGCATTTCCAAGCTAAGATTATGAAGTTATTTTAGTGAAGGAAAAAATCGACTAAATAACGTAATAATAGTAAGATCCTATAAAATTATTTAAATCCCTGTTCTAGTGATGATGATTAAGATGAAGATAGGTAGTCATACAGTATTTTATGATGAATGACAATAGGAGACAACAGACCGTACCATTACGCCTGTATTCCGCATAGTTTCATCGGCATGTTAAGGTCCCATGTAATAGGATATGAGCCTATTGTCGTTACCCGGGCACAAATACTAAACTCCGAGCTGCTACTGTTCATAGAAATACCCAATAACACTTTGCGCAACCTGGGAATCGAGCCCGGGACCTCTAGCGTAGCAGTCGTACTTGGGACCACTAGACTAATGAGGCAGTTACTAACAGATGTAAAAAGAAGTTTACTAATCGTTTATGTAATAAGGCCATGGGTTATTATTCTATGTGATTATTTGAAGGATTTATTTCTTTCCGTGGCGGCTATTTAGTTATTAGGCGCGGGCTATCGCGTGCAAAATGATGGCTGTCACGAGACAGTCGGCGCGCTAGTTTCAGGGCAGCCGGCCTAGAAATTAAAGAACACTCTGATTTACATAGTAGAAAATATTTATGTTGCTACTTTTATAAACACTGGGAAGAGACCTTCCCGTAATCACAGTCAGGGCGGTATTAGAGTAGAGGCATAACACAGACATGATTTCATTATTATTTTTATACGTAGTACCTACTCGTAACGGACCCTGGAGTTATGCTCCTTGTATCATAATGGCAAAAACGGAACTGATCGCAGTGGAGGGTATTGAATATTGAAGTCATGATTGCTGCTAGCTTAACTATTTTTAATATTTTAAGGGCCGAGAAAGCTACCGTGTTCTGGGGTCAGGTGTTGAATCGCAATCGGTCATGGACCTGACTGTAAGGGAAGGTAAGTTGGGTTGGGTTAGGTTAGGTTAGTAAGTAGTCTGACATATCCTCACGCCTACTCAGGTGGCAAATGACCCACGAAACCTTCCCTTTTCTTTTCTTTCCGCATCCCAAAAATAAAAAGTACGTTGTATATTGTAGTCCTATTCGTAGTCGATGACATGCGTGCGGCAACAACGCGATGCACTTGTCTTAAACGTTTTTAAGTTTGCTGTTAAACACGAGCTACATAGACTAGTGTGTGGCCATACTGTCTTCAGTACCTTATTTTATGGGGTGTGGAATATCTCTAAGGACCTTTTGCCTCGTGGAGAGGCAGCACGTTAAGTCGGTTTCCTAAGATTAAAAATCACTACACAATTTCTTCTATGTAAGTATGCATAATGGCTACAATTCGGTTGTGGCGTTCGTCGTTTGGTCAGTTATAACCTAACCAATATAATATACTTAAATTCTTTCATCCCGAATTTACCCCTTCAAAACTAAATTTGAATTTAAAAATAAGCTTATTAACACAGATCGCATAGCGTAACTGCAAATAAGTCATTCTACGAAACAACGTGACATCTAAACGTTATACAGTGGTTTTACATAACGGAGCTGTTTTGCAAAACAGCTAGCAGTAATGTAAAGTGTATTGTACAATCCAAATTCGACATAAATATATAAATATGTGAAATATAAATAGCAGAGCTGCTAATGCTTATGAGGTAAAAATACAAAATAAATTATATTACCAGAGATTAAAGCAAAACTAGGAATTTTCTGTGTATGGACTATATATAAATATAATTTAATGTTATTAAGTAGGTATTATATTTATAAACATTTATTTAAACTACTTGTATAATTACTAATCAACCATAACTTTGACGACCTCTGTGGTTTAGTGGTTCGAGTACCGGACTGCTGACCATGAGGTCGTGGGTTCAATTCCCACAGAACACAAATATTTATGTGATGAATATAAGTGTTTGTGTTCGTCTGGGTGTTTCTTATGTATTATAAGTATGTATTTACAAAAAAAATGTATATAAGTATTATATCCATTGTCTAGTACCCATAGTACAAGCTCTGCTTAGTTTGGGACTAGATGGTGCTGTGTAAAATGACAAAGAATATGTATTTATAACTAGTTTAGTCTACATACACTGGGATTGACCAATGAGGGAATTATACTTTATCAATCTAAATTATGATAAGCCAATCACTAGTAATGTCCTATTAATCAACCTGCTCAATTTAAGATTATTTATAAAAGGAAAATATATTTTCATTACTAAATATTACTCAAAGGATACTGTAAGTATATTATAATGGGTAGTTTAGTTCTTGCTAAAATTCATAATATCATATTCATTCATTTAACATAATCATAATAATGCCAAGGTTACTCAAACTTCCATGGCAACATGAGATTAGTTATTCTAGACATACTAGAATTAACTTTAATTTTAATTCAGCCAAGTTGTATATTACAGCAGAATTTCAGTTATAATAAAAATAAAAATTAATTAGCATCACTAACACTAACTAACACAAATACTTGTGAAGTCAAATAAATAAATTCAAGTAAAGATGGTGTTCATAGCTAATCTAATATGACATCTATTGCATAATAATGTAGCATATTATACATAACTAGCAGGCCCTGCAGACTGTGTCCTGCCCTGAAAAGAAAAAATCCTAGAACCCGACTGCAGCAACCGGGGCCAATTGTATTCCATCCAGGGACCCACTCAAATATACACACAAACGTTCATCCAAATTGGTGATAAACACACGAACAGAAGAATTATATTATACATAATATGTATATGATAAATAGAGATAATGCTTGAATCTGTAGGTACATAAATTAGATATGGGAAACATATATAAAGACCATAAAAATATTTTGTAGTTGAAGTAATGATTTTGATGACCTGTTGAAAAAGGTTAAAAAACCTGTTTAAAAATGAAATTAATATTTTATAATAATAATATAGGGACCTGTCCATAGATGAACTTAATAAATTTCTCAATTTTTCAGAAAATTATTATCTATAAAAATTAACAAACTGCTTTTAATAAATAAATAATAAATAAGTTTTTAGAATAGTTAGTATGTAAGTATAATTATGTTTTTATCACGTTACATAAAGCCTATTTTAAGTTAATGAATGCATGGTAAATTATCTAAATGTCGAAATCTGTACAAATTGATTATACAAAAACACATTTTTTTGCATAGCTGTTTCAAGGTATAAATTCTTGACACAGATATGGGAGTAAAAATGAAGGTATAATTTTATTATACCTCCAATAAGCTTTTCTCCTGTATTGAATATGTTCTTTTACAAACACAAATTCATTCACACATACTTAAACACCCGTACCTGGAACAACTACCTGTAGGTTACACAAATATTTGCTGTGTGGGGATCAAACCCACAACACGTCGCGCAGAAGTCGACCACTCAACCACTACGTTAAGTGTGCCGTAAAAAATAATTATACTGTCATTAAGGTTCTGTAGTGTCCCACTATGTGTACTGTGTACTGTTCATTGCTGTTTGGATAAAATTATTGGAAAGAGTCCAGTATACCCCTACATCAACGCTAATATTATAAAAAGGCAAAATTTTATTGTTTGTTAGTTTGTAAAATTGTTTGTATAGTTTCCGCAAAATAACTTGACCCAAAACTTAAGGAGGGAGAAAGTTTGTGTAGGTAATGCATTTGCATGCAAAATGTTCTAAAAATTGACTACTACACATCCACCATTTTGGTTTAAGTTATTATGCGCCAACTGTAATGGATAAACTCAAAAACAACACAACCAATTTAAAAAAAATATCTTATGTAAAGCTACATTATCCTGGAGTAACATAGCCTATAATGTTAATTGAATTAAACATAACGTCACTTATTTTCGCGGGTGAAACCATGGGAAACAGCTATATAATAAAGATGTGTACAGAGTGGATGAAGCAAAACAGTAGGTTAGGCAGGAATCACAGCAAGTGGTAGCATTCTATAGTTTCTGTTTATCCTAATCGGTGAGAGTGTATTAAGTGAACCAAGAGTAAGGCAATGCTCTTCTCATTAGACCATGGAATAGCCATGAACCATGGTAGGTATTAGGTATATAAAACCTATCATAGTTGATTGAAACTAAAAATAGTAAATATTTTTTCAAATAAGTGTCTCTGCACATGAGTAGACTACTCTGTGCCTTCTGTGTGTAAAATCATGATATAGAAACCTCACATCATATCTACATAGGCAGCTTGCAGTTGCAAACATTGTGTAGCCATTAATCAGATTATGTTTCAAGATCGAATTATGAGTGTATTCTATATTTAGGAATATTCCTCAATATACTTGGGAATTTATGTATTTTTGGGCACAATTTATGATAGATATTCCTATATTGAGTGCTATTGATAGTGCAGACTACATAACTATACTGTGCTTCAAGCATCATCAGAATGCCAGCAGTCGAAAAACATTAATGATGACATGCTAACCAGATTTATTATCTAGGTAAGTCAAGATATGACAATAGTTGTTAATGGGAGTCCAAATCTTAAAAGGTGTGAGACCATCACCATCTTGTGATAGGTGCAATAAACGAGAAGACTTATTTCATTTAGTTGAATGTGACTGGTACCGTGACCTGAGAATTAATGTGATATTAAGCCAACCTTTGTTGGAAGAATGCAAGAGAATATTGAAGTACCTATATAAAGCTATGTTGGAAAGAAAGGGATGAAAGAATGTGGATGAGTAATTTTATAGAAGTGAGGAAGTGCTAGGGTTGTGTAATTGAATGCATGTGGGCTGGTAATATAGCCTACATGCATTTAATTGCTCCATGATATGATTGACCCAATGAGGCTGGCATAGTCACCAGGAGTGCACTGAAGCCTCAAAAAAAAAGATCCTAAAAGCCTGACATTCAGGCTACCTACTATTACAATATCAATATTGCTTGGAGTCCGATTTGAAAAATTATTTCAGTGTTAGATAGCCCATTTATTGAGGAAGGCTATATATCATCACGCTATGCGGACGAAGTCGCGGGCAGAAGCTAGTGATGATATTATAAACAGAAAAGATGTGTATTTTTGTTTGTAATGAACAAATTTAACATACACTAATAAATAAATAAAATAATAATGTAGTATTTTTTAAATGAACCTAATTTTGTGATTGTCTATCACTTACTCTAACACTTACACATAGCTATTTTTTTAAAGACTGCATTCCTATGATAATATTTTATTTTTACTATTGAAGTCCCAAATGATCTCTAAAAATACTAATATCTCAGTATTACCTATATGTACCTACACCACCAGTCTCATTCACCAGCAGTCCAAGTCTACTATTTCAATTGCATCAGAATGTTTATCCTATTGTTCTAAATGACATTAGAACAGACATATTTTGAATGCAATCCTGTTAAAATCTACAATTCTGAAGTCATTGAATGATGATTTTCACACAATAGAATAGTAATCTGAGTACCTTGTCCTATTCTACTTTTCAATTGTATCAGAATGGTCGGCCAATTCCACTAAAATGACATAAGAACTGACAGCTTTTAAAGGCAAAACTGCCTAAAATCAACAATTCTGAAGACATTTAATGACTATTTTGCCACAATAAAATAGTAGACATGAAGCCCTGGTGTTGAACTTTGGTACAGTCACCTGAGTCACCTCCCTTCTCAAAATAATTGGAATTATTAAATATGTCATAGGTACTTGACACATCTAATATTGACCTTAGACAAATGTAAGGCAGCTGAAATGAGTACATAAATTATAGCATATTTGGTCTGATGTATGGTTGGAAATATTGGCCTATCAGAAGAGCTTGACACAATTGGGATTGGTTTTTAGTCACAGGTGAGGTTTTCTATGGAATACACTGTAGAACAAGTTGCTTTACTCATTCCTTGCTGATTATAAAATAAGCACTCACCAAGCAGTAGCAATTTGAGTTCGCGACGAGCATCTCGTTTGTCCTTTCGCAACTGCCTCTCGATTTCTTGATTTATTCGTTTTTGCTCCTTCGCCTCCTCCGACATGCAGCACTCCATGATGCCCAAGAGCGGAGTGCCGCAGTCCTACTTCCTCTTGTGTGGAGCCTTGTCCTTCCGGCAGGCCTTTCAACCGAGGCACACCACTCCTAGAAATTACATTATAATTACACTCACTGTATCACGTTAACACACGCCACGAATATCACATATCACGCACCGACGCGACAACGCGCGAACAACCATTCGAAATAAAAACGATCAAATACTAAAACCGACAATCCGGTCACTGGGTGTGGTGACTTATGATCGGTCATATACATAAACGCTTCTGTCAACTGCCGACATAAACACATCGAAATCCGTTTATATACGAGCGTGGAACCTTGCGGAGCGATCGCATAATCTTGTTAATGTAACTAGATTCAAGAAACCTATGGCTATTCCACACACGTGTTATTAATAAGATTAAAACTGTGAGCAAACAGTGGATTGATGATACCTAGGTAATCTACTGATAACTAGAACGGCCTATGTCTAGGTTACGATGTGATTTGCCATGGCTCACTGGGTGAGTAGTAGCACCTTCTAAATACACTTTTGCACTTATTACGTACCCGAGAGTATATCCATAGGGCAAGATCAAATATTCCACTTCAAATTATTGCACTAACCACGATTAATCACTCAAGTCATACAACGTCTGCCTCTCAATATGGCGCTCGGAGATTTTTGGGCGATGGATGTTCTGCGCGTGCGTTGTTCGTGTATTAGCAAATAAAAAATAATAGACTAAAATTGGATGGAACGTTGCAAAAATGTATAAAATATTAAATTTTGATGAAGTCGCGATCAATTCTAGCTATTGAAAATGAAAATCAATCTAATTTTCATATTCGTCAACTGGTTGACAGATTCTGTCAACATAATTGTCACCTATTTTATTTCCTCCTTGAATTACCAAACAAATAGAAAATCAAACTGAATATGTATTTAAAAGATCAAACTGAAGAAAAAATATCATCATTTCAATTTTATTTAATAATTTCCTAATTTTTTATTACCTTAAATGCCAAATGTTTGAACCCTTAAAAAAATAATACTTTTGTCTATGCTTTCAGACATAGAACCTTAAAATCTGAGCTTTTAGCGCTGTTGTTGTAACGTGATGCTTCTATTGCAACTCTTGCCAGCAATAATTATTGTTTATGTTTGTTGTGCATCAATGAAAATAATAAAATATGTAAAATTAACCCATCCAATATTTAAAATCGCCGGCATAATTTTTTTTGTATAACACATGATCCTATATCTTCTGGTATGTACATTACCCATGAGCTTGTGTCGCAGACCATTTGTCAGTGTTTATGTTTAAAAAAAAAATACGTGTGGCACTCGGGGACTAAAGCTATTGCATAGCATTTTATATCAACCCTATGCAAAAATATTTATGCAATACCTATTTTTTAAGTTATTGTTAAAATACTTACTTAGGATTTAGGATTTTTTATCATTGAAACTATAGACACAAATTTTACGTGTACAGCTATTCGCTGTTGTACAGTTAGCGCAAAATAACTTGAACCAAAATGGCGGATGCGCAGCAGTCGTTTTTTAGTACATTTTCCCCCTCTCCGTTAGTTTTGGGTCAAGTTATTTTGCGCGAACTTTACAGTAATACAGTACTCTTCAATCTTTTTGGCCGGGCTGAACATAGGTGCGAGTCGCTGTGCAGAATACATTTTATAGGGGGAGGTGGAAGAGCGCGGGTGCACGTGACACCCACCGCGGTCACCCGCGCTCTGCCTCCTTCCCGCTCGCGTCCTTGCGACTGTGTGAGTGTTACATCCGTACGTCAAACACATGCGCATTGCGTTCTGAGAATACAGTCGAGTTTCTAGACGAAGACGAAATGAACGATTTCATTTCGTTTTTGTTATTGGTAGTTAGTGTTTTTGCTTATTATTGTTCGTTAGTGTTTTGTTATTAATGTTTGTCGGTATCGTGTTATCGGATTGGAAGACATTATGCAATAAAGTAGATAAAAAAGATCGAGCAGGAATATAAGGAAAGTTACAGAATTATTGATAAATTTTACTGATGAATTGTATATTCGTGGAAGCGAAATTAATCGGATGAATCGGAAACGAGTTTTGAAGACGAAGACGATCATTCTTCCGATGGAACGGACCTCTTCTTAAGGGTGTTACGTTCATGGAAGGTGTAACCCTGCTTTAAATAAGTAAATATTTTTGATACATAATCATAATCATATATTTATAGCATTCATGTAGTAAAAAGGTGTTACATAAATTTAATATATTATGTTATGCATAATTATGTATAAAATAAAAATCTATCTACTTACTGATCTATTACTAAATAGGATAATATTTGCATTAGTAATGTTCCACTCGACTGTACCATGCGCAAGGGGGCGGGTGCAACAACTTCAGCCCGGCCAAAAAGATTGGGGAGTACTGTACATGTTGTGATAGATACATATACACCTATACTTTCTCACAAACAGCTGCTAAGCTGCTTACGTATCATTCATCCGATTTCGGAGCAGTTCGTCTCGATGTCGATCCGTGCGAGCTTCGTACGTACAGTCTACCTACACGCATACGTCTTGTCGCACGCACACAAACACTCGTGCTGTAGTTGCCGAACTGAAACGACGGGGTGTTAGGTTTATTTTCGTTACAGAATTTCTTGATTCGGTCGCCGCGCTCAAAGCCCGCGATAAAAGCTATGCAATATCTTAAAAATTGGACGAATTGGTAGGCACGGACGCTTATGTATGCACAGCCTCTAAAGTTTTAATTTAAGGAGAATTAGGCTAAAAATACCAAAGTGTCAGTAAGAGTAACATTTATGCAATAAAATATTTCATTTTTACATTACCTTTTGTGTCGATAAGCCGGTGTTGAACGTAGATTTTACATAGGTAGGTACCTACACCTTATTTTTTTATTTTGTTTGCTTGGTTTTGTAATATTACCTACTGATTATCACATACCTACTTAGCAAACAGCGCGATTTCCAGTAGTGATGCACGAAGAAGCCCTACAAACTCACGTAATACCCAACTACCGTACAATGTCGTGTGCTTGTCCTAGACAGAGATTAACCTTGAAACACAGTTACTTTGATGAAGGTAGTACGAAAAGCTTTAATTATTCTGTTTAGGTACTAACTTGTATATTAGTGAGATTTATGAGTAGGTATTAAAAAATAGATTTTTGTTATTATATTCACGTATAAAATGATAGGTATTTACAATTCGCTATTTATTACTAACTGTACAGTGCGCCTAGCATATTTTCCATTAGCGGCAAAATATTGAATTACTGAGGGACAATATTCGTTATACGGCTTTCTGGGGGATAGGATGAGATAGATAACTTTCAACAATTTATACTTACTAATAATAAAGCTGAAGAGTTTGTTTGTTTGTTTGCTTGAATGCGCTAATCCAATTTTAAAAATTATTTCAGTGTTAGATAGCCCATTTATGGTGGATCGTTCACCTGAGCCCGCCAAATTCAAATTTCAATTGGTTTTTCGCAATTTTTAGGTCTATAACACATTCTAGATTCCTAGCTGTAGTAATTGCGGCATTAGCTATACAATATTCACAACTGAGCATTAAAAACTTTGCTTGTAAATTGATATTGTAGCTAAATTTAGGTACAATCGTCATTTTTGGCCAAAATTGACGATTGTACCATATTTTAGCTTCGTTAATAGAATAGAATAGAATATACTTTATTGCACACCAAAAAAATATATGTAAAGTACAGTTTTTTAAATCATAAGTTGTACAATGGGCGGTCTTATCGCTAACAGCGATCTTTTACAGACAACCTTTGGATGGACTCGTGTGAAAAGGAAAGGTGATACTTAGGTAGTCTGGCGTACTTTGAAAGAAACAGGATACTTAAATCATGAGTCTAAAACACAATAAATAAGAATAAAACAAGAATAAATAAATATATAAATACATACATAGGTGCTATTAAATACATACTATATATAATATATACATTTATACTGACAGATTCAATAGATAATGAAGAATAAGTTGACTACAGTGACAGATAATATTCTTTGACCATCTTTTTGAAAATAGGTAACGTTTGTGCACGCTTAGCTGACACAGGCAAGGCATTCCACAGCCGTGCGGCCTGCACTGTAAAAGATTTATCAAGGTAATTTGTGGAGTGCATTGGCATCTCTAGCTTCAAGTTCTCTGATGATCTTAGATATCTAGTATGTGTGTCATGAAGGAACTGAAAACGTTCTTTAAGATAAGGGGGAGATATGGGACTGAACAGAATACTGTAGAGTAGGGACAATACGTGTAAGTTCCGGCGAAGGCGTATTGGGAGCCACTTGAGTTTTTTACGAAAATCCGATACATGATCATACTTGCGCAAGCCAAATATAAATCTTATGCAGAAGTTCTGGAGACGCTCAAGTTTATTTAGCTGTATTTCAGTGAGATCTAGATAGCTGACATCGGCATAATCCAGGATAGGAAGAAGAAGGGACTGTGCTAACGCAGTTTTGGTGGCGGTTGGTAAAAAATTACGCAGTCTCCTCAGCGACCCAGATGATGCGAACAGTTTACGACTGACTTCCTGTAGCTGGGGATCCCAAGAAAAATTTTTATCTATAAGAACTCCCAAGTTTTTAACAGTCTCGCTGATTGGTATGATAGTCCCATCAAAAGTAACCTGGGGAATCTGAGACCAGTCTATCCTTGCAGAAATTCTGGGATTGCCAACAACTATGACCTGGGTCTTCGTAGGATTCACCTTAAGTCCATACGCCTTACTCCAATTGTGAATAGATACTAAATCTTTATTAATAGCGGCAAATGCATTTGGCAGCTCTGAAAGGGAAGCTTGTCTATAAATTTGCAAATCATCTGCATACAGGTGGTAGGAAGAAAGAAGTTTATAGGAAATAGAATTAATAAATATTGCGAAGAGTAGAGGAGATAAAACGCCACCCTGCGGTACACCGACAAAAGTACTGCACCATGAAGAAGAAGTATCTTCTATGGATATACGTTGGCGGCGACCAGACAGGTAACTTCGAAACCAGTCAATCGCCGTTGGAGATATGTTAAGCGAGCCAAGTATTGCAAGTAGGATGTCAAAATCAACCGTATTAAATGCATTACTAAAGTCTAGTAAGCATAAAATCGTTACTTTTCCACATTCCATACCTGACCTAATGTCTTCCGTGATATTGGTTAAAGCTGTAGTGGTGCTGTGACCAGGACGGAAACCAGATTGGAAGGGATTAAGGAGACTGTTTTTACAGAGGAAAGTACTTAGCTGGTTATGGACAAGACGTTCTAGAACTTTGGAAAGGAAGGGAAGAATAGATATTGGGCGATACTCAGAAAAAGAACTGGGATTAGGTTTTTTAGGTAACGGAGTGATAAAGGCATCTTTCCATAAAGAGGGAAATTCACCAGAGGTTAAGGAATAATTAAGTATATAAGATAGGACTGGAAGGATTTCATCGAGGACAGGGAGTATCATTTTTCGGCTGACACAGTCACTACCAACCGCATTTGATGTGATAGATACTATGCTCTTCTTAACATCACAATCGGAGAATTGACTAAAAACAAATTCAGAATAGTCGGGAGTAGGAAGAGTAGAAAGATAACTTATTGTAGACGCTTTCAAGGTCCCATTACAGTGGGACGAAGATGAGAAGTGTTGATTTAATAAATCAATGTCTAAATCTTTAGGAATATCAATTTTGCTCCGTTTTCCTACTCCCATAGTTCTGAGAAATTTCCAAATTTTTGTCGGATCTCCTTTTTCAATAGAATCGTGAATATAGTGGCGTAGCGCATCCCTACACACCCTGTTACAATGATTCCGCGCAACAACATAGCTTTCCCAGTTTCGCGCCCCGGGCCGACATTTGTGCTTGGTTTTAGCCACAGTCTTCTTATGCATAATGAGTCTTATTGAATCTGTCAACCAAGGTGCTGGGAGATGTTTTAATTTTACTGCACGCACGGGAGCATGCACGTCGTACAACTTTGTCAGATTTTCGGTGAAAATACTGATTTTGTCGTCGATTGACTTGGCAGTGATGAGAGAAGTCCAGTCAATGTTGTCTGCATCTCCACGGAGGGCATCAGAATCCATACCACCAAAATTACGCAGCATGAGAGTTTTAGGCTTTGCCTTAGGTGGGCGAATTTTGTAGGACAGGAAAACTAAATCATGATAAGAAAACATGTCAGCTGGGTATTGGCCATGCTTGCTAACATGTTGAGAAGAGGAAACAAAAATAAGGTCCAAGAGAGAAGGATTACAGTTAGGAATATGATGCGTTGCATTTAAAGGGAGAATATGTAGGTTCACTGATTGTAATAAAGATCGAAGAGAAGAGGAGCGGGAATCTTGTTTTAATAAACAGGTATTGAAATCCCCCATAATGATAGTGTGACTGTAAGAAGGTGTAAGATTCTCTAGGATAGTTTCAAAAGAAGAAAAGAAATTTAGGGAACACGATGGACTATAGTAGACACCGAGAAGGATTTTGGTGTGCTTTAGGTCTACTTCTAAAAATAAATGTTCGCCAGCATTTTGTGGTGGTGGTTGTGTTGACATATCAATTATTGAGAAAGGAATATGTGCACGGAGATATATGGCAACACCGCCACCACGACTGCTCAAGCGATCATTTCGAATTAGTTGAAAGCCAGGAAGGGAGTAGGAAGTAGAAGGGAGACATGGTTTCAACCATGACTCTGAGACAAGGATAGCATGGATGTTCTTACAGTCAAGATTAGCCAGCATGTCAAAGTAATGTGCCGGAATACTTTGGGCATTTATATGGACTACATTAAGATTCTTCGGAACATCAGAAAATTGAGACTCGAGCGTGTCAGCTAGAGAAGGTATACTGGCAAAGCTATCATTGCTACTTGCTGACACAAAGCTTTCTATATCACTGTCAGAGTAAAGATCAGCCATTAAAATATAAGTATAAATATAAATATATAAATATTATTAATATAAAATATAAATTAACTACAGACTATAAAATAGTCTGGCAACTAAAATAGGTACAAAATAAACACTGTCCACCAGCCAGTTGTGTGCGTGTTTTTATCTAAGTAAGTACTCACTAAGAACTTAAGAAATAATTATGATAATGTCCCTACCCGAGCCAACACATTCGCTTAAAAAGAAATGATAATAAATATAAAATGTGCGTACATGTATCCAAAAACCTTTTCAAACTAATTTATTTGTTGTTGTATCCGAACAACTCTTGACAGCATGATTTGACAGATGACTTTTGATTGACGTTTAAAAGTGTAGAAACAAGTCGAGAAAAGAAATTATAACATTTCAAACAAAACAAGGGAAGGGTAGGAGAATTAAAAATATATAAGAAGCAGATTATGAGTGAATTTAGTCGATATTTGTTAATAAATTGCAAAGTGTTGCCCGGACAAAGACATTACCCAAAAACGATGGTGCTAGACCTCATTTCTTCGATGCAGCAGCACGCTTCGTTTTTTTCGGTGCCGGCGACGACTGAACTCCTGATGGGACTGCTGTTGATGCTACGTTCAGCTGACTGACCTGCCTGACCTTGTTAAGGTCACACGGTGAATTAACCCGCTGTCGATTTCCATCGCAATCAAGAACATATATTTGGCCCTGTTTCGTCCAGCAGTTTGTCACACCGCATTTCTCGCGCGCAGCCATGAAGAGTTGGTGCCGGTATCTGGTCAGAAACTCCGATACAGTGATGTTAGATCCCTTGAATTTTGTTTTGGCAAACCAAATATCGTTCCGAACACCTATATCTTGGAGCTTGCACAGAATGGGTCTAGGCTTGTTGACTCCTGCTTGCCTCCCCAACCGATGACAGCGCTTAATATCAGCAGCAGTGAAGTCGGCTAATTTGCAATGACTACGCACCACATCAGCCACAACCTGCACTGTGTCCTCGTTGGCCCGCTCTGTGATACCATGCAGTAAAATCATCTTACAACGACTCCTCATCTCCATTCCATCAAGATCTTGTGCAAAAGCCTCCATTTGTTTCTGCAGACATGTCAACGCCTCAAGAACAAATTTTTTAAATTTAGCAAAGTCTGTTGCTAAGCTGTCCGTGCTGGTTGTAGATGCAGAAGGGCCCTTCTGCAGCTCTGCTTCGAAGTTTGCCATCCTTGTGTGAAAGGTGTTCATCAATTCAGACATTGACTGCTTGAGTGATTCCATTTGTGTCTGAGTAGATTTGTGTTTTTAGTTCTAAGTAATTTTAAAAGGAGATAACACTACACTGGTAGGTACTTTATATTAACATTTAAATTTGATCATTAAATTAATTGTTTAATTGCGTTTTCTATTTTATTTTATTAAATTTAAAAGAGTAACAAAGAAAAATGTTATAGCTGTCAAACTACCCACTTTTTATACCGTTAACGTTTATTAAGCAAAGTTTTTAATGCTCAGTTGTGAATATTGTATAGCTAATGCCGCAATTACTACTGCTAGGAATCTAGAATGTGTTATAGAACTACAAATAGCGAAAAACCAATTGAAATTTGAATTTGGCGGGCTCAGGTGAACGATCCGCCTTATTGAGGAAGGCTAGGCTAAGTCGCGGGCAGAAGCTATATATATGTATACATATATATTACTACGATAATTATGTCAGACGACTGAGTATTAAATCAAAAAAAGGTACATAAAGCGATAAATAAAACTAGTGTCATTAGACATGATAATGCTGTGCATAACAATACCACAGATAATAGAATACTAGACAATAGGTACACTGTGGTAAATACTAACAATATCTGGTGAACTTAGTACCATTAGTAGGTATATAGTTACGTCAGTTTTCTTTAGAAAAACTAATGTCATGCACAATAGCGCATTTAAAAAAATCGACATTAGTCAGGAATAGATCGTGATGGAATATCGGAATCAATGACTGTAGGTAATAAAGACTACTAAGAGATGCATTCGCATGACCATATTTAATTAAGATATGGGTTTTCGCCCAAAATGCTTGGGCAGAAACCCATATACGTAATTGTATTCAATATCTAAGTATATCAATAATATGAGTGAGAAATTATGTACCCAACACAGTATCTGTCCTTTGGTTACCTACGTCTGTGGTTACGTCTTCTTCCCGCCGAAACCGATGAACCACTTTTCAACTTTTGAATTTATTTTGGCGTAGGATTAAATGGCATTTGGAGAAGATTATGGGATACCTTTTATTAAAAAAAAACCTTTGGGCTGCGTTTGAAACCCCATATTTTGATAATAAAACAAATGTACGTAAGTGTTTAATTTTTTTTATTGTATTATACATTTTGATACCTATTGGGTTGATGATTTCCATCATTAAAATACCTAGGTAATCCAAAAACAGTAGGCTCAATATAATTCCGAGTAATAGGCTAACCAATTATTTGTTTACCATTTCGCACGACTGTTATCTCTTTCTCTCTCTGTCTATTAGGTACCGATTTAATAGACCTAAGTAGGTGCCTTAGAATATATTTTAATGTCTACTTGTAAAGATTATACTAATGCGAAAGCGAATCAAGGAATATTATGATATACCTACCTAGTATACCTACACGGACGAGAATGAGTTGATTCCCACGAATATTATGAAACCTAACCTATAATCTTGACATGTAAATACCTACTTGGATACGCCTATCGCATTTGGCGATACAACCTCGATCTAATTATCTATGTTTTGCGTATCCATCTTATTTTTTGGTACAGGTAGAAAGTTCAATTCAAATTATTATTCTTCAA
This sequence comes from Acronicta leporina, assembly GCA_947256265.1. Taxonomy (NCBI): domain Eukaryota; kingdom Metazoa; phylum Arthropoda; class Insecta; order Lepidoptera; family Noctuidae; genus Acronicta; species Acronicta leporina. Next base: position 10,967,440 of record OX366520.1, on the reverse strand, counting down.
AGTAATAATTAATAACATTAAGCAGTCTTTATCTCATTGACGAGTTCTTTGTTCGGAGGTATCCACCCTCCAAAAGCTTTCTCGAATTCTCTTGCGACGGCAATTGTTAAGTGGTCATTGCATTTGTTGGCGGCTATCTGGATACCCACGGGCAGTCCATTCCTTGACAAGCCTATGGGGCATTGCGTGACCGGCAAACCGAGTGCGTTGAATATTGTCAGGTAACCACAGTTTAGGAATTTGTAGTAGATTCTGTAGTGCAGATGTGCCGGTGTCGGGAACGTTGGGTGTAGTAATACTGCGTCGTCTGATAAAACAGTCTGGAAGTAAAAGAATTCAATTAAAATCTTTTACAATTTTATAACATTGTCGTAGATAAGTAGTAGATTTTAGATTACTGATGGCTTTCGGATATTCTCGATACAAATAGCGCAGTAACAATAGATTTATACATTCAATCAACGCTGCAATTGTAGCAAGTGTAGCAACTAGCTACGAGTAAAATACTGCGAAAATTGATGTGAAGAAGTATTGCAGGGAAGTGAGATACTCTGGGACAGTCTGGGTCCGTCATTGAAACTCGTTCTCCTGCAGACTTTACGAAGTATCTATATCAACAGACTACTTAGACACTAAGTAAATCTAAATAAACTATTTCAAATTGTATCCTGTACCATCTACTGACTAACTATGTACCTCATTTAATAATTTATGGTCATATTGAATTACTTAAAACAAATGATTGACTTTCGGATCTTGTCGGCCAGAATATGTTGGATAACTTATAAAGTGTTGTAGAAGAGAAATAGCGCCATACATGATCAATTGATTGGTTTCAAAAACTCACCTCAAATTCAGCCTTAATTTCATCAAAAATGGTGAGAAGTTTTCTATAATAACTCTTTGGTAATGCACCGAAGAATTTTGTCAGTGGCCCGTACCATATGCACGTGAAGTTATGGTCTGAAAGGCCCACTAATGACTTTAATACCTCCGGCCATACCGACACCCATTGGTCGCGTTTTTCTGGGTCGGTGTATATGTTGCTGACATGTTTAATATTCAATAGTACTCGAATGCTTGTTTCCCACATGTGTTCAATGTTTTTGATGTTGAGCTGGAATAAAAAAAAACTGTGATATAGTAGGTATAGAAACGTAAACAATGAAAACATGTTCGGAGTACCTCAGGGGAGCGTTTTGGAACCGTTTCGAGATATCGGTTTACCTATACCTATATGATATAGGCACATTATTATTATTATTCCAGAGCAAAAACGTCACAGGTTCCGACTTTACTGGACTACTTTTTAAGATAACATTAACTTGTATAGGTAATATAACTTGTAATGTAGCATTCAGTTAATCACGACGACTATATTCCTCAAAACGTTTGTAAATTTTAAGATTCCTATGTCCCCGAGCCAATATCTGTTATAGACTTGGTTGCTGGATAATATAATTATCATTTATAAAATAAAGTACCTACTAACCGGTTTAACTTCGATGTTGTAAGTATTTTTCATATGGTCTTTGGCTTTCTCCATCGCTCTCCTGACATCAGGGCCGATTGGATCTGATACATTGCTGCCATCTCCATTCATATAATAGAACTTCAGTTTTGATATATCCACCTGTTAAATTATTCTCAATTTAAGAACAGAGACCTTACCATGACCTGTTATTGCGATAGCTTTGAGAAAGAAGGATGCTGCTCTACTCATTATTAATTAATAATAGCGCCATCCCTTTCCCACAATCAAAAATGATTGCAATATCACGTCATGGTACAGCTTCTGAGGCAACTAATGAGGGAAGAAGTGATTTGATTTTTGAACTTCTTTCCTTTATGAATTGTTGCGTTCACAATTCCTGGAGTGGTTTCATTCACAACTCACCGGCTGGTCCAAAGGCACTTCTGGCCCACCTGGCTGCTTTAAAACTTTAAGAAGTAGCGTGAGGTCTTCCGCATACCGTGTGATGGGTCCAAGTGCAAAGTATTCTTCAAAATCAGGATCTAAGGAGTCTGGAACGTGGCCTGAAAATGTACAGGGATACGATGAAAGATTTGAATATCAGAGAAAAGTCAAGGTGATTACCTCAGTTAACAGAAAAGTCAACATCGTCATCATGTTGGCTGAGTCCCAATTTATTTGGGATCGGCGCAACATTTCATTTTATTAAATTCATCCCTATCAGCCTTCAACTCATCGTTTAGAAGAAAAAGCATAACAATAAATGCTATTTATAACTTTCCCAATATGAATGTCTTATAGTGAGATCATTTTCGTGAAAAGTTTTATGTGATAATATGCCTCGATAACTTAGCTACCTTTTGTGAGATCCAAAGTAACACGGTATGATGTGTGTCTTATTTTTACAGTAACAATAATTAAGTTACCTTCAATTGAAAGGAGTCTGGGCGTTGGCTTGTGTCCAAATATTCCATTAAACATGGGCGGTAATCTGAGAGAACCAGCGATATCTGATCCCACACCAATGATGGATCCTGCTGCTGAGATCAACGCCGACTGAAACAATATAATATCAACTTATAGAAGGATCGAGGAGAGTTACCTGTAATACCGTAGTAAAGTAATATATTTAGTACCTACGTATGCTTGACTGATAGAAATCGGATTTCCAGTAAAGTCCACTGTTGTGGAATTAATATTATTTCTTTCTAAACTAGGTAATCACTGTCGAGTGAAGACCTCCTCTCTATTCCAACAATGTTACTGATTGCATAATTACAAGTCGCACCCACTTACTCTCCATTAATGAACTTTATCTTATAAATTTGTATCTTTGGTTATCACTTAGTAGGTAGGTACCTTTCGTTACATGTGGTAGTAAGTAGGTAGGTACTACGCGAATCGCGTACTTTTCATTACATTTTCTGCCAAACATAGGTATATTACATAATATTTTTTTTACCTAAATTACATTGCACAGTTCAATGAGTCTCTTACATAAGAAATTCGTGACCATTGCGTTTAGTTGAATTTACAAAACACTTAAAAACTTTTGCTTCGTAATGGATAAGTAAGCTCTTACATGCCTTTGTTGTGTGTGTCAATAGCTTAAAAACACTTTTCAACTTTGCGTGAATAAACGGTAACTACGTTATCGGTACGTTTTGTATTTACTGCACTTACCAACATCTCCATTATAAGTCTGAGGACAAATAAAGACATCCCACATCGTTAGATGCTTCCAGATCCAGACCATTCTTTTTTTTTAAATTTATATAATATTACTTTGTTTGTATGCGAATATTGAATTAAAAATGTAAATTATTATTTTTTGTTTAAAAAAGCTTACTAGCAATGTGGGTCACACATTACTAGTATTCTTGTTAACCCCTCGTGCTAAGTTAAATGCTTGTGTTACGAGTGGGTTCACGTCGGTAGTGCAATGGGTGGGTTTCGAACCGGCAACCACATGATCGCAAGTCCGACGCCCTAGCCATTAGGCTATCGCCGCTTGTTGGTGTGCAATTACGTTGTTGGTGTGCATTTGAATAAAATAAATAAATAGAAAGACAAGATCCACATAAGCGTAGATAATTATCTAATTTTCTGTTTGCTAATACCAACAAACTGCGATCGTTAATCCAACTACAAAATTTTTCCTTTTAAAGTCTATACCTATTTATCAGAAACCCTAATTAGATCCGAAATGAGAATAACACTTACTTCTCCCCCAGAAGATCCACCAGTCGTCCTCTTCTGATCGTAAGGGTTAGTCGTAATACCAATGACGTTGTTGTAAGTTTCCCAGTTCATACACAACTGTGGTGTGTTCGTCACAGCTATGGGAATAGCTCCAGCCGCCCTGGCTAATCTTACTATCGCCGCGTCTCTCTTTGCTGGATTTCTATATGGATACACTGTACCGCAATCGTTGCTCATGCCTGGAATTTTAATGACTTGATATTAGCACACGCGATATGATATATTTATATGCACGTTTGTTTTGTTTGTATAAACGGCCTTATCTAAGGCCTTACGGTGGAAATGAAAAATGACAAGTTTTTTAAAAGTGGCTTCGCGTTGTTACCTAGTAGATTTTTTTTATGGTATATGGGGGCAAACGAGCAAACGGATCACCTGATGCTAAGCGATAACCGCCGCCCATGGACACCCGCAACACCAGAGGAGTCGCAAGTGCGCTGCCCGCCTTTAAAAGGGTTTGGGCCTCCGGTAACCTCAACTCACTCGGCGAAACACAACGCAAGCGTTGTTTCACGCCGGTTTTCTGTGAGGCCGTGGTATCACTCCGGTCGACCCGGCCCATTCGTGCCAAAGCATGGCTCTCCCACGCGAAAAATTGGTGAGGTAATTACACAGCTCTCACACAAAGCAATGAACTCCAAAGTACGCCTACTCAAAAATATATTATTAGGTACTTACTTAATTGAAGCACCTCAAAGTTACCTAGATATACCTGTCTATTTAATTGCAGATATAATAATATCCATTCCATATTTGGAAAGAGAAATTATCATTTGTGGTTAAATAAAAAAGTAAGAAGATACCTAAAGTAAAACATTTTTAAGTAGGTGACTAATAATATAATTACATTCTTCACTGAAGGGTAGTTGAAGTAGTGTAGGTAGTATGTAGGCAAATAAATTATTATATATTGAAAAGCAGTGATTGCCTATCGATATGACTCAGGATTGCCAAGTCGAACATCTTGACATCGAATCCAAGGGTCACGCACCTCCGACTTTTCGAAACCATGTGCGTTTAATTTATCACTCGCTCGGTGAAGGTAAAAACATCGTGAGAGCATGCATGGGAAATTTTCTCGACGGCGTATGAAGTCCGCCAACGCGAATTACACCAGCGCGGTCGACAACAACTCTCATTCTGAGAGGACACACGTGCCCAGCAGAGTGACAGTAAATAGATCGGTAATAATGATAATTAAGTATATTATAGGTATCTATAAAAACTGAGAAAAAATAATTTTAATTGACCATAAAGCAGAAAGATTTACCTTCTACTGCTATGCTTTCTTTCACAGTCATCGGCACGCCTAACAAGGGGTACTCTTTCTCCAAGTCCTCTGGCGTCCTGTCGGTGGATACTATCATCTTATCGATACCCCTAGCTTCTCGCATCGCGGCATCGTATCGAGGCTCGACGATAGCGTTCAGATATGGATTTGCTTCTTTGCATCTCTCTATAAACGCTTCTACAACTTGCTCTGACGTGATCTAAAACAAAGTTCAGTTAGATTAGATATTGAATGCAAAAATAAGCAAAGTCCGTAACACTACCTAAGTCGTCGCAACTGTGATTTCTGTAAGCTGTGTATGTTATGTATGTTGTTATCATGTTTCTCCAGTTCTAGACATAATTATGAAGTTGATAAATACAAGAGGCATACAATCATATATTTGTTATATTATACGTAATATATCATGTATCTAATTAAATAAAATTAATTAATAATAATAATTAAATAAAATACTAAGTCAAAAGAAAAAACAATTTAATTGTTAAAGATCGCTCTTAGCGCTAACCACCCATTTTAACACTCTCAAAAGATAAATTGTGAGATCAGTGTTTGTGGTTTTGATTCAAAGTTTCTAATTTCGACTACCGTAGTAGACCCCCAATACCGTATAGAGATAAGAATGCGGATGACAACCCGTTTGTGAGACGACATGGTCAGTGGCCAGTGGTCAGGTTAACTACCGTAAGATGGCAGGTTCAAGGCTACTATAAAGGTTGAATAAAAATATTAACCTTTTCGCTATAAGGCGAGACCTTTCTTTTTATCGACCGAAGAAGTTTAAGTCTGTGATTTTAGACTTCCTGTTTATTAATGACAATCGGAAGTCATGTTACCGTCTCGAATAAATATTAAGAAAGAAAAATAGGAAATATTCAATATTTAGTTTATTTCCTACAATTACGAAAATTGAGAAAAGTAGAAGAAAAATATCCTACAGTACCTATGTAGGCAGATATCTGTTTGAGGTTTTTACCGGCTCTTCTTTATAAGACCCTATATATTTATTTGGAATTAATAATAATATAATTAAGTATTATTTGTATCTCCTTTTGGGTATCACGGTATGCCTCCCGTGAGGAAGACATCCGGTACTTTGGAAGGCTTGCGGGGGGACACAGGTCCAACGCGCAGAGGCCCCTTGGAGAGCTTTGATCTAATATGGGATGGGGTGTACCCGGGACACTCCACAACTGTACTATGGGAGTACAGCCATGAAGTATTCCGGGCGGGTGCAGGACTATTGTAAATATGGAAATAACAACTGGAATTATGGATGTGGGTGTTTGGTGGACCGATAACCTTTATTGCCGGAAGAAAACGGCGTCTGCATTTGACCCTCGAAAAAATATCCTTAGGGATGGCAGACGGTGACTCGCCACCTCACTAGCTAGGCCCCCCGAAAAGATGCCAGTACAGGCAAAAGGCGGCAACAGCGGCGTGAGCGGCCCCGGTTTCACCGTCGCGAGTCTCTAAGAGACCCGGTTTGGGTTTACCCGCTATAACGCCATTAAACACTTCCACCCCCAAGCATATAGCTCTGGCAGCCCCCCTCTGGCCAGCCGGTTAAGGCAAGACAGAGTTGAAAGTCCTGCGGGCGCTCTTGGGTTTCCACTCCACCTATCCAATATGGGCAAACTGGAGACGAGGCCCTGACCGACTCTCTGGGGCAATAAGGACCGCAGTGTCGCCACTCACCATCAGCTCGCCACAAGCTGCCCTGCGGTTTGTACGCTTTTCTTTAAACCTTATGACACATTTTTTGTGTTATTGTCTAAGGTTTGTCAAAAGCGATTCTAATCTACCCTCCAGTTTGACGTTAGTCTCATGAGAGGTAACGTATTATTGATAATGTAATTAATATTTGGAACGGTATACTTACTTAGTTTTGAGATATCAAAGTTTCTAAGATTTCTATTATTTTTGATTCTAAGCCAACGTATACCTATTATTATTTTCTTTCTTTCTATTAGGCATGTAATATTTCGCAGATAGAATGTGAAAAATCACATGAAATATTTTTTCATAGTGGCGATAAATGATTTTGAATGAAAATTCATTGCGAACGAAAGGTAGCAGGCTGCGAAATTTCGCATGTAAAATCGCTGTGAAAAATAATTTCAAATGAAAATTAGTGAGAGTGAAAAGTAGCAATCATTTCCATGCCTACTCTATACGTAACCTGAACTGAATCGATAGTTTGACGCTGTAAAATAGTTAAGTGAGTTCAAGTAGGTAGTTTTATTGATTGCGGTATAAGAAACATACGGTACTATAATTAGGTATTATAGGAAAGGAAATAATATGTAATTATGTTAGCAATGTCACCAATCTTTATCTTCTATATATATAAAAGAAAGTCGTGTTAGTTACACCATTTATAACTCAAGAACGGCTGAACCGATTTCGCTGAAAATTGGTGGAGAGGTAGCTTAGAACCAGGAAACGGACATAGGATACTTTTTATCCCGTTCCCGTGGGATGTGATGACAGACCGAATTCCACGGGGGCGAAGCCGCGGGCAGAAGCTAGTTAAGTTTCTAAAAATTTAATTGCACTCGACAGTACCTAAGTGGCTGTAAAACATAACATTTTTCATAGTCCTTTTGAAAATATAGGTTCAGTAAAACAATAATTCGTAAGTACCTGTCTAGTCCTTATCATCGCCGCTAACGTGGTAGCAGACTTGAAAAGTAATGGATTGGTGGGTGGCGGACATTTCTTGTTCCTCCTTATGTTCAGCAGGTACGTCAGAGGCACGACAATTATCGCCAGCAATTTCACCATGAACCGGAGGAACCGTCGCACGCAAGAGTTCATCATGGTTGTCTGAAAAACAAAAAGAAGGTGTACATTGATTACCTGTTCGATTAGATATCTACCGCTCAGGAAACGGTGGAGGCTTTATTCAGATCCATCGACAAAGCAATGGATTGTCGGGGCTGTCGGGCCTGGTCGGCTTTTAATTGCTACTTATAGCAATAATTATTTCTCTGTTTTTATGTATTGCATTCCTACACATCAAACTGCATAATGCATAATTGAAACAAACTTGTTAATTGAGAATAATGTTGTAATTATTTATTTCTTCCTGATTTCTCTACTTACATTTATATTTTAACTAGCTTCTGCCCGCGACTTCGTCCGCGTAGCGTGATGATATATAGCCTATAGCCTTCCTCAATAAATGGGCTATCTAACACTGAAAGAATTTTTCAAATCGGACCAGTAGTTCCTGAGATTAGCGCGTTCAAGCAAATAAACAAACAAACAAACTCTTCAGCTTTATATATTAGTATAGATGTGCAACTAAATATGTAGGTATTATTTGACTTCGTTGTTTTGTTTGACATTGTTTTATTTAGTTGACATTTTATATGTAGGTAGGTATTGGACATTTAACATTCACTTGACACCTGCGACCTATTTTACATGTTTTAATTTTCAAATAATATGCACATCTTAATTGTTATTTTTTTTATTATATAGTTGTCATAAATGTAAATTGGAGTAACTACTGTGTAGGCTAGTTTAAAAACACATAAGATTAATAAGATTTTTTGAGTATATGGCCTCCGCAAATGTCCTGCTGATCTGGTATTGCCGTGCAGCGTCTCGTTGAGCTCTATAAATAATGGTTGAGCTACACGATGACTGGTGTATGCGTCAGTTAGGACAGGTCAACTCAAGGCTGCTATGGTTCTTTCTTTAAAAGGCCTGTCCAGATTTTGCCCTACATCGTAAGACACATATCTTATAAATACTACTACTACTGTCTGGACTTTAGAAGAGAGTTCTCTGAATTTGTTTAGGCGTTTCTTCTCAGAGGTCGTCAGATAGGAAATACCGGCGCCATCTAGTAAAAAAAATATAAAACATTGACTTGTAAAAGTGTCTCTAGAAGATCTATTTACAGAAATAAATATCATTTATCATAAAGTAATCAATAATATCATCGTAACACAAGCATTTTTAGCTTAGCGCGAGGAGTAAAGTGCGACCCACATTGCTAGTACGTATCTTTAAAAAAAAACCATTGGACTGCCAAGTCAAAGATCTTGAGTTCGCATCCAAGGCACACACCTCTGACTTTTCGAAGTTATGTGCGTATCAATAGTAATCTAATTATCACGCGCTTTAACGGTGAAGGAAAACATCGTGAGGAAACCTGCATGCCTGAGAGATTTTCCTGTAGTCTGATGAACTTTGAAGGCTTATAAGTAAGTATTTTATTACTTCATCTTGTGTTATGGGTACCAGGGCTCTCGCTATTATCTACATTATTTTTTTTATTTATACCAATACTACTCCCTTGATTTGCTACTAAAGAGTACTGCAATTTATCGGTCTTTTAATAAATAAGCATGTTTTCTACATTTTCAAGGATATTCAATAAAAATATATTCATTTATATGTTCAAAAATGTTTAAAATGCGTCAATGCCAAAAAAGAACTAAGTACTTAGCATTAAAATTTTGTTGAGCTATGCGCCTTCCGTGTTCTATGCAAAACAGTTTCCAAAAAAGTTGTCTTATTTAATGTTCTTAGTACAAAAAACTAGCCATACACTCATTGGTGCATTAGCTTAATTTAGAACCGGTCCAAATTAGCTTCTGATCATTGCGATTGGCAGAAATTCCATGGCCGAGACTTAGGGAGGAAGGAAAGTGCGATTTTTTTTCGGCACAGTAAGTCCGACATAGAGCTTTTTACGGTGAGGTCGTGGGTTCGATTCCCACAGGACACAAAAGTTTATGTGATGAATAAAAGTGTTTGTGTTCGTCTGGGTGTTTCTTATGTATTTACAACAAAGTATATAAGTATTATATCCATTGTCTAGTACCCATAGTACAAGCTCTGCTTAGTTTGGGACTTGATGGTGCTGTGTAAAAAGGTCCCAGAATATTTATTTATTTTATTTTAAGTATCATACAGGTATCCTAATCACATCACCAAATGAAAAAAGAAACATTAAATATTCATAAAAGTAAACATACTGTAGTGTGAAGTTAATACATCTTTTATATATATAAAAGAAAGTCGTGTTAGTTACTCCATTTATAACTCAAGAACGGCTGAACCGATTTGGCTGAAAATTGGTGGAGAGGTAGCTTAGAACCAGGAGACGGACATAGGATACTTTTTATCCCGTTCCCGTGGGATGTGATGACAGACAGAATTCCACGGGGGCGAAGCCGCGGGCAGAAGCTAGTTGACGTATAAAAATTGCCGCAAGTTACCAACTCCAAAATTGAAATATATTTTTTTTAAATGTGATTAAACAAAAGCAATATAGGGCTTAGATTGTTTGGCACCCAGCGACAGTGTCGCTACTTCCATCCACCAGTTACCTCGTTTTTTAATAATTGTATTTTTTTCTTATACGGTGAAAATTATTATTTAAATAGAACCGGATCTCAATACCTAACATAACCTTCATGGGTCGGACAGGGGTTTATTTAAACTTACTAGTGCCTTCGATGCACGCTATTAAATGCAAAAAGTATCTTTGAGCAATGGTTTCTAAATGCAATTGCGTAGACAAGGCATGAATAACCTGTCTTCAATTATCTCTATGGAAAATTGACGTGAAAGTTTAAACTGCGCGGGATTTTATGTCGCGTAATAAGATTGAAGTCGAGTTCATTTTCACTTGTGCTTACTTACAGAGTAGATAACGCCGTTTTAAATGTGATAAAGTTTGTTAATATTGTCATTTATTTACTTACAGAATCGGAAAGACCGGGTATAGTACCGGTAACGGTCTCACACAGTCCATAATTATTATCTATCTATACTAATAATATATAAAGCTGAAGAGTTTGTTTGTTTGTTTACTTGAACGCGCTAATCTCAGGAACTACTGGTCCTATTTGAAAAATTCTTTCCGTGTTAGATAGCCCATTTATTGAGGAAAGCTATAGGCTATATATGATCACGCTACGCGGACGAAGTCGCGGGCAGAAGCTAGTACCTTATATATATTTTTTTCATTTATATATATTATTTCATTCGGGACAGGTGTTCCAAACTCGATTAGGTATATAATAACAGATTGTAGGTAAGATTAATGTTAAAAAAAAGTCCTGACAATACAAATCCAACAATCTTTTTTATTGAGTAACAACATTATAAAGATAAAGATCCTTACGACAGTATTTTTTTTTGTGTTCAACATACACAGCCTCTACTGTTTTGCAATGTCAGTCTGTCACACACACGTTTCTTCATACTTCAAGGCGTACATGACGGTGACTTTCAAGGACTTACGAGATTAACATTTTTTTCCTACTTATTATGAACTTAGTACGTGTAATATGAGAAATGATGGGCATACAACTGGTTCACTATAAGGTGTGAAAGATTAGAAAGCACTATGTTGTAAGAGACATCGCAGGGAGGCCCCAATAATGAACTCTGTATTTACAATGTACGTACATACATGAATGGAAAAAAAAATAATAAATGAATTAGATAAGGGTCCGATGGAGCTTGATTTGTCCACAAAAGCGTAATACCAAAATAAATCGCAATCCAAACAATATTTAATCAAATTGTGTTAATTATTCGGATTGAGGTTTCTACAGTAACATTTTGTCTTCTAATTCTTCACTAAAAATAAACGACCGAATAATCGTTAAATCATCAAAGAATTGCATTAGCTTACATTTATTTCCAGTGTTTTTGACGAAATGGTAGGGCGGAATCCCAATAATAACACACTTTGAATAAATTGTTTTTGTATTACTATTTATTTTAGTACCTATTACGTTTGTATGGGAAATTCGGTACAGACTCTTAATTATGGACCCCATCTTTTATAGCAATATAGGACAGAGGAAGCACTGTATGTCTATGAATATATGTAATACTAGCTTCTGCCCGCGGCTTCGCCCACTTGAAGCTCAAAAACCAACAGTGATGATCTCTTCTTTGTCCCATACCACAGATAATAGAATACTAGTACCCATACACAAGTCTCTATACATTAGAGAGGTCAAGCTGTATCTCAGGTTCCGTTTAATTATTTGAGATAAGAAGTATACCAGTTTTTAATTTGGAGCACATACTTTCTAATAGCGATAACAAAATTAAAACCTATTCAGTAGTTTTTGCGCCAACCCGTAACAAACAGACAGACAAGAATTTTAAAAATCACATTTTTGGGTTCGGAGGCGTTTATATACCCTAAAACCCACTCGTATTTTTTTAAATATCTTCATGTATAGACACAGTTTTTTTACAATTTTATAATAGTAGAGATATTGTTCTCGACTTAGGAATCGAATCCACGAGTATTGCGTGTGGCGTGCACGAGCACGAGCGACCATTATACTATAGCATTTAGTGTTCGTCACCGCGACTGCTACGCTAGAGATTCTGGGTTCGATTCTTAGATCATTCAGGCGTTATTGGGCTTTGCGGCAGCACATATTTTGGTTTTAATTCATGGTGATAGGCTCGCCCCCTATTACATGGGACATAACAAAACGGGGAACTGTGGGTGAACATTACGTATACCTCTGCCTAACCTTCCGGGGAATACAGGCGTCAGAATTCAGATATTCGTGATATATATTTTAATTTTAATATAACTACAGTCCATGTTATTGTTGTACGTTTATCGGTACAATGATAATTAAAACATATGTTGTATAAATATAAATGCTACAGTTGTAATTAGCTGACAAAATGTTTACGGCATTGGTGTTAATGAGTGTAAAGTACTGCTCGTTTTTTAATTAAAACGACTTAATCATTCCTGTCTGACACTTCAGTACGCGAATGTTGAAACAGAAACTGTACTACTTCGCACACAATATATTACATACATACACAACATCACGCCTCTATTCCCGAAAGGTTAGGCAGAGGGGTCAGGCTATAGTCCACCGCAGTCTTTAGCGCTCTTCCGCCGTCGAGAAAATCTGTCGGGCACACAGGTTTTCTCACAATATTTTGCTTCACAGTATAAGCGAATGTTACGAAGAGCTACGCACATTATTGCGAAGAGTTCGAAGTGGAGTCCTTGGAATAACAAAAATGACCCACACAAACAATAAAAATACCATTAACAGCTAAAATTATAAATTACATTAACGATTCTTTAGCTTATCATAAAAAATACATCTTCATAGAGAGAATAAATAAAAAATATACTATGTTATTTTTATCGAGAATAATGATACATGAAACCATAGGTTGTACATCTGTAGGATTTCAGGGTTCATGGGCAGATTGATAGAATTCACGGTTATCGAGAAGTTATTTATGTATCCGATAACATATTTTATTAACTTTGTGTACCTACTGATGATTTAAATGCACCATTCATGAAACTCGTTTTACTGTAGGTAATACATTTCAGTTGAATCAAAAGTATGATATTAGAAGTGTGATGCTTATTTTTGCAGACCAGTGTTTATGGGCCAAAAGTAAACGGCAACAGCAACCTAAAGACGCAAGAACCACAAGTAAGTAGGTACCTAGTAAAAAAAAGTATCACTGGTTCGTTGTCATTTAAGACCTAGTTGTCAAGTCTCATAATAAATGTCTGGTAATATAATAATTATAAATACGCATTTGATTACGAAATGTCAACGGCCTTGGACTCGAACTCGAGTCTTATGTCTTGGCAGTTCAACGGTCATATCACTAGGATATCACTGCTTCACTGCGCGTTCTCTCACGATCTAATTACAATTTGTATACTAAAGAAATAATTTTATTCGACTCATAAAGCTCTCAGAAATACGTTTTATATTATAGATTTTGGGGATTACGTGGGGATGCTCTGTTTCTTTCCCACAAAACAAGGATTAATATAGTACTTGTATGGGGCACGGAAGAGTTGACGTCACATGTCACGTTAGTGCGTTCTCTATAACATACAATTAAAATGCTAATAACTTTGTTATTTTGAATATACAGGTTACAATTTTTCTTTTTGTTCATCAGCTCTATTTATGGTCAACTTTGTCTTGAAATATAATAAGTCAACTTGCTAATAGTTGACTATTTATATAGACCTACATTACCTTTATAGCAACAATCCGTATGCCATTATTCACAACATCAGAAACAGCACTTGTGACATTCGCAAATGGTTTCGCCAAATAAGGCGGGTACACTAAATTATAACTGTTTAAAAACACTTCAGCCAAAACAAAGCCATGGTACACAAACGCGGACAGAAGTATCAAAACTAGACGGGTAAAAAAATTCACTGTCGTATTGAAACACGAGATGTATAGAGCTACAATTGGCCCTATCATGGTCAGTCGCCCTACGTGCATCCGATAACATAATAAGTTACGCTAATAACAGTTTAGAGATTATTATTTTATCGCTTTGAAGATATTACACGCGTGACTATATTACGTTATGGTTACACCACCGAGCGACGTGATGCCCAGAGTAAAACTGCTGCTTGATATCGACTATCGAAATACGCGTAACTTTCTCTAAGAAGAAAGTACTCCGATACATTCGTTGTGTCCAGCGTTTCACGGTATTTTCCTCATTTTAGGATAAATAAATTAAAAAGTGTAAAGTTAATCTTTATAATATACCTAAGTCACTAATAATGATTGATATTAAATTGTAAATTTGTAAAATAGAAAGAAAAATTATAATCACAGATGGAAAAAATATATCTATATCTATTTAATTCGTAATTCTATTTCCTCAATTTTTTATCACATTTTAATACCCAAGATTTTTTTCATCAAATATAAAAATACACTCATTGCTTGTAGTAGTTTATTTCGTAAAATTTTAATTAACAAAGTGATAATGTAATGGAATATTTATAATATTGTATCTGATTAGACGTAATTATTTAAACATTAATAATAATAAATGTTTCTTTGTATAATTTATGTGCTGAATAATCCCACGAAACGATAATATGAGTATTCGATAACACTATACCTACCTAGTAGGTAAACAATTAGGTTAATTTACTTGTTATCGATAATAATCAGTAGGTCTTCTTGTATTGTTAAAATCCAGGTATAGGTAAATGATTCTGCTGAGAACACATTAGGTATAATGTATTACAGGTCTTATTTATTATAATACACATAACGGCCTCATTAGCCTAGTGGTCCTGAGCTAGCTGAGTGACTGCTACGTTAGAAGTCCTGGGTTCGATTTCCAGGTCGAGCAGTGTTATTTGGTTTTTATACGAAATTCCCAGTGGCAGTTCGGAGTTTATAATTTGTGTCCGGTTAATGGCAATAAGCTCGCCCCTTATTACATGGGACCTTAACATACCGGCTAACTGTGGGTGTACATTAGTACGCCTCTGCCTAACCCTTCTGGAAATACAGGTGTGATGGTATGCTTAATACACATGCTGAATACAAATTCCCCGTTATTTTATTCGTCGCAAGCGCGATTGTTGAGCAGTTTGTTTGACAGTTGACGACATGTTTGGCGTAGGGTTAGAGCGATCAGCTACTACGCCACGTGTTGTGGCGTTCGATCCCAGCACGGAGCAAATGTTTGTATGACCTACAGGTTTGTAGTTTATCCTGTTCTGGGCGTAACTATGTGTATTTGAAAAAAAAAATGGTTTGTAAAAGCACCCACGGACCACGATACAAGAGAAAATTGTAGTGTAGGAGCAACGAAAAAATATATAAAAAAGAGGTCATGGGTTTGATTCCCATGTCTAGCAAAGTTAGCCTTTTCCTAAATTTGTTGAGGTCGTCTTCCATTATCATTCATCAGTTTTTTACAAGTGACAACCATCAGAGCTTTGGACCCAATTTCTGGGTCATACCGATATCCTGAGATTGGTTCTCAGGTTTTTTGGGATACCTACATCACTGGTTATAGCAATATTAATGGCAATAGGCTTGCCCCGTATTACACCGCTGAACTGTGGATGTACTTCTGCCTAACTCTTCGGGGAATACAAGCGTGATGTTATGTTATGCATTTTTTTATTTCTGATCTACGAATTTTATTAAAAATGATAATAATAGCAAAATAATATTTTCCAAGGTTAACTTCTACGGAAGCGGCAGTCGTAGTTTTTTTCGGTATAAATTAAATATCCGCATTTAATTAATAATAATTAGGTACTTACTTACAACCATGAAGTCTAATTGCTAAGAAGCTTTTTGGCAAAACTTCTTGCTTTACAATATTAGAAACACACTAATCATTGTATTTTTTTAATTAGGTGTATTTCATAATAAAAAAATACAATTACTTACATTGCTAAAAGTATATTTTTCTAAGTACCTAAATAATATAAAAAGCTGAAGAGTTTGTTTGTTTGCTTGAATGCGCTATAATCTCGGAAACTACTGGTCCGATTTGAAAAATTCTTTCAGTGTTAGATAGCCCATTTATTGAGGAAGGCTATAGGCTATATATCATCACGCTAACGCGGACGAAGTCGCGGGCAGAAGCTAGTATGTTATAAAACCATCACAGGCCTTATTAAATTTGGCACACCGGCCAAAGACGGTGTCGCTGCCACCGTAAGTAAAGTTAAAAGTTAAAAAAAAACTCGTTTTTTACGTGAATTGAAAATGAACATATAAACAGAAACGGATTTCAATCTATATTTACTAATATATAAAGCTGAAGCGTTTGTTTGTTTGTTTGCTTGAACGCGCTAATCTCAGGAACTACTTACTGGTCGGATTCGAAAAATTCTTTCAGTGTTAGATAGCCCATTTATTGAGGAAGGCTATAGGCTATATATCATCACGCTACGCGGACGAAGTCGCGGGCAGAAGCTAGTACTTAATAATACCTTCCCGGGTCGGAAAGGGTTTACTTACCCACTGTTTTATTATTTTAGTGGAGGAAAAAATCGACTGCGTGATTCAGGATTCGAACCTGCATCTTCGGTTACACCACTATGCAATGTAAATCTATGACCACAAAGCAACTATTCCTTCACTAAAATAATTTTATAATCTTAGCATGAAAAAATAAATGCAAAATAAAACCAGAAGACTGTATATTATTTACTTAAATATTATGTCCTATGTACAGACATCGGCCGTTAAAATTATATCTATATACTTATATAAAAGAAAGTTGTGTTAGTTACACTATTTATAACTTAAGAACGGTTGAACCGATTTGGCTGAAAATTGATGGAGAGGTAGCTTAGAACCAGGAGACGGACATAGGATACTTTTTATCCCGTTTCCGTGGGATGTGATGATAGACCAAATTCCACGGGGGCGAAGCCGCGGGCAGAAGCTAGTTATATGTATATATTAGTATGATTACGACATTGACGGGAAGAGTCAGATAAGATGGCCTTATTTTTTCGTTATCTGTAAGTATTCCAAATTATAACAAGATAAAAATGGACACACGATTACACATCCTGTTATACATCACCAGTATAAGGTGACCCTGCATTATAGCACTATGTGTCGCTGTGTGTATGTACCTACAGTACCGTCAAAATAACTGTGTGTTCTATTAAATTGTGTTTGTATTACGGTTACGAAAATATGTATGTACTAGCTTCTGCCCACGACTTCGTCTACGTGGACTTCAGATAAAAAGTAGCCCATGTGTTATTCCAGACTATAATCTATCTCTGTGCCAAATTTTATCCAGATCCGATTTCCTTTCTGGCGTGAAAGAGTAACAAACATCCATCCATCCACCATCCACCATCCATCCATCCATCCTCACAAACTTTCGCATTTATAATATTAGTAGGATGTTCCATTTAATAGGGTCGAGCCTTCTCACCGAGTACAAATCGAAACTCCAAACTGCTACCGAGAACGTAACATACAATGACGTCTTTATTACTCGAAAGGTTATAGGCAGAGATGTACTAAGTAAAGTGAATTCCCAGATCCTCAGTATATTTAGGGCCCATGTAATAGGAGTCGAGCCTATTGCCATTAAACATTAATTTAATTAGCTGCTCGGATATTGGATTTGGGGACAAATATTGCTGCTATTAGGAATTTCATAGTAAAATCTGCCCTAAGACCATTACCTACCAAAGCAATTGCGACCATTAGACTAATGAGACGTTGTACTAATACTAGATAGGTATTAATGCAGCGACACGCATTACAAGCAACGCAGGCGCAACCTCAAGGCTTAGATTTCCTTACGATTAACTACACAACTAATAATTAGTGCTTTGCCTCACCGTCGTGTCCCGGTCAGTCGATACTCGTATAATATAGTACTTGCCACTAATTACTGTTAAAATATTTTCTAGAAGATTCTTATTTTTATGACCTTTAATGTGTGCTTAGTTAATAATACCTAGCAGTTTATGGACGGTAATATAATGCTCATGATGACTGTAGCTACGTGTGTAGACAAAAAGGATAATGTTATAAGTATTATAATATTATAATACCTTGTCAATTCTGCATAAGTGTATTTTCGTTTATTACTGACACTCTTTTGGAGTCTCTCACAAGTTCACGACTGTACCTATAATCTGACTGAATTCTATTTATCCTTAAAAGTAATTCGCTTTTGTCTATTACTAGGACCTTTTGTATGTAGCCTCTTTACAATGCTCGATAAACGACCAAAAAACCATTTAAACAAGGAAAAGTCTACAATAGCTATTTACAAATTTGTAAATCAGATTGGTTTTGGTTCTCATTTCTTTAGTTATTAATTTGAGTGTTCTCATTAATCGCTTAATTTAGTCAAAACCTCTAAAGGCCTATTAATCAGTCTAACCTTAGGATTGGCCCAGAAATTGGATCACTGGGATCTGGTGACAGTTGCTTCGTACAGTTCGAACAAAATAACTTTGCGGGTCTGAAGTTAGACGCAAGCTGTTGCGCAGTGGTAATTCTACGACAAAAACGCGATGTAAAGACAGTTGTGGTCCTTCGTATTCTTGATTCTTGGTCCTTGTACTCTTGGTATGTGTACGTGTAACCATAGAGTAACTTATATATCCGTTCGGAAAGACTAACTTCAGACACGTACGATTAATTTCTGTTAAGTAGGTAGGTATTACAGAGGTCAGTTTTTGACCGAGCCGTATCGTTCTTCATACCTACCACCTACCTATTAAATAAGTAATAGGTACTTACTTATATTTATCCTCATCTGGTTAAACTCATATACTTGGTAAAAAGGTTAATATGAGAACTGTAAAAATAAATGATGGACTTTTGAACCCTCCATCATAATGTGGCACAAAGAGTAGTTTGTGCACGTGCCGATGTAATCTACACACAAACTTCACGGTCAAATGCGACCGACATAACTGATTCACAATTATTGATTTATCTCTAACAACTGTGTTTACAAATATACATCATATGGTATTTAACTATCTATCTATAAACATAGTAGGTAATCGTTATGTCATTCATGCATACAGAGTGACTTTGAAAACATGCGACGAACCGAAATGAGGCGTCCAGTAACCATTAAAGTACATAATTAAATATATTAAGTAATTTCAATGATCTAAATTGTAAAAAAAATATCTTAGACCATCTAAGATATTGTTTTCAGGTACGCATGAATTGAACTAAATAAACACAAATAAATAATATCAAGCAATTCTCTAAATATTTACGCGATCGATTAATTATGATGACAGTTACTGAAGTATTAACCCTTTACATGTACTTACCCATTTTTTTATTAACGAAAAAGTATAAGTAAGTATAGATATTTTTCTTAATCACAAGTTTTCTCATTACACATAGAATCATATTTTAATTTATCGCGTCCATTCAATTTCACCCTGTATACGCGCATGATATGAATGTCGTCTACCAATAATGTGCAGAGCTTCGTGTTCTTAAGACGTAGGTACATATATAAAATATGTAGATACGCAAAGCCAAAGAAAGATACCCAGAAGGACCACCAAATGTTGGGGATGACCAGTTCTCCGCGCACCCGTAGATGTTATCTATGGCAACGACGGTACTATGATACAAGCATAACATGAGCATAGGTTACTCTTCATTTTAGGTAGGACTGGAATCTATCTTAATGTCAACAGATTCTGGCAATATCATTATAACCTTTGCCAATGACGAATCCAGACATTGATTTAAGTATTGAAATTAAATGATTAATGAATAGGTACTCATATATCTTTTTGTGATTTTTTTTTGCATTTTTCATGCTAAGATTATAAAGTTATTTTAGTGAAGGAAAAATTCGACTCGCAGGCAGGATTCGAACCTGCGTCTTCTGGTTTGATACACCAGACGCTATGACCACTAAGCCACCGCGAGTCCTACCTGCCATGTCGAAATTTGCCTTCACATTCTGAACTTACGTCTTAAAGGTGACGTCAGTAACATCAATTGACAAGCAAGTTACTTTGCCTCTCAACCGACACGACTTACCTTACGGTTAGTTCTATGCCGTACGATGCTACCATACCTACTAACTATCTTTTTGTGATTTTTTTGCATTTTTCATGCTAAGATTATAAAGTTATTTTAGTGAAGGAAAAATTCGACTCGCAGGCAGGATTCGAACCTGCGTCTTCTGGTTTGATACACCAGACGCTATGACCACTAAGCCACCGCGAGTCCTACCTGCCATGTCGAAATTTGCCTTCACATTCTGAACTTACGTCTTAAAGGTGACGTCAGTAACATCAATTGACAAGCAAGTTACTTTGCCTCTCAACCGACACGACTTACCTTACGGTTAGTTCTATGCCGTACGATGCTACCATACCTACTAACTATCTTTTTGTGATTTTTTTGCATTTTTCATGCTAAGATTATAAAGTTATTTTAGTGAAGGAAAAATTCGACTCGCAGGCAGGATTCGAACCTGCGTCTGGTGTATCAAACCAGAAGACGCAGGTTCGAATCCTGCCTGCGAGTCGAATTTTTCCTTCACTAAAATAAGGTACTCATATACTTTTTTTATGGGATAGGGGAGCAAACGAGCAGACGGATCACCTGATGGTAAGCGATAACCGCCGCCCATGGACACCCGCAACACCAGAGGAGTCAGAAGTGCTTTGCCCGCCTTTTAAAATGGTTTGGGCCTCCGGTAACCTCATTCACTCGGCGAAACACAATGCAAGCGTTGTTTCACGCCGGTTTTCTGTGAGGCCGTGGTATAACTCCGTTCGAGCCGGCCCATTCGTGCCGAAGCATGGCTCTCCCACGTGAATATACCACGTATACTGCAAAATAATGGTTGTACAACTGTTCTATTAATAAGATATGACGGTTCTGACACCTGGTTTGATTGATGCACTAGAGTGCTCTATCGCTAAATATGACGCTGTTTCTCGTGAGAAGTAATTAGAAAAGCAAACTGACATGAGAAAGTTAACAACATAACATTTTTACACTAACTTAATATTATTATGAGAAAAATATGATTAGGTGAAGTAGGACACCGTTGATTTTGATGAAGAAAATATAACAGTCAGTTACTGCTACCAATAAACAGTGATTCTGGATCCGTTAGACCGCAGTGATTATCATGCATACGGCAATGACACATTTTCTTACACAAAGCGTTCTATAAACAACCTTATAATCAGCAGAGGAAGCTATGAAATCGCGCATTGATTATTGCCATGTCGGATGTGTGTCTATTAACAGCTATATTACCAAGACATTCTAGTGCACGTTGGAAACGGTCCTTAGAAAATTGATGCAATGCAGTTTATCTTAATAATTTCAAGCGCAAGCTGGAAGAGAAACACCTTTTAACATTGTGGAGTGCAATAAACGAATTGCGTATTGAAAAGTGTAGTTCATGCAAATCACAAGCGGTATGACTTGTAACTTGAACTAATTTAATTAAGGTTCATAATCAAATGAACCACACGCACTCTTAAAATGCAACAAATATAAGTAATCGTTGGTACGAACCAATAATTTAAAATTCAAATAATTTTTAATTATTTATTTACATGTTTAAATGTAATGCTCCATTTATACCAGACACACCTTTGGAAATACGCAGAAGTATAATGCAAATTCGTACAGCCTTGTGATTAGAAATTATACAGATTTTCAAAAAACCTCATCATCAAATAAATATCCAATAACAGAACTTTTTAAATTTTCTTACTGTGAAATCTAGTAAGTCTGAAATTGTAGAAAATAAGAAACCTTAATATGGAATTGGGTTTAGTCTGAGAGGATTGTGTGCGTTTGACTTTCACAAACTTATACCTAACTTTAGAAGATGCTTAACGTATGTGCAATGTACTTTTTTTTAATTAGGACCCTTAGTATGTATATCCCTTAGAATATGTAAGGTTATCGGATAGGAAGGTACCTACATGAAAATTGGAAACTTTTTTTATTCTTGATGCGTAGATGTTACAAGCCTCAAGATACTAAATAAGCCGCAGAATACTTCAAGTCAAATCATCAATTAGAATAGAATACTCTTTATTGTACACCAAAAAGATTACATAGAGCTATGAAAACAAACATGTTTATAAATGCGGTTCAATTGCTTTTAGCAATAAGACCGCCAATCATTTATCAATTGTGGCGGTTCTTAAAAATCTTGAAATCGTTGACTCATTTACTAGGAATTCTTAAATTGGTTTATTTTTCTAATAAAACTTGTGAAATAAAATAATCGCTTTACTACTAAACCTAATGGTATTAACTATGCTATGTTTACTAGGCACTCAAATTCTGTGCAAATCAATTATGAAAGTACTACCTACCTAAGTTTGAAATTTTAACAAATCTAAGGCCTACTTGCACCAACTTCTGAAATGTGTTTAAATTGTATTTAAACACGAAATTTCGATGAAAAATTGTGTTTAAATATGAATGAAACACATTTAAGAATTTGGTGCAAGTGGGCCTAACTTTTTTAGAGGCCATTAAATCTAAAGTCACATCCCTAGCCTATTTGGTAGATAAATCGCAAGGAAACCATGTTACGCAGTAAGGTACGGTCTGTGTAGCAATCGAATTGCTAAGCCAGCGAGTCGGCCAAGCTAAGGTAGGCAGCCTTGCGAAACTACCCGTGTTTTCTCAATTACATACACTTGAGGATAGATCAACAGTAGAATTGTTTGCTGATGACTCTTTTGCGTCATTTCGTTCGATATTTGAAGAGTTGGCCGACCCGCCAAAAACAAATCCAGTGACTTCGAAGTTGGAATTTGTTTGGAAATAATATCAGAGCTTATAGTGTTGTTTGAATATTTGAGTGTGGAATTTTCATATGATAAGTTCGATGAACAAAAGTTTATACACCTACTTAGATATTTTGATTCAGTTTGAGATGTTCCTGGTTTCCGGATCGGTACCTATAATTAAAATTCGTGAAAGAAAGATGTTTTATGAATGATTATCAATCTAGCTACTGCAATATATATCTAATCCTTGTAATACCTAACTAGTATTCATTAACATAATTATAACGGTATGATGATTATTTAAAACTGTTAATTATGTATTTTGCCGGATTCTGACGATTGATAGAGAAAGCAAATTTATTTACAAGAATTTATAGAAATATTGAATCCGGTAGACAAAAACGATTGCTTTGGTGCCCAGCCTAGCGAGGACCAAACACCGAATCCCCAATACTTATACAGTCAACAAAAGAACGAACTACTTATGCGGGCAGAATAACGACATTTGTGTTTTGAAAAATATTGTGTAACTAGCTTTTGCCCGCAGCTTCGCTCGCATGAAGCTATTATTAGAAGTAAATATTAAAAAAACCAACATTGATGATCTCTTTTTTGTATGGGTCTCTGTACATTGGAGAGGTCAAGCTGTATCTCAGGATCCGTTGAATTATTTGAGATAAGAAGTATACCAGTTTTTAAGTTGGAGCATAAACTATCTAACAGTGATAACAAAATTAAAATCTACTCATTAGATTTTGCGCCAACCCGTAACAAACAAACAAACAGACAAGAATTTTAAAAATCGCATTTTTGGGTTCGTAGACGTTTATATACCCTAACCCACTTGTTTTTTTTAAATATCTTCAATGTACAGACACAGATTTTTTACAATTTTATAATAGTAGAGAAGAGATAATAAGAGATAATAATATATCGCGTTGACAGGTTGCCTTCGTTTTAGTGGCATCCCTAAATTTTTGTTGGCTGTACCTACAAATGCACTGTTTGTGGGTCGCGCGACGCAGTAGTCCTTCCTTCGTCCTTCCTTCCGAGAGACGGAATCCTTACCATACATGCTTATGTACCTTTTTCTCACAAAAAAGGTAAACATGGTAATTGTCTTGTGTTCTTTACCAGTTACTCTGTACTTTGTATGTGTATATTATGTCCCTGTGATTATTTTACGATAATACTTAGCTGGCATATTGGGGTCGTAACCTGAATGAGTGTTTATGCCTATTTAATTTTTTGCTCTAGCAACCTTGTTTTTTTTTTGCACGTTTTTTAAAAAAAAAACTCTCTCTCTCTCTCGTCTTTTTGATAAACATTCATTCTAACGAATCTAACTGTCAAACTCACTGTCATTCTGTTCTCGTCCAAATCGATGTATTTTTTCCCACCCAAAATTAGTAAAATAAATCATAAAAAGCTAAAAAGAAAAAAAAGCTAAAGGCTTTCATTGTGTCCAAGAAGAGACAATGAGATAATCTCAATGATTCTAGCTAAGAATATCATTTAAAGCATATAATTAATTAATTAAATTCATTTATTTCGGAGCCAGTCCATATACATGTGGGATTAAAAAACATTCAATACTTATACAAAAATTAATTAAAAATCTACAATAAATCACATAAAAAAATAAAAATAAAAAACATAATACAAATACATACACACACACACACATTATACAATACACACTAGGTATACTACCTATATCATCCATATTGTCATCTAAGCCTAAATTTAGGTTTGGATCCGGAGTGCTCAATATGCAACTTAGTCCAATACCGCATTATTGGACAATCCAAATCCAAATTCATCCTCCATGCGAACAGTTGTAGGTAGCTGTCGGAACTTCCCCGTATGCGGCGCATTAGTGACACAACTCTCTTGCGAATAATCGCCGAAAAACCATCTATTGTTGCGTCTGCAAACATACCTGATGCGCTACAGTAGCGAGGAAGCTTCATCAGCGCCCTGAACGCATTATTGTATCACGCAGGGCGTCGTATGATTTTTTCGTATGCTTGACCCATAGGCCGCACGTGTAAAACGATTGGCAAAATGCCCTAAACAATGTAACTTTAACTTCCGTAGTACAACGTGCAAACCTACGAGCCAGCATATTAGCTCTGACAGACAACGCCCTGCGCTCCCTATCCATATCAAAATCGTCTGCAAGCGTCTCGGTGACCCAGTGGCCCAGATACTTAAACTTCGAAACTCTTTTAAGGACACTGCCATTCAGCAAGACCTGTGGGACAGAGTTATAAGTTTAAGTTCCCGCCTTAAACACCATAAGCTCACTTTTAATGGCGTTATATCTGAGCCCATGGGCCCCCGTACCGCTCGCGGATCGAAATCAGTTTTCGAAGGGCACTGATCGATGGACTCAGCAGCACCATGTCGTCCGCGTAACTGATGTTGTTGACTAGAACACCATCAATCGAACAGCCGACACCGGCACTGCCGAGCTCACGGATCAGTCGGTCAATATACAAGTTGAAAAGAGTAGGCGAGGTTAGCCCTCCTTGCCTTACACCACATTCCAACCCATTCTCAGCCGATAGTGACCCCGACCACCGCACATAATTGCTCTGGTTGCCATACCAGTACTTTAGGAGACTTATGTACTCAGAAGGTAGATCCGTATCATCTGACAGCTTTTGCCACAACCTGTCGTATGCAACCAGATCAAATGCTTTAGATAAATCTAAGAAGCAGGCATAGACTGGTGTGCTTCTATTAGTGTAGTATTGGACGGTATTCTTGAGATATATAATACTAGAGTCATTTAAAATACTAGTAACAATAAAGTAATTGACGCTAACAAACACTATTCATTAAGTTGCCTAATTTGCAATAGAGTTGGAAAGACAATGGGACATTTAGTAGGTAAATATTTTTTGTAGCAATTACTTGGTTCAAGTTACATTGTTCTTATTAAAGTAAGAACCTTTTGAATACATATATTATGTATTCTGTTTTGTTTTACTCAAGCGTTGGATTTAATATACAATTAGCCTAGCCCAGGAGAGCCGTGACTATAGATGCTGTAAAGAATATGAAGCGTCGGGAATAAAAAGTACTTTTATAACATACCATCACGCCTATATTCCCCTAAGGGTAAGGCACATATGCACCAATTTACCCCCACATTTGGTCGGTATGTTTAGGTCCCAAGTTTCAGAGGCCAAGTCTGTCGCCATTAACTGGGCACAAATCCATCTGCTACCTACTGAGAATTTCGTAGAAAAACCCAATAACACTGATCGACGTGGGAATCGAACCCAGGACAAATATAGGAATAACGTAGCAATCACGCTAAGAACCACTAGAGTAATGAGGCAATACTCATAATATTAATCAAAATATTTGTACTTACCTAAATCATTTTTGTAAACTAAGATGGCCTTGGGCTAGGAATTAAGCATAAGTAGGTACAGTAAAAACTAGATTAACCAGACTAATTCTGGTCGTTAAGCATTCGGATAACCGAATGTATGAAGACAAGTGGTTTCTGTACCTATTTAATATTACTTAATGCTAGTTGTTTATTAAACAAAAACAATATGAATAAAAACAATGTTAACAATAAAATTAATAAGGAAAAATTTGCAAACGTCCGTGGCTCTGTGCTTGCATGGATTCGTCTTGTATAAAGTTCGGTCAGATTAGTTATAAATAATTAGTCTTACTTAGCTTGGATAAACTTGTTAGACAACTTTCATTTTTTGACTTTTGACATAGCCGCTAGCAATTTTAAACTAGTTAGGCTAGTACTGACAATGTTAATTATTTTATTCTGGTTTGCATGGATTATATAGCAGCTAGTACAATTACTAGGATAAAGAAACTTAACAACTGCCCCTCAAGGTGATAACGTGGGAGTACCTACCTAGTACACACGGCTACATACCATTCTAATGATAATAAATCACTAAAAATATTTTTTTAAGGTCTTCTTAAGGGATCTTCCGGCGCTTGTAAAAACGGCGCCGTCTATCGGAACTGTAGACCAAAAGCAGCAATTACTGGTGTAGGTTCCTATAATATTGATGATAAACCAAAGGAATCGTGGAAGCGAAGATTTCAGGAAACAGACTAAAATAAAAATTCGAATTAAGGACCTCCTTCTATTTGAATTCGGTTAAAAGTAGCACCAATTGCTTTAATTTATAATCCTGGGTCCGGTTTGAGCATAATCAACCAAAGTTTATATAAAAAACAGTGTTTGATGAGTTAAGAATGACTTGCTGTACTTAACAAGTATTTTAACAATGGTTGAACTGGATTTCACTATTTGTTATCTACCTATTATATCTAATTGAAAATTAATGAATTTAAAATTATTATGGTTTCCGATACTTACGTATGCGAATATTTGGCATTGAAATAGATAATTATAACGATATAAAATGCGATTCACGGAAATCCGAAAATACACAGTAGGTTCGTGAGGAATCTAAAAAGGTAATATAATTCTAAATTCTTGAATTAATTATACTTAGGTAATAATTAATTCAAGAATTTAGAATTTTAATACCTTTTTAGATTCCACACGAATTCACGATTCATGGTCGGTAGAGCGAACTTTTTTAGAACTGACATTTAAAAAATATTTTAGTTTTTATTGGTATAAATGACAACCCTTTATAATGTTGATTTTTGTGATGTTTATTTAGTCATTAGGATTTAAAAGACCAAAGAATTAGTTCTTTTTGCTGACCAGTCCCTTGTCGAATACTTATACATAATTTTATGAAAATCGTTGAATCATGCAGAAGCCCGAAATGCCACACAATCACTATCTTATATTTAGAGTAGCTATAGCTACTATTGCCTAGAAAATTTTGAGTTTGATGGATTCCCTTCGTCTCAAATAACTACTGATGTTCAGACGCATTTAAGGGGGGCTATAAATAAATAAAAACTCAAAATTAAAAAATGCCCATGACGATTGTAATCTTAAATAATATTTTCGAAACTACCGACTAAATGACTACACATATCTAGGAATAATCTTTATATTACAAACTAAACTATTGTATTCAGGTAGGTACCTATGTAGCATGTAGTAATTCCTTAGCAATTTTGTAGTTTAGTAGTAGGTAACAGAAGTAGGTAGTCATTTTGGCCTGTTGATGCTGACGAAACATTATAGTTGGGATTAATCAATCAATGGCCAAGGAAACTTTTAAATTATTAAATTCATTGCAAAACTTCATGTAACAAACTCTTACAAAATATATAGGTATTAATTACTTACCTAGGTACTAATTGTTGGTATAATATTTAAGTGTCTTTGTCTAATAATCATAAGAACGGTCATTATCTTCTCAGGTTTATATTATACAAAGTAAACCTACCTCCTCCTATAATGATTGTATCCAATATGGCTAATGTTAATTATTGGTAGTAATTTTAATAAACTTTGAGATAAGAAATTCGAAATCAGAACTGAAATATGTTTGTTTATGAATAAAAAGTTATACGGGTATGTACCTACATCATTATATTACTCTAGTCTAGTGGCCGCGACTGCTATGCTAGAGCTCCTGGGTTCGATTAAGAGTCGAGTACGTGTTAATGGGATTGTCTTAAAATTCTCAGTAGCAGCTCGAAGTTTGCAATTTGTGCCCGGTTTAATGACAATAGGCTCATATTCCATGGGACCTAAACATACCGGCGAACTGTGGGTGTACATTAGTACACTTCCGCCTAACCCTTCGGGAATACAGGCTTGATGGTAATTATGTTAATTAAGTTTTGTTTGAAATGATGCCAACGGCTACTTTCTATCACCGTACCTCTCGCCATCGGCGTGGAGTTCATCCATCTTACAGCCACTCAGGTCTGATACTGTGCGATTCTAGAGGAATTTCCTCCCGCGCACACTCAGGATGTGGAATCAGCTCCCCGTCGAGGTTTTCTTAAAGGTCCACCCACACCATGGGGTTCTTCAAAAAGGGTGTGAAACGATTTTTAGAGGGTCGGCGTCCATAGGCTACGGTAACCGCTTACCATCAGGCGGGCCGTGTGCTTATTTGCCACCTTAGTGATATAAATAAAATACATACAAATAAACGTAAATATTTATCTTCTTTTTGTCATGATGAAGCTTTGTTAGTGTGCGTGCCCTAGATTTAGTTATATCGATTTATTAACGGATCGCCGAACTCGTGAAGAAATCAAAGGAAGGAACAGAACAATGTGTCGGTGCACTGACTTGACTTTCTAAACCGTGGCTTGAGGCGTAACACTTCCCAGTTACTGTATCAATATTTATTGTTAGGGTTTAAGTTCAATCTTACTATCCAACTAATATTATAAACGTGAAATTTTGTATGAGCGTTTGTTTTACGCCACAACGGCTGAATGGATCTGGATAAAATTTGGCACAGAGATAGATTTATTTTAAAAGTTAAAACGTTAAATTCTCCTGTATCGTGGAAAAGTCAGAGGTGTGTGTCTTGGATACGAACTCGAGACCGTTGACTCGGCAGTCCAATGGTGGTTATATCACTGCTTACACATGCTTAAACCAATAATTACATTAATTACCTATTCATGAAAAATATTAGGTACATGTTACTATACGAAAGTAGATACTTAGACCACACTGGTTTCTGACACTTACGCGAATATTAGACATTGAAATAAAACTATTTTTACGGATTTTATCGCGTTGTATTAATTTTTTATATTAATTAAATAAAATTAATACAACGCGATAAAATCCGTAAAAAATAGGTTTATTTCAGTAGATAGACCACATTTAAGCATGTATGAAAATTGCACTGACACCGACAGTGTCATAGTGACCACATTATGACAATTATCCAGGTTCAGCAGGAGCGTAGCTGCCGATAGTAAGCGATAATACGTGTGTTAGCAAAATTTGTAGTTCGGATCACATACATAATTCAGAGCTGGGATCACACCCCATGGATTCCGGGTGTTCAAATCGATACATAGTCGTCGTAAACATGGTACACCAGGTAACTTATACGACAGCCTGTATAAATTGAACTACAGGCTATAGAGAGGCTCGTGGCTAAGTAAAATAGAGTCAGACTATTGATGGGTGACCATTCTTACCATAACGAGATCGCTAAGTGTCTCGGGGAGTAAATAAAGCCGTAGATCCCGGTTCCATACAAAGTACTAAATATTATACGAGTAACCAAATACTCGTAGGTAATATTCACCAAGACCCTGACAGTAGCACCTAATATTCTTTTACTAATAATAAAGCTGAAGAGTTTGTTTGTTTGCTTGCTTGAACGCGCTAATCTCAGGAACTACCGGTCCGATTTGTAAAGTTCTTTCAGTGTTAGATAGCCCATTTATTGAGGAAGGCTATAGGCTTTTATCATCACACTACGCGGACGAAGTCACGAGCAGAAGCTAGTTCTTTATATAACGTTTGATAAGGTAAGTAAGTGCTAATATATGTATATATTAAGTTTAGCATCAGTTGCGTCCACCCTGTTATATAGACAACTACCGCTTTGAATAAAAAAAAACTTAATTGAAATGTAAAAAGTCATTGAATATGCGAACACGTGAGTCAAACTCTCACGTGTTTTATTCATAAAAGTGGTTCCCGCACTGGTTTTAGTCTTAAATGCGCATAACAATCTTAGATGCGCAGGCGTCCGCTCCCAGGAGCAGTGTTCATTATCATTATTAGATTAGCCAAAAGACCTAGACTTAAACAGATGAACAAAGTCGTCTACTCCATAGATTTACCGCCTGCATCAAACGATTCCCAGAAACTTTTACTGGATCTTCTGTTGAAGTCGTTGGAAGCCGTCTTACATTTAGTTTTTATGTGCACGGTCTCGTATGGAGAAACTTCGCTTTATCGGTTATCCTGATTTCTTCGTTTCTGATTGGCATAACATAACATAACATAACATAACATACCATCACGCCTGTATTCCCCGAAGGGTTAGGCAGAGGCGTACTAATGTACACCCACAGTTCGCCGGTATGTTTAGGTCCCATGTAATAGGGGGCGAGCCTATTGCCATTAACCGGGCACAAATTCCTAACTCCGAGCTGCTACTGGGAATTTCATAGAAAAACCCAATAACACTTTGCTCGACCTGGGAATCGAACCCAGGACCTCTAGCGTAGCAGTCGCGGTCCGGACCACTTGGCTATTGAGGCAGTTTCTGATTGGATCGCGTAAATATTTCTCTACGCAATCGCATTTATAATATCTACTATAACACAGCAGTAAATTAAGGGCCACTTGCATGTGTTTAAATTGTACTTAAACACCAATGAAAAAATGTGTTTAAATACAATTTAAACATATTTAAGAAATTGGTGCAAGTGGCCCTAAATGCATTTAATTATTTAATTCAACATTTCATTATAAATACCTGATAATTATTATTTATTTAATTATTTATTAAATATAGTATTTATTTATTTACATTGATAATACGCCAGTTTCAATAAAATCAATGCACCGCTGTAACACAATTCACATTATCGATAATCTTTTTACAACATTTACTATGAATTCTTTACGCAATACTTATTAAATTAGATAGATAACCACATGATTTATCAAAGTCAATATATATTTATAGAAAAAGCCACTAACACTGGGTATCGAACTCAGAATCTCACGTCCGCGGCAGCCACACTTGCGAACAGCTCTTGAGCAGTTCTTTTCTAAAATAATAGCATATTTTATTTATTTCTACTCAGATTTTAATAATAAGCTGAGCTGATTGCTCGCAATATTTTACCATTTTTTTAAACATTTAATAAAAATCGCAAAATAATATAAAAATAAAAATATTGTAGTGTCTGACAATAATTTTATTTTTATCCTAGACTTTAATAAGTACTTAGTTAAAGTTATGATTTTATTATTTAAACAAGAGTAAATATTGTATAATTATTGAAATGTAGTTACCTACCTAATTACTAATAGTACTAACATAATTTATATGGGTACAAACCTTTAAATTTTGCGTTTATATGCATTTTGCTCTTGGGTTTCATCTTGGAAGTATCAGTAAACAATACAAAGTTAATTTACTATTAAATTAATAAACCAAGTTTATATTATACACATGAAAGTTGAGATTATAATGTAAAAAATGTAATAATAGATTATTAACTAATTTCTAATATTGTAACATTATTTATTATCAATAGAGTTGCAAATATCTCGATAAAGATTTTGCCGTTGTTATAAACCGCATGAGTCCGCAACTTCGACAGTGGCGCCAAAAATACATTTTCTTTGACATAAAGCGAAGTACTTAACTGTGTGAAAATGTAGGGTACATAAATATTGCATTCTCTTAGTAAGAGTATTTAGGTTATATAGATATGTACCTACTTTCAATAGATCAATGTGCTTTAACGTTTGAAAACGTTCGTGAGAACTACAGATCACAAGTAGGCAAGTGAAAACTGTCAAGTATACCTAATTGAAGACCTATTTTTAATTTTAGAATACACTATTTATTTAATAATGGCAATGCAAATACTTACATCTTTATGATCACGTCAATTTAATTCAAGTCGCAATAAACAAAAGAATTAAAGAATACAGTGCACAGTGAAGTTTAAATTTCGAATCGTATTCGCGTGCGCACCGTTGAGGCGCGCGCAACCGACTCGCGCATGCGCTTCACCGGCGCAGACACAGAAAGTTGATAAGTAGACCTGTCGTTATGGTCTTCAACATTTACCTGTATCGAAAAAAATGCTTTTTTTGAGGCATTAACTGCTTTGATGATAAATGCGATGCCTTGCGGTGCGTTGAAATAATGTAAATTAATGTTATTTCCCATAAATGCATTGATGTTTCCAGATTTCCAGCCTACAGTACCAATATTAATTCTTCCCTCAAACAAAAAAAAAAGATTTATTTGTGCAATAAGTAGACGATTATTTGTTGCGTTACTGGTCAGTGGTTCGATTTGCACAAGATTAATATTTGGTAATATTATTTGTACCTATACCTAGCTTACATTGGCGGATTTGGCTGTTAGTGTGAGATTCATGTTCGCTTAAACGGTACAGGAACAAACTAAATAATATAATTGCATATTAGGTACCAACACTAATGCAATAAAATAACTTTTTTAAATCTAGAAATAGTTACCTTAAGTATTCTGTACTCTTTCATCCAGTACTCGAAGCTGGAACCACAATTCCATGAGCGTTTCCATCCTTTTGACTCCCATTTTTAAATCCTGGAAAGAAAGAAAACTAATGATAACTCTCCGACTTTTATAATGTTGACTTTATCCCTCATTGGTGTAGTGGTCGTAAGTGCGACTGCTACGCTACAGATCCTGGGTTTGATTCCTAGTACCAGCTTGGAGTTTGGATTTGTGCCCGGTTGGCACTAGGCTCGCCCTATTACATGGGACCTTAACATAGATACCTACCTCTGCCTCTTTTTTGTCCCTGCCAATAGTGCCGTACCCTCCGGGGAATACAGGCGTGATAGTATATGGTTAACTTTAGCTCATTGCTTTTGACCTTGCCTGAAGGAAAGAACATACAGAGTAGACTGTCTGTTGACAGTTCGCGCTCTGGCACTCATTTGCAGTACCCAGGGTCGAATTATCTGGCAATTTTGATATAAAAACGTGGAGTTAAGACAATTGAGGTCGTAAAATTGTTTAGCATTAGTAGATTATTGCCCTTACTGATTTCGGTATTGATGAACAAAAACTCTTTAGTGATTTTACCTGCCCAGCCGTTCAGAATGGCTATCTTTAGACGCTCACAGTAATTTCGACTTTACTATTCTATTGATAAGACCCCCCTGTAAAGCTGTTTGGCACTGGTCTGTTATGTGTGCCATGTGCCAGGGTAGTAGCTAGGACCCAGATAAATAGATTCTATTCTAGGTACCACCAAGCGTGCGGGAGCCAAGTGTCCCTCCAAAGGCTTTTAGAAAGAAGAATTAGGAACTTTCATATTGAAAACATCATTTCCGTCCCTTCTATTGCATGGAGTAGAAGATCCCACAGATTCACAAAGAACCTGAGGTTATTTATGAATAGGGACTTAAATAGTAAAAAAATTGTCATCATGTAGTTTTATTGTTGACCCCAATTTATAAACAGGACTTGTAAATGTGAGTACATTGTAGCATGTCTAGGTGGAAACTTTTATAGTTTTTTTTTTATAATGACATTAAATATCGACTTCTTCCCACTTAGACATGAACCTTCAATGTTCACACAAGCTGTTATCGTAATACCACTGAAGATTGTAACATCATTTATTTTAAAAGAGTGTCCATGGAGTTTCTTGCCGGATTCTCCTCCATAGGATCAACCTTTTGGAACCGTGCAACTAGAATCACAACGTTTCATAAACGCTTTAAAAAAAAATTGAAATAAAAACATTTGAACCAGCCGACCTATTTTCGAAGACGGCGACGTACTACTTGAAAGTATACGACATATTATCTCGCACGCGTATCTACACTCTCCTCTAGGTCATGGGATTTGCATGAATCACAACTCTGCCAGGCTGTGGTCCAGTGCAATAGTTAGAACTCTTTGAGGGTCGCCGCCTATTGTGACCACCAGCGGACCTTGCCTAATTTTAAATAAGTTATGCTCAGTTTAACAAATTGCTGGTGAAAGTGTTGCAAGCGGTACCTAAGTGACTATTGTATATTGCGGAAAGCTGTTTTTTTTATTGTAATAATGGTGAATCGGCAGTGAAATTGCTGGTCGCTACATTCTATTTCTATTTATATTTATATTTGGGGACGGGACCAGACGGGCGATCAGTCCTCATGTTGGGATTATTTCGCGGTCGTATAGTGGTCGCTACGTTATAGTTTACAAAGACAAATAAATAACTTGTAACGCGTTGGTCATACATAACACGACTCACTCACTCATAAAAATATACTTAGAATAAGAAATTACAGAGCACTCTGTTACGATTCTTTTCAAAATAGTTAAGCGATATTCTTTCCGCTTTTATTCAATTTTTTTTAATAGATATCAACATAACATAACATAACGCCTGTATTCCGCGAAGGGTTAGGCAGAGGTGTACTAACGTACCTACTCCCACAGTTCACCGGTGTGTTTATGTCCCATGTAATAGGGGGCGAGCTCGGGCACAAACTTCCAAACTCCTAGTTGCTACTGGGAATTTATAGAAAACTCCAATAACACTTTGCTGGACCTGAGAATCGAACCCAAGACCTCTAGCGTAGTTGCGCTCAAGACCGGTAGGCTAATGAGGCAGGTATTATATTAATATATTTTTTATAGCAAAGTGACAAAATCATGTCCATGTGGACTCCGCAACAGAAGGGACCATAGTGGCTCGACCGATGTGATACCACGGCCTCACAGAAAACACTTACGTTGTGTTACGCCGAGTGAGTGAGGACACCGGAGGCCCAACTCTTTTAAAAGGTGAGCAACGCACTTACGGCTACTCTGGTGTTGCAGGGCTCTATAGGCGGCGGTGGTATTCGCTTACCACCACTTAAACCGCTTACCGGGGAGCAAACGAGCAGACGGATCACCCTCGTCTGCTCGTTTGCCCCCTATACCATAAAAAAAGGATTGTGTCGAGGAAAATTCAGCAGCATAGCCAGGCCAACATCTTGCCATAGGAAATATAGGCCAAGACCTATAAAAAGTTGTAGCGTCGATGGAAGTAAGTAAGCAAAGTGCCGTGTAAAACACGTGTACCTATGTAGGTACCTATAATGA
Organism: Acronicta leporina; assembly: GCA_947256265.1. Taxonomy (NCBI): domain Eukaryota; kingdom Metazoa; phylum Arthropoda; class Insecta; order Lepidoptera; family Noctuidae; genus Acronicta; species Acronicta leporina. Next base: position 10,931,579 of record OX366520.1, on the reverse strand, counting down.
CCGCTAGCCGACATATCAAATCGAGGCCAAGTATGAAAGGTTCATAAGTCTTTTCTCTCAAGACTAGGCTGAGCAAATACCTACTTGCTATTTGTAGTCAATAAAACCTCAACTTATTTATAATGTTAACGATTGATACTGGATCATTCAGAAATAGTATCTATAAGAAACTAAGGAGCGCATGAAGAACTTATGAAAAATATTGAAAAATCATTAGCCAAGTGCCTCAGTGTAGTGCAAGTGCCAACTGCCTCATTAGCCAAGTGGTCCTCAGCGCGACTGTTAAGCTAGAGGTCTTGGGTTCGATTCCCAGGTCGAGCAAAGTGTTATTGGGTTTTTCTATGAAATTCCCAGTAGGAGCTCGGACACTGTTTTAGATTTTTTATTTTTTTATTTGATGCACAAAACAAGTTACAGTCCTTGAAGTATCAAAGTTACAAAACATAACACTATTCTAGAGCTAGATTGCAACTCAAAAAATGTGCATACATCAAAAATAGCTATTAAAATAACATGCGAGCTAATAATCTACGTAGTTGTTAATGTGTTTGAATATAATACTAAACAAAAAAGAAAAAGATACAATAAACATGCAGATAAACCTAATCATACACCTGTACAGTGTATACTACCAGTCAAGCAAAGACCTAATTGACACGCCCTGACTGGACGTCGTCTACTGGTTTGGACAGAGGATATCCTTCACAATATATTTGTATGCTACAAATGTTGAATTAAAAATGATCATAAGTTTTGACATGTACCTTTCAAATTTAATAAATAAATAATAAATAACTGTGGGTGTACATTGGTACGCATCTGCCTAACCCTTCGGGGAATACAGGCGTGATGGTATGTTATGTTGAAAAATCATCTTCATATATGGGTACAAACTCGACCAGTTTTCTTTATTTCAATGGAAACTATCATGTGGTTTTAAAAAAGACTGTCAACATGAGTTTTTATCTTTAATCTTACATATAGAGTAGGTACGTGTTGATTTACAGGTTTATGCTCTACCAGGCGTTCAGGAGAACAAGGAAGGTTCAGGGTACTTTTATGAGGCACAGGAGACCTCTCCATGTGGATTGTGGATACCGTGGTGGCTTCAGTATGTAATACTTCCACAGGCCCTGGTCTAATCCCGAAATACCGGTAGTATTTTTTAAGTGTCCCCCAACAACGCTGTAGATAAATATAGATGATTTCGGAAAGCCAAGTTAGATCTTGTTAATTTTTTCATCAGTGCGACTTTCATTTAGCCAGTACCTTGTAGTACATTGTTCCGTCTTCTCTCAAAATGAAAGAGAACTTAGTTTGAACTATATCGTCAAGAAATTATCTCAGGCATGCAGGTTTCTTAATGCTTTACGGGCCACAATTCACCAGTCCCCAGTAATCAATCAGTGCAAAAGTGCCTACCTGCGTCTGTATTTCCGAGTGCATATAACCTGAATTTATTCAAATGTAGAGTGCATAGGCATCTTCTGGGTGCGCTCGCTCCACCGTCGGCTTCATTGCCTTGGCAAGATTGACGTCAAGAGCAAACCCATTATTAGTAAAAAAAATAAACCTGACTCTATTTGTTTGTTTATTAGTTAATACCTTTATTCTTTAACCAATTTTGATAATTTTTGGTAAAGAGATAGATTGGATCTGGACAAGGGCATAGACTAGCGCAAAGATATAGAAGCCACAGACTAGCAGATAGGTAGGTACTCAAACATTTTCGAAAAGTCAGAGGTGCCTTGAATTTGACCTTTAGCAGTCCATGGTTATAATATATGTACCTATACATATTTAATTAGGCTATCATTGCTTACTGATTTCCGGACACTTAATGCGAATTATTAGACATTTAAAAAAAAACTACTTTTTACGCGTTTATGGTCAAAGGTAGATTGAAGTGTTAAGCATTTTGATGTTAAGTACGAGTATAAGTAATTACTAACAGCTCCCTACCTAAATATATACCTAAATTTAAAAAATAACTATCTACTAATACGATTTATTAATAATTATAAAAAAAATATGAAATTTAGGTTTTAGTAGGCATAAAAGCTTACTAAACATACTGTCCTTTGCCTGTAGTCGTGGCAAAGGACAGTAAGTGCGATTTTTGTCGGTAGGTATGAGTCCTAGCCGGCTCCCCGTGGCAGATGATCCATGAGGATATTCCACACTCCAAAAAAGGCAACCTAACGGTCACCTGTGGAAGGTATTGCATAAAAAATTTACAGATATATATATTTTTGACTGAAAGGACCATTCAATGTGGTGAATGGTCTAGATAGCCTAGACGTTTGTGATTTTTTTGCATGCTAAGGTTATAAAGTTATTTTAGTTGTTTTAGTGAAGAAAAATCCGATTGCGGGTTCGATTCGAACCTGCGTTTTCTGACAGTCTGACGTAAATACGTAATGTGAAGGCATATTTCGACCTGGCTGGTGGCACTCGCGGTCCTTAGAGGTCATAGCGTCCGTTAGGTAGGTATATCTAACCAGAAGACATAGGTTCGAATCCTGCCCGGATAAAGCTACTTACAAGCCACGTTATCCATACTAATATTTATTATTCAATGAATGTGGAAATAACTTTGTGTGTGAAATAACTTTGATTCATTGGACTTTTATCTCGAAAAGTCCTTTGGGATGCGAGTGCAACCGCTGGCAACTACTAGTCATCTATACACGACTAGTTACTATAACTAGTCATATCTATGATATTGATTGACTTCAATGATATTGAAAAACTAAGTAATTAAAGTGCATTAAGTTGGCGGTCGATGACTTTATACTTTTATACCTTAGACCTACAGTTAAACAGACAAGAATTTTAAAAATCACATTTTTTGGGTTCGGAGACGTTTATATACCCTAACCCACTTGTTTTTTTTAATATCTTCAATGTACAGATACCTACACAGCTTCTTTACAATTTTATAAATAGGGATGAAGATACAGAATATACTCAAAGACTCGTAGGTATAGTCAACAATAATTCTTTTTAGATTTACGAATAGAGCCATCTATCGGTTGACATAAAGAAATAGTTACAACAATAACTTCGTTATAGTTTCAAAATTTACACAAGGTGGCAGTAGTATAGATTTTGATGTTAATTATTTAGAGCATGGATTTTTTTATGAAGGTTTGATTTTATTGTACAATTATTACATTATTTTATTGTGCATGTTTTCAAGATTTAATATTCTTGACTTAAGTGTTAGAGCTTCAGCTACTCGACGGTAGATGGCACTAAAAGAACCTTATTGAACCTAAAAACTTTTTAAAAGTTTTGAGCTAACCGTTCAGTCAGCTAAGTAGTAATAATAACTTAAGCACCTCAATGTTACTCGTTTATCTCAATTAAGTATTAAATTTGTATAGCGCAACTTACAACTTGATATGAAATGAAATAAATAAATGGTAGGTAGGCACTTATCTATACCAAAATTAATTATCTTTGAATCTTCAACGGTGAATCAGATAATGTAATGGTAGGTACCTATGTACATCTTAAAACAATTGCTTAGAAGGCATTTAGAGGTCCTCCAGTTGTTTCAGAAAACGGTAAAAAAAAGAGAAAAGAATAGAATAAAAATCAGTTAATGACAAAAAGCGAGGTTCGCGTACGCGCGCGGCTGCTCCTCGCGACATGTTACCATAAATCAGAAGGGGTCGCCACCCTCGCCCCCTACCACGACCACGGCAAGGATGATCTTTTCCCTAGATCCTACATTTTTATAACGACGAACATCCTTGTATTTTTTCGGGGAGCATCACGGTGTTTAGGATCCGCGCTAATATGACTATGAAATACAGATAGGAACCTTCATTTTTATTTCTAGATTTATTGAGATATTTGTCTCAAACTCCATTTTAATAAAGGTTTAGCAAGAACTGATGCCGAGTGAAAGGCCTCGGTTAGATTCCCAGCTCGAGGAAAGTGTGCAATAACACTTTTTCTACGAAATTCTCAGTAGCAGCTGCTTAAGCTTTCGGGGATATAGTCGTTGTGTTTGTACATAATGTATTATTCTTAGTTCCAGATGGAAAACCAGATCAATTTTCTACTTATTTGTAATGTGTAGGATTCATAAGATTAATTTACATGAGATGAAAGCCATTGGATGTTTTGTATGTCAATGAAAGAAGGTATTTCGAAGGAAAAGATCACAACACTAGAGTAATTACAAATTACTTATTGTTTAGTAATGAAGCCGCGCTTTTCCATAATGGGTACGCAACCTAAGCTAAGTTGTGTGTGTGTTGAAAGAGTAAACACACAGGTTCAACTTATCGACAGTGTTGCGTGGCGTCGCCCGCCCATTACATGTAACTCCGATGCTAACACACAGATGGCAGCACTCCCGTTGAACCAATTCTACGGCAAAATATTTACTCGTGGACCTCGTGGTCAGTCGGTCGTGGTTCCACTAGCTTCTGCCCGCCACTTCATTTTGCTGGACTTCAGATTTGGTTGGTTCAGGTTTTTTAGTACAGGTTATAAATTATCTATATTCCAAATTTTTGGGCAATTGTGCGCAAATGCAAGCAAATCTCGAAACATTATCTACAAACTGTTACATTTCTACTAGATATTAATAACATTAATCTTATCCCTTAATCGCCAGGTACATCATTCGTGAAGTAGGTAGGTACGTTTAATAAGCATCTACCTACTTACTGTTACATAATCCCGTTAATATGGAAGCTTTAAAATTGATGATACTGGTATGTAGAAGATTGTCTAAATGTCTGAAACTTTTAGTGTCCTATCATTTAGATTTTCATGACTTTAAAGTTTGAAACCTCAACGTCTCACCTTTACGGCTAGGATTACTTTGATAGCTAAAGAGTTGCAATCCAGTTATTTAAATTAATTAAGTATGTATGGAAATTGATGTCACCTAATATCCAATTCCGGACGGTCTCAAGCGGGCTATTTAATTAATAATAAAGAATCCATTGTAAGCAAAGCTTGTAGAGTACTTGTAGATTCCTAGTCGGTTTCTTTAGATTATTTCACAGACAGATTCCTTCAGTACTCGATCGGTACGACCCCTACCTCTGGTACGATTCATGAACTTTTTAAAAGACACTTAAAACTCAAACTCTCAATAGGTGGTTTCTTACAAGCAACATAATACATAATGTATTTAGTTAATTAACTTATTAATTAATTAATACTTAGTAACAATATTACTAACTTAGTTAGCGGCAGGTATAAATAAGTACAAATGTTTATTTGTATCTGTGAAACTAAGCCGACCTTTGGCTGTATCGTTCCTGTGAGCAGTGTTTGAAAACTTAAATAAGTATGTATGTAGTTCGATTTCTTTTTGCATTTCTATCGCTAGCTCTTCTAGATAAACTATCTAAGTTCTTTATTTGAGTCCCCAGGTCCACTTTGTCTGATAATTCAGATTGGATATGCAGAATCTGTCTCACTTCGACCAGAAAAATGGGTGCCAAGATACTTCCTTGGGGTAGACCGTCGTTTGCGATTCAGATCTCTGATTTTAAAGCGATAATATGGCTTCATTCATCTCATTACGATATTTTCTGTAGTTAGTTTAAAAAATTTAGAATAGGTTTTATCATAATTGTCAATTATCCCGTCAGACTTTTCGTATTAACCTTGTCATACGCTTTTGAAAGTACGATCATGTCTATGTTGTTATTGAGAGATTACTTTCTTTGAAAAGAAATGTACCTATTATATTATTCTACTTTCTACAAATCAGGATTTAAAAAAATATCAGTTTATTATATTTTATTATAATAAGTTAATCATGTTAGTCTTCCAGCAGAACTGAGCAGTGGTATCAGTCAAACCCAATAAATAAATAATCTTTAGGGACTTAACAAATAAGGTACATTGATCTACACTGTACTTAACATAATTATAATAACTTAATTGGTTGTAGTCCCAAGCTAGTTAAAACTAGTATACTCTAAGTGTTTGTTATGTAGTTGAAGTAGTTTTAACAAGGTAGCAACTGTATCAAACACATAGTACGGGCTCTGTTGACGAATGTGCGTTCGAATCTTCAGCGAACCCTATGCGAAGATCCGACCTTAAGTACCTGAAAAGGTGCCAATAAATAATATACCACAAAAGGTAATAAACGACATTAATATCAACTGAATATCAACCTTATGCAGTTTCATTAAAGTTGTATTTCTCATTAATTTAGAATGTTGCTAACCAGAGAAAATGTTGACTGAAGTGGAACTCCTCCAAGAAACAACGGGTTTACCTCTGGGTCACCCTGGGGAGAAGAGGGCGGCGGTATTCCATCTAAATCTCCCGAACGAGGGACTCTGATGTGAATTACCGAAAAGATGTCGGGCCGAGACAAACTTCTGTTTTCCCAAATGTATTTGTGAACAAGGTATTTTGATGTCCTATCAAAATGATAAATAGAGAATACTAGATTTTTTGTAACAGCAGTAATTTATAATGTCTAATTATAATGTTTAGGATTTTCCTGTTTGCAGCATAGAAAAACATTATTTTATCTTCCCACAAAGCAAATAAACGATATCAATCCAACGATTGCAACTGTATTGTCATCATCGATTTATATTTTTACCGCCCTTTTTTCGCGCCAAACTTTTTCAATATGGCGGCCGGCGAGAGCCACGCGCTGCCACCATTAACCACCGACACTTCACCGTTGCTATAAACTCACAAATCATGAAAAGCGCCATCGCATCAGCTACATACAACTATCTGCTTAATGTTTCGTACAGTAAAGTCGAGTTTCAGGTGAACTTCCAAGCTCGATCACCGGGAACAAAATGTTCCACCCAACAAATTATTTTGAACCTTGAAACCGCAATGAGGAAAACTTATTTTCAATTAATTCTCACGGAAAATCGTGAAATGAACAAAGAGAGCGAGAAACGAGGCCAACATTCGTTAATAATGTAATGTATATTTATTCGTCTACATTATTTGGCCTCGATGTCGGCTTGCATCAAATAGGATCGCTTTTTTATTAATTACGGCTGAAAATGAAACCATTATATTATTGTCCTCTTATACTGACACCTCGTAATGAGTTTGTAAATTTCATGGTACCTACGCATGAAGGGTTATCATAAATTAATCATTTAATTTTCACGAATAATTATGTCAACTGGCTCGAGAAATATTTTAGTAAAACTGAACTTTAATTTTGCCGCGCTTTTTACAGCGCGCGAAATCGATTACCGCTTAAATTTTCCATCCACGGATGCCTGTCTAACTAAAGCTGAATTATTTAAAACCATCAAGACTATTTCTTGCTGAACTTCAAGTTTCAGTTATGGCTCAAGTTGAATATTAGTATTATCGTAAATATGTACTTACTAAGTCTGTTTTTCTGTGCGGCCTAATTTATATGGCATCGGACGTCCCGCATCTAATCAATACACGGCTTGGTGCGGCGCGGCGGGCGCGTTGTTCACTCGTTTCGCTTCGGGGCCACTCGGGTACGACCGGTGAAGAGCGGGATGCCCTCGTCGACATTCGGGTGTTCTCGCTTCAATCGTAATTCCATTTTCCGCCCGCCTTGGCAAATTGAAATGTCGTAACTCTTGGGGGAATATCGGCTTTCTGCCCAAGAAAAATATTCTGCTAAGGCATTGTAACGACGCTTTAGATATTATGGAATATTTCCAGTCCATCATACAGTTCGGGGCGCGTCCCCTCAAATGGCTGTAATCGTGAATCTGCCCCGCCACTTGGCCGCTCTACTATGGATGGAGGTGTCGCGTGGCCCCTTCACTTTCGATGTCAACTCAATATTTTTGTGTAGGGATTATTTCTTTGTTATGCATAATAATGGAATTTTCACTTCGTTGCTGCTTTCTCTATGTTTTTGTGTTGTTCGCGTCGATTGGATAGGTCAAGGAACACAGTTTATAACACAATAAGTACAGTTGTTTTATATTTAGAAATTAATAAATACGTATCGAAGTTTTGACGAAGTTGTTTTGGTAAACAATAGACTCGGATCAAGGACTTTACAGGTTGCATTTTGTAAAACTTAGCTTACCGTGTACTTTTTGGGTATTACTTAAAGATTTTTTTATTTCAATCGTGCTTATTGATGCTCTCTACTGGGAATAGAGAACAGTAAAGATATGTTTAGCAACAAAGATTACTTGGTTAAATATGTAAACAAAAAAATTACCACCGAAAAGGGGTACAAGCAATTTGGAGCGTTATATTAGTGGGAGGCCCAGTAGGTCAGATAAATTGAACCCTCCACGGCGTTGTGTTCACACGTAAATAACATGTGGAGTTTGGGGTAAGGGGCGCGGGAGGCCAGACCTCTGTTTGTATACCACGACTAAATACCTACAGATAAACTGAAACCATTCAAATATCAACCTTCACGGGTTACAATAAGGGTATAACTTAGAAAGTGTTACACAAATGGATCTTAGCGACCGTGGCATTTAGCCAACGTTAGATTTGCAGTTTGAAAACACATTTCTCCACAATAAACACCCCTAATATATTAAGAAAAAGGTAGATAGAGTTAATTGGTTTGGAGAGTAACGGTAATAGATAAGAATGGATTTTGACGCTCACGCAATAGGAGTAGACTAGTAAACTTCTGTCACGGTTTGTTAATCTTTATATTTAAGTTTTTAGATGATTTGTCGCAGTTAATTACAATCCTACTTTCTATTGTCATTTTAAATAATAATTTTCAGTGATATTAGGGTAATGGTTTCTTATACTTAAGAGAGAGAGGTTAATATAGGTAGGTACCTATGGTTACAAAGGAGAGCTTTAAATATTTTGTTTGCAACTACGTAGGACTATAAAACAAATTAAGCGCACATAGATTATTGTGAATAATGTAATAATAGTAACGATAAATAACTTTAAAAAAAATAAGCTATAGTTCTATCGGCAAACAAAATGTCTCTTAAACATGCTTTAATAGACAATGAAAACGACACATGTGTTAAAAAAAATACAGTACACATTAAACTACCTATTTTCTTTACATCACAAGTTTTAAGTCAGTCCTCTTTCTTATAAGATAGAAGACGATGGACCTGGACCGTAGGACGGGGGGGGGGAGGCTGGCGGGGGGTGCGCTTTGCATTAATAATGTTGATATCGGTCGGCCCTCCGATTAATTTGATTAGTTGTGATTTGTGTTTGGGATAAACTAAAAGGGTATTGATACGTAAGATTTTTTCTGAATTGCATCTTCTTTATAATCACTATATACTTATCAATACTAATATATAAAGCTGAAGAGTTTGGTTGTTTGTTTGTTTGCTTGAACGCGCTAATCTCAGGAACTACTGGTTCGATTTGAAAAATTATTTCAGTGTTAGATAGCCCATTTATTGAGGAAGGCTATAGGCTATATATCATCACGCTACGCGGATGAAGTCGCGGACAGAAGCTAGTACCTAATAAACATTGACGACTGCAAAAGAAGAACCTTATAATATATAACCTTCTAAACTATAAGTCCTCAAAACAGAAATAAAAAATATAATCATTATTCTTATTTTTCTGTCTGTAAAAAAAATATATCTTATAGGCATGCCTATTCCAAAAATCAGTTTACCAAAAATTTAAAAAAATTCTAAGTCATGTGAAAGAAGGGAATGGTTTTGAATAAAAAAATATAAACTAAAGACTGGCACCAAAAGTTACACTAAAGCATTATGTTACACTGATTATAACTAAGGGGCAGTAGAATCAAAACCATACTTATAATATTATGTTCAGATCCGACTGTAAAGCGGGTGGTTATAGTAATTCCCATGGGATGAATAGATCCGCCGATGTATAAGGGGGAGTTTCATATAAAGGAGTGGATTTGATGATCTTTACCCGGAACTTACACAAAATTCTAAAATTATAGCAATTCTGGCCACTTTTATTTTTTGGATGATTGAAGAGTTCTAATGAAACTATGTAATGACAATAGAATAAGGAATGACAGATGGTCTGATACGAAATGATAATTACATTACAAAAATCAATGTAGGCAGGAGAGTTGGGCAAAAGTAAAGAATGAATGAACGCAACGGATATGCTACATGAGTCAATAAAATAGCTGCAAAACGGTAGATGTCATAAATAAGGAGTTATGAAGATTTAACTTTAAAAAGAAACATGGGGAAACTTGCCTCATTGGATGCGTATTTCAATAGAATAAAATACTCCGGTGCGCCTGCGTGGACTCCATAAATTTAAGGGATCTCTCAATTCTGTACTGTGCATAGCCTGCATCAGCTGATGTAGAATAAGCAGCTTGATTTAAGATCCTACGTCCCCTAGATTGGGCAGAGATCGTCCACAGTGACTCTCCATCTCAATAGCTCTTGAGCTTTTCTTGAGGATTCCACTCCAGTATATGGTCAGGGCTTTCGGAGAGAGTGGCCAATCCAGTAAGCTAAGCAGCAACTACGCCTATTAGTATGGTGTTGTTTTTTATTGCATCTTCTTTATTTTATTTATTTTCATTACTTACCACCATATTTTTTAAAAGCCTATCAGCGTTAATTTTTACGTGTTCTCTTTTTCACTGCAGAAACACGTGCGACACATGGACAACAAAGAATAAATGCCAATGTAGTCAGTAGCATAATTTTTCGTTTGATCTTAAAACAAGTTCACCAATCAATAATTATACAACGTGCAAGTATAAGCACGTGTAATTTGTGTCACGTGAGACAGTTTACACGTGTGACCTTCACATTTATCTAAACAGATATGTATTGTTCTCCTAATTAGAGTATGAAGTGTGTATGAATAGTTTTTTTGGAGGTGAGGCTGAAATTCAGAAACAATTCCAGATTTAGATTTACTTATGCTTTCAATTTTGTCAATTTTCAATACACTGACATTAAATGTATGTGATTGATGTTGGACCACTGAGAAAGGCTAAGTTCACATTATTGGGATCTCGTTTAACGAAGAATGATTTATAATAGACATGTATTAAGAGCCAATCTCCTAGTAGCCTAATCCCTCTCATCCATGCCCAGCAGTGGGGCAGAGGAATGGGTTGATTATGTAAGAAGCAATCTTACTGAGTGATCCCAATGAAGGAACATAAACATAAAATTATTAACAACTATCGCAGCAGATACATAAGACGCACTTCGATAAAGATGCCTTCATGTAAATAAGCACTGTACCAGGTACCAGGTATCTAGAATTCAGCTTGACATGGGCATTTGAACTCAGGTGCGTGAGTGAGTGGATTATTATTATAAAACAATGAACACTTACATCATTGGTCACTTTGGACTGTCTTTGATTGTAAAATGATCAAAATATCATAAGTTATTACAAATGTCAATCACCAATAAGCAACTGTAACTGGTTTTACCGCTGGTTTGTTAGCAAGGAGGTTCCAATCATCAAAATTCTTAAACCTGATGGTCCTATGTATGTATATTGTCTAACAGAAACTGCAATATCATAGTAATATGTATGCTATTGTTGTGTACAAATTAGGCTGATAGCAGATATCGATAGATGTATTAATAATAATTAGGATCACCGTCCGTTATTAATAGGGGTCGATGATATGTTTGGTTTGAGTCACGAGTGACCGCGTGTAGGGTAGGTGTTGAACTTCAATGTTTATAAATGTTTATATTTTGACTAACATGTAAATTATGTATGACCCTATCCAACCAGGTTGTATTATCATGTACTCTTCAAAACGCATCGTATAATCCCAAATACATGGTAGATGATAGAACGCACACCGTTGAGGAGTTCTTCTGGCGGGTTGGGTATGCTGCAGGATTTTGTAATATCATTAATAAATTATAAGTGACAGGATTTCAAATTTCGAATCGATCAGACCTGTGGAAGTTATTTATATCTCTTACATACATACATACATATTTTCACGCCTGTCTCCCATTGGGGTAGGCAGAGACTATAGATTTCCACTTGCTACGATCCTGGCATACCACTTTCGCTTCATCTATGTTCATTAACCTCCTCATGCATGAACGTCGGTTTAGGGTGCTCTTAACCTGTCCTTTTTTAAGAACGGCCGCAACTTGGTTGTCGTACGTTCGTCGAGGTCGGCCCCTTCCAACTCTTCCATCCATACTCATCATGTATACTCGTTTCGTCAATCTCCGTTCATCCATCCTCTGTACATGCCCAAACCACCTTAACATACCTTTCTCAATCTTTGTTACTATACCTTCTTTCACACCACACCGCTCCCTTATCACGCTGTTTCTCACTCTATCTTTCAAAGTTACCCCACACATACTTCTCAACGCTCTCATCTCTACAGCATTTATTCTACTTTCATGTCTCTTCTGCCATACCCAACTTTCACTACCATACATTAGTGTCGGCGCCAACACACCCCCAATTACAGCCCGCCGAGCCTTTTCGGGCACACTTCGGCTATTCATGAAAGTGTGCAGCGCCCCATTCACTTGATTACCGGCACTCACTCTCCTTTCAATGTCACTCTCATGCTTACCATCCCTAGTAAACAAAGAACCCAGATATACAAACTCTTTTACTTGTTCCACTCTTACGCCACCTATCAAAATATTGCACACTGTCATAATTTCTTCCCTTTCAAAAATCATAACTTTCGTCTTACTTACATTCACTTTCATTCCCTTATTCCTAAAAGCGCCATCCATAACTGTTACCATCTCCTGTAACTCCTCCTCCGACGATGCAAGGATAACTTGATCATCGGCATAGAGGAGACATTTGACAAGTAACTCATTCATTCTTAAACCACATTCACTGTCTTTCAAATCTTTCAGACAACTGTCCATGAATAAGTTGAACAGCCACGGTGACGCTACACATCCCTGTCTAACACCCTTATCGATGCTGAACCATTCAGTGTAGGTCCCGTTTATCCTGACACATGCACTGGAATCCTCATAGAGAGATTTCAGTGCACGAATCAGTCCGGCATCCACCCCATACATAGACAGTACTGACCACAATTCATTCCTTATTACTCTATCATAGGCCTTTTCTAAATCCACGAATGCGCAGTAGACTTTTTGGCTTTTGGCCAAAAATTTTTCAGCTACGCATCGCAAAGAAAAGACCTGGTCCATACACCCCATACCTTTCCTAAATCCCGCTTGCACATCCCATATTTTATCATCTGTTCCTTTCACCACTCTTTCAATCAACACTTTTGCATATAATTTACCAACCACGCTGAGAAGGCTAATGCCTCGGTAATTTTTGCAATCTTGCTGTGACCCTTTTCCCTTGTAGAGTGGCACGATTACGGCTTTGCACCAATCTTTTGGTACAAGACCATTACTCCAACACAAGTTGAAAAGGCGGTACAGCTGACTAGCTACCACGCCTTGTCCAGCCTTCAGCATTTCGGCAGATATCCTATCATATCCTGCAGATTTTCCCGATTTCATACTGTTCATCGCTTTCACAATTTCATCCATACTGATTCCGTCCTCAACTTCTACTGATTCATCCATCACCGAAGGTACTAGCAATAAATCTCTTTCAAATAATCCTTCAAAATATTCCTTCCACCTCTTTAAAATGCATTCTTCCCCATTCACGATACTTCCATCCTTGTCTCTGATCTTATTGAACGCCGAGGTCTTAGATTTTCCTCGAGCTCTTTTTATGGATTTCCAGAAAAACTTGATGTTACTCTGGAAATCTTCAGACAAACGTTTATCAAAATCATCCTTCTGCTCATCCTTCCTCTTTTTCACAATTTCTTTTACGATATTTTTCATTCTCTTATATTCATCTTTAGCCTTGTATACGTCCTCATCCTTAGCCTTTTTAATTCGTTGATTGGCTCGCGCAGCCAACCAATCTATCCATGCTTTCTTCTTCTTACCAACTACTTCCTGCACATTCTTGTCCCACCATACTTTCTCTACTACATTGCAATTCCTTCTTTTAGAAACTCCGCATACATCAATGGCAACATTCACGACTCCTTCTTTCACACCGTTCCATAACGTTTCTATCTCACTTACATCCTCTAATCCGTCAAACTTTAAACTTAATTTTCTTTTATACTCTCCTTGCACTTCATCTTCTCTCAAATTTTCTACTTTTATTCTTTCTAGTACACTAGAAGACTCCGGAATACGATGTCGCCATCTTTTGAACAGATCTCTTATTCGGCACACTACCAGAAAGTGATCTGTATCGACTCCGACTCCTCGGTATGATCTGGTGTCTATGACTTTCTTTCTCAATCTCTCATCCACTATCACAAAATCAATCATACTTCTCGTGCTGTCCGATTCCCATGTATACATATGAATTTTTTTGTGATCAAACATAGTATTTGTCACGCAAAGATTCCATTCCAAGCAAATCTCAAGTAAACTTCTCCCATTAGCATTCACTTTCTCATCCCCAAACATTCCAATCACCTTTTCATAGCCATTTCGTTTCACTCCCACCCAACTATTAAAATCACCTAACAGCACTACCCTTTCGTTGTCATTGCAGATACGCAAAACATCCCTTACATTATTCCAAAATTCTTCTCTCTCTTCTTGTGCTCTCTGGGACATCCCCGTACCTGCATCTGTAGGAGCGTATACCCCTACGATGAACATACGAGTCAGTCCAACTTTGAGTCTTATCCAGAGAAGTCGTGGACTAACATACTCAAACCCATTCACGCATTCTGCCATTCTTTCGGAAAGGATAAGACCGACTCCTTGACAACCTCTGGCTGTCTGGCGTACCCCAGACCAATATGCCGTATATGTACCACATACTGTGGTATCACATCCTTTCCGTTTCGTTTCATTTACACACAGTATATCAATCTTTCTCTCACTCATCATCTGACACACTTCATCTATTTTACCATCCATCCCACCTCTTACATTCATCGTAGCAAAGCGACTTTCCATAGGCCGCTTTTCGCCCCCATGAGAAACGAGACGTGACGAGTGGCGAACCGCGTCGCCGCCATTCAGATTTTTTAAATTTGAATCCATTGCGTTCCCACGAGTAGCAAGGGAAAAGGACTGTCGAGCCTGGCAGAGCCCCGCATACCAGGTAAGGCTAGCCATATTCTGGGGGCGCCTAACCCCAGGGCAACGTTGGCACGCTTAAGACTAGGCTCGCCCCTAGCCACGCATCTCTGGGCACGGCATACCTAAGATTGGCGGAGGGGAAAGGAAATGTGGACAGAAGGAAGGGATAGAAGGGTTTTAAAAGGAAACTTGGGGAAATTTTGGAAAGGAAAATGGTAATAGGATACTCCTGACTCGGAAGGTAAAGGGATAGAGCCAGTAGTAGCTGGGAGGCCGGGAGCGCATACCCGTGCGTGGGTTATCCACAGATGCCGGACAAGCATTTAGGAAACCCACTCCCTGACACATTATATCTCTTCATCTGAGAAAAGAGGTGATCTTCAAACTGCTGACCAGATTTTCTTGAAACAGCAAATAAAACTCTCGAGTAACACACCTTCCAAACCAATAAATATACTTATTAAAATTGGTTCAATCGTTCAGGCGATATGATACAACAGACAGACACATAGATAAAATAAATAATAATAAATAAATATTCTGGGACATTTTTTACACATCACCATCTAGTCCCAAACTAAGCAGAGCTTGTACTATGGGTACTAGATAATGGATATAATACTTATATACGTTCTTTTTTTTGTAAATACATAATTATAATACATAAGAAACACCCAGACGAACACAAACACTCATATTAATCACATAAATTTTTGTGTTCTGTGGGAATCGAACCCACAACCTCATGGTCAGCAGTCCGGTACTCGAACCACTAAACCACAGAGGTCGTCAAACAAGATAAACACTACAAACTTATAACACCCCTCTTTTTTGCCGGGGGTTAAAAAGTGCTAAGCGCTTTTCACTTGCTTCGTTATTGTTTACCTTTTGGGACGACAAATACAATCGAATATTATCTAATCAACATTAATGGATAAATGTTTAGTTGAATGGTTTAGAGTGAAGTGAATAAATTAAATTGGTATTGTTCTATAAATTGAATTAGAATGTTAATGAATTATGACAGTTGGGTTCATAATCGTATTTCCCCAGCTTATTGCTTCGGCTTTATTTGTTTATTGGTGTTTGTAAACCATTAAGTCATTGTGTAGGTATTAAAAATCTCAATAACATACACAAGAAAATTCATCTTACACAGATCTTGCTAAGATTATAAAGTTATTTTTCCTTTAGTATATTAAAACAAAAACAGAATAATTATAGAAATAATCAGACATTTGATTTAATAATGAAACCGGACAATTAAAACGATGGAAAAATAAAGAATTAATTAACGTTCCAAGATGGTAGATAATAAACTTGCATTAAACGATACTTACTTTGGGAAAATTTGGGAATGTCGGGAGGTGGGAGGAGCCCCCTTAACCTTTCTTAACTTCCACGGGTGAGATTGAGTACGTAAGTATATAGAGCAACTTTAATTAAGACGCCTAGCTGTTCTGTTAGCGTGCATTGTTTATGAGAATGAAATAATTTAGTGTAATTTAGATTTTGTGACGAGAATTAGATTAGAATTGGAAAGAACAGCTTTATGGCCCACTTGCACCAACTTTTAAATATGTTTAAATTGCATTTAAACACAATTTTTCATAGTAAATTTGTGTTTAAATACAATTTAAATATATTTAAGAAGTTGGTGCAAGTGGGCCTAAGTCTTGGTTACGGGGAACAGATTTATTTAAATATTGACGAATAAGTATGTAACATTCTGTATTCTGTGTCAATTACAAAAAGATATAATAAATAGTAAAAAGTAAAGTAAAGTACTACTTTCATATTTTCAGCTGTGATTATGAACATGGAACCTAACTACATCAATAATATTAGTGACTAATTTAAATAAATAAAATATTATTAAAAACTGCAAAAATAACTGTCACACAAAAATGATAACGGACACACCCGTGTTTCCTCTCAAATACTTGTGCACCAAGATTCCGAGCTTGATCTAAGTTTGACTGCGGAAAGGAAAGTTTGGACCGATGAAGCGTTGTAGACAAAACGGCTACCTATAGACCAGGACAGCCTTTATTAGAGGAAAGCCTCCCGCAGGAGTGTGTGCCGCAGTCAACTGATTTATTGACGTTAACTTTGTGATGTATGGAATACAGATACGGAAAGCATTACCGATACCATTCAATCGACTTTCGCCTTTGTGGTGACAACGATACATGCTATATTCCTGTTGGGATCGCGAGTGACATTCTTGTGTTAGTTGATAAACATGATGGGAAAGTTTGGTTTCAAGTGAAAATATTGAAAAGTCAACAACATTGCCTTAAATGTTGTTGTAGAAATCTTGTCTTGTTTTAAGTTATTTTATAATATAAGTAATGATGATCATCGTAACCAGATCAAAAAAATTGTAAGTTTGGCAAATTAATAAATTAGTGATAATCATACAAAATAAAAACTTTCGTTTGCCTCCAAAAGAAAAGAAAATGAAGACATTAATATGTAGATTTAAAAATAAGAAAGAAACTTTGATCCAGGAAACCAATAAGAGAGAAGAAGATAATCTTTTTAGTTCCTAACTGAAAAGATTATCTGGACCTGTTTATCTGGTTCCCGTAGGGCTTCTCGAAAAAATCCCATAAAAAATTTACAGAAAATTAATTCATCTTTGACATTTCGCTGTCCTAGGGAGGTGCGACGGAAGAGGTTTCTCAACTGTTATGCCGTGAATAAATTATAATGATAAGTCTCATGCCTTCGCAATATTGAAGGCGTTTTGATCATTAAGCGTCCACCCCCGCCCGGTTTCGAGTTATTTTTCCGGGTCGGAATCCGGCGATGATTCCCCTTTCCCTTTTCGCCCCTCCCCAAGGACGTGGCCTCTACGAGAGCGCTTGAACTTCTTTCATCTTTGGTACTTCGAGTGATGCAAAACGCAAAATGATGGTTGGATCGTGCGATGAAAGGGATCCGAGGTTTGCGTGAAGACTGAAGAATTTGCAACAACAAAATGTCGTTTTGATTGTAGATAGCACTTGTGCGTCAGTAGAGTGGAAGGCGATGTTCACATGTCTTTGATTCCTGATTTCCTTGTGTTTTACATAATATATACCGTAACACTTTACAATTCCTCAATATTTTGTGAGTATATTAGTGCGTTAAGTCTCGAATAAGTAAGGTTTTATTTTATATACTAAATAATATCAATATACCCCGATAAAATCCGTAAAAAGTAGTTTCATTTCAAATATTTGATACTCAAAAAAATTACCGGTTTGTAATTAGGCTTGCCAGATGACTAGAAAATTCAGGAATGTCCCGAAATTTTGCGTATTGTCCAGTGTCCAGTAATTAGACTTTACTTTCTCGGAATTTTTACCAAGTTCCGAACATTATTATATCTAGAGTTGCGATTTTTATGACGACACGGAAAGACTGCCAAGAACACCATAATCTTGCACTTGTCTTATTCCGTTAAAAAGTAGAAACAGTATTAACCTGTATCTGCCTCATTAGTCAAGTGGTCCTGAGCGCGACTGCTACGCTAGAGGTCCTGGGTTCGATTCCCAGATCGAGCAAAGTGTTATTGGGTTTTACTATGAAATTCCCAGTAGCAGCTCGGAGTTAGGAATTTGTGCCCGGTTAATGGCAATAGGCTCGCCCCCTATTACATGGGACCTAAACATACCGGCGAACTGTGGGTGTAGTCGCAGGATGGACTACTACAACCAGAAAACAAGGTGTAAAATTAAATATATGTACCAATGTACCAATGTACCTACATTATTTTTCGAAAATTAATCAATTTAATTCGTATGTTCGCGTAATTATTTTTATTTTACTACGAGTCGTCATCCCCATCGTACCCCATGCTGGGTTCATACCCTGCGCGGATCTTGCTTCATCCCACACAAATTACACGTTCAAAAAAATGGGGTGCTATTGGGTTGACGGATACTATAACTACAATTAATGTTGGCAAACTATTATAAACGTTTACTTACAAAGGACACAAATATCTACTTGTTCAACGCTGTATCTAATAAAATTTCTTGGGAATATTATGACAAAATCAAACTGTATGCTTTTATAATTCTAAGGTTTAATGTGGTGGTATACAATGTTGATTTAATATTGTGCATGCAGTGCTTGTGTGTAATACACTAACTATTTAATTGTGCTATTCTGATCGTTTTGTTTGAGTGTAAACAATTATTGATGAGCCTAATAAATAAAATAAAATAATAAAATTAAGGGTGTATGGTAATCTTAGAATTCCTAAGTTAAGACACCGCATTGATGGATGAATGTATACGTTCACCTCTATCTGAATAACACCTTGTATTATAATAATGTCACCTTGGACTGACCACTTACAGACTCGCGAATAGCTTGGACATAGAACTTACAAAATGTGGATGCGGCATTTTTTTACTGGGTGTGATCAGAAAATAAATTGATTGATTTTATTTTATTTAATTTTTTATACTATCACGCCTGTATTCCCTGGAGAGTTACGCAGAGATGTACTAATATACACCTCATAAATTAAATAGAGGCAAGCCTATTGCCATAAACGGAGCACAAATCCAAACTCCGAACTGGGACTTTTTTTAGAAAAAAACAATAACAATTTGCCTAACTTGGGAATTGAATCCAGAACCTCTGGCGTAGCATTCCGTTTAGGCCCACTAGACTAATGAGAGAAATTGTTTTTCGTAAATCCCTTACAAGAAAATGTTGTCCTCCATTTTGCCTCACAAACATTGGTGCATATGGTCTTCTGATTCAAATCTTTAATCAATATAATACATATATGCATCTATAAGTGAACATAATAAATATTATTATAATTCTGTATTTTCTTAACTGTAATAACTACTTCTATATTTTTTCTATTACTAGTGATTTATGAACTGACTGAAATTTATATTTTTTATTTTATTATACATACATAATTAGCCATTTCTTCTTCTATAGACCTTAATAAATATATAAAAAATGTGTATAATATATGAATAGATAATTAAAGAAAATAAAAATTGACAATATAATTTAGTAAGACATTTAAACAAAAACTATAGATTACCTACATAATACAACATCTTCTGCAAGCTGCGGAGTTGTCATTAAAACGTTAATACTTGCTGATTACGGAAATATAGATACGCTTCTTATAATTTTAATAGCTGGTAAATCCCATTCAGACCATTTATATAAAGAACAGTTAAGTTATATTTTGATTTTATTCGAACTTTCCCTCCCCTTCACCCCACGAAAAGCCCCTATTATTTCGAGAAATACGTTTCTTCTAATCCAAATCCATAATAGTAGACGGATGACATTCGGAGAATTTTAAATATAGAAACCTCATGCTATTTTTGGCACCTTCAATCTTTCGTTAGTGCATGACCTCCATCCTACGGCCGGCGAACCGTCTGCCAGGGGTGGGTGCACCCTGAGTACATACCCCGAGACAGAAAGAATGCGACGAGCAACCAATGTCATTGTATATATTATTTGCACCAGGATTAAAGTCAGAATGAGAGGTAGGTACTCCTACATAGCGCTGGCGCGAAGAATAATGTTGATGGAGAACGGTCATTTGGTAAATTATTGGTTGAAAGATTTCTATTAAGAGATACTTAATATCAACAACAATTAATTTTATACACATTGTTGAATTAACGCATAGTCTTAAAATAAAGATCAGCATCGATATTTTACAGGTAAATTACATTAAATTAATTAAATAATTATTTAATTAATACACCGCCACGTTAGCAATTATGTGTTGATGGGTATTATAACCAGTGAAATTATTGGGCAAATCAAGATGGGAACGTTCATAATAGGCTGCAGTTCTACTTACTGGCGGCGGCCAGCGCAAACACAAGGCAAGCGTTGTTTCACGCCGGTTTTCTGTGAGGCCGTGGTATCACTCCGGTCGAGCCGGCCCATTCGTGCCGAAGCATGGCTCTCCTTCGTAACAATCTTCGTATGCTCGACAAACCTAGTTAGTAAATTAGCATTGTATACAAACACAGCCTTGTTTACGTAATAATGCTATGGAATTTAGGGATGAGAGCATTCGGGGTGTGGTCATCGAGAACGATCTCTTACACAAAAGAAAGTATCTTCTACAGGTAAATAATGCGTTTTTTTGACTGTTAAACATGTTAATGTTTCTCCTAACAGTTCGAAACATTTATCGTAGTAACTGCTGTTGCAGTTATCAGAGAGAAACTTTATATTAAGTAATATCATTCTTTAAAACAAGGCCTCAAATCTACAATTTCATTGAGTCAAAAATTGACAGACTTCAGAATTGTTGATTTTTGACAGTAGATATTGGCGTTAAAAGCTGCCATCTTATGTAATTTAGTGCCATTGGACGATCATTCTGATACATTGTAATGTTAGAATTAGGCCTCGGATTATACAATATCGAATAAACCGAACAGGCACGTGACAATGACGTCACCTGCCTGATGGGCGTACCACCCACACGACGAAGAAAATAAACTAAAGCCACGACCTTTCTTTTGTGGGTAATAAGTGGTCAATAAATTGTCGCAATTTCTTTACTTGGGATTATTGATGCCTATTCAATCTTAATAAGAAAAGATATAGGTGCTCGTAAATTCTGTTGTCTTATATTGATTTGCTATGAACCTTGATTAGACGGCTAACAGAATATTTTTGGTGACATCAATTAGCGTTTTTTACTCAGATTAAAAGGAAGATATATAATATTGATCTAGAATCGCATGGAAATAAATCGTTCTCAATCTATACGTTGCTTACCATGCGATCTTAGAGAAAAATCCGTACAGATATAACAAACAAACATATACTTTTCGTACGAGCTGACGAGCCACTTGGTGGTAAGTAGTCATCGTCGCCCATGGACACCTGCAACACCAGAGGAGTTGCTGATGCGTTGCCGAACCTTAAAAGCCCACCCTACGGACTGCTGACTGCCAGAGCCGCAACAACCGAGGTGGAACTGGCAACTAAGCGCAAAAGTCGAAACATACACGAAGTTGCTTTAGGACAGACTCTGACGTAAGGGTGGTCACCAGCCAGTCAAACCCCAAGAAGTCCTACCACCGAGCAATTCAGATATTTACTCACCTCTTACGAGAAGCCTATCTGAAAGGCAGTGAGGAATAGTATCAGGGACAGGTTCGAATACTACCCGTACAGGTACAGATACGGGTAGTATTCTAATCCGTCCCCGTGTGGGGGCTATTTCTCACTCCTTTCAGATAGGCTTTAATTTCCTCTTCTCTCGTAATAGGTTGACATCCTGTCCTTACTTCACCGCGATTTTCAAACTCGATACGTTACTGTTCGAAACAACATTACGTGGTTCCGCCTAAACTTTAGTTTACTTAGTTATCGTCTGCTCATTTTCCTTTATAGGTTGAACCGAGTTCTGAACCGTAGGTTAGACGAAACTTAAAATTTTAATAAATGTACCTTCAGGTACTTTTACCAAGATCTACTTAAAACTCAGTAGAGTAATACTGAGAATTTAATTTTACAACATTTAGGACATGACAACATTTTCAGTAGGTATAATCATCTGTATGACTTCTATTGACCTCCAGACTTAAATTTTGTTTTCTTTAGTATCTCAAGGACTCGAATTATTTATCTCCTTGAATATTTTTGTTGTATGACAAAAGCTCCTACAATTAAAAAAAACTAAATACCTAAGTACAACTTACTAAAACTTATTCGACAATCTAGAAGTTAACCACATCAAGGATGAATAAGACCTAGGGAACAGGAAGATTACAAAAATAAAATGGGATTAAAACGAATAGTAGATTAAGTCAAGACAGTTATTTACCTTAATGCTTTAATTACTCAAATAGTTTCTCGTCACATCCGATTTACTTTGGATTTCCATTAAAAATTGCCATTTTTCCCTAAATTTTACAGTAAATTTCCAATACAAGATAGCGAAATTAATTAGTCGCATAATCGCCCATGGACGAACACTATTAGCATTTCTATCGACATATTGCCAGTTGCATACGTCACTATTGATAATCAAATGTGTGGACACGATTTGCAGGTGATGTGTTTGCGTGTGTTGTATATGTGTGCGTGAACTGCGCATATGGCTTGTGGAGGTGGGGGAGGGGGCGATGGGGTATACCCGAGTAACTGCTCAGGCTTGTAGCTAGCTCGGTACATTTTATTGTAGCTTGCCTCTCTAGATACTACTGACTGTGAGTGGAG
This sequence comes from Acronicta leporina, assembly GCA_947256265.1. NCBI lineage: Eukaryota > Metazoa > Arthropoda > Insecta > Lepidoptera > Noctuidae > Acronicta > Acronicta leporina. The sequence continues at coordinate 10,908,312 of OX366520.1, read as the reverse complement.
TCGGTTTATCGATGTCGATATAAACTGAGTAAATGACGCTGTTATTTTTCTAGTTGTGTGTGCTGCTACCGGATTGGGTAGTAAGTATAATGAGTTACGTTTACAGTTTAAGTTTAAATAAAGCTTTGAAGATGTACATTTTAACTGTAAATATATATATTTAAAGACGTCAATAAAATCGGAAAATGGGGTTAAACTCTTTAGTAGATGTTATATTTATTTTAACATTTTACGTATTATTAAATACATTTATTAAATTTTCTTAGAATCGTACGAAATTTCAAATAAATCCAACAATTCAAAGATCATGAAAATCGGTCCAGCCATTCATCTGACTCTAATATACCTATATCTCTACTAATATATAAAATCGTAATATGTATATAGTGTTAATATAACATCAAGCCGAATCAGATCTGGCAATGAAGTGTTTTCCATTGCGATACGTTTGTCAAAACCGCTACCCTCGTTTTGTTGTTTTGTAGAAAGACTTTTTGCAGTTACTTAACTTAAGAAAGAGAGCGGATTATAACTTAATAAACTCAAAGCGCATTTTCAAAATTCCGCTGCCTACAGCAAACTCTCTCCTAGCAAGACGCTGTCCTGATTATTTACATCCTTACATATACAATAAAGTCTACAAACATTGTGATATAAAACACGTCATGATTTCCAAGTGCAAAAGACTCGTAAAAAAATGGCTTCTATCATTGTCATACGACGAGACCGAGGATCTATTCATTTAATTTACTCACACACTTACCACACACACACACACACACACACACACACACACAAACACACACACACACACGCGTACGCACTGACACACTATTCCTTTATTTTATTTTATCATCACTAATTTTGTCTTCATCCTTTGTTCGTGATCCTTATTATTACTTATTAAGCTACACAACCCAGAAATAACGCATTCACACATTTTATTTATGTATATACATGAGTAAGTTGCAACTCTGGCCCCCAAGATACAGACAAACGTCTAGTTTGGGGGTCACTGTCCAAATAATTTTAAGATTTGTTTGAATTATGTTACATGAAAACCTTACTGTTAGCACTAAGTTATAATACCTACCCAATGTAACAAAGGATTGAATAAAATTTATTTAAAAAAAATATATTTATTATTTAGTTACGATAAGCGTTTTGTTGGAATTGTTATTATTAGTTAGAATTATTTTGTTGTTTACTTAAATACTAAAATAAGATTAGTGCGCTTCGATTAGCCGTTGAAGTATTTTGATATTTAATCTTCATCGACATTTGGAACACGACACATCACTATGCAGGTTAACTCGTCCTGGGGCGTTGCCTGAGCTGCCCTGTGTGTGGCCAATAATTTTATTACAAGTTCATTAAGACCCCGTTGCGGCCGTCAACTCACCATTCCTTATTTAGTTTATTAGTTGATGCGAATCTTCAATCAGATATATTCAGGTTGAAGAGTTAAAGTAGCGCTAGTTTGATGAAATTACTGAAGCACCGAGAACTAGGTTTTAACGTTCGCCATAAAATAAACGTTTTATGTGGGCCATAGCTGTTTATCTATTAGCTGTAAAACATTGATTAAAGATTCCTTTGGGTATAGTTGTAAGGCTATTAAGAGGTTTCTTGGGGTATGTTTGTTTTATAGATTTTTGGGAGCCACTCGTAACCCGAGAGAATAATACAAGGCATTAGATGTTTGTTTCAAGTCAAAAAGATCATAGCATAATGATGAGCAATTCCACTCCATGGAAAGTGTTACTTCGCCACCAATCATCATTGTTAAATCAAAATAATTTACTAAAATCGCCCAAGGCACCTATTTAGGTCAACCTGCAAACAAAGAAACAATGCATCCTACAGAATGATGGTAACAGACCTCAAACGTCTGATTCTTGACCTACAGAATTAGATGACTCAAGTAAAACTCAAAACTCTTTTAATACAAGTGCTAAATATTTGAAAATAAACTTCTAGTTGTTCGTGCCTAGGTAGGCGCTGTGACACCATCTGTAGGTAGGTACCGATTTGTGACATTAATGGCATTATGTTTGTTCATGTTTAGGAATATGTGATTTTAATTAACGTAGATGAAGGGAAAGTGGTGTGCCAGAATAGTAGCAAGTGGAGATCTATAGTCTCTGTCTACCCAAATAGAAGACAGGCGTAAAAATATGTATGTATGTGTGGGGACGGGTTAGAATACATCGCCATTAAGATAGGTATCTCGTCAGAGGCGAGAAAATATTTGACTTCCCAGGTGGTAAACCCCCTGGAGTTTTTCTGGTCGGCGACCACCCTTGGGTCAGAATCTGTCCTACAGCGCATTCGCGTGGCTTACGACTTTTGAGCGCTAGAGCCAGTTCAGTCTCTAGCTCTCTTTCTCTTTTAAGGCTGGGCAACGCATCAGTAACTACTCTGGTAATGCAAGTAATCATTGGGCGCAGAAGCGAGAGTGAACGGCAGACGAGCCACCGCTTGTCTGCTCATTTGCTGAGATAAATAATAAAAAACTTGTGTATGGATGACATAATTTATGGCTATAAAGCAGTTAGCCTTTTTCTTTTGTCAGTTATCCTATGTAAGTAGTACCGTTAAGTCTTAATAATCTACTCAGTTGTTAGTGCGATGTGAAAAATAACACCCAAAAACATTAAACCGTTTTTTACATAATATCTACTGACATATTTTGTTCTTAGTACGTTTCTATTTATGCAGAGCAGTGAAAACTTACAAATAAGTGACACGTTTTTAAGTTTCCAGAGAACATGTTTATGTAAGTTAAGAACTTTCAACAAACTTTAAAACTAATTCCTTTATCAAACTTTTTCTTCTTGTCACTACTTTGCTCATATTTATGACGGATAAGCGCGTAAACTTCCGAGTGTATTCTACTTATAGTTACATGAATTTAAGCTCTGCTGCATCACATTTAGGTTCAAATATAATTGAAGCCAGCGCTTGTCAAGTTACTCAATGGCATTTTAGGGGAGATTATGACAGCAAGTTTGGAACCACAGACTGTAAGTTTATAATAGGTGAGTATTGGCAAAACTAAGTATTTTAAGTCGACAATGATGTCTTCCTTTTTTAAAGAAGATATGCAAAGTAACCTTTACTTTTCTTTTTATTATGGGATAGGGGGGCAAACGAGCAGACGGAGCGTTGGACACCCGCAACACCAGAGGAGTTACAAGAGCGTTGCCCGCCTTTAAAAAAGGTATGGGCCTACGCTATTCTCACTCACTCAGCGAAACATAACGAAAGTTTTGTTACACGCCGGTTTTTTGTGAGGCCTTGGTACGTGGTACGTGATTAAGAAAATTACGCCATAGTCGATAATCAAAGTGGTATCGCTGCTCGCGACGAGAATTGCCTTCAAGCGCGCAGTCTGCATCTTTTCTACTTTCAGCTACTGTTTCTGCAGTAACTTTGAGATAGGCTCACGTAACTTCAGCCGTTGTTAAACCCCCTTTATTACCTCAGGAATCAAAGTAAGATTACGACCGATAAGGGCTAATCAAGAATATTTGTATGTAAAAATTTTCTTTGTCCATAATCGCGTGGCGGCATAAGTATATCCGAACCTTATAGAAATCTATAGGGAGGGCCTTCTCTCAGCAGTAGAACATATAAGGAGCTTCCATGCATAATTAATTAAAATTCGCAATAACCTCAAAGCCAACGTAACCATATATTAATTAATCGTTGACGTCGCGTTATAAAAACGAACAACCAACCAAAAAGTTGCTGGCCACGCGAAAGTACTCAAAAGTTAACTAAAAGAACAATGAGTGTATTGCTACCTGAATAAATGATAACATCGCGGTAAATTTGATGTCAATATGTGTTAACACTAAGCTATTTAGTTCACGACTCGGACCCCTTTCCCGCCCTAGCCCCCACAGCACACATACACAGAGTCCTCCTATTTCACCCACCTCTGCGTCAGTGTGCGCCGAACACATAGATAAAAGCAATTTTTCACAGGTTACACCGACGCACACAAGCATAGTAAGACGAATGTAGTGAGTCCTTTGCCCCACGAAAAGTTTTGTAGTACAGAATTTGTTCGCTAGTAGTGTCTAGACATGCCATGCTTTTAAGTTAAAGGTGAATCCTTTCACGCTTTTATGAACTTGGTAAAAACAAATATTGAATTCTTAATTATTTATTTGCAATTTATTTTTGTATTAAAAATGAAAGGGTTTATGGTTATTTGGCAGTAACGAATAATACGGGAGAGTTAGGAATTTGAAATTAACTACGTATAAGTTAAATATGTCTAAAAAATATTTCTAAATAAAATCATATTATACATCACGCCTGTATTCCCAGTAGGGTTAGGCTGTGGTGTATTTATGCCCAACCATAGTTCACCATGTACCTAATAACGGTGTACCTATTTCCATTAACCAGAGAATAAATATAAAAAAAACTTACATACGGTACATTAAATAAAATAAAAACTTCTACCTTTTCCCGTGCCCACTGCTGGATTCGCACTTCGAGGTTCGCTGGAAAATCATGGCAAGGGAATGCATCGAAAATTATTATGGAATGTGTTTGAACGAGACGGGGATATTGCAGTCACACGCAGTTCAGTCGGTTAGACAGAGATCAAATATTGAATATCGCGCAGATTGCGAAAACGAGTTATGTTCGCGAGGGAAGCGGAGGGAAAATGCACCATCTGCAACCCGATTTAGGGTGGAAAATTTCATTTAGGTGGCGGCAACATAGGTTGTGTGTGCGCCCAGGCTGGTAGGGGCAAGGGGGGGCTCCGTGGCTCTCAGCTGTGGCAGATAATCAATATCCGCTTGGCTTGTGGACACTATAATAATATATGTTATTTTATATCTACTCCATTCTTACGCGCGGTTACTCCGTATGCTGCGTCCCGCTCGCACCATTATCTAAAATGGACAGTGGCGTAGATTTGGTAAATGATAACTGTGAGAAAGTATTTATCACGACAATGAAGCGTGATATGTAATTATATAAGGTATTTAAGCCGTAGTGGCGATATGTGGTGGGTGGTGGGGGTGATTGTAGTGTGTTTAGTGATATATTTGTTTTTATTGACGTCGGTATCGGTGGTGTTCGGAGGCACGCGATGCGTGGCTTACTTCTTCATTACTTTGGTGAACTGAGTCGCTACACTAGGCGTTACTCGACTGACTACTCTAATTGAGGACGCTTTAGATGAGTTTTAGTTATTTATGTAGAACAGTGATTTATGTCGCTTGCGTTGACGTAGAAAACATTGTAAGTTAGGGACCTGAGTTCATCTTTATACAGCTTCACACAGCAAATCAAAGTTTTATTAAAAATATATAAAGTCACATTTATAAAGTAGGTATTCTTTGCTTGAAAATACCTTTGACCACTTAATTTTGAAATAATGTTAAATGAGTTCATTGAAATTTAAACAATTTATGACGATTTAAAACACTTCGTAAAAATATGGAAATACACTTTTATTCACCATGTCTTAGTAAATAAGGATGATAAGAAAAAGATAAGAAAATAGTATAAAATAACTTTCCAAGGAAATGAAACATTTAATTAGATTACGGAATAACTTATAAAAAATATATTATCTTATAAAAAGTTGACAGAGTGTACAAGTAAAAATATATCTGAACAGATAATAGAATACTAGTATCCGAACAAATAATTGAAACAGTACTTCCGTGAATCACAATAGAAAATAGTATGGCTAACAATTTCTAGAAATATTCAACAATACCTGAGAGGGTACCTAATAAAAAAACAAAACATAAAGAAAAAATTCGAAGTAAGGAGATATTTTTTTTTTATGGTATAGGGGGGCAAACGAGCAAACGGATCACCTGATGGTAAGCGATAACCGCCGCCCGTGGACACCCGCAACACCAAAGAAGTCGCAAGTGCGTTGCCCGTCTTTAAAAGGGTTTAATGGGCCTCCGGTAACCTCAACTCACTCGGCGAAACACAACGCAAGCGTTGTTTCACGCTGGTTTTCTGTGAGGCCGTGGTATCACTCCGGTCGAGCCGGCCTATTCGTGCCGAAGCATGGCTCTCCCACGTTAAATCTAAAAATCTGTTCCGGACAAGTGAAGAACACAGAGAACTATGAAAATGGAGAGATAGCGTGTACGCCACACTGCCATACTTGACTTAGAGAATGAAAATGGACGACTACGATCATTATTACCTAAAAGAAAATGATGATCTTAGGCATGAAGATGATGATCATCATAATGTAAATTAAATAGTTTAAAAACAGATTCAGATTTTATTCAGAAGGATAAAAGTATCTAATAGGCACTAACTAAAAAGAACGATATAAAAACGTTAAACCACCTTAAAAAATAAAGAAAAAATTATATGTACGATACAGTCTCGGAAGTATTTTTTTGAAGGGGGTTTTACAGTTTATTTTTTGTTAAAAGTTATTTTATATCTACGTGGTACGTGGTATTGTCTCTTTTACAAATTTTGTGATAAGGTCTTTAGAAAACTTGAATGGGACCACATCGGGAGTTTACTTTCATACAGCAAAAGAATGATCGAAATCTACAATTAAGGAAAATATCGGTGCGCATACATAAATAAAAAAACAAAAAAAATTTTAAAAAAAGAACAAAGAACAAAAAAAAACGTACCTACAGTCGAACCTAGAACCTCCGAAATAAATAGCTGTCATCATCTAATATACCTAGTTATTGTACAAATAATGTCCTACTAATATTATAAATGCGAAGGTTTGTGAGGATGGATGGATGGATGGATGGATGGATGGATGGGTGTTTGTTACTCTTTCACGCTAGAACGGCTGAACGGATCTGGATAAAATTTGGCACAGAGATAGATTATAGTCTGAAATAACACATGGGCTACTTTTTATCTGAAGTCTACGCAGACGAAGTCGCGGGCAGAAGCTAGTTTATGTATATATGAGAATACAAAAAGAGTATGAAAATAAAAAAGGAGAAGTAAAAAAGTGACCAAGATATTATTTTTAAACACTATAATTTTTCCTCAGTGATCTGATCAGCAATATGTGTTCCATTGAAACCGGCCCACTGGACATCATGTTGTGTACCTATGCTATCGAGAGGCAACTTATTGATTCCTTTGACTGGATCTGGTACGATTCTCTTAAGCAACCTTGTTTCACGGCCTGCCCCCATTTCATAAGTCAGCAGGTAGAGCATAAGTCCAATAGATTACAAACCGAGGTCCGACAACTTTGGATGCGAAGGCGACAGTACAGTTATTAAGACACAATACATGGCCAAGAGGTAGGCAGATCCAGTTTCTTAAAGAATTAACGGTCGTGTGTTTGAGCTCAACTCAGGCAAGGCTCAACCAAGGCAGTCTCCGAGTGGAGTGAAGTCAATTTAGTCAGAATTAATATCGCCTACACTAAGGTGGGTTTCCGCCAGAAAACGGAGTCAATATCTCACTCACCCCGACTTTCCGACGTGTATCCGTACCGGTTACTAACCACCTTCTTGGCGTTCTTCTAGAGCTTTTTGGCATTAATCTCACGTCTACACTAATCTTTGGCCCCTGAATCCATCAAAAAAGCTGGGTATCCTTGCGAAAATGCAGCAGTATTTCACACCGGAACAGTTTCTAAACTAATACAAAGTACAAGTGCGATTGTGTAAGGGACACTTTTCGCATTTTTGGAATGTAGCTCTCATCACCAATTTGAAGCACTGGAGGTGGTTGAGAGCCACGCTATTAACGATGAAGCGCTGATCGAGACAAAGCTTCGGAGCTCCGATCATAGACGCAGGGTTGCAAGAATATCGGTGTTGGACTTGCACGATTAAAATTTTATTACCGAACCACCAAAAAGCGCTAATCCACCTATAAATACGGACAAAGAGTTATGTTTTCTCTTTTCTCATGCTATGGAATGAAACTGTCAGAGTCTGTGTTACGTGCAAATCAGGAGTCTTTAGTCTCGAGTGAATAGCTCCATTGCGTCATCTTTCAACATCAGCAGAAATAGTTTAGGTTAAAACGAGGCCATGCTCAATTGGTCAGCTTCAAAGATAACTTTCATTAGACCTACCAATGCGTCTTATAACAGTACACAGTACTGAAAAAGTGTAAACAAAAGCTAACTTGTCCGAGCAAGACCTTTGTCCAAGATCACGTTTTGCTTATGACAAAGTTCATAATATAAATATTTTAGAATTAAAAGAATTCCCTGTTATTTTCCCTAAACACAATAAACTTACGCAAATTGTCAAGTTGCTTAATCTGTTTTATATGCTACAGTTAAGTGTAACAATATTAACAAGTAAAATGTTACTGAATATTTTATTGTTTTGAGGAATGTGTTTTTCTGTTCATTGACATGAGTTACCTATTTATGATTAAGTAATTAATTTTGATAACACGATTGTCATGTTGTCTTAGTCCATCCTATGGAATTTGGATATGGAAGTTTATTTTATTTTATTAACAAAGCTAAACCCTATCTGGTGTACCTTGGTTTTGATAGAACCTACAAAAGATAAACTTTGCAGGACATTGTAGTAAATTCGTAATAATTTCCGAACCTTCAACTTTGAACTAAACCTGAACTGTTTCATATAGTTTTAACACCTTGTAGTTATCGTGAGCTTTAACTTACCAGTCAATATTTTTCTATTTCAACACCTTTGCTATAGACACCAGTTTCGGAAAATGTTGCGATAGCTTCTCATGCGTCATAAAATTCCAACCTTGGATAAAATCACTTGGGACAATTTTCGCATGTTCTATGAAATTCACCTCGGAGCACCTCGGAGTTTGGAATTTGTGCCTGGTTAATGGCAATAGGCTCGCCCCCTATTACATGGGACCTAAACATACCGGCAAACTGTGGGTGTACGATAGTACGCCTCTGCCTAACCCTTCGGGGAATACAGGCGTGATGATGGTATGACAACTGCCGCAGTAAGTCTTGCAATATATAAGTATCTTTCTACGTCTTTTTCTACTTTTACTATCTTTCTTTCTTTTGTGTTTTTTTTTATTGTTCATAAATCGGTTAAGCTTACGCCTTGATTTTCAACAAACTTAGATACATATTCCTTCAGCATCTGGTGGGGTTGACAACTTAGCGTTATAATTATTACAAAAGTACTTGCTTTGGCAGTACATATAGGTACTAAAATTGGAATGATACAGAGAAGATTAGCATGGCCCCTGCGCAAGGATGACACGCGATTATTAGAAAAGTAAAAAAGATTTATGTTAAAGTTGTCCAATTCATTATATTAACCGTAACGTATACAATATAAGCCAGAGGTTTGTTACAAGAAGCCGTATCAATATAAAAACGTGCTATGAAACAATGAAATTTACGTCCTTATTCATTACTCGGAATTATGAAAGACGTCCCACAATGGAAATATATAATATATATATAATAAAAATATATAATAAAATGGAAAGTTTTTTAACGTATACTACGATATTCACTGGTAATGAATACTTTTTTTCATTGGGTGTTGCAACTTTACAACTTCTTTCTTTCTTCTTTGTGTACAGTTATCGAGCAGCCTTTAATATTGAAAATGTTTTTTAAACTTTATTTTATTTTATTAGGTTGGTAATACCGCAAATTATAACTTTTATCAATGGAGTCATGATAATTGATGATTCATGAATCTTATATATATAAATGAAAGTCGTGTTAGTTACACTATTTATAACGTAAGAACGGATGAACCAATTTGACTGAAAATTGGTGGAGAGGTAACTTAGAACCAGGAGACGGACATAGGATACTTTTTATACCGTTCCCGTGGGATGTGATAACACCGAATTCCACGAGGGCGAAGCTGCGGGCAGAAGCTAGTTAGCTATAAAATCTTCTTTGTCGAATTCTTACATCACTATTCTCTATTTTAGGTTGATGAAGATGATATTTAATGTATCAATACAAAACAAACAGCCCCAGAGTACATGAAACATTATACGTTTACACTACCAGGTACACGTAGTCAATCTATAAATTGGTTTCCTAATTAATACGCAAACTGTTCGCAGATTTGACTACACATGTCACCCCTGTTATGACGGTGCAAAGCGTCCCCAAATAATAATGGGAACGTAATTCGATTGGCCCCCGTCTGTCGATGGATCGGATAGTACATTGAATTGTGTTGAAACTAGATGTGGCATACACTTTTAGAGATTTTAATTTTCAACTAGCGATCCGCAAGCGATTTCACCCGCGTTGCTCTGTTTCTAAGAATCGCAGCATGATATAAAGCTTAAAACCTTCCTCATGAACCACTCCGTCCAATAGAGGCAGCCGCATGAAAATCCGTTCAGTAGTTTTTGAGTTCATCGCGAACAGAAAGATGACGACTTTGTTAAATATAACATACCATCACGCCTGTATTCCCCGAAGGGTGAGGCAGAGGCGTACTAATGGACACCCACAGTTTGCCGGTATGTTTAGGTCCCATGTAATAGCGGGCGAGCCTATTGCCATTAACCGGGCACAAATACTGGGAATTTCATAGAAAAACCCAATAACACTTTGCTCGACCTGGGAATTGAAATGGAATGGGGAAAATGGGAATTGCGGGACCACTTGGCTAATGAGGCAGTTAAAATTAAAAAAATATTTTAAGTGAAAAAAAAAACAGTTCAATTATGAAGAAAATGCAGTTCGGAGTACTTAAAAGGAGGGAGGCAGGTTTGAATCCTGCCTGAGATTGAGCTATTAAGTTTTAATATTCTCTAGTTTTACCTGTTTGACATAGAAGTTTGGTAACGTGTACCTAAGTAAGTTATTTTTTCAACAAAGGTATTTTACCTACACCTTTATTATAATTAGGTATTATTTATATTAGTTACCTACCTAATTTTCTTTTCGTCAATTAATGATTTTAGTACAAAACCATATTTCGTGTTTTTTCATTTCCATTCCATGTTAAGTCTTTGGAGCGACATATTTCAATTCAAGCAGATTAGATAGTACCTATGTATAGATAAATTGATAGTAATATTCATTTGGATGTACGGAAGTTCGATAAACAGTTAAATGAAACAGTAATCAATATCGTTACGGTATGAATTCATTAAAAGCTCAGTTAGTGATACAGGTGTTATCTTAGATAGTAGAACCTACCTAAATTACTGTAAACGTTTTGATGTGAAATTCTGAGTACTTACCTACTTTGCTAAAACTCAAAGTTTTTTTGGTTTGAGACATATTTATTACTCATAAGAATTTTACAATTCACTTACATGAGAACATTTTGCTTAACTTAATATTAGTTACAAATATTTAAAACTGGTCGGCATACACATACAAAGTCTATGTTTTATTTCAAATAGACCACTAAAATAGGTAGGTACTTTTGATAAGTCAAAAATGGTTGCATGGATGCAGAATGTGGATCTTATGGAGAAGAGCCGGCAAGAAACTCCACAGATACTATTTTTGCCTAAGCCTGTTGTGTTACACTATTGGCCCCTCATGTCTCCGATATCTCTATCACGATATTGTGCTTTTTGGACCCAATTTGCATCGTATCGTCGCGCCATCCCTTTGATGGTCTGTCACGACGTCGCCTATCGGTATCAGGGCCCCACTTCTTAGTAATGTTGGCTCACCAATCATTGATATAATTTGAGAAAACCAAATACATAAAATAAACTAGGTTAGTGCATCGGTCTCAGAGACTGAAGAAACCCCTATTATGTAACCGTCATTCATACATATATATACGCTATAAGTACCTACGCCACTTGCAATGGCATGCGACAATTTGCGTACGTCACAGATCGATGCTGATTTCCCTAATATTGTTTGCGGATCACCTACTAGTAGATATACTACATAGTTCCACTTAATTACACGTAGGTGGACATCGAACGTGAATAACAGATATTAATAATAGTAATAAATTAATGTCTGCAATCGAACCTCATTGGGTTAATGCTGTCATTTTACGCGTGCGTGTATTTGTAAATGGATTATGTGTTGCTAGTGGAGATTTATAGCTGTTTGGTGGTTATGTACTAATATTAAATATGAATAAAATATCTATACTTAATTTATAAAGCTGAAGAGTTTGTTTATTTGTTTGTTTGTTTGTTTGCTTGAACGCGCTAATCTCAGGAGTTAATGGTCCGATTTGAAAAATTCTTTCAGTTTTAGATAGCCCATATATCGAGAAAGGCTATAGGCTATATATCATCACGCTAAGACTAAGTAACTATTCCACGGGGACGAAGTCGCGGGCGGAAGCTAGTATAATATATAAATAATTGTCCATACAAATAATGTAAAATAAATGTTAAAGTAAGCTCTGTTTGTCTTTCTACACCTGAACCGCTGAGCAGATTTCGATACGATTTGTCAAAAAGATAGAATTAACATGCGTGTAGTTAATGTAAAATTTATATGGAATGTTGCTGCCGGGTTAGTTTGAGTTGGTACCACCTTCTAGGCAAATATTCTGTCGCTAAGCAATAATGTGTTAAATGGTTTGTTAGAAAAGTTAATCCCTCAAAATGTCAACGCGCCATTGAAACCACTGGGGCTGCTGATGTCTATAGACTGCGATTGCCTTAAAGATGTCCTGCGAATACAGGACTACTTACAGCCTATTATTAAATTGTCGTGACGAATGTCACGAATCTCATTGTACCTATCTCAAGTGCGGATTTTAATCGGTATCAGTCCGACATATCCTGTCACCTATTCAGGAGTCTTTGGCCTTCCCGCACACTTCCTTCTTACTACCTTTTAGATAGGCATCTCGTCAGAGGCGAGAAAATATCTGACTTGCTATCGGTATCAGTCCGACATATCCTGTCACCTATTCAGGAGGCTTTGGCCTTCCCGCACACTTCCTTCTTACTACCTTTTAGATAGGCATCTCGTCAGAGGCGAGAAAATATCTGACTTGCTCAATAGTAGGAACTTTTGGATTTGACTGGCTGGCGATCATCCTGACGTCGGAGTCTGTTGTAAAGCACTTTGGTGATTTTGACTGTTGCACGTAAGAACCAGTTCTTTCTCAGTTGTTACGGCTTCGGCAGTTTGCTCTTAAGGCTCGGAAATGCATCAACAACTCCTCTGATGTTGGAGATGTCGATGGGCGACGATGACTACTTTACACCAGGTGGTTCGTCAGCTAGTTTGCCGGCTTACTACCAATCGGCCCGTAAGTAAGCTTGACATTTTGAAGCCATTATTTTGCCAAGCAAAATATAGTTGAATCATACACTATGGAAGTCTTCTCTGATCAATAAGCTGCTCTAAAGATTTATCAAGCAAGGGCTCCTCACGAGCGTAGAGCAACATGCGGATAGGATAAAATAAATGTTATTAGTATGTTAACAGAAGTGCGTCGTGCAATGAGCGTCTAGACGTTTTTACCCTGTGGGGGTTCAGTCATGCTTTAAGGGCGTATACTACCTACACCAGAAATATATTGAAATATTTTTTTTATATGAGATGACAGCAAGCATACGAGCTGCATGGTAAGCGGCAACCGCGCAACAGCGGCAACTCTATAATATGCCAGCAACACCAACACCATAAAATTTTGAAACGATGGGAAAAAATACTCAAAAATTCAAGCGTTACTGCACAGCAATCCAAGCAATTCATTCACAAAGCATCAATGTATTTAACTTTTTCAATTAAAATGGACACACGACACTATATTTTCTGTCGGATTATGACCCTTCGACACGTGAGCTCCGTCCCCAGACATATTGCATCCAACCCTCCGAATACTGACCTCACTGCGGATCAATTTATGAATACGCCCGACACATCTTCGAAAGCCTTGCATTGTGAACGGTATTTGAACTAAAAGTATTATACGAGTGATGGACGAATACGGCTTTAAGATTTTTTAAATCGGTTCTATTATGGCGAAAATAAGGATGATGATTGCGAGTTATTTGCGATGGACGTGGAACTCGGAATAATAGATTGGGAAACAGTGTGAAGACAACGTTGCGGACTGGGAAAACTGGTGAACTTCTTATCTCAATTAATTAATCGGTTCCTGAGATACAGCTTGACTTCTCTGATGTATAGAAAAAAGTATACAAAAAAGAGATCATCACTGTTGGTTTTTATTATATTATTTTTGGAATCCATATCTAATCCTACTATAGCTTCAGATGAGCGAAGCCGCGGGCTACAAAAAATCCACCAAACTGAATTATAGTAAGTATATTTATTTTAGTGAAGGCAAAATTCAACGATTCGATTTGTTATGTGATGTACGTTGACACAAAAATTATATACGTATATCTTCAATAATATCTATAATATAGTTATAGGAATAAAAAATCTGATATTAAAGAAATTCTATAAAATTTCTGTTTTAGAGAAATAGTAAGGGAAATTTCGTTCCCACAGCCAAAACTTGGGTGTTATACCTACATAGATTTCCCGTGTAATCATAGCCGACCCGGGTGGGCTGTTTGCTAAATTATTTATAATAACTGCTTACCCTTTCTTGTCTGTATCAGGCGAACGTAATTAAGTGCTGTCTCCTGCCAAATTGGGAACACGGTCGTTTGTTTATAGAATTCACGTAGCCTCCTTAATATGAAGTCACGGATTTTTTTTTTTTCTTTTACGTCGTCGATTTGTGTCCTGACAAAGGAAATTGCTCTAACCGCTTCTTTTGCTTGCATTTTTTTAAATAAGACGTTTCCCCACACTAGGATTTTTCTCCCGTACTGTGTCCATCGGGTATGCGTTTCGAAATTCAAATCTAACATATCAAAAGTATGATAGATAAAATACTTATGTAATCATAATAAAAAATACTTTGATATAATATTTGGTATGGCATTTTTTACCTCATTACTATAAACTTATTAGTAAAATATAGTAATAACCACCGAAGGAGGTAAAATATATTACTACTAATACTTTCTAAATATTTATAAAACTGCACTCGCCATCAAAGCTTTCTTTTTAAATTTTGTTTTATTACTTTTCAGTACCCGCCTGTAAAACACTAAAAAGGATAAATTGGACAAAAAAACCGACGTATCCACGGATCATAATGGTGAGAAGCAGCTTGATGTTTCGAGTTAATGTCATTTGCTTTCTACGCTCAAGGTCTTAGAGTAAATTTTCATAAAAAATATTTATCGTTAATATGTTTATGAAAATTAATTAACTATCTTGTAAAATACAAAAAAGGAATTGAAATCTTAGTGGGAAATTTATATTTAAAATTGTTTTGTCTGGTAATTGAATTGAAGACAGATTAATCAGAATTTAAAATTACTTACACTAAGCTAAGCTAATTAATAACCTATAAGTAAGACCTACCGTTCCTTTAATCGTTCCATAAGAATAGAACCTAGTGGTTCTCATTAAAAGTAAATTGTATTCTATTTTTGAGAAATAAATGTCTTAAACCATAATTGTAGGTCTACGAGTATAATACATTTTGGGTCCATGACCAGTGGTTGCGCCAATAACTAAATTCTTACACTTATAAATCTACTAAGTATTTTGGACGAGAAGGCTAACATTATGAATGATTATTATTAGTAGCACATATTTATCTATATTTTTTTATGAAAATAATATAAAATAATATATAAATAATATAAGGATGAACTAAATTGATCTATAAACTTAGCTAATATTAGTTTGTAACTTAAACATGTGAGCAAATTACTTGGTCTAGATCATGCCTTAAAAGAAGCTAAATGTAAGTTTTTCATACATTAAACTTTTCATATTATTATTCAGAATAATTTACACCACATTTACATGCGACTAGGGAGACCGATTCACATTCAAGTGCGCAATGTCATTGCTAAGGGTGGCGCATGAAAGTTGATTCGCAGTTGATTTGCAGTAATTGATCGCCTCGGGGAGCGCCGACGCCACCCGACGTACTGAGTTTTGATTAAACGATTATTTAAATAAACATAGGTATGCCAGTTTTGTAAATTGGATGTGCTTAAATAGAATTACATTTTATAAAACAGAAAGTAAAAAGTATTTTTGGATTAATTTAAGTCTTTTTGTAATAAAATATCGACCGCTGAAAATATTGAACCTGTCTTTCGGTTCGGTGTACCGGATCTTGTACATCTCCGAACGAAAGACAATTGTTGAAACAATTGTCTTTCGTAAAAATTATGGCTTTAGTAATTGCATTGCAAACGTAAATGTGCAAAATGTATAACAGACTATACTTTAAAATATTTTAAATTCTACTATTACATAATATTTGAGCCAATGTTCCAAGACCCAAATACAAGTAACGCCATCTATTTTGTCTCGTATAACTATTGACTCCGTCATTTCGATGCGCGCTTTTATGGAATAGGCAGTAGGTACACTACACGTAGCATTTAATCGAATAATGATAACGTAAGTAGTTATACTGTGAAAATACTAGGTCATGATCACACTGCTCAATCAATCTGCAAGAATAAGCTTACCGGGGTCAGTCTATGGATGGGTCGTTATTTCTTAGCACGTCGAGACTCATCACGACAAATCACGAGTGAATCGGTTTCTTCTAGGCAAAGATTGTAGTATCACCTAACATTAGGCGAACTAGCGGAGAATAAAAAAAGACTCCTCCCACTGAAACCTGAACAGATATCCTTTAAACTCAGAGTTTACGTAGCTATAATTACACAATATCTAGACCTCATACACCGAAGAGTTTTCCAAAATTGTTTACTAAAGAAATCAATTAAAAGGGCGATGCTTCAAATTAATCTATACGCAGAATTTCTCGCTTCGGAGTGGTGTGTAAACGTCAGCTTAGTCCTAGTGTTCGGCCGGTGAGAAAATTTACATATTATTAATTTACATGGCAATATAACCCCTACGGTGCGCAATCTGTGTAATTTGGGTGTTTAGCTGTTGTCTCGCTGTCCTACCCACTATGTAATCACTACATTTGGTGACACAGATAAATGCACGGTCAACGACAGAGGATCAATAATAATTTGACGATTATGAGTTGTGTTCTGAAAAGTATTAGATGAGCTCGAGTCGTGATTTGGATAATTCCTCCGTCTCCTGCTCATTGCGTTGCGTTGCCTAACTTCAATTTGACGATCTCTTTCCATTTGTGACGATCTTTGGGTAGTTGTTAGTATTATAGTTAACAAGATCTTGGACGAACTACAACAATATACAAAATTTCAGCAGCAGTCCACTGCAGACTTACAGACTGGATAATCAATATGAATTATTGGAAACTTATGGTCAAAAAGGTAAAGGTAAAAGGTAAAGGAGCACCACCAATGAGCCTGCATGAGGAGGTTAATACACTTATTATGAAGCAGAAGTGGTGTGCCAAGACCGTAGTACCTTTGCAAGTAGATATACTTACGTGTATAGATCCAAAATGGCAGTATAATCAGATTTCTGTATATAGTCAGGTAGAACTCAATTAGCAGATAAATTATAGTCAAATTTAAAAAAAAAACAATGGACCCGTGAGTTGATTGACGAGTGATCATGCACCGCTAATGAGGAATTGGAGACTTGAATAAAAAAAGATTGAAACAGATATATCCTTACAATTTCTGCTAAAAATATCAATATTTTCGAAACAAAAGAACTGAAGACAAGCAAATTAGCAAGATGCACACTGTATTGAAATAATAATAACATGCCCAAATTCTATGAGATAAAAAACGAGTAATATAAATCTTGTAGTTCTTTATAATTAATCAAATCAAATGCCTCACAAATAACTATATCATCACCAACACATACTGTCCCACTGCTGGGCACTGTTGAAAGGGGTAATCATAATAATTGAATACTAATTTGGAATACGTTGCTCTCCTGTTAACTACAGGTGTCTAAGTAAGTGATAATACAAACAAACAGTCTCGCCACGCGCCCTGTGGGAGTGCTGTTCAATCCATATTTTTTGACATCGTCATCACAGCAAGGGTGGCTCACAACCCCATTGATACCTACTCCATCGAGGCGGAATGAAAAGTAGTGGGTAATATCTCCCATTTGCATATTTTAATTGTTAAAAGAGCAGACGCCCCTACTGTGTGAATGTGGCATAAGCAACCGATTTGCATACATAGAAGCACTCCCGACAACAAATTGTTATAATTGTAAATAAAGTCAAGTAAATGGAAATACATATATTAGAGGAAGGAATCATTTCTGGATTATTATTGTCTCAAGTAACCATCATTAAGATTATGAAATGATTTTCTTTATTAAAGAATTGGTATCCTAGAAACTTTAAGTAGAAGAACAAAAAGAAGTACCAAACGGTTTAAAGGTGTAACAAACTTTATCATTCTAAGAAGCTTTTTTTTGCTTTAGAAAATAATCAAAACCTTACTATCAACGTTGCTGATGACGCTGAAGATGTAATGACTAATATCAAAGCTTCAGCAATATCCAAATACTCAAATACGCGGGTAAAATACTCACACTCCTTTTCGTAATCTTCCAATTCTAAGAAGAGCATATGTAGTATGATTCAAACACTGTGTCTATAGATAGACAATCGGTTATTTGCACCGCTCCATACATTTCCAGACACTGACGGAGATATAAATAAAGAATAGTTACTGAACAGTATTTTCGATTAGAGAAATGACGCGAGGGTGCGCGACGGCGCAGCGTGGTACCGATGACGTCATTATACTAGATACGTCGCTCTTTGTATACCTTGTTACTAATTGATTTAAGCCCTACCGAACTTACTGAGGCAATACTTACAAGGTATGAATGAAAGAAGTTTAGATCGGCTTATTGATTGTAATTATTCATAACTATTACCGACTTCTTTTTTGGACGGAGTCTTTTTGTTTGTATTTTTGATACTCGAAGAATATCGAGTATCAACAATACAAACAAAAAGACTAATGAAAAGGGGTCCATTAAGAAGTTTTTTGTCTGTCCCTTTAGTCTCCTGAAACTGCTACACATATTGAAGAATTACAGAATGACATCTAGTACATAGATTGGCATCATAAATATTTCTGTTGAACAATGTCCAACGCTGAATATTGGACCTTTGCCACAGATTCCCTCAAACTTTCTTGGAGATAAGTCAATTATTATAATTAAGTAATGAAAATCGGTGTAGGAACTTTTACAATTTTAGTACTGCCAAAGTAAAGTTTTCGTTTTATTAAACCCTCAAGGTACAGTGTGAGAGTTCGAGCATTTATTAACGAACATATTCAACATAATATTATACGTCGGCATTGAATTTGTAAACCCGAAAGAAATGCGTACCCTTGAAATGTAGAATGCGCTTCCCGAGTGGGTCTTTCCCGACGGACGACAGGTGACTTCAAATCACGAAATTACTAGTGAATTGGTTTCTTCTAGGGAAGTGCAACATCTGCAGTGTTGATCACACGGTGGTCACGCGAAAGCCTATTTATTAAGAATAAAAAAAGTTTATCCGATACTATCTAATGCTCTTATAGAGACAAAGATACAAAAGTGTGAGCTTCCAGGGACGACGCAGGCGCATGTGATATTTATTTGCCAAAATCTTCTCAAATGGTCAGTTCACATATTTAAAAGATAATATAGATAGATAGTCCTTAAATATAAAGTTTCTGGATGATTTGGTAATGACACTGATGATTTGGTTAGGACTTTGCAGTATCAGACAAATATGACAAATAAACGTAGGTATAACCGATAACGTAACGTATTATTATCAAATCCAATTCATTTGTAAGAAATATTCAGATAATTAAAATGTCCTCCTCAGTGGTGATGTTTATTTTCAACATCCTAATTTCAACCGCGTTGTCTCAATACGGAATTAGCTTCGTCATGAACAAAGAGGTTAAGTGCCTTATAAATAACCAAGAATCTTCTTTACCTCAGCTAGATGATTAGATGAATTTTTGGGAGCTTTATTTATTTTATAATTAGTGCGTAACTTCTTTTGTGTTACTAATTTGGTACTATTTTCTTTTTGGTTTTAACTACTGTCTACATTTCTACAATATACTAATACATACAACTATTCTGTACGTGATTACCTATTACAAGGCCGGCCAACAAAAATTAATTGCATTTTGGAACTAACTTAACAATGTCAGAATTTAGCTAAATCGAGTTTCTATACCTTTCAATTGGAAGTTTGAGACTCGCCCTGGTACTCCAAGACAGGTAGTCTTGTATAACGAGTAAATTAACTTTTCTGGCGATTCTCGTTGTCTTCATACATTTCTGTTGTCTGCTTTCTTATATATTTTTTAATAACTTATTCATATTATGTATTAAAATATTTTGTGCTGTCCTTTAACATTTTGTTAAATTCACGAGAAAGAACTTCCGTGCTAATGTTCCGAACTTTGTTAGTGAAAGGTACAACCGGTGTATTTTACAGGAAATACACACAATGAAGTTTCATGCAGAAATACTAGGAAGCGGAAAACTGGCACACTGTAAAATCAATAGATTTCCCTGCAATATTTTCAGAACGCAGGATTTAGACTGCGTTTGTAAAAATATTTTGGCTATGCATATCTGAAAACATACTAAACGAAAATTTGGAGTTCACTAACATGTACCTCTGCCTATTTGCCTCTCTCCTATTTTTATGTAATGAGTACAGGAGGGAGAAGGAGCCTGCGTCTCAATTCTCAACTGATTGGTCAATATAAAATGGATAAAAACGTGTATTCAGGATGCTGAATTTTTGATTTTGAATGGCTGCAGAACTGAGTTTACAAAAGATGGAGGAAAATTTTGTCTATTAGTGGAACGGTAAGCACAGTTTAGGTAATAATAGGTATAATATTATCTCTACGTAAATTATAATTTCTTTTGTTTGAGAGTTTTTAAATAGCAGTCTTACCGGGTCAAACAAGTAAAGATTATAAATATACCTACATAGGAAGCATAGTTACCACACACTTGATATTATTAATTATTTTACGCCCCCATATCGTTAATAGAACATTAACGATTACATCATCGCCACAATAGCAGCGCTGCAGTATAATCACTAATGCATTTGTACACAAATGTACATGATTGCAATAGATTAATACATCATACACACTATTACATCATCAACTAAGCCTGACCTTTTCCCAGTTAAGTATACTTCCTATACGGCTAAAAATCTGCAATATAGTTACATGGAATAACTGCCATCTATCACGTTTTCATGACCTGTACAGTGTTTTTCATGGGTACGGATGGGGGAGGAGGTTTGAAAGTACTCATCCCGACATACACGCGATATCATGATCTGTTCGTGTGGAGGATGAGAGAATGATCAAAAATTCAGACTGAGCTCGGACTGAACCGCTTACCACGGCAAATTGTTTACGGGTGGTTTTAAATTATTATCAAGCCCCGTTTTTATTACGTTAAAATGTTTATTGAGTACAACGCCATCTATTGACGAGTAGCGATAATACCGAATACGATGGCGCTGAATAAATTACCTTACATACTGTGGTACGAATACCGCCACTCAGACCACTTCCGGATAACCGTATATTAGTTAGAGACGCCATTATTCTACTGTCGAGTAATTTCGGACCCAATTTAGGCTGTCACGTAGGTAGCATTGTTGGTAAACTCACTGAAAGTTTAATGTGATGGTGTGTACTATTCACGCCATGTGAGTATGACACGAGCATATGTTACAAAATAATAGTGAATTAGTTCGTTGATGTTATCTGTGTTTTATTTTTATGTGAGCAATTAAGTTGTGTTGGTTGTACGTACAACAACTAAAATCCCTATACGTGTATATTCAGACAAGTCTCTTAACTACCACCCTACTAGTGTTACTGAGTCTATCTACAATTATATACAACCCTACAACGGTCAGATAACATCTAAAATATAGGTACATAAATTATGAAAATAACTATGAAATACTAAATTTTTAGAATTCATTACATATAGGTAAATAGGTTGTGACATTGCGGGAACGCACCTTTATGGTATTTTTGTTGTATAATATATCAGTGAAGGTGCTGTTAAGTTAAATATTACATACAAATAGGCTCGTCTAGTGCGTTGGAAGGGCCGGGAGGTTTCGAAGTTTGTCCCATATAATGGACTAGCTTCTGCCCGCGACTTCGTCTGGGTGGACTTCAGATAAAAAGTAGCCCATGTGTTATTCCAGACTATAATCTATCTTTGTGCCAAATTTCATCCAGATCCGTTCAGCCGTTCTAACGTGAAAGAGTAACAAACATCCATCCATCCATCCATCCATCCATATTAGTAGGATAGTAGGAAGTAGGATGTGTCCTCAAGAACAGAATTGTGTCATTCATCAATTTAATTATTGAATTTGACGAACTATACATTTCTATAACTTAATATAATTTTATTCCAGTAACAATTATTCATTTCTGTGTAAAAAGTGGAAACCGCTTTTCCAGATTTTTATGTAGCTTAGTTTGGGACCGCTAGATGGCGTTTGCAGTTTGCATAATGTGAAATGTTCCAATTTTTTTTTTATTTGAAGCATAATTTAGTGAAAGAATCAGAAAATTTACTTCTAAATTTTTTAAGAAATATAATTATAAAATTACACGTTTTTCAATTAATGTGCAGGAAGTTTCTTTCAAGTTTCAGTCAAGTGAAGCCATTGAAATCTTATTTAGCTACGTGAAATCTGAAAACGCTTTTAAGCAAATTATTGACGTAGAGTCATTACAACAATACTTATGTGATGAGAGAAAAACCTGAAAATTCTTTTGCGAATTCAGTGCTGGAACTGGAGAAAATATCGTCTTTTTATCATTTCTATAATTCGTTAAGATTACAAAAAAACCTGACATAAATAGGTCGGGTGTTTTTTACGCATTCGATGACGTTACACATTTTATGTGATAAGATAAGGTGTTGGCAAGATTCACGGTAGGTACGAAATTATCGTAGGTTGGATGTAAGTAACTAGGTACCTATTCAAGTTGTACATTTTTATTTGTACCTATATTTGTAGACCAGGAAAATTTGGAGGTATTCATTATCTGAAAGTAGGTCTTTTTGCTGCTGCAGGGTAAAGCATATGAGATTAATAACTTATACTGAACTCTGAGGCTTCAAATCTAACACAATCTATCGCAATCTAACACTGAAAGATTTTTTCAAATCGGACCAGTAGTTCCTGAGATTAGCCCGTTCAAGTAAACAAACAAACTTTTCAGCTTTATATATTAGTATAGATAATATAGATTTGAATACAGAAGATAACAACCAATGCAGTATAAGTAGGAAAAAACCTCATACGATAATTAAAATTGGATATTATTGAAATGTTTCACGTAATTATGTTAAGTGAAGTAGGAATTACATTTAACTGTTAGTTAACTGCAAAAGGTGTTCCAAAGTTTAAATTCTATGATTTCACAAGAAGATAGTCGCATCCATACGACGACATTAGCCCGCAAACTTCAGCGAGAACGGTTGCCAAACGAGCTGAAATCAGCAAAAATTGCATTTCTCTTATTATAACTACTTACGTATAGGTAAACTCACATGAGTTAAAAATTGCACGCCTTTTTCCAACCCTACAAAGTCATATATTACACAGAAAGTGTAATTTTCACAGTGGATAAACAAAACAACACCAATAAACTAGATCTATGTTATAGAAACACATTTAATCGAAATGATTTCCATTAAGTAAAGTTAATAATCCTATGGCTAGGGTGCCGCTAACCTAGTACAGATCTGGTACAACAATATTGAGACTACCAAGCGTAAGTGGGTCGCGTAATGACCAGCGTATCTAGGTCTCACGTATATTCACGATTTCCCTGCAGCTGAAGTGATTTCTGCAGGTAGAAGAGACATGGGAGGTCAGGTAGCGCTGGGCGCGGATAACTTGTGCTCACTTATAATTTATTTATACCACAATGCCTGAGGTGTGTTTTACAATTTTTCAATTCCCCTACCGCGGTCCGACCCCGGAGGTTGTACCTGTTAGCGTATTTGGAAATGTAAACGAAAATTACAAATGGGAGGTCGCGGCAAAACACGCTTACGCGGCGAATATTAGGGTAAATTAAACAAACATACATAACATTGCGATGACATAATTACACAACTAAATTCTAATACTTTAACCCTAAAGGTGCCATGTATTCTATACTTTACATTTGAGCCGATTACCTCTTGATGTTATTAGGTAGGCCTAAGTAAACACATATCGATATACCGCCCTAAATCTTCATGCGTTGACCTTCAATGGCGCGGCAGATACTTATCGCACATTCGTAGTCTGTTCTACATGACCGCTAGACTCATGTTTGTTCGGCACATATTCTTCCACACAGATACACGTGTTCTTCGCAATAAAACTAAACGTCACACAAGAAATGTTTCTCGTCTCATTTCGTAAACAATGATCCATAGTTAGACCACCCAAGCGACGGCCGAGTATTCCCAATATGTGGTCGGTGTGATCTGGCATCTGGTAGATTTTATACCTATAATAAATCACAGTGGAATATCGAAAAACACTAACGAAGTGTCGATGTAGGTCGGGCGGCGCGCTTATTCAGCACATCGCATTGGTTTTCACCTCAATTCTTTTACAGCTTTCTGGATTATTTTACGGAATGCCGATGTGTAGGAGTTTAATGGTCCTGTGTATGTTTACTCAAATTCGTAATACACGTAATACGTTCAGAAAAGTGAAGACCCATTTGTTGGATAAATTTATAATAATAACTATACCGAAATTTAAAAAGCTCTACAACAATAATTATTATTTACATCAATTTCTAATACGAGGGAGAAAGACTGCTAAAACAAAATTAACGATGTAATCAAATTCTAAACACAACCGCTTTTGCTAATGTTGTTTCAAGAGACTACGTAGGTACTAATTGTAGTTCTGATTAAACTGTCAGGAATAATGAACATGTTGATTTTAAAGGAGTGCATGTGTGAAAAATTAAGTGAAGTAGAATCATTTGAAATGAGATTCAGACACTGAAGTAAGAACGCGTTCTAATTTAAGATTTTTATAATGGCAATTCAATGCACAAATCTTTATCTTGATTTAGGCATAATAATTATTATATCAAAACTATATGTATAATAGCCTCTGCCCGCGGCTTCGCTCACTTGAAGCTCAAAAACCAACAATGATGATCTCTTCTTTGTATGGGTGTCTATACATTCGAGAGGTCAAGCTGTATCTCAGGTTCCGTTTAATTATTTGAGATAAAAATTATACTAGTTTTTAAGTTGGAGCACATACTTTCTAGAAGTGATAACAAAATTAAAATCTATTCAGTAGTTTTTGCGCCAACCCGTAACAAACAGACAAACAGACAAGAGTTTTAAAAATCACATTTTTGGGTTTGGAGACGTTTATATACCCTAACCCACTTGTTTTTTTTAAATATATTTAATGTACAGACACAGCTTTTTTACAATTTTATAATATAGATTATACATAGGTACATATATTCACGCCTGTCTCCCATTGGGGTAGACAGAGACTATAGATTTCCACTTGCTGCGATCCTGGCACACCACTTTCGCTTCATATAATGTTCATTAACCTCCTCATTCATGATCGTCGGGTATATTATATTGTTATAAAATACTTTCTTTGTCTTCTCTTCTAGACTTTTACACAATATATATTTTTATATTCACCGAAGTAAAGCGTTTCTTTTTAATTGATTGCTAATCAGAATTACAAATAATTTTAAAACTTAATACCTATATTACTTCGTAATTATACGTAATCCTTCTCAAATTTTCAAATTAAAGATAGGAGAAAGAAAGAGACATTTATTCGACACATCACAACGATGACACATTATGATGTTTATCTATGTAGTGCGATATACACACGTCGACATTACTTTAAAATGTATATGTGTACATAATGTATAGATGAAAACTATACTAATATTATATATAAAGCTGTAGAGTTTGTTTGTTTGTTTGCTTGAACGCGCTAATGGTCGGAATAAAACGGTCTGATTTGAAAAATTCTCAGGAACTTCTAAGTTCCTGAGAATTTTTCAAATCAGACCGTTTGTCCGATTCAGTGTTAGATAGCCCATTTATCGAGGAAGGCTATATGCTATATATAATCACGCTAAGACCAAGTGACTTTTCCACGCGGACGAAGTCGCGGGCAGAAGTTAGTTTGGAGATATGGAGATAGGAAGTACGAAAGTGTCACAATTTAACCACCGCATCAGTCGTTAGTCGTACTATAAAAACACGCCTACAATATATACAATTGTGTAGTGTTTATTACTTATGAAAGTCGGCTAAAATGGTCTAGCTGTAAATTAAAGTGCCTACGTATTCCGTAAATCAAAGGAAGATTTACGTCCACGTTGTGTGTGCTAACGATAAAACAGCGACTAGAGTTACCTTGTTGTTTGATTATTCTTAAATTATTGATACCATTGAAATGAAACTGCTTTTTACGGATGTTATCGCGTTGTATTGATAAATAATGTATAAATCAATATACCGCGATAAAATCCGTAAAAAGTAGTTTCATTTCAATGACTAATATTCGTGTTATTGATTAAAAGGAATATTCATATTAACAAGTGTCCGCTTAACGATATTGACAACTGTGCTACAGAAAATCTATATTTTATACTCACAACTACTTCTCGATTTTTCTAGAATCTGATATGTATGTATATGTACCTATAATCTAATGAGTCTGAAATATTAATTTATATATAAAGTTTTACATTAGGTAGTAAAAAGTAGAGGGACAACGAAAAATTTAATTATTATTTTTCAAATTAAATGGACCCAGTATGTTACCTTGTGATACGCTAGTCCAATATATCTCATAATCATTTGAGTTTTAATCTCAAACTTCTGATTTTTTTAAAATACTAGGGACCCACTCGCGGTTTCACCCGTTGTAGCATGATGTTAAATGGCTTAAAACCACCACATGAATCATCCACACTCCGTCTATGAGTGAAAACCGCATTGAAATCCGTTCAGTAGTTTTTGAGTTTATCGCGAACCGACAGACAGACGAGGCAGCGGGGGAATTCGTTTTAATGTATTTATAAATGTAAGGAAGTGTACAAAAAACAAGAAAGTTAAGTTCAATATTGATAATTAGACTAGCTGTTGCTCATGGTTTCACGCGCTCCGAAAGTAAGTCGACACCAGCGCCACCTATAGCTAAGAATCATTTAGGTGACTCCACAAGTACAAAAAAGAAATTATGAAAATCGGTCAAATAATATTTTTACCTACACTAATATTATAAAGAGCAAAGATTTGATTGTTTGTTTGTATTGAATAGGCTCCGTAACTACTGGACCGACTTGCAAAATTCTTTTACTTTTTACCGCGGGAAAATGCTTCATTCCTACGGGAAAACGGGCGAACGGGCAGCTAGTTGATTATAAATTAATATTTAGCCATCATATTTTAAGTAATACTCGGATGAGATAGAGTGTAGTAATATTTATAAATGGGGTAAGGGTGGATAAGTAAATAAATTAACTGAAGAAAGGTTTATAGTTCTAATAAAATGAACCTCATAAAATATATATTTTTTTTAAAAAGCTTACTAGTAATGTGGGTCACTAATGCACTAATTTCTTTGCTAATGTAAAAAGATTACTTAATTATATACGTTTATGAAAAGATATTCCAGCCTGTTTTTGGGCAGATACATGATTTATTTTTATTAAAAGATAAGAGAATACTAATATACACGTAAGATTTGCTAAATAAGATTAAATCAAAGTTAATTTTATTTTAATTGCGTTTATTTTATTATTGAGAAATCCATTACTTACCATTAAATGCGCACATAATATGAAAATAAACAGCAAATGCTGTTTGCAACTCAGCAGGAGTATTTTCACATACATTTTGACTCGATTGAAAATCGATTAGTTGATTCGAAGTCATATAAAGTTACTAAAATAAAGAAAAACGAATCCGATACTGAAATAACACGCAGCGTTAACGCTTGCCATAAGATAAACATTGCCCCTCCAGAAATAACGTTTGGTCAAGGTATGTAAAATGCATACACCTTGTCTACGATTTCTATTTAAATTTTGTTGATACAAGTAGATCTTACAGCATTTTTTGGTGAATTATGATTTCTTGGTCTCTATAATTATCAATAGGTAGGTATCAGTATAGGTAGTTTTTTTTTTAAATAGAATATGGCCGTTGTAACTAAAATTAGTTATAAAAATAAACGATTGAATTTATTCTGATTGAACGCCAAACTATCTAGTCTATAGAACTATCAACCCTATTTTTAAACGTAAAAAATAAGTTTCATAGTCGAAAAAGAAACTCTCGCTACTCGTTACTAGGTGGCGCTAGTAGTGTGTTTAGTATCAAATTTGTCGCCCCACCCCCGTTTCACAAGTTGGTACCAAGTTTTCACACTACATTCGGTTGGCAAGCTGCCCCTAACAAGTTTGGAAAGCTCGGATTTTGTGCGAAAGCTCAACACTTTCGACGTACTATTTGCGTACCTATCTATTGATAATATTATTTTGTTGTTGCTGTGTGTACTTTTTATCTAACAATAATAATAATTGATAAAAAAACGTACTTAGCGGCCAAATCAGTTAGTTCGGTAGGTACCTACGGAACGCGTTCAACTATTCTTTATTTTATTCATGTAATCTTCTACCTACATCATTTTCATGATTATACTTGAACCTACCTACTGTAATCAGAACCAATGAGAAATAATCAATCACAAGATTTTATTGAAAATTCAAAAATGGCGCGCTTAATTTTCGTTTAGAGGGATAGCCAAGCTATGTCAAGCAAAATAATTATTATGAGCAGTCGTTGATATTATTGTTTAGATAATATTTTCCACTACTACTTTTTAACGCTGCGCTATAAAAAGCCAATATAAACCTAAACGCCACTGAGATCGCCCGCATTATCTCGTGATTATCGCGTGTCAAAACATCGCCACGCTCGCGATACTTCGCATGTAATCTGATAAACGATGTATTCTGCACGCTTCGCGCTCCTCACCCATCCTTATCATACCCACTCATCATGTAGAGTGCCGTCTCTTTCGCGCGGTCATCCATTTCATTCATGCGCGATACACCTCGCCAGGCCGCTGTTTACAGACACAAACAAACAGTACAGCAAACCGCTTAGCTTTAAGTACGAGACCGTGAAAGTGATATTGTCAAGTACATCCGTCTCTTTCTAGAAGCCGAGTGTGTAGTTCCGAGAGTGTAGATAGATGTCGCTAGCAGTTCCGTTTTGCGAGCCGTATGGCATAAATGTCACAATAATTTGGGCGCGACGTTGCCGGACTTCGCCACCCGGTGTGGTGGCGGGAGCAAGCAATAAACTGGCAAGTTTGAGGTATAGCGAGAGAGTACTTATGTTTGAAGAGTTTAGGTGTATTTTTGTTTGTGTTATTGGTAGTTTTAAGTTTGTATTAGTGTGTGCGCGTCACGTAAACGTAACGAGCGTGGTATACACACGTACGCGAGCTGTCAGTAGCTAATGCGATGCGCTGTGATCGCTTATTGTGGAGCGCCGCGCGGTTTATAGCGTTTAATTCAATTTAGTAATTGATACGTTTGTCGGTTGACTTTATCACTTCATGCACGTTCACGTAACGCTCATTGTAATGTAATTAAAGATATTATTTTAATGTTATTTTGAGGGTTTTTATTTTTAAAAATTTTAAAGTTTTGCATTTTTACCTAGCTAGCTATTTAAATGAATGCCACATTAATGTTAAAATAATTAAAGTATTTACCTAGGTACTACAAAATCTGTTTTGAAAGATGGATAATTAGGTTAGATTAGAAAACAGAATATTACAAAGGGAGACTTAATTGAATTAGTCTTAAAACGTGTTAATTGCCAACCAGCATTTAATCTTTTATTAATCTCAACAAGCGGCGCGAATCCTTATAAGAGCAAATTGTCAAACTGACAACTCCCTAAACATAGTAATTCACGCTCCGCATTCTTCGATACTCCGCTTGAGCCGCTGCGGTGCACACATGCACAAACATACATTTATTGCCTTAATACGTTTATGTAACCAAAGGAAATTGTATCACAAATTCTTGCAACTAAAACTCAATTCTGCTCACCATGTAGTTACGACCTTCCGGCCATCGATTACGCTCACACATATGAAACATTCATGAGTACAGTAGTAGACGTGTATACAGTATGACGTCTGCTATTGTACCTAATATTATAAATGAAATGTGTAGCTTTCACGAGGGCACACAAGCGAAGCGCGTTTCGTCAGAGGTAGTCCATTCGAAACTCAACCCTAAAATTGAACTTGTAAGGCTGGGTATCGGGGTGTGTTATTAAGTTGGGTTATAATCTTTCCATTTGGCACAACACACTGGTGTCGGTAGTCGCATGACCTGTAATTGTGTGTATTAGGTTGGTTTAATCACAATTTGGAGTGGGCCGCGGTATGGCTTTTTAGCTGACAACATAGCAACTACTTACTAGTTTTTTTTTCGATGGATTTAGGATTAGCTGTTTTTATTGAGTAGTTACCTGTATGATCAACGAATACGTACAATACATAATAAACAAGAAAATACAAGTGCACTGACACCTAAACTAGGTTATAAGCTCAAACCTGTATCTCAGGAGCTCTCTTCGAATTAGTTCGTAGATAGTTGGATAGACGCTCCGACCTACAAGGGTGAAGCAGAAACGTTCTCGCGGATGAAATCGCATGGAACAGCTAGTGTACGATATGATGAATTTTGTTCGGTAGTTTTGGGTTTGTAAAGTCATATTTGAGACATAAGTAAGTACCTAATAGCTAGTTAGGCACATTTCCGGGTTTTTGTGTAAGCACTGTTAGGTTATGACTTTGGTAATATAAGTTAGCGCCTAGTCTATATCCTAACTACAAACAAAATGAAGAGGCTTAAAATATTCGTTTTAATTAAAAAGAAATGTAAGCAAAATTATACTATTTAATAATATTTTTTAGATAATAAGTCCCTCAGCTATCGAACACCTTTAACATAATTTAACATAACAAATAGGTACCTACCCAATTTGTCTGTGTTCTGCTATGATAACACCAAAAATTTTAAACTATATTTTTAATATCATCTATCAAAAATAAGCTCCTACTACCCAACAATATTCTGTGATTGCTAACATAGGCACCTACATAATCGTAATTGTTCTTGCCAAAAGCATATTGTTAATATATAATAAATAATCACGCCTCATATGATAAATAAACTGCCTCGTTAGTCTAGTGGTTTCAAGTACGACCGCTACGCTAGAGGTCTTGGGTTCGATTCCCAGGTCGAGAAAAGTGTTATTGGGTTTTTCTATGAAATTCTCAGTAGCAGATCGGAGTTTGGAATTTGTGCCCGGTTAATGGCAATAGGCTCGCCCCCTATTGCCATTAACCTTATACCGGCGAACTGTGGGTGTATCTTAGTACACCTCTGCCTAACCCTTCTGGGAATACAGGCGTGATTGTATGATGGTAATCACGAAATAAAAAGGTATAATTAAAAAAATAAAGAATGAGAGATGAACAAAACCAGCTGTTTCTCAAGAAATCAAGTTATTACTAATTGTTTCTAGTCAAGAGCTGGAACCCCCCGAAATGATCATCCGAAGTATCACTGCGACTACCACAAGACAACCCTCACTCTTTCGACCAAAATTGGTAGCGAAAAATTACCATAAAGTAAGAGCGTAAAATATTTCTTGCCAAAATATGCGTCGTGTTGGCCCACTGTGCGACGTTTAATACTTGGCGGTATTATTGTGGCATCGAGTCCACTGGCGGCCGGCAAGTAAATTAGAGAGCGACCGGACTATAACTAAGAGGAGTTCAACTGATGCTCTGCGACGAAAGACTAGTGAGGATGGGGTAGACAAATGAGATTTTTTTCCGCTTCTCTTCAACTGACTAATTTATGTTCTAAAACGAAAACGGAAACGGCTAAAAGAATACTTAAAATCACGCTTCTATCCCACAGAGGTAGGCAGAAACTAGGTATAGACCGCCTCTTGCTGCGATTATACCACACTACTTTTCCTTCTTCCACATTCATACATCTTCTCATACACACGCGCCGAATCGTTAAAAGAATATTTTAATATAACGACACGTTTGGCGTAGCGGCTGAGTAATTGGCTTTTGCGACACGTGTTGTGGGTTCGATCCCCACACGGAGCCAATATTTGTATGATCTACAGGTAGTTGTTCCGGGTCTGGGTGTTTGTGTTTGTAAACGCACCCACGATACAGGAGAAAATCCTAGTGCGGGGCAACGTTTTTTTTAAAAAGAAAAAAGAAAGAAAAATATTTATAATGATATATGAAAATTTTTCCAACTATGATCGTGTCGGCTTGCAGTCTACACAGATGCGGCTGAATATCAGTATTTTACAGGAAGCAACTGCAATGAGACCCATTTTCTGGGCAATCTACCACTAGCAATCGTCATAGATGTTCGTATATCACCATCTATAATTTAATAATAAATAATAATAATATTATAAACTGCCTCATTAGCCAAGTGGTCCTGAGCGCGACTGCTACGCTAGAGGTCCTGGGTTCGTTTCCCAGGTCGAGCAGTGTTATTTGATTTTACTATGAAATTCCCAGTAGCAGCTCGGAGTTACGAATTTATGCCCGGTTAATGGGACCTAAACATACCGGCGAATTGTGGGTGTACATTAGTACGCCTCTGCCTAAGCCTTCGGGGAATACAGGCGTGATGGTATATATGTATGTATGTATTATAATATAAAATCAAATAATTTTTTATTACAATAGTTTAAAACGTATAGGACCATGGGACCATGTTAGAGGGGATATTATAACATGCATTCCGCACTGCCCTTATATTTATGCTTATAATCATTGATTATAAGTTACTCCATGAAGTAAGAACAAATAATTATTTACATTTTTTATTTATCAACCACTGATTATTGCTTAGGATAGGATATATTTAAAGGATCGATTTGTTTTCATGCTCTCTGTGTGAATTCAAAAAACTATATATATGTGTTACATAATGTCTAGTATTCTATTATCTGTGGTAATGTGTAATAAATGTTTTTAAATTAAGGACCACACTATCGAATTACGAATCTACTCCTGCAATGTTAACTATGATTGATAAATAAGTGAAATGGATAAACAGTACGTTTAATGTAACAAGGTAATATCCATACATTTCTATCGTTCGCCAGCACCAGGAATGCAGCTCTGCGACTGCAGTGATGCATATCGTTGTACTTATGGTGGTGCATATGTGTCCCCCCGCCCCACCCCGTACCCCGCACCGCTACCTGCCGTCTTTGTCTTTGTTCATTATGCTTAAACGGATATAAAAGTACACAGACTACCGCCTAAACGTAAGTCTCAGCGTTTAAGTAGGTAACTTATATAACAATTTTAGTACTCCATAGAAATTTCAGCATTTAGGACCTACTGTATAAAAATAAAAGGTTTATTTACAGGAATGAGAAAAATGATCGCTTAAACCAGGATAGCGTTATAATAAAATAAATATTTCCCGTCAATGCCTCTGTTATTCTTATTCGCCATCTTCATCTAACTAAGAAGTGATTTTTTTAGATCGTGACATTTTAGTTAAAATAATGCTCTCAAACTTGGGTATTGATTATTAATTATTATAACTATGTACACACAATAGCAAGGATCATATGGAAATAATATTGTATTAAAATGGTATTACTTATTAGGATATCAGCAGTATTTTGTCGACGAAACCAGGTTCCGTATGAAAGAGTTCAACGCGCGGCTACTGTTGCTAGGTATAGTTGGTCGTTCTACACCGTTTAATTTTGAGTACAATAATATTTCATGACCGTATTACAAAGGGGTTCAAGGACAAAGTCAAAATGTTCTTTATATAAGAAGAATTTCAATAAGACCACTAAAATAGGTAGGTACTTTTGAAAAGTCTAAACTTGTAACACGTATCCAAAAAGTGGGTCTTATGGAGAAGAGCCGGTAAAATTAATCATGATTACAATATTAAGCCTTACAACCTTTTTTAAATAGTTTACCAGTTTGATGTGTAAGATTTATGCATTATATAAAAAAAGCATAGGCACAGCAAGTAAGAGCTGACGAGCCCCGACAGGCAGCACCCGTTCTTTCTGGTATTCTATGTTTCTGGTTCCCCCTCTATTTCCTTCTGTCTTCCAAGTACTCTTATCATTAACGTCATGAAGGTAGTAGCAGAGTTCTCCTATACAAGGCAATAACAGTTGAAGTCCGCTTTTATCATGCGTAGGTACCACCGAAATGTGGAATGTGCTTCCCGATATTTATAATCCCAGATTATAAATATCGGGAAGCACATTCCACATTTCGGTGGTACCTTATCTTTAAATCACGAGATAATAGGTTTCTTCTAGGCAAGCGCGACCGCAGTGCCGCTTAACATCAGGCGGACTGGAGGTCAAGCATAAACCTACTAAGATAAAAAAAGGAGTAACAAATGTAATCATCCATACATTAAGAGCTCAAATCAGAATGGTTGTTAGTGAGCCCTAAAAGATATAAGTAGTGACAGATTTGGCACAAAAAACTTTTTGGGACAAAAGTCGGCCTATGTTTTTTTCCAAAGTATCTCTATCTACATATATCTACTAAAATTCATAGAAATTGGCTAACCGGCTTAGGCCTGAATAAACAAACAGACAGTAATTTTCGCAATATTACTTAATTCAGATTATTATCAGCCGCGCTTAACAAGATGCGAAAAGAGGTTTACATTATTTTGATTACTACAGCCTATCTTCAGCCTAGAACCAATAAACAATTACTCTATATAAATAAATAAATATTCTGGGACATTTTTACACAGCACTATCTAGTCCCAAACGAAGCAGAGCT
Organism: Acronicta leporina; assembly: GCA_947256265.1. Classification (NCBI taxonomy): domain Eukaryota; kingdom Metazoa; phylum Arthropoda; class Insecta; order Lepidoptera; family Noctuidae; genus Acronicta; species Acronicta leporina. The sequence continues at coordinate 10,873,426 of OX366520.1, read as the reverse complement.
TGTACTATGGGTACTAGACAATGGATATAATACTTATATACTTTTTTTTTGTTGTAAATACATACTTATAATACATAAGAATACCCAGAAGAACACAAACACTTATATTCATCACATAAATTTTTGTGTCCTGTGGGAATCGAACCCACGACCTCATGGTCAGCAGTCCGGTACTTGAACCATTAAACCACAGAGGTCATCAATATCCCTCATGAATAGCTGATAAGAGTGCAACAACTTATGCTGATTGAGATTAATTTCGTTCAATTGTATTGAACATCGTGGGAATCAGTTTTTTTATTCAATCAACAATGTCAATCCAAGCATTCTATATTTATAATTACTTAAAAAGCCTGTCGCAGTCTCTTATCTGCCTTATTTTTAAGTGAACAATTAATTACAGTTAATTCGCCAATTACGTACGACCGATTAAAAACATTTGATGTTTTGCAAACAGCTTTTCACTTTAAAAGACTATTCGTGTTACTCCCACTATAATCTAAAAACAGAATAAAAGACAGTATGGTTTGCATTGAATCTCTATAGCAATATCACTTGCACTTAAACATACGCTGTAAAAAGATTTGCCCTCTCATCTAAGTTTAAGCTTTCTGGCATCAACAATAAGTTTGAAATTTCGGAATCGCGGTTTTGCTTTTACGCTCTTTAGATTTGGATGTCGTGTGAGTAAAATTAAAGGGTGTTTTTCTGTTCGGGGGAAAATGTATCAGGTAATAATATAGCTTGGGTAGATGAGAACGTCAGGGGAGATGGGATTTATGTTTACTTCTCTTATACACATCGTATGATTTGCTAATGCATCTTTGCAAATAACACACTAGAGGGCCAAAAAATAATGTCAGGAATAGGACGGCAAAAATGTTTTGTTTTTTATCAGGTGACGGTATCAACTATCATGATAGCCTGTTTCAGTTTGACTAAGAATACAACACTTATGCTCCGCACACTGAAATTAGACAATTAGTAGCAGGCTCTAAAACATCATTCCACGGTGAGTTTCATAAAATAACATCATGACTATATAGCAATATTACATCTATCCAAACTCCTAGCTGATACTGAGATTCCAAGAGCTCTACGCAACAGCATTACAGAGAGCCAAATAAATCACAGTTTCCGACGTAATATGCTGCCCATCTGAAAGAAAATAAACTGGATACAAAATACATACATAAAGCCACGCAAGCAAGTATGGAAAAATCTTGAAAACCTCCTTGGTGCGGCAACGCAGTGAAATTAAAAAAGAACGAGTACATTGTTCCAAAGAGGCTTGATTACACGTCACTAGCTTTAAGAGCTCTTTGTTTCTAAGTTTCCCTTTAAGATTTAAAAACAGACGTTTCATTGTTTTATTTTTGCGTATTGCGTAGCGATCTTTCTAAGGTAAGGAAGCGGTGAGCTTTTATAGATCTTCGTGCGTGGTACAGTACCGTCAAGTTTCTTGACCGTCTCTCTTTATCCGAATCTATCTAAGTTTCAATAATCTGATTTGGTAAATGAAACATGTTAGAACATTCCTGAAGTTTTAGATGTATTTATTCTATTTATGTGTATATTCCTAAGTCCCTAAAAATACGAGTCAAATTAATTATAATTTTAAAAGTAGGTTAATTTTCTAAAATAGAAATTAATTCGAAAATACTCGTAATCAAAATCATACATTTTAATCGCCTTAGCTAACTTAGATTGAACTTAAACACAACAATACATACATCCAAGTTAGCCTTAGTAACTCTACTTCGAAACACAAGTAGTAACTCCCAAACCACACTAGTTATTACGTATTAATATCAATCTCAATGTTGAACGTGAGAAGTTGAGGTTCACATTAAGCTTCCAGATTGAAACCTGCCGAGTTATTGTGTTACATTATGTAGTATCAGGTTATGTTTTTAACCGACTTCAAAATCTCAATCTCTCAAGGTCTCAATTCGACTGTATTTTTTTTTGTGTTTGTTTATTTGGTAATTTATAAACCGTTTGAAAAAAATAATTTTGATTTGGATTATTATTATTTTTTGTGTGAAGCAATACACTCCCGAGGTGGTGCCATTCAAATTTGGTGAAGATCTGTTCACAATTATTATATTTATTATAATTATAAGTTATAACAACATCGCTTGTGCCAATCTGATACTACTCGTAACTGCAACTCAAAATGTTGAAATAATATAAAAATATTTCAACATTTTGAAATTATTTCAATTATTTTTATCAGAAAAAGGGAGTAATGTTTATTTAATATAAGGTATCATTACTGTAAGTAGTGACTGATTTTGTGTATGGGTTTGATTTCCACAGCATTAAGTTCAGCAGACTGAATTTATTAGTAGCAGATTATAGTTAGTTTTGGTCTCCATCTACCACCACGCCTGTATTTCCCGAAGGTTTAGGCAGAGGCTTATTAATGTGCACCCACAGTACACCGTTATGCCCCATGTAATAGGCGGCGAGCCTATTGGGTCATTAACTGGGCAAGAATTTCAAACTCCGAGTTGCTACTGAGAATTTCATAGAAAAACCCAGTAACAAATTGCTCGACCTGGGGATCGGACCCGAGATCTCTAGCGTAGCAGTGGAGCTTGAGATCACTAGACTAATGAGGCGGTTAAAGTTAGTTTGTGTTCAATTAAGAACAATACGCTTACCCCTGAATACCTAAAATATACTGGCGAACTGTGGGAGTACATTAGTACACCTCTGCCTCACCCTTTGGGGAATAAAGGCGTGATAATATATAACAAAGCATTCTACATAAAATTAAAAAGGGATAGTATCAGGTGTAAATCCCAGCTCGTAGCACCCGACCGACTCTACTACAATGTTGTCCGCTACGCCGCATCAAACGCTACGAATGCTACGAATGCTACGAGATTCGCAAAGGTAGAACCGAATAAAGTCCGGGCAAATAACCTTTGTGCCACAGCTCCCATGATTTCTAACTTCGATAGTGCGAGTGGAACCCGATATTCCTATTGGGATGAAGTTAATAATCATTGAGTTCATAAGGTAAAGGTGAATGTGTAGTTGTATTGATATTTATCAAATTAACGCGAAAAATTATCATAATTTAATTATTATATCACTTTCTTTATAATTATAATGTGGGATTAATTCATTTGTGCGTACTTTTTTTTTTCAACGGAAATCATTTTTCTACTGTATAAAGAAAAAACTGCTGGAGTCAATGTCGGTACTAAAAAGCGTATTAATTATTTTAGAAATCTACTATTTTACTGTTTCCAAATTTGAAAGTGGACAAACATTTTTGCACACTTCTGCGCTACGGGTCACAAGTTCAATTGTAGGTACCTAGACATCAAGATAATGATTTCGCGTTTTAGTGTATATAGAATTTATATTTGAAAACTTATTAGCGATAAATGCTTCATAAACCTAGTGGTTCCGAGCGGTAACTAATACGCTAGTCCCGGGTTCGAGTCCCAGGTCCTTGAGTTTTGAGTTTTTCTATGAAATTTTGAGTAGCAGCTCAGTGTTATTAGGTTTTTACGAAATTCCAGTAGTAGCTAGAAGTTTGGGATTTGTGCCCGGTTAATGGTAAAGCTCGCCCCCTATATCATAGGACCTAAACGTACCGGTGAACTGTAGGTGTACATAAGGACGCCTCCGCCTAAACCTTCGAGGAATACAGGCGTGATGGTATGTATGTTATTCACAAAACAGATACAGTAATAGTGTTAGAGATTTTTACGCTGTTTAAAAAGGGCGAAAAACCCAAATTCTTACTAAAAATTTCTCAATATTTCACAGTAAGTAACAGTATCCCGATAAGAACTATTGTTTAGTTTACCCCAAATCTTGCATTACGATGCGGATAGCGGTACTTACCCTAAAATAACTATGTAGGAAGCATTGATCCGCCGTTCCAAATATCGGACGCGTGGCGAACCTTCGGGGTAGATTTATTAGGGTGAGGGACGTCGCGGGGTTGCCTACTGTTACTCCACGATGGTGTAACAAAGTTTTTCACCGACGTTATAAAGCGGACCGAACGGAAAACCAATTTTGTTACATAATCGATTAATTTTGTAATTGAACGGTTAGGACGAAAGGAATTGGTACTTGGGAATATTGTTTATGCTAAAGACATAGAAAAAAAATACAAAAATGTTCTTAATTTCATATAATCATTGTAACTGCATCTAGTCTTCGTCAGCGTGACTAGTGAGGAAGTAAGGTTAAGTGAGCGAGGAGTATTGATGAGGTTTCCTTTAAAATTCTTAGTAGCAGCAAAGAGTTCAGATTTCCCCTATTATTTAGGACCTAAAACGTACTAGTAAATTTTGGGTGTACAACTGTATATTAAGTACACTCTGTCTTACATTTCAGATAATACCGACGTAATGAAGATGGCATTTCTTTAAGAATATTTCGCGATAATAAATATTAGCATAATTTTCATTCAAAGAACATCAAACATTTTCTCAACCAAACAAAGTAAATACACAAAACATAATAATAATATATAACTATCATATAAACCCACCCTCTAGTATTACGTAAATAATAGAAAAAATAATGCCGCAAACTGGTAATAACAGCAATAATCAGAACATGGGTATCATGAACATGTAACAAGACTGCCCTGAAAGACGGCAGGGACATTTTTTCAGCAAATTACACGCGCGCCAAATCATTACACACCCAAACAGAGTCAAAGAGGCAAACCGAAACACTCCTGAAACTTCCGAAGGCTTTCCGGCCGCCAGAGAGGGATGCAAGATCCTCTCCCCTACCATAAGCATACGACGGAACGCCAGATTTATTTTATTATGGGATTACTGCTGGGATTATGATATTATTTTGGGTTCTAGTTTTTATATGATGATTATTTTGTAACGCATGTTTTATGTAATCTTATAGGATATTACATTTCAGTTGAAGTACTTTTTGTATTAAAACAGTTTTTGATATTTGATTATTATGTTGTTCATAATTTTTCTTTTGGTTTAAATTTAATGTAGATGCGACAGGGTGCTTATAATGTTGTATTATTGTTTGATAATTTTGTAACGCAAGTTTTAGTTTAATTAACTAGTACTGATACTTTTTTTGTCAGTGTTCCGATATTAAATTATGTATCTAATAAAAAATATCCAAATAAAGTTTCAATCCAGTTTCGTTCTCACATACGTCTTAAATGTCATATTTGCTTTGATTTTCGCTCTCATTGCAGTATTACTTGTTTAGACGTTGTTAAGGCTATCGTTCACCAGATCCCGCTAAATTCAAATTTCACTTAGTTTTTCGCAATTTGTCGGTCTGTGGTGTATTTTAGATTCATGGCAGAAGTAATTACAACATTAACGTAGGCACAGATAATAGAATACGTAGGTATAATATTCGCAACTGAGCGAAGAACCTTTATGAAGTCAGCAACTATGTCAATGGTCAACCTTTAGGCACAATAACCAACATTTTTTCAACAAAAACTTTTTAGAAAATGTTTTTGACTTCTCAATTGTGAATATTGTACTGTATATTGTTAATATTGTAATGACTTCTGTCATGAATTGAACTTGTTATAGTACTGACATATTGCGAAACATAATTAGAAATTTGAATTTGGTGGGCTCAGCTTCATAAACAGCATTAAGGAGAATACTATTTAGGATTTAAGTCTCGATCGAAACTTTAATTTGAATATTTTGAATTACTTGAACCAATTACAGTATTTTTGTATTGAACCAGTATAGAAAATTTATTCAACGTTATAAAGTCTTTATTACGGAAATACATATAGGTACAGCTAGGCATAATCACGCCTCGTGATTTTATCGTTGCATATAATTATGCATAATAATTATCTGTTACTTTTTGTGCTACTTACGTTTTAATGTTTTGCTATATAATGCTAATGTTAAGTAATGCGATAAAATAAGCTGGTTGTAACTTAGACGAGCATTTAAATTTTAGGATTTCAGGTTTTGTAACATTTTTATTAGTTCTTGGATTTGAGTGTTAAAAGAACATTTAGTACGGCAAACTGTGATGTAAGGGATATTTTATTAATCGAGATGGGTGCCGTTGGTAGGGGGTGGGCGCGGCAGGAGTTTGGGGTTGAGCGTCTGTGGGGGACGAGAAAGTTATTAATTCTGGAAGCGAGGCGCCAGCCTACGTCCCCGCTGCAACTGGAGGCTTACCTTATTCTCACTTAATGTTCTCCTGATATTATTACCGAGGTATCAACGAAAACATCTAATTTTCTTCATTACTATTAGACATATTTTGGTTGTGTTGTTTATTTTTGTTTGATTGTAATACTTTAAGGTATTTACTTTGTTTACAAATAATCACTGCCTATTTTTATGAGAATGTTATCAGTGATGAGATAAAAATAGTAGCAGCAAGGAGTTTAGAACGGGACGAGTTTTTCAGTACGAGTGAGGTAGAAGTATTTCGATCGTGACCGCAAGTATGATTATGCAAGGGTGAGAGATATTTGTATTTTTTTGCTTATAATTATTGGAGTAGCAGCTGGTTTGGACTTTGATTTTCATCAGTAAACTTACCTCTCTAACCACTGTGGTGTGATTGTGACTAAGTAAATTGTATGTCTTATTTGGTAGCAAAACTTACCAATTCATATACCTGGGAGCTGTTCATACATTGCTTACTATCGTGAACAAGCAGTCCTTGGCACTGCGCCAGAAAAACGCCAGACTGAAGTAAGGGACATTATTGTTCCACGAGGTTTTCAGTAGTTGAAAGTACTACTTAACAAATACTGAATTATATTAATAATGATAAAATGTAATGATTAAAATTGTGTTGTCTCTTCTATATAAAATATTATATAATGTATAAAAAACATACATTACGTTAAAATATAGTAAAATTCAAATTCAATACGCTGAAATAAAATCTAGAATAATCCTATTAACTAATAATTTATTAAATACCTTATCAAATAATTATGCAATATAGATTTATAACTCCAAATAGATTAAGCACTAGCTACCTACTCTACATAATATTTTAACATAACTGTATGTACCAATTAGATTTATTAGAAAACTAATGTATTAAAGTATTAAGTACCTATAATTTAATTAAATTGCCATACCCTTATCGGGTTTCATGTTGAAACTGATCAATATTTTTGTAACATCTTTGTAACACATGAATGCAAATAAAGAACTTGAACTTAAACTACTTATAGTTTTGGTTAGCATATAGCATTGGAATCCATAATACACCTTCGTGTCTATATTCTACGAAGGAGGAGAGCAGGGCACAGCCACAGTTCGCCGGTAAGTTTATTGCCACTAAACGGGCATAAACTGGGAAGAATCCTTTGTTCGATCTGGGTATCGAACCCAGGACGACTCGCGGACCACTAGATTAGATATCTGATTACAGTATAAACTACATTCTATCCATCGACTTTAACCCTTTTAAATGGCCGGCAACGCGCTTGCGACTCATCTGGTGTTGCTGTCCATGAGTAACGGTGATCACCTACCAACGGGCGATCCGTCTGCTCGTTTGCCCCACTCTACCATAAAAAGATAACTTCAGAAAGATGGAAACAAACCAAACCATTTTAATGTTTCGCTTTCATGATTAATGTCCTTAATAATTTCGATAGTTAAAAAAACACATATTTATTTATGTACTTTACTTTCTCGGCTTTAGAACGGACCATCAGACAGCAGATATTTCGTTCCTAGATTTATGTATTTTTGCAATGAATTTACAATGTGTTTTAGAATTGGAGAAAAACGTAATTTTAAGTCGATTTTGGCGGGTCAATCCAGCCTTAACAGTACAGTACTGTTCTCCCGTACCGTATATCGATGGAATAAAAAAAAACGACATGAATCCATAATTCCAATAATGTCGTGATTTCGTCAAACAAAGCACGGGGTTACGTCATAAATATGCAAGCTCTAACAATTTCTTGGCTTATTAAGTATCGATTTTCTGTGCCCACGTATCATTGAAAGGTTTTCCACGAAGACGCCCACACATAGGTTTCTTGAAATCTACTTTTCAGCGGAAAGAACAAGGTTATATCACGGTATAATCAGCATCTGATAATTGCTTTCTCAAGAGTGCGCAATGAAAATAACAACAATCTTTTTATGCTGTTTGTAATCACTTGTAGGTAGGTCCGTGTGCATGTAACCAAATAGGTTTATAACTATAAAAAAAAACCTCTTTGATTTAGTAGTATTTGGGATGAACTAATAACGTATTCGTGAGAGACTCAAATCTTACTTCCTCAATAATGCGAAAGTTTGTGAGGATGTACCTAAGGATGTTTGTTACTTTTCACGCTAAAACTACTGTATGGATTTTAATGAAACTACAGTAATATAGCTCATACATCAGAATAACATGTAGGCTATAAATCAAAAATCTACGCTAACGAAGTCGTGGGCAAAAGCTAATCTGGAATATCTGTTCAACCGTTGGCCCACTAGTGAAAATTGTAAAGCGAAATATCTACACTTCTACACATATCGAAATTTTTAACTATCTATACTAATATATAAAGCTGAAGAGTTTGTTTGTTTGTTTGTTTGTTTACTTGAACGCGCTAATCTCAGGAAGTACTGGTCCGATTTGAAAAATTCTTTCAGTGTTAGATAGCCCATTTATTGAGGAAGGCTATAGGCTACGCGCATCATCACGCTACGCGGACGAAGTCGCGGGCAGAAGCTAGTATTATTATATTAGGTTTGAGTTATATGAATTTTACCTCTATATCTAAGTATCTTAGAACTCACACAATGCACGTATGTAAATAAATATGCTTAAAAAAGGTTAGATAACGATGAACTGTTGTACTCCCAAAGTTAGCCACCCATAAGAACTGTGGGTGTACACAATTACACCTTAATCACCCACTATTCTATCGACGGACTGTGGGTGTAGCAGTACGCCTCCTCTTAATACTTTTTTTTATCCCACGTGATAGGGGCCTGTAAAAGTACAGCGCAGGACGACCTCCAACTAGATGGTTATACGACCTGATAAAGGTCGCTTGGAGTTATTGGATGCAGGCGGCCTACAACTAGACCCTGTAAAACTCTATGGGAAGGCTTTTGTTAGGTAGTAAACCTCGTTTGGTGATGATGAAGATGATGAATTTCAACGTGCTCTACATGGAAATGGAACCCAGCACGTCCAACACGCTGTGCTTGTGATCATGAAATGCTTATGAACGTCTTACGATTCCATGTTCAAAAACGCGCATGAGTGTTTGAAGGTGTATTTGAATGAAATGACACTGTCAAGCATACATTAGTCTCTAATGCTCATTATAGAATGGGTACCTGTCCACATGAACCTTTAACATTTGTGCACACCTTATATTAGCTGCGCATACAATATTAGATCAAAATTACATTTTGATTATAGTTCGACCTCGGGCTTAAGCAGGCGCATAGCGGTACCTACTCATATCGATCTTTGTATGAATATTTGAAGCGGACCTGTCCTTGCAAGCGCCACAGACTTGTGATGTATAGAAGTGGCATTACATTGTAGGAAATGTGCTAGTTTGCTTGAGATTTAGTAAGTATCCTAAGTCTTATTTTATGAACCTATGTTATGGGTGCAATAGACAAATTTTAAAAAAATATATTTGTACCAGCAATTATCTACTGTTCTTTTTTTATGTAATAGACATACACACTATATTATTTACTTCTCAAATTCATAATAATCTAAAACGTCTTATAAAACTCTTATAGCTGTAATTTATTTTGTCTTGTTTTGACATGTTATATTTTGTGACAGAGAAAAGAAGTCAAAACATATCATAGCTGTATGAGGTTTATAAGAAGTTTTAGATTCATATCAATTTGAGAAGTAAATAATTTAAATTAAGTAAATAAATCTCAGTGATTTATTAAACAAATAAATAAATGAGAAACGAATTCGTTGACTGAAAACACGTTTTCTCACGATCATCAATACAAACAAATTCACCTTAGGTATAGAATATAATAAATTATTTATGCTAACGAAGCACCGTTTAACGTTGAAATATCGCCTTGATTTGTACATTTTACTGCTGTAATAAAATAATTTACACTAAAGCTTTGCAAATCAGATTTATATAGATTGTATTGGGTTTAAATTTATAATTTGAATAAAGTCATTACTTTTATAGCGCAACAAATTAAAATCGTGAATCGGAGGGGTTCATCTTAGATGTTATAGGTACTATTATATCTTCAAGATTAACCTGCAATTTTCGCAGTCTATGAGTAACTATTCTTATTACAACCGTTGGTCCCCCTTGTTAGCTGAACGCCTGTGACAATAGTTAATGGTAGTCAGAATCCCGAAAAGCATAACAACCAGTTTATCCTTAGGGAATCGGTATCACATTAAAACAAAACTACTTTTTACGCATTGTATCGTGTTGTATTGATATTATTTAATTATACACGAAATACGTCCTTGGCCGTTGGGTAGGAGTTTTTTAAAAAGGCGATTTTGTCCTTTACTAAATTTAATTAGATAATAATGAACTTACATTTACTTATTCTAAATGCACAACCTCTAACTAAGACGATTTTAGCGAGATTGGTGGTCGTTGCTCATGCGATTGTCCCACGGCAACGGCTCTGCTAGCATCAGCAGTTTATATGTTCCCACGTTACTTCACTGTCATGTAGGTACGTTTATGTAGGTACATATGGGCAGATGTCCATAGGTAACACCTCCCCTCCCGGATGAGCAACTATTTGCGCAGGTTTAACGCAAATATTGCGGCTTGACGAGTATGCAGGTCCTCTTCTTGAAGATGGTCTGAAGATGGAGAATGGATTCCGACAGGTGCTTCTATTCCAGGCTCAGGCTGCATGGGTGACTGCTTTTTAATTGTGAATTGGCGGCGACGGCGGCGCACAATGTACAGGATGATAAGTGCGGATGCACTTAATAAGATAATTCCATATAGAGGTACTGTGGTGTGGTAGATTGTACTTAGGTTCATGGTGTCTAATTTTGAAGGGTTTTCTGTAAGTACTTGGTGCTGGATGTCGTGCAATTTATCCAGGTCAATTGTTGTAAGATTGTAACGGGGTGATTCTATCTCCAGGCTTGGTGGTGAATTTTTCGGGATTGACATCAATTCAACAGCGTTTCCGAGTACTCTGTCATTGGTGTTAACAACAGTAAATTCCGTAGTCTTTATGGTGCAATCTCGAGGTACTGTTACGAAGTAACTGCCGTTTAGTAATCGATATTCTTCCTGTCCGCATACGATTTGAATTTTTGTGGGTTTCGGGAACGTTATAATATAGTGTTGACTGTCCAGTTCCAAGAGCGCTTCCTTGATGAGTGAAACGGTAGTTGTATGGCATAAGTTTTCCGTCTCTTGCTGATGTAGTAGGTGAAAGATGCAATCACGATGTGTACGCCTTTGATGAGAGACTTTTTGATGGCATATGTACCAGGTGTCGATCTTCGGGCATTCAGCCTCCATGTACGCATATTCCTTGGAGTCAGTTGCTATGTAAGGGAATGGTGGCAGGATAACTTGTGAATATTTGTTGGGAACGGGACATAGTCTATATAGGTTATAGATTGTTGGCGATAAAATTGGGAACTTAAGGACAATCACTATCTTATCATTAGTGTAATATGAACCTAAACTAATTAGATTATAGTAATACCTTATATCTATCTCTAATATTTTGTCCGAATCGTATAAAGATTTCAATTTGCTTATCATAGTGTTCAGTTGCTGAACAGTTATAATAGAATGGTGCATAGAATTTGTGCGGCTAAAAGCTAAAATATTCTCTAATCTAATTATTTCTAGATACAGGTTTTGGATATTATTGCCTATTACGCTAAAGAGTTGAAACAAGCGAATGTATTGGATAACGTGACTATCGCTTGTAACATTTAATAGGTATCTAATAACTTTTGAAAGTTTCTGTTGGTTAGTGCTTAAACTATCTAGTACTTGCGTTTGTTGAACTGTCATGTCTTTGAATAGACTTATGTGTTTGTTAAAGCTTACTGACAACGCGTTTTCGTTTTTCTCTAAAATTTTGATTGCATTTTCGAATCGCAGAGCGTCGGTATGGTCAAGGTTACCTGTAACGCTTTTTATCAAAGATCCCAAGGGGTCGATAAGGCCTCGCTTAATTCTGTTAGGTTCAAATGTTTCTAGGTGGGATGTAATTTCGTCTAAGGTTCCGGACAGATAAAAAGCTTGATATTTAAACATAGATGCATTCTGTTTAGAAAGATTAACCGTTGTGTCGCTAAGCTGAGTCCTGAGTATATTAATTTGGTGTCGAATTTCACTAATGTTTATTTCTTGTAAGAACGTATGGTCATGGGAAATTATTCTGGATTTTCCTAAATTGAATGGCAGTATTCCTGGTCCGTCAGATAAGTCATCAAGTCGGATAGTTTTGCTTGTCAGGCTATCAGCTAGTGCTCGGTCCAGGGTCATGATGAGGATCGTTATCCTGCAACAATGTCGGTTTCTTGGTTAATTTAGATCTTTTTAGTCTAGTTTTAGCAACAGGTCCAGATTTTTTTGATGTATATATGTGTATGGGTAGGTTAGAAGTGACTTTATCTTGAGTGTAACGAGAGACGAGCTTTTGTCTTTGCGCTATCGGGTTTCTAACGTACACAACCTGACCTTGCTTGTAATCTGTTTCAGGTTCTCGGTCAAGGTTACGTCGATTCATTATAGCCTTTCGTTCAGAGTAAGATGAGTCATGTATTATTTTATATACTACGTCCATTCTATCACGGTGGTCTTGCAGATATTGTTGAAATATTTGTTGCGTCAAGTCTAAGTCTGTGGGGTCTCTGGGATCAAAATGTCCTGTAATAAGGTCAAGGGGCCTGCATTTTGTTATGCTATGTATTGAACTATTGTATGCAATTAGTGCGTAAGGAACTAGATTTTGAGCGGCTTCGTTTCTATGTTGCAATTTTAATAGACGTAAGTGCTCTAGCAGTGTGCTGTGAAAACGTTCAATCATGCCGTTTTCATGTGGCGCATCAGCTGCGATAAGATGATGCTGGATTTTATGTAGTTTAAGGAATTCTGTTACTACTTGATTTGTAAATTCAGTTCCTCTGTCAGTCGTTAAAGTTAATGGGAAGCCGTGGTGTGTGCAATAGTTCAATAGAGACTTTACTATGTTTGGGGCCGTGCAATCGGGCATACGATATGCCTGAGCATATTTAGAGAATGCGTCGATTATAGTTAGGTATTTTTCTTGTTCTATTGTGAGGACATCCGCATGTGCAAGAGCAAAAGGTTTGGATGGGGGTGGAACAATTTGAAACTCGGTACGCGGAGGAACTCTATCATATTTAGCGCGATTGCAAATGATGCACTCGTTAATGAAGTAAGTTATTTGTTCTTTAAGTTTCGGCCAGAAATATTTTTGTGACAGGGACAGGTATGTTTCATTGATACCTCTATGATTTGTTTTTCCTGTATGATATTTCGATATTATGTCTTGTTGTTCGAGATAGTCTGAAACATTCTGAATTTCACGTTTTACTAAGATAACATTGATCGAAGAATTTTGGAGGTTTTGCTGAAGAATAGGAACGATGGTGTACATTTTTTCAATTGGTTGTACTAAAATTGCAGTACGGAGTTTAGGATCAATGAATTTTTGAATGATCGATACAATATCTTGATTCATAGTGTTTTCAGAGATTTCAACAGTTGTTTTCCTGAAAGTTTCAAATGGGGCTGTGATTTTTGGTTTGGTGCCTGAGGGCCCATTGATACATTTTATTACTAGTTGTCGTTTAAATTTGTTCAAGGGTTCGTCTGAAGTAGGTATTTCTAGGATAGGGTTTTCATGTGACGTGTGTATTGTTTCAGTATCACGTAGATCTAATTCAGGGGTTGGGCTACTTAACGCTCTTATGGTATGTGCAGTGTCAGTTGAAGAGGCGCTGATGATAGGTCTGTCGTCAGGTGCTGTAACTGTCGATTCTGAGTCAGAGATATTGACAATCATTGACGGTACTTCTTCGTTATAGATTTCTATCCGCAATAAAGCGTCGGCGTTAGTGTTGGCCTTTCCTTTTTTGTAAATTACTTTATAATTGTACTCTGATAATTTCAGTTTCCATCTAGTAAGGCGTGAACTTGGTTCCTTGAGGTTCACGAGCCATTGTAGTGGCTTGTGATCGGTGACTATGGAAAATGTCCTGCCGAAAAGGTAGGGCCTAAAATATTTGACAGCCCATACGATGGCCAAAAGTTCTTTTTCGACTGTTGAATAGTTGATTTCGCTGTCATTTAGTGTTCTTGAGGCATAAGCAATCGGTCTATCGGAACCTATCTCACCTTGAGACAGAACAGCTCCTAGCGCAACGTTAGAGGCGTCTGTCGTGACAATGAAATCTTTGGAAAAATCTGGGTATTGCAAAATGGGGTCGTTAGTTAGTAAGGTTTTGCAGTGTTCAAAGCATTTAATATATTCGGGGGTGAGATTAATTTTTGCACCTTTTTTTAAGCATGAGGTTAACGGTTTCGCTACGCGTGCAAAATTTGGAATGAAACGTCTATAATAGCCAATCAAGCCTAGAAATCCTTTAATTTGTTTTTGAGTTTTGGGGATGGGGTATTTTAAAATTGCTGAAATTTTATCGGGGTTTGGTTTGACCCCTTCCGTTGTAATAATGTGACCAAGATACGGGGTTTCGTGTTTTAAAAACTCAGATTTATCGAGTTGTAATTTAAAGTTTGATTCCCTAAGACGGTTAAAAATTCTACGCAAATTGACTATATGCTCTTGAAGAGATGTTGAAAAGCATAAAATATCATCTTGGTACACGATACATATCTCATGCTGCAAGCCTCTCAGGATGTTGTCCATGACACGTTGGAATGTGGCTGGGCTGTTCTTGAGCCCCATGGGCATTCGTAGAAACTCATAGTGACCGTTTCCATCAGCTACGCTGAAACCTGTTTTGTGGATATCAGCTGGGTCCAGCTCTACCTGATAAAAACCACTAGCCAGGTCCAAGGTCGTGAAGTACTGGCAGCGTCCTAATTTGTCTAAAATGTCTGTGATATTAGGGATGGGGTACTTGTCATCAATTGTTTTTTCGTTTAATTTACGAAAGTCAATGACCAATCTCCATTTAGTTTTACCCGATGCATCAGATTTTTTGGGGACTATCCAAATAGGTGCGCTCCACGCTGATGTTGAAGGTCTAATAATGCCTTGTTCCAGCATTTTTTTTATTTGGTCCTGGACTTCTTGCCTATGTATATACGGATATCTGTACGTTTTGGAATGAACTGGGATTTCATCAGTGGTCTTAATTTTATGCTTAATTTGATTTGTGAAGGTCAGAGGCTCGTTTTCTAAATAAAAAATGTCTGAAAATTCTTTACATACTGATACTAAATTTTCTTTTTCCTCAGGGTTAAGATGATCTGTACGTAGACGCGGTAAGATTTCTTGGAACCTTACATTTTCGGAAGCGTTAGTGGGTACGAACTGTTCGTTAAATATTTGGGCACATATTGGTTTTTCTAAACTAAAGATAATATCATTATGAGTGGGATTAGAAATCTCCACATGACACTTGCTATTTTGGGCGGTGGAAAGACATTCTGTTATGTTACAACTATTGATGGATTGCTGGCTAATAATTACGTCACCTTGGGAAATGTTAATAGGCACCTTAACTATCTGAGTGGACTGTGCAGGAATAATTGCTTCAAGCAAGTTTAGAGTTTTAGAATCGTACATCTGAATTTTATTGCAAGTTAATGGTGTATTTAATGTGCGTGTTTGAAGGTCTATTTTTGCTTTCCAATGTTCCAAAAGGTTCCATCCGATTAAGCCATCAAAATAATTGTGAAATTTGTAAACGAAAAATTTTATTGGGTCGTGTCCTTGAAATTCTGGAAAACAAGGAACTATTATAGAATATTCATTCCTGGTAGACGCATGAATATTAGACACGATAAATGGGTCTTCATACACTGGTAAATGAGAAAAATACTTATCGACTATGTCGGGGCTGATAAACGATTGATTAGCGCCAGTGTCAACGAGTAGTTTTAATGGCGGATTGTTAATCTGAATGTACGGAAGTTGTCTTTTACCTTGTAAATTTAATTCTATTCTGGGGAATTCGAATCCTGATCGTTCTGAAAATTTCCATCATAATTCAGTTGTGCATTTTCAGTTACGTCATATGGTGTACAGTCATCCGGTAGGTATTGGGAATCGTCAATGTCATAAGACTGGTCATAGTTGCAATAGTCATCTATTTCGTTAATATTAACCTGTCTTTGGTCAAGCTGTCCTGTTAAAGGTAAATTACGAGCTACGGGGTGACTGACGCCACTCATAGGTAGCGGTAAGTTTGGTCGACCTTGCTGAAAATTACCACGAGGTGGAATTTTAAAACCGGTGGACATGTCCGAACGAGGTAAGGCTCTCATAGCTTGTTGAGTCCTTGAAGGTCCTTGAAATTGAGGTCTAAACATAGATGAAGTTTGTGGTGCAAAGTTTGGGTTATAAGGACTTTGATTGGGATATGGGGTATTGTTAAAGCTTGAATTAGGGTTATAATTAGGGACGCTAGTCCTAATTAGATTATTCGGGGGCTGAGGGAAATTTCTCTGCGGTGAGTTATTAAACCTTTGATAATTGGCTGGTATACGAGACGTGTTTCTAGAATTACCTAATTGGAAGTTTTTATTTTGTAAGTATGCGACATTTATTTCATCTTGTGCAAATTCAAGGGCTTTTTCTAATGTTTCCGGACGCATGCACCTAACGCGCGATCCAATTGGTTCCTGTAACCCTCGCGTGAAGGTTTGTAACGCTAGTTTATTGTACAATTGTCTCTTAGCTTCTACAGTGGTGGAAACAGAGTCATGCAGTTGAACATAGGCCATGATTATACTAAGGATATTTTGTACTCGCTCATAGAACACGCTAGCCGTATCGTAACCTTGGGTAAGTTGAGACAAATCTGTGTAAAGAGAACATTCATCTCTGTGATCCGAAAAGCTGTTCACTAATGTGTTACGTATTCCTTTCCAATTGTCTGGGATACCATTAGTAGCTAGAGTTCGGGCAGCTTTTCCAGTTATTTTATTAATTATACCATTTAATAAAGCTGAGCTGACTAATTGATTATCTGGCCGCACATACTCTAATACCAAATTATCACAAATATGTAAAAATCTTACTAGAACGTGCGAATTTCCGTCAAATTCTGGTACTAACCTAAGGGCTTTCCAGATTCTGTCGATCTTAGTACTATTTTCGGCTTGAGTCATGTCAGTTTCCTGCTGCATTTCGGATATGCTAATTAGTCTTAAACTATCTACTAAAATATGCCGCTGATTCGGCTTAGTGTCCTTTCTTTTCTCGGGGGAAAAAATCTTGACAATTAATAACTAAACTTAAGGATAAAGGATAATCTATTACCAAGGTCGGAAATAGCAACTGATAGGAATATAACGTACTTAAAATTTACTCACAGTAGATTCTGCATCTGAGATCTCATCGAAGCTTGGATGAAGTAGACTCCGTCAACGGCACTGCTCGTAGGTTTCGTAGCGATAGTCGACCCGTCGGCGATACGACTATCAGGCGCGAATCGAAGTTGGACCGCACGCACTGATTCGACTATCCTACCGACTGCGCCAAATACGTCCTTGGCCGTTGGGTAGGAGTTTTTTAAAAAGGCGATTTTGTCCTTTACTAAATTTAATTAGATAATAATGAACTTACATTTACTTATTCTAAATGCACAACCTCTAACTAAGACGATTTTAGCGAGATTGGTGGTCGTTGCTCATGCGATTGTCCCACGGCAACGGCTCTGCTAGCATCAGCAGTTTATATGTTCCCACGTTACTTCACTGTCATGTAGGTACGTTTATGTAGGTACATATGGGCAGATGTCCATAGGTAACACACGTTTTGACAGCAGAGGTCTTCAAACGTTTTTATTTTGTCGACGACGCCATATATTTCGGGTTTGTATGGACCCTCTTCTTACCCAATTTTAATTTTTTGCAAATTTATTATACCATACCCATCTCATGGACCCTAACTTTTCTTCCCGCTGACCCCTTTGTAGGTTGTCGTCGATCCCTAGGGGTTGATATAGACCACTTTGGGAAGCACTGCTTCAGAGCATGTATGAGCACAAGTAGACTAAGTTATTGGACTTAATGTTACAATTACTATAAGCTACCTGATATTTCTGATAATTAGAAAAATAGTTTTAATTCACGCTAATGTCAGAAACCAGTCTATCGGTATTACCATAAGAATAAATAAGGGTTTGAAAATTGCTAAATGTTGACTTCTTAACCCTCCAACTTTGAGACTTCGTGTAAAATACCTACTTCTCATCATATCAGCCAAAAGAGGTTCAATGCTAAACAAAGACCATAGATTTCTCAGCCTCCATAGACTTCCACAAGGACCGTGTACATGCCGCCTGCATCGAACGACTCCCAGCGACCTTTCTATGTCTTTGTCTGTCTGTATGTATATTTGTACGCGCATCACGCAAAAACTACTACATGAAATTTAATGCAGATTTCGCAATCGTATTGCTGGGGGTCTAACTAAAAAAATCAGATGCCCGTTTTGATCTTGATAAGCCCTAAGTGGTCTACAATAAAATACTAATTTACAGTCACATCTTAGAATTTGTCAGAATAGAAAGCCATGGAGTCGACAGTGTTGTAAAAAAGGTGATTCGAATGTTGTCTACTCTATGAGTTTTTGTAGTGCATGGAGGAGAGTTCATAGATGTATTAACAGCGGACCGACTGTAGTTACTGACTTAGCCTTACTGGTAAAATAGTAAGTGTATATCGAATGCCACTGCGTTGTGTCAAGGTCTTTTTTTGTTTACCGAATAATAAAATAGATCGAAGGTTAGTTCAACTAATTAAGCCTTAAAATTTTATATAATGAGCTCGAATAATAATTATTGTCAGTTAGGATGAGAACCAAGACAGGCTTTGGACGTGTATTTTTAATGATTTGGAAGTTTCTTCCACACTATGATGCTGCAAAATCAGTTCGCCTGTCTATTTCTTACTTTTAACAGTATATTTGTAAAGTTGAAATTACCAAAAATCCTTTCTTAGACAATGCTTACGTTATACAATAAACCTATGTTCCATATTTCAGCTTCCTAGGCTTTTAGTTTTTTTATAATTAAATAAATATTAGATATAGGTAGCTTCACGGTTTACTCGAAAAATACGGAGCAAAGTCGCAGGTGAAAGTTAATCTATTTACATTACAGGCTACATCAACTATTTTTATATAGAGAAATAAAAATGTTGGGTGCCTACATTTTAGTATAATTTATGTTTTCGTAAGTGAATATAAATATAAAATATGCATTACCTACGTAGAAATTTCCAACTTATGTTATTACGGGTCTAGGAATAACTATTTTCCACCTTTTTTTATATAGGTCATATAACCCTTCGGTTTAATACTTCTCATAGGTTTATTATCATGTTATTTCGATAAGTATATTTTTTTATGTATAGGTACCTATAATATTCATAGTATCTAGTACAGTTTTATCAAGATAAATTATTTCTGCTTTAAATGCTTTAGAACGTTTCAACTAGTTCAAAGATTTGTGCCTTTTTATAGAATAGGGAGGGGGGGGGGGCGGGGCAAATTAAGCGTGCGTTGCACGCTTTTTAATAGGGTTTAGGCCTCGCACTGGTTTATATTTCATAGTCATTTTAGAAAGGCATGGTGTTGTTATGAAGGCCCTACTGTGTGTAGCAGTGTCTCACTCTAATAATCTGAAAATTATCGCTTTAACTCCCTGTGATTTGTCATGAATATATTGGGAATATCTACATCTACACTAATATTATAAATAGAAAAGATTTGTTTGTTTTTAAAATTGTTTACAATGGATAAACTCATAAACTACTCAACCGATTTTAAAAATTATTTCACCTATGGCAAATCCGTAGAATATTATTACGAAGTAACATAGGCTATATTGTTAATCGATTTAAATATAACGTCAGTGTAGGTCACGACAAAAACTGAAACAGCCAGTGTATTATACGAAACAGGTAGGTACTTCTGTGAATGGAAAAAGTAGTTTTTTTTGTATCACTGAGGTGACAATCAAGCTTACGACCCGCCTGATGGTAAGCAGTTACCGTAGCCTATGAACGTCTGCAACACCAGAGAGGTGTCATTCGCGCGTTGCATGAAAATATTTTTGCTACGTACAATTTCGTACCAGTTACATACAATGCTTAAAGCGTTTTATTTCTTTTTAAAAAGGTCACTTCCCGCATTTGGGAACGATCCCTGTCGGAGTACTTCATTAACATACAATTACATACATACACTCACGCCTTTCTCCCACAGGGGTAGGCAGAAACTATAGCACGCCACTTGCTACGATTCTTACATACTTCTTTTGCTTCTGCCACATTCATACATCTTCTCATACATACGCGCCAGTGCGAGTACTATCTACGCACCTGACCTTTTTGAAGGACCTTGCCAATGAGATCGGCGTATGTCCTTCTAGGACGACCTCTTCTGACGCTGCCGCTGACATTCGCCTTGTAAATTCCTTCCGTTCTTTCATTCATTGTCTCAACATGTCCAAACCTTCGTGTCATGTCAAATCCTTTTAATGCGTGTCACTAGAGCATCTTTCAGTCCGCAACGTTGTCGTAACACACCGGAACACCAAGTGCACCTGGACTCAAACCAAATATTCGATGAACACATAATATTGCCTCAAGTGGGAATCCAACGCACGACACGCTACGCAACGGTAGAGGCAAAGTTACCTTAACCGCTACGCAAAACGTGCTTAAAAAATCAAAGATACTATCAATACCCTTGCGAAAAGTCATATATAAGCACGCTTCAGAAGTTCAATCTTAGAACGCATTTAAAAGAAAAATGGGCTCTTAGAATATAAGTATACACGCCACGCACACATCGTAATAATTGGATTAGAGTCGGAGTATTTAGGTCGCCGTTTATTGACCCCTGTATTTCACCTCTAGACTTGTTATTGAAGGCTGCGCGAGTGAGTGAACCCTATGTTTCCTATTATCATTGCATAACATACCATCACACCTGTATTCCCTGAAGGGTTGGGCAGACGTGTACTAATGTACATCCACAGTCCGACGGTATGATTAGGTCCCATGTAATAGGGGGCGAGCCTACTGCCATTAATGGGCATAAATCCAGACTTCGAGCTGCTACTGAGAATTTCACAGAACAAACCAATAACACTGCTCGACCTGGGATTCGAACCCAGGACGTCAATCGTAGCAGTCCCACTCAAGATCACTGCATACAGTGTTATTAATATGACGAATTTGAGGACCTCGTGATGTATTAAAAACCACTGATCAATAAACATGAGCTGTAAGGTAATGCTGGGCTTTCCGCGGTTGGCCTATGGATTGACCATCGAGATTCGAAAGTACGTTGGAGATTTTCGCCCTAAAGAAAATTTATCACAATAGCTTCTGCCCGCCACTTCGTCTGCGTGGACTGCATTTGGTCTGGATAAAAAGTAACCTATGTGTAATCCCAGACCATTATCTAACTCTGTGCCAAATTTTATCCAGTTCAGAGAGTACCTAACAAACCTCCACAGTCCACACATCCTAACAAACTTTTACGTTTTTAATATTAGGTAGTAGGATTTAATGCCTCAATAGTCTAGTGGTCCTAAGAGCGACTGTACGGGCCTGGGTTCAATTATCAGGTATATTAAAGTGTTATTGGATTTCTCTATGAAATTCTCAGCAGTAGCTTGACGTTTGGATTTGTGGCCAGTTAATGGCAATAGGCTTGGCCCCGATTACATGGGAGCTAAATATACTTACCGGCGAACTATGGGTGTATGTCAGTATGTCTCTGACTAACACTTCAGAGAATACAGGCGTGATATATGTATATAATATCAATACAAGATCATTTATTTGTCCAAATACACTAGGCAAGCAAGGAAAAATACCAGTCATGTTTTGTCAATACGGCGTACAAGTAAGGGTCGATTGACGTTTACTTACATTATTTCATGTTTACAACAAGATAATTAATAGCCAAATAATAGTTCTAATTTAAGAGATAAAATAGTAGTAAATATAATATTAGTAAATAAATAATATAGACGAGAGAATAAAAAATAGATCTATAGTACCTAGTTATTTTAGTGAAGGAAAAATGACGGGACTCGCGATAGCTTGGAGGTCATAGTGTCTGGTCCAAACTAGGCTAGTTAGGTACACCTAACCAGAAGACCCAGGTTCGAATCCTGCCTGCAAGCCGAATTTTCCTTCACTAAAATAACTTTATAATCTTAGCGTGTAAAATGCAAAAATATCACAAAAAGATAGATCTATACTACTTAGTCAATATATAAAACTTATTAGTGTCAATTTTTAACACATAAAAGGTAAACATACAAAAAAGGTATAACTGTCATAATAAGACGCATTTATTATTCAATCATAACTGAAACCGCATTTTAAATGCCGCACCCGTTCAGAAAGTAATAAATCAATTTGGTAAACTATTTATTGGTAAACGATTTTTAAATTACTCGTATACTTAAATGACAGAATCGACGTCCGGCTGGAATCGTTTAATACCTTTCATCTCTGATTAATTATTTTTCACGGTGACGTGAAGCCATTTAAGGGTAGGTGCATATTATTGGTAAAGCGAGTTGTGCGAACACTAATTGTTCTCACAGCTCGGATTAACAACTAGGTATTTATGATTAATGTTGATTAAAATCTGTGTTTTGTAAAACGAACATGTTAAATAACGTTTGTATCTACATTGTAATTTATCTAGTTTCATAAATCCAATTAACAAATTAATTATAACGTTATAACGCTGCCATGATCTAGATATAAACGTATCTACGTTATTTCACGATAAATACATCGAATTTAAATGTATTACATTCCTTTGTTTACCATTTACAATTAAATGTAATCCCTAACATGTCATTAAACAAATTAAAATGAAGTGGAGGTCAAAGCAACGCGTCAAAAAAAAAACCATTGCAACACCAATGATGTTGCAAAGATTTTTTTTCATGGATATACTTTTTACGGGGTTGGAAATGCTTTATGCACTATCCACCACTCCGGGGAGAGCGGTGGGGTGTGTCAAACTCCGCTCTGAAAAGAGCGATCTACTGACTAAAACGAACCTCGGCGTTTCGCGTCACCACTTTGGTGCCGGGCCTACGGGAGCGCTGTCACATTCGTCCGCGGACCCGGTACACGTCCATAGCCAACGGTAACTGCTTACTATCAACACCAAAAACAGTACCTAGTAGTTTACCAAAAGCTGTGTAAAAGTAACAATTAAAATTCAAGGTCAAGGTTACCATGCAATATCATTGAATGTTGCAGGATACAATTGAAAGATATCGAATCAGACCCAACCTGACCTTTATCCCGTAAAGCATATCCCTTCATGAAGTAGAAAAGGGCTACACTAATTTCCTTGAATCATAACTTAAAATACTCTCGATCATGTTACCTTCGTAAAACAATGAAAATTGATTCATCCGTTTGGGAGCTACGATGCCACATAGATACAAAAATACGATAAACTTGTAGCATACCCCTGTTTGTAATGGTGATTAAAAAGGTCACTGCACGAAGAGAAGACGAAGTATATAGCTAGATATCTATATATTCTTGACAATGTCATAGTACCAATATCAACAGCAAATTTTCCTTCACGTAATTCTCAAGAAAATGTCTTTAGATCGCTGCACAGTCCGCCCACGATACTGTAGACTCACGCTAACATGCATATACCTATAACAACGCGCCTCACAACACTGTATGCGCAATAATTGGATTGAATTGAATTGGTACGATGTTCGCAGTTTATTTAGGTTATAGTAGCTTCTGACGTCTGACCTTTAGCCGTAGTACGTTTATGGGCCCCGTGGTTCCATCGTTAAAATGGAATTCTAATGGTGATAGCTTATGTAGGAATTTGTGTCGCAATGCGATTTAATCTGTATCTAATTATTAATGGAAATGGATTCAGGTGTGACAACCTATTGACAAATGTTGTTTAGTTAATAACGTTACTTTGATTTTTTATGTCCATATTGAAGACAAAACAATATTTGAACGTGTTACCTATGTCTGAAATTCAAAATGACAGCATCAGATTTGCAAAGTCCATCTTTACACTAGTTTATTAGAACATTTTCAGTTAGTAAAGAAGTTCCTATTTATAGCTGTTACACTTTAGGCAAATTTCTGGGTTATTTTATTTAAATCGCGAAAATAGAATCGTTCGCTGGTTTCGAAACACTTTCGTGGCAAAAAACGTGTGTTGACATAGATACAAAAAGTGTGTACCTATACCTTTTCTCTACTATTATAAAATTGTAAAAAAGCTGTCTGTACATTAAAGATATTAAAAAATAACAAGTGGCTTAGGGTATATAAACGTCTCCGAATCCAAAAATGTGATTTTTAAAATTCTTGTCTGTTTGTCTGTTTGTTACGGGTTGACACAAACAACTGAATAGATTGTAATTTTGTTATCACGGTTAGAAAGTATATGCTCCTTACTGGTGTACCTCTTATCTCTATTAATTAAACGAATCCTGAGATGCAGGTTGACCTCCTTGATGTATAGAGGCCCATACAAAGAAGAGATCATCAATATTGGATTTTACATTTTTACTCCTAATATTATAGCTTCATGTGAGCGAAGCCACGGGCAAAAGCTAGTTTATAATATTTTTGTAGAGGCTTTTGAACCACGGGATATGATAGCGTGCGTCGTCTACAAGCGGCTTATTACATAAAGTCCAGTACCTATATTTAGCCCGTGGCTACATTTAATGACCATTGAAATTGAAATCTAATTAAATAGAAATGATTATGCTATCATACTGTATACTAATTACCGTTGCTTGCTTATTATAAATTAATATAAGATAGAAACCGGAATCAAATGCTTACCTTGGATTGCTATTTGGCAATTAATAATCTTGAAAAAATATATTAATTATTCAGGGTCGTGGCCATCAAAAACGATGAGGGCTATCTTTGGGAATAATGTTAAATACCGCCATTGGCTGCTCTGACTAAAGCCGGTAGAAAACAAGTGCTCTGGAATCTTTACATAATGAATTAAACGAGACACGCCTTCAGGCCTGTATATCCGTAGGGTTAGGAAAAAATGTACTAATATTTATTTTTATTTTAAAAATAACGTTGCCCCACACTAGGATTTTCTCCTGTATCGTGGGTGCTTTTACAAACACAAATGCTCTCATACACAAACACCCAGACCTGGGACAACTACCTGTAGATCATACAAATATTTGCTCCGTGTGGGGATCGAACCCACAACACGTGTCGCAGAAGCCAATTGCTCAGCCGCTACGCCAAACATGTCGTCCAAATATTCATTGTACATCCATAGTTGGCCAGTATGTTTAGGTCCCATGTAACAGGGATCGAGCCTATTGCCATTAAAACCGAGCACAAACGCAAATTTCAAGCAGCTACTGCACACTTTGGCCGACCTGGAAGCGAACCCAGAAACTCTAGCATAGTAGTCGCTAGGCTAATTCTTTTAGCATCTAGTGTTTGGGCGTTACTTGTACCTCCTATGTATTATGTATTGGCAAAGTTAGATAAGATTTCAGATCACGTATTCGAACTGAAACGCTATTCCTGTGCTATTATTGCCCAATCCTAACTGGTCTTTGTTCATAATTATCGACGTTAATTAGTATTTATTTTCCTTTTACGTGTCATTCGCTAATTATGGATGTAGGTATGTTTACTTTGCCAACTGCGGTTGCGGTATTTTTAATTACTTACACTTATTGAAAACGAACATGGTTCATTTTATATTTTTAATATTTGATATCCTTTTCAGATATGACGTTATGATTGGAGGGTTCTAGAAACTGCGGTTAATATTATAAAAGTCGTGTTAATTAAGTAAATATATTAACATTCCTTATCAATCTAAAAAGAATTATGAGTCATCAGGAAAAGTGACCGTTTATACCATAATTAAGGCCACATTTCATGAACTCCAAAATAAGTTCCCGATAATTTCGCGCCAATTTATTTCATACAAATCTCGTTTTTTTTATGGGATAGTGGGGGGCGAACGAATAAGCGGATCACCTGATAGTAAGCGATTACCGCTGCCCATGGACACCCGCAATACCACAGGAATTGCAAGTGCGTTGCCGGCCTTTTAAAAGGGTTTGGGCCTCCGGTATCGTCACTCACCCGGCGAACACAACGTAAGTTTTTTTTTATGGTGTATGGGAGCAAACGAGCAGCTGGATCACCTGATGGTAAGCGATAACTGCCGCCCATGGACACCCAGCAACACCAGAGGAGTCACAAGTGCGTTGCCCGCCTTTTAAAAGGGTTTGGGCCTCCGGTAACCTCATTCGGTTTTCTGTGAGGCCGTGGTATCACTCCGGTCGAGCCGGCCCATTCGTGCCGAAGCATGGCTCTCCCATGGTAAAAAAATTCAGTGGCGTATCATCTACTCTGGCATGGTGAAATGCGGTCTTAGTAACGGATTAATGTCGGTTATAGCTTAGCCATATGACCAACTGATCTTGGACGCCGTAACCGTAAGCCGTAGGTGTTGAGCACACACATCTGTCTTTACGAAGTCATATGTGTTACTTATGTAAGTGTCATTTGCAAACGCCTTGTGAAAACTTTCATACCGGAGAGATTTTCACCCACAAATTATTGTCTAGTGGTTCTTAGCGCGACTACTACGTTAGTGGACCTGGGTTCGATTACCAGGTCCATCGTGTTTTTGAGTTTTTATGTGAATTTATCAGCAGCAGCTACAGGAGTTCTACCTGGTTAATGAAAAAAGAAACGCTTTCCATTAGGTGGAACTTAAACATTCGGAAGCACTGAGGGTGTACTTATGTATTGGGCAATACAAACGTGATGATAATTATGTTATGATATTTTCACGATGCCAGCGAGTGAAGTCTTTCAATCCGCACTAGGTCAGCGAAGTAGACTAACCCCTCGTATTCTGCGAGGAGACGGCCGGCACTGTTAATAAGTGCAAATACGCAGTTATAGTTCCCATTACGATTGTTGTTTCTAACATCTTAACAACTCTTCGCCTTATAAGACAGTTACAGATAGAAAATCGTTTACCAATATTTCTGTTAATCATATTAAAACTACTCCTTCATATTTTGTAACAATAACTGCTTCTAATCAATTAAAAGCATGTCGTACGTACATAATAACTGGCCAACGTTATCGGAGCCGCTTATCATTCTGTTAACCAATAATAACGCTTTAACTGATTATTTTTCTTGCTGCTGCAGACCTTGAAAGGTTTAGAAGCGGAAAGAATGTTTGCCAACACGATATTCAAATTAAGCATACGCTTAAAAATGCATTTTGAGGATGAGTGTATGTTTATGTGTGTGTAGTCACGTTTGTTAAAAGAAAGGTTTAAAAAAAGAATGGCTGGTTACATAATAAAATCCATCTCTCTCCCGATCTGCAGGAGACGTACCCTCCTACCTACCACCGGCCTCCATGAGCTGTGGCCTGAGTGAGCTGAGGCTCACTTACATAGGCCTGCGAGTAGGATGCGAGACAAGGGTTCGGTCTTTGAAGGTATCCAGTGACTCAAAGGGACTGGGCAATGCGGGTGAAATCGCGGGTGTGTCGCTACCATTTAATAAAAATAACAGATTTAATGATAAACATGAATACTTGTAACAGAATAAACGCAAGACATGAAAGTAGAATCGACTACTGAATCGATCAGAGTGGTTTTTGATAGGTATGTGTTACATTTTCCCAAAATAATGGCAATACCTGAAATGATGGCCCGCTGATCCATGAGTGGCTCGAGTTATGGAGAACTAAAACTAAAACTATTTGTACCAATTGTTATTGCATCCGTATGTATACCGTTATCGTAGTCGTTGTGGGTATGACTATAGTATAGCCACGAGTTTTGCGATTAGCTGGCATAACTAATTTCTTGAAAAAAATTGTTAACGTGTTTCAAAATGACTTTAGGGTTTCGTTATTATAATTATTATGACTCGATATTATAATTAACGGGTTTGAGGTGTTGCGCTTAATCAGTTATACGTTATATATAATTCGTATACCTACTGAAAAATTATTTAAAATCGGTTTATAAAGTTCTAAGATTTTAGTAGGGATTGAGAGGAGGTCCTCAGTCCCTTTCCCTCAGAACAAGTGATGGAATAGAATTTGTATGGTGCACACATCTTTGACTTAACGTAATTTCTTGTTATAGTACGCTCTCTCTCTCTAGCATAAAGTTAAAATCCTTATGACTTTTTTGAAACAATTTTAATTTAGTTCATCCATGAATGGGCCGACTCAACTGGAGTGATAAGTGCCCACGGCCCTACAGAAAGTTAGCGTGAAACAATGCTTACGTTGTGTTTCACCGAGTGAGTTAGGATACTGGAGGCAGAAACCTTTTTAAACCGGTAGAAAGAAAGAAAGAAAGAAACGTGTTTATTTTATTTAGGTAGGTTAGGTTAGGTAGCGCACTTCGGTTCCTCTGGTGTTACGGATTTCCATGGGCAGCGGTGATCGCTTACCATCAGGCGATCCGTCTGTTCGCTTGCCGTCTATCACATAACAAAAAATCTGCTCTTTTTCAGGTCAACTTATTCCAGGCCATAAAACATAATCAGGCAACTATCCTATTCGAGTATTCTGTTAGGTCTACGTCAATATCGAAACACTTCAACGTCACAGGCACGCCTGAAACGTTATTTAATTTATTTGAAAGCTTTTAATACCGCGTACAAAAAGTGGGCTAATCTGTGTATGGGCCGAGCCCAGCCAATATACACACGTATAAACGAAACTAAATACAGATAATGGTGCTGATTTTTCATCTACTTGAAGCTGGTATAGTTCTTTCCATACTTCTTTCATTATATTGTACCTCTCACAGTCTGGACTATAAAAGAGACCATGATTATCTAATTTTGTTTATTCTCCGAGGTTGTCAAGGTTAAGAAATGCCGGTGATTTCTAGCTAAGAAAACTCACACTTTTGAAAGAGTCATGTTTAGTCATTGTTTCATGCTTGGGTGATCAAGTTTTTCAGTATATTTTAGTTTTAGTTTTGGAAGAATCTCATAATCTCAATCTCAGAATATTTAGGCAGTCTTTTTAGTATATACTAGCTTCTGCCCGTGACTTCGTCTGCGTGGACTTCAGGTAAAAAGCCCATGTGTTATTACAGACTATAATATATCTCTGTGCCAAATTTTATCCAGATCCGTTCAGCCGTTCTGGCGTGAAAGAGTAACAAAAATCCATCCATCCATCCATCCATCCCCACAAACTTTCGCATTTATAATATTAGTAGGATAGGATTTAGTAAGTATATAGTATATATAAGTATACTATACTCAGACCAGAATATAGTCTAGGGGGACTATGGTAGGAGAGGCTCGAAGCAAAGACAGCATAAGAAAGCTATTTAAAATAAGCGTTTTCATATAAGGTCAACTTAATAACTTTAAAAATGTTCTAATTTTAAGCGTATTGAAAACTAAAAGTCAAAATAATGTGTAGGCAATAAGGTTATACTGATGTTGTGCGCACGTCAATGCACAAGTAGGTGTAGTTTTACCTTTAATTAGTGATACATCTCTCGAAACATTACAATCCAGTTAAATGAATATGTACTATGAAATTATTGTTTGCTATTCACAGGTTTGAAATTGAATATTGTTCTGTTGATTATTTCCATTATAGGCTCGGTAGTGCCCACGCCAAGACGAAAAAAGGAGCGAGGCAGACAAAAGTCAACTGTTTTTAAACCTACAAATTCAGTTATTATTATTATTTTAAGTATATTATTGCTTTTTATAGTATTATTTTAAGAATGTTTAGGGAACACATTATCACTTTTTTAATTGTCCTACTTAGTACCTATTGGTCAAACAGTCATGATTCCCAGGAAAAAAAGCCTGGTGGCGGTAGCCTAATGGCTAGGGCGTCGGACTTGCGATCATGTGGTTGCCGGTTTGAACCCCACCCATTGCACCACCGACATGAACCCACTTGTAACACAAGCATTTAGCATACTAGTAATGTGCGATCCGCATTGCTAGTAGGCTTTAAAAAAAAATTACTATAGAGGCCACAATCGCTTCCGATAGTTTTTTAAGCATCTTAAAACACTGCCTAAAATTTATTAAACCGTTCACAAGTTATAGGTGTTATATTATGTCTAAAAACAAATAAATATAGTTTAAACGAAAGCAGTGCAATCTAATTATTTAACATGCCCCACACACAGGGTCGCCGTCAGTCGATAATCTGTATGACATTTCGTTCTTAGAACGTCTACAGGTCGAAAAAGGGCACCCAGCTTATTGGCTGCAACAAAAAAATGTTAGTTTCTATTGAAAACAAGACGAAAGCAATTATTTTTTGAAAGCATTCTACATTATAATAAATTACGTCGATAAATATGTAAGTTTTATTTTCAGGATTGTTTATATTAATATAATAAAACATTATTATATTATATTGAAATAATGTTATTGATTTGATGTTAAGAAAAATGTTTTAAATAGCTTTTCGATTGAAAAATCTGTTCTATATATAGAAAACTACCACAATACAATTTGAATGTTTTTTTTATTCTCGATAGACTTACACTTGATCACCTAATCTCAAGCGACACTACGACCTACGATGGAGCGCGCTTGCCTAGAAGGAACCGATTCACTGGTGATTTAAAGACACCTAGATTATATATCGGGGAAGACCCACTCGGGAAGCACATTCCACATTTCAGCGGTAAGTACGCATGATAAAAGTGGACTTAAAGCGCATGTTAATTTATAAGAGATAAAATTCAAATAAATACCTACCAATTACATGAATTTTATGCTTATAACATTTTATAAAATCAAAGCATCGTAGTGGTAGAAAAGTTGGGTGTGCTGATGACATAGTTAAAATTCCGATGAAAGTCAACCACCGAGCGTGTTATGTTTTTCAGTTACGGCTACAGTTCAAACTTTTACAGGAAAATTTTGCCACTAGTGGTGTCAAACTATGCGAATAAAAAGAACCGAAACTGAATGAAACATGTGCTCCATTTATTGATTTAAGTACTGATTTAATTGGTTTTAATAAATAATATTTTTGATATATGATATTTGTTTCTGTCAATAAATCTTATAAAGACACTTTTACAAGTAACATTTTAATTTTATAATTTATTGTAATAAAAAGTAAACTAAATTACTGATGTTATGTATTGGCAATAATAGTAATATTATATATTTGTTATTTATAGTAAAGTGTGAAACGTTACATTTTTTACCGTCCTATCTTATTAGTTTAAATTGACTACTATTTACTAGATCCGTCGTGATGTCAGTCTGTAACGGGGCGCAATCTGACTGTTCAACAAGTTCTGTGACTAAATTCACACAGGAAAGGTCGTTTTTATCTTGAAATCCTTTATTTTCAGGATTTATCAATAAATTCATTACGTTAATCCAGTGCCGTACTGATATAAAATAACAAACAGTTGCACTACATTTTTTTTTGAAATATTGATTAATTTTATGTAATTTCGAAACTAATAAATCTTTTAAAATCTACTGTAGACTATACTTGATAATAAGGAATTTATAAAGCGTAGGTTGGCGATGAGTAGGCGTTTTCGTACCTCCGCACCCTTGCGGCAAGGGGTGTGCTGTTTTAATTACATAACTACCTTTATATAAATTATTCCATAATTTATTACGGACGTTCTCAAAAAAGGTCAGGGACCTTTAAATCTGGGATTTTTATGATGTCAAAATTGAATGTTCAAAGAGTCATTGAAACACCATTCAGAATTGACATAGCAGAATTTGCCCCAGATAAAGAGTAGGTATCTAATAAGCAAATCGAAGATTGTGTGTGGATCGTAACAGGTGGTGCTGTAGGTATCTGCCTACCCAGTGGGAGAAAGATATGACATAATTATGTAAAGTTTTACTTACAATGGATCCTATTTATATCAAGTTCAATGTTGGGCGTGACATAATTCTTGTTTAAATATAATCTAGATGTACAATAGATCTAAGCATTTCTATGAAATATACAAGTTTCGCAAAAAATCGTTTGAGATGGGTCTTACTCTGATATAATAAATAGTTTTCTTTGGTTTGTTAAACCCTTATATCTATAAGACATCGATAGTCTTATTGTAGATTTCAGTGGTCGTGGGAACTCCGTTCTTGAAAAAATCAGGTGTGTCATCAATTCTTACAATTGTTTTTTGTTTATATGCGATAAAACATTTTGGATGTCTGCATCTTGTAGAAGGTGAACTAGATAGTATAATCTTTCAAAATCACTTGTTCTGTACTTACCTTTAGTTTGGCTAACATACTCCAGTTTGAACATCCCATAGCTTCTTCTGAAAGCTGGTTGAATGCGCCGGACCTGCACATAGACCTCACAGCAACTCGCAAGCATTTTCTGAAAAAGAAAAATAATGAACACACGTTCTTCTAGTAAATAAACTTTAGCGATCACACTACACATAAATATACAATTTTATATAGATAATAAATAGCGAGCGAGGCCTGGTACACTAGTTGAATCTTACTTTGGGTACCTGAGGTCAACTAAATCGTAGAATAAAAAAAAAGAAGGTCAGTTTAAGAGCACCCTTAACCGACGATCGTGCATAATGAACGTAGATGAAGCGAAAGTGGGGCGCCAGGATCGTGACAAGTGGAAATCCATAGTCTGCCTACCCCAATGCGAGACAGGCGTGAAAATATGTATGTATGTTTCTGTATTTTTTTCCTGTGTGTTATTAGGGCAATAAATATTTATTTATAACATAACATAACATACTTTCACGCCTGTATTCCCCGAAGGGTTAGGCAGAGGCGTACTAATGTACACCCACAGTTCGCCGGTATGTTTAGGTCCCATGTAATAGGGGGCGAGCCTATTGCCATTTACCGGGCACAAATTCCAAACTCCGAGCTGCTACTGGGAATTTCATAGAAAAACCCAATAACACTTTGCTCGACCTGGGAATCGAACCCAGGACCTCTAGCGTAGCAGTCGCGCTCAGGACCACTTGGCTAATGAGGCAGTTATATATGTGCAGTGAATATTTTATATTATTATTATTTTATCTTCATGGAAATTATACGGCCAGAAAATTGTGAAGGTTACCTATATTAGACTTTTACCGACTAATACCACGTAGTTTTCCATTTTCCTACTAATGCCAAGGACTCGATCGGCTGTAGCTTAACGTCTGGAAAATATGAATACCAGCGTAATTATTTTTAGGTCAAACTCGATAAGAATTCTGGGCATTTACTTAATAGGTTGTGTTGTGTAAGCGAGTATTGTTATTTTATATTTTGTTTACCTCAGTGGCGACCGTCCTTGGTTTGCGTATGCCATCTCAATGACACACACTTATAATTAAAGCAATTTATTATAATAATAAAAGTACGTAATTAAAATGTGGAAATATTATATTGGAGCAATACTTTATGACTAAGCATTTCATTGAGTAAACAGCTCTTCAAAATGTTGAATTACACAATAATAGTCCGAATTTCTTTCATCAGTTCAATTTACGTACATACCTATATTTCACTTTTATATATAATCACATGTATGAAACTATTATGTCCCGTGGGTCCCTATTTACAGTTAATAGGAGGTCCTTATTTAATGGTTTATAGCCATCGAGTTTAATGGTTTATAGCCATCGAGTTTAATGGTTTATAGCCATCGAGTTTATTCCTGAGTTCACAACATAGGAAGTTCGTTCATTGTGTCGAATAGGATTTGGTCCAACCTTCCATCATCCTGACACGCTCTCTAAACAGGTCTAGTTTACGTAACCTCGGTCTGATCATGGAATAGAAAATATGGATATTGGACGATCTGAATGAAAGACGACAAATAATTTTTGATGATGATTTTTGTTTTAGATTGACAACAATTTCACCTGACGTTAAGCAACGAGGTGGTTGATGACGAAGATAAGAACTAGGAACTCCTTTTTTTATGGCATAGGGGGACAAATGAGCAGACGGATCGCCTGATGGTAAGCGATACCACCGCCCATGGACACCCGCAACATCAGACGGGGCGAAAGTGTGTTGCCCACCTTTTAAAAGGGTCTGGGCATCCGGTATCCTCACTCACTCGGCGAAACACAACGAAAGCGTTGTTTCACGCCGGATTTCTGTGAGGCCGTGGTATCACTTCGGTCAAGCCGACCCATTCGCACCGAAGCCTGGCTCTCCCACGGTTATAGGTTATAATGATGTCATTTTGGACATAATTCCAAGCAATGACATCACTGCAGCCTAGAAGTACAACAGACTTCTGCTCGTCAATAAACCGTATCCTCAGCTGTGGTTACATTGTTATTTAAAATTATAGCAAATCAATAATTAATTGACCCGTTTAGTAGGGTCACACCTTAGTATCTATCTAGTAGATATCTTGCGTCACATTGTTAGTGTACCTAGAGGTTGGATGACGTCAATTTCTAGACCGATTCAATTAATCCCCTACCATATTCTTGTATTGTTTTCAAATACTACTTAAGTACAACAGAATTACTAAAAACATTAAAAAGTTTTCTTGATTTTTTTTCTGTTTTTGCAGAACAGCTGAGAATAGAGTGACTACTCTATTCTCAGCTGTTCTGCAAAAACATATTTATTTTGAGGAAAGAAAATGGAAATAAGTAGTTACTACTCTATATTTAAGATGCAAACTTTACTCTTAAGTCGGCTTCAACCGATGGCTGGTACTATACTGATCTGGTTTTCGGGAAATTGAGGTCAAACAAATCATTACAATTGGTTTGACCTTTGAGAGTAATTTTAAAGATTTTTCTAAGTGGTAATAACAGAATAGTAGGTAATGGCCGCGCTAGAAGGTAAAGTATGGACTTAAGCAAAGCCGTGAAATTATAAATGGTGTCTGATCTAAATTGGGGCACTTGAAAATTGTGACTTAATGTTTGGGTGGCAGAGATAAAAAATTTAACAGTTTTAAAATTACTCTATGTCAAACTGTATGTGACACAAGACTTGACGCAGTTTTAAAATAAAATATTTGGTCAATATTCTATTATAAATATATTTATGTTTTTTGTCATAAAGACACAGAAAGCGATAGAAACGTTTCTCCGCATTATATTATAATAAGTAAAAGTTGTGCTACAAAATTAATATAATTTGAACAAAATTTTCCATACATGTCATGTCAATGTTTATATTGTAATGCGGATATTGACCAGTCAATCTCGTGAGATACAAAAACTGCATTTGATTAATCGTCTTGTTTGACTTTTCATAAGTATGCCATTCTTTCCTGTCTGTGGATACTTTGTTTCCGGCCAATTTTGTTGTACACTTAACTAACTTATTAACTGTCAGACTTCGTTCTATTTAGGAAATAATTGGTTCAGCCACCGTTCAAGGAAGTACTTATCTGCGTCAGCTAGTGGGGCGCAATAACTGAGAGTTCGGCTTCATCGCTATGAGTTGTAAATTCGATTATAGCTCGAAATATTTTGGTTTGGTATCAGTAAATTATTCTATTTTAATTTACCACTGAGCTGGCGAACAAGCTTACGGCCCACCTGATGGTAAGCAATAACAGTAGCCTATGGACGTCTGTAGCACCTGAGGTGTCGCTTGCGAGTTGCAGACCCTGTATAAACCTTGTCACTCCTTTTTGGAAGAACCCCATGCTGTAATTCTTTTTTTATTTTACACGACTTACTTATACATAGATTTTCTAGTGTCTGAACATCATCACTGAAGACGTTTTTCTTTAATATAAATATTTTTTTCACAAACTCAGAAGAAAGGAAAAAGGTAATCGAGAAAATTGCAAAATCATTTCAACGGCTGGTATTGTCAGGCATTCATCAATGAAATTATGTGTAGATTACAACCATATACATACCTAAATGAAGTCTACTAAACGTATATCTAACAAGTTGTTGTCGTCAACAATGGAAAACCACTTGGTTGTATTTTTAAATGAATAAAGAACTCGTAGTAGGGGTAGGTTACGTCGTCCCCGATACGAATACCGGGCGGTGGGTGGGGTGACCATCCCCCACTCGATTTACGTGATTGAATGAGGAATTGTTAAAAGATCAAAATTTTTAAGGGTTATTTTTTACGGGGCGGTACTATATATGGATGTGATTTTTTAAAAATCAAATGGTATTTTGAAAATGGCGAGGAAAGTATCCAAGAGACATCCTAAAGTCATTTAGGAGCCATTTAAAATAAACGGAGCCAACAGTTCCGCTTTTTTCCACCAGACAAAACGGCAATTAAGCAACATTCTTCAAGTTGACAGCCTTCTCAAAAATGAAAAAAAATCTACAATTGACGGGGAGGAAAATCGCGGTTCGGATCGTGGGCGTAACCGGCCAGTACTTGTGTTTAATTAAAAATAATGTCTGAGGCAGTGTTTCCTCGACAATAACCGAGCCCGGACGAGATAGCTTGTTATATAAATTTCTGCAGACTCCTGGGGGACGTGCCGGGAGAATAAGGCGAGGAAGCGGCGGTAGTGTGAGTATATTATACCCATTTTCTGGGTCGTCCTTCCTACAAATACGTTTTATGCGGAAGCCAGTCAGACTCCATCGCCCCAACGAAATACAATCTGTAAAACAATAGTCTAAGATTCAGTTTACAGTGTCGTTGAAACAGTCCCGGTAAAAGGTACTTATTTGATTAGGGTGTCAGGCGTATCACCGCGAGAGTGTGAGCGTGGATCCCGAGGTTTTGGATAAAATTTGCGTGTTTCGATTTTTTGCTTATACCGCCACCCCGCACATGAAATTGACGTGAAATTGTTTATATACGATATTACAAATACATTTTTTATTCTATAATACTGTTTCAAGGATACAGAGGAAGTTTTCACAATAGTTGCTATCGCAAAGTCGTATTAGAATTCATATCGAGTCCTCTGAAAGCCCCTTCATCTTTTTCATGGGAGAGGACCTCTATAAATCATCAAAAAAGACGTTAATATCTGAACTCTGTACAAAAAGCGCGCGACCTTGTCGTTTGAGTCGAGAATGGCCGGTCGTCTACGTGCGGCGTGGAGCGTAGCGTTTACGAACATTGTCATAGCCAAACGTTGTATGCAAACTAACTGGTCGTCTCGTCAATATGAAATGTGAAAAAGCAAAAAATATCGTCGAAATGAACGGTCCATCGATCTCCGGTGACTCGCTCCCGGATTTTCCATTGGGAAATGAATTAGCCGAGAGCTGAAGCGGCGAATTTACATTTTTATTGACAAGCAATCTATTTTCAAAGCAGATGGCAATGGGAGTAAGGAATCTTTTATGTAGCGGAAAACATAAAAGCATATTCAAGTAAAAATCCTTTTTACCTTCCTTGCTTGATTACAGTAGCCGACCCAAAATATGATTGTTCCATTACGTTTCCAAATAGTCAAATATTTTTGGAACAATAAAAGAGAGAACAATTAATTCTTACTAACAAAATAATGATCTATAAACTTTAGGTATTAAAATTACTGTGTTAATAAATAATAAATAAGTATTCTGGGACATTTTTACACAGCACCATCTAAGTCCCAAACCAAGCAGAGCTTGTACTATGGGTACTAGACAATGGATATAATATTTATATACACTTTTTTTGTAAATACATACTTATAACACATTTAAACAATACATAAGAAACACCGGACGAACACAAACACTTATATTCATCACATAATTTTTTGTGTTCTGTGGGAATCGAACCCACGACCTCATGGTCAGCAGTCCGCTACTCGAACCACTAAACCACAGAGGTCGTCATCATAATTCTTCATATACCTAACCTACCTGTACATAAAACCAACTCATTAATTTTACAACAATATTAATAAAACACAATACCCCACACGCTATAAAGTTGCCAGTAAAATATGTGACGTCATCATATTTAAACCGCACTGCAAAAGTAACGCGAATAAATGTCAGCAACACAGATATGGCGCAAGCTCATCTACAAATTGAGGCGAAAACGCGAAGTAATTATTTAAACCGTCATATAAATTACTGCTCAACTTTTCACGCTGGGTTTTGTGCGCGTGTGTGCGTAAAATACTGTGTAAACACACAACGTTCGAGAGGGTGTGTGTATCTCACGGTGGACTGAAAATGGTTCCATCATTTCATTCCTCCATCCTTTTTCAGCATTGTATAACTTTTATACAAGGCGCAGTAAATAGTGAAAATCACAGATTCAAGGGTTAATATTTTTTTTATGTAATAAATACTATGATATTTTTTGTTTTAATCTTCAATTTCGATACTGCTATTGGACATAATATTTTATTTTTAATCTTTCAATTGTTTAAAGATTCAAGTTATAAAGCCACTCAAGATCAAATTGATTCACAATATGATTATTCGTAGTGAACTTGAGAGCATCTTAAATCCTTTTTCTGTAAATCAAGTATATACTGTGCAAGGGTAAGTATCAGCTTGAAACATATTTAGCTTTGTTCCCTTCACTACGGTTAATCTGTCCCGTTTCCTCCCGTGTCAAGTGCAGATAGACTTTTTGGGTCGGGCGCAAGGGGTGGCGGCGGGGGAAGGGATAGCCGGCCCGGAGGGGGCTCACCACCCATCCTGATGATGAAATATTGTACACGTGGTCTGATTTTGAATGACAACGTTTCCTCGGCCGCGCGAGAGCACCCACTCTCAGCGCGACGTTTTATAGCGAATTGAGGATTTGCTCTTTGTAACGATCATCTTCTTTAATGTATCTTTTTTACTAGCTTCCTTGCCCCCTCTTTTTCAGACACATTTGCTGTTTACTTTTTATGTAACATTTATTGTTTGCAATCAGTACTTTAGAGTCAATAATCAGTGCTTAGTAACCGGTAAAGGGGACAAGGATACACCCAAAGGTCATGTGGCCGGTGCCCTTGGCCGGCTTGTTTATTAATTCGTACCCGATGTCCACCCGCCCAGCGCCCGCCCCCTCCTTTACCCTAATGGGCGGCAAAACAACACGGCTTTTAAATTTCGGGCTTTCCTGAAATTTAATCAAGTGATTTTTTACATTTTATGGTGTGTAAAATTAGCTTTATTATTTATTAAATCGGGGTATAGCGGGACCCACTCGCGTGCGGTGATTAAACAAGTTGACCGTTATTTTGCGAGCAAACAAACATCAACATTTTCCTAATTTATATTACACCGCTGATCCCTAACCACCAGAACACTTTAATCTCCTCGGAGTGTATCGGTGGAGACCCTACTATTTATTCCCACTTCTTATTTTCACCTTGCTTGCGGTAAATAAAATAGGGCCGTACAACGGAACATCAACCTATTCTGTGACACATTTCGGTTCACATTTGTCTGGAGGAAGTGATCCGTCTTTGGATCGGTCGTCGAACTAGTCAACTGATTAATTTCCCCCTTACCTCGAGAGGAGATTTATTGGTTCCGCCGTACGCAAAACTGCGGGAAGGTAAAAAATCTCTATCGAAAATTGAATAGAAAAGCCATTTCGGAGGCCGCGAACGAATTCTGTTGATACGGCTCGCATTTACTTTCACGGCTATCTTCATTTTATTTACCTGAGTAAAGTTAAAACACCACCTTACATAGGTACCTAAAGATGTTCATGTGGATGCAAACTCCCACTTTTTATTAAGCACCCGCTTTTAAGATCGGAAGATCGGAAATGAAACAAAGTTAAAGTAGATATACTTATATACATACTAGCTTCTGCCCGCGGCTTCGCCCCCGTGGAATTCGGTCTGTCATCACAACCCACGGGAACGGGATAAAAAGTATCCTATGTCCGTCTCCTGGTTCTAAGCTACCTCTCCACCAATTTTCAGCCAAATCGGTTCAGCCGTTCTTAAGTTATAAATAGTGTAACTAACACGACTTTCTTTTATATATATAGGTCGATTGCATAAATGTATAAGCAGAGAGGTCCCAAAAAGGTAAATCAGTAGGCATGTTTTGTTTCTAGCTTCCACATTTGGGTGAAAATTGTTTATAGTATATTTTCGTAAAAATATCATCCCACTCTAGTTACATACGTTTATCTTTCTCCACCACCTTACTGGCTTGATACAACAATATGATTACCATGGTAATGATTTTAGTGGTGTGAATACTACTCGAGCTATAATTATCGAATGTCACTTAAAATGAATAAAAAATATTCGAATAATCGACCTTTAAAGGGCATTAATTTTAAGGTGACGATTATATTAGAACATCGCTTATGATATTCAAAGCGTCGCCTTCGAGCAATGGGTTTCAAAATATCCGTAATCAGAATAAGATTTTATAACACAATTCAAGTGTTCGCATTTTAGCCGCGATGGGAAACTGCGGTTGATTATCAGAGCAAAAATCGGAATCCCCGGAACCTCGACCTACCAACATTCCCGTAATATGTTTGGGGATGAATCCCTCCATACGGGGGAGTTTTATTTTCGACCTCCTTCGTACCGCCCCGCGTGGACAAACGTGCCTCAGCTTAGGTGCGTTAGGGTTTTGTCAAAGAGTAAATATAAGGTGATAGAGGTGCCTTTGAAATCTATTGATTTTTATGTAAAGTGATTTAGCGTAAACATCAAGTCTATCAAGTACCAAATTTCGTCTTCCGATTATTCCGATAGCACGGCTGATTTAATTATATCATAATATTGGTGAGGTACCGACCGATTGAATGAACTGAGAATGTCCTGATTTTAATGAAGCCTCTACCTGAATATACTTCTGCGTCACATATAGTGGGTTTATTCCCCCGCACGTAACAAATACTTGGCTTGTGTGTATGTGTTTTTTTTCTAAACACACTTTCTTCTCTTCTCTCTCTTTTATTCTAGTGTGTGCCATCTTAAAATAATAAAAGAAAAATAGAGTAAAATTTGTAGAACTTATCATGAATGCTCCTAATGATAAGTTATCATTGAGATAGTTAAGCATGCAAATCATCCAGAAATTAAATTTTAAAAGCCTTATGAGCTCGTAACACCACCAATAATCCTTGTTTGAACTCAAACAAAACTAGTAATCATAGACAAGAAAAGTCCGCTGTTTTTGTGGGCCATTTGAAAGCTCTCGGGTCACACATCTCAGTGGGTCAAAAGCGACCCAGGCCGCAGGTTAAGAATCGCTGGTCTTAATAAATAAAGACCTCGGCGGTCCCGAAAGTACCTACTGTTTATTTATATCGACTTTCGAGGCCACTATTATGACTAGTCGGCCAGATGGCCGGGAAATCCAGGAAATTCCGGGAATTTTTCTTTTCCTGTGTCCAATAATTATCCGACTTAACTAACCTGGGTTTCGAACGCCTACTAGTTTTTATATTCTTACGAGTATAACTAGAGTTGCCAGTACGAAACGGCTGCCAAGAACAGCGATATCCATCTCGGATGGCCATTCACAAGGCATTCATGAGAGTTAAATAAATACTTATTTTTTACCTTTATATTTTACAAAGGCGGGTCTTTGTTACCCCAGGATTTTCCCGGTAATGATAAGTGTGCCTGGCAACCCTAATTGTGACCAAAATAATCACATACCATCTCTCTGCTTCAAAGGATTGAGCAATAAAACATTTTGCGTAACCTTTGAGGTCACGCGAGCAAAGCCTTAGGCAAAGGTATGTCAGTAAACGATAATCAATTTATGATTAATATGTTCTTTGTTACTTTGGGACTTAATGACAGGTGTTTAATGCACTCATATTTTGTCACTAGTTGACAGCAATGTTTTCATAAGACTACATTGCTAAAAACATTTTATGTTATTATTGTCAAGGCTGGATTTAGAGGTTTGGACGCCCTAATTATTTTTCACATAAAATAAAATCAATTTTTCGGACGAATTTCTTAGACTTAACAAACAACAAATCGAAATAATATATTTTCGTTTTTGGAATATTAAAAAAAATGCATGAATATTGCTTATTAAAATAGAAATATTTTCTAAAAATTAAGACTGGTTTAAGCAGCGAAATTTTTAAGTTTTTTTTATTCGAAGTCTCTATTATGGGGGCCCCTTTTTCCGGGTCTATAGGCCTACCCTAAATCCGGCCCTAAGTATTGTGAGGAAATCTGCATGTCTGAGAAACTTATTCGGTGTGTGAAGTCTGCCAACCCATATTAGGCTAGCTTGGTGTCCACCAAGCTAGCCTAATATGGGTTGGCAGACAGCCTAGCCTCTCACTGTACGAGGAG
Organism: Acronicta leporina; assembly: GCA_947256265.1. Taxonomy (NCBI): domain Eukaryota; kingdom Metazoa; phylum Arthropoda; class Insecta; order Lepidoptera; family Noctuidae; genus Acronicta; species Acronicta leporina. The sequence continues at coordinate 10,831,032 of OX366520.1, read as the reverse complement.
ACCCGTGCTTAGTCATGGGACAATATAATGGGTTGATGATAATGACGACGATAACATAAGTAGTTTCAGGTTTATGGGGAACTATTGTCCAAGCAAGAATTGAAATTAATACTGAATAAAAACTTAAGTAAAATATAAATAGAAGAGTTGATGATCTATATAAACATCTTGAAATCTTTATCAATACCAGACAGAAGGATATTCCTGTCCGTCCTAGCTGTGTATTGAATAACCTCATAGAGAATACTCATAAACCTATATCTTTTGAGAGAATTGATTATGCGAATCACTTGGTGCTGATGGTAGGTTGGATATAGCACGGTATGAGATCGACATTTTGTTGCCATTACAGGCGATGAATTTCATCAGGACTTTACATAGGTACTTTAAAAAAATACTTTCAAGGGAGCGACTTTTTGGCCATACCTTCGCTTGCACTTTGGTATGGACAGTACAAGATGTCGACAATACAAATATGGGCGATATCATAGTTATAATAAACATTATAAAAAACCTTACTCTATTCTTAAAATTATAGTCAAAATATTATAATCAGCTTATAACAAAGGAAGTATTATTGTCAATGCACATATTTCATAGGTTTAAGTCAAGACACAATAACAGTAGTTGCGACAGGTTTAATTTTATCATATTTAAAATCTGCCTCATTAGTCTAGTGGTGGTACGAATGACTTCTACGGAGGTTCTATTCCAAGTTCGGGCAAAAGGTTTTTGGGTTTCACCACTGTCTAAGCTTTCGAGGTATACAGACGTTGCTCAAGTTTGTTTGATTCTAAATGGCCAATTGAGCAACTCTATAAAAGATACGAGACTCCTATTAATAAAACAACCATAGAAAAGAAACTGAGGCAAAATACATGGCGTCAAGCGATGACAAAATGTGAGACTTTCATAAAGGAATGATCAGCTAAGCTAAGCTGCGCTCGCTGTGGAAACTGTGTGGATGGGTGACCATTATTAACACATAGAGACCCCTCCATGCTTCGGAGAGCTCGTAAAGCCGTCGGTCTTGGTTGTCTTACGAACAGAGGTAGTTAAAAGCCTGACAATCTATCTGAAAGTCTATCCTCCGAAAATCGGTATTCCCCAGAAAGTGGGTCGTGGAGATGTCATGGCAGTCGCTTCGCATTTATTATAATATATTCGTATCGTTTGGCATAGCGGCTAAGCAATTGGCTTCTACGACACGTGTTCTGGGTTCGATCCCCACACGGAGCAAATATTTGTATGATCTACAGTTAGTTGTTCCGGATCTGGGTGTTTGTGTATGTGAGAATTTGTGTTTGTAAACGCACCCACGATACAGGAGACAATCCTAGTGTGGGGCAACGTTATTAAAAAAAAAAACTTATATTCCGGAGCATTTGGGTAAACTGGAAGCCGACCTCAACATAGTTGGAAAATGACTCGAAGGATGATGATGACGTGATTATCATAGAAATTCAATCACGAACACAACAACCACGAACGCAACAGTAGGTAACAGGCAATTAAGTCGACACGTGTAGATATGTAGGTATATAGAAATTTACGTAAAGATATATATGTACTCGTATATTGTTACGTGCAAGCATTTATTACTTCTTAACGTGACAGATTACGTAACAATGGAGTCGACTGGCAAACAACGTTCATGGCTTGCCCATGAACTATTACATAACTGTAATTGTACGATTTGCTTTATCGTTTTCTAACGTTATTTTCTACTGAACGTCAATTTTAAGTATCTAATTGGTAAGTTTTTCTTTTAATGTTACATGATGTATGGTAAAGAGGAGAGTTAGGCTAGTCATACGATCATTGGACTGCCAAGTGAAAGGTCTTGAGTTCGAATCCTCAGAGTTTTAGAAGTCATGTGCGGCATAAACGATTAAGGAAATCATCGAGACGAAGTCTGCAGGCCTGAGAGATTTTCTCGACCCGCGGTTTCACATGACTCTTACAGTTTTTTTTTAAATATAGCTACAGTCCTTCTTTTAGGTGTTTTCCAATGACACTGCTCGACCTGGAAATCTAACAGGACCACAAATACCCACCATTGTGGAAGTTACGGCATTGAGGCTAGATTGGAGTTTTGGGACCTATAAGCCTATCGACTTATATAATAAGTCATCCTAGTCTTGAGGCTTAAAACTATGCTCTGTTAAATCTGCCTAAAACTGGAGAGGAATTCAGTAAGTTATGTCTTCGTTAAAGAACAATGACTGGAAGGATTTGTGTATTATCATTCAAAATCAATCCGTAAAGCTTAAATTCATGAATCAAAGTTTCCTCTCCCATCGGTTATCAATCTTTAGAGGGGACACACCAATGTTATTCAAAGTTCTAGAAAAGCTGGCGACACCCGTGGGCTATAATTGAAAAATATTTCATAAAATGTTGTATGTTTACTGTAGTGTACTTAAGACCTGCAACACTTTTTACGTCTTTTTACTCTGTCTATCGAACGGGACCTAGCGATCCACTGGGGGTTCTCATGATCCACACGGTCCTCACGATCCACAGTTAGAAAAACACTGCACTACATCATTTAATTTTCTAAACTGTTCTAGAAATACTTTAGAATTACACAGTGAACAGTACAGTCTTCAAACCTTTTCAGAAAGGTCAAGTTAGTTCAGGTCACAATGAAATGTTAAATATAGGATCGCATGACTGGCAACAATGACGTCGAAATGCAAAGTAAGCTTCCGTTACCAAAAGCTTGCTTATTTGCGTTGACTAATGGCAATAAATTACTCTTTTCACAGCATATATACTGTCATTTTATGCCCTAGATCCTCATTAAACGGCCGGACTAAACTAGGTAGGTATCTACATAGTTTGTATATAGTTAAAACACATATAGTATACAACATCTTCAACGTGGAAGCGGCTTCGAAACGACCGGGCCGGCTCGACCGGAGTGATACCCCGGCCTCACAGAAAACCGGCGGCGTGAAACAACGCTTACGTTGTGGTTCGCCGAGTGAGTAAGTATACCAAAGGTCCAAACCTTTTTAAAAGGCGGGCAACGCACCCGTGACTCCTCTGGTGTTGCGAGTGTCAATGGGCGGTGGTGATCGCTTACCATAATAATAAAAAATATTATAATGATTATAGAATTTATGTGCATTGCAGACTACGCACAGTTCACGCTCGGGTTGCATGGCGTCCCGCAAGGTACTGCAGTAAGATTTATGAGAATAATGGACATGTCTACGGTGGTCAAAAGTGAAAGGAACTAGAGATACAAAAAACTACGGCCCGGCACAGAGACCCAGATAAAACCGCATGAGGGTGCAGATCTGCGCAGGATCTGCATCACCGCGCCCGTGGATGCGTCGTCCCACGTGCCGGAGCGTGGTACGTGCTTCAGTCTGGGATCCACATAAGACATGATAAGAAACATCATCTACTTATACTAAAAAAATCATTTGAATTAGGAAATGATCATTTTAATTCAAAATATAAATAATTAAATCGATGAGCTTTATACCTACGGGTCGTCTTGTTATTGTCGTGTCGTCTTCGGTAATAACCATTGTTCAATTATTTTCGAGTTTGGATATGGGTTATTTTTTCTTTTGATATTTCGTAGCAATGCTTATGGTTTTCACAAGTAAGTATTGTAGAGATCTATGCAAGACGGTTGCATTATTATAGACTTGGCCAGTACCTATATTATAAACTAGCGGCTCGCCCCGGCTTCGTACGGGTGGAGAAATCCCTAACTTTTTTCAAAATATTCTATAGCCTATGTTAATCTGGAATAATGTAGTATTCAAATGGTGAAAGAATTTTTGAAATTGGCTCAGTAGTTTTTGAGTTTATTCGTTACATACATACAAATCTTTCCTCTTTAAAATATAAAGTATAATATAAACAACGATCTTGATTAGATATGACAAAAGTAAAACTATCTAGTCTCAGAGAGTCTTTGACGGACTCTGTCTGTACTAGGACTTCGCCCCTTTAAAGATTATACTCAAAATTAAATAAATTATAATTTAAATTAAACGCCCCTGCAGTATTTAGGTCCCAACAGTATATAAATCTTCCATTACATCCTTATTTTGTTCTGTAATGAATTATTATTTCATTCAGTATCTCATGGTGTCACCGATTTAAATTCTCTATCATTTGCGCATTACGTTCATCATTAACACTACAATTCAGAATTTCCAGAGAATACGCAGTATCATGTCAACAAACGTTTCCATTGGAGATTACAGTGAAATCCATCCCGCATGTTTATATGCTGTAAATATGATGTGACGAGCTAGGTCAATTCCGTCTATCGAAATGTTTCCGAGATAAATTTAGTGCATTTCGGTTTTCTGTAACTGCCTTACAGTCTAGTTCTTTCTACGATATAGGCCCACTTGCACCTAGTTCGTAAACATGTTTAAATTGCATTTAAACACAATTCTTCACAGTAAATTTGTGTTTAAATACAATTTAAATGTATTTATGGAGTTGTAGCAAGTGGCCCTTAGTTATTAAGTACCTAGTTATTAATATTTTCGTTTGTGTATTCAGGTGTCCTTTGTAGTTTTGGTCCTAGGTAGCTAGAGAATCGGTGGGAATCGAACCAAGGGCAGGTTTGAATCTCAGGTCAAGCATTGTTATTAGATTTTTAAATAAATTAAATTTAACTTGGTTTTTTTTTCGCATAAAGACGAACTGTAGTTGCACATTAGTATATTTCTGCTTAATCTAACCTTACTCTCCGGAGAATACATGCGCGATAGTATGTTAAATTCGGTTTGCTATAGAAACGGTTTTAGTTTATAATATAGCATATAGTGAACAATGCATCTTATACAATCCAAAATAAATTTATCTGTATATTACACTTATGAACTTCATAAAATTACCATACTAATGACTCACAGTCCAGATACCGTGACCGATACTTCTGTAAAGGATCCGAAACTTAAGGATTTAATAATAAAGTCATAGCATACCGTAATAATTCGTTATATTTTGAAATTACTACAGTAATATTTTCCATTACAAATCCCTTTCACCGTGTAATTAGTGGAAACTGTAAACTTCTAAAGCACACGTTACGCTTATTAGAATAAAAGCTCTTAAAAATGGTAACATGGTAATTTACAATCACTTTGCATGCAACACTGGGAATAAAATATTTACACAGATCGATCACTGGCCCAGATGACGGCAAAATATGGCATTGTTCGAATAGGCGTCGGTTTTCTCACGTATCCAGCCTTTCACTTAACTATTACCAAACGTCAAAACGGCATGGCTTCCTCCAGTTCAGAATACATTAGCATTTCAATTTTGAACTTTCACTATAATCAAATAAGAGCCGCTTCTGTTTAATTCATCTGCAAAGTTATCTTGGCAAAACATTCGAATTATTGTTGTTGTCCATGCGTGGAAGTCATTTGTATGTATGTAGATTAGAGGTCATCATACCGTTCTATAGAGAGTTCTTACATTATTTTTGGTAGACGGTTGACATATGAACATAGTTGCACTACTTTTGAGAGTTAAAAGCTGCTACTCATACGCGGGTTTGTGTTATAGCGGTCAGCATATTAATAAAAATACAATGGTAAAAGTTAGACAAAGTCCACTCCACAATAGCAATAAACGGTTAGTGAATTTAATATTTAAAATATGAAACAAACATGGTACAAACAAGGATAGTGTTTCGAGTCTCGTTATAAAATAACACTATAATGGATACCAATAGAATGGAGCGATAATACAAATCAATGCATTCACTATACTCTACATATCACTTATTATATTTAAAGTAGATTCTTCAGCAGTACTTTGTATTCTAATACATGGTGATCCGGTAGGAGCTGCTGCAGATTTAATATCTGTATCTGGATAAACAAAAAGGTTGATGATGATGAAGATATGTGGATGTAGGGTATTAACATCACATGAGTCAATGCTCTATGGGTATATGGTATTGGCAACTTTTGGCATGCAGCTGAAAACACGCATGTCAGATGACAAACCTTGACAAATTGAAATGATCGTCAGCACTATTGCCTTCGACGCGAAAAATTTAAAGGAAGCGACTACCACCATCAGACGTCTGCCAATCTGAAGACTATATTGGATGTCAGTCTTTCTCCTTATAAGGCAATGAAAGTTTATGAACATGAATGCTCCAGACATGTTCATGGTACCAACACGCTGCATGTAGGTACTAATATTTTTGCACATATGACATTGACGGATTCAAACGTGCACAAAGCTGGCCTGTTACCTGGTGGCCCAATACCCCGACATTAACAAATGATCGTTTTTATGCTGCGCTCGCGCACCGGATACGCAGCGGTTCCTGTGAGAATGTTGAACTCGATTTTTTTTACCACCAAAAAGCGGATGTCCTTCGTTCGACCGGTTTATGAAAGGTGTTGAACATATGTCTGATGTTTTCAAAGTGTAACCGATTTGAATTGTTTATTGATTATTTTTAGTTATGTTCGTCCGTTGATTGATTGGGGTCAGTGAGGTCATTAGACTGGATACCTACTTACTAAAAGTTTGTTTGTTACAAAAAACGTGCGTGACAAATCACGATGCGTGTATTTCTTTTTAAATACCTTATAAGTATTATTAAGGATAAAATAGAGTTCTCCTAAATTATTTCAGAGGAGTCCTGTCTAGTGTTCATCAAAATGTGAAACAAAAATGGGATGAATTATCAAAATTTCGCAATTTATTCGAAGTTCTTGCAGATGAAATAAATGTATTGCCCAGTAACGATAGCATAATCTCTTAATTTGGTGTCGTAAAGGGTTAGAAGAGCGTTGTATCAGGGAGAATAACAGATGTTGCAATAGCGCTTGTTCACCTACTGATTTTTCTAATAAAAATTATGACAATTGTTTATACCCAATCTTTGGTTGCACAGTCATCCTTAGCAGTGGATGTTTACAAATTAATATAAAATAAACTTTTCGAGATCGTTTATTTAAAATAAGAAACTTATTTAACTATCACTATCAAAGAAATGATACAAGATAGGGTGTGCAAAAAAACCACGATGATTGCGTTAAATATTACGATGCATATAGCTGCAAGTTATAATTTTGTTTTAGAGCACCTGTCATGTAATCACCTGCCGATGAAACGCTGAGAAGCAGGCGCAGTTCCATTGTTATTGGAGAATTTAAAAATGTTCTCACGACTATTGGAACTAGTCCTACCTAGTCCAATGGAATTATTTTCGGTTAAATACTTTTTCAGTTTGGTTACTGCATCTTGACCACTTTTTTTTTGTGGAAAAAAAATCACCTATGGTCTCAGTTTATGACGAAGACGTGTACCTACTTTTGATTTTCAAGTGCTTGTGTATTACTTGATGTTAAGATAAAAAAACCTTATGTGTACAACCCGAATACCAGACTTTCTTTAGAGCTTTGAAAACATATAACATCTCTTCAGGTAAACCACCCTAGACCAATAATAATAATCTTAGTGTTCCTAAATATTCACAAACTGAGCTTTCGGGCCTTGACCATGAAACTCATAAACTAAGGTTACGGGTATTGCCCGCGATGATATAAAAATGATTTAAATTGTTACTTATAAGTAGTTTAGGGAGTTTAACACAATGAACTTGTCTAAAACTAGGATGATTTATGATATTATATAATTCTTAGTTTATAATAGGTTGAAGTGCTTACTTCGATAGACGCTTAAAGGTTGCGTTACCGCTTGGTAACGCAACCCTTAAGCGTCCTCGACGTTCTAGAAGCTTACGGACAATGGAAACAAGCATTAATTGTAAAATTATGTTCTTTTCCATTACGTGTAAAAATATAAATGTGCTATTTATTATATTTTTTTTTGATATACATATTTTTAAATACACTTGGTGCGGTGTGGTTTCTCGCAGAGAATTTTATAGGAATACACTATAACCTATATATATATATATATATATATATATATATAATCGGACCTAGGACCTTTAGCGTAGTAGTCGCGCTCAGGACCACTAGGCCAATTTGAAGAGAAAGTTGTATTGAGAGAAGGTTGTATTGATGCGAATTAATATAAAGGAAGGAATGAAGAATAGAGCCAGTTTATCATATTTCTTGACGAAAATGCAGCTATTGAGATTGATGAAGATCAGAGCGAAGCCAAGTTTGCTGGTCCGGCCTTTGAGAACCAGGTCAGCGCTGGATAGGATTAAAATCAATGTCAGCCACCCCAGTTGCAAGTCAGCTTTGGAATGACTGTACTATTAATCAGGTAATGTAGCCCTGCCTTTACTATCATATAACAAATTGTTTTTCGCAAATATTGGTAGGTAATTACATGGTCACGTTAAATCAAAGACCGCAGGTCAAGACCCATTTCATCACATTCCTTCAAATATGATAAAGATCAGCGCTATTCATCTTTTTCACTAACATTTCTAACAGGCGTCATATCATCACTTTGTTTTTAACTATAACAATGTTTCTTACCATCTATTTGTTTTATAACTGTTTATTTTGTATATTATTTCGTTCAACAATAATCTTAGTTAAATTAACTTTTTGTCCTAGATTATGATATTTGATTGTACCTACTTATCTTTTTATATTCCAGTTTTCCTTCTTATTTCTTTATCAATTTTTTGGTGGCTTCAATATTTTCTTATCATTTACTTACTTTACTCTTTCCTTATTTTTATTAGACAGATCTTGAGATTTAAGGTTTTGTCAAGACGGAGTACAAGAAATCGCAAGTATTTTATTTCAGCAAATCGCGAAAGGGCCCTGGTGTCCGAGAAAAATAGATTTTGCATTGTGTCTGCAATTTGTTACTTGACTGCTTGAGATCCAATAACTTGACAACTGCACCTTCACATTGTACATTATTTGCGCCTATTTGACTTCCAGCTCACGCAAGTTTCGATATAAAATGTAATTTTAGAACTGTGTCAGTTTATAAATAGTGTTGTTGGTAAAAAGGTGGGTGCACACGGTAGACAAAAGGTGTTCGGGCCACGTGCGCCGCTCTCCGGCAGATGTCGCGATACACTTGCATGTGTGCAACACACGCACACCAACACTTTAATCGATACATGCCTACCACACGCTTAACTAATTTTATCGTGAAATACGATTTGTGGTTTCGCTTTTGCTCATTTCTTCACTAATGTTCGTCAAAGGCTTCTTTCTGAATGTTTTATTTGAAACAAGTTTAAGTAAGCATACCTTGAATAAATGATAAGGATCTTTTTCTTTGTAAATAAGAAGAAGACATAGGTACTACCTATACATTTAGACATTGGAATTGGTTAAATATTACCACAGACGTTCCTTAAGCTACTTTAGTGAACAAGGGTTATAATTTGGATAACGTATTAGTTAGCGCTAAATTATTAGTTTGAAGGAAGATGGTGTTGTTTACCCCCGCATAATCCCTTATTACTTCTTACAGGGCCCCTGGGAAACGTTAGGGTGGTCCTTTTCTTACCCCAGAGCTGTGAGTCGTCTGATATTACGTAAACATATTATATCACCTCCTCAACCCTTCACCTGTAATTACCTTCTTGAATCACATATCTGATTGAGAGATTAATATTTAAATGCGTGCACTAATTATGAATAAATTATGAGTAAGCAAAGCATTTAGTGTGAAAGTACTACTTAACAGTAGTTAAAACTGTGTTTAGTTTAATAAGTAGGTATGATGGGGTGACGTATTAACGTTTTTTAAAGTGCACGGGTTAATAATAGGTGGCAAGTTCATTGCTTAACTTATAGTACAAAAACCTTTCCCTTAATCGACCATACACTGTGCATAAGCAGCTGATGCATTCCACATTGTCTTTCACTCCCAGCTGATTGAAGCGCCAGTCATTAAAAAAAGAGCAATGAGTAATAATATAAAAAAATAAAAGCAAACACAAGCTATTAAAAACAAGCAATAAATTAACACGAACAGAAAGCGTGACAATAAAGAGCTGACAATTAAAAATGTCAAAATACTACAAATACATACAATATTTTAATTTTCAGCGGGCGTTTAACACTAATCGTGATTATCCATGAATGTATAATTAACACTAAAAAGATTCGTTGACAAGTAACTCTGTGGGTAATACGACATGAGTCACGAAGAGTTTCGCGCCCAACTGCTACAAACTTTATCAGAAGAAATCTCCATTTATATAAGTATCTTATCGTGTAACTATAGAGTCTACTTTAGATTGGGTGTAGAAATGTGTCGTGTTGAACATTCTCTGGGTTGTAGCGGTGTGACGTAGAGCGGCATGGCAACATCGCGTCGCTGTGGCGTCGCGCGACCGCATCGCTCTATCTCTGTCTGACGTGTGCATTAAAGTGAGATCGAGGCAAAGCTGCGTGGCTATGTGGCGCGTCAGTATACTACGAGTTGAGTGGAAGGTTACAGTGTTTTATTGTGTAAACATTTATTTTTCCCAATAACATACCTAGTTGGCAGACCGTAAGTTGTATTTATTATTATTTTTATACTCACGTTTTAGTTTTAATAACCTTAAATATTTAAAATTGAAAACGAATTTTAATCCATCAGCATACCATTTTGCCTATAAGTATTCCCAAAAGATTAGGCAGAGGCGTTCTAATGTACACCCACAGTTCACCGGTATGTTTACGTCTCATGTAAAAGGGGGAGGCGCTATAGCCATAAATCGGCCACAAATCCCAAACTCCGAACCAAGCCTCTCCAACCCAGTAACGCTTTGCTTGACCTGGTAATCGAACCCAGGACCTATAGACTAATGAGGCAGTGATCAGACACATCTTTCACTAATTATACTTAAAGGGATTCTTTATACTTATACGGAATTAATAGATTAATGCCGTAGACCTACACATAAGCATAAGTTAAAAATTAAGAAGTTAATTTAAAAAGTCTTATAAGAAACTAATTTATTTGTTACGGTGTTACGATGCTTTGACTGTTTATTTTTAGATTATATATTTAATAATTATAATTAATAATTAATACATAATTATAATTAATTAATAACTGTTATTTCAATTACATAGACTATGTCCTTGGTGTGTCATTGTAACCTTTTATAGTAGTTACGCTGTACCGCTGTGTCGCATATAAGACTTGACTGACATAAAACTCAGTGAATTTCCAAACGCTTACTCACACGTGCACGTGTCGTAAACATAACTTGATTTCAAGTACTTCACCATGTTTAGTTTGAATCGAAACCACTGCTGTATTCAGAAGAGCCATAACAAAAGACTTAACCTGTTCCAATATATTATTTGATTGATTGTAGATATCAAAGATTGCTTCTTCAGTAAATATGTAGACGACCACAAACTGGCCACATAGCCTAGATACAACATAATTATAAGAATAAATAATATTATAAGTGATTGTAATAAAAAAAATCATCAACAGGAAAGAATCATGCGAGACAATCAACACTTGATGACGGAGTTTGTGAAGATAGTAGAACGCTTTCCAGAAATCTATGACCATCATCTGGATTCGTACAGAACTCGTTTTTCGGAGATAGCTTGGACGAAAGTTGCTTCTATGGTAAGAGAAGAACTTAAAGAGGAATGCACAGGTACACATTCGTTAAGTTATTCCCAGAAACATTATTTTATACGAAATCATGCAATGCATGTAGAAATCGACACAATTATAAGAATGTTGTGATTTCTTATAAAATTGGAAAGGCTTATTAATGTGATCAGAAATTAAAATGATTTGTTGGCAGTATTGCCAGTGAGTACACACATATTTGTCTCATTTCCTCCAAATGCTAAATGATAGTCATAAGAAAAAAACAAAAAACTGTCTAAGAATAATAGTTTATAAGTAACACGCTCATTGTCTAGGCCAAAGTCCACATGGGTAAAAACGATAGATAGGTACCGATTTTAACAAAACAGAAATCTTACATAGCTCTACAACAGGAAAAAGATTTATTTATTATAATTTTCCTGTTAGCTTTTATTTTGTTACAGTTGACGAGCTGAAGGTAAAATGGAAGGGTATAAGATCTTCTTTCAACAGATATAAATCCAAAGTATATCAAAATAATCATGATTCAAATTCCTTCAAGAAATATTACCTGTACGACCATTTGAGATTTTTAGACCCATTTGTGAGAGTTAAAGGGTAAGTTTATAACTAAAATCACTAACCTGTTGATTACAAATAAGTTTAATAAATTAAACAATTATTTTTATTTACTTAGGTCACCGATGCGAGAGCAAGACAAAGCAGACACTGTACTCAGTGAATCTTGTAATTACGTAAATATAGATAACATTGAAGGAAGCAATGAATATAATTCTATAGAAGACTGGAATCACATAGAAATTAAGCCAGATGTGAATAACAGATTTGAAAAACCACATGAAATTGACAATTTGGAACCCACAAGAAGTAGCACTTGTGAGACATCATATCGCGAAAGGACTAAAAAAAGAAAATCTTCCCACGAAGATAGAGACACAGACGATGACAATGAAGATTTACAATTTTTCAAAAGTATCTTACCAGATATAAGGAATTTCACTATCAGAGAGAAGAGGAAATTGAAAATGGGGATATTACAATTAATTGATGATTTAGAAAATGAAAGAAAACGCGATGGAGAATCTCAATAGAAATCAATTACATTTTGTACAAATGATAGATTTATTTAAATCATAACAAAAACCTGTACTTTAAAGTATTCCACCTTATTTTGTCTGTATTGAAAAATAAATTTAGATTATAAAAACAAGGAGACTATAAGGAAAAACTTAGTTACAAAAATTAGAGAAAGGGGTAAGTGAAGTTGCCAACTCGAGCCCGAAGATTATACAACAGTCTGTTAATTAAGTTGGTCTGGATTTTATGTAAGTTCACCATCGATTTGCACGACAAAGTTTGTAGCAGAAAAAAGACTGAGATTGAATTTTTAACAGGATTTACGAGCATTGCTTTCATTAAAGAGCCGTTTCAAATCTAAGTAGTGTGTGGCATGTTGAAGTCTTTATCATAACGTATTACTTATCGATTAAGTATAACCCGACCGAGTTGTACGGCGTCTCGAGGCCCGACACTGCTGTTATCGCGTCTGCCTACCGTCATCTGATGTATAACAAGTGCTACCCTCATTTGCATGGAAATGAGATCTGAGAACATTCTCGTCGGCGCAACCCCCCGTCTTCTGACGCCTTCTTTGCTTAATTACAAAGATGACACACTGTGCGATTTTCCTCACACCATAACTCATTAAAAATTTAGGTGTGAGTACTGAACACGTTCTGAGGAAATTAGCACTTATTGAATTCAAATTTTGTCGAGTGAGATTAATTTAAATTGATAAAGGCGACTGCGATGTATTTGTAGTTACAGGTGATCAGTGACCGGTGCTAATTTAGCAATCTAAAAGGTCAGATCCGACACGTGATAATTAATTGCTTCTGTTGATACTTAAAGGTCCTTAAACATGCGGCACATGTATTTTGTCGAGTACATCCCAAGTTGACACCAATAAAAAATCCATTTGGCTGATAAGTCCATCAAGAACTCATTGGAAGTGTTATTAATTTCTATATATATATACAATTTAGCCATTAACTAGTTAACTAAAGTTTGTAATACAGTTGAATTAATTAATAAGACCATAGTCTAACAGATTCCACATTACACGAATTTTCGTAAAGTAAACAAAATAGCGTAACAAAAACTAGTAATATTTTATTTTCGATATAGAATCAATTTCTAGTATATCGGAATGAGCTACCTACTCAATACAAGTTTATTTCGTGTCGATAGATTGATAGATCTGCTTGTTTGCTAAATCAGAAGGTTTACTGACTATCAACAAATTTAACCTACTGGATTGATTGAGATAAAATTAATTATCGAAACTCTTGAAAGCTTTTTTTAATGCAACTTAATAGTTAATTCTAAAAAAAGCAAATTCAGACCACTACTTCCTATTATTACGATGAGAACAGCATATTAATGACGATCTTCACAGTGTTAAGCCCACACAACACCTGACAATACCTTGATCTTAACTAATTGCCGCACAAGTACATAAATTCCTTTGTTTCCACATAATAGTAAGTATTTATGTCTATACATAATTATACGGAATTCGCATCAGTGTTTCAAGGCACGTAAATACGCCCCCTCCGCTGACCACCCCATTTCAGGCTAATACCATTACAGTAATTAGGATATGCTTAAGCATAATTAATGTAGTCATAAACTACGCACCTAGTTTGTTGTTATATGATGAGGAAGCCGAATTGTGTTTGCTTTATTAATTACCTTGACGACTAAATTATTGTGAATTCGACCTCATTACTTTAAGTTATCCAAGGTACACAGGTGGATATTTTTTATAATATAAAAGTTCTACTTAGACGTTTTATATTTTGAAAAGCATCTCATCATCATCATCATCATCATATCAACCAAATCACGTCCACTGTAGGGCAAAAGCTTTCCCCACAGATTTCCAGAAGGACTTCCAGAAGGCTTATATGATAGCTGCATGTTTTTTTATTGTTATAATTTAACAAACATACAGGGCTTGAAACGGAAACAGCAGCTACAGCCTATAGTCGCCAGAAAAACCAGCAATATCACTAGGGCGTCTCCGATTCTCTTCAAACGGAATCAATATAATGTTAGCACAAACAACAATGGCACCAACTTCCTAAATATATTTTAATTGTATTTAAAAACAAATTTACGTTTAAATTTGTGTTTAAATGCATTTTAAACACAATTTTTCATAGAAATTTTGTGTTTATGTACAATTTAAACACATTTAAAAAGTTGGTGCAAGTGGGCCTAAATATTATACTTTATACTAAATACCCCCGACGGTACCACTCCAGCGGCAGTCTTACCATCTTTATAATACAACTACTAATAGGTTTATCAGGTCGTCCGTCCATCTCATTGGTGCTGGTGCGTGGTGTCTACTCGAAAATCATTGTTTTCTTCCATCTAACTAAACTATAGTATCTTAAAACAAAAATCGACTTTGCACATTAGACACAAAATTTTTGACACCTTTGATGGGTACATTTAGTTGATGAAGTTACAGGTTTCTGTTACTACGTTTAAAAAGTCATGTCTGTTCATACTGACTCTACTATCCTTTCGAGAAAACGTTTTCATCTACATTTACTTGAGCTTATTTAATTTATACATACCTTTTTTTATTTTTGATACGCCTACGCTTGATCGCAATAAAATAATTAAAATATAACCTCAAGATACAGATTAACCTACAATTAAAAGATAAAAATTACATTCAGAACCGAAACAGATACCTGTTGATTGTTATGTAAATCTTTGTCTCGGGTGGGACTCGAACTGAGGACATTTTGGCTCTGCGCTAGAGACTAATTGACGATTTTAACTACCATCAAACGTAGATAAAAGGTAGAAGGGAACATTGTGGTTTACTTATAACTATTTTTTTATTTCTATGAAATTAGAAGCAGATACAATAATCGTAATTGCATGTGTGCAAGTAAGTACACTTCTAATCTATTTGAATGGTATACTAGTTTACACTTAGTTACCAGACCTCGTTATCGCCATAGATCGTAATTCACAAGACGCGAAATAATTTATTAAAACGAAACATAATAAAGTCTAGGGAGGGGCGGAGGCAGGAGCGCCTGCGCTGGCCAGCGTAACAGCGGGAGGCTAAAACGTAAATCTTGTCCGCGACTTGTACTTGTGCCACTTAACGTGTTGTTCTTAAATATTTATGTACCATACATGTGTTATAATTGATGGCTATGTAGCCGATTTCGTAAAGATCTATGATGATCGAAATTTTCTTCAAGGAAATGGAAATAATTGCTCAGATAGGAGCAAAGGTATTAGATATATTTCAGAAGGTAATTCTTGAATTCATTAATTCCACAAAATTATAATTTATTTATGAATATTGTAACTGTGGCACTGATTGGCAAAGAGGGAAAAGAACTCTTCTTAGCTAAAGAGGAGATTAGACTATGATCCGTAAACCCACAATGGTGCATTGAGGACTTACAGAATTACCTGATTAACTTCGCCACTTATTGGGCCTAAGTAATATATAAAATAGATAAAATATCTAGCCTACCGTGAATTGGCCACTTCAATTACCTTCGATTCCGATACTATTATGTGAGGTCTGAGAATTAAAAGGAGAACGGAGATAAGCCTCTTTCCTTTGCTTTGATACAACCTATTTTACATTTGCAACAATGACTGTTACTATAGTGATAGTTACCAGGTAATCATTGGCGTAACTACTTACAACCCTAACACATTGCTACCAGTTGGTTGCATTAGAGTTTTGAAAACTTTTTTTTAATCATTCTTCAGATTTAATTTAACTACCATCTATCTACCTATTTGTGAAATGGACACGCCGAATTACGAAAAGACTACACAATCAAACTGACCTACAAGGGTTAGGTCACCTAATGAACTAGACGAGTTCCATTCGAGTCACAGGGTAATAGGCACTGCTAATTCGATTATAGGTATGCTAGTGTGCCACCCTGTGTATAATCACGTACATGGTCCTGCACAATGGCCGTGCGACTAAAGATCAATACTAGTTCATTAGTGTGTTGAATGCATTACCCAGTACTGAAATGTCAAGGGCTAAATTGGTATTTCTTGTAACTAATGCCTGCTAATGTGTACGGCGAAGCTATCATGGATTTGTAATGCAATTTCTTGACGGAAGTTCTGAAAAAATAATGGTTTATTTCAATGTTATGTTAAGGGTAGCCAGCCTGATTTCAAAATTCATCATCCTCAGACTATAAATACTAGTCCACTGCTAACCTCCCCCAATGTGCGCCATTTCGCTCTGTCCTCGGCTTGTCGCATCCAGCTTCCGCCAGCAACCTTTCGCAAATCATCACTACATCTTGCCGGAGGGCGTTGTTACAAAATTCATCGATTGTCAAATCATTAGTACAGCAACAGTTTATGAGGCTCATAGTGGTTTTCTCAGTAAAAAGAATTACCCATTGCTTTATTTGTATATAGGTACTGTTCACCAATTATTAAAATATGCAAATTAAATGCAAAATGCAAATCAAGTATACTTTTACAATCATTTCTTATATTGTCCATAGATACAAATATTACCTTTCATAGTCTGTCCTCAAAGTAATAATGATTAGAAAATATCACATCATTACGATATTCACCAGTTAGTTGAATGTGCAATACGGTAAGTTCGAAGCGGTGAAGTGTGAAACCGGTCCGGGACGATGTCCTGAGTCCCGACATTCCTGGATGCGCTCACGCACTCAATTGCACTATTTTGCTTGAGACTTTTCATCGCGCGGGAGATTTGGATTTTGCAAATTAAACGTTGGTTGTTTTACTTTAAGACTTTTTTACTTTATCTTCTGTAGGCGCTTGCCCACTTACTACTGAAGACTTGAGGTGCGTAATAGCCACAATATTCTCTAAGGCTTCTTTGAATAAATATTTTGTGCTATTCCAAATTCAGTTGTATATGCTTGCTAGATCAAGGTATTCATAGGGTCACTAATGAGTAGGCTACATTTATATCTTAACATTTTAACACAATAGATCAATTAAGATATATTTTGGCAGTTTTTAACACAACGGGTTCCATACACATGAATGAATTTTATGGATATATTTTGTGCATATGAGAGAATGTTAAGCCATTTGGGCTTAAACCCCCTTTTTCCCAGTTTTTTGTTTGCAGTTGCATCACCAATATAAGTAAGATTTGGTTTCGGTTTATTTAAGAATACGGACGAATTAGTAAACTAAACATCAGCATGTTCATCTACGATAAAAGGAACATTAAAAAAACTAATGCGTGAAAGCCGTTTAATTGCTCTGAAACCGCAAACGTGATGATTGAACGAGCTTCGCCCTTTCTTCTCCATATTTCATATGTAAAAAAACTAGGTATGGTTGTTTAGTTGGGATATCAACACATTAAGGATATTTTCACGACTTTAACTGTTCATGTACAGTTAATGTTCATGTCTAGTTACCTACTGATTTTAATACCTTTAACATTTATAGAAAGGGGTAAGTTAATGTCGAGAATTCTACCTACTCTCTACTCGGAGGTTGCCAGGTTAACAATATCCAAGAAGTATTGTGTATTAAGTATTAACATCTTATGTATCATGTATTTATCCTAGAAACATTGTAGGTAGTCTAATATTCATAGATTTCCTCTGTGGGTTGTTACGACCTGTGTGGGATGACGAATAGCTAGCATTACTTAGATCAACGCAATCTCACACTGCACACCACCCACATTTTATATTCGTGGGCAGTACAGGACCTTATAAATTAATATTATTTAATGCCAAAGTAATTTGATGAGAATGCAATTTGTCGCTTTAATGACAGAATTAATAAGTTTGCACATTTTCATAAAGTCACCGCTGAAGTAATCGCTTTACTTGGTCCAGATGATTTTAGATATGCCTAGCCACAACGGGCAGGCAATAGGGACGGAGGATTTTAACTGCAACTGGTTTGAAAAAGACAACATTTTCCTTTCTTACACGTAAAATGCCTTATAATGTTGCAGACAGTTTCAAAAATAGACGCTTTACTACAGCTACAAATAAGGTTCACTTTTAAATGAGTTGGGAAAATGGATATTGCAATTTCTATTTGAACATTGAGGTGGCTACACATTTTTATTTGTGGGAAGAAATAGACCGAGCTAGTCTGTACGTACTGGTGGAAAAGGGATGGTGCTTAGCATTTATATTCTGGGTACGTGTAAGTTTCAGGCAACGGTCGCCGTGAAACTCGTAAATGGGAAAAAAGCAACAACGGAGAACTCAACTGTCTCTAGTGATGGGATCGCCTTTGGATTGTTACAATAATTTTAAGGAGAAAAATGTTTAGACCGCATAACTTAACTGACTGAGAGACTGAGATAGGTATGTAATGGCACTTCTATGCATGCGTACTATTAATATAAATACATCTTATGACTTTAGGCTAAACAGTGGAGTTGTATAATTAGCCTAGTCAAGTTCTAATGCCACCGATGGTTGATCCGTGACAAAAATAATGATGAATAAATCAGATCACGTCTACTCAAGCGCAAGAGTGAGGTAAGAATTATATCGGACACAATGACACGCCATTGTCAAGTGCCTCGAGTGTGAGAAATACAATAGCAATTATTTTGACGTAGTCACCTTCATTGTCTTTAGCGCACTGGCGAACAAGTAAACTATAAATTATTTAAATTGAATCATCGTTTTACACTTCAAAATGTTTGCTAGTGTCGTAAAATGCTCTTAGTACTTTCAACTCCTATTTTAGTATTCATAGGAGGTTTTTGATAATGGCTTTGGGTTTTTCGTAGGATGATATAATACTAATACCATCAAGTCTTCATTTTAGACCAGAAATTTTGTCAGAATTTTGTATTAAATTTGATCAGAAATTTGTATTAAACAAATAAAAAAAACAGACTATACATTACATTTCTCAGGAAATACTTGAGGGATAAAAAATGACATACAGTAATGCCCGTCACTATTGATGTCAAATCGAGTAATGACCGCAATGAGATGTTGTTTTTAGAATTAAACTTTGCTCGATAGTAACCATTATATTAGAATATTGTTTTGGTCTGATTATTACAAATTTCAATCACGATTGGCCTTGTATATGCCAAAGCTTGGCCAGACTGGAGTTCTAAGAGCGTCAGGTGTCGGCGACGTGACAGAACAAAAGAGATGACGTAGTAGAGGCATGTTTTTTTTGTTTGCTAAGAGTACAGCTATAAATTTCATGGTTTCACTTAATTGAAACTTTCGCCAATCAACAATAGGATAGGTATGTGACTGGTGTCAACAGTCAGTTTTATTTAAGCTTAGTGAAATTTGTAGCTACCAAAACAATTTAGATTTGCAGCAGAATGTTGTCTTTTTTACTGCAGTAATGCATACATTTTGTGATTTTCTCCACCTATCGCAGTCTACTTCACCTTTTTGTTCTAAAACAATCTGAATACCTACCGAAACTTCTCCAATCTGGACGAATAAAAGGTCGATATTTCCAAAACATATGTCCCATCACTAGCACTCGTCATCAGAGCAAGAGCCGCGTTGATATTTCCACGTAGATTTCGCTCCGTAAAACCTTTGCCGTTTATTTTTGTATACATTTTTGGCGCATCTCTTTATATTTACAACCGCAACTCAGTTGTTCAGCGTTTGTCAGTTGACCTTATGTGTTATTCAAGCGATACCTACGTATACGAGCAATAATGGGGTTTGCATGTTATGACAATTGGTAAGGTTATACCTACGAGTGTGGTCGAGAAAACATAATTATGAATAATGATAATAACAGAATAGATAAGTATTATGGGTATTATGACTTTTTTTCTAGTACGGAAAATCCTCATGGATCGTCCGCCACTTGGGGGGTGGCGGGGTATGTCAGACTCGTACCGACTAAAAACCGTAGGTACCTTCTCTTGCCCTATAGCCACGGTTATGGGATCCGTGACATGCACCACGACCGTGACAATGGGTATTATGCCTAGCCTAGCCAAGGTGTCGGCTGACAACACCGTAATCGTACGTATAATAAAGAATTTATGTACAAAATTTCAAATCTATATCACGAAATATCACAAAGTTATAAGCTTGTTATGTTACCTGGTTGTCAGTACAAAAACATGCTCACCGCTTCTTATTACCCCCACCCGCTGTGCGAACGCGCCTAGTGCCGCTATGACCTGCCGTAACTTTTGTTGTGCGCGTATGATTGCAGAAAAATACTTACGTCGCTCGATGTTCCACTTGTAGCTTTTTTTTAATATTTTTGAAAATATAACATGGTGTAGAAATGCTTGGAGTCGATTCAGGTACTTATTCTGAACAATTATAATCAGGTTTTTTCATATATGCTAAAAATAATTTTGTATAATAAGAAATGTCAGTCGTAATATTTTTAATTTCACAAAACCAAGCCTGAATTCCCCGACGGGTCAGGGATAAGTATTTTCACAGTTTGTCGGTATATTTAGGTTCTAAACTCTTCGTTCGGTGTAATAGACCTATTGCCGATAACCGTGTACAAATCTAAACCCCAAAATTGTAAGTCTAGTCCACCACGCTAGTCTAGTGCGGGTTGGCAGACTTCACACGCCGTCGAGAAAATATCTAGAAATAAAGATATATATCATCACGCTACGCGGACGAATTCGGGCAGAAGCTAGTTACTTATAATTTCGACTCAGGTCCAGCAGCCGTTCATGCCACCACTAGGAAGGAACTAATGAATTTAAATATCAATTATATAAATGCAACATGTTGTATTGTTGTTATGCTACGTAGAGCTCTATATCGAATGATTACATCAGTTTCATAAGCAGTTTGCAAGTACCTTCCACGTATGCTTGCCAAAGATGTTGCATAAGTGAAAGACTGCACTGCACTGATTTCGTCAACGAGTGGAAGCCAGCCGTCATTATGTAAAGAGAAAGCTCCTCTTTTTAATAAAATCTATGGTATGACCCGCATTCTAAACAAGCGAAGAACACTTGTCAAACTTTGTCGTTATTTTAGTGAAGGAAAAATTTACGGAGATACGGACGTGCGTCGTCTGATTTAATACACCAGACTGCGACCAATAAGCCACTGCGAATCCACCCCGCCAGGTCGAAATTTGCTCTCACCTTCTGAATTTACGTCTTTGATATAATATTTAATATCATTGTCATTTTTCAGATTTTTCCCTCACTAAAATAATTTTATAATCTTAGCTTGGAAATTGCAAAAAAAAGATATCAAGAAACTAGAGCCTTTGCCGTGTCTGCACTAACATAATTGATTTTCTCCCGAATAAAGCAAAGCCAAAAGGAAGGCTTTATGATTTTACTTTTGGATCGGACAGGGTTTTTTAACATATTGTACATATATTTTTTTTAATTGTCTTTGTTAATTAAAACAAACTAAAGCTCTCTATGTACCTATATTTCGCTTTAGTTTTTGTATATTAAAATACGTGAACAATACAAAAAACTAAAAGGTAGTACGATAAAATAACTAAAAATAAATGCTTTAAACAGTTTAGAGCGTAGAATTCCGCTAATCCTATCAAGTAATCTTAGCAATAATCTACAAACAAGTATAAGAAGCAACGCACATGAGACGCAGGGCGGTCGGATCGCATCGGTTATCGACGCAGACTCCGCGGCTCACTATACGCCTGTTAACTAATATCTAATACAGAGTGCCTTAAGCCTTATTTCATTATTATTTATTTATTTATTACATTAAATAGGACGGCCGAAGCCAATTACACTATTTAATCAATAGATTTTATTATAATAACAATATTATTGACAAAATTGTACAACACTCATGGATTCTGCTCACAAAACTTAAGACATTTTAACAATAATAACTGTCATTTATCCGCAAACAAATCAAAATCTGGATTTGAGTCCAGGAGAGCATTAAGATCACTCAGTGATCTCGGTACAGGGGAGTGGGATCGTATGTTACAAAAATATTTATTTTAGTTTTGTTTCATTATTTTTTTGTCGAAATTACTGTACGTGTCTGAAGTTGTCCGCAAGTACTTTTGCAAGACAATTGGGAAGTAAATGTATCATATTCTTGAAACAATAACACTGATTTAAGGGTTCGGCGGAGCTTGAATTGCCCACAAAAACCAAAAACAATATTTTATCAAATTCTCTTATTATTCGGATTGAGATACCGCTTAATCTAGGTATCTGCTGTACCCTTTTGTCTATTACTACGGCACTGGAACTAAATGATCGGAAAATCGTATCAAACTTAGTAAAGTTTTCAAAAATTGCATTCGCTTACATTTATATCCAGTGAAGTATTTTGGACGAAATGGTAGAGCAGGAACGTAGATTAACAGTATCGAAATACGAATAATAACATACTTTGATTAAATTGTGTTAGAATTTACGATTTATTTTGGTATTACGTTTGTATGGAGAATTCGGTCCGCGGGACTCAAGCTACGGATTGTAACGGCTAAGTTATTTTAGTGAAGGAAAAATCGACTCCCAGGCAGGATTCGAACCTGCGTCTTCTGGCTAGGTACGCCAGACGCTATGACCTCTAAGCCACCGCGAGTCCCACCTGTCATTTCGAAATTTTCACATTCTGAACTTACGTCTTAAAGGTGACGTCAGTAACATCTATTGAAAGGTAAAATAAATCAATCTAACGGCAAATTTTAGTCACGCAGATATTTTGACCAAACTGTATGACAACGGCTAACGATCACCATTGCCCTAGGATCAGATAGGTACATCAAATTGTTAAAAGCTGTCACACAAGCTTACGGCTAAAATGTGCACATTAGAGGAGCAGTTTTATAAATGTATAGCACGACATATTGTCACACTAAAACGATAATTGTCATAGTTACAGCAGCTCCACGAAACTCATATGAAGTCCCAGATCTGCGGGCGATAGCAGGCGAGATGTCGGCTGCACTGTCGCAGCCTCTAACCCCTCCCCCTTCGAGTGTCATTGAACGTCTTGAGCGTGGACTCTGCTCATTGCAATCTTAACGAATGCAAAATACAATGTGAGACTAAGGGCACCCTAATGACTTTCGTGACACTTCATTTGGCAGATTAAATAATGCATTTTTATTGTTGCTTTTTGAGTATTAGGTATCTATTCAAATATATTGAATGCACGTACTCCATAATATATGGGTCATAAAGGTCAAAATTTAATCTGGACATCCTATTAAGACTAACAGCCTTGGAAAATATTGTACCTACTCGTATATAAAATTCTCGCATCTAGTAACCCGGACTTCGTAAAAGTGTTCAAGTACCATCTGGATAATGGCAACAGTGAACAAAATCCCATTACTTAAAGTTTTATATAGGTCAGTTCCATTTTTAAATTTTCGATTATAAACAAAACACACCAGCGATTTTTTTCTCGAAGCTTTCGAAGGCTTGCCTCAACTTGAAGCAAGTTGTCTTCAAAATACCCGGGCATCAGAATAGAGATAAAGCAGTATCCGCCTATTGTGAGTCACATGTCGCGTAAGACGCACCGTACGAGATAATTTCACCTGACCTCTGCCAGTTCATTGACTGTCCTGCATAGACATACGCATGTCTAGCATAGCGTGGGACCCAATTTTAGAGCGAAAGCGATTTAGAACACTAGCTTAAAATATTTGATGCGATAGTAGTACGAGTCCAAGCTTTAGAAAGTTTATTGGGAAAGTATGAAAAAACATTTTTTCAGCTCCAACTGAAATTAAAGATCAGATTACAAAGTTTAACTATGTGAACAATAAGGATAATAATGTATTTAGTTGTTTCTTTTGTAAGGTTATTTGAAAAAGAGTGATTAAAGAAATGATTTTTTCTTAACCGAATTTAAATCTTGACTTGACACCGTTTCCTGATTAAATTTTTCACATTTAGATTCTTAAAAGTATCGCATATTACTTTTCTGAATTCCTATCAGTTTTAGTCTTGAGTTATCTTATCAACGTTACATAAATGCGAACTGTATAAGCCACGAAAATGTATTTAATTAACTAAAGTTAGTCAAGAGCTTATTTGTTTATCACTTGCACCAAACGTCATCTAACCGAGAGCTTACTGCGTATAAAGTGCTTCAATGTAAAAAGGAGACATAGAAACAAGGAGGAAATTTATCTCCCAGCCCGTGGGCGCGATACTATGGGCCGTATTGTGTCTAAGCAAGCCAATGATTTTGTGATGATGAAACTGTTAAAGCAATTTATTTTTGATTTTGATTTGATTTTTGAGATTGATGTAATCATAAGTATTGTAATCTTTGTGATGGTTCTTTGCAAATGTTAATGATTATGTTGTTGACGTGCCTTATTAAATAAATAAATTTTATATCGACTCTATTAAATAAATGAACCAGTAGTAACTTTGAAAGCATGACTCAGAAAGTTGTTATGACTAAAGAAGCTGTCATTATTATAGATTTAAAGTAGGCAATTGACTAGATGCTAGCAAGATTAGTGAACTAAGTTGGTAAGTATATTGATATCAGTCAAAAGTAGAACGCTACCGCCGTGCACAGTCGCTCTACGACCTGATTGGTCTAAAACTGTCAAACTGCGCCTGCGCACTTTCACATAAGCACAAAGCTCGATGTTTTGATGTGAGATCTACCAATATTATGAGTAAAAGCCTTCTAATGAAATGATTTATGTAAGTATTTATAAAATTAATATTATATATGAACATGAGGGTACATACAACTTACTTTATGGACACTGACGTTTCAATGATTTCGTTTTTTCCATGGATTAAACGGAAACTAAATTGAAAATATCGAAATGATTATAAGCTACCATTATAAAGTGGTCCTTTAGTAAAAAGTAGCTTTAGATTCAATTATTGTCACATTGTTGTCTCCATCTCTATAAAATCTGTAATGGCAATACTGTACTTATATTATATCTAGTATTTAAACAATAACTATTCCATGCAAGACTATAAATTAACGATACAATATTGGGCCGAACAGTGACCGATATTTGTGCCTGATCCCGCATGCCTCCGAAACAATGGCGTTCGAATCATGACGATCAATAGTTGATCGGTCTTTAACACTTTTAAGGCTTGCATAGACGTACAACTAACTAAATAACCCGTTTTCATGTGTCGATAACGCTACTGCTAGTTAAAAGAGCTATGAGTATTATAGGCTATAGAGGCTATTTTGTTGAAGCTTAGGAAATATAAGCTTAGTAATTGATCAGGAGCAGTTTAATAAGCCGAAAAAATCTCTAATTCTTCAAAAATATTGTCCTACCGTGGGAGAAAGGATACCGGAGGCCCAAACCCTTTTAAAAGGTGGGCAACGCACTTGCAACTCCTCTTGTTGAGGCCATCTATTGGTAAATAATAGTAGCATATTTTGACACCCATGACTTTTATATAATAAAATGTATTTTTGGTACAACAAGATGGCAGTGTACAATTTACGTCACATTGTGAATCACGGTGTTAAGATCCTCCGCCCGTTGTATAAGAAGTTAGACTGACATATGTAAGATCACCTAAACACCTAACCACCTAATAAATCAGGCTTGGAGTATCCACCCAAGTCGTGCCAAGAGGAACCTGGTTTTTTTTGAAGAAGTCAATCCCCAGAATTAGCCTCAGCTATCCAGAGGTTAAACATGGTCCTTCGAGCCGGATATAGGAGCTGGATATAGCTAGGGCTGGAACAGAATCAGGTGCTTGCTCTGAAGTGGGTCAACAGAGCTGAGCATCAACCCCGTGTACTGCCGTGGTGAGGTGTTGTATGAAGAGGATAAGAGATAGCAACACTCGAGTCACTTGCGGAAGGTGCGGGAGGAAGGATAACAATCCAAATCAGCAGCGTGGCGAATGGAATTCTAGCTGCAGACGACAATAGTTCGTAAGGAAGTGAGTGATAGTTGCGAAAATCGTGAGTACTGTTAACTTCATAACTGGCTTAGGGAAAGTGAGCTTTATTTCCAAGAAGATTTTAACTTGTAAATTTCCCTTTGTACATTCAAATTTGATTCTTATTCTCAAGAGCTTGTAAACTTAGGATAATTAGGAGTAGTTTTAGACTTAGCTAGTTTTAAGGCAAATTGTGTTCAGACGGGGAACCTATGCCCGATTTCTGTACAATATAGGAAGTCTAAAACACTTAGAATATTTTTAAGAGATTTTTATTAACTTGTAAAAATTTCAGAACATTTCCGGACTTGTAAATTTTCAGAAATTATTTGGCACTTCATTTGACAATTTAGTTGTCAGAAAGATTGTCATTATTTTCTTATTGTATTTTTTATTTATTCAGAATGTCTTTACAATCCTTAGTTAATATTCAAAATGATATTTATGCCCGATTGTCTAGAGCTAAAATCAATTATATGAAAACACCGAAAGAAAGGCTAACTAAACAATATGTAGATTCCCGCTTAGAGGCTGTTGAAGAGTTGTGGGAGCAATTTCGGTCGACTCATACCCAGATTGTTCGAGATGTTGATACTAAGGAATTACAATCTTCATCGTATACCATCAATGAGTTGTATGACACTACTGAAGAATTATATTTTTATTTCAAAGTAGAACTCAGAACAATTTCAGAGAATTTTGGCGGTAGTAGTGCTTCTTCAGAAGCAGATCACAACGGTTCAGGTGGCAAACATACATCTATTAAATTGCCTAAAATTACAATTCCAACGTTCTCTGGCACATATACTGAATGGCCAACCTTCCGTGATTTGTTTTTGTCCGCCATTGATAGAAATACAAATGTAGAGAAAGTTGAAAAGTTGCACTATTTAAAAAGCTACTTAAGTGGTGAAGCAGAACAACTTCTAAGACACATTCCAATATCGGAAGCAAACTATGATAGGTGTTGGGCTCTTCTTGAGTCACGTTATAATAATAAAAAGTATCTTTCTCACTGTATCCTTAAAAGATTATTGGGTCAAGGACATATTATTAATGAGTCAGCAAGTGCTTTAAAAGAGTTGATAGATACTAGCTCGGATTGTTTGAATGCTCTGACTAACTTGGATATCAATATAACCTCATGGGATATTTTAATAATATACATACTTAGCTCAAAATTAGATGCTGATACCAGAAAAGAATGGGAGTTAAGGGTTACTAGCAATACTGATTCAGATAAACTACCTACCTATGAACAATTCAAGGAGTTCTTGACGAGTCGGTACAGAGCGTTTGAATTTTTAGAGACTAAGCCAAATAAGGATCAACATGTAAATGAAACTAAAGTATTTCACGTAGCAACCTCGCTTTGTCAGTTTTGTAATAATGATCATAAAATAGGGAACTGTAAAAAATTTGTAACTAAGGATGTAGATAGTCGTCGTAAGTTTGTTCAAGACAACAACTTATGTTTTAACTGTTTAGGCTACAATCATTCTGCTAGGTTCTGTAAATGCACAGCGTCTTGTCGCATATGTAAGCGCAGACATCACTCGTTGTTGCACCCTAAAGGTGAACATGAGTCTATTGGAGAGAGAAGAGAGTTAGGTTTGTCGAGAAATGCGATTTCTCCGACGAAAGAGTCTATACAAGCTGATAAGGGAGTTAATCCACCAGAAGTAGTTTCTTGTTTTTCGAAGGGTACTGCCACTAATAATGTATTATTGGCCACGGCTCTTGTAAACGCTGTCTCGAAAAACAAAGCTAGGTACACATTACGAGCGCTGTTAGATCAGGGCTCTCAGGCGTCCTTTGTGACTGAAGGTACTGTTCAAAGTTTAGGCCTTCAAAGGGAATCGTTTAAAGGAATGTTATCTGGAGTAGGTGTAGATAACAATTTACCAATAAATTCAGTTGTTGATATAAAAATTCAGTCTAGATTCGATCCGTCAGTTGAAGTAGTTGTAAACGCGTATGTTCTTGATTCTATAACATCTTTGTTACCATCTAGAGAAACGGCATATTTGGATTGGGTAAGCAACATGCAGTTGGCCGACCCAAATTATAATAAACCAAATAATGTAGATATTTTATTAGGAGCAGAAATATGCACAAAGGTTTTACAAAATGGTTTTATAAAATCATCTGATGGTCGAACTATGGCGCAGTACACCTCCTTAGGATGGATTTTATCGGGGACGGTGGACTCAGTAGCTTGTAGTTCTATTGCTGCACTACACGTTAGTGATAGTAAAAACCTGAAAGCAAATAGAAGTATCAATTCAAACTGTAAATATATGGTAAACCCAGAGATAACACAGCGATTCCATGCATCAGAAACTAAGCTAGGCCGAAGTAAAGAATTTAAAACTAAATATAAGGAAGTAGAATACAATACTTACTGTGAACAGAAGCAGCGACGCCTTCCAGTATTTTCTGCAGCACATTCATATTCAGGAACCTGTAAGAAAAGAGGTATTATAGTAAAGAGAAGCTATAGTGATTAGAATATTATCTATAAAATAGTCAAGAACTTAGGGAAATAAACAAGGTAGGTTTACTTACTGGTAGGAGGTTGACAGAGTTCTTCATAGACACTCATATAAATCACGAGTATGGTGACAAGCAGATTGACTTACATGTTTTTGGTGGTGTATGCACGTGTAGTCAATTCTGCATGTAGATTAAAACCATGTCACTTTGCTTGTAAACGAAGTTACTTATTCATAGTTGACTTATTTCTTAAGGTTATATATAGGTTATCCTATCTTTAGTTTAATATAAGGATGTATACCGTCAGGGTGGGCGGTACACACCGAGTCAAAGATTCGGTGGCTACTTGATGGAGTAGTTATAATTCAAGCGACTTCGGTCTTAATTTGCGAGTAGCCTCATTTCTTTTTATTGTTCATAGTGTTTTAAGTTTTATAAGTTTTGTTGTTAATTTTAGTGCATGTTAACAATACTTTACAGCATAAGTTAGCAGTCCTTAGTACAGTTGGATGTGTAGTGTGTAGCAAACAAAATTTCTTATGCATTGTTGTGTGTAATTAAGGACATATATCGCATTATGTCCTTGGTGGGCGGTATGTTGAGGCCATCTATTGGTAAATAATAGTAGCATATTTTGACACCCATGACTTTTATATATTATAATGTATTTTTGGTACAACAAGATGGCAGTGTACAATTTACGTCACATTGTGAATCACGGTGTTAAGATCCTCCGCCCGTTGTATAAGAAGTTAGACTGACATATGTAAGATCACCTAAACACCTAACCACCTAATAAATCAGGCTTGGAGTATCCACCCAAGTCGTGCCAAGAGGAACCTGGTTTTTTTTGAAGAAGTCAATCCCCAGAATTAGCCTCAGCTATCCAGAGGTTAAACACCTCTGGTGTTGCATGGTCCATGGGGGGCGGTAACAGTTTACCATCAGGTGATCCGACAGCTCGTATGGCCCCCTTTTTTTTGGTCGGAGAAAATGCCTGGCGCATATGACACCTTCGGGGAAAGGTGAAGTTATGGGGGCACGCACCCACTAAAAAATCTGTTTCTGCCTACGGCCGCTTTAACCTATCCAATCCTTCTTTTAGGATGAATATAATAAAGCTTAGAGATAGCGATGGCGCATTTAAATATTTGCAATTAATTTCAACAAAATTAATGGACATATATTTATAGGTGTTCAACCGACCACAACCAGTGCAATTAGATTCAAAATAGAACACCAATAATAACCAACACATACAAGTTCCACACTACAAATACAGTGTACAGTATTCCACAATCACTTGACAGAAGTAAATACCTGTTGATTAACTCTAACTTCGACTAGAAACCGGGTCCTAGGCCACATTACATTCAGACAGAAAGCCTTTCTATATATATTTAGTGCAACAACTGAGAACCGGCCAGAGCTTACCTCTAGGTGACCAAAGCGTGCTATAAACTGCCATAGAACTATGAAGCTTTTGTATCAGGTATTTTTGAATTAGTTGACGTCAGATTATCAAAGCGTTTTTGCTATTGGGATCGGTTTATTGTACCTATACTATATGAAATTACAATTACTATAAATAGGTGTATTATATTCTTATATGTACAGAAAGAAAATTTCAGTTGAGTATCGTAAGAGTGTCAGATGGAATAGCGTGGCGCGACCTCCCACAAGATGGGCGGATGACTTGCCAGGCTAATAGGGTATATTATTATCTCATGCTGTAACTGTACTTAAACACGAGATGCTACGACAAAATTATGTCGCAGGACGCATACTCAAGGAAGTCATCGGATGACGGTGGAATTTAACCAGACCTGATATTAAAATTTAGGAAAGAAAAGGACTAATAATAATATGATACATAATATAGTATGTATACAAAGAATAAACGTTCAACAGTGTTTTATTGATATCTTTTATTTTAATGTCCTGATAAAAAATACATCCCAACACTAGACTGAGTTATAGGTGCTCTTCGTGGACAAAAATCTAAAAATAGATTTGAATCCAGGAAGAGCATCTGCCAAAAATATTGGTGGGTTCCTTTGGTGGACTAGGCTAGGTGCTATTCTCGCAGGTGCTTTTCAGACCAGATTAATACCTAGAACGTAGTCCACCTAGAGCACATCCTAGGTATTAATCTTATATGTGTAAATAATGAAAGAGAAAAGCTTACCTTTCTACTACTACTAAGCTACTTTTGTCGCCTGTAAAAGACGATTTATATGAAAAACTAGCTTCCGCCCACGACTTCGTTGGCGTGGAATATTTACTTGATCTTAGCGTTATTATATATAGCCTATAGCCTTCCTCAATAAATGGGTTATCTAACATTGAAATAATGTTTCAAATCGGACCAGTAGTTCCTGAGATTAGCGCGTTCAAGCAAGCAAACAAACAAACTCTTCAGCTTTATATATTAGTATAGATTAAGTATAGAGTATAGATAGATGGTCTAATAGATGTGTAAATAATGAAAGACAAAAGCTTTCCTTTATTTAAGCTACCTTTGTCGCTTTTAAAAGACGATTAATATGAAAAATTATAAAATGCGAATACCACCTCATAAATGTCAACGAGTCATTACAATTTCTGCTAATTGAATACAACATTGTATACTTGTTATAGCAATTTTATTGATTTTACTACCGATTACCTACAAGATAAGAGGTTTTTATTGCTCTATTTAGCGACCAATTATTTTTTTAAGTTTTAATTGACATCTTAACTGTATTTTAATCGGGTTTTATGACAATTTGTTTTAATTACTTATTTGCATTATTAAAATACCTACGACTTGTTTATTAGCTTATCATAAGAACAGTGGTTACTTTGTTTGAGTAGTTATTAATGGTTTTACCCCTTGTCCCAATGTCTTAAGGGTAAAATAACTCTTAAAAAGAAATAATTAATAAAATAACATTTTTTTTTCTTTTTTAAAAACACTGTCCCAATTTTCTCGTGGGTGCATTTACAAACACAAATTCTCACATGCACAAACACCCAGAACCAGAATAACTACTTGTAAGATCATATAAATATTTGGTCCTCGTGGCGATCGAACCCACAACACGTGTTGCAGAAACAGATCGCTCAGCCGCTACGCCAATTTTCAGTACTATAACAACAGTATAGTCGAAAATATGGGTAATCAAATTTAAATACTTTAAATATTTCGAAAATATCGCTTAAAATCTTTTAAATACCGAATTGAAAAAATCCAAACTATTATGAAGTAAAGTAGGCCTACCTACACGAACTAGTAAATGAAATAAATGTCATGTCAATGTGTCACACAGGCTCAGCAATGCCTACCTTATTTGAAGCTCAAAAGAAAATTTTACGTCGCGTCCTCTCTACGAGACTTGGGAGTCCACAGTCATTTGTGTTTGCGTCTCCGCTGTGAGTTTACGAGCTATGTCCTATCGTGCTCTCCGCAGCCAACGAAGATTCTAGATTCAAAACACTGGATATTTCCTACCAAGTCTGTTGGCTACTTTATATCTCGGCTGTTGGGTTCCGCAGTAATAAAATACTGTTATCTCACACGTATAAATATTACACATTAGGTGTTGTAATGAAATGAAATGATATTTAATTCTGGAAGTAGATCTTTAGAGACATTTTTGTGTCAAACCATTGTTTTTTTTATAGCAAGATGGCTTCGGCATTTCTTAACTGACGACCTCTGAGACTCTTTAATTATTAATAAGTATTAGTCTTTGCCCGTCTGTATAGGACATTTCCTAAAAATCTTTAGTAAAGATATTTTTCTTTATGTTACTACAATATACAAAGTTTCAGAGATGATAGATTAGGTTCCTACGGAAAATATAGGTAGGTACGGTGTCCTATGACAACTGAATTCTAAACATCAAAGTTTAGTAAATTTCTAAATACATACCTAGTAGTAATTTAATTTATTATACTAATTGCTACTAGATATTAAGATTCAGCGAATAGTTTACGGATTTTTATTTTTGAAAATATTTCATCGTGCCTACTAAAAAGAGAAGATTATAAATTATGTCCAAGTACCTAAGCAATTAATTGATAACATATTAATCTGTCATTGTTTTATTGATATACATTTTAGATATTTAAAACGTTCTACCACTTCACACTGGTTTCTGAAGCTTGGGTACCCGAATATTAGACATATTGAAATAAAAGGGTCCGAAACTTCGGGATTTGATTTTGCTGATATGTATAACGCGATAAAATCCGTAAAGCTGTTTTATTTCAATGCTTTTACCACTTTTATTTTTTTAGTTATATATTATTTATTTTAATAGTTATTATAATCAAACCTCGCGTACAAATGCGCAATTCAAATTCGCTGAGAGTTAAATTATTCGATTGAGCGATTGTTGGCATGAACGGAATTTACCTCAATCTGCATTGAGGTAATAGTAACTGTAGTGGCACTTAGCTGTTTCCCTATTTCCGGGTAAAAAAGTAAATTAAGTATTTTGGAATTCGGAAAATCATAATGGATTGGGGAGGTTTCTATATCATAATTATTCTGACTGACTACAACCGCACTTGTCTTCCTTTGCCTGTAGTCATGGTGACGAGATTCGTGACATTGGCCACGACCATGACAAGTTCATATTCAAGGTCGTATTCTCTTCCCTCCCGTCGTATACAAACCCACAATGCAAGGGAATATTTAGATTCCATATAATTCGGTTCGCGCCTATATTGGTAGTGGTAACCATTATTGTCTATAAACCATTCCAAGCTCAATGGTGCTACTAAGAATTTCATAAAAAAACCCAAATAACATTGCTCAACCTGGGAATAAATCCCAGGACCTTACACTCGGCAGCTACGCTTGTGACAACTTCACTAATAAATTAGGCAGCAAAGCAAAATAAACTTTATAATTTTATTCTTTCAGTAAATAATATTTCTTAGCAGTAACTTCTTTCAGTATAATATGGTGTAAAATATATAGCAGAAAACATCAAATATTTATTTACATCAACACTGGCAGATTTATTTTAAAAAGTTTAGATTTTCCGGAAAAACATGGCTCTACTATTCGTAGATTTACTAAAAGCAACAACAGATGGCGTTAGTAGTCGCGGAACGTCTATTTAATAACTGTATAGATAGGTGCATACTACTGGTTTGAAACAATAATAATGAGTGTATTTTAATTCTAATACTTACATATTTCTTCATATAAAAAAACTTAAAAACCTAACTTTTAAAATCATTCTATATTATAGGTATACGTAAATAAAGCGCTAAGTGGAAAAAAAGTTTAAAAGATACCTGGTAGTTAGCTACTTTGTTTTTAAAGATTTGTATACAGATAATTAATTTCTATACATACAGATTAATATAAATGAGTAAAAAGGTGTGTTTCAACAAAACAAACTGCTTTTGATCACATCTCGTTAACGTTAAAGTAATTAATGTGTTATATTTGCAATTATTTGAATAATCCGTTATTTATAGTGAATAATAAAGTCATCGATTATTCACTGTTTAATTTATAGCTCTCAGTTTAAGCATATATTTTACTTTGTTCGAACTATAATACTGCATTCAGTTTTAATTAATTTTGTATCTATTTACGATATTTTTAATTGTTCTTACTATATTATTATTTTCTGATTAAGTACCTTGAGT
Source organism: Acronicta leporina (assembly GCA_947256265.1). Classification (NCBI taxonomy): domain Eukaryota; kingdom Metazoa; phylum Arthropoda; class Insecta; order Lepidoptera; family Noctuidae; genus Acronicta; species Acronicta leporina. Next base: position 10,796,414 of record OX366520.1, on the reverse strand, counting down.
CGTGAGTTCCTATATATATATACCTAGTCTACATATACATCGTCAAGATATAATGAATTGTCAGACTGATAAGTAAATATTCACAATAGTGTTACTGTGTATTCAGTGAATGTGTACAAACGATTACATGAAAGGCATTCGAGGTTAAAAAAGTGAAAATTATTCAATGGTTTACATTATGATTATCAACCTATTATATCTGTACTTACCTTCTTCTTTAATTTAAGAGCTCAGCTCTTGTCGGTGGAGGAATCGAAACTGTTCTCTATCTTCTTCTTTCCGTTTTACCTCTTGATACGACTCGATCGCCACCCTTTCCTTCATTTGCTCCAAAACTTCGTCTAGTTCGTGCCCTTTCTCGTTGTCCTTATTTTTTTACTTACCTATATGTATCAGAATAGCTTTAACAGTAACTAACAGCTAGTTAACAAAATAAAATTACATTTTTTTTGTAAAATTACTTTTATTTCTAATATAAATATCAAGGTGTGTACGGCCTTTGCCTAAAAACTCCATCCTTGAAGCCACATAATGTTATTTTGCAAAAAAAAAAACAGTTTCGAAACACCACAATAATTATTTGCATGCATGTTTGATGACCTAATACGTTATTTTTATACCAATGACATTCATAACAATGTTATCAGAGAGCGTTGGGTCACGAAACTAAATTGTGCCGTTGGGTTAGGTTAGCAACATCCAATAAAGGCAGTCGGCCTGCCTTTATCCATTTCTCTTTATAATCATTTGCATATAAGTAAAGATTTTTTTTATAGATAACTAGCTTCAATTAGATTATTACTAGGTAGGTACTATTTACTTATGAATAAATAAAATTGTCCCTTTGGAACGATAGGTTCATTTGCCGCTAAAGCCTTCTCGTAGGCGTCGCCATAGCTACCTAATATGCATAATGTTATGTTTCTATTAACCGATAAACTCGTTTCTGAGACAAGTTTTAAAATATTGGTGATCCTAAATCAAAAAATTATTTAATACTTAAGTAATCATAAATTGATTTGACAAGTTTTATTTAATGTCCATTTATATTAAGATTGGTTAAACAAACAATATAACAATAATGAGCCATGCTGATTTAAATTTGGAAACTTAAAACGGCTTTGGTTGTTTATACCTATTCCCGCGTAAATATTAAAATATAGGCACGGGACATAGGTATTAGGTATATAAAATGATAAGGCAATGACCCATTCAAGCTGTCATTGCTTTGTCGCAGAATCTCTGACTTATGTGACTTTGGACAGACAAAAACACCAGGTATTTGAAATACTTAGAAATACGTAACATTGAAGATAAATAAAAAACCAGTCGTAATTAAAATTCAGAATCAAAATCTGCTAGATTAACTCTAATTAAGGCGCATGCGACGTTTCAACATTAAACCGGTGTTGTTAACAGAATAATAATTCATAAGTTGACAGCACGTGAATAATTCGCGACGCGAGTTGTTATCAGCGGCACTTGCGCAGTATGATCGCTCTCTTGTTCGCGCGTGCCGACTCCAACACACAGGCACCACACAAACAAACAAACCACCCACACCAACAAACCTTACGATAAACGTGATTTACATTGACGCTTAAAACTTTCCATCAATGATTTACCCATACAAATTACACTTTTATTGAAAAATGTTAGAAGTTATATTACATTGTTAGTGATGTAAAGGTAGCCACCCAACTTATATATTTTTAATTGTTTGTTTTTATTGATAACATACATTAGATGCCTACATAGCCGTTTTCATGTAAACAATATAAGCAGTCATCTACATACCCTAAATATGTAAACAATTTTTTGAAACCAGTCGTCAATGTATAACGAATAAGATTCCGCGTCGTTGCTATATTTGACGTGGGCCACGACTAATTGCCCGATAAGTCGTCGATTCGCGTCTCGTTTTAATAAGGTACACTGTCTACATGTATGTGTGGATGCCGATGGAATGCCACGGTCATGTCGCTTGGTGTGCGTGACTTGTCAATGTGTGCAAGTGACGTCTGCCGCACGCCTCATCGACCAGTTTTCCAAGAACTCCGCCCCTCCCGTAAATGTACGCTTTTCACGCGATAGCGGAGAAAATATACGATTATACAAGGATCAGTATTATTTGGTTAGGTTACACTGTAACTATGTTGTGTTCTCTGTTGCCACGTGAAGGCATACTGTGGTCTGACGCTTGTTTGTGTGTAACCTCGATTCGGACACACTACGATCCAAAGCATTATGGTTATAAACACAGAGTAATTCGAAGAATATCATTATCCAAATGAATATCCAAGTCGAGACGAACGGTCAATATTCGTGATTTGATTTGATCTTACAATAATTTTATTATAAGATGTTGTTTGATATCATATACATCTCTAAACCAATTATGCGGTTTGTTTACATTTTAGATGCTATTAATTAGGCTGCTACGATACGATTTTGAATAGATTTGATATAAAAATACACGTAATCCTGGAACAACCGTGCGAAAGAATTCACATCAAAATAACAAATGAATGCTTTATGTTATACAGTTCACACCGTATACGCAGGCTTTTCCCACGGTTAGTTGAGTGTGTGGTACCCCCTTCCCGCCCTGTCTCATCGCCTGCCCCCCTTATTGGCCTGTGTTTGTAGTTCAGTACGGGTTTAGCATTCAAAGCGGTATCATGCTCCCCCGACATTATACTTTCATATTTATTGCTAAAACGCCTCGTTCTACATAATACCTAAATGCAGATTCGGCTATTGTAAAAGAATAAACGCAATAGAGGAAAACTTTGTAACTACTTTATAGATATTTATATACATATAATTATCTGTATTATTATACAAAGCTTGCCGATGTGCACAGAATTACTTTTCATGCAGATTCTTAAGTAGCACACAATTGCAATGTTGTTTTTTTCCGAAAATACCAAAATAATGCATTATTTATACCTAATAGCTATAATATTTGAAGCGGCGGTAGCCTAATGGCTAGTGCGTCGGACTTGCGATCATGTGGTTGCCGGTTCGAACCCCACCCATTGCACTACCGACGTGAACCCACTCGTAACACAAGCATATTTAGCTTAGCACGAGGGGTTAACAAGAATACTAGTAATGTGTGACCCACATAGCTAGTAAGCATTTAAAAAAAATATATATCTATTAATATAGTAATTTCACAATAAGATACTCATTTAATAATAAATTCCCCTCTAATTAAAACTTTGAAACTAAGTCTGTCATGAAAGATAACTTTTGGGCTAGATCCAAACAAAATTCAATAAAAATATGTAGGATTGAGAAATTATAAGACACCCAACAAATATAAGCTAATTCATCAATATATAAATAAAATTAATTTGTAAGAAAGCGCGGGGGAACGACACTGCTCGTCTCACACGTTATTTTCGTCGCCACCTTACGCGTCGACAATTATTCGGGAATTTCAAAAGATCACCCTGGAGCACGGGTCGTTGGCATCGCTGACTCATTCTTTTGTTTTCCTTACTCACCGCAGATTTACATTGAGGATAGAACCAAATTTGGATAATGAACTAATCAATTGAGCACAATGTTCTCTGCTATAGTAATATCTGGCTTTAAAAATCTCCAAACAATTAAAACCGTTGTTTTACTATCGACACTGATAATCAAGTCAACCACAAATTTTATATCAATAAATAATTAAAAATGCAATTGGTTTCTTTAGACGCAGTGTATACAGAGTGTAGCGATAAACCATTTTGTTTATTTTTTTATAATCATAAAGAAGTCGAGAGAATGCAAATGCAATCGATTTGCACGTTTAGTTAGTCAAGATCGCTATTTATACAAATTGGTGGATCAAAGTGCATAATAATAGGGCTGACAAAGGCTGGAGGCAGATCGATCCAGCAAATAAAATGTTAGGTCCGAATCGAGAAGCCGCACGTAACATCGATCTGGCGCAACACGTACACGCCACGAGTAATTTGGATGTTGCTAATTATAGGTGCTATTGCGGTTATAATAAGATCCTCCGAACTTCCCAGAAACGAGGCCGGCGCGCTTTATTAATATTTATCCGATACACGCCGAATGTTTCGGTCCCAAGCTAACTGACGCAGTCAAAGAAAACATGCTCGCCAGAAATAAAGTCGTAAAGTACCGGAACGATTTCAATCGATGTTCTTGGTGTATATCGGGTTATAAATGCGCAGAAGTATCGATGAAGTACCGATTGAGAAAAACGTTTCGACTTTATCGGCGATAGTGGTCGCGTGCGAGGTTTTTTCTTTGGTGGCGCACGTGGCTAGTGACGTAACATCTTCATGTGGAAAGACCATACGCTCTCCACGGGAGTCGAAACGCTTTCAATTCCTACAAGATTTAATCCTTCTAGAGATCACCTAGAGAATGCTGCTTAGTATGGTGAGATGTTACAATACTGTTTTGTGGTTAAGGCATATTTATGAACACTATCTTTGTTGAGTTAACAGTATATCACGCAAGTTGAAATAAATTAATGTGATGCTGTAGAACCTGCATACATTAAAAATGTGGAATAGGTACCTATGAGATATGGTAAGATAAGATAAATATGATTATTTTACGAAGAGGGGCTATACAAAAAAATTTGGTGACTAAATAAAGATTCAGTTTCAGCTATATTTTACAATTAGCCATGCAATCATACGAGCACACAGATCGCTTGATGGTAAGCGATCACCGCCACCCATAGACGCCCGCAACACCTGAAATAAATAAATCAATGTCTAATTGTATAATAAGACATTAATTTATTTATTATTATTATTCGCATTATTATTTAGACACTTAAGTATACTTATCATAATATAATTAGACGATGTAAATGTAAAGTAAACAAGTCAATAAGTAATGTTTCTATGATAGAAACTGATAACGAATAAGAATCAAAATAAAGGTGATTGTGAAACTGGCCGTATAATAAAAAAGGTAAATATATACATAAAAAATAACAAATTTAATAATACTCGTCTGAGACCGTATACGAAAACTTAGATACGACCAATCAGTAGATTGAGCGCGTATTTTAAGTTGAGTAGCATTTATAGAGCATTGCCTGTCTGAGAGATCCATTTCTAGTTTACACTATAAAGCAGGGTAACTTTAAATTCAGTATCACTTCTGTACAGAGCAGTGTTTATCGTTTTAGAGTTCACAAAACTACCTACAGAAAAAGAAAACCAAAATAATTGTCTTTAGTACGACTTTCAACCTTATCATGAAGAGAGAGAACAGTTGAATACTTATTTATTAAACGTCAATGTCACTGGTCATAAAAAATCTGGACTTATTTATTAATGACTTCATAAACCGATAGTAATCAGTGCCATATTATACAGACACCTAGGTTAAAAAAAGTGCGAATTAATTGAGTCACAATATTTATTTTGATTTATTCATTTCAGTTTTTTTTCTGTAGTTACGACAAGGCAATAGTTATTAATAGATTGAGCATGAGGTGCAACTTTTTCCGCCATATTTTATTTCTACATAACTATCGATATAGGTATAAAATATTGTAAACTATTTCTAACACTTAGGTACGCGAATATTAGACATTGAAATGAAACTACTTTTTACGGATTTTATCGCGTCGTATTGATATTACCTACTTAATTCCGACGTGAAACACAAGCAATCTAGCTTAGCACGAGGGGTTAACAAGAATACTAGTAATGTGCGAACCGCATTGCCAGTAAGCTTTATTTAAGAAAAAAAAAATCCCGATGTTTCGGATCCTTTGCAGCATCCAAGGTCACGGGTAGACTGAAATATTTATTAAAATATTTTACTTATAAAAGTGAAATACACTTATTCATATACATAGAACTCACTCACTATTTTTGAGATTTCGTCACAACTTAATTACGAAATCTCTTAAACTATAAAGCTAAAGTGTAAAACCAGCTAAGAATGGAATTGTAAAAATTCAAATGAATGCGAGTAACACAGTAGGTACTGACAAATATTATCAGTTTAAGTGTTTTTATAAACACAAAATAATAATGTGGATAAACCACCGAAGACGATTTATCTACTAATTCGCTCTACGCAACCTCCTGAATACCATCCAAACTCGAGATGTTAAAAAATAGGGAAAATAAGAATTAAATGCGTTGAACGATTATTATTCCTTTTTTAAAGGTTATTAGATTAGAAGTGCTTCCATTTCCCGACTTTAAAAAAATATAAATACAAACCTTTTTGGTCTTTTAATTCATTAATATGCTGCTCCAGCGTGTCGTTTCGCAGGAAGCCAATCAGGTTTTATTTTTACAGACGTCCCTCACATACCTAAAATAGCATTCATATTTTCCCACATTAAGAATTCGTAACGAAATTGTGTATAATTACAATTACCATAAAATTTATCTCTAGTTATCATTATCTCAAACTCCATCAGTTAACCATCGCCTATGGCTTCCGAAGAAGCAAATTCACTCACGCATATATCACAAGCACGCATATTCTGAATTTATTTCTAAATCACTGGCATGTCTTTAAGGAATGTGAAATCTTCGGATGAGTAAAATTACTTATTCAACAATATTGTATACTAACTGCAAGTTTGTTAGTATAGTTTATATACTTTCCTGTTCTAGTGGACTGTAACAAAAAGTTCTTTTAAATCATGAAATATACGATTCTTCAACCAAAAAATAATAGACTAAAAAATATAATAACTCATAGTAGAATTACAGCACTATTATTGAATGAAGAGGACGCCAATACGTAGCTGAAGGTTTTTTTTATAAAAACGTTGCCCCTCACTAGGATTTTCTCCTGTATCGTGGGTGCGTTTACAAACACAAATTCTCACATACACAAACACCCAGACCCGGAACAACTACCTGTAGATCATACAAATATTTGCTCCGTGTGGGGATCGAACCCACAACACGTGTCGCAGAAGCTGATCGCTCAGCCGCTACGCCAAACGTGTCGTCGCCACCTCCGTCGGTCAGGACATTGCATTAATGATTTCATTTAACATCCACATAACAGAAGGCATGATCTATGATCATGATCTTTATTAATATTGTAACAAGGGGCTTACTCTGATCAACCAGTCTGTAAAGTGAAGCTAGGTAAGTTTGCCGCAGTCAGCTGTATGTCATAACATACAGCGCCACGAGCGCCGAATTTCGGAACTAAACCTTACAATCCAATGCTATTTACAATACCGATAAACTTTAACGCTCTGTATAGAAGAACGCAAATCTTTCATACAATTCCTAGTGTTGAAGATCAACAATTATGCAAAACTCTTGAACGTTGTTCAGCTGATTTACATAACAGAGCTGTTTTATAAAACAGCTAGCAGTTATGTAAAACAACGAATTAGGTATTTTAGGTTCTAAGCAATAGGGACCCCTAAAAAAACTACGCGTAGACTACTCTTAAAAACAATTCATTGCCTTCATCTGGTAAGATGGGTTAATTAGATCTCTATTACCTATAGCTCTTATTTGTAAATAAGTAGAATACGATAATATCTTTTTCAAACTTAAGTCGGATTTGCATAACTCTCATACTTGTGGAGTTTCTCTAAAATGACACGATTTAGTCACGGCGGCTATGTAATATATTGAGTTTCACTCCATTTTGTAACTAGAGTCTAACATGTTTTATTAATGTTTATTGTGTGTGAGGAGGAAGTCTGTCTTGCGTTATTAATTACTATCTTTTGTTTTCAACTTTGTTCGCGTAGTCTACATTAGTTAGGTGGACATTTTTTCTTTATTTCATTTTCTTGAACAGTGGTTTAATGTCGAAATTCTCCAGTTACGTTAATATATTCATAATGCATTATTTTTGTTTTATAAGTAAACACAACTATGCATAGGTAATGTTGTCAAACTCATTATTTGATCGGATAGTTCTTAAGGAAGTGGGCCTTAAGAACTATCCGATCAAATAATGAGTTTGACAACATTACCTATGCACCAACTTCTTAAATATGTTTAAATTATATTTTTCATAGAAATTTCGTGTTTAAATACAATTTAAACAGTGTGAAACATTTAAACTATAATTTAGTATGTATTTCAAGAATTTGTTCTCCATTTTGGCATGATAATTTGGAAAAAGCTTGTCTGAATCTATTTCGCGAAACAAACAAAGAGATATCACATCAACTCGCGCTATTGCGCGCAACCGCCAATCACAAGGACTCTGGGAACGATTCACCTGTATAAATCAAAATAGATGCACTCTAAACGTTTCGTGATTGATGTACGAAGTGTAGGTATTACGTATAATATGCAGGTTTGCGGTTGTCGGACAGCGGACGCCGCCTGGCCACTCGCCAATACTCCGGCCTCAAATTGATTTTGCCACTGCTGTACCAAAACTCTTTGCTCCCGTTGCATGCATTAGGTGTGTTAATTAATTTTCGGTCAGTAGTTGCAAGCTATTTATTGAATGACCTGCTGTTGTTTGGATTGATATTTATGATCTTCGTCATCCAAATTTATTAATATGCATCAGGAGGTCTGGTCATACAAGGGTAATAAACTTAAACTATTTTGTTTATCTCGTTTCTAATTTGAAAGATATTGTCTGAATAGTAGTTTCGGCAAAGAATTCTTATTCAACCAATATTGAAAATAATGAAAAATGAAACAAAACTTTATCAAAAAGCATTCACTTTTTAGCAATTAATACAATAACCACATGTAATGAACAAGTTTTACCTCATAACTTTGTCCAACGAAAAGTTAAAATATTATCGAAGATCAAAGTGAAACGGATGTTTAAGTAAGAGATGATATAGTTGGAACACTTATCTGCGATGCCTAGCATTGTCGTAACCTAAGACCCGTTGGACGGCTGGCTTTTCGCCAGGTTACTTTGGTTTAAATTGCTTCCACCCCTCTCCCTCACATGCTTTTCGGGAATAACGACACATCTTTTTAGTGTACTGATATGAACTTAAAGCCAAAAATCTTCTTTAAATACATACAATGTATCTTTATCTTGTTAAATTAGCTTAGCATCTTGATTCTGATGCTTTTAACCTACAGATCGGAATACTATACTACTTAACTAAAGACTAATCTATCAATGACATTATTAACTTCAGAAAAGTAAATTAGCTTTGTAAAACCTAAGATAAAGAGAATGAATACATACATTTAATAACATTCCTAGAACCAGGTGCCAAAGAATGCATTTGTGTATTAGCAGCACTGCATAAAAATGATTGTAAATATTATCTACTAACAAAACGTTTGTCAATGTTTGTTAAGCACTTGATGGTATCGAAATGGGAAATGAAAGGACACCAATTATACAGAATAGATCTTATACCAAATCCTTCATACTTTGAAACAAAACATTCTAGAAAACAAGAAGCGTTAGCAACGAAATCATAAAGGTATAAATATAAATTAAGTTGGTTAGATCACAGGCTGCATGTAGTGAGTGGTGCTCTCCGGGTGTCGTAGCAAGCTTATTTCTACTGGCCAGTTGCCAATAGTCTCCGCTCGAAATTGCTTTTGCCGTACACCGTACCAATGATACCGTTGCACTGCATATAATACTTGGGCGTGATACGCGCATGGATACCATATGCAAGGCGTAAATACCCACATATTCAATAGGTTTGGCATGTCCGAATCTGTAAACTGTTCTCTATCCATGTGGGTCGGACAAAATGTCCTCCTATTGTAGTTTACAAAGGCTTTCATCATAGATGTGAAGTGAAGGCATTTATTACGGCATAAACATATTTATTTCTGATTAAAAAAGGGTAACTTAAACATATATAAGTATATATTTTCTAACTCTATCATATTTTTTATGCTTTCCCCAAACATGGGAATATAGTTAGAAGAATAATTAGCTGTACTTCGCAAAAAGAGTTACGGACTGATCCCTAAAAAAAATATTTAATTAATTATAAATGTTTTTCTTTTAAATAAGGGATATCGAGCTGTCAAGTAGGTTTGAGTAACATTAATTTGTATCTCTATTGAGACACATCATCATACTAACGTCCCACAACATCATACTTAATCAATGTCGTTTCGTAATCATCTTATTTCCATTAACAATGTTCTAGAAAGCAATAGAAACATCTTTTCCCTTCTCTAGCATATTACTGCGAAAGTTCCAAACAGTTACGAGTATCAAAATAATAACAGTTCCGCAGGTTATGTAAAATATTTGCTGCATTTTACAATTTTGACGTAAGCTGCGCCTGCGCACTTTGTACGTAACTACTAGTAGCGACGATTCTATAATCACTATTGTTGTGTTATTGTTTATTAGGTAATTTGTAACCTAATTTAATAGTAATTAGTCTGCGATTGGCAGGAACTGGTATTTTATAAAATTGATTTCTATAACAGTCCTTTATAATATGAGTATTTCAACCATATTCCCATCGAGTTAGTTTAGGTACTCGCATGGGCAAATTCCAGTCTTAATCATAAAATGACTAAAATATAACATCGAATCTATATCGATTTGGATAATTTAAGGAAATCCATAGAAATACAGCCTTAGGTAGTGAGAACACATACCTGCACAACAATTAATACCTTGCAGCAGAATGATCCCTAGCAGAGTTGACACATGTCAAAGAAGAATTATTATGGTTATTTAGCATGATTTGGGGATCGTGGCTAAGTAATAACTAACCTGATCAACTGATCTGCTAGGTTAAGCTGCGCTCGCCGCAGTCAGTGTGTGGATAGCGTGACCATTCTTAAAACATCGAGACTCCTCTGTGCTAAAGACGTCGGTTCCAGTTGTCATACGAACATCTATGACAATTGTTAGTGCCCAGAAGCCCAAAAAAACTTGACAACCCGTCTGTCCTCCGAATATCGGTATTGTCCAGAAATTGGGTTGCGAAGGTCTGATGGCAGTAGTGTTTCGTGCAAACTAATGATATTCAGCTGCATCTGGGTAGACTTTAAGCCAACCCTTATGAGTATCAGTATCAGTATCAGTACACGAACACTAATACTAATAAGTGTTCGTGTACTGATACTGATACTAATACTAATTCCACCTGAATGGTTCTTAGCTATATTTGGAGTCAGTAGGTGGCGCTGCAGTTGTCATTCTATGGGATTCGGACGATGACTTAGTTGGGCAAAGCTCGGAAGATGATGATACCACAATGATTATTATCTCCGAATATTGGTATTGCCCAGAAATTAGTTGATGTGGCAGTCGCTTCTTGTAAAATACTGATACTCAGCCCCGTCTGGGTAGACTGGAAGCCGACCCTAACATTGTTGAGAATAGGCTTGGAAGATGATGATATCACTTAGCATGTTTTCTTAAAATGATTATAATCATATGATATATGATAAATTTATCATACAACTAGCCTTTGCCCGCGGCTTCGCTCACCTGAAGCCATGGTAGGATTAGAAATGGATTCCAAAAATAATTTAATAAAAACCAACAGTGATGATCTCTTCTTTGTATGGGCCTCTATACATCAGAGAGGTCAAGCTGTATTTCAAGATCCGATTAATTAATTGTGGTAAGAAGTTCAGCAGTGGGAGCATATACTTTCTAACAGTGATAACAAAATTAAAATCTATTCAGTAGTTTTCGCTCCAACCCGTAACAAACATATCTTTTTTACATTTTTATAATTGTAGAGAAGATAGAGAAGAAGAGATAGAGATTTTTGAACAATGGCAACAAGTTCGTACGTTATAAATATTTTAGAAGTGTATTCCAGCAGCTAAACGATGCCCACTGTTTCGAGACACTTAATACCTGTTTTAAAAACGCTAATATAACAAACAAAACCGACGGTGCGCGCCCGATCATTACTGACCCGAATTCTAATGACCCATTTGAATCAACTCCTTTTCTTTTTCGCCTGGAATTTAATCAAATTATAGGTTGAAGCGTATTATAATATTTCAATACATCTCGTCCTATACCGTTTGTGGAATTTAAGCTTTTTATTGTTCGAATCGGTTTCGTCTCGGCGTAATTTAGAGGGTCTAGACGGGTTAAAAAGCGGTTTAAAAAAAATATTTCCCAACGAAATTAAGCGCCGTCGTTGAAAACTCGAGTCTTTGTTTTAATTTCTGATGGAGAGGTAAATCCAGTCAGTTGAAGATTGGTCCACGTGAAGATTTTTATCTTATTATTTTAATTAATTTCAAGACTTGTTATAGAATTATTTACAGTATGACCCAGTGTTATTTATTGACATTTTGCAATTTAGCTTCCTTATGTGGCGAAGACATCAAATAGATACATACTCGTATCACGCCTGTGTCCTCAAAGGCTTAAATAGAGGTCTGCTAATATAGGTACACATACAGTTCTCCTGTATGTTTTAAGGTTCCATGCAATAGGAGATGAATCTATGCAACTAACCTGGCCCAAATTCAAACCCTAAGCCTCTACTAATAAGAAATTCATAGAAACACCAAATATAACTTTGATCGATCATATAGTCATGCTACAGCCATATGCCATTTTATTACAACAAACGTATAATATATAATCACAAAGCAGAATATCAATAATACTTATAAAAGCCAAGATTTTAATGGTATCAAGATTCACACCTGAGGTAAAAAGTTCATTGCAATTCTCAATATGATAATAAGTTTCAAAGTCGTTACAATTGGAGCGACAATCGTCTGGACTCTTGAAGGTGAACAAAATATAGTTAAGTTCATACGAAAATTCTAGTGCTAAGACCTTCTCAGTAAACAAAGTAAATGGTAGCAATACGTACACTCCACAGTGACTTAATGTAATATCGCACCCTCTCAGTTCAATCTGATAAGTAAAAGAGAGACGAAATTTTCATGGCATTTTCATCTCTTAGCACAGACGTGATGGAACAAATAAATGAATATAATACTAAAAATCTAGCATTTATTCTAGTGTATCGAAAAAACGACTCAAACGTACGTATTACAGGGTGCAGATTGTTTTGATAAAATAAATCTTTTTTGAATTCCAAAGGTAAAAATTCCGAAGTGCAATCAAATAAGGACCTTAATACGTTAGTCAATAGGAGTCAAACAAGGCACTGAGTTTGTTGATCTAATGCCTTTTGGTTGTGAATGTCAATGTTTTGTCTCTCTCTGTATGGTGAGGGATAGCGAGAGGGAACGAGGGGTGATCCTCCACCTCCAGCCGATGCGGGAGGCAAATGATTAACCCAGTTTTGTTATTTGTCCACTGTCAGTTGAGTACCTATTCACAATGCGGCCGTAGTCTCCTCCACTGGATCCTTGGGCCGTTTAACGTAATTGTAAATGATTAATGTGTCTGTACTACGTTGTAATAGCAACAAGAGATTGGGAACCGATGCTCTTGTTTTGATTTATGACCCCAACTTTAGTAATCAAAGATGTTAAACGGAATATTTAAAATAGTTTTAGAAGGAAAGTAGTTATAAAGAATAAAAGGTATCATCGATTAACAGCGTCTTTGCTAGCTGGTGATTTTAGTTTATTTTTTTATAATTTGAGAGGAGAATGGAGACCGATTTTTCTCACGGTTAACGAGTTGGGTCAGCACTTAGGGTTTTATTCCAGAACACTTAGTAATCCTCCATTATTCGACAGTGTAACATATTTATATCTACATGTATTGTCATTTTTATGCCAGGAAAGCAAGGCATACCAGTGATTCTAGTAATATCTACTACAGCTGTCCCTTAGAGGGTTACTCTAAGTCAGTGTTGGGCATTGGGTAATTAAAATTTCAATCAATTGACTAAAAATAATTGCAATTAAAATAAAAACAATTGCAACAGATTAAAAAAACAATTGAATATAATTTTATTTGATTAATGCCCAACACTTCTCTAAGTAAGTAAACTTACTATGTTGAGACCTTTAAGACCTAACAGACAAAGTACCGTACCAGACTATGAGACAAGACAAAAAAACATAGGAGACTACGAAACAGTAAATTATATATACCTATATAATGTCTAGTACCATATTAAGCATCTACAACAACTCCAAGAACAACGATTATTTATTCAAGGGTTTGTTGTGTCATCAATCGATTCATACTTAAGCTAGGCCAGGCCAACTTATCTAGTTGTGTCGTTCAAGGTCTTAAAGTACAGGCGGCATGTTATGATAAATGATATTTATTTCTGTAAATAGATCTTTTAAAGACACTTTTACAAATCAATGTTTTACATTTTTTTTTATCTAGATGGCGCCGGCATTTGCTAACTGACGACCTCTGAGAAGAAACACCGAAACAAACTCAGAGAATCATGGTCTCTTTGTCTCTTTTAAAGTCCAGAAAGTAATAGTATTACAATAATAATATTAGATAATATGTGAGTACCTTTAGGTTAATGCAACCTTTTTTAGGTTGTGAGAAAGAGATGGAACTATTTGATGTGTGAAGTAATATCCCTTTCTTTCAATCGCAAAATGGTAGCGATAACACGTTGTGTTACGGGCTCAGACTAACTTGAATTGTAATATGGTTGGTGACTCACAATAAATTTAGACGTAGCGAATAATATACAGTAATCTGATTGAATAAAAGCAGGCTATATTATGTAAAAAAATGTCTGATCCGATAGGGGCCTATATACCTATGATATCCCAACCACACCACCAAATATAATAAGAATCATTTAATAATTATATGAATAAAGTTGAAATTTCACAGTACCCAAAAATCACCCCAAGATCTAGCAACATTATAAAATGTCATAAAACTATCATAGGGCCATACCATATACCATAGTATAGTATATGGTACGTACTTAAGGACGGTGTCGCTGCCACTGTAAGTATATTGACATTTCATATTCCTAGTTTTATGAAAAAGGGTTTTTTATACTTGTAATAAAGTACAATACTGAGAATCAGATCACACGGTTCGGACACGTCGTTTTGATAACACTTTGTAAGTATATTCAGCACAGAACGCATCTAGAGGATTCTCTGCCTAACCCTTCAGGAGATGTGTTGTGTTTCGCCGAGTGAGTGAGGATACCGGAGGCCTAAAAGAAAAAAAGAAGGCGGGCAACGCACTTGCGACTCCTCTGGTGTTGCTGGTTTCCATGGACGGCGGCGGTAATCACTTACAATCAGGTGATCTGCCTGCTCGATAAAAAAACCATAAAAAAATGCTGGCGTGTAGAATATGTTATGGAAACTTTTATGATACAATGGTGACAATCAACAAACACTAGAGAATGTCCCGCAGTGGCTAGAACCACTACTACATTCAGTTTCATATAGGTAATCTTCGTATTTACTAATTATATTTTAAAATAGTGACAGATAATCACCAAATTAATAAGTTACGTAATTAAAATAACTAAAAAACCCGACTGCATAAAAACACTTAAAAAAAACTAAAAAGACAAAAACAAGTCTAGTAGTCCAGACCTATGTAAAGTAATATTGAATAACTACACCATTTAAATGTTTTCATGATCTTGCCGTCGGGACCCATTCAAAATCGTGACCGTCTCTAAAATTCCCAGTAATGGGTCCCGACTGCAAGATTATGAAAACATTTAAATGGTGTAGTTATTCAATATTACTTTACATAGGTCTGGACTACTAGACTTGTTTTTGTCTTTTTAGTTTTTTTTAAGTGTTTTTATGCAGTCGGGTTTTTTAGTTATTTTAATTACGTAACTTATTTCCGGATTTTTAGTGCAAATCTACGAAAAATCTGCAGACGCTTAATTTAAAACTAAGGTGTGTTATTTACTTGTGCAAGATTTATACAATACTGTTACGGAATGCTCAAAACATATTTTTCAGCCCACGCATTAAAGCGCATAAAATCCGCCATTTTGTTTTTTTTTTAATTTCATGTACCCAGTGACACTCGTGCCATCAAGACAAATCTAATGAGGTATCATTTATCTAAATCGGTTGCACCGTTGAATAGTTACGAGCGGACATAGGAACGGACATACATACATACATACATACACGTCAAACACATAACTCTCCTCCTTCGGCAGTCGGGTAAAAAGAAAGAGTGCTATGACAACGCTTCGTAATTTAGTCTTAAAGCCTATTAAACAAAACCTGTAAACAGTAAAACACACGCTCAAAGGACTTTAATGTGGTGGCGTGTGGTGCAACTCGTAAACATAATTATAACGACCACTAAAAATGATTTTACTGATTTCGATGACAACAAAAAGTCGCGAACAATCCGTCAGCAGTAAAACACATTCCACACCTAATTTTACGGGCCGTTTTTATAATGCAAAAATATCTCTGAAAGTTTCTAGAATGCTTTTAAGGTGAATGAAAGGGTATTCATACAAAGGATTGATTTCGTCCCCGCTTTTTGTGTAATTCGGAGCAAAACAAAAGACTGTACAAGAGTAGTATTCGAGGAAACGCATATAAGGAAAAATGTGACATCCCTAAGTTTCGTGGAAATGTGCGGATATCAATAGCTGTGTACGAAGACGGTATGTAAATTCCACAGCATGCTCAATAGGGGAGACAAGATTGGGTGTTTTGTCGTTTTAAAAACAGAGGGTCGCGTTGTCGGTAAAAAGTTTACATTTCGTGTTTAAATAGGTTTAGTTACTTTATTGGTGTATTTTATCACCCCTGTTTTTTCAATACAGACCTTGTAGTCATCATCTGCCTATTTATTTTCCACAAGGTTTAGGATATTATAGTCCACGTGCCGGTTGGTAAACCTACTTCAAAAACCATTGAGAAACTTTCTCACCCATGCAGGATTTTTCACTGTATTTTCGTTGACAGTTTACGCGTGTCAAACTAAATAAAAATCTTGACAACGTTTAAATCATCATCAGTCTTTTTCGGGGTCCAGAAAATCCTCATGGATCGTCTGCCCCTGAGGACGCACCATGTCGGGCTCGTATTCCGTTACAGTCTCGACCTTAGGGTTCGAAATATTCACATTGACATTATCAGTCTGCAGATGAACTTAAACAGCCTCTCTAGAGAGCAGAAGTGACCAGTAGCTCGCCAGTCAATCCTGTCCTCCGTTATATTCATTAGATACCTTTGCCACATAAATTATCATTTCTGCTGCGTAGTTACTTACTCCGCATCTTCTCATCTCCACATTTATCACCCCCAAACCGTATAAAATGTAACAGATATACTCAAAAATTTTATATATGATGCGATGAGAGTCATCTCTTCTCCGATTAATTACCTACATTTTTCAAATAGTCACCGCGCCGAGTACTTTAGAACGTGCTCAAGCGCTGAAAAATAAGTACTAATACCAACAATTATACAGACGGAGAAGTATGATACGCACATAAAGTCGCCTGTTACCAAGCGGGGATGGGGGCACGCCTTTATGCCGTGCTGCCGCAACTTAACCCGTCTGCGATTTTAAAAATCAGAAGGAGAGGGCCACCGCGACCGGCGCGGCTCCCCCTGTCTCGCCGGAGAGTGGGCAGGGGACCAACCCGAAGAAAACTGTTATTAAAAAACACAAGAGATTAGTTACAAGGCTTCACTTTTGCAAATTTACAAGTTTCTTGAATAATGAATCTAATTCCAATGAATGCTTTAGTAGAAGGTACATTTAAAGTTGTTTAGATCAAGCGTTTGGTCACGTTACTTAGCGTCTAAAGAAATACTTGATTTTTCGGTATACAATTGGTTATGTATTTCCAGAGAAAATTTAAAGAGGGCATTATTTGCTCATTCATCAGGACATGTAATTAAACTATTTACACTTTGCAGTGTAAATAAAATGTAATTTATAAAAGATCCCGATGGATAAACAAGTTATAATTACGCCTATCATTTACATTTTCCTGCACAATTTACAAGAAAACTGTCCTATGTTAATACCTAATGCGACTTATTTATGTGTAACGTGACTTGCATAATACTTGCTAAATCATGTATTTACTGTACCATATAAAGCATTGGAATAAAAATCAATATAATTATTCCGTTATGGTGATGGTAAAAGTCGAATCAAAACCAAAATAATTTAATTGATCCACAAAATCTTTAAGCTAAAATCACAGATAAAGTGACCATTCAAATCAGTCGGGAAACAAATAGAAGTGCTAATATTCCGCCCGGCCAATACGGCAGGCGTAATTTAATCCCGGCGCGGCGGGGCATCCCGGGAAAATCTATAAATCTCCCGCCATTAGAGTGGAGGACTCCCCAGGACTCTTATTTACTTCGGGCACAAATTCAGATGACAATGTTTTAGGGGAAGGCGTTGTAACTGCCAGCACTGTAGGGTTAGCGCAACGAGACAGTGTAAATCATTTCCTGCGATATGGTAATTTTTATTATTCTAAATGTACACTTTATTGTTTGACAAAAAGTATGAAAACAAACAACATCTATGTTACTTCCCTATTAATTTTTATTACGCCCTTAAAACCCCTTACAACATTAAGAAATCGGTTGGTTATTGATGTAAGCATCACTTTCAGGAAGGCTGTTTTAGTGTCGTTCTGATTCACGTGCTCCGTGTTATAACTGAGTCGTCTACATAATATACTCTATACTTTTTAATATATAAAGCTAAGAGTTTGTTTGTTTGTTTGATTGAACGCGCTAATCTCCTGAACTACTGGTCCAATTTGAAAAAATCTTTCAGTGTTAGATAGCCCTGTTATTTAGGAAGGCTATATAGGTTATATTATATATCATCACACTAAGACTAAGTAACTATTCCACGCGGACAAAGTCGCGGGCGGAAGCTAGTCCAAAATAAAAATAAAAACTTCTAATTGAATCAGTATTGGCCTGTGTTTTTCGAAGAAGAATAGTATTCTACATAGTCACATATTCAGAACGAGACATAAATATTTGACTCAAGCATAGCCACTTTTCTTTCCATTTGGCTACTTTTGAATAGAATCCATTTCTAAAATTGCTTTAAGTACATTTCTCTTAGTTCGCGCAAGTGACAGCCCTATGTCGTACGCCACCCCCGTCAATTACTAACCCTGACCGATCCGAGGCGAGACTTATTGACGGACTGTTCGCTTTAAATCGTTGTCTCTGTGCTCAGAAAACGTTGCTTAGCCACATATAAAACGCAGTACTAATGCTTGGAAAACTATGGATAAAAAGTTGTCTAGTACTCCCAGTGATATTTTTAATTAAAAAATCTGTTTATCTTTATGTATCCAAATAGAAAAAAATAATTTAAGCTAACACGTACTTATTTGGTACCTTTTATTTGCTTGCTTTCAACCTATTTTAGTCATAGTTGAATTTTGATCTACGGACTATTATATTCCTATATACACTAGTATATAGGAATATAATAATCACAGTGATGGTTATAAACATTTTTGAATAATATAAGACGACAAAGAATCATACGGGACGTGTGAAGGTAAATGGTAACCGCAGCCTATAGACCCCCGCAACACCAGTTAGTGTCACTAGGGGGGTGTCATCATAACAGACTTCAGTTGTTAAGTCCCATATAATCTTAATGAGTCAGAATAAAATGAAAAGGTAAATATTTAAATTCAAGGCGAAGAAAATTCATCCACTCATTTTCTATTTTCGTGGCATGTGCACAGAACTAACACACGCACGTGCATCGGATTCACACGTTATACGTTCACAGAAACGCAACATATTATTGGGCACGTGTAAAATAAAACATAAACAAACAAGTAGGTAAATTTTGTGTTGTTTGAATCGAGATTTCAGTAAGGTCACGCCGATTTGTAACAAGTTTAAGTCTTTGGATTTTTTAAAGTTTATGTTTGACATAAACTATAAAAAAGTTCTCGAGCTCGAATTCAAAACCTCTGACTTTTCGACGTCGTGTTCGTATTATACAGTTATACGGTTCACCGTATAACCTAATGTTTTCCTTCAGGAAAACATCGTGAGGAAACCTGCATGCTTGAGAGATTTTCTCGACGGCGTGTGCAGTCTGCCGAGGACACTTAATGCTAAATCTCACGATCAAAACTCTATTAACAAAAAACACGATTGATGCTCATTACTTAAATATCCACAACTGAGCAGCCACAAAAGTTGCAAGCATGCGTGTATCACCCGCACAGAGGGGAGATTCCGAATCATTCGGAATGATACACCAAAACTCAATCGAAGCGATATATAACGCCGATACGCTCGCTCGACGCTAATCCTGTTATGGATGCCAAAGAATATTAATCATTATTGGTTTATGCAGACAGGTATTGAGGAATGGAAAACATAAGCTCTATTGAAGACAGGTTGATTATGTGTATTATACCTACTTGACACTCTGTTGAGTATTACATCAATGAAATTTGTAACACCCTGTTTTAAATTGAGAATCTAACAAATGATCTTAAGTCATCGATAACACTCTTCTCCCCTCGATTAAACAACTAAACAGCTGTTTAACTTTCCAGCGGTCAGCAAAACTATAAACTAGAAATGGCACATTAGACAAGTAAAACACATAATCCATAAGAATGCATTGTAGCTATTTTCGATATAAGTACGATGAAATTAATTTGAGATTAGTATGACCCAATACGTAAGGTGAAAGCACGATGCGTCGCTTCTGCCATGCTCGAATCTATGCGCGCATTGCTTCTATATTTCATTCAGGCAGAGCAGTATTGGCATTTGAAACCTGTATCGCCCCAGCCACTTCGCATGAAACATGTATTCGCACCAAACAGGCCAACTTGTTTAGGATACTAACTCATTGTGAATAATAACATAAGTTATACAAATTTATTATGTAAGACCATCGTTAAAATATTTTAGATGTATAAAGTACTGGTTGTAGCAGGAAATATTTTAATGAACTGCGTAACCACACTTACATTATAATTATGTTCCGTGTCTAAATATAAGAACAAAAAGATTTTGCTGTAGCTTTAAGGAATTTAGCGAAAAATAAACGCAAGCTTCTTTATTATGTTTTTTGTTCCTGAGTTAACTAAAAGAAGGTATTCCATATAATAAAAGCAGGCAAGCTAGCGTCTATCTTTAAGTAAAGTGCCAGTCAAGATACGGTAGTAATTAAAAAGGCTATTATGTCTATTAGTATACGATAGACCATGAAAGAATACCCCTGAAAGATTTTGTTCTAAGAGAAAGAAATAATATCAAGAACAATAATAATCTTGAGATGATATTTAAGTATATTTTATTTATTGAAAAAAGGCAGTAGCAACCATTGATGGCTAAGTAGTGATGCAAAACAAATTTGATATCAAAACATTTTGACACAGAAGTACATAAAAATATATCAAATATATTCTAAAATATTTGCAGACTGTGACATATTCACTATCCAATTACAAACCTGCTGAATGGAGATATAAAAATAAATTCCGGCCAGTACGTTCAGTTGACATGATAATAGTGTACCTTGGTTGTGTAACCATCAATATTTCATAGGAGCAATATCGGTGGTTTAAACTGGCCGACTCGTTATTGCACATGTGAACTTTATGGGGAGTCACCCTCGCTACATAAATTTGGGAAAGTGCACCCCGTTTATGGGTACTTTGATACAACGTATTGATTTTGCAGATTGTCGGATTAACAGGTCTGATTACATTGTTCATTTGCATTTTTGTCGTTTCAATCAACTGATTGTGTGGAAAACAAGTATTACCTTCCTGATTTCATAGTTTTTTCCCGTAATCAGTTAATCTTGAAATTAAGTTGCGGCAGTTTGATGGACGTCTGGTAGCCGACTTCAATAGTGTTAAGAAAAGGCTAAGAAGAAGATGATGAATATTTCTGGCTGATGAAATTACCCATAATTATTTTAATTCTACCCATTCGTGAAAATGTATTGTACATTCCTACCCTTGCACCATTCAGAGGAAGTTAGAAACTTCATTCATTTCATTCATGCATTTCAAACTTAGAAATGCCTTTAAGTCGCATGCATTTTGGTATCATTGAAAGGCCATGAGCAATCAATTTTCATATTCAGGCTAGCATTGATAGGATTATATGAAGGGTTTGCTTAAAATCAAACATCATCATCAGCATCATCATTGTCGTACTTGCTGTTATCGTCGTCCAAGTTCTCTATGTTGGTTGATTGGTAGTCAGTAATATTAATGATTGTTTAGTCTGCATCCCTATGATACTACTACGATAGATATTTCTATTTTAATGTAGTTTTTTATAATTACTAACATAGGTACTCTACTAGATATTCATTGATTATCATTTTCTATCTCTAATTCTCATATAGAATTCTTTGGTTTTTTCTTCTTCCCGGCTTTTATATTTAAAACTATCAATATGCATCATGACTCACCCTTTAACTCTTACCTAATTATAACTATAGATAAAAAGCAATTCAATCACAGAGTAATTCATCTCCAAACAGATCAAAGCGCATGAAACTTCCACTAACGAAGTCACCACAGCGCGTATTAAAACATTAGCACGTATAGCTACGTATAGTTTAACTTCATGTATGAGTGATATTACCAACCCATTCGGCACGCATGCAACGTTGTAGGGCCCGTCACAATCATCTCGGAACAGTCCCCTTTCAATCTTCGCAGCAATAAATAAAAGGGGCAGTAAAAAATGCGCAGAGGACCGCTGGCGCCCTCGCCTCAACCATAATCAACGTCATTGAGGGTATTTATGTGTTGGACTTGCTAAATTTGAACATTCTCATATTAATATTATAGGTACCCTTCATTCGGTGTTTTCCGCGAGCGGGTACCAAGCGACAGGATTGTTTAGAGACTTTCTTTAAAAGTCCGCTAGATGGCGAGAATGCTCGGTAGAAACGCGGGATTTTCAGTACACTATCGCAAAAACAAAACAATAATAGGGGAGTACTGAGTACAACATATTTTTTTAGTTATTATGAACTGTGTTTTATGCAAATAAATTAATTCATATTATAAAAGGAAATCTCCATTGAGGATTTGTTTTATTTTCCCTTCCTACCGGAAAAACAAACCGAGTTCAAAATACCCATAAAAATGACACAAAATCGCAAATATAAAGTGTAGCTCACATCCATGTACTCCCAACCCCTATAGAAGACAGATATTATGTAAAAACCTAACGGGAGTCTCTTCAATCAATACACGTTACTAGATGATGTAAAAGCTTTCTTCTCAATTGATACTGGAAATATAAACTCTATCACTAAAAGTATAAGGTTTAACGTTACGTTCGGAAAATTTCACGTTTTTTCTCCTGACATCGTGAACAACAAATATCCTGTTGGACAATATTCGCTCTTAATACAAAGCAAAATAACATAAAATAAGTGCGGCATAGACACGTAAGAGGGTGCACGCGGAAGAGTTGGTTTTTTTATTGTGAATATCAAAATATGAGCCCCCTTTTACAATCCCATTGTATCCGATATTGATCCCCATAATAGTTTGAGTCGACTGGTCTTCAGTGTCTTAATAAAAGGGATAAAATGATGAATGCACGAGTAGGCAAGTGATTTATGTTTACATAATTTATGTTTAAACAAACAAATAAACTATTATGAGAGTATTAAAAATAAATGATACACTGAATTAATAATTCATAGCGATCATTGTATGAATCATAGTCAGAACATTAATTTAAATTGAAGTTTCACACATCAACACTTGCCAAACCGGAATGACGAATGAAAAATACACACTGTGGTCACATTATAAGAATCTGTGGTCCAATAAATTATGTTTCTTATTGTTGATTTTAACGCTGACATCAAAGAAATTTTACGTTTCTGTTATCTATAATACTAATTAATTGTCACAATATTCTAATATCATTACACTATCAAATTAATATGAAAACTAATAACAGGTTATAGCCATTCATAGCTTAGCATGAAAACGTTACAAGCACGATAACAGTTACACGGCTCAGTTATTTAAATCGGGGTTTAAATCTAACAAAACTCCACTAGTTGTATAGATTAACACGATAAAACAATCAGTTAAAACAACAGTTTTATAAATTATGCTCAACATTCGTTTAGTGCAATATTAACGTATACACAAAACAGAGAGAGATTAGATTCGTATCATGAGTACATTAATTAGTAGTTAATTAAGTCAACGGCTTACCGTAACAGTAGGAACAAAGAATGGCTGTAATAACTCATAGTAATTAACGCAAAAACATCTTTCATCCGCACTCAGTGTGTGAATTGTGAAATTAATTAAATTAAATACTTAGATGTAGCGGGAAAATATTGTAGGGCAGCGAAACAAGCGCTTTAAAGCTTGATTTAAACACAATCAGTCCAGTGGGTCAAAGGGCTGTTCTGCTATATACAGGGATTTGTGTGTACCTGCCTATAAGAAAACTAGGTCTTTCTTCTGCCTTCAAATGTCAAGGTGCAAGACTGGCGTTTTAAATTTATGTACGGCTCACAAATGGATTCTATCAATTAC
Source organism: Acronicta leporina (assembly GCA_947256265.1). Classification (NCBI taxonomy): domain Eukaryota; kingdom Metazoa; phylum Arthropoda; class Insecta; order Lepidoptera; family Noctuidae; genus Acronicta; species Acronicta leporina. Next base: position 10,772,044 of record OX366520.1, on the reverse strand, counting down.
AGAGCAAATCCAACAGGATTTCCTAATTTTCCTCCAGTTTCTCAAATATGTAAAGAGGCTGCCGGCGATGAAATGACTGACAGTGTGATGGTATAGTTCGATATATTAACAACTGTGTAACTGTAGTTGTGTGTTGTATTGGCTTTTCAAAAGTATCTGTTTTAGTGATCAAATTGCAATAAAATATTTTGTTATTGACTTATTTCAGAGGTGGTCCATACTCCTGTACGTTATTCATATAAATTATTCGATTTGTATTAGTCATTGGTTCTCTCCACGTGGGGCACGGAAGGATCGCCTCAATGAGTCAAAGATGATCGCTAACCGCAGAGCGCGCAACATAAACTTGCAGACCAACCGACTGGCGAGCCATGAACTCTTGTTAACAATGTTCTGGCTTAGTCATCAACATTCACTTCTGGGCAAGGTTCCACTGTTCAAGTAGAATTTCACAAGTCTATCACGGTCGTGGCTGCAACTGTAGAGCAAGGAAGGCAAGTGCGTTTTTAGTCGAATTTACCCCGATATACCCTACCACCTCTCCAGATGGCAGACGACCGATAAAAAAATCCGCAAACCAAAAACGGGCTTCTTGAGGTATTTTTGTCGATTTTAGCAGAGTATAAAATTGTAAATAACATGTATACCACGTCACGATGAGATTGACAGAAGTGGTTTCTGTACATCAATAGTTCGCTGGTGTTAATGTGTTTTTAGGTCCTATGAACCTAATAATGGGTGAGCCTATTGCCATTTAACGGGCACAAATCCAAATTCCACCCTATAGCGGCGGTAGCCTAATGGCTAGGGCGTCGGACTTGCGATCATGTGGTTGCCGGTTCGAAACCCACCCATTGCACTATCGACGTGAACCCACTCGTAACACAAGCATTTAGCTTAGCACGAGGGGTTAACAAGAATACTAGTAATGTGAGACCCACATTGCTAGTAAGCTTTTTTTTTAAAAAAAAAATCATGTAAAAAATTCCAAATAAAAAATTATTTCATCTTTAAAATGGTGTTCTACATCGCTATTTCCGGGGCCACGTTACATAAGTAAGTACAAACATATTGAATTAACATTAATTTGAAACAAACACAGCTAAAAACTGGTAAAAGTAACCATTATATCATAACAAGCGTTGTGAAGTAATTAGCGTTGCGTCATTGTAATATTTTACACAATCATAAAATTTTTGTAAGTACAGAAAATTTCCAATAGATGGCGGTAGGAACCCATTTGGCGCCCTAAAGTTGTGCCAACTTGATTTTCTTTCTTTCAATTTTGAATAAGTTTCAAAGTAATATTAACTGCCTCATTAGCCAAGTGGTCCTGAGCGCGACTGCTACGCTAGAGGTTCTGGCTTCGATTCCTAGGTCGAGCAAAGTATTATTGGGTTTCTATATTTTCAGATAAAATTTTCAGTAGCAGCTCGGAGTTTGGAATTTGTGCCTAGTTCATAGCAATAGGCTCGCCACCTATTTCATGGACATTAACATACCGGCAAACTATAGGTGTACCTAAAGTATGTTATTGTAATATAATAATAAATTGACTTGCCAGGAGAGATAGATATCGTATAGACCACGTCAGATTCCTTATACCTTGGTGACTGAATGAATTTAATTAAATGGCCGAAGATAAACTGTAGGTAGTAGTAGGATTTTAGATGCCTAGTCTTTTTCCTAAAACGGTGATCCGACTTCCCGGCGAACCAGATGCATCTGAAATCCACATTATTTACGCTGGTATTAGGTACTGAAGACACTTTTGCATAACATCTCATAGCAAACCTGCATTTACTGCCTTAAATTTTCTCTGTAAATATATGAAACTTAATAGTCTTTAAAACAAAAAGTAACCCAAACTTAAAACTAATGAATTAATGGTTATGAAATTTAATTACATTACATATTACTAATTGCCTTCGCATTTTCGAAAACAAAAAAAAAATTATAGATAGAAATATTTTGTTTATTAAATTTATTGATAGAAATGTAGGTGTACTAAGTACTATTGTGCATAGAAGTATAAATAAACTAGCTTCCGCCCGCTACTTCGTCCACGTCGAATAGTTACTTAGTCATAGCGTGGTGATATATAGCCTATAGCTTTCCTCAATAAATGGGCTATCTAACACTGAAAGAATTTTTCAATTCGGACCAGTAGTTCCTGAGATTAGCGCGTTCAAGCAAACAAACAAACAAACGAACTCTTCAGCTTTATATATTAAGTATAGATAATGTGCCCGAATATATTATTATTATATTTTTATGGGATAGGGGAGCAAACGAGCAGACGGATCACCTGATGGTAAGCGATAACCGCCGCCCATGGACACCCGCAACACCAGAGGAGTCACAAGTGCGTTGCCCGCACACACAACACAACGCAAGCGTTGTTTTACGCCAGTTTTCTGTGAGGCCGTGGTATCACTCCGGTTGAGCCAGCCCATTCGTGCCGAAGCATGGCTCTGCCACGTCAAATAACAAAAAAAATATTTAGTAAGTAGATAATTATAATTATATTTTTACTAACATTATATACTAATTTTAAACATTACGAGAAGATTTTCTTCCACAAAACTCGAAATGTCATAATAAAAATATCGCTTGCATAACAAAAATTAATTACGAGTATTACAACGTCCGCGATTAGTTGCTAAACGCTGTGCTACGGGGTTGGCGTGAACGCGTAGCCGTAAGCTACGTTCTTACGTAACCGCGTAACGGGCCGGTCAATGACCCCGCGGCGACCTGCGCGCGCGCCTGTCGTCGCCCTACTCGACAGACTTGTTCGGTAGAATAGGTAGCCGCGTAGATGTGTGTGTAGGCAGAAATGTATGTTTTGTCTATGTACTATTGAGTTAGTCATATCTACTATTCAGAATACGTGTTGCCATATTTAGTATTATATAAATTTAAGTTAAATTTACTAGCTTGCATATTTAAGATAAACTTGAAAGCCCGGTATGAACATAATTGTGTGCCCATGGAATAGTTGAACTTTGTACTTGCAATATATTACTTATTAATTTATTATACTTACGATACTCACTCCAATTTATTGTGAATATTTTATTTATAACATATTCAATGATATACGACCACTGTGTGCGTCATTCGAACGTAAAATTTAATTGTACCTATATTAAAATCTATTTCTCCTATAAATATAGGTACATTTGCATGCTTGCTAAGACAAGTAATTAAGTAGTAATTTATCGAATCATAAGTAATCTCCGTATTATCGTTTTTGAATCCCAACATTTGATTTTCAAATTCCTAATATGTATTTTAAATAGGACATAGGATGAAAATCCATAAAAAGGACGGAGAGACAAAAATGAGTTTCATTTTCTAGACATTTTTGTAAATACATAAGAATTTAACAGTTTATTAAGTTTTCTTTAACTTACAGCCTCCTAGAATGTTATACGGAAGTATAGGGCTGCCGCCTCTGCTTCTTAGTCTATGGCGGTAGCACTAGGACGTGTTTCGTTCTCGTTAACAGATCAGCCTGTGCACCATGGGACGCCAAACATCGTGACGTTTATGGCTTTTATTGCGTCCATTGTTGGCCCAAAGCGGTGCCCACGAGTAATTGGCCATTAATTTATTTGTTCTTAGTGCCGTGTTAAAATAACTAAAATACGTTTTAGTTGAAGACTTTTAGAGCCTTGTTTGCTTCAAAGTCTTTAGGAACAATATAATTAAGGTTGTACGTTTTAGTACTAATCATATTACCGACAGTAGCATATTATAACAACATATAAACACGCCTGTATTTCCCGAAAGGTTCGGAAGAGGTAACACTGTGCAATGTTTTAGGTTCCATGGAATAAGGCGTTGCTGAAAAAAATATAGAAAAACCCAATAGAACTTTGTTCGATTCAAGAATCGAACTAAGGCACAAAAATACCACTTAGACAGTAAGGTATGAGACACAGTAACAAACACAGTAATCGACATAATAGAGGGTTTATCCGTATTTCAGCAGGCAATGAACTATTGTCCGCGAGAATCTGCCAAAACTTCAGCCCGCACACGAACTATTGTTTATAATGCCTAATGTAAGTGAATACAGCAGTTATGGCGTTGATTGATGGGAACAAAACCTTATCATCAGCTGATACCCTTAGGGTATCAGGTACGCATACCAGGCGCGCGAAATCTTTCATCGTCATCTGGGATCGCACTTACGCCCTTTTGAATTCAGATTATGATAGTCCAATACCGCGTAAGTAAATTGCTATAAGCCCTAATTTTCAATGTTATATCAAATTTAGACCGTATAGCAAAAGTGTTTGTTATGCAGTAAGTAGTCGCATCGGTCCTATGGGAGAGCTAAGGAATCTATACTTTTAATCTATACTAATATATAAAGCTGAAGAGTTTGTTTGTTTGTTCGGTTGCTTGAACGCGCTAATCTCAGGAACTATTGGTCCGATTTGAAAAATTATTTCAGTGTTAGATAGCCCATTTATTGAGGAAGGCTATAAGGCTATATATCATCACGCTTAGACTAAGTAACTATTCCACGCGGACGAAGTCGCGGGCGGAAGCTAGTTATTTATATTTATACTGTATTGTTGAATATATTTTAACTGGCTTAAATAAGTACCTAGCCATCCGTGGGCCACTAGGATCTGGTTGAAAACCAGCGCCATACATTCCGTCTGGCATACACTGAACAAAAGCCATTTCAGGACAACATTTATATATAGCACATAATTATAATAAGAATTGTGCCGAATAAATGAATATTCTTTGCTTTTTTCGTTTTTTTTCTTTCATAGTGGTATATGGAAGCATAATTTTACCTCTCTAAATCTGCATACAAGATCTGTTCGAGAATGACACGTGTTGCGAAAACACAAAGATTTATTAGTAGGAAATGTTTATGAGTAATAAAACATCGACAGTTTTGTTCTTAGAATACTGTAGGTATGGTAAATTTCTTATTGGCAAAAGTGGTAGGGTCAAAAGTAACGAGTGAAAAGTGAGAGGTTAACTCCTATTCTGTGTACTTAGGTATACATAATTAGAAAAGTCGTACAGCCCCACGTATAAAATTTTCATATACAATAAACCATCACGCCTGTACACCCGAGGGTTTGATAGAGTTACTGAACCACAGAGGTGATACTACCATTTAGGCCTCACGTAATGGGGAGTGAGCTCATTGCCATAAACCGGGTACAAATCCAAACAGCTGCTACTGAGACTTTTATCCAAATTATTATAAAACCCATCAACACTTTTCTCGACCTGGGAGTCGCACAGAGGATCTAAAACCAGCAGCCGGGTTTCTACCACTAAACCAAGGATATGTTTATTTGGATCAATCTAGACTGTTGACATAACTCTTTATGTTACTGTTACTATCAAAGATTTCTGTGAAATCAATAAGTTTATATAATAAGGTTATTCTAGGCAATCAATCCAAATAGTTTACTCTACTGACAAAGCTTGACTCGGAACCATCGCAGTTATGTTGTCGAAGCGTGATGCCCAGGGGTCCGCAATCCATAAATGATAAAGGGAACTCCAATTGATTTCCGCGTTGCGCCGGCGCAGCGTCGTCTGATTGAGCTAACCGTAAAGTTACGGCTGCGTGCCGTTCATCCACTTTACGCAAATCTCTAAACAAATCTGAGAAAAATTACACTGCAATTGTAACCTCCTTTTATTTGGAACAGTTCGCTGGCTTTTTCTGGAAACTATATATAATTAAGGATATCTAGTGAATGTAATGACGCTAACACTAGGCCTTCATGTAAGCACAACTAAAACATCATATCTATAAATATATAATTCTTGTGTACGTGTGTTGACAGTGAACTCCTCCTAAACGGCTGGACCGATTAGAATGAATTTTTTTGTGTGTGTTCAAGTGGATTCGAGGATGGTTTCGATTCACAAATAAGCCCGGCAGATAGAGCTGCAGTAGGTATCTAGGTTATTTATCTATACTGCAAGTAAACTGCTGAATTAAAGCAAGCAAGCAAGTAAACTTTGTTTAATATCCTAATCGCTTGGTATATCATGCAGGACAACGTTTGTCGGGTCCGCTAGTATATTATAAAAGAGAAATATATGTAGATAATACTGACATTGAGGTTAAATGCCTTGAAATAGGCTTACTCCTTATGACGTGTAAACTTAAAAACATCATACTTACTGCTGGATTACAACAATACCCTTTTTTAGCCTTTACAGTCACCGTGGTGATATGAGAATATTAAAATTATTAGTCTAAGTTTTTCATGGGCAACCTGCGTGGGCGCATAAGGATCAACAGTCAACGCCCTTGCAATTGCAGTAACAGCGATCAATAAGTCAAAAAATAAAAAAGTTATTTACTAATAACATTAAAATTCTTCAAAATAAATTATACATAACACAGGTAAAATATACAAAATCCCACTGACCTTTGTTTATTTTATTAATCTTAACACACGACCAAAATTAAATTAATGTCATTACATTGAACCCTGTTTGTTGGTCACACAACATTTTAAAAAGCATGAATATAATGTATTACGCAGAGAAGGTATACGATACGTTACTTATGTCGAAAATAAGTAGGTAGGTGTCATATTTTGTCAGTGTCGATAACCTTATCTAATTTATTCAGAAAATGATATTATAATATTATTTTAGGATTTTTTTTTCTAAGAAATTGTCAGTAGTATCGGTACCTTTTAGCCTGTTCTCAAGTAGAAGCATTAGGCTAACAATGGGACAACACGAATCAAATCAGTTACGATAATCAGAGCAACGTAAAAACATGTTCTAAAATAAGATTTTTACGGTAAAATACTAAAAGAGAAAAAAAGCCTTGATATTATTAACTATTTCCTCAAACTTGGCCTCAAAACTTATAAATAGCCGGAACCAACTTATCTAATAATTACAAGGCAAATTACGGATCAAACGAGGTGCTAACTTAATCTGTAACATTTTTTATGGTCCACATCCAAAGGGAATAGTTTACAAGAATAGAGGCTCTACGCTTTCACAAATTTAAAGTATTAATCTTGTATATTGAACTCTCACTAACTGATATTTCTACATCAAATTATTTTAAATGGTAAAGTGAGTTCGGGGCAACAATCTTCGTACTTAACGGTAACATATAATTGACGGCGACTGAAAAAAATTTAGGTTCGAGAGCTAATGGTTACAATACCACAGTTACAAAATTTGATTAGCGGAATAGTCACGTCGGAATTCGTCTATGGACGTTAATAGTGAAAACAATGAGGTATTATTCATTATGTTTAATAGATGCGGCAATTTGAAAGTCGAGTTTTTCACAAATATTGACACTAAAAAGACAAAAAAGTACAATCAAGTATTTTAGTAAAGTCAACTTTAATATTAATATTACAAGTACCAGTTAGAAAATAATGATTTTAAGAGCGCTTACAAAATTACCTGTTTTTGATGTTAGTTATTAATTGGTCAAATAAATCAATGACTGGCATTATTTGCCAGTCTAGCCTTGGCCAAACTTAAGCATTAAAAAAAGCAAACGTTTTCACCAAATTTACTATAACTGTAGTTCATTATGAACACTTCTACATTTAATTGTAAATGTGCACTCAAAAATACCACATCCTCACGTTGCCCCTGAGCGTCGCAGCTCGGCGGCGCTAGTTTCGTCGTCCAGGGGCAAGTGGAACGGTACCGCGGCCGACGACCCGAGATTGCCGCCGATAACTCATCGCCGTGTTTATTCACTATTATCGAATCGTGGACGCGGCCAGCGAGACGACACCATTGTCATTTGTGCCTCTTTACATCTGTCATTGTTGTATGGATGTTGACGAACTCGCCACTGTGTTTTTTCCTCACATGCTGTTCAAGCAAGTCTTCATAATTTATAGCTTAAAACTGATTGCTCCTATTTTTAAATCTTAACTACATTCAATATTCAACAATGGGATCAGAAATCACAGCAGTAGTGCAACGGTACTCGAGTAAAAAATGAACGCAGACATACACGTGCCAACTTTAAAAAAGTAGATAGAACGGAATTCAAAAGTCTGTTGAACCTTATTAGTCTTTTGAAGAATATAAATGCTTAAGATCCAAAACAGTAGGTATTAAATTGTACTCTGTAACTGTTCCCAAGTTCAACTGAAGTAAACAAATAGACTAAAATAATGCGAACACGAGAATGTCTGCAGTGTAACGGTGCAGACGGTTAGCTTATGGTCATAGAGGTCGCAAGTACTAAGGTTCGAATAACAGCCGCAAACAAAATTTACATTCCCGATATTTAAACGTTTGGTTTCATAAATAAAACAACGAAAGCGTCACATTTTTTAATGACAACAAAACTTGTTTGGAAATGACCAGCGTTTAATAATATCAACATTCTTTATACTATTATAGTTAGAGAGAGTTGTACAGCCTACAAACATTCACTGAGTAATCAGTGCCTATGTTGATACTAGTAATTAATTAGTACCTGATCATTTCAAGCACTTATTGGATCGCCAATGGGTACGAGAAAATTAGCGGTTATTAATGCATCCCGTTCGGTAGGGCTCTTGTTTTAGTTCAAACGCTAGTTGGAGAGTACTGGTATAACATGCATTCCTCGTATATCATTTTATTAGTTCATAATAGTCTTCTATTATTAATTTAATCCGGTTTTTGTTCTTTAATCGAAAATGTTTAAATTCCGATAATAAATCCAATTCCAAATCATTACATATAATTTTCCGGAAATGTTGTCTTGACGTATGAGTTATTATAGCCTTTATGGACTGGCTTTCATAACGGTTATTTTAAACATACAAAATAGATAATATTACATCTGCTTATAAATAGTACATAAACACAGATACGATAGTAAGCTTTCTTCTTATTTCCTTAGAGTAAATAGGTAATACCCTGGCACTAGGATTAAGGCAAAAGTGCACTGCATCTTCCCTATAAAGAGAAAATATCTATACTTATTCCATTGCTCGATTCATACAATTGCAAGTTTAGGTCTTAATATTAAATGCAATGATACACACTGAGGAGTTTTGATAAAATAAAATATTAATAAAGTAATATCAACAAGACTTGTGCAAACCAGCTACTGCTTCCTCCTTAGTAGGTGTTACTATTAATAATTACTTTAAAATATTTTATATCCAGTTATTTGGTAAGGACAAAGATAAAGATGAGAAACTTAATAGCAAGAAATTAGATAGTAGAAAAGGCATGGAAATGAAACATAAATAAAGAGATATTCGTAGCTTCTTGAGGCTAGAGAATTTATTAGTGGCATAAAACAATTTCCTCGATTGACGATGCAGCCCTACTTGTTAGGAAAATACCACTTAAAAAATATAATTCTATAAAATTATCTGCTACGATTAACAATATCTCAACCAGAAAGCCCTTTAAATTCATCTAACAACAACAGAAAGAAGAGAGGTGTGACAAATAAATTGTACACTTTATAGTATACACTTTATTGCAGGTTGGGTGTGATATTGAAATGTTTAGAACTGGTTTGCCTCCCGGGCTAGCCGGCTCGCTGACCCCGGACTCCCTGGGAATACGGAATCGCGATTCAGGATCAGTTGCAAACGCGCCTAGAGCATAGGAAATTAGAAGTGGCGCCGACCGAGCTATTTATTGTTTTGCACGTTCACCGTTGTGGATTATGTGCTATCGGTGTTGTCTTGCACGCGCTAATCTACATGCACTTGCCTATAATAAATAGTTGCTGTTGTTTATGTAGCTTTGGTTCTGAATAACTTGGTGGTTAAGTTGAATGGCATTAGATTCCCTTATAACGAGCATTAGCAGGTTGTCTAGTTGTTTCAGAATTGTCTTATCATCATTCTTCTAACTTTTTTCAATCTTAGGGTTGGCTTCCAGTCTAATCAGATACCACTGAATAGCGAAGCGACTGCCATTGGACCGCTATAACTCATTTTATGTACGACTGTCATAGGTAGGTTTGTATAACAACCGGGACTGACGTACTTTTGTATTTGTTGTGTTTTATTATTTTCCCATTCCCGAGTTTTTTAAACTCGTGGCCGTATAACGTCCTTAAAGCAAACTATCAAATTACAATCAAGTCTTAAATACATTGTAAAACTAGAAAGTGCCTCCTTAGCTGCTCACAATTATGTACCCACTTGCAACCTAAATACATGTGTAGCATTATCATTTGTCCTTGCTACTTCTCTATCAAGGTTAGGCAAGAATAAAAAGGCACCATATCAACCTCAAGTCCCCCACACACAGGTAAAAAATGAATGACAAGAGGACCTTAACTTTGATGTTGTTAAATGGCAATGTGGTGTCCGCAAAAACAGAAAAAAGTAAATCTGCAAGGTTGTCGACGTGAGTTACTAAGCAGTATCTTTATAAACTTTTTTGAAATTCACCCGCTGTTTATTCCATTACAGGTTTTGTTTGAGATTTCAATCAGATTTCTGGTTTGTGCAAGTGATGGATACTGTCTTAGGTATTTTGTTCGACGATGTTACCTGAGCTTCTTTCGTATTAAGCGTTTGCCATATGCCACACAAGAAATATTAAACGGTGATCGTGTCATCTGCTTACATATTAATTGTTTTTATGAGCGAAAATTCTGTTTTAATTAGTTCATAAATTATTTGAGAGTAATTTCAGTTGATTTTTATAATATTGTCGGTAATATGTAATGGTAATATTGGTTTTATTTGCGAAACAAAATTGCTGTCTTGTCACAATCCAATTTACACAATATATATCAGGGTTGTCAGAAAATAAATGTTTAAAAAAATGCATTATGATGTCTAAAGTTTATTGCATTTGTTAATATTATATTCAGACCATTATCACTCTACTATTGGCCAAAGGACCATAATTCAAATTTCAATGTGATTGTTATTAAAATATAAGTGACACTTTTTTTGGTGTTAAAACCAGCAAATAATAAATTGGCAGAAAAAGTAAAATATTTATTATTTCACGATATAAATATTTCAATACCAATGAATAACAACTGATGATATGAGATGAGGAAAATCTTGTGACAATATTAGACAAGGGCATATTCTACAACAAAGTTCTAGTAAACAATTATCTAGGACGTACGTTCTTACGTCAACGTACTGTTTACCTGAATGTTGTGTCATTAAATAATATTTTTAGGTTAGAAAATTGGTTAATGTTTATGAGTATAATTAAAGAAAATTTATGAAGTTTCATTTCGTAATATAAGTTGCGTAAAATGTTTGATACAAATAAGAGACTAGGAATTTATTATCAAATCGGTTTCGGATCGGCGTTTTTGTTTTATTTCATTATTAAGTAGGTAACTTTAATAGCTTCTTAAAATAATGATAACATTTGGACGTAATTATTATCAAAAAATATACTTTTTCAGTGAAATTCGTATTAGAAATAATGCACTTCATCAAGTCGACGAACTCTTCCACCTTCTCCTATGATATAGGACTATGATTAACAAACAAGCTGCTCAGTGAGAGGACCTCGTTTCAATTCCCAGGACGAGAAAAGTGTTATTGAGTATTTTTTATAAATTTCTTAGCAGGAGCTTGAAGTTGGGATTTGTGTCCAGTGATAATAGCACGCCCCTTAAAATTTCTTTTTTTTTTTTTTTTTATTACGTGGTAATTACTTAACTAAAACTATATTTGCGAACTGGGGTGTACATCCAATACAACTGCTTATAATCCCTAGGACGATACTGCTACAGGAATACTTGCATGATTGCATAACGTCATCGTTGTGACTTTATTATAATAATAACTGTAAACGCTTAAGGTAAGGTTAATACAATGATGGAAACAAGATCTAAGACTCAAATATAGACGACGTATATAACTATAAAAAGCTACTACATAACAAATACATAATATGATCACCAAAAGCTAAATTATCGCTATCTTCCACCACCACATTACATAAGCTCACAAAATTAATTTTGCAAAATGATGTTCAACCCTACCGGAATTATCATTGTGTGGGTTAAAGTCTACATACACAGATTATTGCGGTGTTCGTGTTGCGTACGAGGCATTGTGTGCGTGGGTCGGACAGCAAGCCATGCGTCGGTATTTATCCCACATTAGCATGCATCCGTACCATTGATCCGACCTCTTTGTTCACCCGAACCCTTTATTTGGCGGATAACCCAAAAATGGCAACTACAACCACATTATTAGTAACAAGTCTTGTACTTAAGTTCTATAGGCTGACAGATAATTACGATATTGCTTTATATTCTGTATTCCGGCTGTTAAAGTCCCAATCAAGCAGTGATATTGGAGTTTAGGCGGGAAAGTGAAAAGTGCACATTGTCGATTTTATATTATTTTTCAAAACTTGAATTTCTCCGGAGTTTAATGTGTAATTATGGTGGATAATTAACCATTAAGTGTTCGTGAACGTGTGAGAGTGTAGGCAAATGATATAAAATTGAAAATCGTGACTTTTTGGGTTCACACCTAAACTCCATCGAAGCCTCAATAAAGTTTCTACCGTTTTATTGGGGCAATTGAACATTATACTTGATACTGGCGAACACAAAAAGTGTGGTGCCATAATACAATCCCATGATGGGAAATAATTATTACCTACTTGATTATTCTAATACTTGACACTGGCAAATACACAAAAAGTGTGACGCCATAATTAAAAAAAAAAAAAAAAGCAGTGATATTTCTTGGTATTAATATCGCAACACGACAGACGGTCAGCCCACAGATCTATTATAAAAAAAAACAAATAATATCTAATTCGTTAACTTTAAAAAAAAAATTTCTCTAAAAAGTCTAAAAGCTGCTTCTATTGTGATAATCAAAATAGGCGTTACACAATGCCTAACATACATACATACACATTAATCTGCTTAACAAAATCTGGTAAAATTTCTTTAGTATTTTTTTTCTTTAGAAGCTAGATAGGTATCACTGATTAATTCTCCGCGTGCACCAAAGCGACCGCTATCCAGAATAAAGGGAAATAAATTTAATAGGTCTCTAAAATATTAAGTAAAACGCAGTAATAATGCAGGAATAGGGACAAAATGAAAGCAGCGTTGGGTTGTAAATGTCGTGTGAGTCGTCTAATGGTGCCGACTGAGCGAATAACCGCCACCGCGGCCATATAAACCCTCATGCTCATGAATTGGAATTATAGTTTTGTTTTGTAATTCTGAAATTCTTACTATTCCATTGATTTCCTGAAAAGTTACCTATTAGTAGGTAGGTACTGTACGAAATACATTCTAAAAGGCACTTTTGATTTGGATTCTTAAAAAATCATAGGTACCTACTGCTCATGATAACAATGTGACGAAGAATTTTATTATTGCATTCACGTGGGAGAGCCATGCTTCGGCACGAATGGGCCGGCTCGACCGGAGTGATACCACGGCCTCACAGAAAACCGGCGTGAAACAACGCTTACGTTGTGTTTCGCCGAATGAAGGAGGTTACCGGAGGCCCAAACCCTTTTAAAAGGCGGGCAACGTACTTGCGACTCCTCTGGTGTTGCGGGTGTCCATGGGCGGCGGTTATCGCTTACCATCAGGTGATCCGTTTGCTCGTTCGCCCCTCTATCTCATAAAAAAAAACATGTAATAGTTAAGTTGACCAGAATCCAAGATGTAGGCAAAGACATTTCTAACCCAAAATCTATTCATTAACATTTGAAAGTCGAAAGCTCAAAGTAAAGGTACAAACGAAACGAAGATTACTAGACACGTTTAGTTTTCCCAGTACATGCCATTATTTGCTACCCGACCGAATGAGGTTGCACTTGATATATCAGTGATTCAGCGCGGTTTCCTCATGGTAATATTTGGTCGTATAATATGCGCTGGCCATCCGAGTGTGGGTTTATGACAATAATGTAACCTGTGCCCGGCCGTCGGCATCTGGCAATAAGTTACTTTTGTTTGTAAGCGTTTAAAACTATAGAACACTTAAAAATGTGACATACATAATTTATTTTTAAAATGTTAACTGTGTAACTGTTATCAAAAGTCCAAAATGAATATAATAAAGAGTACAAAAGATATAACTACTTACACTATGTAATATAGTTAGCAGTGTTTTTTTAAGGAGTGAGCAGTGTGCAGTTTTCTATACCTATATGTAAGTATGCCAACAAGAAATATAACGATTTTTAGTGGTATGTAGCTATGAATCGCTCGGGCGTTGCCGACCAACATTGTAACCCATTTTTTCAGCCCCAAGCGCTGAATATATCTCGTGAAAAAAGTATGCCGGCGACGATGTAGGTAATATTCAACACAGCCATGTTTTTTATAACTGTTATAAATACATACCTGGGGTCCAATCTGCTATTCAATTGTATCAGAATGGTCGTCCAATTGTACTTATATGTAAGGTGCTTAATACATAAATGTTGCTTGTACCCGGTGCGGTGCGAAGGTTTAATTTTTTTAGGAAACATAGAATATGTACCTAATGGTCTGTGCCTCTGAATATGTTTCATGTGTGTAATGACTTAAACCAAAATATTTCAAAATTAATATTGTAATAAAAAAAAAAACAGGTTAAATGCTTAAATTCCAGGGTTGAACCTAATAGAAGGGAAAGAATCAAAGTCCTCCCTAAGTTCGGATTAACTAAAACAGCGGCTATCGGGTTAATAAATGTAGTTGCTCTTAGAGAAGGCAAGTAAGTTAATTAGCCTAGTTTAGAAGTTACACATTATTGTAAGCCTCTTTGATTTACATAAAATTTTATGTAAAATATCTTCTATTTGATATTTCTAATGTCATACGCCAACCGTACGCTGTAACATTTTATAAATTTACGGACTCAGCTAGTTAAACTCGCAAACGTTAGGTATCTAGAAAAACTTTACAGTTATTCCTTAACTGTTTGCAGTAAATAATCATTACATAGACTGATTGAAACCTGGACAGACGATGTAGCGATAACAGTAATGTTCTATCACACACCCACACGCATAATATCAACGTATCTAAAGCATCGCAAATTTTCCTTTATCCTACAAAGCGAAGCGCGTACCGATTAAATGAGGTGCTCGCGTTTCTCCAGATAGCCAAGCGTGCTTCTATCTCAGTCGCACTAACGAGAACAGTGCAATCTGTCCCTTTCCCGCCAGCTTGCGCAGCCTCATCTCGACGGCACCTCGCCGTCGCCTTCAAGTCACATATTTTATTTGTGGAGCCTTCCTGCATCCAGAGGAGAGTAAAGCCTCCCATGCACAAAACGATCTCAACTACTGTTCAACAACGAACCTTCAGTACGGTAGATTTAAATGACCAAATAGGGGTTCAGAAATCAGTCGACTAGTGAATGGTGAGCCTACATTTGTTGTGTCGGAGACCTGCCAATAATATTCACCCACACATTTACCAGGATGCAATAATCGTAGCCGATTTTATGCTTATGCTTATAGGTGTGGGACAAGCGAATAGGTGACGATACGACCAAGGCTGTAAATTGTGATGCAATGAAACCCTGGAATGTTGTCACGTCTCAAATACATTCACATGTATATTGTTAAGGATTTTACTGTTATTACAATGAAATTTATCCATGTTGGAAACTGTATTTATGTTACCGGAAATATTTAGACATTTATAAAACATTTCTAAAGCTTTATTTGAGATGACGACTTCATTGTTATCATCATCACCCTTTAGAAGTGTAATGCTGGACGTAAGCCTCCCCCAATGTGCGCCAATTCGCACCTGTCCTAGGCTTGTTACATCCAGCTTTCATCAGCAACCTTTCGCAAATCATCACTCCATCTTACCGGAGGGCGTCCTACGCTATGTTTGCCGAGTCGAATTGTGATAAATAACTTAAAACTAACATAACTACTACAAAAATCCACTAACAAAAAATAATTTTAATAATGTTTCATTTAAGTACCATAAAAATGCTAAATAACATAACGTTTTACTGCAAAACATCTTAAACATAAACACTTATTAAACAGGCTTTAAAATTAAAATGTAAAACACAAGGAATGCCTTTCGGAGGCTAACAACAAAGACAGTTAAACGATTGTGGGTATATGACCCGGAGACAGATCGCACGGTTGAATCATGTCGCGAAAAAAAATCTATAAAAAGTTCACGTTAACAATACCGAAGAGTAATTTTGTTAGCCTCGCTATTAAATTATTAACAGAATATATAATATTGAGTCGGACACCGATCGACTGAATATACTATATTCTTGCCCGGTGTTGATAGAATTCTTCCCAATCGTGTCTAAGTTTCCTTTCCGATCCTCGGATGCATGAGGTGTATGGAGAAGGTAGCAGCTAGCTGCGCTGTGATTGCTGATAACGACTACCTCTAGTAAATATTATTAGAATACCAATTTTTTTGTTTAAATTATCGCGTTATAATAGAGCAGTGATAGCCTAGCAAGTTTGAATCCACGCGCTTAAACGGTGACGAAAAACATCGCAAAGAAAGCTGCATGCCTTAGAGATTTTCTCGAAGCCGTGTGTAGTCTGCCAATCCTCATTAAGCCATAGCCTAATCCCTCTCATTCTAAGAGAAGACCCTTGCCCAGCAGCAGGATATTATAAAGGGTTGAATAAATAATAAATTGAAACCTTAAGCCCATGATTGGTACAACTTTTCTACACCATATTACTTATTACGTAGAATTGACGAAATAGTAGCAACTAATACCAATAGTCCATTAGACAAAGATGAGTGTTTTTATAATTTAGTTTGTTTAACGAGCAGAGGAGCCATCTTATAAGTACTCATCGCCCATGCAGCCCACACCTGCAAAGGAGTCGATAATGAATTGCTGGCAATGACAGAATTGTTGTTCTTTTCCAATATCAAAGACAACTATAATCTCGACCTCGCTACCCAATTATTGGGAAATATCAATATCCTAAGTAAAAACTAGTATTCAAACTTTCAGGTTAACATGTTTTATTTATATATTCAGGTATTTCACATTAGATCACATTTGTCACATTATCACGATGCATATTTTGAAGACCTAAATGCTGATGAATTTAATTGAAATCGATATGACGTCACCTTACAACAAGGTTCACAAATAAAATTAAGCGGTACTAAAACTGGGGTTACCAATTTGCAAAAAGAGAAATAAACCATACCTTTCATAAGCCGTGATTGTCGCGGGTGATTTTACGAGTGGACCACGATGAGTTACCGCAACCATTGGATCATTTGCGCAACTTACAAAGCTCTGTATTCATTAATTTACGTGACGGTTCCGAAGAAACCCTTTAAACGCATATCTCTGACGTGAGTATTGCTGAGAAAGTACGCAAAATGCAAACGCAATTGTTCCGTTTCGAAAATTCCTGACTGGCACATTTTTTGGTCCCGGTATTCGAATTATAACCTTAAGAACTTATAATAAAGGTCAGGTAAAACAAAAGACTACACGCAAATCTAACTTGGCTCATTTGTTTCGTGTTCATAATATTGGTCCTTCGAGCGTCTTATTTTATTTACGGTATGCAAAGCATTTTATGGTTCAACTGTGTGAGGCTTGCGTGTCCCTCTTCGGTATATATTTGGGATCATTCTTTGAATGCCACATTACGAAATCGGTATTTTACTTTATCGATCAACATAAATACTCACTTAATTAGGACGTAAACCTCACCATTTTATAAGGTTTCGCCCAAACTTAGTCGAGTAATTTTCCTAACCAGGTTTTTGTGGAAACGAATCATAATTTGGGAAAAAGTGGAAAATAAGTATCTAAAGCAATTTGGACGTGTCTCTTCGTAGTGTCTCGCTCTATTTAGTAAAATGCAATAAAAATATTACTTGGTTATGGCTTAAATTTTCTTATTAAAAATGTTGTTGTCAGCCTCGAAGCAAAACAACGTCAAAGCTACCGAGATGAGCAGGAAGCGGGCTATATTAGTACCAAGGTATCAAGACAAAGAGCAATGGCAAGCGCAGTTCACGCATATTAAAATAAATAAACCCAGATAGAACGTTGTGAAGCGTACGCGCAGCTACGCGAAGAATACACTCACTTTGAAATATTGGATGCGGCTTATAGTGCCTTTAGCCGCCAGAAGCTGGAAATAGATTATACCGAGTGCTAAGTTAAAAGAATTGCGAGATACCTGATGATTACTTATTGGAATCGAGAATCCCAGACCTGAATCCAACCCTATTTACAGCGACAAATACAATGCAGTTCTAGTTGGTAAAAAGTAAAAAACCTTACACAGCTTTACGCTAAGACTCAACTCTCATTGACGCAGAGTCAAAGCGAAGCGACGCGTCATGTTTTTAAACTTTACAGTATATTCATCTATATTTCCATTAAGTAACTTATACATTTTAAATCTGTGTTATGAACAATGTATGACGAACGAATTCACGCGCTGACGACGCTTGGTTGGAGACACCTTTGCTTTGACTCTGCGTCAATTAGAGTTGGGCCTAAAAAGGCTGTGTTAATAAGTAAGTACCTGTACGTTTTCTATTAGATATTGTTACTTTTCTACAATTAATCTTATACCTACTAAATAACATAGAGCAATCATATTTAAGTTAGATATTTAGCCAGTTATTTAAAACAAAAAAAAAACATGCAGAAAATATAAAAACTTAAAAACCATTTTTTTAATAACGGTTAAGTACTTCTCCATTTTGCGTTATGTATCGGAGGCGCGGCCAAGAAAATCTGCTTCGACCGTGAGAATCCGATATTCGTAAAGAGAGCTGTGTCGGTGACATCTGTTTATTTGACATGTATGTATATGCATGTATATTTGTTAATTCATTGTATGTAGGCCTCGTGTCAATGGCTTAACCAGTGTTAACGCCAGTACAAGGTCTTATTTCTGTACCTACTTCTTAATTGATAAACCTTATCCGGTTGACAGTGGATTTTTCCTGACATCGACTTTTAAAAGTTATTCTAGATTAATCTAAATATTTATTCGTTTCTTATTGTTACTAACTCGTATTTTTTTTGAGTCTGTATTCGTTAAATTACTTCTCGGTTTTTCACTAGAGCATTCCCATCTTTATCCACATAAGTATTTGCTTGACCATTTCAAATTTAGTTTCCAGTACATAGAGAGAGACGGATTAATCTTTGTACAAAACAACTTTTTTAATATCTACGTTATGACCCGCTAGTTTTAAGTAAAAAATATTACGGTAGTCGTCACGCTTCAAAGAGTTAGAGCGTCGACAGAGATCGCAATCACCTTTCATAAACTGTAAATATAAATGTTAGTACAATTGCACTTGCATGAGGATAAAAATTATATTTGAAGATTTGTATCGTAAGCAAAATGTTATAGTGTGAAAATACTTGCTCACATTGTTTCTGATGCTTGATGTGGAAAATTAAAGTCACAATTATTACGATGAAAATTGAATTAAAAGCTGTAGATAATAACAGGCCTATCTTTAATATTTTCTTTGCAAAACAGGTAAGTATTATCATCAATAATTTTGGGAATTATCTATTTATCTAACATAATTAACCCATTGTTCTGTTTCACTGCTGGGCGCGGGTGAACGAGAGGGATTAGGCTATAGTCGCTCATATAGGTATTTATAATGAAAATAATTTCTGTATTTTTATTTACCATTTTATTAACTGATTAATAATAATCGGTTTTATAATTCGATCTTCTGCAATCTGGCTCAAATACTAAAAAACTTTATAATGAAAAACTAGAAAGTAACTTTAAACAAATATAAAATACTAGCTTCTGCCCGCGACTTCGTCCGCGTAGCGTGATGATATTAGCCTATACCCTTCCTCAATAAATGGGCTATCTAACACTGAAAGAATTTTTCAAACCGGACCAGAAGTGAGAGTAGCGCGTTCAAGCAAACAAACAAACTCTTCAGCTTTATATATTTAGTATAGATTTATTAGAATGTAATAATAATATGTAATAGATCTAGATACCGTAGATTACCGTAAATCCTTCCTATACTTTTTTAAAGGCACGTGTTTACCAGAATAGATAGGTAATTATATTTTAGTTCATGGACAAGACTGTAGTTAAGTATAGAAGCAAAAACTTTTTGAACTGGCAAATACAGTAGGTAGGTATCTTACAAGCGTTTCTTACAATTGCTTCTCGAAGTGTTCGACCGTCCAACACATTGTGATTTTAATAAAATATTGTTTACTGTTTTAAATGCTTAAAGACTTAATAATGTTCATCACCTGTCTTGTTAATGTAAATACTTTTAACCTTCGGAAAATTATTGCATACAAATGGGCTCGATATTCTTCTGTTTTATATACAATGTACATACATTTTCAAATAAACTTGAAATCACTTAAAAATAGTTACCTACAATACAGCTTACAGTTTTTATACTTGCTAAAGAACAATCATCTCTTTCATGCCAGAACGGCTGAATCGAACTGGATAAAATTTGATCAGAGATAGAACATAGTCTGGAATAACACATAGGATACCTACTTTTTATCCAGATCAGACCTATTTCTAAAGTCTTCGTAGACGAAGACGCGGGCAGAATCTAGTAAATAATAAATAAAACTAGTTTAAATACATTTAAACAAAAGTATAAGGGTAAGTAATGGTTATGCGTACCAGTAAGACTATATTAAATTACAAACTCAGTCACCGTTTGTTAGTATAAAACTCAGGTATACGTCAAATACAGACTTCTAGACAGTTATTGCGCAGTAATCCTTTAAAATAGTCAACGTCTAGATGATATTACGAAAAGTCATACGGCCATCTGCGCTTGCGACCCACGTATGTGCAAGCGCATTGCTACGTAAGTATTCAATTTAAGGTAATGAGGCCTGCACGTTCACACACGGTCGTATTAAATGTAGGCCTAGATAACCTGTCTAATTAATATTATAAGACATTCGTATATATTTGTGGTGAAGGCACAGTTGTGACCAGTTTTCTTGGGAACTGGGTAGGCCAGTGGAGGCAGTAAATCCCATAACTCGTTTGTTAATTAGATAAGTCACATAGTCATATATTTTAAAAAAATGTAATAAAGATATTTATAGTAAAAGCTATACTCCGTCCAATTACGGGAATGTCACCAAAAGTGATGAAAGACTTAATGTTTATTACAAACTGTTACCAGTAGCGATGGGTTAGTTTAGGTGGACAGGAAGAAGCAACAGAAAATTCTTACCTTGACTTGTTATATGACATTAATAGACTAACAATACTGATTGTTCAAAAGAGAAGAAGGAATTGAGTTCATAGAAGTGACGAAGGCTCCATACGCCTTCGTGGACCTATTTTTATTAGGGCTAACAAGTATATTTACTTTATAATATCAAATCGCATTTCAGTTCACAGAAACGAGTTTCATATGTCCTTATAATATCTTGGCCAACCGTAACCGACTACTAATTATCACCACTAATTTAAAGATATCTACGATTCAATAGATTAGCAAATAATGTAGAAATACCACCAAAGTGTTTGTAATTAATACTACAGACCATACAATTTAGTAGCATTTAGATATCAGACTACGATTTTACATAGCTTTGAATCTTAGTAATTAAACAGCAAGCGCTTTAAGAATGTTCTATGCAAGAATTGTCAAGAAGTATTTTATCTGTACTAAGGACAGTTAGGATATCTAATTTGTATCATAGCCATTTCTATTAACAAGTTAAATTAGTCAAATAAAACAAATTCATTAACTTGGTACGTGTCAACATTCGTGTAGCTATGACAAGTAAGCGAGCTGTCAAATTGTCATACAAACACATAGAACAAAAACCTTCCAAGATAGATACGTTACTCTAAAGCGTTTAAAAAGGTATGAACAGAAGGTATGAACAAGTGGGTGAAAGAAGTTGCAAGCCAAATAAAGTGTGCTGTGTACGGTGCATCGCAGTGACCATTGTCACATCAAGGCTGCCGCTTATGGCAACAAGTGAGAATCATTTTTCCTCCTTCCTACCCAGAGCAGAGCGGAACAACCTTGCTCATCGCGCAGAGGTCGCCACCCAAATAAACGTAAACACTTTTTGCCGCTCTTTGTCATGTCACGAAAAATAAAATATATATAGGTAATTATACTGGTAAGCATTGATTCGGTTACTTCTGAGTCTCTGCCGCTCACCGCCTGTATGAAGGACATAATTATTGCGTATTAGTTTGTTTTTTGTTAGACGCGTATAAGTATTTCATATTTTTAAATACACGTGACAAGATTATTTGTTGGTTAGTGACATTTTTTTATATAAAATTACAAGAACAGCATATATTAATCAAATATTTCTTTTAAACTCATCACCTTGACGTCACTTAGTCGTAGATTCAATTATTTACTGTCAATTATTTTCTTTAGACCACCCGTGTTAGTTAGTTACTACCGGAATACTCCCACACTGCTTTGATCGCAGCATTTATACGAAGATACGTCTAATTTAAACGCTGCATTTGAATACAGATCTGGAGCTCGATACAAATAACATATTATTGGGAATGTCTTTAATGAAACAGTTTTTCTTTCAATGGTACAATCTTTCTATTTTTGAGTTGATAAAATTAAGATTCATAGTGATTGAATGTTGAGTTTGATGATGTAACTATCAATTTGAGTATACAAATAAACAGTTTTCATTGCATGTTTAGTCAGTGAAATCAGAAGCTTTTACGTCCTATACAGACGAGGACACATTACACACTTTCTTATTTTCCCGACTTCACAAGGTAATCTAGTAATAGGCAATCTCAGGGACTCTCTCCTCACTTAAACGCATGGTGAAAGTGTATTGCGTAAGCGCCCTGCCGTGTATACCGCAAATCACAGAATTGACGTATAGTGTTGCAACATAAAGTGCATTTCCATTAAGATTGAAGTTTTTGATTGATTTGGAAAGAAGCTCCAAAAGTCTCTTAATTTTTGGAGCAAACCCTTGTGCTTATAGTGTTTAATTGCTTCAATGACATTATAGTAATCATTTGATACTTCTTGATTGGTTGAGATTTTTGATGAATATTGGATTCAAATGGCAGATATGCAAAGATACCGCTCAAATAGATGAAGAGATTATGGGAAAGAGGAAAATGCCAAGGCTCAGCAAAGGAACCAAGCCAAAGAATATTCCGTCCAGGAGACGAGACGTTACTAGTCTAGTTTCAATTAAACTTTCGGATTAAATAGGTCGATATACAATAGCTACCATGAAAGTAAGGCCGAAATAGGAAAATGTGGACTGAGTTAGGAAGAGCCTTTGTCCCAAAGCGACTACATAAAAATGTCTTGGCAGGTAACTTTGAAACAATGTGCTGGCAACTTCGTACATGCCCTAAGCAATGGTGCGATGATTGCGATAAATTAACACAACACGTAGCTAGTATGTGAGGAAATATAAGTAATCGCGATAAAGATGGCGGTTGGCAGAAATTGAGTGTTAGGCAATAATAGTGCTGTAGCCGATATGAATAAGTTTCACGTATCGTAATGCATGTTACGTGTCGCGTACTGGGCGTGATTTGATTGGTTTAGCTTAGGGTTGCCGTCGGTACCCGAGTGATTGTGGTTACTTACTCGTACGAACAGAGAATTACACACATGCGGTTGTATTTGAAAATTGGTGAAACCATCAAAAGGATATCCTTCAGGTATGCACAGGTTAAAATATATCAAGAAATTCAATTAATCAATCACTAAATTTACCAAAATATAATAGCTGAACTATGACATATTATTATAATAATCAAGTATTGTAAGTTCTCTGAATAAAAAAACAAGATCGAACGAGACTAGCTATTATTCGAAAAGGAAAATTGCTCAGAAAGTAGACGAAAAACAAGTAATATAACTAACCACGTTATTAGAAGTATAAGATTTCGCAAAAATGTCTTGAAATATTTTTGATAGATTGAACAGGTAATAAAGCATTGAAATACAATAATAAAACGAAATGTGTCTGACCGAGAGTTTTTAGGTCGATCAGTTACGCTGTCCTCAATTTAGTTGGTGTTCACTCTGACTCGTTTAATTCTCGAGAAGGTATGAATTAAAGAACTTCTTTTTTAACAGGCTAGTGCAGGCTATAAACGGTACCGTTCTGACTGCATCTCATTTTACTCTTAAGACTTAATATAATCAATCTATTATTATGTCCCACTGCTGGGCAGGGGTCTCCTCTCACAATGAGAGGGATTAGGCTATAGTCCACCACGCTCGCCTAATGCGGGTTGGCAGTCTTCACACGCCGTCGAGAAAATCTCTCAAACGTGCAGGTTTCCTCACGATGTTTTCCTTCACCGTTGAAGCGCGTTATAATTAACTTATTAATCGTGCGTGATAATTAATTATTAAAGTCAGAGGTGCGCGCCTTGGATTTTTTAATATTCGCAACCGGACCGTTTAATATTCGCAAAATTCCGATTTTTCCGGTAGCTTTTGGTGCAGTCGTTCGAAAGTTATACGCGTACATAAATATCATTTCTACGATTCATTTTTATTAGATAGGTATATCTGTGGTATATTTGTGTAACTGGACATAATAAGCAATTTAAAGTAGTTTATATTTTTTTTTTATTTATTTAAAGAAGTTTATTTATTTATTTAAGTAAAAAAAAATTAGTCCTAATACCCGTATACCAATAAAGTGTAATGAACGTGTGTTGTGGTGTAAATTAAACACAAGTGGATGCTATGAATATTAGTATAATAATGCATGTCTTACAAGCTAAGGTACAATGTATAGGGTGGAGGCGCGTCGCACACTACAAAAGCTTTAAATGGCAACAACAATAGAAAACCTCCAAAGACGCCTTTCTTGAATTTGGCCGGAGATTTCGAAGCAAGCTGATATTTATTATTTTAGACATTTAGACGTTGGCAATGATTTATTTTACGCTGATTACAAGTGAGACATGGAAGCTGTCTGCTGCTTATCATTACGAAGAAGTGAAACTGTCCCGTACTGTTATAGAGCAGAAGACAGTACTAGTCTTGCAAACTTTACCACGCAATATAATTAAGTTTCCACCCACTATTTAAGTCAGGTCAGTTCTTTCTGACTTCCTGTAATCTTGTAGTCTCAACAAAGGTCCATTCAAGGATAACGGTGTGTGCATGTGATCACTTCTAGGTTTACATACCACTTCTGCTGCAAATAATTGCTGATAACGCAATAACATCGCCCGAATGGGACCTAACAACAACGAACGAACGATATGTGTACTCTGCTTAGCTCTTCCAGGAACTCGCTATATCTCCCTTCGGGTAAAAGTATGATTGAAATTAGGACAAATATCATTCAAATTACATTATACTTACCTATATAATAATATATATTTCTATAGTACTCTGGAACACATTACTGACATGTTAGCTTAAGTAAGTCCTAATATCCGAAATTTATCTAAAATCTAGAATTTCAAAGAAGCCAGAATACGTTTCAGATTATTCAATATTATATCAAAATTCATGAACCAAATAACTAATAGGTACATAAAATTTATATCACGTATGGAAGGATTATACAAGGTAGGTATAAACGTAATCATTACATACTCCTCAAGATTTGAAACTCATTGTTACGCGTCCACATTTCGGTCACATTTTTAAGTTGCAACATTATTCGAAGCGTGACAATAGTTAGCGAACCGAAATGAGTGTTAAAGGAAGCAGGGTTATTATTAACAAACACGTAAGTATGAGGCCATGAGTCAATGGGACGAACAAGTCCGGACGGGTGATTCTCAGAACCCTTTTGTTAGTGCATATCATTCTCATTGCCCAATAAGACACATTCGGCGGTTATACACTCGCGTCTTGCTGACGCGTCGGAAACGCAGCAGGAATGTGTTTCAGACACTTGTTTCAATTCTATTTTGACACTTTTACTTATGACACATAAGATTATAATGGTAGTTTGTGTCCTTTGTTTAAAGTCAATAACTGATAATCATATTGAAGACAAGTTTATGTGTAAGTAGTTTTGGTATGACTGATAACACGATATCTGTTAACAGCTACATTGGAAATTATAATTCTTCGTCGATAACCACCTAGGTAGGTACGTAAATGTATGAGGTATTATAGGTTATTACAACTCATTATTTTACAAATTCCTAGTATGATATAATCTGACATACTGCGTGTCATTTTTAAGAATAATTTAACATAAATACCTATATAATACATCATAATAGGCATGATGACTGATTTTCAAAAACTGTTCTAAAATATTCTTATGTATATACTGTTTCCGAAAAATAAATTATTTCTGCAATAAAACATGGTTTTTGATTCAAAAATGCGATTTTAATTCAATGTTTTTCAATTAGCGCGAAAACGGTCGCTGGTGTCATGGCGTCTGCATATGACGTCACTTCAATGTTTTGGCATCGTACACAATAGGAGATTAAATAACTGATCAGATGATATTTTTGTTAATTTTTATTTAGACATGACTTCGCAAGTGTATAAGTGGTGTGCTGTTCCCCAGTGTGATAATACGTCAAAAAAATACCCTGATAAATTATTTGTTTACGTGCCACACAACAAAACAATAAGATATAAGTGGCTTAATCTTGCACGGCGAGATTAAGCCACACAGTTTTGCAGTTTCCTTTTCTTTCCTTCCTTAATAAACTTTTCAAATACTCCAGTATTTAATTGCAAACTAGGTTTACTATTGGATAAATATTTTGTTGTAATATATTTAAATGTAGTCCAAACCCGAGATAGCTTTGATTTCATCCAGTAGCATTCAATGGATGTATCGGACGGTTCTTCACTCCTACGACGAACCCACATGAGAAATGCAATGGCATTTTTGCAGCCCCCTTGTGAGGCAACACTGTGGCATTGCATTCTACCGATACAACTTCTTCCTTTACTTCGTCAACTATTAACGTCACTGCATATAACTTCGCGTGGACCTTGTGTTCTGCGCAGATTTTTGATCAAACTATACACAGATTTCCATCGCGTTTTAACTGAACGTAGCTAATCGCGTCGTTCCCATAAGATGGCCTGGAGGACCTAAAACAAAGAAATCGATAGGTAAGCATATTTTATAAAATAAAAACATTATTAAAACTAAACATATGAAGCTGTGCTTTTTAAAAGTGATTTTATTTTTTTAACTATTGTAACGTATAGTTACAGTAATTTTAATATAGTTTTTATTTAATAATAAATAATACTTACATTGTAGTTTTAACATTTCTAAATTCTGCTGAACAGAAGTCTTTGTTTGATGCCAGGAACTGCCCCAGCATGCATTAACAAATCCACTCTGGGCAAATTAGAGCTGTTTGCCTTGGTAAACCCTTGTTCCATTACTTAATAAGTTCTTAACAAGTCGTAGAAAAAAAACTAAGTAATATACAATTAGGAAATACATAATAAACAATTTTTAAGCGCGGAGATCGTCGAAATTCGTACGAAATTTACGTGACGTTGACAGTTCAACATAGATGTGACGTAATTGAATCTGATTGGTGTTCAACTGAACATGGCGGACTTGTCTATTTTGGAGTTTTATTTTATCAAATAAATTAATAATCCCGTCTTATAAATAAAAATAATTTTTTTTTCTAAACATATTAATTATATTTCAGTATATGAACATATTATTTTAGTAATTCTTGCTAACCGTCATCATGCCTATTATGTATAATATACATATTCTTCATAAAATATTTTGTATACCTATAAAACAATTAAAGTTTATCGACTTAGTCTGTGAGACAGAAAAAACACTTCTTGGCAGTTTACCTAAGCATGAAATGACTATAAAAACGCTTACTTAATTTATAATAGACGTGGTTAGTTAGCAACAAAATTTTCAAAATGATCTACAAATAATTAATATCCAAGGAAAACGTACAGTTTCGCAACCTTAAAACAAAACAATAATAATAAAACATGCTAATACGTTAAACGTTTTTAAACACATGTATGAAAGGCGGCGCAGGCGCGTCGGTGGCGGCCGCCTGGTCCCGTGAGCCAGGTAATGACACAAAACGACGCACGTGACCGTCACATAACTCACACAAGGATCATAACAAAGATACACTGCATACCACTGATGATAGATAGCTCATCGTCGCCATGTTGTGGGACGTTTTGTACCCAGCGCTTGCGCCCGCGCTGCATTACATAGAAGTACACCCAGTTTAGACTGGATCGCACTGACCTTTGGTACTGTATCTATACTAATATATAAAGCTGAAGAGTTTGTTTGTTTGTTTGCTTGAACGCGCTAATTTCAGTACTACTGCTCCGATTTGAAAATAGTTTTTTTTTAAATCGGACCAGTAGTTCCTGAGATTAGCGCGTTCAAGTAAACAAACAAACTCTTCAGCTTTATATATTAGTAAGTATAGATAATTAAAAATGTGGATTTATGTAGTTAGAAAAATATTAAGTTTTTAGATTTATTCGTCACTACTTAATTAACTAACACAGCTTATTATGGAGTTATACTAGGCAGTTTTAGTACGTAGTTGAAATAAAAAATAACAAACAATTCTAAGTTTAAATAATTAACACTGTTTCAGAAATGTTCTGTATATTGCAACTAAACTATATTAAAGACGCGAAGACGTCAATTAATTCATTCAAATATAAAAAGAAACATTTTAACCGGATTGATCATACTTAATTAGAATTGGTGTAGATGCCAACACATCCAAAATTAGTACTACCCTATTTGTGCCTCCGAATCCGCTTGACAACCGAGCCTAGATTTATGCGAATTGATTAAATGCTAGACATTTCTTGATTGCTATCGGGTAATAAATGTCGATGATCGTCTGATGACCACGAAAGACAACCAATAGACATTATGTCTATAACTTCAAATGTCAAAAATCAAAATGTGGTCGTCTGCGAGTTCTGCGACCCATTTTTGGTCCCAAAGATGTTCTAAGTGTCCTTTAATAATGAGCGGGGTTGGGATAGCCTAACCCTTTAAGTGCATCATAATTAATATTAGTACTTTATTAGTATGAGAGAAATAAAAAAAACTCTTTACGGATTTTATCGCGTTGTATTGGTATCTATTATTTAATTAAAAGTAGTTTTATTTACATGGGAATTTTTTTACATGACTTACTTTTCTGAATCGTGCTGCTAATATTTGATTATTCAAAAGTAAGTAATTTGAATAAAACATATGACTTTGATTTTGACTGAGCAGGAGGAGAATCGTGGACCCACCTTATCCTGGCGATGATATCAGAATTAACGTCCACAGAAGTGACATCATTTTAAAATCTTTCATCAGAATCAGTAGCTTCGGCATTATCCTTTAAAAGATCGTAAGTAGTTACTAAAGGAGCCAGAACACAAAATAATTGGTAATATGCATACGCATAGTCATACAAGTCTGGATTCTTGAACATCTGATCCTATTAAACGAGACATTACCGTTTTTGGTATCGTCCTACTTGCGCAACTTACTTTGTAATAATATAAGTATAAGTACGTATAATATAATTATAACACCTTGTTGGACAGATATGTCAAAACAGAATTATTCATTCGGTACATATTTGTAACTGGTTTTTGCGCAATAATCACGCTTCGCTGAATGATTAGATGCGCTGGACGACCTTTAGAATGGCCTGCGTTGCCTAACTGTGACGTCATTTAGGCTCTTATCACAGTTGAAATGAATTCTATGCAAATATCAGGCCGTCTCCTTTTATCTACGAGTACCTACCATATGAAGAGTATTTACCTGTCTGCGTCTAATGATGTGAATAATAGTAGTATTAGAATAGCTCAGTTCTGTGGAAATAAAAAAAGAAGTAGCATGACTATATGACAAAGCTGAACAGCGAAGAGTACATCATCATGAACCTATAGTACCTAGTCCACTACTGGTCAAAACCTCCAGTAATATGCGCCATTTCATAATTTCCACTCAAGAACACGTCTACCAAGTGTAAATATTTCTCGGAATGTTAATTACAAGCATAAGCAGACAGACGAATCGTCTGATCGTAAGCGATTACCGCCGCCCATGGACACCAGCAACACCAGAGGAGTCGCAAGTGCGTTGCCTGCCTTTATTTACCTATTAAATAAAATATACATCAACATTTTATATGGTATGCACTTGTTTCTATATTATTTTAATTCATTTTTATTATCTTTTTACATAATTTTAAAAATAGAATTAATTCTTTATAACAATTAAAAAACATAACAATAAAAAAATATTCCGTTTCGGGAGCAGGTATCATACCTCATTCGTAAAAAAAATATTTGAACTGAATCATTAATGTGGTAACTACACTACTTAAAAGCTATTTATATAATCATTATTAGGCTTTATTACTTGCTATGCTACTGTACCTATGTAATGGCTAATTAATTTTTATATGCTTAATAAACTTAATTAACACGTACAAGGGTAAAATCTAACGAATAAAATTGTTAGCACTTGATAAGTAACACGTTATAAATATGATAAGATTTATTTATTATTTTTTAATTTGGTCAGTTTATGATATATGGCTTCATGTTTAATATAAAGAAATAGTATCTACCAGATGCTTTTGAGGTAATTGAACCTAAGATCTTTATATAAAATACTGAGAGATTGAGACTGTGGGGTTGAATATTTATATAAAATGCAATACAAAATTATCTTTGGCGGAGTACAAACGTATACTCTACATAAACCCATAAATAGAAGTCTTTAAAGTTGCCTGTCCATGAACCGAAACGAAACGTACCGGAGCGTTTTGGAGATAGGAGAATATTAACAATTAGAATCCCATCCGTAATGCTAGTTAACCGGTATTGTTCTTACTAACACACCGGCCAGTTCCTTCTTTGCTTTAGTCAAGCATTTTTCGAAGTCCCTGTTAGTTTTATGGCTACTGCGAACCAGAAAAACGTAAAAGGCATGCAAAAATAATATGAAACTAATGATTCATCAATATGCTTGAAAATTAAAATAAAGGGGCCAGCTATTGCAACTCATGGGTGCAAAGAAACCTTTAAAATTATCTCTTCAAGGCCATCAGTTCTTTGCCGCAAGTAGTTCCTCGTCTACAAATATCACAAATAGGTACTTAAAAGAATACCAATAAAAAAGTAAAACACAATTAGCCTGACTATCAAACGTGGGAGGGGCAGTCGGACTTGGGTTTTAATATGACCACAATTACGCACATTAAAAGATCCAATACCGACTCGTGTGGGCACCAAGGCTCCGGACCATATTGGGCAAAATTGTCTCACTGGCATATCACTACATAACCCCTTTGTGAAACCGACCAATAAATCTGTTGACATTGTTTAAACATGTGTCGTACATGGATTTATTTTAAAATTTAAATTGTATAATGAAGGCTTTGGAAGAAAATGATGACATTCGTTTAGTCCCAAATAAGGATCAGTAGAGGCCCGAGCTTGCTTCCTTGAGGAAACACCCACGTAATTCTAAAGTAATACAATATAGACAATTAATTTTACGAGCTCATCAAAAGGAGACCAACATTGTTGCTTTCAACGCCTGAAACTATTAATGTACTGGTTAGGTTATGCATACTGAATAAATGCCATGATATCACTGACCGCATTTATTATTTATTATGAATAAAAGATGTATTTCAATTGTTCGAACCAATCTTAACTTACAATAAGACATTACTACCAAGGCTACATAAGTATGATGAGATATAAACATAAACTGGAATCTTTCATCTTTGTTGATAGACACGACACGTGTAAAGCTTATCCTACGAATCTCTAAACGCAACTGTGTAATTATAAGTAAATGGTCATAATTAAAATGTTTTTAATCGTTACGTGTGAAACAATGAATGAAAATAGCTTTAAACGCTAAGAATCGTAGAAAATAGGCTCGCAAAAGGCTCGCCCCTATTACATGGGTCCTAAACATACCGGCAAACTGTGGGTGTACTTACATTAGTACGCCTCTGCCTAACCTTTCGGGGAATACAGGCGTGTTTATGTAATCGTAGAAAACAAAAATAACAGCGTAATTGTGTGTATTCCAAATTATAACCAACAACCCGAAAGTCTACGTCATGTGGAAATACTTTGAGGCAAGCGTGTTTATTATGATCAAATTGATAATCAAAATATTCGTAATCGATTAAAAGCCACCATTTTTGGAGAATATTAATTAGGAAACCCGAAGTGATTATTCAATAAAGTAATTTGGTTAGTTTGTAAACTAATTATCATTAAAATTGTAAGGAAAACGCGTAAAGGATAATGATGGGGCAAAAGCAAAGTGACTAATTCTTACAAGATAGGACGACTTTCCTCCTTACATTTATGCGTTACTAACCAGGAAAATGTAGAAATTAATTAATTTTAATATATTTAATTATTTATATGTAGGTGCTAACGTTGATACGTAAAGAGGAAATTCGACCCAGCCTTTACAAAATTAAAAGTATAATATAAGTATATTTCAAAAATCGCAACCTACGTATGATAGCGGATACGACCCGCCCACAGCACTATTTACATGTGTCCAAAGTACAGCCAAAAAAAACTCACATAGCCATTTAAAGTAATAAGACAATGTGGTTCATTAAGTTGGCTACCTCCGCCCACTCCGTGGCACCTTCGTCTCTCAATTTATCGAGTACAGGTGAAACTAACATTTACATACACTATAATTATCGACGTATGTGTGCAGTAATTAAAAGATACAGAAGAAGCTTTGAATATTATAAACAATAAACAGTACGCGGTTGGAATATTACTGGACATGACCAAGGCCTACGACAAAGTGCAATTTAAAATATTACTAAATAAATTATATGGAGTAGGTATACGAGGGAAAGCCCACGAATGGCTAAAGTCATATTTAACGAGTCGACAACAACTAGTGGAAATTGAACACTTCAACCAAACTACTCATGAAATTGAAAAAATCCGTTCGAATAGAAAATATATAAACGCCTCAATTCCTCAAGGCAGTGTGATTGGGTGTCTATTGTTTCTTATATATATAAACGATCTACCTAAAACAGTGGAGGGGCCATGTGTCTTATTCGCGGACGACATCTCTTTACTTGTTTCATGTAAAACTGATTTAAATCTAAATGAAAACTTAAATTCTATTCTCACAAATACTGTAAACTGGATGAATAAACATAACCTAGAAATAAAC
The DNA here is from genome assembly GCA_947256265.1 of Acronicta leporina. Lineage (NCBI taxonomy): Eukaryota > Metazoa > Arthropoda > Insecta > Lepidoptera > Noctuidae > Acronicta > Acronicta leporina. The sequence continues at coordinate 10,738,904 of OX366520.1, read as the reverse complement.
TTCTCAAAAACCAAACTTATATCCTTCCATCCCCGCCAAAAAATACCAATAAATATAAACTTCTCCTTTAAAGAGACTAAATTAGAAGTAGTCAATGAATTTAACTTGCTTGGATTAACAGTAGACACCCATATCAATTGGAAACCACACGTAAAAAACTTGAGAACAAAAATTTCAAGATTTTCATATGCACTACGAGAAATAAAAAAGAGCACAGACCTAAAAACTGCTATTGTTGCCTACTACGCATATGCCTACTCTTGGCTCAGTTATGGTGTAATTTTGTGGGGTAATAGCACAGAAACACCAACTGTCTTTACCCTACAAAAGAAACTAATCAGAATTTTGGTAAATATTGAAGAAACTGATTCTTGTAAACCGCATTTCCAAAAGCTAAATATTTTAACCCTGCCATGCATCTACATTTTAGAATTGTGTAAATTTGTCCGGAAACATCCTGAACTTTATAGTAGGCGCGAAAACATACAAACAAAAATCGTACTCAGGCACAAAAACCGCTTAAATCTACCAACTTCCCGACTAGAAATGCACTCCTCAAGCCCTTTGGTAATGTCCATAAAAATATTTAACAAATTACCCGAACTCATAAAAAATGAAAGTAGGTCCAATATCTTTTGCAATAAAATAAAACACTTTTTAATAAGGAAAAGCTACTACAGCATAAAAGAATACCTTGAAGATAAACTTTAAGTAGGTACATAATATTTTAGAGATATTAAAGAATACTTTAGAGGCTTAAAATTATTAAACCAAATATAAATATATATATATATATATATAGTTTAAAGGTATATATAATAATATATTGTTACTAAAATGATCAATAGCAATAAAAAATAATAATAATAAATAAGAATTTAAAAACAATAAATAAAATAATAATAATTAATATATAATAAAACATAAAATAACAAATATATTTACAATAATAGAAGTGCAATTATTCAAGTACATAAATAATAAAATAATAATATAAAATAACAATAAAAAATAACATTACATTAAAAATTAATGCAATAAATATCATAAAGGTACATATTTACATAACATCTATAAGATAATAATATATAATTATAAATATAAACTTATAATATTTAAATACATAATTATTTAGACATAAAATAAAAAGTGCAATAAATAATGAAGGCTAAATATAGTTAGAAAAATGTAATTAAAATATCATTATTAAATTATTAATGTATGTATAGGTACATCTCCCTCTCTCATACTTAGCGTTGCTGTGCCCAACAGGGTCCATAATTGGTTCTTAGTTTTAAGCTTACCATCTGTTAAATCTTATATGTACATTATGGAACGCAATAAAGAATTGAATTGAATTGAATTGAATAGATCAAAAGAAATTCTAGAAAATATCGTAAGATCAATCGCGTATCGTAACCAATAAATGAACCCTGCACGCTTTGTATTTTAGTCAGATCTAATGCTTCGGAACATAAATTGCGTGCAGTATATTATCGTACAACCTATTTTTAAAACAAACACAATTAATCAGTATTTTTTTAAAATAAATTTTAAGTCATGCAATACTCACCAATCGCAGTGTGTGGCCCTGTATCAGCGCTAACTAGTCCCTGATGTCTTAATATTTTTACTTCACAATCATCAAGGCACAATCACTAACAAGTTCGAGGGAATAATCCACAGAAGAAACCGCGATTCGCGTGGTGGTATGTCTATGCACACCGACTCTCAGAAACGATCGCCCAGCGCACCGAAGAAGCATACGCCACTATCAATACCCTCATCAATACCATACATTTAGTTTTAGTAAACCAATTTTGAATCTACCCTCATACAAACGCGAATACGTGCGTTCGGGAATGTTAGAAGTTACAAAGAAGTTACAACATAATAATAAGTATGCAAATATCGAATTTTATTATTATATTTGATTAATGACTTTTTTTTTTTTACAATTTGTGTATGTATTTGTTTCGTTCTAATTGTACGTGTGAGTGTGAAACAAAAGAGACAAAATTCAGACGTTTATTAGCAAGGAGGTTATTTGATTTTAAAATAAGTAAATTAGAAGTTCCAAATAGTCAATACGTGACCAGGCAGTAACTGACCAAATACAAAAATTGGTTTCTGTTGAACTTCTTAGAAATATGTGTCTGAATTAGGCTCATGATAATCATTGTCAATAGCTACGAACATATTCATGCATATAATAATCACCAAACTAAATACCTTCCAAAGTTACCACTGTATAAGTTTCAAACAACAGCTACTTACCGTTTGGGGTCAATAGACTTCTCTATTCCAATTATCTCCCAAACGAGTAAATACATCGATCCATTAGTCATTGTGTAGGTTTCGTTCATCGGAAACATTGGTCACAACTCACAATACTTTAAAATGTTTTTTATATGGACCTTGTTTTTTTTTTACAAAGATATGTATGTTGAGTTGTATGAAAATACACTAAAATAAAAGCAAGCCGTTTTCTTATACAAAAATGATTATTGAAATTGTATTTATTTGAATAGGTAGTTCAAAGATAAAATAATTGAATAGTTTGACGGCACGTTTGGCGTAGCGGCTGAGCTATCGGCTTCTGCGGCACGTGTTATGGGTTCGATCCCCACACGGTGTAAATATTTGTATGATGTATTTGTGTGATGGCAGTCTCTTCGTGTCAATTACTCATATTTAGCTGCATCTGGATATATTGGAAGCCTGCCGCAATATAGTTGGATAAAGGCGTAAGTAGGATGGTGTTCTCTACGTCTCCATTTCGATGCCTCTAATTCCAAATCCATAATATTTTCGCGCCTTTTTTAAGCGCAAATAACTTTTTTTTTATTACGAAGCGGATGGTTATTGGATCCATCACACGATATAATAGCGCCTAGAGCGTGCTACAAAATATTAAGTAATTTAGCTTTCAAAAATACCATCACACACGCGTCACTTATCATCAAAAGTATTAACCAATGTTTGGATATGTCACGATTCTATCAGATGTATTATGTTTGCAAAGGTCTCATTTGTTTGGCATTCACCTTTGATATATTAATACGAACATTGTGACCTAATCTAATAGCGTAATTAGCTTAAACTTTTGCAATATTTTATCAACATACCATAACACTTGTATTCCCCAAAGGAACTGTTAGCTCATATAATAGGTGTCGAGCCTCATATCCGGGCTCAAGCTAGGAAATCCCTTATAATATCACTTTGTTCGAACTGGTAATCGAATCCAGGACCTCTAGCGTAGCAGTCTCGCTTAGATCTCGCACTAGACTAATGAGGCAGCAACACACTAGACCAACATTAAATCATAATATTCAGAAAATAGAGAAATATCTAGTTCACAGAGATCTACGTACAATATCTGACAGTGATTTCTGGATCCAGGATCCTAGATTTCTGTTTGGGAAAAGCTAAAAAGATTTTTCAGGGATTCAGGTACATTTGAGGATGATTTATCCCATAAGCCCTGCCATATATTTCCAGTCTCAGCCTCGTAAGTTTACAAAAAGGTCGTTGTGTAGCCGTGTGTATGTGAATCATATTATGATTCATCAAAAATGGCCATTAGTACCCCCAATACACCACTGCTTCAAGGATATAGGCGTGGTGTATTATTATCTAGTATATTTTACATAAGGCACGATCAATGAAGTGTTGATAGCACATTATGCAAGAGATTTTATACTGCTAATGTTGGATTGGAAGTGATCGTCAACCTTGATATGCCTTGTGAATTGATCGGTTATTATAAGGACAGATATTATTATAGATTAACAAACCATCAAGCCTGTAGTCCCCGAAGGGTTAGGTAGATGTGTACCAATGTAGATATATTATAATGTATGAGAAATCTTTTTTGTTGTGTTCGTTATTGTCAGGAAATGGATTGTATGACATTTTTTAAATCACCAAAAAAAAATTACGCAGCCGAAGCTGAGAACATGGCGCTAGTTACATAGTTTGAAACTAATAAAGACCTTTTTTTAAGTTATACGTCATAATTAAAAATAAACTATGCAACAATTGCTAGAACAAACACGACTCAAATACGTTTTTAATACCCGTGGGTATTAAAAACGTATTTGAGTCGATCACCGATTAGTTTGCCGACTGTGATCGGCTGTAATCGATTTAACTGCAGTTACGAAATGCATAATCAAGTGTTTGATCAGGCCGTCAATGCAGTCAGGTAGTTTGAGTGGGCACTTGCACAGGCCAAATACGTTACAGTTACGTACACTGTGAACTTCAGCTATTGTAAATGATTTACGAAAATTACAGTACACTATTGTACGAGAAGTTGAAGATAAAGAACATCGGAGATGATCTAAAATTCCAAAATCCTTTACCCAGTGGGCCGAAATTGCCCACGGTCACATTTCATCTTTCATCATCGCATCTCCCGCCATCGTCGGCAGCGAATTCATATCCTCCACCATACAACCAATATCGGTGTACGGTTTCATTCAGAGGAACTTCATCCCACGAATAATCAGGCTGTGGAATGACCTACCCGCCGAGGTTTTCTCAAAAGCCTACAGCATGAAGTTCTTCAAAAAAGAGTGAAGGTTTTCTCTATCCCACCATGGAACAAGTATTTATAGGTGGGGACATAGTTTATTTTGTATCCGGGTCTGGATGTTTCTGAATGTTAAAATTTGTTTTTGTAACATGCACCCAGTATACAGGAGAAAATCTTACAAGTTTTATGTTCAGAAGAAAATTACTAAATTCCTAACAACTAATCATGATTTGAATAATGATAAATAATTCAATAACAACATGAACAATCGCGAAAAATTTGTCCTCTAACAATCATATATTACATCATAATATTTACAGGGTCAAATACACGATTTATAATATATAAAAAAGACAGAGTTAAGTACAGAATTTCGAAACAGTATTCATGATCCATGACGACATTTTGACAGTATATAAAGAGTTAAGTCTAAACTAATAGAAGTTTTATAGTAAATAAGTAATGAGCTGGGAACATAGCGGTGATCGTCGACCGGCCATTGTCCGGGCTCCAGGCGCCTTCCGCTTCCAAATGACCATTCACCGCAGACCCCCGACTTTACACGTCTCCTCCCCTAATAACTATCAGCTATGTATGCTTGAGAGGGGCAGGACAGCTCTTGCGAAGCTGGTTTAGTGCATGTATTAGTATAGGAAAGTATCGAAAGGCGGAACGACGCGATTGAAAAATAGAAAACATGTGGGTGTACTGTACAATGTCCTATATGTAAATAACTAGACTGTCACCGTTTATGCTATGGAGGAAGTATTTGACGTGTGATTCGATTAAACTGTCCGGCGATTTATATAAAAAAGAATTTAGACGCTCCTCTCTTCTATATTTTTAAATTAAAATGAAACGAACGGTGCATTGTCTGTGATGTTGGTATATTTCGATTATCGATGTCGTTTTGTTTTTACATTGTACCATTTAAAATATGTCATTGCCCTTGCGCATAAGATAGATAGTTACAATACGCTAATGTATCTCACAAACCGATACCATAATACTAATGTGATCCTGAGACTTTCTAGTCGCAATACCTAATTTGTAAGTATACGATGAAGACAAGATCGAAAACCGTGGTGTCGTCGATAGGTAAGAACAGCTAGAGGAATATGGAGCTCTCTGTCGCACATATGATTATTAAAGTATCTTATACATAAATGGTAGAAATATATCAACTAGGTAGATCTCGTAGTTTTATGAGCTCATGTGACGACATCATCATATCAAACTGCACCAACTTCATGATTTATGATGCTCAGTGGATTAATAATCATCTGCCTCTTACTCAATCCTCTACTCATCTTCCTCTTAATGATCATAAATAGCTCGGACGTTGGACTTGCCATCATGTGGTTGTCGGTCCGAAACCCACTTATTGTACTACCGACGTGAACCCACTCGTAACACAAGCATTTTAGCTTAGCACGAGGCGTTAACAAGAATACTAGTAATGCCTGAACTACTTTGCTAGTAGTCTTTTATAAAAACATATATTTAAATCATTTTTAAATTTTTGATCAGACACGTGTCTAACCAAGGCCAATATTGAGACTCGCTTGTGTAAACACAAGCGCCTAAGAAGTATCTTCAAGGCTCCATTGCGGAAGCTTTGATCAACCTCGTCGAGTAATCTGTTGGAGCGGATTCCAATAAGAACACAGGTGACCGGAATTTGTCATGGTAACCCATAATATAAGACCAATAATCTTATTGGTTTGTTTCGTCAGGTTATCACTTCAGTAGTCCAGAAAACATTACTATGTTGAAATGAAATGATATTTCTTTCTGTAAGTAGATCTTTAGAGATGCTTTTACAAATCAATGGGTTGGTTCTTTTTATAGCTAGATGGCTTCGGCATTTCTTAACTGAAGACATCTGGGAAGAAGCACCGAGATAAACTCAGAGAATCATGGTCTTTTAAAGTCCAGACTTAGAATAATGCAAATAATAATACTGATTTCTGACACTTACGCGAATATTAGACATTGAAATGAAACTACTTTTTACGGATTTTATCGCGGTATATTGATATTATTTGTAATTATTTGTAATTGTAATAATGTGAGTAATTCGCGTGACCAGAGGGCTGGTTTGTTTCTAGGGGAGCGTATAAGCATTGCCATTCAACGTGGCAATGCTGCCAGCCTTCTGGGCACGTTACCAGACGACAGTGATGCCGATGAATACTTTGACGCTTAGCCGCGCCTCAGTCTTTTAGTTTTAGTTTATATAATATATATATTAATGTTATGTAAATAGTCTAAGTGTATAGTGTAATAGGATTTAGTTTTTTTTACATATACTGTAAAAAGTAGTTTTAGTTAATATTTATTTGCTTAATGTTGAATTATCGTGACAATAAATATGTTATAATGTGAGTGGGACAATGTAAGGCAATGTCTGAAATGGCCTTTTGAGGCCATTTGAACCATAGCAGCTTTGAGTAGACCAGTCCTGACTGACGGCAAGCATATATCGTCGTGTAGCTCAACCATAATTAAGGGAGCTCAACGACTCGTCGCACGACAATAGAAGATCTGCAGGACATTCGTGTAGGTCGTATTAAATTCCCAAAGCCTCCAGACTTTAAGAACTTGTATAATATTATCATGTATCTATAGCCTACATGGTACTCACATAACAAAAAATACTAGAATAGACTTAGATGCTATAGCAATATCTACAGTGACTAATCTATATTATGTTAGAAAATACGTAGCGTGAGAGTATGAGGAGACATTGCCCGCCCTCCCGCCATGCGCCATGCACTATATAGCGCTTACGTTTGTGAGAGCAAATCGGCCGATCCCACTCCAAATTCCTACCGCATAAACTTTAGACATCAGATCAATTTTGGATATAGTAAAGTTTTTGAAGTGAAAACTTCTTTAGCGGCGCTGTGCACTTTTTGTGATGAGGAAAAAAATTTAAACTCGCGTCAGATAAGACCGTGACCGTAAGACGTATTGAAGTGAAATCTTCGTTAATATTCAAGTTTTCACTTCTGCTGGCACTCCCGGAGTGCAACCCGTTGTTTTTTTAATATATTTTCGAAAAAGTCCCCGTTATCGTTGAATTACAATGGCTAGATGGAATATTTGGATAGGTATGGTATCATTCTAAGGCCCACTTGCACCAACTTCTTAAATGTGTTTAAATTGTATTTAAACACGAATTTTCTATAAAAATTGTGTTTAAATTTAATTTAAACATAAATGTGTTTAAATTGTATTTAAACACGAATTTTCTATAAAAATTGTGTTTAAATTTAATTTAAACATATTTAAAAAGTTGGTGCAAGTGGGCCTTAGAATGATACCATACCTATCCAAATATTCCAAATATCCCTATTGTAACTTCGTACAAGGTTACACGTAAATTTTTCAACGGATACTGTGAGGCTGGTATATAACATGGTCGTATTGTAAAAGTTATCCAACACAGAGTTCTTTACGCTCACTACCTTGATACAAATAAAGGTACAATAGCGGAGAGGCATAAATAGGAAATCGTCGCTCCAGTGGCTCGAATAATTCACTAAGAACCTGAGTTTCACATGAAAATCGTAATTTTGTATGCAAATTGAATTCACCGCGGTTACTTGACGAGATTAACCTTTCATTTACACTCTGACATTATATTCGTATGTTCAAGAATGTTGTTACGTACCTAACAATGACCTTTTTATCTCAATGCACAAAAAAGAAGGAGTATGCAATCAGACTCGCACATATGATTCTGAATGTGCAACTTGTTTGACCTTGGTGTAAAGTGAAAAGTGAAGCATGCTTAGATAGAATGTATTTATCTTCCTTTTAATTTGATCTTTGAACTGCCTCATTAGCCAAGTGGTCCTGAGCGCGAAGTCCTGGGTTCGATTCCCAGGTCGAGCAAAGTGTTATTGGGTTTTTCTATGAAATTCCCAGTAGTAGCTCGGAGTTAAGAATTTATGCCCGGTTAATGGCAATAGGCTCGCCCCCTATTACATACCGGGTCCTAAACATACCGGTGAACTGTGTCATTAGTACACCTCTGCCTTACCCTTCGGGGAATACAGGCGTGATGGTATGTTATGTTAATTTGATTAATTCTCTTATAAAATTAGTCAGTCAGAGAATTTACAATCTTCCACGTAACCCTAGTTGCTTTCTTTACATTTCCATAATATCGCAAAGTCTTTCGGTCGCTCACAATCATAAGTGGACTTTATTTAGTCCGTAGTAGGTTCTCTTTTTTTATTATATGTTTGGCCCAAGTCTAGGGTGATTGACAACATAAACGTGATCAAAAATGGTACATCAAATTCAAGGATCCTGACTCTAGCTCTCATAGATTTACAGTTTTGCGCTGGGCTTACATGTGATGTTGTTTAGCTAGCCAGGCAGTTTCCTCAATACTACCAAAAGTCCATTTATTTTCCGAAAAATCTCACGATAATTATTTACATTAACCCCAAATCCGGAAACGTTGAAATTTGTTTAGTAGCAACAAACAACAAGGACGTAATTATTGATAAAGTCCGTAAAATTGTACAAAAAGGCGAGAAAAAGAAATCCAATCACGATAATAAACGTTTATATGACAACATCATAACGAGCCAGTTAATTACACGGAAGACACATTGGCGCGCGACAATATCATTGAGCGTCTTACGTTTCATACAAAGGTTACTTTATAAAATATTCCAGTCATGTTCTATGCGTACAAACGCCGTGATTGTACATAATGCTGTACAGTAATTGGTCAAGCGATTAGCTCAGTTTCAACGACGCAATTATTGTTTTTACTATTCCAAAGATATTATTGTTTTGTGTAACGCATGTAATTTGTTTGGCGAAAACCGTCATTCAAAATCCCTTACTTTATAAAGGAAGTTGGATTGTTTGTTGGATTTTACATATTTTTATATAAAAACTCGCTTCCAAAACTGAAACAATGGATTATTTTGATCATGTTAATATATGTTATTATTAAACACACATACATTTTCCTCTTTGGCCAGTAAATAAACGAACAATAATATCTATTTATATATAAGAATGAATCCCTATTTCCCTATTTTCACGGCATCAGCATCACGCGTGAACGGCTGGACCAATTTATTTTTAATTCTTTTTTTATTATAGGAGAGGGTTCTCATGAAAGCAAAAACTAAGAAAATTGCGTGGAACTTTACAAAATTAAACAAAATGTTTTTGTTTTTTTTTTTGTTATTAATTATACCAATTCGAATCCAATATTCATAGTTAAGATAGGACAACGTCTGTCAGGTCAGCTAGTAAAAAATAAATATTATAAATTATTCGAATGAATGGCATAATCAAAGCCATATAAAATCATCACGCCATAAAAATACTTGGGTGGTCTACATATTGTGATTTGTGAACATCTTCATCCCGTTGATAGATTTAGATGCGTTATAGTTATGAATATATAAATTCAAAGTAAGTTATATATGACAAAATAACATAATAACTGTCAATAAAACATCCGGCAGTCACAATAATGATAATACTAACAAGTTGTTGGACATCTGATACCTCAGTTAGCGTGTGGTAGGTATATTTAATAAGAAACGAGCGATTTATTCAGAATTTGAACGGCAATATTAACTCTAATCAATCATTATATTATGAGGTTAGTCAAAAAACTCTACTTAAACAAAAATATTAATATATCTATAAGGCTGCACTTGCGAATCAGTCTAAGGAACCTTCATGACACATAGGGCCCGAGTCGTGCCTCGGAGAGTTCGTTAAGTCGTCGTTCTGGATATCTAACGGACAAATGTGGAAATCGCTTGTGGTAAACAATCAGCAGCAATTCTCTTATCATAAGGGTGTTGAAATGCCCTATTACTGTATTGCGGAAGTATAATGGCAGTTGCTTCGTGTAAAATACTGATATACATACGCATCTGGCTAAACTGGAAGTCTACCCGAACTCTAAGTAAGAAACTGTGGAATTTTAGGCCGCCATGTTGATATCTAATATCTAAATTACTAAAATTTTACCTTAATATCAATGATATAGTATAGTATGCCCGCGGCTTCGCTCACATGAAGTTATATCAGGAGTAAAAATGGGAAACCAACATTGATGATCTCTTCTTTGTATTGGCCTCTATACATCAGGTAGGTCAATCTGTATCTCGGGATTCGTTTAATTAATTGAGATAAGAAGGTTACCAGTTTTTAAGCTGGAGCATAAACTTTCTAACAGTATTAATAAAATTAAAATCGATTCAGTAGTTTTTACTTCAACCCGTACAAACAGACAAACAGACAAGAATTTTAAAAATCACATTTTCGGATTCGGATACGTTTATATACCATAAGCCACGTGTTTTTTTTTAAATATCTTCAATGTACAGACACAGCTTTTTTACAATTTTATAATAGTAGAGAAGACTATAATGTACCTTTACGTACTAGAGTACTAAAATGTAGGTAGTAGTGCCTACTACTCAATACTCAATACTTTATTGCGTTCCATAATGTAGATACAGATGTTATATTAACATTAAAGGAGCAATTATGGACCCTGTCGGGCACAGCAAAGTTCATTTCATTACTAAATATATACAAACGTTTCGCAAGACTGGACACGTAGTTAAAGTAAGTAAGTTTGTCATTCCTAATAATAAACATAACATACCATCACGCCTGTATTCCCCGAAGGGTTAGGCAGAAGCGTACTAATATACACCCACAGTTTGCCGGTATGTTTAGGTCCCATGTAATAGGGGGCGAGCCTATTGCCATTAACCAGGCACAAATTCCTAACTCCGAGCTGCTACTGAGAATTTCATAGAAATACCCAATAACACTTTGCTCGACCTGGGAATCGAACCCAGGACCTCTAGCGTAGCAGTCGCGCTCACGACCACTTGGCTAATGAGGCAGTCCCTAATAATAACAATGAATGAATTTATAATACTCAGAGTAATTAGATGACTTTAATTAGACGTTTTATGAATTGATCGTCATCTCAATACGTGCTCTTATATTATACATACTTACAAGGTTGTACCCAAATAGATTGTCGTTAATTTTATGCTAAACTAATTAAAATTATGTTACTGTGAGTAACTATTGACATGGTCATGTATAATATCAATATCATAATGGCTCACTATATCATTTTTTTATTGTAAATTTTCCCTCATCATCCCAACAGTAATCAAGAGTACCTACAGTAAACTATTGCTGTATTACCGCTTCCCGCTTCCTCCTGTCACTCGTCACACAAAATGTTGAGCGGCGGTTAGAAGTCGTCCGTCAAATCGCGGCGCGCGAGCGTCCTTCACGGTTGAACGGGCGAGACGCGAAACGCGCAGCATGCACATAGCAACGTACACATACTCACAGCATTGTTTTAATCACCTGTTTTCTATTTTTTATTACAACTTAACCGATGACGTCAACGCCTAAGCATTTAAACACGTACTTATTTCCTTAATTACATAAGTCTGTATCACTTTACATGTACATGAGATCGTTAAGATCGTAACAAACAGCCTCAATCTTGCTTCCCTTTAAACAGAAATAATACAGTAATACGGTTGCTAATGAATAGTAATCATAGATGTGATTGTGTTAATGAGTAAGCACCTATTTAATTGGCAGAACATGGTTCTATGGAATAACAGGTGATCTAATTATCAGCATCATAATATACTTTAAAAGAAAAATAAGAACGTCAAATTAACCTTTTCGTAGTAACCTTTGTCGACCAATTTATCGACATATTTTTTCCTTGTGAGCCTAAGCCACAATGTTGTGACTGCATTTGATTCTTTGACCATAACCTGCAAACTGTATTCAGGGACAAAAGATGTCTTTTAATTTCTAAGATCAAGATAACATTCCTAAGTGATATGCTCATTATCACCATGTTTAATTGATTTAATTCGTTATACCATTCCTTTGTTACGAGATCAATACTGTCAACATACCTACAGACTACACCAAGTAGCTTCTTCGAACCTCGCGGAGAGAGTTCAATTAGTTTCCATAACTCGATATTCCTGACTCTGAGTTAAATTTTTAATACCTCCAATAAAATCCAAAGCAGCAAACGTTTCCCAATATCGTTCAAATACCATGCGTGTGATTACCACAGGTGTCCCCCACATAAAGTTCAAACAAGCTACATTAAAACAATCCAGTTTTAGAGATCGGTAAAATTGATCTACTATTCGTTTGTGTACCATCCAGGAAGCGAGAGGTCTTTGGCTCCCGCCGGAATGTGCGCCGCGTGGGTGGACGAACCGATCCCATACACCGCCATACAATCCCATGCACACGGCTTTCTATTGATTTAATGAACACTATCTTATCTTAGCCAATAGGCTTAATACGCTCACTTTACGCGTTTTGAGGTTGATTCATCCAATTAATGGCCGAAACATTGCAGGTCCGAACAATATCGAACAGATCAGGCAATTAATCTGCAATTAAATAGAACATTTAAAATGTACTCACATGAGTTTATGTAATAATTGCGATAAATATCTTTCATTAAAACTATAATAGGTGGCGCCACGCGCGTGGTATCGCTACGTCTTGTGTATGCTTTTTGAAGCGATAAGTGAAAATACAGTTTTAACCAACTAATTTGTAAATCGAAAACTTTAGACAGTAAGTTTTATGGTTACCTTCTATAGATTTTCAAGAATCTGTACTGAAGTACTGAGATTGACAAATGTTTGAAAATTGAAAATTAAAACATGTAAACTTTAGCGCGAAAATCAATATACGAAATTTCGATAAAATGTTTACATCATCGAACAGGTGATCCTCTCATTACTTACAACTGAGTGTGAAAGCGGTAAAAAACTGAACAGCAATACAATCCACAGATTATTACATATAACTATTTTCATTACATATTTTGTCTGTTTAGTAGCTTCAGTAAATAAATAAAATCTTCAATAGGTATTAGCTACTAGCAAAGTTCATCCAATTTTGAAAATAGCCACCCACCAAAAGAACAGTGCATTTACGAGTATGTGACCTCTAAACGATATTGTAAAGTTATGCTCAATGAAGCTCATTACCGCGCAATTTCCGATGGTTTAATGTGTCCATAAATTTGCTGAGTCCAGGACAACGGTTTGATTGCCGATAAAACCTCGGTCGCAACGGCAGTTCTATATTAAAAAGCTGTTAATATAATTCGCACCTCGTTATGATCGGTAACTCGTCCTGAGAATAACACTGTCGCGGCAAATTAAACGCCTCGTGATGTTAAGTGTTATGGTTTTCTTAGCGTATGTGTGAGTTGAAAAAAAAATCTGTACATTACAGCATTTAGTCACCTTTTTGGCTATAAATAATAATTTTCAAGTCAAATAGTTTTTTTTTCAAACCGCGGGTTCTATTTATATTTTTAATTTCTAAATAACATAACATAACATACCATCACGCCTGTATTCCCCGAAGGGTTAGGCAGAGGCTTACTAATGTACACCCACAGTTCGCCGGTATGTTTAGGTCCCATGTAATAGGGGGCGAGCCTATTGCCATATAATTTCTAAATAGTTCTATTAAAATATTAAAACATTCGAAGTTTTAAAATTATCCAAAAGTTTGATTATGTGTGCGATGAGTTATAATGAAGATTAACATCTAATACAGTTTTAAATAAACAAAATAAAATGATAATTGTAACGTAATGTTCATGTTATTGCGTCAAAGGAAAATGCAATTTTACATTGAAACAAGCTGATAGGTATATTGTGAAATCATGTTGTATGTATATTCATATAATCACTTTTCAGGAGGTTTATTAGCAAATAGTGTAATTATGGTTGAAAATAGTCGACGCAATATTTACTATAAACTATACAGTAAACCAAATAAAAAATGATAGGAATTATCATTTTTGATCGTACTGATGATATTGATTAGGTTTACGATACGATAGATAACCGCGGTCAGCAATCCTTAACAGATTTTGGAAATTGACACGGTCAAGAAAAAAAACTAATACAGAAATAAACTATCACTTTAAACCATTTGATATTGACGGCATCCATTAACAACACCAGCTTCTGAATTCTTCTTCTTCATTCCAAAGTTACAGATATTGAAGATACAACACCAAAAAATTAAAGGTTCAGTCTTTAAATTATATATTCGTTTCAATTTCAAATAAGTAGTGTGATAGGAGTGTTTTAGGAATTTTTATGCCGTTTCCTATAAGTAGATGTCAATAGATAAATTATTTGGTAAACCCCAGATAACGAATACTTGTTCATGACTACATCAGATAAAGTATCTTTCATATTGGCTACTCACTCATCTGAATTCATTGTTTAGTCGGTAGTGTTGCTTGCTAAAATGCAGTTATTTAGTGGAGTACTATTATTTTTAGGTAAGTTCACGAATTTGTTTTTTAAGAACCTTTGTTTTTAACTTGTTAGACGTGGTGAAACTGTTGATTTATGTCATTTGAGAATAATATATCGATTCATTTTAAGTTATGGAGCTGGTTCAACGGTTTAATCATCACGCGTAGCATGATTACCGTAGGAGGTTTAAGTCGTCGAAATTATCAAAACAAACTCTTTATCTTTATAATAGAAATGTTATGTCGTCTGTAAGTCTTAACTTCTTTGTGTCTTTTTCAGTTTGTTTGGGCATTGCTCTAACAAATCCCATACCTGAAACCGATTCAGCAAGAATAGTGAACGGGTATGAAGTAGATGTCAGAGATTTTCCATACCAAGCATCTATAAGACGAAGGGTGTTATCAGGATGGACCCATATTTGTGGAGCAGTTATAGTCACCAATAGAGGCATTTTAACTGCTGCACATTGTGCTGAACAGTGAGTAACTAATGCAAATTTTACCTATTTTTTTTTTCATCATCATCATCATCAGCCTATACTAATCCACTGCTGGACGTATTTTTTTTAATAACTAGTTATTCATTATTCTACTTGAGATTAACAATATAGGAACCGGAAGTAATAATAATAGGAAGTTTCTTAAAAATTTTAAGTGGTTTTTGTTTGCGATGGGAGCATAAGACCGCCATTATCAACTTTTATTTATTTTTGAATATGAATATATTTATTAAAGTAGCTTCCATGTGAACTGTGTTATTGTTTAAATTCCTTAAATTATACAAAAGGAAGAGAATGGAAGCATGCAAATTAAAAACATGACTTGGACGGTTATCCTTTTCAGGTACGCATTACAGCCATCATCATTGCAAGTCGTTGTGGGTACCTCTTCCCGGACATCGGGAGGCAAAACTTTCGACGTATCCGAAGTATACGTCCACGAACAGTACTCTTCAGCAACCTTGGAGCATGATATTGCATTGTTAGGGACTGCAAGAACCATGACCTTCGAAGAAACAATTGCTCCAATATCAATTGCCACCGAATATTTTGTTTTACCAGTTGGAACAGAAGCTATTGTTAGTGGCTTTGGAACAACATCGGTAAGATTTGTTTTAGGTTTTTGTTTTTTATGAGCCATTGCAAAGGCTTCCCCTAATTTTTCCAAATAGATACTCTTTTCCTGGGCCCCCTCAAACCAACCATTATTTTACTAGGCGTAGGTATATTTTACAACAGTATACCTACTTATCCTCATCATCAACACTTGGATGTCCAACTGCTGAGCACGGGTTCTCTGGTCTCCTCTCGGAGTGATTCTCGGTTAGGCTAATAGTCCACCATGCTAGCCCATTGCGGGTGGCCTAAGAACAGTATACCAATGCTCAAACTAACTTGTTTTAATTCCTCAGTACGAGGGCTCGTCATCTCCGGTATTGCTGGCGGCCAGGGTCAGCATCGTCGCCCAAGAAGCATGCGCACGCGCATACCTGAGAATTGCAACTATTGCATCTGGAATGGTGTGTGCGAGCGCCATGGACCCACCACGAGATGCCTGTCAGGGTGACTCTGGCGGTCCGTTAGTTGTAGGAAAGAACGTGGTTGGTATTGT
Source organism: Acronicta leporina (assembly GCA_947256265.1). Lineage (NCBI taxonomy): Eukaryota > Metazoa > Arthropoda > Insecta > Lepidoptera > Noctuidae > Acronicta > Acronicta leporina. The sequence goes on along the minus strand of OX366520.1, from coordinate 10,722,384 downwards.
GTCTTTCGGGGAAGGCTGTGCAGAAAATAAATACCCCGGAGTGTACACGAGAGTTTCCCAATATAATTCTTGGATAGGGAAGAAAATAGCAATGCTGCATAATGGTTATAACAACAAACAGTAGTTATTTGAAAATGTCTGTGAAAATGCAAGGCTTTCGATAAGTAAATACCTGGTACAATTTGAATAGTTAGGTATTTATTTTCAAGAACGGATATAATGACACCGAAATATTAGTCGGCGCGTGTAAGGATTAGTAACAAAGTGTTTTATATCTTCATGAAAGAGTTAATGTTGATATATTGGGGATATGGAAATAAATGTAAAGTGTCGCGTTAAAAAGTCCATACAAATTCCATGGATGGATATGAAAACAGTACAGGTACTGTATTTTTTTTAAATAAGCTGTGTATAGATAATATATGTCCAAATGTGAATTTATTTAATGTTTACTTACTAAAAGTGTTTTGTCATTTAAAATACTGCTACTGCTCTAAAAATTTGAATAAGAGAAAGTGTAACTAAAAATTCGGTATTTTTATTTTACTTTAAAACGATTATAATATTTTGTAAATTTCGATGTAATTTCGTGCAAAGTAGGAAGTCAGTAGGTACCCATTATGAAATAGGATTTTTTCTAACACCCAAATGTAAAATACCACGCACGTTTATGACAAGATGAAAGTCTGTACAAGAAACAAACGAAGAATGCAAGAATCGTAGTAAAGTAAAGTGGCAGTTTGTAATTTCTACCTACCCTTGTGGGGAAAAGGTGCGAGTGTATATACCTACGTATGTATATAATATAAAATACCAACTGATATTAAACGCAGAAGCTGGTAGCATTAGGATTTTACTGCTATCTTATAAGTAGTAAAAGTTCTGTAAGTATAATTTAGCAAACAAAGCATTGGGTGCCACAAGGGCTGAAGGCGCACTTATAAAAGAAACAAAAGCAAAATAGTTGTCACCTCCACAAAGGCTTAAATAGACACATTATACCTTATACAGCAATGATTAGCGCGTTTTATAAGGCAACTGGTTAATTGAGATGACGCTTCAAGAGATACGGAAGCGAATGGGAATTGTCAACATTCCTTGCACTTACCATTGTCCTTCTCTACTGGGCCCAAACTCCACTATTTTATCGTGTGAAAATTGCCATTTAATGACTTCACAATTGTAGATTTTTGAAGATTTTTATTTTAAAATCTGTCACTTCTTTGGAAATTGGAAGCTCAAGAACAGCTGGACCGATTTTTTTGATCTTTGATTCGTTCGATTTGTTTTCACCCCAAATAGCAGAATAACAAAAGCATCGGAAAAATTCACCAAAAAGAAAATTATGACAAAAATGTATTTTCTCATACATTTTGTATCGTGAACGGATTGACTGCTTTCACAGAAAAAAAATCACGAAAAGATGGACATGGTGTTGTATGTTGTTTCGGTAAGGCCAATAGATGGCGTTGTGTGCATTGTCCGAACTCCTAAGCAGCTGGTGTGATTTATTTATGTATTTTTTTATGTCTTAAGGACATGAATGGATTAGATTCTCATTTTAAGCCAATAGGTTAATAAATAAATAATATCTATTCTTTAACGACAGTTCTCGCTCTAGATAGCATCCCTCTAGTGACAATTAACGGACCGCAGTAATAGTGCATAAATATTGTTTCGGGTGGGTGTAAATGGAACCCACTCGAGTTGACCACAAAGTCTGCTAGACCAAACGTGCAGTTGAAGAGATTGACTTGTCAATCTTCAGAACAGGAAGGAAGCTCAGGAAGCCAAGCCCTGAAAAAATCCTCTTATATAGGTTGAGTAAGTTACACCACGATATTTTTGCTTTTGTAAGTATCATCAATTTGATAATCGAAATAAAAACAAAAATCCCCACTTCTTTGTCGCATGCATAACAGTCGCAAAACCTGTTCGATAATAAGGTATTTAACATATCACCCCTGTTAAAAAACTTGGGTAGGACAAAGATGGATTTTTTGCATCCATGTCAGCGCGCGCTGTGTCCCTGATTGATCGCTTCATTTGAATCCAGTCGAGATTCGATTTATGATTAGCACCTATCGGATTTGAGAATCGTCCCCTGTGACAATGAGGGTGGCCTTAGCTCAAATTGTTGGCTTGTAAAAATTTAGCAAATATTAGTATTACACCATCAGTTTTCATGGAAAAGACTTTACTTTGCTTATTTCTTAGTTCAGTTTTTTTCATGATTGTTTTCCTTTGCGGATGTTTTAATAATAAACAATGGAACATGAACATACAGTTTTAATTTAACTTTTGGTAATTATTTAAAATATTTTTTATAATTATGTATACAACCTGTAATAAAATAAGAGTAAGACCTGAAAGTAGTTGGTTCGGAATCGACTACTGAATCGTTTACAGTGGTTTTTAATACTTATATGTTAATTTTTCACGAAAATATTATTACAACTAGCTTTCGCCCGCGACTTCGTCCGCGTTGAATAATTACTTAGTCTTAGCATGATGATATATAGATAGCTTTCCTCAATAAATCGGCTATCTAACACTGAAAGAATTTTTCAAATCGGACCAGTAGTTCCTGAGATTAGCGCGTTCAAGCAAACAAACTCTTCAGCTTTATATATTAGTATAGATACTGAAACTATGGCCCCCTGATACATCAGTGGCTGGAGTTATCGAAAACTGAAAACTATTTTCACAAATTGTTAGTATGTGCGTGTGTGCGCTGATATCATAGTTGGTATGGGTACGACTGTAGCTACATTCTTGAAAAAAATATGCTTACGAATCTTAAAATGATTTTAGGGTTTCGTTATTTTAATTATGACTCGATATTCTAATTAACGGGTTTGAGGTGTTGCGCTTATTCAGTTACACGTAGATTATTAAAATATTAATTTAAGACTTGAATTATTTTTTATGGGCGCAAAACAAACCTTGTTTCATTCGGTAGAGAAACTAGCACTTATGTATACATAATTTGAAGCCTATCTTAAACAAATACCTAACTACATCTGGCTTTTTTTATTTTTATTAAATTACACTAAGTATAAACCGGTAATTAACAAATTAATCAAAACAACAATCAACACTTATGTAAACATTATATCGAAAAAGTATTGTAATCTTCGTTAAATACGGTGAAAGCTTCCGACACTCGCTCGTAATCCGTTTCCTCTTTCTAGACTACCACATTGTTCTTTAACTTTTGTAAAATAAACTTTTATAAGCCCTAATCCAATTGAGGTAAGGTTGTAATTACGTCAACACAGGTCATGATTAAAGATCTTTGTAACGCAAGCACAAAAAATTATTTACGACACCCCCTCATTTAAACGCCTTCTGTCTCGCTCATTAGTGGGTATCAATAGTATGCTTTGTCTCGCTCCGTCGACCCATAATAAATTTTGGGACGATTCTGAATTAACAATCCCATAGTCATAATTCGCAAGCCTGTTGCGGCGCGTTCGTAGCGATATTTGACGATTGTGTTAATATTTTATTTATGCTATACTAATGATTGACAATTTAGTTTAGAACTGATTAAATTGACATAATAATGAATTTATACCTTAATTCATGATTTTTCATTATTAGACTTAAGCAGAAATTGTCACAATATCGACGGTTTCTCTTATAGATTTATGAATTACAATTTGAATAAACTAGGTACCCAAATTAATTCAGAAGCACTTTTATTTTGATATTAGTTATTGTCCTTTTATTAGTACTTCTCAATTTTTAATCCATGTGAAATTCACCTGTATTTTATACTCATTTTATTTAAATGTTAGTGATATAAAAAAGATACCTACATTACAATTTCAAAATAAAATGTGACTATCGATAGAACCAGTACTTTAATTCGTACATCACTATTCGAATGACGGAGCGTACGCCACTTAATTCAGGGGTGGCATTGCTCAGACGGCAATAACGTATACACGAATAGGTGTCGAGTTGGGCTTCACTGGCGTCTTACTCGGATCAATTCTAATCTCTGTCGTCATGCCCAGAGCGGGCGCCCGCGACACTTCGACCAAACATATCCACTGTATCAATATTTACATCACCTAATCATAACAATGAGCTTATTTCTTCTCAAATTACCTATTGGTATAAAAAATATTTTTTGTAAATCCAAAAGTTTTTAATAGAATATTTTATATGCGCTCATGGTCTAAGGAAATAGCAGTTATATGAATATGTAATAGTGTTGTGACATAATAATATTTTTATGGGAAAAATATTTGACTATATATCTGTTGTCTGGTATTTCACAGGAGTTGATTTACAACTAAATTAAAAGTTACTAGAAATCCCCATCCTTTAAACATTCAAAAAGTCAATACGTCGCCTATATTCAATTCGATTAGGCCGTTGAAGCTTCTAAACCCACCGATAAGTAAGTGTAATGCTATAGTCCCTCGGCCTATTACCTGGCAATTTCACAGAACGATCTACGTCGGATCGCGTCGACAGCACACAATGATGTGACACACACGGGCTTTGTAACCGAGAGGGACGGCACTCGCTCCCGCGATTTGTTTACACAGTGTAGCTTTCCCTTTCGAGGTGCGCGTGTGTGCGTGACCATCTGGCGGGCGGCAGCCCTGTGCTTGTGCTAGTGTTGCCCCCACTCCGCCGCACTGGAGCGCACCCCGTTTCGGGGTAGCCTGCCTACGCTTGTATGCGTGACCCAGTCGAATAAATCTAATATTACACACAAACATATTGGTGGCACGGCGTGTCATTTTTACGCTTGTGTTGTCGCTACTTGGGGTTCTTTATGTGGCGCGATGATATTATTATTCTGACGATTACGACATCCTTTATGCTTACAATAAAATAATTAATAAGGGATGAAGTGTATTGTTGAGCGGGAGTTTGTGATCGGTATCGGGGTACTCGGCTCGTTCGAGATTTAAAAAGGTAACGATAAAGTTTATTACCATCTTCACGGTTAATAGCGGCATTGTTTAATTAAAATATTAGTACCTAAGTATTTTGTTTATCGTTTAACATCCATTGTGCTGATGAATATTGCTTAGTTTATTTGTAAGAAATATAGCTTGTTACTACTAATAATTATAACTTTGTTACATTAATCAAATATATTTTGAGAAAACTATACCTACATAGTTAGCAGATTATAATAGTTATTTTTTTAAACAAGACAAATGAATTATGTTTGCTTAAAACGTCCTTCCTTATTTAATATTAGGTAAACAATAATTTGCAAACACAAAAAGATAATTGTTGCAATAATAATTCAGATGATCATAATTTTACGGACTGTTTTATTAAACCCACGAATGACACGTTATGCTCACGTTACTTTTGGTGATGTCACACATATCGATAAAATCAGCTCAATCGCTATCGCTAACACTCCAACATTCTATTCATCCAAAATCATCATAACATTGATAATAGATAAATAAAGCTGCTGATAACTGTATATCATATTTCAAACATTAACCTACAAATGCGCGTTAATTAACCAGGTCGTAGGCACAAAATCTCCAAACATTCTCAATTACTTATTCTGTGACGGAACAGTTGACAGGGCGCTCAACCCCCGTTCAGTTTAACAATTACGCGGCAGGGCTCATTGTGGCGCGACCCTACCTCTCCATCCATTGTGGACACCACTATAACACGTCCAGAGTAACTTGAACCCTGCCAAAATACAATCATCCCCCTCATTGATCCCTTTTACAGTTTACGCGGGGAGTTAATCGGCTCAGCTTACACTGGAAAGTTGTATACAAATATTATTATCTAGCCTTTTCAAAAATATCAATAACGTATTACGGGTTTCGGGAAAGATTTAAAAGTTAACTAGCATGATTTTTTATCGTCTAAAAGTAAATTACTTTATTTTATATAAATTTAAATATTCAATAATATAACTTAAATTTATTATCAACAATTTGTGAATAAGTACTGTTTTTTTTTATATGATAGCAGGCAAACGAGCTGGGGCCCAAGTCTGCTATTTCAGTTGTATCAAAATGGACGTTCAATGGCCCTAAATGACATAATAACTGACAGAATTCGTAGACAAAACTGTCAAAAATCAACAATTCTGAAGCCATTGAGTGACGATTTTGACACGATAAAACAGCAGCCTTGGGGCCCAGACGGATCGCATGATGGTAAGCGATCACCGCCACCCATGGACACCCTCAACAACAGAGGAGTCACATACGTCAGTAATACATCAATTCCTATCTTTTTCATCGATTGTAAGACTTTAATATTATACATACCTAAAAATGTGTTTTTGTTATTAATATGTCATTAATAACACAAACACATTTTAATTTTAAAATAATTAAAATTTAAATGTTAATGTTATTTTAATTTAATAGTTAGAATTAAATCAACACCATGAGCCATACCAAAATTTTTCCAGAAATCCTTATGTAAAAATTCATTATGGATGGTCCTCTGAAAATAAAGGAACGCTTTTGTCCAAGCAAGCGTAGACGTAGGTAGAAATTTTGAATTGAACCTAAGTATAAATAGTGAAATAAGTGTGTGCACAGTTTTTTTTATGTGATGGGGGGGGGGGGCAAACGAACAGACGTATTACCTGATGGTAAGCGATTACGGTCGCCTATGGACACCCGCAACACCAGAGGAGTCACAAGTGCGTTACCCACCTTCTAAAACGGTTTCGGCCTCCAGTGTCCTCACTCACTCGGCGAAACACAAGGGAAGTATTGTTTCACGCCGGTTTTCTGTGAGGCCGTGTTATCGCTCCAGTCGAGCCGGCCTTTTCATGCCGAAGCATGGCTCTCCCTTCTTTTATCTATATTCATAAAAAACTATTTCCGCATTTGTGAAAATAACAAGTGCACGTGCGATCTATCAGCAGTTCCTTTCGGTATGGCATCATAACCTTTTCAGTGCCTGCAAAAGCCCAGTAATTAATAGAAGATCGATTCTTGGTTCGAACTTGAGAATATCAATGTGGAAATGTGGAAAACGCTTCCCAATTGGGTCTTCCATGATAGACATAATCTGGGTGTTTTTAAATCGCGAGTGTTTCGGGTTCTTCTAAGCAGGTGCCCTCCATCGTACATTACAGCGTCGCTTCGGGCGAACTGGCGGACAAACGTAAGCCTATCAATAAAAGACACAATGTTCTTCAATTTCTTAGCCATGGGTTTGTAGAAGTTATCGTGAGTCCTTACCCCGAACCTAGCATAGCGGGTGAACGAAAATAAAATGACCTTAAACGCTTACTGGTCAAGACTGAGTAACGTGGTCCAATATTCAAGGTTAGGGGGCGTCTTCGAGATTCGTCATATTATAAATGTAGCTTATGCGTCTCATCTATAGACGATCCCCCACTTTGGAGCGCAACCTTTTTCTAACGGGTATAAAGTCATGAACTTTGAGGTCAATAAAATTCGACCAGACTCGTCCTTTCTAGAGGCTGAATAGGAATACACACTGCAATTTAAAATAACCAGATTTTTGAAACTGAGTATATTTTATAAAGAGACAATCTTATATAAATTTAATGCAAAATTGATTATTATTGATATTATATTTAATGCAAGATTGTTCTGATCTGATATACTTCTGACCTACCTTTAACTAATCATGACTTAGATCCATATTGTGTCCATCCATATAATGTAATATTGTGCACCTTCGCAATTATTACTATCTATTACTAATATATAAAGCTGAAGAGTTTGTTTGTTTGCTTGAACGCGCTAATCTCAGGAACTACTGGTCCGGTTTGAAAAAATATTTCAGTCTTAGGCAGCCCGTTTATTGAGGAAGGCTATAGGCTATATATCATCACGCTAAGACCAAGTAACTATTCTACGCGGACGAAGTCGCGGGCAGAAGCTAAACAGCTTAGAAAATTTAGATGATAATTAGAGGGGATTATGCCGTATAAGTTTTTGGTCCGTGTGTAACGTGTGACTTTCTACGATTGTCATTTTGAATTTATGACTCGTGGAGCTACAGGTTCATAAACCAGTTAATATTATTGTTGAAATCATAATATATAATAATTTTATTTGACTCAGCTTAGATAATCCATTTATTTATTTAAATGAATTATGAATTCTATTATGAATGAAATTGCTATCAATCAATTATTCGGGGTTTGATTCCCGGTCAAGGAAAATGGTATTGGTTTACATAATACCTCTGCTCAATATTTTGGGAATCTACAGGTGTAACTGTATTATGTAAGTAGTATTTTTTAAAGTGGCATATTCTACAATATTAAGTTGGTACTTATCGATTGTACCTAAATAATATTAATTAAGGATAAGGATTGCGATAAAATCACATAAATAATCAACGTTAACAAATCACAAGTATGTAGTCAATACATTTTGCACATTTACATAACGTATGTACATAAATGAAGCTTACCTGCGTGTAACATTACACACGTTTTCTCTTAAAATCTCACTTATACTGTGGTAAATACAGATCTAACTAAAGAGACAATATCTCCGACGTTAAAAGGCCAGCCCGAGGAGATCGGAGGAGGGGACAGGGCGGCCCACCCTCCCTGTGAAATTACTACATTTTGAAGGGAACAACTTTTTATGAGAATAAGCCGCTGCTATGAATCTCGAATTATAAGCGAATTGAGTGGAGCGAGTGCAATATTGTTCAAACTAAATTCAATCAATTTTAACGACCATTTTTTTAAATTAAGTATTTAATATCCATAATTAAGGATTTTTTTCTATATTATTATTCTCTTGTTGTATGTAATACAATATTTTCATATAATACCTCAACAATCTGTCTTTAATTAACTAATTAATCGAAGTAAGCAAACTATTCCAGTTAATTAGTTATCCGGCGCGCGCGGGGACAACACAACAAAGTTTTCAAATAACTTTAAACTCTTGTAGTGACAACCTTATCGTCGTGAGCGTTCGGGATGAGTCGGGAGAGGTCGGCTGCGGTCGGTCTCAGTCAATAAGGTGCATTGGCCGCCCCAAGTTGCCTACTCGACGTTACATTGGACCAAGAAAGCCAGGGAGAAAATCTCCCGCGAAATCGGGTAAAATTAGGTCAATTATATTAGTATATTAACTATAAGTAGGTAGTAGATATGTAAATATAAGGTAATTAAAATATTACGTAATTAGCGCGTATTTAATACACAATTCAAAACCTTTAAAAAAAACTTTGTAACCGTAAGCATACATTATTTGTAAATTAAAAATATATTTAATACATACCTATAATATATTATTAATTGCACCTTTAAAAAATGATTTTATTTAATTTAAAAGAATATCAGCAGGTAGGTTCATTCGTGAAAATTGTACAACGTAATTTAATTAGATTACCCACATTTGTAAAAAAAAATTGAGGCGAATAATTATGTTGATGGTGTTACGTCATAACGAGTGGCCACACTATCGCTCCGTCGAGATGGGATTCTCCACGGGTCGAAGGGTGTGAACAGGCGCACCGACTCAAATACCGTTAGGGATAATTGTGTCTCTTTTATTTACACCAACACTTCTATATAAGATCACAAGAGCAATCTAATATGCTTTTGAATTCCATATTCTTTTGTTTTTTCATATTTTTTTTTGCTGTCGAGCTAAAGATTATAACTCGCCAGTCATTTGTTTAGCTTTGTAGTTGTTTTTATACGACCTTGACAAACTCGTCCCCGTATGACCTGCAATTTTTTGCTAACCGTAGAAACTGCTATCGGTGATGGTATTCTGAAATCTCCGATTTAAAGTATGTATGTTATGAATATTATAAAACAGGCATCATCGTCAACACAATGTCTGTCATCTGTAGCGACTTTGGAGCCAACATGTTGATTTAGTATATCAATTGTGACCGAATCTTGGTTGAGGTGTTACATAACATGAGCGTGAGATATCCCTGTGGGCGGCGGGAACGGAATGCCGGAGGAAAGCCGACGGCCTTGACACGACAATATTTGGTGCGCCTACCTAAATATACCCAGACAACAAAGTTACATTTGGAATAACGTCCAGAATCACGGTAGCTCAACATTTGTAGAAATAAATATTCTATTCTGTGGTGGTCGATACACAGTGACGTATACAGTTATTGAGCTTTCACGCCCAATGCGCCGGCGCTTCTTATCGCTACACGGTAATTAAAACGCAGCGGTCGCGCGTGTTATACGGACTCTTTAAAAGTATCTACTTTAAGTACTGTATGAACTTTTCATTAACAGACAGAAGTTCGTAATATTTCTGTATTTTATGACGATGCAAAAAGCTGAACCATATCACAGTCGACGAAAAAAATGGATACAGGAAAATATGTTATTTTTACCGGGTATCGTTGTTTTTTTTTGTGAAACGGACGAAAAAGAAAAATCAAAGAGACGATTAAAAATGATCCACGTGAATGTATTCGCGCGGACAATATTTTAAAACAAAATGTCACACGCTTTCCACGGGTGTCTGCTGCCACCCTCCAGCGGGGAGGCGGGGATGGGGGTATAAAACGTGGGAGGGGGTTTTTCTCCCCCGTTCAACCAGTGGGGTGTCATTGTGGACTGTGGTGTCGTAACTCCGCGAACTTTTTAATTTACAATTAGGTAGCTTCCCATTTCTCTGCCCTATTTAGCTCTCGTTTTTCCGGTAGACACTGCCGCGGCTGCTATTCGTAATTAAAATTTATTTATCAAATTACAACGCTCTATTTTTTTTGGTTTTTTAAGAAGACGCATCTTAAATTAACCCTTTAAGCTGCCAACTTGGCCCAGATTTGCTAAACATAACTAAAAAAACTGGAGTCAAATTATAATTAAGCTGCATCAGACAAAAAAGAATGCGAGAAAAGAGCTCAGTATTAAAGTAAAGGAAAGTGAACGCTAAATAAAAAAGTTAATGCTTTTCAATGGAACAGTGGATTCGCTACTAAACTTCCGAACGTTCGAACGACAAAACAACAAAATTGACACGAAAGAGCAATTGTTTCGAACCAACGTAAATGACACCGACCCTTGACCACGGGGCGTCCGTCACTGATCGCTTATTTTGACAATATCGGCCTACTAATTAACTTGTTTTTAAAACAGACAATGTTGGATATTCACCTATTATTTTTATGGTGTAAGTGATAAGCGGTTGACTAGATGAAACTCGACTCTCGACGGTGTTTCGTGTGAAGGTTTTTGTTTTACCGTGGGAGAGCCATGCTTATCAGCATGAACGGGGGCCGGCTCGACCAGAGTGATACCACGGCCTAACAGAAAACCGTCATGAAACAACGCTTACGTTGTATTTCGCCGAGTGCGTGAGTATACCGGAGTCCCAAGCCCTTTTAAAAAGCGGGCAACGCACTTGTGATTCCTCTGGTGTTGCAAGTGTCCATGGGCGGCGGTAATCGCTCACTATCAGGTTATCCCTCGGCTCGTTTGCGCCCCTATTCTATAAGAAATAAAAACTTTCTTAGACTTCAAGGGTCCTGCGAATGCTGGACCACAGCCTGTCAAGGACGTGGCGAATGTCGTGAATCCTATGGCCGTGACTATAAGGTAAGTGAAGGCAAGTTCGGGTTTTAGTCGGTACCAGTTTAATATACCCTGCCTCAGGTGACAGACGATCCATGAGGATGTTCACACCACAAAAACCTTTAAGTTAAGAGTCCGGCGGCAATCTTACGCAGACATAATACCAAAATAAATCTTAATTCAAACACCATTTAGTCAGAGTGCAATTATTATTATTCGGATATATATACCGTTAATCTAGGTTCCTGCTCTACCATTTAATCCAAAATACTTCGGAAATGAATGTAAGCTATTGCAATTCTTGATAATTTTACTCGGTTTGAAACGATTTTCCGGTCGTTTATTTCTAGTGAAGTGGTAGTTGACGAAATGGTAAAGTAGGAACCTAGAATAAACAGTATCTCAATCCGAGTAATAACACAATTTGATAAAATATTGTTTGGATTACGATTTATTTTGGTATTACGTTTTTGTGAGAAATAACATTTTTTTTAACGTGGTAGAGCCATGCTTCGCCACGAATGGGCCGCCTCAACCGGAGTGGTACCACGGCCTCACAGAAAACCGGCGTGAAGCAGCGCTTGCGTTGTGTTTCGCTGGGTGAGTGAGGTTACCGGAGGCCTAAACCCTTTCAAAAGGCGAGCAACGCACTCGTAACTCCTCTGGTGTTGCGGGTGTCCATGGGCGGCGGTTATCGCTTACCATCAGGTGATCCGTCTGTTCGTTTGATGACGGAAATTTATTTAAAATAATCCCGCTAATCGCTTATAACTTGTACCGCACCAGTCGCAAGTATCCACTGAATTTGTCGCAACACCCGTGGCGTCTGTTTTTGTACCGCTTATTCACGCGGATGCCTTTCTTTGCTATACTTCTTTTATGGAAGTCCTTTTCAAAGCACATTGAGACAATTATACTTCATAATGCCTTTGTCAATACAATGAACTTGCTAACTTAACTAGTTTTTACAATAAAGTCCCAATATCATGTTTTCGATGTAAAGAAGCGTGTCTGTAGCTGATTTAGTAGGTAATTTTATAATATTAACTTCTTTTAAAAGTCTTAATTCAAGGAAGCAAGACATTGTTAATTTTTATCTTGTAAAAGACAACAAAGACAGGTGTGATAAAATTAAAGCTTTTTTAAGGTGTGCAGAATAGTCTACACTGAACAGGAGGCATTATTTTGTTCATATTCTGATTTTTTCTTAATTACTGCTACAAATCATAATTGTAGTAATTGAATAATATAGACAGCCGAAATTAAAACTCCGTTGCCACATTCACCGCTACAATGACTGGTCGGTACACAGTTTTGTCTGCAGTTAACAGTGCGTAGTTATTTTAGTGTAAAACTGAAAATAGTAATAAGAGGGCGATCACTCCTGCTCTATTCGTGTACTAATAAAGTTATTTCAGTCCTTCCGATATACCGGGTGTTGGAAGAAACCACAACCGGAGCCGGTGATTTTCTTTACAAAATGCATCGCGTAACATTCTGTTGTGTCTAGCTCCTATTTCAATTTCTTCTTCAACTTATAAAGGATTAAGTTCCCAAATTAAAGCAATATCCTCCTTCATAATTGTAAAAAAAATTGTAAAAGAAAAATCAATCTTTGACAAGATTCCTTCCGGTTAAATACACTAGCATATTTATTAAGGCCCACTTGCACCAAACTCTTAAATGTGTTTAAGTCATATTTAAACACAATTTTTCATAGAAATTTGTGCTAAAATAAATAATTTGTAAATAAATAAAAATAATTTGGACAATTTAACCACATTGTAACTATAGAGTACCAACTGTCAAAATATCTGTGCGTATTTGAAGTTACACTCAAATAATTATTTTTGAGCAAAAATATAGAAATCAATAGATAAGGATAATAGTCACGAATGCGGAACTTTTACGACTCTTAGGGCCACTTGCACCAACTTCTTAAATGTGTTTAAATTGTATTTAAACACAATTTTCTATTGTAATTTTTATTATTATTGACATATTTCAAAGGTTGGTGCAACTGGCCCGTAATCCTACTAAAAAAACTATTTATACTATTTATACGCAGTCTATGGATTCAGTTAAGAATTAGAAAGCATTGAGCTAGTTAAACCTATTACATAAAATACAATTAAAAAAATCTTAACTCTAACCTCAGCACAGCCCTAAGCAAGAGCCGTGTAACCAAACATGTAGGTGGCATAAAGTCAGTACTGAAAATCAAACATAATATCCTAGCTACCACGTCTAGACTCGATTCAATTCCTTCGGGACTGCTCCCGAACCGATCCGATTTCACCGAGGTAAAAAATTAAAACCAATCCGTTTATTTTTACACACTGTTAAATAACGATGTCTATTTTTACTTATAAATAAGGTAAAAATATTTGAATATTCGATTCACAGCATGTCTTTATCAATTGTTAAGGAAAGACCGCCCCCGATAAAAGGTAGGGATTATTTTTAGGATAATTATGAATCAATACGCATTGTATGAAATTGTATGCTTGTACTCGATTTGAGATAATATTTTGCTAAATAAATCGCGAAATGTAATAGGTGCTTGCCAAAATCATTATTTATCTCCTGCCTTTAGGTGTTGGCGCAGTATTCTTTTTCATTATTTCGTCTCTATTAACCATCATCCTATTATTGTCTTCCTATATAACCATATCATCTCCCACACCGTCCATCCTTCTTTTCAAACTTCTTCCCTTATATCCCTCCACATTAATGCTCAAAACTTTTTTGTAAAAAACTATTCATGCCTTATTACAATGCTAATGAATTGTTAACAAATGAGTAAACTACAATGTTGACATAGTCAAGTAAAAATGACATGGAAGAGTAGCCATCCTTCAGTGCAATAACTTGATTTATTTTCTACTTGTACAGCGATCGCTTTAGGTACATGTTTCTAACACTCAGAAGGACCAATGGCAGAATGAGGCGCAGGCGCAGGCAATACACCGTTAGGGCAGCCTTTTGTCGACACCAGCAAAAAAGGCCTTTTGGAGCCACACCGCCACCCTTGCCGGCAAAAAACATAAAACAGAAAGAAAGGACCTCAAATTAGGGAATCGGCATTGGAATGTTGCACCCGTAAGTTGAAGATGGGCATTTATTATAAATTGTTGAAATTATAGCCTCGAAGCATGGCGCATCCCTTTTGTCCTTGCCTCAACTTAGATTGATAGAGCTTTATCATGCAAAAAACATCGGAAACTATTCTGTTACGGTTATTCAAACCGTGGCGCCTTGTTTTTGGTAATTTATGTAATAATATTACTGGTTTATGATGTGTTGACATGGTTAAGTGCCAAGCTGTTTGTTCTTGACTTGATGCAGTGAAAGAAAAGACATACTTTCATATTCTTTCCAGGGATGTTATAAAATAACTATGTCACATCTGAACTTGACGACATACTTTAATTTCGTGTCCAAAAAGATACCAAAGCTTATTATTGGACGACTATTTGCGCCCAAAACTTAAGAGTGATCGTACTACAAATGCGATCTTCTTTGTGTGGGAAACAAGCTTTAAACGACACAAAACCGCCTTCACACTAACAAGGCAATCAAAGTTCTCACAAAATGTGGGAATCCGCTACACTTGAATGGAAATCCGAACAACTCGATCAATACCCGTCTGGAATATTCCCAAAATTGTAATTTGCTTCTAAAAAATGTTTACCTGCCGTTAAAGAGCGGAAAGGCCCAATGCCACGTGCGCTGCCCTGCAGCTTGCACTGGTGTCTTTAACAACGCACCTACTTGCATTATCTTTTACATTCTGTTGGTTGTTTTTTTTTATATTGACTTAACATACTTCGCTCAAATAAAGACACCAGTTTCCGTCACAGGAAAACCTTGAACCTTGTGACCAAAATGAGAAGTAAATATTTTAAGTTAAATCGAGTCAATGTTTTTATGAATAGTTAAATACTAACACTTTGGAAAGTCTTCTTCGGACAATTAGATAGAAGACATAACAGTTAGCAAGGTTTATGTTTTAGGTCCCATGTAATAGCGGTCAAGCCTATTGCCATAAACAGATCGAGCACTAATCCCAACGCCGTGCCGCTGAATAAGAATTTCAGAGAAAACTCTAATACCACTCTGTGGCAACTAGACCATTGACCACAATAGGCAGATATGAATAGTTCCCCCATTAAATAATCAAATTAATATCTATGTTAGACCTGACCAGAGGCAAAGTAATCGTAAACCATGAAGTTCATGAGAGTCGTCGTCAATTTCTTTCAACAATAGTATTACGAAGAAAAATATCTTGGGCGCAGATAGCGCTGAACTGAGCGGCGAAATGAGTTGCCCTTAGTTGGAGAGGGTGTGAGGCAGACGAGATTGGGATGCGGTATTTGTGTTGAACGAAAAGCGGTGTAAGGAGAGATTCCAGGATAGCGATATTATAAATATAATTCTGGGGGCCATTCTAAGTCGTCTTTGAATAACTTAGGAATCGTCGATTTTTGCATATGACATCTTTGTTTGTATTATCTTGTATCATTGATCAACCATTCTGATACAATTACAATAGCAGACTTAGGGGCCTGGTCAGCTTCAATGAAGAAACAAAGAAAAAACTTCGTAAATGGCCAACACAAACCAACATATAACCATAATGGTGACTGAAGCTTTAATTTCCTAAACAGTTAAAAAAATATCAGTTAAAGTTGCTTTATTCAGTCATATTGCAGTCATTATGTTTTTTTTAATATCTTTATTAATAAAATCAATCAGACAACGACAGAAGTCAGTAAGCAAATTATAGTAGTACTACTTACTGCTTTTAAGAAAAAGTTCATAATTTTTTTATGCACCACTCAAAAAGATTTTTTTACTCAAAGGCTATCTTCTATTATAAGTTTTGATAGCCACCGCTTATAACTTGGGGCCCGCGCTCGAAGATCCCTGTTGGATGGGACTCACCCACTTTGCCATAAATCTTGGGACCCTCGACCGCCACCCGGATTCTCGCCGAAAATATCTATAAATACCCTCCTACCTACATATTTCAAATATTAACAGGGAGACTAGCCAAGTGACAAAGTCAGACATTCGCAGACTTATTCGAGCTAATCAACAAACGCCATTGTTTAAACTATGTGTTTTTTTTTTTCATTTTAATATTTCAACAGAGTCTAAGAGCCGTTCTTCCTCTCGGTCGCTGCAGCTCTAGCAATCTGAAGTCGTCTGTAGAGGCTGTTAAGGCTCAGCAACTCATCATCAACTCTTCCGGTGCTGCAGGTGTCCATGGGTAACAATGACTACTTTCCATCAGATGTTTTCCAGTTCCATTTGTTGGAATAAACAATAAAAAGATAAAAGGCAATGAGACATGGAGAATCAAAGAGAAATGGCAAACCTATAATGACGATTGAAGTTCAAAAATCAAGGAAACACTCGGAAACACCATCAGACTTTAAAATTTACGATTGTAGACTTGGTTCAGTGCACAATAACACAGTAGTTTAATGGGTAAAATCATTAAAACATATTTAAACTAAGTATGTAACTATAAATAACGGTCAAATTGAATGTCAAAATTCGAGGAAAATTTCGGAAACGTGGCACCTTTTTTATATTTGACTGGTGTGTTTGGGTTTCTAGTGTATCCTTCATTGAATTGAGGTCGAGGTCTGAGGGCGCGCGGTGATTGTCACGGATTGGTCGAAGTATCGTGTTCCACTTGTATTTCCATGTTCACTGATAAGTCAGCCATAAAGCTTGCATAAGCTTGCAGTTTATACGATTCGAAGTCCGTTTCAAAACTTAATCTATGTTTGAGTTTTCAAATTAACGGCACTAATAGGGCAGTAGCTGAATGAGCTTTTGTGATACAAATCTCAAACGGAACAAGTATTTGTATGGTTTACAGATAATTGTTCCAGATCTACGTGATAAGGTAACGCATCAATTTCAACGAAATACTTCCAATTCAATTAAATCCATAGGAATATAGTTACAAAAATCAAAACTTGCCCAAGTGTCGCTTTAGCAATTGCTATAACACTGTCGGATTCCTTTGCATTAACAACAATGGCTCTACGTCCACTGAACGTGTTTTTGGTGCACATTGGGCCCGTCACCCAAAGGTAAAGTCTCATGTACCTACCTACCTGCATATTACCGGTACCTTCGTACTGGAACACGACTATGCCAATCGCGATAGAAAGCTCTATCACAAAAAAACCTTTATTATTCTCCGCCAACAAGACAAGCCTTTTTTTTACTTTTCCCAACACTGGAATTGCTCCAGTATCGTCAATGCGTACACAATCTCACATGTAGGTACAAAAATTCAGATGCAACTACTATGCCATTTTTTATGGTATAGGATGCAAACGAGCAGAGCGATCACCTGATGGTAAGCGATTACCGCCGCCCATAGACACCAGCAACACCAGAGGAGTCGCAAGTGCGTTGCCAGCCTTTTAAAAGGGTTTGAGCCTCCGGTAGGTATCCTCACTCACTCAGCGAAACACAACGTAAGTGTTTTTCACGCCGGTTTATTTATGTAATTTCTGTTATGTAGGTAGGTCTAAACCGATACCGCCGACGACGCTGTGCCATCACAATCGAGACTGTATTATTCATCAACCCTTCGATTTGTTGCCACATCTGTTTTATGCGAAATCTATCAACCTTATCAAAATAATAGGTACTTTCGCAATACAAAGTTTACGGGAGAATGTTACAATCCGAGACTCGTCGGATATTATGGGATATACACAGACCAGGGACGTAGAAACGACCAGCACGTACCCGGATGCAGAAAATACCTTAAGTTTTTATATAGAAAAGTAGCTGTTGTGTGCTATTTTATTGGCGTCCCAAAGGGTGTCAAAAACAGCGCCCCCTAGCTAAATAAAAAAAAAGATCGGTCAACCCATTTAGCAACAATAAGAATATCAAAAAACTGAAATTATTTAGTTCCTATAATAAAGATCTTATCGACTGTTAGAACAAAAGTAAGGTTACAGGTAAAGTCTCAAAGAGTGACCTTTTATGTAGGTAACTTTGTTTAAAATCATTAGCAGCCCTGTCACGGATGTCACGTAAATTGTCGTCATCACTGGTCATGAGAAACAGCTGATTCATTTTAAGTAAATAAAGATTCTAGAAAACCAAAAAATTACAAAGATGGCGGACACAGGTGTTTTACGGCGTACCGATCCATATCGTACAGCCTTGATTCTATTCCGCGACGGTCGCTCTGACACAGTTAAAGCGAACTCAACAAGCAATGACTCAATCGACCGACCGACACGTGACGAAAGCACGATCCTTGATATGATCGCTCATAACTAATGCACACACTTTATTATAATTATAGTACCTACAAACGTACCCTTTAGAGACCAATAAAGTCCGTGGATACTGCAATTAGAATTTTATTTCTTAAAGTATCTTTAAAGTTCAATACTTACAATTACAGTTTAATACTTTCGCTTAACATCAGGCGAATTGACGAATCAAGCTTAAGCATATAATTGCATAAAAAATACTTGCGTCTTTTAAATCGTTTTTTTTTATAAATCCGACTTATGCTTAAAGGGTTAGAAAAACTTACGAGTTTGAACTTTAAACCCAAAAAGAAGCTGACCCAAATCGAGCCGATTAGTCTTATAACTAAATCAATTAAAATACCTTATTGTCGAAAACGGGTCTTTTGCACCACAAGTCCACAACACACATCTTTGACTTCAGCAGTAAGGCTATCCCAGCTTTGTAAGTACCCGAAGGCTTCCTACGCTGCCTCTCAATAAAAAAAGTCATATGGATGACCGTCAATGGTCACAGGTAGACGAGATGATGGACGCACTAAAGAATCCGAAACGTCGCGCGTCGAGACAATTTCCGTGAAAATTATTTTATTTCAATGTGCAATATTATGCGCTAAGTCTTAGAAATCACTATAAATGGAATCATTAAAAATATTAACTCAAAATCAGACATGAGCACCTAATAAATGTTAATCTAATTAATGGTACTATTTAGGGTACATCAAAGATGGAAATCTATTTAAGACACGCACGGCTAAAGCTTTATTCCACTATAAACAGCAATTTGATTACCACATGGATTCTCAGTGGAACAATACCATACGATATTCACACGAAATCGAACATACACATAATGTAGTACGCACGTATGTCAAGGAAAACTTACTCATAAAATACTTACGCAAATAAGTTATTATCGATAACTTTACCTACTCGTTACCGACAAAAATCGCTCGAGGAAAATCGATTATCATTTGTAAAACAACACATCTTTTACCGAGAAAAGTCATTGTTCTACGTAAGATCCCGATTATGTAATGAGCGTGACGCCTACGGGTTTTACGTAGTGTACTTACGACTTAAGTATGACGTACAGAATTCATTTGGGCCCCGCAGTTTGCTTTGTTACATGGCAATGACGCAGGATAACAAAAATATCTGTGTATCTACCTCCTTGTATTTTTCTCGAAGTGATCTGATGTTTTGATTCGATTATGAATCACGAGTTTAGGTAACCTTTTTGAGCTTCTGGGTATCCAAAGACAAGAGGTTTTCACCCATATATAACACTGATATTGTCTGTTATAGACCACGCAAATCTAAGAGAAGCCTATTGACCTTAAAAACTAAAGTGGTAATTTGGTAATCAAATTACTCTGAAAACAAATTACCTGAAAACCATAGTTATCCTGAACAGACTACGCTTACCTTTTTTTATAGTACGGAAAATTGGACGGGATTTTACCGGCAATAAACGTACTTGGCTTCCTTTGCCATTCACCACGACCATGACTGGCTGTGATCCAGCGTTCTTTGGACCCCTTCAAAATGCGAGGCCTCTTCTCGCATCCCACTTAAATGCACGCGTTTTGAAAACACGCGCGCTACCTATTGGGATCATAATACACTTATTATGATCACCTATGCTTTCAAGAACGTGGTTTTAAAATCTGGCATTCAATAAGACACCCGTAGGTGTTTATGTTTATTATTTATTCTTATTTTACCTATATTATTTGATAGCATCTAACATCGATTATCTGGGAATGAATTTGAGAAGACAGGCACACCATTATGAAATAAGTGTTAATTGTTTTTTTTTTCTGAGAATATTTTTTTCCTAAGCAATTTTCTAACATAAATCTTAATTATATTTCATTAGCTGCTTGCCCTGTAAATAAGTATAGTCACTAAATTCTAAGCAAATGCACCGGAATAACAATTTAGCAAACAATTATTGCACAACCAAACGACATTACAATTCATTTTCACAAGTTAAGCCGGATGTGCGCATATTATGTAGATGTCGTTATCTGTTTATCATTATGGTAAAACCTACGTCACATACCTTTGTATACATATCTTTTTAAATACCTTTATATTTCATTTAAATCCGACTGAATGGGGCTGTATATTTTAGGCAATATTATCATTAAATTTTTGAAAATAGTAACGTCGGCAGACAGCGATTAGTGTGCCGCAATCTTGCGATAATTTACAGCAGGATACTTTAACAAGTGCCTAATACTCTAGTATCTACGTCTAGCCGATTCTATAGGTTTATCTACAATACCCTAAAATCATCCAAATCGTAGAAGAATCTTTGACGCTTTCATCTTTGTCACCATAAGTATTAAGCTAGGTTTTGATACACCAAATCATTGCTCCAATACCATACATTGAACGTCTTATGAGTTTCCCCTGCTACGATAGATAGATGTCCTAGTTCCGATTCCCACACTGTGTTATTGGGTTTTTCTATAATTTTCTAATGTTCGTAGCAGCCCTGAGTTTGGGTTTTTGCCCGGTTAATTCCAATAGGGGTGTAAATTAGTACACTTGTGTCAAACCCTTCAGGCGTATATATTCACGCTATGTAAGTTCTGTGTTAATAAATCATTATTTATCAATTTATTTTATGATCCTTATGCAATAATGCTTCAAATGATTAAGTAGGTACCAAATCAAACAATACGGGGAAGGCCCGGGAATATTTATTTAATGATTTACCTCTTCAAATTATGTTTAATTTGTACAAATCTAATTTTGTTTCTTTTTCTATTGATTATATCGGCAAACGAGCGTATTAGCAACCTGATGGTAAATAGTCATCGCTGCCCATAGACTCCTGCAACACCAGAGAATTTACTGATGCGTTTCGGAGCCTTAAGAGACCCCACGGACTGCGGACTGCCAGAGCCGCAGGAACCGAGTGACAGTCAGTTCTCCCAACTGACTGCACTCGCAAAAGTCGAAACACACACCAGCGAGCTTTACAACAGACCCCAGCAGAGCCAGTCATCCCCAAGAGGTCGTACCACCTAGCAAGCTAATAACACAAAAAGAATTGGGTACATTAGTACACCTGTGCTTTGTCCTTCGAGAATGCACGCGTGATGATATGTTATGTGTTACTTCCATTCCTATACAAAATGAGGCATATTTTAAAATCATGTAGACTAATTTGCATGGGCAGAAGACTTACAATGGGACCTACGTACTTCCTTCCTATTGCAATAAAATTAGAGAGATTTTTCAAATTGTTTTCCTAATACCTCTTTATCACTTCAATAATACAATTTTGGCGTTCTTTACCGTGTAATTTAAAATATGAATTACTCACCTATCCTCATTATTACTCATTTGCGTAAAGCTCGCTTCCCACAAGTGACTCATAACGTTAACTTGAACTCGATGAGTCCAGGATGTTGTCGATAATCACGATTTTGAAGCCGTCATCGCCATGCAAAGGATACCTGCGCAAGCAATACCCAGAACTAGTGTTGGTTGGAGCATGGTGACAAAAAAATGTGGATGAAACCAAGGTTGGACCCAAGTTCAATTAAGGTGAATCAAAGTTTTTGTTGGACACTAGGTAAGTATAATATTTAGAGACGAATCTAAAGGTAAGCTTGTGCTTCCATGTGTCAAGTTTAAACTGAATTTTATACGTTTACGCATAACTAGAAGAAGTCCTGTCAGCCGTCATCTGATCAATCACTTCCGTTGTAGCCATATCATCTCTCACACAGTCTATCCATATTTTCTTTAGCCTCTCCCTACCCTTACATACATCCACGTTTATGCTCAAACCTTTTCGGTAACATGCTCTTTACTCCTATGCATCACATGACCATACCATGACAATCGGTTTATACACAACTTTTTCGTAACCTCTTCCACTTTCAAACTACCTCTTAAATACTGATCCCTTAGCCTATCCATTCTTCTAACCCTACACATTACTTGTAGCTTAAACCCACATCCTGAAACCCCATTCGTGAAAAATTAATGTTAATTAACTTAATTTTTTATTATTAATTAATTATCTTAGTATCTTTTAATATCATATAACTTATGGGTTTCATAGGGAAAAATAGTATTATCGTTAGAAGCATCCCTTATGGGTGCAGTTTACTTAATCAACATCCTGTATAACATAACATACCATAACGCCTGTATTCCCCGAAGGGTTAGGCAGAGGTTTGCTTAGGTACACCAACAGTTCGCCGGTATGTTTAGGTCCCATGTAATAGGGGGCGAACCTATTGCCATTAACCGGGCACAAATTCCAAACTCCGAGCTGCTACTGAGAATTTCATAGAAAACCCAATAACACTGCTCGACCTGGGAATCGAACCCAGGACCTCTAGCGTAGCAGTCGCACTTGGGACCACTAGACTAACGAGGCAGTTCTGTACATCTTGTATAAATTAATAAATATAACTTTTTCATACGTACAGATTATACTTGAATAAAACATTCCGATTATCACCAGCAACAAACGCGTTTTCAGCGTTGCAAATAAAAATACAAATACCAATAAGCGAACAGGTAACGCAACTCACGATTCGTAGGTGGCCCAGTTTCTTATCATTATCAGCAGCGCGCGCGCAAGTGGCGGGGCGGAAGTGATCTCGACGGCGACGCACGCGCCTGCCGCCGGAAGTGGGGTTCCACACATGCAGGTCATGGAACCCAATTTGTGATTACGAAGATGTCATTTGCAAGCAGCTTGCAATACCCCACGAATAACAATGGCCGGTCACGCCTAGTTCTGAATAAACAAATAGTTATACGATTGTCTTTTGTCCCATATTTCAATGTTATATAATCTGTTATTTAATTTGTCGGAGTTTTTTTTTAATAACTCGGCTTTACTTGTAATCTTTCTGTGCATCAGGAAGTTGTTAACGTTTTTTATTCGTCTAAAAATAGTAAAATAACCTAATCGAACTACAATATTGCATAATGCAGATTTTTGTAGAATGTAAAACCAAGCATCTTAATTATTCTTTACATGACTTCTGATTCGAATGAGATGTATGATATCGATTCCAAAGTAGGTAGGCTTTATCTATCTTATCAGTTTGCCTATATTCAATTGTTTATCTGTAAGCTAGCAGTTGCCAGTTGCGGCAATTGTTTACTCGCATCTTAAAGAACTTTATGAAACAGACTGTGGCCGATGTAGGTAATCAATCTCTATTACCACATACTTATTTATTAAAATTAATCTAGCAGTTTAGGCGTAAAATGTAACACAAAATAGAAATACCGTTACTTTCACATTTTATAATATAAGTTTGAAAATATGAAACGAGCGTGTATATTATGAAAGCTGCCGTTTTCTAGTCGGCTGAGCAAAGATCACTCAAACGATGATCGTGAAGGCATCTAATGTGGGCGAAATAATTCTCACCTCTAATCGGCGGAAGACGGGCTATTTTAATATTGTAATTTATGTCCCGTCGGTCAGACTGGGTCGCTGACTAACATTTTAATCGGAGCATGAGAAAAAATAGATGTATCGGGGACATTTTTCATCCTTGCGGCGGGAGGGTTATCAACGCATCATCAGTTATTACTGTATCAACAACAGATGAAGGGCAAGGATATTTGCTTGTTATAATGTTTAATCGTGTTTCAATGTTTATTTTCACATTTACAAAATGTTAATTTGGGGCTATTAATATAAATAGTTAATTAATGAACGACTATAGGTAGTAGTAGATTTCAGAATGAATTTCACTTGAAAACCATATCCGCTTTCAGGACCTATTTCTTGACCTACATTAACATTCAATATTCCAACGTTCATGATTAAAGTAAATAATAAATATGTAAAGATTACAATATAATTCACTTAATAGAAGGGGGCGTCGACCTGCGGCGCCACGCAGCCGCGTCCGCGACCTTATTACGACGCGTCTTCAACAGTACATACAAACACAGTAATACAACTATACAGTCATATATAAATGAAACGTGACTAACGCACACAGCCACTTTGCAAATTCTCAACGATAGATGATCGAATACCGAACTACGTGCAACATCCAATACTTCCGTCTGATCTCTTTAAATCTGTAAGTAGCACGATGAATTTGGAACGTGTAAATAAGTCTTAAAGACACGATTTAGGAGTTCGTTCTATTTTTAATTTTAGATGCTCTTGTTAATGTAATATACGAATATTGATAAAATAATAATATAAGATTGGAAGATTAATAATCATCACAAAATAAATCAAACTGATGAGTTCATCCATTTCACAACTGTTTATCAGTTTCTTTTGCAGAACTGAACAAACTTGATTCTCTTAAAAAGTACTTACAGTGACTTGTGTATTCGGGGCTACTGTTCATAACCTCATTGTCCATCGATTCCTTCCATAATCCTTCTCGTCTATCCTTCTGTTCTATTTACAAGCGATCAGCGAGAAAACCGAATAAAGGGAAACGATCTTTTAATGTGAAAGTAAATGGAAAACAACTAAATTATTGTTTTCTTAGGGGTAGTCCTTGTCATAAAAATGAGGTGCCACAAAACTTTGAAGCACCTGATTTATAAACAAACGTAAAAACACAACGATTATAAAAAATAGTTGAATGCTAAAGAGAATTATGTCAAACTGATAATTTGTTATCCATTGCTTATGTCAAGTTACATTTTCATGTCAAAATAAAACCAAACGCTGAAAGCAAATGACGTCCCGATGATAGGGAAGACATTGGAAGGTGAAAAATTAAAATCGTGGCAACCTGTCCGCGACTGATAAACATTCCTGTCTCCCGCTAGTGACGAATTCAATGAAATGTATGCCAAACACCAGCACTCTAATTATAAACAGCTATCAGAAAAAAGTACTGCTCACATAAATAACCGTCCAAATAAAGATGCAACGAATCAGTAAGCGATCAAACGCAGAGTGCTGATTATACAATTTGGCTGGCTCACACCGAATAGCAGCAGACAGGTAAATATTTAGTACATCGTACGTACTTGAATTCATGCCAATGATTGTTGGACTTCAATCGACTGAAAGACCTCAGTTTTGTTAATTTATTGTTTGAAAATTTACCAGATCAATACTATTTTCGGCAATGACATCTTTTTGCGGATTGATGGCTACTGTCGGTGAAATATTTACAAATCAATTTAGCACTTTATTATTTCGTGTTATCGGTCTGTCATTTATATTCGGAACTATGTTTTTGTTTTTAATATTGCGCTAATTATATATTGTAGATTTATTAGTGTGTACGTAAATAGTTTCAAACTTTCAATAATATTGTATCTCACTTGCAAACCACTTAAAACGTATCAAAACTTGAAGGTTTTCTCTAACTAATTAAAACACCGGTCATACAAGTGAAACATAGCAATTATACGTACTAGAATTGGTTTAACATTTTCTAAAACCAATAAGAGATTTAAATTAGTGGGCGAACGTTCTTACAATTAGAGATGCGTTGGACGAAGGTAAGAAAGCGACAATACATTAACCTAGAGTGTCGTAGGGAAAACCGTCACACGAGTTCTGCTCAATTATAGTGAACAACGTGGGCTTAAAACTACTAGATGTTGACTAATTAATTTTTAATGTTTTTAAAAGGGATTAATTTTTTTTTCTCCCGTAATATGACAGATATACCTACATTTATATGAGTGGGCCGATGATCGTTAAGTGAGCTTTAATCAGGCTAAAAAAATATTGCAGTGTATCAAGGAACATAGTTATAGCAGCAAGCGTTTATTAGCTCACTTGTTAATTATTTACTTTACTTAATTGTTACATAACCTTGCCAGTAGATTTAGTAACATTAGATGATATACTAGTGATAGCATTCAAGTGACATTACTGTCGCTCGCGCACACGAGGTACCTGCATACTCTCAACGTTTTGTTCCATAATTCCTCGAAGCTTATACCAAACAAAAACGGATACCAATGTACTTTACAATTGGTCACAATATCTAAACGTCTCTTCCAGTAGAATTACGTTCGTTTATCATCGGCAGCTGAGACAAGGCAGCAAGAAAGTGGACTTTCACTCAGTCAGTCGATGCTCGCTCCTTACTATATCACACCTCATTTGATTCTAAGGGCCTAGTTTTATTAGTGAACAACTTATAATTATTAATGATTGAAAGATTTAAAAATTCAGCAGCATCCGTAATGACCTCCGGAGACCAATACCAAAGATTTTGCATTGTGTCTATAATATGGAACTTCATGAGTAATACAAAGTAGATAATAAACATCGTTACAAAAAGCACTTCTAATAGTACCTATACTTATTGACTGAGAAAGCTTTGAATGGAGATATAAAATAAATTAATTGAAATAGTAATGGAATGATGTCTTTTATCGTTTGTATGAACTATACACCCGGTAGTTTATGTCGTGGTGAGAAGGTTATCCATTAAGCAGCTTAATGGCAAGGCTGGGAAACGTACCGCCAGAGCAGTCAGAGCTTCGGTCCTATGAGCTGTGGCCAGCAGACGGGACTGACCGAGTCCATCACCTGACCAGAAAATGCCCCACTAAACGAGTAGCAGTAAGCTACTTTGAGTGGTCCTACGAACGCGAGCCAACAGCATGTCAGAGTCCTGGCAAATGTCGCGAATACTATGGCTATGACTATAGGTAAACGAAAGCCAAGTGCGGTTTTGGTAGGCTAGGTTGACAACCCTTGGTCCACCTAAATTACAACGTCTCTCGTGGAGGCTCTTTACTGACACCCCCCAAATAATAAATATTTATGATCCTAGTACTAAATTTAAATTGATTCCACACCTTTTAAAATGCTACTAATTCTTCCCAAACAAGATGAATTATCCCAAAGCTTGATGAGGTTGAACAAAACGCGCTATTTTAAATAACACACGAGGACGGATTGCACAATATATTAAACGGTGATTAGTAGCAATAGCCAATAACGCATCATTTTGTAGGTCATCAGACATTTTAATATCTCAATAATATCTTCGATTAAACTTGCGTCGTTAGTTAATTTAGGATCATAATTCGGATCGACCAACATGTGCTCCTTGTGAATTGACGTCATCAACATTCAACGACAGTAAAATCTTATAAAATTAAACAGCATAGATATCGGAAAATTTTGTTGTAAACTACTCGACGTTTTTGCAGCGGCGTTTTTCTACTAAGCGCGCTGTAATCACATAAATAAACACCTATAAAAGTTTATTTTTGTGCCTATTACGCACTGTAGTCTATCAAACGGTCTGGTAACATACAATAAAATATTATAGTTTAGTGAATATGTATCTATATGTGTATCTACGAATAGTAGAGCATAAACAAAATTGAAAAATATATTTTCATGAATCAATGTCCTCCTTTTTTGTGTAAACATTTTCAGTGTTTCATATTGCGCTATTTCGAGGCATTCTATCCACTGATCTAATCAGGCCAAGTCCTCATAAGGAACCTCTCGTATGTGGAGGAACGGGCTTAAAAGCGCAACGTACATTGCATGAGCCTGCTATGCACTTCACCTAATTAAATTTGATGTGACTTCTGTAAACATTTTCGCGAGTTTTGCAGCCAAGAATGATGTATTGACGCAACTGCACAAGGTCACAGGTTCTCTGGAAAAACACTATTTGTATAGTCTACAGATGTTTTTCTTCCGAATGTGTTTGGTTATGTGATTTGTAGGTAATAGAAGCAACGACGTACAAAATCGTAAAGTAGAGCTGTCAGCTTAAACGCGGTACTGTGGAAATCTATTGTATGCCTGTATTTGTTTTGAATCCATTCTGAAAATATTGGGTTTTTCTTGTTTAATTATTCGTTTCTTCTTCATCCACTCTAATTATACAAATCTTAATTATTTATATATTACACATTGATTGTAAGTAATAACTGTCACATTGGAGTGACTCGACCTTGTCAACTGAATTTCCACGCGTCGGATCTGCCTACGCGAATTTTCAACGAATCGTGTCATATTCTAACAATGAGTTACATCGAGACCAACGTCAAAGTCAAACATCAGGTTATAATTAGACGATGTACTTGTAACGTATAGACGAGTATGGATTCTATGATCGTATTTACGGAAGCGCCTGCGCAGCACTAAAACATACTATAAATAATTGTTTAGTGTTTGGCTTTGAGGTTCTTATTGTGTGTGACAACCTATTGATATTCCTCACAGTTTATTTCCTTTATTTAATTTTACCTAAGTACCTCGATACCGTAGTAAATAGGTCTGGTATTCTTCTCTAAAGTTAGTACACACCTATAATATCGTCGTTAATAATGATACGCGAGTTATATGTATAATTTTTTTTGTGGTTATTATTATTTTATGTATATATATTTAGTTCATTTAACCTTTTATTAGATATTGAAATGAAACTACTTTTTACGGATTTTATCGCGGTATATTGATATTATTTTGTTCCCGACGTTTCGGATCCTTTACAGCATCCATGGTCACGGGCAGACTGAGGTGTTGGACCTCTTGATGTTAAAATTACTAACAGCTACTTTTATTAGATGTAAAGTTAAGTTAGGATTCGTAAATATTTTCTGGTAGGCCCTTTTCAGTGTGCCGTTATAAAATCAGTCAACACCGCAGAAATATATTTAGTAATTCGATTAACTATTTAAAAGAAATTGTTTAACCATTTTTGAAAGCATAATAGGATAAATAAATATACGGCCACCATCGCATCGGTCAATTAGAAGTTCACGATCATTGCGACTCTCTCTTAATACCGCGACCACGGTACGTACACCTATCTGCCATTATTAAATCAATGACTGACATTTACTATTGCCCAAAAAACAGTTCCTAATTCCTAGAACAATCCTTTATGATGTTATGTACATAAGTTCCGCTGCAGCTCACTCAGTATTTGCTTCTTACGTTGATCGGCCCACGCTTCCTGTATCAGATTTATTAGCGCTTTACGCTCCATCGCTTTATATTATTAGAACACTTTAAATATTCCACTACTGATATTGTTCATCTCATATTGATAGCTGGCAAGCAGCTGGTTTGCAATTGGTCCTTAGGTAATCTGTTTTCTCTTGATAGACCGGATCTTTAAAAATTAATGACGTTTAAAGGCGTGTATTTTTATTTTTTATTAATACGTCACTAACGTCATAATTATCAGCTTTATTTGACAATACATCTCTAATTTGATTGTTATTTCTTTAGTGTCAGTGAGCATAAGTATCTTATCTTATCTTGTGTAGGGCCGAGGCAGCAAGGCCTCAGTGCACTTCGACCCAATGGGATCTTTTGTGCTTCCCCTAGATAACCTATACCTCATCATAATTATACCTTACCTTATCATTATCTACACTTAGAACAGACCTTTGATGACTCAAGGCAAGGCTCGCTCTTTGAAAGAGTCCTGCGAAGGCTGGACCACAGCCTAGAACGGTCTTATGTTGATGATTCTATTTGTATAACCGCATTTGTGCATAAATTCATCAAAAAGTAAGTTTTAGAATGAAAGAAAAACGACTACAGTACATTTATCAAATCCAACGTTATACTGATTTGGCGAACATCTGTTCAAGTGTTTTGTAATGAACGGACTTGTTGCTGAAGCGATGAAAAACTTTGTAATGAAGCGGAAATAAGTTGCAAAAGACAAATAATAATTTCAAACCACCACAACATTTTCTGCTATACCGGGTAACGGCAAGAGTTACAGTACACACAGACTATGAACTGCGATTTATATCCTTGAAACTAACGCAGTAAATTTTAGAAAGATAATTTCATTAGCTAAATCCCTTTTTGACCGGATCCTGATAATATTTATACTATTTCGAGGACCTTTCTCCCAATGTTTGCCGATGACAAAGGAATTTTGGTGATGAGGAAATTCCCAATTCTAAGAAGATGGATGGATATTGTCTGGGCTGACATAAACATATCGGAGCGATGACAGAGATCAACTTAATTGCTTATTTTTATGACCGCACTTTATTTTCTTTCTCTTCTAGTTCTCAGTATAGTTATAGTAGTCCGGTCAGTGACAACCTAGGAACCTTTAAGCCACAAGTGATTAAGTTACTTTTCAAGCAGGCAAAATCAATCGATCACTGCATCTACGTTTTATATATAAAATTATGCATATTGAGCCTTCTTCCATCTCACCTATCTTATGAATCTAAGTTTAGGAATTTTCTCTCTTTCATTGCTTCCAATCCTATAAAATACACGCTTCCTCCCTGTAAGTCTGTATGTGACATGGTCTTTTAGTCGTTCTCTTCAAGAAAAGGTATTTTAGCATGTCCTCGGCCACCATCCACATACAGTCCTCACAACGCATCACTTCACTGCACGTAAGTATTCAGCTCGAGTCATAATGCACGCTGGTCGGAAGGTGAAAGGCGTATCGCTTTCGAATTAGATCGCGTTATGCCGACAACGGTGAAACGCCGACACTCTCCAATGTTTATGTACTTAAACGATCTCGGATTTACTTCGTTTGTGATTGTTTTCATCGTACGATGTAGTTTAATTAATCGGTTGAATATTGGAATTACTTGAATTTGTTTTGAGTTTTGACTTTATTGAGTAGGTACTACGATAATTTCTAAATAATAATACATTCTAAAGTACACAAATTGTAGACATCAACTCGTCGTTCCATTGTAGCTACACCAAAGATAATCGAAAACCAACTTAAAATTCTAAGTAAATAAAAATTATAGGTTTGAATTTCACTTTTCACTCGACAGTTAGGTATAAATAAACTCGTGTCAATTCTAACAGCATAGTTAATTGTACACACGTTACTGATAACGCGCCGGCGCAACTCAATTATCGATATCACCGCAACTGAGGATTTTTTCGCTGTTTGTGTGCGCGGTTTTATGTTCACAAGAATTTGTATTTTATTAATGTTTGTTGTGTTAATTTATGACGTAAAGATGTGAACGAGTCCCGTAAAGAATTGTTTGAAAATCCAGGACATAAGAGCAATGTTCTTGTAATTGTTCAAATTTTATATGCTCATGTTCATCAAATATGAAAATAACCATAAAAGTACAATACTTTTATGGTTATTTTCATATTTGATGAACATAAATAGCTAGGCACGCATATCAAGAGTTATAATTAAGTTACAGATACTCACTTAATTATTAAAACAAAAGAAATAAATGGTAATCGCAGGAGAACATAAAAAAATTAATGTAAGGCATTCAATAATTATTTTTATTGAAGCCTAGATACTATTTTTTTCACGAAGACTCGACCACGGACGATTGACGTATTCACATGCTTAAGAAGTCCTAAGCGAAATCCAGAGTTACATGCCATGTCGAGCAGAATGTAGTGACCATATGCAGCCTTTGATAAATGATAGATCTTTGATGAATGAAGACACTTTTACAAGTCAATGTCAATGTGATTATGTCTTTGTGGGTTGTACTCTAAAAAATAGGAGGAGCACATGGGATGGCTGTCTTACCATAGATCCCGTAGCTACATGGTAGGCTACTTTTCTTCACATTATAAAATCCTTTATTACTGATGACAGTCGCCATGTAATTTTGTAGGACAAATTCTTGGTGTACGTGACATCAGGTGGACAATTTGTTAACTTAATAATTCATAACCAATTAAAGGGTGGGTCTATTTTACATAAAACACACACTGTAATTGTTATTACATATAAATATGTGGCATAATAACTGCACGCATCGCCGTTAAGGCAAGGTAGACTCATGTTAAGTAGGCTAAGGTTTTCTGCTTAGTGTATGAATTTTATCCAGCAGAGTTACAAGAAAATATTTTTATTTACTTAAAAAGCAAACGCTCGTACATCTGGCGAACATATTAAGATAACAATGGCAATGAGATTAGAAATCATTACTTTCTATACGGTGTAAAATTTCCTATTGCGCAAGAGCATTGCTCAAACATAGTCACGTAGTATGCGATAAGCGCATGCAACCATGTTTTAACCTATACTTACTCAGAAATCAAAATGTTTGATTTCTTACTGACAAATACATTTTTGTTTAAAGTATCTTTTTTTTTTATCTAGCAAACGAGCAGACGGAACATATGATGGTAAGCGATTACCGCCGTCCATGGACACCCGCAACACCAGAGGAGTCCCAAGTGCGTTGCCCGCCTTTTAATAGGGTTTGGGCCTCCGGTATCCTCACATTCCTAACTCACTCGGCGAAACACAACTTAAGTGTTATTTCACGCCAATGTTCTGTGAGGCCGTGGTATCACTCCGGTCGAGCCGAAACAGAATGAAGGGCGTTCCAGCATTCTGCTTACACTTACTTATTACTTAAAATCACCGAAATAGTACGTACATTTAACTCTACAACTAATCATAATATTCTGTCAAACGCTTCCCACACTCAACTAATAATGATGTGTTAAGTAGCTATTAACGTACCATCTTCAGGTTTCCAAAAAAAAATATTAACATGTTTCTGTCTATTATCTCCTCCTTCTTCTTCATTGAATGTTACTAAATATTAGATAGGTTGTCCTACCTTAGCAATTTTAATACGAAATGGTGATCTGCTGTTATTCGAGACAATTCCTTATATCAAGGATCTGACGGAGATTTTGACTTAATGCGCAGACAATAATGAGGAAGACAACGTAAAAACCATAAACAGAGGGTGCGCAACAGGGCCAATTCCTTAAGAAACAATTCGTGGCCCATTTATGGAGGCGTAAGCCAGGACTGCGTCACCCTGTGGTCCTGGTCTGTGGCTAGGACTTCTTCCTAATCGCGCACATATCTGCAAAGCTGTATCCGATACGGTACATTGAGAGGTAGGTACCACCTTTTTGTAAAAGATCTCTTTGAAGGCGACTCTTTGCGGAAGTGGAGGGTTCCATGTGTGGCAAACTATGTGGTAATCATCATCATCATCGTCATCAACAACAGCCTTTAATTCGTCTGTCCTCGGACATAGGCCTCCTCCATCTCCTTCCATTTCTTTTTGTCCTGGGCTATCATCATCCAGTTGACGATGTGGTAATAAGAAAAGGCAAATAGCACTGGGTAGTTATAGATCTATAGAGTCCTTAGCAGGTACTAAGGTACTCAATAGCACGTACCTGTATATGTTGGAACAAATCCGATGAAATTCAGCACCAAGGTAATTTAATTCACGCAACAAACTTAAATTACTAGTTTGATAAACTGCCGATAAGGTTGCATATTTTTACTATACACAGATTAACTAGAAAACTGCTATGTAACTTTCTAAATGCATATCATGCGAGAAAATTACAGAACAAAATTAAACGTAGCTGAAGACAACAATTCATTTGAATTTTAGGAGATAATAACACAATATACCTAAATATACCTGCTTACAGTCATACAATTCTGTGTCATTAGTGTATTCCTCTGGCATCTGGCGCTGATCTCCTAATGCACAAAATGTCAGCTCCATCGTTAAATTTACTCATCAATAAAAAAGCATACTATATTTTAAGTATAAGGTATTGATAAATTTTTGCTACTATATATAGGCATACTATATATATGAATATATACAGAATACAAACTGAATAAATAGTTAAGGTAAGCAAAGTATCTTTATATATCCGTAATTGGTTGTACCATGTTCAACACGGAGAACTTTTTTATTGGTTAAGTCGGTAAGCGAGGGGGAAATGGCTCTCACGCGCAAGAATTGACAAAATGCTTTACACCAGACTATGACGAGAGGGTGGTCGCCAACTAGTCAGACCCGAAGGGGTAATTCAAATATTTTCTTGCCGCTTGCGAGATTCCTATCCGACCTGTCTCCACATGACAACTATAACTTTAATAATCTCAATGTTAATTCGTGGTAGCCTGGAAATATATTCGGTCCGGATTTACCCGCACCAGTTCCTAGATTCGAAACCTGCCTACAGTAATACAATTCTGTGTCATATGTGTATTCCACTGGCATCCGGCACTGATCTCCTTATGCACAAAATGTCAGCTCCATCGTTAAACTATTACAGAATTGCGCACCGTCAATACTGTACCTGTGATGTACGAATGTGTTACAAACATGGTACACATGGAGAAGGTATTTTCTATTTTCACTGTCCCTTGTGAATCTGTTTGCCTACATAAAGATATTAGCACGATAGGTTCAAAGGCTATGAACCTATGTATGTTCTGCGCTACAAGTCGAAACAAATCTATACTTATCTATACTTAATATATAAAGCTGAAGAGTTTGTTTGTTTGTTGTTTGTTTGTTTGCTTGAACGCGCTAATCTCAGGAACTACTGGTCCGATTTCAAAAATTCTTTCAGTGATAGATAGCCCATTTATTGAGGAAGGCTATAGGCTGTATATCATCACGCTAAGACTAAGTAACTATTCCACCCGGACGAAGTCACGGGCGGAAGCTAGTATAGCCTGGTTTGTCTTTGTGACAATTTGTGTAAACTTATCCACATTTTTTTCATTCAAGGAGATAATACGTTTGTAGTTTTGGCCATCAAGGAATCCCAATGCCAACCGCGTAAAACAAGATATAAACAAGCCATAAAATGAGATTTGGCAACTCACAAGACATTGTGTTACTCGTTGAAGATTACGAGACAATTATCGCATATCCAAAGCTTCACTTTTATCTTACACTGTGGTCCTCCATCCTTCTTTGAACGACGCGTTGGCACGGCGCTTCAAAATAATCATAAATTTATTTCAAGTGGCCAGCCGGCAACTAGTTGCACGAATCGCCAATGACGCTCATTTACACACATATGCACAATACTAATATTAGTGTTTACACGAATACCTTGCCATACCATGGTATACAATATGTATACAACACATAATATGTACGTATAAATGTATACAGGTACAGGTACTATTGAGGTACCATGAATATACAAACTGTTGTATTAAGCGACAGAGAAATACATATCAAATATTAATTACAGAAAATTTCATTTAAAGAAAGAAAATTACAGAAAATTTAATATTGAATTGCCTCGTTTTTTATAAATGCTATTGTTTTCATTGAAAGAAAAATCACTGCTTCAAGCAAAGATGTACAGCTGATATGCAGCCACGAAACTACGAGCTAATTTGGAAAGATCAATAATATTATGATATTATCACACTGTGTTTATTTATTTGTGCAAAATGAAATATGTTTTTTTTTACTAAGAGTTTTGGAATAAGATCCATAGCCAATAAGCATCGCAAGCATAAGTACGAAAAATACGAGTCAAACCGACCAAATTCTCAAAACCTCTACAAAAAATTAAAACTCAAATAGTATTCCAAAAAATATTATCGGCTACGATTATGAATATGATGTAGTAGTAAGAACATTATACATATACACTATGAATAAATAAATAATAAAATTAGCGCCAAACCATAGTGATGTATCATAACAAATAGTACAAAATTGGCTGCATAAATATAAATAGCTTCAGTTTTCTGTGAACGACTACAGCTGAACTTAAACATACCTCAATATACAGATTACAAAACCGACTTCTACAAGTATTCGTGAGACAACCGCATAAAGTTTGGACTTGACCTTTTTGAACAATGGTCTTCACTAAGCAGAATGAGGCACCTACTTTTCTGGACATTTCATTCTAATTCTACCTATATTAAAGTTTCTAAACACAATAATCTAAAAAACAACGGCTGTCTTAAATTAAATCACCTGAATATTAATTAAGTACTATTTTTATGTACAATTGTAACTACCCAATGACATTAATTTGATATAATTTGTCAGAAAATAAACTTTTAATTTCGTCTTTGATGAAATGACAAATATGAATGCAAAAACAACACTGCAAAACGCGAAAGATATATTATGACAACTTTAATTACCATGATCTGGAAGTAAATTAATGTTCATTCCAAGATCTACACATCGCAAACGCATGCAGACTGAAGCCGAGCTTCACAGTTTTCCAAGTGTCAGTATTCGTATCCCGATCGCGCCCAGACGCTGCGTCATACAGTTTCAATACATACGTAATATACGTATACAAAGGATCTGCTCTTGGTTATTTTCCACATGACCACCTACATCTATCGACTTTAATATCTTTGTTATTAGACTCATATAGCCAACTGTCTGTTGCTTTCCACTTTTTCATTCAGAGTTCATTGTTATTTTCAGGATTGTTGCATGAAAGATCCATCCGTTGTAACTGGACCTTATTTCTATGATAATATAGGATCTGTAATGGAACACCGAATCTTGTTTGATTTGTTTTAGTTCGTAAATTACTTAAGTATTTTAGATTTTTCTGAAAAAAATATACACAATGCCAGATTTAATTGTAATAATATTCAGTAAAAAGGTTTCAGTACTCCTCTTTTGAGTTGTGGAAAATCGATGACAACAAACCGTACACATCATACTATCGCACTTATATAATAAAATTATAACTGATCGATGATTGAGGACCGATATTTAACAAAATAAGCAGTGATATCCTAGTGATATAACCATTGGACTGCCAAGGCAAAGGTTTCGAGTTCGAATCCTAGGGCACGCACCTCTGACTTTTCAAAATCATGTGCTTATAAATTATCACGCGTGAGGAAACTTGCCTGCCATGAGATTATGTTGACGGTGTGTGAAATCTGCCAACCGGCACTAGGCCAGCGTGGTGGACTATAGCCTAATCCCCTTTCATTCTGAGAGGAGACCTATGCCTACCAGTGTGACTGTATAATGGGTGGATTATATTACGTATTTATGTAACAAAAGTAAATATCATTAAAAGATGCCTATGACAACATGCACAAAGGTATAATATATTTTATTAAGACCATCTCTAGCGATACTTATGGAATATGTAGGCGCTATATTAGTTGGTTACAACCACTTCGTAAGTTATTTAATTTAATTGCCTGACGACAATACAGAAAGTCACGTAGTGTATTCACTTATATCTTATCTAAACATGTTTTTGTTTCCATATTATAGGCACATTTACGTAGAAGTGATAGTGGCGTGCGGAAACGATTATTATCATACTAATTGACTCCCCTTGAATCGGATAAGGTATTTCTTCCGAATCATATCGTTTAAGTTATACCTATTAGTACAGTTGTTAGGTAATCGCCACACGATAGACGATTATTTTCTTTAAAAAATGTTTTGACTAGGGTTTTCAACCAAAAACGAAGGATACAGGCTTCTTTTTGAGGCAAATGGTAGTCTGTATCCTTTTCCCGGGGTTCTAATCTAGTTCTAAATATAGCAAAATCATCAAAATTTATTTTGCGATTTTTTCAGTTCATTGAACCTACTGTTAATTGTCCTGACAATGGGAAGACGTAGTGCTGAACAAATAAACCAGTAAGTTAAAATCGATTTCCTCTTTAATTCTCTATGATAAGTACTCTACTTGGTAATGTTTAATCGATATTTATCCGCACATTCAAATAATATATTATAACTTACGTTCCGGTACCTTATATATTTTTTTTTATAAATGACCGAGCTACAGAACTTATACTGGTTGTAATATGAAATTAAGAGTGCGGTGACAAATGGGAATGGCATCTCTAATATGGTACCGAACCCTAAAAACTTAACTGAAACAAATTACAAATTGCTTAACGAACTACGAGTACTTACTGTTGACAAAAAACAGACTAATGAAAAACCTATCAGTCAGTGCCAGGTCAATGACCTAACCGAAGTAATAAATACTATGGATACAATTAAGTTTTAAAATTCAAATTAAGCATTTAAGTACTGCTATTTTACATACATACCTATAGCAAATTGTACACAAGGATACTACTTGTATGTTTAAGACGACAAGAATTATGTACCCTTAGGTACAGTGTAGGTTTAAGTTCAAGTTCAAATGTTTTTATTTCAAATAAGCTTTTACAAGCATTTATGAAACGTTATGCTTCTAGTTGCACGGTTCCAAAAGGTTGATCCTATGGAGAAGAATCCGGCAAGAAACTCCATGGACACTCTTTTAAAATAAATAAAGTTACAATCTTCACACAGGTACAATATTGCGATAGCAGTTTGTGTGAACATTGAAGGCTTATGTCTAAGTGGAAGAGGTCGATGTAAAAAAATAAAAATAAACTATGTGGAAAACACACACATCGTCGAAGTATATAAAACTAGGTGTCCACTTAGACATGCTACAATGTACACACATTTACAAGTCCTGTTTATAAATAGTTGGGGACAACAATAAATAACTAAATGATGACACAACGAAATTTTTGTAAAAAAAGTATTCACGAATAACCTCAGGTTGCCAGGGAGGCCACATGTGCATTCGTATTAAAACACCACACATTCTTATCATCAACGTAGTCCTTGATTTTATAATAGGCTTTCTTAACAAGGACAGATTTGACGTAATTTTTAAATTTCTTACCAGTGAGATCGGTGACAGATTTTGGTAGTTTATTGTAAAAACGTACACAATTTCCCAGAAATGATTTATGTGTTTTAGATAGTCTAAATTTAGGTACCACTATTTTGTGTTTATTCCTGGTATCAATGTTGTGAAAGTCACTATTGATGCTGAATTTTTGCAGGTTTTTACGGACGTGCATAATGTTTTCAAAAATGTAGAGTGACGGCAGTGTAAGTATATTGATGTTCTTGAAAACTTCTCTTAGGGAATCGCGAGGGCCCATATCATAGATTGCGCGGATGGCCCTTTTCTGTAAGATGAAGATTGAATCTACTTCTGCAGCTGATCCCCACAGCAGAATACCGTATGACATAATGCTGTGAAAGTAAGCGAAGTACACTAGTCTGGCCGTAGCTATATCAGTAATCTGTCGATTTTTTCTCACTGCATATGCAGCGGAACTTAACCTGCTAGACAGTGCTGAAATGTGTGCGCCCCACTGCAACTTACAATCAACAGTAATACCTAAGAAAACAGTTTCATTGATTATGTCAAGTTTGCTGCCTTCAAGAATTAAATTAGTTTCAGCTTGGGGTACATTTGGTAATGAGAATTTTAGACATTTTGTTTTGCTAGCATTAAGTAGTAAGTTATTAGCAGCAAACCATTTAGACAGTGATTTTAGGCTCTCATTTACATTAGCTAGATCGCTATCATTTCTATTGATTTTAAATATAAGTGAGGTATCGTCAGCAAATAATACTATATTCGATAACTCGGACATCATATAGGGAAGGTCGTTTATGTACGCTAGGAAAAGAAAAGGGCCTAAAATAGAGCCCTGTGGCCTTTGAAATTGAAACTTGGACTTCAGCTAACTGAGACTCAATGGAATAATGAACCCTTCGACCAGTTATAATTTATAAGAATTCCTCAGTTGATGGTAATAAAACCGCTATATTTAAAACTTAAGAAAGGGCATCCACAAAAATGCAAAGTTTCGCGACTAGCCTGCCTGCTGGACTGCGTAAAGATAAAAATGGACGTTGGACGATAGATTTTTCTTTTTATTTCGAGTGAGATGTGTTAAGAAAGAAAAGGAACAAAAACATTACTAATGTAAATATTTGAACTATTGTTGTTTGAATAAATTATATCCATGCACATACATATTCTTCGAAGAAATGCACAGGTAGATCTATACTAATATATAAAGCTGAAGAGTTTGTTTGTTTGTTTGCTTGAATGCGCTAATCTCAGGGACTACTGGTCCGATTTGAAAAAATCTTTCAGTTTTAGATAGCCCTTTTATTGAGGTAGGCTATATAGGCTATATATCATCACGCTACGCGGACGAAGTCGCGGGCAGAAGCTAGTATATTATAAATTTATTTATTTTAGTTTCGGTGCTTTTAAGACATCATTTTTTTTTAAACTTACTAGCAATGTGGGTCGCTAATTTTTTTATGTGATTGGGAGCAAAAAAGTGGACTTATCACCTGATGGTAAGTGATTACCGCCGCCCATGGACACCCGCAACACAAGAGAAATCACAATTGCGATGCCCGGCGTTTAAAAGGGTTTGGGCCTCCGGTATCTACATTGCATTACTAGTATTCTTGTTAACCCCCCACAAAAGATTCGCTGCTGAACAAAGGACTCCCCATAGACATCTACAAGTTGTTATATGCCGCCTACATCCAATCCCAGCGACCTTTACCAGGTCGTCTATCCATACTGTCTAAGGTACTGTACCGTTTTACGGTAGGCAGTGCGTGGTCATCCACTTGAGAACAAATCCCAGCAGCCATCAGTTCTACGAGCTATCTGCCACACCACAGCCACTTGAGCTTGCTAACGCTATCAATTATTTTCTTCAGAACCCTACGCAAAATTTAAAGTCTGACACAAATCAAGTTTTTAGGTAAACAAACTTGCGATATCAGTACCATGGTTTCTAAAATAATGATAACATACTAGGTAGGTACGTGACAGATGGTACCTATGTTGATATGAGCTGTAACCAAACAGGACGAGTGCGGTGTGCTATCGACGTCCTTGTTCGACTTACAGCATCGTTATCGAGAACTCCGCGCTGATAAGAAATTGCTATGAGCGTGCCCGTTTACCAAAATACCCATAAGTAGTTCTGTCAGTTCTATATTAGGTATTTACTAGTTTTATGCATTCCCGGAAAAAAACTCTATTGGACTAGTTTATAGATAAAATGGCAAAACTTTTTAGTAAAAGATGAGCGATTAAGCTAAGCACAATTAGCGATGAAGTTAAGCACAATTCAATGGCCGTCATAAAAGAATCGGTATTTAAGCTACGCCTTTAGCTTTATGCATTTTATTACGCTCCAGTGGTAAAAATATAAACAAGTAACGTTTTACCTGTAATAAAATAATATTTTATTGTTCTAAATTCAAATATAAACGGCCGCGAGATGAACACCGCGCGCAGGCGCGTGGCGCGAAGACAGCCGGACACTCCGCACGCCAATTAACGCGGCGCGTTCACACGACCGACCGATCGACCGATACCCTTCCCGCACACCATCCGCGTAACGAGCGTTAACCTGTCCCAGCCTAAGTTACACGCGCGTCGCGTGCAACGTTAACGCGCGCGTTACCTCTCTTTCCCTTTAGGGACTCGCAGTCGCCCGATTTGAAAATAGAGAAACTCAAACATTCGCCCGATTATCGGGATCGCTGTCGATGGTCGGTCAGTGCGCCGCGCTCGCCTCGCCTCGCCTCGCACTATTTATATCGGAAAGAGAGAACTGCGTTTCGACACTTCACGTGTATGTGTGTACCTTTATTTTATTACCATTTGTAGCCGGTTTTAACCTGCAACGATTAGTAAGCGTGGTTAATTTTATTGTGGCTTATGATGATGCTCTCGGTGGAATTTAGACATTATTCATTTGGTTTTAATACTATTGTGTTATCAATGATCATTTTGAGGATTTATTGAAATAGTGATATTTTATCATGTATCCAGGAAGCTATTCAGTTACTTGTCTCTAAAATAACATCATAAAGAACTATTTTATTAAGTCTTTGTATCCAAATCGCGACATCCCGCATGAAGCCGAATTCGCAAAGCAATCTCAGAGTATGTTTCAATACATAGTTCCATTGTAATCCTTTGTAACTACCTGCAAGTACAATGATTATGTACCAATTCACTTCTTTTATTACGAGTGGCGCAAAAAATAAATAATTAAATATGAGTCACATACATGGAACAACAAAAAGAGTTGTAAAACCTTTAAAAAACTCTTGATATTTTATAAATAGTGTCGTGGGAGCATCTCTGCTTTGATAAATGCCGACAACGGAGCGGTATCCGTAAGACCATTTTTTACTACCTGCCCCCTTTAAAATTAAATCTTTATAGATCTGTATGTGATGATTCGTCAGTAGTACCGCTCGTGGGTTCCTCTGACGTACTTACTCGTATGTATTTGTTCATTTGTTCTACGATGGCCACAACTTTGAATTAAAAGCAAGAGCAGGTTAAGCTTACTCACGGAGATAAATTATAAATTCAACGTTCAATGTATTTTTACCTTGCAAGCAAAAATAAAGCAAAAAAACCATTTGTATGACAGCAGTTCTGTTGAGAATAATATTTACAAACAAATATAATTAATTGATACCATTTATTAATCGGAACAATCGATTGGAATCGGAAGGCTGCAGCCAGCGGCTATAAAGGGTATCGGTAAGGCGCGAGTACCTGCGCGCGCGCATCCTGTGTGGTCCAATGGCGTGTCGTGGAACCTGCCGCCAATCAAATAGGATGCGACTTCATAGGACCGATTAACAAATCTACAGCACATGAATATTGGACTAAGTATATTATCAGCACCATCTATAGTTTTGGAAGCTACTTTTAAAATTTTGTTTGTGACGATGACATTCTGAAATTAGAAACGCATTTGAACGTAAAATAGGTGCCTAGATTTAAAATAAGAATCAAAATAAGAAGAAAAAATTAAAGAAAGAAGAAAAGAAGATTTAAAATAAAAATAGGAATTTGAATCGATTAAAAATAAATCAAGAAGAGAGCAATTATTGGTACAATCTAAGAAAGAACCAGTCTTTTGGTTACTTTTGAGAAAGAACTTATAAAACACTCAAAAATTACAGACATAGTATAAACACAAGAATAACAATCAACTGTCGCAATTGTGTTACTTTCTAGTGTCAGGAGGTACAATACCAGAAACCCACTTACACACAGACAATATTGCACACTTCAAATCCAGTTGTGTATGATTTAAATGTGCAATACACTTCGTAATGCCCTTATAAATGTCAACGGCACAAAGCAGAATTTTACCTTGTTGCAAGATAAACACAAAATATGTCTATTACCAGACTATGAATATATCTAGAACTAAATCGAGGCAAAGTAATAACTGCGATGATGAATCGATATGTAAGATTTAGCTGCGCCAACCTCGGTCATTTTAGGGATGGGTGATCATTCTTAGCACAACTAGACTACGTAAGAGAGCACCAAAAGTCTTCACTGCCCCTTCTGTAATGATAAATACACTCCTATCCACTCTTTTCTTTATTCTTGTTATGCTGATGCTTGACCGCTAATGCGACACTACGATCTACGATGAAGCGCGCTTGCCTAGAAGGAATAGATTCAGTCGTAATTTAAAGAAAGATTCTTCGTTGTCTCTTATAGAGGATCATAGGTGAACAAACGCCAAGCAAGATAACATTGTAGAGACAATAAGGCAACCCTACCTGGAGTTACTAGGATGCGTTTCAATATCTACAACAAATAAACCAACGCATGGGTTTTTGAATGTGTTAAAATCGGTAAGTTGCTTTTTCCAGAAAAAGAGATCATACGATATTAACTTATAGCCAGCCATGAGACAAAGACGAACATGAACTTGTACGTCAGTGCGATCATACAATTCATACACCGAAATCGTATTATTAAAGGCGACAACATTAATTAAATAACAATTGAAATGTGGAGCGAGACACGGCCGTATCAACGATTATGTCGCCGACTATATTTAGCTGCTAACTCCACTTTGAATGCCATGCACGAGGCAGGATGTTGATAAGATATTTGCATACCTAACTATGAATTGTGACATACACTTCAACAACACATATTAGGAAACCACTAAGATTTTTAAAATAAATTTGTGTAAATTTAGATTTTGCGTATTTTGACAACTGTCAAAGGTCGCATTATCACGTAGCACGTACACATGAGGTGTATCTTTTTTCCGTTTAGAGAATTAGAAACTAGAAACTCAATACGTATTACAACATTTGATTCATAAAGATACAAACGACCTGTATAAGTATGTGCTTAGGCAAATTCACTATAACTTTACTGTGAACAGGAAGAAAGGCATGCGCAGAATTGTACGAAGCTAAAATAACTATCTGATTGGTTAACTAAAGGAAGTTGTAATAGCAGTTACAAATAAAATTAACAATAACAT
Source organism: Acronicta leporina (assembly GCA_947256265.1). Taxonomy (NCBI): domain Eukaryota; kingdom Metazoa; phylum Arthropoda; class Insecta; order Lepidoptera; family Noctuidae; genus Acronicta; species Acronicta leporina. The sequence goes on along the minus strand of OX366520.1, from coordinate 10,677,670 downwards.
TTTGGGAATCAATAATACACAAGGCAAGTGCCCAAGTGAGCGATCAGCCTTGGTGCGTTTGAAATCTCGTTGCGGGCGTGACCACGATGCTCAACAAATGATATCATACCAACACCAGACGATTACGTAGTAATCAAACCAGTTACCACGTCAAAACATCATGTGTTACTTGGTAGAATGATTCGCGTAACTGTACGTACATTACGCGTCTATAGCATGTTGGAAAATATTTTCCGATACCAAAGAAGCATTGAAAATCTTCTCAAGTGTTAAATCTACTAAGATTCAAGAGGTAGCAACTGTTATTGGAGGATCACGGTTCACTGATAATTGTTGTCTAAATATTTACCGTTCCGAGTACATTGAATCTCATTCCAGTCTCCGAAACTAATTTTCTATGCGATGGCTTACTAATGTTAATAATCGCCCAAAGATGATAATAGTGTATTTATAATGTAATCGGTATGCTTTTCTTTAAGCGGCGATAACAGTTATTTGATATGGTGGGAAAGGGAGTGAATGATGATGAGACAGCTGACAAGGACAAATAGAAGAAAAGGACATGCTGCGCTGACCCCAAATAAATTAGGACAAGGGCAGGAAGATGAAGAAGAAAAGTCATTTAGTATGATTCTTAAGTACTAAATATACTATTTATATTCAATATGCCATGATAATGTTATCCTGATGTAGATGTAGTAATTCTGGACGTTTTGTTTCATCCGTGTTTTATTCGTTGATGTCACATTCAAACCTTTTTATGGAACGAAATCTTATGCCCCCGTTCGTATTCATATAATCGCGGTTTTAATAAGCTTTATTGGAACATTTCTGTCTACGAGAAAACATTACGCATTATCTTTATTGGCTTATACATTCCTCCATATACATACAACAAAACAAAACATTGACTATTCCAACTTAAAGACAACTTAGCAGCGATTACTGCTATTATCACCACGTTTTGTTGCTTGTTCAAACAATTTAGAAATTGAGCACCTTATATTAGCCACCAGTTGTTGTTAGCGTGAAGGATACCTACGTGATTTTTCACTGTATGAAATTTTTCAATCGATACAGTTAAAATAGCATCAATTGATTGAGTCGAAATAGTTTAGAGAACTGTATCAATTAATTGGTGATGTAAAAGAGATACCTCCATCTCATTCTCCTCCATTTTCGGAGTGGTATAACTCTACTGCTGAGTTTGTCTAGGTTCTGATTTATAAGGTAACTCAGCCGGTGAAATTACGGGCCAAATGTAATTAACGACTGGTGTTGCAAACGTCTATAGACTGCGGTGGCCGCTTACTGTTTTTTTTTATATTTTAGATCAAGTTAAAAAAACTACATGCATCAGATAATAATTCACCTGAATCCTTGCAAGGAAACACAGTAAATGTAGTAGCGGAAAAAAATAACTAATTAAATAACCCTCCGGCACTGGCGCAGTCGGTTAAAATGTATTACACAGATAGAGCTCAAAGGTCCTTAACAAAACCGGAACGAATGCCTTGCGGTGATCTCATACCGTCAATGATATTGTGTGTATTTCCGGAAATTGGTGCAAACATCGGTCGGGTCAGAATTCTTGACACTTTACCGAACGTTTGCGGCCAAGCCTATGCACCGAATCAAAACCAAATTACGCATTATCGACAAATTTCCGTTAATTTTAAATTAATATGGATTATAAGTTTGCTCGCTAAAGAAACGAGTTTGATAACTGACTTTTATGATGAATATGAGAGCAGTGATAGCCTAGTGATATGACCATTGGACTGCCAAGTCAAAGGTCTCGAGTTCAAATCCAAAGCATAGTTAAGTAGCATAGTTAACTTATGAGCGTCTTAATAGTTAATTATGTATAATAATATGGATAAAAATAGAAATGAATTAATTAATAATAATTAAAACATAGGAAAACCCCTTTCAACTAAATTCACTTGAATAATAAAAATCAGTGACGTTGAAGGAACCACGAACTCTGAATCTAGATGTGCCAATAACGGTCATTAATCCAACACATAAGAGTGGCAAATGCGACTAAGCTAGTAGGTCCATCGATCAAAGCAGTAGAAGGCTACACTAACGGTTAAAGACTACAAGCTATAGCTTGTAGTATTTTGATACCTACTAAAAATATTTTACAACTCGCCAACAACCTTCATTTTATTTATGCAGTACATACAGGACTTACAGTTAATAAAAGTAGGCAAAAAGAAGAAAACTATAGTCACCAGAAAGCCAATTACAAATCTTCAGGTATAGTGTTAAAATAGTAATAATAATTTATGGTTTGAGCAGAAAACATAACAAAAAGAAAACACATATCACCTTAATTAAAATAGGAATTTTGTTATGATTAAAGCACTTGAAGTCTTCATATAGGATTAGTTATCTTAATAAACATTCCACTTATATATTCCTCATAAACTGTCAGTAGAGAGGGCGATGATAGCACACAGACTACTTAACTTTTTGTAGGTCAATAAATACAAATGAAAGAATTCGTCTGTGGATATATTTTCTGATCGAGCTTTGAAGACAGAACTTTGTATACCTAGGTTTTAAAAAAAACATGAAAACCATTTGCTAAGTCTAAATACATAGAAATGCTTTTACAATAGTTCTAAATTTATATTCTTGATATAACAAATGCTGTGACTGTATTAATAAAACCGAATTGAAGTCTAATATGGTGCATCATAACATAATTTTACCAGCGATGTAAGTAGGTACACTGGTAAAATAGCAATTTTACCAGAAATGATAAAAGCCCAGCCCATTCTAGCCTATAGAAAAGCGCAATTGATGCTTTCAGCCACTAACTTCTTTGATAATTACAAAAGGTTTTTTTTACGATTTATCATTGGAGTCTGTTAGTAATTAGGTACTTAGAACCTTTTAAAGTCTCCATTGAAAAATAACTAGTCCTAATAGATACCCAAAACCTCATAAAAACGACCACATTTGTTCAGCGTCTTCTGTTCTGCGTTCTGGGAACTCTAAAATAACAAATGTCGTTCATACTTATTACTTTTTTGTTCGTATCGTATTAACACAATGAGTAGACGTCATAGAAAAAACTTAGTAAGTAACTAAGATTAAATAAACAGAATCAGGAGTAACAAGGCCGTCATGAAATCAAAGAGGAAGTAAAAACTAAATGATTCTGGCAATTGGCATATCATCGAAAAAGTATCTAACTCCAATTTGAAGTGTTAAGTTTTAAGTGCCGTCGCTATGTAACATGTTTTAAATTGATTACGCTCACAAAAAACCCGAGTAGGTATGTTGAGAATACAATATTGTAAGCCCCAAGCCAGACGGATGATAAAAAACAAAAAAGAATATTCTACCATAGCCTCGTGGACAATTATTTAAGTAATTATGAGGTAGAAATGAATATTGTATACTAATAATGATCTGATCATCCTCAATTCCTCACAGTAGCTCTTTTACTTAAATAAGATCCTTTTCAGCCTCCTAAACTCTATTCTTCTTCTTCAGGCTTTGAAAATTAGACCAAGACAAGTAGAATAGATAAATAAATGATAATATAGGTAAAGCTTCCACAGGGTCGGCAACGCGCGAGCGACACCTCTGATGTTGCAGAACTGCTGCGCCTATGCTGCAGAAGTGTTTAAGCTAGGTACGATAAATGCTTACATCACTGAGCCGTAAACTAGTTTGCCACCTCAGTAGTACAAAAAAAATAGAATAAATTTTGTGCTTAAGTACTTATGCTAGAACTCTTGGCCTTGCGAACAACAGGCTAAACTAACTAATGTGGATTTTCCAGGTCATTTGAGGCTTCGAAGAATTTGACTTTTAAATCTATCAAGTTTAATAAAATAAACATATCCAACCACCAGAGTAATAAAGCAGTTCAATAAGTTTCGGTAAAGTAGCTGACTCCTCTTCACTTTAATATAATTAAATGTTTGTTAATAGATACTTATCCTAGTTTACGTATTGACAACGTGATTGACGTTATTACGGTTACAATACTGGTTTGACTCGACTATTTAATGAAACAATTAAATTATTATAGTTTCGATACTACTTTATTACTTGCGTTACAGAAAGGAATGAACACAGAATTAGGTGATTACGACTTTCTTTCTTTAGGTAAACGCAGCGGGAGTTACCAATTTGAAGAGGTGTATAATTAACCTCTACTAGTGACGAGGTTTGTCGCTAAGTACTAACAGTTATTAGGCAATATTAAGCTGCGCTTGCCGCAGTTAATGTGTAGATGGGTGGCCATTCCATACGTGCCTCGGAGAATAAGCACATAAAGTCGTCGGACCCGGTTGTCATATGAATATCTATAACAGTCAGTGATAGAAAGCAACCCAAAAAGCCTGATAACCAATCTATCCTCTAGTTGATATCAGCATTGCCCAGACAAATAGTCGCGGACGTCTGATGACAGTCGCTTTATGAAAAATACTGATACTTATTCAGCCGCATCTGATTAGATTGGAAGCCGACCCCGACATAGGTAATTGGAAAAGGCTATAGAGATGATCGGAAATATTCCATTAGGAAGATGTGTATTACAATTAAATTTTATTTCGTAAATATAGTAAAGTTCATAAACTTTTCCTAAATCTTGAAACCAGAAGGTACTTGGAACTGAAACACAGTACAGATCACGTCACAATTGCATCTCGCATATTAGCTTTGAGCGACATCAAAGAACTATTAATACTCACTAAGGCTTGCCACATATGATCAGTTACTATATTACATAATTCTTTCCATTGTCCATTCTTTGATTCTTCTTTCTAGACTATCTGTCTATCTTCCAGAAGATATAGGATCGACATCTTCGCCAGTATGATTGATAGGCCCTCCTGCGCCTTTAAAATTAGGTATCCAAATTTTATATGCAATGGTATGAGTAGCACGCATAATCAATATGTACTGATAACCGTCCTCCCAAATGATGTTCCACAAACGTTGGTTCCGTGATCATGATAGATACACTGTCGTCGTAAAATTTAAGGTTATTATTATTCTTGAAAGTGTTTCTTTACATGACGGCTGCCATGTGATATAATTTGATAATGTTATTTGTCGTAGGAAACTGGAGGGTCCATTTTCCTTCATAAATAATTTATTATAATCTCAGAAGTCTCCGTACAGCTCTGTGTCCTATAGGATATCAATTAGAGAAACTCTAAATGATGGTGAGTAGCCCGCCTAATTTCAGTTATAACTCTCAGGTATGGCCGAGTATCGACTGATTTACCTCGCACGTGCGACACTTGTCACGTGGCGCCCGCACATGTCACCGCGAACCGCCATGTTTCTAGTAATTGAAGGCTTGAAAAAATGAGATACGTTTTACGTTGTTTGTGGGGATGTACGAGTAGTTTGTGGGCACGACGTTTGATGCTTGTGTGTCTTTATATTACATCACTGTTACGTCTGTGCGAGTTTTGCACACGAATAAAGGGTCAAGGGCTAAAATGACTGCTTTTGACTAAAAATAAACAAATAGCGAAATATTAATGATTCATATTACATTTCTAAAAAATTACTACAGTTTATAAATATTTTAAGGTTCTAAATAAGGCTAATATCTGGTGTCCTGGAATACAGGCCTCTAGCCTAGATTAGGCACCAGTCTCCCAAAGTATGAAATGTATAATTGATGTTAAAAGAATTGTAAAACCAATGCATTGTAGCGAGGAAATAAACGATTTTATTTTAGTTAAAAAATGCTCAATGCGGCTTACGATAAATCGGAAAAAACACCAAGTCTCCTCACTATTTAATGAATCACAATTTAGTAGAGTTACCCGATGTATGTAGATATGTTTTAAAGAATAGTCATTATATTTACTTATCTACATGTCAATTAGTCGATAGTGTTAGTTTTATTTGAAAAAGACTTATAATAAGCATTACTTACATTATTATCACATACTGGAGATTGAAAACCAATATAAATTAAATTCGTTCTCATTTAAATGAGGTTTTATAACCACACCGACTCATCATGTTGAAACCGTTTTAACGACTAATAAACCTTCCAAAGTGCTTCTTTACTCTTTATTTTGTCGTTTATGAAACAAGAAATTTTGAGTGCGAATATTTTAACCGAATTGCGATTTTTTTTGTACATAAGTGTTTGTAGCTCAAAATCTAGGCGAAAATATTAACTACGAACGTTGTACAAAGATGCGGCAATTGGAAAAGTGTGGAACTTCTTCGTGTAGTCAGTACATAGTAGTTTTTTTTTTTAGAAAATGCTTACTAGCAATGCGGTTCGCACATTACTAGTATTCTTGTTAACCCCTCCTGTTAAGCTAGATTGCTTGTGTTACGAGAGGGTTCACGTCGGTAGTGCAATGGGTGGGGTTCGAACCGGCAACCACATGATCGCAAGTCCGACGCCCTAGCCCTTAGGCTACCGACGCTTCAGTTCGACTCCAAACGTGTATAAAAATCAATGAAATAACTCCCTGTAATTCTTGGGGACCTTAACGGAACTATGAAGTATATTTAAGGCGTTTTCTGAAGTCCGTTTTTCGCTATACATTTACAGCATTTAAGAAATCTAAATAAATAATTTGCAAAATATAGGTACCTACTATACAATACAATTTTAGCATAACTCTTTTTTGCTCAAATAGTTGCAAAATGATCACTTGCAAAAGAAATAAACAATACAACAGTGAGTTATCAGGTGTTATTTACAAATTCGGTACTTACCCTCAGATAATTACAACATTTAGTGGAAAACGGGAGACGTATTGAGAAGAACGGGACATGCAAAAACTTCTGTGACTTTAAGTCAGAAAGAAGACGCTCTTGTCCTGGACTGAAAGGTCGTCAATTTATTTGGCGGGATGTCATTGTATAATGAACGAAATTTTGAAGGTTCGCACGTGAGGTCACCTACATACTTCGAGGCACAATTGCTGGTCATGGCCGCGCGGAGACCTCATATCCGACGACTCTGAGCACGAGGAACGACCTTCACGCGAATTAAAAAAAATTACAATAATTTCTTATTTAAAAAAAACATTACAAATGCAAAGTAGCTTTATGTTTTTTGAAAACGTTTTATTAATATGCTAATATTAATATGTGTGGGCGACATTTTCAAATAAATAAAAAAACAGAATTAATTTATCTCAAGCGTGCGCCATAGTATTAAGTTAATGTAAAACGGCAGAATGCTTAGATTGATTTTGCCCTCTCGTTATTTAAACTGTAACTTACACGAGCGAGGCGCAAGTCAATCTTGAAGTACCCATCCAAGTAAACAGACGTAAACAGTACTACGTCATAACAAAATTATATTCACAATAATGACACGAGTCACATAATATGAGTTCTTCAAACAAAACGCCGGGAGCAATCTACGCAACTACGTTTATACCGCGGCATCCACTTCAGAATGACCGTGAACATTAAAGAAGCTACCGTCGAAAGTATGTGTCATAGACAAGCTAAATTATTGTTCAAACATCAGTTGGGTGTCAAAGACCGATAGGTTTAATTAGTAAGCAAAAAGGCGCCACAGTAACATTGAGGCGTAGGCGATAAGAGTCGGACGCCCAATGTAAGTTGGCCTCCGTAAATAGATTTGCGGGTAAATATCTAAGTTATCGTGTAGGTTCAAGATGACTGGTTGCAGTTTGGCGTAGGCGACTTCAGTTCTGTTGTGAGCCCGGTCGTCAATACAAGTGACCACTATCATACCAATGCACTAAAATGTCGCATTGATATTTACATGCCTTATCAACATGACCAACGAATATTTTTTGGTTAGCATTATTCGGATGTTAGCCACTACAAGTTAAACTAGTAGCAGAAATCCTACTTAAGCTGTAGTGTCATACACATAAAAACGTTTATGTTCTTATGTTAACGCTCGATTAGACTCGATACTTAAATAGACCGCTACGCTACTTGCATACTTTAGAATTCAGGCATTCATGTTTTCATTTTATTGTAGTTTGCAAATAGGTATTATCCGCGTTTGCGTATTATTTTCTGCAGATAACTATTCGTATCAATGAAAGAGTGACGGCCGACGGGGTTAATAAAAGAAAAGGACATGCTGGGCAGATTCCAACTTAAATAGAACTTGAACAGATATTTGATGATATAAGCGAAAGAAAGCTGTAAAACTGAAGATTAGACTAGATAATAAGTTACTCAAATAAAGGGAAATGTCCCTCATAATTTTGACGGCTCACTTGGATTCAGTAGTCAAGCAATCGACTACTAATATTAGGGACAGCAGTTTTAGTCCTCGCCGGGAAAAAATATTTGTTCAGGTCTAGGTATTTGTGTATGCGAGATTCATGTTTATAAACGTGTTCACAACACGGGGAAATCCTAGTAGCATCCACGTTTTGTAATTTATAAAAAAATTGCAATGTTTAACAAGCGTCATTTTAGTCACACATTACAATGTTGAACGGTAACTCCTCGACGCGCTGTCGAAGAGCAGCCCTGGCGCCAGAACCAGTTGCTTAATAATAATGAGAGCAATTAACACTCATATGTGTAAGACGTCACATATGACAAACCACTTTGTACACCGACTTCCAAAGTTGAACCAGATTATCGGACAAATTGAATACATAAATAAAGGATAGGAAGTCTGAGAACTATGACAAGATCGGTGCAGTGAAAGAGTCTCCAAGATAGAAGATACTTATCCATAATTATTAGATGTGTGTTCATAATTATGTGTGTTCAAGTTCAAATTGTTTTACTTCAAACTAGCGAACCTCTAGGACAGGGCACACGTTGTTCTGCTCTTAAACTTAATGTTAAAAAAACAGCTGTCTTAGGATAATGCACACAAGCCATCCGGTAGATGGCTTATGTGCATTATCGTATTACCGAAATCAGCATATATTGCCATGTTCACTTTTGCCCGTGTTTTGTTTCTGTGAAATCACTCAATACGTTCTCGATACAAAATTTAGGTAAAACCAATTATTTACTTCATTATCGTATACCTCAAGTATCTTCGGTTAAAAATTATAACGACGAAGTATGACGAGCTTACTTCTTATGAACATATCCAGTGTTAACTACCTACCTAGGTGCTTAAGTAAATTTATCATCATCATCCTAGGTCTGTGTCAGTTACGTTGAGGGTTTGAATTTCAGACTGACCAGGTTCGACTGAGGATCGGTATATAACACAAAGCGATTGGCATCCAATCTAAACAACCCATTTACTAGGCAATATCTACTGTTTTCCGAAAATGGTACTGAGGTATGTAACGAATCACAACCACTAGGAACAAAGGATGGAAAATTCAATTCAGAAGATTCAAGAACAACAAGGAGAACATTCTATTGGAAATCTCGTCTCTGGACATCCATAAGAGTGAAAAGCAGCTTTCTCTCAAATAATGATGGATCCACGCAGCTATTAAAACCACGACCTCTTATATTTATTTATTTATGTATTTATTTATTCTTTATGCACAATTAGTGTACAGAGGCGGACTTAATGCCTAAGGCATAGACATCTTATAGTACGATAACATTCATACGCACATTCTAAATAAACACTTAATTAAAAACGGCCGATAGAATCATTGTAATTGAATTAACCCACACGTTTACCCTCGAAACGAATTGATGGGGCACAAGTACAGTGAGGTTAGGATGAGCTCATGTGCGGGCGCACCGCAACAAGAAACAATGCGTACGCGCAGTTCTCACGGACCATCTCCGCTCCCACACTGTTTAGTACCAACCACTGATTGATCGTAACGGGCCAATGTTTATTACAAATTATTCTTAAATACGACACAATGGCTTAAACATTTCGCATTTTGTGTAGATATGACATAAGTATTTATATTTCGTTCATTTAACATGACGTACCATTATCCCTGTATTGCCCAAAGGGTCAGGTAGAGGTCCACAGTTTCTTGGTATGTTTAGGTCCCACCTAAAAACTCAACAAACCTAAATCTGTGCTACTGAGAATTTCATGGAAAACACTCATAAATACTGCTCAACCTGATAATCGTACTTATAGTTGCGAGTACTGTGCACTTGGCCTTTTAGAAGGACCTCACCAATGAGATCGGTAGGTATATGACCTCCTAGGGAGTCCATGTAGCGATATAATTCTGTTTTTGAATAACAAATTTTGCTGTTCGCTTCTCAATGCTTCGGGCTGTTGAACACTTTAATTTACCTTATAAGTAAATGATGCATAACAAACAAACGGCCCGCCTGCACACCCACAAACATTGTGACCCATTTCTTTCAATTAAGCCTTACGACGTGCGTGGGTGGGTTAGCGGCGGAATCATATTAGTTTTATATCTCATCTACTTCAATCAATTGACATGATTGGTGGAAAACTGTAACGTGTTTACTAGGTAAGAGACCTTACACTCTTTTAGTTATTCACATTTTTTCGGGCATTCGGCCATCAACATACCTAAACATTAGGTACAACACAACACATTTTTTTAATATCATGTAGACTTAGCAAAAACTGTAATAACAGCAGGGCTCGAACCCACAACCAGTGGCGCATAAGCATCACGCCAAACATACAAACATTCTAGGAAGCAGGAAATCAATCTGTATAAGGATTATAATAAAGTAGTAGTTTGCTTTAACAGTTATGGTGACAGTACATACTATAGGTACCAAGAAACTATGTCCAACAGTAGACTACGATTGGCTGACTGATTGAGTAATTTACCTGTCCGAACTATTGCGTCAGCAAGAGATGACTGTCAATATAGCTGACTAGTTATTATTAATTCAAGTAACATCATAGAAAACACCCCCTGTCTCCACAAATTGTCCTGGAGTCTTGGGTCTAAGCACCTAAGTACTCCTCAGTACTCTCTGGGAGATTGCCAGTGACTTCAAAAGCTTGCTTGCCTTCTCGATTAGCTAGGATGGTTCGAATAGACATCAATCCCATCAGCACGCAAAATAGGCGCATGCAGTAACACAGCCCGTTGTACAGTAACCTACCATATACTACTTATGCAGTGCAGAATATTACGAGATTTCTCCAACTCTTTAGAACACTTATAAAAAGCTAGTTACTTACCTACCCTTATAAAACGCAGCTAAGCATCGCTGGTTCAAATTTAGCTAAACACCCTTGACTTTATTTCAAGGCCATTATTTGTGTCGCAATCTACTAGCGAAACGTATCAGCAATAGTTTATCTGACCTCCGTAATTAGGAAATGCGAACGCTTGCGTCTACGAGTTTTATTAATTGATTATTTTCTTCCTTGATCAACACAAGAATCATTTGGACTTAATTCTAATGCGACTTATTTTTAAGACATTCAAGATGATCATAATTCTTAACTCCAATGCAAATATGGTAGATCAGAATGATCTAGATGTTGGAAGTGTCGGAAGACGCAGAGTTCTTTTAACTATGTCATCCCATCACTGTCGGCGGAGCCGTCGAAGGCCCAGTGGCGTAGGCAAATAAATTTTCTAATGTTTCTGAAATGTCTTAAACATATTATTTCAGGAAAGCCGTTAAATTATTGAAATTTGAACATTATTTCAATTTCATCATACAGGACTTCGTGAGGTGGAATGACTATACCTGTATGTTTTTTTTAAACGTTGCTCCACTTACTTACCATTCAATTCTCACTTACACAAACGCCCAGACCCGGAACAACTACCTGTAAATCATACAAATATATGCTCCGTCTGGGGATCGAACCCACAACACGTGCCGCAGAAGCCGATAGCTCAGCCGCTACATTCTCGGTAAGATCACCTCATTCAATCTTGGAGCAACCAATTACCTGAACACCTTACATATAATTACGGCCAAGCCTACCATATTAAACGCCATTGTCATCCATTCGTCATAACAATGATAATATGAGCATGATGATTGAACGTTCCTCGTACTAATTCGCAAGGTTACTGTGCGCACGCGCCGCCTTGGCTGCTAATAATTCTGATGATCTTCACGCGTTAAAACGCTGTTTCCCACGTATTTTACAACTCACTTATATACAATGTTTTAACCAGTCATATACGGTTTACTAAGGAGATTTATATAAACTGCGCGTGTATTTCACTATGTTCCAATAATTTTAATTTTTTTTTTTATGTATGACTACTTAACTTACCATATAGTAGGTAATACAGGCGTGATGGTATGTTAGCTTACGTTGCTCTATAGATAAATTGCTCTCTAATAGACTCAGCAAATGAACTGGCGAATTACGTATGCGGGATTAATTCTGCTATCGCTATGCATTTCTATAAAATCGAGTTTTTAGGTGTGAAGGTTAAATTTCCAGGAATCAAGTTGATTACTATCAGTTAAAATTATGAACTACTTATTAGTTATTATTATTGAAGAATGATGTCGCTTTTTTGGTTGTCAGACTTCACATACCGTCGAGAAAATCTCTCAGACAAACAGGATTCCTACGGGCGTGGTAATGAACTGTTAATACGCACATGACTTCGACAAATTAGAGGTTCTTCAGTGATCGTCACATAATTCCAAAAGTCAAAGGACTTAGAGGCCTTGGACTGGAACTTAAGACCTTTGACTTGGCAGTCCAATGGTCATACCACTAGGATATCACTGTACTGAACAAAGTTCTCTAAAGGGGACCTCAATTTCTGCAATTGTTTGTGTTGTTTAAACGTTCGAATGGCCGAGTTTTAACTTCCTTATTAATGTGCGGAAATAGTTTGATAACGATGTACGGAATTGATTGATTAGCTATTGTATCCGTATCGAAAATATCATTCATTTGAAATCGAATTCCTTCCTTATTTCAAGGATTACCTAAGATTCAAATGACGGTATAGAGATTCAGATATCGATAGAAAGCCTAGGGACTAGCATACTACATAAAGGCATACTCGTTAGCCTAGTGGCCCTGAGTGAAGCTGCTACGCTGGAGGTCTTATGTTCGATTCCCTGGTCGTACAGTGTAATTGGGTTTTTCTATGAAATTCCTAGTAACGGCTCGCACTTTGGAATTTGTGCCCGATTAATGGCAATAGGCTCTCCCCCTATTACATGGGACCTAGAACGGCGAACTGTGGGTGTACATTGTACATCTGCGGCCAACCCTTCGGAGAATACAGGCGTGATGGTATTTTATGTTATGACAACAATAAAAACATAATTCATATTTTATTCAAGGAATCTGAATATGATAATTTGTGATGAATTAACCATTACTTATTTATACGATAAAGGAAAACATTGATAGGAATCCAGAAAGCCTGAGAGATTTTCTAGATGATTTGTGATGTCATGTCTGCCAATAGAACTATAGCTTAAATCCCTCTCATTGTCAGAGGAGACCTGTGCCCAGCAGTCGGGCAGTAAATGGTGGATTGATGAAAAATCATTCACTAATTTAACCCCTAACTTCGAGGCATCAGTGGTGTAATGTATTTTTAGTACCAAGCTAATCTTATTCAACTATATTTCTTCTAATTAGCAAAGAGAAAATTAATAAGCGAGTATTTAATACGATAATAGCTTCCTTTTCACAGTATTCACATTCAATAAAATTCGACGGCTCGCACTTGAGATAATGATATGCGGTGATACCGTGCCTAGGGTGACGCACGTTCCATGGAGTAAATGAAGGACATAATGCTCACAATATTAATTGATGCATTACGTTATTGATCGTAGTAATTGTTACCTGGATAGTCCTTGACACGGAACTTGTGTTAAAGATCTTATCGTCGTATGATTATTTCTACATTTCCCAATGAAGTGACCACTTTTCAGCACGAATGCTGCAGTCCTTACCTTGAAAAATGGTCCTTCATCGTCGAGTGTCGTCAGACGCGGTTGCTGAGCGTGAAATGCTGAGTTCGATTCCGAGCTCTAGCAAACTTAATGGAGTTTTTTATGAATTTTCAGTAGCAGCTCTGAGTTTGGAATTGTGCCCGGCTATTAGCAATGTCTTGCCCTAAAACCATACCGACGAACCATAGAGGTGTACGTTAGTTCACAGGCGTTAAGGTAAATAATTGGTAGGTACGTTTTGGGTGAAATTGACAACAGGAATTCAATTGTTTAATATTTAAACAGTATGTCATTTATTAACGTAACTTAGAAACACCTTGCTAAGGATTTGTTGATGCCCGGCAAGCAAGCAATGTAATCAACATAAACAGTGTGAGCACAATATAACAACTTTGATAAACGGAAGTATATGCAAATGGAGAAGTGAAATATTTTCTTATGTTTTTAGTGAAATATAATTTTTACTGTTTTTACTTCAAAAGCTGTATAAAACTAATCTACTACTACAAAACTATATATTTATAGACAACCATACAATAGCTAAAATGTATCTCCTTTACCACCTTGACTGGGGGGCGAGACGTATTCTATAAAACCGCAAATCAAACTAGTCATTGTCCCATAACCGTAGGACGTGTGGCCACAAGAACGATAACGTGTGATACAAGTGATAGGCATAAGTTCACGTGGGCACGTGTTCGCTGCGCTATTATGTGCCGATAACAATACGATTTATCAAATAATCGATGCATTTTTAAGCTGGCTACACAAGACGCGATTTTGCAAATTAAATGAATTATTAATTTAAATGAAATATTATTAATAAATAGATATTATTTTGTGTGTACCTATTTAACATATAAAATTTGACCATAAATTATACATTATTCTCGTAACTACAGACCTTGAACCAGTTTTTACTAAATAAAATGTTACACATTAAATAAACACTACTTTCGCTAATATTCGGCCTCTTAACAAAAATTTAAATTTCCCCTTCACAAATCTTGTTCTACTCTCAGTTATCGAAGCACGTTGATAGTCTGAATAATATATTATTAAAAAAAACGAGATATTCTCAATTGACATTTACTTCATTTATCACTACATCTACATATATAATTTCAAGTTACTACTACTACTGCTACTTTTTCCTGCAGTTGGTTTGCTTTATAATAAATTCAAGAAAAAATAATCTGCAAAAAAATAAAAGATTTAATTTCATTTTTAACCCCCGACGCAAAAACGACGGGGTGTTATAAGTTTGACGTGTCTGTGTGTGTGTGTGTGTCTGTGGCATCGTAGCTCCCGAATGGATGAACCGATTTTGATTTTGTTTTTTTTGTTTGAAAGGTGAATAAGTGGGGAGTGTTCTTAGCTATGTTTAATGAAAATCGGCCCAAGATGGCCGCCGCCACAAGATGGCGGTTTACATATTTTTTCACAACTCCCACAATATTGGTATCAAATGAAAGGGCCTGACTAGTAGAATACTATACACTATGAAAAATTTCAAATCCAACATAGCGGCCTCCACGAAATGGTGAATTTATTAAATTTTTTCACTACTCCCTCAATAAAGGTATCAAATGAAAGGTCTTGACTAGTAGAATACTACGCACTATGATATAAGATATCTAATAGCTATGAAATAATTGTACTAAAGTTGAATAACTAAACGAAGAAAATACCTAATTAAAACGCAAGAAAATAAAAGAAATTAAACAAAATAACTAAGGAGTCCCTACAAAAAGTGTGAAATAACAAATTAAATTAAAAATTTAAAAAACCCCCGACACAAAAATAAACCTGAATCCCTATAAAAAGAAAAAAATAATCTTGAAATTATAACCCTTCGTAAGTACGTATGAAGTTATTTGATTAAATTTTGTCGCGTCGGGGGACCGCTCTCTAGCTCTCGCGTGTCTGCCCGCTCGGGTCGCCAAACTTGAATATGTTACGCTCCGCCCACTTTACGCCCTCCCGCGCGTCGCGGCGATGTACGCGCCATCCACATCAATTCTGAATTCGCGCGATTCACGTTCGGGAAGCAAAAGGAAAGGAAAGGAATCACATAATTAGAGAGCGGTCCCCCGATGCGACAAAATTTAATCAAAAAACTTCATACGTACTTACGAAGGGTTATAATTTCAAGATTATTTTTTTCTTTTTATAGAGATTCAGGTTTATTTTTGTGTCGGGGGTTTTTTTAAATTTTTAATTTTGTACGAGTTGCAAGTGAAAAGGCGACCGGCCGATCAATAACTATTAACAATCATAATTATACCTTATGATTGTTAATAGTTATTTAAGTTAATCAGTTAGGTTAGCTATCTTTTTGTGTTTTTTTTTTGCATTTTTCATGCTAAGATTATAAAGTATGTAATTTAGTTTTTCCATCACTATATAATAGTTAGGTTAGCTTTTTGTTACTTCGACACGACAAATCTATGAATTTCCAAAAGCGTAGATCAATAAATGAAATTTGCAACCGATATCTACAAAGTGTGTAAACTACCTTATTTTCGATACCATTGTAGTGGCGATAATGTTTTTCAGTATCAGCTAATATACATAATACGGTAAAAAAATTCAAAGGTTATCATCATATATAAACCTGTAACAGAATAAGCGCAAGACCTGAAAGTAGTTTGTTCAGAATCGACTACTGAAAAGATAATTACTAATGTCTGAACCCGTGGCCCCCTGATCCATCAGTGGCTATACTTAGTTATGAAAAACTGAAACCTACTTGCACATATTCTTATTCTGTGCGTGTGCGCGCCGATATCGTAGTCGTTTTGGGTATATGTGTAGTACAACCACGAATTTTGCGTTTAGCCGGTATAACTAACTTATTGAAAAAAATACGCTCACGTGTCTCAAAATGACTTTAGGTTTTTTTGTTAAAATAATGATTCGATATTCTAATTGACGTGTCATTAGTCATTTCAACGATACCAGAGAAAATTATAACATTGGTGTGTACTTACATCCTACAAATGACTATAATAATATATATTTTTAAAGGTAATTCATTTTAAGTTGTTTAACTTTGGAGGCTAATATCCTGATGCACTAAAGTGGGTAGTGTATACATTCATGCCTTTTTCCCACAGCGGAAGGCAGAAACTACGATTCTTGCCTTGTCATACATACGCGCTAGTTTTTAGTACTAAGTACGCACATGATCTTTTTGAAGGACTTCGCCAATAAAATCGGCGTACATATTACGTTTTTTAAGGTGACCTCTCCCGATACTGCGGCTGGCATTCACCTTATAAATTCCTTTTGATAATCGTCTTTCATTCATTCTCTCAATTATAGTAATAAATTTAAATATCTAATACCTAATCTAACATTTTGTCACTACTATCTACAACATACCATCACGTCTGTAGATATGTTATGATAAGTAAAACGGAAAACCAATAACATTTTTCTTGACCCGGAAAACCGGATGGTTCCTTCCTTTTAGCAGCCGCACTTGAACTTCGCGACTAATAGAGCAATGAGGCGTTATTATTTTAGTACATATATAATTATATAATATTGGTATAATAATTTAACTATCTAGGCATATCGCTAACGAAGCTTGATAGTGCCATTGCCCGAGCGTTTGTTCGTTTGCGGTCTGTGGGGAAAGCCCGTGACCCGCAGTGAACCTATAGACGATTGAGTTTTTATACCAAATTGTCTAAGCTGTTTCTTTTATCAATAACTAGCGACCCGCCCGCGGTTTCACCCGCGCTGCCCCGTCCCTAAGAGTCGTAGCGTGATGTTAAATAGCTTAAAACCTTCCTCTTGAATCAATCTATCTATTAAAAAAACCGCATCAAAATCCGTTGCGTAGTTTTAAAGATCTAAGCATACATAGGGACAGACAGCGGGAAGCGACTTTGTTTTATAATATATAGTGAAGATAGCACCTTTATTTCAGCACCAGATAATTCTTATAACGTGTTGTGAGCTACAAAAGAATATTTTATATTGTGATAGCGACCCGCCCGCGGTTTCACCCACGGACCTCGTTCCTAAGAGTCGTAGGGTTATGTTAAATAGCTTAAAACCTTCCTCTTGAATAACTCTATCTATTAAAAAAAAAACGCATCAAAATCCGTTGCGTAGTTTTAAAGATCTAAGCATACATAGGGACGGACAGACAGCGGGAAGAGACTTTGTTTTAAATTATGTAGTGATGATAAGAAGATTGATCAAGGCAGCGTGTCGGTAGCGAAGTTGACAAACCAGGTTGAGCTATTATATCTCTCATGGAACCATCCCAGTAGGAGACGGTACTTCTTAACCGTATCTGGGTATAAGGACTGGTCATCAATAGCCACCATCGCGGAGAAAAACATTTTCTTTTTACATAATATTTCCTTAAATACGGGGCGATCTATTCATATGATCCATTTTGTCATGCACTAAGTACCTAAATATAAATGCAGAACTTAGGTTGCGTTACAAAATAGGTTAAGCAAAATAAAAAAAATATCATTGTAAATGAACCATTACAGTTATGTAAGCACTTATTTGTTTTTGTCGCAAAATCGAGTACAACCCCCTGCTACACTCTCTATAAAAAAAGTTGTATATTAATGGGCTGAAAATCTGGGTCAGGTAAACCTGATCTTCTATGGACTCCCAAAGAAAATCAGGATGTTACTTCTATTCTAAAGATTCTTCGTCGCATGACAATACTTAAAATTATATTTAAATTAAAATTTATCTATGATATTTTAATTGTTAACATGACAATAAACTAATACATGTTATCGCAATCCAATCTATATTTTGTGTAGATACATGATTGTATGTCTAGTCACAAATAGGGAATCAGGTCAGGGAGTCGGCACAGGTAATCACAACGTGTGCTAGTTCGATCCAAGGTCTCCGTCGAACCGTGGTCCATATGATAACGCGGCGCATACAATCGTTGACATTGTTGTAAATTGTTTAATTATAGGTGCCGTCTATTTATAGTACTTACATGCTTCATGTAGCTCGCTCTTGACAATAGAAAAAATGTCTAAATGAGTTGAAAAATGAATTATTTTTTAGTCTCGGCTTAGTCTGCCACAGTGTCTGGTTATACCAAGGACTAGACACAGGTTAAAATCTTTCCTGGGGTCTAATAAAGTATGTTATGTGATCTCTTCACTATTTATGAATGGATTACAACTTTTGGTCTCTTTTAGAATATTAAGTACTTCCAAGATAATTATGGTTTATTTAGCTCGTGTAACAATCAGGTCAGCATAATCACCACTGCCTTGCTTATTACTTTCAGTATTAGATAATAGTCTCAGTTAGGTAGGTATCTATCTACTTCTAAAAAAAATAACAAAAATTACCAATATGGACCAGTTGCTAAAATTAAGTAATCTAATTAGGCAGGTAGGTAAACTACTACCGCTTAGTAAGTAGATAGACGCCGCGTGACATACCGTTTCGCAGTTTTTTTTTATTACAGGGTCGCCCCGCAAAACTACATTTAAGCAAACTTAAGTGTAGATTACGTGCTTACAACACTTATCATTGTCGGGGTTTACTTGCCACCGAGCAATGGAAAGTGCGCAAATGTATATTGCGATAAAACTGCAGTAGGTACAGCATCTTGGCCGAGAACGTTTCGTAACCGGACGATGCTCGATTAATTGCATGCTCCATTTTCTTGGCAGATAGCTTAAAGTGAACGCCTTAAAAGTTGAGAAAACAAACATTTAATGTTGTGTCATGACTGTTACTAGAGGTGACACCGTGAAGAAACATCTCGAATATAAAATTTCGCATTGACATAAGAATGCAGTTCGAGTACTTTTTGTGTTTAAAGAGCATACTGTCGCAATGCCACGTGACACGTAATGAATGTTACGTCCAATTCGTAAGGTGTACGAAGACCAGTTTCTTTAAAAATAAGTAGTTTTCTTTTTAAAACTAGTTTAGGATTATTTTCATTTCATTTAATACAATTTTAATGATAATTTAAAATGGTCTGTATCACAGACCAAGTCTTACCCCAATCCTTGGCATGTACCCCGAAACCTGCTAAATAGATCTCTTCGCTACTAGGTAGGTACTGACGACACCGAAGAAGGGGGCATATTTTTTTAATGTACACGAAACGAAAAAGATGAATTGAGAAGAGAGACAGTATTAATTAGATCATCATGGCCGTCCAATGTATACCTACTTGGCAATCTAACCCGTGATCCAAAATTCATCAATCGGCAATCTTGAGAACATCGGTTTTATCTACTAGTAGAGAAGCAAAGGTCAATAATATAGGGTCTATTATGTCATGTCAATAAAAAAAAATATCCAGTCGCACCTGGTTAGACTAAAGCCGACCCAAGCCTTAACCGGGAAAAGGCTGCGTTGGTGAAAATATAAGTAAGTAGATACTTACGTATACAACAGCCTCAAGAAATACAGGTCATATAACTGTTTCTGCATTCAATGAGGAGTATACAATAAAGATGTGGAATCCAGCTATGTATGAACAGTGAGACATAATAACAGGTACATTATTTGATTCCCTAAAGCACGACAATCCGTCTGCTTGACCGAGTGCAGCTGATTTCATAAAGGGCGTTCCCCTCCGTGGCGCGCGACGAAGTGGGCGACGAGAGGATGGCGGTTTCTAGATAACTACATTATATCTATGGCATTATATTACGGCTTATGTCCGTGGGGATGGTAATTGTAAGGTTATTAGAGATAGCACCAATACAACATTACAGCATCTACGTAATAGGCACTAAGTACTGTAGATTTAGCTATAGATTTTCCAGCAGGGCAGGTACCCCGAAGGGAGAGAAGTGTGAAAGTATGTATATAACGTATTCAGAGTTGAGCAATAATTACATATTAGTTTTGAAATTAGGCATAATTACCGATATTACAGATACTACTATTAAAAAAGTTTGGGAAAAGAGACAAATTGATTTGAGTCTAAGGGCCACTTGCACCAACTTCTTAAATATGTTTGGGAACAAATTTAAGATTCAATATAAGAAATTTAAGCAATTGTCAAAAAATGTATAACTCAATGTAAAATGTTAATGAAACATAGGACCGTGTATTTAAAGATTTCACGCTTGCGCTACTTACTTACACCGAGCGTACATCACGACGTAACAATTACATAAAAATGGCGTTCACATCGGGCCGTCGTCGACCGCGTTTCCTCGTCGATCGTGTAAACTTTCACGAAATCAAACAAAGAAATAGCGAAGCGGCTCATTTGCATCATTCCCACGCGGACAAAAGAATGACCCAATCTGTTTGGCAACTACAAATGATGTGTTACCCGAAATCCTATGGTCACGGTCCATCTCCTACGACGCATGCGACACCGAATTGAGATTTCAATTCTATGCGAGACGGTGGCCTTTTCATTCTCGAAATCTCTCATGACCCTGATCGCGTCGCTTCCGAACAATGTGATCGAGCAATCTATTTGTCGAATTTATTTTGGTAATTATAGTTTCGATTTACGCAACCGTGCCTTCACTTTATTATAATTCGCTTACGTTGTTCCTATTCTATCTACCTATTATAAAACTTTAGTTAGTACCTACTTACATTTATATGTAGATACGCTAGTGTCGTCAGTTAGACTTCCTCTGTTATGTAGCTAGATAAACTGCAATGTAGCTAAATAAGTAAAATTCTTGTATTTTTGTCTTCTTTTAATCATAATAGAATGACCTGTGCTTAAATTGAAGATAAAGTCTACGGTCAGCTTGATAACAGAATTATTTTCCAGTATTTCTCAAGAAATACTTCTGAACGACCTTTGTATTATGGCACCCAACGAGTCGCGACCTTCCCAGGTCGACCAGACTAGTGGAGTATCGTCCCACGCTTCGCCTTCCGGTTCGTGGTCACCCTTCGAAAACACTCCTTGCCTTACATATAACTATTATTACTGTATGTTAACGTTCAAATTCTTTTAAGTTTGCTTTAAATACTTTAAAGAGATCCATACAATGTTTGGCGTCCTTTCGGTTAAATACTTATATAAAATTAGTTAGATACTTATTATATTAACTAAATTATTTAAAAAGACAAATTAATAAGCGTCCAATTACCTAACTACTTCAAAAAAGGTAGATCACTGACTTCAATCATGTGGTACTGCTCTAATTAATTTGCATGTAAAATGCAATAAGCGAACGTGTAGTGACGACTGATAAATGTCGTAATGAAGAAAACAATGAGCTAAGGACTTTCTATTCGCGCGTGCGTCTCGCTGTGCCCCCCTCCCCCTATGGTACCTAAACTGCCCACGGAGAAAGCCTTTGACCTCCACCTCCACAGGGCTTGTTTACTACGAAGCTGTATTTGTGGCACTTTTACGTGCCCGTGCCACGGCCATGCATAATTTGTGCTTCTATTTATAAATTGACATTTTACCTACCTATAACTACATAGAGTACCTACCTACTTACCTAGCTAACTGTAAGTTAAAGGAAGGGAAGATAGGCACAACTTTTAAAACACCTTAGTCTCCCACTTATACTTAGCAAATATCTATGTCTATAGTAAGTAAGTACTACTAAAGACATACTTTAGTACTTTTGAAAATCCAAAAACAGTATAAGTCCCAGTTTTACCAGTTCCCTTCTACAATACAAAAAAAAACTGATACCTACCTCCTTTCTTATTTAAAGCAGCAACATTAAACCAGTATGTTTCTATTATTCTAAAGTGTAGTAAACACACTAAAAGGCAGCGAGCGCACCGACGAGGTCGGGCGATCCCGTTGTGCGCGGGAGTCGGGTCGGGCTAACGGGCGGCGGCTAATGAGAACGGAGCGGCTCAGTTATGCAGATGCCGGGTGTGCACGTACTGCGTTTATCTACAACTTGTTGGCTTGAATCACACTGTGATTTACCTAGACCTGTTCTATGTAGTTCTAGGAAATTAATAATACGTAATAATATAGTAAACTGCGTAGCTTTTGTTTTAATTTTCAATTTTACGTAGATCAATGGCGATCATAACGCTTCATTATTGTCAACGGCAATTTTAAATAAAGGTCCCTGAGCTATACAACAATTACTCCACTAAAATATGAGACAATTATCCATTAGTTCCATTACACACAATAAATTAAATATTCCCATTACTTGTATAATTAATCGGGGACGGGTGGTATGCGCCCGCGCAGCGCACCGCGATTCGCGTCGCTGACGTTGAGTAACCGCGGCAGTGTGTCACCACCTTCACGGGCGGCTGCCCCCTGACGCCTTTCGTCAGATAAACATTAGAAGCAATTGCTTTGTTTGGCTTATTAAGTTAGTGTGATACTTAATATAACAGACGAGTTCATACGAATTGTGGTTCAGAGAAGGTTGTGTACTAAAAATAATGGACAAGCGACACTAAGAGTAAGCAACCTATATTTTAAATTATTTCCTAGTGATGTGAGCAGTGGACTACCAATGCAAAAGGTTCGAGTTCGAATCCAAGGCATGCACACGTTGACATTTCGAAGACATGTGCGTGTTATTTATTTATTATCACGCGCAACGGTGAAGGAAAATATCGTGAGGAAAGCTGCACGCCTGAGATTTTCTGGACGGCGTACGATATCTGTCAACCGACAAGGCCAGCGTCGAGGACTATAGCATAATCCCTCTCACTCTGAGGATACCCGTGCCAAGCAATGGGACAATGTACCTAATGGGTTGATGATAAAGCCTATATTAATTAACTAGTCTGCCAAGCTTTACCTCCTCAGACAATACGATGATCTGATGCATGCCATTCTGAGTGCAAAGGTATGACAAGCAGAGGTACAGAAATGGACTCAAATTTAACGCTTTAAAAACTACTGCTGACTATGTTACAGTCAGTAATTCTAAGGGCAATAGAAGCAAAACAGAGTATTGGTAACAAAAGACCCAAAATATATCTCCAAGGAATCATCAAGGACTTCATTCAAACGTGAACAATAACAACAAGATAATAGTAGGTATTTGTTAAAAACATAACAGCATAATTATTACAGGCACAGAACGTGCAGATCTTGTTAATAATTAATATGATTTCACGCTAAGTGTCGTGATAGTCCGATAAATAAAATAGAAAAGGGCATGTTATATTCTGCTGCCAAAAAAATAGATTAGTAGGCTTAGCTATCGCATTAGGTTTCTAAACCTGTAATGATAGTTTAAGAGTTTTAAATAAAAAATAAAAAATAAAAATTTTAAGCCCAATAATATAACATAACAGCTAATAATGCGTAAAGGTAATCAAAAACAATACATTTTACGGAAAATGCACCGAAGGCAGTAAACCGAACAAAGCAGTGCATTTCTTTGGCCGTTCCCCTCAGTTCGTCCCTCCGGCAAAACCGATCGGGCCAGACCATCGGCTCGCATGGAATGCTTTCAGTGACTAATAGTTCAACCATTTGCAGTCTAACGCTTACTTGTAACGCAGTAATCCTTATTCAGTAGCACAACTTCGCTTTGTTCTTGAACTTATTAGCACAGATTATTATATTGATAATAATCTGTATTAATAAGTTTATATAGAATATATATAGGTATGTATAGGTATGTTTATCCGGTCAAAAATGAAAATTCCTTACTATTGCTGATATTAAAACACTTATCGTCCTAAGAAGAGAACCCAGAACTTCAGTCAGCAGTGGTGCTAGCAATCACTAGACCAATAAAAGTTACTCTAATAATTTCTATCTCGTTCACGAAGTGGGTAAAATTAGTAGGTATAGTAATTAAATACTGCTGGTAAGACAAGAAAATCTGCATGCAGCTATTCTTGACATATTGCTGTAGCTAAATTGTTTCCATACGTGAAAATAGGACCACTAAGGGAGGTTATACGTTAAACGTAAAGTAGGTAAGTACTAGTTTTTCTTCTGGTAACAACATTTTGACATTTTAAAATGTCTTCACTCCTGCGATAAGGCCGCCCATTGTATATTTGTAAAACTGTTTTGTCCTGTCTATTTGTGTTTTTATTGGTGTACAATAAAGTATATATAAATAAATAAATAATAAATACCTATGTGTACTTAGGTACTTGTGTGACGATTACGTCAATAAGGGTCTGATCTATAATCTTGCCACCTCCCAGTATTAGACTATTCGTAAGGAGCGTTACACTACTGTCATAACTATTAATTATGCAGCCAGTTGTTACCCACATTAGAAGGGCAATACTGCCATCAAACTTCCTTATAACCTAAGGTCGCAGTGTAAAAGTTAACAAAAAACATATTGCGAACGAGTATTGCATAAGATGGCCTTTGTTATTTTATTTTACATAACAGCCGTTTTGTCACACGTAATATTTAACAAGTATTCATAGATATTTTACGTATTATTCTCTAACATATTTTTTGGGTTGCCATGTTTATAATGATGGTAGAAATATTTAATACATTAACTATTTTTTTAATACATAATATCTACTTTCATGGTATTAACTATCTATTAATCATTTTGGAACCGTATCATATAAGTAGGTGGGTGAGGAAAATATAAAATTTAGGTATCTATTAATTTAATAATTAAGCTTTTTAAATGGCTTGTATTCAATAATACATAAATCAATTGTCGCGATTAATTAGTTATAAGTCCATATTATAAATTATCCATATATCCAATATTAAGTATTAATCCACTATTAAGTAATTAATTATTATTAATATCTTCTCCATAAGACCCACTTTTTGGTAACTAGTATTGACTTTTCAAAAGAACCTTTTTTAATGGTCTAATTGAAATAAAACATTTTGACTTTGACTATGATTATGCATGCACAAGTAACTCTACGTTTCATTACCTATTTATTTGTTACATTTTCATACTAACTAGTGAAATTGACAATTTTTTAAAAACCAATAGATTACTCCAAGATGCAATATAGGTTTCCTTTTGTCTCAAAAAACTTCATTATATGAGTTGCAAAGTAAAAAAAAGTTTCATTTATTCTTGCTAAAAATATAATATTAACACCAAATTTCCTCATATAGGTAGGTACCTATTATAGATATTATAGAAAGACGTAAATCAAATGATTTATTTGCGCCTGACCTTGACGAAAGCTATTCGAACAAACAAATATATGTAAGCCATGTAAGTATTGGCAACCGTGACGGATGACTAACGAATATATAAACAATAATTGAGTCGTAGGCAGTACATATAGCCGATGTGTCGCTGACAGATATGGACTCGCCCCTACCATTAAACTGCGGTAAGTATGAAATAAATACACACACATGAATATATAATATAATACAGAAGAAGTAAGTAATCTACTTTTTTCATAGTTTCTACTTAAACAAAAACTTACTTAAAGAAAAGAAACTACAGATTAATATTGGGCAGGTAAAACTATTTTAGGGTACCTACCTACCTACAACTTTATTACAAAGTTTCAGGAAGGGCACATACGATTTTCCGCACTATAAACTAAGGTAAATATTTATGAAGTCAACCGAATTTCAAAGTAGGTATCAATATTCTGGGGATAGACTGGTTGTGAAGCTTTTTGAGCTTTTGACTACCACCATGGATGAAATATGCTACTACTTCAGCAGACAACTAATGATTGTCATATGTGTTTATATGACAAACGGGATCGAGAGCTTTACGTACCTACCTATTCTCCGAGGTATGAAAAGGTATGATAGGAATGGTCACACATCCACACACTGACCGCGGCTTACAGTTGCAGATAGGTCACTTTAGTTACTTAGCTGCGAGTCTTGTATCTACTTAAATGAACCTGGTATTAATATTTGAAAGCCAAACAAATCGTTAATAATAAGACACTTTAAGGGTTTTCTTGGATTTAATCCATTAGGTATTGAAATCACAATTTATAATTGCACCTCAATAACTAAATTTGTGGGAAACCCAAGTCGTCGTCGTAATTTGTTTATTTGCACGTTATAGATAAATATCAGCTTATGTTCAAATTAATGCTAGATATTCACTATTATTTACATTTCAAAACTTGCATTTACTGGAAAATACAAATTAATATTGAGACGTATAATAAATAAGACAGAAATGCAAGAATCGATACAATAGTAGTGGTAATTGACTATTGCACAGGCCCAGGTGAAATGAAAGTAACAATCGTTTTATGAAACGTCTCGGTGGAAGGTAGTCTAATCGCGCTTGGCATTACACAATGTAACTCCAAAACTGAGCAACTAATCACCTGCACCGCATTGTTTGAATAGTTTTAATAATATTTTTCAAAAAAAGCTCTCGTACTCGCTCTTGTTATATTAAATTGAATTTCATTTCAATAACCCAATAAGAGTAAAATCTAGATAGATTTTGCACTTTCTCCCATATTCGCCGCAGGCTAAGTCGTTCACACAAAGTAATTAATTAACAAGTTTATTTCTTCGGCCATCATAATTATATTTGGGTTGAAATCAAGTCTAACAAACAAGGAAACGTTGTCGAAAGTGCATCAGACACTGAGTGAAAACATTCATATTATTTCATATACTGCGTGATGGAATTGTGTAGTTTGAACATCTATTGTTAATTTTCTATTCTCTATTACAATTATTAGCTTCATGGGGAAGTAGGAAATAGTGCGAAGCGCACTTATAAATAATATAGCGTGACTTTCTCCGTTTGTTTTGATGCGGCTGGTGTCGGCGCGGGCGCACGCGGCGCAAGCGACGACGCGGTCCCGCGCTATCACACAAATGACATGAGTATTCAGTAAACCTTTTAACAGGAACAGAACACGAACATTGCATAAACTACGTATAGAAATAATAGTTAATGTTCACATATATTATAAACAAGTTTTGTTTCACTAAGTAATTCCAGCGCTGATTGGGTAATAACCAGAAACAATAAATAAGTACGTAGGTACCTTACATTGCTTGATCATAAAATATGTCAAATTACTCATTCACAGTTATACAAAAGATACTTGAGTGAGTCTTCGTTAGTAATAATTTTATTTTGATATTATTATGCTAATTTTACTTTCATAAATATTATTTTCTTTATGTACTTATACGTATTTACGAAACTTTAAAGTAGAACATACTACAGTATGTTCTAACATTGTACTAAAAGTTTTAAGACAACAGTTTTATTCTTTTATGGTGGTTTAAACCGCCAAAACTTTGTGGATAATGTAAATTTAGTACGCTAAGTAATTTTTCAACCCTAACATTGCTACATACCTACTTTTATTGTTGTAGGTACAGAAATGAATCTAAGTCTAAGCATTGAAGTAAAGAAGTACATGATACTCGCGGCACCGTTACGTAAAGGCGGATTGTCAAAATGTCGCAAGCGCAGATCACGTAGGCCGCGCTCCTTGCAACCGACGTAACCGACAAATCGCTGGGAAAGCACCATAATTCTACCAATCACACGGGAATCCCAGCTATGCCAGCTCCGATGTCCAATTCGCCGCGTTGTAAATATAGTTTCGATCTCAGGATCCCAATGCTATCGCAATTTCACAAAGTCCATTTAGTAACCAAATAAATTTAAAAAAAGTAGACTAGACATATTTTTATCTATTGACGTAATATTCTTTGCCTAGTCGATATTAAACATAGTAATCGTATGCGCATTCAAAGCGGATACGAAAATGTACACAGACCTTCACTCTGACATTCGAATCCATCAGCGATCCTCGTTTCGACCGTGTACAATACTGAGGTCTACTTTATAATATAGTAATTCCCCAATATGAACGGTAAATGACCTTGTTACAGTTATAAAATGTCATGCTCGAGTTTGAGCAACCTAAACTGGTTAGTGCTATCGTAAACACAAAATATGAGACATAGTTTTATAAGTAACATAACATACCATGCAAGAGTTGGGGGGAGTTGTAGTGCTGTACACACACAGTTCTCTGGTATGTTTAACTCCCATTATTCCATACTAGCTTCTGCCCGCGACTTCGTCCGCGTAGCGTAATAATATATAGCCTATCGCCTTCCTCAATAAATGGGCTATCTAACACTGAAAGAATTTTTCAAAACGGACCACTAGTTCCCGAGATTAGCGCGTTCAAGCAAACAAACAAACAAACGCTTCAGCTTTATATATTAGTATAGAGTATAGATAATAGGGGGCGAACCTTGCCCTGCTCTGAGCTGCTACTGAGAATTTCAGATTAAAACCGAATAAAACTGCTCCACCTGGCAATCAAACCAAGAACCTCTAGTGTAGCAGTGGCGCCGGTGACCACTCGACTAATGAAGCATTTTAGTCGATAATTACGTTACCATAATAAGATTTTTTTGTGTCGTTTCTGGGTAAAGCAAACAATATTTTTAAAGTAAACGACATAGTGATTACTTTCTAGGCGATTTCGGTGTCACCAAATACTACATCGGTGCTCCAAAATCGTAGTCACAAATTGAACAATGAACGGCGGCGACGCGGGACCGAAAAGAAAATTAATTTAGGTATTGGTGTCGGTCGGCGAACCCGCGATTGTGAAACGCTGAGCGATTGCGCTCAGTACTGTTTGTGTAATACACTGGCAGAATGCTCCACCAAATCAACTGGCCCTCGAAAATGCTCACCTGTGTTGAAACGAGCCTTCAATTTCTATACACCGATGACTAACCTTCTACTTCAGCAGTAAGGATCTCATAGACAGTAAAGTGACATCAAAAAACCAATTCTACTACTTAGTAAATGAACCACCACTTCGAATAAGTAACTAGTTGCCTAATTTAAATTGTTGCAACTTTTTTAAGACTCCGTTTCAATGCCACAGACAGGTCTACAAAGCAATTAACACTGAATGTAAAAGTAAATAGTGGACAAAAAAGAACCTAAATCTGCAAGAATATAGAATAATCAATTGCTCAAAATCACAAAAATCGCGGAACCGAACACTCGAGCAAAGTTGGTAGGTAATTGGGAGATGAGATCTTGTGGAACGTGGCCCGAGGCGGCATGAATGAGAGCCGCTCACTGACACCATACTATGATCGTCTCAGGTCATCCACACACCAAATAAACATCGATTCGTTCAATATGTCGATTGTACAATGCGCTGAATACTCGCCTATCCATACAAGCACCCCAAGTCCAACCCGCCATGTATTTAATAAAAATAGTGTGTATGTACGGATCAGCGGTTGTTTCGTGTACGGTAAGGATATCGACATCGAACGAACGAGTTTTTCCAGTCCGTATCATCGCAATATCACGGTTATTATTGAAACGCGCGCTGCGGTCGCGACAGGTAACTAAAGCATTTATCACGGAAAATATTTACTTCTAGTGCAGCGTTATCTTTTTACCACACACAACTTAGGGGAGATTGGACGCGTTTTATTAATTTTACTACAGGTCGACTGCTTTTTGATAAAACTTTCGATATTAATTGTTCTATAATGTCACTATTGTACAAAGCAATGTGCAAAAATGAGATATCTCAAAGAAGTGGTATCCAAAATTTATACAAAATATTGTTTAGAAAGTCATTGTAGTAAGCATAAGTCCATTTGATTGTATCTCGGTGAACCATACCACTTACGGTACATACGGCTCGTTCGTGGGCAGAGAAATTTGGTAACACAAATATTAAGCCACAACCAGTTCACAACAATTGAAACGGCGATTTGAAAGACACGGCGACCAATCCGTCACGGTTCTTGTGAGCGCCGCATTCTGTGCCTCCTCCTAACAAACAATATCTTAGATTTCAAAACACACTATTATTTTTATGCATAACGTAATAAGAGTAGTTTACTAGTAAGTTAAGTGCAAAAAGTTAATCTATACTAATATATAAAGCTGAAGAGTTTGTTTGTTTGTTTGTTTGTTTGCTTGAACGCGCTAATCTCAGGAACTACTGGTCCGATTTGAAATATTATTTTAGTGTTAGATAGCCCATTTATTGAGGAAGGCTAAATATCATCACGCTACGCGGACAACGTCGCGGGCAGAAGCTAGTGTATTATAAACGGGGGAAGATACTAATTCTTGTAACACAGGACACCATCTAGCTTAGGAGTCATAGCTTCAATGTGATTTTTTTTCTATCCCTTTTCATCCCGAAATTCCTATTTCTTTCCAAATTACTCTGCCTGTGGTTAGCTACCCAATCTCTATCCAATTCATATACAATGTCATTATTATATTTATATAATAACTAGCTTCTGCCCGCGACTTCGTCCCCGTAGCGTGATGATATATAGCCTATAGCCTTCCTCAATGAATGGGCTATCTAACACTAAAAGAATTTGTCAAATCGGACCCGTAGTTCCTGAGATTAGCGCGTTCAAGCAAACAAACAAACAAACTCTTCAGCTTTATATATTAGTATAGATTACATTGTATATGAATTGGACTCTAATAACTAAAAAGGTATGATTAGTACTAGGATACAATACAAGTTAGGATAGGTATTTTTAATAAATAAAATACTAATTTATTTTAAAGCCCAGGTGCTTTTTTATTTTCTTAACACATCAATGAATAGTAATCAAACGTCATCATAAATTAACATAGTGGTTCAATTAAGTAAAATAGGTACACAAAACAATTATCCTATTAGGCAATAAGTAGTTACTAAGGCTGCGTGGTGGCAATTGAGAGATTTTAATAAAATTTATATCTAAAATATCAATACTAACATAATAATTATGAATACGTCAAAAAAGGTAATAGATATTATCTGTTTTATCTATATGAAGACTATGTAAGATGTTTCATAGACACATAGGAATAAAAGCAGAATCAATTTACAACATAAGCTTGCCAAATGTTTGTCAATAGAAAGTTAACAAGCACTATCTAACTACCAACCCTCTCCCCTAATTTTTAAAGCCGGGTTGATTATAATAGTCAAATATCGGAACTATATTCTTAAGTAATCACTTCTACGACTAATTTTTAATAAAAAATCTGGTTTACCCCTCCAATATATCACTTACTAATAAATCAACTTGGTTAAGAAAGGTCTGTCGTTTCTCTAATACCAATTGTTTGCACAACAGTTCAGCCAATTCGTTAAAATATTGTTTTAAATCGAATTCATCGTCATTTTCATCACTGTATTTCATCAAAAACATTTGTATAGGAGTGATGTCTGTCACAATATTATCATCTTTCATCGGAATGTTCAAGTCTGACAAAATAAATTCTTCTGTTTCTTCATTTGTCGTATCGTTTTTAATAGTACCGTCGAACATCGTTTCATTATCAATATTTTCATCATACTCATTAGTTGGCAAAATACTTCGAGGTTGTATATTTGTCCCTTCAGGAAATATATTCACTACATCGTTTTCAAAAGTATCTTCTTCGTCTATTACTTCGTTTTGAATTACCGATTTACTTAATTTCATCTTCCGGCTTGCTACTAACATTGCTTTGTAAAACTTGTTAGCCTTAGCCGAAGGTAATCGCCAATAAGGTATATTATAAATATACGGGTCTAAAAAATCAAATACACCGCCCAAAAGTTTTGATAACATTGGTCTCTTGCGAACAAAACCCTCTGTCAGGTCTCCTGAACGTATCATGTTTTTTAAAATAATATATTTAGATTTTAAATTAGTAAATTTTCTTTTACATTTAAGAACTGAAAATAATAACAAAAAGTATATCAAAATAACATATAAATAGATTTATTCGATCATTCTTCAATTAATTAAAGAATCGCGACTCATGGTCCGGCTGTACAGAAATTTATAGCTTTTATATGTTACCCATGTGCACAACCTAGAATGGCACAAATTTGCACTTCTCGTAACCAAATTAACCTTCAACTAAAATAACTCCAAATAAAGCTTAGTATTAAAAAAAACAATAAAATGCAACAATTAATACAAATATACCTAGTACCTACCTATAATAGGTAGTTCGATTCAATGACAACATAATAAAAATAGTTGAAAAGCCATTTAATAGCATCAAAGCAGTACTTATTAAAAAAAAAACTTAATGAAGGTAAGCAGATACATACCTGTCCAGTTTGTTTTAAAAGCAACTTCTTCCCACGCACATATCTTAGCATGGAGGGACTCAGGTCTGTACATCGATGATTTCCTCTTGGAATATAGAAGTGGATATCCTTTTATTATCTCGATTAGATTCTTATCTTCCTCCCAATTGGATTTACGTGACATATTAAAAAGCTAAACTTATAGATAATGTAGTTAAAAAATGAAACGCGCAAATACGTGCTACTATTGTGGCATTATAAACGGTACTAGCGAAGTGAACTGCGCGCTGCGGGGGACAGCGCTGGCCCCCACCCCGCGCAGCCGTCTTATGCCCCTCATTGCGATCGCGCGGTGGGAAGACGAGCGCAGAGCGACGGTTGCGCGGGGGGCACGACGCGGCGCGGAACCGGGGCGTTTACTCCTCACATCGCGACATTTTGTGCGGCATAAATAACATTCATTCAACTTCTGCCGTTTAAAATAAAGAACATGCAATAGTGTACAAGTTTCAATAAAACAGCTAAAAATAAAATTAAGTTTACTGGGGAAAGTTAACTTAATTTTATTTCCCGTCTTACTAATAGGTACAAAACCAGCATTCCCAAAACAAAATAAGTGTAAGTAACTAATTAAACTTTGCCTTATTAGTTAGTAAGGCAAAATTTGCTTTACTCAAACTTAATACGAGTATTTAGAGATTTACATAAAACCTGAAAAGTTTGAAGCGTCATTTTAACCAGAGCGCACCTTAATTTTTTAGCTCTTGCCACTCAATATATAAAAAAAAAACAAAAATATTTGTCAAAAACTAACGTAAAAGTTTACGATATAGAATATCATGACACCAATTATAAATCATGATGATGATAAATGCCGGCAACGTACACGTACGTCACACAAACCGATAAGAACAACTACAATGTTATCAATCCAAAAGTAGGTATAATATTTTGTTTATAAAGAAAAAAATTTAGATAACCTTGGAAGACGTTAATTATTAACGATCTTATTACTACTACAAATCGGTTAGGTACTAATTTCTTCTAGGCAAGCGCGCTATATTGTAGATCGCAGTGACGTGCAAACGTGCTAGTGCTCATTTGCTGTTTTCAAAAAAGGGACAGCGCTATTCCAGAAACGGGCGCGGTGGAGTCTGAATTGCCCATACAAACGTAATACCAAAATAAATTGTAGGTAATTCAAACACAATTTTATAAGTAAATATTGTGTTATTATTCGGATTCAGATTACATTAACCTAGGTTCCTACCCTACTACTACATCACTAGAAATATACGACCGGAAAATCAGTCAAATCTTCGTAAAATTATCAAAAATTACATTTAGGTACTTAAGAATACATTTATTTACAGAGAAGTATTTTATATTAAATCGTGGGCTAGGATGCGTAGGGCAGCATCTCCCTCTAAATCGCCATGGCAATACGTAGTGGTACGGCCTCTAACCTGCGGTTTTACGTGATGACCTAGTTTTACCCAACCCCGTAACAAATCCTCAAATCCTTCTTTAGCAGACTTATAAAGAATCTCCCATTTTAAAGTGTGGAAAATCCTTATCGAATGTCACTGACAGGGGGTTATGGTAACTACTATAAACATACTTGTCTACTGTAGTCGTGTAGAATAAAGGTGTAATGGTATCTTTTAGTTGAAAATTTATATTTTCTGTGAGAATGTTAGTTATTCTTAGTAAGTAAACTTTAGTAAAGGCAGCTGATAGCATAATAATATAACACTTATAACTAGCCAAGTA
The DNA here is from genome assembly GCA_947256265.1 of Acronicta leporina. Classification (NCBI taxonomy): domain Eukaryota; kingdom Metazoa; phylum Arthropoda; class Insecta; order Lepidoptera; family Noctuidae; genus Acronicta; species Acronicta leporina. Next base: position 10,643,134 of record OX366520.1, on the reverse strand, counting down.
GCCAACATTAAATCCAGATCTTGTTTAATAAAACAAAAGAGTATCCTATAACGCCCACAAAATAAGCGGGGGCAACACGAGCGTCAAAAATAACTTATTAAATGGGTGGTAGGTACACCACCACCAATATAACAGAGGGTGTGTCGCGTCATCGCGTGGGTGCGTAGCTCTCGTAGCGCCTCGTAGGGCAGTGACGTCACTGTGACGCGCGCGCCTACGACTGCTACGATTTTGCGTAGGCCTGTCCCACGGCAACAGAAGACAGTATCAATTTTTCAGTCGAATAAAAAAGCTGTGAACGGTTGCATTATAAATTTATAATACAGAATATTGCATGTAACTTTACACGTAAACACAGCACTGGAAATAACATCCACAAAAAGAAAAGTACATCTCATTATTTTTTATAAGGACTACAGAGAACCAGAATGAGTATGGAATAATTAAATATTTCTTAACAGAATATTCAATTAATTAGGGACACTCGCATTGCTTTACTCCATATAAATATCCCGCGTTCCGGGCACCGAAATTGACAGACTCGATAATGCATAAATTGTTTATTTCTCGAAAGCGTTTTTATTTATGACCACAAAAAGCAATAAAGTAGCGAGCAAGTGCGCGCTTTATTAACCTCTGGCGTACGGCACGGCGCGCATTCCGGCCTCCAAACCTGTCCCAACGGGTGAAATCAAACACTCGCGAGTTGAGGAGCACTGGCTCTCGGTACATTGTCTCATACTCTATTAACATAACAACTCGGCCGTGTAATAGTTGTTTGTATCTGAGTAAAAATCGCGGTGGATGAAGCCGAGTGGGCGCGATCTATGTAAATGCCTACACGCTCGGTACGCTTTCGAGATGATATCAAAGATGACGCGAGCGCAGAAATGACATAGGTAGGTACAATATATTAGTTTTATGATAAAGCATATTAAATGCAATAAAGCAATTAAACGAGCGTTGTATTGATTTTTTGATTAGATATTCAGATAATATGATGGGCTTATTTGCATTTTGACCTAGTGTGATGGATTGTTTGATTAAGCTGCACGTAAAAACATATAATAGCGAATTCTTGATTTATGTACTTATCTTTTTTTTGTTGGTGCATTTGTATTTGTAAATATTTTCATATATAAAATCCAGAAAAAATATTAAGAATTAAATAACATAACATAACATAATCAACCCATTATATTATGTCCCACTGCTGGGCAAGGGTCTCCTCTAAAAATGAGAGGGATTAGGCTAAATAAGCCAACATAATTACCTAGGTATCCGAATAAGCGGGATGTAGTGCCAACAGGTGAGTTAACACAGAATAGATAACTTTAAAGAATGTAGGTCAGAAGACTCAAAAGGAAGACCAGGTTACCAAAGTGAAGCGAGGAGAACGGCTACGAGAAGACAAGGCTAAACGTTGAAAAAAGCCAATGTCCAACAATTGACTTTCGTAGACTGAAGTCGATGTCAAGAATCTCGCCGAGATCGATAAATTATTAACATTAGGCCCCAAAAAATTACAGTTTCTGAAAGTCCTTTGAACGGCATTGAAACGACAATCTTCGAATAATAATTTATTTACTGAATCACTTATTCTATATCTAAAATGCTACCAGGGGCTGTACTGTGTTTCTAGGTTGTGAGAATAGGATAGCGTTATTTAATCTGTAGATCGGCATCCCTCTCTTTCAATCGGAAAGTGATGGCAATAACACGTCATGATACGGCCTCAGTAGGTACAGAAAGCAAAATAGTGTCACGTCTATAAGACTTGTCTCGGCTATGCGTTTCGATGTCAGTGACTAACGATTACACTCTACTTTACAAACACGCTTCCACCGCAGACTATTGTACACATATAAATAATATATACACATTATATATACCTAAACGATATGTATGTATGTGTGCATGTGAAAGATACATAGATTCACTCACCCGGGCCTAAATCATTTGTGTTATGTACCACTAAATTAACTATTTATAACTTTCATACCGATTTCTTGTTATTATCATTCCAATCTAACGCTTTTTTTCATTTTCGATTTGAATTTAGGTGATCGACAAACTGATGATTGGCGCAAAAATTAATTAATAGACTTTTATTTGACTGACGGTGGTGTTTTGGTAATTATAGCCAATAGTATGGCCTCCTTAGGTATAGACTTGGTAAATATTTATTTCATTATAATCCAGATAAGTCTATCGTTAATATTTATGGAAAATCATTAATTATGTTTGATTCTTTTCGAAAACAGTTGTTTAAAATTGCGAAATTTAAATAGTGTGTCAATAAATAATTTATAAGAACCAATACGCGTTTGAAAAGCGTTCGAAATAACGTGTTCTTTAATTTAAACATGAAAGCATAATAAATAAATCTGCCTTCAAAATCAAAGCCTAATTAATATTAGCACCATGTCAACAGACCAGCACTTAAGAATTATGACATCTTACTTAACAAGCCTGAAAGTTATCAATGATAAATCTTCGATTTTTTTGTAGCCCACATAAAGCAACTTTTATATAAATACCTAGTAATCCACGAATAAACGATTTTCATACTAATTTCTTATAATTTTACAGTATCAATCGCATTGGTAGTAGAGTAGCTGAAACTATTTTCTCGGGCACGCGTAGGTCAACGACCCCAGCACGGCGTATTAGAGTGGCGCATAAAATACTTAGTTTATAAATCAATGTGAAAGTATTTTTATTTACCTAATGAGTTAGAATCTCAAATTAATTTATAGAAAGGATTCATTAAGTTTTTATTTACTTAGTAGTTCATTCAACTTGTAAGCGATAAGTTCTAAGATAATACTCCTATAGGTACATTTTCTCAGTCGGGTGTGGGTGAGGCAACATTAAAATAATTAGTATTTTTTACATTAATCTTAAACTAAATCTATCAATTACAATATTCAATTTGCCTTGCCTACATACATCACGCGGTGGGGTTATAGGTAATGTAAATCCAAAGTACGCCTAAGTGTCTGTTTTTCACGTAGGAGAGCCATGCTTCGGCACGAATGGGCCGGCTCGACCGGAGTGATACCACGGCCTCACAGAAAACCGTCGTGAAACAACGCTTGCGTTGTGTTTCGCCGAGTGGGTGAGGTTACCGGAGGCCCAAACCCTTTTAAAAGGCGGACAACGCACTTGTGACTCCTCTGGTGTTGCGGGTGTCCATGGGCGGTGGTTATCGCTTACCATCAGGTGACCCGTATGCTCGCTTGCTTCCTTATCCCATAAAAAAAAGGCTACGGTAACAGCTTACCATCAGGCGGGCCGTATACTTGTCTGCCACCTTAGTGCTATAAAAAAACCGGCACTGGGCCGGTTTTTTAGTATTTGTTGTTATTGCGGCAACAGAAATACATCATCTGTGAAAAATTCAACTGTTTATATTATGTTTCATGAGTTACAGCCTGGTACTAGTATTCTATTATCTGTGAGCCTGGTGACCGACGGACGGACGGACGGACAGCGGAGTTTTAGTAATAGGGTCCCGTTTTACCCATTGGGTACGGAACCCTAAAAATATATTGATATGTGAGGCCAATAATCACAAATACGTAGGGTATACTTACGATTTTACTATGTCAAAATTTACCATTGCAAAACCACTTGCAGACAATTTCAGATGCGCACAGTTAAGTATTTCGGCAGTCTTGTAGATACATAACATACCATCACGCCTGTATTCCCCTAAGGGTTAGGCAGAGGTGTACTAAGGTACACCCACAGTTCGTCGGTATGTTTAGGTCCCATGTAATAGGGGGCGAGCCTATTGCCATTAACCGGGCACAAATTCCAAACTCCGAGCTGCTACTGAGAATGTCATAGAAAAACCCAATAACACTTTGCTCGACCTGGGAATCGAACCCAAGACCTCTAGCGTAGCGGTCGCACTTGAAACCACTAGACTAACGAGGCAGTTGTAGATACATCATCGTGATATATTAGCGTAACCTCTATTAAAGGGGGCGGATATTAACAGGACGCCAGTCGGCAGCCGGTCATTATAATCTGTCGATCTACAACCTCCGAGCTACTAGCATTTACACCGCCTATAACACAATATACACGTAGATATTTACATAATATTGAGTCGATGTCTTTGAAAATGTTTAGCATGAGTTAAATACACAATATTTTTGTATATATATTTAAGTATACTAGCCTCTGCCCGCGGCTTCGCTCACTAGAATCACAAAAACCAACAGTGATGATCTCTTCTTTGTATGGGTCTCTATACATTAGAGAGGTCAAGCTGTATCTAAAGTTCCGTTTAATTATTTGAGATAAGAAGTATACCAGTTTTTAAGTTGGACCACATACTTCCTAACAGTGATAACAAAATTAAAATCTATTCAGTAGTTTTTGCGCCAACTCGTAACAAACAGACGAAAATTTTAAAAATCTCATTTTTGGGTTCGGAGATGTTTATATACCCTAAAACCCACTTGTTTTTTTTCTATATCTTCAATGTCAAGAAAGCTTTTCACAATTTTATAATACTTAGTAGAGAATATAAATTGTAATAGGTACATATATTGAGTCAAATTTTATATGACTTGACTAACTTCTGCCTTCGCCTGCGTGGACTTCAGAATTTTATCCGACCTGGATAAAAGTAGCCTATGTGATATTCCAGTCTATAATCTATATGTCCATGTGCCAAGGTTCAGCGGTTCTGGCGTGAAAGAGTTACAAACATCCATACATGTTTTCGTTACAATTTGCTTCATAAAGTTACAACATACAATTACAATTACGTATTAAAATTACATTAGCTTACATCAAGTAGTTAGGGACGCAGTTACCTTCCCTTGTTTTAGGGTTGAGAACAGATATACCTAGAGAGGCCCTCACCTAGTCAAATATTATATGTACCAAATATACATATGTTGAATCACCATATTTTGAGAGAATCCAAAAAATAATGTTTGGTATCCCGTCCAATACACTACTTTATTGATTCTAAGTACCTACCTACCTTCATAATAAAATTAATCTCTTTTTGCCAAGCCCGGCGGAAATTTTCACAATAAGTGTGTTATTGTAAATGATATTTCTCTTTGGAACATTTTTTTTTTAATTACTTTCCGATTGAGAATAAAATACTCTTGATAAGACAAATAACGCATGATATGGATGATCTAACACTTCTTGTTTTTAATAACACCAACTTGCATTGAAGCACAACGCTAAGTACACTTTGCGGTTAGTGAAGTTCACGAATGTTTAGCTTTTAAATTACCGCTAGTATATGTAAACATCGACTATTTCGCGACTTACTTTTATTTATTTATTTATGAAGAATTTTACGATTTATTTTCTGATTACAACAAATAAGATTATCTACAGGTAAGTATATTCAGGAAAAATAACTCTTGTATAACTTAAATTATCTACCTAAAAAGACAATAAACTAACTAAAGTAAAACTAGAAAACTTAACTGGAAAAGGACATCAAATAATTCTACGCTGATTCTGTGACCAAAGTATACCTAGCCTTATAGCCTTTGGGTCACGTGAAGCATAGGTCAGGATTTTATTATTATTATTTTATGAATTAGTAATAGGTATCATATAGATAAAAAAATATAATTACATAACTCAGAAATATCAATTCAATTATGCAGTTGAATTGAACAAACATGCGTGTGTTACGCGATATCATCGCCGACCGTGAATCGATTCCGATGTTTATTTTTTATCTGATAGAATATACTTTTCCTAGTCAGTTCAATATATTTAAATATGGTTAGTATTTGACCATCGTTTCCCAAAAACAAGCTTGAAGTCTGTTCTATTTTCCTAAAAAGTTCAGCTACTTATTTGCAATAAAAAAGGGTTAAATTCTACTTAAGGTCTTATTACACATGTTAATAGTATTAATCTTGTTCGGACCCAAACTTTTTTAAGTGTCAATATTGATCATATTGACACTGAAAGAAGTTTGGGTGCATTAAGATATATTGCGAGTGGAGGTGCATTCGTTAATATACAAACGTCACAAATAGAGCGCACGTCACTAATCACCTACTGATGAAAACAGCTTAGTGATTTCTTTGTGTTACGCGAATGTTAGATATACTGAAATAAAACCTGTACAGATCCAAAACTTCGGGATTTTTTCATATAAAAATATGGCGCGTAGAATCCGTAGTGGTTTTTTTTTCAGTATGAAAACAGCTTAGACTTCAGCATATAGCAAATGCGAAACAAAACTATTTACACCATAAAATTTATGGCTTATAAAAAACCTAATGAGTGCGCTTTGGCTAAAGTCTTTAGAACTTATACAGTTGGGGGCGGACCATACATAAAATTAACATAAAACATCTTAATACAAGTATATAAATTGTTCGCAAATTAATTTATTAACAGCTTGTGTTTACCGCCCAGATGAGTTATGGCCTCTACTAAGTACACTGAAATTTGGAACTAGTAATTTGCGTCAAAATATCGAAACATAAATTATTGTGAGCTAAATTTGTTTATACTGAGTATCCCGGTGTCCGGGCCAGGTAAGTACGAGAATCAAAGCGATGCCGATGTAACTGTGAAGCGTCTGCGTTTGTCGAGCTTGCCGTGTCAATAAACTTGATTCGAAAGTGGAAGACGTTCCGACTTACATAAGCAGGCAACAATGTGCCTGCGACGCTACGCATAGATTATAATTATTTGTCAACGCATCGCAGACGCGCTACGTCACATACGAAACTGTAATGAGTATTAAATGCCTGCCTACACAGGGGTTTAAAAAAATGTCCTAATTTCTGAAGCTTACGCGAATATTATACATACATAATTATTGAAATAAAGCAACTTTACGGATTTTATGTCTACACGGATTATAATCTATATCGCTTTAAGATATTGGGTTTTTTTCTTCTGGATAGACCTACTCTTGACCGCCATCGCGATGTTTCCATCTACGTGATATTTTATTATTTCATTGGGATTTTTAATTTAAATTATTTGTAAAAAATACTTTGACATGTCATTTTAAATTTGGTAAAAAATGCTATTTCTAGAGCTCATATCTGCGGAGTAATCTGTGAGAATTATACAGAATACACTTCTCGACACGACCATGGCTCTCCGCGTCAGTCCAGTTATTTGCAAAACCGCTATTGAAAGCAATCCCATAAGCAAGATATTAGACACACTCATAGATCAATCTCGTTTTATTCTGGTCGATTTAAAAATAAATAACAAGGAAAAAATCTTGCAAACCCGTCAAGGAACTAAGTGTTTTCATTAATCATTACACTCACTAAAATATTTATTTACTTGATAACTGACTAAGTACATGATATGACTGATAGATATTTTGTTATTAAATTCAGTTTAATTTTAAGTGTAATAACAAGATAAAAACAGCTGACACAGAAATTATTGTGGAGAAATAAATAAACCTTTATTATTATTAAACCTTTATTAGTTATGTAGTACCGGAGCAATAAAGTACCTATTTGTCTTAGAAAGCTTTTGTTTTTATGTAATGTATGACTTAGATACATAATTGGTTTTAAATCTGACATTGATACTGATAAAGATTTCATTTTCCTTTTTAATTTCTGATGCAGACGAATCTTTAGAGCCGGAAGAACAATTGCGAATACAATTAGAATGGTACCTATTCTAAAAGCTTGCGTAAAAAGGTTGATAAAAAGAGGTGGGGAAACCGTAGCAAGAGCGTAGCGTATGTTGTTCATATTCACACCGGCAGACATTAACTTGATTTTATAATATTTAATTTTTGTCATTCCTCAAATACCGGTTCTGTCGATTAGCACATTTTGTCAGTCACCTTGCTAATAGGAGGCACCAGCTGTGTAGCTAAGTATCCGGACACAAGTGTTTACACTTAAGCCACCAAACTAGCTTAATACTCCAAACTTAAATTGTATTGTCACAAATGTCACTGACCATTTTACCATCCTGCAAAACTTGATGGGACAAATATGTATTACCAACGTCGGAAACTTTCAAAGCGACGTGCAATAATATTCATGAACTATGGTGTTTAGCTTCTACGTTACAATAGAGCATAAATAACCGGCCCAGCCAGTCTTTACACACTGGCCCGCATCGAAAGCACAACTATAAGGAGTTCAGCTTTTTACAACAGATCACAGTCAAGTACATAGAGTTTTTTATTGCTTATCAATCATGCAGTTATAGTTCACGTGTGCGTGCGCTGCGGGTTAAATCCAGGGCACGCACATTATATCTCCTAAAAATTATGCGACTAAATTGATTATCTCGTGTGTAAAGGAAAACGTCGTGGTAAAATATGAAGGGTCAACAAAGATCTTGAAGGTCTTACAAAGATCTTTTGGTCCCTCTTATGCTGTGAAGCGTTTCGGTACATCCTTCGACAGTAAAGGGTTGAACATATGCTATTAATTTTTAATTTCCCACCTCGACGCAAAGAGTTCAGTATTACATAAATGTGTGACGTGTATTTGTCTATAATCGGTCCTTGTGGAAGTCTTTAGGGGCGGTCTTTCTTCAGTGTTGGACTATTGGCTGATATGATGATAATGACAATGTGTTTGTCTATAGGTAGGTGCTAGGTGAAATTCCTAAAGGTCCACTTCTAAAGTGATGAAGCAATTTAAATAGGTAAGTATGTCTGGCTGTCAGCTTTTTGGCTAAAAGCTCATTTAAACGCGAAAGTTTTAAGTTGTTTGAGGAAAAAGTGTTTCAGCAGTTAGTAAGTTTAGGTAACGTATAAATAAGTCTTTGATATCTTGACCAAATAATAATACTTACCTATGACGACGAAAGACAAATTGGAAAAAATACATCTATAGATTAATTTTTCGCGCATCTTATAAAATGAAACATAGAAAACCTCTTTCAACACAATGAACATAAAAGTTACGACAGCGTCATAATTTAAAAAGTATGATGTTAGTAGTACCAATAATTAAAAAAACATGGCTGCTATCACATTTACTAGAAACATAATTTAATTTAAGTGATAGTAAAGATCGTAGCCTGTTAATAAATATTTAGTTGCGACATAGTAATGCATTACAGATTTAATCAGACACGGATATGACGAAACGTCTTAATTCACTAGCAGGGGTATGTACAAAACTTTCATTTTTTTATTTCACCGTTAACAATTTCACTGTGAACTCTATACGATATACTATTTGCATACTTTGTGCACTGTTATGACTATTTAATACCTTTCATGAACAACAAACCTGTTTATTAAAGTGATATCGCTCACTTTAATCTCACAATAGAACAAAATAATGTGTGTGTTTTAATTACATAATAAGAAAACAGGCTGCACGAGTAAATCTCAAGTAACGAGCGTGAAAAATTATTTACTTCCATTGGAAGACTTATTTAATTAGATGCCGTTTATTTATAGTTCAACAATACATAGAATAGAGCAATAAAAAGCCTTCGTAGTTCGACGCGTACGGGTCAATAACTAGACAAGGGTTCGTTCGAGTAAGATTGTAGACGCTTCTCCGATCGACCTCAAATACTTTACGGTGAGTTTATTAATTAAGGCGGCCGACCTTGCAGGCCGCACATCCAAGGAGGTCGGTGGAGCGCGCGACAGAGACGCCACTATGCCGCCACGATCCCCTCCCTCCCGCGAGACGCAACACAAAACCAACTGCCGAAGCGCGCCATTTCAATCGTCTGACGTATCCCTCATTGACCTTCCGTTATCTGCTCTAGGATTTTCTTCGACTGATCAACCGCTCTTCACCTTAAACCTCTCCTTTCTCCAACGAATACTTTAAACCGTAGAAGGTATGAAACGCAATGTAACGATTTCGATAATTACGAATAAATAAAAACCTAAATTCAAACCGCGAATAAAAACCAATCAACGGCAAGCTTTAAAAGCCGCTCGGTCGCCAAGCAATTATGAATGCTAAGAGGCGAATCTACAGTAAGCCGGTATACATGACGTATAATACAAACACAAACACAGTCTCGCACCGAGTAGCCGAGAACAATCACAAGAGAGCGCGAGCCAGGAGATCACTCGAAACCGCACCTTAAGCTCATTGTCAAACCGATTACAATAAACAAACAGGACAGACGCGGTTGGAATCTTGTCAAACAGGCGAGTTCGAGCGTTGACTTATTGCCGGTAGGGCATTTCTGTGTATGATCTGCGCAACAGAATTAAGACTCTATTAAAATATAGATAAGGTTAAAATTGATGTTGATTTTTATCGTACAGGTAAAACACGGGCACGGTCGCCCACTCACACAAGCGCAGCGCCACGCTGCCATAAATAAAAGATTCCTACAGAAACAATTGTTGCGTAGAGGTGATCCGAGGCCTCGGTGAATGTAGTCGACTAATCGCCTCGAGTCGATCGCGAAAGTAGGTGACCGCCCGTGATTGACGCTCTTGCGAAACCCCGTTCGATGACATTTAGACTGGACGGACAAAGCACTAAGCCCTCGCTAATTATTATGAAATGTAATTGTGTAGCAGGTACTCCTGTGCTGTGTTATGTAATATTTACAACGTAAAATTTCCTACGTTTTGTGACTGGGTATACATATACTTACCTACCTAACCCTATTAAACGGAAAATAAAGACATACCTAACAATAGAGAAGATATTTAACTCGATGCAATTAAATCGACAAGATCGCGTCACAATCGATTTATCATTCCTTGTTTACCTACTCCGTATGTATTTGCCATTGACCTCTAGATAAGTTTACAACGTTAAATCTAGATTAAATCATTTAAATGTAAATAAAACTAAATATTACATCAACATATTGTTTTATCGTTAATCCAGACTCCATAGAATCTCTGTTCTAAGATAACGCCGCTCTACTTAACCTCGCCACACAGAGACGCGTAAACGTGAAACAATACGGTACAGTAACACAACCTTATTTGTGTACTTGTTAAATTAAAACCATGCGAAAATGAACTCTACTGCTACTACATCAAGGTCTAGAGGAGGTTAAGTAAGTCAGTTAAGGGAGGTGTATTTACGCTACGTGCACTCACACAGGCGCGATGGACATCTGCGTAGGTACGCGACTGGGTGACGTTAGTGTGTGGGAATGCCAGCGAAATTTATACACACTCTTCATCGCGCTTCATTGTAATTTACAGTTTTGTAGCGTTTTAAAAAGCAAACACTTCTGTATGAGATTATCATTAATTTATTTTATCTTCAGTAAATGTTACCGACGCTCAAGATACGGAGGAAGTGGTCTGGCATCTCGTCTGTAAACACAACAGTTCGTGATAACGTACAGTTTTGGACTGTGGGCTATAGCACGTGGAACACTTGTTACTACATAGAATAAGAAGAATCATGTAATGAAAAAATGTGAGCAAAAAATATCAAGTTTTCCCAAAATAGTTTGTCGAATTTTCCATGACTAATTTCACGCGCTTGCCAAATCGATTGAGTATTTAATGTAAGTATGTTTATATACACCTACGGTATAAGACACTATTGCATATAAATAAATAAACAAATAAATATGGTAATTAAAAACCATACAGAAACTGCCAATCAGTGCAAACAGTTCTTTAGTAAGATCGCGTACGCGGCTACTTTAAATATTTAAATAAATAAAACGTGTAAATGCTGTTTGATAGAGTAAGCCGTAAAACTAAGAAAGTATCAAGTGAAAACAGACACTTGTTCATAAATTCATATCAAATTGAAAGTTTAAGCAAATGAACACGAGTCAGTGGGTGCTTTCTAGAAATTATAATGTACATTGCATACGTACAGACCGGCGGATCATTCGGTGGTGTATCCACGCGCATTGACCGAGGCGGCCAGCTATTTGTACTTAGTAGACCGAGCACGCCCACCTATACATGTTCCCATCGCATGTATCTTAACACTAAATTATGGATATGGCATTACAAAATTGTAGTAACAATAATTATTTTTGGAAGCGGAGAAAGCTACATGTTAATAAGAATATGACACCACTTTTTTCATTCTGATCCTGAGAAAAGCTGTCTAAACAATTACTTATTAAATAATTGATTTCAGACAGTTTATACTTTAGTTATTTTTATTGTAGTTTATAGTTTGATTGCCTAGAAATTAAAAGAGTGTGTCTAACATAATCACAAAATCTTGGAATAAAAGCTTAAACAACTAAGCTATCCAGTTTATCGATAATATTGTTATAGTTCTAAGACATTTCACTTGATGCAACACCAGGCGGGATGTTAATAGTAACATCAAATGGACGCCATTTTTATTACAGAATACCAACGCCCACATACCAAAGGTCTGTGATATACTGGAATTAATTACTAATCATGTCCATAACACCTACACACACATTAAACTATAAGTAGGTTCATAACTCTGGTGATATATCGGAAACTCTTACTCTCGGAGTGCTAACAAAGTAAGACTTCAGGCACACGCAAGTTGATATAAAAATAAGTGCAATAACATTGGGATCACAATTGTATAAAGTCATTAACGCAGATAGTAAAACAATTAACAAAATAACAAGTTTCCAGACAAAACAGACTCATTATGAACGTAATTGCTTAGTTGTTATTACTGACTCGCTTCATATATCCTGGGATTAATTTAAATCCTCGTTTACTAGAGGTCAGGGCTCCTGCAGTAGCGAATACATGAGTTTTGCATCTTGTACACTTGTATCTTAGAGATGATGGGAAAGACCGTTCAATGCATAGAATTTACTCGAAAGCTATTATTTCCAAGTATCCAGAGATGCTGGAGGCGAAATCATATCAGATCTTAGAGCGTACGACAAAAAGGATAAAAAAATTAAGGAATGATAAAGTACAGTGTTTGTTTAGTATTCGCAGTCGTGGTTAATCAAACAATGGACGTGGACAATACAAAAGTTTTTATGCACTTACCTCAGCTCCGAAACGTTCCCTGCTGGAATCAATCCCTGCAATGCCGCGTGGATCCTGTGAACAATTGTGAATATAGTAAGTGCCTAACAGCACTCATTAGTGGTACTCAAATGCATCTGCAATTCTGAGAGAAGACCCATGCCTAGCAGTGGAACTGTAAATCGGTTAATGATGATAATGTGTACTTGAACAGGCAAAAAGAGCACAAAAAACCTGGGGAACCTTCTTTTTGAAAACAGATATAATGTAGCTTTTCCCATTTTCGTAGGAACTTCCCCCAATCCCTTTTAGATGACTGTGAGCCAGTTTCTTTTTATAATATAGAGAACACATAGTAGTAGCGTAATAGAAGATATGGCGCTTATACTTATGTATATTATATCATCTGCAGTGCATCCTGATAGCCTGCTCATGAGCAAACGCACTCTGAGATCAAAAAAGATTGGGCTATAATTCACTGCCAACTAAAAAGACCGCTTCAATGACACTTAATTAGGATTCGCACCAGAAAATGGTTATGGATTTAATAACATAACATACCATCACGCCTGTATTCCCCGAAGGGTTAGGCAGAGGCGTACTAATGTACACCCACAGTTCGCCGGTATGTTTAGGTCCCATGTAATAGGGGGCGAGCCTATTGCCATTAACCGGGCACAAATTCCTAACTCCGAGCTGCTACTGGGAATTTCATAGAAAAACCCAATAACACTTTGCTCGACCTGGGAATCGAACCCTGGACCTCTAGCGTAGCAATCGCGTTTAGGACCACTTGGCTAATGAGGCAGTCCGAGCAATTGGCAATGGATTTAATATGTTTTCTAAATATGAATAGATTCTAGGGGAATTGCTCAATTTCAACTTTTTAGCCATACTGGTCGTGTATCACCAGTTTCACTAGAGGAAAATGAACAATGTTGTACCTAAGTGAAATAGTTTATAAAATTAATTAAATGATCGTTGAAAGTGCTTTGAATAGCAACAGTGATAGTCAAATACTGTATAAATGACTGCTTAAGCCGAACTTTAAAAAAAAATTGAATATTAGGCTTTACGCAGTATTGTTAGTATCATCGACGATAAGGAGTAGGACCCATGGTCTACGAACCAATGACTGAAGGCACCTACAATAGTAGCTATATTCAGTCCAACACATTTTTTTATAATAGGTACTCCATTATATAGGACCTAAGTACTGAAATAATTATGCAATCGATGCGCAATTAAATTGCGCAATGTCTATAAAAGCTCATTAAAAGAACTTAACATAACTTGAACTTTATTAATTGTAACTATCTATAATTAGGTACTTGTAGGTTCTACTCGTTTTGTCCTAACCATCAAGTTATTGCAACTTTGTCGTAAATTATAAGGTCTTCTTATAATTGAGGGTTTTCATGGCAACAACACATTTGTAGTGTCATCTATAACAGAGACACGGAACGTGTATTCATTTACAATTAGGTACTTAACAAGCTTCGGTAATTTCGTAGGTATATATTTTTTATCTATTCTATGTACTTTGAGTCAGTAATGTAATGACATACTTACTTAAACCTGCTCGGTTTAAGGGAGATAAATGAAAATTTACCTAAACTATTATTATAGTGGGACCGGAACAGTGATCACAGATATGAAAATAATTATAAAAAAATCAAATAGATCTAACTTTTTGTGATTTTTTTGCATTTTTCATGCTAATTTTATGAAGTTATTTCGTGAAGGAAAAATTCGACTCGCAGGCAGGAATAAATATATAAATAAAAAGATCATTCTATAGATCAATAGATCATTCAAATAGATAGTATATAAATAAATAGATCATTCTGCATAGAGAGAGTTTCAAGATATTGATTCATTACGTTACCAATTTGATTGAGATTTAAAGTCATCGCCTCACCTAGCGTAGTAGAACATTAACTCATATTAATCGACATGTTACATTAATATTCACAATAAACCTGTTAAAATGGACACGCTTGACAAGTGGGCATGAATAACTTATCTTAACTGGAACAAGAAATTATGTCTTAATAATAATTTTAATGAACTTTATTAATATTAAAACTTTTTTTTGCAAGTCATGACCAGCAGACAAAACCCTGCATTTAAAGATGACAGATATAGAATACATAGCTGCTCGGCCCGGCTTCGCCCGTTTTTCCGTACGTATGAAGCATTTTCCCGCGGTAAAAAGTAGCTTATGTTCATCAGGGATAATGTCGGCTGCTTCTAATGGTATTTTTTTCAAATCGGTCCAGTAGTTTCGGAGCCTATTCAATACAAACAAACCAACAATCAAATCTTTCCTCTTTATAATATAAGTGTAGATAGCAATAGGTAGTCGTTACTTTCCTTTTTAAAATATTCTTAAACATAAGTAAGTTTTCTGTGTACAATAAAGAATAAATAAATAAAATAAGTACTCGAAATCAACATAATTTACTGAATTCAGCTTTAGTTTAAAACATAAATAATAACGTTGCTGACCTTACCCATAAGTTGGGAATAACCGAATAAATGTCAAATAATTTTGCATAAACGCGTAACAAAGCAAAATAGGAACAAAAAACACAAGAAACTAGTTGTTATGTAATAACAAGCCATTATGACATCAGGTTGGCACCACCTCTCAATACGTAGAGATCCGCTTAAAAATTAAACACAAATTGCCTTGGGCACATATACTTCTAAATTGAGTTGTTACGCTAAATATGGTCAGATTGTGTGGACGGACTGAAAACTTGGTATCGCAAACTACTGGTATGCTAATGTTATTGTTATTTATATAAGAATAATAATATATCATTAACAACGTCAATCATTGGCGTTTCCCACGGTGCTACCAAAAGTAAACGTACATAATATGTACGTATCGATATAATTTTATAAAGGCATACCTACTGACCTCATTATACTTGTAATATCCAATCAAACATTAGGTACAAAAGAGATTAGTCATACTCATAAATATTCCAGGGCGTTTCCCATTTTATTATGTCAAATTCTACATTCAATTATTTCAGAAATGTAGAATACGATTACTGGCTAATTACACTAACTGATTTTATTTGGGCCCCCGTAAGTAAGGAAGTAAACTATTTGTAGGATCAAAGGTCTACCCTCAGTGGTCTTTAAAAAAAACCAGACCTTTTACAATATTGTTTTAACTAAAGGGACCATTTGTATGTAGGATTTAACCACTTCTAAGAGATCGATCGAAAATCAGCAATTGTAATGGGCCCCTGGCATAATGTTAATAAATATGTGAATTAACCTATATACAGGGAAATGTGAACTTATAAGTAATACTGATAGTATGTAGGTAAATGGCTACTGCTGAGCGCCCTATTGAAGAAAAGTTAATGAGAAGACTAATCCCGACATATGCATGTTATGCTAACTGCTTCCTTCTCTACTCATTTTAAACGCAGGATAATCAACAAAAATCTACCGACCTAAAATCAATTTTGGAGACCAACATACGTTATTCATTGCGACACAGAATGCCAATGCCAATTTCACTTATCACTACTGTCTGCCCAGTCTGCTTGATTTCAACAGACACAGAATTATATAAATAACACATCATAAATTTGCGCGACTACCTGTATAGCTCAAAGTATAGGCAGTTACGAGGCCTTGTCGCTCCGCACAGGCAAGTGACATCATGCTCGCGACAGCCGAGATCACAATCAAGACGATTTACATTATCGTCCTATTGATTTACAAGCACTATATTCATAGTGCTCTTGTTACTATTTTAATGTGCTAACGTATAATTGGCCACACACATCAATTCTTCACACGGATCCAAATTGGAAACTCTACTTTTCACTTCGTAAATCAATAGTGTTTATCGGATTACAATTATAATCAGTTATGCGGTTATTTTTCCGATACACGTGGAAATTGCGTTGTGAAAAACATACTGATTAGTTTGTATTGTATTTATGTATATACTTAGAAATACGTTTTTTTATCTCCGAATTCTATTGAACTCTTTAAAAGATTAATTTCTTTTTTAAGTAAATAGACAAAGCCCTCTCAAAACGTGTTATGAATTGTATCTATTGTAAAATTGAATGAAATTGAAACCCTAAATAGCTTATAATGCGAAGCGCCTATAATGTGGAGATAATTCAAAAATATATCATTGTGGCTATGAACTAATCCAGCAGACGTTCCACCGACCACAGCATTGTGTTCAACAAATTGCAAAACAAATGGCGTAATAGTTAGTAACAGTTGTATTGAAACATACGACCAAGTATAATATTTGACGATTTTTATATAGCCGATAGTACGTGTATGAATACTAATTTGTCCTTTCTCGTAAATGACATTGCCGATATCGTAGAATAAAAATACCATAAATATTACCCAGAATCAGACTTTTTAATGCGAATGACCGAACGTTCGTTTATTTTAATTTTATAATAATTTGTTAATTTTGAGATTTAATACAAAACCTGCCACAGACGTAGTAAATTAAGTTACTCAGCGCTTAGTCTGCCCTCTTTGTAAGCCTACATTTCGCTAGTTATTATGAAACTCAATTATTGTAAAACTATAGTAAAATAGTATAAAAAAATAAGATTCTCCCTCTCGTTAATTTATCTTCAGACAATTTTCTTCTAGAATAAAAGCTACTTTCGATTTTTGTCAACACATTTAGTTTAGCCAGATAAATCTTGTTAATTATACAGTGTAAGTAGATTTTTCATTTTTTTTTTACTCATAGATTTTGAATTATATATATATTCGTGAGTGGATCTTGTACGTACAGTATATATGTATGTATTCGTGAGTGGGTCTTAGTTAACTTACCTCCTATTTTTTACTAAACATTATCGTCGTAGTAACTAGATATTACTCAACAGCAGCCTAATTACGTAAACACTTAAGTAGGTGGGCAGAATCACAACAGTCACTTTCATGTTGTGAGTTCAACAATGTCCATTACATCCTTTATTCATGTTTACTAAACCCAGTAATCTCACGCAATGAATATCGTTGCAACTTGAAATATTATAATAAAAACTGTTGCCTTAAGTTGTAGAATATTCTGAGTAAAGTATAAATTAAAATACTTAAAACTTAGATCAATAAGCAGTACGTGTTTACGAAGCAATCCAATAAGGCCATTGCATTACAAAAAAGTAGAATTTAATACATAATTCCATGCTTTGCGTGCCCTTTGCTTTTTCATTCGTCTTCTTTAAGCGAATAATGTCAAGTAACTTTGAAATAACTTCGCATCTTACACCACACCGTGTGACCGACAAAGAAGGCTATCAGAAATAGTCTGAACACAACCGGTGTCGCAGGTTCTACTCGGTCGCGTGCGACTCACCCTTTACACCTCAATACTGGCGAATATATAAGTATATAATATTGTAGATCACTATCTTAACAGTCATGTGCCGTTAATTGAACTAGAAGCACTACAACTGCTTAATGGCTAACTACTCGTCTATCTATCGTTAGAACTCTAACCTTGCTAGCCGTAGGGAAAGTCTAGTAAATAAAAGCAGTTTTGTGAATAATTCAAATAGATTTCTGTCATTAATGCATAATGGATATATAAATATGAATAAATACATAATACGTTTTAAGGTCTCATTGATTTTAACGAAATCTTTACGATAGAAACAAACTAGAATCAAATCTGATTGATGGTGGATTTCTAAATTAATTAAGTCGAAATATTAATTTTAATAAGTAATTCACCGTAACCATTACATAGTAATCAGTAGTTCTGTCAAACGCAACGATTGTGGAGCCGCAATTAGGTGTTGGAAATTTGGAATGATTGAACAATGATCTGTGGAGTAGGTAGGACAGTGGACGGTGTGGACATTGGCGATGCGGCCTCGCGAATCGTCTGCTTATGCTTAATCGGGTCGAGCGTTCAATGTCATTGTTGTCACCACTCAATGACGTAAAACAAGAGTTGTCGCGACTGATAGTATTGATGTTCGTTAAATAAATGACAGCCTCACAAGGACTGATATGAATAATATGTAAATCTTAAACACTTGTAGCAACCAATTTACTAAAAATTTAAACACAGGATTCATTTTCGCTATTTATTCCAATTTATTTTACTATCTATTTTTATATATAATTTTATCCAATCATTGCCTACCATTACGTGCTTACCAATGGTTTCTACTTCCAGTATTTAAAATTATAATAACATATTAATGAAAGTTGAAAGGTTAACAAAATATCGTGAAATAACCGCAGCTCCATAAAAAGGTCAAAGGCCTAACGTATTTGAAATCTGAATAAAATCAAGATATATTTAATGTAATAAGTAAACATTTAATTAGTGAAAGAAATTCAGCACCTACCTGAGTTTAATTTAACACCGCAACAGCCTAAAACTGGTACCACACGAAAGGCAGCAACGCGTTTACAAGGTACTGCCTACAAGAGGACAAAGATCACTTCCTCCGATACAATCTGTTTACAGTAAATAGTCACTTAGGATGATAACAATGATGCCGCGGAGATATAACCCAACCTTGACATTAAACGTCAATGATGTCGTTGTTTTGGAGTGAAACCAACCGTTTCAGTGTAAAATTTGAATATATTTTGATTGTGGCTTTAAAAATAAAGAACGACACAACTCAAAAAGTTAAAAAAGACAAATATTAGCGAATTACTACACGGTATTTTCAATTACAATGTCTTTTGTTGTTTTATATCATAAATAAAATTATATTTGAACAAATTGTTGAAAGTAGCGAATTTGCTTCCCTTAATAAATTGTTCTCGTTAAAATTATTAGGCCACCAAGCATTTTATGCCTATGTACAAAATAAGTGTAATTTAATTCACGCTATTTATTGATTATCACTTCATTAAAATTTGAATATGATAAATCGAAAGTCGTGATAAATTGTGTCCCTAACTTTGCGTACCTACATACAGCGTCATTTTGTAAGGATTTAAATAGGTAAGTAACAACATAGGTATTACTAATGAGCAGAAACAATTTCATAGCCACTTAATTGTTGTGTTCGAATTCCACAAAACACGTCTATTAAAAAAATGTGCTAATTAGCCATACTTCATTTGTTGGGCCTTATCATAAATCTTTGTAGAGCCAAAAGTTTCTTAACCATCGTCCAGGGTCTTTTTTAAAAAACCTTGGACATATTTTTGAACAATACATGCAACGTGGGCGACTTGGCAATGTTACAGACCGAAAAATTACCAAATTAGGCCAAAATAAAATGGCGCCTAACAGTGAACCAGAATGAGAAATAAGTAAGTCAGCAAAAATAGAAACTAACCATCATCTATACTCTATACTAATATATAAAGCTGAAGAGTTTGTTTGCTTGAACGCGCTTATCTCAGGAACTACTGGTCCGATTTGAAAAATTCTTTCAGTGTTAGATAGCCCATTTATTGAGGATCATATATCATCACGCTACGCGGACGAAGTCGCGGGCAGAAGCTATTATTGATATAAATGGTAAAATAAAATCCAAATAAGGCAATAGAGACCTTAATTAAAAAACACTGTTTGTTGATACATACTGCGGAATTTTCCGTCAGTATCTAATATTTAAGTAAACGTTCCATACGTGCACATAGCCTTGTAAATTAGTCATGTCATATAAAAGTATTTGCTTGCAACCGATTTGTACTAGAGAATATTTACCAATCGACATATCAGGCTAACGGGGCTAATGTTGACGCCACTCGGGGACTAGAATGTAAACATACCGCGGATTGGGCGCATATTGCACGAAATTTGTCTCTAAATTGAGCCGGCATCGTAATAAATCAACGCTTCTAGCCTGTATTGAGGACAAGTCCGACCTAAGAAAGGTAAATGCCTCAATGCTAGTAGTTGTAAGGAGAACGCCGGCCGCGGAGGCGAGAGGTCGCCCGTTCTAACACGACGGCCCCCAAACAAACGCGCACTTATTTGCCAATACGCGTCCATCTTAATACTATGTCTCTGTATCCACTCGATGAATTAACCTAACGCATTATAGTAATACGTTGCAACACACCTAATCTGATTTGTTGAAATATTTTGCCGCTGGACCTTTATTACCGGCTACATTTATGCTTAACTGCCGAATGTTGTTAGACAAAACTGCATTACGTCATTATCGCTAGAATTTACGATATCGTACAAATATGCAGCTATTTCGGTTATATGAAAACCAGAACTAGATGCAAGTTCTATATAACTAGTCTTAATTTTATGAGGCAGATCAACTTGGAAGTCAGCTTGTCCTCGTAGATGCACGTGAGCGCATGGACAATTATTACAATAACGACTAGTAGAACACGCGCGCGAACTCACATGTGCATCATCCTGCTCATTTCCTATCTATTGTTGTTGACAACAGTCGACAACACATTC
The DNA here is from genome assembly GCA_947256265.1 of Acronicta leporina. Taxonomy (NCBI): domain Eukaryota; kingdom Metazoa; phylum Arthropoda; class Insecta; order Lepidoptera; family Noctuidae; genus Acronicta; species Acronicta leporina. The sequence goes on along the minus strand of OX366520.1, from coordinate 10,621,817 downwards.
AAACGTGAAAATTGCCAATACTAGTACTTATTATAAATGTCAAAAAACTAATGGAATTGCCATTAAGGTCAAGGTGAGACTAGGCAGGCGAAGAAAATTTGATTGCACACGTTTTACTTCCTCAATACAACGTATAATTATAAACGATATAGTTAAAGTAAAGAAAAATCTGCAGACGCTTCATTTAAAACTAAGGTGTGTTATTTACTTGTGCAAGATTTCGCAAACGAATGCTCAAAACATATTTTTCAGCAGCGCATAAAATCTGCCATTTTGTTTTTTTTTTAATTTCGTGTACCCAGTGACACTCGTGCCATCAAGACAAATCTAATGAGGTATCATTTATCTAAATCGGTTGCACCGTTGAATAGTTACGAGCGGACATAGGAACGGACATACATACATACATACACGTCAAACACATAACCCTCCTCCTTCGGCAGTCGGGTAAAAATAAGCAAAAACCGCTTCAAGTTGTTCAGTTCTGTGCGTATAAAATTACAACCAATCAGGATTCACCCAGACGCGTCACTTTGAACCATTACAGAGTTATTGTATAAGATTCGCGCACATTAGAGTGCTTCAATACAAAAACTACTTGATGATATCAGTAGTGCCTCTGCGCATAATTGCTGAAGTCACGGAAAAATATGTCACCCGGTAGGTACTCTCGAATGATGAGGTAAACTCTTCAGTATTTATTTTACTATTGTAATTGCAAAACTCAGTATGTTTATCTAAGTACAAGCTCGTAAAGACTGTTATTTATGATTGTTAGGGAAATCTGCCTGAGAGAAATCAACCTTAAGCACAGCAGAAATATTTTATACCAAACGTTTTGTCACACTTGCCAACTTGTTTCGGCCCTTCTCTACTTGCAGCTTTTGTTAGGCTGTCTGAAAGTCAGTGCGTGTGTGTGCGCATGTTAAGTATTCATTTTAATATGTTAACGTATATTTTAAGTTATTTAATTTGAAATACCTATCAGTAGTATTTGTCTTTAGTTCATGCCTACGGTAAACATCAATTACAGTGCTAACGAAATACGTTGAATCTTTTAAAACTGCTTTTTTTTTTGTAGTTTACAACCTACAGCTATTAGTTTCTGAAGCAGGACATAGGTATGGCAGTACTGCACTCAAACTTTAATCACTGTACTTTTGATACACATCTTCGCAAATTAATACTTGGTATGGCACTTGACTTTAATATTTTTCAGGCCTTAATTTTTGACCATTAAAAGTGCTATTCGATTTAATGCTCGAAAATGTTGCTGCTCCTCTTTTAAAGACCCTGAATCGGTGCTTAGCCTCGCACGATGTACAACCGGTAGCTACGCACTACGCGATGCGTCGCGCGCGCCGCCTATATGGCAAGGTCGGCGGGTGCGCCTGCGCCGTCGCACGCGACATCCGCGCAATCACTTTCACTGAGCGTCTTACCAAATGCACCAAGAGTTATGTGGACTAGATGTGACGGGGTGCAAACAGCTTTTATTCATTTAGGTTTTTGAGGTAAAATAGTGCCTACGTAAATTAGTAATAAGTACTGTAATACCTCTTAGGTTTTCAAAAGTACCTAAGGATATTTCATATCGACTGATATAAAATGAGTGAGCGTTAATGGCAATAGGCACTGTCACTATTACATTGGACCTAAACACACCGGCGAACTGTGGACATAGAGCAGTATGTATATATGTATATGTATAGTATGTATATCCCTGCTTAACTTTTCGGGAATTAATCATAATTATTAGGTACTACGACTGCACTTTTTAATAGTTCAACAGCTGTTTATAAGTTATCTATCTTTAACGATACCAAACTATCATATGGTCAATATAGCCAAAGGCACTTTCTATCTGAATCTGTATCTAAGATTTCGAAGACATTTGAAATTTTGCCAGTGTCTGTGCCTATATCTATTCCTTTTTCTTGTGAAGAGCTTATTAATATTGCAATCAAAAGAGCCACCTCCAGTACGACATAACTCAGCAATACCTAGTAGCGAGCATTCGGCTTCCTGTTCGACTCGCGCTAAATTCGTTTCAGTGCGAACTGTGCTTTCGCAACTTCACTAAGCTCACGTAACCGCTGTTACAAAGCACAAACAAGACATTCATATGTAAGCATTGTGACGACTAGATAGCATTTAATGTAGGTTATGATTATTTAACATTTGCACATGATCTATTTTTTTAAATTGTTGGTTTTGTTGCTATTTCTACCATTTCAGACATTGTCTTGCATCGTAACCCATATATGTGATGGTACTACGTCGGAAATTTAAAGATTTTTTTCGTTATTTGTTCTAGTAGGTTGTCAATTAGGATTCGTCTAATTAAAAAAATTAAAACATTGTCTTGTTTCTTTAAAAAATCTATTTAGAGAAATAAATTCTACCATATAGCTTCGCAATAACTATAACATTTTATTAAATTTATAAACAACAGGCAACACTAAAATTAAACTAATTCATATTTTTAAATCAATGAACCCGCGATTAACCTTCGTCATATTTACTAACGAACAAAGCTGCACCTTTGATTTCCAAAAAAAACTGATTATCCCTTGAATATAGATTATACCATGAATATATTGTGGGGATAAATATAATGACCACCAAATATATTAAATTGATTAACGACATGGATAAATAGTCACCAAATATTAGGTTTAAGTTAGGTTAGACTAAGTCTACTGCTAGTGCCAAATTCTACTTATTATACTTGGTTGGTGAGTTTATTTGGAACAATTTTAAATTGATCCTTCTTCCAACATCTTGAACCTTCGTTCTCGATATTTGAAACTCGGTCTCTTTATTTGATCTCTCTGTGCAACCCTCATTCTGTACACAGCCTCCTGGGTAAACGTCCATGTCTCGGCACCATAAGTCATGGTGGACAGAACACATTGGTTGTATAAGCGGGTCTTCAGACACTGTGGAATATTGACTGCCTGAAAGATGTCCATGACCCAAATTGCCAAACAGCCCATTCAAGCTGTATTCTTCTGGACACCTCCTTTTGTTGATACTCATGGAACTAAAGTGGAGTTGGGCAGGACACTTGGCAAGACGGAGTTACGACAGGTGGAGGACAGGCAATTACAGAATGGTGACCGTAAGATGGTAAGAGGAGTGTCAAACGTCCATCAGCGAGATGGGTTGACGACATTATTCAAGTCTAAGGGCCGAAAGCAGCATAGGACCGTGGTGGATGGTACAAACTGAGGGAGGCCTATAAAAAGCAGTGGGTGAAGTCAGGCTGTGAATGATGATGATGAATTTAAATTTTATAGTGGTCATTACCTATTTTTAGATTAGACAGTCATCATTTGGAATTTGTTGCTTTAGATAGATAGGATCGCAAGTTGCAAAATTTTTGGTTTTAATTTCACGCTAAAATGGGGATTTATTTTGGTGATCATCACGTTATATTTGACTAGATCTGGTGGTTAGTTGAACATAATCCATAAATTATACAATGCATTTTGCTGCTTATTATATTGAATACTTCAAAAATATTCTCGTTTTGTTTCTACTCCAGTCAGTTTGTAAGGCAATACACACAAATTAAGGATATCACTCTTTCTTTCAGGCATAGGAGAAGAAGAAAAGAGATGTGAAACCTGGAGTTCAAATGACTGGAATCCGGATATTAAACTCATATCAGTAAATACAAAGCTACAAGGTTGCTAAGGTGCACAAACATAGTCAAAACTATTGAATTTTCGTTTTTTGTTTGCTAATTAACTAATTGGAAAATAAAATATGTATTATTATTCGTGTTTTGAAGCCAGCTTCCTTTTTTGTTGCAAGTCGCTATGGCATCACTTCCAATTATATAACAACCTTTAACTTATGATACACAATACCCGCTTGCACTAAGTCATAAATATAAGGGTCATGCCTATTTACCGCAGGGTCCGTATTTGCATCAAGGATAATGCGCTGGCGCACGTAGCTACACAGAACCATTCAAAAACACCCGTTGGCGAGTAGGTATACAATTACCCGATAAAACACACGTAAAAACCAGTCATAATGCACAATGTAGGTACCTACCTACTCCTCAACTAAATAGTCAACATTATTTTTAATTATTTTATTTTTATTATAATTTTAGGTAAAAATCAACACTGATTTAGAGCGCTCGCGCACTTGTTATTTTTAGTCGGGCGATAGTTTGATCGTTCTGGGATTCACTATGGAGTTATATGGTAGTGCGCGCATTTGACGATTAGAATTCGACATGAAATTATACACGACTACTACAGCGACTAAACTATCGGTAGACTAAAAATCACAAGTGCGCGTTAGCCCTTACTGTTGTATTCATGCTTAATATAATTATCATCATACCATCACGCCTATATTCCCCGAAGGGTTAGTCAGAAGCGTACACTTATGTACACCCACAGTTCGCCGGTATGTTTAAGTCCCAAGTAATAGGGGGTGAGCCTATTGCCTGTAACCGGGCACAAAGTCCAAACTCCGAGCTGCTACTGGGAATTTCATAGAAAAACCCAATAACACTGCTCGACCTGGGAATCGAACTCAGGACGCTAGAATAGCGTAGCAGCCGCGCTCAGTGCCATTAGGCTAATGAGGCAGTTATATTATTTAGTTTAGTTTATATCTCTACCTCTCTACCTACTATTATAAAATTGTAAAAAGCTGTGTCAGTACATAGAAGATATTTACAAAAAAAAAGTGGGTTAGGGTATATAAACGTCTCCGAACCCAAAAATGAGATTTTTAAAATTCTTGTCTGTTTGTTACGGGTTGGTGCAAAAACTATATTTAATAGTAATATTAATAGATTTTAATTTTGTTATCACTGTTACAAAGTATGTGCCCCAACTTAAAAACTGGTATAGGTACTTCTTATTTCAAATAATGAAACGGAACCTGAGATACAGCTTGACCTCTCTAATGTACCGATAGAGATCTATACAAAGAGGAGATCATCACTGTTGGTTTTTGAGCTTCAAGTGAGCGAAGCCGCGGGCAGAAGCTAGTAGGTATAAATTATATAATTTAAAAAAATGACATAATTATGATTAATTACATTATATTTCAAACTTTTGGCTTTTCGGACATTTAACTACCACTAAAGATTGTTATGGGGTTTATGACAGCCAGGACCGAAGGCTTCACGTACTCACCGGGAGACGAAAGGAACTTATTATGCTATGAATCAGTATGAATGGTCACCCATCCATAGACTGAATTCGGCTAGCGCAGCTTAACCTTGCAGATTGATCACTTAGATACTTAGGTACTCTAAGTTTTCTGCCTCAGTTACAAGCTATCTCATAAGAATTTTAGAGGTCAAACGATTCTCGTTGAGTTCAATGCGAAGGTTGGGCACGATTGTGGGTTTTCCTATTTGAGAAATTCCCAGATGCAATCGGCACGGTGCCCAATATTGCCACCAGACGCCTCTTATCGCCATTGTTCTAGTCATTGACCGGTAAGTAACTGTTACTTGGTTTTTCCGTTAATTGTTTTGTAGCAGTCTATCATCTTTCAATAATTTATATAAGCTGCACGTTGAAGTAAAACATGGGTGTCCTTGCACAGTGCTAAGTAGCATATCCAAAATACTTGGCCAGTTAGTCCTGAAAAACTGAATCTATAGATATCTGGCCTTGTAAAAATCCAAGCTTTTGTAATACTAGCTTTTGCTCGCGGCTTCGCTCACATGAAGCTACATACATTAGGCGTAAAATGAAAAACCAACATTGATGATCTCTTCTTTGTATGGGTCTGTATTCATCAGAGAGGTCAAGCTGTATCTCAGGATCCGTTCAATTAATTGAGATGAGAAGTTCATCAGTTATTAGGTTGGAGCATATACTTTTTAAAAGTGATAACAAAATTTTAATTTGTTTAGTAGTTTCTGCGCCAACCCGTAACAAACAGACAGACACCAATTTAATTTTATAAATCACATTTTTGAGGACACTAACATAACCCCGTTGTTTTTTTTTTAATATCTTCAATGTACAGACAGCTTTTTTTTTCAATTTTATAATAGTACAGAAGAGAAGAGAAGAAGTGTAATGCAAAAAATATGAAAGTGGGTACCTACCTAGGAAGTATCGCTAAAAAGCGATACTTACTGGTTTGATTTGGTAAATCCATATCCATACTAATACACTTATTTTTATTGGAAAGTAACTCTGTATATTCGTTTGTAACGTTTTCAAGCCCAAACAGCTGAACTAAGTTTCATGAATTTTGAGAGATCACCTATAGAGATAAATTGGCCTTTGACAAAGGATAGCTTTTAACCTAAGTGTTTTGGGTTACCATCCGATAGCATAATGATAATAAATATTTACGTCTATCTTGTTTTTATTTCACAACAATGTATTTTATTTCACACATTATTGAAATATCATTAACAAACCGCGTGTAGAAAATACATATCCAATATAAAAAAAATACTTTAGTACTTTAAATCACGACTATTAGTTTGGATAATATTAAAATGAATTATTTATGCTTAATTTAAAAAGTATCCGTTACAGTTTCCGTTTAAAAAAAAAACAAGAAAACAGTACAATACAGCTAGGGTATTTGCGTACATAACTCCTAAAAAAGCCTAAATATAAAGGTTAAATTTTAAAATGACAGCCCCATTAGTCTAGTGTTCCTAAGCGCGACTGCTACGCTAGATGTCCTGGATTCGATTCCCCCGTCGAGCAGTGTGTTTTTTATAAAAATCATTTTTAATTATTAAACTTCATTGGTCAGTGGCAATAGGCTGGCCCCCATTACATGGGACCTAAACCTACCGACGAACTGTAGGTGTACGTTAGTACACCCCTGCTTTACCCTTTTGAAAGACTTCATGGTAAGTTATGTTTAAAAATTCGTTTGACTTAAGACATTGTTGTGATTAGTAACCTGAAATGAATATTTTAAAATAAGCTTTTAGTAAAATATTTGAATGCCTCGGAAGAGTTTGATTAATTTGTATTGCATGGATAAAAAATCTAAAAAGGTATGTTTTTAATACTTAAAGCTACTTTCGGTTTTATAAAATTGCCTGTTACCCAAATCATTAGTCATAGTACCGAAAACATGTCTTTTGTCTCAGTGGTTTTGGTGTTGAGTCATAAAGAGGGTAAGATTCGATTTAGGATGGGACATCTTTTTAAACTACCGATTTATTTTTCTTAAAAGCCAGTTTTACCAAAACTTATATACTTAGTACTCTACGAGTTTACAAAGCCAAGAATTGAGGCTTTAAGCTCGGTAGCCTGTTTATAAAACAAAGAGGTTAGCTAGGAAGGTATTTGTAAAGGACCTAGGTATATAAATATCTATTATTTAATATATGATATTCCTCTTTATACTTATAATAAAATTGTGACGGGTCGATGTCTGTAGGTACCTACATTAAAGATATTGAAGAAAAACTAATACCTATGGTAATATTATATATATACTTTATTACAGCAACAGAAACCAAAACATCAATTTTTAGATTTTTTGTCGGTCTGTCTGTATGTTTGTACGCGCTTCACGCAAAAAAAACTACACGAAATCGAATGCCGTTTTCATATGTCTCTAATATATTTATATATAAGTCCATATTTGAATGACATACAAAAATAAAATAATATATTTAGTGTAATTTTTTATCTAAAGTCAGTTCTCTGCTCACAAAATGACCGCTACCATTGATGAATAACTAAGTGAAAGAAAGAAACATAATAACGGAGGATAGATCAGTAATACAATGCCATATATTATAATACTAGCTTATGCCCGCGACTTCGTCCGCGTAGCGTGATGATATAATAATATAGCCTATAGCCTTCCTCAATAAATGGCTTATCTAACACTGAAAGATTTTTTCCAATCGGACCAGTAGTTCCTGAGATTAGCGTGTTCAAGCAAACAAACAAACAAACAAACTCTTCAGCTTTATATATTAGTATATAGATATAATACTAGCTTCTGCCCGCGACTTCGTCCGCGTAGCGTGATGATATAATAATATAGCCTATAGCCTTCCTCAATAAATGGCTTATCTAACACTGAAAGAATTTTTCAAATCGGACCAGTAGTTCCTGAGATTAGCGCGTTCAAGCAAACAAACAAACAAACAAACTCTTCAGCTTTATATATTAGTATAGATTTGTAGATACAGTCGTTGTGTAGTACCTATGTGAAGGTACCAATGTCGGTACGCGGCTTTGATGTCCCCTGTACCTTGAAATTGGTGAGTCATGATAACCAGAATGTTTCCAAATAACCAAATGACCTCATACGCTTACAACCGTTTTGAGAAAAGATATCGCTGAGCAAATATGAAGCACAGTCCCCAGAAAAAGTTTTTTGGATCAATAAAATCATTAACCAAGCACACGAGAGTAGCAGAACATTTATTCAGGTCAGCAGCCTAGTATCAGAAGTATTTTGTAGGTATATATACTTTCTCCGCTATTTCGCCGTTTTCATATCTTACAGTAATTATGTCACAATTGTAACAAATACTTAATGGTTTATTTACAAATAATGTCCGAATAATCGACACAAGAATTAACGTAACACCCAAAAACGTTTAGATTATATGTATGTAGTTTGATTTATAACAGCGTCGATAACACTCGCTGTCACATCGGCGCATGATTCGGATTTGTTTACACATACTTGACAATAACAATCGTCGCGGCGTCGCAACACACACATACATGCCATGCAGTGTGACAAGGACGCCAATATTGTGACGAAGCAGCACAAATGTACTTAGCGGCCGTTTTCAAGGCACACCGTATTGACACAATGTGAACCTGACCCGATTAAGAACTAATTAAAAACATTATTATTTTAGTCATAATGAAAAAGGCTGTGCGGGTGAAGATCAAATGAAGATATGTAGGTACATATTGGTTTAGATAGGTATGCATTTACAAAAAAAAACAATAACTAGCAGAATGCCGCTTAATCGAAAAAAAACAGCTGATATTCCGCGATTTACAAAGAAAAACAGAACCGTAGCGAACTGTCCCGTTCGTAGACCGCTACGATTAAATTTCAATACATTTTCAGGTCCATCATGTAGCAAGAATGGGATTTTCGTAGCAAAACGGCGAAATTAGATAATCTGTATATTGTTATTAAATTATGAATAATTTAATCATGATTATATTGATTATAACTGCCTCATTAGCCTAGGTGTCCTGAGCGCGACTGCTACGCTAGATGTCCTAGGTTCAATTCCCAGGTCGAGCAATGTTATTGGGTTTTTCTATGAATTTTCCAGTAGTAGCTCGGAGTTTGGAATTTGTGCCCGGTTAATGGCAATAGGCTCGCCCCCTATTACATGGGACCTAAACATACCGGCGAACTGTGGGTGTACATTAGTACGGGGAATACAGGCGTGATAGTATGTATATGTATGTATGATTACATTGTAAGTAGTAGTACATCGAAGATACTACTCATAGATACACAAGTATACGAGTCACCTGATGGTAAGCGGCAACCGCAGATTGTAGCTGTCAGCTACAACTCCCGTAGTATCTATCGGGTCACATCCCTAGGCTCAGAAATGTCCTTGTACTCTTTATCGTTAGTAATTTTACAGTCCACTCATTTCAAGTTCTTAATTTCTTACTTTTTTTAAGGTTAAAATTGCTTGAACAAAAGACAAGAATACAATACCACAGATGTTTTATGACGAATGACGTCATTCACAATAGGTACCCACTTTATTTTTATCAGGATTTATTAATAACGTTACAACAAGCTCTACGCTCTGCCTAGTAATATAAGGGCGTTTAAATATAGAAGATTCAATGAACTTCATCAAAACGCGCATAACACATTGTCTTAAGACTTCTTATCAAGGTCCAAATATTCTCCTAGAACACGCTATTAATAATAATAATTATACTTTTTTAGTCGTGTAGAGAATTTGGCGATATGTTGTTCGCCTGTAGTGAAAAACAGATGAATTACTTAGATACTATCATCAAAATTAATGTCATTTTGATGATAGTAAGTGCAGTGTTAATACTTCACGTAGAAACTATCTGCAAAATGGATACATTTTCGAACAACTTAGATCATTGAAATTACATTTTAAAATGAATAAATAATTACTGAATCTCCCATTTCGATGTATCACGTGTTTTAAAGTCACCCTTTACATAAACGTGTGTAGGCTCATTTTCAGCAGTAAACCTAAACAGTAAAATGACCTATTTTGACATATAGCATGAGAACAAATGCATTTATAATCTATGGGAAGTAAAAACCATGATTATTAATCATATAGTTATCGTATATGTTCTATGTTACCTCTTTCACTACGTTACGTTACACTATGAACACTGCTTAGATAAAAATATACTTATCGTGATATAATTACAGTTAAAACTGTCATCGTGATAAGCTAGCGACTGAGTTGATGAGTAATGCTAATTGGATTCATATAGCTATCACGAATTTCTCAGTCAGTTTATCTGAATCCAATGATTCACACATTGCAACCCATCCACCCACAGATAAAAGTTTTGCTAATAACACAGGTACCTTCGCTGGTACCTGTGTTATTAGCAAAACATTTATTTATAGAACGATCTCATTAGAAGAAGGTAGCAATAAGAAAAAGCTGTGTCTGTACATTGAAGATATAAAAAAAAAGTAGGTTATGGTATATAAACGTCTCCGAACCCAAAAACGTGAATTTTATTCTTGTCTTTCTGTTTGTCTGTTGGTTACGGGTTGGCGCAAAAACTACTGAATACATTTTAATTTTGTTATCACTGTCAGACTGATGTGCTTCAACTGAAAAACTGGTATACTTCTTATCTCAAATAATTAAAGGAAACTTGAGATACAGCTTGACCTCTCTAATGTATAGAGACTCATACAAAGAAGAGATCATCAATGTTGGTATTTGAGCTTCAAGTGAGCGAAGCTGCGGGCAGAAGCTAGTCATATAATAAAATTGGGAGAAGACTACATTGAATTAAAGTTTCCATGTTTGTGCCTCAAAACATTAGCGAAAATCAGTGTGTGCATGGAAACCCTGTATGGCATAAAACTATATTTAAACAAAACAGCAATGGATGGAATGGTTCAAATACAAATTACAGCTTTTAAACCTAGAAATATCTATATAGAATTTTTCACAGGCGTTCCATATTTATCGTGAGCTGTTTTGAGAAAAACGAGATCGCCACTGGTACACAACTTCATGTAAATACATAAATATGTAGCAACGTAAGTAGTACGATAGAATAGAGTATCATATTCGTATATATATAGCAATCCTCAATGACTGAAGGAAAATAACAACTTACCTGGGTCAGTGATTGTGAATGTATGCGTCCATTTGTTACCATTCAGATCGCATGTTTTTTTAAGGGATATGGTAAACGAGCAGCCGTATCCACTGATGGTAAGCAATTACTGCCACCCATGGACACCCGCAATACCAGAAGAGGCGCAAGTGCATTGCCCGCCTTTCAAAAGGGTTTGGGCCTCCGGTATCTTCACACAGTCGACGAAATACAACGTAAGGGTTGTTACACGCCCGTTTTCTGTGAATCTGTGGTATACATGATAGATGGTACTCCGGTCGAGCCGGCCCATCCGTGCCGAAGTATGACTCTCCCAGTTCACGTGTTTCTTTAATGTCGCTGCTTTATAGGTACTATTATCTCCTCGGGGTTGGGGGAAATGACGTTTGAATTACTTATAAATGCGAATTATTTAAAATACCGAGTATAAAATGATAATGGATAAAGAATAAATAATAGAGACTTGAGACTCATCATCATTCAAGCTTATTATTCTGAAAGGTTTTCAGTCTTACGTAAATAAGACCTCCGCTTGCCAATTTCTGTGTAATCCCGATATATACTGGTTGTCAGGATTTTCAGGCTACGACAACCACGGGCTCTGTCTAGACTCTAATAGAGACTTTTTCAACTGAAATTTGAACACCAACACTAGAGAAATTTGTGGTCATGAGTCAACGCGACGGCCACTGAATATGCAGACGAAGTGTTCTACTTAGAAGTATAAGTAAAAAAAAAACAGAATGTATTGCTGAAACAAATAAATAAAAGAAACTCAAGTATTTTATTGATATCTGCCTCATTAGCCTAGTGGACCTGATTGCGACAGCTACGCTAGAGGTCTTGGGTTAGATTAGCAGCTTGGAGTTCGGAAGTTGTGCCCGGTTAATGGCAATAGGCTCGCCCCCTATTACATGGGACTTAAACATACCGGCGAACTGCAGGTGTACCTACATTAAGTACACCTCTACCAAACCCTTCGGGGAATACAGGCGTGATGGTATGTATGTATACATATGAAAATAAAGTTTGAGTAACACAAACTGCGTTGGTGATATGCAATTAATAATGTTATGAGTAGAGATGATACTGTATTCTGCATTTAACACGGCTGAAGGCAATGGCATTATAGGCGGCAGTGGCGCGTAAGTCGACACCGCTACTTGTCCGCGCTATGCAAATGGAGATAATATGCGTACTAGCTAAGTGACCGGGTTGCGCTACCTACTCGCACAATGAGGTTAATATCCAACCAAGTTGTAAATAAAAACTTGGTAAACGTCTCACTACGGTTACTAGCACGCTTCTCAATTTGGCCGGATTACAACAGAAATCGCTGCGAACATGGCGCATGTGCACAAACCGAATGGGGTTACCTCACCCACATTCCTGCCTTCCGGAATTTCACTCACGTTGACAGTCGCAATGTACTGATACAATGACTGTGTTTATCGATGTCCATCAGATTAATTTTGCGCCGTTGTTAAATGGAAATTAGCAATGCAGCCAAATAACTAAAGCGATTAGAGTAAATTTACTTGAAATACGTACGCAAGTTGTTTTGTTTATCACACTCCATTATTTCTTAGTATAAACGGTACCTATATTTTTTTTAATTTGCTTCCAAATTTCTTTAATTAGAGCGCAGCACTCCGCAGCAGATTAATTATCAGTTAATTGTATCAAATAAATTATTTAACTTCAAAATTCCCGCGCGCCTATCTTGGACTAATCTCGATCTGGCTACTTTATGAATCACTACCGATTCTTAATCTGTTGCACATCAGAGTTCCAGTTTCACGATCTGTCAAAACGTACCGTTGCTACGGTTACTGACGTCGCTGGTACCCTAGAAATTGTCATAAGGCTCACCTAAATTATGAAATTGACTATTAGGACTTCTCGCTCACTTCCTACGAATAGTAGCACTTATAGGTACAGTCCTATAGATACAGTAGGTTCTACTTAATGGCAATGACTTGATACCTGGCTATGAAAACTAAGCTATTTTTAGCTTGCACTTGTTTATTACCAATGTAAGTATTGTTATTCCAAAAGATGTCAGTATACACAAATCAACAAGGGCTTTCTATATCTCCGTATCTTTTTATACAATCGTAAGCAAGAACTTGACAGACGATCACACTACCGTATTTACTTAATCGGTAATTCTTGACTTTATCTAATCGTCATATGCAGAATGCTTAAGTTTTTTTCGAAAATAAGACATCGACTTGAGGCATTTAAGTGGGTTTTCGTAGCTGGTGTATGGGTTGAGACAAAGAATTGCCAATTATTCCACCTGCCCTTGCGGCACCTGGACCGGCTGCTCTTTTTATTTATTTCAACGTCGGTGATATTTTTATTGTTCGCCTTCGCAGGCGATGGCGGTCACAAATGAAATGCGGTGCGAGTGTGTGCACCTTTTTATGTTAACTCGTCAATTGTCTACATACGTATCATGCATGATTCTATGATGCTGAGATGATTAAATTATATTTAATGAAATGATAAATTGATATAAGTAATGGTAATTTCGTGTTCAATGAGCTGGTACTCTAAAATTAATAATAGAAAGCCACAGTTTTTAATTGCAATCAACGGCTAGTGCTAATGGAATGTAAAGCTGCTGAGCAGCCTTTCTCGATATTTATGCTATACTTAAAATAGTTTGACTAAAAATAGCAAATTATAGTCAACTTGGTATGGTTAACAAAATGAATTGCCCTTAATAAATTGTATACTGCGGTATGAACATAGGGGCATTTAGATAAAGTGTTTACTAGACAAAGACGTTTAGTCTCTGAGATGGTGATGGTTCCTACAAATTAACTTTTATGTCTGTTAGTAACAACTAACTTACTACGTGCCTATCTAGTTGGCACATAAGTGCCATAAGGTGTTGTAGGTATAGTTTTAAACATGAAATGAGAACTGTGAATTAGGATAAAGAAAATAAATGAGTACAATTATGAATTTGAATTAAGAATTTGTACAACTTTTTTCTTTTGTTTGTGCATGAAGTACCTATTAAATAAATAAATAAATGTTACTAATTTATATAAGTACGAATAACAAGTAGGTATATGTAAAAGAACGAAGCGATTCGAGAAATGGTAATATATTTTCGACGAGTACGGGTTTCATCCCGCGTAAGCTACTGAGAATCGATCACAGCTTACTCCGAGACGCGCGCAAAAAATACATATCTCAGAGTTAAAACCGGCCGGATCGAAGAGATCCGGCCTAATATTTGGTATACGTTTAACCCTTCAAAGCCTGCCGGTCGATACCTGCACAATTAGTAGCGTTTTTGTTTCCAAATTGATGACTCCGAATCACGAGCGTCTGCGCACTTTAACAAAAAGTAGGATCGTTAAACTACTTATAAAAGATTATATGGCAGTTAAAGGCGGCATGCTATGTTTTGAGGAGATATATAGGTGTCATGTAAATTATTAGATGATGAAATTGTATTTAATGTCATTAAACTACATCAAGTCTGGTCAAGAAAAAAGTTTTGACGTTATAATTGAAATGGCCCACCGCCTTTGTGATACTTCATTATCATTCACAGGTCATCAAATAAATCACATAAATAAAACCTTCCATCCTAAATTGTCCGCATTATACAAAAATAATAAAAAATCAAGTGAGGAGACGCGGCCACGATGCGTCGACATGGTTCGTTGACCCCGTCGATATTTCTCGAAATTCGCCTCGGAATCCGCGCTCTTTTCGCTTTTTAATTGTAGGTAAGTAACCGGCTACCCGACGACAAGGTGATACGTTTCCAGAGAAAAAAATGTACGTTCATGCCCCTCACACTGGAATTACTGTAACGGAACATATGAATTAAGATTTACAAGGAAACGCGCGACAGATTAAAAAAATCGCGTTCATTCGGTACCGGATAATCTCTGTTGTCCAAACGCCGTGCCGCGCGCGCGCCGTTTTGACCAAACCGGCATAATTATTTTAGTGTATTTTAGCTTTGACGTCATTTATTAGAAGCGGCGGTTCTGCTTCAGATTTATCACGCGCCCAGTATTTTTGGCTAAACGGTGTAGGTGGCATATACCTGTCTACATCAATAACAATCGCGAATGTACCTAACTAAAAATAAAAACACTAGCAACATAGGTACTCACACCTACTATCTGATGAAAATCGCACAGACTACAATAGATATTTACAAAATGTTTGTAATATCTTTAATAGTAGTACGGAAGTTTGATTTTCACGCTACGGACTGAACAATGGACTCGCGAGTCTCAGCGACTGAGCCATTCGAATACGTGCAATTTGCTACGAATTGAATTACCTTTCTATTTCATGTGAATATCTTCGTTATTGTTATAGACAAATTTGGACGAGACCACGTATGGTATTTAGAATAGCTGGCATGAACCCAAGATAATTTTAAATAGAGCACGAGTAGGCAGATTAATTATTATGACACATGACTTTGTTTAATATTCACGCATTTAAATAACAAGATCTTTATCATGTTGTCAACGTCGACGGCAATTAGTAAAAGTTTAGCTCGTGCCGATTGATACAGCACACGTAACATAATCATAACTTGATGTGGAACGCGAAGGAGTATAAATCAATAAATAAATAATGCTAATGCCGTTGCTAATACGCCACGCCACGCATCGTGCAGTCTTCAACAAGGTGCGATGTGGTGATCGGGTCGCACGCACCGGCCGTCGCCCGCCGCGCCGCGCCCTCCTCCTCCATGCACCGGTTTAGGGGTAAGACATAACCAATATCATAAAATATAATAATAACATACATATCAACCTTTTATTTATAAATATTGAACTTACCCGCCAAATGCTTTCTGCACACTCAATATTGGCGAAAATAGATCACGTAATAAGTTTTATCTTCAACCAATATTTCCGTTTAGGAAGTGAGACTAGAAAAAGTGTCTATTTAAAAATACATACACGAGGTGCGACCCTAAGTTACAAGCACTCGATGATGTTTAGTAGATTATAATTAGCCGCGCTGCCAACCCACAGCGAGTGGCTTACGTCATAAGCGAAAGCGATTTCTAACAACTATTTAAATGACTGATCCATCAGTCTCAAACAGATTTTAGTTACTTTGATATAATATTATAACGCATGTTTTATTTAATTATATAGGTACGAACCGACGTCGTCATAACTAGTAGAGGGAAATAAATTCATTACGATATTATGCTTAGATTCAGTTTCAGGTTATAGCAGGTTTCAGCTTCGTATTTACGGAGAAGTAGTACTTTATATGAGACCAATAATTTTGCTGTAAGAATAAAGACACATTACCATCTAGGAAGTAATTGATATGAATATTTATGTATTTGAGCGTTAAATCCGTAAGGATCCTATGACACAATAGTACCTAATATTAATAAAGTAATTGCATAAATTGTTCTGTATATCGAACCATATCGTTATGTGTCGGTATGTCGCTCGTGGCTTACGTGACGCCGGGACGGGTGCTAGGCGCGGCCGGCACGCGCCTCGACGCGCCACTCGCGCGCACCGGCAGATGTGCGCAAACGCAGTCGACGCGCCGCTCCTGCCTCTACCTGCATCGGCGCCTCTCCATATGCGCTTTGCTATTTACATAGACCCACCGACCTTGAAACCACAACTCTATGCGTGAATTCTTAAATACATCAGTTAATACCTACTACTCGTTGAATATTATACTACTGCCTATGTATAATAAGAAACAAGGTTCTCTTATCATTTTGAAATGATAAATACTTACATAATACAAATACAAATTTGAATAAACATAATTTAATTTGAATAAATGGTAAATAAATACTAATTTGTGACCAAATCAGTGTTGATAGTACCTAGGTAGTCTAACTTGGATATATATGTTCACACGAAGGAAAACTCAATAAAGCACGACTTGTTAATCTAAAAGCCATTTTTGAAAGCGGAACAACTCACATACTGAGTCAGTCGCGAGAAATAATAGGGAATCGCTACTAAATATAGTACATTAGTACTATGAATAGACGCGCCCACGATATGTAGCCGTGTAAATCAACGCCCGACTAATGTATTACAAACCCGATACATGGCGTCTGAGGCGTGAAACTAAAAACAACTAAAAACTTTACACTTATTTTTATTATTCCTTAACGCGTTTTATTATTCAGTTAACGCTGAAGTGCTCAAAATCACTGTGTGGAACAAACTTACTTGACCCGGAAACGAGATCTCGATAGCCAAGTTCTTTGCTATATAGTTGATAATGAGCTGACGGCTCTTTTTTGTTAATTTGATTTGATTTTAATAAAGTAACACTGCTAAAGTATCTAACACTGAATATGATAATGTGATTGTCACACTACCTATTTATTTAACAATCCAGTTTTTTTTAATATTAGTTTATACCTTGAATGTAAAACAAGTTTATATAAATATTAAATCATATTTTATACAATTCGCAAATACGATCAAATACTGGGACTAAAGAAAGAGTTCGTAATCTCGTACGGTCCGATCTAAAAGGTATTTGAGTATGGCACACTCCAGTAAAGGGCAGAAGTGATATGTCGACATATGGGCGGCTCACCGCAATGCGGCAATGTTGCTCCTATGTACACATACGTTATTATGAACCACTCCGTCGGCTAATACTCGAACCGTATTTATAAAATGGATATAGTGTAAACGCACATAAAAATATTCGATGCAATAAAATGTTGGATCACGATAAACAGCGGACGATGAATAGATTATAAGTATTCTAAAAAAATAACATGATAACATATTAAGTTAGTTATCGCTCCAAAAATTTTGAGGTTCGTGCATTAGAATAGACTTAAGCGACGTACACATAACATTGATGTATTATAACCTCGTGAGATATCATTAAAGGTCGAAACCAAATTGGTATAATTTAAGTGTGTTTTCTTTATAATCGCGGATGGAAAGTCGCTAATGACGTTTTACTGGCCACTAATGGAGTAAGTCAACAGTATTGTGTCGCTATAATAAGAATTAACAAGATATCAATAGCGTGTTTATTCTTCAAGCTTATTAAAGGGAGCGCAGCACGTCGCGGATCGGCTCCCTCGCTGCGAGTGTTGCCGACGCTTGAACTTTACGTGACGTGTATTACGAAAATAATTATTAAACGTTCATTGCACACAATCCACAGAGATGAGTGCGTCCAGGAGCACAGTGCGGTTTAGTCGGAACGTTAGCGACCGATTGAGGTGCTGGACGGATGCGTGCGATTATAATTAGGATTGTATTTCTGATTCCAACGAAGCTCAGTATGGCGGGCAAAGCTGAATTCCATCTGAGTCATTGTGCCCGTTCTGTTGCCTTTATTTTCGTAAAACACTCCATCTCACGCGCATCATTGTTTCATTACCGCCGCTCTTGTTAATTATGGTAGTGCTTAATTAAAATTACAATGGCGTATGAATCCGTTTTGTCACCGTTGTCTTCAAGTTGAAGTCATTCTGTGCCCAGTAACATCTCGCATGATGTAGGTAGTTACAATAAACACAATTGACGTACATAACAAGACAATTAATAAACTGATGTTTACGACGTTGACATGAGCAGGTACGTCAAGGGCAAACTGTAAGAGACAAATGATATCTTCTTACTTTTAGTAGGAATACACACACAAAGGCACGATGAAAAAGCAACAATAAGGTCAAACTCAAAACTAAACTGTTAAAAAAAATATAAACAATGTGAACTGATAGAATGTACACAGTTGTAGAGCGAAGAATGTGATATTTTCATGTTGTTGTGTGGCTTTCTCGTCTCGTAGCTGCGACATCGAGCGCGAAGAATGGAAATCATCGCTCGCCTGTAAATAATAAATATAGACGCGCGTTATGTCTAACTCGACACATTACCTGGTCCAAACGAACCGAAGCAGCGGATATTAGAACTTTAATTTACGTAGGCTTAAGTACGAACTTTACAGGAGACTGAAACAGGTGGTGAAAAAATCATCCGAAATCAAAATATGATTCTTAGAGAAGGCCACGGCTCCTCAATTGAGAAATACGACTTAAAAAGGAGATTAATCTTTTTATAAATTCAGCCTTACAGGAGGTAGGTTACATGCAAAGCATAGTGTCATGTGTAAGCACTGAAAAACAAAAAATGACATGGTATACCTACTTTCTTTTTTTCTAAACCAGTGCGAGTGCAAAAGAACGAGCGTAATGAACAAAACAATCTATGTAAGTTCTTAAAAAGAAATAACCGTCGTGCTAAATTTTTAAGATTTGATATAATCATTCTAAATATAAATTTAAGTGTCCTCAAATGATACTCGCGAAAAAATGCAAATATATTAGTGTAACGAAGAGCGAACAAGCCAGCAGGCACGCGTGATCGGCGACATATTTCCCGAAGTGCGGAACAGGTTTGCACTGAGGCGAATGTAGGGTTACCACATGGCGGGAGTTTGACTTGCACGAGCACAGTTCCAAAATAATCATGCGTTGCTGGAGGTGTCAAAATCTATACTAATATATAAAGCTGAAGAGTTTGTTTGTTTGTTTGTTTACTTGAACGCGCTAATCTCAGGAACTACTGGTCCGATTTGAAAAATTCTGTCAGTGTTAGATAGCCTATTTATTAAGGAAGCCTAGGCTAGGCTATATATCGTTACGCTAAAACTAAGTAACTATTCCACGCGGACGAAATCGCGGGCGGAAGCTAGTTTTACTATAAAAATTTGATGTAAAGACAGTTGGATCTTAGGTAAATGTTCCCCATTCGTGATTACTAATTTCCATATTTTTGCTTATTTAAATGATTTTTGCTGCGCGGCCATTCGGAACGGTTATCTTCAGACACACACAGTTATTTCGTCGGAACTGTATGTTGAGAGTTTGAGACAGCAGGATTCGAAATTTAAGTTGCCTTACCACTTATCTTGATTTAAAAAAACTGCGCGCGAAACGTTATTATAATATTTAAGCTGGTAAGATTTTATTAAGGTGACGAATGGCTTTACGTAGTTTGATCTATTTAGTGACATCTTGAATATAGTTCTTGCCTACGTTCAATACGACTGATTACTAATGACTCTTAGGTGTAGCTGTTCCGTATTGCCCTGGTAATATTATTTGTTTTAAGAAATTCCACTCTCTATAGAAATCATGCTACTAATTTTAATAAAACATAAATCATTCACTAATACGAAAAATTGAATTACACTAAACTCTGTTCTGTTGAGGATTGTCTCGGCATAATATTTACCGCATACCACTGTTTGATTAATTTGAATTTTGTGATTATTTTGAGTGCTTATTACAATTTATACGGTAGGCATCTAGATCAACCGGGTCTTTTTTTTAGACAAACCTAGTTGATATTTTAACCACCTGTAGCCGATATAATAATGCTATTTAAATATGTATAATTATGCCATGCCAAAATTTGCGAGTTAAAAAACGTAAACATTTTTTTAAATATTAATTTAATTAATTAATTGGTTCTACAGCTTTCAATTCTATATACTTACATTAAACTATGAATCAAAAGTGAAGTGAAGTTTAGTGGAAGAAAGGGTAAACGAAAATTTACTACAAAAAGTTCACATAAAGGCAAAAACATGGATGATTACCTTGTATACGTTATCGGCTTTATATTTCGAAAATAATGTAAAATTTAAGAATTCTTTCTATTATAAATTAAAACATACAAAATGAATCATTTTACGATTTTTTATGATATTTATTTCATATGAATAAAATGAGTAACTTCTGGTCATGCCAGTTCACGGCTGGACCGATGCGATGCTGTCTAATTTTTAGTGGGTATCATGGTAACCCTAAATGCATTTACTCGCAGCCGACGCTGCTTGCTATACCGCGTTATGTGCCACTTGCAAATGTTTCTAACTATTTCGATATTATTATGTCGTTCAGTATCCACGTCAAAGTACCTACCGTATTTTTCAGGTAGGTCATTGGTGGCCACGGTACTACCCGTATTGATCTCGTTTTTCTCAATTAGACCAAACGGTGTAGGCTATCACACCCATAACTGTCAAACAGGGTTTTATTATAATACATAAAAAGGCAACTAAATAAATACTGCTGTAAGACTTGATTTAATGGGATTCGTCAAAGACGCTAGGTAGTACATACTTAGATTATTACATCGGACTTACAGTGACAGGATATTTTTATGGTCAAATCGGCAAACAACCAGACGAGCCACCCAGGAGTTGCTGATGTATTGCCGACTTACCTACTGCAGACTCCCAATGCAGCACCCGAACGAATCTTACGCGCCAAAGTCGAATCACACACCAAAGTGGTATCGATGACAAACTCCGAAGTAAGGGTGGTCGTGAAACAATCAGACTTCAGAATCAGGAGATCATCTGAATTGTTAATGAACTAAAATTTGTTCAATTATTATCTACAAACACCTTAATATAACACGAGAAATGCATACAACCGCGTCTGAAGCCTAGTGATAAGTTAACCGAGCGGGAGTTCCGTTATGAATTTGTCCGCGAACTCTAACTTCCTCAAGTTCTAACTGAAACATATAATCGGGAACGGCGGCCTTCGTTGCTACGCGTTAATATTAATGTGTTATGAACTTCTGAAGGAAACCATACATAGCTAAAACTGGCCTGCTATACATTTTGTTGCTTCATATTGCGTCTAGCAATAGAAAGAATAATCTAAGCATAGTAATCTATACTAATATATAAAGCTGAAGAGTTTGTTTGTTTGTTTGCTTGCTTGAACGCGCTAATCTCAGGAACTACTGGTCCGATTCGAAAAAATATTTCAGTGTTAGATTGCTCATTTATTGAGGAAGGCTATAGGCTATACATCATCACGCTAAGACTAAGTAACTATTCCACACGGACGAAGTCGCGGGCGGACGATAGTAATTATGATAAATGTAAGGGTTTTTTATGTTTGCACGTGCTTACCTATGTCTGGAACTACTACTTGGATTTAAAAACTCGTTTAGCAAAATATAGCTCAATTCTTGAAAACTATAAGCTATTTAACGTCATGCTACTAATTTTTGTTCGTCTTTATGTGTATTTCTTTGTACGCGCATCACGCAGAAACTATCGCTCGAAATTGGATGCAGTTTATGGGTGCGTTGGTTTTCTCATGATGTTTTCCTTGAAAGTTTAAGCAAGCTTAACTTGGTAGTCCAACGGTCCTACCACTAGGTCAAAAAAAATAGTAAATTCACTGTATCAATTTTAACGAATTAGATACAATCCCAAGCGAGAACTATGGGACATTTCGGAAAAAAAACAAAGTGCTTAATAAACAAATTTAATAGCTGTACGTCAAGACGTTACAATAATTAAACGTGTACCTAATCTTTATCCATGTTGTAGATAGGTACTCTATACGTGCGATAAGGCGATAATATTTCGACTTGAAATCATGACGCTTTATGATTTTATTTCCATACAATAATACTAGGAAAATGAAAATTCTCATGGAAAATTGTTTATTCACCGATGTTTTCTGTGCTCACTAGTGACGTCTATGTTCACCAATTGCCTGCCATATTTATGGAGTAAGTCGGAAAACTAAAGCTGACGAGCCACCTGTTGGTAAGTAGTCATCGTCGCTCATGGTCACCTGCAACACCAGAGAAATCGCTGATGCATTGCCGACCCTTAAGAGTGCAACCGAGGAGGAACTGGGTCTTATATGTAAAAGTCGAAACTCAGACGAAGGTGCTTTACGTTACGACAGACTGCGTCGTAAGGATGGTCGCCAGCCAGTTGGACCCCAAGAGGTACTACCATCAAAATTATTTATTTACTATAACATCACACACAGCACAAATTTAAATAGGTAAGTAAGTACTATTAGATGTAACTGTGAAACATACTGGAATGGAAGTACAGTGCGATACAGAAATAGCTGATGTATGTAAGTATATAAATATAATATCTATACATATTTATTTTTACGACTTCTACAAACATAGGGATGGCAGTCATTTAAGACGTCCAACACCTCAGTCTACTCGTGACCATGGACGCTGTAAAGGATCCGAAACGTCGGGAATTAAATAAAATTAATATAACGCGATAAAATCCGTAAAAAATAGTTTTATTTCAATGGCAGTCATGTTAAAAATTTAAAGTGAATGTAGAATGAGGAATGACTAAAAAAACTACTATACTTAAAGCTATAAGTGGGTACACAGTATACAAGTACACAGATTAACAGTTTCGTTTAAAAATTAAATGAAAAACTCATAAATCGCATTTGATTGAGTAAATCGAAATTGATTTGTGTATAATTCGACAACCCTATGCCCCCCGCATTTCAGTTCCAAGGCGCAGCGGCTATTGCAAAACCGCCGAGTTGACGATAATAGCTGGATCATAAAATAAACACAGCGAGTGTGATTTATAACTGTTGTCAACATATGAGGAAAAACTGATTTTTTAATTCTCCGCTTTCAACGCTTTGATGATGAGCTATTGTTGTATTACCGAGTGGAATTGCGTGCTCGCACGTGACCTCGACAGTACTAATAGTATCTTAGGTACCTATAGGTATGTACCTAACGTGATTTAATGTACCATGTTCCGCGACTGATAAAAAGTTTCCATTTTACCTTTATTACGTTATCTATCAGCTCTTCCATGATGTCACCAGAAAACAACTTTACTTCTTTACTAATCTAAATAATATCTGTTTGTCACAGACGGAGCTATTTGGAAGGAGGGTAGGGAGGCCTTTGCCCAAAAGTGGGACGAAATGGGCTACAAACAATAATGTCTAGAATGGATTATAATAACATTTTCCCGTCGATTAAAATTCAGAATTAATCCGATTATTTATACATCAAGCTTTAAATCCATAACTAAAACACAGAGGCATTGTTTTAATTAAGAATTTAAAGCTTGATGTGAAACGTCATACATTTTTAGCTAGGTATTTCACAGCAAGTGTTCCGAAAAAGACACCAAATTAAATGAACATTTATCGGCATGTAGTAAATAAGCAACACGCGTAGCATGTAAATGCCACATTATCTTAGTTGTCCTCTTTCTTTGTCGTTCAGTTTCAGAAGTAATGACTGCTTTATATTATTGTAATAATTATAATTTTGAGAAATTTCGTAACATAAATTGGGTTTTCTTGGTGTTATTGTCCTTTATTTCACTTTAACTAACACAATTTTGCTAACATTGTGTTCAGGCTTGAAGGGCAATGTATCTAGTCAAGTGACTGGGCAAATGATAACGCGTGAATGGTGGCATCTATAGCCTTTACATTAAGAAAACCCTGTCCGATCTTTGAAGATATTTTTCGGTATCGAGATCTGGTTTCCTTTATTCCAAACATTTTCGCTTAACAAAAAAAACATCGAAATATAGATACAAGTAGTCAGCACATCATACAGAAGAAACTAACTGAAATCTCACAATTATAGCAGAATAAGACGCAATTTAGGGAAATTTTCATAGGTTTGGAAAACCAGGATTCACGGGAAAGGAATACACAGTTTCCCATAACTCCCGAATCGTCCTACGCAGCAGAGTAGGAGTCCTCTTTCACGCCTACACAACGGCAATGTCACCAGTCCTTATATTATTTTAATCCACCATAACATCTAAATAGGTACAAAAAAGAGAGAGTGATAGAAAGAGAACAGTCATAGCCTAGTGATATGACCATTGCCAAGTCAAAGGTCTCGTGTTCGAATCCAAGGCATGCTCCTCTGACTTTTCGAAGTCATGTGTATGATTATCACGCGCTTTAACGGTGAAGGAAAACATCGTGAGGAAACCTGCATGCCTGAAAGATTTTCTTGACGGCGGCGTGTGAAGTCTGCCAACCCACACTAGGCCAGCCGTAGAGATCCGTGCCTAGCAATGGGACAGTATAATGGGTTGACTATGTAGGTACAAAAAACATACGTACAATAGGCGAATAAATTCGATTTATATTTAGGAATTTCAGTCACCCGCCCAAGCAAGGCTAAATAAAACTAATAAATGGCTAACTAAACTTTCTTTCATAATGTTGTTACATTTTTACAGTCAAAATACCTTCATAATAATTTATTTTTGTATATAAACTTACGAATTGTATAGATCTTCACTGATTAGATTCCACTAATACTTCGTATTGACCTTCAAACAGTTGTAAAGTCACGTAGCACCGAAAAATGTGAATATAATAACAATAATATCAGTACTTAAGTGAGTGTGGATGCTACGTGCGTTAATGTACACAACTGAAATATGTTCGTTATCAGTTGTATCCTACGTCACGATATTATCTGTTTTGATAACGTTCCGCGGAAGAAATGTAACTAAACACGTACTAATCGCTGTTTGTCACCCTGGCCCGTTGATCATCCTGATTCTGACACCGATTCTCATCATAACCGTAGATTTAGTATATTAAGGACTTCAGTAATATACAAAGTATATCTGCGAATTTGGGTCGCACATTACTAATATTCTTACCCCTCGTGCTAAGCTTAATGCTTTGTTACGAGTGGGTCCACGTCGGTAGTGCAGTGGGTGGATTTTGAACCGGCAACCACATGATCGCAACCTAGCAATGACTAGGTACCGCCGCTTCATCTTCTTCTAAAAAGAAGTTTTTGTATTAAACAGGTTGATAAATAAAATAAACGAATAGTAAAGCAAACAAATTCAATCGATAATAATTAATAACAAATTGAAATGGCCGTAATAGTAATCTACTTTTAAGCGCGTCATGATAGAGTGATAATGCCTCGCTCCAGGATGGTGTCCTGTGATCGCGCTGGAAGACAGTAATGCCTATTATCACGAGTCCAGTAGCCACAACCATAGCATAAGGAAGGCAAATGTAATTGTTTAAACGGTACCAACCTAACCATCCTGTCTCACCTGGCGATGGAAGATGTATGAGGATATTCCGTACTATGAAAAATCAGCGAGAATATCTTTCGGAATGGAGATTTCCCATGATGTTTCCCTTCGCGTTTAAAGCGAGAAAAATTACAGAATTGTGCTTGGCAGTCCTTATTCTATTAATTGTTGTATAAGTCTTGTTCAGTAAGTCTATATAAATAAGAAATAAATTAATTTTATTAAAAGGTGTTGCTTAGTATCTGTAACTCTCGCCTATTTATTAGAAAAAATACTATCATCCAGAGTAGAATCTTTTGCACAAAAACCAACAAACCAGGTTTATCTTGTTTGTTACTCTAGTCCTAATCCGAAATCAGTGTGAAAATTGTTATATTAATTAACACACCATTTATATTTAGAACCGGTGGAGCGGATAGGTAGTTAATTATTTTATGAATGGAGTAGAGGGCGGCGCGGGCGCTTCGGAACGCGGACGAGAAGAGTCGCGCGCGCACCGCTCTACGTTCGCTTTCCCGACTTTCCAGTTGGCGCAAGCGGTATGCGTGCCGCACAAAACAAAAGTAGATCACTACAAATATTAAAATCTTAAATTAGGTGTTATTTATTTATCACGAAAAAACATTTCATTTTTTGTTGCTCGATTAATATACTTAGGGGACAATTAATAATAATATTTTGGTATTTTTGGTGATGTCTTATAGTTTAGTTACTACAAAGCAGTTATTATTACGGTTTATACTAGATCAATTGTTTCTTGTTCTCATATAAGCCTGTAAGTTTGTGACTGTGTTTCTCGTCATTGGAGAAAATACTATCAAATATTAAAATAAACAAAAAAGACCTGCAGAATTCAATTAAAAATTATATTATTTAAGAAATCTTATTAAAAATATAATTTGTATGGATGTACGCAAAATTATTTGAAGAAGGTACCTATTTAAGTAAGTACTTAAGTCAAATAAGTACCTACATAACAAAATTGCGCATAACTTTCTATGACAAAGTAAATAAATGAGCTATTAGGATAATAATAATTAAAGATGTGTGTGGACTGCGTGCAACGACAACGCGGCGCACCGCAGCAAGGACAACTCAGGACAAGTCAGTCGTCCTCTATCGTCATGCGCACAGCGCAGGTAGCGGCCAGAGGACGACATGCCCATTGTTTATCGTTGCTAATTATTATGCCCCAACGCAGACGCTTGTCGACCGCCGCACCGCGTCGAGCCGATGCGCAAAAACTCAGATACATAATAATATCTACCTGAGAATAATCCGAAATGGTTTACTTAATAACCATCAACTTTTTGACATACCTACTATATTCTAAGAAGATCTAATTATGTTATGTGTTATTTTCAATAAGTACTTAAAAATCATCCATCATATTTTTTTATCGATGGCGCTTAGACTTAAATCATTGAAATCGCAATGACGGCAGAACATTGCAACTATAGCAGTGGCAGTATCGCGCTCGATTGAGGACCGTTACGTGAAAACGTCGAGCGCGCGGGGTGGGGCAGAGAGCCGATACGGTGACGATGGCGCCCGAACACGGCCGATCGCCGAGTGCCGAGACGACGACTTACGAGCGGGGGACGCGGGGGTGCGCCACTTATCGCGGCGAGCTGGCAACGTCGCGCGGGGTGGGAGCGCCCCGCGCCGCAACCTCTCACTCACCGTCGCCGGCTCGCCATCGCCATCATCCAGTGTTACCTTTGACGGTCGAATGCGCGGTCGTTCGCCGTCGTAGCCAGTGACGTCGGTGTCGACACTCGTGCAACACGTCTATGATGTTTCGGTGACTTCAAAGTCGGATTTGTGAGTGAACGATAACTTATTGGCTATCGAATGCTGGAACACAGTGAAAAGTTTTGATCTCATTACTCCCTGGATTTGGATTTTGATGAGTGTGATAAGTGACATTTTGGATTTTTGAACAAACAGTGAAGTGGATCACCAAAAAAGGATTTCTTTGAAGTGTCAACATTGGATTATGAATTAAATATTTCTGCAGTGAATTCAAGAACTGTGTTACGTGAAAGTGGCATTCAAGTAAATACTAGTGATTTTTTTAAACTTCGGTGGTGGTTTTGACACTTTCACAAGTTTCCAAAAAAAATATTTTTAACAAACGTTAAAAATATTTGCCTTAATAAATACGTATTTACTGAAATGATAAAACTTGTGAAAGTTAACCCAGGACACACCACCTGTCGTAAAACGTACACGCTGGATTTTGCCTCAGCTGATTTGAAGACTGCATGAATTCGCGAAGCGTTCATCGTTGACTGCGTGAATATTGTGAAAAAAGTTGTGAATAGAGAAAAATCTTTACGTGATCCTACTAGTTGTGATTTTGGTTTTTGAGTGATAATAAACATGGTGTGTTGAAAAATCAAAATAAAAATATAATCACACATGAGAAATAATGGACAAGGAGCGATTCATAACAGATGATGACGATGAAAATTTCACAAAGGTAAACGATGAACGTTTCGTCGATTGTTGACGTTCTACGAATGGCTGGAGCGAAATTTACGCGCGATACGCGATAACAGAAAATACGACTGTACGCTCGCGACTGACACGAGTACAGTATTGGAAAGAGAAAAAAATAAGGAAATGTTGTGGATTTATTTTCGATGGGTGAAGATGTCAGTTTCGAGCTGAGTCGATGTTTTTGGGTCGCAACAAACCAAGTGCCTCGTGTTTCAGGGGGTGCCTTGGAACGGCAGGACGGCGCACTCCAATAGTACGGCTGGGTACGCGGGCTCAATCATCACCTACGGAGGAGCACAAGCTCCCGATAGTGCAAGACACAACCCATTACAAGGGACCATTGGATACAGAGTCAACGCCCCTAGGTGAGTTTAGGACTATTTGCTTTAAATCTTAACCGTAACTTTAAAAAATAGTTAAATTTTACATATCTTATATGAAAATGTGTAATTTAAAAAATCTAAGAGTTTGTACGAAAAAAAAATATTGCTATTGTAATCGAAGCGTTAGATTAGCAAGCGAAAAGTTTTATTAACGAAGTTATCTACTACGTACTTACTTGTATTCCAAAATATATACAAAAACATATTACTTAGCGATTTATATTGAAAACGATGAGTAGGTTTCGAAACCGTTATCAGTTACCAAAATTTAACGCTTTGTGTACGTACCTACTTGGCCGGCTCTACTGTTTTTATCTTATCCGGAACAAGTTTGTTTACATTTCAACAAAACGCTGAAACGTGACTTGGCTTACCTGTGCCACCTTATCGTAGTTAACAAGCAATAAAATCAAAAATACAACATCAACGTAAATATCTTAACTACCTTACAATTCATGTGTTAAATTAACCGTGCAATTTTTGTTATAAAATCAATCTAATAAGACAAGGTATCGAAATCAAAAAGAACATTTTAAATCAACAAGCATTAGGTTACCCCTATTAAACCCAACATAACTTTAAAAGTAAACACAAGTGTGACATTGTCGACCGCGCATCGCTGCAATTATAAATGAAATGTGCTCCTCCATTCACACGCACAAACGCTTTAGGGCACCCAGCACACACACAGTCGTACGTCATTGCACTCACACAGGCGCAGAAGCACGCACACATTTACAAAACTCTCACACAAGCGCTTATTGGGAATGCACGCGGTGACTGCACTTTAGCGCTTACAATAAACACAAATAAACAAAACATTTAAACTAGCAACACAACCGAGAGCATCGAACAGTTTCGATTCATTCTAATACTATTTTATACGTCTCCGCTTTGATTTTTCTAGTGTCACTCCTGAGTATGCAATTATTTTGAATAATCAATAAATTACAGTTTTCGAATAATTATAATAAGCTAAATTACAATGTTATAAAAAATATGAGCAGGTGTTAAGTCGAAGCGCTCAACGGCTTTGTTTAGTAGTCACCTTTACAAACGACATATTGTTGATGGCAGCCTGCCTCTATACAAAACCAATAAGTAAATAATAATATGAAATGGGGACCGACAGCGAGATTGTGTGAACATAACACAGGAAGTCTACTTAACTCCAAGGGTAGGGAAGGTATGGAAATTAAACCGAAGTTACCTATTAAATTAATATCCAACAATAAAACATTTAGAATTATTCGTAGTAAGCTTTATGTGACATTATAAGATTTATGACCGTTAGTCAGTCATCGTGGGAAAAAACGTCAGTTTGAGTCGAGTGAGACGGCTGGAGGCGGATGCACTGACACAACATACATTACACCACGTGCAGCATACCCGAACGGATTCTCACTGAAAACCTTAAATGTTTTTCATACGTAGTCCTCAAGCACGTCTACGAGTTACTCGCGATACTGTAACTAGCGTGTGTTAATCTATGCTGTTAAATCGGTAATTTCTTTCGGGTTCAATATCAACGCAGCCAAACAAATTATTATCGGGAGCGTCGCCGTAATAAAGCCCCATATTGACGTGACCGGCCCCACTTACCCTAGGCGACGTAGCCGACCCTTCCCCGCTCATTGTACCGTATTTACCCCGGAACGCTTGGCTCCATTTGTAAACCCCCGGAATCCGCATCCTTGAAGCATGAATCATTTTCATTCTGATGGTTATGATAGGAATGATTGACATTGTCATTTATTAATAAATAATGATTACCTGTATTCTTCATTGTTGTTTATGTTTATTTAACAAAAATGTATATATCCTGGCAGATATGATAAAAAAGTAAGGATTTACATTTAAAACTGACAACAATTCTTACAAAAAACTCTTTTTGTGACTTGTCATTATTTATTTATTAACATGCCGAAAAAGGTACTTAATACTTAAGACGTCAAAGCTCTATCGATCCAATAACATTAACGCTTTTATATTATGTCAGTGTGCGCACAAGCCACAATGTGAAGTGGTATTTAAATGGGGGTGACCAACTGTCGTCGAAACACAGGGGTGGAACACGCCACGGCTTCACGCTACCGCGATAGTAATCTATACGAGACTTACAATTAATGCCTTATTTAACACTTCACTTCAAATAAAATTAAAAATTCAGTTATAAACGCTTTACAAATATTTCAGTGATAATTATGTAATTTCAAAATTTGCTCTATATTTCCATAAATCTAAATCCTTTATAATCACCTACGTAAAATGAAAGCAGCAGATTCTTTAGCAGTTAGATTCAATACGCGATTATCTCGACTGCCAATTAACCAGGAATCCGACACGTCTGCGCACTAATCTAAAATTAACTGCAGCCTATGTATCAAAATACCTACGCGTTACTCGCACATCTCTCAATACTATGCCAAACACCTTCCAGCTTCTCAAAATAGCGCCTTACCTACTCATTCATATTGATTTATTTAGAAATTTCGGATACCGAAAAACGGTTGTAACGCGCCCACGAATAGATCATGTCGTATGCTCTGTCAAAAAGCTCAAGTCATACCTCGGTACCATTTCGTAAGTAGTCGTAACGTCTGTGCAGGCGAGTTTGCCGAAAGATAAGTACTGTACAAAGGTGTTCTGAGAATTGTACCAAAAGAATGCCTGAGACAAGCGTTTGCATTCAACAGCCCAAATATTTTGAACAGACCGTAAGTGATTATTCGGATGTGGTACCACTTTTACAAAAAGTGTACCAGGATACAGAACACACAGCTTTTTTGTCGACTACACACATTTCGGTCGGCAAAAAGAAAAAAGGTCCAGACAAAACTATAAAAAGAAGTGTAGGTCGAGCCGAGTTTACCTAAGGAAGGACCCTTGTAAATCATCTGCAGCGACGATGAATAGAGACGATGTCGAGATGAGCGTTGTTGACTCGTGTGTTTATTAGTTGTCGAAGCTACTAAGTATCTGTTAAGTTATTTACGAGAATACTTATAGTATTTATCAAGAAGTTGCGGCCGCGCGTAGACTCATTAACAACACACTAATTTTCTTTAGGATAAATGTCGTTTAAAATAAATTTATGTTTGCTGAGTACAGTAATTTTAGCTGTAAGTATAGAAAGCGCGTGCATTTCTATATATTGTTTTAAAATAGGCAATTTTTTGTAAGTAATCAGTTAATACTGTTTGCTTACAAAACATACACACACATAAATGTATGTATATTCATTAGAATAATTTCATACACGTACACAAAGGGCCAATATTGTTGCACCACTACAGATGCTCGCAACAATGGATCGCCCGTGCGAGTGTTTGTCGTGCATTTGTCGAATGGGAATTATTAGAAAGGGCTCCGGGAAGGCTCGGGAATTCGCCCCAAAAGCAGTTCACATGAATCGTTCTCCCACTCCGGCGCCGAACAAAAAATCAAACACATCCCGAGAGAAACACAGGGGTTACACCGCGTCACTATACGTCCATATTGATTTTTTCTCTCATTGTTAGTAAAATAATAAAATCACGGTGTGTATTAAAAAAAGATCTTGCGTCGATAGAATTTGGGTTGAATATCGAGTCTGAGTTTATTAATAATCGAAGCGTTAACGTGTGGAATGTTCGATTCTGCAAGGCCGCTTGCAATAGAAACTGCTCGTATCGTGAGTGAAATAATATTAACTAGACCGATTTCACATTTAATATATATATATAATATACATATATATATCTATGTTGTTAACCATTCGCCAATTGTTTATTAATGGCTCCTAAGTAACAGTTAGTACGTAGTAACTAACGCAGTACCTATTGGTGGCATAGATCACCATCAATCTATTATAATGTCCCGCTGGGTACGGGTCTCCTCACAGTGAGAGGGATTAGGCAATGGTCCACCACGCTAACCTAATGTGGGTTGGCAGACTTCACACGCAGTCGAGAAAATCTCTCAGGTGTGCAGGTTTCCTCAGGATGTTTTCCATCACTGTTCAAGCGCATGATAGTCAAAGAGTCAAAGGTGCGTGCCTTCGATGCGAACTCGAGATCTGTGACTCGTCAGTTCGAATTATTAAAATAAATATTATTGAGTTGATGTATAACGTTATTGATTGACACTATGGCGGTAATGTTGTTATAGCGGCTATGGGTGCGCCGGCGGTTCGGGCGCGATGAGCGGCGGGGGCGAGAACGCGCAGTTCGGCGCCACCGCCGCAATGGTCGCCGCGGCCACCACGGCCGCGATGCAGGACTCGCAGCCTTTTTCGCAGGTAACACACGTCTTAATAAAACCTTAACATTAACTAACTCAGACTGACATGACATCTAATAAATATAATTCCTATGAAAAATGCTATAATATACATACCTACCTACTTAAATCCAACTTCATATAGTATAACTTCAATTAAACACACTCAAAGATAAATCCCACTTAATATTACTTATTAATCAAACGGGCTTGAAGTAACTTCAAATGAACGTGGATTTAGTCACGTATACAAATCTACAGGCGGCGCTTTTTTCATGTTACAGATGCAAAACAACATGACTATGGGAAATCCCCAATATGGTGCGATGAATGGCTACGGTCAACAACGCAGCCATAACCCCGCTATGTCCGGGATGGGTATGGGCGGTAACGGCGGAATGAACGGGATGACCAGCATGGGGCAGATGGCAAACGCCGGTATGAATGGCATGAACCCTATGGCGCAGATGGCCAACATGGGAATGCATGCCAATATGATGCCTTCACAAATGGGCCCCGGACAAATGGGCAGCTCAGCAAAAATGGGGCCGGGATACCAAAGGCGACATACGCCGTATCCATCCGGCACTATGCTCATGGGACAGCGGAAAACGCAATACATGACCGGCCAGCCAGGTTTTGGACCGACTCAGTACCCTGCAGGGTACGGCGGCAGACCAGGATTCCAGGGGCAGTACCCACCGCAGCAGCCATTAGGGCCTAGCGGTAACTTCGGTGCAGCGATGAGAGGAACAATGAGGCAGTCGACGCCACCTTACTCAAACCAGGGGCAGTACTTCAACGGTGGTGTGCCAAACCAGTTCCCCCAGCATCAGAGTAGCAGCACGCAGTATGGTGGGCAGTACGGCGGACAGTTTGCGCAAGAGGTCGCCATGCGTACCAACATGACCTACCAGCACAGTCCAGTTCCTGGCAATCCTACGCCACCTCTTACGCCCGCCAGCAGTATGCCTCCCTACATCAGCCCTAATGGTGATGTGAAACCCCACTTCAACGAGCTCAAACCAACAATGGGCATGCAAAGTAAGTAAATTTAAATCATTGCCTTACAAAAGAAAAATATTAATTAAAAGTATGTTACTGTTACTACAGTCATGATTTTATTTTTATGTTGTTACTAAAATCGTATTATTCTTTACAGATGACGAGCTTCGGTTAACATTCCCCGTAAGAGATGGTATTATATTACCACCATTTAGATTAGAACATAATTTAGCAGTTAGCAATCACGTATTTCAATTAAAACCCACGGTCCATTCAACGTTAATATGGAGGTAAATATGTTACATATACAAAAAGAAAAATACAAATGCCTAAACTCATTGTACAGGTATTTTAATCGGACATCTTTTCGCAGATCGGACCTTGAGTTACAATTAAAATGCTTCCACCACGAGGATAGGCAGATGAACACAAACTGGCCAGCGAGTGTTCAAGTGTCGGTCAACGCAACTCCATTAGTTATAGATAGAGGAGAGAACAAAACATCACACAAACCATTGTACCTGAAAGAAGTGTGCCAGCCAGGCAGAAACACGATACAAATAACTGTCTCAGCCTGCTGCTGCGTAAGTATTTCGCTTAATACGACAAAAACATGAAAAAAATAATTAAGTGGTTGGAAAACCAACCTTCCGAACATCAAACCTTACAATATGCTTTTTCTTTTCAGTCACACCTGTTTGTATTACAATTAGTCCATCGGCCGAGCGTACGGAGTGTGTTACAAGGCCTATTAAGAAAGCGGTTATTGACGGCCGACCACTGCATCGCGAAAATAAAGATGAACTTCAACCAGACGCCGACAAACGGTAGCAATGGCTCAAACACAGCCAATGACAGGGACAGCGTC
The DNA here is from genome assembly GCA_947256265.1 of Acronicta leporina. Classification (NCBI taxonomy): domain Eukaryota; kingdom Metazoa; phylum Arthropoda; class Insecta; order Lepidoptera; family Noctuidae; genus Acronicta; species Acronicta leporina. Next base: position 10,586,574 of record OX366520.1, on the reverse strand, counting down.
GAACAAACCGCATTAAAAGTATCATTAAAATGTCCAATCACGTTTAAGAAGATCACGCTACCGGCACGTGGACACGAGTGTAAACACATACAATGCTTCGATCTAGAGTCGTATTTACAACTTAACTGTGAACGAGGGTCATGGCGGTGTCCGGTGTGCAAGTAAGTATTGCTAACAACATTCCACTCGTCATCATATTTGTTAATACGTACAAATTTTTGACAAAACAATGTATTTGCAGCAAACCGGCGCAGTTAGAAGGCTTAGAAGTTGACCAATACATGTGGGGTATCCTCAATACGTTGAACAGTTCAGATGTTGATGAAGTCACGATTGACAGTGGTGCTAACTGGAAGGCAACTAAGATCACCAACAATACTGGCATTAAGGTGAGTATTTGTCACACGACCAATACTTTATTATTTCTTGAAGCATCTTTTCTTTATATTTTAGTCTGTATATTGTTCTTAAATTAAATGTGCTTTTTCTTTGCAGCAAGAAGAAGATAGCAGCGATGGCAGCGTAGGCAAGCGCAGTAAAGCAGTATCACCGGGCTCCATGAACATGCCAACCATGAACAACTGGGATATGAATCAAGCATTGTCCCCATACCTTCCTCCTGACATGAACACTATTGCTAGTGGCTCCATGATCTCGTCATACAATCAAAACGGCCAGAATAGAAATACAAGTTCGAACAATCAGAATTATGACTTCGGTATGAACAATGGGCCTGGAAGCAATGAGTTCGCCGGGAACGGACCACTCTCGCATCTCAATGATAGCGTGAACTCATTAGATCCTCTCAACGCTATGGAGAAGAGCCTTAATGATCAGGTAAATAAATCACATCAATTTCGCTAACTCAGTTGCTGAATAGTCGCAAAAAAAATATTAAACTTTAAATCTTATCTATATTATAAAAGAAAGTCGTGTTAGTTACACTATTTATAACTTAAGAACGGCTGAACCGATTTGGCTGAAAATTGGTGGAGAGGTAGCTTAGAACCAGGAGACGGACATAGGGTACTTTCTATCCCATTCCCGTGGGATGTGATCACAGACCGAATTCCACGGAGGCGAAGCCACAGGCAGAAGCTAGTACAATATAAAATAACTCGATATAATGAAATGTATTAATTTTTCCTACTTTTGCCTAACCAGCCAATCCTTCAAGAGCCAGAGCCGGAAACTTAAGCTTTATTTAATTTCCAGATGCCACACACGCCGCACACGCCACATACGCCAGGTTCAGCGCACACACCGGGCGGTGGCGGCGCGCACACTCCAGGCTCGTCCCACACGCCGGGGCCGCCGTCAGTGGACCACCACTCCCTCACCGACGTCGATATACCAGCTGACCTCAACTTCGACCCCGCCGCCGTCATAGATGGAGAAGGGACTGATAATCTCAATGTTAGTATCTTCCCTCCCTCGTTCTAAAGTGTTCATTAAAAGATTGATAAAGACTTCCAATCAGGAATTACAATTGCCCGTAAAGTATCAAAAGCTATATTATGCAATTAAGACTTTTTTAGCTAAAAGCACTAACCATCACCAAATTCTAATGCAATTTCTAGCCTTACCTGTGATTTTTGTTTTTCCAGTTATTGCCGGAGACGAGTGTGGACCCCATGGAGCTATTGTCGTACTTAGACGCGCCCGCACTCGGTGAGTTGTTAGCGACTCCGCCATCGTCGTCGTCGTCAGCGGGTAGCCATCCGCCGCGTGCGCCTTCCTCCGATGACCTCCTGGCATTGTTCGAGTGAACACAGTGTGACCTGGCGATACGTACGTAGACGGGATAACATTTAGAATTGTCAATTATCATCATCACAACAAAAAAGTGAATTTTCGATTTGTACTTATCAGAACACTATTTCTCCATGGCATTCTCTTTCAACTGAGCTTCCATCTATAACCGTCTACGTAAACTTCTGTACACTGTAAGGTTTATTCGTCTGAGAGTCAAACTAGGCGTTGGTTCAACTCGCAATGAAGCCAGAAGCCCGATATTGTGATATTAGATTTTAGTTCCTTCTCCACGTGTCGCTGGGTTGAATATCGCAGTGTTTGAACAGTAGATGCTACCAGAATCTCTGTCACCTTGTAAAGGTGTTACCGTCTAGTAGAAGTTCGGATCTCACTGTCATGTGGAACACAGCGGCATACCGAGGCATCGATTGTTGAAACAATGGTGTTGGAGAACATTTATTAGGTATATAAGTAAAGTATTGGAGGCGAATGGCCATAGACACTGCGGTGTTGTGCATGTATAGTTCCTCGCACCGCCGCACACACGGTGGCGCTACTGAGCTAGCTCCTTTAATATTCTAAACTCTAGCATAAACTGTAACACAAATTTTCATGAATAATTCAACTTCTTATTCGATAGAGCTATAATCGATTAGAACTTTTGATTTGTGTCCATAATTTTGTGAATAGTTCACCGGGTGTAAATAAAGAGGAGTTATTTTATTTGTGCTAGTTGTTTTGTATACTGTGGGCGGGGCCGGGTGGCTACTTGTATGTATAGGTTAGCGTGAGCGCGGCCGGCCCGTCCGGAGGCATTGTGAATCTTATAGTTCCTATTGGATGCGAGCGAACTATAATGTTCAATTGCCATTTACTGTAAACATATTCCTTCAAGTTTTCGCATATTCTGCATTTTTAAATGGTAAGATATGATAGGATTCGTGAGTATAACGCTACTCGCTTTTGGGTGATATATTCTAAATGAGTTGTTTGAATCAACAAATAAATGGTAACAAATTAGTTACAAAAGTATATTGTAAATGTGAGTGCAAAAATGAACTCTGTTAAATTATTTTGCGTTATGTGAATCGAAGAATGATAGAAATATATTTTAATTTCTATATAAATAGTAATGAACTGTATTATTTGTAAATATGAATTTAGATAAGAATATTATATTACCTAGTTATAAATAGGAGAAGAACATGGCAGATACTTATATGACGGCCAGTTTAGTATAGTATTACTAAATTAAAGAAAAATCTACACATGGTTTTACATGTACATACAAAATTACCATACCTATTATACAATCAATGCGTTTGGAGCCCAGTACAGTAAGCTAACAACTTGCGTTCTAACTATTGAGTCTTCATCATTTAATTATTTCAAATAATTATGTCCTTTACTACCGTTTTATTAATATTTGAAGTTTCACTATACTATTACAATAACAATTTATGATTATCATCGAACTAGTCCCTTCGTATTGCATTGATTTTGTACAGATGTTCCTTTTACTTGGGTTGAATTGAGTAATGTAAGTATAATATTTATTACTTGAAATGCGAACATGTAGCAGTACCTTTAACTAGGCACAATTGACACAGTGATTGCAATTCAATATTTATTTAAATAATTTTCACGTCATCGTATAATTTTAAGTTGATAGTACTGTATTTGTGCTCTACAACGGTTCTATATTTACAAGTGCAAACCGCCAATATAAATATTAATAGAAAAATATGTTACATCTGTGCTCATCTTAATTTTGTTTCGTTTGCCCACCTCACATAAAGCAATAAGTAATAATGATATATGATTATAAAATAAATTTTATTTAAAGTATAAAATAGATGAATTATTATTCATTGTTTTATAATATTTATACATTAATTAAAATAGAAACAGAAAAATTGCGATGAGCATCGAATTAACAAAATCTTATTTCACGTATTTTCAAATGTTTGGTTCAAATTTTGATGTTTCCAATAATGCGCAAGCTAAATCAATTATATTTGTTATCAATTATTTAATTTTTATATACATTATATATAATATGTAATATCTATATATACATTTAGGGTAACGCGCAGCGCAAATTGTCAACAGTCATTATTTCTAAATGGAATTAAGTTCCCGTAAAATTTGACTATGACGACACCATAATTCATTTACATAGATATTGTATATTTTCAAACATAAACATACGGTTAAAATTCTTAAATAACAGTTTATGAAAATATCTCTAACTTAGAGTTGTATGTAAAACTGTCGATCCTTTCAATATCTTATGTAAATTGATGATTTGCGCATCTTTATCTGCTATTAATATGGACGCCTCTTTAGAGTTAGTCAAACTATTACGAAAAACAATAAAATTAGTATTATACAAAGCCGTGGTCAATTATTCAAGCATGTTAGAAAAATTTACGGATCGTTGTCAAGTTTTTGTTGTCGTCGTTCGTGGTTGGTCGATTGTGTGTCTAGTTGATCACAGCTTTAGCATAAATTACATAATTTTAAGGGACCTTCAATTCCAGTTAGCTAGATCTATTTATTGTAGTGAATATTGCTGTTGGATGGATCATCATGCCGATTTTTGTGTGACCAAATAGTAATTTTTTACATGTTTACCTATTTTAGGTAATTTACAAGTAATAAATTTGTTTGTATAAAATGGAAAATATCACAAAAATTTTTTAGCATATCACATTATATGAAAAATAAACAAAAATCGAATCGAATGGTTCATCCAAGTGAGTAAATGATTACAATATTATATATTTTGTTGAATATTAAAATGAACTGCTGTGAAGTAGATTTTGTGCTCGTACGAATATAAGCAGCATTTGGAAATAAGTGAAAAAGAATTCTAAATAAGGTAACTTGCGACCCATGACTCTGAAATAAATGCAAAGCCAAACTGTACTGTAGCATATTTAATATTTGAACATTATGTGAACATTTTAGCAATCAGGTTGGTAACACTGAATTCATTTCGAACTGTGTAAAATGAAAAAACATAACATTTTTATGTTATTGAAAATAAAATAAATCTAAAAATTATAATGCGTAACTTTTATTTAGTTGCAATCCTTTTTACACTGCCCATCTGTTCGAATAGGATAATGTTTCTATTTCTACGCCCATAAAAACGGAAGTTAAATAAAAGTATGATAAAATTAATCTAAATAAAATTTTAATACTAACAGAGGCTCGCGGCCAAGTAATCACTAGGCTGATCAATCGATCTCCAGGTTTCAGCTACGCCTGAAGCGGTTTGTCCATGGATGGGTGACCAATCTTAAATTTAAGTATATCAAGATTTCCGTACCTACTTTGGTAAACAAGTTTGAAGTTAATCGTCGATGTCTGTACCTACATAGCGTGATATTTATCAAATAGTTCCTAATAGAGTTCTTAAGAGCAATAGTAGCCAAAACAATTATGTTGAAAAATAGTCTAGTGGTCTCAAGTGCGACCGCTACGCTAGAGGTCCTGGGTTCGATTCCCAGGTCGAGCAAAGTGTTATTGGGTTTTTCTATGAAATTCCCAGTAGCAGCTCGGAGTTTGGAATTTGTGCCCGGTTAATGGCAATAGGCTCGCCCCCTATTACATGGGACCTAAACATACCGGCGAACTGTGGGTGTACCTTAGTACACCTCTGCCTAACCCTTCGGGAATTACAGGCGTGATGGTATTTAGTCTTGTAGGTAATATGTGTGTACGCGCATCACGCCAAAAATATTGTTGAGACTATTTTCACAACGTCCCGTCTCAAATCAATCGTTAAATCTAGTACAAACATATTTTATCTTGATGCTGCCTAGAAGCTGAGTTATAGTAAGTAAATCATTTAAATATTAGGATTTAGGATTGGCCAGATAAACTAGGTACTGTAATATACACACATTCAGCCCCATATCGCCAGGTCTTCTAAGTAACTGTGTCGCTACAAAAGATCTTCGGGTTTCTTGTCAAAAAACAAACAATCAAATAACACTGGAAGCACCAAGATGAAGACAAATAGCAAGTGTGTTGAGTGCTTAGGTACTTACGCTGGCCGTTCCCCAGACCAATAGGTACTGGGAGAAGCACATATTCAATGATAAACATAATATACAAATATACTTATAGTCGAAATCAAATTAGAACAACGGCCGGCATCAGAATCAACCGGATAAACCCGTTTAGTCTTTAAAATGGTGCCTAATTATAAAAGTTTACATGTGGAATGTTTTGAGAAACCCACCATTATAGTGTTGTGTTCACAAAGCCAAACCAGTATGTAGGCTATTTATAAACAAAAATAAAACTAAACCCGAAGGATCACAGTGCTTTATTAAAGCTCCTTCAGTCCTGTATACGTAGTTGTGTAACTTATGGATGTTGCCAAACGCATTTATTAATTCACACTGCTAAGATAGTTCACATTATTATAATAATTTAATTGCTGCAGAAACTTTCTAAAATCTACAGTATATTAAGGATAAAGAAGTAAGTATCTGGTACGTGTCTGACATTAGTAAGTTATCTTAATTTGGCCGCCTGTAAGGAATATTATGTACAATAAGTTGCAACATCTAACTAGCCCTAAGCCGTGAAGTGTTAATTACTTGCTTTATTTTTTAATGAAAGTGATCCAAACACCACCATATTTTTAATTATTTTAATAATTTATTTAATCAGTCCTATGTCAGTATAATTTCAAGTAGTAGTATTTGCAGTAGTAGTATCTGCAAGAAATATGCACCGGCAAGCTTTGCTTGTTAACTTTTTTAAGTGTTGCTGAAAAAGTATCTCATCGAATAAGAAGGTTTAATGATTTCATATTGCAGGCACAAGAGCATGATGTTTCAAAAGGTAAATGTAGATAGGGACATAAAGATACCTATGACCAGTAAATGTTAAGCTTTATAAGCAAATTTTGATTGAACAATATTCTACTGGTAACGGTAAACGTTTACAAAGGATACAAAGACCAACTAAATTATTGGAAATTTTACTCGAATGGCAACACCGCTGACTCGCACGCGCAGCGAAGCCTTCTCACACGCACACACACCAATGGATCGCATGTAAACACATGCCCTATAGCACAGACAGTCGATTAGTCGACGGGTCCGCGGCAGGTTATACGTCCCGTCCTACCGGTCCAACGATAAAACGATCGAACGAACGCCACCGTCAAACGAACTATATTGTATTCTAAGCACAACGAACAACAAGACAGTTTTTAAACATTAACAGTGCGGTAGACTGTGCGCGGTATTGAAACAGCCGAAGTATGCGTTCGTAAACTTCTCCTTAAGTGCATAGCGGTATCGCGGAACCAGATTTTAAGTCCTCAATGCATTGAAAGTAGCTTTTCTGTTGTTTGTAGACGATCTATTCCAGTATTTTGTTTTCAATATTGTGACTACAAAAACGGCCTGTCTTGTAGACTAAAGGTAAGGATAAGTTTATTTTTGCACATGTAATGTGACTAAAGCATAGTCCTATAGTATTCTTTGTAAGACATTCCATCACGTTCATTAAATATTCTTTCAAATTACCCCGTAAACTTAATGGCTAATATTACTATTGATATGATACAAAATGATCATCTGTTTTCTATCTGCCTTTTAAATCTTGCTAAAATATTAGGTAGTAGTACGCACGCTCAGAACAACTTTTAAGTTCTTTGTACCGCAGTGTCTCCGAAAAATGCGGGGTGTATACAATTCTCAGAATCTTATCTGGCTCTAAATTAGACTTTGTGGGACTTTTTTGGTAGCAAAAGGGTCGGGTTAGTTATCTGCAGGTAGCTGTCAACTAGTGGTGGCTGTTTGTTTGGTATAAAGCTGAATTATTTAACGTACTGAAAAAGGGGATACTCATGAATACTATGTTCAATAAAAAAGAATCGTATAAAGACATTGAATTCTCCCAAAATATCCTACGTTACCAGTGTGGAGATAAATGCTACTAGCAAATCTTACGTTATCCTACACAGAACACTATATCACATTATCAAACTTCCACTAAGCATCGCATTTTTTAAACACTATTATCTGAAGTATAAAGGTACTTCGATGTGTATCAAGTGAAACAAATCAATAACCTTCATCTTCAAGAATAAAGCAATGCAGACAAAGACTCACACTTGCGAACAATGGAGACATTACACATGTACTCTATGTACTTATTTAGCTGTCAAGCCTCTACTTACGGTATATGATTTATGAGTATCTTGATTCACACAAGTATTACCGTTAGGAACCCATAGGTATTGTGTATTATTATTTATTTTAGGATGTGAGGAATGATGGGTTACGATATCGACATGAATTTCCGGACTCATCTAGCTAGTTTAATTTAACATACCCTAATACCCTATATCGCTTTATTTCACCTCCATTAAAATCATTCGGCTCATCATGTCAACCAATAGAAGTCCACAGCTGAACAATGGCCTCCCCCAAATTCGGCTCACTTACGTGGAATCTAAAGTAAAGGAGAAAACTCTTCTGGATCCATTCTTCTGGATTATAAAATATGGTAGTTTATTTGCTATGCCAATTTGTCATCATTCAAAATTACCTGAACTCTTGACTTCCAAAACTCTGCCCTCTGCACTTTAGTAGTCCTCTTCGTGTCAGAAACCAATCGCGTTTATTATAATTATTGCCATAGTGTCCAAAAAAATAATATCGTTTGCTGTGTTCTAAGTTATTTGGAAGACGAATATTGTTTAGAGTGGCGTGGGTTGTTTTCAAGATGAGTGAAATATTTGTATGCGAACCTGATACATTCTACCTAACGTCCATTATTTTTCTTTTTCACCGATAGCGACAGTTATTTGATGTATGAGCAAAAAACATATGTGATAAGACTGAAGGATAAAGCTTGGTTAAAAGGCGGCAAAGCTTTTTGTTAACTTAAACAACGTGTTCGATTGTTTTAAACAGATAAAAATGAACAGGTGACTTTCCGTTAGTCACCCCAATGTTAAGGTAAACCCAACCTTTCCGTACAGGTGCGTCTTTAAAATGAAACATTGACCACCTTAAAACTTTAATTCTCTAGTACAGCCGATGAGCTGGCATCTAACTAATACGAAGGAATGAGCAATCAACACGCAAACTGATGCGATGTGTGTGACCACATTAGTATTGAGATTGATATAACACCGATGCCCACAGAAATCGTAGGTACCTATATGATTCATGGAAGTCCGTTTACTCACCTTTGGAATCGATGCAATATAATATAGAGACAAAAAGGTAGTAGAGTCCGAGCAGGTATAGAGATTGCGTTCGCAGCGAATACATTTTTTTTCCGATTTATCAGATTACTAGCTTCTGCCCGCGACTTCGTCCGCGTAGCGTGATAATATATAGCCTATAGCCTTCCTCAATAAATGGGCTATCTAACACTGAAAGAATTTTTCAAATCGGACCAGTAGTTCCTGAGATTAGCGCGTTCAAGTAAAAAAACAAACTCTTCAGCTTTATATATTAGTATAGATAACACATATTCTTAAGCAGCCTTGAACTGACTAGCTCTGCATTGAATATGTAGGTATTACCTTTAATCTGTAAACATACTGTAAAATTCTGTTTCGGTCATCACTATAAAGTTTAATTGCATCAGTAGGTCGTTGTTAAACGACCCCAACCGTTGCGAAATTTAATTTTAAAACAACAACCATTAAAAATAATTCGAATCGTGACGATCGTGCGTTACGTTTTCATCGCTAGGCCTTGCGAAAGTCTTCTCTCCCATCGGCAGGCATAGGGTTGGCTACAAGCCACGTTATATAAATTCACAAAGGTTACAATGGTTGCGTAAGTAACTAGAGAACCAATCATTGTTAATAGCGTGATGCTAATGACTTGTAAATGCAATGAACTGTGGGTATCTATTCATTGGTTTTACTTCATAGAATTCACTACATGATCGATGAACCAGACTCGTGATTGCTTTCTTTACTTCTATTCCTAACCAGCACCTGTTGTTTACTTTAAGCATAAAATTTCAAATGCTGTAAAAGGCACAATACTATCTCACAACCCTAGATGTAAGTAATGCCGACAGAAGACAAGACTTCCGATTGACGCAACAGTAAATGTTTACGAACTTCACTGCACCGTGAACTGTCGCATAACATATTTAGTTGACAGATAGGTATTATTTTTGTTATTGCTAACTTGAATAAACAAACATGGACTAAGATGAAGCAAGCAGTTCAAGTTAATGCTCTTTCAGGCACTGGCTCCCACTACACACGACGTAACACAGTAAAACTGTTTCGTGGCGGTCTAATATGCGGGGGTGATACCTAGCTAGCCAGGCGGTTCTCTACATTATATCTTACTAGGTACATTGTTATCAAACGTTCTAGGTTTGTTGACTACATCCCAATGTACGAAGACATTTTTTATACGGACATACCTACATACATATATATATATCTAAAAAGCGATAATTTTAAGATCACAAAAATATTGTTAGATGAATGATGATGAATCACAAAAACACTAATTACTACTATTTTGCACGTGCTGCAAAGGTAAATTGAAAAAGGTATTTGTCATTACCTGGATCTTGATGAAGTGGTAAATTCAGTAGTAATTTGTAAATAAACTAATGTCTAGCTAGACAATGTACACGACGTAACGTAATGGGCTATCTAAAACTGAAATCGCTCTAAACTTAGTCAAGTCTTTGCAACAATTAATAGGTACTTATATGTAATCCTTAAATGCCAAAACTCGAATTGCATTCATTCCCTGTCACTAAGAAATCAACCGTCGCCAGTCCATCACATCTGCACTTCACATGCATACACCTACATACTAATTTAAAAACAACACGACTGTCGTGTAATGATTCAGACAAGGCTAATCGATGACGCACGGTATACTCCGCGGAAAATACCAAAGCTTTCGATTGAAAATTAAAATAATAAAATTTAAAATTCTACAAACTTTCATGTAAAATTTGGAATCTCGGTTCAGTCAGCACCAATTCAGTAAATAATTTAAGTATACATTAATTATTCACAGTTTCAAGTCTTCGGCGTTTCATTACTCGCCATAACTTGTCTTCTAATGATGATAATCTAGCTACTATTATCATCACTGTAAGCTCAATGCATTCTTACTTCTGTATTAGGATTACCTTTGTGATGAGAAGTTATTAAGTAATAGCAACACAATAACTTTCGTAACACAACAATGACAATGAATTGAATCTCAGTGAAAACGGTAACGATCGATGGATCGCGGCTTGCAAATACTACTTGGTAGACTTTGACGTTGCATAGTACTGGAGGCTATAGTTTTACGAAAATTACAAATGTTTTGATTAATCATTCAAGTGGAACACGATGCATATAAATATATACAGCGAACGAAAGATAAACAAATGTTGCGATCGAATTGAGCCAAAAACCGACTCGCAACGGACGCTAAACATCAAGTAATATTTAGTCAGTAACAATCAATGAGGAGAAAATGAATTAGGTAACGATCAGGTCATCCTACTGAATCTTGATGGCCATTTTATATAATACTAGCTGTTGTCCGGGTTCAGAGCATCCTATAGGACTTTCGAGACAAAAAGTAATCATAGTCTTCTCTTAAAGTCCAATCTCTCTATAATAAGCGTGAAAATTTATTAAGCAGACGTTTGTTGTTGTTTTCCATTTATCCATATTATTATCCATTAGAATCTTTGAACACTAGGACGTCTGACAATTTATAGCTATTGCACAATTATTGTCGACATCATTTGGAATATGAGATCTGTTTAACATTTAGCTTAGTTAATAAGTACGTTACCTCCAAACTTCAAATGGCATAACGTGTGAATTTAAATTTTGGGCCATGGTAGGGTAACGTCAAATCATTATGATGTCGTTATTTTTTAACTACTTATTTGAAGTATTAAAACTTTTAAACGTAGTTAAAAAAATTATGCTGCATAGCACAATGACGAAGTTTCCAGGGTTACATTCTAAATCGTAGGTATTTATGGAGTATTCCTACTCACATATAAAACGTTAAACGGGTTGACGTCTTTCAAGCTAACGTTTCGTAATAAACATCAGCATAATATTAACAGGTCACTCAACTGCGGAGTCTTCTATTTTATTAATCAATATTTTAGAGCCTTTCATACACCTATGACAGTTATACTTGCTACTAAGCCAATCGCAGTCATTAGCCTTCCTCAAAAAGAAGTATTAATGCGTGCAGTGGCAATTTCAGGTAAAGGGTAGATAACTTTGAAACTTTCATTGTTGCTTGTCCTATCGCACTCTATCTTAAAAAGGATAACATATTATAGTAGGAAAAAGGTAGCAGGATATCTAAAGGCGATTCATTCAAAACGATAAAAGTAAAACTATCCGTTTGCTCGCGTATGTGGCACAGACCCTTAGTAGTGGACTGGCATTACGTATGCCAGTCAGAGGCGGCGGGCGCGCAGGACGTTGCTCCCGCCTCGCCTCTCCCACTGCCTTCCACACGTCTATGACCATTGGACCGTACGAAACAGATACAATATGTTCACCTTTAATAATATTTTGAGATTTATGATTCAATTAATCTTGGATATATCTATTGCATCTATTCAGCGGTAATTTAATACATACAATGTAGAAAATATACAAACGCATGATAATTATTTTATTCTGACATAATTAAACAGAATAATCAGACGGTGTTGAAAGAAAATGATGACTGTATTATATTATCGATATTCAGATTCACCACTATTGTCCTTTCTATCCTATATTTTTTTTTCTGTTCTATATTTTAATTATAGATAGATATAAGATATTTCATTGGAATACCTATCGTTTGAGCTCAATAGAAGAAATGTGGTTTCCTGTATTTTAATTATCTACAGCCTATCGAAAGTCCTGCACAGACCGACAAGGCCAATTTATTGATCGAGAGTCGGATCTCTGAAGTGATTTCCTATAATTAAACTGCTAAAATACGAAACGAACGCTTAACGTAACACGTTAGTTCAGTCAGTAAAACGCAATAATAATGGAATACGGAACTGCATACCATTACTGAAGTAGTCTCTATTGTAATAGAGAGAACATTATAAGATTGGTAGATGCTTTGCACAAACACTAAATGTGCAGATTAATAGTTCCGATCAGTAGCTGACAAAAATCTACTACATGCTAACATCATCATGAACAAAGCATGCTAAATGCGGAATTCTATATTTCCGTGTCAATGGTAGTCAAACAACGAATTAAAAAGAAGAAAGTGACTATATACAAACTTTCTATTTAATATAACAAAACCTAGATAAATAAGCTAGTAGTGGTCCTAGTGATATGATCATTGGACTGCCAAGTTCAAACAAAAGGTCTCGAGTTCGGAACCTAAGGCACGCACCGCTGACATTTCAGAATCTACTACAAATTAATAATCACTTGCTTTATCGATGAAGGAAACAAGTCAGGAAACGTGCATACCTTTGAGATTTTTTCGACGGCATGTGAAGTTTGCTACCCACGTTAGGCCAACGTGGAGGACGGCCTAAGCCCTTTCGTTTAAGAGGAGAAAAATTATGTAATTAGAATGTATTTAACGAGAAGAAAAATTATGTACATAGTTAGCTCTATTTCCCAGCTTTGAAATCTTAGAAGTAATGCAGAGTCAGTTTACCCTATTTTTATGCGTTAATACACATGTTGATTATACGTATGTGCCACAAAAATTTTCAATGCACATGATGTAAACCATATTTACATGTACCTGGATAGCAATTTGTTCGAAGGGGTTTTTGACTCCCTGTGTCAGATGAAGACATGTAAAACAAAACATTTGTTTACAATGGGTCGACTCCATTGAAAACATCATCCTTTTTTACATCTGTATTATTATTGGATGCCAAACGATAACTTCATCAATGGATTAAAATAACTCCTTACCTATGATATTGTTATTTTAGCTCTATAGAATTATTATAAAATGAAACAGAGAACAGTGCAAAACTACGAAGTGGTTAATTATTTTCGACGACCCCAAAAACCTCAATCGGTAGGTACACACTTATACATATTATGACCTGTCAGTAACCTAAACATTAGCAAAGTAGACTAGCACACTTATTTAGGAACCAATCTACTCCACTTATTTAGCTACAATGAACGCCACGATTGAATGTGTATGAAAGTAAAATGAATTGGAACTGAACTTTTGAACAGCCGTTCCTCCTCCTCGCACTTATTTAAAGTGGTCGTTATTCTCTAACTGAAATTATAAGTAGAACTTACTTAGTAAGCATTATGCGGTACGAAACCTGCCTTTTCTCCTCGATCAACATAAAAGCAACCTATTGAAAAAATTATGCGTATTCTATATCTGAGGTAGTTTCTATGTGGCGTTATGGACACCAGAATAACCCGTTTTCCACGATTCACACCTAAATAACAACCACCTGAGCGAAAAGTTAAGCAAAACGAAATATCTGTATCTCACCATAGACCAGTTTTATTCCTATGAAATCTAGTTACTGTTACAAAATTGATTTTTTTTTCAAGACGACCACCTATTTTGACTATGGCATTAATTCACGGTGTCACTGGGGGCAGGGACGTCACTGGAGACAAATATACCTACGAGATAGATATACCTAAAAGTATACCTAGGAGTCTATCTTGAATAAATGATTTCCAATATGACTTTGATTTGTAGTATTATTGTGGAGGCTGTAAATTAATTTGTCCTAAAGTTTAATCGTTTCTTAAAGCTACTAGAGGACTTCATTTCGAAATTTACATGCCTACTTATTAAATGTGGTTATTTATATGTCGGTATTAATGAGACTCCGTATTGCTTCGCCGTTCGTTACATTTTATCATCACTATCGAATAAGTTTTACTAATTTATTTTTTGTCCTTACTTAGATATGAACCTACCTAACCTTGTTAAAGTTATCTTATATTCTAAATGTAAAAAATATACTTAGATACATTCAACAGCAAAACTCATATACTATGCCTGTAAACACAATACCTTTTACCATTTAGACCACTACATTTCTAAATATGAATTTGCTCTTTAATTATTTTCATGTCGTACAATTTACATCGGCAAGTGAACCCTCGACCTGAATCCAGTATGAGGCTGACACAATACCAGTCCATCACGTACAATACACACACACAATAAATATTATAATTTGACACACTTGTGTCGATAACCGCAGCTTTGAAACTATAACCGTAATTGTGGTTACTGGAATGGCATTGGTTTAGTTTAGAGTCATATTGACTGCTGGTTTTAATTAAAAGTTCAATGTGTACACGAAACATACCAAGCTTTACGGAACAGCCTCTAAGGCTGTAGATAATCTCTCGCAATGCCTTTAAAAAACGGAAGTTATACCTAAGAGTAACTCGAGTATCTGATTAGAATTGGTAGCTTATTACCCCGGAATAGCAGGAGGGATAATAATTAGCACTGCGGACTGCGGACAATCCTTATCATCCCCGATCGTCTGCCACCTGCGTTGCGTTTGCGATGCGTTTTTAGTTAGTGCATACGTCGGACTTCTACCAGCCGAGTAAAAATCGCACTTGTCTTCCTTTGTGTCCAAGCTACCAAGTCCTTCCCTGTCAAGGCCATTGCAGTCAATTAAGGTGGTCAACCCAAGAATAAACCAGAGAACAATAATAATAACAAAATAATAGGTTTATTGATGCCCAGTAAGAATCATCCTTTACTTATTTAGGTACATATAAAGGGTTATTTTAATTGCATATCAAAAAAGTATCACGCGTCAATTTATTTTACATCTATACAAAACCTAAAATATTATCTTCCACGTGATAGGTTATTGAAATAAAACATTGATCATTATTACATTCAAGTTCTAATGGTAATTTCAGTAGAATTAATTTTAATTAATTTGAGCAACTGCAACTTTATCTTGCTACCTAAAAACTTCTTTAAAGAAATAAATATACATTCTATATTTCAACTGAATAAAATAAATTTAGGTAAGTACCTACTTAATAAATAATTTAATAAATTAAATATAGTGAATATTTTTACTTATTAAAATCAATATAGCTAGATATTTATCAGGTGTTGGACAAAGGTATTTTTACAAAATTTGGTAGGAACTAAAACAACTAGCTTAACTCTATGGAAAACCATAAAAGGTATGAGATTTCTACTACATACATACATACACTGACGCCTTTCGCCCACAGGGGTAGGCAGAAACTATAGACCGCTGCTTGCTACGATTCTTGCATACTTCTTTTGCTTCTTTTTTAAAAACGTTGCCCCACACTAGGATTTTCTCCTGTATCGTGGGTGCGTTTACAAACACAAATTCTCACATACACAAACGCCCAGACCCGGAACAACTACCTGTAGATCATACAAATATTTGCTCCGTGTGGGGATCAAACCCACAACACGTGTCGCAGAAGCCGGTCGCTCAGCCACTACGCCAAACGTGTCGTGCTTCTGCCACATTCATAGATCTTCTCATACAAATGCGCCGGATTTCTACTAAGATATTAATAAATATTACAATAAAAATATACTTACATAATTACACTACTTAAAGGTACAAGTTAATTTATATATAAACAAAATAAGTACATTTTCTATGTAACATAATAAATAGCATACACATAACAATATGACCACACATGCAGCATAGCAGCTGAGCAATAGGCCTCTGCAATACCGGTTGGGGGTTTGATCCCCACTTCAAACAAATATGTGTATGATCTACAGTTAGTTATTCCAGGTCTGGAAGATTGTGTGTGTAAGAATTTGTGGTTGTATACACACCCAAAATACAGGAGAAAAACCCAGTGGGGCAAAAAGTATAAGCAACAAGATAATATTGAACAGTAATCATCTCTAATTTATAGTATTATTGGAAAGAGGCATATTACTATGGGCTCTAAATATAGTAGCAAACTGTGAGTATACAGGAGTACACCTCTGCTTAACCTTGGAGGAATAAAGGTGTTATAGTTGGATGTATGTATATAAGTACAAAATGTACATGGAGTTACAAAGTTAAAAAATTGGCAGAAGAATATAATTATTAGCCTTTTTTATTGGCAGGAGAAAATTCTTATGGATTATTATCATACTGGCCTTCCCTTAACCCAAAAGCCATTAGATAAATGAGTATTCCATGGCTTTAGGGTAATCACCACAATCATGAATAGTTAACTATTAGCCTGTATAGTTACCAACCTCATAATTATATGAAATCATTTAGCTTCAATGTGTTAGACATGAGAACATAAGCCATAAGCTGCAAGAAGATTTACTTGAATTGTGTGCACCATCTTACCTTCTTAGTTGAAAGTTACATAAAATACCTAGTAAAGCAGCATATAGCACAATATCTGAAGTGCAGAACGCAAGCTTTGATTTCAATGCTAGTTTATCCTAACTTGAAACTTATGAAGATACTAATATAAGCAAAAATATTTAACTCAATAGGAGGGGTTATTGGTAGTAGTAGTCCTAGTCACATAATATTTTTATGAAAATACTAGTCTAGTCCATGATTTTCAAAGAAAATAGGTGCCTACATAAGTATTTTAAATAATAGTTAGTACCTAATTGGTTTTGCTTTGGCAAAACAAATTCATGTGAACTCTAATCTAAATAAATTAGTTTGAAAACTAACCTGAACTACTAGCAGTGGCTGAAGCAACTTGTGATGAAAGGCATGCAAGATGATGACATTGTTCTTTGAGAAGATGTAAGCAACTTCACTCCAAGAAAGCAAAAAC
This sequence comes from Acronicta leporina, assembly GCA_947256265.1. Lineage (NCBI taxonomy): Eukaryota > Metazoa > Arthropoda > Insecta > Lepidoptera > Noctuidae > Acronicta > Acronicta leporina. Next base: position 10,569,020 of record OX366520.1, on the reverse strand, counting down.
AAGCGACTTGTTGTCAATAAAATATGGACATATGTAAAGCTGAAACAGAAAGTTTTAATGTTAACATAACATAAGTAGGTAGGTACACCTGTATTCCCCAAAGGGTTAGGCAGAGGTGTAAAGATGTATACCCACAGCACCGGTATGTTTGGTTCCCATGTAATGGAGGCTGAGCCTATGCCATTAACCAGGCACAAATCCTAAACTCCGAGCTGCTACTGAGGATTTCATAGAAAAACCCAATAACAGTTTGCTTGACCAGGGAATCGAACCTAGGATCTCTGGCGTAGCAGTCTCGCTCAAAACCGGGAAACGAGGAAGGACCTATTTGAAATGTTGTTGAACACAGTTGACTCCAAATACTTACAAATATTTTGTGCGCTATGAAAGTAGGTAAGAAGTACTTAGACAACTTTACTGTCTGGCAAATATGCCATTTAAATATAATACTAAGTTTTAATTTTCCCATTGATCTAGTCTATTTGTGGATGAAACGCGTCACGCAATAACACTTATAATCTGCGTAAGAGCAGCTGACGAGGCGACGAACTAAAAACAATATTTACGTTTGAATCATCGTCTCACTATGATTGAAACTGAATTTAGAAATTTGAATTTTCGATTTTTCGGAGTATGACAGCTTGACATTGACATCTTGACCAGTGTTGCCAGAGCCCTTGAGTCGCTATTTACGTTTAGTTTCCTGAAATATTACATATTTCTGCACAAGGTACATTTTTAGCCGACTGAAAAAAGGAGGAGGAATTCGTCTGTTTTTTTTATGTTTGTTACATCAGAACTTTCGACTGGGTGAACCGTTTTGGTGATTCTTTTTTTATTTGAAAGTGGTGTTTCCCGTGTGGTCCCATTTCAATTTGGTCCAGTTCTGACAATGGCAACCTTGAGAAAACCATATAAACCAGAAAATCTGAGGCTAGAGATGCCAATGCATTCCACACGTTTTCTTGACAACTCCTTTTCTGTACAAGCTGTAAGGCTTTGGAATGCCTTGCCCGTTTCAGTGAGGCGAGCTCAATCATTGTCAATTTTTAAAGAAATGGTGAAGAAGCATTATCTTTCTCCATAACTCACACTTTCTCCTTCACATTGCATCTATTATATAAATACCAGATTCTTCTATTTAATCAATTTTCTCTTATATCCTATAATAGCACAATAATTTATGTCTATAGGTATTATATAATTTTATATAATTATATAAATTTATTTATAGTTATATAATGTATATTATATATATTATATTTATACTATATGTATGTTTATATGTATATTAAGTATGTGTATTTGTTATATTGAAATTTGAGTAATATATAATTTAAGTGTTTAATTTCTTTTGTGTACGCCAGACTACCTATTTTTCGCCTTTCCTTTCTCTTGAGTCCATCCAAAGGTTGTCTGTAAGAGATCGCTTTTAGCGATAAGACCGCCCATTGTACCATATTCTATGAGTGTTATCTAATACTTGACATTAGTTTTTGGTGTACAATAAAGTATATTCTATCTATCTATCTATCTATAAGTCTTAGATTTGAATTATTATGTGCGTGACTAATGGACGAATAACTCAATACCACGCCAACCGATTTCGATGATTCTTTTTTTATTGGAAGGATGTACTTTAATGGTAGTTTGATGAGAGATTGGTTAGGTTCTGCTTGTGGGATCCATGACAAAGTAACGAAATTCTTCAATTCCTAAAAGCAAATTAACGATACTCGGCTGAATCTTTTATAGGCTATCCGGATATTTGAGTCACCGTAACGTCATTATGCTCAAGTAATTGTCGTAGTCGTATATGATGATGAATGGAAGGAACTACTTAAGGCTGATCGTTTCGCTGAGCCCGCCAAATTCAAATTACAATTGGTTTTTCGCAATTTGTAGGTCTATAACACATTCTAGATTCCTAGCTGTAGTAATTAGCTATACAATATTTACAACTATTACACATGCAAGATACGTTTCATTTTGCCAGTGCGCGTTTTATGAACCATGTCTGGGTGTGAGGAGTGAAATAGTTTTTTTAAGAGCCAGTTTTAGATTCGTTTAATTTGGATGCGTTCGTAAACTGATTGCAATAAAATATATCAATCTAGTAGGTATTACAAATCCCGTTGTTTTCAAAAGTTACGAAAATTGCTTTAAATATAGAAATAACTATTCCGAGCTTACACCTTGTATAATAATAAGGCAGTCAATGTCTTTGTACCATGCCTCTATACAACAGAGAGGTCAAGCTGTACCTATCAGAATCCATTAAAATAAATTGAGATAAGAAGTTCACCAATTTGTAAGTTGGAGCACATAATTTCTAACAGTGATAACAAAATTAAAATATAGTTAGCAGTTTTTGCTCCAACCCGTATTTTAAATATCTTCAATCTGCAGAACTTTTTTTACTATTTTATAGGTAGTAGAAATAAGACTTCAGAGAAACATTTTTAAACTAAACGACTTCTATTATTTATATTAAAAAAAATAAAGAACATACATAAATAAACGCATTTATATTACGCTTTCTGTTCTCTACTGTTCTGTTATAGAATTTTGAGTTTAAGAATTACTGTGTAGAGTTGGCAACACTTACCCAGTTTCCCTATCGTCATGAGTCTTTGAATTCAAACATTGCGTTTCTCGTTGATTTCGTAAAATTTCGTTCTCGTGTGCGCAGATTTTCGGATTTTGTTTTGATAATAATTGTTTACTTATGTAATTGTTAAATACAGTGTGTTATCTATTTTTGAGCTAAGTATATAAAAGTTTTAACATTGGTTGTAGGCATCGGTATTTATAACTCTGACCGTATTTTTAGTTACTTACAGTGTATAAAATCTATTGATTACTTGCAATTAGACAAACACAGTAATTATTTGCAGTATCCTGAACAAAGATAAGAACTTTTTAGTTTAGAAGTTGTCATGGTATGAAGATAATTATAAGTTTTTAAATTTTCTTTGTCACCTCGCGCCGCCCGCGCCCGGCGCATCTCAACCAGACCAATCTCAACCAAGTCAAGGCGGTAAGCAAGCACAAAAAGGTTTGTTTTGTTTGATATACCTACCTACCTGATACCTACATATTCCTAAAGGACATAGGTACATTTTGATTCAATCAATTATTCATAAGTAAGTATAGAAAAGGTAGGTACAAAGATAGCGACCCCGTATGCAGCTCCGACAGCGTCAATTTTACAAAACAGCTAAATAAAAGAAAAAACTAAATTATACAACTTGTAGTTACCTAGGTGCTTACCTACTGATTATTACGTTATTTATGAATAACGGTATAAAAGTATAACACGACTAAAAATTTGGCAAATCGGAATCGGTCGAGCGATGTGATGAAGTGATGCGCACCCTCTGGAATTCTGCTCAGCTTCACCGTGGCTCGAGTACACACGGTTACAAACTTACGAAGGCCCCCCTCGCCGCGACAAGGCGAGCACCTCTTGGGGTGAGGTACCATCTATTTTAGAGACATTTCATTACCCTTCTAAATTCAATTTTTTAGCAAATCGCAATGGTTTCATGATATTGTAGAGATCTCTGTAAAATGGCGATACTTGTATGTAGTACTTAGTGTGGTTTGCTTGGTTTGAAATTAAACAACTACCCTTCAAAGTTCAGTACCACGAATTTTTGGAACTGTTTTGAAGGGTAAAGTGAGTAAAAATTGTAAGGCATTCGTCAATTGGTCCTCTGCTTGAATATTAGCAATAATTCTGATCGTGCTACCTAGGTATCTACTCCGCTGAAATTTTGTAGGTAGGTATGTATAAGTTGTATTAAGGCAGTAGAATAAATTATTTTTCATAATTAAACCAAGTTCCTAGAATCTTATACTTATAGCGAACTTTAGACAGTCGTCAACCAACTGGTCGTTCCGTTATTTCCTACAAATCGTTTTGCATACTAACACCTCCTTCCTTTTGGTTGCACTCGTAGGAATATCATCACTTCATTGGTATACATACAGCTTGATTTCGTCTGTCAGTAATCCGTTACTTGCGTTCTTTTTGTCATAATTTCTCACGCCTACCATTTTGTCTGTCGATATAACAGATATTAAATAAAGGCTTGATACTTTATGGAAGATTCGTCATGTCTCAGATTCGTCATGTCACATGTTCCACATTCGTTACTTCAATGTAGTTCTCCATCATTTGCTACGTTGAAAGTAAATAGGTAGGTTACCTACCTACTTACAGACTAAAATGAGATAGTAAAATTAATCTAATATAAGTAGGTACCTAAATCTGTTATAATAACTATTATAATAAATCACTTCTATCATTACTGCGTAGTTAAGTAATATCCCTTGTGGATAGGTAAATACTGTTTCAATAAATCATCAGCAAAGTTTTTAAATGATAATTATAAATCTATAATAATCTCGACTGATCCAAGTGCTGGCAACAACATAGGTAGGTATCTCAATTTATTATCAGAAATACAAGATTACAAAAAAGAAACTCGTATAACCACTCTAGTTTTTAACTTGTCTCAGCTCTATCCAGTGCCACAAGTTTCGTACCTCATTAAATTTATAAATTCATTCGTGACATGTATCGATCTAGATCGTTGAGGTCGTACGTTCAAAATGCATGCACAGATCATACAGTATAAATTGCGGTAATTAGAATTACCTACGACTATAATAATTATCACCCGCTTAATTTGGTATGTATGCTAAATATCTTGGCTAATAATGCTGCTATGTATGTTAATTAGTGACGTCAAAATAAGCTACGGAATTAGAACCTGTCAAGGAACAATGTCGTCTCTGAAGTATAACTTAATTAAAATTAACCTAGTACCTACCTATTTTTGCTTGTACAGTCAAATTGCACCGTGTGACCTCTCCACTACTATAATATTAGTTTCAGTATTAGAGCGCTCGCGCACTTGTGATTTTTAGTCGGGCGATAGTTTGATCGTTCTGGGATTCACTATGGAGTTATATGGCAGTGCGCGCATTTGACGATTAGAATTCGACATGAAATTATACACGACTACTACAGCGACTAAACTATCGGAATCGGTAGACTAAAAATCAAGTGCGCGTTAGTCCTTAGGGTGGTGGTTTCAGTAGTTGGGTGTTTTTGTGAGTATGTGAAAATTTGTGCTGATTAACACACTGACGAAAACGATTCACGATACAGGCGAAAATCCTAGAGACATGGAAACACGTATTATAAGAAATAAATAGTCGTATAAAGACTATCTGTGTGTTACAAACAAAATTGTAGTATGTTTGAGGGACCTATACTTAGTACCCTGCATGTTTTTCCGCTTAGCTCCGTTTTCCGATTTGGGTCAAACTCAGTTGCATTATGCCACACTTTTACATTCATTAAAGACCACCACCATAGTGTACCAATTCAAAATGATAGTAATAACGTATGCTTATGTGAAAGGAACGATGAAATATTATTGTAATTTTGCAGTTTGCATGCATCCTTGCATCACATTATCGTATTATAACATAATCCTGAATTTTAATCTCTTTGACTTCGATAATACGAGTTCTACTTCGGAAGTCAATGATTCCAAATTTTTATGCAGCAAACGCATCCTTATTTATCACCATAAAAAACTTGTAACTAATTCAGATAGTAGTCATAATAAATTTTGGTAAAAGTTTAGTCCTTTGTTGTCTATCCAAAACGTAATTTACAAACAAACTTTCGATATTTACTAAAAAGTACAAATTGTAACAGTTAATGGCTTGATTGATTACATTTAAACCTTTTTGAACACGCAGAATGTGGAGTTTCATAATTTATAAGTGCTTGATTGATTATGACTATGTAAACATTAGGTACGTACTAAATTTAGTAAGTAGTTTTTGACGTGAGGCCCAAACCCTTTTAAAAGACGGGCAATGCACTTGCGACTCTTCTGTTGTTGCAGGTGTCCATGGGCGGCGGTAATCGCTTACCATCAGGTGATCCGTCTTTTGCCCCCCTATCCGATAAAAAAGGTACAGAAAATAGGGTTTTAATAAAAAGCTCTGCTCTTTACTCTCCTTACCATGACAAATAATTTGAGCATAGGTATGTGGGATCATTCCAACCAGAATAATAGTTGCACTGTGAACCTCTTTTACATAACTCCTCTATCAATCACCGCAAGACCCGAAACTGATTATTAGACATGCAAATTTTGAGTTACGCAAGTAAAGTGACAGACAGACCTTTGTCTCGGGATTTCTACGTGACAAGTACGACAAGGCAAACCACCTATGTGGTACTGTTAACCTGGTATTTATAACTTGTCGGTCGTCACGACTGTGAATTAATGTTTAAAGGATAGCCATTCAATCAATCAATTAACTATTGTAGTTAGGGCGTGTATCTAATCTCTTTCAGTAGAGGGAAACTGTTCTTCAGACCAGTACTAACTATGCGGTGCCTCTATTACCTATTATAAGATATTGATAAACCAATCTGATAAGAGACCTCTGCCCGACCCGCGAAGGTATTGTTAGATACCGATATCAGGTTTTATAAATAAATAAATAAATATTCTGAGACATTTTTCACACAGCACCATCTAGTCCCAAACTAAGCAGAGCTTGTACTATGGGTACTAGACAATGGACAATTTATTTATACACTAGCTTCTGCACACGACTTCGTCCGCGTAGCGTGATGATATATAGCCTATAGCCTTCCTCGATAAATGGGCTATCTAAAACTGAAAGAATTTTTCAAATCGGACCAGTAGTTCCTGAGATTAGCGCGTTCAAGTAAACAAACAAACTCTTCAGCTTTATATATTAGTATAGATTATACATAATCGTTTTCACCTTTCAAGTAAAAAAACCCTCGTTTTTTTTTAAAACGAGGGCTCTGTCATGGCAATACTTAATTACGATGGCAGCGACACCATCCATGGGTGCAAATAATACTAGGGTAAGTATATGATTTAAGGCTATAACGCATAAAAAAAGGGTTGCACTCCAGGAGTGCCGGCAGAAGTGAAAACTTGAACATTAACGTTGTGCATTTTTGATATTTTGGAATGGTTAGGGAATAATTACGCTAAAAGTACTATCATTCATGTGGTAAAATACAATATTCATTTATTGCGCTATCGTACACAAACATGACAAAATGACAATTTATATTACATTTATTTAGTCACCATATCCGTGGAATCGCGTAGCAAGCTGTAGTACAAACACACGCGCACACTCGCGCAAGCTTCCTGCGCTCCCTCCGTCATACGAATTTTCGATCAGGTCACGTGTCCTGACGCGAGTTTAACAAAAGTGAACAACGCCGCTAAAGAAGTTTTTTTAAAAAAAATCTAAATTTTGGGGTTCAATTAGGTGAGTACGACAATCGTGAATTTTAAACTTCGTTAATACTTTCGTTTACTTTCATGATGTTTAATTTAATGTGTTTTCGAGCAACTACTGAGAAATTTGTAAAAAACTAATATGACTGCTCGACCTAGAAGTCGAACCTAAGACCGCTTGCGCAGCTGTCGCACAGGACCAGCAGACTGATGAAATAATTTCGCAAAATTGTGTATCTGTCACTTTAAAATTAGTTAATTGTCAGAAAGAACTAAGAAGAGAACATCACGTGCGTTGGCAAGTTATATGTGTTATGCTACTTTAATTTACGTCTACGATAAAATAGATATCCATTCATGAGTTTCTTGCACCAGGGAAAGCGCTTCCACTTTCTCGCGCTACTACATAATAAACTAATACTATAAACGTACTCGTAATTACAATAGACTGGAAAATATTTATTAGAGGATGTTTAGGACTAATTGTATTGATTTCTAAGTCATCCTAGTCCGAGTAAGTTTTTTGGATGCAGCATTTATTGAATTTGAGAGATATTAATAATTATAATAGCATTTAGCTAGTAGGAGACAGAAATTTGACAATGTTTTTAGCGTAGCGGTTCAGCGATCGGCTTCTGCGCCTCGTATTGTTGGTTCGATCCCCACATGGAGCAAATATTTGTATGACTTACAGATAGTTTTTCCGGGTCTGATTATGCTTGTGAATGTGAGAATTTGTGTTGCACGCAACAAAGGGGCAATATGAGGGCGAATTGAACAAACGTCCATTAACTTGCGGCATCCATTTATTTGGCAAAGTGACAAGGTTGTACTGGTTCGTTAACGTCATGGATTGACGTCAAAGCATGTCTGACGATATTGAAATCTGAATACTAAACGAATAATTACTCCTTACACAACCTTTAGTGGTTTTCTGTTTTAGATCTACCTTCAAACTTACCGATTTTAGCATTCGGTATACTCTATGTACATTTTTCTCCTGTAAACTCGACCCGACATTATCGAGCTCATCAGAAAGTGAAAGTCGGAAACAAAATACTTGTAGGTCGTAATGAATGTGATCACAAGAGTGAAGACAAATGCGTCTTTTAGTCAATCCGACATGGGTACCCCGTCGTTTCCCCTGACTGCGGACGATCCTAGAGCTTAATCCAAACTATAAAAATATACAAAAAAAAACATATCAATCTTAGTAGGTAATAGTTAAATTATGTTTATTCATCATTGGAACCAGGTATTAATTCGCCAATAACGTTTTAATTACCTATTAAATTAATAATTTCAAATGAGTGCAACCTTGCGTCTTTATTTAGAGAGGCGACGTTGATCAAGGCGACATTGATGGAACAATAATAGTGTGGGCTTACACCCATCTGTTATCGAGGGTCATGTTCACTGAAATTAAAAGGTCATTAAGTATTGTGTACGTAAAGTAATCGTTTAGTTTCATTTTCAAAATTTCCAGGCGTAAACGCACGAAAAGTCAATTCAGTGAATGCCGTAATATTACCTATTACACGTTTATCATTTAATTACACATGAACTCATAAAAATGTCCTGATTAACCTCATTATAATTCTTAAATTATAATACGTGCTGTGCTTCCTCTGCCTCCTTTCTTTCTCCTTTCAGAAAGATTGAAAGCAACATACAAACTGTATAACCTAACATCATGAATTATTTCTAAAACATAATTTAGTAGCAACTAACAACTATTTTTACCTTCATATTTCTTGCCTTCCAAGCATTGTGAACTCTGAACAGAATGTTTGCACAGTTGTTTTTTCCACATTATGTGTAGGTACGTTGGATACTTAGGTGCCTATTTATGTAATTTTGTCTCGTTGTTTTACAAGTTGTTGTTTTTTGTCCAACTCTTTTAAGTAACATAGTGCCAGCTAAAACTGCGCAGAACATTTTGGTTTTTTGACCGGAAATATTAGATTAAAACCTCACTACGAATAAATTAATTACACATAAGTACTCCATATAAACTAAGTAATAACAGTATTTTTATGATCAAGGCTGCTACGGTACACTTAACGACATTTTAAAGGTAGTTATGTTATAAGAAAGACCTACATGTGATCGTTTCCTTCCTACTTCTTTTCCGGATCTTGAAAATGTCGTAGTACGTAATGTCGATGCAGTAGCAATTACTGTACAGTAAAGCATACTATTATATGAGTAATTATAGAACATAATCAACTACCGGTTTATTAATAGTTAATAGGCCCACGTACACTTTACCTAATAAAGTAATAAGGCTAATACTGGTACTTAATAATATCCAAAACATAGTTTTGATTTAGTCTCAGTCTCGTAAATGTCAAATGGTATTCTACTAAACTGAAATTACCACAAACGCGATAATTTAGATAAAAAAAATACCCAACGATGACATACACGTAGGTACATATGACACTGGACCAAAATTACATTTAGAACATTTCTTAGTACCAGAATTGTACCGATACCCATCAGTTCAATTGGATATTATATCTACAATAACACTAGAGAGATAATATTCAGAGCCAATCTTTGATCTAGGTAAAAAAAAACTTTGGATGTAGATTCTGCTCAGTGTCCTATTAACCATAGGTAATGTAAATCTGTTGGATTTTAATTTATATTGGATTTGTATTAGGTACCCACTGAATCGTTACAGAATGACATTTTCTCAATACTACTTAGATTTCGGCAGCATAAATATGTTGCATGTGCCGACATTGAGAAAATGTACCGCCAAATCTTAATCCAACCTGATCAGCGAAATCTGCAGCTAATCATTTGGAGGGATAATCCATCTGAGCCCCTCGGTATATACCAACTCAATACCGTCACATACGGGACGGCATCCGCGCCTAAACCATTTTCACCTTATCTAAGCTAGTTAAATGTATTATATATTGCAATTTCTTTTTCTGTGTTTTTGTACCGACTAAATAGGTATCCTAATCACGCATTCACGCAACAACAGTAGCAATGGAACTGCTAAAAAAATATTTAACTCTTAAAACTAATCTTAGGGTAAAAGACCTGGCTATAAAGTTGGCAGTGGTAATTAACCTCAAGATATAGAAAGGTGCGCTTGCGCCGACGACATACATTAGCTAACGTCCGTATCGTTTTGCGCAGGAAATCGTTAATTGTCATTTATCTGTCACTGGCGCAAGGCTCGACTCTAGCTACGACTCGTTACTAACGATCTTTTAAAATACTGATTATACACGTCATTAGTAAGTTTAACTGATACATGATGTCTAGACTAGAAAATTCGTTATACTGTAACCCATTTCTATAACTTTAAGTACAAGAAAACACCTCAGCCAGGATTGAATCATTCGTACTGCGGAGTACGGAGACTCTCATTAAAATTCATATTATCAAAGATACTTATAAACTTTTCAATGTGACGGTTATTTTTAATAAATCGAGCATCAGTCACCTACCCTAGCGGTATTATAAACCCGTACATGGTCTTTTTATTTTTCAGTTTAATATAGAGCAATCCCAGAACAATCGCGTCTAATAAATTGAAATCCATGTAGCTATCCTAAAATCTCATCACAAGTCGTTTGATGTAATAACATTTAAATTAGACAAGGTCATACTCACGGAACTCTATATTTTGTATTGCAATTAACTACTAGATCATTAACGTGATGATTAGCAGGTACAGAAACTAGACATTCTAGAAAAAAAACAATTGGTTTTTAAGGAAAACTAAGAGTTAATTTTGTGAATTCGTTCATTACTAGTACATATCATCACGCCTGTATTCCGCGAAGGGTTAGGCAGAGGCGTACTAATGTACACCCACAGTTCGCACAGTTCATGTTTAGGTCATTACTCGTATCAATCTCTTGTGGTTTGGTGCTTATTGCTCTTTGAATAATATGTACCTACTGCAGTGGAATAGGTATAATAGGTAAATGTAAAAATAAGTTATTTATTCACCTTTATTTAATACTAGCTTCTGCCCGCGACTTCGTCCGCGAGGAATAGTTACTTGGTGTTAGTGTGATGATATATAGCCTATAGCCTTCCTCAATAAATGGGCTATCTAACACTGACATAATTTTTCAAATCGGACCAGTAGTTCCTGTTAATAACGTCTTCAAGCAAACAAACAAACTCTTCAGCTTTATATATTGTCTTCCATGAGAGAGAGTCTCTTGTATTTTAAGTGTTTCACCAAAGCTACGAGCAATACGAGCTACTAAAATACGAGTATGCGCGAGTGCAATGGGATTCAACTCTCAAAAGGTTATCTCCCATTGGCCAGTCATCGTATGCAGGGGTAATAACCGGCCGACATGACGCCGTTTTCTTTAGCATAAACATGGGAAAGTTGATTTAACAGGTATGTCTTTGTACAAGTGTGATAAGTAAAATTAATAATTACCGTAAGAAAATAATGACGTCCTGATGTAGGAAGTAAATTTTCCCAACAAAGCCGTGACGTGCGAGCGACAAACAAAAAGTGTTTTAAATAAAACAACAATAATTCTACTTGTTGCTTCGATCTTCACACTTCGTTACAGACTCAATGTCAATGGAATCAATAGATTATATTGTGAGAATTATCGTGTAATAGTTTCTTCTTTGATTTTGTTATAATCCTTGCGGTTTTAGTGTCAAGGTTTCTTTCCCTCGTGGGAACAGCACGACTGACGATTCTATTTATATTAAACCGTAAATAATTCGTACCCTTCGAGCAATCACTGATAGCGTAGCTATAACCCAATAGGGTATTTTACACCATGTAAGAAAAAATATAAAAATGAATGTTTATGATAGATTTTAAAAAAAGTAAAGGAGAAACGTTAGTATTTATTTACAAAAATGCAATGTACATTTTATAAATCAATTTCAAAAATAGTCTTTTTTAATCTGTTTTAAAACGCCATCCGCCATATTGGATTCCGACGTGATGTCACTCCCATAGTAACTTGACGTTACTTGGTCTTTTGCAGTTGTATTGTTTACTAATGAAGTGACGTCACGACCCGAAGTGGCATGGCGGCTAGCGTTTACGCGCGAAAATTCAAAATCATAAATTAAAAATAGTTTTTAAGGCATTTTTCGGTTTTATAAAACTGAAAAAAAAAATTCTACTGGTTCATTACGATCTAAGGATTAATTTAAAACAGTTTTCAAAAAAGGTGTAATACCCTATTGTTAATTGACTCCTACGAAACAATTTGTACTAATTGTGAACTCGTGCTATTTACAATTCTCAGACTATTAATAAAAAGGGCATCGCATTACCTTTTACTGATCTTAGTATTTATTTTACTGAGTTAACCTTGAAACCTTTGTGTAGAGCATTGCATAGTCAGATTTGGAACTCGAAGCAATTAAAAGGATATCCGATAGGCTCATCAGCATTTGAACAAGGTTATTTTATGGCATACAGGAATCAAAGAATTATACGTGCAAACAAATAAATAAATACACAAAACGTGTGCGCGACGTGTTCTGGGTTCGACCCCCACAGGAGGATCTGGGCATTTGTGTATGATGAGAAAATCTTAAGTGTTTTAAATGTATATCTGTGTGGCAGTGACGGCAGTTTAAACTCTAAGGTCGTACCACGACGCCGTGTTATTGCGAGCGTTTAGCGATTCATAGAGAGGGATGCAGCCTTATACATTAAATAGAGCCATTTCTTTCTCACAACTTAAAAATAATTCACACGTTTTGTTAAGGCCGCAGATCTTCGATTGGTCTTACACATGTAGCACAAAGATTAAGCTTACATAAAAGATGTAAGTGAGAGCATAGATAGGCGACAAAACGGCTCGTGACTACAAAACAAAGACAGTTTCATTTTTTAAATCGTTGCGTTTGTACTTTGTTCCACTTTCGTACAACCACAATGAGATCTATATCAATAAACCCCGTTCAATTCTATGAAATCGTTGTAATTGAGATAAAATTGTGTGTTAAGTTTAACAATGAGTTGAAGCACAAAATCGATGTTTTGTGAGAGAGATGGACTAAATAATTCTGTTCGTATTTTTAAACAGTGGACACCGCCCAATTAGGATTTTCTACTATATCTTGGGTTCGTTTATTGTATTTACAAACACAATCATCTCATCAGAAGCCGTTCGTTAAGTTACTGCACCGTTTGTCCCGTCAATTGAATTCTAAAGATGGTATCCACATACTCGTACCATTATATATTTCATTTACGCTTATTTATATCAAACTCTAGTTCAAAGGGAGCAAGACGCACCAATACTTTCGATTGCTCACACGTATAAATGTTATTTCGTCATAAGTATTTTCATAACAGCCTGTTGGCTTACACCCGACTAGTCGGCGAGTCCATTCGCCTGTCCCACATAGCTCGAAGTCGTCCAAGTGAGCGTCGATCTTGCGTTTTGTAAGAAGTGGGACAAGCTGCGTACCTCAGTTAAATCGACGAAAACTTTACCGGTACGAGAGTTGTCTGAAAGATAATGGCAGATTTCAAAAGAAAACGGTTATAAAGTCGTGAATGTTAACCCATTTGATAACTACACGAATACTGAATCGTCCGCATAACTTGATGGCATTAATCATTTCGGTGAAGCTATTTTCAAATGTAGGTTACAATCGAGATAACTTTTTTACCCATTGAATTAATTATACTGGGCAGTTAATAGAATTGATAATGTATTCTACTTTCTTCAAAACTTCTTTGACTTAAATTTGTTTTTGGAAGCGAGTTATTATAGTACATACTTACATGCTGTCAGGATGATTTTGAGATTCACTTGAGCGTTTTAATTTTTCTCTAGCTTTATCACACACCAGTTTTGAATTAAAAAGTATGGAATCTATTAATAAATCTGATTTTCAAAGGATTTTCCGCATTGAAATCTTGAAAATCCTTTCACTCTGAGTTTAACACAAGAAACCAACTGGTGTTGAAAAACTGCTTTCACAACTTTGTAAACTGGATAGAGAATATTATTATGTACTAGCTTCTGCCCGCGGCTTCGCCCCCGTGGAATTCGGTCTGTCACCACATCCCACGGGAACGGGATAAAAAGTATCCTATGTCCGTCTCCTGGTTCTAAGCTACCTCTTCACCAATTTTCAGCCAAATCGGTTCAGCCGTTCTTAAGTTATAAATAGTGTAACTAACACGACTTTCTTTATATATAGAAGAATATATATAATATAGATTAGAGACTGAGTTATTTCCATTTAATGATATTGGAAATGCTAGGCATATTATTATAATAAATGGATATGAAATAATAAAAGTATAAGATTCCTAATATTTGTAAGTATATTAACACTTTTGTTATAATATACTACATTAGCCATTTCTTGAGTTTCATCATGGTTATATAATAAGAGTTAAAGAGACGCTTCAGTGTCAGTTTCCTATTAATTAAGATAAACTACAAAAACTATTGAACTTTAAAAATCATGTTTGTCTAAAAATAATTAAAGTGTCAATGGAACTACATACGTGTTTTTTTAAGTCATCAATTTTTTTGCCAAGATTGAGTACCTAACTAATTACTTAACCTGACGTTGTTCTTATATAAGCACCTCAATGCTTTTTGCATAGAACCTTCACAAGCCGTCGCCACTATCCCCGATAATGCGCCGTCTCCTTGATTGGACATGTTAATTATAATAATAAATATTATTGTCGGGAATTGGACCCAACCATCAAGTATACATACAATGTGGCAGTTACCTCGTTTCATTAGCTAGGTTGGCGGAGGAATTGTAGACAATGGACATTAATGTATTATGGCCACATTGTCTGCGAAAACATTCATAGACACCTGTAAAGCATATTTTTGAATGTTCATGTTTTCATCGACATCCTTTCCTTTGTACTCCATCATCAGCTCGCTTTTGTCCACTACTGCATATTAGACCTCATGAAGTGAACTCTACAAAGCAGTCGCTGCGATTTGCCCTCTGCAAGTCGTCAAACCTTATTTCCGGTCTCCAGTTTGTTGTCGGTTTTCCGTGATACTTATCCGGCCCATCGCCACTTCAAATTACTAATCATTTGAGCTTATCTCTTACTATCAACGATCCCGACAATAACTTTATTGAGATGCTGCCTTCGCAGTTCAACTAGTTATTTACCAATTGTATCTGTGTCATGCGGTGCCAGCGATCTATTCTGTATTCCTCTCTCTTTATTATTCTTCTTACTATACTTTCCAAGCCAAAAACCACTAGGTAATGTAAATGAATTAGTTGCAATTATTGTTGACGTTGATGAAAGAAGTGAGGCAGGAATAATACCGACTTTAACTGTCTTTAGAGACAGTTTATAAAACCCAGTACCTATTAACTTTATCGGTGACAAATTGAGGAAGAAAAAGTAACTTAACATCATACGTAAGTGCCTATTCATCATCATCATCATCATCATCAGCCCATAACTAGTCCACTGCTGGACGTAGGCCTCCCCCAATGTGCGCCATTTCACCCTGTCTTCGGCTTGTCGCATCCAGCTTCCGCCAGCAACCTTTCGCAAATCATCAAGTGCCTATTACTATCACTCATTCAATCGCCAAATACTTACATAACATATTTATAAAAAAAAAAGTATGTTTGTATACTTGTGATTGCTTGAATTTAAGTCACATGATCTTTGTTGGCAATAGAGTAGACAGGGGAGGAGGTTCCGAATTGGTGAATAATTGCTTAGCAACATACCAATACTGTCTCGAATTCATTTTTGTACAGCTTAACACCGTAACCTTAGTTGACTCGGCACGTTTATACTGTACATAATCAAATTTAACATCGTCTGCCATCTTCAAACTTTCTTCATAAAACGTAAAGTTTACAGCGAGAAGTGTATTATTTGTAAATATTGACCATTGTGTACTGGTGTTTTGTCATAAACATTGTTAATACTACCTTATTTGATGTCGGCTGCATGGTTACCTGAAATCTCTGTGATATTGTTATTCTGTGGCGCTAGTAGAAGTGGAAGAAATTCAGTTTATGATTTGGCTCCTGTAGTACTTATAATATACATAATAGCGTTAGGTTTCGTCATTATAATGCTTATTCCGTTTATAATGAGAATGATGCATGATAATTCGTAATTTCACAATACTTTCTTAATTTATGTAAGTATTGTACTTAAGGTAAAAAAAAAGATATTTAATAACAAATAACTATATTGATATTGCATTACGGTGGGGCTGCCCACAGTCGGATAACAATTAATTTTATATGTTTTTGTTTAGCTTTTGCTATCCAACTGCTGAGAAAAGATTGGGAAGTACCTATCTTCTTTTTAGATCTTTCCAAATATTGACTCTTTTCTTGCGCCACCACGAAAAATTTAGGTCTCGAATTAGTCATCCTAACAAATTCAATATACGTTTTGACCCGAAAAGGATACATACTTAACTAATAAATGTTGAAACAAGGTATGACCTTGAATTAGCGTTAAGATGACCGTCTAATGTATCCGTTATGCAAAGGACTTTATTTCTTTTTACGGCTAAAAAAGACCTAAGTTGTCTGTAGTAGATTTATCTAGCGAACGAGTAATGTTTGTTTCTTAATTGCAAACAAGAGTTTTAATTTAAGAAGAAGAAAGTGAGAGTTATGTACGTTGTTTTATTTCATAATTACAGTTTTATTTAGATTTTTGAGTCGGTAGTATAGACACCAATATAACATTCAAATCAATTAAAGAGTACAAACAAAAATGTATGGAAATTACATAGGATGACGAAAAATCAATCGTTTATAAATGTCATAATTTTTTATGAAGTAAAATAGTGCACAAATCAAAAAGGCACGTAATTTTGCTCATCGAACATGTCATATTTTAAGTTTCATAACCTTGGTGGACCTTAACATGCGTTAGTATAGTTATTACTGCGCCCTAACGTATCAACGATTGCTAATACAGATAACGCGATAACGTTACATTACCATTGTCTCCGGGGCCATGAGAACGCCACACCTTGCTATGGGAAGTTGCACTTGTCGCGCATTCCCCATCATTATTGACATAACTGTTTAATGAACTTGTTTTATGAAGTTGCATTGCGTAATACAGTACGGCATAACATGTAATGTTACGCTTGTTAACCCTGAAAAGTAAGGCAGAGGTGTAAGCATTTGTTGTCCAGTAGCCAATTTGTGATAAAACAAACGTAAAGCCTTACCTCTTCGCAATCCGAAACGGATCATAAAAATATATTAGACAATTGCAAGCAGCTACCAACATTATGCGATTTGCACTGCACTTTCGACTACCAGGCTGAAATGCGAAAGTAATGCATGCAACCAGCAACGTGGTTTCGACGAGGTCACGACGCATGCGCGAGCAAATTCTGTAAGACCAACAACCACAGCTGAAACTATGCGGTTTAGTTAAAAATATGAAGTGGTATGGTTGGTAGATGATAAACTTTTCATCGGGCGATAGTTTGATCTGTGATTCCATTACCATTCATGTGGTAGGTGCCCTACTACTTGAATATAGAGGCAGTATTTATTTTCATGACGTAGTTCCTTGCTATTTATTACACATTTGGAAGTCGGCAGGTGATATATCACTGTCAAATCAGACTAAACTATTTTATTCTGTAGTCTTTGGCTTTCCTTTAGTGGTCTTCCCCGTGCAGCAATGATTCCCACACGATATGTAGATAAAGCCTGAGCCCTATAGCTTATTAAATCCAAGTACTACGCAAGCACGTTGAACGCGCCTTCAACGCGCACGCGCAACCTCATGCAGCGATCGTACGGTATATTGATAGGTATGGATGATAAATGAGGTAAGCTGAAGCCTCGTCCGTTAGATAACACGATTCTATAACTTGTGTGTATATCCGTTATACTAGCCACCCTTGCGGATTAGATGGAAGTAAGCGGATTAGATGTCTCAAGTTCCTTGATGCTTTAATTTAACCGTGTTTGATGAAACGACGCTAAGAAAGTCATTTTCCAAATATAATCTTGCTTGAAACCCCGTCTAGTAAGTACTACACCCAAATCTGTATGTATGTTTAGGTCCCATGTAATACGGGACGATCTTGTTGCCAGTAACCGGGCAGAAATTCCAAAAACCTAATAAGACTGCTCGACTTGGCAATCGAACCCAAGTCCTCTAGCGTAGCAGTCGCCGCGCTACAGGCTAATGAGGCAGTTTTCTCTTACATTTAACTTTAAAATTATTACCGCACTGAATCGTCAAGTACTCGCTTCTTTTTAGTTTAATGCAATTAATTCCCATCAAATGACCGGAAACCCTCTCCCTCCGGCCATAGAATTTAAAGTTAAAGTAGAATGTAATTAAGGAAGGTCATATTATTTATATAAAACCGTTGTTGAAATATGTTTAAACAAACTTACCTTTTTTTCTTTCAAAAAGATCTTTAGATGCTATGCACTTTTACAGGCAAGCCTTAGCATACAAATCAATGAACATTTCGCCTTGGAAGCCTTCGACAGAATCGTCGCTGTTAAATACAAGGTTTTGTACCGTCGAACATTCTCCTTTACTTTTGTCTCTAAGTGCACAAGTGTTTTCTGTGCACTACAAGAGATCTTTCGCAATCTCCTCCGAACCGGGACTTGCAAAGCAATTAATGCCACGTATTTTACCAATCCAGGGATTTTTATAATTAATCATACATTTTAACATTCATACCCTCAAGCTTTTGTCGAATACGGTAGGCAGATGGTGAGAGCTCTTTGACTAGCTGGCGACCACTCAAAGCACCTTTGTGTTTGTTTTGACTTTTGGATAGAAGAGAGCTCGTAACGGCTGTCGTTTGCTGCTGCTCCGGTAGTATGCATTCCGCTTGGTCAATGATAATGTACATACAAAGAGCTTAATGCACACTGACATAATTTTGCTCATAATATAAAGCAGGTCTCCGTAAAAGTTCTTTTGAAGAAAATAATCAGCTGTTTTTTTTATAAACATTTACAACAACAGTTGCACATGTCTCGCAATACATAATTCGATTCAACTATCGTTTCTCGATGAAATGCGTATAAAATGGGAAACGGTTACATAGCAGTGTTATCATTAGTTGCCTTGCGATGACCGTATCGTATTGCTATGAAGAATTCTTCAACAATATCTCCACGCCAGAGTATTGCCGCGAGTAGTTACTATGAATATCGAAGTTATCACTTTTATAGTGATTTAGGTCTTAGATACAACATAAGGGCTACGGCTTCAATCGTTTTGTATCTTATCAAAGCTAGAATTTCCGATAAATTGCGTATCTCTATAGACAACCGCTAGGACATCTATTTAAAGTTCTACGAATTCTAGTACTTACTAGTTTCCAGCAAATTGTTATTGTACGATTTTGTTACCCTGAATCGGTATTTCTATACGCTTATCACTTGCAATTGGAACTTTGACCGATAAATATATCGATGGGTTTGCACGGTACCCACTATCAGACTATCTACAGCTACACCAACTATTGAAATTGGGACAATAATGCGGTATAAATAGAGCATACGTATAATAATAATAGAATTTACTTCTATGACCCCTCGATAATGTCAAGCGTGACGATTTACCTAGACGAGCACTTACAGCCACAGTAAAAATTACATTAAAGGTTATGTTATGTTATGTAGTAAGAACAGCCTTTTTACACATTTTTTTTTTACTTTACGCACCACTTAGACGGGATCGTGTCTAAGTAATAACTAAGCTGATTTTCAAGGTTAAGCTGCACTCGCTACGGTCTGTGTGTGGATGGGTTACCATTCTTAACACATGGAGACCCCTCCGAGCCTCGGAGGCACGTAAAGCAATTGATAGTGGTAGTCAGAAGCCCAAAAAACCTGATAGCCAGTCTATCCTCCGAATATCGGTATTGCCCCGAAATTGGGTTGCGGAAATCTGATGGCAGTCGCTCCATGTAAAATACAGATATTCAGCCGCATCTGGTTAGACTGGAAGCCGACGCCAACATATTTGAGAAAAGGCTCGGAGGATGATGACCATTTATGATCTGCTGTAAGCACCCGCGGAAATTTTAGATAAAAACGAAAGTGTGCGCGACAGTAATGGCAGTTTGTAGTAATAATAATCAAAGATACGGTCTTGTTATCTACTAAACCCTGGACTTAAAAACGAATCATAATTTAAGAATTTTAACATTTATCGGTTATTCGCGTGCAACCAGGCATACAAGATCTACCAAGACAATATTTTGTTTTATTTTATTGTTGGAAAAAATATATACTTAGTAGTGTAACCGATAAATAAATAAATAACGAATTGACAGTTTATTATTATCCTGTGAGTGAATGCGGGTTCAAAACCATTAAATCTTTTCGACAAAGACAGCATAATTAACTACAAATTTCACTACAGGTAAGCTCTCTTGATCACTAAATATTATTTAATCATTACATTAACTTGACGTTGGTCAAGGTTATTTGCAATTAAAATTAAATAAAAACTATCTTATATATTATATCCTAAATTCAAATAAAATCTTATATGAAAGTAAGAGTTCTTAATTTGTAGCCTAACAATTACTTACTTTTACTTGGTTTAATTTTATTATAATTTGACACTCCTTTTACTTTATTTAATAAAATCCGAAGACATCTAAAAGTAACTTCATCTTCCGTGGGTTTGTCAGTTATTTGATCGTTTACAGAGTAGGTGGGTAAAAATGACGTGGTAACAAGGTTTTTACTATTATACAGCTAATGAAGCTGTAAATAGTAAAAGCTGGCTCTAAATTTTAATTGAAAATATTTCGATTGGGTGTAAATAATACCGCCTGCTAGTGCCTGTAAGTCGCAAAGCAACCAGTTCAGTTTGCAGAACTGTCGGAAACAGACGCCTTTGCCGCGAGTCGACCGTGGAACGAGACATTTAAAAAACACAAGGCTTTACGCAGCAGTGCCTTTGCTCGTTTTAAAACAATATGTGGGTTCGCGCCAAAACAACGTCAGTAATATTTTTTCATATCAGTGTCGTGATTGTTTTGAAATTTTCACATTAGATAATTTTGTGCGGTCGTGTGTTTGTTTAGTGAAATACGAAATTGCGATACGAACTACCTTTACAGTGTAGATAACGTTTCCTCGGTTTGCGGTTGCGTCCGTCGGAGGTACCAAGATATTTATTTTTAATGCTAATTTAATTTTCTTTTATGATTTGTCTATGTAGTTTTTATATTAGAATTCCAAGGTAGAGACATTTTCAATCTTTTGATAATTTTCCTTGACTATTCAGATTGTTGGATAAAGTTTTTATTTGATTTAGGTATTCAGGGAGTTTTTGTTTACTTATGTATAATTTTAGATAAGCTATTATCTTTGTTTTTAAGAAACAAATTTCAGACTTTTTATTGCAAGAGTTGCTTTTTTAAAAGAATTGTTTGTGGGACTATCATTAGTAGATACAGTGCCAGATGCAGTTTCTATGCCTTTTATGTGATAATTATTAGAGACATGGGTACTGCAGAGAGTATACTTAGATCATGTTAATCGTTATACTAGCTATAAGAACTAAGGCTAAAGGAGTTCAAAAAACATCAAATATTTCTTCAATTGCATTGTGTTGAATTATTAAATACAATTTTAAATAGGTACCTACTTTTTAGGATCCCGCAGCACAAAGATCTAGCCATTGGATAAAGACCTCCCTTCGATTGTGACATTCATCACAATCCAGAGGGTTGTGCCTAGGGTCGCCAGATGTCGGGCTTTTTACAGTCAGGTCCGGCCAAATTATCCGGCTATTCGTCAACCCCGCTCCACCAAAAGATGCCGAACGACCTGAGGCCAAATGTCTGGCTAAATATGAATCCGTGTCTGGTTTTTCTATTTTTAGTCTTGGTCCTGTTTTACGTAGATGCCATTATCATCCAATTAAGTACTTCCCGCGACTTTAAATCTAAAAGTCACGCTATGTATGATAATATTAATTGAATGATGTTAAAAATATATCGATCTACGTATGCTGTTTCACGGCTGGACGATGCCAGAAAAAAAGTAACTATTCCAAAACTAGAACTCTTTATTGCACGTAATTTTCATAAAAAGCCTGCATACAAAACCTTAAAAGATAATCTACAAAAAATATAGCGCAGTAGCAATTCCGATAAAAAAATTCTTCATTATTGCATTTGATGGTCAGAAACAACGCTATTCTACGCTTGAGATAACAAGTCGCTAGTCGAGGGCACCTTGCATGAATTATGTAGTCTGAAGTTATGAATTACTAATTTCACTCAAGTGAATGCATTATCTTTGATATTCACTCGGTAGTTTGGAATTTTGATAGGAAGGTGCTGCTGAACATTGGTATTCTCGGAAATGAATGTAAATATATAGCTTTTCTTCCTGTATTTACCTACCATAAAAGACCTCGAAAATCTAACCTAAATAATAATACATTTCTTTTTTTTTAATAAATAACGGCATTTATCGCATTATTTGCTTTAAACCATATACATATTTTAAAAAGCTTCAAATGCTGTACCAATGGTTTAAATAAACTGTATTAAATATAAAGTCAAAATCAAAATGATTTGTTCCAATTACTTGTAATACTTTTAAAAAGTCAAAACTAGTTGCAGTCCTAAACTAGATTCAAAAAAGATAGGCAGAGAATAGCCGAGAAGAATTTCCATAAACTCTCCTTAAAAAAAAGGATTACAATATTACTTAGATAGTGATTATGCAGATAGTGATACGCATACCAGGTTCGGAAAATGCATTGTTCACCTTAGTACTACCACTTTACAAGGCTTACAGGTTGCTTATCTACCAGTAGATATAACAATATAACCCTTTCCCTTAGTTGACTTTTATGATAACCGGCAAAGGGTGATAACGAGTAGCAACCAAAATAGAGCTAACACATTATGTAATTGTATGGTGAAAAAGTAAAATATATCTAATTCATTAATTATCCTTACTGTTGTATTCTGTTCAGATGCGGCCGAAAACTAGTATTTTACACGAAGCAACTGCCATCGGACCCAGTATCTGAACAATACCGATACCTTAGGTATTATAACTGATTGTCAGAGTTTTGACTAGCACTGACGATTCGCTGTTCCTATTACAACTGGGACCGTGCTCTCCGAGACACAGTCCGAATCTACGAATCGAAATAATGGTTGCCCACCCAGAATCTCAGTTATTCATCCTTATTGTATCCAAAATGGACATTTGATTTGTATTATCTACAATTTCACTAAATTATTGGATCCAACGCTAGCAGCTAACTAGCAGCCTACCTACCTGATATCTACTTGATAAACTGGTGTTTGCTTTGTAATTTTCACAATTCTATCTGGTTTTTGTTGATCTTTAGCAAATAAGATTTCAGCTCCAATCATCTTTTATTATTTACAATTAAAAAGAATTATATTTCCTGTTTGTATCACCTTTGGTGAACCCAATATTGCAAGCTTAGTTATAAAAGGCTAACGAAAAGATTACGAGAAGTAGAGCATTACGCAGTTTTTTATTTAATGAAAGACAATGTAATTGAGTTAGGTTCGTGACGAAGCTTGTCTATTTTTTTTCTTATAATAAGACTAAGTTCCTTCACATGCAACTACCTCTTTAAATCAGTCCATATGGGTGTTACAAATTCGTATTTTTTGTTACAGCAATCATCAATGTAACCACCATGCAGACAACAAGAGAATCGAGCAGACAAAAAAGATGTAACAAAAGGCGAAACTCTAGAAAGAAATCCCTATCGCCGTCTGATTTGAAATGCACTAGGGGAGACGTAAAAACGGATAGCAAGCTGAACGGAAAGCGCTCGCTATCCGAGGGGTCAGTGAAAGTGAAACATAGGAAAAGTAACATAAGACGAACTTTGACCCACCCGTTCACGTGTAGTACGGACGATATTCGTGATGTTAGTATGATCGGTGTGTTCAATAGAAATGTTAAAGTGGACCCTCCTCCTGAGAGTGACGAGTCTAATCTGCCGCCTACCAGTAGTGATAGGGATACGGAGGATGATGGACGTCTGTCACGGCCAGCGCCGCAGAGATCTCGGTGGGATTCCGGCAGTGAGATGGACTCTCTCGTGTCTACTGTCGTCAGAAGAGCGTCTGCGAGGCGACGCCGGACGCCAGCAAACCCAGGTTAGTTGTAACATTTTAGTACATGATAATAATTATCTACTCTTTATTACATTACCAAGTGTTGTTGCACCTTTTTATATCGTACGAAAGATAACATCAATCAACATGAAGATAATAATGTTGTTAACAAGATACAATAAGTGAGTTTTAATATGTCCCAGAGGATTAAAAATAAAGAAAGGGATATGTATAATGTAAAGAAAAAACCTATGCGCTCTACACTTTGCGCATTACTTAATATGTATCAATTAGATATGTAGTACCTATGTGCATATATCAGGTGATTGGATAGAACATTATACGTAATTTTGCATTTGAATTTAAATAGTATGACTACTGATAAAATTTTAAACACTTATCTCGCCATATACGTTACATTCCTATCCTACTATGCTTTAAAATGAAATCTTACTAATAATGTATGGTCATTTAGCAGTATTATTCAATTACAATGACAGCTTCATGACCTAAATAATAAAATACAGTAGTCATTCATTTGCATTATATAATACGTGAAATTACTACGAACAAACAACATTATCATCGTAGAACATGTAAATTGTTTACATAGAATAATTATACATAATTACAATTGCCAAGGTTGGTCTAAGAAAAGTTGCTGCTTATTGTCATTGACATTATTTGTTATATTATACTTGGCGCAGGAAATGAATAAAATTATAGAA
This sequence comes from Acronicta leporina, assembly GCA_947256265.1. Lineage (NCBI taxonomy): Eukaryota > Metazoa > Arthropoda > Insecta > Lepidoptera > Noctuidae > Acronicta > Acronicta leporina. The sequence goes on along the minus strand of OX366520.1, from coordinate 10,543,871 downwards.
TCACTAATGCATATTGCTGCGTTCATATAATTATTGCGTTCTTATACATGTATATTTATTTATAATACTACTACTTCTAGATACACGAGGGTAATAGTCATATTGCGCATCTATACCTTTCTGTTGAAATAGGAAAATCAATTTTTGATTTATTACTTTCCTGAATTAAATACGTAAAAAGATTACATTTTTAAACCTTATGATACACCACAGTTATCAATAACAAACAGCTCCACGAACGTCTAGTGTATCTAGATCAGTAGGTATGACTCTATCTAACTGACTATTGATGGAAGCGAGCGTGATGCTAGTTTTTAATTTTAACATGAAAATTTTAAACTATATTTAAAACTGAAGGAAATTTTCAAATTATTATCTGCATAAAATCTGTGACAATTTTAGACTATAAGGAAAGTACAGAACTGGGAAATATCTTTAACTTTAAGTAAGTATATAGCACAGACAAACTGAACAAAATTGCCGTTGTTTATCGTCCCACGCAAACAGTGAGTTTGCCTCCAAACGTTTGTGGCCAACAATTTAGGTCCAATGTTCGATTAGTACTCATGTTGCACTTGTGGATATTATGAATACAATACTTCAAATTGTTGGCCCAACACTGCTCGATATGGAGAGAGTGTATGATTCACTTCTAGGAAACTGTATAAGTGTATACCTAGAACAAACTAGGCACATTAGGTACGTATATTCAAAAACAAGTATGTGTATTTATGTAGAAACGAGTTAATATTAATGCAAAATGCAATCTTAACAGCTGCACATCAGCTAGCTTGACACGTGACTTTAGGTAGTGCTAAATAAAAATGATTAAATCATAAATTTGTATTCCCCACGTAAACAAAAATTAAGATAAAATATTCAACTGCAATGTCACGCTTAGTTGCCGTTTGAAAAAGTTGCGTAAACAAATATAATCTTCACACAATCTTTCTTATTCCTCGGTATTTTGCCGATATTTACTTGCCTTTTAGCAGCACCATGTATATAACGTAGATTGTGGTTATGCTGGCAACGGTATGGATAGATCTATTCACCATAGATATCCCGACATTGATATCGAAGATAGTGAAAAAGAGGGCTGCGACGACGGTTATGAATTCGACGATAAAATATTTTTCTATCCTCAAAAAAAATACTATTCTGTCGACCAATTGTTTTATGCTCTTTTGAAACCCATAAATACTGTAGTTGTGCTACGCTCAGGATATTTACATTACTTCCGATACCTTCTTTAAGATCAAATATTTGTTCTCGCTCTAAATGGAAAGGCGAAGGTTGCGCAGTACGAGGCCCCCTCTCTTAGGCGTTCTTCATTTCTGTACAAATTTGCAACGTCTAATTCTGCGTGCAATAGGCATAATGCAGCTATTTCTGGTTCTGATAAAATACTTAGTGGAACAAGAACATTATGAATATCGACTTTCTTTAAAAGATCATAATTTTCATAGTTTTTCTTTCGTGCTTCACATAAACAAACTCCTTTTGTACCACAAATACCACTAAAAGAGTTATTGATGATAAAATACAGTTATTGTATAGGATTTGGCAATTACTAAATGAATTCACATTGAGTACCTAATTACGAAATCCAATACTTAAAATGTTATTTGATCTGATAAAAATAAATAAAGAAACCATTCCAACCTACATAATATATAATATGCATACTTCATAGAATGCTACTTGGTTATTACATAAAGAATATTAAAATGTGATTTAAAGCGATTGCACTACTTACATAATTATAACTTGCAGTTATAATGAATAGTTGTATGTAATATATTTTTGCATAGTTGCATAGGTACGTCGGACTCACAATGTCATAGTACGTGCTTTGCAACTTGTAATAGTTAGTGCAAATAAGATTGCAGTAATTTTATTGTAGAGAAATGGAATGCACTGGATCCTGTAATACAGTTAATAACTTGCTCAGGATCCAGGGAATTCATGTAACTACGCAACATACTTATGTCAAATAAAGAATTATTTCTATTTTTTTATTGGTAGTTTTGTAGTCCGGAAAGTTCTAATGGATCCGTCCACCGCTAAGTACGGGTAGGCAATGGGGTACGTCAGGTTTGGAACGACTATAATCGGAAATTACCTTATTTATTATATGCTGCAGTTGAAACAAAACTCATAAAAAGGACCTCTCTCTCCTCTCGAGTTCAAGTGTATGTCGCGAGATACAATGCCTCCATTCTATTTGAAATATAGTCTGCATTTATTTATCCATAAGTTGCAGTCAAATCGTCCACCGGAGAAACTGAGGCAAAAGAAGCTACTTTTGCAATGAAACATGATTGGAATGGCAGACTGGCCGATGAATAAATAAAAAATAAACCCGAGAACAAACCTGTTACTAGCAACTAGCGGCATCTATTGATATTCATTTATCTTTATACAGTCGAAGGAATTTAGTCGCAGAGATTGTATGCACTTTAATCTTGCATTGCAGGACATTAAAAAACTGTCCGATTAAAATAACTGTTTCAGAATAAGACGTGGAAAATTCAAAATAACACAATAAAATAGTTTCTGATCCTATATATAACGTTAACTTGATCTAAAAATGAGCCTTGTTCCTTGTTAGAAACACACTGCCATCTATATACACGCAACGTAAGTTAAATAACATAAAGCCATTGCACGCATGTTCAGGTGCACGATCGTAAGCATAGATGGCGCTAGAAGACCAATCGAGTAAATTAAATGCAAGAACGTTTTATTATCTAACTTTCTTGAGTAAATGGTACTAATGGTATAATGTTACCATTAGCGTCAATTTAAATAATTATAACCTTTCCCCATACAATTAGAGTAAATATTTGGTTAAATTGGACAGAGCTTCCATTTCACGAGAATATTCTTATCCTGTCAAGTAACTACAAATTTCAGGCACAAAACAAATTACAATGCAAAATCTTAATTTCTTATGTGTGCTGCTTACTTCCTTTGCTGAATGAATTAGCTCGTCCGAATTCCATTGGCGCGAAACAGATGACTTCTGATCTGGATTTGGTTTCCCAAACCACTATTTAAATTGTTACCTACCTTCGCATATTAATCCGACTTAGTATCGTGATAATAATTTCAAACAAGTAACCTATCGCAGTCCATTGCCGATCTTTATTTGTTTGCATATCGATGTGAAATTAAATGCCGGTATAAATTATAATAATAATAATAATAATATACTTTATTGTCAGACATTACAGTCCATAGGTTGTTAGCGATGTGTTAGTAACATATTGGGCTTATGTTCTATATTAGTATTGTTAGTAGTTTATTTAATTAATTTTAATTATGCCCGCCCATTCCTAGCTCCATCCAGTGTTTCTGGAAGGGGCAATCTAGCCTTTCAGCAATCATCTTCAGAATCCTGTTCCGACTGCTATGCAGGCGCTGCGCCATGGAAGCCGCTTTCTTACGCATGATAGCGTGAAAGCCATCTGTGCGGGCTTCCGTAAACATGCCAGACGCACTGCAGCGCCACGGCAGCCGCAACAGCATCCTGAAGGCGTTGTTGTACTGTACGCGCAGGACATTATAGGCTCGGGTTGTATATGACACCCACAGGCCGCTCGAGTAAAACGACTGGCAGAACGCCTTAAATAAACTAACTTTGACGTCTGTCGTACAGCGAGCGAACCTGCGGGCGAGCATATTACTCCTCACCGCCAATGACCTGCGCTCTCGCTCTATATCACTATTATCCCGTAGATCACTAGTGACAATGTGACCCAGATATTTAAAACTATTAACGACATTGAGTACTACGCCGTTGAGATATATCGGTGGCACACGTCGTGGTTGTTGTTTCGATGCCTTAAATACTAAGATTTCACTCTTTTTTGAGTTGTACATAAGACCGTGCGCCTCCGCATACATCTCGCAGATCGATAGCAATATTCTCAGCCCACCTACCGATGGACTGAGCAGCACCATGTCGTCCGCATAACTTATGTTATTGACACACGTACTGTCAATGTAACAGCCGACATGTGTGCTGCTCAGTCGCTCGATAAGCTGATTAACATATAAATTAAACAACAGAGGTGAGCTTAACCCCCCTTGTCTTACACCGCATTCCATCCCGTACTCATCCGATAGAGTATCGGCCCATCTTACCCGGTTTATCTGGTGAGCATACCAGTACCTGAGAAGCGCTGTATACTCCGCCGGCACTCCCGCGCCTCTCAACTTGTCCCATAGCACCTCATAGGAGACGAGATCGAACGCTTTCGACAAGTCGAGAAAACACGCATACACCGGCGTCCTCCTCGCAGTGTAGTACTTGACGGTGTGCTTTAGGCTAAGGATGGCACTCTCCGTGGACTCTCCCGCTTTGAAGCCGAACTGTGCGTCATTTACTAAAATGTGTTCTGAGAGGCAACCATTCAACAGGCCGTCAAGCACTTTTGCCGCGGTGGTAACGAGCGAGATGGGTCGATAATTATTCATATCGGATGTGTCACCCGTCTTATTTTTCACTATAGGAACCACTACCGTTCGCATAAGCGGTTCTGGCAAATAGGAGTGACCCAGGCACAGGGTGAAGAACAGTGACAACACTCTAGGCAGATGGACCCCAGCATGTTTAAAATGCTCGATACTGAGACCATCGTGACCCGGCGACTTTCCACGCTGCATATTTGAAATAATTCTAGCCACCCTCTTAGCTGGTATTTTTACGTTCCTCTCGGTCACAATGGCCTCAGTAACGGTCTCGTTACGAGATACAACACCTAAGGGCGATTTTACAGAAAAATGATCCCTAAACCCATCGGCAATGTTCTTGTGGTCTGTATTACCACCGACACTAACCGGGAGACTAGGCCTTATATTCATTTTATTTGTATTTTTCCAGAAATGCTTAAAATTCTTAGCAGAATGGTTGGAAGCGAGAAGATCCATTCTAAGCTGGTCCTGTCTGTTTTGACACCACTTCAGTTTGGCTTTGAAATGTCTCCTCGCCACCACCATATCATTATGTATACGACCACTGGCCGGTCGCCCGGCCATTGTCCACATTTGGAACTTAAGCCGTGCCTCGCGATGCGCGTCCGCAACATGTTTATTCCATCCTGTAACATAGCCACCTCTCTTCCGACACTCTGTCCTACAAGTTTGTTGAGCAGCCATTGCTAGCGTTTTTACAATATCTGAATACATTTCATCAAGAACTGAGTGATGTTCCACGTTATCACAGAATCCGTCACAACAAACACTCAGTTCCTGCGGGATGTCTATCAGTCTCAGTCCAGAGTGACAGAGGTTGTGGTACTTGCTAGTCTGCTCCGGTGACCTCTCACCCCATATGACACGATTAAATGGCTTATTATATGGACCTACAACTTTAGGCTTAATTTTCTGCAAATCACATTCGATCACAATCGGATAGTGGTCAGACCAATACAAGTCATATAGTACCGTCACACTAACGACTGACTGTCGCGCCGATTCAGTGACAATGCAGTGATCCAACCATCTATTACAGCCATGCGATTCACTAGTAAAAGTGTAAGTATTCATGTCACACATATTTACATCAACACATAGCCAACTTTGATCTGAACAAAAATTCATCATCTCATTATAGAATAACTCGTTAGGATGTGCGTTAAAGTCCCCTATTATGTAAAAAGCTTCAGTTCCTTTATTTTCCTCTATCTCTATTATCGAGCGAATAGTACTCAGACAGGCCGTAAATTCCGGAAGATTGTCATTCGAGTTCGTGGGCATATAAACACTGAAAACCACTACTGATCTAGTACTTACAGTTATGTTGATCGCGCACACTCGAACATTATCACACTGAATCGGTGTCACTGACTCGAACACATTTTTGCGCCACAGTAACGCAACGCCACCGTACGGTCTCCCACTCAGCAAGCTCGCTGAGGTGTCTACAGCCGACGTCCCGGTGCACCCAAAGCTGTCATGAACCGCGCTGAGCAACGGCAAGTCATGTGGCAGCAGCCAAGTTTCTTGGAGGGCTATCACATCAGCCGACTGACATAACGTTCTGACGCTTTCCATTGACCTCTTGAGTGATTTGCAATTAAAACTTACAATCTTACTGAGGCGATCCATTCTTTCTATCTGTATTTTCATCTAATTTATCCATTTGTCGCCTCATAGGAAAACGCACAAAACGCCTAAACGATATTCCAGATGGCCACAACTTATCATCCAAAAAAATATCCATTTTATGTTTTGTTATAAACAACTTGTATGCATTGTAATCCTTTTCCCGTTTCATTTTAATTTTCACTAATGTAACCCGTTCTCGAGTCTTATCAAATACGTAGTTTACAATATCCTGTTCAGACACCGCCTTGTGCACATTTGATATAAATAGTGGCACTTGCGTGTCCGCCGCTCTGAATTGTGCCCTTTTTTCCTGGGCATCAACCACGGCACTTCCTTTTTGACTAATAAACTGATTCCTATGTTTCCGCCGCTGCACCAAAGTCCATTCCTCACTATTATTCGATACCTTCCATTCACCGTCTTTTTGAACAACCTCAGAAAAAGACGGTCCCTTATTATTTACAACATTCATTTGTTTATATTGATCAGCTGGATTGCTAACGGGCGCCGACGCCGACGATTGTGACTCACCGTAAGTACGCGACGGCTTTTCGCTATTAGCTACTTGTGTACATCTACTAGTCATCTCATTTACACCATTAGCGTGACTAATCTCCCTCGTTTGGATCGACGGTGCAGGCAGCAATTGTTGTTGCACGGGTGAAGGAGATGGATATGACTTAGCAGCGTTGTTGCGCTCGATAGCAAACGATTTATCACAGCATAATGTGGGTAGTAGCGTCATCGTCTCACCGTCGGTTAATTTAGATCCACCTCTTTTTTGCATATTTACATACTTCTCTTGATTAACAAAAGATGCAGTCTTATAATATTCATGAATCCGATCATTCAATTCACTTTTAGTTGCATACTGATCTCGAAAATCTTGCATACATTTCTCAACTAAAACAATTCTTTTGAGCAAGACGGTAACATCAATATGATCAAAATTAATGGGTGGCAATTTTTCCAACCTATGAGCCACAAAAACGGGAATCTGTTCAGGATCCGTCTCCTTGAATAAACAAATAATGTCTTCCAGGTTTCGTGAGGTTTTACCCTGACGTTTTCGAGCTGTCGGTTGCTTACTCAACGATTCATACAACAACGACTTTGCAAGTTCAATCTCCTCCGTACTAAAGGCACTCTCACAGATTTGCATAAGGCTTTGCTCATCCATAACATCAAGTTTGTTTTGAATAAAAGCCAACACTTCACATATTACAATGTTACAACTAGCACATTTCAATATTTTAAATGGGTTATCCATTGTGGTAGCGTTGAGGAGCGTGACCTCACTTGCACTCGCGTTCACGGCCGGGTATGCCAATACAAGTTTGTGAATTCATTCGTGTGAACTCTAATACAATGGAAAATCAATAATTGGCTATACGTAATCAATATTTTCTTCGAATTTTGAAATGTAATTACCCATAGCCGTCACCATCGTCTTTGCCTACCGCATAGGAAAAACTTCGGTACAGTTTTTTTGACTGAGCGAATTCGACCCCTTAACAACACAGGTTTCATTCCCCGTCATGGGGCAGACCGGTAAACAATACGAACGGAAGTACAGCCTTCGGTTACCAGCTGTCGTGGGTTGCGTGTAGGCCGTGATGAATGAACATCTAATGTCAATGCCGCCTGTATCAGATATGATGACTTGATGAGATAATGTGTCTTGACTCTGAAGGTTTTATGCACAGATAAGTAGTATATACAGTTTATCACAAGAAAACCTGTATGATGAACTTTATCTGTTCAAATTTCAATAATTTAACAACCTTTATGACATAGGTAGGCTGTCCATGTCAGCTGTGTGAACCTACTGAAGAAAAAATCGAATAGTACGTTTTAAATCACCATAGAACTTTAAAGGAAAATTCAATATCCGCAATAGGGCCACACAGGTCAAGGCAAAGCTATAGGTATTGTCGTATGAGAATGTCCAAAAAATAGTCCTCAATAGATAGTAGTGGAAGGTGCAGAAACGAGAAGACATTAACTCTTAATTAGAAGAATAGACTGGACCAAAGTGGTCGACTATCCTTTCATCGAAAAGGAGACCTGTTCCTATTTGTGGGACAATAAACGGATTAATGACGGTGAAAAGATTATCTTCGGAACTATACTTACAGAACATCGACTAAGGTTTCTGCTGTCCGAGAATGCTCATAATACGCGATGCCTGTGGATGGTGTGTTAACCAGAAATCTACAAAAGTTTCTGGGTTAAGTTTGTCATGTTATGTGAATCCAATGTCAGATAATGTAGGTACTCATGTTGTCCTTACCTTACGCGTTTTTCTCTTTAGTTACAGTCTACACCCACTTGGGTCATCGTTTTTGGAACTCTAATCAAAACGTACATGAACGGATGAAGCAAGTTCAAATTCTGAATTCATCCATTATGACAGTCTGTCTGTCATTGTCCAATGTGGAACACACGGTCGCCCTCGCATCAGTTTAGGCACACTCATTAGAGATGATACTTTCAAGACATTTGTTTAAAACAGTTTGAATAACCGTAATAGATGAAAAGAGGTCGATGTTAATGACCTCTTAAAATGATTTGTAAAATACAGTTGGCCTACTTGAATAATCTGTTCATATATTATTTCTGCTGTTACCTGCAGCACATAATGCAGTTTTTTGTTAGCATGAGGGTTAACTCATTAGGTTTGATCTACCTACTAATAAAATATTGTATTAAATGATGTGATATCATTGAATATGAGTATGTTGCTTCAGTAGCAACATGCTCAATGTTATCAAAAGATAACATATAGCTTATCTCTGCTAAAAAGTTCTATTGTTACTGTCCTTTTCGCATAGTGTTGTAACCGTAAATAATATATATGTCATAAAAATTTGGTCAATATTAGCATTATAATATCTAGGTACTTATAATATCGTTCTAAGCCAGTTTAAATAGGTCGTTGATGTCTTTTGTATGGATGCTATTATAGACGGAATATTGATCTATGTACTTACAGACACAATGACGTAACTCTCATGCAAATTAACGATAACAAAACAAAATTAAATCTTATTATGTCAAACATAAATTTATAATTAGACATTATTTTTCCTTAATTATCTCGTAGACGTATTACGTCTACTTCTTGTAACTAATACACAATTATTATTCTTATTTGTTATACACGGATGATATTCGAGACAGCCATAATAGCATTTAATAATACTTTTTACAGCTTCGTTCACTATTAATTTTAATTTCATGACCTCCAAACGCCACAAGGTTCGTCTCCTCTATACACGACAAAAAGGTTAATAAAAACTTGTATTCTTGAATTATGTCTTTTTTGCTGAAAACCTTTGAAGCATTCACAGTTTGTGGAATTGTAGGAAACTATGACATCGTTAGTACGGTTAAAGAGTTTTTGTTTTAGTTTTGGGTACTCATTTAACCGTGACGCGTGTGTGCGTGGGTGTAGTACCTCCTACGTACGTACACATACAAACAGCTATTCTTTTTTAAAATGAACTTGTTCTATATACAAGTGGTGGTCGCGGTGTTTGGTCTAGTTCGCCAGTGCAAGTTCATTGTTCGGACGAACCTAATTTACATTGGTCGCAAACGCCAGGCGTTTTCCGACTGTTTTTTGTGTTAAAGTTTGGCCCTCGGCAGAGGTAAGGCGTTTTTGTCGACTCGTTACCGGTCACTTACGTCATTTTGGTTCTGGCAAACGTTTTGTTGTTGGCGTTGAAACGCGAGGTGAGTCACGTTGTTAGTACACATAAAAGTCGATATTTACTATCGATAAACATTTAAAACAGTTTAATTAAAATTATTATATAATCGTAGTGACTTAGTGCCACTTGCACCAACTTCTTAAATGTGTTTAAATTCTATTTAAACACAACATTTCTATGAAAAATCGTGTTTAAATACAACTTAAATGCAATTATGAAGTTGGTGCAAGTGGCCCTTAGCATACTATGAAATATGATATGAAACCAATTACAAAATACCTTCAAATTACAAAATCATTTTTTTACTTAATTTATAAAAAAGTCCTTTATTAAATTAGAAAATAAATTTGTGGCGTTCTCGTTATTTAAAAAAAATAAGTACCTTTCATTATATTACTATCATGTAAATAAACGAATTAATAAAACAAACATATTGCGAACTTGAATATGTAAACAATCATCATCACTATTGCTATCTAAAAAAACAATTCACTACACCTACTACAAGCATCTCGGTTGTAGCATCGATAAAAACTCGGCACTATAAACAATCGAGTAGGGGGCAACACTGTGTCGGTCGAGCGCAGTAGTCGGCCGGCCGGCTCCGCACATCCGCTTGCGCGTTCAGCCCCGCGCCCGCACTCCGGAGCCCTAACCAAACTTATAAAAATTAAAAAAAACTCCCTAAAACCCCACCAACAAGTGATTTTATCTGAGACAATGTGTGCGAAATTTCAAAATCAGAGTCAAGTGCCAGCGACAGTTATGTTGTCATGATAGTTTGCTAAAACAATAAAGTTTTCGTTGAGTTTAATGAACGGTTGCAACTGTGTTTTTGAACATAGCCCGTGTTGTGAACTTTAAGCGAAACCTTACGAGGAAGCCCTAACAATTCATCGGCTAAAATAGGTAAGTTGTTGGGGTTTAAGTAATAAGTAATTGGATATCTAAAAATGGCTTAATGGATTAGAAATACTATACTTTGCGCAATAGGTACCTTTACTAGTCCTCAGGTTCGCAATACTAACAGAAAACCTTTTTAGAAACAAATAATAAACACCACGGTTTTATGCTTCTTTAAAATACCGTAGTAGTGAGCGGTTAAAAAAAACTTACGTACTTAGTTTAAATGAGTATCTTTTTATTTGTCATATACGCAAACCACAACATAAAACAGTTGTATTTTATGCTAATTCAAATAAGTTAAATCAGGAATCGATTCGACATGGCCTGAAGATGACGTAATTTTTTGAATCTGCCTAGTATTAGACGGGTTATTGTTTCTTACTCTTAGCTCGAGATGGTAACGATGACTTATAAGATTTGAGTCTTTCAACATTTGTTTTTATTCCTCTAGTTGTGGTTGAGGCTATGTCTATAAAGTGAGCGCGTCTCAATTTGGTTTTTAATCAAGGTCTCACATAACGAACCTATTCTCATGTCTTTTGAAACGACGTACACAAAAAATACGAAACAAATGATCATTATTTTGCCGTTAAGTTCCACTTAATTTTTTTTATTACTTTGATCAATCACAAACAAAATTCAAAACCTACCTATAACATTTATTAAAATATGACAGTATCTATTAGCCAACAACTTTGCAAATTCCAAATGGAAACGTGAGACTTAACGTTATTAAGCCATAAAGTAAACAAAACATAATCCATAGATAGAAAAGCAGAAAAACAGCGTTGATTGATCAATCAATTTATTATCAAAAGCAAAGTATTGGCCAACAAAGGTCAGGTACTCGTAATACTGTTAACTTAGCCAATTCAAATCTGAGAAGCGTGCATATTTTGTGTAATGCTATATTTCATAAAAGCCTATGAAAAAAGGTTTGTTTAGAAGTAGGCCTGTATAATCATTGCCCCCATTGCGTTCTGGCAAGCGTGGTGTTTTATGACAATATCCCCCGTGACCGTTAAATTGTAACGGTCTGTTGGGAAAAACCAGTGGACGGTACATCAAGTTACATCATACCAAGTACCCATGTTTTTGCGTAATCAAAAATATCAATCAAGGTGTAACATACTTCGGACAAAAATATTATTTACGGTCAGTCCTAAGAGTCACTTTAGAAGTTCAATCCATGGTAAAGAAGTAAGTTATTCCTCCCAAAAACGTGACATCTGAAATCCACTTTGTTTTTTGAGACTGTTGATGAATGCTGATGATCACGGATAAGTTTTCATAAAATGTTTTAAACAATATCGACGTTCTCACGCCTAATTAAATTGGTTTGACAAAAATATTTACTAGTGCTGATTCTGTTTACAAACTAAGCTTATTCAGTCTTTCTCACTAGAAGATGTTCAGATCTATATCCTACCTAAATTTATTTGTAGGTAATCACCATCGCCATAGATTACGTGTATTTTCTTTGTATTTATACTAATAATTTTAAGGTAAGGTAAAGTGATTTCCTCTTTGTGCAATATGTCATAAAGATCATAACATAAATAAATTGAGTACTACAGAATACGGCTATTGTTATAGGTATACAAAAAGTAAATATTGCACGTGAAATAAATTTGACTTAACTCTCAATAACTTACTATAGGTATTTCAATATTATTTTAGTATGTTTATCAATCCTGAATGTTAGCCTTTCTCCTTATATAACTTCATCACAGTCTACACTCGCGTGAGGTATCGCCTGTCTGCCACAAGTCTAAGACAAAAACAACCTGCTTCCTTTAATTTGATCAAGCTTGACTTGCATTTCGTCGCTTCATTTTACTATCACAATAATTTTGACACTATTCCTGTTACCTTACCTTAAATCGCTCTTCTAAACTAATTTCTCTTGATTTACATGCAAATTTATATATTTCTAGTGCGTTTCAGTGTTGAAATATGGCGCACCATAAAACCCCACTGGCTCAGAACTATCTGATGCATCGGAGCGTTTATTGCCAGATAAGTCCACTCCACGGACATTAGAAAGTCTATCGATAACATCTGATCCATATATTGTGTTTAGTATCGTTATGCGAACAATAAGATATTCTAAGATAGGCGAAGTTAGATAAGTTAATAGTTTTGTAATAACGGGTCTGAAACCAAAATAACGCGTGCAAGAGTTTTGCTAGAAGATAAATAGGAGTTTAATCTTGAGAACCTACTGAAGAAAATGTTCAGAATTCAAAAAACTATAATAATTGTTTGCACAAATAGAACCAACATGATAAGGAATCACCAAAGAAAAATTATTTTTGGCTTACACTTGTTATAACTATGTAGGTACTAACTAACTAGGTAGATACTCTAGTTAAGATGGGGAAAATTGTGAAATAAATTATTCATAATCATAATGATGGTGCCACATGGAAAGAAAGAATGAGACGAAAATTTCTACTTTTTTCCTTAAAAGGGCACTCTAAAATGTAATTCCACGAACCTATCACCCAAACTTAACAAAAATTGATTGATTAATATAGCGGATATCGAGTCGGTATTGATTGGTTTTTGTCGGGGTTAATCTTTCTGGTTTTCACAATTCCTTGCACTCTGCATGATTTTAATACTTCATGGTCAATGCATTATTAACTCTGATGCTCGTTTCAAGTTCTCAGATCTGTTGTAAGTCCGAGTCATGGCTTGGAACATTTCACTGATTGCATATTTTTCATAATATAACTTTTCGCTCCTTTTTCTCACAGCCCGCTACACATTACATTTTGTTCTAGATATACTGTCCGACACTGAACTGTAACTTTAGCGTCACTGAATATAATTTATATATTTCACTATGGCAAATTAGCAAGCTGAAATCAGAAAATCACTGAGCAGTCATAATTTATATGCCTAGTTTTAATATTATTGAATAAATCTTTATTGTATAGGCTGCCTCGTTAGTCTAGTGGTCCCAAGTGCGACTGCTACGCTAGAGGTCCTGGGTTCGATTCCCAGGTCGAGCAGTGTTATCGGGTTTTTCTATGAAATTCTCAGTAGCAGCTCGGAGTTTGGAATTTGTGCCCGGTTAATGGCAATAGGCTCGCCCCCTACATGGGATCTAAACATACCGGTGAACTGTGGGTGTACCTTAGTACACCTCTGCCTAACCCTTCGGGGAATACGGGGGCGATGGTATGTTATGTTATCTTTATTGTACCTAATTGTCAGAGTTTACCCTCAATTGCCAAAGGCTTTACGTATAAAAAACGAATATAGATCTGAGTTTCTTTAGTAGGAATTGTGTGTAGTAACTTCATTGTGTGGTTGTGCATCTTTGACGTCACAATTCGGGGTCTAGATATCCCATCGTCTTCCTCCCCAGTCAAACTTACTGTCAAAATATTTAATTGGTGTTATGCATGGTAATGTTAATGACATGTACGAACTGTATCTGGTTACTGGTACGGCCTCGCTGCCTCCTCGCATCCCACGTGCACCGCGTTAGGCAAGCGGGGCCTTGAGCCGGCGCCAACGTATGCCCGACTCTTACTTTCATTGTCCATTTGAATGTTGATTTGATTACAATAAGGCCATCCGATTGATGGTGTTTATTCCCTACGTGGAATGACCTTCAATTAACATTTTGTTCATCATAAATAACCGCAGATAAACAACTTTTCTCCTTGTCATTAGGCGAGACTAGGTAGATGAAGGCTTATCTTTAACTAGTATTTTTTTAACTATAATATATCAAGTGCTTAGCATACTTCTCGTGTTTTAATTACGACATCATTATTCCAATCATTTTCAAATATACCTATTATTAATTTCAGCCTTTTATTGCGGGTAAAAGAAATTCTAGTATCACACGCCAATTCTAGTATTTACCAACAACATAACTATTCATGCACATTATAACGACGAAAATATCTGACTTGCTTGTTGGTACCTATGGCCTGCTCTCTTAGGGTCTGACTGGTGAAGATCACCCTTACATTGGAGTCTCTTGTAAAGAAACCTTATGTGTGTTCCGGCTTTTGCGTGTGATAGTTACACCTCTCGGTTGGTGCGGCCACAGTATCTCTAGGCTCGTAATGCTAGTTCTTTAATTATGATCTATTATTGTGTAGCCACACGATAGAAGTAGAGGTCAATTTTAAAATACCACGTTGTTACTCTATGGGCTATGCTAGCACGTGATGACGTAAAAAACCTTGTTATTTATTTTGGCTGCGTCAAGGCCTAACACGCATTCTAATTTACGCACTAAATTAATGAAATTAGTAAAATATGTATAAGAATCAAAAGACAACGACTATTTCACACATGTAAATCTAATAGTGCTAATTTGTATTATGATAATGGCATTCGTGTTGGCCGTATTAAAATTCAAAGGAGGCAACATCAAAATCTTAGTTTGACATTTTACCTTACTACGATAGCAAAAGGAAATGTATTTATTGCATACATTATTCTTACGTAATAAGAGCGAAAAGATATGTATCTTCATGGACTCATTCCGCTGTGAGGTCAACAGAATCTGCTGCATGCAGCGCTTGTAGCTGATCGGAGAATCTAATAGATATCCGTATCCATGGAGGAAAAGAGTTTTGTAATTCACTTGAACATTCACCAGAGAAATGACATAAATATGCAGGCAAACACCTGTTAGTTGTAAGGTTCCAAAAATTCGATCCTATGGAGAAAAACCGGCAGAAAGTGAACTTATAACATTAGATATTTATAATAGCACATATTTTTTCGCATCATGCAAAAACTAGCTCATGGAATAGGATGCTGGGCTCTTACTTGTATTGCTGGAGGTCTAAGGAGCAGTTTTCACTTTGATACGCCTCTAGAAGTCTAGTTATAGTATGTAAATCTGTACGCAAGTGAAACCGCAGGCAACAACCTGTCATGAATTTATTCTGTAGATATTTGTACATTTCTACAGATAGGTAACCCACCCATGAGTTTCTCTATACTCATACACATGAATTAAAATCAATTAAATCTCATCTGGAACAAAAAGCGTCGCGTGTATACCTCTCCTAATACACGTTCAATTATGCATTACTTACCTGTGATAATCACATTCACATCATGTGCATGTCGTACTCTAAAAGGCAGTAGCGTGTTGTGTATTCGTAAACAATTACAGAGTGGGTACATGGAGATTAGCAGCGCAGATATAACGACACGTGAGATGATTACATACATTGTTGTCTAATAGGTACCGTCTTAAAACTTCCATACAAAGATATTTATATTGGTTTGAATAAAAAACTTAAAATTAACATAGGTACCATGACTGGTTAGGCCCCGGAGGGTTAGACAGGGCTGTAATAAGGTAATCCCAGAGTTTGCCAATATATTTAGGTCCCTTAAAGGTCGAACTTATTAAACCGGGCACAAATCCTAAACTCAGAGCTGCTACTGAGTATTTCATAGAAAAACCCACAACAACAACAACATTAATCGACCAAAGAATCCAGCAGTGGCGTTTAACAGCTGCACTCAGGACCACTAGATGTGAGAGATACATTACTATTTGATTTTGTTCTTTAACATGCTGGCTTTTGGAATATGATTTGTTTCCTATAGGAAAAAAATACTAAATAATAGGAAATCATGCAATGTATCTATTTATAATTCAGTGCTGAATTGCTTATCTAATGAGGGTTTGGATCTCTTGTGCCCTTTATATTTTGTGTTATTTATGATAAACAAGCAGTGATAGCCTTGGGGTATGACAATTGGACTGCCATGTCGTAGGTCTCGAGTTCGAACCCAAGGCAAGCACCTCTGACTTTTCGTAATCATGTGCGTATTAATAATTAATTATCACTCGCTTACAACGGTGTAGGAAAACATCGTGAGGAAACCCGCATGCTCGAGAGATTTTCTGGAATTTTTCTGCCAACCCGCATTAGGCAAGCGTGGTGGACTATAGCCTAATCACTCTCATTTGAGAGGAGACCCGTGCCTACCAGTGGGACAGTATATGGGTTGATTATGATTATTATAATTACCATTAAGACTAGATCTGAACTTTAGTATGAAGATTTTTAAATACTAGAAAAGAAATGCTTAGACTGATACATTTCCTAGAATTGTTTGTATTATATGTAGTACATCAGCATTTCCCAAATACATGTATAACAGCATTTCCTAAATTCTCGGTCGTGGCCTTTTTAACCCCCGACGCAAAAACGACGGGGTGTTATAAGTTTGACGTGTCTGTCTGTGTGTGTGTGTGTGTGTGTGTGTGTGTGTCTGTCTGTGGCATCGTAGCTCCCGAATGGATGAACCGATTTTGATTTTGTTTTTTTTGTTTGAAAGGTGAATAAGTGGGGAGTGTTCTTAGCTATGTTTGATGAAAATCGGTCCAAGATGGCCGCCGCCACAAGATGGCGGTTTACATATTTTTTCACAACCCCCACAATATTGGTATCAAATGAAAGGGCCTGACTAGTAGTATACTATACACTATGAAATATTTCAAATCCAAGATGGCCGCCTCCACGAAATGGTGAATTTATTATGTTTTTTCACTACTCCCTCAATAAAGGTATCAAATGAAAGGGCTTGATAAGTAGAATACTATACACTATGATATAAGATATCTAATAGCTATGAAATAATTGTACAAAAGTTGAATAACTAAACGAAGAAAATACCTAATTAAACACTAAATTACCTGGATCTTAAAACGCAAGAAAATAAAAGAAATTTGTGTCGGGGGTTTTTTAAATTTTTAATTTAATTTGTTATTATTTTCATAACAGGAATGTCACAAACAGGAATGTGTGAGTCCCGAATTTGGAAGATTTTATGAAATACTGGTCGCGGTCCAGTTAACTTTGTTATAGAAATTTTTTAACTTGAGTAATTAGACAACTCAAAAATATAGTCAAGGAAAATCTCATAAGATTCAGCATAGAAAGTTAATAATATGGGTCCAGACGTAAGACATAAATAGCTCAAAATAATATTAATAAAATATATGCAAAAGTGCTAAATGCTAAGGCGGCACGCCATTTCACTAGAAAACAGTCTATGCAAATATTTACCAGGTCAACATGAAGAATGGAGCATAAGACATAGAAAATAGTAATTGTTTTGCTTATTTTCATACTTAGCTACTTATTTATTTACGTTTATCTATTTTAATACTTAGTACTTATGATAATTTATTAATTTAGTATTGATTAGCTGAAGTGCCTACAATGTTTACCTAGATATTTATAGATCAATTTGTTATACAATGTATCTGTGAAACTGGTTAATTGTTACCCATAAATTAATAGGCAATAAGCAACTTAACCGTCTTTAATTGACAAGAAAATTGTGCCAGTCTCATGACCATGACTATTACACAATTTTCTCAATACTTAAAAAATATCTGGTAGGTAATAATAATAAAAAAATTATGGCATACAATATAGTAGTATTTTTATTTCCAGTTTAAAATAAGGTCTTGTCTGACAAAATACATAAGCATTATAAGTTACAAATTATTAAAATCAAAATATCGTTTATTTGCTTTCAATGCAATATAAGGTGTTGATACGGCTGCACCGGAGGATCAAACCCATCTATGAGGCCGGCAACGTACTTGCGACTTCTCTGGTGTTACGGGTGTCATTGGGCTGCGTTATCGCTTACCCGCAGGCGATCCGTCTGTTCGTTTGCCTAGCTATGGCATAAAAAATCTATCTACGTATTGAAATTCATAACAAATAATTAACCAGCTATTTCGAGGTACAACTGGGTCTACTTAGATGCAGAAATACTTGTTTGCTTGCGTACCTACCATTGTTTCTTTTATATCTGTTACATTTTTTACCTAGCCTTTGTAATCCTAAAACAATAGAATCATTCTTAGATTACCTACTCCAAAAAGTTATTCTATACTTCTACTGTAAACATTTTTTTATGTTCCATGCTAAATAGATATTCAGCTCCTATTGTATTTATAAAATACACCGGTCTGTAGGTTCGTGTAACACGTCGCTTTCGACTCACGACATGCGCTGCGCTGCGCCCGCGCAGCTCGGCCACCCATCCGTAGTGCTTTCTAGAGACAGATCCAATATTAGCAAGATTGCTATCTAAAACATGACATTCCGGAGTATTGGACTTAATGATTTATTTCTATTGTTGTTAGGAGTAGGCAATTCTGATTTAACATAAAAGTTTGTGTGCGAATTGAGCTCAACCATTTATGAGATAGGTTTATATTAACTAAAAACTAATTGACGTTAGCGATAAACTACGCTAGAACTTTTTAAGAAATATTAGGCATGCTTCCTACTATTCGGCACTTTTCGAGAAAGTTTTATTTAGGTTAAACCGAACCACTCGAAAACAGTAACTAATATTACTACTACTTATTATTAGTTATTGAAAATTTATTAATCAACTAGCCGGCCTGACAGACGTTGTTCTATCCAAGTTTCACTAACTACCTCGGTATATTATTTTATGATTTAATTGGATGGAAACTCTATAGATAGTTTTTACACCAGCCGGTGCCCGCTGCATAAGTCCTATGTATGCCCCGTGATTCCCTGTTTATGTAAAATTAGAATAACTGTAGGTACTAATAATCAATTCCTGGTCACAATAATGTTTTCTGATTTATCTGTTTTATCTTATTTAGTACCTGTAAGTGTATTTTTTTTTAACTTGATTCTGTTATATTTTTTTATCTGTGCTGGTCTAGTACAGAAATACTTAGGAAGGAAATTCACCTCAATGATTATTTTTCAAATTCAACGTTTTCAATGGTTAATATGTTAATAACTTTTGATAGTGTGAACCGATATGAATTAAATATAGCCTAGGTAAATGTTAATCCAAGAAACAGGCTATGAATTCCTGTCCAATTCCTCCATATCTATTCAGTACTTATGATTCAATGGTATAATTAACTATAATAATGTCATTGCTATCACAAAACACACAGACAAATGTTCCAAAAATGATGGAAGTGGATTGTGTTACTTATTCTCAGTCCCCCAAATTAGTATTTTTATAAAATATAAGCAATCTACACAGGTCACTGTATTATATACTTAATTATTATACATGTAAGTTACTGTCGAACTGTACCTACTTGGGGCAATAAGTTGCAAGACGTCTGGGGTCAGTAGATGACCACGTGTTTTCGAGTATTGACTCCTGGGTTGATAAACGGAATAACCTTTTTATTATACAAAAATGTTTTCAACTCAAACGCCTTGTAATGCACAATGCGCATACGTTCTACAACACTGAACGATCATCGACTAAGCGAAACATTGCTCAACAAAAATCTGAAGGCGTTTAAGTTATGTTTGTCTTCATATTAAGTTACAATTAATAATATATGGTATAAAATCCGTATATGATCTGTTGTAACAGATTAATGTATGTAGGTACTTTATTCAAATTAACGGTGAAAAAAATGTGGGAGATGCTTACTTTTCCTGTGTTTTATCCAATAATTTCAGTAGGTAGTAGTATTTATAAATCTATCGATGTACCTAGTTATTTTTTGTACTTAATAATTCGTTTTTGTGAATATGTATTATTAAACTATATTTTGTATGTTTGATTCGATTACTAGTAGACTTATTGATATTGGACTTTCAAGACTTAAAAGAAATTATAATAAATACGCCTTATACGCATAGATATATAAAATACCGACGACGCGAAGACACATTGCTCAAATAAAAACTGGAGGCGTTTGTTATTGTTTCACTTGAACAATATATTTACTTACAAATAAAACATGCATACTGAATTTTATAAATCACACTTGTTTAACAGGTTAGCGTATGTATTCTATACAACTTATAGAACTGGTTTGAACTTACCTGTATAACGTGTTTTATTACGACTAGCAATCTTTTCTGGACAAGCGAAATGAGAGTTTAAGTTACATTACCCTTTATGATACTCGTTACTTGTACACCATCTGTGAACCGATAATTATTACATCGTGCCAAAAGTAATTCACTCATTGCTTTTATTTTCAGAGTGGGGCGTCAACAGCGAACCGGGCGAGGCAAGCGAACCTGAGGCCGGTCGCATGCGTCCCGAGGACTACCGCCTCGTGTTCCTGAGCTCAGATTCTTCGTGTCGCGAGGACACGGAAGACTCATCATCCACGGCATCCTCAGCCGCGCCGCCCGCGCCCGACGACTGCGATTGGGACTACTTCGAGCCGGGCGCGTCGGCGGCGCACCCCATACCACCGCCCATCAAGCACGCGCCACAGGCTTGTCCGCGACCTTGCTCCTGCGGCGCTGAGCCCCGAATAGTCGCGGTACCAGTGCCAGTTCCTGTACCCGTACCCGCCGCTCTCTGGCCGGCTCTACTCGCCTTCCCTACGCAGGCTCCACCCACGCCACACTGGAATACGTACCCCGGCTTAGCGCCTCTAGATGCCGCAACCCTCGCCCGGCTCACTACGGCCGCAGCCGTCGCCGTCACCGCCGCCGCCACTGCCACCGCCTCCGCTGTCGCACCACACTCAAATAAACTCGAGATGACCACAGTCGAAAGGACTGATAAGGCGATACAGTCGGAGGCGTCACAAGCGCCGGAGCCCCGCGATAACGATAACATTGATAAGAATATTGAACGGCCAGTTGAAAATGAAACGTCAGTCGGTATCAAAGTGATTGCCGAGGAGGATTCTTTGTCGTTGCTATCGGATCCAGCAAATGCTATGCCAGAACACTTGGAGGCGGAGAAAGCCTTCCCTTCTTCAAATGAGTCCGCCAATTCAAGTGACTCTGAACAAGGAGTGGCTCGAAGAAGCTACGACCTCACAAGTGGCGCCCCTGAGGAACCTGCGACTTCAGATGAGGACTCAGATGATTCAGGAGGTGGAGGCGGACGGTTTTCACGCGTGTTTGTGGTCAACCCAGCTGACTCGTCTTCAGACCTTGAGGACAATGCTGACAGTAGTGGCATAGATTGTGATGATTCCTATGACAAAAAATCGGATAGTTTAGAAATAAATGCAGGTGATGTGGCCGGCGACAATGAAGTGAATGTTAGTGCCGAATCAAATGAAAGTTTCTCACCGATTTCTGAAAACTCAAACATTGTGCTTCTAGATTCAGTTAATTTTACAGAAGAGTATTCTGTAATTCCATATGAAAATAATAGTGACGAGGACAGTAACCACGAAGGAATAAGAAAATCTCACTTTTATAAATTTTGTGATAAAAATATGCTTCAAAGTGAAACGTGTGAAAGGTTTAACAGTTTTAATGCGAGTTGTAGCTCAAGTAGTAATGAATTAGATAAGAAAACCATCACACATGGTGACGTTAATCGATATCAAAGCATATCGTCTGAAAACAACGACTACGACTCATTGGGGAACGTGAAAGTAAAATTCTCGGTTGAATTAGCTAACGAGAAATGTAATAATAAAGAATTAATTTCTGCAGAAATTCCGCGAGAATCATTAACTAAATTAGCACCTTCACCGGAACCCAGTCATGATAACACAAGTTCATCGCCCGTGGAAAAAATAGACCTGTTCAAAGGTATTGAACGCACTCTCAGTGAACTATTGAAGAAAGAATTAATGGAGGACCAAGAGGAGGAGAAAATTCACTGCGTCAGGCCGGTTTGCTCGGACGCGGAGGGGAGCGCGTGCGCACCTGCCGCGACAACAGTTTGCCGCTCGCGTACGGCCTGTGCGGACGGTTCCGCGCGCTTCACTAGCCGCGTTATGATAACGCACGACCGCGTCTCCGTTGTCACGTCAGACACGACGCGGCTCATGCGGGAAGTAATAGTGCACCACACCAATTCACAAAGTGAATCGGTACCAAACCCAGTTGCACAACAAGACGAAACAGACGAACGAATTTCCGACGACGAAACACCGCAGCCTTCGGGCGGAGTGACTGTTGTTAGCAATGCCGACACTCTCTCGGCGGTCGTGTGCCTCGAAGAGGGGCTCGCAGACGACGATTCTTGGGTCGAGGACGTCAGCCACAATGAGGACGAGGCCACCTCACCTTCTGACACCGATTCAGGGGATGAAGCTTCCCTTCCAATGCGAGGAGACGACTTTGCCTACTGTAGGCGTTCCATAGACTTTACGTTACACACAATAGTTGAAGAAAGTTGCGAAGAAAGTGAAACGGAACATACAACAAAAAAACCAAGACCTATATCCGCTACGGAGTTAGAAAAATATTTTTTCTTTGGCTTGGGTGACGGCAGAAATGTTCGTGATGATGAGGAAGCAGTGTCGGAAACATCTAGTGTGTGTAGTGAAGGTGGTGAATCTATCGTGGATAGCGAGCAACCTAAGCGTAGTGGTGACAGTGATGAACTCGTGTCGTCCCGGTTGGAAAAATATTTCCTCTCCGGCTTCATGGGATTTAATCAAGATAGGCGTGATTCAGATGGATCTGGAAGCGTCGGGAGTGATAGTGAAGGTAGACAAAGTCCTGAACAGCGGAGGAAAAGGTTAGTTCGCGCCCGTGGCACTCCGCGTTCACATTCAAATTCCCTTGATAACTTATTAGCGGGAGACGAACCTTCTCAGGATAATCAGGAGGTCTCCGACGCTTCAAGTACGGAAACTGAGGACCGACATGACTCCTCAGAAAGGCTTGATATGCAAGGTGAAACAAAACGCAAAAAGCAAAATAAAAAACCACGCGGATCCCCCGCCGACGAACGACGACAATCAGCTGAGTTCACCGAAGAAACACGTGACGACACAAGATCTGTTTCGGAAGGTGAAGACGGTAGATTATCACCCCGACCTGAATTCCCACCGCTTGGATCTGAACTTTCTGAATCTAAAAAACAAACTAGTAGGGATAGTGGTTTTGTTGGTAGTTGTGATGACCTACTAAGAAATGGAGATTCAAGTTCTGAATTTGCTCGATCTCATGAACCTAAAATAGAATTAGAAGAAATAATAGAAGAAATCCGACCTGATATTGAAGAACGTGTAGAAGTTCCACCGTCATCCCGCCCGCCTCAAACTCCGCTAGCACGTAAAGATAGCTTTAACAATTGGTCATCTGATGAGGAAACAAATCTAATGATGACAAAGATGCGACAGTTTTTTAAACAAATGATACACACGACAAATGTCCGAACATCTACTCCGGCGTCGTCTAATACTGAAAGCTCTCGTCCCCCGAAACCACCGCAACTTTTGTACTTCGAAAGTGAACTAACAAGATTAATGAAAACCGTTCCGGGAATTAGGGACGAAGAAGTCCGTGAAATAGTTGAATATTTATCAAGCGAGGACACGTGGAGTGATTCATACGACTCGTCAGATTATGCAGGCTCCGATTTAGAGGGCACAACAGCCGGTAACAGATCTGCGTTAAGGAAACAAATATCTGATAGTTGCCGTGAAATAATTGATGAATTCGATCGAGGTAATAACGATGCGGGCTCATTAGAGCGCGATGCGGTCGGAGCGTACCGGAGGCTGGCAGCAACTCTGGGTAGAGCCGGGGAAGGTTCGCCTCCTCTATTCGGCAAAGTGATGCGGCATATAGGTGGTAGATTAGTGGCTTTAATGCATGAAGTGTCGGGTGGTGCATCGCCAAGCACAGACGATGACAGTGCGTCCGAGCCGGGGGCGTTAGCGCGGAGTCGATCTCATGATATACTGGAGGCGACGGCGAGTAGGGGCAGTGTCGCGAGTGATTGTGAGAGATTTTCGTGGCGTGGTAGTTTTGAATCAGCTCTTCTTGCGGCCGATTCTCGTGGCACGTTGGGTGGTGGTGGTGAATCCCGCCGCTCCCCAGCGGGTGCTGATTTGGCGGCGCAAAAATCTCATTCACGAAGCTGTGGAGCAATCGGTGGCAGTGAGGATAGATTATGGCGTGGAAGACGACGTGCGTCTGCACCAGACGCTGAGGTAAGACAATTACAATCACTCTATTTACATAACAAAACAAACGCCCACGGTATACAATCAAAACAAACATAAAAACACTAAGTCCTCCTACATGTCTGTCAGTTATTTTGGTTTTCACCGAGCAATTACAAAACACCGATAACTATTCAAGGCCTCCTTTTCATGAACATTTATTTGGGCCGCCACTGTATCTTTATGTCAATGTCATGTACCTATGTTTACGTAATACGTTTAAAAACATCGTTAGATAAAAGTTTGAGTACCTACAAGATAGTGTGAATCACATCTAAGATAAGAGAGTAAAGTAAAATAAGTAAATATTTGACTGATAAAATGTGTAGTGAAGCGTGTTGTTTCCCTAGTCGCTAGCACGTCTACATAGTGTAAAAACGTGCTTACTATGAGTACATTCGATAAAGAGCAATCTACAAACCTTTAAATGCCTTTTCAATACATAATATAAATGAAACTGTAATTATCAAAATTTCGTTAACAAAACTACGTTCTAACTGTGTATTCTGGTTATGGAAATTAGACTTTATATTCTGGTATATGTTCTGACGAATTATTCGAATCTAAGGCCTCTTGAATTGTCAAATTTATGGCCGTATAAATAATTTAATTATCACTCGCTTCAACGGTAAAGGAAAACATCGTGAGGAAACCTGAATGCCTGTGAGATTTTCTTAATGATGAAGTCTGCCAACCCTCCTTAGGATAGCGTAAATATCTACAGACTAACCCCTCTCATTCTGAGAACTAACCGTGTCCAGCAGTGGGACAGTATATGTACACTACACAACACTAACGATTACAGTTAGTGTTTATCATTTTGATCGATCGTATTCCCTAATAGTAACCACTCAGTTTTATAAATGTTATAATCATTAGCATAAACCCATATACTGTCCCACTGCTGGACACGGTATCCACTAACTGTAGGTACCTAATGTTTACCAAAGTTGTTTTGTATAATTTCTATAAACCATAATATGCTATCACGCCTATATTCCCCGCAGGGTTAGGAGAGTCATACCTACTAATGTACACCTATTAGTTCCTATGTAAGAGTGGGCTAGCCTATTACCATTAACCGAACACAGATCCAAACATCGAGCTGCTACTGAGAACTTTATAGATAAACTAAAATACCATTTGTTTGACCTGGGAATCGAACCCAGGCCCTTAGCGTAGCAGTCGCACTCAAGACAGTTTATTTCTTTATTAGAATTTAATTAAGCATTTCTATTGTCCGTGTTAATTTTTATCAATGACAACCCAATCAACTCAGTTGAGAACATTACTTAAAATACATAACAATCATCTACCTACCTACGTCATCATCGTTATCAGACTTTTTTCGTGCACTGCTGGTCGTAGGCCTCCTCGTAATTACCAGTGTTGCAATACTTAAAACTAATAAGTTAATTACAATACAAATTATACGCGTATTTTAAATTGACGTCACGTTTGGTGTAAAGGCTGAGTGATTGCCTTGAAGGCAGATCATTAGGCGTAGAACAAATATTTGTATGACCTACAGGGACTCCTCTAAGTTCGGGTGATTGTTAATGTGGGTAGAACCTAAGATACAGGAAACATCTCAGTATGGGGCTCTGGGCCACTATTTCAAAATAAGAACGCAATAACCATCGCCTAGTCAAACGTAGTGTACAACGCTCTCCGGCAAGATGGATTGATGAGTTACGAAAGATTACTTACATAATTATCAAGATGTCTTCATATGGTTAGTATTATGTATTCTGTTATCTGTGGTATTGTTTACCTCAACAGAATCTGTAAATGTGTGTACGTTGTAATATGTCTAAGGACACCTAGTTCCATTCGTCGCTTTGATGGTGTGCGTTTTTTACCACATAGTTTATTTATTATCTAAAAATTACATCGGGTTCTCAAATAATGTGAATCCTCGTTTAATATTGTCGACTTCGGTCAAACTTGGACATCCTCCAACGTTCACACATCTTGTTATCACATATTTTACCAGTGAAGATTGTAACTTATTTTATTTTAAAAGAGTGTCCATCTTGCCGGATTCTTCTCCATAGGATCAACCTTTTGGAACCGTGCATCTAGAATCATAACCAACGTTTTATAAACGCTTGTAAAAGCTTATTTGAAATAAAAAACATTTGATTTGACTGGAAGAAGCTGTATCCGACAAACCGAGGACATTGTGAAATGGCGCACTTTAGGGAAGGCCTATCAGCCAAAAGTAGAATGCTAATCATGTTATCGTACTAATATTATGAGTGTGAATGTTTGTTTGCTCGGAAATTTCGATAGCTGTTACTAAAATCACGCAAAAACACCTAAACGGATTTTGATAAGGCTTGGCACACAGATAGTAATAATAATAAGTATAGGTTAAGCGTTAGATAATTTAAATTTAGTTAGATAACTATCCTCGAAAAATGTAGGTACATACTTACACTTAAATCGTTTCACCTAAAAACTGATTACTTGATCATTCCATATCCCTAGACAATGTATAATTAACGTAAGCAAATTACCATTTGCTATGGATAGTTACCAGGCCTTTTTGACATTAATAAGTGATACAATTAATACACGGAATAACTCGTATTGCAGTGACCATCAATCATAATAGCAATTAAATATAAAAATTTCATTGTAATACTCAACTAATTATAACCCCAAAAACTAATTACATAATTATAAGGCAAGTTTACCTAATTTGCAAAATTAAGGCAATGAGTTCTTGTTCTTACTCCCATAAATTAATTACATTTAATGAATCATTCTGCATAATTAATATTCAAATTTTAGTACTTTTTTCTATGACTATCTATTTTGTCTTTGTTTGATTTGCCTTCCATTTTAATCTACCCAGCTTTATTTTGACCTATATCGATTTAACCGGTCGGCCACAGAAGAAAATCAGACAGAGAAATAATAATTAACCCTTTTTTGTGTTACGGAAAGTCCTTATGGATCGCGTGCCACTTTGATTAACCATAAGATATATACCCACTAAAACAGCACTTGAATTCTTCCCTTGCCTTATAGTGACAGCCATGGGATTCGCGACGTTCGCCACGGCAAGTAATCATTAACACTGCCAACCCTTTTATCATGTATCTTTTTAAATAAACGGTGCCCCACTAGGATGTTCTCCTGTATCGTGGGTGCATTTACAAACGCAAATTCTCTCATACACAAACGCCCAGACCCGGAACTACCTGTAAATCATACAAATAGCGGTGGTGGCTTAATGGCTAGGGCGTCGGACTTGCGATCATGTGGTTGTCGGTTCGAAACCTACCCAATGCACTACTTACCGACTAGAACCCACTCGTAACACAAGCATTTAGCTTAAGCACGAAGGGTTAACAAGAATACTAGTAATGTGCGACCAACATTGCTAATAACCTTTTTAAAAAGAAAAAGAAAATAGTTACTTCCTCTGGGATCGAACCCATAACACGTGTCGTAGAAGCCGATTGTGCCGTCATGCGTAAGTAATATGCAATCACTAACATTGTGTCTTCCTTGCAGTCGGAGGAAGAGCAACGAGCTGGCTCCTTACCTCGACTCCCATCCATCACGGGTACGAACACAGTGCCGGCGGGTCCGGTGAAATCGGCCCGGTATCGTGCACCAGGATTCAGAACGGCCACCCGAGCTGCATCAGCACCAGGGTTGCATGCACCACGGAGGCGCAGGCCGCCACCCACGCCACTACAACCTCCGCCTTCTGCACCTGCGTCTGCACCGAGCCTACAGGGTGAGTTGATATTTTATCTCGATTCATATATTATATATTTTTCCCAGATTACCTACCTTTACAAATAAGTATTTACTCATACAAGAAATTGATGTCACTGGTACTGTGAAATAACACCATTTACGTGCGTTTTTAAATACAATAATGAAGTATACCCCTATAGGCGGTGTGGGTGTTTGCTTTGTGCACGCCTCGCTACTTGATAGGGTCTGGTCCAATATATGTACTAAAGCAGAGCCTATCATGGTCATGTTATATCACCCTAAATAATCCACGAAATCTACGGCCGTAACTAGTAGGACAAGGGAAGTCAAGTGTGGATTTTAATCCGTACGAGTAGTCTAACATACCCACCCCAACTGGGGAGAGTTAGATAATCCATGAGGATTTTCCACAATCCTTTAAAAAGTGTACTTAGTAGTAAATAAATGGCAATTGATCGGTTTTAAAAAAGGTACTCAACTGTAGATACACGGCCTTGAGTGGTTCAGGAAGTGTCAACTTTCCTGCAAGTAACTGGAGTGGAAATGTTTTGAGTCTGTGACAAACAAATGCTAGTCAACTAAGCTGTTTTATTCTTAAAAATCTATTTTCGAGCACCGTTAAAAATGGAAGCTCCACAGTTTTTATACCTGTGCAAAGACATTTTAATCACCAGTGTAACTGATGAGATGACTTTGAATAAATATAATCCCTAATCACATAAAGATTTGTGATCCCGTTTCTTCAGTAAAGTATAAAATTACTTTGTATTTTGAGATAAAAAATAACAGTTAAACTAGTGGTAGTTTTTTATTACGTTATGCCTACGCTGTTGTTAACTTCACCAGCGTGTAAGGTCATGAGAAAAAATACTATTTTATTTATGCTTGAGACTTGCGTAAATTGAACCTCAGAATGTGTTAGAAGTTTCATATGCCATCATGACTATGTCAATTTGCCATGTTGTAGACTCGTAAGACAATGAAGCTTGGAATGAGTTGTCACAATTGTTACTAACAGATAAAAGTTAATTAAACACTTTGTTACGTAAAGAGGTAGCTAATTATCAACCCGTTACTAGTAAGGTGAATTGCACTTTCTAAACAATTATAAAGCGATTTTCACTTACACTCAAGTGTCTCATCTTATGAATGAGACACTTGCTAATTAACTATGAACGAAAACATCACGATAATTTTTGGGTTGTGAGAAAGGCAAGGCACTATTTAATACAGGCTGACTTTGAAAACCTTCGACCAAATGAAAAGAGAGATTCTACAACGAGAGGTAATAATAACTTAAAAACAAACACCCTCTCACCCCAAACGCATATTATACAGTCACCATTCCGTCGTGGGTAAAAATGGATTTTTCAATAATCTAAATTGTCCAAAAAATAATCTTATTCTTTGTCTTCGGTGGCGCAAACTAAGCCATTGTCTTCAGGTAAGTACGAACTAAATAAAACACAAATAAATAATTACAAGCAAGTATAAAAATATTTGCGCGGTGCGCCCGGTCAACCCATTACTGCCATTACATACTACTGTTAGCGCAAAATAACTTGAATCAAAATGGTGGATGCGCAGTAGTTGTTTTTTAGTACATTTTGCACGCAAATGCACTGCGCAAACTTTCCCCGTCTCCGTTAGTTGTGGGTCAAGTTATTTTGCGCGAACTTTACGGGAAGTGTTATACTTCCCGTAAAGTTCGCGCAAAATAACTTAAGTTAACGTTTTGCAGTTACTATAATTTGCCAATTTCTTTCTATTCACGAGAAAAGTAGCAGTAGAGGCGCATTAGACGTTTCCAAACTATATTTACAAAAAAAGTATAATTATTTTTCTTAATCATGTGTTCTAAATTTTCTTTGTTACATTGAATATATTTGTCACATCCATTGAATTTCACCCTGTATGGAGAGCGGCATCCCTGTTTCTCAATAGAAAAGGACGTAAAGTGGTCGCAATTGCACGGCATGGTATGGCCTCAGGTTAGACTGACCGGTGGTAAAACCAAAACAATATTAATTATTCTTTTGGTTTATCGAATGGTGGGTACAAAATGTAATAAACATCTTCGAACGAGACAATGCAAGTATTCAGTGGTTACAACGATTATTTTAAAACAAGTGGTTCGATATTTAAACATCGTACAGTACTTTCAATGCCATCAAGTTACTTTTTAAAGTTTGTATTTAATTTCGAGTCAGGAAGCGAATGATTGGACCGAGGAATGTCTTCGCTTTACCCTTCTTCAATTTCCCTTGAGCATGGCTCAAGTGTCCATGACCGAAGCAAATCACTCGCAAGTATCATGGTTACATTCGTATTTCTTTAACCCACTTAAAGTATTGCGTAACTGTTTTCCCATCAATTGAATACAATGTTTTGTTCTCAAATGCCTTCGTCTGTTCGTTTATAATAAATCTTAGTTTAGCTTTAGCTATATAATCTTAATGCAGCATGGTCGGTATTAATTTTACTGGTGTGATTACAAATATACGACAGAGCTATCAAAGTAGGACTTCAGACTATCCACGACTTGTAAAACTATATAGTTAAGACATTCTATAGGTGTCCTACAACAAAACCTTATTTTTTTTTAGAAAATGCCATATAACTTCCGCCTCTATGAGACGCAGTCTATAGTGTATATCGCATGTAGTGTATATGCAGTGGTATATCGGACTCGCCATTCGTACCGACTAAAAAGCGCTTGCCTTCTCTTGCAGTCGTACCAAGACTCCAAAAAGCTATAGTCTGACACAATCACCAGGCCTAGAGGAGCAGGATCCTTCGCATCCTGTTCAAAGACACGTCTTTTGCTACCCTGGGTGCAATGGACGGATATTACAGTCGATTCGCACTGTAAACATTTAGAATACCTCTGTGACGTGTATCTTTACTGACGTAATGGGTTAGCAATTTCATCGAAATGTACTTCTCATTGGTTTTAATGTCACGTTCACGTCCAATGCACTGCATACCTTAGCTGTGCTCTTACGAAAAAATGCACTGAATCTAAAACGTGAACATTCGGAATCGACTTACGACTTGCATTGAAGTTAATACGTATAGTAATTAATATGTATATTACCTACAATAATTACCATAAAAACTTCTTTGAATTGCATTATTATGTAATGTTGTATTTATAAAATTCAGGGTTGGCTGTTATGTCTGAATAGGGCGCGTTACCAATTTTGCTACAGCACACCATTAATCTACAAGAATAAAATCCATAGTCGCTTAAAAACACAGGTACTTTTATCTCTTCTCATTAATTATTCACCACTTACATAACAGAACAAATTATCTATGAAAGCTAGTAACTAAATGATCTATATTTCGATTACGTAGGAATTGATTAAAGAAAACAAGCGGTGTTTGCTATAGAAAGTTATTCACTTCCTGGAGATGACATAATCAACTGATTATCCTATGGTCTTGCTTATTTTAATTAATGATTGTATTATGTTGGAATAAAAACGACGTACCTGCAGCGCCGACTCCTAGTAAAGTGGGAAAAGGGCAGAAAGATGATGCTCATGATGAAGTGTTGGAAGATGATGTTTGGATGTTTTAAATATTTAGTTCAGGCAGATATGAGACAACCCTTGACAGAATTTAGGAAATATTTAATGCATGCAGTAAAAAAATAGAGATTACGTTTAAAAATATTTAATGGAACAAGGATTCCTAAACGAAGATACAAGTACAATAATAAGCAGTACTCCTATGCTTAACACTGAACAATGCTTTTACGGAATTTGCAAGGATTCCAGGAATACTTAAAGGTTTCTGTTTCTATGCACCTCTTTGTGAACTAGCTGCGTTAGTACCTGTATGATCTCACTTGCGTTAGGCTTGTATAATAGATTATAATGTTCTGAACTATTGTATTGTGAGCAAACCAAAATTGTACTGGTCAATTATTTATTATGTCTAGTTACATTTTGCAAATCGCAGCTTATGCGTTTTAGTCATCCACTAAGATGGAATTATGAAAAAACCCTGGAATCAAAGTAAATTGAGAACATCGCAGGTAGCACGACTGGTAAGACATACTTTCGTACATTAAAGTTTTTCTGAAACTTGATAAATTGAACGCGTCATTAGGTATACCGTCTTTGTTTCCGAAGCGTCACGGTCGGTACGGAATGGTTTGCTAAAAAGTAGGCCTAACTGTTTAGACAGAACATTTCTCCGTTCTTGACTACATTCCTCGGTAAACAGCTGACCTTAATGCTTCGTCATCGGCACAGTAATGAGACATTTTGAGTGATACACAAGTAACCATGTGGTTTGTTTGATGTCTTTTTTGTCTAACCGTGTTTACTTACATTGGCTTTGTGAAGTAGAAGTTCGTTCACGTTTCACTGTGTTTAATGTATGTTTATCATAAGGTGGTTGCCTATCTTTTGTTGCTGGCTGAAAACAATTTAATAAGTAGGTAATGAAAGTACTTAGATATTTTTTTTAATACCTATGTATGTGTATTCCCCGAAGAGTCGGGGTAAGATTATGTTCTGAAGTATACTCACAGTTTATAAGGTTACTATAGAATAGAATATCCTTTATTGTCCACCAAAAACTAATGTCAAATATGAGTCTATTTCTATTAATACTACTGACTATTTCTATTAACCGGGCATGAATACAAGTCCGAGTGCTTTTTTTGCTGATTTTTTTAATAAAACCCTATGAACGTATGTGTAGTAGGTACATAATAGCATTTGCAATGTGGTTTTCGCACAAAGTAAGCGACATTAAAGTGTTAGTTAGTTAAAAGATAAAGTGTAATTATCAATTTTATCACGGAACTGAATATCTTTCAAATTAGCATATTAAAATAGATTTCATAATAAATATTGATGCTTAACGACATACGTAACCCGAGTAACGCCTTTCAAAACTTCGGAAACCTGTTCACCACAATGTTTCCGGCTTATCGGACGTAATCATTCTGTGGCGAGAGAATGCTTAGTCTATAGCCGCCGTTCACTCTTTGATCCATGCATTTACGCACTAAGTACTATTTAAGCAACGAAAAGTACTGGCCTTGTCCTAATTGAACTCGGCAAATGTATTATGTGTCCAATTCTCGCTTGATTCGGTAGGCTATTGATTAAAGTTTGACGTAAGTAGTATTAGGCGCTCTGACTGCGTTTACGCATTTGGTATCCTGCAATGGTCACTATCGCTTGTGGCCTTTAGAACGACCTTTAACTGTGCTTGAAAGTAAAACAGCTTCTGAAAAAAAACTGCTACTGAACCACGACTGATTCATTTTCTGTATACATAAACACACATACCATCTCGCCGGTATTCCCCAATGGGTTTGGCAAAAGTGACCTAATTAATGTAGGTACACCCACAGTTCGCCGGAATATTTAGGTCCCATGTAATAGGGGGAGCCTGTTGCCATTAACCGGACACAATTCAACAACTTCAGAGCTGCTACTGAGATGTTCTTAGAAAAACCCAATAACACTTTGTTAGACCTGGAAATCGAACCCAGGACCTCTAGCTAATCTGTCACGCTTGGGACCACTGAGGCAGTGAAACCTTTTAAGTTATTTCGTATATTTAATTGTCTACTAGCTTCTGTCCGCGACTTTGCCAGGATGTTTGAATTGGGTCCGAACTGGCTAAAATTATTGCTATTAACTTATGTGTTTGATAATCTACCTCTGTGCCAAATTTCATTCGGATCCGTTCAGCCGTTTTGGCATGAAAGAGTAACAATCATCCATACATCCTTACAAACTTTCACGTTTATAATAGTAGGATTGATATAATAATCAGTCTTCAGAATCGGATAAAATTCTCAATTGATGATCTATTTGTTTATATATTTGCTCATAAATTGTTATATTTTGTCTTATTTTCACTTTTTTTTTTACATCCAAGATAATCAATCCCACTGGTTGGCTTCCAACCATCGACTCTAAAGATACTTATCGAACCTTTGGCCTCATAATAGATCTGCTTTCTTCTTCTAAAAGGCTATTGCCTACTCACCAATCACATTTTCCTTAAATATCATTAAAACACTACAGAAAATGCAGCAATTTTTCCATTGCAAAAGTAATCGTCGGTTTGATAGCAATTCAGAGAAATTATTAATTTCAACATAACGGTCGATAAAAACGTTATATTTAATACAGGTAATAAATTACTTAATTGGAATCTAATCATTTCGATAGAGAAGCGATATTATCTCTAATCGTCTGTGGAGATGATACTGTACATAATTTTCTTTTTTAACCCAAAGTATGTCCATTTAACACTTCTTAAAGATTTGAACATTTACTTACAAATGTAATAATATTTTTTTCTTGTAATATACCTAATTGCTACGTGATTATAATTACAATACGATGGACCATGACCACTTTATAAAAGAGTTTCGAAGTTTCCCCTTCATAGAAATTTAACGAAACCATTTCTATGCCTATCTCCTAAAACTTTTTGTACATTGCAAAAACGTAGTCTGACAATGTAATTCAATTTATTTATTTTTTGTATTTATTCTTAACCAATTTAATCAAGAATCCATCGCCCTCAATACTTCAGATTATCTCTTACTGATTAGACTGACCTTTTAGGGGAAATGAAAATATTTTTATATCCTTTATTATTATTTCGCTAAATCTCAGATTTCTGTGATAGATAACGTTGGTTAGCTTTAATCGATAATTATTTTGAAGACTATAATGTAGGTATTTCATGTTTTCATACTTTAAAAAATAAGATAGACTACACCTAGATTTAGCGGACGTAGAATGTGTGTTTGTAATTCAATCCACTTTAACTAAAAGCCATTATTTTTGCATCGTAACTTACTACACTTATAATTGTTTGGGTCTTAAATGAAGTACAAAATATTGTTTGACTCAAAGAGCTGGATTTGAATCGCCTCCTGAGTTACATGTCTTCTTTTGAACATAATGAATAGCTCATACATGCTAGAAGCTAGAACTAGAACGCTGGAGCCATCTGTAACATACTACCTACTCATTTAGTCGCGTTTTCTGACGTTCATTGATGTCCTTTGTCCTATTTACTAGATTAATCGTCAAGATCCGGACGTATTAATATACTCCTTATTAATACGTAGCATATTAGTAAGGTGAGCATATATATAGAATATTAAAATGCCGTACCATTAATGGTTAACCTTGGGACTATACATGGCAATGACATTATGGAATAACTGAATTATCAACAGTGAACAATAATCTGTTTCATTAGAAGTGTACCTAGTTGTAGTTATAAATAATAAAGTTATTCGATATACGATACTTATCAAAGAATAGAAGCTTAGTCATACAATATAACAGACCTACTGTGTAACAATGTCTGTCTTTCTATGCCTTTGAAAAACTAAATACAAAACAATAATTAAACCTATAACTTTAGAATCAATCAGCCTATGTATACATATAATACTTCTGGCATATGCCTCCATATGCATCTGGGACCACGACCTTTTGTATGTCGGCCATCGCTCATCGTTTCGTCACCCAGGGGTCGCGAACCCCACGCGTTTATTAAATTGAATTATTTAAACTTTAAAAGCTAGTAACAATTTTAAATATAACTACTTCCTAACTGGCCTAGTGATCCCGAGCGCGACTGTTACACTGTAGATCCTGTGTTTAATTCCCAGATCGATCAGTGTTATCGGGTTTTTCTATGAAATTCTCAATAGCAGCTCGAAGTTCAATTTAAATTAATCCCGGTTAAAAGGAATACAAATAGGCCTAAACAACATACCGCCGAACACTACTCTGCTTCGGGGAACACAGATGTGATAGTATGTTACTATGTTAGTATCTATATCTAATAATAGTAAAATACAATTTTATTGGTTTTTAATTTAATTTATTTCTAGTGGAAAATCTACAGCTTTTTATTTCATAAGCTCCATAGTAAATATTGAAATGTATGTGGAGAGCAGAGTATGCAGTATACACGTATATCCCCAACTATTTCACAATAACTGACTAAAGTCAGACTTATATTACCCTCAAAAGTAAAAAAACTAAGTATCGGTCGATCTTTCATTTCGCCCATCCAAACGCCTATAGTGTTCGCAAAATTAAGGCTATTAAAAATACTTCAACCGTAATATTATAATTTTATAAAATGATACAATTATTTTACAATTACGACATAAGAAATCGATTGAGTACAATTTCATGAGCTACAGTACGCATGGCGTATCTTGGCCTCTTACCCAATAGTGGTTTCACGCTGACTGACCACTATTTGGTTTTATCCGGTTACATAGGGCACTAGCGACACTACATTTCATTGATACCTTTAGGTGTCGAAACAATGCATTAGTTTCTCTTGTTTGTAAATTCTCTGCAGCTTTTATGACCTGATGACTTCAAAAAATATTCTGATTTCGAGATTTTTTGCTGATTATTGTCAACAAATTTCGTTTCTATGTGATAGAAAATACTATAAAATAAAATTCTAAGATAGAAAGACTTCCGAAATGATGCCATATGGGCACGAAGTCTAATATTTTATTGTATGAAAATCATCATCGATGACTTCAGAATTGTTGATTTTTGACAGATTTGTCTTCAAAATCTGTCACTTCTTATGTCATTTAGAATCAGTGGAGTACATTCTGATACAATTGAAATAGTAGAGTTGGCCCCTGATCATTAGTTCTTAAAATGCTTGAAGCCTGTTTTCTTTTCCTAAAATGTAAATTATTTAGATTTCGCATGGAAAGTTAGTTATAATCTGCGTCTAGCTAAAATAATATATGAAATTAATTATTTAAATTTGCATAAATATGCTATATGATTAAGAACCAGTGCCCACTTAGAGGTTTACTTTTATAAAAATTTCAATTAATGTTTTTATACCACCTGAGTTGATGTTTATTAACAATTTTATTATGTAAATTTTAGGAAGTGCTCATAAAAAAAACACTGGCGATTACCTACACTAAACACCCAACATTGTTCGTAAGTGCAACAGAAATACAGATTTTGTACAACTTATCATTGTTGCTCGTCACACATAACATTGTAATGTAACTGCGTATTACTCACCTGTTGACACAATTGTATGTGCAGGCTACTGTTTAAGACACGTCCAAATTTTATTTAAACGCGAACATATACTTACAAACCTTCGTTACACACTGGAAGATGGTATATAAATATAAAATCTTATATGTATGTAGTATACATTAGTACGCCTCTGCCTAACCCTTCGGGGAATACAGGCGTGATGGTATTTATGTAGTATATATTCAATCTGGCCACTTGTTTTAATAGAAGGGCTGCAGTGTTTTGACTAGTACCATACTAAAACACTGCAGCCTGTGCAACTTTTGATTATACTGAATTAATAGTCATTAAATAATAAATAACTCAAGGACGGGTGGACCGATTAGTATGATATTTGATTTGTTGGTTTGTCTTTGCCCCAAATAGCAGAATAAGTATTTACTTAAATAAATAAAATATGAAGCAATATGGGACGTGCGAGTGAAACTTAGGGCAATGGCTAGCTATAGATAGGTATCTAGTCTACATATATATAAATAATTATACATAATATTATTTAATTATGTATATCTTATCCAATAACTAGCTTCTGCCAGCGAATTCGTCCCCGTGGAATAGTTACTTGGTCTTAGCTTGATAATACATAGCCTATAGCCTTCCTCAATAAATGGGCTATCTTAAACTGAAATATTTTTTCAAATCGGACCAGTAGTTCCTGAGATTAGCGCGTTCAAGCAAACAAACAAACAAACTCTTCAGCTTCATAATTATATTAATATAGATATAAGAATGGCATCATCATCGCCATCCCAGTTATTAAAGATAAAAAATAATGTTATATTAACAATTAGCGCTACACACATTTGCTCTTTACCATCGGTATATTATCATTGAAAAATGATAATTATTTAAAGGAACTCAGTCATTTTAAACGTTAAAAAAATTATACCTATCTCATAACAAGCTTTGATGTCTCTCTCTCTGCCGGGGATCCTATCGGGTAATTATTAGAAGCTACATACATTTCATGTCACCGAGAAATGAAACTCGGAAAGCATTGTGCACGGCCGCGTTATTTTTTATCGACTCCATGTGACCAATTGTGTCGATTGTCGATGACTTTATCGACGCTGTACCTATGCTTTCACTATGTCTATTTCTTACGCCCATATGGCGTAGTATGCGGATAAAAAAGCCGCTAAATATTAATGAGCTTATCGTAATTATTGGTAATGAGTAATTACAGATGTTACTACACAAGTTGAACTGCAAAAATGTACTGTTTTGGTTCCTATCTATTAACTACCACTACGTTCATATTTTCTACTCTTTATTATAATAAAAAAATAGTCTTAGTCTAGCAGTCGTAAGCGCAGTCACACTTAGGAATGCTGGGTTCGATTCACAGGACGTTCGAGTTTTTCTATGAAATTCTCAGTAACAGCTCGGAGTTTGGATGTGAAGCCAGTAAAAGGAAATAGGCTCGCCTCCTATTACATGGGATCTAATTATACAAGCGAGCAACCCAACGAATCAGTAACAACTCGCCCGAAGGATTAGATATCTGCCTAACCAATCTATCTAATATTAGGAATAATAAATATGTAGAAGAAAGAACAGGTTCGTGGGATTACTCTCCACACTTACAAAATCCGCTCACTCTCTTTATGGAATTTAATACGTAAGTGATTACAAAATTATTACCTATATTGTTACCGACTAACCTACGCGGCTGGTCGGTACAACATAGCTGTACTATACCTTGTTATATATAAAACCAGTTTTTAAATGGAACCTTTAGACAACTCCATAATTATCGTGTTAAACATATTCTCACATACCCACACATTTACGTAACATCCTATGTAAGTAAGTAAACGCGAACATGTAATGTCAATAACAATCGAGACGAGCTATTCGAAAATCGATCAAGGCGCGATTTGTCACGATTACGAGTTTCAAAATAGCCGAAATACCAGTCAGCCAATGAAAGGTCGAGTAATATAACTCTATTGTAATATTGTAAACAGGCATACCAGTACTGTCGTGACCACGGCACCAAGACGAGGAATGAGTACGAACTATGAAGTAACAACGCATCAACATGCGCAAGCGTTTAGCACAAAGCGACTCTAAGGTTTCTTGTGTACTAATGCAACAGGAAGGAATTCTGTTTACAGAAATTGACGGGAAATTATAGAAGGGTGGTCATGGACCGTGCAGCGTGCTATATATATATGACCACTGTTAACAGTAATAACTCCATAGGACAGTCTATAGACATTGGTTTATCAAAAAAAATGCATCATCCTCATATAAACGACAGTTTAAGTATGACAAATTAAACTAACAGCCACTTGCACCAACTTCTTGTTTTTAAACACAAATGTACGATGAAAAATAGTGTTCACAATTTAAACATATTTAAGAAGTTGGTGCAAGTGGCCCTTAGTCTTAAAACACTTCTCAGTGATGAGATAATTTAAGGATTTTTGTAGTATTGTTCTCTAAGGAAAATATCTTGAAGTGCAGATCGACGCGAGGCCAACCGGTTTGCGTCGAAATGACGCAAGACTCTGGATGAGTTCATTCTAATACAATAAGGTCTTCCTTCAAAGCACGAAATTACATTGTAGCAGCTTCTTCGTAGTTATTTTTCGAACTTCTAATACTTCTGAGAAACAACATTTTAAATGCGATGCGAAAGCATTAGTTTTCAAATAAAATGTTCCGAATTTTTGTGACAGCTAAGTTAGTTCTCGGATCGCATAAATTGCGATTAGTTCAAGTTTACGTGTTGAAACCGATTTTGTTTTAATTTAAGATATTCTCAGAATTCTGCACGACTTTGTTTTTAGTTTTCTCAAGATTTAACAAGTCGATAAATAAATATTTATTGATAATTATTTATAGATGCGTTTACCTATTAGCCCAGAAAGTTGCTGATTCGAAGTCGTATACCAATCAGATTGTGGAAATAACTTTCGAAACGTGCAATTTAAAATTACTGCTTGATTTGAATTTACAAATTCTTGAAAGTAGAAAATGTATTTGAATGCTACGTCGTATGTGTTACAAGATATTGACACGTTTTGTACAGTTATTTCTATTCTATTACCAAATCAGTATGTTATTATTAAATTACGCTGCGTGCTTTCCACAATCTATTATTAGGGTATACGTCTATTCGTATGTGGTTCTCACATCGCAGTGATGGAGTTTAGTGTACCCATAGTTACAGTACAGTGATGCACTACAAAAATCAATTCTATTGCTTCGTATTACGAGCGATCCAAAGACAACATTGATGTGTCGCTATGTGTACCTGGACTCATGAATGTCGTACATATGTTAATTGTTGAAAAAAGTCGCAGTCTGTTGAGTCTGTTGACATGCCAGTTACGAAACATGTTTACACCACCCACGCGTCGTTATCTGAGAACAATCACAGATAGTACGTGTTGCAACGCTTTGTTCATATAGCTTAGGGCCTTCAGCTTAAAAGAGATTTGTTAAATTTTAGGTCTTTCTTTGATAATTAAAGCTGAGGCCACTTATGATCACAACACAACAATTGCGTGCGTGAGGAAATAATTTAACTTTGAGCGTAGGATGAATTACATTAAAGCGCTTATTACCGTAAGCATCCGAAACTTCAGATAACAAATTTGCAAATAGGAGCATGAGACTTAGGTTTTAACTATCTTTTTGTGATTTCTTTGCATTTTTCATGCTAATTTTTCCTTCACTAAAATAACTTTATAATCTTAACATGAAAAATACAAAAAATCACAAAAAGATAGTTACTAGGTATGGTAGCATCGTACGACATAGAACTAACCGTAAGATAAGTCATGTCGGTTGAGAGGCAAAGTAACTTGCCTTTTAATACATGTTACTGACGTCACCTTTAAGACGTAAATTCAGAATGTGAAGGGAAATTTCGACATGGCAGGCGGGACTCGCGGTGGCTTAGAGATCATAGCGTCTGGCGTACCTAGCCAGAAGACGCAGGTTCGAATCCTGCCTGCGAGTCGAATTTTTACTTCACTAAAATAACTCAGATTTTAAGTTAGCCTCCAGTCAATCGAATAATCAGGTGCGGCGTGGATAACTGGCATCAGACAACCTATAATCCAAAATCTGGATAATATCTACCTGTATCCTGGATCTCATCTCGTCGGACCATCCGGCCTTCCAATAAATGATATTTCTGTAAATAGATCAAGACGGCAAGCATGCATCAGCCAGTATTGAAGGATCGGATTGAGAAACCTCAGGCGCGATTCGCTAGTATTTCATAATAATACCTTCATCTCGTTGGATGGAGGTTATATTGTACCCTCCATTATTTCTGTCGACATACAGGAATGTTATACGTGTAGCTAAAAAACGTACATAATCAATTAGCCTATAGCTATTAAAATAATTACACTCACAATTACTTCATTAGCTTTCTAACGCAAGCGATTGAAAATTGTGTAGAAAACATGCAATTTTATATTAGGAACGAAAACAAGAGGTCACAGATTTACAACGTAACAAAAAATATACGTTTTGCGAAATATGACTACTATCATCAATAAGATTACGTGAATCATATCATAACAGTTGGCCGTTACTTTCTTAGCATTAAACTATGAATAATAATGAGTTTGTGTATACTTAACAACATAGGTAATTTTTGTAACAGCCGACGTTGATGGATGTCGGCGAAGGTTTGCTGTGAGACCACTTTCTCGCCATGGGAAAACTACATTCATCCATGTTTACGTCTATGTTACTTTCTATCTGATGCTGGGGTACTTGTCGTTAAAGCGTAGGAATATTACAATTAAAGGTGCTAGTACTTTGTGTTATGTAAGGCGGACTGGTAATAGATTGTGGTTTGAAGATGCAGCTTACAAAGGCGTCACCTTTACC
This sequence comes from Acronicta leporina, assembly GCA_947256265.1. Taxonomy (NCBI): domain Eukaryota; kingdom Metazoa; phylum Arthropoda; class Insecta; order Lepidoptera; family Noctuidae; genus Acronicta; species Acronicta leporina. The sequence continues at coordinate 10,501,500 of OX366520.1, read as the reverse complement.
TACAGACGAGTGAATCGCGGCGATAGTCTGTCTTGGGCAAATTCTGCTAAATGTGTGATTCTACTAAAATGAACTAGTTAGTTCATCAAAATCATTCAATAGTTCATTTCGCATTTCGAATCAGTACTCGAGGGAGTACGAGATCAGATCAGTCACAAACTTTCTAAACAATTGCACTGTATTGGATATATTTATATCTGACAATATTTTATTACCATTGTGTATTTTTTTATTGAATTTGCTATTGCAACACATTGGTTAAATAAATAAATATGATTCACTTCTCGACAGGAATACTTAGCATTATAAGTGCACTTAATGAATAGGTAGCATTATGCCTAATGCTTATTAATCTATTTATAAATAAACCGTAACCAAGAATATACTTCAAGCATTACACGTGAAAATCCATATTAATAAGACTAGAGATAAGTGTCCTTAACATTCCCTAGGGGTGGATATTGGGTTATATCGGATGCGAAACGATCGACTATGATTGCCCGCCTCAAGATCTGCGAATGTATAATAGGTAATAGGTATATAATGTAAGATTTTTATCATATATCAAAAGAAATGTAGATATTTATTCTATTCTAATGAATATCTAAATATTCTAATAAATAATAGCCAAATCAGACTGTCTAAGACTGTCTACCCCTCGATAAAAAACTATTTTTTATATTTTTTGCTAGACAGCTATGCAGATTATCGCTAAAATTAACATACCCACATTTTGCATATCTTGGCGACTCCGAAGACATGATCGCGTACTAAAAATGTTACATTACGTCGACCACGCCTGTAAATAAAGCTGCTAAGAAAAGACTTCAACGAGATGATACGTAAGATGAATCATCGTATCGTATCATACGTTACTGCACATATTTTTACATCAATTGAAAAAAAATATGAACATTAAAACGTAAAAAAGTTCTTAATAAATAATACATAAGTTTATACTTAATTTTTTTTCGTATATCCGTACTAATATCATAAAAATGCAAAATAAATTCTGTCTGTTTGTAATGTTTCGATGCATAAGATGCAGAAGCTACCTTACGTCTTAAAAAGTGCTTTGGATTGCGAATGAAACAAATTTCTCACTAAATCGTCTAATTATTATCTATTATTGCATAATACGAATGGAAATAGTATGGAAATATAGCACTGACTTGCTATATAATATCCTAACCTAACTGCATTGTATGTTTTTGTTTAATATTTTTAATGCTTGTTAACAACTTGTTTTGTCTTCTCCATGGTTCGTGGGTTACAAAACTGTAGGTACCCTGATTCGGTTTCATAACTGTACCTGTGCGAACAATGAGTATGCTGATTTTGGGTCATTCACTGTACTTTATTAATTTATAACTAACTAGCTTCTGCCCGCGACTTCGTCCGCGTAGCGTGATGATATATAGACTATAGCCTTCCTCAATAAATGGGCTATCTAACACTGAAAGTATTTTTCAAATCGGACCAGCAGTTCCTGAGATTAGCGCGTTCAAGCAAGCAAACAAACAAACAAACTCTTCAGCTTTATATATTAGTATAGATTTAACTATCTACTTATTTGTATTAACAGACATAATTTAAGTATGAATCACAATATGAAATCCTTCATCGTTGAAATAACTTTCAACTTGCCTACATACTTTAAAATTAAATTTACAATATTAATTAAATATGAGTAAAACATCACTTAATTACGTCATTATTAAACTTATTAATATTATTACTTTGCATTCAAATACTTGAACTTAAAAGATAGCTTTTCAATTTATTGCAGTGCTAATTGAATCTTCAAGCCAAATTGAGCCACTCAACGTAACAGAATTTGAATATTTTCCTTGTCCTTAACGGTAAATTGTCTGTAACTTTTACGATGTACGTACAATGTAAGTACAATATAAAAAACGGTGCAACTACTGTGCAACAAGCGTGGTTCACCTTCCGCATGGCACGAACATATGAACACTAAGGGCTTCTTCACACGTACCACAACCACACCACGTCGCAACGACAAAATGCTGTCAAGCAGTGGTTACGTGTGAATAGTGTCCAGCTTTTTGTAGTTGCGTTGTGGTACCGATAAAATGTCGATGTGGTTGCTTTGTCGCCAGTAGTTGCGATGCGGTTACGTGGTGTGCAGACACAGTTCGAGTCCGGTTTTCATAGCGCGCACTGTTGTTGCGTCGTTGACGCAACGTTGTGTTTGCGAGGTGGTCGGCCACCAGTTCGCTGTGTCGCTGGTGGTTGCGATGTGGTCGGTATCACACACATGGTCGATAACGACTGCAAAATGTGGTAGTTGTGAATAGTACTATTCATTTTCAATACGAAATATACGCCCGGCCACGAGGTGTGGTTGTGGTACGTGTGTAGAAGCCCCTAATAAGCGTCAGTAATTTTGCATATATTTACAAGTAAGTAGAATAAATAAACTGATGGTATACTTTTTGATTGGAGATGAAAGCACGCAAAACTGCACAATAAATAAAATGCAATTAACTAAATTTTCTGGAATTCAGTATTGATAGATAATGTGTGTAAGCCACCTTTTATCATAGTCAGTGAACAAATTGTTTTGATAAGATTATTAGAAAGATTACAGTAATTACCCGTTATCAATAAGTAAAGCTCTAAAAATAATTCAATACGACTCGATAAAGTCTACATCTGCTATGTATGTTTTCCTTCTCCGTTTAAGTCCGGAGTAAAGGCGGGCAACGCACTTCCGACTCCTCTTGTGTTGCTGTTGTCCATGGGTGGCGGTAATCGCTTACCATCAGGTGATCCGTCTGCTCGTTTGCCCCCCTATCCCATAAAAATTGCTTGATCAACATTAATACGTGAATCAATATTAATACGTAAATAACTTCCAAGTCAGAGGTGCGTGCATTTGAGTTTTATTCGAGACCCTCTCTCTCTGACTTAGCAGTCTAATCGTCATAATACTACGCTATCACTGCACAGTCCCAAAGACAAAAGATATCAAGACAAAAGGTAGCCTATGTCTTTCCCCAATGTCCAATTTCAAAATGTCAAAATTCACTGAAATTGGTTGAGCGGTTTAGTTCAAGAGGTTAATAAAAACAGGCCGACAGAGTTACTTTCGCATTTATTATATTAGTATGGATATTCACACAGCACTCTAAAAATAATATGAACATTTTACCTTCAGTTAATATAACAATAAAGTTTCGTAGTTCCATTGTTCGTACATTGTATGTGAGTATTACAAATATTATCACTAAGAAAAAAGAAACTACCTACTGTTACCCGCCGTCTCCAACAAACATAGGCACGTCATAATCGTATCTAACGTCACTAACGTAGAAAGAAATATAGGCATTTTGATATGTGCAATTGGGCATGCTGCATATGTTCCGGTTTCTCACTTGAGATCATATACACCTACCTACATACATACATATATATACTCACGCCTTTCTACCGCAGGGGTAGTCAGAAACTATAGACCGCCATTTCTACGATTATTTTTACTTCTTCCACATTCATATCTACATCTTCTTATTCAAAGATCCATGTAGACTTATATTTAGTTTTATCATGAATGGCGTATTCATTGCAAAGAGCTATTTGTTTATTTAGGTTGTCATTGCAGCTTTATTCACTACAATGGAATTAGTGGATGTTTACACCATTTTTTCCCACCATTGCAATAAGGTTTTTTGCTTTAAGTGTCAAAGATTTTATCAGTTTTCTGTCATATTGCTTCATTTAGTAGGTGTCGGTACGAGTCCGACATAGCCTGGCAGACGATCCATGAGAATATTCCGCACTCTCTATCTATACTACCTATCACATTTTGTAAAGATGAAAGACTGATGGCTTGATTCCATAGAAATGTGACCCCAAAATAAGCCGTAGCTTGAAGAAAAACCGGCTTGCTCGACCGGAGTGATAACACGGCCTCACAGAAAACCGCTGTGAAACCGCTTACGTTGTGTTTCGCCGAGTGGGTGAGGATACCGAAGGCCCAAACGCTATCAAAGGGCGGAACTGGTAACGCACTTGCGACTCCTCTAGTGTTGCAGATGTCAATGGGCGGCGGTATCGCTTACCATCAGGCGAACCTAGCTCGTTTGCCCCCTATGCCATAAAATAAGGAACTAACGCCTAATATTTACACCGGAAGGCGTATCTAGAATCATACTTGTTCAAAAGCTACGTACTCGTAATGGTTAATTTGAACTATCAACTTGACTACTTCCTTTTGCAAAGTGATGATTATACGATTCTTCATGCCATCTCAGGGTCAAAGCGGTTAACGTGACTGTCTGAGATCACGTCACTCACGATTTAGACGTCCGAGTATATGCGTTCTAGCTACGCCTATATCAGTTCTATAACGTGACTGATATTAGATAATGGATTAGATTCACTCTTTTATGTCAAACTCATATAAGTAACCACGTCAGTACACAGCAGTGTTCAAATGCTAGTAAAAAATAACGCAATACACTCATTTATGAAAAAGTCTTAAAATACAGTATGAATATAATATATAAATTTGTTATAACACATTATGTATTATTTCAATATCGTTGACCGCAGCGGCATGTAAATGTGTGTTTCAACCTTACATATTTCAACATCATTGATAATATTATTGTATCAAAATGTATATTTAAACAGTAAGCTCGTTTTGATGAGTAAAATTTTAATCACTCAAAAGACGAGTTTTGCGCCTCCCGTTCCGATCTGGTGAACAATCTTAATCACTATGCAGATTTTTCTTAATTTTAATATTTCTTCGTAAATATATTAAATTATACGAGTACTTAATTAGTCTCATAGCATAATAACGACTCGTTCTTCTATGACATGAGATATTCAGATAAAATGTATTATTATATGTGGTCTGGCGCGACTGATGCGTGACATACGTGCTCGTAGCTTCTGATCTAATCAGTAATTCTTTAGTCTCTGGTTCAGACCCTCCAGAACTCCTGAGATATTTGTGTTGATGAGACATAATGTCAATCAGTGTTACTCAACACTTGTTTTATACTGTTTCATCTATAGACTTCGTATTGCTGAGTCAACGGTCAGTCATCATATCTACATCAGATAGAGGTACAATTCTGAACAAAGGCCTCCCCCATAAGACATAAGAGGTCGCCTGTCCTTGGACTCCTTGGACATTGTCCTACACTGCGTTTTCCGGTGTGTGGCCTTCACTCCTAGCTAGTGACCATCAGTTATTCAAGTTATGTGCCCTGCCCTCTACCACTTAAGCTTTTGAGCTATGTCGGTAACTTAGTTCTGTTATAAACCCCTCTGTCATTACAGATTCGATCATGAATCACTTACAGTCAGTAACTATACATTTTCATACCTTATAAGTAATTTAGATTTTTTATATTTAGGTATTAATTTGAACTCAATTATACCCCGAGAGCCAAATGACAGTTGAAACATTAAAACATCCATAAAATCGATTGTATGTGCTTTTTAAAATGCCAAACACGGATCCTCCCAGAGACAAAGCCGAACAGGCTTTTTGTATGATGTCATATAACAAGTTTAGACAACAAGATTTGTGTTACCTAGAACTGGGTATTGTCACTACAGTCAGAAGCAGCATTGTAATATTATGTTAATGGTCAAATTTATTAATTACCCCATAAAATTTTCTTTTTCTCCCAATCCTCCTTTTTCTTCTAAAATGTATGGGACATCTTTCATGGTCTTCGCTTCTTCGCAATCATCAAGATTAAAAATTAAGAAAGGGTCTCACACCAGTACCTGCTTATGAATGTACCTACATTTGCGTAGAAACTAGAATAGGTAATTTATTCTTTCAGAGAAAAGCTCGCACCTTCTTAACCTTTTTTTTGCCTACGGCCACTTTCGTAGAGTGGCCACGAGAACTGCTACGCATTACTTTCGCGAAATTTCATTTAACCGGATGCAGTATACTTATGTATAATACATTATTTCGAATTGGTACATAACATGTCTATATCCTATTCATTAGGGGCCTAATGTATCTCAATACAATTGTGTTACAAGTAATTATGTCTACTTAAGGTCAAATCTGAATCTAGGCCATGGTCACAGCACTGTTTATTCAACACATTAGCATTTGCGCGGTGATAGCAGGCTGATGAAATGAAATTTCGATAGTGGTTACAAAAATCTCGTATAGATTCGTGTTGCTAAAACATTTGCTTAAAATAACTTTGTAAATGTTGTTGGCTAATACTTGACAAATGTTTTGAATAGTGAAATCTCAGTGCTGAGTATACTTATCATAATAACACTACTATTTACCCGAACAATTGACGCTCAATTAAATGTAGTGTGCACAAGAGAAAATGTGATTGTTCTCGTTGTATTTCAACTGGTATATGGGGCAGCACTTTACCTGCAAATAATAATAAAGTCATTATATTAGAAATATAGTACTGTATTAACTTTAAGGTTTTAGAGAGGTAGGTCATAGTGGAATTGAATGAGGAGCAAGGATGAGTGAGGCAAGGTCGCCAGTACTCCCCGAGGAAGTCGTGTGTTGGCAGTGGGAGGGACCGGTGGTGATCACGCCTATTCCTACGCTGCCAGCCCAAATATTCCTTCTTAATCTTTACCCTACTCTCTCAGAAAGTGTGTGAAAAGATTTTTACAGGGTCGGCAACGCACGAGTGATACCACTGGCGTTGAAAGCGTCTAGCGTATTCCCAGCGATAGATAAAGTCAGCGTAAGGATAATGATAGGTAGTAAATTATGATAGAGCATACAATTACTATTGACTGGAATAAAATAACGCCGTTGTTTGCTTGACATAAAATTTAGCTATGCATTGTTCGTTTCACGGTGTTTTCTAATGGAAAATAATCGACGTCAATATTCTTATCGCTGTATCAACTCTCGGTAATGCTTCGAGTTGCACAAATACTATGATTTTGCATATCGGCCACAATAATCGTACGGTGCCTACATTTCTCGCTGTACTGTTATAATCGAATAATGGAAATCGAATACACTCTGTTACCTTCTCATGAGAAACAAACATTGCTACAACAGCTATATTGAACTTAAATTTCACACAAAAATTAGCTTGGTTTCATATTCTCAGTTTTTATTTAGCTATCTTAAAATGCAAAAGATCTTTATACAAGCTTCTGAACAAAGGAATATCTACTTACTGAGATTAAAATGTTGTTGTAATTAAATATATAATGTATACATATTAAAACTTCTCTCAAAGACACACTTACCTAATGGATTTAAAGTAACTTTCTGTTTTATAGTAACTGTATTACGTATCTTAATTTACTTTTGCGGACAAGTTTATGACACGTAGGTACTAAAACCGTTTTGATTTCGTTCGAACAATAAATATATCTGTATTTATCTTTCTAGAACCAAAATCTTGTGGAAAACATTGTGACCTTAATAGCTCCTCGAATTAAAATTAAATTAGGACATTTTTCCTCGTCGTTGTTTTGTTATTATGTATTAAGTATATATTTAACATAAAGTTGTTTGATTCCACATATTACTACGACCTACGACTAACAGGGCGAATCAGCACCCTCAAATGATAACAATTTTTTAGCATATTTCTTTCTCAGGTAAATAATTTATCTCCTTGAGAATCTTCAGAATTAGGTATTAACAGTATTGGTAACATATTGTATTTTAGAGAAGTAAAAACTAAACAGTTACAGCACTCTCTAACACGTATAAAATAATAAATATAATATAATAATTTGAAGCGTCGGTAGCCTAATGGCTAGGGCGTCGGACTTGCGATCATGTGGTTGCCGGTTCGAATCCCACCCATTGCACTACCGCCGTGAACCCACTCGTAACACAAGCATATAGCTTATTTTTTTTTTAAATAAGTAATAATAATATAAATACGTATGTGTATAAGAAAAGTCTGAATAATTTTTTTGTGCGAATCAACTAATAAAAAAAAAACATTTAACAGAATCAATTTTCCCATTTCGTCCGAATCATTAAATACGACTTCACATTGATAGTAGGTAAACCTGGCCGTGACAAAAGTTAGGCAAAATTATTGTATAATTTGTGAAGGTAGCCATAAGACTAAAGAGCAGCCAGGTTTCCAGAAGTCCACAGTAATGTATGGTATCACAACAAACTGTTCGTAAGTTTGTGGTGATACCACAAGACAGTCGGTACACGATATTGGAGACATATCGACATCCTGTTCGCTTTAGTTTTATTTTCAACCGACTTCAAAAAGAAGGAGGTTCTCAATTAGTCAGTATTCTTTGTGTGTTTAGTTATAAAGTCGATTTGGAAAATTCTTTTTTTATTAAAAACAATATACTGCCTAGGTGGTCCCATTCAAATTTGGTGCAAATCACAAGTTTAGAAAAAAATATACAATAACACGTACGCGCCGAATAAATCACTATATCGTCGAGATACATAGGTCACTTGCCACTAAAAAAAAAAATTATACGTCACTTGCCACTAAAAAAAAACAGTTTACCGTGCAATACGTGAACCACAACGTGGTGGAAACAGTTTATCCGCCTAAATCAATGGAACCGACTTCCGAAACTTTTTGCTAAAAGTTATTTTATCTTCTATCTGAACTACCTCATTAATCTAGTGATCATAAATGCGACTTCTACGCTAGAAGAAGAAAATAAAGGGATAGAACAGGAGGGTTTTCTATGGAAACTTCAGTAGCAGATCCTACGTTGGGATTTGTCCCCGGTCAATGACAATAAGCTAGATGAAGTCTTGCATGGGGCCTACTACACTTACCACTCAACTGTAGGCAAGCCCTTAGGGAATACAGGCGTGATGTTATGTTTATTTGATATACATTATGCTGTTAAACAAGTTCAGACACTTTATAAAGCCTACTTATGCAGTAATGAGATATTGATTGATGATTTATATGCGTAACAAAAGGATTAGAAAGGTAACAAGTTGGATAGAGAGAGCGATATTTTGTAGTGGCAATGACATCATTTTGGACCTACTTCACAGCAATGTGGACATTATGCTAACAATAGACTATCCACATACTCGTGACATGGTTTTTGTTTTGATCCCCTTACTACATCATCCAATACTCAACCTTATTGCTATCCAAATAAAGCTTGCTCTTACAAATAAAACCGCAGTTATTTATAAAAACTATTTCATTGATGAAAACGGAAACTTGAATGAAAGCGAAGATCGCACCTGCGTTTTCTATCGGAAGAGAGTGCCAATGAGGCGAAAAGAATTTTACTGTAGCTGTTTATAGAAGTAACAACATATGTGGGACTGGGAAACTTGGTAACTACGTAGGTATGATGAATTTATGATACTAGCTTATGCCCCTGGTTTCAATTACATCCTAAAATGATTATTTCCTATTTCTTTTTGGAGATAAGTAGTCTATGTTTTATTCAGGATGCAATCTTATTTCCTTGCCGAACAGTTAACTCGCGAATATGTAACAGACAAACCGCCAAACAGAGTTACCTTCGCATGTATAATATTTATTTAATATAGAAGGATGTATTACACTACTGTTTTATTTAATGTACAGTCAACAAAAGAGTTAGGTATACACGCGGCTTAGGACATCTGCATGTTGACATAGATTGCGTTATACAATTTGTTAAGAAAATCCTGCTTGACCCGTGATGGTGTTTAAACGTATCGAGATCGAGATCTAGGTATGACAGTTCTGAATTTTAAACTTCATTAATATGTTTACTTTAATGAATATTTATTATTTCATTCTGTAATGTGATTGGGTGACCTTTATGACCGACCGACCCTTTCGGATCGGATAGGGTAATTTAACATGGGAGAGGTAATTTTTCACCGGTTAAATATGTCACCTGTCCTCCGTTTGCCTGAAAGATTATTAATTTATTACATAATCTTGATTAAAACATGGAGCTCGTTATACGTATAGGTACACCGAACCGTTTTATGTCTGTTAACTTAACCTTCACACACATTTTATATTATAATATCCATGTTACTTATGTAAGTATAAAATTGTTTTAAGACGTATCTAATAAATTAAGAAGTAAACACATTCCACTGTCCGCAAACTAAAACATAAATTTGTCAAGAACTACTCGTTCCGTATTCAGTTTTATGTGTTATGCTAATCTAATAATATTCAAATTGAAACCGATAAATTGATTTAAATCGATAAAATTTTAAAATCTTTAAAATGTTACAGCCCTGACATAGATCGTAGATATTCTCAGCAAACCGAACATAACATAATACAGCATTATAGAAATTATAATAATTTAAATAACAAGGTACAAGATTGTACATATAATAATTTAATTAATTACACCTCTTTAATAAAGAACAACTTTGTTTAAATCATACTTGAGGCTAATTCATATGAACTTCTGACCTCGCATCCAAAGCAATTAGCTGTTTGACCGATGTACGTCACACTGGTATGGCCACTATTTTATTATTATTTTGTTTGATTTTAGTGCTTATTACTGATATTATACATGCTTTTTTCAATTATCATACGAAGTATCCAAAAGACTCATTTCCTCCTTATCTGGTTGAATACATTACTTTGAAGGTCTCTTTTGTATTATATTACGTAATATTTTAAAACTAGACGCAACATTAATCGAGAATGCTGTTCTATATTAGATTGCGCAACATATCTTGAATGTTTAATAATAATTAAAATACATTATGGACGTACCCGACGATCAGGTTATTTAAACAGTCGACACCTTTGGCAAGGTTTAGTCAAGCTCACAATTTTAGAGGGTGAATACCTCCTTTTAATTCAATGATTGCATAATATTAATATACAATACACAATGATTGATAGAAGTGATTGTGAACAAAATAAAGAGAAGAACAATGTTGATGTGTCGTGCTGGAATTGTTTTACTGTGGAAAATGACGACAAATATGTAAAAGAAAATACTGAAGCAGAGGTTCCCTTATCTAAGATTCGAATGGAAAATAGAGCAAAGTTTAAACTGTATTCTATTTTGGCTTCCGAAGTATCGAGGCCTAAGACAGTTCCATTAAAACAAAAAGTGCGCGAAAATTATGCTGTTGGTAAAAAAATTGAAAAGAAAATAATCAAAAGTGCTTCAAAAAGTGAGTGTAATCAAACCGACGGAGACCATAATATGACTTTTGAATCTTCAAATATTGCCGGCTTAGAAGAATGCAAGGATTACCCTAAAAACTTGAAAACTGAAGGTGTTCAAACTGATGAAGAATTAGAGAACATTGAATTTTCAAACAGTAATATACCAGAAATACATAAAGGTGTCTGCAAAAAATCAAAAGTTGAGTGTATAAAAAAATTCAATACACACAGTTTTCGTAATCAATCTTCAAAAATGAGTTCTTCAGATGACGAAAAGGATGATGATTTTGAAGACTCGTTATGTAAATGCAATAAAGAAGACGGCATGAGTGACACTGAAATAAAATATAAGGTACAAATTGAAACTTCAACTCCTAAAACGTATATTGATATAAAAAATAGTGAAGCCTGCGAACACTCTGCTACACCAAATGCAACAGAATATACACATAAAGAACCTGATTTAAGAAAAATTGTGACAGGCATGCAAAATTTATCCATTTCGGAAAGGGAAGAAAGTGTGACTGAAAGTGAAAAAGCTGATACCACTAGTTCCATTAATTCAGAATCAGGTTACGAAGGATCATCAATAAGAGATTTGAATGACATCGAATCATTGAATAAAAATGAGCTATACAAAAAAAAACTTTCGGCAAGTAGTAAATCTTTAATTCCGACCCCTACTAGAAAGAGTATAACAAGTTCTGAGAAAGATTTGAAATCGTCGTTGCCAGCACTTAATTTAAAACAAAGAAGAAACATTTTAAAATCTACCAAATCTTTATGTGGAGATTCCAGTGCTGTACACGATAAACCTGTAAAGTCACTGCGTTGGAGCACCCTCGATTTACCGCATAGGTCCACACGTGTAGATGGTATGTAATTAATTCAGAGCTTTTTATACCAGTTTATGGAATATAATAGGGATATAAATATTTTCAGTTTTATCTATTACACTAATTAAACAATCAAGTGTATGATCTTTATTGAATTGTAAAGCATTTATTTCTGTAATTACATTGCAACTAGTATTTGTTCCATTATTACCCCATACAATGATCTAATGGATGCATTAGGAGGACACAATCCAAATAAATGTCTCACATTTGAACAATTACAGAGTGCCAGAGCAGATTCACGCGCACAGTCTGTGCCTATATTCTTTGGACGTCTTCCTCAGTTTGATTCGATGCTTTACATAAAGTGAACAATGTGGTTAATTTAAAGCTGATTTTTGCACCATTTACACTATCGCTATGCCACCGAACATATACAATTAATGTATACTAAAACAACAGGAAAAGACCGTGACATGTAGGATACGATAAAAACGGATTTTATGTGAATTTAAAATAAAGTGAGTTAGTTCTGTGACATGCAGTCGTGCTGTGAGTCGTACTTGTACTGCATTAAAAAATAATGGTTTATTCAATAAATTATCGATCAGAACCGAGTTATTTATCGATAGAAAATAAAGGTTTTAGCCCTGACGAATTTAATGAGAGTTCATATGAACTAGTCGATGTTTATCGCAGAAACGTTGTTAGAAGTGATAAAAACATGACGTTCTGTTCGTTTTTGCGTCGGTGTTTGTGTTGTAAAGTAACTTGTGATGATGAACTTGAGTCGCCTGCTGATAAGCCATCATCAGCTCTAGTTGGGCCCACGGGAAGGAGTTACACCCTCAATAACGAGACAGTAATACCAAGTGTTATGCAACAGACATGTAGTATACCTTCACTGGTTGTCACTAGACCACTAAATGATGAGTTTTCTACTTCTACGACGACGCTTTTCCTTACCTCTGAACGTAATGCAAGTGAAATCAGTTTAGAAACGCAAAATTACTCCGTGAAAAAAATTATTTCATCCCAATGTGAGTCTTCGCTGAATTCAGATAGCAACAGTCGATGCAGTACCCTTAAATCTGGTGAGAAAATCTCATTCATTCGAGAAGTCTTATCGTGTCGAGACTCCTTCTTGAAGTCTTTGGAGTGGTGTGATAATTCTTTGACAAGGGGCAAAAGGTGTCGATATGTCAAACCCGACGAATGGCTAGAACTGAAAAACGATGGTACAGCATTATTACGACTACTCGAGGCACGCCCTGTTTTTCTGTCACAAATTATTACACTACTAACTACGCACACTTTTTTTTAGATTTCAGCTCGTCAGGTTGTAGCATTAATATCACTTATTAATGTGTCATGCTCTGTTTCAGTTATAATATCTTATTAATTAATTAAACTTACACTTTTCTGAGTACTTAGCAACGTAGCCAGATTGACTCTCTCAAGTTTCTTTTTAATTCTCTTATTTTTAATGAAATTCCTTGACATAGCTAAACTGAAAACTGACATTGCCTGTTTCTTAAATATTAAAATATATAATTACGTAGATAGGTCTACTGTACCTATATACAATATACTGTTTTGCCGTGTTATTTTCGTACCGTGATGCAATTGACGATAACGGTCGCTTTTATTGTTTCCAGATGAAGTCTACATGTCCGACGCTGCATCGCCCAACCATGCGACTCTGCCCAGGCGTTCGAACTCACCTATGCACGAAAGAGATTTGCTTGATAGAGACAGGTTCTCCCTTAACCGGAGTGGACTACAGGTAAATATTATTTAATAGCACTTGTTACAGCAATGCTTATCTTGCAATCACAGCCGTTGATGTTATAGCTTTCGCCTACCATAATCGACTGTGTAGGTACCATAAGTACTGTGTCACTAAAATCTATTAGCATTCCAGTGTGGTGTCACGTTAAATCAATGAAGTCGGTTAGATTGTCTTTGACGTACTTATACACAAATAATAATTATTCGAGTAGGTGGCCTTTTTATTCGCTAAAACGTTATCGTTTAGAAACGCTAACTCTATCTAAAATCAAATCAATATTTTGGTCCAAATGAAACCGTCAATCACCTACTTTTACGCTAACCGTGTCGGTCACATTAATGTGTCCACACTGGTTATAGAAACATTTTTGCAAGCAAAAACCGACCTTTCGAAATAAGCTTTAGGGCCTTTATATATTGTAAGTGTAGCAAATGTAGGAGTATTGTCTCGATGACCGCGTTGGCCATTGTATTATATTACTGCGTCTTGCAACACGGCCCGCGAACAACGAGGCTTTGCAGAACGTTTACTTGAACGAATACCTGAATGTTTATACGGCAGGGTGCTAGACAAAGACTTCTAATGTAACACATTTTTCCAGTGTCTCCATTGAATTTGCTTTAATTAGGTTAACGTGGAGTTTAGCTTGATGAATAGTTGTAATGTTAGTGTGTGCAACACGCCCCTTTTGGCAACAACTTTTCGCTTCAGCACAGCGGATGTTAGCTATATATGTAGGTATTATATTTAACAATACATCTGATATCTTGTTAATCGGCTAACAAACATCACTTAAGGAAAAGGTTCTTCACCTTATAATCAATCGATTTCACAATATCTATCAATACTGGACTTTAATGAAACGATCGTGATGGAAAACTGTCAATGTAATAGGTATAGGTACTTACTTACAGTAGATATAATAAGTAACAACAACACAGAATGCATTCACACTGGTCTCGGCCTACCGTCGTACGCACATTCGAAATGTTGTAACATTAATCCCTTATAAAGTGTCACTGTGTGGGTAGATACGAATACGATAAAACGTTATAACTCAATGCCATATGCGGCTGTTTGGCCCGTTTCACATGTCCGTTCGCTTATATTATACATAGATACTGCATCTACTTCATAATGTTTATATTTCTTATTTTTTATAACTGTTAAAATTTTGATATTTTAACTGTAGTTGATTAAAATATCAAAATTTTAACCAGACTATGGCCTATCTATTGTTATGATCTTTGTTATTCTCATAATAATAAGCTAAATGACACTGGCTACTGACAATACCCACTGACCGATAAGGATAATTGTTATAATATTGCGCCCACTAGTTAATACCTTAATGGATAACCTATGAAAATACGTGCTTGTCTTGAGCAAGTTCAAAAACAGCTTATCTAATGGGTTTCATAGGTTTATACTTACATACATACATACATACTTACATACATAGATGTATGTATGTAAGTATGTATGTAAGTATGTATATATACTATACTTTATACTTTACTAATATATAAAGCTGAAGAGTTTGTTTGTTTGTTTGTTTGCTTGAACGCGCTAATCTCAGGAACTACTGGTCCGATTTGAAAAATTCTTTCAGTGTTAGATATCCCATTTATTGAGGAAGGCTATAGGCTATATATCATCACGCTACGCGGGCAGAAGCTAGTGATTATATATTTTTTATAAGTTTTTGGTATAGGTACAATAAAGAATAATCTATTACTGTTCTCTATTATCTCTGGCCATCGCTTTTGACATTTTATATTCTGAAATTGATATCGAAGATACAATATGGTTTAATAATAAGTTGTTCTCGTATTTTCATTTAAATAAAGACAAGTATGTATTTTAAAATAAAATATTTTTTTTTAAATATAAAATCTCGACTTACGATCAAACTTCTGAGGTCTTCATATAGGTACCTAAATCGTTTAAAAGATTGATAATAATCTCTGACATTTCAGTGCTCCCAAACTATGTACCTATCTATATTCTATGTAGTTTTTTATTATTTTTTCTATGGATAAATAACACACAATAACAGCAGTTTTTTTTATTATATACCAGATATAATATTATAATTTAGAAAGAGCTTTATCTAAATTAAATCAGTGACATTCAAATGCTACAACAAACAGGATATGTAGATGCACTAGACCTTCACGATTTAATATAACTACAAATGTATTTTTGCTTTATTACATTTTAATAAACTCTAATTACCCACTAATACTTGAATATCTGAATTTAATCTGATTTTTATATACATTGTAGTTTTTTATTTATTTCAAAACCTTGCTATACACTAGGATTTTCTCCTGTATCGTGGGTGCGTTTACAAACACAAATAATCACTTACACAAACACCCAGACCCGAAACAACTCCTAACCTCTAGGTCATACAAATATTTATTCCGTGCGGGATTGAACCCACAACACGTAGCGTAGAAGCCGGTTGCTCAGCCGCTACGCCAAACGTGCCGTCAAATATTGGTCTCTTATGTCACTCACCTACTCACCTCACCTCACTGACCGAATCAGAAATATGGAGATCCTAAGAATATCAAAAGCGGCCGACAATGCTCAAAGGATTAGCGAGCTTAAGTGACAGTGGGCAGGGCACATAGTTCGTAGAACTGATGGCCGCTGTGGCAGAAAGGTTCCTGAGTGGAGACCACACCGAAATTGCAGCGTAGGATTGTCTAACGAAATGAATATAGACGAAACGACTTGGTAAAGGTCTCGGGAAGTACAGGTGGTATATAACCACTCCCTTTAGAAATCTATAGAGGAGCTCTTTATCCATCAGCGGGCGTTCTATGGCTGCGTTGTTTTTTTTACATTGTTCATTTGGTATAGTCACGTTTTCACGTGGGAGAGCCATGCTTCGGCACGAATGGGCCGGCTCGACCGGAGTGATACCACGGCCTCACAGAAAACCGGCGTGAAACAATGCTTGCGTTGTGTTTCGCCGAGTGAGTTGAGGTTACCGGAGGCCCAAGCCCTTTTAAAGGCGGGCAACGCACTTGCGACTCCTCTGGTGTTGCGGGTGTCCATGGGCGGCGGTTATCGCTTACCATCAGGTGATACGTTAGCTCGTTTGCCCCCCTGTCGTATAAAAAACAAATTTTTACTAGTCAGATCTGGTTAGTTTTCCCATTCAAAGTTTATTACACAACTAATTATAATGATTCTGCATACAGCCTACGCCGTGAATTTATTGATTTTAGATGCAGATAAAATGATCTGTTAAACAATAAATGGGTTTCCTGATCTTGTTAAGGTAACTTGACATAAATGCTTATGCTGTATAGGGCATAAAAATGAGAATGCGCCCACGCAACACCAGGTTCTGAGGAGTTGCGTAGGCCTAAGTGGACTAGATTTTTTTCTATTGTTATTTATAAGGGAATTGAATTAAAAATAATTATTATAATAAAACAAAGTAGACTTCGGAAAGAGATATGATCAATAATAACTCTGACTGATAAATTTGTCTATTGTCTGTTTTTGTTAATGCTTTTTAACTCATTGGACTAGTTCCCTATACTTAGAGAAGTTCTGTTTTTACTTATTCGGGCAATAGTTGGCAACAAAAACCTTTTATGCTTTAGCTAAAACAGAATCATTCAATCCGCTTACTTCTTAGATATAATGTCTATTGTGCAACTCATTCCGGATCTCCTGCGCAGTTAGCTTCACATTGAATTGTATAGAGCCGCTATTTCAAACAATGAATTTAAAATAAAATGG
Source organism: Acronicta leporina (assembly GCA_947256265.1). NCBI lineage: Eukaryota > Metazoa > Arthropoda > Insecta > Lepidoptera > Noctuidae > Acronicta > Acronicta leporina. The sequence continues at coordinate 10,483,993 of OX366520.1, read as the reverse complement.
GATGGATGGATATAAATGGCAAAACGAAGACCAAAGATGATATGGGCCCAAACCCTTTTAAAAGGCGGGCAACGCACTTGGTTGGGACTCCTCTGGTGATGCGGGTGTCCATGGGCGGCGGTTATCGCTTACCATCAGGTGATTCTACTGCACGTTTGCTCCCGTATCAAATAAAAAAAATGTGTGGGCTGTGTGAGACCTGATATGGTTACAAAGGAAATTAATGTTAAGATAATAATTATGATACAGATGTATTGAAGAACGACCCCAAGTAAATTGGCATTATAACGGGGCAGGAGAAAATGATGAATTCATCGAGTAAAATAGTATATTTACCAAAATAAAGTCGTGTATTATTTATCACACAAGTATTCACACAGGAATGGTAGTATCGAGTGACAGATAATGCAAGCAAACAAAAACACGCAGTTTCGTTGTTCACGGCGATCGTGGCTCAGTAACGAGTACGGTGTATAGTAAAATGTGCAATGTGTTCTCTCACTGTTTTATTTATAGATAGTATAACACGAATTTCTGTGTGAGCTGCCGCGTAAGTTGTATCCGGGAGACAGTACTTGTTTTATAATTCGATCCCATTTTATTTTTTTATTCTTGTCACTTCATTTGTCTATTTATGGTATTAGGTACATTTAAAACAAAATTGTAATTTTACAAAATATGAATATGAATTTTTAAGCATTTATAATTTTGTTCTTCCAGGTTCGCTCCGAATCGATGGCGTCGGTATATTCTGGTGCCGGTGAAGGCACTCGAGCCAACGTGACGATTAGAGGCGAGGTTCAGATCTCACTGCTGTACAACTACAGGCTGGGAGCGCTGGAGGTGGGCGTCAAGCGGTGCCGCGACCTCGCACCCGTCGACGTCAAACGAAACAGATCCGATCCTTATGTTAAGGTTTGTAACCTACTAAATTCTTTAATTTATGTCACAAAGTTGTTTGAAATAACGTCGAGAATAATTTTATAATCAATTTCCATAATCTTGTACACAGCATGGTACGAAAACCCTGTTGTATACTTACTGTTGTCAAGATAATATCCTTAGTAGATAATTAATACTGGCCACTTTAATTTAGATCATAAAGTAAAACTAGCAGATAATTAAGTACTTCTTTCAGTAAGTATTATATTGAACAGGTGAATAAATAATGGGAATGTAGACAAAGATCAGAATACTCTGAAGCAGGTGACGGCTCAATAGATAAGAATGAATGAATGTCAAAGGACAATTCAATAAAATACAACACTCAGGTGCTAAATATTAATCACTAACTATTAACTTGTCTAAAAATAACCGACTGTTAACCAGCCCAGGGCCACGGCCGCTACTGACAAGTCAATTAATATACACAGCGAGAATTTTAATTTAAAATTTTATATCGTGTTAGTACCAAACTACGAATATCACCATCAACACCATTAATAAGTATGTATTTTACGAGAGGAATACGACGAACTATATTACGTAATCATTATATAGAAGTGGGTTAAACTATGTATTCGGGCGTTAGGTACATTTAGGGCCACTTGCACCAACTTCTAAAAATATCTAAATTTTGTTTAAAAATCTGGTGGCCCTTACCTTACACCGATAGTGGCCCTTACCTTACTCTTAGTCGTTATAAATCTTACACTCTTGTAAGGATAAGGTCCTTAGATCCTTAATGCCTCAGAATGAAAGAATCCCTAGAATGTTGTATTGCAAAATAGTCTAACTAATAAAATTGATTATCTTCATATTTTGTACTAGCTGTTACCCGCGACTTCGTCCGCGTGTTATTTAAAAAATAATAAAAAAGTAGCCTAAATTACTCCTTGTTACATCAGCTATCTGCCAGTGAAAGTCCCGTCAAAATCGGTGCAGCCATTTCAGAGATTAGCCGGAATAAACAGACAGGCAAAAATTGAAAAAAGTGTTGTTTTGCCATATTTACCGTGTATATGTACATCCAAATTCACTTGGTAAAAAGCGGTTATTTTAATGTTACAAACAGACACTCCAATTTTATTTATTTGAATGGTTGTATAGATTTTATGGATGTGTTAGTTTTTATGCTCTTTTTTCATTAAAGGTGTACTTGTTACCGGACAAGTCCAAAGCTGGCAAGAGGAAGACAAAAGTAAAGAAGAACACTCTAAGCCCTGTGTTCGAAGAGACTTTGAGCTTCGTACAGCCGCTGGCCTCGCTGTCCGCGCGGACACTGTGGCTCAGCGTGTGGCACGCGGACATGTTCGGACGAAACGACTTCCTGGGAGAGGTGACGCTGCCGCTGGCCGACGTCGTGTACGACGACCCCGCGCCCATGTGGTACAAGTTGCACGAGAGAGTGAGTATTGTGCCCTACTGTAAACAACTTCCTGGAAAGCTGTTCCACGACCCCATACCTACCTTATTTTTTTAAAGCACCAGAAAAATATAGCTTTCCTGTATCGTAGTTGCTTTTAAAAACACAAATTCTCAAATACAAAAACGCCCAGACCCCACAACACGTGGCGAGGAGAAGCAGATCACTCATGTTTGTATCCATAGCTCTATGTAATCTTTTTGGTGTACAACAAAGAGTATTCTATATATCTATCTATCACTCAGTGGCTACGCCAAACCTGTCGTCATAATATAGGTACTGGATGACTGGTTGAAGAGTAAACCTATTATAGGGATTAAATAAGAACTGTGGGTGAAGATTAGTATACCTCTGCCTAACCCTTCGGGGAGTACAGGTATGATAAATTGTTTGTGAAATTCTCAAAACAAAAACATTACAAACAAACATACCGATCATCCGATGACTTCGTCTAAATATGTAATAACTAGCTTCTGCCCGCGACTTCGTCCGCGTAGCGTGATGATATATAGCCTATAGCCTTCCTCAATAAATGGGCTATCTAACACTGAAATAATTTTTCAAATCGGACAAGTAATTCCTGAGATTAGCGCGTTCAAGTAAACAAACAAACTCTTCAGCTTTATATATTAGTATAGAATTATATGTTAGTATAGATTGTAACCAAATTTGAGTTTGGGCAGAATGTCTTAGACATAATTTTTGATAATTTCTAATCCTTTCTTAACCCTTGCAGACAGAACAATTCGATGAACAGCAAGGCAGCCGCGGTGATCTTATTGTGGGGCTCAAACTAGAGCTGACTGAGGGTACTCGCGGCAAGGGCACGCTGCATGTCCTCGTCAAGGAAGCCAAGAACCTAGTCGCTACCAAACCCAACGGACTTGCTGATGTGTTTTGCAAGAGGTAGGATGCCATTTTTTTTTTCACAACAACTTTTCTAAGTTATGTTGGCATTAATAGTGTATTATTATGCGGTTACCGGTGAAGAAAGTCTGCCAACTCGCACCGGGTCACCAAAAGTTTAATGACATGATAATCTTACGTAGGTAAAAGATACATTCTACTACTACCCCTATTTAAAAATATCCAATTAAAGCTTGAATAGTCAACACTTTATTGTTAATTATTACAAAGCAATGATTAAAGGCCGTTATTTTAAGGTTGTGTACGACGACATAAGACGCTATTTAATCTTTAGAGCTCGATCCCTCCCTCGAAATTTTAAAAAAAAACAAGCACAGAAATACGTTGCGATACGGCGTCAGCCAAAACAGTCAGAACTCTAGATCTAGAATAATAAAAGCAACTTTATAAAATCCCCCGTGTGGGGACGGTTTAGAATACAGTTCCTCACTGCCGTTTAGATGGGTATCTCGTAAGAGGCGAGAAACTGACTTGTTCGGTGGTAGAGCCTCTTGGAGTCTGACTAGGTAACGACCGTCCTTACGTCAGAAACTGTAAAGCACCTTGTTTCGACTTTCACGCGTCAGAGCCAGTTCACCCTCGGTTGCTGGGGCTCTAGCAGTCTGCAGTATGTGGTAGGTAACGCATCTACAACTCCGGTGATGAAGGTGACCATGAGCTGTGATGAGTACGTACCATCGAGTGGCTCATCAAAAAAATTCTGGGAAAAAAAATCGAGCAGTACCTTATTTCCTGTTACAGCTACCTCCTCCCAGAGCGAGGTCGTCTCGCAAAGCAGAAGACAGCAGTATCCCGACGTACGCTGAACCCTCGGTGGGAGCACACGTTTACGTACCGCGGCCTTTCCCTGCATGAGCTCGGCGCGAGGGCGCTGGAGCTCAGCCTCTGGGATAGAGACCGATTGGCCTCCAACGACTTCATGGGAGGCGTCAGACTCTCACTCGGCACTGGTAACTAAAAATAACCTAAATTTTTTCTAAAGACTTCAAAATCACTAGAATAGGGTATTACACCTTTTTTTGAAAACTGTTTTAAATTAATCCTTAGATCGTAATGAACCAGTAGAATTTTTATTTCAGTTTTATAAAACCGAAAAATGCCTTAAAAACTATTTTTAATTTATGATTTTGAATTTTCGAGCGGAAACGTTAGCCGCCATGCTACTTCAGCTCGTGACGTAACTTCGTTAGTAAACAATACAACTGCAAAAAACCAAGTAACGTCAAGTAACTATCGGAGTGACATCACGTCGGAATCCAATATGGCGGATGGCGTTTTAGACATTTAAAAAGACGATTCTTGAAATTGAATTATAAAATTTACGTTGCATTTTTATAAATAAATACTATCGTTTCCCGTTTACTTTTTTTAAAATCTAACATAAACATGCATTTTTATATTTTATCTTACATGGTGTAAAATACCCTATTTATACTCGCCTCCTGTATAAGTATTAGGGTAAAACTTACAGCTTTAATGTACCATAAATGATGTCATATTTCCTTTATAATTTTTTATTACATATCTAAAAGCATTTATGTGAAATATTTTGCAAGTTAAAGTAAGGTGGGTGTGACATAAGGAGGGTCACTTAAAACAAAATTGCTAGCAAAGAATTTAATCAGCTATATTATGTACCAATTAAAGTAATTTTCTACCTCATTGGTCTAGTCACTTGCTCAGTCGACTGGTACGCTGGAGGTCCTAGGTTCGATTACCAGTTCGAGCAAAGTGACGTAGGGTTTTTCTATGAAATTCTCAGATTTTGGATTAGTGGAAATAGACTTGCCCCTATTACATGGGAACTACATTTTCCGGGGAACTGGGTGTGTACATTAGAACACCTCTGCTTAACTCTTTAGCAATACAGGCATGAGAGTAATACACAAAGATATTTTCATCCATATTTTTCTTTTCACAGGTACATACATGGGTGCCAACGTAAACTGGATGGACAGTGTGGGCAAGGAGGTGACATTATGGCAAACCATGATGCAGCGACCGAACTTCTGGGTCGAAGGATCCCTACCCCTTAGACCTAACCTAAGCAATTGAACTCACTCCGATACCGGGCAGTTCTACAGAAAAAACTTCCTTATAAGGGCTACGAACAACACCCTAGAGTGCGACATGATGCGTAAAACTATCATGGAACGATGCTGAAAACATGATGGCATTAATTTTATTACCCGTATAAAATATTGCCAAAATAAAAATATACTTTAGACGGTTCATAAGAGTGACGCCATCTTGATATATTTATAATGGTAACCCCAATTACCGTACCTGGAATTTATGTTCTTATTTTTATTTATTGTTTTATAATATCAGTGAGTATTTTGGATTGCCACAAACGTAATCGAAATCAAAATATGTGTATTAATAATTTTGGGGTGATGGTAACGAATAGGTTAATTAGAATTTTCTTAGAATTGCCCACCTGTCTTCGTCTTGTTGTGCGTCTAATTTTTAATAGTTAGGGAAAATAATTGAATGCATACGTAGGTATGATCACATGACATCGAAACCTGTGTACACAAGTGATTGTAAATGGAATCGGCGTTTGTACACTATATTCTTAATTTTTTATAAAACTATTTTCTTGTACTTTGATACTCTTTAATACTTATATACTGTACTTCTGTACCCAATCCTTTTCTGTGGTTATAAGTGCCAATAAATTACTCGTTAAATCTATATGTAGCTACCTACTTTATACATAATTATATCATAAGTATTAAATTTACTTAAAATATTTACTCGTTCTATATTTAGTTGCCTAATTTTGATATCTATAACACATTCCACAATGAATATAATATTGAAATCATAGCTTTAAGTATATAACGACAATAATATTTTTCAACTTGCAAACTGCCTATAGTTAGAGATATAATAACTAAGTTATGCATTTAAAATAGATTTATAATGTACAAATTAAGTTTACATGAGTTAGAATACAGCTCATGCATATTGTGATTATTACGGCTAGGTGTTTAATAAAAAATTGAAGAATGAATGATGTAAAAGTTGTCTGTGTATAATAATTGGAATGGAAGATAATGTTTATAATTTAAAGACTAAGACGTCCGTAGTTTGTATAATATTATATTAGACATATCCTAACAGGAATGAGAACGATTTATAATGTAGGTATTCGTTTATTATTATATAAACTTAAATATTTTTTATAAAAACTTATTGTGAATTTAAAAAGCAATCTGGAAATAAAATTTACTGAATATGTGATTATTTATTTCCCATCATAACATAGTCCTTACACCCCGATCATAGAAATAAGAATACGGATAACTTAATCTGAGACAATTCACTGAACTAGTTATAGACAATCGAGACGCGTCAGCGTGTCCAGCCAAAGTTCAAAGAAAAAGGAACTGGAGACGCAGCTCCATGTGTAGGTACTATACATAACGAACCATTTTCATCTACTTTTGACCCCTTCACATCTCAAAAACGATTTACATGAAATTGGGCACATTTAATAAGGTCCTTTAGCTTGTCCAGAGTCCAAAATATAAACGTAGCTCAGTTATTGATAAAATAATGTTTAAAAACTGGCATTTTAATAACTGGCCGACTCACTGACTTATATGTGGATGACTAAGTTGAACTAAAAGTTGAATTTTAGCGTCCAGCTGGGTAATTGTGTGTGTACAAGGTAAACAATCCGGAAACTGATTTTTTATGATTTGCATTGAAATATTTTCCAAGCAATTAGCGCCCTTCAAATTTATAACAGCAAAAACTTTCTTTCGCAGGAGAAAAAAGCGGAAATACAATTGATTTTAAAGATGAACTTGAATGTTGAAAAATTATGATATCTATACAAAAATTAATGATAGTTAAGATATTCCATCAAAAACATAAATGTGAAAATGGGAGCCAAGTTCAGTGTTAAGAAAAGGCGTGGTTGTTGGCATGGGCGACAAAAGAATTAAAATCTGAAATTGATGCCAAGTTCTATAGATAATCCTGCGAAATATTTGACTTGGCTAGTTTTAACATAGAAGTTATCTTTTATTTGGTTAATCTACTCTTTATGTTATACCTACGCAAGATACTGTTTTCGTATTTTTCTCTTTTAAACATTTGATTTATAGGTAAAAATTAGCTAGTGTTCCAAACGGAAACATACTAACTAGGGTAGGTATTCTTGCCTGTGTCACAACAGATAAAAAGTAGCGGTCTCGCAGGTAAGTCGATCTTCATTCAAGCGGCACTCAGGGTCCTTACCTCCGACAGGATCGATTCAAGGATTGTGCGCTGCCCGGACTCAAAATGAGCTGGGAAAATGAAACACGGCCTAATAAGGGTCCCTGGTCATTATGGGTAATGAGCACACTGATGATTACTATACCCTAATTGGACCAGAATCCAGAAATATTAGTAGGACTAGCCTCAAGCGCAGTCGAAACGCCATTTCGGGAGTACGCAACGGCGAGGCATATGGATGAGTGCTTGAGCCTCACGGGCCTTGCTCACTCAAATAAATTCATAGGTTCCTCATAAAGATTGCTAAACGCCATTTGGAACTCACTCAAGCAGGCGGCAGGCCCATTACATAATGGGACCGGACAGTTCGAAACTAATGCTCTTCTACAATATATGGGTCTGACGCAGGCCCGTATTTCCCCTTAGGCCCACAAGGCCCTGGCCTAGGGGCCCAGCCATCCTAGGGGCCCCAGTTTAAGTGGCGGAACCTGCGTACAAGCTCAAAGGCCTAGGGGCCCAGCCAGCCTAGGGGCCCCAGTTCCAGTGGCGGAACCTGCGTACAAGCTCAAAGGCCTAGGGGCCCAGCCAGCCTAGGGGCCCCAGTTCCAGTGGCGGAACCTGCGTACAAGCTCAAAGGCCTAGGGGCCCCAGTTCCAGTGGCGGAACCTGCGTACAAGCTCAAAGGCCTAGGGGCCCAGCCAGCCTAGGGGCCCCAGTTCCAGTGGCGGAACCTGTGTACAAGCTCAAAAGCCTGGCTTGCCCTATAAAGAAATTTTATTGAAAATATTCTTTAAAGTCTTGAAAGGACATTACGCATTCGAGATATTTAAAAGTTAGTGGTCTTATTGTGGACACACTTTTGCCAGGACTCTTCTACCAAATTATCAAATAAACAGACGTCACCTAAGAAAGAGTTGAGTTATGGTCGTTTATCTCACTCGCACGCGCGTGCACTTTAACATATCTTTACAATGCACATATTCAGAAAGTACTCATTTACTAGGCTATACACAGATAAAGAAAGAGTCTCTTAAAACCTTTGACTATCTTAGAAGCTTAAAACTGAAAGTAACTTTTTAATTTGTAGGTTCGCATAATATGTACAGGCAGATTTTTTTCCTCGCATAATTAATTGTAAATGTTGTATGATCTTCTTGCTAAAAGGTAGGAGATTCCTGAAATTTTAACTTGAGATATTGGCCTTGTATGAATACGCATACGTGGATGGTGGACGTCGCGAAATATTTTGCATTTAAAAACGTAGATTCATATTAAAATCAAAACTAATTCGGTTTCGTGTAGTCAATTTAGCATCATGAAACGTGGAATATACAGTGCCGGTTTTAGCACCACCTGGGCGAGATTTTGATCGGCGCCAAACCCATACGAAAAAAGGCAAAAAATATAAATTATATATAATCATAGATGTTATATATAAGCACATCAACAAAATCTAGGGATATTTTAACTAAAAATTTTAGTGTAAAAGCTTTCTACAAAAGTTAGCTCTTTTATTCTTGTTAATTTTACTAAATTAAACTGAAATATTTAAAAACAAATGATGGTGCCAAAATTCTGGAAAGGCTACAAAAATCACATTGTTTGTTATTGATTTTCTGTTAATTTTTAGACAGAAAAGGTTGTAACCGTTAACTTTATTTAAAAAACTGATTACGTAACACACGTACCATGTCGTTATTTAAGCCGGTAAGAAATGCTTCTAGCTGTAGGCATGTGGTTAAACATGGTCTAGTTGACGAAGTTGACGAGTTGGCGTAGTTCCTGAAGCTCTGATTGTAAATTAAAACATGATATCCAGGTTGTGATCACGTTATTGAGCTTCAGGAGATGTAATAGAACTGCATACGTACAGGCAGAAACCATGATACTTCTCCAAGACCTATCACGATTTCTGCCTGTATGGTCGAAGTTGAAGCACATCAGTAGAATTGGTGAGAGGCTTGAGCGCCTTCCTTCGGGAACTCGTGCGTTCTGGTCTCTTGCCAAAGTTCTCGAAGGAAATTTCTGTAAGCCATCTTTTTCACCTCTACACATGGGAAATGGTCGTCGCTCAAATTTTGACGTTTTCGAATTCAAAGTTTGACGACACGTTTGGCGTAGCGGCTGAGCAATTGGCTTCTGCGACACGTGTTGTGGGTTCGATCCCCACACGGAGCAAATATTTGTATGATCTACAGGTAGTTGTTCCGGGTCTGGGTGTTTGTCTATGTGAGAATTTGTATTTGTAAACGCACCCACGATACAGGAGAAAATCCTAGTGGGGCAACGTTTTTTTAAAAAAAAAACCCTCAAACTTTAGACCGATAGCTATAAGAGAAGAGAAAAGAAAAGGGAGGCCTTTTCTCGAAGATAATGGAGTCCATTGTCAACTGCCAGCTCCTTCGGTTCTTAGAGGATCTGCTTCGTGACCAGCAGTACGACTTTCGTAAGGGTCGATCGGCTGTTGATCTTCTATATATAGTATACCTAACACATCGTTGGTCTTAAGCGATCGAAACTAAGGGGGAAGCCTTGGCGTTCAGTTTAGACATAGCGAAGGCCTTTGATCGGGTATGGCACAAAACGCTTCTTTCGAAGCTTTCTTCCTATGGGCTTCCCGAGAAACTATGCGAATAAGTCACCAGGTTTCTTGCAGACCGAAGCATGAAGGTCGTAGTCGACGGTGAATGCTCGGATTTCATACTTATAAATGCTGGTCCCTCAAGACTGTGTGCTATCGCCTACTTTGTTCCTCCTCTATATCGTCGACTGCCAAGATATTTCAAACCGACGAATTGAGAACGAGAAAATGGAATGATTTCGAGATGGGGGAGGGGGCCCCCAAATGCCAAGTGCCTAGGGGCCCTGGCCCCCTAAATACGGGCCTGGTCTGACGGAGACATAAGCCTGGAAATTGAGCGTGTGGAACACCTTCTGCGAATGGGCCTCTTGGGGCAGGGCTATCTAAGACCAGAGGACTTCAGACTCTAACCCCAGGCCTCATTATAAAGCTTATGGAAGAGGTGTTTGAAGAACAGGGAGAGGATGATCGGAATAGGTACCTATCAAGGGGATGCACAAATAGTCCCGATGATCCTAGTATCGTATCGGATAGGTAGTTACAATCCGAATCGTTCTATGTTTTCCTGTAATACCATTATATTACTAGTTGGATTAAGACGAATCCAAAGACACCCGACAGACTTATTAAATTCGCGTGTGTTATAATTTATTGGGTTATTTTTGTTTTTTTTTTTTCATTGGCCCTAATATTGATTTACTATCTCAAAAATGTATTAGCCATCTTACTGTGAAAGTGTGAAGGCGAATCAATCGACAACCCCTTTTTTTTTAATTATGGCGCCACACTTTTTGTTTATTTGCCAGTTTCAAGTTATTACTTGAAACTGGCAATCAAGTATTCAAAGAATATTTCCCATCATGGGATTGTATTATGGCACCACACTTGTGTCAAGTATAAGTTCAATTGCCCCAATAAAACGGTAGAAACTTTATTGCGGCTTCGATGGAGTTTAGGAGTGAACCCAAAAAGTCACGATTTTCAATTTTATATCATTTGCCTACACTCTCACACGTTCACGAACACTTAATGGTTAATTATCCACCATAATTACACATTAAACTTTGGAGAAATTCAAGTTTTGAAAAATAATATAAAATCGACAATGTGCACTTTTCATTTTCCCGCCTAAACTCGAAAATTTTATACAAGTTAGAGACCTTTCGGACGTGCCATCCAATCGAAGTTCATCATTTCATTCACAAGTTCACAACAGTGTGTGTGTGTGACAAGTGTGACAACGGTCGTTACTTTGCTATTTGCTGGCTTGGGTTTTTATTGATTTTTATTTATTATATAAATAAGTGCAAATTGTTGATGAATAAAAATATTTACAACAATGAAGAGCCTTCAAGAAAAAGTATTTTTATACCTTTGCATATCATTCGCAACATTTAAAACAGGTATGAGTTTTAGGGCGTTGTTTTTTGTTGTTATTCCTTATTTTGTTTGTTATTTTTGTTTAAACATTTTTGTTTCGTTTTAGTTTATTCCATAAACTGCTACCAGTGTTCAGGGACCGACTCAAATAATCCGTTTCAGTGTAATGAATTTTTAGAGAATGATGTTGATTTGTTACCTATTGATTGTGGGACGATACATGACGCTCAATACTGTATAAAGCACGTCGGCAGATTTGAAGGTGAGAATTCGGTCAGAGTCGCCTCAGAGATAAAAGCCTGACCCTCACTGATAACCCTATCATTATAATAAGAAATAACTATACACTGGTATCATTCTTCTTGTTGGGAAGTAACTAATACTGGGTCATAATAAAAACTTAACTACTAATCACTGTAGTGGTGGTAGACTGTAACTGACTTATAATTCCTTTTTTTTAATTGTTTGTTTGCGGCTATAGTATCACTGTGACCGAAATCGGTCTACTGTGGCCGTAAACATCATATAATTCCTTACTGTTACAATAATGAGCAATTATATGACCTGGGACTTAAGAGAAAATAATCTATGATAAAGCATGTGGAGTAGTGCTCTATAGAATGGTATTCCAAATTCTGATTAGATCAGACAATAGTTTTGTTTTCTATAGCAAAATATTTTGTTTTTTAAACCTGTTGTCCTTTGTAAACCATAACATTACTAAACTTTTTTGACTCTTCATTTTACTTCTTTTCTTTACTGTTACTTACTTTTTCGATAATATTTCTAATGTATGATACTAATGAATATAGGTGTAGCAATTGAGTGCTATCAGTGCAACTCCTCGTCAACTATGGAATGTGGAGACGGACTGATGAACTTAGATGGTGGAATTCTGAAGCCCTCATCTTGTGGGCATGTCTATAATGCTCAATATTGCATTAAACTTACAGGTGTTTACTAACAAACATTTAAGGGATTTTGACATATGCATGATTGACTATTGAAATACTCATGATGATCAGAAGCAGACTAGCGGTCTTAACCTTTACAGCTGATTTTACGGAATATATATTTGGTACTTATAACCTATATATCTGGTCAGCCCAGGTCCTTATTAGCCATGTGGAAAGTCTGCCTCTGGTGATGATCTCCATAATTATACATATAAATTTTGCTATTGTTTTCTAATTAGTTGCTTAATGGTTTAACAATGTGTAAAAATACTTGCCAAGTAAGAAATTATTAGACAGTAGAAAAAGGGTATAGGGTAGCGTAATATTTATACATTAATGGTGGCAGTGGGTTAGTTGTATGTTTAAAAGAAGATTATGGATGTAAACTTAATCATAAAAATTGCATTGTATTCTTTATTTAAATTATTTGTTAATATTATTATGAAGGTTATGAAATTAATAGCTATAGCAATGTTTATGATAAAAAATAGTAGGTATAAGCACCTGTTCACATTTTTCGACATCCATCTGTCAATACATCATTATATGCACTGGGTTTGAGTTTTACAGCACTAAGCACTAATATTTCACTGATGGTTCACTAACTGGTGTGATTATAATTCACTTGTTTGGTAAGTATGTACTTCATCTTTCAAACATTATTTATTGCACAAAATTCTCAACACCTATTTTGCTTTTAAAACGTAAAATATTTTTATAGAAAAATCTCACTAATCTCAATAAAACAGAAAGATTTCTATACTACCCCACCTTGCATTATTCAAAGACAGGAAGTTAATCATAAATTATGTTGCATTACTCGAAAAATAATAGGAACAAAATATTTTTTCAGGTGGCATCAGCACAAAAAGATACTGTTCATCCTTAGATTTAGGAAATTATTGTAATTATGTGCGGCAGCCCGGCGACAAATTAGAGTACAGGACTTGCATTTTTACTTGCAACTCTGATGGATGTAATGCTGGCACAAGCTTGAAGAAATCCATACTGTCCTTATTACTACTTTTTATTGTCAAATATATTGTATTGTAAAAATACTATTGTACAAAGAAGCTAAGTTCAACTTGTACACATGGCTAAATGTCAAGTTATGTAACTTTAATAACCTGTCCTCACATATTGATGTGTATATAATAATATGTATAACCACACCTCATGATTCAAGCACACACAACAAATTCTGTAACCAACAGCAACTACTTCCATGATGATGCAAGAGGCAAGAGTTACAAGTATTCCAGATTATTTATATTTTAGTACTGTATATAGTAGGTACCTGTGCCTTAATAGTGCCTGAACATAATTTAAAAACAAAATAATATTATGTAATATTTTGTACATTGATACAGACTATTTTATTGATTAGTTATTATTATTCAATGTTTTAGTTTAGTTTATTCAACAAATATTTAAGTGTTTCAACACAATAGCAATTATAATTTGTCCATCCATGTCTAACATCACATTCCATTTTGTGTAATTGAAAATGTTAGTTAAATATTATTTCAATGAGACACTATTTTACCTAAGAATCTCAATATATTTTAGTTCTGTTAAATATGACTGACTAGAAAATAGAGAAGAATTATGTACATAAATAATTTTTGTACAATAAACTTTTACATGAATTTATATTTTGTTATTCATCTAAAAGTTGAACCGAGTTGTGCCTACTGAGTAGTAAAACACTATTAAATTTTTCATGTCTTGGCCATTAGTGGTAAAACTATATAATGTCATTGGGTGAAAAAGTCTATTTACTTGTACCTCTAAGTGACACTAGTTTTGATAGTCATTTTTTATGTGTGTGTGTTTCAAGCTGACGTGGGTTGTGTCGATCTGACTGGATACCTAGCATAGCAAGAAATAAATTGTTACATGACTGAATAGTATAATACATCTTAAGAGCTTACTTTAGCAGTATCTAAAGAGCTGTGACGAAATTACTGTCTTGTGGTGGTGCTTCAGTACTTGCTACATTTTTAGAGGACACATCATTGTAAAATAAAGCCTTGAGACCCTTATTTGTAAAATTAAAAACAAATTACTATCCAAACATTTATTGAAAATTTGTGCTACACAAGCATGATATAAAAATACATAATAATAAATATTAACCGACTTAGCCAAGTAAATATTCCAGCTAATGCACAATAATACTTTGATTTTCACTTACCACACTAACATTATGCGTTTCATACTGAAAATGGAATGTAATGATTAAAAACATTCAATTTTTTAATTTCAATTATGTCAATAAGCTTATAAGATTTTAGGCTTTACGTGGGCATTAATTCCAATTCATAATCATGTTATGCATACAATTATTAAAGCCATTATACTATATTGAATTAATTATAAAATCCATTATAATCCAAGCAAAACATTGTGCAAATCGAAATCCCTCATTAGACTTTGAGAATATTCAGCACCTATGTAATACTCTTTATGATGCTAGTTGAGAAATCTAGTCTATCTGTACAGAAAAAGTTCAGGTAACTTTTCTGTACAATTTTATTCGCAAAATAAAAATAGATCACGATACGTGATTAATGGAAGTAAATGTTTGATCGTCGTTAAATTTTATAAAGTTGTATAGATAAGAAATACAAAACACAATTACAAAATAACAGGTAACACTATTACATAAATCAGACTATAAACACAATCACTAACAAACAAGATGTCAACTTAACCATAAAACTGGGAATAACATTTATGATGTGCTTAATAAAACAGTGCTTTTCCCGAGATCAGCAGCCTAATATTAATTTGTAACAAAAAATTGTTTTATTAGACATTCCATCTTGATTTTAAGTTGTCTATTAATGATACTGAATCAAATTAAAATTTTAATTTTACAATAAAATTAGGCAAGTTGATCATGGATCACATAAAAAAAACCGTAACCCTGATTTTGATTGCATTAGTTACTTAAAAAATAATCACTTAAATAATGTAAAAATTAAAAACAAAAGTTTGTGACATGAACATTTACATAGAATGTCATGGTCTTATCACATTTATTTTTTCTTAAACAACAAAAACGCCTTTTGTTTAATAGGAAATTCATAGGCCTTAAAAGTTCGATGCTTGAGCTTAGCTGCCAAATGAGACCAAAAAATTATACTTTTGGAATGATTAGAATTTTGATCCTTATTGTATGATCTCACATACCAAGTCATTATATCTCAAATTATGATCACAAAAAGATCTGGAAATAAATTTCGTTAAATGTTACCACCAAATGGGTGTAAATTAAATATTAAGTAAGCCCTTATTTCTTGTAAACAATCTATTCTTCTACTTTATGCACTGGTCCTTGTTTGTAGGCTAACGGCAATGTAGGCTCATTGAAAAGCTACCAAGAATTTAAGAATAAAATAGCCCTCCTTTATTACATTCTTACTTATTTTATCCATACATCACTTGCTTATTAACGCATACATACTCCTTATACGTAGTTTATTTTAATTTCAACATTAGTACTTTAAATTGTGACAACATTAAGACGGGGTTTAGACTAGGGAATGACAACTAAACCTTAAAATTATATAAAATAGAAGGCTAAGAATAGATCAAGTGCTTAAAACTTGATCGACGTTTTTACAAGCATTTTTAACAGTCATTGTCGATATCCCCACGCATTGTGAACCAAGATCATGACCGTTACTCTATTTACCATAAAAATAGTTCGATGAACTTTAATTTCCCTTGTTTATATACTCGCTTAATTCATTTAGCACGTTCCGAGTTGAAGTATATAGGCACTAAAATCAGAGCGCGGCAAGTGGTCTTGATTTGGAATTATTTGCAGGTACCTTATTCCGTGCCCACCATCTCTTGATGCAGAGCTGAAGCGTGTATTCGCTCGGTGAGATAAACTATATTTACGCCTGTGAGCCTATGAGCCGTCGCGTTGCAGCCTGGCTTGCAGCGCGGCTACCAACTGTTCCAGTTCACGTACCCGCTGTTGACTGTTCTGTAGCTGCCTCTTCACGATCCTCAACTCCTCGCCTTGGCGGTTGAATGCAAGACGTAACTGCAACAGATAATTGAACATTAGCCGAAATTTATGAATATTTTCGAAACTAGTTTCAAGTATTGTTTGTGTCCAAACCTCATGTTCAGTACTAAACACGTCGCCCTGATTGATCTGCTTGTACAGCGGCACAGGTTCGGTGTCGCCCGTCTGCTTCCCAAACATACGCTGCAGTTGGTGGAATTTTGTGTTCTGATTGGCACTAGTCTTCTGAGATTTTTCATTCACTTGCACCTGTACAATATTGTTTTTTTTTTATAATGATATTCATTATGTTAGGAAATAAACGCATATCACGACTCATAATAGACAGAAAATAGGCTATGATTTTTACAAAATAATTCTGTTATAGGTTTTATTATTGTTACTGGAAGAAAGAAATGCAAAAAATCAATTCAAGATAAATGTTAAACTTTGAGTCTTCTATGCTGTTCTCGAAAACTAATAACGAAAAAAATGTGATAAGTATGAAATGTCAACATACATCTACGTGTTCGTGTTCGTTGTTGTGATTTTCGTTGGGTTGCCAGGTGCCCAGCGGGCGGTAGTCGGGCGTGGTCTCTCGCGACAGAAAGGCGAACTTCTTCCTGTTGTTGGCGTCCTGCGGCTGCAGCGCCGGCGCGTCCTTGTTGCTTGTGCGAGGCTTGTGCGTCGATATTGTCACGCCTGACAATTACATTATCTTAATCGTTATAGCTATGTGGTTAATTTTAATAGAGATCAGTACATTTTACACACGAAATTGATAAATGCTGCCAAATGTTCCACAATACATGAGCAGTTTTGTCTCGTTTCACCAATTCTTATAATTAAAATATATATAATTCCCATGTAATATCGTAAAGTCAATTTTATGATTCATAACAATATGTTAGTTGTAACCGCCAATGGTCTAATAGCCAAAAGCCTCAACTCACACCTACGGAGGCTCTCGTTAGGCAGTCGGGCCTGATGGAGAAAGCGGTACGTTTGGATACGGCGCATATTGTTAGGAGGTTATTTTCTTTGGAGCCCTGACTACCAAGATCAACGCACATACGGCGACTCAGTAATATACAAATAACGTTCAATAACATACCTGTCTTCATGCTGATCAGCAGTGGTGGTGTGTTCATACCGCTGAGCCAGTCCCTAGCAGACAGCGCTGGCAGTGGTGCCGAGGTATCCGGGTACAAGTCCTCCTAAAATACACATCCATTAAATCGGTGGGTTGAATATAAGATTTTTTAAATTTGTGATCTTTAAAATTCTTGTCTGTTTGTTACGGGTTGGCGCTAAAACTACTGAATTGATTTTAATTTTATTATCACTGTTAGAAAGTATGTGCAAATTAAAAACTGGTATACTTCTTATCTCAAATGATTAAACGGAACCTTAGATACAGCTTGACCTCTCTAATGTATAGAGACCCATACAAAGAAGAGAACATCACTGTTGGTTTTTGAGCTTCAAGTGAGCGAAGCCGCGGGCATAGGCTAGTTTATCATTATATTATCATTTGATATAATTAGTGGTTCTGAACAACTAAGAAAATTTAATTATACTTCATTTTCATTTCAGAAATATTTAATGATAATATTTTTTTATGTAAATAATGTTTTCGTTTCTCTAATAAAGGCACCTCACTATTTTTTCATAATAATAATATTTTTTATGTACAGACATGCCTGTGATTTTCCCGATATAGGTATTTAGTGACTGTACCAGAATATAACCAATACTAGCTTCCGCCCGCCCACGACTTCGTCCGCGTGGAATAGTTACTTGGTCTTAACGTGATTATATATAGCCTTCCTCAATAAAGGGGCTATCTTACACTGAAAGAATTTTTCAAATCGGACCAGCAGTGCCTGACATTAGCGCGTTCAATCAAACAAACTCTTCAGCTTTATATATTAGTATATAGATATACATAACATAACATACCATCACGCCTGTATTCCCCGAAGGGTAAATCAGAGGTGTACTTAGGTACACCCACAGTTCGCCGGTATGTTTAGGTCCCATGTAATAGGGGGCGAGCCTATTGCCACTAACCGGGCACAAATTCCAAACTCCGAGCTGCTACTGAGAATTTCATAGTAAAACCCAATAACACTGCTCGACCTGGGAATGGAATCCAGGACCTCTAGCGTAGAAGTCGCACTTGTGACCACTAGATTAACGAGTATATAGATATAGAAGTATAGATAAGTGTAGGTAGCTGTCGAGTTTTTGTACCGGTGGTGGTGAATATTAGAATCCCATGGCCGTGACTATAGGACAAGTGAAAGCGAGTACGGTTTTTAGTTGGTAATCGGTATGAATTCGATAAACGCAAACCCTGCCACCTCCCCAGGGGGCAGACGATGATGATTTTCCGTGTAAAAAAAGGGAGTGTTGGTGTTATTTACCTGGAAGCAGTCGGACTTGCGCGGCACTATCATGGAGATGGGCTCGCACAGGCCGCGCGACGTGTGCAGCTTGTACAAGCGGAACACCTCGCACGACGCTGTACTCACGCCCCGCTTGGGCATGAAGCCTAGACCTCGCTATAACAATATTATATCAATTAATACTTGATGTACAGGAGTGTATTGTAGATTTGAGGGCAGAAGTAAAAGGTAGTATGAGGCAAAGACTTGCCCAAAGCATGGGGTCTCATCCCGAACAAATGAAACATAGTTCAAATGAATTGTTAATAGATGGCATTGCATGTATCGATTCCCAAACCTCGTGTGTTTGGCTTCGAAATTCTTACGAGGAAAGACCTTAAAAAAATATGTACTTACTTAAATCAAATGTTTATACATAGGACAATATAATTTAAGTCTAATTTCTTCAATTATATGATATTCAATTAAATCCTCGTGATTTTCGCTTTCTTTGGTAAATAGATGGCGCTGTTTGCAGTTTTCGCTCATTTTACAAAAAGAAAAGATGGCACTGTTCGCAGTTTCTGAGTCTATAATTATTTCTCATTTTTTTTTAAATAAAGTATTATTATAAGAATATTATATTTCAGACGAAGTTTTTCTAATGATGTATTATCTTTTTGTACCATCGGGGGCGAAGCACTAATACATACGATAGTCTACTATGATGACAACACGAACATACCTAGGTAGGTAGTACCTAGAAAGCGACTTACACCTAATAGTTAGGGTTACCTTCGTGTAGGTGCCTTGTACCGAATATACTTACATAATAAAAAAGGTAGGCTAGTAGATACCTACCTAGTTCAAGTAGGTATCTACTAGGTATAGATATATGTATATATATCACAAAATAGGTAAATATCAGTATTCTATCATCCATAAATGCATCATGCAGACGGTCGGAATGGAACGGAACGCGAGTCGTAGGTATCATACCATCGCGTCTCGCTCGAGTTCGGTAGATATACACTCGGTAGTCCGACAGCTGCGAATGCGCCGTAGTAGGTACCTACCTACCTACGTAACGAACGAACGGTGTCGTGATGGTTTTGTGTTTAAAGGCCGTAAGCATACCTATATATACCATAGTACCTATATACCTACCAGAGAACGAAGAATATTAAGTAGGTACCTACCTTAGGTACAGTACCTACGTACGTTTAAGTATTTGTTTTTTTTAATAGATCGGTATTTCGCTTCTTCTACCGAACAAAATACCTACCTACCTAGATAGTGAATAGGGTAAAAAAGTGAGACACGTAGTAGGTACTTACTAGTTTTACTTACCTACCTACTTATGTACTTACGAAGTACTTACCTATCATATTGAAATAATTACTTATGATAGGTACTTAGATATTTAAAATGGTAGGTAGAGGTACCTAGGTACATATCTAATAAGATTTACGTTATCATTTACTTTTTAAGTAGGTACCTAAGCTTTTGTATTGAATAGTAAGAGGTTTTCATTGCTGTAGGTAGCTCACACGCTATGCAAGTAGGTAGGTAGATGAAATTAAACGTGGTGGACGGGAAGCCCTATAGCGTGTTTACGTCACATGAGTAGATACGTTTATCTACTCATTGTCATGATGTCATATGTATGCGCGTAGGGATGAGATACACTTACCAGTGTCAAAAACCAAGTATCAAAATAGGTAGGTACTTACCTACTTGAAAGTATTTGGCACAGCTGTAGAGTTCTAACCCTACTATATAATATAAATATTATCCTACAATATTTCTGAAAAAAGTATAAGTAGGTATTAGTAGGCAAAACTACTACATGTTTTCGTTATCTATTATATTTTGATGGGTAATAATTTTAGAACTACCTACTATTTTTGACCGACAAAGAGTTGGCAACCCTAGCCACAGCCCGCCTCGCCTCGCAGCGTGAGGCGCGGCCCGGCGCGCGTCGCGGCGGCGCGGGCGGCGCGGGCGCGGCGTCCCGGCAGCGCGGGTTGAAAATACTCGTAGTTCAAAGTTTTTTTTTGCCAATACGATTATGCACGTTGGGTGTATCGCAATATGGATAAATTTTCTATGCATGCGAGTATTTGAAAACTGTGAGTGTTCCTACATTAGCACGCCTCTGCCTAACCCTTCGGTATATGTATTATAATTATGTTAGATAAAAATGTATGGTCCCGGGTTCGATTCCTAACTAAACATTTATAGATCTATCTAAATTAAACTTTAATTTAAAACTTTAATTATTTAGTTAGGAATCGAACCCTGGACCTCATAATGTTCACCTGTCACGTTCAACAAACAATAGACTATTTTTGTGAACCTCATGAAAAAAAATCACAAGCCGCCTAGCTGCATGTATGTGTCTGTGATGAACTGATGACTGTGATGTAGGTGTAAATAGCGAGGCGAACGAGTTACACAGTATAAGCTCTAATCTTAGTGACTTTAAGTATAAATTCCCTTAAAATTATTTGTAGCAGGTCACAAAATTATTTTTTGCTTTCGTTATTTTAAAATTAATCTTTAAAACAAGCCTGTTTTGGTATAAATTCTCTTGCATTTAGTAGCAGGTCGGAAAATCATGTTTGTTTTCGTAACATTAAAATTATTTTTTAAAGCAACTAGGTAGGTAGTAGGTACCTACCTAGTTTTTAGCACATGAGTAGATATACTACTCTGTGTTTTTAGTAAGTAATCTCTTCCAAATATTATATTTTATTTTTTGCGGGAAGATCTCGTTGCCTTGCCACTTGAGTTGCGTTGCGAGTGCGACATGTAGGTAGTAGGCATTTGTAAGTAAGTAGGTAGGTAGGTAGGTACCTAGGTATATTTTTACAATAACTTTATTATCATTTTGCGATAAAGATATATAAGAACTAGCTTCCGCCCGCGGCTTTGCTCGCGTGGATTTCGGTTTGTCACTCCGTCTTTATCACGGACACTTGTCAGTTGTCACCTCCCAGCCCAAAATAATCAATTAAGTAAGTACCTACTTAAACTATTTTTTTGTAATATTTTGCATTTTTTTTTCTATGCTATACCTATAGGAAACTTTGAAGGGCGGAATTGAACCTGCGTAGAGTCTTCTGGCTAAATAGGTAGGTAGGTTCCTACACTGATGTCGGTTGACAAGCAAAGTAGGCAGCTTGCTTTTCAATAGTTAAACTCGCGGTGGCTCAGTGGTCGTCTGGTGTACTTATCTAACCAGAAGACGCAGGCTCGATTTTCAGGCAGTCGTATTTTTCCATCACTAAACTACCTACTTACTTAGAAAGTATTCTAGTAAACCGCGACAAAGTCTCGTTTTAAACGGCCGGCCAGCGCTAGTGGTAGGTAGGCTAAGTACCGACCTACCTACATGATCATTATTTTGTCGTGGAGTTATTTTAAAACTATGATAATTATCTCCGATAGGTATTCATTAAAACCAAATGATGTCAATGGCAATTCTGTTCAAAATTAAATAGGTACCTACTTGTGATGAATAACGTATTTAAGTAGGTACCTACCTAATTGGTTATGGATTAATGATATTAATCCATAACACAACAAGTGTAGGTATATACTACACTTTTGTTGTGTTAAACACCTTCGCAAATAATGCATTATTTTAGAACAAATTTGATTAGGTACCTACAACAAAAAAGGTTATAGGTAGTGAGTCAACCTTAATAGATAGATAGGTAGGTACCTACCTAGGTATATTATGCAGCCATTGACTTCGTTTACGCAGCGCACGCAATGGAAGCCCTCAAAAGAAATAACTTTTACCCGTTTTTGCTACATTTTTCATTGATGCTCCGCTCCTATAAGTCATAGCGTGATATTTTATAAGATACTAGCTTCTGCCCGCGGCTTCGCCCCCGTGGAATAAAAAGTATCGGGAACGGGATAAAAAGTATCCTATGTCCGTTTCCTGGTTCTAAGCTACCTTTCCACCAATTTTCAGCCAAATCGGTTCAGCCGTTCTTGAGTTATAAATGAAGTAACTAACACGACTTTCTTTTATATATATAGATTTTATAGCCTATAACCTTCCTCGATAAATGCACATTCTAACACAAAAGATACCTATTTTAAATTCGAACCAGTAGGTAGTTCCTGAGATTTCCGCGGTCAACCAAACAAACAAACTTTTTAGCTTTATAATATTAAATAAAAAATAATAATTAGATGTTCACAATCTTGGATTTTAAACATTTTGTTTTTTTCACAATCAGAAACTATGAAATTGACACCCACGTCATGTTATATTTAAAAAAATAATGTCCGCCATTAAAAATATAATATGTCATTTATGAAATCAGTAGGTATCTGAGAAACCTTGAAAATTACACCTACATTTTTACATGAATTTACGTTAAATAATAACGAAAATAAACTACGCGTAAGAAGATAGGTAAGTAGTTTTATAAAATTAAATGTATTACATAAGTACCTACGCGCTACCGAGAAGGAGGTAGGTACCTGTTCGGGGTGAGCGACCGTAATAACAACAAGTAGCAACTTTAGGTACCTACCTACATCCCGGCGCACCAGCGCCATCTATTGGTTAAATATATAGTAAACACTTGATATACAACCCAAGGCGATAGATGTCGCGCGTGCTACGTGCGACATCTATCGCCTACAAAAGAAAAACAATTCTGCCCGAAGAATCTCGCCCGATAGGAAGGTCCCATTTCTTTGTATGGGATGAGGCATCTGTACTAGTATTCTTTTATCTGTGCCCAAAGTATAATCTTTCGTAAATATAATACAAATTGGATAAATCTGTGCCGAGTTAAGCAGTGTTTTGTATTGTAATATTCAGTAATTATAATTCTTTATTAAATACTAGTATAATGTATGAATTTTGTCTTATTGTCTTTGAACAACAAAGTTTGAGAATTGACGATCAAGGAAGTCTATAAACGAATTGCTAAAAGAAGTATTTTTAGGTATCTCTCGTTTTTGCGTTACGTCATGATACCACAAGATATAATGATAACTATTTTTTATTATTTAGAAGACATAGTTCTCGAGTTCGAATCCAAGATCTATGCTTTTCGGAGTCGTCTGTGTATCAATAGTTAATCATAGAAAACATTGTGAGGAAACTTGCCAACCCTACCTCCCACTCACTCTGAGAGGACACCCGTGTCCAGCAGTGAGACATTAAAATAGGTTGATTATTATTATTAGAAGAGGCATTATAACCGGGTGATCTCATATATACTGGCTTGAGAAGTATTTTAGTCAATTGGTTCTAATAAATTTTATCTATAAAATGTGACTTACTTGTGGGTTTCCAGACAGGAACTGATTTAGGAAATGCACGTATGGCGGCTCATCGACCACTTCATAGTATCGGATATTCCCGTCTCCCTTGCCAGCAAGGTAAACCTGTACGAGAAAAATAAGAATAGAAAACAATAACATAGCTCGACCTGGGAATCGAACCCAGGACCTCAAACGAAGCTGTCGCGATGCGGAATATAGACGAAGGTAGATAAGTGGAATACATAAACATAGATAAATTTAATAAAGCTGTATAAAATGGCTCGGTCAAGAGTACCCTAAACCGACGCTCATGTATGAAAAGATTGATGAGTGTGGATGAAGCTAAAGAGGTATGTCAGAATTGTAGCAAGTGGAAGTCTGTGGTCTCTGCCTACGGGAAAGAGGCGTGACATTATGTATGCATACAGCTGATACTCACCATGTTAGTATCATAGTCGTAGTACGGGAATACCACGCCCGAAGAGCTGTCGATGGTCTCGCAGACGAGCGGCTTGTCCAGGTCGTGCTGGTCCCACACGGCGTACTGCCGGTCGCTGTAGCGGGAGAACCCCGTCGTCAACACCTTGCCTTGGCTCCCCAGAAACGTACACTTAGATGCCTTTGTACCCAGGTGGCACGGGCCTTCCTGAAATATGAGGTGAAGCATTTAATAATATGAGGGATTATATTATAGTACTTGTTGGATTGTATATACAAGTTTGAATTATAGGAATTATTCGCAAAACAAAATTAGAGATCGCGGTGTGCTTGCGCCGGTTCGCTGTTGAGAAGTCGGGCCGCTGTAGTGGGGCGGTGTAGTTTTAAAAAAACTTCCTTCAATAATATGTTAACGGGATGATGGATTACACGAGACCGACAATCGTTCCATACAATTCTTGAATAACGCACGTCATAGATACTAAACATAGTTGACTGCTACATAAATTGGGAACCTCTCATGCATCTTACATGAAGGTTGTAAGCAATGGTATTGTAAGTATATGTATATAAGGTATAGCACCTATGCTATTTATACCATGAACATCTAGGGCCCACATTTACATCCATACATAGATAATCAATCATGGTTTGGTTACAACACTAACCGACAGTACGATGCCCCTCCTTGGCTCGATGACGCGCAGTTTCTTGTCCTTACTGGTGGTGGCCAGCAGCGAGCCGTCGCGGTTGAACGACATGCAGTATATGACGTCAGTATGGCAATCTATCACCTTCACCGCCTCGCCCTTGCCTACATCCCATACGAAGATCTGAAAGAAATAAAAAATAAGTTCAGTGCCCGATTTTGATGGCGGAACACTGCTGCTGAGTTTGACTGAAGTACCACAAATTGGCAAATATTCTGCCGATAAGTAATACTGCGCTAACAGTAAGCCTTCTAATCCGAATAAATATTAATAATGTGATTTTACTCTAGGACACCATTACGCCGGTAGTACCCGAAGGTTTAGGCATAGATGTACCTACTAAATATACATCCACAATTCGCTGGTATGTTTGGGTCCCATAAAAAAGGGGCCTATTGCCACAACAAAATTAACCGGGCACAAAGCCAATTTCCGGAATGGAACTCAGAACCTCTAGCGTAGCAGTAGCGCTTAGGACTACTAGAAATTTTGCAATAAATATGGTTTTAATAGGTAAAACACAAAATGTTGTGTTTCACCTATGCCACCTATTTCAGCTAATGAGCTGAATATATAGATGAATCTGTGGGATATAAAGAGTTCAATAAGTCATTAAGAAACAATGAATCATTTCATCATAACCTTGAATAAAGCGAGACGTGCTAACGGCTGTGATAACACATACAAGTAGAAGATCAAGGTAATGATAAGAATAAAGGTGAGATTGAGTTGACGCAGTTGTACACGATATAATTACTTTGTTAATTAAGAAGTGCGTGGTATTCCGTATTGATGACATTGGTCGAGATTGAAGTAAATATTCTGGGGTGTTCTTTGTACATAGTGGAAAGTTTGCTTCATGGTTACATTACATTATTAAATGTATGTAATAATTTGAGAGTAGTCAATTACGTAAGTGGGTCAAGTCTTTTAAACATCATATTTAAAATAGTATGTATTAGACAAAATATCAAAGTAAGAATATTATCCAGGTTATGGTTAACTTAGCTACATATTTCTAGTAATTCGAGCTGACGAATCGCAATATTTTCAGACCCGAAAATTGCCCAAATCGATTAGATTTTTGAGATTTCAGTTCTTGTCTTGCGTTGACCCTAGTTGCCAATAGACACAAATAGTGAAATCGTAAGATCTACTGTTATTTTTTTTCCTTCGTTATTTAATTTCGATCTAGTTTCGACGTTCGTTCTTTAAATACCAGAATTCGGCAAAGAAAAAAATACCTCTCCCAACTGCGAGGAGTGTGGAGTTCTAGAAGACATGCATCACTTGTTGATGGAATGTGTTCGCTATGAGGTTGATAGAAGTAAGTTGTTCAGGGCTTTGAAGTTGAACAAGAACGATATAGGTACATTCCACCAAATATTAAATAAGCCGAGCTCTGAAGATGCGAGAAAGTTGTTCGACTTCATGGCCCTGATACATTGATCGTATTGGTTTGATGTGTATCCTGTATTAGGTTACGATGGGACTGACATACGCTGTGCGTTATAAAAGTCCCTAAAATTTAAAGAATAAAAAAAAATTGACAGTTATTTATCAATTTAATGCATTTCATATAAGTAACTGTTCTGTAAACGGTCCCCAATATTTCTTATTTTGATTGCAATAGAGCACGCGAAACTAAACAGTCGTAACATCGTATACATTGAAGTTCGCGTGACGATCGGAAATAATATCAATTTGTATGTATCGCCAATAACGGGTAGGTGCAAAACTGTATGAAGTAAGTTCGTGTTTAATTGCGATTAAAAAAAAATATAGTTAATGAACATTTGAGTTCAAGTTTTGTCATACATAATTGTTGAAATAACTGGTGAACTTTGGATAAGACAAACAATCAAAATATTTATTAAATTCAGTCGCAATTGTCAGGGCAAATGTAGTGCGCCACTTTTTTGCGCAAACTATGTATAACAAACATCCTAGGAATATAATGATGAAACCGACCTGCATGAATTCAATATTGTCTCGCAAACCCACAACAAAATATTGACCGACCACTTTCGAAATCATTATAAAGGCTCTGCATTCTTCAGATTATAGTAACAAACTTATCAAAAATGCACTGCCAAACGCAGTAGGCTAGCGGAATGGGGGTTCCACAGGGGTTGGTTTTAGGTCCTCTCTTGTGGAACTTCGCATACAACATACTTGCTTGTCGAACTCGCCGCTGGCGTCAATGTTTTTTGCTATGCAGACGACACTGGTATGTAAGGCGGGGATACCTTTGAAAGAGACATCCAGCTCTCAAAGTTAGGGGTGACAAAAGTTGTCCACCCAATCCGCGAGCTGAGTATAGAGATAGCACCTCACAAAAAAAGGCTAGCGTAATGGACTATAACTTGACATTTATAATCTTAGCATGAATAATCACAAAAAGATAGAAGACACTTAGATACAGTCAATGGGTTGATGACAAAGACTTACCAAGTAGTCGAATCCAGCGCTGAGCAATATGTTTTCGGCAGTGGGATGCCATTCGATGTAGGCGACGCGTCGCTTGTGGCCGTGCAACTCCACCAGCCAGTCCGTCAGGTGCATAGAGAGACCGCCGTCCGGAATGTGCCATAGCTTTACCTATTAAAAACAAAAAAAAACATAACGTAGGTATATAGTTTTCGGTTGTACTATGCCAAATCGAATGCACAAATAATCGAATATCAATTGATTGACCACTATGTATTAGACATGTGTAGGTGATGCGCGTAATATTACTCGGGTGATATTACTTCACAATGTGATGCCATATTACGCATTACGCGACGAAAACTAACATCACACCATCACCCGCGCATTTCCTATAATAGAAGAGTGCGAGTGTGAGGAGTGATGAAGTGATGTTTGATGTTAAGTAATGTTCGTTTCTGGAACGTAATTTCGCATTCTGTTCTGCCTACTCGAATCGACTTCGCGCGACGCGCGGTAGAGTGAGACAGATGGACGTTGTTCCACAAGTTAGATAGAGAGACGAGATAAGGCGAAGACAAGAAACGTTCGTGACGGATTTTAAGCCGTAAGTTTTTATGAGGTTTATTTTATTTAGCCGGGTCTTTACCTATGATCACTTGCATTGTTTAAATTTTTTTGAGTCAGAACTATGTAGTTGGCGAAATGCATTTTATTGGCTAGATATTCTTTAAAATTAATATCACTTCAAAGTAATAGTACAGTAGAAGTACAAACATTATCAGATCGTTCGAATACGTCGCGTAATGTTTCGAGTAATGCGTAATGTTATCGAGTAATATCACCTGACCGAAAAAGTAATGTTGCATCACATTACTTCATAAGGTGATGTTTTGCGCATGTCTACTATGTATCGTCTAAACTCTAAATACACGAACGTTATTAATATCGAATGGTTACTAAATCGAACATTCAATATATCGTACACTAAATACATCGAGTGTTCAAAATATTGAATGTTTGTTTGAATACTCATCATCATTGCGTATGGCATTTAGCCTGCGTGGATCTAATCCCTAAATCCATCTTTTTATTTTTTTATTTACGTTTGGTGAGTCGATTTCATTCAACAAATGGGGTATACACCTGCTACCGCAAGCAAAATTTGGTTATTATTACAGGTATTTGCTTGCTTGCCAGGGACGGTGTCGCTGCCTCCTCTGCCTGTATGTATACCTCATTGGGTTCCGAGGAAATATAGATAAGTAAGTATATAAACAATACATATAAAGTATAGCAAAGATGGTGTGAAAAGATTTAAGCATTTATGTATAAGAACCTTTGTGGAAGAGAAAAAAAATAAAGATTTATTTATTATTTATTTATAGCAGATTTGGTAACCTGATCTTCTGTTAACAAGACATCTAACAATTAATGACGATAAAATTGTAATTGTGACAATAGCTACTTCTGGCCGATAAGATAATCACGCTCGCACCCGTATGACGTGATATAATTATATATTGACAACCAGGCTATACGCTTTCATATCAATAAAAAACGAGAAATTGTTGAAACGGAACATCCCCGTGTAATATGCATCAATTACCATGAACAAATTGCGGAAATAAAAAACTATGATTAAAAAAAATTGGCACAAACGAAATTACCGTGCAGTCATCGGAACACGACGCTATGATGTTATCGTTGAAAGGATTCCATTTTATGTCGAGCACGGGGCCTTTATGGCCAGTCACTCGGCTTGCGTTAAAGTCCAACCTGCCAGTCTGAAAGATAAAGCATTTGAATTAAGAATATGTTTTAAATATAACAAGATTTTTAGAAGGGTCGATGTTTTTTTTTTAAATTGCCTTATTAGTCAACTCTGTTGTCCTAACCGCGACTTCTACGCTAGACCCTCGTTTTTCTATGATATTCTCAGTAGCATCTCAGAAATGGATTTATTCCCGGTTCACTGTAAATACCGGCAAATGGTAGGTGTGCTGTTGGGACGCGTCCGCCTAACCCTTAGGGAAATCCAGGCGTAATAGTATGGTTTTTTAATTAAGTATTCTGAATATTAATAACATTTTGTGTAAACACCATATTACATAAAAGTGACCGCTCACACAAACTAACGTTGCAAGCGCAACCTAATACTTGTATTAAACGTGCGAAACAAGTGTAAAGAAGGAAGTGTTGCAACGTTGCAATCTTGTTACGAATTCACCAAAAGTTAAGTTTCTCACGCTTTTAGCAATCACAACTCATTTTTTAAGTTAGAACGTCGCTACTAAATCTCATAGTAACGCTTGTCTAGTTCCTACTACTTTCGAAGTTTCGAACGCAGTAAAGTGGATCGTTATAACTATCTAAAATTCAACTAATGCTTGGGGACCAATTCATGTTAATAAATGCACACAATCTTCTGCTCAAATTATGCAAGATACTTGAACCTGTAGAATAATGTTCAATCATCTTACATAATTTGGTCCCAAAGCATTAGTTGATTTTTGAACGTGAATTTAAAACATTTTGTGTTCCGAATCCGATAACCAATCAAATTGATTAATCTTGTTTAGGTAAACACCGTTTGTAGACACTGTCTGGGTATACAAAGCTTATGGTTCACAAATTAGGGCGTTTCAGGCACAATGCCAATAAAAAGAACACAAATATTGATGTTGAACAAACGAAGTTTAACCGATGACGCCGAACAAGGGCAATAATTGTAAAACATACAACATAGAGGAGGAAATACTTTTCTTTATACAGTTTTTCTCCTTTTTATATATTCCGTATATAGGAAGCCGTGAGAGCCTAGTGATATGACCAGTGGACTGCCAAGTTTTGACTTGGCAGTCCACAGGTCCAAAGGTCTCGAGTTCAAATCCAAGGTACGCACCTCTGACTTTTCGAAGTTATGTGCGTATTAATTGTTAATTATCACGCGCTTAAACGGTGAAGGAAAACTTCGTGAGGAAACCTGCACGCCTGAGAGATTTTCTCGACGGCGTGTGAAGTCTGCCAACCCGCATTAGGCTAGCGTGGTGGACTATAGCCTAATCCCTCTCATTGTGAGAGGAGACCCGTGCCCAGCAGTGGGACATATAATGGGTTGATTATGTATATAGGTAGTAATATATGTTAAATAGAATCAGATGAAAGGAAGAAGAGCTGAATTGGATTGATCAGGCAGTCCGGTTGCGATGTCGTTCTTTGACGAAAGTTAATATTTATAATCATAAACTAACTAAAAACATCAATATTGTTTTCTACCAATAGCCACAAAAGTCTATGAATTCAACAAGCCCGATGTTTAGAAACGAAATTGACGTATTTGACGGATAGAATTGCCAAAATAGCAATAACATTGATGACAATAAATTAAAACACAAAACAAATGGGTATTTCACCAAAGTTCAACGAGCGCGTTATTTCATTGAATCGTGTCTCCTATTATAATTCTTTACGAGTGGTTATGTGCCCCCGGTGTTACCAACAACGATCTCTCGTTTTTTTAATCACATGAGAGTTTCTCAAAATCCTGTCTTAGTGTTCTCCTACGTAATAAGGGCCCCAAAGTTGGTTAAGCCCACAGGCTCTTGAATGGCCTAAGATGGTCCTGAACTCATGTGAAAATTTTCATGATTCTAGATCTGTCTGTATTACGAGTTGAGGAGGTAGACAGGAAGACTATTTTTTTAAATTATAAATCATTTTACAAAACAAGATGTTTCCAAGAAGCTACTGTAAATTAAACGACTATGTTTAAAGCTGTTAGGAAATCTATAAAATCAGATCATTTGTGACAGTTCTGACTTGGGAGACGCTGATAAATAATTAATTGGTTGATAGCGAAATCAAATACTTACATGATCCAAAGGTAGAACAAGAAACGCTC
Organism: Acronicta leporina; assembly: GCA_947256265.1. Classification (NCBI taxonomy): domain Eukaryota; kingdom Metazoa; phylum Arthropoda; class Insecta; order Lepidoptera; family Noctuidae; genus Acronicta; species Acronicta leporina. Next base: position 10,452,351 of record OX366520.1, on the reverse strand, counting down.
CACCACCGGCTACCTCCGTTACTATGGCAACGAACTTAGGGTTGACAGCGCAGAAATTGGAATCGTGCGCATTTCTAGTGATCTTTATGTTGTCATAGCAACGCTCCCGTTTGAACGGTACGCCGTACACATGGCGGAATTTGGAGCTCCTCACACCACGGAACCATACCTGAAAAATGTGTCCCAGTGTGAGCTGTTGCTGCTGGGAAATAAAAACGCAAAATATTTCCAAAATAAACTAGCAGTTGCCTAGTTATTAATTCCATTATATTTGTATAACTAGGAAATTTAAATTAAATCAAAGAGAAAAATCTGGCTAACCGCATCGGTTATAAGAGGCATTAAAAAAATCTGCAACTATTATAATATGCCTAATATAAAATTCATTTTATAAGTCTACTAATACATACCTACCTACTGCATAACACAAATTTAAATAACTATAATCGATTACCGTATAACTTTTCTAACAGTCTAAATTGGCAAAAGAAATATGCGTTGACATATTACGAAATAATATTGATGTCTCTTATAATTTGATGTCGTTATGTCATAAATAAATATCTTATATAAACTGATAACTACCAAATGGCTGTGTCTGAGCGAACTGAAGTTAAACCGCTGACGGTACAAAATAAATTTACCTCAGGAATGTAATGACTAGCTGTAAATTATAGAAAACGAAATTATCATTCAGTTGTGAGAGTAACAACAATACCATTATGTGCTTGTTGTGTATTTACGCCTCCTATTACTATCCGTTTATGTACGGTCATGTCTTATGAATCGCAGCCACTACGTATAAACATATAAAAAAAACAATTGTCTTATTATATGATAAATTCCGGTTGTTACACTTTATAACTCAAAAACAGCTGAACCGATATCAATGATCTTAACTTTTTGCGATTTTTTGAATTTTTTATGCTAATTTTTTTTAATATTTTCCTTCACTAAATAACTAAATCTATGATCTTGTTTTTTTGGATTTGTCTCCACCCCGAATAGCAAAATAATCATAGCAAAACATCGAAAAAAATCACGAAAAAGAAAATTGATTTTCTGTATCGAGAACGGATTGACTGAATTCATAGTCTACACACAGACAAAAATGAACATGGCGTTGCATGCTGTTTCGGTGATGCCAGTTCATAAAGCAGGTGGCGTTGTGTCCTTTGACAGCTGCTTTTTTTTTAAGTTTAAGGGCAGGACAAGGTGCGGTGGGCCCGCTAGTTTGGAATGTCGGTAACTAACTATTGAAATGTAATCACCGGGCGACTTTCATATATTACTCTTTAGCCACCCTTATTTTTTAAATACTTATCTTATTTTATTTAATAAACAAACTCATTAACTAAGTTTAACAGGGAAATAAAAGAGCAGTTAACATGAGTAATAGTAGTCAACTTTTTTTTCACTCTTTTAAGTAAGGAAAGTGACAGTATTTTTTTATTGTTTGGCACTTGTGCGCTTGGTATTAACCACTACAGACATTTATGAATCGCACGCAATTAGAGAAAATATGAAGCAACAATCTGCACTTATGAATTATTCAATTAGGAATGCCATAATCTTTACGTAAACTTAATTAAAATGCAAATATGATAATATTTTTCTTAAAAATATCATTAGATTCCAGTCTTCCAGTTAAGTGCAGAAAATTAAAAACATAAAACATGTCGCAGTTGGATTGTATAATTCGGTGTTTTACATAACCACTAGTTGTTAAACAAAACTGCTAAGAGAGGTAGGGCATAGTGGAATTGAATAATTCCACTCAAAATTGGAGCTACCCGACTGGGGAAGTACCTCCACCTTGTAGAAAATCGTAGCCAAATAACATAGCTCCGTGCTATGTTGTGTTCCTAAGGTGACCTAGGTCGCCAGATCTCCGCGAGGAAGCGTTGTGTTGGCAGTGGGAAGATGGGGACCCTTGGTTTAAGCATCGCACTTATTGTCTCCTATGCTGCCACCCTAACGGGGTCGGCAATGCGCGAGTTATACCCCGGGTGTTACAAGCGTCCATAGGCGGTAACCGCTTACCTACCATCAGGCGGGCCCTATTGCCGCTTGATTGCCACCTTAGTGGTATAAAAAAAATACAATGCAACGTCGACGCATATACCCACCAGAGAATCTAGGGACTATACAGAGTGGATTTTTCAAACAGGCTAATGTGTTACGAAAAAGGGTAACTTACACACTATAAATTATAATATATTGTTAACACATGGTGTGTTAATATAAAACACGAGTTCTACAAAATATATTTTAACCGTCATCTTATGTCGATAAAGAAGGCATGGATGAATAAATAGATTATTTTATGTTATTATATCTGTTTGAATAAACCCTACTTGTTACGCATAAATTTCTCTCATTACTTTATGGTTTTTATGGCCAATTGTTAGAAACTCTTAATTTAAATTTTAAAAAAAACAGTAGTTATCTTAATTAACTTTAAAAATATGTAATATAACAACTCCACAAAAAATGCATATTAAAGTGCGGAAAATCTTATTTTCAACGAAAAAATAAACGATAAGACCTAAAGTTAATTAAAATATCCTCGAGTATAAAAAAATGGTTTAAGCGTCGAGAGAAGTTCTGCGAGAATTAAGACCAATCACCATAATTGCGTAACAGAATATTAACAACCGTCTTATGATGCTCTACTTTTATAACTGGTGCAAAGAGCTTCAAATTACTAACTCATCTAAGGTTAGAAGTGTTTTTAGACAATTTTTTTTTTTCAAAAGAAAGAAGTGTAGTTTTCCTTGCCAAAAATTCATTTACATAAAGTATCTACATATTTTAATCCGAAATGTCATCATTTCATCAATACTAATCATGTGGTGCCTATGATATTAAGTTCCATGCAAGGCTGTCTATTTAACAATTAAAGTACTTATTTTCCAGACTTATAAATGATCGAGAATTGACATCAACTACACATAAGCATGTTAGTGTCGTTTAATGACGGCCTTCTTCCGTATACAAGCTACACAATCATTTTATCCGCGAGCAAATAATACTCAAAGCGGTTTCAAAGGTTTAAGTCAGGCTGATGGTTACAATCCGTGGACGATAAGTTATTCCGGATGGAGCGATACATCAAACTTTGGCAACCCTATTGCTTTAACACACAGGCCATACAATATATTAGATAGCAGAAATAACAAGTTGCAATCCGTTTCCCATAGACTACTTTCACGATTCACATTACTTTTTATACACAAAATCAGCATGAAAAAGCAAAACATGTATATCTAAATACATATTCATAGTCTAACATAGAAATAAAAATGTGCAATAAAATAAAAATAGTACCTGTGAATTAGTCATGATGTCTCCGCGCTACTGGTGCAATATCAATGCATGCACTACATAGAGGCACACTCCAAAACTATAGAGCTCTGTGCATTTTACATACAATAATCGTATACACAAATAACATAAAAATCAGCTGCCCACAACATGATGCACTGTACCTTAACACTGAAAGTTCCAAAAAAAAGACAAAAAGGATGCATTAAAAAACAATATAAAAAACAAAATGTGCAAACAGAAAAAATAATCACTAAAGACAGTCACTAAAGTCGCGTACACCTGTGCTATGTCGATACCAAATGATAACCCGAAGACGTTAAAAGTTAACGGCAAAAGCGCGTGTCTCGAACGGAGCGAGAAAAAAAGTGAAAAGATATCTACTCGTTGAGAAGTTGTTGTCGTCGTAGATTCTCAGAGAAATTCTAATTCATTATAGTCGATAGAACATAAATTAAATAATACTTTTAATATAGTGATGATGCAACACTGTTACATAGTATTTGGAGTATGTAAATTAGAAATCACTACATAAAGCTCCCAATATTATCGCTTATAAATGATGGGGCCGCAGTAAATAAAATATAGGTAAGTAAGTATACATTTATATAAACAGTAAAAATATATTTGTATGGATATTTTATTAAAATATTATATTCATATTTTATTTCTAAATGCAATACCTACTTTATATGTACGTTTGTATGTACATTTATGACATTAAATTAAGTCGTCGAATCGGCTTATTCTAGTGTAATAAAAATGACAACTCATAATAGGCTTTACAAAGCCAAACACACTAAGTGGTACAATTAAGCAGTATGACTCAAACAAAATATTTAGCAATAATGTAACACTTTCAACTGCGTACAATTAACAGATAAGGATGTTACATGATAGTCAGCGAAGCACAACAAAAAGAATGACTATAGTAAACTATCCACTGCAATAGAAGTGGGCTACGGAACATGTTATGCGGCTTATGTCATGGTTTGTAGTGTGATTTTATATTTTAACTAGCTTCTACCCGCGACTTTGTCCGCGTAGCGTAATGATATATAGCCTTCCCCAATAAATGGGCTATCTAACACTGAAAGAATTTTTCAAATCGGACCAGTAGTTCCTGAGATTAGCCCGTTCAAGCAAACAAACAAACTCTTCAGCTTTATATATTAAGTATACAGGTATACAGGATGTTTGGTAGAACGTTGAACATACGAAAATTGTGGTTAGTTGGGGTCATCTGCTACCCACTTGGCCCAAATTATTTGACCGTGGCCGCACCTTTTTTTTACTTTTATTAATTTCACAGAAAATTACCAGTTTTTTTTAACTTTAAATTCTAATATATTTACTTGTGACGGGTAAAACAGGCAGGATGTTGTTTTGTATTAATGTCTAATTGTAGCAGACTCTCATAAAATTATTGTTTGGTACAGATTTTAATGGAAAAAAAAGTCATGAGTCTTTAAAGTTACAAAAAGATGTAAATGTAATACAAAACAACATCCTGCCGGTTTTACCCATCACAAGTAAAGATATTCGAATTTAAATTGATAAAAAACTGATAATTTTGTGTGAAATTAAAAAAAAAGTAAAAAAAAACAGTGCGGCCAAGGTTAAATAATTTGGGCCCAGTGGGTAGCAGATGACCCCAACTAACCACCATTTTCGTATGTTCAACGTTCTACCAAACACCCTGTAGATAAGTATGACATCATAATGTCGATGGTAAACATATTGATAGATGTTTGTTTGGTGTGATTTCCTTACATACCTTGCATAAGAATAAAGTTCATTATGTAGTTAGTTCTTTTTACTGTATTTTAATCTTTTGATATTCAATTGGATAATAACGATCAGTTGAAGTCAGTTCATAAATTTAAGAAGATTTCACATAACATGACACGAAAAACAGAAAGTTAGGTTTTAAAATCATTTTTCACTTTATATATATGGCTGACCAAATAAAATGCAATATGTACAGTATGCTTTGATTTAACTAGGACTATGTTTGGAGATACCTACTTGCTATATTTATTTTATTTTACTAAACTAGCGACCCGCCCGAAGTTCCACTCTCGTTGCCCCATTCCTAAGAGTCGTAGCGTGATGTTAAATAGCTTAAAACCTTCCTCATGAATCACTCCGTTTATTAGTGAAAACCGCATGAAAATCCGTTATCCGAGTTTATCACGAATAGACAGACTGAAAGACGCGGCGGGGGACTTTGTTTTATAATAATTATGTAAGGATTATAAGACTTATTTAGTATTTTTTTCTTAATGGCTATTAGTAGGATATTTAGTATATTTGTCACAACCACAGCCTACCAAATACCTATTTTTTTTTATTTTCGTAAACAAAAATGAAGAAGATTAACTTACAACTTTTTGGTTTACATTTTATTTCTCTGAAAGATGATGGCTGGAAATGGTCTCTCATAATTTTAATCATATACCATTGTTTTATCAAAAGTTCTATTATACCTTTACAAAGGAAAGTGAGGGATTTACATAAAAGCATTTTATCCTATCAACATTAAACCACTTTTAGATAAGCTTGTCGGACTGGTTTCAGTATATTATAATATAGTTCCTACATTAATACTAGCTGTACACAGGAATAATATTACCACGGTCCAACCGATACTAGATTTTTGTCGTTGGCCGAGACCAGGACCGAGACCGAGACTAAAAAAGTATCTCAGCCGAGACCAAGATCGCAAAATAAAAGAGTTACTTGTTTCACTGTGATACATTTACAAATGAAAGTATGAACCATGTGGCACTTGTGCATTGTTTGTTTGGCACTTGGCAAAGAACTGCCAAGTCAGACAGAACTGCCAAGTCAGACAATCATGTCTGATTGGCAGTTCTTTAATCATTAGGCATATCACGTATCAAGCTGATTGATTGAGTGAGTGAGTGCATGAGTGAGTGAATATCATAAATTTCACTATTGTGGAACTTGTGATTTTCGGAATTAGCCGAGACCGAGACTATGACTGAGAACTAATTTTTAGCTGAGAATGGCCGAAACCGATATCTCGGTTGAGTTCTCAGATGAATGTTAGCATTACATACAAGAGGGATGTCTGCAAATAGAGTGTAACATAAACTACTTAATCATGTATTATAGGCAAACCGTAACACCTGTATTCCCTGAAGGGTACAGAATACACACATGTACTTATGAACACCCAGAGTTCACCAGTATGTTTAGGTACCACGTACTAGGGGGAAAGTCTATTGCCACTATCTCGGCACGAATCCCAAGCGTCAAGCTGTTACTGAGAATTTCATGAAAAACCTAACAACATATTTGAAATTAGTTCGCCGGTATGTTTAGGTCCCATGTAATAGGGGGCGAGCCTATTGCCATTAACCGGGCACAAAGCAAGCGGGCAACCGCAACTCCTATGCTAGAGGTCCTGGATTTGTCCAGGACCTCTAGCATAGGAGTTGCGCTTGGGACAACTAGACTTATGAAGCAGTTTGAGAATAGTATGATACTCTTTATTTTTATTATTGCACTATATTATTACACTATAAATAACTGCCTCATTAGCCAAGTGGTCCTAAGCGCGACTGCTACGCTAGAGGTCCTGGGTTCGATTCCCAGGTCGAGCAAAGTGTTATTGGGTTTTTCTATGAAATTCCCAGTAGCAGCTCGGAGTTAAGGCAGGCAATAGGCTCGCCCCCTATTACATGGGACCTAAACATACCAGTGAACTGTGGGTGTACATTAGTACGCCTCTGCCTAACCCTTCGGGGGAATACAGGCGTGATGGTATGTTATGTTATAAATAATGGTTTTGTGTTTTAGTCGGTACGTATACATAATATTATAATCATCATCATCATCTTCTGAGCCTTTTCCCAACTATGTTGGGGTAGACTTCCAGTCTACCCAGATGCAGCTGAATATCAGTATTTTACACAAAGCGACTGCCATCAGACCTCTGTAACCCAATTTCTGAGCAACACCAATATTCGGTGGATTTTCTGGTTGTCAGGCTTTTTTGGGCTTCTGATCACATACAATTTACATAGGTGATTGATTGACTTGATTCATATGACAACAGGGACCAACGGCCTTGCAGACCAGTTAACAGCTTAGTTATTACTTAGCCACAAGCATGAAATCATCATACATACATAAAACTATTTTGTCAGTCATTAGTGTTAGGGTCTATAGCCCTTTTGTAGCCTATTCTAATGTCACCTTTCTTATCTACAAGAAATATGTCAATGTATGATAATTAATTTATTTTATATCATATTGATAATGATTCTGATAATGATGACTGCATTATTAGTCCAGCTGTCATAAACGCGGTAGAGGTAGGTTGGATTTCCAGGTTGAGCAGTATTATAATTATATACAGGAATATCCATGAAATTTGAGAATCTGGTACTGGGGTACCAGCTTGGATTTTGGGATTTATATTCTAGGCAATTGGCTCACACCCTATTGGATGTAGTATGCCTCTTGCTTAACCCTTCGGGGAATACAGGTGTGATGTTGTGTCTATGATAGGTAATGACAGATTCATTTCAATTTCGCTGTTTCTAAAATCATAAACATCTAAAATACATAGTACTTACCAATTTAAAATTTTATCTAAATACGAGGTGGCTTATAAAAAACTGACTGTGTCTGGTGATTGTGTTATTTTGTTTTTGTTTATTGTGCATGTGTACTTACTATTGTTTAAATTGATAGCAAACTGTAGAAATAGTTCGTTAAAAAGTAAAAACTACATAACATGCTGATATAGGTAACTATCATTGTATCATTTTTCATGCGTGTAATAACTTTCTCAATAACAAGGTATTCAAAAAACATGGTTATTATAATTTATCTTTTGATAAAATAAATGAGTAGCTTTTATAGTGTCCTTTACAAATTTCGAACATAAATACCACGAGTGTGAAGTGGCACTCGTAATTAGATCCCAATGGATTCGGAACAGATCGATACTTTCGACACGTCGTACCTTATGTTATTTTAACAATGATTTAAAACATAATTAGGTAGGTACTCTACTATTTCTTACCTTAGCAGCAGGTTTGTTGCAAGCTCTTACATCCACAAGAGTACTCTTACCAGGACTTTTTTCAACAATATTTATAATTTCTAAACAGTTGGTTTCACTTATCGACTCATCTTTTACTGGAGGCATATCCTTTGCACAATTTAAAACAAATATATGGGTATTTTTTTGTAATCACAAAGCGTCTACTGACGGAAAAGAATTGAAATAATATACTACGTGCCCTTCTCTCTTTCAAGTTATAAATTGAAAATCGAAGCGAGCGGAGCGACGAACGAACGAAGAGTTGTTTGTTTGTACGAGAGACAATGAATATGAATGAACCAAAATGAATGACATACGTAAGAAACAAAAAGGAGTTTAAGCGGGAAAATTAAAAGTGAACATTGTCGATTTTATATTATTTTTCAAAACTTGAATTTCTCCGAAGTTTAATGTGTAATTATGGTGGATAATTAACCATTAAGTGTTCGTGAACGTGTGAGAGTGTAGGCAAATGATATAAAATTGAAAATCGTGACTTTTTGGGTTCACTCCTAAACTCCATCGAAGCCCCAATAAAGTTTCTACCGTTTTATTGGGGCAACTCAACAACTTATACTTGACACTGGCGAACACAAAAAGTGTGGTGCCATATTATAATCCCAAGCAATCCCATAATGGGAAATATTATTTGATTACTGTTATACTTGACACTGGCAAATACACAAAAAGTGTGGCGCCATAATAAAAAAAAAGAAGCAATACAAACGAACGGTATAGAATTGAATGAATAAGTTAAGGCGGATCGTTCACCTGAGCCCGCCAAATTCAAATTTCAATCAGTTTTTCGTTTGTAGGTCTACAACACAGTTTAGAGTTTAGGCGGGAAAATGAAAAGTGCACATTGTCGATTTAATATTATTTTTCAAAACTTGAATTTCTCCGAAGTTTAATGTGTAATTATGGTGGATAATTAACCATTAAGTGTTTGTGAACGTGTGAGAGTGTAGGCAAATGATATAAAATTGAGAATCGTGACTTTTTGGGTTCACTCCTAAACTCCATCGAAGCCTCATTAAAATTTCTACCGTTTTATTGGGGCAACTCACCAACTTATACTTGACACTGGCGAACACAAAAAGTGTGGTGCCATAAATTACAATCCCTTAATGGGAAATATTATTTGATTACTTTATTACTTGACACTGGCAAATACACAAAAAGTGTGGCGCCATAATTAAAAAAAAAAAAAAAAAAAAAGAAAGAACACAGTTTAGATTATAGCAGTAGTAATTGCGACATTTAACTAACTATACAACATCGACAACTAAGAATTAAAACCTTTTACCTTTTTGAAGGACCTCGTACTTAGTTATTAATTTACCAATTATATCCAGATAACTATACACATGTGACATTTACAACAAGAGCTGTGGTAAATGTTGGACTATCACTTTTATCCGTGTTAAAGTTACTGGTATGAAGGTACTCACTATTAAGTTATGCCATGCAACGGATAATCCGTATCATGAGAGATGAGAGAGGAATAGTGCTTCCACTATTCAAATGAAATTATCATCAACTTTTAGGCAGGGCTAGGCAGGGTTTGTCTGCATAACTCAAAAACGTAGTACTTAGGTACCTAGTATTCTGCACGGTCCCACTAATTTATGACAATATATTGTGGACCACAATATATTGTCATATGGTATATTATTTAATCCTGTTGAGTCGAAATTCCTAGTTGCGTCTCTGAAGTTGTCCACAAGTAAAGTTTATTTTAATGTATAAAAATACATGTAAAACAAATACAAGGTCATAAATGTTTCGCATTCATGATTATTGTCCTTACTTTACTGATATCGATATTTTTGCACAAAAACAATAAAGTAACTTTACGTGCGCGGCCGTGTGCAAAATCTGCACACCGATCACTGCAGACATTCGAGGAAGATTATTCAATTCATTCTTGTATTTCCTGTCTCTCATCGATAAATAACCAAATCTTCTATCACTTCAATAGTCCTGTCATAGGCTACTAGTATTCTATTATCTGTGCATAGGCATAAGATTTACTTTGTCTATCGGCTAAGCGTAGCGTAGGTAAATAGTCATATAATCAGGAGCTTAGTAAAATATATATTGAAAACCTCTGGTCTAAACGTTTAGGGTATTGCTAGGAATATAATACTTCACTACAGAAGTCTTATCCGGAGTTTAGTTAAAGATGTGCAAAATAACTATTTTACACATATTTGTAGCACTTTTACGTAGCAGATAGGTAGTACTCTATCTGCTACATAAAAGTGTGCGCATTATTTAATTTGTAACTAGCTTCTGCCCGCGACTTCGCTCACATGAGCTATAGATATCAGCCCAAGAACTTCAAAACATGCTTGAAGACCTAAACAGCGTAAGCCTTGAGGTTGGACTTAAAATGAATATGACCAAGACCAAAGTCATGTCTAACACAACCAAGTACCTACCTACCTACTCCATAGAATATACAATATGTCGATGAGTAGTTAGGTACCTTTATTTAGGCCAAATAGTTTCCTTCCAGTCCAGACAAGAACAGGAAATTTCTAGACGGACAGTAAATGCTTGGAGAAGGTATTGGTCTATGAAGGATTTGATGAAAGGACTCTTCCTATTTCACTAAAAAGGAAACTTATGGACATGTGTATACCTAGATACTCATGGCAATTTACGGCGCACAGACATGGTCACTTACAAACACCCAAAAGTCCAAACTCAAGGTTTGTCAAGAACAGATCATAATACGAAACACTACATAGCGTTCCAAAACCCAAATAGCTGACCTGCTGACGTAGCACAAACGGTCGCTGCTGGCCATGTGTGTCGCATGTCCGATGATCGGTGGGCCAAAACTACCACTACCTACCTAAAAGTAGAGCCCTACCTGTAGGCGCCGTCGTCGTGGCAGACCAAAAAAGATAATATGGCGTGACGATTTTGATATCTTTTGTGCAGATTGGATCCAAAAGCACAAGATCGTGATAGATAGACACAATAGGCTAATCATAATCCTAATAGTAGAGATTTGTGTGACCTAAACATTTACTTTTAGAGATACTTGCATCTAGACCTAGGTACTACAAAAGTCTATTGTTATAATTAATCATTGATAGCGGCAAAAAATATTTATCAATTTATCATAATATCTGAGTACTCTTATACTTTAGGTAATGCGTAATTTTAACAAAATTACACTCGATCGCACAGTTTTGCACACGAATGAATGTCGTTCATGTGATCGGTGAACCGGTCGTTGCCGACATACTTACTTACTTATAGTAAAGACGGGGCGATAACCACTCAGTTTGTGTAATTGTGTAGACGCACAGCACAGCGCAAGCCCTGCCTGTGAGACAGTGCTGTTTGATAAGTTGAACAAATAACTCATTTAGTTCCTAAAAAAAGCGATAAAAAATGCCGAAAATCCACAATTTTGGGGCCGGTCCGGCTAAACTACCTGAAGAAGTAAGTTACCTTTTATAAAGCAAAGGAAGGAATTCAGGCTTCATAATTAAATACTGCTTACAATTTATTTGCACTCCTAAGTTAGTAGGTATGTACACAAGTACGTACTTAATTATTTAGGAATGTTATACCATGGTTGTTTCATTTGCCAGGTGTATGATATAATGAAGAACGAACTTACAAACTTTGATGGCTCTGGTATAAGTTTACTTGAGACAAGTCACCGAACAAAGGGATATATGCAATTTAATACAGAAGTTCAAAATGTTGTGAGAAGATTACTGTAAGTAAACTTTTTATTTGGGCCTACATTCCTAGTAGGATGTACTTACCTACCTACTAGGTACATTATGTGATGTTATTGTTATTGTAGACCTATTTCTACGTAATACGTATTTCTAAACTAATTATAATTATTGTAAACTGATAAAATGTTCTTGAGATTAGTTAAATCTCTGTAATATAAAATCGTAAAAAAACTGTGTCTGTACATTAAAAATATGAAAAAATAAAACAAGTTGATTGGGGATAAACGTCCCTTAACCCAAAAATGTGATTTTATAAATTCTTGTCTGTTTGGTTGGCGCCAAAACTACTGAATATTTTAATTTTCTTATCACTGTTAGAAAGTATACGCTCCAACTTAAAAACTGGTGAAATCTTTATGATCTCAAATAATGAAACGGAACCTGAGATACCAAAGAAACTATCATCACTGTTGGATTAGGATTAAATTATTTTTGGGATCTATTTTTAATCCTAATATAGCTTCTGGTGAGCGAAGTCGCGGGCAAAGGCTAGTATATTTATATTACTGTAATGCCTGCATACTGCCCAAAATTAGATGTAGGTACCTAATTTTAATACTACTATCTACATAATAATATTATCTATATTTAAATAAGATATTTACTACGAAACTAAACGATCGGTAATTTAAGTCGGATAAAATGCTCTAAGGTTGTAGTAGGTACCTCGGTAGTTTAGTGAAGGCAAAGCAGTGGGTGGGTGGTCTGATCCCACCCCAAAATTTGAAAATTTGTCTAGCATGAAACCCTGAACAGTGAATGAAAAGGAAAGGAAGGCTAATAAACTTGTTGTTCGTAACGTTTGTTTGTTGGTATTGGCACAGATAATAGAATACTAGTACCTAGTTGGTAAGGTTTGAGTCTTGAGTTTGTGGTTTGAGACTTGAGATATTTTGAATCTAACATTATTCAGTTGTTCTACTAATTAATGTGATATCTAGTTATTGGCAAAATAAGTCGCCAACCATCAGCCAGCCAGGCCAGCCTTTACGAATTCACGACTCATCTGCCTCAAATAAGTTTTTGATTTTGAATTTTTGACTGGGTCTTGACCGTAGAGAATGAGATTATGAGAGTGAATCAGTGAAGACTGAAATTTTCATTGAGTGTGTTTGTTGGGTTTCCTTTTTCAGGGGAAATTAGATAATCTTGACCTGTCATTTGGTCTCAATGACCTGACGGACCTGACCCACTGAGTCTTGACCCAAGTTGTGACAATGACAATCATGTGACATTGTGTGTGACAATCAGATTGACATTTGTTTTGTTTTAATTTTACTCAGATTCAGAATATCTATTTCGAATTTATTTCAATTTTCAAAATTCATAAAACAAAAAATTAATCTGTTTTAACTAAATTATCGTTTTGTACACACTGTAAAATAGTGGGTATTTTACAGTGTGTACAAAACGATAATTTAGTTTTTTAATTAGCATATAGCCACAAAGTAAAAAAGGAAAGAGTCTTTTAGGAAACTTTAAGGCACAAATTCAAAGCAAAACCACGCTTACAAGCACAAATTATTAAACAAATACAAAGTAAAAACAGTACAAACTATTTCTGCTGTATTTCAACTCCTAAGGCGCCTATCTGAGCTGTTTATCTATTTTTCAGGGATGTGCCAGCTAATTACAAGATACTTTTGTTATCTGGTGGTGGTACTGGTCAATTTGCAGCAGTCCCACTTAACTTGATATCCAGAACAGGAACTGCAGACTATGTTGTTACTGGTAAGCTAGTAATACAAGCTTCTGCAATGTCTACTCGACTAATCTATATTTTTTTAATGTTAAAATTATTGTAATCTGTTTTTAACAAACTAATTTAGCAAGTACCTAAAGAAAAATGTTCAGGGTATTGATGAGATTGTCATTGGCTATTTATTACTACGTATCTAGTATGATGAGAATACTGTTGAACTGGTAAAATATCTTAAAATTTATTTTGAGTAATTATCTAACCTCCTTTTAGGCGACTGGTCGGCAAAGGCAGCGAAAGAAGCAAAGAAATATGGCAAAGTGAACTTGGTGCTGCCTCCCATGGAGCGCTATGAAGATATCCCTGACCAATCAACATGGAAGCTGGACCCTAATGCATCATATGTTTATATCTGTACTAATGAAACCATACATGGTAACTATTTCTGAAACAGGCTATGTTTTAAACTTATCATAACCGGGTGTTGATTTAGCCATCTTCACCCATTAAAGTGGGCAAGAATCCATACAATAGGCTTGCTCCCTATTATATGGGACCTGAACATGATTGTGAACTGTGCAACCTGTACATTTCTGCCTAACTCATACATAATAAGCAGGTGAATTTAGGCAGAAAACAGGCATGATGTTATGTTATTTTACATAAGATAGGGATAGCCTATTTTATATAGCCTTTTTTATATTTTTAGCCTTAGTTTAGCCTTTGATGTAAATATAGATATTTGCCATGGTATATTTGAGTACTACAAACAGAGACAATTATGTACATGATTAGTTTTATTGAGATAATTAATATTAATTACCTCAAGGCCAACATTGTTTATTGTTCCCATTTTAACAAGTTTCTATTCAAATGTAATTTTTAAATTATATGCATTATTTGTTGTTTCAGGAGTGGAATTTGATTTTATTCCTGACACTAAGGGAGTGCCGCTTGTTGCTGATATGTCATCAAACATTATGTCTAAGAAAATTGATGTTTCTAAGGTAAGGAAGCCCTTTAGTAATAATGTTTTTAATATATACTAGCTTTTGCCCGCGGCTTCGCTCACCTGAAGCTATATTAGGATTAAAAATGGGTCCCAAAAATAATTTAATCAAAAACCAACCGTGATGATCTCTTCTTTGTATGGGTCTGTATACTCTGTATACATCAGAGAAATCAAGCTGTATCTCAGGATCCGTCAGTTAATTATTGAGATAAGAAGTTCACCAGTTTTTAAGTTAGAGCATATACTTTCTAATAGTGATAACAAAATTGAAATCTATTTAGTAATTTTTGCGCCAACATGTAACACGTGATCAATTGGACTCTTACGATAGAGATTGGATGGCTAAAACAACAGACAGAGTGATTTGGAAGGAGGGAAGGGAGGTTTTGCCCAGCAGTGGGACGAAACGGGCTAGAAAAATAGAATGTAACAAACAGACAAGAATTTTTAAAATCACAATTTTTTACAATTTTGTAATAGTAGAGACTTATGATATACCTACCTATAGTGTTTGTAAAGTGATCATTATCAAACTGATAATGCTGCATACACTAACACAAAGTCATCTCCATAACTATGAGGTAAAAATATAATAATTATTATTCACTAGCTTCTGCCAGCGACTTCGTCCGCGTAGCGTGATGATATATAGCCTATGTCCTTTCTCAGGGTCTAAAGATTGTCTGTGCCTTTCATCAAAATCGGTTGAAAGGTTTAAGCGGGAAAGCGTAACAGACAGACAGACAGACATTACTTTCGCATTTATAATATTAGTTGGGATAATAGTATTGACAAAGATAACTTATTGACTCAGTCACGAAAAAGAACCAGTATGAACTGATAGCAAAGAATTTATATTACTATCGTAATTGTCAGATAACCACATGTTATAGGCCACACTATTACCTATATTACGAAATCAGCATTATCAGTTGCTATGAAGTATTTGTTGATTATGCATTCTCAAATACTGTGCTATTTTCCAAATTGCTACTGATATGACTGGCATCTCTAGCTTGTATTTCGCCTTATTGCAATAAAAAAAACATTTGGGAATATCTAAGAAACCGTGCGTCTTACCGTTGGAAAGCCTTGCTTAGGCACGAATGGGCCGGAAAACCGGCGTCAAACAACGCTCACGTTGTTTCGCGGAGTTTACGATACCGGAGATAAAAAATAAGAAAACTCTTTTAAAAGCCGGCAAAGCACTTGTGACTCCTCTTATGACACTACAGCCTACACTCTTTACTCTCTATCATTAATTTACTTCTGGAATTAGCCACATATTTGTAAGCGTTTTTTTGTAACCATTGTAAAATAGGTTACTTAATTAAAATAATGCAATACTTTTAATTATTGCCACAAATATGTATATTATGAAAGGTGACTTATCAACACATTCTCGATTGTTCCTTTCGCTGTCACGGATGGTAAAAGGAACGCGATTTAAGCATTATGTGGTTGCTGTTTCGGTTTCTATAAAGTACCTAAAGACGGCCCGATTGGTGCAGTGGCCGAGCTATTGGCTGCTGAATATGAGACACGGGTTTGATCCCCATGAAAATAAAATGTGTGGCCTGCAGGTAAATATACGTCCACAAAACAGTAGAAAATCTAAGGGTTGGCAATTGTTTTTTAAAAGAACGTCATTAAAAGATGATGAATAAGACCCTATAATAAATGAGTTTAGTGCCAAAATATTGTACCAAAGTGCAAAGTAGTGCATTTATTTGGAGACTAAATTATTCATCCATGTCACGGTTACGGCGTTTTCTTTCAGTTTGGAGTCATATACGCTGGGGCACAGAAGAACATCGGCACATCCGGCGTGGTGCTAGTCATAGTTAGAGAAGATCTGTTGAACCAGGCGTTGCCGATATGCCCATCTATATTAGACTGGACGGCGAACGCCAAGGCAGATTCTATTCTCAATACTCCTCCCATGGTGGCGTAAGTTTTATTACTTTTCTATATTATTTCCTAATATTGATAAGCAAAGTATATACTATACTAAGTATTTTGAATAGTCTTGATAATAATGATAAAAATTATAGATTTTTAAATATCTAACCACACAGATTAATATAATTCCCTAACTGCCAAGATTGATCATAACGATCATCCCTGCATTACAGCAGTAGGTATACTGTACTGAAGTCAATATATTGTCAGTTTTTTAATTCTTAGCATTTTTTCCTATGTCGTAATAAAAATCAAATGAATAATGAAGATAATTTGAACATGGAAACAATAATAGTGATCAGTAATTTTCCTTAGTAACTATATCTTACAAATAATCACGGGAACTATGCATAATTGTACAATCATAGCATAGAGATTACCTATAGATTAATTGTATTTGATAAGTTCATGGAAAAATACTATTTGTCGCTGGGTTTTCTCATACAGAGATTTTTCTATAATTATGTGATATCATATTCTAATTTTAATACCTAATACGTGTATAATTAATTCTCATTGTTATCTTAACTAAATTGGGTATCTTAGTCGCAACTACTGTGCCATTTAAAAGGCTAGGCATTAGTTATACTTAACTGCCTCTCAATCTGAGACTGACAATGCTATCAATGATGTTATCTCTAACACAGTAAGCAGTGCAGTATGATACGAGTCACAGATTTGTCGGATCTCGTATGTATAACGATTCTTCATTAGCGCGGGGCATATAATGTGACTAGATGATTAATGTTTTATGGCTCCCTGACAAAGTTGACATCAAACACACGAAATTATCGAAGTTGTAAGCATTTTAATTTTATGCTAGGCAGAGGATGTACGATACCTATGACGTCAAGTCTTAGGTACGCCATACAAATTCAATGCTAACAATCCTCCTCCTCCTCATCATCCCCACCAAAATCTTGAAACGGTTTATACCTTAGAACTTACCATTAACTATTACTTTTTCAGTATTCATATTATATTTCTCACTAAGCCTGAAATGTGGTTTAATAAATTCAACACCAGTTATGTTACTCGAATGTTTTTTTTAACAATAAAACATAATTGTATTTTTCAACATTATACAAAAATCACACCATAATCTTCATTTCCAGTATCTACGTTATGGGCAGAGTCCTAGAATGGGTAGAAAGGAATGGTGGGGTTGAGAAAATGGCTCAAAATGCTACGAAGAAAGCCTCACTCTTATATGGCATAATTGAGCAATCCAAGGGATTCTACTCGGCACCCGTAGCTAAGAATGCTAGGAGTAAGATGAATGTGCCGTTCAGAATCGGGTCGCCTCCCAATGACGACTTGGAAAAGGAATTCCTGAAGGGTGCTGAAGCTATTGGACTTATTCAACTCAAAGGACACAGGTATAAACATTACACTATATTTTATTATTACAACAAAATAGTCCCTATTTAAGAAGTTTTAAGAATTCTTTTTCTGTAATCACCAGATAATTGTTGAACCTTGCTGGTACATCTTCTTTTCTGCCAATGATCTCTTTTTCTGGAGTATAAAGTTTTCCTTGTAATCTTTTATTAAATTTTCATTGGTTTAGTCTTTGCAAGTGTGGTGCTAGTTTCGGTTTCCATGCCAGGCGAATTGTTATTGTGATTTCCATTAGGAAATTCTCAGCAGCATCTAGGAGTTTCGATTTCTGCCCGATAAATGGCACAGGTTGACTACCTGCAGCTGTACACTTCTGCCTAACCTTTCCACGTTTCTTTTCCAGAAATGTCGGCGGTATCCGCGCATCGATCTACAATGCGGTGTCGGTAGAAGAAGTGGAAACCCTAGCGAAATACATGAAAGAATTCCAGAAGAAACATGCCAAGTAATTTATTTAAGTTTATTTTATTTACTGAATAAGTATTTGAAGTATTTCTACGGCGAATATCGTGTATCGGTTGTTTAAATATTAAGTTTGATGTATTGGCTGTGCTGCACATTTACGTGAAAAATAAATCATATTTTTGTAATGTTTTTTTTTTACTTCAGTTATTTATATTCTAATTGATAATGTCGTTGAATCGGGTTACGTGGTTAGTCCCTACACTGTTTTAATTGCCTTCATATCATTATAATATTTTATCAAACATGCTTCACATAAGTAGCAACAGTTATTATCAGTTTCATTATAGTTTCTTAGATAAATTTAAAGCTTGTTTGAATTGTATCTATATCTATACTAATATATAAAGCTGAAGAGTTTGTTTGTTTGCTTGAACGCGCTAATCTCAGGAACTACTGGTCCGATTTGAAAATTTTTTCAGTGTTAGATAGCCCATTTATTGAGGAAGGCTATAGGCTATTATATCATCACACTAAGACTAAGTAACTATTCCACGCGGACGAAGTCGCGGGCGGAAGCTAGTTATCTAATAAAGCTTAATCATTTGAAGTTATCGTCTCAAATCATCATCTAACATCAAACCAATCATCTTATCGTTATATCTTTGAATCGTCGATAACAACGACAATCCCTAAAGATAAAAGTCTATAACAAGGTTGTCCTACCCGTGATGACTTAAGGAGCAGAAACGAGGACACTCATCATGTGACTGGTCCACAAATTCTAGTTTGCTCAGAGTGCAATGGAGAGAGTGGATAGAATTCGTAACGAAGTCATTCACCAAAGAACTAAAGTCGGCCGACATTGCACATAAAATATGCTGAAGTGGAAGTGGGCCAGCCATGTATGCAAACGGGCAGACGATCGATGGATCAGACAAGTATTAGAGTGGAGACCGCGTTTGGGCAAGCGTAATGTGGGACGACACACGATGGATCTACGATTTGCCTTAGACCGGGATGATTGGCGTGTCGAGTATCTATGGAGTTTCTTGCCGGTTCTTCTCCATAAGACCCACTATTTGGAACCGCGCACCTAGTTTTTGACAATTCAAAAGTACCTGTATTACTGGTCTAATTGAAAGAAAACATTTGACTTTGACTTTTTGGGGGAGACTTACGTTTAAGGCTGATATGGTGATCGTCTCTAATGATCCAGTTGAGAAGATTAAAATACTCTTGACAAAAATTTTTGAAATGTGATATTTTGTACAAAAAAAATAGTTTATTCTGGTAGATGACTCCGATGACATCAATTGAAAGGTGTCTCGGGTCAGAGTACGTAGTTACTAGTTTATTGACACAATTGATTGTTGCTATCGCTCGTTCATGATTATTTATATTTCGGCTGTGTTGTTGCCATTGGAAGTAATGATGCCGCTATTAAAGCAGAATATTACTGGTTTGGGGTCAAATTTACCCAAGTAGATTGCTCTGTTTATTATATTAAAAAAAAAACAAAATTCTGCTATTTCACAGCGATGAACAAGACAAACAAGACTCGTTCAAGTCTTGTGTTGTTAGGTCAATGAGATGTTGTATCGCGTGTCTTATCCAATCAATCAGCATACCAAGTTCAGAATAGCAAACAATTATAACAATCATAATTGTTGTAACATCAGGAGAGTTTCCTTGACTGACGGTTCCAAATAGTCGGTTGTAGGTTAAAGGGGCAGTTGTTAAATAAAATAAAATTCTTAATAAATATACGTATTAAATTTATTTCGTAAAATTTTTGTAAAAAAATATTTTATTTATGTAATCACTAACGTGGTAATAGATTGTGATGGAATATTGACCACCCGATGAAGAAATCTTTGAGTATTTAAATATAACAATAATTCTTTAGGAAGGTACATATTAGATACAAATCATTTAGAACTATTCTACTATTCTAATACTCATATTTGTAATGATCGATCTAGTAGTTTCAATATTCAGTTAGAAAGATTATGTCTTTACTATAAATTATATCAGCTTAAACATACTTTAATACAAAACGTATATAATACATGTCCCATATATTCACGTGATAATTATAAAAAAAATATCATTCTATACATTTCACGACATACACAAACATACTCTCATTCATCCATTGTCAAAATTATAATAATACAGTCCAGTTTATAATACAAAACATAAACCGTTAATTTATATTACCTATACTATATTCAGGGTAGCAGTAGACAAAAATCTACCCATATTACAAATAACTACTGTAGTTTAGATACATAAAAAATACTACTTTTCCGGGATATAATAGCACGGCGAATAATAATGACTTTCTCTCTGTCTGTCTCTGTTTTAAGAATCTATATTATATATAAACTATTTACTGAACGGACGGACCTTAAGGAAATGTTATTATTTCAAAGGCTTTAAAATCGTCACTAAATATCGTAGAGCTCTTGTATTATATAAGAATTTCGATAGTTCTGAGGTGGGTAGTGTTTTGTTAAAGTTTTGTCTTATGTTTCCCTGAATACAGTTTATCTTATCCTAATGTTAATAATAATCAATAATTATGTTATATACTGATCCACTGATGCAATTATTACATTATTACTAACATTACAGAAACAGTGTTCTACAAAAATATACAAAATATTTTATAAAATATATTTACACGATTATAAATCGGAATGTTGATGGAATGTATTTTTATACAAAATTCGTTGAAAAAAATTGTGAGTACTCCCTGCTTCGGCTATGGCAGTGTTCGCCTTAAAGTACTTGAGCATTTTGTTCGTTGATGATTATCTTAGAACATCAACACATTCACTGTTTTCAAAATAATGTGCCTTAAAACATTGACTTTTGTGACGATTTTTGTTTGTTAAATAAGTATATTTGGTGGGGGCTGTAATTTAAACAGTGAGTGTGTTAATACACGTGTTACAACTATAATTCTTAATAAAGCTAATAGAATACGACATTCTACAATAACATACAATTAACTCTCGGTTTGTAGTTACGGGCTACATTCTCTATGCCGTGTACGCAATAACATTTACTATAACTGCTCACACCGAGAATTGAAACTAGTACGAAGTATTATGTAAGATTGACCAGAATACGACAAAACGCAGTCCCTTGCTACACTTACTGACCTTCACTGTCGCTGTCACTCTTATCTGTAAAGGAGTAATACGCTTTTATTAGGATTTCATCATTGTTATTTACATGTTTCCCAGTGACCGATAAAGATGTTTGTACAAGTGGTTTTTTTGTGTTTGTATGTGTAACACAAACGATTATGATAAATGTTCATTTCAGTATTTATTTGCATCATGCATTAACGTTTGATTTTTGCTACGCTTCTGTTTGTAACAAAGAGGTTGACGTCATTTTGCATTTTTTTTATTGTTATAATGGACCGCCTATTCACCTTAGTTATTGATTAAAAACAAGTTGTTTTTAGGACTTTACTCATAATCTTGGTGATCAATTATGATTCATAGATAGATACATAATGGAAAATAAATTCGACTAGGTATATAAAATTTTATTGGCATGACAATGGCACAGAAAGTTACCGCCATATTAATTACCAATATAATTGAAAATACACTAGATATATAGAAGTCTCTAGTTTTGTAATAGGTGGAGTTGATTGATCGGGACACCTACCTTTGTGTAGATGTTAATATTTTAGGTATCTATGTATGTATGTGGTGTATCTATGGTTGAAACGTAGAAGTAAATATTACAGGTAGCATGGACGGGTACAGGTCGCAGGTTTGATTCCCGCATGGAACAATATATTCGTATGGTCTATTTACAGTTGTTCCGGTTCTGAGTGATTACGACGTGGTACGACTTTGTGCACTCAAAATACAGAATTTTCATTAAATAAGGTTATCAAAGTACAATCTTAAGGCAACCAATAATAAACCCTTTGTGCATCTAAGAGCTCGCTACAGTCTACATAAATCAGCAAAGCGTGCCTTTCAGCATCTTCCAAGCGCGTGCAAAAGCTGCATCGTTACACAAAAAGTGCGTACTAAATACAGTCAAGTGCTACAAAACTTACTGACCTTTCTTACCCGGGTACGCATGCCTCTTTAGTCGGTCGTAGAGGTCCTCCTTGGTCCCGTATATGCTGGCGTTGGATCGCGCTAAGCTGTTCATCTTGCCGTTCATCCCATTATGAAGGCTCTCCTTCATGTAGGTTTCGTTGTAGAAGTTCGGCATCTCCCAGCCATCTTCTTCGTCGTCATAGTAGTGTGCGTACGTGGAATGGTGTGATGGTGCTATTGATTCCGCGTACGGTGTGTGCGCTCCGTAGTAGAAGTTTACTTGGGAGCCGTTTTGGTCGATAGCTGGCGTCAATGTCTTCTTTGGTTCCTTCTTCTTTGTCGATCTGGGATGAGAAAACGTATAAGTAACTATATTAATTTTTTCTTTTACCGAGATCATAAACTTATATATAAACAAGTATAATTTAGCTCGTGGAAGGATCTCTTGAGGTCTGACTGGCTGGCGACCACCCCTACGTCGGAGTCTGCCGTAAAGCACCTTGGTGTGTGTTTCGACATTTGCGCGTAAGAGCCAGTTACCGCTCGGTTGCTGCGGTTCAGGCGGTCTGCAGTCCGTATGGGCTCTTAAGACCATTGCCAAATGACAATTTGGCCAATTGCCAAATGACAATTTGCTCTTAAGAAGCCATTGCCATTGGGCGACGATGACTACTTACCACCAGGTGATTTGTCAGCTCGTTTGCCGATTGATAAAAAAAGCGAGAACTGCAGCTTATAGACACCAGGAACCCCAGTGGTATAACACTCGTGCTTTGTAATTTTTAGACTCCAGCTGTCTTTTTCAGGCCTCATTTGGCCAGTAATTTCACAGCTTACTTACTACCCTTCAAACCGGAACGGAATAATGTTAGCACATTATCTTCTGAGAATATTTGGCAATGCGGTGTCACTACGAACTCAGCGTCTCAGCTGAGTTCTACAATGACAATGTGCAATAAAGAATATTCTTCCTATCTATAACTTTTTTCCTTTATAAGTACAGAGGTAGGTTGAAATGACATAATATTTATGTATTAGCTAACTTATCTAGTAGCTAGTTTGTATACTGAGTTGAGTTGAAGGTTTGAGTTGTAAGGACTTGTTATTTTGAATAGAGATTAATGAATTTCTCTGTGCCTCTTTCTGTTTTTAGAATCACCCATATCCTGTCCTAAACAGGCGGATAACTCACATTATATGTAAATTATGAATGTTTTATTTATTACTTACCTAGCGCAAATCATCCATACAAGCAGCACTAAGAATATAATGAAGATGACTCCTCCGGCGACTCCGCTCGCGATGTAAGCGAACTCACTCTTCTCCCTGCAGTGGCGGCCCGTGAACGAGCCAGTACAGCGGCACGAAGGCTCACCTCGCGCGTCCTTCACGCATTCGCCTCCGTTGTCACAGAAGTCCTGACATACATCTGGAAAAAAATCGTATAGGTTGACTTGATTCTATTCCATTAATAATCTAAAAGCTACAGCCATAGTTGTAGTACGAAAATTAAGTGAACCTTTTAATGGGGTTCCTCAGATGTCATTTAAAGATATTTTGACAGCTTAAGATAAATCAAATTCAAAGTTTTTTATTTGTTACTCACACTACTTAGGTTTTATTATAATCTTTACATCAGTAATAAACAATATAATAAAACCTAAGTTAAGCCCAGTCCAGAATTCAAATAGTAAGATAAGAAACTTTAGGTATTATTAGGTATGTAATAACTTAATTGGATGAGCATTAATTTATTTTGATCGAATACGTCGTTGTTGTCGTCGGTAATGGTTTACAAGAAAAGGAATTTATTGACGTACCTGAACCCAGAAATTTAACTATAAAATGAAAACCTTTTCCTTGTCTACGAAACAAAGATAAAATAATCGTTGAACACGACATTTATAAAGAGGTTCGCATCAACAATATCCAGGAATACTTAACTCAAGGAATCAAAAGGTTGTCGACATTCTCTTAGAATTGATTTCGAAATTAATTCCTGTAAGTATTGAGAGTATTGGAAGGTATAAGAAAGGACGTTTCAGCCGAATACTGCCTACCCGAATTACTCAAGCTCGTTATGGAAAATGTAAGGTTCCTATTATTTCATACGCTTCAAAATGACGAATGAGGTGACTGATTAAAAGGTCGAATGACTTTTTGATATTAGATTAAATAAATTGGATCTAAATAGACTTCCTAGATTCATGTCTCACTTACCAATACAGACTTTTCCAGTGCCGTTGAAGCCCGGCTTGCATTGACACTTGAATTCGCTTGTCTCAGGTATCAAAAGGCAATAAGCATTGACGTCGCAATGCATCTCCGGACCGCTCATCTCACAAGGATTCGTGCAGTCTGACTCCGCTGTCTGAGAAAGTAATATTTTTATTGCTTTTTATTCATGTACACACGATCTTTCAAATATGATATATGTGGATATAAAGGACTTAGGGCTTAAAGTCCAAATCCATTCTATCTTATGAGATTGATTATTTATACAAAGGGCAAATCATCAAAGCGTCCGTCAAGCTACTCAACTCCTAGGTTGAACAACTTTGCTCGTGCTTTGATCCCGAATAAATATCCAAGCTGTTTTATTGCCGTCACAAACATTTCGAAAACTATAAAAAGCCAATCAAGATATATTTGGGGTGGTATCCAAGATAAGGAGGTTTTACTTACAGCTCCCGGGCCTCTAGTACTTGTGTTGATTGGACAAGGAATACACACTGTCTGTTGAGCTTCTGATTGATAGGTTCCTTTCCTACATTGTACACATGTGTTCAAGGTGACGTTGAGATATGAGCCTGAAAATATAAGAAAATTTATTGTGCTTACATTTATATCCTGAAATACAGTTTTCGAATACAACAAGTCTAGAATTTCAAACTATATTAACACATTCAACAATATAATTTCGGCTCAGAGCGGATTGCAAAAGTTCACGAGATCGAAATTCCGATGTCAAAGTATTTAACATTTCAGAGGATTGTTTCAAAGTCAATTTGTTATTTCATAAACGTTTCGTTGGGAAGCTTGGAAGAACAAAGTTTAAGTGAACATTTTGGGGAGAGTTATATTACCAGGTCGGCAGACGGGTAAAGAGCATTGATCGGCGGATGATGCTCCGGATTGTGGTGTGGTGGTGCCGGGCGGGCATGGTGCGCATGCTGCTCCTGATCCATTGGCGCGCCACGTTCCTCGAGGACAAGGCTCACAGCCGCCGTCACTGCTTAGTTGTTCACCTAAGAATTAAAAATTCAGTTTAGCCAAGAGAATTAAGAAAATAGGGATATTGAGACATACATACTATACACCTACCTGAAGGACAATCGTCTCTGCATTCAGCAGCCGATACGGCTTCCGTAGCTCGAGTAGTTTGTCCTCTCGGACAGGATAAGCACGAGAAAGCGCCTTCCCGGGGCTGGTAAGAGCCGTGACCACAAGGACGGCAGAGATCAGCTTCAGCATCGTAGTATTTACCAGCAGCGCACCGTTCTATTAACAACATTTTAATATTAGAAACGAGAATTCTAGAGTGATAATTCGATAGTCTTTATTTTCGTCGATGTCACCTTTGCAGTCAGCCGCACTACGAGCTCCAGTTGATTGCGTGACACCAGGTTGGCCGGCGATGGCAGGACAAGCAGTGCATTGCACCTGTCCTGCTTCTGATTGGTATGTGCCTTGTGGGCAGGGCTTGCAGGTATCGCTTGCAGCGTCCAGGAAAGTACCGACCGCACAAGCAACTATGAAAATCGAAATAAATATTTTAATCGCAATTCTTCGGTTAGGTTTACCTATCCAATTTTAAGAATTAGAGAGTTAGGTCGGTAGTTACCGCAATCAGGAGCCATAACAACTTGTCCTGTAGGGCAGGCGTAATCCGAAACTAGGTTAAGGCTTGCAGGATCAGGCACGGTATTTGGAAGAATATTCCTTACGTCGAATTGTTCGTCTTCGAGTATCAGTTTCTCCAATAATCGTTGGACAGTGGAGCGTTCGTTGTTGCCGTTGTGAATAACTGGGTCGCTGAGAATTATAAACGCATATCAATAAGTAGTGAAGACGAGAAAAAAAAATAAACAAGTACACCTGAATTGTGTTTGTAAGCGAAAAAGCAAATTAATTTATTGAAGCAATTTGTACCTTTATATTATGATAAGTGCTTATGATTAGTGCTACTCTAAAGCATGCTAACAACTTACTTGACAGACGGGAAAGAGATTTCAACGTTGTATGTATCGCCAGCTTGACGACCCTCCCTACTGCTGCGTGTCCTAAGTGCCACAAAAACACGTGCAATTGTGATAGAAGATCGTGCTTTATTTGTAAAAGAAGCCTATAAGTGCAATTATTTTGGAATGATTTCTGAATTTTGCTAGGATGCCAAAGTGCGTGATTTCCTTTGAGTACTTACTTCCTGTGTTATGGTACACATGCTTATACTATGTGCACTATAAAATTGAGATTTTTACAATAACTTTTGCGTAATAATTTTTGGCTGTGTTTACCAACACCGGTGTATTTGCTCTTTCTTACTTTTTAATGAGCTTTCTGTTATTATGAAAGTGTGAACTTACTCTTCAACGGGGATTATAGCATCCAGTACGTAGGTATCTTCAGCAGGTACGGCGGGAGGGGTGGATACTTGTCTCGTTTGTCTGGTGTTGGCACGGTGATCGCACTTTACGTTGATGTCGAGTTCTTTACACTCGCGAGTACCTGTGTGTCATTTTTATTCTTAAATGTTAGACAAAATATTTCAGATACCTAAAGATGATGATTTAATTAAATTGCGTATCTAATAATTACAAGTCATAACGTGCATTGGGAGTACGTACCATCAACCGCGTAAGAACAGAAGTTCCAGTCCCTGTTAAGCTGGTTGATGGCGCTGCGGACCTTTTGACGGAGAACGGCCTGACCGGCATCATTGCATAGTACTGAACTTGGGAACAACATCGAAATCTTGAAGACACGTTGAGCTGGCGAAGCAGCTGTAGGTAATGAAAAGAAATATATTATTAACATGGTGAAAAGTTATAATAAAATCCTGTTTACTAAAACAATTAAATTTCTTACGCGAGCAAGCAGGATAAACCAAAGGTAAGCTTGGATCAGGAGTTGGTCGCCAGAATCCTTCGGCTCCACATGTGTAGAATGGTGGCACTGCTTGCGAGAACCTCAGGCCGTCGCGACAGGCAATCTCACAAACCTTGAACTGACCACCAGCGCCCCAATCGCGGCAGGATTGGTAACCTCCGAGCGGGTCAGGTAATGGTGGACAGAATTCCGCTAAAAAGGAAACATAAAATTACATTCACGCTTTTATTTACTACCTTTAGTGTTTTTTTTTAATTTTATTTAGTAAACTTCTTGAAACTTACCAAGCACAGTAACTTTGAAAGTACAAGTAGCTGCGTTGCCTGCAGCATCATACGCAATGTAAGCAATATCATAAGCTCCCCAAGCAAGGTTTTGTCCAGGTCTGTGTCCAGATTTCTCCACGACTTTAGCAACACCTACATTATCAGTGAACACAGGAACATCCCAATTAACGATAGCAGATCCGTTCTTTGCGATTACCCAGAGATCACCGGGGCAACGATCTGGTCGGGGTGGTTCCTTGTCTACTTGCAATTGTTGACACTTAGAACCGCTATATCCGTTAGGACATACTCTTTGACCGCAATGAGATGGTACTATTCTCTCCACTCCTCCAAGCAAGTCGTCATATCCAGCCCAAGTTAGACCAAGACCGCTGTACAGAACTGGCTCAGTTCTGCAGTCACGGACTTGCTTCTGGATTTCATTTGTGACATCGAGTGCACGGTTCCAAATTTGTACTTTAGTCAGATGGCCTTGGAAGCCAGCTTCCGTGTAAGCCTTTGGATTGTCAGATTGAGGCTTGCCAAGTGTTACCCAAACACTGAAAACAAACACGGTATCGTTAAATAAATGTATGGTTCTTAATTAATTATTACCAAATGTTTTTGAAGTGTTAATACAAGTATCTTACTATTGCGGTAGCGTTCGTCCGCTTCCGTAACCTTCAATCTTGCTAGCAATCAAACCTTCAGTGATAAGTGTCAGTTCACCACCATTATTACCGTCCCAGACCAAGGCAACGTGGTGCCATTGTCCGTCATTTACCGTTGCATATTCACCGAAGCTGAGGTAAACATCTTGCAGTTCCGGGAACAATGAAACTTGTACTCCGTTCGAGTGAGCTTGAATAATTTGTTTCCTATTCAGAGCAATGTGGGAGTTACTGAAAGGATAAATCTCAATAAATGTTACAGAAAAACAAACAAGAAATAATTTAACAGAGATTTTTTTGCTGATTGTGTGTTACATACCTAACACTGTAAGCAGTGAAGAATACGCCCCCTTCGTCTTGTTGCGTATATTGCACCCACATCGCAATAGTAAGACTATCGGCCGATGCTGTATCGAATGGTACCACTTGAGCTGCACTTGAACGCAATGGGTCACTGAAGTATAGGTCGTAATCTACACTTATTGCTGAAATCAGAATGAAAGGGTATGTATTGTTTTTATGTTACTTATGAAGTGTATAATATGTACAATTGTATATATATCTGTTATAAAACAGTTTAGTAACTTACTTTTTCTGCAATCATCACCAGTAAGATTGAAGGGACATTGGCAGTAGAATCGGCCTGGTAGATCGATGCAGGTCGCGGAGGGAGGGCAAGAGTTCTCCTTGCAGTCGACAATGTCTTCATCACAGTTCTTTCCTTGGAAGCCTGGAGCGCAATTACAAGTGTAACCTTCACCATCATCTACACAAGTAGCTCCGTTTTGGCAGAGACCGGCTTCACAGGCGTCGAATTCGTATTGGCAACCGATTCCAGTATAGTCTTGAGAACATGTGCAGTTGAGTCCAGAACCGAAGTCCTGGCATTTTCCTCCATGCATACATGGACTTCCGATACATCTTTCTGGAGCAGTTTCACATTGTTTGCCATCAGTACCGCTTGGACATCTGAAAGATTAAAATTAGTGAGCTGCATTTGCAAATATTTAAATTATAAAATTAATATTTTTTAATATACAGAATTACTTACACGCAGAAGAAATCTTGGAAAAGATTAATACATTGTGCGTGGTTTTGACATGGTTGGTTCATGCAGTTGCCGATATCCTTTTCACAACGTTTGCCAGTCCATCCCGGTTGGCAGGCGCATTTGTAGTCCCCTACGTCATCTTTACAAGACCCGCCGTTGAAGCACGGGTCGGAGGCACAATCGTCGATATTGGTTTCACAGGTTTCTCCCGTAAAACCTTCACGACAGACGCACAGATATTTGTTGTCAAGATCAATACACCGTTCTGTACCCACACCGTTACAAGGCTCATTCAGACATTCATCAATAGCTGTTTCACATTGTAGTCCTATGTATCCCGGACGACATTTACAGATAAATCCGTCTAATTGATCAACGCAAGATGCTCCGTTCTGGCATGGGTTAGACGAGCAGTCATCAATGGTATGTTGACACCTCTTGCCTGTGTAACCAGCTTCACAAATACAGTTGAAATCGTCAATACCGTCGATACAATGACCTCCATTTTCGCAAGGTGAAATTACACATTCATTAATGTTTATGTCACAAGAAGGACCACTCCAGCCGGGATCGCATATGCATTGATGAGTAAAGAGTTTGTCAACGCAAACTCCATGTGTACAAGGTTCATTCGAACAGAGGTCTATCTTTTCATGGCATCGTTTTCCTGTGAAACCTGGTGGACATGCGCAGCTAAAGTCATTAACTAAATCAGTACAAGGAGCACCGAGAAGACAAGGCTTTTCGATGCAGTCATCGGTGTTGATTTCACAAAGTTGTCCTTCCCACCCTGGCAAGCACTCGCATTTGTATCGACCTTGTTGTAATGCTATGCAACTGGCGCCGTTCGTGCAGGGGTTTCCATTAGTCGAACAAGGATCAATCTGAAAGCAGATATGTTATTAATTATTAATTCAACGTTCTCTCCTTGATAAACATTATTACAATAATTATGACACGAATAAAAATATACACGGAATAGTGTATTACGTACCGTGGCGTCGCAATCTACTCCAGTATATCCTGATCTACATAGACAAGTGTAGTTATCGAATCCTGGTTCATCTTTGCACATAGCTCTTTCGGGGCAGGTGTCATTTCTACAATCCGATCTTTCTTCTTGACAGTTAATACCTCCGTATCCTGTAGGGCAAGAACAGCGATATCCTTGTGGCAAATCAGTACATGTACCACCATTGTAACATGGTTGACTTGCGCACTCATCAATATCAATTTCACATCTACGTCCAGAGAACCCAGCGGGACAGTAGCATTGAATTCCATGTCCTTTAGGTACACATAATCCGCCATGTTGGCAAGCACTATTTGAGCACTCTACTGGCATACATTCTTCTAAGCCTGTTGCTCCAGTTCCTACTGTTTTCATGTTAGTTGGACATTCCATACACAATGTTTGTCCAACAACGTTTTGGTAGAAGTTTCTTGGACATTGAGAGCAGGGAGCCAATCCAGTGGGAGAATAAGTTCCTGGTGCACATTTGGCTCTACATTTGTCTCTTCCGGACGCAGCTGGTTGGTAAGTGAATGTGTTTACGGGACAAGCCTGGCAATCCTTAAATCCTCCCAATGGTGGTTCTCCTGTGTAACTATTTCTAGGACATTCCAAACAAGGAACTAATCCAGTCGGTGAATATGTGCCGTATCCACAAACTGGTATGCAATCATTGATGTCTTTGGAGCCTTCTTCTCTAGTGAATGTGCCTTGAGGACATTTGAGACATGATCCTTGACGAGCTTGATTTTGGAAAAATCCACGAGGGCACATTGTACAAGTTTTTTGTTTTTCTTCAGCAAAAGTACCAGCCGGACAGTGAACTAAAATAGACGATCAAACATTGTTTATATATGTTAACCAAAAAGAAAATAATATAAGCTTTGTACAAAGCTAGAAGTATCAACTTACGGCATCTTGGAACATCATTAGTATCCATATTCAATACCTCGCCGACGGTACAGGTGAATCCTTTAGTAATAGAGCTTCTTATCGCTCTTAAAGGTGGGCATTGATTTCCAATTGATGATACATTCAATACGGGCTCAATAAGAGCACTAGCGTATGGCACAGATAAATCAAATATAAGGTTCAATGTGGAACCACAAAGATCGTAAAGCTGAGTTTGTCGTACCGCCGGTATAATGGCAAGCACGAAGTCCATTTTGACTACGTTTTCGTCTAGAAGTGTTGGTATAACATTGACGAATGTAACGTTTATGTTGACGTTGACTGCAGAGCAACGTTGGGTGAGTCTATCGTTTAGTACATTATCATACTGGGCGACCAAGTCTTTGTACTGAGGCAAGCAAGCGTTGGAAACTGCTCCAAGAGCACGATATTGAACTGTAGAAACGACATGGTAGGCTGCTTGCTGAGTATCTGTAAAGAAGGGTAGTAATTATTATTTTAAAATGTTAGTTATTTTTGGTTATGGTTATGCACTTTATGAATACGTACTTTCTGAAACACAATCAGGCACAACAGATGTAGGTACCCATTGGCGCTTGGTTTCACAGACAAATGTTTTCACTGGTTCTCCATCGGTGAATCTAAAGCCAGGACTGCATGTGGCAATGCACTGGATTCCTCTATCACCAGGCAGACAGTTCATAGCTCCATTAGCTGGTGGCATAAGTTCCCAATCCACACAAGGGGTAGCTTGTACAGATACCTAAAACAATGCTCTCTTAAGTAAAAGATTTTGTAGTGATACTTTCTTATCTAGAAGATTTAAAATTTCTTACTTGGAAGTTGCATTGAGCTCGGTTTCCATATTTGTCCGAAGCAGTTACAGTTACATTTTCATAGCCACGTATAGGAATAACAGCCCTTTCAGGGATGAATTTAAGGAAGACTTCGCCTGAAGCATCAGTTGCATTGATTCTTCTTCTGGTGTCATTGAAATTGACGGCGTAACTGTCCTGTTTGTCTACCAGTTCTATTACGTAACTCTGAGGACAGCTGAGTTTAGGAGGAGTATAATCTGGGACTGTAATATTTACTTCGCAAATGGCAACGTTTCCGTCAAAATCGAATGCGACGTATCGTACAACCATATTGTGGAATACTTGGAGTGGCGTTCTGAAATGCTGTGGTGTCACTTCTAATCTAGCTATGGCACCGGAGTTATCAGTTGCTGTAGGCTCAGTAAAGTTTACTGGTAAAAGTCCACCGTTGACATCAGTTTGTACTACAACTGGTTGTTGAGGACAGTTTTGGAAAACTGGTGGTTCATTATCTAAAGAAAAAGATTTTTTAGATTCATTATTCTTATCTATAGGTTCTCAATAAATAAAAAAAATTAAAATAATACTTACCAACACATGGCGAGTAACCGTAATCGTAACCCAATAAAGGTTCGGCTGCTGGCTCATCACAACCCATCAACTCAAACTTAAGACATGCGTTATCCATGAAGCTAACAATACCCAAAATAACGAATCTAGCTTGTACGAATTTAGGCAAAGTGATCATTGCCAGTTCTCCATAGTTTCCAGGATCTCTCATGGTAAGGTTGAAATTAGGGAAGTAAACAACATAGTTCTCATTTTCAGCTTGTTTGTAGAAGAATCTTATTTCAGTAGGTCTGCCGACAATGTCAGAAGTCACTACACCTTTCACAAGTATAGCTTTAACTCTGTAAACCTTGCCTAAATCTACGCTTACGTATGTAAATGCTTCTTGCTTGCCGCACCAGCCTGTAACTGAATTAAGCCTAATGTTTCTTGCTTCGTAGTTAGGTCTTTCAGATGTCGCATTAATAGCGGAATCGGGTATTCTTCCAGATGCTAATCCAAGAGGTCTGATCACTTTACATTCAGGCTCGCGTATGCAGGTTATTGGTCTGGGATTGATCAAAATGTAACCTGGTCTGGAGCAACTAAACAACACTTCAGATCCTTGCTCGTAGCTTCTTGCAATTTGATAGCCATCAGCTGGTCTACCCGGGTCTTCACACACTGGCCCTTCGCATCTCAAGTCGCCGAAATCCCAAATGCCGTTGGCTTGACATCTGACTACATTATCGTGTTTGCTTGTTTGTCCAGCGAGCTTGAATGTATTTTGGCATCCAAAGAAGAAAGAGCTTTGGTATTTGGTATCAAGGTACTGTCCGTATTCTGCACCCGGAGTTGGCATTGGAACGCCACAATCCCTTCTTGGACACTGAGGTTGAGCTCCAGATAGCCAGTAATCAGGTAGACCCTAAAATTTAAGATTTTTTATTTTTTTTAAACAATCATAATACTCGTATGTTTCATTTTTAAATTTAGTTAAATGAGACTTACCGGTTTAGGATCATACACGCATTGTCTAAATGATGAAGTGAGTGTATTTCTTAGTTGCCTTCCAGGTGAAGTGCACGTGATTGTAACATTGTCTCTGTAGGGTACCAGAACGCTTTCAGGATCATCTCTGATCACCTTCAAGCCCTCATTTTTATCATCAGACAGTGTAACGCAACGGGCATCTGTAACGTATTTATTTCGCTTAAGATATTAATAAGTAGGGTAGGTATTTTATTATTTTTGTTTAATATATTGAATTTTGGATGGATTTCGATACTTTAACTAATCTTTACTTACATTGACATTCTGGTGCAGTTCCGTTCCAGGTTCCACTTGACGTACAAAGAAGCGATGAGAAACCAGACATTACAAAGCCAAAATCACACTGGAATTGAACAGTATCACCGAAGTGGTAATCATTCTTTGACGAAATCAGTTTGCCATTTTCTGGAGGTCCAAGTGACGGGCACATTACTGGTACGCAAGATTTGTTTCGTTGGTACGTATCACCGTCCCTTTCACCGGTTTCTGATTTTTCAATGGAGAATCCAGCGGTGCCGTTGGAAGAATAAAGCTCGTAGCCAATGTTGCAGGCACATGAGAAGTTTCCGGGTCTGATGATAAATAATAAAATAATAATTTATTTTTTTGGTTTTATAGTAATATATAGTTTTTTCATATTTTTAACTGTATAGGGTTAACTTACGTGTTAAGACATTTCTGATCACATCCTCCATTGTTTTCGCTGCACTCGTTAATGTCTAAACAATCTAATCTAGCACAGCCCATTACTTCCAGTTTCAGACAAGGTGCACTTACGTAGTCTTGGATCTTAAATTTCACATACTGTGCTTCAATAGGTACAGGCAAATTGAGGACAGATAAAGTGGGCTCCAGGATTCGGAATTCCACTGCAGTACCGTCAGGATTGGTGTAATCTTTGAACACATCGGTTAAGTCATTGGTGTACTGAATTCTGATAGCAGAAGTAAATGCGATGTTGCCGTCTGCACGCATGACGCTCATAGTCCTGAATCCTCTGATGATTGTAGGTGCTCTCAAGTCTATTAAGATCCAGTTTGCCCCGGCCTCTAAGTTGTTACCGCACCAACCGCCTCCGTTGTTTAAGCGTACCATCTAAAGATTAAGAATAAGTCAGTGTTAAATTAGTGTTATCAGCTTTATTACTTTCAGTACTTTAGTTTAGATGTTGAATATTTAAATAAAACTTACTCCTTTGGCATAGCCAGGTTCTGGAACCGACGTCGTAATCGACTCATCAGGAATAGCTCCATTGATCAATCCTAAATCGCCAACAGGTCTACAGTCTAAACTGGGTGCGAAGCCAGATCTGCATGGGCAGTAAAAGCCACCCAGTGTGTTTTTACATTCAGTTGAAGCCGTATCACATTGACTATTGGTGCACTCATTGACGTCCTCGCAAGTCGGTGGTTTGTCGAATTTTTGGTTAGGTCCACATTTGAGCACGCTAGGTCCATTCAGTTTGTATCCTGAAATTGAGAGTAGTTATATTTTTAGGTACCTAATCGTACTTGACAACGTGTAACTATATTTGTTTACTTTAATAAAGTTTTTTCATACCCTTGAAACATTGAACACGAGCTTCATCACCGAACATGTAAATCCTAGTCTGGTCAACGATAAACCCATTCTTGATTTCTGGGAACTTAGGGCAAAGTACTTTGGAGCACGTTGGCACATCACCTGACCAGGTTCCATTGCTCATACAAAGTAGTACAGGTTGTCCAGATCTTACATAACCAGGTTCGCACTCGTAACGAACAATAGTACCGTAGCTTCGGCCTCCTCCATTCAAGATTGTTACATTTGCGTGAGGGACGTCCGGAAGGGCTACGCATTGTGATGCTGTAGAAAACAAAAGAAAATTAACAATTTAGTTATGTTTATTTTTAAAGGATCTTTTGAATATGTAACGTTCATTGTAAAGGATAGATTAATAACAAATTTACATTATTTCATATGCTGCTTTAATTTGAATAAATATTGTATATGCTGCTAAGTTATGTTAGGTTCCAAATTCAGTTTTGTCAACTTACCCAAACAAGTAGGTGTTCTTTCCCATCGCCCATCAGATAAGCACGAAATTCTTTCGATTGGTTGTCCAGTCGGGAAAGCGAATCCAGCATAACATTGGTA
Source organism: Acronicta leporina (assembly GCA_947256265.1). Classification (NCBI taxonomy): domain Eukaryota; kingdom Metazoa; phylum Arthropoda; class Insecta; order Lepidoptera; family Noctuidae; genus Acronicta; species Acronicta leporina. Next base: position 10,416,036 of record OX366520.1, on the reverse strand, counting down.
AGTTGCAACACCTCGATAAGTTACGTTTGTGGAGCCAATTGAGAATCCGTTATCGATTTGTGGGACTGGACCGCAGTATACCTCTGTAAAGTAACAATAAAGTCACATAAGTGTATATTCTTAAACTTACGTGAGATCGTATTACGAAAGGCCGTCATTCCTCGTTTGTTACTTGCCTTGACAGCTAGGAATGTAGGTAGTCGACCATTTTCCTCCATCTAAACATTTAGTTGTGATACGAGATTTCCCTGTGGCGAATTCTTGTCCAATCGGACACGAGAATGTTATGACTGTTCCAAAGGCGGTATCTCTGTTGGACGCTAAAGCACCAAGACCGGATTTAAGAATAGGGCAATCTGAAAAATAAAATGAAACGTAAAATAACCTAAAATACATCTATTTGTTCCGCATTTGTTCTCGTCGCGTGAATATCTTACCTGCCGAGAACGTCGCCTTCCAACCTATTCCATTATGCAAAGCATCAGACATAAATCGTATCAACATTTCGCCACTGGAAGCAGTCAGTGTTATTCGTGGTTTCACGGTAAATCCGTTGTCAGAATGTAATCTCAAACCACTTGTGCTAGCTCCGTCAAAAACTTGTACAACATCAGAAGGATGAATGTTAAATTCGTCGAATTTTAACGATAGTGGACCACCGTTAGGGTTCTTTATTCTGTATAAACATTCCTGGTTATTCGGATACTTTGCAAGTCCGTATGCAGGAGATGTAACAGTACCATTCGCTGCGATTATTGATGCCTTGCAGCCTTGGGAATATCTCATATTAAATCCTTTTTTGGAATCGCCTAAGCTCGTTCGGAAGTACATATATAGATGGTTTGTCGTCGATATTACAACTTTTTGGTTTTCTTCACCTGGTCCGGTCAGCCTTGCCAACACGGGGCTAGCTGGAGTATTACCGTCCTTGATTACGATATAATCCCTATTCATTCCCAGTTCCAAATCCTCGATTTCTAATGAGAGTATTCGCCCTGGTTGAGCTTCGATAATATAAACGCATTCTAAACCACCAGGGTAGCCGTTCGGATAACCAGGAGAAGTCATTACTTGACCCTGAGGCGTGGCTCTAAGCATGCCTCCACAATTGGAGGACTCAGTTTTCCAAGCGGCACGGAAACCTTTTCTTTCTACTGAACCATCAGTACTGAATTTGATGATCATGAAGTTCGAAGCGGATACATAAATTTTATTCGATAAATCTTGTTTTCCGGATAGTGTCGCTAAGTTTACAGATTTTTCTTCGGTTCTACCACCGACTAGAATTTGAACAGTGTCGAAAGACTTTTCAGTTTCAAAATCTTGGAACTGTAAGACGATATTTTGACCTTGTGGCCCTTCGAGAGTCCATTTGCATTCGCTGAAGGGAGGATATTTATGAGGGTAATTTGGACTCTCGACTACATCTCCGCTGCTGGCCATGTAGAAGTGGCATCCGGAAGCACAGTCCATTTCATCAGAAGCATCACCACAATCGTCTTGCTTGTCGCATTTGAAGGCTGCGTTTATGCATTTTCCATTAGAACAATGGAAGGTTCCTAAAACAAATTTAAATTTGTGAGCATTGTTTTTTGTAACCTTAACATTGGATGACTACACACTTAATTGAGCATGCAAAAGTTGATTGATAAACAATTGTCTGTTGACGATACTTACCGGCTGGGCAGGCGGTAGCTCGGCACATGAATGGCAGCAGGGTTTCGCAGGTCGTTAGTTCCCACGACTGGCTATTAGATGTGACATGGACGTCGACACATTCTCCTTCCTTAGGGTTCGGCTGGCGTAGGTCCCAGAAACCCGCATACTGCGAGACTAAAGCACCAGCGGCTGATTCGAGTGTGTTCGTTCTTAAATCATCGACCGTCGCGAGGCCAAGCCAGTAATGATTATTACTAGGACTAACTGGCACCATATTGGCAGTCATGTTGTTCTCTGAGTAGGTATCTACAACCATGAGTTCGCTGCCGTACCTGTAAAGTAACAAGTTTTAGGTTAACTATAAACAAAAAAAAATTCTGAAATTTTAAACGCTTATATATTCCTAGAGGTTAAATTACCTTCGACATAGTTCCGCCGCTTTTTCCCACGAATGCCTGATGTTGAAGAATTTGTAACAGTGTAATCCTTTCAGGTCCCATCCTGAAAACAGAAGAAAAGCAATTTTAAAGACTAAATAATAAAACTGAAGTATATATGATGTTGACACTTCAAATAACTGAGCGTATATTTTGAGCAAAGAACGGCAATAATAAGTAGAAAGACTAGAAATTATGTACAAACGCTAACAGGCTTAAGTGAAGGCTTTCTCCTTTCAAAGGGCTTTCGGTGAAAGCTGCTCATTCGTCATAAGACGTACAATTTCTTATTTATTTTGTGAGCCTTTGTGTGCGGAAACTATTTGATTATCGGGAAACAATTTCACGAAAAATTAACGTTAAGCAATAAAGTAACCGCAAAGTTGTTTGTCCGGGCGATGGATCGTGAGCGCCAAATTACTGAGGAACCCACTCGGATCGAAATGTTTTCTCAAGCAAAAGTTGAATGCGTCCCGATTGTGAAGTTGAACCAGCCTAAAGCGATTACTAATTCGGAATTAGTGATTCAACAGGTGTGCTTAACTAGCCTATGAAACTCGCCGAATGGAAGATTGAATTAAAGATTTTAGAATTTACGGAATAATTCGCTGCGAAGTATTTAATTGTGTTTGAAGAAATTGGAAAGCGGCACTTTATTAACTCAACGATTCATGTTCCTTGTGTGAGTTACCATAACATTATTTACCCTGATTACGTTTGCGAATATAAATTTTTGAAGAAATTTAATGAATCTGTGATTTTGTTTGTGTGTGATTTTGTGTTAACATGCAACAATATGTTTGCTTTAATATACATATATATTATGGCTACATTGTGTTTGTTTTCGTAAGTGTCCATCTGTTGAGGTGCCCTGAAGCTTCTCGTAAGCTCCAAACTCAACATCCTGGACGTTAAAGCTTACGCCTTTGATCGAAGATTTTGTTTGTCTACTTAAAACGCCCGCTCTATTACTTATAATACAATTTTTATCTTAGTTATTTTTTACCCTAATTATTCATCAGTTTGAACTAAACGTAACAACATTACAGTTTTTGCAGGCGTCGCCTCGTTGTCGTTATTACGTTGAGTTGATATTTTTTGTGAATTTACAACTTTTGTGAATTTACTACTTAACTGTAATTTTGGCATCCAGTATAAAGTGACAATATTTTTATTGAATATTCCATCATAATGTAATTATCTCGAATTATCATCGTCGTATTTATGTGTATTGGGGTCAATTTCCAGATAAATAAAAAAGTGTTTGAAAATAATAAGTTAGTATAACGAGAAGTTCTGTAAGCTCACACGAAATACGAAAATAATACCTACACTAAAACGAAGAATTATAGTTTCCAATCAATTTCCGAGCATTTAATGTACATGATAAAAAAGTAAATAGGCATATATAGAGCGTGCGAGTTTGACGACCGATCGTGAAGACCGCGGTGAAGCTACGCTCCAGCGCGCGTCGCCCGCAACACGATGCAATGTGTTTGACCCACTTAGCCAGTTATGTTACTGCAGAGAAATGCAATCACTCTGTTTACGAGTACATTGTACGCTTTTGCTTAAAACCGTGAACATAAACTCCACTTTTTTATAGCCCGCCTTTTTTCACAAATCGTAGCCGAAAACTTGTCCATGCAATTTTTAATAGCCGAGAATTTTTGAAGATTTATTGAGTCAAATAATTCGGTTTCGAAGATGAATGAATATTTTTTTTTAAAGCATGCATAGATATTTGCATAGAGCATATACTTTTAGGTTACAGAACTATGGCATTTTGAATTTATATCGAATTATGGACCTATTTGTTCATTAAGATACGATTAGTTGCACGGTCACGATGCGTTTGCATCGCATGAGACTATTCGCAAGAGAACACTACACATGCGGATAATAGTTACGTACGTGCGTTGGACATAATTATCCCGCAAATTGTCGAGTCGCTGGTTTTTACTGAATGGCACTAATATGCAAAGGAACGATCGAAACAAATGATACTATTGATTTTGTAGCTCAATGCGGTCAGAGATTTTACAGAGCAAGTTGAGCGAAATTGGCTACTAATCGATCTACAGAATATTGAATAGTACTACGAGTTAGACTAATATAAATGATTATCAAGCTACTTTTTACAAAAGCCTCACTATTTTACTTAGAGAACCCTGCATTTATAAAGATCTTATTCTAAAACATTGCTTTTAACTAAGAGACATCTAAAGTGTGTATTATCTCTAGTGCTGTCTCACCTTATAACATAACTTAGCATCACGCCCGTATTTCCCGAAGCTTTAGGCAGAGTCGTACTTATGTCCCGTCGTCCCGTGTTATAAGGGGCACCTAGCCTGCCATTAACCGGGCACAAATTCCAAACTCCGAGCCGCTAGTTATTTAGAATTTCATAGAAAAACCCAATAACACTGCTCGGCCTGGGAATCAAACCCAAGACCTCTAGCGTAGCATTCGCGCTCAAGACTAACGAGGCAGCCTGACTTCATTAAAAACAAAATTACAAATACAGTAGGTACATGGTAGGTACATAATTAAATTTAATGTGTCATTAGTTTTTCGAATAAGGTTCTAAATGTATAAGGTTAAGTGCCACTTGCACCAACTTCTAAAATGTGTTTAAATTGCATTTAAATACAAAATTTCTATGAAAAATCGTGTTTAAATGCAATTTAAATATACTCTTGAAGTTGGTGCAAGTGGCCCTTAATAGGTAAATGAAAAAAGCAGCTTCATAAAATTATTCAATTGAGACAACTTGAGATTCATGAGACTGCGAATCGACTCCTCTCTTACAGGGAGGGTCGAATCACTCGCCCGACACTTGTAGTACTAGTATAACAGTTACTTCTCCTTATATGTATTTTCCCACATATTACCTCATAGAATATCATAGGTCTTCATATGGGATCGCATTCATTTCCCATGTCTATAGACTCGATTCACTAAGCTTTGTAACTGTTGGATATCGAGATACGACTCTGATATCGACTCGAACATCGAGGTTTATACCAATTTACTTGTTTTCTCATTGACTCAACTCGGAGAAAGCTGCGTATTTAATCGATTACGCACATATTATCGAGTAGTTAGGTACGCTAAAAGTATTCGGGTATGTAACATATCTGGATGGAGTTACGAAATCATTGACATTTAATATTGCGAAATCTGTAGGTATTTATTTAAGAGAAAACTTTATATTTAATCATGCGCACGCACGTCATTTTAATATATTTGTTTATTTTTATCAATCATTAGCCATAGCTCAATTCAAGAGAGTATTTAAAAAAAAATCTTAGGTAAGTAATCAAAGCCAATAAAAACGGGATTGGGATTTTAGTTCAAAACTTTTGTCCTTACTGTTTTTTGGAAGAAGTTTATAGTTGACTACAATAGGTTGAGTTGATTAATCGACAAACATTTAATAAAGTACACCCATCTAATATTGCATACAATGCAAACATCCCACCACTTCCCACATTTTTAAATATAATGAATGCTAATCAGCTATGCGTCAACAAGGCTTGCACCAAACGGGACGAGTACAATGTCGACCGGTCGCCGACACGGTGGCTGCCGATCAATAATTGTGTCGAGTGCCTCTTAGCGAGGCGAACCTGAAACCTTTGAAGGATATACGGATATGCCTCTGCACCGGAGATTGACTTACTGCTCTATTTAGCTCCTGAGAACACGAAACGTCGCTATTCTGAGACTTAGCGTGACTTTACAGTACCTGTAGACTCAGTCATAACTGGATAAGGATATTCTAAGTGAATCTCGCCACCGAGCTCGGTTAAGCTGTAAAAATTCTCTAAATCAACAGCCTACGTCCATCACAAAAAAGTGGATAATGGATTTTAAAAACAGTTCGTAATATTCATAGTTACCAAAATTCATTGTTCAATAATTATTGTTCATTCCAATTTGTTCAGCGGTGAAGGTGTGAAAACCTAAGTTCTACAAGATAGGAGGGCGATTACTTTCGCAATTATAATATTACTTTGCATAGTGTGGAAGATTAGTGACATACGGAGGTATGGATTTGCTGTGTGTATCTTGTTTTTCCTAATTGAATGAGATTTGTCTGTCAGTCAATGTTTAGATCGATCAATCAAGTTGTCTCTTGAGAAAAATGTATTTTTATTTCGTTTTTGACAATTGAATCGTTGCTCACTTGTTAACCATTTTTATAAATTGTCAATAAGAATGTGATGTGACAAAACTCTTCAATTTCTGTATGAATTTACGTGTCGATAAGATGTGAATATTAGATTGATTATTTAGAGAGTGGTAAAAAATTCATTCAACCGAAAAATACTAATGCGTGTGACGAGTTTTTAATTAAATATATATCTATGTATGATGATAAATATTGTAAAGTTGAAGGAGCAGAGGTTGATATATTTGCTTGTAAAACGTCATCAGTGAGTCACGCCGTGGCTATGTATGATCGAGTCGAGTTTGCCTTTCACTCATTACAAATGTGAGCCTTCAAGGCTGCCTGTTTGCCGCTTAATCGACTCTACCGGCACAAAGCCTACATTGTCTCGATAAATAAAAAATCAATCAATGTTATTCGTATACTGTTGCAATACACGTATAGCATGTGAATTAGAAAATGATAAATCTGTTAACAAAATTGCTGCGAATATATTAAAAAGATGGTTTTGGTCATATATCAAATGTCCATATCCCTGTATCAAATGCCTGTATTACCATCACATGCCTATATTGAAAGTCTTTCTTTTCTTTCTTAAAATAAATTAATTTTGATTTTTCTTTAATTTTTAAAGCTTGAGGTTTGTCAGAGAGCAATCGATGTATACTGGGCGTAAAACTTACCAACTGGGTTAAGAATACCTACTTGAAACGGATGGCCATGAGTTCCAAGATGAAAATGACAGACGGCAAGCTGCCACGTTGAAATGAAATAGGGCTGGACATCTGTCGCATGTCAGACGAACAATGGGCCAAACTGACAACCTAATGTATCTAATGCCAGCGTGTCAGGCTCAGACGGCGCGAGCGGAAAGAGCTGGACTTTTTCCGAAAAGACTGGTCAGCAGTTCCGAACAGCAACAGACGGAGGGAAGTAGAATAACAGCGGGAAGACCTTTGCCCTGCAGCGGGGTAGTATAGACTTATAATAATAAGATTAATAACTTAAACCAAATATGTTGTTATTTGCAGCAGTGCTGGTGGGTAACGAGCGCGCCTTACTAAGCAACTGACCCAGATTGTGATGCTCCAAATGTCGTGGCAGATGCGTGCCAAGTTTAGTGCATGCCTGATAGCTTTATGGACCGTTTTGCAACTGACATACGTGTGACAGTTGACAACCATGTAATCATTGAGAGGGCTGCCTTGTTAGAGAGCATCAGGCGCAGTCCTAGGTGGTCGTGAAACGTGAAACGACGTCTTGACATCATAAAGGTCAATCAAATCTTAATAAAATGTCATTCTTCTACCCTACCTTATAATTATAACAATTCATAGATTAATCAAAGTTCCTTCCTCCGCCTTCCAGGGATCAGATATGAATTTGCCCATCATACTCATACCTGATGCGTTTATTATATCCTTCAAAATTTGGTTTCAGTACATCATAATTATATTTTCTGTATTATTGAAGCAATTTGCGAAGGTCATTTTGAATATATCTACAAAAATTTAATCGACTAAAATAACAAATGAGTCTTCCAAGTTCAAAGAACAACTTTTTTTTCGACCATTATTTTTATAAATTGTACCTACACGGAAGAAGCTTAAGGTCACTACGCTTAAGTCATTATTCTCAGATGTAACAAAAACAAACTATTTTATTTTTGAATGGGAGAACAACCTATAAACATTGACAACGGTTATGTAAGTTATTGAAATCGATTGATATTGAAATAAACTTCGGAAATCAAAATCGATTCAGTTCAGACAGGTATTCCATCATGATTACGTTCTATACTGACCAGAAACAAAATCATTTATAGAACAGCTTACTTAGTACAGTCCAGGAAAAAGCTACGTATATCTATCCATAATTAAAGAAGGGCAGGTATTAACGTACGAGTGACTGCGGTTATGATTAGCCCAGTTGTAAGCCAGGACCTAACGGTAAGCCTAGATACGAGATAACTGGGGGCTGCAATTACTATAGATCAATAGCACAGCATTCATTCGTGATACGGTTCCTATTGCTTTTAATATTGACGACTAATGAGAGGTTCGTCTTATCATACGATTGTTTTGCAATTGGAAATCTAAAGGAAATAGAATTCCAATACGAGACGAAATTGCTCAAAAATGTCACTATTCGTGGACTAGTGACATATTTGTATGAAATGTCAGATTTGAGAGCTATTCAAAAATAAAAGTAGAGTGAAAAGCGTGAATTTAAGAGCGGAGAAGCATATAGTAAGGAGCAATAAACTTAATTTTCTATAAAACTAGTCTGTTACCACATTGTCCAGCGAACAAACACATAAAACTTACACAAAATAGTTCATTTTTCCATCTAAATTCCTAACTGGCCAGGGATGTACTTGAACACTGGACAAAAGGATATAAAAGTCGTATAAAATGCAGAGTTCTCTATTTGAAAATCGTAAACATGTCGTATCGTATAAAATGTGTAAAGAGTTTCGAGCGCCCCGTCGATGTCGGTTGCATTTATCTTGAAACTTCATAACCCCGGTGAAAGCGATGGAATTCAGCCCTGTCTCTTATTGAACAATAGCCACGTCTGTTTGTCCAACATTTTGAGTTAATTTTCTCCGCTTATGAAGTCTTTAGTATTTGCTTTGTCATCGCAAATATCGCAATACCGTCATGGTTATTGCTCGAAGAAATTGAGATGAGAATTTAATTGAGAATACTTGTGGGTTTTGTGTGTAATAGATTGTTATAAGGATACAAATGGTTTGAATATAATTTATGTCGGAATCATGATGTTTGATTTTACGGTTAAAAACGATTGGAACTATCCTACAGTTGATTGCTTGGTGGCTCAAAAAAGCAATTTGCCAAAATGTTGAAGTTTCTAATGCTGGAAAGGTTGCAATGTGTTACTAAATGGGAACTCAGCGCTCGAAAATAACATAATTATTTCCTATTGTATCTGTATTTGTTATTTGACGTGATAAATATGAAAATATATCACATTGTTATACCTTGCAACGAGTAATTCATCTATCTTTTTGTGACTTTTTTGGCATTTTTCGTGCTAAGATTATAAAGTTATTTAGTGAAGGAAGGATTCGAACCTGCGTCTTCTGGTTAGGTACACCAGACACTATGACTTCTAAGCCACCGCGAGTCCTACCTGCCATTGAAATGCAACTATATTTTATAAGGTATGACTGCAAATGCTGTATGTTGGCGTTGCTAAGGCGTGAATACACGCAACCAACTACATATCGAGTGTCGACATTACATTATTCAGTCATAATGTCTTTACTATGGCAATATGTCAACTGTATAGGTACTATAACTGTATACTGTAATAGGCATGATGACGGTTATCAAGAATTACTAAAATAATATGCTCATATACTGAAATATAATTAATATGTTTAGAAAAAAATATTTATTTTTATTTATAAAACGGGATTATTAATTTATTTGATAAAATAAAACTACAAAATACACAAGTCCGCCATATTCAGTTGAACACCAATCAGATTCAATTACGTCACATCTATGTTGAACTGTCCCTGTCACGTAAATTTCGTACGAATTTCGACGATCTCCGCGCTTAAAATTGCTTAAGTAGGTATTTCCTAATTGTGTATTACTTAGATTTTTATTCTACAACTAGTTTAAGAACTTATTAAGTAACGGAACAAGGGCTTACCAAGGCAAACAGTTCTAATTTGCCCAGAGTTGATTTGTTAATGCTTTGGCAGTTCCTGGCATCAAGCAAAGACTTCTGTTCAGTAGAATTTAGAAATGTTAAAACTACAATATGAGTATTATTTATTATTATTTAAAAACTATATTAAAATGACTATAACTATACGTTACTATAGTTAAAAATATATAATCACTTTTTAAAAAGCACAGCTGCGTATGTTTAGTTTTAATAATGTTTTTATTTTATAAAATATGCTTACCTACCTATCCATCGGACATCTTATGGGGACGATGAGATTAGCTACGTTCAGTTAAAACGCGATGGAAATCTGTGTATAGTTAAATAAAAAATCTGCCCAGAACACAAGGTCCACGCGAAGTTATATGCAGTGACGTTAATAGTTGAAGTAAAGGAAGAAGTTATATCGGTAGAATGCCATGACTGTGCTGCCTCACAAGGGGGCTGCAAACATGCCATTGCATTTCTCATGTGGGTCCATCGTAGGTGTGAAGAATCGTCCGTTACATCTATTGAATGCTACTGGTTGAAATCAAAGCTATCTCGGGTTGGGACTACATTAAAATATATTACAACAAATAATTTATCAGGGTATTTTTGACGTATTATCACACTGTGGAACAGCACACCACTTATACACTTGCGAAGTCATGTTTAAATAAAAAATAACAAAAATATTATCTGATAAATTGTTAATCTCCTAGTGTGTAGGATGCCAAAGCATAGAAGTGACGTCATAAGCAGACGCCATGACACCAGCGACCGTTTTCGCGCTAATTTAAAAACATTGAATTAAAATCGCATTTTTGTATCAAAAACCTTTTTTTATTGCAGAAATAAATTATTTTTTGGTAATAGTATATACATACGAATATTTTAGAACAGTTTTTGAAAATCAGTTATCATGCCTATTGTCAACAATATTCTGTAACTAGATGGTGCTGGTATTTCCTAACTGACGACCTTTGAGAAGAGACTGTAGACTGTAATTATTTATTTTGTGGCATAATTGCCTTCTAAATCTGCAGTCAGAATAAATTATTTAAAACGTTATATGGGTAATCTTGCTTTGATTTTATTGAAATCTACCCGCACTCTTTTTGATTATTTTCCATGGCCCAAATTTGGCATTATCGAGAGGAGTGTTCGTCGTTCCCTGACGCTATTTAAAGTTAGTGTAGGTGGAGGTATTGATGAACAGACAGAGGTATAGATTTTGTTGAACCGATTGCTCCGTCTAAAGTGATTCGCGAGTTAGATCAAGTATTAATTTACAAAAACAATAAAAAAATATATTGTTCTCAAGTGTTGGTACCCTAATGTGGACAATGTCTGTTAAAGTGTTTAGGGCCATGTGGTGGTGTGGTGTGATGTGGTGTTTAGGCGGTCGCCAGGCGATATTTATTTGGTGTGTCTATATTCGTGAGTATCCCTTGATTAAAGTCAAAGTCAAAGTGAGTCAAAGGTCTCGAGTTCAAATCCAAGCCACACCTCTGACTTTTTGAAGTTATGTGCGTATTAATTATCACGTGCTTAAACGGTGAAGGAAAACATCGTGTGGAATCCTACATGCTTGAGAGATTTTCTCGACAGCGTGTAAAGTCTGCTAACCCGCGTCAGGCTAGCGTGGTGGACTGTAACCTCTAAATCTGAGCGTAGACCCGTGCCTAGCAGTGGAACATTATAATGGGTTGATTATTGTATCTGCATTCATCAAAGAAACTTATATTCATATTTCCAATAAACAATAATTTCTGTTACCGATTGACTTTTGACATTCCCTCGGAAAACAAACAAAAGGGAGAGTAATTTATGCAGATATGTTGTTGACCTCCGTAATTACGTGTGGGTGTACCGCATTTTTAAGCCGTACTCGAGGATACCTACGATCTGACAGAGGCTGTTTAATTTATAAAGAAATGTTGTGTGCTCTATGGTAATGGTACAGCTCGATCGTAATAATTGTGCGTTTCGGAAGTTAGACCGACCCGGCCTCGTAAAATCACTAAAATTGTGTGTCCGTCAAAAAGACTACGCAGTCATCCTAAAATCATTTTAGTGATAATCTTTAAGAACAAATAGTTTTTTTAATACTTATAACTTTTTAATTTAATAAATCTGAATTAATATAATATCAGATATGAATATCAAATTGGGCTCACACGTGTTAAGATAATTCACACATTAATTAAAAATACATTTTCATTATTGGGAAAAATAAATGTTACCTACTGTCTCAGTGGGTCCTCTGAAACTCGTAGCTTTGAATAACATTAGATAAATCATGAGATGTATTATTTAAAATTTGAATCTTAATCTTTCATTTTCATGAATAATGTAATTTCACTTTTATCTCAAAGTAAAAACAACAAGGATTATCATATATCTTAACCTCATCACGTATATTGGCATAAGAACTTGAGAAGCTCACTTTGAAATTATCTTTTGCGAGTTATTTCAGCGGTGGTTATTATTATTTTTATGCTAAATATGTAGTTGATGTTTTTGATTAAACTATCAAGGATAAATTTGAAGATACAATGGGAAAGCAATTGCTTCGACACTCTAGATCTAGAATGTCACGGTGTCATTTAATGAATCAACTTTATTATATTGAGCGGCAAATAGACGGCTAGTGCAGTGCAGTACTTACTCACTATCTTTTTTTACAAGATATTTTTGCAAGGCTCTATAATAAACCTTATGTATTTTAGAATTAAAACTAAAATTAAAAAGTCTCGCAGTTTTAAGTCATAGTCTTGCATACCATGATTTTGCATTATCATTGATACCACAGGATACCAAATCAAATCGATTTGACCTGTAGAAGTTCTCACAACCCTTCATCAATTAGATAGGTAAGAGTTGATAATCTTCAAGCGATGGCCAGATTTTCTTAAATCATAAATTCAATTTTATCACAGTTAGGAAGTAACGGTTAAACGTTTTTGTTATTATAGAGAAATACATTTTCAGAAAGGAGTAGGTTTGAACCTACTGTTCATATCGCATCAGAAGTCTTACGAAAGCTTCTAGATAATTACAGATAGTTTAACTCAGTTGTGCGCGCGGCTCTATGTGTGCGTGGGCTTGTAAATATACAACTTTCATTCGTGTGGCAGTGACGCGGCAGTCGTCGTCCACTTCCGCGTCACTGCCACACGAATGAAAGTTGTATATTTACAAGCCCACGCACACATAGGGCCGCGCGCACAACTGAGTTGAACTATCTGTAACGTACTATGTTATCAACATTACACAAGTCTAAACTTATGGAGTAAATCACATTTAGGTTCTAATTAGCTTTTACTTTCGAGATACACAAATAAACACGAGTAACCCAGTTCGTAAAATTAACGTATTCACAGTTCCAATCGATAGGATGACGTAATTCTTAGTTTCCGTAATTCGTTTTTTAAAACTTTGTTCTTTACTCAAAATGAGATTCCATTTTGTTTTGTTATTAAGTTGATTGGCGTTATTCAGGCTTTTATTTGTTTTTATACTAAACTACCTTGGCACTAAATTTCCTATATTATTTTATTAAATTACTGCTAACAAATTAAATTGTTGTGTAGGAAAAATATAGATTAGAAAACTGTAAATAAAGTCTATTTTCAATTAGCCAATTTTAAGTAAATTTTTTATTAGTCGTTGATGAGATAAGACACCGGAGAAGACACAAACTGTGAACTTCATAGTACCTTCTCAAAAGAAAGGATTGTTTATGAGGATGTGCTTGGAATACGTGGAATAATCTCCTAGATGTTAGGTTATGTACGTTTTGCGTCATGACGTTCTGCGGCCTTAATCCAGCTGTTCCCAACCCTTTCTAAATCTAAGGTAAAATTTTTAAATCTTTCGTGGGACCCGCGGACTACTGGTCATGAATTTGTGTGAAACACTGCCGTAATCACTAAATTCTCACTTCACACACTTTTAGATTTAAAAAAAAATCAAATACATCAGTACATTTTTGTTTTACGATTCCATTTACCCTCTGCCACGCGAATTTAAATCAATGTTTGACATGCAATCAGATGTAATATTTTAACACGGATGTAGGGTAACGTACTCAACGTTTGATTACTCAAGGCTCGTCAACGGGTACGTGTGTCGGCAGGCAATTTCCTTGGCTAATTATGTGGCTGATGAAAACCGACGATGTAGTGATAAACCCAATTCATTTCGCCCTACGTTTCGGTCCTTGATTGGAAATAGAATACTTTAGTAGGTCAAACAACTTGAAAGGGTTGATGATAAGGGAAATTAAAGAAATGATTTAAAACATAAAATAATACTACGCTATATCCGTAAATTGTTCGGGAGAGTTTTACTGATCAGTTTAGTTCGCCGTTATGTTTTGACCCGTCAAGTAATAAAATTACAGACACAATAGAAAAACCATTATTCTGAGCGTCGGGACCTCTGTTATATGAATTAAGGTCCGAAGTAGATAGGGGACGACTTTATTACCATTAACCGGGCACAATCTAAAATACGAGTAAGCACTGAAAATTGTATGACGTAAAATAAGTATTTGACCATTGAGGTACTCTTGATAGAGGACTGGCGCTAAAGTCTGCTGTTATATTGTGTCACAATCATCAGTGAATGACTTCACAATTGTTGATTTTTGATAATTTTGTCAGTTCTTATGTCATTTATGTAGGTCTGGTACAATTGAAGTAGGCCCCTGATTTCGATTTCATAATTGACTAAAGATTCACGCCTTCTTTATAAAACGTTAACCTCCACAATTATTTTTTCTTGTATCGCATGTGAGTTTGTTTAATGTCACACATCACGTAACTAACCACTGAGACCCGATAAACTTAATCACAAAATTTGATCAAAAACTGTAGTTTTTATACTTTGGTTTTAGCGTGCTTGTGTTTTTTTTTTTTTTATTATGGCGCCACACTTTCTGTGTATTTGCCAGTGTCAAGTATTAGAGTAATCAATTATGTAAATATTACATTTCCCATCATGGGATTTTATGGCACCACACTTTTTGTGTTCGCCAGTGTCAAGTATAATGTTGTTCAGCTGCCCCAACAAAACGGTAGAAACTTTATTGAGGCTTCGATGGAGTTCAGGAGTGAACCCAAAAAGTCACGATTTTCATCATCATTTCATTTACCTACACTCTCACACGTTCACGAACACTTAATGGTTAATTATCCACCATAATTACACATTAAACTTCGCAAAAATTCAAGTTTTGAAAAATAATATAAAATCGACAATGTGCACTTTTCATTTTCCCGCCTAAACTTCCAGTCATGTTGTGTTGTTCAGTCAACGCTGAAGTCCTTCAACTATTGGCTATATCTGGATGACAGCTCTTATCAAATAAGTATAACCTCTTTTGCAAACGTTCTTTCAACGTAATATTATTTCTTTTTATATTAGTTTTGTATTTGATTCAGTCACGAATCTTAGCGTAAACTTAGCTTACTAATGATATTCTTGCCCTCGTTTCTGAATATTATTATTAGCCTTAGAACTGTCGTTGTACCTCTGAATTTCTGTATCTGTATATAACTTAATCTTTGAATCTCTATACTGCTGAATCACTGTGTGTCTACATCTGTGTATCTACGTCTTAGACTGAGCCGAGTATCTACTTTATGTACACTATTGTATAACGTCATAAATGCATGTATGCTAGAAACTGAATACTAAATTGTATTTGATATGCAACAAGTGCTTTTAGAAAACTCATTTCGAATAAGAAAAACACTTTCTGTTTACATTGCATAGTGGGAAATAGAGTTATGTTAAACTTAGCACGTATAGGTACGTGCAGTGAAAATACATAATATGTAACGATGATCAACTTATTGGTCAACCCATCACACTATAACACCACGTTATCTAAGCGACAGAAGTACTTTTGTATACCCCCTTTATATTATAGATGTCAGTATTAAGTTACAAGAAATAGGGGCGAAACGATTTATACCACAAAGCAGCCGAGCTGCTGTAGAAAAATAAAAAATCAACAATATGACGATGTAGTGACTTGAATTGAAGATATATTCAGGAATGATATCCCGAACCAGAACCATTCTGTTACTTAAGAAATTACAAAATATAATTCCACTTTAATCTTAAACTCGTAAATTTTATATAAAAATTCAATGATATTTCGTTGCTAAAATTGCAATGAAATCATGATTTGAACAATCGATGATCAATACCTATACATAATTTATTATTATTCACGCAACTTTGATCGGTCATTTAAAAGCATTTTTAAACTAAGTACCAGATTTACCGTTCACACAATCAGATGGTTGAAATAGTAGATTTGAGACCCTGAAACCGCGTATGTGATCATTAGAAAAATGAGGCGGTTAACAGGTGACAAATAACTGACGAAACCGAGTATTACTTTTTTGGAGGTGTTAATTTTAGACTCGCATAATTATTCCGAAGATGCTGTAGTTTATATAAGAGTAAGAACTAAATAAAACAGGCCTTAAAAAAAATAATGTCTATCTATACTTAATACATTCGTTTATATATAACACAAAACTAAGAACAATTTTATATGCAACGTTGTATACAAATAAGTTGTTAAGTCGGTTTTACAAGTCGTTAGTGTAAACGACGCGAAATTCCACAAGAAGTAGTCACCGACTATTTAGCTTAGACAAGCGGATGCGCGCGCGCAAGGTCGTTAGAAACCTCTATGAATTCGAACTGCATGAATGTCGCATAATATATTATTACAGATAATTTGTAGTTATATTTGCAAAGTGTAGTTACGCTTATAGGTTCAATCAAAATATATATATTTTTAAAGATCTTACTTCTTTCTTTCATTACCTACCTATATAGTATGAAAGTATGTAGTTGATATAAGATTGCTTTGCAAGCTCTCGAGAATATTGCGTCACAAGTTTCATAAGACATTGTTCTAAGCTACGTAGGCAGCTTTGGTAATCACGTACTAACAGTACATATATAAGTTGCGTATTTAGTGAAAAGCGGAGCGGGAGCGGTAAGCGTTTAAGCGGTATTTTTTTGTACCAAGCGTAGTTGAAGTGTTGAAGCGTAAACATTGCGATAAAGTGTTGCAAAAATAAAGTATCTTTTTTTTATGGGATAGGGGAGCAAACGAGCAGACGGATCACCTGATGGTAAATGATAACCGCCGCACATGGACACCCGCAACACCAGAGGAGTCACAAGTGCGTTGACCGCCTTTTAAAAGGGTTTGGGCCTCCGGTAACCTCATTCACATGGCGAAACACAACGCAAGCGATGCTTCACGCCGGTTTCTGTGAGGCCGTGGTATCACTCCGGTCGAGCCGGCCCATTCGTGCCGAAGCAAGGCTCTCCCACGTTAAAAATTTAAAATTATTTGCAGCAACCGGCGTTTTGCACGAGTCATTTTATTTCAGTTTTTTATCACATATGACGGTATTAGTGTTCGTCTTCATTAATCGCTTCCGCTTGTTAATAGAGCTGAGGCTTTATTGCCAGTGCCTAAATACTGTAGCACTATGCGTTAATAGAAGTGATTAATTGTCACACAGTTTACGTACTTCTACCATTTACTACATTATTATTAAACTCTGAATATTAATTGCTATTTTGTATAACTTATTCAAGATTAGGATTTATGTTGGTAGGTATAAGTTGAGCTTTCCAGAGATGAAAATAAAGTCATGCCGGAAAATTTACATATACATACGTTGATGGCAATATTATTTGTAAAGGGATTGTACTTATGAGTTTTTTAACCTGTGTTGATTTACTTTTTCCGCGTCTTAGTTCTTTGTTTCTGCCTCATTAGCCTAGTGGTCCTGACGTGACTGGTTCGTTAGTGATACTGGGTTCGATTCCCAGGTCGAGCAAACTGTTATTGGATTTCTATTTGAATTCCCAGTTGCAGGTCAGGGTTTGTAATTTGTGTCCAGCTAATGTCAATAGGCTCGCCCCCTATTTCATGGGACCTAAAAATATACATGCGAACTGTGGGTATTTAAGTCTGTCTCTTATATTAATAAATAAATAAATAAATAATGTTTTTATTCATCTCCACAAATTACAGCATGTTACAAACTAGTTGACAGGAAGATTGTCATAAATTCGTAATTTGTGGGAGATCTGGAGTCTAAACTAAGCCGAAGCCTGTGCTATAGATCTCCAGGCCCCCCATTACATAACATTGTACATATTGTCAACAAATGATAAGCGTACACGAGTGTGAACGGATGAGTAAACTAATGTAATTTTTTATTAATATTTTTTTTTTTTGCTTGCATGCATGGTATTGATATTTTTGTGTGAGTATAGGGGTGTGTGTAAGGCTGGGTGTATATATGTGTGTGTGTGTGTGTGTGTGTTCGTGTGTGTGGTGGTTGTGTGTAGTTTAGTTTAGATACCTAATTGTTGTTGGTAATAAGATAAGATATATTATGATATAAATTGTAAATAAATGCGTTATATAAAAATTAATTAATAGATGTTTAGAATTATTAGATATTTATAAGTATTATATACATTATAATTGTGTATATCAAAAAATTATATTCCGAAGTCTAGGATTTTTTCTGTTTCCGAGTAACTAAGCTTCTGTAGCCATATAAGCAACTTTTTTTTGAATTCAGTTTTAGGTATGTAATAGTGGTACGCCTCTGCCTCACCATTCGGGGAATACAGGCGTGATGGTATGTTTTTTGAAATGTATTTCATATTTATATGTTACATAACATATACAATTGAGCTATTATAGTTCAGTTAGAATATCAAGTCACCTTATGAAACTATCTACTCATATTGATATTTAAATATTGTATTTCCGGATCCATAACATCATTCTTATTCACAGATAGACCTCATAGTCCCTCTCGAAAAACAAAAAATAAGGTTAGGTGAATAGAAGGAAGTTGGTGAGTAGGTACCTACTCCCGACGCCTACTAATTTATTTCCGGATTAAGTTCCGTGTAATCAGGAGAATCCTTTTATTGAGAACAGCGACGTGATTATTTTGAAGAATTCAGATTCGATTTAGATACTTGGATACCGCCTCAATAAAAGAATGGTTCATTGCATCTGATTAGTTGACGCTGACCCCAACCTACTTATCAATAAACAAAGACTTTAATCTTAAAAAAATATAACTAGTCTTTGTATAAAAATTATCTAAATAAAACAATGAAAGCTTACGTACATGGTGTTCATTAAATCGCTAAAACAACAATGTTATGAAGTTTTATATTTCCCAAAGGTAAACCGAGGCACTGGCCCGGATTTTAATTAAATAGAAAGGCCAATCCTCCGCCGAAGTTATTTGAAATATTGGCAAAAGTTATGTGAAGTAAATTACGAGATACTCAGCGTTAAAGAAATTTTACTCACCAGTTGGACACGTGAAGAGGTTGCCCTGCGAACAAAAACATAATTATTAG
Organism: Acronicta leporina; assembly: GCA_947256265.1. NCBI lineage: Eukaryota > Metazoa > Arthropoda > Insecta > Lepidoptera > Noctuidae > Acronicta > Acronicta leporina. The sequence goes on along the minus strand of OX366520.1, from coordinate 10,396,629 downwards.
AAGTTTCTAAGATATTATGAGGAAATGTTTTAGACAGGCACTCAGCATTACTTCGATCCTGCGCAGTATCGAAGTATTTAATTGCTACAAATAACGATAGTGGTGGATATATAATAACAGCTTGGTAAAAGGAAATGGTTTCTACCAGAGTGCTGGTATTCAGGCGTCACCATAAATTCATAATTAGAATAATAAACAGACTAAGTAATAAAGAGGTAAGATACAGGCCAAGATTATTATTGGCAGTCTTCACTCCATGGTTATAAAATAATTGATAAGGCGTTATGAATCCTGTTTTGGCCGTGCGATAGATCCTCATGGATCATCTGCTCTCACCTGCGAAGGTGGCAGGGTCTTCCGACTCGAACCGACCAAATTTACGTCATTCGCCACGATTGTGGTCAATCATTTGCGGCACCCCTTCAATGGAGGAGCCTTCTGAGGTGGCTGTTCAGGTGGCTAATCATAGGCAATCAGCCTCGTTATTATTCTATTGACCACCTTACCTTTTTACCATGGCATGAAGTTCACAATAGACTAAGTTAAAACAAACATTTTGCTGTTCAATCACCTGTTATAATATTTTATAGCGACACCCACAAGAATAGAAATAGCTTATTAGTTATTGAATCATATGAAAGACAAATCACATTCTATTTTAATAGCCTATTATGTTTCCCTCTGCTTAGCAAAGGTCTTCCCTTTCTTCAGTCAAACCTCCCTTGTGCAATGTTTGGCTACTTTCGACAGCGCAGTGCACTATGAAGCGATCAATTGGTTATAAGTAGTGACTGGAATCATCTTCATCATCAGCCTATAACAGTCCACTGCTGGACGTAGGACTTCCCCAATGTGCACCATTTCACCCTGTCCTCGGCTTGTCGTATCCAACTACTGCCGGCAGCCTTCTGCCAATCATCACTCCATCTTCCCGGAATAGGTAGTGTTAATTCTACCTTAACTTACAAGGACCAAAAGAGACAAATAGAGACCCCTTATGACAGCATTTTTTCCCCAAGTTCGGGACACTGGACGATCAGTGATGATAACTTTTGTCTAGCCTGTCCACTCTTACTTGAGACTGGTTATTCCCACCCACCCCAATAATATAAACCATAAGTAGGTACCTTGGGGTACCACCGGCCGTTAATTAAATTTTATTTATTATTCCCATTTGAATGAAGTTATTTATAAGATAAGATTAGAGACTGGTGCTACCGTTCCCGAATTAAATCGGCTATGTAATGTGCTTTCGAATTCTCGGCAACGTAACCTGTTATAGTAAACACGCTTTGTGTATAGCAACTGCTTCGTTTATCTAGGTAACTTAGATACTTGTTTCTAAATATACGGGCTAGTGAAGCTTACCGCCTTTATGTTAAAGTGAACTTTGTGTGGGCCGGTCATCATATTATGGAACCCATATTTGGTAATCTCGTTATACAGCCACTCAATTTCGCTCGTATGTGACAACATCACAACAATGAATCTCTGTTATGAGCGTACCCGTGTATCTATAGGTACAGTTTGTGGGCCGCCAAATTAATTTTAATAGGATCGTACTGGAATGAATGTTATACAAATAGTTTCACAGGCACTGTTTTGCACTATTTTAACTGGTATATTGATTTTAAATCAGTTTAGGTACTGCCTCATTAGCCTAATAGTCCCAACTGTGACTGCTACGCTAGAAATCCTGGGTTCGATTCCCAGGTCGAGCAGTGTTATTGGGTTTTTCTATGAAATTCTCAGTAGCGTTAGGAGTTCAAAAATTGTGCCCGGTAAATGGCAATAGGCTCGCCTCCTATGGACCTAAACATACCAATAAACTGTGGGTGTACATTAGTACGCCTGTGCCTACGCCTTCGGGGACTACAGGCGTGATGGAATGTATGTATGTATGTAAATCGGTTTGTAAATTTCATGTATCAAAGTAAAAGTCAGCTTTTAAGGACTTTTAAGGTTCGCCCGTATTGTAGGTGCTTTTAAAATTATACAAATCTCACAAGCACTAACACCCAGACCCGGAACAACATCTGTAGGCCACACAAATATTTGTTCCGTCCGGGGAACTAACTTGAATTAATTAAAAAAAATATATTACATCAAATAAATCACTGAAATATTGTATTTATTTTTAATAGCATCAGCGGTCATAATGGCAAAAAAAATTAACAGGTTGATATTTTCAAAACCGCACACATCGAAACAAATCTGAAATGTGGTCAGATTCAGTTTTCTGTTCGGAAATTGATATAATGGGGCGGTCGTGACAGAATGAAACATTTCGAGTGGCTTGCCAAACTGGGGGAAAGTGGGTCCGCGAGGACACTCGCCACCCGTGACCGAGCAAAAACTGACCAATAAATTCTATAGGATAAAACAATGAATGCAGTGCAAAAGATTCGTCATTTTTTTTATGGGGCAAACGAGCAGTCGGTTCACCTGTGACCTGATGATAAGCGATCACCGCCGCCCATGGACACCCGCAACACCAGAGGAGTCGCATGTGCGTTGCCCGCCTTTTAAAAGGGTTTGTGCCTCCGGTAGCCTCACTCACTCAGCGAAACACAACGTAAGTGTTGTTTCACGCCGTTTTTCTGTGAGGCCGTAGTATCACTCCGGTCGAGCCGGCCCATTCGTGCCGAAGCGTGGCTTGCTGAATACATTCATAACGTTCCATCACGCATTTATTTTCCTAAGTGTTGGGCAGGGGTGTTCTACTGTACATCAGTTCGTCGGTATATAGTCTTTTGTCATTCATCATTGTCATCATCATCAGCCCATAGTAGTCCCCTGCTGGATTTAGGCCACCTCCAATGTGCGCTATTTAGCCTTTTCGCATCCCTTTTTGTCATTAACTGGTCATAAATCCAAACACCAAGCAGTTACTAAGAATTTCATAAAAAAACCCAATTCCACCTGGGCATCCAACCCAATATCTCCAGCGTTCGTCCGTCGCCCATTGCACTTGGCTCTCGGGAGAGTCCAACATTGGACGTCCGCGGTGGGATCGCAAAGCATGCGAGAACGATTCCCGTGATCACACCACTATGCGAATGTTGGTGGTTTTAGTAGGTATGCTGGCCACCTGGTCGGACAGCCCGACATGACCGTCCTGCATCCCCGAAGCAAGTCATACGTTAGGCGCACCCGAGAAAAAAAAAACAGGTCTTCAGCGTAACAGTCGCGCTTAGACTAAAGAAGCAGTTTCGATATAATAGTTACACAATCCTGACTGATGGTGAGAGCCGAGATGCAAATACAGTCACAGAAAGTATACTTCATTCAATACTTTACAGATCGTAAAAAATTGTGAATTAATTCACAACGTTCCCCAACTTTAAAAGCGACTTAGTACATACGTCAGGTCTACTTTGTATGTTTGTGGGAAACTTTAATACGCGATAGGGAAAGAGAATGGCCGGATTTATGACTCAAGTTATATTTCAGAGAATTCAGTCGTTTCGATTTTGTGGTTTTGTCGTAACGTTGCAGTTGCGCAGCAATGCAATTATTTTCTAGTTGAAAAGCTGAATTCAAAATTAATTATGTAAATATCGCATTACCGAATATATGTGCAATTGTGCAAACTCGCTGTCGCAATGTTTGGTTAACAACCTACTAATCACAGAGTCAATTTGTAGTAGCAAATTGACATGAAAGTTTATGTACTCTGTCAGTTCATAGTTTCTGAGTGTAATCAACTTGTAATCGATCGCGGTGACAGCTTCGGTGGCAGTGCTGTCAGCCTTATGTAACTCACAATTATTATGAGGTGACCAACATTATTAGTCGACTCAACTGCCACAAGGAAAATAGAAGAAGAACATTATTAGAATACTAGCTGTTGTTCGCGGTTTCATTCGCGTCCCAGTAGGATTTACATACATACATATTTATTTTCACGCCTGTCTGCCATTGGGGTAGGCAGAGACTATAGATTTCCACTTGCTACGATCCTGGCATACCACTTTCGCTTCATCTATGTTTAGTAGTAGGATTTATTTAATATATTTTAGCTTCTAGCCGACGTAATAAGATGTAATATGCACCTGATTTTACAGTTAGATTACAGCAATAAGCGATGGAAATCACATCTAATTTCGTGCACTTTCGTGTACTTTGTTTTCGTGATGTGCGAACATAATACACATAGCTACAGACAGTTAAAAACAAAAAATCTAAAGGATTTTCAAAAACATATTAATAAGTCTTTTAAGTTCCTCTTTCTTACATTTATCTCCTATGTACAGACATCGGCCAGTTACAATAATTATTTTGACATTGGTACCTATGATAAAAAGGTTAAAATAATAGTTGCTAAATCACTGTATCGAATTCAACCTTTAAAACGAGTATTTACTGTAATTCAACAATTTTACAATCGATATTTATTTCATCTTTCTGCGGCATTGACATATTAGAGTAGGTAATTAATGAAATTAATTATATTAATCAGGGTTGTCCATATTGTGACAGTGAAATTACTCGCGGCAATGGAAAATTAACAAACTCGAACTGCGTTTATTTAGCTGTTTTAGAATAAATACGGTGATTAGGTACATTGAATGGCAATGGTATTGTATAAACAGACTACTGATTAGTTCGATACTGCACTGAATAAAATTATAGGTAATGTTTGCTGAAACAACGTCAACAAACATCGAGTTAACTAGAGATTACTGGTATAACATATTGGAAAAAATACTAGATTAAAATTGTATGATGCAAAATCTAGTATTTTTGAGTTGACGATGAAGAAACTGTAATTTGTTAATGCCGAATTGACATTTGATTAAATGAAATCATAAACTTTTTATGATAAAGAAAACCGATTTGAAATCGGTTCACGATCAGCAAAGCAACAGCAGCAAAAAATAAGACTTATCTTTTCATTTTTGCTAAAAGAGTAAGTTTCGTTATAAAATCGGTCTGTTATCCCCGGTCTGCAAATTAATTTCCAGGACAAGGCACGTTTATTTGTAGGTATTTTCTTGCACATCACTAAAGACAATTCGGTAAAAGTATCCGGGCAATAGTGTTGCGAAACTGCTCTTGCATTGTCTAAATACTGTTTGTTTAACATACAATGAGATGTTCCGTTAATATGATTGAGAAGGCTGTACGGACATCCGCTTCTGCAAAACAAACAATTCCATTTTGCTCGTTGATCAGTTTTTAATTAAATCTTTATTGTTCTTTTTTTAGGTCACCTGTCTCTGCATTCCAAACGATATTATATTACTCTATAATTGTTCTTTTATTGCTTTTTATTAATTGAGTCAATTCAATATTAATGGTGACTAGAATTGACTAATCACTGTGATTTTTAATGTGTCGCAATAATTAAACTCATGTCTTGAAATTAAACCGCTTTTTACTTGACTGCCTTGTCATCATAGAACTTGTGACGTTTAAAGGTTCAGAAACATCGGATCGGGATATAATGGGGATATATGTATTCCAAACACTGATCTCTATAATACTTATATGTAAGAAGTATAGTGATTTCAAACTTATTTACTAATATTACATCTGTGAAAGTAACTCTGTCTATGTGTTTGTTTGTAACCATTTAAACATAAATTATTTTTAAATGGTTACAAACAAACCTAATTTTAATAAATCGGTAAGGCGATAGGTTACCTAGGGAAGAAAAAAGGTAACAGTACTTTTAGGACGCGAAGTAGCTCTTCAGTATGGATACCGCATTGTTAAAAGTTATTTGTAATAATCCGTAGTGTCATTGTATTTTATAATCTTACTTTGTCTATTAAATAAAAGTTGAAAAGGATTACGAATTTGCACTTAACTGAGTAGCAATTTTAAGATTAAAGTCGCCCGTAAAATGTTTCATCAGAAAATATGGGAAACAGACTTCAATATCCTACATTGTAGTCCGCTGAGACGTGGTAGGATTTAGACTTATACACTTGCAATTAAAAAGAAAAGCTATTATTTTTGTGAACAGCTCTTTGATACTAATAAGCTTTATCTCTTCGTGGGTGTCGTATATATAACAATTACTAAATTATATTTAAACACGACTTTTCATACAAATTTTGTGTTTAAATACAATTTAAACACATTTAAGAAGTTGGTGCAAGTGGTAAGAGGTGGTTGGTAAGAGGTTGGTGCACTAAGAGTAGGAATGTCTGCTTAGTTTTCAATCATCAATCAATTAATACAGCGAATAAAAAAAAAAAATATATTATTGCAATTCGCAGTAATTTTTTTTTAAATACAAACTTCCATATAATGTTCACTATCTAATTTTGAGTTGTAGGTGAAAATAAAATAAAGTTCTTACCTCTGAGCTGGCTCGCACAGTAGCCAGAAGTAACACGACGACACATAGTGCCGCCGGACACCTTATCAACATCGTAAATCTGCGAACAAAACATAATAACACTGAGCTTTTCTCGACAACTCTGTTACACAGGCAGTACACTCGGCAAAAGAGATAGGTATGCAGCTATAAATAGGTATAGTTTAGCGTACATCAGTTAAACGATAAGCTCGGTATCGTATTATTACCCCAACTCAAGCCGTAGCCGGAGCATTTTATGAGGCTTTATTATCTAATCTCCTTTTTAGAGATTTTCGGCGTTGGAGCATTTTTAGACACGTAAAATTGAGGTGATAGATTTGTTATTTGGTGTTTTGATTTGTCTCAGTGTGTTAAAAAGAATTGAAGAGTATTAGAACCAACACAATGGCGCTTATTATTCGCTATTATATTCATATTATTTCGCGGAATTCATATTTTGATTACGTATATCTTGGCTGTTTTCTATAGGCAGTGTCTAGATACATATGTACAAATACAGCTGATTACTATTCAGAAAGTTCAGTAGCCGTCCTTGCGATGACAAGGCCAATGTGACAGTTTTTCGTTTTAAAATGATACACAAAATATAATTAAACCTCTGGGTATATATTAATCTGTACATTTACTTATTTTTCCGCGTGTACTTATGTTCAGATTTATAATAGTAAATGGAAAGATAAAATTGATGAGTTTTATTACTTTTGCAACGTGAATGTTCTGAACATGGTTAGTTTGTAAGGTGAATGATTAACTTTCAGTACAAACGAAAGGAACAGGTTTGGCCACACTACACATTTTGTCAAGACCATTATTACAGATCCTTTTGATAGTCAAAAATTATTTGCGCGGGTTTAAATTTTGGGTCTCATTAATAAGAGCTGGTAAGAAACGTTATTTTATTATTATTTATCATCATTATTACAGTTAGAATGAATACTTGAACATACAGCCTTTAAAAGCCACATCTAAACTCTCTTCTATTCAGTAAAAGTCATGAAATTGGCCAGTTAATAATATGGCAGAATAATGACCAGTGTCATTATTCTGCCATATTATTCAGGGAATCTCTTCAAATAATCAGAGGAACAAGTCAACAGCGGAAGTTCGTATGCTGATTAATATTCATGAACGAAAATCCACTCTGCACCCGTTTAATGTATTAATTGAAATTAATTGTAGCATATTTACACAGAGCTCCCGAAATTGAATCACGGAAAGAAAACTTTTTGATTTCACGTTTACTCGTCCATCGTGGTACCTACTTACGTACCTTGTTACGGACCTTGTTAGAATACAATTGCTGTCATCCAGATATGCATCACGTATGAGGCGAGAAAATATCTGACTTGCTTGGTGGTAAATCTTCTTAGGTCTGATTGGCAGGTGGCCGTCGGAGTCTGTAGTAAAGGACCTTGGTGGATGTTTCGGCTTGAGATAAATTCTGCGCAATAACGATATCTGGTCTCGGTTTTCATGCTTATTGGGATTCTGATTGGTCATAAATTTTAGTATGACAACTGGAACCTACGTTTTAACGTGGTCACTGGTCTGTTAAGAATGATTTGCCACCCTAAGATTGACCGCGGCAAGCGCAGCTTAACCTCGCAAATCTATTCATTAGTTACTTGTTACTTCACCAAAGCTCCTAAAGATATTATATTATAGTATGCAAGTACCCCGTACATAAATTCGTAGTTGGTATTAAATTGTACCTACTATTTATGCGTCTCTACTGGGGTAGTTTTGGACTTGCAAATGCAATGCATTCTATTTCACAAACATCAACATTGAAAACAATGTGTATATATATTCACTTTATATTCAGAACTATGTAAACGGGTTTTTCGCTACCTATATGAAATTTAAATTCGGGCGTGTGTCCTCGTAGTCGATAATATCGTAATACATTTTTTCCATATCACATGACGTCTGTGGCAAAGATGGGTTAAACAGAGGTGTACTATTGTACCCACAGTCGGTATTCGCTGGTATTTTTACCGGTCACAAATCCAAATTGCTCGGAGTTTGGATGCTAGTGAGAATTTTATAGAAAAACTCAATAAAATTCCACGTGGTAGTTGAATCCAGGAATTCTTAGACACGCCAGCATTTGTAATGATTAGACCCGGCCGGTTTTGTTGTTTATATTGTATATTTTTTTTGTACCATAAATATCGTGTGCATAAAAACGAGAAATGTACGTAAATAATGACGATTAGTTTTGTATCAGTTTTATTATCTATAGTCCTACAGTTTCATTATTAACCAAGCAACATCGCCATCATCAACCCATTTAATGTCCCAGTAAGCAGGAAACAGTCCGTCCGTTTCTCTCTAAGTGGAACTCTTCTCTCCCGTTTCAAAGACGGATCCCAGGAGACCATAGTGCACCAGTTTTCCTTCACAACCTACACAAGTTTGTGAAGAAACAGGTAAGATTCTTTCACAGTTAGATTGGATGATAATTACTTATGTACTCATGCGCTATTGATTTCTGAAAACCAGATGCGTGCCTGGACTATAACCATAATTATATACGAAATATTATGAATAAAATGTAGAGTAGTTTATGGAAAGTGGAATAAAAATTTAAAGACGACATATCTACCTTAAATTCATGAACGAAATCGTGCCAAAGAATTTTTATTCCACAATTCAACTGTGGGACCACCAATGTTTTTCGTAAGTAAAATTATGAGAACTCTTAGCAGTTCATACAATTAAAAGATAAGATAGTAAAGCTTTGTCAAAGCACAATGGAGTGATTGTGTAAACTCGTTTCATCATGACAGAGGAACGAATTCTGTCGTGTGCGTGCCACAAAATGCACACAAGTGCTTGATCAGTTTTAGTCTAAGTGGAGCAAGGGCAATAAAGTGTTAGGCGGTCTTGGTTTGGAGTAGATAGGAATTCAATTTATTGTTGCATTGAATATAGAAATTACTTTGAAAGGTGAAGAGTGGGGTCTATTTCGGTTTGATACGTTAATTCATTAAAATACACATGGAATATAAAAGGTAAAATACTCCCGGCCTACCAGCGGTCTACACACCAACAGCCACCTATTATAGAAAAAAATACTACTGCAATATCTCATTTAACTAAAAGGGGTGAATGATCATATATCACCTTTTTCCGTCATGTACCTGTCGACTGAATAGCAATTTATACCTTCATAGCGACGCCATAGAGAAGAGACCAAAATAGAAATAATAATTTGTGATCTTGCGACATAAATCCAATTTCAAGCTGATAGAGACGGAACGTATAAATAATTCAAACATAATTATCGCAAACAAAGTAACTACATAATATGCGCATACATGTTTGATGTCATTATGGGTAGATAATAAAAGTGTAATGGAACTGTGGTGGTACTACAACGTGTTAACTCTACTATATTTTTTTTGTTCTCAGAAATAGATAGAGTATAGAATCGCTCTCTCTCTCTCAATTGAAAAACTATCGCAATGACACTTTATGGTACCGACTCGGGGCCCTATTAGTTGTAGTCTACTATTGTTAATTAAAACAACAGTACCTAATAGAATTTAAAGTCAATGATTTAGGAGTTTACAAGATGGCGCCGGCGAGTCCTTATTGACGTCGAAGCATGGTCTGTTAGTCTAGACAAAGTATCAAATTATGTGACTGTAACACTGTAGGGCAAATGGTTGAAGTGGTATTTTAAATTAAATTTGTGTCTATTTATTAATTCAATTATTTATGTGAAATAATACCTTCCTGCATAATCATACTGTTGATATTCGTCTGCAGTAACCTTTAACCGTCTGTTGATGATGTCATACTTCGTGTCCGGTTTCGATTATACTTTTTTTTAGCTAACAATTGGTTAATTAACATAACGAACAATGTTTAGCGATATAATATTGGTATTCGTTAAGGTTTTTAGTCACTTAACGCTTGACGTTGATTGAATAATAAATACATATAGTAAGATATTATGTCGAAATATAAAAACAAGGCTATTTACGACGATATAAGTAATAAGAATATATGCTATTATATTTCCTACATATAATCTGTATTACACTGCATTAAGATGTCTTCTAAATAGACATATACAAACAGAAATTCGGTAGGTATACGAAGAAAGATCTACCTGTATATTGATAATAACATACTTGAAAATCAGGTTTCCGTCAGGGTTGAGGAGGTCAGACGTTTGCCTGGTTTTAAACTAGAATGACACCAATGTACGGCTGATTGTATATATCAAGTATATTGATATAATTTTAGCCACAAAGTGAGTAGACATATAGGAATGCAGTGATACACGAGGGAAAAGATACATAATTGAAGAATACTCAAATTTATGTACAAAATTTTAATGGTAATTTTCTCTGAACTTCTGTTTCAAAGGATGTAGGTATGGAAAATTAATCGTCTCCAAGCCAAAAAATCAAATTTAGTTTTAACAACCAAATAAAAAAAATAAAAACAAAGAATAAGAATTGGGAACTATTAAATTTAAAGTTTAAATAAAACGGTATTGGCATATAAAAGTTTCTTTAATTTATATTAATGAACCTATCCTTAATATTTTATGATAAGAATTTCTGATGCCGTACCACAGTGTTATCATTATAGATCAGGCATTTTTATTATACAGATATAAATAATATTTTATTATATATAAATTCAATTTAAATATAATAGTATACCCTGAGGTATTAGCAGACAGGCAGGTTATACACAGAATCAGATAAAATATTTGACATCTAACGATAATTAACAAAAATATGAAACGTTCTCATGAATGTTTAATGAATATTGTAGTTTTGCAAGAAAGGAAATCGGTATTACAGGAGGTAATATTACTGCAGGGATATTGCAACAGTGATACGCCAGTAAATAAGAAACTGGTTATAATTTGACCAATTACGTTGTAGGAAAAGGTAAAAAATTAGAGAGCATTTGTAGCTACGAGTATTACGATTTTAAAGTGAGTAGTCATTGAATGTATTAATAGGGTATCCGGCTAGTTAGTTTCATAAAAAGTTATGTATTCCTTAGGGTTATCTTTTGCAGTTCCACTACCATTCAAACAGAGAACTAAGATATAACATAATCGACCCATTATAATGTCCCACTGCTGGGCCTCTTCTCATAGGATTAGGCTACAGTTCACCACGCCAGTCTAATGCGAGTTGGCAGACTTCACACGGCGTCGCCGAGAAAATCTGCAAATGCAGGTTTCCTCACGATGTTTTTCACCGTTAATACGCACATGACTTCAAAAAGTCTGAGGTGCATGCCTTGGATTTGAACTCGAGACCTTTGACTTGGCAGTCCAATGGTCATATCTCGATGATATCACTGCTTCTCATCTCAAGATATAGACCCCAAAAATAATTGGCTGCAATAAGGAACACTTAGTATGTTGGAGCCATGAACCTGTCATCTTTTTCGAGAAATTTCTACACCCTTAGTGCTTCCCTCCCACTTAGAAAACCATTCTTCGTTGCTATTTAGATAGGGATCTCGTGAGAGGCAAGAAAATATCTGACTTACTCGGTTGTAGGACCTGTTGGTATCTGACTGGCTGACGATCACTCCCACGTCGGAGTTTGTCGTAAGGCATATTGGTGTGTGTTTCTACATTTGCGCGTTAAAACTAGTTCTCTCTCGGTTGCTGAGTTTACTACGAGAATCTGCAGTTCGTAGAGGCTCTGACAATTCAATCAAAGCCATTCTTCTGGCTTTATATGTGTCCATTGGCGGCGATGACTATATACGATGGTATATGTACGAGTATGTTTGTGTAGAGAGATGAGAGAGACATGGCTTGACTGCTCATTTACCAAAATAAACTACAAAAAAGAAGCTAGTTTCGTGCTAATAGTTGCAAAGGGTCGATTGCAGTCAAAGGGTAACCGCAGCTATGACTACCTTGATTGTTTGGGCAATAGTAGACACGTTCGCAATTTTTTTTCGTAAATGTCTTTGTACCTTTTCGTTTCGTTTTCGTCATTGCTATATTTTTATGTATGTAAATAATATCGGTTACTGAGAAAAAAATAAGTAGTAACTTTGTATTTACATCCTCAATGGCAATATTCGTCTCTACACAGAGCAAATAGAGCCTTTTCTTGCAATTTATCGCGTATATTACCAATTCTGGGTAATAACAAGGCTTCCTTACGGAAAAACTAAATTGCGTTGCTCTAGGCATTCAATGCAGGAGAGTCAACGGTCCGGAGCAAATGAGGCTTTTGACCCTAGTCTTTTCCCTAGTATGTTGGGGTCAAGTACCAGACTAACCAGATACGGTTAATAACGACAGAGTAAGTTTATTATCAATCTAACAAAAGATTCCATTGAAACATATTTAATTACTACTTCTGTATCCCGAAAAGAGATAATGACGTGAACCCACTCGTAACACAAGCAATCTAGCTTAGCACGAGGGGTTAACAAGAATACTAGTAATGTGCGACCCACATTGCTAGTAAGCTTTAAAAAAAAATTGGTACACCCACAGTTCATATATTTTATGGTACGTTTTTCTATGAAATACTTTCTTATAATGTCAATAGGTTGACAAAAATGCTGCTCGACCCCCATGGTCGAATTTAGCTGCGCAAAAGTTATAACCAAACTTAACAAATCTAAGATCATTAAAAAGTTTGTTTTTATTGGATCAAGAATTACTTTCAAAACTAGGCTTAGCCTTATTTCGGGGATCAGCATTGAACCATAGAATTTAATAATACAAAAGTTAGTTTGATCTGGACGAAAAGTTTAATTATATCTTTAGCATCACGGATGCTACTGCTTAATTCACTTTGTCGAATATTCTTCCACTAAGCAATAATGTGCTAAAATTATTGAGTTCCGATTTGTAGTGTAATGTAGCCTGAGAAATTTACTGGCAATTGAGGTTTAACAAGTGAGTAGGTACTACAGGTATAGAATGCCACAGGTGTTTCTGTCGTCTATAGGCTATGACACTTATCAAGTGGCCTGTTAGCTTATTTATCTTCAATCGATTTTCAGTTTAATCTCAAAACAAAAGAGTTTATTATCCATTGGGTAAATTTGACAGTTTGTGAAAATTTGATGTGATGGCTATACAATAAAATAAAGTTACTTTATTTATTGAGTTTATTTTTAGGCTGCGAGAAAGGGAATCGCAATACGATCGCGAATACGTGGCTTCAGATTTGATATGCAATGTATGTTTTACCTTCTGCAAGTGCATTAAATGACATGTTTTCAGTTCATTGCGTAGAATCGAATAACCTCAGGGAAAGTTAGTAGGGCGGAAAGATTAGCCGTGCATACATCCTATTTCCCTACATTCTCACGTTATGGAAAACTATGAATATTTTTCGATTGCCCGTAATCATATTAACTGTCCGAATGCCGACTAACTGTGGATTTCATAGCAAAATTTATTATAGTGTATCGATATCCTTGTTTGTGGAACGTAACTACGTTATACCAAATGTGAATACATACCATCACGCCTGTATTCCCCAAAGGGTTAGGCAGAGGTGTACTAAGGTACACCCACAGTTCGCCGGTATGTTTATGACCCATGTAATAGGGGGCGACCCTATTGCCATTAACCGGGCACAATTTCCAAACTCCGAGCTGCCACTGAGAATTTCATAGAAAAACCCGATAACACTTTGCTCGACCTGGGAATCGAACCCAGGACCTCTAGCGTAGCAGTCGCACTTGGGACCACTACACTAACGAGGCAGTACCAAATGTGAATATTGTGAATATGTATGCATAGTTGAGTGTACGTGAGTTTTTCGATAAAAACAAATTATTTGCGGTAAGATTGTTATTTTTTATTGTTTTTGTTTCCTGTTTACTCTATTGCGGAAAACCAGTCAGTAGTGTTTTTCGGGCATATCTAGGTACATTCGAGTAGTTATGGCTTTATTATCAGCCAAAATTTTGTTTCTGTACAAAAACAATGGCAGAGTGCCGTCTCATTAGTTTCTATGACTAAGTAGTTATTTGGTTTAGGATGTTTATGAAATATATCAGAATAAAAAACATAGAATGGTGAAGTTTTCTTTGGGAAACAGTGAATAGGTACAATGAACTTTTTTCTATGCCTACCCTGCACACTTACTTTTTGGGAAATGTTGTAGGTTTTTAAGCGAATAAAAACAAATTAACAACGAGAAAAACTCCGTAAAAACTACTTTTATTGCAATAATAAAAGAAGTACTTATCTAAAACTTACTTCACAACAACCATATAAAACTTATTTAACGGGCTGTGAGGCCTATGTCCAGCAGTTCACGTCTTCCGGCAGCTGTAATAATGACGACAGTACAAAAACGTCTCAAGTTGAGGAAACGAGACCAATAGGAACTACTTCCTCATGATTCGTGATGTATCGTATGGCCCCGTGGCCCGTTCTCACGCGCCGACACCTCCCCTCCTCCATTGTCTTGGCGTTGCGTCTGCGCAGCCGACATAAACCGTGAGATTACTTCGACGCTTTGATGCCACTATCTCTGAGCAGATAAGACAATTTTGTTCCGTTCTAATTAATCATATTATTTAAGCGAAAGTAGGTTACAATGTTCGCTGTTGTATCATTAGGGATTTGATTAGTTATTTTACTGTTAGCATGGTAACAGCTACTCTGTTAAATGGCTTCTGGAGAGGCCTAAATTCAGCAGTGGGCCAGATTAATGAGTCGATCCGGTTGCTCGTTTGCCCCGCTATCCCATAAAAAAATAAAATGGAGTCTATTGCCGTTGCCAAAAATCCAAACTTCGAGTTACTATTGAGAATTTCTGGGCTCGACATGAGAATCTAACCCTAAAACCTTTAACGTAGCAGTCGCGCTTAATACAAGAAGATAAGTTGTTAATATTATATTCTTTTTTAAATCTATTCAAGAGTTTATAACAAGCTGGACGCTCTCTCAATAAATATTTATGACTAAAACTTATTGATTAATTTACATACACATCATTTACGTCTGAATGTCTAGTATCTAGCGATAGCTTTACGGTTCCACTGAGTTATGTATGCTAAGTAGAATAATGTCTATTTAGGTTGCAGTTTGATAGGAATCTAGGGGAACTATGAAAGTAGCCATGAAAGTCTGAGGTCGTTACATTCCTATGTTGTTATTCACAGCAATACCTTTACTTGTTACTTATATCTATACGCTTATATACCCTATATTTATTTACGCTTTATACTAACGCGCTCTTTACCAACTATTGATATCATTGCAACTATTGATACCTGTATGATTCTGATTTACTTTCAATATAGTCTAGTGTTTCTTACCGCAACTGCCACGCTAGAAGTCCTGGGTTTAATTCCCAGGTCGAGCAGTGTTATTGGGTTTTTTATGAAATTCTCAGAAGCGGCTCATAGTTTGGATTTGTGCCAATAATGTGACAATAGGATCACCCCCTATTTACATGGGACCTAAATATACCAAACTGTAGGTGTACATAAGCACACCTCTGCCTAGGTTATACAGGCGTGATAGTATGTATGTAAGGCATTTATTCTTTTTGCTAGTAAATATTACCGTATAGTTGTCTACTGACATTCATTTCACTAAATTCAATCAGATATAAACAAAAATTATTACTCCATCTCCATCAACTTCATACAGTTGAAAAATATAAATATAATAATATTGTAATTAATGAGCTGCCATGTTGAGTGTCTACATCGCCATTAATCCCGGTGTCATCAACATCCGAAGGGCATTATGGTTGATATAATTTTCATTCTTTTCTCCTTCGCAGCCAATTATTCAGGTATGTATAAGGTACAGATAAGAGTAAATTAGGTTGTCACTTCTATTGTATTCGGTGAGCACCTACGCGGTAATTTAGTCGCGATAAAACAGTATGTTAAACAATGCGGGTCGCCATTGTTTTGCCCAATGATTGCTGATTTTATTGCTATTTCGATGTATTGCTGTCATTGCCGAATGAAAGGGAATGGGAGAGGTTTCATTACGGGTTTTGATTAGTTCCTGTGTGGTGCCAAATTATGTATGGACAATAGACTGATGAGTATTTACACATTTGCTGGTTTGTGTGTCCCTACGTTAAGGTATGGAAACAGTTTACACAAATGTTAAGAACAAAACAGCTTGGGTAGTTAGGAGGCTGCGTAGGTACAGGTTGAAATTGGCACAGATGGCTGTGGAGCGATCTATGCTTGGCACAAAGCTAGTAGACCGTATTCCTAAATCGAGATCCGGAACGCACGAACGTTTTTGATGCTAGAAAACGAGCTGGAACTCTAATGGAATAAGCAGGTCACCATCTCAAGAACTTGAATGAAATTGGCACAAACGCTTAGAAGTTTGTGAAACCGAATGAAGGCCTATTCCAGCAGAAGGTAAAGATTGCCTAATTTGATGATGATTACAGCAAGAAAGAAGAACCAATCCAAATGGTAATAGGCTCACCTCCTGTTACATGAGGACCTTAACATACCGGTGAGCTGAGTATACACCTCTGGCTAACCATTCGGGGAGTATAGGCATATTTTATGTAATGTTTTACCACAAGTAACATAGTGTGGTTTTAGCCAGACGGAGAAATAACGTGTTGTGGCTATTAATAAACGGTAAATGTCATCACGTTATCTGTTCCGTATCGTTTTGATCCCCCGGACCTCTTTTCCAACGATGTTGGGATCAACATCCAGTGGTAAACTGGATGTTGATCCCAACATCGTTACATAATTATGGGCCACTAACGATTATTATTGGTGTTCGTGCGACAACCGGGACCGATGTTATTACGTGCTTTCCAAAGCACGAAGGGGCTCTATATGTGTGTAAAAACGGTACTCCATCCTCAGACTGACAAGCGCAGCTTAACCTTGGGGATTCATTGATCAGCGAAGATTTTCCTTTTTCGTTTTATTAGACAAAAATGGACGAATGCGATTCATTGAATGTATCCATGATATTGCATTCTTGTTTTAAATAAGCATTGTTATGATGATCAACTTAAACGGTGCTGTTTGTTTATAAACATAACATACCATCACGCCTATATTCCCCGAAGGGTTAGGCAGAGGCGTACTAATGTACACCCACAGTTTTCCGGTATGTTTAGGTCCCATGTAATAGGGGGCGAGCCTATTGCCATTAACCGGGCACAAATTCCTAACTCCGAGCTGCTACTGGGAATTTCATAGAAAAACCCAACAACACTTTGCTCATCCTGGGAATTGAACCCAGGACCTCTAGCGTAGCAGTCGCGCTCAGGACCACTTGGCTAAAGAGGCAGTTTTCTTTTGTTTATAAAATAAGGTCTAATATTGTATGTAACGTTTTAAAAATAGGTAAGCATTTGTGTTTTTTGTTTTCCTTATGGATATCAATAGTGGATTATTTCAATTGTCCATTTAGGCTATTTAGCGCGTTCATTCAGCAGTCTACTTTAGCTCGGTATAACGGATTATGAGTAAGTATGTATGTCATCAGTTCAAACGTAGAAAAATGGAAGTAGAATTGTAGTGCGAGTAATAAACTGAGTTGCTAGTGTGAAATGAGATTACGATCTTTTATTTTATATGGAATTTGGAGTTCTCCCACGTCGGGACGATGCTCCACATAATTGACCATTGTCATAATGGGAAACTTGCGCTGAGCTGACCTGCTTATTGGCTTGGTAATCACAGGTGTTTTTCGAAATAACGTCTCACGCTTCTACGTTATTCGTGTACACAGTGTTATGCAAACAATGATACATAAAATATATTGCTTTATGGTTTTAATTAGGTTTTCCTTCCTTCCACACACAATATAGTAATTATGATCTAAAAAAAAACTAAATAAAAATTGTAATCCTACTTCTTTACTATTGAATGTCAATATAATAATAAGAAGTTAGCGGTTAATTTAATGTTTTACCATGATAACACAAAACGTTGCGTTTAAAAGTTAAATAATTTGAAGATGTAACTGCCTCAATAGCCAAGTGGTCCTGACCGCGACTGCTACGCTAGAGGTCCTGGGTTCGATTCCCAGGTCGAGCAAAGTGTTATTGGGTTTTTCTATGAAATTCCCAGTAGCAGCTCGGAGTTAGCAATTTGTGCCCGGTTAATGGCAATAGGCTCGCCCCCTATTACATGGGACCTAAACATACCGGCGAACTGTGGGTGTACATTAGTACGCCTCTGCCTAACCCTTCGGGGAATACAGGCGTGATGGTATGTTATGTAATTTGAAGATATCGTATGATTATGGCTTATATCTATCTTGTAAGATAACTGTACATCTACAAGGAGTTTAGGAGCTATAAGAGTAATTAGGCTATCTCGGTAAAATGTTGTATTAAGATCTAGTTCCTAAGGTTAAAGAGGCGTGCTGATTATGTTGGCAAATGAGTAGACGATCCACCTGATAGTACCTAAATAGTCATCGCCGCCATGGACACGTGCAACATTAGAGATGCTGGTGCGTTTTCAGTTAGTCATAATAATAAGATCAGATTAATCGATGGCAGCTACCATCTTTTATGAAACTTATCAGAACAGGTGGCTATTCTTTACATGAATCAGTTAAGTTATTCTCGAATATTTATTCGAAACTTAGTAATTAATATTGCGTTTACACTTGAAAGTATATTGTATCTCATTAGGCACAACTTATTCTCTCGTGTCACGTGTTTGCACGATCCAAATTAATCAACGAACAAAAAAGGACTTAATAGTCGAGCTTCTTTGACTTAGCGTCGTTTTTCACTTGTGTGTCAAGGTTAAGAAGCTTTTTCAGACGACAGATGAAGCTCTCTAAGCACTTAAGCTCTATTTCTAAAGACCTTATGTATTTCAACTAAATGTTATTTCTAAGATAAATAGCTAACCGAATATGTAGTTAATTTTTTTAGTTATATGTACACAAGATACGTACTGATGATTTATTTTAAGATGTTAGTGAATTGTTGGCTTTTTTATAGGATAGGGGCAACAATCGGACGCATTGCCTGATGGTAAGCGATTATTGACGCTAATGGACACCCGCAACACCAGAGGAGTTGCACGAGGCATTACCGGCCTTTTAAAAGAGTCTCCAGTATCCTCACTCACTCAGCAAAACACAACGTAAGCTTATTTCACGCCGGTTGACTGTGAGGCTTCGTGCCGAATCATGGCTCTCCCATGGTTAAAAAACGGTTTTCACAAAGGAGCACTTCCTTTATTATAATTATTACTTATTGACAATTTACCATATTAGGTACTTTAAACCAAGCAAGTCGTAGAGGGACGCCAGAAAATAATTCTTCTTTTTAATTAACAACACCTAGTACACTTGCGGATAGGATGTAATGATTCACATGGCGTGCTAAAAGCCTCAAAGTCATGTAAGACCTAACAGTTTTACTGTGTTCTGTTGTGTCGTCTGTTGTTTAGTAATTGAATTTGTATGTAAATGAAGAAATACATAATTCTGTGAGATGTTAATCGACTCATAAAACTGCATCTTATTTGTGTAGACATTTAATAGTTTTCTAACGTAATCTTGACCCACATGGTTCAATTCATTGGTCATTTTTGGGTCAAACTTTTGACTGCTTCATTGGTCTCTAGTGAGCTCCTAGGTGCTATTCTCGAGACGGGCAAAGCATTATTGACTTTTCGTCTATTAAATTTCTCGGTTGAAACTTAGAGTTGAGATTTGTCCCCGGTTAACGGTAAAAGATTGGCTCCTATAATGTGAGACTTAAAACATACGTGACAATGAAACTTAACCGCAAGAATTATTCTTTCGTGCAGTCAATAAAAAGTCCAAATTCCTCAACAATGTCAAAAATAAACGCTAAATATCCTAATTCAATTAGACTTCGTCGTGTCATTTGCCGGGGTACTGTTATACTAAAGAATTCTGACAAACACATATATTAAGGTCGACGAAGCGATTACCGCTGGCTGATGTGCAAAAGGACTATCGTAAAAAGAAAAGTCAACGATGTCCTGAATATTAATGTTGTTGAAAAATATGATTTATGAATGAAACACTGCATATATATACCGTTGCACATTGATCTTGTTACTTTTGTCGATATTATTAGGTAGCTACTACATAAAAGCTATGTCTCCAATTGGTCTCGTTTTTCCCAATCGTGGGAATTCCCTAAAACCACGGTTACAACCTGCTTTGGTCAATTAAATTCTCTCATATGAATTTTAAGGGAATACAATTTTCTTTTATTTCTGATAGGCTTTGACCGCACCGCGATCTACGATGGAGCGCGCTTGCCTAGAAGAAACTGATTCACTGATTTAAAAGCACTCAGATTATATCTATCGGGGAAGACCCATTAGGGAAGCGCATTACCAAAATCTACATTGAAAAAGAAAAAACAACTATATTGTAGATGATTTTTATATCATAGTCTAGGAGACCACCACCACATGTTATTATTTATGGAAACCGGCTAACCCGCTCACTTCTTAATAAAAAAAAACACGTATGCTAATGGGTGAGAGACATTTCACAGATATGTGAGGACATAATCTCATCCCTAGTTGTAATGTATCTTTCTAAATAAAAACACAGGTCACACAATCCTGAAAGTGGAATAAATAATTCCACTTTGAGACTTGTTTGTGTATATTCTTCTTTTTTTCTTATGGGTACCAGCATACCAAAAATTACCCCAACATTCCGATACCGCATACTTTACAATATATCAACAAGCATGAGAACAAATTTTAATTAATAATTTCAATTAATATTCAATAAGCAATTTATACTAACAGGTGAGCTTTATTTGGTTTGTTTAATTTGTTTATTTTGGCCGCGTTAATACGATTTCCATAAAATGATTGAGGTTTTATAATGTACTACCCGATGTCTGCGGTTTTTCTCGCTTTCAAAGGAGTTTTAACAAAACATTCATTAAAGAGTTTGCATCAGATCTCCACGATCTTATTCCCCCTTCCCCTTGCCCTTTCTACTATCTGACGACCAGAAGCACAAAAAGCGACATCGATTCACGGACATTCCGAATAACCGAAACGCTGGAAGTTCACTTTTATTATGCGTATCGCCGAAATGTGGAATGCGCTTCCAGAGTGGGTCTTCCTCGATAGATACAATCCGAGTGTCTTTAAATCACGAGTGAATCGTTTTCTTCTAGGCAGGCGTGCTCCATCGTAGGTTGCAATGTCGCTTAACATTAGGTGAACTGGCATACAAGCGTAAGCTAAGAATAATAAAAAAAAATATAGTGGTTTCCAACATGTCTGTGTGTTCTGTCTTTTGTGTTCTAAATATTTCAAATGTTGTGCAAAAATGTTTAGCGCTATAACAAACTAGTTTAGCGTGCAATTATTCGTTAATGGTGAAATTAGTCATTTAAAATAATTAGTGTTGACAATAATTAACGCTGTTAATAATGACCAACAACAATACTAATAATTTTCTACGTGAATATTTCTGTAAGCTTCTGTGGTATCATATTTTGGCTAAAGGACAAATCTCTACTAAATATATCTTAGCAAAGCGAGAGGAATGTATATTTCTAAGATTTTTCTTGTCAACCCGGCCAATCTTATAATACTATTCTTGATAAATTTTACCTCCGAGGAGTAGTGCAGTGATGTATAATAATTGTACATATACTTATTTTTAAGTCCCATCGAATTAGCGGAAAAAACCCGAGAATCGACTCCAGGGGCAAATTGTTTAAACCAGTTTACTAATTTAAAAAAAAAAATGTTGTACCTACGTAACTAAAATTGCATTCTACGTAAAACCAACAAAAACTGGGTAGAATTACTAGTTATTTTAAGAGTTCGAAAAATGTCGAGTAAATAAAAGTTTTTCGTTGCTAAAGTTTTTCAATAAAACTGTTTGAAAACTAACGTGGATTTTCTCGCATGCAACTACGGTAGGTAATGTTGTTAGCTTAGTTTATAAATGCATATAATAAATAAATAAATATAAATAAATATTCTGGGACATTTTTACACAGCACCATCTAGTCCCAAACTAAGCAGAGCTTGTACTATGGGTACTAGACAATGGATATAATACTTATATACTTTTTTTTTTGTAAATACATACTTATAATACATAAAAAACACCCAGACGAACACGAACACAAACAACAATTATATTCACAACCACAAACCACAGAGGTATAAACAAAACAGGCGAAGATTTAAGTAGAAAATGGGAAAGCATATTATTAGTTTTACATAATCGGATTGTTTGAATTCCTATGTTAATGGGAAAGTGTACGTAGTATCGGGCAATCAATGGCAATAACTGGCAGGCAATAAATGATATGTGAGAACAGTCTGCCGGCGAATATTCACTTTCACGCCAGACACGTGGGCTCCTATTTGAGATAAGTTTCGAAGAAAGTGAGAGGCGTAACTTTTTCTTTACACAAACTGTTTGTACATCTGCTGACCGGTTAATATTGTGAGTACCAAGATGTCCGGGAAATTTCATGAATGGAAATCTTTATTTGCTTATTTTGTGTATTTTAAAACTGTCTTATTCACGTCACGTAATTTTTGTGTGTATCAATGGGGTTAATATGGCCACTTTCCTAAATCATAATATGATTCACGGGCTCTTTGGCTTATACACTGACATATATTATTCCCACACGGCTATACTACAAGCAAAAATTTCCAGTTTAAATTGATCTCACATTTTATAGAATTGTCGTACATTGATAGGTCATTTTATATTTTAACATGACGTTGTAGCCTTGTGTTTATTTTAGTGCGCCACATTTCTAATCGTAGTTAGAATTAACTACAACCTTCGTTTCTTTAATATATTTGTGGCAGAAAATGTCAAAATACAAATATTTGTTGCGTGCGGGGATCGAACCTACAACACGCGGCGCAGAGGCCAATCGTTCAGCTACTGCGCGAAACCTGTCGCCAAACATTTAATTTCAAATGTCTGCAGAAACAAATTTGTAAGTAGTTATGCTATAACTTTCTACCTTATTATTAAATCCTTTATTGATATTCCACTTTGATGCGGCAGAGGCGGCAATTACCTGAAAAGAGAACAAAACGATTAAAAAATAAATGAAATTTCACATTTTATGCTGTAACGTATTTAGACACTACTTTTACTTCTAACTCGTATACGAAATTAGGCTCTGTGTTAAGTGTAATAGTCATTTATTCAAGTTTACTTAGGATTATGTGTCTGTGTGTTGGTTTCAAAAGAATATAAGATTACATTGTCGTATTCTATAGAACGAAACGTAATAAATAACATTAAGTAATGAATATTCTGTAAATAGCCTTCGCTATAAAACATAACATACAATCACGCCTGAATTCCCGAAATGGATAGGAGTGGTCTACAAACATACACCACATACACAGTTGTTGAGTTCCCAAATAGGTAATAGGTAGAAGGCGACCCTATTGTCATTAAGCGGACACAAATCAACTCCGAGCTTCTACTGAGAATTTAACAGAAAAAAGGATAGAGCGATAAAAAAGGCTCAGGCAGAAGTCAGTGCTTAAAAACTGGCTGTACTAACTAAACAAGATACGTTAAGTATAAAAACAGAGTAGATTGCTGAGCATGATGTTGCAACACAGAGAAGTATGCAAAAGGAGTGATAACATCTCATCGAAACGGAGCAAAGGTTTTTCCCACACATGGCGGATGAAATTGAATAAATGCGACAAATTAAAACATATGATTCTATGTGTAACAAAGAAAACGCAGAACATGATAAAAAGCAACATAATTGGACTTTTTTAGTTTTAAAATATAAAGAGTTTTATACTTCACGTAGGAAATATCTGATAATCCATAAAAAATAAGATTATTTTTTATACAATTTGTATAATTAACTCCATTTTAAACTAAATAAGTAATCATTATTCAACCTCCCATCTCCTCACTATCCTTTCAATTCTCTGCCTCCCAAAGTCACCATGTATGTGCACTGTTCTGTTGTGTACATGTATGAGTTCTGTTGCCATAAAGGCAACGATAACATAGCATAAATTTACCCAGCTTTAGCCTTGATAGAGTGAGCAATATCAATCTTTGGGCTTAGGGGGGTCTAGGGAAGCAAGATGAGAAGGTGTTGTTAGTGATTGTGAATTAGGTCCAGTTTAGGTACAATAAAATTGGTAAAATGGGTAGTATCGACCTCTAATACCGGGACCGGGATGCTGTGATAACGAAGATAACCAAGTCGTGTCAGATAATGCCTTAATTCAGAACACGGAAAAAGAATATTGTGCAGTTTCTTCGAAGATAATTTTTTTGACACCGGCACTTTTCATGAATTAAATTGATATGCATTGTCTCAAATCTGAAAACAAAGATTTAAGTCAATGTATATCCCTTTAATTCATATTTACAAATGCGGCTTTGCGTGCTTTTTTCTTAAATATAACACACGTGCCATAGTTAAATTAAAAGTAATCACACGCGTATTATTTATCCATTAACTACTTCTCCATGTAGTGCAACGATAAAGTGCATAGCAGCGTTTTATTGTGCGAAGATGTTATCGTTTTACGGTACGAAACTGTCTGTGACCTAGTTCACGTAACAGTACCTAACTGCAATGTTTTAGAATAGCTAACGATGTAATACGTGGCCATTGATTAACTGATGCTGTTAGATTTTATACGATAGCTGTGTGGAATGCTGAAGTTATAAAATAAACTAGAATTTCTTTGATTAGTTGATATCTTTGATCAGTTGCTATACTGATATAATCGGAAGTAAATTTGGAATTGCGAGTCTGGCTAAATCAACTTGATTATGATACTGCCAAAAAGGAAATTTAGTCACGATAAATCTACAAGACGAAGATCGATTTACACGGCAATATTAAAAAGTATTTTGCACGAAGCATCGTTTACTCGATTCCGTTGAATTGAGCAAGCAATCGAGAATCGAGGCGGAATGGAAACATCGCCATATTTCGATCTATCGAAAAATTGGCTGTTTATGAAGTTTCGATAGCCCGGTGCGATGTTCGATTGGGTTTAGTCACGCAAACTTTTTTGTTTCGTTTGTTCTCTTTGGTTGCTAATAGGAATAAAAAAGATGGAAGCATACCTGGCACAACAAAGGCGTGAGTCAAAACATTAACTTTTTACAAAAAGTACCTATAATGTCTGTGTATTGTAACGATCTTCTTATATACGATAAATTTGAAGTAAGCGTAGGTCAAATATAAAAGAAACCGCTGAGAAATTACAAGCATTCTGAAACTTATTTTTGTTGAAGTTAATGGTTTTATTAGTTAATTAACTATTTAAATAAGTTTTTTAAAGATATGCACTTCAAAATGTTTACTACACTTGTCGCTTCGTTAATCAAGCTAGCGAACTAAGTAGGGGGCTTGCGTATAACGGAATGCGATCGCCATGGAGCGAACCACAAGATGGCGGAAGTGTGTTACGATATCATTACATTGCGTCTACATTTAAATAAGAACGACGTACATTAAAAATAATAGTGTTATCAATTTCAACAACATAATTATAATAGCATAAGACTAGACTAGAATTACAAGTTCTAGGATATTATGAAATTAAGTACCTAGCTAACATAGACACACGTGCTACTGTTAGTTCAATGGGCACCTTTTCCTAACCGTTGCGACATTGAGACATTTTTGTTAATAAAGCCAAGAAAAACTAGGCCTGGAAATTCTGATGAATATGAAACATAACTAGAAAAGTTGAGTGTTTCGTCACTGAATTCTTGGTAGGTCCTCGACTTCTCTGTAATATAAGGCAAAAATAATATGCTACGGTTTATTGGAATGTTGTAGTAAATAAGTAAAGAACATTAAAAGATAGTACAGTGTATTCGCGTAAACATAAATGACATCATAGTGCCGTCATCAATATGTCTGCCAAGGGTGATGATGCATTTGTTTTTAAATAAAGCTGCAGATTTTTTTGCAAATCTTCGAGAAAAATTCAACTGCTTGTATTGGTGAAAAGCCCTACGAAATAAAATATAGAAAGGACTATTGAATCTTATAGACAAGAATAAAACTTTTTCACGATTCGTATTGTATGTGACGCGGTGGAAAGTCGTACGCAAGCCGGTTGGAAAGGATCACGTACATCGGTACGTGTCGCATACGTGATGCCTGCCTAAAACGGAACACTCCTCATTGCCAGTGTCACTCGTCCATTGACTGTTTAACAGTTACAACCTTCTATACCTCCCGTCCCTAAATGGCGATGTACGCGATTCCAATATTAATAAGCTGAAGTGAAAGAGCCGCCGAGAACGATGACTGAAAGTTGACAGCACTAGTAACACTAGATATTTCACTGGCTTTTGACGATTCGCATATCGACATCTGTGTATTTTAATAATCGTATTATATCAGCAGTAGAGAAATGGATATATGTATAATAACTGGCCCAGATCCAAGCCATGATTCATCAAGACAATTTATCCTTATGACACAGCATACCTGCCGGTATTATATCTGCAGTAAAGGTAAGGTCGTTTGACGTCCCCAGCGACTAA
Source organism: Acronicta leporina (assembly GCA_947256265.1). Lineage (NCBI taxonomy): Eukaryota > Metazoa > Arthropoda > Insecta > Lepidoptera > Noctuidae > Acronicta > Acronicta leporina. The sequence goes on along the minus strand of OX366520.1, from coordinate 10,369,792 downwards.
TTAACTGCGAGAAAGCAAACACGACACTAAGTAGGAGTTTCTGCACTTAGACGCGACTTGGGTTTAAAGGACTATGTCGGTTAGTATGTCATGTACTCATGTTAACGTGTACCAACACTAACTTCCTGTGATTGGCTGAGTGGCTTTATGGCAATTATCTTGTCTTTCTTATTGGTTTCGTGAAATGTAGAGTCAAGTGCTGCGACAGAAGGTAATTAGTGAACCGCGAGAAAGTTATTAACGCTAAAGAATTGCGATTGTTCTTCTATTCTAATGGTTTTTGGTGAAACTCACATGTGATTGATACATATTCGCTCTTTGACCTCAAGTCTGGTACTCTATATATAGATTTTAAAAGAGATGCAGTAAGTAGAATAGCTTTGCATAGACGATGGAAATTTATTACTTCTAGAAATATTAATTGTCCGTTACTATCATGGTTAAAGAATACTACCGTTATCGTAGCCTTGCCCTGTCCATTAAACCTCGTCGGTAAAAACTACATACATCACTGTACTGGAAATATGAACACTGGTCAGGAACTTAAGTTGTTCGAGCGTAATGTTAGTGGCTTTTTCCACTTGCTGCAGTGTTCAGTGGTGCGGAAGAAGCCCAAGTCTTGAACGACTTGCACGCTCCTATCGCGAGAAAAAATCTCGTTAGAAAATGGGTAGCCAGCAGTTGGAAACTAGTTGTACAAGTACACTCTCTCAGTAAATGTATTTTTAGTTTACTTATGTCTCGGATAACGGATCTAGAATATGTAGGCGAAGAGCCTTTATTGTCATTTATGAGTCACGCTCACCACGATCCAAAAAAGTAAAAGTTATGTCTAAATAGTTGCAAGTGGAGAAATAAACGAAAGTACTACAGTAATGAAACTTAAGGAGACTGTTGTGCGGGTCGTGCCTTTTAGACTAGCAAGTAGTTGGCGGTACAAAAACCGAGTTCCGAGTATAAAGCGAAATTTGCGGTCAGGTGGGAACCATAATGCACATTAACGCTGCCCCGCCAGATTTTATTTTTATGACTTCTAAGAGTCTTCTTTGCGCTGTAAAAGTTGCATAAGTAATTTACCAAGCTATTTTGAATAGACTATTAGATACAGATTATTCTGCAAATTAGTCTACATTGATATGTTTTGCGCCGTCTTGGGAAATTAGAACACATATATATACATACTGATTTCTGACACTTACGCGAATATTAGACATTGAAATGAAACTACTTTTTACGGATTTTATCGCGGTATATTGATATTATTTAGTTCCCGACGTTTCGGATCCTTTACAGCATCCATGGTCGATTCAAGTCCTAACAAAAGGCCTAAATTATGCTATAACACCTCGCAAAATACCGGTAGAAAACATAATATGCAATGTAGAAGAGTGCCTTTATAAAAACAATGTAAATAAACAAGATTTGGAGGCGATACGTCAAGACATTTCGTCAGTGTTACGTCGAAGCAAACCGCCCAAACTGAATCTTACAAAAAACGAATTTATAGCGCTTAAAAACCTTCGCGAAAGGCCCGAATTAACTATTCTACGTGCAGATAAAGGCAATGCCACGGTGGTAATGGATACGTCGGACTACAATAATAAAATACAAGACCTTTTATCGGATGTAAACACCTACAAACAAGTGAAAACAGATCCTACGACTAAAACATTAAAATTAACTAGTGATCTAATAAAAAAGCACTCCGATACATTGAAGTTAGACGTAAAATACATAATTCCTAGTTGTGCAAAACCACCAAAGCTGTATGGGCTGCCCAAGATACACAAACCCAATGCTCCGCTAAGACCAATAGTCAGCCAAATCGACTCACCAACCTATAGATTGGCTCAACACCTTGCTACAGTACTTTCATCACTAAGAGGAAACACTGCAGCATATGTGAAGGACTCATACCATTTTGTCAGTGAAATAAAAGATCTACATCTCACCGACAATGAAACTATGGTCAGTTTTGATGTTCAGTCATTATTTACATGCTTATCAGTTGAAGATTGCATCAGAATTGTATCTAAGAAACTATTAGAGAATAACATGCCTATTGAATATGCTGAACTACTAAAACATTGCCTAACATCCGGCTATATGTTGTGGAATAATCAATTCTACACGCAAGTGGATGGTGTAGCAATGGGCTCTCCAGTATCTCCCATTGTCGCTGATATCTTCATGGAAGATTTTGAGGAGACTGCCCTGCAATCTGCACCTGTAACACCAAAATTCTACAAGCGGTACGTAGATGATACTTTCACCATATTACCATCTAATAAAGTAACAGCATTTTTGAACCACCTTAACTCCTTAAATTCTAAAATTCAATTTACTATGGAGGCAGAGGCAAACAACTCTTTAGCGTTCTTAGATGTTTTGGTAATTCGTTCCCCCAATAATACCTTGAGTCACACTGTGTATCGAAAGAAAACCCATACGGACAAATACTTAAATGGTGAATCACACCACCACCCAACACAGTTATATACCGTCGGTAAATCTTTGTTTCAGAGAGCGCGTGGGATCTGTGATGAGCAACACCTGGCTGCAGAGCTTCAACATGTCAAGCAAGTGCTACATGACAACAAGCTCCGAATACCGCGCCCTCGTCACAGAAACCGCGTGAAACGTGCCACAGTTGAGCGTCTACCTGCTGTATTGCCATATGTTAGAGGAGTCACAGACAAGATTGGCTATATCTTGAAGCGAGCTTCAATCAAAACATACTTCAAGCCGCTGAAGAAGATTAGTCAGTTCTTACCACCTGTCAAGTGCCACATACCTCTTCAAGATGCAGGAGTATACAAGATTGATTGTGATTGCGGACTCTCATACATAGGCCAAACTAAAAGAAGCATAGGGACCCGCGTAAAAGAACACATTGCCGATGTCAAACACCGCCGTTCCAGAAAGTCAGCAGTTTGTGAACATACCCTAGACAAGACCCAGCACTACATCAGATTTGATAAACCACAAGTCCTCGCAAAAGAAAACCGATTCCTACCCAGGATGATTCGTGAGGCTATTGAAATCAAAAAACACCCAAATTTCAATAGAGAAGATGGTTGGGTCTTACCATCTGCTTGGAATCCCATTATAGAATCTATAAAATCTAAATCCAAGCCCAAAACTGCAAGACCAAAGGATACGGTGAGCTCGTTCTGCGTGAATCGGATCACTAATAATTAACAAAAATGTAAGGTAGCTGTTAGTAATTTTAACATCAAGACGTCCAACACCCAATCTGCCCGTGACCATGGATGCTGTAAAGGATCCGAAACGTCGGGAACTAAATAATATCAATATACCGCGATAAAATCCGTAAAAAGTAGTTTCATTTCAACATATATATACACGCAAAAACGTACCGGTGTAAGTAGGCTTACCAAATATGAGGCAAATACGATCACGACCTTAGATTATAGATTAATTGAAGTACCTAACTCCATATTCGCAGCGACATTTCCCTCACTGCACTTCCTCATTCGCAAGGATAGGCTAAATATGGCGAGCACATCGGCCGAACTTCCCTTACTGAGCAGGTGATGATTATTATTAGTAGTACCACTTTCCGTTCATTGAACCGACACCGTTACTCCGTTTACGCATTTAGCTCTCGCGGCTGCCATACGACATGACACAAATAACAATTGGCCAATTGGTTACTGCTTTTCTAAGAGGACAGCATTAACGGTTGTACCGTGTGTACACTCATTATTGAGAACACTCCGTACATGTTCTCAATAATGAGTGACAGGTGTAAAATAAATGAGTTATGAAATATAATTGCAATTGAAAACCATTAATTTGGATGTTGATATACCAATAAATTGAACTAAAAACCAAGATAATCTTGATAATGTTACAGCATTGTTATTCAAACGAGACAGTTATGAACGCATCTGCAGTTGTGGTTTCGCGCTTTTTTGCGCCGCCATTTTGTATTCCTGCGGGGAAGCGTTGAGACGCGGAATTGTCTTGTTATATGGCAAAAGTGAAACCGCGATCACGTGGTTCCCCGAGATGGTTGAATGACACTTAAAAGTTAACTGCAAGGCATCGCGGCTTCCTTTGCCATGCCTATCGTGATTGATGCGGTTATCTGACAATGTGTTTAACAGAAAATACTTTCACCATTTTACAAAATTAACACCGGAGAACAATACGGAGAAAATGCTTTCTTACCGCATTTGCTTTGTCATCCGAATATGCGTATTTGAAGCGTTTGTATTTGAATTACGTGTCTGCTAGACATAGTATATAAAATATTATTTCCCTTATCGGTTACTATTACGAAAACGTTTCTAATTGCTTACAACCGGTGTCTCATGTTAATAACACTGATCGTTAAACATCACGGTATCTGGCGGATCTTGCTAAAACTATAAACGAAGAATTTCTTCACGCATTTCGACAAAACGAGTTTTACTGGAACCATGAATGTCGTTTAGTTTTCGTAATCACATTCGAAGTTAGTTTTTGTCGTCATGTATGACAATTTGTTCTAACTGTCGTTACCTTTGATTATGATACAACATTTGATGCGAAAAAAGCTTTCGCAATATGTTCCAGGTAATGGCTCCAACCCCTTTCTTCCGCATCGGTTATCTTGTTAACGGACATTTACTCAAACCAGTGTGGGGAGGTTATACCGAGTTCGACGAACAAGTTCCCATAAAATGAACAAACCACCTGAAAAAACGGAGGAGCAAATATTTTATCATCTAATTTTGGGAGGGTTACGTGTCAATAGGCTTTTTGTTCGGAAAAGGGACTTACATAAAACGCGACGTAACTTTTGCCAAGACATTCCAAAAGAGGTCTTTTTTAGTCTCAGTATAAGAAGGATGTATGTGGAGTAATATTTTAGATTTAATGTAGATGTCTTGAATATTAATAATACTCGTAAATAGCATTGGCTTGTACGAACATTAACGGACACCCAGTCGCCATGCAAAGCTGACGTTTTTATATGAATAACTGTGAGACTGGTTTATGTAATGATTTTATATACACGGTATGTATATGTAAACTCTGATTATATACATGCAAAACCATCAGCTATAACAGGACCTTAATTACTATTGCCACTTCTTATTATTACAGAAGAGTCTCTTGATTTTTTTATCAGATGTATTTTCAAGAAATCTAATTCAGTTTAATATAAGGTTGATCATCCCATAGTTCTATCAATTTTTAAACCAAATAAGTAATTGAAAGCGGTAATCAAAAACTACCATTGTGATTATACATAACAATCTGAACTCCAATTTTTCTTTTTGAACAAAATGTATTCAAATGTTTTGCAAAAAATAACCAGCAATACCTACTCTTAAGGAAATCTCGTGAGTCAGACAGGCAATGAACCGGCTTTTATCACAAATGTCTCATGTGGCATTGAATATACATAGAACAGGTTTACATTTTACGTCCAAGGAGGTAATTTATGGAGTAACTGACAAACGCTTACAAATTTCACCGAAAACTATAATGCCCATTGCCCATCTATTCTCACTATAATTACCGTGCATTAAATATGTTACGGATATGCGGCCTTTTGAAAAAACCCTACTACCTGAGCGGTTGAGTCACTGAGAAAGCTTTTGTCGTAAACGTAATCCTTATATTCGGATGGCGTGGCGTACCCAACCCGGCTATTTGAGTCGTGGGGATTTCTGATATTTTGACCTCTAAAGCAGGTAACTCGTGATACATTTTTATGAAAGCGATTGCTTTGTAATTTATTGCTGTTTCTTTGTATTTGTTCCGCAGGTCCTGTTGTACGTGTATTTGGCAATACGTGTTCACTGTTCAATGATGATTTACTGGGAACTTAGTGAAAAAACATGGTAAGTATGTAACTTATTCTTTTTTATTTTCATGCGTATTCCGAATTTCGCGCGTTCTTTTATTTACAATAATCTGGTTATTTTGAAGAAACGAAGCCAAAGCAAACCAGTTTATCCGAACCGAAACATCAGTTTTTGCATGCAACCTAAAGAGAAATCGTTAAACTGTAAATCCTGTTCAGTCGGCAACGGTTCATCAAAGTTTGAAAGACCAAGACGCATTTTGAGAGCTGCGTTCTTAAGAATGGCAAATTAAATATATGAAATGGTGGCGGTTTTGTACGGCCAAGGACAACCGGTCCCATTACATCTACTTGAGGTATCCCTCCAAAAGTATTTTATTATACTCATTATCATTAAAATTCCGGCCGCAATTCCGCCGTAGTTTGGATTTTCCTTCACGCAATTTCCAGATGATATCTAAGTTGTTATTAATAATGCATGATTTAATCTGTGTTTTAATCATGGTTAGAGTATTATGAGTTTTAACAATAAGCATGGTGGCTTAATTTCTGTATTTTTGTAAGTAAACAGTCTTCAAATATAATATCGGTTAAACCCTACCTAACAAAAAAACTAGGGAAATTCGCAGTCCAATCATGAACATATAAATCCCCGCGAGGCATCCAAAAATAAAAAGCCAACAGTCGAAAGAGCAATAAAAGTACGTAGTTCATAGAGTCCGTAGAACTATGGAGTGTCTGAATGGGGCTAACGAGACAGTCCCGAATGATGGCCGCTGTTTTGTTGGGCGCACCAGAAAAGATATTTTACATTTAGCACACCTTTTGTGTTGAATTCTGTTTAGTGCTTCCTTCCGTTGGCATTACATTTTTAAGAGCATTAGCAATGGAATGAGTAAAGGCAAAAGTAAGAGACAAGAAAGCTGTAGTGCGTGCTGTGAATGTAATTATTTAGTTTTCGTTATCTACAAAAGAATAGAATATTCTTTATTTCACACCAAAACTATTGTAAAGTAGAGTTTTATAAATCATAGAATGATACAATGGTTATTCCCAGTCTGATGAAGTAAAATGGTAAGACATAATAAATATAGACATAAGCTTCTTTAGATGAAAAAGTGTTACGGTGCCAGGAGATCAATTAAAATTGTTCTCGGACGATAAGGCTTGGCAAGAACTATGACTAAGTATAATAATATAATAAGGATACGCTTAGTAATATTTATTTTTAACTTTAATAATATACATGATTAAAGATTCTGCGTGAGTCATTCTGTTGGAATCCTTGTAACGATTTCGTATACTTTTGTATTGACCGCATATTGAATTTTGTTGTACGATCGTACGTAGAAAACGTAAGAAGATTAATGACGTTAACTTAATAGAAAATCTCTGACAGGTGTTACTTTAAAGACATTTTTTTGTTTATTATCTAATAAATAATTTTGTCAAGATTCATAATGATTCAAAAATAACCGAAAATATATTACAATTACTACTAGATTAAGTTCTTGCCAAGTGGCACAGAGGACATAATTTTAGGAGAGGATATTTTGAATAGAGCTTGGTTCTGGGAAGAGGTTCTCTTCTCTTCTGAGTGATAGATACAATATAATAATTGGTATGCTGATGTTAGCTTGGTTTATAAAAGTGATCCGAAGTAAACTCCGTGTTTAATTATGTAATCGGGAAAAATATGAATAGGATGGTTTATGAAAAATCTGCTGTTAATTACCTTATATTACAACCTATATACAAAATGGATTCCAAATATACATGAAAAGTGGACCACGTCGATTTCTATAGATATCAAGAATTAGAAAAAAAGATCACCAATAAAACCGCGACGGGAGTAAGACAAACAGGACAACTAATATAGCGATAACATTAGTGATGCACGCTGCACTAGAAGTACTAGTATATACAGTACCTATTATTACCGTGCAAAGAGATGCATAAATAACTACACTGATCACATCATAATAATATGCACAATTATTAATAAAATACATAAGTAGTCCGCGTAATAAAGAATCCTGACTATAAAACAACGATACTACACATCTAGTAAAGCAATAAACTTATAACGTTCTGCGAACGTGCAACAAGTACAAAAATATGTTGTGAATTATTCACAAGTTGTTTCAAAATGACCTGACTGGAGCTTTCTTGTAGCGAAAAGTTCAAGGTTTGATGCACACCCAGAACGTATTGCGATACTTGTACTAACTTACGACGTAAGTATAGTAGGTATATAGACAATTGTTTATGCCTTGCTCATCAATAAAGTAAAGATTTCTTATCCTTTTGAATGAATTTCTTAATCAAGTGTGATGAGTTTGTTTTTGAGTTAAGGGATTTTAAACTCTGTATATCGTCATTATGAGACTTAACTGTCATTATGACTGACTTTGTTGAGATTCCAAGATAAAGTTAATGAAGCTTTGACTTTCCATTTTCAAATCCGATTTTGCGATTTTTTTAGTATTAATTATGTCACGAAATTAGAATCATTCCTAAAACATTCCATTTTAATAATTAATCACTACAAAGGCCTACTTTATTATGAGAGGAAAGTCCCGTTTAATGAGGAAAAGAGCCTAAAGTAGCTGTTATGATTCTGATTCAAGCAGAACCGAGTTAAATTAATAACGATGTCGCTTCGTTCGTGAACCTCCACATTAAATAAAATGAGCAATTAAATAAAATGTCTGGGAGCAAGAAGTATTTTTATCCGACTTCATTTCGAAGGAAATAAACTTAAAATTAAGTTTGCTAGGATATTTTTCTCCACTAACTTCCACTCCGTTACTGTAGGTATGGCTGGCATTCTGCACCCCGAGATGGTTGGTAGCCAATATATGTAATTTATAGAAGTAAAAAGCATAACAAATTAGCCATATGAATTTTCATATGGCTCATATTTTATAAAACTGCTTCATGGTTATCTAACCAAGCTTCACAACAATATAAGGTTTTTTTCAATACACCCGATAATTTTTTAATTACCGTCGAAACACTAAGATAACTGTGTTTCTTTATAATACACTAGTACTTAATCTTCCTTTTCCTTAAAATCAGTGTTGTGTGAAGAAACTCGCTGACTCTTGCGGTCACAACGCGCGACCTTGCGCATGCAACCCTTCCGCTGACGTCCGCTGAATCCGTATAAACAATCACATTCAATAAGTGTTTTGTTTTCAAGTGGAGATCATTTGACACGTTTTGCATGTGCAGTTTGTGGAAATATGAAAATTTGATAATTTGAATTGTCGATGTTTTGTGCTTTACAAGCTGATGGTTATCTGATGATTGAGAATGAAATATAGTAACTTAGTTCACCAGTGGCCCTTTGTGTTGTTTGTTGGGTTGACACGAAAACTATTCAAATTCAGCACAGTTCTCAGCCCACACATTTCCTGTGCTACTGAAAGGCCTCCCACAAATATCCGACTAAACTATTTTTAGCTAGTGTTCATAGCCTGTATCCAAAAAGGTTTAATCAAAATGGGTACCTTTTAATGTACCTAGACATTTTTAGCAAGGACATAAAAAGCATTGAATAAACAGAAATACACAATAATTGGCAGTACACACATGCTACTAATTGCTTCTCAATTGCTAGTAACATCTGTTACTGAATTTTCTCTAAGTTTCATTATAAAGACTAAGACTGATTAGACGTTAATTGCATTAGCTGCAAGAATATCTTTCGACTTGTATAAAAAGCAGCTTTGGTAAGAAGCTGAAAAAGTTTGCGAGAGTTTCGTATTTTCAAAGCACGATGTCTTTGATGGGAGTGGAAGAGTTTAAAGATGTCACTGGAGACGCATTCACGTTGTATGGCGCAGAGGTGCGGCCGGCCTTTACCCAACGCTGCCAAGTATTCTAGGGTTGCCGAACTACCGAAGTTCTCAAAAATATATTTTAAGAAACAGAAGTACTAATAATAATTTTGTTAAAAGTTATTTTATTTCAACATTTTGATTGGTGAGTAGAATCTGAAGTACCTTGACGACGTTGTGATTTATTCGGTCGGTACGTGTTGTTATTTTTTTCTTAATTTCGTGATGAAATCTACATCAAATTGGACAACAATTGACGAAAATATCGGTAAACATCCATAAAAAAATACATACAAGACGAACGACGAATAAAGTACGCTATTCACATCTAGTCTTTTGTATGAAGCTTTTTGTAAGTTACATTCTAGAACTATGAAAAATTTTTGACCTTCTCCCTCTCCTCTCCCCGCTCTCTCTCACTCTCTCACTCATGGAATAACTAACCGAATGGGCTGAAATAGCAACATTGAGCAATTCCTCTGAAATTAATTAATATTTACAATCCATAAATTATAGGTACTATGATACATCCTAATCAGGCATCTTTTGATGTATCATAGCTATTATGTGTGTTCTTATGTTAAATGATTTCTAATATTATGATAACTGTTAATTGTAGTTGTAGATATATGCAGATAAATAACAGGTAGGTAATTCTCGTCGCTTAATTAAATACCGTTTCATAATTCCGCCACACAGTGAGGTATAAAATCTTATAGTTATTGCATGTAGTTAATTACCGATGAAAAACATTGATAATAATTGTTATTTTTATGACTGGCTGAAATTGTGGCAGTGACAACCTTGGTGGGTCCGAGCGACTTGATAAACTTCTGCTATCCGAGCGCGGTTCTAAAGACAAATTGGATTGAAATTGTTTTTTTTATATTTGAAGTTCACACAGTAATTATGATTGGCTAAGTTATTTATTACACATGGCCAGTACAGATATTACCGACCTGGCATGCAACTGTGTGCAATTGTATACACGCAAGCTTAAGGTAAAATGAAAATGGATAATTTATGTGATATTGTCAGTTAGATAAATTGTCATAGTTAAAGAATATTAGTAAAAACGAAGTCAAGGAGGCGAGTAGGTTAGTTGACTGAATATTTTTAATGGTCTCATAAAAAGTGGACTATAAATAAATCCAATCAACAAAAAGAAAATTAGTTTAAAAATAAGTGAGTTATAAGCATTTTAATTTTACCTAGACAGATATATATTTATAGCACGTTGTGACGTCAAACCGTGCGTGAACCGTACAAATTCTATACTGACAAGGATTTTGCGAGAAAGGGCAGAACATCTCTCAATACCTACCCACCAAAAACTTGAAAAGCTTATATTAGTCGATTAGAGTATATAACTTTATTAGTAAATTTAAATCGTTTTTCATTTATACGATAATATTTTCCAATAGATTACCTTTCATTCTTGCTGATATTATACCAAGCAAATGCAACAGTAGTATGTAGTTCTAGCCACAAAACATGATGAAATATCGAATATCAATAACCATAACGTTATATCGCTTTGCAAATCTAATGGGCTTCACATCGAGGTCACCCACAATGCGGATTTGGTTGAATTATCTAGCTTTTAAGGTTCAGATGTAACTGTTACCTGTGCTAGGTTGATGTTTTATATTCCAATTGCGTTCGAAAGTGCTGTGGTGATATCGTCAGTTTCTTTGGCGAATGGCAGTGTAGTGTTAACATTTATTATTCTGGAAGTGGCCGCAAGACGGCTGTAGAATAATAAACGTCTTTATGACTTCAATCTCAGATTTGAACGCGCTTAGAAAAGATTTGGCTCTAATATTTCAGTTTTGTATAAAACGATTTTCAATAGCACTTTTGACTTTTGAAACTTTTTAGAGTTCAAATATCGCTTAAGTCTGACAGATACACGCAGCCAACGAAATATATGAAATTTAATAAAAATTCAAGAAACTTTATTTTGATATTAATAAAAATATTACTATCTCACATATCTTTGACATGACAGGCGTTCAGTAAGAAATTGCCAATTACGACTTTAAAGATGTTTGTTTGAAAATAATATATTACTCGGGAAAAACACGTATCTGAGCTGACAGTCACGTAATCTACACGAATGTATATTGACAGGTATACGTGAGAATATTTGTATAATTCTGCCTTGCCAACTTCGCTAGCAATTGAACATATTGGGCGCATGTGCGTGTACTAATTCGCTTAACATTTTCCTAAATACGAAATCAGTAGCATGAAATGTTACGTGTTTCAACGTAATAGCTTTAATTCAATATATTGGTCACACGCCGATCTAATGTACTTGCACGCTGACCCAAATTCTTGGTAGCTCAAGTATGCATTTTGATAAGTTGCGCCTATCGTAAAGTTCCGATTTAATAATTCAATATGATGTTGCCTACATTTTATTTTACGGGAACACTAGAAATAAAACGCAGGGATTTCAGTCCTTACAGCTTTTATTTTTCTGGCATTCCGAGTCCATTGCAGTGTTTGCGGTTACTGTAGACGATTCGAAGGTTTTATTTGAATGAGACCGAGCCAGTAATTAGTCAGTGCAGCGGCAAGAATGAATTCTCGGACTGCTATTTTTTTACATTTTGTACTAGACACTATAATTGGTATCGAAGCCTTTACGACATAGGTGTGAAGGAACAGTCAATTTCGCCACTAAAGACCAATGGCATACTTTAACATGGAGTTGTTTGTCGACTTGTCAAGTAAGTAGGCGCGCAAATTTGATTTCACGATACACATTTCGTAACAACCGTTCAAACCTGTCCATAGAAGTTTTTGTGTATTTATTTTTACGGAAATATTCGTGGCGGACGAATTCTGGTTACGCGAGACTTTACGGTCACTTTCTTTTCTTTTTGTAAACGAAAACCCGCCGAACACTGCAAAGTAAATTTTAAAACCAAATTGTATTAAGATAGAATAATATTCTTCAAGAAGACAAACAAAATCTTATTATGATAGTGTCCATTAAATCGATACCACAAAATTTTTATATAAGTCTAAGAGAGGTTTCTAAAAGCGTCAATACATTACAGTTAATATCAGCTCAGACTGTAAATCCAAGTTGATTGAAGTGTGGACATGTCTTGGAATAACTTTGGGCTATGTCACCTTGAATTTGTGCCTGGCTAGCAGACTTTGTGTATGTGGAACACAATGCGAACCCGTTTTATCGTGTAATAAGTTGTTCAACATATTATTGTATAAATCCTTTGTGCTTTCATTGGAGGCGTCGAAAGCGTTTACAAACGTAATTTTATTCATGAACTGAATTGTCTTTAAGATGAGAATCTTCTTTAAAAAGTATCATGTACTTCTGTGATGGCAACTTTGCCTCTTGTAGGTAATGATGTTAATATTTTTGCAGTTTTGACTATTGAAAGAATAATTGAAGAAATAACTAGCGATAAAATAAAAATGCACAAGCTAGACGAACCACGTACAATTATCTATTTAAGTTTTATCACGTTTTGTACAAATGCCAACACATACTTTAATCAAATGCTTCGTACGTTCAATGATAATAAAATTCTTTAACGAATGTTAGCAGTTACAGGCGCATAATATCTTTCTGTTATGCTCTGAACAGCGATTGCTGCAATTTTCGTTTCGTTCAAAATTATTAGGAGCAAGATTTATTTCGACTCCTACGAGACCGGTTCTTTGGCAACGATCAGAATAGCCACTGGAGGTCGACTGAGATAATAAATACATTAGTTTATGATTTCGATACTTCTACAAAAAGATTTATTTCAGTATCCACTATGATAGTCGTAGTCCAGAAATGTTGAATAGTTAAACCGAATCCTATCCTATTTCCTACTTCCTACTAATATTATAAATGCGAAAGTTTGTGAGGATGGATGGATGGATGAATGGATGCATGGATTGATGTTTGTTACTCTTTCACGCCAGAACGGCTGAACGGATCTGGATAAAATTTGGCACAGAGATAGATTATAGTCTGGAATAACACATGGGCTACTTTTTATCTGAAGTCCAGGCAGACGAAGTCGCGGGCAGAAGCTAGCCAATAATAATATTTAAAAAAAACTATGTTCGATTTCGTGGGAACTAGTTTAAAAACTTGAATTTAGTTGAGAGATGAGTAGGTGGATGTTTCGTGTGGATTATTCATATAATGATTCTACTTTAAATTCTAAAGTTCAAGATTGAATGACACAACAATATAATAACAATATTGTATAGATGAAAGGTCATGTCGGTTTACAATTTTGACGAGCTCACAGAAGATAATGCGCGTTTAGCAATAGTTGACGAGAAGACTTATTTTAACTGCAATTTGTGAATTTCATTATTTCATCAAAATCCCGTGCTCCATAGGTCTTGTTATTGTGTAGTAATGAAATAATATAATAGCTAGGTAACACAACTTATTTTATTGTTTCAATTTGTGTAATTACGAACATAATACAACGCATTTTTGTAAATACCTATCTCAAGAATTTATAGCAACTATCTTAGTAACTTATTAGTTTTTTACTGTATCAATGCTAGGTTTTTTCTTAGTTAGCTTCAGTTCGACCTTAATTAAAAGGAGTATACATAGATTTCTAAATCACCTTTCACAGCGAGTAGGGCAACTGTACCTATTCCATACTAGAATCTATCTTAAGGTTCGTCAACACGGTGGCATTATAGTCGCATTCCTGCGAGGCGAACGACAGCAGGCCTTGCGACCACACAAGGTCGTTTGTGAAGGGAGACCTGAAATAGGGTCGACGCTCTATTTATAATTAAGACTTTAGATAATTTCCTAATATATAGTTGTGTTTTTCTGGCTCATATAATGTTGTTCTAGGTACCGTTTTTGTCTGCAGCCGACCTGCTGAGCTTCCAAAAATTAAAAAGAAATGCTATAGTAGGTTTTACGTTATGATATTTGCTGTAATTATTAAGGTATCCTTCAGTTTGCCTCGCTCGCTGATCAAATATAATGCAGATAGGAGTTAGATATAGAAATATTATGTTGACATTCATGTCAACCCTGACAACAACCTACGTGTCTGTGACCGTATTCTAGAACAAATATGACTGCCTGCTCAGCTATTGGAACTTACTTCCTTGTATTTATATGCAGCTGCCTCAACTGGTTTTCGATCAAAATAAAAGATGGTACTACGAACAAGAAAAAAAAAGAACAATGAATAAAACCCAATTATACTTTTTGTTAGTCCTGGGTATCGAACTTTGAAATTATATATAAATTATAAGAATAATACTGCAGTATAAATCGGAATAAATAATTTGAATGCTGGGTAGTGCGTCAAACAAATCAATGCATACCAGTAATGATAAATACCAGTCATGCTTTTATCTGCAAACCAGTTCCAGAGTGGTGGTCGGTTTATTATCATTAACGAGACGAGCATGAAACGTATACACATATTACATTATAGAACCAATAGGTACTGTTTCATTAAGTGAACCTTGTCTCAATAATTTAGAATGACCTTACATGAAGCAAAGAATGAAATATAAATATAGTTCCACTAACAGAAAGTTTCTTTAAGCAAAAGGAGTAAGTTGAATGAGACAATAAATTTTAGGATGAAGGACAATAAAATAATCTAGAAAATAAGGTTGTGGTGGAAGTTCGCAGAAAATATTTGATAAATCCTAAGCTCTAGGGACATTCGTTGCTCACGGTCGTTCTATATTTACACCATTTGGATAAGCTTTGTTTACAAGAGTAACTACAAATCACTACATATTATAAAACAAAGTCGCTTCCCGCTGTCTGTCCCTATGTATGCTTAGATCTTTAAAACTACGCAACGGATTTTGATGCGGTTTTTTTTAATAGATAGATTGATTCAAGAGGAAGGTTTTAACATCACGCTACGACTCTTAGGGACGGGGCAGCGCGGGTGAAACCGCGGGCGGGTCGCTAGTTCAATATAAATAGAATCTGTTCGTGATACATATACTAATATTATGAATGGCATTTGTTTGTAAGGTTTGTGGCAGGTAATCTCTGCAATATCTGATCTGGTCCCGATTTTTTTTCACTAAGAGTAAGCTACACTATCCCTTGATTGTTAAGCCGGGATATCCACTATGTTCGCGAACCTCTTGCGCTCCGCGCTCCTGCAACTGCTTCAAATTGTGGATACGCTCGCGGACCGTTGCTCGCTCCAGGAGCACGAACGGATCCATAATTCGGAGTAGTTGCAGGAGCACGGAGCGCAAGAGGTTCGCGAACATTGTGGATACCCGGATTTAGGGTGTAACTTTTTTTTATAAAACGTTGCCCCACAGTTGGATTTTCTCCAGTATCGTGGTTGCGTTTATAAAACACAAAGTCTTACGTACACATCGCCCAGACCCGGAAGAACTACCTGTAGATTTATACAAATATTTGCATCGTGTGGGCATCGAACCCATAACTCGTGTCGCAGAAGCCGATCGGTCGGTTAGTCGAAGCTTGAAGTAACAAATATATTCTTAAATATTAAAATATTTCAGACTACTGAAATACTACTGAACAATCGTTCTACTTTACCGATATTTTGTTGAACTCAATTTATTGTTTATGGTACAAAAAATCTGTGAAACTTTTCATCAAGGCAAAACGGCAAAACATTGTATTTAGAAACTTTATAACATTTTAGAATATAACACCAAGAAATTGCTAGATGTCAAATATGCATCGATATGTATAATTTTAATCAGTTTAAGATGTAATATTAAAAGTAAGAATTTACCAATATGTAACAGAAAATCTTCTAGTATTCTAAGGCGAACCTTCAAAGTAGAACTCAAAGTGAACAAATGGAATCAGTAGACGCCCGAGTATCGCACGACCACTCGTCGCTACCGCAGGTCGGCCAACCGTTACACAGAGATTCCTCGGCGTTTCCTAAATAATGCCGCATGAATGCGAGATGGCACGAATACAAATTAACAAGTTTAGTATGTGGACCAGTTGTCGTGGTTGCTTCCAAGTCGAATCAAAGCAAATAGAATGGTATTTGTGTCTGGGGATTAAAAAAAACGTTTAAGAATGTTTAGCGTCCGATGGTGTGCCTGTGCGATTCTGTGTATTCTTGCTAGATTCGATTTTATAGCCGCAAGCAAGAATGGGATTTATTTGAGAATTGTGAATTCGATTTTATAGCCGCACGCAAGAATGGGATTTATTTGAGAATTGTGAATCACATTGTTTATTGAATTGAACGTGGTATGGATAGCATTAAAAGAAGATATTATTCATTAAACAAAAGATTCCTCACTCAAATAACTAGTAGATTTTTCTTACGTCAGCTATTTATAGAGAAAGGGAAAGAAAATGTTGAGGTAAGAACATAATTTTAATATTTTACTAAAATCGTTAATTTAAGAGTGAAAAAATATTTTAATTTAAGAGGAAAATGTTCCAGTACTTCATTGATCAGATAGCAAAATATTATAATAACATTTACCGGAGAGTCTTCTTGAACTGCTTTTGAGAATTAAGTTCGTTAGAATGGGCCACTGCACTTAGCCTCTTTCGGAAATTAATTTTAGTTACAACCTTTGGAAAGGATTTCGAAACTGTTTTACTTTTAAACTTTAAAAGTAATACAGTTTCGAAATCCTTCTAACTAACTCCTTGTAATAAAATTATGTATCGTTTATAATTGTGATGTCCTTTTAAAAATGAGCGAAATATTTTGGCAATATTATGTCATTATTTGCCTACAATATGCTTTTCATTTCATCTTGGGTAGGTTTTTTTTAAATCAAAGTTGAACCAGACTGGATTAAATCAGATAGATTACCTTAAAACATCTCGTCAAGGAAATCTAGCCTGATTAGGTTTTTTAAGTATAAAAAGTATCTGGTTTATAATAAGTTTCACCAACTTTTTTACTGCCGTATTAACTGCTATTTCTATAGTGAATCAAGTATCACGAAAGCAATTAAAAGAATATGATATACTTAAGTAATTTAATACTCGTGCTTACTTGCCTGTAGATAAGAGCATGGTCATTTGTAGCTTTAACTATTTCTTCTTTGTTATGAATTTGTTGTTGTTATTTACTTTATTTATATTATATTTTTACCTTACCTTGACATTGTTAGAGATATAGTTTTTCCTATTTCTTTTTTTTTATTAGACGGAGGACGGACCTTATTTAAACTCGTGCAGAAGATCTAAAATAGAAAAATATTTTTTGTTTTATAACTAATTAATTTATGGTAATAAACTATTTTAAGATTTGTTGTAAGGAATCTATTGTTATATTGAATTCATATATTTGTTTATCCACGTGCGTATATAGGTAAAACTATTTAATTAGGTGCTTTGTAAACTATGTACCAAAATACTGTGACATAGTTGGTTTAGTTATAAACCAAGTATATAAAATGATCACAGCTTTATCATTCCATTTTAAACTTTATACCCTTCTCATAGGATTCACAAGTTTGTGAATTGACGAGAAACTGTACTTACTGTCCGTTACACCGAAACCTCGGAAGCGTGTGCGGAAGTGAATTCTCGCTGGATAATCGAATTCATTTGTAGTCTTTGTACCATCATAAATGGAGCGGAAGGTCTAACTCGTTCGCATACTGAAATTTGGCGTTAGTAAATTGCAAAAAACGAAAAAAGATCAAAGAGTTAATTGAAAGTCAAAATCAATCAATACCAACATAATAAACTTTTACAAAAAGATGCTGTAAAAGTTCAAAACGTTGCGATCCTGCCAGGATTCGAACCTGGAATCTTCTGATCCGTAGTCAGACGCGTTATCCGTTGCGCCACAGGACCTTGTAGCTACCATGTTTAAATTTAGGTTCGTATTAGACTTATTGGGACGTGTCAAAAAATTGTACAGAAACTATGTTTTTTTTTATTTGGAATCAATTCTGTCAAGGTCTCTCTTTATGGCTTCGTCACGCACGACGCTCATTTCAGTGTGTGCAGCTTTTTCACACTATTTTTAGGCTGAAGGGGACTAAATTCGAATTGGTTAAATTTATTATTAGTATTGGGTGGAGTAACCTGAATAAAGATATCTTTTTTTTAAGATTACTTTATAATTATATTGAAATAAAAGTACTTTACGGATTTTATCGCGTTCTATTTACAAAATCAAATACCGACGTTTTTAAATGTCCAATATTTGCGTAAGCTTCAGAAATCAGTATTACTTTACTATAACCGAGTATATTATGTTTTTCTAATAATGATTAAGTTTTTAAGAGAAATTGGAGCTAAATTCTCTTTTCATAAAAACAGATTTTTCTTATGAGATGTTACATTTTAACAAAATTAAATAAAAACGAAATGAGACGCATATTTAATTAAAATTCTCTGAAATGTATGTTTATTAGTCAAAACGTATACAAAATTACTTTTAACTTTTACTTCTTTTCTTGTTTAATTTAATTCTTACGGACACTTGGGCATGTTACACGCAATTACTGCGTTTTTCTATAAATTTTATCTTTAAAACCTTTAGGTGTACAAATGCATGCTATTATCAATTTTCGTAATAGAATAAAATATTCATAATGATCGAGTTATGGTAGACATCTATTCTGCATAATGACACTTCCAAACTTTCACTTCCTCTGAAAACTTTCCAAAAATACGTCCCCCTAATATTTACTTACACTTTTTTATTACTTAATTGTTGTAATATGATAGCAATATCATGTAGTTAGGCCTTAATTAAAAAGACGGAGTTCTCCATTTAACATTTCGCCATATTCACGACTAAGGGCCACTTGCACTAACTTCAAAATTATATTTAAATTGCATTTAAACACGAAATTTCTATGAAAAATTGTGTTTAAATATGACTTAAACACATTTAAGAATTTGGTGCAAGTGGGCCTAAGAGTTACTGCCTAAAAGGCTTCAATGCAACAATTCTAACTGCACGCTTCCTATTATAAGAAAATATTCGCGTATTCCAGGTCGAATACTAACTAATGTCGGGTGTGTTGAAAGTTGTGCACGCGATTCAAGCGCGCATGACCCCCTTAGCTCTAACGGACTGGTAACCGTTGGCTTGGCTCACGTCTTCAGACGTGTACAACTTTGCGGTATTAACCGCTCGAGTTATATAACAAACGTATTGAGTAATTTGAGGGTCCAACGAGGGAGATGAGAACTGAGAAAATGATGAGAGTGATAAACCAATATTTGCTTATTAGTAAAATTTTCTGTTTGCTATGACGTGTGCAACTCACCGTATAGAAAATGCTGTTAATATTATCTTTGAATGAAAGATGAAACAATTATTGATAATATCGTTAAATTTGCAGCCTAGCTTTAAATTAAAAAATGACTTAATATAAATATTACAGAATTCAGCTTCTTATGGTTGGTTTTCGGATTCAAACTGAAGAATTTAAAAAAGAAATGTAATGAATCCAAAGAGCATTTAGTTTTAACTTTTTCACGGAGGTTTTTACTACAATTAGACACAGTTTTACTTTGTGCAGTTTTTACAACAATTATATTTTTGTTTGGTGCAAAATGCAGGTACTCTACTTTCCATGCGGGTCAATTTGTAGCGTGGATAGTGAAAATTAAAGTATATTTGGGCGTATGTATCACTTTCACCTTATACACGAATCTGGTAGCGTAATTATAGTGGATGTTAAGTCAATCAGAGCGTCATAATCATATGTGAATAGAGTAATTGGCTCAGTTTCTGTGAAATGCAAAGCGATATGAACATCCGCATTAAAGTGATGAGTAAAGCCGATATTGAAGTAGTTTTAACGTACGATTTTTTATGGAAGAAACCTTCATTAAAATTATCAGAGTAGGTATAAGAACATCGTGAGAAATTGGAAAGAAAATCGTGTACTTATGCAATAAAATAATTACAAATTTAGTTTTTAATGTTTAAATTAGTAGTCAATAATTATTGTAATATTTGATTGGTTTGAAGCTGCAATCTTGTGACACAATATAATATGACAACTTGCAAAGTATTATTATACTCCTGATGCCATCATGACATTTCAAGGTTTTAATACTATTCGTTGTTTTCAAGTGTTTCTTTTTGTTTTAAAGTTTCGTAAACCTATTCATTATATTTTACAAGACTTAACTACGTGTAATATCTCAGAATCAAAGCAAGATCAGATCCAACGTGATCTTCCTTTTTGGATTCCTAAGTGTTGATCAAATAGACGTTTTATTTTGCTCTCAATGACCTCCTTGCCCCTTTTTTGTCCCTGCTTCATTTTAATGCGCTCTTTGTTGGTAATTACAGAGCATAATAATATATGTGCAGGTTTTTACTAACGTGGGATTTTAGTTCATCTTCTAAAGCGTTATTATGAAGCGTTTCTGGTTTCGTCTTGTTCCTGCTTATTGTTACTGTTCCTAGGAAGGTTTGACAATGTTTTTTACTGAATGGGTTTCAGTTGCTGATTTACTACATTACTTTGTTGAGAGCACATCTAATCATCTTTACATTTAATTTAACTTCTGTAATCTAATCAGTAATATTTACTCACGTAAATATTCCATTCATTCATCCATTCCCACTTTATTCACTAAATATTTCTATAATAATAAACATCTAGGATTTTCGATTCATATTTTAGAGAATAACAATTTCCTTACAAGAAGATATTTTTTTTATGAATAACCTTCGGATCATACGAATTTCTCCCAGAAAATGATTTATTCATCAGAGCGCGGCAACACCCTATCGGTATCACAAACCTAATTTAGTAGTACGATTGATATGGAATTGAATATTTTTATTATAATTAATTCCGATTCGTATAATAAAAATTCTCTGAGGAATAAAAATGAACGAGCTCCTGAGATATGGAAATTTTATATTGGTCACATTTTTGAGCCCGACGACAGAGTCGACTATATGACAGGTTTTAATTTAACATCTTAAGAAACTCAGCTACAGTATGTCCATTTTTCTTGGAATGTAGTAGAGCTATAATTCAAAAGAGATTAAAGCTTTTGTATTAAGATAATCTTCACGCACTTTAATAGTTTATCTTTGTATTATTTCCAGAAATGTGTTTGAATTCCGTTTATCTACTAAGTCTTCATGGAAGAGATACTTACAAGCTAAGCTTGTTTGAAATGACAGTTCGCTAGATGAGGATTTATTTGAATAGGATCCTATTGGGTAGTGCCAAATCTTAGCCTGTTTTGGCACTGTTTGTAGGTTTGGCACTAGATGATTGTAGCATTAGTATTATGTGTAATTTGTTTACGTTTGCAATGCATCTCATTCTCAGTGTTTATGTCATCTTTGATTAGGTAATCATCGACATCCGTTGTAATCAGCGAGTTTTTGATATAATTAGCGGTAAATTGAGTTCTGTAAGATGGAAATCGTGAATATAATAATTATTTCTTAAATGAGAACGGAAGTTATAAACAGGTTGCGCAACAAAAAAGAAAGATAGCAGGGATTCGCATATCTTTTGAGAGGCTTATTATAATTTATGAATATAGAGACGCGAGGGATGCACTCAGGCGCATCGCGAGTTACTAAGCCGACGAGTGAGGTGCGGAGGGAACCGCGGGCAAGGGGAGGTGAGGAGAGACCGGTTCAACCTCGACACTAGATATACTCGACTCTGTCCCCGTTTACCTCCACTTCTTGTTTACAGTGTAATAATTTTAATTTTCCACTAAATACGGCAATTGTGTTCTTCTTTGCTAGGACAGCTAACTACGATTTTTTGTTATTTATAGGTTTTAAAATGTGCTGTTTGTTTTAATATATCTATACTTCTAAAAAAATAAGCTGTTTCAGTAATTACTATTCTATTGTTTACTTTGATTGATTGTGAAACTATTCCAACAGTTTATTAGAGTTTAGAAAAAGTGATTGGATTATCTGGATCAACAAAATTTTGCATTGATTTCTAGAAAAGAAACTGCCCAACTTTTCTTAAGATAATCTATTACTAAAGATAATGAAGTTACATTTTAATAATAAAGCAATGGTATAGTGTAAACCATTTTCACATTCCAGAGAATATTTAATGTAACGAAATGTTATAAGAATCTAAAGCGCTTGAGATGTAAGACTCTCAACGGTGCGCGTTGATGTCTTCCGTTTGATGGCATAATCTTGAGCTTTTATTATCACGAGCATTTCGGTTGTAACTCCAGCGTATTGTCAACATTTGTATTCATTGGCATCGACATAATAGGCCCATAGAGTCAAAAACCTCGGACGGAAGAAAGTTGTCGAACCGAAAGCGGTCTCTTGAGATTGGAATTTTGGTCGGACACGTATTACTGACATACAGCCGGCGCGCCCACCTGCTAGCAACCACACCTGAACCAAAAGTGTGTCAACAACGCTGACTCCTCGAACTCGGCGATCGATCGTCACAACTTTCACATTACCTTAAATTAACACTCGACCGAGCTAGCACTGATACGACTAGATAATACAAAAGATTTAGGCTTCACCCACCTTTTGCACGCCGCGGGGCGTTCCAACTAAAAATCCGGTTAAGCACTATCAGGGGTTGGGGTTAATGCACGGCCACTGTGCTTGTACACAATTCACAACACTTGAGTCACAAGGTTTGCCACATGTCGGCAGGCCAGTGCGGTCGCGACGGCCGCCAAGTCAGCACTGACTGAGGCTTTCTTCGAGACGACGCGCGCGCGTGCGCAGGTAAGAATGAGACTACGGTTACCTACACACCGCTACGTTCATTGCCGTGGTGTGCGTTGCCGTCGCCCATCGACGTGGTTCAGGTGCTTAGGAAATGAATATTTATTTTTGAGATATATTTGAGAATTAGTAATTTTAAATTCAACTTTTCCTATGATTTATTATTTTAGAGTTTTAAGTCAATGTCTTAAGTCTTAAGTCAATGTCCAGATATAGTAAATAATATAATTATCTGGTCTATTCTAAACACGAACCGGCGCGGTGCTGCGAAAAAGTTTTTTTTTATTTTGTTATAGGTATTTACTGTTAAATAAATGTATAAAGGTATAATCTAGTATAAACTAACTCTTGCCTGCGATTTCACTTGTGTTTCAAACGGAAAATTAGGGAGATACTTATTTGTATTATAGTTTATTTCCACTGTCAAATGAGTTTATGAAATAAAATAATTTCGTATTGAGTTAACTTAGTATCTCCTGTGACACGTGGTATGTTCTCTAGTGATGTGCTGTAGAACTGTAGTGCTGTAGCTAGTAGCTCTAGAGCTTTAATTAAAGGAAATAATAGAATAAAGGTGTCAATAAAGTTATCTATGGGTGTTTTAACCTTATCGTCACGATTTACTGGGGCCCGAGTCTGCTATTTCAATTGCCTCAGAATGACCGTCCAATGGCACTAAATGACATATCAAGTGACAGATTTCGTAGACAAAACTGTAAAAAATCAACAATTTTGAAGTCACTGAATCACAATTCTGACACAACTAAATAGTAGACTCGGCACCCTGTAGTATTACTATCTTTAGCCGAGTACGATGTCTGATGTATGGTGTGACCAACAGTCGTTGTTGCACAGTATTCTAATATTGCCATCAGAGAATAATAATGACAGTTTGGCTTTGACCGCCACATAGCCTTTACTTTACAGGAACAGTTTACCTATTTACTCACATGGTGTTTCCAATAAATAAGACTTTTTTATTTATAAAAATAAGAAATTGTCTCATATTCCCAAGCGCGACTCGATCAAAACTGATTAAAAAAATATTTATGTGTATCGACTACATCACTTAATATTCAACTGAACCGCAACGCTTCCCCGCTCCACTATTACACTCTCAAGGCACTCCAATCTGTACACACCACTACAAGTACAGTAGTTGTGGGTTATAATATTTAATATTCAAATTAACTCCAAAGACAACGGCATACCTATTCACGCACACTAACTAGCAAAATTTTAGATAATCGGTAAAATTTTAGATCTTTATAAACTTTAAATTTCAGATTTTGTGTGCTCTATTACCTTACACTAAAAGTGACATCATAACTCAATTTTTATAGAAACAAAACCTCTTAACGAATTTTATCGCGGTATGAGATTTAAATATAATAATTTAAATGTAATGCGTTAAAATCCGTAAAGTTTATTTCAATATATCTGTAAAATAATAGTATTCGCGTGTCAGAAGTCAATATAACTCAAGTTCTATTATATTTATTTGATGCTGAATATTATTCTTGCAAATATTGTTCTAATCAAAAGTATTAAGAAAATTATGTGCCTAATTAATTTTAAACAGATAAAATTGCCTAACAGTAAAATTAATAATGTCAAAATATTTTCTACGATCAATGTCAAAAGGTTAATGTTTATATTAAAAAAACCTGTCTATGAATATGTTAATTCTTCGCGTTTTTTTAATGAAAGCGTAAATCTAGGCTAAAAAGCAGATGCGGTCTTTTTCATTGTTAGAAGTTTACATGAATGAGGTATATTAAGTAGAACATGTGCGACAAAGGCTAAGAATGCGGTACTTTCCCTGGCCGATGACGTCATGTATTCAGGCCGATGGCTCATACGACAAGGATACCATATAATACAAAACCGTTAAGTGTGAACCCAAGTAAGGTTAGCTAATGGTAGCAACACCAATACCGCGGATGGAAGGACCACCAATCCGTTTACCAGGAATGGTGAATAATATGACATTAGCTCGTGATCAAACCACTGTTACTGACCTACATAAAATAAAGATAGAAAGAAAGAATAAAATGTAAAAGTGTTTATGGGCACAAAAAAAACATGAAAGTAGTTACGTACACATTTCATTTAAAAATTGTGCTAAAAATATACCATAACATAACATACCGTCACGCCTAATTTCCCGAATGGTTTGGCACAGGTGTGACACTTTCAAGACTGATGTACATCCTCAGACCACCAATATATTGGTTTCGATATGGCCAGTAGATGGCGTTGTTTGCATTATCCTTTGACAGCTGTTTTTTTAATTTAAAGTTTAAGGCCAGGACAAAGCAAGCTGGGCCCGCTAGCATAATATAAATGTAACTGGCCGACGAGAAAACATCATATGGTTGATCTTTATAAAAGCAATAGAAGCCAAAACAAATACTTATCTTTAGAATTTTTGTTTGGCTGTCTGCCCTCATCGCGACATGCAAAAACTATTGCACAAAATTAGATGCAGTTTTCACAGTTGTATAACTAGAGGTCTTATTTAAAATAGTACGTTTCATCTTGACACTCTGCCTAGAAGCCGTGAACAATTAGGTAGACTAAATTATAGTAAGTAAATCCTTTTGGGGACCGAGTAAAACTGCGGGAAATAGCTAGTCTTTGTAATAAATCTCGAAGCCTAATTAAGTTTTTTACGTTTTAGTCAGATTTTTTAACAATTTTTTATGATCTAGGCCAGTGCCCGCATAACACAAAATACCTTCTAAACTCTTATACAAATTATATTTTAATTGAAATATGTTACGTAAACAAAATTATAAATTTACGTAACAGCTTATTTTTCAGAAATTCTTTGATGAGTAGAATAGCATTTTAATTTTCTTAACATAACATACCATTCCGCCTGTATTCCCCGAAGGATTAGACAGAGGCGTATGCACCCACAGTTCGCCGTAACTTTAGGTCCCATGTAATAGGGAGCGAGCCTGTTGCCATTAACGGGGCATAAGCAGGCACTAAACTCCGAACTTACACTAAGAATTTCCTAGAAAAATCCAACAACACTTTCGTAGACCTAGGAATGGAATCCAGGACCTCTAGCATAGCAGTCACGGTCAGGATCACTAGGCTAATGAGACAAGCATCTTCTATGGTTAAAATTCTCACTAACCTTTCAAACTAAAATTTATATCATCATCCTACGAGAATTTTTACCATCTACGTTGGGGTCGGCTCCCAGTCTGACCAGATGCGGCTGAATATCTGTATTTTATACGAAGCGAATGCCATCAGATCTGCGCAACCCATTTCTGGGCAATACAGATATTCGGAGTATAGACTGGTTGTCAGACTTTTTTGGGCAGCTGACTACTACTAAAATTTGTCACAGATATTCATATGACAACCGGACCGACGACAGTTTTACATGCCCTCTGTAGCACAGGGAGGTTTCGTTGTGTTAAGAATCGTCACCCATCCACATACTGACCTCAGCGAGCGCAGCTTAACCTTGCAGATCAGTTGACCACCTTAGTTGTTTCTTAGCCACGAGACCTAAGTTAAAATGTATATGTAAACATGAAAAAATTTCAATTCAAAAATGTCTGAAAAACACAAAACCTTAATCTCTGGTTTGTGATCATGAATCAAAGGGGCAACTTTATACCTTCATAATATGTGATGTACCTATGACGTCACAATTTTTCAAGCCGCTCATTTCCTTGAACATGGGATACGGAAGTACGATGACCTACATTTTCGGTCCTGCTGATCTCGATTAGGGGCCCGGATGGGTCCAAATAACGAACCGAACGTGGTCCGTTTTTATTTATAAAAAATGTTATGCAGTATGAGTACAAGATCTAACATGGTGTAAAGGCAAGTGTTTAAAACGTGACGTCATTTGCCGGAATTAGGGCTCAAATTGAAAGGGATCAATAAAAATATTCTGCTATTAAGCTATCTGTAAAGAAACAATCTTGTACTATAAAAATCTATACTGTAAAGGATCCAAAACGTAACTATAACATACCCCCATCACAACTATCTATATTCCTTGATTGATTAGGTACACATATAGGTACTAATTTTCATCCACATTTCGCCGGTATATTCTTACCATCGAGCAAGTCAGGTAATAATGTTTTCTCGCCTCTTACGAAATGCTGATCTGAATGGCAGTACTTACGAACAGTATTCGAACCCGTCCTCACACGGGGTACTAAATATAAAGTTACGTCTTTCAGGCTCATTTCGGTCACCCATCCAAAGTCTGACCGTGGCAAGAACGGCTTAACGCTGCAGATCGTTTGCTTAACGTTGTTAGGTATGATTTAGCCACTAGCTCACTACTCTCTATCAATTCTCGGAATTAAATCAGGAAAATATAACCCAAAACTTTTTTATTCTTGTCGACCATATTGTGGCCGTAAGTCAAAAGGGAATCCCCACAAAATCATTTTGCACGCAAACCTGCAGTGGTCGATATTGACAAAAAGCCGATAGAATCCCGGGATTACGTCAACCGGTAACCGATCACCATAATTCACGGGACTGTCACATCCTTATATAAATTGGACCCTTCCACTTACTTGGGATAATACCGGCGAGGGAAAAATGTCTATGCGGGTTTGCTTACTACTTACTGTTAGCCTTGAGTTCTGTTCATTACTGGTTCAAAGGTTGTCGTCAATATAGAGTTGATTATAAGCAGATTCGTCTGTAATAAGACTCGTAATAATATAATTATTATAATCCATTACTAATATATTACAGCTGATGAGTTTGTTTGTTTGAACGCGCTAAACTCTGTAACTACTTACTAGTAGCATTTAAACAATATTTTTGCATTTGTTAGCCAATTCTTGAGGAAGGTATGAGTGATTTAAAACCACGCTATGACCGTGAGGAGCGGGGCAAAGTGTATGAAACCGCAGGTAACAACTAGTAAAAAAAATACGAATGATAATGTTCAGAGTAGATGACTAGATGGTCAGTCACTAACCATTGCAAAAGTAGGTAGGTACATACTTATTATATTTCCAATATACCTAGACCTATATGTATAGAACAAATCATAAAAATTAATTTACATAAAAAAATTATTAGCAGTTGTTATAAAATCGTTGTTGTTTATTTTACATGAAACATACCAATGAAAAATCCTGTTTATACCAAAACGTTTAATATACCTCCTCCAATTTCAAAGTCGGTGAATAAAATATTCTTGGCTTTCAGGAAAGGTGTTGACTGAAATTGAATTTTGAAGATTCTTATTAACTGTAATGTTTTGTATGAGAATTTACGCAGCCTGAAAGTCTCTTTATAGTCCTGAGTTTTGTTAATTACTAAAATAACGATACCCAGAACAAGGAGTAATCAAGTGAGATCCCGGGAAGCACCGTGAGATGTAAGTAAATATTTTGATGAAATAAGCCGCCTTTATTACACTATTGTTAGGGTACTTCTATATTTTATTATAATAAAACTCATCCAACAATGTATTTTTAAATGTTGTGGGTAGATTATCCTTGTCTAGTCGGTTAATTGACGTCCGATTGTCAAACCGAACTTTTATAAAGCCGTGATAGCATTCGGCTGGGCAGTCTGTTACGAGACGCCCAAGTGACAAGTTGTGCAAATTGTGTGATCATACGACAGATATTCTGTACCAATTGCAGGTTAGTAAATGTACTGCTGGTTATAATGATAAATATGTAATACATGAATAGATATTATGTGACAATATTAAGGTAATCTAACTGGCATTGTTTTTTTTACGAGATGGTAATAGAATGTAGATGTGTACAATTATAACTAATTATTGGATTATATGGAAAATTATCAGTAATTATCATTAATACAAATCGAGCTGCTTTGTGAATATAATATTTGAGTTCCATTGACTGTTTTCTTTTCCTCCATTATAATACCCTCACTTGAAATGTTTTATTAGCAGTGCCACCCCTTTCAACTCAGAAGTGGGATAAGCGAATATTCCCATGAACTATTCGCTTATCCTGCCCACATGTTTTTTTTCTTTTTTCTCTCTTCCTCAAATACCAACAGGGTTTCTATCACAGTAGTTTCAATGGAATTCATTAATTATCATATTTACCTATGTATTTTTTTAGAATCAAGTGTTTAAGCGAAATATTAAAATTAATAATGTCTGCCAATTATGGTTGCGATATACTTCGCTTAATTTATTTAAAATAAGGATTATAATATTTGATTCTGCCTGATTAACGGATCATTACACCGCTTTGCCATACTCTCTGGAAGCAAATTCACATTACACTGCTTTGTCAGGGCTACTCTCTGGAAGCAAATTCACATTACACTGCTTTGCCAGGGCTACTCTCTGGAAGCAAGTTCACATTACACTGCTTTGCCAGGGCTACTCTCTGGAAGCAAATTCACATTACACTGCTTTGCCAGGGCTACTCTCTGGAAGCAAGTTCACATTACACTGCTTTGCCAGGGCTACTCTCTGGAAGCAAGTTCACATTACACTGCTTTGCCAGGGCTACTCTCTGGAAGCGAATTCACATTACACTGCTTTGCCAGGGCTACTCTCTGGAAGCAATGCATCACTACACAGCTTTGCCAGGGCTACACTCTGGAAGCAAATCATCACCACACTGCTTCGCCAGGGCTACTCTCTGGAAGCAATGCATCACTACACAGCTTTGCCAGGGCTACACTCTGGAAGCAAATCATCACCACACTGCTTCGCCAGGGCTACTCTCTGGAAGCGATGCATCACTACACTGCTTTGCCAGGGCTACCCTCTGGAAGCAATTCATTACCACACTGCTTTGCCAGGGCTACTCCCTGGAAGCAATGCATCACTACACGGCTTTGCCAGGGCTACCCTCTGGAAGCCATTCATCGCCACACTGCTCTGCCAGGGAAACCAGAGCTGGTCTCTGGAAGTACCCTTGTTACGCATCTGAGTGGATAATATTATATTAATAAGCAATGGTATGCATACTTACAAGAATCATTTAATAGGGTATTAATTCAATCAAACACAAGTTTCAGTTACGAAGACAATTATTAAATTGAAAACTCCCGATCAGAAGATGGATAATAGTGATGTTAACACGGACTGCATAGAACAGGAGAGCCACCACCCCAATTCTGTAGGCGAGTGTCGGCCCTCAAAGCCAGTACCAGGTATTATGTCAAGTGAGGGAGCGGGAGGGAGCCCGAAACTGGGGCAAAACCGCAAACACTTGTCTACTTGTAATAATCTTAACGCTCTTTCTAATAGACCATCTCGATCAAGGGTGCTCAGGAGCCCGAGCAGGGAGTCGACGAGACAAAGCTTGAATAGCAGGGAGTCTCGTCGGCAACGCTCTAGAAGTATCATTTTAAAATCAAAGAGTGGGGAGTCGACGAAACAACACCAGTATGGTAGGGAGTTTCGTCGGCAACGCTCATTAAGTTATTCTAGCAGAAGTTCAAGCCGAGAGGCGGTGGTACGCCGGGACGGCGCCAAATCTCCACGTCAACACCCTCGGTATATGACTGCAGCACAATGCCATTGTTCAAAAACCTTCGAAAACATACCTCGCGGTGGTCGACATGATTGCGTCGAGAAGCGTAAAAATAAATCTAGGTATCGTTCTCGTAGTAAATCTAAAGAATATTGTCTACGAAATCATAGTCGACTCCGTGAGGATAGGCGACACAAGCGTGAGGGTACCGAGAAAGTTAATCTTAGTAATTCGAACGGTAATCATCGCACTACTAAACGAAGAAGATTACGTTCTCGATCCCCAAGCGCTGATCCCAGTAGAATTGCGAATTCTGAGTCTCCCAAGCCTGAGCAAACTAGTAGCACTAATGTTTTAAATAAAGTTTTAGATATCATAAAAAATGTAAAAGGTCAGTCAACATCAAAACTACAACTTAACAATGTATTACCAGAGTTCGACCCAATGTGTAAGGATCAGAACATATTGATATGGTTAACTAAAGTAGAGGAGTGTGCAGAGATCTATGATTGGAACGAAAAG
This sequence comes from Acronicta leporina, assembly GCA_947256265.1. Classification (NCBI taxonomy): domain Eukaryota; kingdom Metazoa; phylum Arthropoda; class Insecta; order Lepidoptera; family Noctuidae; genus Acronicta; species Acronicta leporina. The sequence goes on along the minus strand of OX366520.1, from coordinate 10,338,432 downwards.
GAAATCATACACTTTGCTCTTCCAAAACTTACTGGTGTTGCAAAGTTGTGGTATCAGGGCCTCAGCACAGTCCTTTATTCATGGAATGAATGGAAAAAGAAATTATTAGAATCCTTTCCATATCGTGACGATTATGCAGAACTGTTAATATCAATGTTGGCTAAGAAGGCGCGTTTTGGCGATTCCCTTGAGTATTACTATTACGAGAAAATAAATTTATTGAATAGATGTGGTATTAATAATCGAAAAGCGGTTGATTGCATTCTAAACGGTATTGAGGATCGTGCTGTTAGGGTCGGAGCTCAAGCAGCGCAATTTCGAGAACCTGAAGATGTACTTAAATATCTAAAAACTGTTAAGGTTGGAACAAATAGGGACATTAGGGACAGAACGGATAAACAAAAACAAGATAAAAGAATTATTAGAACTAATACGAGTATGTCAGTAAACCAGCAACCAGGTTCGGTTAAAAACATTACTTGCCACAACTGTAACGTACCTGGTCACAAAAGTTTTCGATGTACAAAGCCAGCAACAACCTGTACGGTTTGTAATAAGTTAGGGCACTTAGACCTATTTTGTAGATCTAATCGAGATGGAACTCTTACAAAAAACGAAAACTTAAGCATAGCTAGTGAGGAAAAGCTCGTCTCCGAACTTAACGTTTCCAATGAATCTAACTCTAAATACATTATAGAAGCTTCGATTAATGACACAAAATTATTGTGTCATGTTGACCTGGGTAGTCAGTGTACGCTTATTAGAGAACGCGAGGCTAAACAGCTCAAATTAATTTGGAGTACTAATAATTTACCAGTAATGAGAGCTGTTGGAGGGTATCACGTTAAACCATTAGGCAAATGTTTTGTTGATGTAACTGTTCAGGACATTAAAGAAAACATTGAAATCTTCGTGGTAGAAGACCAGGCTCTAAAGTATCCTGTACTCTTAGGCCACACGTTTACTGAGCTACCTAAGATTATCATCACCAAAACCCCAGACAAACTAATTTTTGAAAAAGTTCGCGAAAAATTGTTTATAGAGGTACATGAAAATGTAACGATAGCCCCAAGTAAATTCTATGTTTTATCAGTACAGTCACGAGATAATTACGACGGGGATATATTCGTGAATGGTTCCATACGCGGGACAGTCAATCTGGAGTATTACTTGTTTCCGGGACAATACACAATTAAATACGGTACAGGTCGCTTAATTGTGTTAAATATGTCCGACCGCGAATTATTTTTTAAGAAAGGTACCCTATTAACACGTGCTCTCCCACTAAGTGGTTATAAGAGTGTTTCCGCTGTATCTTTCGAGGACACTAATAATGATGATGATAGAATACAGTGTGGCCCTAGCTTAACAAGTCAGCAACGCTTACAGTTACGCAAACTTTTATCAAAATACAACGATTGTTTCTCGTCAGGATTAAAGGACTTGGGCTTAACTACAGCCGGAGAAATGGTGATAGAATTAGAGAATAAGGAACCCGTGGTGTATAGGCCATATAGACTGTCATTATCAGAGAGGAATCTTGTCCGTAATATGGTTGACGAGATGCTCGATGCTGGCATAGTTCGAGAGTCATCATCCCCATATGCGAGTCCTATTGTTCTGGTCAAAAAGAAAACGGGGGAGAAGAGACTGTGCGTCGACTATCGTGCGCTTAATAAGCGAACGAAAAAGGACCACTATCCTATTCCCCGCGTTGAAGACCAATTAGACAGACTCTCAGGACATAAACTATTCATTTCACTTGATCTCTCATCTGGTTATTACCAAATACCAATCTCTGCATGCTCTCAAGATAAAACTGCTTTTATAACGCCAGATGGACAATTCGAATACACCCGAATGCCATTTGGACTTGTAAATGCCCCGTCGGTCTTTCAAAGGACCATGAATAAGATACTTTCCGAGGCAAAGATTAAGTATGCACTGGTATACCTCGATGACGTTCTTATCCCAGCTATAGATTTCGAGCAAGGCCTTGCTAGGCTAGAGGAAGTATTAATTCTTATTAGAAAAGGAGGGTTAACGTTGAAATTGGCCAAATGCAATTTCTTCTTTACAAAAATTGAGTTTCTAGGTTTTGAGGTTAGTTCAGAGGGCATTAAACCCGGAATTCAGAAGACCGAAGCAGTAGGTAATTTCCCGACCCCGAAAAATCTTCATGAACTGCGCCAGTTCATTGGACTCGCGAGCTTCTTCAGAAGATTTGTCCGTGGCTTTGCAATCATATGCAAGCCGCTGACCGATCTTTTGAGGAAAGATTCGGAATGGAAATGGTCTAAGGAGCAGGAGAATTCGTTTAACTCTTTAAAAAATGCACTTATTTCTAGGCCTATCTTAGCTCTTTATGACCCGAAACGTGAAACTCAATTACACACTGACGCATGCAAGTACGGCGTTGCAGGAATTTTAGTGCAGAAAGGCGATGATAGTCTCTTTAGGCCAGTATCATATTTTAGTAGAAAAACCACACCGGACGAACAACGTCTGCATTCTTTTGAATTAGAAACCCTAGCTGTTGTAGCTTCTTTAAATAAATTTCGTGTGTATTTATTAGGCGTCCCATTCAAAATTCTTACGGACTGTAACGCATTACGAACCACCTTGACTAAACGTGATCTGATTTCACGCATTGCACGTTGGTGGGTTCAGATACAAGAGTTTGACTGTGAGATTGAATACAGGCCGGGCTCTTCCATGGCTCATGCAGATGCTTTAAGTAGAAACCCCTTAGATAGTATTAACGAAGAAGATCGCGTATTAGACATTCTAGCCGTAGTAGCAGAGGACTGGATAGCTACTGTTCAATCTAACGATAGCGAAATATTGCGTATAAAACGAATTCTAAGTGATAATGAGTCCGAAAAGATTGTTGATATAATAAAAAACTATAAATTAAAAAACGATAAAGTATACCGTATAGTAGGGCCAAATGGTGATAACGATTTACGGTGGGTTGTGCCAAAAGGGGTCCGATGGCAAGTAGCAAAAATAAATCATGATGACATCGGGCATTTTGGTTTTGAGAAAACGTTAAATCGAGTTCGACAATCTTATTGGTTCCCAAAGATGAGGCGATTCATAAAAAAATATGTTCGGTCATGTCTAGAATGCGCTCATCATAAAGGTACAACTGGTAAACAATCTGGTGAATTACACCCTATTGAAAAAGTGGAGATCCCATTCCATACTGTTCATGCAGATCATTTAGGACCTTTTGTACGTAGCAAAAAAGGAAACGTCTACTTGCTGGTGATAATAGATGGGTTCACAAAGTTTATTAACATTAGGCCTGTCAAAAATACAAAATCTTCTACTACCATAAGAATTCTTAAAGATCACATGAGCTACTTTGGAACTCCTGTAAGGCTTATAACAGATCGAGGTACATCATTCACTAGTAATAGTTTTCGCTCATTTATAAAATCTCACGGTATTAAACACGTCCTAAATGCAGTAGCCACTCCTCGTGCTAATGGGCAGGTGGAGCGATTCAACAGAACTATTCTCGATGCCTTGTCTACCAAATGCCACGGCAAAGACGACAAAAGTTGGGACGATTATGTATCTGATGTACAAATTGGAATAAACACTACTGTACACAAAACCACCGGAAAAAGCGCATCCGAACTTTTATTTGGATTTAGGGTTAAAAGCACTACCGAGAATATACTTAGCGAAATAATTGACCAAACGTTAGGAGTCCTAAATCCTGATAATTTGGATAAAAATAGACGTGAGGCAGGTAAACTGATAGCTCAGCAACAGACCAAAGATAAAGAAAATTTTGATGCTAAACGTATTGTCGGGACATCTTATAATATTGGGGATTTAGTTAGCATTAAAAGGGAGACTCCAAGCGATGGCAAGTCAAAAAAGTTGGTAGTTAAATACCAGGGGCCTTACAGAATTCTCAAAGTATTACCCAACGATAGATTCCTAGTAGAAGATACTCCATTAACTCGAAAAAAGGGCAACCGTCGCTATGAAAACGTAATTGCACTCGACAAAATTAAACCTTGGCTCAGTTTCGATAAAAATTTTGAAAGTTCAGAGTCCGATGACGATGAAAGCCAACATTCTGATTAATTGTCGCATAAACGTCACAAACTTGATTATAATTTATATTGTTAATTTACTGAGACCTTATTGTATTATTTACTAGATGATCAAGTTGATATTGTCGTCACATTATGAATTGTGTATATTTTTGTAACATATTGATGATCATGATTTATATTGCTCTTAAAATGATGAAAAAGTATTGTTATACAATAATTTTTATTTTTTATTTTTATTGGAACATGCTGCACAAATAATTATACAGAGCGAAGGGACTCTCTCTAGCAGGATGGCCGAGCTGTTAGGGTACTTCTATATTTTATTATAATAAAACTCATCCAACAATGTATTTTTAAATGTTGTGGGTAGATTATCCTTGTCTAGTCGGTTAATTGACGTCCGATTGTCAAACCGAACTTTTATAAAGCCGTGATAGCATTCGGCTGGGCAGTCTGTTACGAGACGCCCAAGTGACAAGTTGTGCAAATTGTGTGATCATACGACAGATATTCTGTACCAATTGCAGGTTAGTAAATGTACTGCTGGTTATAATGATAAATATGTAATACATGAATAGATATTATGTGACAATATTAAGGTAATCTAACTGGCATTGTTTTTTTTACGAGATGGTAATAGAATGTAGATGTGTACAATTATAACTAATTATTGGATTATATGGAAAATTATCAGTAATTATCATTAATACAAATCGAGCTGCTTTGTGAATATAATATTTGAGTTCCATTGACTGTTTTCTTTTCCTCCATTATAATACCCTCACTTGAAATGTTTTATTAGCAGTGCCACCCCTTTCACTATCCTAACTTTAAAGTATACAATTTTGGATTCCTCGCCTTCGGGGATATCCTGTGCTCAAAACGACGAAACTAATCCGACATAAGCATACAAATTTCTATTACACAAGTATTATAAAGGGAAGTTTGCTAACCCAGCAATTTATTAATTACAAAGTTTGACTAGATTGTCCAAAGACCTGTTTTACCTTGATTAGGACTATTTATGTCACGGCGACCGTTTTGTTAAAACTATTAAATTAGCTAATTCGGTATAGCGCTTACGCAAGGTGAACGTACTCACTTTAGTAATTACGTATCTTCAAAATATTTGCTGGTATGCAGTGTTTCTTGTGTAACAATTAGTTCATTAATAATTATAAATGAGTGTGAAATTTTTTACCCGTGATTCCGTTGATTTTGTTTATTTATGTACGAGTATGTTTGATATAATCGGTATTATTGTTAAAGACCTGTCACTATTATTAATGACTAGGTATATGAAAATGTTAATAATATATTTTAAATTGTCTGTAGGTACGTACGAAATCTTTAAGAAGAAATAATATGGTTGGTCAGAAAGCTACCTAGAAAAAAAAATGTCGTTCCTTGAATACTGCGTTTGTCCGTTAAGAATCTCTTGGATATTTGTGCCCGGTTAACAGCAATGAGCTAACTCCCTATATATGGAACCCGAAACGTACTAGTAAGCTATTAACTCAGTATCTTGGCTATTCCTTTGAGAATAACCCTTGCGCGATGGTTTGTACAAGTATACTCCTTGAAATTAATGTCATCATCATTTTACAATTACTTCCATGATGTTATTTGAGCTTCTGAAAACTGAGTTGTCAAAACAGATTTCAAGGTCGACTATATTCTTAGATTGTTAGAATAGTTTTATATTAATTATTTTCTAAAATCTAATGTTTTTTATGGCATAGGGGCAAACGAGCCAACGGGTCGGCTGATAGTAAGCAATCACCGTTGCCCATGGACACCCGCAACACCAGAGGAATCGCAAGTGCGTTGCCGGCTTTTTAAAAGGGTTTGGGTCTCCGGTATCCTCACTCACTCGGGAAACACAACGTAAGCGTTTTTTACGCCGGTTTTCTGTGAGGCCACTGCAGTCGAGCCGGTCCATTCGTGCTGAAGCATGGCTCTCCCACGGTAGTTTTTAGTGTTTATGATTACAAGATTTTTTTACAATTGAAAATAATTATAGCGGAAATCTATAAAAAACATTTCAAGTATTATTTCTTTTGTAATCTGGTCTTTCGGAACGATTCGTTAGTAGAATGGCTAATCATGAATATGTAAACGGTTAGCCATTCGGTTTATCCCAAGTTTATCCAACTTTCCGGTAGTTTGGCACCTAGTACTAGTAGCAACTTGTACTGGAAGCACTCCTATTAAACTTATAGTTGTTCTGTACTACAACTTACATATACTTCTTTACTGCATTTCCTACTTCGAATTATATTTCATTTCCTATGGAACTGCCATCAAAAGCAGTAATTTCCATGTCGGAGCAATTTGCGTTCAAATTCATTTTCTTATAATTTGCACCACCGTCAGCTCCATCCCTCATACTTTAGTTAACAAATTCACTCTCCATTTTTAGTGTCGGAACGTTTTCTACATCTTTATTTTTATTATGATGTAGTATGTAATATAAAATTTATTTAGATTTTTTCGTGTTGTTAAGAAAGAATCGGACGATTGCGCTAAAAGACTGCAAAGAATTTATTACTGTTCTTTATCCTTACAAATTCGAGACATTGTTCAAGGTTCTTAGTAAGCCTCCTTTTATTATGTCCAATTTGTCTCTTAAACAAAATCCACTGGAGTATACATAATACCTCTATCTACACCATAATACAGTTAATTTAAATTAGTAATTATGAGCAAACCTTCCATAACATGTCAATTTAACTTTTCATCACTCTCGTTAGAACATCAAAATGCCAATTTATCTACACTTTCATCTAATTTAGTGTCAATAAAGTTCACTAATCATTTTATTATGCAGTTCAGCGTTGATATGTAACAATAGATTCGTCAAACAGTGTGTTTAAAATTTAAATCATGACAGTGGTATGCTAGGTGATTTTAGAAAGTGTATAATTTAGCTTTTGAATAGGTAATCACGATGTTGTCTTATTACGACGTGTGCGTGTAATTCCGTATTTTTTTAGATATTATAGCTGGTGGCACTTGCAAAACCCATAACAATTGTCTGTTAATTTCGTGGGAGAGTGCGAACGGGTACTTTGGGGTATGGTGCCAATAGTAGTGATTAAGTTATTTTTTAAAAGATAACAGTTAAGACTTAAAGGCCCCAAGTTCATATTCTTTTCTGAAAATCATACAAAATTGGTACATTTCTTTCAACCTAACACCCGTAAGCATCGTAATAGTTGCGACAACCAAGGTTAATCAATATTTTTTATATATAGAGTGAGCGTTTTCTGCAAGTAGGTTTAGAAATTGAGAAACTACATGTTTGAGTATTTCACTATTTACACTGTCTTCTGTGATCACGTGTTACCAATAAAACGTATGCTTAGGAATAAGTACGAAAAACCCTGAAATGTATATGAACAAGTTAGTATCTTTATTACTCACCATGATGCTTCATGGCATCGAATGCTACATAAATATAAATAACTGGTGTGACTTGATCCTATACAATTATGGATAAGAATCCAAACTCCGATTACAATTATTTTACTTTTAGGTAAGCTCGTCGTATTCTTACCGACAGATCATGTAAAATTTCTCCGAAAGAGAAGAAAGTAAGAGAGCTCTCTCTCTCTCTCTCTCTTACTTTCTTCTCTTTCTTTCTTTAGACAAAAAAGCTAGAGAAGAATATATTCCATCGCATAACTAGTTGCCAATATGACTATATATGCCATAAAGGCATTCTATCCCGTTTTCTCTTATGAAAGTATACATCAGTAAATTGTAATCGTTAGATTTTTGATAGGAAATAACCCCGCTATCAGTAGAACCACATATTCTAGAAGTGTAGGAAATGTTATATGGACGAGTCCCCCATTGTTTCATCACGTTTTGTGTTTCCTTGTTCGGGTGTTTTGATCACACATTTTTGTACTTAGCCATATTGTTTGATCGACCTAGTTTTTAGTAACGTGGATTTTTGGCATCAACAGAATAATAATCTAATGTGTGTGCATTTTCTACAAGCTAGGAATTTGGTGTGTTCCGGTTTGAGGGGTAATGCAGATTGTGAAATTTACTGGGCAAGTGAGACTTACTAATAGGCTGCTAATAATTATTATTATAGATTTATTTTCATCCTCAGAAGTTAGTAATTAGAATTCTAGATACATTTGGACCACAGGAATTGGTTTTTTGTTTGCGTGATAGTAAGATAGTTTAGTAACAACATTCATAGGAATTTATTAATTGGAAAGCTGGCAAGATGGGTTCTTTCCTTCCAGTTGTCCAATTAATGAATTCCCTAATGTTATCTAATTTATTACCACATACACTCCATATTCAAGTGTAAGTGATGCCAAAAATAAGCTACGCCCGCAAACACCACTTTATTCATGAAAGCGGCGCTTGGTCTCCAGGGAGATATCTCAATTACGGTTTTTAGGGTCATAGGGCAAACGATTCAGTAGATGAGAATTTTTCCCACTAGACTTTGTACGGCTTGAGTATCCATACTAATCTTAAAAATGTGAAAGTATCAGTCAGGCATTAACGCTGAAACAATTTGATGATTTTTTGTATAGAAATAGATATTAGAAAATAATTTAGGCTACTACTGCCTCAGGAAGGCCTTGGGAATCGATTTAACAAACGCTATACGTAGAAAAGTACTAAAAGTTTCAAGAATAAACCATACACGCAAACATATTTTATGTACAAACACACGCCCTTTTCTTATAGATGTAGACAGAAAATACAGAACACCATTTGCTACGATTCCTGCATACCTCTTTTGCTTCATCCACAATCATACATCTTATCATACACGCCCTCCGGTTGCGAGTACTACTTCCTTGACCTTTTTGAAGGATCTCAAGAATAAACCACTTTTGGAAATTTACTGATATCGGGGAATCCACGCGAATAAAAAGAGATGGTGTTAGAAGAGGTAGAGGTAAAGGTGCTGAAGTTCGTTTGGAGTGGCAGCACCGCATCACCAAACCGTATTCTACCGCTTAGCAATTTAGTAGGTGAATTTAGTGGGAGAGCCATACTTCGACCGACTCGACCGGAGGGATACGGCCTCACAGAAAACTGGCTTGAAACAACGCTTACGTTGTGTTTCGCCGAGTAAGTGAGGATACCTGAGGCCCAAGCCCTTTTGAAAGGCCGGGAACGCACTTGCGACTCATCTGGTATTGCTGTCCTTGGGCGGCGGTATCGCTTACCATCAGGCGAACCACCGTCTGCTCGTTTGCCCGCTATGCCATAAAAACACTTGGTTACACGAGAAGTGCAATTGCAAGGTTAATTTTCCAGATTTTAATTAATAAGTTTTTTTGTTACGATACTTGCCACACCTTTATTGGTACTTTCCTTATTAACCCTTCCGACTAGATAATTAAAATAATAATCATAACTATAATATTATTTCTATTATTATTTATTCACTCTAACCTTGATGTTAATGAGTAATTTATAAACCTAAATTGCTACAATAATGCGATTGTGAAGCTAAATTAAAAATGCATAAATGAGTTGGTTAACATCAATGGTGACAGTGGCTGGACTTGAACTTTCAATTTTATTGCTCGCTATTTCTCTTCAATACGTAAGACTAGGCCTAAGGAAGCCTAGTGTAGTAGAATCTATGGTCCCAATAACAAATCAATTAGTAGATTTGCTTACTAGAGGTAGAATGTGTGTTTCTTATGTATTATAAGTACGTATTTACAAAAAAAAAAGTATATATAAGTATTATATCCATTGTCTAGTACCCATAGTACAAGCTCTGCTTAGTTTGGGACTAGATGGTGCTGTGTAAAAATGTCCCAGAATTTTGAATCATAATATGTATTGTGTATAAAAATGTCAAGCTATTGTAAAAATATCTTAGTTTGAGCAGTATGTGTAAGTGTTATTGGGTTTTTCTATGAAATTCTCAGTAGCAGCTTGGAGTTTCGCATTCGGGACCGGTTAGTGGAAAAAGGCTCGCCCCCATATTACATAGGACCTAAACATACCGGCGAACTGCGGGTGTATATTATTATTAGTAGGTATGACACAGGAAATACAGGCGTGGTGGTATGTTAATATCTGTTGCAACGGTAAATCGAACAAAAAAAAACAATTTATTTTTGCCGTTTTGGAAATTAGCATTTGCGAGTAGCGACCACAATGTATAGGAATATGTAGTAGGTAGGAATATATAGTAATGTGTAGGCAGTTTTGGAATAGTGCCCAAAAATGAATATAGGTACGCTTCTGTTTATGGAATTATTATTTAGGTTTTGAATAGTCAATGACGATGTTGTCTTATTACGATGTGTGTGTTGTTGCCTTAGAGAAAAAAGTTATTATAGCTCATCTCAGTCTGCAGTTGCAGTTACGACCACGAGACAAAAGAAGGTAATTTTGAAACAGGCCCTTAAAATGGCTAAGTATGCTTTTATTGCACTAAGATGATCACCAGATGGTAAGCAGCGACCGCAGCCTATAGACGCCAGCCAAAGGTACACTTGAGAGCTTCATTTTCTCAGTAATTTTACTGGCTATATCCCTTCAAACCAATATTACTTTGCTGCAGGATATTTGGTATTAAAAAAAATATTAAGTACCTAATATTTTCCTTTTATATGATACTTAAACAAAACATTCCACATAAACTATCGAATGCGGTGATATTAACCCAGGCGAACTTAGCAAAAGATTTCTAAGAAAACTTCTATGGGATTAAACACCATAAAGTTTAGCTTACGTCCCCTTTCCCTTTAGGAACGTGACATGTGTTTAAGACTTCGTCATTCGTGTTTAACATTTGGTTCAGAATTACAACAAGGAATGATAGTGCGTTGACTTTTCCGCTTGACGTGATCTGTATGTGGAGGGCAATCCGACGGTACGTGAACATACTCCTAACATCGAGTATCTGTTGTATCCAATATACAATAGGTTTTGTGTGGAAAATTGTATTATATCATTGTAATTTGTAAATATTGGGAAAGGAAGCGCATTTTGTAACGTTCATTTGATTTGCCGGATATTTTGTGTCAATATTGACCTTTTTGTTTGTTTGGGATTTTTTTGCGTGGTAAGTTATATTTTTTCTAGGCTTTTTCCAAAAATGATGGGATCGTTTTCCAAATTAACCAGATCTGAAAAATCAAACCAATGATATATGTTATGTACCTAGGACATAAATTATACCGGAATGTTGCCGGAATTCTTTCTCCCTTCGAGTAACTCCATTTTCACAAGAGAGCCCAGCCACGTGTACCCGACGCACAATATAACATTGCCCATAGGACACCAGTTCAGGAAATATAATTCTCAAGATAATTATGATGTCTATACACAGCCCTAGAGTTTCAAAGCACGTTTGGTAGATAGATATGCATAAACCCAGGATTTGAGAAAAGAGGTAGGAGCTCGTCTCGGAGTCACATAAACTGTCCGCTCACGACGCAGGAGATCATTACCTTTCTGCCACAAAGCGATTGCATGTAATTTATAAACATGTGCCATTATTGTGTTTTCATTACGCTTTGTAAGTATTCACTAAGCAATTGTCTTCTTCGCTACAAGTGTCATATTTAATTCCCACACAAAACCAAATATAATTGTATGGCTAACGGATTATATTCGGGTTGTGTTTGTAAACACATCCACTATGGTGACAATAACAGTGTAGGGGAAAGTTTAATGAAAACATAATTATTATATTCTTTGTTCAATAGTATGCACTAAACCATAAATTACTAGCCGTGCCCCCCGGTGTCACCCTTATTGATCTCGTTTTTACCGCCTCGAGTTTTAGCTTTATAGTTTTCGAGACTTCGTGATTTTTCAGTGTGTGACTGATATAAGTATGTGTATAGATACATAGAGAGATAGCGATTATAAATTATACAGATTAGAACAGCCAAGCATTTCGGAGAATACATATTTTGTGAGAGCATATCATATAAGTAATAAATAAACGGTTAATATAAAAGTATGGAAGAAGAAGAAACAAAAGAATAAAATTGGTTTTACTATAATATATTCTATCCACAATATACCCGCAAATGTTACTTAAGTTATCACGTTAGCCTCAGAATTGATGTCATGACAGTGTTAATTCTCTCAAGAACAGTCTAGCCTTCTCGTCACGCGAATTGTCGGCCCTACATTCTTAATGCCTGTGATTACGTCACCTGCCCTTGACCTTCGAAATTCTGGGCCAGAATAAAAATATGTACCTTATATGAGTTATTATATTGAGGGGCTCGTGGATAAGTAATGACAACGCTAATCAATTCGTCTGTAAAGTTAAGATACGGTAAGCGAGGTCAGTCGATGTATGAGTGCCTATTCTTAGTACTTCCATCGAGATACCTCTGTTCCTCGGACATTAGCTTAAAAATTCGACACTACAGGTTGAGATTCGGAACCTCAGAGATTGGATTTGGGTGGGTGGGCCTATTACGGCTTGCCCCCGTATTTTATGACACCTTTTTTATGGAACGGAATACCCTCATGGATTCAGCCACCCTGGGAGGTGGCAAGGTATGTCGGACTCGTACTGACCAAGCACCTATTTCATAGGACCTAAACATATCGAACTTTGGGTGTACATTAGAGTGCACCTCTGCCTAACCCTTGGGGGCTAGGCGAGGTATGTTGTTTCTGCTTATTTTACCAATCCGCTATTAATCCGCAGGTGACTTATAACCATTACATTCTATGCATTTAGGCTTGTCGTGAGCATGAATATTATATGAGTGGAACCTCTGTTAGTGCTTGCTGTTTAGACTGCAAACTACCATGAGTAGCTTTGTTACTTTCCCATATGAGGAAATTGTTGGGATTATATTCTTTTGATATATTTTTACTCAATGAAAGAAAATATATATAAGATTCGGGAGGTTTAGGCATAACATTTGCTTATTATGAATAGGAAAGTAACTCACTCTGTCTGTCTATCTGTTCGTTTTTCATGCCTAAACCACTAGAATTGTATAATTAATTTTGGTATAGAGATAGATTGGATTTTGGAGAATGATATAAGCTCTTTTGTCTCGCAGGTTAAGCGGTTATATCACGCTCAGTAGACGCGATGCTGAACATGAGTTCTTTGGTTCGTTTCCTAAGACAAACATTATCTTTCAGTTTCTTTATAAAAAAAAAAATCAAGCTTCTTCAAAGATTGTGGCGAGCGAGCAGGCCTAACTCCCTCTCGAGGCTTGTCTACATTAGTTTACCTCTGCCTAACCTTTTCCGTACACACGTAACCGCAAGCCTACCGTATCGTAGATAAAACCATATGAGAATGTGAACAATACAGAGTTACTGTGGAGTAGAAAATTAATCACGCGTAGCATTAAAAAATCCTTAGGAAACAAAATGGGCCATAAAAGTAGCTATTAAGGATTTATTTGCATGGCTCGGGTGCGCCGCTGTTATAACGTCTAAACACGTCGCGAACCTGGTTCAATGAAAAGGGATAATTGCATATACCGAGCGGTTATTTTTTCTCATTTCACTTTGCGAACCGTTTACTAAGGTAAATTGCGTTCTGAAAACTCGTTCTTCACTTCCCGAGTTGGTTTATACGGTTTGATTTAGTACGTCGTGTTAAGTGCTCTTTTTTCGCTTGCCCTGGAAATGTATCCATAGAGGTTAAAACAGCCACTTCTGTTATTATAATCAATTATAATCAATGATTCACATTACATTATTAAACTGCCTCATTAGCCTAGTGGTCCAGAGCGCGACTGCTACGCTAGAGGTCCTGGGTTCGATTCCCAGGTCGAGCAAAGTTTTTTTGGATTTTTCTATAAAATTCCCAGTAGCAGCTCAGAGTTTGGAATTTGTGCCCGGTTGATGCCAATAGGCTCGCCCCCTATTACATGGGACCAAAATATACCGGCGAACTGTGGGTGTACACTAGTACGCCTCTGCCTAACCCTTCGGGGAATACAGGCGTGATGGTATGTTATGTATGATTCACAAAAATTGTAAGGAATTACTAATTGACATCTGACATGAAATCTCTCGTATTACTAATTGATTTTGAGAAATTGGTTAATGTGGCCTGGAGATTGTAGATGTTTTGTAATATAATACATTATTTATAGGGGAAATCCTGCAAAATTGTTGAATGTGGCCTTTTTCTTGTATGAAATGTCTTGGGTGCGTATACAAATACAAATTTCACACACACAAACACCCAGACTCGGAACAACTATCTATCATCGCCATCCACTGCCTGATTTCTACAACTGCTGGGTTCATAGACCTTCCTCAGTTCATAAGTACATTATTCTACCACATGCATAAAATGATAGAAGATCCTTTATTGTACAACAAAATGATCTCATTTTCATACATATTCCTTGCAGTAATTGAATCTTCTGCGACCCGTAGTGCAGTTCTGTATGACAACGGGACTGCCATGCCGATCGCATGAAAACAAAAGATCTTTCCATATTTTTCTATGATGAAATAATATGGTGAATTTCAATTTTACGCGGTCGATTTCCGCGGCCCCTATGGAAATCAGGTTTGATGACGTCACTGGTACGGGTCGATGCTGATTACTGATGCCGATCCACTTGGTACATTAACCTTATCGCAAACGAACGGAAAAGTGGAAATCTTGTGGCTTGGTCTTATAAATAAGCCTATGTAGGTAGGTATGAAGGCTTACAATTAAGCCTAATGATTTTACCTTAGTGCTTTACTTCAAAGTGTAAACGCGGCAATCTAATATCTGATAAACGTACAAACTATTAATCTCGCACCTTTTGTTATATCGTATTAAGGTATTGTTTCTAAACTGTACTATATTTCGTCTTGTAGGTATATGAAAGGTAATACCTTTCATATACCTACCTACCATCACAGGGATAGGGGTTTTCTCTTGAATCGCGGCATTCCGGTGACAGATTAGATATCTCTAGAACAGCTAAGCGGATGATTCAGAGAATATAAATTCTTGTTGTAAAACCTTTTTAACCTTTTTACTGGGCTTAGAGCAGTCAAATAAGTAAGACGGTTTAGCTCTCTGGTGAGCCAGTTGTTGGTCATTAGAGCCATTACAGACGTTTTCAGTCGTTGTTTTCACGATATATTGTGGCTTTGTAGTGAAGTGTACTTCTGTTTGCCGCGATCTGTAATACTGCGGGCGTTGGCTGCAATATGTGAGATTGCGATGCGGAATCGTGGTTGCATGTTTAGATGTTAGCTTTAGTTAGACGGTTTTGTCTAATAAATTTTGGGAACATTGTAGCTGTGCTAGAAATTATCGCATAAAATAACCGAGTTCCGACTGATCTAGCGGTGTGTTGTGGTATAATTGGACAAATATAGGAAGTAATATTTTTAAGTTATAAGTTTCACGTGTGGAGGCACAGAAGCTACGAGGCCACGGTATGAAGCGTTTTTTTTCATTTGAAAAGTGACATCCAATGTATTCTTAGCTATGATTGAAGAAAGTCTGGCCAGCCGTTTTAAGATTAACAGGTTTTAATTTCAACTTCTACAGGTCTGATTGATTTGAAATTTGCTATCTTACTTATTGAAAAAATATGGTATTTTAAAAATATGGTAACTAACCATGATTTGATACTGCAGTTTTTTTTAAATTTAATGTTATTACAGAAGTGTTTTGTAATAATTCGGCAACATTGAACAGTAATGTGAAGTATGCCCTTGGGTAGACCACATAGTTGGGCGATGAAGGATGTTGAGATTTTCAACTCGGCTTGATGACGCAGCGATTATCAATGGAGGTTGCAAATCGTCATGATGACAGCTGAATCCCTTGCGACCGTCTATTGTGGCCGCTTATTATTGGAAAGCCAATGTTCAACGCTGTAGATACGGTTTTTGTTTACTTGTTACACAAATAGCGATCTGTTCTCGTTGATAAGCCATGCTTCGGCAAGAATGTGCCGGCTCAACCGGAGTGATACCACGGCCTCATAGAAAACCGGCGTGAAACAACACTTACGTTGTTTTCGCCGAGTGAGGGAGTGAGGAAACCGGAGGCCCAAAGCATTTTTAAAGAAGAGCAACGCACTTGTGACTCCTCTGGTGTTGCCGGTTTTCATGGGCGGCGGTAATCGCTTACCATCCGATGATCCTCCTACTCATTTCCCCCCCTATACTATAAAAAAATTAAGACTGATGTGTGACGGATTCTTTATCATTAGAACCATAGCACGTAGAAGAGGACACTATATCCTCTTCAAGACCACCAAGGCTGAGGTGGTTGATAAAAAGTAATTAGCCTGAAACACTAAACGACTGCTTACAGTAGCAATCAAGATTTTTACTGGATATTTCAAAGTTTTTTCGCGCCAACGTGATAGACAACCGGTCCAAATTACACGGAGAGTAAATTAAGTCCGGAAACTTAATTGCTAGAACGACTGGCGACATCTTTAATTTTATTTGGGTTTTATGTAATCCTTGCAAACATTTTAATGTTTTATTACACCGTATTTCTTCGTAGCTACTTAATTTAATTTAAAGAAATGAAGAGAACCAGCGAATTTCGTAACTTCGCAAATATGTAGAAATAGCTTCTGCCCGCGACTTCGTCCGCGTAGCGTGATGATATATAGCCTATAGCCTTCAACACTGAAATAATTTTTCAAATCGGACCAGTAGTTCCTGAGATTTGCGCGTTCAAGCAAACAAACAAACAAAAAACAAACTCTTCAGCTTTATATATTAGTATAGATAGAAATAGTTTATTAAAGAAAACATTACTTAAAATAAGTGTCAACTAGATTATAAAAAGTATACCATTTGGTAACAATATAATACATATTCCTGAAATAAATAAAATCTTAAATATTCATCAACACGTTATAAAAAATACATAATTATAAATTAATCGATAACCGCAAAACCAAATTAATTATAATGGATGTTATTTTAACACTGTTAGTAGGTAATTTCATTGTATCTTTTTGGGAATTTATTATTACTTAAGTTGAAGGGATAGTTGTTTACCTATTGTAGAGAAGTAGTCTAAGAATACATAAAATTTTATCGTAAATGCTGCCCTGTATTTTGCGCATTCCTAAATTTTGATTCATTACTGCGTTGTTCTCATTAGTCTAGTGGTAAGCGTGATTGCTAGGCTAGGTGGGTTATTCAGTTTCTTTATGAAATTCGCAGTAGCAACTCAGAGTTTGGATTTCCGCCCGATTAACGGCAACGGAGAACTGTAGTTAACTTTTTAGAAATTCTCAGTTAGGGCTTGGAGTTTAAATTTGAGCCAAGTTAACTAAACATCAAATGACATAGAATCGATCGGCGGACCCGAAAACCTTTCGTGTTGTTCGGATTTCGTTCAGCATTGAAGAAAGAAGTTCCCCAGCAAATTTTATGATAATATGGAAATTGCTTTAGCTACGCCTAGTGTTGTGTAATGAATGTACACTTAATATAAGGTAACTTGTACACTCATTTACGCTATCTAATATTAAAAAAATCCAATCTAGACGTAAGGATAAAGATAATCGGAGTCTAAACCGCTATTTTATGGTTTGTAAATCCGCGTGTGCTTAATTTTTATGCACAAACATGAAAAAATCAAAATGCGAAGTTAATAACAAGAGAGCTTAACTTTACGGTCTCTATCGTAAAAAGAAAAACTCACAGTTTATAGCCCTGGTATCTTTACTATTTCATACTCTGCTTGTGTGTGATAAGCTTAACTACACAGAGGATTTATTTGGGCTGATGTGTTTATATTCGTACTAGCTCTGCCTGCGGCGTCTCCTGTTAGGCTGATAACACACTTAGTGACCGGTGTACATTAGGTAGGGCGCGGTTCGGCTGCGTAAAGGTTAATAAGCAAAATATCATACAGTGCAATTTACCGACGATATTACTGATCAAAAACAGTTAAAACTTCAGAATTTATGTTACAAAGTAAAAAAACATTCCATTTAGTTTATCATAAGTCACATATCAAAGGAATATGGTACCTACAAAACCATTCAGTGTCAGCCCTTTCATGTGCCCTGGTTTAAAAATAGTAACTTAAGTAGAAAGTTAGTTGTTACTGCCCACAGACTCAGATCTGGACAGATTCCATGCAAGAAATTTGCATTCATGATGAAGAAAACAACTTCCCCTAATTGTGAAGAATGTGGTGTAATCGAAGACTTGCATAATTTATTGATGGAATGTGTTCGATATGATTCTGGTAGAAATAATTTAATAACAGCCTTAAATTTGAAAAGAACTGACATAGGTATGTTTCATGGAATTTTATCCCAACCAAACAGTGTTAACGCAAAAGTTTTGTTCAAATTTTTGGCCCATTTATAATTGTTAGAATTAATATATGTTTAGGTTACGATGGGGAGTTAAGGCGGGAAAATGTAAAGTGCACGTTGTCGATTTTATATTATTTTTCAAAACTTGAATTTCTCAGAATTTAGATGTGTAATTATGGTGGATAATTAACCATTATGTGTTCGTGAACGTGTGAGAGTGTAGGCAAATGATAGAAAATTTAAAATCGTGACTTTTTGGGTTCACACCTAAACTCCATCGGAGCCTCAATAAAGTTTCTACCGTTTTATTGGGGCAACTGAACATTATACTTGTTTTTTTTTTAATACAAAAAAAAATACAAAATACTGGCGAACACAAAAAGTGTGGTGCCATAATACAATCCCATGATGGGAAATATTAACTACTTGATTATTCTAATACTTGACACTGGCAAATACACAAAAAGTGTGGCGCCATAATAAAAAAAAAAAAGGTTACGATGGGGCTGGCTACGCTAAGCGTCAAAGTCCCTTTAAAAATATAGAATAAAAAAAAAGTCACATTTATAATACCTATGTATGTACGTCTCCGTACCTAATTCATACCAATGCTATATATAACTATAAAGAACATTTTCTATCATGAATTTATATTAGTAGTTAAGTAAACATAATATACTAGAAAACAGACGAAAAAAATAAAATACATATTTATGTAGGTATATTCCTTGCTCAAGGATGTCCCATACCTTATTTCCCTGATTTCAAACCGAACGGAATCGGATCCATGAACGCTTTCATCGTTAATTTCATTTGAATTCACATCAATCACTTAAGCCCTGCAATGTTTCGAATAAAAAACGTTACCTATGATTTATGTACAAATCCGTTTTGAGTATACCGATTTACATGAATATGAGTTGATATGGTTGTGCTTGATCGATGAAAATTGAATGGTATCTCGGTATCGGGGGCTACTATTAAGGATATTGAAAAGCTTCTGAATCGAAACAATACTACGAAGCACAATGATCTTACTATTTCACTATTAATTAACATACAATCACCCCAGTATTCTCCGAAGGGCATAATTATATAACTAGCGGCCCGCCCCGGCTTCGTACTTCGGTGGAGAAAAATATTCTAGAGCCATAATTCAAATGGTGAAAGCTTTTTTGAAATCGTCCCACAGTTCATCGGCACATAGTTTTTGAGTTTATTCGTTACATACATAAATACAAATCTTTCCTCCTTATAATATTAGTATAGGGGGAATAATGTACTAATATTGTTGTGTTCCAGTTTGGAGGACAAGGTAGCCAGAAAAATTACTGGGCAAATGAGACTTAACAATATTCAGGTCTCAAGATAACAACATGAGTAACTGCTGGTGATGCTGGAATCTATAGGCTGAGGTTGCCGCTTACCATCCATCGGCTTGTAGACGTATGTCTGTTTGTTTACTTAATACAATAAAAACAAAACGTCAAATAATATTTAGAAATAGCGTCAACGCAAGACACTTGCATACATGGAATGGATCGTCACGTTGTGTCCGAAGCTCGATTTTCGTAGAAGGTTCCTTGGGTAGATGGATTCTGACTAAGTCTACATTAGACTAACACGGTGTAAGCCATCCATTAGTAGCCTATACTATTTTGAGTAGAGCATTCTCACTACTTGTGTAGTAACGTTTAATACCCGTCTAATTAAAATATGTTAAAAAGTAAAACTGACTTAATTAAGAATTTTGAAGTAAATGATACTATTATTAATATTATTAACTCGTGCACCGATGCGGAAGGAGATTGCACATTGTTTCGAAAAATATTTACCTGTTTACCAAACCAACAAACATTCGTTTGTCTCTTTCAGTAACTGCTATTTATAATTTGCGAAAACGAGTCGAAATAACGACTTTGGCAACTTTACAGGAGAGAGGCTTAGAGGTTTTTTGACAGAATGTTCTTATGTTGAAATCATGTAGGTAGTTCACAAATTATTACCTGTGCATTTATTTCTAGTTTTAATGAAATACTCTTTAAAGAAAATTTACTTTATGCCTTTCAACTGCCTCATTAGCCTTGTGCAAAAGTGGCACTAAGCACGACTGCTGCGTAATAAGTACTAGGTTCGATTTCCAAGTCCTTGACCCGTGTTCGAATAGTGTTATAGGGATTTTCTTTGAAATTTTCAGGCGTGATGTTGTGTTGTGTTAATTCATTCCTGTAAAGTTGCTAGTCTTTCTACTGCCGAAATGATTTGATACTTCCCTCCTAAGGAAGACAACGGAAGCATTGCTTCTGTTGTCATCTATTTAGATAACTTATGTACTGAGTAGTTTCTAGATTACTTATTAATACTACATGCAGATGCATAATACATACAGTTTGAAGTTCTGAACTGCAAATATCGTGCTTACCACAATCCAATCCCATTTGATATTCCAACTAGAAACGTGTGTAGGTGAACAGTTCAGAATTCAAGACTATGAATATTTATGGAAAGTAAACCATACTGAGACGTTCAGGAGTATCTCTGATGCAGATTACATTGTTCATGAAGTTTTGATAGCTCATTTTGAAGGTATTATAAATGTATACCATCACGCCTGTATTGTCTGACAGGATAGCAGAAGTGCGTGCATGTAAATCGCCATTTACCGATAAACCATGTTTATAAGTCGACACTTGAGGTGTCGAGCCACCTGGTAGTAAGTAGCCATCGTCGCCCGTGGATGTAATGAATAGCAATAACAGAAGAGTCGCTGATGTGTTGCCCCTAGGGACTGCAGACTGCTAGAGCCGCAGCAACTGAGGGAGAGCTGGCTCTTATAAAAGTCGAAACACAAGCCAAGATGCTTTTGGATTCCGACGTTAGTGGTGGTCGCAAGTTAGTCAGACCCCAAGAGTCCTACCATCGAGCAATTGAATATACCACGTACGTATTCCCCAAAGGGTTCGGTAGAGATGCACTAATGTAGCTATACTCATAATTTGCTACTATGTTTAGGTCCCATGTAATACTAGCCTAAAAATCCGTACTATTACTGAGAATTTCATAAAAAAAACATTATAAAACTACTTAGATCCTCTAGCGTAGCAGACACAGTTCAAGAAATTATGTATTTCTTACTAACTGCTTCAATAGCCTAGTGGTCCTGAGCGCGACTGCTACGCGCGGTTCGATCCTCAGGTCGAGCAAATTGTAATAAAGGCTAGGCTCGCCCCCTATTACATGGGACCTAAACATAAGGGTGAACTGTGAGTGTACATTAGTACGCCTCTGCCCTTCAGGAAATACAGGCGTGTTGGTATGGTTATGTTATTTCTTTATAAGTAAGTACTTTATCGTAAAACATTTACGGCTTGGAGGTTTATAAAGCACTATACCTAAGTAATCCCGGAACACACCCGTTTACGACTCGTGACACCTAAAGCAAATGATCTAATTCACAACAGAGAACCACAGAACTTGCCGTGGTGTCACCATTACTTCTCATTAAATGCAATACAGGCAAACCCTCCCCCTATATTACTTCAAATAACTATACCTACTACATCGCGTCTTCATTTACCCGAATTTATAGTAGTCTAAATAAATTCCTTTTGTGCGCCATAACTGGTGATTTGTCGGGGTTATGCTGTATTAGCAAGTGGAAATTATGAGACAGCGTAATGAGGGCGCCACGAACGCGTTTCAACTTTGCACCGTAATACTTTAATTTTATGTGTGAACAAGATTCCTTTGCACATTTTATGTAAAAGGGCTTTAGTGTTTAAACGAAAGTTGAGATGTGTCCGTACTTAAAAATTACTTATAGCAAGGACATCCCGTAGTTTATTGCTCAAAGTTATTTTACAGGCGTTTTAATATTAAATTGTATTATGAAGACTACTTCAGGTGTAATGTCCCTTCCTTTGATTACGTGCCTGTCTGTAAAATGTGGCATAATTTGATTTTGATGTGGTTTGAGGCTTACTTGTTTTAGAATACTATTTAATCTTATAAATATAGTTTTCTTATTAGCGCCTAAGTAATAACTAATCTGATCAACTGATATGCAAGGTTAAGCTGCGCTCGCCGCGGTCAGTGTGTGGATGGGTGACCATTCTTAACACATCGAGACCCCTCCGTGCCTCGGAGAGCACGCAACGCCGTCGATCCCGGTTGTCATACGATCATCTTTGACAATTTTATTGCTAGTGGTAAGGAAAGCTAGGGATATTTGGTATCCTCGAATTATATTTGGTATATCGAATATCGATATTGCCCAGGAATTGGGTTATGGAGGTCTGATGGTAGTCACTTCGTGTATACCTAATGATGATATCCTGATATATGACTGATATAAATAAATATTCTGGGACATTTTTACACAGCACCATCTAGTCCCAAACTAAGCAGAGCTTGTACTATGGGTACTAGACAATGGATATAATACTTATAATACAATTTTTTTTTGTAAATACATACTTATAATACATTAGAAACACCCAGGCGAACACAAAAACTTTTTGTGTCCTGTGGGAATCGAACCCACGATCTCATGGTCAGCAGTCCGGTACTCGAACCACTAAACCACAGAGGTCGTCGTGATATCTGGTTAGACTGGAAGCTACATAGGTAGTGGGGAAAAGGTTCGGAGGATAATGAACACTTTACTTTTTTTTGTAATCGTAAGACGATAGATAAGTTTGTTGACAAAGACACCTATGAACCTAATATTATTATTATAAGCCCGGTTTGTCCCACTGCAGGGCAAAGGCCTCCCTTCCCTCCTTCCACTCCTCTTGGTGCATTGATTTTTCGGCCCAATTTCCCAAAGTCCAGTTCGTCCCGCCATCTCCGCCTGGGCCTCCTATATGAACCTATATCGATATATTATTCTGTCTGCTACAAAATAGGTGGTTAAACTAAAACAACTATTAGTCTAGTGATAGGGGTTGGAAGCCAGTAGGTTCGATTCAAGGTCAAGCACAGTATTATTGAGTTTTTCTATGGAATTTTCAGTAGCAGCTCAGAGTTCGAAGCATATATTATATGAAAGTTTAATATACGGGCGTGATGGTATATATATATTAAATACATATCTATACTTAATATATAAAGCTGAAGAGTTTGTTTGCTTGAACGCGCTAATCTCAGGAACTACTGGTCCGATTTGAAAAATTCTTTCAGTGTTAGATAGCCCATTTATTGAGGAAGGCACGTATATAAGGCAATATCATCACGCTACGCGGATGAAGTCGCGGGCAGAAGCTAGTAATAAATAAAGCTAAAAGGCAATAGAGAGATGCATAAATGAATGAATTTATACTTTAAAATTCTACATGACAATTAGAGGCGCACTCGATGAAAACCCTGCAAAAAGTGAGTGTTAATAACTGACATTTCAATTCGTCCACGCGTGTTTGCCTCCAGCATTCGGTTTGTAATTAGCGCCCTCCCTGGATTGACGTGATTACGTCAATAACCTCTTATTAAATTGGCCGATGACACGTACGGATAATTAGGGATTTTACGTTATTCATTTGTAAATACGTTCATAAATTACCTTGACAACTTTGAGGCCTGTAGGGCTTCGTGAATGTGGTTCAAGAATTCCATGGTCTGGAAGTTGAGATTGGGAAAGTTAATGTTATTTTTACTCGGAATGAGGCCAATATAAGTACAACGCCTGCCGCCTTCTCGGACGGGAGAGATGTTCTATTAGAGAGGATTATAATCCTTCAATTTTATATGAATTAAATGACTTTATTTATTTACCGTGGGAGAGCCATGTTTCGTTACGCAGGAGCTGGCTCGAGAGGAGTGATACAACGGCCTCTCAGAAAACCGGCGTGAATCAACACTTACGTTGTGTTTCGCTTAGTGAGTGAGGATACCGGTGAACTCCTTTTAAAAGGCCGGCAATCGGGCGGGACTCCTCTGGTGATGCCGGTGTCCATGGGCGGCGGTAATCGCTTACCATCAGGTGATCCGACTGCTCGTTTGCCCCCCATCCCATAAAAACCTAACGGACACTGCACACGGCGCTCTCCTGCCTATAAATTAATAATAAACAGTTGTCAAAGGACAAAACAACGCCATCTACTGGCTTTACCGATACAGCACCATGGTCCATATTCATTGTTGTCCGTGTTTTGTTTCTGTAAAATCAGTCAACTATGAATACACAGATTAGTATTAAAATACGAAGTAGTGACCATACGATTATAACATTTGACAAACTTTGCAAGAAACATCGGTTCCGCAAAACTTTTGTGTTTGGATACCTAACATGCAATCCGTAAACCAAAACTTCGTAGTTCAATTTTCCTTTAGGTCCGGGGGTGTACTACGATTTGAAAACGAAGACAAAGTTGCGGATCGAAAGCAGCACACAATACTTATGAATTGACTATAACTACCTATATTGTCAAACAACTAAGTCACATTAGATCAGGAGATTTGAGAAGAGTAGGGTAACAACGAAAGACTAAAAATAAAAACGCGTAAATCGAATTTTTCATGGTATGGTCCGTCAGCTGTCCATATTTCGTTTTTCGGAGTAAACCCCCTGGTCACTGCACGAACTTCTAAAAGGAAAGTATTGTACCTATTTATTTTCTAATCTACTACAAATTAGACTGATGTTTCTTTTGGAAATTTGTTGAAACTCTGAACCGCAATGAGTATCAACGATTGAGAGGTTATACAGTATTAGGTAGGTAAAGGTAGGTATACCTTCTGAGCCCGATGTAATACATCAAAGCGTTTTGGTTGTGAGAAAGGAATGCTAACTAATGAATGTCAGAGTGGAGAGAGAGAAGCATCCTCATCCATTCCTGTCAACTTTAAAATGATCGCTATAAGACATTGTGGTTAGTTTTAAGGTTCTATCCATTTATAATGTAACCTACATTTTAAGCAAATAAAGGTATTCTATTCTATTCAATGGATGCGAGCTTATTATTAACCAGGTACAAATCCGAATTCCAAGCTACTATAAAGAATATCATAGAAAAATCTAATACCACTATGTGTGACGTGGGAGCAGCCATGCTTGTCTGCACTTAACCAATTGCAAAGATATTTAGCTGATTTGATTGATTCAGGTACTGTCATTTTATATAATAACCAATTAAATTATGTTATAATTGTCTACGTTTAATCAAAGGTAGGTGTTTGTCTAGGTGCAAATTTGTATAGAGAATTCATCAGCTTTAGAATTACATGCCAACTTGTCATGTAATTCTCTTATTGATCAGTAATCGGTACCATCCATACTTACCTATATGAATTACACAACATTATTATATATACATAATAATTACATTATTCATCATATCAGCCTATTGCCGTCCACTGCTGAACGTAGGCCTCCCCCAAAGAGCGCCAACCATCCCGGTCTTGGGCAGCTCGCATCCATCCGCTGCCAGCCACCTTCTTCAAATCGTCAGTCCATCGTGTCGCAGGGCGTCCCACACTGCGCTTGCCTAAACGCGGTCTCCACTCTAGCACTTGTCTGCTCCATCGATCGTCTGTCCGTCTGCAGACATGACCGGCCCACTTCCACTTCAGCGTACTTATTCTTCGCGCAATGTCGGCAACTTTAGTTCTTTGGCGAATGACTTCATTGCGAATTCTATCCACCAAAGAAACTCCAAGCATTGCTCTCTCCATCGCACGCTGAGCAACTTTGAATTTGTGGACCAGTCCTACGGTGAGTGTCCACGTTTCGGCTCCGTAAGTCATCACGGGTAGGACGCACTGGTTATAGACCCTGGTCTTTAGGGACTGTGGGATCGACGATTCAAAGATATCACGCAGCTTCCCGAATGCCGCCCAGCCCAAGCGTATTCTTCTGGTCACCTCCTTCTCGAAATTGTGCCGCCCCAGTTGTATAGTTTGGCCTAGATATAAGTATTCTTGCACAACCTCGATGGCAGTGCCATTTACGTGTACAGGTCTCGGGGTGATATGATCATTGTACATGATCTTAGTTTTATCCAGGTTCATCCCGAGACCCACCCGTCTTGAAGAATCGCCAAGGCTGTTCAGCATTACTTCCAGCTCCTGCAGAGATTCTGCCATGATGACAATGTCATCCGCAAATCGGAGGTGCGACATGTACTGGCCTTTTCGAATTTACATTATTCAATTTTATTAAATTACCTAATATATTAAGGTTTTTCTTTAAATAACATTGCAGACATTTTACATTAGAATTTCATCTCAATAACGTAACTTAATCTAACATTTACTCCTTTGTCTGCTGCTTTGATAGAAATACAAAGCTCATTGTTAGCTTTTAACTTATTATAATTTATAAATGGAATATCAAAAATGAAACTATATTTTATAGTAGTTAATAAATTCATTTGACGAATAACTGGAATTTTAAATACTAAAGGAATTTAAATAAAATGGAAGACTAGAAAATCTTGATGACGGCACAGATAATAGAATACTAGTGACGGTTATAAATATTAGGAGAGCATTTCTTGTAATGGATATCTTTGACATGCAATTAGTTTGGTGGTAATAATTATTAAAATAAATATACCACAGTATTTAAATAAAACTAAGTTTGAAGGATAAAAACGTTTTTAGATTTAGTATCTACATACAGACAATCCAACAGATTAGGCCGTTCGGAATAAGTGATACAGATATGCAGTTTACGTATAAAATTAAATTTAAAACTTGCGTATCTTTTTTAAAATTCATCAAATAACTATTTTTTTCACTTGTAATGAAAGGAATTAGTACACATTCTGGTAAGTTAGATTTCAAACAGTTTTAAATAAAGACATACAATCCAATTTAATTAAGTTAAAATAATTATTTTCATTACAAGCAAACCAAAGACACACGACAGGGTTTCCCAAAGTAGGTGGTTGTCAGGCCTTGCGGCTTCTCGTACAAGTGTCGCTTCGCTCGGAGCGGTAAGCCGCAAGCCGCAACACATCTGCCTCACTATCTTAACGTTTATTGGTCATTTATTAACTAGTAGCTCTTATTCATGATTAATTTAACTTTTATTTATTTTAACCATATTCCTTTATTATTCCATGCAATTGGACTTAAGCAAAAAATATTAAAGGGATTAAGTAAAAGTATCTAATGACATTCATACTGCAGAGAGATTCGAAAATAGATTGCACAAGAAAACTAATAAAGAGCCAACTAATCATATCCTAAAATTAACCTATTTAAGATATCGCAATTTCTGCAATAATATACTAAAAAAACTAAAAAAAGAATATGAAGGAAAAGAATTCGAAAAGGCTAAAGACAACCCCAAAAAAATGTGGGAAGTAATTCGCAATGTAACTGACACTAAATGCATACGCACAACATCAACAGTCCTTTTGACAATTGATAATTGCCCTACTAAATCCGTCAACACAGTAAATACATTCTTTGCGAATGTGGGTATAAATCT
Organism: Acronicta leporina; assembly: GCA_947256265.1. Taxonomy (NCBI): domain Eukaryota; kingdom Metazoa; phylum Arthropoda; class Insecta; order Lepidoptera; family Noctuidae; genus Acronicta; species Acronicta leporina. The sequence continues at coordinate 10,310,656 of OX366520.1, read as the reverse complement.
AAGCAATAATATCTACCCTCAGAATCTCCCTCAACCCCCCAACTACGATCAACAAGGTACGGCTAACTCAATGGTTATTCTAGAAACAGATGAAGAAGAGGTTAAATCGATAATAAGCAATCTCCGAATCAATAGTGCTACCGGATGGGACGGCATTCCACCAAAATTACTAATACACGCCAGTCACATTCTAGCTCCACCTATAACACATATATGCAACCTGGCAATATCTACAGGTACATTCCCAAATGCCTTGAAAAAGGCAATTGTACACCCAATCTACAAGTCGGGGGATAGAGACAAGGTCACTAACTACCGCCCAATATCAGTCCTCCCTGCGATCTCCAAGGTTCTGGAAAGAATTATGTATAAACGCTTGAATAATTTCCTCGACAAACACAAAACTATTTCCCAAAACCAATTCGGCTTCAGACGTGGATTGTCAACTGAAGATGCGGTGACATCCCTACTAGACTTTGTAGTTGATAGGGTTGACAATAAATTCAAATGTTTGGGGATCTTTCTAGACCTTTCAAAGGCGTTCGACACCGTCTCTGTCCCTCTACTTCTTTCCAAACTTGAAGCCATCGGAGCTCGAGGCATTGCTCTTTCTCTATTCAGCAATTTTCTCACAGATAGGTTGCAATGCGTCAAGATTGGGGAATATATTAGCGACGCAAGTAATGTGGTGGTCGGCTTGCCACAGGGAAGCCTTCTCAGTCCCCTTCTCTTTCAAATATACGTTAACGAACTCTGTCAGCTATCCCTCCCCTCCACAAAAATAATAGCCTATGCGGATGACACGGCAATTCTATCGTATGGCCGTGATTGGACCTCGGCAAAAGAGATTGCCGAAAGGGGACTGAGCGAAGTGATGCTATGGTTGGGAAAAAACAACCTCGCCCTCAACATAAAAAAAACTAACTTCATTACTTTCGGCTTACGACCCTCCACTCTTCCGCCAGATGGTTCTTTATCAATAAAAGCCCACAAATGTACCAACCCATCCCCCACTTGTTCATGCCCCACTGTTACCAGAGCATCAGTAATACGATATCTCGGTATCCAATTAGACTCCTGTTTATCATGGAAACCACACTTACATGTAATGTCCGCGCGAGTTCGAAAACTCATTTTCTTATTTAAAAAACTAAGAGTATCTGCCAATAGCAACATCCTTAAGATCGTTTACTCGGCACTATGCGATTCTATATTAAATTATTGCATCACCGCGTGGGGAGGAGCTGCCAAAACTGACATTATTCAGGTAGAACGAGCACAAAGAGCAGTTATAAAAGTCACCTTAAAAAAACCCTTCAGATTTCCAACACGGCAACTATACGCAGAGTTTGAGACACTAACAGTCCGACAACTGTACATTTTCCGCACAGTCATGAGAAAACACGTAACCCTCCCATATGCCACAAATAAAAGCCCAACAGCCAGAAGAAGACCCAACCCGCCATGCCCCAAAACACACACAAATACCACATTTGCTAGGCGACATTTCACTTACTTAAGTGCACGCATCTACAACAAAATGCACGAAACGCTAGATATCCACTCCCAAAACACTTTCAACTGTAAAAAAATACTTAAAACTTTTCTACTTACCCTAGATTATGACGAGACAGAAGCACTGGTTAACCCCTCATCCTCATAAATCCCTAATATTAATCACCATACAAACTTCACACACGCCCAAACACCATCACACTTACACACCATCCGTCACACACTCACACACCATATCACACTCTCCCTACACTCACACACACTTTCTCACACACATACACACTACTCACGCACGCGCGCTCACACGTACATAAATTATTATATAATGTTACACGTTTGATTCATTCAATTCTTGTTAATTGTAATAACAGACGAATGGATGTCTCCTATAATACAGGACTTTCCTAGCATAGGGGACATTATTCATAATATAAAATGTAAAAAAGAACTCATAGACTTAATGTAACATGTCACGAATTTTCTGTTTCTTTCTTTCTTTGGGCAATAAATTATATTATATTATACATATCAGTCAAAATATTACGAAGGAGCAAGTTAGTTCTTCAATGCATATAATTAAGAATGATTTTAATTTCGTACATAACATAACGTACCATCACGCCTGTATTCCCCGAAGGGTTAGGCAGAGGCGTACTAATGTACACCCACAGTTCGCCGGTATGTTTAGGTCCCATGTATAGGTGGCGAGCCTATTGCCATTAACCGGGCACAAATTCCAAACTCCGAGCTGCTATTGGGAATTTCATAGAAAAACCCAATAACACTGCTCGACCTGGGAATAGAACCCAGGAACTCTAGCATAGCAGTCGCGCTCCGGACCACTTGGCTAATGAGACAATTTAATTTCGAACAAAAATTAATATTTTGACTTATGGCCACAATAACACACAAAACACAACAATGAATTCAGTCGAAGATATCAAGTCTCGCATATTATCTTAATGCTGTTTTTAAAAGTATTCATTTTAGTCTACACACACCAATGTAGACCTATGATGTCATCTGCATGTCATCATCCTCCTCGCCTTTTCCCAAATATCTTGGCGTCGGCTTCCAGTGTAACCAGATTGGGCTGAATATAATTATTTTACACGAAGCTACTGCGATCAGACCTCCACAACACAATTTCTAGACAATACCTATATTCGGAGAATAGACTGGTTCCTTAGAAATTGTGTGTGTGGATTAAAAATATAGGATAATCAATCAAGTCTCATACTATTCCTGCATGTAAGCCGTTGACTATCCTTATTTTTTTCTATTAAAAAGTAGTACTATCAAACTACGATTCAACCAATAACTTGAAAGTCCACTAAAAACTGAACGACTAAAGCAATTTTCGAACTTGTTCAAACGAAGGGTGGATCGGCGCAATCAGACTTGCGGTGTGTTACAAATGTGTCCTGTCAACTGTGCTTGCGGTGAACGACTGTGCAACTTATTGTGGGATGCTCCAACTTATATGAAACATATGTGGCGATTGAACTTCTTTTGCTCATTTCGACGATATCTTGAATATTACTGGCTGTTTTCGAAGTGAAAACTTCTTTAGCGGCGTTGTGCACTTTTTGGGATGGGTAAAAAACGTTAAACTTGCGTCAGGACACGTGACCTGATCGAAAATTCGTAAAACGGTTGTAATAGTTCTGAGGGCTTAGACAAGTGTCATGAACGCTAATCGAATAGAATAGAATAGAATTCTCAATGTATGGGAATGACACTAGCTTACGACACGTAATTTGAGCCAACGAATAGAATTAAAAATTGGTAGCCAAATGTCCATTTAGTCTATTCGTTTAAACGAAACGCTAGAGAAGTACAATAATCTCCATAGAAATCCTAGCCAAGTGACACTTTTGACAAACGACTTCGCTTGCTAGCGATCGACACGTAGCGAACGCCAACACCTTGTAGATAACGCTACAAAATGGCGGATCTATCATCAGCTGATGGTGAATTTGTTGTGATTGTGTTTAATTTATGCTTAATAAATAGATTGTAGGACATGGTTTCATATTTTTTTATTAATTTAATATATTATTACACAATTGTAACCAATATAAGAGCAACTTAATATTTATTTTTATTTATAATTATTTATAGTATCAAATACATATTTGTGCATGTTCCAATGGAAGTTCATTAGCTGCACTTCCAGCCTAAAAACAGAGGGTAATTTTAAATACAAATAAACTTTAGGTATGTTCAACAATCATTGATAGGATATTTTATAGAAATTCTGGCGTAGATACCAAAAAAGAGCTAGTAAATAACGAATTTTAGCTAAGAAAAGCTTCGAAGCTAATAAAAACGTTTTATTATACGCGGATGATAAAAAGATTTTCATGCCCGTACGTTGTGTCGCTGACTGTGGTAAGCTTCAGAGGGACCTTGATAAACTCGCGGAATATTGTAAACGCAACTGTCTCGACTTAAACGTTAATAAATGCCAGACAATAACATTCACTAGGAAAAAAAGCTTTTTAACTTACAACTATGTTTTGAACGACGTTATCGTACCTAGGGTTGAACTTGTCCGCGATCTCGGTGTCATGTTGGATCGTAAGTTATTATACATGTCTCATTTTGAATATATAACCCAAAAAGCTCACAAGATGCTGGGATTTCTTCATAGAAGTACTAAATCCTTCCAAAAAATTAATTCATTGAAAGTCCTGTACTTCGCTTATGTTCGCAGTATTATGGAGTATGCCTCACCAATCTGGTCTCCGTCCTATGTGACACATATCGCCCAACTAGAATCGGTGCAGAGTTGTTTTACACGCCGTTTAAACTATCGCCTGAGAAGGCAAGGAGACTACGCGACCAGACTACGTTTCTTCCATCTGCTCTCCCTCGAGGATAGACGGTTAATTACTGACATGAGACTCTTATTTGACATAGTAAACGCAGTGCTGGACTGTTCTGATCTGTCAGCGCGGATTGGAGTATGCGCGTGTAGTACTCGCACTAGACACATGCGCTGCTTGGACGCTGGCACAGCGCGCACTAATTACACCAGACATTCTGTCTTGCAACGAATTGTGCGCACGTATGAAACTAAATTTAAACAACTAGATATTTTTTTCCTCAGCCGTAATAAATTCAATGCTTTGGTATCGAAGGATTTACCCCAACCTACAAATACTAACCAATAAGCAGAACAGTGCACATAATAACATACACACATTACACATACACTCCACTTACACTTCACACCAATAAATGCACGTACCTATCTTGCCCTATGTATAAATTGTAATGTGTCAAACTTTGTAATGGGCTATATAGATTTATGTATTAGAGATTAGAGATTTTCGGATTTAAAAGCTGTAAAGTTTGCTATTAATTAAATAAATAAATAAATAAACGAAGGGCTAAAACTAAAATGAAAGCCTTGCTCTTCCTTTATCTGATAATTTATTAACAGCGCCACCAAGATAATTTTCTATTTTCTATTAATTCCTGCCACAGCCCACCAACTTTGATCCGTCCTTGAGGACCTGACTGGAGTCTTGAGAGATCTGTATGTCTAAAACATAAACAATTTTAAGTACCTACCCAAGTATTTTAAGTGGTCTGCCCGTCATATGATTCGGTGATGTAATTTTTTTAGGTACGTAACCTACCTATATTATAATTACGGTAGATATAACTAATGCTTCGAGTACCTAACACAAACAAATTAAATAATAATAATACCTTGCCGTAAAGTCTGTTATAGCAGAGAACTGTTCCGGACTTGCTCTTAACCTTGGTTCCATAACTAAAACAAAAATAAATAGGTTGTTTACATTAACTTAAAAAATTATGTAGAAGGTAAATTTTAGTAAGTACACACAATTAAAACAATAAAAGATTTCATCCAAACTAGGTATTAAATAATAGTACCTAGGTATTTCATCTTACTTACCAAATACTTTAAAATTTCTTTTTCTTAGTTTCACAAGGAAACTAAAGGTGGTTTAACTTATGTAAGACCAATTCTTATAATTAGTGATCTTCTAATATTGTAACATAGTCATAACAGAGAAAACTAGATAAACAAACTATTTCTTACTTTCAAAATTATTTGAATTTTAGCGCACTTTTCACACTATCAAAACGAAATCATAGACTACGTCCAACTTTTAGCGTATGATGGAATAGACTGAGCGTTCGGCAAGTCCTTGTACACTTGGCTACCAAATTGTTAGCGTTAACGTTAAGGCGTTAGCGTTTTTCGACATAGAATAGATACGGAGCGTTTGGCACTTGTCTAAGCCCTCTGAAGTGTTAAATCTATATATATATAAAAGAAAGTCGTGTTAGTTACTCCATTTATAACTCAAGAACGGCTGAACCGATTTCGCTGAAAATTGGTGGAGAGGTAGGTAGCTTAGAACCAGGAAACGGACATAGGATACTTTTTATCCCGTTCCCGATACTTTTTATTTCACGGGGGCGAAGCCGCGGGCAGAAGCTAGTTTTTAATGTAATATAAATTGTCATGTTTGTGTACGATAGCGCAATAAATGAATATTGTATTTTACCACATAGGTAAATGATATACTGATAATAATTAAAGCAATTCGTGCGAAATTATTCCCTACCCTTCCAAAATATCAAAAATGCACAACGTTAATTCCTAGATTTATTTCTATGACGTTATAGTCTAAATGCGCTCATTTCTGAAACTTCCCCAATATTCTTTTTGCATTTGATAGCCCAATTTGACTTTAGAAAAGTTATATGTTGGCTATCACGTTACAATCCTCACGAGCGTCGAGCGTTGCAAAAAAGTGTTTTTAAAATTAATAAACCTTACAGTACAATTAATATGATATGAATGATAAGTATTAGGTATATAGGTGCAAAACCAATTTAAAAAAAAAACAACCAGTCTATTTATTTTATCCACAGCCGCGAAGTTAAATCATAATAATACATTAATAAAAATTCAGTCACCAATTTAAAGCGTTACTAAATAAAAGATGTTGGCGGAACATCCAATTTTAATTTGGTCGAGTTTCAATAGAAGTAGATCTTTAATTGCACTCATCAAATACCACAATATCGGTTAAATCACGAAGACCAAAAAAAGATATTCCATTTGTCCAAAACAGTTTTCTCTAGTGTCTTCTGATGCCCGATATTTCATTTAGCAGACATAAGTATTTGTCTAATTCAAGTGTTTTATAACTTTCCCATCTCTAAAATTTTGTGGACGTTTCCTTATCATTTGCTTACTGGCACTTATCAAAGCTTCATAGAAAGTATTTGTTTTTAATTGCGATTCAAACTTCTCACAGTGTTCGATAAGAGTTGGATACAAATACTTTAGTTCTGCGTGATCCAACGTGGGGAATAGGTGATGGAGAGCGTGGTCTCCGAACCGAGTTATCGATTTAAAGTGATGACCAGCATAATCGATTCTTTCCACAATCGTATCCAGCTGGTGCAAACCCCAATCAATACTTTGATTTCTGAAACAAAATAAATACGTAGTTTGAATCGATTAGTCGTGAAATGAATGAAAACAGCAATAATATATTGACGAAGGGCAGAGGTTATAAGATAGAGACAGACGTCGGCGTCGTTTTTATTGAACTCGGACAATTTTTTGTCCTCACGTATAAATTATTTTTATGTCGATGCCTTTGATAGATTGACGTTAAAGAGATTTAGTAAATTTTAGGATTTCTAGATTTTTTGGTTTTTATATTACGTACCATATTTCATTTTGATAAACATGTTGTTTTTTTTCAATCATTGATTTTACGGTGGAATACAAATTGCATGCTTTGAAACAACACAATGCATTTTCAAGTCATTGATATTTAATGCGTTGTCTTAGTGTATATTCTTTTTAAAGAATTTTATATATGTTTAATGCTTATGTATAAATGTACATGGTATGCTAAATACTGGATCTAAATAAAAATACCTGCTTAAAAATGGTTGTTATTCTAAGCGAATCGGCGGTTTTCACATTAAAATTTGAATAAGTATATATTAATATTAAATAATATTAAATACCAATATGTTTAACGTTTTCTATACATTAAATAAAATTGTAACGGGCCGATGTCTGTACATTAAAGATATTAAAGAAAAATTTATATAGGGGCGCTTTATTAGAGCAAGAGAAGCCAAAACAACAATTTTTAGAAATTTTGTCTGTCTGTCTGTATGTTTTTTCGCGCATCACACAAAAACGACTACATGAAATTCAATACGGTTTTCACAATTGTATTGCTGGGGTTCTAACTTAAAATCATGTTTCATCTTGATAAGCGAACTAGTATACAATAAGTTCGTAACATAAAGTTTATGGTAATTTAGTGGAGGTGCAGTTTGCGAAACGCTAGAAGTTGCTGGTCGTCGGTAGGTGGCCTAAAGCTGCTGTCGTTAAAACTTCGCTCTCAATTTAAAACTAAATGGTTATTCATTGCTATTAGGTTCATTATAGCGCTTTCACGCGGTGTTTTTTATAAAAGTGGATTTTGTGGAAGCATGTTATCATATCTTATCTTTTGTGGGGCCGAAACAGCAAGGCCTCAGAGCACTTCGACCCAATGGGATCTTTTGTCCCCTAGATACTTAATCCTCATCCTCCCCAAGTTCTTCAAACAGCTCTTCTATAAGCTTTATAATGAGGCCTGGGGGTATGAGTCTGTAGTCCTCTGGTCTTGGATAACCCTGCCCCAAGAGGCACATTCGCTTTCTAGCCAGTGCATCGTACGTACACAGAAGGTGTTCCATGCTCTCAATTTCCCTTTTAAGGGAAAGTGAAGGGTGGAAGAATGTTGAATTCCATTGTTCTGTACATCATAATATAACAGGCATGCAATATAACATAAATACAACCACGCGCAAAATCTATATCGATATATTTTGGTCCTACGGTCCCTACTACGTAGGGAGTGAATCAAAACTCCGAGCTGCTACTGGGAATTTCATACAGAAATCTAATATTACTTTTCTCGACCTGTGAATCGTACAAAGGACCTTTAGGGTAGCGTTCGCATTAAGAGCCAGTAGACTAATGAGTTTTGAGACCAATTCATGTTTTATTTAACAACACTGACCTACACATGGATACTAGGGCATTTATATAATTATGTAAGAGTTCGCAGCAAGGTTAGTCTCGAGTTCAATGTTAAGCTGTGTTATATAAAACCACAACTATAATTAACTCGGCCATGACCGCAGACCTTCTAAAGAAATATAGACTGCGCCATTTTCTCTGTCACGAGTCTACTGTGTAGTCTGAGGGCGACTGTACCAGTAAAGATTGTAACATCATTTATTTTAAAAGAGTGTCCCTAGAATTTCTTGCCGGATTCTTCTCCATAGGATCAACCTTTTGGAACCGTGCAACTAGCATCATAACGTTTCAGAAACGCTTGTAAAAGCTTATTTGAAATAAAGCATCTCAATTTTGAACTTGAACTGTTACGCTATAGGTCCTAGGTTCGCTACATTTGCAATTACGTAACAATACCTACTCATATAGTTCACAAGCCGTATCAGTAGTAGAAGAAGAACTATCGAATTCGTATCGTAAACGTATAGAGTTTTTTTCTGCTACAAATCTTATAAATTTTAATACATACATATTTTCACGCCTGTCTCCCAATATGTAGGCAGAGACTAGATTTCCACTTGCTATGATCCTGGAAAACTACTTTCACTTCATCTACGTTCATTAAACTTCTTATATAAAAATATTCTCGATTTCGATACGAATACGTTTTCGCAAGTGTTTCGTGCTTGGGCTACTCTTCTAAACGGCGTTCGAAGCGGCGGTAGCCTAATGGCTAGGGCGTCGGACTTGCGATCATGTGGTTGCCGGTTCGAACCCCACCCATTGCACTACCGACGTGAACCCACTCGTAACACAAGCATATTTAGCTTAGCACGAGGGGTTAACAATAATACTAGTAATGTGTGACCCACATTGCTAGTAAGCTTTAAAGAAAAAAAAAAACATACGATGGCTTTAAAATACTCACACTTTACTCACGCTTATTATTAGAGATTATTACCTCGGTATATCACCTTCGAAGAAATTTCTGTGGCTATGATGTCCTGCCGTCAATCCAAATAACACAAAGAATAAACTGGCAGGTATGAGTGTGAGTAGCCACAGAGCAACTGTCCATGGAAGAGACAGGCCACCTGTTAGGTACATCCAGGTCGGTACCGCGAATGGTATCAAGTTCTTCCAACTTAGTGACTTGCCTTCATGCTTTGTTACGCAGAGAATTATTCTGTAATGTAGAATATTGTTTTGTGTTAGAACATTGGAAATCAGGATCCCAAAAGTGAAGTAAATTAAGTAACGTGAATTTTATTTTATTGTTTGTGATTGTAGAATATATAAAGGTTTTATACCTACATGTAATATGAGTGTAACATAAATCAGCCCTTTTCGGGCATAAAATGATTCAAAGAATGGAATTTTACTATAATGGATTATCGGTACGAATTATTTACATTACATAAATATTATCTTATTTTTATATTCCAAGATTTCCTTAACAGTACTACTCTACTATTATGTAACCGTTAATAGAATAAGCGCATGAACATAAAGTAGTTTCTTCAGAATCGACCATTGAATCGATTACAGTTAATTTTTCCCGAAAAGATAATAACAATACTTGAAACTATGGACCTCTGATCTACCAGTGGATCGAGGTATGAAAAACTGACACCTATTTACACAAATTATTATTGTGTGCGTGTGCGAATGAACGTAGATGAAGCGAAAGTAGTATGCCAGGATCGTAGCAAGTGGAAATCTGTAGTCTCTGCCTACCCCAATGGGAGACAGGCATGAAAATATGTATGTATGTATATTATTGTGTGCGTGTGCGAGCCGATATCGTAGTCGTTTGGGTATGACTGTAGTAAGTATGGCCGCGAGTTTTTTGCCGGTATAACTAATTTCTTTAAAAAATATGCTTACGTGACTCAAAGTGACCTTATGGATTTATTATTATAATTATGACTCGATATTCTAATTGACGTGTTTAAGGTCTAGCGCTTATTCCGTAAAAAGTTGTAGTGTCAACATCGTCATTCAATGACTTCGGAATTGTTAATTTTTGAAAGTTTTATCTGTCAGTTTTTATGTCATTAATTGCCATTGAACAACCATTCTGATACAACTGAAATAGCAGAATTGACCCCACACGTGCGAGTGTAGCGGTTCTATTTTGTAATCAAATATTAATATCACGTGTATCATCAACAAATTCACCGAGCCTCTGCTTGAGAGGGATCTCCTTTCAGAATGAGTGAGATTAGGCTTTAGTCGACCATTCCGGTCTACACTTCACAAGCCGTCGAGAATATAGCTCAGGCATGCAGGTTTCATCACAATGTTTTCCGTCGAAGTATAATTATTAATTCGCACATCATTACGGAAACTCATTGCCTTGGATATGACTAGGCTATCGCTGCTTAAGTATTACATTGTTTTCCTTGAAATATAATTGCTATATTTTAATTAGCAGCTCTATGACCTAATAAACTATTTATATATTAAACTAGCTTCTGCCCGCGGCTTCGCCTGCGTGGAATTCGGTCTGTCATCACATCCCACGGGAATGGGATAAAAAGTATCCTATGTCCGTCTCCTGGTTCTAAGCTACCTCTCCACCAATTTTCAGCCAAATCGGTTCAGCCGTTCTTGAGTTATAAATGGAGTAACTAACACGACTTTCTTTTATATATATAGATAGATATCATGAAAATCCGTTCAGCCGTAGTGCTTAAACAAACTTAGTACCAATACACCGTACTGTGTAAAAACGACTTTGACAAACCGTCGGCCTCAGACCGTGGTAATTAAAATTGGCGGGCCAGTAGGTTGATGACCAGGCTATTATAAATATTTTATATATAAAAATTACCACTACTATTTATAAGATTTTCTAGCTCTATTACTGAAACAAAACAAAAACCTCAGTCGGTTATCCAGTCGGGTAAAAAAAAAAATCTGGTTTTTAATTTTTCTCATGGAGACAATGGAAGGAATCCACATTGGTCACTTCTTAATTCAGTTTGGTTGAGTACTATCTTCCAATCCCAAACGTTAATTTATTCCGCGCATTGTACCCAAAGACCAGGGTTTAATTAAAACTGCAAACTTATGTAGTTTTCAGTAATATTATTGGACCCAATTAAGCTACCTGTACCTACAATGCAATCAAATAACGCGTAACACAATAATACCGGTGACATTCGCATGATTTTGTGAACATTCCCATTTTGTTATCGCAATTTCGTTTGCCATTTAAGTGAAATGTTTCGGAAAGTGGTATTATTAGTACAAAGTTGCTTAACAAATGCTTTTTGTATAATTCGGTTAAACCGTTTGTCGTGGTTCAACACAATTAACAGTTGAACATTCATTATTAAAGGCAAGGTAAATCAGAGAGGGTTGTTAGCAATAACAAATAATGATAATTTGTAACAAAGCATTTCAAATAACGTGATAGGCATTTATTTCTCTGATTTTTTATCTTTTTCAGACAACACAAGTCGATCTTTTAGAATTACTTATACACTAGACGTCGTCGGATTCCGTTGCAGGTTATCGACCTCTCAGAAGGAATTATGAAACGTACCTAGTTATTTAGAGAGTATGGTCACGGTCAAAGAAATTTAAAAAAATGCCTCGGAGAGCACGTAAAGCCGTCGGTCCCGGTTGTCATATAAACATCTATGACAATAAATTTAAGTGGTGGTCAGAAGCCCAAAAAAGCCTGACAACCAGTCTATCCTCCGAATATCGGTATTACCCAGAGATTGGTTGCGGAAGTCTGATGGCAGTCGCTTCATGTAAAATACTGTTATTTAGCTGCGTATGAAACATTGTTGGGAAAAGACTCGGAAGAGGATGACGATGTTCACGGTCAAAGAAATAATTAATTGTTTATAATGATTGTAAATAAGATAACAATTAATACTATACTATATATCGAATCGACGACGAGGCAGGTTGTAAAACGGTCTTAACATCCAATATGTTCTTTACCAACCATTGCTAGCTAACGTTAATATTGCAACGAATTACGCGAATCTTCAAATACTGCCCTGAGAATTTATAGTCACTGTTAATTTTGAGCGATGTGTATATATACAGGATGGTATTTTAATTTAAAAAACATACATTGTTTCGATTTGGATTGAAAAAGATTTTGTGTTTTCAATAAGTCGACCACCTGTCGGCGTTGACTCGAACTAAGGTTTGAGGTTACTTTTGATTCAACCCGAAAGGAACGCGCCATTCTATTTGATTGAAAATAAATAGAAAAATATTAAGTACTTACTCTATTATCATGAGACCCAGAAAGGAGAAAACGTAAATAATTGGAAAGTAGAAGGAAGCCATTTGAGCCCAGATAGGCTTATTTTTGTACGGTAAGAAATATATAAATGGCTCCAACATAGTTAACTCCACGTCTTGAATTGTGTTTGTGTGTAGGTGATGGGACATTGCATGGGATATTCGCCAGTCACTGAAAAAAAAAAGGTTTTTTGGGTTATCTATACTCTATACTAATATATAAAGCTGAAGAGTTTGTTTGTTTGTGTTTGCTTGAACGCGCTAATCTCAGTAACTACTGGGCTAGGCTATATATCATCACGCTACGTGGACGAAGTCGCGGGCAGAAGCTAGTTTATAGATATATAGTTTATTTATTTATTGTACTCGTGATATTATTAGACAAAACGCGTTATACACTTTTGATTAGGTATAAAAAAATATTTTAGCTTTGCGCCATAGAACTTTGATACCCCTAGTATCAAAGTTTTTATTATAGATGTATATTATACACGGTACAAAATTAAGCACAATAATAATAATTATTAATATATAATATATATAATTAGATATTGACTCGGCAGTCATTGTACCGGTAGTTGTGACCGTCAATGGTCTAATAGCCAAGAGCCTCGACTCGCACCTGCGGAGGCTCTCGTTAGGCAGCTGGGTTAAGGGGCTGATACAGAAAGCGGTACTCCTCGATACGGCGCGTATTGTTACGAGGTTCCTTTCTCTGGGGCCCTGACCGCCGGTAACTTGGACCCTGTTCCCGATACCGGTGGACTACTATTTTTTATATTTTTAAATGTTTTTGTATATCTTTTGTAAAAATATTTAAAAATATATTTAAATAAGTATAACTAAATAATGAATGAAACTTATTATTAATATATATGCCGGTTTTATTACTGGAGCTATTATCAAAGTAATGTAAAGTGAAAAATATTGTCTCCCCACGTAGATAGATAGATATATTATATTACTTTACTGTATTTAATTCATATTTCCGTGAATAATTAAGTTCATTACCAAGTTTCACAAGGTGTCGTATTTTAATATATTTTTTAAGTACTTAAGTATTATATTTTCAGTTATGTAGTATTTTATGTAATAATATTATTAACGATGATAAGAAGTTTTAAAATTAATGCAATATGTTTAGATAATTATGTGAATATACGTAATAGCATTGTATTGTGTTAAGCGATGGCCGCTTTGCTTGTGCGTAACGCACATTTTCCCAACGGTTTTTAATTTGTTGCTAACCAACTTTTTACTGCGCGTCAAGTCAATGTGAATGTATTTTATTTTGACGACGCAAAAATTGTCGCACTCTAAATCTAACTCTTTCCATGGTTTTCCGATTTTGACGATTCTTCGAATTGAAATAATTTTGAATTGAATAGGGTTTTCAGAACAAATATACCTGTCTAAATTTGAAGAAAGGAATGTGAACCTTGAGGAAAAGAAAATAGGAAAAGTTTCTTTAGGGGCGGTTAGGCAGTATAAAAAAATACAAAAGACAGACATACCTGTAAGACATTCCACTTAAGTTGAATAAGTACATTCTCCAATTGTCACTGCGGTGGAAATAATTATGAGCACATATGACGAGAGAACTTAGGACAAAACTGTTTAGTACTGTCAATGTCGCTCCTACGGCGAAATTTTGAGTCCAAGCCCAACTACTCACAGTACTCAGTACCACTAAACTTAAAAGTAAGCCATCAAAAATGAAATCACTTTTATTTCGTAAATCTTTTGGTATATCGGGCAGTTGACCCATAACTTTTACTTTCAATGTCTTGTAAAATCCATCTTCTTTGAATGTAAATGGGTGGTTCCTAGGCGTTTTTGCTTGCCTCACGTAATATTTTGGCAATAAAGATTCTGCTACTCCTCTTAAGTGATGAGTTTCGAAGGGTTCTGTTATGTCAGTGCCCTGTGGAAGAATAATACTTTTTTGTAATGTACACAACAGTTCTAAGAGCAGTTATACCCTAGTGATATGACCATTGGACTGCAAAGTACAAGGTCTGGAGTTCAAATCCAAGGCACGTATTTACCTCTGACTTTTCGGAATCATGTACGGTCTACGGATGACTAATTAACTATGACGCTTGTATAGAAAATATTATGAGGAAACTTGGACGTCCGAGAGATTCTCGACGGAGTGTGATATTTGCTAACCTGTAGTAGGCTAGCGTGCCCAATCCCTCACATTCTGCAAGGAGACCCATGTCCAGTAGTGAGACAGTAAATGGATTGATGATAAACAATCCGACAAACAAACTTGTGCCGAATTGATCCCCTTTTTTTAAATCCTGTGATTTTTTTCTCAATTCCTTCAGTTGAACAGCTCAGTTATTACTTATTTCATTTGTCCTTGTGTTCGACTAAAAAATACAAGGTGACTAACACGAGAATGTGGATTTAACAATTAATTTGCATAAAATACCGTTGAATAATTGAACGAACGATATTATATAAGTCTTATCAAATGTTACCTTGGTTAGGTAGGTTTTTATGAACCATTAGGATGTTGGTTTTTGTGCAAGTCTTACCTCGATTTGATAACTTTTAGAATAGGATTGAGACTATATTTTATTGGAGCCTAATATTTTAGAATAATTACGGATTTAAAATTGTGTCGAATTTTTAAGTAAATCTAGCATTAGCACTAAGATACACTAGATAGCCTAAAAGTTGGGCACAATCAATTTTGTATTTGAATGTCATTGTTAACACGCCACACAACCATGAGTTAATTAATGGAGAAAAATGAATCTGAACATTCACAAAGTTTTACGAATTAAATGTACTTTTGCTGCACAAACTTTTTTACAATTCTTAAAGTCTTCACAATTAAATTAACCTACATTCATATACATATTATTATCTGCTATGCCCAAAATATTTTGTGACGTGCCGACAATGGCATGCGTGCTATTTGTCATCATGGTACCTATAGGCTCTCACTGCTTATTATTTGCACGGTCACGTCCCTAATGCCTCAACTAGAGTATTACTCTATTCTTTACGATTCGCTTCGCGAGTTCGCAAATGATAGTATCAGGTCTCAATGCGATAGAAATGGAGCTTCTCACCATTTATCGCGATCGTATGTGGTTATTTTTACTGCCAGAAGAGAAAATCATATAGTACCCGTGTCCGAATAAGAAATAGCAGAATCAGCGCAATATGAGGATTGAGTTCTAGAGGCTTCAGTAGTAGCAAAACCACAGAAGGTTTTTCTATCACAAAAGTTTTTTTTAATGTGATTTGCAGTAGATTTAAATAAAAAATTACCTAACCTATAAATAAATGTCTCATATGTTTAAAAATAGATGCGAAAATTAAAGTGAAAAGTTTCTATTTAAACGATGCCTGATCATGAATATCCTATTTTAGAAATTTTGTCCGTTAGAAAGCTTGTCTCGAATAGGTATCTAAATAGCTCAACGGAATTCAATGAAAAGTTTAGGGACTATAAACTATTTTAACTAAAATTTTCGTGTGAAGTTATGTTCCATATTAATCTATTCCATATCAATATAAATATTTGTGTGTGTGTTTGTGTACAACCTCAATGGAAACTTAATAAAAAGAGCTCGTAAATAGGTATAAAAAAGTCATCTTCATAATATGAGTGTGTGATAATCATATCCGTGACTGTGTCAATAAATATTTTTTCTTTCTATCTCCGAATTAGTCGAATATAAGTTTGTGCTAGAAAAAAAAATAGATCACAATCACACTCTATTGCTAGGTAGTCTTAATATTCATAAAAACTAATAACAGCATACCTACCTTGGAGACAGTTAGCCAATCTGATCCTCCAGGATGCAGTGACACGAAGTCCGAGAAATCGTATAGACTGTCGTGTATTCTCCACAAGCCTTCAGCGCCATCTTGCATTCGTTTGCCTTTGAGCCAGTTCTGAGCAGTTTTAGGCATTTCATCCCGATGCACCGGATATTTCAATTGGGGGAAACTTATCTGACGTCTGTCCGCATCGGGCGCCATTTTGTATACGCACTGGAAAAATAAAATGGATCCTATCTTAACTAGGATTTGTCAGTAGTTACTAATTAAGTACACTATATAGGTAGTAACCTATGTCCCACCGTAGATGCTAAGTATAAGCACTTATTAAATACTAATTAAAATTATGCAATTGTTTGCTTATGAATCCAATTTAGTAAAACAGTAACCTTTGTTGATTCGAACTTTGAACCATGATTCTAATAAAGTACAGTAGATAGGTAGTACATTTTTTTAATTCACTAATATTTTACATTGAGTTTGAATGCCAGTCACTAATTTGTAATTCTACCTAGGTTTGGATCACAATTATAAATTATGTTAATTTCTAATGCACTTCACTAAAAAAAAAAAAAATTGTTCGTCCTTTAACCACAATAGATCACTCACTAGGTATACATTATTACAATGAAACTTTGCTGAAATGTTAAATGCGCGTTCGTGAAAGTTTTAAACATATTTTATATTTTTTTTGTGATATTTCCAAACTACAAGAACACAGGTTGTTAGTTTTGATTAGATATTGGAGTTATGCGATTGCAATACTGGTGTAGCCTGCGCTTCGGCAGTAATCAGCGTCGTACATTTAACTAAGTAGAGTTACGTTATGGGGGTTGTGAGGGTTATTAGGTACTAGTTAGCAAGCCCTGAGTCAATTAACGGACAGAAGTATATATTGAGAGACTTAATCAAATATCCATGGATCACACAAATATTTGCCTCGAGTGAGAATCGAACCCACGACACGCGGCGGAACGATAGTTGCCAGATTACCGCTAACGCCAAATGGGCAGTCCAATTTTGTGGGCACGATATCCATCGCCTGTGTTATAGTCCCGAGTACATGCGATCACGCTTGTAATACTACAGCATGTCTCTGCTTTAATCCGTATTTAATAGTCGTAACCAGTTTCAGCAAACGTTTAAAAAAGCCTGTCTTTTTTGTTTAAAGTTTTTTATCGTCTATATATAACCGCGTAGGTACTTTTTTGTTACCTACATACCCATCTATACTTTTAATATATAAAGCTGAAGAATTTGTTTGTTTGTTTGCTTGAACGCGCTAATCTCAGGACCTATTGGTCCGATTTGAAAAATTCTTTCAGTGTTAGATAGCCCATTTATTGAGGAAGGCTATAGGCTATATATCATCACGCTACGCGGACGAAGTCGCTGTCAGAAGCTAGTATAATATATAATATTTGGTATTTGCACGGCATTCCGTGTTATAGGTAGGTACTCATTGAATTAAGAGATGTAATATTTGTATTTACCCACATATATTTTTAATAATATGAATAATGTGGTTGAGTGACGGACTAACGATTTGTTTTTTTGGTATGAATGGATTTACGTAGTTAATATTGACATCCGTCAAATTGACATTGACACCGTTTAAAGCCGATTACCGTGCTATAAGACAAATATGAAGTTAAATAGATATCCGTAGGAGGTACCTACCTAAATAATGACATCACATTAGGTTATCCCGGAAGGGTAAGTAGAGGTATATTGACTGAAACCCATTAACGTTTACTAATGTACATACACCCGTAGTTCGCCGGTATGTTTAGGTCACACGTATTACGGGATGAGCCTATTTCCATTGACTGGGCACAAATTCCAAACTCCGAGATTAGGTACTTAGAATTTATTGATCCCAGAGGTTAGAACCTAGAGATTCTTCTAGAGCCCAGTAAAATTTTGATTGACTTGCGGATCGAACACAGAACTCATGTTAATTTTTAATGTCATTTTTTAGGTCTCATGTAGCTAAAAGTTCTTAAATTTATTTATAATCCTTCGGGGGCTGCAATTATTTCTACAAGACACATCACAGCATTTCTATACTACATTGAATTTCAGAATCAATTGAAGTTCAGAACAAAATTGGGAATGGTAGCCCCCTCAGTTTTTCTTGTAGTTATGTGAATATGTGTAGTTACTCATTTTGTCGGGCGATTCGCAAATATTAATTAATCCTTTTACAATTAAATTCGTCGTGGGCATTTTCACTCACTGTCCTCGCACGAGTCAACGTCATGTCGTCTAAGCTGACTTTATAGTCACCTGTTGAACTGGGCTAATAGGAAGTAACGTGGCAACCGGTTTCTTAACTAATTTACCTGTTTCCTTATTCAATTAATAATTATCACAATAATTGCATGCATTTCAGAAGTATGTATGGGTATACTTTATGCGATGATAGCCTAGCGATATGTATGATCATTGGTCTGCCAAGTTTTAGGATTCGAGTTCGAAATCGTAGAAGGAAAACATCATGAAAAACTGTTGTGCATGTTACAGAGATTTCTCGACGGTGGCGTATGAAGTCAGCCAACCCGCAACCGCACCAATAAAATGGGTTGATGATGATGTTATGAAGTCTAACGAACACCTTTGACATAGATTAATCTTAATGCATAAATACCTACTGCAATCCTGATCACCTTAAGGTTTAAAAAGGTCTGTGGTGACGTCATCATCAGAAACAAAGTAGGTACACTTACAATTGTTTGTTCGTGCGTCTGTATATACTACATAACTTATATTCTTTGAGCAAAATATTCTGTAATGATGTGCCGGAAACATGCTTCGGCGACCGAGAAAAAGTGTTAATGATAAACTATCAAACAATATCATTATCATTACTTCATTCAGGGAGTAATGGCCAACTGCATCGGTGCGCGGAGGGGTTAAAACGGCTAAATTTTAAGTTTTAGAATATGATTCACGGATGCACAATTTTATTATATAATTGGCCAATTCAGCCCCCAGTAGCTACGGAACTTAATGAATGACGCAGCCTGAGACAGTTAGGTACTCGGTATTTTCCAACTTATATGTATTGGTGACGTATCTGATTTGAAGTATAACATAATTACTGTCTTTGACCGCGTCAATAGTCTAATAGGCTTAAGCGGGACGGATACGCTAGAGGTCCTGAGTTTCCAAATTAGGTTTTTATATAAAATTCTCAGAAGCAGGTCAGAGTTTGGATTTGTGCTCGGATAATGGATAATTCGCCCCTTATTACCTCTAGTACTGGAACATCTCTGCCAAATTCTTGGGAGAATAGAGGTGTGACGGTATATATGAAAATTCTATGTTTATTTTTGGCATTTAGATGACAAATATGCGCGCAATAACAGTACATACCAATCGCGCGATTTCATTATCTTTTTGTTTTTACCTGTCACGTCAGTTGTATCCCTAAATTTTCTCTAGCGCCATTTAGTACCGTTCAAACCGGAATAGGTACAATATACCTACTACTAACCACTCAGGTGAACTCAGTAGTAGAGTTCTACCACCTGAAAACATCTGAAGCAAAAATTTGTCTTTTATTTATTTATATTTTAAAATCACATTAAAAATACACGTATGGTTTTAGGCCGTTACTAACTACTACGAGCTGCTAGTTCGATTTTGTTTTGTGAAGACTACACAACATACCATCGCGCCTAGACCAGGTATAGTCATCATCATCATTGTGTATGGCATCCATCCTGGGATGGGTTTTGTCTGTGTTCGGCTCACCGAACCGTTCGTAGTGATTCTTCGGGGTATTTCCCTACGTTACTATCATGGACTTGGAATATTCTCAGGCCTAAACCAAACAGTAAATGAATTTAGGCTTAACAGCAGGGTTTTTAACCATGAACTCCTAGGAAGTCAAGCACAATTTCAAAGACCCTCTTAATAAAAATAACAACAATAAATTTCTGACCATACGTTTTAGGTATTGCTGCTGTAGGGTATAGTGTTACCATGATCTTCTATATCGCAGATATCATCAATTCATTTACTGTCAGACATGGGTCTCCTTGTCTCTTCGCAAAAACCAATATAATAATTTAATATCGATGTGATCGGAGCTAGTAAGCACATATGCAGCTTCAATTAAAAATATTTTAAACCACTAACACTCCATATACAAATAAAATTTGAATTTCAAAACCGATGGTAAATTAGTTTAGACATTCAAATAATTGTATCAAAACGAACTAAATTGACAACAACAGTGATAACGCGATGATAAGCAATTACCGCGAGTGGGACAATCTAATACTTAAGTATTTCTTGTTTATAAAGTACGCTGAGATAAAAACAAAAGGGCTATGAACAAACCTCAAAAAACTGCTAGTCGTAGTTCCTCAAAGATTTGTGTGCAACCACAGTATACACTTTAATAATAATTTATAATTTTATTAACTGTTTAACATTGAAAGACGGTACAACCGCCAATTGGCGCTGGTTGGCCCTGACTAAATGCGCTGGCGCACGCGATTCGAGTTTAATTGATATGCACTGTTAAATGTATACCAAGCGTGATTATTTCCATAGGTATTAACAGGTTGTCTGTATGTTTTTGTTTTTAGTTAAAGAAAGCAAGTGTTATAGTTTCGTGGTTATGGTAATTGTAACTGTCTCTTAAGTCTTTTGGACCTAAGTGTGCTATGATAGAATTTTCTTTTTAATGAATCATCTGTTAAATGTTAATTGTTATTATGAACTCAAAAAATAACTGGACCGATTTAAAAAAAAACGTTTACTAACAAAACGCTACATTATGCCTTATACCTATTGTTAATCGAGTTAAACTTAACGTCACAGTAGGTCGCGAGTGAAATCGCGGGAAACAGTATATTATATGACAGAGAAATAAGCAAGATCACACAATTGTTTATTAGCAGAAAATGCTAAGTATTTCTTACATGTTGGTAAGGCAGGTGGCCCACTGAAACTGGGACTACGGGGTATTAATATTGATATCTAATGGTTAGCTGGATAAAGCAATAAAATATAACACAAAATACTATCACACCTATATTTCCCAAACAGGCAGAGGTGTAAACCCGTAGTTCGCCGCTAAATTTAGGTCTCATATAACAGGGGCGAACTCGGAGCTGTTACTGAGAATTTCAGAGAAACACCGGGGGGTGTTTCTGATTTATTTTATTTATTAACATTATACTCGGCCTGGAAATTGAACTCAGAATCTCCAGCGTAGCATCCGTGCTTAGGACCACTAGACTAATGAGCCCGTTTGAGTAAAGATGTAATAATAATTATATAATTAAGACTTAGCATTTTCAGCTCTTCAAAAATTATACTTGGATACTAGTATTCTATTATCTGTACTTGGACTTCAAGTGCAAGTGCTTCTAGCAAATAAAAAAAAAAGTTGGAATCGAAATTCGTTTACGATCGGCTAAGATATCACGAAACATATACACAAAATTGCATACGAATCCTCATTTTTTGAAGTCAGCAACTACGGCAGTCGGAATTATGAATAAGTTAGAAAAATCGGTTAGGTTAGTTAAGAACAGTGTCATACAGTATCACGATATGATTAGTTAATCATTTGTCATTTATTTCTGATTACAATCAGAACAGTAACAGTAACATACCTACTAATTTAATATATCTTACTAAGCAAAACGTCAATATTGTTGCAAAAATATATATATATATTTTTTGTTTATTTTTGTTCCCTTTATTGTTTAGTATGTTAATGTCTTTGAACCTTTGCTTCTCGTCGTGAGTTCAGTTCATGATCAAGGCCACGACGTAGTTACACAACAGAAACTTACTAGCCAGTTCCGGTATAACAAGTTATTATTGTAAAATTGCGCTTATAGACCAACCTATTAGTGTACGCGGAAGACAGAGAAATGGTGGCATAACTTCTGATAGGCTTATCTAAATATAGGGTGACTCAAAAATACTTATACAAGATTAGTTTTAGTGTATGCAAAACCCGAGACATATGTCTAGTATTTTTATGTAAAGAATCATGTACAAAGTTTCAAAACTGTATCTTGAAAAATTACTAAGTTATAAGCTTGTTATGATACCTGGTTGTCTATACAAAACCATGCTCACCACGTCTTATTACCCCCGCCCCGCAGTGCCCCCGCGCCTAGTGCGACTATGACCTGCTGCCGCGCGTATCATTGCGGAAAAATACTTAGTTCGCTCGGCTGTCCCTCTTGTAACCTTTTTTAAATAATTATTTTTGGGACAGAAAATAACAATCATGTTGTAAAAAAATATTGGAATTATTGGCACTGTGTGACGCACGTAGGTAGGTAGTTAATATACAGACGGCCAAACCAAAGGATTTTTAAAGATATAATTGTTTTGGTTTATAAATAATGTAGGTATTTTATCTTATGATACAATTTTTTTCATAAATATCTCCCGATTAGTATGATGATATAACGTGCCCATCTTTGTACACAAAAAGTCATCCTGTAGGTTATGAGTCTGATTTGATTGATGATATAAATAATTATCTCCATAATAGGATTCTGATAGAATGTAGTAGGTATCGGAGGTCGATTAATCGTGGTGAACAGTGTGCATTTAATGATTAAACAAGACTTCCTAGGAGGCCTACATCTTTCCCCATCTTTCACTAAAAATGTCTATAATGTTGACTATAACATAGTACATTTTTTTAAAAGCAGTTGCGCGCCGCAGTTTTTTCAAAGGAAATTTAACAAAGAAATAGTGGAGCTTTCTGTCAGGGCAAGAATTTTCAAAAAGTGGTCAGTAGTTTCGACAATTTTTTTTTCAAACAAAGATCTTTATAATATTATTAGTTAGGTATTATGGGAATATACCTCACTAGCCTAGTTCTTAGCGTAACGCTTCGCTTCTGCATATTTCTATGAAATTCTTAGTAGACGCTCGGAGTTTGAATTTATTAATCGTAGTAGGCTCGCCCTATTCATAGATAACCTAAACATAAGATCACGCCTGTATTCCCCAAAGGATTAGGCAAAGGTGTACGAATATACACCCACAGTTCGCCAGTATGTTTAGGTCCCATGTGATAGAGGATGAGCCTAATAGTATTAACCGTGTAAGATTCCAAATTTGAGCTGTTACTGAGAAATTTATAGAAACAGTCAATATCACTGCTGGTCCTGGAAATGGAACCCAGGATTAAAGAACTGGACTAATGAGGAAGTATTTTTGGTACATTGAATTCTTAACAGCACGTCAGCGTAACGGTATATAATATAATGGTAATGCAACCTACATACCTAATTATTATTTACGCGAATGCATCGGTCATTGACCTTTAAAACACAATAGAAATTTCCCACAGCGCCTTACTATTTCACGGCTTTAGGAATTAGAACGAGCTGTCGCTGACCTCACTTATTAAAATTAAAAATATGGTTCCTCAAAAGGAAAAAGTAGCCTTTATAAGACCACTTCTTTGTCTAGAAGGAAAGGAAACTTACTGAGTAAGTTCCCTTTAAATAACTTGGCAGATAATTTCATACATATTCTGTCCCATTTTTTTATTTATTCGACGAGTAAAGCTCTTCAGATAGTTAAGGTGAAATAGACCCTTATTTTAATTGCAGAGACTGTAATACTTATCTATATTAGCACTAATTAAATGTCCCTG
Organism: Acronicta leporina; assembly: GCA_947256265.1. NCBI lineage: Eukaryota > Metazoa > Arthropoda > Insecta > Lepidoptera > Noctuidae > Acronicta > Acronicta leporina. Next base: position 10,286,315 of record OX366520.1, on the reverse strand, counting down.
CTCTCAATGTCCCTGGTGATGTCCTCATTAGCTCCGTAAGCGATAAAAATAATTGTTTAGAAATATTTTAACATTTAAGTAATTCTTAATTGTGTCAATTGTAACGATACGGTGACTTACAAACAGGTATAATATTAGATAGGTATGTATATTTAATGTAAAGTATTGTTACAGTAAATAAAGGAAGAGCAATAGTTTTCGACAGAAATGACAACATTTGCCTTAAATACATATGATTAAATAAATATATAAGCGGCGGTAGCCTAATGGCTAGAGCGCCGGGCTTGCGATTATGTGGTTGCAGGTTTGAAACCCATCTTTTGTACTACCGACATGAATCCATTCGTAACACAAGCTTTTAGCTCAGCACGAGGGATTAACAAGAATACTAGTAATATGCGATCCACATTGCTAGTACCTAAGCTTTATTAAAATTAAACTTGAAATAATTGTGTCTGTTTCTGTATGGGCACATAGTGTGTTGCTCCTCATCGCTTTCAATGTGGCGAGATTGTCAACAGCCTCGGATATCATAGCCTGTCGTGCTGCAGGAGTGCAGGCCGCATAGCGTGACATGCAAGCATTAACGACATTCTTATCGTCGTGCTCTCATCACCGGGCGAACCAGCTGTTTTAGAATCTCATGGCTTGGTAAGTGACGATTCGAAGAGAACGAATGGTCATTCTCCGAGCCTTTTCCGAGCCGAAGCGACTGCCATCAGTAGCGCAAGCACGAACAACTATCGAATTCATATCGTAAATGAATGAGTTTTTTCCTGCTACAAATCTCATACATACATACATATTTTCACATCTGTCTCCCATTGGGGTAAGCAGAGACTACACTTGCTACGATCCTGGCACACCACTTTCGCTTCATCAACACGTTCATTAACCTTCTTCTCATACAAATTATTCTCGATTGCGATACGAATACGTTTTTGAAAGTGCTTGGGCTACTGACCTGGCCAGTCGTATGTATTAGTATCTATATTTTAGCGTATCAGCACTTCTTGTAATAATGCAAAATTACTCCGTGGAGCTCTTTTCACTTCGGGCTGCCGTCTACAGAATATCATTCTATCTAGATTAACAACAGGAACGTTCTCTTTAAAGGGTAAGAGGTCATCACTTATAATGTAAGAAGCTCTGCTCTCTGCATATAAAGCTTAGCGGTCCACACGTATGACTAAGACGAAGTGCACATAATATATCGTTGACGTCATAAAAATACTGCCTCATTAGCCTAGTGCCTCTAAGCGCGTTCGCAACGTTAGAGGGCCTTTGTACGATTCCAAGGTCGAGCAAATGTTGTTGGGTTTTTCTATGAAATTCTTCGTAGCAGCTCGGAGTATGGAATCTGTGTCCGGGGGGATTGTATAGTTATAGGGGGATATTTGGAGGGAAAACTGGGTTGGAGGCCACTGATGGCAGGTTGAGGGGAATCCCTCTAAATTTGGGGGGATTTTATAGATATGAGCAGATATTTTAGGGTATATTTGGAGGGAAAAACTGGGTTGGAGAATCGAACTAAAACTCTAGCGGTATAGAAAGTAAAGAACACTACAACATGACTGAGTAAAACGAAAAGTTTAATTCCATTCTGACGACCTCTGTGGTTTAGCGGTTCGTGTACCAGACTGCTGACCATGAGGTCGTGGGTTCGATTCCCACAGGACACAAAAAAATTATGTGATGAATATAAGTGTTTGTGTTCGTCTGGGTGTTTCTTATGTATTATAAGTATATATTTACAAAAAAAAAATATATAAGTATTATATCCATTGTCTAGCACCCATAGTACAAGCTTTGCTTAGTTTGGGACTAGATGGTGCTGTGTAAAATGTCCCAGAATATTTATTATTTATTTATTATTATTTATTCTCAGAACAATGTACCTTTATTTTGTATAGATCGGAAATAATAAAAAAAGCTATAGAGTCCAGTGAGCTCTGTATATGAAATGGCGGACAACAGAACCAATTTTGTTTACTCCGGTCCAAATAATATTGGTACGATTGTTTCACAACTTTATTTATTATTCTAGTTTTTGACCGGTATGTGTAAATATGAAACTTTTTCGTAACAAAAAATAAAAAAAAACAAGAATAAGCAAAAATTAATTAACAAAACTGAAAGTGTTGTGAGATGTTAAAACTGCTTGCGAATGACTTTGGCTTGATACCACCGAATAACGAAATATTCTGCTGCTAAGCAATAATGTTAACATTATTGTTCCAGTTTAAAGGGTAACCTAGATAAATTAAAAAAAATATATGTAAAAAAATTACTTGTAAAAGTGTCTTTAAAAGATCTATTTACAAAAATAAATATAATTTATCATTATAATGATTTTAGCCTCTGAATTAAACTCAAGTCTTTACTTACTTTATTTATTTATTTTTATGTATTTATAATGTCAATGCCTTCTATAAGCTCTGGTTGCCGCTTGCCATCAGGTGGCCCGTATGCTTAGTTGTATTGTTACAATAAAAAATGTATATCTATTGTAAAATTTATGCCCCAAGCATCAAAAAATATATATGTACTAAAAATATTTTATGAATATTCAATGATCGAGCAAGTGGCAAAATGTAAATAGTGAAGGGCATGTTGATATAAAAGGCGTTCATCATATCGCCAAAAGAAGTCCACTAAAGGCCTCCACCAATAAAGGCCTTCATCAAAGACTTCCGCAACTACCCAGTTGTGTGCCGCCTGCATCCAACGACTCCCAGCGACCTTCCCAGGTCATCGTTCCATCTCGAGGTCGTTCCACACTGCGTTTTCCGGTGCGCAGTCTCCGCTGACGAATCTTTCGACTGATTTCTGAAGTTTACGCGAATATTAGACGTATTGAAATAAAACAACTTTACGGATTATATCGCGTTATATTAGTATAATACAATACAAATCCCGAGGTTTCGGACCCTTTACAGCGTGGTCACGGGCAGACTGAGGTGTCATGCGTCTTGTCTTTCTACCTCAGCGGCCATGTATGTCATATAGTACATCCGAAATAACACGTCTGAAGTTAGCCATTGCGAACAGATGCGCAGGTCAAATAACTTGATTAATTTTTACTATTCAAAATAATCACGATTGCGAAACATTTATACGACCCCAACTGTCTTTACATCGAGTTTTTATATGAAAAATTTACTACGGCAAAACCACATACGGATACCTCCATTTCGGGGATACTTTACCTGGGACAAACAGTCCGGTAGGTAAAAGGCATTAACTACAATTAATTAATTAAGGTGTTCGGATGTTATAAGGAATGTAAGTAGGTACAGATTCACAAGCTTTTATCGACTTACGACATAGACTAAAAGTGTACGTTTATTTATAAGGTAGAAAGAAAAATGTTCTTCTTCTATGTATTTTCTTATAATTAAAGATAGACAAATATATAAGAACTTTTGCTATAAAATCCAAAAACTGAAACCCATGCGACCGGAGCCACGGGCAGTAAATAAGAAGTAATGTGTGTAATCGTTTCTGAAAATACCAAATACCCCTAAAGAATAACTTCCACGAGGACGAAGTCGCGGGCGAGAGCTAGTAACTAAATAAAATGCTGTAGATACATCAGTAAAGAATATGACACCTCACACATTTCAAAAAGTTTCTACTTAAATAGTTTTAAATTATTTCAACCTCTTAAGTGCTCGTGTAAGACACACTAGATGAATCGCTCCATCTCGATATTTTATCACACGGGATGGCTATAAACTATCAGAACAGAGAAATATTGGTGCAACGTGTTTTAATGCTCCGGAATTCAGTCATACAAGCCTTCCTTGATGTTGGAGAGTAATTATCATTGCATTGCTAGTTTCAATGTTAGAATACAATTCCTCACTGCTAACCAGATCGGCAAATCGTACGAGGCGAAAAAATATCTGATTTGCTGGTCTTGATTAGTAGTAGTGGATTTAGTCTTGGTGTCACTGGCCGAAGACCACCCTTACGGTGTCTGACTTTCCTAGTGCTTAGTGGCACCTAATTAGAATTTAGAAAAGCCTGATAACTAGTTAATAGCTTAGATATCCGTATTGCACATAAATTGGGTTGCGGAGGTTTGACGGCAGTTGCTGGGTGAAAGGTATTGATATTGTACTTCACCTCGTTAAACTAGAAGCCGATCCTAAACATAGTTGTCAAGATAAGGAAGGTTAAATTGGGATGATAAAGAGCTCTCATTGCAACAACTGCCCTGAGAATACGGCGCAGCACACGCTCGAGCAGTGTACTGCGTGGGCAGAGCAGCGCCGTGTCCTCAGGGATGTAATTGGAATGGACCTTGCGTTGCCAGCCGTAGTATCTACTATGGTCGGCGTTGCCGAAGCCTGGCAGGCAACGGTCGCCTTCTGCGAGGAGGTTCTCTCGCAGCAGGAAGATGTAGAGAGGGTGAGAGAGAGTGTCTCCACCCTGCCGATCCGCGCCCAGACAGGTTGGCAGACAATGCCCAACCAACCACCATAAAGTGCCACGGGCGGCGGACTTGGTGAAGTCCGCCCGGCCATTCACAAGGCCCGAGCTGGCGACGTTTTGTAGTTTCCGCGCCCCGCTCAGTGGATCGGTAGAAGAAGGGGAGGTTGAACATCTATGTCTGCCTCCCCTTACGGTTATGGTTTTAGTCGGTAGATCGCTCTTTTCAGAGCGGAGTCCGACACAACCCACCGCTCTCCCCGGAGTGGTGGATAGTGCATAAAGCATGTTCAACCCCGTCAACAAAAAAAAAGGATGATAAAGAAGACATATAGAAAAATCAATAAGTTTGTAATGGCTAACAAACAGCGCATTCTTTATTTTATAATATATTTGAGAATAGAAGAAGACGTTCCTCACTAAGATTGGAATGATTAAGAAAGCTTTATTTTAATAATTGATTTATGTAAAGAGCCATGCCTGATATTTCTCAACGCGACCTAATGAAATGAGGAGATCCGAAGAAGAACAAAGGTTTATTTAATTAAAAATACAATATTCTGAATGAATCGGGAGTCTTTCAACAAAATGTGGAAAGTTACTCGCAGTAAATATAATTTCCATTTACATAAAAGATGAGAGGAACTATACCTATATACTAAGAGCCTAGTCATCCCACGGAGTTACCCAAAGAAATCTCTAGGCGTAACATCAGCCTTTCGATTCAAAAGGTCGGCAGCCAACGTCAGTATTTTAACAAGATTATTCGTCGAAGTTCGTCAAAGATATAAAATGAATTCTGGTTTGTGACCATCAGCGTTGAACTTTGATCCTTTTGTGAATTACGAATTGTAAGTTAATAACTTGGCGACGACCCTTAGAAAACCTTTTGGTGCTCTGAATTTGATCTAAGTTATAACTGTCGTAAAAGTCTTACGGAGACATTTATAAGGGGATTTCGTGTACTGTATAGTAACTAGATATATCTACTGATGAACTGTATATTTTTAGGTACTTTGTAGGGTAGGTACATAAATACTGGCTCCTGCCAACGCTTTTGCCATTCATCTAGCATAGAACAATAACTCTTAACTACAAATTTTCAACGTTGTTTAATTTGGAAATCGAACCTAAGAATTCACACTTCACATCCATATTGCTCATTGTTGTTAAGTCTTATTTACCCAAATATATTATTGGATAGGAAACTCATCAAAACTGAACGTAATTAGTCTTACCATAGAACATCATCATCATCATCAGCCTATAGTAGTCCATTGCTGGACGTAGCTTCCCCCAGTATGCACCATTTCACTACGTCCTGGCTTATCGCATATGAGCTGGGCTGGCCATAAAGAACTGACAACCGCTGGGGTAGACGTGGTCTTGAGTGGAGACCGCGACTCGACAAACGTAGCGTAGGACGCTATCCGGTAAGATGGAGTGATGATTTAAAAGGTAGGCTTAGCGGTAGAATGTTTGGCAAGCGGTGATACCAAACCAAACAAGCTCAGGAACTTCAACTCACAATTTTTATCCTACCAAATAAAAAATAAGTGGCACCAGCAGGCAGCAATATATACCAGTAGTTTCATCTTCTTTCATACCGGTAGTTTTGTCTTTAGAAATTTGTCTTGAAACTTAAGCTGTTATGTTTTAATGAACTGTAATTTCACTTGTTAGAGTAGGTAAGTTTAGGTTAGGTAGGTAGTTTTTATAGATTGGCAACACAGCCTCTACCCTTCTTCTTTCGACGATAACCCAACATGGTCTGCATAAGCTTGGTCTTGGTCTCATTTACGTCCGCTTCTTTGGCACTACCCCTGCTCAAGAATCACTAACAGTAGGAGGCAGATGTTAAATTATTGGTTAACGGTAGAATATTTGGCAACGTAATGCGACCGCCTCAGACGGACTCAGCTCTCCTATAATTTAAGGTCGTGGTCGGTTTGCCTACTGGCCGTTCGGCTATTAAACGTGTCTGCAATCTCTTTGACTATATCACAAATTACAAACTGTAATATTTTAATACCTTGATGCCTTTAAACTAAACATAATTTACGCACAAGATTTATGTTCATTATAATTTCTAACAGGCTTTTCTTTGAACAAAGATATTATAATAATAATTTACAATGTAACTAGGTTGAAAGTTAGATTATTTCTAGAGAACAGTTGCTAGGGTCCATGGGCGGCGGTAAGCGCTTACTATTAGGTGATCCGTCTACTCGTTAACAAAAAAAAACACTTCAACCATAGCGTTCCTGGTACATTGAGTGTGAATATGGGTATAAACACAAAAAGTAAAAGCCTGGTTTACGATACAGCAAATGGAGTCCATTTTCTAAATCACTAGCGTTATTTGCGTCAATAAATTGGATAGGTGTGAGAACACTTTGAATTTATTTCATTTGATCCTCGGCAGTGTAGTGTTTTCAATAGAGTTGCCAGAGGCTAGGAAATTTTGTTTGGTATTGCTCTGAATTCTCACCAACAACTGAGGTGAATAAAACTGTTTCTGAAGCTTTGTTTTATTCTTGCTCCGTTTATTGTAGTCATCCATAAGAGTTTTTTACAGTTGTGTGTGACTATTTTTTATTGATCTTAGGATTTAGGTATATTGAAAAAAAATGTTACAAGAAAACACGGTTACAAATAGTTACAACGAAACCGTATATCACTTTTAAATCGGATTAACTTTTTTCAAAGAACCATTTTTTTCATTCACTAAGGGCCACTTGCACCAACTCTGAAATATGTTTAAATTGAATTTAAACACAAAATGACAATAGAAAATTGTGTTTAAATACAATTTAAAGAATGTTTCGTGATTAATGATAAATATTTTTGTAATTTTATACCTTTTTGTTTATTTTCTATTAAACTTGTGAATTACTTAGGTAGGTACGTCACTTGATAAAGTGTCGGCGAAATAAGTGACTGCCACTTAACGTCCCCAATGTATACATACATTATATCAGTATTTTTTCATTAGCAAAGTTTAAAGCTTTTGGAAACTGTCTAAAATTCGACCCTATAAATAACTTTGATATTTTATGAAGTTTCTAAACCGCTGCCGCGGGGGTGGTGGCTAAGTCATTGAAAAAATATTTGTGCTAGCTTATAATTACGATGAATGTTTATTATAATAAATGTTAATTGATAAAAGGAGGACACGAATAGGACAGTCGTTAAGCGATCAACTTTTGCACAACGGGTCCTAAGTTCCAAGATGTTCCAAGTCTGGTTGTTTGTTTACGCATCCACTATTCATCCATTTTATCCTGGTGTGTTTCCGTTTCGAAACAGAGTGTGGGCGTACATTAGTACGCCTCTGCCTACAGTGAATACAGGCGTGATGGTATGTTATGTTATAAATTTGTATTTAAATGATATTATTGGCAAAGCATAAGCGAACCCTACTTAAATAGATAATATAAATTTACAACTGCATTGTAGTTTCTTTTGAAACCTACTTAGCATATATTGATAGCGCGAGTGCGACCCAAATTTGGTTGATAAGAGAAATAAGAAATTTACACAAAATGTCCAATTATGGAATAATACATAATTACTAACAAGTAGCTTCATTGTCAACAAAATACAGCTTGCTTTTACAGTACGTTTGTTGAAGTCCCGCAGATCTGTGTCCATATGGCTTGGTAAAGTTGGATACACAATTGAGATTTACACCGCTCACCTTATTGAGTTTGTTCAGTGTAGCTTTAAGTGAATGCCGAGCTAGGCGATTCATTTATGCGATCTCTTTAAATCGTCAATCGTTGATTTTTTAGCTCTATTTACGATACAAATGCCTAAAATTGAATTTGATAGGTCGATTGGTGATGATTGGATATGCGTACCTAAGTGATTTTTTGTGCGAGAGATCTCTCTCGAGAGAATCCCAAGCACGAACACTTTCGAAAACGTATTCGTATCGAAATCGAGAATAATCTGTATGAGAAGGAGGTTAATTAACGTAGATGAAGCGAAAGTGGTGTGCCAGGATCGTAGCAAGTGGAAAATCTATAGTCTCTGCCTACCCCAATGGGAGACACGCGTGAAAATATGTATGTAATTATAAGATTTTTAACAGAAAAAACTCGATACGTTTACTATACGAATTCGATAGTGCTTCGTACTTAGGCGACTGATTCATTTACGGAGAAATTAATATCTTAAAGATTAATTTAAAGAAATTAATCTCATAAAGATTAATTTCTCCAAAGAAGAATATATTCCTTCACATACTTAGAGAAACTTAATAAAATTATTGGCACGGCAAGTTGATGATGTGCAGGTATGTAGGTGCTATTTAGCCTACACAATAGTACAGACGGGAGAAGGAATAGGAATAATAATGGATATAATTAGGGAATCACACAAAAGAAAATGATAAGCTTCATAAGCAAACAAACAGCATCAATAAATTGTTGATAGAAATATTGCCTTTTTTGATTCGACACTTAACACCGAAAAAAACATTCATACATTACAATAAACACAATGAAACAATTGGAGCAAATTTACTCGATTCATTCAGAAAAATGCGCTTCGAACGTTAATATGGATCGTACAGCAAAATATAATAAAAGAAAGCAATTTTTCACTCAAGCGCCTCCCTCGTAAATCCTTTGGACTTGTTAGAAATTAAGTGCACTTTTGTTTTTCTCATCACTGCCTCGGGATATAAATTTGAAGACATTTTCGTCTTTAGATTTAAACTTTTTGAGTTTAAAAGCTTTATTGTTTTTAAATTGTGTTTTTGATCAGCTTACTTTATCTAGTACCAAGCTTCTGGAGATTTACTCTAAGCATAAGATTATGTTGTTAATGTTGAAAAATGATCGATTACAGTTATGGACTCCCAAGTCGAGAATTTCGAGTGAGAATGATGATGACACTAGGTTTATAATAAACTAGCTTCTGACCGCGACTTCGTCCGCGTAGCGTGATGATATATAGCCTATAGCCTTCCTCAATAAATGGGCTATCTAACACTGAAAGAATTTTTCAAATCGGGCCAGTAGTTCCTGAGATTAGCGCGTTCAAGTAAACAAACAAACAAACTCTTCAGCTTTATATATTAGTATAGAGTATAGATATATCACTTGCAAAAATGGTGACTGCCCAGTTAGTCTAGGATCCGTAAGAATGGCTGCTGAGCTGAATGACTGCACATCTTGGGTTTACTTTCATGGTTGAGCAGTATTATTGAGCAGCTTTTCTATGGAATTCTCAGTAGCAGCGTGGAGAATAGGCATGATGACTGATTTTCAAAAACTGTTCTAAAATATTCTTATGTATATACTATTTCCGAAAAATAAATTATTTCTGCAATAAAACATGGTTTTTGATACAAAAATGCGATTTTAATTCAATGTTTTTCAATTAGCGCGAAAACGGTCGCTACTACACAATAGGAGATTAAACAACTTATCAGATGATATTTTTGTTAATTTTTATTTAGATATGACTTCGCAAGTTTATAAGTGGTGTGCTGTTCCCCAGTGTGATAATACGTCAAAAAATACCCTGATAAATTATTTGTTTACGTGCCACACAACAAAACAATAAGATATAAGTGGCTTAATCTTGCACGGCGAGATTAAGCCACACAGATGTGCAGCTTCCTTTTCTTTCCTTCCTTAATAAACTTTTCAAATACTCCAGTATTTAATTGCAAACTAGGTTTACTATTGGATAAATATTTTGTTGTAATATATTTCAATGTAGTCCAAACCCGAGATAGCTTTGATTTCATCCAGTAGCATTCAATGGATGTATCGGACGGTTCTTCACTCCAACGATGGACCCACATGAGAAATGCAATGGCATTTTTGCAGCCCCCTTGTGAGGTAACACTGTCATGGCATTCTACCGATACAACTTCTTCCTTTACTTCGTCAACTATTATCGTCACTGCATATAACTTCGCGTGGACCTTGTGTTCGGCGCAGATTTTTGATCAAACTATACACAGATTTCCATCGCGTTTTAACTGAACGTAGCTAATCGCGTCGTCCCCATAAGATGGCCTGGAGGATCTAAAACAAAGAAATCGATAGGTAAGCATATTTTATAAAATAAAAACATTATTAAAACTAAACATATGTATAAAAGTGATTTTATTTTTTTAACTATTGTAACGTATAGTTTTTATTTAATAATAAATAATACTTACATTGTAGTTTTAACATTTCTTAATTCTGCTGAACAGAAGTCTTTGTTTGATGCCAGGAACTGCCCCAGCATGCATTAACACATCAACTCTGGGCAAATTAGAGCTGTTTGCCTTGGTAAACCCTTGTTCCATTACCTAATAAGTTCTTAACAAGTCGTAGAACAAAAAACTAAGTAATATACAGTTAGGAAATACATATTAAACAATTTTTAAGCGCGGAGATCGTCGAAATTCGTACGAAATTTACGTGACGGTGACAGTTCAACAAAGATGTGACGTAATTGAATCTGATTGGTGTTCAACTGAACATGGCGGACTTGTGTATTTTGGAGTTTTATTTTATCAAATAAATTAATAATCCCGTCTTATAAATAAAAATAAATATTTTTTTCTAAACGTATTAATTATATTTCAGTATATGAACATATTATTTTAGTAATTCTTGCTAACCGTCATCATGCCTATTGCCTCTTGGCAGAATACATTGTAAAGAAGTGCATGGTTTTCCCTAATGTAGTTTTTTATCTTAACCCTAAGCTTTACCTTTATCTTTTTTACGTTAAGACCTTAAAGGGGATTTTGATCTTATATTTTATTTACTACACAAATCGAAGAGGTAAAGTAGAAATGAAACAGATATTAATGGTAAATATGTAAATATTTAGTACTTTCTACTCAAGGATAAATGAAGAAGGAGAGATACAATATTCTCACGAGTATCTTTCGAATTTCTATGACGAGCTAATACCATACCATACCATCACGCCTGTACTCCCTGAAGGGTTAGGCAGAGGCGTACTAATGTACACCCACAGTTTGCCGGTATGTTTAGGTCCCATGTAATAGGGGGCGAGCCTATTGCCATTAACCGGGCACAAATTCATAACTCCGAGCTGCTACTGGGAATTTCATAGAAAAACCCAATAACACTTTGCTCGACCTGGGAATCGAACCCGAGCGTGGCAGTCGCGCTCAGGACCACTTGGCTAATGAGGCATTCAAATTAATTTCTTTACTCCCAATTTATTCTTTTGTTAGCATCCGGGAGATGGTGAATATCGACCAAAAACTTTTTGACATTGTTTTCGACTTTACCGAAAAAAGATAAATTATTGATTCCTTAAATCCTGAAATGATAACACCTAATCACGTAAATTTAGAACTCACAAAAAAGAAAATCTTAGTCAAAAATACTGTATAAGTAAGTATATTTTTTATTAAGTTCATAGTCTTTTAGCTATGGATCACTCTGAGCCAAGTCAAATCCATTACGAGAAAATAGAGCAAATGCACGTAAATTCTATATCCGCACTCCCCTTTAGTGGAGCCAATCTATTTTGATCAATCCTGATAAAGTGCTAGATTCTCTTTGTTCATACGTACAGTCAACATCGACAGTTGCAAATTGATATTCGAGTGACAATTATTCTACAGTATGTTTAAATTGTAATAAAGTCGACAGCGTCTGTAAGTATTTTAGGTCATTTTGTTTATAATTAACTAGCTTCTGCCCACGACTTCGTCCGGGTAGCGTGATGATATATAGCCTATAGCCTTCCACAATAAAATCAATAAATGGGCTATCTAACACTGAAATAATTTTTCAAATCGGACCAGTAGTTCCTGAGATTAGCGCGTTCTAGCAAACAAACAAACTCTTCAGCTTTATATATTAGTATAGATAAATAATAAGTATTGTAATAGAATTATAATTTCTACTTACTCTGCAAGGGTTTCCGGGAGAATTTATTCTTAGCCTGTAAATGTTCCTACTATGTTCCGGGTTTGAGAGAAGGTACTGTATTATTAAACAGATCCAGAGTAACACACTGATTGTAATTTTATTTTTCATATAATAGCCTCATTGAAATTTATTTAAATTTATATAACATTCCATCACGGCTGTATTCCCCGAACGGTTGGGCAGAGGCATACAAATGGATACGTACAGTTCGCCAGCCACTAACTAAATATTGACACAAATCCCAGACTTCAAGCTGCTACTCAGAATTTCATACAAAATTCCAATAACACTGCTCTACCTGATAATCGGGACCAGGACATCTGAAGCTGACTAGTGAAGCATTCGCACTCAGGACCACTACGCAAATGAGGCTCACCGTTTATTCAAATTACATTGCATTTTATGGTTTGATTTTCTTGATTCAGTGATGATTGTAAGCGGGTTTCGAGCTTTTTTATAAATAATCGTTGCAAAACGCATACCTTAATTTCTAGACCATTATTGTCTCTAAGCTTAATAAATTATCTTTAGGTTATTATACCTATTGATTATATTTATTGAATTTCAACCTAACTAAAGTATTTTATCTCGAAAATAAGGATTATCACTATCTAAAGAAAACCAACAAATTCGTCGAATAGTTTTTGCACTGTGGTGCGGACCTAGTTAATAGCCGCCAGAAAAATAACATAAAATTGAATTAATTAATAAGCTGAGAGCTCGAACGGTATAAGACAGGGGTAAAGTCTGTAATTCATTCAGCCCCATTAACTGGGGTGGCTATTATAGAAACTTATTTGTAATCATCTACAATTCAGATGCGACACTTCCCAATGGCGGTCTGGTCATAAATTTGCATTTGGCACACTGTTCACGAAACTGTCTTCGTCGATGTCTTAAAATAAAATAATAAAAATAAATAAATAAAATAGGTAGTATTAGTATTCTGATATAAAAAAATAACTGATTAGCCTAATCGTCCTGAGCACGACTGCTACGATAGACGTCCTGGGTTCGATTCGCAGATTGAGCAGTTTTATTGTTATTGTAACAGGTCGGAGTTTGATATTTGTGCCCAGTTACAGCGGGAGCACACGATGCGTTGCAGAGGCGGTGCGGCGCCGGAGCGGTGTCGCTGCGTCGTCTTACATAGAAATATCTGTGGCGTGCACACGATGCGTTCCGGCGCCGCACCGGACTTGTAACCACCGAGACGAAGCGGGGAGGGGTGAATGCGTTCTGACGTCGGAGCGACACCGCTCAGTTGTTTTACGATCCATTGTTATTATCAGACTGTCCAACACTGCTACGACGCCGCTGCGACAAAACAACGTTGCGGTGCCGCACCGCTCGTGTGCCCGCTGATACGGTGAAATGTTCGCGGTGCGGCGACGCAACGCATCGTGTGCTCTCACGGCTATTGGAAATAGGCTTGCCTCATATTACATGGGACCTAAAGAAACCGTGATTGTACATTATTACAACTCTGCCTAACCCTTCAGGGAATACAGGCGTTGTTATAGGTATTATGTGTTATAATAAATATGAACTGGATTTGGAACTGGAACTGGGTTCGATTCCCAGGTCGAGCAAAGTGTTATTGGGTTTTTCTATGAAATTAATGGCAATAGGCTCGCCCCCTATTACATGGGACCTAAACATACCGGGCGAACTGTGGGTGTACATTAGTACGCATCTGCCTAACCCTTCGGGGAATACAGGCGTGATGGTATGTTATGTTATGTTATGTAATAAATATGAACACCTTTATGACGAGCAAGATTTTATCCAAATATATTTCTAGAAATGCCTAGCTAGTAAACTACTAAACACTTGTACATAGTTGATATTAATTATTATAGATATGAAACGGACCACACTTCATCTATTGTTAAATATTTAAGTTGTAAAAAGGATAATTTCTTTGTTATTTACTTTGAAAATACACTTTAGTCTAAGTTCCTAGACTAAAACTAAACTTTCTTAGTAAATCTTAGTTCGTTGAAAGAAAATACGTAGGTACTTAGTTCACTGAATCGTTTGAAAGATGTTTGCTATTAACACTGAATTAGGCGCTTCGGTATCTTCAATACAATAAAGTAGTAAAGAGTTTGATTTATTAATATTTTTTGTTGGTTATAGTTATCATTTCTTAAGTTTAAGAGCTTATTTATACTATTATAGGCTGTGACTTCATTTAATATTGTATTGTCGCTTCCATCTTCGAAATAGTCGGTAACGAACAAGAAAAATCTAACAATAAAGTGAATTCAATTATGACGAATGGAAGGAATTGTTTGTAACATGACTCCAACATCCGTACAGTCCGCAAGGCGTTATTTATTGAATGCTGCTAGCAATTTTGTTGTACTTCAATTGTTTTGTTGGCAAATATAATAAACTAGCTTCTGCCCGCGGCTTCGCCCCCGTGGAATTCGGTCTGTCATCACATCCCACGGGAACGGGATAAAAAGTAAAGTATCCTATGTCCGTCTCCTGGTTCTAAGCTGCCTCTCTACCAATTTTCAGCGGAATCGGTTCAGCCGTTCTTAAGTTATAAATAGTGTAACTAACACGACTTTCTTTTATATATATAGATGTAAGTTTTAATTATAGAGAAGCGATTAGAGCTGTGTATCCTAGTGCCTTATTCTAAAACGGTTTGTATAATACCTCAATTACATGATAAGACATTAAAATATTTGTTTTTAAAATTTTGTAACTGCATTACTAGACTATTGGTCCTAAGCGCGACTGCTACGCTAGAGGTCTTGGGTTCGATTTCTAGGCCGAGCAACGGTGTATTGGGTTTTTCTATGACATTCTTAGTAGCAGTTCGGATTTTGAATTTGTGCCCAGTTTTTGTTATGGAAATGTTCCATTAAATTAATTTGTTTTTTTCTTCTTGCATAAGTTGGTATAGTATATTTTTTTAGTTATTGCTGTTGGTGGTACAAATAAAATTAATAAATATACCTTCTAGTGTAATATTACTTATCTTAAATATAAATAATTACATGCACTACAAAAGTGATATTAAAACAACAACATTTATCCTTCTTTACAAGATATTATCCAAACCGGCTATCCTTAAATGGCATTACCAATATTACCATCTAAAATTACCTAATTCTAATAGCAGAGGAAGATAGAATAATGCATGTATGTAGATAGCAGGACTGAAAACGCAAACATTAGCAGAGAGGTTTGGAGATTAAGTGCGCTATTATTAAACCGCACGGGTCCTCTTGGTACCTTACCTATTCAACAGGCCCATGAGTGCACTTCTAAATAGCGACTTACATTAGGGTGATGCAAGATAACTGCTTTTAGCTGTGTTTTAGATAAAGCATGAAATATACTTTTACTGTCTGTGAAAGACCTTTGGGAGTCGAGACCTTATTAATTTTCGTGCTAGAAAAATGCTTTGAGTTTAACTATTTGTATTTTTTGTTGTTGAAAAAAAGTCACCCGTTATTTGTTATGTTTTCATACCTAAATCACTGGAAAGATTGTGACAATTTTTGGTATAGAGATAGACAGGATCTTGGGGAACTACATAGGCTAATGGAATGTGAGGGAAACCACGGACAAAATAAACTTTTTACCGTGGGAGAGTCATGCTTCGGCACGAATGGGCCGGCTCGACAGTAGTGATACCACGGCCTAACAGAAAACCAGCGTGAAACAACACTTACGTTGTGTTTCGCCGAACGAGTGAGGATACCGGAGCCATAGTCCATAATACACTTTGTTGTCTATCAGGCAGTGTTAGAGTAGGTAAAAGACACATATGGACGGAGCCCGCTGCGGGAGGCCGCAGTCAGGGCCTGCGGACGAATTCTCTGTTTCCCGTAGCACCCGAAGCAGAACATGCAGGAAGGAACACCGTGTGGTTTTTAGTCGGTAGGTCATCCACTCTGGGTGAAGTCCGACACACCCCGCCCCCTCCCCAGGCCGCAGAGTCCATGAGGAATTTCCACACGACACCAAAAAAAGGCAGCAAACCACATAGTCTAATTCTCATAAGTAGAGACTAACCCTCGGTTTGGAGAACGAAGCTGAAAACGTACCTAGATTTTCGTAATTTTGAAAACATTATTTTCCGACAGGGTGGTGTGACTCAAAAGCGCAGTAGGTGCACAATAAAACAAAGAAGTCTCGTCGACTTCGTAGTGCCGCAAATGTTCATTACTCTTTGTGTTAATTATTTATATAGGAAGTACTTCTTCAGCTGAGTTTATAATGAAACCATACTATTTATTTATTTCTAAGTAAAGCTGATAACTTTTATTGTGAGCGTTAGTGCATCATGAAGCAAAATTATGTGTCTTCTCTTTTTGACGTTCTGACTTAAAAGAACTGGTAAGAAAACTGCCTGAAAAATTACGCTGCGTACTTAGAAAAAAGCGGCGGTAGCCTAATGGCTAGGGCGTCGGATTGCGATCATGTGGTTGCCGGTTCGAAGCCCACCCATTGTCCTACCGATGTGAATATACTCGTAACACAAGCATTTATCTTAGATCGAGGGGCTAACAACAAACTAGTAATGTGCGTCCCTCAATGCTAGTAACCTTTCTTTTTTTTAAAGAAACTATCAATCTGGTGAGAAAACTGCTTGCTACATAGGTACAAGTTGTGCATTAGAGGCGCCTCCATTACATATATTTAGGTTTGACAAAGATAGTGTAATAACGTATTTCGTGTTATGTGCGTAAATAAAGCAGTAATGGTAGCCGTAACCAATGGACATCAGCAACACCTGGTATCATTCGTACTTTGTCATCTTGGTATATAAGTTGTAGATTTTCATTTTACCAGGCATTTTACTGATTGCACTGACCCTCTCACCGAAAAAAAAAAATTATTGAAAGGTATCCAACTAAATTAAAAGCAAAGTTACCATGGGAGAATTCTTCGGCACGAATGGGCCGGCTAGACCGGAGTGATGCCACGTCCTCACAGAAAACCGGCGTAAAACAACACTTTGTGTTTTGTCGAGTTTGTGAGGATGCCGGAGGCCCAAACCCTTTTAAAACATGCATGGCCTACGCACTTGTGACTCTTCTGGTGTTGCGGGTATCCATAGGCGGCGGTAATCGCTTACCACCAGGAGATCCCTCTACTCATTTGCCCAACATAACACATAACATACCATCACGCCTGTATTCCCCGAAGGGTTAGGCAGAGGCGTACTAATGTACACCCACAGTTCGCCGGTATGTTTAGGTCCCATGTAATAGGGGGCGAGCCTATTGCCATTAACCGGGCACAAATTCCAAACTCCGAGCTCCTACTGGGAATTTCATCGAAAAACCCAATAACACTTTGCTCGACCTGGGAATCGAACCCAAGTCCTCTAGCGTAGCAGTCGCGCTCAGGACCACTTAGCTAATGAGGCAGTTATCACATAAAAACAATTTTTACGCCAAAAAATATAGATAGAGTTATATAGGTAGCTAACTATATAGAGTTATATAGGTAGCTAACTATATAGAGTTGTCTTGATTTGTATAATAAACTGTAACTTAAACAACCAACTTTTATTCCCACCTACCGACCAGACTAATGGAAGCGACAACATAAAATACTTATGTGCTGAATTTTACGACCTGCCGTGATGGTTTCATTTTTATATTTCATCCTATGCTCCGTAGCACACGTTAATTGAACTTTAACGGTCCAAGAAATGGGGCATTTATTGACTTTCGGTATGGGATTCGGTATAAATCGTAAGGGTTGAAACCGAAAACCCCGAAGTTAAGGGACCGTGTGATGTGGGGGCTATTTGTCTTTATCTTAATGTTAGGGATACTACACATTGTTGCGGAATGATGAATTGTCGTGTACATTGTTCCGGTATTCCTGTTATCTGATAAAGTTTATTATATGTTTTGGTACAATTATTTTATTACTAGCAACCCGCCGCGGCTTCGTACGGATACAATATTCTAATAATATCTTAGTATTGATTTCTGAAGCTTACGCGAATATCAGACATATTGAAATAAAACAACTTTACGGATTATGTCGCGTTATATTAGTATCAAATGCAATACAAATCCCGACGTTTCGGACCCTTTACAGCGTCCATGGTCACGGGCAGACTGAGGTGTCATGCGTCTTATCGTTGTATTTATTGAAAAGCTCCCCTCCATTAACCCTTTCACTTTTACATTGATCATTTGTTATTTGATTCATGCAGAATGAGGTCACCGTACCTTTCTGTCTTGCAGTTTTGGGCGTGCATTTAGACCTAATAGAATATATAATAGGGTTCCAAGCAGGTGCCAATACCCATCCGTCCTCTCTGTTGAAATTTGGGTGCTTTTTGATCTCAATGGCCTCACGAATCATCCTGGGTAGGAATCGATTTTCTTTTGCAAGGACCTGTGGTTTGTCAAATCTGATATAGTGCTGAGCCATGCCAAGTGCGTGTTCACAAACTGCTGACTTCTTGGAACGGCGGAGCTTGACATCAGCTATGTGCTCCTTTACACGGGTTCCTATGCTTCTTTTTGTTTGGCCTATATACGAGAGACCGCAATCACAGTCAAGCTTGTATACACCTGCATCTTGTAGAGTCAGCATGACACCTCAGTCTGCCCGTGACCATGGACGCTGTAAAGGGTCCGAAACGTCGGGATTTGTATTGCATTTGATACTAATATAACGCGATATAATCCGTAAAGTTGTTTTATTTCAATAATATCTTAGTATTGATTGATAATAAAACATTGTTTTATAATTATAGTTTCGTGCAGAACAGTGATTGTAGTTTCATTTTTGTTATGGTTTTATTGAATAAGTAATCATGGGATTATGATATCTCCTGAGGAAATATAATGTATTATGAATCAATCTATACAGATTTGGGATTCTTGAAACACGATCATAGAACATGATTATAGAAATAAAGTTAGCCATACTACCCGGGTCGAGCAACGCACGCGCATGTTGAGTACAGCCGTCCTTGGTTATCGAAACGTCCACGATGGCTGTTGCGAGCAGCGAGTGAAGCCTACCGCTATCGCGCGGAATATTCACGCCATGCGAAACGCACGAGTGTGAGTGAGGTGGGGCTATGTTTTGGTTGCTTGTTTCGCCGTGCGCGGAGTTCGAGAATGATTTTACCGGCGACGAACGAGTATCAGATTATGACTATCACTATTTACGTTAAATTGACAATTATTTCGAAAAGTAGGCAAGTTCTCACTACTATTTAACTGAACTGATTGAACAGTGTTTGCGGGCGTTTGTTCATTAGACTTATGCAACAATGTATTATGTTTTCGTTGGCAGACTTGGCAACGAGACTTTGAAAAACAATCATAAACCCTGTGAGGGCGTAAACAATTAAAACATAAATTGTTGGAAGTAACAAATTGATGACGGACCTGTGTATCCATATTCATGAATTGTGTGCACTTAAATAAACAGTGATTACTGCTGCATAATGAACATTTCGTATTTTGGGACTGCGTAGACTGATTACGATGTGAAGCCGCTAAAGTACTCTTAGGTGAATGACCTCTGTTATGGGTGGTAGATTTACCGCCGCTCTGATGTACCTACTTGTTGAGCCCTAACATCCTGAATCCCAGAGATCTCCAAAGTTTTGCATATCTTATCTTTAAGCGGACGCATTCGCGTACCCAGGACGGCAGGTTTACAGTGAGCTTAGCCTTCAGACAGGGTGACCATGTTTTAGGTGAGACTAATTTCTTTTGCAACGCATAGGTAGATTACTTTCATTGGAAAGAGAATTCACTCGTGATCCTATTTTAGAAGAACGATACAAAGCTTTTATGCGAGAATATTATACTCTGGGCCACATGCAGCCAGTTGAGCCCTCAACTGCACAGCGTTTTCCAAAATACTACATTCCTCACCACAGGGTGTATAAAAAGGACTCTGACAAGATCCGTAGCGTTTTCGACGCGTCCTTGAAGAGTACCACGGGAACCTCTTTAAATGATGTGTTATTAGCTGGACCCAAACTTCAACAAGACATTGTAGACATTATTCTCCACTTTAGATTGCATGAAATAGTTTTTTCCGCTGACATACGTCAGATGTATCGTCAGATTTTAATTCATACCGATGACCGTAATTTCCAATTAATCTTGAGGCGGGATCATAATCATAATGATAGTCAGATTCAAGAATATCAACTCAATACAGTGACTTATGGTGTCACTTCAGCTCCGTTCTTGGCCATGCGGTGTATACACGAGACGAATGTTTAGGACAAAGTTCGAATTCGCGCGCGTCTGCGATTTAAAAAAATGATATTTTTGTTGATGATATAGTAACAGGCGCGTTGTCTCTTTCTGAAGCAAGCGAAATAAAGGCCGAGCTCATTGAATTATTAGAAAAAGGTGGCCTGGAGCTCCGTAAATGGACTAGCAGCCAACCGCAGTTACTTTCCGATTTGCCTTCAGACTTTTGTGAAATCCAATTTATAGATAACGAAAACCCGTCACTAAAAATATTAGGTTTTAAATATAATCCAGTTTCAGATAGTTTTGGTTACCAAGTTTCTATTAATTCCAACAAATGCACTAAACGAGAAATCTTATCAAAAATTAGTGGGATTTATGACCCAAACGGTTGGTTAGCACCGTGCATTATTAATATTAAAATTTTGATGCAACAATTGTGGAAATTGGGTATACAGTGGGATGAAGTACCACCAGATTCTATTATTTCTTTCTGGCAATCCTTTTGTGCTAATTTAGATTATCTTACAAAATTGTCAATTCCGCGTCAAGTTTTATCCAGTGATGTTATTTTCTTTGATTTACACGGTTTTAGCGATGCATCCGACGCCGCGTACGCGGCATGCGTTTACATACGAACCACATATGCTGACGGTAGGGTGACCATACATCTTCTTATTTCTAAGACACGAGTTGCACCTATCAAACAAAAACTTACAATTCCTAAGCTAGAACTGTCTGGTGCCTCATTGTTAGCTCGCTTGTTGACACGAGTTTCTGACAGTCTACAATTAAAAACAAAATTATTAAGACACATAACTGCATGGTGTGACTCATCTATAGTACTTTGCTGGCTGCGGCTTGAGAAAACATAAAAAGGTTACAGCTTCAACGGTTAAAAATAATTTTCTTGAAAATCATTTTATGTTTAAATATAGTTCTTTCACACACCTCATTCGTGTAACGGCATGGTGTTTGCAATTTGTGCACAATTGCAGGACAAAATGTAAAACAAATAGAAATTGTGGTTATCTGTCTAGTAAGGAAATAGATAACGGTTTAGCAACATTAGTCCGGGTAGTCCAACAACAATATTTTATAGGAGATATTAAACTCATTCAGAACAATAAGTTATGTAGTACGGGTTTTAGACGCTTGCACCCTTTCATTGACGACCATGGCTTGTTGCGAGTAGGGGTGTAGGCTGACGCATTCATCACTTAGTTATACAACTAAATACCCTCTTGTTTTGCCTCACGATTCTCATTTTACGATCCTGTTAATAGATTATTATCACTTAAAGTACAATGGGTTATAGCTGTTACCTGACCCACCCTAAAAACGGACGAATTTGAACCCTCTGCTTGTTACATTACAAGAGTTATTCAATTTGTATGAGTTTATCAGACTAGCGCTACTCGATGAACGAATACAATAATAATACAGATACGCAAAACGTTTGCGTTAGGATATTTATAACTACTTGTTATTCAATTTAGATTTTTATGCTGTAAGACTAAAGGTTTATCTTCGATAATATAATTAGTGTCATTGCTACTAATAGCTTATTTTAATTAATACACACAAGTAGATCTGGTCTTGTGGTTCGTGTGTAAGACTGAGACGAGCAAGATGCGAGTTCAAATCCTGCATGGCGTATATTATTTTGTTTTCAATTTAGAATTTATTCAAGAAGTATATTTTCTTACATTATTGTAAAGAACTATAGACGGACACATTCTCCAAATATAAAGTTTCTAACTTGGTTATATTTTCACTTAACTTGTAATAAGTGGGTAGATGAAAGACAAATACGCGTTCATTATAAAACTGGTATTCAAATGTTACTAAGTTTTAGGGTAGGAAAATAAAAATAAACCGTGACAACAAAGCTAAAGCCAGTCTACGCACAATTGCAGTGACTACGCGCGAACACTTTTTACCTTGCCTTACTAAATTGTGAAAAACAACGTATTTTTCCAATTTTTTTATTTATGTTTTGTAGTAGTTTTATTATCATGTCATTGTCTGTGATTATTTAAAATACAAAATAAACTATTTACACGATGAGAATGTTGGCATCAGAGAAATTGCTAGGAGACTTATATAGCAGTAAGTGTATTTTTATAATTTTAAATTTCATTATTATACCTAGCTATTGCTTTAATCAAACCTATTTTTATATGCCTTCTTTGTTTCAGAGAAATACCGTCAGATTGTGGTTGAGACGTTTTGAAGAAACGGGAAATGGCCGATTAAATAGTCACTAATATTTGGAAATATTACGTGACAACACGGATATTTTCTTCATGAAAGATAATTGCGCCATACACCGAGCTGCTGTGGTGCAAAATTGGCTGGCCAGTCAAGAAGGTGTCAAGACAATAAATTGGCCATCTAAAAGCCCTGCCTGACCTAAACCCAATAGAAAATTTGTGGGGTCAAATGATTTTAAATTGGGATTCATTAGAAGTCAGGACAAAAGAAAATTTGGCACAACTTGTGACTTCAACATGGGAACTGATGAGAGGAAGTAATGCTTGCTGAAACATGATGTGCGGCATGCGAAGCCCCTTGCAACAAATTATAGAAAGAGATGGTGCTCCACTGGAGTTAACAATACTTATGTGTCAGTGTGTCAAATCAATTGTTGTTATCACAATTTCTAAGGAAGTGTTTCTTACAATGATTAAGCATGTCCTTTTGCGATCATAACTATTATTATATAAATATTTAAAAACCTATAAAGTAGGTCAAAGTATAGTGCTATTGTCACATACGTTTTAAAGTAGGTATAATAGTTTATGTGGTGATGTTATTGTTATAAAAATAGAAATATTATATTATATTTCTAAACATTTAACATGTTGATTCACTACATTGACTACTGTTTAAAGTAGGTATGTATTAGATTAATTACCTACTTTAAAAATAAAAATGGGTATTTTATAGGCAACTTTAAAACAAAGAAAATATTTAGTAAGTAACAACTTTAATCAAAAAAATCAAGCTTTCATAAGTATTAAAACTTCTTTTTACGTTTTTGCTTTTTAATATAAGTATATATATTATTTAAATAATATAATATATATAATTATATATCTATGACAAGTAATTGTGTATGCTATATTTAATAAAATCGTTATCATAATAATGTTTTTCATTTCTGTTGTTATTTTTATTTAAATAGTATTTAAATATCATATAAAAACATTTGGAATTCAAAAAACAATATATTTGAATATAGTAAACATAAAAAGCTATAAGAAGCGCAGGGCTAGTTTTGAACTCATAACCATGCTAACATAGATACACTGTTGCAACCACCAGACCAAATCACCTTAACAAGTATTATTGAAATTAACAACTCCTCAATCATGTGACAAAACAATATTCAAAGATTACCTACCCTAACGTTACGTGTTAAAGATCAAATTGGCACAACTGTAGTTTATAATATTTGCCTATCTTGAACAAGTCGCTTTAAAACAACGACCTAGGTCGTTGTTTTAAAGATCAAAATTGCTTAGTAGGTAGTCTGTATTATTATTTTATTTGTCATCGAGTAGCGCTAGTCTGATTACCTCATACAAATTGAATAACCCGTAATATCACAGGCAGAGGGTTCAAATTCGTAAATTTTTAAGGTGGGTCAGGTAACAGCTATAACCCATTGTACTTGCACAACAACACCAACACAACCTATTAATGTCATTACTTAGGGATAAATTTTGGATTTTATCAGCCAGACGCGTCATACGTACTAGAATTTTCAAATGTTTACGTTGCTTTCGTTTAAAGTGTCAGCCACCTGAAACACTCATGGGTGATTTACCCGCTGGTCGAGTCACTCAGTCTTTGCGACCTTTCACATCCATCGCGATCGACTTTACAGGTCATTTCAACATTAAACTTAGTTCAGTTGGGAACGCCAAGATCGGTAAAGCTTATGTATGCGTGTTTGTGTGTTTCACAACTAAATCTGTTCATTTGGAGTTAGTCAGCAATTTAACCACAGAAGCATTTTTGGCTGCATTGAAAAGATTCGTTGGCAGATGTTGTTGACCTAAAGAAATTCGAACTGATTCTGGTACAAATTTTAAGGGTGCTAGTAATATATTAAATTCATTTGCAAAGGAAATCCGTGAGGATCCTGTTCTAAATCAATACATATCTGAAAACTTTTTGACTGGAGTTTTTCACCGTCACTCAGTCCACATTTTAATGGTTTAGTCGAAGCTGCTGTAAAATCTTGTAGAACTCACTTAAAAGGAGTTATTGGTGAACGTAACTTAACTTTTGAAGAGCTTACTACAGTATTAGTTCAGATAGAATCCATACTTGGTGCGCCTCTAGCAGCTGTACCCGAGTTGCCTACTACTAAAAATTTAACTTTAATTTCGCGTTGGCACTTACTGCAATCCATTGTAACTGACGTGTGGAAGCGTTGGAGTCATAAATATATCCATACATTACAGCAAAGGAATAAATGGAACTCCACTAAATATAATATAAAAACCATTGACTTAATATTGCTTAAAGAAGAAAATTTACCACCTTTGCAGTGGTGTATGGGTCGAGTTGTAAGAGTTTATCCTGGACAGGACTCAGTTACTAGGGTTGTTGAGGTCAAAACATCTAAAGGTTTATAATATTAGGTCATTGTCAAAGATCTGAGGCCCAAGTCTACTATTTCAGTTGTTTCAAAATGGTCGTTCAATGGCACTAAATGACATAAGAACTGGCAGATTTCGTAGACAAAACTGTCAAAAATCAACAATTCTGACGATTTTGACACGACAAAATAGCAGACTTGGGGCCCTGTCCATTGCCATGTTATGACAATATAGATTCACACTATTCTCCATTGGATATTAAACAACACTAACTCTTTTCACATTGTAATTTTAGTTTTACCACAACAAAAATAAAATAACTTAATTATAATAATTATAATTATATCTTGTTTGTTTAGTATAAGCTTAATTCTGTGAAATTTTGTAAACTTTTAACTTATACAGTCCACTAAACGTTGTATTATTATAACACAATGTAAGTACCAGCATCTGAAGGGGTATCCCCCTTTTGGGTCGGGGTATGTTAAGTAAAGAATATGCATAAAAGGAAACGCTTATTACGCTGTCATAAATTGGGCCAATTTGATTGGTTGAATCCGGCCGCACGCCATATTTATCCCCCCTTCCCGATTTCAAATCCTCTTGCACCTAAACGACGATCTGTGACGCGCGTCTCTTACAAGAAAAAATAATAATATTGTGAATTGTGTGCATATCCATGGTCCTGTTGATCTCCACTCATCCAAGAACCGGATCCTGCATCTTCTGGTAAGTGGCTGAACTTTTCCCATAAACAATAACAATGACACTGCTCAATCTGCGAATCGAACCCAGGACGTCTATCGTAGCAGTTGTGCTCAGGACGTTTAGGCTAATCAGTTATTTTTTTATATCAGAATACTAATACTACCTATTTTATTTATTTATTTTTATTATTCTATTTTAAGACATCGACGAAGACAGTTTCGTGAACAGTGGGCCAAATGCAAATTTATGACCAGACCGACATTGGGAAGTGTCCCATCTGAATTGTAGATGATTACAAATAAGTTTAATTTAATTTAATAGCCATATACTTCCATAGATAAAAATCTCAAATAACTGTTTCGGCATCAGTAAAGATTAACGTACGTTGCATTTTTTTATTATACATATATTCTTTGGGTATATTATTTAATTATTTGATTAAATGGCAACTCTTTAGTTTCTCAAATAAGGTGTGCGCACTGTATCTACACTATGGAGGTTTCACATTATAAAATGTGTTACTTTATGGCTGGATGCTAGAAGAAAACAATAATTGTCAAAATTGTCGACTCAAAATGACACCTGTTATCGAATCAAATTTCATTGAGGTAATCACGATGTCGTGTTAGTCCGCTAGAAAATGAAGTTGTCATTCTTTGTTTACTTCTTTAACCTACTCAAATATTTAGTTTTTACACCGGCTTGTGCTCCCTGGATAAATCCTATGTATGTCCCGTGATTCCCTGTTTAAGTAGAGTTAGAATAACTGTAGATACTAATAATCAATTCCTGGTCACAGTAATGGTTTCTGATTGATCTGCTTTATTTTCTTGTTTTATCTTATTTAGTCCTTATCAGTGTATTTTAATTTTATTACTTGATTCTGTTATAATTTTTGTCTAGTACAGAAATACTAGAAAAATATTTTTTCTTCAATGGTTATTTTTAAAATTCAACGTTTTTAATGGTTAAAGTGTTAATAACATTTGATAGAGAGAACCGATTTGAATTAAAAAGCCTAAATGTTAATCCAAGAAACAGGCTTTTGAATTCCTGCCCACTTCCTCCAAATTTCTTCAGTAGTTATCATTTGATGCGCGGTCAAACACACAGACAAACCGACAGACTAACCGACAGACTAACCGACAGACAAACCGACAGACGAACAGACAGACAAAGATTCCAAATATAATGGAAATGGATTGTGTTACTGATTCTGAGTCCCCCAAATTAGTTTTTTTGTAAATATAAGCAATATACAGACACGGCTCACTTACATTCTTATTATATGTAATATGTAGTGTTCGACCGAAGGTGCAATTCTGGCCGAAGCCGAAGCCGAAGCCGATTAATCGGTATTCACCAAAACCTTCGGCCGAAGCCGAAGCCGAAGCCGAAGGTGTCATTGACCTTGAGAAATACGATAGTTACTTTGATCTCAGAATATACTAGATACATATTGTGAGAGCTTTAGAGATTTAGCCCAATAACGAGCCGAGTGACCAACATATACAAGTAGGTAATAAAATATTGTCTAAAATAAAAGTTTCAAATATACAATGTTAATTAAATATTTATTTACTTAAAGTAATTTTAACAAAAATAATCAAATAATCAGTCACATTTTTTTAATTATCAGACGAACACAAAATATTTCTATAAAATAATTGAGCAAAGTTTCAGTCAAGCTTTTTCAATATCTATTTTTTACATATAATTTTTTGGAATTTTTGCCAGATAAAATATTGCCAGATAGGATTCAGCTCTAAAGATGTCATTGTGTACCTGAAAGAAAATATTCTATATAAATGCACAAGTACCTACCGAGCCGAGCCGAGCCGACCGCCCCGTACTCGCAGTAGGACTCTGCAACGCGGATGCGCAAACATAGATAAACAATCTTCACATGTCTTTTTATCTAAAAATTGCATAAAAAACATACCAACATTGTTTCCATTTAGTTTCCTACCTAACGTTAGATAACATAAAATATTTTAAACCAGACAATACTTACGGTATTTTGGTTCTTAGAGTGCCTCACAATAATGAACGTATCACCACAGGTACTACTCACAGTAATAAATAAAATAATTTGTAATAACAAATATGAAATATTTAAAAACAGAACACTTATTAGAATTTTAAGACGCGCTCTCAAACTTGTTTTGACTCGTTTAGTTTACTAACTGCGATTCGTTTGGTCCGGTGCGGCGGCGCGGCGAAACTCTGCTGCTCTGCACACTCTCCGTCTCGCTCTAGCATCGTTCAGTAAATTTCAAATTTTGACAACTAGCAAACCTTCGGCTTCGGCCAAACCTTCGGCAAATTTTTGGCCGAAGCCGAAGATTTGGCCGAAGGTGCTTTTTTGGCCGAAGGTGGCCGAAGCCGAAGCCGAAGCCGAAGCTTCGGTCGGACACTAGTAATATGTAAGATAAGAAGATATGTATTTAAGGCAAATGTTGTCATTTCTGTCGAAAACTATTGCTCTTCCTTTATTTACTGTAACAATACTTTACAGTAAATATACATACCTATCTAATATTATACCTGTTTTTAAGTCACCGTATCGTAACAATTGACACAATTAAGAATTACTTAAATGTTAAAATATTTATCTATAATTATTTTTATCGCTTACGGAGCTAACGAGGACATCAACAGGGACATTGAGAGCTCTCTTTTAATTAGTGCTAATATAGATAAGTACAACAGTGTCTCTGCAATTAAAATAAGGGTCTATTTCACCATAACTATCTGAATAGCTTTACTCGACGAATAAATAAAAAAATGGGACAGAATTTGTATGAAATTATCTGCCAAGTTTTTTAAAGGTAACTTACTCAGTAAGTTTCCTTTCCTTCTTCTTTTTAAGCTATTGTATAGCTTTTATCGCGGGCTTTGAGCGCGGCGACCCAATCAAGAAATTCCGTAACGAAAATAAAACCTAACACGCCGTCGTTTCAGTTCGGCAGACTTCGGCACGGTGTTTGTTTGTGTGCGTGCGACTAGACGTTTGCGTGTAGACTGTACGAAGCTTGCTTGTTAGACCACGCATCAAAATAAATGATAACTACTGAAGAGATTTGGAGGAAGTGGACACAGGCATAACGTAGCATTTTGCTAGTAAACGATTTTTTTAAATCGGTCCTGTTATTTACATTTAACAGATGATTCATTAAAAAGAAAAATATAAATCTTTTTTCTTATGATAATTAGTATAGATAAATGGAGCTGACTAAATATTGCTGAACAATTGTTACACCTGGTTTTGATTTCAATTTTTCCATTTTTTTTCTGATCATCCAACTTTTTTAAGACCCATAAAATAGTTAGAGCCTATTGCCATTTACGGAGCACAATCCCAAACTCCGAGATGCTAGTCTGCTATTGATAGAAAAACTCAATAATACTTTTCCCGATTTACGAATCAAACCCAGGACGTTTCGCACTTAGGTCCAATAGACTAAAGAGGCAGTTACAATTACCATAACCCCGAAACTATAACACTTAAACTAAAAACAAAAACAAACAGACAACCTGTTAATACCTATGGAAATAATCACGCTTGGTATAAATTTAACAGTGCATATCAATGAAACTCGAATCGCGTGCGCCAGCGCATTTAGTCAGGACTAACCAGCGCCAATTGGCGGTTGTACCGTCTTTCAATGTTCAACAGTTAATAAAATTATAAATTATTATTAAAGTGTATACTGTGGTTGCACACAAAACTTTGGGGAACTACGACTAGCAGTTTTTTGAGGTTTGTTCATAGCCCTTTTGTTTTTATCTCATCGTACTTTATAAACAAAAAATACTTATTAGAAATTGTCCCATTCGTGATTATTGCTTACCTATCATCGCGTTATCAATGTTGTTGTCAATTTAGTTCGTTTTGAGTTTTGATACAATTATTTGAATGTCTAAACTAATTTGCCATCGGTTTTGAATTTCAAATTTTGTTTGTAAATGGAATGTTGGTGGATTAAAATATTTTTAATTGAAGCTGCCTAAGTGCTTACTAGCACCGATCACATCGATATTAAATTATAATATTGGTTTTTGCGTAGAGACAAGGAGACCCATGTCAGACAATAAATGAATTGATGATATCTGAGATATACAAGATCATGGTAACACTATACCCTACAGCAGCAATACCTAAAATGTATGGTCAGAAATTTATTATTGTTATTTTTATTAAGAGGGTCTTTGAAATTGTGGTTGACTTCCTAGGAGTTCATGGTTAAAAACCCTGCGGTTAAGCCTAAATTCATTTCCTGCTTCATTTAGTCCTGAGAATATTCCAAGTCCATGATAGTAACGTAGGGAAATAACCCGAAGAATCACTACGAACGGTTCGGTGAGCCGAACACAGACAAAACCCATCCCAGGATGGATGCCATACACAATGATGATGATGACTATGCCTGGTCTAGGCGCGATGGTATGTTGTGTAGTCTTCACAAAACACACACACAAAATTGAACTAGCAGCTGGTAGTAGTTAGTAACGGCCAAACACCATAAATTTATTTTTAATGTGATTTTAAAATATAAATAAATAAAAGACAAGCTTTTGCTTCAGAGGTTTTCAGGTGGTAGAACTCTACTACTGAGTTCACCTGAGTGGTTACCGGTTAGTAGTATATTTTACCTATTCCGGTTTGAACGGTACTAAATGTAGCTAGATAAAATTTAGGGATACCACTGACGTGACAGGTAAAAACAAAAAGATAAAAAAGACGCGCGATTGGTATCTACTAAGCAGTGATAGCCTAGTGATATGACCATTGGACTGCCAAGGCAAAGGTCTCGAGTTCAAATCCAAGGCACGCACCTCTGACTTTTCGAAGTTATGTTCGTATTAAAAGTTAATTATCAACCTCATCACCAAACTAAATGCTAATCATGACTATACTATAGGATACGCAGATGACCTGCTATCCTTGGCACAGGGAAAGTCACCGGAACCATTTGTAATCTCACCCAACAGGCTCTACGAACAGTAGAGCGCTGGTGTAGTGAGTTTGACTTAGCGGTGAACCCCACCAAAACTGAGTTAGTAATGTTCACCCAGAAAAGAGCACTTGGAACATATTGCCTTCCAAAGTTGTTCAACACTGAACTCCAACTGTCAACTGAGGTCAAGTACCTCGGTGTCATTCTTGACAGTAAACTAATATGGAGTAGCCATATTGAGAATAAATTAAACAGGGCTTGTATAACGTTTTGGCAATACAGGAAAATGATTGGGAAAAGATGGGGCTTATCCCCAAAAATCACCTTGTGGCTGTACAAAACAGTGATCAGACCCCTAGTCGCATAAGGCGCCGTGGTTTGGTGGCCTAGAACTACACTCGACACCGCAAAGATTAAACTACAGCGATTCCAGAGGCTAGCATGCCTAGCATCCACGGGCTGTCTGAGAACCACTCAAATTGCTGCGCTGAAAGTCATGCTGGACCTGCCACCGCTACACCTGTTTATACAACAAGAGGCAGCAATTGCAGCAGCACGTCTCAAGACACTGACGCTATGGAAAAGCAGCGGCACGCGACATACCAACATCTTAGATGAACTCCAAACCGATTACCCAATCATGCGTGCGATTAACGATCGCATCTCGAAGGAGTTCATCTTCGACAAGAAATACAAGATCCAGCTCTACGAGGATCATAGATGTGAGGGTCTAAACCCGACAGAGGTGAGTATCTTCACAGACGGATCAAAAACAAGCATGGACACCGGATGTGGTATCTACTCAGAAGATCTGAACATTCGGATCTCCATACCACTAGGGCACCACAACACAATATTCCAAGCCGAATGAATGGGTATCCTAATGGCAACAACAGCCATTGCAGCAAGGGAGGTAAAGAATTACTCTATTCGCATACTCTCAGACAGCATGGCAGTCCTACAAGCCTTGAACAGCCACACGGTGAATACGGGGTTGATATACGAATGCCACCAAAGACTAAACCAGGTAGGTGAGCTAAATAAAATAACCATTCAATGGATCAAAGGACACAGCAACTCCCGAGGCAACGATGCAGCGGATGAGCTTGCCAGACGGGGATCAGCTGCAGGATACGCACCCTGGTAAGAAAACGGACTAAGGATAGACACAACGACTACTGGACAAACCACGGTGAGTGTAGGCAGGCTAAGGAGGCTCTCCCTTCCATTGCCGACCGCATCACCAGGCAGCTACTACAGCTGTCCAAACAACACTTGAGGACAGTCACTGCAGCCGTTACTGGCCGTTACTGGCCGTTACTGGCTTTCAATAAACATATTTCTGTTATAGGTATCACAGACAGCCCCCTTTGCAGAACCTGCCTGGGGGCTGACGAGACAGCGGCCCATGTGCTCCTGCACTGTCCTGGTGTCGCCACATACAGGGCAAAGTACCTCGGCAACCCGAGTACTCTCCGAGAGGCCGTAGGCAACATTGGGCGCTTGTCGGCCTTTCTCGAGGAGTTGGGGTGGTTTGATTGAAAAACCAACATCATCCCACCCACATGCAAAATACGCGCCTAGTCATGGAGTTGCGGAAAAAGGCCCGCTATACCAATACCAATACCAATAGTTAATTATAACATCGTGAGGAAACCTGCACGTCTGAGAGATTTTCTCGACGGCGTGTGAAGTCTGCCAACTCGCATTAGGCTAGCGTGGTGGGCTATAGCCTAATCCCTGACACTGTGAGAGGAGACCCGTGCCCAGCAGTGGGACATATAATGGGTTGATTATGTTTATGTATGTTATGATATTGCAGGCGTCAGAAGCCGCTTATATTTGTCATCTTATTGCCAAAAATAAACAGAATTTTCATACATACCGTCACGCCTCTATTCTCCCAAGAATTTGGCAGAGATGTTCCAGTACTAGAAGTAATAAGGGGCGAATTATCCATCATCCGAGGAAAATCCAAACTCTGACCTGCTTCTGAGAATTTCATATAAAAACCTAATTTGGAAACTCAGGACTTCTAGCGTAGCCGTCGCGCTTAGGCCTATTAGACTATTGACGCGGGCAAAGACAGTAATTATGTTATACTTCAACTCCGATACGTCACCAATAAAAAGTAAAAAATACATACTTAGTATAAATTGGAAAATACCGAGTAATTGTCTCAGGCTGCGTCATTCATTAAGTTCCGTACCTACTGGGGGCTCAATTGGCTAATCTATACTAATATATAAAGCTGAAGAGTTTGTTTGTTTGTTTGCTTTTACGCGCTAATCTCAGGAACTACTGATCCGATTAGAAAAAATCTTTCGGTGTTAGATAGCCCATTTATTGAAGAAGGCTATAGGCTATATATCATCACGCTACACGGACGAAGTCGCGGGCAGAAGCTAGTACTAATATATAAAGCTGAAGAGTTTGTTTGCTTGAACGCGCTAATCTCAGGAACTACTGATCCGATTTGAAAAAATCTTTCAGTGTTAGATAGCCCATTTATTGAGGAAGGCTATAGGCTATATATCATCACGCTACGCGGACGAAGTCGCGGGCAGAAGCTAGTACTAATATATAAAGCTGAAGAGTTTGTTTGCTTGAACGCGCTAATCTCAGGAACTACTGATCCGATTTGAAAAAATCTTTCAGTGTTAGATAGCCCATTTATTGAGGAAGGCTATAGGCTATATATCATCACGCTACGCGGACGAAGTCGCGGGCAGAAGCTAGTACTTAATATATAAAGCTGAAGAGTTTGTTTGCTTGAACGCGCTAATCTCAGGAACTACTGATCCGATTTGAAAAAATCTTTCAGAGTTAGATAGCCCATTTATTGAGGAAGGCTATAGGCTATATATCATCACGCTAAGATTAAGTAACTATTCCACGCGGACGAAGTCGCGGGCGGAAGCTAGTTATATAATAAAATTGTGCGTCCGTGAATCATATTCTCAAACTTAAAATTTAGCCGTTTTAACCCCACCGCACACCGATGCAGTTGGCAATTAATCCCTGAATGAAGTAATGATAATGATATTGTCTGATAGTTTATCATTAACATAAATATACAATATATAATATACATAACATAAAAGCAAGCAAAAAGTTATACAATATTATTCTAAAACGATTACTACATAAAAATGTAGTGCTCAAAGATACAAAACGTTGATTTGGTGATATTGTTTTGAAAAAGTTTAGTTATGATATTAATCTGCATAGAAACTAGCGCCGGTGGTAATCGACGGTACTAACAGATCTAAGTTAAGGTATAGGAAGTATCGATACCCTGAGGTATGGAAACTTTTTGCGTACCCTTAACTGAATATTTGGAACTTGAGTGGTTTCTGCCGTCGGCTGCCAATGGCGCTAGTTTGTATGAAGATTTAATTGACAGCGACGATTTAAGAATTGAACCGAGACGAGCAGACTTCGCTTACGAAATACCAAATCAGCGACTGGATTGCGCGACGATTTAGGGACCGATAACTGGTTTTTCTTTTTACTTACCCTGCCGAGCGTAGCGAGGGATTCTATAGTAGAATCCTAAACGTAGCGG
Organism: Acronicta leporina; assembly: GCA_947256265.1. Lineage (NCBI taxonomy): Eukaryota > Metazoa > Arthropoda > Insecta > Lepidoptera > Noctuidae > Acronicta > Acronicta leporina. Next base: position 10,251,875 of record OX366520.1, on the reverse strand, counting down.
GGGATTCAAAGTACGTCGCCCGAGCCAAAAATATATTTTGCGCCCGAGTGATACACTCTACTTTTCATGACCCACTATGAGAAAATAAAAGGCGCCTCATCAACCGGCGGCGGCGCCGACGGGGCGACCTTAGGCCGTCGTACCAGCCAGTCTTTATTCAAACAATATTTGCGTTCGATCTCTTTGCCGCTGAACACTAGATGTTCCAAATTTAAAAAGTGCGCGGAAAAGTAAATTGCTGCGCACTTATAAAGAGGACTAAAAGCTCATTACTACCCACTCAAAAAGTGCACGGCAAAGTAAATTGCGGCGCACTTATAGATGATTAAAATCTCATAAAAGTCGCTAAAAGTCTCTTATAGAAAACACCACCTTTGGGTGCACCGAAGTCGTCCTTTTCGAATAGATGGGATGAAAAAATATAAAATTAAAAATCAGTGAAAATGCCCACGACGAATTTAATTGTAAAAGGATTCAATAAAGTTATTTTAGTGAAGGAAAAATTCGACTCGCAGGCAGGATTCGAACCTGCGTCTTCTGGTTTGATACACCAGACGCTATGACCACTAAGCCACCGCGAGTCCTGCCTGCCATGTCGAAATTTGCCTTCACATTCTGAACTTACGTCTTAAAGGTGACGTCAAGGTGTCGTATAATCTTAGCATGAAAAATGCAAAAAAAATCACAAAAAGATAGGATTCAATAATATTTGCGAATCGCCCGACAAAATAAGTACAACAGTACATAAGTGTATCTACCATTCCCATATTTGTTCTGAACTTCAATTAATTCTGAAATTCAATGTAGTATAGAAATGCTGTGATGTGTCTTGTAGAAATAATTGCAGCCCCCGAAGGATTATAAATAAATTTAAGAACTTTTAGGTACATGAGACCTAAAAAAATTACATTAAAAAGTAACTTTAGGAGTTCTGGGTTCGATCCGCAAGTTAATAAAAATTTTAGTGGGCGCTAGAAGAATCTCTAGGTTCTAACCTCTGGGATCTATAAATTTTAAGTAAGCTCGGAGTTTGGAATTTGTGCCCAATTAATGGCAATAGGCTCATCCCGTAATACGTGTGACCTAAATATACCGGCGAACTACGGGTGTATGTACATTAGTAAACTTTAATGGGTTTAAGTCAATATACCTCTACTTACCCTTCCGGGATAACCTAATATTACCTATATCATTATTTAGGTAGGTACCTCATACGGATATCTATTTAACTTCATATTTGTCTTATAGCACGGTAATCGGCTTTAAACGGTATGATGTCAATATTAACTACGTAAATCCATTAATACCAAAAAAACAAATCTTTAGTCCGTCATTCAACCACATTGTTCATATTATTAAAAAAATATGTGAGTAAATACAAATATTACATCTCTTAATTTAATGAGTAGAATATGGAATGCCGTGCAAATACCAAATATATATAATATGGGTATGTAGATAACAAAAAAGTACCTACGCGGTTATATATAGACGATAAAAAACTTTAAACAAAAAAGACAGGCTTTTATAAACGTTTGCTGAAACTGGTTACGACTATTATATACGGACTAGCTTCTGCCCGCGACTTCGTCCGCGTAGCGTGTAATATATAGCCTATAGCATTCCTCAATGAATCGGCTATCTAATACCGAAATAATTTTTCAAATCGGACCAGTAGTTCCTGAGATTAGCGCGTTCAAGCAAACAAACTCTTCAGCTTTATATATTAGTATAGAAGTATAGATTAAAGCAGAGACATACTGTAGTATTACAATCATCATCGCATGTAATCGGGACATAACACAGGCCATGGATCACCACAGGGTACCTCCCTACCTCCGCCACGTGGTTGGGGCCTATTTGACGGACAGGTATGTCACCTACGGGAGACGTGACGGCACGGTACAGCACGCCATGTCGTGCGGTGTTCCACAGGGCTCGGTTCTGGGCCCACTCCTGTGGAACATCGGGTACGACTGGGTGCTGAGAGGCGAGCTCGCACCGGGGGTGGACCTGACGTGTTACGCGGACGACACGCTGGTCACCGCCCGAGGGAGCTCGCCCAGGGAGGCAGCGTTGCTAGCTACGGGTGCGGTCTCACAGGTGGTGGGCCGCATACGGCGCCTGGGCCTTGAGGTGGCCCTCAACAAGTCGGAGGCCATCGCTTTTCATGGCCCCCGACGGGCGCCGCCGCCGGGATTACACATCGAGGTGGGGGGGGCTCGAATCGCTGTCGAGTCCACCATGAAGTACCTTGGATTGGTGCTCGACAGCCGATGGGACTTCGGCCCCCACTTCCGGCGGCTGGCGCCAAAGTTGATGGGCGCGGCGGGCGCGCTGTCAACGCTGCTTCCCAACTTGGGAGGCCCGAGCACCGCCTGTAGGCGGTTGTACGTGGGGATCGTGCGATCCATGGCCCTGTATGGGGCCCCGGTGTGGGCGGCCGACCTGACGGCCCGCAGCATCGCGGTGCTGCGAAAGCCGCAGAGGGCGATGGCCGTCAGAGTCGTCCGCGGCTATCGCACGATCTCCCACGAGGCGGCCTGTGTACTGGCCGGATCCCCGCCCTGGGACTTGGAGGCGAAAGCGCTCGCGTCGCTTTACCGGTGGCGCGAGCAGGAGCGAACGCTGGGTGCGGGACCGGCGCAGCGGCAGATCGTGCTGCGTCGGTCAGAGCTCCAACAAGTCCTAGTGGCGGAATGGCGGGACAGGCTTTCACGCCCTACCGCCGGCCTCGTCACCATCGAGGCGGTCCGGCCAGTGCTCGAGCGCTGGCTCGGGAGGAGGCACGGCTCCCTCACGTTCCGGGCGACGCAGGTGCTCTCGGGGCACGGCTGCTTCGGGAAGTACCTGTGTCGCATAGGGAGGGAGCCGGACGCCCGGTGCCATCACTGCGTCCATTGTCGGGAGGACACGGCGCTGCACACGCTTGTGCAGTGTGCGGCATGGGAGGAGCCGCGCCGTGCCCTCGTCGCTGCGGTGGGAGACGACCTGTCGCTGCCGGCCGTCGTTCGATCTATGGTCGGCAGCGCGGCGTCTTGGGATGCAGTGATCGCCTTCTGCGAAACAGTCATCTCGCAGAAGGAAGCTGCGGAACGGGAGAGGGAGTGCGCGAGCACTAACCCGATCCGCAGCCGGCGCACCGGACGTCGGCGGAGGGCCGACAATGCCCTCTTCCGGCCTCCATAAATGGGTCCGGGGGTGGCAGACGCGGGGACGTCCGCCACGCCCCCCTTATAGGACCCGAGGCGGTGGCGCGTAGTGTTCCACGCGCGCCTGTTCTAAGGCGATGGGGGGGAGTCCAACGCCTCACTCCCCCCCTCCACAATCTGCAGTCGGGGCCCGCTGAGGCGGGCCGGCACCAGTCGGGGGCCGCGGACGAATTCTCTGTTTCCCTTAGCCCCCGACGCAAACGTGCAGGAAGGAACACCGTGTGGTTTTTAGTCGGTAGGTCACCCACTCTGGGTGGAGTCCGACACGCCCCGCCGCCTCCCCGGGCGGCGGAAGTCCATGAGGATTTTCCACACGCACCAAAAAAAAAAAAAAGGCCATGGATCACCAGCCTGGACAAAGACAAAATTGGACTGCCCATTAGGCGTTAGCAGTAATCCGGCGACTATCGTTCCGCCGCGTGTCGTGAGTTCGATTCTCACCCGAGGCAAATATCTGTGTGTTCCATGGATATTTGATTGGAGTCTCTCGGTGTATACTTCTGTCCGTTAATTGACACAGGGCTTGTTCACTAGTACCTACAAACCCTCACAACCCCATAACTAATCTACTTAGTTCAATGTACGACGCTGATTACTGCGCAAGCGCAGGCTACACCAGTATTTTTAAATATCTTCAATGTACAGACACAGATTTTTTACAATTTTATAATAGTAGAGATATAATAAGTGCTTATAATTAGCATATACGGTATGACATAGGTTTCTACCTTACCTTACTTAATTAGTGTATCTACTGATAGATCCTAGTAATGGTAGGGCCCGTTTTATTTTTCCAGTGCGAATACAAAATGGCGCCCAATGCGGACAGACGTCAGATAAGTTTCCCCCAATTGAAATATCCGGTGCATCGGGATGAAATGCCAAAAACTGCGCAGAACTGGCTCAAAGGCAAACGAATGCAAGATGGCGCTGAAGGCTTGTGGAGAATACACGACAGTCTGTACGATTTCACGGACTTCGTGTCACGGCATCCTGGAGGATCAGATTGGCTAACTGTCTCCAAGGTAGATATGCTGTTATTATTTTTTATGAATATAAGATTAGCTAGCAAAAGGGTGTGATTGTGATCTAATTTTTTTCCAGCACAAACTTATATTCGACTAATTCGGAGATGGAAAGAAAAATACAAAAATGAATCTAAACAATAACAAAGTTATTGTTTAGATTCATTTTTCTCATTTTCTTTACGTGTATGTAGATACACGTAAAGAAAATACCTCTTGATGGTTAACAATGACATTCAAATACAAAATTGATTGTGCCCAACTTTTAGGCTATCTAGTGTATCTTAGTGCTAATGCTAGATTTACTTAAAAATTCGACACAATTTTAAATCCGTCATTATTCTAAAATATTAGGCTCCAATAAAATATAGTCCCGATCCTATTCTAAAAGTTATCAGATCGAGGTAAGACTTGCACAAAAACCAACATCCTAATGGTTCATAAAAACCTAACTAACCAAGGTAACATTTGATAAGACTTATATAATATCGTTCGTTCAATTATTCAAAGGTATTTTAACCAAATTTGTATTTTTTAGTTGTACATAATGACAAATAAAATAAGTAATAACTGAGCTGTTCAACCGATCTGCAAGGTAAAGTATGTTGATAGGGGGAACTACTATACTATAATACATTTTTTGGCATGTATGTTGCAAGTGTAGACAATAATTATGAAAAGAATTGAGAAAAAATCCACGGGATTTTAAAAAAGGGGATCAATTCGTAGGTACTCGAATTGATCCGGACCGCGCACAAGTTTATTTGTCGAATTGTTTATCATCATCCCATTTACTGTCTCACTACTGGATTGGGCACGCTAGCCTACTACGGGTTAGCAAACATCACACACCGTCGAGAATCTCGCAGACGTCCAAGTTTCCTCACAATATTTTCTATACCATTTAAGCGTCATAGTTAATTAGTCATACGTACATGATTCCGAAAAGACAGAGGTAAATATGTGCTTTTGATTCGAACTGCAGTAGGTAGTAGTAGTTCACTAGGGTTTAACTGTTCTTAAAACTGTTGTATATATTACAAAAAAGTTTTTTTCTTCCACAGGGCACTGACATAACAGAACCCTTCGAAACTCATCACTTAAGAGGAGTAGCAGAATCTTTATTGCCAAAATATTACGTGAGGCAAGCAAAAACGCCTAGGAACCACCCATTTACATTCAAAGAAGATGGATTTTACAAGACATTGAAAGTAAAAGTTATGGGTCAACTGCCCGATATACCAAAAGATTTACGAAATAAAAGTGATTTCATTTTTGATGGCTTACTTTTAAGTTTAGTGGTACTGAGTACTGTGAGTAGTTGGGCTTGGACTCAAAACTACGCCGTAGGAGCGACATTGACAGTACTAAACAGTTTTGTCCTAAGTTCTCTCGTCATATGTGCTCATAATTATTTCCACCGCAGTGACAATTGGAGAATGTACTTATTCAACTTAAGTGGAATGTCTTACAGGTATGTCTGTCTTTTGTATTTTTTTATACTGCCTAACCGCCCCTAAAGAAACTACCTCATAAGTCATTATTCCAGTGAAAGTAAGAGTGACTAGTACCGTAAAGATCCTCAGTTCGAGCAACGTGTTATTCCCAATAGCAGCTAGGAGTTTGGATTTATCACCTGTCAATGGCAATAGGTTCATCTCCTATTACATGGGAAAGAAACATGCTGGTGAACCTACGATAGTCGGTGCAACGGCTACGGCGAAGTAACCACCGCACCGTAATGGCTACGCCAAACGTGCAGTTAAAATAATTACTTCTTTGTAAAACAATGAATATTAGAATATACCATTTTCCTTTCCTCAAGGTTCACATTCCTTTCTTCAAATTTAGACAAGTATATTTGTTCTGAAAACCCTATTCAATTCAAAATTATTTCAATTTGAAGAATCGTCAAAATCGGAAAAACATTGAAAGAGTTAGTTAGATTTAGAGTGCGACAATTTTCGCGTCGTCAATTAAGGATGAAAATAAAATACATTCGCATTGACTTGACGCGCAGAAAAAAGTTGGTTAGCAACAAAATAAAAACTGTTGGGAAAATGTGCGTTACGCCCACGCAAAGCGGCCATCGCTCAACACAATACAATGACGGTAGTACGTATATTCAGGTTATTATCAAAACATATTGCATTTAATTTTAAAACGTTTTTTAGTCGTTAATAATAATATTACATAATGAATACTACTTATCTGAAAATATAATGCCTAAAAAAAATATTTAAATACGACACCTTGTGAACTTTGGTAATGAACTGGGGGCGATTCCCTTAAATAAATGACAGTCAAACCATGATTGAACTATTACCATTTTACAACTTTTTGTAATTTCGTATCGCGCTATTTGATTTGGCAGACACGTCAGCCATTATTGGATCATAGGCGAAGTCCAACCGCTGTCAAATGTCTCAACCATTAGAGTCATTACCATTTTACAACTTTTTCAAATTTCGTATCGCGCTACTTGATTTGACACCTATTTGACAAACACTTCAGCCATAGTTAGATCGTAAACACAGAACAAGCGCTTCCAAACGGACAGTTACTAAAAAGGCATTTTTTGTGAACCATTTGATAATTATTGAATAATTGTGGATATTTTATAATGTAACACGCTATCTACGATCAAGAAAGGCCTTGCGAATTCATCGGGTGGGTTAAGCTGATCGAAATCAAGTGCAAAAGTTCATAGAGATTCTGAGGTCCTGGCGATCACCCCCCTGGAATTATTCACGGAAATATGAATTAAATACAGTAAAGTAATATAATTATCTACGTGGGGAGACAATATTTTTCACACGATTACTTTGAAAATAGCTCCAGTAATAAAATATATATTAATAATTATTATAATTGTGCTTAATTTTGTACGTGTATAATATACATCAATAATACATTAATCCCTAGTATTAATAGTTCTATGGCGCAAAGCTAAAATATTTTTTAATACCTAATCAAAAGTGCATAACGCGTTTTGTCTAATATCACGAGTACAATAAACAAATAAACTATATATCTATAAACTAGCTTCTGCCCGCGACTTCGCGTAGCGTGATGATATATAGCCTATAGCCTTCCTCAATAAATGGGCTATCTAACACTGAAATAATTTTTCAATTTTTTTTTGTGTCCTGTGGGTTCGATTCCCACAGGATACAAACATTTATGTGATGAATATAAGTGTTAGTGTTTGTTTGGGTGTTTCTTATCCTTCTAATATTATAAATGCGAAAGTTTGTGAGGATAGATGGATGGATGGATGTTTGTTACTCTTTCACGCCAGAACGGCTGAACGGATCTGGATGAAATTTGGCACAGAGATAGATTATAGTCTGGAACAACACATGGGCTACTTTTTATCTGAAGTCCACGCAGACGAAGTCGCGTGCAGTAGCTAGTGTATTATAAGTATGTACTTACAAAAACCATTGTCTAGTACCCATAGTAAAAGCTCTGCTTAGTTTGGGACTACATGGTGATGTGTAAAAATGTCCCAGAATCGGACCAGTAGTTCCTGAGATTAGCGCGTTCAAGCAAGCAAACAAACAAACTCTTCAGCTTTATATATTAGTCTAGAGTAGGTATATATATAGAAGTATAGATAAACCAAAAAAAAACTTTTTATTTTTTCAGTGACTGGCGAATATCCCATGCAATGTCCCATCACCTACATACAAACACAATTCAAGACGTGGAGTTAACTATGTTGGAGCCATTTATATATTTCTTACCGTACAAAAATAAGCCTATCTGGGCTCAAATGGCTGCCTTCTACTTTCCAATTCTTTACGTTTTCTCCTTTCTTTGTCTCATGATAATAGAGTAAGTACTTATTATTTTTCTATTTATTTTCAATCAAATATAATGACGCGTTCCTTTCTGGTTGAATCAAAAGTAACCTCGAAACTGAGTTCGAGTCAACGCCGACAGGTTGTCGACTTATTGAAAACACAAAATCGTTTTCAAGCCAAATCGAAAGTTTAAAAAAAAATTAAACTACCATCCTGTATATATACACATCGCTCAAATTTAACAGTGACTATACATTCTCAGGGCAGTATTTGAAGATTCGCGTAATTCGTTAAAATATTAACGTTAGCTAGCAATGGTTGGTAAAGAACATATTGGATGTTAAGACCGTTTTACAACCTGCCTCGTCATCGATTCGATAGTTAATATAGTTTTAATTGTTATCTTATTTACAATTATTTCTTTGACCGTGAACATCGTCATCCTCTTCCGAGTCTTTTCCCAACAATGTTTCAGACGCAGCTGAATAACAGTATTTTACATGAAACGACTGCCATCAGACTTCCGCAACCAATCTCTGAGTAATACCGATATTCGGAGGATAGACTGGTTGTCAGGCTTTTTTGGGCTTCTGACTACCACTAACATTTATTGTCATAGATGTTTATATGACAACCGGGACCGACGGCTCTACGTGCTCTCCTAGGCATTTTTTGAAATTTCTTTGACCGGGACCATGCTCTCTAAATATACGTACGTTTCATAATTCCTTCTGAGGGGTCGATAACCTGCAACGGACTCCGACGACGTCGGTCAAAAACCAGAATAGTTTTCTTTTATACCCGACTGGATAACAGACGGAGGTTTTTGTTCTGTTCGGTAATAGACCTAGAAAAACTTATAAATAGTTGTGGTCATTCCAAAAATTATGTAATTAAGCTATAAAACTCAGTAATTAGCCTGATTATCAACCTACTGGCCCGCCAACTTTAATTACCACGGTCTGAGGCCGACGGTTTGTCAAAGTTGTTTTTACACAGTACGGTGTATTGGTATACCTAAGTTTGTTTGTTAGCACTCACTACGGCTGAACGGATTTTCATGATATTAAATATATAAATAGTTTATTGGGTCATAGAGCTGCTAATTAAAATGTATCAATTATATTTCAAGGAAAACAATGTAATGTTTAAGCAGCGATAGCCTAGTCATATCCAAGGCAACTCTGTCTTTCCGTAATTATGTGCGAATTTATAATTAAACTTCGACGGAAAACGTTGTGATGAAGCCTGCATGCCTGAGATATATTCTCGACGGCTTGTGAAGTGTAGACCAGAATGGTCGACTAAAGCCTAATCTCACTCATTCTGAGAGGAGATCCCTGTCAAGCAGAGGCTCGGTGAATTTTTCGATGATACACGTGATGTTAATATTTGATTACAAAATAGAACCGCTACACTCGCACGTTTGGGGTCAATTCTGCTATTTCAGTTGTATCAGAATGGTTGTTCAATGGCAATTAATGACATAAAAACTGACAGATAAAACTTTCAAAAATTAACAATTCCGAAGTCATTGAATGACGATGTTGACACTACAACTTTTTACGGAATAAGCGCTAGACCTTAAACACGTCAATTAGAATATCGAGTAATAATTATAATAACAAAGCCATAAGGTCACTTTGAGACACGTAAGCATATTTTTTTCAAGAAATTAGTTAAACCGGCAGAAAACTCGCGGCCATACTTACTACAGTCATACCCAAACGACTACGATATCGGCTCGCACACGCACAAAATAATAATTTGTGTAAATAGATGTCAGTTTATCATACCTCGATGCACTGGTAGATCAGGGGTCTAGAGTTTCAGGTATTGTTTATCTTTTCGGGAAAAATGAACTGTAATCGATTCAGTGGTCGATTCTGAAGAAACTACTTTAAGTTCATGCGCTAATTCTGTTAACGGTTGCATAATAGTAGAGTAGTACTGTTAAGGAAATCTTGGAATATAAAAATAAGATGATATTTATGTAATGTAAATAATTCGTACCGAAAATCCATTATAGTAAAATTTCATTCTTTGAATTATTGTATGCCCGACAAGGGCTGATTGATCTTACACTCATATAGCATGTATAAGAACTTTATATACTCTACAATCAGAAACAATAAAATTCACTCTACTTAATTTACTTCACTTTTGGGATCCTGATTTCCAATGTTGTAACTCAAAACAATATTCTACATTACAGAATAATTCTCTGCGCAACAAAGCATGAAGGCAAGTCACTAAGTTGGAAGAACTTAATACCATTCGCGGTACCGACCTGGATGTACCTAACAGGTGGCCTGTCTCTTCCGTGGACAGTTGCTCTGTGGCTGCTCACACTCATACCTGCCAGTTTATTCTTTGAGTTTATTGGGTTGACGGCAGGACATCATAGCCACAGAAATTTCTTCGAAGGTGATATACCGAGGTAATAATAATAAGCGTGAGTAAAGTATGAGTAATTTTAAGTCAACGTATGTTTAGAACAGAACTATAGGAGTAGGTATTGTTACGTCATTGCAAATGTAGCGAACCTAGGACCTCTAGCGTAACAGTTCAAGTTCAAATTTCAAATACTTTATTTCTAACTAGCTGCTGCCCGCGGTTTCACTCACTTCCCAAAATGCTTTATTTCAAATAAGCTTTTACAAGCGTTTATGAAACGTTATGATGCTAGTTGCACGGTTCGGTTCCGAAAGGTTGATCCTATGGAGAAAGAAATCCACACACAAATCCGGCAAGAAATTCCATAGACACTCTTTTAAATAAATGATGGTACAATCTTCACTGGTACAGTCGTCCTCAGATCCACTAGATTCGTGACAGAGAAAAAATGGCGCAGTCTGCGGTCATGGCTGAGTTAATTATATTTGTGGTTTTAGAACTGTTACATAATTATATACATGCCCTAGGTCAGTGTTGTTAAATAAAACATGAATTGGTCTCAAAACTCATTAGTCTACTGGCTCTTAATGCGAACGTTACACTAAAGGACCTCTGAACGATTCACAGGTCGAGAAAATATTATTAGATTTCTGTATGAAATTCCCAGTAGCAGCTCGGAGTTTTGATTCACTCTCTACGTCGTAGGGACCGTAGGACCCAAATATATCGATAGAGGTTTTGCGCGTAGTGGTATTTATGTTATATTGCATGCCTGTTATATTATGATGTACAGAACCATGGAATTCAACATTCTTCCACCCTTCACTTTCCCTGAGAAGGGAAATTGAGAGTATGGAACACCTTCTATGTACATACGATGCACTGGCTAGAAAGCGAATGTGCCTCTTGGGGCAGGGTTCTCCAAGACCAGAGGACTACAGACTCATACCCCCAGGCCTAATTATAAAGCTTATAGAAGAGCTGTTGAAGAACTAGGGGAGGATGATGATTAAGTATCTAGTGGAAGCACAAAAGATCCCATTGGGTCGAAGTGCTCTGAGGCCTTGCTACCTCGGCCCCACACACGAACAAACACACATACCATCACGCCTGTATTCCCCGAAGGGGTTAGGCAGAGGCGTACTAATATCCACAGTTCGCCTGTATGTTTAGGTCCCATGTAATAGGGGGCGAGCCTATTGCCATTAAAAACACACAGACAAAAATTCAAAAAAATGTTGTTTTGGCTTCTGTTGCTCTAATAAAGCGCCCCTATATCTTTAAGTTTTTCTTCAATATCTTTAATGTACAGACATCGGCCCGTTACAATTTTATTATAAGTATAATAATATATAGAAAAAACATTAAACATATTGGTATTTAATATTATATAAACAATGGATTTTTGTTAACGAAATATATACTTATTCAAAATTTAATGTGAAAACCGCCGATTCGCTTAAAATAACAACCATTTTTGAAGCAGGTTTTTTTATTTGGATCCAGTATTTAACATACCATATAGGTACATCTAAAGATATATGCATTTAAATAATTATTTAAAAATAATATACACTAAGACAACGCATTAGATATGCATTGCATGCATTTTGTACTCCACTGTAAAATCAATGATTGAGAAAAAAAAAACAACGTATTTATCAAAATGAAATATGGTAGGTACGTAATATAAAAATGTAGCTTACCAAAAAATCTAGAAATCCTAAAATTTACTAAATCTTTTTAACGTCAATCTATCAAAGGCATCGACATAATTTTATACGTGAGGACAAAAAATCTCAAATTTATTGTCAGAGTTCAATAAAAACGACGTCTGTCTCTATCTTATAACCTTTGCCCGTCGCCAATATATTATAGGTGTTTTCATTCGTTGCACGACTAATTGTTTCAAACTACGTATTTATTTTGTTACAGAAATGAAATTATTGATTGGGGTTTGCACCAGCTGGATACGATTGTGGAAAGAATCGATTATGCTGGTCATCACTTTAAATCGATAACTCGGTTCGGAGACCACGCTCTCCATCACCTATTCCCCACGTTGGATCACGCAGAACTAAAGTATTTGTATCCAACTCTTATCGAACACTGTGAGAAGTATGAATCGCAATTAAAAACAAATAATTTCTATGAAGCTTTGATAAGTGCCAGTAAGCAAATGATAAGGAAACATCCACAAAATTTTAGAGATGGGAAAGTTATAAAACATTTGAAGTAGACAAATATGTCTGCTAAATGAAATATCAGGCATCAGAAGACACTAGAGAAAACTGTTTTTGACAAATGGAATATCTTTTTTTGGTCTTTGTTATTTAACCGATATTGTGGTATTTGATAAGTGCAATTAAAGATCTACTTCTGTTGAAACTCGACCAAATTAAAATTGGATGTTCCTCCAACATCTTATATAAATTAGTAGTTAACGCTTTAAATTTTATTGGTGACTATATTTTTAGTAATGTATTTTTATGATTTAACTTCGTGGCTGTGGAATAAATAAATAAACTGGTTGAATTTGTTTAAAATTTATTATTCTTCACCTATAATACTTATCATTCACATCATATTAATTGTACTGTAAGGTTTATTAATTTTAAAAATCCTTTTTTGCAACGCTCTTGAGGATTGTAACGTGATGTTAAATAGCCAACATTTATTTTTAAAAAAAGCTTACTAGCAATGCTGTTCGCACATTACTAGTATTCTTGTTAACCCCTCGTGCTAAGCTAGATTGCTTGTGTTACGAGTGGGTTCACGTCGGTAGTGCAATGGGTGGGGTTCGAACCGGCAACCACATGATCGCAAGTCCGACGCCCTAGCCATTAGGCTACCGCCGCTTCATATCAAAACTTTTCTCAAGTATTGGGCTATCAAATGCAAAAAGAATATTGGAGAAGTTTCAGAAATGAGCGCGTTTGGACTATAAAGTCATAAAAATAAATCTAGTAATTCATGTAATCCGTGCAGAATGCACTCTGAGGTTAATAAGCCGTCAAAAGGGATGATGATTGGAAGGAATAATTTCACACGAATTGTTTTAATTATCAGTATATCATATAAGTGGTAAAATACAATATTCATCGCGCTATCGCTATAGCGCTATCGTACACAAACATGACGATTTATATTACGTTAAAAATTTAACACTTCAGAACTATTACAACCGCCTTACGAATTCGACTCGCAGGCAGGATTTGATACACCAGACGCTATGATCACTAAGCCACCGCGAGTCCCACCTGCCATGTAGAAATTTGCCCTCACATTCTGAACTTACGTCTTAAGTGACGTCTGGTGACGTACCTGCGAGTCGAATTTTTCCTTCACTAAAATAACTTTATAATCATAGCATGAAAAATGCAATAAAATCACAAAAAGATCGCCATACGAATTTTCGATCTGTTCGACCTGACACGAGTTTAACATTTTTTACCCATCCCAAAAAGTGCACAACGCCGGTAAAGAGGTTTTCACTTCAAAAACAGCCATTAATATTCAAGATATCGTCGACATGAGCACAAGAAGTTCAATCGCCACATATGTTTCATATAAGTTGGAGCATCCCACAATAAGTTGCACAGTCGTTCACCGCAAGCACAGTTGACAGGACACATTTGTAACATACCGCAGGTCTGATCGTGCCGATCCACCCTTCGTTTGAACAAGTTCGAAAATTGCTTTAGTCGTTCAGTTTTTAGTGGACTTTCAAGTTATTGGTTGAATCATAGTTTGATAGTAGTACTTTTTAAAATAAAAAATAAGGATAATCAACGGTTTAATATAAGTTTATAAAAGAATAGTATGAGATTTGATTGATTATCCTATATTTTTAATCCACACATACAATTTGATAGGAACCAGTCTATTCTCCGAATATAGTATTGTCTAGAAATTGGGTTGCGGAGGTCTGATTGCAGTAGCTTTGTGTAAAATACTGATATTCAGCCGAATCTGGTTACACTGGAAGCCGACGCGACGCCAACATATTTGGGAAAAGGCTCGGAGGATGATGACATGCAATATCACAAGTCTACATTGGTGTGTGTAGAGATACTAAATATGAATACTTTTAAAAACAGCATTATGATATGCGAGACTTGATATCTTCGACTGAATTCATTGTTGCGTTTTGTGTGTAATTTTGGTATATAAGTCAAAATATTGGCATTTTGCAGATTTTTGTTCGAAATTACAATCATACTTAATTCTATGCATTGAAGAACTAACTTGATCCTTCGTAATATTTTGACTGGTATGTGCAATCTATTTCCGAATCTCTGCTGTATGAATGTTATTACTTTTACTTAACCCTTTAATATTTTTTCTAAGTCCAATTGGAAAGTAAATAAAAAAAAAGTTAAAATAAATAAAAGTTAAATTAATCATGAATAAGAGCTACTAGTTAATAAATGACCAATAAACGTTAAGATAGTAAGGCAGATGTGTTGTGGCTTGCGGCTTACCGCTCCGAGCGAAGCGACACTTGTACGAGAAGCCACAAGGCCTGACAACCACCTACTTTGGGAAACCCTGTCGTGTGTCTTTGGTTTGCTTGTAATGATAATAATTATTTTAACTTAATTAAATTGGATTGCATTTCTTTATTTAAACCATTTCTTTATTTAAACCTGTTTGAAATCACCAGATGTTTTGAATGTTTGAATTTACCAGAATGTGTTGTATTAAGTAGCCGCTGTCTACTTAATACTAAACATACCATCACGCCTGTATTCCCGGAAGGATTGGCAGAGGCGTATTAATGTACACCCACAGGTCGCCGGTATGTTTAGGTCCCATGTAATAGGGGGTGAGTCCATTCCCATTAACCGGGCACAAATTCCTAACTCCGAGCTGCTACTGGGAATTTCATAGATTAACCCAATAACACTTTGTTCGACCTGGGAATCGAACCCAAGACCTCTAGCGTAGCAGTCGCCCTCAGGAACACTTGGCTAATGAGACAGTTACTTAATACTATAACAACACATTTACTATCACACTATGCTGGCACGGTACTCCTTTCAGAATGAGAGGAGAACTTGGTAATTGACCGCCATGCTGGCCTAGTGTAGCATAGCAAACTTAGCTTATCGTTGACACAAAGGTTTATCGACACAGTTACAATATAACATAAGAAACCTAATTAACTTAAGAAATAAAACACATTGTAGCTCGGCTGTGCCCAAATTGCTTTTGGCAAATCATTTATTTATTTTATTTGCCAACGTCGCACATATCATTACAGGCTTAACCTAATGCGATATAGTGTAGTACATAATCATAAATAATATACATCATATATGGTTCTCGATAGTATTAGTGTTCCCTTAGCATTATGATTCTTCAATAGTGTCCATTTTAGGCCCTCAGGACTTGCAGTGCCTACAACGCATGACGTTGACAATACGAGTAAAAGCTCGGGAATAGTTCGTTGATAGATTACCAGGGGCCCAAGTCTGCTATTTCAGTTGTATCAGAATGGTCGTTCAATTGCATTTAAATGACATTAGCACTGACAGATTTCGTAGACAAATCCGTCAAAAAACAACAATTCTGAAGCCATTGATCTACAATTTTGACACGACACTACAATAGCAGACTTGGGGCCCTGGCCGTGTATATTTACGTTTCAGCGTACTCAACGTCAAACGTATAAGTTCCATGCATGTTAGCCAGTAGGTAGCATGACAGCTATATGTTTAGGTACAGTCGCGAACCCCAATTGTACACATTCAGTGAAATCCAACAACAATTTTGTCTGAAACTATTGAAATGTTGTGCTGAGAGAAGATTTTAACACATTTCATGGAAATAGCTTCGTGTAATTTTACTAGGTTGTAGCTATCGTTGAACTATAGTCGTACAGAACTCCCATCACAACGCATTCTAATAACAAAAGAGTATGTATATAAAAATAACGCTTCTTTTGTCGTACATAAAGTCCACTATTAATCTCGGTTGTTTGACACTACGCAGGGTGCGACTTATTCAGAGAAAATTGCATTGTGAAGGGACGTGACCAAAATTTATGTACGGACTAGTGTTGTCCAAATTTTCGCCGTCAGCGGGCAAACTACTGGACTCCGTGCTTGGTAAGTGGATTAGCCAGCCGACGTTGACGAACGGCCGATGCTACCTACCTACCTTTGTTGAATTATTACTGTGGCATTTACCCTTAGAAACCGGCTATTACCTAAAAGGGTTCACGATCTCGAATTTGCAAGTCTGCTTCAAATTTTCTTTTGATCTCAACTTTGGTTTCATCAACAAGATTTCCTTTATATAAAACTCAAGCTATATTTATAAGTAATCTTACCTTTAATCCTTTAGTAGAGTCAGGAAATGTTTTTACAACTTCATTCGTTAGAAGTAGTCGGATTGTGGATCAACGACACTGTAAGCCGCTTACAAGCAGCCTCCGTCGGAAAATATCTTTGCTCTCGGAAAATTTTCAATTTTCATACCTGTTGGTTGTAAACCGCTTACAAAATATGTTCTGTATATGACACAGAAAAGTATTGGATATTTAATAAATGACACTGCTTGTATGGTACTCAATGTAGGTATATGAATTTTGTTAAGCCTAATTGAACTGAGTACAGCTTCTCGATACCTGGAATCCTTATGTTACCAAGCACAATCTTATAACTAGTTATTAACATTATATTTCAAAGTTATATCTAGCTAGTTTATACCTACTGTAAATATAAGTTGGCAAAAAAATACATACTTAAATGAATTGCCGAGATTATTTTAATTTACTCGTTGTGGTATAATAATATCATTATTTTCCCATCATAATTTACAATTTGCCAAGATGCATGACAAAATGGATTGCTTTTATCGTTCGAAACGTTTTTATTTTTATTGAGATAGCGATATCGTTTTTTTTAATAGCTGAAATCGGACAAGGCGTCACTTTCATTTTAAAACCACTCCGATAAAATCCCCGGAGATGCCCACTTTGCGCTCTGGATAAACAAACTGAAGTATTTGGGAACGGAAGCACTGGTTGATTTAATGTTGGTATTCTGAATTTTGAATGGGTAAAGTTTTATTATACTTCACAAAATATTATTTCAAGTAAAATTTGACAAAAGGCTTTCTTGGATTGTAGAGTTTGCTTTTACTTTGAACTAATGTCACCATTAAATTATATCTATCTATATATTAAAAAAATGTGCTTTATTGGAACTTTCTTTTTCATAATTTCGCAATGTTACTTACGCGATGTTTCATTTTTTTTTATTAAAAATGCTTACTAGGAATGCGGGTCGCACATTACTAGTATTCTTGTTAAACCGTCGTGCTAAGCTAGATTGCTTGTGTTACGAGTGGGTTCACGTTGGTGCAATGGGTGGGGTTCGAACCGGCAACCACATGATCGCAAGTCCGACGCCCTAGCCATTAGACTACCGCCGCTTCAGTATTTATTTCTTTGTTAGAAAAAAGTCATAAATAGTTCCGTAAATAAATTATATTAAGTGGAAGTTTTAATGTTATGGTTAATTATTTTAATCTCAGAGATCAATTGGTGTGATCAAAAATAATGAAATTTTTTATACTTACAACGTCCTTCTCTGATATCTGTTTTGTATCATGGTACAAATCTGATAAACTTGAGCCAATCATTATCATTGCAGTTCACATGGACCTATCTTTAACGCTCAGATTGATGATTCAAGTCGGTGGTAGTAGCTTGCGGTATTGCGGCCATATTGTACGATTAAGGTGCCATCTGGTGGCCTTAAGTGCTCCGTCGAGAAGTTGGTGTGAGCAGTACATACCTAAATTGTAAACTACGAAGTTATACGAATTTCGAAAATCTCCATAGATAAGTCATTAAGGAAGTGATTTTTGCACGACTGGGTGGTGATTTCACCAAGTATACATAAGTACGTAGTATTATGATTGTGTAGAAAATATATTTCCCTCAACTACTCTAAACCGCGCACTATTTTACTAATTTACCATTTGTGTAAAATCCCGCATTCACAATAACGTATAACCTATGTTTTTACATATAACGTGATAACTTTACCTACTGTCTTTAAAGAAAACAATTACGAACCTGATTTAGCTATAAAATAATATAGCTTAGGAGAAATATATCGATCTAAGCTTTTCATTAACGGCCAGCTGATTTAATAACGCTTAATTTGCCGCATTGGCTTTAATATTATGTATTTTGTTAGAAGCAAACGATATTGAACCTTAAAATGATAAAATGACGAATCAATTTATTAACCAGCTATTTATATAGTCTAAAAATTTTATAATTATTAAAAATGTTCGTAGCGTGTACTTTTAACTTTTCTTTAAATCCCCTTTGTTAAATCACTAGACAGAAAAAAGTTTAATCATGACCTTTTATTATACTTATTTTCTACTCCGCTGGACAATATACATACCTGTCTGAGCTTTTATTCCCAAAAAGTTTTAACAAGAGTAAAAAGCGTTTTAGAGCAGACCTCTCAATTAAGCGCCGATATTTTTTCTTCGAGAATTTTTATTTCATCGTATACATTGTAGTTTTTGTACAGGATTAATCTAAGAACTATCGATGTTGGAACGGGAAACGTGCATTGGAATGCAAAATGAATTCAAAGCGTTCTGCACTGGATGGCATTGTGAATGCTGCCTTCATGAATTGGCACGTCTGAAACATTTACATAATTGTATTAGTTTGGGGGTCGAAAGGCAGCTGTTCTATAAGTATTCGAATTGACACTGACACGTCATTGCTTACGTCATAAATTATATAAGTTAAAGGACAACGCTATCATAAGATTTGATGCAGAGTCGATTAGAGTGCAATTATGTACCTTGGTACATGTGGATTGTGAAATATTGCAGACATCTGTTAAACGTAGAATGTGGATAAGAAATTGGACATCATTGATGTGACTGGGACCGGAAGAATGTAATTCGAATGCAGCCTGGAATCGAATCATTCATTCGTTAAAATGTATATATTTGACAAGGTGCTGCTATTTAATATCACAGTTCAGTGAAACCTGGAATGCAGCTTCACTAGGGACGCTAGAATGCTCTCAATTGATATTTATAACATGCGACGTCCAGCCTGTTTGCTAATACAAAATAAAGCGTGCTCTATAAGATCGACAAGTGTCTAAGATTTTGTGAAGCCACTGTATAGACAAGCTTTTTAGATTACGCTCTCGTTAAATGCACCTCATCATCATCATCATTCATCATCAGCCTATAATAGTACACTGCAGGACGTAGGCCTCCCCCAACTTTCACCATGTCCTCGGCTTATTGCATCCAGCAACTTCCGCCAGTAACCATTCGCAAATTATTACTCCATCTTGCCGGAAGAAATGCACCTCAGATAAGTGGAATAAAACAAAATAATAAAATAAATGTAGTAAACTATGGTTATGAAAAGTTATATAATGTTGAATGTGCGAAGTAACTTTCCACGGTAAGTTGATACTTTCTACGCTACAACTTTCTGTGGCTTGATGTTCAAACATTTTCATATGAAGTTTGATTATGAACTCAAAATTATATACAACCCCCACTAATATCGCTGAAATGCACGTATATTACTTTTTATTACACCCAATTTGGTCCAAAAATACGCGCGCCACATAAATTCATGGAAAATAAAAGCATTATAGCACAGCAACAACAATAAGCCGACGTGGGTCGAATATTTATTAAGTGGAAGGCCTAATTGCGAGGTTATCTTGGTGTTGTAGTATAATATTGGGGAGTTTACGTCATTTTTCGCGTCGAGTCGGCGTCGTTTGTAATTTCGAGCAATTTTCTCCGCAGTCGGGACTCGGGAGTTGGGAATGGTTTCGTTTTGCGGACGACTTAATTATCTGCTTTAAGTTTGAATTTAATGTGTTGAGAGTTTCGTTATTAGGCAATCAAAAGGTACGGTAGTTATTACAGGTTGAATAAGTTAGAAATTTAGGTAACGAACTGTATTACGTAACGAGAGATAGTGTTGTCTCTATTATCTGTGGTATATGATATATATATATATATATAATAGTTGTAATCTATGTACTTACATACATTTTTAAGTCAGATAATTTATGTTCTATTGGCAAAAACAGACGTAAAATTTCTTCTTAACTATAATTTAGAATTAATGGCGATGAAGGAGAAAGATTTTGTTTCAAGTTAAGTTCTAATATAACAGGTACGTTTATTCCGTAATTATTTTAGTTTGAATCAGAAGTATTAAAGAAGTAGGTACCAATATTTTTTTAATAACATAACAGCAAAGATTTAGAGCCCAGAAATCATATTTCAACTAAAATAACTAACTAAGTATTTTCAATTGACTTACAAACGAGGATTAATGGATATCCAAATAATAAAAAATGTTGGGGTCAGCTTCCAGACTAACTGGATGCGACTGAATATCAGCATTTTACACGAAGCGACTACCGTTAGACCTCCGCAATCCAATTTATCGTTGTAATGCTTTTTTGGGCTTCTGACTACCACTATTTTCATAGATGTTCGTATGAAAACCGCGACTAACAGCTGTACATGCTAACCGAGGCACGGAGGGGTGTCGATGTGTTAAAAATGGTCACCCATCCACACACTGACCGCGGTAAGTGCAGCTTAACCTCGCAAATCAGTTCATCAACTTAGTTATTACTTAGCCACGAGCCCGTCTAAATCACAAAGTAATGCATAAAATCGAAACCGCTGCAGTGCATGCAATTTAATTACATAACATACCATCACGCCTGTATTCCCCGAAGGGTTAGGCAGAGGCGTACTAATGTACACCCACAGTTCGCCGGTGTTTAGGTCCCATGTAATAAAATAATAATAAATAAAATAAAATAAAATGAATTTATTTCAGGCAATGTGTACCCATAATAATAGTAATAGGGGGCGAGCCTATTGCCATTAACCGGGCACAAATTCCTAACTCCGAGCTGCTACTGGGAATTTCATAGAAAAACCCAATAACACTTTGCTCGACCTGGGAATCGAACCCAGGACCTCTAGCGTAGCAGTCCCGCTCAGGACTACTTGGCTAATGAGGCAGTTAAATTTAATTAGCACTATTAAAATCTGACATTTATTTAATTTGCGCGTGGAGCCAATTTGACTGGTAATAAATTAGGTAGCCGTTGGTAATAAACTGGTCATGAAGTAAGAATTTGTGGATGAACCATCAGCTGTAGCAGCTCAATGAGCGGTCGGCTGCTGCGGTACAGGTTATGGGTTCGATCCTGGAACAGAACACACATTTCTATCAACCTACACTTATAAATGTGTCCTGAGTTGTGTATTGTATATGTATGAAATGGTGCTCGACCGGAGTGGTCCACGGCCTCACACCAAACCAGAGTGAAACAACGAAGCTGAGTGAGTGTCCTCACTCAGGGATTTGATCCTCCAGTATCCTTAAACCCTTAAACGCTTCTAATAGTATTCAAGAATAAGCGACACAAGAAAAGAAACTCCCCCTCCCCTGTTGAAAAAGAGTTTGCAGCAGGCGAATTAAGAATCTGTGGCAATATATTATGTGATAAGATACTGTGGAAGAAAGAAAAACCTTTTATGAATTATCTGTGGGACCTAAATGTACGATGGTGTCCATTAGAGAAGTGGCTGTAACCTAATATTCAATTTGCTTTTACATTGAAGCTGGCAGTAACCTTGTTATCCTTTTTATTGGGACGGACCGGTCCAATTGAAATCGAGATTTGAAAATTAAGAATTCAGAAAGCATGATTCCGGTAAAGAATTGTAGGTACTATACATTTGATAGACAGTAAATAGATTCATAGCGGTCAAAAGAACTGCGCACGCGTGAAGTTGTCCACAGCTGGTTTTAATTAATTTATTTTATTATCTTTTTTAAAGGAAAACACCGTGAGGAAACCTGCACGACTTAGAGATTTTCTCGACGGCGTGTGAAGTCTACCAACCCGCATTAGGCTAGCGTGGTGGACTATAGCCTAAACCGAGAGGGATTGTGAGAGGAGACCCGTGCCCAGCAGTGGGACATGTGATGGGTTGATTATGTTATATTATCTTTTTTAATATAAATACATAAAAATTTCTTATAGTATATATATTGTCTTTACGTATAGCATAAGTAGAATATTTTAATCAAAGTGCCCACGTCGCTGTTTTGGGGCGCGCTAAGTAAATTTATAAAATAGTAAGTAGAAAATAGTATAGCAGCAATCCATAACCTGAGCGTAAATAAAATCATGCTTCAAGTACGATTTTCGACTACATACGTGTTTATTGTCCTTACTGATTTCGATATTTTTGCACAATTTTATCTGCGCGACCGTTCGCAATGGCTAACTTCCGACGCGTACTGTTATTTCAAACCGTACTGCGCCTGTAGACAAGTGGCATGAACGTTATTCGAATATAATAGAACTAGCTTCTGCCCGCGACTTCGTCCGCGTAGCGTGATGATATATAGCCTATAGCCTTCCTCAATAAATGGGCTATCTAACACTGAAAGATTTTTTCAAATCGGACCAGTAGTTCCTGAGATTAGCGCGTTCAAGTAAACAAACAAACAAACTCTTCAGCTTTATATATTAGAATAGATATAGCTTCCGCCCGCGACTTCGTCCGCGTGGAATAGTTACTTAGTCTTAGCGTGATGATATATAGCTTATAGCCTTCCTCAATAAATGGGCTATCTAACACTGAAATAATTTTTCAAATCGGACCAGTAGTTCCTGAGAATAGCGCGTTCAAGCAGACAAACAAACAAACTCTTCAGCTTTATATAAAAGGTCTTTACCTATGAAATTGCCGTTCTGCAGGACTGGCCATTTCAAATCAAAATAATTTTTGTAAAGTTTCATACAAACTTTCATCCCCTATTTTATCCCCTTGGGGGTAGAATTTATCAAAATCCTTTCTTTCTCATTCTTAGCGGATGCCTACGTCATAACATCTACCTGCATGCCAAATTTCAGCCCGATCCCTCCAGTGGTTTGGGCTGTGCGTTGATAGATCACTATGTCAGTCAGTCACCTTTGAGTTTTATAATATTTAGATTTGGTAAATTATTGTTGGTAGGTGATCCCATTCAAATCCGATCCGATGATTTGATCTCAGAATTTTGACATTAAAATCAATAAATGCGCGCGCGGTACTTGATCATTATTTTGCTGCGATGTTATTTTAAAACTGCGATATCTCCTAAGATATTCATTGAAATCCAATTATGTCAAGGGCACTTTTGTTTTAAATTAAATACTCCTGATGAATAACGTATTTATTTGGATAAGGATTAATATCATGTTTATAAAAACACCTTCGCAAATAATGCATTTGGAATTTTAGAACAAAGTTAGCATAAAAAAGGTTATAGTGAGCTAACCTTAAAAGATAGACATATGCTGTCGCGGACTTTTTTTTAGAACTTTTAAAGAAGAACAATTCTGTCATATATGATTTTTGCGAAACTTTAATCATTTACGCAGCGCATGCATCGGAAGCTCTCAAAAGGAAAAAACACCCCGATTTTGAAACATTTTTCATTGGTGCTCCGCTCCTATTGGTCTTAGCGTGATGATATATAGCCTATAGCCTTCCTCGATAAATGAGCTATCTAACACTGAAAGAATTTTTCAAATCGAACCAGTAGTTCCTGAGATTAGCGCGTTCAAGCAAACAAACAAACAAACTCTTCAGCTTTATATATTAGTATAGATATAGATTCTCAATATAATATGCAAATGACATAAGCTTTCGAGAAATCGAACGTGCTCGAATATCATCTCCATACATTTGGTTTCTGTCGAATTCGTATCGTAAACGTATCGAGTTTTTTTCTGCTACAAATTTCATACATATTTTCACGACTGTTTCCCATTGGCGGATAGGGGCAGAGACTATTAATTTCCACTTGCTACGATCTTGGCACCTTCTTCTCATACAAATTATTCTCGATTTCGATACAAATACGTTTTCGCAAGTTGTTCGTCTGTAGGTACTGTACCGGACTTTACATTTTCATAATAAAAATGATTATCAATATATTTTACATCCATACAATGTTTATAATTATGTAAGGAGCATAGTCCTTCTAATGGCCCAGCCAGCGAGCTTGATAAACTGTTTCATACTATTAATACAAATAGCCCGAATGGCGGCGGTGGCGTCAGGAGTCTACTCATTAAGAAAAGTGGAAGAGCATGCAGATCCAAGTAATGACCGGTTGGCGTCTTCCTCCCCTGATTGCTCATTAAAATTATTTTTAAGGCATTAGGAATATCACACACTTTTACGGTCTCATTGGAAAATAAGACTACTATTAAAATAGTTTTTAAGGGTAGGTGTTTAGAATGCATGGCTAAAATTATTATTAGTTGTAGTAGGCCTTTTGGCGTGAATTGGGGACAATACAAACTGCGAGCTGGTAATGAGAATTTCTCAGAAATCCCAATATCATTTTGCTCGTCCTAGAAATCGAACCCGGGACCAGTAGTAGTCGGGCTTAGGAGCACTGGACTAAGAGTTTTACAGTAACTTGAACGAGTAACAAGCTTTTTTTTAAATTATGTATCTATGTACTTCGTTGTTTGTCAATCTGAGAGATAATGTATAATCGTAAAATCATTGTGCGTCATTGCTTCGTTTCAGTCTAAATTATCGACGTTAACTGTCATTTTCGATCAACTGTCATTTAGTATTAGGATTAAACGAAACAAAACATTGTGTATAACTAACAGTTTTGATATAAAATGTTATTAAGGACAGTGTTTTATTTATAACAATAAAGATGGAAAAATATGTGGTAATTTGAAGTATGAATAACTTCATAATTTCAGAGAGCCATTCTGTTATGAGTACGACCTAAATCTGTTATGAAGCTGAGAGACTTGCCCTAGCTATGAACTTTGGACTAAGACCAGACATAAAAAATAATCTCATTATTTTTATTGATGGTATAGCTGATAAAAGAGTTAGGGATATAGGCAGATATCGATATTTTTTTTATGGGTTAGGGGGGCAAAAGAGCCTACGGATCACCTGATGGTAAGCGATAACCGCCGCCCATGGACACCCGCAACACCAGAGAAGTCGCAAGAGCGTTGCCCGCCTTTTAAAAGGGTTTGGGCCTCCGGTAACCTCACTCACTCGGCGAAACACAACGCAAGCGTTGCATTGTTTCACGCCGGTTTTCTGTGAGGCCGTGGTATCACTCCGGTCGAGCTGGCCCATTCGTGCCGAAGCATGTATCTCGAAATATTGAGTCATTTGGACACAATATGGTTGTAAACAGGGCTAGCAGGGTTCTTACATGGGTTTTGGTACCCATGTAAGAACCTAACAACCCTGCTAGCCCCCTTAACGGATAATTCACTAGTCTATAATTTTTTTGGTTGTAGGTACTCAGGCTGAGGCATATTATTTATTGGAGATATTTTAGATAAGACGTCAGAAGGAGTTAGTGGAGTTATACCTACCAATTTCAAAGACCTCTTGAGCGATATTTTTTGAGGAAAGCAAATATTTATTGTCATTTATAACTAAAGCATCCTTTAGTACTACTCCGTTTCTTTTAAATTCATTGCCCTTTTTTCTTCGCTAGGAGTTTTTTCTCAAGCGCTTTGAGATTGGTATATCTCCAAATTCTGACGTCCTAGAGGAATTCTGTTGCTGGATTTAGATATAGTGTCAATAAAACTACAAAAAAAATGTGTTTCACCCTGAGAACAAAAATGTTGTACATTAGTGATTATTTATAACGCAACCTATGTCAAGTCGTAGATAAAGTTCGTTGCCTGTTGGCATAAATACTTTACCTAATTCTTTTGACGACTACAGTGAGCTTCAGAAATATCTACACGTAATATTATTTAAAATGTTCTGAACAACTAACTAGTAATCTCTACTATTATAAAATCGTAAAAAAGCTGTGTATGTACATTAAGATATATAAAAATAACAACTGGGTTAGGGTATATAAACATCTCCGAACCCAAAAGTGTGATTTTAAAATTATTGTCTGTTATTTTAGTGAAGGAAAAATTCGACTCGCAAGCTGGATTCGAACCTGCGTCTTCTGGTTAGGTACACCAGACGCTATGACGCTATGCTATGATGTTAGTTACGGGTTGGCGTAAAAAATATTGAATAGATTTTAATTTTGTTATCACTGTTGGAAAGTATATAATGCAACTTCAAAACTGGTGGAACTCTTATCTGAATTAATTGAACGAATCCTGAGATACAGCTTGACCTCTTTTATGTATACAGACCCATACAAAGAAGAGACAATCACTGTTGGATTAGTATTAAATTAATTTTGGGATTTTGTATCCTAATATAGCTTTATGTGAGCGAAACCGCAGGAAAAAGCTATTCAATTATACATATAAGGATGTTTCAGAACTGTCTGTGGCAACGCTCATACAAGCATTAATTGTATCCCATTGCGATATAGTTTAATTTCCTTAGTATTTTAGATCGAACAGTCTGTACAAATAAACCAATTTAGTCTACGCATTTTCTAAATTAATAAAATAAACTACGTTCGTAATACGTGCGTATATTATCTAGGCAGATTACGGTCTGGTTGACCGTCAAATGGCTAGACAGAAAATGCATAGTCATTCAATTATTGTGAATGACGATATAAATATGATCGTATGACCTATTGAACTACGTTATGGCCAATTGGCAGATTATATCGTGGGTCAAATTATGTAAGTATTGAGCGGTTTATCTGGTATAATTTTATTGAATTTATTATTGTCTGTGAGAAGAAATAATGTTTGTGTTAAGGTTTCCCTTAAGATTTGTAATGGAGTATGGTTTGCTTCTGCATCCTATCCTTTTTCTCCTCTCTATTTCCTACGTCCCACATCCCTAGGGGCAAGCGCGCGCTCTACAGCGGCGCCATCTACTGGCGGCGGAACACCCCCCGCGCCGGAACACACTCGCTCGTTCGCAACGGTTCACGCGCCAACGCATTGTGCGCGCTCCGCAAAACTAACAGAAAAACTGTATTCAACAAGGTGTTCATAGTGTTAATTACCTGTGCATAATTATCGGGACGTCCCTAGACATTAAATTATCAATATAACAACAAACAAACACTTGTGGAAGGTGAAGGAAGCCGCCCGGAGTGCAGAAGAAAGTTGTCCGCCCCGCGCCGTGAGTACCTAACCTTGCCTTTCCTTTCTATTTTCTCCCACAGAAGCAGCCGTAGCAACCTATAGACCATAAGTCCTACTTATCGAAGGGATTACTTAACATTTTTGGGCCTTAGAGCCGGATTTCTAAATTCACCATTCAATATGGCTGCTAATTTTCTGTGTGAATTTTATGTCTAGCGTCCATATTTTCTCATTTTATCTTATTACACACACACACACCATAGATTCATCATAAATCCATAGTATTTATGTATGTTCTATTCGTATTTCATTATATAATTATCAAGTGCATTCATTGTTTAGGTACTTCCGAACTTTCAAGTCGCGACTCGTTCATGTTCGTGCATCGCATGTTCGTAGAGGTCTATTCTAAACTTTTTTCATATTCGTGATTTTTTTGTGTGTTATAAGTCGAACGAGTTGGTCAACTGTGTGAGTCTGTTAGTGTAACATATGACATTTATAGACATTTATCATATCATTTTTGTGTGCCTAGGCGTAACATATAACGTCTTAGGATTTATCATTTTCAGTGTTTATTACGTAACATATAGCGTTTAAACAAACTGTGTTTATTTAAAACGTAACATACAGCGTTTTAATTATCATCTCTTCTACTTACACGTAACATATAACGTTGTAATCGTAGTATCAATATAGGGCTATTTTGTCGTAACATATAACGCATAATAGTTTCTACTTTATCGTATTCATTATCACTGTTCGATATTGTTTTCTCCTAGAAACATTTAATATAATATCATTTTTGTATTCGTAATAATCTCGTGTGTGTGCGATATCATCGGTCCTTCGATATACCTACGCATCGGAAAACTTGTAGAATCGACCGCCTCCGCCATTTACCTATCTACCTAAGCCCGCGTTTTGGTTGACCTTCGCTTGGGTCGGTGTCTCTCTTTCACTCTCGCGGTGTACGTAGATCGTGCTAACATTGCCATCTTTTTTACACCTACGACGCAAGGCGGATCGTGCAGTTTTTCGCGCAAATTGTGCAGTTTCCATTTGTGGAGTTTTATTTCGTGCATTTTTAGTTCAACTATTTGGGTTGTCAACTTAAAAAGTATACCAAATTATTAAATTTCCTACCATTTTAGTAGTTTTTGGTACCTTTCAACATTTCATTTTCTACTGTTTGTAAACATAAGTTTAAGTGTTTTTAAAACTTTTAAACATTATTATTCATTTTAATTGTTGTTTTTTATTCGTGAAACAGTAGATTAAACCTTCGTTATCAGGCGTTTAGTAGTTTCTATTGTAAATCGTATTTTAGAAACAGTCATCATGAGTGAGGCATTAGTAAAGCATTACGAATCACAACGCAATATAGCGTTTAAGCGTCTATCAGATGCTGTCACCTGCGCTCGTAATACAGTAAAAGATCCTAGCACTCTATCGCGTTTCGAAACATGGTGTTCGCGTTTAGAATCAATTATGGATACGTTCAATGATTCTCACGTCAAGCTCCTGAGTGAGTACGGGAGCCTGGGTAGAGAGGAATGTATCTCTAAGCAAACAACTTATCAAGAGCAAGCAGATGACATGTATTTTGAAGTTCTTGAAGCTCAACGTAAACTTTTGCCTCCAAGCAAACCAGAACCAGAGGTCAAGCCTTCTGCTTCCTCGGATCGTAAGAAATATACTAAATTGCCACCTATCAAATTACCTAGTTTCTCGGGTCAACTCAAAGACTTCCCGGGGTTCATTGACTTGTTTGATACCTTGGTTCATTCTAGGTCAGATTTATCAAATGTTGAGAAGTTTCAATATCTTATCACTTCCCTTTCTGGGGAACCAGTCAATCTTCTTAGAGCTTATCCTATATCAGAATCTAATTATAACAGTGCATATAAGGCTCTAGTGGATAGATATACTAACAAGAGATATTTGTCATTCTTATGTTGGGAGACAGTTCTTAATGCTAAACCAATTGAAATAGAGTCGGTGCAGAGTTTGCGCACCCTCTTAGATTGTTATGCTGAAAATCTCTCAATGTTAAATTCTTTAGGTTTATCTACAGCCAATTGGGATTTTGTTTTGTTCCATTCCCTTTTTACTAAAATCGATAAAACTTCTCGTGATGCTTTTGAATTATCCTCTAAAGGGTGTGATTTTCCAGGGTTTGAAAAACTTAAATCGTTTTTATTAGACAGATGTAATGCACTAGAGCGTTCATCTCTTAGTACACTTATCCCAATCGCATCAGTAGTCAACGTAAATAATCGGCAGGTAAACAGCAACAAAAAGGCTAACAATTCTAATATTAATAAAAATAAATCTTCTACTACATTGTTAAATCAGACTCCCAACACTTTAGATTGTGTCGTTTGTAAGGAAAAGCATGCTATTTATAATTGTAAAGATTTTATTTCTAAAACACCTCAAGAGAGGTCACAACTAGCTAAGAAACTTCAACTTTGTTTAAACTGTCTAAGACCAAATCACAATATTTCCAATTGTTTATCTGATCGGACATGTAGAACATGCCATAAGCGTCATAACAGCTTGCTACATTTTCCGAAACCTGAAGCTTCTGAACCAAATGTATCACAGGTCCACATAGCTACCACAGATCAGACTAGTGTAGTTAGTCCGGATTCGCCGGCAGTTACACCTGTCACGACGTTGTCGAGTCAGACGTTATCAAATAGTGCTTCTCGTTCTTTCATTCTTCTCGCTACAGCGGAAGTGGAAGTCAAAAACAATCATAATACTTTTCAAAAGGTTAGGGTTTTGATCGATTCTGGTAGTCAAGCCCATATCATTACTACTGCTTGTGTGAGGCGACTAGGCTTACGCCACGTTAGACTAAATGTTCCAATGTTAGGAATTGGTGATACCGTTCCCAGCCATTCAGGTAGCGTAATACATTCAGAGGTGCGCCCCTTGGGTAAATCACAACCGTCCTTCAAGTTTGAAGCGGTTGTTCTCGATAAAATTTGTAGTGATATGCCTTCACATGCAGTCAATATCAAGGATTTTCCTCATATAGGAAATCTTAAATTAGCAGATCCAGACTTTCATCAGCGTCGTCCTATCGATCTCTTGATCGGTGGAGAGATTTTCCCTAACATTCTACTACCGGGTAAAATCGATCTCGATAGTCATACCGCAACAGCTATTAACACAATATTCGGTTTCATTCTTATGGGTAGGACGAAAGTGTCTGATTGTAAGGTGGAGTCCATCCCAGCATCAGTCAATCATGTATCACTCGATGCTAATTTAGATATTGCTGTTCAGAAATTATGGGACACTGATAGCATTCCCTGTGAATCAGATAATCACAAAGCAGCCTCTGCAGACGATGTTCGCTGCGAGGACATTTATCAATCAACTCATCAACGCAATGCTGACGGTCGTTATGTCGTACAGCTACCGTTTCGTGATCAGGTTTTACCAACATTTAACGATTCATATTCAATTGCGCTTCGGCGATTTAAACATTTGGAGAAACGCCTTCAGCAAAATCCGTCGTTTGGAGATGAATACAAAGCACATATCATGGAGTACGTAACAAGTGGTCAGATGGAACGGGTACCACCTGACGAGTGTAAGGTTGCCACTACATATTACATCCCGCATCATGCGGTACTGAAGCCCAGCAGCGTCTCTACCAAACTACGTGTGGTCTACGACGCCTCGGCTGAGGATAAAGACGGAAAGTCCCTCAATGACACTCTATTGACTGGCGGCAAGTTACATGCAGATATCAACAACATCATTTTACGATTTCGTCTCCACGCGGTCGTGTTATCAGCCGACGTACGTCAAATGTACCGGCAAATCATCATCACTCAAGAACATAGAGATTATCAGCGCATTCTTTTTAGGTTTTCTCCAGAAGAATCCATTCAAGAATTTAGGATCAATCGCGTGACCTTCGGAGTCTCGTCAGCACCATTTCTAGCCATTCGCACAATGCATCAACTGGCTCAAGATGAACAGGATTCGTTTCCGGAAGCAGCAGAGGTCTTGCGGAGTGATCTATACGTAGATGATGTGGTCACCGGCTGTGACACCATAGAACAGGCAATTCATCTTCAGCAGGAATTGACCAAGATCATGGCCGCCGGTGGTTTTGAGCTCAGGAAGTGGTCCAGCAACCATGCGGCTGTACTTCAAAACATTCCACGAGAACATATAGTGTTACCAGATTTGACGTTCGACAATGACCTGAATTCTATCAAGCTTCTCGGACTCGTTTGGAACGCCCAACAGGACGTTTTCAACTATCAAATTAATCATGTTCCACGCGATTGTACCAAACGGACTATGCTCTCTGAGCTTGCCCGCATCTATGACCCTATTGGTCTTCTTACACCATTAACATTTCTAGCAAAATTTCTTATTCAGCGTTTGTGGTTATTGGGGACATCGTGGGATGAACCAGTACCAGACGATATTCATCAAATTTGGACGAAGTATACTCAACAGTTGTCACACATGTCACAGCTTCATATTCCTAGGCGTATCACTCAGCCTGAAGCAGTGAGTTATCAAATCCACGGATTCTGTGATGCTAGCGAAGCAGGCTACGCGGCAGTAATCTATCTTCGTTCCAACACCAATTCAAATCAACATCAAGTTCTCCTTGTGACTGCAAGATCACGTGTTGCTCCAATCAAGCGTAGAACATTACCAAGGCTCGAGTTATGTGGTGCTTCACTACTCGCAGACCTTATGTATTATATTATCAATACGTTTTCTGATTTGATAAACATCGAAGGCCTTTTCGCATGGTCTGATTCAATGATCGTGTTAGCCTGGATCAAGTCGAATTCATCAAACTTCAAGACGTACGTTGGGAATCGTATCGCCAACATTCAGCGCAAGTTACCTACAGCTGTCTGGAACCATGTGCCAGGAAAGCAGAACCCAGCGGACTGTGCGAGTCGTGGCTTATTGCCCGACGAGCTTATCAATCATGCCCTCTGGTGGTCAGGCCCAGAGTGGTTGTCATTGAATCAAGATCAGTGGCCCAACGAACCGATTCAAACATCATGTGTCACAGACGGTGAAGTTGTTTGCGAAAAGCGTGCAAAAGCTACAGTTTTAACTATCACAACTAATATTCATCCTTTTGATCATTTAATTGAAAAATTTTCTTCCTTACGTAAAATTCAACGTATTTTAGCTTATTGTAATCGTTTCATTGCCGCTTTACGCAAAAACAAACCATCTTCGAATCATTTAACTGAGGGTGAACATCATCGCGCTCTTATGATGTTAGTGAAACATTTTCAGCATACCGTATTTGCGGATGAAATTAAACGTTTGTTAGCAGGGAAAACACTGCCCAAATCATTTAGAAAGCTCAATCCTTTCTTAGATCCTTCCGGTGTTTTACGGGTGGGGGGTAGGCTATCACGGTCTGAACTCGAATTCGAAACCAAACATCCAGCATTGTTACCTCGTAAACATCGTCTGACTGATCTTATCATACAAGAAGTACATAATGAGAATTTTCATCCAGGTCTGCAACAGCTGCAGTTCCTATTATTACAAAATTTTTGGATATTGTCTCCTCGACGAGCAATACATCATATTTTATCAAATTGTTTTAGGTGTTTTCGAACTAAACCAGTCGCATTTGAGCCTCAAATGGCAGATCTTCCTAAGGCGCGTATCACCCAATTGAAGGCTTTTCAATCGGTCGGCTGTGATTACGCAGGTCCATTTAACGTAACCGTGCATAGATATCGTGGTGCACGTACAACTAAAGCATATTTGTGTCTTTTTGTGTGTTTTACCACAAAAGCACTCCATTTAGAGTTAGCTTCAGACATGTCCACGGAAGCCTTTTTAGCTGCATTACGCAGATTTATCGCTCGCCGTGGCAGGTGTAACGTCATTCACTCAGATTGTGGCACCAATTTCAAAGGTGCTCAGTCGCAATTGTTTAATATCATGCAATCATCTTGCGAGACTGAGCGCATTGAGTTTCGTTTCAACCCTCCTGGGGCACCCCATTTCGGCGGCCTATGGGAGGCGGGCGTGAAGTCCGTCAAGACTCATTTATACCGAGTCATCGGCATACAAATCCTCACTTATGAGGAACTTAACACTTTGCTCACCCAGGTGGAAGCAGTCCTCAACTCGAGGCCTCTGTGTTCACTCAGTAGTGATCCCAATGATCTATCTGTACTCACACCTGGTCATTTTTTAACATTAGCTCCATTAACAGCGTTGCCAACCCCTGATTATTCGAACATTCAACTTAACAGACTCAAACGTTGGCAACTCGTTCAACGTATGCATCAGGACTTTTGGGCCAGATGGCATACAGAATATTTAACTAGTCTTTCACAGAGACTGAAATGGACTAGGTCCTCAGATCAAGCTCGTATTGGTCAAATTGTAGTCATCAAAGATGAACAACAGCCTCCGTTGCGTTGGCGTTTTGGTAAAATCATACAGCTGTATCCCGGACGTGACGGTATTTCTCGAACTGCGACGGTCGAAACCGCTCAAGGTGTGATCGATCGACCTCTTGTTAAATTGTGCCCCATCCCAGATGGAGGTGACAATGATTTTTAATCTTATTTTCTTAACTTGTATCATTTAACACAATTTAACATAACACTTTTCATTTCATTTTAGCTTCATTTAACACATTTCAATTCATGCATGTATATTATTTATTATTTCATTCATATATTGAGATAATATGGACCTAGCTTGGGTAACTTTTCTTGTTCAGTCTCAACAAGTTTCGCCAGAGGGGGGAATGATGTTAAGGTTTCCCTTAAGATTTGTAATGGAGTATGGTTTGCTTCTGCATCCTATCCTTTTTCTCCTCTCTATTTCCTACGTCCCACATCCCTAGGGGCAAGCGCGCGCTCTACAGCGGCGCCATCTACTGGCGGCGGAACACCCCCCGCGCCGGAACACACTCGCTCGTTCGCAACGGTTCACGCGCCAACGCATTGTGCGCGCTCCGCAAAACTAACAGAAAAACTGTATTCAACAAGGTGTTCATAGTGTTAATTACCTGTGCATAATTATCGGGACGTCCCTAGACATTAAATTATCAATATAACAACAAACAAACACTTGTGGAAGGTGAAGGAAGCCGCCCGGAGTGCAGAAGAAAGTTGTCCGCCCCGCGCCGTGAGTACCTAACCTTGCCTTTCCTTTCTATTTTCTCCCACAGAAGCAGCCGTAGCAACCTATAGACCATAAGTCCTACTTATCGAAGGGATTACTTAACAGTTTGTCTATTAAATAAGTTACACAGATACATAATGATAGAAAAAAACTTATAAATGTATAACACAATATTTAAGTAAATACATCAATCGGTTTCCTAGCCCGGTTTTTCTCACTGCAGGGAAAAGGCCGCCCTACCCTCCTTTCACTCCTCACGGTTCAAAGATTGTTTGGCCTAATTTCCCAAATAGGAGTCAAGTTCGTCACGCCATCTCCGTCTGGGTATCTCTCGTCGTCTTATGCCTTGTGCACTTCACCTCATTGTTAGTGTTGACGATGGTGAAACGTCCCGCTCGACGCCTTAAATAACCTGCAAAATAAAATAATTTTGTATTAGAAATATTAATGTAATCTAATGGGAAATATAAAAACGTACTTACCTGTTATGCCACATCACTAATTAAGTTGTCGCATCACTAGTTTATGTTCCCGCGCCGCGCATTAGCGCGGGGCGGGCAATTGTCGTCCAGCGCTAGCCGCGCGTACGCGTCTACGCACGGGCTCGTTTTCTACCTATCTGTACCTACATGTAATTTACTTACCCAATAAACTTGATTATAACCCAGCTCAAGCGTATTTCTTCTCGAGTGCTCACCTATCCGCTACAGTTAGTGTAGCCCACAAGTCGTCAGACATGCGGCACATGTGACCGGCCCAGTTCCAGGTAGCTTTCTTCTTCTTCTTCAGTTTGAGGTAGCTTTCTGACCAACGTTAGCGATTTGAGTTATGGAGCGCAGTATGCTATTACTGATGTGGTCTGGTAGCCTGACTCCTAATATTCTACGCTCTATGACTCTCTGGCAAACCGCAAGCATTCTTCTGATGTTCTGTCAAAGACCAAGTTTGAGCACCATACGTGGGGAAGGTGACAAGTTTTGCCATAAGAAAATAAATTCTCGCTCATTTAATCCACGTGTTTTAATGAAACATTCAACTTTAAATTACCTATAGTATAATATTTTGATCCAGAATATTCTGTCATCAATATTTATGCTGATAATCACTTAATTGAATTCCGGTACTCAATTATTTAAACCCACTGTAATGAATTATCGGGCATCCCACATTTTATTTAAGAGGTATAAATAATTGTTGGACATGGCATGTTGGACCCAGTAGGTCTGGACTCAGTATAGACAGGGTGACCTCCCAACGAAAATGATTCACCTCGCAACTTTTTACTGGAGTTAGGGGAGTGAGTGGGAAGGGTGGGTAAGGGAGAGTGACCTCAACAGTAGCTTCACCTTAAAATCCACAAAGTGTGGTAACAACTATACTGCTTTTTTTTCTCCTAGACTGACTGCTACCAGCCTAGTTTAACCGTGCAGTTCAAAGGTTACGGGTGAATATTGTCCACAAACCGGCTGTCATCAGACTTCAGATGCTTTGTTAAGAGTGACCATCCATCCATGACCGGACCACGTAACCGCAGGGTAACCTTGCGGATCGATTGATCAGAGAATGATATTATTTAGGGACTTAGAAATATTATTTAGGGCTAGTGTTAGAAAGAATATCTTATCGTACCATCATGCCTGTATTCCTCGAAGGGTTAAGTAGAGGTGACCACAGTCTGCCTGTATGTTTCTGTTCCATGTAGATATATGCACATTATTGCACATATCCAAACTCCGAGCTGCTACGGAGAATTTCATAGAAAAGCCCGATAACACTGTTCCAACTGGGAATCGAAGAGTTGCAATCGCGCTTAGGACTTCTTTTACCTTATTTTCTTTTATAACAACTAATTCTCTGTTGTCGCTGCCGCGTAGTCATTTTACAACGAATGAGATGATGCGTTTTTATTTTTATATTAAATATTTTTTTCGTTCAGGTCGTTTAGCGTTAAAGGAGGTTTTATATTGTAAAGCAAACAATAAAGAACAGTCGGCAGTCGCCCTTTGTCCCTTTGTACGCGGGCTTCACTTGCACAGTTTACTTATTTTTTTATATTTTATTACTCGGAAAACATAAACCTCGTCGCTCATAGCCGCTTTCAGCTGGTTCCTTGTGGTTTCGCATGTTTCTTTGTATTTAAATAAATATTTTCTTATTCCAGTTTCCAAAAAATATCGATGATTTATTGATATAGGCTATTTATGTCTTGCTTTTCACTATAGACTTACAAATATTGAGGGAGGGGTTTCCTGTTTGTGTAGATTGTAAAGTTTGATGCTACGTATGTGGATTATATTTGTGTGGAATATTACTTAGTAACATTTCAGACTTACGGAATACCCTAGTGTGGGCAACGATTATATTAAAAAGGATATACTTATACTAAGAACATTTTTTGTTTTAATATCAGAGCACTTCATAGCTTAAACAGTTCAATAAAATGGACTCCAAAAACACATATCTGCAAAGCTGAAATCGATATTGCTCAGCAATAAATTGAGCTAATCAGCATCGAGAATAGAATAATAGCAGAAGTAGCCTGATTTCATTGGCTTATGTTGAATAAAAGCTAAGTCAGATCAGCTCTATAGATTTCAGCCTTAGATTACCGAATAAGCCTGTTCACATAGACATAAGAATAACTATAATTCACCGATTCACCCTTATATTTGCAGATAAATAGCCTATTTGCGTGGAATAGATCTGATGATAACTTTGACCTGCTCATTCAAAATAACAGGCGAGTTAAGAGTTACGGAAACTGGCTAGTAAAAATACAAACATGGAGGATTTTATGGGGGACCATAGGCAATGGGGATTTATTTTTCCTCTAGATTCAGGTGTCTTTTAGTGATATTTGGTGGAATAAATTGCTAATTTTTTATTTGTTACCATTTAATAAATACTTTCCTAGCTATGTAAAAAAAGTAGTGATAGCCTAGTTATATGACCTTTGGACTATCAAGCCAAAGATCTCAAGGTCAAATCGAAGGCTAACCTCTGACTTTTCGAAGTTATGTGCGTATTAAATATTAATTATAACGCGACAACACTGTGAGGAAATCTGCATGTCTGACTCCTGCCTTTCTTTACGCGATCGAATCAGAAATGAGGAGATCCGTAGAAGAACTAAAGTTGCCGACATAGCTCAAAGGATTAGCAGGCTTAAGTGGCAGTGGGCGGGGCACATAGCTCGTAGAGGCCGCTCGGGCAGAAAGGTTCTCGAGTGGAGACCGCGCACTGGAAAACGCAGTGTGGGACGACCTCCAACGAGATGGACGGACGACCTGGTGAAGGTCGCTGGGAGTCGTTGGATGCAGGCGACATACAACCGGTCCTTGTGGAAGTCTTTAGGGGAGGCCTTTGTTCAGCAGTGGACTTCTTTTGGCTGAGATGATGATGATGATGAGATGATGACTCCTGCCTTCTGTTCCTAGCGTGGTTCATTTTGGGAGGAGACGTGCCAGGCAGTGGGACAGTATGAT
Organism: Acronicta leporina; assembly: GCA_947256265.1. NCBI lineage: Eukaryota > Metazoa > Arthropoda > Insecta > Lepidoptera > Noctuidae > Acronicta > Acronicta leporina. The sequence continues at coordinate 10,213,645 of OX366520.1, read as the reverse complement.
TGACTATGTTATGATACGAGAAAAAATATGAACATGATTTTAACTTCTGCTTCATAAAGAAGAAGCTGCGTCGAATTCCGAATTGTAGTTTCTGCTTGATACGCGTACAAACATACAGACAGACAAAAACTAAAAAAATGTTGTTTTGGCTTCTGTTGCTCCAATAGAGACACCCCTTTATTATTTTTTCTCAATATCTATAATATACTGACATTGGCTTGTTTTTATGTTTATTTATGACAAAGTGTCCAAAAAATAATACAGAAATCTATACTAATATATAAAGCTGAAGAGTTTGTTTGTTTGTTTGTTTGCTTGCTTGAACGCGCTAATCTCAGGAACTACTGGTTTGAAAAATTCTTTCAGTGTTAGATAGCCCATTTATTGAGGAAGGCTACAGGCTATATATCATCACGCTACGTGGACGAAGTCGCGGGCAGAAGCTAGTAAGATATAAAATTTAAAACATAACATACCATCACGCCTGTATTCTCCGAAGGGTTAGACTGAAGCGTACTAATGAACACCCACAGTTCGCCGGTATGTTTAGGTTCCATATTATAATAGAGAGCGAATTTAAAAAAAAATGTTGTAGGTACTAGTAAGACACATTCATATTATTGTAATTGTGTTATGACATATACACATTCATATTATTGTAATTGTGTTATGAGATTCATATGTAATTTTGTTCCGTCAGGTTTGGGATTAGGAACTTTCAATTGTTATCCAAATTAGATTTCTTTCTACGTAAGATCTAACCTATAGACCAGTAAATGGAATATGGATAAAATTTCCTGCGTCATTTTGATATAATCAACGCGCAGAGTGCAGAGTTTTAAAGGTAATTCTAATTTATCATACATGAGATATACGGGGAACTAACTATTTAGAATCCCGTGAGACGCATCTAATTTACATGATGAAGTAACGAAGTCTCTTAGTGAGTGTACTCGGTCCTAATTATAGTGAGTGAGACTTTATGCTAATCATACAAAGTGTATGATTATGAATTTGCATAAAATCGCATATTTATCTTTAATTATTGTTGCATGTCATGTTTCATCACCAACAAGCCATTTTTTTAGAAGATAAGATATTGTAACCTTACAGTATGAAAACAATAACTTGAGTACAACATAAACAAAATAGCTGTCTAGCCAAATATGAGATAACTTGCTAACTAACATTTCAACTTTCTAAGGCCAAGTTTTTTGATCCGTAGTCAAACAGTAGGTACGACCATTATTAGTATCTCGTCAACTAATGGTAAAAATCCTATTATTTTTTTCAATGTCTATGTTGACTATAGTCAAACTTGGTTTATTGTGTGGTTAACTTGGGTGGTTAATTTTTGAAAATAACAGTTAGATATTTGATCGTTAGTTAAGCTAACAATTGGTAAAAAAACGCATTTTTTTTTACGAAATTTAACCATTAGTCACTATTGGTTGAGTTAACAACGGATCAAAAAACTGGTCCAAGTCATCTGGACATTTTTTTGGACTTAAAATCTCGACAATAGTTTGAGCTCTCATGTTAAATACATTTCCAGTTATTATGGGATCAAAAGTGGCTCCAAATGATTTGTGTATCATAGCTGTTGCGTCGCCAGTTATTTCTTTTTCTTGAACTTACTCGTAGCTTGACGCGCTTAATGATTCTGCATAAAATCGCATGGGCATCTTTAGTATTTTTGCATGTCATGTTTGTCTGATAGTGAGCAAAGCAAAACAGCTGATATCACAGTTTATGAAAACAAACGTAAGTATATTTTTATTCTTCTTATCTAACAATACTTTCGGTTAGAGAAATAAAGGTCGGTCGGAATAGAGGAGGGTCCAGCGGCGTCTGAATTTTCCATACAATCGTAAAACCAAAATTTAAGATAAGTATAAGTATTCCAAAATAAATAGTAATGTAATCAAATTATGTTATTACTAGCTTCTGCCCGCGACTTCGTCCGCGTAGCGTGATGATATATAACCTATAGCCTTCCTCAATAAATGGGCTATCTAACACTGAAAGAATTTTTCAAATCGGACCAGTAGTTCCTGAGCTTAGCGCGTTCAAGTAAACAAACAAACAAACAAACTCTTCAGCTTTATATATTAGTATAGATTCGGAATCAAATATCGTTAATTTAGGTTCCTGCCCTAGCATTTATTATATTTAATAATCGCAACATTTATTATTTTATAAGTATAGATAATGTACTATTTTGATTAGGTACTCTCTAAACTCACAGTTAATTACCAACACATCTAGAGAGGCGACAATAAAAATTCCATTAGTAGATAATAATAGATAAAAAATAATAATAAAACGATTATAACCAATAACATAATAACATTATTTTAAAATATAAATCTATAATTTTAAAAATACCAATATCATCAAATCCACTATAACTATAGTATACAACAATAATGAAAATATCATTAATATTAACTATGCGATGAGTAAACACAAACAGATTAATAAAACCTTGGCTTAAAAATGTACATCATACCTACCTATTAGACTTCCTAAATTGCCGTATTAAGTAGGAAATATCTCTTCCTAAATTGTTAATGTTGGTAGTTGGTGCAGTCTTAGGCAATTATGTAGCGATTTTAACGATTTTTGCGTAAGACATTGCGGTTGTGCTTACTAGTATGTTTAAAAATATATTTTGAAATATATTAAGTAGGTAATTAAATTCAAGATTTTAAAGAAATAAAACTATTTTTTAAAGATTTTATAATAATTATTATTTATTTACTTCAGCATAATTTTAAAGAAATAAAACTATTTTGTAAAGATTTTTTAATAATTATTATTTATTTACTTCAGCATTTTATTTTATATTATGAAGGTATATCCACGTAGCGTTAGAGTGCTATACATAATTACGTTAGTAATTTTACTACTAGTTATAATATTAGATGATACTCGCTGTCTCACTCGCAGTCCGAAAGACTTTTCGAGACGAAAAGTAGCCAAAACTGACCAACATTAGTCTAGTGGTTTAGGCGGATAACGTAAGTTGTACTATATGTAGTTGTAGTTCTATTTCAATTTTCAATGTTCAGAAACTAAACTGGTAAATATTTTCATTTCAATTTTCTTTTCGAAGCTTAAAAAATCCATGCATCTAATACCTCTTTGATAATGTATAGCCCCAGTAAATTGCATGGTATCGACATCTCGCCTGATCTCGTTTTAAATTAGGGATCGCACCCTCGACTCGGCTTACTCGGCGACGAGTTTTTACAATCCTGTCGAGGTTAATTCAAATTAAAGTGCAGTACCATCGTCCTTTCCGAAAGCTTTCGAAATTGTTGCTTGAATTTAAATTAGGGGTTAAAAGGTTGCGTAAACGGAATTACAGAGTGAATTCTCATCCTATTTTGTTTAATTGCCGTAATATAATTATAGTGTGAGACAAAAAGCGATTATGAGTCAGTGTTATATTCTAGTAGTTTTTATGATTTAGAAAATTATAATAGTACCTACTGCTAAAATTACTATTCAGGGATTTTTGGAAAGGGTAAACTAATACGAAAAGGGGTGAGAAAATTTTGGGCCTTGTTTTTTATATTTGAAAATTAATGTTGTTTATTATCATGGATAATATACCTTATCTCTTTGTGATTAGCTAAACCTTATAATAAAAATCTTGATCATAAGTTTTTTTTTGTTAAGTACGTCTTTAATATCTGTAATATATTACAAAAATATTGAATAAACCTAGTAAGGTTTATTTGTAATTGTTAGTGCCTTAAATCAATCGGATATTTATTAGAGTTTAGCGACACATAAAAATAAAGAAAATATATAATGTAGGTATAAGAATAGTATAAACAGACATAATGTATTCAAAAGAAACAAGAGAAACATTTAACATATCGTTCTAAAAATACAAAAGTATATCAAGTAAGTACGTTTATGGAGAATATAAATATTATACAATGTTCTACGAATTAGGTTTACGTCGAAATTCATGTAAATGTAACATTAACTGCAAGATAATGTTGTAATAAGCTTTTTTATTATATGACTTATTAATATTAATATTTTAAATTACAAACTCATCTTCATGTTAAATTAAGTGTTAACTTGATTTTTGCTTTTGAAGTCTGTACGCATTGTTTCCTTTATTTGCCCGAGGACCATTTTGAACTGGGTGGAGACTCTGTAATTCGCTTGGTATTTTTCACAGAGCTCGACAAAGAGGGGATGAAGGTATTTGAGTAAGCTGTGGTCTAGAGTGGGGAACATGTGGTGAAGGGCGTGGTCTCCAAACAAGGTCATCACAGCGAAAACATTGCCGTTTATATCCTTGCGGTCGAGGAGCGCTTCCACTTGATGCATTCCCCAGTCAGGTGTTTCACTCCTGTAATGATAAATTAACTGATTAATTAATTTCAATTTTATTTAAGTATATTTATTGATAAATATACTTGAATAAAACTGAAAAGTGGTTCATTGGTAAACGCATCGTTTGAGAAAGGTTGGAGCGATTTGGCTCATTAAGGAATAAAATGTTCATGATACTTAGTCCAAATTAAATAAATTAAAAATTGGGAAAAAGGAACTCACGCTGGTTGATCGCCATCTTTAATAGCATCAGGATGATGATGGGCAGCATTAACGCCGATGGAATAGAAAATTAAGCTGCCTGTGCAATTGATCCATAGCCACGTGGAGATGACGTGCAGTAAGGGGGCGCCACTGGCGAGCCCCATCCACACTGGAAGGAGTAAGCCTATGGCATCGTGCCAACGATAATGACTCTTGAAAAATCCTTGACGCAGGAATATGGAGAGGAATCTGGAATACGCAAACGTCACTTATTTGTTTTCATCAACAATCTCATTTAATAGTTTTTATTAGGAGCCTCACGATTTGTTTGTGCGAAAACACGATAATACTAGGTATAGAAAGAAAATTCTACAACTTCAACATGTTTATAAGAATGGTTGATACCAATAAACATTGATACTTAAATTTGTTGTTTAGTCAAAAACATTTTTGTTTCTATTATGTAGTCTGATGCAAGCTTTGACTATATATCCAATAGGCAAAGGATGCAAGAGGTTAATTTAAAAAAAAACAGACTAACATAGAACCTCCACCTTTTTTGAATTTAAAGCCGATTAATAAATTTAAACACTCACTCATGTTTTAGTTTTCAATTGTATATTGAGTACTTTTCTCAAAACTCGTTGGATTTATTTTTGTAAAGGGAACAAGTAACATTTTATTTTTATAAAGAAAAATATCAAATGAAAGCTGTCTTACCTCTTGGTGAAACTTAATAAGAAAACAAAAGGGAAAAAGAAGATCTCAGTTATAAATCCTAATTTTGCGTGCAATGGTTTGTCTTTCCGAGGATTGTAAAACAGAACTGGTTCCAGGGAGCTGATTTCCAAATCCATGAGGGTATTTGTATAAAGATGGTGAGATAGTACGTGGGAGACTCGGAAATCTCTGAAAAAAGAAGATTCAGAATTTTAATACTGGTTGACTTTCAATGAATTCCGAAAGTTTTACTCATAAATATTGATTAAAAAAAGGTTAAAAGTGGCCTTTATTTGACTCTTTAGTTGGTGAATTATTTTCAAAACAAAAAAAAACAAATTTAAGAAGTCTTCGATATTCAAATTTTCAATTTCAATCTTATCAATCGATTGCACTTATTCATTAATGATTGAATTTCGATAATTAATGACAACCTCTTTACCTGTAAGACCACATGCTCATGTTAAACAAATACATCCTCCAATTCGTTTTCCTGTGTATGAAATTATGGCAAGCAACAGTCAAAAACGCCAAGTTGACTGAAGCATATCCATACCAGAATTTCACTGCATAAGTATTAATTACCCAGCAAGCTAAGGCAGAACTAATTAGCAACGATATAAACAAGCCATCTGTTATACTATCCGCAGTTTTAGATGCATCCTTTGGGATTTTCTTGAGCTCCTCAAAAGCTGCCCTCTTTAGTGTTTTATAAAAGCCGTCTTCTTTGAACGTGAACGGCGAATTACGGGGAGTCTTTGCATCCTTGATATAATATTGTGTAAGAATTTTCTCTGTAGACGGGTTCAAGTGATGAGATTCAAAAGCCTCAGTTATGTCGGTTCCCTGCAATATAAAAAAATATTGTATTAAGTAGTTTGAGATTCAGTAGGTATGCATTATGTATAACATTGGAGGGCCAGCCCGATGCATTCATTTGGGGATCCTCTTCTCAATATGCTATTTATGGGCACGTGTTTTTGGTTTGTCAATAGCCCTCCCTCTGGAATTGAAGAAGGCGGGATTATCCTCTGCCTTCTTCAATCCCAGGGAGGAGAACATCCATGAGGAATTTCACGAGGCATTCCACTCGTATTTAATAAGCCAGTGTTATTCATAAGGCCTATATTAAATCGAAAATGTGTAAGATCCGAGTAATATTAAACAAATTTCATTTATGTATAGAACTTTGCCTAAACTCTACAAGTTATTCGTTAATTTTGTGAGATTAGTACACGATTTCCGAATAACCTTTATGAAGGTCAATATGAAACGAGTAAAGTTAATACGATTTCGATTAAATAAATCTTGAATAGTACTTACTTTGGTTAGTTCAAGCCATTCTTCACCACCCGGGTGTCGTTTTATAAACTTCGTCAAGTCATATAGTTTGTCATGAATCCGCCATAAGCCTTCGGCGCCATCATCCATAGCTTTTCCCGCGAGCCATTGCACGGGGTCTCTTAGTCCATCATCTCTCAAAGATGGATATTTTAGCTGTGGAAAACTCACGTGAGTATTTTTATCTATAGCACGTTGCTGAGCCTCGGTAGACCATTCCGAATTTGGAGGCATGATTTAAAAATAGAACAAATAGGTTATTGCGACGTTGAATACGCGACTAGCCAGCGTTGCATATTGCGTACAACATAATCAACTATAACTATTAGTATCGATCTATTAATTTAATGACCTATCCATTTACAATAAATATCAGATACCTAATTAGTTCCTTTGATGTAGTAAATAGAATAGAAAATTATGTAACTAATACATTAACCATTGCAATAGTAACATTAATTTGTGTTCAGTCTTGGCAAAGATGTAAAAAGGAAATGTGGACCACCAAATCCTCCAGCAATATAAATATGGAAACCGCATTTAATTTCGTGCTCGTTTTTACGCGATGTGCGCACAAACATACAGATAAACAAACAACAATTCTAAAGATATTTGTTTTGCCTTCCATTGCTCTTATAAAATATATAAAACCCCTCCATTTTGTTTTTGGTGTACAATAAAGGATATTATATCTATCTGTTCATCCATTTTTTACTTATATAATATAAGTATCTCGTATGTGGAGACGTTGATCGGTTGAAGTTATTTTTTATGATATGTAGTGATTTAACATGACTTCATTCTAAAAGAAGAAGAAATCGCAATGACACGTTGAGGTAAAGCTTCTGTGTACCTAACTTGATAAAAAAAACTAGATTAAATTATTGTATGACTGCCTCATTACTAGATGTCCGGGATTCGATTCCCAAGTCGAGCAAAGTGTTAATGGGTTTTCTGTGAAATTCTCAGTAGCAGCTTGGAGTTTGGAATTGCGCCCGGTTAAATGGAAATAATTAGTCGCTATCTAATAAATGAGACTTAAAAATATCAAAACGGTCGGTGTCCTACAACTCCGCCAAACCCTTCCGGGAATACAGGCACATTTAGGTATTTTGTTAACTTCATGTATTTATATTATGCTACGCTGCCTGTTAGCCTTATTTTGCTTCGCAAGGATTTTTTACCTTTATTCTTTCAAAATTGAATTATTCCGTTTAGTGTAAAAGGCCGTAATGATCTTGTTACTGTCAAGTGCAAAGGCTAGAACTTGATAACCTATGAGATATCGATGTGTTTATTAAACTTTGAGGAATAATGCTGACTATGAGTACTTCTAATATATTTGCAACTGTTCATAAATTCTACAAAACCTACATTGAGTCTAAATTCGAAGTGAAACACTATGGTTATTTGAAAATATACTACCTACAAAAGAAAATACCATCACACACATCATATTGTAGCTATGAGTTTATAAGACGTTTTATATTTATATGATTATGACCGTTAATCTTCAGCGCTAATAAAAAAATCTGAACTTGATAGGCTATAGCGTATAGGCTATAGCTGATAGGCTGTTGCTGATAGGCTATAGCTGATAGGCTATAGCTCATAAGCTATAGCTGATAACTTTTATTGACATTTTATCCACATAGGCGATAGATAGTTTTAAATAATTTAATTGTTCGAGATTCTAGATGACTGTGTTAATAATTCAATTCGAGAAAATTTAAATACTTACAAAAAATTCAAAGGCATCATTTGGGCACGTTTACGTTTTGGCCCGGATAAAATATTCTATTTTACCAGTGGAATATGTAATAGGACGTTTGCCAGCTGACTCGCGGTCGCCTTTGCGGTTATAAAGTTCTTCGAAAAAGGTCCAAAATCGTAAAAAGGCTCAATTTTACATATACATGTTTCTGTAATAGCTGATTCGGTATGTAAACGTATGTTTTAAGATTCTGAGAAAAGAAAAGACGCAGGCAATATTTTATTGTATCGACGTTTTTGGGTTTCAACTACAATTCCGTAAGGTTGTAAATTTTATGTACTGCATAATTCGACCCCAGGCAGGATTAAATACTATCTTTTGGGACATTTGATGCTTTAGCCAACTTAACAATTTTTTTTATTAAGTCATCAAACGAGCCGCATGGTGTGAAGTAGTCATAGTCGCTCATGGACACCTGCAACACCAGAGGGATTGCTGATGTGTTGCCGAATTCTTAAGAGCCCCTACGGACTGCAGACTGCCAGAAACCGAGGGGGAACTGGCTCTTTCGCGCAAAAGTCGAAACACACATCAAGGCACTTTCCGACAGACTCTGAAGTAAGGGTTGTCGCCAGCCAGTCACACCCCTTGAGGTCCTACCACCGAGCAAGTCAGATATTTTCTCGCCTCTTACGAGATGCCTGGAGAGGAAGGACTTCTCTTCCACATTTTTCGTCGTCAGTTGACGTCAGCAATAGATAAGTACTCATTGGTTGGTGGTTGCAGTTTCCTTAGGTAAATATGGTGCAGACAAACCTCCGGTTTTAATGAGCTGACACTTGCTGACTTGGGAGTCCTTCCATCTGATCGGAGAATGGCCCCAATAGGCGGTGCTCTTATTTCCTGCACTCATGCCATTAAGTCGGTAGGAAGGCAACGCCTGACCTTCTGAGGGGGTCCGGTCTTTATATTGGACAAATAAATACAGCCTGTTACGATCCATCTAGACTTTCCAAACTCCAAAATAAAGTAATTTAATTACCAACGAAATATTTTTATTGTGCATAAGGCAGGTTTTAGTTTGGCACATAAAATATAGAAGTCAATTCACGTATCAAATGATTTGTGATTTCTTATTCCATTTACGTAAAAGTTTGGAAAGTAAAAAAGGTACCTATATTTGCAGAAGAACGACATTAATTTTACAAAAGCATTCGAAACTCATCTCAGAATGTTAAAAAGAGGCTATTGTATTGTGATCTAACTGAAAACGCCAGTATTTTACGTATTGGTAAATACAATACGGAAAATGTTGAAGTTAATCGTATTAGCGTCAGTCGGGCCGATTCGGTAGACTATGGTTAATGGATGCGGCCATACTAACAAAACGGTTCTGTCCTACTTTGTATGTGGGAACAGTGAGTGATATAGAATACATTTCTAGCAATTATTATATTGAATCATAGTGGTCGTGAACACGGAGTGTGTCTCATAGGGACAATGATGTAAATTAAACGAAATTTTGAGTTTAAACTGTATTGCTGTACTTACTGAAAATTTAGTTGACAGATGAGCGTACAAAAAATGCTAATTAGATTTGTATGGTTATGGCGTCGGTATAAGTGTTGTCACATACAAAAAACAAGACAAACAAAATGAGACCACAGACTAAGCTGTGGCGCGTGGTGATGAGCCGGAACACAGTGTTTTTTTTCTATAGCATAGGGTGGCAAGCGAGCAGACGGATCGTCTGATGCAAGAAGCAATACCGCCGCCCATGGACACCCGAGGAGAGGAATCGCAAGCGCTTTTAAAAAGCTTTGGCCCTCCGGTATTTTCACTCACTCGGCGAAACACAACGTAAGCGTTGTTTCACGCCGGTTTTTTGTGAGGCCGTGGTATCACTTCTGGGCTGGCTCATGGCTCTCCCACGGTAAGGTGGATATATCAACCTCAGGTGACGCAAAAACACAACTTTCACGTTTAAGTTCAAATGTTTTTATTTCAAATAAGCTTTTAGAAGCTTTTTTATGAAACGTTGTGATTCTGATTGCACGGTTCCAAAAGGTTGATCCTATGGAGACGACTGTAAATAAATCTAATAAAACTGAAAAAATAACGATTTTTTGTATGTTTTCAAATTAAAACGGCAAGATGTTGTTTAAACACTGCTTCGTGACCTCAGCGTAAACTCTCTAAGTCCCAAAACAATTAGTTACTTACATATTTTTTGTTTTTAATATTTGAGATTGTTTCAGCCTTAGTTTTTATTTGACTTTGGAAGCCTGTTCTCCTGAGGCTCAGTCAAACATAGAAATGATTAGGTGTTTCATATTTTAATATGTTCATGAAAAAATTCCTTGAAGAATTTTATATTATAGCGAAGCCCAGTATTATTCTATTGGTATTATACCTATCGTGATGATTTATTATTCATTTTATTTTTGTTTTAGACATGTTTTTTACGTTATTGGATTTCATGAAATTGTACTAGTATTATATATTAGTATTTGAGATTTGTACACGGTTAATGGCAACAGGACCAATCCCTATTAATTATGGTACCTGAATATACTGGCGAACTGTGGGTGTATATTAGTACCGACGCCTCTGCCTTACCTTTCGGAAAATACAGGCGTGATGGTATATTTTTGTTTTTTTATCAAGCATATTATGTAGGTTATATGTTTATAAGTGGCAACTAGGTACATCCTCAAGATGGCAACAATTGTATAATTACGTGTTATTGTGATCATATTTGCAATTGTGAGGGAGATATGTTTGTTATGATAATCTAAACAGGACGAAACTTAACTAATCATTAAACTGCACACATTTTAGTTAATCTGTGGTTAGCGTAGACTGTAGATTGATATAATATACTTTACTGTACACCAAAATGACCATTAGGTACGTGCTTCCATTATAGATACCAATCAGTGCAACGGTACTAATAAGTACTTGGAAGTTTGTATTTTCTTTTAATAATTTACTCTCAGCATTTTATAATAAAACGTTATTTCTTTTGTTTAAAAGAAATTATATGGTCACGATATTATATTCATCAATAACGGTCTATACCTATATGTATTTAATATTAAACATAATTATTATATATTCAATAATTATTATATAACTAGCTGACCTGAGAGACGTTGTCCTCTCCAAGTTTCAACTAACCACCTCGAAAAATTTGATTTTCCATATTTGTAATACACTTAGCGCCATGGACCTCTGAATACCGTATTTCTGACCTATAAATTACTTAATTTCAAAAATTTGTTCACGTGGTATTGACGTGAAGCATGGAAATATAAACAGACATACCTACATAGACAAAAATCTCAAATAACTGTTTCGGCGTCAGTAAATTAAGATTAACGCACGTTGCATTTGTTTTTTATTACTTTCCCAAATAAGTGTGCGCACTGTATCTACACTATGGAGGTTTCAAATTATAAAATAAGTTACTATATGGCTGGATGCTTTAAAGAAGAAAACAATAATTGTCAAAATTGTCAACTCAAAATGACACCTGTTATCGAATCAAATTTCATTGAGGTAATAACGATGTCGTGTTAGTCCGCTAGAAAATAAGTTGTCATTCTTTGTTTACTTCTATAACCTACTAAAATATTTAGTTTTTACACCGGCTTGTGCTCGCTGGATAAATCCTATGTATGCCTCGTGATTCCCTGTGTAAGTAGAGTTAGAATAACTGTACTAATAATCAATTCCTGGTCACAATAATGGTTTCTGATTGATCTGCTTTATTTTCTTGTTTTATCTTATTTAGTCCGTGTAAGTGTATTTTTTTAATTTTATTACTTGATTCTGTTATAATCTTTGATCCGTGCTAGTCTAATACAGAGTTACTTGAAAAATAAATTGACTTCAATGGTTATTTTTAAAATTCAGCGTTTTCAATGGTTAAAATGTTAATAACTTTTGATAGAGAGAACCGATTTGAATTAAAAATAGCTTAAATGTTAATCCAAGAAACAGGCTATGAGTTCCTACCCACTTCCTCCAAATCTCTTCAGTAGTTATCATTTGATGCGCGGTCAAACATACAGACAAACCGACAGACAAACCGACAGACAAACAGACAGACAAAAGTTCCAAAAATAATAGAAATGGATTGTGTTACCGATTCTGAGTCCCCCAAATTAGTTTTTTTGAAAATATAAGCAATGTACAGACACGGCTCACTTACATTCTTATTATATGTAAGATTATTGAAATGACCGTTAATCCATCGGCAAGGAAAGAAGAAATAATAACAGCTCTACAATAAATAATCCGGAATTAACAAACAAGTACTCGGGAAAAGAAAATTGGAGAAAAATGTAATTTCCGCTGGGATCCGAATCACATTTTACGCGTTACGCTGATCTTTATAAGGATACGTTTACACTGGACTGTAAGACTGCTAATCAGTGTAGCATCAATAATATAAATTTTATTACAGATAAAATCAACCCATACATTAAAACCAGCAATCATATAAATTATACTTTCTAATATAATCTGTCAAAGTTTAAAGATATAATATAACTAGATTTTTTCCGCGGCTTCGTTCACCTGAAGCAGGGTTAGAAAATAATGGATCCCAAAGATAATTGATTAAAAAACCAACAGTGATGATCTCTTCTTTGTATGACTCTCTACACATATATATATATACACATATATATATATACATAAGAGAGGTCAAGCTGTATCTCAGGATCCGTTTAATTAATTGAGATAAAAGTTCATCAGTTTTTAAGTTGGAGCATATATCTACTTTCTAATAGTGATAACAATGTTAAAATATATTCAGTAGTTTTTGCGCCAACCCGTAACAAATAGACACACAGACTAAGAAATACTAGTACCCTAACCCAATCTTTTTTACAATTTTATAATAGACCGCTGACATTCACCTTACAATTTCCTTTCGTTAATCATGTTTCATTTATTTTCTCAACATGTCCATCTCAGCATATTCTTTTCAATACTTACGTGTCACTAAAACATCTTTCAGTCCGCAAACGTTATCACACTGATTGAGGAATATTTTTGTAATACTTATTTGTTTGTTCATTAAACCCACTCGAGAGTAATATAATATTAGAGGTTCCTCTAATTCTTTATTCCCTGTTTCACTTGAACACCTCAACTTAATACAATACATAACTTCTATAACAAATTTATGATTAGCAATTGTCATAGGTGTTCGTGTTAAACCATAACCAACGGTAAAACGTGCTCTCCGAGGCGCGGAGGGTTAGAAATGGTATCGTAGATCGATTGATAAATGTATCGCTTAGCTCTGAGCCCACCGAATTATTCCCCGAACACATTAAACCTAATTAAAAAAGCTTATATGCCAGCTTTAAAGATTGTAACGCACATAATATTGACCTCACGGGGGCAGTTTATACAAATGCTACAAAGGTCTGAGATGTTTAAAGAGTATTCATGCTGTAATGAAGAGCTTGGCTATTATTACAAAATAAGGTTATAAATGTAATGGCAGTGCACACACGGGAGGTATAATTCACTTCCAGTGAGGGAGCTTTGATTGTGTTTACAGTTGATTTATTTTCGCACTCAATTTATTTCTGTATCTATTTATCCTTTGCAAGTTTCTTAGAATAGAACTGAGCATTCAACACCGCTTTTGATAAAGAAGTATTTATTATCATGATTTGAATTTAGAACGGAAGAACCTATATCCTTATTTTGAATGTTTTTTTTATGCAATTTCATTGACGGTGTGTGGTGTTGCGTATTTGACTCAAAATTCCCCGTCTGTTTTTGAATAGAAGAACTTGTTACAACATCTTATAGGCTAATTAATTCTCCAATGGGTTATGGGCTCATAAAATTTTGGAATGAGATTGAGATTAATATTCAAAACTCACTTTCTTCGGCTGAATATTAAAAAAAAAATCAAATTATACAGTTTATAATTTCAAGTTGCCTAAGCACATTGTCTAGATTCGTCATAACCTCTTGAGCTAATAGTCTAATTATCTTTAACATAATTATGATTTACAATATTGCTTCTGCTGCCACTACTAAGCATTCTTCAGCTCAACGTTAATTACAGGTTATAATATAACATAACATAATGTATAACATAACATACCACGCCTGTATTCCCCGAAGGGGTAAGGCAGAGGCGTACTAATGTACACCCACAGTTCGCCGGTATGTTTAGGTCCCATGTAATAGGTGGCGAGCCTATTGCCATTAACCGGGCACAAATTCCTAACTCCGAGCTGCTACTGGGAATTTCATAGAAAAACCCAATAACACTTTGCTCTACCTGGGAATCGAACCCAAGACCTCTAGCGTAGCAGTCGCGCTCAGGGCCACTTGGCTAATGAGGCAGTTCAGGAAAACAAATATTCACATATTAACAAATCAAATTAAATGTAATATTAACAAACTGTCACAATGCCACACTGTTAGCAGTTCCAATAGATATATACATATTTCTTTTTCTAACTACTTACTTACATTTTTCGCTTTTGTATACTTTTGGACTACCTCATTAGCCAAGTGGTCCTGAGCACCGGCGAACTGTGGGTGTACATTAGTACGCCTCTGCCTAACCCTTCGGGGAATAGAGGCGTGATGGTATGTTATGTTATGTTGTTTTCCTGAACAATCTCATCATTATTGGTATTTGCGGAAATAAGATAATACCATAATTATGTATTAATAGTACTAAGATAACATTGATATCTTTGATGGTTTTATTAAAAAAAAATGTTAGGTATGTAGTGTGGAATATGTACCCAAGATATTGATAAAATTTCAATATTTAAATATAGTACGTCCTACATATTGTTGCTAAGTAATTATTGCAATTGGCAATATGATTCTCAAGATATGAAGTTTGGCTTTTTAAGTTGTTACGGGACTTCGTATACCACAATCTTTGACTATCTATAGTCAAAGACCACAAGGATAGAATTTAAAAAAATGCAGTCCACGTAGCATGGAGTTTTTAAGCTGACAGGAACATAAATCTACATCAACAAGTGAAACGTAAACTACATTTTGCTAAACATAGCTTTTTACCCGCGACAGATGTCATAGTATTGGAATATTGCTGGAAAAAAATGATCAACGTTTAAATAATATCCTACTAATATTTATTATAAACGTGAAAGTTTGTGATCTCGATTCATGTTCATGCTCATTCAAGCCCATGATCTCGATCTGTACTGTGCTTGTGCACCATAATAGAAAAAAAAAACAATATTCAGTTAGCGAATAAGCCGATGATCATCTTGTTACTGTCAAGTGTAAAGGTTGAACTTGATAAGCTTTGAAATATCTGTTTTGTTGATTAAATTCTGTTTTGTTAATAATTACTGTCAGTTTATTTAACAACTAGCTTCTGCCCGCGACTTCGTCCGCGTAGCGTGATGATATATAGCCTATAGCCTTCCTCAATAAATGGGCTATCTAACACTGAAAGAATTTTACAAATCGGACCAGTAGTTCCTGAGATTAGCGCGTTCAAGCAAACAAACAAACTCTTCAGCTTGATATATTAGTATAAGATATAAGATAGTATAAGATTATTTATGTACTTAAACTGAAAAATAAATAATAATACGATTTAGTTTTTTTACTTATTTTTACAAAATATCCCGAAAAAACTATTGATAAAACAAAGTCGAATGGAAAAAAAATGGAATAATTTATTACTTATTACAATTTTTTTATTATGATCACATGTTTCTTCAATTTGATATTATAAACATGCACGCTAATGCCTGCAATTGAAGTATATTTTAAAGATTTACGGTCTTCTTGGTCTTTAACATAACATACATATTCATGATTTTTTTAAGATGAACAGAATAAGTATAGAATGATAGAATTTACAAAATGGATTGTTAGCTGTTATTGATTATTTATGCCATATTTAATAAAGTACCTAAGTACTTAAATAAACAAAGTTTAGCAAAGTTGCCGACATAGCTCAGATTTGAATATATTAAAATAGTTTTTCAATAATTACTAACCATTTATTGAATCTCTCTTTAAGAATTAAATAATAGGTATTTACCTATGAAATTGCCGTTCTGCAGTTCTGGCCATTTCAAATGAAAATAATTTTTGTTTGGCTAAGAATTCTTATTTTAAAAACATGGAATTATTTTTCCAAAAGTAGTCATTTGTTTATTGATTTTCATCGCATTTCAATCTTTTTCGTCATCATGGATACGTTAAAATTTCGAGTATATATGGAATATGAGTACCGTCGTGGCAGCACCGCGGCACAAGCGGCACGCAACATCAACGACGTTTACGGACCACCTGTTATTGGTTTTCTCGCTTCCGTTCTGGGAATTTCGACCTGAAAAATTAAAGCCTATTATAAAAGGCACGCAGGTCTTTTACTAGCGCTGAGCAGGAAGAATCTGCGCATTATGAGGAGAGCCTTAACTGGAAATGGTTGCTTCGTCTTGAGGTTGAGCAATACACAAACCTGTGAACGCTGCGAAGAGGCTGATGAAACGCCACTTCACCTTCTTGGGCAATGCAGATCGCTAATACACAAACGTAATGGTTATCTAGGCAAATACACCTTAAGCTTGCATGAAATAAAGGAGCTCACCCCTAAGAAAATGCTGCAGTTCATAATAGTTACAAGTTTCAGGGATGAACTCAACTCAATGATTGGGGATCACAATACCCCGATTGCGGTCGCAGTGACATTCGATTCCGCAAGCACATAATAAAAAATATGGCATTTAAGTCAAATATAGTCATCGATGTAAAAGTTGTATGTATTGAGCAGACACTAAGTGTTCTGCGAAGTTGCTGATAAGTACTTTCTGGTTGCAATATATGTTCCGAAAAATCATTTAATTAAGTGATTATGTAAGAGATGAACATGATACCTAATTCTAACAAGATATGTGGACTCTGGAGAAGGGTTACCAGAGCCGATGGAATAGGTCAATGTTAGTAGATTTAACTGTTGAACTTGGGTCTATTTTGATCTATGTTACCCTGAAAGTAATAACAAAAAACAAGCAAAAATGGAGGCCATATGTTTGCTACCTTAATGGTAAAAAATCCTTGTTTAAAAAAGTAAAATATTTAGTAGGTGTCTTCAAATTTTAAATATTTCAGTACAGAGAAACAAGTTCTTTGCAACCTCATAGTTTTAATATTCTTTGAAATTAAAAACCTTCCTTTGCCCCAGCCTAGGATTAATTCCTGTATCGTGGGTTCAATGTCGTGGGTACTTTTACACAAACAAATTCTCACATACACAAACGTCCAGACCCGGAATAATCATACGAATATTTTCTTTAAATTACGTTTTTACACTAAGCATGTTTTAAAATATAAGATAATTGATAAAAAAAAAAACTGCTTGTATTTTCATATTCGGGGACCCCAAGTTTAGCATTTATTTAATAAGAACTTAATAGTTAAATTACGTTGATGAGTGGGATCATGGGACTCCATGAGTCATCAGTTTGTCCCAATGATTGTCTCACAACCTAGTTCAACTTTACCAAAGAAACGATAACCGAATAATTAATTTTCATGATCTGTAAACAAACATAATCAGTTTAATTGACGAATAGCAAAGATATAAAACGGGCGAGGCTGGTTCCCGCGATATAAATTGTTTCTACAGTTTGGACAGTGTACATCGGAGTGAAGTCAAAGTCTTGTCGATTTATCATTTGCGATATGGCTCCTAAAAGTTCGGAGTATATCAATTGGGCTCATCAAATAGCAGCGGAAAAAAAGACTCATGTTAGCTTCCCGCAATTGAATTACCCTTCACTTAGGGATGAAGGTTTTCCGGATCCCGTACAATGGCTGAAAGGAAAAGCAATGGATGATGGAGCAGAGGGGATGTGGAGGATACATAATAGGCTTTATGATTTTACCGACTTTGTAGAGAAGCATCCCGGTGGAGAGGAGTGGTTGGAGCTCACTAAGGTAATTACCGACGAAATATTATTTTGTTTTGACTAAAGTAAAAGTTTAGTTCGACTGACGAAAAATGAAAGGCAATCAAAAGATTTCATTTCTGATTTCATATTCTATTTACGTATAATTCGAGAAAGTACTATTGTTGATAAATAATAATTTCTGAGACTATTTCATGTAAATAAATAAGCGTAATATTTGCAGGGGACCGACATTACAGAAGCATTCGAAGCTCATCATATTAATCCTGTTGTAGACAAAATCTTAGAAAAATATTATATAAAAGATGCGACAACACCCAGAAATTCTCCATTTACTTTTAAAGAGGATGGTTTTTACAAATCTTTAAAACGGGCAGTACGAGAGGAACTGAAGAAAATTCCTCCAAGTGAATCAAGACAAACAGATATGATTATTGGCTTTAATTTTGCGATGGCTGTGATTATGTCAGCTTTAGCTTGTTGGTTTACGAACAGATGGCTGGTGTGGGCAAGTTACTTAATAGCATCTGTTACTTTGACATGGACCATGGTCGGGGCACACAATTACCTGCACATGAAAACAAATTGGAGAATGTACCTTTTCAATTTAGGTTTATGGTCCTACAGGTAATAAAGTTTATTAAATTTTATTTTCTCTTTTGAATTTATTTATTTTCTTTTAACTAGTCTAAGGAATATAAATTATAAGGACTAGAAATTATAAGTGAAATGACAATTGCTTGAGATACTTGCATAATGTATGAGAAGTTTTCATAGATTAATTATAGCACTTGCTTAATGGTTATTCAGTATATTTTATATTTTTTTATTGCATTTGCCATGCTGAGATTATAAAGTTAATTTATTGAAGGAAATATTCCTTCACTAAAATAACTGGTTATCAATATTGTTTTATAGAAGTATATTCTTTGGCACGACAAAAATTGTTTTTGGTAAGTGTTTAATATTTGCAATTATTTTACAGGGATTTCAGGGTAACACATGTGTTGTCTCATCATCTTTATCCGAACACACTAATGGACATTGAAATTAGTGCATTTGAGCCTTTGGTGTTTTGGAATCCTAGGCATAAGCCTGTCCACGCAAAACTTGCGTTATTTATTGAACTTGCGGTCTTTCCGTTTTTGTTTATTATTAACTTCTCGAAGAGGTAAGATCTTTGTAACATTTTTTTAATGTTTAGAATATGGCATAATCAATGACTTTTATTTTATTCATCGACGTATCAACATTATGTTTTCTTATTGTATTAGTAAAGGAATAAATTTTTCATTAATACAATTATTATCAATTTGATGTTACTTATTAAAGTTAAGGGTATCAATTTGAATCTCGTCGTCTTCTCTCTTCCGCTCTTTGCAATCCCTGATCTATTGCATCTATTCGTATTAGTGCCATTAAATTAGGATACATCTTTGCTTACAGATTCCTGAACAATTTTATCAAAAAGGATTTCTTTAGACAACACTACAGGTGGCACGACGGTATTGGATTCCTTCTTCCTATCTGGATGTACCTAGCCACTGGGGCGCCTTTGTACACTGTTATTACTACGTGGTTGTGGATTGTTTGCTCTGCTAGCTTCATGTTTTTCATGATCGGAATCAATGCGGCACATCACCATCCTAAAATATTTAAAGATGGCGACCAAGTCAAGTATGTATTTATATTTTAGTTGCTTTATGTTGATTTACACTGAAAAATTTTAGCTCAGTCTGCAAATCGTTTGGTTAGGATGCGCCGAATGATCATTTATTTATACTTAGCTAGCTATACCTATACCGATCTATACCACTAGCTTTTGCCTACGGCTTTGCTCACGTGAAGCTATATTAGGATTAGAAATGGATCCCAAAAATAATATAATAAAAACCAACAGTGATGATCTCTTCTTTGTATGGGTCTGTATACATCAGAGAGGTCAAGCTGTATTTCAGGATACATAAGTTAAACAATTTTTGACGTTAGCGCATACACTTTCCAACAGTGATAACAAAATTAAAATCTATTCATTAGTTTTTATGTCAACCCATAACAAACAGACAAAAGGACAAGAACTTTAAAAATGTCATTTTTGGATTCGGAGACGTTTATATACTCTAACCCACTTTTTTTTTATTATCTTCAATGTACAGACACAGATTTTTTTTACGATTTTATAATAGTAGAAATAACTCACGAAGGCTCTCTTAATATATCCCTGAACAAATCAATTCTAAGAACAGATACTTGTATCTACTGATGTTAGCAAACATGTTACACTCTATCGTTAAAATTGTTTAAATATTACGATCATTTACATCCATATTTTCTAACTGCATGTTATTTTTAATTTAACAGTACTGTTAAAAACGTTTGATAAAATATCTGATCGCGGCTGTTGCAAATAGTTTCAAAAAAGCTTCAAAGATGCCAATTACATTTTACTTGCTGTTTCTAAAGTACAATTTCCATACTATTTTAAAAGTAAAACATATATTTACACTAAAACTATTCGAGAGAAAAAATAGTATACAAGGCAAAGCTATTGATATTGCAATTTTAAATCTCTTTTTACTAGATAGTCGTTTTGACTTATTTTATTATTTTGATGTTAAGTGATGTTTATTATTCTTCAGGAACACTACCGTGGACTGGGGTCTTCATGGGCTCGAAGCGGTGATGGATCGAACTGATATAAGTGGCAGCCACTTCATAGTAATGACATTCTTTGGCGAACACGTACTGCATCATATGTTCCCCACTTTGGACCATGCTATCTTAACTCGTTTACACCCGTTGTTCTTAGAGTACTGCGAAAAATTCAAAGCCAATTACAGAGCGACATCATCCTTTGAACTTTTCTTAGGACAGCTTAGAAGTGCCGCAAAGGAAAACCCTAATGTCTTGGAAGAATAATAATACTTTATTCGATTAATTGGTTTAATGTGTAGTCATTAATAGATACAAGTTTAGAGTAGTTATGATATGTAATTAAATATCACACGATTTGTTGATCATCATGTGATATTTAATTTATTTCTTAATTAAATAAGAGTTTTTATATTTCTTAATTATGAGTTATGTTGGCCGTGTTACAGTTTATTCCAATAATACGTATTGTTGTTAAGGTATGCTTTATTTGTTTTTGAATTGGTCCACAATTGGCGAAAATATCGGTGAAAATACAAACAAGGAATCTTTCTTTTTCTTAGATCGTTTTATCAAACACACTGATTAAAGATGGTGGAAGTGATTAGTTACTGTATTTTTAGCAACGTAATCATTGTCATTGAATATTTTTATCTTCAAGTTAGGCTTAAAGTTAAATGTCATCGTTTAAATGATATTTAGTTTATGTATAATTATTAAATGTTAATGTAACTTCAATTGATAATGTTATTATTCTTATGGGAGATAAAAAATAAATATATTATTTAATAATAACATAACATAAAATACCATCACGCCTTTATTCCCCGAAGGGTTAGGCAGAGGCGTACTATTGTAAACCCACAGTTCGCCGGTATGTTTAGGTCCCATGTAATAGAGGGCGAGCCTATTGCCATTAAACTCCGAGCTGCTACTGGGAATTTCATAGAAAACCCAATAACACTTTACTCGACCTGGGAATCGAACCCAAGCCCTCTAGCGTAGCAGTCGCAGTTAGGACCATAAGGCTAATGAGGCAGTTATTTAATATCTACTGAATACAAATATAGGATTTTAATTATAGAAAAAAGGCTTAAAGGTCCGGTGGAGTCCAAACTGCCCAAGAGACTAGCGGTAGAGACTAAGCGGTAACAATTAAGTAGATTCCTATCCGATCCTACTCGATAAGACTATCGATACTAACTCCATATTTAAGAATTGGGTGCAACTCGATTTGTTCATAGTGTTAAGCTAAATACATAAGTCAACTGTTAAAATCATGTATTGTTACTGTTTTTCAATATTAAAATAATACCTAATAAATTATTTATTGATATGAGTTTTATGTTACTTCACATCATTTTACTGTTACAGTTAAAACATTTTAAATTAAAAAAATAAAAGTCTATACAAAAAATATTCTGTATTGCTATAATAAAATAGACGAAAAATAATTAGAAAAATCATTTTAATTTACGATAACAAATAATTATACGTGTTAATTCTGCTCAGATTAAGCTATTTTTGTTTATGAAAGAGTTTATAAGGACGCCCAAAGCTTAACTTGTGAATGCAGGGGCCATCATATAATAATAATAATAACCACAGGACTCTCAACTCTTCCGTTAAATGATCGGCCAGTGGGGGGCCGCCACAGCTATATGCTGGGGGGTGGAAGGGTCTGATGGTATAACAGCGGGCAAAGCTAATACGGGTCTCTTAGAGACTCTCTTAGAGAGTCGATGGTGAAACCAGGGCCGCACCTCTCTACACATTTAGCCGCTCACACCGCTGTTGCCGATTTCTGCCTATAGCGGTAGCTGTTCAAAGGGCCCAGCTAGTGAGGTGGCAAGTCACCGTCTGCCATTCCTAATTCGAATTTCGAGGCTCAATGCAAACCCACTTCCATAATCCCCGTTTTAATCTCCACATTATGTAATAGTACACCCTACACCCGCCTGGAATACTTCATAGCTACTGCCATCATTGTGCAGTCGTGGATTATCTCGAGTGGGTGCCTCATCCCATATTAGATTAAAGTTCTACAAGGGGCATCTGCGCGTGGGACCGATGTCCCCTGCAAGCTTTTCAAAGGACCGGTTTTCTTCCTCACGAGAGGCATGCTGTCATCACCTAAGGAGTAATATAACTTTCGCTACTGTGGAAACCACAATAGACGTTGACGAGACCCTAAAACGAATTTTCGTAATCTTACGGAAGGAAAATTCAAAGTATTTCGAGTAGCAGCATATAAGTATAAAGGCCAAATTTGGCAGAAACTCTCCCACTTATAAATAAGAGACGAAGCCAAATTTTTTTTTGTGGTATAGGTGGGCAAACGAGCAAACGGATCACCTGATGGTAAGCGATAACCGCCGCCCATGGACACCCGCAACACCAGAGGAGTCGCAAGTGCGTTGCCCACCTTTGGGTTTGGGCCTCCAGTAACCTCAACTCACTCGGCGAAACACAACGCAAGCGTTGTTTCACGCCGGTTTTCTGTGAGGCCGTGGTATCACTCCGGTCGAGCCGGCCCATTCATGCCGAAGCATGGCTCTCCCACGTATCAAAGCGATGTTGAATCTAGGTCTTTCGTCAGAGAATCGGGCCTTCAATCGGATTTATCAGCAAGCTGATGCGTTGGGACCTCCGATACTTAAATACACTCCATATAATGGAGTCTATTCAGCAGAATTGAGGTCTAAATTCTTTGCCCAGCAATTGAAAAGGCCCCATCTGACAAAGCTAAAACATCATCTGATAATACCGTCATCTCAAAGCCGAAGATCCTTGTCGAGATCCTTGGAGAATATTCGAAGATTTTCGGAGCATGCTCCACAACCACAAACCATATGAGAGGTTTCCCGAACCACATTAAGCTACCATTTTACTAACGACTTGCCAGAAGTCAGCCTCAAGGAGATCGAGATGGCCCTGAAATAGCTTAAAAATGGAAAAGCCCTAGAAGACGGAATTACTACGGAGCTTCCGAAAACGGCAAGTATATCTGTACATGGAGAAATTATTTCATTGTGTCCATAAATACGAGGAACTTAAAAGGCGTGGAAAAGAAGCGCGGTACCACCGCTGTTCTTTAAAAAATAAGACATTACTCTAAAGAATTTTCTTTCTCCATTGCAATTACTGGGCACTCTGAACTTAACCACTGAGGTCTCGAGATGATAAAGTGCTAGTAATATCACTGGTGTTGCTGGCGTCTATAGGCTGCGGTTGCCACCTAAATTAGGCGACCCATTATGCATATTTATCATCGTACTTTCTTATATAAAAGAATATTATTAAAACTAATAAAAATATCATCATTAAATAACGAGAATATGTCAAAGCCGTTCTCTTGATTCTATTAACGTAAGTAGGTACTACTTAATATATTTTATAACGGTATCCACTGTATTAAAAAAAAACACTGCCCGATCTGAAACGGGTATAAATATAGATATTCCAATCACATTCTTCAATTAAATAAGAAATATTAATATTCATGAAACTAACCATATTATTGTAATGTTATGTTTCAAATTTACGATAGTCGTACCCAAATTGCCGCAATTAACCAAAATCGAAGGCTTGTATGCTTGTCAATCATTTTATGAATTCAAAAAAGAAATTGAAACTAGTTATATAAATAGGTAATAAACCCGACGCCCGCCCTGCAGCTCTTGAGACTTTGACGCCTTAAGCACTTTAATAGCAAACATAACGAACGTTAACTTGTAATTATGAAATATCACTTCATTCAGTTGACAATATTAGTACCTATCATCGATAACGTTATTTTAATAAGGATCCGGCGGAGCTTAAATTGTCCACAAAATCTTAATCCAAACAATATTTTATCAAAATTTAAAAGTGTTATTATTCGGATTGAGATACCATTAATGTAGGTTTCTGCCACACCATTTCATCTACTATTACTTCACTGGAAATAAATGACCGGAAATTGTTCCAAACCTGTCAAAGTTACCAAGAATTGCATTGGCTTACAATTTATTTCCAGTGAAGTATTTTGGATGAAATGGTAGAGCAGGAACTAGTGTATAAATAAAAAAAAATAGCCTTTATTCTACCACAATGATACATAACACATAAGGCGCAGTGGCTATGACAACTAATGCACTGCCTGCGTGAGTTATTCTACTCCCTATTAGCCCTTATGCGTCTCCGTCAAGGTTTCATCAGTTCTATTGAATGCGATCTTCTTCTTCTTCTCTACAATTATGAAATCGTAAAAAAGCTTTGTCTGTTCATTGAAGATATTAAAAAAAACAAGTTGGTTAGAGTATATGTACAAACGTGACTTCAAATTCTTGTTTGTTTATTACGGGTTGGCGCAAAAACTACTGAATAGATTTTAATTTTGTTATCACCGTTCGAAAGTACATGCTCCAACTTAAAAACTGGTGAACTTCTTATAATTATATTAATTAATTAAAAGGATCCTGAGATACAGCTTGACCTCTCTGATATATACAGACCCATACAAAGAAGAGATCATCACTGTTGGTTTTCTTATTTTTGGGATCCATTTCTAATCCTAATATAGCTTCACATGAGCAAAGCCGCCGGGAAAAGCTAGTTTCTATTAAAAGGTAAAACTTGACCGAGTTCTTTGTCTCATAAGTGGATCTGTCGAGATATCCGGTGTGGTAGGCGTGTGAAGGGAACGCCATACGCCTGTCTAGTACGGGTCTGCTAACATTCCAATGGTGTGGAAATTCAGGGTTGAAAGTGTTCTTGCAATGACCGAGATAAATGTTAAGGCTATAACGCCTTAATCAATTTAATAGCAAATACATGAACGCTGACTCGAAATTATGAAATATTATTTAGGATTTTATAGTTCACTTCATGTAAACTTCTGATGATAACGTTTTTTTTTTTAAACTTTGATATGCTATCATTACACTATCCTCTATATCTAACTATCCATATAGGTACTATATCCTCTAAATATATAGGTAACACCCGTGTGTCACGCCCATAATATCACAAATAGACAGCTCCAATGGAAATATAAATACCTACTAATATTTTGCAATTTTCTGATTATTGTACAGTACCTAACTGACTAAAAATATAATTTTCTACACGATGGTACAAAAATCATTACAAATATTACATTATTTCTTGTATTTTTGTCACGTAAAAGATGACAACGTCCCCTGATTTGTTAAATTGCCGGATGAAGATGCGTTTTACTGTCGCTGGCTGTACCTACCTACGCAGGGCGCACTAGGGCCCTGCGGTCAGTTGTATTAAGTCGGCAGTCAGATGTCATACGCTAATAGTTATATTATTACTTTTTGTTTTCACTTGTAGGTAATGTGTTACAGTTTGTGTGAAAGTGTTATCATTATTTAACAAATTGAGTGCATCACAACGGAAATAGAAACACGTAAATTATTAGTAATATACTATAACCCAACTATAAAAACACTCGATACGCAATTTGTAAGAATAAAAGTTCCATAAAAATCTTGTAAATGCTTTGTCTTGACCATAATGGTTTCCAGCTACAAGAACGTTTAATCCTATAACAATATCGTTTACTTACAGGATAAATTATTAGGACCTTTAAAAGCCAATGCTGTCTAATTTACGCATATTATACAGCTACTTAGCAATGTGAATCTTTTGTTCTTATTTCAATGTTCTGATTCAATAAGAGTAGGTATTGATCCTATTAACATTGTACCTATTTATTGTAACTGTTCTATAGGATATTAATCGTATAAATTATTTAGAAATAACATGTCTTATATAATAATATAGGATTAAGTTGTCTTGATTGTCACTAATTACTAGCATCAAAGTACCTAGCATATTGTCATACTGTAGCTATAAGCATTTTTTTTTATAAAGCATGTTTTACTGTTTCTATCAGTACAATGATTGCTCATATATATCGCTCTCCATTACCTACAGCATAAATACTTCTTAGAAAACACCTCTTAGAGTCAATATGTGCGTTACAATATTTAAAGCTGACTATAAACTTCTATCATGAAGGTTAACGTACTCAGTTATTCACATAGATGAAAATAATATCAGTTAGAGAACAAGTTACACAGTCAGTCACGTTTTATACGAAAACCAATGAAATCGAACTTTGTAGCACAGAACAGAAAAAAATGTTAAAAAAATTGATTTGAGCGAGTTTAACGGACAAACAAAAGTATTCGAAAAATATTTATCAAATTAATTACCTCACAACAATAAATAACACCGATACGCTATAACGCCTAATGTTTTTAAACATTTACAACTTCAAGATGTAGGTACCTACCTAAAGAATAGTTTATATTAACTAAGAAAACATTGATATCTTTAATATTGTTTTATAAATAAAATCTCTGCTAGGTAGAGTAGAATATTTACACAAGAGATAGATACAAAATAATTAAATATACATGTCTTGTTTTTAAACTTAAAGATATGATGTGCGTTGCACATAACAGCGCTAGGTACTTTGTAATACTTAGCTAGAAAAATAAATATTAGTGAAATCGCCAATATCATTCTCACAATATGACATTCGAATTTATAATTTTTGTAATTGTTTTAATCGGAGAAATTCGCACAACTGCCTCATTAGCCTAGTGGTCCTGAGCGCGACTGCTACGCTTGAGGTCTTGGTTTCGATTCCCAGGTCGAGCAAAGTTTTATTGGGGTTTTCTATGAAATTCCCAGTAGCAGCTCAGAGTTTGGAATTCGTGCCCGGTTAATGGCAATAGGCTCGCCCCCTATTACATGGGACCTAAACATACCAGCGAACTGTGGGTTACATTAGTACGCCTCTGCCTAACCCTTCGTGGAAAACAGGCGTGATGGTATGTTATAAATTCGCACAAGGACGGTATTAAAAAGCATTCGGTCAGTCACCTCGACGCTTGGACCTGATAAGGCGAGAACATAAATAAACATCAACAAGTTGAACTTTAACTAAGTTAGGTTTAGTAAAACGTTACGTTTAAAAATAACTAAAACTAAAAGTATTTCCAGTTTGGTTACAAAAATCCTGCTTTAAAGAAGTAGGTACCTACTTTCTCTTACCACAGTACGGGGTTCTAATTCAAGGTTAAACATAAACAATTTTTAAAGATAGAGTAACAATTGGCATAAACAATTGTGTCATATCTCCATGCATTAGTTTCACAACTCACAACCGAATTCCGGACTGTGCCAGATGGAACCGAACGGCTTAATACAGAGCATATCCCTTTTTCGTTACGTGACGATTTCAGAACTTCGTTTAAAAAAAAAACAATATTTATTTGTTTTTTTTTTTGGTTTCGAGAAACCTCGAAATTAACACCTATTCAATTTATTTAGAAAAACCAGAATAGCAGTCAACGCTTGACACTCAGGCTTGACGGTAATCGGTATCCGAATTCCGAACTACACCGGATGGAACCACAAGGCATAACGCTTTTTCGTGACATGATGATTTCCAAACTATATTTAAAAAATCAATATTAATTTGGTAAGCGAATAAGCCGATGATCATCTCGCTACTTGCAAGTGCAAAGGTTGAACTTGATAAACTTTGAGATATCTGTGTTTTGTTAATTAAATTCATAGGAGATTGTTCACCAAGGGGAGAAAGTGACACACTACTAACGAGCTTGCGAAGGTCGCAAAGCACACGAGTTTGTAATCGTACTTTCCCCCGAGTGAAGCATAGTACCTACTTTATACTTCACCGACGAATGAAAATGATTATAAAAATATCTGAAAATAATTAGAGATGCCTAATGCCTTTCTGTGAGACTTTCATTGTTTAGCCAAGAATGTTATAATATCTAACATTCTTAGGCCCATATAGTCACACATACTTTTATTATCACGTAAATGGTATACATGTAGGTACCTACTTCGATTTAGCTGTCATGAAGGTCATATGATCTAGATCATATGTGAAAACGTTATGCGATATCCTTCATCATAACGAATTCTATTTTGCAAGTCATAAAAAAAATGCGAATCAACACTAATTCTAATTTTGTATGAAATGTGTTTGTTATCATAATTTAAATAAAAATACATAATTGTCCAGTAAAATTTTTGTACCAAACGCAAATTTAGTAGCCCTCAATTTCCAAAAATGGATTTTGAAACAACTTTTTACCCTGGCAATGGTTACATTCCGAGTAGATGAAGTATTAAGCCGGATTTACTTTTACAAATTAGTAGAATGACATAAGTTTTATAAAAAAAATGTCCTGGCACGAATCTATTTCAGTGGCATAAAATTAATGCATGCATTTTACAATGCATTGAATTGATGCTTAAACGTGAAAATTTCGTAATCTATAAATTAATACATAGTAGCTTGTTCACCAGGGGAGAAAGTGACACATGACTAAATAGTGTGCATTTGAGGCCCGAACTTGCGAGTTTAATTTCCCCCGTGTGAAGTACCTACTTTTCAGATAACATGACTTATCATCATGTGCGTAATTATATAAAGATTAGGTGGAAGTACTGATATACAACCCCAGTTCACCGCTATGTTTACGTTTTTGATCTCATGTAATAGAGGCGGAGCCAATAGCAGAAATTCAAATTAAATAACTCAATACTTATAATATATATATATTTAATACTTTGTTTAACTGGAGAAAGCTAACACTGAACAATCATACTTCCAACTATAAAACCACTATGGGACCCACTGGGTCGTCAGTTTAAATCGTACATCGTCCCATAAGCACCAGGCTTAACCCAGTTCCACTTTACCACAGAAACGATAACCGAATCATTATTTCAGTGATCTGTAAACAAATATAATCAGTCTACTTGACAAATAACAACGATATAAAACTGGCGGGTATGGTCCCCCGCGATTTAAACTGTTTCTACAGTTTGGGCAGTGTACATCAGAGTGGAGTCAAAGTGTGATCGATTATAGTTATTACAATTAAATATGGCTCCAAATATTTCGGAGTATATCGAATGGGCTCATCGAGCAGCAGAAGAAAAAAAAACTCATGTTAGCTTCCCGCAATTGAAGTACCCTTCACTTAGAGACGAAGGGTTGCGGGATCCCATACAATGGCTGAAAGGAAAAGCCATGGATGATGGAGCAGAAGGTTTATGGAGAATACGTGATGGGATTTATGATTTCACTGAATTTGTAGAAAAACATCCTGGTGGAGAAGAGTGGTTGGAACTTTCTAAGGTAATGTAATTACGGCCTAAATATTATTTTGTTGTGTATTAAGTAGAGTTTAAATTGGCCGACTTAAAATAAAATCAATAATACAATCGAAAATTTCTGAGTTCCTATTCCATCTTCGCCAAAGTCTAGAAAGTACTATTGTTGACAAATAATAAATTCTTGGACTATTCTAGAATAATGAGCAAAAATTTCAGGGTACCGACATTACAGAGGCATTCGAAGCTCATCATATTAATCCTATCGTAGAAAAAATAATAGAAAAATATTATATGAGAGAAGCTAAAACACCCAGAAATTCTCCGTTTACTTTTGAAGAGGACGGCTTTTACAAAACTTTAAAGCGGGCAGTGAGAGAGGAACTTAAGAAAATTCCAAAAAATGAACAGAAACGATCAGATGTGGTTATTGGCATTAATTTTGCAGCGGTTGTGATTATGTCAGCTTTATCCTGCTGGCTTACGAACTATTGGATGGTGATGGCTACTTACTTGATAGCATCTGTTACTTTGGCATGGACCATGGTTGGGGCACACAATTATCTGCACATGAAAACAAATTGGAGGATGTACCTTTTCAATTTAGGTTTATGGTCCTACAGGTAATGAAGTTGAAAAAATAATAGTTTCCCTTCTGAATTTATTTACATAAATTTCCTTACCTGGAATAAGGAATAATTATAAGTCACTACATTAGAAATTGAGTGAAAAGAGAAATGCTTGAATTAATTAGGTAGGTACATATTCATTGTTTGAATTCTTTTATAGGTTATATTATGGTAGCAGTTGAACATATAATTATTAATTGCTACAAAGAAGTAAATTCTTTAGAATCACAAAATTTCCACTTATTTAAATGATTTTAATTGTTTTACAGGGATTTCAGAGTGTCACATGCATTGTCTCATCATCTTTATCCCAACACACTGATGGATATTGAAGTTAGTGGATTTGAGCCTTTAGTGTTTTGGAATCCAAGGAATAAGCCTGTCTACGCAAAACTTGCGTTTATTATTGAACTTTCGATTTTCCCGTTTTTGTTTATTATTAACTTCTTGAAAAGGTAAGACTTGTAAGATTTTTTCAATGTCCTGATACATTGGTACCATAGAAACTTTTGTTTAGTACATCGACGTATACTATATTTTATTTAATTATGTTGTCTCATTTTAGATATAAGTAAAGACACTACATTAATCAATTTGATTTAATAACCTATTTAAATTCAGTGTCAATATGCTTTTTGCAATCACTTATCCAGCGCACCAATTCGTATCAGTGTAATTTATTTAATGATAATTTATAATTACGTATGCAGTAAATTTAATGATACGATTATCTCTTTGCTTACAGATTTCTGAACAATTTTATCAACAAAGACTTCTTTAAACAACACTACAAGTGGCACGATGGTGTTGGTTTCCTGCTTCCTATCTGGATGTACCTAGCCAGTGGGGCTCCTTTGTACCATGTCATTACTACGTGGTTGTGGATCGTTTGCACTGCTAGCTTCACATTTTTCATGATTGGATCTAATGCGGCACATCATCATCCTAAAATTTTTAAAGATGGCGACCAAGTCAAGTACTTATTGATATTTTTGTTGCTTTATGTAGATTTAGTTGTTCTCATGTGGGGAGGGGCTAGAACACTATTCCTCACTTAGGCATCTCGTAAGAGGTGAGAAAATATCTGACTTTCTCGGCGATAGGACCTCATGGGGTCTGACTGGCTGGCGTCGTCGCCAGCCAGTCAGTAAGGGTAACCAAGGGGTCCTCGTAAGGTTGGTCCCATAAGTTGGCGTTCATCGCAAAGCGCCTTCGAGTGTGTTTCGACTTGTGCGTAAGAGCCAGTTCCTCTCTATTCAGAATCTGATCTCTAAGAATTTTAAAAGTTAAATCCAGATTGGCAGTTCATCTGCATCTAATTGACAGACTTGGGTTTAAGATAGTTTGCGTGTCTGGTCAAACAATATGACTATAATATAATGAACTGGTTTTAATGCTCACATTTTTTAAAGACTTGAAGAATGAACATGTGATGTTGAGAAGATGTTTGATTAAATTAGCTGAATCAATGGCATTAAGTTGTGAAACGACTAGGTACTTCATGGTTTCGATGCAAATTTTCGTGTAGATAAATGTAGTCATTTAGTCGGGGGATTCGAAAATTTTATTTAATCCTTTTACAAAACATTACATTCGCCGTGGGTTTTTAATTTTCTTTTTATTTTGTATTTTATTATTTTGACATTAATTTAGTGATCTTTATTATTCTTCAGGAACTCTACCGTGGACTGGGGTCTTCATGAGCTTGAAGCTGTGATGGATCGCACTGATATAAATACCAGCCACTTTAGAATAATGACATTCTTTGGCGAACATGCGCTGCATCATCTGTTCCCCACATTGGATCATGCCGTCTTAACACGTTTGTACCCAGTGTTCTTGGAGAATTGCGAAAAATTCAGAGCCAATTACAGAGTAACATCATCCTTTGAACTTTTCTTAGGACAGCTTAAAATGGCCGTAAAGGAAACCCCTAACGTCTTGGAAGAATAGTAGTAATTTATTCGTCTAAATTGGCTTATTTCCATTTCGCTAGCGGAAAAACCTAAAGTGTAGCCCTGTGTACCTACTATTAAAGAGGATAAAAGCGATTACGTTTGTTGATCATTGATGTTTAATTTCTGTATACTTACATCAAGAAGTGCGTTCATTCAATATTTAAAATCAAACGCTGATTAAAGAAAGTGAGTAGTTATAGTAGGAATTTTTAGCAACATTATCATTGTTATTGAATATTTCTTTATCTCCAAGTCAAGTTTAAAGTTCAATGTCATTATCAATATAATATTATTTAGTTTATATAAATATATTGTTGGTATTAAATTTTAGTTTATTTCCATCCTTTATCTTACTATTTTCTTTGCGAGGTTAATTAAAAATATTAATTAATGTCTACTGACTACAAATACAGGATTCAGTTGGTTGGGCCAAATATTCCAATTTTTAATTTAAAAAAAATGTCTTACTATTCGGATACCGTCTAGATTCCTTCGCAGTCATTTTGTCCACAATACCTAAAAAATGAACCATAAAAATGGGTAAGTTTAGTTAGGGATAAGGGAAATCAAATGAAGCGTATTTCGATGGACTAAGTGGTAACGATCCTAACTCCATATTTAAGATTTGGTATCAAGTCGCGTTCTGTAGTTTCTGACTACCACTATGGGAAGGAGTTTGTATATGAGTGTATATGTGAACGCAGTTTATTAAGTGTTACTTTTTTTTTATCTATCTATCTACTTGAAAGCGGTTTGCGGAGGTATCGCCAAACTTTCGGGAGCAGATTTTAACGATGGCATTAGTTTTACGAATTATCCGAGTGATTTTTTTTACACTAGCTGCTACCCGCAACTTTGACCGCGTGGTATTTTAAAAAAAGTAGCATAAGTTACTCCTTGTTACATCTGCTATCTGCCAGGGAAAGTCCCGTCAAAATCGGTACAGCCATTTCCAAGATTAGCCGGAACAAAATGACAGACAGACAAAAATTGTATAAATGTTGAAATGCACTTAGTAAAAAGCGGTTATTTTAATATTACAAACAGACACTCCAATTTAATTTATTTGTATAGATAAGTAGGTACCTTATCGTCTCCGGACTGCTTATTACTTAACTTATCCGACCCTGTGACAGGCGTTGGTCCTTATCGCCCATTTGATTTTTAAAAGAAAATTTCTTTGCAACGTACGTAGCCACATATTGATCCCAGGGCGGCAGTTTATTCAAATGTTAGGACGTGTATGTGTTTAAGGAGTATTTATGCTCTAATGAAGAACGTGTCTATTAGTACAAAATAAGGTTGTAAATGTAAGTGCAGTGCACACACGGGAAGTATAATTCACTTCCCGCGAGGAAGCTCTGATTGCGTTAACAGTTGATTTATTTTTACACTCAATTTATTCCTTTGCGCAAGTTACTTAGGATGTTAGCAGTAAGTGCTCGAGAACGTTTGTTCTAAGGAGTATTTATTATCATGATTTAAATTCAGAACTTATATCCGTTTCAAGAAGGAGGTTTTATGCAATACCTTAAAGGCGTCTGGTGTTGCAGGTTTTCATCATAATTTCCTGTTCTGTCCTTTAATATTATACGTTAGTATGTTTGGCACCCAGTGATGTAGCCACTGCATTACATACCATCACGCCTGTATGTCCCGAAGGGTTAGGCAGAGGTGTACTAATTGAATCCCACTGTTCACCGCACGTTTTAATTCTATTTTTGAATATTTGATAACGCTCATTGATCTTACATTTATTTTTAGTTTGAAATTGTACTGGAATTTTCTGATTTCTCATTTCCTTTTAAAAGTTGCTTCGCTACTAGTGGAATTTTTATTTTCTACGTACCTTTACGCTAGTATTCCTTGTATTAGGCAGAGGCGTACCTACTAAGTACCTATAATTCGCCGGTATGTTTAGGTCCCATGTAATAGGGGACGAGTCTATTGCCATTAACCGGGCACAAATTCCTAACTCCGAGCTGCTACTGGAAATTTCATAGAATCCGATAACACTTTTCTCAACCTGGGAATCGAACCCAGGACCTCTAGCGTAGCAGTTGTGCTCAGGACCACTTGGCTAATGAGGCATTTATGATAAAATAAATTCAGGATGCTTATTTTAGACTCGTAATTTGAAAAGAATCTTAAAAAATAGATTTTTTCGAGGTTTTATACGAGTTCAATAAATTTCACTCATAAATCTCATCTAACTTTGCTACTATTTGTTGAAAACTCGTCTCCAATGCATGTAAATACTCGTAATATGGAGTTTCGATATTGAAATTCTTTGCTTGCTATCTGAATTTATTGATGCAACCCTACTACCTTCCGATATGTTCCTAAAAGTGCATTTTGCTAGAATATGGTTTACTTCTACGTGTTTACGCAAAAGGTGACAAATTTCACTTAGATTGTAAATCGACTACATGTATGTTTTTGATGTACTGAACGTGATTTACGATAAGATGATGCTAGGAATCTGCTGCTGGAGTTCGCCTAGCATCTGCATTGTCAAATATTTCGCAGCTAAGCATAATAATAATTATGCTAATAATTATTATTGTAGGTATTCCAATTCAAAGAGCAATGTAGCTAGTGAATTAACTTGTCATACGGGACTTAACCACATAGTTCTCGAGATTATAAAGCGCTAGTGGTATCACCAAAACCAATACCATGTCTAAAACATAGGCTGCGGGAGCCACTTAAATCAGGCAGGTCATACTTATTTGTATCGTACTTTCTTAAGTCAAAGAAAATTAATAAAAATACTTTTTTAAATGTGTGCGGTCGGAAATACCCGTCGAGAACGAAGAAGAAGAGTATTATATAGTATGATAATAGTACTAATAGTACTAATGTATGAATTAAACCAATCACAGTAAAATATTCACTTAATGTACCTAAGTTATTAATGACAGTCTTAGATATTGAAAAGAAATTTTCACACCCACATCTTTTTGTTTAATAAATGT
The DNA here is from genome assembly GCA_947256265.1 of Acronicta leporina. Lineage (NCBI taxonomy): Eukaryota > Metazoa > Arthropoda > Insecta > Lepidoptera > Noctuidae > Acronicta > Acronicta leporina. The sequence continues at coordinate 10,177,957 of OX366520.1, read as the reverse complement.
TGTCCGCCATCTTGGATTTCAAAATAAATGTCATTTTCGTAATTAGCACATCGAATAACCTCGAAATTGACCCCCTTATCAATTTATTTGGAAAAATAATGTCTACCATCTTTCACAAAGATTCCTACCCGTCAATTCCTACCGCAAGTCTCTCTAAAGAACTTCGTTCCAAGAACAACTGCAACAAACACATTTCGTTAAAAGCTGGATCTCTGCATCTAATTCAACTCGGTGTAAACAATAAGGTCGGTTCCAAGCATTTGTAAGAGACGAGTGTTGAATGGAAGTAAAAACAGTTACGTCTGCTACGGAGAAGGAAATTGTCATCATTTCCCACAATCCTTGTCGGAGCGTTTCCTCGAGTACAAAAAGAAACGCCCTCCAAGAACTAGTTCTTTATGCAGCTGAGTTCAAAGAACTCCCTTCAATTGAGTGGTACTCAGACATTATGAAGTGTAAGAAATATACACTATTGTAGAACAAATACAGTTTTGTATATTTTTAATCTATTTACTGTTTTATTAGAGCCCTAATTAGCCTAGTGGTCCTGACGCGATTGCTACGCTAAAGGTCCTGGGTTCGATTCCTAGGTCGAGCAAAGTGTTATCAGGTTTTCCTATGAAATTCCCACTAGCAGCTCGGAGTTTGAAATTTGGGCCCGGTTAATGGCAATAGGCTCGCCCCATATTACATGGGACCGAAACATACCGCCGAACAGTGGGTGTACATTAGAGTACGCTTCTGCCTAACCCTTCGGGGAATACAGGCGTGATAGTATGATGTATTCTATTGGTCATAAATTCTACTGCTGAGCTTGTAGGTCTGGAATAGATTTCCTGGTCGATCAATGTGATTAGGTTTTTCTGTAAAATTCTCAGTAGCAGCTTGATTTATATTAGTTTGATGGTAATAAGCTCGCCCCCTATTTTATTATGGCACCTGAAATATAAGGATGAATTGTGGATGTTCATTAGTGAGTTCATTAGTAATGGTACATATGTTAATTTAATTAGGGTTTCGAAGGACGTTCTCTTGACGTCTTGGTAAAGCAAAAGTCGTCTGAATGTTTTTGAGTGTTATCTCAAGGTACCTAGTCATGTCTAAAAAGCTTGTTACTATGTTTAGCTACAGGCTCTTCTGTATGCTACGTACATATTTGAATATGCTGGCAGACAAATAAATATTTGAATGCAGAGTGGGGGCGAAGTGTTAGTCATTCATCGCCTGAGAGTGTCATTTAAATGTGATTCATGAAAATGTACTCGGTCGTTGAGTATTCAAAGCTAAGACGTTTCACACGTTGCCTTTGAAACTCAAATTTAGTCCACAATTACTTCTAAGAGATATTTTGAGCTTTTATACTTACTTTCGGAAATGTATTTATTTGTATTGGAAATAAATGGTTATTGCATTTGTTTTTGTGAAGAAATGTAGTAGATATAATAAACGTGTTCAACTTTAAATAATCTTCTAAACTAATCACGAATTAAGCGTAGTGTAAATTAAATTTTATTAACGAGTTTTATTGAAAATATGCGCAGAATAATTCATTCTCATAAATCTAGTCAAGTAACAGGCAAGCGAGCTTAAAAATTCTCCTCATCAAAAAACTTTGGAACGAAAATTCCATTTAAGTAATCCTTAAAGTTTAGGTCCTCGTAAAGTTAAGAAAGAGTTCTTATTTTTTGTCCTAATAAATTTTTACGACACAATATTGAGGTGGTAGAACTGTGTGGATTTTGATCGGGGTAGTGATACCACCGCATTAGCAAATATTTTGCAGATGAGATTTTTTTCCTTTTGAAGCAACTAGACCCATTTAGTCCAACCGCGAGACACGTTGCCTTATAACCGACTAATACTGTGAAATATACTGAACTATAGTTACTAATACTGCAATGCATAACATCTAGATTATTTAGTTTTTGTTGTTCATTGTTATATACCAACCTGCCTTGTTGTGGGCCTAAATTAAAAGTTTTTTCTTTCTAATAAAGTCAGTAAAATTACTGGGGGTATTTATTAGACGGCAGATGAAAACACGTCTATAGATTACGGATGCCGCTTACCATTAGGCGGGACACCTGCTTGTTTTGTCATATTATTTAAAAAAAGAGTTTTACGCCCGTGTGTCAGACCCCTAACTTCACAAATATGTATGCGAGTCTGCAGCTCTCTAAAAGCTTTTGTCCAACACGCACGGTTATTTTCTCGAGATGTTCACATTCGCTTACAATGCATATTTTATTTGGGTAAACATGTAGCTACTTGGAAATTTACTAGACTTGGTAATACCAGTTTACTTAAAAGCACATTTTTTTTAAATTTGAATATAAATAAAGCCTAATACAATTTGATAGGTTCTATTAATACATTAGTACGCCTCTGCCTAACCCTTCGGGGAATACAGGCGTGATGTGTATGTTATGAATAAGATAGCCAGATTGGGATCCAACAACATAGATAACATAGTAAATTCATCATGAAAAACTTTGCCTATCTCTAAAAAAATTAAAATAAAAGTATAATTATGTTTTCACGTAATATTCAGTTTCTAATTTTCTTAAAGTTGGATTCATACTGGAACGTAATCTAAAGATAACCAGCTTTTAATCTAGATGAAAGATTTTAATCAGCAGGCGTTGAGAAAAACGGACAGCCTTTGGTCGGCTGTGGAATATTATGAGCCACAGTTTAGTTACGGATAAGTTGAAGTGATTTCATCCACCGTATACTTAATTAAAATATCAGATCTTTTTTTAGATTTTCCTTAGCAAAACTTAAAGATTAATTAGAATTTGTGAGCCGTGGGTAGACTTTGATTAAAATATTTCTATTTATTTTCTTATAAATATAAATAATGTTTATAACGTAACAGATGACACATTCTGGAAAACATAAATGTTTTTTTTTTCTATGATATTCTAAGTAGCAGTTCGGAGTTTGGTGTTTGTGCCTGGTTAGGATAGGCTCGCCGCTCATTACATAGGACCTCTGCCTCATATACCTCTGCCTAACAGAGGGGAATACAGGCGTGATGGTAAGATATTTTACTATTTCAAACTCCCGTGTATGACCCCGAACTCGGAATCTAACCACCGACTTTAAAGATACTAATACTACTGGTCGATTAAAGTTTTGTGCTTTGACATTTAGCTATTTGGACTGAACTTTGACTACAAAAATATTCAAAATTAGTGTTGATAACCAATATAAAATATATTTATATTGGTTAGGTTAGGTTAGATCATTGTAGCCATTGTGCATACTTAAATAGAAGAAATTAGGGTTATTTTGAAGAGGTTTTCCCGTTGTTATTCCATACAGTGCCACTTGCGCCGAGTTTTCACGGTGAAGATTCATTTCACGGTGTTTTACAAGACCGCTAACCATTAATCCCTATCTTAATTGATGAACGCCAACTTTCATGCAATTCCGCGTGTCACCAGTTAAGCACAACTGCTGAACTTTGAACGTCATTCAGCGGTTTTGTAAAACAGCTAGCGAAAAGTTTAAATGCGACATAATGCATCACTCTGGAGAAGGATAACGCAATTGATACGTTAATACCTCAATATCTTTACTAGAGCGATAAGGAGTTAAGTACATTGGAAATGCATAGGTGGGTCCCACTATGAATTTTGTTCATTAAATTTCCCAACAAGTACTCTGCTTATTTCCGTATTATTCCTTAAGGAAACGATGCTGATGGGATGCCATTCTTAGGGCATTATATAGCGCGGAAGGTCTCGCTCCTTCACGATGTTCAGGACGTTAGACTTACAGACTTGTGGCAAGTCTTATGGCGAGTCCTCTAGTCCTGAAATTAGATTTAAAAAAAACTAACGGACGGAAACTAAAAAACGGACTTTGGACTTGTGCTCAATTAATGGCAATAGCCTTCTGTTGCATGGGACATAAATATACCGATATTACATTAGTATACCTCTATCTAATCCTTTGAATACTGGCTTGTTGAAATGTTATCAAAATAAAAGAACATTGTTTATATAAAGGACTCACTTCCGCAATAAACATTTCAACAAGAAATTTTAGCGAATAAATATGCGTATTGTTAAAAGCAATTACCGCATGCTGCCAATTTGTTAATCACACACGACATACATTTGTTTGCGGGCTGTTTAATTGGAAGCGGTAATAGAATATTCAAAGAGAAAATGCTTGTCGCGAGTGTATGAAAACACGCTTTTGAGTTTTCCACACTCGCGCGTGATTTTACCGCCTGACATTGTTTATATAGCAATCATAATCTAACACGTCCACGACATTCCGATATTTGTTTTTTTTTGTACAGTTAAAGGGGAATAACTATAACATTGTTATAAGGAAGTTCCACATTGTTGATATTGTATATACTAAGTGTGGTATTATGAGTTGTAACATTGATTCATCGCGATGAGTGTTAGACATGACCTGCAAGGTACTAAATGCAGTTCTTAGGTATTAGTTTCCATGCAACTGCAGTCCAGTGAAGGTGGATTTAAGTAGTTATTGATACTTCATCGTCGTACTTTCCAAGGTAACAAATTTAAAATAATTATATTATAATTATCATTCAATTATTAGATCACTCTCGTGTCCGTCTTCCATGTAATAATTATTCTGGAAAACAATATAACATAGAAGGTCTTTACAAATTTAGTTTTCGTTGACTACTTTGTACCTTCCTAAAACTATAATTTTATGGACTTGTCTTTAACTTATCATGTGTGGGGCCGACGCAGCAAGGTCTCAGTGCACTTCGACACAATGGGACCTTTTGTACTTCCCCTAGATACCTAATCCTTATCCTCTCCCAGTTCTTCAAACAGCTCTTCCATGAGCTTTATAATGAGGCTATTATAGGGATATGAATCTATAGTCCTCTGGTCAGCCAGTGCATCGCATGTACATAGAAGGTGTTCCATGCTCTCAATTTCCTGTTTGCACTTATCTCTATAGTATCGGACAATTGCTTGAGTCCGACTGGCTCTTGGCAGTTTTTTTTTTTTTGTCGAGGTGAATTATACAGGACACAAAGTATCGAAGATAGTACATAGAGCACAAACGTGACTGTTGTGAATTTTCAACACATATATAAGAATATTATGAATGTACAATTCTAATTTAACAATTAATGAAGATTATTTAACCTTTAAATAATTGTGTTTGTTAAAACAATAAGTGTCCACAAATCTTGGAAATTACTTCAAAGGTGGTTTCAAATAATTAATCTGCCTTTACATTTTAATGCTGCAATTATTCACCGCTCTTGAAGTCATTTTATCTCGTTATAGCTTAATTATTCTTTTTACGTTTTTAATTGATACAAGTTAAATTAAATGAGTGACTGTGTAGCCACACATTTTGGAAAGTCACGGTTTCATTAATTAGTGTCACTCAGTATTATTGAGGAGTATTCACCGCACGTAATAATTATTCGACGCCGAAACTGAATTCGAGGGTAATGAAAAGGTTTTTAAGCTGGAAAGAAAAAGTTGGGACTTCGCGACGCGTCAGAGCTTTTGAAGTACCTATCTTCTACTTTTTCTTGGTCGACCTAATTTCGGATTCATAAAGCTATCAAGACTTGGAGATTAGCATTACAAACGAACAATGGTGAGCGTGATTATCATACTTGTTATCTTGGATGTCGCCCCAAAATGGCCCTTATCGATTCCCTTTTGTGGATTAGTTCCTGTTTCCCTTTAATAAAATACTATGACGTAGTAAGAGTGGTATGTAGCCTATACTATTTACTCATAGACAATCAAATATAGATTAACTACTAGAAAGTATACTGTTTGGCTTTACTGGTACCTACGTACGTATATGCGTAGATGAGTATTGTACACTCCATAGGTGTCTTACAATGAATCTTTTTGATTATATTTCTTTATATATTTATTTGTGACAAACAATAAATTATTTCTGATGTTAACCTTTATTGTGAATTTAAAAAACTGGCAAGTTTTTTAGGGTGGACCCATCCTGCAAGACGGATTAAAAAGAAAGTCCCATAGGATTTAGAACTTTGCGCAATTGCGTTAACCACAACTAAACTAATAAGAACAAAATATCGAAAGAGAAATATTTTGAAAACTCTTACCCCATCTATGTATAGTACACCGACAGTATTCATATCTTTCATCAACATCAGCTTATATTCGTCCACTGCTGGACTTAGGCCTCTCCTAGTAAACGCCAAAGAGCTCATATCTATGCTTCTATGTTAAAATTAGCTTTTGTAGCCACCAGTAATTCCGAAAATGTAGTTAAACAAACTATAAATAGGACTATAAAACAAACCACACGTTGAATTTATAGTCCTGACCTGACATTACTAACCTGAATTATTTTAATGTATAAATTATTCTTCAAGCTGTATTTTTCGGCTAATTGCTAGCCATTTGGTTAATCGTAATTGTTCTTTGTATGCAGCCAGCTATTAAGGTATTTGCAAATAGCTTCTTTGCATATGCCTAAATGGCTATATTACCGCTAGACCTCCGCAACCCTTGGGGAAATCTGCTACCTTATGATGTTACTCGTGTATCATGTTAAATTTGCATATCCTATTGTCAAATCATTTGCAAGGCAGATTAAACCTTGATAGGAATACACCGTGTGGGGATGGGTATACAGTTAATCACTGTTATCTAGAAAGGCGTCTTGTGAGACGAAAAATATCTGACTTGCTCTGGGTCTAACTAGCTGGCCCTTACATCGGAGTCAGTTGTAAAGTGCATTGGTATTTGTATTTCCACTTCGCAATCAGCTGTTGCGACTCTGGCAGTCTGGGTCGAGACTGGTAACGAATCAGCAATTCCTTTGATGTAACAGACATGTTTAGCACAATCTATTATGTCCTGTTAAGGTCGTGGTGAATGTATCTGATCCCATGGCTTTGACCATACGGCAAGGAATTTTTTAGGATGCGGAAAATCGTCATTATTCGACTAAAAACCTCACTTGCCTTCTAAGTGAGGTTTTTAGTCGAATAATGACGATTTTCCGCATCCTAAAAAATGAGAGCCTCCTTCCGGTACTCTGTTTGACTGTTGAATCTAGTCCGGTCTTGGGAGACTAAATCCAACAATCGTGCAATCTCAAATTGCCATACACCAAACAAGCTCGCATCTGGATGCCATCGAACCATGAAACGATACATAGAAGGATATTGATGCACTAAAATAGAACGAAATAAATATTTACAGATATTTATGCTTGGCAAACAAATAAGTTACTGATATGTGTGATCTATCAAAGTACAAGTTTCTCACATTATTTCCAGATCACGGTGAAAAATAGCACGTCATGTTAGTACAATCGAAAACCGATTCACTGAAAATAAAAGCAGAGTTCCCTCCAAGATTTTCCAATGTTTAAATTCTAGATAGCGGGCAGAGTGCTATTTCTAGGTGAATCGACACAGTCGATGTGTCCCCGATTTGCTGGAAACATCGATTTTCATTTCGCTCCAGTGTGTTCATTGTTAAGCATATTTGTGACGCGAGAGACTGTGATAGCGTGTATGAAATCGTTTTGCTTCACCGTATATTTCAAGTTGTAAATTTTATTCATGTTACATAATGTTTAGAGAATGTGTCAAATAAGTGAAATTCGTAGTAGGTAAACAAAGCTAAACAACTTACTAAGGCTTAGATATAATATATTATTATAATCTCGACTATTATAAAATTGTAAAAAAGCTATTTCTGTGTTGTACATTGAAGATATTAAAAAAAGCAAATGGGTTAGGGCATATAAACATCTCCGAACCCAGAAATGTGATTTTTTTAAAATTATTGTCTGTTTGTCTGTTTCTTACGGGTTAGCGCAAAAACTACTGAATATATTTAAATTTTGTTATCACTGTTAGAAAGTATATGCTTCAACTTAAAAACTGGTGAACTTCTTATCTCAATTAATTGAACGGATCCTGAGATACAGCTTGACCTCTAATGTATGCAGACCCATACAAAGAAGAGATCATCAATGTTGGTTTTTCCATTTTTACTCCTGATAGCTTCATGTGAGCGAAGCCGCGGGCAGAATTAGAAGAAGAAGCTAGTATTTAATATAATTACTCATTAGTTAAATTAAAAATTACTTAAATCATTAGATAGATTCCTTGGTCGATCAATGTTATACGGTGTTTCTATGAAATTCTCAGTTATTGCAGCTAGAAGTTTGGATTTGTGTGGATTAATGGCATTAGACTCACTCCTTACTACATAACCATAGACGACACACATACTCACAATTTACCGGTACGTTTAAGTAATGTAGGTACTACACCACGGGAACACAGGGAAGATGGGATGTTTAATCTATATTCTATCTATTTATATAAAAGAAAGTCGTGTTAGTTACTTCATTTATAACTCAAGAACGGCTGAACCGATTTGACTGAAAATTGGTGGAGAGGTAGCTTAGAACCAGGAAACGGACATAGGATACTTTTTATCCCGTTCCCGATACTTTTTATTCCACGGGGGCGAAGCCGCGGGCAGAAGCTAGTAAATTTATAAAAGAAAGTCGCGTTAGTTACACTATTTATAACTTAAGAACGGCTGAACCGATTTCGCTGAAAATTGGTGGAGAGAGGTGGCTTAGAACCAGGAGACGGACATAGGATACTTTTTATCCCGTTCCCGTGGGATGTGATGACAGACCGAATTCCACGGGGGCGAAGCCGCGGGCAGAAGCTAGTAAATTTATAAAAGAAAGTCGCGTTAGTTACACTATTTATAACTTAAGAACGGCTGAACCGATTTCGCTGAAAATTGGTGGAGAGAGGTGGCTTAGAACCAGGAGACGGACATAGGATACTTTTTATCCCGTTCCCGTGGGATTTGATGACAGACCGAATTCCACGGGGGCGAAGCCGCGGGCAGAAGCTAGTTAAATATAATATTCAATGAGTTCATTTAGTTTACTGAATTTTCGTCGTCATACATCCAAAAGTGTATCACCAGTAGGTATGCGTAGAATAATCGCTTTACCTAAACAAGGGCTATGTTATTCAAAAATTGGTCAAATTTTCTAACTAATATAAACTAGACTGAAAACACAACTTAACCCATTGCTGTTACGGTTTCATCATCATCATATCAGCCGATAAGAGTCCATTGCTGAACAAAGGCATGTCATAGTCGTCTAACAATTTTAGTACATAAAATAAAAATAAATTGGTAAATCAATTATTTGCAACGCATTAGTTGCTTTTACAAAATTAATAAACAAACGAAACATTGATGACGATGAAATATCACTCATCATCAATATTATATAAGGTATATAATTCCTCAAGCAATCATAATCTTCTTTCTTTCATCACCATCAAGTTATCGATGTGACGCAATCACGAGTCGGAGTCACGCTATGAATTTGAATTAGCCAACTGAATATTAATTTTATCCCAAGATATTATTTTAGCAAGCTAAATTGAATGTAATATCCATTATTACTTAGTGGATTTATGATGTTCTTCAATTAATTCTTTAATGTAACGAGACTTTGAATTTTATTGGCAATTAGAACGCGTAATTTTTATTTTGAAAAGTTTAACTTTATAGAGATTTATCAAATTTTGAGGGCAATTTATTTGAGTATTAGATTAATATTCTCATTTGCTGGGATTTACTTGTGATTTATAATATTTTAATTTTTTTAAAAAGGAACTTCGCCTGAGCTTCCATTTATTGGATTTAATAGACAAGCCCTCAGGATAGAGAGAAAATACATTTACCTATTAAATACAAAAACTTTTTTGGTATTTTAAAAAAGTTAGTGAATTAATTAATTTAATTGGACGCGGAGACTCTTTTGTCTATGCATTGTTGAATTTGATTGGGCTCCCTAATTGCAGCTATACCGTAGAATTTACATTTCGCCTGCACTGCGCAAATTGGAGCTGTTTTCTGGCTACATTGAAGTTCAAAAAATAGTCATTGGTGTTACAGGCAGTGAGTAAAATAGAACAATATACAATGTGAGGGCAGAGACATTACACATTATTTTGGATTGGATAAATTGTATAAATGTATGCAACGTACTTACTAACATGGAATTGTAAAAAAATATTTAATTTGGGTGTTTTATTTTAAACCATGACATAGAAAATACTATTTCGTAAATCCTTCGTGATCCCACAAAGTGTCATTGTGTTAGTTGAGATCGGCGGTGTGATGTCATCTAATGAATCGCACGCAGCACAATGATTGAGTCAAAAGTGAACGAGGTTCTTTTCCTGAATAAAAACGTTATATTTTGCAGTTTTTCTCAATTTAATTCTAATGTCTAGAGGACAAAAATACTGGGTTGAAATAAGATTGTTAAAAATAGTGAAATATATGTACATTTCGAATAAAATAATCAGACAATTATAATTTTAAGGGTCCGGTGGAGCTTGAATGGCCCACAAAAACGTAACACCAAAATAAATTATGAAATTTTGATATTTTTCGGATTGAGATTCCGTAAATGTATGTTCCTACTTACCACTTCGTCTACTGCTACTTCACTGGAATTAAGTACTGGGAAATCGTTGCAAACCTTTATGACATACTTGTAATCTCAGTTGTAATATTAACGCCATATCTACAATTTGTGTTCTATTTAATCTTTACAATTAAATAATATCTAAAAACAATTTAAGGAAACTATTAGGGCCACTTGCACCGACTTCAGAAATATGTCATTTTTTGTTTAAATGGAATTTAAACAAAAAATGACGAAATTTAAACACATTTAAGAAGTTGTTGCAAGTGGCCCTTAGAGTCCAATAACTATTTTGTATTGAAAATCCTAAGTCTGTATAAAATTAAGGGTTTTCTAATTATCGAGCATTAGTAATTCCCCAAGATAGATTTATAATCTATTTTGTATGTAACTAGCACGTCTTGTAAAGTAAAACTGATCAGAAACCGGTAGGCCTAGAACGGCTATGATTTGTTATGTTGACTACTCAAGTGGGAACTACAGCCATAAGTTGTCAAGAAATGATGGATGAGACAATACAGAACTCGTATATGTCGGCGAAGAAATTTCCGAGTGATTTGTGTTATGCTTAGAACAATCTATCTTGTTCATCGGTTTTGATAGGATCGTTTTTACAGCAAATAATTTGAGGAAGGAAATGCTTATATGTGCAGAGAGTTGTATTATCACATTCAAAAATATGTAACTATATGTTAGGTACATCTATTTGCGAACATTATAAAATTGGTTTATTTTATTATTATTAGCCTTGAAACTATTGTACCTATTATTAGCCGTGCCAGAGCAGAATTGGATTTTTTGGAATAGAATCAGTTCTAAAGACTACCTTCTACAAAAAACTTTAGGTTTTGATCATTTTTTTATTCATCATCATAATTACTGTTCCACTGCTGACCCCAGGTTTCCTTTTGGTGTTAGGGTTAGGCCAGGGGTCGGCAACCATTTCCAACCCCGTCAACAAAAAAAAAGAAAAAAAAAGGTGTCGGCTACCTTTTGAGTCGGAAGTGTCAAAAATTACAATTTACATAATTTAATTTAGAGCCACTAAAATTCTTAGAACAGTAAATAGTACTTGCCCGAAAAAAGATTTTTGATAGAAATGTTTTTTTTTTAATATAATATTTGCGTAACTAAAGAGCCGTAGCTTCACATCAAAAGAGCTGTGAGCATCCAAAGAGTGGCTCGCGAGCCGCAGGTTGCCGACCCCTGGATCGGGCTAGAGTCCACCACTCTAGCCTAATACGGTTGATAGACTTCGCATACCGTCGAGAAAATCTTTCTGGCATGCAGGTTTTATCACGATGTTTTCGTTCACCGTTTAAGCTATATATCAACATGATATTTATCATGATAGTTAACAATATGGTAATAAATTATTAATATGCATGTTATCACGAATTGTCAGAGTGTACCTACGACTTGGCAGTCTAATAACATTATGAATTTAGTTTATATAAAATCAATCTCGCTCAATATTCCGATCACAAAGAACACTCAAATGAAACACAAATGAAACATAGTAACTCAATGTAGTTGTACGCGGTATCTTCAGCGCATTTAGGATGCGCAGCAGCGGTCGTCACAAGGGTCCCTCCGGACCACGCTGGGTGAAATATGGTGCAATAAATTACTATATTATCGCGCGCAGTCGATTTTGTGCGCCCAGCTTCTAGGCACTTCGTTATGAACACTGGGTAGCTATTGGGAGTTTGAATCTGAGTGGACTAATAATGTTCTTACGTCTTGTTTGAGCTTTGTTCTTGGTCCTACTACTTTCATATCAGGTTTTGAACCAATGATACTATTCAACTTTGTAGTTATTAATTAGATTTTTTAGTCAAATGAGTTTACTAATTCAAACATTCATTATTTAGCTAATTGTTATTCACACATTCATAAATCATTGTCAATTTTATCATAAAACAAAGTCATGTTAAGTGCATTGTTTGTTACACTGGCTTTTTTCTATCACTCTTAATTCTAACAGCTTTTACTATTGGATAAGTTTTTCCTCCTTATGTCTGATTTTTACATTTCCCCCCGCGCTATGATATTACATTGTAACCTACTTTCGTCATTCTTTTTTTGCTATTGTCATAAGCTATATTTACATAATGTTGCAGTATTTTTCTTACTCCCATGTTGCCCTTTTATCAGTCATCTAAATACTTTTCTCTTTCATATTTTATCACATAATTTATCCCAAAATGTTCCTATAGTATTTTTATTTCTTTTAGCTTGGATTTTGTTATGCACTTCTATTTTCCTTTACTTCTTTGTGAGATTCTCTGATAAATAGGATAATATAAAATGTTTCTTTATTGATTTGAATCAATAAGAATTGTCTAATAATTTGTTCTCTTCTAAATTCTTGTCGAATTTTATAATTAACTTTAAGTGGTTCTCTTTGCTAATTAGGTATGAGATATTGTTTTATTAAAAATGACAGTTGGCCCAATGGGTCCGTCTATCAGTTATCAGGTAGTGATTGTGAAATCATGTTCACCGTTCATGAATCCATCAATGGAACGATGATCGATGAATTGACACACACATTTTGGATAAATTAGTTTGGAATAATCGTAGTACCTACAGCACCATTACTTATTTGTTCCAAATTAATCCCAAGACATTTTTGACAGATTTTGAATAGTTTGTTAACCTAAGTGGATTTAATTATGCAATTTTCTAGAAAATATATTATTATCCCATTATATACTCTTTGTAGGTACATGAACCCACACAAAGTGATAAAGTTTATTAAATAAAAATACTCATTTCCCAGTAATATGATGTTTCACAAATTTAAGAGCTTTACTAGATTTCCTTTACATATTCCTATTGGTATTCCAATATGAAATTCATGCAGTGGAAAAATATTTCAATCCAATCTTAAAGATATTTTCTAGCTATATTCCAGTATTCAGTAAAGTAATCATAGAAGAACTTATTACTTATGATTTTTTACGAGTATATGCTTGAGGAGATGTATATGTATAAGTTGAATGAAAGCTTAATACCTAAATTCGTAGTAAGTCAGCTGAATACATTTTGGGTCGGTTTTGTTGTTCAACAAATCGAAAATGTGCCGATAACGCCTAAAGCCTTTCTTATATTTAGCTACTAATTAAATTTGTCGTATTTATCAGCTTCAAAAGGTCCTTAGTTAAACGAACTGAATAATCTTGAATGTCGCCACGCCTTGTAATAATAGAGATGCGACTGACCAAAGATAATAATTTCACTTTAATTATAAATATAACTTTCAATCATATTTCTATGTACAAACATTTTACATACCTACCTAGTTGTAGTAAGCATCAGAAAAATATAGTAGGTATCTATGCAAAGTCCGAGATATTTAGTGGCAACCTCTATGTATCCATTGAGACCGATAGATTGCTTACTAGAGGTAGAATTTTGACATTACCTATACTTAAGGACTATGTCAAATTCCTATCTCCATATATAAGTAAATCCACTGACTGATTTGTTATTGGGCCCAACAATCCTTCTTAGACTGGGTTATTCTGGGCACTAAAATAAATCATACATTAAGAACATGCAGTTTTACATGGGGCACACTAAAAGTTTTGCACTTCTAGCTAATCGGAACTATTTGAATTTCGAATGTTATATTTTTTTAAACGTTGCAACCTTCTTAGTAATAAAAAAAACAATTGGCGGGAAATCATTTGTCAATTGTTTTTTATCACACATCAAAGTTCTACGTACGCAACGAAAATGGAATTAAGTCGAAAAGATTTTAGAGCGATGATTTTTTATGATTTTAAAAGTTCTCTCTCTCCGCAAGACTGTGTCGCTCGTCTTCAAAATGCTTTTGGGAGAGAAGCACCTTGTTTGAGCACCGTGAGGCGATGGTTTGCTGAATTTGAGAGAGGTCGAGTTTCTTTACATGATGAATTTCGTGAAGGGCGGCCTTCAACTGCCGTCAACGAAAATAATGTGGCTACTGTTAAGCGGCTAACTGAAGAAATCCCGCGGATTACCTATGAGACAATTCGACGACTATTGGGGATTGGTATGAGCCAAATTCAGAAAATTTTACACGAAGAATTGAAAGTTCGGAAACTTTGTTGTCGTTGGATCCCTCATGAACTGACAGCGGAGCAGAAGCGGGCTCGCGTGGAATGGTGCTCACAGATGCTACTGAAGTACGACCACGGACATTCTAATGCTGTTTATGACATTGTCACAGGAGACGAAACGTGGATTTATTGTTTTGAACCCGAAAAAAAACAGCAATCTTGTGAATGGGTGTTTGAAAATGAGAACAGGCCAACAAAAGTAAGGCAGGGGAGAAACGTTGGTAAAAAATTATCGCGTTTTTTTTCTCAGCTACGGGTCCCATCTGTACATTTCCACTTGAAGATCAAAAGAGTGTTAATGCCGAGTGGTATTTTACCAGTTGTGTTTACCCAGGGTGTTAGAAAAAGTTCGCGAAAGACGACCCAAAAGCCACGTTCTCCTACATCATGACAACGCTTCTTCACACACGGCCAACAAAACAAAGTCATTTTTAGTTTCCGAAAAAGTACAACTCGTCACCCATCCTGAACATAGCCCCGACCTAGCACCCTGTGATTTTTGTATTTTCCCCAAAATCAAAGATTTGATGAGAGGTTTCACTTTTACCAACTCCGAAGAGGCAGTGATAGCGTTCAATCAACACGTAGAAAACATGCCTTCAGATCTGTGGTCCTCCTGTTTTAAAAAATAGTTCGATCGCATGAAAAAATGTTTAAAATGTAAAGGAGAGTATTTTGAAAAGCAATAAACATAAAATTTTGGTTATAACATGTTGTTTTTTTAAGTTACGCAAAACTTATAGTGTGACCTACGTATTTGTCTTGGTACCTCTATATGGACCCTATATTTATTGTATAAAATATTAGGTACATATTTTTATCAGTATGTAGGTATTGAACATTCATAGGTATTGCTAGCAACATGGCAGGGACATTCATCCCGATAACTTGGTTTAACCTCAACAAAAGCAATAAATTAATTTATAAACAGACGAATGCGTAAACAAATCACTAGTGTTACTTTGATGCTGTTTGGTACCAGTTGTTTTACCATTAAGGAAAACTAATAAATATTCGGAATATTACTTGTTCACCGTTCATGGTACGTACTTAATTTTTTTTAATTTATTGTCCATTTGAACCAATCCTATTCTTTGGTAGGTATTAGGTCTGTTAATGTACTTCTCACTCTCTTTTTTTACTGTTTATATGCTTTGTACAGGTTGATGTTTCTTTGTTTATAGCATATTTTTACATACACACATACATACCATCACGCCTGTATTCCTCGAAGGATTAGGCTGAGGCGTACTTAATGTACACCCACAGTTCGCCGGTATGTTTAGGTCCCATGTAATAGGGGGCGAGCCTATTGCCATTAACCGGGCACAAATTCCTAACTCCGAGCTGCTACTGGGAATTTCATAGAAAAACCCAATTACACTTTATTCAACTCTCATATTGGTTGTATTTTGAAGTTTTACAAATCTATTGGTACTAATATATAAAGCTGAACAGTTTGTTTGTTTGTTTGGTTGCTTGAACGCGCTAATCCCAAGAACTAAGTACTCGTCCGATTTGAAAAATTCTTTCAGTGTTAGATAGTCCATTTATTGAGGAAGGATATATGTAGGTTATATATCATCACGCTACGTGGACGAAGTCGCGGGCAGGAGCTAGTATTGGATAAGTAGTCACTTAACCACGTTACGTTAAATAATATCTATAAAATATGATTTTCATAAAATATTATTTCTCCATTTCTGTAAAATACTTGTGTTTAGAAGAAATTAATACAGGTACCCCTATTAAAACGTTATTATAATAATTATATATGTACTTCCATGTATGTCCAAGGGAAGTTCATACAGGATCGCTATCTAGTTGCATCCATTATCACATTCTTACTATTTGGGTATGAGTAATTTTTGTAGAATTAATAATACTGACAAATTTTTCCCTAATTAGTTAATGGCTATACTTACCTTTTTTGACTTATTTTCTTCTCCCTGGGAAAATCGTATTAGGTACCTATTTAATCCTGTAAAACTATTTGTTGTTATTGATAATAAGCGAAAACCACTTCATAAGGTCTTATTTGAACTTTATAACAATGATTCAAATGGGCTGTTGACTTTGGTTTTATAAAAACTGATGAATAGTTTACAATACAATTTCAAATATTACATTGTTTGAAGTCATGTTTGAATGAAGCTAAAAGCTATACAATATCGCATTGTTGTCAAAAATCGGACATCGTTTGTTATTGTTAGAATCAAATGGTTTTATGTATTATTCTAAAGACCTTGTTTAGATTTTTTTATGGAGTACACGATGCTATCTAATTCCCAACAAACTTGAATGTATAACCATCGAGAGTTAATATAACTTTATGTATTTTTTTCTTTTCAGATGAAGTTTTTTGCTGTGGCGATTTTATTTGCCTTTGCTGAAGCCGGTGTGATTCCTACTGAAAAAAATTGTATTACTATACTTAATAGAAATTATGAAAAGGAAATCTTAAAAGACAATGTTAATAGTCCATACCAATTGGCTATAGACCATGACACTAATACTCTGTTCTTCAGTTGTACGGCACGAGCTGATGAAATGTTCAAGATCGCTTACCTAAGCTTGAAAACCGGCGCCTACGGTATAGTTTCTGGTATCCCCGGAGGATTTGCAAACACTGTGAATAATCTAGGCCACGCAGTTTACATGGGAGGAGAAGACGGTATATACCAATTTGATTACGATACAAAAAATGCTACCAATTTGCATATCGCTGATAATTTGAATGTTTGGCAATTGTTTTATAAAGATGGATTATATTTCACCACTTACCCAGAAGAGATAGCATATTTATATAAAGATGGAAAAGTTGTGCAAGTGCCCGAATTAAAGAATATCAAAGTAATGTTAATTGCTGTTGATAAGGATAAAAATTTCGTTTATTCAAATTCTTCAGGAGTGTTCATGTACAATAAAGCTAAAGGTAAATCAATTGTTTTAAGCAATTCAGTTGCAAATGGATTCAGCGCTGACATTGATGGTAATTTATATTACTCAACTTCAATTGGAATTTACTATGTGAATGATAAGACAAAGAAAGTAGATGAATTAACCAAACTTGACAATATTTACGGTGTTGCAATTGAGGGTAATGGGAATATAATATACGCCTCTGAAGAGAGTATTATTAGACTTACAGAAACGAAAAGAGTATGTATGGATGAAAACATGATCGTAAAAAATGCCGTGAATCTTGACACATAATTTCACGGCAATTGGTATTATTGTTTTCATAACTAACAATTTTTCATAATAAACTTATATATATAAAATTAATCTATAGTTTTTTTTTTGTTTTAATAAGAATGAAACAAAGTACAATGACATAATGTAATATTTTGGAAAATACAGGCGTGGTGGTATCTTATTTTTGTGATTGAGTTTAAAGTTGGGTCCAGCTGGTCTTATTTCCATAACTATAATCTTGTTCCAAGCCTCTAGTATCATAATAAATATGGCTCCAATCGCAAGGAGCAGAAAGGGAGCCAGGTAAGATATTGCGTCATATTTCAACGACTACGCCACATGCTATTCATAGCTTTAGGCTCTAACTGATGCCACGCTTCCGTTTGATGAATTTGATTAAATGTCTTCAGATACAGCACACACATTGATCGTTCTTATAAATATTGGTTTATTTTAATTATTGAATTATTTAACTTTGATGACATAAGTCATTAGTTGCCAACATAATTGAGAATTAATGATAATTGAACCATATAGCTTAAATTTGCTTACGTTAACAATAATTACAGTACGTCAAAATTGACCCTTAAAATTTTTTGAATTCCATACCTTATAAGAAAAAAACGGAAACCTTATAGGATTACTTTGTGGTCCGTCGGTCCGACTGTTTTGATCCTTTTTCTCAAAAACGCGTGGAGATATCAAGCTGGAAATAATACCAGGTCTGTTGGAGCAGCAAAATTAAAAGATACGGCCGTTTATGCTCCATTTATGCCGTATATTTTGACACTCTCAAGGGTAGCAAAACCCAATGACCTAGAATCCTGAAATTTGGCAAGAAGCAATGTTATAAATCACAAGTAAAGGCAAAAGATCGGAAAATAGTAAATTTGTAGTTACATATATAACAAAAAAAGATACCTATATTTTTTTATTTCAAACTTTGACGCAGCTGGTAAACTAACCGCGACCTATTTCGATGTATGGGGGCAAAAGTTTTCCAAAAGTAAAGTTAAGTATGTCCCTCGATACGGACTCGCACTTCACCGGTTGTTTTTATACAAAGCAAGTCTGTCCCCATAATTCCGCCCCAATATTTAACAAAATGTATAGAATCTAATAATTTTTGAACATTGTGCGGGTGCCAAAAATGACATCGCTCGAGTTTTAACTGTCAACAGAGACCCACCCCAGTTGGAAATTAACTCGCATGCATTAAATATGTATAAATTCGATTCTGTGTGATTTCAACATGCGGCTTCGTTACTTATACGAACTTTCGTTTGGAATAAATTATGCGACAAAGGCACGTTTGCTCTGTAATTCATTTGGCGGTTCGTTAGCCTTAAAAAGGCAGAAGACTGGCAAAAAGACATGTAAACTCTGCTCTTTAATTGAAAATTTTGTGTGACAAAGTTTGACATTTAAAATACATTTGATTTAGCTTTAGCTTTGAATTAACATTGCAGAGCTTAATATGTACTGGAATTTATTTATTGCGTTGATTAATAGGAGGAAATTAATTTTCTTTCGCTGAAGATCATTTTCTATCTTTTAAATATATAAATTGTCAGTAGTGTATTTTCGTTCGTTCTTATATTAGTCTTCACACTATCTAACTTTTCACCATCACAATTGAGGTTGAAGTTCAATTTCAAACACGAGCGATTGAAAATTTTGATATAATGTGACGTCAGACATATTTGAAGCGGTGTAGTAGCCTAATGGCTAGGATTTGCGATCATTTGGTTGCCCGTTCGAACCCCACCACAACAAGTTAACAAGAATACTAGTGATGTGCGTCCCATATTGCTAGTAAGTTAAAAAAAAACATTTTATAGTTATTTAAAAACTTATAACCTGACAAGAAAAAATAAATAGAAAAAAAATAACGACCTCTGGCGGGTCACAGTTCTTTACCAACCAAAGATCGAACTTGAAAGTTCCTTAGTAGGTACCTCAAAACTGCTATCAAGTACCGAGTTTCTAAATAAGGTCTGAGCTACATTAATGGAAAGCGGTATAAGGAGTAATGCATATTAGTTATGTAGTATTGCGCTACGAGTCAGACGCGTGCAGCTCCACGAGCCGTGGTGTTCACTGTTGACATATTACGAATTGCGAGCGCATCGAATTCAGTGCGACATCTTGTACACGATTCATTGCATTAAATTCTGTATTGTATTGAACATGTAAGTACTTACAAACATGTAGGTTTTTACTACGATAAATGAATTTGGTGTAGGCTAAGGGCCACTTGCACAATTTTTCATTGTAAGCGTGTGTTTAAATAGAATTTAAACACATACATAACAAACAAGAAGTTGGTGCAAGTGGCCTTTAATTATATATAAGAATATTTGGGCTAATTTTAAAGAGTATTTAATTTAAAACCGTACCTACTTACCTGTATATAATTTTTTTAGGACATGCAAACCTAACAAACAGACAGATCTTAGAACTGACTCGCATTTATGATATTGATTCGAAAGAAGACCAGTAGGAATATCAACTGATGACTTCACTTATCTATCTTACGTTGCTGGTTTAAATAATACGTTTTGTACAGTTGCCAGCACATAAAGTAACCACAAACTGTCAAATCTCCAATGAGAAATAAACTCAATAATTTGGAGATTAAATTGACAATCGGTTGAAGAAATTTGTAATTTTTTAATCTATTAACATCATTAGATTAATTCTGATTCTCTCTCTGAACTCTCAAATTAACATAAAAACTTTGATATAATAAACGGAGAGTCTTGTCTCTGATTAAAACAATAACATCCAAAGTATTATTTATTTTTGTTAGTATCAATGTAATACTGGCAATTAGGTACTTGCTTAACATCCAAAGTATTATTTATTTTTGTTAGTATCAATGTAATACTGGCAATTAGGTACTTGCTAGTTAATACTTCTTGTTGTTTGTGGGTTGCATACTCTATGATAAGATGTTACTGTGTCACAACGTTCTAGAATAAAACATGAGACCGTTCCTACAAAAACCTGGTGTTTTTACTTAAATATCCAACAATTTTAACACAATCCCAGAGTATAAATTTAAAAATATTAATTCATAAACCCGAAGTTTTAATAACTTAGATTAATTTGCCTAACAGCTGACACCTTCATAAACTTGTGATGGGATTATTTAAGATCTTAAAACCGCCAAACTGATTAGTTCTGTAACTAAATTTATCTGTTTCGTTTATGAAAACTTAAATAATGGGTATTTCTATACTAGAAGATCTGAGATCAACAATATTAAAAGCCTATCGTGAGGGATAAATACTGTAGAGGGCTAGGTTTTACATAATTAATATAACTAACTTCAAAGATTTGCGTAATCAGAGAAAAACGCTACAAAGATGTAATACTGTCCTTACAAATAACTACTCCTAAATAAAGATTTTATGAACTAGAACTAAGAAAGGAAACTAAGTCATACATTCTGATAAAATCGTTTACCCCGCCAATGTCTGTAACTCGTAATTGAATTCAGCAAAGAAGATAGAAAAAAAAAGTAAAGTTTCTACGTGATCCGAAAACACGATTCAAGCTATCATCAGTTTTGTGAGTCAATGAGAAAAAACCAATACTGTTGTATGCCTGCAATATCAGATTTAGAGAATGAATTTATTTTCGAAATAACAAATAGGTAATTGTATTTATATGTTTATTACTAGCTTCTGCCCGCAGGTTCGCTCACATGAAGCTCAAAAACCAACAGTGATGATCTCTTTTTTGTATGGGCCTCTTTATATTAGAGAGGTCAAGCTGTATCTCAGGTTCCGATTAATTATTTGAGATAAGAAGTACTTATACCAGTTTTTAAGTTGGAGTACATACTTTATATCAGTGATAACAACGTTAAAATCTATTCAGTAGTTATTGCACCAACCCGTAACAAATAGACAAACAGACGGACAAGAATTTAAAATATCACATTTTTGGGTTCGGTGTCGTTTATACCCTAACCCACTTGTTTTTTTCTTATTACCGCAATGTACAGACACAGCTTTTTTACAATTTTATAATAGTAGAGATAGAGATGAACACCGTCACAACATAGTCTTGGTCTTACTTAGGACTATTTACCTTGTCTATAATAAAGTATGAATTTAATAAATAAATAAATATTCTGGGACATTTTTACACTGCACCATCTAGTCCCAAACTAAGCAGAGCTTGTACTATGGGTACTAGACAATGGATATAATACTTATATACTTTTTTTTTGTAAATACATACTTATAATACATAAGAAACACCCAGACAAACACAAACACTCACTTATATTTATCACATATTTTTTTGTGTCCTGTGGGAATCGAACCCGAACCACTAAACCACAGAGGTCGTCGAAATATGCTCAATGTTAAATGTATTTTTCTCGTTTATTCTCCTAGGCTTATCCCAACTTAGTTGGGGTTCTCAGTATTTTACACGAACCGACCGCCATCAGACATTCGCACCCAATACCGATATCCGGAGGATGGACTGCTTGTCAGGCTTTTTTGGGCTTCTGACTACCACTAACAATAGCCATAGATATTCGTATGATAATCGAGACTGACGGCTTTACGTGCTCTCCAAGACACGAAGGGGTCTCCATGTGTTAATAATGGTCACCCATCCACACACTGACCGTAGCGAGCGCAGCTTAACCTTGCAGATCAGTTATTGCTTAGCCACGAGCCCCTCGGTCTATGGTTGATATATTCATGACGATATGTTTAGATGATTATATATTTATATGATATGTTTAGGTGATTAATTATTATAATTATCAATACTTTAATATTATGTGGTTCTAGAAAATTAAATAGTTAAAATAAATAAGGAACTACGGTCGCCCACGCTTGGTGCGGGTTGACAGCCTTCACGCGGCGTCGTTGAGAAAATCACTCGAGCATGCAGGATTCTTCACGATGTTTTCATTTCCAGTTTAAGTCAATAATGAAATATGCACTTGGCTTAGCAAAGTCAGAGCTGCATGCTTTGATTTGACGATCGAGACCTATGGCGGGATGGTATGGTATGGTATAGCGAGCAATTTTCTTCAACTACACGACAAAGCGCGTATTTAGCATGTAGCTATGGCGGGATATTTCATAGTCATAATTACTTATACTCTTCCTGAAAGTTTGGAATCTTGGTTTTGTTTGTCCAATAATAAAAAAATAAACGGAATAAGGATTTCAAAAACTATTTATGTTACATCGTCACAATTCACCGAATAAATATTATTGTAGGTAATATAAATTAGAGACACCCTATTGTTGTTTTGAGATATTACCTACTATTTTTTCCTAGTACGAGAATATAAATTGGTAAAATTAAACATTAATGTAAAATAATTAAGTACTTTTTCCTCATCATTGTCATCATTATTCTTAGGTCCATTTTAAATGAAACAGTTAAATTATTTCAAATCTAAAAGTGATGGAATCTCTTTTCAAATTGGTGTGAAACTTACTGGGGATGGGTGGTATCACCGCTTTGCCAATGTTTTTTTATGGGATAGGTGAGCAAACGAGCAGACGGATCACCTGATAGTAAGCGATAACCGCCGCCCATGGACACCCGCAACACCACAGGAGTCACAAGTGCGTTGCCCGCCTTTTAAAAGTGTTTGGGTCTCGGTTTTCTGTGAGGCCGTGATATTACTCCCGTCGAGCAGGCCCATTCGTGCCGAAGCATGGATCTCCCACGTTGATTTTTCTGCTTAGCAACAATGTACTAACATTATTGTATTCCGGTTTGAAGCCCAATCTAGCCAGTAAACCTTCAAGATGAGCGCTGGTGATATAACAGTTGTTGACGTCAGTTGCTGCTTACCTTCAGACAGCCCGGCTCGTATGTTTGTGTGTCGTCATATTGAAAAAAGCTTAATAATTATAAAACAAAGGAAGTACGTATTTCAATTGAAAAATTATTACTCAGAATTAAAGAGTTCTAAGGAAATAAAAAAATAGATAGCCTATTACTCTGTGCAATGGTATTACGTAAATTGTCCTACTTTGCTGTCTTGCTACACAATATCCTTATTGTTCTACGAAATTAGTTTCCTTTCGTGAAACTTCGTTATGGTTTTCATTTTACCGTACTTATTTCTTTTCTTAAATCATTGAGTTTCCAGGTCTTAGAGTTTTGACGTTAAATGTATAACCAAGTTGTTTTCCCAAAGAAAGAAAGAAGGCAGAAAAAGGAAAGAAAAAATTGCTCTCAGAAAGAAACTGATTCTGCCTTTGAAGTAAAATCGAAAGTAAACACTAACTTGGACTGCGGCGTACTAACGGAGTTTGTGCCAGTCTGCACTTCGGTCAAGCGTTCGGTTCCCGCATGGGACAAATATGATGTCTTAATGTCGTATCGTGCCTATTCAACGTAGGGCAACGTATTATGACACGCCCCCTATTACATGGGACCTAAGCATACCGGCGAACTGTGGGTGGACATTAGTACGCCTCTGCCTAACCCTTCGGGGAATACAGGCGTGACGGTATGTTATATTATGTTAAAAAAGTGGCTCATAAGCAACGGATTTTCTTTTGACTTCCTTCCATTTTTTTTCATGTGATTGAAGAGTCTAGTAGAAATTAATTTTCCACCAGGTAACTTATCAAGCTTATAACTTTTTGATTTTTTGTGATACAATTTTGGAATTTGAAACTGCCTCATTAGCCAAGTGGTCCTGAGCGCGACTGCTACGCTAGAGGTCCTGGGTTCGATTCCCAGGTCAAGCAAAGTGTTATTGGGTTTTTCTATGAAATTCCCAGTAGCAGCTCGGAGTTTGGAATCTGTGCCCGGTTAATGGCAATAGGCTCGCCCCCTATTACATGGGACCTAAACATACCGGCGAACTGTGGGTGTACCTTAGTACACCTCCGCCTAACCCGTCGGGGAATACAGGCGTGATGGTATGTTCAATTTTGGAATATTGTACGTAGACTTTGTACGTTGTACGTAGACATAAAAATATTTGACATGTATCTAATATAATGTTGCTTGGGATATTAGGTAAGGAAATTTACATACACGATGCAAACATGTTTGGTAAAGGTCACATTTGAGTTAGGTTTAGTTGAAAATATTGAATACATTTCATCCGACATCCTTAGCAATCCCCACCCACATCCTATATGTACAATGCATATTTGTATATTGTTCCTCTATGCATTCCTGTACTATTTATCCTATTGCGATGGATGTTGTTCTTTAAAGAAGATATTGTAACGCACTAGCTAGTAATTTAGCGCCTTTTAAAATAACAAAGTAATAACTATATTTTTTTATAAATTGCATTTATATTAAAAACTGAACCCATTTTATACCACTATCTCGGTACTTCCGCTTTTGGTTTATGTAACACTAGCGACCCGCCCGCGGTTTCACCCGCGCTGCCCCGTCCCTAAGAGTCGTAGCGTGATGTTAAATAGCTTAAAACCTTCCTCTTGAATCAATCTATCTATTAAAAAAAACCGCATCAAAATCCGTTGCGTAGTTTAAAAGATCTAAGCATACATAGGGACAGACAGCGGGAAGCGACTTTGTTTTATATTAAGTAGTGATAATATGTAGTGTAGTGGTATAAAGCAACAATATTTTTTTTTAAATAATATGAAGTCTTCTCTTCATCCATAGTACAAAATCCAATGCTATGTATATGACTTGTCCTTTGCAAATTTTATCAATTTCGTTGAGCTGGGCAACACATAACAATACTAGGCAATAATAAAAACCAAAACTTCGACAATGTCAATGAATATAGAAGCCTAGGAGACGTTACAAAAGCCATTTGTTTTATTATTGCAGAATGCAACGGCATTCTATGGATATATTGCTTGAGTTCACTAGTTCTGCTACGAGCCAAGTCTGAGCGGGGCTATCGATTTCCTAAAGCAGTCAGGTAATATAAACCCGATCAAATCTGTTCTCTAATTTGTCTTGATATAGAATGGACTACGTTGATTCCGAAGGTAAATCTGAATTTATCTAATGATACTCGAAAAACGATAAATGTAATTTTCGCCATTACAGCCAATATTTGACTCGTGATTCATGAACGTGTGACACAGACACAGTGAGATGATTTGTAAACAGATAATGCTAAATTTAACCACACAAAGGTTATCTTTCTTGCAATTACAATCTAATAGAAGAATAAATTGGTTAACTTATCCATGAAGGCAACAATATTTTAAACTTCAAAGAAAATTCCTACGACGCGATTTCAAAAATGTTGGCATAATCGCAGATCGCAGCGTTTCTAAAATAAATGCTCTAAATAAAATAAATCCTGGATAGAGTATACGAAAACCAATTTTAATTAATATTGCTTTCCAATATGAAATCCCCGGCAATCTTACTCGCAGAAAACCACAAGGACGGCAATCGTGGCACCTTTGTTTAGTAAAGGACCCTTAGACCGAAATAAATCATTCATCGGAACGCGAAGGTAAATATTTGTATCGCGGAGGGTGACCTCGACGATGTCGCTGCGGGCTCATTAAAGTGAAAGTAGACCGAGTTTATATCGATATTTAGATACTTGTATAACTATGCCATTATTATAACTTATACGTGATAAGCAAGGGCTTATCATGTTTAAACGAATAAAAGTTCAAAGCAGCAATTTTATTAAAAACAACAATTATACCAACTTGTTTTTCTTTGTTCATGTTCTAACATTTTTATATTAAGTAGCTTTGATTAGACGTCCGACATGCCCTGCTGCTTCCGCAGGTAGCAGACGATACAAGGAAGAACAAGGAATACAAGGAACAAGGAAGTGGCCTTTTTTATAAAAAAGGCCATTTCCTTGTTTGACCACTTCCTCACTTGATGCTAAATAACTATCCGGTCAATGATGGAGCACGCTTGCCTTTGAGAAGGAACCTATTCGCTTAATTCAAAAGTATTTTAAAGCCAACCAGAATTTCTCAATTTCTGTTCAATTAATTTTATTGTATTGGTGGTGAAATATAAATTCCTTCCTTTTGCCTTTTGCCTTCGCCATTTGCCTTCGGTAAATGAAAAAAAAGGATAAAAAATGAATGAGGAAGTAGTATTCATATCTTAAACGCGACGCTTCCCAGTAGGTATTTTCTCAGTCTTTATGAATATTTTTTCTATAACTCGTCGCTTGCCTTTTCGGCTCATGAAAATTTCATATTCGCGGTGTACCAATTTGTATTTGAGCCAATCATCTTTAGCTTTTATTGTACGTGTCAGTATAATAAACGGTGAATGCATCATGTGTGTCGTAAAAATCTGTCAAAAATACCTTTAAACATTTATTTAATAATGATGATCATTTATTTCAGATAAATTACATATCCTACTACAATTATTTTAAAATCTTATTTGATAATAATATCTATTTTAAAATTAAGTAAGTATAATATACATATTTAATGATTACATAACATACCATCACGCCTGTATTCCCCGAAGGGTTAGGCAGAGGCGTACTAATGTACACCCACATTTCGCCGGCATATTTAATGATTATTTTATGTTAAACAATTATCACGTCATCATAATTACTGTCGCCGTTGTCATCATAATCATCTTTGTTGTTATTGTCATTAGCACCATATTATAATCAATATGTCCGTGATCGATAACGATATTATCCATCAATAACGATTATGAAGATCATGAGGAAGAATCATCATTAGATATCTTTAATTATCAGTAAAAATAAATTTCCATAAGCATTCGAAATTTTAGAGCACACACAACACGAATTATGTAGGTAACTAGGATAAATTTACTATTTCGCGTATCACTTTATTCTTTATTACATTTGCTAACGAATGGCGTTTTACGAGGCATAAATTCTGCATTGAAGCTGTAATATATTCTAGTGATAACAAGGCTTGTTGTTTTATAGTCGGACACCAACAAACTAGACCTCCCACACCCTTTTTGTTGAACGGATAAATTGCAGCAGAAGGGTAAATTAAGGAAAGATCGCGGTTCTCATGTTACTGGTTACGTTATAAAGAGTATTGGAACGCTCTCCATGCAAGAGGAGCTTTTGTGTCGGAAACTTGAGTAGTAACAAATCTTTTATTTTCTTTTCTCGCTTTGTACTGTACAACAACATCTCAAGGAGAAAAAACTGAGCAAAGAATATTTTCCCTATGTTGTGTGAGTTTCTGGTTTGTGGAGAATGGAGTAATTTGGGTGAATGTGTCAGGGGCATTACAATGGAATAGAAGTCGTTGGCATTCATTATTCGAGGTGGAGGGGCCACGCGCTGTGACCCGCCCATGTTTGTAACCGTCACTGACGAACGTTTTACACTTGCGGTGCGAAAAAACACCCAACATTAAAAAGAAAACAAATCCATACTGTGTCTATTCTATAATATTATTAATGCGAAACATCAATAAATGTCTATCGAACTGTCTGCATTTTGCGCTTACATATAGGCGTGAAAATTTATTTAAAATAATTCTTTTGGTATAGAGATAGTTAGACCTTGAGGATGTCAGTAAAAGCGCGGATATAAGCAAGTTTAATTTATTTTTCTTGTATTCAGAGCTCACACGTTCGGATCTACGTTATCCAAAACAACTAAAGATTGTAAGATTGCCAAGATTTGTTTCGTACTAGATTGAACTAGAGATAAGTAGGGTCGTGTCGGTGATAGAGTTTAGTAGCTGTATAATTGTTGAGATAACTTATAAAACAGTCTCCCTTTTCCATTTGGAAATAACAAGCGTGATGCGACACACCACTGTACGTGCATTCCGATTATTTTATATGACACAAAAATATGATTGGTCCTTATTATCAAAAAGAGTATTTTATAAACATTTCATTTAGGTTGAAAGTTGTGTGCCGTCGGTCTGACAGGTAATGGGTGGATTTTCTAACATACAGCTTTTTAAGCCTTGTCGAGTTTAATTAGTGTACTTTTTCCGGCACCATACCTCGAAAATGCTTCAGCTACGTAAGGGTCGTTGACAAAGAGAGCGTCAGAAATTGTGTCAGGCATCATAATAGCAAGTTTGCAAGTACTTAGGTACTTTTTTTTTATAGGATAGGGTAGCAAACGCGCAGGCGGATATCCTGATGCTAAGCGATAACCGCCGCCCTGCATAGACACCCGCAACACCAGAGGAGTCACAAGTGCGTTGCCCGCCTTTTAAAAGGGTTTGGGCCTCCGGTAACCTCATTCACTCGGCGAAACACAACGCAAGCGTTGTTTCACGCCGGTTTTCTGTGAGGCCGTAGTATCACTCCGGTCGAGCCGGCCCATTCGTGCCGAAGCTTGGCTCTCCCACGTCACAACTAACAAAAATTGCGTGTTTCGTTTGAAGGCAAATAATATTTTTAAAGGTATTTCACTTTTATGATTTTTGGAACAATAATTTCAAGTCTTGGATATAAATTTTAGCGAATTAATAATCGATCTCAGACGGGATTCGAACCTGCGTTATTCAGGTGTGTGTGAGTGTGAGTGTATTTAACACAGGACGTTTTAGCCAAACGTTCAAAAATTATATTAATAAATATATTGCATGGGTTAATAGGAAATAACTATATATTATTTAGGTAACAAATAAATAAAAGTATCGAATAAAAATAAATAACGTAAGCAAACAATTTGGCCATTTTTTTGAACTCGAGTGTACACGCTGGACATTTTCACACAATGGTAAACGGTAACGTATGCATACATACATCACGGTTCCGCCCTACAAATCCTTTACCCTATAGTCATAGCTTCAAATAGATACATTGAAATGGCAAAAATTCTGCCGCTAATCCATTATCATAATGTGCTATTGTTGTGCTTTGGGTTTTAAGAAAAAGAAATTACCGAACCTATGAGACTGACAAGAAAACTGAGGTCTGAAGAGGACAACCTGCAAGTTATACCTCCTGCTGATATTGCTGGCTGCGTTTACCGCTTTCCATCAGGCGTATGCTTTTAGTTTTAATTATTTTCTCAAGAAAAAACCTTTTAGTAATTTTAGAGGAGCTGAATTAATCGTTACGGTATCTTCCTATTTGCGGTTTGATGTCACAATTACTCCTGTTTCACTGACGTAGGTCTGTTACCCAAATAAGCATGACTACACATAGGTAGGCACACATAGGGAAACGTTTTGTTGTTTTGTGCGAGTTGTGTACCTATGTAAATCTAATTTGTATTTAACGTGCGTTGGTATACATTATAGGTAATAAGTTATCTCGGTTTCATGTCACCTTTAGGACTGACAATTTATGTTCTAGTTTTATAATCCTATTATTGATTGTTGAAAAAAAATGATCTTGATATCCAGTTTAGCACGGGTAGAGTATGAGAGCAGTCATTAAGTAGTAAAAAACAGTAATTTACCTTAGTTTCTTTATATTTGTGGTCAGATTTCATTATTTTTATTCAGTCTGTATTATATTTCAAATCATAATTATTGAAATTAATTTTATGTCATTGTACTCAGTTAGGTATGTATTTTTTGCTAATAATTGAAATTGAACAGACGGATAGATAGATCATATTTATCTTGACTGATGTTATATATTACTTTCGTTTAGATATCTGGGGGCACGGCAGTGCCTCCCCAAGTCGAGCAAAAACAATTGGCACGGCCGTAACATCCTTTTCTCGAAGCAGTTCAGCCCAATTTCGAGCCCCTATAACTTCGTTGTGGATTAAACTAGAAGCCTGACTTTTCAGTAATCATGCAGGCATTGTATAGACATGGTATAATTCTAATTTCATTCAATTTGAACCAGTATTTTATGTTTTGATAAAAAGATTGACTTGGCCATCGCATGAAACACAATGTATCTCACAAGTAAATAGTAATACTATAGATATTAAATTATATTGTTTAGTGCGATTGCCAAGTCAATGTATTTATTTAAAACATACAATATTTTTAATATTGATATGGTATAAGATGTTGTTAGGTTAGCTAATTAAGTAATAACTTAAGACAGAAGGACCCTTAAGTAGGGACTGAATAAATTGACCAACTTGGTATTAAGTACATGGATCAAAAACTTTTTACGATAGAAGAACTGAGTGTGAGGCTTGGTTTTTTTATTGGCATAATATTAAGCGCTATAAAAACGTCACATGAGAAAAATCTTCATACCTTTGTCCGTTTAAAAAATCGTTCCTTTTAGGAGCAATGGAGTGTTGACAAAGTGGTTCTTTTACACAGCAATGCCTTTCTATCTCCTCAAAAGCCTTGCAAATCGCATTTCAGCTGGCTATGGAGCGAGATCTAATGAAAACGCCCATTTATTCCAATGTCCGACTAATGGAGGGATATCGGCCAATCGTGATTCACGATCCAAACATTTCGTAAATCGTCCTTCAAAGTTGAATTAATATTTAGCCCTTTGAGATGATTCGATGTTTTGTACCGATAAAATATATGCAAATTTAAGATGAAGACGGTTGAGCGAATGTTTTTGATCAAAAAGGTTCTTTACAGCAGCGTGAGCTTGGGCATCGCTGCAATCTTCCTTTTAGTATTTTAAAAAGGTATCTTTCATGTCAATAGTTTAGGTAGCAGCTTCAAAAATGGACTACTATTTAGCATAACTAGCATGTTTTTATTTGCACTTTTATAATAGTAGGTAATGTGGCATCATTAGTCTACATGTTTGGTGTGTGGTGGTCATCTAACCACTAGCGTTGCGACGGATGTCGTGTATATTTGTTCCGATCTGGTTGTCTTCCTAAGCATGTCATTAGAACGATCTTGGGCCTTCCATATCCAATCCATTCCAAGCAACTTGGTTAGATCGTCATGCCATTTTTTTTTGCCATCTTATTCGTTGGTGTCCTCTTGTTATCTCTACGGTATAATATTATGACACCCACCCACTTACATTTCTTTCTCAAGATCACCGTGTCTCTGATGTCCACTTGGTACCGTATTCTGTCCCAGAGAGCCATGCATGTTTTAAACACAAAGTTACCGATTTCAGAAGTACTTAAACATTTCTTCCGAAGAAATAATTTTAACAATGAACTACATAATACAATCTAATATTCGGAAACGCTGCTTCGAAGTTTTGGTTCGAAAATTGTATTATTACATAATTGTTTAGGAACAAGATTAAACTGCTTAAGGCTGCGTTTACACCAGATATGTGCGAGGAAGCTGGGCGGTGCGAGAATGCGTAGCGTGGTTGTGGAACAGTGTGAGCGTTTCCACCAGAGATGTGCTAGACCGCTGAACCGTGCGAGGATTTGTAGCGACGCTGTGTAAGGGTGCGTATATGACTGGTGCGCCGTTTCAGATTAATTCGATCACGTCCGTCCCTAGTGTGCTAGGGATAGGGATAGGGATCCTTCGCTTGTTTTGTATGTACAAAAAACTCCACTCTACAGCCATTTACACTAGAGTTGCGCTGAGCGACGCTAGGTAAATGAAGTGATTTTCAATATCCGCTTCGCATCCTCACAGATCTCTGGTGGAAACGCAGCCTTAGGTCAAAGTTTGTACAAGGCTTCAGTGTTAGGCCAAACCATCAGCCGACGGTTAAATTTGTTATGCCGTCGTTGTTCAAATTTGCCTTGGACTCAAAAGAAAACCGTTTACAAAGGATTTGTGGTGTATTTTACGAATCGGTAGACAAACACAAACCGAATTCACAATTCACATTCCTACTTCTATAGCACCAAAACTACATAAACAACCCATTATACTGTCCCACTGCTGGGCACGGACATCCTCTCAGAATTAAAAGGATTATGATATAGTCCACCACGCTAGCTTAATGCGGGTTGGCAGACTTCACACGTCGAGCGCTGTCGAGAAAATCTCTCCGTAAAATCTGAGATGCGTACCTTGGATTTGAACCATTGACGTGGCAGTCCAATGTTCATAACCTTGTGATAATATTACTTAGCTATGACTACGGCTCTCACGGCATCAAAATTTAGTTAACATTGTAGGAATTGTCTTTGTTTTAATAAAACGTTATAATAAATATACTTTTGCTCTATAGTACAAAAACAATTTCTATTCACATTGTTACGATATTGAAAACAAAGTGTTCGACGCGAATTGGTAGCACGCTCTTAATAGATCCAATCAGAGCAAATTAGAGAGGTAATTCCTTATATATCGAGAGCTTGCCTTCCGCTTGAAATTCAAGGAATTAATGTAATCTGCTTAACAGCAGATTCTCATTTGTATTGTAGGTACGAGTGTCTCTATTGCCGAAATCTAATTAAATTGCGGCAATATATATCGGTACTAGTATCGGGATGGGTAAATATGAATACGCTAGCCAAATAATTAAATCAACGAACAATATTGGATTAAACGATTGAAGCGGCGGTAGCCTAATGGCTAGGGCGTCGGACTTGCGATCATGTGGTTGCCGGTTCGAACCCCACCCATTGCACTACCGACGTGAACCCACTCGTAACACAAGCAATCTAGCTTAGCACGAGGGGTTAACAATTATACTAGTAATGTGTGACCCGCATTGCTAGTAAGCTTTTAAAAAAAAAACATATAACGTAATTTCTTTGTGTGAAAAACGCATAAAACACATTCCCTCGTGAGTAAAACGAAATTTAGGTCATCATCATCATACCTATCAGTCTATTGCCATCCACTGCTGAACGTAGAACGACGATTTGAAGAAGGTGGCTGGCAGCGGATGGATGCGAGCCGTCCAAGACCGGGATGGTTGGGTGCTCTATAAGGGAGGCCAGTCATTTAGGTAGCTCTTTTCAATTCAAGCAATCCATTCTATCCGTTTTACAACAGGTACAGTCAGATTTGTATATGCTTCTGCCTGCGACATCGTCTGCGTGGACTTCATAATTGTGTCCGACCTAGATAAAAAGTAGCCTATGTGTTATTCCAGGCTATAATCTATGTGTGTCAAATTTTATCTAGATCCGTTCAGC
Source organism: Acronicta leporina (assembly GCA_947256265.1). Lineage (NCBI taxonomy): Eukaryota > Metazoa > Arthropoda > Insecta > Lepidoptera > Noctuidae > Acronicta > Acronicta leporina. Next base: position 10,144,228 of record OX366520.1, on the reverse strand, counting down.
CGTTCTGGCGTGAAAGAGTAACAAACATCATCTCGTAGGATGTGTATCTGGTGCCGCTATCAAATCCAAGTTTCAAATTGGCTATATATCGGTACTAGTATCGGTATTGGTAAATGTGAAACATGTGACTCCGCTTTCGATTTTAACCGCCAGTCTATCAAATTCAACATACCTATACATTTATATGGCCATAACCCGTGGTTGCATTCCGATATAACCTGTTGGTGTCAACTTAAGAATAATTACGGCAGTTTGTGTGTAACAATATTTCTGTTGTACAGGAGTATTTTTTGATTTTCAGTTAATACATTTTTTGGCGGGTTTTAGTTATTAATAATAAAATTATAAGGTTGGTTTTTTTAGGTTTTTTCTGAGGAATTGAACTACCTACATTTCTATACATACATACATACATAAAGTCACGCCTCTTTCCCGTAGGGGTAGGCAGAGACCACAGACTTCCACTTGCTACGATTCTGACATACCTCTTTAGCTTCATCCACACTCATCAATCTTTTCATACATGAACGTCGGTTTAGGGTACTCTTGACCAAGCCATTTTTCAAAACGTCCTCAATCTGATTTCGGAGCGTTCGCCTAGGCCTTCCCCTTCCTACATTCCCATTCACTTGACTCTCGTATATCTGTTTAGTCAGTCTCCTTTCATTCATTCTTTCAACATGACCAAACCATCTCAACATACCTTTCTCGATTTTAGTCACTACATCTTCATTCACACCACAACGTTCCCTTATCACACTATTTCTTATCCTGTCACTCAATTTCACTTCTCAAAGCTCTCATCTCAACTGCATTTATTCTACTTTTATGCATCTTCTGCCACACCCAACTTTCACTACCATACATTAGTGTCGGCACTAACACGCCTCCATGAACAGCCAAACGTGCCCTCTTGGACACTTTCTGACTCCTCATAAAAGCATGCAACGCTCCGTTCACCCTGTTTCCAGCATTCACTCTCCTTTCTATGTCACTTTCACACTTTCCGTCTTTTGTGAACACACTTCCTAAATATGTAAACTCATTCACTAGTTCAACTTTTTCACCTTCAATCACAATATTGCAATCTGTCACGCTATCATCTCTTTCAAATACCATAACTTTCGTCTTGCTTACGTTTATTTTCATTCCTTTTCTTTTCAAAGCTAATAATTACTAATATAATAGTTACCATCTCCTGTAACTCCTTTACTGGCGACGCAAGTATGACTTGGTCATCAGCGTAGAGAAGACATTTGATTAGTAACTCATTCATTTTCAATCCACATTCACTCTCTTTCAAATTCGTCAAACAATTATCCATGAATAGGTTGAAAAGCCACGGTGACGCTACACAGCCCTGCCTAACACCTTTCTCGATGTTAAACCATTCAGTGTATGTCCCGTTTATCCTAACACAAGCACTGGAATCTTCATAGAGAGATTTCAGTGCTCGAATCAGGCTACCATTCACCCCATGCATAGATAATGCTGACCACAGTTCATTCCTCCTCACTCTATCATAGGCCTTCTCCAAATCCACGAAAGCGCAATAGACCTTTTGGTTTTTCGCCAAACATTTTTCGGCTATGCATCGTAAAGAGAAGACCTGGTCCGTACATCCCATTCCCTTTCTGAATCCTGCTTGTGCATCCCAAACTTTCTCATCTGTGTCATTCCTAACTCACTCAATCAACACTTTAGCATAGAGTTTGCCGACAACACTGAGGAGACTGATTCCGCGGTAATTTTTGCAGTCCTGTTGTGACCCTTTTCCCTTGTATAGTGGTACAATTACAGCCTTGCACCAATCCCCCGGTACACGGCCGTTCGTCCAACACAAATTAAAAAGGTGGTACAACAGACTGGACACTATGCTCCGCCCAGCCTTCAGCATTTCGACTGATACTCTATCATACCCTCAGCCTTACCTAATTTCATTCTTTTCAGCGCTTTCACAATCTCATCCATGCTTATTTCATTTTCATCCTCACTTGCTTTTCCGTAACATGTCTGAACTTGGTTCAGTGTCACCTCTCTTTCAAACAGACTTTCAAAATACTCTTTCCATCTTTTCAACACACATTCTTCTCCTTTTATAATGCTTCCATCATTGCCTCTGATTTTATTCAGCTCCGAGGTCTCGATTTTCCCCCGAGCTGTTCGTACGGATTTCCAGAACAACTTTACATTGGACTGGAAATTATCAGTAAGCCTCATATCAAACTCATCCTTTGTTCATCTTTCTTTTTTCGGACAACTTCCTTAACTATTCCTTTTAACCTTTTATATTCTTTTCTTGCTTCACTTAATTCCTCTTGCTTTGTCTTTTGCATCCTTCGGTTAGCTTTTGTTGCCAACCAATCCAGCCACGCTTTTTTCTTTTCACGCACAGCCTTCTGTACCTCTTGATCCATCCACGCATTCTTTTGCATTCTTCCTTTTTGCCTTTTCGCCGTCCCACACACCTTGATGGCAACGTCGACTACTCCTTCCTTAAGTTCCATCCACATTTCTTCAATCTCATCTTTCTCTTCCAAGCCATCAAACCTTTCTCGCAGTTTCTTTACATACTCATCTTGAACACTCTTCTCTTGCAAATTTTCTACTTTTATTCGTTCCAAACAACTTACACTCGAAGGTTCACGCACTCGGTGTCGCCATCGTTTAAAGAGACCATATATATGTGTTATTACCACGTAGTGGTCTGTATCGATGCCGACACCGCGGTACGCCCGCGTATCACGTACTTTCTTCCTCAGCCTTTCATCCACAATCACAAAGTCAATCATACTTCGAGACATTCCTTCTTCCCTTGTATACAAATGGATCTTTTTGTGGTCAAACAAAGTGTTGGTCACACAAAGATTCCATTCCAAGCACACTTCAAGCAAACTTCTCCCATTTTCATTCACTCTTTCATCGCCAGAAGCACCAAGAACCCTTTCATATCCATCCCGCTTTATTCCTACCCATCCATTAAAATCTCCTAACATAACAATCCTTTCATTATCTTTACACTTTTGTAAAACATCTCGCATGCTATCCCAAAACCCCTCGATTTCCTGTTTCGCCTTTGTGGACTTTCTCGAACCCGTGTCTGACGGTGCATAGACACCCACGGCAAACAGTCGAGTAAGCCCTACTTTCAGCCTAACCCAGAGGAGTCTGGGGCTCACACATTCATATTCAATCATACATTCATTCATTCGTGCAGAAAGAATCACACCGACACCCTGACTAGCTCTGCTAGTTCCAGTTACCCCAGACCAGTACGCCGTATAGGGCCCATGTTTGGTGGTATTACATCCTTTTCGCTTCGTTTCATTCACACACAGAATATCTATATATAAAGATATATAGATATTCTGTGTGTGAATGAAACGAAGTATGTCAGATGAAATGATGAAAGCATGCATCATCTGACATACTTCATTTATTTTACCATCCATTCCTCCCCTTACATTCAGCGTAGCAAAGCGGCTCTCCGTAGACCGCTTTTCGCCCCCGCGAGAAACGAGACGTGATGGGTTGCGAGCCACATCGCCGCCATTTTGGAAGTTATTTGTATATTCGAACTCCATATCGTTCCCACGAGCAGCTAGGGAGTTATCAGTCCATCCCGGCAGAGCCCCGTATGCCGAAATAAGGCTAGCCATATTCTAGGGTCGCCCGGTCCAAGGGCAGTTAGGCACGCTTGCGACTAGACACGCCTCTAGCCACGCATCCATAAGCACGGCAGACTTGGATTGGCGGAAAAGGAAGGAGAGGGAAATAGGAAGGATTCATGAGAGGGAAAGGGATACTGATGAGTATCCATTGATGACATTTCTATACTACATACTATATTTGCTACATACTTACTTATATTGCTATACTACTACATGCTACAATACTACAACGACTGCCTCATTAGCTAAGTGGTCCTGAACGCAACTGCTACGCTAGAGGTCCTGGGTTCGATTCCCAGGTCGAGCAAAGTGTTATTGGGTTTTTCTATGAAATTCCCTATAATAGCAGCTCGGAGTTAGGAATTTGTGCCCGGTTAATGGCAATAGGCTCGCCCCCTATTACATGGGACCTAAACATACCGGCGAACTGTGGGTGTACATTAGTACGCCTCTGCCTAACCCTTCGGGGAATACAGGCGTGATGGTATTGAACTACATTACAGTAACTAAATGATAAATATTAATGAACAAAACTTATTTGACACGTGTTGCAAAGTGCACGTGTCGCCATTTGAAAGACAAGAGGAGTATCTATACCATTGAATTTTGACGTAGACTTTGAGACCTACATATTATATACTTACAAATAAATAGATGGTGTTTGATTTTTTTTCTTACTGCTGTAAGAAAAAAAAATCTGGTAAAGTAGACTTGGCATAGTTTTCTCACATTAGGCTATCATGCTTGATAGCCTAAGTGAGAAAACTATAAGACTGCCAAGTCTACTTTACCAGATTGCGAGGTCTTGAGTTCAGTCAATTATCACTTGTTAAACGAGGAACAAAACCTCGTGAAGAAACCTGCTAGTTAAAAGATTTTCTTTACAGCGCGTTAACAATAGCATGGTGGCGGCCTATCCTCGTCTTCTGTGAGGAGAACCGTGCTCAGCAGTAGGAGGTAGGATTTATTCAGATGTCTTGGCAGATGTCTCGTTATTACAGATATTTTCACATTTACCTATACAATCCAGCACCGCAACAACAAAATCTTAATTTAAGTAGCATCATTAAAGGGAGATTCGATCACATAATCAAGCTAATTACACAAAGGCTATTTGCTTAATTAATCGAATACCTACCTGTTTGACTGCTTCATTCCAAATGCTTGATGCTGCATTCAAATATTCAGTTAAGTGTCAGTTAACGTGAGTTTGACATGCCATCAGACTGAATCGTGCTCTATGAGTGGCGATGTTCACTATAACAGAGATGCTTATAATAGTATTTTGCCATTATTAACTACCTTTTAGTAGAAATGTCGCTATTATTTTGTTATATGTGATGTTATGATTATAAAAATAACATTACTAATTTTAAATGCGCATATAAATATTTCTATTTTTATTTTAAACACACATAATTATATGAAATTGAATAAAATACCTACATTAAAATTTACTTACTTTTATATCAAATATTTTAATATATTATAATATTTACTTATAAATCAAATATTTCAATGGCAATAGGCTCGCCCCCTATTACATGGGACCTAAACATACCGGCGAACTGTGGGTGTACATTAGTACGCCTCTGCCTTACCCTTCGGGGAATACAGGCGTGATGGTATGTATGCCTTATATCAAATATTTCAGGCAGTTTTTAAACTAGTGTCTATGATCCAGTAATTTTAGCCACAAATGTTATTATACGTCTGTGTTTGTTGACATTCTCGTTTGTTTTTGATGATGAAATCAGTAAGCGTGGTGACCAAGGTGTTTATCGAAGATGCCAGTGCTATTCTATAAGAATTCAAGGCATTTTGGTCGGCTCGGCTCGACCGGAGTAATACCACGGCCTCACAGAAAACCGGCGTGAAACAACGCTTGCGTTGTGTTTCGCCGAGTGAGTGAGGTTACCGGAGGCCCAAACCCTTCTAAAAGGCGGGCAACGCACTTGTGACTCCTCTGGTGTTGCGGGTGTCCATGGGCGGCGGTTATCGCTTACCATCAGGTAATCCGTCTACTTGTTTGGTCCTTTATCCCATAAAAAAAACCTGCAGTATATGGTCAAAGCAGTATGGTCAAAGTTTTCTATATTTCATATTCAGATGAAATAAAAAAACGTGACGTATTTTTATCTGAAAAGTTTGAAACACAGCTTGCAAAACCTACCATTGAAACCACGGTCCAATGTTGAAAAACAGTTTTTCTTTTGAATAAAACCCTGAATCACGTTTGTCCCGATTCTAAGATTACGTGAATGAAATGTTAAATGATAAAAATTCAAGTGCTGAAATTGAAAAAAGGAAGTTTTCTTTGAACCTAATAGAATTACTTGAGGTAAGAAATATCGGTCTCCCTTGTTGTGGGATTAATGGAGTGGAATCATCCTAGTCTCTTTTTATATTCTGTTACGTGAAGATTTATAATCGTACGACAACGAAGTACCTGTTTTTGACAAATAATTTTCTATTCTATGCTGATGAAGTTAAAGTTTGTAGTAAATATTATATTGTTCAATATATCACACTGCCTTTCTTTTATACAATGGAGTTTTTGTGTGTACTTTTACTGTTATTTATTGATTATCTGATCGGAATACAACATGATTATTTAGGAGTATACATCCTTTTCATACTCAAACTTAATGCTAGTTAGCATACATTACATAATATAACGCTAAAATGAATATAGGCAGAGTGAGTATAGTCAGGCTATTTATTCCCACAGGAGTTAATCATTAAAGCTACTGAAAAAAAATCGGGGTTTGAGACGGAAGTGCACTGACGTGTCTTCTTATACTCTTATGGGGTCTTATTATTTTGTCATGATTGTGTCAAATGTGACCCCATGGTTGGTAACTACAGGGCAAGGAGAGGCAAGTGCCGTTTTTAATAAGTAACGAGTCCGATACTTATACCTTGCTGTCTTCCTAAGTTTCAGAAGATCCATAATGATTTCCCACACTTACAAAAAACATAAAAAGGAGGTTTTACTATCGCAAGCCATGCCATTAATTTAATATTTATAACACGTTACATGTTGATAATTCTATACCTACTTAACATTTTTATTAAAATATACTAGTTTAAATAGGTATCTACTAGTAAATAGTGGTTCACGTTAAGAGGTACCATTTTTAAAATAATTCATGAGATTCGCGTCTTTCCTCTTATGTTGGTAGCTATACCTAGGAGAACGCTCTCACACAATTTAACTGCTTTCAATTTATTTCAGTTGAAAATAATGCCTTGAAACGTACAGAATAACTAAGTGAGGTTTCTCAGTACTATACTGAAGTACTCAGACTGTTTTGCGAACGTAAATTCCACCTATTTTTCACCAAATGAAAAATGGGTCTACTTATATTGGTTAGATTAAGATTTAGGGCCACTTGCACCTACTTCTTAAAATATATAAATTGTATTTAAACAATTTTTCATAGAAATTGGTGTTTAAACACCTGAACTAATTTATATTAAGAATACTAAGGCCCACTTGCACCAACTTTTTAAATATGTTTAAATTGAATTTAAACACAACTTTTCATAGAAATTTCGTGTTTAAATACAATTTAAATACATTTAAGAATTTGGTGCAAGTGGGCCTTAATGATTTATTAGTGACCTGTGTGTAGCTTTGTTTGAAGATTTTTTTCTAAGATATAAAGTGTTAAAAAACAAAATCTTATAAAGTACCTTGTCCTGACATTAACAAACACAACAAAAAATTAAAATTATTTGGTACCTACCGGGGTTCGGAAGTTAATATGTGCGTACATACATTTCGACGATTAATTTTTATTTAGGACTTGCTTTTGCCTGCGGTTTCGTTCACTGAAGCTATATTAGGATTAGAAATGTATTCCAAAAATTATTTAATCATCAGAGAAGTCAAGCTATATCTCAGGATCCGTTTAATTAATTGAGATAAGAAGTTAACCAGTTTATAAGTTGGTGCATAATTATACTTTCTAACAGTGATAACAAAATTAAAATCTATTCAGTAGTATTTGCGCCAATTTTCCGTAACAAACAGACAAGAATTTAAAAAATCGGTTCTCGGTTCGGAGACGTTTATATTTCCTAACCCACTTGTTTTTATTTAAATATCTTCAATGTACAGACACAGCTTTTTTCCAATCTTATAATAGTAGAGATTTAGGTTATAATATAATATGTAGATAGATACATTAGTGTTTCCCGTGGTTTCATTCGCGACATAAAGTGATGTTAAACTACAAGTTGTACCTAATCTGTAACGTTAGCTCAAATAAGATTCATATCAATTTTGATACTAATCCATTTCATTGACATTGAAGTATGGCTTACATCGATCATGGAGTTTCGATATAACGTGATATTAGTTGTCAAATTGAGCTCACATGAGTTAGTCACGCATTCCTGTTCATGATTTACGTATTTGATAATTTCCATTGTAATGACAAATAATAGCCTAATAAAAAAGTTTTTTGGCACCATTATAGCTACCTAAGCTGCTACCTATTGTAGTTTTAAATAGCTATTTTTATATCAAGATATCTTATTGTATTGTGAGTACCTATCTAAAGTTGTCTGCAAAAACTCTTGAAGACAAATGGGGGTCGTAAATCTTCCACATTTGTGGATATTTCCATTAATCATAATGATTTTGTTGGGCATAAGACACTTATTTAAGTGATTTTAACTGCGCAGCTGTTCCTATCGACTAATTTCAGCCACGCAGATAAAAAGCAGTTAAGTAAGTAGGTTGGTACTCTTCTCACACATACTCTGCTCAACGCATAAATAAAAAAAAAACTCATGCTCGACCTATAAAGGTAGGACCTTTATAGGTCGAGCATGAGTTTTTTTTACTAAATTCTCTCCGTTTTATTAAAGATTTCGCTCCTACTAACTTAAAGAATCGAACAGCCACAAAAAGTTAAATTGCTCAAGTTTTATGAAACGGAACTCTGTAACTCCTTTTACCGTGTCAAGCAACTCATAAAAACGTGAAAGGTAATTTTCATCATGCATAGTATTAGATCAAAATTTTGGAATTACTTGGAATTTGAATCAGTTAAGCTTATTCTGGAGAGGTACTTGTAAATGCATCACGTTTGGATTATATACGATAAAGTGTAGCTTTACTGTATGTCCCATAAATCTATATACTAATATATAAAGCTGAAGAGTTTGTTTGTTTGTTTGCTTGAATCTCAGGAACTACTGGTCCGATTTGAAAAATTCTTTCAGTGTTAGATAGCCCGTTTATTGAGGAAGGCTATAGGCTATATAGCATCACGCTACGCGGACGAAGTCGCGGGCAGAAGCTAGTATAATATAAGCATATTATCTAAACATACATATATAACAGAACAGTAGATAATGGGAAATTTGGTGAAGAAAAAATAATGTGAAATATCATTAACACTTTGCTCGACCCGACACTTGAACCCGAGATATCTGGCTCAACAGCCACGCTTGCCACTCCTAAACCAACGAAAAAGTTGAATACTCGAAACTCGAAGTAATTATAATTTCAAATTCAACTGATGAAGGTATATTTCAAAAGTATTGATTGAGGCGAAGCAGTAAAAACCATTGGGTTGTGAAGTCAAGTCTGTCTGGTGTTGGATTCCAAGGTATTCACTTCTGACTTTCGAGGTCATGTGCGTATTAACAGTTAATTATCAAGGGCTTAAACGATGAAGGAAAATATCATGAGGCAACCTACATGCCTGAGGGATTTTTCGATGGTGTGTGAAATCTGGCAGCCCGCATTATACAAATGTGGACTATGGACTATATAGCCTAATCAATCTCATTTTGAGGGGAGACCCTAGCCCAACAGTGAGACAAATAATTAATAATAGGCATGATGACTGATTTTCGAAAACTGTTCTAAAATATTCATAAATAAATACTATTTCCGAAAAATAAATTATTTCTGCAATAAAAAAAGGTTTTTGATACAAAAATGCGATTTTAATTCAATGTTTTTAAATTAGCGCGAAAACGGTCGCTGGTGTCATGGCTGCTTATGACGTCATTTCTATGTTTGGGCATCGTATACAATAGGAGAATAAACAACTTATCAGATAATATTTTTGTTATTTTTTATTTAGACATGACTTCGCAAGTGTATAAGTGGTGTGCTGTTCCCTAGTGTTATAATACGTCAAAAAAAACCCTGATAAATTATTTGTTTACGTGCCACACAACAAAACAATAAGATATAAGTGGATAAATCTTTTGTTGTAATATATTTTAATGTAGTCCCAACCTGAGATAGCTTTGATTTCATCCAGTAGCATTCAATGGATGTAACGGACGGTTCTTCACTCCTACAATGGACCCACATGAGAAATGCAATGGCAGTTTGCAGCCCCCTTGTGAGGCAACACAGTCATGGCATTCTACCGATATAACTTCTTCCTTTACTTCGTCAACTATTAACGTCACTGCATATAACTTCGCGTGGCCCTTGTGTTATGGGCAGATTTTTTATTTAACTATACACAGATTTCCATCGCGTTTTAACTGAACGTAGCTAATCGCGTTGTCCGGGCCATAAGATGGCCGGAGGATCTAAAACAAAGAAATCTATGGGTAAGCATATTTTATAAAATAAAAACATTATTAAAACTAAACATACGAAGCTGTGCTTTTTAAAAGTGATTTAATTTTTTTAACTCTAGTAACGTATAGATATAGTAATTTTAATATAGTTTTTAAATAATAATAAATAATACTTACATTGTAGTTTAACATTTCTAAATTCTGCTGAACAGAAAGAAGTCTTTGTTTGATGCCAGGAACTGCCCCAGCATTAACAAATCAACTCTGGGCAAATTAGAGCTGTTTGCCTTGGTAAACCCTTGTTCCATTACTTAATAAGTTCTTAAACAAGTTGTAGAGCAAAAAACTAAGTAATATACAATTAGGAAATACTTAATAAACAATTTTAAAGCGCGGAGATCGTTGAAATTCGTACGAAATTTACGTGACAGTGAAAGTTTAACATAGATGTGACGTAATTGAATCTGATTGGTGTTCAACTGAACATGGCGGACTTGTGTATTTTGTAGTTTTATTTTATCAAATAAATTTATAATCCCGTCTTATAAATAAAAATAAATACTTTTTTCTAAACATATTAATTATACTTCAGTATATGAACATATTATTTTAGTAATTCTTGCTAACCGTCATCATGCCTATTGATTGAGCATGGCTCTGCCACAGTAATTATAAAAAAATATAGTAGTTATATAAAATGATAGTAGTTATATAAAAAGGTTTTAATATAGCAAATAATAGGTATATATTTCGCCTCATTATTTTGTCATATAATTTTTTTTATCATCAAATTTTTTAAATTAAACCTTTTTAAGTAAAATTTTTCATAACACGGCATTCTCTAAAGGGTCATAATAACCCAACTTTCGGGCTCATTAGAAATTTATTTAAATGTTTGGGTGACACTGGCAACTCCAATTTCAGTTTTTTTATTATACTTTTTCATTGTATTTATAAAGTTACGTGAATTATTTATGTATATGACTTGGAAAGTATGCAAACAGCAGTGGAGATATCAGTTGATTGTCCTCAGTCGCATGTCAACTCTACCTGTCTGTCTCTATCATCTATATTCGGAAGAGCCAAAAAGGCTATGTTGTACGAATAAATGGCTTCGAGATCCTGGATTAAAAACATTAAAAAAGAGGCATTGCAACGCATGTGTCTCAGCTCGTATAAAATAAAAAAATATTCGTCATCAATTTGCAACAAGTGGTGATTTGTATCGGTGGCTCAATAATTTGAGTATGATTGATCGCGACAGATCTAATAACTTTCGTGTGAACAATTTCGTTCCCTTTCCGCAGTGTCATCAACCGATCATTTGTTAATGTTCCATCCGATATCATTTTGTAATCATACTGTTGTTGAACTTTTTTGAATAATTATGAGTATTTTAATGCCGGTGAGAGTTGTTTTTTATTCAAAACCTAGTTTATTTTATTTAATAAAACAATTTTCTCGGATTTCTAACCAGCACATGCTTTGATTTGGTTGCCAAACAAACACACCATTAAATCTTGTTTATCTTTTAGACTAGTCCTCATAATATATTTCATATAAAACTCATTAAAATATACAATGGCAGATTGACTTTAACCCGACGTATGGCGATGAATAAATTAATTGGCTTTTTAATAATTACCCTTAAAGCCTTGTTTAATTTTCATGTTTTCCTTGTTAATGAGGATATGTGTTGTGTGTGTATTCGACATAACATTATAAATAAAAGCACTGATAATTAAATGTGATACACTAGCATTTACTATAATGTTTTCCTGGAAATTTAAAGGACTAGAATGCAAAAAAAAAATTATTACTCAGATATAAGCAAGCAGGTACCTAATAATACAGATTGGGATTTCACATACATAGTTTTTTTTTTAAAAGTTTACTAGCAGTGTGGGTGGCACATTACTAGTATTCTTCTTAACCCCTCGTGCTAAGCTAGGTTGCTTGTGTTGCGAGTGGGTTCACGTCGGTAATGCAATGGGTGGGGTTCGAACCGGCAACCACATGATTGCAAGTCCGACGCCCTAGCCATTAGGCTACAGCCGCTTCAGATATACATCTGAGAATGAAACGCTGCCGAGTAATGGGAGAATAGATATTGGTATGTACTGAAGGCACCTAGGAATTATAGGGGTTTTATTTTAATGAAAAAATGCTCAAGAGATATTGTTAAGACTGTATTAGAAGAAAATCAATAAAGGAATCACAATCTATTTTTCTGCACGTCATTTGCTACACATTCTACTTCATGTTTGAATGTTTGTTCTTTAGTCTGATACCTGCCAGTCGACCCTTAATATTATCTCCTTCTTGGAGTAGTTTCTACAGTACCTAAATTGATGTTATTTAATATAGATACCAATATAATGCTGAGTAAGTATAACAGCTCCAAAATAATTTTGTTTACTAGTGTAACCCAATAGATAATAATAAGCCGAGTGGGATTTATTCAACAAAAATCATTTTTGGCGCCTAAATGATATTTATCTGACGAAAAACCTTTGTTTGTAAAGTGTATTGTGTGTCAGATACGTCGACTTTGCGGTTAAATGGTATAAAATATAAATTAGAAATGTTGTAGTAAAATAACAATGCAAATGCAGGTATAATTTGAATATAAATAAATTCTCTTTATAATTCTTTACGCCACAAGGATACAGCATAAAATTCTTTTATACTGTAACCTCATATGTATACGTAGGATACCTATTACATGTTTGAGATGTTTGAGTCAAGAAAAGTTGAATATTGGAGAGGATTGGATTTGTATTTCTTTTTACCTGTATAAGTAGAGGAGAGACTATACAGACTATACGGAGAGGTTAAATTTTGAGCAATCTTGGTGCTTGTATTTACCTACTTAGGACCTATGGACCACCCTTATTTTGAGTAATGAGGCGTCAATCGATTCATTATTACGGTTGAGATAACATAAACTAGTGACAGAAATTTTTATACCAACACAATCATATGAGGGATGTTACATCCAAAAAAATTGGGTCTGAATTTTAGGGTTGTTTCGATCATTATTATATGAAGGAGTCTTATTTACATTGTAATTAAATCTATGTTTTAGTGCTGTGTTCCATCGTGTGGTAAAGAACCAATGCCTGTAAGGCTATCTACGTAGGTACATAAACCACGTCGTCCGTATTGGACTTGGACCCACTTTCTTAATGTATACTTAAAAGCATTCGAGTCAATAGTAAAAGTACAATAGAACTTGACGCACATATTTAACTACGAAATTGTATTTACCTACCTATACTGGACTAAAATTGGTAATACTTGAAAGAAAAAGTAAACAAAAAAGTAATTTAACAGGTTTTATAGCCAAGGGAGAGAAACGAATGATTAGAACAATGGAAATATAATACGATAGAAACCTTGGGTATTCAGTGGCTAATGTCGAAGTTTCTGCTGAGAAATGAATATCTAATTTCTGGCTAAGGAAACAAAACTGCCGTGGCGCTAGACTTGAATATTAAACGTTGAATATCTGCCAGAGTGCAGACATTGTGAAAATTCACTCCGGTCGAGAAATGGAAATTCCACGCTTCACTTACATTTTGTCATTAATATGATTTGAACTCGACATTCAAATAAGGCGAATTTTCTGGAAGGAAATGGATGTACATGACGTGTTTCTGGTAATATTGAGTGTTGATCGTCATGTTATGTTATGTTGAAGTAGAAAAGGATCCTTCAGATTAATTTTAGCTTGGTTTTTTATGAAAGAATGAGCTTTTGATAAGTGTTTTACAATGGGAGCGCCACACTCTGCCCTTTTTTATAAATAAATGATTTTATCATTTACCTCAATTAAAAGTTGATCTAATTTGGAACCCTTCAAGTATATTTCAAATATTCATAGTCTTTATATTCTTTAGGAACCAGTGGACAACATAATATAAATATATATTTCAACACCGCTCCTGGAAAAGTTTTAAAATAAAACTAAGAAACAACGTGCCTAAGTACATTGTGAGTGGTTTCTAGCATAAATTCGCCAGAGAGAGTTCCATAACATTAGACGTGGAATCAGGAAAATGCACTCCCGCCGCTAACAAGCAAAAAAAAACATAATACCGACCGGGACAGACTATGATAATAATAGGTGCCTCGCAAGGGCACTTTGCAACTAAGCCATAATGTTTTCTTTGCTTTTATAGTAACCGTATGCAAATATTTTACGCAAAGGCAGGTGACCTAAATTATACGAACGTCGCGTCGTCAACGACACACACTGTCTCATTTACGTTCTTTGGTTATTTGCCAACTTTTACATCATCATCCCCCAAGCCTTTTCCCAAGTATGTCGGTGTCAGCTTCCAGTCTAACCAGATGCGGCTGAATATACGCATTTCACACGAAACGACTGTCATCAGAACTTCGCAGCAGGATAGACTTTTCTTTTTGGGCTTCTATGACTAACAATTGTCAAAGATGTTCGTATGACAACCGAGACCGACGGCTTTACGTGCTCTCCGAGGCACGCAGGAGTCTTGATGTGTTAAGAATGGTCAACATCCGCACATGTTTTCCAAGGCATCTTTAAATACCTTTGCCACCTTAATTTGATATAATATATGTATTAGCAGAAATCTTATCTGACACTTTAAATTTAAAGAGTAGAGTAATTTACGTAAAAAAAAAATCTAAGATTTCGGTACTACTTACTTGTGCGTACCTACTCACGTTTCAGTAATTTCAATTTCATATGTATGTCGACTGGGATGAATTGAGATTCCGAGAACATTCTAATAACTGCGAATTGAATACTACAAATGCTTATTTGATAATTTTGTTTACTACTAGAGATTCCTGATTTATTTTAAATACTAATTAGGCAATACAAAATTTGTTGTTATCTTCTATCAACGGCTCTGTGACACAAATTTTCATCTATACTAATCTATATAAAGCTGAAGAGTTTGTTTGTTTGTTTCTAATCTCAGGAACCACTGGTCTGATTTGAAAAATTATTTCAGTGTTAGATAGCCTATTTATTCAGGAAGGCTATAGGCTATATCATCACGCTACGCGGACGAAGTCACTTGGTCTTAGCGTGGTCAATAAATGGACTATCTAACACTGGAAGAATTTTTCAAATCGGACCAGTAGGTCCTGATATTAGCGCGTTCAAGCAAACAAACAAAGAAACAAACTCTTCAGCTTTATATATTACTATAGATTAATGCGTTGCTACATAAAATAGCAACTAGCAATCACTTTCCAAAGTGAACTTAAGTATCTTTAGACTTCTGGATTCTAAAATGATGACTTGTGGCGTAAAGGCTGTACTAGAACATATTATGAACACTTTGAGATACAAGAATAAGATTTCAGTCATTCGTATATTTCCAAGTTAAATTATCTGCCAAGACGAGCGCGAAGCAAACACTGCCGAATCAATCTACTGGAACCATTTCGCCGCGTTTTGAGAACCCTTGGATAAGACCAGAATGCAGAAATTTTCGTCATCTAGTAAGCTATAATCACATACTTAAAATCCAAAATTTCAAGAATGTAGGTCATTTAGTTCCGAAGATAAGCGAAAGCAAAGTTTCGCATTTATGACCGTCATTGACTCATGATCATCAAAATAGAACTAGTACTTCCCATAAACTCAGAGAGCTGAAATTTGGTACAGAGTTAGGGTTTAATGGCCACATAAAGGGAAAACTATAAAAACTAGGATAATTGAAGATCTGGAGTACCTGGTGACCCTGATTAGAAAACACAAGACAACAAGTCAACGGCAAAGTCACACAACATTAACTATAAATAATAAAGAAATCGCAGTAAGGAACCTTAGACTTGGCACGACTTTGTCTAGATTTCATTACTTTTTAGAGATAAACAAGCAGCTCCATCGAGACTTGGCTAGTTTTTTACAGAATGTTTTTGATGGGATAATTTTTAATGTTACCACGGCACCGAATATTTCACGAAATTTTTAGTAAAACATGTCGGCACGCAATTATCGCACTGTAAAACAAAAGTGGTCACGACACTGATCAATTCGAATCGATGGACACATCGACATCGGATGGACTCGCAATTTCCACGGGTCCCACACCCGGAAATGAAAAGCGGGTATCTGTAGCCATCTTGATGCACTGCCCCACACATTATTCAATGTTTTTTTTCGAATTGGTTAGAAGGGTAGTTCAGATATGTAATATAAACATGATTTATATATATTTAGGATTCATTGATACACGTCGTTCAATATGTTAAGAGAGTTGAGATTTATAAAATTGCCAAATGGTAGTCTTCTAAATTACTATGCAATGTTTAAGTATATAGCTATAAAAGATTATTTTGTTATGAATAAGAGGGTAATATTATTATTGACGACCTCTGTGGTTCGTGTACCGGACTGCCGACCATGAGGTCGTGGGTTCGATTCCCACAGAACACAAAAAAATATGTGATGAATATAAGTATTTGTGTTCGTCTGGGTGTTTCTTATGTATTATAAGTATATATTACAAAAATAAAGTATATAAGTATTATATCCATTGTCTAGTACCCATAGTACAAGCTTTGCTTAGTTTGGGACTAGATGATGCTGTGTAAAAATGTCCCAGAATATTTATTTATTATTATTATAAATATTTATATAAGAGCGTGTGGTATAAATGCATGCATATAGAAACATCCACGGTTTACGCAAAAACTAATATATAATTAAGGACGTCGGTAGGTATATCGTTATTCATTACACCAGGCAAACTAGCCGTATAATATCGATAAATAATTATTTTTCCTACATAATACGAACCTCTTCTAAGTACAATAATTAAACCCGTAGGTAAGTCCATACAAGTTGTGTAATAAATAATGAAACTTGGATGATTCCGTATAAGAACAAAACAACATTAAATCAAAGCTTATGTGAACACACCTTCAGTTATTAATACTCCCTTTATTGTTATCTATCTCATTTTACGTAGCAGCTGAAAGTCAAGTCCTCGATTCAATTTCCAGGTCGAATAAAGTATTATTTGATATTAAGTAGCCCGAAAACTGCCTCATTAGCCTAGAGGTCCTGGATTCGATTCCCAGGTTTTTTTTTTATTACTGATAGGCTTACGCTTGACCACAACTTGCCTGATGTTAAGCATCGAAGTGGTCTACGATGGAGCGCGCTTGCCTAGAAGGTACCTATTCACTCTCGTCTTGAAGACACCCAAATTGTAGGTCTCAGGGAACAAAGATTCCGGTAACGAGTTCCACAATAGAGCACAAAATTCTCATTAGAAGCTCGGAGTTTGAGATTTGTGCCATTTGTGGAATTGTGTGGGTTGATTAATATCTATAGGCTCGCCCCTGTTACATGGGACCTAAACATACCAGTAAACTGTGGGTGTTTACATCAGTATCAGTACGCCTCTGCCTCTTGAACATATCAAATCAAATACAGGCGTGATTTGATATGTTCGTATCGTTTTATTAAATGGTACCTTAAACACACACAAGAATAGCGAACAATGGGAGCATTTTACAATCTATATAAATAATATGTTTTTTCTAATGAACATGATGCAAAAAGCATAAACAAACAAATTAGATTAAAGCAGTTAGAAACACATAAAAATTGATTAAATACCAATATTAAATACCAAAAGGAAAAAATACCATGTCCAAAATAACTGTACCTACCTATAGAATTTCTGGCCGCAAATGTAATGATAACGTAAAAGCTACCTATTTAAAAGGTGCCGTCTAAAAAATCACGTACTAAGTATGCTAGAAGTAGACAAGTTTTTCTATGCAACATTCTTCAAATTTCAAAGCAATAACACTGCCGTATTGATTTAGCAATTCTATTAAACGCGAGAAATACAATTTTGCCCAGCAAGACCGATTTCGTGTTTCAGTTTGTGCATCTGCAGTGGGGCAGTTTACCGCACGTCTAGGTCTTAGCTCAGTTGGGCGAAGTAATCTAAATATTGCACACTATGGGGTAATAGTTGCAAGATTGCCGGGTCTTAGATCGTGCGAATATGATGTTATTGGCTTGGATTCAGAGAACATACATAGATACTGCCTCATTAGCTAAGTGATCCTGAGCGCGACTGCTACGCTAGAGGTCCTGGGTTCGATTCCTAGGTCGAGCAAAGTGCTATTGGGTTTTTCTATGAAATTCCCAGTAGCAGCTCGGAGTTAGGAATTTGTGCCCGGTTAATGGCAATAGGCTCGCCCCTTATTACATGGGACCTAAACATACCGGCGAACTGTGGGTGTACATTAGTACGCTTCTGCCTAACCCTTCGGGGAGTACAGGCGTGATGGTATGTTATGTTATGTTATTCAGAGAACATTCTATAAAAGGCGTAAATTTATTGGCATTTATCGCAGGTAGCTCCACCCTACTGCTTGTTGGTTAAGTTAAATTAATATAATGTATTATAAAAAAAAGAATTCGATTGTTATCTACGATTAGTGTTTTTTTACAGGAACGAAAAGGACATGAATCTTTCATTAGGAAATAAAATTATCAGAAAAAATAACCCTCAGATTATAGAGAAAAATATCTCTCTCTCTATTATTATCATCCCGATTGGTCGTACTACAGTTCTAAGACCTTTCTATCCTCCTACCAATGTTCAGAAATAAAGTATTTTTCTACTTTAAAGAAAAAAACTTCACCTAGTTATTAACTGATTGAAAAATAAATTAACTCTTTAATAGAAAACAGAAAAAAAACACCAACTTTATAGAAATCGATTTCCGTTCGATAGCTTATAAAGTTCATTGATAGGCAGATCCGTTAACCAAGGTTTGAAGCAATGAAAAATCTCATTTGAATTTTAATTGATTTACGATGGAAATGAATCCGGGGAGAGCATCAATTCGTTCAGATATGTTTCCCGGGCGCAAAGTGCAATGTGGGCTAATAAAAATCAATTATTGAGATTGTTAATTGAATAAACATTTAAATAGAGTGATTAAGCTATTTTGAAGGTACTTAAAATTTCAATTCAAAATTCTTTTTTATTGGAAAGGATATAAAGCTCCTGAATTGAACCAAATTTGGTAGAGCTCTGATCACATAATGACAATAACATCTACTGACTGAATAAACAACAACATCATCAAGGTAAGTTTCGCCGCATGTTCATAAGGCGGTGGCGAAAAAAAAATATTCGACCAAATCAAAGGCCCTTGCGTTTCATCAGCAATTTTATAATCGGCTCGCTCAGCCTCAGGTTAAATATGTAAGTTCAACTGCCTCATTAGCCAAGTCGTCCTGAGCGCGACTGCTACGCTAGAGGTCCTGGGTTCGATTCCCAGGTCGAGCAAAGTGTTATTGGGTTTTTCTATGAAATTCCCAGTAGCAGCTCGGAGTTAGGAATTTGTGCCCGGTTAATGGCAATAGGCTCGCCCCCTATTACATGGGACCTAAACATACCGGCGAACTGTGGGTGTACATTAGTACGCCTCTGGCTAACCCTTCGAGGATTACAGGCGTGATGGTATGTTGTAGCAATAGTGTACTTTCAATGTTCTCATCATAACGCGCAAATTGTTCCTGTTCAGCGCTAGAGGGTTTGTATGCCATTTACACGGTAGAAAAAGCAGTTAGAAACACATAAAAATTGATTAAATGAATCAGGAAAAAATACCATGTCCAAAATAACTGTACCTACCTATAGAATTTCTGGCCGCAAATGTAATGATAACGTAAAAGCTACCTATTTAAAAGGTGCCGTCTAAAAAAATCACGTACTAAGTATGCTAGAAGTAGACAAGTTTTTCTATGCAACATTCTTCAAATTTCAAAGCAATAACACTGCCGTATTGATTTAGCAATTCTATTAAACGCGAGAAATCCAATTTTGCCCAGCAAGACTGATTTCGTGTTTCAGTTTGTGCATCTGCAGTGGGGCAGTTTACCGCACGTCTAGGTCTTAGCTCAGTTGGGCGAAGTAATCTAAATATTGCACACTATGGGGTAATAGTTGCAAGATTGCCGGGTCTTAGATCGTGCGAATATGATGTTATTGGCTTGGATTCAGAGAACATACATAGATACTGCCTCATTAGCTAAGTGGTCCTGAGCGCGACTGCTACGCTAGAGGTCCTGGGTTCGATTCTTAGGTCGAGCAAAGTGTTATTGGGTTTTTTTATGAAATTCCCAGTAGCAGCTCGGAGTTAGGAATTTGTGCCCGGTTAATGGCAATAGACTCGCCCTTTATTACATGGGACCTAAACATACCGGCGAACTGTGGGTGTACATTAGTACGCTTCTGCCTAACCCTTCGGGGAGTACAGGCGTGATGATACCATCACGCCTGATACATAACATAACATACGTTATGTTATGTTATTCAGAGAACATTCTATAAAAGGCGTAAATTTATTGGCATTTATCGCAGGTAGCTCCACCCTACTGCTTGTTGGTTAAGTTAAATTAATATAATGTATTATAAAAAAAGAATTCGATTGTTATCTACGATTAGTGTTTTTTTACAGGAACGAAAAGGATATGAATCTTTCATTAGGAAATAAAATAATCAGAAAAAATAACCCTCAGATTATAGAGAAAAATCTCTCTCTCTATTATTATCATCCCGATTGGTCCTACTACAGTTCTAAGACCTCTCTATCCTCCTACCAATGTTCAAAAATAAAGTATTTTTCTACTTAAAAAAAAAACTGATTGAAAAATAAATTAACTCTTTAATAGAAAACAGAAAAATACACTAACTTTATAGAAATCGATTTCCGTTCGATAGCTTATAAAGTTCATTGATAGGCAGATCCGTTAACCAAGCTTTGAAGCAATGAAAAATCTCATTTGAATTTTAATTGATTTACGATGGAAATGAATCCGGGGAGAGCATCAATTCGTTCAGATATGTATCCCGGGCGCAAAGTGCAATGTGGGCTAATAAAAATCAATTATTGAGATTGTTAATTGAATAAACATTTAAATAGAGTGATTAAGCTATTTTGAAGGTACTTAAAATTTCAATTCAAAATTCTTTTTTATTTGAAAGGATATAAAGCTCCTGAATTGAACCAAATTTGGTAGAGCTCTGATCACATAATGACAATAACATCTACTGACTGAATAAACAACAACATCATCAAGGTAAGTTTCGCCGCATGTTCATAAGGCGGTAGCGAAAAAAAAATATTCGACCAAATCAAAGGCCCTTGCGTTTCATCAGCAATTTTATAATCGGCTCGCTCAGCCTCAGGTTAAATATGTAAGTTCAACTGCCTCATTAGCCAAGTCGTCCTGAGCGCGACTGCTACGCTAGAGGTCCTGGGTTCGATTCCCAGGTCGAGCAAAGTGTTATTGGGTTTTTCTATGAAATTCCCAGTAGCAGCTCGGAGTTAGGAATTTGTGCCCGGTTAATGGCAATAGGCTCGCCCCCTATTACATGGGACCTAAACATACCGGCGAACTGTGGGTGTACATTAGTACGCCTCTGGCTAACCCTTCGAGGATTACAGGCGTGATGGTATGTTGTAGCAATAGTGTACTTTCAATGTTCTCATCATAACGCGCAAATTGTTCCTGTTCAGCGCTAGAGGGTTTGTATGCCATTTACACGGTAGACTTATATTAAAGTCTAATTCAGTAGGTTAGGTAGGTAAGGTATTTTACCATGGGAGAGTCATGCTTCGGCACGTATGGGCCGGCTCGACTGGAGTGATCAGGCCTCATAAAAAGTCTACGTGAAACAACGCTTACCTTGTGTTTCGCCGAGTGAGTGAGGATACCGGCGCGGCGGCGGGCCAAACCCTTTTAAAAAGCCGGCAACGCACTTGTGACTCCTCTGGTGTTGTGGGTGTCCATGGCCGATGGTAGTCGCTAAGCATCAGGCGATCCATCTTCTCGTTTGCCCCCATATCCTATAAAAAAAGGTTTTCAACTACTGCGAGACACGTGCCCCAAGCTTGTTAATATGTTTCTGGAAATAAATAAAGATTAGTGTTTCTAGTTTGCTGTAAACCAGAAAAATACGCATGCCGTCGTGATAGCCTAGTGATATGACCATTGGACTGCCAAGTCAAAGGTCTCGAATTCAAATCCAAGGCACACCTCTGACTTTTCGAAGTTATGTGCGTATTACACGCGCTTTAAAAACGGTGAAGGAAAACATCGTGAGGAAACCTGCATGCCCGAGAGATTTTCTCGACGCGTATGAAGTCTGCCAACCCGCATTAGGCTAGCGTGGTGGCCTAATCCCTCTCATTGTGAGAGGAGACCCGTGCCCAGCAGTGGGACATATAATGGGTTGATTATGCTTATTATGCTTATGCAGAAAAATACCGAACCGAAAAATTATTCCGTGCAATAAATCTGGAAGAAGTGATTCATGAACGAAGTTTAAGTAAAGTTAGTGTCTTGTTAATTAACATAGAAGAAGCTCAGGTCAACTTGAAGCTTAAGTATACTGAGAACTTAGTAGGTACCAAAAGACGTACTGTTACTAGAAACATAAGTTGATAGCACTTAAGGTGAAACAATGTAATATAACATGTAGGTATTATAATTATTCTTGTTATCCGAAGATAGTTGAAGCCTCAGACTTGTATCGCTTAAACTTTTGAACTTGGTGTAGGAGAAGATTAGGTTAGGTTAGATAGCATCTACTAGTTGTTGGCTGTATTGTGAAGCAGGTTGAATTACTTTTTTCACATAGTTTATAGTTTAGCCTACTGTGCAACTGTTTCTGATAGAGTTTGCACCGTTCTTACGGTGTAATTAATTTTAATTATGCACTTTCCTACGTCCACAATAGGCTGATGATGAACTTTCCTTTCTGATCACTGATCACATTCGCTAAGAACACGACTAATTGGGGTCTAGACTGCCTCATTAGTTTAGTTCGGGTTCAAATCTCAGGTGTACCAAAGAGTTATATAATATGTAAGTTGAAATTCAACATTAAGCAAATAAATATTAACTAAAACTACTTTTTACAGTATATGTAAAAAAAAACTAAAACATATTACACTATACACTTAGACTATTTACATAAAATTAATATATATATATATATTATATAAACTAAAACTAAAAAACTGAGGCGCGGCTAAGCGTCAAAGTATTCATCGGCATCACTGTCGTCTGGTAACGTGCCCAGAAGGCTGGCAGCATTGCCACGTTGAATGGCAATGCTTATACGCTCCCCTAGAAACAAACCAGCCCTCTGGTCACGCGAATTGTCGACTAGTCTCCTTGAAAGTTCTTTATAAAGGAGACGAGCACTCGGACCCCACGACCCGAGCGTCTCGACCCCAAACGGCTCAAAAATATAGTTACCAGATAGGTTACCATATTTGCGCCGCTTGAGAGTCTCTGCAGCAGCAGCAGCAGCGCCAGCGCAGCCAGCTGAGCCTGAAAGATGTGATGGCGCAAGGGTATCAACACAGGTTGCGTCCCATACCAAAGGCCTACCCATTTTCCAAGGCAAAAGGGACATACCATCTGGTCTCTTCCCATCGTCTCGTACCAAGCCATTAGGTTCTAAAACAGCTGGTACGCCGGCGGTAGCAAGAGCACGACGAAGAATGTCGTTAATACTGGCATGCCGCGCTATGCGGCCTGCACTCCTGCAACACGATAGGCCATGATGTCCGAGGCTGTCGACAACCTCGCCACAGTGACAGCGATGCGGAGCAACACAAGGAGCGCCTAGACGTAGACAGGTAGCTAGCCGAAAAGTTGTGTCATCCAACATAGTCCCTGTATTGGATGATGGAAGTGCCCGAATCCAGAGACCTGATTCCCATTCACCCACAGCCATCAGACGAGCACGCTCCGCAGTATTGACTGACGTATTAAGAAGTTCTTTCCGCGTCAAACTGCAAAGCGGCTCGTCCCAAAGCCTTTGGGAAGATGAGGCCAGGGGTAAATCCGAACTGGGTCAAGCCATTCTCCAAACGTTCATTGCATCAGCCAAAAACGGTACTTCAAAATCAGCCAGAGAAGGTCCTAAGATATCTCTGACTAATTTTTCAGTACTGTGGACTGAGGAGATGAACGCGGGTAAACTAATACTAGAAATTTTGCGGATACCGAGGCCACCCAAACGAATGGGAAGCGTGGCTTGTAACCAAGCTCGGTCATCCAGAGCCACATTTAAAATAGAACAAAGAAAGTTTCGTAAAATTTTATCGACTTTTTCCAAAAGATGTGGGTGTGTCCACAAATGTGAACAGCGGAGTAAGTAAGTAAATTTTGGTCCAAAACAGCAGAATCGAATAATGGTAAAAGCTGAATGTGTATTAATTTTGAACAGTCTTTCCGAAATATCATTAAAATTTTGTATTTTTTCTTCGATAAAAATCGGAAAGGATTCTTCAAAGATTGGGGACCCTAAGAGGTGAAGACAGCCTTTTTCTACAATTTTAATATGAGGAGCAATTGCATTGAATTTTTGTATAGTCAGGTGTCTGTTAGTAGTGTCTGGGACAAATATTTCGCATTTGGATTGTTCTATGAAATTCTCAATACCAGTTCAAGATTTGGATTGTTTTTTTATGGGATAAATGAGCAGGCTGATCGCCTGATGGTGAGCGATTACCGTCCCCTATGGACAGGAGTCACAGGTGCGTTGCCGGCCTTCTAAAAGGGTTTGAGCCTCCGGTAATCTCATTCACTCAAAGAAACACAACGTAAGCGTTGCTTCACGCCTGTTTTCTGTGAGGCCGTGTTATCACTCCGGTCGAGCCTGCCCATTTGTGCCGGAGCATGGCTCTCCCACGGTTAAAATGTGCTAGGTTAAATAGGCTCACTCCCTATTACTTAGGACCTAAACATCCCGGAGAAATATGATTGTACAATATTAACACCCCTGCTTAACCCTTCACGGAATACACGCGCAGTGGTACGCTATGTTATTAAGACTGAACTGGCTCATCAGTTGATACCTAAAGTAGTTACCCACCGAATGATGGCACAATTAGTTACAAAGCTAAAGATATTAACTAACTGCTAACAATAACTACAAGCAATTACAAACACATGAGTGAAGTTGATTACAATTACTTAAATTGCAAATTTTGTTACTTAGCTCGCGCTTCTTGTGAGCGTCTGTTAAACTTTTAATCTTAGATCTATCTTCAGGAAGTTAAGCGATTAAGCTGATAATAAGTTTAACGGATCCGGATCGGATGCAAAAAAATTAAGAAGAAACCTTGGTTTCTTTGCATTTTTTGGTTTATTTTAAAGTTTTTTATAGTGCTGGCGAGTAAGTAGTAAGGGAACGTTTCAGAGACAGTACTCTGAAATATATAGATTTATGAATATAGAAATACCTAAGTATAGTGCATTCCCGGTAAGGTTAGGCAGAGGTGTAGGTACCGATGTATTAGGAATGAGCTTATCATGAAAACACAGTATTAAAAATTTAATTTGTCCAAGAGTCGACTTTCTAAATGTTACCGATCGCTAGCTTGAATAGTAGTGGTTTTTCCAAAATATATTTAAAATATTATCATCCCTGTATACTCCGAAGGCTTAGGCAGAGCTGTAGCGGTACACCCATAGTTAGCCGTTATGTTTTGGTCGCATGTAATTATCTGGGCACCAATCCAAACTCCGAGCTTTGAATTGCTTGAAAATTCCATAAGAAAACCCAACAAGACGTCAATTTAATATAAATACATGCCCAAATAAAATGTCTAACAAAATCGTCTAGGCCAGCAAGCTCCATCTTAGGTCGCAGTCAGGCGAACAGGCGATCAAGCGTAAGCCTATAAAGATTTTTTTTAAAGTAAGTTCCAGAATCAAAACGTGTAGACTTACACCATATTCCGTGGTCGCAATAGTGAGCCCGTCACACTACACGTTGAATAGCGACACTTTAAAGATGTGAAGCTATTGTGCCGCTTGTAGTTGTTTCACGGCGGAGCCTGTATTGTGTAGTCAGGCAAACGTCACTACCACGTCCTGTTTCCGGCAGGCTGCGCTTCAAAACTGCGCCATACTCACAGCGTGTAGGGCTGCGCTACCCGACGGTGCTTGTCCGAAACTATTTTTGTGAGACTACTTTATTAGTCTAGTGGTCCTAAGCGCGACTGCTACCTGGATTCGATTCTTGGATCGTCCAAAGTATTATTGTTATGAAATTTTCAGTAACAACTCGGAATTTTCGACAGAATTTGTGTCAGGATAAAGTTTGCCTCTACTACGTGGTAGCTAAACATACCGGTGAACTATGTGTACATTAATTACCTACACTTTCGCCTAACCCTATAAAATCCAGGCGTGATGGTACATATTTTAGTGAGTATCGTACAAAGAGCTAGCCGACACACATCGGAATAATAGAGAAAAATTAACATAGATACAAAAAGGTCGTATACCTTTCTACGTACAAACTATTTATTTTTGTGATATTAAAAATGATTTGACGTAACTAAACAGGAATATATATAGATAAAAAAAATTGTAGTCCATTATAATGTTTAAGTATAGAAAGACATTTACATTATATTTTTCAGTTGTTTGATATGAAATCAACATCGATAAGTCCCCTAGTTATAATGTTCTTATTCGAGTATTCTTAAAGGAATAAAACTTTTACCAATAGTTAACCAAAACGTGATGCAATTAGGATCAGGATATCTTGGGATCGAAGTATCCAAAAGGACCAGTATTTAATTGATGGTAAAGTTAGTGGTCCATAACTTCAAACTTATTCTAACTTACCCTTCTGGGAATATAGGCGTGATGATGTGTAAATCTCTACTATTATAAAATCGTAAAAAATCGTACTGTCTGTACATCTAAAATATAAAAAATAAGTGGGAATATAAACGTCTCCGAATCAAAAAATGAACCAAAAAAATTAAAAATGTTTGCCTGTTTGTTACGGGTTGTTGCAAAAACTACTGACTAGATTTTAATTTTGTTATCACTGTTAGAAATTACTATGCTCCAACTTAAAACTGGTGGAGTTCTTATGTCAATTAATTAAATGGATCCTTTCCTCTCTGATGTATAAAGAGCCAGACAAAGAAGAGAACATCACTGTTGGTTTTTAGTAAAATTATTTTTGGGATTCATTTCTAATGCTGCGGGTGAGCGAAATCGCGGGCAAAAAGTAGTATATAAATAAATAATTTTTAAATGCTCGATTTGTCACTATTCGAAACATTCGCCACGACAATAACACACTGTAGCTCATTAATTGCCTAATGCCTACAAAAAAAACATTAGGTAAAACTTTTATAAAAAATATATTTTTACACAAAATACTTTTTTTCCTAAGTATTTCAATAACACTGCCCGTTTTTAATATCTTGTTTGTATAGGACCAAAAATATTTTGAACAAGCCTTGTGCGGTTCGACGTAATAGCATCGCCCGAGTTTAAATTAAATTTATTAAACTTAATTGATGAGGGACTGAACGAAATTATTCGTATTTACCGAGATTGTTTTAAATGTAGGTAATTAATAATGCTGTACTATTCATAACACACATTTTTTTTAAAATATAGGTAACAAATAAAAAATAATATTTTCAGCCATAATTTTATTTATGAATTGTATTTGTTTTTATAACGTTAACAATTATTTCTATTCTAAAATGAAAGCAACAAAAATATTTTATAATTTAATAATTTATAATATAGTGTGCGGTCTATTCCACATAAATACTTACCTACTTTTATTTTTTTGTCAACCCTAGATACTGTTTCCACTACTGTTCTCTGGCCTCGTCACTTTCCACTCATTTATATGTTGTAATAAATTATGAATAATATAATTCATAATATTTTCTGTTGTGCTTAAGCTATAAGTGTTTTTTATTGGTGAGCATATTTTTCAAGAAAATACCTTATTTGGTTTTTAGATTTTATTTATAGAGTATTTATTTTTGTAGGTTTTATTACAAAAAAACATGTCAATATGAGTCCGACTAGCTTTTATCTACATGCCAAAACAAAACATCAAAAATGATTCAAAACATCCAATTTAAACACGCTATTTACGAAATAAACTTCCTGAAAATGTGGTGTACCTAACTATTTGCCCATATTGACTTACTTCTAGTTAGCAGTTCTAAAGAAATCCTTCCATTCAGGGAAACTAAACAACTTCAATGACCGGCGATTCAAAAGTAAGCTTTAAAGGAATTTTTACGTTAACTAAAGTTAGTTTCTTGTGACCGTTCTTTGAAAACGAGTTGGCGAGTTTAACCAAGTATTCTACATCTATACTTTACACATGTTAAGCTTTACGCTGTATAGTTGCACTACAAAAATCGTCACTATTGCATTGCAATACTCGCGATCCAAACGGTAAACCACTTGATGTGTCGTCTTGTGTACAATGGGGTATTGTTTCTTCAGTTCGATTACTCAAAGCTTTTTACTTTATAGTAGGACATGTAGTTCAACATAGTATTGGTTTTCCTTATTAACATTAAGGTCACAGTAACTGTGTGCTAAGTGAAGCAGAATGAGCAGATGTATCGTCTGATCGTAAGCGATTACCGCCATCCATGGATACCTGCAACGCCAGAGGAGTCACAGGTGCGTTGTTGGAATTTTAAAAGGGTTTTGACCTCTGATATCCTCACTTACTCGGCGAAACAAAACGCAAGTTGCGTTGCTTCACGCCGGTTTTCTGTAAGGCCGCGGTATCACTCCAGTCAAGCCGAATGCCGAAGCAAGGCTCTTCCACGGTGAACATAGAAAGACCGCGCAGGTGAAACCACTTAAGCGAGGTTTTTGCACGAACATATCCAAATAAATAGGGACAATAATCACGTGTGCGAAACATTTACGAAGCGAACTAATGTATTGTTTTTACATTGACTTTTTATATTAAATTTTACCCCCCGAGAAACCACTCACGGAAAACTTCAGACGTAAAGTAATTTCGACTGGTAACTGTGTGTGCAATATTTTCACAGGAAAATCATATTTAATTTAAACAAAAATGATTAATCTGTCTATTTTGGAGCATATATCTCCAAAACAGACAGATTAATCATTTTTGTTTTAGCAATTTCCATTTCGTGACTTGCTTCCGATTTTTAAATTAAATTTAATTCTATTCGATCACTTCTGTATACGGAGAGATATTTAATAATTACTATTATAATGATTCTTGTTTCTAGAATCTTGTTTATTGTTTCTATGACGTAATTATATATTTTCACAGGAAAATCATATTTAATTAATGAATAATCATTTTATTAAACAGATAATGATCTCTAAAAACAAAGATAGATTGCGTCTTTTTAAGTGTTTTCTTGGATTTTTATTACTGCATCGTCGATCTAATGAAGCGGTTGCTATGCCGAGTTTGATTGTCAGAACGAGTAAACTGTTATTGAATCTTTTTATGGAATTCTCAGTAGCAGCTCGGAGTTTCGAATTTTGCGCAGTTTAATGGCCATAGTCCAAACTGTCATTATACTTCTGCCTAACATCTTTCTCAATTTACCTCTGTCATACCTATTTTATGCAGTTGCATTTATATACATATCGGTATGATGGCCGTATGAAAAAAATATAATAGGAATATCGGTATGCTGTCCGTATGAAAAATATAATAGAAATATGAAATGCAGTACAAACCTTTATTAAAAACAATTTGGAGGTGGCACGTATTCGTAATATACATTTAGAATGCGCGCAGCGAAGTTTGTTTGTTGGTGGAACTGGTCCGGCAATAAAAACTGTATGTAGAAGCTGCACAACACTCGGCTACGTGAACAGCATTTGTTAGTATTGGTGGACACTGAAATTACATAAACTTATTGATTTGTCCGACTTCAAAAATAAGGTTCTCAATTCGACTTCTGATTTTTGTTTGTATATTACGGAATATCTTCGCCAACTTCCTTATTTGTCCCATATTATCCCTAGTGGTGTCTGATCATCGGGTTTGAAAATGCACTACAAAATATTTATACAACAAAATTTATTAGTTACTTATCCAGTAATCATTTTAACAACAAAACAATGTATTTTTGATCGAATTTTATTCCCGAGTCCTGTTTAGTCTGTACATTACAAAATCTACAGACTGAACAGGACTTTTAAATCCATGACATCTTTTTTTATACCTAGTTTGGACAATTTGGTTGCTTACTGGCTTTTCTCAAAGTCACAACAGAGAACATGATTTTTTTATAGATTAAGCGTATTCAATGGTAAGTTCGACATACACACAATCAAAAAAATTGTAGGTATTCATGCAAAACTAAATAATATTTTAGAAAATCGTATTTCCCAAACACGTGATATTCCCTTAGTTAAAGTTTATATCTAATACTGAACAAATGAAGTAGTTATTCCATGCAACTTATTAATTATTGTTCAGAGCAGTAATTTATATTCTGTGTTCCATCACGAAAAAAACTGATCGCTCAGCGCCTACGACAAACGTACTAATTGTAGAACAAGAAAAATAAATTAAAGTATAATAACAAAACAAATTTGCCCAGATACATAAATTTTGAATACTCGTTTACTCATATTTTAACCCTCCAATGTTCGAATCGTTAATTACGAAACGATATTTTATGAAGTGTTGATACAATTGCTTGAAAAATATATTATTTCAGAGAGAGATATTTCGCTCGTTACGTGAAACACTGCATTCATAAACAGTTGGCTTTGTTCCAATGCTCTGCACAATTTGTAGAGTCTTCAACGGTCTATGACGAAGCAAAAACGTGACTAAGAGAAGACTCTTGTATCAGCAAACTATTGTTTGAGATGGGAAAGCAGCTTAATTATAGCCAATAGGATTATGTTATGATGCCTCTCGAATATTGGAGCAAGTTATTTTAATACTACTTGGAAATATGGTTAAAATGAAAGGGAAATTTGAACTGCGTGTGAATGTAGCGTTTCTTGCCGGTTTTTGTGCACAATATACATTGTTTGAGATTGAGTTTTTTAATAATTCAATAGTATCTGATAGAAATATAACTTCACATGTTACAGTCCCAGAGTTTAACAGCTTCCCTGGTTTAACGGTATAGGCATGCCTTGAAGCCAGGTCAGGCATTGGCTTTTTCTTTCAGAGTTATGTATCTGTGGCATTACAAGGCAATTTAACACATTGTGGCGATTACCTACACCTACCCTACCTACCTGTTAGTGGGCAGAGATTTTTTTACATATTTTTCAAAGCAGTCATAGCCTAATGATATCCCCATAGAAAACTATGGTAACATCACTTGGGAAGCCAAGTCATAGTTAATTCAAGGCACGAAACTCTGACTTTTCGTATTAATATAATAACGTAACTCTCGCTTCGCACGATGAGGGAAAATATCTTGAAAAAACCTGTATGCCTGAGAAGATTTTGTGGATGTAGTGTGAAGTCTATCTACTCACAATAGACACTTGCGTAACCCCCCTAATTCTGACAAGAGTATTTTACCTAGAAGAGGTAATAGGGTTGATGATGATGTTGATTTCGATTAACGATGTTCCAATATTCTAAAGCAAAACTCAATTTAAAGGCTTTCCCATTCACAGTCGACAGAATTTTTTTATGAATCCAAAGTTGTTACTCGTTTTGATAGTTTGGTATTTACAATCTACCGTGGTTCAAATCCAATTCTACGGTTGAATGAATATGATATTTCGTGCAAACTGAAGGCAAATAAAGTGTTATTCAACCTAATGTTTGAACAGGCGATAAGGAGATGATTTCACAAACATTACTTTCGGTTTTATGGAGTAGAGTTATTCTAAGTTGTACATATTATATATATAGAACATGAGTAGTTTTTACAACATTTGTGAAATATGTAGGTGAGATTATTTGTAAATGTAGTGTTACCTGACCATATGAATAATTTTTCGAGAAATTAAGACGTGATGTTGTTTAGTTGTAGGAAGATTTCTGCAGAAAAGTCGAGATTCACTTGAAGGAAAGAACTGCAAAAATAGCGTAACCCCTAACACAAAGAAAAACCTAAACGTTACCTCCAAGTTAGTTCCTCTCGGTTTAAACGAGGTACCATTCTGCGAGTAAGGTTGTAAATACCTGGTGTAGGTGAATACCGTAATATTTTTTTTATTATCATAAAATATTACTAACTGACTGAAACGCCACTTTTAGTAAATCATCATAGCCTGTATGTTTCACCGTTGAAAATTTCTACGGATTTTAAATATGATTTGCTTTATTTTATTGTGTATGTCTGCAAACGAGGAAACGAGTCATCTGATAGGGAGTAGTAATAGGGAGCTCCCTAGATTGTGGTCGAGCTACACAATGACTGATACATGCGTGTCGTCAGCTGGGACTGGTCTACTCAAAGGCTCTTCCTCAAAAGGACATCCAGCGTAGTTATTATGTAGCCACGAGTCCTTCCAGAAAATACACGAAACTATTACGAATAAATTGTAACTGTCTGCCCACCATTTCCCGAGTTTTCCAGGTGCCTAATAAGCCGTTTAAAATACCTTACAAAAAATACAGCGCAATTTCTCGTCAAGCGAACGTTGGAACTCATTTCGTTTCTCATTACTCGAAATCCGGTACAGGTAGTGTGAAGTAGATAAAAAATACACGCTGCAATAAATTTAAAAAATGCGAGTATTGAGAGCTCTGGGGAGACATAACCTTAACTGATTACGACAATTTCCAATATGCAACGTATTTTGATAGCAAGATACCAAAAATGTTTGTTGTTGTGTTTTATGATCGATAACCGATGTTCAACCATATATTATATTGATAACTGAGTAACTCATTAGCCTACTAACGAGACCACTACGCAAGAATTCCTGAGTTCGATTCTCAGGTCGAGCAAAGTATTATTGGGTTTTTCTATAAAATTCTCAGTAAGAGCTCGGAGTTTGGATTTGTGCTCGGTTAATGTATAGTTTAGTATAGGTGCCTCTGCCTAACCTATTAGGGAATACAGGCATGATATTACATTATAAAATACCTTTATAAAAATGGATTGAACACTAAAGATTAAACATTGCAATGCAACGTAACACATATCATTGGTAATCATTCGAGAAAATAAATTAATAAAAAAGACACTGCCACTAATAATTTACTTCAAGTTACTAACATAACTGTTACATCAATCATGCCTTAAATGTGCTTATCCTTCGCTCTGAAATCCCCAAAATTTCTAGATTAGGTAATACCTAGGTTTAAACTTACTTAAACAGAAGTAAAAGCCACTAATTCATACGTATGACTCCAAACTTACCTTATGACATAACATTTGCACATAATTCCTTGAAATGTAATTCAGTACCAGGCAGCCGTTTGGCTCTAGGTAAGTCTGGCACAAGCTTATACCACAGTATGCCAGCAGTAAGCCAGTTAAATCCATCTGTGAGGTGATAAAATACAGCCGTACAAGGTTTTAATGTAACTTGACTCCACGTTTCGTGAAGCGGTTAATATGGGTAATAATTCGGGTGTCGGTTTCCACCCGAAACAAGTCTTTGTGTGGTCGTTATATAAAAGTCAAAGTAAAACATTCGCTTCCTGAGTGGGTATTTCCCGTTAGATTATATTTATCGGGAAAGACCCACTGCGCAACATCATATCAGCCTATTACCGTCCACTGCTGAACGTAGGCCTCCCCCAAAGAGCGCCAACCATCCCGGTCTTGGGCAGCTCGCATCCAGCCGCTGCCAGCCAACTTCTACAAATCGTTGGTCCATCGTGTTGCAGGGCATCATAACTGTAGTTAATACCTAGCAACGACTCCTTGCGGTAGCAAAACATTTACATATATAAATATGTTGATAAGTCTGCTTTTTGTCTATTTATCTGAATTGAATAAAAACGTGAACGTGAAATGGAATTTGTGCCCGGTTAGTGGCAATAGGCTCGGCCCCTATTACATGGGACCTAAACATACCGGCGAACTGTGGGTGTACCTAAGTACACCTCTGCCTAACCCTTCGGGGAATACAGGCGTGATGGTATGTTATGTTATGAATAAAAACGTACATACATTTCAATTCTTGATCTAAATTAATTACTGTATGCTCAGTTGTAACACAAAATCAACAAAACCCGACAACAGTTGCCAGTTTGATGAGTTGAGACACTAACCAAGAACATCTTTTTGATACATTAAAAAGTTACAACTATTTTGATAAATAGCTATTTGGTAAATAACAATGGCTAAGCAAATCAATTTTTTTAAACGTTGCCCGCACTGGGATTATCTGCTGAATCGTGGGTGGGTTTACGACCCAGAACAACTACCAGAAGTTCATAGGCCTCTGCCCATCCCAATGGTGGAAAGTGGTGTGCCAGGATCGTTGTAAGTGGAAATCCATAATCTCTATTATAGATTTTCACTTACAACGATCCTGGCACACGCTCACGCTTCTTCTACGTTCACGATGTTATGTTTTATTAGATAAAAAAGGTTGACTATAAATGGACTGGAATACCCAGTAAAACACTCATAATGATGTTATCTTTCTGCGAGCAAGACACTACTCTAAATGCTGACGTGAAGTAAACACTATAGATCCATCCCCAAATACACCAAAGAACAACTTGAGGCTACAACAAATCAAAAAGATAGCACTTTATACGTTTTTGTTTTATGATACGGAACCTTTTTCCCTTTATTGTTTTAGTAATATCGTGCAGAGATAAATTCGGGTTGCGTACCCGCAGTTCCACGAAGTTGCCGCTTTGTATAAAATATCTGGATTATTCCTCAAAGGTGGCTATTATACATCAGTTAAAATTCGAAAAAAATTCAGAGATAAAAACGGTGGTAGCCTAATGGGTGTGGTTGCCAGTTCGAAACCCATCCATCGCACTACCGACGTGAACCCTCTTTTTTTTTCTTTTTTCTTTTTCACTTTATTTTTTTATTTAATTTAGCTTAGCACAAGGGGTTAACAAGAATACTAGTAATGTGCGACAAACATTGCCAATAAGCTTTTTTTTAAGAAAATATTTGTGTACCTAACTTGTATTCGTATTTTTTGTATGATTATAAGATAAGATAATCGTTTATTGCCAAAAAAAATTTACAGCTCCTTAACCTAATACATAATTATATTTAACTTTAATAATAAAAAATAATAGTGGATTGGACAATGGACAGAAGGATTTTTGACTAGTGGTCTCCACACTAGGTCTAGCCTGTCACGTGGAGACCTTGAGATCAAATATTAACATTTAATTATACCGGGGTCGATACAAGGTAGTAGGTATAAGTAATAACAGATGGTGATTAGGGCGACTAAATATAGGTTATAATAAAATCTTTGTAATTAATGTGGCGAGAAGTAAAACTTATCTTATTATAAATTTAATCAACACTTGGGGGGCGGGACTTGAGGAAAAAATAAACGACCAGAAATTACCCTTTTTATAATTTTATTTATTTAACAGTATATGCAATATAATTCTCAATAATTGTATAAAATTATGTAGGATATTTTTAAATTAACATTAATAAGTTTTGTGAAAACCTGCCCAGTTTTATTGCATATCGTAATTTTATTACACAAAACTTTTGCATTTAAAGCTTTTCATCTGTCGGTGAACGTAACCAAAACTTGAACAGTAGTTAAACGTAGTTAAACGTCAAAAGTAGATTCTCGGCGATGCAAATGTGCAGCAAGCCGCGAAGTTCCATAACAAGTAGACCGAGGCTCCGTTTTACTGGCGTATTTAACTTGGATTGATTAATGAAACAGCTTCAACTTGCCTTTCAGAGGTTTCAGTCCAGACAGACCATACTTTATATCATCACGCCTGTATTCCCCGAAGAGGTAGGCGGAGGTGTATTGCTATTAAAACATTTTATTATTTATTGCCATTAACCGGGCACAAACCTGGATCCCTAGTCTAGAAAAACCCAATAATATTAAGCTCCTAAAATCATAATTAAATTCATCTGAAATCAGAAAAATGTAGGTAATTGGGCTTATAGTAGTAAAAACGCCTAGCATTATATTAAAGCAAGTCACTAGCAGGCAATTCGCCATTATCTAATGTTGAATTGTAATTGCACAGCTTAATTAACCCCCGACGCAAAAACGACGGGGTGTTATAAGTTTGACGTGTCTGTCTGTGTGTGTGTGTGTGTGTGTGTGTGTGTCTGTCTGTGGCATCGTAGCTCCCGAATGGATGAACCGATTTTGATTTTGTTTTTTTTGTTTGAAAGGTGAATAAGTGGGGAGTGTTCTTAGCTATGTTTGATGAAAATCGGCCCAAGATGGCCGCCGCCACAAGATGGCGGTTTACATATTTTTTCACAACTCCCACAATATTGGTATCAAATGAAAGGGCCTGACTAGTAGAATACTATACACTATGAAAAATTTCAAATCCAACATGCGGCCGCCACGAAATGGTGAATTTATTAAATTTTTTCACTACTCCCTCAATAAAGGTATCAAATGAAAGGGCTTGACTAGTAGAATACTATACACTATGATATAAGATATCTAATAGCTATGAAATAATTGTACAAAAGTTGAATAACTAAACGAAGAAAATACCTAATTAAAACGCAAGAAAATAAAAGAAATTAAACAAAATAACTAAGGAGTCCCTACAAAAAGTATGAAATAACAAATTAAATTAAAAATTTAAAAAAACCCCCGACACAAAAATAAACCTGAATCCCTTTAAAAAGAAAAAAATAATCTTGAAATTATAACCCTTCGTAAGTACGTATGAAGTTTATTGATTAAATTTTGTCGCGTCGGGGGACCGCTCTCTAGCTCTCGCGTGTCTGCCCGCTCGGGTCGCCAAACTTGAATATGTTACGCTCCGCCCACTTTACACCCTCCCGCGCGTCGCGGCGATGTACGTGCCATCCACATCAATTCTGATTTCGCGCGATTCACGTTCGGGAAGCAAAAGGAAAGGAAAGCATTCACATAATTAGAGAGCGGTCCCCCGACGCGACAAAATTTAATCAAAAAATTTCATACGTGCTTACGAAGGGTTATAATTTCAAGATTATTTTTTTCTTTTTATAGGGATTCAGGTTTATTTTTGTGTCGGGGGTTTTTTTAAATTTTTAATTTAATTTGTTATTTTACGTATAGATATGTGCAGAAATGTTGTAGCCATTTCCCAATAACTATGCAAGTATTAATCATTTGATACGAAGTTAAAGTAAGTAGATGTATGAAATGTGGTAACTAAACTCACGCCTTTTTCTCTTCTCTTTCTTATATACAATTCAATAAAATCCTATATACAGAGTTACTTTGAAAACACGTGACTAGTTGAAATGGAAGGTTCTGTAACTTTTACTTACTCATTTTAAAATGTTTTTCATCTTAGATGTTAGAAACTAAGTTATTGTCTTCGACCGATCAATTAATTACTTAGATAGTTAACTACTACGTGAAGTATGACAACGCTTTGCACTTAAAATCATTTACCATCGTACCTACCATTATTTTATGATTCACAAGAAAAATAGCAGCAAAGGCGCACGAGACGTTGCCAAACTGTTTTCAAAATACTAAAAAGTATTATTATTTTCTCTAATCATCTACTCTAATTTCCCTTTATTACACATAGAATCGTATATTTTAATTTGTCACGTCTATTCAATTTCACCTTTTGTAATAAAATACAATTTATTTATTGCTAGAACTGAATAAAGGTGAACGATTTTTATAAAAATGCCTTTAATCCCAGTTTAAGACCAAGAATTTCATATTCAATTTATAATATAAAATGCACACACATTATCATATTTGTATCACGAGTACGTGTCTTAAGAATTCAAAACGTTATCCGTATTTATTCAGTAATAAAAACATGCAATTCCTTCCACTTCCTTTAAGAGTCGGGGTTAATCTCCAACCATGTTTGTGTTGTCACTTAACCTGTCCATTAGATGGGTCGTAAATCTTCAGGATTTACTGCATACGATCCTCCATTCTGGCACCTCCAACACTCGATGGTTTCTTAGTGTCCATAAAGCTACTATTATAAAGCTTTAGACAGCGCAAGAATGAAGACAGGGTAAATAGAATCTCACTTGATACAGATTTTATAAACGTTTAGGTACTGATAATTGTAAAAAATTAAACACTGTATACACTATACAGTTTCAATAAATTGTACAACGCAATCGCTAATTAAATTAAAAAAAAAATTAAATAAATAATGTTTATCATCTGGTGTTATTAATATAACGTTCTCCGGAAGTCTAGAAAAGTACAGAAGAGAACCAAGTATATAATGTGATAAACCGTAGTAAAAGTATCTTTATTTATTTTTTACTATTTTGCATGAGCAAAATAGTAAAAAACTTTACATAATCATTCATGTACCTAAACATTAAAGCTGAATACCTAACTAAGTTAACAATTTCATTATCACGATATCATCAGAAATAATTGAAATCCCTTAATTTAATTACCAGCAATATAAACCTAGAATTTAATCAGTCCCTGCGGCGTTAATACTGAAAGAAGAAAAATATCGAATGGCTCTGAAAGGGAAAGGTTGCTATAAATCAGTATTTTCCGGATTATAAATCAGACAGAAATTTGTGGATTTATTCCTATAAACGGTATTACGCTTGCTTAGAAGCGGTTTGTTGGGGCATCCAATAATTATTATTTTCAATTTCGAATTTTTAGTTACTTCATTGGTCTAGTGGTCCTACGCGCGACTGCTACGCTAGAGGTACTGGATTCGATTATCAGGTTGAGCAAAGTGTTGTTGGGTTTTTCTATAGCGTCTCGCAGTCTGGACATGTTTAGATCTTATATGTGGATAGGGGGCGAGCCTATTGTTATAAACAAGGCACAAATCTCAAACTGCGACTAAGAAATTTAAAGGAAAACCCAATGCCACTTTACTCTACCTGAGAATCGAATCTAATAACACATAGCATCGTAGTCGTGTTAGGGACCAGTGACTATCGAGGCAGTTAAAAATAAACAAAGTAGGTTATAATACACTTTGCGTTCATAAAATGTATGAATAATTTAATTAAAGGCACATTTGAGGTTCAAACAATAATTTAAGTACGTGCCTATTTACGAAAGAAATAACGGGTTAAAATTTGTTATTTCAAATCCTTCGCGTGTCATAAAAATAATAAAAACATAAAAATATTAAATCTCACTTAAATTTTATATGCTACGCATGAACAATCTGAGTATTATTATGGCTAGTAAAACCTTATTTGTATTTAAATTACATTGCCAGCCTTTTAGTCACAATTATTTTTAGGATTAGACGAGCCTCTACTGTAAGGTCATTACGAACAATTAAAACTACGATATACCTTTTTTTAAGTTTCTAATAAACTTATGTGGATATAATATGTTATCTAAATATATTTATCATCACTACATATTATAAAACCAAGTCGCTTCCCGCTGTCTGTCCCTATGTATGCTTAGATCTTTAAAACTACGCAACGGATTTTGATGCGGTTTTTTTTAATAGATAGATTGATTCAAGAGGAAGGTTTTAAGCTATTTAACATCACGCTACGACTCTTAGGGACGGGGCAGCGCGGTTGAAACCGCAAGCGGGTCGCTAGTGATATTATAAAATAAAAAATAGATAAGACATTCTAAATTTACATTACTAATAGGTACCTATGGGATTAGCCAGTCGACCCATACTTGGGTAGTAGTCCTAAATAATTACTCCACAACCTCACCGGTGGCTCCAAGTAATTGGTATGCACCCAATGGCCACACCCCGGTAAACCACGTTGACTCGTGGGCTAAACCCGGTGAGGGGACGTCAAGGCTTCGCCTGACGTGTCGGATACCTCCCGAATTGTGCATAAAGTCTAGCTTGGTAGTGATGGCAGACCACGCTGATAAGCAACGGGTCCTGGTGGATCTGGCGAGCTAGCAAGGCAATGTTGATGGCTAAGGGCAGCAGTTGAGGTTAGAAATGACTGTTGGCCAGATACTGCAGCCGAACCCCCCACCGATCGTAGCGGTTTCCGTTCCATTGGATAACGGGGGATTAGGAGGAGAGAGGGTATCTGCGGTTGCGCGCCCGCTTATACACTATATAATATTCCTGCGTAGATGACTGCTTTCGGATATAGGACTCTGAATGACGGAAAGTCCCGTGGCGATGCGTCGAGGTAGA
The DNA here is from genome assembly GCA_947256265.1 of Acronicta leporina. Lineage (NCBI taxonomy): Eukaryota > Metazoa > Arthropoda > Insecta > Lepidoptera > Noctuidae > Acronicta > Acronicta leporina. The sequence continues at coordinate 10,103,913 of OX366520.1, read as the reverse complement.
GAGGTCCGGTTTGATGCAGACTGGGCTTTGTCTGAGACTCACACGCGGGCGGCTTTGGGGGTGTTCCTAGAACACCGTTGTCGCTTTCTCTTTGATCTGGGGAGACAGGGAGGATTCGGCAGCACCCGGAGTGACAGAGCAGCCCTATTCAGGGAAGCACTGCTCTCCTTGCTCAGCCGGGGAAGGGGCTAGAAAAGGTGCCCTAAAAATTGCTCACCCCACTACCACGGATGGTAGCAACCGCGGCTGCCACCGCATCAACAAATTCGCGGTCGACGATACAGAAAAAATGAAAAATCACATAAAAACTCTGACTTGACGTTTGGCGCGTGGAACGTGCGTACACTCCTTGATCGCGATGGCAATGCCTGTCCAGAGCAGAAAACCGCCATCGTTGCCCGGGAGCTTCATCGCTACAACGTTGATATAGCTGCTCTCAGTGAAACACACCTAGCTGATGAAGGGGAGCTGGTAGAACACGGTGGTGGGTACACTTTCTTTTGGAAAGGACTCGCTGCCTCTGATCCGCGACGATCGGGTGTTGGATTTGCGATCAGGAATAAACTCGTCAAACAGCTGCAAGAGTGTCCGGTTCACATCTCGGATCGCATTACCACATTGCGCCTACATGTGGATGATGATAATTATCTTAATGTCATCAGTGTTTATGCTCCCACGATCGACAAGCCTGATGACATTAAAGATCAGTTTTATGAAGAACTCTCAGAAAAAAATGAAAGCGTAAGGCCTAGAGAACGGATTCTTCTGTTGGGCGACTTCAATGCCAGAGTCGGACGTGACTACGATGCTTGGCCCGGTGTCTTGGGTAGGCATGGAGTCGGTAGCATGAACAGTAACGGACAGTTGCTGCTCAGCTTGTGTGCACAGTACCGTCTCGCAGTTACAAGCACCATGTTCAGGCTCCCAGCTAAATACAAAAATACATGGATGCATCCTCGATCCAAGCACTGGCACTTGATTGACTACGCGATCGTTCGGCAACAAGACATATCCCAAGTCCTAATCACCCGGGTTATGCGTGGTGCGCACTGTTGGACAGATCATAGGCTTGTTGTTACAAAGCTAAGTCTCCGCCTCCGTCGTCCTTGCAGATCCAGTAAAACTAAGCCGGTGTGCTTAAACGTGGACCGGCTTAATGATATTGGGACTAGGGAGAAATATACCGAAGCCTTGACTGCTGCGTTGCCGAACAGGACCGCTGGAGATGTCGATGCTGATTGGGGTGCTCTTTCTTCTCACATCTTAGAAACCGCCAAAGATACTCTGGGTCTAAAAGTCCGTAAGTACGAGGACTGGTTCGATGAGAATGATGAAGTCCTTAGGGAGGCAATCGACAAACACCGGCGTCTTCTTCGGCAACATAGACGGCCAAATCAACGAGGTGTTACGGAGGTCAAGCAAAGTGACCTGGAGCTACGTAGACTATCTAGGGAAATGAAGGACAAGTGGTGGCAAGATAGAGCTAGACACATGCAGTGGCTCGCAGACACAAACCAGCTTGGGGAGTTCTACAATGAGGTTCGAAAGCTGACAGGAACGACTTTGCAGACTAAAGTGCCACTCAGGTCTGCTAATGGTGAAGGCCTTCTTAAAAGTAAGGAAGAAGTGCTGAGACGGTGGGTGGAACACTTCAACATGTTGTTGAACGTGGACCGGTCAGCAGACTTGGAACATGTGAATTCGATTCCTCAACTCCCATCTGCTGTTGAGCTGGATGAGCCTCTGTCGCGTTGCGAGGTCGTTGTTGCCATCAAGCAACAGCATAATAAACGCGCGGTGGGCATAGACTGTATACCCGGTGAGCTGCTGAAATATAGCGGTGAGGAATTGCATTCGGCTATATGGGAGCTCTTTGATCTTATGTGGAAAAATGAGCACGTGCCGTCAACTTTTAAAGTTTCACGCATAAGGGCCCTGTACAAGAGCAAGGGCGATCGTTCTGATTGCGGTTCCTACCGTGGCATTTCGCTGCTATCAGTTCCCGGCAAAGTGTTTGCCCGAATATTACTAAACCGCCTAGTCAAGCTATCTGAAAAACTGTTGCCAGAGACTCAGTTTGGCTTCCGACCTGATCGAGGCACCTGCGAGGCGATTTTCTCACTGCGACAACTGCAAGAGAAGAGTAGAGAGCAAGGTCGGAACATGTACCTTTGCTTTGTAGACCTTGAAAAAGCCTTCGACAGTGTGCCTCGAGAAGCTCTCTGGGTAGTGCTAGGGAAGATAGGGTGCACGGAGAAGTTTGTGAGACTTATTAGACTCTTGCATGACGACATGGAGTGTTGCGTCGCTGTCAACGGCGAGCAGTCAGACTTTTTCCCTGTTACCTGTGGGGTAAAGCAAGGGTGTGTCTTGGCGCTCATGTTGTTCGCGTTGTACTTTGCAGTCGTAATTCGGGAGGTCTTGCAAAGTTCTCCTCAAGGCGTTCGCATCCGTTTCCGCACGGATGGCAATATTTTCAACTTGGCGAGGCTTAAAGCCCGCACAAAAGTATCTTCTGATGTGATAACTGAGATCCTATATGCGGACGATTTATGTTTCGTGACAGAAACCTCAGGTGGACTGCAACAGCTCATGTCCGATCTCGACGAGTCTTGCCGCAAATTTGGCCTCAAAATCAATATTAAAAAAACGGAGGTGATGTCCCTAGACATCGACAGCCACGTGGAACTATCCATTAAACTCGGCGAAGACGAGCTGAAACAGGTCGACAAGTTCCGGTATCTGGGGAGCATGTTATCATCTAAGTGCGACTTTGATGCAGAGATCAACAGCAGGATCGGTGCCGCTGCTGCAGCGTTCGGTAAGCTGGATGCCAAAGTCTTCTGTTCACATGACCTGAAATTAGCTACTAAGGTGTCAGTATATATGGCAGTCGTGCTGCCCAACATCTTATACTCAGCCGAAACCTGGACTGTGTACCGCCGGCACATCCGCATGCTAGACCGATTCCATCTCAAATGTCTACGTAAAATATTAAGAATTCGATGGTCTGACCGTGTGCGGAACACTGAAGTGCTGCGCCGAGCCAATGTAGGTGGCATTGAGGCTTATATTATGCGTCGTCAACTTCGGTGGTGCGGTCATGTGTCTAGGATGTCAGAACAGAGAGTAGCGAAGCGCATCTTCTACTCTGAACTTGAAGAAGGCAAGCGAAAGCATGGCGGACAACTCCTTAGGTTCAAAGATGTGCTTAAACGCCATATGAAAAGGTGCGACATCGAACCGTCTAGCTGGGAGCAGCAGGCTGCCAAACGACCCGAGTGGCGGACTCTGGTGCAAACTAAAGTCCGTGATTTCGAAATAAAACGGCGTTCTGAGCTTGACGCCAAGCGCGATGAACTACAAGCCCGACCACCTGCGGCTTTTTCTTACAATATCGTCAATGGTGAGCTCACATGCCCGCAATGCACTAGAAGCTTTACTAAGAAAATTGGCTACATAAGCCACATGCGAGCTCACCAACGGCAGCAGAGTCCATAAAGCGGTCGCCGTGACCGAAACCGGTCGGACCATCACCACCACCATAGTTTGTGATAGGGAATCAGTATCAAGAGTAGCTGTGCAATAATTATAAGTAAAAATTTCTAATAAACCCACTCAAAGTGGTCTGAACTACCTATCTCTTTCCCTTTCACTGACACAAAAGATCACGCGGCAAAACAAGACAAAATCGTTTATCGACCATTTTATATTTTTATGAATGAAAAACATATTACGTACTTTATATTATGAGTAAAGATATAAGTATACTTACGTATTTTATATTACGAGTAAAGATGATTACAATTATAAACCATAATTAATCACATTAATTATAATTTATGTAGGTATTATTTATAATATAAGTTTAATGGATACATTTAGCGTGCGTCTTGTAATTGAATTCTGTTTGCTAACAATGATCGATGACGTTGTCGGCGTCAGTGTAAGATTTATTATGTAGATAATAATAGAGGTATATTCCTTAGTACCCACGAAGACCTAAATGAACTCATCTCGCATTTACGATGTACTAACGCGATTATTTTCAGGGTTTAAAATAGGGATGTCGCTCTACAAGTCAAATAGTGCCAACTCTTTCTCACACAACTAGGAACAACTTCTACTTACAACTTGATGAAAACTTCGTGCTGGTATTGATAAAAAGAACACCAGAAACTTGACGTAAATGATAGACAGAACAGCACTACTTACTCGTAATGTAACGAACCACTAAGTATACGTTTGATAGATTTTATGGCATATAATTATGTACGTCATTGTTAAATTTAAATTATTTTCAATCTATGGACTAACTTAAATGTCACCTTATGACCTTCTGTAGAAAGCTACACATCCGTGTTAAATAGTCTGCCGCTAAGCGATAATGCAGTGATAGCCTAGAAAGCCGTGATAGCCTGGCTATCACTGCTTTCTAGGCTATTACTGCATTATCGCTTTATCGCAAAATACTATCACTGCTTTCTAAAGCAGTGATAGCCTAGCGATATGACCGATGGACTGCCAAGTCAAAGGTCTCGAGTTCAAATCCAAGGCACGTACCTCTGACTTTTTGAAGTTATGTGCGTATTAATAGTTAATTATCACGCGCTTAAACGGTGAAGGAAAACATCGTGAGGAAACCTGCACGTCTGAGAGATGTTCTCTACCCGCACTAGGCTAGCGTGGTGGACTATAGCCTAATCCCTCTCATTGTGAGAGGAGACCCGCGCCCAGCAGTGGGACATATATAATGGGTTGATTATGTTATGTAAGCGATAATGTGCTAAAATAATTGTGTTCCGGTTTGAACGGCAATGGAACCAGTGAATTTACTAGGCATGTGTGATTTAACAACAAAGGTTATCTTGCGGATAACGCGCTTGTGGGCTGCTGTTGGAGCTGACCATCAAGCGGCCTACATGCCTGTTGTTACAACAGTTACATTGTATAAACACGTATCAATCACAAACGTTTTTTTATCTTAGAAATCGGCAATTGTAATACCTATATATTTCTTCTTATAATCGAATCTGACGACCCAGATGACCCAGAAACGTACTGTATTCTGTATTCTACCTACTTTTCTGATGTTAACTTTATTCGAACAAGAGACCCATACAGTGTATAGAATTACCCTTACACGATGTAATCGTACACAGAAAGCATGGCTTGCCGCTGAAAGACGTCCGTTATTGCATTAAATTCAAAGGCTTTTTATAAGTTCTATTTGAATAAATAAGTTCAATATCATATTTCCAAGCGGAGACATAAACATCGGAACCCGGAATCAGAGACGGTAGTTATAGCCAAGTTCAAATCCGGTCACGAGTTCCACAAGGCGCGGTGGGTTCCGCATTATTACCAGTATTGTTTTAAGGAAGTTTTGTTAGCAGTAAATAACTTGTCCTTTCGTTTATATTAATTGTTTCAAGTACGTATTTGACGGCATAGCCCTTTCCGCACAGGCAGAGAAAATACGAGAAGAAGTGAGAAAATATAACAAACATACATAGCATACCATATCATATGGCAAGATGAAAATATTTAAAACTCGAATCGCAAACAAGATTTTGAGATTAAACATAGCATATGTATAATCTTTTTCCAAGGTCTAATCTATCTAACAAACACACAAACAGATTAACTTTATGTTGCTATAAGCTGGTTGATATAATGTGTAAGTAAACGACTAATGTAAACGATAAACGACATAGGATTAAAAATTAGCAGGTTCTTAATTCGACTTTATTTGTTGTATGTGTACGAGTATGTAGTATGATTCATAACAGATTTTGACTTTCCTCTTCTTGTGATAAAATAATAATTATAAGTACCTACTCCCGAAATGATAACATACCTATTTCGCGAAATATCTCTTTACAGGATTCATGGTCAGAGATGATTATTCTCAAAAGGTACCTATTCCATGGCAGAATAAGATTTGCTTGCACCCAGATATTCTCGTTCCGAAAATAGCTTTCAGTTACATTGATTGCTGTTAATTGACAGCTTCGATACCTTTAATGAAATTTTTAATTCATGATGAATAAATTGCTTATTAGCACTCTATTTCTGTCTCGCTTTCTTCGACTATTTAGTTAAATAAAAGTAAAATACCATCACGCCGTATTCCCCGAAGGATTTGGCAGAGGCATACTAATGTACACCCACAGTTCGCCGGTATGTTTAGGTCCCATGTAAAAGGGGGCGAGCCTATTGCCATTAACCGGGCACAAATTCCTAACTCCGAGCTGCTAATGGGAATTTCATAGAAAAACCCAACAACACTTTAATGGACCTGGGAATCGAACCCAGGACCCCTAGCGTAGCAGCCGCGCTCATGACTACTTGGCTAATGAGGCAGTTTAATTTTCACTAATGCGAAAAAATGCAACTCGCTCGGCTAATTTAGTTACACACTAGCTTCTGCCCGCGACTTCGTCCGCGTAGCCTGATGATATATAGCCTAGCCTATAGCATTCCACGATAAATGGGCTATCTAACACTGAAAGAATTTTTCAAATCGGACCAGTAGTTCCTGAGATTAGCGCGTTCAAGTAAACAAACAAACAAACTCTTCAGCTTTATATTTTAGTATAGATAGGTGGTATCGTGGGTACCTATCATTATCAAACGATAAGGTCGCCGGGAACCAATGACGTACTCACCTGTCATTGGAATAGAATACCTGTTGTCCTTATACTGAGGTAGGTATTAGAACTGCTTATACGAATTGTTTATTCGAACAACATTATATTGTTATTGGTATAGTATTGGCATAGTCCCGCATTGTATTGTTTTTGTTCTAAGCTTCGTCTTTTAATTGTTTATCAAATACCTACAGCAATTAATTAAAATAATTGATAAGTACCATAGCAGTTCGTGTTTATTGTATAACATGATTCAAACTTGTTTCATTATTTGTTTTTAATTAATCTAATTGTAAAGTAAAAGAACAATAAAGAACTTCAAGTAATTAATAATGTCAAGATTTCTCCTGTCTCAAGCAGTCTCTCAACATATTCTTCGCCTTATACTGTATTTAATATCTAAAGAGGCACTTGCTTACGCTAGTATTGGAAGTCTGGTAATAAAAATGTTTACTGCAAAGATTTAATATATTCCACGTTGTTAGAGCCTTGTTTGCACGGTTATTAAGTCATACGTAACCGTTTTTAATTGTCGACCACTCTGTTAAACCTTATCAAATATGAACAATTAAGTCTGGGCTTATATAGACATACGGTATACTGTAGCTTAAACTGCCTCATTTATATCATATATATTTTACCAAGAAATACCTATAATCATCATGATCCTCCCCTAGTCCTACAATAGGCATGATGACTGATTTTCAAAAACTGTTCTAAAATATTCTTATGTATATACTATTTCCGAAAAATAAATTATTTCTGCAATAAAACATGGTTTTTGATACAAAAATGCGATTTTAATTCAATGTTTTTCAATTAGCGCGAAAACGGTCGCTGGTGTCATGGCGTTTGCTTATGACGTCACTTCAATGTTTTGGCATCGTACACAATATGAGATTAAACAACATATCAGATGATATTTTTGTTAATTTTTATTTAGACATGACTTCGCAAGTGTATAAGTGGTGTGCTGTTCCCCAGTGTGATAATACGTCAAAAAAATACCCTGATAAATTATTTGTTTACGTGCCACACAACAAAACAATAAGATATAAGTGGCTTAATCTTGCACGGCGAGATTAAGCCACACAGTTTTGCAGCTTCCTTTTCTTTCCTTCCTTAATAAACTTTTCAAATACTCCAGTATTTAATTGCAAACTAGGTTTACTATTGGATAAATATTTTGTTGTAATATATTTCAATGTAGTCCAAACCCGAGATAGCTTTGATTTCATCCAGTAGCATTCAATGGATGTATCGGACGGTTCTTCACTCCTACGATGGACCCACATGAAAAATGCAATGGCATTTTTGCAGCCCCCTTGTGAGGCATCACAGTCATGGCATTCTACCGATACAACTTCTTCCTTTACTTCGTCAACTATTAACGTCACTGCATATAACTTCGCGTGGACCTTGTGTTCTGCGCAGATTTTTGATCAATCTATACACAGATTTCCATCGCGTTTTAACTGAACGTAGCTAATCGCGTCGTCCCCATAAGATGGCCTGGAGGATCTAAAACAAAGAAATCGATAGGTAAGCATATTTTATCAAATAAAAACATTATTAAAACTAAACATTATGAAGCTGTGCTTTTTAAAAGTGTTTTTTTTTTTACTATTGTAACGTATACTTAGTTACAGTAATTTTAATATAGTTTTTATTTAATAATAAATAATACTTACATTGTAGTTTTAACATTTCTGCTGAACGAAGTCTTTGTTTGATGCCAGGAATTGCCCCAGCATGCATTATCAAATCAACTCTGGGCAAATTAGAGCTGTTTGCCTCGGTAAACCCTTGTTCCACTACTTAATAAGTTCTTAACAAGTCGTAGAACAAAAAACTAAGTAATATACAATTAGGAAATACATAATAAACAATTTTTAAGCGCGGAGATCGTCGAAATTCGTACGAAATTTACGTGACGGTGACAGTTCAACATAGATGTGACGTAATTGAATCTGATTGGTGTTCAACTGAACATGGCGGACTTGTGTATTTTGGAGTTTTATTTTATCAAATAAATTAATAATTCCGTCTTATAAATAAAAATAATTTTTTTTTTCTAAACATATTAATTATATTTCAGTATATGAACATATTATTTTAGTAATTCTTGCTAACCGTCATCATGCCTATTCTAAAGTATATTTCCAAATATATTATTAGCCACAATTAAAAAAAAATCTTTCGTACACAAAATAAAATAGTATTCATGCGAATTGACGGCTAAACAAATATTTATTTTAAAAGAATTCACTCATTCGCTCATTAGTCTTAAGTAAACTCTGGCGAATCAAGTAATAACCCCAATCTAAACAGTCCTCCAAGTTATACCAAAGGCATTTTTTTACTTTTTGTAGTAAGTACCTGATATTATGGTCTTATTTTCGCATCATGCCATGTCAGATAATATCGAACTGAGCCCTGTGATAATGCGGCTTAATTCTGGTGCGTGTCCCATTAATGCTACATTGCTTCATTTAATTAAATTCAAGTGTCGCCTATACGAAACTGATTACAATTTAAAATTGTTTAATATCATATAGATACTCGGGGGTGCGCCAGTCAAGTCGATGTTGTTGGGTTATTTTTTATTTGACCGCAAAGTAGTATGTATGTTTGAACATAAAAGCTTGTCGATAAAGTTTCCATAACTGCTGAGCTATTTTTCTTGACTAGCTATTTACGTATTTTCAGACTATCTTTCAGTCAGTTCAGTTCAGTCAGTTCAGTTCAGTGCTTTGAGCGTATCGTGAAGTGTTATCGCTATCATTTTTAGGTTGTGAGAAAGGGATAGCGCTATTTATTCTGTAGATCGGCATTCCTCTTTTTCAATCGGAAAATGATCGCAATTACACGTCATGATACGGCCTCTGATCTATTATCACCTGCATTTGATAACAAATATTTACGTTACCAATCTAAATATTAACTATATTTTGTGCACTACAACTTACAAAAGAAGTACAGCCAGCCACACACAGCACAATTATCAAGTTCAAAGTTAATAATTTATTACAATGGAACCTATAACATTTTATATAAGTACTTACCTAATTATTTTATTGTCACTTAAAAGGTATTAATCATTGCTTTAGAATAAAGTCATACTATCACCCACTTTGAATTAGGAATCTTGGCAGCCTAATACTAACTATATTAAAGACTTGGCTCCCGTTCTTACATTTTTTATTTTCTTTGATTGAATATTATTACACGTGGAAGTATCAGTACACCGAAATTATTTGAGGGAATTTAATATTGTGATTATGTTATATGATGGGTTAACAACCGAGAAAGCCTTTGCCCAGTAGCGGGACATACCTGGCTAATCGATACCATAAAATATACACACAAACTGACAACAACCTTCTTTTTCAAGTTGGATAATATAATTTAGTTTCTGATTCGTTTGCAAAACCTTTAACTCTCTAACTGCCTCATTAATCGAGTAGTCCCAAGTGCGACTGCTACGCTAGAGGTCCCGGATTTGATTCCCAGGTCGGGCAAAATGCTATTACGGTTTCTGTAAAATTCTGAGTAGCAGCTTGAGATTTTGTGTTAGTCGGAGTTTGAAATGGCAATAGCCCTCTATTACATATACACCTAAACATACCGGCAAACTGTGGATGTATATTAGTACGCCTCTGCCTAACCCTTCAGGGAATACAGGAGTGTTCATTTGCCAAACCAACAATTAAACTAGTTCCTTATAAAAATAAATTTGTTTACAGATAAACAAGATAAAAGTCGAGGCAGCAAAGTTTTGCCCTTCCGATAGTGTCGGGTCCTTCATCCGAAGCTCCGTTCCAATTGTAACCATTACGAGCCTAGTTTAATTAGCTCACCCGACCACCAATACCAGCTAATTAAGAAGGGTGAGAAGTATAATACATTACTTAGTAAGAAACAGCCTTATGTCCAGTTTAACTAGGTTTGATAAAGATATTTCTATAAATAAATAGAAAAGGCGGGCAACACACTTTGGACTCCTCTAATGTTGCGGGTATCCATAGGCGGTGGTAATTGCCTTCCATCAGGTGATACGCCTGCTCGTTTGTGCCTACTCCATAAAAAAATGTTATTACTGAAGCTAATTTTTTTATATCTATCTACACTAATATATAAAGCTGAAGAGTTTGTTTGTTTGTTTGCTTGAACGCGCTAATCTCAGGAACTACTGGTCCGATTTGAAAAATTCTTTCAGTGTTAGATAGCCCATTTATTGAGGAAGGCTATAGGCTATATAACATCACGCTACGCGGACGAAGTCGCGGGCAGAAGCTAGTACTAATATATTAAGCTGAAGAGTTTGTTTGTTTGTTTACTTGAACGCGCTAATCTCAGGAACTACTAGTCCGATTTGAAAAAATCTTTCGGTGTTAGATAGCCCATTAATTGAGAAAGGCTATAGGCTATATATCATCACGCTACGCGGACGAAGTCGTGGGCAGAAGCTTGTATAAAATAATAGTAACAACATTTCTAACTCAAAGTGGCTGGAGCTATTTTTGACCCTTGATTTTTTTGGATTTGTGTCCCCGTCGAATAGCAGACTAACTATCAAAACATAGGGAAGAGTCACGAACGAAAAATTAATACGGAACGCAAGTGAAAATGTGGGAAATAAATCAAATTTTATAATGGTTTTGGTACTTACTGTATTTTATTCTTTTTTAGAAATATAAGCCCTTTATTATGAAGTACAAGTTCCAAAAATGATAATCTTTATCGAACATCGAGAATATAATATACATAAATGATAATATTATATCAAACCAATCATCATCCATCGTCATATCAGCTAATAGAGACCCACTGCCGAAGAAAGGCTTTCCCCACAGACTTCCACTGACCGATTATATGCCTGCATCTAACGACTTCCAGCGACATTTACCAAGTCACCCGTATATCTAGCCGGACGTCCCACAGGACAAAAACCTAAAAACACACAACACGTAAGTAATTTCTGCATGAAATTCTAACTCCTTGGATGGCCGGTGAAAGCCAATCCCAAGACCGAATCAGTTTGACTTAATAGCATAAGGATGGGGTCGGTCCCCAGTGACCCTATTCCCTTGACGTTCACAAGTTTCGTGGATATTTCTCGTTAAGTCCCAAAAGAGTACCAAAAGCGTTTAGACAGTTTTCTTGATAAGAAAGTTGGTAAGCACGTATTTAACCGACTTCGGACTACAGGAGGGTCTCAATCTTTTTAATTAAGCGGCGGTAGCCTAATGGCTAGGGCGTCGGATTTGCGATCATGTGGTTGCCGGTTCGAACCCCACCCATTGCACTACCGACGTGAACCCACTCGTAACACAAGCATTTTAGCTTAGCACGAGGGGTTAACAAGAATACTAGTAATGTGTGACCCACATTGCTAGTAAGCTTTTTTTTAAAAAAAAAAAAAAATTTATATTATATTTTTGATTATATTATTTAAAAAAAACGCTTGGGCACTTTCTAGATAGACTGGCAGATCTTGATAGAGATCAGTGGAAGGAGATGGATTAGTCCCAAATAATTTCATTCACCGTGGATTAGTACTCTATTTATTAGTGTTAATGGCAATGTAGTAATAAAATCTATAATATTAAGTAAAGGTATCCTTAAAAGATCTACTTACTTACTATTTACAGAAATAAGTCTCCAATTAATATTATAAACGTGAAAGTTTGTGAGGATGCATGGATGTTTGTAACTCTTTCACGCCAGAACGGCTGAACGGATCTCGATAAAATTTTGCACAAAGATAGATTAGGTATAGTCTGGAATTAACACAGGGTACTTTTTATCTAAGGCGGACCCAATTTTGAGGTCCACGCAGACGAAGTTGCGGGCAGAATCTAGTCTAAAATATTCGAACGAACTGATATTAATGTAGATCATACACCATTCTAATTAATTAATACAGGCGTGGTGATACTTAAGGCGTGGTGTTAATGAATCGCCTTTTGAATTCAACTTTAATAATATTAATCTGGCAGAAGACGGTCTGTAAAAATTTATTCATTTTCTTACATTTTTGTTAAAAAACATTTTTAAAATATTAAAGTTATTATGGTAGCTTTCCCCGCCTTTAATTAAGATCGCAGTGATTAAGTTTTTTTATTAAAAGGCCAAAGTGGGTATCAAAATGAATTAAAGAAGCGTCGAGTGGTTAATTGAATGAAAAATGTGGGACTACGACCAATGATTTATGTGACCGACGATCCTTCTTGTTATTATAATAAGATTCATTGAGTACATTCATCTTCATTATTACCTTGCTCCTTGTCATTAGAAGTTACTTCTAGTATTGTAAATACACTATGTTAAAAACTCAGTCCGATCAGAAAGAAAACCAAATCACATCCTCAAATAAAATAAGAACATTAAATAGATTCATAGGTTCGTTAATAAACACACTGAATTAATATCGAGGCAAAGAGTAGTTTTATTTCAATGAGAGGGCTTAGGTTTGTATACACGCACCCCACACACAACCCCCGTTTTGTGCTGATGGTGGTCACCGGGGTGGTTTTAGTGGGTAAAAATCCCACACTCACCGGTCTTAATCCCCGAAGACCGGCCGCCTTTTGAAGAGAATCCGAGAATACAGGCGTGATGGTATGTTCCGAGTAGGTATATTTATGTATTTTCCGGGTTCATGGTTTTTATGCGAGAGTTCATTTTTTGATACATCCACGATTGATTTCACGTGATTTATTTGCTTTGAGTGTAAGTAAGTACTACATCTGAAACGTTTGTGTGAAACGAATCAACATTAATTTGTTTTTGTGTTTTGTGTATCTACGTGTTATTTATCGTAATAAAAAACCGATATTCCAGTTGTAAGCGTTTCAATATTTGAACACGCAATTACTTAATCAAACATGACTTATTGATATTACACAAATCAATTAATGTTATTATCGTGTTAATTATTCAACTACATAAGTAATTTTGAATTAATTAGGTACTATCCTCTTAACTTAAGTAGGTATTTATATATAGTAGATATACTGTATACTGATTAGTTTAGACATTGATGTTTGATTTATGTTTATACAGTTTTTAATATGTTTTAGTTTCTTTTATTTTTAACTAAGTATATATTTTATAAATTGAGCTCCGCATATCGCTGTTTGATAAATATGACACAAAATAATACTAATAATTCTACGTACATAATGACCAACCAATGTGAAACATCATATCTTCACGATCTTACTCCCCCTTGCCCTTTCTCCTGTCTGACGGCCAAATGCACAAAAAGCGACATCCATTCATGGTGCACATTCCAAATCCCGAAAGAAACGCTTTAAGTCAACTTTTAATTATGCATACAGTTGAAATGTGCAATGCGCGTCCTGAGTGGATCTAACCCGATAGATATAATCAGGGTGTCTTTAAATCACGAGTGAATCGGTTTCTTCTAGACATTCGCGCTCCATCGTGGATCGCAGTGTCGCCTAACATTAGGGAAACTGCGGTTAAGCGTAGATCTATCAAGAATATAAAGAAATACATTATATACGTACACACACATACAAAATTATCAGTGGACAATAAGTAAACCATGTAGGTACTATTTTATATAAATGCATATTATGTATAAACCTTCCGAAAAATAATCTGTTAATGATAGAAAAATCGTATCAAAATCCATTGCTTAGTTTAGAAAAAGTTAGCGGAGAAACAGACGACTTGGCTTTGTAAATTTACACCAGTACGTATGACCGTAACTGTGCTTGTGTGTGTTTTTATTTTAATTCGATACCAATTGTTTCCTAAGTTTATTGAATAAAGGAACAGGTCGGTCCCAAAGGGTCGTAACTAGTTTACGGCAAAAATAAATAAATAGGGAAATAGAAAACGGCGCAGAGGGAACGGGAAGAGCCAATAAATCAACTTGTCGGCTTATTGTTTAATGCATAACTTATCACTTGGAACCATTTAGAGTAGGACCTACCTATAAGACAAGTAATTAGTAAGAAATAAAGGTCCAACAATGTTTTATTTATCAGGGCTCCTTGGGAAACGCCTCTGACCTCCATTGGGCTGCTAAGAGGGTGATGATGATAATTATTTAATGAAATAAAATATGATTTCTTTTTTTTCTATTACAATGTGATATGTCGACCTACTGGGCATTTATCTATTGGATAGCTAAGAGTATTTCATATAAATTCTAATAATAAACTTAGTATTTCAATAAATTTTCACTCTGCATTTTTTATGTAATTACCTATACACATACCATCACGCCTGTATTCCCCGAAGGGTTAGGCAGAGGCGTATCTACTAATGTACAACCACAGTTCGCCGGTATGTTTAGGTCCCATGTAATAGGGGGCGAGCCTATTGCCATTTGCATTTTATGTAATTATATTGTTTTATATGAAACATTTTACTAAACGTAAGCTTGCTTAAGTATCCAGTTCACCATCACCTATTCAATGTCATAAAGTATGTAAATGCGAAAGCTGCACTCGTAATAATTAAAAAAAAAGCGAATCAAAGTGAAAAGAAGAACTAATTTGCTTGACCTGGCAACAGAAACCATGATCTTTTCAGCACCTACGCCAAAATATTGAGGCGGTATTATAAAAAAAACATGGTCTTTATCAATTAATTATGTAATTGTTAAATTAACTTCTTATCACAACTCATATCGTATACTGTGGCCCAATAACGATACCTACCTTATGCTAGAGTACTAGACTGTCAATGATAGTAACTTTTTTAATTAAATTGGAATTAAATAATGAATTATTTATTAACATCTGGCTGTTATCACATTCAACGATGTGGAAAATAAATCATTGTGTGAACCATAATCTTGAATGCAAATGAACAGTAAAGTTATTAAATTATTTGCATTTTTTACCGTAGTAGGTACTATACCTATAGGGCTCATTTTAAATATGTAACTTGATCATACATACCATTACGCCTGAATTCTCCGAAGGGTTAAGCAAATGTGTACTAATGTACACCCATATACCTACATGGTATGGTTAGCTCCAATGTAATACCTATGGGTCTGTCCTATTCTCATTTAACCGTCTACAATTTCAAACTCCGAGCTGTTACTGAGAATTTCTTGAAGAACCCTTATTGAAGAACTTATTTTAATATTTTACTTGACCTGGGAATCGAACCAATTACCTCTAGCGTAGCAGTCGTGCCGTTTACTAGTCTTGATCATTTCGAAAGTAATATAGGAAGTTCTGTGACCATATTGCTGTGTATTCATCAATACTTGTGTGTACCTTTATTATTGAAATGTTGCCCCAGTTCACATAAGTACTTAATGTTATTTTTGACAATCATAACCCCTCTTAGCGATTTTTACAATTTCATTACTTACTCAGAATTGGGTCGCAGTCAACAAAAATACTTCTGTCAAAACACCAAGCCTGCAATACTTTTAATATGGACCTCCATTTTCAATGTAGAACAGTGTCTATTTCAATTCACCGAGCGATTCCCGTCTGGGTGAGAGAATAGAAAATTTGAACTTATAGAAATAGCTGACCTAACTAGAACTAACTTCAGTAGTTTCGTGTTTATTCGAGACAGCAATATCTTCGGCTTGGGAAATGTAGTTTAACTTCGCAGCGTTGTTTTGTAGCTGCCATATTATGTGCTTTACGATGTTTTTGTAGTTTTAAGATTAGAAGATTTTAGATACTTGAATAAAGCCGTAAGTGCTAAAGGGTTAAAATAAACATTCACAATATTGATACCAGTAAATAATGCAAGTACTTAAATTGAAGGGTCGATTTATTTAACGATTTCTGTATAATAACAGGAAGTATTATATTGGTTAAGTTGAAAATCAGCGTCAGGTAACTAGTTGACTGGCAACAATGCTGAACTGGACCATGTTGACGTACGGCACACAATAATCTTAGTAACTAGGTATCAACTTGTATTTATAATTTTATGTAACCTGTGTTTGTTTCTTGAAAGTACCTATATACCTACTAATTTGTGCCCAATCTGTGTCAATAAAATTATTTCATTCTTTCTTCGTTCTTTATGTAAAGTTTGCAATAGTACCTAGGTATTACTACGGAAATTATAGAAGGTTCAAAATTGTATTCATTAAGAAGTTTTAATTGGCCATGACTATCGAGTAAAGGAAGGCAAGTGTGGTTTTTAGTGGTTACGCGATACCCTGATACTCTGCCTATCTCCGCGCGTGGCAGACAATTCATGACAATTTTCTGCAAATAATTTGTATAGATTGGGGCCGCGGGCCATAATCGTCAAGATAAGCTAACATATTGCATTGATTTAATCAACAACGAACTAAAGAATAAATTTCACCACAGCAGCTAAGATTAGCTGAATTAATTAAGTGGTTGAAGATGGAAGCAGTTACATCTAAAAACAATAGCTTCAAGTCCGACTTACAAAACACTATACATGATAAAGGCTTGCAAGAACATTGCGAAGCCATTTTAAAGCGATAATGAGCTAGCAATAGCCGCGAACTTGTTGCAAGTCTATTAACCGACTAAACACTGAAGCAATTAGTAGTATAATGATCGTGTTGAACTACCTACCAACGGAGTTTGGGCGAGTTAACAGGTTTCTATTAATGGTCCCACAAGCTGTGCTTGCTTTGTTGCCACAGAACAATAAATTATTAATTCTAGACCTGAGAGTGTTTAAAGCTGGTATGGTATATTGGAATAATTTACTCTGTATTGATCGTGAAAATGATAGGCTTACAAGTGATTGTGGTCGTATAAATTACGTACTGTTATGCAACCACAACTGGGATGAGACTAAAATTTTACATCACCGTAGATTTGGCATTAGGCTGGAATGATGATACGAACTCCCCCTCTATAGATATAATATTATCAATTTTCGTAATCGATTCATCGATCAAATTCATCTCACGCATTCATATCACATCCATTAATTAAGCTATCAATCAAATCGAAACAGTGCTGCAAGCATGGAGCCGTCCACATCGATATAATATATTAAGCTTATTTTATCGGTTTTATCTTTCAATTCTTTGATATCACAGGCAGCTTGTTAATGTCATCTTAGTATACAATTTTGTCAATTTTTGTTGCATCAGGGATCATTGTAAAATCATATATCAAAACAGCAGTCTCATTACAGCACAGCTGCACAGTACGTATCACGTATCAATTGCGTGGTTAGTTATGGCTACAGCTTTGATTGTCAGTCTATTAATACTAAGTTACGCCCACAGTGCAGACAGCTGCACGGCTGAAATTGCCTAGTTCCTAATACCTTCGTGTATTTTAAGGTCGACCAGATATGACGAAATTCCGCCTCAAGATATTATTGAGCTATTGTGATTATTAAATGTTCTAAATAAACGTGACCTGTCGCAAATAGCTGACACGGTATTAATTTATAGAGAATGATACATATTTTTACTTTGAAACCTATTTAAATACAGTAAACATCGTTAATAGTAACTTATTTTATTTATATTATTAACTGACTACAATAAATGAGGTAGTTATTTTATGTGTTTTCATGATTACAAAAAATGGTGTTTATTTATTCATACTACTTATTTTCTAAATTTACCCTTATAAGTGAAGGATTTTTCTGAATCCTAAGTAGTATGTAGTCCTTTTGTTTTTTTATCGAAACCTTTCTAGGTAAGTACTCAATTCATCAAACTTTTAAGGCAATCGAATGAACGATTTATTCAAACATTATGTGTCAAACTTTTTAATCGAGAAATTGATCATGCTCCGTAGGTGGCCTTATGTAGTTAAAATCAACCTTGCGTGTAGACACAGTATTCTTGTAGGCCTTTGCAGAAAGCTTCGGTGTTCGCGTCAGGTTTGGACTGCTGAAGTCCACTTGATAGAGTCCAAACTTCTCCCTTTAAAAAAAATAGTTTTCTCAATGTATACAAATGACATAGGCTTTCGACAATTCGAGCGAGCCCAAATGTCATCGCATTTTGTTTCTATTCATTTGTCTATTTGAACTTCAGATTGCCACTTATGTATAGGACAAACTTTCTCTATGAAAATTTTCCCAATGGCCTCTCTATACAATTAGTTCTTAAGAGAACTAATTCTATAGAGAGGCCATTGGAGTGAGTGTTTTTTCCCTTTATTTTTGTTAAATAGTTACTTACGTATATCCAAAGTCCCATTCAAAGTTGTCCATTAGTGTCCAAGCGAAATAGCCCTTTACATTGCATCCATCTTCATGTATGGCCAGCAGTATTTGATACATATACTCATTGAAGTATGATACACGATCATAGTCGTCTAACTGTCCATGATCCGCCATGCCGCTTTCGGTAACAATAATTGGTATATCTTTGCCGTATCTCTTCGAGAACCACTTAATCATTTCTCGGAAACCTGGTGGGTAAACCTGTGACATGACAGAAGTAGAAATGTAATCTCCAGTTCAGCGTTTTACAATTTATAGTGATATTCAGTAAAAATAACAATAATACTAGTAGACGCCCGGGTGCCCGAAAATCTACCATAATCTCCATACTTTGAACCTTCATACGTTATCCATAATCAAAAGGTGTGTGTCATCATTTTATTTTTATTTTATGTCAGTATTTAACTTGAGTTTATTGAACACTTACTGTCAAACTAAAGACACGTCATTATTACGCGTAATACATTCAGAATCATCTTCTTCTTCTTCTCTTCTTCTCTACCATTATAAAATTGTAAAAAATCTGTGTCTGTACATTGAAGATATTAAAAAAAAAACACGTGGGCTATGGTATATAATCTCCAAAGCCGAAAATATGATTTTTAAATTCTTGTCTGTTTGTCTGTTTGTTACGGGTTGGAGCAAAAACTACTGAATAGATTTTAATTTTATTATCACTGTTACAAAGTATATGCTCTATCTTAAAAATTTGTGAAGTTTTTATCTCAATTAATTAATCGGATCCAGAGATATAGCTTGACTTCCCTGATGTATAGAGGCCCATACAAAGAAGAGATCATCAATGTTGGATATTCCGTTTTTACTCCTGATATAGCTTCACGTGAGCGGGCAGAAGTTAGTTATATATATAATAATGACCGGTATCTCAATTTACTGACAACAAATCCATATACGGAGAAGTAGGCCATGATATAGAAGCCATTAACAACTGATGGTTAGCGATTTACTAATTGAGGACTATTTACTAATGACTTCATTGAGTAAGTTTTTAATCTTATAATTGTATAAATGTCATTACTACATATTTGTGTCTTCTTTTATGATGATATAGTGATCCGTCACTTCTACAAATTGTGGCTTGGCAAGCTTCACAAAGAAAAAGAAAGAAAATTTTCATCCTTGTTTTGTATTTCAATATACTGACCGATAACCATGGGATTCCTGGTACAGGCCATAAAGGATTCAGCTCCAACTTGACCCCAGCATCATGTTCGTATGATGGGATTTCCCACCCTTCCTCCATTGAAGACGGGGACATAAGGAAGGTGGTATAGTGGTTTAGTCCAAAAAAGTCGGCACTGCCCCGCAATGCCTGAATCTATGAGCAGAATAAAGTAATTATCACAAGGATATCGTATAATCGCTACAGTTGGCAATTTATGAAAAGTCGCTCTCTATTATTTTTTATGAAGAACGGCAGCCTTTTAAGCAAATAAAATAGTTTTGACTAAAAGCTTTACCAGCTACTTTAGCTAAGACAAAAGAAAGGTGCTGTAACCTTTCTTTTGTCTTAGCTGTACATTAATAGAAATTATGTTAAATAAGGGTAGGTACACACTTGACGCATCAAGTTAACGGCTATAATTACAGCAAATAAACATACCGGCAAAATGGGTGTACCTACGACCAATTAGTAATGAAGCACTTACCCAATGTTAAAAAAAGTGATCATTATGGATATTAATTTAACTACAATAATTTAACTACAAAAATATGTTCTGATTAGTTTGAGCAAAAAGTGATAATTCAGTATTATAGAAAAACAGAAAAAGATTGCCATAGCAAATAGAGGCTGACTAACCCATACAGGAAGGTCAAAATATTGATAAAAAGACCCCATACACAACGGCACTATCAGCACGACATTTCAATAAGCATGATAAGCTCAGACCAGCAGGCAATCGGAGGACACAGTCTTTATTATATAAAAAGAATATACACATACAAAAAAAAAGAAAAGAAGTACGCTTAAAGTCATCTCTGAATCCGAGGCTAAGGAGACAATAATAGCAGCAATGCAAACCTCTTCTTTCGTAAAATACGGGAGACGTGATCTCATGAAGCCTTGTTCAAAGCTGGCGTTGTCAACACGTTGCCGAACTAAAGCGGGGTAGTCACCAGTCTTGGAGAATATTAGATCGGTAAACATTGCCACCTGCAAAAGAATTTATAGTGTACAGAGAATTATATAATTTTGATAGGAACGTTTGTTGCTCTGTTGCATCTCTTTTTTCCAAATTCTAAGGGCATTTCCCAAATACCGTTTCAGTACTCGCCTACGTACGCACAGGAGTTATTCTGTGCAAATTTCATACTTCTAAACCCGTATATGTAAGCTGTGCGTTACTGTCAGTCAGATAGGCATATTTTGCAAAATACTTTAGGTAATAAAAATCCTTTTGGGTAAAAGGACCAACTAAGATTTGAGGTATCAGAAGCAATATTACTTATGATCTTTAAATTAATAAATATTTTTTTTTCCTTCCAATTCAATAATTATTCAAGATGGTTTTGAAAACTAAAATATTGCAATAAATATTTTAGTTTTCAAAACCATTTTGAATAATTTGGCCTGCGTCTTAAAGATTATTCGCATTCTAAATCCTTTTAATTGTTTTTTTTTACATTTGCGTGTATCCATAAGAACGTGTAGTTTAACAGATACAAAGAACATGATTATGAATAACATTTTTGTATGTACGGATGAACTAAATCACCAGATGTAGATAAGGTTTTACACTCACGTGCATTTCAAGATGACGGTCCGCAGCTTCTTGGTCTTCAGGCCTATCAGGGTGTTTCGGCATAATCCAGTTAGCATCTAAGGCTACGCTGATTTTGCCTTGATAAACAAAATTCTTTTATTAAGTTTGAAGTAGCTCAAATCGCAAAGGACTACTCAAAGTACTGTCGTGATCTAGGTACTCTATTTATAATAAATAGGCAAAGACAAATAGTTAAAAACCATTTTTCTTGTGAGTGAATAGATTTTTTATTTAGTTGCCATAGACGAGCTCTTGTGTATTGAATAAAAAAATAAGCAGGCGAGCTGCATACGGGAACTTTTTTTACTTTACTTTTTTTTTTTTTTTTACTTTTTTACTTTAAACATTTAATTCCTTTTTGCAAGAATTCAGAACATTTAGGTACCTATTTTTTATTATTATTTTTATATAATAAAATAAAAACTATACCTTTCTGATAAAACTGAAATTCTCTTTCATAAAGCCGATAAATTCGGGCATGAGCCAATAGTAAGTGATGAACACAAAGGTAAAAGGCTACACCGGGTGACGCAATTCCTGGTATTGTCTTTCCTCCGTAAGCCTGAATCAATAAAAACGAGACATTGTTATCGTGGATTTAGCGGCTATAGCTTATCACTGCGGCCGTATTTGGCAAGATATTGTTATTCAGTGTAAATGGAAGGAGAATGTTTTGAAAACATTAGAAAATGAAAATTTTAATATCCAATAATCAAAAATATAAAGGTACAATCCGAAAGGAGGCGGAAGGAAAGATACAAGTCATGAAAGAGATGAAAAGTGTCAGCAAATGAAGGATAGAGTTAAATCAAAGTTTTTTTTTTGTTAAAGTTTATGATAATGTTGATTGAAATGGGAGTGAAAGATTAGGTAAAAGCTGATACGGATAAATAAAACAGGAGAATGACTTACAAATTAATTAAACACAGGGAAAGAATACTCACGCCAACGCAATGTTGATGAGGTTCATTTACTGTCACCCAATACTTTACTAAATCACCAAAATTATGGAAAAGAACGCTTGCTAAGTCTTCAAGATAATCCACTATCTTAGGATTGCTCAAACCACCAAGATCCATCAAAAGTACTGGCATATCCCAGTGGTAAATAGTGACGACCGGTATAATATTGACTTTAAGAAGCTGTTTGAAGAATCTTCTGTAGAACATAACACCTTCCATGTTTATATTATTATCAGTCCCATTTGGCAGAATACTAAAATGAACAAAGTTGAAGTTGAAATGAAGAGTCAGATCAAAAAACAGGAATAACCCTGGATAGTTGTTGTTTTTGGTGTAGGTGTTTGAACAAATTAGTTTGTAAACGCACATACGTTAAAAGAGAATATTATAGGTAGTGACAAATGTTTTTTTTTAAAGAAAGGATGTAAGGAGTTCGATACTAATCATATTGAGAATTAAAGCAAAAACGTGTTGGCATACCTGAACTAGCTTTCGATTATCTTTTAGCAATACCTGGTCTAATCGGGTGATCTTAAATGTAATTTCCTTTCATTTTGCTCCGATACTTTCATCGGTTTGATCTTTAAATTGTAACTTGATTTTAATTTTATATATTTTTTTACTTTACCATACATACCGTGGCCAAGAAATAGATGTACGGTAGAAGCCAACGCCAAGATTTTTTATCATATCGATGTCATCCATGTACTTGTGATAGGAGTCCGTTGCAATATCACCATTCGACTTATCCGGCGTATAATCTGGATTTTCATGTAGATATTTATCCCATATACTTTCGCCTTTACCTATAATCATTAATAAGCCACTGTATCTCGTGTTCGATTGAAACGATATATGCAAAATGAATTAATAAGTAACATATATTCGCCATTAGGATACAATGACATTAAATTGTTCTTGTGTAATTATAAAACATGCGGTGTTTGAACATGTTTTTATTTAACTTTATTGAGTTTTATTTAATGACGTCAACGGCAACGAAGCCACCTCATCTTATTGTTGGCCTTAAGTGACGTGCTTTCTAAGCACCATGATAGAATAGCTTTGAAATAGAATATAAATTAAATATATATTTACGAGTGTGTCTTATTAATCTCAGATTTATTTGCTGTAATATAATAATACTAATTATTATATCTCACATAATCACTATGTCATGTTATTAAATAAATAGAAAACATCTACTGCACCACAACTTACACTTACCCGCAATTACTGTACATTTATATACATAAGTTACAGTAAATACTAGTGCAATCACTGGATTCATAATTGATTTATTAAATGTGACTGATTACACAATAATTATCTCAATCATTCAAGCAACAAATTACAGGAACAAAGGTGCTTGATTCACCAGCTGTTATTACTACTTTAATAATTATATGTATTGGTTAATACCTATATTTATATCGACTATGCTTAGTTAGGGTTCTATACTGTTGACTAACATCGCTAAACAAAAATCAAGTGGCTCCCGGCACTCAGAAACAGTTTTCATTTATTAATTATAACTTCTATAAACATTGCTCTTTTTCTTCTGTATCAAATTCCGCAACACAGTTTGCATAGTTAGTTTTTGAAGCCATGTGCATATTAATATTTAATTATCACGCGCTTAAAATGGTGAAGGAAAACATCGTGAGGAAACCTTTATGCCTGAGAGATTTTCTTGAAGGCAATTCTCTGCCAACCCGCATTAGGTAGCCGTCTCATTTTGAGAGGTGACTCGTGTCCAGCAGGGGGAACAGAATAATGGGTTGATTATGTAAGATAGGTAGGTACTCTAATAAAAATATGACTGCAAAGTAAGGTGTGTTACCAGTTTGAAGTGCCGTTTATCTATACTAATATATAAAGCTGAATAGTTTGTTTGTTTGTTTGCTTGCTTGAACGCGCTAATCTCAGGAACTACTGTTCCGATTTGAAAAATTCTTTCAGTGTTAGATAGCCCATTTACTGAGGAAGGCTATAGGCTATATATCATCACCCTACGCGGATGAAGTCGCGGGAAGAAGCTAGTTTCCTTATATTTTTTTAAAGAGAAAATTACGACACATTCATAAGAAGCAAACAATGGATAAGATAATTAGGTGATATTTTATCTAGATCATAAAAATCTCTCTAAATAATTATCTTTACAGCTCAAGAACTCCACCTTCGAGTAGATCTAGATACGACTAAAATCGTGAATACATACAGACTGCAATTCAAATAAAATATGTGTTTGACAAACTTAGTTAATACCTTCCCTGAGTTGATATCTCTAGTAACTCGGAGTTTGGAATTTATGCCCGATTAATGGCGATAGGCTCGCCCCTATTATATGGACCTAAACATACCGGCGAACTGTGGGTGTATCTACATTAGTACTACCTACCCTTAGGAGAATATAGGCGAGGTGCTATGTATGTTATTTTAATTTCTAATATTTGCACCTCGGAAATCAGTAGGAGGGTAAATGCAAATGTGTTAAAAGTTACCTCCTTCATTCCATGCTCCTTCTATTTGAAATGCTGCTGTTGATACTCCAAACATGAAATCTTCGGGAAAAGAGTATTTATTCCCTCTGTTGTCTGGTTCCAAGAAACTTCCTTTAGATTGCTGGAGTAAGCTGTAAGTGGTAAAAAACCCGGGAAAAATAATATTCATTCAAATATTGCTAATGTTTATAAAATTAAATTGATATCAGTATGGGTCATAATTATTTTCTATTATATTTTTTCAGATTTATTCATCTTATTTATAATAGAAAGACACAGTGAATTCATAATCATTCACAAATTTTGACGATTGTAGCGCTCCGATACTTATATCGAAATTCTTAATGAGGAGCCGAGAAAATTTCTTTCTGGATACAAAATATTTAATTCTAGGAATTTTATTTAAGTTTTATCCAATTAATTTAGTAGGTAAGGATTATATTGGTGTTGTAAGCAGGTACCTACTTAAGACACAAGAGTTGAACAATAAATTAAGATCATAACTAACGACACCCATAATAAGATATTAAACACCGTTACCTTAAATTTTCATTCATGAATTTTCTATTTTTATAAAAAATAAAATAAGTAGTAGTTTTTACTTTATAAAATCTTACCTTGAAATAACTAGAATAAATCCTTCCAAGAAGACTTCTCTTGCCGTCAACATTGTTCCAACTGAAACTTGACATTAACTAAATGTTGAATTTATAAGAAACAATAACTATTGTATTTCAAATTGTCGTGGGAAAAAGTGTATCGATTATTATCTAACAACTGCTTATGTATTTTTCATAATTTGTCTATTATACTAAAAATATATTTTTAGTATAATAGACAAATTATGTAAAATTTTTGATTTTAATTTGTAATCATGATAATATTACATTGATTTACTACTGACTAGAACCGGTTTTGTCTAAACTCTTTTTAAAATACCCAAAAGTAGTATTATGCTGACTAAGTACACTCAATGTGTGCTGCGTACTAGGAATGCCTAATCAAATTTATGATAAAAAACTGAGCTGACTTAGCTGATGTCAGCGCAAAGAGAGTTATCTATAGGTACCTACTTACAAAAATCGTTTGTCCTGACTGACTAATCCATCGACAAACAGCGAAAACTACAAACTCTAGAAAGCTGAAATCTAGAACATAGGTATACCTATTTTACAATGTAAGCACCCGTTAAGAAAGTATTTTTGGAAATTTTAACTTTTTTTTTATGTGATGATAGGGCGGCAAACGAGCAAACGGAGCACCTGAAGGTAAGCGATAACCGCCGCCCATGGACACCCGCAACGCCAGAGGAGTCGCAAGTGCGTTGCCCGCCTTTAAAAGGGTTTGGGCTTCCGGTAACCTCAACTCACTCGGCGAAACACAACGCAAGCGTTGTTTCACGCCGGTTTTCTGTAAGGCCGTGGTATCAGTCCGGTCGAGCCAGCCCATTCGTGCCGAAGCATGGCTCTCTCACGTGTAAATTCATGTACCTACATAAATGGGTGGGAGATGTTTGTATTAATGTCTTTGTTCTTAAAAGTAAAAACACGAATATTTTAGTTTGGCGGAGAGAAAATTAGAATTGTAGATATTCATCTTAAATAAATAAGGACGTGGTTTAGGGATATTGGAATTTCACATTTTAAGGAGAGAGGTGAAAGTTTAACATTAATTTAGGTCACGAGTGATACCGCGGGGAACAGCTAGTTACCTACTACGTATAAGTCGCGGCAAATTTATAGTTTGCATAATAACACCACACTTAAAAAGCCGGCAACGCATTGGTAACAGTTACAATTTCGCTGATGTCAATGGGCGGCGGGAGTCACTTACTATCAGATGACTCACACGATAGTTTGCCCCCTCTGCTATAAAAAAAAACCTACCGACGCAAAGCAAGGTATATTATACGTTTAACTTGTGTATCCGTGTGTCCGCATTTGATTCGGTTTTTTTTTTGTTCTAAAGGTGACTTGATCGAGATTGTTTTTATTTATGATTTAAGAAAATGTGGCCAGCCATTGAAAGATTATCAGTTTTTTTCTAGTTGATATAGGGATGAGCAACTAACACAGGTCTGATCGATTTGAAATTCGGTATCCTGTTGATTCAATGATATTGCAAGAACGTGGTATTAATGAATTGATGATGCGGCGGGATTTTTTAATTTTAGGAAATATAATATAATATACATTGTTATAGGCCAATCATCTCTACCAACCATCACCGCAACATTCACCTCCTTTCATTAATGTAGGTATGGTCTTCGTCTACTCCTCTTATTAATATTCATCGCCCTTTTAATACCTCCTCATGGTGCCCAAACAAAGACAAACTATTTCATTCTAACTTTGTGAATGTAAGAAAAATGTGTCTGAATTCACGTAGCTAATACTCTAGAATTTTATACCTCAATGCGCATCATTAAATGTGCTGACTTAATCTAAATGTACATAGCCATAATGAAGATAGCATTTACAGAAAGTAAAGAAATGATCATTAACAAGAGTTTACATTTCCGCTTCATTACTTATCCTGTTTTCCACACCGCACTCGTTATGATTCGAATTTCAAACGTAGTCGCCAGGCATTTTGTAAACGTAGTCGCAAAAACAACTGAATACTATAATCCTCTGTTTGGGGGCAGTATTAGCAAAACGCTGATTATTATGAGATAATAAAATAATCGTATTAGAAACATTCCTATAAACAAGCATAAAGATTTCTGAAAAAAATCATTCTTCAAGTACACCGTACGTATAGTTGTATAGATTTTGAAATAGCCACGAAGTAACTTGTGCAACCCGTGGTCAGTAGTGGGACACTATAATAGGTTATTGATGAAAGAATGAAGTGTAAAGGTAATTAAACAGAGTGGTGCATACTGACTTTAGGCTGTATTTACACTAGATTACGGTTAGTATCTGACAGTTCATTGACCGAATCTGAGCCGCTAAACCTCTAACTGCTGGCGACAAATTGCTCAACATATTTGGCAGGCACCGTACATACAATCAGCACGCCTGTATTCTCCGAAGGGTTAGGCAGAGCCGTATGTATGTATACTCACAGTTTGCCGTTACGCTTAGGTCCCATGTAATAGGGGGCGAGCATATTGCTATGAACCGGACACAAATTCCAAACTCCGAGCTGCTACTGGGGATTTCATTGAAAAATCCAATAATACTTTGCTCGACCTGGGAATCGAACCCGGACCTCTAGCGTAGCAGTCGCTCAGGAACACTAGGTTAATGCACTATTTGGCAGGTAATACATACCATCACGCCTGTATTCCCCGAAGGGTTAGGCAGAGGTGTACTAAGGTACACCCACAGTTCGCCGGTATGTTTAGGTCCCATGTAATAGGGGGCGAGCATATTACCATGAACCGGGCACAAATTCCAAACTCCGAGCTGCTACTAGGGATTTCATTGAAAAATCCAATAATACTTTGCTCGACCTGGGAATCGAACCCGGGACCTCTAGCGTAGCAGTCGCTCAGGACCACTATGTTAATGCACTTTTTGGCAGGTAATGGTAGTATCTAATGGTATGTTTGGTTAGCAACCATTCTCATCCGTCGAAGTAAGGTACGACTCGGTGCCTCACTCTTCGAAAGGGTCACAATCTATCTTGATCTTGGGGTGAGTCAAGAATCTGGCTGTAACTTCACGACAGGAGAATGAAAGTTAGGGTTTTAGTTGGTACGCGACCGACATGACGTAGCTTGGTCCAGGTGGTAAAGGATCCAAGAGGGTTTTGAGAAAAATGCTACTACACAGATATGGAATACAGAAGCCAAAAATAAAATCAGTATTCTTTCTTGGGAGTGTGTGAGTTGATGTTCGACTTGACCATCAGAGCCTGTAGACAAGTGGCATGAACGCTTATCGAAAAGAATATAATTCTCAATCATAATCTAACATAATCTTTCCACAAATCTAGCGCGCACAAATATCATCTCCATACATTTTGTTTCTATTTTTTTGTCTATTCGAACTTCAGATTGCCACTTGTCTACAGGCCCTGGTACATATCAGGACGATAAGAACAGAAAGACAAGTCATTGATGGAGCGCGACTACAGCAAACGAACTGATCGAGTAAGTTATTATCCGAGTTGTTTGTGTAAAATTAGTTATTATTCAATACGCGGAATACGCGGAATTTTATTGCAAGTCAACTACTGACTACAGCATAAGTACCTAGGTGTAAAAGGTTAACAACATTTCCTTTATAATCGTTCCTGTAATCCAAGTAAATAGATCACAGACACAGTCGAATGGAAGTCAGCCATATAAATTATTGTATATAAATCCCCGAAAGTGTACCTAGTAGATATATAAGGTTCACTGAATTTGCTTTATAGCTGTTCTGTTTTGACTCTATCAGTGAACAGGTATTTATACATAACTAAAATAATATAACTTCTTCTTCTCTACTATCATAAAATTGTAAAAAAGCTGTTTGTTACGGGTTGGAGGCAAAACTACTGAATAGATTTAAGTTGTTAAAGTTATTAAAGTTGTTATCACAGTTAGAAAGAATATAATAATAAATAAATAAATATTCTGGGACATTTTTACACAGCACCATCTAGTCCCAAACTAAGCAAAGCTTGTACTATATACTTCAACGAAAAACTGGTGAACTTGAGATAAGAAGTTCTAGGGTCCTGAGATACAGCTTGACCTCTCTGATGTATAGAGGCCCATACAAAGAAGAGATGACTGTTGGTTTTTATTAAATTATTTATGGAATCCATTTCTAATCCTACTATCGCTTCAGGTGAGTGAAGCCGCGGGCAAAACCTAGTGTATGTATAAAGTACAAGGACTTACTAAAAATAATTTATTTACATTTATATCTTAATTTACAAAATAAATCATTCAAATTCCTAAATTAACCTTATACTATATTAACATTGTTTTTTAAATAGGTACCTTACTTATATTTATGTTCTGGTGCGAATAATTAAATTACTCAAGTAATAATTTATTTAGAAGCGAGGGTGGCTTGATGTAGTCGAAGTCAATGCGACGCGTGCGCACAATGTTGCTGTAGCTTTTCGCAGACAATTTCGGCGTTCGTGTCTTATTGGGACTGTCGAAATCCACTTTGAATAGACCAAATTTTGTTCTGAAAATAAAGTATAATATTAAATACTTAAGGGCCACTTGCTTAGGCCCACTTGCGCCACCCCAGGT
Organism: Acronicta leporina; assembly: GCA_947256265.1. Classification (NCBI taxonomy): domain Eukaryota; kingdom Metazoa; phylum Arthropoda; class Insecta; order Lepidoptera; family Noctuidae; genus Acronicta; species Acronicta leporina. Next base: position 10,073,604 of record OX366520.1, on the reverse strand, counting down.
TAACTTAATTACCTCGGGGTTAGTGGCTAATATGGGGTTAAATTACAATTATGTCTTGCACCACCAAGAGTTAGGGACTAACCTCAGGTTATTTTTTTAAAATTTTAACCCACCTTTTTTGGTGGGTTACGTCACTAACTCCGGATTAGTAATGTCAAAATTGTTTCGTTTGAGAGAGGTTATGTTGGGTTGCAGAAGTGAAAGCAGTGTCACTCAGATTTTAAAATAGTTTTGTGTCCTAAACAATAATTATGAGTGATATTTTTTTGTCTGATGATGATGAAGAAATCGTCGAATACATTAGCTCGGACTTTACAAAAATCACACGTCCAAATAAAAGCGATTTGACATGACAATATTGAATGTCTCGAAAATGACTGAATGGTTTCAAAAACAAACAATCAAATTGAAATGTCTTTGAAAAAACAAATCACGTGAGACAGTCTTATACAAAGTGTTCGAGTGCAAAAGAGAGGTGTATAAATATTTCACTCATAGTTCACTTATTCTTAGTTGGTTGGATTACATTACGGAGCAAAAGCTCTTTGATGTTACCAGCGTAAAATAGAGAAACACCGAGTTAGCTAACTCGGTGTTTCTTTTCATTGGCGCAACAGGATGTTGAGTTTTAATTTTAACTAATTAACCCGAAGTTACTAAACCCGAGTTATTTAGCCTAACTTTTGGCGCAAGTGGGCCTAAATGTCGTTAACCTATAGGTATTTATTTATAAAAAATACAGAAACTAAGCATTTGTGATATTAGAAAGTGTTTTATCTTTAAGTTTTTTATCTTCGATGATCTCTGTGGTTTAGTGGTTCGAGTACCGGACTGCTGACCACGAGGACGTGGGTTCGATTCCCACAGGACACAAATTGTGTGATAAATATAAGTGTTTGTGTTAGTCTGGGTGTTTCTTATGTATTATAAGTATGCATTTACAACAACAAAAAAAGTATATAAGTATTACCTATATCCATTGTCTGCCAAGCTTAGTTTGGGACTAGAGTTTGCTGTGTAAAATGTCGCAGAATATTTATTTATTTATTTATCTTCCCGTTCATATATGTTTGGGTTTTAGTTCAAAACAACTACATACCAGGAAATTAAAAGTCTGCATTAAACTAGACTAGTATTTAGCAAAGACAAATTCTTGCAAAACAACATTATTGAAATGTAATCAGACAAACGCAATGCGTAGCAGTGAATAAAGATAAGTTGCGTAAGAAAACACAGACTGTATATTAAGCAGTGAATGTTATAAAGGAAGTAACCTCGACGCATCTAAAATGGCATAACTTTATACCTCGCAGAAGTTATTGACAGCAGGAGGTCAAAATGTCAGTCAGGTCAGCAACCTTTTTTTTCTTACGACGGAAGCATTCTATTTAAGTTAGTTCTTTTATATTAATAGTAGGGATGTCAAAAACTAAATGTTTACATTGACTACATTGTTATTTGTTTGGCAATAGTAACTATTCAAACGTAAAGCCTTTATGAATTAATTTGTATGCAGTCTCTGGTGGTATCTTATCTAGGCTCCATGTAATAGGGGTGCTTATTGTTATAATTCAATTCTTTTGTTTTATAAAAGTAAGTGTTTTTAAGCGTGATTGCTACGCTAGAATCCTTGGCTCTATACCCAGATATAATAGATATTTATCGATGATATTCTCAAAAGCAGTTTGGAGTTTGGATTCGTATCCGGTAATGGCAATAGGCGCGACCCCCATTACATGGTACCTATATATGTATCCCTGTATTTAAGTAGGTACTTATTCAATTCTGTTATAAAAATTGTTCATTATAGGTGTAATTGGGAAGAAGCAAGGCAACTCCATCACAAGTATATTTTATAACTTACTGGAGTTGACATAATCAATGTTATAAATGTCAATTGTTTGAGAAAGAATAAATCATTTTTATTTATTTATTGTCTTTTACATCTGTGCCGTTTATTTATTTATTTATATTTATTTTGAATGTTAAAGTAATAATTTAACATTATAATAGTGTATTTAACTCAATAATAATCAGTTATTTTAATGCAGATACGAATTTTAAATCGAATGTTCTACAAATGGATTAATTGCACAGTGGAACAAATATTTGCATAAGGCATGTATCTGAATATTCACAACTAGTTTTAATTTATTTATTTATTTAATGCATATTATTCTGATTTATTATCAACTAGCAACACATACACAGCTTTGCCTGCGGTAATGTTCACATACTTTATTTTCCAGAAGTATTAAAAAATCAAATTTGCAACGCTCCGAAATTGGGTATGACAAAAATGGCTTCATGTAACATAACATAATCAATCCATTATACTGTGACACTGCTGCTGGGCACGGGCCTACTCTCAGAATCAGAGTGATTAGGCTATAGTCCACCACGCTAGCCTAATACGGGTTGGTGGACTTCACACGCCGTCAAGAAAATGTGTCAGGCCTGCACATATTTAATATAAGATAATTAACTACTAATACGCACGTGAATTAGAAAAATCAGAGCAGCCTTGTATTTGAACTCAAGGCCTTCATCATACAATGTTATGTCTATATATTAGTTTAAAAAAAATTGTTTGCAAGTGTGTAACATACCTACCTATCCTTTCTTGGAAATATTAGACGGTAATTCTAAATTATTTAAAAGTGCTATAGGATGACCGAATTTGAAATCAGTATCAAACATCGCTTTGTGGCGTTATTAAAAATATTTTTATTGAAAACAGCAAAATTTAACTAGTCAATTTAATTTGTTCAACAAAACTACAATCGTACGTTAGTATTAAAACAGCACAGTATGTCAAGGTCTTGAATAACTATCGATCTACTTACAAACCTACTTCTAAACAGAATAACAATGCTGTACTCGTTATTACCGGTATTGTGAGGAATTCTAATGTCGTCCTTATAGACTTTGTGTTAGAACTGTCTTCTATTAGCAAATGTATCCTAGTGAAAGTTTTAAGAATTTTATTGTTGAAGTGGTAAAACTTTATTGCTGAGTTAGTTTGTAGTAGTCACTGCATTGCCAAACATTCTGCCGCCAGGCAATACTATGTTCCGGCACAGATAATAGAATAGTTCCGGTATGCAGCAATGTATCCAGTGAAATTACTCTGTGACGACTGAGACTGTTCTCAAAATGACAACCCGCTACGCATACTTCTGGTTTTGGGTGATGGGTTGCAGTTGCTCTTACTACTAGTAGTCCAATAAAATACCAATACATATGTCATCTATTCAATTAAAAAATAAGCTATTGTTAATGCTGGTCTATGCAGCAACCGCTCATTATTTTTTAGTGTGTATCTACTATTGTCAAAAGTGGTATACTAATATATAAAGCTGAAGAGTTTGTTTGTTTGTTTGCTTGAACGCGCTAATCTCCGGAACTACTGGTCCGATTTGAAAAATTCTTTCAGTGTTAGATAGCCCATTTATTGAGGAAGGCTATAGACTATATATCATCACGCTACGCGGACGAAGTCGCGGGCAGAAGCTAGTGTTATATAAAATAATTATTTTTTACTTCTTCCCATCGCAACTGAGCCATAAGGTTTTTTTATGGATTAAGTCAGCAAACGAGCTGATGAGTCACCTGGTGGTAAGTAGTCATCGTCGCTCATGGACACCTGCAATACCTGAGGAGTTGCTGATGCGTTGCCGACCCCCTACGGACTGCAGAGTGCTAGAGCCGCAGCAACCGAGGGGGAACTAGTTCTTACGCGCAAAAGTCAAAACACACATCAAGGTTTCCGACATAACGCTCGTCAGCCAGTTAAACCAAGAGCCTACCACCGAGCAATACATACAAAAAAATACCTGTGCCTGTCTGAAGTTAGTCGTTCCTAGCGGTCGTGCAGGTAAAATCACGTAATTTGTGTTCTGGAATCTTATCGAAATAATACATTCATTAATGCGAAATTTACCACGAATAATTTCAGACACGTACAATAATTTTGCCCTAACTGTAAGGGGACTGGTGTTTTAATTGACGAGGCTCTACTTACGTATACCCATCCTTCCATTCAAAGTCGTCCATCAAAGTCCAGGCGAAATAGCCCTTCACATTGCAGCCATCTTCGTGTATTGCTAGAAGTAGTTGATGCAGATACTCATTGTAGTAAGAAACTCTTTCGTAGTCGTCTGTTTGGCCCCAATCACACATTCCATTCTCCGTTACATAGATCGGGATTTCCTTCACCATTCTATAGTTGGCATGTAACCAGTTGATAAGTCTGCGGAAACCGGGTGGATATACCTACGATAAAAAATATTGTTTTTTTAATGATTTATGTAATTTGACTTTTTAGACAGTATTTTTTCTATCTGTAATTTGACTTTTTAGACAGTATTTCTTCTTTACAAAATAAATCGATAAGACGTGTCAGTAATTTAAAAATAATTGGAAAAACTAAATGGATTGAGTGATACTGAAGGCAATTTCATTATTTTAAGAATTTTTTTATTACTCGGCGAAGTTTTATGAAATCTGGTGCTATTTTCTTAGGCAGGAGGTATCTAGATTTTTTAACAAATCTTAAAAGAGTATAATGTTATAAAGTCTTCTTTTTGCAACAATTATTTATTTAACAATCATTACTATCTATTTTAATTGATTCAGCGAGAATATCGTATCAGTTATAATGTTGGAATTCAAATCTTATATGACCGGTAAAGTACCTAAGTAGGTAATATAGCAACATACATAGCAACTAGTTAGTGTTAGTGAGTTAATTCTACTGTCGTTATGTAAATTAGGTACCTACACGTACCTCTACAAACTTTTGATAATTATCTTGTTAGCGATGTGTAAACAATACTTAAAATAAACGGGTCTTTTTCCGCTCACAATATAGACACATACCTTTATTCTTGATCTTCAGAGCCATTTTGAATATAAAATCATATTATTGATATTTTGATTCGAATAATTAAATTTATACTTCTCGGTGCATGTAGCATTTTTAATAGTCAAGTTTTATGAACGTGACCTTTAATTGGTGTAACATAATGGATACTTGGTGTCTTGTAGGTTGACGCAATACTTTATATTATGGAATAAGACAGAGGTCTACATTCGCCTCGAATCAGGTAGGTATTATTATTATTGGCTTGACTTTATTTCCTGTAGAAAAGCTCAAATAGGGTCCTAGATGGAGCACACAATTCAAGTAAATACTCTATTTCTATCACATATACGATTAATCGCAATAAAACTGTTTGAAGCTGGTTTTACTTGAGAATAAAACCAAGCCACCCCTCGGGTTGTTACTTCCTACCACCAACAAAAAAAAATATATAAAAAAATCGTTTTAATTAAACCAAGCGCACCAATGCCTTGTGCATTGATAGAGAAAAACTGATAAGAAAATCAATAGACACTCATTCAAATTAAATTGAATTCAATTCTCAAATTATTACAATACACAATGACATTATTAGTTACCATTTACAAAACACGTTTTTCGTAACGTGTGGAGAGGGATGACCCGAAGAGGAAGTTAAAAATGCACTCACGTACAGTCGACAAAATAGTAAGGTAGGTAGGTATCGTCATCTGTGTTTTGACAAACATGGTGATATGATATTTCACGAAATATGATTGTGTCAAATGTTGTTGACTGTCTGCATACTGAACACTGATACCTTGTCCAGAACGCAATCTATGTCAGTGTAATTCCCTACCAGTATAACATTAATATTAAAAAAATATTGATGCATTGTGACATTAGATAAACCCTAAGATTAGTAAAAAAATATGAGTATATTCGTACTTAACTCTTTTAATTGTTGATTATGGCACAGATCACCAGATTAGTCTTTTATTTATTTTATTTATATGGGATAGCGGGCAAACGAGCAGAAGTTGAAATGTATCTACTTATTCTGTCTCTCATTTGTTTCTGCTTTAGAATTTCTCATATATAAAAAGCAGATAAAACTCACCGTTAACCAGTCAGCACCAGGTTTAGGCCAGTTTGGATTTTGTTCTAACCTAACTCCAGTGTCATGGTCTATAGAAGGGACCATCCAAGTTGGTTCCATTGTAGATGGGCTCATCAAATACGTTGTGTAGTGATTGAGACCGAAAAAGTCTGAGCTCCCTTGAAGTGCTTCAATCTGTAATAAAATTATGTAATTATTTATCTACCTAAATTTTTAAAAGCCCATATCGCCTTGCTGTATTTTATTTAAGCCCGTTCCCTTGTATCGATTCTTTTTACTTCCTATATAAGTAACACTGGCCAACAATATTTTTGATAAAGGAAAGTAGGTAAGTACTTTAAATTAATAGGTAATTTAATGAATACTACCTACCCTCACCATAACACCATAGGTATTTGTTTTGATTTGATCAAGTCTGCTTTTCACCATTTATATTAGAACATTTTTTTTTGGTAGCGTGGTTGTGTATTCTGAATTAATAGATGCTTAAAGTGTTGTTTGTGTTTCGTTCCTGCCAAGTTTTGATACATTTGTGGCAAAATTACTTTTAAAACTCAACGGAGGAATAATAAAACGCGGAAATAAATAAATCACGCATATAACCTAAATAAGCCCAAAAGAAAACCTCTTACTATGATAAAAAAAAATCAATAGATGTTACTGACGTCACCTTTAAGACGTAAGTTCAGAATGTGAAGGCAAATTTCGACATGGCAGGTGGGACTCGCGGTGGCTTAGTGGTCATAGCGTCTGGCGTACCTAGCCAGAAGACGCAGGTTCGAATCCTGCCTGCGCGTCAAATTTTTCCTTCACTAAATAACTTTATAAATATAGCATAAAAAAGCAAAAAATCACAAAATGTTAAATGAATATTCCTAGGTTTCCAAATCAGACAATAATTGATTAAAGCTGAAAATATATTAAGGAATTTTTTTTACGATCATTAAAAATTTGGTAAAGGTTCTTTTGTGAAAGTAACTTATAATGTTCTCGAAAATCACCGTTCAAATTACCATAAAAGTATTGTCGAGGAGATTTTAACTACTCGTAAGCCGTTGGCCTGCAATATATTCTTAAAAAATAATTTACTATATTCATATTTCAACTTCTTTCCAAAAAATACTTCTTTCCACGTCATCGCGACATTGGCCGTATCATGATGTGTGATTGCAATCGCTTTACTGGGTGAGAGGGATGCCACTAACACATAAAATAGTGCCATCCTTTCCTCACGAGCCAAAAATGATCGCGTTAACACGTTGTGACCCTGCGACAGGTCAGGGACACAAAAGATCATAACTAATTTGTTATCAGAAAATTATAGATATAACATAAACAGGTTAGCACTTTCAACTGACATAATATCAGAACTGGTATTCATTAATAAGTAAATAAATAACTTGTTGTTCAAATTCAATCACAATAAAAAGCGAAGTTAATGAGTTTTTTACCTTTGAAAATACGATTACGGTCAAGCATTATTTAAATCTCCCCCTTTCAACTGTTTATCAGTTTTGCGATCGATGATTAACATTGAAAAAAAAAATTATAAAAGACAAGAAGAAGACTAACTTTAATTAAATGTTTTAGTTTCAGTATCGACTTTGATAACTCAGCTGGTTGGCAAATGTTTTCTTACATATTGTAGGTGTAGGGTTCTTATCAGTCTATGTTTATTACACAGCCCATGTACCTAAACCACCAGTATTAAGTCTCACACTTTTTTTTTTTTTTTTTATGGCGCCACACTTTCTGTGTATTTGCCAGTGTCAAGTATTAGAGTAATCAATTATGTAGTAATATTTCCCATCATGGGATTTTATGGCACCACACTTTTTGTGTTCGCCAGTGTCAAGTATAATGTTGTTCAGCTGCCCCAACAAAACGGTAGATACTTTATTGAGGCTTCGATGGAGTTTAGGAGTGAACCCAAAAAGTCACGATTTTCAATTTTATATCATTTGCCTACACTCTCACACGTTCACGAACACTTAATGGTTAATTATCCACCATAATTACACATTAAACTTCGCAGAAATTCAAGTTTTGAAAAATAATATAAAATCGACAATGTGCACTTTTCATTTTCCCGCCTAAACTCAGTCTCACACTTATTAGAAAGGCATAGTGACACTGCAAAATCGCAACTGACAGCTGTCAAGTTGTCAGCTAATACTTGTATTTTTTAAGTGAAACACTGAAACATTGTCATCTATATTTCCAGTAGGCATATAAGATTTATTTGTAAACGAACCTACGATACAAAGAAAATCATATTAAATATAAATGCTTTCATAATGTTTCAATGATTTGTTATCTATGAAATACCTTATGAAAATAATATCCAAAATATATTCAGTATACTGACCTCTTCATCTGTGAAATATGGCAGTCGAGACCGTGAGTATCCCTGCTGAAAACTCATATTGTTAATCCGCTCACGAACGAAAGTGGGATAGTCGCCAACATCCGAGAATATTGGGTGAGCATAAATTGCCAGCTGATGAAGAAAATAAAACAGATTAAAAACGAGATCAACATGTAACAAAGGCGATTTTAGTTTGGATAACGAATTAATACGGACGTTGTAATCTTATTAGGGGATACGAAAACAGCGTGATGATAATTTTAGCAACATGCATAAAATATGACGGCATAGTGTTATTTTCCAAATAATAACAACCATATTATTATTTTGTGTATGTGTGGTATATAAGTTTATGTAGAAAAAAAACCAACATGCATTTGAAGGTAAATCTCGGCAGCCCTTATATCTTCAGTTTTATTATCATCTTTTGGTTCAGCCCAAAACGCATCAAGTGTTATGCCTACTTTTCCTGAAAAACGTAATTGACAATTAAGCAGCAGTTGTTTTCGACAAAACAATTAATTCGAGTTGTACAATAAATGTTATGATAACAACATTCATTGCGAAAAAGAGAATTATCCAATTATTGAAATATTTTATCAATACAAAAACCAATTAATTAACAAAGTATAATTCCTTCTATGTTGTTTTTCTTCTTTGTACAAAAGTTTAAAAATCGGTGTTACAACTTTTTTATATAGCTAGATATAGCTAGATGAAAAAGTTAAAATTTTATTGAGAACTGATTTGTAATTTTTTGCTTTTAAAATATTCTAGTAGGTCCAAAAATTATAGAATAAATTTAAAAATAATCGGGTTATTTATACAAGTATTATTTTTTATTGTAGGTAATTTGTTTTTTTTTTATTTGGACAAGAAAACGTTTATACTTTAGTCTAAAATAAAAATGATATTTTCTTATTTAAAAATATGGATCTTGAATTATTGAACCGACTACAAATTCAAAAAAAGAGAAGGTTTAATGTTCGTCTGTATGAATTTCTTTTCGGTAGATTTCAATGACAGTGAATTTCAATAATTACAGTAATATAAAACTTTATACCTTTCTGATAAGGCTTGAATTCCTTTTCATACAGGCGGTAGACACGAGCGTGGGCTAGTAGAGTGTAGTGAGTGCATAAGTATTCGCCGACTCCGTGTGAGTTTAGTGCTGGTACAAAATAATCAAGCCCATAACCCTAGAAGAAAAATAAAAACTTAAATTAACTTAAAAATATACAAATTATCATATTTTAATTATCACGCCATGGTGTCAAGTCTTCTACTTTATTTGTTAAAAATCGTCACTCAATAACTTTAGAACTGTCAACTTTTGTTAAGTGTAAATTTAATGAATTAGGAACTAAACGTAAAGATACAACAAATGTCTACACTTTGAACTTTACCTGTGACAACTAATCAAAAGGCTTGCTAAACACCATGTTTACATACCTACATAATCAAATACTTACATTATAGCACTGTTGGTGAGGTTCGTTTATAGTCGTCCATGTTTTTATTATATCACCGTAGAGGTTGAATGCGACCCGAGCGTAGTCCTCAAAAAATTCAATAACTTTCGGGTTGGTCCAGCCACCGAGGTCCATGAATGGTGTGGGCATATCCCAGTGGTAAAGCGTGACAATAGGAGTGATGTTGTAGCTTAAGAGTTCCTCGAACAATCTTCGGTAGTACATTGCACCGACGTAGTTTATGTTGTTGTCGGTACCGTTTGGGAGTATCCTGCGGGAAATATTAACGTCATTATACACTTTATTTATAGTGATGTTTACATCCTCGCTCACACACATTCACGCACGTTATCACACACTAACATATGCAAGTCAACACTTATGCACTATATGAGTGTATATGCTGTTGTCTGGTCTCCGTAACAACTCTCTATCCCGGGCACCAATCTCCACAATATTAGATATAACATGCACAGTTTATTGGCAACATAGAGATAAATCTGTTTTTATCTATAGCAACATTATGATACAATTTTGGCAACACTATTCCTACAACTGTGTTATACCTACTACAAGATTATTCCTCGTTACTGCGAGTAATATAGTAATTTAATAATATAGTAATAGTCTACTGACTAAATTACTATATAATACGTACAAGTAGGTATCATGTTTTTTTATTAATAGTTGATTTCAAGGAAACTCATCTTGGTAGGTTTCAAGTTGATACCTACCAAGGATGACTATGAGAATATAAATAATAATTTATCAATATTATATACTAGCCTATGCTAGTAGGCTTCACTCATTATAAGCTAATTTCTGTTATGACTATTTAGAAACATGTAAACAAAATATATAAGTTACATAAAGTTATGATTAAGATAAAGTTGTGATGCTAATATTAATCCAATGAAGAAGCCGTAGAACGTTATCAAGAAATAATATTAAGGCACCAACTTCTGTATTAAAATTGATATTAAAATTCTTTAATCAATAGAACTTCATTGCTAAAGGTCGTGGACTTTTTAAAACCAGTTTTATCAGATGGCAAATACCTGCGTCATAATACAACCTATCTAGGTAATTATTAATATAAAATTAATGTTAAAAATTGTTATTATGTATGCGCCGACCGTGACGATCAAACCGTCGATTAGGGTTTTTGTTTATTGGTGAGATTAGATGAGCAAGCAATTAAAAAAAAAAATATTAGGTGCCTACGATAACAGCGATGTTTGTCAATACGGTCTAATTTTCGTGCTCCCCGAGGCACGAAAGGGACTCGATTTGTTAAGAATGGTCACGTAAGCTTACTTTTTATTTAGCCGCAAGATCTGCACCTATGTCTGTATTCGAGTTTTCTTTCATTGAATACTTATTTAGATGTTTTATCATATTGTCAAAGAATCTATACACTTAAAATGCACGTGACCATTACAATAAACTTGTTTGTAACCAATTGGCAGTGACGCATTTTGTGGTCACATTATTTTTTATTTCATCTCAAGTCAGGCTTATTTATTATTTTTATGTACACTTGACCAAAGAATTGTGTATGTATGCAGACAGGAAATAATCTTAACTTAGGGATAAATAATCATGTTATGTAATAAGCAGCTAACAAAATTTGCATTTACACAATCTTTGTCAAAACACTAATGTCGTTACTTGTATACCTAACTCTTTTTTCGATTGTACATCTCTAAGTATATAGAATAAAGGAAAAATATTTAAACAAATTGCTACTAGTCGGTAAAGGCTGCCACGACGAGTATATGTGCGACTTTTGACCGGTCATTAAAGAATGAACAACCATTATTTTTTTTATAGACAGAAAAATGTGGTGTGGCGACTCTATTACATTTGAATGGTCACATTCTGACAGTTGCTATTAATTATACATAAATACTAGCTTCTGTCCGCCACTTCGTCTGCGTGGACTTCAGAATTGAATCCAACATAGATGAAAAGTAGCCCACGTGTTATTCCAGACTAAAATCTATCTCTGTGCCAAATTTTATCCAGATCAGTTCGGCTGTTCTGGCGTGAAAGAGTATCAAACATCCATCCATCCATCCTCACAAAAACTTTCGCATTTATAATATTAGTTCGAAGTAGGATTTTTTTTTCATAAGAAAAATCCGAAGAAGAAGATTATTTTTTCAGAATGTTCATAGTACTTGCCCCGTCTTATATTTACCTATCTTATACCTATGTATACTAAAATAATTAATCGATACGAAAAATGTGTGTGAATGTAATAAAAATCTTACCTTGCCCAAGAAATAGACATTCGATAGTATTTAACACCCATACTTTTGATCATTTCAATGTCATCCAAGAACAAATGGTAGGAATCAGCTGCTACATCGCCGTTTGTATGATCCTCGGTATAATTCGGATGTTGGTGTATGTATGTGTCCCACATGCTTTCACCTTTGCCTGTGGAAAAAAGAAAACGCTTATCGTGTCCCTGACGTTAGAGGTGATGTATACACGGCGTTACATTACTACATTCCGTCGTGTCGCAATAGAAATTATTTTTGTAGTGCAGCGGTATATCTTAACATTTTGCCGTGTATACCTACACCCGAAAATAAATTGAGCAGATGGGCAGAAGAAGGTTTGAAGAAGGTAGCTGGCAGCGGATGGATGCGAGCTGTCCAAGACTGGGATGGTTGGCGCTCTTTGCGGGAGGCCTACGTTCTGCAGTGGACGGCAATAGGCTGATATGATGATGCTGATATGGACAGAGGGGTGCCAATTAAATTGTTGCTTATTAACCGGACTCAAATACAAATTCTGAACTAATACTGGCCATTTCCTATTGAAAAACCTAGTCTTTTTAAACCTAAACACTTTTTTCCCAAAGCCAACGCCGACAAAAAATAATAAGTCTCGCAAGCCCAGACTTGCGAAACCATTTTTTTTTTGTCGACAAAAGATTTGTTCTAATGCATTTCGTAATCCACGTTAATATGGGTTGAATCAATACAGATGCCCCGCACCTGTTCCCGTTGTTGCTTACCTACTACCCATAAAGCTTTTATGGCGATAACCCCTAAAGTAATTAAAGTGAACACGTATAAAAATATAAAACCTTACTTTTATTTACCTACCGTAAAAAAATAAGAGGGCAATGTACTCATCATCATGAACAACTTTTGGGACCAAAAGGGCGGTCACTGGGCAAGATTTTAAGCTTGAGGATGTGATTCAAGAGCCTATTTTTATTGTAACACAAAAAAGTATACAGCTTGTCTGATGGTAAGCAGCAACTCCAGTCTACATATAGACGCCAGCAATATCAGTAGTATAACTAAAAAGACTATAATTAAGTTGGTATAATTTTTATTTATTAGTATAATTAAAACTTCAGATGCTAAGTCTTAGTCTAAAGCTAAGTTGCCTTTGGATTGTCTAAGTCTGATTTCACCTACACTCACATTAGTTTAGGTAATTCTATTTTTTCTGAGACAAAAATATCATACCTTTTTGTACCTCACAAAAGATGGAAAACGCTATTCTATAATTCTTCTATATTCAAATCCTTAGCGCGCTGCGCTTTTATCCAAGTATGCTCGCATAAAGAAAACAGGTCACCTGTTTACAGGTGCGGGAAATTTTAAATTAGGCAAGGTTTTAAATCTTTTTTTAGTCATAACTTCATGTTTCAAATTTTACTACTTAAACAATCATATAATATATTCATTCTTTATTATTTTATTTCTTATTATATTGTATCAAGGAAAGTAACAATTGAAATCATTTGTATCTAAGGTAAGGCCATAAATGAAGCTCTGAAATGGCTGTATTATTGGAGAAATTCATAAATATCAACATCCAATAATGGGTAAATAAACATCTTCTATATAAAAATATATTTCAAATTAATGGTAGACTAATGGTGTCACCTGTATGGCAAAATAACTATTAACCAAATTAAACGACAAACAACATAATATTCTCAGAAGGGGATCGAACGGGTTCCAAAATCATATAAGTACATGCGGCCTTTTCGTAAATCGAAAATGTAACAGAGCTTCTGGATAAAAAGAACTGCGCAACGCGCAAAACATTCTAGTGCATTTAATTTTGTAGATCATCGAATACTATTACGCAAATGACCCTTCTGATATTCGGGTACCTACTCTTCAATGTATATAAAGCTATAAAAGTGATCGCAAACAATGCGTGGAGATAGCTCTCACCAATAACAAATCAATGGGTATTACTTATAAATCCACTTTTTCATTTAATCGATTTGGTGTTCCTCAGGGTAGTGTTTTGGGAACTCTTAGTTTTTCAATTTATATTTAAGATAATTATTCGAAATCCCCAAAATAAAAAATATACACATGATGTATCTGTAATTATTCCTCAAGATAATTATAATTTTTATGCATATTTTAGCTTTAATTATTTTAATTAAATTACAATTTATTTATGATAATCCTGGCTGTATTTAACCTCCTTTCTATTATCACTATTCCATTCACTTTACAACATTTAAATGCATTGAAATGCATTCAACGTTTATGATAAATACGATTGAAAGACACAGTATCAGATACATAGCCTATCTTGTAATTGTGTAACAATCTAGAATATCTGATAAGGGAGATTAATATTACTGTAATATAATATGTATATATTAGATATTAAATAAATCTCTCATATCAAATAGTTTTCACCTTACTATGGAAATCCCTGACTTTCCTATAACATAATTGTATCTATTATCAAGAAATTTACATCGGAAGAAAGAGTAGCTAAAACGCATGAATGTTGTGCTACACTAGATCGCAGGTTAAAATAATTATTTATATACTTATCGGATATGAATTGTTTGTACAAATAATGTTTTGTAATTTGTGTTTTAAGGTATGTGCTATTGACTACAAATAAATCATTTATTTATTATATCATCATATTTTTGACATACTAAACCTATTTATGTTGTACAACTATATAATATAGAAAACATAATTATTTGAAGGGAATATGGAATGCAAAAGGATCAGGAGAAGTAGGAAAGTAGCCTGGATGGATAATATTAAATGTTGGACCAATATCAACAACGCTGCCAGACTGGTAAAAGAAGACAAGTTCCGCGGCTGATCGGATGAGAATATAGCACCCAAAGAAAAAGACATTGGAATTGGTGGCCGGTCTCTTGAATAATATATGGAGTTATGACGAAGTCCTACTGTCCAAAAATGTCAATCAGCTGCCCTAATTCAGCTTTGGAATTCACAAACTGAATAATATCACGGCCAAGAACAGGATTATCTAAGTCGAATTCTTATCAAAAATCTTTAAAACCTAAAGGTTACGTCAGAAAAATAGATCATATTTGCAATTGAATCCTTACCTCCTTCGTTCCATCCTCCTTCGACCTGAAATGCAGCCGTCGAGACTCCGAGCATGAAATCATCGGGAAAGGAGTAATTGCTTGCCTTAATGTCCACCCCGATACTCCCTCTTGCTAAACGCAGCAAGCTATTTAAATAAACAAAAGGCTTATAAAACAGAACCGACGATAATTGCTATTTTTTATGAAATTAATTACAGCGACAGCTCGTAGTTTTTAAAATAGAAACAAACAATAGAATTTTAACAACTATCGGAACAAGGTCAATTATTTCATTTGTTTTAATTCTGTTATTCTCTATTCAACTATTATTGTAGGTACTAGATTTGAGTGAAGAGATAATTCAGAATTTTCTCATCAAGTCACAAATTACATTCACAATTTACAATAATCTGTTGTTCTCTGGCACTTACAATATGATTTACCGAATAAATCATCAAAAGATATGTAACAATCAGAACTGTCGATTAACTCGTCGATATTTTTTGTTATATCATACATTAAAAACGAATGAAATCGGCTTATTTACGTTTTAATTACCTAGCGTCAAAACAACATATTGTACCTAAACAAAAAAAAAATTAGGTAGTCACACTAAAATTCACAATTTCACGTTTACCACGCTCAAGCACCACACTATCATTTACGGAACATACCAGACACATTATTTTTAAAATTCTAATAAAAAACACTTTGGTCTCACCTAAGAGTTACCAAAAGTGCTCCGATCAGGGCGACTCCGCTCGAGCTCTGCATTGTACTAACTAAAACAAGGCTCAGGTGCGTTTACCTATTCAATACGACAATCTTAATCATAGCCTTTAAGCAACGAGTGACCTTCTGACTTTTCTGCAAGGAAACTAGTTACAGCGACAGCAGTCTTTAAAAAAATACCACGGAGTATAGGTATTATATTCTTAATTAATTTTACTTCTGACAATAATAATAAAAATATACTTGTGTGTCTGCTCTTCATTAGCAGTCATCATTAGTCTAGTCGTCCTAAGCGTGACTGTTACACTGGACATCCTGGTTCGATTCTCGTGTCAGTGTTACTGGAGGTTTTCTATGAAATTATTGGAGTTTGGATTCGTTCGCAATGGCAAGAGGCTTGCCATGTACTACATGGGACCTAAATTTAGTATTCATTTGTACTTTGTATTTGTAGTAGGCGTGATGCAAGATTTTAACACCTATAATTATTTATCACGATTTCAAGTTTGGTTCCGTGGTGCTCAAGGATAGTAACATTATAATTAATTTCCTAACTGCTAATCTATTGTCTGATTTTTATTATTGATTGTTTGTTATTATTGATATTCATTCCACTGCTAGATCTGGGTTTTGCTAGAGTTGTATCTGAGAATAACTGGTCC
Source organism: Acronicta leporina (assembly GCA_947256265.1). Classification (NCBI taxonomy): domain Eukaryota; kingdom Metazoa; phylum Arthropoda; class Insecta; order Lepidoptera; family Noctuidae; genus Acronicta; species Acronicta leporina. The sequence goes on along the minus strand of OX366520.1, from coordinate 10,057,048 downwards.
TTTAGTAGATCTTCTGTTTATCTAATTCTTGAGATATTTTCCCAGAGCCAACTTTGACGTAAATCTATAACTACTCTCTACTATTTTGATACAATGGTAAAGACAATTGCCAAAATTAAAGAGAAAGTAAAAAAAAATAACACATTATTCACAGCATTATTACTCAAACTTGGGGACCCTCGAATGACCCCTATATATAAATAAGAGGCGGGCGCGATGTGTTGTATAAACTAAACCTTATTGTATATAAAAATTACCTATAAAAAAGTTTATGTTATGGCAATAGGCTCGCCCCCTATTACATGGGACCTAAACATACCGGCGAACTGTGGGTGTACATTAGTATGCCTCTGCCTAACCCTTCGGGGAATACAGGCGTGATGGTATGTTATGTTATAAAAAAGTTTTTAATGTGGGTTAGTTAAATAAATGCTACAACAACTCAGCACAACTGTCTAAATGGTTGCATCGTGAATTCGTGACTGCACCATTAAAGCTTGCACTACAGATAGACAAAGTTTACAAATTCAATTCGAACAGTGCTCAATTACCTAGTAATAAATTTCACACACATACTACAAAATGTACCAACTATTTCAATTAATAGCAATTTAAATTCGCCTATAAATAATAAGAAGAGAAAGTAGCCAATATAAGAAATAGTACCTTTATGCATTCAAAACTTTGATTTTACTCACAAAATTTTAGTATACCTACTAGTATTGATTAGACACTAGACATTAGGGAGCCATAGTCTCTAAAGAATTTGTAAAAATAATGAAATTGCATCAGCTGCGTGTCTGTAACGTCAGAAAAGTAGCTGATCAGTTGTCGATTCTTAAAACCCTCAACGGTCTACAAACTTCCAGAGCCGTACCATCCGAGGGGTTTGTTTTTAGGTTTTCATGAGCAAAAGTCGAAATATATGAAGTTGCTTTATAACAGACTCCAACGTTAAGTTGGAGTGGTCGTCAGCCAGCCAGACCCCAAGAGGTTTTACCACCAAGCAAATCAGATATTTCATCGTCTCTTACGAAATGCATATCTGAATAGCAGTCAGGAATAGTTGTATCCTAACCTATTCCATCTAGTTCCATAGGTGACAACTGGAGGCGCTGAACAGTTTTCCATACAAAACATATGTGACAGATTCGCTAGCGACCATCGCTATTTCTCTTAAACTTAAAATTGTCTCTATCATGTAAATAATAATATTACTAGGTATTTAAAAATATACGATAAAAGTCGCAAATTTTTATTTTCCGTACAAATGGCCATATTTTTATTTTAGTGAAGGAAAAGTTCGACTGTCAACGAGGTTATGAACCTGTGTCTTCTGGTTAGATACACGAGACGCTATAACCACTAAGCCACCGCGAGTCCCTCCTGCCATGTCGAAATTGTATAAAATTTGGAATGAAAATCTCAAGTTCATGAAAATGACCGGTTTCCTATTTTTGGCCTGACCCGAAATGGTATTATAGTACACAGTAGGCCCACCGGTGGGTCGCATGGCATGCAACGTATTAAGAAATATTGCACACTCATTCCATCGTGAAAATTACACATACAGCATAAAAATAAGGTAGAAATGCTAACTGATTCTATTTTGATACAATGGAAAAGACTGTTTGTTTATCTGTGTGTTTTATCTGAGAGAAAGTTATGGTTCCCACGGGCTGTTGTACGACATAATTTCAGGTGAGCAAAGCCATGGGCAAAATAATGCAGGAGATAGCGGTTGTAAAGGACAATCCCATAATGGCAAGGGAACGATAAAAATAATGTAGGTGTATCAACTGTTTATCATTCTTTGTAAGTTTCGTGTTCTACAAACATTTTACCAAACTATATAATAGCAGAAAAGGTTCACATATTTTAGATCTATGCGTAAATTCTGTGTGTCTGTGCATCTCTCAAAGGAACCTTTGTTTGTCTATCAACGAAAGTTGAGTTTACCGACGAAATCCACAGAGTTCTAGAATTTGATCAATATTAGTGTCATCATCATCAGTCCGTATTGACCTAAAGCTAATGTAGGACTTCAGAGCGCCTGATCCTCAGCTCTTTTTATTAAATCACAGCCAGATGCCAAGGAAGTTTCCACTCCATCTGGTGTATCTGTCTACCTAATTAAGAGCAGCTAATAGATCAAAAAGGTATGAAATCATTATATTAGCGCCTGAAGGAATATTTAAGGCATTTTTTTTTATTATGGAATATTTGAATCGTTGCAGTGTTCTGTCATTGTATCAATAACGTTGATTCCTAGATTTATGTTATACATACAATCACGCCTTTCTCGTACAGGGGCAAAAACTACAGACTGCCACTTGCTAAGATTCTTTTGTACCTACTTGTTCTGTTTCTTCCACATTCATATATCTTCTCGTACACACGCGCCAGTTGCGAGTACTACGCACCTGACCTTTTTAAAAGACCTTACCAATAAGACGGCGTATGCGCCTTCTAGGGCATATGCTATAATGACTACAATGTATTCTTACTGCATATGAAGAATATTTAGAAAATTTGGCTTCTAAGTATTGGAGCCCGTAATCCAGCCCTCAGTATTTTACTAGCTTTCCGCCGAAGCTGTACGGCCTAGGTGTTTGTCCAATTGTAAGAACGTCTATTGTAGGTGCCAAACCAAATAAAAGAATATAAGTCGCAGTCCGCCGACGACGTTTTTACTCGAATAAAAGCCTTTCATGATCAGAAAAGTCTCATAAGAGCTTCTGCCTTCAACTACTTCAATCGTCTTGGAAGTCATCCAAAACTATTTATGGCGAATTTCGGTGCCTTACATCTAGACGTCTGTGGCGCTCGAAATAGTTTGGCGCATCTCTAGAGGGTTGAGAAAAACTTTTAAAAATTTAAAAGCAAAGTTGCGGACAACAGTCACCTTAGAGAACTTATGCATTGGAAAACTCACTAGATTTAGACTTAATTTATTACATTCCGCGTCTTTGAATGCTAGATATTTTGTTTAACTAGTAGTAAGAAAAACATAGCCTACTAAATATAATAATTTATTTATTATAAACATAACGACCGAAGTCAATTTACAATGTTTATAGTAAGTAGTATTAACCAATATTTAGAATTAATAATATTTTAAGCTGTCATAAATCACGCTCGCAGAACTTCTTGCATTCTGATAGAAAAATCCTCTCTCGCTCGCAAAAACGTGATAATTGTGATTCGTATTGATGATTATTTTTTATTAAATAGTAGTTATTCGAAAATTATGAATTATGTAAAAATGATTCTATAAAAATTAATCCGATGAAAACAATAAGACCGACAAAGAATAAAATCAAAGATATGAAATTGTAAAGAAAAATTCAAATTGAGAGGGAAATAAATTTTCACAAATATTTCCATGATGAGGACATTTCAAATTCCAATCTTGCACTTTAGTTCGATGGCAGACATGCAGATGGGCCGGGAATTTCCAACGATTTGCATCGGTTGCAAAACTAAGTTATGGTAATCTGGCTATAAGTTACAAGCTCGAGCTGGTAAGCTTTTCAATTTTATTGGGAGATTCGATATTTTGAGCCTTAACTCCTCGGGGAAATGGGTTTGCTTTTAGTGAGGCGATGGAATTAATTTGCACAGCGTTCGTTGAATCATATCCATTACTTTTGTACATATCAGTCAAAGGAATTATTATACTAAATTCTTTTGAACATAAATATTACTTCAGAAACAAAATCCTGGTAACTTAGAATATACTTCAATATATCACAAATCGTAAGGTAGTCTTCTAAATTGCCAATCAAGGTTTAACAAAAGCAATTTTGTTGCTCTATTTCTATTGAAATCAGAAATTTATAATCCCTTGAGAATATCAATTTAGAACATTCCCCTTCTGGCTTGCATAACACATCTCGCAAATTCTTATTCTTTTTCGTTTAATGAAATGTTTATTTGGGTCAAACCAAGACTTCTTGCTGTGATTTGGAATAGATTCAATATAAATAAAGCAACAAAGCACACAATTGCAGATTCGTATCGGGACCAGCACATCACTCTTCTTCCGGATATAAACTTGCCAGGACATAGCTCGTGTGTCAACGAAAACTCAGTCGAGATTTATGAAAGCTTTCGACTAACAATATTGATATTCAATAGCTGTGATAAAATATTCTAGACGTATTGAAATATTACCACAAATATTAATGTTATCTTTTCCTAGAGTCAGAATCAATTGCAGTCTCTGTACTGTGTGTTTTATACATAATTAATGCATATTATATTGTACGTACTACATGTATTGTACTACGATATTGTTTAGCGTATTACAATATCGTAGGTTATTTCCGTGTCGAAAAAGTTCTAACACATAACAGCGGTACTTAAAATAATCCCAAGTTCAGAATCTAACATGACCTTAAATAGTTAGTTTGCTCCCACAAAGTCTTTTTGGATGAATAATTACGCTTGCTTAAAACTTTCAAAGGTTTTACAATTCGTTGCACGCGTTGCATTCTAGTACCGCCCGCCACAATTTATTACTTTTATAAAGTTGCATGACTGAAA